>CM055663.1:3735590-13573090 GCA_029378335.1 Agrilus mali | reverse complement strand
CATTTGTGGGAAAACAGGGTAAGTTTTTGAATCGTCTTTCCTTACGTTATATCCTTAATACATTCCCCACGTTGCTTCAATTTCAAATTGTTTAAAATGTCTGATAAACTGAAACAGCTTAAAAAACAGCGTAGTGTGCTTAAAGCACAACTCACTAGAATTAAAAATTTTTTAATAGAATTTAACGGCGATGATATTAATCCAATTAATGTTAGAAAGGTCATGTTAGATAAACTTTTTAGTGATTTTCAAAACATTCAGTTAGAAATAGAATTAACTGAAGACACAGATATCGACGAAATTGAAACAGTAGAATTTGAGCAAAAATACTATGAATGTGCAGAAAATATCGAAAGAGTGCTAAATCGTACGTCCTCTAGATCATCTAATTCATTACCAGATACAAATACAGCAAGTCCATATCGTGATCGTAAAGATTCAGCGTTAATGCTACCTAAGATTCAACTACCTACATTTGACGGTGATCTTACTCAATGGCGAAGTTTTAGCGATACTTTCAAGTCACTTGTTCATGAAAACGAGAACATCATAAATGTTCAAAAATTTCATTATTTAAAGGCTTCGTTACAAGGTGAAGCTGCCACAGTTATTAACACTTTAAATGCTTCTGCAGAAAATAATTTAGTTGCGTGGTCATTATTAGAAAAAAGATGCAATCAGCCTCGTAAAATTATACAAAGTCACTTACGAGAAATTTTCGAATTACCGCCAACAACTAAAGAGTCGCCTTCAGCAATGCGATCTTTAATTTTATCAGCTGAAATGCATATAAACGCATTAAAGTCCCTAAAGGTACCTGTCGAGCATTGGAACGAAATTCTTGTTTATATCATATCAACGAAATTAGATAAAAACACTCGTCGTAGTTGGGATCGGTCACTTCAGGATAGTTCTCTACCTACATTTCAAGAACTCTTACAATTTTTAAATAAGTTTTCTCGCGAAGATGATCTTTCCACTACTGAACAGGCTCCTTCTCGAAACAAATTCAATAAAAATCGCGAAAGGTTAGGTACAAAACATAGACACACTTACATTGCTACACAATCAGGTAAATGTTCGTTATGTAAAGATGATCACAACTTGTATCAATGTGACAAGTTTAAAAAATTGTCAATTCACGAAAGGTCAGAGGCGGTAAAACGTGCAAATTTATGCTATAATTGTTTACGAACAGGGCATGCAGTAGCTCGTTGTTTATCCCGCGGATGTAAAATTTGTCATAAAAGACATAATACTCTATTGCATCAGCAAAACTCATCAGATAGGTCAAATCAGGTTACAGAAAGTTCGAAAATTGGTACTTCTACAGAAGCGGCCCCAGTAACTCTAAATACAAATGTGTCTTCTGAAATTTTATTATCTACTGCGCGCATTCACATCCTTGATAAAAGAAATAAACCGCACGAATGTAGGGTATTGCTTGATTCCGCGTCTCAGTCTAATTTTATCACAGAAAAATTAGCAGACTTATTGCAGTTAGAAAAACGTACAATTAACATGCCAGTTTTAGGTTTGAATCAGCAAAGCACAAATATTAACTTTTCCGTTCAGGCTACCATACAATCAAAAACTTCTAACTTTTCGACAAAAACATCGTTCTTAGTAATACCTCAAATTACAGGCTACCTTCCGTCGCGTCAAGTCAATCGTAATAGTTTATGTATACCCGCAAATATTACACTCGCCGATACTGAATTTCACAAACCGTCAGAAATAGATGCCCTGATCGGTGCTGAATTATTCTACAAGTTGCTTAGTGTAGGTCAATTCAAGATCATGAATAATTCGGCCATTCTACAAAAAACAGTATTCGGTTGGGTAATTTCAGGTTCAGTAGGAGGTAACGTTGGAGATACTAAACGGGCATTGTGTTGCGTTTCCAGTTATGCGTTAGATATTCAAGTAAAAAGGTTTTGGGAAATCGAAGAGATTTTACCTAAGGTACATTGGTCACAAGAAGAAAGGGCTTGTGAGAGTCATTTTATCGTAAATACGGTGCGCGAACCGACAGGACGCTACATAGTAAAATTGCCATTTAACGAAAATAAACAAGTTTTAGGAGACTTATAATTCCGCGTTAAAGCGATTTCATAACTTAGAACGGAAGTTTGATCAAAATACAGAACTCAAGGCGCAATACACGGATTTTCTTCAAGAATATTTAACATTAGGTCATATGACAGAAATTACTAATGACAATAATCAATCAGGAGGCTATTTCTAACCATATCACGCGGTTATAAAGGAATCTAGTCTAACTACAAAGGTAAGAATCGTTTTCGACGGCTCAGCGAAAACAAGCAGTGGTGTTTCACTGAACGACACATTATTGGTAGGACCCACAATTCAAGACAGTCTTTTTTCTATTTTAATTCGCTTTCGGTTACACAAATACGTGTTGACTGCAGACATTGAGAAAATGTATCGTCAGATACGCGTGCATCCCGATGATGCAATCTATCAGAAAATCATTTGGCGTAATTAAAAAAATGAACCCATAAGGGTATATAAGCTTAATACAATAACATATGGCACATCATCAGCACCATTTCTCGCAATTCGTTGCTTACATCAGTTAGCGAGTGATAAAGTAATGCGTTTTCAATTAGCCGCAGTAGACGATTTGCTTACGGGAGCTCGTACTTTCGAAGAAGCCAGTCAGCTTCGCGACCAATTAATAAATTTAACGAATTTGGGTAAATTTAATTTGCGAAAATGGTCGTCTAACGAACCTAATCTAGTCAATACTATTAAGGGATCAGCAACAGATATTGTTTCATTGAATGCGTCAACAGTAAAAACGTTAGGGATAAATTGGGAACCAATACCAGATTCGATATTATATGCTGTTAATAATGATGTCAGCAAAAGAACAACTAAACGATCCATTTTGTCGCAAATAGCCCAGCTGTTTGATCCTCTTGGTATTTTAGGACCAGTCATTATTACTGCTAAAATTATAATGCAAGAGTTGTGGAAGCAAAATTTAGCATGGGATGAGTCTGTCCCGATATCAATTAACACCGCATGGACTAAGTATAGTAAGCAATTGCAGTGTTTAAACAATTTAAAATTCCGCGCATCTCGTTATCAGATAATCCCGAAAATATTCAATTACATGGGTTCTGTGACGCAAGCGAAAGGGCGTATGGGGCTTGTATGTATTTACGATCAACGGATGAAAATGGTCAACACACAGTTCGCCTAATATGTTCGAAATCTCGAGTAGCGCCTCTAAAGGTAATTTGTCTACCACGCCTAGAGTTATGTGCTGCATTAGTTCTAGCTCAGCTTTATCAATCTGTCGTAGACACTTTAAGCAAGGTTATAAAAATTAGTAATGTCTATTTTTGGTCAGATTCAACAATCGCGTTACACTGGATACGAACAGAACCGTACATACTAAAAACTCGTGGCTAACCGCGTTTCTAAAATAAGAGAATTAACATCACCTGAAGATTGGGCTCATGTCACGTCAGGCGATAACCCAGCAGACTTCATATCACGAGGTCAAACAGCAACTGATCTTATAAAAAACAGTTTATGGTTGGATGGTCCCATATGGTTATCACGCGACAAAGAATTTTGGCCAGTAACACCACTCCCAATCATAGACATACCCGTAAAACGCGCAACAGTTAGTCTTACAGCAACAAAATTAGATGTTAGTATTCTAAATCGATATTCATCGTTACCAAAATTGCAGAGTATAATAGCGTATTGCATTCGATTTGTTAACAATTCATTGAATAGAGACAATAAGTACGGTGAACTCACATGTGAAGAACTTCAACAGGCTATGAAGAAAGTAATTTCATTAGTGCAATTAGAGGTATTTTTTAGCGAAATTAATTGTTTAAAGCAAAACAGACAGATAAATAGACGTAGTAGATTAACATTACTTAACCCGTTTCTAGATTCAGACGGTATTCTACGGGTTGGAGGAAGATTAAAACATGCTCCGATTTCATACGAACAAAAATATCCCGCGATCCTTCCTCGTTCTCACCACGTTACCAAATTAATCATTAAACACATGCATGAAAGGCAATCTCACGCAGGTATACAAGGGACTCTAAATGCCGTACGACAATCCTATTGGCCTATTGATGGTACCAATATCACACGATACGTTATTCATCAATTCATGCGTTGTTTTCGAGCGAAACCAACATCTCCGAATTACATCATGGGTAATTTGCCTAGAAATCGGTTCGTAGCATCTAGACCATTTTCGAATGTAGGTGGTCCATTCTTAATAAAAGAAAAACAATTCCGGAATAGGAACAAAATTAAAGTTTATGTTGCCGTATTTGTTTGTTTTCTGACAAAGGCCATTCATATGGAATTGGTTAGTGCCCTCACTACTGAGGCCTTTTTAGCAAGCTTACGAAGATTTTTTGCACGACGAGGAAAATCAGAGCACATTTACTCTGATAACGCCACGAATTTCGTAGGTGCACGTAACAAATTATCAGAAATTTATTCTTTTGTAAAGTCCGAGAACAACAATAATGAAATTCAAAGATCATTAGCACATGACAATGTTACCTGGCATTTCATACCGGCCAGGTCTCCTCATTTTGGGGGCCTATGGGAGGCCGCGGTTAAGTCATTCAAGCATCATTTAGTTAGGGTTGCAGGTAATATTTTATTTACATTCGAACAGTTCAACACCCTAATAATTGAAATTGAAGCAACATTAAATTCTCGACCATTGACTCCATTATCCTCAGATCCCAATGACCTTACCGCATTGACCCCTAATCATTTCCTCATAGGCGATTCATTAACTTATCTCCCTGAGAGAGACTTGCAGAATACACCTTTAAATAGATTATCTACATGGGAAGATCTTCAACGTATAAAACAACACTTTTGGGTACGATGGCATAAGGAGTACCTCAATCAATTAAACGTACGGAGCAAATGGCGAACGTCCACGAATAAATCCATCAGAGAAGGAGTACTCGTTATCCTGAAGGACGAAAATCTTCCCCCATCAAGGTGGCTGTTAGGACGCGTAATTTCAACGTATCCAGGAGACGACGGTATAGTTCGTGTTGCAACAATAAAAACTCAAAGTGGAGTTTATAAAAGAGCTATAAAATATTTGTGTCCGCTTCCTATTTCCGAAGAAACAAATCGGGAGTGAAATGTTGCAGTTAAATTGCACGTTTTTTTTTTATTAATTAAGCTTTTTCTTATATAGATATCTCTTTGTTGAACGCAAGTCGTTCAAGACGGGCGGCATGGATGATTCAAAATAGTTTCCTGAAATATACTATGAACCATCTGTGTCGATAAACGCATTTGGTAGCCGTTTACTCTATTGTTAAGTTTACCTGGACACGGTAAACCCAAATGTTCAGTAAAACCCCATTAGGGTAATAGTTTGTATTTACAGGTCATGTTTATTATCATTTTATCATTGTTGTACTATGACTGACTACCTGCAGTCAGTTTAAATACCGAAGCATTTGACCAACAAAATAAGTTATTCGATTACTCTCATTCGCACCACACAGTTGTTATTCTCGTTGTATGATTATTAGTGATTAAGATATTTAGATATTAAAGTTGATTAGTTATCAACTTGAGTTTTATTTATCTTTCAATCATTCATTTTTTAACTAGTCACACTAAATTAAGTTGGCGTGTGACGGCGTGATCTAAAAGCAGTGCAGCGTATATCTGGTACCCTCTGTTTTACGAAAATTGTAGTTCGCGCCTAAACAAGACCGATTGACTGTCTTGTCCAGGGCGGGCCCTTTTATACCCCTTCTGAAATGGTCGGGGCGCCTAGGGCCGCATGGCCGGGAAAGGGTAGTCGCACAAGGGTAGGAGTGCGTGCGACTCTAACACTACTAAGCCCGAGTGGCGCCCTCGCGAGCGGTACTGCGGCGCGTCGGGCAACTGCGCAGGGGTGTAGGCGGCAGAATTTTTAATTCACATTGGACGCGTGTTACAGACTCCCCCTCTAGTCCTTGGCCAGCGTCCCGTGACGAGGACTAGACTTCGTGTTTCCTAGGGCGTCCTCTCCTGCGAATGGGAAGTTGAGGGGTGACGGTCTCTTCGGAGCCTGAAAGAGGCGTCAGAGCTGAGGTGTTGTACACTCCCGCCACCTGTCCTGGAGTCTTTCTAGCGGCGACCTCATAACTGTTGGTTCCTCTTCGGCTCACGATCACGTAGGGTCCGTCTCTGCGGGGAGCTAACTTGGCAGAGAAATTCTTTTGGGCCTGGCTGCGGGCATGGCTGGTGGCCATAACAAGTCTCCCGGTTGATAATGAGAGGATGGGCGTCGGTGGCGGTCTGCGTAATTCTTGTGACGGTCCTGTTGTACCTCGGGTTGGTCTCTAGCTTGATGCATCACGTTGGCCAGGACGAGAAGACGGGGCGTGATTTCTGCTGTGAAGTTGTCGTTTTGGACGACGGTTCGGAGGTCCTCATGCGCTTCCTCTGGGGTTCGGAGCTCTCTTCCGAACATCAGGTAGGCTGGTAGGTAGCTGCAAAGGACTGTGTTTAAAGCAAAACGGATGCTAGGGAGAGCCTCATCCCATCGGGTCTGACCCTCTGGAGCTGCCATTGCTAGTTGTGTTTTTAAATCGCGATTTCTTCTTTCAACTGGGTTAGCGGCCGGGTGGTACACGGGAGTGAGATCCTGTGTTATTCCCAGGAAATGGGCCAACTGTTGCATTATCCACCTAACAAATTGGGTTCCATTGTCGCTTATCATCCTTCGGGGCGTCCCATACCGAAGGACTATCTCGTCTAGTATCGTTACGGCGCAGGCCTCGGCGGTGGCGGACGACAGAGGAAAAAGTTCGGTCCATCGACTCGCAACATCTTCAACTATCAATATCCATCGGTTACCTCGTGCAGATTTGGGCAAAGGGCCGAAAAGGTCCACCGCGATGATCTCGAATCTCTGTTTCATTACAGGAGTTTGCAAAAGTCCCGCGGGTTTTAGATTTGTTGCCTTAAACCGTTGGCACTGAATGCAGTCCTTTAGATATGCGGTGATATCCTTGCGCATACCAATCCAGAAGTAACGGAAGGCGATCCGTTGCCAGGTGCGGTCTACTCCATAGTGTCCTGCAGTGGGATCGTCGTGGTACTTTCGTAATATTTCCTTTGTATCCTGGGTTGGCACTACCAGCCACGGGCGAGATGTCTATCGATTTCTGGCTCGTTCCTGTCTGCGAAAGCGTCCAGGATCTTCTTAAGGTTTGGGTCCCGCAGTTGGTTTTCCCGTACCATTGCTGGGGTGCGTGTAGGAAAATCGATAGAGACGGTGTGAAAGCGGCACACAGGAGGTTCTCCTTCGGGAACCGGCGGTCGGGATAGACCATCAGCTATGACGTTGGATTTTCCGGGAGCTTAATCCACTTTAAGGTTGAATGGTTGCAGTTGGGGAGCCCATCGAGCCAAACGTCCTGTTGGCGTTTTCAGATTCATCAACCATTTTAAGGGTTGGTGATCCGTTATCACGACAACTGATGTTTCTTCCAGATATCCGCGGAACTTAGACATAGCCCAGACGATAGCCAGTGCTTCCCGCTCCGTTGTGGAGTAATTTCTTTCGGGCGGAGTCAAAAGCCGGCTCGCGTATTTGATCGGCCGCTCTTCCTATCCCTCCCCCTGGAGTAGAACTGCTCCCAAAGCATAACGAATGGCATCGATCCGCAAGATAAACGGTTTCGATAAATCGGCCTATCGCAGGATTGGAGACGTGATTAATTTGCTCTTGAGGGCGTCGAAGGCTTGTTGCTGATCGGTTCCCCACTCCCAGGTGACGTCCTTCATAGTTAAGCGGCTTAGCGGACGGGCAATGTCGGCAAAGCCCTTGATAAAGATACGGTACCACGAGCAAGTCTGGAGGAATCCCTGGAGTTGTCGCAGATTCCTGGGAGGCTGGAAATTTTGTATAGCGGCGACCTTTCCTGGATCCGTCTGGATTCCTTGGGGAGTCAGAATGTGTCCCAAGTATCGGATTTCGGGGCAGCAGAATCGGCATTTCAGGGCGACTCATCCTTAAGTTGAACGTCTTCATCCGTAAGAAGAGTTTTCGTAGATCCTCTAAGTGCTGGGGAAACGTCAGCGACAGTAGGATTAGATCATTCAAATAGGCCAGCAGTGGAATGTCTCCCAATCCGCTCCGAAATAGGCTGATGAGCCGCATAAATATAGCCGGGGCGTTTTTGAGCCCAAACGGCATCCTCCGAAAAGAGTATGTCCCGAAGGGCGTGTTAAAGGACGTTTTAGGCTGGTCCTCTGTTGCGACAGCGATCTGCCAGTAACCGGCTTTAAGATCCATGGAGGACGTGTATGGGGTGCGTGTCGTTCGTTGTAGCAGGTCATCGATACGGGGCAAATTGGTCTCTGTTGCTGCATTCAATCCCCGATAGTCGATGCAAACGCGGATGCTTCCATCGGACTTCGGTACCATAACCACTGGTGCGGCCCACGGCGATTCGCATTCCTCAATAATCTCAATTTTTAACATCTCCTCTACTTCGGCTTTGAGTCTAGTCGTTTTGGCAGGAGTCAGCCTGTAGGGCGGGACTGCGTAGGGGCGACTGTCCCCGGTTCGTATGTGATTACTCGAAAATTACTGTTTGTCCTTTAATCATTTACATACGAATGCAAAAAAACAAAAAAGGAAAAACAAAAAATTCAAAAATAATGAAAATAAACAAATCACCTCTTACGACCTAAAAAGAAAAATGAAAAACAAAAAAGAAACCAGAAATCCACCCACCCTATTCCTTTCCAATAACACCTTTTAGTGGAAACCCCAAAGCAATCATAAAACATTTTGTATTTCAATACCCTTTTGTGGTTCAAAATCTCCTAGTCAATGTTTCCAAAGTACTGTGATGGACGTGGCGTTTTGGATGTAATTGACGCGCGGTTCAGGAGGTTCGAGAAACAGTTGCTGGAATTTTCAAGAATCACCTAGCAACGTCCACAACACTATATAAGCGATGGCGATGAACAGTTTGACAAATTTTTGAAATGAGAGTAACAGATGTAAGTGAGAAGTGAAGAAAAAGCGAATAAGAAGCGAAATAGTTATTAAATTGTTGTTATTTTGTGATCAAGTTAATTAATGAAAGTGGTGGAAAATACGTGATATTTAAATTACGAAACAATTGGTGTCAGGAGTGGGATTTATGCATTTATAACAAGAAGTCAAGCGGAAAAAATGGAGGAGCAGATGAAAATTTGATGGAAATGCTTAAATTAATGAAGGAAGAAATTAAAGCAGGCAAGGATGAAATGAAGGCAAGCCAGAAAGAAATAATGGCAGAAATAATATCAAATATAAACAAAAGGCAAGAAGAAATTATACAAAAATTGGAGAAAGTACATGAAGGATTGAAAGAACAGTTAAAGGAAGAAAGAGTAGAAGTTCATGAAGAAAAAAAGGAAGTTAGAGTAGAAGTTCAACTAGAGTTAAAGGCCGTGCACAAAAAGTTTCAAAAGGAATTAAACGAAATGAAGGCCAAGAACGTTCAAGAATACCCAAAACCAAACAAAAGCGAAGAAGGAAGTGTAAGAATATCGAGGATAAACCCACCAACATTTGACAGGAAGATCTCTTGGTCGACGTTGCTGCTAAGGCAAATGAGTGGAATGAAATGAAAAGCCACTGCCCTGATCATAGCGCTACGTGGAGAAGCTCTAGACGTTCTGCAAGGTATATGAAAAATGCAGCTAAACGATTTTAAAATTCTGGTGGACCGATTGGAGATGCGCTACGGTGATAAACACCTACAATAAATGTATCAGGCTCAGTTAAAAAGTCGCTATCAACGTAGCAGCGAAAGCCTCCAACCATTCGAACGGACGTCGAAAGACTTGTGCGGTTGGCTTATTCTAGTGCCACTCAAGATATTATAGACCAGTTGTCCACCCAAATGATTATCGAAGGAGTGCGAAATGTCGAAATACAGCAAGCCCTGCGCATGTCTCGACATAAAGCTGCAGGCGAAGCATTGTCACACGCGCTGAAATACGAAGCAGCCAAACAAGCATCCAAAGGACACGTTAGAATTCGACAGGCTGGTTTGAATTTTGATAACGACGGCAAGCTATTTCGACAAGCAGTTGTAAAAATAGCCAAAGAAGTCGTGTCTTCAAAACCGAAAGAATGGGTGAGTGAGCGCCCACGCTGTTGGACCTGCGACAAATATTGGCATCTTTCAAAGGAAACGAAAAATTACATGTTGGAATTGCGGACGTACGGGGCACTTGAGCAACGGCTGTCCATCTGAAAGGAAGCAAGCAGGGAAACTAAGAAGAGACGGCCTTACGGGGCGAAAGCCGGATTAGCGTTCCCAAGCCCCAATTATCAGCTCCGTATTGTACCTGGACACTCCGAAGCTGTTGCCCGAATAACAATAGAGTAAAGGTCCCCTATGAAATGACTGAAGTCATAGAGCAAGACAAAGAAGAATTGAGGCAGAAGGCTATCCTAGTCGGAAGAACTGTGGTACAAACCGGCTCGATCAGGATTCCAATCAGAGTTGTCAATCTGAAAGGTTTTGAACAAAAACTTACAAAAGGAACACCAATAGGGACATTAGAATTATACTGTTGTAGGTTTCCGGGCTTTGTGACCGTGGTCTATAGGCTGGCTTGTTGCCTAACGTTTCGCCGACTTCTGCGGTCGGCATCTTCAGAGGCGTTGTGGACGGCGGAGTAGAGTTCTGTCGCGTAGTGATCTCTTCGGCTGTCTGCTGTCGTGTGTGACTGCCGCTCCGACGGTCTCGCAATTTATGTCATTCGCTCGGGGGGCGGGGCCAGTCTTCAGCGCGGTGGCCGTATTGACCAATGGGAGCACTTTTGTTTTTGCAACGACAGGTGTCCATATTTTGTTAAGTTTACTGCCTTCTTCCTTTCTGTTGAAGTTATTTTTATTTTTGTAGATTTCTATTGATTCTCTTTGCAGTCAGGTGTAATAGTGGACTGTTTTGTCCAGGACTTGAGTGTCTTCAAACAATATTTTGTGTCCATTTTGAGTGAGGGCGTGTTCTGCGACCCCGAACATTTAGGTGACGAAATAAGACACATCGAAACAGCTCTGAAAGGAAATGGTTACTCGTACAAAGAAATTAAACGCGCTATGAACCCTAGAAAGTCCAAGGTCATCCCGGAGACGCCTACATACAAAGGAAGAGCGTTCTTACCGTATGTTAAAGGAATCACAGACAGGATTGGGAAGATCTTGAGAAAACATGATGTAAACACCATTTACAAACCCACCAAAAAACTGAAATACTGTTGGAAATCGGCAAAAGATAAGAGAGACCCACTTTCAACTTCAGGAGTGTACCGGATCCCTTGCAGCTGTGGACTAGTTTACGTCGGTACTACGAAAAGAAGTATTGCTACCCGCCTAGCAGAGCATAAAAGAAGTTGTAGACTAGGGGAAATGGAAAAATCTGCCGTCGCAGAGTACGCCCTCACTCAAAATGGACACAAAATATTGTTTGAAGACACTCAAGTCCTGGACAAAACAGTCCACTAATACACCCGACTGCAAAGGGAATCAATAGAAATCTACAAAAATAAAAATAACTTCAACAGAAAGGAAGAAGGCAGTAAACTTAACAAAATATGGACACCTGTCGTTGCAAAAACAAAAGTGCTCCCATTGGTCAATACGGCCACCGCGCTGAAGACTGGCCCCGCCCCCCGAGCGAATGACATAAATTGCGAGACCGTCGGAGCGGCAGTCACACACGACAGCAGACAGCCGAAGAGTTCACTACGCGACAGAACTCTACTCCGCCGTCCACAACGCCTCTGAAGATGCCGACCGCAGAAGTCGGCGAAACGTTAGGCAACAAGCCAGCCTATAGACCACGGTCACAAAGCCCGGAAACCTACAACAGTATAATTGACGCCGGCCGTGAAAGCCTACAGAACTTTAACATTAGAATTAGTTATCATCATAAATCATTTGAACCAAACTGGAGAACACAGGGAAGAAAACGGGAAGTTGCCAGAAGCATTACAAGATTTAATCAACAAGGCAACTGAACATCTTACTGAAGATGAAACTCGAAAGCTAGAACACCTAATTCGAACTTATCAGAATGTCATTGCGATTGATGACACAGATTATGGAAGAACCAATTTAGCGTACCACCGAATCAACACAAGAAATGCAGGACCTATCAAACAGCCACCCAGACGAGTACCATTGGCCAAACGAGAAGAAGTCGATTCATTGATTAAAGACATGCGCGAGAAAGGGATAATAGAACTATCGAAAAGTCCAAGGACTTCCCCTATCGTTTTGGTATGTAAGAAGGACGGATCAACGAGATTCTGTGTTGATCACCGACGATTAAACGAAGTAACACATAAGGACAGCCAGGGCCGCCGTAAGCGGGTGTGCAAAGCGTGCACCGCACAAGGGCGGCACGCTCAGGGGGCGGCAAATCGAACGACTTACCACGTACCTAATTCAAGTCATAGTCATAATACCCATTCCACCTTAAGTATAAGAAAATATGTCATAGCATGGAAAAAAATCCGACCGAATGACGTTAATACCGCCATCTATTGACATCAAAACGTCGTCTGTCAACACAGTGATGAAGTTTTAGTAGACCCCAAAATAAAATATAGTGTAGAGTTTTATTTTAGAGTCCTAGATCAGACAATAACTTCTTTAAAGGATAGATTCGACGGGTTAAAAACATTTACCGACATTTAGGCTTTTACAGCAATAACATTTCATTACTCCAATGATGAGTTAAATGAAACATTCTAAAGATTTAAATTTGAAACCTAAAGATGATTCAAGTAGTGAATCAGACATTGACGGTATTGATATATTTAATGAAATCATTGCATTAAAGTTGCATTTTGCAGAAAACTAGTCTAATAAGCCACAAACCCTATTAGAATATCTTTTTACCAATGACTTAAATTCAACATATCCGAACACGGCAAGAGCGCTTAGAGTATTACTTACACTGCCAATTTCAGTTGGTGAAAGATCCTTCTCAAAATTAAATATTATCAAAAACTATTTAAGATTAACGATGCTCCAGCAAAGACTTAGTTATTTAGCAATAGTTTCAATTGAACATGAAATTTTAGACAGTTTGGATACAAGAAAGTTGATAGAAGATTTCGCAAATGTAAAGGCAAGAAAAGTTAAATTTTTGTAAATAAATATTTAAGTATAGGTATATGTTTTACACGTCAGTAAACAAAATAAATAAGTGCTTAATTATTTAAAATAAATGTTTTATCTTCGTTAAGTTGTTTTTCTTTTTTCCCACCATATTGAGAAAACATTAATTATCCTTTTTTGACAAAACTCAGAGTAAATAGTCTAGTAGTAGGGCGGCATAATCGGTATTGCACGCGGGCGACGAAACAGCTAGCGGCGGGCCTGAGGACAGCCATCCTTTACAACGAATCGATGACACGTTAGATTGTCTGTTGAGTGAAAATAAATGGTTCTCGACGTTGGACCAAAAGAGCGGATATTGGCAAGTCGAAGTACATCCTGAAGACAAGGAAAAGATCGCGTTTACTACGGGGAACGATCTCTGGCAATTCAATGTAATGCCCTTGGGTTTATGCAACGCACCAGCTACATTTAAAAGATTAATGAGACCATTTTACAAGGAATGAATTGGTAAATCTGATTGATCTATTTGGATGACGTCATTGTGTTTGGGCAAAAGTTTGAAGACCATCTCGCCAATCTGAACAGAGTATTTCATAAATTCACAGCGGCAAAGCTAAAATTAAATTCCAAAAAGTGCGCGTTGTTTAGAACTGAACTGAAATACCTGGGTCATGTCATATCAAGTAAAGGCGTTGGTACAGAATCTGATGGAGTTCGAATTGAGGAGTTTCGTGGGACTATGTTGGTACTATGGAAGATTCGACAAATATAAGTGAAAAGTGAAGGAAAAGCGATTAAGTAGCAAAATAGTTCTTAAATTGTTGTTATTTTGCGATCAAGTTAATTAATAAAAGTGTTGGAAA
Organism: Agrilus mali; assembly: GCA_029378335.1. Classification (NCBI taxonomy): domain Eukaryota; kingdom Metazoa; phylum Arthropoda; class Insecta; order Coleoptera; family Buprestidae; genus Agrilus; species Agrilus mali. The sequence goes on along the minus strand of CM055663.1, from coordinate 13,559,041 downwards.
TGCGTGATATTTAATTCACGTAACAGTACTTTTCTCATATTTTCAACATATTTTTATCTTTCTATCCTTCTCAAGTCCTCTCCTCTTATAGTTTGATTACATCCTATTTTCACTAACACTACATTCATTCCTAAACTAGTCCAAATATGTAATTGCTCTTAACTAAAACCTTATTCTTCTAACGCATCATTCCTTTCCTTATAACACATATTTTTGATTCTTTCTCTCCACACCTCGTTTGTTATGTCCCCATCTCCTAAATTTTCCAGATTCCTTTCGTATTCAACTACCCTTTTTCTAGTTTCGTTTTTAATCTTACTACATTTCAGCTCGCTTCTAAACCACAAAGTCTGGTATAATTCTGTTTAAGTTAAATACCCACTTTTTATATTTTTTAAGCAGTCGTCCCACTTGTTCCTGTTCATTCCATCCCAATACTTCCACACCATATAATGCTACACTTCTGATAGCCACATTAAATAACCATTTTCTCTTTGCCCAATCATTCTTGCCAAAGCCTTTGGCCTATTCCCCAAATACTACCTAATAAAGCAGTTGCTTTCGTCAGTTGTGTGCATATATGCACTTTGTCGTTGTTATTTTCCATTGAAACGTAACCTGAATATGTATATTTTTTAACCTTTTCTATCACTTTCCTTTGCCATTTTATTTTTTTATCTTCTTGTCTCTTTCTGTCTCCTACTTCCCCCAATTCCATATACATTATTTCACTAGCGTTTAACTCCAAACCCTTCTTACTCAAGTACTTCCCCAATTTTTTCATCATTTTTTTAAAAAGCATCATAGCAAAGCCAAATTTACTTAATATCTGAGAAATAACAAAGACGAACAATAACAACGAAATTCTACTAAATGAACAAGTGGATTTTGAGGTTCCCCTCTCTAATGGTAATAGATAAGGAAATAATATTGTAAAACCAGGTAGATGTTATACTACAAAAGGAAAATAAACACTTTAAGTTAGTTGTTACAAACTCTTTGAGAATGGCATTATAGTCGAAACATATGTTTATGAAATGCAAAATACCAAGTGTTTTTGTTACTCTTATTATCGGGGATATAAAAAGGAAAGAATTGTAAATAAAAACTTTCTTAAACACAAAAGCTTTAAAATATAATAGAAAAGTTCATTCATAATACTGAAAATTTAGAGCATTTAAAATAAAGATTGCCACGAGGAAATACACTTATCTAAAAAAATGCAGTGAGGTCTTGACGAATTCAAGAAATTATTTCTTAGAAAAATATTTAGCTTTGAATATAAGGAGCAAAAAGTGAAAACCTCCGATTATCTTTACTAAACAAAATTACACTTTCAACATACTAAACTGTCATCCAAGATGGACACAGAGACTATACATCCATTGTCGTTGAAAGTGAAAGCATAAAAGGCGCTCCAGCAAACTGGAGAAGCACAAAAACGTGTAGATTCCTGGATACCCTCAAATACGTTGCATCGATGTCTCCAACGTCGATAAATTGCAGTTCCATAACTTCGAGACGGATTCGATAGAAGCATCTAACCGAGCGCACAACTATTCGCAGACATGCGCTGTCAGCAGGATTTTGCTTAAAGTGCTATGCACCACTAAGGGGATTTTTGCTTAGGTTAGGTTATGGTATGAAGTGGTCGCTCTGATTAAAATGTTTGAAGTGGTGTGCACCGCCGAAAAGTGCTATGTACCACCAAGAGGGTTTTAATTTTAAATATAGCGACTATTTTATATCATAACCTAAGCAGAGTTTGATATAGATGCATGTTCTAGTTCGGCAACGCGCATGGCTACGAATAGTTGCGCGCTCGGTCTAGACGCTTGTGGATTCGATGACTCAGTTGGAAGAATGATAGAAGATAATGTAAAATTAGCTGCGTTTCGTTTTCCGAGCAATACAATTTTCTTTGCGTAAATGTTAGTTTTTATTTTTACTTTTAAATATTAGGTATGCATCTGTTAAAGGCGACGTTAAAGGCTAGATATGAATTATAGTAAATCTACTTAGGCAATCGTATAACTTCGAGATACTACACGCAGCAGCATCAAAATCTCCCTGCACATTATTGCACATACGGACTCTCGGATACTTATGTACAATTTTGAGAAGATCGAACCTAGACAACAACACCGGAGATATCGCGAAGATGCGCGAGCGAGAAATTAGAAGTATTCAAGAAGAAGCAGAACCTAAACTTAGTGTGAAGTAAAGTATTTATTCAAACCTCCAGAGGCTGTTTACTAAAAGTTTTTGAATGATCAAAAAAAATCCTTTTGTTACTTTTGACTTTCTCCCACCTGCAAACGAATCAGTTTTTTGATTATAGGTAGATCGACGTCGAAAAACAAAACTTGTTAGACCTAGAAATGAAGTAACGCAAGCAAAACTGATAAATGAAAAAAACCTAAAGTACAATTAGTTTTATTTAAAAAATGCAAAAGCACCCAAAGACATTTAATGAGGTATTAGTACAAATTAAATTGTAATATTAAATAAAAAGAAACAAGAAAAATTTGGAAATATAAATTATCAGAACTACCATAATTAGCAAAATTTCCTTCTTTATTCTTTAATCTAGTTATCTATAATTTATCAAATTATTTAAAACGGTATGTACTTGTATTACATTTCTATTTTTATTTATTTGAATGTACAATATGGAAACTAATTTGATTCTTTTTAATTAATTATTATTAACGTTAAGTTATGGTAGGAATTTTTTATTTTTACCTTTTTTAAATTTTGAACACTATGTACATTGTAAAGTTTATTAAATTCTCCCATTAATAAGTTACTTAGATAGATAATAAACAATTAAATTAATTAAGGATTAAAAATATCCATTATCTAATGAAAATGATTTTCATGGTTGACAGATTTTAGTAAAGGAAATTAATTGCAAGTAAATTAATAGGTACGTTTATATTAATATACATAATTAAGTATCACAGAGGATAATTTAAAATACATAATAATTGCGCTGGCTTATTAATGTATTCTAGTTATCTTTCTTTCTCTTACAAATATAGCTTAGTGACTGGTGTTACGTTAACCCGTAAAGAAAGTGCATTCTAATATAACAGGTAATAATAGAATTCGATTTCAAACTTTAGAATCGTTCTCTATGCTCGTTGTCGCGATTAGGTAACAAGTAATAGTTTCTCTAAAACTTAATCAATGGATTTATGCACTCGTATTCGTATCAACTATGAATGAGGATCTGTTTTTGGTTTGTTTAATTGTAAACGCTATCCAAATCAAATCAAAATAGAATCGTATATTCAAAAATGCATAGTGCACTTCTGCCATATTGTTAAGTTATAGTTACCAATGCAGTGCGTTTGTGATAATTAAAGCCATCAACGTTTTTTTAGAATACGTATTAGGATATTTGTGCAGAGATTCATTGGTCAAATTCGTCAGGCACAAGTGGGTGATTAATGTAATAATAACATTAACTGATCAATAAAAAAAAATAACAATGCATAACTGCCAAGAAAGTCTTTAAAACAAAACAAATCGTAAGCTGCTGTGTGCAGTTGTACTAATATCCGTAGATGTCGAACCTGGGGTTGTCGTCTGCAGGCCGAAATACCAGATCATGGTTGTGATTGTGACTGTGATCAGTTCCATGACTATCGTGACCGATGTCGTGTCCGAAACCGTAATATCGACTGAGTTTTGCACCAATAGGGGCACTATACGATGCAGCTACTTCACTCGGATATTCGATCCTCGTTGCAGGATGCACTATCACAGGTGGCGCTCGAAAATAGCCAGGATAGCTACGGGGACGGGCTCTGGATTCCGAATACACAATTAATGTGCTTACAATACACAAGAAAACAACTGCAAATCGTCGGAACATTGTGACACTTTCACTTGTCTAATAAAGCAGCACTCTGTTTGTAATGCATTACTCGCAACGCTTTTAAAGGGATCACGTTGCTCAACTCCCCCTCTGCTTTATTCTCTGTGGCATTGCCACAATACTTCTTTTTACACTTTAAACTATCGAAAATTGTTTATGGTTCGTTTGGCTTTCGATGATTTTATACAGGTAACATTGAGGCAGCGCAAGCACTTTTTTGTTGAGAAATCAAATTCAGGGGCTTTCTTAACTTTTTTCTATTTGTTTTCCGACTAATATTACTATTTGAAGTAGTACCTTATATAATCTACCGAATAAAAAGGTTTTAATCGACTATTTATTGCTGAGTTTTGTTTTCCATTTTACGAATTTTACTTTCTTCTGTATTTGTGACAACTATTTCGCCTGTCGGCATTTGCAGTCAAATTCTTAATTATTAATTAGTAAAAAAAATCGTTAGCACATTGTCTTTTTAGACATCCACATAAAGGAATAAATTAATAAAATAGCGACGTTAGCGCCGCAAAAACTTTATACATTTATTTAAATCGATGTTATAATTAATTATGATAGAACCATCCCAGTACAACAAAAAAAGTTTTTTAATACACTTTTTTATGGGTTACATGAAGATTTAATTATATAAATTGAAATAATCAGAGCAATTTTCTTCTAATTATTAAAAGGTGGATAATTAAAAATAAATAACAAAATGTGCACTTTTTTAGAATGAAGATTGCAATGCTACGGCCTTGTTATTTTTGCTACAATTTTTATTCTTAATTAGATTATGTGACACCTACAAATGTTTAAACACGTATTTAGCTTGTTTTAGATATTAATTAAATTAAATTTTATCGGCCCTTAACGCTACCAGAAAGTTTTTTTTAGGGAAGTAGACAACTATGTCAGTTAATAATGCACGAAATATCCAACCAAATTTATTAATTCCTTTATCAAAAAAAAATATATCATAACAAAGGCAGTACCTACAAATCAAGATTTCATTTCTAACACTAATAATAAAAATTTTTGCTGGATATTTTGTGCTGTACTGACTTTCATACTATTATAAATTCCTCCAAAAGAAAATTTCAGAAGTGCTCAGAGTCGTACTCGGGAAGAAATTTAAATTGTGCTTAAAACAAGCTAAAAACGTACTTTAATAATTGCAAGTGTTATACCTATCACCTCATTAATAATTAAAAATGGCTTTACATTTTGTAGTAAACATAACAGGGCCGTATTGAAACAAATTAAACTTATGATGGTCCCTCGGAAACGAAACGAAAACAAAAGGTGTTGTCACCTTTGGATAGTCCGGAAAAAGGGGCAGTGCAAAAGTGCAATTTATTTTTATATCCGTTCTGTTACATAGTGCTCATATTTTTCCAAAATAATATTTTCCTTTAATTGTTTTTACATTGGGCAAGTAGTAAATTTGTATTTTTATAATTAGTTATTACCTAAGTGTTATTTATTTTATAAACCTTTATTAAATTCATTAAATCTTTAAAAACCACCATATAAGATTCCTTTATAATAAAATACTCAGAACTTTAAGGGGTAAAGAGTTCATTTATTATAAAAACAACACCAACGTTTCGGTTCAGATGTGAACCTTTATCAAGGTGGTTTTTTGTGTTATATTTTAAGAAACATAAGCTGTATATTTGGTGTAATAGTACGATTAACCCCAAACAACATTTAAAACGATAAAACAATAATTATTATTACTACTAAAAACTTGTATAAATAAAATAATAAATAAATAAGTTAAGTTAAAAACGTTTACAGAACCACATGGTAACACTAACAGGACATAATTACAATTAAACGTTGAAAAAAAAAAAATGGAAAATAAGATTCCTTTATTCGAGACAGTTCTCAAATAAAACTAGGAAAAAGAAGAATTTCGGGTTTTTTTCGGATATTTGCGGAACTGCTTGGAATTTTAAATTTTTCTACACGGCATAGTTAGGAACAAAAGAGCACATGTTTTCTCTTATTTAATCGACTCCGTATGTCCTATCGTTTACAAGACCCCAATGCAACCCCATCCTTATCTTGGGCACGCTGTATACCTACACCCAGAGAAAAACTGTAACGTATTATTTATCAAAAATCCTTTTAAACTGAAATATAAGTTATTTGCATATTAACATAAATGATGTTTTAAAATGAATACTTATCCCACTAAATGCTTTAACGTGAAATATATTTTTAAAGACATGTTGTTATCTTAAAACAAATAGTAATACTTTTAATACTGTTTTTAAAAATCTCTAAGAAATTATAAGCATCCCATTACTGCGAAGCGATAAAATAACTAAATAAATGCTGTTGTTTTAATTAAATATGATTTGAGAATGTAAATATATGAATGTTTTATACATAATAAATAAAAAAATAACTTATAGTTTCAATATGACATTTCTTGAGTTAAAAGTGACTTGTCCTTTAATTTATAGCATATAACTAAATGAAAATCTAATAAAAATAGTAAGATTTCTTTTTTAAGGTGCTTTCTCTTCAAATTTATTCCGTGATCCGATAAAATTTTATTAAATTATTATATAATATTAAATTTACACTTTTCGTACACTATTTACCGTTAAATCTTTAAACAAAAATATGAAATTTTACCGTACGTTTCCGTATTAAATACTTCGTGCCCATTATTATCTACACTTCATAAATAAAACTGTTTACTTGATAATAACTAATATTTTAATATACGAAGATTTATCGCAAATTTAAACATCTAGTTTATACAGTAATAAAAATTATTTTGCAGTTTTGCCTTATTATACAAAACATTGAAGTAGTAAAATTGTTATTTGGTATGTTTAATTATGAAGCTTTAACCGAATAGCAACTAATTCGATTCAGCATGGAATATAACATTTAAACCTCTTTAATGTATCGGATAATCGATAAAGGTTACTTAGTAACGGCAAATATATAATTTATCATGTCAACTAGAAGTATAAATAAGTTCGATGTTTTCTTTTTGATTAGCTAAATCGTTGAAAAATGAGGTTAATTTCGATTCGAACCAGTCACGTAATACGGTTCTAATATACACTTAACTTTAACTTAACCGTGTTAAGAAAAGAATTCACTATAAAAATGTAACAAAAAACCTAAAGCAATTGTAACAATAAATATCAATAACAAAATGAATACTTTGATTGTTGAATAATTTGCTTAATATTTTGTAACCAGGAAGAACTAATACATACCTATTCGCAAGAATGAACCATATTTTATAAACTATTTATAGTGATTTTATTTATTTGTAATAAACATTAGTATAATCAATTGAAGACTTGATTATTTTTTTAAGAAAGTTAGTTAGATCCCTTATACAGATTTTTATGTATAAATATCTTTCCTATAGCTAACGTTCTAACAAACTATACATATCACTGTTGTTAGGCTTCTGTGTAAGGCATATCATTATCGATAAGAGTTTCTGCTGCCTGAGAAGTTTGCCAAACCTTATCTCTGCCAGCTATCTTTTTTTGGAGGTCGTGATAAAGAAATGAGGTCACTATAAAGCAACCTTAAATATAATTACAGGAAAAACATCAATGTACGATTTAAACCGAATGTTGTTTTAATAAAATTCACGTAATGTTGGCAGATTTAACCGGCTTGTTTAGACTTAACACATAAAGAATAACGATAAGGATACTGATAACGGCGTACAAGACTTACCAAGACTGACTAAGAACTGACTCACTTGGAAAAATCTTCCCTTTTTATATCAATGCTGCAACAATGTCAGTTGATGTTGGTGAGGTTGTTTAACCCCCAACGATAGTGGTCAGTCACCCTGATTGTTAATTGCTGCACGGAATTTTTGCCTTTACTGACATTCCGAGAAAGAGGTACCGTTGAACTTTACGTTCGACCCTAATTACATACTTTCTCGGAATATTAATTTTAAACCCAATAGCACTACAATAGCATCATTCTTCGAAAAATAAGTTTACATAAAATTACAATGAAGACAACCGCTACATACCGTAATCCACTCTATCAAAAGCTTTAGAAAAATCAATGTGAATGGCGTCAACTTGTTGACGTTTGGATTACGCTTTGATAACATATTCATTGAACATGACTAAGTTTGAAATCGTGGATCTTCCCTTGAAAAAACCATGTTGATTTTGATAAATAAGAGTAGAAAAGTATGTTGAACTGATATGAATAGACACAATTGAGTCAAATAGTTTGCTTAGAGTACTTAAAATTGAGATAGGTCTGTAATTTTTATACCTTGTATATCACCTTTCTATGAATAGGAAGAACGTATGCTAATTTCCACAATGCCGGAAACTTACCATGCATTATGGATTTGTTGAATAGGTACACAATAGGACTTACTAAATTCGACCAGCATTTATTTATAAAATAATGCGAAATACTGTCGGGTCCCGAATTTACATCATCATCCATATCATCAAATGCCGCACGTAGAGACTCGGGCGTAACCTTCAAAAAAGGTTCGTCGCAATCATCTATACTACTCGCTAGGGGGTACGAGCCCGACGCCTTAAACAATGATCCAAAATGACTCGAAAAAAGATCTACCAGTATAAGTGTGTACATTATTCAAGTACATATGAATAGGGAATGCATTAATTGTTTTAAATTGTTTAAATATTTCCAGAAAGTTTTTGGTTGATGTAATAAATCAAGTTCAACCTTATTTAAATAATCATGGAAAAGTTTCCGCGAAAGTCGGAGACATTTGGCTCTTAGCTCTTTAAATCTTATACAAACATTTACACTTTGGCTGATTTTGTAAGTACAATGTGCAGATTTCTTATCGTTATTAAACTAATCAATTTACGACTGTACCAGGAGGGAAACTGACTGGAGATATTCCTCAAATAAGGCACATGACAATCTATTTGTTTATGATCAAGGCATAAATCAATATCCTCGCAATTATAAAGAGACGAGTTCCAATCAACTTCCTTCAAGTAACGATTTATTTTATCAAAGTCCGCTCTGTAAAAATTCCTTCTTTGGGCACTGCTACAGTTTTGATCACCAAACTCTACTTTGTCCAATATAAAATGGCCGGATCGATGGTGCTCATCGCATTTAAGGAGACAATCATCGAGATCCATAGTTCTGAGATATCCCCGTAATGTGAAAAACAGATCAAGTGTGTATGGCTTCACTTGCATCAGCGGAAACAGCTGTTGTAAATTGTAGTATTGAACAGAGTGACAAAGTACTTCCGCACATTTCTTTTTGTCCGGAGTCATTTAGTCCGATTGAGAATATTCATCTTTATTCCAAACAGCATGTGTTAAGTTCATATCACCACACACAATAATTTTGTCATGATCAAATTCGGTAGCATGTTTGTCATGCATGCTGCAGAACTCTTTGAAAAAATCCTCATCAGCCACAGGAAAATAACCAACACAAAGTAAAAAGTCACTCGTACCAAGCGTAAGTTTTATGAAGAGAGAAGCCGATGAAACACCCTCTTCCAACAGATTAGACTTACTATCAAAGCTACTAACACGCATCTCCTCTGGAGCAGTCATAGTCAAGCTCTGATCTGTCACTCTGTATACTATATAATTATTTAAACCAAGTTCAGAGGTGGATATTTCGTCCTTTAGCCACGATTCAGTAAAAATTAAAATTTGTGGCTTATTTGTAAGTTGATGCAGACTACTTCTGAAAAATGAGAGCTTATTAACAACAGAATGTGCATTCTGCATATAAAAAACAACATTGTTGAAATGGTTGGCGTGAGAGGCATTTAACTGGTGCACCCTATATTTTACTCTTTCCCGTCGTTTTTTGCAACATATATTCAAGTTACTCAAAAATCCTACTAATTTTAATAAGCCTAAAATCCAATCTCTTTTAAGGCTTCGGATCCTCTCTTGCTCATTGTTAATGTTGTTTACAAAACTTAATCTTCGGGCTAATTACAAATAATTCTTCCAATTGATTCATTGCCAAATTTATTCCAGTAATTAAGTAGACAGGTAAGCACTGAAATTGTTCGGACCGTTTGGTGATAACGTTGCGTAACGACCTTTACAACACTACTGTTCGGTAACAAAAATACGAAAATTAATTAAATTATATAGTTTGAACTTGACGTTATGCGGTGACAGTATTACTTTTAATCGTGTTTGCAATAATTAAAAGAAATAGCAATTTAATTGAAATTAACCGACAAGGAAACAGTTGTTTGGTTGAATTATTTATAGGGAGCAATTTTCAGAGGGTTTGACATGGTCTTTTAACCTTATTTGCGGTTATTTTTGTTTAAAATGTGGTTATTTGTAATGTTGCTCTGATAAATGTGTACTACTTTTTTTAAGATCATGGTTTCAATGTCTTAACAAAATGAGTAGGTTAATAGTCTACAATAATAATTTTAAAACTGACCCCTTTTTGCCACAAACTGATATGATCATCTGTTATGTTTTTAAAAACAGTGCAATAAGGAACTGTTGGCTTCAAAGATTTTTATTGGAGCAATTCTTCAAGTGAATACAATTTTTCGAAAGGAGGAAAATGTATCCAATTAGATATTTTGGATTTAAATCGAAAACAAGATAAAATACTGAATCCAAAACTTGTACATACAGAAAAAAATGCATAGGAGCAGCTCAGTTATCTTATTATTTTTAATTTGCTTAGTTAAAAATTTTCAGAAAACAATCCAGAAATGTAGGATACTCATTCCTTTATTATTTAATAATAATTTATTATTTGAGTAGAAGTATGCAAAGTAACGCCTTATTGAAAAAAGGAATAGGTACATATTTAATTGCCTTTTAAACGGCGTGTTAGAAAATTCTCTTGGATAAAACGTAAATGAGATACGGTTGTTTAAAGTAAGCTTTTAACCATGTTTACACTGATATCCTTTAAAAGTCGTTTTTCTGAAGATGAATATCAATTTCTTCTAAATTTCGTTTTTATTAATTCATCATGCTATGTTTTGGTAATGTTGGTTTTATAAAATCTGCAGAACCATAGCCAAAATAAGACTAAACTGTTTTTGTTTGCTCATCATTTGAAGATTAAAAAATAAGATACGACCAGATTTAGAGTCACAAAGACAGCGAAAACTAAAGAGTTTTGATTAGTAGGAATGTAAAATGTTTAATTGAGAGAATGAGACGAGAAATATTTTGCTCAAGTATTAAGAAGTGATTTTATAAGTGAAACAGAAAAATGTGAATTTTAAACTTAAGAGACATCCATTGATAACGTGAACTTAAAAAGGTTACGGCATGAGAAGACAACACAAAGTATATGAACCGTACTTCTAGAATTGTATCCAATAAAGCTTTAGAAGCTGAAAAGCCAAACTTTTATCGATTTCCTCAAGAAGAACAATACTCAGTGATACTATTTAGACTATAATAGCCACCCACCAATTTATCATAAAACTATTAAAAACTGTTCAGTACCATTATTGTAATTTGTAATTTAAGGTCAAGGAAAATTAGACTTTCATGTTGATGCAAAAATTTTATTTCTGGAAAACACTTTAAAAAAAAAAATGAAATTGCAATTGATTGAAAGAATGTTTATGTTAAATTGTTTTATGTTGGTTTTATGTATTGTAGCGACCAGTGCCACCGTACGTGTGTGCGATAACAATTTGTATGCATGTACTTCTTATCGCTAACATGTTTACGACACAGCCACAGCGTACGGCTTCCCTTCATCAATGTAAACTTACAAGCCGTAAATCTTTCTCCAGCGACAAGTAACAAGACCAATTCTGGAATCATCGACGACTTTCTAATTATTATTCATCATTCGGGAATAATCAGGACTTCTTCGAGTTCCTGTCTAGAAAGTTCGAAAGGTGTATATAAAGTGATCATCTTTAGACCGAGAGAATGTAGTTGTGTGAAATCATCAGTGCGCGAACCAAAACGATAAACAATAAACAAAGTGATATATATAAGAGAATTGTTTTTATATAAATAGTAGTTATAAGTTAGTGTTAAGTATTATATAGTGTTAAATAAGTTATTATTTAAATAAATATCTTTGACTAGAAAATTCGTTAGAGTATGTATAACTAAATAGGTATTTTAATAAATATTACTACTACTACTACTAATCAATTTTAATCTTCGTTGTTTCGTTAGATTTTTAAAAATAAATTGTTTTCAATGACAGCAAATAACGATCTTCGAAACTGGTCTGTTATAAGTATTGGAATGTAAACACCCACTTTTTCAGTCCCCAATTATATTACTATATCCGTCACTGTCGGCATTATTTACCTAAACCATTTGTAATTCGATACAGTGGTTTCTTCCGGGCTGTTTTGCCGTGATTCATGGAAACTTCTTCTTCTAGACGTTTCGCTATTCTTAGGTGACGGCTTCCTCAGTGGTGACTTTGCTGAGTCGTAACTGTCGTCAGTCAAAAGTTTCCATGGACCATGGCAAAACAGCCCGGAAGTAACCACTGTATCGGAGGACGCCGGCCGTGAAAGCCTAAAACTACACCAGGTGTAGTTGTTAATTATCCACTGCACTTTTTTTTATGTATTATTCTTTAAGGAAAAAAGGACTCGAATATGCTAGATGACATTTTCAAAACAAAGCTATTCCTGATTGAGGTTTTCAAACTTTAAATTGATTGTTTGAAGTCTTTGTATAAATTGCAACATTCGGCCTTGGTATGATGCAAAGTTTAAGATTCGCCTATAACTGAAGAAAGTTTAAAAACTAAGTATTTTTGATGGAAGTTATGGTTTCTTATAATGTGGGTTGCGGTAGTTTTTTTTTTATAAATCTTCGATCTCATAAGCAACCTATCGTCGGTACACAAATTGGTTCAAACTTACCTTAAAGTTTTGTATTTCATGCAAATACAACGATAAACAACTTATTACAACTTCATCATGTGTAATCTTACTGTAAAATGGCCCCCATGGCGGTTATAAAAATAATTTAATTAACAATGGCTTAAAAAAAATTGTTCATTCGCCAACGAAATATATAATATTTTCTTATGTCAAGTTTAATATTCAAATTTATCATAAAAAATATTTTAGGCATATTAATTTCTCTAGAGACGTTGCATTAATTAGGTTAAATTAGCATACAGTTCCGGGATTTCTAAGCTTTTTATCGGAAATTTCTTCTTTCATATGCGTATCATTTCCGATTTCTACTATTGAGTATAGGTTTTGAGTAACTGTCAAAAAGTACTACCAATGTTCTTTTTTTTGTTAATAACAATTGCAATTTTCGTCGCCCCAAAACATTAGGAGATTTTTCGCAAACTATTTCTCTACTAAAGACTTACTTATGGTATACTAAATGGTAACGGTAAAAGCGATTCGCTGACAAGAAATTGCGACTACTTGTGTTAAATACAACGACAGTTAATTGTTTACAGACAAAGATCTTTCTAAACTTTTTTTTAGAAATTTGGAATTCGCGGTTTGAGAGAAATTTGTCAATTAGACAATTAACATGCAAAAGCGGTTCGTTTAGGTATTACAAACGAATGATTTGACATTTTTAACAAAATGTTTTAATTGAAATAAAATTGAAGGTTAAAAAATTATTCAAGAAAATCCCATTCTTCTAATATTGATAAATAACCAACAAAGACAATTAACTTAGCCGAAATAAATACGCTTTGTACTTTAAAACTTTTCGTCTTGAAAAAGTCCTGCTTAGGGCAAAACATCGGCTTCGCTTTCTACAGAATTAAAAAATCTTTTCACCTTACGTTGCTTTGATTTGATGGTGTTAATTTTTAGGAAACATATTTACAAGTCAAAAAATATATTCTGTATTTTTAAAAAGACCACCTGCAATTCCCCTGCGTGGCCCGGGCTTTCGAAACATGTCGTTAAAATTAAATGAAAAAGATTTAAACCAAAATGCTTTTAGATGTTTCAAATATGTTGTAACGTTTTTTTTTTCTATGAAAAATCCCGTTACTGAAGTTTTATTTATTTCGATTCAGTTTGTGTTTGTCTTGGTTCAGTTTTGTTGATTATTTCTTAATGTTGATCGACCTTCCGTCTTATCATCAAGGCTAACAACATTCGCGCAGGACTAGGCGATCGATGGAGGGATCGATGAAATTTTCCGGTCGGTGCTCGAGGTCTTCTTCCTCGATCCTTGACACTGACGTGACGTGTATGTGTGTTTTTCTGTTGGTGTTCTGTGCTTGATTTTGCGTGAGAGTTTTTTTGTGATCCACTTACCTTTGCATTTTAATAGTTCATGTGAGGTTCATTCAAATTAATTATTTCTTTTAAAATCTTTTTTTGCTATTCACTCAATATTTATTTTTGATGTAACTTTGATTAATTTTTACGGAATTTTCCTTAGTACCCCGTGGTCTCTTTTTTAAATATCTAACTTTATATTTGTAATCTTTTGGGCCTTTGTGGCCAATTTTAAATTTCTTCATTTAATTAATTTTTCTCACTTTTTAATTTATATATTTTTAATAGTCAAAATTTTTTATGGTATCTGGGGTGTATCTTGAGTGCATGTTGGTTTAACGACAGACACCCTTACTCCTCCCTTTTTATCCGTTTTTTTTTTAAGCATCTTCAATGCGAACAACTTTTTAACATTTGATTAATAATTTTTAGTTTTAGGAAATTTATCAGCACTTTTATTTGTGCCCTAATTTGTCAGCCCATTGAAATTTTCTTAGAATAGGTTCCGGTTGGATTAGGGGGCTGGGATTAAAGGGTAGGGGTGAAGACATCCTGAAAACTATTTTATAAAGGCAAATAGACAAAGCTCTGGTTTCCAACTAATCTCAATAACCAGTTAGAGGCCGATAAATTCCTGCAGGCGGCCCCCTGAAGATTAAAAGGTTGGTCCATGAAGCTATTTCGCTGATATCCTCTTGCCTCACAACACAGCACGAGAAGTCCCCGATTATACCCTGAAACCAGCTTCCAGTCCCTACATTGGAGCAGGGAACTCTTCTTTTTGGTGGGCTACGTGTGTTATTGTAAGTTTTGTTGTTTTTGTTGTGTGTAATTTTTTGTTAATATACTCTTCAAGTTTTATTTGTTTTTTTTAAGAGAGCTTCGAGCTCTCTAAAGCTACAGGATTCTGCAGGAACCACCGATGCACTACCCGGTGCCCAAGAAATTTGTCGTTTCATTTATTCTTTTCTTTGTTTGACAAAGTGGCGCCCGAGCACGTTTCCTTTTTAATATTTCATGTTAATTAATTTTTTTTAAAACAAACTATTAATAATTTCATAACCCAAGTAATAGTTTTGTTAAAATGTTTATTAACACACTCTACATATGTTTCGACTTGTGAAGTCTTTTTCAAGAGTAATAGATATTTACTAAATTTAAATTGTACCTTAATGCTATTTATAGTTAGGTTTTTCAAGTATAATAAGATGTACAGGTAGATGAGAGGCAGTTGTACAGAGTTATTTAGGGAAAAACTCTTGGCGGGTTGTAATTCTTCAGAAATTGGTCGATCACCGGTGTATCTTTGAACTCGGATTTGTCATTTGTTATGTTGTAATTATTTCTAAAGGCTTTTTTAATTTCAAACTGCTCTAAAATATTGAGACGTTGACCTTTGTTTTCTATATGTAATATGTTTAAATTATCTCTGTCAATTTTATTGCCATTTTCTAAGCAATGTACAGGCATAAGCCTACATTGCTTAGGCTTCTTCAGAAGTAATACATTTAAACTAAAGAATAAGCTAAGCTACTTTTATATGGTTTAAGAATTAGGGCGGGGGTGAATAAAGAGGTTAAGTAGTGGTGAATTATTGAGATCGATTTGGTCGTTCAGGAGGATATTGATATTTTTAAACTTATTGATTTCTAGAGATTCTAGTAAAGATAGTCTAAGATTTTTATTTTCTACATGTAGGATTTCAAAATTATCATTAAAAGTATGTTCCTCTTCATTAAGGTGTTTGGCGTAGTTTGAATTTAATTTATTATTTTCGTAAGATTTTTTATGTTCATTTATTCGTTTTTTGAATGAACGTCCCGTTTGACCTATGTATATATAGTTACAAGAGTTATAAGTTAATTTATACACCCCTGACTTATCCTCTTTATTGACTTTATCTTTGTTATTTTTGATATATTTGCCCAGGGTATTTTGCGTTTTATAAGCTACATTAACATTATTTTTCATTAAGTATTAAAGAAACACATACAGACATTATTATCAATAATCTATCATGTCATCCGTATCAACACAAAATGTCTGCCTTCTATTCAATGTTATATAGACTTATAAATACACCCTTAGATACTAAATATTTTAAAAAAGAGTTAAATATAATAAAACAAATTGCCTGTTGTAATAACTATAAAACTGAACATTTTTTATAAATTTCTTATATTGTAGTTTAGTAAGTAAATTATCAATTATTTCAGTTCGAGTTATCGAAGTTCGAAAGTTGAAAAATCAAAGTGAACATTTTTATGAAGCAGGCGTGTTTTATTAAGTAATTGGCCGTGAAAAACACGAAAAAAATGGTTAAAAAATTCCAGGTACTATATTTTTCGAGATATTGAACCAAAAATGTGAAAAAAATCATTTAATTGAAAAAATGATGATCGATCGATTTAAAACGTTGAAAAATGTAAGTATAATAGTTATGCAGATCATTTGGCGTTATCCAGAATGCACCACGTGGAGGTAGACCTGTTTTGCATTCCATGTGTAAGTGTATGTGAGTGTGTGCATGTGTTAATGTATGCAAATGTGTTTGGTTGTCCTGATTAAAATCTTTGAAGTGGTAAGCACCACCGAAAAGTGGTATGCACCACCAAGAGGTTTTTGCTTAGGTTACGGTAAGGAGTGGTTGCTCAGATTAAAATGTTTGAAGTGCTATGCACCACCGAAAAGTGCTATACACAACGAAGAGGGTTTAGCTTAGGTTACGGTATGGAATGGTTATTGCTCTGATTAAAATGTTTGAAATGCCATGCACCACCGAAAAGTGCTATGCACCACCAAGGGGTGTTTTGCTTAGGTTACGGTAAGGAATAGTTATTGCTCTGATTAAAATGTTTGATGTGCTATGCACCACTGAAAAGTGCTATGCACCACCGAAAAGTGCTATGCACTGAACTGTTTTCAATTAAATGATTTTTTTCACATTTTTGGTTAAATATCTCGAAAAATATAGTACCTTCAATTTTTTAACCATTTTTTTCGCGTTTTTAACGGCCAATTACATAACAAAACACATTTGTTTCATAAAAATTTTCACTTTGATTTTTCAACTTTCGAACTTCGATAACTCGAAAACCAAGTGAGACATCAAAAAATTTTATTCTTCATTTTCGTTTTATTTTGGCTTGGTTAATATAAAAAAGTTGTCAAATCGTGGCGCCCTGGAAATCATACTCGAGCCAAATACAGCTACAGGTACAAAGAGTATTATTGCTGTTTTTTATCTATTCTGTTGAATTATATGCCTCTAACATACTTAGATAAAGCCACTGAACTTCTATTAATTTGACAACTGGTTTCCTTGACTCATACGGTTTTTACGGCCACATGCAGATTTGTTTAACAAAATATATACATATATCTACATGTGGATATATAAAAACATACTACTTGCATAATATATGTTTTAAAAAAACTATTTCTTATCGATTATAATAATAATAGTAGTAAACTTTTAACATCAGAATGACAGCTTTTAATAGTTTATTACACAGGTTAATAATGTTACCCCTTTCTAAAACCAATTTTGAAAAAAATTAAAACTTATAAAACAGATTTCCATCAATAACGGATATAATCCCAACTTAATTGACAAAATTAAAAAAAATTAACAACGAAAACTCATTGAAATAAAACTTTACAACGGTCTCCTTCCTGATTTAATTCCTGAAAATAAGAAATACGCTTTAATTAACTATGTAAAAGAAGTCGGATACAAAATTAAACACCATCTAATTAAATTACATATTACACCAATTTTAGTCAACACAATTAATTTAAAAACTCTGTTAGTTAACAACAAAAATAAAACAAATTCAATAGATAAAAGTGGCGTGTACAAATTATACTGTAAAGATTGCACAGCCTTTTACTTGGGACAGACAGGTAGGGCCATAAAAACTTGTCTTAAAGAGCATATGCTTGCCATTCAGAATAAAAAGAATAATACAGGAATAGCTCAAAATTGCCTAGATTTCAAACATACTGTTACGTAATTTACAATATCACGTATTTATCTCAACACTTTTTATTTAAATTAACTCCAACACAACAACGATTCAATATCTTTTTCGATAACAACAACAACTCTATAACTATTTCGCTTGTCAATCGCTTTCTTCCCTTCTCGCTTATATCTATCGCTCTCTTCTATCAAAATACTGTCAAACTGTCCAACGCTGTTCCTTATATAGTATTATGGACGTTTCTAGGCAACTCTCGAAACGTCCAGCAACTCTCGGACCTTCTGGAACGCGTCATAGGTTACTTCCACATAATTTTCGCAGTCGGCGCTTGTCAACGTCAGAATGACACATCTGTCACAGTGCCCCCCCTCTAGCGCTGATCGTCCCGATCAGTTTCTTCCACTGTGTATGGAGCCAACCGGTCGAGGTGTACAACTTTCATCTTCGATTTGGGGCCTCGTTGTATCCTGTAGACGACATCGTTTATCCGGGTAATCACTTTGTACGGGCCCTCCCAATTCCGTTGTAATTTAGGGCACCTTCCTTTCTTGCGAACTGAGTTATAGAGCCATACACGATCGCCCACCCTGAATCCAGTGGAATTCGCTCGCTGATCGTAGCGGGTCTTCATCCGGTCACTTTCGAATTTAATTCTTGTTCTGACGGCTTTATGGATGGTGTTAAGCCGCTCGCGTAGTTTAGACACATAATTGTCCGTGGACAGCGGAGAATCTTCAGGTCGACCAAACATTAGATCAGCAGGTAGTCTCAGTTCTTTCCCGAATAGCACGCAGGAAGGTGTCTGTCCGGTGGTCTCGTGTATGGATTGTAACGTTTTTTTTCTATGAAAAATCCCGTTACTGAAGTTTTATTTATTTCGATTCAGTTTGTGTTTGTCTTGGTTCAGTTTTGTTGATTATTTCTTAATGTTGATCGACCTTCCGTCTTATCATCAAGGCTAACAACATTCGCGCAGGACTAGGCGATCGATGGAGGGATCGATGAAATTTTCTGGTCGGTGCTCGAGGTCTTCTTCCTCGATCCTTGACACTGACGTGACGTGTATGTGTGTTTTTCTGTTGGTGTTCTGTGCTTGATTTTGCGTGAGAGTTTTTTTGTGATCCACTTACCTTTGCATTTTAATAGTTCATGTGAGGTTCATTCAAATTAATTATTTCTTTTAAAATCTTTTTTTGCTATTCACTCAATATTTATTTTTGATGTAACTTTGATTAATTTTTACGGAATTTTCCTTAGTACCCCGTGGTCTCTTTTTTAAATATCTAACTTTATATTTGTAATCTTTTGGGCCTTTGTGGCCAATTTTAAATTTCTTCATTTAATTAATTTTTCTCACTTTTTAATTTATATATTTAAAAGACCACCTGCAATTCCCCTGCGTGGCCCGGGCTTTCGAAGTATGTCGTTAAAATTAAATGAAAAAGATTTAAACCAAAATGCTTTTAGATGTTTCAAATATGTTGTAACGTTTTTTTTTTTCTATGAAAAATCCCGTTACTGAAGTTTTATTTATTTCGATTCAGTTTGTGTTTGTCTTGGTTCAGTTTTGTTGATTATTTCTTAATGTTGATCGACCTTCCGTCTTATCATCAAGGCTAACAACCTTCGCGCAGGACTAGGCGATCGATGGAGGGATCGATGAAATTTTCCGGTCGGTGCTCGAGGTCTTCTTCCTCGATCCTTGACACTGACGTGACGTGTGTGTGTGTGTTCTTCTGTTAGGGTTTTGTGATCAATGTTCTGGTGACAATTTTTGTTTCTAATCCAGTTACCTTTTCATTTTAATAGTTTCTGTAGATTCATTTAAATTAATTATCTCTTTTAAACTCATTTTTGGTATGCACTAATTTTTATACTAATTAATTTTTTTTAGTTGCCACGTGGCATTTACTTCATAGATGTAACGTTATCTTTTGCATCCTCTTTCTTGTAATTTCAATTTTTATTTAATTATTTCTTGTGGTGTCTGCTGAATGATTAGGTGAACCTTTTTCGTCTGTTCTGACCTCGACAGAGACTCACCTCCACCCTTCCTTACCTTTTAATTTATATAGGCATCTTCAATGCCGTCAATATTCTAATCTTTGTTTAATTCTTTTTGTTTTAGGATAAATTTCATTTTTTTGTGTTACTTTTTTTGTGGTGGGGGCGAAGACTCCTGCAGCACGCACTAGTGGGCCAAGGGCGATTATAAACTCGGACCAACCGGGAACCAATAAGACAATAAGTTGCAGCAATTTCACGAAGGAACCAATAAGGCAACTTAAGACCTGTAGGCTACGTTCATAATAATTACCAAGGTTGGTCCCCAAATCACTATTTGCGTCCGGCCCCCTCTTATTGATACAGTCCCCTTTATACCCGAAGCCCGGCAACAGTCCCAACACTGGCGTAGGAACCCGTTTTGGGTGGGCTTATGTTCATTTTGTAAGTGTTTTTCTAAATTTTTTGTGATCTTTTTTTTCAATATACTCTTCAAGTTTTTTTTTGTTTTTTTAAGAGAGCTTCGAGCTCTCTAAAGCTACAGGATTCTGCAGGAACCACCGATGCACTACCCGGTGCTCAATAAAGTTGTCGTTTCATTCATTCCTTTCTTTGTTTGACAAAGTGGCGCCCGAGCACGTTTTCCTTTTTAATATTTCATGATAATTAAATTTTTTATAAAAACAAACTATTAACAATTTTAAAACCAAGTAATAGTTTTGTTAAAGGATGTCCTATAGGCTAGAAGGAATAAGGGAATGTGGCGATCCCAGTCGGTCTGATGATCATTCACGAACATCCTCAAGTTGTTTTCTATAGTCGCATTAAATCGCTCTACCATGCCATCAGACCGAGCATGCAACGGAGTCGTTCTAGTTTTCCTTATTCCCATCAATTCACACACTCGTTGGAATATTTCTGATTCAAAGTTTCGGCCCTGGTCAGTGTGAATCTCCATAGGAACTCCATGTCGGCTGATCCAGTTGTTTATTATTGCCTCCGCCACGGTGGTTGCATCCTGGTTGGAGATTGCATAGGCTTCCGGCCACTTGCTGACGTAATCCATCACAACGAGGATGTAGCGGTTGCCATCTTCAGTTCGGGGAAAGGGACCAGCGATATCCATGGCTATTCTTTCGAATGGCGCTCCGACGTTATACTGGTGCATCCTTCCTCGTGTCCTGGTTCTCGGACCTTTGTTAGAAGCACATACTTCGCATTTTCTGCACCAGTCTTCCACATCCAATCTAGCGTTCACCCAGTAATACCGTTCACGTATTTTCTCTAATGTCTTCTTCACTCCAAAATGTCCACCTCCAGTCCCAGTATGCAGCTCTTTTATTACTTCTTTCGTCTTTTTCCTGGGCAACACAACTTGTAGTAGCTTCTTGGTCCCGTCCGGACCTTCCCAGATTCTTTTAAGGACTCCATTCTCGAGCTTTAGGGAATCCCAGTGGACCCAATAACATTTCGTCGTAGTATTCAGGGGGCTTACGTCCGCTCACGTTGGTCGAGATTCTCTTCTCTCTTTCCATTTCATGATGGATCCTAGGTCATCATCGGTTCGCTGTTTCTAAATCATCACTGCATCTTCCCAATTATCCTGTCTCTCCACAGTGGTATGTAGGCATGGAACTTGTTCTAACTGTTCTTTTCGTTCCACAGAAAAACAATGCTTGCAATTTTGTGGGCATGGTCGTCTTGATAAGGCGTCGGTATTACCATGGTGTTTCCCTGGCCGATGTTCAATTTTGAAATTGTATTCTTGTAAACGCTGTAACCATCTGGTCACCTGTCGTTTAGGGTTTCGGAATTGCAGCAACCGTTTAAGAGAAGAGTGGTCAGTTCTCAGCAGGAATTCTAGCCCATATAGATATTTGTGGAAGTGTTCTATAGTTTATACGGCGGCCAATAGTTCTCGGCGGGTCACACAATAATTCTTTTCGGGCTTTGACAGTGTCTTGCTAATGTATGCGATTACTCTTTCTTTACCGTCTTGAACTTGGGAAAGGACCCCTCCAATATCCCACATTGCGCGCATCGGTGTCGAAAATGAATGGTTTTCCAAATTCGGGATAATTCAAAATCGGGGTGTTAGACAACTTATTCTTCAGAACTTGGAAGGCTTCTTGACAGGTGTTCGTCCAGTCAAATGGCACTCCATTCTCGGTAAGTCTGTGCAAGGGGCGAGCCACATCCGCAAATCCCTTCACGAATCTTCTATAGTACGAACATAATCCTAAGAAACTCCTCAATTCATGCTGGTTCGTTGGTTGCGGCCATTTACAAACTGCCTCGGTCTTGTCAGGATCTGTACCAACGCCTTTACTTGATATTACATGGCCTAGGTATTTTACTTCACTTCTAAACAACGCACACTTTTTGGGATTTAATTTTAGTTTTGCTGCTGTGAATTTTTGAAGAACTCTGCTTAGATTGGCGAGATGGTCTTCAAACGTTCGCCCAAATACAATGACGTCATCCAAATAGACTAAGCAGATTTCCCAATTCAATCCTTGTAAAATGGTCTCCATTAATCTTTCAAAGGTTGCTGGTGTGTTGCATAGACCGAAGGGCATTACATTGAATTGCCAGAGACCGTTCCCAGTAGTAAACGCAGTCTTTTCCTTGTCTTCAGGATGTACTTCGACTTGCCAATATCCGCTCTTTAGGTCCAACGTCGAGAACCATTTAACTTCACTGGACAGACAATCTAATGATTTGACATTTTTAACAAAATGTTTTAATTGAAATAAAATTGAAGGTTAAAAAATTATTCAAGAAAATCCCATTCTTCTAATATTGATAAATAACCAACAAAGACAATTAACTTAGCCGAAATAAATACGCTTTGTACTTTAAAACTTTTCGTCTTGAAAAAGTCCTGCTTAGGGCAAAACATCGGCTTCGCTTTCTACAGAATTAAAAAATCTTTTCACCTTACGTTGCTTTGATTTGATGGTGTTAATTTTTAGGAAACATATTTACAAGTCAAAAAATATATTCTGTATTTTTACAAGACCACCTGCAATTCCCCTGCGTGGCCCGGGCTTTCGAAACATGTCGTTAAAATTAAATGAAAAAGATTTAAACCAAAATGCTTTTAGATGTTTCAAATATGTTGTAACGTTTTTTTTTTCTATGAAAAATCCCGTTACTGAAGTTTTATTTATTTCGATTCAGTTTGTGTTTGTCTTGGTTCAGTTTTGTTGATTATTTCTTAATGTTGATCGACCTTCCGTCTTATCATCAAGGCTAACAACATTCGCGCAGGACTAGGCGATCGATGGAGGGATCGATGAAATTTTCCGGTCGGTGCTCGAGGTCTTCTTCCTCGATCCTTGACACTGACGTGACGTGTATGTGTGTTTTTCTGTTGGTGTTCTGTGCTTGATTTTGCGTGAGAGTTTTTTTGTGATCCACTTACCTTTGCATTTTAATAGTTCATGTGAGGTTCATTCAAATTAATTATTTCTTTTAAAATCTTTTTTTGCTATTCACTCAATATTTATTTTTGATGTAACTTTGATTAATTTTTACGGAATTTTCCTTAGTACCCCGTGGTCTCTTTTTTAAATATCTAACTTTATATTTGTAATCTTTTGGGCCTTTGTGGCCAATTTTAAATTTCTTCATTTAATTAATTTTTCTCACTTTTTAATTTATATATTTTTAATAGTCAAAATTTTTTATGGTATCTGGGGTGTATCTTGAGTGCATGTTGGTTTAACGACAGACACCCTTACTCCTCCCTTTTTATCCGTTTTTTTTTTAAGCATCTTCAATGCGAACAACTTTTTAACATTTGATTAATAATTTTTAGTTTTAGGAAATTTATCAGCACTTTTATTTGTGCCCTAATTTGTCAGCCCATTGAAATTTTCTTAGAATAGGTTCCGGTTGGATTAGGGGGCTGGGATTAAAGGGTAGGGGTGAAGACATCCTGAAAACTATTTTATAAAGGCAAATAGACAAAGCTCTGGTTTCCAACTAATCTCAATAACCAGTTAGAGGCCGATAAATTCCTGCAGGCGGCCCCCTGAAGATTAAAAGGTTGGTCCATGAAGCTATTTCGCTGATATCCTCTTGCCTCACAACACAGCACGAGAAGTCCCCGATTATACCCTGAAACCAGCTTCCAGTCCCTACATTGGAGCAGGGAACTCTTCTTTTTGGTGGGCTACGTGTGTTATTGTAAGTTTTGTTGTTTTTGTTGTGTGTAATTTTTTGTTAATATACTCTTCAAGTTTTATTTGTTTTTTTTAAGAGAGCTTCGAGCTCTCTAAAGCTACAGGATTCTGCAGGAACCACCGATGCACTACCCGGTGCCCAAGAAATTTGTCGTTTCATTTATTCTTTTCTTTGTTTGACAAAGTGGCGCCCGAGCACGTTTCCTTTTTAATATTTCATGTTAATTAATTTTTTTTAAAACAAACTATTAATAATTTCATAACCCAAGTAATAGTTTTGTTAAAATGTTTATTAACACACTCTACATATGTTTCGACTTGTGAAGTCTTTTTCAAGAGTAATAGATATTTACTAAATTTAAATTGTACCTTAATGCTATTTATAGTTAGGTTTTTCAAGTATAATAAGATGTACAGGTAGATGAGAGGCAGTTGTACAGAGTTATTTAGGGAAAAACTCTTGGCGGGTTGTAATTCTTCAGAAATTGGTCGATCACCGGTGTATCTTTGAACTCGGATTTGTCATTTGTTATGTTGTAATTATTTCTAAAGGCTTTTTTAATTTCAAACTGCTCTAAAATATTGAGACGTTGACCTTTGTTTTCTATATGTAATATGTTTAAATTATCTCTGTCAATTTTATTGCCATTTTCTAAGCAATGTACAGGCATAAGCCTACATTGCTTAGGCTTCTTCAGAAGTAATACATTTAAACTAAAGAATAAGCTAAGCTACTTTTATATGGTTTAAGAATTAGGGCGGGGGTGAATAAAGAGGTTAAGTAGTGGTGAATTATTGAGATCGATTTGGTCGTTCAGGAGGATATTGATATTTTTAAACTTATTGATTTCTAGAGATTCTAGTAAAGATAGTCTAAGATTTTTATTTTCTACATGTAGGATTTCAAAATTATCATTAAAAGTATGTTCCTCTTCATTAAGGTGTTTGGCGTAGTTTGAATTTAATTTATTATTTTCGTAAGATTTTTTATGTTCATTTATTCGTTTTTTGAATGAACGTCCCGTTTGACCTATGTATATATAGTTACAAGAGTTATAAGTTAATTTATACACCCCTGACTTATCCTCTTTATTGACTTTATCTTTGTTATTTTTGATATATTTGCCCAGGGTATTTTGCGTTTTATAAGCTACATTAACATTATTTTTCATTAAGTATTAAAGAAACACATACAGACATTATTATCAATAATCTATCATGTCATCCGTATCAACACAAAATGTCTGCCTTCTATTCAATGTTATATAGACTTATAAATACACCCTTAGATACTAAATATTTTAAAAAAGAGTTAAATATAATAAAACAAATTGCCTGTTGTAATAACTATAAAACTGAACATTTTTTATAAATTTCTTATATTGTAGTTTAGTAAGTAAATTATCAATTATTTCAGTTCGAGTTATCGAAGTTCGAAAGTTGAAAAATCAAAGTGAACATTTTTATGAAGCAGGCGTGTTTTATTAAGTAATTGGCCGTGAAAAACACGAAAAAAATGGTTAAAAAATTCCAGGTACTATATTTTTCGAGATATTGAACCAAAAATGTGAAAAAAATCATTTAATTGAAAAAATGATGATCGATCGATTTAAAACGTTGAAAAATGTAAGTATAATAGTTATGCAGATCATTTGGCGTTATCCAGAATGCACCACGTGGAGGTAGACCTGTTTTGCATTCCATGTGTAAGTGTATGTGAGTGTGTGCATGTGTTAATGTATGCAAATGTGTTTGGTTGTCCTGATTAAAATCTTTGAAGTGGTAAGCACCACCGAAAAGTGGTATGCACCACCAAGAGGTTTTTGCTTAGGTTACGGTAAGGAGTGGTTGCTCAGATTAAAATGTTTGAAGTGCTATGCACCACCGAAAAGTGCTATACACAACGAAGAGGGTTTAGCTTAGGTTACGGTATGGAATGGTTATTGCTCTGATTAAAATGTTTGAAATGCCATGCACCACCGAAAAGTGCTATGCACCACCAAGGGGTGTTTTGCTTAGGTTACGGTAAGGAATAGTTATTGCTCTGATTAAAATGTTTGATGTGCTATGCACCACTGAAAAGTGCTATGCACCACCGAAAAGTGCTATGCACTGAACTGTTTTCAATTAAATGATTTTTTTCACATTTTTGGTTAAATATCTCGAAAAATATAGTACCTTCAATTTTTTAACCATTTTTTTCGCGTTTTTAACGGCCAATTACATAACAAAACACATTTGTTTCATAAAAATTTTCACTTTGATTTTTCAACTTTCGAACTTCGATAACTCGAAAACCAAGTGAGACATCAAAAAATTTTATTCTTCATTTTCGTTTTATTTTGGCTTGGTTAATATAAAAAAGTTGTCAAATCGTGGCGCCCTGGAAATCATACTCGAGCCAAATACAGCTACAGGTACAAAGAGTATTATTGCTGTTTTTTATCTATTCTGTTGAATTATATGCCTCTAACATACTTAGATAAAGCCACTGAACTTCTATTAATTTGACAACTGGTTTCCTTGACTCATACGGTTTTTACGGCCACATGCAGATTTGTTTAACAAAATATATACATATATCTACATGTGGATATATAAAAACATACTACTTGCATAATATATGTTTTAAAAAAACTATTTCTTATCGATTATAATAATAATAGTAGTAAACTTTTAACATCAGAATGACAGCTTTTAATAGTTTATTACACAGGTTAATAATGTTACCCCTTTCTAAAACCAATTTTGAAAAAAATTAAAACTTATAAAACAGATTTCCATCAATAACGGATATAATCCCAACTTAATTGACAAAATTAAAAAAAATTAACAACGAAAACTCATTGAAATAAAACTTTACAACGGTCTCCTTCCTGATTTAATTCCTGAAAATAAGAAATACGCTTTAATTAACTATGTAAAAGAAGTCGGATACAAAATTAAACACCATCTAATTAAATTACATATTACACCAATTTTAGTCAACACAATTAATTTAAAAACTCTGTTAGTTAACAACAAAAATAAAACAAATTCAATAGATAAAAGTGGCGTGTACAAATTATACTGTAAAGATTGCACAGCCTTTTACTTGGGACAGACAGGTAGGGCCATAAAAACTTGTCTTAAAGAGCATGTGCTTGCCATTCAGAATAAAAAGAATAATACAGGAATAGCTCAAAATTGCCTAGATTTCAAACATACTGTTACGTAATTTACAATATCACGTATTTATCTCAACACTTTTTATTTAAATTAACTCCAACACAACAACGATTCAATATCTTTATCGATAACAACAACAACTCTATAACTATTTCGCTTGTCAATCGCTTTCTTCCCTTCTCGCTTATATCTATCGCTCTCTTCTATCAAAATACTGTCAAACTGTCCAACGCTGTTCCTTATATAGTATTATGGACGTTTCTAGGCAACTCTCGAAACGTCCAGCAACTCTCGGACCTTCTGGAACGCGTCATAGGTTACTTCCACATAATTTTCGCAGTCGGCGCTTGTCAACGTCAGAATGACACATCTGTCACAGTGCCCCCCCTCTAGCGCTGATCGTCCCGATCAGTTTCTTCCACTGTGTATGGAGCCAACCGGTCGAGGTGTACAACTTTCATCTTCGATTTGGGGCCTCGTTGTATCCTGTAGACGACATCGTTTATCCGGGTAATCACTTTGTACGGGCCCTCCCAATTCCGTTGTAATTTAGGGCACCTTCCTTTCTTGCGAACTGAGTTATAGAGCCATACACGATCGCCCACCCTGAATCCAGTGGAATTCGCTCGCTGATCGTAGCGGGTCTTCATCCGGTCACTTTCGAATTTAATTCTTGTTCTGACGGCTTTATGGATGGTGTTAAGCCGCTCGCGTAGTTTAGACACATAATTGTCCGTGGACAGCGGAGAATCTTCAGGTCGACCAAACATTAGATCAGCAGGTAGTCTCAGTTCTTTCCCGAATAGCACGCAGGAAGGTGTCTGTCCGGTGGTCTCGTGTATGGATTGTAACGTTTTTTTTCTATGAAAAATCCCGTTACTGAAGTTTTATTTATTTCGATTCAGTTTGTGTTTGTCTTGGTTCAGTTTTGTTGATTATTTCTTAATGTTGATCGACCTTCCGTCTTATCATCAAGGCTAACAACATTCGCGCAGGACTAGGCGATCGATGGAGGGATCGATGAAATTTTCTGGTCGGTGCTCGAGGTCTTCTTCCTCGATCCTTGACACTGACGTGACGTGTGTGTGTGTGTTCTTCTGTTAGGGTTTTGTGATCAATGTTCTGGTGACAATTTTTGTTTCTAATCCAGTTACCTTTTCATTTTAATAGTTTCTGTAGATTCATTTAAATTAATTATCTCTTTTAAACTCATTTTTGGTATGCACTAATTTTTATACTAATTAATTTTTTTTAGTTGCCACGTGGCATTTACTTCATAGATGTAACGTTATCTTTTGCATCCTCTTTCTTGTAATTTCAATTTTTATTTAATTATTTCTTGTGGTGTCTGCTGAATGATTAGGTGAACCTTTTTCGTCTGTTCTGACCTCGACAGAGACTCACCTCCACCCTTCCTTACCTTTTAATTTATATAGGCATCTTCAATGCCGTCAATATTCTAATCTTTGTTTAATTCTTTTTGTTTTAGGATAAATTTCATTTTTTTGTGTTACTTTTTTTGTCAGCCCATCCACCACCTAGATAGGTTCCCGATGGACTGATAAGCTGGACTAAGGGTGGGGGCGAAGACTCCTGCAGCACGCACTAGTGGGCCAAGGGCGATTATAAACTCGGACCAACCGGGAACCAATAAGACAATAAGTTGCAGCAATTTCACGAAGGAACCAATAAGGCAACTTAAGACCTGTAGGCTACGTTCATAATAATTACCAAGGTTGGTCCCCAAATCACTATTTGCGTCCGGCCCCCTCTTATTGATACAGTCCCCTTTATACCCGAAGCCCGGCAACAGTCCCAACACTGGCGTAGGAACCCGTTTTGGGTGGGCTTATGTTCATTTTGTAAGTGTTTTTCTAAATTTTTTGTGATCTTTTTTTTCAATATACTCTTCAAGTTTTTTTTTGTTTTTTTAAGAGAGCTTCGAGCTCTCTAAAGCTACAGGATTCTGCAGGAACCACCGATGCACTACCCGGTGCTCAATAAAGTTGTCGTTTCATTCATTCCTTTCTTTGTTTGACAAAGTGGCGCCCGAGCACGTTTTCCTTTTTAATATTTCATGATAATTAAATTTTTTATAAAAACAAACTATTAACAATTTTAAAACCAAGTAATAGTTTTGTTAAAGGATGTCCTATAGGCTAGAAGGAATAAGGGAATGTGGCGATCCCAGTCGGTCTGATGATCATTCACGAACATCCTCAAGTTGTTTTCTATAGTCGCATTAAATCGCTCTACCATGCCATCAGACCGAGCATGCAACGGAGTCATTCTAGTTTTCCTTATTCCCATCAATTCACACACTCGTTGGAATATTTCTGATTCAAAGTTTCGGCCCTGGTCAGTGTAAATCTCCATAGGAACTCCATGTCGGCTGATCCAGTTGTTTATTATTGCCTCCGCCACGGTGGTTGCATCCTGGTTGGAGATTGCATAGGCTTCCGGCCACTTGCTGAAGTAATCCATCACAACGAGGATGTAGCGGTTGCCATCTTCAGTTCGGGGAAAGGGACCAGCGATATCCATGGCTATTCTTTCGAATGGCGCTCCGACGTTATACTGGTGCATCCTTCCTCGTGTCCTGGTTCTCGGACCTTTGTTAGAAGCACATACTTCGCATTTTCTGCACCAGTCTTCCACATCCAATCTAGCGTTCACCCAGTAATACCGTTCACGTATTTTCTCTAATGTCTTCTTCACTCCAAAATGTCCACCTCCAGTCCCAGTATGCAGCTCTTTTATTACTTCTTTCGTCTTTTTCCTGGGCAACACAACTTGTAGTAGCTTCTTGGTCCCGTCCGGACCTTCCCAGATTCTTTTAAGAACTCCATTCTCGAGCTTTAGGGAATCCCAGTGGACCCAATAACATTTCGTCGTAGTATTCAGGGGGCTTACGTCCGCTCACGTTGGTCGAGATTCTCTTCTCTCTTTCCATTTCATGATGGATCCTAGGTCATCATCGGTTCGCTGTTTCTAAATCATCACTGCATCTTCCCAATTATCCTGTCTCTCCACAGTGGTATGTAGGCATGGAACTTGTTCTAACTGTTCTTTTCGTTCCACAGAAAAACAATGCTTGCAATTTTGTGGGCATGGTCGTCTTGATAAGGCGTCGGTATTACCATGGTGTTTCCCTGGCCGATGTTCAATTTTGAAATTGTATTCTTGTAAACGCTGTAACCATCTGGTCACCTGTCGTTTAGGGTTTCGGAATTGCAGCAACCGTTTAAGAGAAGAGTGGTCAGTTCTCAGCAGGAATTCTAGCCCATATAGATATTTGTGGAAGTGTTCTATAGTTTATACGGCGGCCAATAGTTCTCGGCGGGTCACACAATAATTCTTTTCGGGCTTTGACAGTGTCTTGCTAATGTATGCGATTACTCTTTCTTTACCGTCTTGAACTTGGGAAAGGACCCCTCCAATATCCCACATTGCGCGCATCGGTGTCGAAAATGAATGGTTTTCCAAATTCGGGATAATTCAAAATCGGGGTGTTAGACAACTTATTCTTCAGAACTTGGAAGGCTTCTTGACAGGTGTTCGTCCAGTCAAATGGCACTCCATTCTCGGTAAGTCTGTGCAAGGGGCGAGCCACATCCGCAAATCCCTTCACGAATCTTCTATAGTACGAACATAATCCTAAGAAACTCCTCAATTCATGCTGGTTCGTTGGTTGCGGCCATTTACAAACTGCCTCGGTCTTGTCAGGATCTGTACCAACGCCTTTACTTGATATTACATGGCCTAGGTATTTTACTTCACTTCTAAACAACGCACACTTTTTGGGATTTAATTTTAGTTTTGCTGCTGTGAATTTTTGAAGAACTCTGCTTAGATTGGCGAGATGGTCTTCAAACGTTCGCCCAAATACAATGACGTCATCCAAATAGACTAAGCAGATTTCCCAATTCAATCCTTGTAAAATGGTCTCCATTAATCTTTCAAAGGTTGCTGGTGTGTTGCATAGACCGAAGGGCATTACATTGAATTGCCAGAGACCGTTCCCAGTAGTAAACGCAGTCTTTTCCTTGTCTTCAGGATGTACTTCGACTTGCCAATATCCGCTCTTTAGGTCCAACGTCGAGAACCATTTAACTTCACTGGACAGACAATCTAACGTGTCATCGATTCGTGGCAAAGGATAGCTGTCTTTATGTGTTACTTCATTTAATCGTCGATAAACAACATAGAATCTCGTTGATCCGTCCTTCTTACATACCAAGACGATAGGGGAAGTCCATGGACCTTTTGATGGTTCTATTATCCCTTTCTTCTGCATGTCCTTAATCAATGAATCGACTTCTTCTCGTTTGGCCCATGGTACTCGTCTGGGTGGCTGTTTGATTGGTCTTGCATTTCCTGTGTTGATTCGGTGGTACACTAAATTGGTACTTCTATAATCGCTGTCATCAATCGCAAAGACGTTCTTGTTAGTTCGAATTTGGTGTTCTAGCTTTCGAGTTTCTTCTTCAGTAAGATGTTCAGTTGCCTTGTTGATTAATTCTTTTAATGCTTCTGGCAGCATCCCGTTTTTCAGTAAGTGAATTACCAGTGGTTGTTTTCGATACGGAGATGATGATTGGGGCTTGGGGACGCAAAGCCGGCTTTCGCCCCGTAAGGCCGGCTATTCTTAGTTTCCCTGCTTGTTTTCTTCGGCGGCTGACGTCTGTCTTCTTCCAGATGGACAGCCGCTCCATGTTTTCCAACATGTAATTTCTCGCTTCTTCTTGACGCAATCGCGTGAAAGATGCCCCTGTTAGTCGCAAGTCCAACAGCGTGGGCGTTCACTCAAGTCTTCCTTCGGTTTTGAAGACATGACTTCTTTCGCTATTTTCACCATTTCTTGTCGAAACATCTCGCCATCGTCTTCAAAAGTCAACCCAGCCTGCCAGATTCTAATATGTCCTTTGGATGCTTGTTTGGCTGCTTCATATTCTAGCGCATGCGACAATGCTTCGCCTGCAGTTTTATGTCGAGACATGCGCAGAGCTTGCTGTATTTCGACATCTCGCACTCCATCGACAAACATTTGAGTGGACAGCTGGTCTGTAAAGTCTTGAGGGGCACTAGGATAAGCCAACCGCACAAGCCTTTCGACGTCCGCTTCGAATCGCTGGAGGCTTTCGCTGCTACGTTGATAGCGACTTTTTAACAGCCTGATACATTTGTTGTAGGTGTTTATCACCGTAGCGCATCTCCAATCGGTCCACCAGAATTTTGAAATCGTTTTGCTGCATTTCTGGTATACCTTGCAAAACGTCTAGAGCTTCCCCGCGTAGCGCTATGATCAGGGCAGTAGCTTTCCCCAGCTCATTCTACTCATTTGCCTTGGCAGCAGCGTCGAATTGTTTAAGATACACTGACCAAGAGACCTTCCTATCGAATGTTGGTGGCTTTATTCGCGACATTCTTACACTTCCTTCTTCGCTTTTGTTTAGTTTTGGGTATTCTTGAACGTTTAGATTAGTCTTCAGTTCGTCTAATTCCATTTGAAACCTTTTGTGTACGGCCCTTACTTCCTTTAATTCTTCTTGAACTTCTACTCTTACTTCCTTTAACTCTTCTTGAACTTCCACTCTTACTTCCTTTAACTAGCCCTGAACTTCTACTCTTACTTCTTTTAATTCTTCATGAACTTCTACTTTTACTTCCTTTAACTGTTCTTTCAATCCTTCTTGTACTTTCTCCAATTTTTGTTTCATTTCTGCTTGTCCTTTCTTTATATCTCATTTCATTTCTGCCATCATTTCTTCCTGGCTTGCTTTAATTTCTTCCTTCATTTCTTCTTGGCCTGCCTTCATTTCCACCTTCATTTCTTCCTGACCTGCCTTCATTTCTTCCTGGCTTGCCTTCATTTCTTCCTGACCTGCCTTCATTTCTTGCTTCATTTCATCCTGGCTTGCCTTCATTTCTTCCTGACCTGCCTTCATTTCTTGCTTCATTTCATCCTGGCTTGCCTTCATTTCTTCCTGACTTGCCTTCATTTCTTTAAGCATTTCCATCAAAAATTTCATCTACTCCATTTTCGCTGCTTGACTTCTTGTTACTGGCATAAATCCTTACTCCTGACACCAATTGTTACGTAATTTACAATATCACGTATTTATCTCAACACTTTTTATTTAAATTAACTCCAACACAACAACGATTCAATATCTATTTCGATAACAACAACAACTCTATAACTATTTCGCTTGTCAATCGCTTTCTTCTCTTCTCGCTTATATCTGTCGCTCTCTTCTATCAAAATACTGTCAAACTGTCCAACGCTGTTCCTTATATAGTATTATGGACGTTTCTAGGCAACTCTCGAAACGTCCAGCAACTCTCGGACCTTCTGGAACGCGTCATAGCTTTGCAAAACGTCTAGAGCTTCCCCACGTGGCGCTATGATCAGGGCAGTGGCTTTCTCCATTTCATTCCACTCATTTGCCTCGGCAGCAGCGTCGAATTGTTTAAGATAGACTGACCAAGAGACCTTCCCATCGAATGTTGGTAGTTTTATTCTTGACATTCTTACACTTCCTTCTTCCGTTTTGTTTAGTTTTGGGTATTCTTGAACGTTTAGATTGGCCTTCATATCTAACTCCTTTTGAAACTTTTTGTGTACGGCCTTGAACTCTTGTTGAACTTCTACTTTAGCTTCCTTTAACTCTTCTTGAAATTCTACTCTTACTTCCTTTAACTGTTCTTTTAATCCTTCTTGTACTTTCTCCAATTTTTATTTCATTTCTTCTCGTCCTTTCATTATATCCGATTTCATATCTGTCATCATTTCTTCCTGGCTTGCTTTCATTTCTTCCTGGCCTGCCTTCATTTCTTCCTTAATTTCTGCCTGGCTTGTCTTCATTTCTTCCTGGCCTGCCTTCATTTCTTGCTTCATTTCTTTCTGACTTGCCTTCATTTCTTGCTGGCTTGCCTTCATTTCTTCCTGGCTTGCCTTTATTTCTTTAAGCATTTCTATCAAAATTTTCATCTGCTCCCCCATTTTTGCCGTTTGACTTCTTGTTACTGGCATAAATCCTTACTCCTGACACCAAGTGTTACGTAATTTACAATATCACGTATTTTTCTCTCAAACACTTTTATTAAATTAATTTGTACACAACAACGATTCAATAACTATTTCGATAACAACAACAACTCAATAGCTATTTCTCTTTTTAATCACTTTTCTTCACTTCGAACTTATCTCTGTCACTCTCTTCTATCAAAAACTGTCAAACTGTCCAACGCTGTTTCTTATATAGTATATATAGTATTATGGACGTTTCTAGGTAATTCTCGCAACGTCCAGCAACTCTCGAACCTTCGGGAATGCGTCATAGGTAACGTTCATTCAACTTTCGCAGTCGGCGAATGTCAACGTCATTTAAAATGACACGTCCTGAAAAAAACTACAACAATTTTTAAAAATTTTTTTTTTTTTAATTTTTACTATGTACATATCATGTAACTTGATTGTGTCTTTTTCCTATATTATTGTAGCGTCAAGTAATACCGTGTGGCTCTTTTATCATAAGCGACGTAAAAGCTATAAATCTTTCTCCAGCGACAAGTAACACGATCAATTCTGTGAATTATCGACGGCTTTCTAATTATCACTCATCATTCGGGAACAATCTGGATTTCTTCGAGAAATTATCTAGAAAGTTTGAAAGGTGTATTTAAAGTGAATATCTTTGGGCCGAGGGACAGTAGTTGTGAGAAAGCATCCGTGCGCGAATCATAACGATAGACAAAAGTGATGATATATATATAAATAAGAGAATTGTTCTGACCAAAATAGTAGTTCTAAGTTAGTGTTAAGTGTTATATAAATAGTGTAAAATAAATTATTTAAAAAAATATTTTTAACTAGAAAATTCGTTACACTATTATTGATTAATTAGTACCAGTTCTTGCTGTAAAATAGACGCAGGTTTAGCATCTTGCTTGGTCAGGGAATACAATTAGAACAGAGAAATACGACTTCATGTCAGAATATGTACTGCTTTGGCATATATATAGCTGCGTACTATACAGGGTCGATTTTAGTCACCAAAAATATGTAATTCTGCCGAGAAATTTAGTTTGATCTTGAAGTTTACGATTTATCTAATATCTAAAATTTCAATATTCAATGTTTTTGGTGAAATATCTTATTTTTGAAGTTAATGCCATTCCTCGGTTTTCAGAAAATAGTCTATTTCCAGCCATTATGAACTCAATATCTCAAGAACTGTTCATGTTTCGACTTCGTAGACTGTAGACACTTTTGTTTAGTCATCCTGAATTTCAGAAAATTTGACTAAACCCAAAACCGATAAGATTTATGGGGATCTTTCATAAGTTCTTTTTGCGATTGGTTTCTAATTTACTGAACCGTTGTTAAATATTAAATCGTTTATTCCAACCTCAATATTTAGTTACAATTTATTGCTCGACAAGTATTATGTAGAACGTTACTTCATTAAAATGTAGTAATATTAAGATTTCGTGAATTTCACCCATAATACTGATTTCCTGAGTGTAACTTTTTTTACGATTTTACAATTATATAACAATAAACGGAACACATGCTTTTTGTATAATTTAAAATGAACATACTTTAACAGTTTCTAACTGGATGGTCTGATTGCCCTTTATAAAGCATTTCACAATTTTTACTTTCAATTTCATAAACAATATTATTTCAGATTTTGAAATTTTAAGATTAATCTTTAGCAGTAGACGATCGTAAGTTACGCATGTATTGTTTTAAATCGAGCTGTTTAAGGCATAACTGTACATAAATACAGTTGCGGACTTATTAATTATTTATTTGAAACTATAACAGATAAATGGATCCAGTGTGTCCAAGATAAGGATGTGATGGCATTGGGATCTCGTAAATATGGAGTCGATTTAATTAGAAAAAAGTTGGGCACCCGAATGCCTAACAATATGTTGTTTATAAAGTTTGAAAATTTCGAGCAGTTCCAGAAATATTTTCAAAAAATCAAAAATTTTCAAAATAGTTTTCTCAATTTCCTGACTATTTAATATTGGATATCAAAATAAACAACACTATTGTATCACCACTTCTCCTGCGCTTACCAATGGTGGCAACTCTTTTACGGTTTAACGTTTCTTTTTCGAAAGGCATCATCAGTTAAATTTTTTGTAATACGGCCCGATTATTTTTACGACAAAATCGAAAGTCAACTGCGCAACTTTTCTCTAATTTAATCGACTCCCTATATTTTATTGCTTACAAAATCGCAGTGCTATTCCATCCTTATTTTGTACACACTGTATATCTAGAAAAAATAAGAATAAGAGAACCTCGATATTTAGAAAGATGGATCCACCAACGATACTCCATCCAGAAGAAGAAAAAAATTTTAAAAATTTAAAAAGAGGAAAATGAATTTCCCGTTACAAAAGCTCATTTGCTTGACAGTGTACAAATGCTGGTAGAAAAACAAATAATAGACTAGGGAAACATTGGTATAGCGCATTCGTAAAAAGGCATCCTATTTTAACATAGAGGGTGTCCTAAAATTTATCAAGAAGTAGAGCTGGGGTGACAGAAACTAATATTAAAAACTGGTTTAATGAAATTAGGGAATATCTAAAAGCAAAAGATCTATTCGAAATACCTTTAAATTCTGGAAATAGAGTTTTCAATTATGATGGAACGGCCTTTTTCTTGAGTCTAGCAGAAAATTAGTTCTAGTTAGAAGAGGTCAGACAAAGTCCACAACATTATTAATTCCGATGAAAAGGAAAACCTGACAACACTATTGGTGGCGAATGCGGATG
This sequence comes from Agrilus mali, assembly GCA_029378335.1. NCBI lineage: Eukaryota > Metazoa > Arthropoda > Insecta > Coleoptera > Buprestidae > Agrilus > Agrilus mali. The sequence continues at coordinate 13,521,787 of CM055663.1, read as the reverse complement.
GTTGTAGTAAATTTAAACGAGTTCCAAAATCGTTGACTGAATCTGTGCCTTCCTCAGGGCCCGGGCCAAACATTTTTTGAATACTTTTTAATGGTATGTTACCCTTGGTTAGTTGAAAATAATTTTGAATTTTGAAACACGTTTCTCATTTAACACTGCCATTAAGTGAGTTCTGCAGTGAAAAGAACATTGAGCTGATTGCTTTGTACCCTAACTTTACCCACTTTTTAAAGCAGCATGGAAAAAAGAAGTTTCAATATGCTAACGTCTAAAAAGAGACAACTTTTGTCTTTCCCTTTTTGAAAAAGTACTTGAAACAGCATGCAAAGGTAATTCATTAAAAAATGGGTTTAGAGTATGTGTTTTTTCCCCATTTAATCTAGACGCCATTATATATTCCAAAACTAATGGACAGACCAAACCAAGTAATGTAGAACAAAGAAAAGAAATAGTTGCTTTAAATACAAACCTACAAAATTTTCAAAAATATCTACCTGAAGAGAAGTTACGACGGCGATTCTGGTTCTACATGGGCAGGAGATACCGAGGACACTAATTTATTATATTTTTGGCAAAATATTAAAAATATAGTCTCGAAATGAAGAAACTAATATTAACGATATATCTCAAACTAAAATGATAACAGAAGTAGATAGTGTCTTTTAGATGGTATTTTTGGAAAAAGATATTTCAGTTTTCGAAATAGATTCTGAAGAAGTTTTAAAAGCAGTGGAAGATGTTTTAGGTAACTACTTGAGTAGGTATATTCATTTATTAAATAGTTTTTAATTTTTGATGATTTTTTAAAGACCAACAAAGTAACGATGAAGCTCATGACGGAGACTGGCGAATGACATAAAATAAAACGAGTCTATGAAAGATAATTTAGAGAAGGCACTTGAGTGAAAACCAGATAAAACTCAGACTGTTGAAGAAACTAATATTTTCGAAAATAACGACAACAAGGTGATTTAGGAAAACTTAAATCAAATTCCATTGTTTATGAGGTCGACAACAATCAAGGCATAGAAGTGACACCTCCACCATCACCAAAACCAATAACATCAAAGCAACACCAAAGTATTCCAGAAAAAATGGCGTCTCCTTTTAAAAATCTTCTGTTTTGGACAGAAGTATCGTCAAAAGTACACAAAAAGGTAGAATGAGTGCATTCAGTGGCTACTTGCGAGAAGTGGAAGGAATACCACAAAAAATATAAGTACAGTCAAACCTGGATAAGTGAGAACTGGATAAGTGAGAGTAATAGCCAGGACCCATCATTTTAAGCTTCCAAAACCTCTATTAGCGAGAAACAGAAACCTCTGTAAGAGAGAGTCGTTTTTCCCTCATAGACCTCCGTAAGTGAGACTACTACTTATCTATACCTCTATAAGCGACAGTCGAGCTTTATTTACAAATTTAACATGTGCTATTTTATGACTCATTCTTAACTTTCGTGGAACTTCCTACCATTGTTTTTGTATTCTCGTCAATGTTGTACCTATTCTATTTCGTGGAACTAAATAATGTTATTTTATCGCATTCTTTTCTTACTTTCTTTCTTACTTGTTTTGTTTTCGTAAGCATTTAAAAATATATACATATATATTTACTACATTCGTACTTGCTGTGACTTGTTATTGCTGCGTACCTCTATAAGAGAGAAACGCTACCCATGTACCTGCATTAGCGAGAAACTCGGGTTAGTGAGAAATCTCTATAAGCGAGAATGAGATTGTGCTCCCTTGAACTCTCGCTTATCCAGGTTTGACTGTATATATTATTTTGTATATATTAAATAGAGCAAGACATAATTTACGTAATTAATATTGACCGTGGCTGTAATAATATATTCGTATGTAAATCGCCTATTGCATAAATTCGGGATTTTCTTGCTATTTTGATTATTTACACAACATATGGTAAAACGTTACTAGATATTACATTTCTATTAATGGTAACCAAGTATTCTCCGGGTTGTTATATATATCGTGGTTCTGTCTTCCTCCTTCACTAAACGTTTCGCCAGTCTCGACTGCTGGCTTTCTCAGTAGATTTCTGCTGCTCCTGTTGCTTCTTCTGCTGAAACAGTGAAAGCCAACGATCATCATTTCTACTAATGTCTGACGTCGTCTATAAGTACGAGAATATTGGGCATTTTCCACTAATTGAGGAATAGGATAATATTAAAGTTACAAAATGTATGGGCTATTTTGTAAGTATTTAGGATTGGGTCTATTTGGTCATCATCAAAAAGGTGTAATAAGAAAATTGTTGTTTTTGTTTTGCATAAGTTGATTGATGACTGAATTTATAAATTGCAGTTATTAAAAGAGAGATTAATTTATAATTTCAATTTTTCTAGCAATGGGAACATAATAATATTGATACTGTATAAAATTTTTTACATATTTAAATTAACAAACATTGTATTTACTTGCTATTTCTTTAACCTAAACATGTACTATATATACATAAGCACTGTAAATATTTACTACTGTAGTATATTTAAATACGGTAATATTCTCGTTCAACTAAAAGTGTTTAAAATAATTAAATGGAACAATAGAAACAATTATGAAATCGCCTTCGCCTTAACCTTAACCTTCTTATAGGTATATACCTATGCTTCTACACAGATAATTATAATATAATATAATTGATTTTTTTTTAAAGTTTAGTAATTGTAAGTAAGAAGAATTCAAAGCCGTAAAATAGTTATTCCTTATAATCAACTTATTAATTGCAAAATCAAGCAGGAAACACATTTTCAACTGTTAAAATGTTATCGGTATCATTCTTCCCCAGAGAAATATATCAGGTAATAAATCAAAACAAAAATGGGCATAAGAGTTTTTTTTATTGTATAAAAAAACAAGTCGACGTTTCGCGCTCAGTTGTAGACTGTTTTCAAGTCATACTTTTTAAATGTTAAATGGTGTTACATAGGCTTATATGAAAAGATGCTATGGTACATCGCCATCGGAACGAATTTGTTGCCAACATTAAGCAGAGCTTTTTTATTGAACAAAATAACAATAATAAGTAGTGAAAAACTCCTCTAATAAAAATTATTATATAGATGAAATAATAAAAAAACCGCGTAGTGACATGAACGGACAACACAATTAATTTTTTTACAATGTCGTTTTTAATTATTTATTATTTTATCTATACAATCATTTTTATTCTTTGTATAAAGTGACTTAAATGTGAAGTCTTTCACTACCTATTATTGTTATTTTTTTAATAACAAAGCTCTGCTTAATGTTTGCAACAAATTCGTGCCGATGTAATAATAGTTATTAATTTATTCTTGATAAAAGATACAGCTGGGGCAATTAAATATTCGAAAGGACATATAAAGAGCATTTTTTTAACGTGTAAGTTAATTAACCCATTTTTTTAACAAACATGAAAACTTCACGGCGCTCTCATTGTCTTAGTGAAGAACCAGTTGTTGTTCCTCGTTCACGGAATTTTGCAGGATCCTGAAATTTCTTTATGAAGAAAATTATTAACCCCGTAATTTATCTTTAAAAGATACTCATCGTAGGGTGGCTAATGAATGCCTCTTAATGTCTGAAGGATTTGCAACTTTTAATTTAATTGAAAATTACCTATTAAGTATTTTTAGAAGAAAGTTAAAGTTTCTTTGTAAGTACAATAGTTAAGTCGTTAAGGTTAATGGTGTATGTTTCGTAATTCTTGTATTTCAGTGTCTCTCCTATGAGCCTTCGCATCATTCTAGACAATCGTTGCTTAGAAGCGTCGATTTCCGGTCGGTTTTTGTTGCACGTTACGAATGAATAATTGCAATCGGATAGTAATTAGGTAGTATAGTAAAAAAATGTCTTTGTTTAAATTTTCTCTTTCTTAAATTAATTGCACAGACCTGCAAATCACATCCGTAAATTGATTTCCGATTTCCGTTCGAAATTTTGCATCCTACTAAGAGACAGCAAGTTCTCTACTTACATAAGCACCTCTAAATGGATTTATATTATATCAAAACAGTATATAAGTCGTGGTTATTTCTTCCTTCACAGGTATTGTACCTAGAAAAGGTGCATAAGAAAGTGAAAGGTGATCTTGTTCAATTAAGAAAGTCGTAAAACGACCCACCTCTAAGAAAAACAGTGAATAAGTTTAAAGCACAATAAGAGAACCAACAAAAATATGTGTTATACAACTGAATATATTTTCGAAATACATTGTGGGCGGTGCATACTTAAAAAACGAAACAAATTACGAATAGTACCGAAAGTCTTAACCCGTATTGACGTCTCGTATGTTGTATGTTTCCTAAAATTACGTTATGCAGTTTTTAATAAAAGACTGTTCTTTTAAAATATTACGCATATTTACCACTATTATGGTTTTAGAAGTAGATAAAATATTAATTTATCAATGAAATTCAAACTTTGTAGAAATTGAAATGAGACTTAATTTGACTCCAAAGTTGTTAATTGATTAATATAGTGTTCAATTGTTTTAAAAGGGCATAGGGTAAAAGTATATTTCAGTAGCGCCCATATTCTCACATGAGACTTTCAAAATTAAAAGTCACGAAAATACTAAAGATTTAATACATCTAATAAAACTTTTTGTAGAAGTACTCCCAAATTTCTCTAACACATGGATTAATTTCATAATCCTTATACTCTTTCCAAGTTTCGGGACCTCAGTTAAAAAACTGAAGGTATGCCCTATTATGTTCGTTTTTATCATGTTTAGGTTAGTATGAACTCAAATAAAGGTAAATTCACTAATTAGGCGTCCTAGGCCAGTTTGTTTGTTTTACTATTGTCTTTTAACTCTATTGTAAGGAAAATGTATAAATAACAAAAAGTATATATAAAATATAAATATATTTATAAATTATAGAAATGACGAATTAGAATTACATATGGTAACATATTATAAATTTGTAAAATCTGAATCGTATGATTTTATTTGAAAAATATATATTTTATACAAGTTACACTAAAATTTTATTATTATTAACAATACATTTTTATTATTAACAATATATTATTGTTATTAACAATATTTTATTGTTGATTACGGTAAATTATTGTTTTTTTAAGAAAGAAAGGTATCGACTGAGAATAGAACCCAGACCACCTACATACTAAGCAAAAATGTTCTATCACTAAGACTTTGAATTCGACACTAGGCATATGACCGATGGCAGAATATACCCCCCCTAAGGGCCATTTCAGAGAGTTTTTTGCCATTTTTGAATTATTGGACCATTTAGTTTATTTTCATTTTGTTCAAAATTGCGTTGTATTATTTTTATCTAAAACAGTAGGTTGGTTTCGAAAAGAATTTAGTAAACCAGCTTTCTCATCCAATTTGTTTAGCAAAATAGTTTTCCACCGATTTGTATGGAACTAAAAATGGAATGTTATTCATATAAGTCCTAAACTAGAATCAAAAGTCAAAATCTAATAATAAGTATTAAATTATTTTATATTTTGTTAATTAACATTGGATATTTCTCTTATAATGCTAATTGGCTATATTCTGAAATTATTTGAAATATTGCATTTCTTCCTAAATGTTACCTAATACATAATTATTACAGTATTTTCTAACGCGCTATTGAACATGTTACACTTATAAATCATACCTAGTGTATATATATACACACATTAAAACTGCATGTCTAATTTAATATGTTTAAGCGTTTAATACGATTTTCACAGTATAAAGTGTACTTATTTAAAATAATTGCAAGGAAATTACACGTGCACCGTACAGGCGTATAGTTTAACCCACTTTGGATTTGAGGCGCAGGTGAATAAACAAGTATACACACAAACTCATTGTCCCAAAACGATCCATTTCTACTAACAAATACGTATGGTAATTATACCAACATTTAATAGGAGAATTAATGCTACAGGCACAAAGCAAAACCTTTGCCCAGCTCTGTTGTCACTTATTATATGTTATTTTTGAGAAAACTCTTACTATACACCAAAAGGTGTCGGTTTAAGAAATAAATGCATCATATACTCGGGATCTAATGCTTAAACGTTGTATGCCTTTGAATCAGAGAAAAAATTAGCTGATGACGTTGAATGTGACTTCAACATTGACTTTTCAGGGCGTTTAACTATTTTTAATGGGAATGGGAAGAATACTATAAGAATGTGTACAAATTGAGAACAATGACGCATTTTGAACTGTTAAAAAGTCAATCAATTCTTTCTATTCTGTCTTTACCTTCCTTCTTATGTAAATTAGTAGTCCTTAAATTGGACAATTTTAAACTTTTAAAATCATGAAATTACTTTTATCTATCATTTTTCGTTTTCAGTCGAAATATTTTCGTAGATATTTCAATTCAGTTACAAATTTTCAGGGCTTCTTCATTATAAAACTGTGGCAAGTATATTATATTCATATCTATATAAATTTCATTTCCCCTCATTTATAAAGGATACACCTCAGTTAAAGTAACGTGGCTCCCGAAAATTTTATGGTAGGTATGCGTAGAAGAAATAATGAGAACGCATTTGGAGAAAGAAAGGTATAATCAACGCTCGAAAACTACGACTAATGAATATGCTTAATTTTTTTTTAGACGCTATACTAGAAGCAATGGAATCTGCTAATTCCTAACAATAACTAATTAGGGCGTTCTGTAATTATACACACATATACATTTTAAAGTTAGATAATAAAGCCACCCCCCGAAATTTTTGTAATTACCTTACTCTTGAAAAAGAGATTGTTATTTTGAAACAATACTCTAGTTTACAATAAAATGTATTTTGAAACATTTAAAAGTGTTTTGTTATTCTTCTAATTATTAAAAAAAAAGTTTCATTAAATTCCGACAAGTTCTAGAATTTTTTAATATAAATAAATATACTATTTCAAAACAAGCACCCGGTAATATATAATATAAAAATTATATTAAATACTGTGACGGACGTGGCGTTTTGAATGAAGCTGACACGCGCCGACTACGAAAGTTGAATGAAAGTTACCTATGACGCGTTCCAGAAGGTTCGAGAGTTGCTGGACGTTTCGAGAGTCACCTAGAAACGTCCATAACACTACATAAGGAACATCGTTGGACAGTTTTTGATAGAAGAGCGTGACAGATATAGGCGAGAAGAGAAGAAAAAGTGATTAAAAAGCGAAATAGTTATTGAATTGTTGTTGTGTTCGAATTTATTAAATAAAAGTGTTGACCAAAATACGTGAAATTGTAAATTACGTAACAATACTCTTTAGAAATGAATTGTCGGGCTGCTTAGTATATGCCCCGACAAGTTCAGTTTTAGATTAGGTATTCAAATTGCCCATCCTAATGGGGGCACTCTGGACTGTTTTATCTTGAATTGCCTAAAGTTTTCCATAAATTTCGTTCGCTTAATATTAATAGAATGGCACTGAAACATTTACGTTTTGCGTTCAACTTTATATATTAAGATGTTTCATTAATGTAGTATAAATAGCAATTATAAATAACTTGACTTCTATAACCGAAAATACATTTAAGTGTTTATTTGTATAAAATCTCATTCGATATGGGTATAATTCTTTTGAGACCACCAACATTGTCAAGACGTTTTCTTAATTTTTCAAAAAACGTTGCTTCCTTTTGGTTGGCGAAGTTTACTTTTAGTTACCAAATTCGTTCCATTATTATATAGTCAGTTTCTAATTAAGCAGCGTGACAAAAAAAGATCATTTCCATAATAAGAAGAACCTATAATTTTATTTGTTGGTTTATGGTTTCTTAACAAGTAAAAGTTAAAACCATCAATTACTTCTAAAGGTCTTTTTTTTGTTGTTGTTTGTTACAATCCATAAAAATGCACAAAACCGTTGCTGTAGAGTTCACAGTAGGATGAAGTTTGTACCGCAAAGTTTTATTATTTATTTTTGTTTTATTTTAAATATTTGGTAATATGCTAAAGAAATAACTATTAAATGTCTCTTCCGAATATAAAATTCCCACAGCTGTGTAGTAAATTAGTAATTATTTTATAGAATACTAGCAGCAATACCCGGCGTTGCCCGGGTTAGAATATATTACACGTTTGATCCCATAATGATTCAAAACATTTTCTAACTTTTTTTAACACTCTAGAACATTCTTGAATGATCTTCAAGATTCTGGAACATTCTTGAACATTACCACATCATTCTGAAATGTTAAATAAAATATTCTTTTACTTCTTAGAACATATTTGAACTCCCTGTAACATTCTAAAAAAATCTGCTTCATTCTCATCCCCACTCCGTGCTGTTTGCTGGGTGAGTAGAGAAGAATCGATTCTTACGATTCGTTCATTTGAACGACGATTCTTTAGTTAGTGTTCGGTCGAAGTAGGTATAACGATTCTTTGTAATGAATCGCCTCGCACCTCGCACGATTCAATTTCATAAAAGAACCGTCTGTCTCGTTTCATTCATTTGAACTGTAAACTATACGAACCAATACTATAACGTTTACAAGTTTGATAAATCTAAGATTTCGACGATGACAAATTAATGTGAATTAAATATACACATTTAGACATCGACAATTTTATGTAGGTACTTATCGAAAATAACCTTTACGACCACAAGTCGTTTATTAAAAAAACCTACTTTTACATAATATACACTAAATGTTAATCTCTATTAAAATTGTGCGTAAAGTACCTTTTTATATGAATAATATAAAAATAACAGGATTATTTCTACGTATGTATGTCCAGATCCAGTCGTCTAGAGCAATAGGAAAAGAAATTCCTCAAGACTATTAGGGGGCTCGAAAATTTTAATGATCACTTTTAGTTAAAGTAAACACCCTTTGTGTGCTATACCTATAGAGATTTATTGTTTTTGTACATGGATAGGTATACATATTTTAAAATGTGTGTATAATTGCGTTTACTAAAGTATAAATTACGTTTAACTTTCCAACCAATTTAAAAGCAAATTAATAAAAATATCTTCACTTTCTATTTTTTTCTTGGGGCACATCTGAAATATTTGTGTTTAACTATCTATGTATATTGTACATAATATGAATTGTATAACATAAGCACATTCTAATAACAGTATATCATTCACTTATGGGTACAACTTTTATAATTTTATTTATCTTTGTTAAATATACAATGTCAAAAATGTTTATGAATTTAAAAGATATGGGCCAAGATATGCAGGTAGGTATGTACATGTACGAATAAGAATCGTAAACTATTATATTTTCAATACAGAGCACGGTTCATTTGAACGAATCGCACCGAAAACAATGAATCGATTCATGCGATTCTTTTTTAAGAGTCGTTCAAATGAACGACTCGTTCAATCATTGCCCATCTCTAGTGTGTAGTGACATCAATAGACGCCTGGCGGGGATGACTAATCGATTGATAATAATTGATCAGTTATCGACCACTGAGAGTTGAAGATTATCACAGTACTAATATCGCTATTAAAAAATGGGGGTTGATCGTAGAGGGGTGAAAATTAAGGGTTGTATGTATTTTTGTATGCTGTATCATAAAAAAATAAAAATTTTGTCTGAAAAAATAAAAAACATTTAGAGAAATAAATAATAAATGTTGGCCGATTTAATTTAATTACAAACACCGTGACATGAGAATTTTATATATTAGATTATTAAAAAAAAACCATAGCATCAGACAATAAAATTTACCTTAAACCTAATATGTCTTTTCTTCTACGACTATTAAACTTGTCCCATCTACAATGTGTCTAACAACTCGCAGAGCAACCACAGGTTTTTGAAATCAAAATAAATCGAATTAATGGATTTCTCAATTTAACAAGAAGATCCGTTTGCAAATGAAAGGGCACCAAACGTGTCAAAGAATCTTTTTTCTTCATTTGCTCAATAAACTTATATGATTTTATGTGGTGAGAAGAAGAAGCATTTTTTTTTCATTCATCAGAAATGATTCTTACAATTTTAATAAAATTTAGTACATATTCAGAAGTAACCCGAAAGAATCAAAATCTTTCGAAATCATTGTTTGAGGCTACAAAAATGTTTTAATAGGATGCCAAATTATTTAAAGAATTTAAAAATGAATAAACATAAGATAAGAAAGACAATTAAGGATTGGCTAAGAAATGAGAAATGAAATATAATGAAACTTATATAGAACAAAGTATAGTAAAGATTTACTAATTAAATAAAATATATTCAAATTGATATATAATTGATAAAGTAAGGGTACTGAAGTTGCAAAAACAGAATGAAAATCAGGTTCTTATAGTTTAGATCCTAGTGTTTTGATTTATCCTAAACTTTTATTCTAGTTTTATAAGTTAGTTTCATGTATTAAGTTTTGATGTTTTTCTGCCATGAGCTGCGAACAGGTTTATTAGTAACATCTGTAGCATTAATGCATGATATATGAAAGTGTATTATGTATTATTTTTGGCATTAATAAATAATAATAAATAATAATTATTTTTTTTTTTTTTTTTTGACGGAGATTTTGCAAAAATTCGAATTTCAGAAACTGTTCGGAATTTTAAAACTTTCTACACGGCTTATTGTTAGGCAGAATGTGTAACTTTTCTCTAATTAGGCGACGCCGCACCTCTTACCATTTATAACATCTTAAAGATGTATGGTCATACTATAGGTATAGACTTATTTTGATTTCAAGAACCTATGGTTGCACCATGTAAATGGAGTCTTAAGACACACTGTATACATTTCTTTTGTAATTAACACATTAACGAATCGAAGTTTCTGTCAACTTATAATATATAAATTAATTTTCTTAGAATACGACAACGATGTAAATTACTTCTACCCTTAAATATAGATAATAATTTTAAAGTTTTTGGAAGGTTGAATATTTACCTTAATTATTGTTTTTGTATCTGATTAGAAAAAAATTTGTCTAACTTTTTCGGAAGAAAAAGTATCTTGCATCAGTGATTTCCATGATAATTATTATAAAAATAGTACAGCTTTTTTAAATAACTCGTGAATACTTTGCGAGATTTAAATAAAATTTGATATGTGAACTTTTCCATCAAGGGCACACCCACCATTAAGTAAATTTACTTTTAGGGTTAAGTTATTTCTCTATCATTAATGAAAATTATTGAAGTATTTATTCAATCATCCAAAAAAATTCAAAACTATTGCAACTGTATAGATAGTTTACACATGTGTCGTTTTTAAAGAAATGATTCGAACAACAGACACTGGGGCCTTCATAGACAATAATTAGCACTTTCATAGCCAACATCATATACTGAATTTTGTAATTTGATATTCTCTATTATTTTCGTAAACAATAACATTTTGAAATTACCAAATGAGAATTTATATTTAAAAATTGAAAAAACGACAATGTTTCAAGACGTATATTTATATTGTTACGAGTACTTGCCAATTAAGTTAGTGTGAGCTTAATTAACGAACATCTTCTCTGAATACATAAGGAATATTCCTGGCTTTCCTGAAACATCTAGAAAACTTCAGCAAAGATCAATGGGAAAACAATTGGATTACGAGAAGGCTATAGAATTCCCTGAAAAGACTATATAAAGGCGAGACGCTCACACCGAGTTAGTCGACAGTGGACAGCTGATGTTACAAGCGAAGAGAAGCGATCGATAGGCAAACCATAGGCGATAGAATTCATAGAGTGCGATAGATAGTGTTTACGGGAACGGCGATTGAAAAAGACTTTTAGTGAAATAAATTGTGTAGACTTGTTAATAACTGTAGTGTAGTCAAATTAACTTTAGTAATTAAATAAATTCGTTGTTTTGTTTTGTTAATTGTGTTTTCTGTGACCGAACACGTCACATTTGGTGACAGGAGTGTGGGATAGTAAGGGAATTGAAGATTCCCGAAGAAAGTTACTGCGACAGATCGTAGAAGAGGTCCGAAGAAAAGAAGAATTTTGAAGCCTTATACCAGTAACAAGAAAACAAGCGGCAATAATGGAAGAACAAATAAAGGCTTTAATGGAAATGATGAAGGAAATGAAGGCAGGCCAGGAAGAAATGAAAACAGAAATGAAGACAGGCCAGGAAGAAATGAAAACAGAAATGAAAACTGGACAAAAAAGAATGGAATGTGGACAGGTAGAAATGAAATTGGCACAGGAAGAATTGAAGAATAAAATAGAAGCTGGTCAAGAAAAGATGGAAGCGATGCAGGAAGAATTAAGGGTAAAGCTGAAGGAAGTCAGAACAGAAGTTATTAAAATAATGAATTTACCAAAATCTAGAGAAATTAAAATGCTCGGGCGTCACTTTGTCAAACAAAGAAAAAATAGTATGCTCCGGGCAGAGCAGTCGTGGTTCCTGCTGAACCCTGATGCTGGTAAAGCTCGAAGCTCTCATAAAAAAAACACAAAAACCTTGAAGAATATATTAAACAAATACAATATGCTAAACAAGCACTTACAAATAATTCAGCCCACAAAAAAAAATCCCTGCGCCAGTGATGGGATGGTAGCTGCTTTCAGGGTCTCGTTGGGGACTTCTTAAATGACCAGGAAGCCAGCCAAGCTATTCGTGCTTCGAGGGACCAAGTTTTGAGGACATAAATATAGCCGCCTGCAGGATTTTATCGGCCAATATAACTTGTTCGGTTAGTATAGGGTCCCTTAGCCTGGATAAATAAGTCCTGAAGTTGTCTTCACCCCTGACCCGTACTCCCAACCACGCTGTCCTTCAGGATCCTACTAACTGTGGGTGGGCTGACAAATAGCGGGAACTTAATGAAAAAATTTTCTAAAAAAATTTAAAATATATTAATAAAAAAATTGAAATTTTAAATGCATTGAAGATACCTAAAAAAAAGGGGGAAGAAAAGGATAGGTGCAGGTGAGTCAACGTCGAGGTCAGAATACAAAAGATTCACCAATTCACTCACCAGACACCAGAAGAAATAATTATATAAAAATGGAAATAAAAAAAGATGTGAAAATCTAATAAATCAATAAATAACAAAACCGCCACATAGGCCCAAAGGATGCAAAAGATAACGTTAGATTTACGAAATGCCTCGTGGCAACTAAAAAAAATTTTGACAAAATAGTTACAATTAATTAAGAAAAATTACTAATACAAAAGAGTGCCTTGAGAAAATTATAAATTAACTGAAAATAAATGAAATACTTAATTTGGATAATTTTACTTGAAATATTAACAAGGAAATAAGTTTACACCAGCACAAAAACACCAACAAAAAAAAAACACACACACACCACGTTCGATTAACTTAAACTTCTTCAGGTGAAAATATAAATATACGTCTTGAAACTTTGTCGTTTCTTCAATTTTAAACTATGAACCAGTTTCAACAAATGAAAGCTTCTACAATCAACAAGAATTCATATATTATTTTTTGTGGGGAACTGTCTACCCCCAATTTTGAATTTTCATCATAAATATGTCAATTTTTCATCAGCATTTTCAAAATATTCTGAGAACACGCCGGTCATTACCCGCAGCAAATTTTCGATACTAAGTGGCTCGAGGTCATTGAACTAGCTGTAGCATTGTCTCCATTGTATAATGAAGTTTTTATAATAATTTATTTTTCGTATTTTTTTGAAAGTTTTTATAAATAAAGTAAATAAAGTTTCAAATAAAAAGTGCATAGTAGATCTCGAATATTCTGTAGAATTTTCAAAGTATCATAATATACTATTTTTAAATGGAACTCCCTGTATATTTTCTATATTTAAAATTCTTCTCTTTTTTCTGATATAAAAATATATAATAATTATTTCCTCATATAAATAATAACCGAGAAAATTATGATACATTTTATTTAATTATTACTGTTCTGATTAATAAACAAAACGCTGGGGACTTTCGACGAAAGATTGGCCCAACTGGAAGAAGTTCTGAAACCGGAAAAACGAGAGACCACTCACCAACTTACGGAAAAGAGGCATAGCGTGGTTGACGGCAAAGAAATCCCCGACGTGAAAGAAGAACAGGTCCTCTCCTCCAAAGTGCATATGAAGCTTCCTACGTTTGACGGAAAAACATCATGGACCACGTTTCTGACGCAATTTGAGGTGGCTGCAAAAGCCTACAAATGGACGTTAGAAGAGAGAGCTTCTTCACTTGTCCTTGCTCTGCGAGATGATGCTGGCAAAATTTTGAACACGTTGCCACCGGACGAATTACTAGACTACCATCGCCTAGTAAAAAGGTTATAGATGCGATACGGCCAAGCACATCTGACGGCTGTGTACCATGTGCAGCTAAAGAACCAACGACAGAAGACAGGGGAAAATCTTCAGGAATACGAGGCGGATATCGCACGGTTAGTCCGGCTCGCCTATCTGGGGACGGCCTGGAAAGATTAGCCGTCGACGGCTTTATTGACGGACTAAAAGACGACTAAATACAAAAGCGACTCCGACTGGACCGGCCGAGGACTTTGGTTGACACATTGGCCCGCGCACTGGAATATGACGTCGTCAAACAGGCGTTGCAACGACAATGTCGAGTGCGCGAATTAAAAGAAGAGTCAGCCGGTCGGGCTGGATAGACTGGAAGAGATGATCCGCCGAGTAACGACTAAAATAGAAAGGAAGCCCAGACAAGTCAGGTGCTCGAACTGTGGGAAGTTGGGCCACGTGAGAAGCAGCTGCAAGGGAGAGATCTGCTTCTCAAGAAGAGAAGCCCCGCGTACCGGAATTAGTCAGGATTGGCGCGGCGCCGGCGGGGCAAACAATGAAAGATAGAGCTGACAGCCTTTTTCTTACGGGACGTATAAATGGGAAACGGTGTTCGTTCCTCTTGGATACCGGAGCAAGCAGGACGATTATACGAGCCAATGTGATAACAAGCAAGCTTCAACCGACCCAATGGAAGCTACGCACGGCCACCGGGGAAATGGTAAATGTTCATGGCGGAAGCTACGTCAAGATCCGCATAGGAAAGACCTCCTTCCGACACTGCGTCCTTGTGGCCGAAATCGAAGACAACATCATTCTGGGCTCGGACGTGCTTCGGAAGTACGACTTTTGCATGAGTTTCCAAAGAAAAGTCGTGACCTTAAACGGAGAAGAGTTCAGGCTAACTACTCAGGACACCGTAACATCTCAAGTCCGAAAGCTAGAAACAAGAACGGAAGACGCACAACGCCTACCAGAAGCCTTGTCTAAATTGTGCCAGGAAGCAGGTGGCAAATTTAATTCTAAACAATGACGCCAAATAGAAGGATTACTAAAGAAACTCCAAGGTGTCTTTGAAGTAGAAGGTGGCAGGAAAGGGCGAACCAACGTCGTCCTGCACAAAATCAATACTGGCGGGGCATAACCCATCCGTCAGCGACCCAGGAGACTACCACTGGCCAAGAGAGAAGAGGCTGAAAACATCATAAGTGAAATGCAAAGGGACGGGGTAATAGAACCATCCACTAGCCCCTGGACATCGCCGGTAGTTCTGGTCAAGAAAAAGGATGGCCTGACACGCTTCTGTGTGGATTACTGCCAATTAAATAATGTGACGAAAAAAGACAGCTACCCCTTACCACGAATCGATGATACCCTGGATACACTGTCAGGGTTGACGATATTTTACACCTTAGATCTCAAGAGCGGATACAGGCAAGTTGCTTTGGACCGGGATGCCAAAGAGAAGACAGCGTTTTCCATAGGAATGGGGCTGTGGCAGTTCAAGGTGATGCCGTTCGGATTGTGCAACGCACCAGCCACCTTTGAACGATTGATGGAAACAGTCTTGGTTGGCTTAATTGGAAAGACTTGCCTGGTATATCTCGACGACATCATCGTAGTGGGGAAGGACTTCAACGACTATCTGCAATGTCCACCTAAAACTAAGCCCCAAGAAATGTCAGCTATTCCAAGAGACCGTCAACTACCTGGGGCATGGAGTATCCGGAGACGGCGTTTCAGTGGACCCACAGAAAATCAGGGCCGTGCAAGAGTGGCCTGTAGCTGCTGACGTCCATCAAGTTAGAAGCTTCCTTGGACCATTCCCGGAATCTAAAGATGGAAACAAGTACATCGTAGTGGCAATGGACTACTTCACGAAATGGGTTGAAGCGTACGCCCTTCCAAACCAGACGGTAACTACAGTGGCGCAAACACTCGTGAAAGAGTTAATTAGCCGATTCGGTGAACCACTGGAGCTGCATTCCGACCAGAGACGAAATTTCGAGTCAGTCATATTCCAGGACATTTGTAAGGTATTGAGTATTCATAAGACCCGGACTACAGCCCTACATCCCCAATCAGACGGCATGGTAGAACGAATGAACAGAACCATTAGCAAGTACCTGTCAAAATGGTCTCCAAACACCAGCGAGACTGGGATCGTTATCTGCCATTGTTCCTTTTGGCATACCGATCTTCCGTACATAAAACCACTGGAGAAACACCAGCCAGGGTACTGTTTTGTCGAGAGTTGCGACTACCATGCGACTTAAAGTTCGGATGCAAACCTGGCGAAGACGTGGCTGGAGAAGATTACGCCAGTGAACTCCAAAGACGTCTAGACGACATCCATGACGACATACGTTCCCATATGCAGATATCCAGTGACCGGATGAAGGACGCATATGACATTAAGGCCACTGATGGAGGATTTCATGAAGAAGATTTGGTGTGGCTTTATAATCCGAAGCGTCAAAGGGGTCTTTCGCCGAAGCTGCAACAAGATTGGGAAGGCCCGTATAGAGTGGTCAAACGAATCAACGACGTAATCTACCAAATTAGACGTACTCCCAATGGGAAACCAAGAGTAGTCCTTTTCAACCGACTGGCTCCATATGCTGGGGACAATTATGAGGAAGCCCGAGTTAGAGTTGTGCAGACTCGTTCGCCAGAGCCCCAGTACGAAGAATTTATGGCTGAACAGTGCCTACACCGTAAGGCCAGATATGGAATGACACCCGAAGTTCAAAAAGACCTATTCGCCGTTCCGAAAGAATATTCGCTAGCCCATTGTGTGGCGAAGGATTTAGACATGAACCGTGGGATCGCCACGGTCTTTTAGAAGAAGTTTGGGCAACTACCGATGGTACTCGACCAGGTCAAAGATGGGAGAAAAGTATTGTAGTTACTCGATAGGACCCGATCCATCTTCTATCAAGTCACCAATGCCAAGTCGTCGGAGAAACCTACATACCACTCCTTATGGGACTCCCTGATTGAACTAAGAGAGCAGTTGCTGCTCGCTAACATCCTGAAGCTGGCAATACCAAGGATTGGATGTGGGCTCGATAGGCTGGATTGGAGAGTGGTAAGAAACATGCTGGAGGTTTTATTCCGATACACTGGAATAGAAATCTTGGTGTGCGCTGGAAACCCATGACGAGGACCGTCATCACTGAAGACAGTCGACTGCTACTTCCACCTGACAACCGGATGCCGAAGCAGACCCACCTGCAAGTACCGGCACGATCCTCTGAGGGAACGACAGAATGTGATCCGGGACGGATCATCCTTAAGGAGGGGTAGTGTAGCGACCAGTGACACCGAACGTGTGTGCGATAACAATTTGTGTGCATGTACTTCTTATCGCTAACATGCTTACGGCGTAGACACCGCGCACGGTACTTTTCTTGTTATCAACTTACAAGATGTAAGTCATTCTCCAGCGGCAAGTAACAAGTTCAATTCTGGAATCACCGAGGACTTTCAAATTATTATTCATCATTCGGGAATAATCCGGATTTCCTTTTCGAATCATCCAGAAAGTTCGAAAGGTGTATATGAAGTGATCGTCTTTAGGCCAGAGAACAGTAGTGGTGATAAAGCATCAGTGCGCGAACCAAAACGATAAATAATAGACAAAAGTGATATAAATAGATTGTTATATAAATAAGAGAATTGTTCTAATGTAAATAGGAGTGTTAAGTTAGTGTTAAGAGTTATATAAATAGTGTTAAATAAATTATTATTTAAATAAATAAGTTGTGACTAGAAAATTCGTTACAATATATAAAAGTGATTTACTACCGTCTGCAAAAAAGACAAATCAAGAAAATAAACTTATTTAAAATATCTTTACTACAATAAGGCGTTGCTTTTGGGCTGCCTTTTACATAAATAATTTGTACTCAGTTATATTATTAAAATACCTTTCAAGGGTCTAATAAATTTATAAACACATTCATTTCATTAATTTATTTCATACAAGAAGTTTAAAGGATAAATCACATCTGTATGCTGAACTAGCTCGAAACTTGCCTCTTAGAGTTCATGACTCAGTAGGAATTATCACATGTAAGGTAATTGTTAACAGTTTCAGAACTTCTGAAGAAGAGAATGATATGACTCTCGAAACATCAAGACTAGTAAAGCGACAACGTGGGAACCAGCCCGGAAACCATTGGACAATCGACGCCCACCACGGAAGCCTGCAGACCAAACTGAAGGTAATTGAAGATAAAGACTTTCCGACAGTAGAGGTAACAGGAAATCTCGATTGAGTGCACCTTAACTTTCATCCAAACGATACACCTTAAATCCCGTCCAACTTTTCTTACTTGTTAATGATGAATTTAAAAACACCTTTTAAATAATGACGTAACAGATTGACAGTTACAAATGTACCTACTTGTTATCCTACCCATCCTATTTTTTCCTAATAATACCTTTTGGGAGAAACCCTAAAATAATCATTAAACATTTTTTATTTCAACCCCTTTTCTTTTTGTAATTATTTTTTTAACAGGGTCAGACCCAGAGACGTGATTATAATATGGACCGAGCGTATGCAATATTCTCTGTATTACCGAATGATACTAATAGGGTATGCAACACATAAAACACATTAAGGGACACGTATGTAAGTCACCCATACGCTAAGAGGGCATTCGCGGACTTTAAAGCTTGGAAATTATAAATAATATAGTAGTAATAGCCTAATACATAGAAAATATAAGTAAACTTACCAAAAAAATAAAAAAACAGCACTGTTTACAATAGTATACAGGGTTTTTCAAGTTCATGGGCTATTAGAAGTATATGAATTAGTAGAAGGAATTCAATTCTGAAACTTGGGCTCATTTGGTTATTGTTTATGCCGCTTCTTTTAAAAATATTTTCAAGTTCGATATACTTCCGGTTATACCGGAAGTCGATACCAACTTTGTTATTTTAAATGGAATGGTATATTTTTTACGCTGAATTCGAATAAAACGTGTAATTCTAAGGTCAGTTTGATAACCAACTTGTACACCTACGACGATCGGCTTCTGAGTTCATTTTATTTTTGGAAAAAAAATCGCTACCGCAACCCAAATCATAACTTCGACAAAATACGACTTAGACTGTTGAAATGTTTACTAGTAATAGCTGAATATTAGTGCTAACGCCTTGACAAAATTGAAATAAATAATTTATACAGGGCCTTCAAAAAAAAAAAACAAAAATTGAAAAACTTCAAACACGAATTACTTCGTTTTTTCAAATGGCACCTACTATTTTTTATTTTTTCAATCGATTCCGTCTTTTATCCTCTTTCGATTTATATGGATACTTCCTATTTTATTTGAAAATTTTGGAATAATTTTGAACTATTACTTAAAATAGGAAGTATCCATATAGATCGAAAGAGGATAAAAAAAGGAATCGATTGAAAAAATAAAAAATAGTAGGTGCCATTTGAAAAACGAGGTAATTCGTGCTTGAAGTTTTTCAATTTTAGAATTTTAGTTTGAAGGCCCTTTAAAAATTATTTAATTCAATTTTGTCAAGGCGATAGCACTAATATTCAGCTATTACTAGTAAAAATTTCAACACTCTAAATCGTATTTTGTGGAAGTTATGTTTTTTATAATTTGGGTTGCGGTAGCGATTTTTTTTTCTATAAATTAAATTAACTCAGAAACCGATCGTCGTAGGTGTACAAGTTGGTTATCAAACTTACCTTAGAATCACACGTTTTATTCGAATTCAGCGTAAAAAATACACCATTCCATTTAAAATAACAAAGTTGGTATCGACTTCCGGTATAACCGGATGCAAATCGAACTTGAAAATATTTTTAAAAGAAGCGGCATAAACAATAACCAAATGAGCCCAAGTTTCAGAATTGAATTCCTTCTACTAATTCATATACTTCTAATAGCCCATCAACTTGAAAAACCCTGTATAAGTACTAATATACATCAATTATAAAGTTAAAAAACATCTCTAGAAATGCATACGTTAACGGAAACAGAACTTTCGGAAAGTACCTAACTTACAAAAAATAAAATATACTAACAGTCTAATTAATAAAACAACTACGTTAAACTTTTATAGTGTCTAGTGTTAAAAAATTTAGAGTAGGTACTTAATATCTAAATAATAAAAATAACGGTTAAAAAGTGAATTTAATAGGTAATTAAAGGCACTACTGATTTTTAAATAATATGAGCTTCGTATATAATTGTCTTACCCTAACGATTGCTTCGTTTACAGTTTTTATAGCATGATGAACCCCAATAGTAAAATAAACTCTATTATATTAAATAAATGCCTAAGATGAGTGTTAAGCGAATCTTGATTTAGTATATGAGTGTTGATATCTTAAAACATTGTAAACACATTTACATGTCTTAATGTTTACCAAATGAGCTCATTTATAGTTTTTCTTTCATGACCTAGAAATATTTTCTCGGCAATGAGACACAGTTTGACCACATCGAAGGAAGCTTTTAACAGGCCACCTCGATATTTCCTATTTAATAAAAAGGGACGATGACTCACTGGAAAACAGTGAATTGCAGCAATTGGAGCACGAAATTTTTTTCGCTACTTTTGGGGCTGTGTTCCTATTACCGACGATTCGTAAAGGGATTTGCAGATATAGCTCGACCGCTCCACAAGTTAACAGAGGATGGTGTCCCTTTCCAATGGTCAGAACGATGTCAGCAAGCTTTTGAAACACTGAAGTCTACCCATTCTCAAGCCCCAATACTGACGTACCCACAGTTCGACACAGACTTCATTGTCGATACGGATGCCAGCAATGTAGGAATTGGTGGTGTACTGTCACAGATGCAGGAAGGAAAAGAAAAAGTCATTGGCTACTTCAGTAAGGCACTGTCAAAGCCGGAGCGAAACTATTGCGTGACCCGTAGAGAATTGCTGGCAGTCGTCAAAACTCTCGAACATTTCCATAAGTATCTCTACGGATGAAAATTCCTGTTAAGGGCAGACCATGCGTCCCTGAAATGGCTGCTGCAATTTAAAAACCCAGAGGGACAACTGGCTCGATGGTTACAGCGGCTACAAGTATACGACTTCAGCATCGAGCATCGTGCTGGAAAACAACATAGTAACGCTGATGCCCTCTCGCGAAGACCATGCTCGAAGAACTGCAAACATTGCATGGCCGCCGAAAAGAAGGAACCAGTCAACTTGGCAAGGATCTGTCAGACGATGGTGGAACCTGAAGAACACTTGCAGAACGAAGGCCTGGCGAAAGACCAAGATAGCGACGAAGACATTAAACCGATACTGCGGTGGAAAAAGGCAGGAACAGCACGACCTACCTGGGCAGATGTTAGTTGTACGAGTACCATCACGAAGAGCTATTGGGCCTTATGGGATTCGCTCATCGTCCAGAATGGGGTACTAAAACGAGTGTGGGAAAGCCCTGACGGAACTAAAATTCGACATCAAGTAGTTCTCCCGAAGAACAGAGTCAACGAGGTGCTGACAGAAGTCCATGGAGGTGTTAGTGGAGGACACTTCGGAGTAACAAAGACGTTGGAGAAGGTGCGAGAGCGATTTTATTGGCTAAAGTGTAGAAGAGACGTCGAAAATTGGTGTAGGAAGTGTCCAACGTGTGCGTCAGCCAAGGGACCTCAGACTCGAAGCCGAGGGCGAATGAAACAGTATAATTTTTGTGCCCCATTTGAGAGAATAGCTCTGGACGTAGCAGGACCATTCCCAACAACAGCTGCTGGCAATAAGTTCATCTTGGTAGTGATGGACTATTTTACCAAATGGCCCGAAGTGTACGCAATCCCAAACCAAGAAGCTACTACGGTCGCTGGAATGCTGGTGAACCAATGGATCAGTCGGTATGGAGTTCCGATGGAGATCCACTCTGACCAGGGACGGAACTTCGAATCCACGGTATTCCGGGAAGTCTGTGAGCTGCTAGGAGTACAGAAAACTAGGACCACTCCATTACATCCACAATCTGACGGAATGGTCGAACGGTTTAACGCGACGCTGGAAACTAATTTGAAAATGGTTGTCAACGATCACCAGACAGACTGGGACCAGCACATACCTTTGTTCCTGTTGGCCTATCGAAGTGCGGTTCATGAGACCACCGGCAGAACACTAGCCAGCATTTTATTTGGAAGAGAGCTGAAGTTACCTATGGACATCTGGTTTGGACACCCAGAAGATCGGCGACCTTCGGCTACCGACTACGCACAGCAACTAGAGGAACGACTCGATACCATCCATAGAGCCGTTCGTAACAAAATCCAAGTAGGGAGTGACCGCATGAAGACTAGGTACGACCGGAGAGCCAACAGCACAGGATTCAGAGAAGGGGACCAGGTGTGGCTTTACAATCCTGTCCGTCGAAAAGGGCGCTCACCGAAGCTACAGCGAGCCTGGGAAGGACCCTACACCGTGGTCAGAACGCTGAATGACGTGGTCTACCGTATTCAGAGAGGACCAAAGGCCAAGATGAAAGTTATACACTTGGACCGCTTGGCGCCCTACAAAGGTCAGGACATTGATCGGGACGATCAATTCTAAGAAGGGGGCAGTGTTACGAGTATTTGCCAATTAAGTTAGTGTGAGCATAATTAACGAACATCTTCCCTGAATACATAAGGAATATTCCCGGCTTTCCCTGCAACATCTAGAAAACACCAGCAACGATCAATGGGAAAACAATTGGATTACTAGACGGCTGTAGAATTCCCTAGAAAAAGGCTGAACAGACTATAAAAGGCGAGACACTCACACCGAGTTAGTTGACAGTGAACAGCTGATGTTTGGAAGCGGAGCGATCGATAGGCGATACAGGTGAACCATAGTGGCGGTAGAGTTCATAGAGAGCGATAGCGAGTGGCTCCGGTAACGGCGATTGAAAGAGACTTTTAGTAAAATAAATTGTGTGGACTTGTTCATAACTGTAGTGTAGTCAAATTAATTTTAATTGTTAAATAAATTCGTTGTTTTGTTTTGTTAATTGTGTTTTCTGTGACCGAACACGTCACAATATTCAACGACATCTTCAACGTATTTTGAAGAATTTCCGAATAAATAAGAACTTCTGAATGGAGTTCCTCTTCATCGTCTATAGGTACAATTAGATTATCTACATTTGCTCCTGTTGCACTAGAAATCGTTAATATGTACGTTTGGTACGTGAAGTACTACTTTTTTAATTAAATGTTCAGGAAAATCAAAAATACTAGGAAGAGCATTTGGATTTCATTTTCTTTTTCCTACGAATATTATAATATCACTTTCTTTAAAATGCTTACTGCAAATAACTGAATGCTTTGTCGGTGTGAAATTTTCGCACCTTACTGCATTCACCCATTGTTTTTTTAATTCGGAATCTTTAGGGAACCTTAGAAGAAATTATAAATGCATCAGTGTGCTTTATGTTTGAAATGTACTTACAAATGAAATGAAATTGAGGAATCTTTAGAGGATCTTTCACGGCAACCGTATGCACAACAAAAGTTAACCATTGTTAACTAAAAATAACTAATTCACAAAACCCTATGTAAAACAAAAACTGTGTCTCATAACATTTATCTTAAATTACCGCACTCGACACTTCGATTATCTAAAATTTTCTGAGTGAGGTTGCGGGAGCTCTAATAAGTTCAGCGTTTCTGTCCCTTAATGTGCACGATGGGTTGCCTACCCAAATAGTATCATCCTGAAAATCTAAGACTCAGTCTAGTTATAATCACGTCTCTGGTCAGACCATCTTCTTTACTTACCAACCTTTTTTATTCCTCCTATGCTATCCTTTTGTCACATCCTCCCAACAAATTCATTAACGTTTCCTCCCCTCTTTCATAAATTCTACATACTGTGTCTTAATTTCTCATCCAATACTTACATCCTCTGCTTTCATTCCTTACTCTAAATCTTGCGAAAACATTTATATCATTTTGATTTAAATATTGTGTTTCAAATTCTCCTTGCCAATGTTCCCAAAGTACATTTCTCATATTTTCAACATATTTTGATATATCTGTCCTTCTCAAGTCCTCTCCTTTTATAGTTTCATTACATCTTATCTGTACTAACTGCTCTACACTCATTTACCATAATTGCTCTTGACATTAACCTAGTTCCCCTAACGCATCAGCCTTTTCCTTATCATACTTATTTTTGATTTCTACATTTAAGATTATTTTTTACCACACCTTCTTTCTTATGTCCTCTTCTCCTAGATTTTCCAGTTTCCTTTCGTATTTAACTGCCCTTTTTCTAGTTTCCTCTACAAACTTACTACATTTCAGCTTGCTTCTAATCCACAAAGTCTGGTATGTTTCTGTCTAAGTTAAATACCAACTTTATATATTTCTTATGTAGTCATTTCACTTGTTCCTGTTCTTTCCATCCCCATACTTCCACACCATATAGTGCTATAAAGCATTTGCTTTCGCCAGTTGTATGCCTATATGCACTTTGTCGTTGTTATTTTCCGTTAAATCGTAACCTAAATATGTATATTTTTAACATTTTATATCACTTTCTCTTTATTTCATTGTTTTGTGTATCTTGGGGATTTTACCAAAATACGTCTTGTTAATTCGCATTTACAACTGCAACCACAACATAGCAGGTAGTTCATTGTTCCTCTTCGCCTTCTTGTGATAAGACCATCTGTAAACACCGCCAAGTCGTAATGCAACGAGTAGATCACTACCTACATCGTAAAAAGTGTAAATAATATTTATATAGATCATTTAATTTTATCTATAACAAAAATAAAATAGGTTTTTAATTTTTCGTTTCACGTTCGTATAGTTCTAAAAATCAGAGTAATTTATAAAATAAAAATACAAATTAGACTATCCTTTATTATAATTTACCTAGTTGGACCGAAAACTGAAAAAATTGTGAAAAATATGTGATATATTTTGAAAACATGTTCAATCCCAATTTATATTTAAAAAGAATCTTAAAAAATGTCTGAGATATGCCTTAGTGTATGACAATTACGAAATATGACTGTTTGAGTTGAAAATTGTTAATATGTTTTGTATTTAATATTGAGATACGTTAATGAACGTCTAATCTGATAAATATTAATAATATAAAGTTAAATACAAAGATATAGAGTACTAATATTTTACTCTACAATAATTTATTATATACCTACTTCAAAGAACTATTTTACATTTTTTTATTTTATTTCATTTCAATCAATATAATTTAGAAGAAGGTCATTATACAAATAATTAACAAAGTTAAAAATTTACAAATGTTTGCATAAATTATAAGTACATACTTATATCTCATTTTAACTATTTATAATCTACAACAGCTTTGAATATTGCATTTTTAAAATCACGAAAACTGCAATTTTTTAAAGAATATTATTTTCTAAACTATTCCATTCTCTCTTGAGTCTAAAGACTACGGAATGGAATATATAATCTTTATTAGTATTAAATTCCTCTAATGATCTTATATTTCTAATTTCATATTGGCATTTTCTCTCAATAAATAAATCCATTAATTTCATATTATTGATAGCTTCAATAGATATAATTTTTTTACAAACAATAAATCATAGTATCTGTGTAGACATTTAATTGAACATAGATTTACCGATTTCGCAGTTACTATAGTCATGGTTTATTATAAATGTACGCATTCTAAACGATAAATGCCTTAAAAATTTATGTTATACCTACTGATTCAAGCTTTCTAATGGAATTTTCGTAGTCAGGAGACCAAATTTGAGAATTATAGAGCAATACGGGTTAAACTAATGTATTGAACAAATAAATAATCGTTTCATTACTAAATTTACCCGAAGATCTAATAATAAATCTAAGTATTTTCCGGGATTTATTAATAGTAGCTTGGAGATGCTTATCAAATTAAAAGTCATCTTAGAAAATTATACCCAAGTTCATTGTTCATTCACTTTCTTTATGCAAATGTCATTAATAACATAGCTAGTATTAAAGCAATAACCACGATGAAATGATATTATAGAACATTTTTCAATATTTAATTTTAAAACCATTTATAGCAGACCAATTAATTATAGTATATAGATCCATTTGGAGTTTTAATTGCTCAAGAGGAGATTTTATACTACTAAAAAGTTTTACATCATCAGCAAAAATAAGAACTTCAGAAAATTTCAAATTTTTGCTTAGATCATTGATAAACAGGATAAATAAAAAAGGTCCTAAGTGTGACCCTTGTGGAACTCCGGAATTTACAATAAATGGTTCTGAGATATAACTTTTTATTCTAACTGCTTGTTCACGATTTTTTAAATAAGACTTTCATCAGTTTAAAATTATCTTATTCATGCCAATGTTAGAAAGTTTATCAATAAGTATAGAATGTGGACAGTCAAAAGCTTCCTTAAAATCAAAATAAATTGAATCTACTTGATAACCTGAATTTAATGTATTATAAATGTAATAACTATATATAAATAAATTAGTGAAGGTTGATCTGCTTCTAACAAATCCACGTTGTTCATCAATAATCTTAGCAATATAATAATCAGTTAATTTATTAGCTACAATTGAATTGAAAACTTTAGCAAATGAACCCATAATACATATTGGTCTTTAATTCTCAACGTTCGATTTATCACCAGCTTTGAACACTGGAACCTTGAAGGATTTCTTCCAAATACTAGGAATAACACCAGATGTGATTGAGTTATTATACAAAATTAATAACGGACTTAAATTATAAACGCATTTCTTAACAAATATTTCTGGAATATTATCAGTTCCTGGAGACACATTATCACTTATCCTTTTTAACGCAAAAATAATATCTTCACTAGTCACTCTAAAGTCATAATTATCACTATTTAAGTTGTCATAATATTATGTCATTACTACTATAAGAATTCGAATAAGTAGTCTTGAAAGAGGCAGAAAGATTGCAATTTTCAATAACCGATACTGAAGTATAACCTTTATAATTCACAAATTCTGGTACACCATTCGATTTAGACAGTGTTTATATATTTCCAAAATTCGCTTATATTTTTTGATGTCTTTTTTTCAATTTCCTCAAAGTATTTTGTTTATTGATTCTTGAAAGTCTTATACATTTGGCTCTAATCTTTTTAAACTCAATATAATCTTCATCAAGATTAGATGAAATCCAGATCTTGTGTAATTTTCTTGGTAATAATGTTCCTAATGAAATCAAATGAATACCATACTGGTTATGATGATTTGGTTGATTTATTTTGTTTCGGTGCATTAAAATCAAGTATATTGTTACGTAATTTATATATCACGTATTTTTTTAGCACTTTTTATTCATTAATTCGTACACAACATCAATTCAATACCTATTTCGCTTTTTAATCAGTTTTTCCTTCACGACGAACTTCGAAACGTCCGTCATACTGCCTCCCTCTAGCGCTGATCGTCCCGATCAGTTTCTTCCACTGTGTATGGAGCCAACCAGGTCGAGGTGTACAACTTTCACCTTCAATTTGGGGCCTCGTTGTATCCTGTAGACGACATGGTTTATCCGGGTAGTCACTTTGTAGGGCCCCTCCCAATCCCGTTGTAATTTAGGGCACCTTCCTTTCTTGCGAACTGGGTTATAGAGCCATACACGATCGCCCTCCCTGAATCCAGTGGAATTCGCTCGCTGATCGTAGCGGGTCTTCATTCGGTCACTTTCGAATTTTATTCTTGTTCTGACGGCTTTATGGATGGTGTATAGTCGCTGGCGTACTTCAGACACATAATCATCCGTGGACAGCGAAGAATCGTCAGGTCGGCCAAACATCAGATCAGTAGGTAGTCTCAGTTCTTTCCCGAATAGCACACAGGAAGGGTCTGTCCAGTATTTTCGTGTATGGATGTCCTATAGGCCAGAAGGAATAAGGGAATGTGGCGATCACAATCGGTCCTATCTCCGATGATCGTTTACGAACATTCTCAAGTTGTTTTAAATCGCTCTACCATGCCAACAGAACGAGGATGCAACGGAGTCGTTCTATTTTTCTTTATTCCCATCAATTCACAAACTCGTTGGAATATTTCTGATTCAAAATATCGGCCCTGGTCAGTGTGAATCTCCATAGGAACTCCATGTCGGCTGATCCAGTTGTTTATTATTGCCTCCGCCACGGTGGTTGCATCCTGGTTGGAGATTGCATAGGCTTCGGGCCACTTGCTGAAGTAATCCATCACAACAAGGATGTAGCGCTTGCCATCTTCAGTTCGTGGAAAGGGACCAGCGATATCCATGGCTATTATTTGAATGGTGCTCCGACGTTGTACTGCTGTATCTTTCCTCGTGTCCTGGTTTTCAGACCTTTGTTAGAAGCACTTACTTCGCATTTTCTACACCAATCTAGCGTTCTCCCAGTAATACCGTTCACGTAGTTTCTCTCAAGTCTTCTTCACCCCAAAATGTCCACCCCCAGTCCCAGCATACAGCTCTTTTACTACTTCTTTCGTCTTTTTCCTGGGCAACACAACTTGTAGTAGCTTCTTGGTCCCGTCCGGACCTTCCCAGATTCTTTTAAGGACTCCTTTCTCGAGCTTTAGGGAATCCCATTGGACCCAATAACATTTCGTCGTAGTATTCAGGGGGCTTACGTCCGCTCACGTTGGTCGAGATTTTCTTCTCTCTTTCCATTTCATGATGGATCCTAGGTCATCATCGGTTCGCTGTTTCTAAATCATCACTGCATCTTCCCAATTATCCTGTCTCTCCACAGTGGTATGTAGGCATGGAACTTGTTCTAACTGTTCTTTTATTCCACAGAAAAACAATGCTTGCAATTTTGTGGGCATGGTCGTCTTGATAAGGCGTCGGTATTACCATGGTGTTTCCCTGGCCGATGTTCAATTTTGAAATTGTATTCTTGTAAACGCTGTAACCATCTGATCATCTGTCGTTTAGGGTTTCGGAATTGCAGCAACCGTTTAAGAGAAGAGTGGTCAGTTCTCAGCAGGAATTCTAGCCCATATAGATATTTGTGGAAGTGTTCTATAGTTTATACGGCGGCCAATAGTTCTCGGCGGGTCACACAATAATTCTTTTCGGGCTTTGACAGTGTCTTGCTAATGTATGCGATTACTCTTTCTTTACCGTCTTGAACTTGGGAAAGGACCCCTCCAATAACCCACATTGCGCGCATCGGTGTCGAAAATGAATGGTTTTCCAAATTCGGGATAATTCAAAATCGGGGTGTTAGACAACTTATTCTTCAGAACTTGGAAGGCTTCTTGACAGGTGTTCGTCCAGTCAAATGGCACTCCATTCTCGGTAAATCTATGCAAGGGGCGAGCCACATCCGCAAATCCCTTCACGAATAATCTATAGTACGAATATAATCCCAAGAAACTCCTCAATTCATGCTGAGTCGTTGGTTGCGGCCAATTGCGAACTGCCTAGATTTTGTCTGGATCTGTACAATTGCCTTTACTTGATATGACATGGCCAAGGTATTTCACTTCGCTTCTAAACAATGCACACTTCTTGGGATTTAATTTTAACTTTGCCGCTGTGAATTTCTGAAGTACTCTGCTGAGATTAGCGAGCTGGTCTTCAAACGTTCGCCCAAACACAATGACGTTATCCAAATAGACCATGCAGTTTCCCAATTTAGTCCTTGTAAAATGGTCCCCATTAATCTTTCAAAGGTAGCTGGTGCTTTGCATAGGCCGAAGAGCATTACATTAAATTGCCAGAGACCGTTCCCCGTAGTAAACGAGGTCTTTTCCTTGTCTTCAGGATGTACTTCGACTTGCCAATATCCGCTCTTTAGGTCCAACGTCGAGAACCATTTTATTTCAATCGACAGACAATCTAACGTGTCGTCGATTCGTGGCAAAGGATAGCTATCCTTATGTGTTACTTCATTTAATCGTCGATAATCAACAGAGAATCTCGTTGATTCGTCCTTCTTACGTACCAAAACGATAGAGGAAGTCCATAGACTTTTCGATGATTCTATTATCCCTTTCTCGCGCATGTCCTTCATCAATGAATCGTCTTCTCCTCGTTTGGCCCATGGTACTCGTCTGGGTGGTTGTTTGATAGGTCCTGCATTTCCTGTGTTGATTCGGTGGTACGCTAAATTGGTTCTTCCATAATCGATGTCATCAATCGCGAAGACGTTCTTTTAAGTTCGAATTACGTGTTGCGGCTTTCGAGTTTCGTCTTCAGGAAGATGTTCAGTTGCCTTGTTAATTAATTCTTGCAATTTTTCTGGCAACTTCCCGTTTTCTACCCCCTGTTCTCCATTATTGAAAATTAGCCGGTTTGTACCACAGTTATTCCGACTGGGATAGCCTTCTGTCTCAATTCTTCATTGTCTTGCTCTATGACTCCAGTCATTTCATAAGGCACATCGCCCTTTATTGAAATTCCGGCAACAGCTTCGGAGTGTCCATGTAAAACTTGGGCTTCAGCAACGACAACCCGTAGTGTTTGGTGATCAGTCCCATTTCTTTGTAGTGGCAGTTCTTGATTTCCACTTCGTAAACATTTTGTTCCCGTGTCTAGCTGGATTCCGTGTCTTTCTATGAAGTCGAGTCCCAAGATGATGTCGTCGGTGATATCGGCCACCAGCACTTGTTGGCATAAGCTTGCGTTTCCAAGACCGATCACCACTTCGCATTCTCCATGGAACGATGTTGTTACCCTGTCGCAGTGGTTAAGACAGCATTTATGGTTAGCCGTCGAATCCCCCACTTACCGATTATTCGAAGGTTAACTATCGTTCTTGATGCGCCGGTGTCCACAAAACCATCCACAGTAAGTGAATTATCAGTGGTTGTTTTCGATAGGGAGATGATGATTGGGAGTTGGGGACGCAAAGCCGGCTTTCGCCCCGTAAGGCCGGTTATTCTCAGCTTCCCTGCTTGCTTCCTTCGGCGGATGACGTCTGTCTTCTTCCAGGTGGTCAGCCGCTGCTCAAGTGCTCCGTACGTCCGCAATTCCAACATGCAATTTTTCGTTTCGTTTGAAAGATGCCAATATTTATCGCAGGTCCAACAGCGTGGGCGCTCACTCACCCCTTCCTTCGGTTTTGAAGACATGACTTCTTTGACTACAACTGCTTGTCGAAATATCTCGCCGCCGTTATCAAAATAAAACCCAGCCTGTCGAATTCTAACGTGTCCTTTGGATGCTTGTTTGGCTGCCTTGTATTCCAGCGCGTGTGACAATGCTTCGCCTGCAGTTTTATGTCGAGACATACGCAGGGCTTGCTGTATTTCGACATCTCGCACTCCATCGACAAACATTTGGGTGGACAGCTGGTCTGTAAAGTCTTGAGGGGCACGAGGATAAGCCAACCGCACAAACCTTTCGACGTCGCTTAGAATTGTTGGAGGCTTTCGCTGCTACGTTGATAGAGACTTTTTAACTGAGCCTGATACATTTGTTGTAGGTGTTTATCACCGTAGCGAATCTCCAATCGGTCCACCAGAATTTTGAAATCGTTTTGTTGCATATCTGGTATACCTTGCAAAACGTCTAGAGCTCCCCACGTAGCGCTATGATCAGGGTAGTGGCTTTCTCCATTTCATTCCATTCATTTGCCTTGGCAGCAGCGTCGAATTGTTTAAGATAGACTGACCAAGAGACCCTCCCATCTAATGTTGGTGGTTTTATCCTTGACATTCTTACACTTCCTTCTTCGCTTTTGTTTAGTTTTGGGTATTCTTGAACGTTTAGATTAGCCTTCAGTTCGCCTATTTCGATTTTAAAATTTTTTGTGTACGGCCCTTACTTTCTTAAACTCTTCTTGAACGTCTACTCTTACTTCCTTTATTTCTTCTTGAACTGCTTGAACTTCTACTCTTACTTCCTTTAACTCTTCTTGAACTTCTACTCTTACTACGTTTAACTGTTCTTTCAATCCTTCTTGCTCAATTTTTATTGCTCTCATATCTTCGATCAATTTTTCTTGACCTGCCTTAATTTCTTCTTGACCTGCTTTAATTTCTTCCTTCGTTTCTTCCTTGCCTGCTTTAATTTCTTCTTTCAGTTCTTCCTGACCTGTCTTCATTTCGTCCTTGCCTGCTTTAATTTCTTCCTTCATTTCTTCCTGGCTTGGCTTCATTTTTTCATCGCCTGCCTTCATTTCTTTAAGCATTTCTATCAAAATTTTCATCTGCTCCTCCTTTTTTGCCGCTTGACTTCTTGTTACTGGCATAAATGCTTACTACTGACACCATTTGTTACGTAATTTATATATCACGTATTTTTTAACCACTTTTTATAATTAATTCGTACACAACCACAATTCAATAACTATTTCGCGTTTTAATCATTTTTTCCTTCACTTTGAACTTATATCTGTCACTCTCTTCTATCAAAAAACTGTCAAACTGTCCAACGCTGTTCCTTATATAGTGTTATGGACGTTTCTAGGTGACTCTCGAAACTTCCAGCAACTTTTTCTCGAACCTTCTGGAACGCGTCGTAACTTCCACTCAACTTTCGCCGTCGGCGCGTGTCAACCCCATCTAAAACGCCACGTCCATCACAATATTATTTATTTTATAATGGAAAGCATCTGTATCTGTATCCATTTTATTATTATTCAATATACTGGGCCAATTTACCTTTTGTAATTCACTATTAATAGTGGTAAAATCTACTTTAAAATAGTTTCTCCCTTGCATAATAGGATTAACGGTTTTCAGTTTATTAATATTGATTCTAAAAGTACCTACATCATGATGTCTCTATGGGTAATAGAATATCATAATACATGAGTATTATAATACATTAATTCAAAATTGGTTAATTTGCAGGTTCACATTATTTATAAACCATTTGTTAATTAAAAATTCTTTACCTGTACTGTTTTATAATAATCACATTAACTGAAGAAATCAGCGGTACATATGATTTAATGATTTTAGTCGATCGGTATTTTCTACAGAATTAACTAATTCAACAATTACGAACACATATAAAAGTAGAAGTTTCAATTTCTCTAGGAATATCCAATATACGAGAGAGTAATAAGTCGGTCACCTGTGAAGAGTGCGTATTTCTTCCGAACCAACGAACTCTGAACATGCTCGCTCGACTTCCCAGCAAAGCGGCATTATATTTCTGCTCTTCTTTGTACCACTTCCAACTGCGTCATCGACCGATCGCCTGATCTGTCACACAAACGTGCTGTGCATCGACTATGTCGAATTAAGCACTGTTCAGCAGCATCGCTAATAATAATGAATGTGTTTATTATTATCAGAGAATCAACAAAGCTCTTCACAAAAAAGTATATAAAAAAGGCAATAATACAAAAAATCTTATCGTATCAATAAAGTTTACGTATAATTGAAACATACAGTGTTTATGTTTCAGAAGAAAACCCTCATCTCCAAAAGTAAGGAAGTACATAGTTATGATAACACACATCATCATCAGTATTATATTATATGCTTTTATTAAATAATAGTTATTATGATATATATAGTTTGTGGTATCCGCTGGTCATCTTTAATCCTTTAAATATTTTACGCACACTTCTTTAAAAAAAAATTGTTTTTCGATCATGGTATTACAAAAGTCTTTGTCAAATTTCCTTATAGCTTTCTGAATAATTACTTGCATTTTACGTGAGTAAAATAAACTAAACAACCACATGTTTTTTTTTTGTGTGGTCTGTCTAATTTCTGTTGGTGTTCAGGCGTTTCGCACACATGGGGTGTAATAACCATAAATACTCTTGAGCTGACGTGAGACCTGTTCTCTTTTAGGTAAAATTTTTGTTACTTGTCTCGTAGATCGATTTCCTGTGAGAATTT
Organism: Agrilus mali; assembly: GCA_029378335.1. NCBI lineage: Eukaryota > Metazoa > Arthropoda > Insecta > Coleoptera > Buprestidae > Agrilus > Agrilus mali. Next base: position 13,487,823 of record CM055663.1, on the reverse strand, counting down.
TTCTTACATGTGGCGTGGGTTCGATTGGTTTTGATGACGTGTTAGTACGAGCCTTTAAAAGGGCTGCGACGTGATTTTTAAGGCAATCAATTCTGTTTCATATTCAATTCAATTCAATTCGATTCATCCAATTCAATTCTGATTCATATTTCAACAATCTTATTCAATTCAATTCGAATTTTTTTCAAATTCCGATACAGATCCAGCAATTATTCACTTCAATTCGTATTCAAATTCAGATTTTGTAATTTGTTTTGTGTCTTTATTTGTATTTTGTGTGTTTGTGTGTTTTCTTTGTTTTGAGTTTTTTTTCAAATTGGATTAATTACTTACATTTCTAACAGGTATGATAATTATTTTATTACTTATTTTGAATTAATATTATTATTTTTTTATCATTTTTATAATTTTAATTGTTTCAAATTTTTTTCACTTTTTATTATTTCCTTTTATAACTATGGAAATTATGTTCAAGTGTTTATAATTTTAAAATATTTTCAATTCAGGTAAATCGCATTAAATTAAATAATTCACATTTTTAAAATAATTTCAATTCGGGTAAATCTTACAAAAATATATTTTTAAAATTATTTCACTTAAAAAGTTTTTGAGGCTTAACATTAATATTTTAATTTTTAACTTATAATAATTTGTGTATATTTCCGAAAGGGGTAAAACATTTTGGGGCTCAATCTAAGTATGAAATGCCTTGTTGTAAGTACTAACATTTTCTCCCGTGTGGACGTTGATGGAAGTATAACAGGGGCTTTTGTTATATTAATAGTTTATCGATGATGTCTTGTTCAACGAGAAAGATGCATAGACTAGATAAAAATGCAAACAAACATTTAGTCGTGTAGCCCGATGCGTTCCAACGATCATCGTTATCTGGATTGCTTCCTTAGGGACTCCAGATCCCTAAATTAACTAACAAATATGTTTTTGGTTTTAAAATGTGCTGCTGTTTGTAGGGATTGAATTTCAAATTGTGTCAAAATTTATCAGACATTAGGAAATTATAATCAAATTTGGGTGTTTTACATTTTGTGAATTTTTCATAAGTTTTTCTAAATTTTCTTACACAAATTATTTTTCATTTTTGTTGAGCCTGAGAACTACAAAATTTGAATTTATCTTCTCCAAGTTGTTTTTGCTTTCATTTTATTTGAGAATTTTTAATTATCTTTACAACAATTTCTTATTGATTATTTTACATATATTTTATTCTATTTTTGTTTTATTGTGTTTTTACCCTTTTATGTGTTTATTGAATTTTCTTTTTGATTGATTTATTTTTTTATGTGCATTTTATTTTATGTTGGTTTTACTCTGCAATTACATGTTCTACTTGAATTTATTTTTTACCTGGATTTTTTTTATTTACCATTTTACTTGGATTTGACATTTTGATTTACTTGTGTTTTTCTTGAGTTTATTTTTGCACTGATATTCTGATTAACCATTTTATTTGAATTTAATATTTTGGTTTACCTGTTTTACATGAATTGATTTTTACATTTGATATTTTGATTTTCATGTGTTTCATTTGAATATAATTTTTGTATTTAATACTTTGATTTACATGAGTCTTTCTTGAATTGATTTTTGCATTGATATTTTGATTTATTTGTGTTTTATCTGAATTTATTTTTACATTGGATATTTGATTTATATATGATGCACTTGGATTTGATATTTTGATTTTTATGTTTATTTAAATTTGTTTTTAAATCATTGAGTGACGGAGATCGTGGTTTTCTTTGTCAGGCTCTTTTTCCACGTTAGCCACAGGCTGAGTCTGACACTCTCTTTTCCAAATTTACATTTGATTTTGTTTTTGAATTAAAAAGTAGGAATGAATTCACTGTTTTTTATTTAACCTTGTTCCTCTAATGGTAAACTCGTACCAGAGTACAATTTGTCATTTTTGGCAATACCTGGCTTTTCAACACAACGAAGGGTAAGAAGTTTTTGACGATCACGTTGGCCTAGGTAAGTTACACTACAAGTTGCTAAATAAACACAAAAAGTCAAAAACAAAAAATTCAAAGAAAACTAAAATAAACAGAGCACCTCTTACGACCTAAAAATAAAAAAGAAAAACAAAAAAAACAAGAAATCTACCGACCCTAATCCTTCCCGATAACACTTTTTAGGGGAAATCCCAAAGCAATCATCAATATTTACTTAACAACCTTTTACATTCTTCTATCCTTTCGTCAGATCCTTCCAACACATGCATTAAAGTTTCTTCTTTTTTACAAATTTTACATACCTTGTCTTCATTCCTCATCCGATACTTACATACTCTGCCTTCATTCGCTACTCTGAACCTTGCGAAAAAATTAATCTTCTTTTTTTAATTTAAGTATTGTGTTTCAAATTCTCCTTGCCAATGTTCCCAAACTACTTTTCTCATATTTTTCACATGTTTTGATCTATCTATCCTTCTTAAGTCCTTTTATAGTTTCTTTACATCTTATCTTCACTAACTGCTCTACATACATTATTGCTAAACTACTTCATTCATTTAATTGCTCTTGACTTAAAACTAGTTCTTCTAACGCATCATTCCTTTCCTTACAATACTTATTTTTGATTCCTATATGTAATATTTTTTTTCTCCACACCTCCTTTCTTATGTCCTCCTCTCCTAAATTTTCCAGTTTCCTTTCATATTTAACAACCCTTTCTCTAGTTTCCTCTACAATCTCACTACATTTCAGCTCCCTTCTAACCACAAAGCTTGGTTTGTTTATGTCTATGTTAACTGCCCACTTTATATATTTCTTATGAAGTCATTCCACTTGTTACTGTTCTTCCCATTCCCATACTTCCACACCATATAGTGCTACACTTCTGATAGTCACATCAAATTACCTTTTTCTCTTCGCCCAGTCATTCTTACAAAGCCTTTGCCCTATTCCCCAAATGCTACATAATAAAGCATTTGCTTTCGCCTGTTGTGTTGCCTTATGCACTTCGTCGTTGTTATTTTCCGTTAAAACGTAATCTAAATATGTTTATTTTTTAACCTTTTCTATCACTTTCCTTTGCCATTTGGTATGCTACCCTTCAGGGAATAAATTCGTGGGATCATTTTTATTATTTTATTCAATATTAAATAATAAGCAGCGGGTGAATACACAAACCTCTATATAAGAACAAATGACAAACCACCAATTACAATAACTGAATAAAAAGTAAACAATAATCATAAAACACAAATCTTAATTCTATAAAGAAAACTTACTCAAAATTGTCATTAGATTCGCACTTCACATAGACAATTCGATCAATTAGCCATACCGAAATCCTTATCAGCCAGATACCAGCAGAATACCGATAGGGAATCTAAAATACGAATTATTTTGGATACTAGCATAACGCCTCAATCTTCTTGAATATTTTGGAATAGCCCAATTCCAGGTTATTTCTTCGACTATTTCATTTTTAGGGTCAATTTTCATGACACTCGAAGTTTTCTTTGTAGGTAGTTATATTGTCGAAGTATTGTATTATCAATGCGCTCTTTGTCAGATTACATGTATGTGTTATAGATTAATCATCTGATTCTTCTCATGTTATTTTTATTATTATATCAGTTTCTTGTTTTGTCTACCTGATTGTTATATGTAATACGTATTTCATTGTGCATTTTTTTAACGCTATGTAAGCCAGTCAGTCGGCAGGTACTCTTGATAGCAACAACTCGTGTTTACTACTGTTTTTACTAATTTACTTTTCAATAAATAATTAATAAAACAACATATATAATACCTTGTAGCAAAAATTCGCCTCACATTCGCCTAACTATTTTGCGAATGCCAGCCACTTCGACAGCTAAAAGGCGACTGCCCTTGCTGCCCGCGGACGATCGGATCTCGGGAAACACACTCTCACCCCGGCAACTCGTAGACAGTTAGGTACCCCTTTCGGCACAAAACACAACTGCACAACATCATCTATTTTTATCTTCGCTGTTCGAACCCTCTCACATTTTATTTATTTTCTTTTCTATTTCTACTTCTTATTTCCCCAAATTCAATGTACTTAGTTTTACTAGCGTTTAACTCAAAACCTTTCTCACTCAAGTACTTTTCCAATTTTTCCGTCATGTTATTTAAAGCATCGCAGCTCGTTAAAAATAATGTAGTGTCATCGGCATGCCTAAGCTATTGTCTTTACTTATTCCAAATCACTTAAATTTCCAAAATTTGGAACTTTTTAACATCCTCCCATGCTCCCCCATTTACCATACCAAAATCAATAACTGTTTTGCCTTTTCCTATAAACGTATATTCCCCTATTCTATCTCCTTCTATAGCCCCATTTAATATTTCTAGTCCATTTCTTGTTCCTTAATTTATCAGCTCTCTGCCCTCTTTGTCTACATACTCTATATTCTCTTAGTTGCATTCTATCATCAATAATTGCACACACTTCCTTACCAATTCTTACAATAAAATCTCCTACTACCAGTATGTTATACTTTTTATTTATCTCTATTTGCTCTTCTATAATGTCTAAGTCTAGCTTTTTCATTTTTGTGTACGTAGGACATAGGCAATACAAATAAAACCCTTTTAAAATATTCTGAATGATTTACTTTTAAACATGACATTCAAAAGTTTGTTGTATTTGAATTTTAAATTATGATCACCAAATCGTCTACATATAACAAAACATAAATATTTTTATTAATGTGACCTCGATCTAAAAAATAAACACACGAATCAACTTCTGAACTTTTAACACATTTTTGTTTAATTACAGAATCAAATTTCTGATGACTGTTTAAGTCTATAAATTGCTTTGTTTAATTTACACACTTTATTTGTTTCGACTTTAAGACCGTCTGGAATTTCCATATATATATTTTTTCTTTTAATACGTCATTTAAAAATGCTTTAACATCCATGTCATGTGTGAAAGATATTAATCAATAATTATTCGAATGTAATAAAATAATAATGACAATAAAGATGACGATGATGATGATCGATTAATAACGACGATCTATATATATATATCGATTTATGTATAGATGTATGGATATGATGATTTATATAACTATATTAACACTTATTATAGCTTATACGAAAAATAGTCACAACACTAATTATTAATTATACACTAATAAGAGTCAGGTCTCTCAACGTCTCGAAATAATCACTGTCAGGACTTACCACCACGGCTAACGGTAATTGTACGCTGCGTTGCTGTTTTGTGATATGGCAGAGCTAGATAAAAGAAAAACAATCATAAGTGTCTAGTCCTCCAAAGGACAACCCTTACAGGAAATTAATAAATCAAATCGATCTGGTCTGATATTCAATTATCAAATCATTTACATGTGGCCCAAAACGACTGTCCATACCTTCACATACAGGTATCAATTTAATCTAAAACAATTACAATGCTTCAACCCAAAGCAAGCACGTTGGGGTCTGCTTGACCTCCGCGTAACCCAGCAACTAGTATGCGGCGCGTTCCAGGTGTGCAGGTCTCACTACCTCACACCCAGCGAAACAATCAAATTAACAAATACCGGACTCTCCAAGGTCAACCTCACTGTTGACCTCAGTCCACCAAGTCTAGCAGCCACTACCCCTAATCACACGGACAGTCGATCCAGAAAACCACCCTAGTTGTCGCACACGTGGCTTTATATTTAATTAAGTAAGCTCATGGACCTATCTTATCCAGATTATTATCATTCAATAATTTGACCAAAGCTAATGGTAGTAATTTACTGTCTTTTACTCAAAGTACATGCCAGAAACCAATAGTGAATTCTAACATAAACATTAATAACAAAACGGTAACTAGTTCACCTCCGCCCACCTCTTACTAGTACAGGTGCAACGGCCCATTCCATGCGAGGTTAGCTCAACGCGATGAGCTCTCGTTTCACACACGCAACTGGGGGTAAAAAGTTGGACTCTCCCGAGGTCAACACCTACGCTGCTGACCTAAGTCCCCGTGTCAGGGTCCACACTGACACGCCAAGCGGAGCAGTACCCAACACTAATTACATAAGACAGTAAAATTGACCACCATCCTATTACTAGCACACGTGGCTCTAATTTGCTTAAGCATTTTCCCTCAATCATCTGATACTATATCATTTAGCATTAAATCAACTTAAATAATTTATAATTACTTAATTAAGCCTGGCCTAAGCTATATATCCTAATAAAGAACTAAGACACTTAGTGAGTAGGGACTCACCTGTAAAAACAGTAATTAATCCAAATTATTGTGATATCACAAAACAACAATTCACAAACACAGTGTTAAGTTTACGATTCAAAAACACGTCTCGATCGGGATTCTATCGAACGGGAACTAGTTCGAATATTCCTCAAATATTATCGAACTCCCACGGTTCGTTTATATACACATCTGTTTAACATCAATCCAACCCCATTGAACAAGTGGTCCTGTTCGAGGGATTATAAGATATCGCTGGACCCACATATGCGTGAGAATTTTGCATTCGTGAGAATTTTACATTCTAATAGGATTTTACTTTTTCCACCAAAAATTATATTTCAAAATAAACTTACTCTTACATGTGTGTGTAAATTATTTTGAAATGCAAAAGCCAAAATAAAAGGAAAAGAAAAGTGCAAATTTTTGACTAAAACCTCGTGCAACCAGTATCTATTTAGATGATTTTCATCATATAATATTGTTGGACGATTTATTAAGCGTTCACTTTTTCGAACATCTTTATTATCGTTAGGTTGAGTGCCTTGCTCTATGTTGTCGTTCTTATGTTTTGATGCTTCACGATATATGTTAGTAGGAATCGGACTAATATCAGACATATGTGTTTCAATTATTGAAATGTTTATGCATGCTTTTTCTCTTATTGCCCGTGGCCTAGAAACTTCAAAATTGATTTCGTCAACTACATATTATGTTTCTAGCGATAGTAAATTTTTCGGTTTGAACGTTCCACAGTTCATACCCATTTGACTTATATTCATCAAAAATCATTTTAATTGATTTGTTATGAAATTTACTGTTTCTTGTGGCTAATAAAACATAAGCCGTTGAGTCAAAAACCTTTAAATAGTTTGTCTGTGGTTTTTTATTATTTAATTGATTTTAACCCTTTTATTGGATACGTGGCAGTTAAAACTGCTTCCCCCCAAAATGCCTCATCAAGTTCGGAAGAACTTAACATAGCACGTGCCTTTTCTGTAATTGTTCTATTCATTCGTTCTGCCACACTATTTTGCTCAGGTGTATATAGTACTGTTAAATGGAGCGTTATTCATTAAAATCGTTTGACAAATACTCACACCCATTATTATAATGTAGGTTTACTATTTTTTTATTAAAATAAAGCTCACTTTTATTTACAAAAAACTTTCAAGACCTGATTTATAGGTTAATAAATATATTACGGTAGGTATAGTGAGTATATTGATCTATAAAGGTAACAAAGTAATTTTAATTATTTATTGTCATGGGTGTAATTGGCCCGCATACGTCGGAATGACTAATAAATAAGGGCCTTGCAACATGACTTTAATTTTTTATTTTGTTAAAAGGAAATCGTGCTTGTTTTCCAAATATACAAGCTTCACAAAGATCAGTTGTGGGAGTTATTTGACTTAAAACTTTAACATCATTGATTTTGTATCAATTATTTAAATTCACATTAATATGGCCTAGGCGTTCATGCCACAAACAAAAATTATTATTGTTGTCACTACTACTCTTTGATGAGTTTGTTATATTTGCCATGTTTTTAAGTAATGTTAATTTTACACTAAATTAGCAATTGTTTTACTTACCCGACAGGATGATTTTATTTTATCATCTTGAACTTTTACATCCTCATTATCAAATATAACTTTCATAACACTTTCTTGTATTTTCTTCACTGACAGTAGATTAGACACTGCATCTGGTGTATACAAAACATTTTCTAAATTGCCTTGGATTTGCAGTGGAACCCTAAGTTGGTGGTAACTAAAAGATTTCCTCTTTTGGTTGCAGTTAAGGTCTCACCAGATTTGACAACAGCTTCTGAGAATGAAAACATTTGGTCATTTTGTTTGTTTTCATTTTAAGAAATCATTAAGGGAATATTTATTTGATTTCTTGTTAGACTTTGTAGAATTTCCCCTGTATATTAGTATGAAACAGAAGAAGCGATTTGCAGAACCATTCAAGGTTAACATACTATTAAGGCCGCCCGCACTAGTGATGTGAGAATTCGAATTAAAATACTCGTTGAATCCGAATATCTAAATACTCGGATGCATCCGAGTATGTCATACGATACGAATTCGAAATGGAATCGGATTAATTATTTTCAAGGAAAATGTGAATGAAGAACGAGACGGTAGGTAAAGGTCTCTCGCTCTCTCGACTTGACCTCGTATCATTACATAAAGAAACGCGCCGCGCACCCGCTGACCCGGCCATTTTAAACTTTAAAGGGAAGCGGTCTTCTTTGTTTATGCACGTGTTCTCAAATACAATTATTTAATAATATATATCTCTTTATTAAAGGAAAAATAAATACTAAGAACCTATAACCTTATAAGAAATAAAATAAAAGTTCTTTGGCTTCGTATAAACATGTAAACCCCTATGTATGATTCATTCAACATTCGTGCGAAATCGTTGGCCTTGGTGGCTTTCGGCTACTTCGGCACGAACGACGACATCGGGTTGGATGGCACCACGGAAATATCGAATAGTATTGTGAATTCGGAATCGAGTAATTAATCCGAGTATTATTTGCATCCGATTCCGTATAATCCGAGTATTAAGTTCATCCGAATATTTACATCGCTAGCCCGCACACTCGGCCACCGGTGGTCGCCACTAGACGCGACCACCGGTGGCTGACATCGACCACTAGCCGTCGCCACCGGTGGTCGCCACCAGACGCTATTGTAAAACGCCAGTGGTCGCTACTTTTCTCCTAATTTATTAATCAGGTCCGGCGTTAAAAAAATTTAGTTGCATTATACGCAACTGGTCTTATGGGGTTGTCTTTTTTGTGAATTTTAATTAAACCATAAACAACAGGGGCAGAAGGGGTGCTATTTTTTAGTTTAATTTGTAAAATGTTTCACCAAGAGTTTTCGGCTAACAGTCTCCTTAATTCTATTTTTGTTTAAATTTTTCACTGCTCCCACTCACTTCCCAGTTTGTAGTTTAACTTCATGGTCAAGTAAGCGGGTCTTTACAAAAGTTAAGTTTAAATTGTCTGCATCTAGGGTTTCTAACGCAGTGATGACACCATCATACGAATTAGGAAGAGTCAACAATGGATGGGAAACGTTCCATTTCGTCTAAGACAACTCCTGCTGCTACTAGATCCGCAACTATTTAATCAAACAGGGTGAAATGATGAAATAGCGTAACATCCCCTTGTAGTTTTAAAGATAATAATTACATTCGTAAAGCCAATTGCGTAGCTAAACTGCGACGTTCATAAATATTGTCAAATTTGGTAAAGGTGTCTCGCGCTTTTTCGTTGCCTTTTGCGTAACCCAAACATGAGTCATTTAAGTATTCCGCAATCACGTTTCTTGCCACTAAGTCTTTCTTTTTCCACTCTTCGGTTTGTACGGCCGGCGCGTCATTGTCTATTGCATCGAGCACATCTAGTTCTGCTAATAATGTGCGAATCCGAAATTTCCATACACTATTTCGTATTTTTCACTTAAAACTTTTAAAACGCGCACCTGGATCCATAATGGAAATGGGCAATACAAATAAAACACTTTTAAAGATTCTGAATGATTTTTTTACTTTAATTCATATTAATATTTAATAAAAATCAGAGGTGGGGCCCCATAGGCAAACTATTTTCCATTTTTTTTTTACCTGAAAGCTGGCAACCGAAATGTGACATTTAATTTTGAAAACCCCAATTGAACTACTTATATAAATGTTTTAAATATCGAACCTGAATCTTAGCCAGTTGGTACAAACATTGATTGGACCCACATCTTCATTCTTTTGAAACAGAAACTGTTGTTTAAATTCAATTCAAAATGCCATATGGGTGGTTTTATTACATTCAGTACACTCGATTTCATACGAGATCGCATTTATACCACTCCCAAAATCTGCTTACTATCTTGCAATAAGGTTAAAATATAAAAACATATGTGTAAATTTTGTGTCTTCTTTTGAGAACAATGTGTTGAAGACACTGGTTGAAGATTTTTAACTACATCATGGAGTTGTATCATTATGAGTTATGTCATTATGTCAAGTGTAATTGTTCTGTGTGTTCTTTATGTCTGTCCTTTCTGTTATGTCAATATGCAACTTTTTATAAAATTTTAAATTTTCCCTCTAAATTTATACCTTTATATGGTAGCAGAGGTCCGTGGTTAACGTTACCATAAAACAAATTTGAAATTAGTATTGGAAAGTTGGAATGTGCTCAAACTGGCCAACCTGGAAACATAAGGTAACCCTACAACTGCTTCGAGGTTCGGCAAATGATTTGGAACGAGCAATAAATGGTACTGTAAAGAAGCCAGTGCTATCTGAAAATGATGCTGCGTCAGAGGAAGTAAGAGCCGCTTATCAAAAAGCTCTTAAGAAGTATCATGAAATTGACTGCGCAGCACAGCTGGTACTCACAGCAAATATGTCTGATGAAAATGTACAGAAAATTATGAGATTTCGTACTGCTGAAGAAGTATGGGACGAACTTCATCACCTCTATGATGGAAATTCCGAAGACCGATCGTATGATCCATGTATGCAATTCTTCAGTTACAAAAAGAATCCTGAACACGACATGACTACCCATCTGTCTAAGATCAAGAACCTATGGTTTGAATTGAAGACTGAACTAACAAAAGATGAGAAGTCTGACCTCCCGGATATATTGTTAATATGCAAAATTCTTGACACATTACCGGAAGCCTATTTCTCATTCAAGTCGAGTTGGATTTTACTGTCGAAGACGAATCGTACTGTAGAAAGTCTTACAACTCAACTGTGTGCACATGAAAAAGCATTACTTTGCAAAAATGAACACTGCTGCTGAAGCTTTAGTGACTTCAAACAGTAGAGATGATGTCAAACGGAAAGGAAAGAAGCTGAAATGCCCATATTGTAAGCAAATTGGACATAAAATAAAGAACTGCTCAAAATGGATTTCTGCGTGAAGACCTCCCAAGCCAACAGTCTCCCAAAATACCAACCAAACGAACCTTTTGGCAATGCAAATCACTACAAGCCAAGCTATGAATACTGTAATTGAAGATCAAAATAACTGGTATGTCGACAATGGTGCCACTCATCACGTCACCTTTCGCAACGACATTTTTGCCACTTTTGAATACTTCAAACAAGATAACACAGTGACAACAGCAAGTGGTACGATTAAAGCTATTGTAAAAGGAGCGGTTGATATAATTTCCACTGTAAACGGCAAAAAGTTAAATATTAGACTCAATGATGTCTGGTATGTTCCTAAAATTAAAAGAAATCTCTTCTCAGTTCTCGCTGCACAAGACATGTTAGATAAAAGCAAATTCATACCAAAGAGAGAAGTTTGTTATTTGAAAGTGAACGGCAAACTAAACTTAGTTCGAAAACGAGTGAAGAACGAAGGGCTGTACAAGTTAAATATTTAATGTTTAACAAACATCGCTCCTAACTTAAACACTGTTAAAGCAACTGATAACGTGCTGCAACTTTATCATGAAAGGTTTGCCACCAAAGTAAACGGCATGTTAAGAAGGTTATTGAACACGAGCTTGGACTCAAAGTTAATCTGGATTCTTAATGATGCACTGGCTGTATTTATGGAAAAATGCACAGACGAAAATTTGGGACTAGAGAACGAGCCAAGACACCAGGAGAGGTCATTCATACTGACGTTGGTGGACCTTTTCAACAAAAATAAGTACTTAGTACTATTCAAAGATGATTTTACCAAATATCGTCACGTCTACTGTATCAAACATAAGTCTGAAGTACATTTGAAACTACAGCAAGTACTACAAGAATACAAAGTGGCAGGATATTCAGTTGAAGAGATCTCGGACAATGGAGGAGAATTTGATAATGAGAAAATGAGAAAAATACTTCGACAGGAAGGTACATCTCAAAGACTTACAATGCCGTGTACGCCGCAACAAAATGGAAGCAGCGAGCGTGAAAACCGGACATTAGTCGAAGCCGCCAGAAGTATGATGCACGCTCAACAATTACCCGTTGCCACCTGGGCTGAATTAATATCAACTGCGACGTACATTCTCAAAAGGACTGGACCTACTCCAGTACCAAATAAATCTCCATATGGTCTCTGGTTTAATAAGAAGCCATCAATCAAACATCTGAGAATAATTGGCTCAGAATGCTATGCACATATTCCTAAAGAGAAGCGCGAAAAGATGTCCAAGGAAACTGAAAGATGTATATTGATTGGCTATGATGGAGATAATGGTTACCGTCTTCTATAACGTGAACAAAATGGAAAATATATTTTGATCAGATCTAGAGATGTTCAGTTCAATTAAAATGTCATTAAATCTATTGATCTCGAGGAACCTGAAGTTTTTGAAGAATCTTCTGTTGAAATAGAGCTATCTTCAAACAACGACAATCATAAAATGCATGTAGCAAGGGAGGAAGAACGTGATAAACAATGCGAGCCAGAATTTAATTTGCCAATATCTGAAGTTGAATCTCAATCTGAAGTTCACATTGAACCCACTTGCGATGTGCCTCAAACATTTAATGATTTACCTGACCAAACTGAAAATGAACATGAAGATTCAAATGACGAACAAATCTCTGAAGATGAGATACCTGTTGAATCGAGAATGCATTTGAGAGATAGATCTCAACTACGACCACCAGTTCGATATGATGATTATATTTTGATGTCTGCCGCAAATGTTTTATCAAGTGGTGAAGACCCAAAGACATATCAAGAAGCCCTTGCAAGTCCAGAAAAGAATCAATGGATTCAAGCTATGAATAGTAAAATGAAATCACTTAAAGAGATGAAAACTTGGATTTTAGTGCCACTACCTAAAGGCAGAAAGCTAGTTTTATGCAAATGGGTATACAAAACCAAAAGAAACCCTGATGGATCTCTTGATAAATTTAAAGCAAGGCCAGTAGCTCGTGGCTATACACAAAGAAAAGGCATTGACTACGAAGAGACATTTAGTCCAGTTGCCAAAATGGCTACAATACGTTCAAATGAAGGACTAACGCTAACACAATTCGACGTGTCAACAGCTTTTCTGAATGGATCGTTATCTGAATAAATCTTCTTCAAACAACCTGAGGGTTATAATGATGGTTCAAATAACGTATGCAAGCTGATGAGAAGCCTTTATGGTTTAAAACAAGCGCCACGGTGCTGGAACAAATGCATCGTTGACTATCTAACATCTATTAACTTCAAGAAATGTGATAATGATAACTGTCTGTTTATAAGAAACACCAGGAATTCTAAAATCATATTGGCGCTATATGTTGCTGATGGTCTGGTTGCTTCAGGTAATCCACAAGAATCAAAAAGATTTATGAAGGAGCTGATACGACGTTTCAAAATAACGATCAAACCAGCGACCTACTTTCTTGGTCTCGAAATCACAAAAACAGAGTCTAGTGTTAAACTTTCTCAAAAGCACTACACTAAAAAGCTCTTAATACGTTTTGGGATGAGTGACTTTAAAGCAATTACAACGCCTATTGTCAAAGAAAATATTAATGACTTGGAGAAAGAGTCAATAGATTGAAATACATTTCCCTATAGAGAATCTGTAGGAGCCTTGGCCTACCTTATGGTTGGAAGTAGACCAGACTTAGCTTATGCTATTGGTGTGGTATCCAGAGCATTAGATAAGCCCACACCTGCAGACGTTTCAAGGGTCAAGAGAATCTTGAGATACATTAAGGGAACCCTGGACTACGGTATTGTCTATAAAAAGGAATACAAGACAGGCATCCTAAAATGTTACAGTGATTTAGGTCATGCGGGTGATGCCACCACAGGACGTTTAACGTCTGGAATTTTATGTTTATATTCAGGAGCAGCAATTTCATGGTGCAGTCGTAGACAGACTTGTGTTGCCATATCCAGCACAGAAGCTGAACTGGTTGCTGCCAGCGAAGCAGCTCGAGAGATAATCTGGCTGAAAGATTGTTTAACGAAATATCAACTCTCAAAGAGGTATCTAAACTCAGAGTTGATAATGATGCAGCTGTATAGATTGCTAAAAATCCTTAAATGCATAGAAGAAAAGAAAAGAGAAAAATGGTGATGTACCGACAGAATTTCAATTGGCGGACATTCTGACAAAAGCGGTCCACAGACCAAAGCTTCTTCAGATATCCAAAGAAATTGGACTCACAATGATGTAGTCAAAAAAGGAGGATGTTGAAGACACTGGTTGAAGATTTTTAACTACATCATGGAGTTGTATCATTATGAGTTATGTCATTATGTCAAGTGTCATTGTTCTGTGTGCTCTTTATGTCTGTCCTTTTGTTATGTCAATATACAACTTTTCATAAAATATTAATTTCCTTAAATTTATACCTTTATACAATGTTGGTGGAAGTGAGTACCATTGTACTAGGTTCATTAGGAGGTAATCAGGTAACTTAAAAATAACTTCCGTTTTCCCTTCTTGGTCTCATTTATTTCAGCTCTGTTTATAATTAAATAGTCGTTTTATCTAGGAAAGTAATTATGCTTTTTTGTTACATCAAGCGAATTAATGATTTAATCAAAAATCATTACCAACTGTAAAAATTAACCAGTGCCTAAATCCCTCTTAAATGTACATATTATGGATGTTTACTGTTCTGTCAATAATTTTGTTACAATTTCCATGAATATCAAACAAATATAATATAATAAATTCCAATATGCAGTTTTTTCCTGTCACAACTGCGAACCATAGACAAAATAATCGTAATAATTCGTCTGGCACAAATAGGCTATGTGGATAAACAAATACCTAACAGAATTGACAAAAGTGGCAGTGACAATCTATTATAAAATTGAATATTTTTGTAACGTATTGCTTGTAAACAAATTAAAATAAATAATATGTATTAAAAGAGAAAATAGAAAAATAAGTACAAAAAATAGGATAAACAACTATTAATCTTAGGCATATAGCAAAATGTGCCGTAGGTCGTCGAGAAGATAGCTATAACTACATTACAAAAGTCTACTGCTACTAATGAAGCGCGTGGAGCATCAAAATCATACAAACCTCGGACTTCCGTTATAGTGGATGAAAAAAAAATGGAATGAATAGCTAATAACATAAATAAAAAAGTTTACCTATTGAAAAATTGTGGTTTTGATTTTAAAATTAAAAAAATGGATTTTTCTAATAATTCATATATTTAGAGGCATATTAAGCTGTTAAATGATTTTTTATATCAAAATTAAGTGAATTTTGATTTTGTTACTTTTCGCCAATAGAGGATTTATTTTATCTTTCCTTGATAATTTCATTTGCGCAAATTTTGTCCCTCTGTTTTTCTCGTTACCTTCAAACCTTCTTCGAAAGCATCGTAACAATTTATATCTTTATCTCCAGTAATTCCGCTAGCGATGGACATGATAGTATGTGTATCGGGAAAAGGGCTGTGTTGTTTGAAAAAGTCTACCAATATTTCTATTTTCCCATCCTATTCTAGCATCTGTCGAATCACTGTGTTGATAACATTTATTGAATGATATATCACAAAAATTTTCTATGCTTTCAATAATATCTTGAGTATAAATAACTCCTCTGATCCAGTTGTATACAACACGTTCAGTAGCGCCACGTTTGAAAGAACCTCCTTCGACGCTCATTCCTTTCATTAAGGTTTGTTCAATAGTCTGATCACTTGCGATGCCAGAGAAAAAATTATCTGAACGCCTAGATGTAAAATAACCTTCCGTAAATTTTTTAAACTCCACAGGGTCCATTTTATGTTCTAATTCTTTCATATCTTGTAAATAAATTTGTGCAGCCTTAGCATACGGAAAGTGTCCTGATGCATGAAATAACGGAATTATTAACTCAATACTATGTAAATGTAAGTGCCAATCTCCCATGCGGTCGGCAGCAATAAAATCCTTCAATAATGTAACCATTCGATAATAAGTAATCCATAGTTTTGACGTTTTATTTTTATTCTCAAGCTCAACTAACTTATTTTCAAAAATTGTAGCAAGCGTTTGAAATCCTTTATTTTCAGTTATTTCAGTATAGTTGAACATTTCGAAAATCATGGATTTCTCTTCATCATTCAATAAATTTACAAAATCCGCATTGTGCTCCATAAGATTTTCAAAAATAAATTGAAGCTTGCTGTAATAAAGTATGGGCACGTACTGCTCTAGCATACGCTCGTCCGGATAATATGTGGTGAATGGTATTTTTAGCATATATAGTAGAAAAAACTCCTTTTATCCCACTTCCCGCCATAATATAACCGATGGATCCCATGTAAGACATAAGAGTATGAAATGAACCCAATCTCACGATAACCAAAATTTCATCAGATAAACAAACTGCAGAAGCTATATCCCGTGCTTTCATATACAGAGGTTGATCGAACGTTAAAATGCATGTCCCCATACTCGACTTCTGAGCATTATTTATGGAAGTTTTCATAGCTGTGTAAATTGTGTTATAATCACTTGGAGCTGCATTAATAAATGGTAATAAAATTATCGTTGACATATCAAAATCATGTACATTGGTTAATAAATTCATAAATCCATTCTATCCTGGAAATTTATTGTCATTCTTGAATTTTAAATACGTCCAAAGAATATTCAATTGTCCATTTGTAGTAAATTTTTTAATATCCGGTTCAAGTTCAGATAACTTGATTGTTATGTGAAAAACTTGTACCAACAGAAGCTGGATAGATTTGTAGAGGGTTATTACCTTTTCCAACAAACTCAGATTCAGGTGGAAAAATCTTCAACCGTTTAATAGATCTTCGAGGTTGTACACCATCAGCTGGGGTTACTATTTCAATGCTTCCCATATAATGGAATGTTCCTTTACCATCAACAGTGTTAATATTAAAATCGGCATTATCATGCACGAATTGAACAAAACTACTAGTTTTATTTCTGTTGGAGATGCAAAACTTCTGGAAGCTTCGTGTAACGTAGCCTCTTTGTATGAAGCACAAAAGCCTAAAGAATGACAAATATTTATAACTTTTCGAGCCAAATTTTCTATGAAGCATCACAGCCAAAGTAATATGCAAAGGTGATAGAAATGATCTTAGTCGTACAGCAGATATTACAGCATGCGCAATAGATTTACATTTTTTTTCATAAGCAGGAATTGTGTCTACCTTATTTTTTTTATCTTTTAAAATTATTTCTGACAATGAAAACTTTAAAGATTGCGGAATTGACTTATCAATATCTTCAAGCATTTTGTCACTTGCTGTGTAATTTTGTTTATCGTAAACTTGAGCTCTGATGTCCCTTCTAATACTTTCGCTGGCCGCTTTTAATATGTGAAATTCCGCGTCTTTTTTATTATTGTGTATTTGATTGTAAGAATTTTCTGTTAATATATCATGGTTCATTTTTTTAAAACATGTGATGGTATTGGATCCAAATTTAGTCGAAATAACAATGTCATCGTGATAGCAGTCTATGAGTCGTTTCCTAATAGTCTTTTCATCCGGAATATGCTCTGTAGTTATGACATTTTTCAACTCTTGCATGGTGAATTGGCAGTCGTCATTCTCTTCTATGTATTTATATATTTGCTCCATTGCAGTATCGATCCTCACAATTCTTGGGCTAATTTTCTTTTCAACGTTAATCAGGTGAACCGAATTTTTAATCGAATTATAACAATCGACATGATATTTTGCTTCGAGTGCCTGTAAATCTGTTATGCCTGCAATTCTTTTATGAATTTCGCGGTAATAGTCATTTTTCTGTATGGCTATAAAGTTCACAAGGGAGTCACTGAAAGTTGCAGTATTGATGTATGAAATTTGTCTTCGCCGATTTTTATTCAATTTTGCTTCTTTTGCTTTATCAGCTTCATGCCCACAAAATACTTTAATAAATCAGTGCTACTTCGAAACTTTTTTTTCAGAGGTGAACATAAAGTTTCATTTTGCTTCTTCTTATAAATTTCAATATATTTTTTATTAATATATTGTAACGAATAAGCTAAATTTTTATGGTTGATTTTTAATGATTTAATGAATTAAAATATAAAATAAATAACACTTATAAACTAATTATAAATATAACTTAAAACTACTTGCCTAAATAATTATGAACTAGGGCATTAGGGTGAGTGATAGCGACAACCCGCTACACCCCCCTAACCCCTCTGACTCGCTGGCTCGATCTTACTGACTTCTTTTATTCTATCCAAACTAATTCTTTTATACTGACCCACAAAGTGCTCTTTTACCCCCAAACAGAAATTCGCAAGTTGGTCACGGCACACTTTTGCCGGGCAATCATGTCGCATTTCCGTGTGGCGGTTCCTTGTTCCGTAAAACCAATACGTTGCATATTTAAATAAGAACAAATGCAATTAATGAAATAAAAAACAATTAAAAGGAAAAATAATTTTGGAAAAATATGAGCACTATGTGACAATATTTTTGACGACAACTTGCATGGGCATAAACGAATTCAGTTTGCAGGTGAGGTAATAATTCACCCTGTCGTTCGCTCAAAGCAGCTCGCAAAGTGGTTCTGCTTATTTTTATAATTTTACCCAAATCTGAGTTCGTTTTGGATGATGAACCTAATTTTTCACATAGTATGCAACTATGCTCATCAGCCATGACTGGTATATGGTTCATCCATTTTTTGAAACCTATAATAAATAAAAAGTAACAAAATTTATTGCGTTTTATTCATTTTTATAATTTTATATTTTACTTGAATTGACCTTCAATCATCTACCAATTATTCAATTCTTTATTAACTAATTAATTGCGGCTTTTTAATCAAATTACCTGTTTACCACACGAAGAAATAAAAAATCTTGAGCAGAAGTTCTACAACAAAAAATCGTGTCCAATAAAACTTCCGTTAGTAACATAAGTTATCCATGTGAAATTGCTAGTATAATTAATAAAAAGCTGAGTATACACTTCACAGGGATAACGTCTCACGGGGTCGTATTACGATTATTAAAAAATTAATTAGTGAGTAGGTTTGTAGTTTACGTGCATAGCACATCGCTATTACTAACACCTGTTGTTTTAAACTTTAAATAATAAAATTGAAAATCAAAAGTTTTCTTTTTTTAAAAAGTTTTCTTTAATACAACAACGTAACTGGCGCAGTCGTGGCGTATTTCAAGGACACTGACTTTTACCAAAATTCGTTCGTAAAATTTTCGGTAGAAACGGTCCGTGAACGTGCATCAAATTTGGTGTGAAGGTGTAAAGTTCGGTGAGAAATCCAAAAAGAACCTCAGCGAAAACAAGAACTAGTTTGCTGACATCCACAACGAACGAGAGCATAGTCCTTTTTCGTATTCTAAATTGGATCAACCAGCACCGCTCCAAGGGTCCTAGCCAAGATTGACCTCCGAATGAAAAACTGCAACAAGGACGGAAGTAGTCACCTGGACAATCAGGATACTTCTTGGAAATCGCTGCTCAAAACGAAAGAAACGCCGAGAAGACAACCAACCCTTCTCAAAAAGGTCAGAAATTTTTGCTAATTAGATTTAACGTATTGTTGAAGTGCAGAAACTGACTTGACAATTTGGCATAGCCGAATTGAACAAAATTTCGAAACAGCAAAAATCAAATGTATTCATTTCTTTAACCAAAAGAAATTTTCCAAATCAAAAGAAATCTTTATGAGTAATTCAGAAACGCCTGAAAACGAGGTGGAGAATTTAAGTTTAACGTTTGGTTCTATAACATTAGATTTAAGTGAGTCTAACCTCTCAGGAGAATTGTTTTACAGTTTTGAAAAAGAAACACCTGTAAATATGCCTAACATAAATTTAGAACAATTAGTCAGCAGCTGTAAGAATTACGGAGATATTTTACCCAAATACGATGGTAAAAAAGGTAATTTAGAAACCTTTATAGTTAGAATAGATAAATTTTATGATAAGTATGGAACATCAGAAGATCAAACCCTTAAAAGATATAAAATTTGAATTAGATTTGAGTGTTACAAATGAACAAAAGGTAATTTATAAACAAATTCATGAACAAACTGCTTTGGAAGCTTTATATAATAACTGCCCATCTCTTTTGCAAACTATTTTGGATGTAAAAGACCACAATTCTTTGACTGAAGCCACCGGCACAGTTTTGAATTATATTGCTAAACACCCTTCCGAGAAACCTAAACCAAATGCCTTACCAGAACCCAATTTTCCACGGTCCGAAATCCACGATTCGAAAATTTAAGTATCTCTAACAATCCAGCTCGTAATATGCAATTTCGTAACATGACTGGCACAATTCCCAGAACAAATAATTTACCCAACCAAAATACCCTAAATCAATTGCGAAATCCAAATTTTACAACTAACAATCATTTACTGCCAATTTTCCGAATAACAGTAATGTAAACCCAAATAACCCGTTCAGGTTTTCACAACCTAATACTCCGCCATCCCAACCAAATATTCTAGTAAAATCAGGTAATCATAGTAATAGAACAAATACAAATTTTTCAAGGACAGCTTTTCGCAACTGGCGACAACCGCAAGTATCTCTAACCGAAATAGAACATTCAGGAAAAAATTTCGATAATTTCGATAATGACAACTCTTCCTACGACAACTATGAATATTACAATCAAGGTGTAGAATTAGATGAAAATGAGTATAACAGTTATCCAGATGAATTAGTTAACCCAAAATTTGACGAATATGATGATATCAATGAGAATGAGTTAGAAGTAGTAAATTTTCAGCTGCCTGCCTCGGACAAATAAATACATGTATACATAAAAATTCTAGGTACACATCTTTACCTTGTATAATAATTAACCCCTGCGAAAATGTTACTTTAAAAATCCTTATAGACAGCGGAGCGACAAATTCTTTAGCAACTCCAAATGTAGTTAATAAACATTTTGCCGATTATACTTATGCTGAATTATTTTTATTAAAAACTATCACTACCGAAACCAAACATGAAAAATGCTTTAACGTAGATATTTTTGTAGAAAATCAATTTCTGAAATTTTTTATCTCTAATGTAAGCCAAAATTGACTACGAAAAAGAAACGATTATTTTAAATAACATTAATTATCCGTTAATAAAATTTGACACGGCTTTAGCCAATCAATTCAATACATATACATTTCAAATACCTATTAGGAAAGGCCCAGTTCTTATTCCAGAACAGGAAGTTAGTGGAGTCAAATTTCCCGAATCTCTCACCATATCAAATAATTTCCACTGCGAAGTTCCCATACATGGCATTATCCCCAAACAAGACAAGAAAATTAAAATAAAAGCAAAAAATATTAACACCCAGTACATGAATCTATGTAACATATATGTATAATAGTAACAATCATCGTGAGAAAAACGTTTCTGCTGAGCTAAATCATTTGCATGAGAAACAACGCGAAATAGTACAACAGCTTTGTAATGAATATTGTAAGATATTTTACAAGAACGGAGATATAATGCCATTTTCTAACAACGCAAAACATAAAATCCCGTTAAATTTCCAAGAACCAATCTTTTCTAAACCTTATCGTTTCCCACAAATTCATCGCGAAGATATTAATAGACAAGTAGAAGACCTAAAAAGACAGAATATAATTGTAGAGAGCGAATCCCCATATAATGCACCTATTTTCTTGGTTCCCAAATGCCCAATAAAAATGGCAAAATTGAATATCGAATGGTAGTAGATTTTAGAAAACTCAATGAACACACTATTGAAGATAAATATCCCATTCCAAATATTTCCACCATATTAGACTTACTAGGTAATTCAAACTATTTCTCCAAATTAGATCTAAAATCAGGTTATCACCAAATCGAAATAACACCGGAAGATCAGCACAAGACGGCATTTTCCACGGAAAAAGGCCATTGGCACTTTGTGCGTATGCCTTTTGGTTTGCGCAATGCACCATCATGCTTCGCACGAGTTATGAATAATGTTTTGAAAGGACTCATAGACAAAATTTGCTTAGTATATTTGGATGACACTATAATTCTTGGTAACACATTTGAACAACATATTCAAAATTTGAAAACAGTATTTCAGCGTCTAAGAGATAATAAATTTAAAGTTCAGTTAGAGAAATCCGAATTCGTTTTGAGAGAAATAGAATATTTAGGACACCTTATCACCACAGACGGAATTAAACCCAATCCGAAACTGGTAAACAAAATTCAATCAATTAAATTACCCAGGACAGTAAAAGAAATAAAATCATTCTGAGGATTAACCGGATACTACAGGAAGTTCATTAAAAATTACGCCACCATAACAAAGCCAATGACACAATGCTTGAAGAAAAACTCAAAAGTAACTAATACCACGGAATTTATTAATGCATTTGAAACTTTCAAACGAATCATCAGTAACCCTGCAATCTTATCCTATCCAGATATTAATAAGACTTTTAATGTAACATGTGATGCCTCAAATGTGGGTTTAGGAGCAATCCTTTCCCAAGGTGACATAGGAAAAGATAAACCGATAATGTTCATTAGTAGGACGCTTAGCGATAACGAACAAAACTACTCAGTTATTGAAAATGAGTGCCTCGCGATAATTTGGGCTACCAAAATATTTAGGCCATATATTTATGGTAGGGAATTCAACATAATTACAGACCAAAAACCAGTGCAGTGGCTGTTTAACATAAAAGAACCAAATTCAAAATTAGTTCTTTGGAGATTACGTTTAGAAGAATTTCAATATAAAATAATTTACAAGAAAGGTAAAAACAATTCAAATGTAGACTTTTTATCACCCATAGAGGCAAATCCCATCGAAACAAACGACAACCTTTTGTCGCTATTTAACAACCCTGGTGATGTAGGAGAAAGAGACTATTTAGAAATTCAGGACATTGACGACTATCTTTCACTTGATCAAGGAAACCACGAAAAACAAAATAAAGACAAAATTCTAAAATCTAATAAAATAAAAATTCTTTCGGACATTCAAATTAAGCCACCTACATCTTCTGAGTTAATATTAAACAACGAAAGTAATGACCATCATGAAACGGTAACGCAACATTCTCAAGAAGAAAATATTAACGCTAAATTACCTATAATCGATAAACCCATAAATTTTTTCAAAACACAATTTGTAATATCATTTGCACCACAACCAAGTATTAAACAAATTAAAATATTCGATAAAACACGACATTTAATTAAACTCAGTCATCAAAATTACGAGAATGAAATAATTAACATTTTGCATCAATATTTAAACCCGAACGTTATTAACGCAATTACCTGTAGAGGAATACGGTTTTACGAAGAATTGGCGAATTTAATTAATAAAAACTTTGATGAACAAATTAGGATTATTTATACCCATTTAATCTTAAAAGATATAACCGAAACTCAAGCACAACAAGAGCTTATGCAACGATTACACAATCCAGACCATCGTGGAGCACAAGAATTAACAACAGAAATATCTAGGTATTACTATTGGCCTGATATTGCCAATAATTGTCAAAAATTTGTAGATGAATGTGAGATATGCCAACAAGCAAAGTGCGAAAGGCACCCCACTAAATATAAGTTAATGTTAACCCCTACACCTAGACAACCTTTTGACACGGTCCTTATTGACATTTTTTCAATTAGCGGTAAAAAATATTTGACAGCTGTGGACGCATTTACTAAATATCTTATGTTTAACAAATTAGAATCGAACAACCTTCCAGACATCGTGGAAGCATATATTAAAATTTTCTCACAATATAAAATGCCCAAACTAATAATTGCTGACAACGAGTTCAATAATCCTTTATTCACTGAAATGCTCAAAATTCATAAAGTACAATACAATTTTATAACACCCAAACATCCTAACAGCAACGGAACCATCGAACGCGTACAAAGTACACTTATAGAAATTATCAAAACAATAACTTCAGCTTAAACTCCAATTCTCAAAAACAATTTATTTGAAAATGCGGTCATCATATATAATAGAAGTATACATTCCCAGACTAATCTAAAACCAATCGAACTACTCTTTGGCCATATTGAAAATAACGACATACCAGAAGTCTTTGACGAAAATTTCTATCATCAATACACTGCTGAAAGTTACGATAGAATTAAGGCCCTTTACGAAGTAATAGCTCAAAAACAAACTGAAAACAAAGAAAAACATATCACTCACCAAAACATTAAACGATCGGACTTCCTACCGGTTCGCGAAAACCAACAAATTTATTTACACATACATACCAGAGATAAGAAAGCACCCCGCTACCGAAAAGAAGTCATTAAACAGGATTTTAGGAAATAAAGTAAAAACGCAGAAAGATCGAACTTATCACAAACAAGAAATCAAACTCCTTAGAAAGTCAGAACTTACGTAAATTTATTATTTGTTCCAGATGTCGTGGATCATTAGCCTTCTTATATTAACCATCTTACACAACGTATTATCCCAGCGCGTGGAAATTAAAAACTTGGACAGAAACGCAGGTATTCTTCCTTTTAGATTAGAAACATCAAGAGTCCAAATAACTTTTCATACCTTCCTACATAATTACCCTATAAAACCTTTAGCTTATGACATAATTAAAATACAAAATAATATACAGAAAGTTGAAACAACCACAATTAATGATAGTGACATGATGCTAGAAATCAGTTATTTACAATTAGAAATTAAACACATTAAAGAACAACTATTAACTATTCATCCCGATATTTTTAACGTAGATAAGACAAGAACAAAGAGAGGTCTAATTAACGCAATAGGTTCAGTTTTTAAATTCATATCTGGCACCTTTGATGCCGATGATGGGAAAAGATATGACGCTATTATTAAAGAATTGGAAGGAAATCAACGAAATATAGTTGATCGGGTCAATAAACTAGTATCTATAAACAAATTAATGATTCGGATTTATAAGGATAACATGAAAAACATTTCTAAAACCTTTGAAATAATACAAAATACAATCAATGAAGTTAGGGAAAAAGAAGCAATTGTACGTTACTTATATCTTTTAAGATACGAGATATCAGAAATCAAATCAAATAATACAAATCTGCAAACAGCAATAGGTTTTGCAACATTAGGTCAACTCTATTTAAGTATAATTTCGGAAAAACAAATACTCGAAATAAAATGTATTCTATCAAAATCACATCCTAGTAAAGGTTATTACGATTACGATGACGTTTTGCTAACCCAAACAATGTCTGTAGAATATTACATAACACAGGAACACATTGTATTTGTCATCCATGTACCGATCTTACATCCTGAAAGATTCCAATTATACCATCCTTATTCAACACATATGTCCCTTAATACAACCATTATTTCACCAACATCTTATGTTTTTATGACAGACAAGGACATTTTCTATTTAAAACAAAAATGTAGGTCCATTCAAAAGGAATACTTTTGTTCATCAAACGACATACAGAAAAACTATCAAATGGATATATGCATTCAGAATCTATTAAAGGTAAAAAATGAACCAAAATGTAAACACATTCCCATTAATATTACCGACCCTGTTGTCGAAACGATCAATGACGAAAGATACCTATTAATTTGACCCGAACGAACCCTCATTCATACAAAATGTGGTACAGAAGAAGTCCACCAATTACAGGGCACGTTTCTATTGACACTCCCATATACATGTTCATTTGTAGCTAAAAATTTTAAATATATAAATTTAGAAAGAAATTTAATGGAAGGACCCGTCTATTTACCTTTGACGATCGAATCGATCGCGGACGTAAAACCAATTCAACTCAATCTAAAAGCTATCGATTTGGACCAATTGTCAAAGATAACGCTACAAGCGCAGGAACCAATTTTTCTAAATAAGTTACAAAATGATACTAATGTTTTTACTTATGTAATTGTAATTTTGATAATATTAATTATTGTAATTCCTTTTGTAGTTATAACGGTCAAAAGGCTGTTATTTACAAGTTCATGTAATAAATAAAAATTAAATAAAGTTAAGAGTGAGAACTCAAATGAAGAAGAATTTGTTGAAGTGGCTATTCCAACACCACCTAAAAGAAACTTGTAAATAATAAGTTTGGCAATTTCATTAAACATATTATATACATTTAGCTATTAAGATTTTATTAACATTTTGAATTTTGAATTATTGTAAATGAAACTTTATTTTTTCCATCTTAAGGGCGGAGGAATTATCCATGTGAAATTGCTAGTATAATGAATAAAAAGCTGAGTATGCACTTCACAGGGATAACGTCTCACGGGGTCGTATTACATAGTAGGTATATAAATTAAGATTAAAAAATTAATTAGTGAGTAGGTTTGTAGTTTACGTGCATAGCACATCGCTATTACTTACACCTGTTGTTGTAAACTTTAAATAATAAAATTGAAAATCAAAAGTTTTCTTTTTTTAAAAAGTTTTCTTTAATACAACAACGTAACTCATATAGCAAATTTTCGTAAAATCACACAATTTGCACTTTTAAATAAACATCATATACAAGACACGTGACATTTACAACTAAACTCTCCAGAAAACGTCCGTTTAGTTGCACGTTGCAGCTGCCATCCCTTCAACCTTCCCTCTCTCCTTCCCTTTAACGTTTTACTACCTGTCCAAGGTCTCTACGACCCTTCATAAACACAGGTATCTCCAAAAAATGATTTTCTATACCTATTTGAGTCAAATTCGACGTATACATAAAAAAATGCTTTTTGAAATTAAATTATATGCTGGAATATTAATTTTTTATCTTTTTTCAATTAAATAATGAAAAAATTGAAGGCACAAAAAAATTTTTGGTAAACTTTGCAAGTTATAGTATAAAAAATAAAATGCCACCTCAACCAAAAAAATTCATTGACTGTAACAATTTTCCGAGGTGAAAACCCCTGGGTGCTCCACTATACGTATTTTCTGTTGTTGTGTATGGTATAGTAATGAACTTTTATATTACAAACATTGCCTTCTTAAGGTTGCGTTTTAATCACTTGTTGACCATTTTTCCACACTCATATGATGTAAATGTTTATAGTGACTGTAAAAATCCAGCCTAACTACCAAACAACGTGACCTCACTCTCGCCCATCTTCTCGAAAGTATATAGCACAATCCTTCGTACTGTACCCAGTCAACTTCTAGTATTCATGCTGGACATGGAGGAAAAGAAATAGTAAGAAGTGTTTGAGATCTTTCTACCAACAAATACCTGTTGATAGGAAGAAAAGGTTTGCTATGAGGTGGTATCGGGAAGACACATAGAAATACTGTGTGGAAGTTCTATGAAGTCCCCATGGGGTTTAACGAGGAAATCTATGAGGGACTCGTGCAGGTTTTATCAGAAAAATCTAATTTAGCATGTTGTAAAATTTTCAGCGAGTAAACGTTATCATGCCGTGGAAATTGTTTCTGTTGCAGAGTATTCATTCATTTGAGGAATAGAAGGTGCATTACACAGTGAAGAATTTTTGTTTTGAACAGAATTTAAAAATAAAACATGAAGGTAATAACAAAATACCTTTTCAGAAAAACCAAATTGAAGCATGCATTTGAGCGTACATTTATTACCAACCAACATACAACTCATGATAAAAGCATTGAATATATGCCATGAAAACTATAGAAAGAATTTTAAACTTCCAATGTTGTTACCATGGTGAAGTCAGTGGTGTAATCGTCCATACGACTGGGTGGTGCAAAGTAAAAAAAGGAACTTTTGGGTGTTTCATTCCCACCAATATTGGTGGTCGGGCTGTCCCCCCCGACCTACACTCTTGTGCAAAGTCGGAGAGGTAGGGCAGAAGGCCCTCTTCAGCCTCCTTTGAGAATAGTGGGAATGAACGGGTGGGTGATGTTTGGGGGAAGAAAGATGAGATTCACCCGTTACTTGTCCGATATATGTGTGACGGTAACGAAAGTGAAGTGAACAACGACTTTTTGGACGCTAATACCATCCCAACAATGACGAATGAAGAAGCTAGTTCAACGTGTTCTGTACTTAACAAGTCGAATGGTTCCTTAATGATGCTGGCGTCAAAACAAGTTTGGATAAATTCAGGCGATTTGCAAAATCGCTAGATGCACGGTATTCCAAAGAAGTACGCGACTTGATTCTCAATCCACCCGCCGACGATCCTTTCACAAAATTGAAAAACGAACTACTGCGACGCCTGGGTGACTCAGCTGCTGATGATAGATATCATCCGTGCACTATGGTTGGACAGAATCAACCCACTAGCTCGCGCCAGTATCGCTGCTCAAGCAGCACAGCCAGGGACCACCCTCGATAAATTAGCGAAAACCGCCGATTGCGTAATGGATGCGCTAGGGACAATCGCGCCCCAACAAAAGCAAGTGGCTGCAGTCTCCTGCAACGAATCACAGCTGTGTGAATTACTGTCGCGATTGTCGTGTCAGCTGGAAGAATAAAATTGCGAAATCAACGCACTCCGAAGTGAAGTCAGAAATGTGTGCGGTCGTCAACGGTTTCGGGTGAAAGGATTTCTCAAATCAACTTACGAGATCGCTCGCGTTCTAAATCTGCCGGTAGATTTGGTGGTAAATGTTGGTACCACCACCGTTTTGGAAGCAGTGCGCATAAATGCGAAAAACCCTGTTCGTATGACACTAGTGCGGGAAACGGAACGGGCAGTCACTAATGGCGGCAACTGACAGCTGCCCCACCCCGCGACACTTATTTTTGAGGGACCAGAACAATGCGGTAGATTTTTTAATCGATACGGGTGCCGATTTTATCGGTGTTGATTTTTTGAATCATTTTGACCTCCTCGTCCATTTGCGCAATGAGTGCTTACTTGATCGCACGACGAGCGTTAGTGTTATCGGTCATAACGTTAAGTGCGGTACGATCGCCGGTATAAAAACAATCACCGGTAGTTCGCGATATCACGAGATCATCCAACAGTTTCCGGAGATCACTCGTCCTGACGGTACGTGCAAAAGGGAAACATGTGAAACACTCCACTATGCACTTAATGCTCGCACGATTCCAGACCGGTACCCAGTGCGCCATATCCAAGACTTTGCTCAAACATTACGTGGAAGAAAAGTTTTATCCACTATAGATCTAGTTAGAGCTTATCATCAAATCCCTGTGGCGCCAGAAGATGTTCCGAAGATGGCGATAACCACGCCCTTCCCCTCCCGTCCATGAGCTTTGGACTAAGAAACGCCCAAACGTTCCAACGTTTCATGGACGAGAGGTTACATGAACTCGACTTCGTGTATGCTCACATTGACGGCCTCCTGGTGGCTTCCGAGTACTTCGAGGAACATGAAAGACATCTCCAGCTACTTTTCGAACGCCTTCAGCAGTCCGGAGTCATTAATCCTACCAAATGTTGTTTTTGAGCTTCCGAAGTTCGATTTCTGGGTTATCTTGTGTCGGAAAGGGGCACCAACCGCTTCCAGAGAAGATCTCTACTCTTTAAGCATGTCCAAGACCCAAGACTGCTAGACATCTCCAGCAGTTTTTGGATCAACCTTTACCGCCGGTTCATGCCCAAGACTGCTCGAACGCAAACGTCTCTCCATAACCTCTTAAGGGGCAACATTAAAGGGAAGACTTCAATTGACTGGAATGACACCGCAGATACAGCATTCATAGCCTGCAAGGATGCTCTCGCTAAGGCAACTCTCCTTGCACATCCAAAGTGTGGCGCCAAACTTTCCTTGGTCTGCGATGCATCGGACCATACCGTCGGAGCTGCGCTGCAGAAACTCGTAAATGACGCCTGGGAACCGAATACTCTGCGTATGATCGCGAACTTCTCGCCATCTATCGAGCTGTAAAGTATTTCCGGCACACGATCGAAGGGCGTCACATTACCATCTTAACGGACCACAAGCCACTCACGTTCGCCTTCAGACAGAGATCCGATAAGTGCTCCCCACGGCAATTTCGCCATCTGGATTTCATTGGGCAATTTACCACCGATATCCAAAACATCTCAGGCGAAGACAACGTGGTTGCGGATGCATTTTCTCGCATTGAAGCGATTGCTACGCTACTCGACTTCGGGGCTCTCTCTTTGGCTCAACAACAGGACCAAGAGTTGCAGGAACTTCGTCAGCACAACGACACTAGCCTGTTTCTGCGCCAAGTAACCATTCCGGGATCCAACGCTGTCATTTTCTGCGATGTTTCCACAACGACGGCTCGTCCCTTCTAAACGGCCGCCTTTCGCAGACCAGCCTTTGATGCAATCCACGGACTCTCTCACCCTGGAATCACAAAAAATCTAATATTTTAATTCTGTGTGGCACCGGTCAGTTAAAGGAACACTCCCTAATACCGTTACGACGAGGGTTATTGATTTATCGAGCGGCGTGGGGTTGCAGGTGCGAACGGTAGACACTGTTTTCCCTCTTGCGCGAACGTTTGCCGCGCGTACCTCTGATTTTATAGTTATTTTCTATTTTTACGTTTTTATCGCTATTTTTACTATTTTCTTCTAATGTTATGTTTGTCGGTTGTTCTTTGTAATAAGTACATACTTTTTTAATAATT
Source organism: Agrilus mali (assembly GCA_029378335.1). Classification (NCBI taxonomy): domain Eukaryota; kingdom Metazoa; phylum Arthropoda; class Insecta; order Coleoptera; family Buprestidae; genus Agrilus; species Agrilus mali. The sequence continues at coordinate 13,457,100 of CM055663.1, read as the reverse complement.
ACGAATAAATTGATTCACCCGTTACTTGTCCGACAACAGTTTACCCCTGGGGTACAAATATAATTAAAATACAAAAGGAGGACACATCTATACATTTACACACATAAAATTCTGTTTGTGTTGGTTTTTGTATACTCGTGTTATATGCATGTGTGTGTATTTTTTATTTAAATACTACAGAAATCCGTACGAAAACACCATTAGTTTCATGATTCAAAAATAGATGTCACAAAAACTTAGTATCAAAAAATACTCACAGAGTCGCCTATCTAATTACATTACTAATCTATGAACTAGACCATGCCGCTCGGTGGTGCAAAGTACGTGTACGTATCCTTATATACATCTATGGGATACGCACATAGACGTATATAATAGACTGTGCATTCAAGCAGAGATATTGTCGCCAACATAGGTGTGGTGGGGAGAGCAACTCAGTCATTCTCTCTCTTTCTAACAGCATGCGTTCTCACTCGTCAGGGAGGATTAGAAAGAAGAGTGGGGATGTGGTATCGAGAAAGAGAGTTACTGTTTATGTAACTATATGTATGGTTTCGATAAGATAAAAATACATTAGAGATTTGATTATAAGTATTTTTGAACTTATACCAAGTGTTTTATTAATTATTTCAATTAATAAAACTTAGGGTATTATTTAGCGTGCTGCAACACATCAAAAAGATTACGATTTATATTAACAATGATTTTATTTTCGAAGAAAGGTCGAAATATGCTGTTCTAATTTTTCGATAAAAATATGGAAAAATATTAAACAGTAAAAAAGTCTTCATTATACTATACTTAGAAAATATTAAACCTACACAAATTACCATTATAAAAATAGTAAACACTCTTTATAAGGATTAGTAAAATAATTTTTGATTAGTTGTGCAATTTGGTAGTTTCATGTTAGGTAATGAAAAGTACGGTAGAAGTTTAAAAAGCGCTTAAAGAGAAAAATAAGATTTTGGTCAACAATGACAAAGACTCCACCTTACTGTTTTTGTCAAATATGTGAAACAAATCACTGTGATGCCACCTTAGCATTGTACACATTTTATCATGTCAGTACTATATTAATTACACTTTGATAATGACCCTTGAGTCGAGACAATTATAAGAGAAAGCTTAAATATAAGTAGAAACAAAAACTGTTGTTTACATTAGTAATTTATTTAGTCATTGCGTTTCTTCAAGATTGCACCGAGTTTAGTTTTTTATTATTAATAATCTTATTCCCTATTGTTATTAGCCTTTGTTACTTAAGGTATCCCATTTAATACCTAAAAATAAAAATGAAAAATGTACTCACTTAATTGCATGAGTGATTTGTACAGAGGATATGATTTACAGAGGAAACCAAGCAAGAAGTGTTGTAGTAGGGAGTGTGGACATAACAGTGGTAAAGCTAGAGTAGTGAATGTATTTTTAATTATACTTAAAAACCAATAAAGCGTATTTATTAAGCCCTATTGGAAGACATTTGAAAATAAAACTTCTAATAACAGAGGAGGGTATTTTTATTTTCAAATGTCCCCACTCTCTATTCCACTACTTCCTGTAACCTTATTTTTATAACTTTCCTTTTAAGGTGTCTTCCAATAAGGTTTAATGAACACGCTTGTAGTAATGCCTAAGTATATTTAATTACAATTAGAACAAGTCGACAACTGATTCGTTTAAAAGCGATTATCACAATAAGATGAAAATTGGACCATGATCCTATTTGATACCTAAAGTACTTAACAAATACTAATAACAATAGGGAATTAAATTATATTAAATAAATTGTATTTGTTATATCTACATTGAATTCAAAACAATACGCCTGCCTTTCTTATTATTCTTCATTTTATTTGAAAGTTTGTAGTCCTTCCACTATGATTTGGCGATGTTTGCCGATGGTCTCATCACAACAAGGCAATGAATAAAAATTAATTTTATGATCATGGACTTTTAATTGTAAAAAATCAGCATTTATTAACTAATTTTCCTTACAATTGCTTAGTTTGATTAACAAACTGGATTAAAGATTAATAATTTCATACATTTAAATGTCAATTATGCACAGCATTTTTTTACAATCAGGCAACCTTTCTTTACCATAAACCTTACTGTAACCGTTATTAATGCAGAGTTCTTCATTCATTCAATTAGACAAACCAATTTTTAAAGTAATTTAGCCATTAGACAATATAATTACGGTGCGTAAAGGTCTCTCTCCCTTACCCAACCGACATATCATAACGTAAACGAAACGTCAATTCACACATACACACCGTAACCTAATCTATATATGACAAAGTGGTTGAAAAGTTAGTTCAAGAAAAGGACACCTTTTAAACAACGTCGGTGGGGTGGAGGATGTACGGGGAAATCTTTACACTCTATAACCTAACCTACATATCACAAAGTGAATAAAACGTCGATTGCAGAGGAAAGTTTTACTAAACAATGTCTGTTGAGTGGAGAGGAAAATCTTTAAACATAAATCCAAAGTAAATGAAAAGATTTTCTAAATAATGGTAATAGGACACAGCAATGGTGCGTAGCATCAATCGGTTGTGCAAAGTATCTAAAGTAATTCATTCATGGCGACCACTTTTTTATACCTCAACCTAAACTAATCCTTTTAGGGAAATAGGCGCCCTAATCTATGGGGCATATCATTTAAAACATTTTAATCATACCGACTATTTCATACTATGCTACCTAAAGCCTTTTGAAGGGATAGGTAGTTTGATTGATGGTGCAACACTTAATAGTGGTTTAAATCACTTAAAAATGGCGGCTTGTTCATACTCTAACCTAATATAACCCTGTTATAACTCACTACATTCGCGTTGTCCTTTCCCTGCGTAACCGTATAATCCCTAGGTACCTTTAACTTTTTTCGTTGAAAAGTTCGTTAAGGTTTGGTAGATTAAAGATTAAAGGTTAGTCAAGGCCGAGGGTTTCGTATCTTGTTGTATGTAATATTTACCATAAAGGTTTATAAAAATATTAAGGAAACCCACGTTCTCGCAAACTTAAGTTTGTACCCACAATATTTAAATATATATAAATATATTATGTATATAAATATATTACTATTTTCTGTACTATTTTTTTATTTTAGACTCAGTAGTTTCGGAAGTAAAGGAGAGAATAGTCAATTTTATTAACCAACTTTAAAATTGTTTATTTTGAAATAATAAAAAAATTAAAAAGCACCTAGTAAACCAGCGGCTGTTGAGGAACTAAACAGAAGAAAAGTAAAGCAATGCTTGCACGCGAGTTTTGGTTCCTTACGAAAACTTAAATAGAAAAGTAAAACAAACATTTTGCTCATTAATCCTTTAACTTTAATAATCTGTTCGAGTTTTTAAGTACCTTTCCAAAATTATTGTTTATCGCAAACGTGCAAAAAAGTCCGGCAGAATCCTTCATCTGCTTCCTTATAGATAAATTCCTTAAAAAAATTATTTCTTTTCAGAGGCTTTTCTAGGTGAAAATAGCTTCGACCGTGACGATTCAAATTTTATTTTAAAGCTCTTGTAATTTTGTACATATTATCTCATTGTAGCATTAGAATAGTTTTTGGGGCAAATGCCAAAATGTAGAAAAAATTGCAAATTTCAATGTTTAAACATAGATAAAAGAAAACGGACAAGTTTCATGGGTGTTATTCTTGAAAATAAAATAAAACACACTTTTGTTAAATCTCAATATAATATTTAACTACTCAACAATTGTTTCGTCACTTTGTGACTTCTTCAGAAGTATACAAATTACTTAAAGCTAATACAAAGTTTTGTGCTTAAGTACTACTTAAGGCTTCTTATTCTTGATATTTTATTCCTTGATGTCTACTTTGCATTCTGGCATTCTTGGATTGTTGTTAAGAATGTTTACAAAAATAATTGTTAAACGAAGTATTTTTGTTATTATAACGCCTAATTCACAATCGAAATATATATACTCTCCAACGCCTCGCACCTTGACAGCTCGAGCGCCGCGTAGAGAATAGTCCCACCACCAACCCCGCCTTACGCCAGTCACCTGATCGCCATAGTTACCAACCATCAGCTGTCTATCGTACTACTAGTGACCGCCAGGTGTCACTGTCGCCCTAAACTCTCACCAATATTCTTCTATTGGCTCGCCGCCGCCTGACTCCAATAGTTTGTCTAACAATCGGCCATCCTGAAACATTAATGTCCTCATTAATATAAGTCAGCATTTAACTTCCAAGTAAATCAATCAAATCTTGCGTACCCGCTTGGTCCCTATCTAAATCACCTAAGGAATCATCAGATTCGCCACTTACATTGATTGCGCCACTCTGATATCGCCTCAGTGCATCCACCGCAACAATCGCTCTGAACCGTTTGTATCCCCTTGTACTTTGCAATGAAGAAATTTCGTATCTGTCATTGCCCAACACCTTTGACACGTTATAAGGACCGTCGAATCTATTCGACACTTTTTTATTAACACCTTTTTCGCCTGATGCAGCAGCTGCTTGTCTCCATAACACCAAGTCACCAACTTTATATTCGGTTGCAACCTTACGCCTTTTATCATATCTCGCCTCCATTTGAGATTCAACATTCTGCAATATCTCGCCCGCCTCACGCCTGTTGGCTTGCAAGCGCTTTCGCCCTTGTGTAGCAGTCTCATCGCCTTGCGCCAAATCTGCTACTCGCCCGCCTTGATAGGAGAACAGTAGGTCTGCCGGGGAAAATCTTGTACTAGAGCTTACTGTATGACTGATTCCCCACAGAATCTCCGGTAGTTGTTCGTCCCATCTCGCTTCAGTCTCTGCACTCGCCGTGATCGCCTCCAACAGTGTGCGATTCTGCCTCTAAACTTGGTCATTTGCTCTCGGAGTAGCAATTGCATTTTCCACGTGCTTGATGCCTTTCTCGCATATGAAAGCTGTAAACGCCTTGCTGGTAAAAGCCAAACCTTTATCAGTTATTATGCGCCTTGGGTACCCAAATTCTCCGAATATCCACCTCAATTTTTCAATAGTTTCTGCAGAGCTGAGTGTCTTAGTAGGCTGCGCCCACGTATATTTGGTAAAAGCGTCTACCATCACCAATAAATATCTGTTCTTTTTAGTACTTTTGACAAAGTGGCCTAAATGGTCCAGATGCACTGTATCCGTAGGTATCGCCTTCTTTTCATAAGGATGTAAGAATCCTGCGCCTCGCCCGTGAGCACCGTTCGCATAAGCACAGTTCAGACAAGCCGCCGTATATTTTCGCACAAACCGCCTCATTTTCGGGAACTATTAGGTTTTCTCCAATAACTCCAAACATTTGTTATAACCAGGATGTCCGATCTCGTCATGATGTTTGCGTAATAAACTAAATTTCGCAATGGCTGGAACGTACAGTCTATCGCCTTCGTTCGTTAGACGCCATAAACGCCCACCTTTCACCTTAAAAGTTGTACGTATGTTCTCCTCTGGTTCTCCACTTTCCAGCGCCTTGATAATAGACTGCACCTTCTCGTCTTGAAGCTGTATTGTTCCAAACCAATCCGCCTCAGAAATATTCACCAAATTCACCTGAACAGGATTACGACTGAGAGCATCTACGTGTCGCATCTTATCTCCTGGTCGATACTCTACCTCCATGTCGTATTCCTGAATCGCCAACCACCATCTAGCTATTCTTGGGACTAAATCCCGTTTGAGTAGCGTCGCCCTAACCGCCGAACAATCAGTTACCACTTTAAAATGGATATCTAGCAGATAAACTCTAAATCTCCTAACTGATTCCACTTAGGCAAGAGTCTCGAGTTCGTAGCTATGATAGAGTACTTCCGCCTTCGTCGTCGCTCTACTGTAGTAAGAAATCACCTGTAACTCACCAGTTGCTCGTTTCTGGAATAATATTCCGCCCAACCCAATCTTACTGGCATCGGTATGCAGTTCGGTGGGTAGTTCGCCATGGTAAATCCCTAAGATAGGCCTGTCGACTAAGGCCGCCTTCAGATCGTCGAATGCCTTCTGTTCCGTATTGCTCCATCTCCATTTAATTCTCTTTTTTGTAAGTCGAGTAAGAGGATTCGCCAAAATCGCAAAGTTCTTCACAAACTTGCGGAAATAACTAGCCAAACCAAGGAACTGTCTCACCGTATGGACATCAGTCGGTACGGGAAACTCTGCCACCGCCTTCACCTTCCTAGCCTTCGCCACTCACCTCGTGCCCCAAATACTCGATTGATGTCTTCAAAAAAGAACATTTCGCCACGTTCAATTTGAAACCTGCATCTCCTACTAAGTCTAGCAGCTGTCCTAATAGGGCCAAACCGCCTTCTACTGTCGTCGATGGAATCAGTAGATCATCCATATACGCCAACACCTGGTCGTGTCTTAATCCACCCAACATTTTATTCATTATTCTCTGAAACACCGCTGGAGAATTCGTCAATCCAAATGGCACTCTTGTATACTCGTATTGCCCATCTGGAATGATAAACGCCGTCTTATCAATGGAATCAGAATGCATAGGTACCTGGTGGTAACCTTGCGCCAAATCTAAGGTTGTAAAGAACCTTTTGCCCGCCAATCGATCCAATTGATCTGCAAACAGTGGTAGAGGATACCTATCCTTGACTGTAATTGCATTTAACGCCCTGTAGTCCACGCTTAATCTAATGCCACCATCCTTTTTGCTTACTAGAATTATGGGACTAGCATACGCCGAATTAGACTCTCTGATGACGCCACTACTCAAAAGTCCTTGCATCTTGTCTCTTACTTTTTGTCTCTCAGAGTATGACAGCCTATATGGTCTATAATATTTATACAAGTTACAAAAAGGCTCGCTCAAACCGGGTAGTTCAATTAGGTGATGGAACTAAACTCAAGGTTGAAGGTGAAGGAAACATAAAATTACATGCTTTTGATGGTGAAAACTAGACACCTGCTGAACTCAAAAATGTACTGTTTGTACCTGGCTTGGAAATGAACCTATTCTCAGTTATTAGTGCTCTAGACAAAGGGATAAAATTGGAATCCAGTAATAGTGTCTGCAAATTTTGTAAAGGATGGAAATGTTGTGGCTTTAGCAAAACGTGAAGAAAGAATGTTTAAAATGGTTTTTAATGTCGTTGAGAAAGCACTTTCACGTGTAACATCTGAAAATAATGCCATATTAGTGGAGGCTAAAAACAAGAGTACAAAAGTGTCAGGAATAAAGTCAAACGAGTTTTGTAAAAACGACTGTAATTTATATCGTTTCCATGTCAAGTTGGCACATCAAAACTTCACACATGTGAGTGAAGTCCTGAAAGAACATGGTATTGATGTTTCATGTTCAAAAAATCACTTTTGTACAGCATGTATAGAAGGAAAGCAGTGTAAGTAAACCTCATCCTTCTAGTTTAAACGAATCAAAATCTCCTGGTGAAATAATTCATGCTGATCTGTGTGGGCCTATGAAGAAAAATCAATTGGAGGCTCTCGGTACTTTCTGTTACTAAAGGACGATTTTTCTCATTATCGTACTGTATATTTTTTGAGTGATAAAAGCCAGGTTAGCTCTAAATTGAAAGTTTACATTTCTCTATGTCAAAATCAAGGTACAAATATCAAAGCTTTTCGCTCTGATAATGGCAAGGAGTTTATTAATGGTGCCGTAAAACAGCTATTAGAAAGTCGTGGTATTGTTCATCAAACCAGTGTACCCTATACTCCGGCACAAAATGGAAAAATTGAGAGGGAGATGCGTAGTGTGATGGAAGCGGCCAGAAGTATGCTAAAAGCTACAAATTTAAAGAAAAATCTTTGGGCTGAAGCTGTCAATATGGCAGTGTTTGTGTTAAATAGATCAGGTACGAGTTCAATCCCTAAAAAAACTCCTTTCCAATTATGGTTTAATAAGGACTTTGATGTAAAGATGTTATGCGCTGTTTTTGGAGCTGAAGTTTGGACTCACGTTCTCAAGCAACGTAGGATGAAATTAGACAGCAAGAACAAGAAGGGTATATTTGTTGGGTATAGTGAAACAACAAAAGGATATAAAATTGACTATCCTGATAAAAATTCGTTTTCTATGGAGCGTGAAGTAATATTCCAACCCAGCATCGTGTCCAAGGTTCAGGAACAAACCAATGTTTGGGAAATTGAAAAATATCACCAAAATGAAGATTATGGTCAGCTTCCTGACAACGAACGTGAAGTACAAGGTCAAGATCCAACAGAAAATGAAGATCCGGTTCGATACCAAGATGAAAATCAAGTGTTGAACGGAAATCTAGAGCTAGGTGAAGATGAAGGATGAATCGAAAGACCAAATTTGCTCGAAGATCAGGATCAATTAGAAAGTCGTCATGGTACAAGTACAGTCAATCAAACCTCAGACCTTGATGAAGGTAGACCAGAGGAACGTGAAACCACCTAAGCGATTACAAGAAGATTATTATTGCTATCTTATGATGGATCAAGGTGAACCAGAAAGTTTAGATGAGGTATTATCATCTTAACACAGGTCTGAGTGGGTTAAAGCAATGGAAAACGAAAAGACTGCCTTAGCTGATAATAATACTTGGATAGTTGTAGAAAAACCAAAGGCTAAAGCTGTGATTGTCGACACTAAGTGGGTATTCAAAATTAAAAGAGATAAGAATGGAAAAACTGAGTTGTTTGAAGCAATGTTAGTTGCTCGGAGTTTTGTGCAAAAAGGCTTAGACTATAGTGACATTTATTCACCGGTGGTAAAGATGATTACTGTGAGATCGTTGGTCGCTCTTAGTACGCATAATAAATGGCCTATATATCATTTAGACGTGTGTAGTGCATTCCTAAATTGAATAATCAAAGACGATATATATGTTACCTTACCAAAAAATCTTAATGTACCTGAGGGCAAGATTTATAAAGAGAGCGTCGTATGGACTAAAGGGTGCACCACGTTGTTGGTATGACAGATTCAACGAGTTCATGTTAAGTCAAAAATTTGCCAAGACTCAAAGTGATCAATGTTTGTATTATTATGTAAAAGACAATAACATTGTTTATTTGCTCGTATTCGTTGATGACCTTTTGTGCACTGGGACTGGTCCAATGGTGAACCAAATTATGATTAAACTAAAACACACCCTTAAAATCAAAGATTTGGGATTGGTAAATTATTATTATATAAAACAAGATCTTACAAATAGAATTACTACTTTGGACCAGTCGCAGTATCTTAAAATGTTACTTGAAAAATTCAATCTTAGAATCATATGGTGTTACTACACCTATGGAGCACAAATTTGATTTGAAATTGTTAGAAAAGGATAAGTCAGAGAGTGAAGAAATAGAGCATAGATGTAGGAAGCTAATCGGTTGCATCATGTACGCAATGATAGGTACGCGGCCAGATTTGTGTACGAGTATTACTTTTCTGTCACGATATCAATCTTGTGCCAGCAATGATCTGTGGAAATGTCTTAAGCGAGTACTCAAATATGTTAAAAATACTTTGAATCTTAAATTGGTTTATCGATCAAATGCTTCAAATTGTCTAGTAATAGGTTTTGTTGACGCAGATTGGGGAGCAAACTCTTTTGACAGAAAATCCACGAGTGGATATTGTTTTCAAATTTTTGGAAATCTAGTATCTTGGACATCAAAGAAATAAGATACAGTAGCTTTGTCGTCTTGTGAAGCTGAATATATTGCTCTCACAAGCTGCGCCAGTGGAGCCTATTGGTTAAGAAACATAATGTTAGAATTAAAAATAGTTAGTGAACTAAATGTTATTGTATATGAAGATAATCAGTCAGCTATAAAATCCTGTGAGTCACTAGTTTAAACGTATGGAAATTAAATATCATTTCATAAAGAATGTGGTAAAAGAAAAAAAAATTCGATTGGTTTGTAGTGATGTCAATATTGTAATGATTCGTTACTCAATACTCGTTACTTGGTAGTAATCGTAGTAATCGAGTACTACTTTGAGAAAGTAATCGTTACCGATTACTTTTAGTTATACCGCGTCCCATCGGTACTCTCGGTACTGTTCGGTACATTAGTCGTAGGAGTCGTAAGACGAAGTAATCGAGGTAATCGGTAATCGATATGCCATGCCAGTTCGATTACCAATATTATTTTGTGCAGGATATGGGAACAAAAAAATGTACCATGTACCTGTTATATTCAATATCCATACTATGTACCTAAGTTCATATCTAGGTATATATGATGTATGGGTGGAAATGAAACAGAACGAAGACTATCTCTGACAAAGACAAGCTCGTGCTTAAAGGACTACTTGCACCATTCATCGTGTTATTATTTTATTATAAACATGTAGATCAACATCGCGTCGTCGTTTGCGTCAACATACGATAATATAAATATCTGTATTTATAGTTACGTATAATTTAGGTACTAGGTACAATGTTAAAAAATGGCTTGTTGAGTTCTATTGATTTATAAAGAGAGCTGCACTTTTCTTATTGTTATTATCATAAAACTAAATTTCTATTGAACTGTTTATTTTTTATTTAGGAATAAAAGATAATAGATATAAAAAGGGAATAACATAATTATACATATAGGTACATATTACCGATTATTTATTGGTAATCGCCGTTACTGTGGATCGTACCTAGGTAAACGATATTATGTATTACAGAAAAAGTAACTAGTATTTGTAACGATTACAAAGTAACGAGTATTGATTAATAAAGTAACTGGTACTAACGAGTACCAAAAAGTAATCGTACTTGACATCACTAATAGAAACACGTCAGAACAAATAGCTGACATCCTCACAAAACCACTACCATATCCAGCATTTAAAAAGTTTAGAGATCTAATTGGTTTGTGTGAAAAACAAAATGACTAAATGTTCAAAAGTACAAAAAATTGATCGTTCTAAAAATTCCTAAGTTTAAAAATTGAAATCTGTTGAATACATGAGTTAATTATTTTATAAAATAAAATTTTCATTGAGGGAGGATGTTTAAGGTACAATTAAAATTTTTATAAAAGGGCGCCTTAAGCCTCCATCTCCCTCTTCTAGTTGTTGAGCAGCTAGCTCCTCCTTTTTTTTTAAGCTGTCAAGTTCTATTCCAACTGTATGTCAAACATAGTCACTTGAATTCTTTACAATAAAAATAATAAAAAAACTTCAGAAAGACTTGGTTTATTCAACCTCATAATTTAATTTTAACTAATTCTAGCAGAATTCGAAAAGAGTCCGAAAAGTGTACACAAAGAATTCAAAAAGCAGTCTAAATGAATTCGAAAAATGTTCGAAAAGAATTCGAAAAGCATTATAGATGAATTCGAAAAGAATTCAAAAACCATTTTAAATGAATTCTAAAAGATTATTCACTGTATTAGCGTTTACTTGTTGAAACTCCATGTTAAATAAGCAATCAAAGAAAACACTTTTAAGAGTTTTAAAATTATTCTTATTGACCACAACGATCGTTTCACCACACTGTGGCTTCATCAGGTGGATGAATTACAATACAAAAACTTATAATTTCAAACTTTATATATACATGTATCTACAAGTCTACTTAACCTAAAGGGTGGGGTTGCAAAGTTTTAAATTTAGTAGGGGTGAGTTATTTACTTCAATCTGGTTATTTATTAAAATTCCTAAATTATTATAATTATTGATCTCTAAACATTCTAAAAGATTCAATTTTTGACTTTTATTTGCTAAATGTAATATTTCAAAATTATTATTAAATGAATGGTTCAAATTTATTAAGTGTTCTGCATATGCAGATGTACATTTTTTATTTTCAAAACATTTCCTATGTTCTTTGATACGTTCTTGAAATGAACGACCAGTTTGTCCTATGTATACATAGTTACACTCACCACATTTTAATTTATAAACACCAGATTTCAGTTTATTGTCTATATTATCTTTATCATTTCTTATAAGTAACCCTAAAGAATTATTTGTTTTAAATGATACAAAATTATTGGGAATATGTTTACAATCTTTTTTTGGTAATATTTCCTAAAAATGAAAAAGTACTAAATGTGTTTGATTTTGATTTTACTATAGGGTATATTGAATTTAAGGTTTTTTTATAAAGCTTTTTATTAAGAAGTTGTACTACCATTGTTTTATTATAACCATTATTTACTGCTATTTGATTAATCTTATTTAATTCTAGATCGAAATTAGCTTTAGAAAGAGGAACGTCTAATAGTCTGTGTAGCATAGAGTGAAAAAATGATAGTTTTTGTGAGAATGGGTGAAAAGAGTCATTATGTATTATTATGTCAGAATGTGTTGGTTTATGGTAGCGATGTAAATATTCGGATGAACTTAATACTCGGATTATACGGAATCGGATGCAAATAATACTCGGATTAATTACTCGATTCCGAATTCACAATACTATTCGATATTGCCGTGGTGCCATCCAATCCGATTTCGTCGTTCGTGCCGAAGTAGCCGAATGTTGAATGAATTATACATAGGGGTTAACATGTTTATACGAAGCCAAAGAACTTTTATTTTATTTCTTATACCTAAGGTTATAGGTTCTTAGTATTTATTTTTCCTTTAATAAAGAGATACATATTATTAAATAATTGTATTTGAGAACACGTGCATAAACAAAGAAGACCGCTTCCCTTTAAAGTTTGAAATGGCCGGGTCAGCGGGTGCGCGGCGCGTTTCTTTTTGTAATGATACGACGAGGTCGAGTCGAGAGAGCGAAAGACCTTTACCTACCGTCTCGTTCTTGCATTCACATTTTCCTTGAAAATAATTAATCCGATTCTGTTTCGAATTCGTATCGTATGACATACTCGGATGCATCCGAGTATTTAGATATTCGGATTCAACGAGTATTTTAATTCGAATTCTCACATCACTAGTTTATGGTATATTGCAAATTCATTTTTGTTATTAATTCGACTAATATTTAAATCTAGAAAATTAATGGAGTGATTTATTTCGGATGTACGGATGCGATAAGCAGAAATCGACGATGTTACACAAAGAAAGAAGGGATCATGTTACTTATCAAGGAATGCATAGTCGATGTGAATAAGGCCACAGCCAGAGATACGGGAGAATCTAATCAAAGATATGGAAGAACTAGTCATTTTGTTCATGACTGCAATAACTACAGTGGACACCCAAAGTGGTAGACTTGTGGAAGAATGGGCCAGCTAAATAGACAATTCCCCACAAACAGAACGAGGCCTTCCGATAGCGATCAACGGCAGTCGACAAACTAAAATCAATTAAACTTATAGGGCACAAGTTCGCTGACCCTCACCAAGCCCCAGAAGAAGATTGAGTGGAACTGACCCATTATTCGTAGAAGTATCTTTAAACCATCATGTTTAGGAAGATGGTTATAGCCACAGGAACATTCAACACCATCGTAAGACCTGATATAGTGTCAAAATTACTAATTTGGCTTTTAGCAAAAAGGCTGATTTTAACTACGGCTACAACATTGCTCATTAAAGGTCACTAAACAACAAGACATTACATAAACAAAAACCACATTGTTACACCCACAATGAACTGTACTGTAGGCGACTTATAGACATAATAATAATTAATATATATTAATAATTTGAATTGCATCAAACACTGAAATGAAAAATATTTTACGCAATTTGCTTTCAAAAAATCTCATTTCAAAAATTTTCTGACATTCAAATTCGTAAAAACTTTCCCGGCTAGTTGATGGACTTGTGATGCCCCGATACAGGCTTAGTGTATTCTGACTTCATTTTGATATTTTGAAAAATTAAAATTTGCCTTGAAATCAATTTTTCTTAATAACTCGATAATGCCTAATGCGACTGCTTTAAAACCTTTAAAAGCACTTTTATAAGACAAAATTGGTGTTAGCAGCAACTTCCGAACTTCACGTGTTTTTAAGTTACATATTAATAATATTTTTTGTTTGTCTTATGGCGGCCATATTGGATTTTTCATTAGTTAGATAGTTCTTAAAAAGAACTCTTCAATGATTAAAGGATCCCTCATAAATAATTATTTATAAAATTCATATGAATAAAAAATTATATTAAATTAATCCAAAAGATGAAATGGAAATTAAAAAAATCTCAATAAAATAAAGTTGGCAAATGAGCACTAACATATGTAGAAATTTGAATGAATTGAAATGACCGAGGAAAATTGATACGTTCTTCAAAACCAAATGAAGCTTGCTACAAAATCACCCCAAAAACGTCCTAAATTATTCAAGCAAAAATCATCTCTTCAATTTCCGGATTTTCAAGTGTACATTAAAAAACAAAGGACCGGGTCCACGCTCAGTACATAAAAGCAAATATATAACTATGTCGTATAGACAAGAGTTGCCCATAATAACTACCCTTTTAGGGCGTTAAGGTGAGTGATGGAAGTCACCCGCTACACTCCCTTAATCCATCTGGCACACTTGCTTGATTCTTCTTGACTATTATCTGACTTCCATATCGAAATTGGAACAACTGTATTAATGGAGGTAAAACTGTAGAATCGCAGCTCCTCTTAAATATAAAGTTAGAACTCTTCTATTACAATAAATAACTTTATTTTAGTCTGAAGATCAATAAAAAATGGGAGTAGGGCGATAATTTTAATTGTTTATTAATAAAAATGGCAAAAAACTACTCAACAGGGTGACTTAAAACTTACGTGATTGTAGTGAAAATTTGACGTTGTCTTGTTAAAAGTTGTGTCTGCATTGTGAAACTTTTACGTTACGAAGGTAAAAAAGTGTTCGGAAAGTGTAAATAGGTGAATAAATATAAAAAAGTTGGATTTTTTGGATTATAAACAACAAATTTGAAGGTTACCTAGTCACTGCAATGATTCAGTTTGTCACTTGTCACTGGAACACTGTAATCGAGACGCGAGACGATCCGAAAGTGGCCGAACCGCAACGGTGGCCGTTGCTAAATATATATAGGGTGTTCCATGAATAATTCCTGTTTGGTAAAATTTCGGTTTATTTCTTATATCGAGCTATCAAGGTGCATGCATGCACCACCAAGGTTTTGTTTAGGTTATGGTATGAAGTGGTCGCTATGACATTGTCAATTCCCGCCAGCTATTTATGCTTACCAGCGCCCTCTACTATAATGTTAAAAGCGTGACTTATTTCTTTCCTTCTGATTAAAATGTTTGAAGTACTATGCACCACCAAGGGGGTGTTGCTGGGGTTATGGCATGAAATGGTCGCTATGATTAAAATGTTTGAAGTGCTATGCACTACCAAGAGGGTTTTTCTTAGGTTATGGTATGATTAAAATATTTGGAGTGGTATGCACTATCAAGGGGGTTTTTCTCAGGTTATGGTATGAAGTGGTCGCTATGACACTGTCAATACCCGCCAGCTATTTATGCTCACCACCGCCCTCTACTAATGTAAAAAGCCTGACTTATTTCTTCTAGTCTTCATGCCCTTACCTTCAGTGGTACACGGTTCTTTTGTAATTTTAAAGTTTTTTACCTCTTGAAGCAAGGTTACCCATGATAATTAGATCTAATCTTCTTCTAGTTATATCACTTGTTCATTGTATGTGATTACTTTCGGAA
Source organism: Agrilus mali (assembly GCA_029378335.1). Taxonomy (NCBI): domain Eukaryota; kingdom Metazoa; phylum Arthropoda; class Insecta; order Coleoptera; family Buprestidae; genus Agrilus; species Agrilus mali. The sequence continues at coordinate 13,441,564 of CM055663.1, read as the reverse complement.
TATATTTATTTATATTATTAAGTCTAGAAGGTTTATTTATAGGTGTATCTGGTTTACTAGAATTTACTCATATTTAAAATTTACAAACAAAAAAATTATACTTCTTTATTTTTTATTGAAAAACGTGTATGCTACAGAAAGAAACTTTTTGCTGATAGAAAACGTAAATATCAGATCATTTAATTACCTCTCAGACATGAATATAAAATTGCATTCGTTTACTCGTATTGCATATTTCAATTACTGAAAAGAACTGTAATAAAGAACTTCGATTTCGATTATCAGGTCAGTTCACTTTGGGAAAATTTCATTTGCGATTGGTTAATTGAAATGGAGCAGGCAGATGAACCGAACAGGAGGAGAAAGGGACTCTAAAAGGTGGAGGGAGGAAAGGACGGATGACGAGATGCGAGACGCGCAGCATCTCGACGTTTGGCATCGCGACGCCGCCAGTGCTTCGTAACCACCGTTAGATCGCAAATCTCCGCTTTATTACCCGTACCTTTCCACTCACATTTACTTATACTAATATTTTCTTAGGCCCTTCGTTTTACTAAATATAGAAAATAAAGACGCGCGAATAAGAACTATAGTGTCAATATTTTCATCATCTTCCTTGACGTGCTGCGTCCACAGTTAGTCACTTCTTGAGGTGGGTTACAGGCATTTTATGTAAGTTTATGTAGACTACCTTAATATATATCAACAGATAAAAGTTTTTTTTTTCTGTTTAACTATTTCGACAGCGTAGGTTTAAAGTAGCAAAATGGACGGTACATTAGGAAAAACATTTTATTGTTATTATATGTGAAACGACTACTAGTAAGACGAAATTATTAACGCCGTAAAACTTTTATCATCATTAAATCGACTTTTTAATCGCCAAGAGATGAGATGCTATTTTTGAAAATAAATCTGCCTCAACCATTCGGTCATAATATATGTATACTTTTAATCGTTTTTTCGTGTAACAAAAAAAATTTCCGTAACCTAACTTGCAAGATATCCTTTTTTATTGTTAATGTTATGAATTCATTGAAAGCAATTGAAAGTTAAGTTATGTCTAGTTCAGGTTACTGAGGTTTTGGCTTCCTTCAATTTTAAGTAGATATAACCATACAATTTAGGATTGCACGTGTAAGTATATAAACATCAATGTTGTCAGAAACATATTCTTTCATGATTGAATTGTATTTAAATATGGCTTTACAATATAATTTATTAATGAAACTTAAAATTTGTAGAAATTGAAATGACTCTCAAGTTACTGATTGATTGCTACAGTTTGAAATTAGACTTTATAGTACAAATATCTTTTAAAATTTAACATTAAAGTATACCGAATATTTTTACTTCTCCCTTTCCCTTGAAGCAGAACTTGTTTAGCTCATGTTTTTCAAAGAAAATGAATTAAAATTTAGGTATATTTTTAAACTTGTTTTACATTTTATGCTTACATACCTATGCATTCGTTTAAAATAATAGGCAAATAAAATAAAGTATTATAAAAAAGTTGCAGAGGTAGGTTCAGCAGACTTTCTTAAAGTGATATTTCATTCTTCCTCATTTTTCTAATTTTTCGATGTCATTTTTAAATCTTGGATGCAAACGGCCGCCTCTATCGCTATACTTTTGATTGAGCTCCTTAGCAACAGGTGCGAAGGATTTTTCAGAAAAATCTTGATCGTAGTTTTGCTCTAACTAGGCATTTAAATATCTCAGTATATTAAATTAGTATTTGCTAATTTAGAAGATTGACTCCATGGGTAATTCTTCCAATAAAACTTATAATAATTCTTACTAAATAATGTTTTGTACAGTATGCAAATTAAATGACAAAATTATCTCAATCGAGAAATGTCTTGTGGTAACTCTGTTAGACGTTCGTTTCAATTACAAAACCAGATTATAATATTATCTCTGAATAATTTATGGAAATAAGGGTAGAAGCAGTATTTATTTAGTAGATTATTCAACACACAACCTTTTTGTATTAAATCAAGGTTCCCAAGCTTTTCGTCTTATGCTATTTTCTGTTTTTGGTAGCGAAATATATGGTTTTTTTTGGTCATAAAAAGCTAAACTAACCATGGCTTATATGGGCTATATTTAGTTTCTAGTTTGAAATCTTATTGGAAATTCATAAGCTGTCAAAGCGGACAGAGGTCATTAGTATTCTGTACATTTTAAAAGAAGCTTAAACTACTGTAATTATTTTTATAACAAGTTGTTCTGGGTTCTGGTACAACTGTCGTTGTATTGGGAAAAAATTATTTGTTTGTTGATTTCTTGTAGGTACGCATTTACATAGATACCTACTTACCTAATATTTAATGCCTGCAAAAAGTTTCTTGCTTTCTGACAATGGCAATGAAAAATAATATGTCAATGGCAACCATGTACAAGGAAAGAAAATGCTTTGGTTTTTATGGATATCTTCTGAATAGACCGTCCAAGCATAAATGTAATTTTTGCTTGCTGCCATGGTTTAGTGGGTCATGGAAGTTGAATAGGAGAACCAACTTCTAATTGTCGCTTAATACATGTAAAATATCAATTTATACAATGTTAGGCCAGATGAATGCGCACGTATGCAGCTTAATTTTTGCAGCTATTATTATTATTTTTCAGTGGAATAAGACGTCAGAATATGACTGATGAGCTAATTTTCGCATGTACCTACGCAGGACACTAAGTAAGACGAAGCTTTTATTCTTCTCTTTTAAACAAATTCTTAATTAACAGCTAAAAAAAGACTCATAAATACAATATCTGAATGTAAAATACTCACAGGTGTGTCTTTTACAAATTACAAATAAGTGAGTGAAGATTGATTAAAAACTGAAACGCTCATTTAATTTCAAACTATAACAATCTCAACTACCAATTACCTAATGTTACCTCCCATCCATAAAGTATTTTTAGTGTTGTAGTACGTCATTTGTAATGTTATTAATGTTCGTAAAATAAACCCATAAGCATGAAAAATCGTTCAAATTGTGCTCATATTGCGATGTAAGTAAAAAAAATCAAATGTCTTTTAAAGGTATATAACCGCAAAAGCTACAAATCACACGTTTGCTTATAAAAGCGACTGATTAACCCTGAAAAAATCTATAATAACACAGTATCTATTACAAGATAAAGCTATGGAAACTTAAAAATTGGATATGTATAAAATATTTACACTTTTTACGTAAGGAGTGTGAGGGGCCAAAAAGTTTTAGAGGTCCAGGAGTTGAAAATGCTAACTGTGCTAAGACCGGACCGGCAATCCATTCTTAACCCGCCAAATGAAGAATTATGAGAGATTTAGAAAAACCTTTAATAGACAAAAAATTTCAACTTCACTGCAAACTTCATTTAAAATAATAAACCTGTATTTTTCATGCCCCTTTGCCTTCTTTTACAAAACTAATGGTCGTCTAGTGATTAGAGCAGACTCAACCAAGTAATGCAGCTGCTCAAGTTCGATTCACTGTCTTTGTACTACTTCTTTTTTCCCTATTTTTATATGTTGGTGTGCTTAATAATGCATTTGATAAGGTGCAGAATTCTCCGCGAGTAGGCTAATCCCCCACATAACTATTTATTTTTAATAGCAGTTAATCATAAGTGTAGTAAACGGGATCCTTAAAATAAAATTGGTACATAATTCATTTTAACTTTTAAATAAACATTAAGCTGGCATTTTTTAAATTTCCGACATCAGTAACTGTCCTAACAAACAACTGTAAAAAATTGTTTACTAAAACTAAAATATTCGCCGTCAGAGGCATTGTACGCTTGAAAAGCACTGCAACAAATAAAACGAGATCTTTAAATCCAAATTACGGGAAGGTACAAAGAGCGGAGTAGGTAAGGTGAAAGGTTTTTAGCTACAGAACAGTTTATTAAAAGTAATGACAAATAATGGAATTTTAACGATAAGAAGATAAATAAGTATACCGTATAAAATCTAAGGTCGCATGCAGATGAAATAATCAATGTCTCTCTATCCCTCTTTTAAACGTTTTAATGAATATGATTCGGATATATCCACAAAAGTATCTATATGTTGTATAACTGAACAGATTAACGAAATAGATGCACAGGGTGGGCCAACTTTTAAAGGTAAAATCTACTTTCTAGAGCAAACTTTGAAGCCTTTGAGCCATAATGATTACTATAGTATATTCCAAGTGCCAAAACAGTTTTAATTTTTCTGCCCTTAACAATATTTCTAGACTAGTCGCAGAGTGCGCGACCTAAGCAGACATACGCTTTTTTTGCATTTCAATTACTATTGTGTACCTTTTGTACGGGCGGAAAATTTCGAAGCTTTGAAGCGCGTACTGAAATCGCAGCAATCTTTGTTTACCAAAGCGAATACTGAACAAGAGTCTGCAACTCGCGCTAGTTTTCGTGTGGCTATTGAAATCAGAAAACGTGGAAAACCATTCACCGATGGAGAAATGATAAAAGAACATGTCCCGAAAAGGCAAATTCATTTAAAAGGGTCACTTTGTAATCAAACACCGTGGCTCGGAGGGTGCAAGAAGAAAGCAAGTAGAAAATATACCATCTCAATTGTCTGACGAAAATGGACATCTTTAGTGGTTATCTCTAGCCTTGAATAAGTCAACGGATGTGTCAGATACTGTTCAGGTGTTGATTTTTATTCGGGGAGTACAAAAAAGCTATAAAATGTATGAAGAACTTTTTGATATTGATAGTATTCCCGGCACGAGAAGTGGGCCAGATGTTTTTAAGGGAGTTGAAAATACCATTAATAAACAGAACCTTCGATGGAAAAACTTGAAATCTGTACAACTGATGGAGGCAAAAATATGTGTGGTAAAAATAAAGGAGTGGGTAAGTGCAACCAATCCTTTGTTCAGTCAAAAGCTGTAGAAAATGATTGTGGTTCAAAACCATTAGTCTTATATTGTATAATTCATTAACAGTCCTTATGCAAAAAATGTTTGGATATGTCTGAAGTTTTTAAACTTGTCATATCAGTTGTTAACTTCATCAGATCCACTGGGCTGAAACAGCTAGCTTGGAGAAAATGACTTACCATATCATACTGCCGTACGCTGACTTAGTTGAGGAAAATTCCTTAAGCACTTTTTTGAACTTCTAGCAGAGATCGAATTTTTTTTGAATGAGAAGCATCGCCCTTTTGCCGATTTAGTTAGTGAATAGTGAATGGCTGTTTTGATTCTGACATTGAAATTCTTGATTTACAGTGCACTGACATTAACATTAAAAACAAATATCAAAATTCATCTTTGTTGGAATTTTAAAAGAGTCTTCCACTAGTACAATTTGATAATTTACATTGCTCGCAGGTCGTTTTCAGTTTTTTGTACTACTTACTTGTGTGAGAAAACGTTTTCCAAGTTGAACTACACAAAGAATGTTTACAGATCTAAATTAACCGATAAGCATCTTAAATCTCTTTTAATAATTGGTACACAAACTGATCCACAACTACAAACTATTGTCGGTGGAAAATCACAATTACATAAATCTCAATTATTTGTTAGTTATTAATATGCCTGAGCTTAGATAGTTAAGTTAAGTTTTCTGCATCACCATTTCTGTCGTTAAGTTTTATCTTGCAAGTAAATAAAACCGAGTAATTATCATTCTGTGTTTTCTTCTTCAACTTATCACAGCAATAGAAACAACAATAAGACATTTGCTGTTGCGAACCGGATTGATGACGCTAGTCTTAAGCTGTCGCGGGCCGGATTTGGCCCGCAGGCCCTAGTTTGGAGACTCCTGTTCTGGAGCAGCTGGTCAGAAACTGATATGAGAAGTTGGTTGGTGCTTTCCGTATAAAATTATTATCTATCTCAGAGATAGAGGGGGTTTTTGTAAAATAAGCAATTTCGAAAAGCCTCTACCTTTCTGATTAAAATTTCCTATTCTGTGAAAACATCTTTAAAGCACTTTTTTTTATAGAATTCAATGGTGTAAGTTAAATTGTTCTGAAATTTATGTTTTATTGTAAACAATGCAAAAATTATATTGTATATGGACACAAACCACAAACAAGAATTTATTGTAATAATAAAAAAGCTGGGTGGTTGCCGTTTAAAATTTATATTTAGCATAGAAGTTCTTCAACTTCATATAAGCAAACAGCAATAAAAACTAAGAAGAAAATAATACAATAATAAAATAGCAAAAGCAAAACAACAGCAAGATATTTCCCTACATGAAGTATTCGAAATGTTGCCCAACTTCCTATATAAATGATCATCATCCTTTTTCAATATTTCTTGCCGAATTAATTAACTCAATTGGAGTTGGAGATTCAAAATAAATCCTGGACAATTGCTGTCCGAGATTTACGATACAGTCATTAAGTTGGATATTTGCAGTATTCACTCTTATTGATGTATTTATTAGTTGGTATGGTTCCGGTATATTTGCGATACACTCATTTCTTAAAAAAAAAAAACTTTTTGATGTATCATTCCCACCAATGTTAGTAGGCGGGATGTCCTTCTGGGCCTACACTCTAGCTAGTGCAAAGTCGGAGAGTAAGATGAAAGGCCCCGTTCAGCCTCTCTTTTAACAATAGTGAAAATGGGTAGGTGGTGGTTAGGGAACGAAAGCTGAGACGGACGAAATAATGCCAGAAAAAAGTATTGCCGCCTCAGCATTTACCTAAATTATTCAAGGAAACCACAGGAAAACTTGGATCAAGGCAGTCGGCCCCCGAAATTGAACCGGTAACCTTCCGAATGCTAAGCAATGATCTAAACGTCTGGCATTTGGAACATAAAATGTTATATCACTTTTAGCCTTAGAAACAACTTGTTCTTTTTTTTATTACTTAACTTAAGGACAATTTTCAAATAGTAGTACCTTTATTTATGTTTCGTGGAAAGTCAAAAAGACGTTATAAAAAATAGAATAAACAAATTAATAAAAAAAATGTAAAACAGTTTGAACATTTGTAAGCTATTTCTAGCTAAACTTTGTAACAGTTTGACAGATAACGGTTAACCCTACAAACATCCAAAGCATATTTGCCAAAAGTATAGAATACAAAATCTACAAAGAAGAAAAAATAAAACACTGTAGTGCTATTCAACGGTTATGCGGAAATGTTATGCAAAATGTAATTTTAAACAGTTACCACCCAGCTTTTCTACTGTAACAATAAGTTCTTGTTTGTGGTTTGTCGAAATTAAGGAATACGAAATCCTTTCTAACTTCACTTATATTATTCATTTTGTGTGCTTTCTGAAGATTCGCTATTTAAATTAAGTTTTACTCATCATGCCTCTGCTAATAAATTCAGAAAATTTATTTAATAGATATTATTTACTAGTGGAAAATCGCAATCCTGACAGTTCAACTGGTATACTCCACATTTTTGTTTATTATCCGTTTTTTTTACTCTTGTTGTTAATTAACACGGTGCTCATATTACATTTATCGATTTTTGTAGTAATTATGTTGAATTTATTTAAATAGTTTTTGATTTTGTAACTCGAATTTTTAATGTAGTTAATTGAACAGAAAACATTATCGGAGTTGGAGGACATTGTTATCGTACATATAAAGCATATTTTGAACCTTTTTTCGTGTTTTCTGAAATAATAGTTTGTCAATTATATTTAAGCGATACCCATTGCTTTTTTGCTATATGTTTCATTATATTTAATTCTGAAAGAAAGATAGCAATATCCGAATTACAGTTACGTAAGTTTTTCGCAAAAATAAAGACTGGAAAAACTTTGGCGGTTGTTGTAGAACGAACAAAATAACTCAAACCCCAACGCCAAAACACGACACTAGTTTTCCGAAGCACTTTTCGGTAACAATGTTACCTTCCTCAGGGACTGAAGTAAACTAAACCTAAAAGAGGACTAATCCTAATATATACTGAAAGTTGTAAAGGTTCATTGAACATGGTTCAGCAGCAATAGTGATGATGTTCAATGGACCTTGACAATAACAAAAAATAATTAAACTAGACTAAATAGCTGAGATCCAGGGATAGGACCCTTGTCATTGTTAAGTAAAATTTGGTTATTTTTACAAATGTATAAACTTTCAAAACTATCTAGTAGACAATTATTCCTAACTTCCTTAACTAATTTAAGATTATTAATATTAATATTATGTTCTTCAGTAAGAATATGTTGGGCAACACTAGATTTTTCGGCTCTACCAAACCGTGCATGAGCTAAATGCTCCTTGAACCTAGTTTGGATCGAACGTCTAGTTTGTCCAATATATTTTTTACTACAGTCATTACAGCTAATTTCGTATATCCCCGACTTTTCTGAGAAAGGAGAGTCTGAAGGGAGTTACCACTTGAACTGTAGGCAATACGAAAACCAAGTTTACGAAAAATGCCTTCGAATCCTCGACTAAATCTTGGCTCGTATGGCATAGTAATAAACTTGGTCTTACTGGTGTCTGTTTGAAAAGTCGCAAATCTTGAAACAGAATTCTTAAATTTAATATATTCCTTGAATATAGCTTAGATACGTGGACGACATTTTCGTTATCATCGACTTGAGCTCCACAAGTCTCCAAGACTTTCTTGATGTTTTAAATTCCCGTTTCCCTTCGGTCAAATTTACTGTTGAATTGGAGAAAGATGGCAAGGTACCATTTTTAGATGCGCTGGTTATAAGAAATGGGAATTCTTTAGAATTTGATATCTATAGAAAACCTACTAATACCTCTCGATTTATAACCAACGACTCTAATCATTGTGTTCAACATAAAATGGCTACTTATAATTTCCTTGTACATTGATTGCTGAGCTTTCCTCTTAGTAAAAGTGAATATCATAAGGAACTCTGTACAATTAAGAAAATTGCGACTGACAATGGTAACCATTGTAATATCATTGAAGTTAGTTAATAAGATTAAATTTAAGAATTCTGATTCAAGATCTTCGACTTATCAAACAGACACCAGTAAGACCAAGTTTATTACTATGCCATACGAGCCAAGATTTACTCGAGGATTTGAAGGCATTTTTCGTAAACTTGGTTTTCGTATTGCCTACAGTTCAAGTGGTAACTCTCTTCAAACTCTCCTCGGTGACCCCTAGGATAAAATTCCTTTCTCAGAAAAGTCGGGGATATACGAAATTAGCTGTAATGACTGTAGTAAAAAATATATTGGACAAACTAGACGCTCGATCCAAACTAGGTTCAAGGAGCATTTAGCTCATGCTCGGTTTGGTAGAGCCGAAAAATCTAGTGTTGCCCAACATATTCTTACTGAAGAACATAATATTAATATTAATAATCTTAAATTAGTTAAGGAAGTTAGGAATAATTGTCTACTAGATAGTTTTGAAAGTTTATACATTTGTAAAAATAACCAAATTTTACTTAACAATGACAAGGGTCCTATCCCTGGATCTTCGCTATTTAGTCTAGTTTAATTATTATATTTTGTTATTATCAAGATCCATTGAACATCAACACTATTGCTGCTGAACTATGTTCACTGAACCTTAAAGACTTTCAGTATATATTAGGACTAGTCCTCATTTAGATTTAGTTTACTTCAGTCCCTGAAGAAGGTAATCTTTTTATCGAAAAATGCTTCGAACAACTAAAGTGTTGTGTTTTGGCGTTGGGGTTTGAGCTATTTTGTTCGTTCTGTAAGTTTTTCGTCACAATTATCTCACAGATGGTGCGTATAATAGGGGCGACCAGTGTTAACCACACTAACTTTATATGAAGGTTAATTTCTGTAATTGTTTATTTGTATGGTAAATTTCTGGATGAATTTTTAAAATTGTTGGTCACAAAAAGCTCAACTAACCATGGCTTATATTCTGAAAGAAAGTTCTGTTTCTCAAAAGGGATGTTAAAAATTTTGTAATCCCGACAATAAGTTTATTTTTTAGTACTGATCAATCTTACAGAACTAAGGTGTGGTTAAAAGTTCTGAATTCATATTGTGTATATCTACATATGGACAGATTTAGTCAATTTTTATCAAAGACGTATGTATTCAATTTCGTCAGTTATTTTATAATAAGTTGTCCCCATAACACAAAATAAGTAAAAATTGATTTAGGAAGTAACTACTCATGTATAAACAAATTTAATAGAAAACAGTAGTCAATAATACTTGGGAAATAGGACATAACATACACTGTACGATGGTTTTTTATACAGTCAATGACACCAACAAGTTGAATACGTTCATTGTAAATGACGCATTCTTACTTACAAAAATATTATTACCTAGAAAGGAAAATATGCACTGACCAAAAAGTTCGGTATAGGTACGGGAAAGCAATTCTTCTGTAGTTTAACCACGCCTGACGAAAAGTTACGAATCGTCGATGAATTTCTAAATAAAAATGTACTCAGTGACAATTAGTGGGTCAAACATCACTGGTCAAGTGCGTATTACACTTGCACACTAAAAGTTTAGTGCCTTAAACACTAGCTAGTATAGCACTTTGTAAAGGTAATTAGTAAAAAAAATAAAACTGCACTGAAGATCAGTATATGGTTTGAATTTCCAACTGAATATCCTTATGAAGAACAAATTTCCTAAAATTAAATAGTATATTTGTTTTGGTTTAATCTTTAATCCCAAAACTTTTTTTAATGTAGAAGGTCACTCGCACTCCTGCTATCTCTTTTCCTTTACGATGGTACCATCTTATGTAGGATTATTTTGTTGTCACAATTTCAATTTTACTTAATTAAATTGAATAATCGGCTACGAAACATAAACAAAATATTTCAAGTTAGGCTCATTTTGCAGTGTAAGTCGTAAGCCGAACTTTAATTTTAAATGCTAATTTGTAAAGGTTTTTTTTAATTCAACTGAAAATCTGAAAAATTTTTCATAAAATTTCTGCATCAGTCTTTCTGTTGAAACAGTTTGTTGAGTGTAACTCTCTTTTATTACTACACCGCCGAATGTTTCATGAATCTTAAATAAAAACAGTGGGGTTGACATGTTTTACTCACATATCTAAAACAATTTCTAAAAAAGTGAACAAAACTACTTTTAATAAATGTGTGTCAGCTTTCACGGCCGGCGTCAGATAAACTACTATAATCTTCCGGCCTCTGGGGGCGTAGTCTATAGGCTCGTTTGTTGCCTAACGTTTCGCCGACGTTTGCGGTAGGAATCCTCAAAGGCGTTCTCGACGGCAGAGTAGACTTCTGTCGCGTAATGTTCTGCTCGGCTATCTGTTGCTCCTTTTTTTAATATGCACTGAAATTGCATAACTGTAATGTGCATAAATTACAATGATATGTAATTTGATTAAGGTATTGCAATTACAAATAAAAATAAAAAAATAAAACAATGTATTTCATCAACTATAAAAGTTGATTACATACTCATACTCAAGGTTTTGATGATGTAGAACAACGCGGTTTATGCAAAAATTAAAAAAAAAATAATACCCCAGTTGACTTCTCGGAATGGAAGGGAAAGAAATTAATTCGTAATTTACTATGCAAAATTAATAATAAAATTAGAATATGATTGTAATTATTATTATTTATATAAACGCATATTATTAAAATGTAAAATAAAATGCACAATATTAAAAAAATTCTTTTTATTCCTATATAAGTGAAATATATAAATTTGATATTCCAAATTACAAAATAGTACCTATAGCATATAGCATTTTTATTTTACATGGCCTGTTAACTATGGTCACCAATATCATTGATTCAATATTACCTACTCTTGTCCGTCGTCGTCTTTTTCTGGCTCCTCAAGCTCAATTTCTACAACTTTATCATCATCTTCGTTGTCGAGAACATTTCACTCTACAATCTCAAGTATTTCAGAGATATATTTATTTTCGCCATCATTTGATACTGATGGAGCGTTAAGACGTGCTTGTTCGTTATATTGACCACATACTGTGTAGTAGCGATGTAAATATTCGGATGAACTTAATACTCGGATTATACGGAATCGGATGCAAATAATACTCGGATTAATTACTCGATTCCGAATTCACAATACTATTCGATATTGCCGTGGTACCATCCAACCCGATGTCGTCGTTCGTGCCGAAGTAGCCGAAAGCCACCAAGGCCAACGATTTCGCACGAATGTTGAATGAATCATACATAGGGGTTTACATGTTTATACGAAGCCAAAGAACTTTTATTTTATTTCTTATAAGGTTATAGGTTCTTAGTATTTATTTTTCCTTTAATAAAGAGATATATATTATTAAATAATTGAATTTGAGAACACGTGCATAAACAAAGAAGACCGCTTCCCTTTAAAGTTTGAAATGGCCGGGTCAGCGGGTGCGCGACGCGTTTCTTTATGTAATGATACGACGAGGTCGAGTCGAGAGAGCGAGAGACCTTTACCTACCGTCTCGTTCTTGCATTCACATTTTCCTTGAAAATAATTAATCCGATTCCGTTGTTTCGAATTCGTATCGTATGACATACTCGGATGCATCCGAGTATTTAGATATTCGGATTCAACGAGTATTTTAATTCGAATTCTCACATCACTACTGTGTAGCATTATAATCCTACTTTTCTATATCCACTCAATATACGAATGCGCGCCCGCCACTTTCCGCGCTGTATCTTGAGAATGGCTAGTGATACAAAAAATGCTTTATATGAACATTGTAGATAATTTTATGATATTTATTACTTTATAATGATATTTGCGATACAATCATTAAGTGGACTATTTGCGGTCTTCAGCCTTATTGATGTGCTTATCTATTAGCTGATACAGTTCAGATAGTTCATGATAGACGACGCTAAATACCACGGAAACCTCGGAAGCATTCGATCCCTTTCGGAGAACCGTCGGAAAACGAGGACTGGCGCGAATTTGAGAACTTATAAACAAACGCTTGGTCTAACCCAATCTAACCATACATTTTACAGCTGTTAGGCAGGATAAATAGCAGGAACGTAGGGTGCTTTTATTAAGGGTAATTGGTAATAAAAAAGTTTGTTTCCAGATACGTAATTACTAATTATTTGTTTTTAGAAAATTTATGTTTGAGTTCAACTTTGCAGCTAATGTACGATGATGATTTTATTTCAGTTTTAAAATCACTAATACACCCTCTCAATAATGTGGTAATTTAACAGCTGTAGTCTAAAATCTTCTCCATATTATAGACTTTCTAATGGTAAAAGAAAATTGAAAATCTGACTTGTGGTTCAAAATATAACTCCGCACAAACAAACAAATGTTATTTTTTTACAATAATTATTATACTATAGTCTCTCTTTACATTTAAAAAAGGTTTCTGGAGAGTATATTATTATCCCTAACTAACACATACACAAAAATAAAAAATAGTCTTACAGCAAACATAATGATAATAACTATAAACCCCTTATTTTTAGGTCTGCGGCCAAATAATCCAAAGATAGAACAATACAATCATCAAAACAATAACAAGAGTTTGAGGTTAGACTGGGTTAGACCGTTTCGCATTTTTGACGTCAAGCTTACGCCGATCAAATTTCCCGCCAGGGACCTCTCGCCGAAGTTCTCTGGAAAATGCCGAATGCTTCCGAGGTTTCCGTGCTAATTAACGTCGTCTCAGACATGATAGTCAACAGGCATATTTCTTTAAAGTACTAAAGTTAGAAGTAGAGTATAATACTGGGGCAGTGAAATTATTATAACAGAAATAAGTTCGAAACTTATCTGCAGTCTGTTGTAATCCGCTATCACATAAGTTCGACATCTTGTAATGAATTGAAATTTTAAAACGAGATTTGTTTTTTGTTACCTACGGACAACTAATAGACAGAGATTGTGGACATATTTAAGTTATTTATTAAATCAACTACTTCCTCGACAAAACTCTTTGACCCTACGAATGTACTGGGAAATTGCTTTGCTTGTTTTTCAATTTCCACAAATTTGATAAATTTAATACTATGTACTTCTAATTTGAGACGATACCATTTTCGTCCAATAGTATTCCATTGTTGTGGGTGCAGTTTCCTCAGATTTAAGATTTTGTTTGTATCTCCTAAGATTCTCTTCAGACCGTTAAGGAAATTAAAACTTTTAAAACAAATAACACATTTTTAATAAACAGAATAATACAAAGGAAAGAAATAACACCACCGGCCGAATGTATTAATCAATATCATTGTAAAAAAATTCTTTTACATATTAGATATTAAGCTTAACACTTTGTGAGGTGCAACTATTGTGAAATATACTTAATCAAGTAAAGAAACTTTCGTCTCGACTGAACAAAAAACCCATACCTAGTTTATAATAGATACAGCTGTTGTTTCGCCAAATTTGCAAAAGAATGTAGTAATTATATGTAATAACATGCTCTTTTTAAAGATAGCAATTGATTATCTTGATTTTTTCCCGGTGAAACAGCCAACATCTATAAGTGAAAAGTATAATACTGTAACGAATTTTCTAGTCAAAACTTATTTATTTAAATAATAATTTATTTATCACTATTTATATAACACTTAACACTAACTTAAAACTACTATTTATATTAGAACAATTCACTTATTTATATAACAATTTATTTATATTACTTTTGTCTATTATTTATCGTTCTGGTTCGCGCACTGATGCTTTATCACCACTACTGTTCTGGCCCAAAGACGATCACTTTATATACGCCTTTCGAACTTTCTAGATGATTCGAAACGGAAATCCTGAGTATTCCCGAATGATGAATAATAATTAGAAAGTCCTCGATGATTCCAAAATTGAACTTGTTACTTGTCGCTGGAGAAAGATTTACATCTTGTAAGTTGATAACAATAAAAGTACCATGCGCGGTGTCTACGCCGTAAGCATGTAGCGATAAGAAGGACATGCACACAAATTGTTATCGCACACACGTTCGGTGTCACTGGTCGCTACAATACCAAATATTGCAAAATTCAAAATTTGTTTTCATTTACTTTTTATCCTCTCTTTAAAGACCAAGAACGGAAAATAAATTCAGAACTTTAACACACTATTAATAGTGCCTTTATCTGAGGTGTATAAATTCACTTTCGTGCGGGGAGTTACAGATTTTATAAGGTCAGCCAAATTTACCTACCTGGAAAACTACACTTTCGTCCGGGCAAGTAATTAAGTAATAATACACTTTAGTGCAATTATATACACATTTCAATAATTATATACACATTAAACATAACATAAAAACAGCCATTCCAAAAAATGATTACGCGAATGTGAGATTGTAATACTCACCCAATTACTGGAAAATAGGCTTAAGTACATTTTATATCACAATTTTTCTGAATTACAGAAACGACTAGAAAATTACAAATATAATTTAAAACAACTATATAATTTTGATGTGAATATTGATGGATTATACAACTCAAACACAAATCTATTTTGTGTAGATATTGTAGTACTTTAATTCAAAATTGTTTATATTTTAGTTTTCCATTAATATACTTTGCCTTTAATTACAATACATTTCAATTTACCTAAGTGTATACAAAAAATTGGCATCTTCTTTAAAAAAACTAGGACACAAGTAAAGACTCTTCTATGTTTCAACTTGGGTAATCTAAATTTATTTCTTCACGGAGAATAATAAAAAAAAAAACTAATAAGGCTGGTAGACCACGATAAAAATGCTTATGATAGGTTTACCGCAATATATGAAACAAAAACCCACCTATTGACCTATTTATTAATATATTAACTTTCCTTTATTTATACGCGGTGTTCTAAAATGGTATCTGTAGAAAAACATGAATTTCCTTGTTTCCTAAGCTTTATTGTCTACATTCTACAAGAACAGGTTGGTGAATTTATGTTAACAATCTAAATATAAATAAGGTAGTCCAGTGATTCTCAGTGGCGTTTAAAATGAGGTAACTTTATTAACTTAATTAATGCAACCTACATTTTCTACAGATAATTGAAGACACAAGTGGATTAAAGTGTTATGTAACAAAATGATTATTTGGAGTAAAATGAGTTCAAAATTTTTTTATTGGAACTTTTTGTGCTACTTATTATTATTATTATTATTAAATATCTATTAAAATATTATTCTGTATACCTAGTATGTCTTAAAAGATATTCTGAAACTTGATAAAATATGCTTTATTTAACTTTGATTATACATAACATGACAACTTTTTCCATTTAAAATCGATACTCTAAAAATATTTCTAACTTATTAGTGTTGCGATATTTCACCTATGTATTCAAACATATGAAAAAAATCGCAACACAAAGATATACCCCATTTGATAATATATTGAGCAATAACCATCTTTATTTACTTGCGTCTTAAGTAGAATACATAACAACGTCAAGCAATATGTGCCACAAAGAAAATTACCCCTGATTTAAACATTAATACATATTGTCAATAACGATAACTCTGTATGATTTCCGATAATAGCCTAATCGCTTTCGTAAACTGCCGTATTCTCTTATAATCATGCACGGATAGAGTGTTCCTACTTTTTAGTCGACAGCAATGAGGTTGTAATTAGATTCCAATGGTTGGAAAGAAGCACTCTTCTAAAAAATTGTATTTTGGTCTTGTAACACTTCATCGTCCTGAGAAACAAAAGAGACCTGCAGATCAAGATGATAAAAGTACCCTAGCCCTTTCGGAAATCGATTTTAACTTTGCTGTAGGTAGTAGTTAAATATAGTTTTTGCCAAATTTTAATCTCTAGAGCAAAACAGAACGAGGTTCCACCTACTTAAGAAATCTGAAAAAAATCCGGATAATTTGTATGGTGAGAATAAAAAAAAATTTCTTTCGTGTTTACGTAAGACAGTTCTTTATAATCATTTAAAATTTACAAACGCTAGTAAATTTTAATTTGGTGCTAAAAATTTTGAAAAGGTTTTCATAGGCTATCATACTTTAAATATCAGCTTGTTAATTTTTAAGAAATCTTGAAAAAAGGTTGAGATTGCTTGAAAAAATAAAACAAAATAAGGGCATGTAAGGTCACGTAACTACGTAGAAGTCTAAAAATTTAGCAGAATTTTTATTATTATCTACAACATGGTTATAATCGATTCCAAAAGAGTTACCACTTTACCCGCCAAGGCCTTTTTCTAGACAAAGAATAAATAGTGATGTAGAAGTACAAAAGGCTGCGGACAATACCAAAAAAAGAATACCTTTTTAATGTTTTGAACAATTTATTAATTAGTACTCTGCGTATATTTCATATGTTTTGGTGATTAAAAACGTTTTTTTTTTTTTTTATTATTATAAAATATTTTGTAATAATCACTAAAAACTTTATTTGGGTATATACATATTTGCAAAAATACGTAAATAGTTCAAGCAAATTTTTTGTAGTACCTATATAAGCAACAACTGTACGCTTTCCTTATTCAGACCCACATGTACAAGTAACCCAGTTCATCTCTGTGGTTTTATATCATTTTTATGATGTGCTAATAGTATATAATCAATGTATATTATAAAAGAAAGTATACGTACAATGTGGGTGCCGCTAAAACTCCGAAAAGAGTCCCGGTACGATGAAGGGAATCTCTCATCCATAAAGAAGGTTCCCGTTTTTACCTTTAAAATTTTTTTGAACAGTTCTACATTAGAGAGCATTCCACAACATTCCAGAACACTCGATTACTGTGGAATGTTCTGGATAATTGTAGACCATTCGAAGACTTTTTCGTATGAGTGGGGATACCCATTGGTAGGGGTTCAAATGTCAGTTTCTTATCAGTACAGTGCAGTAGTAAGTATTAGTAAATAAAAACAAACTATGATGTATGTTTAAATTTCAATGTAATACGGTGACAAAATATAAATCGATAAGAAAGTGATTTATACATAGCTTGCTCGCGAGTTGGAAATTCGAAAAATTTGTATTAACGGATATAATTGAATACACAATACTTTTCACAAATTTTTATTGTTATCACAACTATAGTTTCGCTACACTGTAGCTTTTTCAAGTGATTTAGGTGTACAAGGTTATTTACAAATTTCGGGCTTATAAATAGCTTAAACTATCAGGGTTGGTGGGGGAACAAATTTAACAGAGGTGAATTATTTAATTCTATTTGATCATTTAAAAGTAAATTAGGGGGTTTTTTATTTTATTAATTTCTAATGATTCTAATGCATTTAATCTTGAGCCTTTTCCTAGAGTATGGAGAAAATTACATTGTTCATTAAATTGATGGTTTTTTTCCATTAAATGGTTAGCGTAGTTAGAAATATTATGTTTTTTGTTGATAAAGCTTTTAAAATGTTCTTTTATTCTTGTTTTGAACGATCGTCCAGTCTGTCCTATATAGCATTTTTCACATGAACCACATTTCAGTTTATAAATACCTGATTGTTCTAAAATGTTAGGTTTGTCTTTATTGTTTTTTATGAATTTTCCTAATTTATTTGTGGTCTTAAAGGTAATATTAATATTAAGTCTTCTTAATTTGGAAACTACTAAAGTGGTTAATTTTCCTAGATATGTTATACTGAAATAATTATTGTTGTTTTCTTTTTGTATAGGATAAACTGAACGAATTGCTGATTTATATAATTTATTGTTAATTAATTTATCTATTAAATCTACACTATAGCCATTGTTAATTGCTATTTGTTTTATGATGCCTACTTCTTTTTTGTAATTAATATCAGATAAAGGGATTTTGGTTAGTCTGTGAATCATAGAGTGATAGGCAAAAAAATTTTTTTTGGGTCCCCCCTTTGAAAAATTTTTGGTTTTTTGTGATTCAAATTTTGAATCCGCAGGCTCCAAACCTTTATTCTTTAATAAAACTTCACAAAGACAATTACCCTATACGACCAGTAGTTTCCTTCTTATCAGCCCCATCAGTAAAAGTATCAAAATGCCTTATAGATAAAATCCTACATTATACAGAATTTAAATCATCATACAGTATAAAAAATTCTTATGAATTAGTAGATCAATTAAAAAAAAAATATTAATTTAAAAGAACAATCAAAACTAATTTCTTTTGATGTAAAAAATTTATTCCCAAGTATACCCCCCAAAAGATGTAATAAAAATAGTTGAAAATTTACTTCTACGTAAAAAAGTTAATCCAGTTATAATTTCAGATATTATTTCTACTTTGCAAACATGTTTAGATCAAAACTATTTCAAGTTTAACAATAATATTTATAGTTGTGCAGATGGCTTAATTATGGGTAATCCCCTGAGCCCATTGTTAGCCGAGATATTTATGAACAATCTGGAAAATACTATCACTACAAACCCCTTATTTATCAACAACTTTCAATACTGGTTCAGGTATGTCGACGATGTCATAACCTGTTTTAAAGGTACAACGAGACAACTTAAGAATTTTTTAAATTTTATTAATAGTTTACATCCGAATATTTTTTTCACGTTAGAAGAAGAAATCTCTGGTAATTTAAACTTTTTAGACCTAACTATATCTAGAGTCAATAATAAACACGAATTTAGTATATTTCATAAGCCGACACACACTGATACAACTATTCACGCTAGATCCACACATCCAATTCAGCACAAACTTTTAGCCTATCACTCTATGATTCACAGACTAACCAAAATCCCTTTATCTGATATTAATTACAAAAAAGAAGTAGGCATCATAAAACAAATAGCAATTAACAATGGCTATAGTGTAGATTTAATAGATAAATTAATTAACAATAAATTATATAAATCAGCAATTCGTTCAGTTTATCCTATACAAAAAGAAAACAACAATAATTATTTCAGTATAACATATCTAGGAAAATTAACCACTTTAGTAGTTTCCAAATTAAGAAGACTTAATATTAATATTACCTTTAAGACCACAAATAAATTAGGAAAATTCATAAAAAACAATAAAGACAAACCTAACATTTTAGAACAATCAGGTATTTATAAACTGAAATGTGGTTCATGTGAAAAATGCTATATAGGACAGACTGGACGATCGTTCAAAACAAGAATAAAAGAACATTTTAAAAGCTTTATCAACAAAAAACATAATATTTCTAACTACGCTAACCATTTAATGGAAAAAAACCATCAATTTAATGAACAATGTAATTTTCTCCATACTCTAGGAAAAGGCTCAAGATTAAATGCATTAGAATCATTAGAAATTAATAAAATAAAAAACACTAATTTACTTTTAAATGATCAAATAGAATTAAATAATTCACCTCTGTTAAATTTGTTCCCCCACCAACCCTGATAGTTTAAGCTATTTATAAACCCGAAATTTGTAAATCACCTTGTACACCTAAATCACTTGAAAAAGCTACAGTGTAGCGAAACTATAGTTGTGATAACAATAAAAATTTGTGAAAAGTATTGTGTATTCAATTATATCCGTTAATATGTGCAACTTTCACCAAGTAACAGCCAATTCAGTTAATCATTCGAAAAATTTGTACATATATACCCCCGATAACAAAATAAAAAATGTTGTTTATAAGCAAGCATTGTAAATAGTTTGAATGTTTTCAATAAAAAACTTTTGCCTCCTATATATATTTTAATGTTTACCCTTTTTATTCCAACTACCACACAATCTCATATTAACTACCTAAGCGAAGCCGAGTACCCTAGCTAGTTATAAAATAAATTTAGTTTGAAATGATTTAACCGTAAAGTTGTAAATTGTTAGTCGGATATAAAAAAAAGGAATCACACGCAGAATAAGAATGTTGTTTTATAATATTGTACTGTAATAGACGTATATAAGGTATATGCAATTCATGGTGAAATGGTTGAGTGACCATTTTTTACCAAAGGTATCTGCGGTAATGCTTACTAATACCTAACGCCATCGCCAGTGACAAGTGTCTACAGGTGTAAACTTGGAAAAATGTAGCCGAAACAAATTCGTCTGAATGAAAGGTTTAAACGAACCCGGAATCGTGACCGCAAACGAGGTCGGATACATTAAACGTCTTTATCTTAATCAATTTTATATGGTAAAAGCGGTAAATACCTGACAACTTTTCAGGAAAACTTTTACCTTACATTGCTCGAATTTTATGTAATTGTTTTTTCATCGATGTAAATACTAGTTAAGATTAGTCAGAACTTATTTATTATTTTCTTATTAATATTTATCTTATATATTATATATCCAAAAACTTACATACCGTATATTTATATACTTAAATTGAATGTGATCATAATTCTAATTTACGGCAAGCAATCGACAGCTCGAAGTCAAATGCATACTGAATTTTATAGATTGTCCCATAGACTACACAGATTGTTTAATAAAGTAACTGATGTACACTTACTTAAAATTACTATTTTAACGGCGGATGTTGTTTCTACAGTATTAAATTTTTTAACCCCTATCAAAGCGTTAGTTTCAATCCTAGTTTATAAGTTAAATTATGGACACACCCAAAGTACGAAATTTCGAAACAAACATCAACTAACACGAAAAAGTTTCAACCTAAAAAAATCAGACTCCGCCTCACCTTCTAGAAGAAAATGGTACTTTTGGCCAAAATACAAACATCATGCACATAGCACAAAAGGGTTATAAACTACATCTTCTGGGAGCTTTATAAATTAATAAATAGCAGAACAAAGATAATATGAACTCACTCAATGGCCAAACAGATATTAATAGGCCCTGATTACTTAGTATCTTTAACACCACCAACTCAACAGTATTTAAGAGCGGTAGAATGTTAAAATTTGGTAGTTGGGCATATGATACCATACCTACATTTAATTTAACAGTGGTACGTATTTGGAGGACTTTTTATTGATAAAATGAAAATTATTACTTGATATGTAAATTAAACGACTCAACTTTCTAATGAACTAACTCCTGGTTTAACTAGGAGTTGTGTGATGAATAATTGAAAAATAGGAACTATATCTCTTTTTCCAGAATAAACAAAATGTCATACAAGTAAATAACAAATTTAAAAAAAATATGAAATATGCTAGTTCGGTATTAAACCAACAATATAGTGGAAACTAAAACGAATAGCGGGCAAATGTACTTCACATGCTTTCCAAAAAACAATAAATAAATTAGTATGTAGCTCTCAAGTACACAATAACACAATTTAAGGGTATATTTAATACATTATCGATGTTCACACATTTCAAAACCTATTTTAGAGTTCCATATATTCGAAAAAAAAGGGAACTCTCGTAGGATCACTGATGTGTCCGTCTGTCCGTCTGTCACGGCCAATTTACTCCGAATCTACTGGACCGATTAAATTGAAATTTGGCACACATAAGAATCACTCACACACGAAAGTATAACGAATAGATCGAGTAAACGAATTTTGAATAGGGGGGGGTCTCTTTTGGGGAATAAGTTGAAGGGTCTAAAATGTATTTTTCTTATAACTTCAGAATAAATATTTATTTAAGAAAATAGGTGAAAATCAACTATTCATTACCCTTATCTTCGAAATTACTGAGCTAAAAATTTCAAAAAGAATACAGAAAATAGCTTTTAGCAGATTACAGAAAACCCTATAATATGATAATAGAATAAAGTGAAGAGGCTTATTATGAGGGTTACCGATATATTTTTTATAATTTTACAATAAGTAGTTTTAAAGTTAGAAAATAGACGAAAATTGACCATTTTTACCGTTATCTCCGAAACTACTAAGTTTAAAATTTTGAAAAAGCTAAGCGGTACATTATACGTTTTAAGAAAACTTAAGGTGCTAGAGACTTGAATATTTAAGAATAAGGATTATTAAAAACGTTCCTTTTGACTAAAATAATTTCAACTAGGTATGCGGCTGTATACAGTTGATTTGAACTCTATTATAAATTTTTTTTTATGACTGAATGAGGTATATTTATGGCTTTGAATTATTTTTTATCAAAGGAATTTAAATTTTGTTATAGTTGGGATAAAACTTAATTTGACTCCAAGCTAATTAATTGAGTAATTGATATAATATGAAATTATGATCACATGGAATCCTAGAAAAATTTCAATTCTAAAATATACATTTCACAACACTTAGTACTTAAATTAACAAAAGTCTATAACAAAATATAATTTTTTTATTTATTTGTTCAATTTAAACGGTCTTTATACTACATAAGATTTATTTTCATAAATATTTATTTTCAACACAATTTCTGAAAACGAAATATTCACAAGAGCAGTGAACGGTACATCACACTATCAATTTGTAAAGCATTTACACACATACATACACATGCATATTTGGCACTAGCCTAAAGATCGCATATTTTATTCGCACTAGTCAGTGAGATGCATATTTTCAAGTGAAATCGGCGTCGCCACGACGTAGAGGTAATATAACGTCGCGACAGATTTTTATTGTTATAAATAGAAGGAGAGTTACTGCTCCAAATTAAAATAGAAGAAGGTCGTGGCTGTTTACTGTTGCGCTTCCTTATACTATGCATAATTAATATAATTATGTAGACCGTGCGGCCTTCAACAACGTACATAATGAATAATTTTTCTAGACACATAAGACATACACCTAACGATAATATTATTATCATCACCGTTGAGTTTTCAACCCAAAACGGAAAACATTAGATTAGGATTAAGCGATGCAGGACTCAAAACTCAAACACATGAACGTTACTGCTTACAAGTACATGCTAAATCTCTCAGTCCGTTTTTTTAAGTGTTTTCATGGAAGAGGGGAAATCGTTCGTACGACTGGGTAGTGTAAGGATCCCCGGAAGGAGCGTATGTATGTGTGTGTGTGTGTGTGTGTGTGTGTATGTGTTGTGTGTGTATATGAGTGTGCGAAAACGTGTGTGTATGTTTGTTTATTTAATTGAGTTAGGGAGTTAAGGTAGTTGATTTAGAGATAGGGGAGATCGGGAGTAATGCCAATGAGTTGGGGCGGTGGGAAAGGGACTTTTGGTTTGGGTTTGGCGGTGTAGTGGTTGTGTGAGTATGTGTGGAGTGACGGAGTTGTTTTTGTCAATAGCTCTTTTAACAAAATTGGATTGTATTGTGATGCAGTTTGTGATGGGTGGAATGTCAACGTTGTAGAGGAGTTCCGAGGGGAAGGTCAGGCGATTTTCCTTAAAATTCCTCTTTCCGTGGCGAGAATGTTTCGTAGTTGTAAATTGAAGATGGTAGTGGTAGGTAATCTAAAAATAATAAAAGTGTGGCGGAGAACACCACATTCCTCACTTTTCAAATAATAATTTTTACATACCAATAATTGTATATTGTATTGGTACTCTATTGTATATATTCAAACATTCGAATTCTTTTGTATCATATTTCTTCGTGTCGTAAATATTCTTCAATATTCTGTTCAAATACTTTTGTGTTTTGTCCATCTACCTTAATTACTTTATTATTTGTACTTTCTGATAATCCATTTAACAGTTCATCTTTCGTATTGTAACCGCTCATCCCCGGGTCGGGTCAGAACTGGTAAAAATGGTGTCGGACAGGTAAATATATAATAAATAAAAATACAATAAAATAAATAAAACAAAAAATAAACCTTCAAAAGTTGCTTATTTTCAAAAAAAGAAATTGGCAGTGTATAGTGGTAGGACCTTTAAAATTACGTTGTGTGATAGTAGAAACATAAATCAGATTCTTTTATAAGTTCCGTACAAGCTATATGTGATAACAAGAAAACACAAGTTTCAGTAAAATTTTTATTTGCTTTGTTTTATCTTATCTGGGGAACCTTCAATGAACCAACATCTGTAGCGAGGATTGGGGAAACCCCAGCAAAACCCAACCAAGCCATTAAAACTCAATAGTGTACTTTACCAATCTACTATAAACAATAGCTTAACAGTTAGGGTAGACGAGCACCTATTGTATGCATTACGAATTTCGGGAGTAACATGTATGACGTTGCTAAAACCAAATACCAAAATATATAGGGTGTTGCTACAAAGTTCGATCAATTAGAACCTTGCGCCAACTAATTGTGTAGGCGACCCTTTCACATGTTCGATGAGAATAAAATAAAACAATGCAAACGATAAAAACGAATATAATTGAACTGAAATAGAACTTGGAGAAGATGAACATAGATAAAAAAAGAATTAGCATGAGGAAGACTTAATCAAAACTGATGGTTGTTTTTAGATTAGAAGAGCAGGAAGATTGATAAGGAGGAGTTAGAAATAAGGTAATACAAATAAGGCCTACCTAATTTCAAACGCTCAAATCTTG
Source organism: Agrilus mali (assembly GCA_029378335.1). Classification (NCBI taxonomy): domain Eukaryota; kingdom Metazoa; phylum Arthropoda; class Insecta; order Coleoptera; family Buprestidae; genus Agrilus; species Agrilus mali. The sequence continues at coordinate 13,416,421 of CM055663.1, read as the reverse complement.
ATAAATTATTGGAAAAGGTGATAAATAAAAGCGAGGCATTATTCTTTGGTTCATATATTTTAAGTAATTAACAAAACATATTGTAATCTTTTATCAGAAATTACTCAAAAAGAGGTTATTCTGGAACCTTAGCCTTTGGCCTTTTTAAAACATAGTGATTGAACAAAGCCTATATCCTTAAATTATAGGAATATTGTTATTAGAGTATTAATCTATAAAAATATATATTTCTGAGCCTTTTATCAAGTGTTTCCATGAGATCCTTGAACAACTTTGTAAGTTATTTTACTAAATATTATGCTTAAATTGTTAGTCAAACTTAAAGTCCCATATTAACAAGAAATCGAGAATACTTTATAAAAAAAGGTATCCAAACAAACAAAAATTAGAAAATTAACATATCTTCTCAAAAATATTATTAGATATTGAAGAATATATTTTTTTTCACAGGCCTTAATTGAACAAGGTAACTAAATAAGGCCTTGGAACTTAATAAGTACCATAATTTTCGAGACAATATTGGTTATTATTTATTCGAGGTGGTGTACGTGTTATATGGGGGAGGCAGATGAAAATACTCGATGGTCAGGTGTGGCGGGAGATAGGAATGACGTGAGTCAGTATCTGTTTCAATATTTCAAAATTCCTATTAAGGCCTAGGGTCAGCAAATAAAGCCTATTTTAAAAGTAGGCTTTATTTAGTACATTGTATTTCATAAATGTTATAAGCAGTATTTAATTCGCATATTTTAAAAATTACAATTTAAAGTTTTAGTTATCTTTTTGATGAGTTATATTGTGATCCGTATACATTACTTGAAGCAAAACTTCAAAGAATAACGTATTAAAATTCGATAGAAATTACGACAAATTAATAACGCGCAATGAAAACGCTCGTCCGCCACAAACGACCGGCCACATGTGTCTTTGCGAGCGCGAGCGGGCCTCTCGCGCACTGTTTGCTGAGTCGTGGGACTGTCGTCTATCCGTGTGTGAAGTATTTTTCATGTAAATATATTTTAAATGACTTTTCCGCACTACAGGCCTTATTTGAGCATAGGCTTTATTTGTATCAAGTACCTTATTTAAATGAAAATAGGCAACCAATAGGATAGTAGAAAAAATTGGAAAAGCCGATAGTGAGAAATACTGAGAAATAAAGATTGAACCCAAATGCACCGAAGAGACCTATCATAAAATAGCAATTAGACAGAAGAAAGAATTGCAGACGTCATGCTGTTAGTATAAAGAGTTGTATTGTTAAAGGGCTATAAGGAAAGTACCTCGGCAATTAAATTATCATTAAGAGAAGAATAGGTACAGAACAGGCAGAGACAGTATAAAAATAAAATTAGAAGAAACGAATATTAACGCATTCAATGTACACAAATAAAATTACATACAGCACTATTTAAAAAATACAAAAAAATAAAATAAAGTATAAGAGATGAACAAAACAAAAGTGAGTGCTGGTGAGAGACCTATCTAGTACCATTACATTGAGTTATATGAGTTGAATATTGAATTAAGTCGAGCCATGCCACTGAAGGGCATCGCCTCTAAAATGGTGTTGATCGAGATATGCCACTTAAGGAATAGCTGAAAGAGTCGTTTTGGTATGGTGAAGCTATCCCAGACCGAAATACAGAGCAGGCCATATATTTGACCCTCGTCTCGTCACAGCCAATCAAGTTCCTTCAGAGAGCAACAATAGCAACTCCCTATCAGAATCTCCCTCTTCCTTGGCAGGGTAGTTGGAATGTCGGAGACCTCCTAGTAGAGAGCAACAATAGCCACTCCCTATGAGACTCTCCCTCTTCCTTCCCAGGGTAGGTGGAATGTCGGAGACCTCTCTTCTGTGGAGATCGTCGTTCCTTTTATACTAAAATTCCTACTCCTTTCCTGCGTAATCCAGTAGCTATCCAGACTCTCCTACCCCTTTCCTTTGCGTAATTTCGTGGCTAACGAAGTTTGGCGTGAGAATATTTCCTGTCCTACTTCTTCCATCTGGTTACAAATAAACGTCTCTCTTTTCCTGTGTTCGAAAATCTACCCCTTACCTACTGCACCCCGAAAATCCCTGTCTTCTAGCATAAAAAGTGAATTGTGAAATGTAAGAAGGAATTGATGCTAACTAGCTCACAAACAAAAATTTTAACACGAACATCCAGCACAACCAGAAAAGCACAAACACGTCTTGTCAGTACAAAGGGTAGAGGAAAAAGCCTTCAGCACCAACCAGAAAAATTCATCGATCCTTTCATCGATCGCGTTGTCCTTCGCAAAAGTTGTTAGCTTTGATGATAAGACGGAAGATCGATCAAAGTTCAAGAAGAAGTCAAAAAAGCTAAACCAATAAACGACCATGCCCACGGAATTGCAAGCACTGTTCTTCTGTGGAACGAAAAGAGGGGTTAGAACAAGTTCCATGGCTACATACCACCGTGGAGATACAAGAGAATTGGGAAGACACAGGGTTAATTGAGAAACAGCGAACCGATGATGACCTAGGACCCATCATGAAATGGAAAAAACGTGGACGGACTAAGTCCCCTTGGTACTTCGACAAAATGTTAATGACATTTAGAAAAACCACGTGAAAGGTATTACTGGGTGAACGCTGGATTGGATGTGGAACGCTGGTATAGAAAATGCGAAGTATGTGCTTCCAACAATTGTCTGATAACAAAGACATGAGGAAAGATGCACCAGTACAATGTCGGAGCACCATTCGAAAGGATAGCCATTATATCGCTAGCACCTTTCCACAAACTGAAAGTGGCAACCGCTACATCCTCGTTGTGATGGATTACTTCAGCAGGTGGCCCGAAGCCTATACAATCCCCAATCAAGATACCACTACCGTGGTGGAGGAAATAATAAACAACTGGATCAGCCGATATGGAATTCCTATGAAGATTCACACTAACCAGGGCCAAAATTTTGAATCGGAGATATTCCCACTAGTGTGTGAATTCATGGGAATAAAGAAAACTAGAAAGACTCCGTTGCATCCTCGGTCTGATGGGATGGTAGAGCGATTTAATGCGACTATAGAAATCAACCTGAGGATGTTCGTGAACGATCATCAGACCGACTGGGATCGTCACATTCCCTTATTCGTTCTGGTCTATAGGACATCCATACACGAGACTACTGGACAGACCACTTCCTGTGTGCTATTCGGGAAAGAGCTGAGACTACCTGCTGATCTGATGTTTGGGCGACCTGAAGATTCTTCGCTACCCACGGACGATTATGTGCCTAAACTATGCGAGAGGCTAAACACCATCCATTACGCCGTCAAAACATGAATAAAATTTGAAAGTGACCAAATGAAGACCCGCTACGATCAGCGAGCGAATTCCACTGGATTCAGGGAGGGCGATCGTGTATGGCTCTATAACCCAGGTCGTAAGAAAGGAAGGTGCCTTAAATTACAACGGAATTGGGAGGGCCCATAAAAAGTGACGACACGGATAAACGACGACGTCTACAGGATACAACGAGGCCCCAAAATAAAGACGAAAGTTGTACACCTCGCACGGTTGGCTCCGTACACAGTGGAAGAAACTGATCGGGACGATCAGCGCTAAAGGGTTGAATTGACCAGCGCCGACTGCGAAAACAAAGTGGAATTTAGCCCACATTTATGCCGCGTTCCAGAAGGTTCGAGAAGCAGTTGCTGGAATTGTCGAGAATGTCCTAGCAACGTCCACAGTAGCGATGTAAATATTCGGATGAACTTAATACTCGGATTATACGGAATCGGATGAAAATAATACTCGGATTAATTACTCGATTCCGAATTCACAATACTATTCGATATTGCCGTGGTGCCATCCAATCCGATTTCGTCGTTCGTGCCGAAGTAGCCGAATGTTGAATGAATTATACATAGGGGTTAACATGTTTATACGAAGCCAAAGAACTTTTATTTTATTTCTTATAAGGTTATAGGTTCTTAGTATTTATTTTTCCTTTAATAAAGAGATATATATTATTAAATAATTGTATTTGAGAACACGTGCATAAACAAAGAAGACCGCTTCCCTTTAAAGTTTGAAATGGCCGGGTCAGCGGGTGCGCGGCGCGTTTTTTTTTTGTAATGATACGACGAGGTCGAGTCGAGAGAGCGAAAGACCTTTACCTACCGTCTCGTTCTTGCATTCACATTTTCCTTGAAAATAATTAATCCGATTCTGTTTCGAATTCGTATCGTATGACATACTCGGATGCATCCGAGTATTTAGATATTCGGATTCAACGAGTATTTTAATTCGAATTCTCACATCACTAGTCCACAGCACTATATAAGCGACAGCGATGGACAGTTTGACAGTTTTTGACGGTAATTTGACAGAAGTTAAGAGAAAAGTGAAGAAAAAGTGATTACGAAAGCGAAATAGTTGTTGAATTATAATTATAATTAATAAAAGTGTTGGAAAAATACGTGATATTAAAATACGTAACAATATATTTTATAAACCTGAAGAACCGTGCTTTTATCTACTTTTATAATATTGCACTTCACATAGGTAGGTACCTAGTGGAATCATTCTGATCCATTGCTTTCATTTATTAAACCAAAGATAAGTTAAAAATTCTCACAAACGACAGCTTTTACAAATTGGGACGACAAAAGAACTTTACAAAAATAGTTCCATACAGGGTGTCTCCGAATTCCGTGTATACAGAACAATAACAAAAGTCGATTTAGCCCGCATTCATTTAATTGTTATTCGCAACATACGAAATCGCTAACTGCATAATATTTTGTTGTGATTATAAAAAATTAACCTACGATACGAGTAGTAGATTTTTCTCCCTACAGTGAGTAATACTAATTAACTAGAAGGCGTTGTAGACAAGCACCCAAAATGCGATTTTCCCTTTACAAACGTCGGTTTTGGGTAAGAAAGAGAAAAGGGTTGGAACCTTTACATACTGTTACCTAACCCATACATCAAAAAAGGAAAACGACAATTATAGAGGTTTGAAAAACCTTTTTCTGTTATTTTATGCTCTCGAAATTTGGAGATATAAAATCTATGTGAAGGGATGGTTTACGCGCCCGACATTTGCATATATTCATGTTCAGCACATCGTGTTGCACAACATCCTCGAGTTTAAAAGAAATTGAGTCGGCATCGTAAACGAACTATTATACCAAACAAAGCAAAACAAACGGTCGCCTTCATTTATTTCACGTTTTAGGTGTTACAATTACCCACAACGCGATCTCGTTAATTAGTATTACTCATAGTTCGGAAAAAATCTTCTACTCGTATCGTAGGTTAATTATCATAACCATTGATTAAAAATAATAGGTCCAAAGTAAAAATGCGTTATTTTTGGCACCTTTGTTTTTTTTTTGGTTGTAGATCATCTCAATGGGGTAGCAGAATAATAAACTTAATTAATCTTAGTGTTCAATTTGCTTAACATCAAAATATCGAAGGTTATTGGATAGATACAACTACTCTAACTAAAATCTATTATAGATGCTAAATTTAAAATTATGCGTTTTTATACATAGTAAGTATTCCCAATTCCAAGGATATCTGCGATTTTTTTGGATTGGTTATGTAAAGGCTGCTGCAGTTTCTATATACGTTTGGTGCGTCTTATCCTTCCCTCTGAATCATCATCCACCCATTTTCATGATCCCCACAAAGAGGCTGAAATGGAACTTTCGCCATACTCCAAAACTTTGCATCAGTTGTGTGGGACGAATTGTAGTTTAAGTGGCGGCATTAACAAAAATTTTTTTTATTTGTTTGGCAGAACTTACATATTTCTCCCTCAGGAGTTACATATAAATCCTGAAAGAGAGAAGACTTTCCTCTCTGTGCTCAGGAACCTTAAGACTAAACTTATATACTCAAACTTATAAACTAAAATGAAAAGTGAGTATCTAGTAATTTTAGTTTGCCTTTAATTTTACATTAAATTAATTTACAGTTTACATTACAATACTTAGGTTTCTGAAACAGTCCATAATTTTTTTTCTTTTAAAGTTTATCAGAAATTGTTAGGTGTTTATACTTATTTGACAAGGCATTGAAAGTCTAATACAGTTTTTTTCTATGTTTTTTTTTTGTTTAGGCAGCGGTGAATCCTTTTTTCTCGTAATATAATTACTTCTCGAGTTACAATACGATTCACTTAAATAAATAATTATAATGGACCATAATGAATTTGGCTGAATAAAGCCCACCGATACTTGGAATATTTTTATTTTTTAATAGGGTTTTAAGTTTATTTTGGATATTTATAAGTTTTTTGAGTTCAGATATATAGGCACCACCCCATATTATTAAACCATAATTAGTTATACAATATACATAAGCGTAATATATTATTTTATCCGTTTTTTTTACATTTAACGTTATTTGTTTTGAATAAACCATTCATTTAGTATTTTCATTTTTGATTCATATTTACTTAGGCTTGCTCCCAAGAATTTTCAAAAGATAATGCAACAGTGTCATCAGCGAAAGCATACGTGTCATTGCAATAATGAAATATATTATTTATATATATTATGAAAATCAATTGACCCAGGACAGTACCCTGAGGAACACCTGTTTTAACAGATTTAGAAAAACTATTCACATTTCCAATTTTTACTCTTTGTGTCCAGACAGATATTGTTTAATAAGGCATTAATTTCAGAATATAGGAAAGACGGGGAGGATAAGTATGTTTGGTGAACGAGAGCCAAAGAAAAAGGTACACCTGTGTACTTTGCTTGGTAGGGGAGTTATCGATTATAGATAGAATATAACGAGTGAAAATGCAACAAAAAGATGTAGTGTAAGGCCATACACTGGTACCAACGTTAGCGCCAATAGTATTCGGCCAATGTATGAATCGACAAAGTATCGCATAGCCAGTGTTGGTACCAATGGTTTTATGCATTGGCGTCAAAGTTGAAAGTGTTTCGTCCGGTGTTTATAGACAAAATATCAAATACCAATAATCGCGTTGCCGACTATTACCGACCACACGCTGGTACAAGCAAGCGAAGGCTACTATTATTTAGCGATGTGTTGAATGTTCGAAGGGAGAAGACACTAAAATATTTTATGAATACAAGGAGGAGAACGAAAAGGTTTTACGTTGTCTGGAGTTCTATCAAACAAAACCAATGATGTAAAACCCAATGGTTAGGGAGCATTGAAACCGAAATGCAGTTGTTGATGCATAGCAACGTTTACAGACGAGTTTCTGTATGGGTTGTTCGGTGCAGGAATTAAAAGGAATAAGAAAGTCGTTAATGTCAACATATCGACTATATTAAATGCACTTATGATTAAAACTGTTGCACCCAGCGCAATTTCTATGTTGGACATTTTGACATTTTGTTCTGTCGAAAAAATACTGAATGCTTAACTGACTTGAAGGTAATTGGCTTCCATGGGTGTATGTTGATAAACACGCGAATTTTTAAACCGAACATTGGTGCCAACACTGGCGTAAACATTAGTCCCAGTGTGTTAAGCCCGGGTAAGAATGTGTACGTAAGTCGAAAGACCAAATTTTGGCATGAAAGAGAGTTACATTTATTTTATTCTTTTATTTATGTTAATTATAATAATTAATTTATATATTCAAATGCACAGAACATGCTTTTTAGAATAAAAAAGTTAGGTAAGTCAGAAGATTTTGTTAGCAAACTTACAAGTTATTTAACAAATGTGATTTTAATTAAACTGTAAACTCTGACGCCTTACCAATTTAAATAATTTGTCACAGATTAGTGTGGTTTTAATTAAATGTGCTAATCCTTGTAAGTGGAATTTATTAAAGGTTTATTCCTTATTTAATCTCGTGCTCCGAATAGCAGAATGCCATCAAATATAATTATAGAATGTATTAAAATGATTTATCATTACCTACCACCACTTTACTTTACTTACATCAGAACAATCTCAAAAACAAAGCTTCTTAGTTTTGTAAAAATAAAAGGAAACTTATTTTCAGTAATTCACCTTAAGGTATGAATATTTCTCATTTTTTCTACATAATTGTCATTTCGGTTGATGCATCATTATATGTAGTGGCTACTTTGTACCATTTAGGGACTATAGAGTGGATGGTTGATGTTATTCCATATAAACGGTCATTGAGGTGACATAGGGGCTTATAAATCCCCTTTTCCGATTAAAACAAAAAAACAATGGGGGAGGCAGGCAATAATATGACTTGTCTATAATTCTTGGGCAATGACTATTTCTGAAATAGTGTACCTGCTCAAGAAGTTATATAATCGAAGAAAACTACAAAAAAAACCGAAAGCTAAGGTAAGCTTTAGACGACTACTGTTGCTGCTACTGATCTAATTAAATTGTCTGAAGATTATAAGTAGCTCATAGTACAATAGTAATTTGCAGTTCTAAAAATCCCAAACATTGCTTTGCATCTGCCAGCAGTTTGTTTTTCATTAGTTACTCAAGACTTGAGTGAAAAGATATTCTGATGCTAATGTTACAACTTCGTTAAGCAATTCAAAAGTCACATTATACATTTTAGTAGCGGCTCTATAATGGAAATAAGCAAGTTCATCCCCATAAGTTTGTAACTACTCGATCATCTCACGTTTTAGGTAGTTTAATGATCTAACAGATATTTTATATTTGGTAAAGATGGCTTTTTCAATCACAGTTCCCAACTGTAATTAATTCGGCAAGTTCACGGTAACAGAAATCTATGACTCTGTCACAGATGTGATAAAAGTAACAGATACATTTCACATTCCTTCCGAAAAAAAAAACTGTTGGGTGTTTCATTCCCAGCAATATTGGTGGGCGATCTGTCCCCCCCCCCCCGACCTACACTCTTGTGCAAAGTCGGAGGGGTAGAGCGGAAGGCCCTCTTAAGCCTCCTTTAGGAATAGTGGGAATGGGTGGGTGATGGTTGGGTAAAGGAAGATGAGACGGACGAAATAAAGACAGAAGAGAAGTGAAAGACTATCTGTGGAATGTATCTACCCCAGCATTTGCCTAAATGATCCAAGGAAACCACAGAAAAACTTGGACCAGAGTAGCCGGCCCCGGAATCGAACCGGTGACCACTCGAATGCTAAGCAATTATCTAGACGACTAGACCATGCCGCTCGGTGTGCAAATAAAACCTTTAACTTTTGGGTGTTTCATTCCCATCAATATTGGTGGGCGCGCTGTTCTGAACAGTTCTTCGTTGGGTCAGTCGTGTGTATCATCGTGCTCGTTTTAATAGATAACGGGCCTACAGGGAACGAATCAGACCATATTTGGGAACATTAGACTGTACCCTACAACAGTCTATAATTACCATAGCTGAAAGAGTCGTATTAGTGCTATCTCAGATCGAAATACAGAGCAGGCCATATATTTGACCCTCGTCTCGCCACAGCCAACCAAGTTACTTCAGGGAGCAACAATATCAACTCCCCATTAGAGAGCAACAATAACAACTCCCTTTGAGAGTCTCTGTCTTCCTTACCAGGGTAGGAGGAATGTCGGAGAGCTCCAGTAGAGAGCAATAATAGCAATTCCCTATGAGAGTCTTCTACGTTTGTCTTTTAGAAAACCAAAATTTACTTGAATTAAGTGAATTTTTAATAGAGAAGAAAAACGAAATTGTATGCATTGTCATGATTATCAATGCGATTACATTCAACTTAAAATAACTATTAGAAAAAATTTCAAAATATGTAGCACCCGGGTATGGGTGGCTATACATTACTTCAAACATTTGTGTAGTTTGTATAACGTTAGACGGTTTATTGGCTGAAAGACTATGAAAGTGGTAATAATAATTTTTTGAAAACACACTCTTTCACTGTACATGTTATTAATGTATTATTCGTTTTGTTTTTTTGCTATTTCTGCACAAGTCTTTTCATATAGCATTCATAGAGTAGGTCATACACGATCATAGGATTGGCACGTACATTCGACGCCCTGTGAACGCAAATACAATAATAGTCTACAAGCAGTGACACACATTTTGTTGTTTATAAATCTAGTCTTCCAAATGTATTGCACTCAATTGGTTCGAACTAGCTTGCAATCAGCTTGTATTGGCGATCCACGCTTTTACGTGTATTCCGGAAGTGCTCCGGATCTTTCAAGAGTTTTATCACTAGCTCTTGAACCCATAACATAAATTGCACTATTTGTAGCTATTCATACGTCCGGTTAGATACACCTACTGCTTCTTAAATTGCAATAGTAATATTTCAGAAGAAATTGATACAAACGAAACACCAAGACACGAATATGTATAAAAAATCTACTAAATTTTATTCATATCTTTTGTGGATGAAATGTTAAGAAATGAAAAAAAAATACACCACATAAATATTTAATAGGTACATAACATCATTACAAAATATGTAAGTCAACCTCTGAAAATTAGGTGTTTGTTATTGAAGCAGACTGACTAGTTGAAAGCTTGGTGGCAACAATTACCCAGAGTTCCTAACCAATATCTTTTTTATTAAAATCTATGGTAATAGTCTTAAAAGAATGTGTATTAAGAATAAGTAAAAAATATTGCTATCTAAAGGAAATGAAATAAAGTAAGAATGACGATGACCCTCCTTGTGAAGTGGACTTTGTGAAGGTGGTTCATTTCGAAAATATATTCTAAATCCATTTTTTGTGGATTAATCTCATTTCGATTTCACATGTATAAGTGAGTTCTTATAAGTTTGTTCTGCAATTTACTCCCGTTCTTTTCTAATTCGTTTATAGAAAATTTGAAAAATAAGGAGGCACTGGAAAGAGTGGCATGACTACCTCAACACTTACTTAATACGCATTGCCTTCTCCTAGTCCTCAACTCTTCACCGTTTTATAAAGGTGCATATTTTGAGTGATCTTAACTTTAACAAGCCGTCGGTTATTTCACAATTTAAGGTTAACCGGAACAATTCCTGACTTTTAAGTGCAAATATCCTTCTTGATTAATGATACCGTTAGGCGAACCCAAGAAACCACCGGAGTTTAAATCTAGATTCTCAGCCAACCGAAAACATTTGAATTATAAATGTTACTTGAGTCAAAGCTGGTTATGTAGGCACGAACGATAGGTTTTTTTCACTGTACCACAACATGTATTAAGTACTCCTTCAAATTTGGTAGGTAACGGCTGATTTATTTTCAATACGGCAAATGACCCGAGTAAACATTAACAAGATAAATAAAGTGGCGCAAAGATGATTCTTATTTTAATGGATAGATCAGGATGAGTAAAAAAAACCCTAAACCTCCCTTTACCATCCAGCAAATTTTCAATTTTTGTAAATTATTCCAGATTTTCTGATCATGAATTAAATGCACATTGAATTATTTACCAGAAGATGACAAGTCTTACGAATTGTTTTTTGTCGTTGATTTTATATCTCCGGATTTAATGTTACCGTCAGAAAGAGGAGCGAATTTTGTATGGTGTTTTTAAATATTTAATAAATTAAATGATGCTTTACAAAACAAATGACACATAAAAACTGATTTCACAAATATATTAAAAAACACTACTTGCCTAATTAACTATCAACTAGGGGCGTTGACAATGGCAGGGACTATTGAGTAATAGCGGTCACCCGCTACGCCACCCTAACCCTTCTGTCTCACTTTCTTGGTCTTACTTGCCGTCTTTTCTGACTAACATAGTGCTGTTTTAGTTACCCCCAAACGGAACTTTTGGAAGTTGGTCACGGCCTACTATTGCCGTTCAATTGTGTCGAAGTTCCGTGTGGTTGTTTCGTGTTTCGTGAAATCAGACACGTTACATAATTAAATTAGAACAAATGTTATATAATGAAATATAAAACAGTTACTGAAAAATGAATTTTGGAAAAATATGAGCACTATGTGACATTACCGAAATTATTGAAAAAGTTCTATTGCGTTGACCAAATGCGTAAGGAAAAAATTCAGGTGAATACCTAAATAAAACATTAAATTTAGGCTTTTTGATGAATTTATATTCGGGTGTAATTAATGCAAAATGCAAAGTAAATTGCCAAATATTTTATTTATGTAGTAGGTACACATAATAATAAGTAAAAATGCAAACATTTTTATTTTCCCGAATTTATGAAGAAAAATGGGTAAAGTGTACTTAAGTTAGGGGTATTTGTTTAAATTTACCTAATTGATATCCAAATGACCTTGTACCCTACGGCTAAAATAATGTTCAAAGTTACAGTCAAGTACCACTTTTAGTACTATCCCATTTATAAGAAATATATATATAATATCAAAAAAGAATAAGAGATTTCACGTGTCAGGTCAAAGACTGATTTTCAATTGCAGTGCGTTTTATTTTTTCATTTCTGCAAAAAGGCAACATTCACTTCAGTTTTACGATCGTACTCATTCACTAACAAAGCATCAGTAGTAATTATATCATAAAATGAATGTATTATAATTACAGCAATACTATGTATGCGACACTAAAATTGCCATTACTTCTTTAATTTATGATGCAGTCACGGTTATTTAATTATCTTATTATATCCAAGAAACTACTCCAGTCATTCCTAAGTTGTTCACCTAGTGTGTGACAGTGACATTGTTGATAAAATTGTACGGTAATAGATCGCGTAGAAGCAAACATCATATCACCAATAACCTTTCCTTCTTAAATTATTACCCAACCTTACTCTATGTACTCAATATTATTTTGGATGAACTGTGTAATGTTTCTGTGGGGGTAAAAACACGTGAAAAGTCTTAAATTATTTATTGACTATGAAACACTTAAAATTAACAAAACGAAACGGGAACTAGAACTAAATTAACAAACGGAAACTAAAACTAAATTAACAGCAACTATCTAGAGTCTACAATTTCTTCTATGCACTTCAGTCACTAATTTATTTTACACAATTTATTTGCCTGTCACTACTCTTTGCTATTTATTTGTTCGCCGGAAGGTCTCGCACTGCACTGTACTGTGCTCTGCTGTCGTCTAACGACCGATCTCTTTGTATAGTCAATAGTCGTTCTTGTAGAAACAACTCGAGGTTTTCGCGGTCTTTCGTGGAAGGATCGATCCCAGACGCGGCATCCGTTCACAGCTCACCAACAGGCGAGCACACGTACGCGTCGCGGAGACTAGAATCTTCTCGCGAACTGCTGGACGGTTTCATTACAATAGTAACAAAATCGAAAGCTAATCAATAAAGTCTGTTGGTTGCTCTTGTTAGATTACACCACGTATTTAATTTATGAAAGAATGTTTATTGATTTTTTGCTATTGTTGAAATTTTAAACCTAGTTTTCTGTATTAAAAGGAGAAATGTTTTGTTACCTTATTCAGAATGTTTCTGTGGTTTCTCTGGAACATTAAGGTTGATGTTGAGATATAATAATATTCCAAGTGTAATCATTACATTTTTTTGTCTTCATTTTATGTTTCTCTCCCTCGCCACAACCCATTAATTTCCACGGTTCCTAATGTACACATAAAAGAGCCTATCACCCTACCCTCCGACTACACTTGAATGTAGGTTTGTATGTGGTCGTCTACATAGTTATGTTACCAGTTGATAGTAATAAAACACCAAAGAGTTTTAAACGTTATTTTCTCCACTTACTTAGGCAACGTGACAATCTTAAATTATGTAACATAACGTATACTTTATGCTATCTGCAGTGCTTACCATGCTTCATGAAATTGAGTAGGCAATGGGGGTAATTTTGTTCAAAATGCCGCCTCAGTATACAGAATTTGCTGACTACCGTGAAAATTGGTTGAACTTAAATATCATAAGGACGTGTGTGTCATCATCATTAACTCTTCAATTCGAAAACTAATTGAACACGTACCACGAGTTATTCCTATATCGAGCCAAAGTTTGCGTTTCTCGAAGACTAGAACAACCTGTATCTGTAACTATTTGCGGTTAGTAATTTAGTCTAAGTTTTTGTACTCCTGTATCTGTTTCTAATATGGCTTAAATAGCTTCTCATTTTTTTTTTTTTTATCCACAGTGTTCACTATTTTTTACGATTTGCATTACCTCTTCTAATTTATAACCTTTTCTATATTTCTATAACATCATATCCTAAACGCTTCTTTTTATATCGAGTCTCTGCACCTAGCGCTGTTCAACTTCAGAGTACTAACTCCTCCAGGCATGATGTTTAATTATGAAATGCCCCTATTTGGCTAATTAAAGATGGAAACGTTTTGAAAGTAAATCTTACGTAAAATAAAATAATAACCTTATGATCAGGACATGCGAAATATTAATTTCAAAACCAATGCATCTAAGGCAAACATACAGCAACAATATGACGGCCGTTCCACGTACGAAAAGACGTGATTCTTTTAATACATAAAACGATTTAATCTAAACTTTAAGAATAAGAAGGAAACTATCAAAAATTGTTTGAACTACTCTTGTCAACAAAAACAAAAGCTAAAAACACAATAGGAGACGTTACAGATAAGTATTCTATTATAATAAAAAAATCTTAAGATTACATTTATATTAAAAAAAAAAAAAAACGTAAGTATTCATCTACTAAACAACTGCTTCTACTTTACACAAAACCACCACTGCAAAATAACAAATGCATTGAATAAATTAAGATAATAATTATAATTCTTCTGCTTCTCCCTAAATAACCCCACCAATTGACAATAAGAGTACAAACCTAATAATGTATAATAATGATGTGTGTATGGTGTCAAGTAATTATACTTTTGATTAGTATTAAGTAGATTACTTCGGGTACAGCATTATCTTCACCTTTAGTCGGATTTTCGTAATTAGTAACATTAACCGTTATACGTTCCGAGTCGCAAAGCACATTAGTTGCAACAGAGGGACTGCTACCAGCTCTAAAATGAGGAACACCATCTCCGAAAGGGCAATAAGTCTGCAGCAAACTTCCAAGAGCGCAGCCATAAAATTATTAAATCACGTCGGTCTCAAAGGCCTTTGTACAGAAAACATCCATTAGACTCTAGCACCGAATACTGCTAATTAATTACATTACTTCACGGTATAAATATTGCACTTCCATTAGTTTAGATTTGTATCAAAAATAAATGAACAATGAAATTTCAGTGTCCATCGCCTAAATTAGAATATCCATATTGAAAAATATTATTTGTACACAAGCATAAATCGATATGTAATAATATGTCTGTTACGCATGTATTTCTGAAAGACTCGAACGTGAGAAACCGTACCCAAAAGGGTGTATATTTGTATACATGTTAGTATATAATTTGAAGTGTCTAGCAGGCATAGCTGTAATATAAACATAGACAACGAAAAGAAAAATATCAAATAAAAGTCTTTTAAAAGTTTTAAAACCAAGAGCACGCATTTTAAATTGCTTTTAATAAAGTTAATATTTAAATTTATTTTCTTCGCTTATTTTATTTTATTAGCATAGTTCCCACTGCCCAAACCAATAATCCAACTCGTAAGTTAACACTTTTTGCTTTGGCATTGTATTATACAAAGAATTCTAGAAACCTACTTAAGCTGATATTTTTTTTCGATGTAGTACCAGCAAGCTGTGTATAACTGACAATAATCTTTAAAAAAATTGTTAAAAAACTTTTGAAGGTCAACTTAATATTTTTTTATCCTTAAATGGGGAATGAGAGCAGTTTTAGGCGCAGACTGCTAATTCAAACTTTTAATACCAAGGATTTTGAAGGTTAAGACATAATACTCAATAATCAAGGAAATAATGAATTATAATGGACAGTAGTAGTGTATAAATTGTATTGGTATTATTTGTAAGTAAGTTAGGAAAATAAATGATTTTGAATGCAAATATGTTTGATTAAGCGACAAGTTTGTTCACTTAAATTTCTATGATCTGTAAGTAACACATTTTGTGTGTGTTAAGGCTCACCAAATACAATAATAAAAAGGCTACATAAGAGTAGTAAACACGTTTAAAAGCATTTTATTGTCGAGATTATGTTTACTCACGTACCCTAACTTTAACTCGATGAAAGTCCTGGTTTATACGTAGACGAGATCGAGTAAAACAAATTCCATTGAAATCGTGACGTGCCCTTTAAGCAGACAGTGGCATATTTCCCACTCTACATTTGGACCTTTTATCATAATTTACATTCTGCGTAGCACTTGTCACCTTAACAGCTACATTGTAGGATTATAGGATCTATGGAATAATAATTATTTTTACATCTCTAAGTAAATCAATTTCGCCTTTTCCTTTGTTTACATTTAAGTTTTAAGGAATAATACATGAAAACTGTACATCAGTTTTCAAACTAAGTAATACATTATCTTTGCCTATTAAACTTGAAATCAGTATGACGTAAATTATTCTCAACCATGCCTTTATGGGGTGTATAGTTTCTTTTTATTTTTGAGGTTACGTACCACTTGAAAGTTAGATTAAGGCTGGTATAGGTTGCCCTCATTCTTTTTACTTTTCAAATCTAATTCTCTCTGATTATACGAGGTTCTTCAAACTGAATGATACATTTGAAGATAGGGAAATTAAGCGTGTTATAGATTTGAAATTATGATAACAACGGTTATCAATAATAATATTTATACCTATCATTAAAACATTTGCCGAATTTAATTATCTTTTAAATTTTATTTTATTCTGATTAATTACTAACACAACTACATCGTTAAGGTTTCATGCTTGCCTTGTTTAACTCGATCGATAGAATAAAAAACCTAACCGCATACGGCTGTGGCACGTTGAGTCAAATTGAGCCAACAATCATTAGGTGCAATTTAAAGCAGAGCGTGCGTTTTACCTTGAAATGTATGTAAGAATATTTACAACATTGCTGATCGGTCATGTTTTATTAAACATGTATGCAATAATATGACTTGACGTTAACTTATTTTTATTACATAGAAGTTAATGCAAACTAATGGGAATTTTAAATAGGGAAATAACGTTAAGATAAATATTACTTTTTTTTAATAGTGTTTTAAATTGATAACCTAATTGATACATACAGTTCATATTTTTAATCAGAAAATATTTGAAAATTATCACAAATATAGACAGATATAATCCTAATATTTGAGAATTCTGAGAATATGGGTAGTTTAGAGGGGTCAGGGCCCCCTGCCCCTCCCTGGCCATGCTAATTCAAAGAACTATACTTATTAGTTTGTGAATAAAAAATGTTTAATACGTAGATGTATAATACAGTATAAACGACGCTGTTGGTATTTCTATCGATTTCATTTATCTATAGAAAAGGGAATTGAGTGGAGAGGCAGATGAGTTTCAGAAGTCGTTTAAATTGTAGGAAAATTCGGAATGTACCAGTTTTGTATTTCGAACCATTGTAGTGCAATATCATACGATTACGACAGGTAAAGACAGGTAGGTATATAGGTAACCATTGGCAACAACCCGCTTTCATTCGCTTCCCTTCAGTACTCACCTCTCGACGAGGTTGCCAAGCAACAGGAAAATGGTGCCGTCAACAGGACCGTATTACGCTATCTCTCTCATAAACATCGATTAGTGAAATTCTCTTGACTGATGACGTGCTCCTTTTATATAGATGTATTATATTATATACCCTACATACGTAAATACCTAAATAATTCAACGTCTATAAAGCTTTCGTTCTGATAAAAGAGAAGCTATACATCAATTATTTGTACATCATTATGTACTTTTGTAATTAAGTAATTTATAATTTCTGTCATTTTATATTCATAGATGTTGACTTCATAGTATTGTATACGATATGTAAAGTTTATTAATACAATTGCACCTCTAAATTTAAAAGTTTTCATTTTAATTCTGAATAAACCTTTCCTTAGGATAAAATGGAAAAAATCAGTATTAAAATTACAATTCTTATTATTTTAACCACATCGGCAAAAGATCTTTCAAATAACATTTACAGAAACAGTTAAAGGTTTTTGTAACTGTAAGCTTCTACTTTTTTTTTGTAGTTTTTAATAGAACTTCCTTTTGTATATATTCACTAAATAGGATATGTTACGTGGTGGATTTAAACAGCAGTTTTTTTAATTAGAACTTGACACTATCGCACACACGCACAATATTTAGTTCCAGATTCAAATTAATATTAATTGAACACGTTGATTTATCCAATTTATTAGAACAATGGTTTAATTCGACACTTGCTTAAGATCCGGTTGGAACTTCGTCGAATGAGTAGCCCCGAGATTTGACCGTCAACACTTATTTAAGGAAACACAAGGTTTACTTCGTTGAACTCTCGTTTATTAGCAAAATCACACTAACTGCTTTTACATTGGGGTAGGCCCTTTTATATTAAGCTTACTGCTAAGGTTATTAGAGTTAAGGTTACATTCTAATTCTTAATAGTGAAACTGATAATTACCATTAGGTGTATTCGTAACATATATAATATTTATCCAATGTCAACACACTAATGGATCATCGTTTTATAAGAGAGTTATAAGTAGTGATGTGCCGGATATCCGTATCCGTATCCGTATCCGCGGATATCCGAGGGAAAAGAGAGATCCGTATCCGTATCCGTTAGTTTTTGGCGGATCTTTTACGGATTTTTTACCTTATTAATTTTAAATTTGTAGATGAAATACCATATATATATTGTGCCGATCAATATAGATGTAGGCAGTACTGTGTGTATAGATGAGTGCGTGGCGGGTTATTGCCGACAAAAGCGACAATAAATAAAGCAAAAAATAAATATAAAGAGGGATGCCGCCTGCCACATGGTTCACCAAGGACAGAACGCACACGACGGCCGAAGAAGACGGTCGTCTAAAATTGATTAGACGCGACCAGATTATTTTAGTTTTAAAATTATTGTGACATTAATATTGTATTATTGGATTTGATTGTGTTTTGTAGACATTTTTCTTAACTGATATACCAAACACAAACGTTATCTGTGCTGCACAGTGTCACACTAAACTATACGCGGCGGTAAATATTGCACATAGATCTTTGCAAAGAGACAATTTATTATAAAAGTTAGCTCTTAAAAAGTTTCATAACAGTTTGTCTCTTTCAAAAGGTCGATGTACAGGGTGATTCATTATAATGTCGCCCCCCTTTAACTTTGTTAGTTGGAGTGTCCCAAAAAAATTAAAAGTATGGTTATGTAGGTGCTAAAAAATACTTTTTTTCTATTTATAACAAAAATTTGAAAAATGATCAGTATACAGGGAAAACCAAAAAGTTAATTTTTTTTTAATGGATCACCCTATATATGAATTTATTTTTCAATTCCTCGTAAAATTTTAAGCATAATTTATATGACATACCCTATACCTAAATTTAATAGTTTCTGAAATATTCGCATTTGAAACGTTGTCATAAAATATTTTATTAAACAATTGTTACAAATAAAGAAGTCCTAGTCCACGCTTTATTGAAAACAAATAACTAACAGTGACATTATATAAAAAAACCGTGTATACGACTACCAAATTGAAAACCTCGATCGTCTTAAAGATTTGATACGGAATTAAATTAATAATTTAAATGAAAATAACCCAGCATTTCCATAACAGATTGATTAGAGAAAATGCGAAGAACCCTTATACAATGTGTTGAAGAAAATGGAGGCCCAGTAGAGCATCTTTATATTCAACTAAAAATTGTTTTTGTCATATTATTTATTGTTAGATTTCTTGGTTTGTTGTTGTTTAATAAAATATTTGATAATAACGTTTCAAATGCGAATATTTCAGAAACTATTGAAGTTAGGTATACGGTATGTTATATAAATTATGCTTAGAATTTTACGAGGAATCGAAAAATAAATTTGTATATAGGGGGATCCATTTAAAAATAATTAACTTTTTGGTTTTCCCTGTATACTGATCATTTTTCAAATTTTTGTTATAAATAGGAAAAAAGTATTTTTTAGCAACTACATAACCATACTTTTAATTTTTTTGGGACACTCCAAAAATTCAATTCAAAAGTTAAATGGGGACGATATTATAATGAATCACCCTGTACCTACAATATTTAGCGTCGCGTACTCTAAGAAAGTAAAGATCCGTATCCGTATCCGTATTCGCGGATCTTGAGACCAAATATCCGTTTTCAGATCCGTATCCGCGGATATACAATTTTAGCGATCCGGCACATCACTAGTTATAAGTGCAAAAACGCGGTCGGCGACGTAGTCCAAGTTCGCATCACGGCCGGTACACATTTTTTTTATTAATTTATTTATTTACTATTTGTTTATTCTAAATAGAAAATGTATTTGATGAGATACTAAACCCTCAAAAGGTAAATCGCACCCGTGGTTGACCACTTTTCTATTTAATTATGGAGTTATGCAATTGATATAATTACAACAAATGTCTAAAAGTCTCATCTATACAGTTCCTATTTAGCTCATCATCATAATGAAATGAGTATCACTACAAAACAGACTGAATTGAAGTTGCTGTGTAGGTACTCTATAGGTAAATACACAAGAGCAATGCAAACAAAAGTTCAGGCCAGACTATCGACAAATAGCACGAGTAATGCAATGACCACTTTTATTAGGTACAACGGGTTTGTTACTGAACAAAATTTTTATCTAGAAAACATTTTCGTCAGAGTATTTTACTTCAATAATTATTAATGGAGCTGACATTTCACACATGCCTAACAGGGACATTTATTCCCACCATAACCTAATTCTTGTCTAATTATAACAAATTACTCAAGGGGATACCTTTAAGGTAGGCGCGCTTCAATTAGGGGAGGAAGAAACTAATCTCAATTAAATAGAGAAGACGAGGGGGTTCATTGATAACTTCTCATTAATTCAATAAATCTCACGTTAGAGAAGGTGGGAGTTTCAACCCTTTCTAACAAATCTCACTAAGGAGGACTAACAGTTCAAATTACAATAAAAACACCTCACATGAATAATAGACGTCTCCTCAGAGACACTTATTCCTACTATATACTAGCTCTTATCTAATATAATAGACACCCTAAAGACATTCCCATAAACTATTATATATGATAAAATGGAGAGGAAGAGTCCAAAAAAATCTTAATAAATCTCATCTAAAAAAAGGAGGTTATTAAAAATCCAACAATAACTCATTAATTCAAAAAAATCGTAATATTTACTTTCCCTCTTTTAAATAAAAACTCGTTATGGGGTAAATCCCAACGTAAGGGATGTGTAACTTCGACATAATTGCACGGCAAAAGTAGGCTGTTCCGAAGTTCCGTTTGAGGGTAATTAAAAGTGCACTATGTGGGTCAGTATAGAATAATTAATTAATACAGCCAGAAAAGGAATAAGTAAGATCAAGCAAGCGAGTGAGACGGATTAGGGTGGTGTAGTGTGTGACCGCTATCACTCACTCTAATGCCCCAAAAGTCCCTGACATTATCAACGCCACTAGTTGGTAAATATTTTTTTTTTATGTTTTCCCGGGGGGGGGGGGGGGGGGGGGGGGGGGGGGGGGGGGGGGGGTTTTTGAGGGTGGGGTTAGGGTGGTGTAGTGTGTGCGTATCTCTTATGGTTGTTTGTGTTGGTGTTTTTTTTTTTTGTTTTGTGGGGGTGTTTTTTGTGTGTGTGTGTGTGTGTGTGTGTGTGTGTGTGTGTGGTGTGTGGTGGTGGCGTGTGTGTTTGTGTGTGTGTGTGTGTGTGTGTGTGTGTGTGTGTGTGTGTGTGTGTGTGTGTGTGTGTGTGTGTGTGTGTGTGTGTGTGTGTGTGCGTGTGTGTGTGTGTGTGTGTGTGTGTGTGTGTGTGTGTGTGTGTGTGTGTGTGTGTGTGTGTGTGTGTGTGTGTGTGTGTGTGTGTGTGTGTGTGTGTGTGTGTGTGTGTGTGTGTGTGTGTGTGTGTGTGCGAAAATATTGTTTTAAAATTTTTTTTTTCATTAAACCTTAACACCATAAAAAAATTCGCTTGTTCGTGACAGATGACGTGTGATTCCACCCATAATTTACCAAAATCTTATCAATAGGCGAAGGGCCAAATTAAAATTAATTAGCGAGCGTCCTCTCTAAATCTCAAATCCCGAAGTTCATCATTTTAAGCTTACCATTCTAGAGACCATCTGTTCGATTCTGAATCCGGCTTCTCTGGGAAAGTTTTTCTATGGCTTCTTTGGATAATTTAGGGCAGTAGTGTTACACAAATAATACCGCACTTCCCATTTGTTTTCATTTCGTCTACCTCATTTTCTCGCTGAAACCGCCACCCATCCATTTCCATAATTCCCAAGAAATCTGAAGAGAATTGTGCGACAGTTTCTATGTTTACCTCATATTAGTAAATTAACTGACAAAAAAACGCAATGTATTTATATCGTTACTTATTTAATTTAATTTATTTAATGCTAGATAGATTATTAAATGGTTCTAGCGATACTATCAATGTGCTCTGTGAGTAATAATTATACAAAAATTTTAATGCCGTTTTATTCTTTTTCTTTCAGTAGAACATAATTTAGCAAAAGGCTTTACGTAAGCAAAGTAGGTGAGTATTTGTGTTTAGTCGTTTTTACTTAATACCGGATCCGTTCGAGACTGGAATTTTTTGTGACCCTTCATTTAAGCATTAAAAAAAACTAAACAGTTGTTTATTAAAAAGTAAATATCTACATAAAATATTTAATGAACTAATACGCGCTTTGACACATTTTCTGTGGAGACAAAATTCCCACAATTCTTGGAAAAAACCTCAAAGGTCACTTGAGTAAATATTCTTGTAGTGTTGTTTAAAAATATATAAAATTCTCGTAACTCCGTGACTATAAAAAGATCGTTATGTGTTTGTGATTAAATTATATTATTAATTAAAATCGAAAAAAAAAATATCGCCGATAACATGGAAATAAACAAAAAAAAAGGTGCTGTTAACACCAAATAAAGTCTTAAAAAAAGTATTTGAGTAATGTAAGTTTTTATGCGGTCGCATAGGCGTAATTGAGTTATTAAGAAAAATTAAAATCAGAAAATGTTAGTTTTTCTAAAGGATCGCAAAATGGAAAAAGGTCAGAATGAATTTGAAATGAGATTTGTTGAAAGCATTAAATTCTGTAAAACGTTTCCAAATGAACCGATGTGTCATCTCTTGTAACAACAGAGATACCAACGGTGAGTATCGAAATGTAGACACATTGTATGATTAAAAAACAAAGAGGTTGTAGTAGTAAAAATGAAATTCACTTACCGAGTATACAGGATTATCCCAAAATGCCGTGTAGGTACATGGAGCAATCAAAGACTCCTGGAGTCAAAGAAAGTCAATTGAATGGCATTTGTCTATATACAGGGTTATTCATGCTATACGGCACGGAATATCCAAATATGAGACTTTCAAAAACTTTAACTTATTGGTTATATGAGGGTTTATTATGGTTACTTTTTAAAATTATTTTCATATTATACAGGGTGTTCCAAATGCCCTAAAACTATCAGTTATATTTTTTTTAATGGAACTCCTTATATATTGTTGCATTTTTCTCATCAAAATAAGTGTCTGTTTTGATGAGATTTATAATACTTATACCTTAAGGTTTTTTAAATATAGTTATTTGAATTTTATTAAAATCTAACCTAATTTTCATGTTTCAAATACTTAAGAAGTATTTAAGCTATGTAAGCCACATTTACAATGAAGTAACAATAGATTATATTTTACATCCCAATTATAATAAACTCTTCATCTTATACAGGGTGTCCAAAAATTTACCTTTGGTTTGGTTTTAGGGTTTTCACTTATTTTGATTGGAGAATCCAAAAATGCAATAATATATGGGGGATTCCATTTAAAAAAAAAACATAACTGATTCTTTTAGGACATTTAGAAAACACCCTGTATAATATGAAAATAATTTTAAAAATTAACCATAATAGACCACCATTTAACCCAAAAGTTAAAGTTGTTGAAAGTCTCGTATTTTGACTATAATGTTCCGTACCGTATAGCGTGAATAACCCTGTATAAAAACAAATAATAAAAGAAGGTGAAAATTCAATATGTATTGATTTTGAAAATATATAAACAAAAATGGAACTTAACTTTAATAGATTATTAAAACTTAAATTTTTATTTATTTATTATTCATTTCGTATTTACCTAATTACCCTTGTAGGTACTTCCAATATGTGTACATTTTTAAAGTTTTCTTTTATTACATTTGGTTACTGTTTTATTAAGATCTACATTATGAATTTTATTCCATAAATAACTAAACAAATCAAGTACAAATTATATGCAATAAAATTTTAATATTCCGTATAAAATTAAATGCTATATGTAGCAGGGATCGTTGGATTTTTTTCCCTAAAAGAGACGGTGATCCAGAAAAGGTTAGGAATTGGTCTATATGCTAAATAATTTCTAGTTGTCCGTGAGAGGGCGACAAATATAACAGAAGAAATGATTTTATTTTTCTACTTATCCAAAGCACTTTCTATAGTTTTAGGGACTTATTTATTACGTATACCTAAATCAATTTTTTATAATGCTGTAAATTGCCCATCCCTTAGATATAATTGTTCTGAACTTTATTAAAGGGCTCAATAAACACTCCAATTATGTTTAGAAAAGATACACGCTTTATCTTCTTTTCTGTTTTTTATTTCTTTCTTATTTTTTTCAAAACTTTCAAAGTAGTTAGGATATTACGAACATTAACATCTTAAAAATGAAAACAAAGATCTACGTTTATATTAGTGATGGGCACTATCGAATAAATTGAACTATCGAATAATTACTAAATGACTACTTTTAACTATCGGGGGTCCGTGAACCTGGCACCCGGAATGGAGGAAAACAATTTTAAAAATCACTTTCGAAGGTCCAATCTCGTCTAATTGATTGTAGTGAAATTTATTTTGTTTGTAGTTCAATGGTAAAAAAGTTATTCGCGGTTTAAAAAATCCCCCTACCCCTGAATAATGCCATCCACTCAGGGATCGTTCCGTAGTATCAAGTAAACATAGAAAATGAATGTAGTGAAATTTGTTTCGTTTGTAGTTCAACAAAAAGGATAGTTTTTGGAAATTCAAAAATTTTCAAATTCCATAAATCAAAATACCAAAACCTTTTTTTGAAGTATCTACCAGTGATTACGTTTAAATGATTGTAGTGAAATTTTTTTCGTTTGTAGTTGCTCAAAAAACAAGATTTTTCAAGTTTTACATTTCACCCTATAGCTTCACAGTAAGAAAAGTTCTTTTTCGAGTTTTAAAAATCACTTCTGAAGGTCAAATCTCGTCTAGTTGATTGTAGTGAAATTTATTTTGTTTGTAGTTCAATGGTAAAAAAGTTATTCGCGGTTTAAAAAATCCCCCTACCTTTGAATGATGCCACCCACTCATGGATCGTTCCGTAGTATCAAGTAAACATAGAAAATTAATGTAGTGAAAGTTTCGTTTGTAGTTCAACAAAAAGGGTAATTTCTAGTTTACCCGCTAAATTTAAAATATAAATATTAAACATGAAATTAAACAAATATTTGCATGTTTCAATTAGTTAATATGTAATTTTAAAATCATCCCATATTATAACCTATAAGTGAAACTAAGAAACAAAGCTAATGTTTTTGTAATTATCTACAAATTTTGAATGAAGCTGAACATCTAATTTTCATTAAAAATTAAAAAGACTGCCTATGATAATCCAAACGGTTTTCAGGACCGAAAAATCCAATTGATTTGTGAAGACTTTTGATTTGACAAAATTTTTAATTAAGCCGGAAACACCCATTATCCTGAACTACAAACAAAAATCATGAAACTACTATCGATCGCATGATATTATGCATCAT
Organism: Agrilus mali; assembly: GCA_029378335.1. Classification (NCBI taxonomy): domain Eukaryota; kingdom Metazoa; phylum Arthropoda; class Insecta; order Coleoptera; family Buprestidae; genus Agrilus; species Agrilus mali. The sequence goes on along the minus strand of CM055663.1, from coordinate 13,390,659 downwards.
GTAGAATAAAAATTAAATGTCTGTCGATATTTGTATTTTTTTAAAAATCTTTAATTAAGCTGAAATCACCCGTTATTCTGAAATATAAACAAAAATACCTACTATAATCGATTCCACGATATCCTGCATTCTGTATGATAAAAATTACGTATCTGTAGATATCTTAAGTTTTAAACAATACCCCTTTTTTTAAACTACAGTCACCTACTATATTTACTTGATACTACGGAACGATCCCTGAGTGGGTGGCATTATTCAGGGGGATGGGGATTTAAACCACATATAACTTTTTAATGTTTAAACTACAAGCAAAACAATTGTTACAACAACCAATTAGATGAGATTTGACTTCTAAAAGTTATTTTTAAAAATTCAAAAAAAAATTTTTCATTCTATGTATGTTTGGGATGAAGTGCAGAATTTAAAACGTCCTGTTTTTTGTCAAATACAAATGAAATGATTTTTTTTACAATTATTCAAACGTAACTTCTGATAGATATGTCAGGCGAATTTTTGGTACATTGATTTTCGAATTTGAAAATTTCTGAATTTTTCAAAAAACTATCCTTTTTGTAGCACTACAAACGAAACCAATTTCACTACATTCATTTTCTATGTTTACTTGATACTACGTAACGTTCCCTGAATGGGTGGCATCATTCAGGGGTAGGGGGTTTTTTTAACCGCGAATAACTCTTTTACCATTGAACTACAAACAAAATAAATTTCACTACAATCAATTAGACGAGATTGGACCTTCTAAAGTGATTTTTAAAACTTGAAAAAAAACTTTTCTTACTGTGAAGCTATAGGGTGAAATGTAAAACTTGAAAAATCTTGTTTTTTGAGCAACTACAAACGAAAAAAATTTCACTACAATCATTTTCTATGTTAACTTGGTACTACGGAACGATCCCTGAGTGGGTGGCATCATTCAGGGGTAGGGGGTTTTTTTAACCGCGAATAACTCTTTTACCATTGAACTAAGTAACAGTTAAGCCTCTACCAGGTGGTAGGTATTCATAGTAGTTTAACTTAGCTAACATTATCTAATTTAATCATTTACTTTTGAACTAAAATGGACAAATTATCGAAGTACTTTATATCTAAAATTATAACTGTGTTCACTTTGTCAGCCTTACTAATTTACAGATTATTATTTAAACACCAAATTTGGAGGGATAGTTGCTATTTTTGGTGATGCATAGCACTTTAACCACTTTAATGATAGCGACATTTCATACCGGAACCTCTAGGGGTGCATGGCAGTTCAAACATTTTAATGATAGCGACAATTCCATACCGTAACCTAAACAAAACCCTCTTGATAGTGCATACCACTTCAAACATTTTAGTCATAGCGACCATGGGTTTGTTGTAGATGTTCCTACAGTCCTTTAATTTGTATAATTATAAGTATAATGTTTCAATACTTTTATGTTTGCTTTAATATGTCTCTTTTTAGGTCCAAGATATCATTTACTTATATAAATAAACCCGTTTTACTCATATATATATGACTAATGATAAACATTATTCTGATTTCACATAGAGGCTAACTATATTTTATATCGACTGGGTTGGTTAATAAGCTTGAATGCAAGTATTTTATGCTGTATAATCAGTGAAATATACATTGTTGCTAGTTTAATTAACAACTTGTGTAGCTAATATGTTAATTATATGATAGATAATTGTACAAACATCAATTGCTTTAACTTACTTTTGCAAGAGTTAAATATAAACACTTCTATAGGGTGGATTGAATAGTAAAAACATGTACCTATTTATAAAAGAAATAAAACCTAAAATTACAAAATACCTAATAATGTACGTATAGTAGTTATATCTTCCCTTAAATGTTCACGCTTGTAGTCCCACTACTTATAGTAAACCATTTTACTGCACCAAATTTAAAAATATTTGATCATACGGTGTCCTATTGCACAATGTCAATCATCTTTTTATTGTAATCACAATTAGCATTCATAATTCCAAGTTAATTTATACGTATATAAGATAGGTTCTCAGAATATGTATTATGGAAACAACACCACAAATTTATATTTACATACACCATTGTTATATTGCTTGGTAGGTACGTTTGCCAACCTGTATCTCAATAAAAACCATTACATTCATTGACTTCTTAAATCTGCCTGAAAAGTTGTGTTTTAAATGAAAATTGATACAAAATATATTCTGAAGCATTTCACAACTTACTATTTACCAATTTATTTACATATAACTCCTTATTGATGAATTTCGTTATTTAAAATCTCCATAAAATATTTTAACACATAATATCAACTCATTGATTTAGTATTAAAATTATTACTTACATCAGAACTGTTAACTTTGTGTCTGATTTACTCAAATAAGACGTTTTAAACATCAAAATTTTAAGGTCAACACATACATACTTAACAATCGTTCAATTCAAACTCGAAAACGTCAAAATTAACGATTTTTAATGAAAGACCCTGATTAAACGATAACGTCCTAGACACCGAAAGTAAAGCAGTTGTGAGGTTTGATCTTTTCCCTAGACGTTTCAATCGTCAGCTAGTTTCGGGATGTCGTATTGTAGTGTAACTTACCTAGGCCAATGTGACCATCAAAAATTTCTTACCCTTCGTTGTGTTGAAAATCCAGGTCTTGCCAAAAATTACAAAATTGTACTCTGGTACGGGTTTACCATTAGAGGAACAAGGTTAAATAAAACACAGTGAATTCATTCCTACTTTTTAATTCAAAATCAAATGTAAATTTGGAAATGAGAGTGTCAGACTCAGCCTGTGGCTAGCGTGGAAAAAGAGCCTGACAGAGAAAACCACGATCTAAGCCACTCAATGATTTGTTAGGAATTATATTGAGCCCACCTCGATGTTCCCGACGAATTGTGATAAAAATGTTTGACAATAGTTATGGATATACAAAACAGAGTTGGTTGTTGTTGAATTGAATTGAATTGAATAAAAAAGCGAATGATTTTCATTTATAAAATATTAATAAACGTTGTTCCTTGTTAAAGCAAAGTTAGCAGACAATTTCTAACAAAATCAGGAGTGGGATATGGTACAGTAAAGCCCACAAGTGATGTATTGGTAACAAAAATAATGGCGAAAGTCTCGCGAAAAAGTTCAAGCCGGGATGGTACAACCCTTCCGGGGAAACCACCAAACAGACAGAGAAATGTAAGTGTATCGAGTTCGTCGTCAGAATCCAGTGATTCCAGTGCCCAGAGTCGAAGAAAACGAAAAAGGCAGTCATTTGAACGTGAATTTTTAAGTGTTAACCTAAGCGATGAAAAAATGGTCCCATTGTTTGATCCTCAAAAACCAGAACAATCTATATCAACTCGCTATTGGGTACCATTGGGATGATTTGACCATAAACAGATTAGTCGCAAATAGGTTAATCGGTATGACAAGGCGGTGGTACGACGTGCAGGAACAGACTACCGGGAATTGGAAAACAATGAAAAAACTTTTGACCAAACAGTTCTCGAAACCTTTACCTTTTGCTAAATTACCTCGCAATGCGATTTTATATGAGACGAGTAGTGACCAGGATCTGTCAGAATACTGTTTCAATAAGTTAGATAAACTACGTTCTTTGAAATTGAACATTCCGGAAGATTATTTAGTGGATGCCGTGATAGGGGGTATCACAGATGACGATATTGCCAGATCGGCTAGGTCTTCGCTCTTTAACACGACCAATGAACTTTACGCGTATTTGAGTACTTTAGGAAAAATGCCGAAAAGTACGAGATACGACAATCGTAGAAAAGAATTAAGTGATCGCCCGAAACGACCGTTGCAACAATCCGGAAGTGTGAAAAAAACGGAAATTCATTGTTTTAACTGTAATGGACCACATCGCGTCCGAGACTGCAAGAAACCAAAATTACAATGCTACAGTTAGGTCATAAGCAGAGTACATGTCCCAAAAAAAATTAGATCATGGCCAAAGAAGTGTTCATGCAGTGGAAGAAACTACAAAAAGTGTTATGAATCCGTACGTTATGAATGTGGCTTTGAATGGAAGGAGATATAGATGTTTAGTTGATACCGGAAGTTCTTGTACTATTATCAAACAAAAGGTGGTCGAAGAACTGAATGTTAAGCTGAAATACAATTGTCGTGTTCAGTTACGAAGCTTTACGGGAGACTATGTTGAAACCATGGGGACTGTTGATATACGCGTTCGCGTGGGCCAACCAAGTGCAATATTAAACGTAACAGTGGTATATGACAACTATATTAAATACGATTGCATCATTGGACGCGACTTTATAGATCTTCCTAACGTAATGTTGATAAAAATCGGAACAGACGTACGTTTGCGCGAGTTGACGATGATTATTACACTGACTGCGAACGATTGTTGCGAAATCGAAAAAGAATTCATAATTAATGACGAGATAAGTAGTGCTGACAAGATTAAACTCGAATCCCTTTTGTGTGAATTTAGTGACTGTATCTCCAGATCTATAGCCGATTTAGGTAAAACGCGTTTTATCGAGATGGAAATTAAACTCATGACGGACGAACCAATTGTTCATCGACCTTACCGATTACCATTAGTTGAGAAAAAGAAATTACAAGAAATAGTTAAAGAATTACAAGAAAACGAGATTATACGTGAATCGTCGGCGGCTTACGCCAGCCCTGTGATATTGGTAAAGAAGAAAACCGGCGACTATAGAATGTGTGTTGACTACGGACGGTTAAACGCCATCACCATCAAAGACAAGTTTCCTCTTCCACTTATAGAAGAACAGATAGATAAGTTGGGAAGAGACGAGCACGACAATAAATACAAGTATTACACTGATCTAGATTTGGCTTCAGGGTTTCACCAAGTGCCTATAAAAAACAGTTCCGTAGACAAAACTGCGTTCATTACCTCAGATGGACACTTCGAATTTTTAAGAATGCCGTTTGGTCTTTGCAACTCTCCTTCGGTATTCCAACACTTAGTGAATAACGTCCTAGGCGACCTAAGGGAGAATATAGCGTTTCCATATATGGATGACTTCATCATACCCTCGATCAGTGTTGAAGAAGGGCTGAAGCGACTACGTTTGGTGCTGAAAGCGTTTCGTAGACACAATCTAACCTTAAAACTGAGTAAATGTTCCTTTTTCTGTACAGAAATCGATTATCTCGGACGCCAGATAAGTGCTGAAGGAATCCGGCCTGGAAAAAGGAAAATTGAAGCGATCCAACGTATGAAATAACCTGAAAACGTCAAGCAAGTGCGACAATTTCTTGGGTTATCAGGATACTTCAGGAAATTTATGAAAAATTACGCGCTAATTGTAGAACCATTGACAAGATTAACCCGGAAAGATTCAACTAGGTGTTGGAAAAGTTAACAACGACAATATTTCGAACAAGTGAAAAACGCATTAAGCTCCAGACCAATCCTATCAGTATTTAATCCATCATTATGTACAGAGTTACATACTGATGCCAGCTCGCTAGCTGTTGCAGCCATCTTATTTCAAAAACAACCCGATGAGACGCAACGAGTGGTTGCATATTTTAGCAAGCAAACTACCGCTGATCAGAGGTGCTACCACTCATATGAACTTGATACGATGGCAGTAGTTTTGGCGTTACAGCATTTCCGAGTTTATTTGCTTGGTATGCGGTTTACTATCATTTCAGACTGAAGTGCGTTACGTACGGCGTTTTCAAAGAAAGATTTAGTTCCCAGGATTGGGAGATGGTGGCTCTTGGTACAAGAGTTTACGTTCGACATCAGACATCGCCCAAGAGCGCGAATGCCTCACGTCGATGCACTTAGTAGGTTACCAGTCGTACAAGAGATTAATCAGATTGACATAACTGAAAATGAGTGGATTATAGCGGCACAGTTGTAGGATGAACAGTTGAACAGGGTCCGTCAAATATTGGAAGCACAAACAATAAACCGAGAAAATAGTCACTATTTCAAAGAGTATATTGTAAAGAATGGTATAGTATATCGTAAGATTGATAATTGACAAAAATTGTGGGCAGTTCCGAAAGCAGCTAGGTGGCAAATTCTAAGACTGTCACGATCAAGCTGGCCATAGAGGTGTCGAAGGTACACTTAAGAGAGTTCTACTACTACTACTGGTTCTCTAAGATGAGACGTTTTGTCACGAAGTATACGGCTGCGTGCTTTAATTGTGCGTACTACAAGCGCAAAACGGGCAGAAAGATAGGCTTGTTACATCCCATCGAAAAGCATCCGGTGCCATTCCACACGGTACACATCGATCATGTTGGACCATTTGAGACTACTAAAACAGGAAATAAATTGCTTGTAATTTTCGATGCTTTCACTAAATTCGTAATAATCGAAGCTGTCAAGTCCACAAAGGTAAAAACCGTCATACAAACGCTCCAAACAGTCATGAGTCAACTCGAATTGTTAGCGACCGTGGAAGCGCTTTCATGTCCACAACGTTTCGTACATTTTGCGAATCTTATGCGATATGACACATATTGAATGCAGTCGCTACTCCAAGATCGAATGGTCAATGCGAGCGATATAACAGGACAATAATTAGTATGTTGGCCACAACCAGCATTGACAGTGACCCGAATAAATGGGACAGATATGTTAAAGATGTACAGAGTGCTATGAATACGTCGTTCAACAAGGGCATTAATACGACTCCTGCTCAAGCTCTATTTGGTTACCAGCCGAAATCTCTGGCAGAAGCAAAAATACTGAACACGGTAAAACCAGTGGTTGACAGAATTGATATTGCTCAACAGAGACAAAAAATGAAAAAACACATAAGCGAAGACCAACAGAAACAAAAAGAATACTACGATAAACAAAGACGTGCTGCACCAAAATATGATGTAAACGATCTAGTAAGGGTGCAGATTACTAGTGTTCCAAGTACTGGTTCAAGCAGGAAGCTGTTGCCTAAATTTAAAGGACCTTTTAGGGTAACCAGAGTATTATTTAATGATAGATATGAAGTTGAAGACCTAAGAGGTGGTCGAAAGGGAAGACATGCTCGAACAGTTATCGCGGCAGACAAAATGGCGCGATGGATAACAATGATGTAGATCCGAGTTGTCATCAGATGTGTTAACAACGAATACAACAACTGAGACCGAGACTGTCTACTTGTTGTAGGAGTTATCACATACATGACGAGGAATTCATGGTCATTAGACGTTTTACGAAGAAGACGGTAACTGGGACCGATAATGTCCACTTGCCGTCTGAGTAGTTACGTAGATGACATTGTTTTGAAATTTTGGACGTATTAGCGTGGACGACAACAACTGGGACATACAGTGTCCGCTTGTAAGAGTTAATGCGTATGAGGGGCGTATTGACGAGGACGACAACAACTGGAACAGACAGTGTTCACTTGTTGTAAGAGTCAATACGTATGTGAATGAAATCCAAGTAGCTGTGGCATGTGAGATTTGGTAGCAACCGGGACCGATCATGTCCGCTTGCTGAGGCCTGTCTGATGAAGTCATAATGGTCACCAAAACCCACACCGACAATAAGTGAGTAATCCAGAGCATTCAAAGATCGGGCGGCCTGGGACATTCCGCAAGACAGGATGGCCGAATGTTAGGAATTATATTATGTTCCCGACGAATTGTAATAAAAATGTTTGACAGTAGTTATGGAAATACAAAACAGAGTTGGTTGTTATTGAATTGAGTTGAATTGAATTGAATTGAATAAAAAAGGGAATGATTTTGACTTATAAAATATTAATAAACGTTGTTCCTTGTTAAAGCAAAGTTAGCAGACAATTTCTAACAGATTTAAAAACAAATTCAAATATAAACAAAAAATCAAAATATCAAATTCAACTAAGTCACATATAAATCAAATATCCAATGTAAAAATCAATTCAAGTAAAACACAGGTAAATCGAATTCCAGTAAAATTGTAAATCAAAATATCAATGCAAAAATAAAATCAAGAAAACCACAAGTAAATCAAAATTGTTAAAGCCAAGTAAAATAGTAAATCAAAGTATCCAGGTAAAAATAAAATCAAGAAAAACACAAGTAAATCAAAATGTCAAATCCAAGTAAAATGGTAAATCGAAATATCCAATGTAAAAAAAATAAATTCAAGTAGAACAGGTAATTGCAGAGTAAACCCAACACAAAATAAAATGCACATAAAAATATTCAACCAATAAGAAAATTCAATAAAACACATATAAATCAGGGCACACAAAAACACATAAAAGGGTAAAAACACAATAAAACAAAAACCAAATAAAAAGTATGTAAAATAATCAATAAGAAATTGTTGTAAATATAATTAAAAGTTCTCAAATAAAATGAAATCGAAAACAACTTGGAAAAGATAAATTCAATTTTTGTAGTTCTCAGGCTCAACAAAAATGAAAAGTAATTTGTGTAAGAAAATTTAGAAAACCTTATGAAAAATTTACAAAATGTAAAACACCCAAATTTTATTATAATTTCCTAATGTTCGATTAATTTTGACACAATTTGAAATTCAATCCCTACAAACACATTTTAAAACCAAAAACATATTTGTTAGTTAAATTAGGAGTTTGGAGTCCTGTACGGAAGTAATCCAGATAACGTTGAAAACAAAAATGTGATTTGGGCATACGCAAAACAAATAAATAAAGTCTGGAGTCCCTAAGGAAGCAATCCAGATAACGTTGAGAATAAAATAAAAATATGTGTATAAAGTACAAGTTGCGTAAATACTCCCAAAATCACCACGGGAGAAAATATTAGTACAAGGCATTTCATACTTAGATTGAACCACAAAATGTTTTGCCCTTTTCGAAAATAAACACAAATAAGTTGAAAAACGAAATATTAATGTAAAGCCTGAAAAACTTTTTAAATGAAATAATTTTAAAAATATAATTTAGTAAGATTTACTTGAATTGAAATTAATTTAAAAATGTAATTTATTTAATTTAGTGAGATTTACCTGAATTGAAATTAATTAAAAAATGTAATTTATTTAATTTAATGAGATTTACCTGAATTTAAATTATTTTAAAAAAGTAAATTATTTAATTTAGTGAGATTTACCTGAATTGAAATTAATTTAAAAATGTAGTTTATTTAATTTAGCGAGATTTACCTAAATTAAAATTATTTTAAGAATTCATAAACGATGGAACAGAATTTCCATAGTTTAAAAGAAAATAATAAAAAGTGAAATTAAATTTGAAACAATTAGAATTATAAAAATGATGAAACAAAATAATATTAATTTAGAATAATAAAATAATTATCATACCTATTAGAAATGTAAGTAATTTATCCAATTTGAAACAAAAACTCAAAAACACACAAAATACAAATAAAAACACAAGACAAATTTTAAACTCGGATTTCAAAATCTGAATCTGAATGTTGAATTGAATATGATTGTTGTATTATGAGAGGAGATAGATTTCAGGGGTTTCGTTACAACGTAAAAACTAGTGATGGGCACTATCGAATAAATTGAACTATCGAATAATTACTAAATGACTACTTTTAACTATCGAATGAATTCATTCGAATGAATTTAGTAATCACTATTTTTTTTCAATTACACTATAGTCAGGCAGCAGACGGTTATCCATCGCTCGGTCCATACTAACATACAAATATACTGATACGAACGTGTATACCAACAGACAAATCTACGATTAATATGCTAGTATGGATAAAAAACAAACAGGCTATGCTGAAAATAATAAATAACCTCGACTTAAAAAACATGGTTTCTTATTCTTATTACTTTGATAAAATTATTATTTACTTCGGTAAGCGATCTTTTTTGTATTATTTATTGCTATACGTACTTTATTGTTATTGAACTAAAATAAGTGTTTTAGAAACATCTGTTGTTCTTATCCAGGTATTTGTTAGAGGGCGACGAATAAAGAGTTTTTTATTTTTACATTTAACTGCTTTTTTTATACGTTTCTGCACTTATTATTATTTTTTTTTTTTGGGTAATTATAAGTACGCAGTACAAACATATAGTACCTGAGTATTTATGACTCAAATCATCACTACACTAATTTAAAAATTATTAATTATTTATTTGCATTTTATTTTGCCTCATATTTAACTAGTATAAATTGGTGCCATAGAAAATTATGTTTTTAAAGTATGTATGTATGTATGTATTGATAACGTCTAATAATTATAGAATTGTTTATATTATTCGGCTCTGCTACGAGGAAGTAGCGAAGTAGTAGACAATGCGCAAACGTATCATTTACCCATTCCAACCACGACTCCAACGTTCAGTTCGATAGTTGGAAAGTATTCGAATAAAAAAAGTAACTACTATTTTCAGTAAACTACTTTCATTACTTTTTTTATTCGAATACTTTTCAACTATCGAATAGTTCGAATAGTAGTGAACTATCGAATAGTTCGATAGTTTTTATTCGATAGTGCCCATCACTAGTAAAAACGTGTTTTTTTGCCGTTTTCATTCGCTCATATCTCTTAAACGTCTTAATAAATCGAAACGAAATTTTACAAATTGTTGCGCCCTAACAGCATCAACAATGTATTTTGCCTTAAGTCTACTTATTTTCCCACTTTTGCATTTAATTGAAACTTCGTTTTTACTTTAAATACTTTATTATATTTTTCACTTGCGTATTTAATTAAAACTTCGTTTTCACTTTAATTACTTTATTATAACTATAATTTTAATAGGTGATGACTTACTGTTACTTATTGTCTAACTGCGTTGTTTTACTATTCTGCTTCTCTTTTCCGTTGTTCTAACTTACATGCTAATTTATAATTTCGTTATACTACGTCAGAGACTAAAGTACAGAGTGGTGACCAACCCTACGCTTATTTTCTAATATTATTATTTTTAATAGCAAATCAGACCCAGACAAGGTAAATAGAAAGAATGGATGAGTCTGACCAATATTTACTTTCTCAATAAATTTCTATAAACATTTATAATTGCTACTTAAATAGAGAGCATCCGGAACGATAATTTTGCTTACAATTATAACTGTTTACAATTTTAACAACAAATATTTCAAACAACAGTTTTGATAAGAACAATAACTATTGACAAATGATTATTAATGATTTGAATAAAGACTATTTGAAATTTTGAATTGATAAATTATTATTTCAATACTGATGATTATTTCCTTAGATTTAAAAAACTTAATAATTATATTTTAAATTGGTCCATAATATTCCTCCCCCTCTTGAAAAAGATTTTATAAGGGTACCGAATAAAATCTGCTTATGCAATAAGTTATGCAATATTAACCAAGTCCTTAATCTCTGACTATCTCTAACACTATAATTATGATACATTTTGTCCTTAGCCTTATACAAATTTTACTTACAATTAGGTTTACTGCTTAGGCACAGAGCGCTTATGGTGGGATATATATCCTATGGGTTTCAATTGATTTGAAGTATTTGTTTCAGTAATAAATGATTATTTCAATTCTGATGATTATTTCTTTAGATTTAAAAACTTAATAATTATATTTTAAATTGGTCCATAACAAAATCTTTACTTCCGTTAACTCCGAATCAAATACTTCTACGGCATTTGCCACACGCTTTCCCGGTTTTTCGAAATAATCGAACGAAAATTGCAATTTTGACGTGTTCTGCCTCAGCAAACGTCCATATCTTCAGCGGATCATTATTAGATATGATTTTTTACTTAAAGATTTTAACATATTAAAATCTGAAGAAGTTGAAGTCTTCTATGGTTTGAAAATTTATTTAACAATTTTGTAACTGATGTTTTTAAATATATTTCAATTTTGTTTCATCTGAGATGCTTAAAAAGTTTAAAAACAGATCTAAATCTAAAAGACAAAAAGACAAAAACCAAAAATTTTAAGAGAACAAAAATAACTAAAGCAATTTATATAACCTAAAATGAAAATAGAAAAACAAAAAAAAAAACAAGAGATTATTAAAAAATTAATTACAAAGCTGTTAATTCTTGTAACTCCATATTAAAATAAAAAACAACACAAAAGTTACATACTTTTATTGTAGACCACAATAATATTATTTCACCACACAGTGGCTTCCTCAGGTGGAAATATAATGATTATATGCCCTACCCGGTGTTCAATAAAGTTTTCTTTGTTTTCATTGTTCTCTTTTTTTGTTAAAGTGGCGCCCGAGCATATATTCTTTTTAATATTTCATAGTATTTTATTTTAATAAATTTTAATTATTCATTTTTTTTTAACTAACTATATTAATTTCAAACCAATAAGTAATAGTTCTGTAAAAGACAAGTATGTTGGGAGAATGTAACGAAAGAATAGAAGACGAGAATAGAAAAGGTTGTTAAGTAGAGAGGATGGTCTGACCCTGTTAAAAAAAATATTTAAAAAGTAAAAGATGTATTTGAAATATATTAATTTTTTCACTAGATTTAAAAATTTAAAAGGCTTTCCACCAAAAAGGAAAAAAACTAGAAGAATTTTTAAACCTAAAAAAATAAAAACAAAAAAAAAAGAGATTATTCAAAAATCAACTTAATTTTGAACTCCAATAAAAAAAAAAATTACATTCATTAATATTATATTTCCACCTGAGGAAGCCACTGTGTGGTGAAATAATATTATTGTGGTCTACAATAAAAGTTTTGTAACTTTTGTGTTGTGTTTTTATTTTAAGAGATTATTCCTTCTAATAATACCTTTTAGGGGAACCCTAAAGTAATCAGTAAACATTTTATATTTCAATCCCCTTTTCTTTTTAAATATTTTTTTTAACAGGGTCAGACCATCCTCTCTACTTAACAACCTTTTCTATTCCTCGTCTTCTATCCTTTCGTTACATTCTCCCAACATACTTTGTCTTTTAACAGAACTATTACTTATTGGTTTGAAATTAATAATAGTTAGTTATAAAAAAATGAATTAATTAAAATTTATTAAAATAAAATACTATGAAATATTAAAAAGAATATATGCTCGGGCGCCACTTTAACAAAAAAAGAGAACAATGAAAACAAAGAAAACTTTATTGAGCACCGGGTAGGGCATCGGTGGTTCCAGAAAAATCCTGATGCGATAGAGGGCTCTAAGCTCTCATTAAAAAAACAAAAAAAAACAACTTGAAGAGTATAGTTAGATATTTTACAAAAAGTAGAAACAAACACTTACAAAATGAACATGCCCATCCATACACGTTCCCTGCGACAATGATGGGACTGCCGCTGGATTCAGGGTACGTTGGGGACTTCCAAAGTTAGTTAGGGGCCAGACAAGAAATGGAGAGTTGGGACCAACCTTGATAGATATTACAGGGGCCGCCTGCAGGTTTTAAACGGCTCGTTATGTGGCTGGTCCGATGGAAATTTAAATTACTCCCTTAGCCTGGTAAATCTTCTATTAGGTCTTCATCCCGACCCGTCCTCCAGCTTCCTAGTCCGTCCGGAACCTAATTAAATCTATGGATGGGCGACAAATGAACGGATAAACTAGTACACATCATAAGTTTACCTAAAAATTAAAAGATAGTAATAAAACAAAATGTTTGAAGGCATTAAAGATGCCTAAAAAACAGGGGAAGAAAAGGAAGGGTGCAGGTGAGTCTGTCGAAGTCAGAACAAAAGGCAAAAGATTCACCAAATCACTCACCAGACACCACAAGAAATAATTACATAAAAATTACAAAAATAAGATGCGAAAAGCTAAATAAATTAATAATTTACAAAACTGCCACAAGGGCCCAAAGGATGCAAAAGATAACGTTAGATTTACTAACTAAATGCCTCGTGGCAACTAAAAAAAATTATGACAAAAAAAGTTAAAATTAATTAAGAAAAATTACCAATTTAAAAGTGCTTCGATAAATTATGAATTTAAATGAAAATAAATGAAATACTTGATTTTTTACGTGAAATATTAACAAAAATTAAGAGGTACACTCAAAGACAACGTGAAGTACAAACACGAACAGAAAAAACACACACACACGTCTCGTCGATGCCAAGGATCGAGGAAAAAGACCTCGAGCGCCGACCGGAAAATTTTTCAACGATCCTTCCAAAGATCGCGAAGTCCTGCGCGAAGGTTGTTAGCCTTGATGATTAGACGGAACGTCGACCAAAATTAAGAAATAATCAAGAAAACTGAACCAATACAAACACAACCTGAATAGAAATAAGTAAAGCTTTAGTAACGGGATTTTTCGTAGAAAAAAAACGTTACACTCTTCATCCTTCATCCAATACTTACATTCTCTGCTTTCATTCCCTACTCTAAACCTTGCAAAAGTATTTCTCATTCTTTTGATATAAGTATTGTAGTTCAAAATCTCTTTGCTAATGTTCCCAAAGTAAGTATTTTCTCATATTTTCAACATATATTGATTTATCTATCCGTCTCAAGTCTTCCCTTATAGTTTCATTACCTACATTATATCTTCACTAACTACTCTACATTCATTCCTAAACTACCCCATTTTTTTATTACTAACTACTAACGCATCATCCGTCATCTCATAAATTTTTCAGTTTCCTTTCGTATTTAACTACCCTTTTTCTGGTTTCCTCTACAATATTACCACATTACAGCTCCCTTCTAACCACAAAGTCTGGTGTGTTTCTGTGTAAGTTAAGTACCAACTTTATATACTTATATAATTTTCCCGCTTGTTCCTATTCTTGCCATCCCAATACTTCCACACCATATAGTGCTACACTTCTGATAGTCACATCAAATAACCTTTTTCTCTTCGCCCAATCATTATTACTATCTATATGCGCTTTGTGGTTGTTACTAAACTTCGTAAAATTGTGCAAAACCGCTTTTTGAGTGGGCATAAAGATATTTATTTTCTATATGATATTAACACCCTGTATCTCTTAATGGAAGCGTTTGCAAACACAAATTTTTGCCATGTATGGTTGGCAGCCCCCTTTTAAGGTAGGTATTTGGGTGAACTTAAATGGGGGGAAAAAGCAAATAAATAAATAATAAAATATTGTTATGTTCAGGCAACTCACCACACATAAAGAAGCGTAAAAGGTGGTCTATAATAGGACAGAACAGAACCATTATCTTTTACTTGGATTAATTTCCTAATAATTTATTCTTATGCTTGGTGGTATCCTGTTTACCTGCTATGTGTATTCAAACATATTTATACATACATACATATTACGGAATAATTATCTAACAGTTGTGCCAATAACAAGTAGGTGTTAAATGATAATGAAATTAGAAAGTAAACGAAAAGCTCTTATCTTCATATCTTATTCGCTCACAGACAAAAAAATCACAATTAATCAACATTTTCAGTATATACTATAGCATTTATTTTAAATAGGTACTGGAAGTCAAAGAGCTTTGCATTATCATTTTCAGCCGTTTTTTAATTTAATCGTGTATGTATTTTAACGTTGATTTTTATACTAATTTAATTGGATACTATTATAAGCCCATCAGTATGTAAATGATAACGTGATTTTAATTAATTTCATTTAGAGTTAATGAGATGCAGCTGTTGTTAATAAAATTTATTGAGTCTGTGCTGTTTGTGCTCATTTCTGGGCCATGATCCAATTTCAAAATTTCCAATTGACACCAGTATCACATAAAGGTTTATTTATCGTTTGTTGCGAGACATTGCATTCTCAACTACCATGTAAATAAAACTGAACTGCTCTCTGTTGCCACTCTTAGAACTTGATTTATCTGCATTTTTGGAGTACCTAAGACGAAGTTGGGGCCGCGAAATTTTTATTTTTCTTCACATCTACTTTTAATCTAATAATAGAGATACGTTTTTCTGTCATCAATATATCCCTTCCTAATAGGTACTGGTTAATTTGTTCTAACCACAACGTAACCTTCAAGTAGCGTACAATTTCTCTTTTATGTTTAAGGTTATGTACCCTTTAAATATTAAGTAGTATGATTGATGGTATCTACGTTTTCTTGATAGAAACTCATGATCACTAATAAAACACAACTTAATTTCCACAAATATTTAATTAAAACTTGACAATTGTTTCGAGTAATACTTCTGAAGAAGTCTTAATGAGGCGAAACAATTGTCAAGTTTTAATTAAATATTTGTGGAAATTAAGTTGTGTTTTATTAGTATTAAGTTGTAGTTAGTACCGGTTGCCCCTATTTTCTAGTTATATAATTAATCGAAATAAAGACAAACTAACATTAAAAACTGATTTCTTTGTTGATTGTGGAAGCCTTAACTTGTTGAACCTAGTTCATAATTTTAAAAAATTAAAAAACAAATAGTTTCAAGCTTTACATTTAAACACACTACAATTGTTTCGCTTAACTTAAGCTTCTTCAGGTGAAGATATAAGTAACAAAATTTTGTGATTAGTAACTACCTCTATATATAACTACTTATAGTTATGGTGGGGGAACTAGATATTGAATTTTAGTAACGGAGAACTTTTTACCTCTAATTGGTCGTTCAAAATTTTATTGTCTTTATAATAACGATTAATTTCTAAACTCTCTAGTAAATCCAATTTTTTACCTTTATTTTGAATATGCAAAATTTCAAATGTAAGTTGAGTCGGTTTTTTTATTTAAAAAACTCTTATAATGCTCGCGAATCCTAATATCAAAAGAACGACCGGTTTGACCTATATATATATTAAGAAAATCAAAACACTTAGTATACCAAGTGTTTTGATTTTCTTAATATTCAACATGTTCCACCAAGAGCCAAGCCACAAGTCAATTTCGTCTATATATATACTTTCTCACAGTTGGCACAACTTGGTAAATAAACACCTGATTTTGAATTATTAGGTGTTTTACATTTATTATTTAAAATAAATTTGCCTAAAGAGTTATCTGTTTTAAAAGATATAAAACTATTGTTAGTATTTTGTAAAATTTTTCCTATTTTAACCTATATATGTTATAAAATTAAAATTAGTCGGTTAAGTTTTTACAAATAGATAAACTTACTTAACTGTTTTTTTGTAGAAGTTATTTATTCAATATATTGTCAACTAGGCTGAGAGAATAACCATTATTTAAAGCAATACGATAAATTCTGTCTAACTTATGGATATTAATATCTATGTTATTTAACAATGAATCGAAAGTAATTCTATGGAGTCTACTAGCCAATTCCGAATGCAGGAACAGGATGTATGCCGAAAAAAAACAGTTAAGTTAGTTTATCCATTTGTAAAAACTAAACCGACTATCTATCCGATATTAGGATTCGCGAGCATTATAAGAGTTTTGTTAAATAAAAAAACCGACTCAACTTATGCAGATCACTTAATCACCAATTGCCATAATTTTAATCAAGAATTTGAAATTTTGCATATTCAAAATAAAGGTAAAAAATTGGATTTACTAGAGAGTTTAGAAATTAATCGTTATAATAAAGACAATAAAATTTTGAACGACCAATTAGAGGTAAAAAGTTCTCCGTTACTAAATTTCAATATCTAGTTCCCCCACCATAACTATAAGTAGGTATATATAGAGGTAGTTACTAATCACAAAACTTTGTTACTTATATCTTCACCTGAAGAAGCTTAAGTTAAGCGAAACAATTGTAGTGTGTTTAAATATAAAGCTTGAAACTATTTGCTTTTCAATTTTTTAAAATTACTGATTTTTTTATCTTTTTAATGGTGTCAAGATATAGGTATCGGTGATGTATGTAACTATACCCTAACCCCTAACCATTCAAAACGGAGTGTATTAAAATTATAGAGTAACAAGTGTAGAACTTTAAAGTCCGCTATATTGATTTAGAGTAGAGTGGCGTAAATAACAATGTGTTTCCAGTTGCCTACAAATAGTTTGAATTGAGTTACCGATGTTTATTAGCGTTTATGTGATGTTTTTGTGGACTTTATAAACGACGAGAAAACAGAAACGTGAAAAAGAGGACATTATGTGGCAGTCTCGAGGAAATTTAATTTCCCTCAAAATCTTTTCTGCTACGTTGATTCTCCGCTCAACGAGTGGAAGCAATGGATTCGAATAAAATTGAATTTGTACGAATTCAATTTCTATCCTACTCGATGCCTGTTTTGAGATAGCTAAGATTTTGTGAGTTTAACGGAGCTCAACAGTGTTTTCAATTTCTCACTTACTTATCACCAGTGACGTACCTAAACTACTGTTATATAAAAAAATATTTAAGTTTCCGAGATATACATCCTATATTTGAACTAGCATTCAAAAAACATTACAATTTCTAAAATCTAAGACGGTATATCGCTAACGACGCATTTTGTAAACAGAGTTTTATGTTAGATTTAAACAGTATAATGTAGCACCTCTCGAATATAAAGACAAGTGAGCGATTGCACCCCCTAAAGGTTTTAAACAACAAACCACATGGTGGCTGATATATTATTACGTACCTACACCAAAATCAGTCGATCAGTGAAGGAGTTGATATAAGTTCTTCCTGTTGTACATCAAAATTGTCTTCAACTACGATTATTCAATAATTTACGATGAATTGCGTCTATGGTGACCACTCAGTCCCGGGTAGGGTCAGAATTCGTCAAAATGGATGTTGGACAGGTAAACAAGGAACAAAAAATGAACCTTCAAAGGATTTTTGTTTATTCATAAGAATAAAATGGCAGTGATTGTAATCGTCAATAGTAGTAGAAGCCTTAAATCTACGTTGTATGATGTTTATTTATATTATTATGGGGAACCTTAAACGACCCAAAATCTATTACAATGATTAGAGAAACCTCAGAACTTACACCTACACCTCAAATAAGAATTTTATATCAACTTTGTACAACTCACTAAAATCAGTGCATTAGTTAGGGAATACAAGCACATTTTATATGTATCAGGGAATTTTAAGGGTCACAACAGGTATGGTATATCATCAATCACAGTGAAATATCAAATACAGGGTGTTGGTACAAAGTCCGACATAGTCAAAACCGTGCACCAATCAAATGTGTCTGTCCTTTCACGTTTGCATTGACCTGAGAGGAAAGAAGTCGTGCAACATCGTACTACATACAACTGTAATTATAGTTGCACTTGCTGTGAGCCATAGACTACCTGGGGACTTTGGTAAGACCTGTCAAAAGTACCTGTTGTCTTTGAAATTCTCATTTTTCAAGGGAATATAGTATAGCTTGTTTGCTATAGAGAAATGGGGCACTATAGGCGTCCTCCAAACTTATGAACCCCTTTTTATTCGGGAGCACCCATTAGATGCTAGCTATGCCTTTTGTATGAGGGTAGTCAAGGTATGCCACTGAAAATAATCGCTTTTATTTTAATTATAATACAGGACAACAAAGGTACGTCACTTACAAGGACTTCTTCATCTTGAACCAAGAGTTCTTCAATAGAAAGTAAGTTTCGCAAAACTAGTAAGTTAACAAATTGACGTATCTATTAGCAAGGCAAAGCCTTGAGATGTTCAATACAATTGTTAGGGCTCGATACAAAACCAAGAATAGATACCCTCAACTGAATGAAATAGATATCGCCCCACTTAGGATTATATCTAAGCGTTGACCTAAATTAATCAGGGTGCAAACGAGGGAATTCCATCTACATCCCTGTTGACCTATCACCCCCAGGTCGGTGTAGTCATATCTTGTTGCTAAATTTTGAGGTAAATGTATCTAAGTGATTGTGAGCCTGTCCTAAAATATCTAGTCAAGCTTCTTAGGCTATCAATTTAGAATAAACCAAATCAAAGTGCTCGCCAAATCTACCTACTACAAAGTACAGTAGAGAAATCAGTAAATATTAATAATCAACATCTAAGAATAATATGAGTAAATATTATTCAAATTATATGTATATATATAATATATATAGTATATAGTTTAGAATAATATATTATCAACAAAGACAATAGAGGGAAGGTAAAAATAGGAAAATACCTTACACCTTTAGGTACAAAGGCTTAACGATGATGATGATAAATGATACTATTAACAGAGGTTCCTGAAAACCCTGATGCATTAGAGAGCTCGAAGCTCTCATAAAAAAACAATAAAAACTTGAAAAGTATATTAATAATCTTATAAAAAAAAACGACTGTTAGTTCCCTACGCCACTTTAGGGACTGCAAACTGGTTTTAGGGTATATTAGGGAATTTTTCTATAAATTCTTCAGGGACCAACCTTATAGGTATTTATGAGGGCTGCCTGCATGGTAATGAGACAGGTTGGAAATTAGTCTCGTAGCCTCAGGGTGTCTTCACTCCTACCCGTAATCCCAGCCTCTTAGACAGCCGGAACCTGCTCTAAATATTTGGATGGGCTGAAAAGAGCAAGAACAAGTACTTAATACTCAAAAAATTTTTACCTATAAATTAAAAAATTAAGATTCGAACACATTGAAGATGCCTTCAAATAAGGTGCATGAAAGGAAGGGTAAAGAAATGTTCGTCGTCAAAATGGTGGTCATTTCACATTTAACAATGATTCGACACAGAAACCATATGAAAATTTTAATTAAAAAAATGTAATTATAAAAACAATTTACAATCAATAGCAATAGCATTAAGGCAAACCAAGGATCGTCATATAAAGCGTGAATCAAAACGAAAGAACTTGCCACGTGGCAACCAAAAAACATTTTGAATAAAAATTACTACAAATTAAAAAAAATTCTTAGCAAAACAAGAATTCCCAATGGCAAAGTCAAAGCTACTTAGACTGCATGAAGAATTTTGAAATTTAAGAAGGAATTGATGGTAACTGGCTCACGAACAAAAATTTTCACAGGAACATCAAGCACAAGACACAATCAGAAAAACACAAACACGTCTCGTCAGTATCAAGGGTAGAGGAAAAAGCCTTCAACACAAACCAGAAAGTTTCATCGATCGTGTTGTCCTTCGCAAAAGTTCCGAGGAACAGCCTGCACACCAGCATTGGTGGGAATGACACACCTAACAGTTTTTTGGGCTGATAGCAATGATAGCACGACTCTAGCGACAAAGCGATAAAAAACAAAAAGAAGCGAAATAGTATTGGCGAGTACAATATTAACAAAATAGTGTTCAACAATTCTGAATTAGACAAATTCATCAATCAAACTAATGACGCGAACTATGTTCATTCCATGACCTAAACTTATGATATTAAGTAATTGAACAAAACATTTCTTAGTTAATAAATTAAGATAACAAAAAAATTAAAAAATAGTACCGGTGTAATAATATACTATAGAACCAGAAACCGGTGAGCTGGGAAGCATTCAAGCTGACCACTTATATCCAGAGACATCATTATTATACAGACTGAACATTAACCACAGTTACCGTAAAAGCCACGGTAGGCAACCAACTTTATATCATTAATTAAATCATGGTATATTGTACATACTTACATGCTGAGCACGAAGACCGCTCGCTGTTGGTTCTGTTTAGTAAGCGTTTCCTTGCACCAAAAGACCTTATTAAACATTGAACTGTACTTAGTGCGGAGTTCCTATAGATTGACCTACTTATCGGGATTTGCCGCGATTGTTTGTATTGATACTGTATGGCTATCGGTACCACACCATAATTTCATGGACCCGCAATAGCAACGACGGTTGTTACTGGTATCAATCACATCATACATCAGAAAAATCCCATCCAATTACAACGATCACATCCATAAATGTAACCCATTTCTCTCGAATAGCCCCAATCAAATTTAATATTCCCAAATTTCAATCAAAAATACAAGTTATATGTCATTGGTTCACAATTATAGTTCCGCCCTGCAGTACGAAGAGCACATAATATTGGTAAGGACAGTAAATAATAAATTATTATTTCTACCCACCTGACGACCTGGCCACTGTGGCTATACAATCCAAACACCCCAAATCGTATGTAAAATCGAGAAATCACGAGGATAATTCAGAGGAGAGCCTCCTCTAGTTGCAAAGCTACCTCATCTGGCAAAGCCTACCCTATCTGAAAAGCTGTATTGCCAAGCTCTACTGAGCTGAGAGAATCGAGGCAAAGAGGAGAATCCCTTTAGTTGCAAGGCTATCTCCGCCAAACGGCGACTCATGCCACGATCTGGAAAAGCTGTAGCCCATTACAGGAGACGACATCGTACGACAGCGATAACTATCCTTCTCCCGCCAGATACGACTACCCCTCTCCGACCTCCTGCTTCCAGACCGCCACACCACTGATACCCAGATTTTGCCCACTACGCCTTGAACGAGTTATTTGAATACCTGGAGAACAATTTAACGGTGTGAGTTACACTCCTCACGACTTTCCTGAGAAGACTAACCTTCCAGCGACCCCTGTAATTACTCTACCCGTAAGACTTAAATTTCATTGATGTTCTTGTGCTGGTTTTTATAGGCGCCATCCAAAGTTTGTACAATCGATAACCAATATTTTCAACTCTATCTTATTCAAGTTCGTTAAATTTTTAATTATGTTTCTTCGCAAGGACTGGATGTTGAAATTACAAAAAAAACTAAGTCATCTTTTTCAATGACTTTATTAAAAAACATAAATAAAAAGATAAAAGTAACAAAAAAAAAACACAAAATACAATAAAGGAGATAAAGAAGTAATCCTTTATTTCGTGTAATAATGATGGTTGAATATAAAACAAATTTTTCAAATCGCACAAATAAAAACACTTTATACTCAGACAATAAAACTGAAATTAAAAAAAAGCGAAAAATAAAAATTTCTACCGATATTTTCTTACTCAAAGTAAACACTCATTTAGTTTAAAGGAACCGTTGATTTTAGAATAAGCAAAATGAGAACTTCTCATGGATAAAATTGTATTAAATCAAAGAAACGCGTCAAAAAAATTTTTTTCTCGTGAAAAATAAACTTGCACTTTTAATCCAAGAGATTAGTTTTGAAAGAAGTACTTTTTTCTTAAAGTAACAAAAAATTTTGAAGAGATTATACTTTCTGTATCTAAGAATTCCTTTTTATCAGTGTGGAAAATTTTACTTTCAATAAAAATTAATTTCAATGTTCCACAGCTGTTTGGTTTGTCGTTTTTTTTTTTTTTTTTAGTTCACCAAAAAAGTTTTTTTACTGTTATATTGCAAAATTCTAGCTGCTTTCCAGGGAATTCGGTGATGTAATTGAATTGAATCGGGAGAATGTATCGATAATGGATGACAACGTTCGTGCTATAAACGTAAACTCAGACATCTCATAACAGAATCTTCCTTGCCATTACGAACTTTGAAACAAAGAAAGAACATAAAAAGTGACATCGCGTATTGATTGCGTTGGGGAATAAAAATATAATACTTACGAACTTAAAAAACTTTGATTAATTGATTAAAGCTAACGCCTAAAAAATATGAATGGTTTTCTCTTCATTCTCAAATTTCACATTGGCCATGCATAATAAAGGGCATGTACAGAACTATTCTTATACTGAACTGCTACACCGTTAAATATTCTTTGACATCTTTGATATTCTTACTGCAGCGTCCAGTGATACCGTGCGTGTGTGTGATAACTATTTGTGTGCATGTACTTCTTATCGCTCTTTTGTCATTATCGACTTACAAGCTATAAATCATTCTCCAGCGACAAGTAAGACGATTATTTCTGTGAATTATCGACGGCTTTCTAATTATAATTTATCATTCGGGAACAATCAGGATTTCTTTGAGAAATTATCTAGAAAATTCGAAAGGTGTATTTAAAGTGTTCATCTTTGGGCCGGGAGACAGAGAGAGTAGGATAAAGCATCCGTGCGCGAATCAAGACGATAAGCGATAGACAAAAGTGTAAAATAAACAATTACTTAAATAAATATATTTGACTAGAAAATTCGTTACATTATTGTTTTCTCTCCAATTACCTTCTGAAATTCTACGATTCCGCCAAAATTCTAAATGTTGATAGATATTTACCCAAAAAAAAACAACACCCACTTTTAATAGTTTTTACATTACCTAGTAGAATTGTATGTGGTTGATACTGTATCCTAAAAGCAATTATCCATATTGGAAAGAAATTTGTATTCCGATTATTATTTTTTTGTAACTCCCAAACATGAGATCAGAACCTCAATCTTAGGACGTTGGTAAAACTGCCCAGTTCGTAAGCAAAAATGAAAATTTGATCATTTTTCCGTAACTTGTGTCCCAAGTCTATCTTTGTGTTGAAACAACTCTTCTTGCATAGCAATAATATTTTTGCTATATATAAGCTATTGTATATATATATAAATATATTATGTAGCAATTAGATTTTGAAATAAATTCGATTCCATTAATTACTATAATAAAAGGAGGATATAATTTTCTTCTTTTCTTATCAGAAATAGGGTACTGACGTCTAGAGACTCACTATTTTGGTTTTGCCTTGGTTTTGTCATTTCGAGGGTCTAATCAGTTTCGTTTCGTAATAAACAATAAATAATAGTGACCCTATCCTAACTTAACATAATGCAAGATGTATGATATCCACCGTGGAAACTTCCCCTTTTGTTCAGACCTTACTGCCGCTCAAAACGGTCGATACCTACCTTTGATCTGATGTCAATACATCTTTCATAGGCCTTACTCAAACAGTTCACAAGCAAAAAGGCATGTAGATCTGTAGATCTGCACTTGGCTATTCCGATAGGTGTAACTCCCTTGGGTATCAGTACAACAGCCCCGAACTTTCACTCACCAGGAACTCCTTCAAGAAACAGCTGTAGCAACCCCTTATCTCGTCTATGTATGGATAATGTCGCATATGTTCCCCTCATGAACTCCAATATGATGACTTCCGCACACGAAAGCTGCCTAAAGGGAGATAATCGCAGATCTACTATGATCCTATGTCAATCATCCTATTGTAACTATTTTTCGTTGGTCTTTAAGTTATTGTTCACTATTCTGTATTTCTTCCCACATAAATCCTTCTCTCAGTTCTGCCCAATAATTCCCACTACCCCCTTTTTTCCTTTTTTATTTTCCTTCTTATCCTACAACAGTCTACATCCCTTGGCCGTCTCCTTCTCCTCCTCCTCCTCCTCCTTCTCCACTACTACTACTACTACTATTACTACAACAAAAGTTACAAGTAAAATAACATTTTATTTTTTTATTTACTGCCCGTTTTGCCTGATTCCACATCGTTCGCCATCTTCATTTCTATGTACCTAACTTTAGCACCTACATTTACATCAGCGAAAACCTCCCTAAAAAGTAGTAGCACCTTATTTAGAAGGTTCATATTTACCCCCCCCCCTCCCCTTGATGTACTCTAACGTTCTCCTTTCGTTATTTGTAGTTCAATAGTCCTGAAGCACATATATCTCTCCCCCTAACCCCACTTTTAGACTTAATTGTAACATCCCCAATTTTCATCATATGAAGGCTGGAAAAACTTTGACGGTTGTTGTAGAACGAACAAAATAGCTCTAACTCCAACGCCAAAACACGACACTTTAGTTGTCCGAAGCACTCAGGGACTGAAGTGAACTAAACCTAAAAGAGAACTAATCCTAATATATACTGAAAGTTGTTAAGGTTCAGTGAACATGGTTCAGCAGCAATAGTGATGATGTTCAATGGAATGATGTTCAATTTTGCCGCATGCACATTGAAGTTAGAGTAATGTACTCAACTACAATGTTATCGGAGAAACCATTTTCTTTAAGTAAATCCTCTAAATATGTCAAATTAAGCGGAACTGGCACACTTGGAAAAAGGGAACAAACATAAAATGAAACAATAACCTCACTGTCTTTTAGCTTAATTTCTTTGACTTTGTTTATGAATTCAATTGAATTCTTAACTGAAAAACTAGGTGGTTTAACTGGGAGGTTGTTGAATTCATTTGTCAACCATTTGGCTAGCTTAAGCTTATAAGTCGGTGAACCAATTGCAGAGACAATCGGTCGCACTGATCTACCTGGTTTATGTATCTTGGGCAAACAGTACATGCGGGGAACTGTTGGACCTGATACAAGTAACTTGCGTTTTAATGCAGGAGTAATAATGTTGTGACATTGTTTTACAGTTTTAGTAAATTCCGCAATCATACTAGGTAAAGGATTTTTATTTAGTTTCGAATAAGGTCCATTACTAATAAGGTCATCAACTCGTTCGTTATAGTCCTTTTTATCTAATATCACAACTTTATTACCTTTGTCAGCTTTAACATAAAAACAATCCCTATCTCTCAATTTTTTGATAACTTTTCTGTTAGCTAGTTAACCCCAAGGATAAAATTCCTTTCTTAGAAAAGTCGGGGATATATGAAATTAGCTGTAATGACTGTAATAAAAAATATATTGGACAAATTAGACGCTCGATCCAAACCAGGTTCAAGGAGCATTTAGCTCATACACGGTTTGGTAGAGCCGAAAAATCTAGTGTTGCCCAACATATTCTTACTGAAGAACATAATATTAATATTAATAATCCTAAATTAGGTAAGGGAGTTAGGAATAATTGTCGACTAGATAGTTTTGAAAGTTTATATGTTTGTAAAAATAACCTTTTACTTAACAATGACAAGGGTCCTATCCCTGGATCTCCGCTATTTAGTCTAGTTTAATTATTATTTTTTGTTATTGTCAAGGTCCATTGAACAGCATCACTATTACCGCTGAACCATGTTCACTGAACCTTAACAACTTTCAGTATATATTAGGATTAGTTCTCTTTTAGGTTTAGTTCACTTCAGTCCCTGAAGAAGGTAACTTTGTTACCGAAAAGTGCTTCGGACATCTAAAGTGTCGTGTTTTAGCGTTGGGGTTTGAGCTATTTTGTCCGTTCTACAATTTTCATCATGTTACCAATAATTGGTTTATCTGGTGCATCAACGATCAGAGTATGTATGATCTAAACCTATTTATTTTTCAAGTTCAATTTTGTTTTTTCAATTTATTACTGATTCATAAACTCACCCAGACTTCCCTCTCTTCTCTTCAGATTATTTTCATTAAATCTTCCAGGTCTTGGCATGTACCACATTATCGTCCCACTTTAGTTTCTTCTACTACAAAGACATCTGTAATTCCTCTTTGATAGTCACCGCCAAGATCTTCGAAAAAATAATACCCAGACGAATGATTTATTTTATGAACAAACATAATATCTTAGCTGAAAATCAATTCGGTTTTACTAGTGGAAAGGGTACAAAAGATGCTATTAACCCATAACTAATTATATCTATAAATGTATAGACGAAAGCACACCATTGGCTGTCCCATTCCTAGACCTGCCAAAGGCTTTTGACATCGTTACGGCATCAGAGACAGCAGTGTGTTAGACTGGACAGTCTTATCAGTGGATCTAGAACGGTACGCACTGAAGTCCCACAAGGAACAGTTCTTGGACCATTATTAATCGTGGTTTACATCAACGATATGATACAAGAAGGCATTATCTCATATGCAGATGACACAGCCATCATAGTTACCGAAAAAACCTGGCAAGATGTTGAGAAGTCGATAAATCTTAAACTGAAGCAAATAGCAAACTGGCTGACTTTTAACAAATTAACATTAAACATAAGTAAAACTGTTTGCATGACTTTTGGCAGTTACTGCGACAGTGTACCAAAAGACTTCAGGATCACCTTGAATGGAAGAGAAGTTAAGCGAGTTGAAACCTTTAAGTACATGGGTCTTACATTGGATTACAGTATGACGTGGAATTTACATATTAATAGTGTAATAAACAGGGTTAAATATCTAATTTTCGTTTTCCACAAACTAACAAAATACATTACCACAGAGACCCTACGCATAATTTACTATGCTTTTTTCAATAGCATAATCTCATATGGTCTCATCGATTGGGGAGGTGCATACCCTACTACTCTCAATGTCTTGCGAAATATGCAGAAAAGATTGGTAAAACTAATAAACAAGAACACATTTATCACAGATAACAATCCACTAAGTACCGACAAGCTATATGCTTATGAGGTTTTGTGTTTTTATCATGAGGATTTGACAGCCAGGTATAGAGCCTCTAGAAGTGTTACACGTAATAAAAGTTTACAACTATCAATACGACATAAAACAATTGGTGCTTAATCTAGTCTATACAGAGCTATGGCTTTATATAATGGTCTTCATACCCATCTCAAGAATCTTCCAACTAATCTCTTCAAAAAGACTTGAAAACCTGGATCAGGAATACCATGTAACGACGCCTTCACCTTCCTTTGGGCCGTACTAATTGTGAATTTAGTTCAACTACTACCAATTACTATCAACTCATCAAAAAAATTTAGAGGCGAGGCAATGCTTGAAGTACTGTTTTTGGTACGATCCACATTAAATCTAACAATGTATAAATTCATTAAGCTTTATTTGTACTATATTATATTTCTTGTCTCATTAATTCTATAAATTCTTGAATTATCTTTATTGTATTTTTAATTTTGTTAAATTTGTAATTATATACCTAAGCCAGTCCCACCAACAGATACCTGCGTGTATCTCTGTGGGAGTTGTTAAGTTGTTATACAACTAACTTTGTATACTATACAAGTACTGGACTAAATAAATAAATTAAATAAATAAATAAATTTGATGACATACTTTGTCAGAAAGGTTTTTCAAACGCGAGACAAAAGCAATTTTCAAGTATTAAATTGTACCTACTTGTTTTCCCCTGTGTGCAAAATAAGTCTACAACTAATTATATTGACTTCCACGAGGAAATCTTATAATTTCGTAGTGTGCCATGGAACAGAATACCTTTAATAGGATTTCAACGGTTTCAGGTTGCAATGAAAGAGTTTTTCAGTCACAACCTGCCCCTCCTAGTGTAATGAAACTTTTCGTTACCACTTACATATTTACATTTTATGGTTTTAATGAAGTGATTTTCCAAAAATTGAGTGCTTCAGTAAGTATAGTTTCTTTCATACATATCCATAATACATACACTACATGTCAGAACTAACATACCGCTTAAAAATTAACGTAGATATATACAAATAAATAAAATTGGAATGTCTGTTTATAATATTAAAATAACCGATTTTTACTAAATGCATATGGATGTATACACGGTACATATAGCAAAATTACATTTTTTACCATTTGTGTCTGTGTGTGTCGGTTTATTCCGGCTAATCTCTGAAACGGCTGGACCGATTTTGACGGGATTTTCACTGGCATATAGCTGATATAATGAGTAACTTAGATTACTAATAAATTTCGTCTTTATTACATATAACATACAAAGATTTGTATAAGCGATGTTTTTTAACCCGGGCAACGTCGGGTTTCGCAGCTAATTCTAAATAAAATACGATGTTAGCGCCGTATAATTGTTCTAACTTATTTTCTTTCTTAACTTTTCTCCATTTATTTTTTGGATATGAAGTGAAAATTCTACATATTTAACTTTATTATTAATTGCTTTTGCAAAATAAATAAACTAGACCGTATGTCTACCTCAAGAAGGATTGTCTTTTAACAAACACTAGGTCATAAAATTTCTGTATCTTTCTATCTATTTAAACAGTTGTCAGAGCTTGTCCCTTTTTTAGCTGCACTATCTATTGCTTCATGTATCAGTGGTGGTAACATAGATGATATGAGAAATTAAAAAAAAAAGCTACGTATTCTTTACCTGCGGCTGGCCAAAAATCAGTTTCTTCCTTGAGAAAGAGATATTTTCTTAATTTATTTTGCCAGTAATAAACGTTAAATTTAAACTTTCGACGGTGCAAGAATTGTGAAACATTTTTTAATAATTAGAATACGAAAAGAAAGGAACGTTTTCACCTAATAGTTTATTGCCTCGACAATATTGTTTCGGCCGAAACGGCCATTATCTAGAGTAACAAATGGATTACTAAAGTATAAAATTTGAACGTACCATTTTATAATAATTTGTGAATGGGGAGGGAGAGTGATGAAGGCGAAAGATGCAAATTTATGATTTGTACTTTGCAACACAATAAAAAGAATATAAATATAGAATGTGATGCACACTTGGATGTTATTGAAAGAATTAGGACGCTTAACAGACGTTTATTAACAAGATTGTGATAAATACATAGTAATGGTGCAAGTTCAAGTTATAACTAGTGTGCGTGAAATTGCTACTTTGTACCGACTGTATATTATTCCTCAGATAAACCTGTTACAAAATCCACCCTTGGTGAGTACTCGGTTTTACCCAACTGGTAGTCAAACATTGATTATAAATAGGTACCTAGAAACCCCTAAGATAATGAGTTCATGTTTTCAAGAAAGACACTTGTACATATTTGCATAAAATAAAATACATCAAAATAAATGTAAAAGAAATGAATTAATATAATAATAAATCTGTACGTCAGAACCAAACTGTCTCAAGTCCAATTTAACAAATTTTACAGGAGAGCAGATCAAATGTTATACAAAGCGCTAAAACCTAAAAATATCAATATTTTTTTTTATTTTTTTAACAAGTAAAATTATCAGTAATTTACTTTGTAAAAATGAAATTACGTAATTTATATCGTTCCTTTAATAGAAAAAAAATAATAAATTGGACTTGCTACTGTTTGGTTTTGATAATGGACTTAATATTTTAGTGACAATATGAAAAATTGTTAGCATACGTTGATTTAATTCTCATTGGCCCAAAACTTTGTTTTATTGCATTAAGACTTAATATCCACGAGTCTGGACTTGAAATAATATGGCTCTGAACTATTTGTAACGAGGTATTCACTCCAAAAGTTACCTTCAGAAAGTGTGGACTTTGGTTTGGAAATCCCTTTTAACCTAGTATTAAGTACTGTAGCCCTTGGACATTGCCGGTAGTCCTGGTCAAGAAAATGGATGGCTCAACACGCTTCTGTGTAGACTACCGCCAATTAAACAATGTGACAAAAAAGACAGCTACCCCTTACTACGAATCGATGACACCCTGGATACACTGTCAGGGTCGACGATATTTTCCACCTTAAACCTCAAGAAGGCAGAAGACAAACCTGGCAGGAAGTGTTTTCTAATTATTACTCATTATTCGAGAACAATCAGGATTTCATCGAGACATTATCTAGAAAATTCGAAAGGAGTATTTAAAGTGATCATCTTTGGGCCGAGGACAGTAGTTGTGAGAAAGCATTAGGCCAGCCGCACACCAATCGAGCGAAAACGTGTCGGGCAAAAACGTTTTTGACTAAAACGGTTTCGTTCTGAATAATTATATATTCTTATAGGCGAGACGCACACCGTTGAAACATTGCGTTCCAGTCACGACGAAACGGGACGACACACGTTGCGACAACCAAACGTGTTTCGACGAATTCTGGTTTCATAGCGAAACAGATCGAAACAGTGTACTTTACATTAATTCCAAAAGGTAATCAAACGTCTGTGAAGACATTCGGGTAAATTTATAAAACTTCTTTTCATCTGCCCTTAATTCAAGAATATACTTCTTAAGTGTTTTATCTTTGTCCCTCTTTTTATTTATAGAATGGATCCATTCCCTTCTATTCTTAGTCCCGAATCCATCTCCCAAAAGCAACCACTCCCAAAGCACAGCAACAATTTCTTAACTATCCTCCATAATACCACTCTAAAAATATTATAACATTATAACCTCAAACACAACTGAATAATGACATAACAGTTTGCATCAAAGAAAGAAGAAAGAAACGTTTTGTTTTTCAATGCGACAATAATGATTCGAAGACGGACACAATGTTTCTGCTCGAGACAGAAACGTTTTTGATTGATACAGTTTCGCTCGATTGGTGTACGGCTGGCCTTAGTGCGCGAACCAAAACAATAGACCAAAGTGATATAAATAAGTTGTTATATGAATAAGAGAATTTTTCTGATATAAATAGTAGTTATAAGTTAGTGGTAAGTGTTATAATAAATAATGTTAAACAAATAACTATTTAAATAAATACTTTTGACTAGAAAATTCGTTACAGTACCAATTATAATCACATGACTTTGCAACTAAAAATTAACAAGCTGAACTGTACTATAACTCTTTATTTGAAAATATGTAACAACATAACATTGGTATTATGATTTAATTATTCTGATCTCCGGCAATAGGTGTTTCTTCATAGGAAAGTCCTTAATAAAATTCATGGAACCTTTTAGGTACCCACCTTAAAAGCTTCTGCAAATCTCGATACTTGTTTTTTAGAAATTGGACGTAAACTAGATCGCAGAAAGTGTTCTTTTTTAACAGTATTTTTATTTTGAAATAAAGGTGAACGTGCATTGTCATATATGATGCCAAATTTCTTGAAATCTTCAAGTTCCATTGGTTTGACTTCTAGATTTGATTTAGAGCTACAAAGCCTTGCGAGTTGTTGGCAATCCCAAGGTGTTATTATGGAAAAGTCTGGAGACTTCTTCAATTCTCTTTCTAATCTGACATGAACACTGTATAATATTATAGGCTACGTTACCGGGGCTTAATACTACATAATGCTACTGATATTATTTTGGTTTGACATTCATAATATACATTGTATGAAGTCCACCTATTGGCGGACTTAATATACTACGCAGTTCACAAATTCAGAGCCAAAGAGTACCATGTGACTTAATACTAAAATAATGGTTACGATTTTAATATTTGTCACAAGTGGAAAATATTAAAAGCCCATCACACAATCTGCCACAAAATAAGATGTGGACTTAATATGGTTTTATTAGTACTTTCTCAGAAACGAAGCAAGTTAGGACATAACAAAGAACGTAAAATTTTAGGCGGGAAACATGAAAAATACAATTTTTAGCAAAAATGGACTTAATACAGTCTGGTTCTCGGGTACAGAAATATAACTACGTTAAAGTTCTTAACAGAGAGTGGAGTTAAAGATTATTGGAGAATTTGTTGTGTCCAGCTCTAATGAGTTATTAGCTAAATTTGCACTGTTGTTGTTGTTTTGATCTCGGTTTTCAAATAAATAAAGTTTTCTATAGTTTAGAACAATATTCTGCAAATCCAGTGTTTTCATCTTTCTTGTTAATGTAATATACATGTTCTGCACTCCTTCTGATGTATGAAGCGTCACAGGAATTACAGAATAGCTCATATATACCATTCTTTAAGATAGGGTCCTTAATTTTGTCCTTATATTTACAATATTGGTGACTTTCTTTTTTGTTTTTCTTTTCTGAATTTTAAGTCTTTGAGAATACATACGAAAAAATTAAATGTTATCAGAAACAAAATGTGAAAAAGGGATTAAGTTTATTATCGAAAAAAGTATGTATTATTCGTGACCAAAATCTAAGAAGATTAAGGAAGCAATCAACTAATAACTCTTGGTGAAAATTATATAAACTAATATAAATTAATACACTTGTAGCGGTTTCACTTATTTATTATTTCGCTTTCTTGGGGCATCATCAGGAGTATTATTACATACTAAAGTAACAAGTACTTGATTAATGTAATTTAGAAAATTATGAAGTTAAAACACGTGTAAACATTAAAACGGCAGGTACACACTCTCTTGGTTAGTTAGCGGCAAAACTAGTTGGGAAAATCGATATTTGAATGTGGTTCAACTACCCGTGCCCATATTACATTAAAGGCAAGGTATTCGCCATTATTCTTCTTTCCAATGTCCTCAATTTTTATCTTTTATCGCTTCCTCAAATGTATTAGGAACTAAAGCATTACAAAAGTTAACGTACACATATTGAACAACGTTTTCACTGAAATATCGACTATTAGGTTTTGGTGTTCTGTTAGATCGTCTTATTTCGATTTCTGATTTGTTATTGTCATTATTTTCACTAACTCTATTTGATATTACTTCCTCAGAATCAGTTTTTAAGGTATTTTGAATTTGATACGTTTCATCGGTTTCTTTTACATTAAAATTTCCATTTACGTTTTCATTATCACCAAAGCATATACATTTTATATCCTTTTCTATAACATCAACATGTCTAGCTTCTATAATTTTATTGTCAATTAACACTATATCCTACATCAGAATATCCCAATAATACTCCCATTCTAGATTAATTATCCCATTTAGAATTTCGCAATTGCTCAGGCACTCTTACAAATATTCTACTACCGTACATTTTTAAATAATCAGCATTCGGTTTTATTTTAAAAAACATTTCGTAAGGTGTTTTTAACTCTGTCGTATTTGCTAGTGTCCTATTTTTTAAATATGCAGCTGCCTTAACAATTTCTGGCCAGTATATTCTATTAACTTTGGCTTCTGCAAATTAACATCTTGCAATGTCCATAATAGACCTATTATACCTTTCAGCAACTCCATTGAGTTCGTGTACATACCATCTTAATACCTTAACTTTTTTATTAGTTAAATTCTCCACCAAATTAATATAATCAACAAAGCAATTATAAACTTCAGATTTTGATTTAATACAGTAAATTTTTGCCAGTTTGATAAAGTCATCTATAAGAGTTATAAACTATTTTTCACCTGAATAACCTGTTGTTGCATGTGGCCCATTTAAATCGGTGTGCACTATTTCTAGTATATCTTTAGCACGTTTTCTATTATTTTTGAACGGAATATTGTGCATTTTACTTTCAATACATATTGCGCATTTCATAAATTCTGACTCTAATTCTTTTGGTATTCCATGGAGTAATTCATTTTTACAAAGAGTGTTTAAATATTTACAATTTACATGGCCTAATATACGATGCCACTTTTCCTTTAAGGACATTTTATTGTTTATATTTTGTGCAATACTTGTACTTATTTCCGTCTTTACAATATTATTTTTATTACTATAACTTTCCATAAAATATAAATTTTCTTTCTTTTTAGCAATCGCTATTAACTCATTATTTTGATTGTAAATTTTAGATATATTTCCCTGAGAAACTATTTGATTTAATTTCGTCACTTTTGAGTAGCTTATCAAGTTTTGTTTCATTTCTTTAACATAGAAAACATTTAACAAAGATATTTCGCTTTTTTTGCCAAAAATTTCAAAATCTATAATGACTACCTATTTTTGTAGCTTTTAAAATTCTACCATCTCCCAATTTTACATCTATAGGATTATTCAACAATAAAATCTGCAAATAACCTGTCATCATTTATAACATGATCAGTGCATCCACTGTCC
Organism: Agrilus mali; assembly: GCA_029378335.1. Lineage (NCBI taxonomy): Eukaryota > Metazoa > Arthropoda > Insecta > Coleoptera > Buprestidae > Agrilus > Agrilus mali. The sequence continues at coordinate 13,355,624 of CM055663.1, read as the reverse complement.
AAGATCCAAATAATTTTATTCTTATTATCTACGGGTTTATTAGTACTTGCCAACGCATGAACTTGAGTAATAAAAGTATTTCCGCTCGAAGTAGTCTCGTAGTCTGCTACACCACCATTTTGTCCTCTGTAGTCACTATGTTGTTCTCTGTAGCCACCATGTTGTGCACCTCGACCTCGTGACCAACTGATTTTACATAACAAAAATTACAATCAATAGCAAACTAAATAAATGAAGTGTTTATTAAACGTAAAACGGTTTTATTACCCTTTCGAGGGTGCACTTTTTGTGAAATATAATGAATACACTATAAATTAAATAAAACAATGGATTTGTTTCACCTATTAGATTTATTGTACTCGACAATATCGTTTCGATCTATGTGATCATTATCAATTATTTATTATTGTTACGTAATTCACAATTCTCACCTAATTTTTTTTCTCAACACTTTTTATTAAATCAACTATAACACAACAACGATTCAATATCTATTTCTATAACAACAACAACTCTATAACTATTTCGCTTGTCAATCGCTTTTCTTCTCTTCTCGCTTATATCTGTCGCTCTCTTCTATCGAATATTGTCAAACGTCCAACGCTGTTCCTTATATAGTATTATGGACGTTTCTAGGCAACTCTCGAAACGTCCAGCAACTCTCGGACTTTCTGGAACGCGTCATAGGTTACTTTTATGCTTTTGCTAAACTTTCGCAGTAGGCGCATGTCAACGTCAGAATGACACATCCGTCACACTGCCCCCCCTCTAGCGCTGATCGTCCCGATCAGTTTCTTCCACTGTGTATGGAGCCAACCGGTCGAGGTGTACAACTTTCATCTTCAATTTGGGGCCTCGTTGTATCCTGTAGACGACATCGTTTATCCGGGTAATCACTTTGTACGGGCCCTCCCAATTCCGTTGTAATTTTGGGCACCTTCCTTTCTTGCGAACTGGGTTATAGAGCCATACACGGTCGCCCTCCCTGAATCCAGTGGAATTCGCTCGCTGATCGTAGCGGGTCTTCATCCGGTCACTTTCGAATTTTAATCTTGTTCTGACGGCTTTATGGATGGTGTTAACCCGCTCGCGTAGTTTAGACACATAATCGTCCGTGGACAGCGAAGAATCTTCAGGTCGACCAAACATTAGATCAGCAGGTAGTCTCAGTTCTTTCCCGAATAGCACGCAAGAAGGTGTCTGTCCGGTGGTCTCGTGTATGGATGTCCTATAGGCCAGAAGGAATAAGGGTATGTGGCGATCCCAGTCGGTCTGATGATCGTTCACGAACATCCTCAGGTTGTTTTCTATAGTCGCATTAAATCGCTCTACCATGCCATCAGACCGAGGATGCAACGGAGTCGTTCTAGTTTTCCTTATTCCCAATAATTCACATACTCGTTGGAATATTTCTGATTCAAAATTTCGGCCCTGGTCAGTGTGAATCTCCATAGGAACTCCATATCGGCTGATCCAGTTGTTTATTATTGCCTCCGCCACGGTGGTTGCATCCTGGTTGGAGATTGCATAGGCTTCCGGCCACTTGCTGAAGTAATCCATCACAACGAGGATGTAGCGGTTGCCATTTTCAGTTCGGGGAAAGGGACCAGCGATATCCATGGCTATTCTTTCGAATGGTGCTCCGACGTTATACTGGTGCATCTTTCCTCGTGTCCTGGTTCTCGGACCTTTGTTGGAAGCACATACTTCGCATTTTCTACACCAGTCTTCCACATCCAATCTAGCGTTCACCCAGTAATACCGTTTACGTATTTTCTCTAATGTCTTCTTCACTCCAAAATGTCCACCTCCAGTCCCAGCATGCAGCTCTTTTATTACTTCTTTCATCTTCTTCTTGGGCAACACAACTTGTAGGCGCTTCTTGGTCCCGTCTGGACTTTCCCAGATTCTTTTAAGGGCTCCATTCTCGAGCTTTAGTGAATCCCATTGGGCCCAATAACATTTCGTAGTAGTACTAAGGGGGCTTACGTCCGCCCATTTTGGTCGAGATTCTCCTGTCTCTTTCCATTTCATGATAGGCCCTAGGTCATCATCGGTTCGCTGTTCCTCAATCAGCACTGCGTCTTCCCAATTCTCTTGTCTGTCTACGGTGGTATGTAGGCATAGAACTTGTTCTACCTCTTCTTTTCGTTCCATCGAAGAACAATGCTTGCTATTCCGTGGGCATAATCGTCTTGACAGGGCTTCAGCATTACCATGGTGTTTTCCTGGCCAATGTTCAATTTTGACATTATATTCCGGTTCGCTTCTTTCGGCGGTTGGCGTCTGTATTCTTCCAGATGGACATCCGCAGCTCAGGTGCCCCGTTAGTCTGCACTTCCAACATGTATTTGCTCGTTTCCTTTTGTTACAATCGCGTGAAATATGCCCATATTTGTCGCAAGTCCAACATTTGAAATTGTATTCTTGTTTACTTCCTTCGGCAGCTGACGTATGTCTTCTTCCAGAGTGACAGCCGCTGCTCAAGTGTCCCGTACGTCCGCAATTCCAACATGTAGCTTCTCGCTTCCTCTTGACACAATCGCGTGAAAGATGCCCATGTTTGTCGCAAGTCCAACAGCGTGGGCGCTCACTTAACCCTTCCTTCGGTTTCGAAGACATGATTTCTTTCGCTATTTTCACCATTTCTTGTCGAAATATCTCGCCATCGTCTTCAAAAGTCAATCCAGCCTGCCGGATTCTAACATGTCCTTTGGATGCTTGTTTGGCTGCTTCATATTCCATTGCGTGCGACAAAGCTTCGCCTGCGGTTTTATGTCGAGACATGCGCAGGGCCTGCTGTATTTCGACATTTCGCACTCCATCGACAAACATTTGGGTGGACAGCTGGTCTGTAAAGTCTTGAGGGGCACTGGGATAAGCCAACCGCACAAGCCTTTCGACGTCCGCTTCGAATTGCTGGAGGCTTTCGCTGCTACGTTGATAGCGACTTTTTAACTGAGCCTGGTACATTTGTTGTAGGTGTTTATCACCATAGCGCATCTCCAATCGGTCCACCAGAATTTTAAAATCGTTTTGTTGCATTTCTGGTATACCTTGCAAAACGTCGAGAGCTTCCCCACGTAGCGCTATGATCAGGGCAGTGGCTTTCTCCATTTCATTCCACTCATTTGCCTTGGCAGCAGCGTCGAATTGTTTAAGATAGATTGACCAAGAGATCTTCCCATCAAATGTTGGTAGTTTTATTCTCGACATTCTTACACTTCCTTCTTCGATTTTGTGTAGTTTTGGGTACTCTTGAACATTCAGATTGGCCTTCATATCGTCTAATTCTTTTTGAAACTGTTTGTGTGCGGCCCTTACTTCCTTTAACTCTTCTTGAACTTCTACTCTTACTTCCTTTATTTCTTCTTGAACTTCTACTCTTACTTCCTTTAACTCTTCTTGAACTTCTACTCTTACTTCCTTTAACTGTTCTTTCAATCCTTCTTGCTCAATTTTTATTGCTCTCATATCTTCAATCAATTTCTCTTGACCTGCCTTAATTTCTTCTTGGCCTGCTTTAATTTCTTCCTTTATTTCCACCTTCATTTCTTCCTGATCTGCCTTCATTTCTTCCTGACCTGCCTTCATTTCTTTCTTCATTTCTTCTTGGCCTGCCTTCATTTCTTGTTTCATTTCTTTAAGCATTTCCATCAAAAATTTCATCTGCTCCTCCATTTTTGCTGCTTGACTTCTTGTTACTGGCATAAATCCTTACTCCTGACACCAATTGTTACGTAATTCACAATTCTCACGTAATTTTTTTTTCTCAACACTTTTTATTAAATCAACTATAACACAACAACGATTCAATATCTATTTCTATAACAACAACAACTCTATAACTATTTCGCTTGTCAATCGCTTTTCTTCTCTTCTCGCTTATATCTGTCGCTCTCTTCTATCGAATACTGTCAAACGTCCAACGCTGTTCCTTATATAGTCTTATGGACGTTTCTAGGCAACTCTCGAAACGTCCAGCAACTCTCGGACTTTCTGGAACGCGTCATAGCTTACTTTTATGCTTTTACTAAACTTTCGCAGTAGGCGCATGTCAACGTCAGAATGACACATCCGTCACATTATTGTTGTCGAGTACAATAAATCTAATTGGTGAAACAAATCCATTGTTTTATTTAATTTATAGTGTTTTATTACCTATTTTTGGTAACGATTACTTAAATGACAAATGTTATATACATGTCGATTTCAGTTAAGTTATATCTTATGCAATGATATAGGTACACATTGAGGAAACATCCACATGGTACATTTATCGATAATTTTATTACAAAAATAACTGCAAAACTCATTATGCGTTCTTATGAAATTATCATTTACCTATACCTTAATTTAGCTATGAAGTAGATCAGCAAACATTTACATTATATGACAATTCTCAAATTACATGTACAACTAGATTTCGTTTAGTGTATTAGGGTTCTACAACATTATTGGAATCCCTTATGTTTATATATAAATAATGACAATGGCCACTTAATTTCTGTATTTTATTTAATTCACCTTTTGTGTTAATTACTATATCATTTCATAAGTCCTTGTTCATAAATAATCCTTTTGGTTACAACAAGATAGGAAAACAGCTGGTACTTGTTTCAAATAAATAATGTATCTTTTTCACTATTACTTAAAATATTTCAGCATCACAAAAGCGACAATGTCTACTACATTTTTTTTTTTAACTGATTTACGTACCTCCTTAAAAATGTGATAATAGTCTGCGGTACTTTCCCACCAGGTACTTTCTTTTTGATTTGCAAATTGTTTTTCATTAGAGTTTTTAGGTAGACAACCCATCTTGCTAAACATTTTATTTATGACGAAATTAACACATGCACTTATTTTAGTGTTAACTAACCGTGACGGCTGGCACAGCAAGAGTTAACAATCTACTAAGGTAATTTCACAGGTCTCTTACTTTTAGTGTTTAATCTTATGATTGAGATTTTAGTAGACAACCCATCTTGCTAAACATTTTATTTATGACGAAATTTAACACTAGCGACTTCCTTATTGAGTGTTAACTAACCGTGACGGCTGGCACAGCAAGAGTTAACAATCTACTATAGTGTAATATATATCTCTTATCTATAGTGTAGGGTGTAACCCTAGATGACGATTATAGACAAGAAGCTCGATTTCTTATTTGACATCAGCGCCATCTCACCAAGTGTCTTTCTAAGCTCAATTGAAGATTGAGAAAGATGGAAAATTCTACATATAAAACTACCATACCGGCTATGGCGCGAATTTTAAAAATGTGAAGCATATAGGGTTTTTGTTATCATAATTTATTATTATAAAAATAAAGAAAATACGTTAACACAAAAGTACATATATTTCATTAAAGGTATAATTACAGTAACGTAATAAATAGTGCGAATACAATAATACAAATACAGTTACAATTTTATATAAAAGAACTATTGCATTATTCTTTTTTAAAAGTATAAAAAAATTAGCAAATTTCAAATAACAGGACATAAAAAATTGTTAATTTCGATAAAATCCAGTAGCTTCTGTATGACAGCAGTTTGATGAAGGAGATCTGGTCGATCTGGTAATACTCGCAACGCCTGAGTAGTGATGATTCTAATCAAGGCAGTAAACTTACTCCAGGGATGGAAAAATTTATGCCCCTATACTCTTTCAAGTGAAAGCAAGTTTTCAGGTAATTCACACTTTATCAAAAAAGTCAACAAACGAAAACGAAAAACTTATAACACAAAACTGTACAATGATTGATCTATCATACGACAATAAATTCATAACCAAATTGATGCACTAGCCTAGTGCACTACCTAGATGACGATTATAGATAAGAAGCTCGATTTCTTAATTTGTCATCAGCGCGATCTCACCAACTGTCCCACCAAGCTACATTGAAGAGTGAGAAAGATGATGGAAAATTCTACATAGAAAACTACCATATCGAGTATGGCGGGAATTTTAAAAGCGTGAAGCATTTAGGGTTTTTGTTATCATAATTTATTATTATAAAAATAAAGAAAATACGTTATCACAAAAGTACATATATTTAATTAAAGGTATAATTACAGTAACGTAATAAATAGTGCGAATACAGTAATACAAATACAGTTAGAATTTTATATAAAAGAACTATTGCATTATTCTATTTTAAAAGTATAAAAAATTAGCAAATTTTAAAAGACAGGACATAAAAAATTGTTGATTTTTATAAAATCCAGTAGCTTCTGTATAACAGCAGTTTGATGAAGGAGATCTGGTCGATCTGGTAACACTCACAACGAGTAGTGATGTTTCTAATCAAGGCAGTAAACTTACTTGAGGGATGGAATAATTTATGCCCCTTATACTCTTTGAAGTGAAAAACAAGTTTTCAGGTAATTCACACTTTATCAAAAATGTCAACAAACAAAAACGAAAAACTTATAACACAAAACCATCACAAAACTGTACAACGATTGATCGATCATACGACAACAAATTCATAAACCATAAACAAATTGGTGCACATATGATAGGAAATCCCAAATTTTACGTGCACACTGGTGCGCACCCTATGTACATTGATACGCAACGACAATGAACTACAATTTTTAATCGTCATCATAACCAAATTTTCTCTACTGTCAGTAATTTAGAGGTAATAAACAAAGGCGATTTAGTTGGTGAGACAGATGCTACGATGGCGTTACCGTCGACATCCCATACCCTGGTGCACTAGTAGGTTGATGCACATATGATAGCAAATCCCAAATTTTACGTGCACACTGGTGCGCACCCTATGTGCATTTATACGCAACGACAATGAACTACAATTTTTAATCGTCATCACAACCAAATTTTCTCTACTGTTAGTAACTTAGAGGTAATAAACCAAGGCGATTTAGTTGGTGGGACAGATGCTACGATGGCGTTACCGTCGACATCCCATACCCTGGTGCACTAGTAGGTTGATGCACATATGATAGCAAATCCCAAATTTTACGTGCACACTGGTGCGCACCCTATGTGCATTTATACGCAACGACAATGAACGACAATTTTTAATCGTCATCACAACCAAATCCGGTAATTTAGAGGTAATAAACAAAGGCGTTTTAGTTGGGAAGACAGATGCTACGATGCCATTGTCGTCGACATCCCATACACTGTGTGTAACCATAACATAAACATCGCTTACGCTATTCTATGACAACTATTCTATGGTTACAACTACCATTGATATACAACTATGGATCTACATAATTATATACATTCAGCCTTATTCACAGTCAGTTAGTTAGTAGTGACTACTAGAAAGCTACTAAGAGCGTACCAAGAAACAGCCTTATTCATATTTAACGGTTTAGTAGGATGTAAGTAGTCTACTAAGTAGTAGCTACTAAGACGCTACTATCTGCATCGTATTCATAGACGTCAGTTAGTACGCTACTAGCTAGTAGAATGGTTTGCGTCGAAACGATTTGACAACGGCGTAAAATTGTAACAAATGACCTACTGAATGTGTAAATATCGGTATTTTTGACGTTTAACAGGCTTAACCTTTCTTTTAAGTTAACGTATTATGCTTATTATTCAATACAGTGCATGGAAGAATTGTTTATGTGTTTTCTGTTACTTATTTTTGTAGTAGTGTAGCTGTAATTTACGTTCAACATTCCGATAACAATTACTATAATATCGAAAAAATTATCAATTTAAGAAGTTACATTACAAAAAATACTCAGAATTGGCTATACATATTTAATACATATACCTATACCTAATGAATAACTACCCCACAATGTACAAACTGTAACACCAACCCCATCCAAACAATGGGATATATCATTAACTGCCCAGGACTAAATATCCAAAGAAGAATACATAACAATCTTTTCTAATCGCTAAAGGACAATTTAAACCACCCAGAGTTGTATAAAAATGCAATGAAGTTCTCGAAAGAAGAAATCAACTTCTAATATTAACAACCTTTATTATGTCCGGTCTACAAACAGGATTTATTTCTCTCAGTGGGATGTGTTTACTGGCAAATAAATAAATAAATTAACTTTTTATATTTTTAGCCTGAATAAATGACTAATAAATTCATCAATTTTTCATTTACGAATCATTATTACCATTATCTTAAGAATAAAATTTTACTTGTTCACGCAATTTACTTTAAAATATACAAACAAGATGTTAATTCAATAAAGTTTCTAATTATTTCAGAAAAAACGATTGTAATAATTTTTAAAGGATAACTGCCCATTGAAATAAATTAACAAGACATATACCAGTTTCATTTTTAATTTTTCAATTCAATTTTATAAATCCTTTCCATTTTCCATCGTATTCTTGTGGTATTCTTTTTAATTTTGTATTTTGTACCAATAACTCGCTTCTTAAAAGCCGTAGATTAATTTAAAATCTACCACTCGAGGTTATGATTATCTTATTTGTACCACTTAAACATAGACTACCATCTATGGACTAGGGTAAACCATACAGTAATTGGACAGTTAAGATGAAATTTTTCTTTAATTATGTGTGAAAATCATATTTGTAAAGTTAGAGCTGAAACTAAGGTATCATTGGAAACCCTAAGGAATACGCTTTTCACATATCTGTCAGCAAAGTATAAAAGACAAAACAAAAAAAAAATACGTTCAAATAACGATATACTTACCAAAAACATAATTATTGGACACAACAAGAGAGTAATTGGTCATATTAAATACAGTTATTGGACAGCTTCATTTGTGTTTATATTTTTTTATATTCACAATTAGATACATATATCAATACATCAATGGGGGGTAAAATGGCTCAGTGATTGAGTTCTGTGACTTTCGTGGGGTCGGATCTTACTGAGAGCTCGAGTTTTCTGTAGTTATGTACTATTAATATATAATTCAAAGTTTTTAATAGCCCAATGAGTTACTTTTTCACTATTCGCACGATTCAAGGCATATTAACAGTGCTGCCCTTAAAGTAGCGTTGGGGAACAGTAACATCAGTCGACGCCGCACACACAAAGAAATACGTACCTACATAAATACTACAAGTTAAACACATTTATAACATTAAATTTAATACCCATTTTCTTTCTCAGAAGTATACATTGCATACAGATTATTAATTTCATCCTCAGATTCATTTTCATTAACGTCACTTGGATCTTCATCAGATTCTTCCTTATAACAAATATGGCACAAATATTCGTCCTCATCGTCTGGTATATGCAGCTTATGGCTCACTGGTATACAAGAAAGATGAAATTTTTTTTTGCAAATTGAGCAAACCAAACCTTTTTTATGGATAACCTTTGAACATCGTCCACATTCAACTGTAAGATTATCCTTACTCTTCGTTTTTAATTGCTGCCCATTCTTTTTTAATTGTTCTTCTTGCTTTTTCTCTTCACGTTTTCTCTTCCTTTCTTCTTTTTCATTTTCTTTTTTAAATTTTAATGCTCGCTTAGTTTCAAATATTCGTATATACTTTTCCGACGTTAAAGCATATGGAGTCTTTTCAGTTTGCCGTTTATTCTTTCTTTTTGGCGAATGTGGCCACATTAAGAAAGGTGAAAGGGTGGAAGTGTTAAGATTTTGTTCAGAAGTGACAATGACTTGTTTTGTAGATGTAGACGACATATTATCGAGCTTATTAGGTGAGCTGAGTTCACAAATAAGGGATGTGGTAGCAATGTTAGTAGGTTCATTATTTATTACAGGCTGCGTAATAGTTGTACTGAAAGGTGTTGAATGTATTACGTCTACACCTTCTTCATTCTGTGATTTTGTTTCTGAATCTATATTGGTATCCGCGACCAATTCAGTTGGTGTAATTTTGTCAATAATCGTTACAGGGCAACTCTCATCTGTTGTGTCAGCTTCTTGAAAATGTTTCCAAATTTTATATAATTTGATAAAATTTTCATCCGTCTCCATTTCAGTAAACGCTTTAAATTTTTTTATTATGTCATTTCCAACAATTTTCTGGAATTGATCATAATTCATAGTTTTGTGAGGGTCTAATTGTTTAGACTCATTTTGTTTAGCGTTACCGTCGTTACAATTTGATGAACCAAGGCACTTTGAGTAGTCTACCGCGTCAGCGTTAAACGGGTATAATCCACACACCCTGAAGCCATTTACTAGAGTTTCAGGTTCGATACCATTAACGACTTTTTGTAACAAATATGCAAAATTATTTTTATTTATAGTTTCCCCTTCATGATCACGGTAGAACTCTCTTACAACTTTACGCTACTTAGCTTTCACTGGACTAAAAACGGCTACATTCGCAGGTTGTAATATCCGAGTTGCATTCGGATATAAGGCAATAAGCTCTATCTGCAGCCTGTTGCACAAAACACTCAAGTCATATGTTATATGAGACTTGTGTCCGTCTACAAAAAGAATCACAGGGAAAGTGATATTCTCCTTTATCAGATATGGGTAAAAGACATTAGCTATAAATTCATAAAAAATTTCAGCTGTCATCCAGCCGCTGTCGCTCCTTGTAATGCCCCACTGCTTTGGTACTGATTTTGCGATTCTCTCTGATATTCTTTTGTAAGGGAACACAATCATCGGTACACATGTTTTTCCGCTAGCCGAAAAAGTAAACATTACTGTTATGTTTTCTTTCGAAGAGGTATTCTCTATAGTGTACACATTTTTAGTACCTTTTTGCGCTAATACTCGACCTGTAGATGGACACATCTGGAAACCGCTCTCATCCCCATTGAAAATGCGGCTGGGATCCTTCAATACTTCAGTTAAGTTTTTCTCCTTAAAATATTCACCAATTTCTGCAAACCATCTCCGAATATCTGTCTCTGCAACACATGCACTCGCTGACGAAACTGCTTCACTCTGTCTGTGTCTTATTGCGGGATTTCGTCGCAGAAAAGCCTTTAACCATCCAGCACCAGGTCGATTATTTTGAAAGAGATTAGGTCTTGGGTTCTCATCCAAAAACTTTTTGACGCTACAAACAAGGTCTTCTATTTTTCTAGGAAAACCCTTCCTTCCCAATTCTGAAATCCACAATACCAATTTCTGCTCTTCCTCGTGTGTTAATACTGGCGACGGTCCAAAAGACTGATTGCAATGCGGATGTTTTATTCTAAAATGGATAGTGGATTTTGGTATGCCATATTTACTCGCAACGGCTCTCACAGATCGACCACCGTCTTTCAATTCTTTTAGTGCTCGATCAATTTGGCCTGAGTTATATTTTGGACGTTTGGGCATTTTAAAGATTGTAAATATAGCTAGTCTTACGTGGATGGAAGTATTCAAAATGTGATCTCCAATAACTATATGAAGCAGAAAATTAAGAAATTCAGTTATCGGACAGGCTGTCCAATAATTGAAAAATTAAATAATAACAATAATTTTAAGTTCAGTTACTGGACACTAATATTATCTCTTCTTACACGAGGCTAAATCCGACATAACCTATTCGATACTCTTATGTTTAATGTGTACACCTTAAAATTAAGCAAAATTTAGCTACATATTAACAAAACAATCAGTTTTATTGTTGTTATAAAATATATGGTATCTAAAGAAATACTTACCAGTTAGTAATCACTAGTTACACAGCAACAGTAAATTGACTATTACACGTTTCTAACAGAAATATGGCGGGAAATCTCATATTGCTATTGAGAATGATGGAGAGATGGCGACCTCTAATGAAATATGGCAGCAATATCCTTTAAGGTACCTTTATAATAACGTATTACAGTGGGACTGTCCAATAACTATACCGTGTCCGATTACTGTATGTTTTACCCTACCACGCTACTAAATTTCTTAGTAGCTACTAAGCTTAGTAGTCTACCAAATGTCACTATGAATACGAATAAATATTAAAATACAGTCTTTTACTACAGGAATTGCATTTCTGGTAGCGTATCTTTTCCCTTTTTTTTAAAGCATTTTAAATTACGTTATTTTTATTTGTTTTTTTAACAATAGATGCATCGTTTAACACACTGTTATGTGTATTCCAATAGAACAGAACTCTCAAGATGACGTCATGCGCAAAGGAAGACCATTTTGCGTTCGCTTGCAATCCTACCTTGTTAAGTTTATTGTATCATGGAATGATCCCTGAGTGGGTGGCATCATTCAGGGGGAGGGGTATTTTTTAAACCGCGAATAACTTTTTTACTATTGAACTACAAACAAAATAAATTTTACTACAGTCAATTAAACGAGATTTGACATTCGAAAGCGTTTTTTAAAAAAAAATTCTCCATTCCGGGTCCTAGGTTCACAGACCCTAGCTGTGATATTTGTGAAATTATCTTTAACATTAAATTTAAATTTAAAAAAAAAATCCTGACCAAATTATTTCAACATAGTTCCACAAATAATTCCCCAACATATTTTGGTGCGTCTTGTGTACTGAAGGGATATGAAGAAGCAGGCTTTGATTGTACTGCATGCATGGCGACGAAAAGAAAAGCACAATGTCAAAGAGAGAAACGGTCTTAAAGTTTTATCTAGATCGTTCGATATGTTTAGAGAGTTCTCTACACGTGTGTTCTATGTAATAAATGTGTGTGTGTGATAATAGTAACTATTACGAAAGAATGGAACCCTAACTGGTGTTGGTTGGTTGTTACCTTGTTACCATGCTAATAAGGCAGACATTAACAAGTCATCGAGTGATAGAAAAATAATAAACTCGATACATTTTTGTTTACTTTGCGATCTTAATAGCCATTGATCATTATAGTGTGTCAGATGTGGATACTATTATCTATTCAAATTGTCTGGAATACAGCTGGTCTAACAGATATAATTATTCGAAGATATTAGTTAAATGCGGTATGTCCTACTAAGTAATGTAAAATGCAATGTTTTTAATAAGGCGGTCATTTAGCATTCAGCCGGGACCTCTGATTCTGGTCATTATAACCTGTATGTTGTTCTAAACGATCATAAACGGTTTTAACTGTATACTGGTTTTTTCATAATTATAGATAGCAGCACTTTCCGCGTAATGATTTAAACAAGTAGCGCCCTCTACCGACAAAAAATATATCCCCCAAATTGTTTTTCTTTTAACATTACGTTCGGACTTGGCATTTACATATGTTTTGTGCATTTTACTGAGAATTTGTATATCACCTTTGAAATATTCGGGAATTTTTATGGCACGTACTGTATTAATCAGATAGGTGATTATTTTAAAGTGTTTATTATATTTTCATCATATGGTCATTGTCTTCCTTTGGTGAACGGTAAAATGTTTTTCGCTTGTAGGTGTACATCTACATGCACCGCTAATGTTACAGTAATCCGTGAAGACACAGACAGGAGATCAAACTCCATAAATGAGTCTAGTTGAAGAAATTCTTTTATATACTCTACAAGTGCTTGTATGTGTACAGCAGTAAAAAACAAGTGTAACTAATTACAGCAATGAAATTCAAACTTCAGCCGACATGTTTGATCACGTTTGATCATCTTAGTGATGGGCGGGTAATACAGTAACGAATACTTTATATCCGTTACTTCCAAATACCCGAAGTAACGATTACTCGTTTTCAAAACTAATCGTTACTCGGTACCGACTCGCTTCTTACGTATCTGCGTACGTGCTAATTCGTATAACGTATATCGTATATGTATCGTAAATCGTATCTCGTATCTCGTACTATGTTTCTGTTATTGGTATCGTACGAACACCAACGACTTCGAATAGGAGCGAAAGTACTGAGGTAGAAATCTCAGCGCTCTCTGTTATTCAACTTACCTATTACTCTTTCTCAAGTCTGCTTACGTATCTGTCGTATCTGTTATTATTCAGTACAGGTCGCGTTTCAGATTCGGTAGTATAAAAGTCTGTACTCGATACATATATACATTTGTGAAAGTGTATATATATATAAACCGCATCATTACCGGTTCCAGCTGATGTTAATACCTACCTATTGCCGGCTATCGTTAATGATTACTAAGTACCGAATACAAAGTAACGAATACCAGATCCGAAAGTAACGATTACATACGAGTACTGAAAAGTAACGACAATTCCCATCACTAGATCATCTGTCTTCGTGTGCGTCATGTTCTTCTACTAATATACAGGGTCGGTTTCAGTAGTTTATTGTTACTGAACAACAGAACCGTATTTGAATAAAATTTCAAAACCGTGTGACGACCTGTTCGTTTGTCACAATCAATTTGCTCCAAATCAACTGGACCGATTTAGTCGAAATTTGGTACATACATTTCTCAATTTCTGTAACCCAAGCATGAATGTGTAATGTAAATAGACGAATTTGAATATGAGAGTATAGGGCTGTAGGATTTTTTTAATTCGACAGTTAGGTAGTTGCATGTTTTTAGAAGATATACTAATTTTTAAAAAAACGATGTGTGATCAATAAACACTATGTGCAAAATAACGTAAGCAATGGCGTAAACATATCAGGAATATAATAACCCTGTCCACATATGCTAACGCAATTAGGGGTACTTTAAGTACTAAGCAGGTTACAGAATTTGACCTCCTGTCTCTAAGTTTTCTTCCCATTCGCACACAACCTTTACATATTTGGGAATTTCTTCACAAAATCTTTTTTGAAGTGCGATACTTTCCTTTTTCTGTTTTCATTGCTTTAAAATTGTATTTGCATGAATGTTACACAATATTTTTTCATAATTTGTCTAACGATATTCTGTATTCTGTAAAATTTGTACTTATAACATATTGCAAGGTATTGCTACACGTACATCAAGAAAATGTTTAAGAATCTCTGATACTTTGTTTTAGAGTCACTGGTTTTTGTCGGATGCCTTGCCGCACAAATGCATAATTTATTCCGGTGCATGCGCACTGACGACTTAGTTATTGGCATCTGTGGAGTACGCGCGTTGTAACGTTCGTTTCTGTGGTTATTGGCAAGGCTTATGTGCAGACAATACAGAGATTAAATGAAAATATTAAGGACATTGAATAATTCTCTTCTTACAAGCCAAATCTTGTACAAAAATCTGTGATAAATACATCTTAAAATAGTTTATTCTTACGCCAGGTATGTTTTGAGAATACATTTCGGTATGAGGCGATCAACATTATTCGATAATATGTACACGTGAACAAAGCGCTACATGTATGAAATTTATATATAATTGTTTGCGGTTAATTTGGAAGTGAAATGGCACAGTGTATGTGTAAAACTAAGTAAAAAATGATCTTATGAGTTTTCTAAAACAAATAACTGCTTTATTTCAACTGATAAAACCTCTGTGGTTAGAATTCTAAACTACCTTACTACCTATCATTTGTTTTTTGTTTAAATAAGTGCTTAGTTAGTTCAGTAGATAGTGATGGTTTTATGTTTTTATTCGCATTCCTTCATGTTGATTATTTTTATTCCAGAATTGAATCGAAAATTTTCTTCCTCACCCTTGACCCTTTTGAATAACCATGGATCTGGATGGTAAAAACCTTATCGATGACCCTAATGTAACTCTCACCATTCGACTAATCATGCAAGGAAAAGTAAGTTTATTTTGTTGAAAGCAACTACTGTACCACTGATTTTCATTTGTTTAGTTGATATGCTCTTTATTGATGTCATGTACATTCTTTATGTTCTTTTATTTTTTTCGTCTAGACGACAATTGTTTTAAATGCCAAGCATGTGTGATATAATTATAGATGCAATGCTATGCACATTGGCTCATTCATTACTGCAGTTGCCAACAAATATTTCATGTGTATTAAAACACTAAATATGCACCTCATTCGGTTAGTCATGTTTATTGCAAAATGTTTAATTATTGTTATGTTAAATGTTAATTAACAGTTACACTATGTAAAACAAAAAAGGAACAACGGTCTTTTTGTTTTATATTAATGTCACCAAGGTGTTTTTACACCATTTTCAAGAAAAATTTACCGATGAACAATCAGTCGTCAACAGTTTTAGTTCTGCCTAGTATTGATTAATTGTAAGATTAAGTCCTAGACTAAATGAAAAATACCAAGACCAATTTAATTTTTCCAATATGCTACAATAAGTCTCGAAAAAATGAAAGTCAGTCTTGCCAGAAGGCAGTCAAGACAAAAAAAAAACAAGATCATGGCAATTACCAAGCGTTCCAATCCAACATATTAAAAAAAGATGAATGCTGACTGTCCAATAATGACAAATATGTTTTATAGTGCAGAGTTTTTATTTATCATTAATTAGTGATAAATAAAAAATTGTAGAAATTTATCATGTGCTGCTAAATGTTTGTTGTTCAGAATAATCGTTAAATTACTATTTATATTTCTGTTTTAAAACTTTGCTTTTGTTTATTATTATTTTTTTTAAAGAGGCTGATTTATACAGAAGTTACAATATTTTATGTATCAAAGAAATTACTTCAATCACACTAAACACTCAGATAGTTTTATAAAAGCCATAATCGGATGGATGGTATTTATGTTTTATGCTTTAATTATAATAAATATAGATTATAATTTCCACATACAACCCCTACAATTAAACCATGTATAAATTTGATTATATTTATATCAAAAACTGTAGTTAGAAAGTATTGTGAATAAGAAAAAGATATGTATAGGTACTGCCCCTTTAAACGTATTTAAAATTCTGCTGCAACTACGAATTGCTTTTAAGGAATCGTGAAATTACTTTTTCCGCATGTTTTTCATTCAACATACTCAAATAGGCTTATTGGTAATCGCTATCATTAGTGTAGATAATTATAAATATGAAAAACATATTTTTAGGGGCTTGCTAGTAATATCGAATTAAAGAAGTTATTAACTATTATTTCATTATGCTAGAGATATTTTACCATCACAAAAAAAATAAAGATATTTTTCTTAAAGTAGTGCATACCCATTTCATCGTTTTGGGAAAATTATGTGTAGTAAAAAGCCATTTTACATTTTTCGGAATTGTGCCAGATATTATTTTATTTTTATGTTTCTGTCACAAATTTCTCCAATCAGTTCTTTTTATACAAAAGCCTTTGTATATTGCTGGATAAATAAGGAGCAGACTTTCATTCAAATTGATATAGTCATGGAGAAGATAAAAAGTGTTTTTATTTTTATTTTGCTTTTAAACGGTTTAATATCAAGGGCTCAAATATGTAGAAATTATTTATTATAATTGATGTAAAACAAATATAAGCACCATAAATGTGGTATATTTTATCCGACTATAACTTACTAATGTTCGTATCTTCTTCTCATTAAGGCATTATCAGAAGTAAATGTATTGATTTTAACTTAAAATGAATAAGTACTATATTTACTCATGATTACACCTTAACAACGTGAAAATTTGTGCTCAATTTGGGTTATGTATTTTATATCAAAAATATTTCGCCAATCTTTGTCTTTTAATTTTACTTGTTTTATAAAAAAAGAGAAAAAATTTACTTGTTCACTTATATTTTATTGACACACATGGAATTAAATTAGTAAACTCAGTCTTTTTTATCAATAGAACACTACTCCCACTTCAAATTTTCATTAATTTGATAAAAGGTTGTAAGGTTTTCTATATTACGCAAATTACAAAATTGACACTACTGTTTCGATACTCTGGTGAGACTTTAAGGCTCAGGTCTATGAATACAATGTAATATTACTAACATTAATTGTGAATTGTAAGCTTGAAAAGTCCTCAACGCAAAGTTTGAAACGTTATAATTTATTAACCAGGCTCTGATTTCTAAACTAGTTTAATAAAATAATTAAAACACCTTTAATGAAAGTGTTTCTCCTTAAGTTTTAATTTCTCTTCACAACTAATGATTCCTACGTTCATAACATATACCTTTTTCGACAATTAAAAACATACAAGCATGAATTTAACAAAAATTGTTAAAAAACGGTTAATATTGGCGCAACTCGATGTGCTGTTTAACCATCGTTTTGGCTGGTGTTTCAAAGATTAAAACAATAATATACAGTTAATAATTAATTGAAAGCTGTAGCCATCCATAAAAATTCACTTTCTTGCTCTAAGAATGTACTTAAATTAAGATACTAGGATATGAAGTCATTGACTTAAAGACATGTTGTATACAATAATAATTTGTACTTATGATTTGTTAATTGAAAATAATTTTATTGTTGCAGGAAGTTGGCAGCATAATTGGAAAAAAAGGAGAAATAGTGAAACGCTTTCGCGAGGAGGTCAGTAATGAAAATGATTATTACTCTTAATACACTTGTTAAACATTGATTTTCCTTTCAGTCTGGTGCTAAAATTAATATATCAGATGGTTCGTGTCCAGAAAGGATTGTAACTGTAACAGGATCAACAAATGCAATTTTTAAAGCATTCACACTTATTTGTAAGAAATTTGAGGAGGTAAGTATTTTTTATAAAATTAATATTAAATGGTACAAATAGCATTTCTTCCTGTTGTCTTGTTAAAAAATTATTTATAATTAACTAGCCACACGCATATCTATTATTATCGTACAGCCTAACCTAACCTAACCAAACCTAACCATGAAATATATAAATTTCAATTAACTGATCTTCAGTTGCAAGCGTTTCCTGCTTTCGATGTATAATATATGATTTCATTTTAGCAGAAATACCGTTTAATTAAACAACAAACATTTCCATATGTCTAGAATTAAGTTATAATTTCAATAGAATTATTAATTATTTTGTTTATTATGTAACATTTTAGCAGTAATATTTACAATGGAAGAGACGAGGTGGTGGCTAAACATTTTACTGTATAAACTGCGCAAATTATAATTGCAAGTAAAATCTAGACAATCATATAAACAAAAAATATCAACAAGTACTTTTAACAAAAATTTTGACAATTGCTTCGGTTAAAAAGTACTGCATTTAAATACGTCCAAAAAGTTGAAAATTGATGTTACAATTCTTATGTTACTTGTGTAATTGTATTCTCCTTTTAGTTCCAAGACATCAACAATGGCGTGGGAAGTGGAGTTCCACGTCCACCAATTACACTCCGTTTGATAGTCCCTGCAAGCCAATGTGGATCTTTAATTGGAAAGGGTGGGTCTAAAATTAAAGAGATCCGTGAAGTCACAGGAGCTTCAATACAGGTCGCATCTGAAATGCTCCCCAACTCAACTGAACGCGCCGTCACTATTTCCGGAACGGCAGAAGCCATAACGCAATGCATTTTTCATATTTGTAACGTAATGCTCGAGGTTAGTAACTACATTTCTGTAAATATTTTAACTATTCAATTGTATACTGAACTAGTTCAAACGTCTACTTGATTTGAAACATAGTGAACAAAATTGAAATTTTAGATATTCTGGACGGTAATAATTTCGAATTTTCATTGTTTATTCGCCAATCAAAAGAGTAAACAATTTATTAGAAATCACATTAACGATTTTTCAAAAACCCAAAAGCGGGATTATGTCGACAGGAATTGTATTATATTATGTAAAATGTTCAATGTACAGGATGAGTCACATAGGTGAAGTCGGGGTCTATCGTATAAATATTTTCAAAAATGGCAGACTTCCAGTTTTATTCCGGAAGTGCACGTAAACTTCGTTATTTAAATGGAACGCCCTTTATATTGTTGCATTTTTTAATTTCCTATAAAAATAAATATCAGTTTGTTAACACCATATCGGGCCTAAGCCGCACCATTCTCGAGTTATTTCATAGTTTAGAATTATTTAGAATATCTCCAAAGTAAAAGTACTTAGAGGAATGCAGTTTTCACCTTTCGAACCATGAAGAAATAGCCTATTATTTGCAGTATTACATTGTTAAATACTATAAAATTTATCGATACCAATATTTACAATTTCAAACATTAATAACTTTTTTTTTAATGGAACGTCATATTTAAAAGAGAGAAAAAAAAAAGAAAGTGTTATCGCATTAGGCGTGATTGGGGACCTTTAACATTATTTTTCTCTCTCCTATACCAAGGAGTTCCCAACTCAAGTGACCGTTTGAAACGATATAATAAAATAGGAAAAATTATAGACAATAAATCACATATCCATTTTTTTTCTGGGTGCGATAGACCTTCCTTTAAAGGTTTTTTATTGTTTCAGTCCCCCCCAAAAGGAGTAACCATCCCCTACCGCCCTAAACCCCAAGTCGGTGGCCCTGTGATCCTGGCCGGTGGTCAAGCCTATACTATCCAAGGCAACTACGCCGTTCCCGCCCACGCAGACGTAAGTACCACCTCTTTAATGTCCCCCCTGATTCCCTCGTTGCCACTCGGGCATCCGTTGGCCGGTGCAGTTGCGCCCGCGGCCTCGTCCCTTCTACCGCTCGAGCCCCTCAAGAACGGACACTTGCAGGCTGCACTGCCGCCTTCACATCTCATCTCGCCAGATGTAAGTTTTTTGCAAAATGATAAAGTCATCGTATTGGTGCTCCCCTACCCGCCCCCTACCACACACCTACATATGTGTTTAGGTCAATTCGTATGTGTATCCACGAGTTATAGTCAGCCCCCCCCCCTACTTGTAAACTACGAATAATTTATTCCACCTTTGTTTCTTGTGCGCTTTTGCATGCACTATGTTAATACTGTTTGACAAAATTTGTAACTAGACTGCTTTTTGTTTTTATAGAAATAGTGTGGATTATATTAAACATTCTTTACTGCTATACAAAAATAGAGTATTTCATTACATCATGAGCCTTGACCTAATGACGAAAGAAGTCGTAACTCTGTTTTTAACTAAAGTTCGCGCATAAACTCCACTCTTCATTATTTTGTGATGCCTCTACATTTGATTAATAGCTTAATAATTTTTCTGAAGATAGTTCGATATTGAATTTGATGGCCATGGCCCAAGATTTGTTATCTGATGAGTCTATGGAAACATGGACTCGCTACAGGAGAAGAACCTAACTGCTTATAAATATTTATTAATCTTGTTTGAGCCGATGGAAATATTTAATATATTTATTACTTATTTCGTAATAACCACTTTTAATTGTATTAAACCACTTATATTAGTAGTTACAACGTAAACGTCGCTGTTAGTCTATATATATATATATATATTTTTTTTTTTTGAAATGCCTATACATGTGCTAGGCAATGTTATATTTAAGGTTGACCCATTTTAGCGCAATAAAATTACTTCTTTTATTTTTAATAGTTCTTTAGCTAGGTTGCACTGGTCCGTTTTATCGTCAAATTGTTACAGATTAAATACTTACTCCACAAAATTAATTATTTTCTAACAGAATTGTAATGTAGGTCTGCTTCTACCGCTTTTTATTCCTGTTTCTGCTTTTAATATGTCTCCAGCTAACTTTACATGCCTTAACTACTCCATAACGCCTACTCTTTCACAAAATCTTTTCTATATGTGGTATTTTCATTGTTGGCACATCACATCATATCTTGAACGCTGTTCTGTTCCGTATATCCGTTAAGAATGGTACCATATACCTTACATATTATTATTTATCTGTCGTAAAGCTATTAAGTGCAGGTACCTATATACATAATATTCATATACTTATAAATGGGTTGTTAACCACACAATTCACAAGTAGCTAATCAACAAGAATCATTGTTTAAAATATGTATCAAGTTATTTAAATTTTTATTTTTTATACATTCCTGCATCATGAGCTTGGCGCATAGGTCTTTGTTCGTAAAGTTTAATTCGCAAAAGTAATTCTTAGGTAAAAATTAGCCCAGTTCTTGTTTTCTGGCTTTAAAATAAACTTATTCTTTTGCTGCTATTTAACGCTTAGGGATTCACTTTCATTGGAAATGTTTTAAAGAAATGTTATTGTACTTATGTTTTAGTCTTATTAAATATTTGGCCGCTTACAGGGAGCCCATACGATTGATAAAGAAATCGATTTGTAAAACAACTGACTCTGGTCATTTCTTAAAATTAATGTGTTCGTTGAAAGCATAATAAGATTTATTACATTTTTATTAATAGCTATTAACAAAAAAATATCTTGTATCTGTTTAGTATTACTCCAATTTAAAAATCTGGACCGTACCTGTTTCTCATTCGTTTGCCACAATAGCTTCATTAGAGTTACTTTTATAAAAATTCTTATTTGTATTTTTTAATTACACTCGTTTGAATTTCCTGAAAACTAGAATATCCCGCATCTTTAATCGTTTGAGAAAATTAACCTAATATAGTTTTACCGCTGTACCTTCCTAGCTTTCATTTTCCTTATTGACTTTTAAAGTTCTGACCTTTTCGGTATTTGAATTTTGAATCATCCGCTTAGAACACCACATCTCATATTAGATTTTTCAATATTTAAATCATTGAGCCTCCACCCTTCCGATTTTTTTAAATTTTAGTATGCTATGCAGTTCAGCATGCAGGTGTGAATTGGACGCAAGAAGAAACCGTCACATGATTTTCAGCGGCTAAAAAAATATTGACAACAACCAAACTCCATCAGAATTTACGAAAAATAAGACAGTAGAAAATGACACGAACGAACACGAGTGGATATAGGCGTTGCCATGTTCTGTTTGTTTACAGTAGTATGAAAAAAAAAGTCATCGTCCTATTTTTGGTATATTTGGGTAGGGTTGGGGTGTTTTGAATTAGGTTAAAAATTCTTTATCTTATTTTTGATAAATTCGAATATATTGGGTTGATTTCGTTGTATTTTTTTTATCTCTCAGTCTATTTGAAAAGACAGATGAAAGTTAAATGATATAATTATTATTTTTTCACCATCCAAATCATTTTTTAAACATGCCCTTTGAATAACATTTCTAAAAATTTTAAATTAAACGCTCTTGATCACATAAGGGATTTATTTTTGTTAAAAGTTACCCGGCCCTAAGCTATTCTTTGTTTCTTCAATTATCATATCATAACTTCTTTGATATGCCTATCAGTCGCAATTTTCAATTAAAAATAATTACAAGTGCAAGAATAGGATATGATTTAGATAATTAAGTATCTACATCTAGTAAGCCTTAATATAACACATTTCAGTATTTAGGAAAACTCAATAAACTGAATAATTATCATTCATTTTGGAAAAAGTTAACGTATTATTTTTTATTATCATAATTCTGGCAACAATGTCTATTCTAAAAAATGTATAAGTTTCCGGCATGTGGCTGCGTTGTCTCCCTGCATCTGTGTCAGTATCACCTATTGTGATAATTAAAATTGTAACGTGAATTACATTTAATGTAAAATCAATTTTTCAAAAGAACTTTATACTGAGGTATAAATAAAAAATGCATTATCACTATTAGTATACGTGTTTTTTTTTTTACAGATTGCAAGTCTTGGAAAAAATCCTCTTGCAGGATTAGCGGCGCTAGGTTTGGGTGGTCTAACTCCTGCAAACACAGGTGGTCTTAATCCAGCAGGTAATTAAAATTACGAATCACAGGCTACTTGCTACTATTGTTTAAAATTGGTATCTTCTATCCTTATACTTATTCTCAACTTTATCGTATAGTATTTTTAAGTAAAATCGCGATAAATAAAGATTCTTCACCCTATTTCACTTTGATTGTTGAGCTGCTCGAAATTAAGAAGGAGATTACTGTTAATACGTTTCTAATATCACAATTCCAACTTCGCATGCTTTTGAAAAAATTATTCGCCATTTTATTTTAACTCTGTAAAGGGTGGTAATAAAAAAGTACTTTTATCTAGCCCTTGCTGCTTTGGCTGGGTCTCAACTTCGCACTTCTACATCTCGTAACCAGCAGAATACGAATACGCAGACACACGAAATGACAGTACCCAACGAGTTAATAGGGTGCATTATCGGCAAGGGTGGTACAAAAATTGCCGAAATTCGTCAAATTTCCGGCGCAATGATCCGCATATCCAACTGCGATGATCGTGAAAATGGGTCAACTGATCGTACCATCACAATTTCTGGAAATCCAGACTCCGTGGCTCTTGCACAATATCTGATCAACATGAGGTGAGTACCAAATATATCGCAATATTGATAAGAAAATAATCTCAGCGTATAAACATACGGGACGTTGAAACATTTATTTTTTAAAACAAATTTTTCGTTTCTTCCTATGAAACTAAAGCATTTTTACATCGGTTAGTGAAGCTATTTTACTTACTCATTTTAACTTGGATCTAGCCAAGTAATTAATGTTCCTTTGAATTGTACATTTTTTCTATTGTGTTGTCACATTCCTTAATTGCTTCTATACTAAACGATGACATCCCACTTTTTCTCCTTCATGAACGATTCTTTCTGATTACCTTTTTCTATCTTTTTGCTAAAAAAATATGTTGATTCTTTTGAAGTATCTGTTTATAAAGATTTAAAACAGATCAAAAAATAAAAATTGTCAGCCAGAAAGTGACACAACGTGTCGTTGAGCAAAAACACTATTGCCACTTTCTAATCGCAGATTTGGTGGTCTATGAGGTGATGGAATAAGTTCCAGGAATTTTATTTTAACTTCTTTTTATTATTGTATCTCAAGCTTCAAGTCGGTGATGGGTTTTGCTTCGTTTATGCTATATTTCATTTCCAACAAAAATGGAACAATATCATTTGTAAAATTGCAATATACTCAAAATGTATAATGTTTCTAAATTTGACTTTGTGACTACATATCAGCCAAATCACGCACAAAGATTTGTCTAATATAAAATTACCTATTTTTAATCATTTAAAGTAAAAGTATGGTTCACGACCTTGAAGTTGGCTTCAAAAATTGTAAGCGATGATTTGGTATTGCCTCAATGCTTTTTATTTTTAGTATCTAATTAATTTTCATTTTTTTTTCTTTCTTAAATTTCATCAGGGGATAATTTTTTTAACTTATCCTCTCCATCTCTTAAATCTCTAGAAATTCTTATTTTTGTGCTTTAATTTCCGATAATCTTAACTTCATTTGGCTTTAACAAATATTTTTTTATGCATTTTGTTAAAATAATTCAAAGAAATACAGAAATTCTGTGTACTAAAATATAAATATAAATATATATATGTTTGGATAAAGTAATGAAAAAGAAGTTTTGAACTTAAATTTAAGAATTTTATTACTCTTAAACATATTTACTATTACAATTGATTACCGCGAAGTGATAACTTACTCGATTATCAGTTTTGTTTTCTTCTTTACTTTATTAAAATTCCAGGTGTATTTCAGCAGGTTAATTTAATATAATTACGATCTTCAATAAAACACTAAATTACAATTAAATTAACCTACCAATTTATAACTTTATATATTATGATTGCCATGAAAGTGGAGCTTTTATGCTCTTATTGGTTGGTTTGAGATTTATCTAGGTTTCCAACTTCAGCTTTTTAAAGAAAATAGTAATATATATTTCTGTTCTGAGACATTTGTTTATTGGTACCTGCAAGATCATTGTTCATTAGAACTATTTAGTTTCACAGATGTTTAATTAATTGACATACATTCCTGTAAGGTGAAAACAGACAGAACTTTTAAATTTAATTATATTAACAAAGACATCATTAAATTTTTAACGGAAATAACTTCAGAATTGTTTAGGGGGTAAATATTTAAACAACTCAACAATAATTTATTTCCGTTAATCATCAAGGGAAAGAAATAGAATATATTTAAATTTTTAAGTGAGAGATGATAAGTGTGGTGGTGACTAAGATATTTTGAATAAAAAGGGAAATGTGGCGTTGTATGTGTTTGTATCGTTTGAGTGTTATACACCCTGTAGTGTCGATCTCATCAAATATTATGCAATGTTTTATTGAAGTTCGTAATAATTTTAAGTATTTTAAGGATTCTCCGTCATTCATACTTGGAGTATCTGTACAATGTACATATTTTGGATATAACTTGCCTGGGAAATTAGAAGTGAATCAGTTGTTTTTCATTTATAATTAATTTTGATAAAATATTAGCATTTTTCTTATTTGCTTTTAATAATACCCTAACGCTCTTCCTGGACACCCTCTATATACAAATGTATACTTTAATTTATGGAAAGGTAACTTGTGTTTATTAAAAACTTACTGCAATGTAAATAAAAGTCGGCAATTAGCGTTCCAATTAACAAGAAGAATCACAAGCATTTCCCTTCAATATTTCACATGCAGGTAAATCCAAATCCATCGAACCCTATACTCTCAAAACACTTTGTACACTCCTCCTATTCTCTCTCTTTTTTTCCTTAGTGTTGAGCTGCAGAAAGCCAACCTTGAGGCCCAAAACTCTCCCGGTAGTGCCGGCGGCGGCGGCGGTGGCGGAGCCGGCGGTAGTAGTTCGGGCCAAGGCCCGACGGCGACCGCCGCGGCCGTAGCCGCATCCAATCCTTTGGCCAGTGCTATCCCGCTCGCTCAATTACTTTCGAAACCGGGCGCGCTCAATGCACTCACCAGCCTGAGTGCTTTGGGCGGCCTGACCGAATTGTTGGGCGCGCAGGCAGGCACACCACCCGTACAGACAACCGGCGTCCATCGCACCCACAAGAGCTACGCTCCCCGCCTGCGATCCCCTGGCTCCTCTGGACCGGGGCCTTCTGAAGGTTCCAAAATCAAGAATGAGCGCAACAAGTATAATCCTTATTAAAAAAAAAACAATATATGAGCAAAGCAAACCATATCTTCTCTTCCTAATATTTTTACATCTGACCGGATTTGTTTTCAAGATGTTTTCACCATAGCACGAACGGAAACTTTTTCACATTATGCATATTTTACAGTTATATTATATCTATGTTATTGCGCAATTATGCAATTATGAATATGATATTGAGCAATGCATGTCTATGCATACTAGTATGCATAACTATCGGCAGTTTTAACTCCAGTGAAGTATTTTTTTTGTTTTTTTAAGAAAGTTGGTTTATGATAGACGTAGTCGTGACGTGCTTTTTAAAATTCGTTTTGTTATAAATTTCGGTTTTTTTTACCAGATATGAAGATTTTTCATACGATAAAAGTTTTATTTTTATTATGATTTTCTTCAAATGCCAGTATGTTTGGCAACAGTTTTTTTTTTTTTTTTTTATATGACCCACGAGTGACCAAAATAAAGATATCATTAAGGCTTTTATTAATTTGAAATATTACTTAATAATCCGGAGAAGCAATTTTTATATCTATTACAAGAAAAAATAATGTTGTCGTTCCATTCATTCAAGTGAGATTCCGTACATTAAGATTCATGCTTCACATTTCAATATCCATATATTTGCTTTTTCTGCACCCTTAAAGATTTATTTAGAACATTTGTATTGTAATTAATTTGACGCGAGCATTGTTTTATTTTCAATATTTTAAATCACGTTCTTTGTCATTTATTTTTTATTTTTGTTATTTTACTATTATTATTTGGAAATGCATGCAATTAGATTTAATTACTTATATCTAAATAGACGTTGCATTTATATAAAAAAATTTAAACAGCTTAAAAAATCGTTTATCATAAACCAAAGCGAAAGGAATTGAAATATACACGAGTGGAATTTTTTTTGTTTACAATTTATCAAGATCTATATGAGTAATTATTTTTTATTTTTATTATTATGATTATTATTTTGTTATATCATTCCGGTAACTTTACGCAGAATGACGATAAATAAACTATTTTTCATTTTTTTAATTTTACATTAATAGTCCATATACATAATATAAATGACAATTATTATCCGTTATAGAGCTATTTAACTGTTGAACATTATATTACATAAAATTGAAAACACTTTTGGCACAAATTCGAGTGTTAAATTTAAAATTAAGATTTAGTAGTATACTAAGAAGACTGTTGCTTACAAATAATAGTTTGTAGGATGAATAGATATTTGCATTATATAGTAAGTGTGAGTTGAATATTGTACCTATTAATTACCCTTTGTATGGTAGTTTGAAATAATTAGATACATAAATACACATAATACTTGTAGGATTTTTAAAATAAACTTTCCGGAATATACGTTTGGTATTGAATATATTTTTATTTAATGCAGCTTGTTTTCTTAGTGGTGTTGGGATAATTCGGATTAAAATTTATCCCGCGTTCTGGATATCAAAACATCGTATTAAAAGTCATCCAATTACAAAAAATTCAAACGTGCCTTTAAAGAAGGATCACTAAAGGATAAAAACGCGCGATAAGCACATTATAGGGGCAATCAAGTTGCTGAGCACAGTTCAGTTAATATGGTTAATATGTTACGGTTCGCTGTTATTTTTAACACTATTCAAACTCTTTTTTAAGATGAATATGGGGCAGTCTTGAAAATGGGTATGGTTGCTATAGAAAAAGACACAGGGAAGATAAGAAGAATTTGGAATATTATTGTCCAAGTATTTGTCTAATGATCAAAAAAATAATTACAAAAGAACTTTGATCTGAATAAGTAGGAATCGAACCGATTCCACATAAACGCCAAACTGTGGTTTAGATCTTTGGATCACTGCTCAGAACAAATCGAATTTCCACCGTGTTCTGCGCATCCACTTGACCGAACACAACTTGGTGACTCTCGTTCTTATGTAATTTCGGTTCCAATCTCTAACCTTATTAACTTTAGCAATAGAATATGCGATTTGCCGTACATTATTTACTTTCTACTGCTGTAGTTTTAACTTTCCTAATAGGTATTTAAATAATCCGAATTTTCCCATCACTATTATTTATGCTCATGTATATATGGAATAAAAAAGCATTATAGTACATATTATAACACACCCGTGCGTTAATTCATTAATTTTTGACAGCTTTTTGGAAAGTGGAGAACATCTGCAAAATTATATCGCTATTCCTTTCTTAATATTTATTATGATATAAAATTTTCCTTTCAAAAAGGACGTTCTTAACCATTGTGGCGATTGCTTTTTGTATCGATTCGTAAACAATCAGAATAAAATTCAAGGTATGATGTGGTTTGTGAGCTCATAAATTCCCAGCCTGCTACTTTAACAGCCCAGTGCCTTATCATACTTTTCCGGCAAGAAGACATTCCTGGGATCCTATGGTAAGCTTGACCATCCATTATTTTCCTTTTAACTGCGCGTTTGACAGTGGCCCCAAAGCGAAATTTATCCTTAGTAATTAAAACTAAGACCTATATATTCTGACGTACTTTTTTTTCAGTTTATTTTTTTTTATATGTATCCCCATATAAATAACGCTATGATGTAAAATTTAATGAATTTCCTTGTAAATTCTTATTAAATGGGGCAAGTGAAAGTATCTGGTATCCTTAAAAAAAAAGAAACAAGCTTTTTAATGAAATCCTACATTCCTGCTGTCAAATGCTTCCATCATTGTATTTTTGGTACTGTTCCTATTGCAGTAATAATCCTGGGTGATGGTCAAAATGATGTATAAATATCCTTTTCCCTTTTATCAATCACGTACCTTTTATAAGACCTATTGCATCATACCATTTGTAATTTTATTTATTGTTATTTTATTTCATTAAGCGGGTATTTCGGTGTGATTAACTTGCGTTATTTAAAATAAATTTCTACCAAAAATACAAAGATGATTAGTATTTTAAGTTTCCTTTTATTTTTACTTAAATATTGTACCTATATTCGGTTTTTGTCATATAGTAGGTAATCTATTCATGCAAAAGTTCTTTCTTTGTAATTATTTTCTTATTGTCAGTACAAAGTGACATATTTAAAAAGGTCATTGTTCTTACTGACAAGGTCGTCTATTGTTTCGCTTTAGAATAGTGATAATTATATACATAATTTTGTATTTCAGACAATTTAATGAACTATATGTTTTTAATTAACTGTAGTTAATATAATACCACGTTACAGTCAGTATATTGCCATCTGCTGTTATTTACTACCAACTGCAGTATTTTTCTTATTTGACAAGGGCCTTTCCAAGGTATCTACACGATAAACGGATTACAAATTATGAAACATACCGCATATCGGACTTTTTGTTTATAATTCGAAAGAGTACAAAACAGTCTGCACTGAATCACAATTCAGAACAGATCTCCTGAAGATGCCAACCACTTGTGTCGGCGAAACGTGGAGAATAAAAACCTCGAGACGACGGCCAATAAACCCGAAAATCAACGTTACAAAAAAGTACAACTTTGTTCAACTTCTAATTTTTTGGACGGGAAAAGACCCAAATTACTTTTTTTGTTTTAAACTCGCCACCAATGGTTTTGAACATTATTTACAATTTAGAAGAGAAAGAAATAAAAAAGTGGATTCTGTCTGATTATTCTGAACTATAATAATTCTTATTGTGCACATTAGGTAATTTCGAAAAATTGTTGTCCAATGACATTAGATGTTCTATATTAATTAAATAAATAACTTTGGTTTGCATGACTTCCGAGTAATGTATGTAGATACCTATATAAGGCTCTCTGCTAATTATGAAATATTCTTATGGTAACCTCAGAAGTTTTGTTGGTAATTTTTCGAACCTGTTGATGGCGTGCTGATGAGGACTAATAAGTTTCAAACCATGACCAATGTCTTTTATTTTCGATAAGTTGCAAATCAAGAACATTATTAAATGTTGCTTGTTTATTCATATAGTGAACATACAATTTTCGTAAAAAGTAGTTGCAATTGTTCTAAAGCGGAACTAAGGACTGGTTTTAATCATATTGTTAATGTTTAGAATATTAATGGACATTTGTTTTATTTTAATACAGAATATCAATGGAAACAGCTGGTTTACCAATGCCGGGGTATCACTTCATCGCTCCGAATCACATCGTCAAGGCTCCCATACATTAGTTGCCCACCATCTTTCCCCTGAGAAATATGTCTGATATATAAAAACTTCATCATCAATCAAGCAAATAATAATTACCTTATCTATTTAAAAGAAATCGTCATAACGTGGACAATATATGTCGCATTAATTGAATAATTAAGATTGGTTAAAAGGGAACAAAACCAAAGATAATCTACTGACTTTTCGACGATTATTATTAAATCATGTTTTAATATCTATACTAGGAATAATAAAAATTTATATGCTTTCATATATACATAGAAATCAATTAATTATTTAAAATATCTGGGACTGTTCAAAATTTCTTTCATAATCAGGGGTGATAGTTCTCTGACTACAAAATATATACAAATAAAATTTAAAATCGTGAAAATACTGAATTAAAAAAAAAACGTCTGACATTTTACTGATATTCATGTTTTCATCGAATTTAAAACGTTTACCATAAACTACCATTATGTAGGTGTTTTAAACACTGTGTATTGTACGTGTTATACGGTACGTTTTAGAATGTATTCTAGTGTAGTAGAAGAAATTATAAACGTCCTTCATACAAAAGTTGATGGGACAACAATGACGTATAGATACACGATATTTGTGTTCAGAGAAATATTTCTCTAATAATCAAACAGTTATAAATCAATGATTCTTAAAAAAAGTAAGAGTGACTTGAGCAGTCTAGATTTCTTTCGTAGTTTTAAGAAAACGAAAAATTGTTGTTATTGTTATTTATACTTTTCCTTTTTGTTGTTGTCTGAATTGTTATATCTCTTCGTTATAATTATTATTATTTATCGGTTATGTCTTGTTATTTTATATTTATTTTTATTATAAGGTTCAAGGAGTGTTTGCAAATGCAATCGAATGTGATGTTTATAATAATTCACAATTTTAAAGTTAGGGAACACGTGTTTGAAATGTTATTTATTATACGATTTATTTACCAATTATTGACATAATCGAAAAATTCCAAAATATCCCAAGCTCATTTAATATTTATAATACTGAATTAGAAATTTCATGCTGGGAAAGAATCGGGCAATGGTATGTACATACACCATATGATTTCTCATCACAAACATCATTAATCATATAGTTTATAATTAATTCCTTTAAGTAAAAAGAAAATCTTTCCATCTATATCTGATGAGCTACCATTTTTGAATTTGATATCCGAAACTCCAGCCATTATAATTTCTGTAGTTAAAGAAGTATTCTCAGTCAGGTTCGAAAGGTCAAATGGCCTTAAAATTGTATTATATCGCAACTCCCTGGAGAATTGGATGGTACAATAAGAGAATTGCGAAAAAGTTAAAAGTATAAAGGGAGTCGTTATAAAAAACAGTTTAAAAGACACTGCATTTTTCGATAATGCCCTCGGAATCCAACGACTTTTTCGATGTTACTTTTAAGTTGGTGGCTCTCCTGATGTTTAGACGGATAATTTAACATGAGACACTGTCTATAACAATCTATTTTATTTATAGTATACATCTCTAATTTTTCTTCAAAAAAAATTACAAATTTTACTTAATATTTTTTATTCTGATGAATTGTTATGTATTAATTATGATAACTGTAGTAGGAAAACATTAATTTGAAATACGTGTCCCTTCATTTTAAAATTGGTATCAAATGTAATTCTTATATGAAACAACAAATTTTTGAATGCTTAGTTTTTGTAGATAAAATTCTAAATTATTTTTATATTAGTTTGTAAATAATCGATAGTAGTATTTGATTGACTTATGTAACTCGAGAGTGATAGAAACATTTGCAAATGCTCTCTTATAAATAATTATGAATGAAATTGACTAATAGTATTATCGCAAATGAGCGAATTGACTATAACCGTTTTGGTGCAGTAATCAAGTAATTGATCAAATTGAAGAAAGACTGGAGCTTTGTAGCTATTTCAGGAAGAAGTATTGTTGTAAACATGGATAAAATCACACACACACACGTGTTTCTGACTCAATCCAATGTCTTATGAAAATTATGCTTAATTTTTAGCAACATGGGTCCATGTCTATTGTTAAAAATGTGTCTTTGGTCTTAGCAATACACTAAAATGTCTTCAAAATATAAAAAAAGAAAACATAAAAGAGCTTTCCGTACTGTGCCAAAATTTCGAAACTTAGGTGTATTGTTTAGACTAAATTTGCAATAATAATAATAATGTATTATACTTTCCGGAAGTTGTTCTAAAATAAGGCTGTGGTTATAGATATTTTTCTTGCCTATCCTTTACCTTCTAAAAAGTTTTTAGTGTGCCAAATATCCGACATCTTTTGTCTGTCTTATACCAGAAATGCTCATCTCACTCAACCTACCGCATACCAACAAAATATTAACAGCACTTGACATTATTTCAACAAATTGTACTATCCTTGTAATTGTATTATCCACTCACATATTCACACTTCCATATGTAAGTATAAAAATTTGTATTGTTGATAAATCGATGCGATTAAAAGCCTGATAGCGTTTTTGATTTTTGTAGGAGACACCGAATGACTCCGAATACAGTCGAGCATTGTCGACCACTTTTGCAATAATAATCGCCGTTTATGGAAAACAATAATTATTACGATCGGAATTATTCGGGATTGTTCGAATATTCTTCGAACAACTTCGGGCTCAAACCGAAAACGTTGTAAGATATATACTTATATTTGTATTATTGTATTACAGTGAATAATCTGAATAAGTGTTAATATGTGAGAAAAAGTACATAGGCCAATAGAATTTTCCAATAAGTAGTATTGTTCTGATGTTAATGATAGCAGTATTTTTTTCAGAACAAGGAATTGTATTTTTGCAAAACTTTCATCTATCTGTATTATAAGTACAACCTAAAACACACGAAAAAATATTTTTGCACTTTAACAAATGACATTATTATAACGTAATTTAACACCATCGTTTTGTACAGTACACAATTTTTATAAATCAATGAAATATCTACATGAAGAAATGATAGTTTACAATTAGACAGTATAACAGTATTTTCGGGTTGGTAATCAAGATCTGAAGTTACTGTTTCATTTTTATATGTGAATTCAATTATGTATAATAATGAAATGATTCGTCCATGAAACTACCGAAGTGGACGTGTACGACCTTTCAACACACAATTCACTTTTTTCTGATTGAGTAAAACAACTACTCTGAAAAAGCCTAACAAAAAGTATCTTTTTAAAAAAGTCATACGATTCCCTTTTTTTCTGTTTTCATGTACTATATTTTTGTATTCCCCATTATTTTCATAACACCGCCGGATTTTCTTTTAATATCTTAAAAGTGTAACCAAAATATCTTAATTTACCCCTCGCGTTTAATAATTTCTCGTTTATCGGAAAGAAATGGTAAATCCAGATCTAAGTTTACTAATAGTTAATTAAATTTCACTTTGAAAATGGATCCATATTATGGCAGTGTTTTTTACAATTACGTTAATTACCATGGATTTTAATAGGAAAATGTATGCTCAAAAATATTAAAACATACCTTCAATAGCTTTGTGATTTTACTGTAGTGGTAATTTATGCTGCCATTGTGAAAGAAAAAACAGTATACTAAGATTTTAAGTAGGACCTTTAAAAATCGAATTATTGAGCAGTAAACACCATTTTCATTTTATTTATTAAAAACTTGATATATGTACTTTATTTTAAAGAGCAGGATAGTTAACAACAACTGTAATTTTGTTGAATTTTCTACGTTGCATCCTTATTGGTATTACTAACTGTTTAGTCAAACAAAATAACCCATCGATTTGTCTACCGCCATTAAACGCGGGGTATATCCACAATTCTTTTTTGTTGAGAGATTGTTGGAAACATGTCTCATGCGATTAGAAAGAAACTGATTTCCGATTTTTGAGTTTACACTGCTTCAATTTGCCTGTTGCCGTCGTTTCACCTTCCCTTCATCGTACGGGACATTTTTAGTTCTAATATAGATACATTCTTTGAAACAGAAGAGTTTGTATACACATATCCTATATTATCGAGAACGATACGTCGACAGTAGGAAAATAATACGGTGTAAGTTCAGAATCTTACATATTAGTGTAAACCAATACGTTGCAACTGTCCTGCATTATAAAAAAAAGTATGTATAAGTATATTTTTTATTTTTGAGAGATCGGTTGAAAGAAATAATATGTAGGTTGTGTCCTGTACAGATTCGAATCTCTGTGGTCTTTCACAACGTTCTAGTCAGATATATTATAAAGTATAATTAACATTGTTTTTACAATTATTTTGTTTTAATTTCGTAAATGCACTTTATTTATTTGTGCACGTAGAAATAATAACTATTTTAAATCGTTCTAGTCTTCTAGGCAATTTTAATAGGTATATAAATGTTTTAACATATCTATAAATCTTGAGAAAAAAATGAACGACTCAACAATGCATTTGAAATGGAAATTATGTGCCAAATTTTTATGATTAAACAAACAATCGTACGTGGTAACGTTCTAATTATAAAGTGAATAATTGATTTTTGATGTTTTTAGATATATATTTTATTATAGTTATCTATTCTGAATTTCAGAATTGTTGTGTAAGTGAACACATTTGAGTATACGTAGTAGCGCTCTAAACTCTCGGCTCAAATAGCAATAAGAATGCCCTTACTTTTTGCAACGTTTCGTTAACACTCTTCAAAAGGACTGAAGACATTTTCTTTTAAAGTTATTAAAATGTTTACCAAACCATCATTCAAGATTTGCAAATCTTACTTTCAAACCATAAAGGTATAAAAATATGTTAAAGAAATCTCTCACAAATAATTGAAATTATAGCGCATACTACATGAATGTGCACACACTGTAGAAATAATGTTAACTAACAGCTTATTGTTAGTCATTCCATCATTATGAAAAAAGACCAAAGAGAAAAACTGTGTTGCTTAATGAGATTAATTATACAAGGTGGAAGTTTGCTGCTTATTAGCTGTGGGCATTAATGATGTTTGTTTTTTAATATCATTAAGGTTTAATAAATAGAATTTTAACAATGTATATTGAAATGAGATCATTCATCCAATATCAATTAACTAACTTAATTAAATATTTTTCAATTTTGAATTACTTTTGGACGTTTTTGTTTGTTTTGGAAAAATATAAACCATAAACTATACAATTATATATCTTCAATCAAAAATTGTGACTACAGAAAAAAAATTTTAACATCATTCCTTCGATTTGTTTTTTTTTTTTTTCTAAGTTCTTTTTGCCAAATGACAAGTGTTCATTTTTGAGAAGCAATACTCAAGTGACTAGTTGCATATCACTCGAAACTGGGAAAATGGACACTTTTAATTAGGTGCCTACAATTTTCAAATTTCAAATATTAAAATATGTGGTTAATTGTATTTGATGAATAGTCTTTTTCTACTCGTACTATGTGTAAGTAATTAATGCATATCTAGATGTCGAATCTGTTTATTTCAGTACATATTCATTTTTAGATATAATGAGTTTGTTAGAAGTAGTTAAAGTATTGTAGTGATAGAAATATACATAACTGACGCACTAGCCTAGAACTGAAAAATGTTTAGTGCAAGATTTTTAAAAGCACGAAAACAAATATCGGTAAACTTGATCGCTTAAGTCATGTAGTGACCTAGCAGAGGCCTTATGTCTAGCTATCTCATATAAAATACAACACATTTGTCTGGCAATCACTTTTAGCTTCTTATTACCATATTTATATTAAGAAAAAAGATTTAAGAAACAATGGAAATTTAAACAGACGTACTATCCTTACTGAATTTGCAATGTAAATAATACATTTGCTAAACTTGACAAATAATTTTTTTTTGTTTGTAATTATTTTAATAATTTATATTAAAATTATTATTGCTAATAACATTCTTAAACAAAACATGAATAATGACTGTACTTGTGAATCTGTGTTAATGAGAAAGTAAAAGGTAAGTTACTAAAAACTTTTGATTGATAAAAAATACAAAGTAATAGTTTTGACACATTGTCATTTTTCCGCCTCAAGTCATGGTGGGGGATTCTATCGATAAAAATGTATCCTTATAAAATACAGTTACAACATGTTATTGTCTTATCTACTTAAATTAATTATTCGTGTTTTTTGCTATGATGCATACGTTTTGTTGTTTTGTTATTATTACACAAGGATAGTACGTCTTTTAAGTTTCACTCCGAAATTCGTCAAATAATATGCTAGCAATTTAATATTATAGATAATCACAATCATTAAAATTAACGGTTTTAAGCCTTCAGTAAACAGGGTCACAAACAAGTTAAAAATATAAATAAGGTATTATTCACCCTTCGGGTGGACTTCTTATTTTTATCACACTTAGTTTGTGAACAAAAAGTTATAAAGGTCGAGTTTTGAAACGGTTTTAAAGTAATATCAGTAAAAAATTAGGTATTGTAATATTTTACTCGTGTAAGAAATAAATTAAAAAGGGGGATTTACAGACGGAAAAGTGATATTACTTTCACTCCAATAAAAAACCAGACTGCGAGCAATGAAAATCATCTTGAATATACCTGAGGCAATCGCATTATTAGACTGTAGAAAACGCTTTAAGTGAGATAGATATATAATAATAAAGTTATTTATTAAATATAAAGCTCAAAGATTTGCGAGCTTATAATTATATATTGGCGAAGATATTCAGGGTAATTTTTAACATTTTAGGATGCAAATAAAGTCTTAGAATTATATTAACATAGGCAATAAAAGTGTTTCAGATTATTCTAGATTGTACAACTTGATATCATATTATAAACTATATGCTAAAAGGATGCTTTGCTTTGAAAGGCAACAATTGTGAATTATTGCTATAAAAATAAACCCTTCTTCCACTCTACAGCGGTCATCATATCCTCTCTGATGCATATCTTTTAGGAATTGCACCTTACAATAAATCATATCCATAGAATTTAAAAATTCCAAATACGCTTTCGTTCTTTATTGATTTAGTTAGACATTGAAAATAATGCTGAAGACGCAATATGGATAATTATACTAGTTTAATATGAAGGTGAATATGCTTATGTAGTACAATGTGAAACTGTTTAATGGTAAATATAATTGTATCTATATTAAATGCATTTGCTACTTGTAAAACGTAAATTCAAATTGGTAAAATATTTCAAAAAGTAAAGTAAAAAGTAGTATGGATCAGTAAAAGAGAGTCTAAAATTACTCGTTCAAGATGGCAACTCAAAACGAAAATGTGATTTTATTGCCAGGACATCGCTGTCTACTAAGGGTTACCGCGAACAAATACGTCAAATTATTAATTAATCAAAATAATGTTTGATATTCAGGCTTGAGAGCCGTGGTCTAAATTATTTCCTTCGGTGAGAACACTGATAGAGTTGTTTATCCGACGATTCGCTAACTGTTGTGGTTGACATGCTCAGAGAATGTAGCATGGGATCCATCGTGCAGTTATGCAGAGATTGGTCCCGTCCTAGCTACGTTCCCTGAGGATTAAACAACAACAGCTGACGAAACGTCGGATAAACAACTGCATCTGTATTCGAAGGAAAAATCCAAAAACATGACCCTCAAGGCCGAATATCGAACATTATTCGATAACGCCCGCCGTGGATTATTCAATCTGTTTCAAACGTGAATTAGTAGGAAGCCATAACTGTCAGTCTATATATATATGTATCGGTACTTAATTTATATAACAACTTGCTTTTAATGCAGTTTTAATTTAATTATTGATTTATCCAAGTTAGTTGAAATATGAAAATGAGAACCAAATAAGTTTAAAATCGCCTTTCACGTCGAGTTGTGTCGATAAATTATTGTCTAAATATGGATTTGAAAATATAACATTTAGAGATACATACAGGCAGATAAGTTGAACAAAAGATGATAAATAGAAAAGATTTGGGAGAATAGAATATACCTACTTAATACGAAAGTAACTTTAGACCCTCATTTATTGCTTTTACGTGATTAATTAATGTGTTTTTTCAGTTTCTTACCATAATAAATTCGAATTGTTCCGATTACAATAATTTAACACAACACAAAAACAATTTATTGTCACAATCGAAACAACACGGATTTGTCCTGGGTAGCTTCGGGTAGAAACTAAAAGCCCTATTACCTAGTCAGGCATGCTACTTGTTTCCTTATTCGTGTAATTATGGTTACTTAAATGTAAAATGAAGTTCTGTTTTCGCATATATGTAAATTACATACAATGTGCATTTACATCACAACTAAGTACAATAAATGATTTCTTGTTTGCTCAAAATCTAAACTAGGGTATCCGTATATCCACATATCTGTAATCGAGTGGTTGAACGGGGATTAGAGAGGCACTCTTATTTATCCATAATATTAATTATGTTGTTATTATTATTTATAACCAGTACGATTTTAGAAAATGTTAAACCGTAGTGGCATGATGTTTTCAAAAAAATACATACATATACCAGCCATAAAAGACAATTTTAGATACTGCACATATGTCTTGTTCTTTCCGTATAAAATGTTTAGCGTGATTTATATATATATATATATTAATATATATGATATATTTAGGTACAACGTTTTATGTTTGTTTTGTTTAATAAAGTGTTAAAAAACAATACTTTGTTATTTACTTTGACTGCACTTTACAATATGATCATTCTTATATCGTCGACTAAGACGATACCCCGACAAAATTAAAAAGCAGTGGAACAAAAAGGACGCTGTAGTTGCTTAATTGCTATTTAAGAGGTATGTGACGATATGCATTTTGGATTCATTATCTAATAAATCAATTTCCGTTTTTTTATCGAATAAAGAAATATTTAATAGAATAACTAACACTGGTGCAATCTTGAAGAAACTGAATTAAACATAAAGTCGCTTTTGTTTCAACGTATATTTACTACTAACGTTCTTTAAATAATTTATGGCGCAAAATATTGGCTTTCGATTGATTCAATAATCAGGAAAAGTATTTCTGAATTTTAGTACGGTTTTTTTTTTGTAGAATCTGTTCAATTAAATCTAAATGGTAGCCATTAGCAGTGGTTATTTGCTTAATTATGCTGTTCTAAATTGAAATCAGTATTTGACATCGGAATATTATCTAACGTATGTATCAAGCTTTGGAAAACCGAAATTTTAATTTTATATGACTGGTTATTAGCGTCTGCTGGAACTAGGTACCTATATGTGTAGTAGCCGGTTTCCTGTAAATTTTAAACTGTATATTGCAATTTGTACATGACACTGACAAATCCAAAAAATTTTAAATCTTATCAACTTCTTTTTCCATAGTGAACTGAATATTGCTGTTTAATGGATTAAGGAACTTAAAAAAATTATCCAGTAAATTAGAGGTACCTGTCCAGATACAGAAAACGTCATCTACGTAACGACAAAGTTCATATTTTTAATTAAAATGTTATTACTAGAGAGACTCTTCAAAATTTGCCATGAATATTTCTGATAAAATAGGGGATAAGGGATACCATCTTTTTTGTAATAAAATTCGTCATTTAACTTGAAGTAATTTTGTTTCATACATAATGTTATTAAGCATTTACAATAGGACAGTCATACCATTCTGTTTAGACTGGAAAGAGCAATTTGATAAACCAAATGCATTTATTTTGTTGTTTCAAACATTAAGCACATCCGATCTCTACAAAGGTTGCTTACCGATTATCCAGGCTATGAAATGTCGAGCGACAGCGCCATCTCGCCTTGCCCCACATGAACTACAGATATTTTTTAAATTACTAAAATCGATATTACCGACATACATTACTGATACTTTTTAGTGAAACGACAACAGATCACGCGACGGCGGTTGTTGTTGTAATGTGTTATCAGCAGAGAAATTCCCCATTAGTTGGAAACGTTGCTAAAACGTTTGTGGCGTTACAATTTTTTAATCGTAAAAAATTTTGTTAAAAGTGCTTATGAGAACTAGTGTTACCTGTCTTGAAAGTAAGTAATGTATGAAGTACGTCAATCATGCTTTACAATAAGTAATTATAGTCTGAAATAGTGCTTGTTAGAAACTTTGCTCTTCGAATCAAAACTAGTTAAATTAATAGGTAATAATCGTTTATTAATCTGCTGTTGATATTACTACAGATAATAAAAAGATGGAAATACACAAGAATATGCTGCGTCGAAGGATGTAGGGAAATTACCCCAAGGTAACAATGAAATGATGTTCAGTATACAAGAGAATACATTTATTTGTTGTAATTCTTGTAGGTACAAGTTTCCCAAACAACCCCATTTGCAACGTGTATGGGTGGAAAGGGTGTTTTCTGTCCCACACAGAACAACATTGCCCGGCAGTTTACACCACTGTGGAGTGAAAATCCAGAAGCCTTACGCGGATCCACTCATTAATCTTGCTGCTGCTAAATGCAGCAATTATAGGTAATTTAATTATTTATTAGTTATATTTATCCTTATTATTGTATTTATGTATCCCCATACCCTGATAATCGGCAGGGTATGGGATGTCGACGACAACGCCATCGTAGCATCTGTCTTCCCAACTAAAACGCCTTTGTTTATTACCTCTAAATTACCGGATTTGATTGTGATGACGATTAAAAATTGTCGTTCATTGTCGTTGCGGACAGGGTATGGGATGTCGACAGTAACGCCATCGTAGCATCTGTCCCACCATTTAAATCGCCTTTGTTTATTACCTCTAAATTACTGAAAGTAGAGAAAATTTGGTTATGATGACGATTAAAAATTGTAATTCATTGATGGTTCATTGTCGTTGCGTATTAATGCACATAGGGTGCGCATCAGTGTGCACGTAAAATTTGGGATTTCCTATCATATGTGCATCAATTTGTTTATGGTTTATGAATTTGTTGTCGTATGATCGATCAATCGTTGTACAGTTTTGTGATGGTTTTGTGTTATAAGTTTTCGTTTTTGTTTGTTGACATTTTTGATGAAGTGTGAATTACCTGAAAACTTGTTTTTTCACTTGTAAGAGTATAATATAAGGGGTATAAATTATTCCATCCCTCAAGTAAGTTTACTGCCTTGATTAGAAACATCACTACTCGTTGCGAGTGTTATCAGATCGACCAGATCTCCTTCATCAAACTGCTCTTATACAGAAGCTACTGGATTTTAAGAAATCAACAATTTTTTATGTCCTGTTATTTGAAATTTGCTAATTTTTTTATACTTTTAAAATAGAATAATGCAATAGTTCTTTTGTATAAAATTCTAACTGTATTTGTATTACTGTATTCGCACCATTTATTACGTTACTGTAATTATACCTTTAATTAAATATATGTACTTTTGTGTTAACGTATTTTGTTTATTTTGATAATAATAATTTATGATAACAAAAACCCTACATGCTTCACGCTTTTAAAATTCCCGCCATAGCCGATATGGTAGTTTTCGATGAAGAATTTTCCATCTTCTCTCTCACTCTTCAATGTAGCTTGGTGGGACAGATGGTGAGATGGCGCTGATGTCAAATTAAGAAATCGAGCTTCTTATCTATAATCGTCATCTAGGGTTGCGGATAAATGTACATAGGGCGCGCACCAGTGTGCACGTAAAATTTGGGATTTCCTATCATATGTGCATCAACCTAGTGCATCAATTTGTTTATGAACTTGTTGTCGTATGATTGATCAATCATTGTACAGTTTTGTGTTATGAGTTTTTCGTTTTTGTTTGTTGACTTTTTTAATAAAGTGTGAATAACCTGAAAACTTGTTTTTTCACTTGAAAGAGTATAAGGGCATAAATTATTCCATCCCTCAAGTAAGTTTACTACCTTGATTAGAAGCATCACTACTCAGGCGTTGCGAGTGTTACCAGATCGACCAGATGTCCTTCATCAAACTGCTGTCATACAGAAGCTACTGGGTTTTATCGAAATTAACAATTTTTTATGTCCTGTTATTTAAAATTTGCTAATTTTTTTATACTTTTAAAAAAGAATAATACAATAGTTCTTTTATATAAAATTGTAACTGTATTTGTATTATTGTATTCGCACTATTTATTACGTTACTGTAATTCAACCTTTAATTAAATATATGTAGTTTTGTGTTAACGTATTTTCTTTATTTTTATAATAATAAATTATCATAACAAAAACCCTATATGCTTCACGTTTTTAAAATTCGCGCCATAGCCGGTATGGTAGTTTTCTATGTAGAATTTTCCATCTTCTCTCTCACTCTTCAATTTAGCTTGGGAAGACACTTGGTGAGATGGCGCTGATGTCGAATTCAGAAAACGTGCTTCTTATCTATAATCGTCATCTAGGCCGATTATTATCAAATTATCATACTATTGTAGATGTGAAACTTCTCTTGCGGCGATTTTAACGCCATCCCACTTAGTTGATGAAAAGTAAAGATTACAGGTTCCTGTTTTAATGCGAGTGGTTTTTTTTTATATTTAAAATTTTTGATATAAATTGATTACAAACAATCTTCTTAAAAATTTAAGAAAAGAGTTTGTGACTTGACAAATTTTCACCTAATCATTCAAGTGTTTTAAGAAAATAAAAGATAATAATATCCATTAAAATTTTTATTACAATAAAACATAAATGATTACAATAACGAATAAACAACAAAATTAACAAAATCTGATTCTGTAATAGTTATATGGGAGTGAAAAGTACTTGTTGAACAGAAATACCAAATTATCCAAAGCTTAAGTCATTTGAACCGGTGATATTAAGTCATTTCATCAAAGTTAACAACAAAGTTAAAAACAGATGCAAAACAAATTGATAAATATAAAGTATTGATAACAACATTCTCACGTTAAATTTTCATGGCCTTTTTATATTATTTAGTAACTAAATGACTCAACGAACTGTTCTAAAACAACAACGTTGTGCAAGTAATATTTATTTTGAATATTTTATAAGCATGAATAGCAGACTCACAACAATACTGTTAAGTATTTAAATACAAATACAAATACTTTTGCTTTATAGAGTATTCGGAAACAAATACAAATAGCTTATTTTAATATATATTAAAATGAAAATATAAATACTCTTAAAGTACAAATACTTCTGGAAAATGTTCTCATGCCAATTATATAATTAGGCAAGTTTAAAGACTTTGCTAATTAGAAAATTACTTTTAAGCAAATGTATACCTACTTGTGAAAAATACTTGATCAGTATTTAAATACAAATACAAATGTTAGAAAACGTTCCATCTAGAAATTACAATTGTATTATTATTTTACTATTAATAATTTATTGGAAAATTCACATGTAATTTAATATTTTCTGCTGAATTTAATTATTCTTAAATATTCAGAGAAACGGAAACGTAGTGGGGAAATCAAATAAAAT
Organism: Agrilus mali; assembly: GCA_029378335.1. NCBI lineage: Eukaryota > Metazoa > Arthropoda > Insecta > Coleoptera > Buprestidae > Agrilus > Agrilus mali. Next base: position 13,311,555 of record CM055663.1, on the reverse strand, counting down.
ACAAAAAATATTGTATTATTATTTCAATGAAGTGTTTAAAATATAAGTACAAATACTATATAATAACTATTTGTAAGTATTTGTATTTCAAAATAATTTACATGTGTGATTAACATGTAGAATTCTAACTTCATTTTCGAATTTGGCTTCAAAATAATAAAAGAAGCATGAAAATGTTAATTTAACAGTTGGTTGTCCTAGTGGTATCAGTCAAATTGATATACAACATAAAAGACGAAGTTTACATGTAAATACATAATTTTTTTGATTTTTTTTAAATAGTAGATCTAGTAAATAAAATAAATATATAAAGGAGACTGTGAATGTGTACATGAAATAAATACGAACTCAACTGAAAATTTGGACGGATATAACGTATTTGTGCGGAATTAATAGTACTGACAGTACAAAAAATAAGATTTGATTAATAAACTGCAGCATTACTATCAGTCTTGCAATTACTTCAGGATTTGTATTTATCTTTACACATGTAGAAAAGGTAATAATAGAAATATTGAAATAACTAGAAATACAATAAACGTATTTACATTTGTATTCAAATACTGCTTTTTTTTTGTATTTTACACAAGCGTACAATTGAATTCCCACTGGGGAAGATCTCCCAACGAAATTATCTCTTATATAGATCAATTTCATTTGCATGAGGAAATATTACTATTTATATTTAATAGGAAAATAGGAATATCGTCGATAAATCAGAATTACAGTTACAGATGAAAATATATAGCGACAAACTTACAGAATACCCTAGGCTCAAAAGTGGTCATAATAGTATTAACAGTGGAAAAGTGGTTTCTTTCCAGTGGACTATGTGAAAACAAAAACGAAATATATGTATACATAGTTATAGAAGTAGATACCTGTATTATATATCATTCTTATTAAGCAAATATTAATACGGCATAAATAACTTTTACAAAATAGACTAATTACCGATAAACACCTTGAATTTTGCCGGCATTCTATTAGGCTTTGTAATATTAATAGTGGATCAATGGAGGATGGAGGTGATGTAGTATCAGTCACCGCGCCCAATCCTGTTGCTTTCCTTCCAGGGGGATACCTGAGAGTAAAAACAATAATAATTGTATAGGTATACAGGTGCATCAAACTTATTACAAAAATAACAATAATTCGACAGTATGCAATTATTATACAGACTAATACTTACTGGAAGTTATGTTCGCTGAAGTAGACATGATCGTTATATAAATACTAACTGATTCTCTGCGACTGCCTGAAATAAGCGGATAACATGTATGAATAAAGGAAAGCGCTTATAAACCATCCCTATATATTATCCTTTTCCGCACATATACACGTGAAATATTCAAACCATTGGGAGTAGCTTACGTACCTATTCAATACTGTAAAGACTAATTGTAAGGGGAATGTATATGTTGTAGCACAAGAAGTATCACCTATACTGGGAAGAGAATGGATAAGCAAATTAAAAATAGAATTGCAGGAGACATCAGAAAGTAAGCAGCATACTGAAACGACGATGGTATAACATAAAGACAACCGTAACAGATATTATAAAAAAAAATTCAGATGTATTTGAACCTTCTGTGGGACTAATACCAGAGATAAAATGTACACTGCCATTAAAAGATAACGCTAAACCGATATTTATTAAGCCAAGAACAATACCATACTCACTGCAGGAGAAAACGATACAAGAAATTGAATCATTTGTAGCACAAGATATATTGGAAGAGACCAAATGGCTGAGTGGGGGTACACCTTTAGTACTTGTACCTAAACCTGACAATACAATCAGAGTTTGTGCTGGTTACTAAGTCACACTTAATACCCAGTTACATGACAACAGGTACCCTATTCCAAAAATAGAGGACATCTTCAATAAACTTAATGCATTTAAAGCTATCAAGAAAGTCAGAAAATAGCGACGGTATCAACGCCATGGGGCACGTACCTGGTAAAACTACTTTTTATGCACCTAATATATTTCATAAGGTTATTGACCAAATATTAGGCGGATTAGAAGGTACTGTTGCTTATTTTGATGATATATTAATTCAAGGAAATAAAATCGAGCAATGTGATGAATGTCTGATAAAGTGTCTTGAACAGCTAAGAAAATATAATTTACACGATAACAAAGACAAGTGCAAATTCTTTGTAACTTCCATTAAGTATTTAGGACATCAGATCAGTGCGAAAGGGCTTGAAATAACACCAGATAAAGTACAAGCAATAACGTAAATGAAGTAAGATCTTTCTTAGGATTAGCACTGTATTATGCCAGGTTTATACCAAACGCTTCATCTATTTTGTATCCACTAAATCGACTTTTACAAAATAATATACCATTCAAGTGGACACAAGCCTGTGAAGATTCTTTTAAGAAAATACAAGCTGAAATTGCAAGTGATAGAGTATTAGTAGCATACAATCCAGACCTTCCTCTCGTCTTAGCTACTGACGCTAGTCCACGGAAGAGAGAACTATCAGTTTTGCATCGAGATCATTGACAAAGAGTGAATGTAACTACAGTCAATTAGATAGAGAAGCTACTGCTGTCTACTGGGCTTTCAAGAGATTTTACCACTACTTATACGGTCGGAAATTCACTCTTATCATTGACAATCAACCGTCGGAGCGAATATTTCACCCAGAAAAATCAACGCCGGCTATTTCTGCCCACCGATTACTAAGATACGCTCAATTTCTGAGTGGCTTTGATTACGAAATTAAGCACAAACTTACAAAAGATTCATTTCAAGTTAATGAAATCACTTTATCAACAATGACAGGTACAGCACCAATTACTGCTGAACAAATTCGAAACGAAACAAATCGTGACCCCCAGCTCAGTATAATAAAGGCACAACTTCAAAACGGAGAAATTAAAAATCCAGAATACACGATTCACGCAGATATCATCATGAGAGGGACTAGAGTATATGTACCAGCTTCTCTTCGACCGGCTACCTTGAAAGGACTTCACTCAACGCATATTGGTATAGTTAAAATGAAAAGTATCGCACGTACCTACCTTATGCTACAGGCCTGGAATTGATAATGAAATTGAATGTGTAGTAAAAGCTTGTAAAAACTGTGCTGAAGTTAAGAAAGATCCAGGAAAAGCCCCCTTGCACCTATGACAAACACCAGAAATGCCATGGCAACGAATACATGCAGATTATGCAGGACCCTTTAAAGATCATCATTTTTTAATTGTAATCGATGCTAAGAAACCGCCAGCATCACGATCGACGATAAACGCCCTTGAAGAAATTTTTGCAAGAAACGGGCTGCCATGTATGCTTGTCACTGACAATGCTACTTTATTTGAATCTCAAGAATTCATGGAATTTTGTCAGTAGAATGGCATTGAACAACGCTTCAGTCCACCAAATTATCCAGCAACGAATGGTCTCGCAGAACGTGCTGTACAAACGTTTAAACAAAAGCTCAAAGCCATAGCAGACGGATCTGGAAATCTCAAGGATAAATTAAATGCTTTTCTTTTTAAATATCGAACTACTCCTCTTGGTGATGGCAAGACTCCTGCTGAATTACATTTGAACCGGCAGCTACACACACGTCTTCACTTGATTAGGCCAGTAGATATCTGGCGCCTGTACCTAACATAGAACAGTCTTATCGATGGCTTAAGCCTGCAGATCGAGTACAAGCTCGTAATTATTCAGGATCTGCATTGTGGAGGTTCGACACCGTCGTAGAACGATTGGGCAAGTTACGCTATCTTGTAGAGTTGGATTAGGGATATGTTATTCAAAGACACATAAATCAACTCCGAAAAACAATAGTCGATATTACACCAGCAGTCTCTGCTGCACGACCTTGGTGTTTGCCTTCAGTTAATCAACCCAGCGAACCGCAAGTTGCTCCTCCTTCAATAGACACTCCACCGAGTGATCCAGGGCAGACAGAGATTTCTCCTAGAAGTAGTAAAAGATCTACACCTGCTATACCTGCAAAAATTACGGATCCGTTGAGTAAAATTCGTGAAGCTTCACAAGTTTCTCCCCGCAGCCAGCCAAGGTGTGACCCAGTACCGAAGATACGACGGTAGCAACGGGAAAGACGCCCCGTAGAAAGATTGAACTTGTAAAGTGTTAACATCATTCATAATCATTTCTTTTTTTTATTATATTTTATCTTCTTCATCAAGTGGTCGAGAATGTACTATCCGCGTGTATATCTATCGATATATCTATATGCTCCTATAAAAATTACACCATAGATATAGAGTTGCTCTCCCGACTTGTTAGAATTTCTATGTTAAGAAGAAATTATAGTAATAAGATGTACGCAGTTTGGTACTAAAATAAATGGAAATAAACTTAAATTGTGTGTGGTTATTTTAGCGAATTATATTATTAGATACATAACAATTACCTATTCAAAAATGTTTCGTACTGTGACGTGTACGCAATGACAGCATGACGTTAAACATGCCATCATACAGCAATGCCTGTATGGTGGGTTATCGACTGTCAATTGTTTAGCAAAAGACTACAAGATTCTAGATGATACTGAAGAGAAAATTCGAGAATCGGCCGACCCTATAAATAAATAGACACGACGACGCAGGAGTTAATTGGAGTTAATTAGTTACGAGTACGAGTATAGCGAAGAGAATCAACATACCTAGTGGTGAGATGAGTAGTGGAAAGTAAAACAGTAATTGTAATAGTATTGTAAAAATTAATCAGTAGATAATATTTTTTTGGAGTTGTTTTAGGTTCAGATTACAAGACAATACGATTTTACTAAAATTTGATACATAGAAATGTCTGTATGGGTACTACATTCTGATATATAAACCAATTTTCTTAAACTACGACAAGGTTATATACGACACCACCCTTACATATATTTGTCCTAAACTTTTTGGGGGGGTTGATCTTTTCTTCAAAATCGTCATAGATGCGATTTTTATCTAAGAGATGAAATATACGTAATTTTTTCAGAAAAACTTTATTGGAGAAACAAATCAACCCTACAAATACATTGCAATAAGTTTTATTTAAGTGTGGAAGTAGTTTTCACGCCGGGCGTATCCTCATTAACTTAATAGTCATGTCAAAAGTTGGTATCTCCATAAATTTTATTGAAATAGCACGATGCATCTTCGAGTTATTTCAGAAATTCAGAATTCTTGTCGGAGACGATCGATGCAGCCTTTGCCATCCTCTCACTTGTAAAAGAAGCAATTTGGAGGTTTGAGACACATTATATATGCACTAATGTATCGTAACCTTATTAATTGTTAGATTAGGTTATGGTATACTAAGCTCAAAAATATAGTACAATTGACCTTTTATAGTAGAACATTTCTTGGTCGTCGAACAGGTAGCTGAAATGAAAGATCTGGACTTAAGTAAATTCAGGCTTTTGATTTGATAGTATCTAATACATGATTCTGGTAAATCAGAAACTTTTTAAAAACCACTGGTTCAAAGTAATGTTAAAATTAGTATTTCTATTTTTATCAATTCTTTTTTAATTCCAGTATCTATTTGAAATAACTTCATTTGCGGTTTAATCCAGACCTGGCGATCCTTCCGAGGTATACAGCAAGGTAATAAATAATGTTCATTAGTTTTGGTCTATTTACATTGCTAACCTTTAAATTTATATGTTTACATATACCCTCCAGATTCTACTGTACTGTGGTATAAGAAGTAGTCGTCTATCCAAATTTATATGTTATTGGATGTAGTTAATTTGCGTAGCTTAGTTTTGTTTTGTAAACTACATGTCTCAAAAAAAAATTTTATCCCTTCCAGTTCGAATGGTAGAATTTACCTAAAACCAATGGGAGGACACTTTTTGGAACTCAAGCCGTATTTTTGTAAAATAGGGTATGTAAATACTTACCAATTTTTTTAAACCATTATTAAAACTATAATGATCCCGTAATATTTTATTATCTATTTAATATTGTAACCACCCGTCCCCGGGTGCTATAAATTTTGAAATTTTTCTTAATATTTATTTTTATTTTAATGCAATCCTATTGATAATGATGTATATTTTTTCATTTTTCTTCTCTATTAAAAATTTACTTAATTCAAGTAAAGTTTTGGTTTTCTAAAAGACGAACATAAAATACTTCATAATATTGTACAACCTATAATCCTGCGTAACTGGTCAGTTCACGCATTCCAGACGGTCGTTTGTCTAGCCGCGTTACGCCGGGACCCCTCGATATGTAGCACTACTGTTTACGCCAGCAGACAGGATTTTTCGGGGTGCAGTAGGTAAGGGGTAGATTGTCGAACACAGGAATCGCCCGCTCAAAAATTTGTAAGAAAGAGAGACGTTCATTTGTAACCAGATGAAAGAAGTAGGACAGGAAATATTCCCACGACTAACTAACTTCAATCGGTTCGTAGACAACGGCGGGTTACAAGAAGAAAGGGGACTTTGTTAGCCACGAACTTACGCAAAAGAAAAGGACAGGAGAGTCTGGATAGCCACTGTATTACGCAGGAAAAGAGTAGGAATTTTTGTATAAAAGGAACGACGATCTCCACAGAAAGGAGGTCTCCGACATTCCACATACCCTGGCAAGGAAGAGGAAGACTCTCATAGAGAGTTGTAATTGTTGCTGAAGGAACTTGATTGGCTGTGGCGAGACGAGGGTCAAATATATGGCCTGCTCTGCACTTCGGTCTGAGATAGCTTCTTCGTAAAGGCTTGATTGGCTGTGGCGAGACGAGGGTCAACTGTACGGCCTGCTCTGCACTTCGGTCTGAGATAGCCTCACCGTTAAAAGCTTGATTGGCTGTGGCGAGACTAGGGTCAAATATATGGCCTGCTCTGCACTTCGGTCTGAGATAGCTTCACCGTACTAATACAACTCTTTCAGCTATGGAAATAATAGACTGTTGTAGGGTGCAGTCTAACGTCCCAAATATGGTCTGGTTTCTTCCCTGTAGGCCCAATATCTATTAAAACGAGCACGGTGATACAGACGACTGACTGTGAAGTCCCAACGAAGAGCTATTCGTCCACATGATGAGTGAGTCTCTACCATTTTTTATTCGTAACCATATCTGTTTTAGGGACGACGATCTTAAGTGACATATACCGACCAACATTATTTAGAGGCGATAACTAAATGGCAGGTCCCAAACAAACATAAATTCGAGGCGATGAATCCTTCAGTGGCATGTCTCGATCAACACCATTTTAGAGGCGATGAATCCTTAAGTGTCATGTTTCGACTTAATTTAATATTTAACTCCTAAAATTAAATGTAATGGTACTAGATAGGTCTGACCAGCACTCAGTTTTGGTTTATTCATTTCTTATACTTGGGCGTATCTCAGGTTTTGTTCTGGTAACAAGTGTGACTACTGCATTGTTTAGTTAAAGTTTTGTCCAAATTATAAAGTGAAACTTTCTATTGAAGAACTCTTGGTTTGAGAGGAGGAAGTCTTTGTAAGTGACGTACTTTGTTGTTCTGAACTATCATAAAATAGGGGCGATGACCTTAAGTGGCATGTCCCGACCAACCTTAAAATAGGGGCGATGACCTTAAGTGGCATGTCCCAAACTTACTGGTAGAGGCGATGAATCCTTAAGTGGCATGTCTCATATACCAAACCAAACAAACATATTATTTTACCGTGAACATGAGAGTACTTTTGACATGTACTACCTAAGTCCCCCGGTAGTCCATGGCTTACAGCAGGTGTGGCTATAATCACAGTTATAGTCCCGTCTGACACGACTTCTATCCTCCCGGGTCAAGATGAACATGTGAAAGAGCCGCCTATAATATTAGTTGGTGCAGGGTTCTAACTGACCGAACTTTGTAGCAACACCCTATATATTTTGGTATTTGGTTTTAGCAACGTCATACATGTTACTCCCCAAAATTCTTAATGTATACAATAGGTGCTCGTCTACCCTAACTGTTACCACGTTATTGGTCATATTAGATTTGTAAAATACGCTATTGAGTTGTGATGGCCTGGTTGGGTTTTGCTGGGGTTTCCCCAATCCTCACAAGAGATGTTGGACCATTTAAGGTTCCTCAGATAAGATAAAACAAAGCAAATAAAATTAGTACTCAAACTCTTGTGTTTTCTTGTTATCACATATAGCTTGTACGGAACTCATAAAAGAATCTGATTTGTGTTACTACTATCACACAACGTAATTTTAAAGGTCCTACCACTATTGACGATCACGATCATTGCCAATTTCTTTCTTTTGAAAATAAATAACTTTTGAAGGTTTATTGTTTGTTTTATTTATATTTACCTGTCCCGACACCATTTTTACCAGTTCTGACCCGACCCGGGGATGAGAGGTTACAATATTCTACATTTATCACTTGAAATTGTTTCTAAACCACTCTCATAGTCTCGTATATAATTTTTCGCTACAGTTTTTGCTGGAACTATTCTAGTGACTTCATATCCGTCTTAGGAAGAAATAAGACCAGCACTGCACTAGCTAGAAATAATAATTAAGATATAATCATAATTAAGTGATTTTATTTAAAATACTAACGAAATAATTAAATTTAATATTCATTTGACAGAAATATACAAACCAAAAATTACTATACTGATAAAGAGGAAGGGTGGAAGGCAGCCCCCTTTTAAAAGATATGGAAATATTATATTTCCAAACATGGCTCCTATTCTCCCAGATGACGAAATCAGTGCCACTGTCATCGTCCTAAAATGTTTTTACATTAGTCTACCGAATATTTTATACAAATTTGTAACTCCTACACTTTCTATGGTAAAGCATTATAAATATACATAGAAATATTGGATTTGATAGACCTCCTTCCGACACTGCGTGCTTGTAACCGAAATTGAAGACAACGTCATTCTGGGCTTGGACGTGCTTCGGAAATATGACTTTTGCCCGAGTTCCCAAAGAAAATTCGTGACCTTAAACGAAGAAGAGTTGAGGCTAACTACTCAGAACACCGTAACATCCCAAGTCAGAAAGCTAGAAACAAGAATGGAAGACACGCAACGCCTACCACAAGCCTTGTCGAAATTGTGCCAGGAAGCAGAAGGTGGAAAGAAGGGACGAACCAACGTCATCATGCACAAAATAAAAACTGGCGAGGCACAACCCATCCGGCAACGACCCAGAAGACTACCACTGGCCGAGAGAGAAGAGGCCGGGAGCATCATAAGTGAAATGCGAAGGGATGGGGTAATAGAATCATCTACTAGACCTTGGACATCGCCGGTAGTTCTGGTCAAGAAAAAGGACACTGTTACGTCTCGCGTGTATATGTATATACGTATATATCTTTCTTTGTGTATATGTATATATCTTTCTTCTTCTAATTTATAGTTGTATGTGTGTTTATTTATAAACTAACAAAGGAGGCCCTTTTTCTAAAATTACAAAAAAAAAAAAAAAACCAAATTGTCATGGATAAGAACAATATAAAATAACAACAAAAAAATTAATAAAAAAGCAACAAGAATTCAATTACATTCTGAAGACCAAGAGTTATTAATAATCAACATATATATTTGTAAATAGTTGATTTATAGTGTATTACAATAAAAAGGCAATAAAATTCAAGAAAATCCTTAATTCAATAAAAACAAGAAAAATCCGAACGCATAACAGAGGCTGGATACCAGATACGGCCTCGCATCAAACAGACACATATGACATTAAGGCCACTGATGGAGGATTCCATGAAGGAGGTTTGGTGTGGCTTTATAGCCCGAAGCGTCAAAGGGGTCTCTCGCCGAAGCTGCGACAAGATTGGGAAGGCCCGTATAAAGTTGTCAAACGAATCAACGACGTGATCTACCGAATTAAACGTGCTCCCAATGGGAAACCAAGAGTAGTCCACTGCAACCGACTGGCTCCATATGCTGGGGATAACCACGAGAAAGCTCGAGTTAGAGTTGTGCAGACTCGTTTGCCAGAGCCCCAGTACGAAGAATTTATGGCTGAACAGAGTTTACACCGTAAAGCCAGATTTGGTGTCACAACCGAAGTTCAGCAGGACCTATTCGCCGTCCCGAAGGAATATTCGCTGGCTCTTTGTGTGGCGAAGGATTTGGGTATGAACCGTGGGATTGCTACAGTTTTTCGAAAGAAGTTTGGGCGACTACCGATGTTACTTGACCAGGTCAAAGATGGAAGAAAAGTATTGCAGTTACTCGATGGGACTAGATCCATCTTCTACATAGTCACCAAAAGCAAGTCGTCGGAGAAGCCTACCAACCACTCCTTATGGGACTCCCTTTATGGGACTGCTCGCTAACATCCTGAAGCTGGCAATACTGAGGATCGGATGTGGGCTCGATGGGCTAGATTGGAGGGTGGTAAGAAACACGCTGGAGGTTTTGTTCCTGTGACGTGTTCAGTCACGAAAAATACAATTAACGAAACAGAACAACGAATTTTATTAATAACTAAAATTAATTTAAAAACACTACTGTTATATGCAAAAACATGAGCGAAAAAATTGGTTAAGCAATAAATGAAATTTTGGTCACTTAGTGCTAAAATATGTGTTCTAATGAGAAAATAAATACAGATATAATTTAAAAAAAATTAATTAGGCACTAAATTGGCACCTAATCAGCATTTACTTACTGTGTGGCCAATAAGTCTATTCTATTGCTTAATGAGTATTTTCGACCATGTTCTTAACCTAATAAAACCACATTTTTTTTAAGCACACAATGTCTTATTAAGGCACTTGATAAGTACTTAAGAAGCACTTGATTGTGTATTAGGTAATTTTGTCAATGTTGATAAATTACTCAATAATAACGATTGTCATATTCCCTATATTTCTTTGATTTCTTTTCTATTCGTTATCTACTGGTTGGCGAGAATTAATAATAAATGGTGGGGTCTTTGCGAGAGGAGTGAGGTTAGGTTATGTTAGGTTAGCTCAGATTAGTTTTCTTCAAACCGTTCCTAAGGACAAAACTCGTTTTCCAATAAAATTAGAAATTTACAATAAACAGATAATTAAAATACTTGTTAAACTGTTTTACAAAGTAAATTAAAAATATAATTGTATAAAGGATACAAATGTGGCATCAAAACTAATATAAAAGAATTAGATGAAAAAGTAGATGTTTTTAACGATTAGATGAAGCGTCGCCATCACTTACCGTAGCTGTGTCGGAAATATGTCAACGGTTATTCCAAGGATCGTCAAGGTTCCCACCGAGGTAAAAGATTGATTGATCGAAGATAGTGTAATTATTAATGGAACGGTGTTTGCAAAATATAGACTTAAACCTGAAAGTCCTCCACATACACCACATAGAACTTAAACAGAGAAATAAGACGATTGAAACATAAGTAGCATAGTATTATATTTATTTTGTTTTTTTTTTGTCTTGAGATATTTTGGAAAAGCAAAAATTAGCGATTTCGAACAAACGAACGGAATTTTAATCTATCAAATTTTGCTTGGATGTGCTGAGTTTGTTAAATAAAAACATACCACGTACGTTCAGGGATCTACAGAGATTTTCTTCTTTTTTTTTTATCGTATAAATTAAACATTCAACATTAGCATTAGATTATCGATTTGCATTTTTATAAAAGGCACATTCGCTACTCAATAATATCTGATCTGAGATAGTTAAGCTCGTCAATATTTGCGGCTTGCGGCACTTTTACTGTGATGTAAAATCTCAGAATGACCATTCGGATTAATCTACAGTGAATGAATTTAGAATCTCAATAAATTCGACTATTTATGAGAACTTATATTACGTATTAAATATAATTCAATTCTTTCTGATATAGAAACGAAAGTTGTATTCATGTTTTTCATTCATATCTGCCCCAGAGTTGTAATTCAACTTTGTCTCAGAGTTCATGACTGGAAAAGCCAACTTTGACCCATACCTTACCCACACGTACTTTCCTACATGGGGTATGATTGTAATTTTGTTAGAAGCATGTGGAGTACAACAGAATAGTCGTCATATTAAATGGACTGTGTGAGTCTGAAGTTAAGGTCGTGTAGTAAATAAAATTGGCAAATTTTAGCTTTTCCAAAATATTTCAACATGAAAGACTGTTAGAATAAATTTGAAATGAATTTCTTGCAAACATAAAATTGTACAAAACATTCTCTGTTTCATCATTGTTCTGTCTCTTTTAGTTATTGATATACTAACAGTAAGCATGTTGACACTCTGTGTATAATAATGTTAAAGAAGAAACTGTTATTAATGAACTTTCAGATAGAATGTTGGTCAAGGTAAAGTGTTAGTGGAAATAAATTCTTATGCTTGAAATATTTATTTGAATATGCGAATAGTAAATATAACTAACAATCAATTATTTCTTTTTTACTTACCAAACAAATTCTTTTTTCCGACTTTATTAATTATTATTACGGCGACAAGGAACCCAATCATTGCAGATAATGCGACTGTAACATTTCTTATGTAAAAGACGTCGTTTAGTTGACCCTTCAAGAATATAACTAGAAAACTTAGTTGTTCATATTTTACTTTTTGATGACGATAAAGCATGGACCAACAAGTTTGTTTATACAAATATTTGTATAATTAAATGAAATCTCCCCTAGCTTCTTTCCAGACATAGAAATTAGTAAAAGATGGAATACAAAAATGGTAAATTTTGAGCGGCAAATAATAAAATTATTAGTAAATGTATTTCTTACTTTAATAGGGAGGAAAGGAAAACAAACATAAGTGGGTTAGAACTGGGTGAAGGAGAATGGAAAAAGAAAAAATACCTATATGAGGCAGACATTAGGAGTGGAAGTATTAATATCTACTTAAAGTATGGAAAATAAAAACGGCGATGTTTGGGGCAAAAACAGTAAAATTCGAAGAAAAAATAAATATAATAAGAAACAGCAAAAAACTGAAGGGTAAAGTATTTATAAATTCGGCTCTTACAAATTAAGAAAAAGGAAGGAAAACAATAGAAGAAACAAAAAAGAAACCAAAAACAGTTGAATGGGATCAAAAGCAGACAGACAGGGGGTTTCGACACGAGAAGAGAAGAACTGGAAGATAAAAAAGGTAGTAAATGTGAGCAATAGAAAGAAAGTGAATTTTGTAGCGTGGGACATAGCGGGTATTAAAAATAAAAACAACTATTCTTGGACATTTATAAAAGAGTTTGAAATAATTTGTGTATGTGAAACTTGGCTAGAAAATAAGGATATAGATAAGAGAGTAGATGATTGCTATAATTGGTTAGTAGTTAGTGCAGTATTTCTCACTCTATTGAATTCAAAAGTATCGGATAAAACTACTTTAGGGATGTCGACGGAACTGACATTTTATTTTGAACTAAAATAATAAATAAATAAATACTCACGACAATACACTTTTCTTCTGTAGAAGTACCTCCTGTTTTGATATAGTCTGAAAATTCCAGCATTTCGCACAAACTTGCTGAAGAATTTGGGTTTCTCGCTTGATATTCATTAATTGTTGCGTATAGTTCTGGTAGCCAAAGCCTTAGAGTATTTAATCTGAAACAAAGATAGAAGTGTGTTTTCCGACATAACGTGTTTTACTGTAATTCTCATTAGATCTTTACGGTCGACGTATGCCGACTTAGTTATTGTCTTCTGTTTTAAAATAACTACATAATCATTTCCGATTAGTAATATTCTATGGACCACAGCAAAAGAGTAGGGATGCATCGATACGCATTTTGGTCGATATTTGCGGATATGTGTGAATGAAATTAAAGGAACACTGATGTAGAAAATAGCCCTCTTAACAACTGCCAACATTCTTTGTTTTAATATTTTTCATTTTTTTTATTAAAAAAAAAAAACAATATTAGCCATTAACGTACTTGCCTGCCTTTAAATTGGTCCATTGTTAGCTATTATAACTGCTTGTAAAATTTATTGCAAATGCTCATATAGGTCCTAATTGACTCGACAAGACTTTATTTCTTATAGCTCCACAAGAACACAGCAACAAATAAAATGTTTAAAATATTAATATATAATTATTCCACCTGAAAATTTTTTTAACCATATATTGTGTTTGTTGGCTCTTATTAGTAAAAATAAATGAACAATTTACGGGTAATAAGGCAGACCTCAGCGATGTTCTTTAGAAAAAATGGTATATCCGCAAAAAACATAGTTGATAACCATAGATCGGAAAAATCAAAATATCGCCGATTATCGGTATCGATATCGTATGCATCCCTACAAAGAACCTAGAGGACAAATTTATAATAATTAAAAAATAGAAAAACCGGTTAGAAATAAATTTACTATCTACTGGTAAAATAAAAAACTTGGGGTGTTTCATAATTTAATTCAGAAAACCTGATTGACCGAATTAAAGCAACCAAAACTAACCACCTTACAACTTTCAACTATTTTAAAATTTTCCAAAATTTTTTTTTGGTTGCCACGAGGCAAGTTCATAGTTTTTGATTCTCAGTTTATTTTTGCAATTCTTAACGCTTTTCTTAGCTTGCCTTAATACTATTACTGTTAATTATAGATTATTTTTTACTTTTTAAAATTACATTTTTTTATTCAAATTTTTATATGGTATCTGTGTTGAGCAATTCTTGTATGTTTGAACTGTGTTTTGACCACCATTTTGACGACTGACACTTCTAGGTAAATATTTTGATTAATAGTACTTTATGTCGCTCTTTTGTCAGCCCAATTTTGCTAGAATTTAGAGTAGGTTCCGAATGGAATAAGGGGCTGGGATTACGGGTAGGGGTGAAGGCATGTAGACGAAGCTACGAGACTACCAACCTGTCTCAATAATAACTAGTTAGGGGCCGATAAATTCCTGCAAGCGGCTCTCATAAAAATCCTTAAGGTTGGTCCCTGAAGTTTTGCCGCAGAATCATCGTGCTTCATAATGTTTCACAGAAAATCCCATAATTGACCTTGAAACAAGCTTCCAGTCCCTACAGTGGCATAGGGAGTCAACAGTCGGTTTGGAATTTGTTTTGTAAGTTTTTTATCTGATTATTAATATACTCTTCAAGTTTTTATTTTGGTTTCTTTTTATATAATGAGAGCTTCGAGCTCTCTAAAGCATTAGGGTTTCCAGGAACCACCACTGTTCTGCCCGGAGCAATATAATTTTTTTATCTTTCCTTCTTTCCTTGTTTCACATAGTGGCGTCCGAGTAAAATTTTTTTTGTTGTTAACTTTCATCGTGTTTTAAATTAATCACTTTTTGAAAATCAACTTATTCTTACTGTTTTACAAAGCAATAAGTAATAACGTTAAAAGTTTTAAAAAGAAACTAGTACCTACTGGCCCCGCGGAATGCGTTGGAAATAAAAGATTAACCCACGCAAGGTCCTGAACACAGGAGTTAAGTTAAATTGATTAAAAAAATAACAAAAACCTCATCGCGTTAATTTTGCCTTATTACCTACAATTGTCAGGCCTTCTAAATTCTGCGAAACGCAGGTATATAAATACAAAAAGCAGAACGTTGACAAAAGACAACAATAATTAAATATATTACTTACAAGACAATAAAAGACTTTATTTCTTACCCACACATAACAGAAAATTGTATTGTTAGACCAAGAAAGAGGTTTATGGTATAAGGAGGTTTGAATATTGAAAAAATTAGTTGTAGTCCTCTTTTAAATGTTTTAAGCCTGCTTTCCTTTGTTTTAGTTTCATTATCAGCACCATTCACTTTTACTTCATCTACTAATGATTGTACCTAAAAAACAAGTGGCCGTATTTATTATCATCTATAGACGTTTATAGCAATTAAGCATAAACCCTTAAACAATGGTAGGTTGGTAGGTGTTTGCTTGGAGAAACGTCTTTAATAGATAATAAGCTAATTTTGGTGCACATTTGATGAAACATAATAAATAATAGAAAATTAACTAAGTTTCAACAAAAATTATTTTTAATAATGAAAACACAAGCGAGAATGTTTCTGCAAATAGTTCATTGGTCAATTGTTTCGATCTAGTCGGCAGATACATTGTTTTTTGTGTATTTAGAAAGGGCTACTAAAAGTTACAACGTATTCTTAGCCCGAAATAAGAGTAAATATCATTAAAATGACTGGAATTTTTTAATTATTGTCCTAGTGTTAATTATGAATTAAACATAAGCGGATTAATTACATTATTTTTGCAAAATCTCTCACCTATCCTTTTATTAATTCTTTTTTACTCTATTTAAAATTACATAAATTTTCAAAGTTGAATAATAAACAAGCATTATGAAAGACTAGCTGATATTAAATCTATGAAAATCGAACGAAGCGTCCAAAAATGTTTACAGTACATACTGGATAATTTTCTTTTGGTTGTCCAGTATTTAGTGAATAGACCTTTTGGAAAACCTTCATTGCTTCCTCATTTTTACCAGCTGTCATTAGAAACTTTGGACTTTCAGGCATAAAATAAAACATTAATCCTCCTAACAAGCCAGAAATAGCGCAACACAGGAGAAAAAGATTCCATGAATGGATAACTACAATAGATATTAGGAAGTAAAACTAATTATTTATTTGTATTTACTATTTACATACATAGTACAAAATAAATAAACAAATAAATATAAATATATATGTATAGGATCAAAAGCAAGAAAATCACAAAGACAGTACTTGATCCAGTAAATACATTTATTATGGCCAGTAGTTAGGTTAGGTTAGGTTATGTATAGTGGGTCTGATTTAATTAAAATCAATTATCATTAATTAATATATATAATTTTCAAGTTTGCTGTAAACCTTATTATTTTCTTGTACATATAAAATAATTTCATAGAGTAGATGTAGAGGACAAAACCGTACCAGAACTTTTCTCATTTGAGCGATCTAAACATTCCTTCCAAAATATTAATGAGTTTCTTGTGGTTCAATTCTTGAATATAATTCGCTACAATTATGATCATTTTCATTACTATGCCTACATGATACAAGATACGTGCTGCAAGGTTTGCCTAATAAATAATGCAGTGAAATAGTAATAATACTTTTTCTAAATATATTTGTTTTTCATTAGACAAACAAATCCATTATCACATTCAAACTATTTCTTTTATATCTATATTAGTCTTCTCCAGATAAGTACTAATAATATCAAGACAATCAATACCTTTTGTTTGATCTTTCATGTGGAGAAATGTCTTCATGGGTTGCTTTCTGTTGGGTAAACAGTATCTACCAAAATCGAACATTACAATGTGAATGAATGATTAGTGGTAGAATCAAAAGCCAAACTAAAATATTAACAGTTTTTGAAATCATCTGAGATGTGGCTTGAAGTATCTTCAGTTCGCTTAAGGGATATAGAATCGGAAAGCTGCAGCTTTCCTGTTTGAGTTTTATTGCTGAACTTATCAAATAATATATTAAAAGCTTTTATCAAACATTCCATCACAATTTCTGCGTCAGTAAATGGATTCATAGATTTTCTATGTAGGTAGAATGTAGGTTGCCACTGTTATTATACAGGGTCTTTTTGAAATAAGTGCGGAGCTTGCAAGGGGTGATTGTAGAACGAGAAAATTACGTAAATGTCTGTTGGTTCGAAAATTAATAGTTTTCGAGAAAAACGCAATATAAAATACAGACAAGAGCCAGTTCAACCCTGATAAATCATGCACAGAAATACAACAATGGCAACTCCGCGTTGCATCAGTCAGCTCGTAATTAGCATCGGTTATCGGCCACCAGCAGTAGGTCAGTGTGTCAGTGTAAAACAATTGTTGCGACAATGGCGAATATTACGGTAGATATTGTAGTTGTGTACGGTAGTAAATTTTGATTACTAAACCGTCTTAAATGCAGTGTAGAGATTACGAGAAACCGGCAACGTGCAGCCTACATTTGAGGGGCGTGGAATTCGATGTTAAAACCATATTGCTGCTTTAAAAGATGAAATCCTCGATTTCATAGAAGACAACCCCCAATGTGGCCATTTTTCGAAGCATATGCTGCATCCTTACTATTTGCAGTGAGTACAAGTTTTGCAGGAAACTGATTGTTAGCCGCGAGAGGAATTATATCAGTAGTTTCCATCAAAACTTCTGTAGAGCCTATTTTTTTCCGTAGGTTGTTATTTATGGATAAGTGTTGAAATTTGTCAAACGTTGGACGTATTTGCAAGAGAGAGAAATAAGTTTGGTAGGCATCACGAAGCTTCTCATTTATCTCGAGTGTGTGTGCATGGGTGCGTACATGGGTGTGTGTGTGTTTACTGGTTCAATAGAAATATCTGGAACCTATAGTAGATAAATAAGTGATAAATTGTTGATGTTGATCTTGTGAAGTTCTTGTCAAATCGGATTGTAACCCTTTAAGTTTTTTCCAATTTTTTTTACGTTATGCGCAAGGTTACTACTACGCATTTGCACGGTCAAAAAGGGCGAAAATGAAGACCCGCACGAAAAAGCATTAGGGAGTTGAGGCAGAATCAGCATAGCCTAGCTACTCAAAGGGATAATATGCAAAAAAGCATATCGCTCCCTCACCTTTTATTTGCTCAAATTGAACACCATGAATTATTAACACACTTACTGTAACTTTACTTTATAGTCCACGAGCTAAAGCATTACGATTTTCATGAATACTAACTTTTTGCCGGTTAGAAAGTAAACTGTTTAGTCGGTTTGGAGCAAAAACCGAAAACTTTAGTACTAGTCTCACATAAAACGTGGATGGTTAAAAGAACAATAATATATTTCTTCTTTAGTCGTGAATAGAGATGGGTGTAATTTTTATATTTTCATCAGACTCCATTTTCACCTTAAAATAACGTTTCTTAAAAATTGAAAATTTAAATTTGGCGTCTTTTGTACTTTTCCGCACCACATTATTATTTTAATAACAGGTACATTCGTATGCACCTATCTCAGACCTTAATTTTCTAGTTGACATACCTATGAAGTTCCCCTACTCTGAAGTCGACGTCTATAGGAAAAACAGCCCATGCTAATATAGGTAAAATTACATTTCCAATAGCGTGAAAAAATCCCATGACATAAGTCATTCTGCTTCTTCGAGTTTTATCATGAAATTCACTTAAATATGGTAAAAGCGCTGAATACGGCCCACCAACTCTACAATCAATATCCTAGGTAAGTAACAAAAAAAAAATGAATGTGCTGGTATTTTCTGTGAGGCAAAAGGAATGACATGATCACTTTTTACATGCCGTAACTTAAAGTTATGTTATGTTATTCCCTTTGTCTAACCCGGGAAAGTGTATCTAACAGTTTCCATTCATTTACGTTGATTAGGTTAGGTTACGTTATTTAGTATTAAATTTATAGCTTGACAAATTTTATCATTTTATAAATTACATTTAACTTGATTTATATAAAACTTATCGACTTATAATTCAGTCTCAGATTTAATGCAATTTGGTTGCCCCTTAAATTATAATCCGCTTACCTACATCTTACTTCTTTGAATGGCGTTTTATTCTGAAGATGTTGATATTCTTATTTTTTTGTAAACTTTCGACATTTGTTTTAAAAGCAATACTTACAAAAAGCCGCTTATATATTTTAGAACAAGAAGTGCTGGATACGTCCGAGAAGTTGAATAGAAAAGAACATTAAATCCAGCCATTGTATATAGAATTGTGCAAACTTTTTTTCTTCCAAATTTATCCGAAAGAAATCCTCCTATAAAGGCACTTGAGCAAATACCTGCAGTTTAAATTTAACATGCATCGTTTAAAGGCGTTATTCATCAGGTAATTAAATTATTCCTTATCATGTAAATCAACCATAAAGTGAATTTTTTTTTCAAAAATGGAACAGGAATATTGTGTTGTTTCTTTGTTTTTCCATATCACGAATTTTGTTTGTGTATTGGTTCGCAACAGCTGTTTCGCCTTTCGGCATTATCAGACTACTGAATTGTGGGTTTATATTGTTACGTAATTCACAATTATCACGTAATTTTCTCTCAACACTTTTTATTTAAATTAACTCCAACACAACAACGATTCAATAACTATTTCGGTAATAACAATAACTCAATATCTATTTCGCTTGTCAATCGCTTTTCTTCTCTTCGAACTTATCTCTCTGACTTTTGTCTCTGACTCTCTTCTATCAAAATACTGTCAAACTGTCCAACGCTGTTCCTTATATAGTCTTATGGACGTTTCTAGGCAACTCTCGAAACGTCCAGCAACTCTCGGACTTTCTGGAACGCGTCATAGGTTACTTCTACACAATTTTCGCAGTCGGCGCTTGTCAATGTCAGAATGACACATCTGTCACATTATTGTTAGTTACGATGTGCCATAATGGGTCTATTATTGCGTCCGATTGATTGTTTATTTGGACATTTATTATTTTTTTATTAAATATTTCCATGTTTTCAAGTATGTTCATCTTATTGCTTTTTGGAGCTATACGTAGTATTTTGACTGTATCTTCTAATGATCCTGGGTTGTGGTTATTTTCTTTTAGGTGTTCGGCGTAGTTTGAGGCTGTTTTTTGGTAGGTATGCTCTTTGTAGCATTATTTTATTCTCTGGCCTGTTACATGTGTTGCAGTTAATTTTTTAGATTCCTCAGCTATCGTATGGATCAGTTTCTTCTACGTTTGTTGTTATTTTGTGTATTGTGTTGCTGTTGTTGTTTGATTTGAAAGCCATTTTTGCATGCTTTCTGAAGAGCTTTGTGATTTTGTATACGAAAGTAGTCTATGGCTTTTCTTCTTCTGGGTTTTGGTTTCCGTATTACTTTTTACTGGTTCCTCTTTTTGTATTTGTATATATTTTTTCAAAAAGAAAATAACTACAACCCAGAATCATTAGAAGATACAGTCACAATACTACATACAGCTCCAAAAAGCAAAACGATGAACATACTTGAAAACATGGAAATATTTAATAAAAAAATAATAAACGTCCAAATAAACAATCAATCGGACGCAATATTCACCTCATTACAGCACATCGCAAGAAACAGTATGAATGCACAAACAAAATTCGTATATGGAAAAACAAATAAACAACAAACATTGTCAGCAACGAATTTGGAAAAATCCTACATAAAATTTAATACATCGAAAAAGGAATAACCATTGGATATAACGGAAATATATTTTGTCGTTTTTGATTCATTTACGTCGCTTAATAAATTGATGATAAAACTTAGTCTTACCTAGATACGTAATTGCGTTTAGCATTCCTTTATTTTCTAACGAGAGTTCTAAGTCACAGTGAGCTGGAGCAAAAATATAGGACATGTTTGTAACCTCGAATTGAGTCGTAATTGCTGCAGGAAGTGAGACGAAGTAGAGTAAAAAATGAAACTTTCCGAATTGCGTTTTTGCTATGGCAGTTTCGAAGTCAACATTATGTTCTTAAAAAGTAAATTACAAATAATTTATGTTTCATTTATAATTAGATGTATCAAATCTTACCAATTTCATCGTGAGTATTATCCTTTATTACATAAACATTGGCTTTTAATTTTCTCATTTTGTTATAAATTTCACAATTAATAATTATACAACTACTGAAGTCTTATCATAGCAGTGCTTCTTTACTCACTTCTTCTACGTTTATCTTACAAGCGATCTCATACTCGATGTAGGTATACTTGAGTGCAACTAAGTATATTTACATATCTAAATATTTTGTGCGATTATGTCTGGTGTTATCATGCAGTCTATAAATTTAGTTAAAACAATTAAAACTTTTTCGTAAGAATAGGTTTATTATGCGTACGTATCTACATTTGCTAGAAATTGGAAAAAGACGGCACATTTCTATACAACTATAGATAATAAATTGTTACAAAAGTAAATAAATTAAGTGAAGGTTCCTTGATTTTCGAACAGATTCCAGATTAGACAGTATATATTGTCGGATACCTGGGTGGATATGACGACAATAAGTGATTGGTAATTACTTCTTAATATGTTCTGACACCAGGGCAGTTTTGGAGAGACTCCGGACTCGTACGTTAATTAGGTGAAAGGTGCGATGACTAATCTGGTCGAGGTGTGAAATGGCTAACACAGGGCACTAGCACATTCACCAATGACACTATTAATTACACATTAACACCTTCACTTACAAATGACTCTTTGATCACTTGTTTATCAGTTACTATCTTAAGTAATTATCCAACTAATGAGTTACGATGAGTAAATACACCTTGATAATAATTACTTTATTGAAAGTCACGATACAATTAAGTGTACAGGATGACTAATTGTCATCGAAGACTTTTACCGAACGTTTATAGACAAAGCTCGAAACTAAAACTGAACTCTCTTGGTGAAATAACCATCCCTATTTATACTAAATTTGGGTCAACCCTATGGAGGGGGTAGCAATTAATGTCATACAATGATTTATTATACAATATTGTTGATAATGTTGGGATGCAACAATATAAGCAAAATAAAAATGAAAAGCTGTAATGTAATACGCTCCTTTCATACCAATATGTATTAGCTTATATACTACACTACACTTCAGTAAAGTAAACTATTACTGGTTTTGTTTAGTCTAGTAGGAAAGTCAACCAATGAAAACTAGAAACAAAGTTATTAATGATAAAAAATATAAAGTACAAATTAAAAAACTCAATAGATTAATAAGGAATAACCAAAATATAAAGTCAGTTAATAATGAAGGTAGCCATAGTGAACATAAAATTTTTTAATATCAATTATTTTTTTTCAATTTGTCTAATGTATTATTTTGTCCTAAAGAAACTGAATTACTAGAAAAAGGCTTGAATTATCTGTCTACATCATTTGTCAGGAGCCATGTTATTCATTTACTATTAGTCATGCTTGCTCTTGTACCGTCACATTTATATACTTTCAGCCTTTTTCTTTTTATGTATTTTATATATATCCATTAAAGTCAGTTGGTTCGTTAACGTTCAGTATGTGTATTATATTTTCTGAGCTTTTGTTATTGTTTACATTCCTAGGAATAAGAACCGATAGGAGCACAGGACGCTGGGTACGTCCACGGGAAAAATAATAATAAGAGCAGAGTTCTCGCGGTCTCGGTACGTGCCATAAGTGTGTGTTCCCTTTTTTTTAAGGTAAAGGTATTAAAGCAGATCTGTCTTTAATTATGCATAAATCATTAGCTATTTAATTATTGAATTGTTATGTGCACATTTCATCAAAATAATAATTACCCAGGGGCCGTAGCCGAGTGGTATAATCAAATACAAATATAATCATTACCCGGGGGCCCGGGGGTTGGGGGGCCCCGGGGGGGGTGGCCTTATAAGATATAATTTTACCCAGGGGCTGTAGCCGAGTGGTACACGTTTTCGCTATTTATTTTAATAAAGGTTAATTGTTGTTATGGTGTGCGTGTGTGTAGTTCTGTTTATAGGTCATTTACCGTGCACGCAACTCATCATTGGTCGCTTAAGGGTACAACGTAGCTTGCTGTAGACCCAGCAGGAACAGTAAGGCTAGGGGGTGGAGACCCCCCGGTGAGTTTTATTTACACTATTTTGTTTCCTATTATGGGAATACGGCAGTTTGTATTTTCTTTTGCATGTGGCGGATTCCGAGATCGAATGAACTCTGATCATGAGCTAAATACATGAGACGGAAGGGAAGGTACACACACTCGATGCCCATTTGTTACATAATTTAGTTATACCAGGTAACTGCTAGTTTTGTTAACTGACCACTTTTCCTTGAGTGTTACGCAAAATACGTTCTGCGCTCTTTTCCTTGGAATTGATTTGTTTTTTTTGCGGTTTCAACCTAACACATTTAATCATAAAAATGCCGAATTAATAGGAATAGATACAGAATTAGCTTTAAGGCAAGATAGTTTTTTAAACAAATCATTAGTAGCACAGATAATGAATAAAACAATAAATAAACGACATAAATCGAATTTGAATTATGATCCTTCAGTTTTAAAATCATTAAAAGGTAAATTAAAAAATAACAACATAGTAATTACTAAAGCAGATAAAGGTAAGACGGTTATAGCAATAGACAAAGATAGTTAGATAACTAAAACAATGGATTTCTTGAATTCCAATGACTGCATAAAAATAAAGGATCCCACAGAAAAATTTCAGAAAGCATTAAAATAACTGGTAAATAATTCACAAGTAGTACTACTAGATTATAATAAATTTAATTTAATTAGTATGAATCCACAACCTCCTAGACCAGGGATGAGCAACACGCGGCCCGCGGGCCGCTTGCGGCCCGTTAAACATATTTATGCGGCCCGCCTAACATTTCTAAAATTGCATTTATGTTATCGACTTTCTCCCATCAATATATTGTTAAAAAAATAATTATAATAAAATGATAGTACATACTAACAGGGCCGTAGCTAGGGGGGGGGCATTGTGGGGCAGTGCCCTACCTTGAAATCACAATGCCCTACTTTAAAAATACCAAAAACTAAGATAAATTATTATAATTAAATTGTTAATTTATTATAATTAAATTGCATAGTTTGAGATAAAAAGAAATTGTAGCGATAGGTAGGTATCTGAACTTTTCCGAACATACCACACCTTGTGACATTTATTTCATATTATAATAATTCTTTGTTCTGTGTATAGACGGCAATTAAAGCGCCATCACATGAAGCGATGGGTCTATTAATTATATCTGTAATGCAGAGAGGATTCCCCGCAGCATATATTGCAATCTATGGTACGGAGAATCCCTTTTTAAACTAAAATAAACATAAACTAGAGATTTTTTATGATTGTTTGTAGTTTGGTTAAGTGAAGTGTACGGTAAAGTGTTTTAGTCAAAAATCAATACAATTGGTATTTTTATTGCTATAAATTGAAGATTCATTGATTTCGCGAAGTATACCTACACGGGTTTTTTGGAGAAAAACGAGGAGTTGAAGAGCAAATTGACCATAAAGAACCTCAATGCTCAAAACAGGTGGAAGCACAAAATACAATCGCTACTTCTAGTTCCATAGCAGCAGGTTGGTCAACACATGTTGGTAATGTTAGCTATGGTATTCCTTCTGATATTAAACAAAGTTTGCAGAAAAAATATGATCTAAATGGTATTTTCGGTCGTATCTATTTACTCGTATCACACCACCCAACAATTAATTATTACCTCACTCTCACTCAGACGTGGATCTCTACATCCAAATTTGGAAGTTCAACCATCTTGTTCACTTGTTCTTCATCATTCAAGATTTAATATTTCTTAGATACATGCTCATGCTCTGTCACAGAAATTATTTATCTACGAATAGCTATTGAATGTACATCACCTAGAGGTCAGTGATATACATGGTGATTGATTTAGGAGCCCGTGCTTCAAGGGCAGATCAATTATGATCAATTTTTTACTTCCGCCCTACCTGTAACCAATGCTGCCCTACCTCAAATTCGACTCTAGCTACAGCCCTGCATACTAAGCCGAAACAATTTTTTGTGACGAGTTACTCACTTGTCGGCGACTTGTTCAAACATACAATACAAACGCGCCGCGTCTGTGCGATTTTTTGTAACGAGATACACACTTGTCGGCGACTTGTTCAAAGATGCAATATGAACGCGCCTCGTCTGTACTTGTTTGTGTTCGCTTCTGTCACACAATCAGTCAGACTCGTAAGCTGTTAACTAGCAATTTTAGCAATTATTGTGTTTCTTGAAAGGCGTGAGTGCAATATTATTGTCAAAAAGGTAATATTAGTGTTTTTATTCAAAATTAGGCTTCCCTACAATTTTTTTTAACTTTCAAATTTTTAATCCACAATAGCATGTCGGAAAAGCAAACAAAAAAACGGAAAGTTGCAGATGAGCACAGGCATTTCCAAGAAAAGTGGAAATTTGATTATTTTTTCACTTTCGTCAAAGATAAAGCTGTATGCTTAATATGCTCAGAGACTGTGTCGACATTAAAAGAATATAACATAAAAAGGCATTACGACACAAAACATGAACAGCAATATAAAAACTTAACAGGCCAACTCCGGAAAGATAAATTTAATCAAATGGAGAAAAACTTGGGAAAACAACAGGCTATTTTTAAAAATCAATCTATTTTATCAAATACGGCAGTAAAGGCTAGTTTTGTTGTCAGTCAAATACTGGCAAAAAGAATGAAACCCTTTGCGGATGGAGAGATGATAAAAGAATGTCTGACTGCTGTTGCAGAAATAGCATTTCCTGATAAAATAAATGTTATTTCAAACATTAGTTTATCAAGATTCACCATTGCAAGGAGAATTGAAGACTTGTCCGAGAACATAGTAACAACGCTTCGTGAACGCATTGCAAAATTCGAATACTGTTCTTTGGCACTTGATGAGAGTTGCGATATTAGCGATACAGCACAATTGGCTATATTTTTACGTGGTATTGACACCAAATTTAATATTACCGAAGAATTGTGTTCACTGATTCCAATGCAAGGGACTACAACCGGCAAAGACCTGTACGATGAACTAAAGTCTGTGTTGGAAAATTTTTCAATTTTATTAGAAAAGATTATTGGTATATCGACAGATGGGGCACGAGCAATGTCAAGCATGGAGGTAGGAGTATCGGGAAGGCTATTTCAAGACATTAAGAAGGTCACAGGAAGGGAAATATTCGTTAACCACTGCATAATTCACCAGGAAAATTTGTGTGCGAAAAGATTGAGTTTGTCAAATGTCACAGTACCAATAATTAAATTAATCAATTTTATAAAGTCGCGCGCGTTAAATCACCGTGAATTTAAAGAATTCCTGAAAGATTTAGAAACTGAATATGGCGACGTGGTTTTTAATACCGAAGTACGTTGGCTTAGTAGAGGTGCAATGCTAAAAAGAGTATACAACTTAAAAAGCGAAATACAATTGTTCGTGGATATGAAGGGATATGCCTTTCCTCATTTTGGTAATAAAGAATGGATGTGCGATTTTGGGTTTCTTATCGACATGACTCAGCATCTCAATGATCTTAATGTGGAACTTCAAGGTAAAGGACAGTTTATTCACAATTTGTATGATAAAATTCAGGGCTTTGAGCGCAAATTAAAATTGTGGAAACAGCATCTTTTGCAGAATAATGTGTCTCACTTTCCACATTTAGAAAAAGAAAATGTTACTACTTTTCAAAAATACGCACAATATATAGACAGTTTAATCAACGAATTTCAATTACGATTCCAAATGTTCAAAGCTGAGAAGACAGCGGTTTCCATGAAAATGTTTTCCTCGCCATTTAATATCGATGTGGATACAGTTCCCGAAGACTTTCAAATGGAAGTGATTGACATGCAGAATAATACCGATTTAAAAAATGTATTTTTCTCTGTAAACATCGAAAAGTTTTATAAATCTTATGTGAGCCCCGAGAAATTTCCGCTTTTGACGAACAATGCAAAGCAAATGATGTCTCTGTTCGGAAGTACATATGTTTGCGAGCAATTATTTTCAACGATGAAATTTATCAAAAATGATCACCGATCAAGACTGGGTGATGCACAATTAGAAAGCTGTGTACGTGTAGCTACCTCATCAATTCCGGCTGATATTGATCAGCTTGTATCAAAAAAACAGTGCCAAATTTCACATTAAAAATTTCAAATAAATTCGTTTTTCTGTTCTTTTCTTGTTTGTTTCTATTTTGCATTAAAATTTGTAAGTATATGAAATTTTTACTTCTTTTTTAATATTATATTTTTTTATTCTAATGTTTATTATAAATAAAGTAAATTGTAAATTATTAATAAGTGTTACTTTATTTGCGGCCCGCCAAAAAATTTTAAAATTTAAATTGGCCCGTTGATTAAAAAGGTTGCTCACCCCTGTCCTAGACTATATAGTTTCTTAAAGTTGCATAAAGAGAACAAGCCAATTAGACCTGTAGTCTCATTTGTAACGGCACCTGTCAGGAGCCAGTTTATTTACTTACAATTAGTTATACTTGTTCTTATACATTTACATTTATATACTTTCACACTTTTCTTTGTATGTATTTTATATACCCTTTAAAGTTAGTTGGTTCGTTAACGTTCAGTATGTGTATTATATTTTCTGAGCATTGTTATTGTTTACATTCCTAGGAATAAGAAACGATAGGAGCACGGGACGCTGGGTATGTCCACGGGAAAAAAATAATATCAGAGTTCTCGCAGTCTCGGTATGTGCAATAAGTGTGTGTTTCTTTTTTTAAGGTAAAGGTATTAAAGCAGATCTGTCTTTAATTATTCATAAATCGTTAGCTATTTAATTATTGAATTGTTATGTGCACATTTTCATAAAAAAATTTAATAAGGGTTTTTTTCCCAGGGGCCGTAGCCGAGTGGTATGATAAAAGATAACGTGCCCAGGGGCTGTAGCCGAGTGGCCTTATAAGATATAACTTTACCCAGGGGCTGTAGCCGAGTGGTACACGTTTTCGATATTTACTTTAATAAAGGTTAATTGATGTCATGGGTTGTGCGTGTGTGTAGTTCTGTTTATAGGTCATTTACCGTGCACGCAACTCATCATTGGTCGCTCAAAGGATACAACGCAGCATACTGTAGACCGGCTTATTCCCATTTCGTACCGTCGCATTTCGTACCGTTACCCCTAATATTCCCATTTCGTACCGCGTCCCAAATATATACCTGTGGTCATTCCCATTTCGTACCGCGTTCTGCGAATAGTCGTGCAGTTAGAATTATAATAATAATCGGATGTTTAATTAACTAACAGTAAGCAATATGTAAATAAAACACAACTTTGTAAATTTAAAAAAATTTATATTTATTACAAAATAAAGTAATATTTGGAAATTAGCGGTTAAAACATATTATATATTGTAGTTTTTCTAGGCATGTGCCGATTGTTGTTTTTTCTTTTAAAAAATCTTCAACAATTTGTTGTATTGACATATCTTTATTTATGTATAGCTTTCTTCTTTTTGAGGGCGTCAATAGATATAGATCGGTTCGTTTTTTTACAAATCCTGCGTTAACAGAATCGTCTTTCAGCCCCTTGACCAGTTCTAGTAAATTAGGATTATGCTTCCCAATTGCTCTGTTTAATTTACTGTGCCATGCTTCTAGGCTGTTTGTCGTTCGGTGTTTTTCTTCAAAACAAATCCAGCTTTCTCCGATCGTCTCATTCTCCAACCACTGATCAACAAAATAATCGGTGAATCGTTGCAAAGCTGCATTTTCTGGACAGTATTGCATGATGTACAAGAATCCATCTTCGGTCGCGGTTGGTGGTAGGTGGGATAATGCTGCACATAACCGTACATGCCTACGAATTTCCGCATTTTCACGGTATGAAACCGAAAGACCTGACCCGATAACAAAATATTTAAATTATAAAAATGTAATAAAAAATCATTTAATTTACATACCCTCTTCTTGAACCTTCCTCCAAAGGGATTGATTAAAATGAAAGTTACATCCCGTAACTACAGCGGTTGGGAATACTTTTCTGATTGCTTGCATAGCACCAATTTCAAAATCCGTCTTGAATTGTTGCGGCTGCCATTGGGGTATCTTTGATTTGATACACGAAAATAGTCTCTCGTACGTAGCTCGTTTTTTATCGGGCATTAAAGCATAAACAACTGGTATTATGTTTGTTGTATCAAGCGAGCTACCTAAGTCTGCATGTATAGTATACAATTGACTAAAGAGTTTATTGCAGCTTTTGAAAGTTCCATCCGCAAAAAAGTAGCTCGACTCTTGTAAACATTGAACGCCGAACTTACTGCAGAATGCTAATATACGATCTTCATCCCCATCATCAACCAATAAAAAATCTTCTTTTAAATCTGGTGGAAGTACTATTTTCTTTCTGCTTGAAAAACTTGTGAAGCCTCGTGCTCGCTGGCGATTTCTATATAAGGCACTCCTCTTGTTCGAAAATAAGGGTACTTCCGTGACGAAATCTAAACCAGCATCCTTCAGTTCAGAGAATTCTTCGTTAAAAATCTTTGGTATTGGATTCAATTCTTCCCTAGCTCTTTTCTTGCATTTTTCTAAGCACTTTAAAACTTCCGTTCGAGGTTCATCGGGTGTGCACGTATGTTCTTTATTTTTGCTAATAATATTGTTATTAACTGTTGTCAAACTACCACCACACTTGTTTCGATTTACACAGGACCAATTTTTCGATCCGTTTTTGTTTTTGAGCTTTAAATAGTGTTGATACCCCGAATAAACAGCTATTTCACCACCCCTCGAACTTTGCACTATTTCAATCACGTTTTCCATACTTAGTTGCTGCCGGTTACAAAATGAAACTAACTTACAGAATTTTTATTTCAAATCTCCCACTATCCACCCTTTCAAATACACCCTAATTTGGAAAATTAGCAAATCTTGGTTTTGCCACTAATTGGTACCTAATTTGTTATAATATATCTAATAATCTCTATTTTGTAATAAATACGTATTTCGAGATAAGCTATAGCATAATTTAATTAAGACGACTTTATTAAATCTCCTGGAGTGTACAGTCTTACAAAAACAATTTACTTAATTACCGTGAATACTCTACAGGGCGACGGTCCAAAATAAAAAAAAAAAACAGGTAGAATATTTTCGCGGTACGAAATGGGAATATTAATAATTATTTTATGGGCGACGGTACGAAATGGGAATAAAGCAGATAGAATATTTTCGCGGTACGAAATGCGACGGTACGAAATGGGACGACACCCTGTAGACCCAGTAAGAACAGTGAGGCTAGGGGGTGGAGACCCCACGTGAGTTTTATTTACACTATTTTATTTCCTATTACGGAAATACGGCAGTTTGTATTTTCTTTTGCATGTCGCTGATTCCGAGATCGAATGAACTCTGATCATGAGCTAAATACATGAGAGACGGAAGGGAAGGTACACACACTCGATGCCCATGTATTACATAATTTAGTTATATCAGGTAACTGCTAGTTTTTCTTTTACTTGGATTTGTGTTTTTTTTTGCGGTTACAACCTAACAGTTTTCAGTCGGTAGAATTCCTTATTTGTGCGTATTAAAAATTATGGTTACATATAGCTAAATACTTTTTGAATGTCACTAGCATATATATTCATTCGTTCTCATCGATACTACGGGACTTGTTGGGCGACGAGTGTGCGTGTTAGATATGAATAATTATAGATAATTTTAGATATGAATATGTAATTACAAATAATGACATTTACCAACATGTTTCTCACAAATTTGTGTAAACAGGACGATAGTCCATGGGAAATAACAACAACTACCCCATATCTTACCTATCCGATATTATAAATAGAGGTACTGGGACATTTGTCCGGTAGATGTGTTTAATTTCTCAAGTAATAAACTAATTATCTTGAAATCAATTGTTTTATTCAGAAGTTAATAATAATTGACTTAAATAAGTTAAATAAAAATTAATTAAAGTAAAACGCTCTCCAAGACGGTAGTTGCTTAAAATCAAAGTGGTTGTAATAAATAAACACCGATTAAAATAGCAACGTATCGACAAATTAGCCCGTGACTATCTCTACCAGTTTCTGAGAGATTAGTTCGGCAATATAAATTTATGTTATTTATATAAAACATCTAAAACCCGATATATATAACATGCGTCATTCCCAGCGGCCAATGTGCTTATTGTTATGCTTTTTATTTCAGATACAGATATTTGTTTTCTTTCCACCAACTTATTTATGAGTTGTTGATACTGACTGTAAACATTGAATTTACGAATTGCTATAAACCATAGACATTATTAAGTGTGTAACGAAAAGTTTTGGTCGCATGTGAACTTTAGTAAGTAAACATTAACCACCGAGTTATACAGGGTGAACAATTAGTGAAAAATAAAAATTTATACTAATAAAAATTATAACAAACCAAAAACATTTATTTATTTACAATTAGTTATACTTGTTCTTATACATTTACATTTATATACTTTCACACTTTTCTTTGTATGTATTTTATATACCCATTAAAGTTAGTTGGTTCGTTAACGTTCAGTATGTGTATTATATTTTCTGAGCATTGTTATTGTTTACATTCCTAGGAATAAGAAACGATAGGAGCACGGGACGCTGGGTATGTCCACGGGAAAAAAATAATAAGATAAGAGTTCTCGTGGTCTCGGTATGTGCAATAAGTGTGTGTTCCTTTTTTTAAGGTAAAGATATCAAAGCAGATCTGTCTTTCATTATTCATAAATCATTAGCTATTTAATTATTGAATTGTTATGTGCACATTTTCATAAAAATAATAGTTACCCAGGGGCCGTAGCCGAGTGGTATAATCAAATACAAATATAATCATTACCCAGGGGCCGTAGCCGAGTGGTATGATAAAAGATAACGTGCCCAGGGGCTGTAGCCGAGTGGCCTTATAAGATATAACTTTACCCAGGGGCTGTAGCCGAGTGGTACACGTTTTCGATATTTACTTTAATAAAGGTTAATTGATGTCATGGGTTGTGCGTGTGTGTAGTTCTGTTTATAGGTCATTTACCGTGCACGCAACTCATCATTGGTCGCTCAAGGATACAACGCAGCATACTGTAGACCCAGTAAGAACAGTGAGGCTAGGGGGTGGAGACCCCCCG
The DNA here is from genome assembly GCA_029378335.1 of Agrilus mali. Classification (NCBI taxonomy): domain Eukaryota; kingdom Metazoa; phylum Arthropoda; class Insecta; order Coleoptera; family Buprestidae; genus Agrilus; species Agrilus mali. The sequence continues at coordinate 13,279,024 of CM055663.1, read as the reverse complement.
GTGAGTTTTATTTACACTATTTTATTTCCTATTACGGAAATACGGCAGTTTGTATTTTCTTTTGCATGTCGCTGATTCCGAGATCGAATGAACTCTGATCATGAGCTAAATACATGAGAGACGGAAGGGAAGGTACACACACTCGATGCCCATGTATTACATAATTTAGTTATATTATCAGGCAACTGCTAGTTTTGTTAACTGATTACATTCCCTTGAGTATTACGCAAAATACGTTCTGCGCTCTTTTCCTTGGATTTGTGTTTTTTTGTTGAGGTTACAACCTAACACATCTTCGTATAAATTATCAAAAACACTTATTCCTATTATAAAAAAATACTGTAAGTTTAATAATAAGTTAGCGATTAAGAATTCTTTAGAGTTAGTTAATAACATTAAAAATGTCAATTTACCGCATAATTGTAAATTTGTATCGTCTAATTATGGGGAATCCCTTAAGTCCGCTACTGGCCGAAATGTTCATGTTCAATTTGGAAAATACTATTCAGAAATTCTCGGTATTTAAACATTGTTTTTACTGGTACCGCTACGTGGATGATGTTCTGGTATGTATTACTGGAACAGATAGACAAATAAATCAACTTCTAGGACAACTAAATAAAATACACCATAACATTAAGTTTACAATAGAATTAGAAAAGAATAACAGCATCAATTTCTTAGACCTCACAATATCTAGAGTTAATAACAAACACAGTTTCGCAGTATACCATAAAACTACACATAGAGATACTATTATTAATAACTATTCATTGCACCCTAAACAACATAAATTGGCTGCCTTTTACTTTATGATCCATAGACTTTTAAGAATTCCAATGGACCAAACTAATTACAATAAGGAATTAAATATTTTTGAATACATAGCCAACAGAAATAACTACAATTTAAACATTAGTAACGAATTACTAAATAAAATTTCATTTAATTTAGCTTTAAATGCTGTTTTCCCAACAAATAAAGATAATAAAAATAAATTTAAAACAATAACGTATTTTGGACAACCTTCATTAAAGATTAAGAAATTTTTGAATAAATATAGCATTCCAAACTAACAACACACATAGCAAACATATTAAAAATAATAAAGATAAATTAAAAAAAGATAGTAAATCTGGTAGGTATATATAAATTAACGTGCGGAACTTGTGGGAAATTGTTAATAGGACAGACAGGGAGAGCATTTGGCAAACGCATTAAAAAACACGTCAATTCATTTAAAAATCTAAAATATGATTCGAATTATGCAACTCATTCAATAGAAGGAAAACACAGATTTTGAAATTATACACACAGAAAGTAAAAATCTCAAATTAAATTTACTGGAGTCAATGGAAATAAATAAATACAAAAATAAAAACATACTACTTAATGAACAAGTAGAGCTTAACAACTCCCCTCTACTAAATTTACAAATTGATGTAAACAAACTATAAATACAGATGTAGAGGAATCAATAACCTAAGTATATTGTAAACTTCTGAAGATGCTACAAAGTAGCGAAACATATTCGGGCGTGTCATTTTGAATGACGTTGACATACGCCGACTGCGAAAGTTGAATGAAAGTTACCTATGGCGCGTTCCAGAAGGTCCGATAGTTGCTGGACGTTTCGAGAATTACCTAGAAACGTCCATAATACTATATATAAGGAACAGCGTTGGGCAGTTTGACAGTTTTTGATAGAAGAGAGTGACAGAGATAAGTTCCAAGTGAAGAAAAGCGATTAAAAAGCGAAATAGCTATTGAGATGTTGTTCTTATCGAAATAGTTATTGAATCGTTGTTGTGAACAAATTAATTTAATAAACGTGTTTGAGAGAAAAATACGTGATATTGTAAATTACGTAACAATTGGTGTCAGGACTGGGATTTATGCCAGTAACAAGAAGGCAAGCAGCAAAAATGGAGTAACAGATGAAATTTTTGATGGAAATGCTTAAATAAATGAAGGCAGGCCAGGAAGAAATTAAGCCAGGTCAAGAGACATTGATTGAAGATATGACAACAATAAAAATTGAGCAAGAAGGATTAAAGGAACAGTTAAAGAAAGTAAGAGTGGAAGTTCAAGAAGAGTTAAAGGAAGTAAGAGTAGGAGTTCAAGAAGTTCAAGAAGACTTAAAAGAAGTACGGGCCGTGCACAAAAAGTTTCAAAAGGAATTAGACGAAATGAAGGCCAGTTTGAACGTGCAAGAATACCCAATACCAAAGAAAAGCGAAGAAGGAAGTGTAAAAATGTCAACAATAAAACCATCAACATTCGATGGGAAAGTCTCTTGGTCAGTCTATCTCAAACAATTCGACCCTGCTGCCAAAGCAAATGAATGGAACGAAACTGAGAAAGCCACTGTCCTGATCATAACGCTACGTGGGGAAGCTCTCGACGTTTTGCAAGGTATACCTGAAATGCAGCAAAACGATTTCAAAATTCTGGTGGACCGATTGGAGATGCACTACGGCGATAAACACCTACAACAAATGTACCAGGCGCAGTTAAAAAGTCGCTATCAACGTAGCAGCGAAAGTCTCCAACAATTCGAAGCGGACGTCAAAAGGCTTGTGCGGTTGGTTTACCCTAGTGCCCCTCAAGACTTTACAGACCAGCTGTCCACCCAAATGTTTGTCGATGGAGTGCGAGATGTCGAAATACAGCAAGCCCTGCGCATGTCTCGACATAAAACTGCAGGTGAAGCATTGTCGCATGCGCTAGAGTACGAAGCAGCCAAACAAGCATTAAAAGGACACATTAGAATCCGGCAGGCTGGGTTGAATTTTGAAGACGATGGCGAGATATTTTGGCAAGAAATGGTGAAAATAGCGAAAGAAGGCATGTCTTCAAAACCGAAGGAAGGGGTTAGTGAACGCCCACGCTGTTGGACTTGCGACAAATATGGGCATCTTTCACGCAATTGCGTCAAGAGTAAGCGACAAGTTACATGTTGGAATTGCGGACGTACGGGACACTTTGATATGAACTGATAGTCTTTTTAAAACGGTTTAAATTGTTTATTCCACAACGCACACAAATAGCACTAATATTTACAACACCTAACAAACATATACAATGGTAAAAAAAACAACTAACCTAAATATATACACGTAAAACTAAGTAACTGACAGGAAAAGAGAACAACGTTAATTATTGAGTAAAAATAACAAAAATGTAAGAACAAAAATATATATACAACGTGGCTGACTGTGAGACTACGTGGCTAGAGCTCTTTCTTCCTTGCCGCTGGTGGGTGGAATATTAGAGATAGCCCAAATAGTGTTGAAAGAGAAAAAAAATTGCAGAAGGCAAAGGGTGGTTAGATCTCTCTCTTCCTTGCCGTGGGTCGGTGGAATGTCAGAGATGCTTGTACTTTTTTTTTTTTTTTGTGCCATTGGCTAGAGGGGAAACCTTCAAAAGGCACCTCGCACTTGGTTCTATGTGCGAGGTAGTGTGAGATTCCTACTCACTAAAACCCCTCGTTCTTCAAGTTCCAGTCGTTGGACTTCTCCTTGAAATCTGAAAACAGATACTTTCGCGTGTGATTAATTTAAGAAAATTGAGAACCACAATTTGTCTGTAAAGGGGACAAATGACCTTGTTGGTATCTGGAACGTGAATGTATTTAATTATAAATAAATATAATAATCTGAAAATGGGATTGTAAATAGATAAATAATAATAAATCATAAATATATGTATATATACATCTCTAGATAATTATCTAATTGAGAAGACTAGCGAAATGGTTAGTGTGTTAGTTGGCTACAACTTAATTTAATTGAATATTTTTATATTAGTTGGTTAAAATCATCTTGGGTCGTTTGTGCTTCCAGTGCACACGCTCGTTGTAGCTTACCATTTCGCGAACCAGCGCGTTCTGGTGGGCTGTACAGGTCGCGTAAACCCTTGTTGCCTTCTCTGTTAGGTGTTCTCTTATCCATGGTACTTTCAAGTCCCGGTGAAGCGTCGCGTTCGAAACGAACCAAGGAGCATCCGTAGCAAGCCTCAATGCCTAGTTCTGCACAACTTGAAGTTTATTCAAGTGTGTCGTGGCTGTGTTCGAAAACACTGTTGCGGCGTATGACATCATCGGTCGAATGACCGCTGTGTATAGCCGAAGCTTGTTATTGAGGCTAAGTGTGCTCTTACGGTTCATTAACGGGAACAAGGTACACATCACTGCCGTTGCATTTCGGGTGCAGTAATCGGTGTGATGCTTCCATGTTAGCCCGCTATCTAACTTAACACCTAGGTACTTTACTTCTGACTTCCACGGGATTGGGCGGCCAAACAGGATTACGTCGCCAACCGGACTCTGTCGTCGTTTTGTGAGGAAAAGGGCAGTACTCTTTTCCGGATTCACCGCTATCCGCCACTTCCGGCACCACTCCTCCAACTCATTGGCAGCTCTCTGTAGGCGATTGGTTACCAATTGTGGATCCATCGACTTGGTTAGCGGTGTCGTCAGCGTACAGGGCAAGTTTGGTTTCCCTGGTTTTTGGTGTGTCAGCGGTGTAAAGGAAGTACAAGAGTGGCGAGAGCGGCGGAGTTCCTGGATCCATCCTTCGGGAACTAGAGCGAACGTTCCCCAGTTTCACAGTAAAACTGCGACCCTGGAGAAACGATGCAACAGTTTTGACGAGCGCTGGATGGATACCTGCACAGAAAAGTTTATGGATTAAACCGTTGTGCCATACCTTGTCAAATGCCAAATCGCTCCTGTCGACTGTTTTCTGTTGAATCCAGCTGTTGCGAACTCGACTACTCTTAGGACTTGTAGTTTGGTCGAATGTTTGGCTCTGAAACCAAACTGTTCGTCCGGCAGCGCGTTGTTCCGGGATACCTCGTCGCGTAATCTGGATAACAGGAGTCTCTCTGCGATCTTTCCCAGGACTGGTAGGAGACTGATCGGCCTGTAGTTCTGGGGTAGAGTTGGCGATTTTCCTGGTTTCTGTAACATAATAACGTCCGCGGTTTTCCAACTATATGGAAAATACCTAAGACGCAGTATCGCATTAATGATATTGACAAGTGACATAATGGCCTTCACCGGTAGAGCTTTCAAAGCTCGTGCTGGTATTCCTTCAGGACCGGGAGCTTTTCTGGCGTTCAATAGCTCCTTTAGGCTTGTCGGCTTCACGAATCCGTTGTGGGCCGTTGCGAGGAGACGTCTCACGTCTTCGTTGACTTGTTCGATGTGATGTACATCCGTGTTGTCTTCGTTCGGTCGGAAAGCGTTCTCTAAGCAGTCCGCGAACGTTTCTGCTTTTTCCCCGGGACGGTAAACGCCTCGTCCGTTTACCTGCAGGGGCGGTGCGACAGGTTTTCGCTTCTTAAGGGAACGTGCCATCTTCCATATGGAACCTGGAACTGGATCTATATTAGTGAGCCTTACCTGCCATCTTTCGCTTTGTAGGTCCAATAAAGCAACCTTTACTTGCGCCGATTTCTGGTTATACTCCGTTCTGTCGTCCGGGATCCTGGTTCGTTGCCAACGGCGTCGAAATCGATTCTTTTCCCTAATCAGTTGAACAACTGTTTTTGGGATTCGAATCGGGGCTCTTGTCGTTGTACGTGTTGACGTTGTTCTGTGGAGTGAAGTACGGATTGCGTCTGTGAGTGTTTGGACTGCTTCTTCGATGTCCTGTTGCGAGCGGATCCCCTTGATCCTAGGAAAAATTTCCTGAAGATGGTCAGTGAACGCTGGCCAACAGGTGGACTTCCTTTCGTACACGGTTTGGTTGTTGCCTTCACCTAGTGACAAAAGAACTGGTTCGTGGTCAGAGGAAAGCTCACTTACCACAGATAATGCGAAGTCCCCTGGGCAACGTCCTTGAGGATGGCTATGTCCAAAACGTCGGACGCACTTATTCCGTTGTTTGGGTAGTGCGTAGGTTCGTCGGGGCTGATTACTACTACGTTTCTGGTCTCTGTGTAGCTGTACAGTATCCTGCCGCATCTGTTTGTCCTTCGGCTGTTCCAGGTAGGATGTTTACTATTCAGATCGCCGGCGGCAATCGTCGGCACGTTTGTTGAGAACAGTGCGTCCAGGTCCTGTACTGTGAGCAACAGATCGGGTGCCTTGTAGACTGCCATCAGTCGTAGAACTCCTCTTGATGTCTGGACTTCTACTGCGGTCGCCTCTATGTTGGCCGTTGGCGCTACGGATACGGGATAATGGTTGAGCGAGAGCTTTACATAGATGGCTGTGCCACCACCATACCTGTTCTCTCGGTCGGTTCGGTATAATGCGTTGTTTGGTAACATTGCATTTTTGCCGTCCCTTAGGTGGGTCTCGTTTATGAGAACAACGTCTATTGAGATCCTTTCTATGAGCTCAAGAAGCTCAAACCGTTTCTCCCGGAGGCCGTTTGCGTTCCAGTAGAGAATCTGTAGAGAGCACGCATTAGTACGTTTAATTATCATTTTAACTTACCTAATTAAAAAGCGAAAGGATGTCCTGTGCGCATCCTATCAGACGAGACAGGATGTCTGCAGTGCCGGAGGCTCCGGCGAGGGCGTTGGCGACCTTCTTAGCAACGGTTGCTACCTTCTGAAGGTCAAGACGAGACATCAGCTGCAGGATGGTAGTGAAGCTGTCCGTTGGGCTGGGATTGGTGGTGGGTACAGGTGGGGCTGGACGGGCGGGACCACGTGCTTTCTCGGTGGACGCAGTGACGGTTGGTTTTGGCGCAGCTGCTCTGGCGAAGGACACGCCTTGGCGGACGGCGCTGGCCGGTAGAGCTGTCGTGACCTTGGCAGCGGTTTGGGTCGCCTTCTTTGGTAGCCTAGGAAACTTTGAGCAGCCTCGGTAGCTCGCCGGATGGCTGCCACACAGTTGGCACACTTGGCCGGTTGCTCTCGTTCCTTCTGGCACTCGTTCCTTCTGGCACTCGTTTGTAAAGTGCGCCTCTCCGCACTTTACACAGCGTGGAGTGGCCTTGCAGAGCCGCTGTGCGTGGCCAAACCGTTGGCAACGGTGGCACTGGCCGATGATTGACTTCTGTCCTGGACTCTCAACTGAAACTTTGAGAAAGCACACTGTAGAGAGTTTGTAAATGTCCTTGGACTTACCTTCTCTCTTCAGAAAGGCGAGTACAAGTGGAATCGGTGCCTTCGTCTTTCCACTTGTCATCCTGACTACCTTCTCCACCATGTAGCCTTGGCCTTGAAGGTCTTCGGCGATCTCGGCCGCTGGTATGTCGGTCGGGATACCTCTTAGCACGACCTTGACGGGTTTCTCGCCCTGAAGTAGGTACGTGTGATGCTCCACGTTGTCCTTGGTCAGGAGCCGTACCATACCGCGGTAATCCTTCTCAGTCTCTGGTTAAACCGTGATTCCGTCAGCAGTGTTCTTGGCCTTTGTGAAGTTCAAGCCGCTGTCCTTGAACCGTCGTCCAAGCGCCATCCATTTCTCCTTCTGCCGGATGACGATCGGCGGTATCCTCGTCTTCTTTGCTTCGCTTATCGACGTTCGATTTTGCGATAGAGGCTTCGGCCTCGAACATTCGATTTCTGAGTCTGACAATTCCATGTCATGAAACCGATGTCGCTGTTGGTGGTGGTGTCTTCAAACGAAGCTCGGACACTCTCTGTCGCTTCGTTGGTATCCTGAAGCCATCTCCTGCTACCTCGTTGGCGATCTGCGAGCTGCAAGCAGCCGCTCCTTCCATCGTCGGTGTCATTAGTCTGCAGGTGTCCTTGTCCACTGTTGTATGATTTTGATAGATAGCCTTGAAAAAGACTAATAAAGCTTGCACTATGTAGGTAGATACAGGTCCTTCGATGTAGTTCTTCTCTCTGTTGTTCCAATAGTTGGTCCGCTCAGGTCGAAGATCAGTCGAAGAGTGCTTGTACTGGGCGAGTATCGCTTATTTATACTAATCCCAGTACTAAGCAAGGGTTGGGAAAAAGAGGGGTTGGAAGTGGGGTGCTGAGAGAAGGGCGCATTCAACAATAAAAACGATTTGGTTTTTAAAGTTGATTTCGCGGTGAAAAATGAAAAAACAGATAACAGCAAACGATAGAGCATTCATGAAAAAATAGGGTTAGGAAAAAGAATCGTAGCTTTACGATAAAAAATAACAAAGTTAGAAATTGATTAAAAAAAAAAGAATAGAAACACTGAAACAGGTAATAGAAAGAAGAAAGGAAATAGTTAGAGGTAAAACAACAACCAAATTTCAGTGAGAAAGTAAAGAAAAAAATTAGTTAAAATTATAAATAAAATTAATAACCAGAGACAAACTAGAAAAGATAGAAAGGAGTGTTGGGTACAAGTTTGGTTGAGGCTAGGGGTGGACCAGGTAGTAGGACGAGGTAATTAGGGTAGCGGCGTCACAGGAAAAACCACGTATTGTCGTTTCTGCTGATTTCGAGGAATTTAGGTTTCGCTATATAGTGGTTTGCGGTGGTTTGTATCAACCTAAGCTGCGGATGTCCATCTGGAAGAATACAGACGTCAGCCGCCGAAAGAAGCAAACAATTCAAAATTATTCCAAAATTTTCAAATAAAATAGGAAGTATCCATATAGATCGAAAGAGGATAAAAAAAGGAATCGATTGAAAAAATAAAAAAGAGTAGGTGCCATTTGAAAAAACGAGGTAATTCGTGTTTGAAGTTTTTCAATTTTAGAATTTTATTTTGAACGCCCTGTATAAATTATTTAATTCAATTTTGTCAAGGCGTTAGCACTAATATTCAGCTATTACTAGTAAAAATTTCAACACTCTAAGTCGTATTTTGTGGAAGTTATGATTTTTTATAATTTGGATTGCGGTAGCGATTTTTTTTCTATAAATTAAATTAACTCAGGAACCGATCGTCATAGGTGTACAAGTTGATTATCAAACTTACCTTAGAATTACACGTTTTATTCGAATTCAGCGTAAAAAATATACCATTCTATTTAAAATAACAAAGTTGGTATCGACTTCCGGTATAACCGGATGTAAATCGAACTTGAAAATATTTTTAAAAGAAGCGGCATAAACAATAACCAAATGAGCCCAAGTTTCAGAATTGAATTCCTTCTACTAATTCATATACTTCTAATAGCCCATCAACTTGAAAAACCCTGTATACCTGATATTTTATTCTGGTTTATCTAGTCTTTTTTTTACTGTATTAATAATTAGTAAAAGCTTTGTTTTTTTATTAACTCGAGGTGTAGAACTCTAACATATCATGTTACTCTTTTGTAAATTTCTTTAACTGTTAATTTATCTAATATTTTTTAATAATTCTTAAAAAAAAAATGCGATGCTTTCCTAAATATAATAATTTTGTCAAAGCCTCGCGCAGCTCTTCCAGAGCTTAGAGGCATGCTAACCTACATCTGCGTATGCATTTGCAAATCTAGCTTATCTGACTATAAATAAATAAATAAAAAATAAAATAAATTTTACAATGTTTTTCCATTTGCCATCATATTGTTATGTCATTCATTTTAATTTTGTAATTTGTACGATAACTTCCTTCAAAACTACATATTAGATTAAGATCTACCACTAGAGGTTATGTTTATCATATTTGTCTCGCTTAAACATGGACTTCCACGCTACTAAATTTTTAAGTTGGCTGCTAAGCATAGTACCTACATAGATTAGTGATTACCAGATAATTACACTAGACCATAGATTAGCACTTAACATAAAACACTTGACATTTAACATCGCAAAATGTGAAATTTTGCAGTCACATTGTGTGTAGTGGCCAGACTATATTTCTAGGGCCTCTAGCTTCCCTCATCTGGATATTTATGTTATGAACAGTACATTACATCTTTCAAAACACAATACGTGCATGCATGTGTGAATCTAGGTTCGCACAATAAACACAGTATAAAGTTCCCCAACTCAATTGCCCGACGTGGACCGAATTTGAACGTCATGAGCGGTCAAAAATTGTTACACTTTAATATTTCTAGTTTAAAAAACAGCGTATTATAGGATAAACAAAGTAAAATATTAACCAACATACTTACTTGCTGGTCATCAACGTGTGGACCTATTGACACGCCAACAATCTCCCTCCTCAATGTCAAACCGGTAAATCTATACTACTACTACATACACATTTATTATTTATTAATCATACAATATTATCATATACATCATATGGATTCATTTCCCACGTTAAAGGCCACTGTATTTTCATCGACTTCATCAGTAAGTCAGGCAAAACTTTCAGTTGTTCTCGCCGATTTCAACGTACTCCTCCTTAGGTTCTTCAGTAGATACAATAGTTTCAATTAATTCTATAGATTCTGCTTCAAATTTCAATATGGATTTAAAGCCTGGAGCGACAACTTCTTCTTTAATCTTCATAACAGGTTCAAGTTTCTTAGGCTCTTGTTTAAATTCAATACTTTCGCGTAATTCTACGGGTTCCTCTTCAAACTTTAGTATAGATTGATCAATTGGAGTGACAATTTCCTCTTTAATCTTTATAACAGTTACAAAAGTGTCCTCTATTAAAGGCTTAACAGGATTAATGCTTACTTTACGGTTTCGTGTGAAGTCATCCCTCCTTCCACACAGCTTTTCGCCCAGATAGGTTTTCATATGTTGATTCAATGCGTTTCGGTGATAGAAGCGTATTTTACATATGGCGCATTCAAATTTCTTCTCTCCCGTATGTATTAATCTATGAATACTTAAATGATTCTTTCGTTTGAAGAACTTCTTACAGGTTTTGCATTTGAATGGCCTCTCTTCTGAATGAATTTTCATGTGGCTATTTAATTTATTCTTTAGTGAGAAGCATTCTTTACAAACTTCGCATATGAACGGTTTTTCATTCAAATGGGCTTTCATGTGAGCATTTAAATTATTCTTTTGGACGAAGCTTTTCTTAAAACGTTTCGCATTTGAAGGGCTTTGGGTATAAATGGATTTGCATATGTCGTTGCAAACTAGTTTTGTGAGAGAAGCACACTTCACAACTTTCACATTTGAAAGGCCTTTCATTTGAATGGATTTTCATGTGAAGTTTTAAATTGTACTTTTGTGCGAAGCTTTTCTTGCAGATTTCGCAATGGAATGGCTTTTCGCTTAAATGGGTTCTCATGTGAACATGTAAAATATTCTTTTGTGCAAAGCTTCTATTACAGGTTTCACATTGGAACGGCTTCTCGCTTAAATGTATTTGTACATGTCGATTAAAGCTGGTCTTGTGAGAGAAACGCCTAGCGCAGACTTCGCATTCGAACGGCCTCTCCTTTGCATGGATTAACATGTGAATATTTAGGCTATTCTTTCGCTTGAATTGTTTTTGACAAATTTCGCAAATAAACGGCTTCTCACATAAATGGACCTTCATGTGAATTTTTAAATTACTCCTTTGCGAGAAACCCTTTTCACAGATTTTGCATATGAACGGCTTCTCGCCTGTATGGATTTTCATGTGAACATTTAAATTACTTTTTACTGCGAAGCTTTTCATGCAGGTTTGGCATTTGAAAGGCCTTTCGCCCGTATGGGTTTTTATATGTACATTTAATGAAACCAATCGTGTGTAACATTTATTGCAATGTTTGCATTGAAATAGCTTTTCACCAGTATGAGCATTCCTGTGAACATCTAAGGTATTCTTTCGTAAAAAGCCTTTATTGCAGATATCGCATTTGAATGGCTTCTCCCCCGAATGAATTTTCTTATGCCTAATTAAAGCATTCTTTAGTGTAAAACTTTTCTTGCAGGTTTCGCATATGAACGGTTTCTCGGTTAAATGAGATTTCATGTGAACATTTAAATTACTCTTTTGGGCAAAACTTTTCATACAGACTTTGCATTCGAAAGGCTTTTCCTCCGTATGAGTCTTTCTGTGCATATTTAAATACATCTTTAATGTGAAGCGCTTTTTGCAATATTCACACTGAAATGGCTTCTCACCACTATGGGATCTTCTATGAAAATTTAAATAAACCTTTTGTGAAAAGCTTTTTTTGCATTCTTCACATTTGAAAGGCTTCTCGTCCAAACTGGTCATGTGAGTATCTAAATTACCAATTTGTGTAATGTCTTTTTCACAACCTTCGGATTTGAATGACTTCTCCGAATAGGTTCGCATGGATTGATTCAAGATGCTCTCATGAGAAAAACAATTTGCTAAAATTTCAGATTTGAGTGGATCGTTGTGTAAATCAGTTTCCGTGTAAGTATTTAAGTTACACTTTTGTGAGAAGCTTTTATTACTAGTTTCACAACTTTCATTCGTTTTTAAATGGATTTTCATATGAGTTTTTAAGTTACACTTTTGTGAGAAGCTCTTCATGCAGTCTTCACATTTGAAGGGCTTTTCGCCTGTATGGATTATCCTGTGGGTTTTTAAATTGCTCTTTTGTGAGAAGCTTTTGTCGCAGATCTCACATTTGAATGGCTTCTCGCTCAAATGAATTTTCATGTGAACATTTAAATGACTCTTTATTGAGAATCCTTTCTTGCAGATTTCGCATTTAAACGACTTCTCGCCCGAATGGATTTTCATGTGAACATTTAAATGACCTTTTTGTATAAATATTTTTTTACAAATATCACATTCGAATGGCTGTTTCTCCGATTTAGTTTCCATATGAACATCTAAATTACACTTTTGTGTTAAGCTCATTTTACAGATATCTCGCCTAAATAATGGATTATGATGAATATGTGTAATGCAACCTTTACTGTGAGACTTGTTTTGAGGGCGAATGGGTTTTCAAGTTTTCTTTTTGTGTGATGTTAACTCTTGAACCCTTTAAACAAATAAAAAAAGTTCAGTTTACTGAACTAAGCCGAAGCAGAACTTTTTGTTAGACAACTTAAACTAAAAATTACCTGAAGTTATATAACAATAAATTAAGAAAAAAGAAAAGGTTACTGCATTGAACCATTTGCTTTTTATTTTAAATTTAATTACCAATAATCCCACCTGAGACTTTAGCGTTTCCAGAAGCGCTAGTTTGTCGGACTGCCTGTATATTCTGTTCTCCAACTGTAATTGACGAAATTACTCTTAAGTTAGCTACGAATCCCTATTTTTTTGGTTTCGACTTGGACGAACCCTGACTACTTATAAGTTAGAGCTTTATTAGTGGTATCGTATTAAATAAAAAAAATTAAAAACGGAAAATCGAAGTTGAAGTGAAATAATACGCACACTGGATGCTTCGCCTTTCAAATACACAAATTATGCACCATATATGTATACATAGCAGACAATATAGAGGTTAGAGTACAAGAGAACGATCGCCATGGGAAGTAAATATCCCAAAAGTTTAGAAGCAATAACTGAAGATAAAACAAAGATTTTTGCGCTAATCTAAAATGATCAGCCTATTTTATTGTGCATAAGCAGTACAAACCGCTTAAAAAAAATATACGAACGTTAGCGGTAGGGTAAATGCAACAAAACGACAAAACTACAGTCACCCATGTGACGATCTGCCTCATGTACCATAACATCCATGGCAAAAACAGAACAATAATAGAGACAACAGAGGCATGAAGACTTTATAATGCTGAAATCTTTATACACTTTAAGAATTAAAATACTGATAAAAAATAGTATATACTTCTACTAAGCTGAATCAGTATGATTTATTAATTGTATAACTTACAGTTTTGTAGATTTATAAAAAGCTACTGAGATTAATAAGTTTATACTGACATTTCTAACAAAATAATGCTAAGAAATCATCTTGTATGCCATAATAATTAAACTGTCTTGGGTGCATTTGTTGTGAAACATGGTTATCAATAACGAAGATTAACAAGATTTAAACGACTAATTTCATTACCACATATGTAAGATCCTTATCAAATAGAGAACTGTACTAATTTAACCCCCCCCCCCCCCCCCCCCCCCGATGTATATTGTTGTGAAAATGGTTATCAATAACTAAGGAAATAAAACAAAACACTTCAAACGTTTCACTAAATTTATTATGTTCTCGACATATGTTTCGGGCATGGCCCATTATCAAGAGTAGCGAAATTGTACTAAAATTACAACGTACATTCCTAAGTATATATGCCTATCTTTACAAAATAAATAATAGAGTTTGTTTGTTGTTGTTGTTTGTTTGCCCTAACTCCACTTGATTATTAACTAGGTTTACCTTTTTATTTAAGGCTTTTTTAATTTCAAGGTTTTCTAACATAGTTAGTTTCCTACTTTTGTTTACATTGCTATGTAGTATCTTAATATTATTTAAGTCTATACTGTGATTGATTGAAGTACAATGGTCCGATATGCCAGTTTTTTGAAGTTTTTTATTAATGCTGCACACATGTTCCTTTAATCGGGTTTTTATCGATCTACCACTTTGACCAATGTAAGTGGCATTACATTCGTTACAAATAATTTGATACACACCACTTTTTTGGGTTGGGTCTACTACTTTTTTATTGTTGACTAACATATTTTGTAAGTTACATTTACTATTTTCAGTATTTTAGTACAATTTCGCTACTCTTGATAATGGGCCATGCCCGAAACATATGTCGAGAACATAATAAATTTAGTGAAACGTTTGAAGTGTGTGCTTTATTTCCTTCGTTATTGATAACCATGTTTCACAACAAATGCACCCAAGACAGTTTAATCATTATTAAAAAGGCTAGTGTAGCAGAATTGGTGCTTAAATATCAGCGAACTTTACTAAAATTTAAAACATGTTCAAACCACATCTGGTTCAATAAACAGTGTTTTAAGTTTAAAATCACTCCGAACTTCATACATATTCAGTGCAAAAACACCTCGAAAGAAGCAAGAGATGCCATATCTATAGCCGAAAAAACCTGGCTTTCGATAGAAATAAAAAAAATGGAATACCAGGAGACAACATTTGGGAGAGCATCTTTTTTATATACACAGTGAATTAATCCACCAGCTACATCACACCGAATTCAGTGTATTAAGAGACAAAATCGACGAGGACATTTCCATAACCATTCGGCAGCAACATAAAAAACAACTCGGCAAATTAAGAAAACTTACCAACAAGTTTAGAACGACCACAGATGTCCAAGGAAACAACTATAAAACGCAGGTACCTACAGAACCGGCTCACAAATTCTATCCCAGGATCATGAATTTAACAAACATAGTATTTGAAAAAGGTGAATTAGAACTATTGAACAAAGGTTTAAAATTTGCGCCTAACATTAGACCTACCAGTAAAGATTTTGAATTGCTAGGTATAGATTTAGACCTATCTTTAAGCTTAATTAAATCAGAAACTAACACCGATTTAGACCTATTAAACACCAAACATATTTTTGCCAACAACCTTGCAAAGCAATTCAAAAAACTTAATAACATTAAAGTCAAGAAGTTTAACCACTCTTACGCAACTACTATAAAATCAATTAAAAACAAATGCAAAACTCATAATCTTATCATCACAAAAGTGGATAAGGGAAATACAATAGCCATAATTGATCAAGAAGAATATTACGTAAAATTAAATTCTTTGATAGATAATTCTTACTCATTATTAAAATCGGATCCTACCACTAATTTTCAAAAACAAGTTTATGATATTTTAAATTCTAATAATTGTTGGTTAAATGAAAATACGAATTTCAAACTTAAAAATTTAAACCCTTCGGCACCAATTCTTTACGGATTGCCAAAAATTCATAAAGATAATGTTCCATTGAGACCAGTAGTTTCTTATATTCAAGCTCCCGGTTAATTATATTTTAATAAAATCGTTTTCTTGCCATTCAACTTATAACATAAAGAACTCTATAGAATTTGCTAACAAAATTAAAAGTTTAGAAATCCCTAACGATGCCATATTAGTATCTTTCGACGTTTCAAGCTTGTTTACATCTATTTCAACCACAAAATTAATGTCAATATTAAACAACATAATTACAGATAGTGACCTTAATACCCTTGAAAGTAATGATTTGCTTACATTAATCGATTTATGCTTGAATCAAAATTATTTCCAACTACAAGACAAATACTACAAACAAAAGGACGGACTCCCCATGGGGTCGCCCCTTTCACCAATATGTCCAATTTTGAACAAACATTATTCTCTTCTAAGAACAATTTCATAAACTGTATCTGGTCTTAGTCACGTTATGTAGATGACGTGTTCTGTGTTTGGAAAGGCTCAGATAGACAACTCGACTTACATTCTTAAAATTTTTAAATTCCTTAGATAAAAATATAAATTTCACAATAGAAAAAGAGGTAAATAGGAGCTTGAATTTTCTAGATCTAAAAGTATCGATCGCAAACAACAAGTTAGAGTTCAGTATTTTCAGAAAACCGACATTAACAGACACAATCATTCCTAAAGAATCTAACCATCCATTGCAAACCAAATTAACGACATTTCATTCCTTGATCAATAGGCTACTGAGTATTCCTTTAAACATAACGGATTACAATACAGAATTAAATATCATTAAATACATAGCTTACAATAACGGTTATAATCCCTCATTAATAAATCAGCTAATTAAAAAGAAAAAACAAAAGTTGGTTACAAAAATGTTATATAACGATAATGGTATTGCTAACTCCCAAAAAACAATATAAACATCAAAACATTTCATAAAACATGTCACTTTTAGATTTAAGAGACACCTTAGAGATCTAGGAATTTTTGCCATTAAAAATAGTATCTAAGCGTAACTTACAAAATATGTTAGTCAACAATAAAAAAGTAGTAGACCCAACCCAAAAAAGTAGTGTGTATCAAATTTTTTGTAACGAATGTAATGCCACTTACATTGGCCAAGGTGGTAGATCGATAAAAACCCGATTAAAGGAACATGTGTACAGCATTAATAAAAAACTTCAAAAAACTGGCATATCGGACCATTGTACTTCCTTCAATCACAGTATAGACTTAAATAATATTAAGATACTACATAGTAATGTAAACAAACGTAGGAAACTAACTATGTTAGAAAACCTTGAAATCAAAAAAGCCTTAAATAAAAAGGTAAACCTAGTTAATAATCAAGTGGAGTTAGGGCAAACAAACAACAACAACAAACAAACTATATTATTTATTTTGTAAAGATAGCCATGTATACTTAGGAATGTACGTTGTAATTTTAGTACAATTTCGCTACTCTTGATAATGGGCCATGCCCGAAACATATGTCGAGAACATAATAAATTTAGTGAAACGTTTGAAGTTTGTGTTTTATTTCCTTAGTTATTGTATGCCATTATACAGTGGGTCTAGTATAAAGATATACGATTGGTTAATAACATAAAAATTTACAAGTTCCTTTTTTATTTCTAAACCACGCAACAGTATAATTTCATGTTCTAGAGCTATATTAAATGGTGTTAGTGTCTTCCCTGATGTCAACATTAAGAGATACAATTCCTTCAGCGGAGTTCTCGTCGATTTTAAGACACTCATTGTTAGGTTCTTCTTTAAAAATAATTGTTTCGTTAGTCTTCGTAATAGGTTCAAGTTCCTCAGGTTCATGTTTAAATGCAGTACGTTCATAAAATTCTAAGGATTCCCTTTGAAATTTCAGTACTGAACCAACAATTTCCTCTTTAATCTTCATAACAGGATTAGCAGTGTCCTCTATTAAAGGTTTAATAGTGGTAATGCCTAAATTATCTTTTCTTGTGAAGCATTTTTTACTTCCAAATGGTTTCTTGCCCAAATGGGTTTGCATGTGTTGGTTTAAAGTGCTTTTGTGAGAGAAACATTTTTTGCAGTCTTCGCATTTGATCGTCTTTCCTTTCGAATGAATTTTCATGTGAATTTTTAAATTACTTTCTAGTTTGAATCCCCTTCTACAGATTTCGCATCTAAATGCCTTTCTTCGGGTGTGAGCTTTTATGTGAATAATTAAATTACCCTTTTTTGAGAAGCTTTTCTTGCAATCTTTGCATACGAATGACTTATCGCCTGTATGGATTTTTATGTGTCGGTTTAGCCTAGACTTTCGTGCAAAGCTCTTTTTGCAGATTCCACATTCGAACGGTTTTTGATCCAAATGGTTTGTTATGTGAAGATCTAAACTGTCCTTTCTTACAAATGTTTTTTTGCAGGTTTTACATTCAAACGGCTTCTCTCCCAAATGATTCTTCATGTGAAGATTTAAATTAGCCTTTCGTGCAAAGGTTTTTTTACAGGCTTTACATTCGAACGGCTTCTCTCCTAAATGGGTTATCATGTGATTATTTAGATGTTGCTTACGTCCGAAACTTTTCTTGCATATTTCACATGTAAACAATTTCTCATCCGAATTAGTGTTTATGTCATCACTAAAAGTATTTTTCGGAAAGAAACTCATTTCGAACTAAATTTGAGTTTTTTTATTGAAACTACTATTTTGAGTTCCTCTTCCAGATTTCGCATCTCGAACAATAACTACGATAAGTGAACTAGTGCCGCTGAACATAACACAGGCATCTAGAGAGAAAACACACGAGTAATCCAATGAGTTCAAGTTAATAAAGATTAGGTGAGCAAAAATATATTTATTCAGTGAATTCTAAACTACACCTTATAGTCTAAATAAATTAGGAATAAAGAAGGAACGGAATAGGAATTGCGCCACGGTGATTATTAATTAGGAACAGTGATTCCCAACGGGGGCGATACTGCCCCTTAGTGGACGCTAAATATACTTAAGGTAATAGGTCCAGAGGCAGATGGGGTGCTTTGAAGCATTTAGAGGCTTTTTTTCCATAGCAACCGATTTTTTCCATTTACTTAAAATATAATTAAAGAAAAAAAAAATGAAAATCGGGCGTATGTTAATTTAGAGAATGATAATAATGAAAATAAAACCTGACATTAATAAATTATTAAAACTCTGCCAGTTTCAATGTTTATTTATTTTTTTTTTAATTTTTGTTTGTTTTATTACTCTTGTATTTCTTATTGAATTTGTGTTGACTTTAAATGTTTTAATATAATTATATGCAATAGCAACTATTTACTCAGAAATATAATTAAAACACTAACTTTCTTCTTGAAACTTTGTGTTTTTGTACAATTTTATTACATTATGGATAAGTTTCAACAAGTATTAGCTTCTACCATCAATAAAACACTAACTTTGTTTTTCTATCACTTGATTGATTGCAACTATAGTTTCGGCAACACAGTTGCCATTATTAAGCTATTCATGAGAATTAACATAAACAGGGTGAAACTTCCAAACTGCCAACTCAATCCAATATATGAAGAACGCAAGTACAGCAACTTTGGAAAAAATGTATTTCAAATTAATGAAAAA
The DNA here is from genome assembly GCA_029378335.1 of Agrilus mali. NCBI lineage: Eukaryota > Metazoa > Arthropoda > Insecta > Coleoptera > Buprestidae > Agrilus > Agrilus mali. The sequence continues at coordinate 13,259,782 of CM055663.1, read as the reverse complement.
ACAGAAAACCTGCAGTCAAAATATTTAGTTCAATCAAGAATGCCTTCGTAGAAAACTCATCCCTAAGTTCATCTCAATAAAAACTTGAACATCTTCTACCGCTGCCATGAAACCAGTCAAAGCAGTAAAAACATATGGTTAAAAGAAGAAGTGAGATTCCTCTACAACAAGAAGAACATCATACAACATTACATAAAGGCAACACATTCTGAACTCACTTATGTATATACTCCATCCGGTTGAATTTGACTTATTGGACGACTATGTTAGAGATAAAATTAGTAAGACCATTTATCAAAAGTATTCTAAGCAAATTAAAAAACTATTAAACTTACAAAAATCATAACTAGAACCTAGATTAATACATAACGAAGAAACAGATTCAATTAAATTTAGTCAGAGGATTATAAATTACTCTAACATATATTTTTCGGAAGCGGAAGTTAAACTTTTAAATATGGGTATAAAATACGCGCCAAAGATTAAAAATAAACATACAATAGAATTACTTATTGCAGAAATTGAACTTGGACTTAAGAACACAGATTATTAAAAATCACAAAAATAACAAGCCTATACGACCTGTCGTCTCGTTTGTAAATAGTCCAGTTCATAAATTAGCTAATAAAATTAACAATATATTCACAGAAATAACAGATTTTCAACCACAATATAGCATAAAAAATTCCATAGAATTAACACAGAAACTAAGTAAATATACAATTCCGCAAAATAGTCTATTAGTTTTATTTGACGTTAGGAACATGTTCCCTAACATCCCAATAAAATAATGCCTGCCGTTAATTAAAAACATCCTTAAACATACGAATTGTGATAATATTCTAAAAATTGACCTTCTTAACGCATTTGAACTCGTTCTCAGTCAAAACTACTGTCATAATGACAATAATTTTTTTATACAAAAAACAGGATTAGCTATGGGCTACCCTTTCAGCCCCTTATTAGCCAACATATTCATGGAACACAGAAAATAAAATCATGGAGTCAGATATGACCGTGAAATACATAAAGTTCTGGCATCGTTATGTCGACGACATCATAGCATGCTTTGTAGGTACGCAGAGGCAATTGCAATAATTTCTTAATTTTATTAATTCAGTCCACCCGAATATCAAATTTACTCTTGAAAAAGAAACTCAATGTAAAATTAACTTTTTAGATTTAACACTAGAACGTACAAATAATACAATTAGTTTTGACATCTTTAGACTACATTTACTGACGTAACAATTCATAACGATTCAAACCACCACACAAAGCAAAAACTTGTGGCATATAATACTATGATTCATACAGTTCTCTCAATTCCACTTTCTCCCAAAAAATTAAAATAGGAAATTAATACCATAACAAAAAATAGCCAAAAACAACGCTAAGAAAAAACAATTTAAGTTCGCATGTCATAGTACTATATACCCATACATAAAAGATAATAACAGGAAATATCTATCCCTCACATATTTTGGAAAAATCTCCATAAAAATTGCTTATATCCTATACAATAATAATATTATAGTCAGTGTTAAACCAAATACAACTTTAAGAAACTTATTTTTTAACTCCAAAGATACTACTAATAAATACGATAAAACTGGAGTATATAAATTAAAATGTTCAGAATGTGATGTCTTTTGCCTAGGTGAAACAGGTAGATCTTTTTAAGTCCGTTATGACGAACATTTCCTTTCTTATAAGTTACAAAAAACTAATTCAAATTTCGCAAACCATTTCATTGACTCATATCATAAACCACCTACAGATAATCTACAAATAATGCATATTACGAATAAAGGTTTTAAATTGAGTATAGTAGTAGTAGAAGTGTATAAAGCTAATATGATTTCTAAAAATAATTTGTTAAATGAACAACTACATTTTTACCATTTTATATTGTTCAAAACATATAGGTATTTACAATGGGTATTCCCAAACTAATTTTAAATTTAAATACAAGTTTCACCCTGTTTATGTTTATTCTCATGAATCGCTTGATAATGGCAACTGTGTTGCTGAAACTATAGTCGCTCTGTGAAAAATAAAGTGATAGAATAACAAAGTTAGCATTTTAATTATATTTCTGATTATGATTAACTATCACAAAATAACTGCCAACTCAATCCAATATTTGCACATATCCAAACAAATCAATTACAGATATTACGTTACAGTATGTTAATATTTTATATAAAATTAACTATTGTACCTATGCAGTAGGAGAGTTAGACTTTTTCTTTCTTCGAAAAGATACGCTGGTCCAAAAAAGGTTGAAAATCACTGATTTAGAGCTTTATTATTGATAACTTATCATTATAGTCCTACAATCATTCTATAATTAGTTCAGGTAATGACAGCATATGCTCTTCGTTAGGTTAATCTCCGATGAAATAAATTTCTGCTTGTCTATTTAATTTTAGGAACGCCGAAAGTCGCTTAATATGTAACAATAACAATCAGGATAGCCTTCAATCGGATATTGAGACTATAACAAATCATGTAATATGCAATTAAGCCCGAAAATTGTCTTTGTAAATTTAAACATAAAACTAACAAACTACTTTGTGTGTACTACGCAAAAGTACACTCCCGCCTATCCTTGTTACGAAAATTGAACATACTAACCCTAACTGGACAATATATTTTAGTGATGAGTGCAATAATTCATAAGATCCAAAGCCTAATACCAAAAAATAGTGATATACATAATTATAACAGGACATGCACCTAGCTACAAAGACTAAATTTGTCAAAAAACCTATTGAGGTATATGGGATTAACATGTATAACAAATTGCCAAACAAACTTAAAACGCAGAAAATGAGCAAATTCAGGCAATCTCTAAAACAGTGGCTTGTCGAAAAGTGTTTTTATGACTTAAGAGAGTTTTTACATAATAACCTTCGTTAGAATAAGAACGTTTTTATTTGCAACCTCATTAGAATAATATATTTTATACTCTCACATTTAATATCTTTTAATTCATATTGTATTTTTAATATTATATTGTATTTTATGTATTTCTGACGCATCCTATATCTATGTATAATTATTGTACATCAACAGGAATAAAGACTATTATTATTATTATTATTATTATGTTTGAATACGGGCCTGTAAAAAAGTAACTAATCGCAAATAGAATGAAATGACAATTTAACAAAAAAGTTGCTTTGGTTTTGTAGTTTCGATTTTTTTTTTATCTTCATCCCCGAAGCTATGTGCACTTAATACTATTTAAAATTACTTATAAACTTATATATATATAGCTTTATTAACCTTAAAAAACTTTCATAATCATATACAACAAAGTATGCAATTCAGAGGGTTGAATTTTCGAAACTCCAGCCTAATTAATCTTATCTATCGGGATCCATCCCTTTTCTCAATGTCTGTAGGGTCGCATCATTCCTCTCACATTAATAACTTGCCGCCCAGGCCTTCAGTCCCACAACACACCCGGTAATATGTAAAATTTTTTAGATATAACCAGCTGCACCATATCTGTTAATTCCAAGAATGGAAAAGTTCTACGATCAACAATCTTTACCGTAGTTTCAATGACTCTTAGTCGCTCTTGTAGTTAACACACGTACTTTTCCAATGAGTCCCTAGGTGGTCGTCCAATCATCATACGAATTCTTTGTGAACAATGCCCTGATTGTCGAAGAAAACAATCAGCATGGACTTCACTTTGGATTTGACCATGCGAGCTTTTTTAGGACGAGGGCTTCCTGGATGCTTCGTTTCTGGGTCGTAGGCGTCAACCCAACTTTTATCACCTGTGATTATTGACGACATGAAATTGGGTTCGTTTTGTGCACGCCTCCTGAGTGCGACGCACACATTATGTCTACGGAGCTTTTGCGGATCCGTTAGAAGGCGCGGAACAAACTTTGCTGCGACTTTTCGCATTTGCAAAGTTTCCGTCAAGATGCGTCGACACGTGCCATAGGATACGCCTACAATCTCGCAGATTTGCAGAATTGATCTTCATCTGTCTTTCATAACTGCGTTTTGCACTTTCTCCACTTTTTGGTCCGTTCTGCTTGTGCTCGGACGCCCTGAACGGCCATCGTCTTGAACTGACATTCGCCCGTTTTTAAAACGTTTGTACCACATGAAACACTGAGAATGGCCGATGGCATCATTACCAAACGCAGTTTTTAGCATTCGATGCGTTTCTGCGGCACTTTTTCCCAGTTTAAAACAAAATTTAATGTACACACGTTGTTCTACTACCACAGACTTTTCTGCCATCGCGAATTTCGCCACGATTTTATGTAATGCTCCAAAATCCTACACGTAACAACGCTGCACACTCTATCCGACTAACGCCACGTTGTACACTGTCTGGAGCATACACCGTGTAGTGGCCAGTCATAGTACTACAACTGGTTCGCGCGCGAAATTTAAATTCCGGAAATTTTTGGCTCTTACCTTGTATATGCTGCCAGTCCAGATTCTTTCCTAATCAAATGTTGGCCACTGTTCTTCCAATTGAGTCATGCATGATATGGATCTGTAAGCTAAGAGGGGTAAAAAGTATGGTGTCCTTATTAATATTTGTCGTTTGCTTTCTGAAATACTAAGTAGGTGACTCTACCCGCCTTAAATTTTGAGTTATTTATCAATGTATTTGTGCTATAGAAGTACTGATGTCATGTCTATCTATCGTTGATCCCACGGCTTCATATAAACGACGCTCTACCTTTTTACCTTTGTTGAATGTGTATTACTGTTTTTAATAAATATATGTTTATAAAATCGCCGGTCAGTTATTTTATCAAACATCCATAGAAGCATATATCAGTTCCAAACAGTTTAACGGTCGTCGATGAAGCTTTTTAAGTTATTTTCCAGAGTAGTGTCAGATCTTCCAACCGTACTATCGGAATGTTGATGCAAGATTACAGCCTTTGTTTTTGCGATGACTATTAGTTGACTAACTTTCTTGAACAGAGCCAACTCAATGTTCTTTTTCTGGCAGAAAGCAATTCCCTGGATCTCCGCTATTTAGTCTAGTTTAATTATTATTTTTTGTTATTGTCAAGATCCATTGAACATCATCACTATTGCTGCTGAACCATGTTCACTGAACCTTAACAACTTTCAGTATATATTAGGGGCAGTTCTCTTTTAGGTTTAGTTCACTTCAGTCCCTGAAGAAGGTAACTTTGTTACCGAAAAGTGCTTCTTGACAACTAAAGTGTTGTGTTTTGGCGTTGGGGTTTGAGCTATTTTATTCGTTCTACAACAACCGCCAAAGTTTTTCCAGTCTTCATTCTTACATATTCCTTGAACGGCCCCTTTGGTAAAAAATTAATTACACAAAATTATTATAATTTTTTGTTATCATATTTGAGTATAATTTGTTAATTATCAGTTTTTTTGTTTTTCTTTAACAATTTCAGCAATGCATGAATGTAACAGTTATTGAATGTAATTTGTTTTAAAATGCTCTTCTCTTTTTCAAAATTCTGCAGGATAAAGGAATGAAAGAGACTTGGTTTTATATTAGGTGAAAGTTTAGATCCTGCATGTGGGACAAAAGGGATTAATAAAATAATAAAAATGAATTAATCAAGTTTATATGTACCTTGCCAAATAAAAAAAAACGTCGTCCATATTACAATTAAAATAGGTTTTTTATAATGTTATTACTGTGACAAAAAAATTAAAATGGTATACACAGATACCACTACTCACGGAATATACCAGCCGTCAACTCATACCATTCGATTATTACGGATCGTTGTTAACATTAATTTGATGTACAACTTCTAAGTATTGTTCGTAGTAGGTAAAAGGTTAATTCCGAATATCAACAAAGGGCGCAAATTATGAACCAACGTATCATTCAGTGCATTCCACAGATAGTCTTACATTTTGCCCGTCTCATCTTTCTCCCCCAAACGACCATCCAGCCATTCCCACGATTCCCAAAGGAATCTAAAAAGGGTCTAACGCCCTACCCTTCGACTTTGCACCAGAGTGTAGGCCGGAGTCCCTGTCCCAGCACGCCTACCAACATTGGTGGGAATGAAGCAACCAAAAGTTTTCAGTTTTTTTTAAATGTGCGCATAAAGGTAATGCTGTGGTACGAATTTTAGATTTCATGACGTTATACCATCCAAATAAAATTTATTCAAACGTAGAAAGTAATTTTTACAAGATGCGTTATCAATAATAAAGCTCTAACAAATAAATAATCAAACCTCATTCAAATTGAAAAAGGTTTCTTCATATGAATACAATTACTTTACGAGCGGTTCTTAATTTTATGTTAATGTATTTTTGCCTACTGACAATCATTACATCTTCTTAAGTGTTAAAGTATAGATATATAAATATGTCCTATAAAATTTAAGATTCCATAAGGCAATAATAAAGAATTCTAAACTGTATTAATCAATCAACAATTTTGAAGACAAATTAAGTTTCATTTCAATTTGTGTAAAATTTAAATTCGATTGATAAATAATTAATACAGCAAAGCCATGCATAAATGCAATTCAATCATGAATATACTCGTAAATTAAATCCATGTTATTTTAAACAAAACTTAAGCCCCTCATTTTAATGTAAAAGTTATACATTCAGTTATACAACACGCATTTTTGTAGATTAGGTTATCTTCTTATTTATTGTTATTAAAATAAGTAAAGGACAAATTGCTCTATTATTCTATATGCATGCATTCTTTAATTTTATAGGGTATAAAAGTTTCTGTGGATAACTTTAAACAAAACAAAAATTCGAAGAGAAAAAGAATTAGGGGTCGTTCATAAAATACGTTCGCATACAAGCGGGGGGGTCTTGTTGAGTGTGACAAGGGGTGACGGGGGGTTTACGGCAACGTGGCGTTCACTGTTCATCAAAAAATATTACTGAATTTTTACAGAAACCATGGACTTCTGATAAATAGAAATATTATTTATTTGTTCGTTACAAAAGATATTTATCAACTTATTTAAATTTTATTATTGAAATAAACTAAATATTTTTGACTATCAAAATTTTTGTATTATCAATTAAAATTTATCATGTTCGGGGGAGGGGTTAGTTTTTGTGACGTAATATTCACAGGGGGGTCACAGAAAGTGTGACAGCGTGACAACCTGGGGGGGGGGGTAAAAAAAGCTAATTTTAGTGTGACGTATTTTATGAACAGCTCCTTATCAAAGTAATGAAGATATTAAATTAGATCGTGAATATTGATTATTCAACCACAAGTAATCAATTCCTATTAGGTACATCCAAATTGTGTTATACTAACTTACCAAAAATTGGTCACCGTGATGCCAGGACTGACATTTGTTTGGAGATCCCACACATCCTGCATCACCATCAAGATATTACCTGTAATTCAATAAATATAGGAAGAAATTAGCGATTTATACAAGTGTATTTAAACAATAACAGTTTATGTTCTTGGATGGTAACATCTAATCAATCTATAAGTCGCTGACCTATCCAATCCTGCCTCATGTAAGCAAGTTACCGAGTTACGGGAAATACTTCGCCAACTTCAAATTTTTACTGTTAGCAGGTAATAATATAGTAAGATGGTGTGGTGGCATAGAAGGTCTTACAAACCATTATTGTTTCATTAAACTTTATTTATTTTCAATATATAATGTGTAAATCAAGGCATTTCTTCCAACAAATAGACATTTCATTCACTTTGTGATATGTGGGTAAGAGTAGGGTATTTCGAGGTTTCCTCGTCCCTCCTTCAACCGACGTTATTTATAAAAGTGTTACATATTTCTTCGGGGCAGAATCGTATCAAACTAAATGTGAAGTTGCAGCACGACCGATAAATCATATGCGAATGAGCCTGAAAATTATCTGAAAGTTGAGTTTTATTAGGCCTTCAAGTTTACTCGCTCCTACTGGCTGCAGCTTTCATCAGAAACTAAATATACTAAGGCCAGGCGCCCACTCGGCCACCGGTGGTCGCCACTAGACGCGACCACACGCTGCGGACGGTGTTTTGCATGCAATTCAAATGGTGTCGTCGCACACTCGGCGACTGCAGTCGCCCGTTCGAGCCACGCGCTGCGAGAGAAGCTCGTTCTCGCTACTTGTCGCTGACGCCGGCCACTGATTCTCCGGCGCACACTTGGCCACTTTTCCGGGCCACTATTTTAACTGGGACGGACTGGGAGAATTCGGACATGACATTTTTATTAAAATTATGTTTTTTTTGACAATTGTAAATTTAAAACATACATTCCTTTTTTATTTATATTTTAAATCTATGTAGGTACTGAGAAGGAAAGTGAAATGTTTAAATTTTTGTCATTGTCTTTGAATTTCTTTATTAGACAGTCAATATTGTGAATCACTTGATTGCATGAATTGTGGATATGTACCAAAATATTGGTTAATTAATATAAATTCACGTCTCCTGCGTCGTCTTCGAATTACAAGGAGCGTAGCAAGTGCTTCCATGTTGAACTTTTATAATGCAACTAAATTTTTTTAACACCGGACCTGATTAATAAATTAGGAGAAAAGTAGCGACCACTGGCGTTTTACAGTAGCGTCTAGTGGCGACCACCGGTGGCGACAGCTAGTGGTCGATGTCAGCCACCGGTGGTCGCGTCTAGTGGCGACCACCGGTGGCCGAGTGTGCGGGCGGCCGTAGCGAGAACGAGCTTCTCTCGCAGCGCGTGGCTCGAACGGGCGACTGCTGTCGCCGAGTGTGTGACGACGCCATTTGAATTGCATGCAAAACACCGTCCGCAGCGTGTGGTCGCGACTAGTGGCGACCACCGGTGGTCGAGTGTGCGCCTGGCCTAATAGTCTACGGCTTGCGGTTTCAGAAACAACAAGTGATTTTCAGGAGTATTGTTTCCATGCCTAATCAACGCAACTTGGCACACATTTCAACAACTATTTAAAACACTATTAAGAAATATAACAAACCTATCATTATTACGACTGAGGCGGCAGATTCAATTTTCTATCAGTGAAAATTGTTTTTTCCTGTGTGTTTATTTTTATCTTAATGTTTATTGTGGGCAGTTGTAATTTCTTTGAACGCATATCGATAATGTTAAAGTAAACTAAAATTTAAAACCGATGCAGTTCAGTCACTGTCAGATCTAATACTGTGGTATCCAACGGTCATCTTTAATCATTCAAATATTTTAAATAAAAAAAATAATATAGTTTTTCGACCATGGTATTACAAAATTCTTTGTCAAATTTCCTGATAGCTTTCTGAATATTTACTTGCATTTTACGTGAGTAAAATAGACTAAACGACAACATTTTTGAACTTGCGTAGTCTTCCTAGTTACTATTGGTATTCTTGCGTTCTACATGCGTAAAGTAGACTAAACAAAAACATTCTTGAGCTTGCGTTATACCTAATCCCTTTTTTCCTGAGAACATTGCGGATCTATTTAGACACTGTCTCAGTTCCTCATATTTCACCTGAAGGCGCGACTACTACCAGCAGATCGACGGAGTAGCCATGAGAAGCCCGCTTAGCCCAGTTGTAGCTAACCTTTTCATCGAGAAATTCGAGAAAGAAGCCTTGGAAACTGCGAATAAGAAACCTTCCACCTGGTACCGATATGTTGATGACACCTTCGTCGTATGGAGCCACGGCGAAGTTGTTTTGCAAGATTTTCTACAGCACCTGAACAGCAGACGTCCTAGCATAAAGTTTACCATGGAAACTGAAAAGGTTGGTCAGCTAGCTTTCCTCGACGTATTAGTCACACGTAGCACAAACCAACAATTGGTACATCAGGTTTACCGCAAAGCAACCCACACGGATCGCTATCTGCATAAAGATTCCAACCACCATCCCAGTCAAAAAAGAGGGATCATCAGAACCTTGGTAGACAGGGCACAACGAATCTGTGAGCCAAAACTCCTGCAAAATGAACTAGACCATCTATCCAAAGTTCTGCAAGCCAATGGATACTCAACCAAGGAGATTAAACGGGCCATCCAACCGCGGATCCATTCAAAGAGAGCGACTACACAATCAACACCTATGGGGAAAGCATAAGATGAATATCACACCAATATATCGACCTACGAAAAAGCTACAACACGTATTTACTTCCACCCAAGACAAACGACCTCCCTTGTCATCAAAAGGAGTATACAGAATACCATGCAGTTGCGGACAGGTGTATATCGGGACAACCAAACGAAGTACGTACCAACACAGGAATAAAAGAATAATAAAAACAAATAATTTTTTCATTTTTGTTGAGCCTGAGAACTACAAAAATTGAATTTATCCTTTTCAGGACGTTTTCGATTTCAGTTTTTTGAGAATTTTTAATTATATTTACAATTATTTCTTATTGATAATTTTACATACATTTTATTTTGTTTTTGTCTGATTTTGCTATTACCTTTTTATTTGAATTTGTGTGCTCTGATCTATATGTGTTTTATTGATTATTTTGATTTACATGTGTTTTTCTTGAATTTATTTTTGTATTGATATTTTGATTTACATGTGTTTTATTGAATTTGTTTTTACATTTGTGTTTTTAAATCATCGAGTAGCTAAGAACGTGGTTTTCTCTGTCAGGCTCTTTTTCCACGCTAGCAACAGGTTGAGTCTGACACTCTCTTTTCCAAATTTGCATTTGATTTTGAATAAAAGTAGGAAAGAAATCTTTGTCTTTTATTTAACCTTGTTCCTCTAATGGTAAACCTGTACCAGAGTAAAATTTGTCATTTCTGGCTTTTCAAACACAACTAAGGGTAAGTTTCTGACGATCACACTGGCCTATAGGTAAGATACACTACAATACTACGAACGGGAAATAATAGACAGTAATAAATCAACGTAGTGACTGAGTGTTGCGGAGAGTGCAACGCGAAGTAGCAGTACGCAGAATGCAAATCATAATAAATAAAAATTGTAACTTTGGCAGGTCATTGTCACTGTTAACAGTAGCCACTATTTTTTTGAGCGTTAGTAATTCATTCCGAAAAAAAATCCGTGGACAATTCGGCGAATAGTGTATTTGGTGTCCGTTCACATCAATCTTTTTTATTGAACGATACACAGAAGAAACCGGCACTTTTGTTAAGTTACAGCACAACTCTATCACATTTTTTTATAATTGCACGTTCTTCAGGTTTCAAATGCGAACGTTTGTGTAATATTTGAGAAGGTTGATTAAAATTATCACTAGTACAATTATATATGGTTGCCATTATTAGCAAGACATAAATGTGAACTTTAATAAAAAAAACACCGTCAATATCGTGTTGTTGCAAAAAAATACGATATTGTCACAATATTTTCCAAAATAATATTTTCATAATTACATTTGTTTTAATTTAAATATGCAACGTGTTGATTTTACGAAACACGGAACCGTCACAATTTAATTGCATGGCAAAAGTGGGCCGTGACCAACTTCCTAAGTTCCTTTTGGAGCTAACTAAAAGAGCACCATGTGGGTCAGTTTAAAATCATTAGTTTTGGGCAGTCAGAAAGTCAGTAAGATCAAGTAAGCGAGTAAGGGGGGTTGGAGGGGGGGTGTAGTGGGTAACCGCTATCACCCACCCTAATGTCCTACCAAAAGTCCCTGCCATTACCAACACCCCTAGTTGGTAGTTAATTAGGCAAGTAGTTTTTAGATATTTTTGTAATTAGTTTTTAAGTATAAACCTCTATTTGTTTATTAAATCTTGAAAATCAACCATAAAATTTTCGGTTGTTCGTTACAATATAGTGTGTTGTTTTCATTACAAACGTCATTATTTATATCTAAATCGGTGGATGTTATACGTGTATTTGAACCAATAGTAGACATGTTTATAGATTAATCACTCGAGCATTCGAGTTTCAGCGCCATCTATTACGTGGGCACTGAATAATAATAATATATTTTTTTTGAAGTGAAACTTCTTTGGGCGCAGTGAGAGTAAAATCTCAAGGTCAGTAACGACACATTCATCTCGCGAAGCTATTACAACAGAAAGGCGCGCATGCGCATATCGGTATTACAGTCAGCTGTTAGTGACTGGCATCTCATAGCAGTTATATTACAGTAAATATTTATTTAACAAGAATTAATATTTATTTAAGAGTGAGTATTATTATTGTGACAGATGTGTCATTCTGACGTTGACAAGCGCCGACTGCGAAAATTATGTGGAAGTAACCTATGACGCGTTCCAGAAGGTCCGAGAGTTGCTGGACGTTTCGAGAGTTGCCTAGAAACGTCCATAATACTATATAAGGAACAGCGTTGGACAGTTTGACAGTATTCGATAAAAGAGAGCGACAGATATAAGCGAGAAGAGAAGAAAAGCGATTGACAAGCGAAATAGTTATAGAGTTGTTGCTGTTATTGAAATAGTTATCGTATAGTTGTTGTTATAGTTAATTTAATAAAAAGTGTTAAAGAAAAATACGTGATATTATTGTAAATTACGTAACAATTGGTGTCAGGAGTGGGATTTATGCCAGTAACAAGAAGTCAAGCGGCAAAAATGGAGGAATAAATGAAAATTTTGATGGAAATGCTTAAAAAAATGAAGGCAGGCCAGGAAGAAATGAAGGTGGAAATGAAGGAAGAAATTAAAGCAGGCAAGGATGAAATGAAGGCAGGCCAGGAAGAAATGAAGGAAGAAATTAAAGCAGGCAAAGAAGAAATTAAGGCAGGCCAAGAGAAATTAATCGAATTTATGAGAACGATAAAAATGGAGCAAGAAGGATTGAAAGAACAGTTAAAAGAAGTAAGAGTAGAAGTTCAAGAAGACATAAAGGAAGTAAGAGTAGAAGTTCAAGAAGAGTTAAAAGCCGTACACAAAAGGTTTCAAAAGGAGTTAGACGATATGAAGGCCAATCCAAAACGTTCAAGAATACCCAAAATTAAACAAAAGCGAAGAAGGAAGTGTAAGAATGTCGAGAATAAAACCACCAAAATTTGATGGGAAGATCTCTTGGTCAGTCTATCTCAAACAATTTGACGCTGCTTTAAATGAATGGAACGAAACGGAGAAAGCCACTGCCCTGATCATAGCGCTACGTGGGGAAGCTCTCGACGTTCTGCAAGCTATATCAGAAATGCAACAAAACTATTTTAAAATTCTGGTGGACCGATTGGAAATGCGCTATGGTGATAAACACCTACAACAAATGTACCAGGCTAATTAAAAAGCCGCTATCAACGTAGCAGCGAAAGCCTCCAGCAATTCGAAGCGGACGTCGAAAGGCTCGTGCGGTTGGCTTATCCTAGTGCCCCTCAAGACTTTACAGACCAGCTGTCTACCCAAATGTTTGTCGACGGTCGCGCTACTCTGGTGCCTGCTTGGCGAATTGTTCACTTATCACATCTCTTATCGTAGGTACATGATTTCTTTCCAACAATATGTATGTAACTGAAGGTATTAACTATGTGATAGATGCATATTATCTAATGGTGTCCGACCTTGTTAATAGAATAATCACATAATAAATAAACGGTTGAATACTAGTGTTACATGTTACATGTTACATGTATGGAATAATTTGTGGTAATATTTCTTAATTGCTTAGAATGTCTGTAAGGTTTACCTAGAAGGGTATCATTGTTGATTTTACTAACTTTTCATGTTTCTTATTTGATATTTGTATGTATCACGACTAATTGTTGAGACGTCTACTTTGTTTTCGTCACAATCCTTTTTTACCTTTAATAAACCATAAACTTTATGACCGGACGTCACTTATATTCCCATTTCTTCATTCGCTCTTAAAAGATTTATCCTTAATACATAAATTGTGTTTACTGCTGCCATTTATAAGTGTTCTTTAACACTCACTAACAACATTTTTTTTAAAGTATTTTTACTCATTGCACAAAACAAATTTGAAATAGGTACCTACAGAAAAAAATCCAAGTACCCAAATCAACTTACCTACTATTACCATACCTACCCCTAATATCTCAGCAATTTTTCATTCATCTTTTTTCGTAATTATCCTTTAATTTCGAGTCCTAGTGTATTATTATAGTGTATATTATTGTATATACCTAGTTAAATTAATCTATTCCTGTTAATCACCAATTCTTAATTCTCACTTACCTACCTAAACCTACACCAACTAGGTACAGGGTGATTCATTATAATGTCGCCCTCCTTTAACTTTGTTATTTCGAGTGTCCCAAAAAAATTAAAGGTATGGTTATGTAGGTGCTAAAAAATACTTTTTTTTCTATATATAACAATAATTTGAAAAATGATCAGTATACAGGGAAAACCAAAAAGTTAATTTTTTTTTAAATGGATCACCCTATATATGAATTTATTTTTCCGATTCCTCGTAAAATTCTAAGCATAATTTATATAACATACTCTATACCTAAATTCAATAGTTTCCAAAGTATTCGCATTTGAAACGTTATCATCAAATATTTTATTAAACAATTGTTACAAATAAAGAAGTCCTAGTCCACGCTTTTTATTGAAAACTAATAACTAACAGTGACATTATCTAAAAAAACCGTGTCTGGTCATCTTAATGCTTGGAACTCTGCGATACCAACAGGTTTTGACTCAGGTAGTAGAAATTAAAGACATTACAGAAAACGCTGGTATTTTACCATTTAAATTGGGCAATACGCGGGTACAACTAAATCAACACACCTTTATTCGCAAATATCCTTTGACACCTTTCGGTCAACAATTAATTAAAATAGATAATATATTGGGAAATTTACACCAAACGATAAATAATGTAAACGATATCGATCTTCTGCGCGAAGTCAACTATCTACAAATACAAAATGATCAACTTAGAGAACAATTAATTAAGATACAACCTAATATTCCAATCAGCTAGGCAAAAAAGAGGTTTAATCAATGCCTTAGGCTCCGTATTTAAATTCGTTTCCGGTACTCTAGATGCTAATGACGGCGAACGTTACGACAACGCGATAAAGAGACTAGAACAGAATCAAGAAAACGTAATAAATCATTTTAATAAACAATTATCTATTAATAAAAAGGCAATGCAAAATTTTGAGATGATATTTCACAACATTTCTGTCAACTTCATTTCTGTTCAAAGCTCATTAAATCAGGTTAGAGAAAAGGAAACAATACAATCAAATATTTACACCATTGGCATAATAATAAATCAGTTAAGAACACTAACAACAGATTTGTTAACTGCAATTAGCTTTGCGAACCTAAATTATTTACATCCGAGTATAATTAGCGAACAACATGTTAATGAGATGAAGCAAACTTTGGAAATTCTTCATACACAAGATTCCTATTATAGCTATGATAATGTACTCTTTCTCAGAACAATTAATGTAGAATTCTATGTGACAACTGAACAAGTAGTATTTTTATTACACGTGCCGATATTAGATAAAACCAAATTTAATTTATATCATTTGTTTTCTGTACAAACCGCTTTAAATACAACTATAATTCCACCAACATCCTATGTTGCTTTAGCTGATGAAGAAATTTACTATTTAAAAAGTAATTGTAAACGTTTGCAGCAAGAATATTTCTGTGCCTTTGAAAATTTGGGAAGAAATTATCAGCAGGACAACTGTATTAAAAATCTTCTCCAAGTCAAACAAAATCCTTCTTGTAAACATATTCCGGTAAACATAACAGACCAATTAGTCGAAGTTTTAAACAATGAAAAGTATATTTTAATACTCCCAAAATTCACATTAATTCATGTTCGTTGTAAAAACGAAGAAGTCCATAACCTAAGGGGAACATTTTTAATTAGCCTGTCAAATTCTTGCTCGTTCGTAGCGAAAGAATTTAAATATACTAATGTTGAAGATATAGTACAAGAAACACCTGTGTATTTACCAACTAACATAGATAACATAATTAGTGTTAAACCGATACAATTTAATTTAAAGTCAATAAATCTGGACGAATTATCCAAACTAACTTTACAAGCAAGTGAACCCATTGTGTATACACCAAGTGGTAATGAAACTGTGCCCATCGCAACGATAACCCTTTCAATATTTGTAATTACATTAATTTTAATTATTGTTCTAATATTGTTCAAAAATAAAATTAAAATATGCCGTTTTAATATTAAGAAACGTGAGGATAAGGAAACAGAAGAAAAGGCTTTTCCTTTACCTCCAAAAAAGTAATTAGCTTTAGTTCATTTTTAATGTTCCATTTTACTGTATTCTTTTGGGTATTATTTTAAATGTTTCATTTATTGTATTCTTTTATGTATCTTTGTTTCATATAATTTTAAGGGATTATGAAATCTTTACGCCTCAAATTTTCTTTTTTTTTACTTTCAAAAATTGTTCAGCGATAAAGATTTCATCTTAAGGAGGGAGGAGTCATCAATGCTAAAACAATGACTTATATATAATAAATGCTGACATGCATCCGGCACCTGCAAAAACGCGCTTATCAGTAGAAATGTCTTAGAAATAGAAAATAGTATAGTAAGCATTTATGTTAACTTTAATGCTATTACGCATGAGTAAAAACAGTCGTAATTTGAAGACAAATCCAACAAGTCTTTTCTTTTCGGCTCCTTCCCAGCATAACGTATTTTTATTAAATAAATAATTCTTTTTTAAAAATCGAATCTGCTAGGGAAGAAAAATAACTCATTACTAAAATAAAAATTATTACAACCCTAATTCCATTCAGATTGTTGTAAACCATACTTATCTTTATTTTCATATTGTTATAACGCTGTATTATTTATATCTTTTCCTTATCCCTATCCTTCCCAGAAATACCGACAACCGTTCTTTTCACATACTAGCAATACTATAAAAATCTCTTTTACAGCTTTTTAGAAAATACTTCTTTATTACAACTTTTACAAGCACCCTCAACTTTTTTTCAACTAACTCAAATCACTTTTTAGAAATCTTCTTTCGCTTCGGTACTTCTGCTATTATTTATTATTTATATTATCTTGAACCGCCAACCCATCCCTACAACACTCCTTTTGAACATTCCTTTATGTTTTTTTTTTGCCGATGAACACTTTTCTAGTCTTATTGTATCGCAAAGATATTGCGACCGAGACTACCCAAGTAAACTGTGTTATCTTTTGTTTGTATCTACAGAAGGTCAGGAGTTGTAAAAATAAAATACTTCCACTTATAGTCTAAGATCCGGCTGCGAAATTAGTGCATTAATAATGTAGATTGATAAGATTTAATTTTTGAGTATTTTCACAGCTAGGAGAAGTCAATTTTCATCAGGTGCCAATTAGAAAATGCCCGCCAGTATTATTAATTAAATTATTATTAATTTACTTTAAGGAAGGCATTTCGTTTACATCATATGGAAATAAAACCTACACCACTTCACAATAGTGTATTCAAGGGATCTGAAAAGTTATAGTTGCTGCTGAATTAGTTTTAGCCGCATCTTCCAAGTTGCCAGGTGTACACTTGGGTTTTATTTTTTTTTCAATTTTTCTTTTTTTATTTTTGTTTCATATCTTTTTAAAGGGTTATACAAATTTTACCCCTAAATTTTTTTTTTTTTAACTTTAATAAAGTTGCGATTTTCATCAAAAAGGGAGGATCTAAAGTTCCCTAAAAAATGCTTTTTATAAATAAAGTGACAGAGGCAGCGAAAAACGCGTTTATCATTTAGAAATGTCGAAATGCCAGCTAGTATGTGTTTTTTTTAAAGCTATTGCGCATGAGAAAACATGTAGGTTTGAGTCAAACCCCAACAAGTTTTTCTTTTGGGCCCCTTTCTCTGCAAAACTTTTTTTTAAAAAACCAAATTTCTTTTTAAGAAACTGAATTTGCGGGCTTTGAAAAGGCAACTTTATAAAAAAAAAAAAAAATTAGCATTCAATTTTGTAAAATACTTATTTTATTTTATATTTTTATAACGCGTATAATATTTTCCCAAAAAATACCGGAAAACCGGCTCTTTTCGGCTAAGCGATCAAAGAACTTTTTAACTTTTTAAAAATACTCTTTATTAAAACTTTTACAAGGGCCTAGGTTTTTTTCCAAAATTATTTTTAGAAATCCTTTTTTCCTTAAAGAAACTTTAATTTTAAATTTAATTTAAAATTACTTGACCGGGCAACCCTTCAAAAATTTTGCACCTTATGAAATTTTTTTGGAAACCTTCTCCTTTTAGCTTTTGAAAATATTCAAAAAAGTAAACTTATAAATCTTTTGTTTTAAATCACAGAATTTCGGAGTTGAAAAATACATATTTATTATCCGTTTATAAATGTTTAGGTAGGTAAAATTACATCTAATAACAAGATTCAGTTTACGCAGTAATTTTTTTTTCTTTTTTTTTTTCGTTCTTTTTCTCTTTCTATATAACGACTTCCGGATATAGCAGCTGAATGTAAAAATAAAATACATCCCTTTATCGTTGTTACAAACGAAATCCACTGGCTATTGTAACGTGCAAATAAAAAAATATGTTGAAAATTACGATGTTATTAATTGTTCTGAACTGAACAGTATGTGTAGAGTAGTTTCCTGTTTGTCATTAAGAATTAATATTAATTTTAACTACATCCGTCGATATTCGTTTTTTGCAAGTACATGTACATACATTAATATTTCATTTAAGTTGAATTTTTACTTTGTGTCGTTTTCTGCTAACTGTAAATGTTAAAAACAGATTTTGGACATCGTCTTAATTGCAGCCAGTATAAGAACTTATTTTGTTATTGGTTCCGGATTGTTGCGCCCGAACAGCATCAACAATGTATTTTTGCCTTAAGTCTACTTATTTTCCCACTTTTGTATTTAATTGAAACTTCGTTTTCACTTTAAATACTTTATTATAACTATGATTTTAATAGGTGATGACTTACTGTTACTTATTGTCTAACTGCGTTGTCTTACTATTCTGCTTCTCTCTTCCGTTGTTCTAACTTACATGCTAATTTATAATTCTTAATACTACGTCAGAGACTAAAGTACAGTGGTGACCAATCCTACGCTTATTTTCTAATATTATTATTTCAATACTGATGATTATTCCTTTAGATTTAAAAAACTTAATAATTATATTTTAAATTGGTCCATAACAGGATGTTCACAAAATTCATATTCGCTACCTGACCTTCCGAGAACCCCAGTAGGTAGGTATGTAAGCTAATAAGCTTTCACTAACAGTCCTTTCCAGTAGTAATAATTTCTTCCATACACCCCTCAAACATTGAAACCCGAGTTACCATTTTGATGTCTCGGTTATGATTTTTAAAAAGAAAACTCAAAATGTTCCTTTTGGAAAGTCACTTTATTTTGTTTACTTTATTTTATTAGTTTCCCATAAAAACTTACAATTGCCGAGATTAAATCAAAATGACTTCTATCTTTATTCTCAGGGATAGCGACACACTATGTGCGTTAACTAAAGCCTGTTTAGCGAAAGAAGATAAAAAGCGAAAGTTTTACTAACTAGCTAATATTTATAACATTTCTTAATCAATGTCTTACATGCACATTACCCACGAATGTTGATATCTTCTTAGAATACTTTTATTGAATCAGTTGGTGTCAACAAAATATGGACACTCGTTATAGAAGTCAATGTTATAGGCATGAGAACTTACCGAGCCGTTTTCAGATGAGTGCAATTTAAAATACAAAGAAGCCGCCCTCATAATACTTCTATTTGTAGACAGTGTAGTGAAAGTTAATATAGGAAATGGTCTGCTGGGATGGAAAACTTCCCAATAATAAAATATAATAAACATAATCCAATTTGACCTCTGTAACTCCCGTCGTCACGACGGGTGGTACGTAATTGATCACACCTACCTTTATACCCGTAAAAACAAAATAATACCTGGCCTTAATGACATCAGTACTATGAAGAAGTAAAATTACGACTATGTGTGCAGGATATTTGTAATATTACAGAGATTAGGAAAAAATCCACCCGAAAAAATGGCTCGAACAATGAAAAAACATCCTAATTCTACTTAAATTTGAATTATATAAACAGCACCAGGTAGTTTTGACAATAAAAACTTCTAAATCTGATACTTTTGTAATTAGGCTTTAAAAAAATTAAACATCAAATTAAGTTTAATATCGCAATCCACCTACAGGTGATACAACATTTCATACAAATTTCACCAAATGAGCTCTACAATTATAGATTATATAGGATGCACCGTTTCGTCTGGGTACCATGTAACTTAATATTTTCAAATGGAACACCCCGTATTTTATTGCATTGTTCAATTCCTAATAAAAATTCACGTCGTTTTGTTATCAGTATATCGGGTCTACGTCACGCTATTATTCAGATATTTAATATTTTTGACACCACTTTTAATAACTTCGAACTAAAGGCAGTTACAGGATGCGGTTTTCACGGTTCGATTCTTTAAGAAGTTTCCTATCATTTTCATACATCATCATCATTCATACACTTTACGATGAAGTTTATCAATATCAATATTTAGAAATTCAAATAGGAATAACTCTGTTTTAACTGATATAATGTTGTTGGTACCTGTTTTCAACAGTCTTCGAGATATTTGCGATTTTCAGAAAATTAAAAGAAAAAATGGTATAATTGTTGTTGAATCGAGTTCTTCGTTATGAGTATGTATTAGAATACAACTACATATGTACATACTATGTATGCATTGATACATATTACCCCATGAGGGACAGCTTACCAAAATGGCATTTTTTTTTTCTTCTTCCCATCTTTAATATTTTTGAACTCTAGGAGCTATACAAAATGTTCTGCACGTCTCCCATGGGAGGGATTTCGTCTTTGGTTGGGTTGTTTTCTTTCCCTGTTACATCAGGATTTCGGTTTTTTCTCTAAAACATTGTTGCTCGTGTTCTTGGAGTCTTTTAATCATTTCGTGTCTTCTATTTTCCGCCACTTTCAGTGTATTCTTCAGTTTCATTTCCCTCTGGACATCTCTGTTTCTACAGTACCATGGCGCGTCGATCGCCTTCCTCACCAATTGGTGACCACTGACACTGCCCGTGTTTTGGCTTTTTCGGATCCTTGGATCCAGATTTCTTGACCATATAGTGCCATCGGAAGTAGCACTGTCTGTAGGAGTCTTTTCCGGTTTCTGTTGGTGAGTTGACTGTCATGTTTGGTAATGGCGTAGAGTGCTCTGCTTCGTTTAAACGTAAGTTCTGCTCTTCTATTTATGTGTGTTAGAAAGTTTAGTTTTTTGTCTATCGTTACTCCTAGGTAGGTTACTTGGTTTTTAATTTTAAGTGTTTTGTTGTTGAACCTTACGTAGTTTCTAAGCGGATTTTTGTTATGGAAGCATATGATTTCTGTTTTGTTTTCGTTTAACTTGATTTTCCATCTTTTCGCGTATTTAGAAATTTCTGTTAGCTTTTTCTCCATTTTGTTTTTTTGCATATTCGAAGTTACTGCTAGTTGTGAGTATGGCTGTATCATCGGCAAACTGGAAAACTTGGGCGGATTTGTCGTTTTTGAACTTGGGTATGTCGTTTATGAAGATGTTGAATAGCAGTGGCGATAGTGGTGACCCTTGGGGGAGACCTTCTCTTGCTTCTTTTATTGCGGATGTTTCTTCTTTGACTCGAACTTGGAAGTAACGATCTGATAGCCATGATAATAGTAGCTTATTAATCCAGTCAGGGTATCCATATTTAACCATCTTATGTAATAAGCCGTCTCGCCATACCCTGTCGTAAGCTTTCTCTATGTCTAAAAGTGCTACTAATGTTTTCTTCCTGGGACCCAGATTCTTTTTAACTGTGTCTATCAGTATCGCTGCTTGTTGTATGGCAGCCAATTTCTTCTAGAAACCGAATTGGTTTGCTGAGATTATTTCGTTTTCAATGCTGAATGTTTCTACGTGTTCTTTAATGATTTTTTGAAACAGTTTCGCTACTCCATTTAGCAAGCTTATAGGTCGCTGGTTCTCTACCTGTCTGGGGTCCTTGTTTCCCTTTGGTATCGGTACTATCACTGCTGTTTTCCATGCTTTCGGGAAGTATGATGATGCCACACATGCATTTAGAAAGTTAATAATCCTATTTAGTAGGGCTTTGTCAAGGAGTTTGATCGCTACGTTAGGGATTTGATCTATTCCGGGACTTTTCTTTGGAGCCAGTTTTTCGATGTGCTCTTTTATATGTCTATTGTGATGATCGGGTACCCGGTGACTTCTATTTTAGAAATGTAGCCTAGGCTGCGACTAACAGTTTTGATGGTGCTGTGGTCTGATTCGTTATGGTTTGCAAACACTTTATTATAGAACTCTGCTGTTATTTCTGCTTTTTTTTGGTTTCCGAAATAGTATTTATTGTCTATGAGTAGTGGTGCGTTAGGATACCTGCTTCTACCTATTGATTTTGTTAGTCTTCACCATTTGCTTTCATCTTCGTTTGCTTGTAAAATTCTTTTTGTCCATTTGTCTTGATTTCTGGATTTTAACATTTCCTCTATTTCCCTTTGTTTTATTCGAAGTAGAATCCTGTCGCCTTCGCGTCTGTATTTCTGCCAATTTCTTTCGATTAAGTTCTTTTCATCTATGAGAGCTTTTTCCTCCTTTGACAGCCCCAGTCTGTTAATACTGTTAGTTTTTATTTTCGTTGTGCATTCTTCGATGGCTGTCCGTATCTCGTATTCTAATCTTTGGGCCTCTTCATCTATTTCCTTTGTGTTTCTGAGTATTGGTTGTCCGTTTATCTTTTGGCTTCTGAATTGGTATCTGATCCAGTCTGTTTTTGTGACCTCTGTTTTTTCCTTTTGGTGTTGTGTAGGCATTGCCAAAATGGCAAGATCGTAGTATAGCTTTTAAACATTTTCATTGGTCCTCATTAACCCTGGCATTACTCATTTAGGCACCCTTCCCCCACTTTGATGAATGGCGTCAGCATGTCATTGGCTACTTTTAAACTTACGGAAAACTATAAAAGTGCAACACAGTGTAGGGTAGTGTGATGAATTCGGCAGCGATCTCTCAGCGAGAATAGAGCGTATATACATATTATAATATTCAGTAGTGTGTTCGCGGTGTAGTGAGTCGTTTACGGAAGTGAAATAGAGTGCTGCAGCATGGCGCAGAGCCAAGCCGCTGCAGAAAAGAGGATTGAGGAACTTCAGGGTTACCTGAAAAACATTCTTCAAGAGCTCAAAGGTTTCGGCCTAAAAATCAAACTAGTTAAAGAAGATGAGGAGGACGAAGGAAGCGGTTCAGAGTTGAAGAAAGCCAAAAGAGAAAGAAGGAAAATACAAAAGAAGAGATCGGAGATAGGATGATGTCGCCAATAGAGCTTACAAACAGATTTGAAGCGATAGATGTTGACGGTGAAGAATTGCATGTGCCGGTATTAGAGGACAATGCAGGCAAAGTTAATGAGAGACGGGTCAAACCACCGCCACCGATAACCATAAAGATAGACAATGTAGAAACGATTAACGAAATTATTCAGAAAAACGAAATTGACACGAGGATACCATTAAAGTACACGAGAGAAGGAATAAAAGTATTCACAAGCACAAGTGACGATTATAGAAAGACAATTAAAGTACTGAAAGCCGCCAATATGGAATACTTCACCTACCAACTGGATGAAGAAAAAGATTTAAAAGTGTTCATAAAGGGTATTCCACCCAGTATGGATACAGAAACAATCAAAAAATCACTAGATGACCAAGGGTTCGTGTACAAAAACGTAACAAGGATGGGAAGCAAGAACAAATCCCTACCGATGGTGCTAGTGAACACTAGCAGAGACGAGGTGGGCAAGAAGATATACCAAGTCAAAAGTATAGCACAAGTGAAAGTGAATACCGAAGCGAAGAGACGACCAGCAGAACCAAGACAATGCTTTCGGTGCCAAAAGTTCGGCCATGTGGCATTTAGATGTAATACGTCACCAAAGTGCCTCAAATGCGGTGAAAATCACTTAACTAGAGAATGCGACTACCAAGGTAAAGGCAAGTGCGCAAATTGCAACGGGAACCATATAGCATCAAGTTGGAAATGTCCAGAACATCCCAGATTTCAACTTGAGCAAAAGATAAAAGAAAAAAGACAAAAGGTGGAGGATGCAGCAGTCAAGCCTGGCATATCTTACGCCAGCCAAGTGAAACACAATTTGGTGAAGGACAGTGAGTTAGAAGTCACTATCACAAAAATTTTGGAGAAGCTACTACCAAAATTTATCAAAACAGTACATGGATAAAAAGCCAATAAAGGTATTAAATTGGAACTGCGACGGCATTCGAAGCAAAATAGAAGAACTAAAAATATTTCTACACGAAAACGAAATTGGAATAGCATGTATCACAGAAACATGGCTAAAACCGAACGTTACAATCAAAGTCCCGGGATATAGAATTATTAGGAAGGACAGAGACGCTCGTGGCGGAGGAGTAGCTATATTAATCAGTAGCAAACTCTGTGCCGAGGCAATTCAATATGAACTATCGGACAGAAAAATGGAAGCTATTGGTGTTAGAACGTTACTAGGAGACCAAGTGTTTGAAGTCGTAGCCGTATACATTCCACCGAACGGCAAGATAGTATGTGAAGATTTTAGAAAAGTGGTAACAAAGAATGCAATCATTATGGGAGACCTTAATTGCAAACACGAAAGTTGGGGCAGCAGAAATACAAACAAAAACGGAAGAGACCTGCACAGGATAGCGACAACTGAAAAATTCAAGGTAATTGGTCCCGGCGACATTACAACCATACCGAAAAACAACGCTATTGGAGATGTGTTAGATGTATTCATCACCCGAAAATCAAACATCAATAATTTAGAAGTAAAATATGAACTGAATTCTGACCATGCTCCAGTAATAGCCGAAATAGGCAACACATTAATCGGAAAAAAGATCGAACAGAAGAAAATGGATTGGAAAGCATATGTAGATCAAATCAAAACTGCAGCTAACGAACTAGCAGGGGACAACGTACAGACACTAAGCGTAGAAATTGAAGAAACAACTAAACGCGCTTTAGAAAATTCTACAAGTTTAATTAAAGCAACAATTACAAACAAGTTCGCCCTAACAGCAGACGAGAGGGCACTTATTAATAAAAAGAACAACGTTAAAACTAAATGGAAAAGATATAATCGGCAAATGGACAAGATTGAGCTACATGAACTACAAAAAGAAGTGAACGAAATGCTGCGAGAAAAGAAAACAAATGAATGGAGGGAATTACTAACAAAATGCGAAAACTCAATGAATGGAGACGTATGGAGATTATCAAGGAAAATACGGAAAAATAAAGACCCGAAGACACCAATAAGGAAAGAAAATGGAGAATGGGAATTTCAGGATGCTGAAAAAGCGAACCTAATCGCTGACAATCTCGAGGCACAATTTACAAATGAGATGCCTATGACCCGGTTACCAGAACTAAAACAACAAGACGGCAATTAAATCGATGCAATAGAAGAATCAGAAGTAGAACACACACTCAGCCAAATCAACATTAACAAAGCTAGTGGATACGACGGAATACCAGGAAAGGCACTTAAACTCTACCCTCGGTCTATGATCAAGAAGCTAACCATGCTTTTCAACATGATAATCGAACAAAAAGTTTATCCAAATAATTGGAGAACAGCAACTATTATTACAATTCCAAAGCCAGGAAAAGACAGTACAAGACCAGAAAATCGCAGACCCATCAGTTTGATTAATATTGTAGCCAAAGTTTTTGACAAAATAATACTACAACGATTAAAGACGGAAGTAGAGGAAAAACAGTTAATACTACCCAACCAATTTGGATTCACAGAAGGAGTAGGAGCAGTGCATCAAGCAGCCAATCTAGTCGCAAACATAAGAGAAAAGAATAAAAAGAAGCTGAAGATGTTAGTGGTTTGTATTGACAGAAAAAGCATACGATAAAGCGTGGGGCAACGGCATAGTGCACAAACTTAAGAGAGCGAAAGTTAGCAAATGTTTAACCGAGTTATTTCATAGCATCCTAAGCGAACGATACTTCTGTGTCAAAGAGGGCACCGAACTATCGACAATTAGAAAGGCCAACGAAGGGGTTCCACAAGGGGCACCAACATCACCAATACTATATAACGTGCTAGTAGGAGATTTAGCCAAAGACTTAGAAAATATGAAAGGGATCAAAGTGTTTCAATATGCGGATGACACGGCCATCCTCTCGGTGGCAAGAACATTGGAGAACACGGTCTTTAAGATGCAAAAAGCATTAATTAAAGTAACGGAGTTTTGCCAACAGTGGCGCATCAAAATTAACGAGAAGAAGACGAGTATAGTCAAAATAGGAAGAGGACTGCCAAAAGAACCGAGCATAATGTTCAACAATGAACGTGTACCAATTAAAAGAAAGATGATCTATCTGGGCATCAAGATAACTTCGAACCTAAAGTGGAACGCTCACATCGATATGAGGACAGGTATTGCAAAGACAACGATGAGGAAGCTGCACTACGTACTAAATGAGAACAGCACCCTAAATTTGGATACAAAAAGGCTAGTGGTCCGAGCAATAATAGAGAAGCAGGCATGTTATGGAGAAGAAGTATGGGCAGAAGACAATCAAGTCAACGCGTCAAAAATCTGTGCAGTGCAAAGAAAGAGCATGAGACTAATAACCGGGGCTCCATATTATATTAGTAGCGAAGAATTAAGAAAAGATCTGAAACTTACACATCCATTAGAAAAAGCGAAGTGGCCAGATTGAAGATGATAAACAAGCTGGCGAACAGCGACGTTAAATACAGAAACGAATGCGCAAATTTAATGCGTCAATGATCTAAACAACGAGACGTAAGATCAGTCATAGACGTCATAAACGTCTGAAACATCAAAAAAAGAGACGAACCAAAAAAAAAAAGGGTTGTGTGACAGGCGCGTCACAGGGCACTCTTCGGTAGATCTTCGAGCAGAGCGGACGTGTCCAGCAGCAGCAAGAAGACCAACTACAGAGCTAACGAGCACCTAGTGTAGCTAAGCTTTCAGTCTTTTTCAAGGCTAAATTTAATTTCAAAATCAGAAGAGGACCAGACTACAACGTCGGACCAGTCGAGAGAAGCAAGCGAGATGGAAGAAGCGGCTGCTTGCAGCTCGCGGACGCCAACCGGCTTCAAGGAGCCAACGAAGAAGCGTAGGATAAGTGAGGCAGGAGTGAAGGCTCCTTCGCCTACACCAACATCCAACCGTTTCGGTGTCCTGTCTAACGACATGGACATCGCTCACGAAAACGAATGTTCGATAGCCGCCGTATCGCAAAACGAATGTTCGAAGCCAGCCAAGAAGCGAGTGCCGCCTATTGTGCTCAGGCACAGCGGCAAATGGACGAGCATCTGTAACCAGATAACGGCAAGAGGACTCAAGTTTTCCAAGGCCCGGAACATGGCAGAGGGCATCAGTATCCAGCCTGTAGGAGAGCAGGACTATCGCGGCATCATCCACCTTTTGGACGAAGTCAAGGCCGAATACCACTCCTACATGCTTCAGGAGGAGAAACCGTTGAAGGCGGTACTGAGAGGTATCCCTACCGACATCGCAACGGCAGACATAGAAGAGGACCTTAGAAGCCAAGGACTCCCAGTGAAGAGCGTTGTGCGGATGATTTCCGCCAAAACCAAGGCCGCCATACCGCTGGTTCTAGTATTACTATCGAGAGATAGTAACGCCAAAGACATTTACAAGATAACAACTGTATGCTAACTTAAAATTTCAGTTGAAGCGCCCCGCCAACGGACCTCTATCGGCCAGTGTCACCGCTGCCAACGTTTCGGCCATGCGCAGTTCCGCTGCAAGGCTGCTCCACGGTGCGTGAAGTGCGGCCAAGGACATCTGACCAGGGATTGTAGGAAATCCAAGGACCAGCCAGCGACGTGTGCAAACTGTAAGGGTGCACATCCAGCCAGCTACAGAGGTTGTCCTCAGTTCCCGGAACTACCACGACCAAGGACAAAGGCACCTTCGACGACAACTCGAGCGAACGCCGTCCGCCAAGGAGTGACCTTCGCAAGAGCCGCAGCACCGAAACCGACCGTCTCAGCGCCGACAGGACCACCAGCAGACCAGACGACTCCCAAGACAACGACAGGCCCTGCCCCAGCAGCTGACAACCTCTCCAGCATTCTCCGGATGCTAGCCAGGCTTGACCTTGAGAAGGTGGCAACCGTCGCCCAAAAGGTCGCCAACGCCTTTGCCAATACCAACGGCACGGCCGACATCTTAGCACGACTGCTGGGATGCGCCCAGGATATTGTGTCGCTGTTTAATTAGGTAAGTTAATGGGTATTAACAAAAATAAACCGTGTTCTTTACAGGTACTTTTCTGGAACGCACGCGGTCTCCGGGAGAAACTTTCGAGCTTTTAGAGCTTGTAGAAAGGCTCTCAATCGATGTTGTTCTCGTTAGCGAAACGCACCTAAGAGAAGGGAAAAATGCAAAGTTACCAAACTTTGCATTGTACCGGACCGACCGAGAGGACAGGTTAGGTGGCGGAACGGCCATCTACATTTATATCTACACCGCCGACACTCCAAGGACGACGGGAACAGCGCTCGCCTTGTATGCAGACGACACGGCAGTAATGACCAGGTCGTTGGCTCCGCATATCATAACCAACCGACTACAAGAAGCAGCGGACGAACTAGAAAAATGGTTCAGGAACTGGAGGATAGCGGTGAACCCGGAAAAGAGTTGTGCTCTTTTCTTCTCCAAAAGACGACAAAGTCCATTTCGTCAGATTACTCTTTTCGGCCGTCCGATCCCATAGAAATCCGAAGCCAAGTACCTAGGTGTCAAGCTAGACAGCGGCCTAACTTGGAAGCATCACACCGATTATTGCACTTGTAATGCATCGGCAGCGATGTCTCTCCTGTTTCCGCTTTTAAACCGCAGGAGCACACTCAGCCTCAGCAACAAACTACGGCTGTACAAATCGGTCATTAGACCGATTATGACGTATGCCGCACCAGTATTCTCATACGCAGACAAGACACACTTGAATAAACTTCAAGTTGTGCAAAACAAGGCACTGAGGCTTGCCACGGATGCTCCTTGGTTTGTTTCGAACGCGACGCTGAACCGGGACTTAAAGGTTCCATTGGTAAAGGACCTACTCGTTGAGATGGCAACTAGGACCTTCGCAACCTGCCAAGCCTACCAGAACGCGCTGGTACGCGAAATGGTAAGTTACAACGAGCACGTGCCCTTGAAGCACAAACGACCTAAAACGTCAATGGTACTGTAACATTCAGAACTAACAGTTTAAACAGTTGGAAAGGTCGTTGCTCAACACCACTAATACACTAACATTTCGTTATTACATATATAGTTTATATTATTTATATTTATTTTTATATTTATATTTATGTTTAATAGCCCCATTTACAGGTTATAAATTATTATTTACTATTTATACATAAAGGATGTATAACACTTTATTACGTTCCAGATGTCCAGAACCATATGGATCATTTGTCCCCCTTACAGACAAACGATGGTTCTAAGTTAAAACTTGCCACTCAAACAACATGAAAGTATCTGTTTCAGATTTCAAGGAGAAGTCCAAGGACTGGAACTTGAAGAACGAGGGGTTTTAGTGAGTAAGAATCTCACACTACCTCGCACATAGAACCAAGTGCTAGGTGCCTTTTTAAGGTTTCCCCTCTAGCCAATGGCACAAAAAAAAAAGGGTAGTGCAATTGCGAATAGTTGTGTTTTTATGTGAGTACGGTTTATAGTTTTGACATAGTAATTCTTTATTCCTGAGCGTTAGTTATAGTTTTTTCTTTTATTGTTTTCAGCTGTTGGGTGTTACTAAGTACGTAGTGGTAGTTTTAAGTTAGTTACTAGTGTTCGTTTGTATATTGTATCGTTAAGTTTGAACGATGGTGCGTAAATGTTGTGTGAGGAATTGTTCCAAAACTGTTGCAGAAATTACGATGCACAGATTTCCCAAAGACGAAGTGGTAACGATATTAATAATCTTCTTTGTTTATTTCTACCACATGCAATTATGCATTATACTTCATTTATTAATTTTAATTTTTCAGCTGTACCGACAGTGGATTGCACGCATTGGACGAGCCGAGTTGTTGCAAAAACCGAAAGGGAAAGTAAGGGAATTGTATCGAGTGTGTCATATTCATTTTGCAGTAGACGTTCATTATGAAGGAAGATGGAATAGATCCACACTTCGACGGGATGCTGTTCCAACTTTATTTGTGGCAGACGGTTCATCACCTAGAGGTATGTGTTTTTTTTAACGTTGCGGATCATTACGTGTTCCGATAAAATACAATTCAATTACTGGAATTGCAGCTTAAAAGTATATAAAAATATAGTGTTGTACATATTTATTTCTCTACAATTACGATGATTATTAAAGTTTATTACTCTTTCCGTAGAAAGCACGGTTGAAACGGAAGCACCTTCAGTCGACTTGCAAAGAATTCTTTACATATACGGTTGTTACATTGCATTACTTTTTTTAGTAGATACATTGCCCATGGAAGTCTCTGAACCATCCACTTCTACGACGACACCTTTCGGTTAGTATCTTTCTTAGTTCTATAGCCCTTGCAATTTTTACCTAGGAGAAATTACGTATTAACGAAATGGAATTCTGGCTTGGCTCTAGGTGAAACATATTTCAATTATAGAGCCAAGCCAGAATTCCATTTCGTTAATATTAGATGCAAGTAAAGCAGAACTGGCAGTCTATTATAGGAAGTGTATTACTAAGTTAAAAAAGTGCAACAACCACATTTGGTTCAATAACCAGTGTTTAAGTTTAAAAATTGTGCCGAAGTACATGAAAATTAAGTGTCTACACAAATCCAAGCAAGCTGAGAGAGCAGTACAAATGGCTCACAAAACGTGGCTTCTCCTTGAAAATAAAAAATGGTACTCAAGAAGGTATAATCTCGCCCATCATCAAAAATTGATCCATTCCGAACTGCATATCCAATATTCTAATGTAGAATTCGATATCATTGACTGGGATGCTAGACTACAAGCCAACAATATAGCCCATGAACAATTCAAACGACAACAAAAGAAATTGCAAGATCTCAAAAGAAACAAATCAACTCACGCCACACCTCAAAAAACAACAAAATTACCAATTGTGGACTTCCATCAATGGGTTTGTAACCTTTCAAATATAACTTTTGAAACAAATGAAATGAACCTTTTACAAAGAGGACTAAAATACAGTCCGAACTACGCAAATAATTCAAAAGAACTAGATAACTTAGTTGTTAATGTAGAATTAGCCATTGATAGGTCGAACACGCCAGATAAGGATATAGAAAAATCTATATATGCAAAAGTAATGAAGAAAGTTCTAACAAAAAATTCCGTTTGTAATTTCACGGAACGTAATCTAGTAAAATCAATTAAACATAAATTAAATCACAATAATCTCATACTTTGTAAAGCGGATAAAAGTAACGCTATAACTATTTTAAACAGAGATGATTACATACAAAAAACTCTCACCCTCATAAATAATGACAATTTCAAAATTCTAAAAACTGACCCAACCAATAAATATCAAACTAAAATTAGGTCTATCCTAAAAAGTTGTAATAGCATTTTTGAAGATAAAGATAAATACAAATTAATTTTGATGAACCCGAGTGCTCCTGTACTTTACAGCTTGCCAAAGATACATAACTGTTTATCCGATGCGCCCAGTAGTTTCTTATGTACAAGCACCCGCCTACAAACTATGCAAAAAACTAAATGATATTCTCCCTAAATTGCTAAATTTCAAATCAGAATATGCCATTAAAAATTCGATAAACTTAGCAAACAATCTAAAACAACTTTCCTTACCTCCTTTCTACAAACTAATATCTTTTGATGTAGTTAATCTTTTCCCGTCAATACCAGTAAAAGAACTCCTTTCAATTGTTTCAGATCTTATCGATAATAATACTAATTTAACTAGTAATGAAAATAATGATATAATAGAGTTAATAAACATTTGTATAAATCAGAGTTATTTCAAATTTAATAATAAATTTTACCAACAACTAGATGGCTTACCAATGGGTTCACCTCTATCACCCCTATTCAGCGAAATCTTTATGGCTAATTTAGAAAATTAATTGTTTAAATCTGATAATAATTTAATTACTAAGGTACATTTCTGGACACGTTACTTCGATGATATATTATGTCTGTGGACCGGTTCAGAGTCAGAATTAGATAATTTCCTAAATTTCCTCAATTCTTTCTATCCTACTATAAAATTCACTTTAGAAATTGAACAATCATGTAGCTTAAACTTTTTAGATTTAAAATTAACAAGACATAATAATTTCATCGACATTGACATTTATAGAAAACCGACGGCCACAGACACATTGATACCATCGAATTCGAGACAAGCATCAAAAATAAAATTAAGTTCCTTTCATTCATATATACACAGATTATTGAATTTACCCTTAACAAAAGAAAATTTTGAAAAAGAAGTAAAAACCATCAAACTTCTAGCATTAAATAATGGCTATGACATATCTTTAATAAATGACCTTATATACAAAAAACAGAAAAAACATCATTCTAAATCCTTTTACTGTTGTGACACTATTGAGAAAAAACTTTTCACCTATTTAAATTATGTACCAACTATGTCCAATACGATTACCAATAGATTAAAGAAATTAGATATCACCCCTATCTCAGTCAATAAAACGAATTTAGGTTCTTTACTAGTTAATAACAAAATTGATAAAAAATATATTTTGGACAAAAATGGTGTCTATGAAATAAAATGTTCGGATTGCCCATCCATCTATTTGGGTCAAACAGGTCGTTCATTAAAGATACGTCTAAATGAGCACAAAAAATCTATCATAAATTGTAAAAAGAACACAGGTATAGCGGAACATTGCTTTAAAAATAACCACTTTATAGATTGTAACAGTTTAAAACTTATACATAATTGTAAGAAAGGTAAACGCCTGAACCTTTTAGAAATACTAGAAATAGATAAAGCAATAGCCCAAGATAAACAGGTAACGAACGACCAAATTGAGTTCAGGATTTCCCCACTATTAAAGTTAGCTACTAGGACCGAATTGTAATTTACTTGTATAGGTTTTCCTTCTTTGTATATAATTTGTATTTGTGTATTAGCATTTATGTTTATGTATTTTCAACCCTTATAAATACCATATTTCGCATAATTCCTTCACACCGAGCGGCATGGTCTAGTGGTCTAGATCATTGCTTAGCATTCGGGAGGTCACCGGTTCGATTCCGGGGCCGACTACTCCGGTCCAAGTTTTTCTGTGGTTTCCTTGGATCATTAGGCAAATGCTGGGGTAGCAATATTCCACAGATAGTCTTTCACTTCTCTTCTGTCTTCATTTCGTCCGTCTCATCTTTCTTCCCCCACACCACCAGCCACCCATTCCCACGATTCCTGAAGGAGGCTGAAGAGGGCCTTCCGCCCTACCCCTCCGACTTTGCACATAAAAGTGTAGGTCGGGGGGGACAGCCCGCCCACCAACATGGTGGGAATGAAACACCCAAAATTTTTTTTTTTTTTTTTTAATTCCTTCACTTTGATAATGGCATAACTGACTTTTTTTCGTGGTAGATCGCCCCACTGCATCTGCAACGATAAGTGAGACGGCTGCCGCATGTATCCACGGCTTCCGGTAAGTTATTGCAACAAACAGTTGTAAACGTAACTACAATTAACTACAATTGACGTTGGCTATGCGTTTCCTTACAATGTCTTTCTTCTATTTCAATTTTTTAGAAGTTACTTCTACAACAATGGAACGTATTGCTACAAGTGGGTCACGTACAACTGCTCCTAGCAAGCGTAAAAGTAAGTGCAATTAAAAAAATGTAGCAGTATGGCAAATTGGTGTTACCTAGATATTTTTTAGATGCTTCCCGTTCGTTTCAGAAGGCAATTAAGAAAATCAAATGCAAACAGCTTCCCACTCAAATAAAACAAATAGACAAAATCGTCCATTCCCCGGCCTATCTGAAGGCTTTAGTAAATAAAGCAACATGCGACTTTATTCGGTCTCATGTTAGGGTTCACTAAACTCCCTCAAGGACGGCGCTACACCCTTGACGAAAAAATTTTGTTTTTAACACTATTTAAACAAAGTCCAAAGGGGTATAAGTTAATGAGCAAAATTTTTCCCACGCCTTCTAGAGGAACCCTCAATAAACTGTTAAGATCCATTCCGTTCCGGACCGGCATAAATGCAGCCATTATGAATTCGTTGAAGGACAAGGTGGGAAGTATGGGCAATAAAGGAAAATATTGTACTGTTGTTTTCGACGAAATTGCAATTGACACGTCACTGCAGTACAATCAGACGTACGATTATTTGGACGGTTTCCAAGACAATGGTACAGCAAGTGGGAGGAGCAAGGCAATTGCTGACAAAGTTATGGTATTCATGGCACGCGGTATTTGCTACAAAAGGAAACAACCACTCGCTTACTATTTCAATGAGGGAGGCATGAAAACCGACGTTTTAGTCCGATGTATACGTGACGTTGTGGTAGCATGTCAAGGTGCCGGCTTGGTTGTGAAAGCAGTTATTTGCGACCAGGGCACTGCCAATGTAGCTGCAATTAATAAGCTGTATGGTGACACCCGCACATACTTCGCTCGGCGGGGCGAAGAAAATAAATTATTTGGTGTTTTGGTTGGACGACAAGAAATTGTACCGTTATATGATCCACCTCATCTCTTAAAAGGTAAATTGTAGAAAATTTAGATAAAACTCCTGTCTAATTCCAATTTTGTTGTATTATATGATGAATATGTTTGCAGGTATGCGGAACAACTTTTTTACAAACAACGTTCGTTTCCGGTGGCGTAAGGAGACGGAAATTGCTAAATGGGAGCACATTCGTAATTTGTATGATTTGGATGCGGCGGATGAAGACGACTACAAATTATGCAAAAAGTTAACCGAGGAACACGTTAATAACACCAGAAAATTGAAAGTTTCGATTGCAGCGCAGGTTTTTAGTACCAATGTCGCATCTGTCATGCGTCGAATGGCACGCGCTTTTCCAGATGACATACCCGAAGAATCCATCAGCACGGCCGAATTCTTGCTTTTTATGGATAAACTTTTTGATAGCGTGAACGGCGGTTCTATAAAAGTAACTCACGGCAAGAAATTGAGATGCGCCGTTACCGCGTCATCACCACACTTGGAGTTCTGGAAAGAAGCTATAACTGTGCTGCAATTAATTTCTTTTTTCAATGATAAAAAAAATAAAATCATTCCGCCAACCGTACGCAACTGGATCCATACGTTGCAAAGATTAATATATTTATGGAACTCACTTCATAAAGAGGGATTGTCGTTTTTATGTCCTCGCAACTTCAATAAAGATTGCCTGGAAAACTTTTTCGGTTGTGTGCGCAGTCATGGTGTGCGAAATGTGAATCCGAATGCAGCTGGCTTTGTAAGCTCCTTCAAAGCTCTTATTGTAAATAATTACTTTTCCAACCGTTCGAAGTCCTTTAACTGCGAAGCGGACGCACTCCAGCCACTTGATAATTTGAAGGCGTTTTTGTCGTGGCCTGTACCAACACCTCCAAGGAGGATTCCATTTCCTGCCATTTCCGTACCGGAATTCACACCGACCCAGAGCAGTTTGTTGCGTAGAGGAAAACAAACCTATGTAGCAGGCTTTGTTGCCAAAAAGGTTCTGGCGGAAGTGAAATCCTGCAAGCAATGCAAGGCAGATCTGCTTGGGGGTAATCGTACTGACAGCGACTACTTTGTTATTGAAGCCAGGGCCTATTCTGTGAATGCCCTCATGGCTCCTGGAGCAAAATTCAATAGCTTCTTTCTCTTGTCCGTGTACATCCTGCAGAATGTATTACCCCAAATATATGAGAAGGTCCACCTATTACGTGTTATGGAAAGTATATTAAACCAGTGTGTAGCAAATAAAGATGGATTTCATTGTAAGCAGCATAAATTAAAGAACATTTTAATTCGACATATTTCCAAACTACATCTGTTTGTTTGGATAAATATAATTACCAAAGTTTTAAAAGGGAAGCAAAAAGTTGGAAATACTTCGGATCCAATTAAAATATATGCTGCTCGCAAGTATGCTGCACACGTGAAGTTTCAAAGAAAAAAGTAGGCTCGTTTATATGAGATGGTACATCGGAAACCACTAACTAACTATCGGTAAGTTTGTCGTTCAACAATACCTTTTAGAAAAGTAATTCAATGTATATATAATAACACGATAAACGATATTTTGTTGGTTTTTCAGATGTACAATATGCTTTGTCTCATCATATTCCCTATAAATCACATCTCAAGTTCCTTGCCCACTATTTTCGGTAAGTGTTTTCTTACAATACGACTGGTTTTGTAAAAATATCACAAAGAACATAATTACAGTATATTTATTTATCAATAGATGAGGCAGGTCTCAAAAATGGTTTGTTTTATTTTTTCAGACGGTCTTCTGAAACAAAAGCGAAGGGATTACAACCACTGTGATAACATTTGTTTTCCAACTTTTCACTGTAAAACTCACACCTTAAGTTCCTTGCCTACTACTTTCGGTAAGTGTTTACTTAGTAGGTAATAAACTGGTCTCACAAATGATTTTTATTATATTTTTAGGTGTCTTCCTGTAGCAATAGCGACAGTGCTACAGTCATTTCCTGATACAATATGCCCACTACATCCGGATGTGTCCCTTGACATTATGAAAGCGAATAGTCTTTTGCTGCTACTGATTTTACTATAACCACGCTTATCTCTGAATCTGCCACGTCCTGTCTTGCTGTTCCTCAGTTATCTCTCCAAAAACAAAAAAATTATGTAATGTAACATTTTCCAATTAGCTCGTTTTTTGCGAATTGCTTCTTATTTCTGCGTGAATTTTCTCTTATTACAATTATTAAATGCCGTAGCACTATCTATGCCTGCAAGGATGGGTATGCGAAGCAATTTTCAAAATACTAGAGGTGTTGCAATTCCTGTTGAAACTGTTATTTAAAAAATTAGTTATCTTTATGCAGTGGATAATAATACTGTAGAAACCATACATCTTTCACAAACAAGGAAACGTCAATTAAAATTTTAAGAAGTTTATTTGAAAAGCCAATATTTAAAAAAAGCTTCACAGCATTTCAAACGCTTACACGGTTTTCAAAATTTTATTGGAACTAAATTAAAAAACGTTTCTTCTTTTTGAAATACGTATTTAACGAATGTGTTATGTGCGTATTCATCTTTCATTTACCAAAACCTTGCATAATATCACAAAAATAAGTGGAACCTTCACCTAAAGCAAAGCATAACGTAAAACGTGAAACACCAATGAATTATTTCTGTAGTTGTTACATTTGTATGTAAATTTGTAATTTCTAGTAACTTTTTTATTCATAATTGAAAATTGTACAACTATGTTTATTTGTTCCATATAATAAATAATCTTAATTAGTTTTTTATTTTTATTTTTATTGTTACTCCCTCGCATTTTGTTACTGAAGTTATAATTTGACATGTTTTAACCCATATTCTTAAAGAAAACAACAATTTTCTTTTTGTTAAAGGGTTATTACATGTTACATTATAACTTTTTCATATTAAAATATTACAAAAATAAAAAAAATACATTTTTATTATTCATTGCAAATAGTTGAGTGCCCACCTGGCAGACAGCGCTGAAACTCGAATGCTCGAGTGATCCATCTATAAACCTTCTCTCATCTATGACACTGATTGTGTCACTGTTTCACTACAGGTTTTACGGTTTTTCCAGTTCCAGTTTCTGTGAGCTGCTAGCAGTACAGAAAATTAGGACCACTCCATTACATCCACAATCTGACGGAATGGTCGAACGGTTTAACGCGACGCTGGAAACCAATTTGAGAATGGTTGTTAACGATCACCAGACAGACTGGGACCAGCACATACCTTTGTTCCTGTTGGCCTAACGAAGTGCGGTTCACGAGTACTTGCCAATTGAGTTGGTTTGAGCCTAATTAATAAACACCTTCCCTTAAAAGACAATGGATATTCTCGGCTTTTCTGACACATCTAGAATATTCCAGCAAAGATCAATGGGAAAACAATTGGATTGCGAGAAGGCTGTAGAATTTCCTAGAAAGAAGCTAAAAAACTATATAAGGCGAGCCGGCTTGCACCGAGCGAGTTAGTTGTCAGCTGATGTTTAAGAGTGAATGACAGAAGCGATCGATTGGCGAATCATAGTGGCGATAGAATTCGTAGAGAGCGATTAGTCAAATTAATTTTAGTTATTAATAAAATTCATTGCTCTGTTTCGTTAATTGTGTTTTTTGTGACTGAACACGTCACAATATTGTGGGAAAAAAATGGAAAATTTGGAAAAAATGGTACTACATCAGGGCCTTTTGTACAGGGAAGAAAATGGTGAGAAGCTGATTGTTGTGCCAAAAAATCTACAAACGAATATAATCAGATTTACTCACGAAAAGGGACATTTAGGTGTCGCACAAACAGAAAAATTAATAAAGAGAGACTACTGGTTTGCTAACATGAAAAACAAAGTTGAAAAGGTTCTTAAAAATTGTATGGCGTGTATTGTGGCAAATAAAAAGGCAGGAAAGCAAGAGGGAACATTGAATCCAATTAATAAGGGGGAATGTCCGCTTGACACTTACCATGTGGATCATTTGGGGCCATTGCCCGGAACCTCGAAGAATTACAAATATATATTTCTGGTGGTTGACGCATTTTCAAAATTTGTCTGGCTGTACCCAACAAAAACAGCAAACGCCGTAGAATGTATAAACAACCTGACAAATCAATCGATTATTTTTGGAAATCCTAGACGTATTGTGTCAGACAGGGGTTCGGCATTCACCTCCAATGAATTCAAGGGTTATTGCCAAGAAGAGGGAATTCAATAAATTTACATTGTAACGGGAATACCTAGAGGGAATGGGCAAGCCGAAAGAATAAATAGAATTATCATTCCCATCTTGACCAAACTGTCTATCCCCAAGCCCGAAACTTCGGGATAAGCAAGTCGCAAAATGCATGCAGTTTCTTAATCATGCCCCGACGAGAAGTACTGGTTTCCAACCATCTCGATTATTGTTCGGAACCAGAATGAGAATAAAGGATGACCCTGACCTACGAAAGATAATAGAAGAAGAAATCAAGAAATTCGAAGAAGACAGAGATGAAGTTAGGAAAGAAGCCGCTCGAGCAATAAGTAAAATCCAAGAAGAAAACAAAAGAGGTTTCAATAAGAAAAGGAAAGAAGCTATGGTTTATAGAGAAGGAGATATAGTGGCAATTCAAAGAACTCAACAACGACCAGGTTCCAAATTTAGTGCCAAATACCTAGGACCATATGAGGTTGTCAAAAATCTTCACCACGATCGATACTTGGTTCAAAAAGTTGGAAACTGCGAGGGTCCAACGCGTACGACGACAGCAGCAGACCATATGAAGTGTTGGCAACAACCAGAATCCGAGGAAGAATTATCTGGAGAGGATGAACCTTCTGACGATCCCATTGAGGACCCTTCGAGGACGAATGGTCTGCAGGATGGCCGACTGTATTTTAAGACTATTTAATTTCTAAGAATGCATTAACGATAAGGTGCATGTTCGATCAACGCAGGTGTGAACAGGAGTGAGAGTTAGGAGTTTAGACGGTTTTATTTTTTCTCTGCATGGTTTTTAAAAGTGGTTTTAACATAATTCAAATAGTTTGTCCGTTATTGCAAAATTCTTTGTTATCTTTTTATATATATTATTACAAATAAATAATATTATCCCTACAATATCAATAGATCAACACACACCTTGTGGCAAATCCCCGCAAAAAGAGAAACAATTGTCGTGCCGAGCCAAGATAAACTGAAATGCGCAAGTATACATATGTATGAATGTGCAAAACTGGATTTTACACGTGCGTGGTAGACGCGTACAATGAAGGAATTGCATAGAATCATATACCATATACATATGTAGTGCAGAGGATCTGGGGACATGTTCACTATTCAGTAAACGATTGATAGTTTTATGTTTTGGAATAATCCACGGCATTGTCGTTGTCATGGTAACCTGCTCTGGCTCGCTACATACTACTTACGTCTTCAGCAACGCATTTCTTACGTATATTAGGGCCTATACAAGGCAATTCAATGTAGTAGAAAGCGTCCCAAACACTCAATTATTTTATGTATCTTTTTGGACGAAATTTCTTTATTTATTGCAAAGCAAAAAATCATTTAATAAAATATAAAATTTATTTTATGATCAAAATAAATCTTGGTATTCTCAAGAAAACTGGTGAAGGAGCTCTTCACCTACTTCACCTGAATAGCCGCCACTGGTCTCTGAACACATTTTAGGTTATTAGCTTAGTCAAATAATTTGCAGTTATCTTCTGTGTTGGAATGTGTTATTAAACATCCACCAATTTATTCTTTATCGAACTCCTGATAAAGTAAGTGATAGTGATTCATAAGAGGCTAAACATATTGATATGAGCCATTACTTTATCAGGAGTTCGATAAAGAATAAGTTGGTGGATGTTTAACACATTCCAACACAGAAGATAACTGCAAATTATTTGACCCAGTGTGGTTGTTGGTAACATATTATGCACTGGTTATCAGTATACAGTATACACTGTGACTCTGATTAGCTGTTTCAGCTTAATTTTCATCATTAAATTTCTGTAACGAATGGCTTCCTTGATAGTTTCAGCTAGGCTCACATATGTATTCCTCTGGTGTTGATAATGCCATGGTTTGCTTCTTTCGTGATTTCTATGAAATGGCTGCGTTGCAAAATACAGGGTGACTCAGAGTGAATTTCAATTTTCAACATGTGATAAAAGCAGTATAAACAGTGTTGGAATAACTTAAATATAAACGTATGAAAGTACACAGATGCAGATTTCATTGTTTAAACAGAATGTTGTACAAATGTCGATATCGTTCTCATAGCACTCCGCCAATCTTGTTCGTAAATTTTGAAATATCTGCCGACACATCTCAAGAGGCATGTTGGTAATCAGGGTATGGGATGTCGACGGTAACGCCATCGTAGCATCTGTCCCACCAACTAAATCGCCTTTGTTTATTACCTCTAAATTACTGACAGTAGAGAAAATTTGGTTATGATGACGATTAAAAATTGTAGTTCATTGTCGTTGCGTATTAATGCACATAGGGTGCGCATCAGTGTGCACGTAAAGTTTGGGATTTCCTATCATATGTGCATCAATTTGTTTATGGTTTATGAATTTGTTGTCGTATGATCGATCAATCGTTGTACAGTTTTGTGATGGTTTTGTGTTATAAGTTTTTCGTTTTTGTTTGTTGACATTTTTGATAAAGTGTGAATTACCTGAAAACTTGTTTTTTCACTTGAAAGAGTATAATATAAGGGGCATAAGTTATTCCATCCCTCAAGTAAGTTTACTGCCTTGATTAGAAACATCACTACTCGTTGCGAGTGTTACCAGATCGACCAGATCTCCTTCATCAAACTGCTCTTATACAGAAGCTACTGGATTTTAAGAAATCAACAATTTTTTATGTCCTGTTATTTAAAATTTGCTAATTTTTTTATACTTTTAAAATAGAATAATGCAATAGTTCTTTTATATAAAATTCTAACTGTATTTGTATTACTCTATTCGCACTATTTATTACGTTACTGTAATTATACCTTTAATTAAATATATGTACTTTTGTGTTAACGTATTTTCTTTATTTTTATAATAATAAATTATGATAACAAAAACCCTACATGCTTCACGCTTTTAAAATTCCCGCCATAGCCGATATGGTAGTTTTCTATGTAGAATTTTCCATCTTCTCTCTCACTCTTCAATGTAGCTTGGTGGGACAGATGGTGAGATGGCGCTGATGTCAAATTAAGAAATCGAGCTTCTTATCTATAATCGTCATCTAGGTTGGTAATGGATTCATGAATGTTGTTTTAACTGCGCGGTCACCTGGAAGGGTATGTAAACAAACAGAATTGCCGGTATTGGGCTTCCGACAACCCAATAGAAAAGCATCAAAAACAATTGCATTCCAAGATGGTAACAGTTTGGTGTGCCATATCACTTTCCCCCCCATTTTATTAATTTTTAGACTAAAATAAAGCCATTTGTTGCAAGAAAAACGTTCTAACTGTATTTTTAGGAGGAGCCGCGATTGTTAAAATATTACCGAAGACGGAACCACAGCCCGGAAAACACAACACTAAGAAAATTTTCTCTTGTTCTACAAATTTATTCTTAAAGAAAAATCGTCTACATTTATATTTTGTTACAGTTAAGTCTTAAACATAAACCCTTTTCTACATATCTGACATTTCTTAAACATATTAATAATTAAATTGTTCCAACACTATAAATGACCGTTTAGTCGAAATGATTCGTCAAGATATATCAAAAGCGTTGAAACAATAATAGTCTTTTTGTATTTAAATATAAAAATGTATATTGCCGTGTTTCGTATACTGTGCATTAATATTATTTTTCAGTTGTAAATTTGACTCTTTCTGATGGGGTTTTAATGAACTGTTGTACTCGAACTGCTTAATGCATAAATAACATTTGAATCACTTCTCTCCCAAATGAGTTCCCATATAACCTGTTAACGAATTGCCCCTTAATAAATGTCCTTTCTAAGCATTAAAATGCCTCAATCGTATTTTTTAAGAAAACTTATGTTTAAATATTTTTTTAGATATGAAATTAAATCATCAAAAATTTTTTTTTGCATTTTCTTATTTATAGCATCAAAGTGCAACATCCGGAATATTTGAACTGAATATTTAATATTTTAAAGTTCTGTAACTGTACGGTAATCCTGTAAGATTAAATTTAAAATCAAGGTATTTTAAACTATTTATAATCTAACCTTCCAAAGGTGCCTAATTTCTTTTTTATTTTTAAGTAATAAAAAACATTGGATAATCTCTTCTTGTTATAATTATATTAAACAATTTTAATTTGGTATTGCTAAAAAATATGTCTGAGGCAATTTTATATCCGGAGAGAGTATTTAAAGAGGGAAATTGTTAACATATTACCTATTAATAATATTGATGAAAAGAAAAAAAAAAAAGGAAAAAAATATTTGCCGCACACCTATTTCTTTCTTCATCATTATAACATCTTTTGTATTCTTTACATTCGAATGGATTTTCACTCAAATGAGCTTTTCATACGAATGGGTTTATCACGCAAATGAGCTTTCATGTGACGAGCCAAACCTGTCCTTGTAATGTAGCGTACTTCGCAAATACCGCATTTAACAAATTTTTCGCCCGAATGGGTATGCAAATGAAGATTTAAATATTCCTTTCGTTTGAATCTTCTTTGACAAATTTCGCACTTAAACGGTTTTTCTTTTAAATGGGTTGCCATATGAACTTGTAAGGTATATTTTCGTCCGAAACATTTTTTGCAAGTTTCGCATTCGAATGTCTTCACGTCTAAATGAACCTCCATGTGTTTTGTCAAAATGTGCTTAAAACGAAAGCATGAGTTACAGATCTCGCATTTGAATGGCTTCAATTTATTTGAACGAGTATCTTCTGGACAAATTAAAATTTGATTTTTTCTTTCTCTTCTCTTCTTTTCTCTCTTCGAAACCTCAACATTTTCCTTCTTTTCCATTTTCTATATTCTCCGACCCTTTAAATAAAAATAATTCATAAAGAAGTTGATCGCTGATGACTCTTGATGAAGAAAAGGC
The DNA here is from genome assembly GCA_029378335.1 of Agrilus mali. Classification (NCBI taxonomy): domain Eukaryota; kingdom Metazoa; phylum Arthropoda; class Insecta; order Coleoptera; family Buprestidae; genus Agrilus; species Agrilus mali. Next base: position 13,216,059 of record CM055663.1, on the reverse strand, counting down.
TGAGACTTTCGCGGTCGGTATTGATAAAAATGAGTCCTTTCTTTAGGTTTGATGACCGTGTTCCAGGATTGGTTCTCCTCCTTGGATGAATCCATGGCTGGTAAACTGCATCCGACGTTTCGCTAGATGCTTTGGCTGACACTCTGAGGGATCGTAACGACGGTGTAGTGACTTCGCTCTCTCGGATACTATTCTATAGTGAAGGATTTAGCCAAACAGGAGAAGCAATCCTAGACCATGACCATAAAACCCGAAGAAAGGACTCATTTTTACTCTTGATGAAACGCAATAAATAAAGTAAAATAAAATAAACAAATTTCAAATAAATGTTTTTATTGAAACTCTATGTACACTTCGCCTTCTTAGGGCATAATCAGAAGTGTATGTGTACCGAAATTTCTAATAATAATTTGCATACATTTTAATCTACTAGTGTGGGATTTATGAGGGGATTAGGGAAAAATTGTAGATGTTCGTTAGGTATCATTTTATACGAGGTCTGTTAGAAAAGCATCCGTTATTAGTTTTTTGCGAAAATCTGATGGATTTTTCATTGTGTCGATAATGTTAATTGGTGGCAAACAGCATTTAAGTGAGGTATTGTGTGGTAACAAAATTCGTGCCAATGCTACTGATAACGGAGTAAAATCAACGATTTCAGACAAAAGACAGCCTAGCTGAAATCTATTCTAAGAGAGGCCTTTTCATCATGCTGCTAGCAATGGCGCGCACCGCCAGGAAACGTGTGTGGAGGCCCAAGGGGAATATTTTGAAGAAAATTAGACTTCCAACGCTTCAGATAAGCCAGTTTTTGTTACCCGGCCAAAGGTTTGTTTGATATATTCTTTTTATTATAAGTATTGTTATTATTAATTTTTAAAAAATAGCGTGAAGAGTCCTCACATGAAGAATAAGGTACGAAGTAATAGTAACATGGGTTTAAAAACATTGACCATAAGAAAGCATTTTTCCATTCATCCGTGTTATACGTAAATGGACAGCTTTGCCAAGATTTAGCAGTAGAGTAAAAATGACATTTGATTTTAATTATGCGCTATTTAAATCTATTGCGTGGCGGGTCAGTTTGCAGAGAAATGTCACATAGAAAAAATATGAGGTACTACCCTAGCTCTTAAATGTTGTTTTAAAGATTTGTTGCTCAGCGGTGAAAATTCGAACTTGAAAATATTTTCCAGTAATTTCTTTTGCCAATTTACTTCTAAGGATTTTTCCTAACCTTAAAGACCTTACCACTGTCGATATATCGCTGCTTCCTCTGCTAAGACTGCCTCAGCGGCAGCGATCTACTGAAGATGCCAGCAACCAAGACTGGCGAAACGTATAGTAAAAGAAGAAGACCACAGTCCGGAAAACACAACAATAATTTTCCTCTTGTTCTACAAATTTATTCACAAAGAAAAATAGTTTACATTTATATCTTGTTACAGTTAAGTCATAAACATAAACCGTTTCTTACATATGTGACATTTCCTAAACAAAGTATTAATTAAATTGTTCCAACACTATAAATTTAAAAAAAAATATTCTCTGCACACATTCATTCTTCATTATAACATCTTTTGTATTTTTTACATTCGGATGAATTTTCACTCAAATTGGTTTTTCACACGAATGGGTTTACCACGCAAATGAAGATTCATGTGATGAGACAAACCTGACCTCGTAATGAAGCGTGCTTCGCAAATACCGCATTTGACAAATTTTTCGCCCGAATGGGTAAACATATGAAGTTTAAAATGATCCTTTCGTTTGAAGCTTTTACTGCACATTTCGCATTCAAACGGTTTTTCTTTCAAATGGGTTGCCATATGAACTTTTAAGATATCTTTTCGTCGGAAACATTTTTTGCAAGTCTCGCATTCGAATGTCTTCTCGTCCAAATGAACCTTCATGTGTTTTGTCAAAGTGTACTTAAAACGAAAGCACGAGTTACATATCTGGCATTTGAACGGCTTCTGTTTAATCGAACTAGTATCTTCTCGACAAATTAAAATTTGGTTTTTTCTTTCACTACAACTTCTATTTAATTTGCTGGAATCGGAAGTCTTCTTCGAAACCTCAACATTTTTCTCCTTGTCCATTTTCTATGTTATCCAGCCCTTTAAATAAAAATAATACATAAAGAAGTTTGATGGCTGATGAATCTTGATGAAAAAAAGGCTGAGACTTTAGCGGTCGGTATTGATGAAAATGAGTCCTTTCTTCAGGTTTGATGACCATGCCTCAGGATTGGTTCTCCTCTTGGATGATTCCATGGCTGAGTAATTGCATCCGACTTTTCGCTAGGTGCTTTGGCTGAGACCCTCAGGTAGAATAACGACGGTGTAGTGTCCTTCGTTCTCTCGACTGAGGATTCCAGCTAAGGTAGCTAGCGTCCGTCGGATATTATTCTACAGTCAAGGATTTAGCCAAACAGGAGAACCAATCCTGGACCATGATCATAAAACCCGAAGGAAGGACTCACTGTTACTCTTGATGAAACGCAATAAATAAAATGAACAAATTTCAAATGTTTTTATTGAAACTCTATGTACACTTAGCCTTTTTAGGTCATCATCAGAAGTGTACATGTACTTAAATTTCTAATAATAATTTGCATACATCTTAATCTACCAGTTTAGGTTTTAGGAGGGGATTGGCAAAAAATTGTAGATGTTCATTAGATATCAGTTTCCATTTTATACGAGGTCTGTGCGAAAATCTGATCATACGTAACTTTATCTATTCTGTCGATAATGTTAATTGATGGCGAGCTGCATTTGTCGGTTTTTCATTTCAAGGGACATGATGGAACGACTGGCGCAACGCTACTGCATCAAATTTTGCCAAAAACTGGGCGATAGCCAAGTGGAAACATTTCGGAAGATTCAGACGACTTTCGATGACAATGCTATGGGCATCACACAGACTAAGAAGGGGTACAATTAATGTAAAATTTTGTCAACTTATTTATTACTGGTGTCGAGTTCATGATTAACATTTGCCGCGCCTGTGTCCAGTTCATGCAATAGGTGCCGAGATCGGTCCTACACGCCCAAGTGCAGGTATATGGGACAAAATTTACATAGATGATAAATAATTATTATTGGCAGGGAATTTACCTATCTCTACACGGGCGTTAAGTCATTTCGGACAGAATTTACACCAACCCAACCCATGATTTTAATATAATTAACACTGTATATACCTATATAATATTTTTTATGGCGCGTGTTTTATTTTACTTGCATATTTAAAGCACATATGCGCCAAACTGTTGTCTGCCCAGGACACTCATTTGCCTTAATCCGCCCCTGCCCTACGTATCTCGAAAACCAAAAAAATTGACAATTTTTTCAAAATACCAATGTAATTGTCACAACAAAAAAGAAATGGATCGCAAAACTGCCATTTATTATTTTTTTTATCCTATGCAAATATCGAATTTTTTCCAACCTATACATTTGTTATTTCCATTTATACTACGAACGGGAAATAACCAGTAATAAATCAACATGGTGAAGGAGCGTTGCAAATAGCGCAACGTGGAAAGGTGAAAAATTCAATAGCGGTTCGTAAAATGGAACTAATAAAGAATAATTTAATAATAAAAATTATTTTCTCAAAAATGTAATATAATATAAAAACAGCACAAAAATTTCCACACAATTAAAAGGTTACAAATAAATTTATTAAAATCCACTATAATTATTTCGGCACACAGTGCCTTCTTCGGGTGGAAGAATTAGGTATCAGTTTCCAATAATTCTTCCACCCGAAAAAGGCACTGTGTGCCAAAATAACTATAGTGGATTTTAATAAATTAATTTGTAACCTTTTAATTGTGTGTTATTGTGTATAACGGAGTTACAAGAGTTGAAAGCCTCATCGATCCAATTTTTAGTAACATATTTTATCTATAATACCTATTTGAAATAATTAATAACACTTGTATAAGTTCAAAAACATTTATTGTCAAATATGTAACGTATTTTTATGTCATTCTACCAAATCGTCGTCGTTATCACCATCATTACTATTTTAATAAAAACACTGTCAATCAGGGGTTGTCGCAAAGAAAATACGATATAGTGTGTTTTAATTGCAAACGTTATTATTTATACCTAAATCGGTGGGTGTTAACATGTATTTATAGTTAGCTTTAGTAGAGACGATTACAACTGGCGTAAACCCCAATAAACCCGTCACATCTTTTTTTTTTTTCATCTTACTAAGACAGAGTATAACGATAGTCGAGATAATCCCTTCTGTTAAACGCAACAAACGTCATTGACAATTCAGTAAGTTTAGAAAGACAAGTAGCATAGGAATTGCAACAGACATTTGCATACTTAATAAAACTTAGAGAGTTGGTGGTGTATTCGTTGTGAAACATAATTAATTTAATAAAATAAGAAATGAATACAAAAACACTTTTGGATAAGATTCACTAATATATTTTTAAATTTCTTAACAAATTTGTTTCGACATTTTCATGTATCTTTTGAAAATGACGTAACTGTCGAAACAAATTTGTTAAGAAATTAAAAAATATATTAGTGAATCTTATCCAAAAGTGTTTTTGTATTCATTTCTTATTTTATTAAATTTGCATACTTTTTGCTATCTTAACTTAGCAAGGGTGGTGGTAAGGGTGTGTTCAAAACGTAACAAGGGCTGGTTATGCCCAAGTAAGAATGAGAAAAAAGATCATCACTTCACACATAGTAGATAATTTATTAGGGACTTTGCCTGTTCTGGTCGCCTTTACTATAGTTATACATGTAACATGCAATATTAAATTTTGTTAGTACTCACTTAACAACGTACCCAATCAGCACTAAGTACTTCTTGTTTGTTTAAATTAATCGAATTTCTAATATTAATCTAACTGGCATGTAATTTCCTATACATTAATACTTCCATTTATTATTTCTTAATTACTGTTACAAGAACAGTTATGATTTCTTATTCCAATTATAATAACAGTAATACATTCTTTGCTTATCTTATGCACAATACGTGAAGTATAAAGCTTCTGCAAATAGTAATTTACACGCCATTGAGTGAATACAGCTTATGAATAAAATTCGAAATTGTGCAGCAAGCTTTTTTGCCATTTTAAACGATAACATCCGAACAATTTAGTTTGTATTGTTATTTAATGATATTTCGAAATACTATTAGGCTAGTATACTCAAACGATTCTGCATCTGACAATGCTGTGTCGTTTCAATTCGTTTACAACCCTATATTTAGTACAATGAGAACTACCTGCATATGAATACATGTAGAATGACTTGCACGCTTCGTAGTGATAATAATTTGATACTATTTATTTATTATTGTATATTATTTCCCATTCGTACTGTAGATATGCGAAGATAAGAAAATGTGTTGTAATAATTCACTACACATTAAATAAAATGACTTTTCCTAATAGGTACCTCTTTGATGGTTTTGGCTGTAAATAGGGCGCTAATTACATGATAATCTATGTTAAACAGACTGTAATGAAAAATCAACACTAGGTGCGTATTTGTTTCTGTTATAATATAATCTAAATATATTATATGTATATATATACATATTTTTTGTTTTTAATAACTAAAAGTGACGCCATCAATCGAAATTTGTGGTCAACAAATGCTTTTCTTTTTAACACTCGTATAATTGAATATAAAAGGAGTTTTGCACTTCCATGGTAAAAATAAGAAAACTGTGGAAAAGGTGGTTGATTGAAAAACGTTTTGTTCCTTTTTTAATGCTGTTTTTATTGTAATGTTTAAACAATTCACAATTTTTATAGCTAAAAAATATAATTTTATCTCAAAAAAAAAGGATTTACACGAGAAATTTTTTATCTATTACCCATTAATTATATTAATAAAAAAAAATTATTTGCCACACACCTATTCCGTTCTTCTTCATGATAGGAAACGTTAGAAATTAATATCTTGTTTAAAGCCATGGCCATGAAATTTATGCACCAGTATCGCAAAAAATGTTTATAATAGTATTAAGTTCTTTAAACAACGGGAACGACGGTTGGAAGTTCGTTAAAAAAGAATAACGGAAATTATTTAAAAGCTATTGGTTGAGAGCTTTCAGCCGTTGGACCATTTTTAAATATGATTGGATTGACAGATGTTGGAGGGAAAATGTAAAAAATATAAGGAGGACAAATTTAAAATGTAGTCAGTTGACACTGGACCTTGATCTCAATAAACATATTGGTGAATTTAGAGTATTTTATTGAAGAGATTATAACATTCATTATAACATCTTTTGTATTCTTTACATTCGGATGGGTTTTCAGTCAAATGGGTTTGTCACACAAACGGGTTTATCACTCAAATGAGCATTTAAGTGATGAACAAAAGCTGACCTCGTACGGAAGCATATTTCGCAAATACCGCATTTAAATGGTTTTTCGGTCGAATGGATTGCCATGTGAACTTCTAAATGATCCTTTCGTTTGAAGCTTTTTCTGCAAGTTTCGCATTTAAACGGTTTTTCTGTCAAATGAACTGTAAAGTGAGCTTGTAAACCAATCTTTCGTAGAAAACGCTTTTTGCAAGTTTCGCATTCGAATGGCTTCTCGTCCAGATGAACCTTCATGTGTTTTCTCAAATATTGCTTAGTACGAAAGCGTGTGTTACAGATCTTGCATATAAACGGCTTGTGTTTATTGGAGTTTGCTTCTCGATAAACTGCATTGTGGGTTGTTCTTTTCCTGTGCCTTCTATTTATTTTGATGGGATCAGAAGTCTTCGAATCCTCAACATTTTTCTCCTTGTCCATTTTCTATGTTCTTCAGCCCTTTAAATAAATATAATATTTAAAGAAGTTGCTCTCTGATGACTCTTGATGAAACATAATAAATACACTAAATTCAACACTTAACATACTCAGGTCCGTACGAAATTTCTAATAATAATTTAAATACATCTTAATCTGTTAGTTTGGGATTTAAGAAGGGTTAAAGCAAAAGTGTTGATGTTCGTTAGGTATCTATCGGAATTTCCATTTTATAGGTCCTATGACTCTATTTCTTTTAATTTTATGTCGTTCTGGTATTTTTCCATTTGGAGGTAGTGTAACAATTTGATATTATTTTTATTACAAGTATTGTTATTGTTAACCAATAAAAGATAACGCGCAGAGCAATGGCAGCTCGTGCCTTAACAAGTAGGTGAAGAGTTGAAAAATTAAAATACTTTAATATTATTCCTTCTTCAAAATGAACACATAAATAAAGAAACACTGACTCATCCACAATAGTTTTTATATAGTAAACATATTCTTCTGTTTTTTAGTCTTTTCTGTAATTTATTTTGTTTCGGAGACGGTGTTTTTGTAAATATATCCCGGATAGTAAGTTTGCAAATCTTTTAAATTTTCAGTGGGAAAACACAGTTTATATTTTTCAAATTTTCTACTATCAACGAGGCAAACTAATTTAATTTTTTCACAGTCCTGTAATCTAATAGTCATTTTCGTTGTAGGTAATATGATGATCATCTAATATTTAAAAAAATACTTGTCGATATTTAGTTTTAATTAGATCTTGGCCACAATCAGTGTATTTCCTTTTCACATTAAAGTTTGTTAGTTCAGTACTTTATATAAATAAAGTGATAGTAATATATATCTCTAAACTATTATATGTGAGCGCAAGCTGGCTTTGATAGGCACATATTATACGTGAATATTGAACGAATTGCATAAAACCATGTGTACATATACAATGCAGACAGACTCGGACATATTCGCCATTCAGTAATCGATTGATTTATTTATATCCTGGAATAGTGTGCAGACGTAATCGTTGTCATGGCAACCTGTTCTCGCTCGCTACTTGGTAGCTACATCTTCAACAAACGTATTTATTACGTATATTAAGGCCTGTACAATTCTCGGGGGAGCCTCACCCCTAGAGAATGCGTTCTCGGGTGGCGAATCAGGAGTATTCCCGCCAGCTGTCCCGCAAGTGACTTTTTGGAGGGACCAAAAGGCCGAAGAAGGGAACTTCGATACCAAACCCCTGTTACAAGCTTCCCTAATACTTGTGGAATTAAGGTTGTAAGTGTGCTGGGTTCCTAGGTCTGGAAGTATAGAAGAGATGGCGGCGGCGGCCCTCATAACTTCAATGAGGCTAAGACTATGACATCATGTGGCAACCGGACGTAATACCCCACGTAGCCAACATTTATTCTTTAAGTACAAATATGAAAGTGCGAAAGAGAGCAAACAGTGAAAATATTAGGACGTACCAAGTAAGCAACGGCCAAAGACAGACACGAAACCACGACTGCTCATGCGTTCCCTGTAAGTGACGAAGATTGAGGACGCAGCGCAAAATCACTGCGCGTAGGGACATGGAACATCGGATCTCTGACCGAACGCAGCGACTTTATGGAGACGAAATACAATAATTTCTGCATACAAGAACTAAAATGGAAATGCCCCAAGTCGCGAGACATTGGTAAAAACTATCAACTCCTCTTTAATAGACCATCAACAAACAGGAATGGCGTAGGCATCATTCCAACAACACTTATAAACAACGAATAATTAATGTGGACCGAATCTGTGACAGAATTATATGTGTAAAATTGGCTCTTGATAACCAGCTCATTTTAATTCGTTGTGATGACTTCAAGTGGATTAACTCCTTTGTGTCGTATCTCAGACAGTCCGGCTTTATAAAGGAAACTCCAAGTTTTTTTCTAAAACCACTATATGTAGTAAGGCTCATACAGTTAATATCTGATATGATCATATAATTAATAAAAACTACATTAGAGAGACAGAATACTGTCACATAATTCGAACTCAAAACAACTCCAATTTGTTTTAACCAAACTTTGTATTGTAGCGACCACTGACACCGTACGAATGTGCGATAACAATTTGTGTGCATGTACTTCTTATCGCTAACATGCTTACGGCGTAGTCACCGCGCACGGCACTTTTATCATTATCAACTTACAAGCTACAAAATCTTTATTCAGCGACAAGTAACACGATCACTTCTGGAATTATCAACTACTTTTTAATTATTATTCCTCATTCGGGAATTTCTTCGAGTTCCTGTCTAGAAGGTTCGAAAGGTGTATATAAAGTGATCATCTTTGGACCGAGGGACAGTAGTTGCGAAAAAGCATCAGCGCGCGAATCAAAACGATAACGGACAGACACAAGTAATATAAATAAGTTGTTATATAAATAAGTGAATTGTTCTAATATAAATAGTAGTTTTAAGTTAGTGTTACAGAAATAGTGTTAAATAGATAGTTTTAACTAGAAAAGTCGTTACAATTGGTGTCAGGTGTGGGGTCTGCGAATCGATCCCCAGAGAATTTTCTAGTGTAAAAAAATACAAAACAAATAAAAGTGCCGAAAAATTTGTTCGAGTTGAAAGTCGCCGAATTGAAAAGCGAACTGGAGCGAGACGAAGATACGTCTGGTACTAAGAACATCCTACAGAAGCGGCTCGAGGAGGCTTTGCTACAAGAAGGCTTCGATCCCAGCACATAAGAATTTGAGGACGAATTGAAAAGAAACTAAATTAAAATCTTGAAGAATTAAAGGAAAATTGAAAAGTCCTAGAAGGAAAATAGAAAAATTAGAAGGAAATTAGGAAGAAAAACTGGGAAAATTCGAAGAAGAACAAGAAGAAATAAACAAAAAGCTGGAGACATTCGACGAAAGATTAGCCCAGCTGAAAGAATCGGTTCTGAATTCGGAAAAACGAGAGATCAGTAATCAATTTACGGAAAAGGGGCATAGCGTGGTTGACGGCAAAGAAATCCCCGACGTGAAAGAAGAACAGGTCATCTTCTCCAAAGTGAATATGAAGCTACCTACGTTTGACGGAAAAACATCATGGACCACATTTTTGGACGCAATTCGAAGTGGCTGCAAAAGCTTACAAATGTACGCTAGAAGAAAAAGCTTCCTCACTTGCCCTTGCTCTGCGTAATGGTGCTGGCGAAATTTTGAACACGTTACCACCGGAAGAATCACTAGACTACCATCGGCTAGTAAAAAGATTATATATGCGATACGGCCAAGCACAACTGACGGCTGTGTACCACGTACAGTTAAAGAACCGACGACAGAAGACAGGGGTAAGTCGGTTAGCCCGGCTCGCCTATCCGGGTACGGCCGATGATACCCTGGAAAGATTGGCCGTCGACGCGTTTATTGACGGACTTAAGGACGACGAAATACAACAGCGACTCCGAATGAACCGGCCGAGGACTTTGGTAGACACATTGGCCCGTGCACTGGAATACGAAGTCGTCAAACAGACGTCGCAACGACAGTGTCGAGTAAGGGAATTAAAAGAAGAGTCAGCCGGTCGGGACGAAGATATACTGGAAGAGATCCGCCGAATAATAACTAAAGTAGAAAGGAAGCCCAGACAAATCAAGTGCTGGAATTGTGGGAAGTTAGGCCACGTGAGAAGCAGCTGCAAGAGAGAGAGAGATCTGCTTCTCAAGATGCCTTAGCCAGAAGACCTTGCCCGGACAATGGTAAACACTGTCGACGCGTCAAGGAACACAAAGAGGTTAGGAGAATAACTGTCGTGGACGAGCAGTGGCAGCCCGACAATATTAAGTCAGAACAACATTCCGACGTGCCCATAAAAATGTTCCTGGACTGGAAGAAAGAAGGCAGAAGACCAACCTGGCAGGAAGCGGCTGCCAAGTCAACAGAAATTAAATCGTTGTGGGCCCAATGGGACTTCATTGAAGAAGAAGATGGTCTGCTAAAGCGCGTGGTTGAGAATCAAGATGGCACCGAAAGCAGACGTCAACTGGTGATATCGAGAAGCTTGGTAAAGGAAGTCCTGCAGTGCCCCCATGACGACCCTTCGGGAGGATATTTTGGCGTAAAGAAGACCCTGGGTAAAGTAAGAGAACGGTTTTACTGGGTCAACTGCAAGAAGGACGTGGAAGATTGGTGCAGAAAGTGTACGACAGTAAGGGACCACAGAAGCGACAGCGTGCTCCTATGCGGCAGTATAAAGTCGGCAGCCCATTCGAGGGAATTGCTATAGATGTGGCCGGACCATTCCCAGAATCAGAAAATGGAAATAAGTACATCGTAGTGGCAATGGACTACTTTACGAAATGGGTTGAAGCGTACGCCCTTCCAGAGCAGACGGCAACGACAGTGGCGGAAACGCTGGTGAAAGAGTTAATCAGCCGATTCGGAGTACCACTGCAGCTGCATTCCGACCAAGGATGGAATTTCAATTCAGCCATATTCCAGGACATTTGTAAGATATTGGGCATTCATCAGACTCGGACTACAGCCCTACATACCCAATCAGACGGCATGGTAGAACGAATGAACAGGACCATTAACAAGTACCTGTCTAAAATGGTCTCCAAACATCAGCAAGACTGGGATCGTTATCTGCCATTGTTTCTTTTGGTATACCGATCTTCCGTACATGAAACTACTGGACAAACACCAACAAGGGTACAAATAAGGCTGTATTGGTCCCAATGTCTGGTAGCCGTTTAAAAAGCTTCTCATATTCATCTTCAAGGTGGCACTATATCACTCGACAATCCCATTGAATTGTGGGTGTAACGGTGTAGTAGTTCAACAATCTTCTTGAACAATGTTGATTCAAAGTTCCTGCCTTGGTCAGAGTGTAATTTCAAAGGTTCTCCGTGGCAATTAATCCAGCTGTGGACAAGCTATTCGGCAAAAGTGTATGCTTCCTGGTTAGGTATCACATATGCTTCGGGCCACTTGCTGAAGTAATCCATGATGACCAAAATTCTGCTACGTTGACTGCAATTTTCTCAAAAGGGACTCCCACGTGGTACTGTTGCATTCGTCCACGACTCCTCGTTTTCGGTCGGACATTTCTTACACCAGTCTTACACATCACTCCTACTTCGTAGCCAATAGAACCGGTCCCGTACTTCGAAAGCATCACATGGATCTTATTCCTGGTTCCATCTGGACTCTCCCAGATCATTGTCAGGATGCCGTGGGCTAAAGCAAGCAAATTCCACTGCCCAATAACTTTGTTGTTTGACTTGAGACGCCTTACATATGTCTACGGTGGCTTTGGGTTTCCGAATTATTTCCATTCCATTATTGGGCCGATTCTTTGTTTTTTTTTCTGGTCTTTCATCTGCTAGTTATTTTCCCAGGATCCTTCAGTCTGAGCGATGGTTAGTTTCCAGTACATTGATGGTAGACTTCTCTCTTTTCCGCAGATTAACAGTGTTTGCAGTCTTCCACACATGGTGCAATTTGACTTTCTGGATTCTTGAATTGCAATAATCACTTCAGTGAAGCATGATCCGTATTTAATTGGAACTTCAGTCCACACACGTATTTATAGAAATTTTCGAGATTTAATCACAGCCAGCTGTTCTCGTCGAATAACACAGAGTTCTTTTCAGTTTCGAGAGTTTTGCTAAAGTATCCTATGACTTTATCGTTTCCGTCCTGAATTTAGGATTTTTCGCCACCAAGTCCCCCACATTAGTAGCATCAGCGTCAACTACGAAAGCCTCGTTGAACTGTGTGTAAGTCAAAATTGGGGCTCTAAAGAGTTTTATTTTTAATGTTTCTAATGCCTTTTTGCATTCAAGTGTACATTAGAAGAAAACTCCATCTTCTGTAAGTCTATGTAGTGGTCGTAGTATCAAAAACTTGGTAGTTTCGTTTTAGCCTTACTTTATGTTCCACTAGTTGAACCATTAACGCATTAAACACTGTAACCTAAAATAATTCCAAAGAAACAAAAGTTTTTCTTACAAACGTCAGTGGGAGAGGTTATAAAGGGAAATATTTACACACCGTAACGTAATCGTCATATCACGAAGTGGATGAAACTCAAATTCCAGAGAATTTTTTTTTTCTAAAGTATATCGGTTTGGGGGAAAACGGAACGTTATCATACCGTAACGTAATCCCCATATCACAAAGTGAATGAAACGAATTCCGGAGAAAACACCTTTTAATATGAACATCGGTTTAGAGGAAGAGGGAACAAGGGGGAATCTTTACAAACCGTAAACTAAACCAAACATTTCTGTAAAAATAGCATTTTCTGCAACTGATAAGGATGCAATAACTACATAATTAAAATTCGCCTCATTATTACATGAGAGGAGCCAGCGTTCCATACCAGATACTTTGAAGGTTGTCTTGTTAAATAATCAATATGGTATTTCTAGTAGATTTATTATTTTAGTAATAAATAATAAAGTAAAAGATTTATAATTGTGACTTTATAATGCAAAACCGGCAAAATTAAACTGAACTTTGTATGAGTTAGATAAAAGAAGAATATGTGACAGTTTTATTGAGGGTTTTTGCCAGTTGCAATCATCTCTACTTTATAAACTATTTTTCTTTATTTTTCATTAAAGGTATTAAAAATCAACAGTTAATTTGGACTTTAGTTATTCGAAATTATACCCTAGATAACAATAAATAAGCCTACATGGCTGTATGTTTGTAACCAACAAGTATAAAGGCGATAATCAACTGTAAAAACAGATACAAATTCGCAGAATAAAAAGCAAGTACATATAAACAGAAACATAATGATACTGTAGCGATCGTACGCTGTAAACAACAACGTCTTTGGACTCGGTTTACACTGGTAATAAATCTTCGATTACATACATCGAAATTCTTCAGAAGAAAACTCGAGAGACCGTATAGTGCTTTTCTAGTATTTTCGACGAGTGAATATAAGCAGCTGCCTCAAGAGCAGAGTTAGTTAGTTTACTTCCAGATGCGATACACAAACATTCAAACAAATACAAAAAAAACTGTAACTTGAAAATACTAATTTTTCGAGCAGTGATTATCTACATACCAAAAACTACTAGAATTAGTGATGGGCACTATCGAATAAATTGAACTATCGAATAATTACTAAATGACTACTTTTAACTATCGAATGAATTCATTCGAATGAATTTAGTAATTACTATTTTTTTCAATTACACGATAGTCAGGCAGCAGACGGTTATCCATCGCTCGGTCCATACTATCATACAAATATACTGATACGAACGTGTATACCAACAGACAAATATACGATTAATATGCTAGTATGGATAAAAAACAAACAGGCTATGCTGAAAATAATAAATAACCTCGACTTGAAACATGGTTTCTAATTCTTATTACTTTGATAAAATTATTATTTACTTAGGTAAGCGATCTTTTTTGTATTAATTATTGCTATACGTACTTTATTGTTATTGAACTAAAATAAGTGTTTTAGAAACATCTGTTGTTCTTATCCAGGTATCTGTTAGAGGCCGACGAATAAAGAGTTTTTTATTTTTATATTAAACTATATAAACAACCAAACGGTCTGCTTATCTGCCCGCTGATGACGGAGACCATGTTTAAAAACATTTGCCGAAACAAACGCATACTGTGGGGCCTACTAGGGAATATTGGCGACAATTCCAAGAAATAATAGCGGATTGAGTGAATATAAAAATTAAGAAAGGACATTCCTTTTTCAGCCTGTATTGAGAACAGTTCATTAAAATTTATTACAATTCTTTTGTATTCAAGACTATCATTTTTATTTCATCTTACAACTAGCAGCGGTGGGATTGTGCTCTTGTGCTTACCCAAAATATCTGATGAAAAAAAAAATGCCGAAGGCCAGTGATAAAAGTGACAAAATTATACACCGTGAACACACGAGTCGTCTGCGTAATGAAAGACAAAGTGATCAATTAAGTGCAGTGTTACTACGATCTACAACACCCGAGTTAAGATCAAACCAAAGTGAAACCCAGGAAGAACGCATCAATAAACTAGAACAATTATTGCATGGAATCCTAGGATCTGCAACAACTTCAAGAAGTCTTAGAGAAAATTCCAGTGGACACAATTTAATCCCAGAATTTCGACCAGGGCAAACTGGACTTTCATCTATAAAATGGATACAAAAAATTGAACAGTTAGCATCCCTGAATGGATGGGATGAAAGTACCATTATTCATGTTATGCAAATGAAGTTAACTGGGTTTGCCAGATCATGGTACAATAATCTAACAAACTATGAACTCACCTGGCCAGAATGGAAGAAATTAATAGAAACCACGTTTCCTGAACACCGTGACTACGCCTCAACATTGAGAAATATGTTAAACAGACAAAAATATCCTTACGAATCATGGGAAAAATATTATTTCGAAAAGATGGAATTAATAAGTGCTTGCAACATTCACGGAAAGGAAGCTGTGTCGTGTGTTATCGACGGAATTAAAGATAATTCAGTTCAAACAGGTGCCAAGGCAGGTAGATATCCTACCCCAGAAAGTTTATATTCAGAATTTCTGGCTACTCTGACTTCCGAAAAAGACTCAGAAACTCCTATACGCCCCCGATATAAAATGGATAGGGACAGATACAAGATACAGACAATCCCCTTATACAAGACAACGTATCCAGGGTGAGTCATCGAAAAGCCATTACCGCTGTTTCAACTGCGGTGAGAGTGATCATGCCTATAAACAGTGCCCAAAACCAAAACAACAGTGTACTAATTGTAAACGCATTGGACACACTAAAGAAACGTGTAAGGCAACAGCCACAAAAATTAGATGTATGGGTAACAACACAGACTTAAAGTGTTACCATACCAAGTGTATTATTAACGATAAACAATTAAGACGATACAGGATGTGCTATCGTCATAATACGTCAACGGGAAGCGAAAGAACTAAAATTAAAAGTAACTTCTTGTGAACTGTATCTAAAAGGCTACAATGGTAGCACTACTAAAATATTGGGGAAGTGCAAAGTGAATTTGACAGTGGACTTAGCGGAAGATGAAGTAGAAGTATTCGTCGTAGAAGACTATGTACAAGAATTTCCAGTTTTAATTGGTCAATCCTTTTTGAACACAAATAAGAAGGTATTTGTGGTCAAAGACAATCAATTTCGATTGTTTCAAGCAGAAGACTGCCCCCTGCCACAAGTCGAAACGTTGCCCATCAAAAAAGTGAGACTGTGCTCAGAGAGGGAAGTTAAAATTCCGGCCAATCACATTGGTTATATCAAAGTCACCACTCCAGACGAGTATGAAGGTGAAGTACCCGACTAGCATTTTGTTCAGGCCAGCCCTAATACGATCCGGGCCGGATCAGGTTAGGCTAGGGCAACCCCTATTAGGGTATTTCACATCCGGCCCTGATCAGAAATCATATATAAATTCCCTTTTCAGGTATGTCCTATTTGGCCTGATCTGAGCCCTATTTCGCTTAGTCAGGTAAGGCGTTTGCCTTAATTCAGCCCTATTAGGGCAAGCCCTATTTGTACTGATCCGGCCCTGACAGCGATGCTCTATTTCAACCCTAATAGTAAATGCCCTATTTGTACTGATCCGGCCATGGAGGCGATGCCCTATCTCAACCCTAATAGTAAATGCCCTATTTGTACTGATCCGGCCCTGACAGCGATGCCCTATCTTAACCCTAATAGTAAATGCCCTATTTGTACTGATCCGGCCCTGACAGCGATGCCCTATCTTAACCCTAATAGTAAATGCCCTATTTGTACTGATTCGGCCCTGACAGCGATGCTCTAGTTTAACCCTAATAGTAAATGCCCTATTTGTACTGATCCGGCCCCGGCAGCGATGCCCTGTCTCAACCCTAATAGTAAATGCTTTATTTGTACTGATCCGGTCCTGACAGTGCATGCAAAAGCATAACAATAATAATAATAAAATTAATAATATTAAAAGAATCAAGTCATTAATGATAAAAAATTTAATATCGCTGAAAAATTGTTAGTTAAATGAATTATAACCCGAATAAATTTTTATTCTCATACAAAGAATTGTTTAATTGTAAAATGTTCCAAGTAGAAAATCCAAGTACAAGTAATGACTAATGTAATACATTGTTGATGTGCTTTTATTAGAGTCTATATATATATATATATATATATATATATATCGGATTCGTCTAAGAATTAGACGAATCCGATATATTCCGATATATCAGTACTCAGTTGGTCCCAATGAACAGATGTAATAAGGTGAAGAGCGACAGAGAAGTGAAGAGATGATACTGATCAGTTGAATTTGACTGTAGCTCGAGAGGACCTATTTTTAAGTTTGACAATGGTTTTCTTTAAATATTAACGAGCTTATATTTTATATAAAAGTATGTTTTGACAATCAAGTAAGACGAAATTACTTCACATCGATTATTTATAATTGTATATTTTCGAACTTTTCATATAGTCCAACAAAGAAGAGAATACTTTAGAGTTGTCTGGTCGTTCGGTTGGAAGCTCCCCACTACTGATTTTTACATAAAGATCCAACGCTACCCACTATGCGGCATTTAAAAAATTAAATATTGAATAATAAATAAGAATTATTTGTGTTGTATGAGTGAATTCAGTGTTTTCTTTAGATTATAATTGTGCGTGTCGATTTTCAACGAATCGTTCGAAGAAACGTAGCAACTTTTTCCTCGGTGTAGCGGAAAAATAAAGGAGACTGGTAAACGCCAACAAATTATATTGAAAACAAAAACACAAAATAAACTAAATGAATAAAACTTAAGAAACAAATAAACTTAGTCAAGATATAAAAATATGCGTGGTGAAATCGATAAAAACGTGTCTTCGCGACTCGTACACTACTCGATGACGACTTGTCTATCCGCGATTCCGCGTGACCGCACCCTCCATTATCGATTTTTTCCAAAAAACTAGTTATACTACTTAAAAGTGGCACACATTAAATCGATCATTTTGTAAACATATTGAATAGTTGAAGGTTAAACAGTGCTCATCGAGGTTTCGTAGGGTGTACACGTACAATATTTGCGTTGCATCAGTGACTAATGTTTACATCGTTGAGAATGTCGATTAACAACGAATCATTCTCGAATAAAACAGTTCACATTTTCATTTAATAATTTTTTTATACATTTTCGGATAGCTGGTGACTAAATAATATAGCATTCCTTGAAGAAGACGTACCTGCGTCTGAATTACAATTTCTAGAAACGTTAGTGAAAGAAATGAAATCTCCAGTGGCATCATGGAGGCCTCATCGAATCGACCTAAGAGGGACTGCTCGTAAGTATCAGTTGAACTTTATTGTTATTATTTTTAACGCATCGAAATTAATATTAAGAAGTTAATAGGGACTTACATCAGTAATTTTTCTTAAATTCCTAAATTCTCAAATTGATCTAGTATTTTATTTTTTATAAGACAATCTCAGAGTCCAACAAAGACCCTTTGATGAAATCACATAAGCTGGAAGTTGATCCTTACTTATTTTCAACTGATAACGAAGATCGCATAAAAAAAGAACAATAGAGACAACAGTGTGGTTTAGAAGGGACCAACAATAACAAATTGAGTATGAAGTTATTATCAGGATGTTCATTATCATTGGATCAAGCATTATATTTGAATAAGAAAACTTCAAGTAAGTAACACATGCATAACATTTTATTTTCGTCAAATTGAAACAAAAAATCATGTTTTTTGTTATAATTATTTTAAATCAACAACAGTTGATAATTAAAGTTATAAAATTATAGATAAGAATATATATATACATATATGTATATTAAACTGTTTTTGTTTTTTAGAAACTTTGAAAACAGAATTCCAAAACACCCCGGCTGCAACAATGTTTAAGGAGGATGACTATTATTCAACTCTTGGCTCTATTTTCAATAATGCTCGAGACTGGGATGGCAATTGCCAGAAGAGGGCCAAAAACAATGGTGAGCAGCAATTATAAAGAAAATTTTCTTAAATATCTAATTTTTTATTTTATATTGTATTATGATTATTTTTCATTCATTTTTAATATATATTTAATATATTAATAAATAACCATTGTATTTCTCATTTTATATTCCATTACTTTATGAAACTGTAAAGTAATAAATATAATAAATAATAATAATGAACGTAGTGTATCAAAACACTATGTTGAGTATTATCATTTATATAATATTCATTATTTTATACTAAAGTAAAGTAATTGTTTATAAAATTCCCAATATTAATCATAATTAATTAATTTAAGTAATCAGGCTTGAATAATATAACCTGATCCGGCCCTGCCTAAATTTCGTGATCCGGCCCTGATTAAATTTCCTGGTCCGGCCCTGATTTAATTTCCTGATCCGGCCCTGGTTTAATTTCCTGATCCGGCCCTAGTCTGATTACCTGATCCGGCCCTGGGTTGAATGCCTGATCCGGCCCGGATCGTTTGAGGCGTTACATTCCTGGTCAGGGCCTGATCATATTGCCTGATCGGGCCCTGATCAATTTTAAGGAAAGCCGGATCTGGCCCTGATCTGAGCCCTAACAAAATGTTAGTCGGGTATTTGTAAACAGTAGTTTACTTACTCGATGTATTACTACCACACATGGATATGTTACTATTCTAAATTTGTCCCCATCTTGCATAAATATAAACAAAAATCAATTAGTAGCTAGAGCAAGTCCATGCAGTCAAGAGAAAGAAATAGAATCTAATAAGTTTCATGTTTCAGTATTATCAAACAAAGTTTTATCCCATTTTACTATGTCGCAGTTAAACGATCAGGTCAACGAACAATTAACTAAAAGCGAAAAACAGAGTTTACTAGATTTAATAAACAAATATAGAGACTGTTTTGCAGAACAAACAAGCGAATTAGGGAAATCCTCTATTAATGAAATGATAATAAATGTCACCGATGATAAACCAGTTGTTTATCGCCCTTATCGGCTCGCTAATTTAGTAAGAGAAATAGTTAAAAAAATTGTAAGTGATCTACTAGAAAACAATATAATACAAGAATCGGTATCACCCTATTCTAGTCCAATCTTATTAATAAAAAAGAAAACAGGTGAATATCGAATGGTGGTAGACTACAGAGCATTAAATGCAAAAACAGTTAGGGATTGCTATCCGTTGCCTAGAGCTGACGAACATTTAGATAAATTAAAAGACAGTGAATATTTTACCAGTCTTGATATGGCTCAGGGTTATCATCAAATACCTATGCATGCAAACTCGATTTCCAAAACAGCATTCGTCACCCCTGACGGTCATTACGAATATCTCAGATGCCCTTATGGTTTGGTAAATTCGCCCGCTGTATTCACAAGAACTCTTAATAAAGCTTTAGGTCATTTAAAACAGATTTCAGTATTAGTTTACATGGATGATATATTGTTACCCTCAAAAACCGTAGCTGGAGGTTTAAAAGTTTTACAAGAAATATTAGAAATATTCAGAAAAGTAGGATTAACTCTAAAATTGTCAAAATGTAATTTTTTTATGTCTCATGTGACTTACCTAGGACATGAAATCAGTAAAGAAGGCATAAAGCCGGGTAGTAAAAAGATCAATGCGGTGGCTAATTTTTCGGTACCGACAAACGTCCATCAGGTACGGCAATTTTTAGGTCTTACCTCATATTTTCGGAAATATATAAAAGGATTTGCTATCATTGCGCGACCTCTGACAAGTTTAACTAAGAAAAATGTTTTATTTAATTGGGGAACCGATCAGGCCACATCGTTCAAAAATTTAAAAGAGAAACTAACAACGAGACCGTTACTAGCCATTTATAGCCCAAATGCGCAAACTGAGGTGCATACAGATGCATGCAAAATGGGAATAGGGGGAATATTGCTTCAGACACAAGAAAATGGTTCTTTGAAACCTGTAATTTATTTCAGCCGTCAAACGACCAAAGAGGAACAACGATATTCCTCCTACGAATTAGAAACGTTAGCAGTTGTTAATACTCTTAAACAATTTAGGATTTATTTATTAGGTCTTAGATTCAAGGTTGTTACGGACTGCAACGCGCTCCGCGCAACACTAGTGAAACGAGACTTAATCCCGAGTATTGCTAGATGGTGGCTAACAATATCAGAATTCGACTTTTCAATAGATTACCGTAGGGGAACAAAAATGGCGCATGTAGACGCTCTCAGTAGAAACTCAATTGAAAACCCTGAAGCCATAGTAGAACCAGAATTAGAAATCTTAACAATAAATATAACTGAAGGCGACTGGATTTTGTCGGCACAATTACAAGACAGTAGAATGAAATACTTAAAGGATGTCCTACTTAGAACCCCTAATAGACGAAGAAGAAAATCAAATTCACAAAGAATATACGTTCAACCAAAACAAAATTTAAAAAAAAAACTGCTCTAGGAAATCGGTGGGTTGTACCAAAATTCGGGCGACGGCAAGTAGTCAGTTATTTTCACGATAAACATAGGACATTTTGCTTTAGATAAAACTCTAGATGCTATAAAACAAAACTACTGGTTTCCAAAAATGCGAAAATATGTAAAGAATTATATAAGCAGTTCTTTGCCTTGCCAATACAATAAAGACACATATTCAAAACAACCAGGATATTTACATTCCATCACTAAAGTCTTAGAACCTGTGGATACTTTACATGTCGACCATTTAGGTCCCTTTGTACCAAGCAAATTAAAGAATAATTATTTAATAGTTGCAGTAGACAGTTTTACAAAATTCGTTTTTCTTAAAGCCGTGCAAAGTACAAAAACAAAACCTTTGATAAAATTTATCGATAGTATTGTTGATACCTTCGGTGTTCCTTGTAGAATCATTTGCGATAGAGGCACTTGTTATATGAGTGTTGAATTCCAAAAGTATTGCAAACAATTAGCAATCAAACTTGTACATGTCGCTGCGGCAACGCCACGAGCGAACGGGCAAGTCGAACGATATAACAGAATTATATTAAACAGTCTACGTACAATGGTAAGTGATGAAAACAGATGGGATGAAGTAATTCACAAAATTCGGTGGGGAATAAATTGTACAATCAATAAAAGCACAAATAAAAGCCCTTTTGAAATACTTTTTGGATTCAAACCGCGTGGTATAGATGATTCATTTTTACGCGCAAATACTGAAAACAATGTTGATACAGAAACTAATCAGAATATTGATAACCGCCATGAAGCAAGAAAAGAAATAGGTAGAGTCATTGAAAAAAAACAATTATTGCAAAAACAATATTATGACAAAAAAAAAGAGTAAAGCCATGTGAATATAAGGTAGGTGATCAAGTGTTGTTAAAAACACAGCCAAACACAAACGACGGAAAAAGTAAAAAATTATTGCCGAAATACAGTGGACCGTATGTTATTCATAAAGTACTAGGTCAAGATCGTTACGTTATATCTGACTTACTAGGAACTGAACGGTCACAAAAGCGATATGAAAATGTTTGTGCAGTAGATAGATTAAAGCCTTATGTAACAAGATCCGACAGTGACAATAACCCCGAATCTAGCAGTTCTGAGTCAGAATGAACTGGCTCCATATTACAAAATAGTGTATATAAGACAAACCAAGAATGAATATAGGTATATATGCTGTTTACATGTTATTATGCTTGCGAGTATGAAAAATGAGTAGGTACCTAAGTGTATGATGATGTAGGCTTGAATGTGAAATTGGTGATGTATGTGAATACAGTAAAACCTCGGTAATCCGAACACACGCTAATCCGAACGGCCAAATTATGCAGTGATAGTCCGAACGCTACCTCTATAATCCGAACGCTGAGCGCTAAACGAGAAAAGACTTGTCAAGACTTGTAGCCGCTCGAATTGCATCGTCGCCGATGATCATCCGCACTGTATTAGATTGTTTTGTGATACAGAAGGGCTCGGTTCGCGTATTATAAAATAAGTTTGACTTGCTTTGGAAGTAGAAAAATGTCGAAAAGAAAGCACGTTACGCTAAATTTAAAAGAAAAAATTCAAGTTTTAAAAGATATAGATGCTGGTGCAAGTTATTCAAGCATTACATCCAAACATGGAATTGGGAAAGCTACGGTGGCTGATATCAAGAAAAACAAAGAGAAAATCTTGGCATATCTCCATGAAAATAATGTAGGTCCTTCAAACAGAAAAACTTTGAAATTTAGCTCAAATCCTAAGGTCGAAAAAGCTTTATTTACATGGTTTATTCAGGAAAGAACAAAAGGTAAGTTCTTGTATTGTGTATTTGATACAGGTTACCTTTAAGAATGTATCAATTATTGTAATTTTTCGAAAGGTAAAAAATTAAATGACATGAGCCTTCACCTGCAAAATTCTACATTTAAATTTTTTGTATAGGCACTCCAATTTCTGGAGAAATTCTACGTGAGAAAGCTAAGTATTTTTACAAAGCAATTACACAAAAAGAAGATTTCAAGGCAAGTTCGGGGTGGCTTCATAAATTCAAAACAAGATTTGGTATTCGTCAATTAACAGTTTGCGGAGAATCACTATCTAGCGACTATAATGCAGTTTTGCCTTTTGTGGAAAAGATAACGCAATTAATAAAAGAAAAGAATCTGACTTCTCATCAAATTTATAACGCTGATGAAAGCGGGCTTTTCTGGAGAGTTCTACCAACTAAAACCTTGGCTCATTCAGAGGAAAGATCTGCCCCAGGACGAAAAGTAAGCAAAGATCGGATCACTTTTATTCCATGTTGCAATGCTTCTGGATCCCACAAATTAAAATTGTTAGTCCTAAGTAAGA
The DNA here is from genome assembly GCA_029378335.1 of Agrilus mali. Classification (NCBI taxonomy): domain Eukaryota; kingdom Metazoa; phylum Arthropoda; class Insecta; order Coleoptera; family Buprestidae; genus Agrilus; species Agrilus mali. The sequence goes on along the minus strand of CM055663.1, from coordinate 13,192,461 downwards.
GTATGAAACCACGTGCTTTTAGAAACGTTGAAATTCCCGTTGCGTACAAAGGTCAACGTAGAGCGTGGGTAACCAGAGACATTTTTACTGAGTGGTTCCATGATCAATTTGTCCCATCAGTAAGACGTAAAATGAAGGAGCTCAACCTTAATTCAGAAGCAATTCTAATCTTAGATAATGCACCTGGACATCCCACTCAATTGTCCAGCGACGATAATAAAATTTCTGTGCTTTTTCTTCCTCCAAATTGCACGCCATTGCTACAACCAATGGATCAACATGTTATACAGGCTATAAAATTATACTATCGCAAAAAATTGCTTAAAAAAATTGTCAACTCCGATTGTGACGTTTCGCAAACATTGAAGGACGTAAATCTAAAGGATGTTGTTTTCTCTTTGGACGAAGCTTGGAAGCATGTGAGCGTTAACTTAATAAAAAAATCTTGGAGTAAAATATTACCATTTGAGACACCTGAAGAACATTTAACTGACAGTGATGAGGAAGACGAAATCCCATTAGCTAGGTTAGCCAGACAAATCGCTGAGCCAAAACCTACAGAGATAGAAAATGAAATGAAAGAGATAACGGATTTGGGTAAAAAGCTAGACCAGAGCTTAACGGAAGAAGATATGGAAGAGTGGGTAGTATTTGATAAAGCAATTAGCGATGAATTAACAGAAGCTGATATCGTTCAAGAAATTGATACAGATTCTGATTCCGATTGTAACTCTCACGATGATGTTTCCGGAGTTGCGTGTCTCGTGAAGGACAGTGATGCAGTCTCAGCTTTTGATACTTGTATTGCTTGGGCAACACAAAATAATATTCCTGACCATCGAATTATTTTTCTGCAAGAATTGCGAGTCCAAGCCCAAGATGCAGCAATTAAAAATAAAAAACAGACGAAAATAACAAAATTTTTTACCGCACCAGACAAAAATAATTAATGCATAATTTATTATGCATTTCTTTTTGGTTATTTCAATGTTAAGGCAGTTTACGATTGTTAGTTTAAGTGTAGAATATTACATATGTATACATATGTACGTATTAGTTCCTGTTTGTAGAATAAATTTTGTTTTTTTATTATTATGTATTGTATGTTTGCTAATCCGAACAATTCGATAATCCGATCAAGGCCTGGCAATCTGGTGTTCGGATTACCGAGGTTGTACTGTATATGAAGCGAAACAATAACCTTAGACGTAGGTTATTAGAAAAATATCTACTACAAACAAAAATACACACAGATGTGTATTGTGTGTAGCCCAAAGGAAAATTCATGCAAAAGAAATTACTATTATATACTGCCATAATACCTAATTGTCCCTAGATGCGGGACTGATGAATAGGAACGTCCCTAGATGCGGGACTACTGAATTTGAGCGTCCCTAGATGCGGGACTTTATGAAAATAAGTACTGTTGTCCCTAGATGCGGGACTTGATAAATAAATATAACCCTAGATGCGGGTTCACAAAAAAAAAGGGGGGGGACCAAATAACATTTTTTTTTTAATTTTCTTTTCTTTTCTTTTGACAGAACTTCATCTTATAACCCAGTAATCCGCGAGGACGCGGAAATGGCAGCATGGCCGACTCTAAACAACCAAACGGTCTGCTTATCTGCCCGCTGATGACGGAGACCATGTTTAAAAACATTTGCCGAAACAAAAGCATACTGTGGGGCCCACTGGGGAATATTGGCGACAATTCCAAGAAATAATAGCGGATTGAGTGAATATAAAAATTAAGAAAGGACATTCCTTTTTCGGCCTGTATTGAGAACAGTTCAATAAAATTTATTACAATTCTTTTGTATTCAAGACTATCATTTTTATTTCATCTTACAACTACTTATTTTATATGTTTCTGCACTTATTTATTTTTTATTTTTGGGTACTTGTAAGTACGCAGTACAAACAAATAGTAAGTACCTATTTATAACTCAAATCCTCACTACACTAATTTAAAAATTATTAATTAATTATTTGCATTTTATTTTGCCTCATATTTAACTAGTATAAATTGGTGCCATAGAAAATTATGTTTTTAAAGTATGTATGTATGTATTGATAACGTCTAATAATTATAGAATTGTTTATATTATTCGGCTCTGCTACGAGGAAGTAGCGAAGTAGTAGACAATGCGCAAACGTATCATTTACCCATTCCAACCATGACTCCAACGTTCAGTTCGATAGTTGGAAAGTATTCGAATAAAAAAAGTAACTACTATTTTCAGTAACTACTTTCAGTTACTAAAACTATTCATTACTTTTTTATTCGAATAAACAAAGTAACTACTATTTTCAGTAACTACTTTCAGTTACTAAAACTATTCATTACTTTTTTTATTCGAATATTTTTCAACTATCGAATAGTTCGAATAGTAGTGAACTATCAAATAGTTCGATAGTTTTTATTCGATAGTGCCCATCACTAACTAGAATACAAATTTTTAACGCATTTGACTGAAGGCCATACTCCATACGATTCTTGCAGGGTCCTTTGTTAAATATGAACAGTCTTATTAATAGTCAGTTAGTAGTGACTACTAGCAAGTTACTAAGAGCTTACTAGGAAAATCGTATTAATAATGACACTTAGTAGCTACTAAAAGTTAGTAGCGTGGTAGTCTGTGTTTAATTGGTACAAATATGATTGCAGATCTTAAACTAATCTATTATTTTTAAGTACAAAATACAAAATAAAAAAGAATACCACAAGAATAAGATGGAAAATGAAAAGGGTTTGTAAAATTTAATTGAAAAATTAAAAATAAAACTAATACATGTCTTTTTAATTTATTTCAATGAGCAGTTATCTTTTAAAATTGTTATAATCATTTTTACTGAAATAATTAGATCTTGTTTGTATATTTTAAAGTAAAAATTGTGAACAAGTAAAATTTTAGTCTTAAAATAATGGTAATAATGATTCATAAATGAAACATGAATCAATTTAGTCATTTATTTAGATTAAGTACATAAATAAGTTAAGTAAGTTATTTATTTATTTGCAAGTAAGTACATCCTACTGAGAGAAATGAATCCCAGTTTGTAGACCGGACAAAACAAAGGTAGTTAATATTAGAGCTTGATTTCTTTTGGGAACTTCATTGTATTTTTATACAACTCTGGGTTGTTTAAATTGTCCTTTATCAACAGGGAAAGATTATTATGTATTCTTCTTTGGGTATTTAATCCTGGACAGTTAATGATATGTCCCACTATTTGGAAGGAATTGGTGTTGCATTTTGTACATTGTGGGGTGGTTCTTTTTTATTAGGTGTACATGCGTTAAATTAGTATGACCAGTTCTGAGTCTTTTTTGGGGGAGAGTACGATTCCTGGGGCGCCACGATTTTAAAGCTGTTTTAGACGTAGTAGTCGCTGAGTACGGGAAAAACAGTAAACAAAATCCTACTCGCTTGGTTTTCGAGTTATCGAAGTTCGAAAGTTGAAAAATCAAAGTGAAATTTTTTATGAAACAAATGTGTTTTATTATGTAATTGGTCGTGAAAAACACGAAAAAACGGTTACAAAATTCCAGATACTATGTTTTTCGAGATATTGAAGCAAAAATGTGACAAAAAATCATTTAATTGAAAAAATGATGATCGATCGATTTAAAACGTTGAAAAATTTAAGTATATGCAGATCATTTGGCGTTATCCAGAATGTGATTAAAATGTTTAGAGTGCTATGCACCACCGAAAAGTGCTATGCACCACCAAGGGGTGTTTTTCTCAGGTTACGGTAAAGGTGGTTGCTCTGATTAAAATGTTTGAAGTGCTATGCACCACCGAAAAGTGCTATGCACTGAACTGTTTTCAATTAAATGATTTTTTTTACATTTTTGGTTCAATATCTCGAAAAATATAGTACCTGGAATTCTTAACCATTTTTTTCGTGTTTTTCACGACCAATTACATAACAAAACACATTTGTTTCATAAAAATTTTCACTTTGATTTTTCAACTTTCGAACTTAGATAAGTCGAAAACCAAGCGAGATATCAAAAAATTTTATTCATCATTTTCGTTTTATTTTGGCTTGGTTAGCCTAAAAAAGTTGTCAAATCGTGGCTCCCCAGGAATCCTACTCTTGCCCTTTTTTGTATTGTAACTTCTTAAATTGTTAATATTTTCTATGTTAATTGTTATCGGAATATTGAATGTAAATAACCTCTACACCGCTAAAAGTAAGTAAAAAAGAAAACACACCAACAACTCTTCCCTGCAATGTATTTAATAATAGGTAATGGTTAATAATTTAACTTAAAAGTAAGGTTAAACCGTTTAACGTAAAAAATACCGATATTTACACGTTCAGTAGGTCATTTATTACAATTTCGCACTGTTGTCAAATCGTTTCGACACAATCCATTCTATTAGCTACTAGCATTTTAACTAACGTCTATTAATACGACACACTTAGTAGGGTCTTAGTAGCTACTACTTAGTAGGCTACTAGCATCCTACTAAACTGTTGACTATTAATAAGGCTGGTAATCTTTCATCGACAAATTACAGACCTTACGTTATTTTCATTTTGAGATACGCTGTATGTAATGCCAGCCTGATGGCTTTCCAGTAGTTTATCGCTTATCAGCTGGAAACATAATCAGCGACAAATTGCTAAATGTGACAAATTTTGGCTCCTACAGTACATTGTCGTACTAGCTTGGTATACGTGATTTTATTTGAAAAATTCCGAATTATTGTAGATTTTCCTTTACAATAACTGATTTCAGTAATTTTGGTATAGTATATTATTGACGTACAAGCAATATTAAAATAATATAATAATTTATTTACCTCAATGTAGTACTGCAAGTTAATAGATGAAATGATGGCAGAACTGTTTATGTTGTGTTAGATAATAGAAGGTTCATATCCTTTCATCAGATCTATTTGGAAATCATATTAATCACATGACTCGCACAATGTGGCCTGTAACACAACAGAAATACGAATAATTATTAAAATTAAAAGAAATGTTTAACACAACTAAATATTCAAATTTATCACGGGTAGTCCATTGGTTAGGTTCTACAAGGAAAGAATCGTTCACGTGATCATTACAGATTATAAAACGGCAGAGTTCTTTTAAATTATTTAATATTAATTTAGGGAGTAGTATGGATGGAGTTACAAGAATGCAAATTTAAGTTTAACAGTCAAGAATTTGTAACTTTTATTTGCTGGGGCGTTAATTTTAGCAAACATCGGAATTTCGATTTTAATTTGAAAAATTTTCTCTTATCATTTAAAATCATGTTTTATTTATTATATCTATTGATTTCAAATTGTTCTAACAAAGGATGAGTGACAATACGATAGGTGTTTTTCCCCTTGAATAATTTTAGATAAAGATAAAAGGATAATAATACAGTTTAATACGTATGTGACAAAAAAGCTTAATAATGCGATCAAATTATATACATTTATTATCCATAAGCCTATCCACCATGGTTCAACCTACGCAAAATATTTAATCAATTAAAGACAACTAGAAATCTAACAACTTTATGGATATTAACAAATTGCTATGGAAAGTTTCTAAATACATGCTTATCCGGCTGTACCCTTTTCCCTGGAATTCGTATTATAAAGCTGTCAAAAAGTTAATTGTGAAATCAAAAATTTAAATATTTACTAATTCAATTCCAACTATCTAAAATATAAATTTTTTAAATTGGTGAGAAATATCAAAAAAGGCTAGTCCTACGACAGACAACAAAATAGAAAAGTTAATTATACTTTAATCTGTTACATTTCCGTTTACCAAATAAATGTATATTTTTCTTATACTAAAATAACGTGCGACAACAAATTATTTATAAGAGTATATAAAAAAGTAACACATTTTAGCAATACTCCAGACTCGTTATGTAATTCAGTGTTTAATGTGTAGAATATTGAATATTACATGACTATAATTAAGCAAGAGATATAAATAAAATTACCATCCGTTTTAAATTTAAGTTTTTACCTATGTACTTCAATAATGCGTATATAAAAGCAAAATCAGCATAACTACTGTATCGAGTTTATTTCTTTCTTTACCTACCTACCCATTTTATAACAACTATTTTCTAGTTAAAATTTATTTAACAATACTTCTTACAGTAACAATTTGTACACTTGAACACTCATAACTACTTACTTATCTGACAAACAATGATTCACTTAATTTATAACAATAGTTATAATTCTACAATAGATTAATCTTCAGAACAAATAAGAAGCTAAATAATAATTGCAAAAGACAACAATTTCAACTTCATTAGCTTTGTACCTAATTTTAGTAGTAAAATATGTAATAAATTGGACAGTTTACACATAAAAACAATTGTGTAATTTAGGCAAGATATTAGTTAACAATAAACAAAGTCTATTCTGGATAAAAATGGTGTATATACAGTTAATCGTACAAACTGTAATGGATTGTATAAAGGCCAGACTGAGAGAAAATTATCTGTAAGATTAAAAGAGCATAAGAATAGTAATATTCCTCAGATAGTTTTTCACTTGTATTCTGTCTTCATGTCGTCCGTCTCATAATTCTTCCCCAAACCACCACTCATCCATTCCCACTATTCTTCAAGGAGGCTGAATAGGGACTTCCGCCCTACCCTCCGACTTTGCACCAGAGTGTAGGCCGGAGGGATAGTCCGGCCACCAACATTGGTGGGAATGAAATACCCAAAAGTTTTTTTTCCCCGGTGGTCAGTTCTTTTCTAATCCTAGTTCGCTTCTTTTTTTGTCTTCACCTACGTTATCATTATAGGTGTAGTTCCTATCGTTATTGTCTTTTTTGTATTGTGGTTTTCGTTAACGTTCTTCTGATTATATTGTAAATACATAGTTTGATCAATTCAGTATATTGTTAGCCATGGTACTATTGCGACAAAATACAAGTTTATGTTTATAAAACATTGGTGACGCAGTCGCCGCCTGTCAGCCCGACGATTCATTGATTCATTCGAATCCTGCGCGCTGCCTGGATATCACGAATGACTTATTTTTGTGATTACTGACCGGTTGTATTTCGATATTGGTTTACCTGTATTGTAAAACACCGTGTGTAATATACGTAATAAACAGCTATTATCGTGTTATTGTGACGCTTGAAGTATTTTGTTGTACATACAAGCCTTATTCTTTCAATCTAACAATTAACAATATCATATTCAGTGTTAGTGTTTTATTTTATTTCATTTGGGCAATAAAAATCAACCGAAAACACTACAAACCTATTAGTCATTTGTTATCTATTTATTATTTATTAGGTTATAGGGAAAAGAGCGAGCGAGTGTATAATAGATATTTTTTATTTATTCAAAATACTTGTCTCGAGCTTGAAGTTCAACTATCGATTAAGGAATTATAAAACAATCTAAAAACTTGTTGTGTAGGTACATTTTGTTTACCATATATTAGTCATAATCGATGTTCGAGAAACTGCTTATAGTTAAGATAACAATTACTACTTACAGCTCTGTTATGTTTTTCTTTTTGTAACACTATCGGCGGGATACATAAATCTAATATTATTATTCGCTGTGTGCGCGATGACAGCGCCCCTAGTGGCCGCAACTATTCAGGACTTGTCATCTGTCAAATCATGTCAACTAGATGATAAGATATCTTTGTGATATTGATTTTCGACTAGTTTTTCAACGAAATTGAAAAAAATAGTGTAAAAAGTGAGTGTGTATATTATACCTAGCGATTTTCTTCCTCGTGAAACATATGGATATTATAATACGTACGGGATTTGAATCGATTAAGCATAAAATACATTTCCAACCTCAAACTGAGCAAAAAGGGAAAAAATTAGTATTAGCACAGCATGTGAGAGAAGTGGAAGAGCTTAGAACGAACGGGAAAAGCTTCTTAATAAGAGCTCGGATCATAAGACAAACGTCTGTGACACAAACTCCCTACAAAACATCATTAAATGTGAGTACATACCTAGCTACATATCAAGTTATAGAAATAGTATATTTGAGTTAGCTTCATGTCAGCTTACTTATATTAATTATTTTATTGTTTATGTTAATTCCAGATAAATGATGAACGTGTTGTTACAAATGTTAAGTGCGACTGTGTTTACAACCAAAGTGGCAAGTGTAAGCATGTTGCTGCTTTGATACATTACATCAACACAGAAGAGAGCTTATCAAAAACAAGCTGCGAACAGCAGTGGGGAAAACCCAGCACTCGACAATTTGTCAAAAATAAATATACTAAAGGTAGATATTTCGAAGAAATGTTCCCGCCAGTTGCAAATCATACCCGAAATTTCGCCTTCAACGAAGTGCAACCAGTATTGCTGGCTGAATTACATCCAAAATCACCTCTAAAATTAGCTCTTGAAGCAGCAGCAGCACAATCAAAAGATGCAAGTTGGGTAGAGGAAATTTTGAACAAAATTGAGTCAAATTTGGAGCGAGAAGACTGCATTGCATGTTTAAACTTTTTTTTTATGTACAGAGAAGAATGTGAAATATACCAAATAAATTATATATTAGATGAACTGTTTTTGCCATTGTTTTTACAATTTACGACACAGCATGTATTATGACCCATATCGCCAATTTTTACGTTTTTACTTAAAATTATAAAGGAAGTTATGAAAATAAAGCAATTTGACACATGAGACAGTCCCGAATTCATTCACATTTCTGCCACGTCGTGCGCTACGATCGATTTGCCGTTCCCCACCACCCACTCCGCACATAGCCAATATCTATAAACGTATATTATGTAGTACCTACCTATATGTTCACTTGTTTATATGAATTTGTACTTATTTATGACCCTGAACACTTCGAAACCTTATCAGATTGTTTTTACTTTTGAAAAGGGCATAATATGCCGAAACAATTGTAGAGTTTTTGAATAAACACTTTGAAAGATAAAAGGCAATTATTTTTTTGTAATTTCATTTATTCAAATATGTTTCATAATTACCCAACTGCAAATTATTTACAACTTATTTATATCACTTTTGTATATCCAATTGAATGTTTATGTATCGCATCCGGAAGTCAACTAATTAACTCTGCCCTCGAGCCAGCTGTAAACATATTTAATTTATTAAGTCCAGTGCAGATAGATTCTTGCACTCTTGAGCCCCCACCACGGCGACGCCGTGCGAGTTCTCGCTTAAACGCGCAACGTTTACGCAAACTTTTTTAATACTTTTAAGGAGGTCAGTTGAGTACTACTTGAGTTTTAGACAATATATCCTAAAAAAAATTTTCAAGTCGAATACTATTATACTGTATAATAGTAAAAAATGTTTATTTTTAATTTTATAAAAGATTATACAATTTTGATATTTTAAATCATGCTCAAGAATGTAAGGTACGAAATATTAATTAGGAATTATTATATCAAAACTATTGTAAAATATATTTTTTTTATACAGTTGATTTTATTAGTATTATTATTATTATTATTAATAAAAGTCCCTCTTCTTAATTATTTATGTTTCGATATGTGCGAAACGATTGTATGACTAGGCGAGAGCGATATAATGAAAAAAACGTTATTGTTGATGTTTGGGCAGACCGACAGAAAGAAAAGCCATGAATACACAGTAAGGTGTTGAACATTGACGAATGAAGGTCAATGGTGAGTAGCCCTGTGAGGCTAAGTGAATAATATTAAAATAATTGAGCTAACACATGTGTGACACCCCTTTGTGTGCACGGTTGCCCGGCAAGTGCCGTGGTTCCTTCGAGTGGGGTTACTCGTAGTAAAAGGGGTGCTACGGGCTACTCGAATGACGTGAACAGATTCGAGAGGGTAGCCCGCAGGTGGTGCCCCCGAATTGGTCACTGGGATGCTAACATCTACGGATGGTTGGGTGTCCGGGGAAGCCTTTACTTATTTTAGGTGACACTAGCTAGTCGTCGAAGATACGAAGATGAATAATAGTCCGAATGTATGGTAAACATGAATTGGGTGCGATATTAGACTTTGGAAGGAAAGGGGGAGGAAGTCCCCCGGTGAGTAATTGCAATGCTTATAATAATTTGAATGGGACAGTAACTATTTGTTTTGTTTGTTTTAATGTATGGCCAATCTCTGTCGAGTCTATAAAATGTTTGCTGCTGTTAAGGGACCGCCTCGTGATGACCCATGTGAGAAGTTGTTTTTAAAAAAAACAAAGGTAATCAAATAAATTTTATCTACGATTATTTTACGAATTTTACACTCAGGTGTGGGGTCTCTCACGAGCGGATCACTTAACAGAGCGGCCCAATTAATGTGTCCTTAATGACTATTGCACACGCTGGAATTTTATCAGCTTCGACAAAACAATGCTTGGTCTAATGAGTCAGCTTAGATGCTGTGTACTTTTTTTGTTTTGTTATGCTTAAATATAGCCGATATCGGAGCCTGAGAAATAAACGAAAGAATTGACTCATTTACTTTTGCGATTGTTAATTGTGCAAGTGGTTTTGTGGAGCTGAAGTTTAATTTGCTATTTCTTTGTGACACTTTTTTTATCTGTGTTTTGTGCATCATTTAATCTCGCCACCAAGGTTAGTGTCTTATGATAAGTATTCTTTTTATTGGCAATTTTGATTTGTTGATCCGAGACCTTTTTTACTAATTATGTGGCCGTTCTTGTGCGAAAAGTCCAACTAGAAATTGTAAAGGATTGTTTACTGTTTATACACATTATATCGGTCACCGGACTCGTTACCGTATTGTTTCAGCAACCTTTAGGCAAAACAATTTTATGCATGCAAAATTTTGTTCAGGCATTCACACCTATTCAAATTCAAAGACTTTTGCGTGCGTTACAAAATTTAACAACAACGCTCAAGTGCGTTCCTTTTTGGCAGGCGGCAGACCTTGAGCCGCAGAATACAGGAGTGACTGCTGTTGCGTCAGCCGATAAGAACATCTGCAGATATCAACTTACTTGTAAGTCAAACAACTACTTATACACGGGTTGATAGAAAAGAACGTATTTTATTTCATTTTTTTTATCATATCAAATCAAAACTTTTGAAGGGCACTTTTATTTAAATATTTCGTTCAGATTTAAAGACTTTTAGAAAAGTATTTTTATTAATTACTCCCAGAATGGCTGAATTACCGAAACAAGTAACACGGAAGCGGAGAAGACATCATTCACCGTCACCCAACACGCCGTCACACGATGATAACGATACACCACTTTCTACTCAACAGCCTAATCAAATTGACGCGCTGGCCAATGTGGTCCAAAATATGATAAAAGTTTTAGAAATGCAATCAAACCCGAATTCGAGCAAAATTTTACCACCGACAAATAATATTGTACCCAGTTTTAATCCTGAGGACGAAAAATACTCCATTCTTCGATGGTGCCAGAGGGTTGATGAACTCCGAGATTTGTGTAAATGGAGCGATGAGACAACCGTCTTCAATGCCATTTCAAAACTAGAAGGGCTTGCTAGAGTATGGTATCAAAGCTTACCGACCATCCAATATAGTTGGGACCAATGGAAGGAAATTCTGAAAAACGCTTTTCCACCTAAACGCGATTTCTTTAGAACTCTTCAACAAATGATGCAGCGCATCAAGCGAAAAGATGAACCCTTTATTGTCTATTATTACGAAAAGGTCGCGTTATTAAACGAATGTAAGTTGACAGGAACAGACGCGGTATCGTGCATAATAGGCGGAGTCCCAGATGAAAACATTCAAACAGCGGCCAGGGCTAACGACTACCAAACCCCTGAGGCTTTATTAAACTATTTGAAAACATGCGATATGAACCAGCCCAGCACCACTAAGATGTCGACCACACCATTTTCCTTCAAGAAAACAAATAGGCACTTTGAGAAGAAAAGAACGATGAGCCCCCGAAATCAGATCGTCTGCTATAAATGCAACAAGACAGGTCATAAAGCGCCAGACTGCCGAGCAACCAAATGCTTCACATGTCAACAATATGGACATAAGGCTGCCGAATGCCGTGTTTCTGAAAAGCAAAAGACTCGACAACGAAATACCGCCCAAGAAAAAGTCTTATGACTAGTCACAGAGGCAAACAAGAAATATTTCAAGGAAGTTTTGGTTGCTGGTCACCGAATGCGTGCGTTCGTAGACTTTGGGTCTTCTTGTAATTTACTCCGCTTATCTGACGCTCGAAAAATCAACAAACCTATAGATGACAATTGTAACACTCCCATCAAGGGCTATGGACTTGGGCAAGTTTTGGCAATAGGCAAGATTCATTTTGACCTAGAAGTAGATGGCGTAAGAAAGAGTACCGAGGCCCTGGTTGTCCCTGATCATATTCAAGATGTCCCACTTCTTATCGGTCAGAAGTTCACCGAAGAACCCAACCTACTTGTTACCAAAACCGCTGAAATATTAAAATTTACCCAGCAGGAAACACAACCTAATGATGAACCAACAATCCATGCCAAAATACCACTCTGGCTCAAAAGAACAATTGTAATTCCGCCCGGACATGTGAGCAATGTACCAATAAAATGTAGAACTGAATATACGGGAGACTTAATGGTGGATGCCACCCTCCGACACGAACCTGGTAAAGAATATGCAATACCACGTGTAATGATACATGTGGGAGACAAATCGAAACCGGTAGTACCCATAATGAATCTCTCTGGAATGGAACTTATCTTGGACAAGAAACATCTGCTAGTTCGGGCAAGCCCCTGTAGCGAAGAAAAACAATACGAATGTGAAGAAGTATTGTGCGTCGAGACTAACACCTCACCCATTAAGCGAAAACCTTTGGACGAATCGACTATAAACATTGGTGTAAATGACGAAAACACCAGAAAAGAAGTAATTGATTTGTTACAACAATACAGAGACTGTTTTGCTGAAACAACCGACGAATTGGGTGAATCAAAATCAGCTGAAATCGAAATCAAATTATCAGACACAATTCCATTTCACTATCGCCCATACAGAATGGCGGAGTCGGAAAAAGAAAAAGTAAGGCAACTCGTGGCAGAACTGTTGGGAGCAGGCATAATAAGCGAGTCGAACTCCCCTTATGCATCACCGATCCTTTTGGTAAAGAAAAAGAATGGGAAGGATCGAATGTGTGTCGATTTTAGGAGACTTAATCAGAAAACCATTAAGAGCAGATTCCCTTTGCCTAGAATCGATGATCAAATAGATCGACTCCAAAATTGTGGTGTTTTCACTACACTGGACTTAAGTTCGGGCTACCACCAGGTTCGGGTAGCCGAGAATAGTAAACCCCTCACTGCGTTCGTAACACCAGAAGGACAGTTCGAATACCACCGCATGCCATTCGGACTTTGCAACGCGCCGGCTGTTTTTCAACGCCTAATGAACCATATTCTTGGTCCTTACCACGAGATTGCTGCGGTCTATCTAGATGATATTGTGCTCCCATCTAAAACTATCAAAGACAATATCCAAAATTTGACTACTATTTTAGGAGCATTACGGAAAGAAGGGCTAACACTCAACGCAAAGAAATGCTACTTTCTGTATTCGTCTATAGATTACCTAGGATTTGAAATAGACAAAACGGGTGTACGACCGGGATCAGCCAAAACAGACGCAGTACAAAAATTCCCGATTCCAAAAACAGTGACTCAAGTCCGTCAATTCCTAGGACTCACAGGGTATTTTAGGAAATTTGTCCGACACTATGTCACGATTTCCAGACCCCTCACAGCCCTTACTCGGAAAAACGCTACGTGGCATTGGGGGGAAAAAGAAAACAAAGCATTCACTGAATTAAAAGAGATTCTTACTAAACGACCAGTTCTCGCTATTTATAATCCGGACGCTCCAACAGAAGTGCATACTGACGCAAGCCAAGAAGGTCTGGCCGGTATATTATTACAAAAACACGAAAGTCAATTGTTACCTGTGGCTTATTATAGTCGCCATACGAACGGTGCTGAACGAAACTATCACAGTTACGAACTAGAGACTCTTGCGGTGGTCGAAACCCTACTTAAATTTAGAGTCTATTTACTGGGCAAAAATTTTAAGGTTGTAACTGACTGCAACGCCCTCAGCACTGCTCAAACTAAAAGGAACTTAATCCCTCGAATAGCTCGCTGGTGGCTCCAGCTATTAGAATATACATTTACGGTAGAATATAGACCTGGGCAAAAGATGCAGCATGTCGACGCCCTTAGTCGAAATGCTTTAAATACCGAAGCTCAGGCTTTTTCGCTAAACATCAGTGAAGCAGATTGGATTTCTTCGGCGCAGCTATCAGACGAAAAATTAAAACTCATACATGAAGTGTTGTCAAGACCTCCAACGAATGACTACGAAAAGGGAATTTACAAAAACTATGCCTTGCGCAATCACAGAATTTATCGCATTACCCCTAGAGGAATTCAGTGGGTGGTACCAAGAGGATTCCGAAATCAAGTTGTTCGGTGGGCGCATGATGAATCAGGGCATTTTGCTTGCGAAAAGACCCTAAACAATTTATGCACTAAATACTGGTTCCCACGCATGCGCGAATACGTCCAGAAATACATAACCAGCTGTATTCCATGTTTGTACAATAAACTACCATCTGGGCGCCGAGAAGGGTATTTACATCCAATCACTAAAGTTCCGGTACCCTTTCACACTATCCATCTGGATCACTTGGGCCCATTCCAGAAGACTTCCAAGGGAAATCAACATCTTGTCGTACTGATCGACGCGTTTACGAAATTCGTCCTTTTGAAATCTGTTAGAAACACCAAAACTGCAGCAGTTATCAAATTTCTCGAAAATGTTTTTAATCTATTCGGCGCACCAACCAGAATAATTACAGATCGAGGTACAGCATATGCATCGAGAAAGTTTAAAATATTCTGCAAGAGACATAACATCCAGCTGGTACTAACTGCCGTCGCTACACCCAGGGCAAATGGACAGGTGGAACGGATAAATCGCACCGTTTTATCGTCCATCATAACTACTGCCCAATCCGAAGATTCTTGGGACAAGTGTATCGACAAGGTGCAATTTGCGATAAACAATACAGTACACCAGATCACTAAGAAAACCCCTAATCAGGTACTAATGGGATATAACCCCAGGCCCAAAGATGAGAATGTTCTGTTAGCAGAACTGGAACTAGCCCAAATAAGGGAAGACATCGATGAGATAAGAAAAGATATTTCCAAACGCATCGCCGTTAATCAGAACTATGCAAAGAACCGTTTTGATAAACACCGAAAACCACCCCAGACCTACAAAAAGGGAGATTTAGTTCTAGTCCTGATGAGTAAGGTTTCTGATGGTCAAAGCAAGAAACTAACGTCAAAGTACGCCGGACCGATGATTGTGGTGGACGTACTACCAAACGATAGATATCACGTGAAAGATACGCCAGGGTCGCTACGAAGCAGTACGGTCAAATACGATAACGTAGTGGCAGTTGATCGAATGAGAAGATGGATACCTAGTGGTGGTGTTTCCGATACGACCAACAGCGATAGCGGTTCTGATGGCGTACCGCTACCAGACGTTTCGGAAACGGACGCCACAAACTCTGATTAGCATAAGAAATGTTAGTTGCTTAAGATTTTTTTTTTGTAAAGTAGATCTTGGAGGCAATCTTCAATTGCGTCTTTGTGTCGCGAGGACGCGACATTTGTAGGATGGCCGAATGTAAAATATATTTTTTTTATACAGTTGATTTTATTAGTATTATTATTATTATTATTAATAAAAGTCCCTCTTCTTAATTATTTATGTTTCGATATGTGCGAAACGATTGTATGACTAGGCGAGAGCGATATAATGAAAAAAACGTTATTGTTGATGTTTGGGCAGACCGACAGAAAGAAAAGCCATGAATACACAGTAAGGTGTTGAACATTGACGAATGAAGGTCAATGGTGAGTAGCCCTGTGAGGCTAAGTGAATAATATTAAAATAATTGAGCTAACACATGTGTGACACCCCTTTGTGTGCACGGTTGCCCGGCAAGTGCCGTGGTTCCTTCGAGTGGGGTTACTCGTAGTAAAAGGGGTGCTACGGGCTACTCGAATGACGTGAACAGATTCGAGAGGGTAGCCCGCAGGTGGTGCCCCCGAATTGGTCACTGGGATGCTAACATCTACGGATGGTTGGGTGTCCGGGGAAGCCTTTACTTATTTTAGGTGACACTAGCTAGTCGTCGAAGATACGAAGATGAATAATAGTCCGAATGTATGGTAAACATGAATTGGGTGCGATATTAGACTTTGGAAGGAAAGGGGGAGGAAGTCCCCCGGTGAGTAATTGCAATGCTTATAATAATTTGAATGGGACAGTAACTATTTGTTTTGTTTGTTTTAATGTATGGCCAATCTCTGTCGAGTCTATAAAATGTTTGCTGCTGTTAAGGGACCGCCTCGTGATGACCCATGTGAGAAGTTGTTTTTAAAAAAAACAAAGGTAATCAAATAAATTTTATCTACGATTATTTTACGAATTTTACACTATACTCTATAATATTCGAATTCTCAATACTTACTTCCCTTTTGAATAACCTATTTACGTCGATAGGCTGGCGACTGGCATTCTCATATATTTTGTTTATGCTCTGTCTAATTTTTAGAGGGACGAAAGACCAAAGAAGTAATTTGATACTTACAGAAATATATAAGGGTAATATACACAGTATAGTGTGAGAAGTAAAAGTGTGTGGTCGTCTTCTGACGATGTGTTGCGCTAGCGAGCTATGCGTTGCGATGCGTTGCGTTGTTTTGCGTTGCATATGCGTTTATTATGCGTAGATAAATTGCTTAGCAAATTATTGGTTTATTAATGTGATCACAGTGTTATATTTTGGTACCTATATATTTGATATATATGTATTTGTATTGTGCACAATTCTCGAGAAATGTCTGTTTGTGTTAACACGTTATATAATGTAATTGCCATGGTGGTTTTGAGAGCTCTTGGTTTTGTGGCAAGTGCCACGGTTTCTGCTAACCCCAGTAGTGTTCAGGAGAGACGCAGATATCTCTGGTGATGCCTATAGTACGTACTTGTCTTGCTTGGGGTGGACATGGTGCTTATAGCGACACGGGGTTAGGTTTGACCTACCCTGTTGGCTTCTAGACTGTATGATCCAGTGTGATCAGCGTCTGGAGGCGCGGGAGCGTAAACTCATGATTACAGATACAATCCATCAACAACTGATAACCGAGTGCCATGTGATGACCGTTAGCCTGGGGATACGCTTCGCAAGTGTTCCAGAGGGGCAGGGGTTCCGAGGAACCCCGGTGAGTACTTAATTACCTCACGATCTTGTCAACAGATCGGTAAGTGTTTCTTTATTGTTTCATGTAATCATTACTTCATTGGTCGAGAGTGCAATTCCGTCATTACCTAGCCATTATATAGTCGCCAGCCAGCCAAACTATGTTTATATTGCGCACGCACGCCTTCATCTCCCCTTTGGGTAAATTCTTATCAAACATATATGTTATTATATTCATATTTCTGTGAGTGATGATCATTAGATTCACTGTAATTGATTTATGTGTTGATTCGAATATATTTATACCAATCTGACAGTTATTACAATTATTATTTATTATTATTATTGTTATCATCAACTACGACTACTACTACGACCCTTTCAAGAAATATAAAATCATTCAATTGACTTTAGATGTAAATAGCTAAGAAAACGTTTGACAACAATGTTTCGTAATGTCGGTAAACAAGATTCCATTTAACTGTTATACTCTAACCTATAATTTTCTGTCATTGGTAGTTTGTTTGCTTTGTGACAATTAAAATTATATTTAATATAAAAAATGGAAAAACATAATGTTCGTGCAGTGCATGGAAAAAAAACGGGAAAAGTTTGGAGGGAAAACGTTCGTGCTGCGAAACTGAAAAAAGTGGACAGTGGAATTGAAGCACCATATACGCTTGATGGAACATTTATATTTGAGCCAAAAACTCTTAGCCAAGAGTTAAAATGTAAAAAATGTAATAAAAATATTTATTTAGAAGATATCAAAGACATTGAATCAACAGGTCTTGCAACAATTTTTAAAATTATGTGCAATGACTGTAAATGCATGGTGAATGTTCATACATGCAGATATAAAACCTCTCAATCAGGATATAAAGATTTTGATGTAAATTTGAAACTTGCTGTTGGTATGTATAATATTTTTTAATTTTTATGTTGTCATTATTACAATAATTATGATATTTCTTATAATGAAATATGCATTCAAATTACTTTCAAATCACAATCTGACAAAATATTTTTCAGCTCTAATTGACGCAGGAATTGGAGAAGCACAAATAAACTGCGTACTATCGGCATTAAATATTCCTACTATAAGCTATATAGCATAATAGCTAGAGCAGGTCTCACGTGGGAAATCTTACAAAAAGTTTTTCACGACGATAGTGAGGAAGGGATAAAAATTTTGTTTATGGAAGATGTTGGTGGACGACCTCGAATTACCAAGACAACTTCAATTATTAGAAGAGTAATAGAAAAACTTAAAAATATTAATCAATAAATGTTAAATGTGTATAATAAAAATAAGTATATATGATGTAAATAAAATTATATTCGATTGTTGTAACGTCATTTTAAAATATTTATATTAAAAAGATATATTATAAAATATTTAAACTGAGTAAAATTTTTTTAATAACGTTACATTGAACTTAGTAACTTTTTTTAATCTATATAATTTTACTAGCGACCCACCCCCGACTTCGCACGGTACCGCCACAACCGCTATGTCCCTGCATTTTAAAAGGCATTAAAAAATAGTTATTGTGGGTTATCCCTAAAAGATGGACATATGCCACCCCGGACTTTTTTGTATTAAGGTGTACAATCTGTAGTACATTATTTTGATCTAACCTAAAATTATCAGTGTTTCACTACTATATTATGAATGTATTATACTATATATATATATATTTATATAACCTTCCTCTTGAATCACTCTATCTATTTAAAAATACCGCATCAAAATCCGTTGGGTAGTTTTAAAGATTTAAGCATACATAGGGACAGACAGTATGAAGCGACATTGTTTTTGTTTTATACTATGTTATGATTATGTTAAAACGCATGCAGTACATCGAGTTGCGACGTTGTCAAATCGACATGGCGGCAAAGCTAGGATACGAGTTCCCTATTTTTAGACTGTTGAAGCTTTTCAATAATAAGCCTTTTCTGGTAAATGTATAAATGAATTTATTAATTAGACTTGATACAACATGCGTTGTTGGTGTACAAAAATGAAGTGGTTTCAGGGAGGCCCAATGGGTATTTTCCATATAAGAAATGGTTCACATGTGTGGACACTAAGGAACCCAGAAAAGCACCTAGCCGGGACACGTAAGAAAAGTCCCGCTATTATATAAACCTAATGAATGATGTATACGTTTTATTATCGTACACAAACAGTTCGATTATTCCAACACCCTCCCTAAAACTTTACATCGTGAATACTTACATATTTAACAACATATTTGTAAGATTATTTTTACTTTCAAGGCTTAACATTGTTTTTAAATATACAAATCTTGATTTTGGTAATGCTTTCGTAAAAATGTCAGCAATTTGTTCTTCACTTCTTATGTATTCTACATCAATTTCGTTTTTATTATAAGCATCCAATGAGATTTGGTAGGTTTTTCTAATTGTCTTGACACAACGTTTACGGCAAAACTTATGTCAGGCCTGCTTATTGTTTGTAAATATATTAGATTACCAACTGCCTCCCTATATGGTGCTTTACAATTATCTGTTACACATATGTTTTCGCTCCAATTTACTTCGATTGGTGTTGAAACATGATTAGCTTCAATCATATTGAATTTTTCTAAAAGGTTTTTAATATATTTGTTTTGATTGATAAAAACCGACCCGTCTTTTAATCTAAATATTTCTATTCCAAGAAAGTTTGTTACATTTTTAGTACTTGTGATTTTAAAACTTTTGTTTAAATCATTCAACAGTTCATCAATTAAGTCTTCATGTGATGCCGCTATCAAACCGTCGTCAACATAAATTGCTATAAAAATTCTTTGAAGGCCATTTATGCGAATGTATAAACAAGGGTCTGCTGTGCTTTGGGAAAAACCTAAACCTTTAATGAAAGTAGAAAAATGTTCCGTCCAACATCTTGGTGCTTGTTTTAACCCGTATAAACTTTTTAATAATTTACAAACTCGCTTACTTCCGTCAGTAAAGCCTTCAGGCTGATACATATAAATGTTTTCTTTCAATTTTCCATGCAAAAATGCGGTTTTTATATCAAATTGTCCGAGATGCAAATTTTGTTTAGCTGTTATGCTTAAAATTAATCTGATTGTATCGAATCGAGCCACGGGGCTAAAAGTATCTTTATAATCGATATGTTCCGTTTGAGAATACCCCTTTATGACCAAACGCGCTTTATATCGCTCTGAATTGTCCGGATTGATCTTTTTTGTGTAAACCCATCGACTACTGATTACTTTTTGTTTTTCTGGTTTTTCGACAAGAGCCCAAGTTTGGTTTTCGTGTAATGAATTGATTTCATCTTGCATCGCGGTTTTCCAAAAACTACTATCACTTGAATTTATTGCTTCGTTATAATTTGAAGGTAAAACTTCTGCCAAGTACGTTATTGGGCAGCCGTAAAAATCCGACGGTCTGATTGTTTTTCTATCCCGTAGTTGTCTTTGATTTTCGTTTTCGGCTGATAATTGATCTTCCTCGTTAGCTTCAATACCACTGTTTCTTTCAGTTTCATTTTCGTTTCGATTATCATTAATAATTCCCGAATTATCAATAGTAACAGTTTCCGCAAGTGGTTCTTCCGGTTTGAAAATAACATCCCGGCTTAATACTACATCTCGTATACCAGGAACATAAACACGATAACCTTTACAATCATCAACATAACCCACTAAATAACCCTTAACTGCCTTTTTATCTAATTTCTTTCGCTTTTCTGCAGGTATATGGACAAAGCATTCAGTGCCAAAAATTTTCAAATGATCTATCTTAGGTCGTTTTCCGTACCATAACTCAAAAGGGCTTTTATTCGTTTGTTTAGTTGGTCCGGTCGCATTTATTACGTGTACTGCTGTATTCATTGCTTCAGCCCACAAAAACGAAGGCAAATTTGGTTTCGAATACATCATTGATCGAGCCGCCTCGACTATGATTCGGTTTTCGCGCTCCGCAACACCGTTTTGTTCCGGCGTGTACGGTACATTGACGGTATGTCTAATTCCCTTGTTACTCAAACAACTTTCTACACACTTATTTTTGAATTCTTTTCCTCCGTCACTGTGAATTTCTTTTACATTTTCTTTGAATTGATTTTCAATTTCAGTACAAAATGATTTTAATTTTTCAATTACTTCCGATTTATGTGCTATAAAATATATTTTCCGAAATCCTGAAAAATCGTCTTTAAAGATTACAAAATACCTTTTTCTTCCTAAAGATTCATGTTCCATTGGACCGCAAACATCTGTGTATATTATTTCTCTAATTCTAGTGGCACGTTGAACTTTCTCATGAAAACTTGATCTATGGTGTTTTCCATAAACACAACCTTCACAAAATATTTTTTCATCGGAAATATCTATATTTAAGTTTCTCAAAAAATTCTTAACATGTCGATCATTTTGATGACAAAGTCGTTCGTGCCATAATTGTAAATTTTCTACCTTTTTAGCATTTGAATTTGTCTTATTCGTCAGATTACAATCTTTTGGTAATACAACATGCATATTTATTTTATAAAGGTTTCCCGCATCTGAGCCTGTTGCAACAATAATTTTATCATGCATAAAAACACATTTCTTACCATTATCAGTGATCAAAAAATCTATTCCCTTCTTTGCAACTACTTTTACAGAAAATAAATTTTGTTTCAGGTTCGGTACATACAATACATCAAACATTGTTCCGTTCTGACTTTTATTGCCCACAAATGTTTTTATTTCTATGTTACCTTTACCGTATGCAGTCATCAAAGCTCCATCACCTATGCGAATGCTCACTGGTTCCTCAAATTTCTGGAAGGTAACGAACCATTCCCGATGACTCGTCATATGATCCGATGCTCCCGAATCGATCAGCCAATAATCTTTGTCATTGTTTACTCTTTCTCCAATGAACGCCAATTTTGCTGTTGCATCCCGCTGCCACGAGCCATTGTCTGTCGTCTGAGATGGATTCAGCTTGTTCCGGTTTTGATAACAATTCTTGCTTGTATGTCCTTTCTTTTTGCACGTATAACACCTGAAGCAGTTTTTCTTCAAATGTCCAAGTTTTCCACAATTATAACAACTAAGTCCTTGTTTATTTTCTTTTTCTGCACTTTTTGATTGTTTATTTTGCTGCTCTCTTGAATTTGTTTGTTTTATCACTAATGCTGTATGCACTTCTTCAGAGTTTTCTTGATCATTCACTCTCACTTCTTCTGTCATTAGTCTTGCTGTTAAGTTTTCTAAATTTTTCTTTGATTCATCAACAGAGTCCCACGCACTATGAAAGTGATTAAACTTTTTCGGCAAAATCGACAAAATACGCGTAATTAACATGCTTTTCGGAACTTCACCACCAAGACTTTTCATTTTTGTTGTTAGTCGTTCAATTTTTGAGATGTTTTGTGCTACCGATTCACTTATTTCCCACTTAAAGTCAAAAAACTGTTTTTGTACTAATGATAAGTTCTCATCTGACTTCATGTCATACACTGTGTTCAATTTATTCCACATTTCTCGAGCAGTTTTGCAGTTTAAAAGCAAGTCCAGCGGTTTTCTTTCTACAGATGTTACTATCAACTTTCTTGCAGTCTTGTCGGCTTTTAAAAATTTCTTCAAAACAGCTTCATTTTGTTCAGTTTCTTCTACAGGGCGAGTCAAACTACCCTCACAAACACTAATCAAATCGTCGTCTTCTTCTAACAATGTACGCATAACAAAGCGCCATTGTAGCCAGTTATCCTGATCACGTAATTTTTCAATTCTCACACTTGTCGACTCCATTTTTCTTTAATTAATAATTCACAACTGCTTGTCTAACATTCACCACGTCAAAAAGAAACAACAGCCCCCAAAAACTTCAAAAGAAAACCTGGGCCCATAACCTGTTGAAGCTTTTCAATAATAAGCCTTTTCTGGTAAATGTATAAATGAATTTATTAATTAGACTTGATACAACATGCGTTGTTGGTGTACAAAAATGAAGTGGTTTCAGGGAGGCCCAATGGGTATTTTCCATATAAGAAATGGTTCACATGTGTGGACACTAAGGAACCCAGAAAAGCACCTAGCCGGGACACGTAAGAAAAGTCCCGCTATTATATAAACCTAATGAATGATGTATACGTTTTATTATCGTACACAAACAGTTCGATTATTCCAACATAGACTCTTTATTCACAAATTATATTAAAAAGACATCGTCAAGGTACATTTTTTTTTCGATAAATTAAAAATATAAATATTAATTTATAAATATGATTATTTTCCCAGTTGATATCTAAATTGTGAATATATTAAATAGTGGAATTTAGTGTAGATTGTGACCATGTACCATACAACAGTGTGTATTTCTGACGATATTCAAAGTTGAATATCTTTTTAAATAGTTCGATAAGATATCATAATTTTTTTCTAGAATCATTCTACATGACTAAAAGAATGATATATATTAAATTCAAAGCTTTATCTAATATTTCAATGTTCAACTGACCTCCTTAAATCTTGGATAGAAAAAGCGAGATAAACGTTGTGTAGGATGAACGTTGAAGTTTCCAAATTCGTTCGAGAAAGTCCAAAATGTTAATTTTTAAGAAAACGGGAAGCGAATAAACAATTTGTAAAATTTTCGCTATCAAAGTTGCAAATTGAATATCTCGGAAACTATAAATCCGACAGAAATACGTTTTCGCACAGTTATTGTACATGTCAAGACCTACTTTATCGCGAAGACTCGTTCCTTAAATCGCAAAACTGAAGGAGTTATGAAATTTTGAAAATTGGCAAAAAAAACACGTTTTCCGGTACTTTTCCTTATTTTTCTCGGGAAATACTTATCCAATCGAGCCGAAAAAAAAAATGCATTTTGAAGGTGATTAAATTTCCTACAATTTCTCTCGTTGGAGCGTAACCGTAGCTGTCTTAGTTTCCGAGCTTTATTGGAAAAACCAAAAAACGAGCAAAATTCGTGTCGTTTTTTGTTAATAAAACAATTTTACATAATCCCACACGTGACCAATTTCACCCAAAATTTCCTACAGACCTACTCTACAAGGTGGCATAGTTCATTTACTGCTAAGAATTTATGCCAAAAACGGTCTCTTTTTAACTAAGTGCACTGGACTATATTTGAGGTCCCACTAGCCAAATCTTTTGCAGATTATTAATACCTAACTTAACTTACGTTTTACCTACCCCTGTGAAAATCTTGTAATATTATACAGGGATTTTGCAATACTGTATATAAAAGCAGTAACTTGAAACAGCTGTATCTCACTTTTTTTATGTCCCTTATGTAGTAATCAGGATGAACAAGCAGGCGTTCTGTTTTATTAATTTATTTAAGCAATTAAGTTGTTATAACGACGAATACAGAATGTAGAATGTGTCTTTTGGTCTTTAATACATAACACAAAGGGATGTGAGAACATTAGTTATTTCCGCGTGAACAAACGGGTCAGTTCTTGTAGACTAAACTAACTAGTCAAGGAAAACAAAGACATCACTCAACCAGTAATCAAATAATAAATGCTACACTTATCTTTTTAACTTAAATTCTTCTACAAGTAATAAGCTCTCTATTTTATGAAGCATCCTACACTTGTTTAATAGTTATCGAATTTTTAGAACTTTTTGGAAATTTCCCTTTTAAAATTCACAACACTCGCGTTTGTAGTTGGACGTGGAAACAAACAGTTGAAAGAAAATTAAGAAAAAAAAATGCTTTGTTGACTTTTATAAAATGTTTGTTTATGTTATTATTTTACATGTTACGCCACCTAATAAGTCAGCTTTCAAAGTGTAAAGGTTTTTTTTTTTAATAGATCGTTCGCACGAATCTCGCATACTGACAGTAGTTATTTTTTTTTTTTTTAATCGTTGTAGCCTTCCGCAATTTTTTCCAAAAAATACCGATAGAAATGCAAAATTTGCCCGGAACACAAAGTACATGCCAAGTTGTATGCAGTCACATTGACAGTCGATGAAGACCAAGAAAAGGTGACATGCATTGAGTGTCACGATTGTGTTGCTGCTCAAGGGGGTTGCAAGTATGCTGTAGCACTCCTTACGTGGCTCCATCGCAGGAGTGAAGAACCGTCCTGTACTGAAGTTCAATGTTACTGGCGGAAATCTAAACTCTCCAGAGTTGGCACTACCCTGAAATTTATAAGTGCAAAGGACTTGTCAAGTGGTAGCTCTATATTGCCTTCTACTCCTACAGTGTTAGAAAAATTTCTACAAGAAGGCAAAAATAGAAAACTCAGCAATTGTGAGCTACTTAGATATCAACCAAGCTATGTTCCTAATGATTTGCTTAGTGCATCAATGCATCAACTTGTGCTGAAGTATAAGGAAAAATGCTGCAATAAATTTTTAGAACAAATCAATTTGACTGATGAGGTTGTAAATAAAATTGAAAATGCTACCAGAGACCAATACAAAAATAGCCTTTGGTATGAATTAAGATATGGCCGAATTACAGCATCAAGGGCTTATGAAGTTAGTCGGTGTCAAAAAGATGATGGAACACTTATATCACTTATCATGGGTGGGAAAATCCCAGACACACCAGCCATGAAACGTGGTAGAAAATTAGAGAGTGAATTGCGGGAAACAGTTGGTATGAAACTGGGTAAAAAAATTAAAAGTTGTGGACTAATAATATCAAAAAACTATCCACTGCTAGCTGGTTTACCTGATGGAATTTGTCAAGATAGCATTGTTGAGATTAAGTGCCCCATGAGTGAAAAAACTTATCTCAATTATGTGAAAAATGGCAAACCTACTAACAAATGCTATGCCCAGATGAATGCAAATGTATTTGAGTGAATTAAAAAAGTGCTATTTTTGCGTAGCCGATTCCAATTACTCTTCAAACAAAAAAGTTGAAATTTTATGTGTAGCATATGATGAGCAATATGTGTCAGATTTTCTTAAAACTATTATTACATTCTGGAAATCTTATGTATATCCATTGTTATATAAAAGCACAGAGTAATAACATATTTGTAAATAAAAATTCAGAAAGTATTTATTTTTATTTATTTAATGCTATTGTTATTATATCATCAAGAACTTTGACCAAATTTAAGTTAAGACAAGCATGAGGTTTTAACATATTAAATTCCCGTAAACGTCTAATCACCCGCTCAATGTGAATTCTCAAACTGGCTATTTGTTTAGTTTCTTTAGCTTCACTCTTAGACAGTTTTACACCAGATGTGACACTTGGAGGCCGTACTAATAGTACTTTCATCTTACGTAAATACATTTCCACATGTTTAAAACCTCTGTCCGCCATCACACACATACCTGGTTCCAAACACTTCATAAAGTCGCAGGATTCTACTAAACATGTGTCTGTTATTCGTCCTCCATAACCAGGTGAAATGTAATTTACTAAACCATTTGGTGTACTAGACACCAGATACTTAATTGTGTTGGTTTTTTTGTAATCTGACCATGAAAGAGCTTGATTTAATGCCTTTGAAGGCTTTTATATTTCTATCTCCAAACAATCTATTATACAACTTACTTTGTTATATTTATGTCTAAAAGCCATGGGTAAATTTTGTTTAGTTATTTCGTTGTCTAATTTTACAATGAAAGGACGTATTACACTTGCCAATATAGGTATATTTTTAAAAAATATTTTGCTTGCATACGTTAAGAAACAAAGACTGTATATACAAAATCTGTTATTCAATCAAACAACTGTTATTTCTGATAATAAAAATTTTGTTTTTTGAATTATATTAAAGGAACTAGCTGTAAAATTAAGAATAGATTAAGAAAACTAGATTTAGCTCCAATAGAAGTAAACAAAGTTAACTTAAAAACAAAAATTGATAATTTGAAAAAAAGTGGTGTTTACAAAATTTCATGCTTAGACTGTGACGCTTTTTACATCGGCCAATCAGGCAGGGCCATCAATATTCGAATAAAAGAACATCTACAAGCTATTAAAAATAATAAATGCACAACTGGGATATCAGAACATTGTATTGGAAATTCACATTCGATAGATGTAAATAACGTAAAAAATCTACATTGTATTAGCAAAAGTAGAAAATTAAATTTAATGGAAAGTCTAGAAATAAGATTAGCTATTAAGACGAACTCAAACATTGTCAACAACCAAATAGAATTACACACCATAAACACACCCCTTCTAATTGGAGGTATTTCCTAATTCTTATCTCTCGCATAGTCATGTTTGTATATATATGTAGCTCAATATTGTTTAACTTTAGTATAATTTCATATTACTCTTGAAAATGACGTGAATGTCGAAATAATATTATTGAGTATTGACCAATAAATTAGTAAAACTTGTACCCAAAGTTGTTTTTATACTCTCTACCTATTTATTAAATATGGTGTTTCACAATAAATGCGATAAAAACAGTATTTCTAATGTATATAAGCCATATTCATTGATACTTCGACAGCAGTCGTGTATAGTCAGTCGTAGTCAATCAAGTCGTGTAAACAGTCGAGTAATATTGTCTTTTAGTCATTAGTTCATGTTGTAACGTATGCCATTTTAAATAGTTCGGCGTATACGCGAATTACGTGGCAGTAGTAGTTTTTTTGGGGAAAAATCGATAATGGAGGGTGCGGTCGCGCGGGAGCGCGGATAGACAAGTCGTCGTAGAGTAGTAGTGTACGAGTCGCGAAGAAGAGACGTTTTATAATCGATTTTTACCACGCATTTTATATCTTGACTTTAGTTCATTTGTTTTCATAAGTTTTATTCATTTAGTTTATTTTGTTGTGTTTTGTTTTAATATAATTTGTTGGCGTTCATCAGTTTCCTTTATTTCCCCGCTACAAATTGGCAGCCCAACGTTCGGCCGAATCCCACGACAAAGTTCGTATTAAAATATTTTGGTATGGAAAATAGAGAACAAAAAAGGAAATGGCAGAAAAACCAGTGGTTATGACAAATGAACAATTTGAACGACTTTTGGCTAGTTTACAGTCAAAGTCAAGTGAACAAAGCACATCTGAAGAAAAACCTTTGACGGCAGTCGTCAAGTTCGGAAATTTCGCAAAATGTACTGCACGCTTCGATGGAACTTCAAAAATGTGCTGAAGCATTCGTGGATGCTGTCACAACATACAAAGAATGTGCTAATGTTACCGACGAAAACGCGTTAAGAGGACTTTCAATGCTTTTGGAAGGTACAGCAGCAACGTGGTGGCAAGGTGTTAAGGCCTCAATAGCTTCATGGGATGACGCGATTACTGTTTTAACTGATGTTTTTGGTCAAAAGAAACCGCCTTTCCGTGTCTATAGAGAGCTCTTCGCTAAAGAACAATCAGATTCGACGTCAACAGATCTCTTCGTTTATAACGCGCGCGCGTTGATATCAAATTTACCGTACAAGTTACCGCAATGTGCCGAATTAGACATGATTTACAGCCTGCTCCATAGACAAATTCGAAAACGTTTAACACGCGATACTTTTTCGACATACGACGACCTTTTAAAAAGTGCACGTTCAATTGAATCATCATTAGAAGAAGATCAGTGCATCGAAAACAGTGTGAAAACGACACATACAGAGCCAGCAGCTGAAACAAAAGTTCATAAGCGCGTTCGGTGTAATTGGTGTAAAAACTTCGGACATTTAGCTGTAGAGTGTCGTAATACAGCCAAGCGAGACGAAAAGAGGCTGGAAACTGAGAAAAATGATCAAACTGGACTTACAACAAGTCGCCCGGTAATAACGTGCTATGGTTGCGGAACACCCGGTGTAATAAGGTCGCAATGTTCAAAGTGCAAGTCGACGTCTAAACCGAGTACAAACACGCAAGTTAATTCTGCAACGTTCTATGGCACTCAGATCATAGAGCCTGAGAACAACGTTTCGGCCCTTAGACCAGTTTTGCCAATTGAAATTTTAGGCATGCAAGGAAGAGCCTGCGCTGACACTGGGGCTACAAAAAGCATAATGGGTAGAAATTTGTACGAAGTATTAAAAGACAAGTGTTCGTTTGATTCGCGAACGATGATGTTAACTCTCGCGGATGGTTGCGCGAAAAATGTTAACGTGCTTGTTACAACGGTAGACATTAAAATTCGAAATAAAACCGTTAATGTCGAATTGTTGGTGTTACCTACGAATCATGACAATTGTACGCTGTTAGGAATCGATTTCTTAACCAAAGCGGACATAATTATCGATCCTGGTCAAGAAGTTTAGCATTTTCGATACGACCCAAAACACGTGTACGAGTTTGTGACTGAAGCAATCCCCAGAAATGAAGTCAATTTGTCATTGGCTCAGACAATGAATTTGAGAAGTGAAGAAGGAAGTAGCTTAAACGAAAAAGAAAAAGACGAATTAAAGAAAATGTTATCTCAAAATGGAGATATCTTTGAACCAGGGGGAGATCCCACACCGTATGCCGAGCATATCATTAATACCGAACCTGGACAGATTCCAATTGCGGTTCCACCTTTTAAAATGCCCAGAGAAAAGAAGGAAGTTCTTCGAAAAATTGCGGACCAATTATTAGAACAGGACATCATCGAGGAATGTGAGTCGCCGTGGGCTGCTCCAGCGATGTTGGTTCCAAAGAAAAATGGTGACTACAGGATGGTGGTAGATTATCGTCGCTTAAATGATGTGACAATCAAAGAAAGTACACCTGTGTATTCGATGAAGAAGCGAGGGCGTCCCAGAAGGAACAAAATTAGTGTTCGTGGGTTTTTGTGGTGTTGCTGGTTTTTATCCGAGGGCGGTTATAAAAACCAGAGGGGGAGTGTAACGTGTGCCATTTTAAATAGTTCGGCGTATACGCGAATTACGTGGCAGTAGTAGCTTTTTTGGGGAAAAATCGATAATGGAGGGTGCGGTCGCGCGGTAACGCGGATAGACAAGTCGTCGTAGAGTAGTAGTGTACGAGTCGCGAAGAAGAGACGTTTTATAATCGATTTTTACCACGCATTTTATATCTTGACTTTAGTTCATTTGTTTTCATAAGTTTTATTCATTTAGTTTATTTTGTTGTGTTTTGTTTTAATATAATTTGTTGGCGTTCATCAGTCTCCTTTATTTCCCCGCTACAATGTGTATTTTAGTCTTGTGTCTCCATAGTGTAAATTTGTAAATAAAAGTTGTACAGTAATCAGTCTCTTAAAAATATTAGTAAATCCAAATAATAAATAATATAAGTTGTGTAAGTGTAAAACACAACAATATTGGCGACGAGGTTCGACCGAATCACGTGAGATAAGAAAAATTACAGCGTCCCAAAATGGCGACCAAGGACGGCAACCACGTGCAAATTGAACCATCTCCTGTTAGTCAAGTAGTAGTACAATCCGCTTTATCGTCCTTGCCAATCTTTCAGCACAATGAATCTTCTTTTTCAACTTGGCTGGAATTATTTGAAGAATTCTGTATGATTAACGGAGTCGATGAAGAACAGTATCACGAATCAGGCACTCCCGTACCTCCGCATAACCAGAAAAGGGCCTTGTTTCTATCGTATATCGGAGTAAGACCCTATCAGTCCTTGCACAGTGCGTGCCTACCGCAAAAACCAAGAGAAAAAACTCTACCCCAACTAATAAAAATGGTTAGAGAAAGGTATGAACCGAAGGGTCTACAAGCTACATGCCGCTTTACATTTTGTAAAAGAAACCAGCGAGAAGGTGAGTCAATCAGAGACTACATAGAAGCCCTACAAGAGCTTGCGGTACCATGTAATTACGCAGTGCACTTGGGGGATGCGTTATGTGATCGAATGGTCTGTGGCATCCTTTACGATGACACCAGAAGGAAGCTTCTAAGCATTCCAAATTTAAACTGGGAAACAGCAAAAAGAATAGCTGTCCAGGAAGAAGCAGTTAGGAAACATGCGAAAATGCTCGCAAGAGCCTTACCGGTCAATGCAGTCAAGCAAACAAAACCTACTACGAGCAACAATCTCAACAAACCAAGTCACAACTACAGAAGGCCCAGGAGTCAAACAACGCCAGCGTATCAACCCTCTCAGCCCCAACGGTTTACTACAAACCCACCAGCTGGCCACAGTACTGAACCATGCTTCCGGTGTGGAAGAAAACACAACCCAAGATCTTGTCCAGCATTAAACTGGCAATGCTACCGCTGCGGTAAAATGGGACATACTTCGGTGGTGTGCAGGAATAAATCTGTCCAGTCGAGACCAACCAGAACAAACAGAGTCCACCGAGTTGATCAAAATCCAAATACAACGGAAGACGCAGACTCGGATAATAGTATGGGTTTCCCAGAAATTGACGAACTCCACATCAATATAGTCATGGAGAAAGAAAACAAGCAAGTCATACAGTGCAAAAGTCCTGCACCAAATGCGTCAGAAAGTGTAAGCAGCCTGAATGTAAACAGTATGTTAAACACAAAGAAATCTCTCGAGACCACCATCTTAATAAATAATCAAGAAATAAAAATGGAAGTTGACACCGGTGCGAGCGGAAGTCTAATGTCATACTCAGATTTCAAAGACATATTTCAAAGGAAGACTCTCCAACATATTGACATCAAGTTATCGTCATTGTCTGGACCAATTGAAGTGGTAGGCCAAATACTTGTCAACATTGGAATTAACGGTAGCAAACATTCAGCTGCTTTAATAGTGTGGAATAGTAAGAACTCGTTCAAACCACTAATGGGTCGAGATTGGCTCGACGTCCTGTATCCTCAATGGAGAACGTGCTTACACAAATCAGCCATCAATACCATAACAGAGGTGTCAGAACATGTGGAAGAGTTCAAACACCTATTCCCAAACGTTTTCCAAGAAAATTCAGACACGGCTATTAAGGGATTCAAAGCTCAGTTGAATGTGAAGGAAAATATAGCTCCTATTTTTCACAAAGCGTACAGCTTACCGTTAGCACAGATGGGGATTGTTGAAGAGAAGCTACAGGAGTTAGAAAAACAGGGAAAAGTGTACCAAGTGGACTATTCTGATCACGCATCACCATGTGTCCTTGTGAAGAAAAAAGACAATAAGATGCGTCTATGCATCGATTTTAAAAAAACCTTAAACAAACAGCTGAATGTGGATATATACCCACTTCCAAAAATAGAAGAGATTTTTGCACACCTCAGTGGTGGGAAGTACTTCACTCTATTAGATTTGACAGATGCCTACACGCAGTTGGAATTAACAGATGACTCACAAAAGTATGTCACTGTTAATACTCATAAACGTCTCTTCAGGTTTAAAAGACTAATATATGGGCTTGCAAGTGCTCCTGCGATATTCCAAAAAACCATGGACTGTATATTGCAAGGAATAGCAAACATATTTTGCTACATAGATGATATATTAATAAAAGGTAAAGACCTTATGGAGTGTAAACAAACAGTTAAACAAGTGTTGGAACGCTTCAATAATCATAATGTCAGAATCAAACCAGCAAAGTGTTTGTGGTTCAAAAAAGAACTCAACTATTTAGGGTTCTGTATCACGGGGGAAGGACGTAAACCATCCAAAGAGAAAGTCCAAACAATCATTAGTACTCCACCACCATCTAACGTCAAATCGGTACGCTCATTCTTAAGACTAGTAAATTTCTACATGGTTTTCGTCCCACACCTGAGCACAGTGGTCAAACCAATCAGAAAACTATTGGAAAAAAGTGTGAAATTCAATTGGTCAAGAGAATGCCAAAGTGCATTTGATAAATGCAAACAAATCCTAACATCTGAGGCTGTCCTTATGTACTTTGACCCTCAGCTGCCTATCATAATTGCTTGTGATGCCAGTCCTGTTGGGATAGGAGCGGTACTAAGCCATGAAGTGCGGGAAAACAACAAGGTACGTAAGAAACCGATCATGTTTGCATCATGCTCATTGAGTCAACGTCAACAGGAATATTCACAATTAGATAGAGAGGGTCTAGCAATCGTTTATGCTGTAACCAAATTTCGAAAATTCATTTGGGGAAGAAAATTTACCTTGGTGACGGATAATGCTCCCATCAGGCACATCTTTCATCCTGACAGGGGGATACCTATTTTAGCTGCTCAAAGACTACAACATTGGGCCGCAATACTAACCGGCTATAACTACAATATGGTTCACAGGAAAAGTCACTTATTATGTGTTCCAGATGCTCTGTCAAGACTTCCGTGTGAAGATTCCATCAAAGATACCATTTATACTGTCGAACAAACAAATCTTCCAATAAGTGTACAGGATGTGGCAGAAGAAACACAAAAGGACCCCATCCTGAGCAAGGTATTTGATAAAATACGCATTGGGTGGAAAGAATATAATAAGGATCCCGATGTGGAAATATTTTTTAAGGTAAGGGAAAACTTATCCATAGTAGATAAATGTATAATGTTCGGGCCAAGGATTGTAATCCCAGGCAAGTTCCAAGCCCAAGTGTTGAAACTGTTACATGGGAAAGGGGTAGTCAGGACCAAAATGTTGGCACGATCTTTAGTTTGGTGGCCAAGCCTTAATAAAGACATTGAAACACACTGCTTCAATTGCGAACCTTGTACAGTAATTAATTTAAAACCAGATAAAACAACCATCCCGTGGCCAAAAGCAAACACTTCGTTTCAACAGGTACATATAGACTTTTACCAGATGGAAAAACAACATTTTTTCATATACTGTGATTCGTATTCAAAATGGTTAACGGCAATTCCTATGGAAGGGTGTAACCTTGTAAGTGTACATAAAGAACTAATGTCATTATTCTCCATATGGGGCCTACCTCAATCAATAGTGAGTGACAATGGACCACCTTTTGGGGGAAGTGATTACCAACAATTTCTAACAAAATATAACATCACCAAGATACATTCACCTCCATATCACCCCCAAAGTAATGGCCTGGCGGAGAGAGGAGTCCAAGTGTGCAAAAAAGCACTACGAAAAATTATATTAGAAGAAGGTGCAATTAGACAACAAACAGAGGACAGATTAAATGAACATCATCCAAAAATTAACATCATTCCTATTTAACTACAGGAACACTCCGACAACAGTTACAGGTAAGACGCCAAATGAAATGCTTCTGGTATATAAACCAAGGACCCTTTTAACTCAATTAAACCCAAAAACGGATAGATCAAAAACATTTCAGTTTGGTCCATACCCATTTCAGGAAGGAGAGCAGGTAATTGTTAAACTAGGAAAGGCTCCCCCATTAAGAGGAACCATAATGAGAAGACTAAGTGCGGTACGTTACCTAGTGTCGGTACAAGGGGTATTAAAGCAACCTCATATCAACCAATTAAGTCGTGCCGTGCAATAAATTTAAGCCGTGAGAGGATGTAGTGTTCACACTACATACAACTTGTGTAAATATTGTAAATATATTCATAGGTAGTATTTTAAGCCAATTGTAATAACTAGTAACTTTAGCTTAAGTTAAGAATATCTCTATAGTAAATTGTAATATCTATAGCATAATGTATATAAGCCATATTCATTGATACTTCGACAGCAGTCGTGTATAGTCAGTCGTAGTCAATCAAGTCGTGTAAACAGTCAAGTAATATTGTTTTTTAGTCATTAGTTCATGTGTATTTTAGTCTTGTGTCTCCATAGTGTAAATTTGTAAATAAAAGTTGTACAGTAATCAGTCTCTTAAAAATATTAGTAAATCCAAATAATAAATAATATAAGTTGTGTAAGTGTAAAACACAACATCAAATAGATACAACAACAATTATGAAATGCTCGTAGCAAATGCAGTCTTAGCCTACAATATTTCAATTAACGCTAGTACAAGGTTAACACCCTTTGAAACCCTGTTTGGTCTTAAACATCGCGACATACACATAAATGACGAATGCACGGAAGTAAAATCAGTAGATTTCCTCACCGAGAGGAAAAGAACGCTCACAGATATCCGACAAATAGCGAAAGATAATCAGGTTAACAGGAAAGAAAAAGCCAAAGAGTTACATGACTCTAAAATAAAGAAACCAATACCGCAATATAAAATCAACGACAAAATTTTCTTAAAAAAAAACCCTAATAGATAAAGCAGGTGAAACCAAGTGGCTAGGACCATTCAAAATTATAGAGATTGTAAGTGACAAGAATGTAAAAATTGATCGCAAAAGAAAAAAATTAAATTATCAAATAGTCAATATCGAACAACTAAAACCATTCAATATAATTTCAGGTCCCTCTCAGGAGCCGAAGTGACTATCGAACCATTAAAATCTAAACTAGGAATTTATTTCCATAACAAAAGACCCCTACTTGTTTCCGAAAACCCCTACACTGTATATATCCTGAAAAATACCTCACCGATTCCTAATACACTAAAGACTATCAAATCATACTACAATCGTTTGCAGCAATATGAAGCTAAATTAACATCAACACATAAATACTATCATACTTTAACGTTAGGAATTGCTATAAAAAACCTAGAGAACGATGTTAACGAGATAAACTTCCTCTTTCCTAAACAGAAAACGAAAAGAGCATGGTTTAACCTGATAGGAACCGGTTTACACACTTTGTTTGGAACATTAGATCAAGACGATGCAGATAATTATAATAACATCATAAACGAACTAGAAAAATCGAACAAATATACCCTTGAAATTGCGAATGAACAAGCACACGTCACACAAGTGTTCCTTTCAAATTTTAATGACACATTAAATAAAGTCAAAAGTAATGAACAAGCTCTAGAGAAAAATTTACTAGAAATCGAAACCTGGGCAAAAACAACACGAAATAATGCCGAACAAGACAGAATCCCTGAAACACCATACATGGCTATATTAAATGATCACCTATGGTACATGGAAATAATATCGCTGGACGTCCTGATTCAAGTAGAAGAAACATGGATAATAAAAGGTCAAGAACCCCAAGATATTCGACATAATCGAGCTTGCATACCAGGGCTTTTCTTATCAAAATTCATACCAGAAGTCTGCCAAATTCACTCAGTACCTACAACGGACGAGTTAATACAACAATTAGAAGAAGGAATTTGGCTCATTGCCAGCTCTACACCAATTGAATTCACTTACAAATGTGAAAATATTCCTATAAATAAACAAGAAATAGTGCAACCCAGTTTATTGACCATAAATAGCGAGTGTTCCTTCTTTTCCAATGGTCTTCGTATCACCACAGAAGGAAAACGGAACACCAATATCAGTAAAGTAATGGAATTACACTTACCCAATATTCCTATTAAGTGCTGTAAAGAAGAAGAAGAACAAGAAAAACTGGACATCCCATACATACAACCAATCAATCTAAATCTATTACGACACGAAACTATCGAAATTGCTCGAGCTAAACTAGACGACATTCAAGCTCAAATTTCCCAAAAAAGGACAGAAATTTCAGCCATCTTTATCGGAATTATTGGTGGACAATCCCATCACTATTAAGCAGCAATTAATACCCTGTTGTCTCGTTTATTGTTGCTGTCCCGAATGCTTCAGCCGTTTTCAAATGAGACATTGGTGCAATTCCAGGAACCCTTGTTTAAAAATTATCAACTACAATTCAAACAGAAGCGAGCCCCGCATAAAACACTACCACAGGAATCCATCGGCGCCAGAACAACAAATGGAATTGGAACCGTTTAACTACACCAGATCGACCAAAATCGTACAAACAAAAGTGGACGACTTCAATATGGAAAAGCTTAATTATTGGAAATCACCGAGTTTACACAAAAATTAATTCTTTTATACTTCCCGCTGAATAATTTTTGGACTAAACGGGGAGGTGTTATAGGCGTAACGAGTTAGATAATTGTATTTTACTTTAAGTTCTAGGAATAATAGATTATTTAGTTAGGTAAGGGACTGAAGACAAACATCAATATGTTTCCAGGTGTCACATAAACATGTCAAGCCACAAAATGGCAATAGTTGCATTTCTTAGAACGCCACCCTCAGAGGGTGACTTGATAGGACTACAAAGGAAACCATAATCTATGTATTTTATTATACTACTCTCCACAAGCGAACCAACTAAATAAATAGAACCAAAATACGTTTGTAAGTTATTCTAGCTTTAGACTAAGTCTGAGGTACAGCCTCTTGTATTGTATGTAACTTTAATAAAAGCTTAACTTCAAAGTTTTTTTTTTTTAAGTTATAATTGCAAAAAGTTAATATAACACATATAGATCATCTGGGACCGTTTCCGACTAGTAAGTCCGGAAATAAATACGTCGGCGTAATTATAGATGGTTACAGTAATTATGTCGTACTGAAAGCGGTAGCGGACGTTGAGACACAAACAACAATTGCGTTTTTAAGAGAATTTATTAGGTACTACCTACGGTAAACCGAATAAAATCATAAGCGACAGGAGTACCGCATTTACTTCCGAGGCTTTTGAACAATTTTGTAAAGAAAACCACGTTTATCATATCAACAATTCAACGGCTACGCCACGATCTAACGGTCAAGTAGAAAGAGTAAACAGTATGATTAGTGGCTGTACTTCGGCAAATTTGAACGACTTAGAAGGGGCCGAATGGGACAAGGTATTGTGCGAAATACAATGGCATTAAATAGTTCCGTACATAGTGTTACTAAAAGAACCCCAATTAGTCTCGTATACTCCTTTAAAAGAGACGGTTTACGAAGTGATCCGTTAGCTCGGGAGATACAACAATTAAATTCAAGCATATTAAATGATAATCCTCAAAATATGCCAGTATCAGAATTATTAGAAAGAAACAGGGATAAGATGGCAATACGGTTTAATAAGGGCAGGCGCGAAGCACCGACTTATAAAGAAGGCAACTTAGTACTCGTGCGAGAGGAAGCGCGGCTACAGGTACGAGTCGAAAATTAAGCGCTAAATATCGGGGACCCTATGAGGTCGTTAAACCCATCGGGAATGACCGTTATTTAATCCAAGACATTGAGGGTGAGAAACAGAGCACTCGAATATTTAAAGGAATTATATCTGCCGATCGCATGAAACTTGTAAGTCCAAACCTTGCTATAAAATAATGTTAATTCAGACATTTCAATCATGTATCACCAGACTTGTTATTATTGTTTTCTGTTATATGTTAGATACTCGTTCATTGTACTTTGCAGTAGCCTAATATTTTAATTTGAGTGTTTATGCTTATTTACTGTTCGTATATATAGTATTGAAAATTTTATTGCTATGAAAATTGGGTTTGTCGTTCTCGAGAACGAGAACAGGTCAGTTTGGCCGACTTGTTATAATCGTATGATTTAATAATTATGTTATTTGATATTGGATATGTATTGGTTGCCGCCGATCTCCGGGAAGGCCTTGAATAGTCGATAATAGAAGCAAGTCGTTCTCACGGTGGAGAAATGTTTAGACTATGGAGTCTCTGGGACTTTTCGAAGATTGCTGGCCGGACCTGGGATAGGCAAGGGGGGAAGAACGATATATAACCATTGTAGTATTGAAAGAAAAACAAGTGCGAGTTGTAGAGCGGTAGTGAACGGACGTGTTATCGATCGGAGTGAGCTTAATAAAGTTATAGTGTTTGAGCAGTGGTGCAGGAGGTGCTCCGATTTGACAGTGCGAAGTAGTAGATGTGTAGTGGTGATCCTGGTTCACCTTTACGACAGTGCGAATTCTATCAAAGTTCCGCAGCGTGACGTAGCAGAGTGTGTCGTGCCGCCATGGCGGACGGCCACCCTATGAAGAGGATAGAGGAGCTGCAAGGGATATTAAGAAATATCCTTGAAGAACTAAAAGGATATGGGTTTAACCTAAAACTAGTAAAAGAATCCGAAGAAAAAGACGGAGATGGCAAAATAAAAGATGAGGGGAAAAAGAAGCGAAAATTGACAAAGAGTGATGGTACGGAGGATACATCAAACCAAACGATAAACAAGATGGGCAATTCAAAGACCAATTTCGAGAAAAGGAAATCTGAAAGAATAGATGAAAACGATTCCCTTAACAGGGAATCCGAATGTAATCACAATAAGAAAGATTGAGAACACGCTTATGAGACCATGATTATCGATGGTGAAGAAATTGTTGTACCGTCGCAAAATTCAACAGCAAACAGCCAAGAAAACAAGGGATAGGCAGAAAACCAAACCGCCTCCTCCCATAACAATTCGTACAGCTAACACTAGCCTTATAAACGATATATTAGTGAGAAACAATATTAAGACGAGGATACCTCACAAGTATGGAAAAGAGGGTCTCAAAGTTTTCCCCGAGACAGCGGACGATTACAGAAATGCTGTAAAGATGCTTCAGGCGGCTAATATGGAATATTTTACATTTCAACTGAACGAGGAGAAAGAGCTCAAGGTAGTGATCAAGGGAATACCGCCTGATATGAGTACAGAAGAGGTAAAAGAGTCTCTTAACCAGCAAGGACTCAAATACAACACAGTCACCAGAATAGGGAACAAAACTAAAAAGTTACCAATGGTCCTAGTCAACAGTTCGAGAGATGAAGAAGGCAAGAGGTTATTTGACGTGAAAACAATAGCTCAATTAAGAGTAGCGGTTGAACCAAAGCGAAGAACATCTGACGCCAGACAATGCTACAGATGCCAACGATTCGGCCATGTGGCATACCGAAGCAACATGGACCCGAAATGCGTTAAATGCGGCGATAACTACTGGTCAAGGGAGTGCCAACACAAAGGCAAGGGCAAGTGCGCAAACTGCAAAGGAGATCACGTGGCCTCGAGCTGGCTTTGCGACTTTCATCCAAAGAACATAAGGGAGAAGAAAGAAAAAGAACAACAGTCGAAAATCGAAAATTCCGCAGTCAAACCAGGAATATCCTACGCAGACACTACACACAAACATACCAATGAGGACATAAATCTAGAAACAAAAATAAAACAAATCCTGGAGAAAGTTCTACCTGCAATACTAAACAACCTGCATGGATAAGAGACCGATCAAATTAGCCAACTGGAACTGTAACGGAGTTAAAAACAAGATTGACGATCTGCTACGATTTCTACATGAAAACGATATAGCTATAGCATGCCTAACCGAGACTCACCTGAAAGGAAAAGACCACATAAAAACCCCAGGATACAGATGTATAAGAGAAGACAGACCCAGTAGAGGAGGCGGAGTGGCGATTCTAATAAGAAACAGTTTATGCAGCACAATACTACGTTACCCGAAATCCAACAGTAAAATGGAAGCAATTGGAGCGAAGATGTTAGTCAACGGAGAAGAGACCGACATAATTGCAATGTACATCCCGCCAACCGGAAAAGTGGTTTTAGAGGAGTTCAAACAAATAATAACAAAGAGATCAATAATTGCAGGCGACTTGAACAGTAAGCATGAGAGCTGGGGCTGTCACTGCCAAAACAAAAATGGAATGTCGCTTCACAAAATCACGAAGGAACTAAAAACAAAGGTGGTCGGTCCCGACACAATAACTCGACTCCCGATTAACAACCATAGAGGCAGCATCCTTGACATATTCATAACTAAAAGCGTAACCACATCGAACATCGAAACAAAATACGAATTGGATTCCGATCACGCTCCTGTACTAGCAACCATAGGGAGAGAGGAAAAACGGCCGCCTAAGAAAGTTAAACGGACCGACTGGAAAAAGTACCAAAAAATTATCAAGGAACAAACATTTCATCTCGAAGAAGACATAAACAAAGCCATACTGCAAATAGAACATTTAACAACACATGCTCTAGAAACAGCCTCTAGCTCTAGCTAAAAACAAGCGGAGGAGATTCGGCAGGTTAACTGACAAGGAAGACTATAAAAAGCTCCAGAAAGAAGTAAATGAAATGCTTGCCCAGATTAAAGAAGATCAATGGAACGAAGTAATGGAAAAATGCGAAGAATCTATTAATGGAGAGGTATGGCGCGTGATTAGAAGAATAAGAAAGAACAAAAGCCCGAACGAACCGATCCAGGACAAAAATGGCACTCTGAACTTTCAAGATACGCAAAAAGCCGAAATCATGGCAGATTTCCTGGAGGTTCAATTTACAAACTCCATGGACATCGTCATATTACCAACAATAAAAGAAGACTACAACAGCAGACCAATTACCATATCAGTGGAAGAAATCGAAAGAAAGATCGGAAACATTAACACAAAAAAGGCCGGAGGCCCAGATGGCATTCCCAGCCGCGCTGTTAAACTTTACACCAAAAACTATATCAATAATCGTAACCATCCCCAAACAGGGAAAAGGCCCTACCAAACCGGTCAACAGAAGACCCATCAGCTTAACAAATGTCCTATCCAAAATATTTGAAAGGATAATCCTAGATAATCTCCTCCCCGAAATTGAAGACAAACAACTAATACACCCGGCACAATTTGGGTTCTCCAAAGGAGTTGGGGCCGTCCACCAAGCTGCTAATCTAGTCACTAACCTGCGAAAAAATCTGAACAAGAAGAGGAAAGTATTAGTTGCTTTCCTGGATATAGAGAAGGCCTATGATAAAGCGTGGAGAGAGGGAATAATATACAAAATGAAGAGAGGACAAATCAACAAAACCCTAGTTAATATCATTCACGAAATGACAAAACACAGAAACTTCCGAGTTAAAGAAATACTGCTTTAGCCAGATCCAGAACTGCAAGAGACGGAGTACCACAGGGCGCCCCCATCTCCCCAGTTCTATTCAACATACTCATGGGAGATCTACCAGATGTCACAGGACACAAACCGAATATACAAATATTTCAATATGCGGATGATACAGCACTACTAGTCTCATCCAGGACATGGGCTGACACGACCAGGATAATGGAACAAACCCTCAGAAAAGTACAAAAATTTTGCCAGACGTGGCGGATAAAAATAAATGATAATAAAACAACAATACTGAAAGTGGGAAGAGGTCTACCAAAGGGGACGGACAATATCAAATTTGGTAGCAAACTGATACCGCTCAAACGAAAGGCTACATATCTGGGAATTAAAATCAACACACATTTATCATGGCACCAACGCGTCAAAATGAGACGCGCTATAGCTAAGGCTACGCTAAGAAAACTATACTACGTCTTAAACGATAAAAGCAAATTGACGCTACACACAAAAAGAAGAATCTTACTAGCCGTAATCATCAAGCAGGCGAACTACGGCCAAAAAATATGGGCAGAAGTTCTATATCAGTAACAAAGATTTACTCAAAGATCTACAAATCCAGCTAGACACCGCTCAAGCAACAAGATGTTCGATGATAAGGAAGCTATAAATGAGCCGAATACCATACAGAGAAGAAGTAGGTCAAAAAATGGCCTAAAAGTTACCCATAGATGACAGATCAGTCATAGGTTACCACAACCTGAAACATCAAAAACAGGAAGAAAAAAAAAAAAACATATTTTAAGTTTATTTGATGGGAAACAAATAATTAAGACTTTTCAAGTGTCTGGAAATCGATTTTGATATTTTTTCACAGGGTACGCATTTTATGTCAGAACATTTGGTTTAATCAACAGTGCAAAAAAAACAAAGTGTTCCCAAAATACATCCACATTACTGCAAAATCAACAAGTAGATCATCAACAATTGCAATTAAAAAAGCAAAAACTCATTGGATAAAGGAAGAAATTCATAGCCTATACAACAAGAAAGACCAACTCAACATTTACAGAAAAATCCTTCATACACAACTAGCACATAAACTTCATAGAATTGAATTCGATATGTTGGATTCCAATATTAGAGTAAGAATTTCAGATATTATTTTTAAAATTTATAAAAAACAATGTAAGAAGATAAGTAATTTAATCTATAATAAGAATTTAAGCCTTAATAGGAATGTAAAACCAATAGAATTAGACACAGAGACAACAAAATTTGCTGAAAGATTTTTAAATTTGTCAAAATCTCAATTTAACACCAAAGAATTAGAGTTGATAAATAAAGGTTTAAAATACAATATTTATAATAAAGATAGAAACGCAATTACAAACTTAGCAATAGACACAGAACTAGCAACAGTCAATAGTAATTTAGGAACAAAAGTAGAAATTAGTAATATATTAGAAAAAGAATTTGTAAACAATAGTTCAAAAACCAGTGAACAAAAACTAGCAATAAGTTTAAAGAAAAATGTAAAGATGAAGAATTAATATTTACAAAAGCAGACAAAGGTAACACCATTATAGCTATAGATAAAGAAACATAAATTAAAAAAGTAGAGCAGTTTTTAGATAATAAAGATTATAAATTGATTCCAAAAGA
This sequence comes from Agrilus mali, assembly GCA_029378335.1. NCBI lineage: Eukaryota > Metazoa > Arthropoda > Insecta > Coleoptera > Buprestidae > Agrilus > Agrilus mali. The sequence continues at coordinate 13,149,032 of CM055663.1, read as the reverse complement.
TCCAACAGCGAAATTCCAAAAACAGTTAAAATCTAATTTGAAAAATTGTACAAATATATTCAACGAATTTCAAACCAAAAAACTTTCAGTTATGAATCCAAGCGCGCCAAGATTATATGGACTAATTAAATTTGCCAAGAAAAAATGCCGATTCGACCAGTTTGTTCCTTTATTAATGCACCTTGTAAAAAACTAGCAAAAGATTTGGTAAATTTGATTAAAGTTCATACAAAATTTAAGCCAATATATAGTATAAATAACTCGATAGAATTTGCCAAAGATTTAACAAAAATAGAAAACAAACAAGACGACTTAATGATTTCACTGGATGTTACGAACTTGTTTGGATCTATACCTACTTTGGAAATCCCGGACCTAATTACACAAATGCTAGAAGAATGTAACACTTTACCTGCTGTGGTAAACGAAATAATAGATTCCTTAGAATTATGCTTAAAGCAAAATTATTTTAAATTTAACAATAAATTCTATTTACAAAAAGGTTTGCCGATGGGCATGGCTTTATCCCCTTTGTTAGCAGATATTTTTATGTATCAATTAGAAACAAAAATCAACAATAGTAATTACAAAAATAATATAAAATTTTGTAAAAGATATGTAGATGACATTTTTGTAATATGGACAGGAGGGGTAACAGAGCTAAATAAGTTCGTAAATTTCATTAATAAATTACATGAACGTATACAATTTACTTTAGAATTAGAAAATAACAATAAGATAAACTTCCTAGATTTAACGTTAACCAAAATAGACAACAAGATCGAAATATCAGTATTCAGAAAACCAACATGGACAGATTGTTTAATTAATAAAACATCTCATCATCCTATTCAACAAAAACTGGCAGCGTTCCATAGTATGACACATAGATTGTTAAACCTTCCATTGAACAATAAAAATTTTAATTTAGAGAAAAATACCATAAAACAAATAGCAGTCAATAACGGATACTCCACCGAAATTAATAGAAGATTTAATTAATAAAAAACCCAAAAAACACAAAACTATCAATCAGCGTATACATTAGATCACTAATAATTCAAAAACTAGTAACTATAAATCTATTCTATATATAGGGAGTACCTCAAATTTAATAAATAAAATGATAAAACAAAAAGATAAAAACAATAATTTTCATATTTCCTTCAAAACTACAAATAATTTATCCAGGTATTTAATTAACAGCAAAGATAAAAAAGAAAAAGTAGATTCAAACGGGGTGTACAAATTAAATTGCAATAATTGTAGTGCAATATATATAGGACAAACTGGAAGAGCGTTCAAAGAAAGAATTAAGGAACATTTGAAAAATTACAATGAAAATTCATCATTTATGAATCATATAAAAGAGAATAAACATAATTTCATTTTAGAAGAAAACTTCAAAATTTTGCATAAAGAGGAAAAAGGTAAAAAATTAGACATGTTGGAAACTTTGGAAATCAAAAAACATCTGAAAAATACTAACATAAATTTATTAAATGACATAGAAAATGTGTATAGTTCTGTAATTTTAGATAAATTAGTAGATATAACCCCACCACAATAGTAATAGTAAGTACCTATATAAGAGAGGTTGTAATAATATTCTGTACAAATACTTCTTCTGAAGATGCCCTTGTAGGGTGAAACGATCGTAAAGACGTAATAAAGTTATTAAGTGGAAATTAAAAGTGTTTTAATTTATCAATCTTAAATATTACAATTGATATTTTTTATTTGTTTTATTTTATACTTAATTAGAACTTCAAAAAACTTCAAATAAAAAAAAATAGAATTCGTACTAAAAAATACGGCGTTCCATTTAAATTAATCGAGTTACAACCCCTTAAAGTTCTTATATAGGTACTTCATTGTAAATTTCGATTACATAACATAAATACATCTTCAGTACTTGAAACTTGAAAATTAGGTTAGATTTTGATAAAATTCAAATTATTTAAAAAACCTTAAGGTTTAGGTATTACTTATAAACTTTATCAAAACAGACACTTATTTTAATCGGAGAATCCAAAAATGCAATGATATAGGTTCCATTTAAAAAAACATAACTTTCATACTTTTAGGGCATTTTGAACACCCTGTATAATATGAAAATAATTTTAAAAAGTAACCATAATAGACCCCTGTATAACCCAAAATTAAAGTTTTTGAAAGTCTCGTATTTTGGCCATAATATTCCGTGTCGTATAACGTTAATAACCCTTTATATAACTAATTGACAGTTTTATATGGTTGAAAACAGAATAAAATGTACTACCAAAATCAATGATTAAAAATACAGATTCCTATTAGAAAAAAAAATTATCAATAACGTCATAACACAAACAAAAAACGCCATAAAATATTTACTAAAATTTAAATCGCTGTACCCTTCGAGATTTTTCCCAAAAAAGTAATTACTGGAATTACTGAATTTATGCGTTAATTAACTTTCACCCTGTATAATATGCCAAATCACTTGATAATTCCCATAAATGATTATATTGGTATGACGTCATGGTTTGGCAACTAAAGGTACTAATAAATGTTTCTTTAATTATATGTTAATCGTTTAGCTTATTACAGTTTAATTAACGGTACTGAAAAATATTAATTCAAAACTGCTTAATAAGTAAATAGTTTTGAATTAAAGTGTATTATAATACACGTGCCCAACATTATGGTAAATTAGCTAATGTCAATATGGTGACAAAAGAATTCATTAAACGGTAAGGTTAAAACAAAAAAAATAATGCAACCATAAGTAACCTACGTTTATCCACCAACAATAAAATACTGATTAGACAATTTTATCAAAAAACAAAAAAGATACGAATATAGTTATATCTATCTTAATCATGTGTCTATTATTATTACTGTTCACTTTATAATTTTGTTCAAATATATAAATTTTTAAACTGATGTTATTACAAGAGATCAGATGTTTATTAACGTAACTTAATTAATTGTATGGATATTGATTAATGATTACCTTGCATTAATATTTCGTACCGATAGAAAAACAAATATACCTATGTATTTTACTTATATCGGAAAATGCAATAATGGAAAAATAACATTATCTATATGTACCTACATTTTACACATACATAACAAACGAAAGGAAATTATTAGAAATAGCTCTTAAAAATAAGATGAATACCGTTTTGTGTGTATATAGCCACATCCATCCATTTAATTTAGTGAAGTTAGGTTAAAAATAATTGAAATAAAAAACAAACAACTAAAATAAACATATGAAGCAGCAAATTATAAAAATGCAATAATAATTAAGGAATTTGTGCAATGGGAATATTTACGTTACGTTTTAAATACTTAGGTACTTAACAAAATTATTAATCTTTAAACTGTTGTTGATAGTACTTACAAGAGTTTCGCCTTTGGTATTTTATGAGGAAACGAAACCAACGAAAATAAAGTATTTTGGTGTAAACTGGCAACAAGTTCGGCACAATTATTTAAATAAAATAAAATAACACCCTGATTACAAATAATTTCACTGTCCACAGAGGACACTTGTTCAAATGTTTAGCTACTAGCTACTCTATGGCTACTCTACTTTCTGTTTCTATTCGACCAACTTCGGCTTACTTCGGTTAGAACATGAACTGACATGAACTAACATTCATCTATGGGGCCAACGAGAGATTGTGCTCAATATTGAATGTTTACAGTAGCGCAGCTAAATGAAAGGGATAACATAAAAAACTTTCCACGTTAATTTTTTCTATACGAAATTGTTGATTTGGTCGGATTCTTGTGAAACATTATTAAATAATTGCAAATATAAGTAAGAAACACACTTTTAAATGTTTCAGATTTTATTGTACACTCTTAAAGAGTAAAGTTAAACTACTCTTGATAAAGACATAACTATGTCGAAACAATATTGTAGAGTGTAACTGACTATGAATAAGGGTGATAATATGTTATAGACCTATGAGGCGGACACAATAAATATTAGTTTCAGTGTACCTATATACAAATTTAATTTTAATTGGTTAGACAATAAAGCATACACAGGTACACATTCAATGTTTTCGACCGAAAGAAGAAATCAACTTCTAATATTAACAACCTTTATTTTGTCAGGTCTACAAACAGGATTTATTTCTCTCAGTAGGATGTGTTTACTGACAAATAAATAAATAAATTAACTTATATTTTTAGCCTGAATAAATGACTAACAAATTCATCAATTTTTCATTTACGAATCATTATTACCACTATCTTAATAAAATTTTACTTGTTCACGCAATTTACTTTAAAATATACAAACAAGATGTTAATTCAATAAAGTTTGTAATTATTTCAGAAAAAAACGATTGTAATAATTTTTAAAGGATTACTGCCCATTGAAATAAATTAACAAGACATATACCAGTTTGATTTTTAATTTTTCAATTCAATTTTATAAATCCTTTCCATTTTCCATCTTATTCTTATGGTATTCTTTTTAATTTTGTATTTTGTACCGATAACTCGCTTCTTAAAAGCCGTAGATTAATTTAAAATCTACCACTCGAGGTTATGTTTATCGTATTTGTACCGCTTAAACATAGACTATCACGCTACTAAATTTCTTAGTAGCTACTAAGCTTAGTAGTCTACCAAATGTCACTATGAATACGATTTTCTTAGTACGCTCTTAGTAGCTTGCTAGTAGTCACTACCTCACTACTAACTGACTATGAATAAGGCTGAAGGTCTTTAATACTATAAAACCTACAAAATGAAGTAGCCTATTTGTTATTTACTCGCATCCTTGAAGGTATTTCAAGGTTATAAGTACCATAAAATGAATAAAACCTACCCTTTTACTCCTAGCATGAATTTGTCGTAGAAGGCTTATAAACTAAAAATAATCGAAAAAACATTAAAACATTAAAAGTAATAAAGTAGTAAATAAAATGTCTGCACAGTTGTCAGGAGTTTACGCAAAGGGCATATTATTTCCTAATCACAATAGATGCAATTCATAAACGAATTGATGAATTACATAAATAACAAACGAAGACGATGAAAAACTAGGGCAGTAAAAAGTAGTAAAGTAGTAGTAGTAGTTATTATTGAAAATTTAAACAGTTTACAATTGTAAAAATGGTAAAAAGATAAAACCTCAAATTTCTTTTTTTCAAAGCCTTCTCAAACAAATTTATACTAATACTACGCTGTAAGGGTAGGTTTTCTTCATTTTGGGAACGTTGGTGATAAAAGTTCTAGGCAAAAGTTAGGCACTTTTTTTAAACGAATATAGGCTTCCATTTAAAAATATAATGTTCACAGCATTCAATATAAAAAATAGGCCACCCCATCTTATAAGTTTTATAACGCCAAACAATTTCTATTTGAAACATTTCAGAGTCAATGCATCACTTTGGAAAATAAACCGTGTAAACTAAAACTTTGGACACCTCGTATATTAACAAAAATTCTAAGACGCAATTACGAAATTAATAGAAAAAAGTGGGCTACGATTTTCTTTTCTCTGTACTTTATTTATATACAAGTAAGAGACGAGCTTTGTCAAGTAAGCAAACAGCTTAAATAGGTAACATGCAATTACTTTACATATTGATCATTTAAGTGAACGAGTTCGACCGTATTGCAAACTGTGTTTTTTTTTATCTCTTTAATAATTCGTTATTTCATCAATGCAATAAACAGATAATTGTGTCATATTGAAAGGCTGCAGTTGACATATCGAACAACTATGATGTGCAGTGCAACGGTCGGACTACTATTACACTGGGTCATGTCGAGGACAGTGCAGTGGGACAACATGCCGTACAGAATTTACAGTAAAAACAATAATTGCAGTTCCAGTTATACCAAATTACCACTTGCACAAAAAACGGAAAAAAATTAGGGGTGTTATTTCTTTTTAAATACTGAAGCCATATTTGCAAATTGACTTTTGATTCGTGGTCAGTGAGTACAAAAACCACCATAAACTTAATTTGGTAAAATTTTTAGCTCCTTCATTTTCCATTGTCAAAAATGAAAGGTACGTCATTTTATTTCCCCCTCGAAACCATAAAAGTTTTATTTGAAACTTAATATGCAGGAGATGTTCTTATTTATAGATTAGAATGGTCTACCCTATATTAGTAAATAATATACATAAACAATAAATAGGTACATTGGCAGAAGCGCTCACATACGAGCTTTAATTTAAAAAAGGAATGAACTTTTCGACAACACGTATATTAATTATTATTAAGTAATATTTTAAGGCATTTTTTGTACGTAGATAGAACTGTATCTTTAAACAGTTTATGTTAATATCGGTGCAATTGTTATTGTATGTCTACAATATGCAAAAGTACGTTGTAGGCGAATAAATTAAGTAAATGCTTTATATATTCGAGAATATTCCGTTTATACAGGGTTATTCACGGCACGAAATGTTATGGCCAAAATATTGTTACGAGTACTTGCCAATTAAGTTGGTGTGAACATAATTAATGAACATCTTCCCTGATTACATAAGGAATATTCTCGGCTTTCCTGATACATCTAGAAAACACCAGCAGAGATCAATGGGAAAACAATTGAATTACTAGACGGCTGTAGAATACCCTAGAAAAAGGCTGAGAAGACTATAAAAGCGGACGAGACACTCACACCGAGTCAGTTGACAGTTTACAGTAACAGCTGATGCAAAGCGATCGATAGGCGATACAGGCGAACCATAGAGGCGATAGTGTTCATAGAGAGCGATAAATAGTGTCTACCGGAACGGCGATTAAAAAGTGACTTTTAGTGAAATAAATTGTGCGGACTTGTTCATAACTGTAGTGTAGTCAAATTAATTTTAGTAATTAAATAAACTCGTTGTTTTGTTTTGTTAATTGTGTTTTCTGTGACCGAACACGTCACAATATGAAAATTTCAAAAAAATTCACTTTTGGGTTAAATAGGGGTCCATAATGGTTACTTTTTAAAATTATTTTCATATTATACAGGGTGTTCCGATGCCCTAAAAGTATCAAAGTTATGTTTTTTTAAATGCAACCCCTTGTATATTACTGCATTTTTGTATTCTTCGATCAAAATAAGTGTCTGTTTTGATTTTCACGTTTCAAATACTTACGAAGTATTTAAGTTATGTAAGCGAAATGGATATTGAAGTGTAATAATAGATCATATTTTATATCCCAATTATAATAAACTCGTCATTATATACAGGGGGTCCAAAAATGAATACTACTTTCCTGAAAAAAGCTTATGAACGACCTAATACCAATTGATAGGTAATAAAGAAATACATCTTTTAGTAGGTATGTTAAAAAATATGGCGTTCCATTTAAATCAATCAAGTAACAACCCCTTAAAGTTCTTACTTTTAAGTAGTATTCATTTTTGGACACCTTGTATAAGATGACGAGTTTATTATAATTGGAATATAAAATATGATCTATTGTTACACTTCATTGTATATTTCGCTTACATAATTTAAATACTTCTTAAATATTTGAAACGTGAAAATTAGATTAGTTTGATAAAATTCAAATTATTTAAAAAAACCTTAAAGTTTAGGTTTCAAAACAGACACTATTTTGATCGAAGAATCCAAAAATGCAAGTTCCATGTAAAAAAAACATAACTTTGATAGTTTTAGGGCATTTGGAACACCCTGTATAATATGAAAATAATTTTAAAAGGTAACCAGTTTTTGAAATTTTCATATTTTGGCCATAACATTTTGCGCCGTATGTAGCATGAATAACCCTCTATAATAGTTCATTAAGCACACAAATGTATGTTTTTGTTAAAAATTTATCCTAAATCGATTTCCAACGATAATAACCCGGAAGGTTCAAAATATATGTAACAGCCAACATCTGGTATACAGAATTAAAGTAATATTTACCATGCATTCATTACAGTTGTTCGAAGGCCAAGGTCATAAGGATCTATAAGTTATTATTATAATATTTGTATACCTTATGATCGTATTTGGATGTTGTTTATATTTCGTTTTGCGTTGACACGCCACTTCTTTCTCCTATGAGGGAGCTTACTAATTTATATGATCGGATGTGCAAATGATAACGAGCAGATATCGCACTAACTAATTTATTTACATATATACAATTGCCGCACAGAAAATGTCTCTTATAAATATAGTTAAGATTATCTTCATGACTATGTTTTGCTATATGTTATACTTGATACTGATAATGATGATACTGTTATGATGCTAATGATGATGCTAACTTGATAATAATGCTGATGCTGAATGTACTACTAGTAATAGTAATGATACGATAATGGTATGATAATGATACTGTAACCACCCGTCCCCGGGTCTGGATAGCCACTGTGTTACGCAGGAAAGGAGTAGGAATTTTTGTATAAAAGGAACGACGATCTCCACAGAAAGGAGGTCTCCGACATTCCACCTACCCTGGCAAGGAAGAGGGAGACTCTCATAGAGAGTTGTAATTGTTGCTCTCTGAAGGAACTTGATTGGCTGTGGCGAGACGAGGGTCAAATATATGGCCTGCTCTGCACTTCGGTCTGAGATAGTTTCTTCACTAAAAGCTTGATTGGCTGTGGCGAGACGAGGGTCAAATATGGCCTGCTCTGCACTTCGGTCTGAGACAGCTTCTTCGTAAAGGCTTGATTGGCTGTGGCGAGACGAGGGTCAACTATACGGCCTGCTCTGCACTTCGGTCTGAGATAGCCTCACCGTTAAATGCTTGATTGGCTGTGGCGAGACTAGGGTCAAATATATGGCCTGCTCTGCACTTCGGTCTGAGATAGCTTCACCGTACTAATACAACTCTTTCAGCTATGGAAATAATAGACTGTTGTAGGGTGCAGTCTAACGTCCAAAATAGGGTCTGGTTCCTTCAGTGTCATGTCTCGACCATCCTTAAAATAGAGGCGATGACTCCTTCAGTGGCATGTCTCGATCAACACCATTTTAGAGGCGATGAATCCTTAAGTGGCATGTCTCGACTTAATTTAATATTTAACTCCTAAAATTAAATGTAATGGTACTAGATAGGTCTGACCAACACTCACTTTTGGTTTAGTCATCTCTTATACTTGGGCATATCTCAGGTTTTGTTTTGGTAACAAGTGTGATTACTGCATTGTTTAGTTAAAGTTTTGTCCAAATTATAAGGTGAAACTTTCTATTGAAGAACTCTTGGTTTGAGAGGAGGAAGTCTTTGTAAGTGACGTACTTTGTTGTTCTGAACTATCATAAAATAGGGGCGATGACCTTAAGTGGCATGTCCCGACCAACCTTAAAATAGGGGCGATGACCTTAAGTGGCATGTCCCAAACTTACTGGTAGAGGCGATGAATCCTTAAGTGGCATGTCTCATATACCAAACCAAACAAACATACTATTTTACCGTGAACATGAGAACTTCAGACAACCAGTACTTTTGACATGTACTACCTAAGTCCCCCGGTAGTCCATGGCTTACAGCAGGTGTGGCTATAATCACAGTTATAGTCCCGTCTGACACGACTTCTATCCTCCCGGGTCAAGATGAACATGTGAAAGGGCCGCCTACACTATTAGTTGGCGCAGGGTTCTAACTGACCGAACTTTGTAGCAACACCCTATATATTTTGGTATTTGGTTTTAGCAACGTCATACATGTTACTCCCCAAAATTCTTAATGTATACAATAGGTGCTCGTCTACCCTAACTGTTACCACGTTATTGGTCATATTAGATTTGTAAAATACTCTATTGAGTTATGATGGCCTGGTTGGGTTTTTCTGGGGTTTCCCCAATCCTCGCAACAGATGTTGGACCATTTAAGGTTCCCCAGATAAGATAAAACAAAGCAAATAAAATGATTACTCAACCTCTTGTGTTTTCTTGTTATCACATATAGCTTGTACGGAACTCATAAAAGAATCTGATTTATGTTACTACTATCACACAACGTAATTTTAAAGGTCCTACCACTATTGACGATCACGATCATTGCCAATTTCTTTCTTTTGAAAATAAATAACTTTTGAAGGTTTATTGTTTGTTTTATTTATATTTACCTGTCCCGACACCAATTTTACCAGTTCTGACCCGACCCGGGGATGAGCGGTTACAGTGGTGCCGTGACCAGGATAATGAGTCATTCAATTCGTACAAGCCCGTGTTAACAGGAGACACAAGATTGTTTTTTTTTTATGACTTTTCATTTTTATTTTACTACTTTGTTTAAGGTAATTCATAACTATGAGGGTCAACCATCAAGTTGGAAGAAAATTTCCCGGTACCAGGTGACAGCCACAACGAGTCGCCATACGAGTCGAAATAATACCACTCGAAAGGGTTATGAGATTCCCGAAAGTAATTGACGAGGCATTGGTAATGTTAAAACTAAACGGCTTTGAATTTGCATTTTAGGTAACAGATTTTTTTTGTTGTTGTTTATATTTTTTCCGCTCTGGTTTATGTCGTGATCAACGTTCTTTATAAATATTCCATTTTTTTTTCTTTTGACCATCTGTTTTTAACACCTTGTATATCGGTTTAAATTTCTTCATAAGTTCAGTTGGCTGACAAATTCAGATAGCTAACACCTACACAAGGGATGACTACTGCAATTTTCAAATTCAAGACACATATTTTTCTGAACACCCAATATATCAGGGGATTTTAATTTTTTCGCAGTCAGGACATATAAACATGTAGGATTTCTATCTAGATGAAAAAATACTGAAATTTTCGATTTCTTTTGCAATGTTTTTCTTTCTTTTTTTATGTAAGTAGGAGTTTCCGAGATTCAGGGGCGAATATACTCAGATAATAAGGGTTTCCTAGATACCACTTTCGTCTAGTAGATCATGTCCAATCATGTTGGTTACATTTATTATTATTATTATTGTTTTTTTTTTCTCATTTCTCAATTATTAGTGACGTTTAAATTCGTTTGGGTTATTTAGCTTCACATTTAACTTGTATCCTTCCGTTGTGGTCACCGCATTTCGCATATTTCGTCAAGCGACTGGGCGTTCCTCTTTTACCACCATCTGGTAACCATTAAGCAGTCCACGCTTCTCAGCTCTTCCTTCTCGTTCCGGTCTCAAAGATCGTAAATATTTCAGTTCGAAAGGGGCACCATTAAATCCCTCATATTCGATGTTAAAATAAGTGGTCCTGAGTCAATTATATTTTTTTAAATCAACTATTGGTCTTTCCTACTTTTATTTGAGATATTCCCAGAATGATAACTTCAGTGGTTATTTCCGAAAATGAAGATATTAATATTACTCATCATTACGTTTAAAATTTACTTACTGTGTAACTAACTTGTCATAGGGGATTCCCTAAATCCGCTTTATTCCTCTAGTTTCTTCAAAACTAACCGTCTTAAAGCGCAGGGGCGTCTGTAACCACCCGTCCCCGGGTGCTATAAATTTTGAAATTTTTCTTAATATTTATTTTTATTTGAATGCAATCTTATTGATAGTGATGTACATTTTTTCATTTTTCTTCTCTATTAAAAATTTACTCAATTCAAGTGAAGTTTTGGTTTTCTAAAAGACGAACATAAAATACTTCATAATATTGTACAACCTATAATCCTGCGTAACTGGTCAGCTCACGCATTCCAGACGGTCGTTTGTCTAGCCGCGTTACGCCGGGACCCCTCGATATGTAACACTACTGTTTACGCCAGCAGACAGGATTTTTCGGGGTGCAGTAGGTAAGGGGTAGATTGTCGAACACAGGAATCGCCCGCTCAAAAATTTGTAAGAAAGAGAGACGATCATTTGTAACCAGATGAAAGAAGTAGGATAGGAAATATTCCCACGACCAACTAACTCCAATCGGTTCGTAGACAACGGCGGGTTACAAGAAGAAAGGGGACTTTGTTAGCCACGAACTTACGCAAAAGAAAAGGACAGGAGAGTCTGGATAGCCACTGTGTTACGCAGGAAAGGAGTAGGAATTTTTGTATAAAAGGAACGACGATCTCCACAGAAAGGAGGTCTCCGACATTCCACCTACCCTGGCAAGGAAGAGGGAGACTCTCATAGAGAGTTGTAATTGTTGCTCTCTGAAGGAACTTGATTGGCTGTGGCGAGACGAGGGTCAAATATATGGCCTGCTCTGCACTTCGGTCTGAGATAGTTTCTTCACTAAAAGCTTGATTGGCTGTGGCGAGATGAGGGTCAAATATGGCCTGCTCTGCACTTCGGTCTGAGACAGCTTCTTCGTAAAGGCTTGATTGGCTGTGGCGAGACGAGGGTCAACTATACGGCCTGCTCTGCACTTCGGTCTGAGATAGCCTCACCGTTAAATGCTTGATTGGCTGTGCGAGACTAGGGTCAAATATATGGCCTGCTCTGCACTTCGGTCTGAGATAGTTTCACCGTTAAATCTTTCAGCTATGGAAAAGATTTTAGGGTCAAATAAATATGGTCGGGTTTTTTCCTCCCCAAACTTGGGGGTTCCCTGAGGAATAAGGCTTTACCCCGTAATTTTTAATTTTTACAACCCTTTTTTTTCAGCCTTAATGGACAAAATAGCCCCTTTTTTGAGGGTGAAAAAAGTCTAAACGTCCAAAATTTAGGGCGATGACCTTCAGTGTCATGTCTCGACCATCCTTAAAATAGAGGCGATGACTCCTTCAGTGGCATGTCTCGATCAACACCATTTTAGAGGCGATGAATCCTTAAGTGGCATGTCTCGACTTAATTTAATATTTAACTCCTAATATTAAATGTAATGGTACTAGATAGGTCTGACCAGCACTCACTTTTGGTTTAGTCATCTCTTATACTTGGGCATATCTCAGGTTCTGTTTTGGTAACAAGTGTGATTACTGCATTGTTTAGTTAAAGTTTTGTCCAAATTATAAGGTGAAACTTTCTATTGAAGAACTCTTGGTTTGAGAGGAGGAAGTCTTTGTAAGTGACGTACTTTGTTGTTCTGAACTATCATAAAATAGGGGCGATGACCTTAAGTGGCATGTCCCGACCAACCTTAAAATAGGGGCGATGACCTTAAGTGGCATGTCCCAAACTTACTGGTAGAGGCGATGAATCCTTAAGTGGCATGTCTCATATACCAAACCAAACAAACATACTATTTTACCGTGAACATGAGAACTTCAGACAACAAGTACTTTTGACATGTACTACCTAAGTCCCCCGGTAGTCCATGGCTTACAGCAGGTGTGGCTATAATCACAATTATAGTCCCGTCTGACACGACTTCTATCCTCCCGGGTCAAGATGAACATGTGAAAGGGCCGCCTACACTATTAGTTGGCGCAGGGTTCTAACTGACCGAACTTTGTAGCAACACCCTATATATTTTGGTATTTGGTTTTAGCAACGTCATACATGTTACTCCCCAAAATTCTTAATGTATACAATAGGTGCTCGTCTACCCTAACTGTTACCACGTTATTGGTCATATTAGATTTGTAAAATACTCTATTGAGTTATGATGGCCTGGTTGGGTTTTGCTGGGGTTTCCCCAATCCTCGCAACAGATGTTGGACCATTTAAGGTTCCCCAGATAAGATAAAACAAAGCAAATAAAATTATTACTCAACCTCTTGTGTTTTCTTGTTATCACATATAGCTTGTACGGAACTCATAAAAGAATCTGATTTATGTTACTACTATCACACAACGTAATTTTAAAGGTCCTACCACTATTGACGATCACGATCATTGTCAATTTCTTTCTTTTGAAAATAAATAACTTTTGAAGGTTTATTGTTTGTTTTATTTATATTTACCTGTCCCGACACCAATTTTACCAGTTCTGACCCGACCCGGAGATGAGCGGTTACAATACTATCTGTTGCTATGCTACTGGTTCTGTTTTATATTAGTGATAATAGTAAAGAAAGTTGTTTAAATACGTCCCTCTCCACCCTACAAAAAGGGATGGAAGGTACCTAGTTGTATTGGAAATATTGCAAATACGTGCATAGCAACATCAGTTGCCGCCGTTGTTAACTATTTATTTACAAGGGTCAGTACCCTTGTATTACAATGGTAGGTACTTCTACGTGACAAAACATAATGAATGGTTGATGGGCAACATTCCCAAATTAAGGTTTATGGAAGGCAGCAGGTAAAGACCGAATCTGAACATGCCGCCCCCCTTGAAAGTCTAAAGACTTTCAACAAATTTCAAGAAATAATATAAATGATTGATGACTAACTACTAAAAGATCGTGATACATGTAACTAATAAAAATAATGATATATGGAATAATTGATATAGAATAACTAGCAAACTATGATACCTATACTATGAATGAACAACTTAAATTTGTGGTAACCTACAATTAATAGAGTTTATCGATAATGATAAGAAGTCCTTTCACTCACGAACTATTTACACAGGGAGAACGCACACCTTATTTACTGCTCTTTTTATAATGGAGCCACTTCCGATCACAACTCTAACAATGTTATCTGGTCCGAGGTGGATTTCCATTACGCGCCCAAGCTGCCATTTAAGAGGAGGTAAATTGTCCTCCTTTAACAATACGAGGGCACCTCTTTGTAGTAAACCCCCTTGATGATGCTTCCACTTGGTCCTGGTTTGGAGTTCGCTCACATACTCTTTGCTCCATCGTTGCCAGAAATGCTGCCTTATCTTTTGTATGTGTTCGAATTTATTCAGACGATTATCGCTTACATCGGTGAGTGATTGTTCCGGCAAGGAAGTAAGAGTGCGACCGATTAAAAAGTGGGACGGAGTTAAAGGATTGGAGTCGTTGGGGTCATTTGATAAGGGAGAAATGGGGCGTGAATTAAGTATCGCTTCAATCTGTATTAGAAGAGTTTTATATTCCTCATATGTTAGAAAAGTTTGACTACCAATACGCATCAAATGCCGCTTCACAGATTTGACACCAGCCTCCCAAAGTCCACCGAAATGTGGAGATCGGGCGGGAATAAGATGCCGTGTTACACCAATTTTGTTTAAAGTATCTGTCATTTTTGATATATTGCTGGGATCGTTTAACATATTATAAAGATCCTTTAACATAGACCTTGTACCACTATCTGAATACATGCTCGAGGTGTATTGCTTTCGTTGTAAAACATACAAAAATACAAATATAACATTTTAATGATTTCGCACCACGTCCCTTTCTGTCTTTAATAATGATAGGACCAGCGTAATCCAAACCACAGTTGTAGAAAGAAGGAGCTGGAGTTACGCGTGTTTGAGGTAGCGAACCCATTAAAGGTATGGTAGCCTTGGGATTTGCTCGAAAACAAGGTACGCAACTTCGTAATACCTTTTTTACGGTATTTTTACCGGAAATAGGCCAATAGTGTTCGCACAATGATGCTAGCACCTGATTCACTCCGCAATGAAGTAGTCTGATATGTTCGCTTCTGATAATCATGTTAGTTAATTAATGACTAGAAGAAGAATAATGGGGTGTTTTTTATCATAATTAAATAATGAATTCTGCAGACGACCTCCTACTCTTAATATACGATTTTGATCCAAAATGGGGTTAAGTGATAGTAACTTGCTACTTCTTTCAATTTCTTTATTTTTTGCTAAATCATTTATTTCGCGGCTATAAGATTGCAATTGGGCGCATTTTATTAATATGTTTAATGAATTTTGGATTTCTAAACTTGTTAGTGCGCCCTTGCGCCTAGCACCTGAGACAACAAGCAACAATTCGTTTAAGTTTGTTTAGATTGGAGCATTTAGAAAATAGATTTAATTACTCCTGATAAGTTGAAAGGTTAGCTATGATTCTTTCTTCAGGTGCCTTTGTAGTGGTGAGTGGCCACTGAGTTTCGTCGTATGAGAGCCAGTCAAGACCGTTCCACCACAATTGTGAGGTTTCAAGTTGTTTAGCTGATAAACCGCGAGTTAAGAGGTCAGCAGGGTTGTCTTTGGAAGCTACATGTCTCCAATCGTTGTAACTTGACAAAGTCTGTATCTCTGACACCCTATTCGCTACGAAAACTTTCCAATTAGAAGGTGATTTTGCTAACCATGCGATTATAAGGCTCGTCAGATTTACTTACTATCACTACGTGGTCTTGCTCTGTGCAAGGATGTCCTACAATCATTGCAACTTTGTGACATCATCAATTGACAAATTTGCGGTGAAAAGACCTAAAAATTTCCAGTGCAATAATTATGTATTCACAATTTATTAATAACTATGACGATCAATAAGTCACAAGGCCAGACATTGTCTGTATGTGGCTTAGATTTGGAAACATCATAATTTTCCCACGGACAATTATATGTGGCATGTTCTCGCGTGGGAAAACCATCCAGTTTGTTTGTGTTGGCTAAAGACGGACTAACCAAGAATATTGTACACTCTATTGCGCTGAGAGATTAATCTTTATTTTTTTTTTTTCAACTGCCATAATTGATAGTACAAATATGAATAATTATTTTTGATATTTAAATAGCTATAAAGAATTGTAATTTAAAATATATTCGTTACTTTAATAAAAATTAATTTATTAACCTAAATAAAGCATACTTTCATTGTTTACAACGCTTTCGATTATAAGTACATCCCCGCACACTTATAGTAGATAGTTATTTTTATTGAACTAAAAAAATGTTTCCTAGAAATAATATACATAGCAAAACGTTTGCCGGGTCAGCTAGTAAAATTAATAAAATTTGAAGAAATAGAAATTAGTGTGTACCTAGAATGAATAGGTGCAATGAAAAGAATAAAGGGATAAGAAATAGAATAGAAAGCGAATAATATTGTAGTAAGGCAAACCCGGGTAAGACCAATAATTTTTTTGGAATATAGGAATCGAGCAAGTCCTCAACTTATGTATATTTGCAAATAATCTACCCGTCAATAGGGGTCGTGGATGATCAACCACCGGATCGACCGGCGTCTTATGACTTACTTGTTACATTCTCCTTGACTGTGCTCGACGAATATAATTCTACTGCTAAATTTCTGTCAGGTTATGGGCCCAGGCTCAGGTTAGGGTAGTAATCGTATCGTTCGAAAATTCGTAGTGTTAAAAGTAGTGAACGGAACGGGTAATAATGGCTACCGCGTCGGGTTTTGGAAATATTGAGAAACTAACCGAGAATAACTATGACTTGTGGAAGGTACAGATGAAAAGTGTACTGGTGTTCAATGACCTATGGCAATATGTAGATGGTACAGAAACGAAACCAATTGAAAACAATGAAGCCTGGATAAAGAGGGACTCCAAGGCCCTGGCCCTCATAAATTTGAGTATCACGCAAGGTCAGCTAAATCATATAAAGAAGGCAATAACATCCAAAGAAGCATGGGATGATTTAAAATCAATATTTGAATCACAAGGTCCTATAAGAAAGGCGGCAATGTATCTACAGAAAACTTATAAGGCTGGAGAAAAGTGAGAACGTAACAATGTCGCAACATGTGAATAATTTTTCCAATATGGCTGAAAGATTGGAAGAAGCTGGTCTAGAAATTCCTGATGAGCTCCTGTCGATAATGTTGCTGGGTTCTTTACCGACCGAGTACGAAAACTTCAGTATCGCCATAGAATCACGTGACATTATTCCGACCTTCAAGAACCTGCAGATCAAATTAATCGAAGAAGAATCGCGCCAAATCGAACGAAACACGAATGAAGCCGAATACAACAAACATGGCGCATTGTTTACAAAATCAAAATCGTACGCGAGACATGTAAACAACTACGAAAATTTAAAGTCAAACGCGAAATTTACGGGCATAAGTTTTCGGGAAAGTGCTTCAATTGTGGAAAAATTGGCCACATTCGACGAGACTGCAAAATTAAAGTAAAGAAGGCAGAATCAAATAATTTAAGTGACGTTATGACAGTGGTGGCGTGCAACGCCGATTATTATGAGAAATCAGGACAGCGGAGCGTTGCGACACATGTGTAATAATAAAAACAATTTTCTGAACCTACGAGCTGACGATACCCCGAAAGTTTACACAGCAGCTGAACATTACACGCAAGCAATTGGTGCTGGAAATGTCAATTTAAATACAAGAAATCCTGTGAAATTAAAAAACCCTGTGGGTGCCGGAGTTAAGAAATAATTTACTGTCGGTGTCTAATGTTACTGACAACGGTTATACGGTTATTTTCAAGAAAGATCAAGCTACAGTTAATAGAAGTGATGATACGGTCGCGTTGACTGCTACGAAACGAAACAAGTTATACGTGGTGGACGAAAAACGAAATTTCGTGGCAATTGCAAACACAAGTAAAGAAAATATTGTTAAATGGCATCAAAGATACGGGCACCTGAATATGAATGATTTAAATAAAATGAAAACTAATGAAATGGTATTGGGTTTAAATTTAAAAACTGAAATTAAAGACATTAACTGTAAAATCTGCACAAGGTACCAGATCTGCGAACCGCGAGAACAAATTACTTGGTCTAGTCCATTCGGATATTTGTGGTCCATTTCGAACTGAATCGCTAGGGGGAGCAAAATACTTTGTAACATTCATAGATGACTGTTCTAGGTATACAAAAGTTACAATGCTTCGCAAACGATCTGATGTTTTTCAAGCATTTAAAACCTTCAAGAACAAAATTGAAAAACAGACCGGTAACAAGCTGAAGAAGTTGAGGACCGATAATGGAAAAGAGTATGTATCCACAGAGTTTGAAAAGTTTCTGGAACAAGAAGGAATTGTCCATCAGCTATCTGTGGAATACACACCACAGCAAAACGGTGTAGCAGAGAGAGCCAATAGAACTCTGGTAGAAATGGCACGTTGTTTAATAGTGGAATCAAACTTACCTAACTCTCTTTGGGCTGAAATGGTAAACACGGCAGCTTTCATTCGAAACAGATGTGCAACGAAGTCACTGGATGGTACGAAAACTCCATTCGAAGTTTGGTATGGCCGCAAACCATATATTAGGTATTTTAGAAAAATAGGAAGTACAGCTATAGCACTCAGAAAAGGACCCAAAAGATGCTAGTTTCAACTTAAAGGGGACGAATATATATTAACGGGTTACTGTGAAACGTCAAAAGCATACAGGTTATGGAAACCAGGTACCAAATCAATAGTCAAGGCCAGAGACGTCAAAATTATTGAAACATACAACGACGAGATAGCTACAGAAGAAAAATTTGTGCTTGAAGATATAATGTTGGACGAAAAGAATAAAAATCATGAAACAAATAAAGAGATTAAAGAAGAAGTTCAAGGCGATGCAAGTAACAATAGTGAAATGAGTGATGATGAAGAAACAACAAAAGAAAATGAACAAGTTACAAGAAGTACACCATCTCGAGGACGGGGACGACCAAGATTAGAAAAATCAGGAAAGCCAGGAAGACCAAGAAAAATATACAATACTAGTGAAGAAGTAGATCCAACTTGTGTAAGAGAAATTCAAGACAGAGAAGACAAAAGGTTATGACTGGAAGCAATGAATGTCGAATACGAAACGTTACAAGAAAATGGGACCTGGATACTTGTACCAAAACCAATAGACAAGAAAATATTAACAAGCAAATGGGTGTTTAAAACAAAATTAACTGCAGAAGGTAATATAGAAAAATACAAAGCTAGACTGGTTGCCAGAGGGCATGTGCAAGAAATAGGTATAGATTACGAAGAAACTTTTGCGCCTGTGGCAAGATACGAAATAATTCGTACTTTATTGGCTGCTGCTGTAAATAAAGAAATGCACGTACACCAAATGGATGTAGTGGCTGCATATATACAAGGTGAATTGCATAATGATATTTACATGGAACAACCAAAAGGATTTATACAAAAAGGCAAGGAAAACATGGTATGTAAATTATTAAAGCCTTTATACGGATTAAAACAATCCGGTAGGGAATGGTATAGAAAACTCGATACTTACATTTTGAATAACGGAGGCAGCAGAACTGAAGCTGATCCATGTATGTATATTTTTAAGGGATCAAATCCTGTTATATTGCTTGTATACGTTGATGATTTGATTATAGCCTCAAAAAGCTTGGAACAAATTGGACATGTAAGATCCATGATGAAGTCTAACTTCAAGATGACTGACTTGGGGAAATTAAATAATATTTTAGGTATACGAGTAGTCAGAGAAGGTGCAATAGGGAGTATACACTTGTCTCAAGAAAAATATATCAATAAACTGGTTGGTAAATTCAATTTATTAAATGCTAAAACAGCATCAACACCGTTAGAACCTAATTTGAAAATTAGTAAGGATATGTACACACATATCCTTACAGATGAGGAAAAAGATTATATGGCTAAACGCCCCTACAGAGAAATAATAGGAAGTTTAGTTTACCTAGCCAACTCTACACGTCCTGATATTGGTTATGCAGCCAGTACGCTAAGCAGATTTTGTTCAAACCCTGGAAAACAACACTGGATACTTGCAAAACGAGTCATTAGATATCTGAAGGAAACTAGAAAATATGGTATAACGTATAAAAAGAATAAAGAAAAACTTAAGGCCTATTCAGACTCAGATTGGGCTGGTAACATCGACGATAGAAAATCTTGTTCGGGAATAGTTGTCATGTTAGCAGGTGGACCTATCAGCTGGAAATCGAAGAAACAAGATTCAGTAGCTCTATCCACGATGGAAGCAGAGTACGCTGCGTTAGCAGAAGTGTCACGCGAAGTGATTTACTTAAAACGTCTTTTGGTGCACATGTGTTTTCCCGAATTAGTTGAACCAGCAGTGTCAGTATATTGCGACAACCAAAGTGCAATCGAGCTGTCTAAAAATGCAGTGCATCACAATCGAAGCAAACATATAGACATTCGTTTCCATTTTATTAAAGAACTTATTGAGAAAAATGAAATTGTTATTACATATTTAAGAACTGATAATATGATTGCTGATATACTTACAAAGCCTTTGACAAAATGTAAACATGAATTGTGTGTAAAAATGTTAAACCTAATTTAGTTATGTTTAAGTTTACTTTTATATTGATTGGTTTTGTGTATGATTATGAGTTTCTAAAATTGAACTGTAATGATTGATGTAATGTTTTAGTTAGGATGTTGATCTTGAGTACTTGTCGATAGGGGGAGTGTTGGAACATAGGAATCGAGCAAGTCCTCAACTTATGTATATTTGCAAATAATCTACCTGTCAATAGGGGTCGTGGATGATCAACCACCGGATCGACCGGCGTCTTATGACTTACTTGTTACATTCTCCTTGACTGTGCTCGACGAATATAATTCTACTGCTAAATTTCTGTCAAATTTAATATTGATATATTAGTGGAAACATTAAGAATGGAGGAGGAGCAGCAAGTTCAAACAAAAACGCCATTTTTCAAACCAACGAAAATAAATTTTATTGACAAAAAAATGATTAACATATATTCTAAGGGGGTGGAAGGTACCAAGCTCGAGAGTAAAATAGAAAACTTAAATAATAAAGACAATGTAACTTCAATGACCGGAAATCCCCGTCATGTTACACATTCGTTTCATTTCAAAACTGAAGAATCCTTGGTTAATACGACTAGGTACCGGGAAATCCATGTGCATCGAGAAGGAGGAGGACGTCGACCACGGCACAACAGCCCGAAAAATGTATATATCTATAGTTAATAGATTGCGTATCGCATTCTTTGTGAAACATTTTGAATACCAAAAAAAGGGGGTTTAGAGTAACAAAAACTGGGTTACGTTTCACGAAAATATTTTATTAATCTCTACAAATTTGTTTCAACCCTTGCGGGTCATTGTCAAGAGCTACGAAGTTACTAAAGATGTAAATAGTGTACCAGACTTATATAAACGGATTACAGTAGGCAAGAAGAATTTTATGCAGGTAGGTAACGGTTATCTATTTGGAAAATCCAATAACAGCGGAGAATCCAATGTGAACATTTCAATTTGATTATTTACAATATTTTCATTATTATTAATGGCTTTCTTAATTTCCAGAGATTCAAGTAAACTCAATTTACGACGATCAAATTGAAATGTTCACATTGGATTCTCCGCTGTTATTGGATTTTCCAAATAGATAACCGTTACCTACCTGCATAAAATTCTTCTTGCCTACTGTAATCCGTTTATATAAGTCTGGTACACTATTTACATCTTTAGTAACTTCGTAGCTCTTGACAATGACCCGCAAGGGTTGAAACAAATTTGTAGAGATTAATAAAATATTTTCGTGAAACGTAACCCAGTTTTTGTTACTCTAAACCCCCTTTTTTTGGTATTCAAAATGTTTCACAAAGAATGCGATACGCAATCTATTAACTATATTTTAAACGCGAGGGACGCAAAAATAGTATCGCTATACAGGAAATTACTTTTCAAAATTAAAACATACTTCAACCATATTTGGTTTAATAAGCAGTGTATTAAGTTTAAAGTCATACCAGTGTATATGATGGTTAAGTGCAAGAATAAATCACCGGAAGCTCAAAAAGCAGTAGAGGCAGCTCAAAATTGTTGGTTTAATTTGGAAATCAAAAAGTGGCAGACAAGAAGACAAAATGTAGGTGAACACCTCAAACTTATACACATGCAGATGCACACCAGGTTCCACAATGTCATCTTTGATTGCATCACTTCAAACATCCACGAAGAAGTCAACATTAACATCAAAAAACATCAGTTAAAGTTAAACAGGAAGTTGGACAAACTCAAAAGCACACAACTTAAGACTAAAACTAAGAATATTGCTTCAGGTATAAACAACAACAACTTAGACCATTCTAATTTTAATTTCTCTGAGAGAACCGTAAATTTATCGAATGTTAATTTCAATAACACTGAATTGAACCTTTTAAACAAAGGCTTAAAATTTTCGCCAAAATTAACAACTTCATTTAAAGATTTAGAATTGTTAGGTGTTAACGTTGATATTGCCTTAAACAAATCAGATAAAGTAGAAATAATAGATAAACACAATTTGGCGAAAATCATTAAGTCTACACAAATTAGCCATAACTATAATAATGTTTCCAAAACTATCAAGTCCATTAAATCTAAATGTATTCAAAGTAACCTTATAATTTGTAAAGCTGATAAAGGGAATTCGGTCGTCATTTTACAAAAAAGAGATTATATTGATAAAATTAATATGCTACTGTCAGACAACAATGTTTTTTCTAAATTAAAACGTGATCCCACATTAAAATCTCAAAAAATAATTACAGAACTCATCAATAATAGCAAAACTTTAATTCCTAATAAAGATACATTTAAGTTTAAATGCATGAACCCGTCTAGTCCTATCCTGTATGGACTACCGAAAATTCATAAAGTTAATGCACCTATTAGACCTATAGTTTCTTATTTGAATGCTCCTTCTTATAAGTTATGTCAGTTTTGCAATAACCTTTTACAGGCTAACTTTGATTGTTTTTCTAGTTTTAGTGTTAAAAATTCTTTACAGTTAGTTGATTGTCTTAAGATTATTAAACTTCCAGATAAATCTATATTTGTATCCTTTGATGTCAAAAGTCTCTTTACTTCAATTCCAGTTAACAAACTAATCAAAATTTTAGAAAATAAAATAGAAGTTAATCCTAAACTAAACCATATGGAAAAATTTGAACTATTAAATATTCTAAAAACTTGCTTAGATCAAAATTATTTCAAATTCGAAGACAATTATTTTAAACAAAATGATGGATTACCTATGGGTTCTCCTTTATCACCTCTCCTTGCAGAAATTTTTATGGCCTCTTTCGAAAATTCACTTTTTAAACTTAACTCTGAACTTATCAAGCTTGTTACCCTTTGGAGACGTTATGTAGATGACGTTTTTTGTATTTGGAAGGGAAGCTTAAGACAATTAGACAACTTTCTCAAATTATTAAATTCCATAGATTCGAACATTCAATTCACGATGGAAATTGAAACAGACAATAAGTTAAACTTTTTGGATCTTACTTTATACAAAAATAACAAAGAAATTATGTTTGAAATTTATAGAAAACCTACGACAACTGACACGGTAATTCCCTTTGACTCAAATCAATCTTTTAACATCAAAATGGCAGCTTTTAATAGTTTATTACACAGGTTAATAAGTTTACCCCTTTCTAAAACCAATTTTGAAAAAGAATTAAAAATTATAAAACAGATTTCCATTAATAACGGGTATAATCCCAACCTAATTGACAAAATGTTAAAAAGTAAACAACGAAAACTCATTGAAATCAAACTTTACAACGGTCTCCTTCCTGATTTAATTCCTGAAAATAAGAAATACGCTTTTATTAACTATGTAAAAGAAGTCGGATACAAAATTAAACACCATCTAATTAAATTAAATATTATACCAATTTTAGTCAACAAAATTAATTTAAAAACTCTGTTAGTTAACAACAAAAATAAAACAAATTCAATAGATAAAAGTGGCGTGTACAAATTATACTGTAGATTGCACAGCCTTTTATTTGGGACAAACAGGTAGGGCCATAAAAACTCGTCTTAAAGAACATGTGCTTGCCATTCAGAATAAAAAGAATAATACAGGAATAGCTCAACATTGTCTAGATTTCAAACATAATTTAGATATTAATTCAATTGAACTTGTACATTCTGCTCAAAAGGGTCGTAAATTGAGTTTACTTGAATCTCTGGAAATTAAGAAAGCCATTAATAATAATGAAAATATTGTAAATAATAAAATTGAAATGTTCACATTGGATTCTCCGCTGTTATTGGATTTTCCAAATAGATAACCGTTACCTACCTGCATAAAATTCTTCTTGCCTACTGTAATCCGTTTATATAAGTCTGGTACACTATTTACATCTTTAGTAACTTCGTAGCTCTTGACAATGACCCGCAAGGGTTGAAACAAATTTGTAGAGATTAATAAAATATTTTCGTGAAACGTAACCCAGTTTTTGTTACTCTAAACCCCCTTTTTTTGGTATGTATATATCTGTCCAATTTTTTATATGTTCATTTCTTATTATTAGAGTTGTTATAGTATGATTGTTGCGCAGCAGAAGAATAGGATATTTTTGGCCGAACTTGATTGCAGCATGTTTTAACCTACCACCTACACGTATAAGGCCGTCGGAATCTAAAAAAAAAAATTTAAACAAATAATTACACTTTTTGAATTCAATTTTTTGTTCTTTTAATGCTTTAATTTCATTACCAAAATGAAATTCTTGAATCGATTTTATTATTTGCAAGTGGCCATTTCTTTTTTCAGAAATTTTGCCAGTAAATTATTACATCAATATCAATGCGCTCGTTAAAATTTCTTGGTGTATCAGTTATTACCAATGGGTTTTCGGTGTTTTGACGACAGATTTTATTTTTTCGGCAGGTTAAGCAATTTTTTATTTATTCCTCAGTGAGAGTTTTTATGAGTGCAAATTTACATGTAATATTGTGTTAGTTTTCTAAAGGTTTCTGTTGTTCCTTTGTAGAAATTTAATTGATCTTCATGAAACATTTGTATAATGTGTAATTTTGAATATTTCGAAAGTATATCACGTAGTGCTGCCTATTATCCGGAACCGCGGATCTCGGATATTCAATCATTTGCGGATATCGAGATCGAGATCGAATTTTTGGATTTCGATTTTTAAATTTAATTACGGATATGATCCGGATGTGAAAAATTATGTACCTAAACATGATTTCTTTATTTTAAGTATAGAAGATGCATGCGTGTGTTTGTACACGTATAAATACTGTTAGGTAATTTTATATATCACGTATTTTTCTCAATACTTTTATTTAATCAATTCTAACACAACAACAATTCAATAACTTATTCGCTTTTTAATCACTTTCTCATCTCACTTATATCTATCACTCTTCTGTATAGAACTGTCAAACTGTCCAACGCTGTTCCTTATATGGTGTTATGGACGTTTTTAGATGATTCTCGAGACTTCCAGCAACCTTTTTCTCGAACCTTCTGGAACGCGTCATAGGTAACTTCCACTCAACTTTCGCAGTCGGCGCATGTCAACGTCATTCAAAACGCCACGTCCGTCATACTATGGTACATTTTAGTGATGGGCACTATCAAATAAATTGAACTATCGAATAATTACTAAATGAATACTTTTAACTATCGAATGAATTCATTCGAATGAATTTAGTAATTACTATTTTTTTCAATTACACGATAGTCAGGCAGCAGACGGTTATCCATCGCTCGGTCCATACTAACATACAAATATACTGATACGAACGTGTATACCAACAGACAAATATACGATTAATTAATATGCTAGTATGGATAAAAAACAAACAGGCTATGCTGAAAATAATAAATAACCTCGACTTGAAACATGGTTTCTAATTCTTATTACTTTGATAAAATTATTATTTACTTAGGTAAGCGATCTTTTTTGTATTATTTATTGCTATACGTACTTTATTGTTATTGAACTAAAATAAGTGTTTTAGAAACATCTGTTGTTCTTATCCAGGTATTTGTTAGAGGGCGACGAATAAAGAGTTTTTTATTTTTACATTTAACTACTTTTTTTATATGTTTCTGCACTTATTATTATTATTTTTTTTTTGGGTAATTATAAGTACGCAGTACAAACATATAGTACCTAAGTATTTATGACTCAAATCATCACTACACTAATTTAAAAATTATTAATTATTTATTTGCATTTTATTTTGCCTCATATTTAACTAGTATAAATTGGTGCCATAGAAAATTATGTTTTTAAAGTATGTATGTATGTATTGATAACGTCTAATAATTATAGAATTGTTTATATTATTCGGCTCTGCTACGAGGAAGTAGCGAAGTAGTAGCCAATGCGCAAACGTATCATTTACCCATTCCAACCACGACTCCAACGTTCAGTTCGATAGTTGAAAAGTATTCGAATAAAAAAAGTAATTACTATTTTCAGTAACTACTTTCAGTTACTAAAATTATTCATTACTTTTTTATTCGAATAAAAATAGTAACTACTATTTTCAGTAACTACTTTCAGTTACTAAAACTATTCATTACTTTTTTTATTCGAATACTTTTCAACTATCGAATAATTCGAATAGTAGTGAACTATCGAATAGTTCGATAGTTTTTATTCGATAGTGCCCATCACTAGTACATTTATACATCTGATGTAATCGATTGCAGGATTTGCCGAATAACAAACTAAAAACAAACACACACTTAAAATGAAACTAAAAAAAAATGAATTGAAAAAACAACGTTTTATTCCTATAGACATAGAACGTTAAAGGTATACTATTTTCTTTGAATAAGTATTTGCTTATTCAAATTTTATACAGTCAGGTATTAGTATTCCCATGTAAATTAATCTTAACATTTTACGAATGATTTTTAAATATCCAGTTTATCGAAACCTATTTCTATACAAAACAATTAACACATTTGTCACAACTAAACTAAATGACAATTTTGGTGAAAAATATTAACTTATCCACATTTTTAGGATCAAGGCAATTCCTTTTAGCTGTAATTATATTTCCAGCTGTAGAAAAAAATCGTTCCGAACTTGCGGATGAATTAAAAAGATACCTGCAATAATCTCTATATTTTTTTTAAAACGGTGTCATTATTCAAAATTTTTATCATTTATCAATCATTTATTCAAAATGCTTTTTATTCCTATTTTCGGACCCGGGTACCTGGATATTCATATTTAATATCTCAAAAGATCCGGATACTTGGATCCAATAATCCGAGTATCCGGATATCCTAATTTGAGATCTCATCATGCCGACAGTCCTAATATCAGCGGTTATTTTTTATTTTCGATTTCAAAGAAGGCAAATATATCGGATTTTTATTAATATTTACAATTTTCTCTGTTGTAGTACGAAATTAGTTATATTGTTCGTGTTT
Organism: Agrilus mali; assembly: GCA_029378335.1. Classification (NCBI taxonomy): domain Eukaryota; kingdom Metazoa; phylum Arthropoda; class Insecta; order Coleoptera; family Buprestidae; genus Agrilus; species Agrilus mali. Next base: position 13,121,212 of record CM055663.1, on the reverse strand, counting down.
ATCGTTACAGACTGGCAGTTTCTTCTTTTTTAATAATTTTCACTGATTGTTCGAATTTTTCGTACGGTGGTAAAAGAACCATTACAACTAGGTCAACCAAATTTATTGGATTCACTTTGACTCGAGAAATAGTATTTGCATTTTTGTTGAGTGAGCCTTTTTTATGAATTATTTAGTAATCATACTCTTCCAGTTTCAAACGCCATCGTATCAATCTGGAGCCAGGATCTTTCACAGAAAATAACCAGGACAATGGTGTATGGTCGGTGCCTATTTTAAATTGTTTTCGATATAGGTTTGGGCGAAAGTGTTTAACTGCCCAAACGATTGCCAACAGTTCTCTTTCGATGATGAAATATCGGGTCTCAGCAGGGTTTAATGTCCTACTGGCAAAGTCATTTCCTATGACTCCTTGGGATAAAACTGCTCCTATATCCTTCGTTAAATTTAGGAAACTGTAGAATTGGTGCTGAAACTAATATGGATTTGAGAGTTTCAAACGCTTGCAGAACCTCGTTGTCCATTTCAATGACTTTATCTTTTTTGAGTAGAGATGTTAAGAGTTTTGCTATCTACCACTATCAAACAGCGTCTACATGCAGTCATGCGTTACCATGCGGAATCCGTTCGGACTACAAATGTCAACCCCGCGTCAAATGTCAACTCAATCTCTGTACAACTGCAGCGATTGACATTACACCCACGCTACGTTCCCTGAGGATGCTAACCACAGTGGTTGGCGAAACGTCGGATAGGAAACTTCTTCGGTGCTCTCACCGAAGGAGAAACAATCCTAGACCAAGGCCATCAAGCCTGGATTTCACAATTTCTTCTAATAACGCTAGCCGTGAAAATCTAAGTCGTGGGTGGAATATTTTCGTATTTATTTTTTTGGATAAAGCTTGCTAGAGAATTATTTTCGAGTATTGATAGATTAAATAATCTTCTTAATCAATGCTGAATCTTCTCATCATAGGCTGCTTACAATCCCATCCTCGTTGCCATTTATTGTTATGCACTTTTCACTGAAACTATTTTTAAAAACTTTATTGAAAAAAAGTACAAATTAAATTATTACATAAAAAAATACAATGATGTGGCCGCATGAATTCGCCACATATTTTATTGTAATATTGTAAATATTTCTTTTCTAAATTTCTGTGTAAATATCTTTTCTTTAATATTCCAATTTCGCTTACTAACAACATGACGTCAATTACTCTTGGTCTCTTCGTAATTGCATTTTAATGACAGGTTTCTTCGGTGTTTATGGTAAATACTTTTCTTAGTATATATAAGAGCTTTATTGAAACATAGTTAACAAAACAAAAAAAAAATACAGAGAAAACAACACAAAATTTATCATTATTTATTTACTACTTTACTCAGTCCTTCCCTTCCTTCTCCCTTTTTCCTGTATTTCCCCTTCCCCCTTTCCGCCCTCTCCTTTCTGATATTTGTTTCACTAGGGCCGGACCACTACCTTTTATCCACTTTTATTCTCATTCCAAGTTCCTCCCTATCATTCTTCCCGAATAGTTCTTCTACCAAGTACTCCATTGACTCGTTCTTTTTTCCACATACTCTACCCACTCTCTTACTTCCTTCCATCCAAAAAAATCTCATTAAATTCATTCCTATTCATTCAACTATTACTAGTAAAAAAAATTTCAACAGTCTGAGTCGTATTTTCTGGAAGTTACAATTTTTTATAGTTTGGATTGCGGTAGCGATTTTTTTTATAAATTAAATTAACACAGAAACCGACCGTCACAGGTGTACAAGTTGGCTATCAAACTTACATTAAAATTACACGTTTTATTCGAATTCAGCGTAAAAAATATACCATTCCATTTAAAATAACGAAGTTTGTGTCGACTTCCGGTATAACTGGATGTAAACCGAACTTGAAAAAGAAGCAGCATAAGCAATAACCAAATAAGCCCAAGTTTCATAATTGAATTCCTTCTACTAATTCATATACTTCTAATAGCCCATCAACTTGAAAAACCCTGTATATGACCGGTGCCACACAGAATTAAAATATTAAATTTTCTACACCTTCGAAGAACAGGGTTTCGGAAGTTTTCGAAGCAAGAAAAGTACGCACCCGATTCTATTGGCTACGAAGTATAAACGATGTGGAAGACTGTTGTAAGAAATGCTCAACATTATTATATATCTGTAATTTTCAAATACATGATTGACTCGGCTTTTATTTTGTGAAAATTCATGACTTTATATAAATAAAACTAATGTTTGAAATGTTTCCAATTTTATTTTTTACACAACAATTGTTTCGCTACACGAAAATGCGAGACCGATAAAGAATGAAGTAAGGATATCTCGGTTTAATTAACAATTTAACAAAAGAAAAATTTTAATCACTGAAATTAAAAAATTGCAGAAGAGAAAAGAGGTAAACTATTGATATCCGAGAAGACTAAACGACAAAGGATCCGTCGGATTGTCTTTAAATATGAATTAAAAACAAAACACTGTTTTAACATTTAATTAATTGCTTCAATGGAACGGTAATTTTCAAGACTAACATGACTAGTTTTTATATTAAAAATGGCCATGAAAATATTCCTTTAGATCTATTAATAAATTACTGAAACAATTTAGTCTCGCCTTTAGTTCACAGTTTTCTGCCGAACATCACCAGCACCAAGAAACTTAATATTATTTCTTAAATGAGTGTGATTTATTTTTATTATAAATTATATGTCGTTTTAATGAATCGTCCTGCATGAATTATTTGGTACATTACTGAGATTTGAATGGCTTCTCTTTCAAATGGACATCAATATGATCTTCTAATGTCGCCTTTCGTGCAAAGCCTTTTTTGCAAAATTCACATTTAAACGGCTTCTCATTGGTATGGATTCTCATGTGAACAATTAAATTAGCCTTTTGTTTGAAGCTTCTTCTGCAAACTTCGCATTTAAACGGCTTCTCGCTCCAATGAGTCTCCAAGTGATCACTGAATGCATCCATTCCCTTGAAATATCTTTTACAAGATAGGCACTTAAACAGCTTCTCGCTCGAGTGCATTTTCATGTGCCTATTTAAACTAGACACTTGCGAGAAGCATCTCTTACAGACTTCGCATTCGAATGGCCGCTCACCCAAATGGACACGTAAGTGACGACTCAAAACGAACTTCATTTTGAAAGATTTTTCGCAAATGCCGCATTGAAACGGTCTCTCGCTCGAATGGATTATCAAGTGAGTATCTAAAAGTGATTTCCATTTGAATCTATTTCCGCACACTTCGCATTTAAAAGGTTTCAGACTGCAATGACTCCTTGTAATCCCATAAGTTTTTCTTTTGGCCATTTTGTTGATTCCCAACCCTATAAACAAACACAATACGTGCATATAACTAAACTTACACCGCTGAAATCTAAAGACATAATAAGAACAATGTAATTAATCGAATAAATTCTTCCGAATGTCGTTGAGTCTCGTGCCTAAAAATTAAAAATGAAGCGTTCAGATTGAATAATAAAAAATAATAATCAAAAGTCTTAACCCTACTTTGAACAGATACACACATAAAGCTGGAAAAAAACCCTCGCAGATTACATATGTATATTAAGTTTATTGAAAATACTAGATAACTGCTAAAAATTTAATTTTGGGTCTACGAAATTAAAAAAAACTACGTGCTGTTTCAATTTATTCTCTTGAATTAGTAGCATTAAAATAAGATAAGATTTCGTCAATTTAATAAATTGTGTTGAGTTTCATTCATTCATAAATCATGTTGGGATACATATACATGCATGAGTAAAAGATAATTAACAAGTATACTGATAGTACAAGGCAGTCTTTGTGCATCACCCTCCAAGAGATTTCCGCCGAACATTAATTCCATAATATAATTCTTCGGTTGGAGTTCCGAAAACCGGAACCCTCAGATTTAGCCTAAGATGAATAAAAAAATGTTATGAATTTTAATTAATGCATGGTAAGAGGACGAAAATAAAGAAAAATCGAAACTACAAGCCAAGTTTTTTAACAAAATTATGTTTTGTGCACTTTACGATATCAAGCTAGGTTATGGTATGTAGAGCCCCCCTCCCCAACCAACATTATTTATGTTTTTAGTAATTTTCAAGTTGTTTATAATGTTATTGCCAAACTTCAGATGACCAAGCCAGTTCTTACATGACATGGTTTAATTTTTACAATTTCTCCAATGACGGTCCTGACGTTTGCCCAGGGCTGTAGCTAGAGTCGAATTTGAGGTAGGGCAGCATTGGTTACAGGTAGGGCGAAAGTAAAAAATTGATCATAATTGATCTGCTCTCGAAGCACGGGCTCCTAAATCAATCACCATGTATATCACTGACCTCTAGGTCAGTGATGTACAGTCAATAGCTATTCGTAGACAAATAATTTCTGTAATAGAGCTATCTAAGAACTATTAAATTCTCAATGATGAAGAACAAGCGAACAAGATGGTTGAACTTCCAAATTTGGATGTAGAGATCCACGTCTGAGTGAGAATGAGGTAATAATTAATTGTTGGGTGGGGTGATATGAGTAAATAGATACGACCGAAAATACCATTTAGATCATATTTTTTCTGCAAACTTTGTGCAATATCAGAAGGAATACCATAGCTAACATTACCAAGATGTGTTGACCAACCTGCTGCTATGGAACTAGGAGCTGCTAGGAGTAGCGATTGTATTTTGTGCTTCCACCTGTTTTGAGCATTGAGGTTCTTCATGGTCAATTTTCTCTTCAACTCCTCGTTTTTCTCCAAAGAAAGCCCGTATATCCATCGCGAAATCAATGAATCTTCAATTTATAGCAATAAAAATAACAATTGTATCGATTTTTGACTAAAACACTTTACCGTACACTTCAGTTAACCAAACTACAAACAATCATAAAAAATCTCTAGTTTATCTTTATTTTAGTTTAAAAAGGGATTCTCCGTACCATATCTTGCAATATAGCCCATATTGCAATTCCTATATGCTACGGGGAATCCCCTCTGCATTACAGATATTATAATATAAACCCATCCCTTCATGTGATGGCGCTTCAAAAGCCGTCTATACACAGAGCAAAGAATTATTATACATAATATGAAATAAATGTCACAAAGTGTGGTATGTTCGGAAAAATTCAGATACCTACCTATCGCTACAATTTTTTTTAATCTCAAACTATGCACAAACAATTTAATTATAATAATTTATACTAGTTTTTGGTATTTTTAAAGTAGGGCATTGTGATTTCAAGGTAGGGCATTGCCCCACAATGCCCCCCCCCCCTAGCTACAGCCCTGCGTTGGCCTTTAACACGGCAGCAGTTCGTGATTTGTCGGCATAGACTCGAGTTTCGCAAAGCCTCAGAGAAAATAATCTAGTTAAATCGCACCATCGGGGGGCGGCCAGTTAACGTCGCTACCTCGCGATGTAATGGAATAATGTACGTTTATCATGTGCAGTACGGCACGTTGCACCGTCTTGTTGAAACCATAAGCTTGTTAGGAATCCATCTCATCCACTCTAAGTCAAAACAAATCTTTTATTATCGTCCCATACTGTTCACCGTTGACAGTAAGTGCGGCTCCTTCCGCGTTTTCGAAAAATATGGACCGATGATTCCGGCAGACCACATTGCACACTATACAGTGACTTTTTGGAAATGGAATGGAATCTGTTGAATCTCCCGTGGGTTTTCGTCGCTCCAAATTCGTCAATTCTGCTTGTTAACGAACCCATTCAACCAGAAAAAAGCTTCTTCACTAAACATTATTTTTCGACCAAAATCAGGATCAACCTCCAACTGCTCTAGTGCTCACTAAGCGTTGGCATGCTGCTGTATATGTGCGTTGGGCTTTAGTTCTTGGGTTAATTGCACTTTGTGAGGATGCAGCCCTAAGTCCTTATGCAGGATTTGTCAAGCTGACGTCGCAGAAAGGTCAAGTTCTTAAGCACGACGCGGAATCGATTGTCGTGGACTCACACGCACACTTTCCCGGACAGCAGCAATATTCTCGTTGGATCTTGCGCTTCGCTGACGTACAGGCTTTGTCTAATCTAACAGTGACCCGATTGCTTCAAATTTCTTTATTAGACGGCAAATTGTGGACTCTGAAGGACGAGCATCGTCCCATAAATTGCAGTGCACGAAACGTTTACCGAATAGAATATTGATTTTGATAAGTTTTAACCGTTTCGAGGCGTTGTTGAATCGTGTAGCGTTCTATAACGAAATGATAAGATTAACTGAATACGCCTGTCAAAGATACCACCTGTCTGTATATATGCATCATGCACTGTTGCCAAACATTTAGCGTTACTATTGAAAACCCTTTTACTTCGTTTATCATTACTGTTGTCATCAATAACCCAGAAGGTTAGATTATACGTAGGTTACAGCGGCTACAGGAGTACGATTTCAAGACAGCACCGTCCCGGAAAACAACATAGTAACGCAGATACATTGTCTTGAAAGCATAATGTCGAAGCCTGCGAACATTCAGGCCTATTCTGTAACTCAATAGAAATGTAGGCATCGAATCGAGATGTGGAGAGATCGTAATGTACCCACTTCTACTGCATCTTTCAACGTCGATTGTTGGTATTCTGTAACTAAAGTAGACGGCGCGACAATCGAAATTTATGATTTCTACAAGACGTTAGGTGAAAAACGCGGCAACACTGCATTTTTCATGCGAATATGGGCCTTAGTAACCATCTGACAGTTGGTTATTTTAACCTAACCGAACTAATAAAGCAAGTTTGTGTTGAATACCGAGAATTGAGAGTGACGTACCCAAGGGTAAACCAGATGTCCAGTGAAACCCTTAGCAGGTAGAGAAATTCACACTGCCTTAAGAACCACTTTAAGCAGTAGGCGCATGTGCGAAGAGCTTTCTACCATCGAAATAACGATTTCGACAGCTTCCATGCAGTCGAAATGTCATATTTCGATGGTCGACTTTACATTTCGATTCGAGGAGTTACAGAATACCGATTCCGTACAATTTCTATTCTACCACACCACTTCTATTCGATTTCAAGCATCTCTATTCGATTTGGAGTTACAGAATAGGCCTGATTGTTTATCTGCGGAAAAGAAAGAAAGGCTATCATCGATATACTCCAAACTAAGCACGGTGCACCGCTCCAGGAAGGATACTGGAAAAATAACTAACTAAATGAAAACCAAAAAAAAGACGAAAATATTGGTCGAATAATGGAATGAAAAGATACGGAAACCCAAGACCATAGTAGGCAGATGTAAGTCACCTGAGTCAAACAACAATGAGTTATTTGGCTCAGTGCAATTCGTTTACTTTAGAAAACAGCATTTTAAAAAGCATTTGGGAAAATCGGGATGGATCGAGGGATAAGCTGCAAGTGGTGCTTCTATTTTCTATAGAAACCCTACACCTTCGAAGAGCAGGGTTTCAGAAGTTTTAGAAGCAAAAAAAGTACGCGCCAGATTCTATTGGCCACGAAGTAGGTACGATGTTGTAGTGTAACGTACCCGGGTCGACCAAGTCGGTGTACGAGGCGTGATCGAAAAGAATGGGCCCCCCAACGTTGTATCGTAGAATAATTTAAAATACCAGAATTCAACATTCCTTGGAAAGCATCTTAGTGTCTTAACCAGAGTTAATCATCATAATAAAACACAACTATACTTATAAATGGTCCCTAACTTTTATTCAAAAACACAAACAATTTAGACAACAATTCAGTATTGAACAAAACATCAACAAATTTAAGTATTAGAGTACTTTATGCACATGAACAAGATTAAACGTTCAATAAAGTCACAAAAGAAAACAACAAAACAATATTTCATTTCAAGTAAGAAAAACAAAAACTAAAGTGCCAGGCTCAACCTTGGACTCAAGGGGAAAAAGAACCTGACAGAGAAAACCCCATCGCATCCCAGAGTTTGGGACATGAAAAGTTGAATGATTAATTCACACCAATTCAAAATATAAAACGAAACATTACACAAGATCAAAACAAAATGAGTCGTTAACATCACCACCCTTACCAAAATATCATTCAAAACTGAAGATATGTTAATACAGAGGAGTTTTGGAGGTATCCCTCTTCTTTTGTCTTTAGCATTTGCTTTGTATTATTTTTTCCATAAATGGAGCATGATATAGGCTTCACAATAAATTTACATGCGAACGTACATAAACAAAACCGAAACAAAAACACAACAATCAATGTATAAAAACTTGGGTAAAATCAACTAAGAAATACCCTCAAATCCCAAAACACCCCAAACAAAGTACAGTAAAACACATGTTAATCCGAACACACGCTAATCCGAACGGCCAAATTATGCAGTGATAGTCCGAACGCTACCTCTATAATCCGAACGCTGAGCGCTAAACGAGAAAAGACTTGTCAAGACTTGTAGCCGCTCGAATTGCATCGTCGCCGATGATCATCCGCACTGTATTAGATTGTTTTGTGATACAGAAGGGCTCGGTTCGCGTATTATAAAATAAGTTTGACTTGCTTTGGAAGTAGAAAAATGTCGAAAAGAAAGCACGTTACGCTAAATTTAAAAGAAAAAATTCAAGTTTTAAAAGATATAGATGCTGGTGCAAGTTATTCAAGCATTACATCCAAACATGGAATTGGGAAAGCTACGGTGGCTGATATCAAGAAAAACAAAGAGAAAATCTTGGCATATCTCCATGAAAATAATGTAGGTCCTTCAAACAGAAAAACTTTGAAATTTAGCTCAAATCCTAAGGTCGAAAAAGCTTTATTTACATGGTTTATTCAGGAAAGAACAAAAGGTAAGTTCTTGTATTGTATATTTGATACAGGTTACCTTTAAGAATGTATCAATTATTGTAATTTTTCGAAAGGTAAAAAATTAAATGACATGAGCCTTCACCTGCAAAATTCTACATTTAAATTTTTTGTATAGGCACTCCAATTTCTGGAGAAATTCTACGTGAGAAAGCTAAGTTTTTTTACAAAGCAATTACACAAAAAGAAGATTTCAAGGCAAGTTCGGGGTGGCTTCATAAATTCAAAACAAGATTTGGTATTCGTCAATTAACAGTTTGCGGAGAATCACTATCTAGCGACTATAATGCAGTTTTGCCTTTTGTGGAAAAGATAACGCAATTAATAAAAGAAAAGAATCTGACTTCTCATCAAATTTATAACGCTGATGAAAGCGGGCTTTTCTGGAGAGTTCTACCAACTAAAACCTTGGCTCATTCAGAGGAAAGATCTGCCCCAGGACGAAAAGTAAGCAAAGATCGGATCACTTTTATGCCATGTTGCAATGCTTCTGGATCCCACAAATTAAAATTGTTAGTCCTAAGTACGAGTATGAAACCACGTGCTTTTAGAAACGTTGAAATTCCCGTTTCGTACAAAGGTCAACGTAGAGCGTGGGTAACCAGAGACATTTTTACTGAGTGGTTCCATGATCAATTTGTCCCATCAGTAAGACGTAAAATGAAGGAGCTCAACCTTAATTCAGAAGCAATTCTAATCTTAGATAATGCACCTGGACATCCCACTCAATTGTCCAGCGACGATAATAAAATTTCTGTGCTTTTTCTTCCTCCAAATTGCACGCCATTGCTACAACCAATGGATCAACATGTTATACAGGCTATAAAATTATACTATCGCAAAAAATTGCTTAAAAAAATTGTCAACTCCGATTGTGACGTTTCGCAAACATTGAAGGACGTAAATCTAAAGGATGTTGTTTTCTCTTTGGACGAAGCTTGGAAGCATGTGAGCGTTAACTTAATAAAAAAATCTTGGAGTAAAATATTACCATTTGAGACACCTGAAGAACATTTAACTGACAGTGATGAGGAAGACGAAATCCCATTAGCTAGGTTAGCCAGACAAATCGCTGAGCCAAAACCTACAGAGATAGAAAATGAAATGAAAGAGATAACGGATTTGGGTAAAAAGCTAGACCAGAGCTTAACGGAAGAAGATATGGAAGAGTGGGTAGTATTTGATAAAGCAATTAGCGATGAATTAACAGAAGCTGATATCGTTCAAGAAATTGATACAGATTCTGATTCCGATTGTAACTCTCACGATGATGTTTCCGGAGTTGCGTGTCTCGTGAAGGACAGTGATGCAGTCTCAGCTTTTGATACTTGTATTGCTTGGGCAACACAAAATAATATTCCTGACCATCGAATTATTTTTCTGCAAGAATTGCGAGTCCAAGCCCAAGATGCAGCAATTAAAAATAAAAAACAGACGAAAATAACAAAATTTTTTACCGCACCAGACAAAAATAATTAATGCATAATTTATTATGCATTTCTTTTTGGTTATTTCAATGTTAAGGCAGTTTACGATTGTTAGTTTAAGTGTAGAATATTACATATGTATACATATGTACGTATTAGTTCCTGTTTGTAGAATAAATTTTGTTTTTTTATTATTATGTATTGTATGTTTGTTAATCCGAACAATTCGATAATCCGATCAAGGCCTGGCAATCTGGTGTTCGGATTACCGAGGTTGTACTGTATAGACAAAAATGTGAAATACAAAAAAAACTAACCTGAACAATAAATAATTTTCATCTTAATTACAAAAATGATTGAACTGTATTCGGAAATGCAAAAACCAAATCAAAGAGAGATTGATTAAAATTATACAATACTGCAATTATGGCTCATTACTTTTATCAAATTTACACAAAAAAAACATTAATATGAAAATAAGAAAAACAAAAATTATTATAATAGTATAAATTAGTACAACCTGTCAAACTAGACATCAAAATCCACTGAAACTCTCAGTGGTCCTTTCTAATGACCAGATTTAACGAAGGTACTGGTTATGGAACCCTCAACAGCGACAGATCCGCGATAGGCGTAGACCACCTAAGCCAAAATACGAAAAAACCTAGAATTCGCTCATTCCACTAGACATGCCTCGACAACTGCAGCATATAAAAAGGGAGTTAGTTTGGATGTTATCAAAAAGGCAGCTGGATGGACAAAAAACTCCAAAACATTCTATAATCGACCATTTGCACAAACAAAAACATTGTTGCTATCTCTTTAGAATAAATAAATAGTCTTAGTTACTTTTCTATTTTTACTATATATCAGATGTATTAAGTAAACTCTAGGATAGTTTTCTGTTATAATAATAAATTGCTATATTTTTAATGTCTTATAAAGTTCTGATTCATTAAAAAATACACAACTTTGGTTGCAACTAATGGCCTTAAACATTTATATGGTGTAATTATGAAGAACAATGCCTATAATATAATTTTACGATTAAACGAACTTACCTTATGTGAAGTTCTATCGTAATTATGTGAGGGTCTCGTTCGAAATAATTACATTCCCGCCCTGTTCCCAAATTTTTCCTTTTTGTCCCCTTATTCAGCATTAGTTGCAAGATACTTTAAACGTAATGACTTGAGCGCGCAGGACCGACTATAGGGACGCTTGCGAAGCTTTAAAAACTGTGGCAAGTCCAAACAAAAGTCTCACCGTTAAAAAACCCAGACCAGATGTTTATAGTGGTTAAAAAACACCATATAGTGTTCCACACAACCGACAGCCTCCACGGGGTCGAGGGAGACCAAGGTTATTACGTACAGGGTTTAGAGGTCGTCCCAGAAGAAAATTTTACTCATCTCAAAGGAGTGAAGGGAGTATGCCGCCTAACACGGTGACGAGTGATGACAACGCGTTGACCGACGACGTTGAAGGTAAAAATAATGTTATTTATGCTGTAGCTGAAGTATCAAATTAACGAGGTCAGTTTCCAGTTGTTTAGAATCGCAAAGAAAATACGATATAGTGTCTTGTTTTCAATTAACATGCAATATTAAATTTTGTTAGTATCTACTTAAGAACCCACCCCGTTAGCACTAAGTACTTCTTGTTTATTTAAATTACTCGAATTTCTAATATTAATCTAACTGGCATGTAATCTCCAATACATTAATACTTAATTATTGTTGCAATTATAATAACAGTATTACATTCTTTGCTTGTCTTACGTATGATACGTGAATTATAGAGCTTTTGCAAATAGTAGTTTAAACGCCGCTTAGTAAATATAGCTTGTGAATAAAATTGCGAATTGTCTACTTAGGTTCTGTTGCCAATTTTAAACGATAACTTATCCGAGCAATTTCGCTTGTATTGTATTTAATGGTATTTCCAAATAATATTAGCCTAGTAATACCAAAAAGATCCTGTATCTGACAATGCTGTGCCGTTTTAATTCGTTTACAACCCTATATTTACTACGATTTGTGGTTAGTATAAAGCGGCACTAGTACAATGAAAACTACCTGCATACGAATACTCCTAGAATGACTTGCACGCTTCGTAGAGTTAAGGTTTGATACAAATCGTAATTAAATGAAAAAGGACTTTTGCGCTTCCATGACAAAAATTAAAAAAATGTGGAAAAGGTTTTATTATAATGGTTCAACAATTGAAAATTTGTTATTGTTATAATTTTATCTCATAAATAAAAGAACTTACACCGGGAAATTTTTAACATGTTACCCATTAATTATATTAATAAAAAAAAAATATTTGCCACACACCTATTCCGTTCTTCTTCATTGTAACATCTTTTGTATTCTTTACATTCGGATGGGTTTTCAGTCAAATGGGTTTGTCACACAAACGGGTTTATCACTCAAGTGAGCATTTAAGTGATGAACAAAAGCTGACCTCGTACGGAAGCATATTTCGCAAATACCGCATTTAAATGGTTTTTCGCTCGAATGGATTGCCATGTGAACTTCTAAATGATCCTTTCGTTTGAAGCTTTTTCTGCAAGTTTCGCATTTAAACGGTTTTTCTGTCAAATGGACTGTCAAGTGAGCGTCTAACCCAATCTTTCGTAGAAAACGCTTTTTGCAAGTTTCGCATTCGAATGGCTTCTCGTCCAGATGAACCTTCATGTGTTTTCTCAAATATTGCTTAGTACGAAAGCGTGTGTTACAGATCTTGCATATAAACGGCTTGTGTTTATTCGAGTTAGCTTCTCGATAAACTGCATTGTGGGTTGTTCTTTTACTGTGCCTTCTATTTATTTTGATGGGATCAGAAGTCTTCGAATCCTCAACATTTTTCTCCTTGTCCATTTTCTATGTTCTTCAGCCCTTTAAATAAATATAATATTTAAAGAAGTTGCTCTCTGATGACTCTTGATGAAAAATAATAAATACACTTAATTAAACACTTAACCTAATCAGATTTAAATACATCTTAATCTGTTAATTTGGGATTTAGGAGGGGTTGAAGCAAAAGTGTTGATGTTCGTTAGGTATCAGAATTTCCATTTTATAGGTACTATGACTTTCTATTTCTTTTAATTTTGTGTCGTTCTGGTACTGAAAGTAATAATATTTAAAAATAAAACAAGTAGAAAGTTTCACCAATTTTATAAAAACCTGACATGTTTCGGTCACATGACCATTATCAAAGGTAACAAGATCTATACTTAAAGCTTAAACTAATACACACAACCTTACAACATAAAATGAGAGGGGAGTCTACGAAACTTAAATCCATATTTTGTGCTAAAGCATTTTTTATTTTATACGTTTCGAGGAGAGACAATTTTATGCTATTACTGACACCACTGTCGAGAACAATAACATTACGAGTATCTATATCTAAGTGATGATTTAGAGACACAATGCTCGGAAAACCCAGTTTTTTGTCTTTTTTTATCTATATTATTTAGATGCTCTTTTATTATAATATTGATAGCTCTACCGGTTCGTTCTGTATAGCAGGCACTACAATTGTTACAACGTATTTTATACATACCATTTTTTTAAAACAGACGCAAACATTTAATTTTTTGTAGGAGCTAAAACTATTGTTATAAAGAAGTTGCGATGATATCTTCCTTTGTTCTTTGTTGAGAAGTTTTTCTATGATCTCAGGGCTACCTAAGGAGGGTACTACAAGCGAACGGATACAACATAAAGGACATAGAAAGAGCCATCCATCCTCGCCACAACAGGGAAGCCACGGCTCTACAACAGTCTGAAGAGAGCACAGAAGATAAAAAACTAAAAGCCTTCCTTCCTTACTTCAAGGGAGTTACAGATAGGATTGCCAAATTGCTAGGGAAAAAGGAGGTCAGCACTATTTTTACACCTACTACGAAAATTGCCAATATATTGAGGCAACTCTAATTTTCACCACGAACCGCCGCTAATGCGCATGACTGATGAATGATGGACTGAATGTGGCGATCTATGGTCTAATCGGCACATTTTGAAAATTCAAAATGAATAAGAAATGACGAAATAAGAAACCCAGAGTCTGAGTGTTTATAGGTTAAGTTAATACGAGAATTAATACCAGGCAGTAGCCAGTAATGTAAATAGTTTAAAATGCAAATTATCTAAAAACAACTGGATAAATAATTGATTTAGTATATAAATACAATATATATATAAAAAGGAAACACAGGAATACTTTAGTTCTAAAATAAATAAATAAATAAATAAATAAATAAATAAATAAATAAATAAATAAATAAATAAATATAAATAAATAACAGCCTTATTGATAGTCAACGGTTTAGTAGGATATAAGTCTACTAAGTAGTAGCTACTAAGATGCTACTATCTGCATCGTATTTATAGACGTCAGTTAGTATTCTACTAGCTAGTAGAATGGTTTGCGTCTAAACGATTTGACAACAGTGGGAAATTGTAACAAATGACCTACTGAACGTGCAGGGCTGTAGCTAGGGGGGGGCATTGTGGGGCAATGCCCTACCTTGAAATCACAATGCCCTACTTTAAAAATACCAAAAACTAGTATAAATTATTATAATTAAATTGTTTGTGCATAGTTTGAGATTAAAACAAATTGTAGCGATAGGTAGGTATCTGAATTTTTCCGAACATACCACACTTTGTGACATTTATTTCATATTATGTATAATAATTCTTTGCTCTGTGTATAGACGGCTTTTGAAGCGCCATCACATGAAGGGATGGGTTTATATTATAATATCTGTAATGCAGAGGGGATTCCCCGTAGCATATAGGAATTGCAATATGGGCTATATTGCAAGATATGGTACGGAGAATCCCTTTTTAAACTAAAATAAAGATAAACTAGAGATTTTTTATGATTGTTTGTAGTTTGGTTAACTGAAGTGTACGGTAAAGTGTTTTAGTCAAAAATCGATACAATTGTTATTTTTATTGCTATAAATTGAAGATTCATTGATTTCGCGATGGATATACGGGCTTTCTTTGGAGAAAAACGAGGAGTTGAAGAGAAAATTGACCATGAAGAACCTCAATGCTCAAAACAGGTGGAAGCACAAAATACAATCGCTACTCCTAGCAGCTCCTAGTTCCATAGCAGCAGGTTGGTCAACACATCTTGGTAATGTTAGCTATGGTATTCCTTCTGATATTGCACAAAGTTTGCAGAAAAAATATGATCTAAATGGTATTTTCGGTCGTATCTATTTACTCATATCACCCCACCCAACAATTAATTATTACCTCATTCTCACTCAGACGTGGATCTCTACATCCAAATTTGGAAGTTCAACCATCTTGTTCGCTTGTTCTTCATCATTGAGAATTTAATAGTTCTTAGATAGCTCTATTACAGAAATTATTTGTCTACGAATAGCTATTGACTGTACATCACTGACCTAGAGGTCAGTGATATACATGGTGATTGATTTAGGAGCCCGTGCTTCGAGAGCAGATCAATTATGATCAATTTTTTACTTTCGCCCTACCTGTAACCAATGCTGCCCTACCTCAAATTCGACTCTAGCTACAGCCCTGTGAACGTGTAAATATCGGTATTTTTGACGTTAAACGGCCCAATCTTACTTTTAAGTTAACTTAGTATTCAATACAGTGCATGGAAAAATTGTTGGTGTGTTTTCTCTTTTACTTATTTTTGTATCTAGCAGTGTTGCGGTTATTTACGTTCAACATTCCGATAACAATTAATATCGAAAGAATTATCAATATAAGAAGTTACATTACAAAAAATACTCAGAATTGGCTATACATATTGTGACGGACGTGTCATTTTGAATGAAGCTGACACGCGCCGACTGCGAAAGTTGAGTGAATGTTAGCTATGACGCGTTCCAGAAGGTTCGAGAGTTGCTGGACGTTTCGAGAATTACCTAGAAACGTCCATAATACTATATAAGGAACAGCGTTGGACAGTTTGACAGTTTTTGATAGAGGAAAGTGACAGATATAAGCGACAAGAGAAGAAAAAGTGATTAAAAAGCGAAATAGTTATTGAATTGTTGTTGTTTTAGAATTGATTAAATAAAAGTGTTGAGAAAAAAATACGTGAGATATTTAAATTACGTAACAATATTTAACACACGTATACCTAATGAAGAAGAACCACCCCACAATGTACAAAATGCAACATCAACTCCTTCCAAACAATGGGATATATCATCAACTGCCCAGAACTAAATACCCAAAGATGAATACATAATAATCTTTCCCTGTTGATAAAGGACAATTTCAACAACCCAGAGTTGTATAAAAATGTAATAAAGTTTTCGAAAGAAAAAAAAAAAAAAAAAAACTTGGGTGTTTCATTCCCACCAATATTGGTGGGCGGGCTGTCCCCCCTGACCTACACTCTTGTGCAAAGTCGGAGGGGTAGGGCGGAAGGCCCTCTTCAGCCTCCTTCAGGAATCGTGGGAATGGGTGGCTGGTGGTGTGGGGGAAGAAAGATGAGACGGACGAAATGAAGACAGAAGAGAAGTGAAAGACTATCTGTGGAATATTACTACCCCAGCATTTGCCTAAATGATCCAAGGAAACCACAGAAAAACTTGGACCAGAGTAGTCGGCCCCGGAATCGAACCGGTGACCTTCCGAATGCTAAGCAATGATCTAGACCACTAGGCCATGCCGCTCGGTTTTCGAAAGAAATCAACCAGTATATTAACCACCTTTATTTTGTCTGGTCTGCAAACAGGGGTTCATTTCTCTCAGTAGGATGTACTTACTTGGCAAATAAATAAATATATTAACTTGCTTATGTTCTTACGACTTAATAACTGACTAATAAATTCATTATAATAATGCAATTGAAGAAAGTTATTTAATAGTAAGTTAATTTCAATATTGTAATTGATAATTGATAATTGATAATTAACTTAATCAAACCTACTACACATTAATTCATTATCAATTATCAAATAAAATATTTTTAATAAATTCATTAATTTTTCATTTACGAATCATTATTACCTATCTTATCTTAAGAATAAAATTTTACTTGTTCACAAAATTTACTTTAAAATATACAAACAAGATGTTAATTCAATAAAGTTTGTAATTATTTCAGAAAGACGATTAGAATAATTTTTACAGGATAACTGCTCATTGAAATAAATTAAAAATACATGTACCACTTTGATTTTTAATTTTTCAATTCAATTTTATAAATCCTTTCCATTTTATTCTTGTGGTATTCTTTTTAATTTTGTACCAATAACTCGCTTCTTAAAAGCCGTAGATTAATTTAAGATCTAGCGTTCGAGGTTATGTTTATCGTTGTACCGCTTAGCTTAAACATAGACTACCACGCTACTAAATTTCTTAGTAGCTACGTAGTCACTACTCACGGTTAATAGACTATAGAGCGGCAGAAAGCAAAGCGTGACGTCATTGCAGTAAGCTAGAGCATAGAGGAATCGCTAGAGATTTAAGGAGGTCAGTTGACTACTACTCTAGTTTTAGACCATAAATCCTAAACATTGATTGTTTCTATCTCTGTCAAACGTACACATGCATACCAAAACATCTAATTCGAGATAATGCTAAAATAATCACGTATTTTATCTTGTTTTGAAGAGGCAATATCATCAAAGATGAAAATAGAGTTTTCTCTCGCATCAGGTGGATCAATGATAATTTCGTTATCGTTATATGGAAAATAACCTATTACTTTAGTTTTTTTCATAATCTCCTTCAATAATTCATACTTAGTCTGATATAACGATTTAGAGTAGACATAGATATTTTCAAATCTTAAACCATTAGGATCGAACAACAAACTGAACATAATGTTTGTCTTGCCACAACCACTCGGTCCACTTATTATCGCTCTTATTGAATTAGGTAATAAACGCGAATGGTGATGTTGATGACAATAAGATGAGGATGACGATGAAACCACATTATCATCAAAATTTGTTAGATGGAGGGGAGTAGACTGTTGTACTACTTTCATTTTAAGACTAATATTTTACAACATGTTCTTAACTATATATATCTGTGCTCAGTAATAAGTAAAATCAGTTCCAATGATAATTCATAAAGGTAAAGGTGTATTGAATACACTGATTAATAAGCTTCCCTTTGAGCTTCATTTACCTGGTGGTTATCAGTATTGTGGTCCTGGTACAAAATTAAAAAAACGCCTACAACGAGGTGATCCTGGAATTAATCCGCTTGATAAAGCTTGTAAACAACACGATATCGCCTATTCTAAAAGTAAACACTTGTCTGATCGTCATTTAGCAGATAAAAATTTGGAAGAGCAGGCGTGGCAACGTGTAACAGCAAAAGATTCTAGTATTGGTGAGAAAGGTCTGTCTTGGTTTGTCACTAACGCAATGAAAGCGAAAAGAAAACTTGGAATGGGTTTAGAGAGGAATACGAAAAGAAAGAAAAATAGAAAGGGTCAGATCATTAAGAAAAAAATAAAAAAACAAGCATTCCGGAAAGCAATAGTAAATAGAGTTTCTGACGCAATTAAAAAATTAAATAATAATGATGATATGAAGACTATAGCCACACATGCAGTTAAAGCAGCACGACGTTATGTAAAAGAAGCCGGTGGTCGAAACAAAGTAAGAGTACCACGAGTCATTCCAATACCCAAAACTGGAGGATTTCTACCACTAATACCGGCAATCCTAGCAGGAATATCTGCGATTGGTGGACTTAGTGGAGGAGTAGCAAATGTTGTTAGAGCGGTTAATAATGCAAAATCGGCAAGAAAACAACTTGATGAAGCTAAACGCCATAATCAAACAATGGAAGCTATATCTCTTGGAAAAAAGGGGAGTGGTCTCTACTTGAAACCTTTCAAGTCCGGCATGGGGTTATATTTAAAAAAAAAAAGTTCCCATTAATTCTCCCATCTCGAGCTCTAACCAATGATGAGATGGATAAGTTTGCAAAAAAATTAAAAATTCCTTATTTCCGTGGTGTATTTATGAGAGATACATTACCATCTAGCGGGGCAAGAAGATATGAAAGTGCTGTAATTAATTTAGACAAGAGTATTAACCCTGGGACACATTTCTGTTGTTACATAAAAAGGAATAAAACCATTAATTATTTCGACAGTTTTGGTAATCTTAAACCTCCTCCTGAATTGATAAGATATTGGCAGAAATCAGTAGCAGCATCACCATCCTCATCATCATCTACCCTTAATCAAATTTATTATAACTTTGATTCATATCAGAATTATAATACATACACTTGTGGACACCTATGTCTGAAATTTCTCTATAAATATTCATAACTTTAACAATTGTCGCTTAGTCATGTCACAAACGTTCACTCTGTTGGGTAGAAGCAGCGTTCTTTCTGTAGACTTTTATCCTCCAATAGAGTTAGATAATCGTTATGAGTATTCAGTTGCATTAATAGGCTTCCACACATACAATAGTATACCGAATATTCAAGAGGGTATTAACAATAAATTCTACTATTACAACAACTCAAGTGCGGAGAGTGTAATTAGTATCCCAACAGGATCATTTGAAATTTCTGATATTGAGAACTATTTACAGTTACAAATATCTCCGGAAAATAGTAACTTTAATCAGCGCAATAGTTACCTTAGTTTAAAGCCTAATAATAATACCTTAAAATCTGAACTAAAGTGTAAATATAAAGTGAATTTTAATCCAAAAGACAGTATTGGAAAACTATTAGGATTTTCTCCAAAAATATTAGAAGAAAACACCTTACACGAGTCTGATTTACCTGTGAATATAATTCAAGTGTCTACAATCCGCATTGATTGTAACATTGTTACCGGTTCATACTGTAACGGTTCACCTTGTCACACTCTATACGAATTCTCACCTGCCGTTGATCCAGGATATTCTATTAATATTGAACCGAAAAATTTAACATTCCTACCAATCGATAATCGTCGGTCAATTAATAATATTACAGTTAAGATAATCGATCAAAATTCTCAACTAGTTGACTTTCGAGGAGAAGAAATTATTGTTAGATTGGAATTGAAGAGACAAAATGGGTTTGGTATTTATTAATAAGGAAGCAAATACACATACCGAAAGTGTACATAAATCTAAGCTTATTAATATGAATCAATCATTCAGTAATCAGACACCGATTAGGTCATACCGTCATCGTTATACTCATCATCATTCTCCTCCTCTTTCATCAATTAACCGAAGTTTCTTGGAAAGTATAGGATTGAAGATAATAGACAAAGAGAAGTAAAGAAGAATAAAGAATGGAAAATAAACTAGATTTATTTGCTAGTCCCATCTATGATGAATCCATTGTAAAGGAAGAAACACATACATATCCGACAGAGACGAAAGCATATGGAAATAGTGATGAGTGTGAAATAAATATTAATCAACAAGATGCATTCTTAGAAATGAGTGATGCTGCTATTGTTATTGAGGGTGAAATTGAAGTGAAGACAACTGATGAAGCTGTTGCTGGTGAAGCAGCAGCTCAAGTAAAATTAACTAACAATGCAGCAGCATTTCTTTTTGAATATATCAGTTATGAATTGAATGGTATAGAAGTTGATAAAGTTCGTGATCCTGGTATGACGAGTACTCTTAGAGCTTTTCTATTATTCAATAGAAATCAAAGTCGTGCTCTGGACATAGCCAGTTGGAACTATTTAAATAATAATGGAGAAAGATTAATAAATACAGACAAGGAAAGGTTCCTGTTTCGAATACCTTTGGGTTTCCTTTTCGGTCTATTCCAAGATTATAGGAAGGTGATGAGCGGTCGTCATAAGATTCGTCTTGTTCGTTCGCATACGGATTATAATTGTTATAAAACCACTTCAGAAACTAAGAAATTAGTATTCAAGATATCAAATATTGAATTACGAGTAAGACATATTTATCCAAATGATGCAGTTAAGTTACGAATTTTGGAAAAAGTAGGTCAGAATAAACCTATTATAATACCGTTTAGAAGATGGGAAATGCATCAATTACCATCATTACGCACCACTGATAAAGATGTGTGGGTTGTTAAAACCAGTACAAATATTGAAAGACCACGATTTGTAATAGTTGTATTTCAAACTGATAAACGTGATAACGTTCTTAAAGATATAACTAATTATGATAATATAAATTTAATGGATATCCGATTATTTTTGAATTCAGAATGTTATCCATATGAGTCACTCAAGATGGATTTTCCAAATAAACGTTATGCTGAAGCATATCAGATGTATGTGGACTTTCAAAAGAACTATTTAAATAAGCAATACCCAGAACCGCTAATTTCATACAATGAATTTAAGAACTTTCCCATTTTCGTTATCGATACTACAAAACAGAATGAGTCGATAAAGTCCTCAACTGTTGATGTTAAATTGGAGTTTCAAAGTAGAGAACCCTTCCCTGAAAATACAAAAGCATACTGTATGATTGTACATGATTGTATAGTGGAGTACCTCCCTCTTACAAACATTGTACGAAACTTGGTATAAATCTTCAATTTACTAACATAACTAATTAGTTCCGACTTAGAGCTCAAAATGGTTGTTGTCTGTCTTGACGTACAAGGATTTTATATTCCTGAACTTAAACAATTTGTGCCAAAAGAAATATGTATATACGATGGTGATCGTATAGCTCATTTTATTTTCCAACCACCATGTAAATTTATGGAACTGTCGTCTGCTACAATAAAACAAGTGCAATGGTTAGAGAAAAATCATCATGGAATTGAATTCAATGATGGTTATGTAGAACTAAATAAAACACCATATATTTTAAAACGTTATTTATCAAATTCACATGTAATATATGTAAAAGGATTTCAGAAATATCTTTTTGTAAAAAGATATCTTCCTAATGCTAATGTAGTTGATTTAAGTTACAATGATTCTATTATTAATATACCTAAATTAGAAAAAGGATTAGCTCTTTGTATGTCACATGATGTAAATTCTAAAACTGTGATGTGTTCTGTATCCAATTGTGTTCATATTTATAAACATCTACCTAATAATAATAAATAAATTTACTATAGCAAAAAACGTACACAAAAAGAAAAAATGTATTTGAATTACTATTATTACATTTATAAAAAAATATATGTACTCCAAAAATATTATTGTTGTTTTAATTTTAAATCCACCATCAGATGATTAATTTATTTATAACTTCCTACGACCGACAATTGCGGTTTGTTTTGATGATAACGCACCTGCTACATTTGCCTTTCACAAAACACACACACACAGCCTTATAATTCTGTGCATTGTGTGCGCGCGCCTTGCTTGCTTGCTGGCACTTTATTTTTTTTCATTCGAAAGGTTAAGCACTATTCGCGGGCCCGGTTTCTAGCTCACCGAGTTAACCGGTTCCCAGTATAGCAGGCAGTTACCCATGCGTGGTCGGTTCACCGCCGATCGCGGACATAGACTTTTTCATAGCAAAAAAAAATTACGTCATCAACATTCATAATAATCCATCAGCAATTTACACACACACAAACACATCACATACACACAAACAAACAAACAAACAAACAAAGAACAACCAACCAACCCCCTCTTAAGAACAACCCTTCACAACAACAACCACCCTCTACCAAACAACTAACACACACACACACAACAATTCTTGGAAAAAATCAAAGAATGACCTTGAAAGAACAAAGAATGACCTTGAAAGAACGAAGAATGACCTCTAAACGGTACACAATGGTCAGAACTCGATGGACATGCCATCCTCAGTCACAAACCCTCCATAGTATATCTACTATCGTACTGAAGAAATGAAAACTTTCCATAGGTTTAAAAAATTGGTGTTTTCAATCCTTATAGCTTAAAAATATAAAAATCTTATACTTTTGAACTCAAAAAGTTTACTAATAGGTATATTCTAAAAAGTTTTGAGCTTGAAATAAAGAACAACTTCTTAGTTGAGTGACCGGGTCAGTCAGTTTTCGTATTTTATTTTTTTCTTATAACTCAAAAAGCGCCTTTTTGATTTTGATTCGCCTTGTTGCAGTGAAAGTAAATACCCTACAATTGTTTTGGTTGGTGTACGGAAATTGGAACATGGAAAAAAACAAATACCAAAATAATTTTTGATATTTTTTGACCATTCAAAAACATGTACGAATGTGAAAAAAATTTACAATATTCTTATAAAAATTCTTAAAAGAATGGCGTTGGTTCCATATTTTTATCTACAATAGTTTTTGAAAAAAAATTATTTACAAAATTATTATCTCAAAATTCGCTTGAGAATCCGTGCTAAAAATAGTATGTATGATGTTTTCGGAGTGTGTTGATAATAAACTCATATTAGTTTTTATAATTGCCATGGGGGCAATTTCACCATACTTATCCGGTAAGGCCCTTTGCAAGTCTAAAAGACGGACGAATACATGTACTTTATAAAAACTAGTAGCTATTGTGGGTGAGTCAGTGTTTCTGTGTTTATGTGTTCAGTTTCTTAAAGTTGTAAAAATATTAAAAACAACCGTGAGTATTTTGATTTTTCAACTCTTCGCCTACTTTTGAAGGCACGAGCCACGGCTTAATACTTTTAATTAATTGAGTCCTTTCTTCCGAAGTAATGTCAGAATTCGTGATTAAGTTATTGAAATGAACATAAAAACTAAATAATAGATAATAAACATAATGCTGGTATTACTTCACATTTTATTACTTAATAATGATCACTTTATAAATAAAAGGAAAGGCAAACGTTTAGATTTATTAGAATATTTTGAAATTAAAAAGTCAATCAAAAACAAAAACAATATTGTTAACGAACAACAAAATTTAATTAATACACCTATTATAATAGATGCTAGGCTTACATAAACACACCAATGTACTTTTTCGTAATTACTAATAGTAAGTATTAAGGACTTTCCGTAGGACATACATATGTCGCAGTCATCTGGTTGAATCTGCTATTTGATTGAATAACTAGCGCGTTCATTGAATGACGACATTTAATTGAAGGACTAGGCCGAACGTTGATTTAACAAGCGTCACTAAACGTCCAACTAGTTAGCGGGTTATAACAAACCCCTTTGAACAGAGCGGACGTAGTCAGTCAGTTGATTGAAATTTAGTTCATTTTTTTCCCACTGCGGCGCTGGTAGTCACCAAAACAAATATGGCGTCAAACAGCTGATGAAACTTACGGCAATCGACAGAGAAAATATTACAAAACGAAAATATTCTATGATTAATTGTCGAAAACAGTATACTTTCGGAGATTTAGAGGTTTAAAAATAAAATATTGAATGGCTGTCCTAGTCTTTCATTATTTGAATTCCTTGAATTAGTTGGTAAAAATAGTCAGTATTGCTTATCTTAAGACTTAAACAATTTGACTAGTTGTCCTTTAGTCATTCAATTAAATGTCGTCATTCAATGAACGCACTAGTCATTCAATCAAATAGCAGATTCAACCAGATGACTGCGACATGACGTTCAGTCAATACGTTGAACGTTACATTAAACAACTTGACGAGTTGTCCTCTAGTCATTCAATTAAATGTCGTCATTCAATGAATGCGCTAGTCATTCAATCAAATAGCAGATTCAACCAGATGACTGCGACACATACATTCTCATTATCGTAGGTATAAATAGATGATAAACGCTGTAATAAATTAAGTAATATTCTGTTACTTTTGATAAACGTATTGAATACCGATACAATTGTTAGATAAAACAAATTCTCGTTTTGAAACATTTAAAAGTTATTTTATTTATTTATTTCCTTTTGTTTAATTTGGTCATGTATAAACAATGTCAGTGGATATTATTTTCATTTAGTTTTCACAAACCCCTTCCGTTAAACCTAGTTTTTACTAGTTAAAACTAGAATTGACTAGTACCCTCGACGTGAAAACTAGTTTTTTTACATTTTTGACTAGGAAATACTAAAATTTACTAGTTAAGTGTTTTTTCTCATTTAATAGATTCATCAGTTAAAACTGGTTTTCACTAGGGAATTCTACTAATGAGAAATAGTGTTTCCAGTTAAAAATAAAAATTTATTGTTTTAAAACTTTATTCTAGTAGAATACTTAAAAGTCAGAATTTTTAACATACAGAAAAATGAAGCAAGTGAAATATAATATAATAAAAATATTATTCTACTTGTTTGAGCAGCTTAATCTTTCGTGGCATTTTGAATTACATATAATTTTTTTTTGCACAAACAACGCTTAGAAACACAAGATTTTTTGCGGGGGCATCTTACGAAACCTTGCCCTGAGCCAGTGGATGATTTTTGAGCAGCACTGCGAAGAGACAAAGTTATATCTGGGACTCCATCCAGTGGTAGAAATACCTCCGTACATACAGTAAATTCAGACCTATAATACAGAAAATAATAATTTTCTTTATACTTAAGTCTCTTTTTTTTTGTTTAAATAAAAATTTGAAATACCATTAGATTACCTGCAGTATAGCTTGTTAAGGATTCCACTTTTTGTTCCTATTCTGTATAAATCGTGCTCTGTTTTTCCATTACTACTCCGAGAATATTTGGGAGATCTGATTTTCCTTTATCCACGTCAGGAATGCGAATTACAACGTTATCTCCGTTATTTACAGTAGGAAATTTAGCATTAGATCGAGCCGCCGTCATACGGGTAGCCTGTTTTTCCAAGTTCAGACGAGCTTCTTGTCTAACAGCGATTATGTTAGAAGTAGACGCGATCACTCCCGCCTCATTTTGACGATCTTCTTGGCTAACAGCAACTGTGTTAGAAGAAGACGCGATTTCTCCAACATCATCTTCACCTATGGAATATTTTTTTTTAGAAAGGCTTAATGATTTTATTTTAAATTAAATTTCTACTGTCAAACTTACTGGTACATTCTGCATCAGACTCCACAATTGTCCCATACATTTCATTCAAACATTTTTCCAGACTGTCTTCATCTTCGATTTGATCAACGACGTTTGGTAGATTTGTTGTTGTAAGGCGTCATTTTGATACCAGAGTGATGCGCTGTGTTCTTCATAAATTGAACAAATTTCAATCCAACAGACCATTTCGTGGTTGAATTATCAGTCATCCATGCTGCTAACATTCTTTCAACAACTTGATTTGTCCTTTCAACAGACCCTTGACTTTGTGAATGCCGAGGCTTTCCATGCACGATTTTTAATTCCGGTCACAACACTTTTAATTCAAAGATAAGTTGATTTACGAATTCCCTGCCGGTATCAGAGTGCATTTTTGGGGGTGTGCCAAAAGTAAGAAAAATGTCTAAAATTTCACTTGCAACTTCTTCAGCCCGCTTGGTTTTCAAAGGGCGAAGCACAACGAACTTAAAATGATCCTGGTAATTCATAATGAATGAAATGAAATCTATATTTGCTCAAAGGCGTCACGTAATTTACAAACTGTATTAGCATTCAAAAGATTTTAAAAGAAATGCTCTAATGACTGTTTATGCGTCATTGGTCAAGGCAAAATTATTATATGCATCGCAAATATGGAATCCATCTTATGCCTATCTTTCTTATAACATTGAGAGAATCCAACTATCCAACATAGATTTTTACGACATATGTCTAAAAAGAGCGCAATCCCAATGTCAAGTATTGATCATGATTACACTCAAATTGCTAATTTACTTGGAATACCATCACTTAGTTCTTTTAGAGATTACCTTGATATCTTATTTCTGTTTAAAATAATAAAAGGATATTTCGATGTTCCTGAACTACTGGAGCTCATAAATATCCATGTTCCTAGCAGAATTTTAAGACGAAACACATTAGAATTCTATGTTGTTATAAAAAAAAGTAATTTTAACAAATTATCTTTTATTGATGGAGCGTGTATGCTTTATAACTTGCAGTTTTTGGAGATCGATCAGAATATTGTCAATATATGTAATTTTAAGGGACTTGCAAAGAGCAAGTTATTTATATATGAATAATAGTATACGCACACCATGTACATACTCGGATTAAGATTATTGTATATAATATGTAAAAGGGTTACAGCCCGTTGAGATTTAAAAAAAAAAATCTCCGTCATTCTGAGATTGCAAATGCATAATAGACAACAAGCCCATGGAAAAAATTAACCTGTGAAATGAACCAACGTGAATAACGCTTAGAAGGCTGTTACTATATCAGAAAATAACTCTGAACACTATGCCGTCATTTCTGAGCGGTACAGGTGAGTACGTGAGTAAATGGAATTTCCCAGGTACAAGTGAGGAATTACGACTAATTATTAATGTACGGCTTTTTCATAGTTTATAGATGATTAAAAATAAATGTCGAAAAACCTAGTGCCGTACTAAAGCGGTGGTGACGGAAGTCACTGCAAGTTTTTAATTCGCTGATAATTGTAGAAGCAATATTCCGGTCATTTATTACTGTACGGCATTTGTATAATTCCTTTTGTATACATATACAGATACTTTACTCATGAACGCCGTACATATTTCCGGCGCTGGGGTCGAAAGTCCAGGGTCGCAACCCTTTCCCTACACCCGTATGATATAAGGTCATTGTAAAATGTACGGCATCTAGTTCAAAATATTATTTAACACAGACAATAATGTTTAATAATTATGCCGTCCAAAATTTATTGTTAATATTTGTGTAAATAAATAATTATCTAAATTTTAGGATTTACCGAGTTATTACTGGTGTAAGATCATAAACTAATATACGGCAATTTTTTTTTTGATATAATGTTACTAAATATTATCGTTGTACCTTATAGCCGTTCATTAAAAATGATAACAAATAAAAATATTTGGATAAAGAAAAAGATGAAATTTCCGCGATTTATAAGATTTTTCAAATTTTCCTGGAGTAATATGAAGAGTCATATTTTCACAGATTATTGCTATTTTACATGTAACAAATATAAATAAACAAAAAAAAACAGATGCCGTACATTTTACTTCAGATTATTCTTTACAGCTGATAAAAACTTCGATAACGTTTGAGATGTCTCTTAAGGTCATAAATAACTGTACGGCATTCGAAAAATTTTGTTTGTAATATTAAATAACAAAAAATTATAATGCCGTACATTTTAAATGACACATTACGTATAAAATACCTAGCAAGTGAAAACTGCCATTTTTCAGCATTCAAGCTTATGGTATTGCTATCCTTGTATAGTAGTAACGTATATACAATATGATGAGTCACGGAGCAAGCGCCAAACTCTTAAAATTACTGAGTTTTCGATGAATTCTGTTTAAAGATAAAAAATTGTTCAAATAAATACAAAATATTGTACTTGTTTGTTTTTTTAATTAACAACATTATTTTTAATTATGAGTTACTTTGCAAAAAACAGTATATACAATAAAAATCATTTGTTTTTTAATTTAAGATACTTTTTTTGATAATTATTACCAATTATTTTCAAATTTTAAGACAATTTTTTTTTTAATATTCATTTTAGTATGGCCAAGATAGCAACTAACATGCAGCTTAGTATACTAAAGTATATTAACAGCCTTATCGTACCAGCAGAGGTAAAGGAAAAATATTTAAAAAAATAAATAAAAGGGGGTAGGTATTCTGCCACGTCACAGACAGCTGTTTAAGGCGGTGGAATAATTTGCCATTTCATTAACTATCGAAAGTGCACGGCATTCATCTTTTATTGAAGATTGTCTAAAGTATTAATAACCTATGTTATTACCGTACAGAAAGAAGTCACCGGAAAGTCATTCTTTTCGGAGGGAAGTAATTTACCCCATACACCTATGTGTTCCACAAAAAATGTACGGCATGCTGGAAAATGTTATCTATTCGTGAAGTACTATCAAGATCTTTTAGTTTTATGTTGTTCGATATCATCATCACCTATATGCTAATCAGAGATAAGGGTTGCGACCCTGGGCTTTCCACCCCAGCGCTGGAAATATGTACGGCATTCATGGGTAAAGTATCTGTATATGTATACAAAAGGAATTATACAAATGCCGTACAGTAATAAATGACCGGAATATTGCTTCTACAATTATCAGCGAATTAAAAACTTGCAGTGACTTCCGTCACCACCGCTTTAGTACGGCACTAGGTTTTTCGACATTTATTTTTAATCATCTATAAACTATGAAAAAGCCGTACATTAATAATTAGTCGTAATTCCTCACTTGTACCTGGGAAATTCTATTTACTCACGTACTCACCTGTACCGCTCAGAAATGACGATAGTAATGTGTGCCGCTTCAATAACGTCAAAAAGATCCTCAATCGGTAAAAACTGCTTAGCTGGCTCAGAGCGAGTAACTAATTTTTGTGTTTCATTATAATATATTCTTCTTTTTTGAAGAGCACTTTTCTTGACAGCTGCCACTGCTGCTTCAACTTCCGCGATCAATTAATTATACTTATTTTTCGTGATGATATTATAGTGATCGTCCTTTCCTTCGTTCGAATCTAGCAATTTTTTAATAAAAAGTTCTCTAAAATTCATCACCGAATCACTCATTTTGCGCCCGGTTAGTCCAATTTAAAAATTTCACTTAAAACTATTGATTAGAAAACACAATATTATTCGAACGAAATCGTTACCACGACTAAAAGGTTAGGCCGCCCGCACACTCGGCCACCGGTGGTCGCCACTAGACGCGACCACCGGTGGCTGACATCGACCACTAGCCGTCGCCACCGGTGGTCGCCACTAGACGCTATTGTAAAACGCCAGCGGTCGCTACTTTTCTCCTAATTTATTAATCAGGTCCGGTGTTAAAGAAATTTAGTTGCATTATAAAAGTTCAACATGGAAGCACTTGCTATGCTCCTTGTAATACGAAGACGACGCAGGAGACGTGAATTTATATTAATTAACCAATATTTTGGTACATATCCACAATTCATACAATCAAGTGATTCACAATATTGACTGTCTAATAAAGAAATTCAAAGACAATGACAAAAATTTCAACATTTCACTTTCCTTCTAAGTACCTACATATATTTAAAATATAAATAAAAAAGAAATGTATGTTTTAAATTTACAATTGTCAAAAAAAAAACATAATTTTAATAAAAACGTCATGTCCGAATTCTCCCAGTCCGTCCCAGTTAAAATTGTGGCCCGGAAAAGTGGCCAAGTGTGCGCCGGAGAATCAGTGGCCGGCGTCAGCGACAAGCAGCGCGTGGCTCGAACGGGCGACTGCTGTCGCCGAGTGTGCGACGACGCCATTTGAATTGCATGCAAAACACCGTCCGCAGCGTGTGGTCGCGTCTAGTGGCGACCACCGGTGGCCGAGTGGGCGCCTGGCCTAATTAGACTACTGAAGCTTTGATATAAGCCGTATACAAACAATTAGGAATAAAAATCTCCTACTCAAATGTAAACAGGTGATAAAGCTCTGGCATAAATGTTTATGATTTATGTTTTCGGTACAATTGTAATACGTAGTATTAAATTTAAATTTTATTTCAGTTCCTACTAGTTTTCACTGCCCAATTAAAAGATGTAGTTAACTCTAGTTTTGACTAGTAAAAACTAGTTTTAACGGAAGGGGTTTTGTGAAAACTAGTTTTCTCTAGTCAAAACTAGCATTAACTGAAAATGGGTTTTAACTGTAACATTACGATGAACAATCGGATACATTTAAAAAAAGTGAGTCTAAATCCAGAAGAAAATCAATAATAGTACCAAAAATTAGCATTGGAATTAGGAAGAAAAGTTCCAAGTAGGTATATGACGATAATTTTTTTTTAATAAATTGCCAAATAAAATAAACTAAAAAGACTGCAGAAATTTTATGTTTCACTATTTAAATCTATTGCATATTAGGATAGTGAATATAAATTTAAATTATTAATTCTACAAGTTTTTGAGAAAATAGCCTTAAGGGACTATGTCTACTGCGGTGTATATGTAATGTCTGGATATTAATAAATAAAAAAGAATAAATTAAGTAAATCTTATCAACCACCCTCCAAGGCTAACCCTGTTATCACGTAATGTAAGCTGTGTCGTCGACTCAATTTTTTTTATAGACCTAATGTAAACGTAGAACCTTATATAAAAATTTGCAAATTTTGTCAATGAACTTAATCAATAGGTCTCGATTGAGTCAGTAAAGGTCCAGTAAATTAGTCAGATACTGTTAGATAATTTTACATCAAAAAAATTATATTAACCGGTAGGTATATGTATATTGCTGAGGACAAAATGTGAATTGAGGATTTTTTTGAAGAAAGATATCCTATAAATAGGTAGACCGAAACATAAACCTGTAAAATCCGTTTTGTTCTTGTTGTTTGTTGTTTTTAAGATTTGTACGCAATGCAGTTTATTTGGTTGGTTGTTAGATTATCCTGGCCTTGATCTTTACCTTGTTAAATGTAAAAGACCAAGATAAAAATGCAAGACTAACACTGTTCTTTTCTCATTTTAAATGTTTGAGTTTTTCTCCACCCGCCCCTCACCCTGAAGTGCCTGTTTGACAATTATAAAAAGCAAGATTTATATAAGTTTAGTTACACTATGTTCATTCGCGTAGAAATTACTCGAATAATCCTATACTAGTTTTTACGGTGGTATAGGCAGTTGATGTAGGTTTAGGTATGTGAGAATTAAGAATAGATTATTAACAGGAATAGATTTATTTAACTAGGTATATACGATAACTTAGACTAGAGATTGAAACGAAAGGATAATTACGAAAAAAAATTAATGAAACAATTGATGTTGAGACGTTAGGGGTAGGTATGGTAAGTTGATAAGTAGGATAAGTTTGGTAAGTACCGAAGGAAGATCTCTTGGATACCGCCTCTTTCTGTTTTTAAAAATTGATATGTGCCAGAGTTATAAAGTTTATCTCGCAGTAGGGATAACAATAGGTATAGATAGTATTTTTAGAATTGCTTGGGATAGAAACGGCTAAGAAAAGTGTAAGGGAAGTGAAAGCATTTCAAAGTAGAACAATGAGTGCAAACACTTTCTAAAAAAATGCTAGAGTAAATGAATAAATATAGTAACGAATTTAACAAGGGTAGGTATATTTTAGAAAACTAATAAAATAGATAAGGGTGTACGAAGGATAGTTAAAATGGGAGTGAAGTGGCGTCCGGTCATAAAGTTTATTTAGAAGAAAGTGGGTGGTAAAAAGAGGATCGTGACGGGAACAAAGGAGACGCCTCAACAATTAGTCTTGGTACCTATAAAGTATCGAACAAGAAATTTGAAAAATTAGTAAAATATACAATGGTACCCTTCACATAAAAAAAATATTATTGGGAATTATTATATACATGCAAAACGCTACGACAAGTAAATAAAATAATAGAAGAAAGTGTGCTTCCTAACCTTTCTACTAAAAGAGTCATGACAACAGTGACAACGTTCCTGTCAAAGTATATGAAATAAGTAAAACGTATTGATAGTTTTAAAAATTTTCGTGTCAGATTAAGTTTAATTAAAATTACTCCAGCAACTTTAACTTAAATTTATTATAATTGGAAAAATGGCAAATCCAATCCAAGCTCTCAACGAAAATTTTTTTTATAACAGTATGATAGCTCGATCACTAATACAACTTATGCCAGAGAAAGGTTTGTGCAATCTTTTACGTCAAAAAAAATAATAAGACCAATATTTACCTTATAATGTATAGCCTTTTTCGACACTCGGTATATTTCAACTTAACATATTGCAAATTTGACCAACTTTTCAGATAGAGCAAAAATGAGGGCTTGGCTGGATAAACTACACGACACTGAGGAAGATCCAGAACAATTAACTATAAGAAATGATTACATGTGGTTTCTATTGCTAATGATTCAAAGCAAGAGGGTAACTGTACCATTTAACAAACCTCCCCCTTCACGACTAGTACCTTTAAAGGAAATTTTGGTAGGTTTTTACCAACAAATATTTTTTTTTAAAGAATAGAAATGAGGTTATCAGGAGTGGTAGAAGCTACTACAGTAACCGTGCATTTGAATAGGGTGCCCCAAAATCCCACAAGTTCTTGGGATCAATATAAGTCGATTTAACTATCTTAACTACAATTATCCTTGTATCAAATCGCTTCGTTTGTCCATAAGAGGGCTCTAAAGGCAACAAAAAGAATACTAATTTCTGACGTGCACATGAATTCTCTTAAAGGACGACAAGGGTGAAAACTACCCCCACCCTCACATACAATTGCTCAGAACTTTGTTGGAGTATTGAATGAGTACTTTTAGTTATTTTTTTTTAAGAAAAGCACATATCTTTTGATCCCTTCTATAAAAATCGTTTTTCCAACAGTTTCAGAGAAAAAATGTTGAAAGGTAGAAATTTTTGGTATAACTCGATAGTGGTTAGTACAATTTAAATAGCATTTAATATTTAAACTTTCCTAAGGAAGTACTAAGCTTAAATGTATTTATAAAATTTACAATGGTATGACAAGGGGAAAACCACCCCCATCCTTAAACAAAACTGATCGCAATTTATTATAGGGTCGATTTATTTCTTCAAACATTTTTTTCCTGGAAGGGTACTTTTATTACCTATATTTCTTGCCCATTAGTAAAAAACTGTATCTATGATGGTTTTGGCGAAAAATAAGTTATTTATTCAGCCAATGTCTTAGCAAACTGGTTAGTCAAATTTCAAACCTTATGAAAATCATTGTCTACTAGATTAAAATTGGTAACAGTTGTGAAACAAAATCCAAAATGCTGCAGAATTTTAACAAGATGTGATTACCTACTTTAAAAAGATTTGATTTCAGTTTGTAGTATGTAAGTATCAGATTTTGCACTAGTAGGTAACATTCAAGGCTAATTTTCAAACTTTACAATTAAATACAAATATTATTAGATACCAGTAGATTAAGTCTTCCTGTTCGCTATAACCACCATAGGTTCAGAGGCAAGAAAAAATATTTGTTCAAGATCATTTGTCACCTCCGTTAACACATTATAAGACAGACAGTATTTATTTAATTGTTCCTTGTCCAGTAGATAATTAATAATTAGTAAACGTATACAAGTTTAGTTTATAGCATGCATGCGTTTTATAAACTCAAAACACTTTACTAAGTAGTGTATGTTATCAAAATGTCGCACCTCCGTGAACCTCACCACCGTTAACATCTTTGTTCACGAGTCGATGGAAATGGCGAATATAGCCTAAAGTTTATGAAAAAGACAGGCGGAAAAACGTTTGCCTTTTTCGACAGAGATGACGTGTCGGTTATAGATGAA
This sequence comes from Agrilus mali, assembly GCA_029378335.1. Classification (NCBI taxonomy): domain Eukaryota; kingdom Metazoa; phylum Arthropoda; class Insecta; order Coleoptera; family Buprestidae; genus Agrilus; species Agrilus mali. Next base: position 13,086,725 of record CM055663.1, on the reverse strand, counting down.
CCAGATGTGCAAACGATTTTAAATTCTCCCAAATATGATGAATATACTTTTCTTGATAATCAGCATTTTACAAATCTGTTTTGATTTAATTGAAAGGTTGAATATAAATAAGTTAAATTTCATTATAATTAAAGAATAAATGTTTTATGCCATAACGAGCATGATTTTTAATGATTTTGTCATTTCTGTGGACAGCTGTCACCTCCATAAGTACTACTTATGGAGGTGTTTGTAGTATAATCTAATTTACGTCAATACTATCTCACCTTCATGATACAAATTTAATTTTTTGCTAAATTTTGACTAAATGTCATCTCATGATCTCGGGCATGTGGTTGTATGATGAGAGACTCGTTTTATGCATTAGAAAAAGGGAAAACTGATATTAGTTGCTGAACAATTTTTTTGTTAGTCACAACTGAAATAGTATGATTATTGTGAGAATGGCCTATATAGATAAATGTGGTTAAATTGATTTATTTTGATCCCAAGAACCTGGAGTTATTATATGTCCACGTCATTATGAGACACCCTGTATAATGAAATATAATAAATAGATTTGAGTAAGAAACCGGTCGTACGACTTGAGATAGTATATTTTGAAATTTAAAAAGCTCTTACACCGAAAAAGACATAAGTGAACCCTTTGTAAGAGTGTTTTTTCTATTTTATAGTGGTTCATTTGGTGATTAGTGTGTATGTTACTGTCGAAAACACTCCACCGTTACGCTTGCCCGTGTCCAGAACTAACTCTAAACTTTTTTGTGGTTTTTTGTTCTCTCTCTCTTTGTTGTTCATCTTCTTTTAATCTGAAGTCTGAAAAAAAAAACGACAAAAAAGGCAAACAATGTGTTAAGAAAAAAAAATGGAATAACTAAAGATAAAGTTTAAGGAAGGAATTACGGGAAAACAAGACTGAACGGAATAAAAACGACAAATGTGATGTCATCAAACGAAGAGGAAGCAAATAGGACAATAATAGAAAAGGAAAAAGGAGGAACAGGCAAAAACAATCAGAAGTAGAAAAAGTTCTACAGGTTATAAAAGTGATTACGAGGGCGGAGAAAAAGCAAAAGAACTCCTAGGTTGATCAAGGGAATATGAGAAGAGGAAAGCCGAGGCTAGCTCTGAACACGAAAAGAAAAAACTTAAAAAACAAAGCAGAGTAAATAAAGAAGAAAAAATGGAAGAAAATGAAAAAATTAAAGATTTATTAGAGAAAATATGTTTAAAAAAATCAGGAAGATAATAATAAATAGAGAAAAACAGAATATTATGGTGGATGGAATGGAATTGAGAGGATTGGAAAATAGAATTGCAGAAATTTATATGAAAAAAGATGAAAGTGAAAGTAGAAGTTTTACGGGTATGGAAAACGAGTAAAAAGAGATATGAGACAAAATTAGTAAGCTTAGAAAACTAAATCAAAATATTGAAAAAAAAAAGAAACAAATGTGTATTTTAATGAGGATTTGAAGAAGGAAGAAAGGAAGATAGAGAAAGGTTATCAAACGGGTTTTGGTCTTTTCGTGATGAGACCAATTTTAGTCCTTTATGGTTTAAGGAGGACTTCAACAAATAACAAAAATAACATCAATAACGAATAACAATATATTTACAACTTAACAAAAGAAGAGCGCAGGTAGATGAGAGATTTCAGTGAAGGTCAGAGAAGAACTGTCTAAGTTATTGAAAATTGAAAAAGAAGAAATGTCCAAAAGGAGGAGCTAATAGATAGTAGGTGAAAGTAGGGTACCAATAGGGTGGTACGAAGAATGGGAAATTTTTAGAGATAAGAAATCCTAAGAAATATATTGTAGTACCAAACCACCGAAGAAACCCATCGTAAAAGTGTACTAAGAAATATTGAAGGATACAGGCGTCATGCGGTTAGTAAACGAAAGATGATCTGTTAATAGGATTCTCGGAAAGTACAAGTAATAAAGTAATTGAGGTATAGAAATAGAATACAAAAGAATAGGAGTTTGAAGTATTTACACAGGAAGAGAAATATTTACATTATTGCAGATAACAAAGAAATATAATACAAAAGAATTTGTAGGTATGAAATATTTACACAAGCATCAAAAGTTTGGTCCTCTTGATACGCGAATTTTTATGCGCCTAATCCGCCACAGTACCCCCCTGCCAGTGATGAAGTCACGAGATTCCGACTTGGAGGCGGTCTGGGAATCGGACACGTCGTCCTGATCTCGTTGTCCTTTGTGGCGGTGACGTCGCCTGTGATTGTCGGACTGGCGGTTGCGGTGGCGGTGGTAGTTCCGATGTGGGCGGCACTGTGTTGGCTAGTGTTCCTGGATTCTCTAGTGCTGTTTCCTGGAATTCGATGGTCCTTTCCTCGTCGTCAATATCCAAGTCGGCTAAAACGTAGGCTGGTTTAAGTCTGTCTACGGAGACTTTGACGTCCTTTCCTCGAATATTAACGACGAATGTCTTTTCTGCCCGGGAAGTAACCTTGTATGGTCCATCGTAAGGTTGCTGCAGAGGTCCTTTTGGTCCATCATGACGAACAAACACGTTGTTTGCTGTCGACAGGTCCTTGAAGATGAATGGGACCTTTTGACCGTGTCGAGATCCTTGTATCGGGCGTAAGTGTTGTACGTGCTGACGTAGTTGTTGTACAAACTCCGATGTGGTGTTGGATTCCTGTGTTGATTTTGCCAGGAATTCGCCTGGGAGTCGCAGGGGCTCGCCGTATACCAACTCGGCGGTGGTAGATTGCAAATCGTCCTTCCAGGCTGAACGGATCCCTAACAATACCGTTGGAAGAACTTCGGTCCATTTGGCTGATCGATGGCATTTAATTGCGGCCTTAAGTTGACGATGGAGTCTTTCGATCATTCCATTCGCTTCTGGATGGTATGCCGTTGTTTTCAGGTGAGTCGTACCTGTCAGGGCGTTTAACTCCCTGAACAGATGCGACTCAAACTGTCGGCCCTGGTCTGTCGTAACTCGAAGCGGTGTTCCAAAGCGAGCTATCCAGTGCGAATAGAAGTTGCGAGCGACTGTGGCGGCCTCTTGGTCTTCCATCGGGATTGCCTCTGGCCATCGGGAGAATCGATCGACACACGTCAGTAGATAACGGTAGCCTTCGCAGTAAGGCATAACTACGATATCCATGTGAACGTGTTCGAAGCGACTTGTAGGCAGGGTGAAGGTTCCTGGTGTTGTTGAGACGTGGCGAGTTACCTTAGACTTCTGACATTCAAGGCAATTTTTCGCCATCTCCCCACAATCTCTCTTGATGGATGGCCAAATGTATCGGGCGGATACTAGTTTGATTGATGCATTGGCCCCTGGATGCGACAAACCATGAATTTTATCGAACACTGTTCGACGAAACTTGCGGGGAATGAACGGGCGCGCTATGGAGGTCGACACGTCGCAGACCAGTGAAATATTTGAACCTGGAATTTTTATTAGTTTTAATAGCAGGTTAGAGCTCTTGTCCTTCTCTAACGAAGCTAGTTCTGTGTCTGCTCGTTGTGCTGCGGCTAGTTCCTCCATATCGATTGCTAAAGTGACTTCTTCGATTCTGGAGAGGGCGTCGGCGACGACGTTGTCATCTCCGGGAAGGTGGCGGATATCCGTCGAGAATTGGCCAATGAAGTCAAGGTAGCGGAATTGTCTCGGGGTGCATACACTATCCTTCTTTTCGAATGCGTACTGGATCGGCTTATGGTCTGTATAGATTGCGAACGTCCTGGCTTCTACCATGTGGCGGAAGTATTTTACGGCGTCGTAAATGGCCAGGAGTTCCCTGTCGTACGCGGCGTACTTCGTCTCAGCTGATTTAAGCTTCCTAGAAAACAAGGATAACGGCTGCCAATGTCCGTCTCTGACTTGTTGGAGCACCGCTCCGATTGCCGAATTTGATGCGTCGCAGAAAATCGCCAGCTGTGCATCGGCTACGGGATGTGCAAGAAGCGTCGCGGTTGCCAAACCGGTCTTGGTGTTGTCGAATGCTGCGATCGCTGCCGGTGTCCATTCCAACGGTGCTTTTCCCTTGACGTCGCCCTTCAGGAGTTCATTTAGGGGCGCCTGGAGACTTGCGGCCTTGGGTATGAATCTCCTGTAGAAGTTAACCATTCCCAGGAATTGACGGAGCTCCTTGACTGTGGTTGGTCGCGCCATGGATGTTATTGCGTCGACTCGTTGTGGCAGTGGTGCTGTACCTTTGAAGTCAACTAGGTATCCCAGGAATTTCACCGCGGTTTCTCCGAATTTACATTTGGCGGGGTTAATGACGACGCCATATTCCTGAAGGCGGCGAAACAGGACTTCCAAGTGGACCAAATGTTCCTCCGGTGTGGACGATGCTACCAGTATGTCGTCGATATACGCGTAGCAGAAATCCAGGCCACGCAGGACTTCGTCAATGAAGCGCTGGAATGTCTGCGCCGCGTTTCGTAGACCGAACGACATAAAGGGAAATTCGAAGAGACCGAAGGGAGTTGTAATGGCGGTCTTGCAGATGTCCTCTGCGGCTACCGGGATCTGGTGGTACGCCTTCACCAGATCGATTGTCGAAAACACGGTGTTTCCCGCCAATGTTTGCGCGAAATCGTGTATGTGGCGAACTGGGTATCGATCTGGTACTGTCCGCGCGTTGAGGCCTCGATAATCGCCGCAGGGACGCCACTCGTCGCCTTCCTTGGGGACCATATGTAATGGAGACGACCAACAGCTCTGGGATGGTCTGATGGTACCTAACTTCAACATGGCGTCGAACTCCCGTTTTGCAGCCTTCAGGCGGTCAGGGGCTAACCTTCGGGGCTTGTGCGCCACGGGCGGTCCAGGTGTTGTTTTAATATGATGTTCCGTATGATGTTTTACGGTTCCGGTACCGTCGGGACGCACCACATCCGGAAATTTGGCTAACAGGTCTAGGTATGGTGACGATCCGTTGATGATTTTGACCGTCGGGATGTTGAAATTGGCTATTTGGCCCACCGTCGAGATTTTTGTTTTGGCGTCGATCAGTCTTCGATTTTTAGCGTCCACCAATAGGTTAAAATGCGCTAAAAAATCGATTCCTAGTATTGGCCTGCTTACGTCTGCCACGACGAACCTCCACGTGAAGTCTCTCCGGAGTCCTAGGTTGAGGGTCCTAGTTGTTGTGCCGTACGTATGAATGGGCGTCCCGTTAGCTGCGGACAGTTCGTACGAGCTCTTTTCGCATGGCTGCTCGACGTGGGATCGCGGAAAAACGCACAAATCGGCGCCGGTGTCGACCAAAAACAGGATTTTTGTGTTGCGGTCCTGGACTAGGATACGGCGGGATGTTGGATGCCTGGAGTCGTCTGCCGCCATCAACGACTGGCCGTGGAGTTTCCCGAACTCGCTAAATTGCACGGTCGCGTACATTTTTGAGCTTTTTCCCCGAATCGTTCGTGGTACCAGCATACGCCTTCACCCGCGTATCGGCCGCGAGAATTCGATCGGCCGCGATAGTTAGAACGACCGCGCGAATGTGATCTTCCCCGCGATTCCGGCACACGACACTGATTAGCCCGCAACTCCGAAATTTCCGCGCGAAATTTTGCGATTTCCTGCTGCAAGGCGTTGCTCATTTCCATGCGGATTTCCTGCAGTTGTCCTGCGAGCAGGTCAACTATAGAAGAGGGCGTACTCACTGCGGTAGTTGCTGTTGCTGCGGCGATTGTTGGCTTCCCCGCAGATAGGTTCATGACCTTATCTGCTAGGTCAGCCACGTTCTCCAAGGAGCTGTTATTCTGCGCCGCAAGAATCGGTTGGATGTTAGTAGGTAGCCGATTGAACCATATGGCCCGAATAATGTTGTCGGGTACGGCCGATCCTGCGAGGCTTTTTAGGTGTCGCAAAAATTGGGATGGCTTGCGATCACCTAATTCCTCGTTCTCCAAAAACCTGCGAGTTTTCTCTTCTTGCGAAGCACTGAGTCGTTTTATTACTTCCGCTTTTAGTTGAGCGTAGGAATTGTCGTCTGGAGCTGCTACCACCAGGTCGCGAACTTCCGATGCCACTCGCGATTCGAGGCTTTGAGCAACTATCTCGAATTTTTTGATGTTTGAAGTAATGCCGGCACTCGCGAAACCTAGCTCTACTTGCGAAAACCACAACGCTGGATCACTATAATTGAAGGTTGGTAAAGTCATTCGGGAGTTCCGTTGACCAAGTGCCGCTTGTAGCGCACTTATAATACGAGCTTCTTGAGCTGTGGGTTGAGCCATTATCACGAAAGAAAAAAAAAAAAACTAACGCACACGGGAAGAAAAAAACAAAATACGCTAGGTAGGTACTTAACTTGGACAGTTTTTGCACTCCCACGAATTTCTTTTCACTGTCGAACTTTGGTCACTTTTCGCAGAATAACTGTTTTTCACGATTTATAACCAAAACGCACTTTTTTAACAAACGTCGGGGTCACCACTTTGGTCTTTTCGTGATGAGACCAATTTTAGTCCTTTATGGTTTAAGGAGGACTTCAACAAATAACAAAAATAACATCAATAACGAATAACAATATATTTACAACTTAACAAAAGAAGAGCGCAGGTAGATGAGAGATTTCAGTGAAGGTCAGAGAAGAACTGTCTAAGTTATTGAAAATTGAAAAAGAAGAAATGTCCAAAAGGAGGAGCTAATAGATAGTAGGTGAAAGTAGGGTACCAATAGGGTGGTACGAAGAATGGGAAATTTTTAGAGATAAGAAATCCTAAGAAATATATTGTAGTACCAAACCACCGAAGAAACCCATCGTAAAAGTGTACTAAGAAATATTGAAGGATACAGGCGTCATGCGGTTAGTAAACGAAAGATGATCTGTTAATAGGATTCTCGGAAAGTACAAGTAATAAAGTAATTGAGGTATAGAAATAGAATACAAAAGAATAGGAGTTTGAAGTATTTACACAGGAAGAGAAATATTTACATTATTGCAGATAACAAAGAAATATAATACAAAAGAATTTGTAGGTATGAAATATTTACACAAGCATCAAAAGTTTGGTCCTCTTGATACGCGAATTTTTATGCGCCTAATCCGCCACAGTGTATAAGAAGGTGTAAGTATATAAGAGGCAAATTATGAAAATGGAATAAAAATATAAAATGGAGTCAATGGATGATAAGAACAAGAAGACATTTCGTGGGAAGGAGAGTAGAATATAAATGTATAAAAATGGAAGTGAAAAACTACCTATATAAACATTATAAAAAGAAAAAGATAAAACATATAAAATAATAAATAACTTAATAGAGAAGGGTAGTACAGGATGGGAAAAAGGGATGTCTTTCTTTTTTTTGTATACCATTATTATTGATGTGAGAAGACGAACAGTTTGACATTTTTTGCATTGATATAAAAATAAATTTGTTTGTTAATACAGCGAGTAAAGATTTAATGTAATTAAGAGCATTAAATTTCCTTTTGAGGTTTTTAAAGGTTATTATGTTTACGTTTGATGAAGTTTTTTCCAGTTTTTGATTAATCTTGGGATTATTCATGTTAACAGTTCGACTTTGTTTTTTTATTTTTTTTGGCAATATAATATAAAAATTATTGCAGGTTTATATTTTCTGTTTTTGTAATATAACCTTTTAGATTAATAAATGATACTACTAATAAAATATAATTTCTGACGGCTCGTTGTGTAGAGCCGCGGGCTATAAATCGATTATCGATCGACGACCCGTTTGTATTTGTGACTGACAATTCTTAAAATATTATAGTTCAGGTTATCTTTGAAAATTTGAAATGTATCAGTGTTTCGGAAAAATTGTCTCACTTTATTGATTTTTCAGCCAGAGGATGTGTACGAAGAAATATTATTAACTACAGATGAAACAATGTGTTGTTCGATTTCAGAAGAGTGTCCCGAAGAGCAGGACAAGGTGTTAGATGCAAAACAAGAACCTATAAGAGCTCCACCTTCAGTATTTCTCACCAATCAGCCCCTTCCGAGGGAAGGTATAATTTGTTATATGGCCGTTTTTAGCGATCATGACGACTAAAATATGCAACATTCCACTTAAATATTCAAATGAAATCATACTTTGATATTAATTGCTTTGGCATATTTATTTCAATGTTAATATTTCAGTTTTCATACTTTCTAGCATAAATTACGGATACAGAAACTATGAAAATAAAAGTCAATCTGTGAGTTATCGTCCATAAGAGTTTTTTTGTTTTAGTTTTTCTAATTAGGTGGCTGGGTTAAGTTTGTTGAAATTAGAGGCCTTCTTTGGTACCGAGATTAATAAACTGCCAAAGGCTAATTTTTTTTTAATATATCGCCTTTAACATTATTACTTATTGCTTTGTAAATAAGTAAGAATAAGCTATTTTTCAAAAAGTGATTAAATTAAAACAAGATAAAACAACAAAAATTTACTCGGGCGCCACTTTGTCAAACAAAGAAGAATTTCAGGGACCAACCTTTTGGATATTTATGAGAGCCGCTTGCAGGTATTAATCGGCTCCTAACCAATTAATGAGACAGGTTGCAAATTGGTCTCGTAGTCTTGTGGAGTTGCATCAGGGTTTCTTCACCCCTACCCGTAATCCCAGCCTCTTAGTCCAGCCGGAACCTACTCTAAATAACTGGATGTCGAAATTAGTGATGTGCCGGATCGCTAAAATTGTATATCCGCGGATACGGATCTAAAAACGGATATTTGGTCTAAAGATCCGCGAATACGGATACGGATACGGATCTTTACTTTCTTAGAGTACGCGACGGTAAATATTGTAGGTACATCGACCTTTTGAAAGAGACAAACTGTTATGAAACTTTTTAAGAGCTAACTTTTATAATAGATTGTCTCTTTGCCAAGATCCATGTGCAATATTTACCGCCGCCTATAGTTTAGTGTGATACTGGGCAGCACAGATAACGTTTGTGTTTGGTATATCAGTTAAGAAAAATGTCTACAAAACACATCAAATCCAATAATGCAATATTAATGTCACAATAATTTTAAAACTAAAATAATCTGGTCGCGTCTAATCAATTTAAGACGACCGTCTTCTTCGGCCGTCGTGTGCTTTCTATCCTTGGTGAACCATGTGGCAGGCGGCATCCCTCTTAATTTTTTTTTTTTTTTGCTTTATTTATTGCCGCTTTTGTCGGCAATAACCCGCCACGCACTCATCTATACACACAGTACTATCTAAATCTATATTGATCGGCACAATATATATATTTCATCTACAAATTTAAAATTAATAAGGTAAAAAATCCGTAAAAGATCCGCCAAAAACTAACGGATACGGACCTCTCTTCTCCCTCGGATATCCGCGGATACGGATACGGATATCCGGCACATCACTAGTCGAAATACAGCAAGCCCTGCGCGTGTCTCGACATAAAATGCAGGCGAAGCTTTGTCGCACGCGCTGGAATACGAAGCAGACAAACAAGGATCCAAAGGACACGCTAGAATCCGGCAGGTTGGGTTGAATTTTAAGTTGGATCAAATTACACACAATAAGTCAAAGTTCATAAAAATTGATAGAATAGTTCCAAAGTTTATCCTATTCAAACATTGTGACAAAAGTTATTTTATTACAAGGTTGTTCAAAAGTAATGTAAAAAATTCATACCTTCTAGCTCTTTTGTTAAACAGATGACAATCGACTCTAGCTCTTTTGTTAAACAGATGACAATCGACCACTCGCCACACAGAATAGGTTGCCTACCGTTTTGCTGCCATTGCTTGCACGTCTCAATATGAAGGGTAGAGAAATTGGGTCACTTTCTACTGGCTAGGTGCAAGCGTTAATACTTTAATACCACCACATACGGGGTAGGTACACTCTAGGAGTTTCAACAAAAACACCAAGCAATGTTTCTTTTGTTCTAAAAATTTATTCATGAAGAAAATCGTCTACATGTCTTATTACGATTGAGTCAGTAAAATAAGCTGTTTCTTACGTTCATAACATTCCTCAAATATAAATTTAAAATTATAAGTTGTTCCAACACTAGTAATCGTTTCGACTAATGGTAAGTCGTCATGTTTAAGAATAAGTTAGGTAGAACATATTCTTAAAAATTACCGTTTAGACGAAACGTATATTTAGAAGTGTTTAAACAATATATCTTTCATATCTTGTTACTTACAACACCACGAAGCATGATATTATTTCTTAAGTAAGTGTGATTTATTTTTATAATATATTATATATCGTTTTAATGAATTGTCCTGCAGGAATTGTTTGGTACATATATGACATTTAAATGTTTTACCTTTCAAATGAAGATTAATATGATTTTCTAATTTCGCCCTTTCTGCAAAACCTTTTTTACAAAATTCACATTCAAACTGCCTCTCATTGGTATGGACTGTCATATGAACATTGAAGTGACCCTTTTGCTTAAAGCCTCTTCTGCAAACTTCGCATTTAAACGGTCTCTCGCTCCAATGACTTTCCATGTGATCATTGAATGCATCCACTTCCTTGAAACTTTGTTTACAGGTTAGGCAATTAAATAGCTTTTCAGTCGAATGAATTTTCATGTGCCTATTTAAACTAGACACTTGCGAGAAGCATCTCTTACAGACTTCGCATTCGAAGGGCCCCGCTCACCCAAATGCTATCCAAAACGTTCTTCCTTTCGAAAGATTTTTCGCAAATGCCGCATTTAAACGGTTTCTCGCTCGAATGACTTATCAAGTGAGTATTTAAATGTGATTTGGATTCGAAGCTTTTTCCGCACACTTCGCATTTGAAAGGCTCCAGACTCCAATGACTCCTTGTAATCTCATAATTTTTCCTTTTGGCCTTTTTTTTTTTATCTCGAACCCGTTAAACAAACACAATAGGTGCATATAACTAAACTGACACTGCTGAAGTTTAAAGATAATAAATTCTACCGAATGTCCTTGACTGTCGTACCAAAAGATTAAAACTGAAGCATTCGGATTGAAAAATAAAAAATAATAATTAAAACAATCTTAACCCTACTTTGAGCAGATACACACATAAAGATGGAGAAAACAAAATAACAGACCTCGCAGCTTACGCATATATGTTAAGTTTATTGAAAATACCAGAAAATCTAATTTTTTCACGAAATTAAAAAAAAAAAATACGTGCTGCTTTAATTTAATTTTTTAAATTATTAGCATTAAAATAAGATAAGATTTCGTCAATCTAATAAATTGTGCTGGGTTTCATTCATTCATAAATCATATTCGGATATATACAGGGTTGCGTCAAAGTTCAATATAGCCTTTATTAAATCAGATTGGAGAAACTTATTTTTATGAGAATGATACAGTATCAAACGAAAAATATTTTAAAAGTAGTTTGACATATACAGGGTGAACCACTAAACCGGAGCACGTTCCAGGATATTTTTTTTAAAACGTAACACCCTGTATATTACTCGTTTTTTGCAATCTACTCAAAATTGTCTTATCAATGGTACATAGATTTTTGGGTTCGGATGGTGCATTGTTGAGTTAATAATGAAAATATTTTAAAAAAATGGTTGCAACAGTGTTTGGCTTATTAGTTAAATGCAAGAGTATGACGATTAGTTAACATGAAATATTTAGTAATTATGCTGCCAACAGATTTACTAAACCTTAAAAATAATCAAATATTAATTTTATTATACAGGGTATTTTTGACGGTGCAGTCAATTAAGCAACCTTCAAAGAGCGCTTTGTGCCCGGACTTTTATACATGGTTGGATAGCTTGAGGTGTATGGAGCACATATATGAAGGTCAAAAGTGTCGCCGACCTAACCTAACCTAACCAAACCATTTCATACTGTAACCTGAGCAAGACCCTTTTGGTGGTGCGATTGCCCTGGCGCCACAATTTAGCTATGTCATTTTGTAAATCAGCCCAAAATAATGCGAAAATGAAGAATAAAATTTTTTTGATATCTCGCTTCGTTTTCGAGATATCGAAGATCGAAAGTCGGGCAAGAGTTCTGTTTCTGCAGGCACACTCATATAGCCTATAGGCCTACAAAAATAACTTTTAGTCCTACCTAAAGGTAAATCGAGATCGCTGAACATGTTGGGTTGCATTAGGTTAAGTTAGGTTATGGTATGAAGTGGTCGCTATGACTGAAATGTTTGAAGTGCTATGCACCATCGAAATGTGCTATGCACCACCAAGAGGGTTTTGCTTAGGTTACGGTATGAAGTAGTCGCTATGAATGAAGTGTTATGCATATGTCGCGTTCAATACCTCCGAATCTCGTCGAGATTTCGATTAGATATTACCACCAAGGTGTTCGGCGACGTCGATTTACCTTTATAGGACTAAAAGTCATTTGTATAGGCCTATAGGCTATATGAGCGAGCCCACGGAAACAGAACTCTTGTCCGACTTTCGATCTTCGATATCTCGAAAACGAAGCGAGATATCGAAAAATTTTATTCTTCATTTTCGCTTTATTTTGGGCTGATTTACAAAATGACATAGCTAAATTGTGGCGCCAGAGCAATCGCACTACCAAAAATGTCTTGCTAAGGTAATGGTATGAAATGTTTGGTTAGGTTAGGTTAGGTCAGCGACACTTCTGACTTTCATATATGTGCTCCTTACACCTCAGGCTATCCAACCATGTGCACGACGTCAATATGTCACGTGGTCGATATACTAAACTGCAGCCGTTTTTGATTTGATATAGTGTGCTGATCGGTCAGATTTGACAAGTTGGCACAAACAAATAAAAACAGTAAAACTATAGAATAGCGGCTCCTTCGAACATTACAGTTAGAACGTTTTTTTGGCAAGAAATGGCTTTAGTTTAGTCTAAATATCAATAAAATGTGGGGGGAAAGTGATATTTTTAATGGTTTATTAATAAAAACGGCAAAAAAAATACTAAAAAAGGTGACTTAAAACTTACGTGATTCTAGTAAAAATTTGACGTTGTCTCGTGTAAAATTTGTGTGCACATTGTAAAACATTATGGTTATGAAGTTAACAAAGTGTTCGGAAGGTGTAAATCGGTCAATAAACACGAAAAAAGGTGGATTTTTTGGATTTTCAGCATAAACAAATTTGGAGGTTAGCTACTCAGTGCACGCTTCGGTTTGTTACTTGTTACTATGGTTACTGGAATCAAGACCTGAGACGATCCGAAAGTGACCGAATCGCAGCGATGACCGTTGCTAAATATATAAAGGGTGTCCTACGACTAATTCATGTTTGGTAAAATTTCGGTTTATTTCCCGTATCTTGTTATTAAGCTGCATGCAGGTTTTTGCTTAGGTTAGGTTATAGTATAAAGTGGTCGCTATGATTAAAATTTTTAAAGTGCTAGGCACCACCGAAAAGTGCTATGCATCACCAAGAGGTTTTTGCTTAGGTTACGGTATGAAGTGATTGCTCTGATTAAAATGTTTGAAGTGCTATGCACCACCGAAAAGTGCTATGCACCACCAAGGGAGTTCTGCTTAGGTTATGATATGAAGTGGTTGCTCTGATTAAAATGTTTGAAGTGCTATGCACCACCAAGGGAGTTCTGCTTAGGTTACGGTATGAAGTGGTTGCTACGATTTAAATGTTTGAAGTGCTATGCACCACCGAAAAGCGCATATAGCAAACATTTTTATCATAGCGACCACTTCATACTATAACCTAACCTAAGCAAAAACCCTCTTGGTGGTGCATGCACCTTAATAACAAGATACGGGAAATAAACCGAAATTTTACCAAACATGAATTATTCGTGGGACACCCTATATATATTCAGCAACGGTCATCGCTGCGGTTCGGTCACTTTCGGATCGTCTCAGGTCTTGATTCCAGTAACTATAGTAACAAGTAACAAACCGAAGCGTGCACTGAGTAGCTAACCTCCAAATTTGTTTATGTTGAAAATCCAAAAAATTCACCTTTTTTGGTGTTTATTCACCGATATACACCTTCCGAACACTTTGTTAACTTCGTAACCATAATGTTTTACAATGTGCACACAAATTTTACACGAGACAACGTCGAATTTTGACCAAAATCACGTAAGTTTTGAGCACCCTTTTTAGTAGTTTTTTGCCGTTTTTATTAATAAACCATTAAAAATATCACTTTCCCCCACATTTTATTGATATTTAGACTAAACTGAAGTCATTTTGCTGAAAGAAAATCAATATTTTCCATTTTTAGTAGAAGCCGCGATTCTATAGTATATTATAGAAAAGAAACATTTTCAGACGCAGTTATTCCATTCAAACAATAGCCAAAAATAACGGTTTCAATCCGGTATTAATAGACAAATTACAAAATAAAAAACAAAAGAAACTATTTCTAAAACAGTTCTATTTTTCCAATAGCAGCAAAAAAGAGAAATTTTGACAGTAGATTAAAAGAACATAAAAAGTTCAAAACTGATGAAAAACCCACCACAAGTATGACACAACACTGTATTTCTGGAAATCATACTATTAATGATGAAAGCATGACGGTTATCTACATAGAAAATAAAGGATACAAACTCAATTATTTAGAAAAATTAGAAGCCATAAACTTAAAATTAAACGTAACCAATGATTTAACAGGACTTAATAGTCCGATAATATTTCGATCAGTCACAAACATGACAAATATAGTATATTACACCACAAGGGGAGAAAGTTGAATTTCCTGCACTGCCCGACATATCGCGCAGTGCAGGGTTTTCAACGTTCTGTCCGTGTGTTATATTGTAATTTTCTTCACACTTCGGGCGCAGGCGCGTGTTTCCCGCATATATTTCAAAGCAGAAAGTCTAAGTACACCCAGTGTATGGGATGTGAGACTAGTCTGCCCCCTGTAGCAAATGTCAAAAAGTAGTCATTTTAAATAGCTTCCGAAGCTAAAACATTAGTAGCAACCAATAATCCGAAAATTGCCATTTACAAGTAATATCAACAGATAGCGCATTTGTGCATGTCGTCCTTATCTGGATGTAATTAGTATTTCCCCATATAATTTATAGACGCTCAAAGCAAAATATTTATGTTGTACAATGTGAAAATGTGAATTAAGAAATGATTAGCATACTTAAAGTTTTTAAAATGTGTAATAAATTTTCCGTTGTGTCTATTTAATGTGCAAGTGTTAAAAACGTTAAGAACGTTAAAACTCTTGTAAGAAGAATAAACGAACATTGTGCATTCGTCGGTTGGTTGATAAAGCTAAAAGTGGTGTGTTCCCGTTTTTTGTAAATAATAATATGCATTACATACTTGCAGTTCAAAATACTGTTAAAATATTTTTAGATTATACCAAGCAAGAGTAGCTGGCCCATTTAGTCAACTTTCACCTCTGTGATGAATAGTAATATGTCTCAAAAAAGTATATCTTGATAAAAGAAAAAAACAGCTTTTACCCTCATTAGCTATTATTTATATTTTAGTATTTTATAGTTAGTATAGGATCATCAGTTTATTCTTTCATGTTTATGTAGAAGAAAGAAAAGGAACAACCCCCATGCGGTGCTAGAAATTTCAAATTTTCCGCCATGTGTTAATATTCTATTGATTGTTAGATGGCACCAAAAGAAGGACAATGTCCTATATTTTAGTAGCACATAGTAGCTGCGTCCCGTAGGAGCTTTTTGACATTTGCTACAGTGGGCAGCACAATCGTTCAAAATTTAAAGCTCCCGATCTATTTTGTCTATGAGTACACCGATGCAAGAAACGTAGGCTTTCTGCTTTGAAATCGATGCGGGAAACACGCGCTTTCGACCGAGGTGTAAAGAAAAATAATTTGGAACCAATATGCAACGATTCTATGAAAACATATACATGTATATGTATATGTAGACTATAAATGAACTTGTATTTCTTAATTTTAAATTAGTTGTAATATAACTTTCTGAAGATGACTGCATAAATCGAAAAAATTGTTTCTAATAAAAAAAAGTGTAAAACTTAACTTCGTTGAAATTTTTAATTGATAGTGCTATGTTACTTAATCTATATAAATAGCTAAAAAAAACTGAATGTTTAATTTGAGTTGATTAATAAGAATTAGCCGGAATTAAAGTGTCGGTAATAGTAAGTTTCCTGTAAATACAAAAAAAAAATTCTTTGGTTTTAAAAATTTTTCTGTTTTATTTTAATATATTAACAATATTTCATCGCAGTTGCACCTTAGACAGTTTACATATTATATGAATGTGTTATGAAGCAATTTATTACAGTTTTCCCAACTCCAAACTGTATTTTAAACTACTTACGCCCGCCCGTTTGCACCGACATAAATAACTACAACTTAGCTCATTTAGTTCTATGGCAGTTCTTAAATAGTAAAATTGGTTTACACCGTATATTAATAATAATACTTATATAAGTCGTACTAAGGATCGCTATCTCGATGCTTAACCTTAAGCTGAGATTTATGCTGGTTTAACATATTCGCAGTGGTTCGGCATTTCTCGTAACTAGTCATTGGGGCTATACACTGGTTGTTATCGGCTATGACTTATGCCTTATAAGTAGTAAATCCTGAATTTTTAATTTAGATATATCAAAAAGATATGAATAAAAACAATATTGTTGCATTTCATAAATAAACAATTATTATGAACAATAAATAATGAGATAATAGCAATTATTTTTATCGTTAATTAATAAGTAGCTAATATAACAAATGTGATACATCCAACTTTTAGAAAATATCTTATCCTACAAAAATGTTTTTAATCTTTTATATTATATGTATTTTAAGGTACCTAAATACATTTTTTAGATGAGTAAAAATCATATTTAACTTTTGAATGCATAAAAGCCCTAAACAAAAAATATGACAGTTTTCGTCACAATCTTTACATATTTGGGAATTTCTTCATACAATCCCTACAAATAACTAAATTTTAAAGTTATTGCAAAACAAACGACTTCGAGACTGAGTATCCATCGTCCCGGAAAACAACGTAGTAACGCAGATTCACTATCATGATGGCATCATATCGATGACTGCGAACATTGTTCATACACACTATAATTGAAAATTACCTCCTGGAGAAAGTTTTGAAGTTACCAATTTTTATCTTACCTTATAAGTAATTGACCTACACACCACAAAGCAATACCACAACCGTTGATGCAATGATATTGTCTTAAATAAGTTCACATAACATGCCGATAAAACAGTAACAGACAACTGTAATGCATCATTTTCAGAAGTGTTCATAGATGTCAGTGCACCAAACATGTGCGTCGAACTTCTACCATTTTCTTAATATCATTTAACATATTATAAAGTGTCGAAATTAGGGTCACTGTGGAAATTACGTACACTTACCTTAAGTAAAAAATTTTGAGTTCTATAAAAGTTCTGTAATAATAACCTTGTAAACTAAAATTTGCTTATATTTTGCAAAAAGGAAGTGACGACTTTGTAATTAAGTAAAAATTAATGTTCTGTACTGCTTAATAACCAGCACAAATTTCAAATCAATTGATCAAATAGTAGCTGCAAATTAGAATTTGTTTATCTGTGAGAACCTTCTTTTTGCTGCTTTGTTGTGCTTACAACAATGAAGATACAGTGATTTTACAAAGATGTACTTATAGGAAATAATGAATATGTATAATTCACTGAATTTCCAAAAATAACGTTTTAAGTATTACAAAAACATATAGTGGTTTTGGCTTATAAACAATTTGAATAGCTAATTGTTATGACAGGTGGCAACAACGACATTAAAATACAAGTGAAGTGGACAATCGGAAGCGAACAGATTTTGTGACGAAGCGTAGTCTGTTGTACAAAGAAAAAAAATGGTAACCATTTGCTAGTAGTGCCGAGAGTCATGCAGCGAGAACTCATTAAGCAGATCCATGAAACGGGGCACTTTGGAATGAAGAAAGCAGCCTACATCTTCGAACAAGACTTTTGGTTTTCAAACATGAACGAGAGAATACAGCAGACCATAAATAACTGCCATTCATGTACTCGTATATTGGCAGATCAAAGATCCGGAAAGGCACCAGGATTTTTGAATCCTATAGACAAAGGAGACACACCACTTGATACTTCTCATATCGACCATTTAGGGCCTTTGCCATCAACACAAAAGCGCTACAAACACTTGTTAGTGATCGTCGACGCTTTTACTAAATTTACTTGGCTTTATCCGACCAAATCTACAACGACAGAAGAAGTCATAAATCGTTTAAAGAAACAATCTGCAGTGTTTGGTAATCCGAGACGAATTGTGTCCGATCGAGGGACAGCCTTTACCTCCCATGGTACGGGGCACTTGAGCAGCGGCTGTCCATCTGGAAGAAGACAGACGTCAGCCGCCGAAGGAAACAAGCTGGGAAACTAAAGCCGGCCTTACGGGGCGAAAGCCGGCTTTGCGTCCCCAAGCCCCAATCATCATCTCCATATCGAAAACAACCACTGCTAATTCACTTACTGTGGATAGTTTTGTGGACGGCAGGAAATTAAAACTGATAGTGGATACCGGCGCATCAAGAACGATAGTTAACCCTCGAATAATCGCTAAATGGAGGATTCGATCGCTAACCATATATGCTGTCATAACCACTGCGACAGGGGAAACAACGTCGTTTCATGGAGAATGCGAAGTGGTGATCGGTCTTAGAAACGCAAGCCTATGCCAACAAGTGCTGGTGGCCGATATCACCGACGACATGATTTTGGGACTCGACTTCATGGAAAGACACCGAATCCAGCTAGACATGGAAACAAAATGTTTACGAATAGGAAATCAATAACTGCCACTAGAAAGAAATGGGACTGATCAACGAACACTACGGGTTGTCGTTGCTAAAGACCAAATTTTACCTGGACACTCCGAAGCTGTTGCCCGAATTACAATAGAGGACAATGTCCCTTATGAAATAACTGGAGTCATAGAGCAAGACAACGAAGAATTGAGGCAGACGGCTATCCTTGTCGGAAGAACTGTGGTACAAACCGGCTCGACCACGATTCCAATCAGAGTTTTCAATCTGAAAGGCTTTGAACTAAAACTTACGAAAAGAACACCAATAGATTAGAGAACAGAGGGAAGAAAACGGAAAGTTGCCAGAAGCATTACAAGAATTAATCAGCAAGGCAACTGAACATCTTACTGAAGATGAAAGTTAAAAGCTAGAACACCTAATTCGAAGTTATAAGAACGTGTTTGCGATTGATGACCCCGATTATGGAAGAACCAATTTAGCGTAACACCGAATCAACACAGGAAATGCAAGACCTATCAAACAGACACCCAGAAGAGTACCATGGGCCAAACGAGAAAAAGTAGATTCATTGATCAAAGACATGCGCGATAAAAGGATAATAGAACCATCGAAAAGTCCATGGACCTCCCCTATCGTTTTGGTACGTAAGAAGGCGGATCAACGAGATTCTGTGTTGATTATCGACGATTAAATGAAGTAACACATAAACACAGCTATCATTTACCACGAATCGACGACACGTTAGATTGTCTGTCGAGCGAAATTAAATGGTTCTCGACGTTGGACCTAAAGAGCGGATATTGGCAAGTCGAAGTACATCCTGAAGACAAAGAAAAGACTGCGTTTACTACTGGGAACGGTCTCTGGCAATCTAATGTAATGCCCTTCGGCCTATGCAACGCACCAGCTACTTTTGAAAGATTAATGGAAACCATTTTACAAGGACTGAATTGGGAAATCTGCTTGGTCTATTTGGATGACGTCTTTGTGTTTGGGCGAATGTTTGAAGACTATCTCGCCAATCTGAGCAAAGTATTGCAGAAATTCTCAGCGGCAAAGCTAAAATTAAATCCCAAAAAGTGTGCGTTAATTAGAAGTGAAGTGAAATACCTAGGCCATGTCATATCAATTAAGGCGTTGGTACAGACCCTGGCAAGACCGATGCAGTTCGCAACTGGCCGCAACCAACGAATCAGCATGAATTGAGGAGTTTCTTGGGATTATGCTCGTACTATAGAAGATTCGTGAAGTGATTTGCGGATGTGGCTCGCCCCTTGAATAGACTTACCGAGAATGGAGTACCATTTGACTGAACGAACACCTGTCAAGTTGTCTAACACCCCGATTTTGACTTATCCCGAATTTGGAAAACCATTTATAGTCAACACCGATGCGAGCAATGTGGGTATTGGAGGGGCTCTTTCCCAAGTTCAGGACGGCAAAGAAAGAGTAATCGTATACTTTAGCAAGACACTGTCAAAGCCCGAGAAGAATTTTGTGTGACCCGCTGAGAACTATTGGCCGCCGTAAAAACTATAGAACACTTCAACAAATATTTATATGGGCGAGAATTCCTGCTGAGAACTGACCACTCTTCTCATAAATGGTTGCTGCAATTCCGAAACCCTGAAGGACAGGTGGCCAGATGGTTACAGCGTTTACAAGAATACAATTTCAAAATTGAACATCGGCCAGGAAAACACCATTGTAATGCCGACGCCTTATCAAGACGACCATGCCCACGGAATTGCAAGCATTATTCTTCTGTGGAACGAAAAGAAGAGTTGGGACAAATTCCATGCCTACATACCACCGTGGAGAGACAAGAAAATTGGGAAGACACAGTGTTGATTGAAGAACAGCGAACCTATGATGACCTAGGACCCATCATGAAATGGAAGGAGACAGGAGAATCTCAACCAACGTGGGCGGACGTAAGCCCCCTTAGTACTACGACGAAATGCTATTGAGCCCAATGGGATTCCCTAAAGCTCGAGAATGAAGTCCTTAAAAAAATCTGGGAAAGTCCGGACGGGACCAAGAGGCGACTACAGGTTGTGTTGCCCAAGAAAAAGACGAAAGAAGTAATAAAAGAGCTGCATTCTGGAACTGGAGGTGGACATTTTGGGGTAAAAAAGACCTTAGAGAAACTACGTGAACGGTATAACTGGGTGAACGCTAGATTGGATGTGGAAGACTGGTGTAGAAAATGTGAAATATGTGCTTCTAACAAAGGTCCGAGAACCAGGACACGAGGAAAGATGCACCAGTATAACGTCGGAGCACCATTCGAAAGAATAGCCATGGATATCGGAGGTCCCTTTCCACGAACTGAAGATGACAACCGCTACATCCTCGTTGTGATGGATTACTTCTGCAAGTGGCCGAAAGTCTATGCAATCTCCAACCAGGATGCATCAACCGTGGCGGAGACAATAATAAACAACTGGATCAGCCGATATGGAATTCCTACGGAGATTCACACTGACCAGGGCCGAAATTTTGATTCAGAAATATTCCAACGAGTGTGTGAATTGATGGGAATAAGGAAAACTAGAACGACTCCGTTGCATCCTCGGTATGATGGCATGGTAAAGCGATTTAATGCGACTATAGAAAACAACGTGAGGATGTTCGTGAACGATCATCGGGCCGACTGGGATCGCCACATTCCCTTATTCCTTCTGGCCTATAGGACATCCATACACGAGACTACTGGACAGACCCCTTCCTGTGTGCTATTCGGGAAAGAACTGAGACTACCTGCTGATCTGATTTTTCGCTGTCCACGTGCCTAAACTACGCGAGCGGCTAAACACTATTCATAAAGCCGTCAGAACAAGAATAAAATTCGAAAGTGACAGAATGAAGACCCGCTACGATCAGCGAGCGAATTCCACTGGATTCAGGGAGCGCGATTGTGTATGGCTCTATAACCCAGTTCGCAAGAAAGGAAGGTGCCCTAAATTACAACGGAATTTGGAGGGCCCGTACAAAGTGATCACCTACAGGATAAAGTGGAAGAAACTGATCGGGACGATCACCGCTAGAGGGGAGGCAGTGTAACCAAGTGTGACGGACTTGTCATTCTGAATGACGCTGACATGCGCCGACTGCGAAAGTTGAGTGGAAGTTACCTATAACGCGTTCCAGAAGGTTCGAGAGTTGCTGGACGTTTCGAGAATCACCGCGAAACGTCCATAATACTATATAAGGAACAGCGTTGGACAGTTTGACAGTTTTTGATAGAAGAGAGTGATAGATATAAGCGAGAAGAGAAGCAAAAGTGATTAAGAAGCGAAATAGCTATTGAGTTGTTGATGTTATCGAAATAGTTATTAAATCGTTGTTGTGTACGAATTAAGTAAATAAAAGTGTTGATAAAAATACGTGATATTATAAATTACGTAACAATATAAATAAAACTAATGTTTGATATTTTTCACAATATATTTTTTACACAACAATAGTTTCGCTACACGTTATTTTTCAAGTGGAGTGTTGTACGTAGGTATATTGGTATTTTACAGCTTGTATTGTTAAATCTCATAAACTAATTGTGGGGGATGTTTTTGAATATGGTGATGTATTCAAATCCAAATAATCGCTAAATAATAATTCTACATTTTAAATTTCCTTTATTGCAAGTACATATAAAAAATGATATGATTTGTTTTAATTTTAATAAAAAAAGTTTCCAATTTCTATTCTTCCTTAAAAATGCGAGATTGATAAAGAATAAAGTAATGCAATACCCGTTAAATTAACAGTTTAATGAAAAAAAAATTTTAATCAATGAAACTAAAAAATTACGGAAAAGAAAAAAGGGTAGACGATTGATATCCGAGAAGAGTAAAGGAAAAAGGCATTCGTCGGATTATCTTTAAATGTGAATTAAAAACAAGACACTTAACAGTTTTAACATTTAATTAATTGCTTCAACGAAACGGAAATTTTCAAGAGTAATAGGAGTAGGTATTATATTATTAATAATCTTGAAAATGGCCGTCAAAACATTCGTCTTGATCTATTAATAAAGTACTGAAACAATTTACAGTCTCGCTTTTAGTTCACAAACAGATTTCTAACGAACATCACCAACACCAAGAGGGTAAATATTATTTCCTAAATAAGTGTTATTTATATTTATGAGAAGTTATGTGTCGTTTTAATGAACCGTCGTGCATGAATTGTTTGGTACATAGATGACATTTAAATGTCTTCTCTTTCAAATGGATAATAATATGACTTTTTAGTTTATCCTTTCGTGTAAAGCCTTTTTTGCAAAATTCACATTCAAACGGCTTCTCATTGGTATGGACTGTCATGTGAACATTTAAGTGACCCTTTTGCTTGAAACCTCTTCTGCAAATTTCGCATTTAAACGGTCTCTCGTTCCAATGGGTTTCCATATGATCATTGAATGCGTTCACTCCCATGATACTTTGTTTACAGGTTAGGCATTTAAATAGCTTCTCGCTCGAATGAATTTTCATGTGATAATTTAAATAAGACACTCGCAAGAAGCATTTCTTACAGACTTTGCATTCGAACGGCCGCTCACCCAAATGGATGCGTATGTGACGACCCAAAACGATCTTCCTACTGAACGATTTTTCGCAAATGCCGCACTTAAACGGTTTCTCCCTTGAATGGACTATCAAGTGATCAGTTAAATGTGATTTCCATTTGAAGCTTTTTTCACACACTTCGCATTTAAAAGGTTCCAGACTCCAATGATTCGTTGAAATCCGATAATTTTTCCTTTTTGCCATTTTTTTGATCTTGAACCCTTTAAACAAACACAATAGGTGCATATAACTAAACTTATAAAATAGTCTTAACCCTACTTTGAACAGATACACACATAAAGCTGGAAAAAATAAAATAACAGACTTCGCAGCTTACGCAAGTATATTAAGTTTATTAAAAATACCAGATAGCTTTTGAAATTCTAATTTGTCTACGAAATTAAAGAAAAGAATAAGTGCTGTTTCATTCGTGAATCAGTACACAGTACAAGGCAGTCTTTATGCAGCACCTTTCAAGAGATTTCCGTCGAATATTAATTTCATAATATACATATATCCTTCGGCTGAAGTTCGAAAACCGAAACCCTCAGATTTATCCAAAGATGAATAAATAAATGTTATAAATAATCATCAACATATGCTAAGAGGACGAAAATAAAGAAGAATCAAAAGCAGAAGCCAAGCTTTTTAACAAAATTATGTTTCGTTTACATTGCGCTATCGGACTAGGTTATGGTATGTAAAGCTTACCCCCCCTCCAACCAACATTATTTGTTACTTTTAATTTTTAATGAGTACAAATTGTGGCTATGATACAGACGTAACCTCCAAATTCCAAGTGGAATAGTTTGAGCGTTAATAGAAGTACTTGAAGGATATGAGGAGGATCTAAACAAAAACTTATGCTCAAGCTGCGACTATGAAGGTATCGACAAGTAAGAGAATTTTTCCAGTACCAGCTGATCAGTCAAGACTATGATAATCTCCTGTCGTAATAGTAAATTATGATAAAAATGAAAGAGATGACAAGATAATGTCATGAGTGAAAAAGGAAATAGGAGTAACGGACGCGAGAGTTAATTTATTGAAACAATCTAAAGATAGAAAAATAATAATAAACTGCAGCAATGATGAAAAGCTGGATGATTTAACACAAAGACTATCAAGTCTTAAAGGTTTGAAAGCAGAAAATAAAAAATTGAGAGATCCCTTGGTAAAGACGGTTGGTGACGAATTACTTGAAACACAGAATAAGGAAGAGCTGTACAAGGAACTAACTAGTCAGGAAGAATGAATTGAGCGAAGAAGACATACAGATAAACTATATTTACAAGCCAAGAAAAGATGGTACTACTAGTTAGCAATGCTTAAATTGTCAACCTTGCCATATTATGCGTGCGTTATCTGTAGGTACATTACTATTAATCTTGCTAACGCGAACTGTCTGCGAGCTAAGTCAGCAGATTGGTGTTTTCTTTATTTCAATAATTACTTTATTAAATGAGTTTCAAAACCAACATGAAATTACCCAGACGTAAAAACTCAAAAACGGATAAATGTTATAGTGGCGATTAACGGTAACTCCTGCTAATGAACAAATAAAAACTATAGAATCGCGGCTACTCCTAATAATACAGTTAGAACTTCTTTTTGGCAATAAATGGCTTTATATTAGTCTAAAAATCAATAAAAAGAGGGAGGAAAGCGATATTTTTAATGGTTTATTGATAAAAAATGCAAAAAAAGCTATCAAACACGTGACTTAAGGAGGTCAGTTGACTACTACTCTAGTTTTAGACCATAAATCCTAAAAAAAAATTTCAAGTCGAATATCATAATATTGTATAATAGTAAAAAATGTTTATTTTTAGTTTTATTAAAGATTATACAATTTTGATATTTTAAATCATGCTCAAGAAATATAAAGTAATTCAATTGACTTTAGATGTAAATAGCTGTGAAAACGTTTCACAACGTCGCGTATTGTCGGTAAACAACATTCCATTTAAGTGTTATACCCTAACCTATAGGTGAACAACGCACGAGCCGCTAACCGCGGCGGATGGCGGTCGCGCGGATGTTAATTTGTAGAGGAATATATGATCGGCAACGCACTGGCATCCGCGTAACCGCGCGGATGAGCGGACGCTAGCATCGGACGCGGTGCACGCGGAGACCGCGCGTACTTGCGGGTGCTGACTTGTTCAAACTTTGTAGAGAGACTACGCACGACACCGCAAGTTCGCGCGGTTTAAATTAATTTCAAGAGTATTTTATTATTTTTCACGTCGTAGTGTGCGCGAATAATAAAAATAGACTTTGATACTGAAAATTATATTTATGAAATTGAAAATTGTCCACCATTGTGGAATATGAAAAGTAAGGATCGAATATTAAAAATCAAAATGTGGGAAGAGATAGTTGATATCTTTGTTTGCAATGACGTTTCATTCGTCTTTTCGAAATAATAAATTGGTACAAAAGCCAAATGGCTACACATCCTACCGTGGACACTTTCATGACTGCTACTATCCGCGGCGATTTCCGCAAAAGCAATCCGCGCTTTCCCGCGGCACCGCTTCACCGCCATCCGCCGCGGTTAGCGGCTCGTGCGTTGTTACTCATAGTCTTCTGTCATAATCGATATAATTTTATATAACGCATGCAGTACATCGAGTTGCGACGTTGTCAAATCGACATGGTGGCAAAGCTAGGATACGAGTTCCCTATTTTTAGACTCTTTATTCACAAATTATATTAAAAAGACATCGTCAAGGTACATTTTTTTTTTTCGATAAATTAAAAATATAAATATTAATTTATAAATATGATTATTTTCCCAGCTGATATCTAATTTGTGAGTATATTAAATAGAGGAATTTAGTTTAGATTGTGACCATATACCATACAGCACCGTGTATTTCTGACGATATTCAAAGTTGAATATCTTGTTAAATAGTTCGATAAGATATCCTAAAGTTTTTCTAGAATCATTCTACATGACTAAAAGAATGACATATTTTAAATTCATAGCTTTATCTAATGTTGCAATGTTCAACTGATCTCCTTAAAACTTACGCGATTTTAGAAAAATTTGTCGTTGTCTCGTGTAAAATTTGTGTGCATATTGTACAACTTAATGATTACAAAGTTGAAAAAGTGTTCGAAAGTGAAAATCGGATTTTCAAATTAAACTAATTTATAGGTTAGCTTCTCACTGCACGATTCGGTTCGTCACTTGTTACTGGAATCAAGACCCGAGACGATCCGAAAGTAGCCGAGCCGCAGCGATGACCGTTGCTAAATATATATAGGGTGTTCCATGAATAATTTATATTTGGCAAAATTTCGGATTATTTCCTATATCGAGCTATTAAGGTGCATGCGAGGTTATGGTATGAAAAAGTCGCTGATTAAAACCTTTAAAGTGCTATGCACCATCGAAGAGTGCTGTGCACCATCTAAACTAAGCAAAACCTTTCTAGTGGTGCATACCACTTTTCGATGGTGCATAGCACTTCAAACATTTTAACTACCTTTGACGCTTTATTATAATTTATTTTATGATTAAGTGATAAATGATCTTTGAAAACTTTTTGTAAACGAAATTTTTCGTCCAAACCTACGTTAACATCTTTATTGCTCTTTCGTAAGGCAAATTCTGTTTCTACAGCTAAATTTTCTATTGATTTTTTGTTAATGTGGACTTAAGATTATAATTAAAACCTTTTTCTAAAAGTTCGGTTTGTTCACTATTAAAAGGTGTATTGCTTAAGTTTATAAATCTATCGAAAAAATATGAAAGTTTGGAAATCAATAAACTAAAAAAAAAAGGTTGATCAATAATGACCAATTAGGCACCAACAATTCTCCTTTGTTGAACATTTAATAGAATATGTATTTTCTCCCCCTCCCCCCCTTTGTAATTAGTATTTAAGCGAATTGTTACTTAGTTTAAGTTGTATTTATTTCTTCCATCTGAAGAAGCCACTGTGTGGCGAAATGTACATTGTGGTATAATAAATTGTTGTTTGTAACTTGTGTTATTTTATTTCTACGATATTATAGAGTTACAATATTTGAAAGATTCCTCGATACAAAATTTACTAATTGGCAAAATAAAAAACTGTCTAAATAAAGCAATTAAAAGAAAGATGAATAATAAAAGATTAAAAAAAGAACCAAGGAAATTATGGATTACCAAGAGAATTATAGACTCATTTACAATAGCCTTGACAACAGCAAACCAACGGCCATCGCTTGTTTACACCTAGGTAAAGCCTTTGATACAGTTAATCATAAAATACTGTTAACAAAACTGTACAACTATGGCATACGAGGGAATGCATACAAATTACTACCTGGACAATAGAATGCAAAGAGTAAAAATACAGGACAATTATACTTGTTTTTTGAAAGTGAGTACAGGAGTCCCGCAAGGCACTATACTAGGTTCACAATTTTTATATTATATATAAATGACATGTTAAAAAACAATATGATTTCACATGCTGATGATACGGTTGTGATGGTTGCTGCAGATACATGGAATGAAGTTGAAAGAAAGATAAATGCAGAACTGGAATTAGGTATTACACAAATGGTTAAAAGCAAACAAACAACAAACTTAGTTTGAACATTGGAAAAACCAATTCCATTACTTGTGGTAACTAATCGACAGTGTAGAATTTTAAAATTCAAATAAGCAATAAATAAATACAGAGAGTAGATACCTGATTACAGAATGAGGTGGGATCAACAAATACGCTACATAGTCAATAAAAACAAATACTTAATTTTTGTTTTCCGCAAGATTTCTACATGAACACCTACACACTTAGTGTTAATTATTATGCATTATTCAATAGCATAGCAAGTTATGGAAAAATAGGGTGGGGCGGAGTATACCAATATGTAGTGACAGTGGCGGCTCGTGGTCAAATACGAAGGGGGTTCACAAAGTTAATAACATGTAGGTAATATCAGAACATGAAGCGTATTTCATGATGTTGCAAATGCGCCGCAGGCGAAGATTTTTAATATTTTTAGGAGAAACAAATACTTATGGCATTTAATAACACAATAAATAAAAACCTTACGTTTACGTATACAGGAAATCCATTCGTCTATGTTTTGAATTAGCAAACACACTCAACAGGATTACCGGCAAAAATCAGGCACGGAAAGGAAAATAATGCGTTTAATTTATTACACCCACACAACCACGAAGTTTTTTTATACTGTTCTACTTTAAACACACGTTTGAACTTTTTATTTTTTATGGTACACTCTTGTGTCAGCTGTAGTTTTGGGCGAGGTGGACCCCTTTTCTTTATTTCGAAACGATTTTGAAAATTATTTGAATTTTCTTTAATATATTTTACCGAACACGACTTCATCATTTACGTAATATTTTAATTAACACGTATTGTGCAATAAATTGTGCGTCATTTACAATTAGTGGACTTTGCACTCTGAAATCTGAACATGCTTCTGAACATAATTTTTTTACTATCGGTTCCTACCAACACTAGCTTCCAGAGCCTTTAAAAATGACTCGTACTGGACATTTTCACCAGGTGGCAGGCTAACCGAAGTTGCAAAACCCTGGCAGACTGTCGGGTACCACCCGTGCCGACGTAGCACGACATTATTCCGGCTGATTCCGACTTCTCGTGCAGTGCACCTAAACGCTGTATGTTGAGTGTATTTTATCTTCCATTTCACGCGTCCGACTACCTCTCTCTCTAACACATGGACATCAAACGGAGTATCGCTTACATGATATGTTCAGAACCTAAACTTGAACCAAAAAAGTTAGGTGAAGTCGTCAGCGACACAACAAAAATTTAAATATTTTCTATGGGTTACGGATTGGTGTTTTGTAACTATGAACTATGAAATGGTAAAAGAGATGTACATTATAAAAGAACAAGTCAGAGTAATAAAGAGGGATTAAGTCAGTAAGATCAAGCCAGCGAGTCAGAGGGGTCCTAACCCCTAGGGGTATAGCGGATTACCGCTATCGCTCACCCTAATGCCCTGATATGAGTCCCTGCCATTATCAACGCCCCTAGTTGATAATTATTTAAGCAAGTAGTTTTAAAAATTATTTATAATTAGTTTATAAGTGTTATTTGTTTTTTATAATATTTTTTCATTAAGCCTTTAAAAAACACCATAAAAATTCAGCTTATTCGTTACATTATCAGCGAATATTTTGGCGATCACATTCAACCGGAAAAGTTCAGTCCTATCATCTTACGACGGTCACTTACGGTACGGTTTCAGCTCCTTATTTAGTCATTAGAAGCTTGCGTTAACTAGCCAATAAATATAAAAATAATTTCCGAATGCTGCTAAATCAATAATGACAGATTTTTACGTAGTGATTGCCTAACGGGAGCTACAACCTTAGATCAAGCAATACTATTACGTGATCAATTGATATAGATTTTAGAAAATGGTGGTTTAATATTATCCAAATGGGCTTCAAATTCCCCGCACTTAATTCCAAATGACCAATCGAATGTAAATACAATAGTCAACATAAATAGCGACGGTGAAACAAAGACCCTTGGTTTATTATGGAACACTTTGTCGGACACTTTTAAATTTTCTTTCAATCCAGAACAAAAATTAGACAAAATTACAAAACGATCAATTTTATCTATCATCGCTCAAATATTTCATTCTTTGGGTCTTATTGCTATGGTAACCATACAAGCAAAAATGTTAATACAACAAATATGGTGTTTAGGTGAATTGGGACGTATCGTTACCTTTTTTTGATTTAACAACATAAGTTCGTCTACTTAAACAATTGGAGTCTATTAATGAAGTTTCTGTTCCTCTTAAACAAACGCGATTTCCTTCGAGTTACATGGATTTTGTGATGCATCAAAGGCAGCATATGGTGCGTGCATTTATCTATAAACCATCAATCAGTCTAATACTTCAACCAAAAATTTACTTTGCGCTAAATCGCGGGTAGCTCCCCTCAAAAACATATCGTTGCCCAGATTAGAATTATGTAGTGTACAATTACTTGCACGGTTGACTAACAAAATTAAAAATTCCATAAATCTACCAATTTCAAATCATTACTGTTGGACCGATTCAATGATAGTGTTAGTCTGGTTAGAATCCACATCACGGCGCCGCGATCTTAACACCTCATATGTGGAATTAATAAAAAACAATTATACCACCGTATAGGTCAGAAAAAGATCTATAAAGGTCAGCTAATTTAATTAATTGGTCAGCGATAGAAAATTTTTTATTAACCGTTAGTTTTCCAAGGTCACTCAGAAATGTTAGAAAATTTTAGCACCTCATTCTGAATAAAATTAAAAGAAATGAAAAAATAAATGCTATACTTGATCGGAAATTATCCGCTGATAATTGGTCAGCTAAAATAAATAATTGGTCAATATAATTTCCCTGAAATATATTAATTATTTTAGTGTTGTTGAACGCAACGCGCATGCTTCAGCCCCGTTGGAAGTATTAGGACAGTGAGCGTTTCTTTCGTTGATATGTAAATATAGATACTTCTTAAGCAACTCCTACTCCTCTTGCGAATTTTTCCTGTTTGCTAGTCGATTTCTCACAATCATTATAATTATTCAATATTGATAAAATGTTTTCTTTAAGCGCTCTGTAAGTAAACTAATTTTATTTTCAAATAAATATATACTAAAAACTTAAATGTTGTAGAATTCATTTTATTTCTTATATCTAGTTGAATGCCATCTCCTAATATTATACCGGAAAGAATATTAATTCCGTCTGGTACATGGTGGGGACGTGTAGTTTACGTGCTCACTGTCCTAATACCTCTAACGCGGCTGAAGCATGCGCGTTGCGGTCAACAACAATTAAATAATTAATTCTTCAGTGAAATTATATTGACCAATTATTTATTTTAGCTGACCAATTATATTATCAGCGGATAATTTCCGATCAAGTATAGCATTTATTTTTTCATTTCCTTTAATTTTATTCAGAATGAGGTGCTAAAATTTTCTAACTTTTCTGAGTGACCTTGGAAAACTTTAACGGTTAATAAAAATTTTTCTATCGCTGACCAATTAACTAAATTAGCTGACCTTTATAGACCTTTTTCTGACCTATACGGTGGTATAATTGTTTTTTATTAATTCCACATATGAGGTGCTAAGATCGCGGAGCCCCACATCACGCAACTATAAAACGTTCGTAGCTAATAAGATCGCAGAAATCCTAAATCTTACGCAATCTAGCAAATGGCTCCATGTAGGTACCTAAAACATAAAATTCCGCTGATATCATCTCGCGTGTTATCACAGTCGATCAACCAAAGTTTATAATGGCATGGACCAATCTGGTTAAAAGACTCAAATAATTAGACTACCACAAATCGGTCAAACATAACTGAAATTGAATTTGGTGATTTATGAGAGAAACGAAAAATGTGTAATATTTCACATTATGTCCCGAACACCAATAGTCTTTTTTCAAAATACTCTTGCTTCGATAAACTGCAGAGAACGATAACATAAAAGTTTAAGGTTTATACACAATTGTCGCAACACTAGTAAAAAACGAATAAATCAGTTAACAGTGTCCGAAATGCAAACATTACAATTCATTAAGCCAGTACTTACATAAGACTGAGGTAGGCAGTTTTTGGTGTAAACGAGTTGCAACAATAATGGTCCGGATGGAACGAGGGATAAGCTGCAAGTGAAGCTTCCCAAGATCAGAGTTTCGGAGGTTTCAGAAGCACGAAAAGTATTATTATATATCTGTAATTTTCAAATACATACATGATTGACTCGGCTTTTATTTTGTAAAAATTCATAATTACTTTATACAAATAAAACTAATGTTTGAAATTTTTCACAGTATATTTTTTACACAACAATTGTTTCGCTACACGAAAGTGGAGTGTTGTACGTAGGTATTACTTGTGCAAATTTATTTGGTTGTTCGAGGTCACTATTGGCGCATTCGAGAGATCGACAGAAGATTGGACAATAGAGGATAGGAAATCAATAGCAAATATTACTCGATCCCGATGTACAGCCAGTAGGCAAAAAAATGCATCGCGCTACATATCAAATTATCGCACACACTCAGGTTCGCTACAATTAGGTACATAAATTTTGTTAACACCTGTACTACGCTTTTCTCTATCAACATTTCACCATGTACATAAACGACCCCCTTCTCATTAGCAAGTTTGCCAGTACGCAGATGACCTCGAACGACCAGATAAATTTGCACAAGTAATGTATTGGTATTTTACAGTTTATATAGCTAAATCTCTTAAACTAATTGTGGGGGTTGTTTTTGAATATGTTTAAAAACGGTGATGTATTCAAATCCAATTAATCACTAATAATAATTCTACATTTTGAATTTCCTTTATTGCAAGTACTTATATAAAATGTTATGATTTGTAGTAAATTTAATAGAAATAGTTTCCAATTTCAATTCTTCCTTAAAAATGCGAGATTGGTAAAGAATAAGGTAAGACAATCTCCGTTAAATTAACAGTTTAATGAAAGAAAAATTTTAATCAACGAAACTAATAAATTACGGAAAAGAAAAAGGGGTTGACCATTGATATCCGAGAAGAGTAAAGGACAAAGGCATTCGTCGGATTATTTTAATATGTGAATTTAAAACAAATTACTGTTTTAGCATTTCATTAATTGCTTCAACGACTAATATGAGTAGTTATAATATTAATTTTGAAAATGACCGTGAAAATATTCTTTTAAATCTACCAATAAAGTACTGGAGCAATTTATAATCTCGCTTTTAGTTCACAAACAATTTTCTACCGAACATCACCAATACCACGAAGCTTGATATTATTTCTTAAATAAGAGTGATTTCTTTTTATGAGAAATTATGTGTCGTTTTAATGAACTGCTGTGCATGAAATGTTTAGTACATAGATGACATTCGAATAGCTTTTCTTTCAAATGGAGATTAATATGACTTTCTAATTTCGCCTTTTGTGTAAAGCCTTTTTTGCAAAATTTACATTCAAACAGCTTTTCACTGGTATGAATTTTCATGTGAACATTTAAATAAGCCTTTTTTATGAAGCCTCTTCTACAAACTTCGCATTTAAATGGCCTCTCGATCGAATGAGTTTCCATATGAGTATTAAATGCATCTATTCCCATGAAACTTTCTTTACAAGTTAGGCATTTAAATAGCTTCTCGCTCGAGTGCGTTTTCACGTGAGACTGTAGACTGGACAATCGCGCGAAGCGATTCTTACAGACTTCGCATTCGAACGGCCGCTCACCCAAATGGACACGTATGTGACAACCCAAAACGTCCTTCCTTTTGAAAGATTTTTCGCAAATGCCGCATTTAAACGGTTTCTCGCTCGAATGAATTATCAAGTGAGTATCTAAATGTGATTTCCATTTGAAGCCTTTTCCGCACACTTCGCATTTGAAAGGCTTCATACTCCAATGACTCCTTGTAATCGCATGATTTTTCCTTTTGGCCATTTTTTTAATCTCGAACCCTTTAAACAAACACAATACCTACGTATAATAATAATAAAGTATATTAATTGAGTTTCATTCGTGAATCAAGTTCATATATACATATGCATATGTAAAGGAATATTAACAACTATACTGGTAGTAAATAGTACAAGGTAGCCTTTCAGTAGCACCCTCTAAGAGATTTCTGCCGAATATTAATTCCATATAATATTCATCAGTTGGAGTTCCGAAAATCGGAACCCTCAGATTAAGCCTAATATGAATAAATAAACTATAAACCAAGGAAGCTTTTTTATCAAAATGACCTTTCGTTCACTTTGCGACTTCGGACTAAGTTTTGGTATGTAAGCCCCCCCCCCCACCAACATTATTTGTTACTAGTAAATTTCAAGCTGTTTTCTAAGTATATGAATGTATATATGTTATGAAGCAATTTATTACACTTTTCCAACTCCAAACTGTTTATTTTAAACTACTTAAGCCCGTTTGCACCGACATAAATAACTAAATAGTAAAATTGGTTTGCACCGTATATTAAGTTGCACTTAAGGATCTCAATCGATGCTTAACTTTAAACCGAGATTTATGCTGGTTTAACATGTTCGACAGTGGTTCGGCATTTTTCGTAACCAGTCATTAGGGCTATACACTGGTTGTTATGTCTTATGAGTAGTAAATCCTGAATTAATTTATATCAAGAAGATATTTGCACGATTTTCTTATGCATTTCTTCAAAAGCATAAATATTTATTATTATTAACAATAAATAATGACATTACAGCAATTATTTTTATCGTTAATTATGTAATAAGTACCTAATATTTCAAATTTGATACATTCAACTTTTATAAAATATCTTATCCTACAATAACGATTTTAATCATTTGTCATCAGTCAAACAGCAACGAGCTGTTGGGCCCACTGTACTGCTTCTGCAGGTAAGTTTAACTTTTAGGCAGGCATAAAATTTATTATAGTGATAGTCAGTGCTGATAATTTCAGCATAATATCAATAAATGACTAAATATATTATATTGAAATGTATCCGTTTTAGATGGATTCTATATTAATTTAACTGTTTGTTTCAGGTGGATGTAAACATGCACTGGCATTTTTGATGTGGGTTCACCGACGTAGTGAAAATCCTGCTCCCACTGAAGTATTCTCGTATTGGGTAAAACCAACCCTGTCGAATGTGGGAACTTCACAAAAATTTTTAAAAGCTGAAGACTGCACCACAATTTTTGGCATCAAGAAGCAGTGTTTCAATGGATAATTCTTCGTTTCTGAAATATGTTATTGAAATAGGAGAAAGTAAAAATTTAAAGGGACAATTATTACAGTATAAAGGCATTTGATAATTTGTCCATCTACAGTTTATTATTAAAGTTCACTGCTGACAATAGAATTAATATTCACGATTTCTTGTTGTTTGTTCAACAAAAAATGTCAGTGGACTTATGTATGGAAGTTGAGAAAGAAACACGCCAGCAAAGTAAGTCTTCATTGTGGCATGAAATGAGGTTTGGCCGCATTACAGCTTCAATACTATATGAAATGTCCAAATGCCAGACATCTGATGGAACTTTGGTGGAATTCATTATAGGGGCATATAAAATAAAAGATAAGAAGTATATGAAGCGTCGCCGAAATTTGGAAAAAGAAGTTATTGAAACAATAGAAAAGAGGCTACATATAAAAATACAGAAGTGTGGACTGTTCCTCTTACCAGAGTATCCAATTTTCGGAGCCTCGCCAGATGGGATTTCAACAGAATATGTAGTTGAAATAAAATGTCCAAGCAGTGACAAAAATGTAAAGAAATACATAAAAAAACGACAATATTACTGAAAATTTTAAAGCTCAAATACAGTTACAAATGTTGTGTGGAAAGAAAAAAAAAAGGAGTGTTTTGTGTTGCCGATCCGTAGTTCGAAAAAAATAATATTATCAATATTTTATTTATAGATTATGATGAAGAATTTGTAAAATACATAATTTTTAAGTGTTTAAAAAATTGGGAGAAATTTATTTTTCCAAAATTAATAAAAACAGCATATAGTTGAATTATTTATTTTATGACACCTTTTCTATTTGTTAGTTATTTGTAATGTTCCTTCTAATTCATTATCAAAATTACAGCCTCTTTTCTTAATACAGTATCAGTATCACAAATATAATAAAAAACAGCGTTAGCATTAAATAGTTTACTCCAAATTATTTTATTTAATAACTGACGTTTGTAAATTAATAAGAGCACAAGCAATAATAACAATACTGTCTGTATAAGCCACAAAATTATGGTCTATAACCGAGTGAGGCTTCAAATATTGAAATTCTCGAACTCTATGAATAACTCGCTCTATATGTATTCGTAAACTAGCTATACGCTTAGTTTCGAGTATGTACTTCTAGTTTTGTAGGCTTCTCAGCACTGGAGACAGTAGGAGGTCTTATTAAGTGACAGTTGCGTTCGTGTAAGAGTTTGCCAATATCCTTGAATCCCCTGTCAGCCATTACACCACAGTTTGGTGGAAGAATTTGTAGGTAGCCACTGTCTTCAACTAATAAAGAATCAGTTATTCTTCCTCCATATCCTTTTGATATAAAATTTATAAACCCGCCTGGAGTTGACGAAATTAAATATTTTAATGTATTGCATTTTTTATATTCAGACCATGTAAGGGCCGGTTTCTCAATTAGAATTTCGAAGCAATCTATTATAGATTGTACATGACTGTATCGAGCTCTAAATGCTATAGGCAGTAGTTGTTTAATTTTACTTTTTTCTGGCCAGTATATTAGAGTTTGCAAAAAATGTTCAATTTGGACCAAAGATTTTTTGAATATTTTTGAGCAATTAGTGTGTGAAATTCCAAAGGAGTCCCCTAAGCGTGCGAATGAATCATTTAGTTTTATTTTCATTAGTGTTAAAACACACTATCTTTGCTTAATTTAGTTTTTGAGCAGAGCAAATTGATTATGTGGGGAAACCATTTATCAGGAACGCCTATATAACTTTTAGGTTTTCTTGATATCATAAGATGTATTACATTACAAGATGTGTAACATGCAAAGCTTGTTTCTGTTCATCTTTTTTGTCTATAAATAACTTTGCTTCAGTTAGGTCAATATCAGATGTTGCTGTAAAAACTGAGACACTCGATTCTGTTTCTTCAATTTCACTACTTGTTCTTGATTTAGTATAAATGTTCTTTTTAAAAACTCGGATATTTTTTAGAGGTGAAGTTGAAACATCTTTTGTTACAATAAACTTTCCTGGTGAGGTAGTTGCATGACAGATATCAGATTCAATTTGGCATGACACATATTTACTACGAAAGTGTGGTTTCACCTGTATACCCACACTTTTCTTTTCAACTTGTTCTGTATTTTGCACAATATCTTCATTCACATATAATCTGCCTTGACCTGAACTTGTACTGGGTTTATCAAAATCTATTATAGCTGGTGAAAATTCCTGTTCAATACTTGTTTCTTTTAAACTCCACATTATAGCATCTTCTATTAACTGTTTTCTTTGCTTTTTTAAAACAACAGTTCGTTGTGGTGCAGATGCAGCTCTTTTTCTGTCTGTTGGCAATTAAATATATGTGGAACCACATGCTGTTTTAATAAAACTTTTCCTCCCATAAGTTTATAGCGCACAAAATTTTCCATGTCATCTTCAAGCTAAAACAAAAGTTGTGTACCATCTAGTTTATAATATAAAGGATTATACATATTTCAAGAATATATCATTTATAATAGATTGCAGTATGTATATGTAAAATAATAATAAAAGTAGGTTTGTGATTTAATGCAGATTAACCTCAAAATTACAATACTATCATTAATGCTATATTTACTTACGTTAAAATGATCCTCGCAACAGAAAAATTTTGATTTTGTTTTAGCAACATCCCGCCTGGCTGCTTTAAACCATTTAACTTTTCGAGAATAATTTTGTGGTACAATTATAAATATTTTGTTTGGAGTACTTATGGAAGTATTTTTGCATCCCGGCACGAAACACCACTTATTTTGTGATTCATACATGTTTGAATCCTTGCACAATACAATAATTATTGAAAATTAAAATAAAAGACTTAATAAAACATAAATTAAAACAGAATTAAATGTACAAATAGTATTAACAGATTGCTTTGTTGATTATTGATATGACCTACTACGTCACATTAGTATAGGCAACCTGTCGTAATCCCAAAGTTGTTTTTCGCGGTAAAAATTTCGTTTAAACTTAAATCTGATTTAAAACCATTATTGCGATCTTTTTCTTTTTAAAAGTTTATATTAATTATGTATGACATAAATACTTCCTATTTTTTAATTAAAAAAAAAAAGTGAAAGTTCCCAGTTGAGAGAGCCCCCATGGTGAAGAACAATTCAGGGTTGCAGACTATTGGAAAAGTACGCACTCAATTTTATTGAGCACGAAGTAGGAACGATGTGGAAGACTGATCCAATAAATACTCAACATTCCCTGCCGCTAAGCGACCGAAAACAAGAAATCGTGGACGAATGCAGCAGTCCAACATGGGAACTCCTTTGGAGGGAATTGCTCAATCGACGTAACGGGACCAATGACATATTTCGGAAACAAATACATTTTAATCGTATTAGATTATTTAAGTAAGTCGTCTGAAGCATATGCAGTATCTAATCAGGAATACTTGTCCACAGTTGAATTGGTTGCTACGAGGTACCTACAACCTACCGCTGGAACTGCGCTCCGACCAAGGTAGGAAATTTGAGTCAACACCGTTCATGTGGGTCACTGAACTACTGAACATTACAAAAACAAGGGCTACGCCTTTACACCCACAGTTCGCTACCTTAAGATCAACTTAAGAAGTTTTGTCAACGACCACAAGACAGATTGGGTCTGACACACACCCTGTTCCTATTGTCTTATAGATCAATAATTATTCATAAGACGACCGGAATAACACCGGACATCATTTTTTGTTAGTTGGAAATCAAGTTCAAGTATTATGTAAGCAGATTTATTACAATTATTTACCCCCTATTCCCCTTGTCAGCAAAAGTTAGCAAAGCTCTTACTCCGTCCCCCCATGCTTATGTAAACATTTTTCAATTAATGTATTGTTTTTTTTAATATTATAATTATAATGTTTCGTTTTCAAGCAAAGACAGTGTGAGGGATGCCATTCGTGTAAAAAAGTAAATAACTACCGATGACGTAATCATCATCTAGATTCCCCTACCCCCCATGTCATGCAAAATAAGCAAAGCAAAGACCCCCCGCCCCCAATAGTGCTTACGTAATACTTGAACGGCCACTATAGAGTTCGGTCGACCTGAGAAATATTATGTATCTGTGGTTTTCAAATACATGATTAATTCGGCTTTTATTTGGTGGAAATTCACAATAACTTTAAATAAATAAAACTAATATTTGAAATTTTTCGCAATATACTTTTTACCTACAACGTGTTTTATATTTGTATTTTACAGCTTATATAGCTAAATCTTTTAAACTAATTGTAGGGGTTGTTTTTGAATAGGTTTAACAATGATAATATATTCAAATACAATTAATAATTTAATAATATTATTATTTATCTTAAATTTATAATTTTCTGTAATGAAGTGGTTAGCATAATTAGAATTTTATTTTTATGTTCATAACTTTTGAAATGTTCATTTGTTCTCGTTTTAAACGATCTAGCAGTCTGTCCTTTATAGCATTTATCGCATCAACCACAAGTTAATTTATAAATCCCTTAAAATGCTACATTTTCTATTTTCTTTTTCTTCTGATAAATTTAGTTAATTTGTTCGATGTCTTAAATGATACATCGCGGTTTTCCTTTCTTAAAATTGGTGTAATTTCAGTACTACATTTGTGTATATATGATAAATTACAATAATTTAAATTTTTGTCAATAGAAGTAGGAAAAACTACATTAACAGCTTTTTTGTATATTGTTTTTATCAAGAATAATATTAGATGTGGGTCTGGCAAGGTATATGTTTGTTTACTATCAGATTTTCAATAATTTTTTTCTCGAAAACTACGAACCCCAGCGATTTGACCTTGAGAACTATTTTGCTTGTCATACATCAAACTTATCTATGGTATAAAAAAAATTCACATTCATCATTTTGTTTTCCTCCTTAACTAAGTCTAACAGGTTCTGTATACAGGGTTTTTCAAGTTGATGGGCTATTAGAAGTATATGAATTAGTAGAAGGAATTAAATTCTCAAACTTGGGCTCATTTGGTTATTGTTTATGCCGCTTCTTTTAAAAATATTTTCAAGTTCGATTTACATCCGGTTATACCGGAAGTCGATACCAACTTTGTTATTTTAAATGGAATGGTATATTTTTTACGCTGAATTCGAATAAAACATGTAATTCTAAGGTAAGTTTGATAACGAACTTGTACACCTATGACGATCGGTTTCTGAGTTAATTTAATTTATAGAAAAAAAATCGCTACCGCAACCCAAATTATAAAACATCATAACTTCCACAAAATACGACTTAGGCCGCCCGCACACTCGGCCACCGGTGGTCGCCACTAGACGCGACCACCGGTGGCTGACATCGACCACTAGCCGTCGCCACCGGTGGTCGCCACTAGACGCTACTGTAAAACGCCAGTGGTCGCTACTTTTCTCCTAATTTATTAATCAGGTCCGGCGTTAAAAAAATTTAGTTGCATTATAAAAGTTCAACATGGAAGCACTTGCTACGCTCCTTGTAATACGAAGACGACGCAGGAGACGTGAATTTATATTAATTAACCAAAAATTTTGGTAAATATCCACAATTCATGCAATCAAGTGATTCACAATATTGACTGTCTAATAAAGAAATTCAAAGACAATGACAAAAATTTCAACATTTCACTTTCCTTCTAAGGTTTAAAATATAAATAAAAAAGGAATGTATGTTTTAAATTTACAATTGTCAAAAAAAACATAATTTTAATAAAAATGTCATGTCCGAATTCTCCCAGTCCGCCCCAGTTAAAATAGTGGCCCGGAAAAGTGGCTAAGTGTGCGCCGGAGAATCAGCGGCCGGCGTCAGCGACAAGTAGCGAGAACGAGCTTCTCTCGCAGCGCGTGGCTCGAACGGGCGACTGCTGTCACCGAGTGTGCGACGACGCCATTTGAATTGCATGCAAAACACCGTCCGCAGCGTGTGGTCGCGTCTAGTGGCGACCACCGGTGGCCGAGTGGGCGCCTGGCCTTAGAGTGTTGAAATTTTTACTAGTAATAGCTGAATATTAGTGCTAACGCCTTGACAAAATTGAATTAAATAATTTATACAGGGCGTTCAAAATAAAATTCTAAAATTGAAAAACTTCAAACACGAATTACCTCGGGTTTTTTCAAATGGCACCTACTATTTTTTATTTTTTCAATCGAATCCTTTTTTTATCCTCTTTCGATCTATATGGATACTTCCCATTTTATTTGAAAATTTTGGAATAATTTTAAATTATTACATAAAATAGTCAATTGTTTGATTTTAGACATGTGATTGTGAAAACTAAGGAACAATATTGAAGGTCATTAATTCATTTTGTGTTCCAGACAATGTGAATAGCAGTACAAACCCAACACCGTCCACGTCAACTGCACTTCAGACTCCACCTCACACACCTTCATCACCAATCAAAGAACCAGTGCGCCGGTCTACTACTGCGAGAAGGAAAATCCTTTAAAGGACATTGGATACATGACTGGACAGGATTTAACTCCTCGAAAACAACACCTTGTGAAGGTACCTACTTATGAAGAAGGAAGACCATCTCAGGAAAGTCAAGTCATTTTGTAAAAAACGGCTTCATGACATGAGAGCCATTGCTAATCTGGCAGACTCCAATGTTGCTCGCACCGTGTTCCAAAATTTATCATCAGTGACAGCTAATTTTATGCTATTACAAATCCGAAGTTCCAAGGCAAAAAGCAGCAAAGGAAGGAGATGGACCTTAGATGATAAGCTCCTGGCCTTATGCATATTCAAGCGAAGTCCCAGGTGTTACACGTTACTTCGAAAATTCTTCGCACTTCCACACAAGCGAACCTTGTTGGCCCTTCTGGAAAAAGTTCCATTTAATGTAGGAATTAATCCGCATCTTTTCAAACAACTTGGCGAAAAGCTGCCAGAAGGTCTAGATAGATGCTGTGCTCTTCTGTTCGATGAAATTGATATTCAGGAGAATGTTCAATATTCTGTTGGCTCTGACAGAATCATTGGATTTGAAGATTTTGGTTCTGGGATTCATTGCGATTCCTCTAAAGTTGCCAACAAAGCACTAGTGTTTATGCTAGTTGGACTAATACGCAATTGGAAACAACCTGTAGCTTTCTATTTTAATTCCAATGGCTGTGATTCTAACAGATTGCAGCAATGCATTTTGGAGGTTTTGCATGCTGCTACACTATATGGAGGAGTGGATGTTGTGGCAACTGTATTGTGCCATGGGAGTAAACAATGTAAAGGGTCTGAAGGAGTTGGGTGTAACCATAGAGACACCTTACTTTGTGTTTGAGGAACGCAGAGTTTATTGAATCTACGACCCTCCCCATTTACTAAAATGCACATTTAATTTATTCCGAAAACATAATGTTCTTCTCCCCTGCTCAGTGGGAAATGAAGAAGGTAAATAAATCCATATGGAAGCCAGATTCGGAGATATACGACAAGCGTATTCTATTGATAAACGCAATCCATATGTGTTCAGAACCATGCACAAAATCAAGGATACGCACATGCAACCTGTCATGAGATTTGCAATGAAAGTTTGTGTAGCTGCACAAGTTTTAAGTCACACCACTGCAGCCTTTTTGTACTCGCTCGTTAGTCTAGTTAGGTAAACATTTGCATTTATGTCTTTCAGCAGTAAAATCAAAATCGATGTTCATTACAGGTGCACTGGAGCAAAGAGCAGTTGCTACTGCAGAATTTGTGAAGGCTGTGGATACCTTATTTGATAGCTTCAATGGCAGAACCATAAATGCACCCCCAGGCAAGTAGCTCCGTTGTGCTGTAAAAAAGGACTCCCCTCATCTCAGCTATTGGTCCCAGGCAGTTCAAAATATCCATAGCTGGACTTTCAAGCGATTATTGAAAGATGGATCTCAAAAACAATCCAAACCGCCTTCACAAATTGGATGGATAGTTTCCTTGAATGCCATTCAAGGAATATGGGCATACCTTAGTTAGTTCCATCTGTGCCACAACACTACGACCAAGGTTCCTCAATCAGGATCCGCTTGAGAATTTGTTTGGTTCCATCCGTTATGGCTGTGGCTGCAGTGACAATCCCAATGTTACACAATTTATTGGGAGCTTGAAAACTCAAATTCTGAACGGTTTAACTAATGAGCATTTCGCAGCAACCAACTGCGAAGATGATGAGCACATGTTGTTAAACAATTTGCAGTCATTCCTGAATGTTACCGAAGATCACGAAAATTTGCAGGAACAGCAGACTAGCGTGATAGTGGATCAAACCGAACAAGTAGTGGCGGACGAAGTGCTGCAGGAAGTATCTACAGGTAGTGTTAACATATTATCAGTAGCGTATGTTGCG
This sequence comes from Agrilus mali, assembly GCA_029378335.1. NCBI lineage: Eukaryota > Metazoa > Arthropoda > Insecta > Coleoptera > Buprestidae > Agrilus > Agrilus mali. The sequence goes on along the minus strand of CM055663.1, from coordinate 13,043,390 downwards.
GGGTTCATTCTGAAATTGTTTATGAAGCAGCTCAATTGTGAACTGTGCAAGTCACTATTATTTGGTCACGATCTGGAACTTCATAATATATATATTTCGCATAAAGAATGGCAGGATGATAACAATGTCTTAATATATCCTTCTGAAATATTCACATTTGCTGTTGGAAACGCTGTAACTAATTTAGAACAATATCTGGATAACTGTGTTTCGTAAAAAAATATTATGGTTCACGCGGACATCCATCTGAGAAACAGAGTCAATTTTGATTGGTTACTATGTGATGAGCATAAAGACAGTATTTTTTCTACGACAATTAAGTCCATTTGTCGCATTGCGATTCCTTGGTGGTGTAAGCGACGAACCCAAAAAATTAAAGAAGATAAAAAAGACAAAAGGTCTTCAACAAGAAAAATTAAAAAATTTCGGCATATTTAATTATTTGTTAATCAACATCTTTGCCCTTACTGTTTTTATTTATTAGGATCAATAGGTATAATAATATTTGTATATCTCATAAAGTTCGATGTCTGCCACTTTCAATAATTTTTGCTTTCCTTTCGTACAGAGCGATTATTCAGACATAATCATTAAAGTAGCATTACTGCCATTTAATTAACTTTGCCTTCAATCTACTTCATCAATAATTACAAGCTTTTCCCTCTACTAACTGTGATTCATGTTTAACTAATAAGTATTTTTGTTTATATAGCTTTTCATTTTTCCAATGTTCTTTATTTTAGTATTTGTATTGGTATCGTCTGTAAGAAACATATATATGCAACCAAATACATGACATTTTCAATAATATGCGACTTTTTATTTAATTTAACCTTCAAATTGTGAATACAGACAAAAAACAAAGGTGGTTTGTTTGAATTTGGCGGGCAAATCGCAGGGTCTGTGCCGTGCGCCATCTACGTTCACTTTCCTTGAAGACAGACAAAGACGCATGGCACCTTTCTCTCTCTCGGATGATTTATTTCCATTCAGTTGCTCGTCTCGTTGGTTGTCTGGTGCAGTGCAGTATTTAGTTTGCAAGGAAATATAAAAGACTCATTGAACATATTTATAAATATTATTCATGTCCTCGCTGGTTAGTAATTTAATTTATAAAAGCAAACAATACTTACTTTATTTCAGTGTTATCGAAAAGCGATTTTTCTTTTATTATTTATATGTACATTGTTACGTTCAGAAAGAGCTTCACTATATGTGTATCACTTGGTATATATGGATGTCAATAAAAAATGTATCTAAACTATAAGAATATATATTTAGTTTTCTTTTTGCAGGAGAGGGTTTCTATACCAACACATTGTTACAACAATGCAACAATGTTTTTTTAACAATTTTTACTATAGAAATCTTCTCGTCCAAATAAAACAGAGATAGCCATTGTATGCGACATGCGAGCCATGCGTTGCAAGTGGCAAGCACAAACAACAGAGTGATCGAATGAATGATTGATACAAAAGATTCGATCATTTTTGTAGTCAATCACCGATCGATCGAATCAACATAAAGTGAATGAATGACACATCTCTACCGGCAACCCCAGTGGCACCGAGCATCGATCCAGCAGCAGCACAGGGTCAAGTTTCGACAGACGGGCCGAATGGTATGCCTAGTGATGGGCACTATCGAATAAAAACTATCGAACTATTCGATAGTTTTTACTATCGATAGTAACTATCGAATAGTTTTTCTTAATGAATGAAAATTACTATCGATAGTAGTAACTTCTATACATCGAATGTAGCTACTGAATAACTAGTAACTAGTAGTTACTTTTTTTATTCGAATACTTTCCAACTATCGAACTGAACGTTGGAATGGGTAAATGATACGTTTGCGCATTGGCTACTACTTCGATACTTCCTCGTAGCAGAGCCGAATCATATAAACAATTCTATAAATATTAGACGTTTTCAATACATATGTACCTACATACTTTAAAAAGATAATTTTCTATGGCGCCAATTTATACTAGTTAAATATGAGAAAAAATAAAATGCAAATAAATAATTAATAATTTTTTAAATTAATGTAGTTAGGATTTGACTCATAAATACTTACTATATGTTTGTACTGCGTCCTTATAATTACCCAAACAAAATTAAATAAGTGTTCAATAACAATACAAAAAAGATCGCTTACCTAAGTAAATAAATTTTTTATCAAAGTAATAAGATTTAGAAACCATGTTTTAAGTCGAGGTTATTTATTATTTTCAGCATAGGCTGATTGTTTTTTTATCTATACTAGCATAAGAATCGTATATTGGTCTGTAAGTATAATATGTTCGTATATTTGTAGGTTAGTATAGATCGAGCTAACCGTTTGCTGCCTGACTATCGTGTAACTGAAAAAATACGCTAACGAATAAAAACTATCGAATGAATTATTCGATAGTTATTCAACTATCGATAGTGACTATCGATAGTAAAAACTATCGATAGCGCCCATCACTAGGTATGCCTCATGTTTCATTTAAGAGCCATGTACATCACGTGATCAAGTCCAGTCTACCGGCAAAGTAAGTTTTCGGCAACAATAATAGACGGACGTTTCTATTCTCGTCGCGTGGCTCTACACGGAAATGATTACCAAAGCACATGCATTCTCGTCTTTGAATTGTTACTTTAGATAGTCTCCGCAAACGCAGCAGCACTTCCTTTATAGTAAATTGCTTTTGCATATACTTAATTACTACAATTACACAGTTACAAACTATATACATATAAAATGCATAAGAATTGTCGTACAATCGTGGATATATTTGCAACGCAAAAACAATTAATTAATTATAGATTTTTTGGTACTTTTTCCATTTTTTTTTTAGTTTAACTTATCATCCACTCTGCAGGCATTTATATCCCATACACTGGAGCAATCTGTCATTGCTAACTTTCTTTCAACATAAGTTCTGTGCAAAATTGTATATTCAGGGGTGAAGAGCGCTCTTAACGCCATAACTGAATTAATAGGTCCGTTTGACGGAAATAGTGAAAATTTTGAAGGTTGGGCGCGACAAATAGCTATTGTTAGAAACGGGTATAGATTATCGGATGAAATGACGCGACTTGCTATTAGTATGAAGCTAAATAGCAAAGCACAACGGTGGTTTTATTCGAAGCCGGATTTTTTAATTTTACCGATAGATAATTTAGTGGGCGAAATGAGAAAAATGTTCTGCCCGCGATCGAGTAGGTTTCAATTAAGAAAAAAAATTGAAAATCGTATGTGGGCGCGTAATGAATCTTTTTGTGAGTACGCGCACGATAAAACAATTTTAGGAAATAAAGTCGGTATTGACGAGACGGAGTTGATCGAGTATTTAATCGAGGGGATACCGGATGAAACATTATGTAATCAAGCGCGAATACAGAGGTTTTTCGCGGTTGACGAATTGATTAGCTCATTTGAAAATGTGTATCGTTAAATAAAAAATCAATTGCGAATAAAAGTAAAGATTCCGAGAAAGAACCGGTCGAAAAAAATTATAACGAAAATAAGGGAAAGGGAAGAGGTAAGTCGGGAAATCAGCAGACCGTGCTGAAATGCTATAATTGTAACGATAGCGGCCATTTAGCTGCAGCATGTCCAAAGGAAAAACGTTCTAAGGGCTCGTGCTATGAATGCGCGTCTACGGAACATCAAATAAAAGATTGTCCGACTAGAAAAAAGAAAAAGAACGGTGATGAGATTGCTATTGTTGACAAATCGAATGAATAAGATGAAGTATATTGTGACAGATGTGTCATTCTGACGTTGACAAGTGCCGACTGCGAAAATTGTGTGGAAGTAACCTATGGCATGGAAATAACAAAACCTAGTGAAATTAAGTCTAGTTTGTCGAGTCTTTATGAAGCTAGCTCTGAAATTATAAATATCCAAGTTGATGATTGTTCTGTTTTTGATAAACTGGACGTCAATCCAGAAATAGATTTTAATACATTAGATAAATTACAAACAGATTTCCGAAAAATTTACGTGGATGCCAAAAGACCTGAAGTGCCAAAGACAAAATTAGAATTACATCTTCGATTAAAACCCCATGAGGCGTTTAGTGTAACGCCAAGACGCTTAGCTTACGCAGAAAGAACTGAGTTAAAAAAAATTACGGATGATTTGTTAAAGAGAAAGATAATCAGAGAAAGCGACTCTGATCATTGTTCTCGCGTATGGGGTACTAAAACGAGTGTGGGAAAGCCCTGACGGAACTAAAATTCGACATCAAGTAGTTCTCCCGAAGAACAGAGTCAACGAGGTGCTGACAGAAGTCCATGGAGGTGTTGGTGGAGGACACTTCGGAGTAACAAAGACGTTGGAGAAGGTGCGAGAGCGATTTTATTGGCTAAAGTGTAGAAGAGACGTCGAAAATTGGTGTAGGAAGTGTCCAACGTGTGCGTCAGACTCGAAGCCGAGGGCGAATGAAACAGTACAATGTTGGTGCCCCATTTGAGAGAATAGCTCTGGACGTAGCAGGACCATTCCCAACAACAGCTGCTGGCAATAAGTACATCTTGGTAGTGATGGACTATTTTAGCAAATGGCCCGAAGTGTACGCAATCCCAAACCAAGAAGCTACTACGGTCGCTGGAATGCTGGTGAACCAATGGATCAGTCGGTATGGAGTTCCGATGGAGATCCACTCTGATCAGGGACGGAACTTCGAATCCGCGGTATTCCGGGAAGTCTGTGAGCTGCTAGGAGTACGAAAAACTAGGACCACTCCATTACATCCACAATCTGACGGAATGGTCGAACGGTTTAACGCGACGCTGGAAACCAATTTGAAAATGGTTGTCAACGATCACCAGACAGACTGGGACCAGCACATACCTTTGTTCCTGTTGGCCTATCGAAGTGCGGTTCATGAGACCACCGGCAGAACACCAGCCAGCATTTTATTTGGAAGAGAGCTGAAGTTACCTATGGACATCCGGTTTGGACACTCAGAAGATCGGCGACCTTCGGCTACCGACTACGCACAGCAACTAGAGGAACGACTCGATACCATCCATAGAGCCGTTCGTAACAAAATCCAAGTAGGGAGTGACCGCATGAAGACCAGGTACGACCGGAGAACCAACAGCACAGGATTCAGAGAAGGGGACCAGGTGTGGCTTTACAATCCTGTCCGTCGAAAAGGGCGCTCACCGAAGCTACAGCGAGCCTGAGAAGGACCCTACACCGTGGTCAGAAGGCTGAATGACGTGGTCTACCGTATTCAGAGAGGACCAAAGGCCAAGATGAAAGTTGTACACTTGGACCGCTTGGCGCCCTACAAAGGCAAGGACATTGATCGGGACGATCAATTCTAAGAAGGGGGCAGTGTTACGAGTACTTGCCAATTAAGTTGGTGAGAGCATAATTAATGAACATCTTCCCTGAATACACAAGGAATATTCCCGGCTTTTCCTGCAACATCTAGAAAACACCAGCAACGATCAATGGGAAAACAATTGGATTACTAGACGGCTGTAGAATTCCCTAGAAAAAGGCTGAACAGACTATATAAAGGCGAGACACTCACACCGAGTTAGTTGACAGTGAACAGCTGATGTTTGGAAGCGAAGCGATCGATAGGCGAACAACAGGCGATAGAAGTCATAGTGTCTATGGTATACCGAGCGACAAGTAGTGTTTATAGTAGAAGCGAGCGGTACAAGAGGCTTTTAGTGAAATAAATTGTGTAGACTTGTTTATAACTGTAGTGTAGTCAAATTAACTTTAGTATTTAAATAAATTCGTTGTTTTGTTTTGCTAATTGTGTTTTCCGTGACCGAACACGTCACAATATTCTGAGTAAGTCATATTGGTTTCCGCATTTAAGGACAAAAGTAGCAGATCATATTTCAAATTGTTTTAAATGTATTACTTATAATCGAAAGAGCGGTAAGAAAGAAGGCAAAGTACAAAGCATACCGAAAGGCGATAAACCTTTTGATGTCATACATTAGATCACTTAGATTTGCCAGATGCACGTATTAAAAATAAGAAACATTTACTGCTAATTACAGACTGTTTTACCAAGTATCTCAAACTTTATTCAACAAAATCGACTACTGCTTTAGAAGCAATAAGTTATTTGAAAGTTTATTTTAAGTATTATAGTAAACCGAGACAGATTGTAACGGATAGAGGCTCATGTTTTACCACGGAAGAGTTCTTATATTTTTTAAATGATTTCGATGTACAGCATGTTAAAATTGCAACTCAGTCGCCCCAGGCCAATGGCCAAGTTGAACGTATTAATAGGACCTTAGCAGCAAGTTGTCAGTAGTGATGTGCCGGATATCCGTATCCGTATCCGCGGATATCCGAGGGAGAATAGAGGTCCGTATCCGTTAGTTTTTGGCGGATCTTTTACGGATTTTTTACCTTGTTAATTTTTAATTCGTAGATGAAATATATATATATTGTGCCGATCAATATAGATTTAGGCAGTACTGTGTGTATAGATGAGTGCGTGGCGGGTTATTGCCGACAAAGGCGGCAATAAATAAAGCAAAAAATAAATATTCAGAGGGATGCCGCCAGCCACATGGTTCACCAAGGACAGAACGCACACGACGGCCGAAGAAGACGGTCGTCTTAAATTGATTAGACGCGACCAGATTATTTTAGTTTTAAAATTATTGTGACATTAATATTGCATTATTGGATTTGATGGTGTTTTGTAGAAAATTTTCTTAACTGATACACCAAACACAAACGTTATCTGTGCTGCCCAGTGTCACACTAAACTATACGCGGCGGTAAATATTGCACATCGATCTTTGCAAAGAGACAATCTATTATAAAAGTTAGCTCTTAAAAAAAATTAAAGATCCGTATCCGTATTCGCGGATCTTGAGGCCAAATATCCGTTTTCAGATCCGTATCCGCGGATATACATTTTTAGCGATCCGGCACATCAGTAGTTGTCAGATGCCGAACTTCATAAGTATTGGACTAAAGTCGTGGATGAGGTTGAATTTGCTTTGAATAATTCGATTCACAAATCGACTAAAGAGACACCGAGTATGCTACTATTCGGAATACCGCAGCGTGGTAAGATACATCTAGCCGAGTTTATTGCTGAAGATGTAAATGATGAAGTTAGAAATGTAAGTGAGCTGCGTGCGAAGGCGAGTAATCAAACAATAAAAAGTCAAATCCAGGCGAAAAAACAGGCGGATAAAAAGAGAAAAGATCCAGTTGTTTGTGAAACTGGTGATTACATAATGATTAAAAATATTGATTGTACTGCAGGTATTTCTCCAAAGTTGAAACCTAAATTTAAAGGTCCTTATATAATTAGTTATGTTTTAGTTTTGAGAAATAACCGTTACATTGTAGCTGACATTCCTGGTTGGCAAAATGCACAGAAAAAGTATGAGGGTGTATGGGAGCCAGCAAATATGCGGCTCTGGCATAAGGGTAAAAAGCCCGAAAACTAATATTGTTACGAGTACTTGCCAATTAAGTTGGTGTGAGCATAATTAATGAACATCTTCCCTGATTACATAAGGAATATTCTCGGCTTTCCTGACACATCTAGAAAACACCAGCAAAGATCAATGGGAAAACAATTGGAATACTAGACGGCTGTAGAATACCCTAGAAAAAGGCTGAGAAGACTATAAAAGCGGGCGAGACACACACCGAGTTAGTTTACAGTGGACAGCTGATGTTTGGAAGCGATCGATAGGCGATACAGGCGAACCATAGTGGCGATAGAGAGTTCATAGAGAGCGATAGATAGTGTCTACCGGAACGGCGATTAAAGGAGACTTTTAGTGAAATAAATTGTGCGGACTTGTTTATAACTGTAGTGTAGTCAAATTAATTGTAGTAATTAAATAAATTCGTTGTTTTGTTAATTGTGTTTTCCGTGACTGAACACGTCACAATATTTTTACTTAATGTATTCATTTATCCTTTTAACCACTTTGTAATGTTTTACTGTCTTAATTACCATTTTTTAGTTTTATGTTGATATGTATTTATTTAATTTTCTTTTATTTGTTTGTACTTGTATTCATTTATTTCGAACACCGTTCGAGGACGAACGGAGGTCAGGATAGGCCGAACTGTAAGAGTGAGCATAACTATGCGGACCCGCCGATAGAGGGTATATGCGCTGATGACAAGAGATAGTTAAGATGTAAAATATCGATAGGGTCAGAGCTGACTGAGGCGTGCTAGTGTGAGGAAGGGCGTCCTGTATTCGTAGTTGATAGCCATTAAATAAATAAATATTGTGAATACAACATCCAGAAGTTTAAGTATATTACAATTAGTGTATTATTTTTTTCATATCAAATGATACAAGGTGTAGCGGATAACTGCATATTTATTGCTTCCTGGGATCGACGTATCGCCTTCTATTGGACATTATTATTGTTTCGTTATCTCAATATTGTTAATGTTTTCTTTTGGATAACAACGGTAGCGATTCGCTACCCATGTATATGTAACTATAGTATGTAATACTTTCAATGTCAGAACTCAATTATACGTCAAAGAACGCACACGAAATTGTAATTAAACTGTTTTAAACAAATCTTTTGTTTTAATTTATAACTGGCGCAGTCGGTAGGATATCGGGAAGATACAAGTGTTATCGTTGCTTTCGCGCATTTATCCCGGTGTCGTACATCACTTCATTTTATACGAAGTGTTAGTGACCTTTGCTGAGAAAATTCAACTGGAATAAACCCAGAAGCCTGAATTTTCCGACTTGCAGCGTGTAAAGAAAATTACTGTGGCGTCTACTGGCAGAAGAGCTGATTCTCACCTGGAAAACCCACCTGGAAGAGCACCGGAAGCTTGAGTTCTCCACCCTCATTCAACTTGATTTCCCGAATTGACGACAGCATACCCCCAGCTGTAGGGGAAGTCGTTTATTTGCAACTTACGAACTGTTCGTGGGCAAGTGCTATTTATTGAAAGGGCCTTTTCAAATAACTGCGATAAACAACCAAAATAAAACAGCATATATTCAACAAAATAATAAAGTATCAAAATTTCATTTCGATCAAATTAAACCGTTCATTTCCAAGGATTATTCTACAAAAAGTACAAATGATGTCGAAACGGTTCGTGGGGTGCTTTTACACGATTTGCCCTAAGATACTGTCAGACATTGGATAAACAACGATGGACGTTTCCCGGTATGCTACTTCTCCCTTGGGACCCGACTGACAACCCGTTGACCTCTATGGGTTGGCCTCATAGCATTCGACCGGATGGATGATGTTCAAGAAATTTTCCCTTTGGAAAAATTTCTTTCTATAGGAAGGGAGGTGTTACACGTGTGTGACAATTAATGTATTATTTTTTTTTCATATCAAATGATACAAGGTGTAGCGGATCACAGCATATTTATTGCTTCCTGGGATCGACGTATCGCCTTCTATTAGACATTATTATTGTTTCGTTATCTCAATATTGTTAATGTTTTCTTTTGGATAACAACGGTAGCGATTCGCTACCCATGTATATGTAACTATAGTATGTAATAGTGATGTCAGGTACGATTACTTTTTGGTACTCGTTAGTACCAGTTACTTAATTAATCAATACTCGTTACTTTGTAATCGTTACAAATACTCGTTACTTTTTCTGTAATACGTAATATCTTTTACCTAGGTACGATCCACAGTAATGACGATTACCATGGCGATTACCAATAAATAATCGGTAATATGTATATGTATAATTATGTTATTCCCTTTTTATATGTATTATCGTTTATTCCTAATTAAAAAAAAAATAGTTCAATAGAAATTAAGAGTTTTATAATAATAACAATAACAATAACAAAAGTGCAGCTCTCTTTATCAATCAATAGAATTCAACAAGCCATTTTTTAACATTTTACCTAGTGCCTAAATTATACATAACTATAAATACAGATATTTATATTATCGTATGTTGACGCAACGACGACGCGATGCTGCTCTACATGTTCATAATAAAATAATAATAACTAGTGATGGGAATTGTCGTTACTTTTCAGTACTCGTATGTAATTGTTACTTTCGGATCTGGTATTCGTTACTTTGTATTCGGTACTTAGTAATCATTAACGATAGCCGGCAATAGGTAGGTATTAACATCAGCTGGAACCGGTAATGATGCGGTTTATATATATATATACACTTTCACAAATTAATGTAAATATGTATCGAGTACAGACTTTTATACTACCGAATTTGAAAAGCGACCTGTACTGTATAGTAACAGATACGTAAGCAGACTTGAGAAGAGTAATAGGTAAGTTAAATAACAGAGAGCGCTGAGATTTCTACCTCAGTACTTTCGCTCCTATTCGAAGTCGTTGGTGTTCGTACGATACCAATAACAGAAACAGAGTACGAGATACGATATACGATTTACGATACATATACGATATACGTTATACGAATTAGCACGTACGCAGATACGTAAGAAGCGAGTCGGTACCGAGTAACGATTACTTTTGAAAACGAGTAATCGTTACTTCGGGTATTTGGAAGTAACGGATATAAAGTATTCGTTACTGTATTACCCGCCCATCACTAATAATAACACGATGAATAGTGCAAGTAGTCCTCTAAGCACGAGCTTGTCTTCATCATAGATAGTCTTCGTTCTGTTTCATTTCCACCCATACATCATATATACCTAGGTATGTACTTAGGTACATAATATGGATATTGAATATAACAGGTACATGGTACATTTTTTATACGAAATAATATTGGTAATCGAACTGGCATGGCATATCGATTACTTCGATTACTTCGTCTTACGACTCCTACGACTAATGTACCGAACAGTACCGATAGTACCGATTCAGTACCGATGGGATGCAGTAGGCGGTATAACTAAGGCCAGGCGCCCACTCGGCCACCGGTGGTCGCCACTAGACGCGACCACACGCTGCGGACGGTGTTTTGCATGCAATTCAAATGGCGTCGTCGCACACTCGGCGACAGCAGTCGCCCGTTCGAGCCACGCGCTGCGAGAGAAGCTCGTTCTCGCTACTTGTCGCTGACGCCGGCCGCTGATTCTCCGGCGCACACTTAGCTACTTTTCCGGGCCACTATTTTAACTGGGGCGGACTGGGAGAATTCGGACATGACATTTTTATTAAAATTATGTTTTTTTTGACAATTGTAAATTTAAAACATACATTCCTTTTTTATTTATATTTTAAACCTTAGAAGGAAAGTGAAATGTTGAAATTTTTGTCATTGTCTTTGAATTTCTTTATTAGACAGTCAATATTGTGAATCACTTGATTGCATGAATTGTGGATATTTACCAAAATATTGGTTAATTAATATAAATTCACGTCTCCTGCGTCGTCTTCGTATTACAAGGAGCGTAGCAAGTGCTTCCATGTTGAACTTTTATAATGCAACTAAATTTTTTTAACGCCGGACCTGATTAATAAATTAGGAGAAAAGTAGCGACCACTGGCGTTTTACAGTAGCGTCTAGTGGCGACCACCGGTGGCGACGGCTAGTGGTCGATGTCAGTCACCGGTGGTCGCGTCTAGTGGCGACCACCGGTGGCCGAGTGTGCGGGCCGCCTAAAAGTAATCGGTAACGATTACTTTCCCAAAGTAGTACTCGATTACTACGATTACTACCAAGTAACGAGTATTGAGTAACGAATCATTACAATATTGACATCACTAGTATGTAATACTTTCAATGTCAGAACTCAATTATACGTCAAAGAACGCACACGAAATTGTAATTAAACTGTTTTAAACAAATCTTTTGTTTAAATTTGTAACTTATATTACCTACACCATGCTAATTCCGCAGGGCTTATCAATTAGAATTTATATAAAACAGGTGGCAAAATAATATTTTTTCGATCAAACATATTTTTTTTATATCCATTTTTGGGACTAGTAATTGACATGCAAATGAAACAAAATTCCAATAATTGACATTCCAGTTATTGACATTATAAAATATACATTTAATGCAGGAAAACGTGTTCTTATATTTTTGTTTAATAGAGAATGTTAAATCGGACCTTGGACATGTCGCCAGATTGCAGACTTATCGAATGTTTGGGTTAGAGGCCCGTTCGCGACATGGGCAAGGTGTTTGGAAAACCGGGAGGAACGGATAAAGAAAGAAGACTGATCCTCGAGCCTTCAAAGAGTGAAGACGCGAATGTGACTTGTTGATTAATATACGACTTTTACTGTAATGTCTTAAGACAGTTAGTGTTTAAGGGTGAATTGAAGTATTGTTTATAAGTTTTAACAAGAATAATAAGAGAATGGATAAACCACTAAGTTACAAAACTGACAATTCCTTAATAAGCCAATAATCGACAGGGGTGTCTATTACTGAATTCACTATTACTGTACATTCCAGTAATTGACACATCGGCAGAATAACGAACTTTTTCCTAAACTGGCAGGTCTGGACATTTGTAGATATTTTACACTGTGGCCAAAATGCATAAGGAGAAATTACCAATAACCGTTTTAAGTTTAACTTACTTTGTTTTCTTATAAAAATAGATAATGTAAGTAAGTGTCATTCGTTGGAAGGGTGTCAATAACCGACATTTCACCTTACATGTTTCGAACTGCTAGGTCTTTTTCAAAAGTAAGTTACTTATTAGAGGTAAAGTTTAATGGTTTGTGTTTATAAATGTAGGTAAGTAATGCAGGTACAAATAGGTATCTCAAGTATTTCGGAAAAACCCTTGTTGTTTTGATTTTGCGTGTATAACGACATCTGTACTTGTAGGCTTTCTTTAAATATCGTACTCTAATTTATTGTTTAAAATTTTTATACATTATTTCGATATTGTCATCTGATTTGCAGATTTCTGTCCTTTTGCATCATTTGTTACCTATACTACGAACGGGAAATAATACACAGTAATAAATCAACACAGTGAAGGAGCGTTGCAGATAGCGAAATGTGAGAGGGTGAAAAATTCAGTAGCGGTTTGTAAAATTGAACCAATAATAAATAAATTAATAAATATAAAAATTATTGATGTATGTGATTCTAAACTTGTAACATGCAATATTAAATTTTGATAGTACCACTTAACAACCTACCCAATTATCACTAAGTATACAGGGTTTTTCAAGTTGATGGGCTATTAGAAGTATATGAATTAGTAGAAGGAATTAAATTCTGAAACTTGGGCTCATTTGGTTATTGTTTATGCCGCTTCTTTTAAAAATATTTTCAAGTTCGATTTACATCCGGTTATACCGGAAGTCGATACCAACTTTGTTATTTTAAATGGAATGGTATATTTTTTACGCTGAATTCGAATAAAACGTGTAATTCTAAGGTAAGTTTGATAACCAACTTGTACACCTATGACGATCTATATGGATACTTCCTATTTTAAGTAATAATTCAAAATTATTCCAAAATTTTCAAATAAAATAGGAAGTATCCATATAGATCGAAAGAGGATAAAAAAAGGAATCGATTTAAAAAATAAAAAAGAGTAGGTACCATTTGAAAAAACGAGGTAATTCGTGTTTGAAGTTTTTCAATTTTAGAATTTTATTTTGAACGCCCTGTATAAATTATTTAATTCAATTTTGTCAAGGCGTTAGCACTAATATTCAGCTATTACTAGTAAAAATTTCAACACTCTAAGTCGTATTTTGTGGAAGTTATGATTTTTTATAATTTGGGTTGCGGTAGCGATTTTTTTTTTATAAATTAAATTAACTCAGAAACCGATCGTCATAGGTGTACAAGTTGGTTATCAAACTTACCTTAGAATACACGTTTTATTCGAATTCAGCGTAAAAAATATACCATTCCATTTAAAATAACAAAGTTGGTATCGACTTCCGGTATAACCGGATGTAAATCGAACTTGAAAATATTTTTAAAAGAAGCGGCATTAACAATAACCAAATGAGCCCAAGTTTCAGAATTTAATTCCTTCTACTAATTCATATACTTCTTGTTTATTTAAATTACTCGAATTTCTCATATTAATCTAACTCGCATGTAATTTCCTAAACATTAATACTTCCATTTATTATTTCTTAATTACTTTCTTGCAATTATAATAACAGTAATATATTCTTTGTTTATCGTATGTATGGAGCTATGGTATGGAGCTTCTGCAAATAGTAATTTACACACCACTGAGTGAATACAGCGTGTGAATTAAACTGCAAGTTTTAAACGATAACTTATCCGAACAATTCCGTTTGTATTGTTAGTTAATAAATAATATTAGCATAGAAATACCAAAAACATTCTGCATCTGATAATGCTGGGCCGTTTTAATTCGTTTACGACCCTATATTTACTACGATTTGTGGTTAGTATAAAGCAGCACTAATACCTACAATTAAAATACCTGCATATGAAAACATAATTATAGAATGACTTGCACGCTTCGTAGTGATAATAGTTTGATACTACTTATTTATTACTGTCTATTATTTCCCGTTCGTACTATAGATTATATTTGTCAGCATACCATTTTCGTAGGTTTCATATCATGGAAATAACATTTTGAAAACAGTTCGAATTCAACCCTCTTAGAAACAAGTCCTCTTTTTGTAACTCAACAAGCATTCATCTTACCGTAGATTTTAGTAAAATTTTAATCAAAGTACTTGAAATGTTTTATTTTTTACACGTATGTTCACGAAAATTATTGAAATATTAAAGTTTTACAATAATAAACTTGAAAGGGTAGCCACGAAAAAAACATACGTAGCCCCAAATCAGATTCCAAAAATTCTACATTCAATACAAAACCACTTACCACAGACAACTATTACAGTTAGTCAGTGCAAATGGAAGCTGTGGTAGTAAAAAATGGTACCTGGAAGTACGTGAACAGCAAAATACTTAGGCTGAAGTGGACGCTTTTTCGCCTTTTCTACATACCGTAACCTAACTTCGATATCATAAAATAAATGATACGTTAATTTGACAAAAAAGTTGCCTTAGTTAATAGATTCCGCTTTTTTACCCCTTTCCTTATCGAATCGCCCAAAATCCTTTTATATACGTTCGTTTTACGTAATTGAAAGTGTCTGCAAAAGTTAAAGCGCTTCTGATGGTTCTCTTTTTCGGAACTCCAGCCAGGCTTAATTTAATTTAATTAATTTGAAACGCTTGGTATGATTTTAATATAATTGGGGACGTAGTTGTTTATGAAATCGCTAGTTTTTGATAAAGGTACATATCAATTTTCTTGAAGAAGGTCAGGAGTGAAAATTACCCCTGATCACAGATCAATTGTTCAAAACTTCTTTAGAGTTAAACAGTTACTTAAATTATTTTTTTTTATGATACATATAATAGCTTCATTTTCCCCTTATAAATAACAATTTCCAAGAAAAGAATGTTTCCTTCATCGACGATTTCCGACAAAAAACCCAATGTAAAAATATTTAAAAGATGCGTGTTTGAATAAAAAATCTAAGGGGTACAGATTTGTGATTTGCTTATCAAATCAAAAGATCCGAGAGGGTAAAATTTGTATATCAAATATGTCACAAGTTTCTTGTGGTTGTTGATTTATTCACAAGTAAAGACAACAACGGTTTTTTTTGCTCAATTTTGTATGTAAAAAATTTAGAATTCTATAAAATTTTTGTAATATAAACTAAAATTTGTTTATATTTCAATAAACAATATATTTTGCAAAAATGAAGCGACGACTTTGTAACTAAGTAAAACTGAAGGTTTTGTACTGCTTAGTAATCAGTACAAATTTCAAATCAATTGATTAAATAGTTGCTGCAAAATCGAATTTGTTTATCTGTGAAATATTTCTTTTGCTGCTTTGTTGTACGTACAACAATGAAGATACAGTTATTTTACAAAAATGTACTTGTAGGAAATAATGAACATGTACAAGTCACTGAATTTCAAAAAAAAAAAACGTTTTAAGTATTGCAAAAACATATAGTGGTTTTAGCTTATAAACAATTTGAAT
The DNA here is from genome assembly GCA_029378335.1 of Agrilus mali. NCBI lineage: Eukaryota > Metazoa > Arthropoda > Insecta > Coleoptera > Buprestidae > Agrilus > Agrilus mali. The sequence continues at coordinate 13,027,430 of CM055663.1, read as the reverse complement.
AACTAATTGTTATGACACGTGGCAACTTATTCTTTTTTTTTTTCGAAAAGCAACATAGGAGGATAATGTATTACGATAAACAGCAACGCAGGATCTTTTCCCATCCGACACATTTCTTTTTTTAATTTCTAATTTATTTCTACTTATTAATATTATGCAATTGTTTATAGGTTAATATATGGAAATTTCATTTAGCAGGTAGTCTCAAAATAATATAAGAATTACATTTACCTTATAGTAGTATTCCAAATTAGTAACTCCAAATTAGTAGATAATGCCAGAACTGTTTAACTTGAATTGGATAATAAAATGCATGTAGGTACCACTCGTGCAAGTACCTATAACACAATAAGAATACAAAAGATATTAATATAAAACTAAATGTTTAATACGATTAGACATTATAATTTATCATAAGTTTTAGTTTTCAAATTTTTGGTTTTAACTTTATTCAACGGGTCACAGTTCTTTAAATTTTAGAACTGGGTAAAATGAACCCTTTTAGTTTTTTTTAGAATAACTCGAAAACGAAAAACAAAATGCACAGCCATTGAAAATATTCAATAAGAATTAGAAATTTCTCCGATTAACAAACAAAGAATTGTAAAATTATTTACAGCAACAAAAAATTACCAATAATAAAACACTGTTCTGGATTTCACTAATTTTATTTTTTAAAACACAACATATGTTATGCCAAAAGATTTGGTTTCGTCAGGTGTTAAGTACTTACTTTTGGCGAAACATGTGTTTTTTAAAAATAAAATTAGTGAAATCCAGAACAGTGTTTTATTATTACATTTTTATCATCGATAATATGGAATATCATCAGTGAAGGTCGAAACCATTTTTAAAAAATTACCACATACAATTATCAAATTAAGCACATACTAAATTTTAATAATATGCTAAAAAATTTGCTCCCGTGTACTCAATTAATCCCAATAATATTAATCATTAAGGGGTAAGCAGCAAAATTAGTGGTTCAAATACAGTAAAATCTCCTTATTCGCGGTTTCAGTATTCGCGTGGGAAAAAATTTCGTTATTCGCAGATATATGTAAATTACGATTACACATATATTTCACAAAAAGATAATATTCAAAGTTTTCCCCACTTATGTATCAAAACGAAAAAATCGGCGCCAAAGTATAATAAAAAAAATTAAACGTTATTTGTATGAAGCCTATAGTTAACACTTAGGCAACCCACCAAACTTCTCCGAGTATGTTCGAGTCTCATGAGCAATTAACGTATAATTTGTTGAAAATAAAAAACACAAAAAATTTCAAAAAATATATTTAACTACACTCGACAATTGTTTCGGCTAAGTAGCAATTCTCAAGAGTATAACTAATACTAATTCTAAATATGTACATTACAGTTTATTTATTACCAATCCCAAACATGTTGCAAGTTCAGAATAAGTGGAGTGTTTAGAAAACACATTCCTTTTGATTATTTACAATATTTTTCTTTTCGGTTATGGCGTTTTCGACCTCTAAAAATCCTGATCTTAAAATGCTGGTTCTAACTGATACAAAGAAATATTTAAGAATAAAACTACTTGTTCACACAATTAACTGTAAATTATACAAACAAGATGTTAATTCAATAAAATTTGTAATTATATCAGATTACTAGCCAATATATTAATTAAAACGATTATAATCATTTTTAAAGGATAACAGCCCATTGAAATAAATGAAAAAGATATGTACTAGTTTGATTATTAATTTTTTAGTAAAATTTTACAAGTCCTTTCCATTATAACTGGTGTTTATTAATACGACACACTTAGTAGCTACTTCTGAGTAGACTACTAACATCGTAACATCCTACTAAACCGTTGACAATTAATAAGGCTGTATTTTTCTAGGGACTCTACCCACATCCAACAATTTAAAGCGGCAAAGTTAGGTTATAATCAAACAAAGAGATAAGTAAGCAAATAAGGTATAAAAATGCAGTAATAATGAAGGAATTTGTGTAATGGGAGTGTTTACGTAATATTTAAAATACTTAATTCGATTATTAACCTCCACTTTTGTTGATAGTGCACGAGCTTTAACGATGGTATTTTATAAGAATATGAAAACAATGGAAATATGTATACAAAAATGATGTGAACGGACAAAATGTTCTTGGCAATTAATTAAATAAAATAAAAACACTTACCCTGATTGTAAACAATAACAATTACACTGTACACTACACAGAAGACACTTATTTAAACATTGGACTGCATTGGACGTTAACTTGTTTACCTATCTATCTACTCTACTTTCTGGCTTTCTGTTTCTGTTCGACCAACTTCGGGTTACTTCGATTAAAACGAGAAATTGACATTTATCTATGGGTGAGAACCAACGTGCCCATGGCGCCAACACAAGAGTAAACAATTATTGAAAGTTGACAGTAGCGTGTCTAATAAGATTCAAGAAAGGGGTAAAATAAAACACACATTCCACGTTAATTTCATTTCTTTTTTTAATAAATTAAAAGTATACAAATAGGTACCAGTAGGAAAATTAAATGATATTTTTACTTCTCATAATCTATTCTTCATCAATTTAATAATAATGCAATTTAAGTCTCTCAAGAATAAATAGAACGTAGATATATATATATGATACAAAAATACCCAAAAACCTTGCTAATATTTATAAAATTAGATAATTTAGTAATATAAAATTGCATTCCTACCTACTTGTAGTTTTTTTATTTTTTAATAATAAACTGTCTAAGGTGTAAATGTTGCGAAACATCGTACAGATAATGTAAAATCAAAGACATGATAAGATGTTCACCAATTTATTTATTAAAACTCGACATAAATGTTTCGGGTGTCACCCCATTATCAACAGTACAAATACTAAAGTTATGCACAAATTGAGGAGCTATATTATATACTACGATAAGTCACTTAACAAAAAACCTAATTGTAGGTAATTGGTTGTTAGCAATATTTGATTTGTGTTTACTTTTAAATTCTCCAAATTAATTTTGTGTTTAAACATGCTACAAAATTCAGAGATGTCAGTTTTTAAACTATTTTTATTAATGTCATATAAATATTCTTTTAATCTAGTGTGTATAAATCGGCTAGATTGACCTATATAAAAGCATTAGAATTATTGCATGATAATAAATTGATAGATGCAACTTTTTTCCAGTGGTTGTTATTGACTAATACGTTTTTTAAAGTGACACAATTGCTTTCTATTACTGTTAAACCTAGTTTCTATAATTTGTTTTTATATTTACAACTAATACAGTTAATGAACAGTAGCAAAAGTTTTCTCACTAGTTTTTGTTTTTCATTGTGCAGTAGTTTATCTACTAACGCAATATTGTATCCGTTAGTTTTTGCAATTAATTTAATAATTTGTAATTCTTTATTATAACTTTTTTCTGATAAAGCTAAAGAAATTAGTTTATTTACCACAGAATGGAAAAATGCTAATATTATTTGATTTGAGCCTTCTATAGTATAATTGTATCTGTATAAGTTGGTTTTCTAAATATTGCAAAAATTAGATTATTATGTGAAATGTTTAATTTTAAGTCTAAGAAATTGAAGCTTTTGTTGCATTCTTTTTCATTTGTGAAGTCTATGTTATTGTCTAACGAGTTTAAGGCCCTCAATTTGTCTATAACTTTAATATTTGTACTCTTAATAACAGGATAACACCTGAAACATATGTCGAGTTTTAATAAATAAATTGGTGAACATCTTATCTCTTTTTTACGTTTTTTTTTTTAAGAAAATTTTTGCAAATTCAAAAAAGTATGTTTGGCGCTTTGAAATTAAATCACATTCTTGCGCTGGCTCAGTCTGATTACAAACGCTACATGTAACATGAATAATAATGAATTAGGCATATATTTGAATCAAACGAATTACATCCTCTCCATAATTTTACCTTATGGGAGCAAACAATTACGTGAATAAAAACCTTTCGAATTAAATAAACTGAAGACCATAGATCTCGCAACGTTACTAGAAAAGAAAAGGGACTTTTAAGTCGTATGTTGTGCCTGTGACAAAATTGCTACATATGTGCAAACAAGTTTTGGAGCCGAAGATGTTATCGACAGCAGTGAAGAAATTTTGAAATTGTGTGAAGTGTTTACTTTATTTGTGTTTGAAAAAACAGAATGGTTGTATGTTGTGCTTATGACTGTAAATATAGCAGTGTAAGAAAAAAAAACAGGAGTTACTTTTCACAAATAAAAAGAATTTTTTATATTATTGTGATAGATGTGTCATTTTGACGTTGACAAGCGCCGACTGCGAAAAATTGTGTGGAAGTAACCTATGACGCGTTCCAGAAAGTCCGAGAGTTGCTGGACGTTTCGAGAGTTGCCTAGAAACGTCCATAATACTATATAAGGAACAGCGTTGGACAGTTTGACGGTATTTTGATAGAAGAGAGCGACAGATATAAGCGAGAAGAGAAGATAAAGCGATTGACTGGATTGACGAGCGAAATAGTTATAGAGTTGTTGTTGTTACCAAAATAGATATTGAATCGTTGTTGTGTTATAGTTAATTTAATAAAAAGTGTTGAGAGAAAAATACGTGAAATTGTAAATTACGTAACATTATCTATTGTTAAACAAAGAAATTCACGTTTAATTTGTTGGTGACTTTGGTATAAATTTCTGTCAGTTTTCTCAAAATAAACGATTTAGAAAGTTGTGATGTAATATCCCGTATATTTCCACATTTACTATTGTAGCTATTAGTACCTCTATTGATTTATCCCAGCTTTTGTACTTTTGTTTAGAGTACCTTTTGGTCTTCCTCTTTTTTGCTTTACTTTCGTTTTCCGTTTGATTTGATCTTTCTCACTCAGTTCAAGGTAATTTTTTTTTAAAAAACAAGAAATTAATTACATGAATTATATGAATTATATTTCTCAGAGAAGCTACTTACTGAAATTAATAAGAAAATAATAATTATTTTCTATAAATCATTAGATATGTTTCTCTTCAGAATTCATTTATGCTTCCATCTCTATCTCTTCATTATCTTCTTCTTCTCCTTTTGATTACTCTATTTCCATAGGTTTGTTCCAAGTGACGCAGAAACCGTTCAGGAACGGTACTGATCATGCGCATTATGTAAAACGCGTTCCAAGTGAGCCGTGACCGTTCCAGCACGGTTTCGAAAGCGTTCCAAGTGAAGCTGTGACGGTCCAAGTACCGTAACAGAACGGTCATATCAGTACTCGACTGGGATTAGGAACCGTGTGGACTGAAAGTGGACTGACATGCGTAGTACAGTCGGCGCGTGACTTGTACATCGTATTTTTATTGATATTGTTAAGTTTAATTTGGTTTGGGACTAAATTGATTGAAATGTGTTCCGTCGCTATTCGGAGAAACAATTTTAATTATATATAAAATTAAAATCATTATTATTATTAAGTCTTATTCTCATATTCACATTGTTAATCGTTCATTTAATTCTAATCTTACAAGTTACATTCCATTGTATAACAATTAGTGACGGTACCTGGTAGTAAAAGCCCCACTAGGGTTGTAATTTCCAAATTCACAATAATAGTTGCTAGGTATTGTTATATCTATTATCATTAGTATTATTTGTAACGGCCCACGATTAGCATTTGTACATATTTTGTTTATGAATCATCCTACTTGTTTTGCTACCTGCTTGTACTTTCACCCCTTCTTGTGCATTTGTCGTTTGTAAAATAAGTCTTCATACACAGTATTCAATAGTCAGTCAGCCATCAGTATTCAGACAGTAATTATTCAGTTATTATACATTCAATTTCAAATGTTGATTGAAGAAATAATAAAAAACGAAGGCTATTTAGGTAAGTACATCTATACAGTATAAAAACGCCGGAATATCTCATATTTATTTTAGAAGATATTGTTCCAAACTATTCGGAAGTTTTCTGCCAACATTTTAGATTATCGAGAAACAGTGTGAAGTTGTTTTTATCATCCATTTTTTTAAATTTAAACTCCCACACTGAAAACTTATTTAAATAAAATCTAACTCGACCGTGGCGCCAACTGAGCGAGAGTGATCTAACTGTAACCAGTAACGAAACGATCCACGAAAACGTTCCAAGTTAAGCCATTCCGGTACGACCAGAGAATTACGACATGCGCACAAAAACCACCCTTCACGGTTCTGTTACCGTAACGTTACGATCCAAAAAGTTCACTTGGAACAAACCTCATAGTTTCACTGTCAGTCAAGAAACACAATGGATCTACATAAAAAGTAATCGTGTATTTTTTGTAGGCAATTTCCTAAGCTAGAAATTTGATAACCACTATTGTTTCGATAAAAGTAACCGTTGACGAGATATTCACGAAAAACTTTTTATTGTGACATTTAACCCCTCGTAACATTTTTAGCGGCACATGTATCGCTGGGGACTTAGGATATTGTTTAGAACCATCAAAGGAAAGTTCATGGAAAAATCTACCTGAAGTATGGCCTTTTTTGTCTTTATTCCCTGAACTACTAGTTGTAAAATGGTTGTTGTAAATAAAACATCAAATTTAACCATGTTAGTGAATTACCACAAAGTAGGCTAAGATACAGAATATTCAACCAAAACATCTGGTTTAACAAACAATGTAAGAAGAATGGGGTGATTCCGAAGGACATTTTCATTTCTACGAGGAACAGACATACTAGAAGCAATGGAAATAAAACCATTTGTAAAAAATGATAACAACTTAGTGTTAAATGAAATAGAAAACATTTACGACTCCACACTTATAACAAAATTTACCAACATCTACTCCCACTGGTAAAAATGATATAAATACGAAAAATGGGATAGACATAGTTGTAAACCAATTAATTATAGTCCAAGATATTATTGTAAATTAGCTGTAATAAACGTTATTCTTACATTTGAATTATTACTAAAAGCATTAAAACGCTAATTTCTTACAAAGTTAGTTATTTGAGCCTACCCTGTGTTATAGCGTGTATTTAAAATATTTTTAACTGTTCAACCCACTTAGATCTTTAAAATCCACCCTTGACTATATGTCCGAATATTATATATGTCGGAGATGGCGCCTGAAGGCGATTATTTCTTATTTATGGTGACGTAGAGGCACAATTTATGGTCACCCTTAAGTTTAGTGCATGTTCATTTTTAAAAGGCTATTAGGTTACAGATGTTGATATTGTTTGTATTAGCAGAATAATAAGATTTAGAAACCATGTTTAAAGTCGAGATGATGAGTGAGATCATCGAACGTAGACACGGGCTGTCATGTAGTGGTGTTTCTGAGAAATTTAGGAAAATGGCCCATGTGTTGGCATGATCCCTGCCGCAGGGGGCGGCTGAAGAGGACACTTCGGTATTGACTGTGAAATAGAACGGACAGCCCGTGTATTCGTTTTCGACTTGTAATAAAATTGAAAGATTGTTATTATGTCCAGTTGTACTCAGTGTTCTTGTTATTTTAATTATCATGGATAATAATCAAGTAAATACTACCAATCGAGAAATTATGCCTGTTCCGACATCAGGAGTGGGATCTGAACGATCTAAATCTTCCGAGCCACCAACAGAAAATTCACAAAACAAATGGCGAGTGCTTATCAAAATGAAAAACTTAATGGTGTTAATACCAGAAATGAAGAGCCCACAATCGTTTGCGAAAGAAAGTGTTTTATCTCTTTTCGACCCAGAAAACAACAGTGCAGATTACCGTGCATAGTGTATAACGGTCGACATTCGCATATCAGAAAATGCTCCTAGTGCGCTTATTATGGTGCTTAGCAAAGTGTTTAAAGATAGTGCAACTCAATGTCTATCCCAGGTGTGTTCTACAGGTATCAGATGGTGAGAATTAAGAAACCTATTTACTGCTCGACTTGGCGGGAAAGAAACAACAGCAGCACCGATAATGAAAATGAGATGTAGTTAATAAGTGTAGAAAAAATAGCTGTATCTGCATACTGCATAGTTTGATTCGTGGTTACAAGATACAAGTGTAGGCTCTTACAACGGAAATCAAAACCAGAAGCCAGTTACAAAAGGAATTAAAAGCGTTTTCATTCACTGAACGAAGAATTGCAACACCCCACGAAGATCTTTCCATGTAGCTAGCTAAACGTCTACGGTTTTCTGTGAAGTGTGATTTTTGTGGGAAAATCGGACACAAAGTAAAAGAGTGCAATTCGATGAAGGAAAGTGCGAAGTTACCATTATCAGTGCATCAGTCTCATGGAGACCCCACATTATTATTCTATAAGGAAGTGGTGTGTTTTAATTGTGGAATTAGTGGCTTTATGGCTGGTAAGTGTCCTAATGAAGCTGGTCTATTTACCAGCGGGGAGAACAATAGGAAACATGAAGGATGTGCCAGTATGTGTACAGTTGTTGGAGCCTCAAAGGTTTGGTTAGACATCCCGGTGAGTCGTTTCCATTTTTATTTAGATTTTGGAGCAGGATGCTCATTTATTAAAGGACGTACAGTCGGAAAGTTTTCTGACAGTTTTTTTAATAATGTTGTGATTTTTACATGGGTTGACAAGGTATTGTTGAGTGTAGATTGCAAATCCTATAAGATAGAAACATTAGTGGTTATGTTTTGGGAAGTTTTGTTTCATTGAGTATCAGATTATTATCTTTAATGTGATATTTCAAACTAAGGTTTTAATGTAAAGATAACTTCAGACAGACGCCTTTACTAGTTCAAATTAAAGTAGTGGATGTTTGCCATAAGCCAAGTTAAACAGTCGATCTTAATCAAATAGATACCGAATGACTTGTCACCGACAAGCCAAAATAATTGTTGATCTTAAGGGAATTTTAATTCATCGTAATTTATAAAGGATATCCGCGTAACTAGCGGCGAACTTGAAATACAATTCATTGACTAGTTATTGCATGCTAGTGTTATTTGTCCTAGTTATTCACCTTTCCTGGCCCTATTTTGCTTGTTAAGAAAAGGGACGTATTCAAACTACAACCAGAATCGGTTGCAGCGACTACTCGTGTTTAGTCATAAAAACCAATAGTTGTAATAACCGGTGATGTTATTCTTAAACGCGAATTTGTTGGATATCAATTTGTTTTCTTTTTCTTTCCGACATGTCAAAAGTCTCACAAATAACTCGACCATATTTTTTGGTGCGTCTTGTGTACAGAAAACAACGACTGAAGAGGTATGAAGAAGCAGACTTTGATTATATTGTATGCACGTGTAGCTTTAATATTGACGATAAACGTGTTTAAATCAATAGTAACGATTACGAAAGGGTTGGAACCCCAACTGGTGCTGGTAGGTTGTTAGGGTTACTTGTTAACATGTTAAGAAGAAAGACACAAGTCACGATCTTTTATTGTTATTAACGCTGATTTTGATCTGTCATTGTCCTGACAAAAGTTTACAACACACGTGTATTGTGTTTCTAATTATTACAAAAGTGCCTAAACTCGGTACGTTTTTATTTACTTTGACAATCTTGATAATAGCCATTGACCATACGGTACCAGATGTGGATATTGTTACCTATTCAAATTGTTTACAATACAGCTTGTTTAATTCCCCGAAGATATTAGTTAAATGTGGTAGCTTAGTGCGGTATGTCGTATTAAGCAATATCGTAAAACGCAATGTTTCTGATAAAGCGATCATAAGGCATTCAGCCGAGACCGTTGATTTTGGTCAATATAGCCGGTACTTGTTCTAAACGATGCCTCATAAACGGTTTTAACTGTCAGCTTCACCAAAGTTTCAGAGTCCATTCTATGTAATAGAAGTTCACAAAGATGACAAGTACTTGATTAAATCTGTGCCTAATAATAATATAGTTTATGAATAATCTCATGATAGTGTGAGAAAGTTGCCTGAGTCATGTGCCCGTCTAGTTGGATATTTGTGATGAAAACGACGAGGAGGCAGAGACCTCAAATGTGAGCCTGAGGTGGTAGATCCTCAGATGAGTTGTGAGGTGGTAGATCCTCAAACGTAAGTCCTGAGGTGGTAGATCCTCAGATGAGTTGTGAGCCTGAGGTGGTAGATCCTCAGATGAGTTGTGAGGTGGTAGATCCTCAAACGTGAGTCCTGAGGTGGTAGATCCTCAGATGAGTTGTGAGCCTGAGGTGGTAGATCCTCAGATGAGTTGTGAGCCTGAGGTGGTAGATCCTCAGATGAGTTGTGAGGTGGTATATCCTCAAACGCAGGTCCTGAGGTGGTAGATCCTCAGATGAGTAGTGAGGTGGTAGATCCTCAGTGAGGCGGTAAGGTCCTCGTAGTGAGTTGTATACTCAGGTAGAGTCGCACCACTTGTCAGGTCATAGTCATAACTGCAGTCCATTGTTATGGTCTGATCAGGGCGTGATGCGTGGCTGATAATGTGGCGGGGACTTGGTATCTCATGAGGAGATTGAGTGATGCAGAAGGCATCATGTGAAGTCGTTATTTTTCATCTTGTTTTGTAGCAACTATTAGGGATCATGACAGGCATATTTAATAGTGATAATATTAATGTGAATAGTAGTAACGTGTAAAAACAAAGATTTAATCGAAGTACGAGGTCAGTATTGCACTATAACTATTTTGTAATTAACGTAAACTGTTTAATGTTAGATCAGGTGTTATTCAATTGTAGATTTCACACACGAGGACGTGTGATTTGTCAGGATGGCCGTGTCGGAGATGGCGCCTGAAGGCGATTATTTCTTATTTATGGTGACGTAGAGGCACAATTTATGGTCACCCTTAAGTTTAGTGCATGTTCATTTTAAAAGGCTATTAGGTTACAGATGTTGATATTGTTTGTATTAGCAGAATAATAAGATTTAGAAACCATGTTTAAAGTCGAGATGATGAGTGAGATCATCGAACGTAGACACGGGCTGTCATGTAGTGGTGTTTCTGAGAAATTTAGGAAAATGGCCCATGTGTTGGCATGATCCCTGCCGCAGGGGCGGCTGAAGAGGACACTTCGGTATTGACTGTGAAATAGAACGGACAGCCCGTGTATTCGTTTTCGACTTGTAATAAAATTGAAAGATTGTTATTATGTCCAGTTGTACTCAGTGTTCTTGTTATTTTAATTATCATGGATAATAATCAAGTAAATACTACCAATCGAGAAATTATGCCTGTTCCGACATATATTTGCTTCGAAGAAAATGTGACGTTCATAAATACGTGTTATAGATTTCCGAATAAACTGGCAAATAAGAGCAAATAATTATTTACTTTACTGTAGGGCACATACGATCAAATTAAATAAGATCTGAACATAATTTGCTGTCTTCGATAATCTTGACAAAGATTTATCAAAAGGAAGTAAACAATACAGTCACGATCTTTGTTTATTTGTTTCATATTGTATTTGCTTTTGGATGTTATTTTCTTACAATAGAGTACAAATAAAGGAGGTAATATCCACGGAATAACTCGCAATTATTTACTCTAGGATTCGCGATTTAACGTGTTGTAATTTTAATGCTTGCTTAGTTCACAAATCTGTATTGAGACGTTATAAGTACGAAAACTATCAGAATTTTATTTTAAATTACTGTTTATTTTATGTTACGAGTAATGTGTATATTTATATCATTTAATAGCTGTACAACTATTCCCCATAAGTTTTACTTAATAACCAATGTGTTCTCCTTATAAAATTACATTTCAGCATTGACTTGCGGTAATGAATGTAAACAATATGTAAGGCAATAAACAAAAACTAACACCGCGGTTTAGGCCGCCCTTGCGATAGTGTAATCGGGCAGTGCCGGTTTTAGCATTACCAGCGCCCTTTACGAGATTTCTACGGCGCCCCCTAACTGTTAAATTAACCAAAAATCAGTTAATTCAACGTTTTTTTTTTTGAATTAACTATCATCAATGCAACAAGTGCATTAAAGGAACAGTAAAAAAAATTCAAATTATAAATGCTTGAAAGAACACAGGTAACATTCATTGAAATAAGATACTCTTAACATTAAACTGCATACTGAAAGTGTGCTGCTTCAAAACGGAAATTGTTAATTCAAAATGTGTCCATTTGTTTGTCTTTTCAGCCAACACATTAGTTTTGTTGAAATAAATTATTAGTTACAATGTTCAGTTATACTTCTACAAGAATCGGTTGGATATTCATTAATTTATTGAACAAACCAAATTGGTGAACTTCATTCAGCATATTCAAACTTTTAAATTAACTGTGATACATTGTTAAATCAACCGGTTAAGCTTTATTGATGTAAGTATAGTTTATTGTGGCTGTTAAATAAACTATTCTTTATACTTACCTTTCTTTGGAGGAAAACTTTTCGGCTAAACATTTTCCAAGTAGCACAATAGTAGTAAATATATCCTCTAAATAAAAAATTAAATATTACCTATTATCAATTTTCGATAGGATACAAAAACACACAATAAATTGACAAAACTAGATTTATTTAATGTTTATAACAAAAATACAAGATTACAACCACTCGATAAAAAGTGACTGTAATATATCTTATTATCAAGTAATTGTGAATATTTCTTAACGAATTATTAAATTATCAATTTTCGATAGGATACAAAAACACACAATAAATTGACAAAACTAGATTTATTTAATGTTTATAACAAAAATACAAGATTACAACCACTCGATAAAAAGTGACTGTAATATATCTTATTATCAAGTAATTGTGAATATTTCTTAACGAATGACATATGCGTTGTATTGGTCAGTAAATTCATACATGCTGCAGGTAGTTGGTCTCGTCCATAAAATGCGTAGTGATTGTTGCTGGCAGTTTTGAAAGCAAGTCCTACTTAGTACTTACAATAGGAATTTCTTGTAACTCCTTAAGAAACATATACATAACTTACCTTCAAAAACTGGAATTAATGATTCCAAATCCAAATTTCTCAAACTTTCTTTTGTGTTGTCATCTGCCATAATTAGGAACTTTATTAACAGTACATTATCACTTGTATTTACTGCGATTCTCGACAATAATTGAATAATTCACAACTAACGACGATAAGTGTGCTAACAAAAGGGATTGCTGTTCGATAATGTGGTCTGTAGCGTCGTTTTTATTCTGAACAGTCGGGAATATTTTCTTTTAATACATGCAAAACGTTGAATTAAGTATGCATTTTATTTAGTCTACATTTTAGTGAGCAATGGAAACAATACAAGTACTTCATTCACCACATTGCTTATAGTTAACACAATACAGATATTATTTTTACATATTCATTTGATATAGATTTGTTAAACTAACCCAAAAGAATATGTTATTGATACTATTGGAAACATGTTTATTTGACTGTTTTGGATAAAAAATAATTATCGGTTACTTTAACCACTAATTGAAATTTTAAATAGAATACGACCAAGATTAAATGAAGTAATCTTTTCGTTTATTTAAAATTTATCAACTAAAACCGTAATTGTAATGCATAAAATTTATTGGAATAACAAACTTTTTTAGTATTGCCGGAAACATTATCAACGACTTGAAGCAACAATTTCAGGACTAAGTTAACTCAAAAACTGTTCCTTCAACATGAAAAAAGTTACAGTTGCGGAATTTGTTTTTTGAACTGATTCCTTTTTTTCGGTGTAGAAACTATACTGGTACTACATAGTACAAAGCAGCCATTGTGCAGTACCCTCCAAGAGATTTCCGAAGAACATTAATTTCATATAATATTCTTCGGTTGGAATTCCGAAAATCGGAATCCTCAGATTCAACCTAAGATGAATAAACAAATCATAAAGGCATACTAGGAGGACGAAAAGCCAAGCTTTTTTAACTAAATTACGTTTCGTTCGCTTTGGGATATTGGGCTAGGTTATGGTATGTAAATCCCCCCTCCCCCAACCAACTTTGTTTCTAGTAATTCTCCAGCTGCTTTTAAAATGTTTGTTAAAATTCAAACGACTGAAACTTACTTAAGACGGAGGTGCAAACTTCAATAATGGTTATTTTTAAGCAATACTTAGTTAAGTCGCTCTTATTTTGATATCATCAGAAGGTTACAGGAGTACGACTTCGCTACTGAGCATCGTCCCCGAAAACAACATACAGTAGAATCCCGATTATCCGGATCAAATAAAACCAGGGGTATTCCGTATAATCGAAAATCCGGAAAACCGATTTCAATAATACGATATATAAAAAACCTATGTAATTTAAAATTTTGGTTGGAAATAACTTGTTATTGATCTTAGACGCATTCAAAACATTTTTAAATTGATAATTAGAGCCGAGACGAATGAGTCCGGATAATCGGATATTCGGATAATCGATGTTCGGATAATCGAGATTCTACTGTACCTAGTAACGCAGATGCACTGTCATGAAGGCTGTTGCGTCACACACGCCGATTTCTCATTGTGTGGATAGTTGGAGTATGAAATGTATATGCTTGGTATGATGATGATTTTTGTAATAATAAATGTCTGAGTCTGGTTAAAGGTATATTGAAAACGTTTACACTATTTGCAACATTGATTTGAATATAAAACGTTTGCATTATTAAATGAATTGATTTGAGGTCGGTATATGAAATATGATAAAAATGCCGTATGAATATGTCTAGAATTCTCTTTAAAGGTTAGAAGAATACTCTCTTTAGTCATGAGAAAATACGAGCATGAGAGAATGTTACGTTAAAGAAAGAAAACAAAGAGGTGCCAATTGACAAGAGTAAGTGGTTAGGTATATGCAAGCGTGGATTTTAGAGTGAAGTAGAAGACAAGAAAAAAACATATGCAACAAAGGCATTATGTTGAAGACTGCGAACATTGCTCATCTGCGAAAAAGAAAGAAGGGCTTTTAAAAAGCATTTGGGAAAGTCCGGATGGAACGAGGGATAAGCTGCAAGTAATGCCTCCGACATTGGCCACGAAGTAGGAACGATGTGGATGACTGTTGCAAGAAATGCTCAACATTATTATATATCTATATGTAATTTTCAAATACATTATTAACTCGGCTTTTATTTTGTGAAAATTCATAATCACTTTACATAAATAATACTAATGTTTTTCAAAATATATTTTTTACACAACAATTGTTTCGCTACACGAAAGTGGAGTGTTGTACGTAGGTATATTGGAATATTACAGCTTATATGGCTAAATCTCTTAAACTAATGCTGGGGGTTGTTTTTGATGATGATGTTTAAAAACGGTGATGTATTCAAATCCGAATAATCATTTAATAATAATTCTACATTTTGAATTTCTTTTGTTGCAAGTGCATATATAAAATGTTATGATTTGTCTCAAAATTTAATAGAAATAATTTCCAATTTCAATTCTTCATTAAAATTGCGAGACTGATAAAGAATGAAGTAAGGTTATCTCCGTTAAATTAACAAGTTAATAAAAGAAAAAATTTAATCAATGAAATAAAAAAATTGCAGAAAAGGAAAAGAGGTAGACTATTGATATCCGAAAAGACTAAACGACAAAGGGTCCGTCGGATTGTCTTTAAATATCAATTAAAAACAAAACACTGTTTTAACGTTTAATTAATTGCTTCAACGAAACAGTAATTTTCAAGACTTATGTGAGTAGTTATTATATTAATCTTGAAACTGGTCATCAAGATATTCGTCTAGATCTATTATTAAAGTACTGAAACAATTTAGAGTCTCGCCTTTAGATCACAGTTTTCTACCGAACTTCACCAGCACCAAAAAACTTGATATTATTTCTTAGATGAGTGTGATTTATTGTGATGTCGTTCTAATGAATCGTCCTGCATGAATTGTTTGGTACATAGATGACATTTGAATGGCTTATCTTTCAAATGGACATTAATATGACTTTCTAATATCGTCTTTCGTGTAAAGCCTTTTTTGCAAAATTCACATTCAAACGGCTTCTTATTGGTATGGATTCTCATGTGAACATCTAAATAAGCCTTTTGTTCGAAGCCTCTTCTGCAAACTTCGCATTTAAACGGCTTCTCGCTCCAATGAGTTTCCATGTGATCATTGAATGCATCCATTCCCATGAAACTATCTTTACAAGTTAGGCATTTAAATAGCTTCTCTCTCGAGTGGATTTTCATGTGCCTATTTAAAGTAAACCCATGCATGAAGCTTTTCTTACAGACTTCGCATTCGAACGGCCGCTCACCCAAATGGACACGTAAGTGACGACTCAAAACGAACTTTTTTTTGAAAGATTTTTCGCAAATGCCGCATTTAAACGGTCTCTCGCTCGAATGGGTTATCAAGTGAGTATCTAGAAGTAATTTGCATTTGAAGCTTTTTCCGCACACTTCGCATTTAAAAGGCTGACTGCAATGACTCTTTGTAATCCCATACTTTTTCCTTTTGGCCATTTTTTTGATCTCGAACCTTTAAACAAACACAATACGTGAATATAACTAAACCGACACCGCTGAACTCTAAAGACATAATAAAGGCAATGTAATGAATCGATTAAATTCTATCGAATGTTATTGAGTGCCAAAAAATTAAAAATGAAGCATTCATATTGAATAATAAAAAATAGTAATCAAAAGTCTTAGCTCTACTTTGAACAGATACACACATAAAGCTGGAAAAATAAAATAACAGACCTCGCAGCTTACGCAGGTATATTAAGTTTATTGAAAATACCAGGTAACTACTGAAAATCTAATTTGTCTACAAAATTAAAAAGAAGAAAATACGTGCTGTTTCAATTCAATCCTTTGAATTATTAGCATTAAAAGAAGATAATATTTTGTCAGTCTAATAAAGTATATTCATTATATATATATTATATTGTCAACCTTCCATTAATAAATATTTCCGCTTCAGTCAGAAAATAAAACTTATTGTCGAAGTATTGTATTATCAATGCGCTCTTTGTCAGATTACATGTATGTGTTATAGATTAATCATCTGATTCTTTTCATGTTATTTTTATTATTATATCAGTTTCTTGTTTTGTCTACCTACCATAAGTAGCCTGATTGTTATATGTAATACGTATTTCTTTGTGCATTTTTTTAACGCTATGTAAGGCCGCCCGCACACTCGGCCACCGGTGGTCGCCACTAGACGCGACCACCGGTGGCTGACATCGACCACTAGCCGTCGCCACCGGTGGTCGCCACTAGACGCTACTGTAAAACGCCAGTGGTCGCTACTTTTCTCCTAATTTATTAATCAGGGCCGGCGTTAAAAAAATTTAGTTGCATTATAAAAGTTCAACATGGAAGCACTTGCTACGCTCCTTGTAATACGAAGACGACGCAGGAGACGTGAATTTATATTAATTAACCAATATTTTGGTATCTATCCACAATTCATGCAATCAAGTGATTCACACTATTGACTGTCTAATAAAGAAATTCAAAGACAATGACAAAAATTTCAACATTTCACTTTCCTTCTAAGTACCTACATAGATTTAAAATATAAATAAAAAAGGAATGTATGTTTTAAATTTACAATTGTCAAAAAAAAAACATAATTTTAATAAAAACGTCATGTCCGAATTCTCCCAGTCCGTCCCAGTTAAAATAGTGGCCCGGAAAAGTGGCCAAGTGTGCGCCGGAGAATCAGTAGCCGGCGTCAGCGACAAGTAGCGAGAACGAGCTTCTCTCGCAGCGCGTGGCTCGAACGGGCGACTGCTGTCGCCGAGTGTGCGACGACGCCATTTGAATTGCATGCAAAACACCGTCCGCAGCGTGTGGTCGCGTCTAGTGGCGACCACCGGTGGCCGAGTGGGCGCCTGGCCTAAGCCAGTCAGTCGGCAGGTACTCTTGATAGCAACAACTCGTGTTTACTACTGTTTTTACTAATTTACTTTTCAATAAATAATTAATAAAACCACACTTATGATTTTCGTCGAAAAAGAAATAATATACCCAGAAGGATATGAAACTGCACTAGAAGCTCTAAAGGTTTATATTTTATTCTGAATATGAAATACCCAAAAGAATTTTCAGTGTCATTAGTATTAATACAGCGATATTTTTGTAAAATTCAACCTGATTCTGGAAGTAAATGTAAAGTTTTAAATCCAACAAAGAAAATTTTTTGAACCAATTACGAGAATTTTGAACCGTAAAAGCTTATTTGTATGTCGTTATTGTTTTTGTTAACTGTGAATTCACTTTTAATGTCCTATTTTTTGTGTGTTTACTTTAATAATAAAATTGACAAATTCTGAGACTTTTTTCTTCCTCTTTATTGTCATTTCTTTGTTTGTTTTCTCAGTTTGGATCTCAAAAAAGAAATATTTAGAAAGGTAATAAAAAAATAAAATTTCAATTACAAGTAATGTAAAATAAATAGCTTGCATTTTATATTACGTAAAACATACTTCATATATTGTGAAAAGTTACGTGATTTCACATGTAGGTACATAAAAAAATAATTTAAGAATGCATGTATTAAAACGTAAAACTAAATAAAATTTTCATTACGAATAATGCAAAGCTAATATTTTACATAATACATTAAAGAAGTAATTCCCCAAAAACTCTTGGTGAAACATTTTTAATACGAAAATAAGTAAATAAAACACTTGGAGGAGTTTCACTATACATATTTTATTATTGCTCAGTGTACATTTCGCCTTATTAGGGCATCATCAGGAGTATTAAGTGTACTGAAGAATTTACAATAAGACTATAGCGAGATAAGAATGGGTAGGATGCCCCCAACCGGATTGTGCTGATTTTTTTTCTGGTGATTACTAGATACCAACATAAGATTAAGATTTGCCAAGTTTTAGCTCTTAATATTGTACAGTTGGAAAGTGAGGATTAATTGAAAAAAAAAATCGAAAAAAATTCATATCTTTTCAACGGTGCGATCGATTTGGCTGAAATTTTAGTTGTTTTGCATATTTTTATAACAAAAAAAAAAGAAAAAATTACATAAGAAATGGTTACAGTTTGGATTACAAAGTGATTATATAAGTTTTAAGAAAACAAGAGCATTGTGTATACGAAAATCAAAAGAATGTTATAGACAGTATACTGATAGATTGAACATTTGGTAGGCATAAATATCAAAGCGTTTTGGAATTATTTGAATAACAAAAATTATAATAGCATGCATATAAATGCATTTAAACAATAACTCGGTTGAAAATACTGATAATATTTTGGACCTGTTTGCTACTTTCTTTGAGGGTGTATATAAATCTTCTTCTACTTTTGATTATGTAACAAATTCTTCTAACACTGATAATTTCTCAATAGATCAATCTGATGTAATAAAAGCTATTGATAACTTAAATTCTACTCAGTCTGTTGGTCCAGATATGTTGCCTCTTACATTTTTAAAAGCTGTAAAAATAATATTAGTGAACCTTTGGCATTCTTATTTAATAGCTCTTTGTCACAAAAAACTGTCCCTTATTCCATGAAAAAATCTTTTGTTACTCCAATCTTTAAGAGTGGTGATAAGTAGAATATTAGTAATTATAGACCAATTACCTTGATAAATATTAATTTATAATAACTTATGTGAAACAGTCTTACCAAAGATACTTGAGTGCCAACATGGTTTTGTTAGGGGAAGGTCCACTGTGTCAAATTTACTCTTATTTAATGATTTTATTATAAATGATTAAAATCTTATAATCAGGTAGATGTTATATATTTGGACTTTCAAAAGGCATTTGACACAGTGGATCATGGATTGCTTTTGAAGAAGTTACTAGATTTTGGAATGAACGATAATTTAACTGCTTGGTTTCAATCATATTTATCTAATAGAGGACTTTTTGTGAGATTTAAAAATTCTGTTTCTACATCATTTTCTGCGACTTCCGGCGTTCCTCAAGGCACTATACTTGGCCCTTTATTATTTTTAATTTTTATTAATGATTTGCCAAACTGTATATCTTTTGCTAAAATTTTATTATATGCAGATGACATAAAAATATTTGCTACCGTTTCATCTAATGAGGACGCTTATAGGTTGCAGAGTGATCTGGATAAGATTATATCTTGGGATAGATGTAATAATATGAATTTAAATATAAAAAAATGTAATGTAATGTCTTTTCATAGAAGAGGAATATTTACACCATTTAATTATTGTATTGATGCATCAGTTTTAAATAGGATCAATCAATTTAAGGATCTTGGTGTAGTTATAATAATGAATTTAATTTTAATGATCATGTTAGATCTATCACTTCACAGGCTAATAGAGTTCTTGGTTGATTTTTAGATATACAAAGGAATTTAAAAATTTCAATACACTCTTATATCTGTTTAGAACTCTTGTTATTCCAATACTAACATACTGTTCTCCTATTTGGAATCCTAATTATGACGTATATTTAAAAAGATTAAATTCTATTCAACACAAATTTCTAAGGCGTCTTACCTATACAATGGGTAATCCTATGCCTGTTAATGATCATAATTATTCTATTATTTCTAGAAATGATTTCTTACCATCAATTGAATCATTGCTTAGATATTTGGATATGCTTACTGTCTTTTGAATGGATCATTTTTGTGCAGTGACTTATCTAACATGTTTATTACTAAGACTTCATATTATGACATGAGAAATCAAAGAGACTTGATTGAGAAGCCTGTACTATCTAATTACTTGTATTTTGCATCTTCGTATAGATTAACACGAAATTGGAATCTAATTCCTTCCGAGTTGAAATCAGTAAATGATTATTATAGGTTTAAGAGAGAACTCAAAGAGAGAACATTTATATTTTGTTGATTGTGGTGGCGTTGCTCTATTATACTCTATACTTTTATGTACTCATAATTTGTTAATTATTTTGTAAAAAGGACTTCTTAGTCCGTTTATGATTTAAATAAATAAATAAATAAATATGAAAAAAAAATTTAACCCCCCTAAAAAAAATTATTTCATAAAAGAAAAAAATTTTTCCTAAACTTAATGTCAAAAAATTATTTTTTCTTTAGGTTAGGCTTTATGCACAGTCACGTATTTTTTTTGTAGATTTCTAAATGTATTTGACGTTGTATAAAATTTTTTCTAAATTTTTTTCCAGATGCGTCGCAGTAAAAGCAATAGAATGTCTAGAAATATTTTTTTTTTGAGGTTATGTTAGTTGTACAAGTTGTACGTTTTTGACCCTATCCAACGCAACATATAATTTTTTCAAAATTTTCCTCTGCGTGCGTCATAGTTAAAAACAACAAAATGTCTGGAAATTATTTTTTTTGAGGTTATGCTTTATGTACTATCACGTAAATTTTTCTGGAGATTTTTTAATCTATTTGACGTTATTTATAATTGTTTCGGAATTTTTTTTCAAGTAGAAGAGAATCTTGCGATACACTCACGTATAAGTCAAGTACATTATCTTGAGATATTTCTTCTTTTTAAACTCTCTTATAAGAATTTATTCTATTGCTTTTACTGCGACGCATCTGGAAAAAAATTTAGAAAAAATTTTATACAACGTCAAATACATTAGGAAATCTACAAAAAAAATTACGTGACTGTACATAAAGCCTAACCTAAAAAAAAAATAATTTTTTGACATTTTTTTTTTCAACTATGACACACCCAGAAAAATTTTTTAAAAAAATCATGTGAAAAATAGTGTTAGAAAAATAAAAAAAAATTTTGGTAATTGTACCAAGACCATTAGGAAAAAATTTTTTCTTTTATGGAATAATTTTTTTAGGGGGGTTAAAATTTTTTTTTCATATTAATAATTTTTTTTTTGTTATAAAAATATGCAAAACATACTAAAATTTCAGCCAAATCGATCGAACCGTTGAAAAGATATGATTTTTTTTCGATTTTTATTTCAATTAATCCTCACTTTCCAACGGTACAATATTAAGAGCTAAAACTTGGCAAATCTTAATCTTATGTTGGTAGTAATCACCAGAAAAAAAATCAGCACAATCGGTTTGAGGGCATCCTACTCATTCTTATCTCGCTATAGCATTTGGTTTAAATACATAGATTAACCTACCAACATAGGAGCTAAGAGGGGGTTAATACCGAAATGTAGTTGATCGTTAGATAATATTTTATTAATAAATTTTATTAAACCAAAATTATTGTAAATTCTTCAGTACACTTAATACTCCTGATGATGCCCTTATAAGGCGAAATGTACATTGAGCAATAATAAAATATAGTGAAACTCCTCCAAGTGTTTTATTCACTTATTTTCGTATAATACATTAGGTAAAATATAGTTAATATTTTATGGAAAAATATCATAATTTCATATTACTATAAAATTACTATGAATTTTCTTTCCGATGTAACTGCAACAATTACACAATATTACGTTGGTTACCTGTGGCCATATTATGAAAATTTACACATTTATTTTTGCAGTGCACTCGAAAAGCGACTACTTGTATTAAGAACACGCCTCTTAATAAATGGAGAACGAATTGAATGGTCTCCTGAAGCATCGTATCTAGGCCTTATAATTGACAAAAAACTTACTTGGGCCCCTCACACCCTTCGGAGGAAACAACTTGGATTAGTGTTAATTCGCCAGCTCTATCCACTGCTTAAGGGTCCCCACCTCAGTCTCCGCATCAAGCGAACCATATACATCGCAGTTATCAGACCTTTTCTCATATATGGTATCACCACCTGGGGCTTCGCAGCTAAGTCTCATCTTGACAAAATTCAGATCATCCAAAATAAGTTCCTACGAATCATACTCAATGCCCCATGGTACATGTCCAATATACAGATCCACAGGGAACTGGAAGTTCCCTCGATAAAAAGGATAGCTGCTCATCTAGCATCTACCCTCCTTGCCAAGGCCGAAACACACACCAACCAATTGGTTCGAAAAACCGTCCAGTATGACCCTGATAACTGCCGCCGTCAACGTTGGCGTCCTCGACACATTGCGGTCGACAACACCCTATTCTAAACAACCAATCTGATAATCAATTAATTAATTAATTAATTAACAAACCTCAATCACCATCAGTCCCAATGGGTAGAGATTTCCGAATCAACCCAGTAATCAGAGACCTAAGAAGAAGAAGAATATAACACCTTATGCGGACGATACAGTTATAATAGTTACTGATGATACATGGCCGGAGTGGAAAGGAAGATGAACATAGAAATAGACTCAATTTGCAAATGGTTTTTGAACAACTTATTTAACTTTTGGCAACTACTATGATAGTGTACCAAAAAACATCAATATAAAAATAAATAACATAGCTATTAAAAAAGTGGAAGGTTACAAATACTTGGGTGTCTTCATAGATTACAGAATGAAGTGGGACACGCATATACAATATCTAGTCAACAAGACCAAATACTTTACTCAGATAGAAACCCACTAACCACTGATCAGATGTTTGCTTTAGAGTCTTTGAATGATCATTTTGACCAATTACAAGAACTTTACATTGCTTCAACAAGTAAAACTAGAAATAAAAATCTGGATCAGGAATAATATTTGAATAATATTTGATTTTCCTTTCAATATTAATCTCAACCAGGAGTTTTCGTTGGACTAATTTTTCTTTATTTGGTTTAAATTTTTCTGTATTTGTAATGATACTATTAAGTTTCAATTATTTTTACTAAGTTAAGTCAGTCCCACCAACAGGTGATTTTTTACCTCTTTGGATATATCTTTGTAATATGTATTGTTTTTGTACGACTGAAATTAAATAAATAAATAAATAAAGTATTATTGCACACATTCAAAGTAGACGTTTTAAGTAGTAATAATATTTATAAATAAGTATATCAGTTACGGTCGGTATGATTTAACATACGCAATCCAAACAAATTGCTTATAAAAATGTCGGTGATGTTACCGGAAGGCAATTATTTCTTATTTATGATACCATACAGGGCTCTAGCTACAGTCGAATTTGAGGTAGGACAGCATTGGTTACAGGTAGGGCGGAAGTAAAAAATTGATCATAATTGATCTGCCCTCGAAGCACGGGCTCCTAAATCAATCACCATGTATATCACTGACCTCGAGGTCAGTGATGTACATACATTCAAAAGCTATTCGTAAACAAATACTTTCTGTGACAGAGCATGAGCATGTATCTAAGAACTATTAAATCCTCAATGATGAAGAACAAGCGAACAAGATGGTTGAACTTCCAAATTTGGATGTAGAGATCCACGTCTGAGTGAGAATGAGGTTATAATTAATTGTTGTGTGGGGGTGATACGAGTAAATAGCAATAAAATGTGGGGGGAAAGTAATATTTTAAATGGTTTATTGATAAAAACGGCAAAAAACTACTAAAAAGGCGACTAAAAACGTGATTTTAGTAAAAATTCGACGTTGTCTGGTGTAAAATTTGTGTGCACATTGTAAAACATTATGGATAGGAAGTTAACAAAGTGTTCGAAAGGTGCAAATCGGTGAATAAACACGAAAAAAGGTGGATTTTTTGGATTTTCAACATAAACAAATTTAGAGGTTAGCTACTCAGTGCACGCTTCGGTTTGTTACTTGTTACTATGGTTACTGGAATCAAGACCCGAGACGATCCGAAAGTGGCCGAACCGCAGCGATGACCGTTGCTGAATATATATAGGGTGTCCCACGACTAATTCATGTTTGGTAAAATTTCGGTTTATTTCTCGTATCGAGCTATTAAGGTGCATGCAGGGTTTTTTCTTAGGTTACGGTATGAAGTGGTTGCTCTGATTAAAATGCTTGAAGTGCTATGCACCACCAAGAGGGTTTTTGTTTAGGTTACGGTATGAACTGGTTGTTCTGATTAAAATCTTTGAAGTTCTATGCACCACCGAAAAGTGCTATGCACCACTGAAAAGTGCTACGCATACGCACCACCAAGGGTGTTTTGCTTAGGTTTCGGTAAGGAATGGTTATTGCTCTGATTAAAATGTTTGAAGTGCTATGCACCATCGAAAAGCGCATATGGCAAACTTTATAATCATAGCGGCCATGTATATATTTAGCAATGGCCACTGCTGCGGTTCGGCATTTTTCGGGCAAAAACCTCTTGGTGGTGCATAGCACTTTTCGGTGGTGCATAGGACTTCAAACATTTTAATCAGAGCAACCACCTCTTACCGTAACCTAAGCAAAACCCCTTTGGTGGTGCATAGCACTTTGCGGTGGTATTTAGCACTTTAAACATTTTAATCATAGCGGCCACTTCATACTATAACCTAACCTAAGCAAAAACCTCGATACGAGAAATAAACCGAAATTTTACCAAGCATGAATTAGTCGTGGGACACTCTATATATATTTAGCAACGGGCATCTCTGCGGTTCGGCCACTTTCGGATTGTCTCGGGTCTTGATTCCAGTAACCATAGTAACAAGTAACAAACCGAAGCGTGCACTGAGTTGCTAACCTCCAAATTTGTTTATGTTGAAAATCCAAAAAATCCACCTTATTCCGTGTTTATTCACCGATATACCCTTCCGAACACTTTGTTAACTTCGTAACCATAATGTTTTACAATGTGCACACAAATTTTACACGAGACAACGTCGAATTTTTACCAAAATCACGTAAGTTTTGAGTCACCTTTTTTAGTAGTTTTTTGCCGTTTTTATTAATAAACCGTTAAAAACATCACTTTCCCCCCACTATTTATTGATATTTAGACTAAACTAAAGCCATTTTGCATTAAGAAAATCAATATTTTCCATTTTTAGTAGAAGCCGCGATTCTATAGTATTACCATAGATACGACCAAAAATACCATTTAGATCATATTGCTTCTGCAAACTTTGTGCAATATAAGAAGAATACCATAGCTAACATTCCCAACATGTGTTGACCAACCTGTTGCTATTGAACTAAGAGTAGCGATTGTATTTTGTGCTTCCACCTGTTTTAAGCAGTGAGGTTCTTCATAGTCAATTTGCTCTTCAACTCTTCGTTTTTTCCAAAGAAATCCCGTATATCCATCGCGAAATCAATGGATCTTCAATTTATAGCAATAAAATTGTAGGGATTTTTCGTGATTTAGTCGTCCTTTGTATGTTTAAATCAGTTCGGGTGAGTGTGCGGGGAAAGAAATAATAAATAAGGACGTAGCTAGCAGACATCAAGTTATTAATTTATAATAAAAACTGTGTGGTTGTCTTCGTTTTGTAAAAATATATAAGTTCTCAATAAAAAACGCCATCAATTACTACATTAAATCCCACAAATTTTGGGGGCTCGTCCGGGATCGAAAAAGATATTGGAAATTGATAGGCGATTTACTTGTAATTGAGAAAGCGGTGATGATGTCGAACGAAGACGAAGTTGGAGAAAAGTGCGAATATGAAAAAGCAAATTCTGAAGCTAAAGACGAAGCAAATGGTGTATCCTCTATGAAAGTTAACGAGTTAAAGAAGGAACTTCAGCAACGATAATTGAAGACGACAGGAAGAAAAGAAGAACTCATTACTCGATTGGATGCTGCTCTTTTGTTAGAAGACGCTGCAGACGACGAAGACGAAGAAATTGATAAGAGTGGCAATCATTCTGGTGACGATGACGACGAAAATAACGCAGGTGTGAAAATGAAAAATAAAAGTATGAAAACTTCTAAAGATGAACTGAAACGTGTCACCGACGGATATCGACGCGGTTTTCTAGTGCGGGTACCGGTACACAAAACCGAATTTTTCCGGAATATGTTCCTACGTTTCGGGACGTTGAAGAGTCTTTCTAAACATTTTAGGGAGACGATAAGAAGAGCATTCGTGTTTGGATAGCGGAATTTGAAGACTTTGCTTTATTGTGTATGTGGTCTGACATTCAAAAAACAATTTATGCTGCACGCCTGCTACGGGGTAGTACGAAATTGTTCGTAAATTTTGAGTGATGTGATCATTCTTGGGAGCAATTAAGACGGGCTCTGATGGACGAATTTTCCGAAAGAGTAAATAGTCACGACGTCCATAGAGAATTGAACAGAAGGAAGAAGACCAAAGAACAAACGCTGCACGAATACTTGTAAAAAATGCTAGAAATCGCTGAACAAGCCGATGTCGACGTGTTATCAGTGATACAGTACGTAATAAAAGGAATATAAGATGACGAAATAAATAAAATTGTTTTATATGGAGCAAGAAACCTGCAACAATTTAAAAAGAAAATGGTCCAATACGATGAAATAAGGAATAATAGAAAAGCTGGTAGAATTGAAAGAAGCGAGAAGACATTAAACAAAGTGAAAGGAATCACTGAAAGAACAGGTTTGGTTGAACAGTCATCCCAAAATAAACGGTGTTATAATTGTGAAGAAAGGAATCACATTAGCGTGGAATGACCCAACAAGTCCAATAATCAGCAATCAAGAACGAGAGGTTCCAATTTCGCAGTATCGGTGGTAGTAATTGTTTTTCTTTGGGCTTAACAAAAACACGACTCAGTGTTGATAACGATTGTTTTGACGTCAAGCTTCATGTTGTCAGTGAGTCAACGATGAATCACGATTTGCTTCTTGGAATTGACTCTATTAACACAGTGAATTTAAACATTCTTCGAGGTCAGGCTACAATTTCAAAAGCTGCTGTTGTTGATAAACCAGATGAGTTTTCAGAAATTAATGTCGTGAATGTTTGCGATAATGGAAAAGTTGATTTATCTCACGTTCCAAGCGATGATATACGGATTGAAGTCAAAGAGATCGTGAAAAACTACAAACCACAGAAAACACGGGAAACGGGAGTAACTTTAAAAATTGTATTACGTGACGAAACGCCGATTCGTCTTCCACCGCGACGGTTGTCTTTTACTGAAATGAAAGATGAACATATTGAAAAGTGGGTGAGAGACGGTATCGTAAGACCTTCGAACTCAGAATTTGTAAGTCCGGTGGTGTTGGTTCGCAAACGTGACGAATCGATACGGATTTGTGTCGATTTTCGTAAATTAAACGAAAAGATTATAAGAGACAGATATCCTCTTCCCATAGTAGAGGACCAACTAGATCGTCTACAGGGGATGAAAATCTTTACAACTACTTTGGACCTGAAGAATGGTTTCTTCCACGTTTCAGTTGACCCAGCTAGTGTGAAATATACGGCTTTCGTCGTGCCGAATTCGCAGTACGAGTTCTTGAGGGCGCCTTTCGGACTTTGTACGTCTCCGGTCGTGTTTCAACGATATATTAATGTGGCGTTTAAAGACTTAGTAAACAAGGGTGTTGTCTTAATCTGTATGGATGATTTAATTATACCGTCTAAACACTACGAAGAAGGTTTAGAGCGTTTTAAAGAAGTAATAGACTGCTAGTGATTTCGGGCTCGAGATAAATTGGAAAAAATGTCGCTGTTTACAGACAAAGGTAAATTATTTGGGCTACATTGTTGAAGACGGAACTATAATGCCATCAGAGACAAGATTAGAGCAATCAGCGAGTTTCCGAAACCTGGTAACGTGCGCGGAGTTCAAAGTTTTCTTGGACTGACCGTATATTTTCGAAAATTTGTGCTAAATTAACCTGCTATTGTGCGACCATTAACTGAATTATTAAAAAAACAAGTGAATTTTCGATTCTGGGAAGCTGAAGACCGAGCGTTTAATGAACTTAAATTGAAACCAATTCTTATAGACCAAGAGCCAGTGACCAATTTTAGGTAGTTATTTCAAAAGTCACAAAATTTTCCACAGTCAATCCTCTATACCTACTGAAAATTAAAAGCCACTTCTGGCAGCCTTCTGTGGCCGAGGTAGACTACCCTAAAATTTTAAAGAGGGTAAGAAATAAGATTCATTTTAATTAAAGTATCAGTCATAAAATTTTAGGAAATTACTGTTGACATTATTTTCTCTTCATAGAATTTTTGCCAGAACATTTACATCTCCCCT
Organism: Agrilus mali; assembly: GCA_029378335.1. Classification (NCBI taxonomy): domain Eukaryota; kingdom Metazoa; phylum Arthropoda; class Insecta; order Coleoptera; family Buprestidae; genus Agrilus; species Agrilus mali. The sequence goes on along the minus strand of CM055663.1, from coordinate 12,998,653 downwards.
AATTGTTAAGAGAACGCTATAAATAGATACTTATTTATAAAAAAAAATTCATTTTTGTCATTTCATCAGTCTTCAAATTTTAATAGGATAAAATAAATACATCAACAATAAATTATATTCAATGCCAGAACGAAATTCCATCACCAACAATCTACCAAAGCGAAAAACATGACCGTACGAGTGCAAGTAAAACAGAAATATAGAAACCTGCGAACTAGAGAGAATGCGCTAATGGAGAGTAAAATATATAAAGGTTGAATATATACAATTTAAGAAAAATATTTTTTTTATATAGCTACAAAAATGAGAATAAAAAAAAGTCTACAGTATACGAGTCTGAAGTATTATTATTATATGGGGCTGTTCATAAAATACGTCACGCTCAAATTAGCTTTTTTTGACCCCCTCGCCCCGCCGGTTGTCACGCTGTGTCACACTTTCTGTGACACCCCTGTAAATATTACGTCACAAAAACTGAACCCCCCCCTGAACATGATAAATTTTGATTGATGATACACAAATTTTGATAGTTAAAAATATTTATTTTATTTTCATAATAAAATTTAAATAAATTAATAGATATCTTTTGTAAAGAACAAATAAATAATATTTCTATTTATCAGTATTTATTCTGTAAAAATTCAGTAATATTTTTTGCAATTCTGTTTCAACGGAATGAAAGTGATAATGCGCTTCACCCGATTTATTATGCGAGTGGCAAGACAAGTCCAGCTGAAATACACTTCAGTCTGAAACATACCTGCGTTTAGTTAAAACGTTCTTTGTAACATTAAACAGTTTTCATTAAATAATATTAAATTGTTGATTTGAGTATTCTTTATTACTTATCTCTAACATCCAAGAAAACTATGCACAAACAATTTAATTATAATAATTTATCTTTGTGTATGGTATTTTTAAGGTAGGTCATTGCCCCACAATGCCCCCCCTAGCTACGGCCATGATGCCATAGAAGCACAATTTATGGTCACCCTTAGGTTAGGTTAGGTTAGATTAGTGCATGTTTCTTTTTAAAAAGCTGTTAGGTCCCAGTTGTCGATATTAGTTATGCATACATACACAAAGGCACTATTTAAAACAATGCAATGCTCAGCAATACGCTTTGCGCGTAATATTTTATATGCTTACTAAGATAGAGATAAGATGTTTCTTTTTTAATTATACTAATTAAATACATTAGGGTTAAACAAGCCTCCCAACCAACCGGTCGTAACTGTCCTTCGGTTGCGAATCTTTTAATTAGGGACTTTCTTTATAGTCCGGTCAATTTAGACATTCGAAGCTACATAAATTCCCACCCAGCTGAAAACTAGTAAGATTGTTTAAAATATGATTAAAAATAAAATTTGAAAGTTCCCCATCTTTCCCTAGTATTGAAACATTTTAATTCAAGGTCAAAGGTAAAAAAAAATGAGTTTCGCGATTTTCAGCAAAACGGTAAGTTTTATCATAAAAATACTTCAGACAAAAATTGTATATCATAAAATTATCTATTAAAAAAGTATCAATATTTTTTTTCCTAAGAGCCACCGTTTCTGAGATATCAGGTAAAATGAAACCCAGTCCTTTATTTTATACGCCAGTGTAACATCGAGACATCTGTCTCCTGTTCAATTGTATGCGTGGCTGGGTCTTATACCTGCTTTATATCAGTGTGCCCAATAAATGAAATACTGTTAGTCTCAGGGCTGCCAGACTAGGGGATTTTCCCCAAAAAATAGGGGTTTTTTTCCTTTGGGGATATATTTTTCAGGGGAAAATTTTCCTCTACAATTATTTTCTATTTGTACTAAATATTTCCTAGTTCTTGGGGATTTATTTGTCATATACAGTAGAGACTCGATAATCCGGCGAACGATAATCCGGATATTTTGCTAGTCCGGATTGACGCCAAGCTTAAATTATGTACCTTGTAATCCGAATCGCATGATTCGGTAATCCGAAATTGCCATCAGATTAACGAAGATAAATTACCGAAAAGGCCTTTTAGCACACATTCTTTCACTACTTGAAGAAGGATATAATGTCGGTAAATGCATTAAGAGTATTAATCTTATGGATGCAGTTTTTTTACTCCATAATTCATGGCAAAAAGTGACAACCAACTCTTTAGAAAAATGTTGGTACAAACTCTTATCAGGCAATTTACCCGATTATGGGCCGGATGATCTGATTCCCCTAAGCTTATTACAAAAAAAATTGCAGCAAATAAGCCAAGGCTATCAAGACATTTCAAACATGCTGACACAAATTGATGGCGAGGTTTATACAAATGTTGAACTGAATCAATGGGTGGAAAATGCAGAAAACCTCATAGAGGATGACGATCTTGAATATGAGGCTATAGACGATATAGACGAAGGGACCGGCGATAAAGAAGATATCCAGCCAAAAAAAATCAAGCACGAGCATGCAGTAAAATATTTTACATTGGGATTGCAATGGGCTGAAGAAAATAATCTTGGCATTGGAGATATTCTTGCACTAAAAAATATACAAGAGAAAGCTGTTGTTAAGCATTTTTCAACTGTTGCACTTAGAAAACAGAGTAAAATCTCCGACTATTTTAAATAATGTAGATTATACCTAGTATGTACCTACATATGTAGTACGTAGGTAAATAATTACGTATGTATGTAGTATACATACTTAATCTTACATTATATTTGTTTTGAGATTTTGAGAATAAAGTTTACTTATTTTAACCATTATTTACTGTGTATGTGTATAAAAATTCAAGACGCGATAATCCGGGTTTTTCATTAATCCGGATTAACCCTAGCATTAATTAATCCGGATTATCGAGTGCGATAGTGCATATTAAGAGGGAAATCTCTGAACCCAAATAGAAACAACCCTGCATCGCCAAGGTCTCCCCAAACTTCAAAAGGAGCAACCCTACAACGCCAAAGTCTCCGAAATTCATCAAACCAACAAAAGAAAAAAAAGAAGACTACTCAAGGTTAGTCATAATTAATAAATTTTAAACAGAAACGTTTGTATTACTTTTTGTACATTTATAAAGCTTTTGCGTGCTTTTGCTAACTTTTGCAAGAAATACTAAATACTTCAAAGAAAGTTACATACTAAAAACTATAAGTTTGAAAAAACAATATTATATTCATAAAAATCCTTAAATAAAAGATAAATTAATTTCTGTAAAGAAAATAAATTTTATGCTTGAAAGTCCTATAGATTTAGATTTAGGAAGATTTTGTCATACTTGCATTTTTATTCATAATACACGTACAAAAATAACAGAATAAACTGTACAATTTGTTTAAATATCAAACTTTATTCATAATTTTAATGTAATTCTAAAGAATATTAATGTCAATTGAAGACTTAAATCGGTCATTGAATTCTGTTTCATTAAACGAATCATTTAATTTAACAGTAAACGTTCTTCACTGGCTTTAGCGGATTTAGTAATAGCGAAATTTATCCAAATTCTGAAAACCAAAATTAAATAAATTTAAACGAAAACATGCCAAACGAAAACGTGAACACCGAACTTCTAATTTCGACAGCCAAATGTAATGGCGAGAGTTTACCAAAATTCGAAGGGAAGTCGAATAATTTATTAGTAAAGTGAACAAATTTTATGATAATGTAGCGCCCCGTGATACCGAGCGCGTGTGAGATAACAATTTGTATGCATGTACTTCTTATCGCTAACATGTTTACGTCACAGCCACATCGCACGGCTTCCCTTTATCTTAGGCGACTTACAAGCTATAATAAATCTTTCTCCAGCGACAAGTAACACGATCAATTCTGTGAATTATCGACAGCTTTCTAATTATTACTCATCATTCGGGAACAATAAGGATTTCTTCGGGAGACTATCTAGAAAGTTCGAAATGTGTATATGAAGTGATCATCTTTGAGTCGGGGGACAGTTTTTGTGATAAAGCATCAGTGCGCGAATCAAAACGATAACAGACAGAGAGAAGTGATATAAATAATTGGTTATATAAATAAGACTTGTTTTCATATAAATAGTAGTTCTAAGTTAGTGTTAAGTGTTATATAAATAGTGTTAAATAAATAAATATCTTTGACTAGAAAATTCGTTACAATTGGTGTCAGGTGTGGGGTCTGCGAATCGATCTCCAGAGAATTTTCTAGTATAATAAAAATACAAAATAAATAAAAATGCCGAAAAAAATGTTCGAATTAAAAGTCGCCGAATTGAAAAACGATTTGTAAGAGCGAGACAAAGATACGTCTGGTACTAAGAACATCCTACAGAAGCGGCTCGAGGAGGCTTTGATACAAGAAGGCTTCGATCCCAGTACGCATGAATTTGAGGACGAATTTGAAAAGAAATTGGAAAAGAAATTAAATGAATTAAATGCAAATTCAAAGAATATGGAAGGAAAATTAAATGAATTAAATGAAAATTCAAAGAATCTTGAAGATAAATTAGATGAAAATTCAATAGTCCTGGAAGAAAAATTAGAAAAATTCGAAGGAAACTTGAAAGAAGAACTGGGAAAATTCGAAGAAGAAACAAGAGAAGAATTAAAAGGAGTAAAAGTTGAACAAGAAGAAATAAACAAAAGATTAGCCCAGCTGGAAGAAATGGTTCTGGAAAAACAAGTGACCACCCACCAACCTACGGAAAAGAGGCATAGCGTAGTTGACAGCAAAGAAACCTCCGACGTGAAAGAAGAACAAGTCATCTCATCCAAAGTGCATATGAAGCTTCCTACGTTCGACTGAAAAACATCATGGACCACGTTTGTGACGCAATTCGAGGTGGCTGCAAAAGCCTACAAATGGACGTTAGAAGAAAAAGCTTCCTCACTTGCCCTTGCTCTGCGTGATGGTGCTGGCGTTACATTATTATATAGTGGTCAATTGTTTAAGCATTGATGACTAGTTTTAATAAAAATATATATTTCTGTGAGAATTTACTCGAAATTACAAATAATTTCTGTCGCAAATTTAAATTCCGAAAACTACTTAAACTGTTTAAAATAAATTTACTTATTCAACGTAAAATAAATATAATTATGTAAAAAGTATTGAAATTAAACTAACTAATATAAACTAAGTTTGTTAACACAAACTATACAGTTAGAACGCTACTAGCTAATAGTGTCACATAGTGCTCAATTTTTCCAAAATTATATGTCCCTTTAATTGTTTTTCATTTCATTAATTACATCTTTTTTAACTTAAATATGCAACGTATTGATTTTACGAAACAAGGAACCGCCACACGGAAATGCGACATGATTGCACGGCAAAAGTGTGCCGTGACCAACTTGCAAATTTCCGTTTGGGGGTAAAAGAGTCAGTATAAAAGAATTAGTTTTGACAATAAGTAAGGAGAAAAGAAGAAAGAAAGTAATAAGGTAGAGGTGAAGATCGAGCCAGCGAGTCAGAAAGGTTAGGGGGGTGTAGCGGGTTTCCGCTATCACTCACCCTAATGTCCGTTAAGAGTCCCTGCCATTACCAACGCCCCTAGTTGGTAGTTAATTAGGCAAGTAGTTTTAAGTTATATTTATAATTAGTTTATAAGTATTATTTGTTATTAATTAATATAATTCATTAAACCATTAAAAGACACCATAGAAATTCAGCTTATTCGTTACAATAGAATGGTTTATGTCGAAACGATTTGACAACAAATGACCTACTGAATGTCTTTTTTTTTTTGTTGTATTTTATGGCAGTCTTGTCTGTTGACCCTACGCCAGACACACTTAATGTTTTGGTGTATTTTCAAGTACACTTCCCATCGAATTTGTATGGCGATTGTTCAATTCACAACTTGTATCACGGAATTTTTCGTATATTTATTGTGATTATTTTTGTTTATTAATATATATTGTTATTTTATTTATTTATTTATTATTTTTTTTTTGTATTTTTTTTTATTTTGTAAGGCGTGTATAACCTCCCAAGATATTGAAACTAATTGAAATAATCTGAAATTCTGAAATACTTTGACATGAAAATCAGACCTAACCATAGGACCTAGCCATTTCAATAAAATTTCTAGAGTACAGTTTGTTACAGTTGCCAACTTGTTATAGGAGCGCTCCTGTTCTGTGACAAGTAAAGTAATTATTATATGTCAATATTGTTTTCTTTTGCAAATTTGTGTAATTCTTTATAAATTTCCACATTGTCAGAGAACGAGAGTTTGTGTATATCTTTAATAAACATGGGATTTATGTTATATAATCTGATTAATAATTCGTCTGATTTATATCCCAGCCTTGGACAATAAAAAAATTTATGGTTCAGATCTTGAACTACCTCCTCATTAGTATCACATTTGTTATTATCTACTATGTTTTTTATTGAATAAGTGGTCAGCACATTTTGTGTGTAATGATCTAATACGATTAATGAAGTTAATAGTATTACGGTTTAGACTGAGATCTGAAAACCAAGGTTTGCCCAGTATTTCTTTTTTTTGTTGAAAATATTTAATACCTTTAATTTGGCTTTCCTTTTTGAGTGTATCTTTAGAGTTGGCTATCATATCTTTTCTAAAGGTGGTTGTTAAATTTGTGTGTTTTATAGGTCTTATATTGACGTTACTTATTTTCGTTGCCTCTCTAGCAAGGGAGTCGGCTACTTCATTACCTACAATACCACAGTGGCTTGGAATCCACAGGAATGAGGTTACAGATTTATTTCTTTCTGTGATGTTTTTTAGTTGTAATTGTATATTATATATACAAGCTTCTTTTGTACCTTTGGTGTCATTATTTGCGAGTGCAGTAAGTACACTTAAGGAATCTGTTACTATTAAAGCTGTTTCACATTTTTCTTCATCAATGATATTTAATGCCCTTGTTATAGCATATGCCTCGGCAGTGAATATCGTTGCGTAGTTACTTATTCTAATACTTTTTTTTATGTTGAGATTTGGAGCATAGACACCGAAACCAACTCTAGATGTTATCGGATCAAAGGAACCATCAGTGAATATTAGGATATTGTTACGAGTACTTGCCAATTAAGTTGGTGTGAGCATAATTAATGAACATCTTCCCTAAATACATAAGGAATATTCTCGCTTTCCTGAAACATCTAGAAAACACCAGCAAAGATCAATGGGAAAACAATTGGAATACTAGACGGCTGTGGAATACCCTAGAAAAAGGCTGAGAAGACTATAAAAGGCGGACGAGACACTCACACCGAGTTAGTTGACAGTAACAGCTGATGCAAAGCGATCGATAGGCGATACAGGCGAACCATAGAGGCGATTAAAAAGAGAGACTTTTAGTGAAATAAATTGTGCGGACTTGTTCATAACTGTAGTGTAGTCAAATTAATTTTAGTAATTAAATAAACTCGTTGTTTTGTTTTGTTAATTGTGTTTTCTGTGACCGAACACGTCACATTTGGTGTCAGGTGTGGGGTAGTAAGGGAATTGAAGATTCCCGAAGAAAGTTAGTGCGACAGATCGTAGAAGAGGTCCGAAGAGAATAAGAATTTTGAAGCCTCATGCCAGTAACAAGAAAACAATCAGCAATAATGGAGGAACAAATAAAGGTTTTAATGGAAATGATGAAGGCAATGAAGGCAGGCCAGGAAGAAATGAAGGAAGATTTGAAGAATAAAATGGAAGCTGGACAGGACGAAATGAAATTAGCACAAGAAGAAATGAAGGAAGAAATTAAAGCAAGCAAAGAAGAAATTAAGGCAGTTCAAGAGAAATTGGTCGAAGATATAAGGACTATAAAAATTGAGCAAGAAGGATTAAAAGAAGAGTTACAGGAAGTACGACAAGAATTGGAGATACGACAAGAAAAGCTAAGAGATGAGTTGAAAGAAGTACAAGAGGAAGTAGAGAAGATGCGACAGAAGGTCGAGAACACAAGACCGGCTAGGGAAGTAAAGTCCGAAGACACTGCGAAAGCAATCAGAATTAAACCACCGACTTTCGACGGAAAAGTTTGCTGGTCTGTATACAAACGACAGTTCGAGGCAGCAGCAGAAGCAATTTTGGGAAAGCAACGGCGCTAGTCATAGCCCTACGAGGAGAAGCATTGGATGTCCTTCAAGGTATTCCAGAGCGCCAACAACGGGACTTCTCTGCGCTGCTAGAGCGACTTGAAATGAGATATGGCGACAAACATTTGCAACAAGTGTACCAAACTCAACTGAAGTGTCGCAATCAGAAGACATCAGAAAATCTACAGGAGTTCGAGGCCGATGTGGAACGTCTAGTTAGATTGGCCTATCCTACCGCTCCGCAGGACTTCGCAGACCAGCTAGCAGTCCAAACATTCGTCGATGGCGTGAGGGACACCGACTTACAGCTAATTCTTCGTTTGGCCCGCCATAAGACTGCGAGTGACGCACTGGCGCACGCCTTAGAATTCGAAGCTGCAAAACAAGCTTCCAAGGGCCACGTGCGTGTACGCCAAACAGCTGTTGAAGACAACGAATACAAGAATGAAGTTACGAGGCTGATTAAAGAATGCGTCGAAACTGTCAAGAAGACTACCATCAACGACAAGAGAGAATCGGCCAAATGTTGGGAATGCGGGAAGGTCGGTCACTTTTCCCGAGACTGTGGCCAAAACAAAGGAAGACACGGACATTTACAGCGAGACTGCCCGGCCGATGAACGCCGTGCGAACCGACAGCAGTCGGGAAACTAAGATCAGCCAACTTTGAGGGGCGCAAGTTGGCTTCTCCCCACCAAGCTCCAGCAGAAATCGTCGTTTCCCAACTAAACGGAAGCAAGTCCTTATTCGTCGAAGGTCACATCAACAACAAGAAGGTTAGAATGGTGGTCGATACGGGAGCTTCTAAGACCATAATCCGGCCGAACATCGTTAACGAGTGGAGAATCCGTCCCCTGCAGAGGAAGCTACGTTTGACCACGGTTACCGGAGAAACAGCGCCGATTAAAGGAGAATGCGACATCGAATTGAGACTGGGAGAAGTATGCCTTCGACACACGGCACTGGTAGCCGATGTCGCCGACGACGTGATCATCGGACTAGACCTTCTCGAACAAAACAAGATTAATCTGGATTTGGGCTCCGGCATTTTACGCATCGGCAAGGAAGAGTTGGTGATGACAAACCCCACCAAAGAGTACGGTCTTCGAAAGGTCATCGTAGCAGAAGACCGATTACTACCTGCTAGATCCGAGGTAGTTCTCAAAATAAACATCGACGGCGAAGGTGCGGATGGTTTGGTGGGGATAATAGAAGCAAAAAACCCGGACTTGACACAGAAAGCCATACTGATAGGACGAACATTCATTCGAACTGGGACGCCGAACGCATCTGTCAGAGTGGTCAATTTGAAGGACTTCGAACAGAAAGTGTGTAAAGGAATGGAAGTAGGAGTTCTTGAACCCGTGGTGTCCATCCTCCAATGCGAAGTCGAAGCTGAATCCTCAATGGCAGAGAGCGAACCGCTTCCAACCGTTCTTCGAGACTTAGTGCAGCGTTCGGCCACAAACCTTAACAGCGACCAAATTAGAAAGTTCGAAGAAACTGCTCAGCAAATATCGAAACGTCTTCGCCCTCTCTGACAACGACTTTGGGAGAACGAATCTGACTTACCACCGTATAGACACGGGATCAGCTCGTCCTATTAAACAACCATCCAGAAGAGTTCCATGGGCTAAGCAAGAAGAAGTCAACAACCTGGTGAGGAACATGGAAGAACAGGGGGTAATCGAACCATCACAAAGTGCTTGGGCTTCTCCGATAGTGTTGGTTAGGAAGAAGGATGGATCGACCAGGTTCTGCGTTGACTACAGGAAGCTCAACGACGTAACCTTAAAGGACAGCTATCCCTTACCCAGAATCGACGACACCCTTGACAGCTTGGTTGGCGCCAAATGGTTTTCAACGTTAGATTTGAAGAGTGGATACTGGCAAGTTGAACTGGATCCACAAGACAAGCAGAAGACCGCATTCACGACTGGTTACGGGCTGTGGCACTTTAACGTTATGCCATTTGGACTATGTAACGCTCCCGCCACCTTCGAGCGACTTATGGAAAATGTACTACAAGGGCTCAATTGGAAGGTTTGTCTGGTGTACTTGGATGACGTGATAGTACTGGGAAAGACATTCGAAGACCACCTCCAGAATGTCGAAGAAGTGATCAAGAAGCTTTCAGCAGCCAAGTTGAAACTCAGTCCCAAGAAATGCCATCTGTTCTGTAAGGAGGTGAAATATCTTGGCCACGTTATCACCTCAGAAGGAATAAGAACTGATCCTGACAAGACTGAAGCTGTGAGAAGTTAGCCTGTCCCGAAGAACCAACACGACTTGAGAAGCTTTTTGGGGCTGTGTTCGTATTACCGACGATTCGTAAAGGGATTTGCAGATATAGCTCGACCGCTCCACAAGTTAACAGAGGATGATGTCCCTTTCCAATGGTCAGAACGATGTCAGCAAGCTTTTGAAACACTGAAGTCTACCCTTTCTCAAGCCCCAATACTGACATACCCACAGTTCGACACAGACTTGATTGTCGATACGGATGCCAGCAATGTAGGAATTGGTGGTGTACTGTCGCAGATGCAGGAAGGAAAAGAAAAAGTCATTGGCTACTTCAGTAAGGCACTGTCAAAGCCGGAGCGAAACTATTGCGTGACCCGTAGAGAATTGCTGGCAGTCGTCAAAACTCTCGAACATTTCCATAAGTATCTCTACGGACGAAAATTCCTGTTAAGGACAGACCATGCGTCCCTGAAATGGCTGCTGCAATTTAAAAACCCAGAGGGACAACTGGCTCGATGGCTACAGCGGCTACAAGTATACGACTTCAGCATTGAGCATCGTGCTGGAAAACAACATGGTAACGCTGATGCCCTCTCGCGAAGACCATGCTCGAAGAACTGCAAACATTGCATGGCCGCCGAAAAGAAGGAACCAGTCAACTTGACAAGGATCTGTCAGACGATGGTGGAACCTGAAGAACACTGGCAGAACGAAGGCTTGGCGAAAGACCAAGATACCGACGAAGACATTAAACCGATACTGCGGTGGAAAAAGGCAGGAACAGCACGACCTACCTGGGCAGATGTTAGTAGTACGAGTACCATCACGAAGAGCTATTGAGCCTTATGGGATTCGCTCATCGTCGAGAATGGGGTACTAAAAAGAGTGTGGGAAAGCCCTGACGGAACTAAAATTCGACATCAAGTAGTTCTCCCGAAGAACAGAGTCAACGAGGTGCTGACAGAAGTCCATGGAGGTGTTGGTGGAGGACACTTCGGAGTAACAAAGACGTTGGAGAAGGTGCGAGAGAGATTTTATTGGCTAAAGTCTAGAAGAGGCGTCAATAATTGGTGTAGGAAGTGTCCAACGTGTGCGTCAGCCAAGGGACCTCAGACTCGAAGCCGAGGGCGAATGAAGCAGTACAATGTTGGTGCCCTATTTGAGAGAATAGCTCTGGACGTAGCAGGACCATTCCCAACAACAGCTGCTGGCAATAAGTACATCTTGGTAGTGATGGACTTTTTTAGCAAATGGCCCGAAGTGTACGCAATCCCAAACCAAGAAGCTACTACGGTCGCTGGAATGCTGGTGAACCAATGGATCAGTCGGTATGGAGTTCCGATGGAGATCCACTCTGACCAGGGACGGAACTTCGAATACACGGTATTCCGGGAAGTCTGTGACCTGCTAGGAGTACAGAAAACTAGGACCACTCCATTACATCCCAGTCTGACGGAATGGTCGAACGGTTTAACGCGACGCTGGAAACCAATTTGAAAATGGTTGTCAACGATCACCAGACAGACTGGGACCAGCACATTCCTTTGTTCCTGTTGGCCTATCGAAGTGCGGTTCATGAGACCACCGGCAGAACACCAGCCAGCATTTTATTTGGAAGAGAGCTGAAGTTACCGATGGACATCCGGTTTGGACACTCAGAAGATCGGCGACCTTCGGCTACCGAGACTAAGCACAGCAGCTAGAGGAACGACTCGATACCATCCATAGAGCCGTTCGTAACAAAATCCAAGTAGGGAGTGACCGCATGAAGACCAGGTACGACCGGAGAGCCAACAGCACAGGATTCAGAGAAGGGGACCAGGTGTGGCTTTACAATCCTGTCCGTCGGAAAGGACGCTCACCGAAGCTACAGCGAGCCTGGAAAGGACCTTACACTGTGATCAGAAGGCTGAATGACGTGGTCTACCGTATTCAAAGAGGACCAAAGGCCAAGATGAAAGTTGTACACTTGGACCGCTTGGCGCCCTACAAAGGTCAAGACATTGGTCGGGACGATCAATTCTAAGAAGGGGGCAGTGTTACGAGTACTTGCCAATTAAGTTGGTGTGAGCATAATTAATGAACATCTTCCCTAAATACATAAGGAATATTCTCGGCTTTCCTGAAACATCTAGAAAACACCAGCAAAGATCAATGGGAAAACAATTGGAATACTAGACGGCTGTAGAATACCCTAGAAAAAGGCTGAGAAGACTATAAAAGGCGGACGAGACACTCACACCGAGTTAGTTGACAGTAACAGCTGATGCAAAGCGATCGATAGGCGATACAGGCGAACCATAGAGGCGATAGTGTTCATAGAGAGCGATAGATAGTGTCTACCGGAACGGCGATTAAAAAGAGAGACTTTTAGTGAAATAAATTGTGCGGACTTGTTCATAACTGTAGTGTAGTCAAATTAATTTTAGTAATTAAATAAACTCGTTGTTTTGTTTTGTTAATTGTGTTTTCTGTGACCAAACACGTCACAATATGATTTTTAAAATTTTCCTCAATATGTTTATCGAAATTTCTGTTAGTGACTTGTTTTAGTTTTTTATTAGATATTATTTTATTTTTTGTATCGGGCATAAATGTTTTGCTGGGTGTGATGTCTATTTCTCCTGCAAAGTTTTTGAATCTTATTTTATAATTTAATCCCAATGATCCCGGTAGTTTTGTACAGATTATATCATTCAAAAGGTGGTTAATTATATATTTACATTCAATCAGGTTGTTTCTAAGTTTACGTATAGTAGGAATTCTTTCATATTTTTCTATTGTCATTTTAACGATATTATTTTTAATAGAAAAACATTTTGCTAAGTATTTTTTAGTTAGGAATATACGTCTATCCTTCAAAGTGACTTCACCAGCTGAGTCAAGTAGAATGTTGGTTGGGGTGGTTTTCATGAATCCAAGTGCAATTCTAATTACTGATATTGAACTCTATCTAGTTTTTTTTTGTCGTTTGCGCTACAGGTATTATATAACTGCGCACCCCATTCTAATTTAGATCTAATTAAACTTTTATATAAGTTTATTAATACTTTAGGATGAGCTCCCCATTTCATACCAGATATAAATTTTATTATATTTAGTGATTTTTTGGAGTCTTTGACCAGATTATCGATATGACAAGTCCAGTTTAAATAGTATTTTAAATTAAAACCTAGGTATTTTATTTTCTCACTTATTTGAATATTTTGTCCTCGCAGATTTACTTTTGTATCTAAGGCTTCGTATCTTAATGATTGATCTGATTTGGCGAAAATGCAAGCATTTAAATTACAACACGTTAAATCACGAATCCTAGAGAAAATAACATCCAAAAACCAATCCAATATGAAACAAATAATCAACGATCGTGACTGTGTTGTTTACTTCCATTTGATAAATCTCTTTTAAGATTATAGAGGGAAACTAATTATGTTCAGATCTTATTTAATTTGATCGTATGTGCCCTACAGCAAAGTAAATTATTATTTGCTCTTGTTTGCCAGTTCATTCGGAAATTTATAACACGTATTTATGAACGTCATATTTTCTTCGAAGCAAATATAAAATAATCGGACATATATACATAAGGGTGGATTTTAAAGTGGGTTGGAGAGTTAAAATTTTTTTAAATACACGCTACAACACATTAATTAATAAGATAAGGTGGGTCCCAATTAGTAACTGTAAGAACATAGCGTTTTAAGCATTTTAGTAATAATTCAACTGTAGGAATAACGTTTATTACAGCTAATTTACAATAATATCTCGGAACTTCAAAACACAAAGGCAAATTGGAAGAGCTAGCACCAAAAAAAACTGTTAAATGTGCTGCAATATGTAAAGCATGCACCAAAACTTTTGTTAAATATTCCAACCTAATACAACACGTAAAAACATTTTAGGTAAGATTTCTGGCCTAGTTTAAAATTCCAATGTAGGTAGGTATTACATTTGTGTTGTTGTAGATAAACAGGACGAACTTATCAAGAAGAAATAAAGAAACTTGGGTGTTTCATTCCCACCAATATTGGTGGGCGGGCTGTCCCCCCCGGCCTACACTCTTGTGCAAAGTCGGGGGGTAGGGCGGAAGGCCCTCTTCAGCCTCCTTCAGGAATCGTGGGAATGGGTGGGTGGTGGTGTGGGGGAAGAAAGATGAGACGGACGAAATGAAGACAGAAGAGAAGTGAAAGACTATCTGTGGAATATTACTACCCCAGCATTTGCCTAAATGATCCAAGGAAACCACAGAAAAACTTGGACCAGAGTAGCCGGCCCCGGAATCGAACCGGTGACCTCCCGAATGCTAAGCAATGGAACTTATCAAACCTAAGGAATAAACTTATAAATGTGATAAATGTCAAAAACGATTTACACATTTACGGCATTTTAAAAGTCACATGAATTGTCATCATGAACATAACTCCAGTGGTCTGAAGTGCATATTGTGCAAGAATAGTTCTGAATCGGATTGTTTTCAAAAATCTGATTTATTTGAACACTTTCATAGAAGACATGATATAAATATGGTAATAGAAATGTTCCAATTCACTAGTTTAGAGGAATTTCAGAAGTGGAAAAAACATAAGGAAAACAAGACAAGTGAATTCTTTGTAAATGTACATCGAATTGATAAAACTAAAAACCATACCAAGACTAAATATGTTTGTCATAGATCTGGAACTTACAAAAGCAAAGGAAGTGGTTTGAGGCACTTGAAAACTCAAGGTTTCAAGAAGATTTGTGGATACTGCCCTGCAGAAATGTGTGTTACAGCAACTGATGGAAAGTGTGAAGTAAAATATGTTAAAACCCATGTAGGACACAGTAATGACCTGGGACATTTGCATTTAACTGAAACAGAACGGCAGACATTGGCTCTGCAAATTGCTTCAAAAAAATTCCTTTTGAAACAATTTTGGATCAGGTCAGAGAATCAGTTTGCAATGGTATTTTATAAAGATCGCACCTGCTAACAAAAAAGGATCTGTTCAATATTGAACGTAGTTTAAATGTTAACAGTGAGGTACTCAGGCACAGAAATGATGCGATCAGTGTAGCTGCATGGGTGAAAGAGGTTGAGAACTCTGGATGTGTCTTGTTTTACAAACCGCAAGGGGAACATTGTGAATACCCACAACTAACAGCAGACGACTTTGCCTTAATTATTATGAATCAGGGTCAAGCGGAGATATTAGAAAAATATGGCAGTGACTGCATCTGCATTGACGAAACTCATGGATTAAATGCTTATCAGTTCAATCTTATTACAGTTCTTGTATTAGATGACATGCATGAAGGTTTCCCTTGTTGTTTTCTTATTTCAAATCGCTCGGATGAAGAAATGATGTACATCTGACCACTGAACCCAAAGGTTTTTATGTCCGACATGGCTCAAGCTTTCTACAACGCATGGGTGCGTGTAATGGATATACCTCTACATAGGTATGTGTATTACGCTTGTAACCCATGGAATAAATAAATGCCTTGTGTTTTCACAGGCTGTACTGCACTTGGCATACCGATAGAGCCTGGCGTAATAATTTCAGGAAAGTGAATTCTAAAGAAAAACATGTATGGAAATATAAAATCTATAAATTTGATATTATAGTGTTTTTTTTTTACAGCTAGGCACATACAGACAGCTTCGGACATTACTCCAAGAGACAGACAAATACGCATTTACTGCAATGATAAACAATTTTTTGACCAACCTATTGAGTGATACAGATACTGTCGAGTTTGGCCACTATTTTCAAAAATACTACGTAAAAAAGGTGGAAGCCAGGGCCTATTGTTATCGTCAATTCTGGAATTAACACGAATATGCACATAGAGAATATGCACCGAAGTATCAAATATATTTATTTAAACGAGAAAGTGAACAAACGGCTCGATAAAGCTCTACACGTTTTAATGAAATTTTTACGGGACAAGCTTTTTAGTCGCCTGATAGTGTTAAATAAAGGAAAAATTTCTGCTAAACTAAAGGAATTAAGAACGAGACACAAAACAAGTACTGGCTTAGATATCAATTCCGTTGTAAGAAATGAAACAGAGTGGATAGTACCATGGTCATCTTCACACGAATTATACAAAATAGAAGAAAGAAAAACAGACTGTGACTGTAAACTGATTTGTACTTACTGTGAAACATGTATTCACCGCTACACGTGTTCCTGCTTAGATTCATCCATAAAATGGAACATGTGTAAGCACATCTATTTAGTTTGCAGATTTTTAAAAGCAAATGAAGATGCTGATGTTGGTAATAGCATGGCACTTTCTCAGCATTCAGGTAAATAATATTTGTATACATATTCAAATTTTGCTTTCAAATACCTATGTATTCTACACCAAGATATTGATTGATATGTTTTCATTCAAGGAAGGAATCATGTATTATGACAAGAGGTGAAAAGATAAATATTGTGTGTCTTATGTGGTGGTATCTTTTGGTATTTGGCTTTTGTCGGCTTGTGTTGCTCAATGTATTCCTCTGGTTAATAGTAAACACCTACCATCGTTTTAATAATAGAGGGTTATATAGGTGTAGTGTTTTTCATTTCTGTTTTGTTTTCTTTATGAAAGATGTGTGCATTTCTTTAATTTGTACAGTTTAAATCACGACCTCCTAGATTAGGATGTACCCTAATTTAGTAATTCAGACGGCCATGGTTTCAGTCATTCTTTTTCTTTTGCAAATTTTGGATGGTGTGGGCTATGTAAATTTTGTTCTCCGAAAAATATAATTCAGAGCTAACACCGTTTATTTCACAGATGATTACTCTGACTTAAATGTTAACGAAAAAGTGGATAACTAAGAAGAAATACGGATCGTTGATGCGCTATCAAAGACGAAAACAAATCTGAATGAAGCTCAGTTTTCTGTCAACAAAGAAAATATTAACCTTGACATGTTGCAAATTATTGACAGCCTTACTAGCTCGCAAGAATTGGATTTGGCAAAAAATATGCTAGCTCCTCTTCAGCCTACTTTAACTGCTTTCAGAGATTCCAAAGCAAAGTTGTGTGAAAAACTAGATCAAAAGGTACCGCACAATAAAAACATCAACCAGCAAAGGCGACTTTACAAGATCAAGAAAGCAACATCAAGGAGAAATGATCCGCTGACGAAACCAGATAAAAAAGAAGCAAATAAATTGCTTTCAATTTGTTACTTAATCCTTTATAATAATTCTTGATCTATTTATAATTAAAAAAAATACAGTTGTTCGTATGTTTTATCCCTTCCATGTAGTTTTAATTATATATGTCATGTCCACAAAAGATTATAAATTGCCTTTACCACTTGTCAATTGAATTTTTGGATATGGAAATTGTTAAAATTATTGGTCATTTTCTACTTTAGCTACTCAGAAATAGACGTATTAAGTGTTTTTTCAACGTTTATTAACGTATATCTATATAGATACATACAACGTATTATGCAAGGGGAGAAGGGGATAAGTTAATATATTTCCGCCCAGTGAAATATGTCGCAAACGTTGAAAAGCAAAAAAAATACGAAGAAATTGCGTGAGTAGTAACTAGAAAATTACCAAATTATTTAAGTAAAGAATGCATAAATTTTTGATACTCGCGCGTCATCATCCGACGTTTTGCGCAAGCGGAATTCTTAAAGTCAAAGTGGAATCCGTAAAGCTAGCCACCTGTCTAAGACGCTACTATCTGCATCGTATTCATAGACGTCAGTTAGTAATAAATATCGGTATTTTTGACGTTTAACGGCTTAACCTTACTTTTAAGTTAACTTATTATTCAGTAAAGTGCCTAGAAGAGTTGTTGGTGTCTTTTCGCTTTTACTTATTTTTGTATCTAGCAGTGTAGCTGTTATTTACGTTCATCATTCCGATAACAATTAATATCGAAAAAAATATCAATTTAAGAAGCTACATTACAAAGAATAATCAGAATTGGCTATACATATTTAACACATGTATACCTAACGAAGAACTGCCTCACAATGTACAAAATGCAACACCAACTCCATCCAAACAATGGGATATATCATCAACTGCCCAGGACTAAATACCCAAAGAAGAATACATAACAATCTTTCCTAATCGATAAAGGACCATTTAAACAACCCAGAGTTGTATAAAAATGTAATAAAGTTCTCGAAAGAAACCAACCAGTTATATTAACCACCTTTATTTTGTCTGGTCTACAAACAGGGGTTTATTTCTCTCAGTAGGACGTACTTACTTGGCAAATAAATAAATATCGGTATTAACTTGCTTATGTTCTTACGACTTAATGACTAATAAATTCACTAATTATTCATTTACGAGTCATTATTACCATTATCTTAAGAATAAAATTTTACTTCTTCACGCAATTTACTTTAAAATATACAAACACGATGTTAGTTCAATTTTCAAGTTTGTAATTATTTCAGAAAAAACGATTGTAATAATTTTTAAAAGATAACTGCCTATTGAAATAAACTGAAAAGACATGTACCAGTTTGATTTTTAATTTTAAAAATTCTTTCCATTTTATTCTTGTGGTAGTCTTTTTAATTTTGTACCAATAACTCGCTTCTTAAAAGCCGTAGATTAATTTAAGATCTACCGCTCGAGGTTATGTTTATCATATTTGTACCGCTTAAACATAGACTACCACGCTACTAAATTTCTTAGTAGGTACTAAGTTTAGTAGTCTACCAAATGTCACTATGAATACGATTTTCTTGGTAGGCTCTTAGTAGCTTGCTAGTAGCCACTACTAGTGATGTGCCGGATCGCTAAAAATGTATATCCGCGGATACGGATATTCGGTCTCAAGATCCGCGAATACGGATACGGATCATAACTTTCTTAGAGTACGCGGCGGTAAATATTGAACATCGACTTTTGAAAAGAAACAAACTATTACGACGATTTAAGTTTAGCTTTTTTTCTCATTATAAAAGTGAGCTTATAACTTTCTATAATACTTAAATATTTCATTATTTTATTAAGCTTAACACAAAGATTTAAACTCAATTTATCTCATTATAAGAATATTTCAATTAATATTTTATACAAATTTCCTTTAATAAATGTTTAAATATATCATTTTAATAAGATTATTACAAAGATATGTGATTGATCTTATTATAAAGATATTTGATTTAGTACCTTTGAGTTATGTAGGTAAGGTGCTATTGGTATGGTAATCACTGCGATAAATGTTTGCAGTATAAAGGTGCCAAATACGATTTTAAGAAATAAAAAATAATTTGGACAAAATTTAATAGTTTTTCATTGTTAGGTACCTTATCACCTATATATAGGTATATAATTTCATCTACGAATTTAAAATTAATAAGGTAAAAGCTCCGTAATAGATCCGCCAAAAACTAACGGATACGGATCTTTCTTCTCCTCGGATATCCGCGGATACGGATACACTACTAACTGACTATGAATAAATCTGATAATCTCAAAGAGAGGATAATAATGGATTCTTTTCAAAATTGATTTGATCATTCGTTAATATTTTATTCTTTTGCAAAGCTCTTCTAATTTCCACTATTTCTAATCTATCTATTGTAGGGCCACCTTTTTGTTTACGTATTAGTTTTACATTTTTAATATCACAAGATTTTACAATTAATAAGGTGGGTGCATAGTGCATAAACGTGACAAATGTTTACCTTTAGCGGCATTATTGACGTGTTCTTGGAATCTCATATCCACTTATTTTACGACGGGATTTTCCCAGATAAATTGCCGGACAATTCGAACATTTTATCTCATACAGCCCGCTTTGTTCAGTTTCATCTAAATTTTATACCTAGCTTATTATTTGTTAATATTCTTTTTAACGTAAAATACGCTGGAGATATATTTTTAGTCCTAAGTATTTAGACAAATTTTGGTTTACTTTCCCTAAATATTTCTTAATATTTTGTCGTTTTTATCTTTATCGGTGGGAAAAATTGTTTGCAGGCTTTTTTGTTTAATTTTACGATTTAACATTTTGTTTTATCCACTAATTTTACCTACATCATACCCATTATTCGATGCATTTTTTTTTAATAACGAATTCTTTCTTAAAATTATCTTCGTTAAGTGGAATATTAATTAAGCTATTCAGTAGAAAATGAAGAATTGCTAATGTAACATTGAAAGGGTGATATGAAACTTCAGGTATGATGCAATCCGTGAACGTATCTTTTTAGTTTCAAATAAAGGACTTAAATTTGCGCCAATGTTACCTATAAGAGAAAAAGATATTACTCGTATTAATTTAAACATACACTTGGACATTGCGTTAGGAACATATACAGCTAAAAAATATATACCTAGCTACCTAATATAAAGCAAAATAAAGATCAAGAAATTTTTAATTCGATAAAACATCTAAAAAATAAAATTAAAATTGAACATGTTTCACTACGAAATCATAGCCCAATGGTTAAACAATATTTCGGGCTATAATTGGTTTACAATTATGGTCTACGGCTTAATTACAACGTTCAGGCTCACCGGTTGGCAAGTAAATCTCTTCGTTGACAAATCCCATACCGTACCGCGTCGCGCTGTGGTACCTGGGAAGCACCGAGATTGCCATATACCGATGGTATCATCAACAATTATGAGCTGTTCAAGTCAATGCTAACATAACATACTAACTAACACTTCAAATTGTATCTTAATAAACAGTTATTCATTATTTTTTAGTTGCTAATAAACAAATATAGTAATCGCACGGCCATTTAATTGGCATGCAAAAAGACTTGTACAATCAAGGCTCCTGTACGTGCCAAATTCAACATTTTCAATTCCAGTAATACATTTATCTATTAATCTTAATCAATTAAGACCATGAAATGTAACCCTTGAGATCCATGTAAACTTCCCAGTATGATAAAGAGTTGAGAAAGGCTAATAGATTCCTAATTTCGGCATATTCCAAATGCATCTTGCCAACTGGAAAAGTACCAAATAAAATAACCATATCAAGGAAATACAAATTTGTAAGCCTAGTGGTCTTTTGTTTCCATAAATGAAGTATAACTTTGTTCTTTGTGTACGACGATTTATAACACTTAATAGCAGATCACAATATGAAAGTTTTCTAAAATAAGATGTCCACAAAAACACGATTCTACTGTAGCTAGACAAAGTAAATATCGTACTGAACATTTCTTCTGGTTTTTATTAGAGTATCTGTTTGTTTCAGGAATATTCATTTTGAAGAACCATGCATTTCTAAATATTTAGTTTAAAAATATCTATTAATTAATGCAAATGTAAATGAAAAGAAAAATAACATATTAAGTGTAAGTGTAATCTAGATTTGAATGTAACAGCTTGGATTGCCATATTACGCATGATAATATTTTCACAACACTGCATTTTCCAGTTAATAAACCACGTATAGACGACAAACAAAAATATAATTTTATGGCAACTCATCAAACTTCATCACTTATATGTGTTTAATATGGAGAATAAACAAGGAAAAAGTTAAATGTCCGTAATTAATGTATACATGGTTTAAATGTCCCAATTAAATAAACTTGAAATACAGCAGATATTAACAAATCTGTTGTACTTGATTGTTATTCTGCTGACCGACATTTTTATTGAGGATTATCCAAGAATTAAATGTTGTAAGACAGTCTTTCACAATCTGTTAAAAATGGTTCGCCATTTTTTAACGATTAATCTAACTCTTTAAACAATGAGGGTGTACGAAATTATACACAATTAATACATAACTAAATAAATAAACTAAACACTTGGAGTTTGTTTCACAATTTCTTATTTGTATACTGAATGTACATTTCGTCTTATTAGGGCATCATTAGGAGTATAAATACTATACTAAAAATAACTGTAAGTGTCCAAGAGTTCAGTTTATTTATTTAGTTATTAATTATGTTTCTCCAAGAGTTAACGGCGCTGTATTTCTTAAATTGACTGGAAGTTTTGACATTAGATTCCATGAACACGAACGATCAGTAAAAAATAAAAATAATTGCACGAGTTTATCCCAACATTGCATAGAAAAGAATCATACTATTAGTAAAAATAACCTTACGATACTACATGTCCAAAATAATGGCAAGAAATTAAATTTTTGAGAAAAATTAGAAATTCAGAAATCATTAACTTCAAATGTACACATTACTTTAAATGACCAAATTGAAGGGTATAATAGTCCACTATTTCGTGTTCTTGGAATTAATGCTGGGAATTCCACCACTTAAAATTTCCCTAGGTATAAATTATTTGTCCTATCACTGCACCAACTAGTATTCTTGTAATCCTCTTTGATAATGACCGAGAGGTCGAAACGTATATGTTAGAATTCCTAATAAATAATTGTGTGAATTTTTGAATTTTATTATTTTATATTATTTATAACATTGATAACTATTGAGATATTGTTTAAACTAACAAAAGTAATGTTCATGCAAAAATCTACCTTTCCGCTAATTTTTTTGATGTGCAATATCTCTAATCCCCGTATTATAGCATTTTATACAGTCAAAATTAAAACGAAATTAATGTCGTAATGTTAATTCTACTAGATACTTATATAACCTAGATAGCAAAAAATTTTGAAGTGTTGTGTCGTTAAATTAACTTACAGATCCATCTGTTAGAAACTTTCAAATAGCTCCATAATCGATATAAAAACTGTTATCTTTTATGTTGTAACGTTTTTTTTTTTCTATGAAAAATCCCGTTACTGAAGTTTTATTTATTTCGATTCAGTTTGTGTTTGTCTTGGTTCAGTTTTGTTGATTATTTCTTAATGTTGATCGACCTTCCGTCTTATCATCAAGGCTAACAACATTCGCGCAGGACTAGGCGATCGATGGAGGGATCGATGAAATTTTCCGGTCGGTGCTCGAGGTCTTCTTCCTCGATCCTTGACACTGACGTGACGTGTGTGTGTGTTTTTCTGTTGGTGTTCTGTGCTTGGTTTTGCGTGAGAGTTTTTTTGTGATCCACTTACCTTTGCATTTTAATAGTTCATGTAAAATTCATTCAAATTAATTATTTCTTTTAAAATCTTTTTTGCTATTCACTCAATATTTATTTTTGATGTAACTTTGATTAATTTTTACGAAATTTTCCTTATTAAATTTTTAAATTTTTAAATATCTAACTGTATATTTGTAATCCTTTGGGCCTTTGTGGCCAATTTTTAAATTTTTTCATTTAATTAATTTTCTCACCTTTTAATTTATATATTTTTAATAGTCAAAATTTTTTATGGTATCTGGGGTGTATCTTGAGTGCATGTTGGTTTAACGACAGACACCCCTACTCCTCCCTTTTTATCCGTTTTTTTTTAAGCATCTTCAATGCGAACAACTTTTTAACATTTGATTAATATTTTTTAGTTTTAGGAAATTTATCAGCACCTTTATTTGTGCCCTTATTTGTCAGCCCATTGAAATTTTCTTAGAATAGGTTCCGGTTGGATTAGGGGGCTGGGATTAAAGGGTAGGGGTGAAGACATCCTAAAACTATTTTACAAAGGCAAATAGACGAAGCTCTAGTTTCCAACTAGTCTCAATAACCAGTTAGAGGCCGATAAATTCCTGCAGGCGGCCCCCTGAAGATTAAAAGGTTGGTCCATGAAGCTGTCTCACTGATATTCTCTTGCCTCACAACACAGCACGATAAATCCCCGATTATACCCTGAAACCAGCTTCCAGTCCCTACATTGGAGCAGGGAACTTTTCTTTTTGGTGGGCTACATGTGTAATTGTAAGTTTTGTTGTTTTTTTTGGTGTGTAATTTTTTACTATTAATATACTCTTCAAGTTTTTTTTTTGTTTTTTTAAGAGAGCTTCGAGCTCTCTAAAGCTACAGGATTCTGCAGGAACCACCGACGCACTACCCGGTGCTCAATAAAGTTGTCGTTTCATTCATTCTTTTCTTTGTTTGACAAAGTGGCGCCCGAGCACGTTTCTTTTTTTAATATTTCATGATAATTAAATTTTTTATAAAACAAACTATTCATAATTTCAAAACCAAGTAATAGTTTTTTTAAAAATTGTTGACCGACGAAACCCATCCTATCTTTTAAGGGGGTCCAAATTACACACAACAAGCAAAATTTCATAAAAATTGATAAAATAGTTCGACAGTTTATCCCATTAAAACATTGAGACAAGTTTCTTTTATTACAGGGTTGTTCAAAAGTAACGCACAAAATTCATACTTTCTAGCTCTTTTGTTAAACAGATGACAATCGACCACTCACCAGATAGGATAGCCGTCTTGCTGCCATTGCATGCACGTCCCAATATGAAGGTTAGAGAAATGGGGGTCACTTTCTGCTGGCTAGGTGCAAGCGTAAATATTTTAATAGCACCACTTACGGGGTACACTGTAGGAGTTTTAACAAAAACACAACACCAAGCAATGTTTCTATTGTTCTACAAATTTAATTATAAAAATAATCGTCTACATGTTACGATTGAGACTGTAAAATAGGTAAGCCGTTTCTTACGTACATGACATTCCCAAAACGTAAATTTAAAATTATAAGTTGTTACAACTCTATAAATCTTCAAGAATAAGCTACGTAAAACATATTCTCTAAATTTCCGTTTAGACGAAACATATACAAGTGTTTAAACAGTACCTATCATATCATGTTATGTATTTACAACACCAAGAAGCTTGATATTATTTCTTAAGTAAGTGTGATTTATTCTTATGAAAAATTATATGTCGTTTTAATAAATCGTCCTGCATGAATTGTTTGGTACATAGATGACATTTGAATGGATTATCTTTAAAATGGACATTTATATGACGTTCTAAAATCACCTTTAGTCTAAAGCCTTTTTTACAAAATTCACATTCAAACGGCTTCTCATTGGTATGGATTCTCATGTGAGCATTTAAATTAGTCTTTTTTTTGAAGCCTCTTCTGCAAACTTCGCATTTAAACGGCTTCTCGCTCCAATGAGTTTCCATGTGATCATTGAATGCATCCATTCCCATGAAACTATCTTTACAAGTTAGGCATTTAAATAGCTTCTCGCTCGAGTGGATTTCCATGTGCCTATTCAAAGCATCCAGTCGCGCGAAGCGATTCTTACAGACTTCGCATTCGAACGGCCGCTCACCCAAATGGACACATAAGTGACGACCCAAATATACCTTCCTTTTGAAAGATTTTTTGCAAATGCCGCATTTAAACGGTCTCTCGCTCGAATGGGTTATCAAGTGACTATCTAAATTCGATTCCCGTTTGTAGCTTTTTCCACACACTTCGCATTTGAAAGGCTCCAGACTCCAATGACTCCTTGTAATCCCATAATTTTTCCTTTTGGTCATTTTTTTGATCTCGAACCCTTTAAAGAAAGACAATACGTGCATAAAACTAAACTGACCGCTGAAATCTAAAAACATAATAAGGGCAATGTAACGAATTGAATAAATTCTACCGAATGTCATTGTGTCTAAAAAATTAAGCATCCAGATTGAATAATAAAAAATATACACTTTTGGATAATCTTTGAAAATGGTCTAAGCACCGAAACGATCGTCAGAGAAATAAATTAACATTGTGAAACTTGCCAAGTGTTTTAATCTTTTACTTTACTTTTTTTAAAATGTTTCACCAAGTCCCAAGTGATTCTACAATCTCAAATAAAAAATAATAATGAAAATAGTCTTAACTTTAAACAGATAGACATATAAAGCTGGAAATAATAAAATAACAGATCTCGCAGTTTAGGCATATATATTAACTTTATTGAAAATACCACATAAAGACTGTTGAAAATTTAATTTGTCCACGAAATTGAAAAAAAAAATACGTGCTGCTTCAATTGAGTCTTTCGAATTATTAGCATCAAAATAAGATAAGATTTTTTCAGTTTAATAAAGTAGATTAATTGAGTTTCATTCGTGAATCAAATTTATATCAGTCGGAGATGGCGCCTGAAGGCAATTATTTCTTATTTATAGTGACATAGAGGCACAATTTATGGTCACCCTTAGGTTTAGTGCATTTTCCCTTTTTTAAAAAAAAAACTATTAGGTTACAGATGTCGATATTGTTTGTATTAGCAGAGTAATAAGATTTAGAAACCATGTTCCAAGTCGGGTGACGAGTGAGTTCACCGAACGTAGACACGGGCTGTCATGTAGTGATGTTTATGAGAAATTTAGGAAAAGGGGCCATGTGTTGACATGATCCCTGCCGCAGGGGGTGGCTGAGGACACTTCGGTATTGACTGCGAAGTAGAACGGACATAGTAAAACTGAAAGATTGTTATTATGTCCAGTTATACTCAGTGTTCTTGTTATTTAAATTATCATGGATAATAATCAAGTAAATACTACCATTCGAGAAATTAAGCCTGTTCCGACATCAGGAGTGGGATCTGAACGATCTGAATCTTCCGAGCCACCAACAGAAAATTCACAAAACAATGGCGAGTGTTTTTAAAATGAAAAACTTCATGTTGTGAAAACGAGAAATGAAGAGCCCACAATCGTTTGCAAAAGAAAGTGTTTTATCTCTTTTCGACCCAGAAAACAACACTGCAGATTATCGTGCATACTGTTCAACGTACGACATTTGCATATCAGAAAATGCTCTTGAGGGTAGTGCGCTTATCAACGTGTGCAACTCAATGTCTGTCCCAGGTGTATTCTACAGGTATCACATGGTGAGAATTAAGAAACCTATTTACTGCTCGACTTGACGGGAAAGAAACAACAGCAGCACCGATAATGAAAATGAGATATAGTACAGTGTAGTGCGTCTTTTTTCTTCGTTAACTTCGAGATGGATGTTAATAAGTGTAGAAAAAAAAAATAGCTGTACCTGCATACTGCATAGTTTGATTCGTGGTTACAAGTTACAAGTGTAGGCTTTTACAACGGAAATCAAAATCAGAAGCCAGTTACAAAAGGAATTAAAAGCGTTTTCATTCACTGAACGAAGAATTGCAACACCCCACGAAGACCTTTCCATGTAGCTAGCTAAACGTCTACGGTTTTCTGTGAAGTGTCATTTTTGTAGGAAAATCGGACACAAAGTAAAAGAGTGCAATTCGATGAAGAAAAGTGCGAAATTACCATTATCAGTGCATCAGTCTCTTGGAGACTCCTCACTATTAGTCTAAAAGGAAGTGGTGGGTTTTAATTGCGGAATTAGTGGCTTTATAGCTGGTAAGTGTCCTACTGAGGCTGGTCTATCTACCAGCAGGGAGAACAGTAGGAAACATGAAGGATATGCCAGTATGTGCACAGTTGTTGGAGCCTCAAAGGTTTGGTTAGACGTCCCGGTGAGTCGTTTCCATTTTTATTTTGATTTTGGAGCAGGATGTTCATTTATTAAAGGACGTACAGTCGGAAAGTTTTCTGACAGGTTTTTAATAATGCTGTAATTTTTATATGAGTTGACAAAGGCATTGTTGAGTGTAGATTGCAAATCCTATCAGATAGAAACATTAGTGGTTATGTTTTGGAAAGTTTTATTTCATTTAGTATCACATTATCTTAAATGTGGTATTCCAAACCAAGGTTTTAATGTAAAGACGACTTCAGACGCCTTTACTAGTTCAAAATTTAAAGTAGTGGATGTTTGCCATAAGCCAAGTCAAAAAGTCGATCTTAATCAAATAAATACCGACTTACTTGTCACTGACAAGCCAAAATAATTGTCGATCTTAGGGGAATTTTAAATCATCGTAATTTATAAAAGATATCCGCGTAACTAGCGACGAACGTGAAATACAATTCATTAATGAGTTATTGCATGCTAGTGTTATTTGTCCTAGCTATTCACCTATTGCTGGCCCTATTTTGCTTGTTAAGAAAAGGGACGTAATCAAACTACAACCAGAATCGGTTGCAGCGACGTCAAGGGGACTACGCGTGTTTGGTCATAAAAAGCAATAGTTGTAATAACTGGTGATGTTATTCTAATACGCGAATTTTCTTGGATATCTATTTGTTTTCTTTTTCTTTTCGACATGTCAAAAGTCTAACAATAACTCGACAATATATTTTGGTGTGTCTTGTGTATAGAAAACAGCGACTGAAGAGATATGAAGAAGCAGACTTTGATTATATTTCTGGCGAGATGGTCTTCAAACGTTCGCCCAAACACAATGACGTCATCCAAATAGACAAAGCAAATTTCCCAATTCAGTCCTTGTAAAATGGTCTCAATTAATCTTTAAAAAATAGCTGGTGTGTTGCATAGGCCGAAGGGCATTACAATGAATTGCCAGAGACCGTTCTCCGCAGTAAACGCGGTCTTTTCCTTGTTTTCAGGATGTACTTCGACTTCGCCAATATCCGCTCTTTAGGTCCAACGACGAGAACCATTTAATTTCACTTGACAGATAATCCAACGTGTCGTCGATTCGTGGCAAAGGATAGCTGTTTTTATGTGTTACTTCATTTAATCGTCGATAATCAACACAGAATCTCGTTGATCCGTCCTTCTTACGTACCAAAACGATACGGGAAGTCCATGGACTTTTCGATGGTTGTATTCTCTTCTTCTCGTTTCGCCCATGGTACTCGTCTGGGTGGCTGTTTGATAGGTCTTGCATTTCCTGTGTTGATTCGGTGGTACGCTAAATTGGTTCTTCCATAATCGGTGTCATCAATCGCAAACACGTTCTTGTAAGTTCGAATTAGGTGTTCTAGCTTTCGAATTTCTTCTTCAGTAAGATGTTCAGTTGCCTTGTCGATTAATTCGTGTAATGCTTCTGGCAGCTTCCCGTTTTCTTCCCCCTGTTCTCTAATTTGGTCCAAATGATTTATGGCGATGGCTGATTTTAATGTCGTTATTGGTGTTCCTTTCGTAAGTTTTTGTTCAAAGCCTTTCAGATTGACAACTCTGATTGGAATCGTGGTCGAGCCGGTTTGTACCACATTTCTTCCGACAAGGATAGTTTTCTGCCTCAATTCCTCGTTGTCTTGCTCTATGACTCCAGTCATTTCATAAGGGACATTGTCTTCTATTGTTATTCGGGCAACAGCTTCGGAGTGTCCAGGTAAAATTTGGTCTTCAGCAACGACAACCCGTAGTGTTCGCTGATCAGTCCCATTTCTTTCTAGTGGCAATTCTTGATTTCGTATTCGTAAAGATTTAGTTCCCATTTCTAGCTGGATTCCGTGTCTTTCCCTGAAGTCGAGTCCTAAAATGATGTCGTCGGTAATATCGTCCACCAGCACTTGTTGGTATAGGCTTGCGTCTCCAAGACCGATCACCACTTCGCATTCTCCATGGAACGATGTTGTTTCCCCTGTCGGAGTGGTTAAGACAGCATTTATGGTTAGCGATCGAATCCTCCATCTAGCGATTATTCGAGGGTTCTTGATCGTTTTTGATGCGCCGGTATCCACTATCAGTTTTAGCTTTCTTCCGTCCACAAAACCATCCACAGAAAGTGAATTACCAGTGGTTGTTTTCGATACGGTAATGATGATTGGGGCTTGGGGACGCAAAGCCGGCTTCGTAAGCAGGCTATTCTTAGTTTCCCTGTTTGCTTCCTTCGGCGGCTGACGTCTGTTTTTTTCCAGATGGACAGCCGCAATTCCAACATGTAATTTCTCGCTTTCGTTTGGCACAATCGCGTGAAAGATGCACATATTTATCGCAAGTCCAACAGCGTGGGCGCTCACTCACCTCTTCCTTCGGTTTTGAAGAAATGACTTCTTTCGCTATTTTCACCATTTCTTGCCGAAATATCTCGCCATCGTCTTCAAAATTCAACCCAGCCTGCCGGATTCTAACATGTCCTTTGGATGCTTGTTTAGCTGCTTCGTATTCTAGCGCATGCGACAATGTTTCGCCTGCAGTTTTATGTCGAGCCATGCGCAGGGCTTGCTGTATTTCTACGTCTCGCATTCCATCGATAAACATTTGGGTGGACAGATTGTCTGTAAAGTCTTGAAGGGCAGCCAACCGCACAAGTCTTTCGACGTACGCTTCGAATTGTTGGAGGCTTTCGCTGCTACGTTGATGGCGACTTTTTAACTGAGCCTGATTTATTTGTGTTAGGTGTTTATTATCGTAGCGCATCTCCAATCGGTCCACCAGAATTTTAAAATCGTTTTGTTGCATTTCTGGTATACCTTGTATACCTTGCAGAACGTCTAGAGCTTCCCCACGTAGCGCTATGATCAGGGTAGTGGCTTCTCCTTTTCATTCCACTCATGTCCTTGGCAGCAGTGTCGAATTGTTTAAGATAGACTGACCAAGAGACCTTCCCATCGAATGTTGGTGGTTTTATTACCGACATTGTTACACTTCCTTCTTCACTTTTCTTTGGTTTTAAGTATTCTTGAACGTTCAGATTCAGTCCAACGTGGAAAACTCCTTTGGAGAGAATCGCAATCGACGTAGCGGGACCAATGACATATTTCGGAAACAAATACATTTTAATCGTATTGAATTATTTAAGCAAATGGTCCGAAACATATGCACTATCTAATCAGGAAGCACACACTGTTGTCGAATTCTTTTCCACAGTTGAATTAATCGCTACGAGATACCACTGGAATTGCACTTCGGCCAAGGTAGGAACTTTGAGTCGACCGTTGAATAGGATCACTAAACTACTGGGCATTACAAAACCGATACGCCTTTACACCCACAGTCGCATGGAAAGCTCAAGGGATTTGACGCTGCCCTGAAGGTCAATTTAAACAGCTTTTTCAACGATCACAAGACTGATTAGGACTGACACACACATTGTCTTATAGAAAAACCAAAAAAGCGAACAGCATTTTATTTGGAAATCAACTTATTAAGTTACCATCCCGTATAGAACTCGGTCGACCTTTAGAAATATTATGTATCTGTACTTTTCAAATATATGCTTGATTTGGCTTTTATTTGGTGGAAATTCATAATAACTTTGTATAAAAAACAATGATTGAAATTTTTCATAATATATTTTTTATCCACAACAAATGTTTTGCTACACGATATTTTTTCAAGTGAAGTGTTGTATATTGATATTTTACAGCTTGTATAGCGAACTAAATCTTTTAAACTAATTGTGGAGGTTGCTTTTGAATAGGTTTAACAATGATAATGTATTCAAATACAATAATAATTTAATAATAATTCTACACATTTTATTTTATTTATTTCTAATGACTCTAAAGTGTTTAATTTTGTTCCTTTCAAGTACATAAATAAAATTTTATTATTTATCTTAAATTTGTAATTTTCTGTAATTAAGTGGTCAGCATAACTAGAATTTTCTTTTTATGTTCAAAACTTTTGAAATGTTCGTTTATTCTCGTTTTAAATGATCTAGCCGTCTGTCCTATATATCATTTATTGCATTACCCACAAGTTAATTCGTGTGCCTTTCGAAATATCTATCTGTAGAGTTCTTTTAATGCTATTGATTGATTGGCAGACTGGATATCGTTGTTAAAAAAATTAATAATTTACTTGCGAAATTTTTACCATCTGCCTACACAGCATATTAATTGTAACCGTCTGCCACTCTGATTTTATTTATTTATCTATTTATTTATTTAAATATAAGTTACGGGTACTAAGGCCAGGCGTCCCACTCGGCCACCGGTGGTCGCCACTAGACGCGACCACACGCTGCGGACGGTGTTTTGCATGCAATTCAAATGGCGTCGTCGCACACTCGGCGACAGCAGTCGCCCGTTCGAGCCACGCGCTGCGAGAGAAGCTCGTTCTCGCTACTTGTCGCTGACGCCGGCCACTGATTCTCCGGCGCACACTTGGCCACTTTTCCGGGCCACTATTTTAACTGGGACGAACTGGGAGAATTCGGACATGACGATTTTTATTAAAATTATGTTTTTTTTTTGACAATTGTAAATTTAAAACATACATTCCTTTTTTATTTATATTTTAAATCTATGTAGGTACTTAGAAGGAAAGTGAAATGTTGAAATTTTTGTCATTGCCTTTGAATTTCTTTATTAGACAGTCAATATTGTGAATCACTTGATTGCATGAATTGTGGATAGATACCAAAATATTGGTTAATTAATATAAATTCACGTCTCCTGCGTCGTCTTCGTATTACAAGGAGCGTAGCAAGTGCTTCCATGTTGAACTTTTATAATGCAACTAATTTTTTTTAACGCCGGACCTGATTAATTAATTAGGAGAAAAGTAGCGACCACTGGTGTTTTACAGTAGCGTCTAGTGGCGACCACCGGTGGCGACGGCTAGTGGTCGATGTCAGCCACCGGTGATCGCGTCTAGTAGCGACCACCGGTGGCCGAGTGTGCGGGCGGCCTAACCCAATACATAGTGGTTGAGAAACAACCTACAGATAAAGATTATATTATAGGTTTATTATAGAATATAATCGTAATCGTAATTTTATGGTTTTTATTTACTATTAGTTGCTATATTTTTGAAAAGCAGACGGTATAAAAGAATGATGAAGAATTCTTGTATTTCCGGTCGATTTTGATATAAAATGTAAGTCACAGTCTGCCTCGTTGCTTGGGGTTATTATCTGATAAGTGTACTCGTTTCGTATTTTGGCAGACTGTATATTGTAAAAAAACAACTAACTTTTTTGTTAACGATTTCAATTGAGGATAAAAAGTTTCATATTACTGAAAGCCGTCTGCCAATAAACTGACGTTATTATTTTATTGCATATTTTTATTTTTTTGAACGATTTGCAATTTTTGTTGCAAATGTTATCACACCTGAAACCGCCAACGCTTGCGCATTGTATGTTTGTAATAAGCTATACTTTGAGAATACAACGAGGCAGACTGAATAAAGTTGTTTACCAAAATCTGTTATTATCTGCAGGTCTAATATATGCCACATGTGATTACATTCATGCATAGAATTATACATCACAAATAAGAGTTTACATGACACTAAAAATATTTTTTCGCCCCCTTCCCTTCGGAGTCGCCAAAAATCATTTTAAATGCATTCGTTTTATTTATAATTGAGTGTGCAAAATTTCATGCGATTCTAAGGGTTGGCCTTTTCGGTACTTCACCTGTGTTTTTTTTTTAATAATGTTGATTAGGGGTAGGGAAACACTTACATACCGTAACCTAACCTAAATAACACAAAATAAATGATACGTCAATTTGACAGATAGTTGCCTTAGTCACTAGATTCCGCTTTTTTTACCCCATTCCCTCTCGAATCGCCGAAAATCCCTCTAGAAACTGTCGTTTGATGTATAATTGAATGTGTCTGCAAAATTTCAAGCGCTTCCGATGGTTCCCTTTTTCGGAACTCCAGCCTGGCTTCATTTAATTTAATTAATTTAAAACGCTTGGTACAATTTTAATACAATTTGGAATGTAGTTGTTAATGAAAATGTTAGTTTTTGATATATGTTAGATATGAATAATTATACTTAATTTTAGATATGAATATGTAATTACAAATAATGACATTTACCAACATGTTTCCCACAAATTTGTGTAAACAGTACGATAGTCCATGGGAAATAACAACAACTACCCCATATCTTATCTATCCGATATTATAAATAGAGGTACTGGGATATTTGTCCAGGAGATGTGTTTAATTTCTCAAGTAATAAACTAATTATCTTGAAATCAATTGTTTTATTCAGAAGTTAATAATAATTGACTTAAATAAGTTGAATAAAAATTAATTAAAGTAAAACGCTCTCCAAGACGGTAGCTGTTTAAAATCAAAGTGGTTGTAATAAATAAACACCCATTAAAATAGCAGCGTATCGACAAATTAGCCCGTGATTATCTCTACCAGTTTCTGAGAGATTAGTTCGGCAATATAAATTTATGTTATTTATATAAAACATCTAAAACCCGATATATATAACATAAAATTGGCGACGAGGATGGGATTCTGCTGAAACACCCCAAGGAGTACACCAAGAAGACTTCACCTGCCCAAATCAACAAACGCACCAGTGTAGTGTTATAGTGCAAGTTCGCTGTGCAATAGAAATTGTGTTAATACGACGTGGTGAAGAAATCATCCCCGAAGAAAGGAACAACTGTTAGACTCGATTGCTGTACCTTCACGACTTCGCCATAAGCTGCATCGTGATGCTGGCAACGCTGCTAGTTACATCGTTAATGTAAGTACCTTTCATGTCTAACAGCCAGAATATTTACCCGTCCATTGAATCCCTTGTTACTGAGTTAAACTATTTTTATTTAAATAATTTCGGAAACGATTCTGATTCGGAAGATAGTTCTTTCTTATCTTCAAAAATGACCTCATCAGAAGACAGACTATTGTTCGATTATTTAATTAAAACTATACCCGATTTTGACGGATGTAATATTCCGGTCGCGCACTTTATTTCTAGTGTCGACTATGCGTATGAAAAAGCACCTAGTGGTCTTAAAGAATTATTAATAAAAATCGCTTGTTCCAAATTAAAAGGTAGAGCGGCAAATTTAATTTTAAATAGAAAAATTTCTCTCTGGCAAAGTATTAGAAATTTACTCAATCAAAATTTTGGTTCTGAAAAATCTGTTGAAAGCTTATTTGGAGACCTTTTTAGAGTTAGGAACGAGAATAGTGTAAAGATAACCTATAATAAAGTTGCTGAAATTAGGGACAAATTAACAATAGCCGTAACAGAAGGAATTAGATCAGAAGCTACTGCTAGTGAGGCGGTTCATGAGTTAGTAGAAAAACTTTCTAAGAGCATTTTTCTAATGAATATAAACGCAGATTTAGAATTAGCTGTTAATCCTAGGGAACCGGAAGGGTTAGAAGATGCATATTTTTATGCTAGAGAACAAGAAAAAAGAAATAAAGAACGAAGACAGCAAGAACAATTTCAAATTTTTAAGTCTCAAAGTAAGGCAAAACCTAGTCAAAAATACTCTAAATACAAAACTAATGAAAACAAACGTGTCACGAGTTTTCCGTCTAACAGTAACAATAATAGTGTAACGAATAGTATTCAAGATAGGGAAATGGGTAATAATAATAACAAGATTTGTAGTTTTTGTAATTTAACAGGTCATGACATTTCCAAGTGTTACCGTAAGCAACGGAAAGATAGGGAAAAGGGCCAGAAAACTCAACATTTTAATAACTATAGTAGTTCGGATGAATCATGTTCTGATATAGAGAATCATTTAAACGGGAACGAGAGCCCTACCGAAGAGGTGGTGGAGCTCTAAGGTGTGAAAGCGTGAAATCCTCTCAAGTAGTTTTAAATCTGAATGAAAACGTTTCATTTAAAAGAATGCCTTATTTAAAATGTAAGTTAGGAAATGAAGACTACAAAATACTTATAGATACCGGCGCAGGAATCTCTGTTATTTTACCAAAACTTATTTCAGATAGAACAAAGCTTGAAACAAATTGTTTAATTGAAATTTCAGGTGTATCGAGTGATAATAATCACTCTATAAAATCGTTAGGTAGATACCCACTCAAACCTTTTGGTTTCCCTTTTAAATTTCATGTCGCACCTTTAAACATTGCAGCCGACGGCATAATAGGGATGGATTTTATCAAAAATTTTAAAGTCAATATAGATTTCTCTAAAAATATATTTAGAGTTAACAAAAAGAAATATAGGGTTTTTGTATCCGATTCTAGGACATTAAATCATTTAAACATTAATCCACGTAGTGAGGAAGTAATTAAATTAAAAACAAGTTTAGAACCTAACAAAGAATTTATTTTAAATAAAACCAAAATTAACAACCTAACTTTACCTAACTGTATTGTTAAAACAAATGACACTGGCGAAATAATCACGACTTGTTTAAATACTTCAGAAGTACAAGCCAACGAAACGATTACAGACGCAGACTTAAAATTTGGCATATTACCGGATCTGACAAAAGCAAAAATTTTCCATACGAATTCAGATTCAAATTTAAATTATAAATTGGAAAGACAGAAACATATACAGGGATTATTAAGATTAGATCATTTAAATGATGAGGAAAAAGTTCATATCGTGGAAATTTGTAAGGAATTCTGGGATATATTTTTTATCGAGGGAGATGCTTTAACTTTCACGTCCGCGATAAAACACAAAATTAATACCGGTGATCATACTCCATCTTTTGTAAAAAGTTATCGATACCCTAAGGTACATAAATCTGAAGTTCACGATCAAATAAAGAAAATGCTGAAACAAAACATTATTAGGCCTTCATTCTCGCCATGGTCGAGCCCTGTATGGGTCGTACCTAAAAAAATTGACGCATCGGGGAAACAAAAATGGAGAATGGTAATCGATTACCGTAAGTTAAATGAAAAATCAATCTCAGACAAATGTCCCCTTCCAAATATTTCGGAAATACTAGACAATTTAGGGAAAAGTTCGTATTTTAGTACTTTAGATCTTACAAGCGGCTTTCACCAGATCGAAATGGATCCCGACTCAGTAGAAAAAACTGCTTTTTCTACTGAGGATGGTCACTTTGAATTCTTGCGAATGCCGTTTGGATTGAAAAATGCGCCTTCCAGTTTTCAAAGGGTAATGAACAATGTTTTGACCGGACTGACGACACACCAATGTTTAGTATATCTGGATGATATAGTAATTTTTGGGAGTACCTTACAGGAACATAACGAAAGACTTGTTAACGTTTTTAGGCGACTGCGACAACACAATCTTAAAATACAGCCTGACAAGTGTGAATTTCTTCGGAAAGAAGTGAGTTATTTAGGACATCTAATAACAACCGAGGGAATTAAACCGAATCCGGAGAAGATCCGTGTAATTAAAAATTTTACTAGACCCAAAAATCAAAAAGACGTTAGGGCCTTTTTAGGACTCACCGGTTATTATCGACGGTTTATAAATAATTATGCGAAGATAGCCAAACCGTTGACAATCTTACTTAAAAAGGACGCGCCCTTTATATTTACAAACGAATGTGTAGAAAGTTTTGAGATTTTAAAAAATTATCTTACATCAGAACCAATATTGCAATACCCTAATTTTGAGGAGCCGTTCGTCCTAACAACAGACGCTTCAGGTTATGCCATAGGGGCAATTTTAAGTCAGGGACCCGTTAGTAAGGATTTACCAATTGCATACGCGTCACGAACATTAAACGGAGCCGAAACTAGGTACTCGACAATAGAACGTGAACTATTAGCAATTGTTTGGGCATGCAAACACTTTAGACCATACTTGTTCGGACGAAAATTTAAAATAGTGACCGATCACAGACCGCTCACCTGGCTTTTTTCCATAAAAGATCCAGGAAGTAGACTAGCTAGGTGGAGACTAAAGTTAGAGGAGTACGATTACGAGATAATTTATAAGAAAGGATCTCTTAATCGTAACGCCGACGCTTTGTCCCGTATTCAAATTAAAATTTTAAACCAAAAAGAAGACATTAACGTTTCAGAAATTGTTAGGGATCTAAATGAATTCTTAGATAAATCTGATTTACCCGAATCAACCGAAGATTTACGAAATTTGTTAGAAACAGCCGAGACACTAGAAAATGAAGAACTGTTTAACGTCCTTAATCCAGACAGCGATAGTATCGTAGCCCAACCTGGTGATTACTTAACTAACGACATAGACTTTAACGACTTCCTAAATTCTAAAGATCGCCTGCCGAAAAAAATCGATAATGTTAATATAATAAAAGAGGCAGTTGTTCCTAACGGTCCAACTATAATTTTCGATGATAAAAATAATAAATATCTTAACTTCATTAAATTAGACTTCGCAGACGAAACCAAAGTAGAAGATATAATTATGCACCCTTCGAAAAACTTTGATAACTTAGAATATTATCCTATAAATGAAAAAGATCCTATGAATATCTTTAATAAATTAATCGTGATTTTGACATTCTACAACACAGTTATGACTGATATTTACGTACTTAATGCAACAAAAACACAGGATATAACCGACCAGATTAAATATATTAGTGATAGGTTCAAAATTGAAAATAGAATAAATATTTTAAGTTCATATTTTAAACCTCTTAATATTGAACAAATAAATAGCATAATCAAAGAAAATCATTCGCCAGCCGTATTTGGTCATAAGGGTGTGAATGAAACTATAAATAAGTTACAAGAAAGGTATCAGTGGATTAATATGCAAAAAGATGTCGCGAACTTTATATCAGCCTGCGAAATATGTCAAAAAGCGAAAACCGTAAGAAGGAACTATGAAAGTCCGCTTACACTTGTTTCTGTACCAACTAAACCTTTTGAACGTATTGATATAGATCTTATGGAAATCTCAATAGGTAAGAATCAGTTTCACGTATTAACTATGCAGGATCAGTTAACAAAATTTGTTCAGGCATACCCTTTGAGAGATAAGAGTGCAAAAGAAACCGTTAAAGCATTAATAAAATCATTTCAAAATTTCGGAATACCAGAACGAATTCATTCCGACCAGGGGACAGAATTTTTAAATAAAACGTTACAAAGTTTAGAAAAACTACTTAAGATAGATCACACGTTTTCCATCACGTATCATCCTAAAAGTAATGGGTCTATAGAAAGATTTTATTCGACCATTAAAGACACAATTAGGACTTACCTTTTAGATAAAGAAAATAAATTAGAATACTGGAAAAATGCTCTCAGGTTTTCGGTATTAAGCTACAATACATCAAAACATAAAGGAACGCAATACACTCCTTACGAATTACTTTTCGGGTTCAAACACCAAAACATTAATTATCCTAGACAACTAAATGAAGTTTTAGCTGATGACTACATCAATTCACTGAAAAACACACTAGATTTAGCTCGCGAAAAAGCCAAAGAAAATTTAACTCAATACAAAGAAAAAATTAAAGATAAACATGACTCGAAATTAAAGCCTTTACCGCAATATAATGTAGGTGATAAGATTCTAGTACGAAATTTCCGTATAAACAAAAAAACAGATGATCCGTTATGGGAAGGTCCTTACGAGATATTAAAAATTATAGGAGATAAAAACTTTGAAATATCAAAAAGAAAACGTAATAGATTCTCTATTGTAAACATAGAACAGATCAAACCGTTCTCAGAAAACTGATTAGTCACTTTTGTTTCAGGGTAATCACCGCTGTTAACACCATCAAAATTACACCCCTCAATAACACCGGCATTTACTTTCATGATCTAGGCCCAGTTTTAACATCAAATTCACATTGGAATCTAATTGTAGTAAAAGACCTAAAACCATTGTTGCAACACTTACATATTGTTAGAAGTTATTTTAATAAATTAAAAACGCTACAGGCACAATCGGACATAGATAATAAAGATCAACATGAAACAATATTAGATAGTCAAATCAGTCAGTTAGAAACAAAATACCGCGATATTATTAGTTTGTTTCCTACAAAAAGATCGAAACGTGCATGGTTCTCGCTCCTTGGTGATGCATTACACACTGTATTTGGAACTTTAGACGAAGAAAATGAAATTTATTATAATAAAGCTATTGAACAATTACAAAATACAAATAAAGAAACGATTAGGTTAATGAGTGAACAATCTCATATAACAAAATCTACATTTAAAACGTTAAA
The DNA here is from genome assembly GCA_029378335.1 of Agrilus mali. Taxonomy (NCBI): domain Eukaryota; kingdom Metazoa; phylum Arthropoda; class Insecta; order Coleoptera; family Buprestidae; genus Agrilus; species Agrilus mali. Next base: position 12,958,911 of record CM055663.1, on the reverse strand, counting down.
TGAAACCTTTAGTAAAATCAGTATAAATGAAAAAACAATTGAAAATAACTTTCAACAGTTGCGTGATTGGTCAAAAACGATAGATTCAGATAATAACAGATTTAAACTTTATGCTAAAATCTTTAATACAATTCAGTTATTGCAAGAGATGATAACACAATTAAACGAGGAAATTACTAATACTTTAAATATTTTAACGTATGCAAAAATAGGACTATTGCATCCTAACATCATCGAACCTAAGGTTTTACAAGAACAATTAAAATTCATAAAGAAAGAACTAAATTCTGATGATCGATTGCCATTTGATACCGATTTTCAAAATTTGCATAACTTTTATGCCATAATAACTCCTACGATATTTCTTCTCAATTCAAAAATAATTATCGATCTCGAGATTCCTTTAGTATCATCTAATAAATTGAGACTTTTTAAATTATATCCTTTTCCTGTACTTAGTCCTAAACTCCAAATTTACCAAACAATTATCCCTTTCAATTCTCACCTGGCTGTTGACAATGAGGGTACTACTTGGGCGGACGTAGAGGACCTAAAAGAATGCATTCATCTAGAGAAGGTATGGATTTGCAGAAACACCTATCCACAAGCCGTTTCAGCGACCAACAGGTGTGAACCAAGGTTGTTTCACGCAAGTGAAATTCCCGAAGAATGTGAAGTATTACACGTTAAACTTCATCAACAATTACTCCAAAGGATCGACAAAAATCTGTGGTTATATTACGCAGCTACTGATGGAAGCATAACGAGCCAGTGTCCTAAACAGATGTTAGAAAGATTAACCCTTAAACCACCATGTTTCATCCAAATGGACCCGAACTGCGTTGGTTACCTAGACAATGGTGTAAGAATAATTGCAAGTGAATCTCGTACCTCAAACATCACTACAAATATTACTTTGCCCACCATCCTGGAAGATTGTTGCATCACTAATTTGGAAGAAACCAGTAATTTAGAAATAGAACCACTCCACATGAATCTGTTAAAACAAGAAGATCTGAAGTTAACGGAAGAAAAACTAAAACAATTTGACAAAAAGATAAAAGAAGAATTAAACACGCCGTTCATTAAGAAAAACAAGAATTGGTTCTACAGTATGGCAGCAGCGTTCGGAGGAATCTTAATGATGCTCATTCTTTGCTGGTGTTGCTGTCCTGGATGTTTTAAACTAATAAAACCATGGAAATGTTTAAGGTGTTCCCGTGAATCAATGTGCATAAAAATATTTAACTATAACAGTGATAAATGTAAAATGAATGTGGTACCTGATAAGGACGATGACGAACGGTTCGGTTATCGTAGTATTGCGGGTATTAGTGCAATTGGACAGACTGAAGTAGAATTAAAAGATTTTTCAACTAATAAAAAAGAAAAGACTTTAAATCATGTTTTTAACAAAGTTATTTTATAAATTTGTTCTATATAAAATGTATTGCTATATTACCCATAGATAAGTGTAGATTAGAATACAAATAGAAATAAGAATTCCTATCAATTAAACTATTTTTCATTTTTGATTATTAGCATCCTGTTAGTATTAGATTATAAATGTATTTGTATTTTATCTGCATGTTATTATAAATTGTTTGAAATTGATTATTGTAAAAATTACTCTGTTTTGTAGAGATAATTTTCATCTAAGGCGGGAGGTGTTAGATATGAATAATTATACTTAATTTTAGATATGAATATGTAATTACAAATAATGACATTTACCAACATGTTTCCCACAAATTTGTGTAAACAGTACGATAGTCCATGGGAAATAACAACAACTACCCCATATCTTATCTATCCGATATTATAAATAGAGGTACTGGGACATTTGTCCAGGAGATGTGTTTAATTTCTCAAGTAATAAACTAATTATCTTGAAATCAATTGTTTTATTCAGAAGTTAATAATAATTGACTTAAATAAGTTGAATAAAAATTAATTAAAGTAAAACGCTCTCCAAGACGGTAGCTGTTTAAAATCAAAGTGGTTGTAATAAATAAACACCCATTAAAATAGCAGCGTATCGACAAATTAGCCCGTGATTATCTCTACCAGTTTCTGAGAGATTAGTTCGGCAATATAAATTTATGTTATTTATATAAAACATCTAAAACCCGATATATATAACATATACATATCAATTTTCTTGAAGAAGGTCAACGGTGAAAGTTACCCCCTATCCACAGATACAACTGTTCAGAACTTCATTGGAGAGTTAAACAGTTACTTCATTCTTTTTAAACGATACATCGTTTAACTTCACTTTCCCCTTATAAATAGATAATCCATTTCCGAATGTCTCAATCATCGATGATTTTTGGAAGATGCGTCGTGTTTGAATAAAAAACCAAAGGGGTACGGATTTGTGATATGCTTATCAAATCAAAAGATTCGACAAGGGTAAAATTTACCCTCGCCCATTTAATACATTTTATTGCAATTTATTTTAAGGTATAAAAAGAAAAAAGGGTTATTGCTGTTTGAATTTCTAAATACTTATCGATGTTGATAAAGCTTGTATTTAATGAGTAATTGTCCATGAAATATGAGTAAATAATGGGCTATTTCTGCAAGAATCAAAACGTTAAAACCGCAAGCAACCCTCTAAGTATTTTTGGTTCGGAGCTACTCAAGATAGTGCAAACGTCAAATTCTTCAATGATGTGAAGTAACTCAAGATTGTGCAAACTAGACTTAATATAAGTAGTATTAATAAACTCTCATTTTTTTAGAGCAGGGAAATGAACAAAAAAAGATCCAGGATACAGAAACACACCTTATATAAAATATGCCACAAGTTTCTTGTGGTTGTTGATTTATTCACAAGTAAAAGACAACAAAGGTTTTTTTTGCTCAATTTTGTATATATGTAAAAAATTTAGTTCTATAAAAGTTCTGTAATAATAACCTTGTAAACGAAAATTTGCTTATATTTCAATAAACAATATATTTTGCAAAAATGAAGCGACGACTTTTTATCCAAGTAAAAATGAAGGTTTTGTACTGCTTAATAACCAGTACAATATTAAAATCAATTGATTAAATAGTTGCTGCAAAACGCTCACTCTATTTAACGACAACAATACGTGTTCGGTACTTCAAAGATCTTTATATATAGATATTGTCTGTATATGTCACGTTTACGATATTTCAAAATTTTAGTATTATTTGGTCATGTACATTTTAGTTATATTAGGGTTTAAGTTGTAAATATCATGCCACACATTTTCTATTGTTGCTGCTGTTTAAAATGCCTATTAGTTAACAAAGTTAAATATATACGAAGTTGTTGATTTGGTCGGAATCTTGTGAAACATTATTAAATAATTGCAAATATAAGTAAAAAACACACTTTTAAATGTTTCAGATTTTATTGTACACTCTACAATATTGTTTCGACATAGTTATGTCTTTATCAAGAGTAGTTTAACTTTTACTGTAAAAGTAGAGTGTACAATAAAATCTGAAACATTTAAAAGTGTGTTTTTACTTATATTTGCAGTTAAATATGTTAACGTTTTATTAAAATACGTGCCACATCGACAGTTAGCGATGTATTTGCCCACCCTATCCGTTCCAGACATTAATCAGCAGATTCTTCAGTTTTCTTTCGTGCAATAATAATTTAATATAATCAGTTACAAAATTACCGTCAAACTATCCAGGCTTAAAACTCCAAAAACGGATAATGAATAAATATTATTAGTGGCGATAAAAGTAGCTCCTGCTCTTAAGAGCAAATTAAATTAAAAGTTAAAAAACAAGGTTCTTTCAATTAATAAGTAAATCATTTAAAGTTCAAAATAGTTTTTTTTTTTAACATAAGAACAGTATCGCCCTAATTAACTTACTAGAGGCAATAACCTACCCCGAGGGTAGGTGGTAATTTAACCTTCTAAGAAGGCTGGGTCTTCACCAGAAGTACCAGCTATTTCTAATTGGCTGAAATTGATGAGAACTGCAGCTGTGAACGTTCGTTTGTTTGCTGTGTTTACTTCGACTGACATAATATTTTATAACTTATAAATATTAGTAAATACCTACATATTATTATAGAATAGTGAAACATATTTTTTCTTTCTCTCGATTTAACGACCACTCTTTATAACGTCGAAAAACGTTCAGTCCGTTAAGTGTCGTAATATAGAGTTTACACTGTATATAATTTTTATCAGCTACTTAATTTTTATTGATCTAATAGACATATTTTATTTAGTACAAGAAACAAAAACAAACTCCACAAAGCACAAACGCTGTCTGCTTTGACACCGAGGAAGAAAAAGCTACAAGAGGAGAACAAGTTCCTAAAAAAAACTGTTAAGGATCTTGCAATTAAAGAATATGGAGAAGCAGATGTTTTACAATATTGTCTTTCATTAAAATATAGCTGCAGTTAAGCAAACGGCACCCACAAGGGTACAGATACACTAACGAATTTAAGCAGTTTGCACTTAACATCTACTTTCTTGGACCCAAAGTTTATAGAAGTCTGGCTAAAACTTTTTGTTTACCGTCCAAATCCACCCTGTGGGAAGTTACACCAGCACTAAATGAGTTTATTTTTAGTGTTGTAAAAAGTAAAGTCGATAGTATGACTGATTTGGCCAAGGACTGTGTTCTTTGTGCTGATGAAGTCAGTCTAAAAGCCCATTTGTTTTATAAAACCAGCAAAAACAGAATTGTGGGATTCCACTGTACAAATGCACATAGACAGTTTTTACCTGCAAATAGTGCTTTGGTATTAATGATAAGGGGAATACATGTTAATTGGAAGCAGTCAATTGCATATTTTTTAAAAATTATTCTTGTCCAGTTGAGGACTTGCATGTCATTGTTGAACAATCAATTGTGAAACTGCAAGACATCGGTTTGAATGTTAAAGCAGCAATTACAGACCAAGGATCGAATTTTATGAAATTGTTAACAAAATTAGGTGTCAATATTGAAAAGACGCACTTTGACATTAAAGGGCGAACAATATTTTATTTATTCGATACTCCCCACTTGTTGAAATCAACAAGAAATCAATTTTTCGATAAAACTTTCTCTATCGAGCAAGGCAAGACAGATAAATTGTTCCTTGAACGTTTTTACAACAGGGACAAACAACAAACGGAAATTCTTTTAATCCCACTCCAATGCAGTTCAGTAGAGCCTTCAAGAATTTATTTTGTATAAGTTTTTTCAATTATGTTGAAGGAAGTAATTGTATTGATGATTTGGATAGTATATTAAATATTGTATATATAAGTAGTTCTAAGTTTAAAGTAGTTGTAAGTTGTAAACCATCTAAGGCGCTGTTTTTCGAGTTGAAATATCCAGATTATTATAAGATAACATTACCTGTGGAGAATGCCGCCACTTATGTGAGTGGGTATTTAAAAAAAAAAGCTTTTAAAAAACACACTTTGTGTCTCAACGTTATTAGACGATAGTTTACTAGCTAGTACTCTGTACACAAATTTTAGGGTATTCGATGATAGCAGTAGTACTTTTGGCAAATTAATAGTTCCTAAGGAACAATTTGTAAAATACATTATACAATTGGATAAGGTATTTTGTAGAGTTTCCGTCTATATCCTGAAGGTGTCACTTTCAGGTGAACTTTAAATCATTTTATTTTAATCTCTTTTATTTCATTTATGCGACCTCTTGTGTTTTACCAAATAAACGAGAAGGTACGGGATCCTGAGTCCCGACGTAGTTAAGAAAGAATTCTTTCGGGACTTACTTAAGAGCGTAGAGGGGGAGAAGCTGGAGACGCGACGCACTACAAAAAAAGGGAATCACGCACCATCGGATGTTCAGTATGTCATTTTGTGAAATAGTTGAGTGCCCACGTAATAGATGGCGATTTAAAGGTCGTAGAGTGGGTTGCCTAATAAAGAATGCTGTTAAAGCTAGATGAGCTAGATGTTGAAGGCTAATGGGGAAATCCGTACGAACGTAAATATAAGTGCAAGTGTGCCGGGTGCCGGCAAATATTATTTCGATTTAAAAACGTGAAAATATATGAAAACCTGATACTCATTATCATTCGAAAACAAAAAGGAAAGAATACACAAATGGAAAACGTATGCAGCCACAAATTAATACAAAGAAACAGTTCCTTGTCCAATACTTTCGGTAAGTGTTTCCTTACTATACGATTGGTTTTATACAAATATCACATAGAAAATAATTACAGTATATTTATTTATCAATAGAATAGGCAGGTCTCAAAAATGGGTTGTTTTATATTTTCAGACGTATTGACCTCTAATTTATAAAACATTGCATATCACCAAAACAACTTTAACCTGAATTAAAGGATAACGTAAAACGTGAAACACCAATTAATTATTTCTGTAGTTGTTACATTTCTATGTAAATTTGTAATTTCTATTAATTTTCTTATTTATAATTGTAAATTGTATAACTTTATTTGTCCCATATAATAAATAATCTTAATTTAGTTTTTTATTTTAATTTTTGTTGTTACTCCCTCGCATTTTGTTACTGAAGTTATAATTTGACATGTTTTAACCCATATTCTTAAAGAAAACAAAAATTTTCTTTTTGTTAAAGGGTTATTTCATGTTACATTATAACTTTTTCATATTAAAATATTACAAAAATAAACAAAATACATTTTTATTATTCATTGCAAATAGTTGAGTGCCCATCTGGCAGACGGCGCTAAAACTGGAATGCTCGAGTGATCCATCTATAAACCTTCTCTAATCTATGTCACGCACTTATAAAGTAAACCTCCGAAAAGACACGTATTTTTTTTTCTGATCGTAAAAGTTTTTTTTTTCTTTGTGTGTAGTTAAGTGTTTTTATATCTTGCAATTAAGGTGAGTTGATCCTCTTTAATTATACTATATTTTGTTACATTTTTTTTTTTATATTTTTTTTTTATGTAAAATATAACAACTATTTTTTTTGTTCTTTTCATATTTGTTTTGTACTCAATTTTTGTTCTAAATTTATAGTTAAATTGTTTGTTCATTTTGTAAATTATTTTCAAGTTATCATAAATGTATTTTTTTTTATTGTGTAACTTTGTCGTTGTTCAAATACGAGGGTGTGTCAAGTTGTACGAAATTCTTTGTTTCGGACTAGCTCGCGTTTATCAGTTTTCTTGTGTTTTATTAAAGTTTAAAGTCTGTCATATCCATTTTATTTTCGTTTTTAAGTAAATCTAAATTTTGTTTAGATTGTCGGCCATTTTGTTAGCTGTGGGAAGTCCCAATCATGTTTGTAGTTTTAGAATTGTAGTTTTGACGGAATGTATAGGTATGTCGGCCCTGAATGAATGCATTAACATAACATTTTTTTGTCAATAAAATTTAATTTCGTTGTTTTGAAAAATGGCGTTTTTGTCTGAACTTACTGCCCCCTCCTTCATTATAAATGTTCCCACTAATGTATCAATTTAAATTATTGATCTTACCCGGGTTTGCCTTACTACAATCCATTACGGATAATGTGGGAAAATTATTGAAACAAAAATTATCTGCAATTACATATAATTTTTCCTGTTCCAATTTTAATTATGATTATTTTTTGTAAGATTTTTTTTTTTATTAAAATTTGTAAATAGAGACTCCAAGAGCGTAAAAAACATAACAAAATTATTACTGTGCAACATTTGTAAATAAATTGTTTATTTCTAACTGTATTTTATTTTTCACAAATACAACAAAAAAAAATAAAATCTGCAGATCACAAACTTAACATATACGAGATTCGCGTACATAATACCTACATTTAAAGTGGACGAAAAACGTGTCTGTCTCTAAAAATTGTTTGTGGCTACAGGGGTAAGTATCCTTAATTTTATTATTAGCAGCCTCCTATAATATTCTTTTTTAGTATTGACTAACTTCACTTTGGTTCACACACTGATGGTATAATAAATGCCAAATCTTTTCATCCCATGGCACACAAATTAACAGCGTTTTATAGTTTTAATCATAGACTTACAAACGTACCCTTAAATTCAGAACATTATGATTTAGAACTTAAAAGAATCTACTCTATAGCACTTAATAATGGTTATTCTTCTAATATAGTGGATAATATTTTAAACAAAAAAATCCAACAATTAACTTTAAATAAAATCTACCGCCCAGTTAAAACTAGGATAGAAGGAAAATATGTTACTCTTACTTATTTAGGTAATATTTCCACAACAATAGGTAAATGTATTAAACAAACTAACAATAGTATTATAGCATTCAGAACCGATAACTCCCTTGGTAAGTTTATATTGAATAATAAATGTAAAACTCCTAAAACTATGAAATCAGGAGTTTATCTTTGAAGTTGTTCAGACTGTAATACAGTATACTTAGGACAGACAGGAAGGGCATTCGATAGGCGTGTTAAAGAACATTTAGCTAGTTATAAAAATAAAAAGTCGGACTCAACGTATGCAGAACATTTGCTAATTGAAAAACACAAGTTTAACTTAGACTATAAAATTTTACATTTACAGAATAAAGGCCTAAAATTAAATTATTTATAAAATCTAGAAATCAATCGTTATTGTAAAGAAAACATAGCTTTAAACGATCAATTAGAGCTTAACAATTCGCCCTTATCAAACATTTTCAGCCTTATTCATAGTCAACGGTTTAGTAGGATCTAAGTAGTTTACTAACTAGTAGCTACTAAGACGCTACTATCTGCATCGTATTCATAGACGTCAGTTAGTACGCTACTAGCTAGTAGAATGGTTTGCGTCGAAATGATTTGACAACGGCGCGAAATTGTAACAAATGACCTACTGAACGTCTATTTTTGACGTGTAACGGCCTAACCTTACTTTTAAGTTAACTTATTAATCAATACAGTGCATGGAAGAGTTTTTGGTGTGTTTTCTCTTTTACGTATTTTTGTAGTAGTGTAGCTGTTATTTACGTTCAACATTCCGATAACAATTAATATCGAAAAAATTATCAATTTAAGAAGTTACATTACAAAAAATACTCAGAATTGGCTATACATATTTAACACATGTATACCTAATGAATAACTACCCCACAATGTACAAACTGTAACACCAACTCTATCCAAACAATGGGATATATCATCAACTGCCCAGGACTAAATACCCAAAGAAGAATATATAACAATACCTAATCGATAAAGGACAATTTAAACAACCCAGAGTTGTATAAAATGCAATGATGTTCTCGAAGGAAGAAATCAGCTTCTAATATTAATAACCTTTATTTTGTCCGGTCTACAAACAGGATTTATTTCTCTCAGTGGGATGTATTTACTGACAAATAAATAAACTTACTTATGTTCTGAGCCTGAATAAATTACTAATAAATTCAATTATTTTTCCTTTACGAATCATTATTACGCAATTTACTTTAAAATATACAAACAAGATGTTAATTCAATAAAGTTTGTAATTATTTCAGAAAAAACGATTGAAATAATTTTTAAAGGATAACTGCCCACTGAAATAAATTAACACGACATGTACCAGTTTGATTTTTTAATTTTTCAATTCAATTTTATAAATCCTTTCCATTTTCCATCTTATTCTTGTGCTATTCTTTTTAATTTTGTATTTTGTACCAATAACCCGCTTCTTAAAAGCCGTAGATTAATTTAAGATCTACCACTCGAGGTTATGTTTATCGTATTTGTACCACTTAAACACGGGCCACCACGCTACTAACTTTTTTATTAGCTACTTTACTTAGCTTAGTAGTCTACCAAATGTCACTATTAATACGATTTTCTTACTACGCTCTTAGTTGCTTGCTAGTAGTCACTACTAACTGACTATGAATAAGGCTGTCTGATTTAATTTGTATTTACCCAAACTTCTTTGTCACTTATATTGTGTATATAAAGCAGATCTTGTAACAATGTAGTTTGTAACATCATCACCTGATAAAGCCTATGTAATTGTTGTGCAATTAAACCAATTTTTGAAACAAGTTTTTATTTTTATTCTTAATACGATTTTCTTAGTGGCTTGCTAGTAGTCACTACTAACTGACTATTAATAAGGCTGTAGGGACTCTAGCCACGTCCAAAAATTTAATGCGGCAAAATTAGGTTAAAATCGACTGTAGCGGAAAAGGAAAAACAAACATAACAATCAGATAAGGAAGCAAGCAAGGTATAAAAATGCAGTAATTATTGAGGAATTTGTGTAATGGGAGTATTTACGTAATATTCAAAATATTTAATTGGATTATTAACCTCCACTTTTGTTTATAGTGTACGAACTTTCACGTTGGTATTTTATAAGAAAATGAAAACAATCGAAATTAAACAAATATGATGTAAACGGACAAAAAGTTCTTCACAATTAATTAAATAAAATAAAAACAGACTTACCCTGATTTTAAACAATAACAATTACACTGTACACCACACAGAATACACTTGTTTCAACTAGTGATGTCAATATTGTAATGATTCGTTACTCAATACTCGTTACTTGGGAGTAATCGTAGTAATCGAGTACTACTTTGAGAAATAATCGTTACCGATTATTTTATTTACTATTTTTGTACTTTATGTTAATAATTAGTCAGATCGTAAGCGAAGTATTGTAGGAATCCCATTCGATATACCATATTATTTTGTGCAGATATGGAACAAAAAAAGTAATTATGTTATATTCAATACCATCTTAGTGCCTAAGTACATACTAGTATATTAGATGGGTGGTGACAGCACGTCCAAACATCTATGCGGACAAGCTCGGTTAAAGGACTCTGCACCTTCACGTGTTAAGTAAAAACAAACATAACAATCAGATAAGGAAGCAAGCAAGGTATAAAAATGCAGTAATTATTGAGGAATTTGTGTAATGGGAGTATTTACGTAATATTCAAAATATTTTAATTGGATTATTAACCTCCACTTTTGTTTATAGTGTACGAACTTTCACGTTGGTATTTTATAAGAAAATGAAAACAATCGAAATTAAACAAATATGATGTAAACGGACAAAAAGTTCTTCACAATTAATTAAATAAAATAAAAACAGACTTACCCTGATTTTAAACAATAACAATTACACTGTACACCACACAGAATACACTTGTTTCAACATTGGATGTTTACTTGTTTACCTACCTACGGTACTTGTGTGTTTCTGTTCGATCAACTTCGGCTTACTTCGATTCAAACGAGAAGTTGACATTCATCTATGGGTGAGAACCAACGTGCCCATGGCGCCAACACAAGAGTAAACAATATTGAAAATTAACAGTAGCGTGTCTAATAAGATTCAAGAAAAGGGTAAAATAAAACAAACATTCCAAGTTTTCATTTTTTTTTTTAATTAATTAAATGAATACAAATAGGTACCAGTAGGAAAATTAAATGATATTTTCCCTTCTCATAATCTATTCTTCATCAATTTAATAACAATGCAATTTAAGTTTCTCAAAAATAAATAGAACGTAATGAATTTGGAAAGTGAATACTAAGAAAATACCGAAAACCCTGCTGATATAAAATTATATTATAATCTAGTAACATAAAAATACATACCTACCGACTTGTAGTGTTTTCGTTAATAATAAACTGTCTAAGGTGCAAATGTAAAATAAAGACAAGATAATTTTTTTTTTTTATTAAGCATGTGAAGTCTCGTAAGAGACTTATTTCTGCTATAAATATAGGTACAAGTAAAAATATAAGTAGTAGTACAATTACATCTTAACTAAGATTTGATATGATAATCAGAGGATTACAATTAAATTGAGAGTTGACAATTTTTGAGATAGTTGTAAAGAGATATACATATGTTGATATTCGGTTGAGCTATGTACGAGTCAACAGTAAAGGGCGGATACATATTTTTTTTTTTGAGGTGTTTAAGGAGTTTTTCGCGCTGGTCATTATATAATTGACACTGCCAAAGCACGTGGTTGATATCCTCCTCGCTATTTCCACATTTGCACATTAGAGTGTTAGAAAGATTGACTTTAAATAGTGAAGCATTTAGATTATAGTGGTTGGCCCTGATGCGATTAATAATTACAGTGATTTCTCTAGGTAGATTTTGGTGAGAGAACCAAGGATATTTACTCGATTCTTTGTAGAAGTAGGCGAAGTAATGTTTGCCTTTATTAATGGCTTGCTCCTTGAGTATTTTTTGTGTTTCTGTTGTTGCATTTTTTTTAAAGGATTCATGAAGATCGGAAGGTGGAATAGGAAAGTTATCGGGAAAAATTGAGTCAGTGGCTAGTTTGGCAGCTGCATCGGCTTCCTCGTTTCCAACAACGCCTTTATGCGCGGGGATCCAGTAAAAGTTAATATTCCTGTTATGGGGATTGTTGAAGGTAATGTCGTGATATTTTCTTTTTATTTCGAGGATATAAGGATTGGAATTAGAGCTAATAGAGGGAGAATTGAGACTTTGAAGGACACTTAAGGCATCAGAGAATATTGCTGCATTTCGAGAGGAGTGATCGGCTACGATCTCCATTGCATCACTTATAGCCATGCATTCAGCAGTGTAAATAGAGGCACTTTTGTTTATACTTCTAGTTTTAACTAACTGGAGCTCAGGGCAGACGCAGGCGGAGCCTACGCAAGTGGCGTCAGGGATTTTGCTGCCATCAGTGAAAATAGAGAGAAAGTTATGGTTAGCTGTAAACGAGGAAAATGTAGAGTTGGGGTAAGGGTCGTTCTGCAGGTTAGAGCCTAGATCAGAATCGAAAGGGATGGAAGTGACTAGGGTAGATAGTTCAAACTGGTAAAAGTTGAAGTGACAGATGCTTACATTGTTACTATACTGTGAGAGGTGATATTTAATGCATTGGTTTAAGACAGAGCTACGGGCCAGTGATTTTTTTTTAATGAGTTGGTAGTGAGTATTAATGGATTTGCAGGATAAGGATTCAGGTACAGCGATGGTTTTTGTCAGATATCGGTAGCAGAGCGTCTTGGCTCTTTCCTTTAGGTACACGAGTTTAGCTTCAGCGAGGAGGATATTTGATGGCGTACTGATACGATAGCCCAGTGCATATCTGATAGCAGCGAATTGAATTCTTTCGAGTTTTAGAGCAGAGTGTTTACTTTTAGGAAAATATACAAAACTTCCATAATCAATAAGCGATCGTACATAGCTTTTATAGAGAACAAGCAAGGTATCAGGGTTGGAGCCCCACCAAGTACCACGTAAGTATTTTATTAGATTCAGAGAAGAGGTTGATCTTTTTTTAACAATATCAGTTTGAGGATTGAAGGATAGTTTATAATCGAAGACAATGCCCAAAAATTTAGCTTGGTTAACTGATTTGATGGTAAGGTTGTCAATTTTAATTTCTAATGAGCCAGGGAGAATTTTTTTATTGTTGAAAAGGATTAATTGCGTTTTAGAGGGAGTGAGGTCAAGTCCAAGGAGGTATAGGGAATCTTTAATCTTGTAAATATTACTTTGGATAATCGATTTTCCTCTTTCAACAGATGAACACTTGGTATAAATAGCAATGTCATCCGCGAATTGGGAGACAGACACGAGTTTTGGGACATTGTCTAGGATTCTGGAGACATATAATATGTACAGTAAGGGGCTCAGGACTCCACCCTGGGGTACCCCCTTGTGTACAAGTCTAAAATCTTCGTTCAAGGAGTCAGTTTTAATTTTTCTTTCATGAGACAGAAACTTGATGAGTTTGAGAATTCTTGTGGAGCATCCTATGTCAGCGAGTTTGGAAAGGAGAAGGTCTATGTTTACGTTGTCAAAGGCGCCAGCGACGTCGAGGAATGCAGCAATAACTTGTTTTTTTTCAGCAAAGGCTTCTTCAATTTTCAAGGTGAAATTGACTAGGTTGTTTGAGCAGGACTTGTTGCTTCTGAAGCCGTGTTGACTTTCAGGCAAGAGCTTGTTATGCTCAGCCCACCATTGCAGTCTGTTTTTTATTAATGATTCGAAAAGTTTGCACAAACAGGAGGTAAGTGTGATAGGTCTAAGATTAACTCCATCAGCTTTTTTGATGAAATGGACGAATGAGAGATTCCAGGAGCTGGGGTAGCAGCTATCATAAAACATTTGATTGAATATATCTAGGAGTATCAGTTTGATTTTAATTGGTAAGCTTTTAATTGTGGAGTAGTCAATTCCATCTACTCCTGGAGAAGATTTGGTTTTTTTTGTCGAAAGAGCAGCGTTGAATTCACTAAACATGAATGGAGCATCAAAAAATTCATTTTCCTGAGCAGGTGGTAGCCAGGAGGGATCCGTTTGAACCCAAGGAGGACTGATTTTCTCGAGCGCTTGATCTATTCTTTTTTTTTCTTGGAGGTTTTCGGTCGATGAAAGAGGTTTAATTTTGATCCAACTATTTTTGAAAATTTTGCATTTATTCCACACATATTTAGGGTTAGTGTGAAAGTTAATAGACTCAGCGAATAAGCGAAAACATTGTCTTTTCTTGTGTTTAAAGGTTCTCTTCGCGATTGCGCAAGCTTTGTTGTATAGGATGAGGTCGTCCGGTAGTAGCGTGTGTTCCCATTTTTTGAGAGCAGCTCTTCTTAAACGCTTAGCTTTGTTGCATTCTTCATCCCACCAGGGAACAGGATTTTTGAAGTTCTTTTTGGGCTTTTTAGGGTTCTTATTTGGTGTAGCTAGGATTATGCAGTCAGTAACAGTCTCAACAAACTTCTCATATTTGTCATTCGCAGCGAGCAGATCATAATCTGAAGAGAGAAAAAGGTCATATTTTTCATCAATTAGCTCCAAAAATTTAGTCCAATTGGTTTTGACTGTACTAATTTTGAATGTTTTTTTCTTATATATGGCTTTCTCTGTGTCTACATTAATATGTATGGGGTAATGGTCAGAGCCCCAGGTTTCGTCGTTGACATTGACATGAATTTTATCAGCCATTTCCAAGGAAGAAAGGACAAGATCGAGATTGGATTTGACGCCTCTGTGAATATCTAGGTGAGTAAAGGAGTCTTCGTTGTGTAAAACCAAATTGTGGTTATCTATAGACTTAGAAAAATCTACCATTGCAATCTGTGTAGTGAGAGTTCCATATAATATTATGTGCGTTAAAGTCCCCAACGAGAATACTATTATTCATTCTAGTGTATGCTGTGATTGTGTCCCATTGGTGTTGTGTGAGTGAATGTCCAGGACTACGATAACAAACAAAGAGATTGATAATTGGCTCAATGTTATTAATTTGGATGCCGCACATTTCTACAGACGGGTCAGGAGAGACAATGTTTGGTAATTCAGTGAATGCAATGTTTGTTTTAATGAATAGAAGAATTCCTCCCCCTCTAGCTCCTATCCTGTCTTTTCTATACGTGATAAATCCCGGTATGTGTACTCTATCTTTTTCGGTAAGCCAAGTTTCTGCGCTGATAAGGATGTCAAAACTATCCTTAGCACTTAAGATTTCAGGTATACGTTGGAGAATGCTTCTGGAGTTCCAAAAAATAATTTTGAGGTTGAATTGTGATATTATATTTGTGTTTGCTTTGTGATTCATTGTAGATGAATAGGTAATTAATTTTTCTGTAAATATATTGGAAGAATAAATCAATACTGCTGCTTAGGCTAGTGTGTCTGCTTACTTGGTTCCAACTCTTCAATAGAGCTCTGATCGTCAGAAGAAAGGTATTCAAGGTTAGGGTTTAATAATCTCTTTTTGATTCTCGTGATGCGGTTTTTTATACTTCTGTCAGTGATTTGAGGATAAATTTCAGTGAGCATATTATAAAGATGTAAGGAATTATTTGTGTATTTGTCAACAATGTCTTTGATGTTAGTCTGGCCTCGGGTTTCTAATAAGAAGTGAACTAGTTCCTGGTAGTTTATAGGATAATTATTTTCTTTGTCAGACATAGCGTCTTTAATAGTGCTTAGTTGATTTTCCATGTCTATTATGGAGTATTCTTTAGGATGAGATTTTCTGTATTTTTTCTTGGCTTGTGTATTTTTGGAGTGAGGATCAACCTCGGTTACGTGTGTATGAGATTTTTGCAAGGTATCTGTGCTGCTTGTGCTGAGAGAAGTCGGGAGAGGTCTTTTTCCTGAGAGAGGAGGGGGCATGATAACAGTGTCTGAGTTAATTAAGGAAGGATATGACTGAGAAGCAAGTGCTGGAGGAGAGGCTTGTGAGAATCTGTCTCCGCTCGTTTGGCTCTTTTCAATATTCTTGCAATGTTTTGCTACGTGTCCCTCTTCTTTACATAGGAAGCAAGTTAGTTTGCTAGATGATAAGTAAATCCAGTAAGGAGTGTTGTCGAAAGTGACCTGGAGGCTGGATGGTAATTTCTCTACATCTTCAGGTTTTATGAAAGTTTGTCTGCGGAAACTACCAACATGAGCGTAACCTGGGGTGGACATAGCAGCTCTGACAAATAAAATTCTAGATGCTGGTTTTATATTGTGAGTAGCCAGGGCTTCCTCAATGACTTCAGAAGGAATTAGCGGGTGTACGTTGGACAGTATGATTCTAATTGTTTTTGAGATTAACGGGCGGATGTTAAGTCTATGAGTTTTTACCAGAACAGTAGGGTGTTTTTTTAGAAGATTGTCAACAGTGTCTTTGGAGCTTAGGTATATACAAACTCTGCCTTGTGAAATCCTTGATATGAAACGAACATTGGCAGGTTGGACTATGGAGCCAATAGCAACAGCATATTCTTCAATAGTTATTCCGTCTATAGAGTCAAGGATGATGGCTTGCTCTTTGGTAGGATAGCTAATTTGTTGAGTCATTTTGGAGTAACTTGGTGAAGTATTTGGTACTTGAGTTGTTGAAGCCATTCTTTTTAACTTGGAGCTATTAAGAAAATGCTCCTGTAGTCAGAAACACTTTCAAAGTACGATAAACAGAAATTATAGATGTAGCACTGATAGTTAACACACTTATCTATTTACTTCGACCCAGAGCGATTAAGGTACTCGTAAATACGTCTTAACACGACGAAGGTTAGCACGAGACTCTTTTCAAAGACAAGATAAGCTGTTCACCAATTTATTTATTAAAACTCGACATACGTTTCGGGTGTCACCCCACTATCAAGAGTACAAATACTAAAGTTATAAACAAAATGAGGATCTTAAACTCGTTAGACAACAACATTAATACTTAAATATGTTTTTTGTCACATCATGGCCGAAAGTTTGAAGTTTCGCCCCGGTAGATAGGGACGAAACAACTACATTCTGTCCGGGACGAAAGTTAAAAAAAAAACGTCATGCGCATGCGCGCGGAATGTCACGTCTACATAAAAAACAATATGGCTGACAGTAATAATAACAAAGATTGTGAAATAATGAATACAATATAGTTCAAACTTTCGACCATGATGTGACAAAAAACAGTATACGCATCTCAGGAAGAAAGTGGGTTATATCAGGCAGCGTGTCAGTTGCCGCCCCAGCCCCCCAATCACATGCTTGATTCAAACGAACTATATCCTCTCCATATTTTTAACTTATGACAGCAAACAATTGCGTGAATAAAAACCTTTCGAGTTTATTAAAATAACATAAAAAAGAAAGCTGGTACCGGCTAGATATACTTAGAACTTGGGACGTCATGTTACGGATTTTAACATCATATAAGTAAACTGTAGTTTTTAGGCCTTCACGGCCGGCGTCCTTCGATACAGTGGTTGCTTCAGGGCTGTTTTGCTGTGGACCATGGAAATTTCTTCTTCCAGACGTTTCGCCGTTCTTAGCTGACGGCATCTTCAGTGGTGACTCTGCTGAGTCGTAACTGATGCGGTTTGTGATAAAAAGGATAACCAGATCACAAACCGCATCAGTTTGTTTGTATGTTTTATCTAATCTAGAATCCTATTGTTGGACCGAGACATCATCGATAAAATCCCAATAGAACCAAGCCTTTGTTATACACCCATCAACGTCTGCACGGGAGATAATATTAGTACTTGCAACAAGGCATTTCATTCTTGGATTGAACCACATAATGTTGTACCCCTTACAAACTTATGGAAAAATTGTAATTTGTTATGTCTAGTTCTAAAAACATTTCAACATAATTTCCATTGTTGTCAAAGAAAATAATAAAATGTGAAATTAAGTTTGAAACAATTTAAATTACAGAAATGATTTAAAAACTTATTTTAAAAATCAAAACAAATTCAAGACAATTTTTTTTAAAAAACAAAGAAAAATTCAAAAACAGGAACGTTAAAAGAAACACAATGAAATACGAAAGACAATTGACCTCTCAAACTCTTCGCGGAGCTTTTAAAGGCTCCTCAAAAACATAATCAAAACAAATCGAACCACGGCGCGTGTAAGAAAAAATTCCCAAAAAGATGTTTATCCACGAGCCAAGTAAAAATTACCCAACAAGAATTAAGTCAAACGCAAGTTCAAAATGTTATTGTTTAGACTACTCACGCACGTATAATGTAAGAATCTAAAAGGTAACAGGAAGAATACGCAATTATTCAAAAAGTTACCCGGGAATTTGACAAAGAAATCCAGTTTAGTTCAATCTACACAAGAGAGAGCGTGCGTAAAAATATTTGAATTATTCAAGATGTCTGTTGGATACCACAAAATGACGTCTCAATACAGATTTAAGCAATAAGCAAGCATTTAAATTACAACACGTTAAATCAGGAATCCTAGAGTAAATAATTGTAGGTTATTCCGTGGATATTACCTCCTTCATTTGTACTATATTCTAAGAAAATAACATCCAAAACCAAATACAATATAAAACAAATAATCGACGATCGTGACTTCATTGTTTACTTCCATTTGATAAATCTTTTGCAAGATTATCGAGGGAAACAAATTATGTTCAGATCTTATTTAATTTGATCCTATGTGCCCTAGGTAAAGTAAATAATGATTTTCTCTTGTTTGTCAGTTCATTCGGAAATCTATAACATGTATTTATGAACGTAAAAATAAATAATCGGACATAGGTATATTCATAAAGGTGGATTTTAAAGATCTCAGTGGGTTGAAGAGTTAAAAACTTTTTAAATACACGGTACAACACATTAATATAAAATAAGGTGGGTCCAAATTAGTAACTGTAAGAAACTAGCGTTTTAATGATTTTAGTAATAATTCAACTGTAAGAATAACGTTTATTACAGCTACTTTATAATAATATCTCGGAACTTCAAAACACAAAGGTAAAATTAAACATGAAAAAACACACACGTTTAAGTTACAAAACTTTATTGTAAAAACCACAATAATTATTTCGCCGACACAGCGGCTTCTTCAGGTGGAAGAATAATATAACTTAAAACTAGGATACAAACAGACTTATATACTAAATAAATAGATTAAGAGTAGGGGTAAGGTTAAGGGAGGATACTAAAAATTAATGTTTAATAGGGGTGATTTATTTAATTCTAATTGGTCATTTAATATAGTGCCTTTTTTGTTTAATTTATTTATTTCTATGCTTTCTAAAAGTTTTAAAGTTTCCGACTTTTTGTCATAAAACAACTCACACCGATACCATTATACATTCAAATTCCTGCCACCCAATTTCCCACAAATTGGCATTTTTCCACTCTAGTCTTCATAGACTTTTAACTATTGAAATGTCACCAGAGGATTTTAACATAGAATTGACAAGAATTTACCAGATTGCTCACAACAATGGATACAGTTATTTATTTCTAAAAAATCTTTTAAACAATAAATTAAATAAACAAACATTAAATTCCATTTACCCAATTCTTAAAAATAACAAAAACACAAATTACAATAGTATAACGTATATAGGAAATTTTACAACCAAATTAAGTAAGCATATTAAAAATTTTACTAACAGTTCTATTTCCTTTAAAACTAATAATTCACTTGGAAAATTCATAAAAAATAATAAAGATACAACTAAAAAAGAATTAAAATCTGGCGTTTATTTACTTCAATGTGGTGATTGTGATAAGGCATACATCGGTCAGACAGGTAGAACATTTCAGGAAAGAAGAATAAAAGAACATAAGAAAAGTTATGAAAACCGAAACACAAATTCAACATATGCGGAACATCTAATAACTAACAACCATAATTTTAACGACGATTATAAAATCTTACATGTTGAAAATAAAGGTCGGAAATTAAATCTTTTAGAAAGCATAGAAATAAATAAATTAAACAAAAAAGGCACTATATTAAATGACCAATTAGAATTAAATAAATCACCCCTATTAAACATTAATTTTTAGTATCCTCCCTTAAACTTACCCCTACTCTTAATCTATTTATTTAGTATATAAGTCTGTTTGTATCATAGTTTTAAGTTATATTATTCTTCCACCTGAAGAAGCCGCTGTGTCGGCGAAATAATTATTGTGGTTTTTACAATAAAGTTTTGTAACTTAAACGTGTGTGTTTTTTCATTATTATGGAGATACAACAAATTAAAGCCTCGTCGGTTCAATTTTTAAAATTAAACACTTGGAAAATCCTTTCACTATTTTCATTTACTTAATACTGTATACATATTTCATCTTTTTAGGGCATCTTCAGGATTTTTTTTATGTAAATTACTAATATTGTATGGTATGTTATTATATCTTATAATATCAAAGAGAGGATAACAGTGGATTTTTTCAAAATTGATTTGATCATTCGTTAATATTTTATTATTTTGTAAAGTTCTTCTAATTTCCACTATTTCTAATCTATCTATTATAGCGCCACCTTTTGTTTATGTATTAGTTTTAAATTTTTAATGTCACAAGAATGTTTACAATTAATAAGGAGGGTGCATAAGCCTGACGAATGTTTACTTTTAGCGGCATTATTGACGTAGGTATTCTTGGAATCTCGTATCAACTTATTTTACGACGGGATTTTCCCAGGTGAATTGCCGGACAATTCGAACATTTTATCTCATACGCCCCACTTTGTTCAGTTTCATCTAAATTTTATACCTAGCTTATTATTTGTTAATATTCTTTTTAACGTAAAATTATTGAAATACGCTGCAGATATGTTTTTAGTCCTAAGTATTTAGACAAATTTTGGTTTACTTTTCCTAAATATTTCTCCATTTTTTGTCGTTTTTATCTTTATGGGTGGGAAAAATTGTTTGCAGACTTTTTTAATTTTACGATTTAACATTTTGTTTTATCCACTAATTTTACCTACATCATACCCATTACTCAATGAAATTTTTTTTTAATAACGAATTCTTTCTTTAAATTATCTTCATTAAGTGGAATATAAATTAATCTATTCAGTGAAAAATGAAAAACTGCTAATGTAACATTGAAAGGGTGATTTGAATCTTTAGGTACGATGCAATCCGTGAACGTATCTTTGTTTTAAAATAAAGGACTTTTTGACCCAGTGTTACCGATAAGAGACAAAGATATTACTAATTTAAACATATACTTGGACATTGCGTTAGGAACATATACAGCTAAAAAATGTATAGTTACCAAATATAAAGTCAAATAAAGATCAAGAAATTTTGAATTCGAGAAAACATCTAAAAAATAAAATTAAAATTGAACATGTTTCACTACGAAATCACAGCCCAATGGTTAAACAATATTTCGGGCTATAATTGGTTTACAATTATGGTCTACGGCTTAATTACAACGTTCAAGCTCAAGTAAATCTCTTCGTTAGCAAATGCCATACCGTACCGCGTCCCCCTGTGGTACCTGGGAAGCACCGACATTGCCATATAGCGATGGTATCAACAATTATGAGCTGTTCAAGTCAACGCTAACATAACCTACTAACACTTCAAATTGTATCTTAATAAACAGTTATTAATTATTTTTTAGTTGCTAATAAACAAATATAGTAATCGCACGGCCATTGGATTGACATGCAAAAAGACTTGTACAATCAAGGCCCCTGTATTTGCCAAATTAAACATTTTCAATTCCCATAATATATTTACCTATTAATCTTAATCAATTAAGACCATGAAATGTAACCCTTGAGATCCATGCAAACTTTCCAGTATGATTAAGAGTTGAGAAAGGCTAATAGATTCCTAATTTCGGCATATAACAAATGCATCTTGCCAACTAGAAAAGTACCAAATAAAATAACCATATCAAGGAAATACAAATTTCTAAGCCTAACACGTTGGCTACCAAGGCCAAATTTGGAAAACCTCGTCTAAGGAACCATATGTATCACGGGTGATTCACAAGAAAGGTTTACATAAGGACCATGTGTATCACCGGTGATATCGAACAACATTATTTCAAACGGCTTAAAAAACTAGTTGGGACAAATAAAGGAGAAAGTAGCTACGCTATTGGTATAGTATTGAACCAAATATTTGACAAACCGAGTGGGTATCACGGGTGACTCATAGAACTACTGTTAAGTAATTCATAATTTTTTTTATTATTTCGGCATAAGAACATAAAAAATGAACAGAACCACTTTAAAACCTATTACATTGGGTACTCAATGTTTTTCTTGGAAACATTCGAAACAGAGCGAAGGGGAATTGGGGCAGTCTCTACAAAAAGTCGATACCAGTTTTGTCTTCTTGGCCGCCATCTTCAGTTTCCTCCAATTTATGTTTAATTTTTTTATTTTCCTTGTTGTTTATTACTTTTTTTAGCAACCCCATCACTAGTTGTTCCCTGAAATCCGAAATCTGAATTTTTTCGTTGGTTGACGTTTGGTATAGTATCAATGCATTTACTATTGCAGTTCCAAGTTCCAAATAAATATTCAAAGGCCACTTTGTGGTACCATCTTATTGTACGTCTTAAAACGGAGAAGTACGAAGACATCTGATCAGAGATATCTATACCAATTTTGTATTTGTTATAAAATATAGTAGCCTCTGTCTTATATACAACCTCCCCTTTACGGTTTTTTCTCCTTGCTTCTGTCATTCTTAGCGTGTGCCTTGTTATGAATCTTACGCTTCTTTTATCTTCCCAATGGCCTACAACAACGCCTTTACACTCTTTTCCTTTTATATCTCCTTTTTTAATTTTATTGTCATCTAAAACATCTTTTGGGACACCTTTAACATTTTTTCTTAGAGTTCCCACATTGTTAGTTCTTCTTTGTAATAAAATATTAGCCAATTTCATATTATTATAAAAATTATCAGCGACTAATGTACGTCCCTCATCAAGATAATCTTTCAACAAGGTGAGTACAACATTATTGCTGGGTCTTCCGGCTGTGTTTGTGTTACTTTTTCATGTATAAACTTGAGTTTCATAAGTATATCCAGTTTCATCACAAAGCTTGAAAATTTTTACTCCGTATTTGGAGGCTTTACCGGGAATGTATTGCAAGAAAAGCAGTCGTCCTCGGAACGGCACCATAGTCTCGTCAATAGACACCACCTCTGGTGGCACTTTTAGGTCCTTGAATTTTTTAGTAAAGGCTTCTACAAGTGGTCTCACTTTTTCTCTTCTTTCTTGTCTTACTTTTGGTCATTTTCTAACTCTTACGACACAATACACGCCTTCGAGTGACATAATAGCATGTGGCTGAACAAACAAAGGTTCATCCGTGTACCGTGTGAATCCCCGGTGATCAAACCCTAACCGATCAAAATAAATATATAATTTACTCTACAAGTATAGTGGCGATATCTGCTGTGCTCCATAACGACCTAGAATCGATTCAACCGGTCGGTACAGTACAGGAACCTCCATACATACCTGACGGTACATACCATAGATTAGAGAAGGTTTATAGATGGATCACTCGAGCATTCGAGTTTCAGCGCCGTCTGCCAGGTGGGCACTCAACTATTTGCAATGAATAATAAAAATGAATTTTTTTTATTTTTGTAATATTTTAATATGAAAAAGTTATAATGTAACATGTAATAACCCTTTAACAAAAAGAAAATTTTTGTTTTCTTTAAGACATGTCAAATTATAACTTCAGTAACAAAATGCGAGGGAGTAACAACAAAAATAAAAATAAAAAACTACATTAAGATTATTTATTATATGGGACAAATTAAGTTATACAATTTACAATTATAAATAAGAAAATTAATAGAAATTACAAATTTACATACAAATGTAACAACTACAGAAATAATTAATTGGTGTTACACGTTTTACGTTATCCTTTACTTCAGGTTAAAGTTGTTTTGGTGATATGCAATGTTTTATAAATTAAAGGTCAATACGTCTGAAAATATAAAACAAACCATTTTTGAGACCTGCCTATTCTAATGATAAATAAATATACTGTAATTATTTTCTATATGTGATATTTGTATAAAACCAATAGTATAGTAAGGAAACACTTACCGAAAGTATCGGACAAGGAACTGTTTCTTTGTATTAATTTGTGTCTGCATACATTTTCCATTTGTGTATTCTTTCCTTTTTGTTTTCGAATGATAATGAGTATCAGGTTTTCACATTTTTTCACGTTTTTCAATCGAAATAATATTTGCCGGTTCCCGGCACACTTGCACTTATATTTACGTTCGTACGGATTTCCCCTTTAGCCTTCAACATCTAGCTCATCTAGCTTTAACAGCATTCTTTATTAGGCAACCCACTCTACGACCTTTAAATCGCCATCTATTACGTGGGCACTCAACTATTTCACAAAATGACATACTGAACACCCGATGGTACATACATGTTAAAGGCTAATGGGGAAATCCGTACGAACGTAAATATAAGTGCAAGGGTGCCGGCAAATATTTCGATTGAAAAGCGTAAAAAAATGTGAAAACCTTTATACTCATTATCATTCGAAAACAAAAAGGAAAGAATACACAAATGGAAAACGTATGCAGACACAAATTAATACAAAGAAACAGTTCCTTGTCCAATACTTTCGGTAAGTGTTTCCTTACTATACGATTGGTTTTATACAAATATCACATAGAAAATAATTACAGTATATTTATTTATCAATAGAATAGGCAGGTCTCAAAAATGGGTTGTTTTATATTTTCAGACGTACTTGACCTTTAATTTATAAAACATTGCATATCACCAAAACAACTTTAACCTGAAGTAAAGGATAACGTAAAACGTGAAACACCAATTAATTATTTCTGTAGTTGTTACATTTCTATGTAAATTTGTAATTTCTATTAATTTTCTTATTTATAATTGTAAATTGTATAACTTTATTTGTCCCATATAATAAATAATCTTAATTTAGTTTTTTATTTTAATTTTTGTTGTTACTCCCTCGCATTTTGTTACTGAAGTTATAATTTGACATGTTTTAACCCATATTCTTAAAGAAAACAAAAATTTTCTTTTTGTTAAAGGGTTATTTCATGTTACATTATAACTTTTTCATATTAAAATATTACAAAAATAAACAAAATACATTTTTATTATTCATGGCAAATAGTTGAGGGCCCACCTGGCAGACGGCGCTGAAACTCGAATGCTCGAGTGATCCATCTATAAACCTTCTCTAATCTATGGTACATACGCAACCTGAGATGATGTATCACCGGTGATTCACATGGTAGCCAACGTGCTAATGGTCATTGGTTTCCATAAATGAAATAGCAGGTCACAATATGAAGTTCTCCATTATAAGACGTCCACAAAAACACGATTCTACTGTAGCTAGGCAAGGTAAATATCGTACTGAAAATTTGTTCTCGTTCTTAGAGTATCTGTTTGTTTCAGGTATATTCATTTTGAAGAACAAGGCATTTCTAAATATTTAGTATCTATTAATTCAAATGTAAATGAAAAGAAAAATAAGATATTATAAGTGTAAGTGTAATGTAGATTTGAATGTAACAGCCTGGATTGCCGTATTACGCATGATAATATTTTCACAACACTGCTTTTTTCCAGATAATAAACCACGTATAGACGACAAACAAAAATGTAATTTTATGGCAACTCACCAAACTTCATCACTTATATGTGTTTAATATGGAGAATAAACAAGGAGAAAGGTAAATGTCCGTAATTAATGTACATATGGTTTAAATGTCCCAATGAAATAAACTTGAAATACAGTAGATATAAACAAATTTGTTGTACTTGATTGTTATTCTTCTGACCGACATTTTCATTTGGGAAATTATCCAAAAATTAAATGTTGTAAAACTTTAAACAATGAGGGTGTACAAAATTATACACAATTAATACATAACTAAATAAATAAACTAAACACTTGGAGTTTGTTTCACAATTTCTTATTTGTGTACTGAATGTACATTTCGCCTTATTAGGGCATCATTAGGAGTATAAACACTATACTAAAAATAACTTATGTTAATTACTGTAAGTGTCCAAGAGTTCAGTTTATTTATTTAGTTATTAATTATGTTTCTCCAAGAGTTAACGGCGCTCTATTTCTTAAATATTATACACGGTGTCTAAAATGTACTGGGACGATTAACTTTTTCAAAACAAAGAACAGGAATCGAAAAAAGACATACGAAAATTTCAGGAATTTAAAAATTAATCTAATGACCTTGATACTAAACTAAAAGTTATTTCAAGTCCAATTTGAAATTTTTTAATGGAAACTCATATTTTTATACCTACGCGTCATAGCTAATCGATTCTTTACAGACATGCACACGTCTGCTACAATACTATGTACAATACCAAATTGATAATGTGAAATGAGAAGTAAGGTAAAGTAAATGAATGTTACCTAATTAAGTGGTGAAAACGCAGCGAGATTTTCACCTACTGATTGTCAGTTTATATTTATATTTTAAAACTAGAAGTTCAAGGAATAAAGACAACTAAAAACAACTTCGGAAAAATTAGGGGAAACCTGAATTTTTGAATGAACCTTTTGTAGTTCTAAACAATACCCCAAAAGTCCCCAGAGATACATGTGCCGCTAAAAAAATGTAGTAAATGGCCTACAAAACACATTTCATTGTTTTTTTTTTGTAAGACTAACGGTTTTTGAGGAAATTCCATTTAAAATGTTTAAACATACGTGTGCGAACCCTTCAACGATATGTATGTAGATCCATCATGTTTGTTGAGTGAAACTATGAAAGTAGGGGAAGCAGAAGAAGAAAAAGGGAATTAAGAGATGGAGATGGAAGTAGAAATGAAATCTGATGACGAACCATAATGAATGATAGCACTGATGAAGAAAAATTTATTACTTAATCATTTATAACATTGATAACTATTGAGATATTGTTTAAAATAACAAAAGAAATGTTCATGCAAAAATCTACCTTTCCACTAATTTTTTTGATGTGCAATATCTCTAATCCCCGTATTATAGCAATTTTAATACAGTCGAAATTAAAACGAAGTTAATGTTGTAATGTTAATTCTACTGGATACTTAAATAACCTGGATAACAAAAAATTATAAAGTGTTGTGTGGTTAAATTAACTTACAGCGCCATCTGTTAGAAACTTTCAAATAGCTCCATAATCGATATAAAAACTGTTATCTATTATGTTGACCGACGAAACCCATCCTATCTTTTAAGGGGGTCCAAATTACACACAATAAGCCAAATTTCATAAAAATTGATAAAATAGTTCGACAGTTTATCCCATTAAAACATTGAGACAAGTTTCTTTTATTACAGGGTTGTTCAAAAGTAACGCACAAAATTCATACCTTCTAGCTCTTTTGTTAAACAGATGACAATCGACCACTCACCTTCTGGTAGGATAGGTTGCCTACCGTCTTGCTGCCATTGCATGCACGTCCCAATATGAAGGTTAGAGAAATGGGGGTCACTTTCTGCTGGCTAGGTGCAAGCGTGAATATTTTAATAGCACCACTTACGGGGTACACTGTAGGAGTTTCAACAAAAACACAACACCAAGCAATGTTTCTATTGTTCTACAAATTTAATTATAAAAATAATCGTCTACATGTTACGATTGAGTCTGTAAAATAGGTTAGCCGTTTCTTACGTACATGACATTCCCAAAACGTAAATTTAAAATTATAAGTTGTTACAACTCTATAAATCTTCAAGAATAAGCTACGTAAAACATATTCTCTAAATTTCCGTTTAGACGAAACGTATACAAGTGTTTAAACAATACCTATCATATCATGTTATGTATTTACAACACCAAGAAGCTTGATATTATTTCTTAAGTAAGTGTGATTTATTCTTATGAAAAATTATATGTCGTTTTAATAAATCGTCCTGCATGAATTGTTTGGTACATAGATGACATTTGAATGTATTATCTTTCAAATGGACATTAATATGACATTCTAAATTCACCTTTTTTCTAAAGCCTTTTTTACAAAATTCACATTCAAACGGCTTCTCATTGGTATGGATTCTCATGTGATTATTTAAATTAGTCTTTTTTTTGAAGCCTCTTCTGCAAATTTCGCATTTAAACGGCTTCTCGCTCCAATGAGTTTCCATGTGATCATTGAATGCATCCATTCCCATGAAACTATCTTTACAAGTTAGGCATTTAAATAGCTTCTCGCTCGAGTGGATTTCCATGTGCCTATTCAAAGCATCCAGTCGCGCAAAGCGATTCTTACAGACTTCGCATTCGAACGGCCGCTCACCCAAATGTACACGTAAGTGACGACCCAAATGTACCTTCCTTTTGAAAGATTTTTCGCAAATGCCGCATTTAAACGGTTTCTCGCTGGAATGGCTTTTTACGTGAGTATCGAAACGTGATTTCCATTTGAAGCTTTTTCCACACACATCGCATTTGAAAGGCTCCACACTCCAAAGACTCCTTCTAATCCAATAATTTTTGCTTTTGGCCATTTTTTTTTTGATCTCGAACCCTTTAAACAAACACAATACGTGCATATAACTAAATTTACACCGCTGAAATCTAAAGACATAATAAGGGCAATGTAACGAATTGAATAAATTCTACCGAATTTCATTGAGTGCCAAAAAATTAAGCATCAGATTGAATAATAAAAAATATACACTTTTGTATAATCTTTAAAAATGGTCTAAACACCGAAACGATCGTCAGAGAAATAAATTAACATTGTGAAACTTGCCAAGTGTTTTAATCTTTTATTTACTTTTTTTTTTAATGTTTCACCAATTCCCAACCGATTCTACAATCTCAAATAAACAATAATAACGAAAATAGTATTAACTTTGAACAGATAGACATATAAAGCTGGAAATAAAAAAATAACAGACCTAGCAGCTTAGGCATACATATTAACTTTATTGAAAATACCACATAAAGACTGTTGAAAATTTTATTTGTCCACGAAATTGAAAAAAAAATACGTGCTGCTTCAATTCAGTCTTTCGAATCATTAGCATCAAAATAAGATAAGATTTTGTCAGTTTAATAAAGTGTATTAATTGAGTTTCATTCGTGAATCAAATTCATATATAATATTGTAGCGACCAGTGACACCGAACGTGTGTGCGATAACAATTTGTGTACATGTACTTCTTATCGCTAACATGCTTACGGCGTAGTCACAGCGCACGGGACTTTTATCAACGTAAACTTACAAGCTCCAGCGACAAGTAACAAGATCAATTCTGGAATCATCGACGACATTCTAATTATTATTCATCATTCGAGAATAATCAGGATTTCCTTTTCGAATCATCTAGAAAGTTCGAAAGGTGTATATAAAGTGATCGTCTTTGGGTCGGAGCATGGGCGTAGCTAGGGGAGGGGCAGGGGGGGCACTGCCCCCCCTAGAAAGCTTGGAAAGGAATTTGAGTTTTCGACCAAAATCTAGTTTAACCCTGTCATTATCACTTTCGAAAACCGCGAAATTCAAAATTGCATGGAAATAGATAGCAATGCTCAGTCCGTACACTCACCTAATCACACGCGGTAGACGGAAAATAGACGACCCGACCCACCCACTTGGAGCGTACACCGATCTCACGGCACCGTGTACGGGCCGTACATATGCCGTAGATTAATTTTTGATGGGGTATCTATTATTATCGTATAAGAAAGCATATATGAATCATGCTGATGCGCAATGAGAGGGACGGACAGAGAATATAGTATATGCCTGAGAGCGAGTCATCGGGTGTTCGGTATGTCATTTTGTGAAATAGTTGAGTGCCCACGTAATAGATGGCGATTTAAAGGTCGTAGAGTTGCCTAATAAAGAATGCTGTTAAAGCTAGATGAGCTAGATGTTGAAGGCTAATGGGGAAATCCGTACGAACGTAAATATAAGTGAAAGGGTGTCCCGGGGCCCAAATTTTTTTCGATTAAAAAAGCGTGAAAAAATGTGAAAACCTGATACTCATTATCATTCGAAAACAAAAAGGAAAGAATACACAAATGGAAAACGTATGCAGACACAAATTAATACAAAGAAACAGTTCCTTGTCCAATACTTTCGGTAAGTGTTTCCTTACTATACGATTGGTTTTATACAAATATCACATAGAAAATAATTACAGTATATTTATTTATCAATAGAATAGGCAGGTCTCAAAAATGGGTTGTTTTATATTTTCAGACGTATTGACCTTTAATTTATAAAACATTGCATATCACCAAAACAACTTTAACCTGAAGTAAAGGATAACGTAAAACGTGAAACACCAATTAATTATTTCTGTAGTTGTTACATTTGTATGTAAATTTGTAATTTCTATTAATTTTCTTATTTATAATTGCAAATTGTATAACTTTATTTGTCCCATATAATAAATAATCTTAATTTAGTTTTTTATTTTTATTTTTGTTGTTACTCCCTCGCATTTTGTTACTGAAGTTATAATTTGACATGTTTTAACCCATATTCTTAAAGAAAACAAAAATTTTCTTTTTGTTAAAGGGTTATTACATGTTACATTATAACTTTTTCATATTAAAATATTACAAAAATAAACAAAATACATTTAAATAAAATATAAATTTTGACGGCTATTTGAAAGCTGCCCCCCCTAGAAATAATCCCTAGCTACGCCCATGGGTCGGAGAACAGTAGTTGTTGTGATAAAGCATCAGTGCGCGAACAAAAACGATAAACGAAAGACACAAGTAATATAATTAAGTTGTCATATAAATAAGTGAATTGTTCTAATATAAATAGTAGTTCTAAGTTAGTGTTTAAGTGTTAAATAAATAATTGTTTAAATAAATATCTTTGACTAGAAAATTCGTTACAATATATTTTTTTTTTATTTATTTATTTTATTTACATATGAACGGGAGTGTATCCCTTTATACATATTAATTACATTTGTAGCGCTACATATCAAGTAACAGAGTATGAGAGAAGAAAGAAAAAACAATAAATGATACTCAATTCCAAATTAATAACAATCATAACACTATTGATAGGATAAAGGAAAACATAATAGTATCAGATTAGATATTTTTAGCAGTATTTCAAATTTATCTTTTTAAGATTAGCTTTAATTGCCTCTATTGATAATTCAAGATCAATATCCTGCTCGCGCGAATTAAATTTTTGAATTAGTCTATATATTACAGATCTGTTCTGGAGATGCGGTTTTAATTTTGGTAAAACGAAGGAGATTTTTCTCTTTTTGAGCTCTCTACTGGGTTTATACGGCTCAATCAAACAACGCAGTGATTGAACATTCATTAGCCCTTTGTACAATTTACACAGCAATAGTATAATATCAGAGAAATTAGCATAAGATTGGATTGAAGGCACAGAGTTTTTCTTCATTAACACCGAGTAGTCATGATCAATTCTTTTCATCGTGTTACCATCAAGGTACGAAAGATGTCTTAAAAACTTATGTTGTACCTTCTCAATCTCATACCACAATGCTCCGATTGAAGGGGCCCATATGTTAATACCATAGGTCAAGTTTAAAAAATCCGTTATATAGTATCAACATTGTTTTAGGACTGTGCAACCCCCTGGACTTAATTAGAACAGTAAACCACCTTCGGTAGGCTTTATTTGTTATGAGCTTAATGTGCTGTACAAAAGTCAGTTTCTCATCGAAAAGTATACCAAGATCCTTATAAGTTGTTTACTCGTTCTAATATCTGATTATTAATGTGGTAATTAAAGATCTTAGTTACAGCATGCGAAAAACTCATAACATTACACTTATTTATGTTCAGCTCCAATTCATTCATCACACACCAATCATACAAAGAGTTCAAATCATCCTGAACAGCAGTAGCATCATGCTCATCAGACACTGCTCTTAATAACTTAAAGTCATCTACATATATCAAGAAGGAGGATTTCCTTAGTGAAGTATTTAAGTCATTGATAAAAAGAGTAAACAATAGTGATCCAAGATGAGATCCCTGTGGAACTCCTGATGTCACGTTAAAATACTCAGAAAGTACTCCACATAATTCAACCTCTAACTTTCTGTTACTCAGGTATGACTCAATCCATCTTATTATCCCATCAGACAAACCAAAAGCCTTGAGCTTTTCGATGAGAATCCGATGAGACACCCTATCAAATGCCTTTGACATGTCTGTGTATACATCAACTTGTTTTCCTAGGTTAAGATTGGATACCAAATATTCACATTTTACAATTAAATTAGTAATCGTTGATCTTCCAGGCATGAAGCCATGCTGCTCAGGTATGATTTTATCTATACAGTGGGAGATTAAATTATCATACATCAAAGATTCAAAAACTTTCGCAATAATGTTTTGTTTGACAATCGGCCGAAAGTTTAATTAAGATTGGATGTATACCATCTGGGCCCGCAGGCAGAGTGTCGCGGAGAGATCTTAGTTTTCCCAATATATCAATCATAGAGAATTTAACCTGATCAACATCATTAGAATTTTGATCATCATATCTCAATTCAAACAAGGTATGGGGAGGAGGAGGGGTCTTGCAAGTCAGACTATCAGTTTGAAAGGAGGCAGCGAAATGCTTAGCGAATAATTCTACTCCATCAAAAATGTTATCAGCAGTAGTATTGTCAAGTGTGTAGGTCTCACTTACGCAGTTCCCAACCCCCCCCCCGTAGAATTAACGTGATTCCAAAATGCACTACTATCAGTATTAATATTATTTTCTAAATTGATAAAATATTCACTCTTTAATTTAATTGCCAAAGATTTACAGTAGGATCTTTTAGCTCGGAAGTTCTCAAGGTCAATAATATTATAAGTCTGCTTAAATTTACTATGTAAGATTTTCTTGAGTTTAATGCTTTTTATCAATTCAGAGTTGAACCATGGTGGGAATGAGCCACTTGAGGGACGTGATAGTGGAGTTGCACATGCAATAATATCGTATAAGGTTTTATAAAATACATCCACTATCTTATCCACTGAGTTCAAGCCCTCAAATAATTTATTCCAATCTACTTTACTCAATTTTTCATTAATCAATACATAATTAGCCTTTCTGAAATTAAATCGTGGTCTTCGGGCTTGACCTAGGCTCACACCCCCATTATTATATACATCAAATTCAAAGGTTAAAGGTGGGTGACAGTTCTCAACAGTAAACAGTGGGTCCATGCTCTCATCACATCGTAGTCTGTCAACAGAACCAACAACAATGTCCTACATGTCACCATTCGTATTATAAATGTTTGAAATGTTATTACAACCACACACATTAAAACACCTTTGTAGCACAGCAGCAGCTTCTCTCACAATCCTAGAGTTGCTGTGCCCCCTGAATCGAATGCAATCTTCATGAAAGAACCAGGAATGTCCAGGTATATTGAAATCACCTATAATGACCAATTTCTCATTAGTAAAGCGCTCATCTCGCACAATACTATCAATAAGCTGCTCCAATCGTTGGAACTGTTCCAGAAATATATGGCCACCTTGAGTTGATATATTCGTAGACTTGTAAGATGTATGTGGGGGTATGTAGAGTATACCAAGAATAAACGACTGGTGCTTATATTTGATTTTTAAAAATAAGAACTCAGATTCAATTGATGTGTTAATTATCTCTGTATATTGCAGCGTGTCGTCCAGATATACCATTATTCCTCCACCTTTAGATTTATTTGACTCATTCTTGTTTCTATTACATGTAACACATTTGTATCCAGGTATTGAAAAATAACTAAGTTCATCATCATCATCCAACCATGTCCCTGACAATGCAATGATATTAAAGTGAACAGGACTTAAATTAAGTGCATCTAAAAAACTATGATACTTATTTCTTATACTCGTAACATTTTGGTAGTAGCAATATATTGGGACTCCCTTAATTAGTTTTCCGAGAGGGTAGGAGGTTTCACTTTAATAATAGATGGTATTGAGTTGATATATTTTATTCTAATGTCATTTTCACCTTTTGCCTTTCTTCTTTCAAATTCTTTGACCACTTTGGATAGGAACTCCCTTTGTTGTTTTGTCTTATCATTACTAAGTTTAAGTTTATTTTGTTTTGCCCATTCTGTCTGTCGCAATAGCCAAATTGCATCCTGTACTGATTCCAAAACTACTTTCAAAGGTCTAATTTTATTTTTAATCTTCTTGCCATGTCTAAACAAAACAAAACCAGTAGCATTAAATGGGACATCGGGCATAATCACTAATAACTGAGTTCTATCTAGTTCAGTAAACTCATGCTCAGGAAATCCATGTATAATGACATTTTTTGATTTAAAGTCTCTTTCACGTAATTCCAGATACATTTTTTCTTGAGTTTCAATAAAGTTGGTCTCTTCACTTTGTTCAAACTGAGCTATTCTCTCCTCCAAACGGCCATCCAATTCATTAATTCTTTCATCAATTATCTTAACATCGGTATTTTTTTCATCTAATTCTTTTCTAATTTCATCAATCCTACTGTTAATATAAGACAGCTGCTTAGTATTATCATTTAATCCCTTATCCAACATATCAACAGTATGATTAATTTTATCCATTTTTTTTGTCATTCTACTAACTTCATTTTTTATACTTTCAACTTCTTTTTTATTACTATCAATTTTTGAAGAAATATTGCTTAAGTTTTTATTTAAGTCACCAATCTTTGCATTCAAGTCTGTCCTTATATTTGAGAATTCATTTCTTATTTCATCACGCAAGGCCGCAAGCTGCTTAGATAGAGCTGCATCTAACATATCCTGGATGGTACTTCCAGTAGAGCTAGATCTCCTGTCTACAGAATTATCAATTGATGTTCCAGTAGGGGGCTTTTTCCCAGCTGTATTTGCTGTAGTAGTTTTTTTTAACGAATCACAACATTTTTTCACCACTCCTGTAGCTGAGGTCCCAGCACAGCTAGGGTGATAAGCCTGCTCACACGAAGTGCATCTTAGCTTATCGGCGACAGGTTTTTTACATGCCAAGCAGTCATCTTTGCTAACTCTGGTGCTCATATTGATAGCCAGAAGATCAAAAACAACAACTTAATCTCACTGTAATCTCATTCACTGTCCTTCTCCTTTTTTTTTTTTTTTTTATAAGGCAACTATCAAACAAAGTAACTAATATTTGAATAACTAAGTATTTATATTAAACAAATATAAAACAGGCAACGATACAAGTTGCAAATTCACTTATTTACTATTAATTAAATAAACAATAACTAGTGGAATGGAATTGAGTAAATCAACACGTGCTCACACTCTGTTAACGAATATATATATAAAATGTGCATGTGTAAAACAATATTAACAAGATATATTGGTTCCGAAAACCAGAACCCTCAAATTTAGTTAAAGATGAATAAACAAATGTTATGAATGATCATTAATGCGTGCGTCGAAAGCAAAAAAAAGTCGAAAACTGTTTATTTTAAACTACTTCAGCCCGTTTGCACCGACATAAATAACTGCGGCTTAAGCTTATTTGATTCTATGGCTGTTCTTAAATAGTAGAATTGGTTTGCACCGTATAAGTCGTACTTAAGGATCGCAATCGATGCGTAACTTTTAAGCCGAGATTTTTACTGGCTTAACATGTTCGACAGTTATTCGGCATTTTTCGTAACCCGTCATTGGGGCTATACACTGGTTGTTATCGGCTATGACATAAGAGTAGTAAATCCTGAATTATTAATTTAAATCAAAAAGATATTCGTGGGATTTTCTCATGCATTTCGTCAAAAACATCAATAATATTTATGTTTTACTATGAATAAAAACAATATTGTTGCATTTCATAAACGAACAATTATTAACAATAAATAATGACATACCTAATAGCAATTATTTTTATCGTAAATTAATAAGTACCTAATATTATAAATGTGATACATCCAACTTTTAGAAAACATCTTATCCTACAATAATGTTTTAATCTTTTATATTTTAAGGTAAAATTTACCCAAATACATTTTTTTAGGTGAGTTAAAATCATATTTAACTTTTAAACGCATAAAGGAGGTAAACAAAAAACTTGACAGTTTTCGACACGTTTGCATATTTGGGAATTTCTTCATAAAATCCCTACAAATAACTAAATTTCAAGGTTATTGCAAAACAAACGACTTCGAGACTGAGTTTTGTCCCAGAAAACAACGTAGTAACGTAAATGCACTGCCATGAAGGCGTCGATTACTGCGAACATTGTTCATCTACGGAAAAGAAAGAAGGGCTATCATGGATATACTGCAAACTAAGCACCGTTCACAGTTCCAGAAAGAATTTTGGAAAATACTCAACTGATTGAAGACCAGGGAAAAAACAAAACTATTGGCCGAATAATGGAAAGGAAAGAAACCGGAAACCCAAGATCATCACGGGCAAATGTAAGTCATCTGAGTCAAACAAAAACGAGATGTTGGGCCCAGTAAAATTTCTTTACTTTAGGCAACAGCATTTTAAAAAGAAATTGTGAGTTCGGATGGAACAAGGAATAAGCTGCAAGTGATGTTTCCGTAGAACAGAGTTTCGAAGCAAATTTAGAAGCAATCCATGGCGAAGGACAATTTAGGGTTGCAAACACTATTGGAAAAATACGCACCCAATTCAATTGGCCACGAAGTAGGAACGATGTGGAAGACTGTTCCAATAAATACTCAACATTCCCCGCCACTAAGCGACCGAAGACAAGGAATCGTGGACGAATGCAGCAGTCCAACGTGGGAACTCCTTTGGAAAGAATCGCAATCGACGTAGCGAGGTCAACGACATAGTTCGGAAACAATTACATTTTAATCGAATTGGATTACTTAAGAAAGTGGCCCGAAATATATGCAGTATGTAATCAGGAAGCACACAATGTTGCCAGAATGATGGCGAAAATGAATATATCTCTGAAATACTTGAGATTGTAAAGTGAAATGTAACCGACAACGAGGGTGATGATAATGATGTAAAAATTGTGCTTGAGGAGCCAGCAGAGGAAGAAGACTACCATGGACAAGAGTAATGGTGAATCATTGATAAAGGTGACAACAGACAACAGGTCATATAGCATATATGGTAGACACTATTTTGTAATTTAGAATTTAAAATTTAAAAATTTCGCTTACTATAAAGGAATAAAAAAAATGAATATTGTGCATTTTATTTTACATTTTCAAATATATCCCTTACTTATAATTAATATGAAATATTTATAAATATGTAATAATTCTAATTTTATTATTAGTTTTGTATAGTAAATTACGAATTAATATAAAATTATTATTGTGTACATATAATTTAATATTTGTATGTAATGTACAATAATAAGATATGTTTTTATATGTTTATTAGTGATAGAAACTTATAGAGTTTAATGAATAAAACTAATTCGGTATAACTTATGAACAAACTGTTATGTTCTTTGCTTTTGGTTTTTGGTAAAGAACAAAAAGTAACTGTCTTAAAATAGCCAACTAATTTTGTAACTTTTTTATCTATTACAGCTATATATTGCCTTGAACAAACATTGTATATTTAGTTTTACTATTTTGGTCTCGTTGTGTTCTGCTGACGGAGGTACGAAGGAATAAAAATAACCTATAACGGTTAACTAAATATTTAATAAACAAAACTGAACTAAAAACCAGAAAATGAAATGAATGAAGAATTGAACTTGTAGGAAGCATGATTTTGTCACAATTGACCAAGGTTTGAAATTTAGAAAACCAGGAAGACAGATAAGGAGGAGTTTAAAATATGTAAGTGAAAGCGGGGCCCTCAATAGGAAAGAAACTCATCATAAAATAGCAATTAGACAGAAGAAAGAATTGCAGACATCATGCTGTTAGTTCAAAGAGTTGAATTGTTAAAAAACAAACTTTCCACGTTAATTTCATTTTTTTTTTAATTAATAAATGTATAAAAATACGTAGCAGCAGTAAAATTTTATGATATTTTTACTTCTCATAATTTATTCTTCGTCAATTTAATAATAACGCAATTTAACTTTCTGAAGAATAAATAGAACGTAGTAATTTGGAAAGTGAATACTATAAAAATACCAAAAACCATGCTAATCTAAAATTATACAATCTAAAAATGACTGTGAAAAACTGTATGTAGGACAGACAGGAAGGGCCTTGCCTTCGATATACGTATTTCCGAACATTATAAAAGTTTTATTAAAGAAAAAAACAGATTCAACATATTCAGAAAATTTTACTCAAAGTGGGCATAACTTTAATAATGAATTTAAAATTTTTCATATCCAAAATAAAGGGATAAAATTAAATCTTTTAGAACAGCTTGAAATAAATAGGTACAATAAATGTTTCAAAGTTTCAAATTCTCCATTGTTAAACATAAAAGTATCAATTTGTAACCACACCACCACCTTCTAAATTTTTGATGTAACTTGTATAAATACGTGTCCGATAGAATTAGTTGGTATACTCTCCGCCTGAATAAGCTATTCTTTTTATTATGGATACGTTTCAACAAGTGCCGCATTTAACAATCAACAGTATAAAAATGCATACCAACCTACTTGTAGTTTTTTTTATTTTCTATAAAACATTTAGGAAAAGTTTTGCAAGTGCAAAAAAGATGTTTTGTGGCTTTGAGATTAAATCACGTGCTTACGCTCGCTCAGTCTGATTACAAACGCTATATGTAACATGAATAATAATGATTTAGGCATACAATGAATCAAACAAACCATATCCACTCAATAATTTTATCGTATGGCAGCAAACAATTACGCGGATAAAAACCTTTCCAATTAAATAAATTAAGACGGAAAAATAGCTTGTACCGGCCAGATATACGTAGAACTTGCGACGTAATGTTGTGGTTAAAAAAAAAACTTTTGGGTGTTTCATTCCCACCATATTGGTGGACGGGCTGTCCCGACCTACACTCTTGTGCAAAGTCGGAGAGGTAGGGCGGAAGGCCCCTTCAGCCTCCTTTAGGAATAATGGGAATGGGTGGGTGATGGTTGGGGAAGAAAGATGAGACGGACCAAATGAAGACAGAAGAGAAGTGAAAGACTATCTGTGAAATATTACTACCTCAGCATTTGCCTAAATGATCCAAAAAAACCATAGAAAAACTTTGACCAGAGCAGCCGGCCCCGGAATCGAACCGGTGGCATCCCGAATGCTAAGCAACTGTTTCTCGAACCTTCTGGAACGCGGCATGGGTAAATTCCACTTTCGTAGTCGGCGCGGGTTAATTCCACCCGAAACTCTACGTCCGTCGCACTGCCCCCCCCCCCTCTAGCGCTGATCATCACGATACGATCAGTTCGTATGGGCTTTCCCAATGCCGTTGTATATTAGGGCACCATTCTTTCTTGCGAACTGGGTAAAGAGCCAAGCACTATCGCCCTCCCTGATTCCAGTGGAATTCGCTCGTTGATCGCAGCAAGTCTTCATTTGATCACTTTCGAATTTTATTCTTGTTCTGACGGCTTTATGGATAGTGTATAGCCGCTCGCGTAGTTTAGACACCTAATCGTCCGTAGGCAGCGTAGAATCTTCAGGTCGACCAAACATCAGATCAGCAAGTAGTCTCAGTTCTTTCCCGAATACCACACAGGAAGGGGTCTGTCCGGTAGTTTGTCTCGTGTATGGATGTCCTATAGGCCAAAAGGAATAAGGGAATGTGGCGATCCCAGTCGGTCTGATGATCGTTCACAAACATCCTCAGGTTGTTTTCTATCGTCGCATTAAATCGCTCTACCATCCCATCAGACCGAAGATTCAACGGAATTGTTCTAGTTTTCCTTATTCTCATCAATTCACACACTCGTTGGAATATCTCTGATTCAAAATTTCGGCTTTGGTCAGTGTGAATATCCATAGGAACTCCATATCGGCTGATCCAGTTGTTCGTTATTGCCTTTGCCACTGTGGTGATATCCTGGTTGGGGATTGCATAGGCTTCGGGCCACTTGCTGAAGTAATCCATCAAAACGGGGATGTAGCGGTTGCCATCTTTAATTCGTGGAAAGGGGCCAGCGATTTAAGAGAAGAATGATCAATTCTCAGCACGAATTCTCGCCCATATAGATATTTGTGGAAGTGTTCTATAGTTTTTACGACGGCGAATAGTTCTCGGCGGGTCACACAATAATTCTTCTCGGGCTTTGGCAGTGTCTTGCTAAAATATGCGATTACTCCTTCTTTGTCGTCTTGAACATGGGAAAAAACCCCTCCAATACCAACATTGCTCGCATCGGTGTAGACTATGAATGGCTTTTCAAATTCAGGATGTCAAAATCGGGGTGTTGGACAACTTATTTTTCAGAACTTGGAAAGCTTCTTGACAGGTGTTCGTCCATTCAAATGGCACTCCATTCTCGGTAAATCGACGCAAAGGGCGAGCCACATCCGCAAATCCTTTCACGAATCGTCTATGGTACGAATATAGATCCAAGAAACTCCTCAATTCATACCGATTCGTTGATTGCGGCCAGTTGCGAACTGCCTTGGCCTTATCGGGATCTGTCTGTACCAACGCCTTTACTTGATATGACGTGGCCTAGGTAGTTCACTTCAGTTCTAAACAACGCACACTTTTTGGGATTTTATTTCAGGTTTGCCGCTGTGAATTTCTGAAATACTTTGCTCAGATGAGCCAGATGGTCTTCAAAAATTCGCCCAAACAGAATGTCATCCAAATAGACCAAGCAAATTTACCAATTCAGTCCTTGTAAAATGGTCTCCATTAATCTTTCAAAGGTAGCTGGGTAGCTGGTGCGTTGCATAAGCCGAAGGGTATTACATTGAAATGCCAGAGAACGTTCCCCGTAGTAAAGCGGTATTTTCTTTGTCTTCAGGATGTATTTCGACCTGCCAATATCCGCTCTTTAGGTCCAACGTTGAGAACCATTTAATTTCACTCGACAGACAATCTAACGTATTGTCGATTCGTGGCAAAGGATAGTTGTCCTTATGTTGTACTTTGTTTAATAATCGATAATGAACACAGAATCTCGTTGATCCGTATTTCCATGAAGTTGATTCCAAAAATTACGTCGTCAGTGATATCGGCCACTAGCACTAGTTGGTTTAAGCTTATGTCTCCAAGACCGATCACCACTTCGCATTCTCCATGAAACGATGTTGTTTCCTATGTCGCAGTGGTAACCACAGCATTTATGGTAGCGGTCGAATCCTTCATTGGGCGATCATTCGAGGGTTAACTATCAATCTTGATGCGCCTGTATCCACTATAAGTTTTAGCTTCCTGCCGTCCACAAAACCATCCACAGTAAGTGAATTACCAGTGGTTGTTTTCGATACGTAGATGATTGAGACTTGGGGACGCAAAGCCGGTTTTCGCCTCGCAAGGGCGGCTATTCTTAGTTAGTTTGCTTCCTTCGGCGGCTGTCTTCTTCCATGTTAAAGTAAAACTAGTAAGTAGTTAAGTTTTCCACAGTATTCATAGTTCTATGAGGTTCTATGTTCATTGTGAATTTCAGTAGATCTATGGGTGACAGTCAGTCAGTCAGGCACTGTCAATGTCGTCAAGTTTTTTTTTGCGGACCAATAAGTAGTTGTCATTTTAAGTAGTAATGTTGTTGTTATTTTGCTGCCGTGCGTTTCGCGAGGTTTAGTTTATTAGAAGTTTCCTTAAGTTGTATGCTATTATTGTTAATAAACAATAAGTGCCCTTATAAAACATTACTTCCAAGCCTTATTACAAACATTCCAAATGGACAGGCACTCCTCAAAAGCCCCCGTACGTCCGCAATTCCAACGTTCCACCTAGAGGATTTTGCTTAGGTTATGGTATGATGTGGTCCCTATGATTAAAATTTTTGAGGTCACATAGTGCTCATATTTTTCCAAAATTATATTTCTTTTTAATTGTTTTTCATTTCATTAATTACATTTGTTTTAATTTAAATATGCAACATAATGGTTTTACGCAACAAGGAACCTCCACACGGAAATGCGACATGATTGCACGGCAAAAGTGTGCCGTGGCCAACTTGCAAATATCCGTTTGGGGGTAAAAGAGCACTATGTGGGTCAGTATAAAAGAATTAGTTTTTGAAGAACACGGAGAGAAGCAGCAGTCAGTAAGATCGAGCCAGCGAGTCCGAGAGGTTAGGGGGGTGTAGCGGTTTACCGCTATCACTCACCCTAATGCCCGTTAAGAGTCCCTGCCATTATCAACGCCCTAGTTGATAATTATTTAGGCAAGTAGTTTTAAGATATTTGTATAATAAGTTTATAAGTGTTATTTGTTTCATAAGTATTATTTGTTCGTTAAATTTATTAAATCGTTATAAAATCAACCATAAAAATTCAGCTTATTCGTTACATGGTGGAGGCTGCCGAGCTTCGTTCGGTAGTGCCTTTCGCAGCAGGCAGTTTTGGTTAGTTTATTTACCTTTAATATTTTAATTGTATTTTTTTACTCCGCATGTCAACGCTATTTGTGACATGATGGAGGCTGCCGAGCTTCGTTTGGTGCTACTTTTCGCAGAAATTATATTTGTAATTTAAAATTTATTCTGTTGTTAATTTTGTTTTCTTTTTACTTACTAATTAATATTCATATGTGCAAAACGTAATATCAGTGCAATTTTTAACATTGACATTGAATTTCGTTGTTTTTTAAGAATGTTTGCGTTTGCAATATTGAAATATTGTTGAATTTCATTTTTTAGTAAGTTAACAAGGACATACGTAATTTTTAAATATTTTTTAAAAGAATAAAGCGAATTTTTATGGTGATCTATGATATTTATAATTATATTTTTGTTAATTAATTGGTCTAATTTTTTTAAGGTTTAAATGGAACAGACTTTCATTTTAACTGTTGATTAAAAGAAAAAAAACATTGTTTCATCACTTCGCATAATTTTATATTTGCAATCTTGCAGTGTCAATTTATTTACGTTAACTTTATGCTGATTAAGGATTTATAATATAATTGACCTGCATTCATTTCAAGCAAAGTTTGTATATTTATTTTAAGTGGACCAATTATTAATAATTTTTAGTAAATCGTCTAATCTTTTTTGAAAAAAATTAAGCTTAAATAGTTGTACCATCTTTAAATATGTTGGATTGAACAAATTTTGTACCACAAAATGTATTTTTTTTTTCATGGCCGAAATGAGACAACACAGAGCACACTGAGCGAGATAATGATGATGAGACAAAACACAGCCATCCACACAAATAGGGCAGGCAGCACCCAAAATGGAATTTCAACAGGGACACCCATATAACAACTCGAACCGTAACCTGTGACTAAAATCCCCTATGCGCAGCCAAATGAGTTATGATGGAAAGCCAAATGAGTTCCAGAAGCGTTTGGTGCTAGGAGCACTACGAGGAACCGTTACCGTCGTCAAAAAGTGGAATTAGGGACCAGGAGCGTCGGGTTCCAGTGGAACCATTAAATGAAAAATTCCTGTTAACGTCCGCAGCAAAGTGATTATATATAGTCTGCCAAAGCAGACTTAGGACGTGTTGGGAACAGGAGCTCCAGCAATCGTCGAAGAATCCAGAGGTCCAAAGTCCCGGCAGTCTTCGAGGAACCCAAAAAAGGGACGCTCGATAAGTGTAATAAATATTGAAGCTGACTGGAGACGGGACAAAATAAGTATGGATCGACGACATGCGTGGACAGTTCCAAGAGGAAAAGGCGAGCGAGGTATTCGCCAAGTATTAAATAAATTGGTACCCTAATTTCGAGGATGTAAATGGAGATGACACCAGGTGGAAGAGGCTTCCACAAAAATATGGATAATTAATAATTGTAATAGGGATGTCACGAATGGTATGGTCGAGTTGGGGTAGTCTTTATTCCAAGAAGAAGAAGTTTTCCGGTAGTCTGCTGTCCAAGGCCATAATGACCAAGAATCCTGGTGTGAAGAAAAGGTTGGTGCTCAGTGTTAGTGTTGTCCGGTTGTATAAACATTAAAGGGCTCGTAAAGAGATATCAGGGACAGTCTACAGCCCAAAAGGACTTTAGAATTGTAACATCTCAAACCCCTGTAAAATTTACATATAAGAAGTGTGGAAATCGCAGGGACGCGATTTTTTCCGCGAAGGGGGGATGTCACATAGTGCTCATATTTTTCCAAAATTATATTTCTTTTTAATTGTTTTTCATTTCATTAATTACATTTGTTTTAATTTAAATATGCAACATAATGGTTTTACGCAACAAGGAACCTCCACACGGAAATGCGACATGATTGCACGGCAAAAGTGTGCCGTGGCCAACTTGCAAATATCCGTTTGGGGGTAAAAGAGCACTATGTGGGTCAGTATAAAAGAATTAGTTTTTGAAGAACACGGAGAGAAGCAGCAGTCAGTAAGATCGAGCCAGCGAGTCCGAGAGGTTAGGGGGGTGTAGCGGTTTACCGCTATCACTCACCCTAATGCCCGTTAAGAGTCCCTGCCATTATCAACGCCCTAGTTGATAATTATTTAGGCAAGTAGTTTTAAGATATTTGTATAATAAGTTTATAAGTGTTATTTGTTTCATAAGTATTATTTGTTCGTTAAATTTATTAAATCGTTATAAAATCAACCATAAAAATTCAGCTTATTCGTTACACTATGTACCACCGAAAAGTGAATATAGTAAAAATTTTAATCATAGCGACCATTTCATACCATAACTTAAACAAAACCCTCTTGGTAATGCATGCACCTCAATAGCTCGTTATAGGAAATAAACCGAAATTTTTACCAAACATGAATTATTCGT
Organism: Agrilus mali; assembly: GCA_029378335.1. Taxonomy (NCBI): domain Eukaryota; kingdom Metazoa; phylum Arthropoda; class Insecta; order Coleoptera; family Buprestidae; genus Agrilus; species Agrilus mali. The sequence goes on along the minus strand of CM055663.1, from coordinate 12,914,015 downwards.
GGAACACCCTACATATATATAGCAACGGTCACCGCTGCGGCTCGGCCACTTTGAAACTGTCTCGGCTCTCGATTAAAGCACAGTATACTTCTAACCAGTAGGGACAAGGTCACATTTTGAGCTGTACGGTCATGCGCGAGTTGTACCCACTAAGAACATGGTGTCCTATAGCACAGCTGATTGTTGTTTACATTTTGTTAAGCGTATTTCTATGGTTAAGCGTCTGTTTTATAACCTTATTTACTTAGACTTCCAGATTGAAAGCATTGAGGTAGTCTTATTTTTTATGTAAATATAAATTTCTGTATGAGCTTTTCTTTTTTCTCCAACACTTATTTGTTTAATACATATTTTCATGTTTTGACAATGTATTTACAACTTTTTACATTTTGCAAAATTCTCTTACTCCATTTGTAAGACTAAACACATTCTTATTGATTTCACCTTTAAATCAAATTTAAATTGCCGCGTTCTTTAACCGTCTATTGCACCCACTTAGAACATGGCGGACGCTGTTCAAGGTCACCCATTTTGAGCCTATTACTTCAAAGGTGCCGACGCTGTTTGTCCCTACTGGTTAGAAGTATACTGTGATTAAAGTAACAAGTGATGAACCGAAGCGTGCAGGGAGTAGCTAACCTCCAAATTTGTTTAGGTTGCAAATCCAAAAAAAAAACAACTTTTTTCGTGTTTATTCACCGATTTACACTTTTCGAACACTTTTACACGAGACATCAAATTTTTACTAAAATCAGGTAAGTTTTAATGTCACGTTTTTTGCAATTTTTATAAATAAACAATTAAAAATATCGCTTTCCCCTTCTTTTTATTAATTTTTAGACTAAAATAAAGCCATTTTAAAAAAAGAAAATATTTTTTTTCCATTTTTAGGAGGAGCCGCGATTCTATAGTTTTACCCTCCGTTTAATTCCACTCGTTTGCCTTGGAAGTAGCCTCGAATTGTTTCAGATAGACTGACCAACAGACCTTCCCATCGAATGTTGGTGATTTTATTCTCTTTAATTGTTCTCATATCTTCGATCAATTTCTCTTGACCTGCCTTAATTTCCTCTTTTACTTTAATTTCTTCCTTCATTCCTTCTTGGACTGCCTTCATTTTTTTAAGGATTTCCATCAAAGTTTTCATCTGCCATCCTTATTCCTGACACCAAGTCCTCTTGAGTAAATTACTTGGACATTTTAAGTTATACCTAAGCCATAAACAAATTAAACGTAAATTTCTTTGTTTAATAATAACATAAACAATTCTTTTTATTTCTGTATCGTGACTCCTGTTCCTTTTTTTTTATACTGCTACATTTATAGTCATAAGCACTGTTAGAAAAAAAAAAAAAAAAACCAGTGAAAAACAGGTAAATTTTTTTCATTTTAGAAGTGGATCAAAATTTTTAGAAGTTAATAGTGACTTAAGAAGCTTATATTGAAATTTTAATGTTATTTATGTGAAGTTAAAAGAAAAAGTGTGCTACATCAGAACTGATAATGCTAGGAAGTTAACAGGATGTGAATTTTTAGATGGTATAAAGAAAGAAAATATAGAATCAGATTACACACCTCCATATACTGCAGAGTTAAATGGTAATGCCGAGAGATTTAACAAAACATTTCAACATAAAATTAGAGCGTTGTTGTTTGACTCAGGCCTACCTAAATCAATGTAGATATTGGCAGCTGAAACGGCTGTTAATATGTAAAATCGCACACCTCACAAAACCAATGGTTTTATATTGCCATTGAACAAACTTAATGCAAAAATAAGCACACATATGAATAAAATTAGAAGGTTTGGGTGTTTAGCTTATGTTAAACTTCCAATAACAGAAAATAAGTTTTCTGAAAAGGCAATAAGGGCAATACTGGTAGGTTACTCACGTACGGGATATGTACTATGAGAGCCAACCTCGGGTAAATTTTTAAACTCAAGGCATGTCAGGTTTAATGAAAAATTAGTCTACAAGAATATTTACAAAACTAGAGATTTAGAAGTTGAAGTTTCTCCGATAACTGAAAAACAAATTGACGCAGATGTAGATGACAATTCAACTGACCGGGAAATGAACTCTGAATCTTCTGATGAAAATATTCCACTAACGAAAGACTCAGATGAAAAACTAATTCAGCCTGTCAAACCCTAAAAGCGTAAACTAGATGAAAACGTATCAAATGATACCGAATCGAAGAAGCTAAGAACTTCAAAGAGAAAACCAAAGCCCAAGATAGATGAAAACTTCGTTGAAAGAAACATATGCTCTGGTGTCAAGACTTCCAGTAATTAGACTAGCACTTGCAATCATATATAAATTTGATTTAGATGCAAGACAAATGGATGTTAAAACAGCCTTTCTGTACGGCACCTTAGAAAAAGCTATTTTTATGGAGACCCCAGAAGGCTGAGTGCAGTGATGAAACCAGAAAAACGAAAGTCTGGAAACTTAGGAAATCTCTATATGGATTAAAGATTATTCCTAAAACGTGGAATAGAACGTTTACTGATGAAGCACTAAAATTAGGCTGAAAGAATTACATAAATGAGCCGTGCTTATTTACTTGGAGAAAAGAAGGAAAAATTGCCATTGTAATCTTATATGTAGACGATATGATTGTAGCCAGTAACGACCAAAAAAATTAGACGAAATTATAAATAATTTCAGTAACGTGCTTGCGCTGAAAATTCTGGGTGAACCAGAAAATTTTCTTGGAATGGAGATTCTCCGTGATGAAAGGAAACGTGAAATGTTTATTTCACAGCCCGAATACACAGAAAAAATCCTAGAACGATTCAACTTGAAAGAATGCAATGCTCAAGATACACCTATGATTACTAGACAGGTCAAAAATAGGAAGATGAAAGACGAAGATAAATCAAAAGAGTTCAATATTTTGACTGATGCACCTTATAGAGAGCTTGTTGTATCTTGCTGGTGCAACCAGATCGAATAGAGCATATGCTGTAAATTTATTGCCTAGGAGACAAAATAAGCCAACCAAAGGAGATTGGACTGAAGTCAAAAGAATATTCAGATATTTGAGAGGAGCAACGGATTCGGGTTTGCACTATAGAGGTAAAACAGAAGTTATGGAAGCTATGACCGATACTAGCTTCAGCGATCAAGAAAAGTCAATCTCAACAAGTGGCTACATAATTCAATTGTACGGTGATACAATAGCATGTAGGAGCAACAAACAATCTTCCTCAGCTACATTAACGTGCCAAGTCGATTTTAGATGTAAGTTTAAAATAATTTGTTATTCGCTGTAGTTGAAAGGTGTATGTGCAAAGGGAGGAAGTGTTAGAAACATATTACTTTGCCCATACAGAGGCACCATCTGTGAGTCACTTAGAGCAACCTTCAGATCAGGTTCTCAGTCTTGTAAACCCCCCGACACACTCCTTTTTTTTACAATAACTCTCTACTGAGAGCATCCATGTATGTAATATTCTGTGTACGAGACAAAATAAAGCTGCAACTGTCTGTTAGAAGATTATGTAATCACAAGTGTTATATTTTATAATATATTAGCCATCCTTCCTAATTTTTTCACCGATCAGCACAGTCCTTCAATCAAAACTACAAATAACCATTCTGTTTTTTCAAAAACACTTCACGCAAATCCAAATTCTCTTTACTGTTTGCAACGCAATGTTTGGATCCAAAAGAATGGTGTCTTTCCCAATTTCGGCATCCAAACACGACTCAGGCACAGCTTACGAGTAACAAGCCCCCTTCCTCCCTAGTCTAATTGTAAAGTTTATATTAATTACCTACTCACATAGACTATGCGATCGTAGGTATAAGTATGAGACACCTTCACATTGACAAACAATTAAATAGTTTGAACACAACGCGTTTTAACTTAATTTCCCCGTTTATGATTAATTACTGCAACCGCCTTTATGCCACAATACAATAATTAATAAATCCATTAAAGTAAAAATCTATATATACCAATGATTCATCGGATTATCTTTTAATATGAATTGAAAACAAGACACATAATTGTTTAAACACTTTATTAATTGTTTTAACTAAAGTAATGTTGTAAATTCGCATATTATTCCTGAAAATTGTCATTTAAGCTTTATATTATTCCTTAAATAATTTATACTAAATAGAAATAGTTTCCAAATTCAATTCTTCCTTGAAAAATCCGATATTGATAAAGAATAAGGTAAGGCTGCTGTTAAATTAACGATTTATTAAAAGAAAACTTTTGATCAGTGAAACTAAAAAATTGCAGAAAAGGAAAAGCGGTAAACTATTCATATCCGAGGAGACTAATAACAAAAGGTCCGTCAAATTATCTTTAAATGTGAATTAAAAACAAGCCACGTAACTGTTTTAACATTTAATTAATTGCTTTAACGAAACGATAATTTTCATGACAATATGAGTAGTTATTATAATAATCTTGAAAATGGCCGTCAAAACATTATTCCAGATCTATAGTACTGAAACAATTTAGTTTCGCTTTTGGTTCACAAACAGTCTTCTACCGAACATCACCAATACCAAGAAGCTTGATATTATTTTTATGATAAATTATATGTCGTGTTAATGAATCGCCCTGCATGAATTGTTTGTCACATTGATTACATTTAAATGACTTATTTTTAAAATGGACATTAATATGCTTTTCCAATGTCGTCTTTCGTGCAAAGTCTTTTTTGCAAAATTCACATTCAAACGGCTTCTCATTGGTATGGATTCTCATGTGACCACTTAAATAAGCCTTTCGTTTGAAACTTATTCTGCAAACTTCGCATTTAAAAGGCTTCTCGCTCCAATGAGTCTCCAAGTGATCATTGAATGCATTCATTCCCATGAAACTTTCTTTACAAGTTAGGCATTTAAATAGCTTCTCGCTCGAGTGGATTTTCATGTGCCTATTTAAATGAGACACTCGCTTGAAGCGTTTCTTACAGACTTCGCATTCCAACGGCCGCTCATCCAAATGGACACATAAGTGACGACCCAAAACGTCCTTCCTTTTAAAAGATTTTTCGCAAATGCCGCATTTAAACGGTTTTTCGCTCGAATGGATTATCAAATGAGTATCTAAAAGTGATTTCCATTTGAAGCTTTTTCGGCACACTTCGCATTCAAAAGGCTTCAGACTACAATGACTCCTTGTTATCCCATTATTTTTCCTTTTGGCCATTTTGTTGATCTCGAACCCTTTAAACAAACACAATACGGGCATATAACTAAAGTGACTCCGCTAAAGTTTAAAGAAATAATAGTCTTAACCCTACTTTGAACAGATACACATATAAAGCTGGAAAAAATACAAAAACAGACCTCGCAGCTTACGCAAGTATATTAAGTTTGTTGAAAATACCAGATAACTACTGAAAATTTAATTTGTCCATTAGATTAAAAAAAATACGAGCTGTTTCAATTTAATCTTTCGAATCATTAGCATTACAATTAGATAAGATTCTGTCAGTTTAATGAAGTATATTAATTGAGTTTCATTCATGAATCTAGTTCATCTATATATGCATGTGTAAAAGAATATTAACAACTGTTTCGGTAGTGAATAGTACCAGGTAGCCTTTCTGTAGCACCCTCCAAGTACTTTCTTTATTCATTAATTCCATATATATATATTCTTCGGTTGGAGTTCCGAAAAGCGGATCCCTTAAATTTAGCTTAAGATGAATAAACAAATGTTATATATAATCATTAATGCGCGCTAATAGAGTGAAAACAAAGAAAAGTCGAAACTATAAACCAAGGAAAGTTTTTTATCAAACTGACTTTTCGTTCACTTTGCAATTTCGGGAAAAGTAAAGCCCCCCCCCCCACCACCAATGAAAAAATGAAGATAAAAATTTCCCTGTAATAAATGATCCACCCTCTACCGCTGATCGTCCCGAACACTTTCTTCCACTGTATATGGAGCCAACCGGTCGAGGTGTACAACTTTCATCTTGCCTTTAGGGCCTCGTTGTATCCTGTAGACGACGTCGTTTATCCGTGTAATTACTTTGTATGGGCCCTCCCAATTACGTTGTAATTTAGGACACCTTCCTTTGTTACCAACAAGATCAAAGAGCCATACACAAGCCCTCACTGAATCCAGTGGAATTCACTCGCTGATCGTAGCAAGTCTTCATTTGATCACTTTCGAATTTTATTCTTGTTCTAACGGCTTTATAAATGCTGTTTAGCCGCTCGCCTAGTTGAGACACATAATCATCCGTGGACAGCGAAGAATCTTCAGGTTGCCCAAACATCAGATCAGCAGGTAGTCACAGTTCTTTCCCGAATAGCACACAGGATGGGGTCTGTCCGGTAGTCTAGTTAGTGTATGTATGTTCTCTGGGCCAGAAGGAATAAGGGAATGTGGCGATCCCAGTCGGTCTGATGATCGTCCACGAACATCCTCAGGTTGTTTTCTATAGTCGCATTAAATCTCTCTACCATCCCAACAGACCGAGGACGCAACGGAGTTGTTCAAGTTTTCCTTATTCCCATCAATTCACACACTCGTGGGAATATCTCTGATTCAAAATTTCGGCCCTGGTCAGTGTGAATTTCCATAGGAACTCCTCTGAACATTATAAAAGTTTTATAAAAGAAAAAAAAAACAGATTCAACATATTCAGAACATTTTACTTAAGGTGGGCATAACTTTAATAATGAATTTAAAATTTTACATTTCCAAAATAAAGGGACTAAATTAAATCTTTTAGAACAGCTTGAAATAAATAATGGCTGATCCAGTTGCTTATTATTGCCTCCGTCACGGTTGCGGTATCCTGGTTGGGGATTGCATAGGCTTCGGGCCACCTGCTGAAGTAATCCATCACAACGAGGATGTAGCGGTTGCCATCTTCAGTTCGTGGAAAGGGACCAGCGTTATCCATAGCTATTCTTTCGAATGGCGCTCCGACGTTATACTGGTGCATCTTTCCTCGTGTCCTGGTTCTCGGACCTTTGTTGGAAACACATACATCGCATTTCTACACCACTCTTCCACATCCAATCTAGCGTTCACCCAGTAATACCGTTCACGTATTTTCTCTTATGTCTTCTTGACCCCAAAATGTCCACCTCCAGTCCCAACATGCAGCTCTTTTATTACTTCTTTCGTCTTTTTCTTGGGCAACACAACTTGTAGTCGCTTCTTGATCCCGTCCGGACTTTCCCAGATTCTTTTAAGGACTCCATTCTCGAGCTTCAGGGAATCCCATTGGGCCCAATAACATTTCGTAGTAGTACTAATGGGGCTTACGTCCGCCCATTTTAGCCGAGAGTCCCCTATCTCCTTCCATTTCATGATGGGTCCTAGGTCTTCATCGGTTGGCTGTTTCTCAATCAACACTGTATCTTCCCAATTCTCTTGTCTCTCCGCGGTGGTATGTAGGCATGAAACTTGTTCTAACCCTACTTTTCGTTCCACAGAAGAACAATGCTTGCAATTCCGTGGGCTTGGTCGTCGGCATTAACATGGTGTTTTCCTGGCCGATGTTCAATTTTGAAATTGTATTCTTGTAAACGCTGTAATCATCTGGCCACCTGTCTGTCAGGGTTTAACCATTTAAGAGAAAAGTGGTCAGTTCTCAGCACGAATTTTCTCCCATATAGATATTTGTGGAAGTGTTCTATAGTTTTTACGGCGGCGAATAGTTCTCGGCGGGTCACACAATAATTCTTCTCGGGCTTTGACAGTATCTTGCTAAAATATGCGATTACTCTTTCTTTACCGTCTTGAACGTGTGAAAACCCCCTCCAATACCCACATTGCTCGCATCGGTGTCGACTATGAATGGTTTTCCAAATTCGGGATAAGTCTAAATCGGGGTGTTAGACAACTTATTTTTCAGAACTTGGAAAGCTTCTTGACAGGTGTTCGTCCAGTGAAATAGCACTCCAATATGACGTGGCCTGGTATTTCACTTCAGTTCTAAACAACGCACACTTTTTGAGATTTAATTTCAGCTTTACCGCTATGAATTTCTGAAATACTTTGCTTAGATTGGGGATATGGTCCTCAAATGTTCGTCCAAGCACAATGACGTCATCCAAATAGACCAAACTGATTTCCCAATTCAGTCTTTGTAAAATGGTCTCTATTAATTTTTCAAAAATAGCTGGTGCGTTGCATAGCCCGAAGGGCATTACATTGAATTGCCAGAGACCGTTTCCTTCTTTTCAGGTTGTACTTCGACTTGCCAATATCCGCTCTTTAGGTCCAACGTCAAGGACCATTAAATTTCACTCGACAGAAAATCCAACGGGTCGTCGATTCGTGGCAAAGGATAGCTGTCCCTATGTGTTACTTCGTTTAATAGTCGATAATCAACGCAGAATCTCGTTGATCCGTCGTTCTTACGTACAAAAATGATGGGGGAAGTCCATGGACTTTTCGATAGTTCTATTATCCTTTTCTCGCACATGTCCCTTATCAATGAATTGACTTCTTCTCGTTTGGCTGAGGGTACTCGCCTGGGTGGCAGTTTGATAGGTCTTGCTTTTCCTGTGTTGATTCGGTGGTACGCTAAATTGGTTCATCTATAATCGGTTTCATCAATCGCAAAGCCGTTCTGATAAGTTAGAATTAGGTGTTCTAGCTTTCGAGTTTATTCTTTAGTAAGATGATCAGTTGAGTAATTCTTGTAAGGCATCTGTTCTTCCCTCTGTTCCCCAATTTGGTCCAAATTATTTATGGTAATGGTTAGCTCTAATGTCCCCATTGTCGTTCGTTTCGTAACCACAGTTCTTACGACAAAGATATCCTTCTGTCTCAATTCTTCGTTGTCTTGCTCTACGATTCCAGTCATTTCATAAGGGACATTTCTCTTTATTGAAATTCAGCCAACAGCTTCGGAGTGTCCAGGTAAAATTTGGTCTTCAGCAACGACAACCCGTAGTGTTCGGTGATCAGTCCCATTTCTTTCTAGTGGCAGTTCTTGATTTCCTATTCGTAAAGATTTAGTTCCCATTTATAGCTGGATTTCGTGTCTTTCCCTGAAGTCGAGTCCTAAAATGATGTCGTCGGTAATATCGTCCACCAGCACTTGTTGGTATAGGCTTGCGTCTCCAAGACCGATCACCACTTCGCATTCTCCATGGAACGATGTTGTTTCCCCTGTCGGAGTGGTTAAGACAGCATTTATGGTTAGCGGTCGAATCCTCCATCTAGCGATTATTCGAGGGTTCTTGATCGTTTTTGATGCGCCGGTATCCACTATCAGTTTTAGCTTCCTTCCGTCCACAAAACCATCCACGGTAAGTGAATTAAATTAATTTTTTTGGTTATTTTCACCATTTATTGTCGAAATATCTCGCCGTCTTCATCAAAATTCAACCTAGCCTGTCGAATTCTAACGTGTCCTTTGGATGCTTGTTTGGCTGCGTGGTATTCCAGCGCGTGCGACAATGCTTAGCTTGCAGTTTTATGTCGAGACATGCAGGGCTCGCTGTATTTCTACGTCTCGCATTCCATCGATAAACATTTGGGTGGACAGATTGTCTGTAAAGTCTTGAAGGGCAGCCAACCGCACAAGTCTTTCGACGTACGCTTCGAATTGTTGGAGGCTTTCGCTGCTACGTTGATGGCGACTTTTTAACTGAGCCTGATTTATTTGTTGTAGGTGTTTATTACCGTAGCGCATCTCCAATCGGTCCACCAGAATTTTGAAATAGTTCTGCTGCATTTCTGGTATACCTTGGAGAACGTCTAGAGCTTCTTCACGTAGCGCTATGATGAGGGCAGTGGCTTTCTCCGTTTCATTCCATTCATTTGCTTTGGCAGCAGCGTCGAATTGTTTAAGATAGACTGACCAAGAGACCTTCCCATCGAATGTTGGTGGTTTTATTATCGACATTGTTACACTTCCTTCTTCGCTTTTCTTTGGTTTTAAGTATTCTTGAACGTTCAGATTCAGTCCAACGTGGAAACTCCTTTGGAGAGAATCGCAATCGACGTAGCGGGACAAATGACATATTTCGGAAACAAATACATTTTAATCGTATTGAATTAATTAAGCTCAAGGGATTTAACGCTACCCTGAAGGTCAATTTAAACAGCTTTCTCAACGATCACAACACTGATTAGGACTGACACACACATTGTCTTATATGGTAGACCAATTAATTATTCAAGGGATGACCAGAATAATAGCGGACAGCATTTTATTTGGAAATACCACACAAATATGAGTTTACATGACACTAAAAATATTGTTTTCACTCCTTTCCCTTTGGAGTCGCCAAAAATCATTTTAAATGTATTCGTTTTATGCATAACTGAAAGTGTCTGCAAATTTAATGCGATTCTGAGGGTTGGCCTTTTCGGAACTCCAGCCGTTTTTTTAATAATGTTGGTTAGGGGCAGGGAAGCATTTACATACCGTAACCTAACCTTAATAACGCAAAATAAACGATACGTCAATTTGACAAAAAAAGTTGTCTTAGTTAATAATTTTTTTAGAAAAGCAACAAAACAACTAAAATCAGCTTATATTTATTAAAATATATTTTGCAAAAAGGAAGTGACGACTTTGTAACTAAGTAAAAATGAATGTTCTGTACTGCTTAATAACCAGTACAAATTTTAAATTAATCGATTAAATAGTTGCTACAAAATTGAATTTGTTTATCTGTGAGATCTTTCTTTTTGCTGCTTTGTTGTACGTACAACAATGAAGATATTTTACAAAAATATTCTTGTAGGAAATAATGAATACAAATCACTGAATTTTCAAAAGTGACGTTTTAAGTATTGCAAAAACATACAGTGGCTTTAGCTTATAGACAATTTGAACAACTAATTGATATGACACGTGGCAACTTAACCAAAACCTAAGCAAAACCCTCGTGGTGGTGCATGCACCTTAATAGCTCGGTATAGAAAATAAATCGAAATTTTACCAAACATGAATTATTCGTGGAACACCCTATATATATATTTAGCAACGGTCACCGCTGCGGCTCGACCACTTTCGGATCGTCTCGGGTCTCGATTCCAGTAACAAGTGACAAACCGAATCGTGCAGTGACTAGTTAACCTCCAAATTTGTTTGTTGGAAATCCACAAAATCCAACTTTTTTCGGGTTTATTCACGGATTTACACTTTTTTAACTCGTAACCATAATGTTTCACAATGCACACACAGTTTTTACACGAGACAACATCAAATTTTTACTATTTTTATTAATAAACAATTAAAAATATGGCTTTCCCTCCACTTTTTATTGATCCTCAAACTAAAATAAAGCCATTTAATGCAAAAAAAAGTTCAAACTTTATTTTAAGGAGGAGCCGCGATTCTATAGTTTTATGCCTTTTATTGTAATTATCTTGGGTGGCACTGCTAAAAAAGCAGAAATACTCTGCAAATATCTCTTATGAGGAAGTACCAAGAAATCTCTAATAACATTATAACAAGTGTGTGACTGCGAATACAGTATAAATGCCATTAAAATTGTCGCAGGTCGATATCTATTTTACTTGAGATAATTTGATTTAACTGATCAATTATTATTTCTAAATGTTTATTATACAGAAACGTATCATTTTCATCAGACGTTTCTTCATATTTTAAGTATGCATCAGAAATTAATTTTAATCCTCTTTGAAGCATATCTTTTATACTTTATTCTTTAATATCACCGATATCTAATGATCTATATCGCGACAATAAATTTAAAAAATTGGGACCATGTTTTCAATTTACACTTCCATGGTAAAATCCATTTGAGATCATTGCATGAAAGTTTATTAGGTATCTTTGAGACAAACCTTTACTTTTAAATTATCTTCAATTACTATTGTGGTCTTAACAGTAAAGTACTGATCTATATCTAAAGTGTAAAAACACAACTTACGACTATTGTTTTTTTATTTTTTTCGTGAATTTTAGCTTCCCACGAATAAATTTCTAATTTTGTTTGAAAATGTTTAATTAGATCAGCAGTCAGATACCTATGTCACTTTGTAAAAAATCCTCTATTATGTATTTCCTCTCTCTGTACAATAACTTCTCTGCGTACTTCTGGGTTTATTTTCTTTTTGTTGTCAAACTTTCTTGGGATTGCACTCACTTAACTTTGGATATTTTAATGGCACTTTTTTGTGTTCACCTGTTTCTAAAGTAAAGCATGATATCGAATAATGTCTGAGTCATAAAAAAATTTGGCACTCACAACACTTTCTTTTGAAGGAGTCCAGTTTTTTCTTGGAATTGCTTTCAACCGTTTTTCAATTCTGTCTTTTTTTGAGGAAAATAAAATTAATGTAGTCGTAATTTGACTTACATCCAGTAATGGAACACCGTCGAGGCATCAACTAATTAATGTGTATTGAAAATATGCACAACTTAACGAAATTGCACTGATCGCTTGAAAATCAATTATTTCTTCAAAAGAAAACATTCTGAACTTGAGAGGTTTTACTATAACTAGCATGGCTAGTTTCTAGAGGCGGCTGTGCTAACATCCTACTAAATCGTTGAGTATTAATAAGGTTGTATATTTTAAGGGACTCTAGCCACATCCAACAATTCAACGACGCAGAGTTTAGAATAAAATCGACTGTAGCGGGAAAACAAACAAAACAATTAAAGTGATAAGGAAGCAAGAAAGGTATGAAAATGCAGTAATAATTAAGGGATTTGTGTAATGGGAATATTTAAGTAATATTCAAAATACTTAATTAGATTATTAACCTCCACTTTTGTTTATGGTGTACGAACTTTAACGTTGGTATTTTATAAGGAAATGAAAACAATAAATATGATGTAAACGGAAAAAAAGTTCTTGACAACTAATTAAATAAAATAAAAACAGACTTACCCTGATTAAAACAATAATAATCACACTGTACACAAACGACACTTGTTAGAACATTCGATGTTTACTTGTTTTGTTCAGCTACCTACCTAACCTATAAATCTACTCTTTCTGGGACTTTCTATTTCTGTTCGACCAACTTCGGCTTACTTCGATTCAAACGAAAAGTTGACATTCATCTATGGGTGAGAACCAACGTGCCTATGGTGCCAACAGAAGAGTAAACAATATTAAATGTTTACAGTAGCGTGTCTAATAAGATTCAAGAAAGGGGTAAAATTTTCCACGTAAATTTCATTTTTCATTTAATTAATTAGATGAATACAAATAGGTACCAGAAGGAAAATTAAATGATATTTTTACTTCTCATAATCTACTCTTCATCAGTTTAATAATAATGCAATTGAAGTTTCTAAAGAATAAACAGAACGTAGATAGTGAATTTGGAAAGTCAATAATACAAAAATACCCAAAACCCTTGCTAATATAAAATTAGATAATTTAGTAATATTAAATTGCATACCCACCTACTTGTAGTTTTTTTATTTTTTAATAATAAACTGTCTAAGGTAAGATGTTCACCAATTTATTTATTAAAACTCGACAAATGTTTCGGGTGTCACCCCATTATCAAGAGTACAAATACCAAAGTTATGCACAAATTGAGGAACTATATTATATACAGAGTTGGAAAAGAAACAGTTTTTTATTAAATTTATGAAACAAACAGTTCAAAATGTTTAAAACATGTGTTCATATGTTTTAATCATTTGTTTTTTTAATTTAATTTGAACAAATGATTTAAACATTTTAAACTAGTTTTAAAAAAGTTAATTTTTTTATCATGTGAGGGAAATAGAAATTCAACCGACTTGCTGTTCGGACCTATCCACACGGGTAAGACAAAACGTTCATTGAACAAAGAGATTCATTGTCGGCATTTATTTTATTAAATTGCATATATATATAGCACTTTTTTTATTCTTTATATGAAGATTGCAAAAATGATTAAAAGTGTTTGTACGAGTTTTACTATACCAAGCTCTATTTTTCAAGAGACAATGCCGCCGTTTGACGATTGTATGTTTGACGATATGTGCGTATTTTTATAACTTACAATTAGTTTGAAGCTCATAAGTACAGACGGGCCGCTGAATTGATGTATTGATTGCATCCACACGTCCACTGCACCACACATTTTGAAACTACAGTCGTTTAAAAGCATTTCATGAAAAACGTCGTTTTCTGTATTCCACAAACATGAATTTAACAAATTTAAACAGAAATTGATTATTATTTAGCTTAATTTAGAATTTATTTTTTACTTTTCTTTTTATTTTATTTTTGTTTATGTTAACAATTAGGTATGTATGGTATATGTATAATAAATGAGTTTTTTCTTAATAATTAATGTTTTCCTCATTTTATACCCATCACCAATATTTTTCTTTAGCTGAACGAATTTAATGAATGTTTCACGTTTTGTTTTTTTTTTTGTTTTAAACACAGTTTAAAACACTGTTAAAAACACTTTAATTTAAAACATATTTTATTTAGATTGTGTTTTAAACGGTGTTTAAAACAGGTGTTTTAAAACAGTTTGTTTTAAACATGCCAACCCTGATTATATACTACGAGATAAGTCACTTAACAAAAAATCTCATTGTAATTGGTTGTTAACAATATTTGATTTGCTGTTGGTAGCTTTCTAAATTTTCGAGCATGGTTAACTTTTTACTTTTTGTAATATTTGTGGGTACTACTTTTAAATTCTCCAAATTAATTTTGTAGGAAAATTGAATAATTTTTTTACTTCTCATAATTTATTCTTCGTCAATTTTATAATAATGCAATTGAAATTTCTGAAAGGTATACAGAACGTAGTGAATTTGGAAAGTGAATAATACAAAAGTACCGAGAACCCTGCTAATATAAAATTATATAATCTAATACCTAATATAAAACCTAAAACCTACCTAATTGTGGTTTTTTTTTTCTATAAAATACTTAAGGAAGACTTTCCAAATGCAAAAAATATGTTTTTCCGCGTTTTGATATGTGCTTGCACTCACTCGGTCTGATTACAAATGTTACATGTTGCATAAATAATAATGAACTAAACATATTGTTACGTAATTTATATATATCCCGTATTTTTGATGTGTAACATCTTTCCTCTCGCTTTTTGCAATCTATGGGAGTGATTTCGTGAAATGGGACGGAAGTGTGTAACAGGAAGGTGAAGCGCGCGACATTTGAATTGGCGAATGAGCGCGCGGGGGTAGAATTGATTTAAAATTGCATTACTCCTTGTGTCAGTTAAATTAAATACAATTTTCATTGAAGAGAATTTCTTTGTTATGAAAAATCATTTCAAATAATACCTGACCCAATTTGTTCAGAATATAATTTTAAAATTGCCTATTACTAAGGTGAGATGTCAAATGTTACACATCATACGCGACTACTGTAAGGCTCGCTTGAAATCAACACTTTTTATTTAATTAATTCGTACACAACAACAATTTAATAACTATTTCGCTTTTCAATCACTTTTTCTGCTCTTATCACTTATATCTGTCATTCTTCTGTCTAGAACTGTCAAACTGTGCAACGCTGTTCCTTATATAGTATCTATTATGGACGTTTCTAGGTGACTCTCGAAACCTGCAGCAACTCTCGAACTTTCTGGAACGCGTTATAGGTAACTTTCATTCAACTTTCGCAGTCGGTGGGTGACAACTTCATCAAAAACACACTGCCCCCCCCCTCTAGCGCTGATCGTCCCGATCAGTTTCTTCCACTGTGTATGGTGTCAACCGGTCGAGGTGTACAACTTTCATTTTCAATTTGGGGCCTCGTTGTATTCTGTAGACGACATCGTTTATCCGGGTAATCACTTTGTACGGGCCCTCCCAATTCTGTTGTAATTTAGGGCACCTTCCTTTCTTGAGAACTGGGTTATAGAGCCATACACGATCGCCCTCCCTGAACCCAGTGGAATTCACTCGCTGATCGTAGCAAGTCTTCATTTGATCACTTTCGAATTTTATTCTTGTTCTAACGGCTTCATAGATGCTGTTTAGCCGCTCGCCTAGTTGAGACACATAATCATCCGTGGACAGCGAAGAATCTTCAGGTCGCCCAAACATCAGATCAGCAGGTAGTATCAGTTCTTTCCCGAATAGCACACAGGATGGGGTCTGTCCGGTAGTCTAGTTAGTGTATGTATGTCCTGTGGGCTAGAAGAAATAAGGGAATGTGACGATCCCAGTCGGTCTGATTATCGTCCACGAACATCCTCAGGTTGTTTTCTATAGTCGCATTAAATCTCTCTACCATCCCAACAGACTGAGGATGCAACGTAGTTGTTCCAGTTTTCCTTATTCCCATAAATTTACACTCTCGTTGGAATATTTCTGAATCTAAATTTCGGCCTTGGTCAGTGGGAATTTCCATAGGAACTCCATATCGGCTGATCCAGTTGTTTATTATTGCCCCTGCCACGGTGGTTACATCCTGGTTGGGGATTTCATAGACTTCAGGCCACTTGCTGAAGTAATCCATCACAACGAGGATGTAGCGGTTGCCATCTTCAGTAAGATGTTCAATTGCCTTGCTGATTAATTCTTACAATGCTTCTGGCAACTTCCCGTTTTCTTCCCTTTGTTTTCCAATTTGGTCCAAATGATTTATGGTGATGGCTGGTTCTAAGGTCGCGATTGGCGTTCCTTTCGCAAGTTTTTGTTCAAAGCCTTTCAAGTTGATAACTCTGATTGGAATCGTGGTCGAGCCGGTTTGTACCACAGTTCATGAAGTCGAGTCCCAAAATGATGTCGTCGGTGATATCGGCCACCAGCACTTGGTATAGGCTTGCGTCTCCAAGACCGGGGCTTCTCAGTTTCCTTGCTTGCTTCCTTTGGCGGCTGACGTCTGTCTTCTTCCAGCTGGACAGCCGCTGCTCAAGTGCCCCGTACGTCCACAATTCCAACATGTAATTTCTCGCTTCCGTTTGACACAACTGCGTGCAACAGCGATTGCGCTCACTCATCCCTTCCTTCGGTTTTGACGACACGACTTCTTTAGCTATTTCTACAACTTCTTGTCGAAATATCTCGCTGTCGTCATCAAAATTGAACCCAGCCTGTCGTATAGTCGAATTCTAACATGTCCTTTGAATGCTTGTTTGGCTGCTTCGTATTCTAGCGCATGCGACAATGCTTCGCCTGCAGTTTTATGTCTAGACATGCGCACAGCTTGCTGTATTTCGACATCTGGCACTCTATCGTCAAACATTTGGGTGGACAGCTGGTCTGTAAAGTCTTGATGGGCATTAGGATAAGCCAACCGCACAAGCCTTTCGACGTCCGCTTCGAATTGTTGGAGGCTTTCGACTTTTTAACTGAGCCTGATACATTTGTTGTAGGTGTTTATCATCATAGCGCATCCCCAATCGGTCCACCAGAATTTTAAAATCGTTTTGTTGCATTTCTGGTATACCTTGCAGAACGTCTGGAGCTTTCCCCGTAGGGCTATGATCAACGCAGTAGCTTTCTCCATTTCGTTCCATTCATTTGCCTTGGCAGCAGCGTCGAATTGTTTAAGATAAACTGACCATCGAATGTTGGTGGTTTTATTCGCGACATTCTTACTCTTCCTTCTTCGCTTTTCTAATAAAAATTCCAGTTAATTTTAAGAAAAACGGATTGAAATCGTATCGTAGCTAAATGTTGAGAAACACGTGGTGTGTGTGCTCTGAGTTAGTTTGTGTTTTTTGTTGGGAAAAACAATTCCTATTTTCATATGACTTTCTGCACTTGTGAAACAGTGTTTCAAGTTTTAATTATGAAAGCCTCACTGCTATCGGTGCATACACTTCGAAGTTTTTAATTTTTCAAAGTTTATAGTTCTTTTGTATAGTCTGGTATATGTACACTCTTTTTTGCCAGATAATCTCGTGTTTTTCCTCTACTTTTTTTACTAACTGTATTAATCAATAATCTCACAATGTCAACCTGTGTATCTTGTGGAAATGGATTTGATAGCACATCTGTCATCACGCCCTGCTCTTGCTGCGGCGATCTTTATCATGGCACCGTATCGTGCACTGGTGTGACTGCATCCGAGCAAAAAGTTTTTATCCCAAAAATACTAAGCCACTTTTAGTTTACAGATGTAAGAAATGTACTTTAGCTGGGGGTAATTCGATATTTCTCTCAGCGGTCACTCAGTTTCAATCCTCCATTGATCGCCTAAATAGTGTTTGTGCCAAGAAGATAAAATTGACTCTCTCATAGAAGACTTAGCGCTTTTAAAGTCAGATATCCAGGCACTACAACAAAATTCTGCTCGCCTATCCGAGTTATCTGAGTCTTTAGTCAAAATTCGCTCAGATATAAACAAAATTCCTTCACTTGCGTCCCAGGTCCAAAGGTGAAGTCAAGAAAGTTCCCAAACTCGAAACTGAGATCAAGAAGTTAGACATCGACCAGCTTGATCATGAAATCCAAGACATAATTTCCAGAAGTTGCAACTTATTGATGTTTGGTTTATCAGAGACCAACGATCAAAATGCTGCATCTGATAAGACCAAAGTATCTGATATTCTATCCAAAATAAATAACATTTATACCTCTAAGTTGCATCTTAAAAGGATTGGCAGGCCTCTGGAGGGCAAACCTCGCCCACTTCTTATCACCCTTTCTTCTAGAAGCGAAGTTCTTAGAATACTTGGTGCAAAGTCAAAGCTGCCACAAGGTATGTCAGTATCGTCGGACAAGACCCAATATCAAAGAGACATTTTGAAGCAACTGCGAGCAAGTGTGAATAACCACAACTCTCGTTATCCAGACAGGCAGTACACTATTAGATATGTTAATGGAATCCCCAAAGCTGTTCTCAAATGATCAATCAACACCAATCGCGCTCCAAAAAACGCCCAGGTGGACGCTCCACATTCTCAATTTACACCCAAAACGCTCACTTTCTAATCAATAAGCTATCAACCCTTCGTTCAAATTTATATCAACTCACAGTATTTCCAGACATCATAATTTTCACAGAAACATGGCTAAAAGACCACATCAGCTCATCCGAACTTGGACTGCAGGACTATTCATTATTTCGTCGTGATAGATCTCCCTCCGCAGCAACAAGAGGTGGAGGTGTTCTCATGGGGATCAGAAACAATATTCTTTCAACTGCTCTCGACTACGGTGTTCAGTCATAATCAACCTTCATCTGCATTTCAATTAATAGTACTCATTTTTTAATTGCTGCTGTTTATATCCCACCTCTCTCTAGTTCATTAGTCCTCAACGAATTTCTGCAATTACTTGATAAGCATGCTCAATCCTTCTCACACTCCAATGTAATAATCTGTGGTGACTTCAATCTGCCACATGTTCAGTGGAACGTGGCAGACTCTGAGCCCCGTTCCACTTCATATCAGTCTCCTGATCAATTGGCTAAAATACACGCTCTAGCAAACGCAGCTGGCCATTATAATCTAATTCAGCTTTACCCTACGCATCCTGGGAAAGTTTACTCTCTTGATCTTCTATTTGCTTCATCATCCACAGTTGAATATAATTCACTAGAAGATCAGCTCCTATCATGTGATGATCATCATATTTCGTGCTTCTTTTAGTACAGTGTACCCAGTGAACTTTCAAGTGACAAACATGTTTACTCACGTCGCAATTTTCTTAATGCCAATTATGAAGTTGTCACTCAGACCTTCAATTCTATTGACTGGGACACCGTTGTTGGAGATGGCGACATTGATACCAATGTAAATGCTTTTTATAATCTAATTGATTCTCAGATCTCTAGTCACGTGCCTCTCCAACAGCGACTCAATAGCAGTTTCCCCTCCTGGTACGACTCTGAGCTTATTAACTTGATAAATGACAAGAAAAGTGCTCATTGTACATGGCGCCGCACTGGCGATTATAGTATATATATAGAATTTAAGAAATTGAGGGCCATGTGCATTAGAAAAAGCAAAGTTTTATATAAAAATTTCATCGCCAAAGCAGAAAATGGCTTATTATGTGATACCAGATCTTTCTGGAAATTTGTTAAGAATCTCAAAGATTGTAAAAGTTTACCTAATACTATGTATTTAAATCACGAACACTCTTCCACCGAATTCGGCAACGCAAACTTGTTTCAAAGTCATTTTTGTTCTTCATTCTCTGACTCTAGTTTTAATTATAATAAGTACTTTGTCGATAGTCCTTTGCCTCCACCATTTATTGTTACTAGTGCCTCCTTGAATAGAGCATTCAATTCGCTAAAGCAATCAACAGACCCGGGTCCAGATGGTCTGCCTCAATACTTCCTGAGCAAGTGTTGGCCTGTACTACAGAATCCCATTTTAAGAATTTTTAACCAATCACTTGCACAAGGTTACTTTCCATCTCGCTGGAAACTTACGTTTATCTATCCAATTCATAAAAAAGGGGAAAGAAATGATGTTTCCAATTACAGGCCGATTGCTATCCTCAGTGTTTTTGGCAAACTTCTGGACCTACTGGTGGCAGAACATGTGTCCAACAACTTTTTAAATCAAATTATAAATGAGCAACACGGTTTTGTAAAGGGTCGATCAACGACCACTAATCTAGCGATTTTTACGGACTTTACGACCTTAGCTTTGGCACATAGGGCCTAGGTGGACTCCATATACGTTGATTTTTCTCGCGCTTTTGATTCTGTCAACCACGACCGCCTGCTAGCTAAATTGGAAATCCTCGGCATTCAAGGCAAACTTCTCAACTGGTTAGCCTCTTATTCTCTCAGACCGCAAGCAGGCTGTTAGAATTTCTAGTTGCGCCTCAAACATTGAACAGGTCTTGTCCGGAGTCCCTCAAGGTTCTCACCTTGGTCCCTTGCTTTTTATTCTCTTTATAAACGATATTTCATCGTCATTAACATCTGTAAAATTTTTGCTCTATGCTGACGATATAAAATTATATTCCCTCATAAATGATGTTTCCGACACTGTCAATGTTCAAAACGATCTAGTCGCTCATTATAACTGGTCGTGTGATAATTTATTAACAATTAATGCTTCCAAAACTTTTGTCTTTCCATAAATGTCAATCACCTTTAATCGTTAATTACACAATTAGCAATACACAAATTTCAAGAGTGGATGAGATCTCGGATATTGGTATCATTTTCACATCCTCTTTATCTTTCACCAATCACATTACTGCAATAGTACGCAAAGCTTCCAGGATTCTAGGTTTCATCTGCCGTACAACCAGAGATTTTTGCAAGCCCGATTCTCTACGCCACCTGTACGTTGCCATGGTGCTCTCGGTTCTCTCATACTGTTCCATAATCTGGTCCCCGTACACAGCTATTGACATTAATCTTATAGAAAGTGTTCAACATAGACTACTTCGACAGTTATGCTTGAGATCGGGAAACCCCATGTCTCCTTTTTGTCACGACTACGACTCTGCTTACAGTACTTTCAATATCAATAAGATTAACAATATTTTTTGTTATTATGACTGTATCTTTGCCTACAAAATTTACCACAATTTGTTCAATAGTGATGAATTGATCTCTTATTTTATCGTAAGAACCGTACCTTATTCTGTCAGGAGCACTAGAGAGATACTTGAAACCTCCTGTCCTCAATCTTTTTATTATAACTCAGCTATCCCCAGACTCAAGCGTACGTTTAATCAGCTCTCTATTGAGCTTAGATCAAGTTCATCGATAAGCGTGTTCAAGGCACGTTTAAAAGAACAGTCTAGGTATGGTATGAGCTACTCATGCTACAATAAATTATTTTCTGAACACCGCATTATCTCACATTTAGTTTTTTTTTATAAAATTTATCATTGCGTCACAATGTTTATAATTGCGTGCGTCCCACTCATTTACTACCTACTTTATATGTATATGTCGGAACAGGCATAATTTCTCGATTGGTAGTATTTACTTGATTATTATCCATGATAATTAAAATAACAAGAACACTGAGTACAACTGGACATAATAATAATCTTTTAGTTTTATTACAAGTCGAAAACGAATACACGGGCTGTCCGTTCTATTTCGCAGTCAATACCGAAGTGCCCTCTTCAGCCGCCCCCTGCGGCAGGGATCATGCCAACACATGGCCCCTTTTCCTAAATTTCTCAGAAACACCACTACAAGACAGCCCGTGTCTACGTTCGATGATCTTACTCGTCATCTCGACTTTAAACATGGTTTGGAAATCTTATTATTCTGCTAATACAAACAATATCGACATCTGTAACCTAATAGCCTTTTAAAAAGGAACATGCACTAAACTTAAGGGTGACAGTAAATTGTGCCTCTATGTCACCATAAATAAGAAATAATCGCCTTCAGGCGCCATCTCCGACATATACTTTGTGAAAGAGCTGTTAAAGCTCGTTTAAGTGTAATAAATAAATAAAAAAAAATAAATGAATAAACGAGAATTATAAATTGGAAAAATGAACTTATGAAACCAATGATAAACAACAGAAAAAACTTTAATCTTGTAGTGGTAACTAAATTCAGGCTGTAGTTACCGTTTATAGAACTATTTCAATCAATAAATTAAATTTAGGCAAAACTTTGATTAACAATAAAAGAATGGATCGGCCGAAAAAAATATATTGTAGACCCTTTGATGCATTATACTTATATAGGACAGTTTTTCAAACATTTGGTTTTTATTTACATTTAGCACGATTGATATATAAACCTCATGAATGTTGACTTGTAATAATACACACAGAAAGATATGTTATTTACGGTCTTCCGGAAAATACACTTTTTATTAGCTTCTATTTCCATCTGGCTCTTTGCCTGAAGGGTAAAAATTTTGTCAGTGAAGGCCACTACTGTTGTAGTATTAGTACAGTCGGTAAAGAATTTTCGCGATATAAATTTTTATCCATTTGGAAGTTGTTCCTTGTTGTAACCAGCGAAGAGTTAAGCACGCTTGTATATTTTTAAATTACGAAAAATGGTGCAATACCAAATGGGGGCGGTTCCAATTTGGCAAAACGCGTTATATCCATGTACCTAATATAAACTATAGGTTGCATTTTTCAATGAAAAGATTCAAATAAAAATTGTAGAGAATTGTAATACTTTTAATTTTAGCTGCAACACTATTAGGTCCGTACTGCAAAATGCTTAAAAAATAAGAAACATCAAAAAATGCTAATTCTTTGCTTAAATATTTATCGTCATAACTTCTTCTTTCTGAGCAAATATTTCAAATTCTGTTTCTTCGTCAATCAACTAATTGTCATATTCCGTTAGGGGCAAAACAACCCTTATGTTGAATCTTGTTAGAAAAAACCTTGAACGTTTTTTTCTTTTATAGGTACATTTTATATTTTATGATTGTTAGATATAAACTTAAGAATGTGCAAACCATCTGCATGGTTCTAAAAAGTTGGCCCAATATCATAAAACGGTTCTTCGAGGAACGAACCGTACCAACAGCCTGACCTTTCTAGATCCGAAGGGTGCAGGGTGGCGGTGGTTCAAAAGACCATAAGTATTTTTGCAAATAAATTTTAAGAAAGAAAGAGAGTCTGTTGATTCGACAGCAACCAAAAAGGCTCACTCTAAATATTAAAATTAATTTGTACTGTACCTACTTTCGAAAAGGAACCAAAATTGTCATCAAGTTGTAATTATATTATACCTAGATATGTAAATAAATACAATATTAGTTGCATTCTAACGACAAAACAAAAACCAACTAAACTAAACTTTCAACATGGCGTGTTAACTCTTGTGTTAAGACGCAACACCTTATTTATTGCTTTAAAAAAGGAAACTATTTTTTGTATACAAATAGAGTTGTAGCGATTGCTATACAACATACTACCTTATAACCAAGAGAAAAAAACATTTTTTAAACTTGAAATGTTTGCTCATAAAATTTTTGACAATAAACATTATAAACAATTAACAATATGTCATCAAAGCATTTTTTTATGGTCCATTTGCGCTCACAAAAGCTAGTCGGTTCAGATTTTAGAAACTTTCATTTCAAAGTGACAAATTATTAAAAAAGTTACTTTTGCAATAAATCTATATTAATAAATGAGGAGACGATTTTTTTGTCCAGATTAACTGCAAAAACTACAAAACGGATAGACCATAAGATATTTCAATAAGTTTTGATATTTGGTAAAGAAAACACACAAACATATATGGAACTGAATTTGCTTAGATAATAAACAAGTTTTGGGGAAGGAATATACATACCTCTACATTCTACACGGCCATTGAAGTATTCCTAACAGAATTTACACCAACCCCTTTGAACCACCCCCATTTGTTAACGAACATTTTTTCTTAATTAATAATAATATCATCTGTCCTCTCTGTACAGTGTGCATATATGAAAAATTCGTACGGTATAACATATCATACAATTAGTCTAAGGTTTATAATCTATTTACATCACACTAGAAAAGAAGGGACAGTAGCGAAACATGTAGTAATTAGTAGTAATAAAGAGAATTCGTTTTATAATGATAAAGTAAAGGTTTCTGTTACACAAGTTAAGCACAAAATTAATAAATCATGTTAAAAAGAAGTTTTTAGAAATACGCGTGTGGTAAAACTAAATTGTTATTTCAATGAGTTTATAACCAACTCGGCGAATATTCTTTGTTGCAATCCTATCTGTTGTCTACGGGTTTGCCCTCTTTCAAACATGAATTAATAAAAACCGGATGTAGACGACCCTATAACTGGGAATATTGTTTCCACAAAAATGTTAGATTTTAAGACGTCTTATAACGCCTAAACCTGAGACTAGAAAAGAAAGGGACTCGTAAGTCGTATATTGTGCCTGTGTCGCGTTTTGCTGGCAAAATTGCCATGTGCAACCATGTTTTGGAGATTTTTTCGACAGCAGTGGAGAAAATCTGAAATTATGTGAAAAACGTTGTTTAATTTATTTGTGTTTGAAAAAACAGAATTTTTGTATATTGTGCTAATGACTGTAAATATAACAGTGTAAGAAAAAAAAAACAAGAATTACATTTCACACATAAAAATAATGTTTTATATACTATTAAGGGAATTAGCTGTTACTTGTTGAAACTTCTTCATCATAATTAAACAAAATTAAAACACTAGTTTCAAAAAATTTTCTTTATTGTGACACACAACAATTGTTTCACCACACAGTGGCTTCATCAGGTGATGATTTACAAACTTAAAACTAACAATCTGTATATATATAGGAAACCTAGTCGCAAAATAGAGGGGAGGGAAGTAAATTAGAATATATTCAATAACGGTGAACTGTTATACTCAATTTGGTCATTTAGTGATAAATTTTGTTTAACATATCTATTTATTTCTAAACTTTCTAGACAGTTTAATTTATGGCTTTTATTACAAACATGTAAAATTTTAAATTCTTGGTTGAAATTATGGTTTTCATTATTTAAATGTTCAGCATAGGCTGAATCTGTTTTTTTATTAATAAAACTATTGAAATGTTCTTTAATTCTAACTTTAAAGGACCTACCAGTCTGACCAACATAGACTTTGTTACATTCTAAACAACTTAAGCTATATACTCCTGATTTGTTTTCTTTTTGTGTTTTGCATTTATTATTAATTAAATATTTGCCTAATGAATTATTTGTTTTGAAAGAAATGAAGCTATTATTAATTCTTTTAATGTTATGGCCTATTACTGTTGAAATATTACCTAAATATGTAAGACTGTTGAACTTATCTAATTTAGATTTAATATGTGGATATATATGATTTAGTGTTTACTGTCTCAACTCTTTATTTAAAATATTTTCCACTACCGAAGATGAATAACCATTATTTTGAGCTATTGTGTGGATTCTTTTTAGTTCTAAAGAGAAATCCTTTTTATTTAAAGGTAAATAAATTAATCGATGGATAAACGCATGGAAAGCAGCTAATTTTTGAGAAATCGGATGAAAAGAATTGGCATGTATAATAGAATCCGTGTGTGTTGGTTTGTGATACACATTAAATTCATGTTTTTGACCATTACGTGTAATATTTAGATCCAAAAAGTTAAGTGAGCCATTATTTTCTAATTCAATTGTGAATTTAATTTTATTATGAATATTGTTTATATAATTATGAAATAAATTTAATTGATATTCATCTTCGACAATTTTCTAAAAAACATTAATTTTAGAATCAATAAAATTATACACAAGAAGTTTGTCGTTCAAAAAAAGAAATTAGATAAACTTAAAACTATAACTCCTCATTTAAACAACAATATTGCTCATAGTGATAATATCAATTTTGAAAATTCCATAATCAAGTCCATTAAAAATAAATCTGCTGATAATAATTTAGTGTTCACTAAAGCTGACAAAGGCAACACTGTCATAGCCATCCCTAAAATAGACTATAATTATAAAGTATTTGCATTTTTAAATAATAATGATTTCAAACGATTAAAAACAGACCCTACTATCAAATACCAAAAACAAATGAAAACTTCGTTAAATAACTGTAATTACTTAGTAGACGACAAAACAAGAAAGTATTTAACAATAATGAATCCCCAAGCACCAAAACTGTATGGGTTAATAAAGCTCCACAAAGTTGAATTGCCAATCAGACCAGTTGTAGCTTATCTACAAGCACCTTGTGCTAAACATTCTAAATGGCTCATACCTATTATAAAAAAACATACCAACTTCAAAGCTCAATGTGCCGTGAAAAATTCTTTAGATCTTATTGACAATATTTCCAAAATTAAATTAAATAATAATAGCAAATTGTTATCTTTCGATGTTACTAATTTATTTGCTAGCATACCACCGCAAGAAGTCCTAAATATAATTCGCAATAAACTAATTACTGGAAATACCAACCCTATTATAATCCAAGAAATTTTACTTATGTTAGAAATTTGTTTAACACAAAATTATTTACATTTCAATGAAGAATTCTATATACAAGAAAACGGGTTGGCAATGGGTAACCCATTAAGCCCATTACTAGCCGAAATATTTATGGACTTCTTAGAAAACAAAATTATAATACACCCATTATTTAAATACTGTTCATATTGGTTTCGATACGTGGACGATATTATTGTTTGTTTCAATGGTACAGAAAGACAATTAAATTTATTTCATAATTATATAAACAATATTCATAATAAAATTAAATTCACAATTGAATTAGAAAATAATGGCTCACTTAACTTTTTAGATCTAAATATTACACGTAATGGTCAAAAACATGAATTTAATGTGTATCACAAACCAACACACACGGATTCTATTATACATGCCAATTCTTTTCATCCGATTTCTCAAAAATTAGCTGCTTTCCATGCGTTTATCCATCGATTAATTTATTTACCTTTAAATATAAATAAAAAGGATTTCTCTTTAGAACTAAAAAGAATCCACACAATAGCTCAAAATAATGGTTATTCATCTTCGGTAGTGGAAAATATTTTAAATAAAGAGTTGAGACAGAAAACACTAAATCATATATATCCACATATTAAATCTAAATTAGATAAGTTCAACAGTCTTACATATTTAGGTAATATTTCAACAGTAATAGGCCATAACATTAAAAGAATTAATAATAGCTTCATTTCTTTCAAAACAAATAATTCATTAGGCAAATATTTAATTAATAATAAATGCAAAACACAAAAAGAAAACAAATCAGGAGTATATAGCTTAAGTTGTTTAGAATGTAACAAAGTCTATGTTGGTCAGACTGGTAGGTCCTTTAAAGTTAGAATTAAAGAACATTTCAATAGTTTTATTAATAAAAAAACAGATTCAGCCTATGCTGAACATTTAAATAATGAAAACCATAATTTCAATCAAGAATTTAAAATTTTACATGTTTGTAATAAAAGCCATAAATTAAACTGTCTAGAAAGTTTAGAAATAAATAGATATGTTAAACAAAATTTATCACTAAATGACCAAATTGAGTATAACAGTTCACCGTTATTGAATATATTCTAATTTACTTCCCTCCCCTCTATTTTGCGACTAGGTTTCCTATATATATACAGATTGTTAGTTTTAAGTTTGTAAATCATCACCTGATGAAGCCACTGTGTGGTGAAACAATTGTTGTGTGTCACAATAAAGAAAATTTTTTGAAACTAGTGTTTTAATTTTGTTTAATTATGATGAAGAAGTTTCAACAAGTAACAGCTAATTCCCTTAATAGTATATAAAACATTATTTTTATGTGTGAAATGTAATTCTTGTTTTTTTTTTCTTACACTGTTATATTTACAGTCATTAGCACAATATACAAAAATTCTGTTTTTTCAAACACAAATAAATTAAACAACGTTTTTCACATAATTTCAGATTTTCTCCACTGCTGTCGAAAAAATCTCCAAAACATGGTTGCACATGGCAATTTTGCCAGCAAAACGCGACACAGGCACAATATACGACTTACGAGTCCCTTTCTTTTCTAGTCTCAGGTTTAGGCGTTATAAGACGTCTTAAAATCTAACATTTTTGTGGAAACAATATTCCCAGTTATAGGGTCGTCTACATCCGGTTTTTATTAATTCATGTTTGGAAGAGGGCAAACCCGTAGACAACAGATAGGATTGCAACAAAGAATATTCGCCGAGTTGGTTATAAACTCATGAATCTCTTCGGGTTGTTCTTCAGCCCATATACGGCAAAGTTTGCTTATTGACGTAGCCATTCAGCCAGAAATGGGCCTCATCGCTGAACAAAATTTTGCTCGAAAACAGTGGATCTTCAGCAAGCTTTTCGAGCGCCCAAAGACTGAAACGACGACGCAACGGAAGGTCAGTTGGCTTCAATTCTTGAACGAGTTGAATTTTATACGCCTTCAAACCAAGATCTTTGCGTAAAATTGCCCACGTTGTTCCATATGAGAGGCCAAGTTGTTGCCGCAGAATCGATTCTTCGCGATTTTCATGCACACTGTCGCATACAGCCGCGATATTTTCAACACTACGAGCTGGACATGGTCTAATTGGTCGATTATCATTCAATAATGAATATTGCGTCTCCAATTTGTTGATGGTATGGCAAATAGTAGGCTCAATAGGTCGATTATGGCGACCATAACTTGGCCGAAGCAAGCGAAAAACATTCTTCACGGAACGTGAATTTTTGTAATACAATTGAACAATTTGTAAACGTTGTTCGGGTGCCAACCTTTCTATAATGAAATGGCAAGGAATACTGAATAAAAAAAACATGGTGGCTTGACAGTAGTCACGCGTGATCTGTCAAAAAATCCATATTGAAAAAAAAACCTCTAGATTGATGACCCTATACAACGGAGGCTCCTTTTAGTCGCGAAGTACGACCACAGCTAAGTTAGAAAATTCAGAAAGTAAATTAGTTTCTCTCATCTTTCTTCCCCAACCACTTACTACCCATTCCCACGATTCCTAATGGAGGCTGAAGAGAGTCTTCCGCCCTATCCTGTGTAGGCCGGAGGGACAGCCCGACCATCAACATTGGTAAAATGAAACACACGAAAGTTTTTTTTGTCTTGGTCTAGTCATCTAGATCATAGCTTAGCATTCCGGAGGTCATCGTTTCGATTTCGGGACCGACTGTTTTGGTCCGGGGTTTTCTGTGGTTTCCTTGGATCATTTAGACAAATGCTGAGGCAGTATATTCCATGAATGGCCTTTCACTTCTTTTCTGTATTCATTTCGCCCGTCTCATCTTTCTCCCCTCAACCACCTCCGACCCATTCCTACGATTCCTAAAGGAGGCTGAAGAGGGCCTTCCGCATTATATCCTTCAGCAAAGTTATAATCTTATATCGATAGGGCTGAAAGGGACTTTTTACCATCTTTCCTTAGTATTCGTTGTAGTTATTGTAGAATCATCTATTCTTCTATTTATCTTTAACACTAAACAATTTTTTTCTTTGAATAACTACTTACGCGTTGTTTAAATACTTCCCTCTGTTAGAAAATACTGAGGGAGGTATTAGTATTGAACTACTTAAACAAAATTTTCGTAGACTTTCACTTTTATTAACAGGGAACTTCAATGATAAAGACAGATTAGAAGCACTCATAACCTTTTTATCAGGTCATTTAATTTGACTATTAACAATAATCCGGCGCAGAACACAACAATTTAATGCGGTTGATGCTATTTTTTCGAAATATTTCGAAAATATTGACTGTCAAATACACAGTATACATATCTGGAAAATTTGGCAACATTAGTTTTAGGGGAAAAGTCATTTTTCATAAAAAGTTCTGCAAGGGCTAAAATCGAAGATGCAACTATAAGATATCATTATTGTTCTTATCAAAAAACATAAATTTTTTGAAAACTATTTTTTTTTTTTGAAATATGAAAAAGTTATTAAAAAGTGTTTCATTCATTTTTATGTTAAGTAATAACGGTCGCATTGTCGCTTTAATGCTTTACAGAACTTTTTATTAACAATGACTTTTTCCTAAAATTAATAATAGAAAGGTTTTTCATTTGTTGCCAACTTTTTCAGATGCACTGTATCTGTAATCTTATTATGATCACCAGTAGCTAAATAATGTGACGTGTTCAGTCACGAAAAAAGTATTGGGGATTGAGAAAGGGTAGACTTCAGTGTTTCCAAAGGGACACCATCCTCTGTTAACTTGTGGAGCTGCCGAGCTATATCTGCAAATCCCTTTACGAACCGTCGGTAATACGAACACAGCCCCAAAAAGCTTCTCAGGTCGTGTTGGTTCCTCGGGACAGGCCAACTTCTCACAGCTTAAGTCTTATCAGGATCGGTTCTTATTTCTTCTGAGGTGATAACGTGGCCAAGATATTTCACCTCCTTACAAAATAGATTGCGTTTTTTGGGACTGAGTTTTAACTTGGCTGCTGAAACCTTCTTGAACACTTCTTCGACATTCCGGAAGTGGTCTTCGAACACCTTTCCCAGTACTATAACGGCGTCTAAGTACACCAGACAAACCTGCCAATTGAGTCCTTGTAGCACATTTTCTACAGGTTGCTCCAAGGTGACGAGAGCGTTACATAATCCAAATGGCATAACGTTAAAGTGCCACAGCCCGTAACCAGTCGTGAATGCGGTCTTCTGCTTGTCTTGGGGATCCAGTTCAAATTGCCAGTATCCACTGTTCAAATCTAACAATGAAAACCATTTGGCAAGGGTGTCGTCAATTCTGGGTAAGGGATAGCTGACCTTTAACATTACATCATTGAGCTTCCTGTAGTCAACACAGAACCTGGCCGATCCATCCTTCTTCCGAACCAACACTATCGGAGAAGCCCAAGCACTTTGCGATGGCTCGATTACCCCCTGTTTTCCATGTTATTCACCTTCTTCTTGCTTAGCCTATGGAACCCTTCTAGGTGATTGTTTAACAGGACGAGCTGATCCCGTGTCTATACGGTGGTATGTCAAATTCGTTCTCCCAAAGTCGTTGTCAGATAGGGCGAAAACGTTTCGATACTCTCCTAGCAGTTCTTTGAACTTTATAATTTGTTCGCTGTTGAGGTTTGTGGCCAAACGCTGCACTAAGTCTCGAAGAACGGTTGGAAGCGGTTCGTTCTCCGCCATTGAGGATTCAACTTCGACTTCGCACTGGAGGATGGACACCACGGGTTCAAGAACTCCTACTTCCATTCCCTTACACACTTTCTGTTCGAAGTCCTACAGATTGACCACTCTGACAGATGCGTTCGGCGTCCCAGTTCGAATTAGTGTTCGTCATATCAGAACAACTTTCTGTGTCAAGTCCGGGTATTTGCTACGATGACCTTTCGAAGACTGTACTCTTTGGTGGGGTTTGTCATCCCAACTCTTCCTTGCCGATACGTAAAATGCCGGAGCCCAAGGTGCGATCCAATGATCACGTCGTCGGCGACATCGGCTACCAGTGCTTTGTGTCGAAGGCTTACTTCTCCCAGTCTCAACTCGATGTCGCATTCTCCTCTAATCGGCGCTGTTTCTCCGGTAACCGTGGTCAAACGCAGCTTCCTCTGCAGGGGACGGATTCTCCACTCGTTGACGATGTTCAGCCACATTATGGTCTTTGAAGCTCCCGTATCGACCACCACTCTAACCCTCTTGTTGATGTAACCGTCGACGAATAAGGACTTGCTTCCGTTTAGTTGGGAAACGACGATTTCGGCTGGGGCTTGGTGGGGAGAAGCCAACTTGCGCCCCTCAAAGTTAGCTGATCTTAGTTTCCTGACTGCTGTCGATCCGTACGGCGCTCCTCGGCCGGGCAGTCTCGCTGTAAATGTCCGTGCTTTCCACATTCCCAGCACCTTGGTCTTCCTTTGTTTTGGCCACAGACTCGGGAAAAGTGACCGACCTTCCCGCATTCTCAACATTTGGCCGATTCTCTTCTGTCATTGATGGTAGTTCTTTTCACGGTTTCGACGCATTCTCTGATCAGTCTTCTGACTTCGCAGTCTTATGGCGGGCCAAACGAAGAACTTGCTGTAAGTTGGTGTCCCTTACACCATCGACGAACGTTTGGACTGCTAGCTGGTCTGCGAAGTCCTGCAGAGCCAATCTAACCCGACGTTCCACATCGGCCTCGAACTCTTGTAGATTTTCTGACGTCCTCTGGTTACGAAACTTTAGTTGAGTCTGGTACACTTGTTGCAAATGTTTATCGCCATATCTCATTTCAAGTCGCTCTAGCAGAGCAGAGAAGTCTCGTTGTTGGCGCTCTGGAATACCTTGAAGGACGTCCAATGCTTCTCCTCGCAGAGGTATGACCAACGCCGTTGCCTTCTCGAAATCGCTCCAGCTATTTGCTTCGGCCGCTGCCTCGAACTGTCGCTTGTATACAGACCAGCAAACTTTTCCGTCGAGAGTCGGTGGTTTAATTCTAATCGCTTTCGCAGTCTCTTTGGGCTTTACTTTACTAGCCGGTCTTGTGTTCTCGAACTTCTGTTGCATCTTCTCTACTTCTTTTTTTGACTCATCCAGGGCTGTAGCTAGAGTCGAATTTGAGGTAGGGCAGCATTGGTTACAGGTAGGGCGGAAGTAAAAAATTGATCATAATTGATCTGCCCTTGAAGCACGGGCTCCTAAATCAATCACCATGTATATCACTGACCTCTAGGTGATGTACATTCAATAGCTATTCGTAGATAAATAATTTCTGTGACAGAGCATGAGCATGTATCTAAGAAATATTAAATCTTGAATGATGAAGAACAAGTGAACAAGATGGTTGAACTTCCAAATTTGGATGTAGAGATCCACGTCTGAGTGAGAGTGAGGTAATAATTAATTGTTGGGTGGTGTGATACGAGTAAATAGGTACGACCGAAAATACCATTTAGATCATATTTTTTCTGCAAACTTTGTTTAATATCAGAAGGAATACCATAGCTAACATTACCAACATGTGTTGACCGACCTGCTGCTATGGAACTAGAAGTAGCGATTGTATTTTGTGCTTCCACCTGTTTTGAGCATTGAGGTTCTTTATGGTCAATTTGCTCTTCAACTCCTCGTTTTTCTCCAAAAAACCCGTGTAGGTATACTTCGCGAAATCAATGAATCTTCAATTTATAGCAATAAAAATACCAATTGTATTGATTTTTGACTAAAACACTTTACCGTACACTTCACTTAACCAAACTACAAACAATCATAAAAAATCTCTAGTTTATGTTTATTTTAGTTTAAAAAGGGATTCTCCGTACCATAGATTGCAATATATGCTGCGGGGAATCCTCTCTGCATTACAGATATAATTAATAGACCCATCGCTTCATGTGATGGCGCTTTAATTGCCATCTATACACAGAACAAAGAATTATTATAATATGAAATAAATGTCACAAAGTGTGGTATGTTCGGAAAAGTTCAGATACCTACCTATCGCTACAATTTCTTTTTATCTCAAACTATGCAATTAAATTATAATAAATTAACAATTTAATTATAATAATTTATCTTAGTTTTTGGTATTTTTAAAGTAGGGCATTGTGATTTCAAGGTAGGGCACTGCCCCACAATGCCCCCCCCTAGCTACGGCCCTGGACTCATCCCTTAGCTTCTCTTGTCTCGTCTCCAATTCTTGTCGTAGTTCCTTTAATACTTCTTGCACTTCTACTCTTACTTCCTTTAACTCTTCTTTTAATCCTTCTTGCTCAATTTTTATTGTCCTTATATCTTCGATCAATTTCTCTTGAACTGCCTTAATTTCTTCTTTGCCTGCTTTAATCTCTTTCTTCATTTCTTCCTGGCCTGCCTTCATTTCTTCCTGGCCTGCTTTCATTTCTTCCTTGCCACATTCTATTATTTCTTGTCATGTTTTTTTTACATTCCTCCTCTTCTATCCTTTCGGAACATCCTCCCAACACATGTAGATATTAATGTTTTTTCTCCTCTTTCACAAATTCTACATACTTTGTCTCATTCCTCATCCAATACTTACATCTTCTGCTTTCATTCCCTACTCTAAACCTTGTGAAAACATTTATATCCTTATTTCGATTTCAGTATTGTGGTTCAAATTCTCCTTGACAATGTTCCCGAAAGTACTTATATTTTAAACAAATTTTGATCTATATATACCTCTGAAATGCTCTCCTCTTATAGTTTCTTTAGATCTCATGTTCACTAACTGCTATACACTCATTCCTAAACTACCTCATTAATTTAATTGCTCTTGACTGAAACCCCTTTCCTTATCATACTTATTTTTGAATCCTATATTGAGGATTCTTTTACTTCATACCTCCTTTCTTATGCCCTCATCTCCTAAATTTTCCAGTTTCCTTTCGTATTTAACTACCCTTTCTCTAGTTTCCTCTACAATCTTAGTACATTTCAGCTCCCATCTAACCACAAAGTCTGGTGTGTCTCTGTTTAAGTTAACTACCCACTTTATATATTTCTTATGTAGCCACTCCACTTGTTCCTGTTCTTTCCATCCCCATATTTCCACACCATATAGTGCTACACTTCTGATGTCACATCAAATAACCTTTTTCTCTTCGCCCAGTCATTCTTACAAAGCCTTTGCCCTATTCTTCAAATACTACCTAATTATGCATTTGCTTTCGCCAGTTATGTATTTATATTGGCTTTGTCGTTGTTACTTTCCGTTAAAGCGTACCCTAAGTACATATATCTAGTTTAATTTTAGTGATCTGTGGGCACTTCAAATGATCTTTTGTTGTTTCTTTTTACTAAGTATCAGTCGTTTACCCTATTGATTCGGAAAACATTTCATACTTCGGAAAACCATCAAATAATACAAAGTAGAAAGATATAGTCATTATTATGGAGAAGTCCTGCTCAGAACAATAAACTTTCTCTGTAAGAACAAACCATAATAATTGTAAAAGAAATACCATTGGGATTTCTTGACGATGTTCTCATAAAAGAATAAGTAGTGGATAAGTAATTGAAAATAAAAGTTGTTGATGATACAATGTTAAAGTACTTTTACCCCATTGTTTAAACGTCTAAACTATACATTTTACGAGGATAACATGATGAAAATAATGTTTAATGGCAACACAGTATTGCACGTACCTACTATATACAGGGTGTTCAACTACAGTAACTCAATAGGATTTTGTACTTTTTGTAGAAGTCAGAAACAAAATTTAGAATAAGCTGATGAGTGCTGTTGAAAAACTTTAATTGGTACGTTTAAGATTCCACACTTATAAAAATGAAACCTTATAATAGTGAAATCGTTACCTGGCTTATTAATAGTCAACGGTTTAATAGGATGTTAGTAGTCTACTAAGTAGTAGCTATTAAGACGCTACTAACTGTATCGTATTAATAGACATCAGTTAAAGTACTACTAGCTAATAGAATGGTTTGTATCAAAACGATTTGACAACAGTGCGAAATTGTAGCAAATCACCTACTGAACGTGTAAACATCGGTATTTAACGGCTTAACCTTACTTTTAAGTTAAATTATTAACCATTATTATTAAATACATTGCAGGGAAGAGTTACTGCTATTTTTTCTCTTTTATTTATTTTTGTAGTGGAATAGGAGTGATTTACGTTCAACATTCTGATAACAATTACCATCGAAAGTATTAGCAATTTAAGAAATTACAATACAAGAAAGACTCAGAATTGGCCATACTAATTTAACACATGTACACCTAATGAAAATGAACCCCACAATGTACATAATGCATCAACTCTCTCCAAACATGGGACATACAATTAATAATCTTTCCTTATACATAAAGGACAATTTAAACAACCCTGAAAGAAATCAAACTCTAATATTAACCTCGTTATTTTGTTCGATCTACACGCAGGGATTCATTTCCCTCAGTAGGATATACTTACTGATAAATAAAGAAATTAATTAATATTTTCGGAACTTACTTACGTATCTGGTCTAAATAAATAAATAAATTTACTTATTTTTCATTTACGAATCGTTATTTGTTCACACAATTAACTTTAAATTATACATACAAGACGTTAATTCGATATAGTATTCAAATATTGCTTATAATTTCTTAAAATAAGATTTCCTTTTAATTGTTTTTCATTTCATTAATTAAATTTATTTTACTTTTAATATGCAACGTATTGCTTTTACGAAAAAAGGAACTGCCACACGGAAATGCGACATAATTGCACAGCAAAGCGGGCTGTGACCAACTGGCAAAGTTCCGTTTGAGGGTAAAAGAGCACTATGTGGGTCAGTATAAAAGAATTAGTTTTGAGAGTAAATGGGTAATAAAGTAATAGAGTAGAGGTGAGAAAGATCGAGCAAGCAAGTCAGAAGGGTTAAGGGGGTGTAGCGGGTTACCGCTATCACTCACCCTAATGCCTTATAAAGAGTCCCTGCCATTCCCTACCAGCGCCCCTAGTTAGTAGTTAATTATTAGGCAATTAGTTTTAATATATATTTCTAATTAGTAATTAGATTTATAAGGCATTGTTTAATCTATCCAATTTTATAAAAAAACATATAAAATTCGCTCATATATATGACATGGTGGAGGCTGCCGAGCTTCGATCGGTAGTACCATTTGCAGCAAGAACTTTTTAATAATTTTATTTGTTCTACTAGTTAAACTGTATATTTCTTTACTCCCCATGTCAGACGCTATTCGTTACAGTATGTAATTATATCAGATTACTAACCAATATGTTAAAAAACGATTGTAATCTTTTTTAAAGGATAACAGCCCATTGAAATAAATTAAAAAGATAAGTACTAGTTTAATTTTTAATTTTTCAATTCAATCTTACAATTATTGTCCATTGTCCGTCCTATTTTTGTGGTATATCTTTAATTTTGTATTTTGTACCCTTCTTAAAAACCATATAAAAGTTTAAGTGTAAGTACATACTTGGCGCTCAGCGTTGCGTTCGACGCGCGTTGCTAACGTACACACAGTGCGTTTAGCACAGCGTTCAAAGAGCGTTAGCAGGGCGTCCAACTTTGCTCATCAGTTCGAAAATGGACGTGGAAGTGATTGCTTGTGTGCAAAGAGAATTTTGGGTACACCCAGTATTAAGAGATAGACTTTCATGGAATGTTTATAAAATTGTATCCAAAATTGCGACAATACGAACCGAAGTTTTTAAATTATTTTAGAATGTCCCTAAAATCATTTGACGATTTACTGAATATTATAAAAGTTGATATTACGGGTGATTCAACGATTTTAGAGAGTCACTTTGCGCAGAACAAAAACTCGTTATAACTGTACAACACAATAATGGCCTCAGTATTTCAAAGCGCCTACGTATCGCGCGTTCTTACAATAATCTGGCAACGCGCGTCTGACGCTCGCTTAAACCGCAAGCGCGCGTTTGAATGTGTACGGATGTATTGTATATGTGGTTCTTAAAACTCGCGTTAGCAAAGCGTGTGCTTCAAAACATCTAATGTGTACTTACTCTAAGATCTGCCACTGGAAGTTATTTTTATCATTTTTGTCCCTATTAAATACGGACTACCACCCTACTAACTTTTTTTAGTAGTTACTAAGCTTAGTAGTCTATTAAATGTCATTATTAATACGATTTTCTTAGTTGTTTCTTAGTAGCTTGTTAGTAGTCACTACTACATAAGTGACTATTAATAATAGTAGAAATTGAATTTTCGCTGATCTCTTAGTGAAACATTTTTAATAGTTAGAATACTAGAAAAACACTTGCTAAATTATTTCACAAAAATTTTTATTTAATAGATTTCTCTATCAATTGTTTCGGTCATTACACCATTTTCGAAGTGGTACTTATCAAATAAAGGTATATTAAAAAACTTTGGAGGGTAGGGCGGAAGGCCCTCTTCAGCCTCCTTTAGGAATAGTGGGAATGGGTGGGTGATGGTTGGGGGAAGAAAGATGAGACGGACGAAATGAAGACAGAAGAGAAATGAAGAACTATCTGTGTAATATTACTACCCCAGCATTTTGCCTAAATGATCCAAGGAAACCACAGAAAAACTTGGACCGGAGTAGCCCCGGGGCCCCGGAATCGAACCGATGACCTTCCGAATACTAAGCAATGATCTAGACCACTAGACCATGCCGCTCAGTTAAAGGTAAATTTTCAAAACCTATTGTAGTTATAAAAAGGGGGAATTTTTAAAATCTATTTGGTCATTGGCGATGAGGAGACCGTTTAATAAGGTTTTATTTTTCTCGGCTATTTCAAGGATGTTGAGCCGTTGACTTTTATTCGGGTAATGAAGTACATTTTTTGCCATTGTTTATAGATCTTTCGTGCTCATCAATGCGTTTTTTGAGTGCCTTACTTGTTTGCCCGATATAAAAAGCTTCACAATTTTTACAACAAATTCGGTATACACCCTTTTTATTTAAAATATCTGTTCAGGGCTGTAACTAGAGTCGAATTTGAGGTAGGGCAGCATTGGTTACAGGAAGGGCGGAAGTAAAAAAATTGATCATAATTGATCTGCCCTCGAAGCACGGGCTCCTAAATCAATCACCATGTACCTCTAGGTCAGCGATGTACATACTTTCAATAGCTATTCGTAGACAAATAATTTCTGTGACAGAGCATAAGCATGTATCTAAGAACTATTAAATCCTCAATGATGAAGAACAAGCGAACAAGATGGTTGAAATTCCAAATTTGGATGTAGAGATCCACGTCTGAGTGGGAATGAGGTAATAATTAATTGTTGTGTGGGGTGATACGTGTAAATAGTTATGACCAAAAATACCATTTAGATCATATTGTTTCTGCAAACTTTGGTAGAACGAACAAAATAGCTCAAACCCTAACGCCAAAACACGACACTTTAGTTTTCCGAAGCACTTTTCGGTAACAAAGTTACCTTCTTCAGGGACTGAAGCGAACTAAACCTAAAAGGGAACTAATCCTAATATACACTGAAAGTTGTTAAGGTTCAGTGAACATGGCTCAGCAGCAATAGTGATGATGTTCAATGGACCTTAACAATAACAAAAATTAAACTAGACTAAATAGCGGAGATCCAGGGATAGGACCCTTGTCATTGTTAAGTAAAATTTGGTTATTTTTACAAATGTATAAACTTTCAAAACTATCTAGTAGACAATTATTCCTAACTTCCTTAACTAATTTAAGATTATTAATATTAATATTATGTTCTTCAGTAAGAATATGTCGGGAAACACTAGATTTTTCGAGTCTACCAAACCGTGCATGAGCTAAATGCTCCTTGAACCTAGTTTGGATTGAGCGTCTAGTTTGTCCAATATGTTTTTTACTACAGTCATTACAGCTAATTTCATATATCCCCGACTTTTCTATGAAAGGAATTTTATTCTTGGGGTTACCGAGGAGGGTTTGAAGGGAGTTACCACTTGAACTGTAGGCAATGCGAAAACCAAGTTTACGAAAAATGCCTTCGAATCCTCGAGTAAATCTTGGCTCGTATGGCATAGTGATAAACTTGGTCTTACTGGTGTCTGTTTGAAAAGTCGAAGATCTTGAAACAGAATTCTTTAATTTAATCTTATTAACTAATTTATCAATGATGTTACTATTGTAACCATTGTCAATCGCAATTTTCTTAATTGTACAGAGTTCCCTATGATAATTACTTTTACTAAGAGGAAAACTAAGCAATCTATGTACAAGAAAATTAAAACTAGCCATTTTATGTTGAACGCAATGATTAGAGTCGTTGGTTATAAATCTAGAGGTATTAGTGGGTTTTCTATAGATATCAAATTCTAAAGAATTCCCATTTCTTATAACCAGCGCATCTAAAAATGGTAGCTTGCCATCTTTCTCCATTGCAACAGTAAATTTGACCGAAGGGAAACGTGAATTTAAAACATCAAGTCTTCATTCTGCAAACTTTGTGCAATATCAGAAGGAATACTATGGCTAACATTAT
This sequence comes from Agrilus mali, assembly GCA_029378335.1. Classification (NCBI taxonomy): domain Eukaryota; kingdom Metazoa; phylum Arthropoda; class Insecta; order Coleoptera; family Buprestidae; genus Agrilus; species Agrilus mali. The sequence continues at coordinate 12,873,819 of CM055663.1, read as the reverse complement.
CAACATGTGTAGACCAACCTGTTGCCATGGAACTAGGAGTAGCGATTTTATTTTGTGCTTCCACTTGTTTTGAGCAGTGAGGTTCTGCATAGTCAATTTGCTTTTCCACTCTTCGTTTTTTTCTAAAGAAAGCCCGCATATCCATCGCGAAATCATTGAATCTTCAATTTATAGCAATAAAAATAACAATTGTATCGATTTTTGACTAAAACACTTTACCGTACACTTCACTTAACTTAACATTCAGAAAAAATAATAAAATACTCAGAGCTTTAAGGGGTAAAGAGTTCATTTATTATAAAAACAACACCAACGTTTCGGTTCAGATGTGAACCTTTATCAAGGCTAAAAAAAAATATTAGTTGTTATACAGCAGAATTTTACAGTATACATTAAGTAACTTACTGGTTTTTTGTGTTATATTTTAAGAAACATAAGCTGTAAATTTGGTGTAATAGTACGATTAACCCCAAACAACATTTAAAACGATAAAACAATAATTATTATTACTACTAAAAACTTGTATAAATAAAATAATAAATAAATAAGTTATGTTAAAAACGTTTACAGAACCACGTGGTAACACTAACAGGACATAATTACAATTAAACGTTATAAGACTCGCTATAATAAAAACTAACTAAAAAACACGATAATTTTTTGTTAGAAATTTTAAAATAATGTACAGTATTAGTGAAAAGTAGGAGTAAGTGTATTGCAAATAAGTAGTTTTAGGATATATAGTAGGTTTAATAGTATTAGTAAGTTATGTAATTTTAAGTTGTTTGTTTTTATTATTTTAAATTTGTTGTAAAGGTTAAAGTAGTTGTTAACAATAAGGTTATCCTCCAAATCCGATCGAGAATTCACAGATTTTTCATTATGTATTAAAATAAATGAGGCTTCTAGAAAAAGTCGTTTGAAGTAATTATTTTCAACATATAATATGTTAGTATTATCAAAGTTTGGCTTATGGCCAGTTTCCACGGAGTGTTTCAAAAGGGCAGTTTTGTATTGAGGGGTTGCCACAATTTGTTTGTTGTGGTCATTTTTGTGTTCACGAATTCTTATCTGAAGTGGTCTTTTTGTTTGGCCAATGTACCCTTTATCACAGTTGGAACACGGAATTTTGTATATGGCATTGGTTTTTCGGAGAATATTGGTCTTAGTTTTATGTTTCGAAAAAAATTGTGAGCTACTATTAATGGGTTTGAACACAATATTAATATTATGTTTTTGGACCAACTTTTTAATTTTTTCTGAAAGACCCTTCACGTAAGGAATCGGGAAAAAAACCTTATTCGTCTCCGTTTCCACTGTTACGGCTGTTCCATTAGTCATATCCACTAACTGATCATGCGCATTACTGTAATTATTGTTTTGACATAGAAATTTGTTGATTAATATCTTAGGATAATTATTTCTTTTAAGTAAGATTTTTTTTTTTTTTACATATTATATGTTGAAAATAATTACTTCAAACGACTTTTTCTAGAAGCCTCATTTAACCTTTACAACAAATTTAAAATAAATAAAAACAAACAACTTAAAATTACATAACTTACTAATACTATTAAACCTACTATTTATCCTAAAATTACTTATTTGCAATACACTTACTCCTACTTTTCACTAATACTGTACATTATTTTAAAATTTCTAACAAAAAATTATCGTGTTTTTTAGTTAGTTTTTATTATAGCGAGTCTTATAACGTTTAATTGTAATTATGTCCTGTTAGTGTTACCACGTGGTTCTGTAAACGTTTTTAACATAACTTATTTATTTATTATTTTATTTATACAAGTTTTTAGTAGTAATAATAATTATTGTTTTATCGTTTTAAATGTTGTTTGGGGTTAATCGTACTAATACACCAAATTTACAGCTTATGTTTCTTAAAATATAACACAAAAACCAGTAAGTTACTTAATGTATACTGTAAAATTCTGCTGTATAACAACTAATATTTTTTTTTAGCCTTGATAAAGGTTCACATCTGAACCGAAACGTTGGTGTTGTTTTTATAATAAATGAACTCTTTACCCCTTAAAGCTCTGAGTATTTTATTATAAACAGTAGGGGAAGAAAAAATGGAAAATTCAGAAAAAATCTCTAGTTTATGTTTATTTTAGTTTAAAAAGGGATTCTCCGTACCATTGATTGCAATATAGCCCATATTGCAATATATGCTACGGAGAATCTCCTCTGCGTTACAGATATTATAATTAAATAGACCCATCGCTTTATGTGATGGCGTTTCAAATGCCGTCTATACACAGAACAAAGAATTATTATAATATGAAATGAATGTCACAAACTGTGGTATGTTCCGAAAAGTTTAGATATCTATCGCTAAAATTTTTTTTATCTCAAAGTATGCACAAACAGTTTAATTATAATAATTTATCTTAGTTTTTGGTATTTTTAAAGTAGAGCATTGTGATTTCAAGGTAGGGCATTGCCCCACAATGCCACCCCCCCTAGCTACGGCCATGTATCTGTTTTTGTTTATTATTTACAAGTATTTTTCCCAAATTATTCTTGTTGATATAGAATATAGGTTTTTTTTAACCTATTGCAAATGTTATATTAAGATATATTAGGTACATAATTTAAGTAACAGAATTTTTTATTACTGTTGTGGATATCTTTTTCATTTGGCGTTGAGTAGTTTTTTAATCATTATTTTTTTTCGTTTTTTGTATATTAATTTATCTATTAGATTTTCATCGTAAAACTGAGATTTCTTTTTTAAAGTTCCCCCTTTACTACAATCGGTTTTGTATAAATAGATTTACCTGAAAATGTACTCTTTGAAAATGGTGTAATTACCGAAACAATTGTTAGAGAAATCTATTAAATAAATTTTTGTAAAACAATTTACCAAGTGTTTTTCTATTTTTTAACGACAATTAATAAGGCTGTAAAATTTTTGCCATCGGATGTCGTGACAAAAAATGATCTGTTCCTAAGTCAGTACTCATCAATCCCTGAAAATTTTGTTCCAGGTTTTTTAATAAGTCAGCTTTAATATTTGAACCTAGTGTATGTCTGTGTACATGTATGTATGTATGTATGTTGTGTGTGTGTGTGTGTGTGTGTTCAATGGATTGTTTTCAATGAAATAATTCAACTGTATTCTCGACGCCTACTGCGTGGCGCACCCTATCACCACCGTCGTATATTTCCTATATAAACCTGGGGAGCGTCAGTTATAGACTCTCAAAAGCGCTAAAATAAAAAGTTGCAACGAAAATAATTTCAAAGTTACCCGACCATTCCACAATGTACAACAATGAGCAGCAAAGAACACGTTCAATTGAAATTTCCGCAAAAGTTATACAAATATCCTGTGTCATTCTTCTCTTTATTTGGTTTGCCGAAAGCGCAGCGGGTAAGTTTTATATTAATTATAGTTTAAATGCTTTGTGAAATTAAAATATAACTTAAGACGTACTACACTACTTCTAAAAACTCACATACAATTCTTATTTTTTTGAAGTCACATGTTTAGCAGTTGTGGGGAAGGAAATGAAATACCTGATAATTTTGAAGAATAAAAACACACAAGTTTAAAAAATTTTCAATAGATTTAATTAATCAACTTTACAATTGTTTCGCCAAATTTTAGCTTCATTAGAAGTTTGTTATTAGTATAATATTAATTATTAATAGTTAATAATAAACTTCTGATGAAGCCAAAATTTGGCGAAACAATTGTAAAGCTGATTAATTAAATCTGTTAAAAATTTTTTAAACTTGTGTGTTTTTATTCGTCAAAATTAATACGAATTTCACCAAAGTATCGATAGAATCAATTAAGTATACCTGATAATTTATAAATCGCAATAAACGGAACCCTCAGTGAACAAGTTAAATTTGTACATTATTAGAACAACTGGCGAAAAGTTAAATTACATTTTTTTAACTCCATTCAGAGTCAAGACAATAGGTAAACGTTATATCGTTGTAAAGAGTTTACTCAGCAGTAAAACACTCGTTCAGATTATACTTAATAATTTTAGTAGTTTTGCTATTCGTTATTTAATAAATTTTTATATTTCTTGAGTCGCGATGTTGTCGTAGTAAATTTATAGTTAGCGGATTTGGATGAGTAGCAAGCCTAGTATTGAATCTTGATGTATATTCCACTATTGCCTGGTTTATTGTTGTAATTTGAAGATCGTTTTTGATAATCTCATTGGGTACAAACCACGGAGCGTCTATCAGACTTCTGAGGGTTTTTGCTTGAAAACGCTCAATAATTAATTTAATTTGATTATAACATGATGACTCTACGGGAAAGCCCAATATGTTGGTACCATATTTTGTGTTAATCTATTTATCACAAAAAAATATTCTAACCTTAGTTTCACTACATTTTAAATAATTTGAATTTGATCAAAATCTATCCTGATTTTCATGCTTCAAACACTTCTTATATTTTATATCCCAATTTGTATAATAAACTCGTCATCTTATACAGGGTGCCCAAAAATTAATACTACTTAAGTAAGAACTTTAAGAGACGAAGTGTTACCCCGCAAATATTGTCCGGAGTTAGCGGTGGTTTCAAAAAAAGAATTTCCAAGTGTCTGGAAATAGATGGTCGACATTTCGAGCACCTGTAATAAATATTTGTTTTATGTTATACTTAATTAGTTAATATATGATTTAGAACATTTAATTAAAAAACTCCAAATCGCGTAATAAACAATTATTTAGCGTTTCCCGTAAAAACGCTAAGAAATACCCTAATACCGATCGATAGGTAATTAAAAAATACATTTCCTGGTATGTTAAAAAGTATGGTGCTCCATTTGAATTAATCAAGTTACAGCCGTTTAAAGTCCTTACTTAAGTAGTATTCATTTTTTGACACCCTGTATAAGATGTCGAGTTTATTATAATCGGGATATAAAATATGATATATTGTTACACTTCATTGTAAATTTCTTTAACATAACTTAAATACTTTTTAAGAAAACATGAAAATTAGGTTAGATTTTGATGAAACTTAAATTTTTTAAAAAAAGCCTTAAGGTTTAGATATTGTAAACCTTATCAAAACAGACACTTATTTTGATCGGAGAATCCAATAAACAGGGGGTTCTATTTAAAAAATATAACTTTGATACATTAGGGCATTTGGAACATCCTGTATAATATGATAATAATTTTAATAAGTAACCATAATAACCCAAAAGTTAAATTTTTTGAGTCTTGTATTTTGGTCATAATATTCCGTATCGTATAACGTGAATAACCCTGTATACATTTTTATTTATTATTTTTTATTTAAAGTTTGTTTCTACGGATCTAAAATACTTGCTATAGAGTAACTGTTTTTGGTGAATTTTTTTGGGCATTCCTTTTAAATCTTATGCTTTTCTGCTACCAAATTCAGAAATTTTACGTTAGGTTGCTTATTTCTTATAAAAAATTTAATAATTGATCTATTAATAGTAGATTGAGTTGTCTTACTTCTAATCAAAATTTACTGGTTAGGTATAGGTAGCTTTTCAATTAAAATACAACTAATGATAAAATAATATTCCTATTTATTTTATTTTTGATTGCATATGCTGAATAAGATTTTTTTAATTATAGGTTAGTGTTTTTTAATAAAATTATTAATTTGCTATAGGTTCCAAAATAATGTAACGAATAAGCTGAATTTTTATGGTAATTTTTAATGATTTAATGAATTAAAATATAAAATAAATAACACTTATAAACTAATTATAAATATAACTTAAAACTACTTGCCTAGGTAATTACCAACTAGGGGCGTTGGTAATGGCAGGGACTCTTAACGGGCATTAGGGTGAGTGATAGCGGCAACCCGCTACACCCCCCTAACCCCTCTGACTCGCTGGCTCGATCTTACTGACTCCCCCGTTACTCACTTGTTCTTTTATAATGACCCGCATAGTGCTCTTTTACCCCCAAACGGAAAATCTCAAGTTGGTCACGGCACACTTTTGCCGTGCAATCATGTCGCATTTCCGTGTGGCGGTTCCTTGTTACGTAAAATCGATACGTTGCATATCTAAATTTAAACAAATGTAATTAATGAAATTAAAAACAATTAAAAAGAAAAATAATTTTGGAAAAATATGAACATTATGTGAAATCCCCCCATCGCGGAAAAAATCGCGTCCCTGCGATTTCCACACTTCTTATATATAAATTTTACAGGGGTTTGAGATGTTACAATTCTAAAGTCCTTTTTGGCTGTAGACTGTCCCTGATATCTCTTTACGAGCCCTTTAATGTTTATACCACCGGACAACACTAACACTGAGCACCAACCTTTTCTTCACACCAGGATTCTTGGTTATTATGGCCTTGGACAGCAGACTACCGGAAAACTTCTACTTCTTGGAATAAAGACTACCCCAACTCGACCATACCATTCGTGACATCCCTATTACCATTATTAATTATCCATATTTTTGTGGAAACCTTTTCCACCTGGTGTCGTCTCCATTTACATATCCTCGAAATTAGGGTACCAATATTATTTTGTACTTGACGAATACCTCGCTCGTCTTTTCCTCTTGGAACTATCCACGCATGTCGTCGATCCATACTTAGTTTGTCCCGTCTCCGGCCAGCTTCAATATTTATTGCACTTATCGAGCGTTCCTCTTTTGGGTTCCTCGAAGACTACCGGGACTCTGGATCTCTGGATTCCCTCGACGACTGCTTAAGCTCCTGTTCCCAATACGTCCAATGCCTGCTTTGTGCAGACTAATTATATTTATTTCGCTGCGGACGTTGACGGGAAATTTTCATTAAAATTCGGTTCCTCTAGAACCCGACGCTCCTGGTCCCTAATTCCATTGTTTTGACGACGGTAACAGTTCCTCGTAGTGCTCCTAACACCCAACGCTTCTGGAACTTATTTGGCTTCCCATCATAATTTATTTGGCTGCGCATAGGGAATTTTAGTCACAGGTTACGGTTCGAGTTGTTATATGGGTGTCCCTGTTGAAATTCCATGCCGGGTGCTGCCTTCCCTGTTGGTGTGGATGGCTGTGTTTTTGACTGCTAATGTCCAAAAACTGTCCCATTATTTTGCTCAGCGTGGTCTGTGTTGTCTTATAATTCACCATGAAAAAAAACATTTTGTGGTATATAAATTCTTGTTAGCCCAAAATATATATATAATGCAAATTAATTTTTTTAAGATAAATCAGTTTTTAATTATACCTGTTAATTGAATATATATAACGGAAAAATATAATTAAAAAATCACGTCTGTCCTTGTTAACTTACTGAAAAAATGAAATTCAACAATATTTCAATATTGCAAACGCAAACATTCTTAAAAAACAACGAACTGGCGTATAAATTCAATGTCAATGTTAAAAATTGCACTGATATTACGTTTTGCACATATGAATATTAATAATTAAATAGTAAGTTAAAAGAAAACAAAATTAACAACAGAATAAATTTTAAATTACAAAAATAATTGCTGCGAAAAGTAGCACCAAACAAGCTCGGCAGCCTCCTTCATGTCACAAATAGCGTTGACATGCGGAGTATATAATATATATATAATCAAACGCATTCTGCAATATAGTAGTGAGTAGTCTATTGATTAAGTCCTAAAAATTATAGAATAAGGAACTACTGACTTTAAGCATTTCTATTGAATAAATCATTCAAATAGTTATTGAAAATGTTAACACCGTAGACCCTAAACAATTGACCAACTTCGGATATAACGTACTGCTTTTTAAAGTTCCCTTCGGTACGTTACAGCCAATAATTGACAAAACTATTATAATATCGCCACTGTCTTTATAGTACAAGATCCCACTGCAAAATCCTGCAGGTATATGTTTTTTTGATACAACTAATTTTAAATGAATGTTAAGACAGTATACAATCGATTAGGAATAGGTTGCCTATCAAAAAATAGCCGCAATTACCTGCAATTAATTTTAGTACAATTGATTCGCTAATGTAACATGCAGCTATATGTTTTTTTAATAAAATTTACGACATTTGAAAGAAAATAATATCACGAATTGAAAAACAAATGGCTGCCAGCTCTCAGTCAGCCGCATCGTTAGGGTTGCCAGGTGTAAACAGGTACATTAGTGTTAATGATTTGCACTCACCTGTTCTTTTAAAAAATCTTAATACAAAATTTAAGTTTTATTTATACTTATTACGAAAATCCATGGTTGCCAGTTGGAAAATGACCCCAAACAGAGGTTGCCATGATTTCAATACACGATTCTCGCTCCAGGTAAGTGGAAGCGCAAGAGAGAAGATGCACGCATTCAGGCCTATTCTGTAACTCAATAGAAATGTAGGCATCGAATCGAGATGTGGAGAGATCGTAATGTACCCACTTCTACTGCGTCTTTCAACGTCGATTTTTGGTATTCTGTAACTAAAGTAGACGACGTGACAATCGAAATTTATGATTTCTACAAGACGTTAGGTGAAAAACGCGGCAACACTGCATTTTTCATGCGAATATGGGCCTTAGTAACCATCTGACAGTTGGTTATTTTAACCTAACCGAACTAATAAAGCAAATTTGTGTTGAATACCGAGAATTGAGAGTGACGTACCCAAGGGTAAACCAGATGTCCAGTGAAACCCTTAGCAGGTAGAGAAATTCACACTGCCTTAAGAACCATTTTAAGCAGTAGGCGCATGTGCGAAGAGCTTTCTACCATCGAAATAACGATTTCGACAGCTTCCATGCAGTCGAAATGTCATATTTCGATGGTCGACTTTACATTTCGATTCGAGGAGTTACAGAATACCGATTCCGTACAATTTCTATTCTACCCCACCACTTCTATTCGATTTCAAGCATCTCTATTCGATTTGGAGTTACAGAATAGGCCTGAATGTTATGTGCTGACTGAGAGCTGGCAACCATTTGTTTTTCAATTCGTGACATTCAGGCCTATTCTGTAACTCCAAATCGAATAGAGATGCTTGAAATCGAATAGAAGTGGTGGGGTAGAATAGAAATTGTACGGAATCGGTATTCTGTAACTCCTCGAATCGAAATGTAAAGTCGACCATCGAAATATGACATTTCGACTGCATGGAAGCTGTCGAAATCGTTATTTCGATGGTAGAAAGCTCTTCGCACATGCGCCTACTGCTTAAAATGGTTCATAAGGCAGTGTGAATTTCTCTACCTGCTAAGGGTTTCACTGGACATCTGGTTTACCCTTGGGTACGTCACTCTCAATTCTCGGTATTCAACACAAATTTGCTTTATTAGTTCGGTTAGGTTAAAGTAACCAACTGTCAGATGGTTACTAAGGCCCATATTCGCATGAAAAATGCAGTGTTGCCGCGTTTTCCACCTAACGTCTTGTAGAAATCATAAATTTCGATTGTCGCGTCGTCTACTTTAGTTACAGAATATCAAAAATCGACGTTGAAAGACGCAGTAGAAGTGGGTACATTACGATCTCTCCACATCTCGATTCGATGCCTACATTTCTATTGAGTTACAGAATAGGCCTGATTATTTACTTTCAAATGTCGTCAATTTTATTAAAAAAAACATATAGCTGCATGTTACATTAGCGAATCAATTATACTAAAATTAATTGCAGGTAATTGCGGCTAATTTTTGATAGGCAACCTATTCCTAATCGATCTTAACATTCATTTAAAATTAATTGTAACAAAAAACAGATATCTGCAGAATTTTGCAGTGGGATCTTAGACTATTAGGCTTCAAACGAATTTCATCAAAATCTACCCACTATAATTGTTTCGTCATATTATACATTCAGCAGGTGATGAAACATAATAAAATTTAGTTTTAGTTAACCTCTATTTCATTAAAACGTACGTACACCTACACATAATACTTCGCTGTCTTTCTTTAGAAAAATACAGTTCTCTGATTGCACTTTGTTTACTTTTGAATGGAGTTAATGATCTCTGTTCTCTCTCTCTCTCTCTCAGTCGTCTCCATCTACTAAAGGTATGCTTTATTTTGTCTTTATACATATGTATTTATAATCTTATTTGTTTAAAATTAAAAGTTAATTTTTGAATTACAGAATTTTTCTCATTTAGAAATCATTTTTGTGTTAATTACCAACATTTATATTTTGTGGAAGGGAGGAATTAAGACAAAGAATTCTACAAAGCCCAATTACTTACTGTACAACGTTCACAGACCACTCCTTGATTTAGCAATAAAGTAAAATCTCCTTATTCGCAGGGTATATGTATCAAAATTATGTCGCGAATACGGAAAATGTGAATATGGAATGATGATTTGTATAGAAATATAGCTGTTCGATTCTCTTTCACCAATTTGTCACCCTAAATTTAGTTTCTTTAAATGTCAACTTTAAGTAATAGCTTTGTCACAGTACCAAATTCTTTTTTTTTTTTTATTCGAGAAGGGTCTTTTTGTGTCCAAATGTTAAAATTACACTTATGGATGACACAGTGATAAATTTGTCAAGTAAATATGAGGAATTGGACAAAAGAAAACAGCATAAATTTATCCTTATTGCTTGCATCCCCATTTTGTGAAAGGGTATCCAATTGCACAAGTAAAGACACTTACCTACAAAAGGCGTCGTTTTAATTTTGGTAGAGAATTAGAGTTCGATTTTAGCTAGCCAAAAAAACAAGACGTTGCTAACAATTAAGTTTTATGATACATGTAGATATTTTAAACTTATACATAGTTGTTCAGAATCTTTTATTAAATAAAACGTCTAGGCGTATTTTTCAGCGAATAGTGCAACCAATTAATTTTGAATGCACTGCTTTACCCTGTCCTAATAATAATCAGTAAGCAGGATATTGCCCCAATAACAGTAGAGGTTAGGTTCCAAGGTAGGAAAATAAAATAAGATAAATAAAAATAAAATCTGTTTGATCACAAAATAACAGATGGATACATATTTAAAGTAGTAGTAGTAGTAGTTTATTAACAAAAAGTTATATACAAGTAAAAAAAAATAAACATAAATCACCATCAATTCTGATACTTACAAAGAACAATTACAAAAGTCACAAAAAACAAAACAAATTGCATCCATCAAAAATTACATATAAAGAACCATAAGGTCATTTCTACCTCCCTTTAAACCCGCTCCAATGCAAATCACTTCCCAGTAATCCCCAATATAATTATTTAATTATTTTCTATAAAGGCTTTACAACCCAACTAGGTCTTTTCTTAAAACTCCCCTTCTCTGTTACTTCATTTTCACCGCTTCCTTCTTCACAAAATTTCCTTTAATACGCTCCTTACTTCCTTCCTCATTCAACTATTCCACATATTCTTCCATTGACCGTCTTCCTTAATCTCCCCCCTTTCCCTTCTCTTAAATATCCCGGCAGCCTATCCCCTTGCCATTCTTACCATAGAAACTCCCTTATCAGAGTTTCGTTCTCTTTCTAGTTATTATTTGTTTCTCATATTTTTTATCTCTTTTAGTCTATTATTTTTAATAATACTTCCTTTTAGCATTTCCTTACATTCATCTACTGTTTTATTCATATTACATTCACCCAAAACATGTGATATAGATTCCCTTTCCCTCCCACATATTCTGCACAACCTATCCTCCTCTTTCAACCAATACTTACATTCATTACACTCATTACCCATTCTAAATCTTGCATAAAGACTTATCTCCTTTCTATTTACCAAATATTCAGGAACCCAGTCGCTCTGCCACTCATCCCATAAAATTATGTTCAAACATCTGGCGTACTCCGAATTATGAATACTTCTAAGATTCTCCCCCCTTATTTTATCTCTGCATCTTTCTCTCACCATCATTCCAACGTTTAGTCCCATATCAGCCCAATCTTTCATTTGCTCCTGACTCAGACTCAATTGCTTTAAAGTCTCCCTCCTTTCTTTATCGTATTTTATTTCTCTCCCTATGCTTAATATTCTTTTCCTCCAAACTTCTTTTCTTATATCACCCTCTTCCAGCTTTCTTAACTTCTCTTCGTACATTACAGTTCTTTTTCTTGTTTCTTCAACCATCTTCCCACATTTTGTATCTCTTCTAATTATATAATCAGGCGTACACCTATCTAAATTTAAAATCCACTTTATGTATTTCCTATACAATATCTCCACCTGTTTTTTCTCTTTCCACCCCCATACTTCGACCCCATAAAGTATAATACTCCTAACCACAGCATTGAATAAACTTATTCTCTTATTGAAATCGTCCCTACATAGCCTTTTTCCTATATACCATATACGCCCCATTATCGCATTAGCTTTAGCTACCTGATTATCAATATGTACTTTATCTCTATTACTTTCCTCCAAAACGTACCCTAAATATGTATAAGTTTTAAGTTTTTCAATTACCTTTCCTTTCCAAATTACTTCCTTTTTTTTTCCTTACCCTTTCTTCCCCTAGTTTCCCCAAATTCCATATATTTAGTTTTTTCACTGTTTAACTGTAAACCCTTTCTGCCTAGAAATTTTTCCAGAACTTTCACCATGTCTTTTAGCGCTTCACTGCTTGTTGCCACCATTGCTATATCATCGGCATATGAAATTGTCCAGAATTTCTTTCTACCTACAACTAGCCCCCCTTCAACTACTTTACTTATTTCATTCTCTAAGTCACTTAAATATATATTAAATAGCTGTGCACTAATTTTACAACCCTGTCTCACACCTTTCCCCAGCCAGAATTTCTTTGACTCCCTTCCATCTACCCTTACGACTCCAGCTGTCTCTCCATATAACCCCATTATCCTACTTATTAATACTTCATCTATTCTACTAATTCTAAGCATATTTAACATTTCATCCCTTTTAACTGAGTCATATGCACCTTTTAGGTCTACAAATAAAACAAAAACTTTTCTTTTCATTTCTATATGCATTTGTATTGCATTTTTTAAAAGAAATATAGCATCCATGGCACCTCTTCCCTTTCTAAACCCAAACTGCATTTCACTTAAAATACCTCCTTCATTTACCTGCACTTCTAATCTATTCTTTATTATCTCCGCATAAATTTTATAACCTGTATCCATAATTGTAATCCCTCTGTAGTTTTCGACACTATCTTTTCCACCTCTTTTATATACAGGCACAATTGCTCCACATTTCCATTCGTATGGTATCTGATTCTTCCTCCAAAATTCATTCAGAATACTACTTAGTTTATCTAATATAATATCCCCTACTTCTATCCACGCCTCCCCTGGTATCCCATCCCTTCCAGATGCTCTTTTCCTTGACAGTGAATTTATCCCCTTTAAAACCTCATCCATTTTTAAATAATTATCCTTTCCCATATCATCATTGTTTCTGACTAAATGTGTGTATTCCAGATCAATCTTTTCCTCACTTCCTTCTAAACTTTTAATGAAGTGGTTATACCATTCTTCCTCACTTATCTTATTACTTATTTCTGATCTTTTATTTCCCCTGTATGTATTAACAATTTTCCAATATTCATCTGTTCCATTTGCCATTCTGAACATTCTTATTATTTCCTCACTATATTCTTCCTTACATTTTTTAATTTGTTCTCTATACTCGTACCTTTTTCTTTTAAAAAAATGTTCTTCACATTAGCATAAAATAACTATTAATAATACTGTTAGCGGTGCAATCTTGATGAAACATTTTTAATAAGACGAATGAATAAAAGAGTATTTGAAAATCTCAACTATTTATTTATTATCACTCTGACAATTGTTTCGACCTGGCGGTCGTTAGTATTTGTAACTACCTTTCGTTAATGACAGCCAGGTCGAAACAATTGTCAGAGTGATAATAAATAAATAGTTGGGACTTTCAAATACTCTTTTATTTATTGTTATAAAATAACTATTCCAAAAATTTTATTGTTAATTCCTATTAGGTACTTAAATTATTTGTTTTATAATATTTTGTAATTTTGTCCTGCTTTGCCGCTTTGAAAATTGCAATTTACCCACAACGCGTTCTACTGAGAATAAAATACGTATATGTTGCACCCCATAAAATAAAATATTTTTTTCCAGGCATACTATTCACACTCTATTATTTCTTGTTCTTTTATTCTTTTCATTGTATTTATTCTACGTAAATAGGAATTTATATGTTTCCTAATTTAAGTGTTATTAACTTTATTATCTATTGTTATATTTTTCTTTAAATATCTTGTAATGTCACGTACCATTTATTACAGTGATTTTCCGAATAATTCTAGTTTGAAGCTGCAGGTCAAATATCTGGAATAACCAACCCTTGCCGTTAGGTCCGCCCGCCGCCCTTATGAGGTTGCTATGCCAATTCTGACCAGCCCCATTTTAAATTTTCAATATCTAAATCGAATTGAACGACAATTTAAGACACCAAGCGGCATGTCTATTCCTATAGATCATTACCTAGCATTCGGGAGGTCACTGGTTCGATTCCGGGGCCGGCTACTCTGGTCCAAGTTTTTCTGTGGTTTCCTTGGATCATTTAGGCAAATCCTGGGGTAGTTATATTCCACAGATAGTCTTTCACTTCTCTTCTGTCTTTGTTTCGTCCATCTCACCTTTCTTCCCCCGATTCACCACCCACCCATTCCCACTATTCCTAATGGAGGCTGAAGAGGGCCTTCCGCCCTACCCTCCGACTTTGCACTAGAGTGTAGACGGAGGGACAACTCGCCTACCAACATTGGTGGGAATGAAACACCAAAAAGGTTTTTAAAGTAACAATTTAAGACATTCAATTCAATCTATTCAATTCTTATTCAATCCATTATTGAATCTTAGCGTTTACATTGTTTATTATTAGTTGTGTTTTTATATTATAATTAGTGCATAAGTGTTGACAATACATCATTAAAGACCACGATTCTTTTATTCACTTTAAAAAAGGATTACTCGCAATTAATTTGGCGTGTAAGTGTGAAAATATCAGAAAGACGTCTTTCAACTAAAAATTATTTTTTTCACGCACAAAACAGTGTATATGCTGTATACTTTTTGGGAAATTTTCAGTATACGATAAAGTTTTAAATTTTAATTTATATACATTTATACACACAAATTGACGTAAGATTAAAATTAAATTTTCCAGTAAATTCATTAACTAATGTAACGGGTGTGCGGACGTATATTTACAAAATTAACATTTGTATGAATATTGACGAAAGATCATTTTACAAAATAAATAAATAAACATACCAGCCTATTTGTTGTCGTTCGATAAAAGGGTCCACTTTCGACACCGATGGTAATTTCTACGACTGTCAGCCAAAATTTATTATTTGGATGTTGTATTATTTTTTTGAAAATTATAATTAGGTACATTTTATCAGTTAAATGCAACAGTTCTTTTTATTTTTTCTTTTACAAGAAATGGGTTTCTGACACCAAAATGAGCTTTTTTAGCTATACAGGATGGGGCACTTATAAACAATAAAAAAGAATCATGGCTTCCTGGCACAGAATACAACAAAAAAGTGATACTTATAACATTTTTTAATCTATGACAATTTGAACTTAAAACGTGTTTGAATACGGCCTTGTAAGGAACTAAAGATTTCCAGTTCGCCAGGATGGCCTCAAAACTATTATAATTTTTAGGAAAATTATGAGGAAATTTCTTTCTTTTCTAATAACATTTTATGTTCTAAATACCACATGTAATCCATGATTTCCATATTATTGATAATAAATACAGCCTCCTATATACTTAAGCAAACCTTTATACAATATAAAAACGACTATGCCAAATTAGATAATTCTTTTTTTTGGGGTGTTGTGTTCGTTATGGCCAAGAGAAGATTTGTATAAAAGAAAATTTTTAAAAAATCGTACGGAAAAGTTTTTAAAATGAAACAGCGCAGTGGGGGAGGCCTTCAATATTTTAACAAAAATTGACAGTTGTTCAATCAGCAGCTGATAACTTCAAAAATATTGACAGTATTGGATATTGATAGAATGACATTAATTCATATTCAATTATTCTAGTGTTATTTAATGATGATGGTGAGAAAATCCCACCAGTGAATCGTCAAAATATCGATCGGGGTATGTGAAAAGTAAGCCGTGTTCATAATCTTCGAGACAATGAGACTGAAGGAGAGCATAGGCAACGTTTGGTGAAAAGCAGAATGAAAATTTTAACAGATTTTGTCTTAATTTCTTTATAATCAGTGCGGGCAATTAGTTTATAAATAAATTTCAAGAAAAAAAGTATAATTATTGTGATACATATTTTAGGGCAAGAGTACGATTTCTGGGGCGCCATGATTTGAAGGTCGTTTTAGACGTAATCGAGGTCGCTGAGAACGGGAAAAATAGTAAAAAATTATTATAATTATATTATGTAATTGGCCGCGAAAAACACAAAAAAATGGTTAAAAAATCCCAGGTACTATATTTTTCGAGATATTGAACCAAAAATGTGAAAAAAATCATTTAATTGAATACAGTTCCGTTTCCGTTGGCACACTCATATAGCCTATAAGTTTATACAAATGACTTTTGGTCCCATAAAGGTAAATCGAGGTCGCTGAACACATTTGTTGTGTTATTGAATTGATATATTGATTAGATTCGGAGATATTGAGCACTTCTCGGTGATACAAAGCACTTTAAACATTTTAATCATAGCGACGACTTCATACCATAACCAGAGCAAAACCCTCTTGGTGGTGCCTTCTGGATAACGCCAAATGATCTGCATAATTATAATATTTATATTTTTCAACATTTTTAATTAATAGATCATCATTTTTTCAATTAAATGATTTTTTGCATTTTTGGTCCACTATCTCGAAAAATATAGCACCTGGAACTTTTTAACCATTTTGTTCGCGTTTTTCACGGCCAATTACATAATAACACACATTTGTTTCATAAAAATTTTTAATTTTAATTTTGACTTTCGTACTTCGATATCTCGAAAACCAAGCGAGTAGTCCGGTCAAATTAGACCAAAAAATAAGAGTAGAGCTACATAAATTTTCACCAAGCTGAAAATCAGTGAGATTGTTTAAAATATGATTAAAAATAAAATTTGAAAGTTCCCCATCTTTCGCCCATATGGAAAAAATTTTATTCAAGGTTAAAGGTCAAAAAAATGAGTTTTTCGCGATTTTCAGCAAAACGGTAAGTTTTATCATAAAATTACCCCAGACAAAAATTGTAGATCATAAAGTTATCTATAAAATATGTATCTCTAAAAAACCCCAAAATAAGCAATGTGACAAATAAATCCCCAAGAACTAGAAAATATTTAGTGCAAATAGAAAAAATATTTTAGAGGAAAATTTTTCCTCAGAAGAATTTCCCTGAAAAATATATCCCCAAAAAATGCCCCAAAGGAAAAAAATCCCCCAATTTTTGGGGAAAATCCCCTAATATGGGAACCCTGAGACTAACAGTATTTCATTTATTGGGCACACTGACATAAAGCAGGTATAAGACCCTAGCCACGCATACAATTGAACAGGAGACAGTGTCTCGAGGTTACACTCTTAGGAAAAAAAATATCAATGCATATTTTATAGATAATTTTATGATCTACAATTTTTGTCTGAAGTATTTTTATGATAAAACTTACCGTTTTGCTGAAAATTGCAAAAAACTCATGACCTTTGACCTTGAATAAAAAAATTTCCATGCAGAGGAAAGATGGGAAACTTTCAAATTTTATTTTTAATCATATTTTAAACAATCTTACTGATTTTCAGCTTGGTGGGAATTTATGTAGCTTCGAATGTCTAAATTGACCGGACTAGAGTAGGAAATTTTTACTATTTTGCCCGTACTCAGCGACGTCGATTACGTGACCTTCAAATCTTGGCGCCCCAGAAATCGTACTCTCCTATTTTAGCATTTGCTATTCGTTATTTGATAAATTTTTATATTTTTTGTCGCGATCCCGTTGTTGTATTTAATAAATATAGCTAGCGGTATTCGATGAGTAGTAAGCCTAGCCTTGTATATTGATGTATGTTCAACTATTTCCTAGTTTGTTGTTGTAATTTGAAGATTATCCCTGATTATCTCATTGCGTACAAACTTCGGAGTACTTTTTCTTGAAAACGCTCAATTATAATCCTAATATCATCAGTCAATCAATTTAAGAATCTTATTCCAAATCCTCTACTTTTCAACGAAAAACCAACCAAGTCCAGTTTTTTTACTATGGCTTATGAACCAAGATCCACTCGCGGTCTTGGTAATATTTTTCGTAAACTGGATCTTCAAATTGATTACAATTCACATTTTAACTTGGTAACCCTAAGAACAGATTTCATTCCCTTGAAAATCGAGGATTTGCGAAATTACCATAATATTGTAATGACTGTTATATGATGAGATATGTGTCGGTCAAACTAGACACTATTTACGTTAGGCTAAAAAAGCACTAGCCCGTGCTAGATTTGGTAGAGCAGATAAGTCAAGTGTTGTTCAAAATATTTGTTCAGATTGTATTACATTTCGTTGAATTGAAGTTTTATTTTGGGATACAATATAATAATAATATATTGTTGACCCAGGTAATTCGGGTTGCTATTACATGCTTCCTTCTAACCACCTAAGTACCTACAGCGAGACATACATCACAATTATTACTAAAATTATAGTTTATTATATTTCTATTGTCTTGTTATTTAGTGCAGTTTTATAACTGCAATTTGTACTTGCCCACGTATAAATACGCACGTATACATTTTGTTATTCCTCCACTCACCTTTTCCACCTTCCCTTTCCCCACTTTACTTTTTGTATTAAAATATTAGAGAGATCAGCCTTGATCCAACTTTCGAAGAATAAATAGTTACTTAGACATTTGTATTTTTTTATGCACTTCTGATTGGATTGTATAGTGTGTGTGTAACTTGAACTAGATTCACTTTTGTGAATTAAACAATATTCTTAGTGAAATCCATAGGAATAGCATTGATTACCTTAAATTCGTTAAAGAAACCAAAAATAATCTCCGCCTGTATAGTTTTGAAAGCATGAATCTTTATAAAAGTTGATTAAGTTTTCATAAAAGTGACAGGGGTCCTACCCCTACCTCTTCAATATTTAATTTAGTTTAATTTGTAGGGTTTATTGATCACTGCTGATTGATCGGGTCATGTTCACTGAACCACAATCCTTAGTTAGTATTTATAGACTCTTATTACCGTTAATTCTTAGTTCTTTTCAGTACCGAGTACTGAACCCATTACCATAAAAAGTAAAGAACCGCTTTTAGTCTGAATAAAGGACACCAAAAAAAATTTTTCCCCAAATAAAAATCATTACTTAGCATTCGGGAAGTTACCAGTTTGATTTCGGAGCCAGCTACATGATCTATATTTTTCTGTGGTTTTCTTATACCATACATATACTTTTATTGAAACATAAAGTTATTATTTACACAATTGCTAAACAAAAACAAAAAATTAACTAAAATTAATAATAGAAAAGTTTTTCATTTGTTACTTTTTCAGATGCACTGTATCTGTAAACTTATGATCGATCACCTGTAGCTAAATAAGTTCCATGATGCAATGCGATAATAAGTTTTAAAATCTTTTTTTCCGAATTACTTACTTTCGAAGGTAAAGAAACAGGTTTCTCGATCGCAGATATTTTTTTATTTGTGCAAATATCATGGCACAGTGGCCTTTTACAACAAATGTTATATACTTTTATTGAAACATAAAGTTATTGTATATCCAATTGCTAAAGACGAAACAACAAATTCCATAAAAACGAAAACAAACGAATCACCTCTTACGGCCTAAAAAGAAAAGAAAAAAACAAAAAAGCAAGAAACTCTTTTGCATAAACGTCTTTTAGGGGAAATCTGAAAGCAATCATAAAAAAAATATTTTCAGTCTCTTTCTTTTTTTACTATTTGTTTTAACAGGGTCAGACCATCTTCTTTACTTAACAACCTTTTACATTCCTTCTCTTCTATCCTCCCAACACATGTATTAATGTTTCTTCTCCTCTTTCACAAATTCTACATACTTTGTCTTCATTCCTCATCCAATACTTACATCTTCTGCTTTCATTCCCTACTGTAAACCTGTAAACCTTGTGAAAACATTTATCTCCTTCTTTTCATTTAACTATTGTGGTTCAAATTCTCCTTGCCAATGTTCCCAAAGTACTTATCTCATATTTTCTATATTTTGATCTATCTATCAAGTCCCCTCCTCTTTTAGTTTCATTACATCTTATCTTCACTAACTGCTCTACATTAATTCTTAAACTACCCCTTTCATTTAATTGCTCCTGACTTAAACCTAGTTCCTCTAACAGATTCATCCTTTTCCTTATCATACTTATTTTTGATTCCTCTATTTAGGATTCTTTTTCTTCATACCTCCTTTCGTATGTCCTCATCTCAAAAATTTTCCAGTTTCCTTTCGTATTTAACTATCCTTTGTCTAGTTTCCTTTACAATCTTACTACATTTCAGCTCCCTTCTAACCACAAAGTCTGGTGGGTTGCTATCTAAGTAAAATACCCACTTTAATTTTTAACAATTGAAAAACACAAAAAGTTTCAAGAAATATATTTGTATTCACTACATATGTTTCGCTTAACATAAGCTTCTTCAGGTGAAGATATAACAAAATTTGTGATTAACTCCTCTATATATATCAATTTACATATTAAAATAGTGGGGGGAATTAGACAAGAACATTTAGTAAAGGCGAATTTCTAACATCCAATTGGTCGTTTAAAATTTTATTTTCTTTATTATGACGATTAATTTCTAAACTTTCTAATAAATCCAATTTTTTACCTTTATTATGAATGTGTAAAATTTTAAAATCTAGATTAAAATCATGGCAATTACTAATCAAATGTTCAGCATAAGCTGAATCAGTTTTTTTATTTAAGAAACTTCTATAATGTTCGTGAATTCGAATATCAAAAGAACGACCTGTTTGACCTATATAAACTTTCTTACAGTTGGAACAACTTAACAAATAAACACCTGATTTTGAATTATTAGATGTTTTACATTTATTATTTAAAATAAATTTACCTAAAGAATTATCAGATTTAAATGACATAAAACTATTGTTTGTTTTTTGTAAAATTTTTCCTATTTTTACAGATATCTCACCTATATACGTTAAACAATTAAAGTTAGTCGGTTTAATTTTAACATAAGGATAAATTAGTTGAACATATTTTTGTAAAAGTTTTTTATTTAATATATTGTCAATTAGGCTAAGAGAGTATCCATTAATCAACGCAATCAAGCAATACGATAAATCCTATCTAATTCTGACTTATAATGATCGGGTTTTAATGGAACTGAAATCAGCCTGTGGATAAAAGAGTTAAAAGCTGCTAATTTGTGGGATACCGGATGAAAAGAATTAGCATGAATGATAGTGTCGGTGTGAGTAGGTTTGTGAAAGATAGCAAATTCATGTTTTGATTGAACCCTTTTAATATTAAGGTCTAAAAAATTAATAGAGTTGTTGGTTTCAATTTCTAACGTGAACTTTATTTTATTATGCAAATTATTAATGAAATTATGAAATTTTGTAAGTAACCTGTCAGATTCTGTAAAACAAACGAGTATATCGTCTACATATCTAAACCAGTATGAACAATATTTGAATAGATTATGTTGAGCTATTTGATTTTCCAAATTCATTTTACACATTCATAATAAAGGTAAAAAATTGGATTTATTAGAAAGTTTAGAAATTAATCGTCATAATAAAGAAAATAAAATTTTAAACGACCAATTGGATGTTAGAAATTCGCCTTTACTAAATGTTCTTGTCTAATTCCCCCCACTATTTTAATATGTAAATTGATATATATAGAGGAGTTAATCACAAATTTTGTTATATCTTCACCTGAAGAAGCTTATGTTAAGCGAAACATATGTAGTGAATACAAATATATTTCTTGAAACTTTTTGTGTTTTTCAATTGTTAAAAATTATGAACCAGTTTCAACAAGTTAAGGCTTCAACAATCAACAATATACCCACTTTATATACCATTTAGGAAAATTATGGGGCAGTAAAACAATATT
Organism: Agrilus mali; assembly: GCA_029378335.1. Lineage (NCBI taxonomy): Eukaryota > Metazoa > Arthropoda > Insecta > Coleoptera > Buprestidae > Agrilus > Agrilus mali. Next base: position 12,851,793 of record CM055663.1, on the reverse strand, counting down.
TATAAAAAAAATAGACTTTCAAATTGGTAAAAACTTTCAAGGCCAGTTCATGGACTAATGATGTCCTGATTCAGCTTTAAAGGCTGTCATCGGTTGGAATTGCTTCATAGCGTTTCAGTAGTATAAGTGGCGAGTTCTTTTGAGGTCCTTCCACCTTCAATGGACCCATCCTATAAAAAGAAGACACAATAGACGGCTACTAAGCTACTAAAGTATGAATTATAATTGAGAAGAGTTAACTATTATCACTCCTGTTGTAATGATCTTTAAAACTCATAACAACAAAGTGTTCTGATGGAATATGAATCTGTTAATTTTTTTTTAATAATTGTTAAACAAACGCGATGATAATTTAATTTTATTACTTACCTACTTCCCCCCTTCAATAAAAATGAACGTGCCAATAGACTAAGTTGTTCTTGTATTATTGTTACAGGTTCGTGTCTCAACTATGGACATTCCTGTTGGGGAGGTAAGTATTACGATTTAGAAATTTTACCTACGGTAGGTACATATAATGTTATATTTTTTTTATTCTATGAGCCCATGGTAAACGAAATAACGAACCGCCAATTGTCAGATTTGATGATGACACAGCTGAAAGAATGTTATTGTCTAAGTTAATACAAGCTTCGTTACGTGCAAAGTCCTTAAGAAAAGATCCAACAGGAAACGCTGGTACACAGTAAGTTGTTTTAAAGCTCAATTAAATCATTTAAAAACTTCGCAGGTTTTTGTACCAGAGTTCAGTCATTATAAGCCAGTAGGTAACACTATGATGCAGGGTTTTTCTAGTTGATAGGCTATTAGAAGTATATGAACTAGTAGAAGGAATTCAAATTTGAAACTTTGGCTTATTTGGTTAGATATTATTTGTGCTGTTTCTTTTAAAAATATTTTCAAATTCGATTTACATCCGGTTATACCAGAAGTCGACACCAACTTCGTTATTTTAAATGGAATGGTATAGTTTTTACGCTGAATTCGAATAAATCGTGTAATTCAAAGGTAAGTTTGATAACCATCTTGTACACCTATGACGATCGGTTTCTGAGTTTGTTTAATTTATAAAAAAAATCGCTACCGCAACCCAAATTATAAAAAATCCTAACTTCCACAAACTTCGACTCAGACTGTTGAAATTTTTACTAGTAATAGCTGAATATTAGTGCTAACGCCTTGACAAAATTGAACTAAATAATTTATACAGGGCGTTCAAAATAAAATTCTAAAATTTAAAAACTTCAAACACGAATAAATTTACAAAAAGGTTTTAATTATAATATAAAACCTATTGTTAATAAATCTAGTTTAGAGAAATTAGCAGTAGAAACGGAATTAGCTCTAATAAATGACAAAAATAATGTTCGTGTTGACTTGGGTAAAAAATATTTCATACAAGATTTATTTAAATCGTCATCAAATTTTCATAAATTTAACAAAGAAGCCTATATAGCTAAATCAATCAGATCTCTAGCAGATACTAATAATATTATTTTCACAAAAGCCGATAAGGGCAATACTATCATTGCTATTTCAAAGTTAGACTATATTGATAAAGTAACAAATTTTTTAAATAGCAACTCTTTCAAAATAATCAAAAAAGACCCAACAAAAATTTTTCAAAAGCAATTAAAAACATTTTTTACCCAATGTCACATTTTATTAAACAAAAAACAAAAGTTTCATTTAACTGTTATGAACCCTCAACCACCTAAATTATATGGACTTATAAAATTGCATAAAGAAAATCATCCGATACGACCAGTTGTATCATATATGCAAGCTCCGTGTACAAAAATATCAAAATTTTTAGTTACTGAAATTAAAAAATTAACTTGTTTCAAATCATGTTTCTCTTTAAATAACTCATTCGAACTAATTAATAATATTTCTAATTTAAAAATACCAAACAGAAGCAAATTTGTGTCTTTCGATGTATGTAACTTGTTTGCTAGCATACCGCCACAAGAAGTTACAAAATTAGTAGAAACGCTATTAGTGGACAATCTGGTAAATCCCGTAATAATCAACGAATTAGTCACCCTTTTAGAAATTTGCCTCAAACAGAACTATTTACAATTTAATAATACCTTTTACGAACAGCAGGAGGGACTTGCAATGGGTAATCCATTAAGTCCATTACTTGCTGAGATCTTTATGAATAGTTTAGAAACAAAAATAAGTAATAACATACTCTTCAAGGAATGCTATTATTGGTATCGTTATGTCGATGACATTTTAATTTGTTATACGGGCTCAAACAGGCAGTTATCTAAGTTATTCAATTACATAAACAATATACACCCAAAAATTAATTTTACTATGGAAATAGAAGAAAACAAAAAATCAACTTTTTAGATCTAACTATTAAAAATGTTCTTAATAAACACACTTTCTCAATATATCATAAAACAACTCACACCGATACCATTATACATTCAAATTCCTGCCACCCAATTTCCCACAAATTGGCATTTTTCCACTCTAGTCTTCATAGACTTTTAACTATTGAAATGTCACCAGAGGATTTTAACATAGAATTGACAAGAATTTACCAGATTGCTCACAACAATGGATACAGTTATTTATTTGTAAAAAATCTTTTAAACAATAAATTAAATAAACAAACATTACATTCCATTTACCCAATTCTTAAAAATAATAAAAACACAAATTACAATAGTATAACGTATATAGGAAATTTTTCAACCAAATTAAGTAAGCATATTAAAAATTTCACTAACAGTTCTATTTCCTTTAAAACTAATAATTCACTTGGAAAATTCATAAAAAATAATAAAGATACAACTAAAAAAGAATTAAAATCTGGCGTTTATTTACTTTAATGTGGTGATTGTGATAAGGCATACATCGGTCAGACAGGTAGAACATTTCAGGAAAGAATAAAAGAACACAAGAAAAGTTATGAAAACCGAAACACAAATTCAACATATGCGGAACATCTAATAACTAACAACCATAATTTTAACGACGATTATAAAATCTTACATGTTGAAAATAAAGGTCGGAAATTAAATCTTTTAGAAAGCATAGAAATAAATAAATTAAACAAAAAAGGCACTATATTAAATGACCAATTAGAATTAAATAAATCACCCCTATTGAACATTAATTTTTAGTATCCTCCCTTAAACTTACCCCTACTCTTAATCTATTTATTTAGTATATAAGTCTGTTTGTATCATAGTTTTAAGTTATATTATTCTTCCACCCGAAGAAGCCGCTGTGTCGGCGAAATAATTATTGTGGTTTTACAATAAAGTTTTGTAACTTAAACGTGTGTGTTTTTTTCATTACGAATAAATTCGTTTTTTCAAATGGCACTTACCATTTTTAATTTTTTCAATCGACTCATTTTTTTATCCTCTTTCGATCTATATGGATACTTCCTATTGTTTTATTTGACAAATTTTGAGTAATTTAGAATTTTTAAAATATAGATAATTTCATTAATTTTGGCGTAATAAGAGTGTGCCTTGGACAAATGACAACTAACGACAATCAAAGTAAAATCTTCTTTATCGCTTAATTTCTGCTGGGGAGATGTTCGAGACAAAAGTTTATAATATATACTTTAATTGAAGTTTTCGTTTTTGAGTATTTTTTGTAACGGAAATTAATCGAAAAGGCGATTTTTGGCTTCATTTTGCATTGATAGCCGTTAGTTGTCATTTGTCCAAAGCACACCTTTTTATGCGGAAAATATTAAAATGACTCCAAAATTTTCAAATAAAACAATAGGAAGTATCCATATAGATCGAAAGACGACAAAAAAAGGAATCGGTTGAAAAAATAAAAAATGGTAGGTGCCATTTGAAAAAACGCGGTTATTCGTGTTTGAAGTTTTTAAACCTTTGAATTTTATTTTGAACGGCCTGTATAAATTATTTAGTTAAATTTTGTCAAGGCATTAGCCCTAATATTCAGCTATTACTAGTAAAAATTTGAACATTCTGAGTCGTATTTTGTGGAAGTTACGAATTTTTATAATTTGGGTTGCGTAACGATTTTTTTTCCATAAAGTAGATTAACTCAGAAACCGATCGTCATAAGTGTATAAGGTGGTTATCAAACTTTCCTTAGAATTACACGATTTATTCGAATTCAGTGTAAAAAATATACCACTCCATTTAAAATAACGAAGTTTGTATCGACTTCCGGTATAACCGGATTTAAATCGAATTTGAAAATATTTTTAAAAGAAGCGGCATAAACAATAACCAAATAAGCCCAAGTTTCAGAATTTAATTCCTTCTACTAATTCATATACTTCTAATAGCCTATCAACTTGAAAAACCCTGTATAAAAGTCAAGTTGCGAGTAGTAAGGCAGTGCGCAAACATTTTATACAGGGTCATTCACGCTATACGGCACGGAATTTTATGGTCACAATATAAAAACGAGACCCTAATACCAATCGATAGATAATTAAAAAATAAAAAATAAAAATTTCCTGGTATGTTAAGAATATGGCGTTCCATTTAAATTAATCAAGTTACAACCGCTTAAAATCTTACTTAAGTAGTATTCATTTTTGGACATCCTGTATAAGATGGCGAGTTTAATATAATTGGGATATAAAATATGATCTATTGTTACATTTCATTGTTAGTTTCGCTTATATAACTTAAATACTTCTTAAGTATCTATTTGAAAGCTTATCAAAACAGACATTTATTTTGATAGGAAAATCCAAAAATGCAATAATATACATGGGGTTCCATAAAAAAAACATAACTGATATTTTTAGGGCATTTGAAACACCCTGTATGATATGAAAATAATTTTAAAAAGTAACCATAATAGACCCCCATATAACCCAAAAGTTAAAGTTTTTGAGAGTCTCGTATTTGGGCGTAAATAACCCTGTTTAAACTATGCGCACACGTAAGGAGCTTTTATAATTGCTTTATTTTCAAATTCACGGTTATTATTATCGATAGTTTCTAAGTTTGTTACAGATTTAGTTTATTTAATTTGATTTTTAGTTTAGTTAGATGTATGTATTATGATTTTAGTTACGCACTCGATAGTATTACTGAAGATTTAAATGAACCATCACAAGGAGAATTGGATAAGTTAAAGAAAGGTCCACTTTCGGAAGATCATTATGCCCAATCGGTTAAACGACTATTTAAATTGTTAGATGAATAAATTGTACAATAATGATATTTGTATGTTTAGACAACTGTCGTCTAATTAGCTATATACTTTTGTTCTTGTAAATTGGTAAAATATACATAAAAAAACACCAGGCGGGTTACTGCCAGGTATTTATTGTAATTTGATTAAAAATAAAATTATTTTATGCACAAGCTCTATTTCATTTAATATTATTTAAGTGAAGAGAGGCGAACTGGTGAAATCTACGACATTCTCTATGAAGTTGATCCTGCAATAAATAATGCCTAACTAAATCAGTTACAAATCTGCCAACTTAATTTAGCAAAGCTGTTAGGTTCTGCATTCCTTGAATCTTACAGTTTTGTTTTTATAATAATAAATATGACTTAGGTTATATTGCATGTACGTATATTGTCATAAAGAAGAGCGAATTCGGTATGGTGTTTTTAAAAAATTAATAAATTAAATGATGCTGTACAAAACAAATAACACTTCAAAACGAATTATAAATTATAAATCTACTTGCCTTACCAATTAGAGGCGTCGATAATGGCAGAAACTTTTGGGTCGTTCGAGTGTGATAGCGGTCACCCGCTACACCACCCTAATCCTTCTCACTCGCTTGCTTAATCTTTCTTACGGTCCTTTTGACTACCTTGTGGCAGGTTTGTGTTTCGAAAATTTAACACGTTGCATATTTAAATTAGAACAAATGTGATTAATGAAATAAAAACAATTAAAGGAAAAATTTTTTTTTTGAAAAACATGAGTACTATGTGACAATATAGCATTGCAAAGAAGCCAACTTTAACAAGAGCGTCATGAACTCCACATGTAGCCAAGACTTCAAGGTGGTCAAGTGGTGGTAAAATGGCAGAGGAGTTTCATTCTCTTCACTATATTACTAAAACCCAAAATAAAGCTATCCCCTCTTTCTTAAGGATCTGCCTTCTAATGTACTTAGTTAGATGCAAGATTTCTAAAGTAATCATACATACATTGGACGTTTGAAAGCAACCAAAGTCAAGCTAAATTCAGTTTCCGGCTTTGACCGTCTCAATCAGTCAAACCAATTATTGCGAAACATCCAGAGTTAAATATAATGGTCATTATGTATACGAGAACGACAAGACCACGACAGCTGTTAAGTATCTATTCTTCGTGATCTACTAACAATAGACAAATTATAAACATTTTATAACCACAAGATTTTGGTGTTTGTTACGTACGACAATTACAACGTAATTGCTAAAATTTCCCATAGAATGCATTCCTCTTAGATATAATAACCTTCTACCTGAGGGTTGGCTGTTTATTATTTCATGTGGTACTTAGTACACCCTTGTTGATTTAAAGTAAACTTAAAAACTTAATCATCGACCAAACAACAACACTCACCTCTGTCGTATTGTCTTTACCTACCGTAGCTTGATACTAAAAACCGGTTTTTTGGAGAAAATTATGAAATTCGAAAACCGGTTTTTTAGTAGAAAATATCGGTTTTCAATGTATGAATAACACTTAAAAAAAATTTGAAAATGACAAATGTAGCCAAATGTACCAGACTGATGCAAGCGGTTTGGTGATGGTATTAAATTATATGCTCCAATACCAATTTACACAACACATGATTCTAATTTACTTTTTTATACAACTGTAATGTTGGACACTTCCTTAAAACATATGTTAAACATTGGTTGAACAATCCTAAGATTAAGCAAAAAAATCAACAGTTGACCGTTGTCGAGCTTTGCGTCCAAGATATATAATAAAAAAAGTGTCCGTATGTGCCATTGAATCTGCACAACCTAACCCCGATCCCCAATTCATAATTAGGTTTCGGTTTTCAGCTGCAGAGGTTGATGCCGAATATTTAGGGTTTAAAAGAGTATCTTCCCAAAGGACTTCATATGAGGGAAAGTTTCAGAATTTTCAAGAATGTTACAGAATCCAGGAGGTTCAGTAGGCTCTAGAATGTCACAGAAGGTTCGGGACTGTTCAAGAATTTTCAACAATGTTATAGAATTTTCCATAAGGTTTTAGACACTGTAACTGTAAATTTTCAGAAAATCCCCGAAGATATTTACTAAAATAAAATTTTACAAAATCCCAGCTGTCTTTGGATAACCGCATTACTAACTTTTTTACGTGTTTTACTGTAACGAAGGTAATTTAATTATTTATAAATATTTTTCTATTTATATTTTTTGACACATATTCCCAAAACTTGTTCTGCTACTACAATCTTCTCTCATTGTGAAATTATTTCTTACTCATTTAATTGCAAATAATCGTTAAAAAGTTTGTTCATGCAACATATTTATTTATTTACTACAAGTCAATAAAATACATAACATGTAAATACAACAATAATAACATAACATGTGTAAAAACTGATTTAAAAAATAAAGAATAGCACAATAACAGTAATAAAATATTAATCTTTCCAGTACTGTAGATTTACCCGAGGAATAACAGGATCGGAACAGTCTGTGAATTCGTTCCTAAAAATAATAAAAGAGAATATTAATTTTGATACCCTTCTTAGAGTTTACAATCATTTGATCAAATAGGGCTAAAATGAAAACAACAAATGTGGAAACTAACCTAATCTAATCCTAACTTAACCTAACATATTGCTAGCATCACGTGAAGCTCTGATTTGAAATTTAATATAACAGTTCATTTATTGTTATGTGGAAATAAATAGCAACCTTATTGTTTCATGAGTAGCTTTAAGTTTGTTCAAAATTTGAAAACATTTCAGAACATAGAACCTGACAGTTAAAACAATCAGGTGAGTTAAGCATACCGAGGCATTTGCAGTGAGATACATAAAATAGAAGCATTGAAATTGTTGACTAAATTATGCATTCAGATCTCCAAATATTCTGTCTGATATGAGCTGTTTATTCCTAAAATTGATTTTTTGTATACATAAATAGGAAGGGTACAAGTCGCTAAGGTGAAACCGGTTTTTAGTTCACATACGGTTTAAAATAGAGAAAAATAATTCGAATTAAAATTGTGTAATATTAAGTAAGATATAATAAGGTAAACATATTTTAAAATATGGAAAACTTCCGAATATACCAGAAATACACCCTAATTTCATTATTTAAATGGAACACCCCATATATTTGGCATTATTTTGAATATCTCCTAACTAAAAGTACTTAGAACTTAGAAGGATGCAGTTTTCAAGGTTTGATAATTAAAGAAATATAATTTATTCGTATTACATGGTTGGATAACTATTTACACTACGAACAGGAAATAATATTCAATAGCACTACATATTTATTAAGTTTTTTTTAATCATTCAATAATTAATAAATCAAAATTGAAACATTGGCAGGTCGTCGTCACTGTTAACTACTAGCCACTATTTTTTTAAGCGTTGGTGATTCGTTCCAAAAAAAAACCGTGATCCGGTGAACGGCGTATTTGATGTCTTCGATAACAGCAATTTTTTTCCCTTTTTTTATAGAACGATACAAACACTAAGTTACAGCACAATTCTACCCATGCGTGACATATTTTATGATCACACGTTCTTCAGGTTTCAAATGCGAACGATTGTGTAGATACTATTTGAGAAGATTGAGAAAAATTATCACTAACACATCTGTGGTTGCCAGTTGACATTATTTTCAAGACTTCAATGTTAACTAATAAAAACACCGTCAATTTTGTGGAGTTGTTGCAAAGAAAATACGATATAGTGTGTAATGTTTTCATTGCAAATGTCATTATTTATACCTAAATCGGTGGGTGTTAAACGTGTATTGAAATCTGTACATATAACATGCAATATTAAATTTTAATAGTACCTACCCCTTCAGTTACCACTAATTACTCGGATTCTAATGTTAATCTAATTGATATGTAATTATTGATTGGATGTTTTATTATTTTTTTGAAAATTATAATTGGGTAGATGTTAAATAAACATCAACATTAATTCATATATCATATCAGTTAAATGCAACAGTTCTTTTTACATTTTTCTTTTACAAGAAATGGGTTTCTGTACACCAAAATGAGCTTTTTTAGCTATACAGGATGCGGCATTTATAATCAATAACAAAAGAATCATGGCTTCCTGGCACAGAATACAACAAAAGAGTGATACTTAAAAAATTTTTTCAATCTTTGACAATTTGAACTTAAAACGTGTTTGAATACGGCCTTGTAAGGAACTAACGATTTCCAGTTCGACAGGACTGGCCTCAAAACTATTATAATTTTTAGGAAAACTATGAGGAAATTTCTTTCTTTTCCAATAACATATTATGTTCCAAATGCCACATGGAACCCATGATTTCAATATTATTAATGATAAATACAGCCTCCTGTATACATAAGCAAATCTTTATATATAAAAACGACTATACCAAATTAGATAATTCTTTTTTTTTTGTTGTGTTGTGTTCGTTATTGTCAAGAGAAGATTTGTATAAAAGAAATTTTTAAAAAAATCGTACGTAAAAGTTTTTAAAATGAGACAGCAGTCAGTGGGGGAAGTCTTCAATATTTTAACAAAACATTGATAATTGTTCAATCAGCAGCTGATTACTTCAAAGTATTGACAGTATTGGATATTGATAGAATGACATTAATTCATATTCAATTATTGTAGTGTTATTTAATGATAATGGTGAGAACATTCCACCAGTAAAGCGTCAAAATGTCGGTCGGGCTATGTATGCGAAAAGCAAGCCGTGTTCATAATCTTCGAGACAATGAAACTGAAGAAGAGCATAGGCAACGTTTGGAGAAAAACAGAATGAGAATTTACACAAGATTTGAATTGTATTTGAATATATACATATAACATGCAATATTAAATTTTAATAGTATCCCTACTCAGTTACCACTAATTTTCTTATGTTCGTCTAAATGATAAGTAATTTTTATACAGGGTTTTTCAAGTTGATGGGCTATTAGAAGTATATGAATTAGAAGAAGGAATTCAATTCTGAAACTTGGGTTCATTTGGTTATTGTTTATGCCGTTTCTTTTAAAAATATTTTCAAGTTCGATTTACATCCGGTTATACCGGAAGTCGATAGCAACTTTGTTATTTTAAATGGAATGGTATATTTTTTACGCTGAATTCGAATAAAATGTGTAATTCTAAGGTAAGTTTGATAACCAACTTGTACACCTATGACGATCGGTTTCTGAGTTAATTTAATTTATAGAAAAAAAATCGCTACCGCAACCCAAATTATAAAAAAATTGTAACTTCCACAAAATACGACTTGGGTGTTGAAATTTTTACTAGTAATAGCTGAATATTAGTGCTAACGCCTTGACAAAATTGAATTAAATAATTTATACAGGGCGTTCAAAATAAAATTCTAAAATTGAAAAACTTCAAACACGAATTACCTCGTTTTTTCAAATGGCACCTACTATTTTTTATTTTTTCAATCGATTCCTTTTTTCTTTTTATATAGGATACTTCCTATTTTATGTTAAAATTCAAAATTTTCAAAAATTTTCAAGTGTTTGAAGTTTTTCAATTTTAGAATTTTACTTTTGAACGCCCTGTATAAATTATTTAATTCAATTTTGTCAAGGCGTTAGCACTAATATTCAGCTATTACTAGTAAAAATTTCAACACTCTAAGTCGTATTTTGTGGAAGTTATGATGTTTTATAATTTGGGTTGCGGTAGCGATTTTTTTTTCTATAAATTAAATTAACTCAGAAACGGATCGTCATAGGTGTACAAGTTGGTTATCAAACTTACCTTAGAATTACACGTTTTATTCGAATTCAGCGTAAAAAATATACCATTCCATTTAAAATAACAAAGTTGCTATCGACTTCCGGTATAACCGGATGTAAATCGAACTTGAAAATATTTTTAAAAGAAACGGCATAAACAATAACCAAATGAGCCCAAGTTTCAGAATTTAATTCCTTCTAATAATTCATATAGGTACTTCTAATAGCCCATCAACTTGAAAAACCCTGTATATTAATGCTTCCATCTGGGGACACGGGAGTGCCCCCGCTAAGACGAGCCAAGCGGAGCGCAAGGGCACTACCTACCTTTTCTCGAAACGTTTCGTCGTTTTTTTGAACTCTCATAACATTGGTTTGGATGTTGCTAAATAGTTAAAAATTTCAAGATATAATGACACCAATCATTAAACACACAAAGTTTGAATGTCCTAGCTATTATACTTTAGTTAGATTTTATTAATGTCTAAAAACCCCCGATTTCCTCACTGATTCACTCACTGATCATCAAAATTCTTAAGGTACTTTCTGAAGTTCTAGAACGCTGAAATTTGGTATGTAAGCTAATATTACTACAAAGACAACAAAAAAATTAAAAAACCAAACCTAACCTAACCTATCCCCTCGGAATAGGAGGTGGAAGTTTGTATGAGACTTGCACTACATTTGCACTAACTACATAATCATGCAGTAATAACTATTGAAAAGAAAAGTATATTAAAAAAATAATAAACTTTCGTACCCCCAGAAATACTTATAACAAATAATTCCAGACGAAGGGTAAGGCGAAAGTAAAGGCCCGGGGTCAAAATAGGTTATTTTTAAATTTAAAAAAGTCCATTAACCAACTTACAAAAATAAATGAAATCCAACCAAAAACATTTTTGTAAAAATGTTGCCAAGACGAGTGTGCAGGGTGATTCATTATAATGTCGCCCCCCTTTAACTTTGTTATTTGTTATTTGGTAAAGTAATGGCGCTTAGATCAAGAATCTTGGCTCTACATGAGATCTGACCACTTTTTCATAGATTTTGATTAAGGTGTAGTGTAGAGCTTGTAGGTTTAGAGCGTGTAGTCTTTAGAGCTTGGCTTTATACGAGATCTGATAACTTTTTCACAGGGTAAGCTATGTACAGGGTGATTCATTATAATGTCGCTCCCCTTTAACTTTGTTATTTCGAGTGTCCCAAAAAAATTAAAGGTATGGTTATGTAGGTGCTAAAAAATACTTTTTTCTATTTATAACAAAAATTTGAAAAATGATCAGTATACAGGGAAAACCAAAAAGTTCATTTTTTAAATGGATCACCCTATATATGAATTTATTTCCGATTCCTCGTAAAATTCTAAGCATAATTTATTTAACATACCGTACACCTAAATTAAATAGTTTCTAAAATATTCGCATTGAAACGTTATCATAAAATATTTTATTAAACAATTGTTACAAATAAAGAAGTCCTAGTCCACGCTTTCTATTGAAAACAAATAACTAACAGTGACATTATCTAAAAAAAACCGTGTATACGACCACCAAACAGAAAACCTCGATCATCTTAAATATTTGATACGGAATTAAATTAATAATTTAAATGAAAACAACCCAGCATTATTAACAGATTGATTAGAGAAAATGCGAAGAACCCTTATACAACGTGTTGAAGAAAATGGAGGGCCAGCAGAGCATATTTATATTTAACTAAAAATTGTTTTTGTCATATTATTTATTGTTAGATTTCTTGGTTTGTTGTTGTTTAAAAAAATATTTGATGATAATGTTTCAAATGTGAATATTTTAGAAACTATTGAATTTAGGTGTACGGTATGTTACATAAATTATGCTTAGAATTTTACGAGGAATCGGAAAATAAATTCATATATAGGGTGATCCATTAAAAAAAAATGAACTTTTTGGTTTTCCCTGTATACTGATCATTTTTCAAATTTTTGTTATAAATAGAAAAAAGTATTTTTTAGCACCTACATAACCATACCTTTAATTTTTTTGGGACACTCGAAATAACAAAGTTAAAGGGGAGCGACATTATAATGAATCACCCTGTACATAGCTTACCCTGTGAAAAAGTTATCAGATCTCGTATAAAGCCAAGCTCTAAAGACTACACGCTCTAAACCTACAAGCTCTACACTACACCTTAATCAAAATCTATGAAAAAGTGGTCAGATCTCATGTAGAGCCAAGATTCTTGATCTGTGCGCCCTTACTTTACCAAGCCTAACTTCACATACTCTACATTTTAGTCAAAACGTGTGGCTTGGCCGTTTTATTTCACACACGATGAACGAATGCCTATGAAATCTTCGCAACGGTAGCAAAGCGGCCAAGCCACACGTTTTGACTAAAATGTAGAGTATGTGAAGTTAGGCTTGGTAAAGTAAGGGCGCACAGATCAAGAATCTTGGCTCTACATGAGACCTGACCACTTTTTCATAGATTTTGATTAAGGTGTAGTGTAGAGCTTGTAGGTTTAGAGCGTGTAGTCTTTAGAGCTTGGCTTTTTACGAGATCTAATAACTTTTTCACAGGGTAAGCTATGTAGACTCGTCTTGGCAACATTTTTACATGAAAATGTTTTTGGTGGGATTTATAATTTCTTAATTATTGTGACAAGAAACAAGAACTATTATGATTTCTTCTTGCAATTAAAATAACAATAATACATTCTTTGCTTAAATTACGTGTGATACGTGAGTTATGGAGCTTCTGCAAATAATAAATAATTTACACGGCACTGGGTGGAAACTGTTTGTGAATAAAATTGCAAGTTGTGCAGCAAACTCTGTTGCCAATTTCAAACGTAAACTTATAACTATTTCGTTTATATTGTTATTCAATGGTATTTCCAAATAATATTAGACTAGTAATATCAAAAAGATCCTGCATCTGACAATGCTGTGCCGTTTTAATTCGTTTACCTACAACCCTTTGTTTATCTACTACGATTTGTGGTTAGTATAAAGTGGCTCTAGTATAATGAAAACTACCTGTAGGTATATGAATACATGTAGAACGACTTGCACACTTCGTAGTGATAATAGTTTGATACTATTTGTTTATTACCTACCTATTGTCTATTATTTCCCGTTCGTAGTGTATAGATAGTGTACAATTTATCAATGCCGACTTTTACAAAACCAATTTTTTTTTAATAATAGATATAATGCCAAATTAAACCCTTTCTGTTTATATAATGTTATAAGTACCTACGTGTTTTCAAAAAATGTTGGGAAAATTTGGATTTTCTGAAAATTTAAAAGAAAAACCTGGAACATCCGACTGGGATAGTGCCGTGTTATCAATCCTAAGCAGTTTTCAGGTTTCTCATTCAAATTAAATTCAACAAATTATTTACTTTTTAGAACTTAACATAAAACAAAAACTTTTGTGGAAAAACTAGGAAGAAGTGACCAAGTGCTTCTGTGTTCCCTATTACAAACCGCTACGGATTTAAACTTTTAACTACCAATTACAATTGTTGGAAAAGATGTAGGAGGGTAAAAGGACAGTGTATAACGTCAGTTTATTGGATTTTTACTTTATCTTCATTAACTGTTTCCGTAACTATCTTTCGTTTTCTTTCTGCTTTCTACTGATTTATATTTTTTATTATTACCGAGAATCCCATTAATATCCTTTAAATTTCAAATAGGTTTATTACTTTCGGCTTAACTTTTCTCGTTTAACACGAAAAGCGTCTGATGATAAGTTATTGACACAGAACTGTCGCTGTCCAAAAAGAACAAATTCTAATAAACTATCATTTTAAAAATTATAGAAATTTTTAAAATAATAAATCAATCACATAACAAATATAAACAATATTTTAATAAACGAACGACATTGTATTTATTTCCTATTGTTATAATGAGTTAAATTAATAATCTCATTTTCTTTTGTTATCAGATCGTTTTTACCGGTTTGAATTTCATCATAAAAATTATGCCCCAAAGGCTTAATCAATTTAGAACATATTATGACCATATCATTAATAAAATTACTCCGTTTACAATAAAAAAAAAAATGAAAAACATGATTCACATGGTTATTTGGAAAACTGTTATTTAATAAATCGGAAAATGGCTAGTCAAAAAAAAATGCATCCTTTATTATAATAGGTAATAATTCAAAAAAAAACCTTCAGAAGTGTTCCTGTTACATAGTAGAAAAAGTCAATCACAATTAATCCTTCTATCGATTTTCAAATTTGAGAAAATGGTAAGAACAAAAGTTCGGTCCCCTTTACTAATTTAACGAACTGTACTGAATTTGTAATTTTATATTGTAGTTTGACCAGTTAAACCTAACACACGTTATGTAAATTTTCTGCAATAGGTACACATGTGTTGTAGTTGTTTGTTAATTATAGGTAAATGTCAGTTCCGATATAAATGAAGTGGCCTTGTAGAACTCCATTCAAGTGTTTTTAATTGGCAATGGACTCGTACAAGCTCAAGGGGTGGAATTGAAAATTTAAAAAGGGGTACATTCTGATGTATAGATAAGATGGCCGTCGGTCGGAATTACGGGGAGTTTGTAATACTGGAAAAAGCTCTTTAGGTAGGGAGGAAGGGGTAAAAGCTCAGATATGGAAATAGAAAATCGAACAAAAAATCAAGGTAGCATTTACATTGTATTATTTACGTCGATTAGGTTATGGAGTGTAAAGGTTTATACGAGTCCGTCGCCAACTAAAAACACTTAAACGGTATTATACAAGTCTTCCCACATCCCCCTTCGCATCCCCTCCCCAATTTGAGAGTGAGTACCCAGATCTAAACATTTACCAATTGAAATATTTAGAGGGATGTATTTTATTGGTGATAACCGACGCAATTTTTTACTCGCACACAACTTCCAATAATTTTCCATCCCCTCCGCGAATTATTCAGCATTTACCGTTTTTTTTTTTCACTAATGCTCGCCTGTGTCTTTGGGGTGTACAAAAAGGGTAAAACTTTTCAAAACTTAGAGATAATTTAAGCTTAATGTAATTATGTAATATCAAAAACACCAAACAATAATAAATTCAATATTCGATAATATCCTGCATGGAACTTGGTATCCATTCAGATCTCAACATGTGAATGTGGTTTATAATAAATTTGGCTGCACTTTTGATATTTACACTTTTAATTTTTAGTTGTTGTATTATCATCAGCTGCATTCAAATTGCCTCAATTTAGTTATATGAAATAATGTATATCCGTTTGAATAAGTTTATCTTTTTGACAATGTGACTTACCCAGGCACTCCTGGTCTTCGGAAGGCGTTAGGTGCTTGATTGTTCAAATAAATGCGATCGCTGTTATCACATATGAGCCTTGACATTGATGCTTTTCGTATCTCTTGAAGTTGTTCTGAAGAAGAAAATTTAAATTAACAAGAGCACATCCAAAATAAATAATAATACAATCTGAAATCTGTGGCTGGTGATCTGTTATCAGTAAAATATTCGAATTATTGAACGAAAATTGTTTTTATTAATTTTCAACAGTTCCATAATGAGTCTAAAAGGTTTACAAAATAAACAATCAAGTTTAAGAAAATGAGGGGAAATCTATGTAACGGTCAGAAGTAACACTTTCGTCAAAGGAATACGATTCTAATATAATTCTGTTATTTTTTATGTCAGTCCGCACGTTGACTTTTGTGTGCACGTCCTTCGCGTATCCAATGTGGATTTTATTCAGATTAGAATGGATAATTATGTCTATTGATCGTACCATTTAAATAAAATGTCACTACAGTTTCATCTTCTCAATTTAATTTACATGGAATGGATTCTTGGCCACTTAAAAAAAGTTGGGGTAGCTATAGAATAAGGGTTTGCAAGGAAGGGGTTGAAAATACTACAGAAAGATAATTTAAATCAATTACTATGTTTTAGCATTCCTCTAAAATATAACTCGTATATAAGATATGAATTTTGTGCGTTTGTTTTGAACAACCCTATGTATATGTACATAAAGTTTATGTAGTATGTATACAGTGTTTTTCAAGTTGATGAGCTATTAGAAGTATATGAATTAATAGAAGGAATTCAATTCTGAAACTTGGGCTCATTTGGTTATTGTTTATGCCGCTTCTTTTAAAAATATTTTCAAGTTCGATTTACATCCGGTTATACCGGAAGTCGACACCAACTTTGTTATTTCTAATGGAATGCTATATTTTTTACGCTGAATTCGAATGAAACGTGTAATTCTAAGGTAAGTTTGATAACCAACTTGTACACCTATGACGATCGGTTTCTGAGTTAATTTTATTTATAGAAAAAAAATCGCTACCGCAACCCAAATCATAAAAAATCATAACTTACTGTTGAAATTTTAACTAGTAATAGCTGAATATTAGTGCTAATGCCTTGATAAAATTGAACTAAATAATTTATACAGGACGTTCAAAATAAAATTTTAAAGTTTAAGAACTTCAAGCATTCAAAAAAACTTCGTTTTTTCAAATGGCACCTACCATTTTTTATTTTTTCAATCGATTCCTTTTTTTATCCTCTTTCGAACTATATAGATATTTCCTATTGTTTTATTTGAAAATTTTGAAGTAATTTTGAATTATTACTTAAAATAGCCAATTTTAATATTTTTCGCATAAAAAGGTGTGCCTTGGAAAAATGACAACTAACTGCAATCAATGCAAAATGAAACCAAAAACCGCACTTTCGATTAATTTCTGTTACAAAAAAGTAATCAAAAACGAAAACTTCACTTGAAGTATTTATTATAAACATTTGTCTCGAACATCTCCTCAACAGAAATTAAGCGATAAAAAAGATTTTACTTTGATCGTCGTTAGTTGTCAATTGTCCAAGGCACACTCTTATTACGCCAAAATTAATGAAATTATCTATATTTTAACAATCCTAAATTACTCAAAATTTATCAAATAAAACAATAGGAAGTATCCATATAGATCGAAAGAGGATAAAAAAAGGAGTCGATTGAAAAAATAAAATATGGTAGATGGCATTTGAAAAAACGAAGTTTTTTTGAATGCTTGAAGTTCTTAAACTTTAAAATTATATTTTGAACGCTATTAAGTCCAATTTTATCAAGGCGTTAGCACTAATATTCAGCTATTACTAGTGAAAAATTCAACAGTCTGAGTCGTGTTTTGTGGAGGTTATGATTTTTTATAATTTGGTTTGCGGTAGCGATTTTTTTTTTTCTATAAATAAAATTACCTCAGAAACCGATCGTCATAGGTGTACAAGTTGGTTATCAAACTTACCTTAGAATTACACGTTTTATTCGAATTCAGCGTAAAAAATAGACCATTCCGTTTAAAATAACAAAGTTGGTGTCGACTTCCGGTATAACCGGATGTAAATCGAACTTGAAAATATTTTTAAAAGAAGTGGCATAAACAATAACCAAATGAGCCCAAGTTTTAGAATTGAATTCCTTCTTCTAATTCATTTACTTCTAATAGCCCATCAACTTGAAAACCTCTGTATATACACCCTACAAAGTATAAGATTACATGTGGTCATAATTGCATACTGTAAGAACCGGTCAACGACTTAAATTACATTTCATCAACTTCTACAATGTGCTTTCCATAGATAAATGTGGTTAATGTGCAAAGCCTTAGGTAAATAAAACCGAATCATGAAAATAAATATTTTATCTTACTTTTAAAACTATATAATATGCATAATATTTTAATAGGATTTTCTTTTAACGAAAGGCAAGAGCAAATAGAATCAGTTACATAACAAATTCTATTGCAGGTTTTATCATTTTCTTTTTATTAAAACGAGTAAACGAGTAAAGGACAGATTCATTCTGCCGTCATTGATAATTTCAAACATATTAAGTATGCAATCTTAAATATTATTGGGAATACAAATAAAACGATCAAACGAAAAACAAGAGACACATTTTGTATTTACACGCCCATACAATTTCACACCTTACAAGAATCATTCCAAAATTCAATTAAATACTACAAAGAAAGTACACCAACGATTTACTTGTTAGCTTGTAGCCTCCCAATTTATAAGTTACTTATTGTAATGAATCCGAAAGTAGACAACAAAATATTCAACATATATTTCATGTTAGATTTTTAATTTTCTCTTCAAATTTTAGAAATCTATCTCCTTCTGTTTCTTCTCTAGTCATATTCTATCTACCCACTGTGTTTATGACATAATATTATTTTATTACACTTTTCACAATAACAAAGCCGTGGGAAAGGCTAGTAACTTAATAAAAAGCAATTTATTCTACACACGTTCCTTATTTATCAAATTTATTTGTTTATTCTAATTTAATTAGAAAGAAAACCGACAAGAAAAGGTAAGTGCCTAAAGTCTTTCTATAAATGAATTACCCAATTGTTCAGTTCATTTCTTATCCTGCGGGTGTATTGGCAATCGTACTAATGTGATAAAATACTTACTATTGAAGACAATATATATAAACATCAACGATTCATAAATAGAGCTAAAAAGGGATGTGTGGAATTCTGCTAAGTTTGATAACTTATAAAAAATTAAAAATTGAAAATTTAAAGCACTACCTGTTTCAAAAATTGATCTGAGTTAAATTTTACCATGAAATATGACTTAAACAATTATCTGTTCTATTGCCTATTTATTTACCTGGAGTAAAAGCTTCGGGATTATTTTTTGGACTGTGTTCAAAGAAAAACCTATCGGCTTTCCTTAACCTAGAAAACTGATCTCCAATAATGTCCTTGAAAGTCATTCCCACTAAACCTCCAAAATATTTGGGTTCGAGTAAACCACCAACCCAAAGGTCGATGTCATCAACAGACGCGTAAACCCTTTTTAGTTTCGGGCCAAGCTAAAAAGGTGATAATCTAATTAATATGCGTCCAATAAATATATTTTAGCTATTTTATTATAAATAAAAAAAGTTACAATTTAAAGAATCAACGGATGATCCTTTATTTTGTCGCTAATACTTACTACTGGACCAAATTCTTCAAATGTATAAATGCGATCTAATCCTACTAATTGTCGATAATCATTATATGGTCTTAGTCCATGATCTCTACCCCTTTGGATGTTAATCGAAGCTAAATCGACACCAAATGGATTTCCACCTCTGAACATATATCTACTCAACTGAAAAAAATGAACAGAACACTGACAACTACTAAAAATACTAATTGGAAGAAATGAAAAAATAAAGCGAGCATTATACCTAAAAGAAACATTTTAATTGGCCGTTGCATTTATTTTTTGTAATCATTTACAGATTTTTCAATTTTGTTACCATTGTGAATGAAGTAGGTACTTCCTTTTATTACGAAACATAATTAGTTATTTTTATTTCTATTTTGCTTAAATATTGTAACATCTTTCAAACACTTCCCCAATTCTCATCAAACAATTTAATTTAATAAATGAACTTAAACAACACTACTACAATTATTATTTCATATTTCACGGCTTGGACTTCAGTGTGTTTTGGATCGAAAATGTATCTGTCTATTTTAAATATATGTATAAAAGCGTGTATGTGCAGATTGTCAAAAGTTCCTCTTGTGTAAGTATAATAGAAAAATTTCAATGGCTTTCAAGCAAAATGAAGACTTCAGCTGAAAAACCCGATAATGGTATAAATAAGCAACTGATCCCGGTTGAGGGCACTCGATATACTTATAAAACATATTATATAAACAGTACGGAACACAAATAAGTAATATGAGGTGACATAAATACAGCAAATTTTGTGTTACAGTATTAAAAAATTAATTGTTAAGATTTATTTAGATACGAGAGTCTCTCAAAATTCCGTGTACATAGAGCAATCACAGATACCTAGAATTAAAATCAGTCGGTTTAACCGCACTTATCTATATACCAAATTGTTTCGTTCACCCTTAAGTGATGAAAGAAAATCGTTCTTTCTTTTTTTTACGATTTTAATAAAATTTTCTACATGGAAATATTTATATCGGTATAAATAAAGTTGTTTAGAGTATAACAAGGATGTAAACTATCCTTACTTCTAGATAGAATTGTCCTAAACTTTCTTGGAGGGTAGCCTTTGGATCAAGTCTTATTCAAGTAGCACGGTGAATCATGGAGATATTTCGAAAAACTCCACTTGTTAAGAAATTTTAATATAAATCGTCGATTCAAGAAACATTTTTTATTTCCGAAACACAGATATTAATTCTTAATAAAACAGTATGTTTCCTTCTTTAAGAAAATGTTAAAATTATGTATTATTTAGCCCTCCAAGAAAATTTAGAACAATTATGTCTGGTATCTAGAAGTTACATTCTCTGTAGGTACTCTTGATAATGAGCGACTAAGTCGATAAAAGTGTTCAATAAACTTTTATTGGGCCACGCACCACTCGGTTTACTATAAATACCGGTACTCGAAGAAACATCTTTTCAACTTATCTACTGAAGATGTCTCCAGCAGTTGGAGACGAAACGTCTATAAATCTCCAAAATAATCGACCACAGCCAATCAGCCCAGAAAACATTAGTCCATTAGTATATCTAACGTTGTTATGTACTTTACCATACATTTCCACGTAAGTACCTAATTTTATTAGAATGATACGATGCACTTATGATTAATTAAAAAAAAAGAAAAAAAATTCATGGGATTTGGTGTACAGATAAATGCGGTTAAATCGACTTAATTTGATCCCCGGAACCTGTACGATGTACACGAAGTTTAGAGACTCTTTGTATATAAATAAAGTGCCTATTAGAAAATCCATTATAGTTATTATAGTATCTACATACATTTTTTGTTAAATAAGTAATTCGATAAACCACTTACACTTTCCGAAATAGAGTTGTCAACTTCCTGTATTGGTTCAGTGGTTAAAGTACTCAGGATTTGATCAAAAAATTCAACTTTTCTCATCCTACTTGGATTGAACATTATTTCAGGAAGGTCAATAATTTCCGACATTCGTTTCATTCCATAAATTCTAAAATTAAAAGTTAATAATTCTTAACTAATAAGTACATAGATTTTCAACATTTTTTTTAATGATAAATTATCTGACATGAACTGCACTAATTTTTTACAACAACAATAATTACAATACGACAAAAATTAAGAATACGTATTTTACAAAATGTACACACTTTAAGTACCCCTTCAACTATCGAGTGTCCATATCTGAACGCTGCAGATGCAAATTCGTTCGATATCGAAACGTCTTCTTTGTGATCGTAATCATAAGAATAGGATAATCCTTCTTGCAAATATAAACCAAACTCTTCCATGGCTTCGTGGCCTTGAAATAAATTTGTTTATTAGGGATAACATCCACCACACAAAAATAATGACGAGAAGGATTTTTTAAATATAAAACATTTAAACAAATTACTAAAGCCGTTGCCAAATCTAATGAAAAAGGAATAACATTATACGGGGTATATTTTAGAAACTAATAAATGATGGGCATTTCAGCCTGCATAATATAACTATGATAGTGAGTATCATCCGGAAACCTTAGACCGTAAACTTTTAAAACTTATATCAAAGTAATT
The DNA here is from genome assembly GCA_029378335.1 of Agrilus mali. Lineage (NCBI taxonomy): Eukaryota > Metazoa > Arthropoda > Insecta > Coleoptera > Buprestidae > Agrilus > Agrilus mali. The sequence continues at coordinate 12,829,348 of CM055663.1, read as the reverse complement.
TCTGAAAATTCTAATGGACCGTGCATACTGTCACATAGTGCTCATATTTCTCTTTATTTTTTTTTATTTCATTAATTACATTTGCTCTAATTTATATATGCAACGTGTTTGATTTTACGAAACACGAAACCGCCACACGGAACTTCGACATAATTGCACGGCAAAAGTAGATCATGACCAACTTCCAAAGTATTTGGGTCAGTTTAAAAGAAGACGTTTTAGAAGTAAAGAAGAGTCAGTAAACCAACAAGCGAGTTAGAAGGATTAGGGTGGTGTAGCGGGTGACCGCTATCACTTACTCTAATGCCCCAAAAGTCCTTGCCATTATCAACGCCCCTAATTGATAGTTTTAAGGCAAGAAGATTTATAATCTTATAATTAGTTTTTTAAGTGTTATTTGTTTTGTAAACTATCATTTATTCTATTAAATCTTTAAAAGCACCATACAAAATTTTCTCTTCTTTATGACAATACTTACCAATAACAGCAGGTAAAAACTCTTTGTAGGTAATAACCTGAAATTCGGCAACTACTATACGTCTCGCCTCGAGGAAAAGCTTTTCATCATCCCAATCTGAATTTAAGTATGCAAGTTCTTGAGCTACGCGATTGTGTTCCCTATGGAAAAGAAGATGAACTGCAACTAAGGCTACCATTTGGTTTACTCTAGTGTCTCCTGAAAAGAGACAAGGGAATCAACTAATAGATACGATTAAGACTCTAAATTAAATGCGTTTTATTTTCATTGTCAAGAACGTAATAAAATCCTTCCTTGAAGGTACACAATAAACGCCATACAATTGAAACTTGATTGATGAAGAGTAACAGAAAGCTATTTGTTAAACCAATATTATACAAACCTGCAAAAAAGCACGCCGATCCATCGTCAGACCCTACACATGCATCACTTTCTGCATCGGTTGGAAGCAATTCCCTTCCGAAGTCTTCAAAGACTTTCAGTTTACCTCCGTGATGACTTCTTAGTTTCTTGGTTTCTGCAGAATTCGATCCGTATATTACTGAGCCGTCTAAATAGTGAGTAACTTTATTCATCTAAAATCCGAATGAAAATAAAGTACAATATGAATTCTTATTTGATTTAAATTCTTCCGATTATTTCAATTATCATTGTAATTTTACTTTGCACGGTAACGGAGAATTATTAAAAGAAAATATTTTAATCGGGTACCCACCTGTTCCGCATAGCCGAGAGTACAATCGTGCCTTGGAGCTATAACAGATCTAACAAAGTTCATACAACGTTGTTCAAAGTACCAATAGAACGGATCCTCCTTTGGAATCTCAATGGGCATACACGCTGGATGTCTGTCATCGACAGGTATTTCACCAGCACCGTTCTTAAGGCAACATGATATTGCATCTCCATTTTCTAAAAAGGAAGATAACATTTACATTAATTACTCTTGATGAGTACCGCGAATCTTTTGCCATCAGAAACTACTTCTAGGTACTAACAAAACAAAGTAATGTGTTTTCTGGTTCCCAATTTAATTACGTACCGTGTCTATTGTCGATACCATGGGTAATATCATGAGTAAGAAATTGTCCAAACTGCATCACCATCATCGTATAATTGTAGTTTGGATTATCATGGTCTTCAAATATCAATGAACTTATAGCTCTTGGACTAGGGAGGGGTTTATCCTGATATTTTGAAACTCGTGGGCTATAGACGCCTATAAAAATGATATAAACTTATAAAAAAACGTCCAAGAATAAATACTAAGAAGCGTAAAATAATATACAAGCTGAGTAGCGTCTGTCATATTGAATTTACTTTTTGTAATCTAATATATCTAGGAATATGGATAAAGGGAGATTTTTTAGTTTGCCTTTATTTTAACCCTACCCCTACTTTCCTGTGAGAATTATTACAGTTAATGGTCAGAATAGTAATGAAAAAGTACTTTTTCTTAAAGAAAATAAAGCAATCTAACATAAACAAATTAAGTTAGAGACCGTTGCTTCTTCAACTTGTTACAGAATGTGGTCTGTATTGGGGAAGAGCGGAGGCAAACCTGTATAACATTTTTAAAATCCTGCATATTGTTATGAAATGAAACTGGCACGAGCCGCCACTGACCTATCTATTGCTACCCTACCACATATACCCACATTATGATCCATCCTTAGATTACGAAAGTGCGGAGACGCGTATCTCTATGTTATATATCACTACATGGCCGTAGCTAGGGGGGGGGGCATTGTGGGGCAATGCCCTACCTTGATATCGCAATGCCCTACTTTAAAAATACCAAAAACTAAGATAAATTATTATAATTAAACTGTTTGTGCATACTTTCAGATAAAAAAAATTGTAGCGATAGATATCTAAACTTTTCGGAACATACCAGTTTGTGACATTCATTTCATATTATAATAATTCTTTGTTCTGTGTATAGACGGCATTTGAAGCGCCATCACATGAAGCGACGGGTCTATTTAATTATAATATCTCTAATGCAGAGGGGATTCCCCGTAGCATATATTGCAATATGAGCTATATTGCAATCTATGGTACGGAGAATCCCTTTTTAAACTAAAATAAACATAAACTAGATATTTTTTATTATTGTTTGTAGTTTGGTTAAGTGAAGTGTACGGTAAAGAGTGTTTTAGTCAAAAATCGATACCTACAATTGTTATTTTTATTGCTATAAATTGAAGATTCATTGATTTCGCGATGGATATACGGGCTTTCTTTGGAAAAAAACGAAGAGTTGAAGAGGAAATTGACCATGAAGAAGCACAAAATACAATCGGTACTCCTAGGTCCATGGCAACAGGTTGGTCAACACATGTTGATAATGTTAGCCATAGTATTCCTTCTGATATTGCACAAAGTTTGCAGAAACAATATGATCTAAATGGTATTTTTGGTCGTATCTATTTACTCGTATCACCCCACACAACAATTAATTATTACCTCACTCTCACTCAGACGTGGATCTCTACATCTTTTGGAAGTTCAACCATCTTGTTCGCTTGTTCTTCATCATTGAGGATTTCATAGTTCTTAGATACATGCTCATGCTCTGTCACAGAAATTATTTGTTTACGAATAGCTATTGAATGTACATCACTGACCTAGAGGTCATTTATATACATGGTGATTGATTTAGGAGCCCGTGCTTCGAGGGCAGATCAATTATGATAAATTTTTTACTTCTGCCCTACCTGTAACCAATGCTGCCCTACCTCAAATTCGACTCTAGCTACAGCCCTGTATCACTACTAGCAGAAATACCCGGCGTTGCCCGGGTAAGAATATGTCACACGTTTGATGGAACATTCTAAAATATTCGCAAATTTAGAACTATCTAGAACACCCAATAATGATTCAAAACATTTTCTAACTTTTTTTTAACATTCTGGAACATTCTTGAATGATCTTCAAGATTCTGGAACATTCTTAAACATTGTCAAATCATTCTGAAATGTTATAATAAAACATGCTTTTACTTCTTAGAACATATTTGAACTGCCTGTAACATTCTAAAAAATCTGCTTCATTCTCATCCCCACTCCGTGTGTTGTTGTAATGTGAGTAGTGACATCAGTAGACGCCTGGCGGGGATGACTAATCGATTGATAATAATTGATCAGTTATCGACCACTGAGAGTTGAAGATTATTACAGTACTAATATCGCCATTAAAAAATGGGGGTTGATCGTAGAGGGGTGAAAATTAAGGGTTGTATGTATTTTTGTATGCTGTATCATAAAAAAATAAAAACAAAAAATATTGTCTAAAACACCACCCTTAACATTTAGGGGGATAAAAAATAAATGTTGGCCGATTCGCAGACCTAACCGATATGCACACAAAATTTCAGGAAAAACGGTCGAGCGATTTCGGAGGAGTTTAATTGCAAACACCGTGACACAAGAATTTTATATATTAGAGATTATGACTGCCGATCTTGTACCATTGTATCAGAACCAGTGAATAAAATCTTGAATTTTATTAAATTTATTTTCTTTTTTAACGAAACAGAATAGTTATTTGTTGTGTTTACGGCTGTGAAAGTTGCAATAAAAGAAATTATATAACTATTACTGTTGACTAAAAAAATCGCATTTAATTTGTTTCTGTCGGAATGGTTTGCTGTTAGTTACGTATAAAAACAGTTCGTTCCGTAACTTTACATTATCAGAAAAACTAAAATTGTGTCGAAATGTGCTTAAGATGTGCTAATATGTGCCGAATTGAAAAAATATATTACTGAATAAGGAGATTTGCTTTTTCGTAAATACAAAAAGACGAAAATTTGAGTTTTACTCCGAGAGTTAGTAAATTAAAAATAAATTTGAAGGGGATATTTGTGGGGTTTGTTCTAAATTTTATTGCAGCTTCATTTTGCAAAATGTGACAATTTTGTAAATTCCTTGCAGCTTAGAGTCCAATGCTCTTTTTCTTAACGATATCAGGAAAAGCCAAATGTTGGAATACTGAGGGTAGAAAAAGTACCGTTGGTTGATATAGCAGCACCATTGTATGTTTGCACGCTAGTTAACTGAGGGTGTTATATTATTGCACTTAAAATTTAAAATTTCGAGTATAAGCCGCATATACACGCATAAATACGGTAGCTGACCATGGCCTCCATTTGCCCACCTGGAAAAATTTCTTAGCTACGCCTTGCTCTTGCACTATTTTTATTTCTCTTTATTTTCTCTTTCTTTATCAGATTTATTTCTCCTACCTATCTTTAAACCCTTTTCCTCCAAATTTTTTTCCTTAAATTCCTTTTGTCTAAACTTTCTAAAGTTTCTTCATAATTTATCACCCTTTTTCATAGTCTCTTTTTTTCCCATACCTCTTCTTACAATATAGTCTGGGGTATATCTATCTAAATTTAAAACCCACTGTACGCATTTCTTTTATATATTTTCTTCCTGAATTTTTATAATGTGAGTTACAATAGCGAATTTTTTGCTCTATGTGTAATTTTTTACCACAGAAAGGCACACATGTTGGTTACCAGTTTTAGATACACGAAATTTTGTGTTTCTTACGAAATAGTCGTAAAGAACACATTAACCTGTAGTATAATCGGAAGAGACCGGTAGTTTAAATTATTTTATTTTATTTAAAAAGGTCAGCAATCAATTCCTACTCTCAATTTTGAAATACCTATCTAACACGTTCATTACCACCCAGTTTAAAGAACCCTTTAATTTCTGTTTTCCGTATTTTTAACAAAACGCACTCCATTCAGAATAAAAAAAGCTAAGCCTATCAATCCTTTGATATTTACTTTTTTCAAAACCATTACTCACCGTCGCCATAACTTGCTGGAAGTAGTCGTTTGTAAGTAGTTAATGGCATGCCTGCATCTGATCTGTGTTTGTTATTACACGAACCATCAATATGTCTGTATATTGGAGAGTTGGGAGGGCATTTTGGCGGTATAGGGCAAAGCCTCTCGAGGGTTGTTGACTTCAAATTTTCTGAATAAATTCCCCACTCAATCTCTTCTTGGGAAAAGGCTTCTCTATAGTAAAGACAAAAATACGTATAAACAGACTGATTCGAATTTTAGGCTCACCATTGGGATCTAAACTATTAGGCAATCGATGGTGGTAATAAAGGAAAAGTTACCTAATGAAGTACCTTACATAGAAATATAGAGATAGGTATTCGAAGAAAAATTGAAACTTTGGAAATATTTCAGTTTAGTTTTCCATGTTTCGTTTCGACCTTGCGAGATCATCATCTCGCCATTACGTGACACTATACTCGACATTCGTATTTAAATTCGACAGTTGATGATGGTTTCGCAAAGACGAAATGTTGATAATCTAATGGAGCCGAAAAAAGTACAAATAAAAAGCAAATTGAAGTGTTTCAAGTTAAAAGAAATCTAAAACTTTGATTTTTAAAATTACGCTTCTTATGACGAACGTCTTGTGGTGGGTAGTGAACCGGCAAAAATACTGACGCGACAGATGAAACGGAAGTTATTCGGGCATGCGCGGCTATAGGTGTAGGCTACGCTGTCGTGGCTACGCGATGTTTGAAATGGGAGTAGTTTCAAAAGATGCTCTGTTCATATTACCTATATGCTTTGCGTTTTCTGAATTTATAATTTCAATTTACATTGCCAAAATAACCCAGCTTCTGTTGTGCGTCCCACGATGCACACGTTTTTTTTTTTTCAAAAATCTTACAAACCAAAAGAAATATTCTACATTTCTAGGTACCGTACTACGGAGTAGGTACTTCGTAAAGCAACTTTACCCCCGTTTAACCGTCATCGCATCTCTTATTACACTGTAGGAGAACTCAGTGGTATGAATTTAATAAGTATTATATATAATTAATAAATTACTAAAAACATTTATATTAAATAAACTACCTACTTATTTAGATAAAATTGGTGTTCAATTTCAAAAAGAAAAATATTTTATATTAATTACTTAAATTCTTACTTTTCTTTGAACAATCCGGTGGCTAAGACCATTTCCATGGCCCGATCAGCCACATGAAATATCGGGCTTAAATCGGCTTCAAAAGAAATTTTTGAATTCCTGTAATGTGAAAAACTGGGTGAGCTTCTCTCCAATTTGGTATGTGCTCGGGTAGTTATTTTTGCCTTATGAGTAGCCATTTCATGCAAAGATTGTAGTGACAAATGGTTAATATTTTTAAAGTGTCTTCTTTTTGACCCGTGCATATTTTCTAAAACATATTTTTACATTAGATAATTAATAATTATTCATAGAAAATAAGAATCAATCATAAAAGAAAAGGCAAGTTACAGTAGTACCAAGCAGAGTTTGGCAGAACTCCAGAGTGCCTTGTGCTTGAAAATGTACTTTCAGCCTATTCGCGGGTAGTAGCACTGTACAATATTACCTAACACTATTTAAAGCCCTTTGATAAACTGATTATTTTATGAATGTTCATATTTCGTAATTTATATTTCAAAAATAGGCTACAAGCTCTTTCAAATTCCTTAAAACTTTCAAACTGCTTGATAATTGAAATGCTTAAATGTAATTGAGACTTCACAGACTATTTTAAATAAGGATTTTAGGCTTAAACTTATGGATGATTTTGAGATTAACATTTGAACGAAAACCCTTATACCTAATCAGAATAACATTATCGTCAGCACCTGACTGGGAAGCCTGATCTATATCTGATCATACATCAGGAAAATCTGATCCGATTCGGATTTAATACTAAACAAATTTCCAGTCGGGAATACGCACATATTAATACATTCAGGTATATTTATGGGCATAAGTAATGTAAAAATAAACAGTAACTTACCAGTAAAATTCCTCCCCGTATTGCAACAAATACCCATTCGAATTGCAAGAGGGCATGTCTCCACTTTTTCCTTTCTTACATGAATAGGGCACTCAATCGGTAACACACATTTGAAGGATGGTTTACAACCATCATTTTCAGTTTTTGTAATTGTTTCTGATTCTGTAGTTGACGGGGTGGGCTCTGTTGTTATTGTTTTATTGATTACAGATTCAGCCGCTTCAACGTTTATTTTTAAACAAAATAAAACCAGTATAATTTGTATAATTTTTTTATCAGGGTGCCTGATACAATACATTATGACCTAAAATAAAAATTTGTTGCAAAACAAGTACCTATCCTTTTTGTACAATGGTTTCCGGGCTGGGTTGCCGTGGTCTTGTAGGGTGAATTCCCGACGTTTCGTCCAAACCTGCCCTGGACATTATCAAGGGCGTTGACGAAGAGCGTAGCGATGTGAGGTGGATGGAATCATTCGATCTCGAGCTTCCATCCACCTCACATCGCTACGCTCTTCGTCGCCGCCCTTGATAATGTCCAGGGCAGGTTTGGACGAAACGTCGGGAATTATTTTATAACATTATTTTATTCAAATAATATATAATTTATAAAAAAAAATATTGAACCAGCTGTGAGTCAAACCCGGGCTGCTACGCCACTCGCAGTATAATCGTTGTTTCCCCTGAGGAAAATTAAACAGTTGTAATAAAATATTCAGAGCTTTAAGGGGTAAAGAGTTCATTTATTATAAAAACGACACCAACGTTTCGGTTCTGATGTGAACCTTTATCAAGGCTAAAAAAAATATTAGTTGTTATACAGCAGAATTTTACAGTATACATTAAGTAACTTACTGTTTTTTTGTGTTATATTTTAAGAAACATAAGCTGTATATTTGGTGCAATAGTACGATTAACCCCAAACAACAATTAAAACGATAAAACAATAAATATTATTACTACTAAAAACTTGTATAAATAAAATAATAATTAAATAAGTTATGTTAAAAACGTTCACAGTAACCACGTGGTAACACTAACAGGACATAATTACAATTAAACGTTATAAGACTCGCTATAATAATATATGTATAACAGCTAATATTTTTTTTAGCCTTAATAAAGGTTCACATCAGAACCGAAACGTTGGTGTCGTTTTTATAATAAATGAACTCTTTACCCCTTAAAGCTCTGAATATTTTATTATAAACACTAGGGGAGGAAAAAATGGAAAAAAATTAAACAGTTGTGATTTATTACAAAAATTACATTTTTTTCAGTGAAAATTACTCCGAATGGAGTTTAAAAGGTCTTGTAATTCCCTACGTATTGTCTCAATGAGGCAAAGATTAGCTGATAATTTTATAAATGGGAAGAAATAACAACAATTGCAAATTGCAGTATTGATACATTGTTTGTCTAGTTTGTCTCATTTTTATATATTTTTTATTGGATACTATTCTTATATAATATATATGAAGGTGGTCGTTAAAAAATAATTTTTTCCGCCGCCCTAAAAAATCCTTTCTTTTGACGAAAAATTACGGGGAATTTTTTTTTTGTTTTAAAAAGAACACGTGGCGCCAGCCTATTTAAGTTCACTGCGATAAAATTATAGTTTTTTTAAAAATTTGTGACATTATTTAAATTTCTTGTTTATAACCAAAAAAAAAAATTTCCCCGTAATTCTTCGTCAAAAGAATGGATTCTTTAGGGCGCCAGAAAAAAAATAATTTTTAGGACCACCCTAATATATATTATAGAACAATAGTATCCAATAAAAAATATATATAATGAGAATGATATGAATATCCATAAAAATAAGTAGTGATAAATCCCTAACTGCATAAAAATAACATTAAACCCATTCCGCACAATCGAATACTAAGTACCTACCTAATATGTGGATTGAAATTATTGTAAAACTAAAGAATATCCTACCTTATATAAGTACTTCTTTTAATTTTCACAGCACAAAAGACAACCAAGCACTGTTAATATTTCCATTATCTGAAGGACGGACAATGTTTTATATTGATAAACGTATCATTTGATCTATTCTATAAAGGACGAATAATTTTTCTTGAATCATAATTACACAAAATTAGATTGTAAATGCATATTGATCTTTATATTAAATAAACTTAAATTCATAAATTATCGTTATAATTAAATATATTCAATCATATAATAATAAATTGTAGTTGTATAATATTAAAGACGATAAATAAGATGTAGTAGAAAACTTAATACAGAAAGCATAATAAAAGTAATCATAAAATCAATCACTTTTCACCCAAAAAATTTAGATGGTGCAGTAAGTTTCTAAAAAAATATAAAGAATTTAATTTTTCAAAAAATATTAATTAGATTTCATTCCTAATTTCCACAGAGACGTGACTATACAGTGTGTCCACATTTCGATGCACAGCATTGATTTTCAGTTATTAGAAAAGATAAAGCAACGGTTTAATTAAGAATGTTTTACAGAATTTAATGTTCTCAAGAAATCTCATTTCAAATTCGTCCTTACCTAATTTTTCTCAATCTCTAATTAACGTCTAATTGGACTGATTTAAAACCTTTATACTACACAAGCACGTTTTTAAGATAAAATTAGTGTTAACAGCAACCTCCGATTTTCATTTGTTTCCAAGTTACTAGCGATATCTTTTGTTTTTCTTATGGTGGCAATATTGGATTTTTGTATACATACTTAGATAACTCTTAAAAAGAGCTTTTTAGTGATATGTATCTAGCATCCTTAATAAATATTTAGATATGAACTAAAAATTAAATTAAATAGTCGAAAAGCGGGGGGATAGGTCTTCCCGTATACACTTTGGATTTTTTTCTTCTACCTTTATCAAAACACGAAATTTTAATCCCAAGATACCTTTTTTTTTATTACTGAAAAAAAGCAATTGCGCAACACAAATTTTCGAAAAACTTTGATAGTTGTGAAATAGAGGGTCTCAAGAAACTATACGATTCCAATTTTTAGAGAAAATACTACTTTTTCACTTTATAAGATTTATGACGCACACATTATTCCTTTTTGATTGGGCACAAATACATAGGAGATAGGAATCTACAGTTTCTATCCATTTAATAATTAGTGTATACAGGAAGAAAAAAATGCTTTTCCTAAAAGATACAAAAAATTAGTTCTGACGAAGTGAATGCCATTACACCTTCCGATGGGTGAATTAAAAAATAACCAATTCAAAACTATAATTGTAACTCTAGTTTATTGTAAACTTATAAACATTTTCGAATATAGATGCTTTATACAAAATATTTGTTAACAAAATTTTCTTAAATGGAATTGAGTTTTGATTGAAATAATGTGAAATTTATTATAAAACTCAATGTTCAAGGAAGTTGATGAAAAGACTTTAGGCTTTCACGGCTGGCGTTATTAGAAGAAATTGTGAAATACGGGCTTGATGGCCGTGGTCTAGGAATGTTCTCCTTTGGTGAGAACACCGAAGAAGTTTCCTATCCCACGTTTTTCAGCACAACCGCAGCGATGGACATTACGCCCACGCTACGTTCCCTGAGGATGTAAACCCACAGTTTTTGGCGAAACGTCAGATAGGAAACTTCTTCGGTATTCTCACCGAAGGAGAAACAATCCTTGACCACGGCCATCAAGCCCAGATTTCACAATTTCTTCAAGGAAGTTCTAATAATTCGTCTTTGTCATTTTTTTATTATTATATTTTATGGAAAAACTGCTATCATACTCATTAAATTTACTTAACACCCAAAATACAACTGTCACACTTCAGCTACGACATCCAAATGTAAATAGTTCACAAAAACATGCTTTTGTCGCCATACCCAAATATTCTTTTAGCCATGACCAGTAGTGGGTTGTTTACCATACTGTAAAATATATTTTTGAGTTGATTTTTTTTTTAATTATTATTACCAATAAAAGTTTCTCTTCTTAGTTATTTATGTTTTGATATGTGCGAAACGATTATATGACTAGGCGAGAGCGATATTATGAACAAAACGTCAGTGTTGATGTTTGGGCAGACCTACAGAAAGAAAAGCCACGAATATACAGTAAGACGTTGCATATTGACGAATGAAGGTCAATAGTGAGTAGCCCTGTGAGGCTAAGTGAATAATATTTAAATAATTGAGATAACGCATGTGTGACAACCCCTTTGTTTGCACTGTTGCCCGGCAAGGTCGGTGGTTCCTTCGAGTGGGGTTACTCGTAGTAATAGGGGTGCTACGGGCTACTCGAATGACGTGAACAGATTCGAGAGGGTAGCCCGCAAGTGGGTGCCCCCGGATTGGTCACTGGGATGGTAACATATACGGATGATTGGGTGTCCGGGGAAGCCTTTACTTATTTTAGGTGACACTAGCTAGTCGTCGAAGATACGAAGATGAATAATAGAATGTATGGTAAACATGAATTGGGTGCGACATTAGATCTTGGAAGGAAAGGGGGAGGAAGTCCCCCGGAGAGTAATTGCAATGCTTATAATAATTTGAATGGGACAGTAACTATTTGTTTTGTTTGTTTCAATGTATGGGCAATCTCTGTCGAGTCTATAAAATATTTGCTGCTGTTAAGGGACCGCCTCGTGATAACCCATGTGAGAAGTTTTTGAGAAACAGAGGTAATTAAAGTAATTTTATCCAGGAATATTTTACGAATCTTACAATACTTGTTTTAACCAGACAATCTAGTTTGTATGCATGTCTCTAATCTTTCAAAGTTGGGCCACAAATGCCTCTACAACGTTCTATTAAAGTAACACCGATATATTAAAAAAAAAGTATAATCGCTATAACATCTTCGTGAGCTAACACTGATATATTGCAAAGGCATAACAAGAGTAATAACCGCTGCAACGTTTTATAAACGTTTTAACATCGATACATCACAAAAAACATAACAAAAGTGTAATCGTTCTAACGATTTCTTAAGGTAACTCTAATTTATCGCAAAAACAAACGTATGAGTAATCACTCTAAGGTTTTCTTAAGGCAACTCTAGTTTATTGCAAAGTCAAAGTAGTTAACATCGATACATCACAAAAAAAATAACATAAGTGTAATCGCTATAACATTTTCTTTAGATGACACTGATATAAGTATCACAAAGACTTAATATATGAGTAACCGTTCTAACATTTTCTTAATGTAATACTGATATATCGCCACGACAAAACATAGGAGTAACCGTCCTAACGTCTTCTTAAGGCAACTAATTTATCGCAAAGACATAACATACTGTAGCGACCAGTGACACAGTACGTGTGTGCGATAACAATTTGTGGCATGTACTTGTTATCGCTAACATGCTTACGGCGTAGACACCGCACACGGTACTTTTCGTGTTATCAACTTACAAGATGTAAATCATTCTCCGGCGACAAGTAACAAGTTCAATTCTGGCATAATCGAGGACTTTCTAATTATTACTCATCATTCGGGAATACTCAGGATTTCTTCGAGTTCCTGTCTAGAAAGTTCGAAAGGTGTATATATAGTGATCATCTTTGGACCGAAAAACAGTTAGTTGTAAGAAAGCATCAGTGCGCAAATTAAAACCGATAATAGACAAAGTGATATAAATAAATTGTTATATAAATAAGTGAATTGTTGTGATATAAATGGTAGTTCTAAGTTAGTGTTTAAGTGTTATAAATAGTGTTAAATAAATAATCGTTTAAATAAATACTTTGACTAGAAAATTCGTTACAATACGAATAATCGTTCTAAGGTTTTCTTTAAATAACACTGATATATCGCCTACTTAAGAGTAACCGCTGCAACGTTTTATAAAGGTACTTAACTTAGATAAATCCCAAAAAAGATAAGTGTAATCGCTATAACGTTTCTTATAGGTAACACTGAAATATCACAAAGACAAGGGCCTCTGTGGTAAATAAAAAATAAAGCTTTAAAAAATCTATTTCTTTAGAGAATGTGCATGAATGTTTCTATTAGAAAGTGAACAGCTGAAGTTAACAGTAAAGTATGAAAATTTAACGTAAAAACCTCTATAAATTCATAAAATTTTGTGTTCCCTTCCTCGGAGTCCAAAACCACTTTTAGTTAAAATTTGAACCCTCTATAACTTAAACGAATAATTTGGGCATCGCACCTCAGTAAGTAATAAAATTGATGTAAAAAGTGTGAATTGTTTGAAACAAAAAAAAATTATAACCGACTTTTTTAAGTAGAATAAAATAAACTTGAATAAACGTACCTTTAACCCTAAAATAAAGTATGTATGTACATAATAACATTTCGAAGTTTCATTTGCATTGAACCTAGCTCGCCTATCTCTATAATTCCTAAACAAAGCTCATAAACGGACCTCTGTAAGTAAAAATATAAACCAATAAAAACTCCTCAACTTAAACCTTGAGTAAGTAAAAACCTCAATAACTCAAATTTATCAACGTTTCCCTTGGTCTTTATCTTATCGAGGTTCTACTGTATTTTACTGTTAGTTATGTAAAACATTTAATTTAATTTTATTTGTATTATTGAAGTTAATTAGTATCTATTTGTGTTTTTTGAACTACTCCACTAGACAGATATGTATTTTACCCACAAATCAATGCAACAAATTTTACTTATATGAAGCATATACACAATATGCCGTTATTGTTCTTTCTTTAGAATTTAAAGTCTGTTTTTATCTAACCTTCCCTGTAGTTATATTCACTAGTGTGGTCTCCTTCACCAGGTCTTTTTTTATTTAAGTTGTAATATTTTCATTCGTAATTTCAAATGTGTTAAGACAGTATAGATTATTTTGAGTAAAAAATTTTAACAGTATTTCGAGTATACCTCCATGAAAAGCACGTTATATGGAGTAAAATATCGAAAATAATATAATAATAATGATGAAATGGAGAATTATGACTTTTGAAATAAAATTTATAGCGCATCAAGAAACACGAGAACCTCTACAAAAGCAGAATCTTTTTAATCGGAGCATCACTAGTTCAAAGGAAACCTTGTTATGCTGATAATGATTGTACACTTTATGTTTCTTTATACTGAAAATTATTAATATGTACACAAAGAAACAACATCGTATGATGTAGTAATATATTTGCAGTAGTACATTTTAATTCGTAGAACATTGATTGACTAGTTCCATACAAAATGGATATAATATCCTAAGGAGTGATTACAATCATTTAAATAAATTAATACTGACAAAGCACTACGAATCACGATAAACTAGCAGGTAAAGGTAAAAGCATATAAAATAATGAACTAATTATTATAAAATTACATGGAACGAATATACTCAACTACAACGTCTCATGGCCAGCAATGCTATCAATTTCCGCATCACTTTCTGCATCAGAACTGGAGCTTACAGCCACATCACTTGTCATTGCTACACGTGCATATTCATCCGTATCTATCGATTTGCAGAAGTGAATGGCATACTTAAGTTTTTCTCGAAGGACATGCTGAAAACAAGCACAAAACCTTTCAAGACAAAAATTTTACAGAACATTTTACAAAACAACTTTGACTTGTTGTAATTGTTATATATGTAAAAAAAAACGAATTTTGAATGATAAAAAACACATTCTTTAATCAGTTTTATATAATAGTTCTTCTGCAAATTCTAAAAATCAAGATCAAAATAACAGTTAACATTAAGAAGAAGTAGAGTAGAGGTTAAGTTAAGTTGAGGCTGAGTAAACGTGTGTTTGAGTGCTCCGGAATTTTAAAAAATTTAAGTAGCAAGAACTAAATATTTCTGGCTGTTTTTTGGGACAACGGAAGAGAAGTCTTCACTGGTGCAACTGGTAGAGTTTATGGAAAAAGGCTTGTGTACTTTGAGAGAAATGCGATCATTATATTGGATTTTGGCAACACGTGGAGAGGACTGAAAGTCAACGTGGCCGTTGGAGCCTTTTTTGTGAGGAAAGATACGAATGGTTTTCTGCTTTCGTCTTTTTTTGTTAAATTAAGAATTTACATGTCAATACAATAAAAAAAGGCCAGAAAAAGCAGTACAAGGCAGATTAAGTAAAGCTTAAAAAATACGAGGATGAAAAATGGCCAATAGAAATAGAAGCAATTCAGTAGGAAGTGAGATAGCGAATTGGATCAACAGAAAAGATAATGGAGAGGAAAGCAAGAAAAGAAAAGCAGCGACAATCGAAACAGAAGAAAAAGGAATAAAAAAGAAAAACAGGCAACAAAATAGCAGTGGGTTGGCGAGAAGTGACGAAGATAAAATGGACGACATTATGAAGTTCCTAGAGGAGAAGAGAATAGAAAATTCGTTAAGATGGAAGGAAAACATAGAAAATCAAGAAAAAAAAGATAAAGAAGAGGAAAAAAGATGGAGAAATTTAAACCAAAAGATCAAAGAAATACAGGAAGAAAATAAAGTAATTAAACAAAGAATAACAGAATTAGAAAAAAAAACTAAGGAGAAACTAGAAGAAATAAACTTAGAAATGGATAAATTAAAAGAAAGAGTGCATGGAAAAAGGGGAGAGAACGGAAAACAGGAAAAGTATGAGAACAGAATAAAGGAGGTGGAAAAAGAGATGGAAAGAATAAATGGAGAGGAAAGGAAAACAAACATCATCATAAAAGGAGTAAAACTTGGTGAAGGAGAATGGAAAAAGGAGATAGAAGAATACATAAGAGAGAAATTAGGAGTCCAGACAACAATACAAAAAGTATGGAAAATAAAGAACGCGATGTTTGGAGCAAAAGTAGCAAATTATGCAGAAAAGATGAATATAATAAGGAACAGTAGGAATCTTAAGGGCACAAATGTGTTCATAAACTGGGATCTAACAAAGGAAGAGAGAAGGATTAGAGAAAAAATAGAAGAAAGAATAAGGGAAGAAAGAAGAAAGAAACCAGATATTAAAATCAAAGCGGGATATAAGAAGGTATTTATAGAAGATCAAGTATGGGTATAGAACAAAGGAATCGAAAAATTGGAAGAAGGGGAAGATAAGAAGAAAGGAACGGGGTTTCGACAGGAGATAAGAAGAGCTGGAGGACAAAGTATGGACCTAAATTAAAAAATGGAACGAAGAAGATGTCGACAATTGCATGGAACGTGGCGGGATTAAAGAACAAGGAAAGATGGTTTTGGGAGGAGATAAAAAACTATGAAATGGTGCTATTAAGTGAAACGTGGATGGAGGACAAAGACATGGAAGGTTTAGAGAGTAAGTTAGACGGGGGGGTACAATTGGAGAAATTATAGTGCGGAAAGGATTAAGAAAAAGGGAAGAGCAAAGGGGGGAATGTTAGTGGGAATTAAAAAAGAAATAAAGGCTGAAGTTAATGAAATATAAAAGGGAGTAATTATAGTAGATGGTAGAAAACAAAGGGGAAGATGGGTAATAATATTTGTATATTTGAATAAAGAAAAAAATAAGAAATTAGAAAAGATAGAATTTTGTTCAATAAAGCTCATACTATATAAGTGAATAGAGGAGAAAAACAGGTAAGGAAAGGGAGGGAGGGGAAAGACAAGAAAAAGAAGAAAAAAAGGGGGAGTACTCAGTATTAATAGATCATGATAAAATTTTTATGTAAGATTTAGAATAAAATAAGTTTTTGTTTATCTGTATAAATAACTTTTTCGTTTCAATAAAGCTCATACATTAAGAAGAAATTACTGAAACATTTCAATGATGTACTCACCTTACAGGAGTATCTTGGCATTTTAAGTAAAAAAAAGCAAGTATAACTCTCGGGTAAAAAATAGTCAGGAGGATTATATTTATCAAGGACTTGAATTACAAAATCACGCCCTCTAAAATCTGCTATGGTCCTAGGAAGCCTCGTTCGTCCCCATACGAATCGCAAAAACAACGATCTTTCTTGATTTGAAAATTCTTCCATAACATCCCAAAACCAGTGAATTAAAGGAGCACCACTATCAACACCTATAAAAAACATTTTCTATGAAAAATATGCGTAACAAAACAATTGTTTGACAGCAACAGTTTTGCATCCACGTTCATCCAAATTTAGAAATTCGATACGTAATACTTATTACTATGAAAAGTTAAAAATATTACCTTTGTATGTTGCGACTGATTTTAATAAAGAGAGCTGAATATCAGGAGATCCGCATACCATCGTTTCCAACTCAAATGCACTGAATAATGAAAGTAGTGGAACAGGAATTACTCGAGACATGCCGTCGCGAACTGCTTTAACTTGCTCATCAAATTCATGAAGCCTAAAGTTAAAACAAAATAACCAAGTCCTTTATCCAAAAGAATCAACTATATTTTACATTTAGTATAGTAGTAAGTATTTCATATTATCAGCGTCACTTGAAAAGGAGAAGTGAAAGGTCTTCAAGCCCTTTCAAAGGGCTTTAAATATAAAATATGAAGCACGTTTATAAATTAATTCATTTTCAATACGCCAACTATTTATTCACAAAGGAGTTGAACTATAATGCTTCTAAGGCCTATAGGAAACTGACCAAATCTGTATAAAGTTACGAGCTTAATACATACCTAAAGTTCAATGCCAACTTAACATATTCCAAACGATTTTCGTATGTTATTCTTCTATATCTCGTACTCAGTGGAACGTCAACTCCACTTGATGATGGAGTACTAAACGGCATTTCCAAATTCTGGAACATTCTCTCGTCAGGTCCCATGTCTCTAATACACAACAATCCCGGCACATAATCCCGATCCACCTCGGTTAAATCGCCCGGTGTGAGCTCCATACCAGCCAGTTGCTTCCAAACGGGTTCTGCCAGACTCAAACTTAACGGAGATCCGGTACGAATAGCTATTCCCATCAATACTCCTTTAACCAATGAAGAATTTATATTTATTTATATGTTAAGTATTTTTACTTTAAAATGTACCTAAGAATCGGAACATATTCAAATGCAAACAAGATTTAGAAGAAGGGTTTAGCAAGAAACAATCTCTATTTGTTCCAGACTCGTCTCTACCATTTGGAGTGGGAATAAACAGAGGAAGTGAGCCGTTTTGCAGTTCATCACACATTTCAGCAATACTTTCGCTGTATCCACCTCCACAGTCGTCCACACTTTCTCCTTTGAAAAAAAAGGTTCAATACAATTTGAATAAAATGAATATAAAAAAAAAACTAACCCACAAATTTAACTTTCCAAACTCTGTGGGGCAGAGAAAGGGCCTCTGTGGTAAGTAATGGTAATTTTGACACCATTTGTCCAAATACAGACTTCATTCCATCGATTCCAGCTAATCCTCCCCGGGAGCGAGAACGCTTTACTTGGATACGATTGAGTTCTATAATAGGGCCATGTTGTTTATCGCGAACCATCGTTGCTTGAATAACCTTTTATTTCAAAAGTAATTAGAATTTAATTGAGTCAAAAATTAAACAAACCCGTAACATTTTTATAAAAAATATCTCATATTGTAACTTATTACAGAATCGAATAAGTTCACGTACTTTTTTAAATGTAGCTTCCTTAATACTGTAAACCAAGATATCCCTCAATTCTGACAGGGAACACGGTCCAATGATAGGAAACATTGTGATGCATGGACAAATTAATCCTGCAAAGTGATGCAGAAGGACCAATCGTCTATGCAGTATCCATATTGGAATATCTTTTAAAAGGTCATATTCAAGAGGTGCTTGCGTTGGAAGATGAGCAGATATGTTAGAACTGTTTGTTGACCATGCCAATGTATGTGCAGACCCACATGCAACGTTTGTTATTTTCTTTCCCTATTAATATAGAAAAGATAGATACAATTTAGTAAAAACAAAGAAACAGAACTTATACTAACGTAGGTGTAATCATTTTAAAATGATTATAAATCAACAAACCAATTATTTAATAAATTAATTTGACGAAAAAATATAATTTTTTTTTTTTTTAATTAGTTAAAATAAGATCTTTAAAATAATTCTGTCAATAAATACTGTTAATAGGTTTATAAAGATACCAGATACCTTCAGAGCGCTGACCAAACGTGGTCGATGTATGGCATTCGTACTCCCATCTCCAAGCTGCCCTTCATCATTATCACCCCAAGTGTAGACTTCACCCTCATCAGAACACGCAACACAGTGTAATGATCCCGTGGCAATATTTATTATTCGTATTCCCTGTAAAGATGATACTTGTTTTGGAAACCGAACGTGATCGTCAGTACCATGACCCAGACGATGATAATCACCTTTGCCCCTGAAATAAGAACGAATGCACACAATTATTTCTTGCTTGTCTTATTTAACAGACTAAAATTGGATAAAACTATTTCATTAAGCCTGAATTGAGATAAAATCTCTCAGTTATTTACATTTGATGTAACATGAATAAATTGTAAAATTTACCACGTATAAATGCTTCCAGATCTTGTCAAAGCTACTGAAAACTGTGATCCACATTCAACTTTGACAACCCCAAGTCCTACTAAACTCGGTATCTTCATCGGTATTTTACAACCATCCGATCCTCCTCTACCTAGAATGTTGAATCAAATAAAATTACATTACTTAGATTATGAATAAATTCTAACCAAGTTTGCCATAATCGCCATCGCCCCATGACCATACATTATCATCATCTGTCACACAAAGGGTCTGAGCATCTCCAGAACCACAAGCAACATCAATTACTCTGTATCCTAAAAGTTCTTCAACCTAGAAATAACTCAAGTTAATATTTTGTGCATTAAAGGAACGAGTTTGAAGTTTCCCGTTATATTCTATGTACTTTTGAGTAATTAGTAAAAGTATGTAGACCATCACAGACCACGTGTTTGCTACCCTCACCTTCAGCTCATGTAGCAATCCACGCGTGGTCTGTAATAGTTCACTTCCTTCCCTTGGTACGAGACTGTTAAATAACTTTACTAATATTACAATTAAGACAATTTACCAATTTTGGCTTTAGTCTGTCTTCGCTATCACCGTGTCCCAAACGACCATATCTTCCTTTACCCCAAGTAAACAACTGACCTGAACTCGTTATTGCAGCTGAATGTGCGCCACCGCAAGCAACTTCAATTATTTCATAACCTTGTAGCGCTTCAATAAGTTTCGGCCTTTCACATGCACTGTAAAACCAACATGTAAAGATATTCAAGAATACGTAACAATTACTCACTTTCTGTTTCCATGGCCTAATTTTCCATCATCACCTTCGCCCCATGAATACACTTCATTATCAGCAGTCAAAGCTAAGCAATGCTTTCCGCCAGAATTAACGGCGACCTTCTTGATAAATATGTGTTGAATGGATTCTAACAAAGTCGGAACCAAAACTGAATCCGTACCACCTATGCCCAAACGACCGCCTGCTCCATATCCTACATTTTTTTGATAAAGTTTTCAAAACTAAAACAATCCTTGGTATACAATTATTACCTGTCGCATAAACTTTTCCATCGGTAGTAACGCCAATCAGAGTCTGTTCACCTCCCACTACTTGAATAGGCCGAAGACTCGATAAAGCTTCACTAGGAGTTGGAATTTTAACTTTTGCGCCTTCAATACCCCCCAACTGTCCTCTATGGTTGTGACCCCATCCATATATAGTTCCAGAGCCACCCCATGACAACGTCCAGTCCTCTGGCCGTCTTAAAACAACAACAATATGATGATGAAGAAAATGTAATTGAACTTCTTTACCTATTCAACCACACTAAAAGCTGCTTATCGTGCTCTTTTTTAAATATGTTGTGGTTCTCATAATCCCACATTTGTTCTTCATTATCTGCTGGTAAGTCAGCTAATTTTTTACGGATTTCTTGGCAGAAATTTGATGGAAACGGGGTTCTATTTATAAGAGCTTTTGCTATACGAGCTGCATTACAGTATCTTCGAAACCACGACCATCTATAACTGTCTACTATTCCTGACATTTTATCAAGTTCTAAATCGCAAGCTAGAGCTACTAAAACCTACACAAGCATGTTTTATGCAAAATTAAACATCATGATCATATTTAAACATTAAAACCTTAAAGAAATCAGAATGCATGAGATGAAGTCCCGCTCTCACTGAAGTGTCTTCATATGTGTATTGCTGCAGGAGAGCTTGTGGAAGTTCTTCAAGAAGAGAACCGAGAGCGCCATCAGGAGCTTTCAGTTGTTGAAGTTGAAGACCGATGGAGTTTTCATCAGCATTTTGAGGAACAAGAATATCATGCAATTTTTTTAGGGCCCACATTCTCTGACTCGGTGCTGTTGAATAATAATATATTTAACAGTATTATTATCTTATGTGTTGTATAGTATTTCAAAATGCTTTTTGCAAAGAACTCTATACAGCTGTCGACTAATGTAAGTAATATAAATTACAATTGATTTGATAAACCTACAAGTTCAACTGTTATTTAGTTAATTGGTTATCATAACAATTGCAAAAGATGTAAAAATGTCTGTTATTTTTTTTTCCAAGCAATGAGCCTTCTGTAAAAACAGTTATCATATAATCAAATAAACATACCTTAAAAGAAATAAACCGATTATCAATTTATATTTTTTACAATAATTATTATAATTGCAAAAATCGGTAATTTTTTGTTCTTGCGATGGCTATGTAGTTTATATTCATATCTCTAATTTTTTTGGTATGAATCACTAATCACCAAAAAATAATTTTAATTGCAGTTCAAAATACATTTTATTTTTATTACAGGTTCTAATTTTGTTTCATACTTACAAAGGAAACTTAATTGAGAACACTCTGCTAAAGCAGCAGCCAATCTTGCCATCAGATGATTATCAGCACAAACATAAAGTCTGTTGTCAAGCAAAGACATGACCATGTCAATAGATGGCTGACTTAACACAGTTTTATCTGAGCCCAGTTCTTTGGTATTTTGAATTGACATGACTGGATAAACTGTAAATCGCCAACCCCATCCATTCACTGAACTGTCACTAGTAAAAGACCAATGCAATTCATCACCTTAAAACAAAAAAATATCCTTAATTCATTTTAAACAGGCAACATTTACTAACTAATGGAATTAATTATTCAAGAACATTGTAATTTGTAATTTTATCTTTCTTCACATAGAAAACTGTTATTTTCGTTTTATACAGAGAATTGGAAAATCTAACCTTTAATGTTGTAATGTGACAAAAGATAAATAGGGAAGAATGCCA
Organism: Agrilus mali; assembly: GCA_029378335.1. Lineage (NCBI taxonomy): Eukaryota > Metazoa > Arthropoda > Insecta > Coleoptera > Buprestidae > Agrilus > Agrilus mali. The sequence continues at coordinate 12,806,906 of CM055663.1, read as the reverse complement.
ATTGTATAAGATTCTTTTTTAAATTTTGGAAAATGTGACTATTGACTGAAAATAGTGTCACATAGTGCTCATATTTTTCCAAAATTATTTGCATTAATTATTTTTTATTTTGTTATATTACATTTGCTCTAATTTAAATATACAACGTGTTGATTTTACAAAACACGAAACCGCCACACGGAACTTCGACATAATTGCACGGCAAAAATAGACCATGACCAACTTCCAAAGTTCCGTTTGGGGGTAACTAAAACAGCACTATGTGGGTAAGCTTAAAAGAAGGCGTTTTAGGAATCATTGAGAGTCAGTAAATCAACCAAGCGAGTCAGAAGGGTTAAGGGGGGTGTAGCGGGTGACCGCTATAACTGACTCTAATGTCCCAAAAGTACCTGCCATTATCAACGCCCCTAGTTGAAAGATAAATAAGAAAGTAATAAATTTGTATTTTTATGATAATGTTAATTAGTTTATAAACCTTTATTAATTCATTGAATCTTTAAAAACAACCATATAAAATTCACTTATTCATTACAATAGAAAAGAATGAGATTCACATCGAACCGGTCTAGGGACTACTATCTTGAACTAAATATTATGCTTAGCATGAATATAACAAAAAATAAAGAATTACCTACCAGGAATTCTTAATTCAGCAGACCAATCGCTCCACTCCCTTCCTGATCTTGTGGCAACGACCCTTCCCGTTTCATCGGTTATTTGCAACGGATCGTGTCTTCTTTCTGTTGAGCATCTTCTATCAAACTCGACCCTTAGTGCGTCAGCACCGGGCAAACGCACATGTCCTCTCAACGTGACATCGTCAACATATGGATGACTTGATTCTTGCACAACAGGGAGAGGAACCAATGACAATGTTTGAGTATTACTTGCCGTATCTTCTAGTTCAGTTACACAAATTTCAAGTAACATCAAACCAATAGTTTTGTTGTTGCTGCCCATATCTGGAACAAAATTGATCGAAGAAGTGACAAATTGCTTAATGGTTTTTGGGTTTCTTTACTGGTTAAAACTGACGAAATTATTTCTTTTGCCTGTTTATCTTCAATCCTTTCTGTTACCGCAAGCTTTAACAAATCAACCAGAAGACGAGCATCATTTTCTGTGAGAAGGGTTGTAAATTCGTCAAGTCCGGATACGTCACCTTCCCCGATAACCTAAAACGCCGGTGATAAAACTTTATAAACTTGAGTTTGTATTACTACATACCTCCGTATGGGAAGTTAATGTAGCTGCAATTACGGACATGGCACTAGTTGACATTCTAGAATGTTTCGAAGATATGCTTGCAGAACAGCTGCTTGCCGTCATTGACTGTAGAAGGGCAATTGCATTTTCATCAGTCTCAGGAGTTGTTGGATGATTCTGAAGGTTTAGATAAACAGACTCCAAGTATATTAATGTTATACCAAGACAAGTAAATAAACTAAGACTAAATTATGTACAATATTAAATTACAGGGTGTTTCTGAAATTAGTGCCATAAGGAATCACATGGTAAGTATAGCAGCTGTATGAAGGAAAAAATCCAAGAGGTTACAATCTGAAGCCAGTCCTGGACATAATTTTGCAACGCAAAGAAATTGTGATAAAAACTTGCCAGGAGCAACGGCGAGTTGTAGCCTAAACATCAGCAACTTACCACTTATCGACTATTGGTTCCAAGAACAGCACCAGTAAACACACACAGTACACTACACAAATTGTTCGAAATAACGCCCTAAATTCCTTTAAAATTCGCCACACTGTGACATGAGAGGAGTCTTCTAAAGTGGCGATATGGTTTGGATGTCAACGTCCTTGGCCATCAAATGTAGTGTACTAGTGTACTCCTGTAATCTCTGCACGGCATGTTAACCGATGCAACGCGAAGTTGCGTTTGTATTGATTTATCAAGATCGGACTCACTTTTGCCTATATTTTCAATTGCGTTTTTCTAGAAACCTATTATTCTATTAACTTGTGGAGATACAGATATTTACTGATTTTTATTTTATTTTACAGTGCCCTAACACCTACTGCAAGCTATGCCGTTGTTTCAGAAATACCCTGTATACTGACAAATTACATTATGAACTGCAAAATACCAGATCTTTAATGTAACCCTGTGAAAATGACAGACTACCTTAAATAACTGTAAAAATGTGAGCCTACAGCATAATTTTTATGCATAACTATGTTTTTGAATGCAATAAATAATTTGAGCATATATTCTTATATAAAATTTACAGAAACCTACATTCAAATCCACTTCAGATAAGGAAGCAGGAGCTTCACCACCACCACATGCAATCTCCATCTCTTTTGTTAAATTATGTCCTGGTTGAGTATTTGAATTTTCAAATGTTGTATTTGATATGTGTAACTAAAAATACATATATTCTTTAATTAAGAAAACAAGAGAATTAAAAACAATTGGAAAAGGTTTTCCTTAAATGATCATTCCATTAAATATATTTTTTTAAATTTGTTTAACCAACATTTAAACAATTTTTAAACTTATTGACAATTTAGTAGAATAATTATACCTTGTTTTTAAGCTCCTGAGGTACGTTGGTGTGACTCGAGAGAGCCTTAACTATTGCCTGTCTAAGTTGATGAATGTGTATTGCGTTAAGTACATGTTGTAATGCCTGTTGCTTAGAAGTACTGCTTTCCAAACTCATTACAATTGTGCTCAATTTAGAATTGTTTTTGCTATTTCTGTCATCTTTGGCTGTCTTTTCGCCGTCATAAAGGCCCAAGGTGCTCGCTCCGAGGGGATCCTTCGCTACAGAAAATATAACGGGTTCGTGTTTATTAGAAATCGGATTATCCTTCACCGACCAAGCTATGGAATGGGAACTACCACAAGCCACATGGTTAATAAAAATATCTTCCAAACCGTGTACTAATGCTGGTTTACGATTTACTATAGTTGTCCCGTTGCCTTGCTGGCCATGATCATTATCTCCCCAAGCATACACCTATAGCAACATTTAACAATAAATAATTAGTATACCGATTGGCCACCGGCCCGGCCCTATCACGGAAACTACTGGATATAGAATTTAGGAAAAAATATTACAAAAATATTCATGACAAAATCTTGGAAATTATTTTTAAGCTCCGCATTTCACCGCAAAGGGATGCAATTGATAGGGTGAACTATTAAAATCAAGAGTTCTTCAAAAATTCTCATATTGAGCTATAACTTTAATCTTTAATAACAATATTAGAAAGTCTGCAAAAATTCGCATTGTTTCAGACCCATCAGAGTACTCACCTTAAAAAGGACCAGGGAAGACCTTATTTAAATCACTAAATCTTCTAAACGATTTATCCGATTTTAGCAAACTCAAGCCTGTTTGAAAAAGAAATGCAAATACCGTATCCATCAGTACCCAACAATGTCGAATAAACTTACTAGAGGGCGCGATTTGTAATAACATTTTTTTTAACATGAAAATTTAACTCAGACGGTATAATTTTGATATAATCGAAAAAAAGATTAAACTTGTAATAGAAACGTTAAAACCAAGTTTAATATCTTCGTCCATTGCAGGATTATTGCTAATCATGTAAAAAACAAAATTTATAGATTTAAATGATTTGGCTTAGTTCTAAGCGTAGACAGTGTTAAAGAAGGTACAGAACATAACAAATAAAAAATTAATTGTTACTAATCCTACTTACAAAGCTACAAAACTAGGAAATCAACCATTTTTTCTAATTAAAGCATTAAAAAGTATTTATTTGGCAATATCCCTGATACGGAGGAATGTGTAATTTTACTCGAAACTATCAGGGAATTAAAAACCTACATTTCTCTGACAAACAGCGATTTAAATAATTATACATTCGGGGGCTTCGCCAACTTTTATTAAGGTCGGTGTATCAATCAGTCTGAGACAAAACTTATACGGAATTTATTAGACTTTCTAAGGATGTTATTAAAGTTATAGTTTTCTACACACAATAGTTTCCGAGATATAGTCGGTGACCACCCTCTCAATAAAACACATGGTACGGTACTTCAATATTATGTAGTATGGAAAAAAGTACCTGTCCTGAATCGGTTACGGCAAGGCAATGAAGAGCTCCAACTGCAACTTGAATAACCCTTTTATCTTTCAAACTTTCTATAATTGTCGGCTTTCGTACGTGCTGATCAGTACCATGACCTAATCGGAAATAGTCACCTTTACCCCAGGTCCATACCTGTGAATAGATAAACAAACAACTTTTAATTAATGTAATAAGGGCATGATGCAAATAGTACTAACCTCCCCTGTCTTTGAAAGGGCTAATGAAAACTGTGCACCACATTCGACTTGAATTATTCCTAATGAATTTAGACGCTCTATATTGTGAGGAAGGTTACAGCCTTCAGAACCACCCCTACCCAGTTTTCCAAAATCACCATCCCCCCAAGAAAAAACAAGACCTTCATCAGTAAGAGCCAACGTCTGAGCATCACGACTACCGCAGGCTATTTGAATAACTCGATGACCAAGAAGGGATTTAACCTTAAAACAATTTGTTATAAATATCCAAAGAGATTATTTAAATTTTTCTTACCAGCACAGGCTTTAACTGGGTCATATTATCACCATGTCCCAGTCGACCATATTCACCTAGTCCCCATGTATACAACTCACCATTGCTAGTTAGTGCCGCCGAATGAGAACTACCACAGGCAACATCTCGAATTCTCTTACTCCGTAATGTTTCTATCATCTTTGGTTTGTCTAAATTCAATCTATTGCCATGGCCAAGTTTTCCGTCTTCTCCATCGCCCCAAGAAAACACCTGATAAAACGCAACACTGCTATTAACTATATAACCCACAGGCAAAGAGTTGGATATAGAGGAAAATATGTATGTAATACAAGAAAAATTAAATTAAAATTATGACTCACTTTCCCGTCTAAAGTCAGTGCCATTGCATGTTTTCCACCTGAATGAACTGCAACTTTTTTAATGATATACTGGCTTAAAAAGGAGTTTTGTCGTGGATACGAAACATTATTATGATGTCCAAGGCCTAATTTACCATTTAAACCTTCCCCACAAGCGTAAAGCTATAAAGAAACTAATCATTAATAATAATAATAATTTCTAAAATGCAACACACACTGGTAGAGTTAAAGGAGCGGAATTCAAAACATTATGAAATCAATATTTTTCTTTTTTGTACCATAGTTCTTGTCATGATTCCAAATAACACAAATATATTCAAAAATCTTACTGTTACTTGATTTTATCTTTAAAAGATTTTATTAAAACCGTATCAGCAATTTACTTTCGTACCTTTAAATTTTCCGGTGTATATACTTATAAAAAAACGTTCAAAGAAGCAAAGCCTTACCTTTCCATCTTGTGAAACAATAAAAAGTGATTTTGAACCTCCAGCAATATGGACAGGTCGCAACTGACTCAAAATTTCAGACTTGATAGGCGTTTTCACCTTAGAACCTTTCATACCGCCGAGTTGGTCTTTATCGTTTAAGCCCCACACATATACTTGAAAATCTTCACAACCATCCGAGCTTGTTGTTTTCACACCCGATAAAACTGTTGAACCTAAGAAAATTTTATTGTAAACTGATTATACCAAAATGTAACATATTATGTTATTGGTTTAGATTGACTAAGTTTCCTAAAAAACTTTCTTACCAGCATATGCTGTTCTGAAATTGCTTTCATTTAAATCCCAATCATTGGCAAGAAACGACGATGATGTTTTAATTTCCCCATATGACTGCCTTTTAGAACCGATTATAGATAGCCCATGAATTTTACAATCAATACCACCATTTCGACATTTAATTACTGCTATTTCAATAAGAGGATAATACTAAAAAACAATGAAAACTAAAATTAATATCATTAAAATGAATTAAGCTATTATCATTTATTTGTGTATGTAGTGTAGGTTTCATAAGAGTTGAAAATTGTTTTATTATCAAATCCTAATCCTAACTAACATTATAAATGCGAATGTGTTTGTTATGCCTTCACGCCTTAACTACTCAACCGATCATCATGAAATTTTGTAGACAGATTGTCAGGGGCGCAGAAAAAGCCACAGAGTACCTTGCATTAAAAAAAAAACTGTTCTCGAGGGATACAAAAAAAAAATTATTTTAACGGATTGAACGCCATCACGCGTTGGTATAAGTGAATTAAAAAAATAACAAATCCAAAAAATGTAATACCGGCGAGCGAAGCCGCGGATACTTTAGTTTATATATGCTCCGAGCGGCAATTTAAAGGGCCACCAAAATCAGAATTTGAATAAAAGATCTTATCAGAAACCATCAGAAGGTTTCGGAAATTTGCGATTTCTTTCAGAATATATTCGTTATAAAAAGTATGAATGAATCTTAAGTAATGATTTAATATTGATAAATCACAATCTTCTTTGAATACAACTGAGGTATAGATACTAAATACTATTATTTCCTTTGGAACTAAAAAAAATATTACTAATCACTAGTTAATTCCAATTGGATTGATGAAGAATTTTGTTAAAACAATAGACCGAATGGAAGAGGATTCTTGCATCCAAATAAAAATTTCGGAGAATTATTGAAGTAAAAACTTAAGATCGCGTATTTCTGAGTCTAATAGGAGGAATAAGGAAGGATGAAAAGTGTAAGTGCTTAATGAAACTGAATTGCGGGTTTGGAACACTTTTGAATCAGTTGGTGTAAATTTTCTTAGAAATGTGTCACCTGACAATTACTTAAATATTGTGAATAAATTATTTAATGTTATGATGATATAAGATATAAAATGCCTATAAAATTCACTATCTGGACCCTCATATGGATTTCTTTCCCGAAAATTTAGTTACAGTATCACTGTAATGAAAAGCAAAAATTAACGTAGTTAGGGTACTAATTATACATAAGAAATACCTTGTTTAATCCATGTAATAAAAAGTTTAATTTTAGTTGACCAGTGTAATAAGATCGGCTTAATAGTAATTGAAGCGGTGCCGTGCCAATATCGACGTTTTCTCTAATTAACTTTATTATTAATTATAAATTAAATCGTTATTTTGGTCATTGATTTAAATAATGTTAGCGTTTAAAGTGTAACACTATTTTCTGACCGAAAAAAAAAAACATTATTTTAACTCACCTCATTCATATTGCATAATAACGTAATTGCAGTATCTGTTGGCCTAACATTGATGACATTTAATTCAGAAAGAGAATTCACAGTACTCCCACCGCTCACAACGATCACTGAGGGCATATAACTATTATCAGCTGGATCTGTACTACACACAAGACTTCGTATGATTATGTCAGGTGCCATTTCTAATCGAATCCAATGCTACGCAAAAATTACTATATGGTTTTTTTCGATTAAAATATAATAAATAACAGTTCAAAAATACATACCTTTCCCTGTGATCCACAACTTTGCCACGTACCATTGGGTATATTAAAATGTGTAGTAAAGTCTCTAGAAGATACAGTAACATTTTTAACACAACGACTCCAATCGGTTATTAGACCTTCCATGTCTGAATCAATATTTTTAAAATACCTGCCAGGCTTACCGGCAAAAACTGCTGGTGAACCTTAAAATACAAAAAGAGAAACAATAACGATTTCATGACATGCATTTCAAATATCCGTTCTTCATACCAGGCTCCACTAATCTATTAAACGAATGACGATGATTCTTTTTAGTGTAAAAACAGTTCTCACAGTAGTTAAATTGATCGCAAGTTTTACATTTAAAGCGTGCACCTTTAATAGGATTCTGGCCACAACCACTGCAAAGGACACCTTCATGGCTACTGGGAACAACCTCCATTTCCGACATTAAACCCGTCCAGTTAGATTGCTTTGGAAAATCTACTGTAATATCGTGACCATTTGATGCAATTGCTGTAATAATTAATTTAGTTAGAAGTGTTCCATAAGTTAATAAAGCATGTTGTTTGAAAGCTGTATACAATGAACACATCAATTTAGTTTTTAAAAATCCGTTATAAATATAACATACATCTGACTATTCCGACACTTTCATGATTAACAAATCCCCACTTGTAACGAGGAGTACTAACAGATGACTTCACTCGTACTTTATCACCAACCTTAATGGGAACAGCTGAAGTGGAGGGAGGAAAACCCAACAATTCTACGTGTATAAAACGAACCCAGTAAGTACTTAATCTATTTTGCCAGTTTACCTAAAATAAAGTTCAAATATTACAATCACAATTTATTTCAAAGGCAGCATTTTATGCCACAACAGTGCCAGTTTTGACAAAACCTTTGAAAAACTTCAAAATGATGAAAAAATACGAAATTGTAAACTTTAACGGGGTTGTAGGTAAGTATTAAAAAAAATTGCACGCAAAAGGAAGTAGTTTCCAGTATAACATTTTACAATAATGTATTGATTCCTTTTATTTACCTGTAAATTTAAATCATGCAGTCCCTCCCTATCGATTTTAATTATCTTTCCAATATCGCCAACGTGTACTTCTTCATAACTTTTACAACAACGAACCAACATTCCCACTTCAACGTTGTCTCTAACATACATAGCATACTCATCGTTTGATAAGAAATCGGATCTTTGCATGTAGTTGATGGGATTCACAGTCACTTCGGTTGCATTCTTGAAAAATAAATAATACAGAATTATTATTAATATAATTAATATTCATATAATTATCTAAGCACAGTGTAAACTATGTGTAAGAAAATTATATTTAACGAAAAACTCCTTGACTTTGGTTTGTTTACCTATTACCCACATATTGAGGCAATCTACATAAGATAACACCCACACACAATAACGAAATATGCCTTTATTTCTTATTATTTGAATTGAAGAAATACAAAATTCTGCGAACGGCAACAATCTTTTAAGGGTAAAACGTTATTTTACCATAGAGTGGAAGGCGGGTATCTTTGTAAATACAATAAATCATTTGATATTATGCTTTCAGCAAGAATGGTATTTTAACTTTTTTAGCTTTCCAATCATAAAGAATTCTATTGATTTCATTGCCTAGCACGTGTTCCCTCGACTACTTGATTGTCGTTATGTTATTATGCCTGTTCTTTGCAAAATTATGGAAGTTACTTCTTCAATTCTCCGTTTAACGAACTCTCAATAACGTAATAAAATACTCAGTTCCTTAAGACTCGCTAAAGAGTTTCCACTATACAGGATGTCCCCGAATCAAGTGATCGCCCGAAACAACGTGATAGTACATGACAAATTATCGATAAAAACCATTACAGTTATTTTTATAATGAGTATAAAATAGAAAAAAAGTAAAAATATTTGCAGTTTTTCAACTTTTTAATATAAAATCAATAAAGGTACCTGTTATGTATGAAACAAATAAAGGGAACTATCTAGGTTGGTTTTTAGTAATATTATTGAACAGTCTAGAACATACATATATAGCCTGTATAAAATAATTTCAGTCGAAATTTACAACATTCTACTCACATAGTCACCAGCTGGAGAATGAGATGTAATAACGTTATTGTCAAATTCTGAATCTGTATCGCTAGAATATTCGTCACTAACTTCGTCGTTTTCCATCATGACTTCCGGTCGCTCCAGAATATACGATACAACTGACTCTGGTGTTAGGAGTGATTCTGGGACTATACCTACAAATACATTAAAAACGACATTATTACAATTATATATCAATGCATCATATGTGATATGCGTGTCAAAAAATAAATCTTGACTAAAATTATTTCCAAGCATACAAAAGTATTAAGGTAGTAGTCTAGGTATTAGAGTTATTGTTCAGAATTGAATGAAACTTCGCATATTGGTACATTATAATAAGATAATCAACCAGTTAAATTTTTAAAGAGCTACAGAGAACCAGAAAAAAGGTATTAATATAAAACAATTTCCGCCTTTACCATTAATTCTTATGAAAAATCATAGATTTTATTTTATTTCACAAAAGTTACCGTTCAGATTACGCTGCAAGTGGTATACAAATTTTTTCGAACATTTTGGTTACTCACAAATCGAGCACCAAAGCGTGTGATAAGAGTAATAAGCAAATAATGAATAAAAACGTATTTCATCTTAATCATGTGCGGCAACACTGTCAAAGAAATTATAACGCGGGCTATAACCTATTGTTTGCGCCATAGCTTTTTGCGCATGATATCATATTTTGAGTGAAACAGGATTCCTGTAAGCATACTTCAGTCTCTTTTGCTTTTAAGGTAGTGAGTACTACGGTCATAGAACTACTGTTCAGAATTTAATGAAACTTGGCACATTGGTGTTTAATAATAAGATAATGAACCAGTTAGATTTTTAAAGAACTACTGAGAACCTGAAAAAAGATATTAATAAAAATAAATTTTTGCTTTTAACATTGATTCTTATGAGAATTCACAGATTTTATTTAACAAAAAGTACCGTTCAGATTACAATGTAAGTGCTATCAACGAAAAGAAAAAAATTACTCACAAATTGAGCTTCAAGCATGTGAAAAAAGTAATTGGCAAATAATTAAGAAAAATATGCTATGTAAATTACATGTGACAACGCGCGAAATAGTAGCCTTTTGCGCATACTCTCATATTTTGAGTGAAACAGTCACTGAAAGTATACTTCTATCTTTATTGCTTTTATGCGGCGTTGCCAAAAATAAATACTAGCAAAGTCAAATTACACAGAGCACAAATTTGACACTTCTGGTAACAAGAGTACTACCTTAAGAAAACTTTTGCACTTTCATGCCTACTAAATCTTAAAACTATATTATTAACGTATTTTAAAATTCTGATACTTTTTACCTAGTGACTTTATAGCATTTTCAATACTTTTTCTGCTAAAACCCATCTCCATTATTTGAATAACAAGCGAATCTATATTCACTTCCTTGGAATTTTCTTCGCGTTTCTTTTTCTTCTTTTCTACCAAAATCGATTTAGACGAACATTCGCTACTAGGGGTCGCTAATTCGCTATTAACCTCTGTCTTTGCGGACTTCGCGACAATCTTATCAGAACTGGTCATAAGATTTTTCTCTTGATTACACTCCGCAGCTAGATATTGGCTAAGATTTAATGCAGCAAGATGCATATCTTCCAATGTGAAACACGGTTTCAAAGGGCTTGGTTGTACTGCTTTAGAGAGAATCTTTTGTATTAACAGAGCCGACTGTTGCTGTTGATCTTCTGGAGATGTCTGATCCTGACAAACATCTAAAGAACTGACGTGACACTTAAGAACTTTTCGCAACTTATTTTGATTACTGTGAAGCAACTTTGTAGCACAAAGAGAATACAACATTGTCTGCTGACTTCGTAAATACGGTAACAGAACTTGGCCTAAAACAGTGCAATTTTTTACCAAAATGGTTTAACTTTTAAGGAAGTTCATAATCTTATAAGTTTTAACCTTCCGCCCTTTGTTAAATAAATTATATTCTGGCTAACATTATTCAATAATTTAACTATTTAGATAAAATAATAAATAAGTTGTAACATTTATTTAATTTTAAATTAAGAAAAAGAATAATCGATATCACTTGTCGTTATCTCTGAAATTCTACTATTCTAGTATTTCTTCTCGAGTAATAAAATAAAAAACACGAGAAAACTCTCAGAGAAAAGTAATTATCAGGTCCCATCATTTTCACCCTTTTAAACCGCTAAGGGAGAAACAGAAATCTCTTTAAGAGAAAGTCGAGCGTATTTAACATCTGCTGTTTATGCCTTTTTCGTAAATTTCTTAGAACATTGTTACTGTTTTCTTAAATTTCAAGGAACTAACATTGTTTTTGTATCGTATTATATTCGAATGGTCAAATGTTTCGACTTAATTGTCGAATTTATTACAACTGATAAGCATCAATTGCGAGAAAAAGTTCTGCACGTACTCAATTATTCAAGTCAGTAGGATCCAATCGAATTACAGTATAGAATAGAAGAAGCGAACAAATAAAAAACTAACTAAATTAATTTCAAATAAGATTCTCGATACGAAACCATCTGTTGTTAATTTAGATCACAATGTAACCTTTTTCGATAGATTCATAAACCTCAGTCACATACAATTTAATGCCGAACAATTAACTTTGTTAAGTAAAGGTTTTAACTATAATATCAAACCTATTGTAAACAAGTGTTCCTATGAAAAATTGGGTGTTGAAGTAGAATTGGCTTTACAAAGCAACTCAATAAATGTTGGTCTTGACAAAAAATACTTTCTTCAGTCTATCATTAAAAAACATCTAAACTCAAATCATGTAACATACAATAAGGAAATTAATATAGCTAAATCCATCAGATACTTATCTAAAAAAGAAGACATAACGTTTACTAAAGCTGACAAAGGCAACACTATGATCGCTATTCCTAGACCGGAGTATATCACGAAGGTTAAAACCTTTTTAATCGACAATCATTTTACAGAAATTAAAAGAGATCCTACCCGTATTTTTCAAAAACAAGTTAAAACAGTACTTAATAATTCAATTGTTCTGTTTACAGATAAACAAAAATTATTTTTAACAGTTATGAATCCACAACCACCAAAATTATACGGCTTGATAAAATTACACAAGATTAATTCTCCAATTAGGCCGGTAGTTTCATTTGTTCAAGCCCCGTGTGTTAAGATTTCAAAATTCCTAGTAAATAAGATAAAAGAACTAACTAATTTCAAGTCTACCTTTTCCTTGAATAACTCGTTAGACTTAATCAACAAAATTTCCAAATTAGATTTAACGAATAATTGCAAACTTGTTTCCTTTGACGTATCAAACTTATTTGCAAGCATTCCTCCGGACGGAGTAATTACAATAGTTGAAATTCATTTACAAACCAATAAAGTTAACACAATAATAATAAACGAGATTATAGATTTACTTACTATTTGCCTAAAACAAAATTACCTGGTGTTTGATAATATATATTTTGAACAACAACAGGGCCTTGCAATGGGAAACCCGCTGAGCCCGTTGTTAGTAGAGATGTTCATGAACAAACTAGAAACGACATTAATACATAATAACCTATTCAAAAAATGTTTATACTATTACCGATATGTAGACGATATTTTGGTTTGTTTTAATGGAACAGATAGACAACTAAATAATTTCTTTAACATACTAAATAAATTACATCCCAAAATTAAATTCACTCTAGAAGTAGAAGTTAATAAATCCATTAATTTTTTAGACTTGACAATTCAAAATTTAAATAATAAACACTCCTTTGATATTTTCCATAAAAAATCACAAACAGATACTATAATACACGCCAAATCATATCACCCCATGTCGCATAAACTCGCGTTCTTTCATTCGAGTCTCCATAGACTTTTAACAGTTCCTTTATCTAACGATAATTATAAAAAAGAGCTCGATAGGATCTATATTATTGCAATTAATAATGGGTATGAACCTTCATTAATAACTTCATTACTGGACAAAAAAATAGCAAACAAAACACTAAAATTAGTTTATCCACTTAATAGAACAAAACCTACAAATTTCTGTTCAATTTCATTTTTAGGCAAAATTTCAACTACAGCAGGTAAATACATATCTAAATTACAGATAAATTCGTATCATTTAAAACTAACAATAAATTAAGCATTTTCATTAAAAATAATAAGGACCCCAATAAAAAAGAATCAAAATCAGGGATTTACAAACTCAATTGCGGATCCTGCAATAAAGCGTATATAGGTCAGACAGGAAGATGTTTTAGTGAAAGACTGAAAGAACACAGGAAAAGCTATGAAAACAATAACTTTACTTCCACCTATGCGGAACACTTGATTGTAAATGAACATTGTTTTGACGATAATTTTGAAATCCTACATGTAGAGAATAAAAGTAGAAAATTAGCTTTACTAGAGTATATGGAAATAAATAAATTAAATAAATTAGGTACTATTATTTATGATCAAACAGATGTAATAAATACACCTTTGTTAAATATTTAGAAATTGTCCCCACTTGTTATCTAGCTTTTAAGATAGTATATAAGTCAACTTTGTAAGTTTTAGTTTAGATTACTTCAGCCACCTGAAGAAGGCACAGTGTGCCGAAATAATTATTGTGGTATAACAATAAATTTCTGTAACTCGTGTACGTTGTGTTTTATTTTATTGAATTACAGTATGTCAAACAATAACCTAAGGTTCATTCGGTCATTCATCAAAATACATAATATGTATACAATTTAGCACTGCTTACAAGTACATACATGCTATTGTAAAGTCTGATTCTCTTTTGATAATAAAAATTAAATCACGAGCAACAGTACACGTGAAAGAAGTGAAACTTCTTTGGCGATCTCTATACATTTATAACTAAAAAGTAATGTTTGGTGAAAGGAAGATAGAGTTCGAGAATTTTAAGGATTTATGTTTTAAAAATGAAAACACAAACATTTACTGTAATATAACTGCTATGAGATGCCGGTCACTAACAGCTGACTGTAATACCGATATGCGCATGCGCGCCTTTCGCGAGACGAACGTTGCAAAACGTGTCGTTTCATGGCCTTAAGATTTTACTCTCATCGAGCCCAAAGAAGTTTCACTTCACAAATTGTACATTTTTGCACTTGCTTTCTAATTTCGGTCGTAGATGACAACCTAAGCAATTATAATTTCAATTTTTACCAACATTATTTTATCTTCGTAATGTAGCTTTTGTTTAATGTTTTTGTATATTTACCTTTTGTAATGCATCTTTGTATTTGAGAAAGAAGAAAAGAAGTAAGTGAAATTTAAAATTGTGATAATTGTGCAATTTAAATTTTAAAATATTAGTATAAATAAATATCAAAATAATTTAAAGTATTATATAAGAAATCGTTATTTAAAATAATAATCTAATAATATTACAAATTACTTCTTCGTTTACATATTACTTAAAAGCTATAAAGGATAAATATACAAAAATACTCAATAGAAACAACACTACAAATATAAAATAATGTTCGTAAAACTTGCTAAGATCATCCACACGGCTGAAATTAAAATGCAATTACAAAAATACAAACATTTTTAATCAAACGAAAATTAGACTTTACGAGAGCAAGCACTGGTAAACAGTGCTTATGGTAACATTAATTGCCTACGAAATTGACCGCATGAACATTCGGTTATTGTTTGAAATACTGTATTTTATTAACTCCTACTGACTTGGATAGTTTGATTTTTAACGTATGCTATTATAATTTCAAATATAATGCAATTTTTATGAACCTCTATAAGTGAGATAGGTCACTCCTGTACTTATATAAGCTAGAAATTTGGGTTAGTGAGAAATCTCCATAAGCGAAAAAAAGATTGCAGATAATATATTTATATAACAAAAAAGTGTATTAAAATCCTAAGTAGATGAAACCTTACCAGGAATAATTTTCCTTTCATAACCACTAATCTGTTTGTACAACAACAATGTAGCCCAAATTTTAGTCATATTTTCATTAAATGGCATTTTATCTAATCCAAATTCATTGTCTGGAATTAGTTTAACACAGGAAATGGCAATTTTCTTAATTTCACCAGAATTATGCAATTGAATACCCAGTTTCCCTTTCTGTGTTACTTTAGTAATTGTTCCAACATTTCCATCATATTCAGCTAGACATCCTGAAACAGTCATCAGCCAAAAATTATATAGATAATAATAAAAAAATGTAAGTATTTAATTCACTTATACAATTTAAACGCGATTAATAGTTATAAAATGTTTGCAAGGGTAAATTGTTAAGAGAAGGGTAAAGTACATACTGAACAATATTTTACATCCACGCTTTTACACATTCAAATATATGTATATTACACTGCGGAAGTCAACAAAGCGGGGGAAAAAAACCTTAAAAAAAAAATTTTTTATTTTTTACAAATACTGAAAAAGTGAGAAATGTAGGATATTTTATCTCCGGAAAATGCAAATATTAACCAGCAAAATGCTAAGTATATTATTCTTATAGTTTTACCTATTCTGGGTCTAGGATCATAAGCTCCAATAACATTTAAACATGCAGTTGTCATAGTTTGGTGTTCAACTGATACAGCTTCACCGGTGCATAAAGGAGTAGTTTCCCTTAATATTTGCACTGCATACTTCAGTTTGTTACCAATTGTTACATTTATTACTTGATTCCACCCAACGATGCCGTGTAAATAACGCAACAGGCCAATTATTTCTTGAGAAAGGGTACTACTATGAGATTGTGTGAGTAGTACGTGATGTTTTGTGTCAGATAGGGGCTTGTTTCCATAATCATAACAACAAGTTAACATTGTTTTACCAAGTATGTTCAGAAGTTTTTCAACAGTAGGAGATATTTCTGGATGATCTAGGTCCCACGATTGCAATACCGTTTTTAAAAGTCGAACAGAATGTATCTGAAATACATTTTGGAAATGAGATAAGATCTTTCACAGAATCGAAAGTTTTTAACTTTTAAAAATATCTAGTAATAAACAGAAATGAATAAATAAACAATATTGAATAAAAACAGACACTGATAAAGCTATTATAAATATTGTAATTTTCAAACCTGCTTAGGTAAATTCAGTTCATTTCCTCTGAAGGTATTCGAAACTGAGATATTATTCAACAACATTTCAATCCAGGGCTTGGTACTAATTGCTTGCTGAAGCTGAGATGATTGAGAGATACTTTTAATAATTGTTAAAGAGCACCATTCATGGGTTGAATTTTGCAATGAGTAAGCAAATAGCCGACTAAGACTATGAGCCGTCGACTGGTGAAGATTCACGGTTAAACCAGCACTGACAGTTAAGTTGTGGAGAACGTTGGTAGCTGCGTTCCGTATCAACTGCGTCAGATGATAATCTTTCATTGTATTTGCACCTTCGAACAAAAAACTCCCATGCAATTTCTAATTACAAGGATCAAAATCAAAAACACATTATTTTGTGGAATATACCCGACGTTTCACTTTTTCGAGATAGATTCAAATTTATTATTTGTATATCGTATAAAATAATAAATCAAATTTAAAATTCAAAAAATTAAGTGGTAATACACATAAAAAAATAAAATTCAATATACTGTTTGTACATTATGGTACTTTGTAGTAGTCAGAGTAGCTGATGTAAAAGTAATAGTTAGTAGTTCGAAAACATGACATACCAGGTGGCTAACTAAGAATAGACGTCGGCTGTATCTCAGAAACTACATATTCTATGAGTTTAGGAAAAAATACTAACAAATAAATCGGCCTAGAGAAATCGCTAGAAATTATTTGCAAGTTCATGGGATGGCCGCAAGGGGTGCAATTCTTAGTTGGCCACCCGGTACCTTAATCGGGCGAGATAGTGACCTTTGCAAAATTTTCTGCCAGAATACTTTTAATTTCAACTGTACAAAAACTATAGGTCCGACAGAATCCCTCCTCACAACTTTTTTCCGGAAGACCGATGCTACAATCGTAAACTGGTGATGTTATGACTTAAAAAAATAGCCTTTTTCCAGACCGTGAAGATTCGAATTTTATTTATAAGCCTTTGCAATTCTCTACATATTTTCTCATTGGAGCTTTAGGATTAATACAATAGTTTCGAGATAAAAAAAGATCGCCATGTTCAATATTTCA
Organism: Agrilus mali; assembly: GCA_029378335.1. Taxonomy (NCBI): domain Eukaryota; kingdom Metazoa; phylum Arthropoda; class Insecta; order Coleoptera; family Buprestidae; genus Agrilus; species Agrilus mali. Next base: position 12,789,280 of record CM055663.1, on the reverse strand, counting down.
TTCCTTGAAACTTACTTTGCATTGTAGCATACTCGGACTGCTGTTAAAAGTGTTTACATCAAAAAATTTATTTTGATTAGTCTACTGATTAACATTAATACATCTTACGTACTTCCATCAGTTACTTCTTCCGAATCAGTATCTGGAGAAGACGGGGAAGGAGGTGAAGCTAAAGTTAAATCATATTTATCTTCTTTTCCCATTCTGTAACTATTTGTTGTACCATTTGCCCATTCGACTCTCACCCAGCCATCCTCTCCCAACTCTCCAATTACCCTACCTTCGCCGGGTGGCGGACCATCCTGACAATTTTGATAAAGAATGATATAAGAATAAACATTGTCTTGAATAAAATATTTATTTATTCGCCCATATATTTATTTTTTCTATTTTTCTCTACTATAGATAATTAAATCATATAGCTAAACATTTAAAGCCCTCACATGTTTTCCTATTTTATTTTAAAATATTACTTTTTAATTTTTGATACTTTTGTTTCACTGAAATAGTGTAAGTGACATTTTCGAATTAATATGAAAAGAAAAAAAAATATATATTTCGTAATTTGAGTATTATATTATAAGGCAGGCATACCTGATCTCCCCATTTCCAATCAATTCCTCTAACAACTTTCACTCCTAGTTTCATCATAGATGCCAGCTCAGGCCCAGAGAGTGTTGTTTTCTTGGGCTTATTTAATTCCAGACTGTTTGCATATAATACATAGCATTCCATATTCTTTTTTACTGTACTTTGTTCGCAACCTATTTGACGAAGCAAAGATAAAACTGAACTAATAACACCACTATTCACAATCTGATTTAGTTCTACAGCGGTGTACCGATTTGCTGCTAGAATTCCCATAATAGCCAACAACATTCTTGCTTTCGGAGTATCTCTTAAGAATGAGTATGTTCCTAAATTTAAATTTCCTTTAACAGTACACAATCTAGATTTCCCAATTTTTGCGGGAAGATCTTTCATGATTAAAAATCGTAAATTATTTATACACCAATCAATAACGTACATCTCTGCAAGCAGAATGTCGGTTTTTAACGCAGGAGTTACTAAATGTATATTGTCCAAACAATGAGAAACGTTTTTGGTAGTATTTTTAAAAGTGACGCCAAGGTAACCGTTGAGTATAGCATAATGACTTGATTTTAGAAGATACGTTTTTTCGAACAAATATTTAATTAATAGTAATCCTTCTTTTCGAAATTTACAACGTTTTACTTGACTGTACATTGCTTTTCGTAAAACGTCAATATCACAGACATGATCTTTCGTTAGGAATTCAACAATGTTATACATAAGATTAGCTTTCTCCAAAAATGTCTTTTGTACCCTTTTTTCCATTATTTTGCTCAAAATGTTACTAAGAAATATTTCAGACTCTATTCGTTTATATTTCTCTTCTTGAAGTACTTGATTACAATCAACGGAATCTCTTTTTTCGGAAGAGTGGAGCTTTTCTTCGAGCTCGGTTTTAAGATCTGTGCGGTTTTTCATTGATTTCTGATCGCAGCATTTACTGGTATTATAATGAATCGCGTCAGAGTGCAATCGATTTTCAATGACACCGCTGTTTTTTATTTCATTGTTGAAATCATCCGTTTCACTTTTTGTTTCGTTATTTCTAATATCGGAAGTAGAACTTTTATTTGTCTTTTGCATGTCTTCAATAGATTTTTGACTTTGCGATTGTATGGTTGCATTAACGATATCTTCCGGTTTGTAGATGTCAAACTTTAATTTTCCACATTTCAGTTCCTTTATAACTTTTCTTATCAATGTTTTTACCCGGGGTTCTTTGTGCAGTACGTTTATTTTATTATAAGCATCCATTTCTATACTAACTGCTGGTTTGACTTCATACAGCAGGAAACGACACCTTTCCAGCACAGGAATGCACACTTCCTTATAACTACGATTTAGTTCTTGCCGTACTTTAATTAGTTTCCACTTAGTGTCGTGGACAACCTTTATCATATCCGCAATGGGTTTCGAAATCTTGAAGTCTGCTTGGGTTAAATCTTAAATAAATACAGAAACGACTTTACGGTTTACCTACGAGATTACCTATTGATTATTTTTAAGTTAAAAATAGTGACAATCTTAATATACTGTAGTAAAAAATGTCGGGAACCTTTAATAACAATATAAATAAGACAGACGAAATTGAATCAGTCGATATAACACCAATAATATAAATAATGCAACTTAAGTCAATGAATTACGGAACAGCTGACACAAATAGTGCAGAATATCAAATTTAATATTATTATGTTAATTAATCAATTGTTAAGATTTTTTTAAATAAATAAATTATATCAGAAAATTTCTTAGTTTCAGTATTCATTTGAAATCTCGGGTGGCAAATACGTGGTCTCAAATAGTCCACTGCCTTCCCGAGGTGCGTATGCTTTTTTTAATCCCATTTCTGCGGAAAGTTCATCTTTTACAAATTTTATTAATCATCCATATTAGTTGACAGTTATTACAAAGCAAGCTGTTAGAGAAGTGTTGCCAGTTCCAATTTCTATTCCTTCTCAGAGAATGTACATGAATTATCGTATCAAAAAATTAAAAACTAGTTAAGGCTAAAATAATATTATGAAAGCTTACAGAAACTAATTTATTTAGGAATGCTAAAATGAAAACGCAACAATAAATAAAAAACCATATAAAAATGTAAAAAAAAATAAAACAAAAAAGTTATAAGAATTTAACACTAAATCAATAAAAAGATTACCATAAACGAATCAAAAAAGGAAAAAATTTAACAAATAAATAAAGAATAAACTTTTTTTTATTTCTTCAGAGAATGCGCATGGATAATCGTACCAAAAAGTGATGAGCTGAAATTAAGAGTAAAATATAATGAAAATTTTAAGGAACTAATTTATTTAGGAATACGGAAATAATCATTTTCAATATCCAAATCCGAACTATTCAAAAAAACACTCGAACTTTCGCAAGTATTCCTTTTAAATATAATAACAAATTGCCGAATGAATTTTGTGTTTCGTTGTTTGGTGTAAGAACACTGACATACAATACATGCAGATGTAGTCCTGTTTTTTTTTCTAGGGAAACCCTCAAAATACCCATAAAACTATTTTAACTATTATTCAAGACTCACTAATCTATTGCATTTCTTTTGAAGCTTACGAATTTTCTTTTTTGTTACTATTTTCTACATGTATAAAAGGTTGAAGAAGTATAATTTTGTAATTATATAACAGTAATAAAAGATAAATTATTACATTTATCGATTATATTTATCAATAGATTTCCCCTTGTAATTAATGTTACGTTTGGCAACACTGCTTTAACATTTAGGATAAAATTAGTTAAACACGCATACTTTAAATTGTACGCATGCGCACAAAATTCTATTTTATTTTCAAATGTATGTAAAAACGCTACTTTCTTTCATGTACAGAAGGTAGGAAAATCGAACTTCCCAGTGATGTGACAAAAAAACAATTATAATTAAGTATTAATAAACATTCAGGAAACATGTATTGGTAAAAAGATGTTATTTACTCACAAGCATCCAAAATAGGTAGTAAAACGTAACCAAACCCCAAATGTTTCAATAGGACTGCACATAACACCCTACCAATTTCTTCAACAGGATGTTCAAATGAAAAATCTCCTCTGCTTAAGAAGTTGTTTTGCTTGCAGTATTGTTCAACTACAGCCAGAAAAGCAATAACATACGAGTCCTACAAAAATAAAAAAAGCAAATAACGACACAAGAGATATATGTAGGTACCTATCTAATTGTAAACAAAACAGTATTTATGAATTTATATTTTATAAAGCGGTCTATTACACAAAATATATGAATTCGAAGTACATATTAATAAAACAAGTCGAAATAAACTCATTTTGAAGTAACATCGCTTGTGTGGTATAATGTTTATCGTCACAAAACTTCTCATTCAAGAAACATAGGCATAGCTCTAGCAGTGTAACGTTAATACCGTTTCAATATTGAATTTTTAGTTTTTGTTTTAATTTCCTTGTTTTCAAAATTTGTTACTTAGTATATACATACCGAAATACGACTTTCAGCCAAAGCATAAATGAAGGAACTGACTTTGTCAAATGCTAGTTGCCAAGACCGAACCGGTTTTTGTGATTCATTTATTCTAGGCTCTGTTGGAGTATTGCCAGCGGTAGAATTTGTACTTCGCGCTTCTCCTTTCTCTTCTTCGTAAGGATTGGGGGGCTGAGATAGCTACAAGTAAAAGTTCATTTTTTAATTCATATTATTTTACTATGCATGTAGAGGATACAGGGTGTTTATTAAGCATACAGAAAATATTCAAGGGAGTTATTTCATGGGTTATTCTAATAAAATTTTGTTCTTTGATGGGTTTTATAAATCACAACTGCTAGTACAGATAACAAAATACTAACTTGTAATCCGCCAACTAAAAATTCTGCCTTGAGCCAAGCTTCCGCTTCAATTTCAACAGGCTGCAGAGGATAACTTTGTCTTAAGGAATGTGCATGAAGTCCTAATAAAAAGCCTAAACACCTATGCGTTTCCGTTAATGTTTTCGACAGTGCCACGTATTCCATTAGAGTTGCGGGAATTTCAGTGTCATTTTGACAGTAAGTACCCACGACGAAAGATTCCATTTCTAGTAACGTAGTCAAGTTATGCGGAGAATTGAAAATTTGAGTGGCGTCCTTTCCTGCATACCTTTGCAATAATTCTGGTAACATCGAATTATCATTTCTATAAACAAAAAAGAAACTTTAATCATAAAAAATACTAGATAGATTTAATTTTAATTAAACAAATTTGAATGTTATTTAAGAGAAAGATACGTAGATGTTCTTTGAACTTCGTTTCCTATTGCTTTAAAACATCCAAATTTGTCCACCCCATTGATCAACAAACGCTTCAGAACTTGCCTATAATCTTTAACATCATATACTTTATTATTAATAACCACCCACAATCCCCCATCCAAATTATGGTTCTCTAAGTCTGCTCTTCTAATAAGGGTTAAATCATCATGAGATTTGCAGGAGTATGTGGTGTTAAACTGCTGCATGCCAGGCCATGACATGTCATCCGCATCTATAGCTTCTATGTTCGGAGTTAAATGACAGAACTTATCAAGGGTCGTAAAAAGGACGTCGAATACATACAACCAATCCATCGATAATAAAAAATGTTGAACTTCTTGCTGAAGAAGAAGAAGACTGATCATAAGTTCAGGTAACAGCACATCTAAAATTAAAATTGAAGTGAACGGCATATCTTCAATTGCTAAGTAACATAACAGGATAATAACTCATTAAATGATTTTAACATATTAATTTTGCTATATTGTTTTTTTTTTTTTCTTTTATTATTTAGAAGACAAAATTCTCACAAATCAAACATATTCTGTAAAATATAAGAATTAATTTACTTACCAACAATATCCCCCTTCAGAATTTGCAAAGCGTACATATAATTTCTGGAACTGGAGACGGCTATTTCGAAAGCAAGTTGAAGAGTTTCCGTAGCATACACACTAACGTGATATAAATATTTTTTGAGCAAAGACTCTGCCGCTTCTCTACAATCCAAATCTTGTGTGTAAATCTTGGCTATCAAGAGTCTTTGAAAGCGAAGCAACAGGTTGAGATCTGGAACTTCTGTTTTTTTAACAAGAAGTTTGTTATATATTTTAAACTCCTGCAAACGAGACTGGCTGTAAGAGCTTCCATTCCTAAAAATTATTCTCAATAAGCATCCTACAATAGTGAACCTTCATAATTTCACTTAATTCAAAAAACTTTATTTTAGAAAATTTTGCACCGTGGAAACAAAACATTTAAAAATATTCAAGTTTCCCTTCTGATGTTATTTTTCCTCATATTACAAATATCTGAGTAAGATAGAAATGCATTAATCGAGTTCCCCAATTAAATCCGGTAGATAATTTGTAGCAAAATATTAAAGATGTCAATTTTATGAAAAAATTGTATTTATTGAATTTCTGAATAGATTCATTATTAATCGAGAGTAAAACATGCATATAACATGCCAAAATATGATTGATATTTTATTATTTTACCAGGTTGACGGTGGTGAAAAGGTAACTTCGAACATTTTCATAATGGGCTTAATTGACCTACGAGTCATAGAAAGGGCGATTTTCGCAGGAAACTTTTTTAGGAACTTTGACCTTGAACAACTGTATGCGATATTGATCTCGTTTTCGATTTTGTAGTAACTGTTTTGAAATACCAATAAGAAAATAAAGGATCTAGTTATTTAACTAAAAAGTCTAATTTTGGGAAGTTATACGCATTTTTACTCTCCATTGTTAATGAAATTCAGAAACTCAGTGATAATAATTACATAAAGTTTTCATTTTTAATTTTTGTAACGAATTACCTGCCAGAATATGGACTGTCATGCAAATCAGGTTTTATTTATTGACACATTACATATATTATTATATTAACTTTTTTGTTTAATTAGGGAATTCCATGGATGTATTTTAATTGTACTCCTGTATTACAAGTACGGATAGGGAACGAAACTTAAACATTAGGGTGCAGACATGTACATATATTTATGTCTGTCTAACTTATTATACGCTGAGTCGCAAGAGATTAACATTAAAACCTGTAAGCGAATGGTGCCACTGACAAACTCTGGTCTTTTATCATTCAACAACATATGTAACTTATTAATATCAACGTAAACGATTAGCTTACTTTATTAGCTGTTTGATAAGATGCAATAGAGGAATAGAAGTCTGTGTAGTAAGAGTTTCGAACGTTTCCTCGACTTCCGCTAACTCAACAATTTCGGAACGAAGTGCTTCACATAAAGCTGCTTCCAAACCACCATCTACCATTAAACTCCAAACCAGTAAGTTAGACATGAAACGATGACCAGAGCTCAAAGCGTTCGTTTCCACACCTTAACATTTAAAAAGGTTTTTGTAAAAAAAAAATTCTGAACAACTGGAAACATTGGCGGAGTTGTAAAACATACTAAATAGCTCAACTCTAACGCTAAAACACGAAAATGAACGTCCGAAGTAAACATACTTTCAAAACCATCTCGTAAATTATAGTTTCTGATTTCCTTAAATAATGTGAGGTTGTCAAGATTAATCCTATGATTTTCGATAAGGATATTTTGAGTAACACTGGATTTTTCTGTTCTACAGAATCTGGCATGATCTGAATGTTCTTTAAATCTAACCTGAATAGAGCGTTTACTATGTCCAACATATTTCTTACTACAGTTTTTACAATCAATTTCATATATCCCCGACTTTTCTAGAAGATAAATTTTATCCTTTGGGTTATCAAGAAGAGCTTGGAGCGAATTGGATTTTGAATTAAAAGCATTACGAACACCAAATTTATGAAAAATACCTTCGAGTCCTTGGGCTCGTATGACATGGTATTAAACTTGGTTTTGTTCGTATCTTTTTGAAAAGTGAAGGATTCGGAGATAAGTTTCTTAAACTTAATCTTATTGACTAATTTATCAATTATATTACAATTATAACCGTTGTCTTTGGCTATTTTTTAAATGTACAAAGTTCCTTATTTACCTATCTTTATCAGGTGGAAAGCTAAGTAGCTTATTTACAAGGAAACTGAAACTAGCATTTTATGTTGGCTACAATGATTAGTTTTTGAGTATAAATCTAGAAGTGTGAGTAGACCTTGAATAGATATCAAATTCTATAGAATCCCAATTCTTTATAACCAAAGTATCAAAAAATGGTAACATTTAGGTTAGGTTTAAAGAACATTCAGCTCATGCCAGGTTCGGTAGAACATAAAAATCCAGAGTTGCTCAACAAAAAGAAAAAATGAAACTTCTATGTCACCCTTACCTGGACTCGGTAAAAAAGAACTTAATGTTTGTGCACGTTCGTTAGCTGTAGGTAATAAGACACTCCAGCCAGCTTGAAGTGTTGACTGTGCAATCTAATTTTTTTAAGAAAAAATAAATTATGTAGTAAACCTCGAGTTAATGACGATATTGTTATATATTAAAACTGCTTCGTAACCTAACTCAACCACAATTACACATAATTAATTGCATATACAGGGTATTTTACATAACCCGTTCATTAAAATTTAAATTTCAAATATCAGATCTAAAACTGGGATAAATATAACATAAGCACGCGCTAAGGCTCTAAAGCCGGTCACTTCCAGTTGTACTGGAATCCAACACCAGCCATGTTATTTTAAAAGGAATGGTATATTTTTAACAACGAATTTGTATGAAACATGTAACTTTGATAACCATTTTGTATACTTTTGAAAGTAACAAAGTTGAAGTCGACTTCCGGTACATCCAGAAGTGGTCGTTGATATCGGTACTTTAGCTAAAGAGTTAGAATTAGCTTTTACATTGTGTCCCACTTTTAAATCTCTACTGGTATTTTAAATTTAAAAAATATTTAATGAACGGATTACGTGAAATACCCTGTATATATAATACTATTATATAGCACAGCTAGTTTATATTGGAGTTAACGGTGACAACACTACGACGCCAGCGCCAACAATATTGACTGTTTAGGAACCTGGTTCGTTTGTCACGCAGGTGCATGACAAACTGACTACGGGTGTCATATTAAGGGTGGCCACAGGCATATCTCGGAAGCTATTCGGTATAGAAATTCAGGAAAAAAGAATATTACTAAAGTAGCTATGAGAAAATCTTAGAATGTATTTTTAAACTTCGTATTTTACCACGAGGAGGCGTGATTAATATGATGAACCATAAAATTCAAAATTTCTCTGAAAATTCTCATATTAAACTATAACTTTTATAACATCATCTGAGTCTGAAAAATTCCGCATAAGTTTTGTCATGTTCATTGACGTGCCGATTTTAATGTGTGGTGAAATACGGAGCTTAAAAATAATTTCCAAGATTTTCTCATGGCCATTGTAGTAACAATTTTTTTTTTTTTGAAATTCTATACCCAGTAGTTTTCGACACCATAGTGTTTTCTCGTTAATCCCAATGTAAACTAGCTGCATGTATAGTAATATTACATGTATGATTAATTTAACAACTAAAATAGGACTCACCCCAAATTACCACTAATTAATTTAAAACGCGGACACGTGTTTCGCCCACTTCAAACGTGGGCATTATCAACGCGAGGTGGGGTAAGTCCTATTTTAGTTGTTTATTCATTTACCACAGTCTCCTTTTTTACTATGATTAATTTGTTAGTAAACTATAATTGAGATAGAACTTGAGGTTATGTATAGTGGGTCTGATTTAATTAAATCAATTATCATTAATTTAGATAGAAGTTTATAACTTACTTTCTGTACTGTTGAAGTTACCCCAGGTGCACTAGCAAGATATACGACTTTAGATTTTATATTATTTAACAATTTACTACCGGATCCAAAACTGAATGTATTTGTATCAACGTTATTACTAATGATGCAGTGTAACTAAAAATACATAATTACAAAATTATATCAATTTCATGTCACTTCAAACCTACCTGTAAACTGAGTATTTTCAAACAAGATACCGCAATTATTTCTTTCTCCTGCTCAATTGGAACACCAGGCACTAAACGATATTTTTCACAAATAACTGCTAATAGTTGATCCAAAAATCTAGAATTAGGGCGTACTTTAAAAACTTAACGTCAAAAAAATAGAAAATAGTATTAATTATTAGGCACAATAAATCAACCAATTGAAACAACAAAATTTTAGTAAATAATTATACCTAAAACACGTACCTGAATGTATTTTCGTTTAAATCAATTACGAATGGTAATTTAAGTGGTGGAATCCAACAACTGTAATCTGTCCATGCAAAACTTTGAGATGGTCCACAACAAATCCCAAAAATTCTCTGGTCATGTAAATTTTCAATAAGAATTGGTTCTTGGATATATAGGCCATTATCAGAAATTTGTTTGAAATCGTTTTTCCCCCAGCCATACACTTCTCCTTTATCAGTTAATGCTAAAGTATGTCCTGTCCCAAGACTGATACATGTAACGCGTTTATCTAAACAAACAAAAAGCAGTAAAATTCAAACTAACCTTAAACAGATAAACTTTTTATTTACTTCAATGTACCTTTCAATTTTTCAATTAATTGAGGAAATCGAACATGTTCGTCTGTTGAATGCCCTAAACGCCATCCTTCGCCTTTTCCCCAGCTATAAACTTGACCTTCTTTATTAACTGCCAAACTAAATTGTGTACCACAATAAACTTGTGTTATTTCAACATTTTGGAGCTCATCTATTAATTTAGGAATTTTTGATCCATCAGAACCACCTCGTCCTATACAACACGAAATTTTAGACAAATATTTAAAACAAAATAAACACAAAACCCTACAGATTGTTAAAAATGATAAATTTTTATGAAAGTTTGAAGAGAAAACATTTGTAGGTATTTTTTGCCCCATTTATTTTGTACATTCTTCTGTGACTCATTCGTGTTTCTAAGTCTTTCCTTGTGAGTCATTTGTGTTTGTGAGTAATATGTGTGTTTTATTTGTATTTTAGTCGTCCCCTGTAACTCAGTTGTGTTTCTGAGCCTTCCGCAGACTCATAAGCGGAAACTCCAGACAGCTTTGCTTAATGCCAGTGACCATGTATTTTCAAAATAGTATCGAGATTAACGAAATTTTTATGTTGTCTGACTCATTCCATTGTATATATTCGATGACTAAATTTATTTAAGTATGAGTCTTTGCCAGTTAATTTAACCTTTCAGTAAAGACGTCCTCATCTATATATTTAAAGGCATAGTGTGACTTTGCTTGGGCCTCAGCGTTGTACGTGTGTTAATACGTCTTTGTGCGCGCATGCGTAGTGCAAAGCTTTAGGTTTGTATCACTATGATCATTACTAAAACCTACAATTATCCTCTTCCCGAAATTTTACATTCGTCTCATTATCTTGAAACCAAAGGTTTCACTTCTCCCACGTGTGGATTGCACACATGATTTTTTTTTGTACTTACTTACCTAACTTTCCATAATCACCATCGCCCCAGCTGTAAATCTTCCCTTGTTTCGTTACACAAAGGGTGTGAGCGTCACCCGAACTACAAGCAACTTTGACCACATGTTGGCCGGAAAGTGCGGAAACTATAGTTGGTAAAAAGCAGTCATCTGATTTACCGTGACCCAATCTTCCATAATGTCCTCGGCCCCATGTATATAACTCGCCACTAGCCGATATAGCCGCGCTGAAAAATATGTTTATAAAACAATAAGCTGTAAATGTACCCCAGTCTAAATCATACCTGTATGTACCTCCACATTCAATATCGATAATATTCTTGTTTAGAAGAGTTTCTATAATTGTTGGCTCCTCTCTGGCTAATGTATCGCCGTGACCTAAAATTTCATGAAAAACATCAAAACTATATTAACAATTAGCTGCAATAAATACACAAATTCTATTTATACCCATTCTTCTTAAAAATAAAATTTACTAACACTTGGGCTTTAATGTTAAGTATATCATTAACAGTAGTGTTTGTCGGTTCTTTATGAAACATTTTTGAATAAAAGAAAATCACTTTTATATGTTTCGAAACAAGAATTTATTTTCACTCTGCAATTATTAAGTAATATTTTGTTACTCGTGATAAATGTATCATAATACTGAAATAATTACAGAGTTAAAATAAATTCTCGTTTAAAAACATTTAAAAGTGATTTTATTTGTTTATTTTCTTTAATATTAGGGTTTAAATATTCATCCTGTTTATTTCTGGCGCATTCCTATTTAATTTTCCGCAGAACCTGATTTTCTAAAAATATTTATATGGGTGACAATTATGGCTATTCCGTAATATTAAAATTAATATATGTAACGTACATTTTGGTGAAAAGGTACAGAAAGGGTTCCTATCAGTCGGAAATGAAACATTATTTATAGAATATACTGACTCAGCGTTTACCTATTGAATTTAAGGAAATCTCAAAAAAAACTTGGGGTTTTTAATTATTTTCGCCTAGTACCTTAATTTCCAATTGTATTCAAGAAATCAGCAAAACGAACCGTCAACATAATTAAGACTTGCCATAATATAAAATATACACACATTAATTACAAAATATACACATTACCCAATCGTCCATTGTCTCCACTTCCCCATGAGTATACTACACCATCTTTTGTCAAAGCTAAAAGGTGTTTTCCTTCAACATGTCCAACAATTTTTGTTACAAATACGTCTTTCAAACCTAAAACAGAATTTCATTATATTACCTAATGTGTATAGTAAAAAATTTCCTCAAATATAAGTCACTTGCCTTACATACCTTCAATTATTTGAGGAAAGGGAGCTTCTGAATTCAATGGCATACAATATACATCTCCTGTTCGGGCCAAAATGTACAAATTTCGGTCGGAACATACTAATTGAATAATTCCCACTTCCGATATTGATTCACAAATTTGGATCTCGTTAGTACCACCCCAGGATAAACAACCCCAGCACCACATACTTTGGGCATGAAAGTTAGAAGATGACTAAAACAAATACTAATTTTAAAATTGATCCTGTTGTACTATTTTTTTTTACATCTAAGGTAATTTATTTCTAGACCTGTGGCGACCCTCTAATAAAAGGGGGAGAATAATTTCATCTTTTTTAATTTTAAAACAAAACAAATCAAACAACGACTGAGCATGACCTACAGATGTGGTGTCTTCCCAGATGAAGACGTCTCATTTGCGTACAAGCAATTAAACGTGTCATTTGCGGACAGACAGATTTTTGTAATAAGAAGAATTCCCATTTGCCGGCACCTTATGTATTGCTTTATATATAAAGCAAAATTAACAACAGTAAGACTCCGCTTAATGCAACAATTCTAGTTGCAGAGCTTTTTGTGCTTGTTACTGAAAACACTTTTTATGTTTGAAAATGATCCCTATTATAGTTTAAGTTGACAAGTTGATTACATCATTTTTATATTTTTTCGAATTTTTTATGATCACCAATATTAAAAACCAAAAATTAAAATATTTATCACTACATATATTTATACTTAAAATAACGGTAAGAAATAATGTCTTAAATAATAAAAGTACGTTTACGCAACACTACATAAAAGAAGCAATGCATTACTTTACATTTGGGAGAAATTTACTATATTACAAAGATGCGTTAACCGAAAACGGAGCAATGATAAGCCGCTTAGTGTATTCTGAAATAAATAGATAAGAGTTTTTGAACATATACAATTAATACTCATAATTATTTTTAGTAAGGTAATGACCTACATATAGTAATACTAATCCAGCATAATTTGGTAATTTCTTATTTTGGAAAAAGTGTGAAGGGTAGCTTTGGTGGAATATATATATTATTATGTACAATGTACATTGTACATTAAATATTTTATGTACTCAATAGTTTGTAGGCAAAGGCACTATATATAATGAATTTATTTTACCTGCTACCATCCTGTCCGCAAGTGGAACAGTCAAATCACCTTCTACGCAAATGGGACGCCCGCATCTTGGAGTAATTCGCACGTATAATGAACAAAATGCAGCGAAAATACCCATACCTGAGTGGCGTTTGAAAAATAAACAGTGAAAGATAAACCCATTATAAGAATATTTAAACTGAAAATTAAAAAATGATAGATTTCTCTATCTTTGATAAAATCCTTAACTAAAGGCGAAAATTTTGCACCAATAATAGTTATTTTCGATACCAGTGCCCGCTTCGCTCGAGAAATGTTCTTTTTCCGGCAATAAAAACAAAATTAATTTTAAGGTACTCACATTGCTCAACGATTGTGGTGGTATGTGGGGTGAAGCCAACCTCTCTAAATGTGCAATTAAAAAAACACTAGCTTGTTGCAAATCAATCTCCATTTCATCATCAGTAGGTAATTGGATCATTTTTCGATACATTGCAACACAGTTTAAAGCATCACTAGAATAGTCATCAGATGCATTCGCTTTATGACATGGGATGTTAGAAAACTTTTTAAGGAATGTTAATAAAGGTGCGCTAGCCGACTGCACTGATGATCTACAACAAAAAACAATATTTTAATTTTAAATTAAATTGATAATTAATAAGAAAACAATACTAAAACTTAAAAGAAACAATATCAGTGAATAGAAATCGCTAAAAATAGAGAAAACGTAACTATTAATAATTATAACATAGTTTACTACATTGACAGCAGTTATCTTACCTGTTGTCATCTGAATGAACAGTTTTGTCGTGAATGTTAAGTAAAAGCAATAAAACGTCTAAGATGGTGGAAAGAGTTCCCTTTTGAACAGCTAATTCCAACAATATATTAAGAGAAGTGTGCTGATCTTGTATTGGAATCTCACAGTGCTGTCTGCCACTCACAACATCCCTAAAATAAAATGTAATGAATGAGTAAAATTCTTATAACAAATTGAAAATACTAACCCAGTCACAACTTGGCGCAAAAATTTTATAGATCGATCTGCCACCTCCAACCAAACTGGCGAAACAACAGAACAATCAAATAACGATGCAACTGGCAAAATCTGGAGAGCTTCCAATGATTCCATAAGTAAATCGCTGCATAAATCGACATCTTCACCTGAAATGTAAATTTTATGATAAACGATATTTTCAATAAGAAAAAATACATAATAACATTCTAAACTTTGTTACACAGTACGATAAAAACGTATTTGTTGAAAATAAAAGATTTTTAACATAACTGCATGTAACTATTATTATTTCTATTAATATTAAAGCATAATTATACCGACTCTCGTTTTTGTATTAATTAAATGAAGTCAGTCACCTTACGTTTATCGGACTTTTATTAATTTTAATTATTTTCACATCGGGTATATTGGATATTAAATTTATTTTGGTGCTATATTTCATACATTTATTTATCAATTCATTACCATAGGCTTACTATGCGCACTATTCATACAAATCGTGCAAGGCTTAGAGCAAAGGTCGCAAAGAGAGATCGTGCAAAGACGGTTAAGATATCTCGTATAAATGCATGTATTAACCGGACAAAAAAACTTTTGCAACGATATTTTTAGCCAAGTTTTACATCAGAGAAGCAATTTTTTACAAAAGTAAAAAACGTCCCAGATTTCAAGTAGTTTGCTAGCCTTTTGTAGGTTTTCCCAGAACAAACAGCGCTACATCTACACACATTGTATATCATCAGTGTATACTACTGCTCTTAAACCAAACAACACAACTCAAAATTAATTCGACAATTTGTTATTATATTTGAAATGGATGCTTTTGAAAGTTCGAATGTTTCTCCGGATAGTTTGGATTTGGATATTGAAAATTACTATTTTCTGTTTGTTTGTTATTTAAATTTTTTATATTTTAATCTTAACTTCAGCTCTTCACCTTATGATACATGCATATTCTCTGAAGAAAAATTTTTATTCTTTGTTTACTTGTTAAAATTTTATTACTTTTTTGATTCATTTAACTTTTTATTCGTTTATTGTAACTTAAACATAAGTATAATTTCAATTCCTTTACCATTTATGATTAAATTGATTGTTATAAAACCATACAATGGATTACAAAAAAAAACTTACCCAATCTCCAAGCTCTTCGCAAAAAAGCAAAGGAAAAATTAAGAGCAGCTCTGGAACCAACTCTGGCCAAACCATTAATGGGGTTATAATTGGCATTTAGTGGATCTAAATAAACCGTTTGTTGTTTATACGTTTGCGCCACAGCAGTCTCAATGCACGTTCTGTTTTTATTACGTACATGCGCTTTCCTTTTACTATATATATAGCCATCCTCTTCTGACAAAAACGGTGACCTATTCAACGCGATAAAATAACGCTTGAATATTAAAAAGGCTCGATGATGTCTTTGGAAGGAAAGAGAAGTGCTTGCAGCTTCGAAACATAGCTTAAGTTGTTCTTTGTTAAGAATATCTGTAAATGACTCTAACTGGTCACAGGCTAAAAGATAAATTTAGTTAATTAATTTTCTTTTTGAATTAGTCACATTTTATGATAAAAAATAATGGTTTTGAAAGCTACCCGGATCCACTGAACAGATAATCAAATAATACCATTTTGGAAAGCTTAGGTCTAGATCCATCAACCTACAAAAACTATTAAGACCCTTTTTTAACTTTATTATACTTTATTATTAAGAACATTCTTTTGTAATTAAAGCCTTGATAAAGCCTCAAAAAATAGGAGGCAAACGTTGTGTTCATTGTTAAAATTAAAAAAAAAAATTGTTGCCCCTATTTGGCTCAAATTATTTTGTTGTTTTCAATCAGGGAAAGAATTATAAAATTGTAATGAGTTAAATTAAATTATGTACATCATACAATTAGATTAGGAATAACTACTCTAAGTAAAGTCAACTCCATATGCTAAGACAAGTACCATTCAAAAGATTGTGACATAAGCTGTACAAGACAGAGGCTGTATCTTATCACTTGAAACCAACATGTTACACAATTCATTACACACTATGCAGGCAGAAAGAACACTGGGTAATACGAAAAAATGCATGTTTCTTCAGAGTACTGACATTTGGACGTTATAGTTAAAGTGTAGTAGTTATATACGGGGATTGTAATATCGTAAATGTATGTGATTGTAGATATTTTATAATGCAATGTTGCATATAACTATGATTGTAATAAATAATTTATTGAAGATTCGAATAAAGAAAAAAAATATAAATGTTTCAACCAATTTTAATATGTACCAAAATCTCAACAATTGTTTTGACTAAGCAGTCTTCTATTGCCTTTTATGTACTCTTGATAATTACTGCTTAGTCGAAACAATTGTTGAGATTTTGTTATAAAAATTTGTTGAAACATTTATACTGTTTTCTTTATTCGTATTTAAATATGTTTCATCAGAACACGTTTTTAGTGAGTTTTAATATCGAAGATTCATTGCAGTTTTATAAGTATATATCCCTTTAAACAGAAAAGTAATTCGTAGTGACCATATTTTATTATTACTTTTTTAACGTTCAACACTTTTGTGTGCTGTACTGTTTTCTTAATTTCCAGAGTGTTTAAAAAAAATCAGTATCTCAATGATTCATACATTAAATTAAATTTTACATGAAAATAAGATTAGGTAGTTTTATATATTTCTAATGATTGCTAAGGGTTCCCATAATATGAAATAAAGAATTTTAATTAAATGACCATAACTGTCTCTATTGATTACAACAGAAACTTCAAATAAGCTTTAAGCAGTACAATGTAATATTATATTGTTTAATATTTTTTAATGGAACTAAAGTGATTTTTGTCTGTAATAATGTAATATCAGTTGCAATTTATGTTGGCTTCACTTATATTCACAATAACTGCAGTTTATGCTTAGTCTAAGTAATAATCATGTCTCTGGTCTAACAAGGTTTCACTCAAACTTAAATTCAGTGGATTTAACTAACAAAGAACATCAAACTTACTCGGTTGAGGTCCCCATATCCACAAATCTAATATAGACTGAGGGATAACAGTTGAATCTTTTTCATCTTTCACCTGCTCATTTTCCTCGAGGTCAAGTTTCTGACAAGGCTGACAATTACAGCCAAAATGAGGGCCACATATACCATCGCAACAGGTACAAGTTAATACCTGAAACATTATAATTATACCTCACGTACAGTATTTTTTTCTTAAATTGATTGAAGTCTCTTTTACTAACTTGCAAGCCACAGTAGTATTTTCCAGATTCTCCTTTTCGAGCAACAACGCCTGCTATGTTCAGAAGACCATCAGAAAAAGGTCCAATTACCTCACCATCATTGATTAATCTATTCCACAATGAATCTAATCCATCTTGTTTTTGAAAAATTGACTGTAAATCTGTTTTGAGCCATTTATGGTCAAAACGATGTTGGGCTCTTAATTTTACGTTCATTTTGTTTTAATTTTGCCAATTTCGTTTGATTTTAACATTATTATTAACTGACATTTTACATCGTTTTCATGTCCAACCCCATCTGTCAAAATAAACAACATTTTAAGGTTTATGTTTGAGTTTTTTAAACAGATAATAAATTTGATTTTTTGTAAACGTTATTTGCTGTTACCTATTGTTGACAACCGCTGATTTTTAGGATTAATCACTAATATTTCACATGATTACCAAACAGAAATACAAATTAATAAATACCTGTATACAAACCCAATAACATGCCCAATAACAAACAAAACGTTTATTATTATCACAGATTATATTATTTTACAATTAGGTTTACAATTACAATCACAGATGTATTCGTCCTTAAACATACAAGGTCACATTTTTTTTGACAGAAGGTTTTGATAGCACTGTTGTCAAATTGCTGTTTGATTAAAACCCATATATATATAGTATTCTCCACACTTTGTTAAATGAATATCGTATTTATTTTTAGGGAATGTATATTCCGCAATCGATCAGTTAAATAACCATCAAACATATTTCAGGATTAGATTTACAACTTTAGTACAGCCCAGCGATAAAGCGCTTACTTTCTATACACATCGCTCGGGTTCAGTTTTCAATTAGGTATGCGACTTCTGTTTTTAATTTCTTCTGAATTAAAGTTTGTTTATATTTTTCATTTTTTTTTATATATTTATTCCTTATATGTTCCTCTTGGAATAGATTATAGTTAGCTGAAGTTACTTTAATTACATATAAAGTAACAGCCTTATTCATAGTCAACGGTTTAGTAGGATGTAAGTAGTCTACTAAGTAGTAGCTACTAAATGTTTGTTAGGCGTGATAGTAATATTTATTAATTCCCTTATTTTTGGCCATATAATATTGTAGGTTAGGGTATGTAAAAGTTACCCCTAATCCAAGCTCTCATTGTTTACAAAAATGTCATTTCATTCACTTTTCATAAAAAAACAAATTTTTCTAAAAGCAAAAACGTTGATTTGACAATGGTGCCATTGAAATCTACGGTCAAAAATATTATGACCGTGTATGTTTAATTACAAAAATGTTTATTCATCACTTAATTTTATAAAATTTAACAAGCAAACTTGTGTATAACTTTCACGTTAAAGCTATTGGTAATTATCCAGTTCCGGGAACCCACCCTAAAAAATATGAAAAAACGGCTGGAGAGGGTGGAGGTGGGTCTGTAGAACACTATTCATGCGTTTTAGGCGGGAATGGACACAGGGGGGGAGGGGTAAAGTTGAGAATGTGAAATGGGGTAATTTGTAACTGTGTATACGATATTGCTGTTGATCTGAGAAGGGCAGTAAAGTGAAAAGGGGGAGATTTAAGATGGGGACGGAGGGTTGACGTTCCATTCACTCTGCGATATGTTGATTAGGTTACAATATGTAAATGTTCCTACATCGCCCCTTCTCCAAACAACAAAACCAAGGCAAGCTTTTTTTCAAAATAACCCCTCTGCGACATTATTTATGGAGACAATTAAATTCAACAAAATCAATTTTTGCTTGTATTAAAGAGAAAAAAATATTTAATAACGTGGGTTGGGGCAGAAAGGAAAAAAAGAGGTGGGGTACCTTTATAAACCTTTATATCCATGGTATGAAACGTCAATTTGTTAAAAAGTTCCCTTGGTTGTGTTATATGGGGGGAAAGAGAACCTGTCCTCATTGAGGTGTAAACCAATATGGATTAGTTATTAAAAATAATTAATTTGAACTGATGAAATTAAGTTCATAGTTACGTTATAAAAAGAAATTACATTAAAAAACTCTCGGACACCACTTTATAAAATAAAGAAAAGAGAAAAAAATGTAATGCTCCGGGTAAAGCTTCCATGTTTCTAATAATACGATTTTGGAATGGAATGAATATCGATTTTTAAGGATCCCTGCCTTAACGTAAACGAAAGCAGATAAACTAACTGACTATGAAATAAGGCTAATCGTGGGCTAATCTATGAACATGAACATAACCCTACAAAAACATAGCCACAAATACAAATAATAAATATTAAAGACGCGGATTAGAATAAATTAGTGCTTATTTTCCAAAATTGTTAAATGAAAACTATTACAGTTTTTAGTCAGTAAATTTCATAAGTCGCCAAATAAAACGTCAATGTTATTATCATTAATCGTTCATTGAGAGGATTACCGGAGGATTACTCAAATCAAGATAAACGTTGTTTGTACAAAAATAATTATGCCTGTTTGCTACCTGTGTAGTAATAGCAATACAAAAATGAAAACATATGATAACTTCCATCTAATATCAATCGGTGCATAAAAAAATTATTCACCGAAATGATTTTTGAAGTTTTTTGGCTGAAATATTTTTTAGTAGGGTTCATTCTATTGTTACCATTTTTGTACGAAAGCAGTCAATCGTTTAAGTATTATTTTAAATTTATTCTTTATTATTTCCTTGTTGGATGTGTTAGTCTTGTAATGATCCCTGTTTTTTTATTTAAACCTAGAAATGTTCATAATTTACTGTAAGTATATTTAAAAAGTAGTCAATGATCAAAACAATGATTTAAATTTATTGTTTTAGCTTAGCAGCTTTCTTTTGTCGCTATATATCACCATTAGTTGGTATACAATGGATTCTCCGAGGAAAAGAAATACTAGAAAAGGAACGTGCTTGCATCGTAATATGCAATCATCAAAGTTCAATTGATATATTAGGTATGTTAAACTATTAATCATAATATGTGTATACAAATGAGAGAAGAAAAGATTAAGAGCAATATTTAAATATAAGCAACAAAGTTTATACATCTACATTGTACAAAATAGTTCCGTGACATAATGGCAAGCAAAAATCCACTGATGACAGAAATGTGATACTTAGATAATGCATCATAAGAATTTATTAAAAAACAACAACCAAGGGATTCAATTTTATACCTCAAAAGTAGTTTCATCCCATTTTTTACCACCTTTTAAACATCTTTATAAAAAGCTACATTCAACCAACTATTGTAACTATAAATTAAGAATATCACATATCAAGAACATAACGTATATATCATTACCCCAAAATTGCTGTATATAAATAAACCAGAATATAATTATACAAAACATTAACATTACTAACCATTTCTACAAATTCTTAAACTAGTCATATTCAATTTATCCTATTTTCTTTTTTTTTTGTATTCTTTTTAAAAGGGTTAGTTACTCACTATCTATTTACACTTATTAATTCTCTACACATTGCTGTTTTTTTCAAATACAAACATTAATGGTTCATTCTCCTCTCCACATTGCATTTTTTATCCTCTTCTTTCAAGCAGTACTTGTTCTTATGACATTTATTTCCTATTCGAAATCTTACCTTAATAAGTTGAGAAAAATGACAACTGTAGCATAACCGATGCCATTTTAGATTTGCACTAGAAGTTTTTCCCTTATAAGAACTTCTTTATGATATGTACATTCGACCTACTTCTCTTTCTCTTAATAAATGGGAAAGGGCAACATGATTTCAAATAATTAATTTAATTGTTTCTTCAAACAGAAAACAAAGAATTACATTACATTAATTGAAATATAAATATAGACATAGAAAATATGACAATCTCTTTATTCATTAGGAATGTTCGACATTTGGCATATAATGAGAAAGTGTACTGCAATAGCTAAACATGAATTACTATATGCCTTTCCATTTGGCCCAGCAGCATGGTTGGGAGGGCTGGTATTTGTTGACAAGAGTAATACAACTCGTGCTCGACACCAAGTCAACGTTGCAGCTGAGGAAACCAAAAGGGACAATGTAATGTATCGTTAATCATAAAAAAGAAACCATTGAATCATAAAAACGTTTTTAAAACGTTTGTTGCTGTTTTAGTAGTGTTTTTCTCTTTTATTTTTTTCGTTTTAGTTTATAAATGGATTTAATTGTATTGTACCAGCGCCCATGCACAAGCAACTTGCTTTGCTTATGAGGGGGACACTGGTATAATGCTGGCTCCAAGTAAATAATCGTTTTTAACATAATTAATGTAAGGAGTGCAATGTTATTTTATATTTTAATAGAGCTGAATATTTGGGTTTAATAACCGTAGTCTTGGATAGACATCCCCGGGAAACTTAGCAAAAGTTCGGAAAAACGTTTTCTTCAGAGGATTCAGCAAAAAGGCGAACCATTTTTGAACCACGGTTATCAAGCCTGAACGTCAACCCCTATTAGGATATCGCTTGTCTTGAAAATTTAACTTTTTCCTTTTATATTGTTTATCTGACATATTAGTCGATATTGACAAAAATGAAGTATTTACTTTGAAGTAAAAATCAAAAGTTTTGCTTTGATTCGTATACATAATCTTTACTTTTTCCTTTTCAAAATTAAAGTAACAAGTGGAAAAAGGTTCAAACTTGCAGTGAGTGTGCTAAGGTGCCTACATTTAAGTACAGAAGTGCCACTAGTTGTGTGACAAATTATGCAGCAATTTTTTATTATTCAAAATTAATAAAATGTCAAATACAGAAGGTGAAAAAGGTGATATCCCAATTCTTTAGCAATTCCGCTTTGAAATCCAGAGTTTGCAGAATAACTCAAGAATATTTTCATTTTATGTATAAAAGACAAAGCTGTTCCACTAGTTTCTTGATTATCTCCCAAACTATACAAAATAGACTTACTCAAATCTAAATAACGCTTTAAAATCTGATTGACAAGCATATTTCTTTGTTTATAACATTTTCTTACATGCAAATTCACCACATCAACCATTAGACCAGTCAAAATAAATTTTTTGAAAAACAACGGTCGACTTTTGTTGGGCCAATTTTTGATATTTTATTCCTTGGAACCTATTTTACATTGTGGCATTCTCGTATTATTGTTAAAAAAAAGTACGAAAAATATGTGGGTATTTTTGAGCTATATTGATTAACCTACTTTGCAAACACTCAATTACAACTACAAACTCAGTTTAACTAAAGTTTTCATAACAAATAGACAAGAAATAGCTTGATCTATAAAAAAAACTAGCTTTGTGCTAGTTGCATTTTGGAGAAACAAATCCTGCGGTTTTAAAGCAAAATATTTTTTTATGAATGCAAAGAAAGTAAAATCTTTTACTAAAACTTTCAACGGTGAAGCAAAAACTTTTTCTTCACTTGTTTATATAATATCTGAAGTACTTCCTGTTAATTGAAGTAAAAGCCAATTCTTCTTTTTGTAAATGTGGACTATTGAATTATTATTCTTTAAAAATTATACTATTAAAAGTTAAAATATTGTAACACAAGAAATTAATTTATTTTAGATAAAGTTATGGGTTTTTCCTGAAGGCAGACGTAATGATACGGGTAAAATACATGAATTTAAGAAAGGAGCATTCCATATGGCAGTTCATGCTCAATTACCAATTGTTCCTATTGTTTTTAGCCATTTTTATTTTTTGGATGGATATAAAAAACGATTTGATTCAGGTTGATTGCTTTTGTAATTTTTAATTTTTCATGAATGTAGGTATGTGTTTTTATTATTAGGTAAAGTTATTATAACAGTATTACCACCAATTTCGACGAAAGGGTTAAAAATTAGCACAATAGAAGATTTGACAGTAGAAACTAAATTGGCCATGGAGAAAGTTTTTTATTCAACTAGTACAGAAATCAAGAGAAATGTTAATTGGAAAACACCAAACACTACAAATAAACAAAATTAAGCGATTTAAAGCGCAATTTACATATCATATATTCAGTTAAGTTTCCATATTTGTTTGCCATACTACTTTTATACGTAATTAATATGTGTTTTTACTTTTTATATTTTTTATTACATATTTACGCTTACATTAAGAAAATAACAATTTTATTGTATAAACTAGACACCGGCATATTTAAGTGAACAGATAAAGTTTCATTCCTTCTTCTATAGTACACATATTGTTAATAATAATAATCACAGATAATCTTTTAAACCAAAGTAATTGGAATGGATTTTACAAAATTTGTACCATGTGCAACCTGTTTATGAAGAAACAAGTCAAACATGTGACTCAAATGAAATACTGGTTTTAAACAGAATAACTCTATTTTACAGAGTTGTGTCGAAATATGACCATATAAAAAAGGTTTTTTTTTTTTTTTTGTCTTTCCTTATTTATGTATAAAAAAGACTTCCCATTTTTTTAATGGAAAATACTAAAACTCGTCAATAGTTACTGAACAAAAAAAAAAAATAACAAAATCGGTCGACAAACGTAGGCAGTAGATAATAACCCCATTTTACTTCCTTGGGGGTTGAATTTTAAAATGTTCTCTCTTATGGCATGTAAATAAACCTCTGTGCTAAATTTCAGCGTTTTAGGTCTAAAGGTTTAGCCTGAGCGTTGAGTTAGTGAATAAGTCAGGTATGTATACAGATTTGAGCTTCTTGTTCCTTTAAATTTGCCGACGTGCTTGCATAATAAGCGTTGAGAAATATGCTATAATGCATTGATAATTTGTAATTAAAAACCTTTCACCCTGTTGAAAAAAAATCTTTGTCTCAGTGGTGGCTACATAATGAGAAAAGGGGTTGTATCCTCTTGAATTTTTAAGCAAAATAAAACAAGCAGAGGTAGGGTATTAAAATAGAAGAATAAACTTATGCATTATAACGTATTGTTATGTGAGTCGGACTCAGAAAAACATGCATTTCAAGACTTGTTTAATGTCACGTAATACTTAACAAATGAGCAAAATCTAGTAAGTTTTTAAAAATCATACCGTAATTCTGTGCTTTTTTTTTTGAATTAAGTACTACGCACGCGTAGCGGCACGTCAAACGTTTTACTGACACGACACTTAGCTAACGTAGAAGTGCAGCCAATGAAATCTAGTCATTACCGTTATTTATTCTTCTTTCCCTTTATTTCTAATAATACTATACTCTATCCAATGTAGCCAAAGTTTGAATTTATTGGTTATATTTAACTTTTATATAAATAATTAGGCTTTTTTATCTTTTTATACATAATGTGTATAATTATCTAAGTACAATATTGTGACAAAGTTACAAATTTCTTTTATACTAATATCAGAGATATAGTAGAATTGACTCTTGAAGTATTTTCCTAATATTATATAAATTTTACAATTTTTTATGGCAATCACACCACAGGAGATTTCTTGAATGTCAAGTGGTTAAAACCGCTACACCGACAGATTTGGGCTGCTATTGTCGATTTTTCTGAGGTACACAGCCAGATCATAAATAAAGTCCTGTGGTTTTGGTCTATTACCATTGTTAACTATTGTTAACTATTAAATTTATAATACCCCCCGGGATTCTACTATATTTCTGAGATAAATATACGTCCATGTGTCTTTACGTACCGGGTGGCCAACTACAATAAAAATGGGCTCTGTATATCAGAAAATGAGAATTTTCTCAAAAATATTCCAAAGTGAAAAGTATTTTAAATAATGGAATCGTAATCTTTGTAAAATTTGCAATCATTTTTCTATAACGCACTTTGCTATATCGTTGCAATAAGGGGATGAAGAAAATGTAAAATTTCCCCTAACTCCTTATTGCAAATATTAAGTAGTGCATTACAGAAAAAAAATTGCAAATTTTACAGATTACAATTACATTATTTATGATACCTCACTTTGGCGTATTTTTGAGAGAAATTCCATTTTCTGATAGGGACTTTGGATTAGTCATAGCAATTACGCTATCTGCGGTCACCCTACGAACTTGAAACTAGTTTCCAGCGATTTCTCTTAACCGATTTACATAATAGTATATTTCCAAAGTTTTTTTTTAGTAGTCCATTCTTAGTTGACCACCCAGTACATTTATATTAACATTATTATTTTACCATAAGTATTATTTTAAATTTATGACAATTACTTTTTATATGTATAAAGGTGTATAATAAACAAAATAGTATTCGTTGCATTTTTTTGCTATTTATTCTTCTTATAACGCAAATAGAAGTGTAAAATTAATCACTTGGTTACTATTACATCTCTCACTGAATTGTTTCTTAGTTCTTGTTTCACCTTGACCGACTCGTCACTAAACTTGAACTGTTGTTCGAAAAAAAATTGGTAGCTGGAAAATCTTCCTTCGGCTTGGGCGGCAACTGCACGCTGCCTGATATAAGCCACTTTCGCCCCGCGGTGCGTAATGTACTATTTTGTCACATCATGGCCGAAAGGCAGGCTAGGAAGAAATGAAGGCAGGTCAGGAACAAATGAAGGATGAGCAATAAAAATTGAGCAGGAAGGATTGAAAGAACAGTTAGAGGAAGTAAGAGTAGAAGTTCAAGAAGAGTTAAAGGCCGTACACAAAAAGTTTCAAAAGGAGTTAGACGATATGAAGGCCAATCTGAACGTTCAAGAGTACTCAAAACTAAATAAAAGCGAAGAAGGAAGTGTAAGAATGTCGAGAATAAAACTACCAACATTCGATGGGAAGATCTCTTGGTCAGTCTATCTTAAACAATTCGACGCTGCTGCCAAGGCCAATGAGTGGAACGAAACGGAGAAAGCCACTGCCCTGATCATAGCGCTACGTAGGGAAGCTCTAGACGTTCTGCAAACTATACCAGAAATGCATTGTCGCATGCGCTAGAATACGAAGCAGCCAAACAAGCATCCAAAGGATACATTAGAATCCGGCAGGCTGGGTTGAATTTTGAAGACGATGGCGACAAGAAATGGTGAAAATAGCCATAGAAGTCATGTCTTCAAAACCGAAGGAAGGGGTGAGTGATCGCCCACGCTGGTGGCATCTTTCACGCGATTGCGTCAAGAGGGAGCGAGAAACTACATGCTGGAATTGCGGACGTACGGGGCACTTGAGCAGCGGCTGTCCATCAGGAAGAAGACAGACGTCAGCCGCCGAAGGAAACAAGCAGGGAAACTAAGAATAGCCGGGCCTTACGGGCGAAAGCCGACTTTGCGTCCCCAAGCCCCAATCATCATCTCCGTATCGAAAACAACCACTGATAATTCACTTACTGTGGATGGTTTTGTGGACGGCAGGAAGTTAAAACTGATAGTGGATACCGGCGCATCAAGAACGATAGTTAGACCTCGAATAATCCGTAAATGGAGGATTCGACCTCTAAACATAAATGCTGTCTTAACCACTGCGACATAGGAAACAACATCGTTCCATGGAGAATGCGAAGTGGTAATCGGTCTTGGAGACGCAAGCCTATACCAACAAGTGCTGGTGGCCGATATCACCGACGACATCATTTTGGGACTCGACTTCATGAAAAGACACCGAATCCTGCTAGACATGGGAACAAAATGTTTACGAATAGGAAATCAAGAACTGCCACTAGAAAGAAATGGGGCTGATCACCGAACACTACGGGTTGTCGTTGCTGAAGACCAAGTTTTACCTGGATACTCCGAAGCTGTTGCCCGAATTACAATAGAGGACAATGTCCCTTATGAAATGACTGGAGTCATAGAGCAAGACAACGAAGAATTGAGGTAGAAAGCTATCCTTGTCGGAAGAACTGTGGTACAAACCGGCTCGACCACGATTCCAATCAGAGTTGTCAATCTGAAAGGCTTTGAACAAAAACTTACGAAAGGAACACCAATAGGGACATTAAAACCAGCCAGCATCATAAATCATTATAACGAATTGGAGAACAGGGCGGGAAGAAAACGGGAAGTTGCCAGAAGCATTGCAAGAATTAATCAACAAGGCATCTGAACATCTTACCGAAGATGAAACTCGAAAGCTAGAACACCTAATTCGAACTTATAAGACCGTATTTGCGATTGATGACACCGATTATGGGCCCAACGAGAAGAAGTCGGTTCATTGATCAAAGACATGCGCGAGAAAGGCTATCCTGTCGAGCGAAATTAAATGGTTCTCGACGTTGGACCTAAAAAGCGGATATTGGCAAGTCGAAGTACATCCTGAAGACAAGGAAAAGACCGCGTTTACTACGGGGAACAGTCTCTGGCAATTCAATGTAATGCCCTTCGGTTTATGCAACGCACCAGCTACTTTTGTATGATTAATAGATACCATTTTACAAGGACTGAATTGGGAAATATGCTTGGTCTATTTGGATGACGTCATTGTGTTTGGGCGAACGTTTGAAGTCCATCTCGCCAATCTAAGCAGAGTACTTCAGAAATTCACAGCGGTAAAGCTAAAATTAAATCCCAAAAAGGTGCGTTGTTTAGAAATGAAGTGAAACACCTAGGCCGTGTCATATCAAGTAAAGGCGTTGGTACAGATCCTGACAAGACCGAGGCAGTTCGCAACTGGCCGCACCCAATGAATCAGCATGAATTGAGGAGTTTATTAGGACTATGTTCATACTATAGAAGATTCGTGAAGGGATTTGCGGATGTGGCTCGCCCCTTGCATCGACTTACTGAGAATGGAGTGCCATTTGACTGGACGAACACCTGTCAAGAAGCTTTCCAAGTTCTGAAAATAAATTGTCCAACACCCCGACTTTGACTTATCCCGAATTTGGAAAACCATTCATAGTCGACACCGATGCGAGCATTGTGGGTATTGAAGGGGTTCTTTCCCAAGTTCAAGACGGTAAAGAAAGAGTTATCGCATATTTTAGCAAGATACTGTCAAAGCCCAAGAAGAACTATTGTGTGACCCGCCGAGAACTATTGGCCGCGGTAAAAACTATAGAACATTTCCACAAATATATATATGGGCGAGAATTCCTGCTGAGAACTGACCACTCTTCTCTTAAATGGTTGCTGCAGTTCCGAAACCCTGAAGGACAGGTAGCCAGATGGTTACAGCGTTTACAAGAATAGAATTTCAAAATTGAACATCGGCCAGGAAAACACCATGGTAATGCCGATGCCTTATCAAGACGACCATGCCCACGGAATTGCAAACATTGTTCTTCTGTGGAACGCAAAGAAGGGTTAGAACAAGTTCCAAACCTACATACCACCGTGGAGAGACAAAAGAATTGGGAAGGCATAGTGTTGATTGAGGAACAGCGAACCGATGATGACCTTGGACCCATCATGAAATGGAAGGACACGAGAATCTCGACCAACATGGGCAGATTTAAGGCACCTTAGTACTACGACGAAATGTTATTGGGCCCAATAGGATTCCCTAAAGTTCGAGAATGGAGTCCTTAAAAGAATCTGGGAAAGTCCGGACGGGATCAAGAAGCGACTACAGGTTGTATTGCCCAAGAAGAAGACGAAAGAAGTAATAAAAGAGCTGCATTCTGGAACCGGAGATGGACATTTTGGGGTGAAGAAGACCTTAGAGAAAATACGTGAACGGTATTACTGGGTGAACGCTAGATTGGATGTGGAAGACTGGTGTAGAAAATGCGATGTATGTGCTTCCAACAAAGGTCCGAGAACCAGGACACGAGGAAAGATGCACCAGTATTACGTCGGAGAGATCGGGACGATCAGCGCTAGAGGGGGGCAGTGTGACGAACGTGGCGTTTTGAATGATGTTGACATGCGCCGACTGCGAAAGTTGAGTGAAAGTTACCTATGACGCGTTCCAAAAGGTTCGAGAAAAGTTGCTGAAAGTTTCGAAAATCACCTAGAGGCGTTCACAACACTATATAAGGAACAGCGTTGGACAGTTTGACAGTTTTTGATAAAAGAGAATGGCAAATATAAATGATAAGAGGAGAAAAAGTGATTGAAAAGCGAAATAGTTATTGAATTGTTGTTGTGTTCGAATTGGTTAAATAAAAAGTGTTGAGAAAAATACGTGATATATAAAATTACGTAACAATACTTTCCAAACTATCTAGCAAATGATTGTCTCTGATTTCCTTAATTAATTTTAGGTTATCAACATTAATCCTATGATATTCGCTAAGGATATGTTGAGCAACACTGGACTTTTCTGTTCTACAGAACCTGGCATGTGCTAACATGGTGCTAACTGTTCTTTAAACTGGACTTAAATAGAGCGTTTAGTTTGTCCAACATATTTCTTGCTAGGTATGGTCTTTACAATTAATTTCATATAGAAGAGGAATTTTATCCTTTGAGTTACCGAGAAGAGCTTGAAGAAAATTGAAATTGGAACTATAGCCAATACGAAATCAAATCCAATTTTATTTAAAATACATTCGAGTCTTCAGGTAAATCTTGGCTCGTATGGCATAGTAATAAATTTAGTTTTGCTTTTGTATTTTTGAATAGTAGAGTATTCTGAGAGAAGTTTCGTAAATTTAATATTATTGAGTAAATTTAACAATTATATTACAATTATAACCGTTGTCTTTATAGCAGTATTTTTATTTGTACAAAGTTCCTTATAATACCAATTTTTGTTAAGCGGAAAACTAAGTAGCCTATTTACAAGGAAATTGAAACTAACCATTTTATTTTGGCTACAGTGATTAGGTAGAGTTTTTGGGTATAAATCTCGATATATCAAATTCTATAGAATCCCATTCTTTATAATTAAAGTATCCAAAAATGGTAGCATTCCATCTTTTCCAATTCTACCGTAAACTTAGCAGAACCGATTCAGTTGAAATGATATAAATAATACCTATAAGAATATACAGGGTGTTCTATTTATATTTTAAAATAAAATAAATTATATTTTTAAATATTTTATTTACACTATTATTATTTTATTTTCAAATTTGAAAAGAAATAAATGAAACTAATTGAAAGCCTAATAAATTAAATGGATAAGATTTTTATTTTTTCAATCTAACCCGATGATTTGATTAACTTCAAATAGTAAATAAAAAGATATTTAATCTTTTTCGATACAGTACTTATATCGTAGGATTAAAAGGTTTAGCCAATCAATTTCATTCAATTATTATTGAAATTAACTGAACATGTTTCCATTTGTTTTTAAAACAAACACTAAAGGGGCGAAAACATAAGCAAATCTACTTAAAATGTTACTGTTTTGTTTTACTCCTTCTTCTTATTTAGGTACCGTCTTGTTCAGCAAATGTTGGTGATGACTTCTGCAAGTTTCTGTCTATTTTGGGCCATTTATAATGTGACTGAAAGTTAGGTACTAGATCGGGTGATTACTAACGATTACTTTCTCAAAGTAGTACTCGATTACTACGATTACTACCAAGTAACGAGTATTGAGTAACGAATCATTACAATATTGACATCACTAGTGATTAATCTTTAACCGTATCTGTTATCAAACAATTATTTTAGTTTAACAGGTCACCGAAAGGATACTTTATTTATAGTAAAAGATTTTGAATTTATATTTTTATTATTTATTAACTATTTCTCTTAAATCTTGTAATAATTACAAACGGGTTATTGTTAAGGATACAAAATTATATTATCGCAATTTTCTTCTCCCATCCCAATCTTTGGAATTGCAAGGGGCATCCCCAATGGCTTTTAATGCTTCTTTATCGGTTGATACGTTGGTGTATTTTTTCAACATTGCTGAAAATATTATACCTAAACTTGTAATAACAACAAATATAAATAAATATTATCAATTTACAACTTACAATTATTGTTTTACAGAACTAAAACTACTTTTACCTTTAATACTTATTATATATCAGGACTTGTGTGTTGTGTTATTGCCAAGTTTCTTAGAAGGATTTTGTCCTTCACTTCCTTTTGTGCTGTTAATAAAATATCTCTTAAAAAGTAAAAATCTTTAATTTACGTCACACTGTGAGTTTGAGTGTTTTAGTGTAACTGATCCTTTTTTAACATTTTATTATTTATTTAAAAACGAGATAGAATCTTACGTAAGAAGGGGGAGGGGGTAGGGAGTGTCAAAATTTGCCAAAATCGTCCTTACGTAATTAATGGATGGCCCCTAGAGGTGCTTCGATAAAGTAGGAAAGTACGTAAATGGCAGTTGGGATTACAATAAGCGATTGTTGTGATAACAATACCTATCTCTATTTTGAAGGTACATATTTGGTTAAAATTTTAAAATGTACATACTGTGTATATTTGTTTAATTTATTTTTTTGCTTATTGACAAGTATTTGAAAATGCATTGAATGTATTAGAATATTAGATACAATACGCAATGTTGTCCGGAGATTCAAAATAATCGATTAATACTGTAGCGACCAGTGACACAGTACGTGTGTGCTATAACAATTTGTGGCATGTACTTGTTATCGCTAACATGCTTACGGCACACGGTACTTTTCGTGTTATCAACTTACAAGATGTAAATCATTCTCCGGCGACAAGTAACAAGTTCAATTCTGGCATAATCGAGGACTTTCTAATTATTACTCATCATTCGAGAATCGTCAGGATTTCCTTTTCGAATTGTCTAGAAAGTTCTAAAGGTGTATATAAAGTGATCATCTTTGGACCGAAAAACAGTTAGTTGTAAGAAAGCATCAGTGCGCGAATTAAAACCGATAATAGACAAAGTGATATAAATAAATTGTCATATAAATAAGTGAATTGTTGTGATATAAATGGTAGTTCTAAGTTAGTGTTTAAGTGTTATAAATAGTGTTAAATAAATAATTGTTTAAATAAATAGTTTGACTAGAAAATTCGTTACAATTGGTGTCAGGTGTGGGGTCTGCGAATCGAGCTCCAGAGAATTTTCTAGTATAATAAAAATACGAAATAAATAAAAATACCTAAAAATTTGTTCGAGTTGAAAGTCGCTGAATTGAAAAGCAAACTGGAAGAGCGAGACGAAGATACAGCCGGTACAAAGAACATCCTACAGAAGCGGCTCGAGGAGGCTTTGCTACGAGAAGGCTCTGATCCCAGCACATACGAATTCGAAGACGAATTGGAAAAGAAACTAAAGGAAAATTCAAAAGTTCTGGAAGAAAAACTAAATGAAAATTCAAAGAATCTTGAAGATAAATTAAATGAAAATTCAAAAGTCCTGGAAGAAAAATTAGAAAAATTCGAAGGATGTTTGGAAGACAAACTGGGAAAATTCGAGACTGAACAAGAAAAAATAAAAGAAAGATTGGCCCAGCTGGAAGAAATGGTTCTGAAATTGGAGAAACGAGAGACCAGTTACCAACTTACAGAAAAAAGGCATAGCGTAGTAGACGACAAGGAAATTCCCGTCGTGAAAGAAGAACAGGTCATATCATCCAAAGTGCACATGAAGCTACCTACGTTTGACGGTAAAACATCATGGACAACGTTTTTGACGCAATTCAAGATAGCTGCAAAAGCCTACAAATGGACGTTAGAAGAGAGAGCTTCTTCACTTGCCCTTGCTCTACGAGATGGTGCTGGCGAAATTTTGAACACGTTACCACCGGAAGAATTACTAGACTACCATCGGCTAGTAAAAAGATTAGAGATGCGATACGGCCAAGCACATCTGACGGCTGTGTACCATGTGCAGCTAAAGAATCGACGACAGAAGACAGGGGAAAGTCTTCAGGAATATGAGGCAGATATCGTACGGTTGGTCCGGCTCGCCTATCCGGGTACGGCCGATGATACTCTGGAAAGATTGGCCGTCGACGCGTTTATTGACGGATTAAAGGACGACGAAATACAACAGCGACTCCGACTGGACCGGCCGAGGACTTTGGTAGACACATTGGCCCGTGCACTGGAATACGACGTCGTCAAACAGGCGTCGCAACGACAATGTCGAGTACGAGAATTAAAAGAAGAGTCAGCCGGTCGGAACGAAGATATACTGGAAGAGATCCGCCGAATTATAACTAAAGTAGAAAGGAAACCCAGACAAATCAGGTGCTGGAACTGTGGTAAGCCAGGCCACGTGAGAAGCAGCTGCAAGAGCGAGAGATTTGCTTCTCAAGAAGGTAAGCCCCGCGTACAGGAAAACTAGTCAGGGTCGGCGCGGCGGGGCAAACGTCGATCCCGGAGCAAGAAGCCCCCGGTCTAGTTGCACTGACAAAAACCATGAAAGACAGAGCTGATAGCCTTTTTCTTACGGGACTGATAAATGGAAAGCGGTGTTCGTTCCTATTAGATACCGGAACAAGCAGGACGGATATACGAGCCAATGTGATAACAAGCAAGCTTCAACCGACCCAATGGAAGCTACACACGGCCACCGGGGAAATGGTAAATGTCCACGGTGAAAGCTACGTCAAGATTCGCATAGGAAAGACCTCCTTCCGACACTGCGTGCTTGTTGCCGAAATTGAAGACAACGTCATTCTGGGCTTGGACGTGCTTCGGAAGTACGACTTTTGCATGAGTTTCCAAAGAAAAGTCGTGACCCTAAACGGAGAAGAGTTCAAGCTAACGACTCAGGACACCGTAACATCCCAAGTCCGAAAGCTAGAAACAAGAAGGGAAGACTCACAACGCCTACCAGAAGCCTTGTCTAAATTGTGCCAGGAAGCAGGTGACAAATGTAATGCTAACCAACGACATCAAATAAAAGGATTACTAAAAGAATACCAAGACGTCTTTGAAGTAGAAGGTGGCAAGAAAGGTCGAACCAACGCCGTCCTACACAAAATAAATACTGGCGAAGCCCAACCCATCCGTCAGCGACCCAGGAGACTACCACTGGCCAAGAAAGAAGAGGCTGAGAACATCATCAGTGAAATGCAAAGGGACGGGGTAATAGAACCATCCACTAGCCCCTGGACATCGCCGGTAGTTCTGGTCAAGAAAAAGGATGGCTCGACACGCTTCTGTGTGGACTACCGCCAATTAAACAATGTTACGAAAAAAGACAGCTACCCCTTACCACGAATAGATGACACCCTGGATACACTGTCAGGGTCGACGATATTTTCCACCTTAGACCTCAAGAGCGGATACTGGCAAGTGGCTTTGGACAGAGATGCCAAAGAGAAGACAGCGTTTTCCATTGGAACGGGGCTGTGGCAGTTCAAGGCGATGCCGTTCGGGTTGTGCAACGCACCAACCACCTTTGAGCGACTGATGGAAACAGTCTTGGTTGGCTTAATTGGGAAGACTTGCCTGGTATACTTCGACGACATCATCGTAGTCGGGAAGGACTTCAACGATCATCTGAAAAATTTGGAGGAAGTGTTCCGAAGACTTCGTGATGTCCACCTAAAACTGAGCCCCAAGAAATGTCAGCTATTCCAAGAGACCGTCAACTACCTGGGGCATGTAGTATCCGGAGACGGCGTTTCAGTCGACCCACAGAAAATCAGAGCCGTGCAAGAGTGGCCTGTACCTGCTGACGTCCATCAAGTCAGAAGGTTCCTTGGGCTCTGCACCTACTATAGACGTTTTGTTCCCGGATTTGCAAAAATTGCTAAGCCTCTGACCCGAATCACAGAAGAGGGTAGACCATTTTGTTGGGAGCAAGACTGCCAAGCTGCCTTTGAAGAACTAAAGAAAACCCTCTCGTCTACACCTGTGTTGAGCTATCCCCTACCAACTGGAAAGTTTGTCCTGGATACCGACGCTAGCAACATTGGAATTGGCGCGGTTCTGTCACAAATACAGAATGGTGAAGAAAAAGCGATCGGATACTTTAGCAGAACTATCCAAACCAGAACGGAATTACTGCGTAACCAGGCGCGAATTGTTAGCTGTAGTAAAAAGCGTGGAACATTTCTACAAATACCTCTACCATGCCGCGTTGAAATGGCTCCTGAATTTTAAGAACCCCGAGGGCCAAGTAGCCAGATGGATAGAGAAACTGCAAGAGTACGACTTCGACATAGAACACCGAGCGGGAAGTAGCCATAAAAACGCCGACGCCTTATCCAGAAGACCTTGCCTAGATAATTGTACACACTGTCAACGCGTCGAAGAACACGAAGAGGTCAGGAGGATAACTATCCTGGACGAGCAGTGGCAGCCCGACAACATTAAGGCAGAACAACATTCCGACGTGCTCTTAAAAACGTTCCTGGATTGGAAGAAAGAAGGCAGAAGACCAACCTGGCAGGAAGTGGCTGCCAAGTCAACAGAAGTAAAATCTTTGTGGGCTCAATGGGATTCCATTGATGAAGAAGATGATCTCCTACAGCGCGTGGTCGAGAACCAAGATGGCACCGAAAGCAGATGTCAGCTAGTGATACCGAGAAGCTTGGTAAAGGAAGTCCTGCAGTGCCTCCATGACTACCCTTCAGGAGGACATTTTGGTGTAAAGAAGACCCTTGGCAAAGTACGAGAACGATTTTACTGGGTCAACTGCAAGAAGGACGTGGAAGATTGGTGCAGAAAGTGCACGACGTGCGCTGCCAGTAAGGGACCTCAGAAGCGACAGCGTGCTCCGATGCGACAGTATAACGTCGGCAGCCCATTCGAGAGAATTGCCATAGACGTTGCCGGACCATTCCCAGAATCTGAAGATGGGAATAAGTACATCGTAGTGGCAATGGACTACTTTACGAAATGGGTTGAAGCGTATGCCCTTCCAAACCAGACGGCAACTACAGTGGCGGAAACGCTCGTGAAAGAGTTAATTAGCCGATTCGGAGTACCACTGGAGCTGCATTCCGACCAAGGACGAAATTTCGAGTCAGCCATATTCCAAGATATTTGTAAGATATTGGGCATTCATAAGACTCGAACTACAGCCCTACATCCCCAATCAGACGGCATGGTAGAACGAATGAACAGGACCATTAACAAGTACCTGTCCAAAATGGTCTCCAAACATCAGCGAGACTGGGATCGTTATCTGCCATTGTTCCTTTTGGCATACCGATCTTCCATACATGAAACCACTGGACAAACACCAGCCAGGGTACTGTTTGGTCGAGAGTTGCGACTACCATGCGACTTAAAGTTCGGATGCAAACCTGGCGAAGACGTGGCTGGAGAAGATTACGTCAGTGAACTCCGAAGACGATTGGACGACATCCATGACGAGATACGTTCCCATATGCAGATAGCCAGTGACCGGATGAAGGACGCATATGACATTAAGGCCACTGATGGAGGATTCCATGAAGAAGATTTGGTGTGGCTTTATAATCCGAAGCGTCAAAGGGGTCTTTCGCCGAAGCTGCAACAAGATTGGGAAGGTCCGTACAAAGTTATCAAACGAATCAATGACGTAATCTACCGAATTAGACGTACTCCCAAAAGAAAACCAAGAGTAGCCCACTTCAACCGACTGGCTCCATATGCTGGGGACAACCACGAGGAAGCTCGAGTTAGAGTTGTGTAGGCTCGATCGCCAGAGCCCCAGTACGAAGAATTTATGGTCAAACAGAGCTTACACCTTAAAGCCCGATTTGGAGTCACCACCGAAGTTCAGCAGGACTTATTCGCCGTCCCGAAGGAATACTCGCTGGCCCATTGTGTGGCAAGGGATTTGGACATGAGCCGTGGGATTGCCACGGTCTTTCGGAAGAAGTTTGGGCGACTACCGATGTTACTCGACCAGGCCAAAGATGGAAGAAAAGTATTGCAGTTACTCAATGGGACCCAATCCATCTTCTATCTAGTCACCAAAAGCAAGTCGTCGGAGAAGCCTACCTACCACTCCTTATGGGACTCCCTTATAGAACTAAGAGAGCAATTGCTACACGCTAACATACTGAAGCTAGCAATACCGAGGATCGGATGTGGACTCGATGGGCTGGATTGGAGGGTGGTCAGAAATATGCTGGAGGTTTTGTTCCGATACACTGGCATAGAAATCTTGGTGTGCGCCGGAAATCCACGACGAGGACCGTCACCATTGAAGACCGTTGACTGCCATTTCCACTTGACAACCGGATGCCGAAGCGGATCCACCTGCAAGTACCGGCATGATCCTCTGAAGGAACGCCAGAATGTGATCCGGGACGAATCACCCTTAAGGAGGGGGTAGTGTAGCGACCAGTGACACAGTACGTGTGTGCGATAACAATTTGTGGCATGTAATTGTTATCGTTAACATGCTTACGGCACACGGTACTTTTCGTGTTATCAACTTACAAGATGTAAATCATTCTCCGGCGACAAGTAACAAGTTCAATTCTGGAATAATCGAGGACTTTCTAATTATTACTCATCATTCGAGAATCGTCAGGATTTCCTTTTCGAATTGTCTAGAAAGTTCTAAAGGTGTATATATAGAGATCATCTTTGGACCCAGAGACAGTAATTGGAAGAAAGCATCAGTGCGCGAATTAAAACCGATAATAGACAAAGTGATATAAATAAATTGTTATATAAATAAGTGAATTGTTGTGATATAAATGGTAGTTCTAAGTTAGTGTTTAAGTGTTATAAATAGTGTTAAATAAATAATTGTTTAAATAAATACTTTGACTAGAAAATTCGTTACAATACATTTTACAATTACAAATGTATACTATCAGCAAGGTTAGCAGGATAGTTCGATTCTTTGAACCTGTGATTAATCAGTCGCATATTTGCAGGATCTTTAGTAAGTTTTTATTATTATTCAAAGATCGTTCGTATAGTTATTGCATGCATTCTTGCATATATGGCACATTAGAATTATCGATTCTGTTT
Organism: Agrilus mali; assembly: GCA_029378335.1. Taxonomy (NCBI): domain Eukaryota; kingdom Metazoa; phylum Arthropoda; class Insecta; order Coleoptera; family Buprestidae; genus Agrilus; species Agrilus mali. Next base: position 12,750,952 of record CM055663.1, on the reverse strand, counting down.
ATGAGAAGAAATATAATAAAAGGTACCTACTAGTAAAATAGGGCATGTGAAACATTAATTAAAATCAGTAGCGGTGCATTTCAATTCATATTGTGTTTTTAAAGATTTAATAGATTAAATTATGCTTTACAAAACAAACAACACTTAAAAACTAATTTCAATAATATATTAAAAAACTACCTGCCTGGTTAACTACCAAGTAGAGGTGTTGATGAAGGCAGGGAACTATTGGGACGTTAGAGTGAGTGATGGTGGTCACCCGCTACACCACCCTAACCCTTCTGACTCGCTTGCTTGATCTTACTGATTTCACTTTTTTGACTGACTTGTTCCTTTATAATGACCCAAACGGAACTTTGGTAGTTGGCCACGGCCCACTTTTGCCTTGCAATTATGTCGAAGTTCCGTGTGGTGGTGTCGTGTTTCGTCAAATCAACAAGTCGCATATTTAAATTAGAACAATTGTAATTAATGAAATAAAAAACAATTAAAGAAAAATATTATTTTGGAAAAATATGAGTAAACTTTCTTAAGAAATAATAAAAACACATCTAAATATTAAAAAAGGGCCATTCAGGAACATAGTTTGGAGGTAGAAAATTATCCAACCCAGAACTCAGCATTTTGTCACCTGTGAATTTTAATGTAAAACAGTATAAAAGTTTTACCAAAAAAATAGCTACATTCGTCTTTTAAAATTATTATGTCTGTAATTAATCAATTAATAGAATACCATCCTAGCTAATTTCTATATAACACCAATACAAATGACAAACTAGAGTGTACAAGAGAAGCTTAATTACGTCGGTATGCGCGATTACGTCTTTTCTACTGCAAATATTCTGAGAGTCTATGATTGTGGCGTTTTGAGGTTAAATCACACGATTGCGACTCTACACAGAAGTTAAAACACCAGTACGCCCAAATGCATTATTCATTAATGAACTGTGAACGTTACGTATCCTTGGCAACCCTCGTCCCTTCTTGTCACATTAATTATACCCCCCTCCTAGTATGCAAACGTATTTTATGAACGGCCCCTAGAATCTTTGTGGAAAGATAATAGAGAAGTCTAGTCTTTTTGGTTATTTTAACACGATATCGGCAACCCAATACACATATATATAGGCTTTGATGATTTCTCATGTAGGGTGGGTTGCCTGCTTGCACTTCCGCATACGTTTTCAGTAAAGACGACTCTCGCACCCTAGGTGACCATTGTGAACTGCGCAAAGATACACTATGTTCGAATACATTTATACAAAAAATAGCAATGATAGTATATAATTAAGTTGAAAAGTATAAGAAATTAAATTACTTGGTAACTGAAACTAATTAAACCTGCAACTTTATGAAAAATTAATAATTTGTAGTTTTCCGTTTTTTCCTTCCATACTATAAATTCCTTAGATTTAGGGAAATTTCTCTGGTAACCCGTTGCCACGGTCTAACATATAGCCTAGGGGAAAAAGGGAACTCGTAATTAGTATGCAGCGCTTGCATCTTTTTTTATACCCACATTGTGTGACGATTAATCAAGAAATTGGATGTTGTGTGAAAAGTGTTGTTAACTTGAAAAAACAGAATGGAGATTAGTTGTATCTATAATTGTATGTCGGGGAGAGAAAAAAAAGCGGGGGTCACGTTTCACATGTAAAAGGAATTGTTTATATTATTGTTAAGTAAAGAAATTCACGTTTGGTTTGTTTGTTGCTTATATATTCTAATTGTAATATATTCTAACGATATTTTTTTAATACTAAATGTGACACCACCAATGGAAATTTGTGGTCAACAATTGTTTCTCACATCGTTCTAAATAGTCCTTTTTTTTGAGAAAACTGATATACTCCTTTCAATAAAAAATAATACTAAGCACTATAATTCTCTTTGATAAATTAGGATATTTTCAGTTATACATAAGCCATACTTCACTGTTTGAAACACAATTTTTGGCACCAAAAAAATGGCCTTCCCTCTCTTTCCTAGTCTAATGTATTCAACAGGTACATAACAACCTTAAAAATAAAACAATTGTGCATTTTTTGAGGGTTAGGTTATGGAAACTTTTGGTTGTCCTAATTTTAAATTTAATCTTACAATTCATTTATTATTTATTGTACAATCTTCTTAATTTTAGGCTTTTATGAGGAAAATTTAAAAGTAGTTTTGTTTTTCCTGCTTTATAATAAAATAATTTATTATTACACGTTAAACAAACAAAAAAAATCTTAATAGGAGAATATTAATCTCCCACCGGAAGAAGCCACTGTTTTGACCAGGGCCGGACCGTGAGTTTAGGGGGCCCTGGGCTAATACTACTTAGGGGCCCACCTAATTACTGAAAGTATAGAAAAAAATGAGACCGTAAAATACTTGATTTATATATTATATTATGGATTCTTTCGCATTATCGTCTATTTTTGACTTTGACTTGACTTAGCTGGGGGCCCCTTAAATCCACGGGGCCCTGGGCTGAAGCCCAAAAAGCCATATGGTAGATCCGGCCCTGGTTTTGACGAAATAAATACTGTGGTCGCAATAAATAAAAATTTTGTGTGTTTGTTACGTAATTATCATTATTAAGTTGTACGAAATCAAAGGTACGTCGATTCAATAACTTATTATTCGACTAAGATACAGCTGGGGCAATTTTTTAACATATTATCCGTTAATTATTATAAATAAAAATTTCACGGTGCAGCCCTGAAGACACGACACTGGTAGAGGACCATTTTTAATAGGACACGTATGTACCCATAAATCGAACATACGTTATGATGCATTAAATACTGTCCATATCGATTGATAGTCAAAGGTCAGTAAATTGCTAGGGGTAACCGTTTTCCTTTTCAAATAAATGAACGTAAATAAAGTAGTTTTCGAATCTGTTTGTAGTGTTCTTATGTAGGTACCTATATAAAAAAAAAACATATATTAGCAGCATTGCATGAATAAAATAAAATAATGATATTTAATTTTTTCTCAAACTAATACATGAATATTTATGTATATGTAATCTACAGAACGTTTTTGTACAAGTACGAAGTAATTATTGTAATAGTTAAGTTGTTTGTTGTATTTATATCTATCTATATGTAAGTAAGTACTCACATCCTTTTATATATTTGAATGAAAGCGATAAGTAGGCAATTGATTTTTAAAGTATACTGCTGATTAAAAAGTAAACATTTATTCGTCGGCTTTGCAGTCGAAAAGTAGAAAAAATTTACACGTATATCCAAAAATGTCTCATTTCGATTTCTTTATTTTACTTCTCTTGCTCTTATTGGTTCTTTATAAATCGAGTCAATTTTTCCGATACGCGTGCAAATTCACTTTCTATTTCATTTACATCTCGACAGTGAGCATCATTTTGATTCCTTATTTCGCTTTAAATCCTTGCAATGTGAATAATTTAATGTAAGTGTAATAACAAAAAAAGAGGAAAGTTAGTTATTAGTGTGTTTTAGTGTCGCATCCTACGCCTGTCGATATATTTCGTCCGTATTCGGCATTAAATGGAATTTGAAAGGGAAAAAGTTTCTGAATGATGAAAACCCTTGTATTATAGTGAGCAATCATCAAAGTGCAATCGATGTACTAGGTAAGTTTATTCCTGTTTTAAAAAAATTAGTAAAATATTCACAAAAATATTGTTTGCGTTTTTTGAGTATGGTTCAAAAATTTTAAACAGAAGGGACGTTGAAGTACCGTCAGTGAAATGTTACGTTATGTTAGGTTAATAAGTAGAGTAATAAATATTATTTTCAAAAATGTTTTTTTGTTTTGAAAATACAGACTAAAATTGATTTAGTTTAGTTTAGTTAAACTCATTAGTATAGAAAGAAAAATATTTTTGAAAATGATGTTGATTGGGAAGAGAAGAGAGTGCGTGAGAGAAAGAGAACCTTGTAATACCATAACCTAACCAATACAATTCAAAGGAAGACATTTTAATTTGACAAATCTTGAGAGAATTTATCACTTTAACTGTAGCATATATAGGATATTTTTCTTTTTCTTAATGATTCACAATATTTGTGTTTTGTTTACGTTTGGTTAGGTTTTATAGTTGGGTTAGGTTAGGAATGGGTTAGATCACTTTTGATTTGTATCAACTTAATAGTATTTGATTGAGATACAGAGCGTTCTATTACTTACCTAACCTTATTATTTCAGACGTTGCACAGGATATACAATTTTTTCACTTTGATACTTAAAATAATTCGTATTTTTTAACGGAATTTTAAAATATTGCGCTTAAAGAGCTCTACTAAGTGATAACATAGAATTAAAAAATTCGGATTTTTCGAGCATCAAAGTAAAACACACTGTATTAAGAGTAAGTTTCCTTTATTTTTACTTGTAGCTTAGGTACGTTACGTTACGTTATTTATAATTTTTAATTTGGCTTTCTTAAAAAAAGAAAAGCAAACAACAAAACAAATTTTTCTACATTATTTTGTTGGAATGAGTAGAAAAGCTTTTTTTTTTTTAATATTCAATCCCGAATATGATTTTTTCCATTTTCCTTTTTTACCTGTGGTACACACCCATCAAATGTCTCTGGCACAGTTTTCCTAAGCCAAAATTGGTGAAATTTTATTTTTAGCAAAAATCCAAAGTTACTCAATTTTTTTTAAATAAAGCAGTACGGATTGAAAGTTAATAAAAAGAGGAATCGAATAAAAAAATGAAATATGGTGGTAGCCATTTGAAAAAGTTATTCATGTTTGCAGCTTTTAAACTTTGGATTTTTTCCTGAACTTCCTGTATAAATTATAAAGCTTAGTTTCGGTATGACGTTAGCCATAAGACTGGACCATAACTGGTAAAAATGTCAGAACTAAATAATTTGTGGAAGTTATTACTTTTTATAGTTTGGGAGTTTGGGTTGCGTTGCATTGTTTTATCTATAAGTTAATTTATCTCAGCAACTACTCATCGTTATCTCAGTAACTGCTCATCGTAAGCATACAAGTCGGTATCAAACTTACAATAGAATTTTGAGTTTCATGCGAATTCGTCATAAAAAATTTCATTTAAAATGACAATGTTGGCACCAACTTCCAGTATAACTAGAAGTGACCGAGTGTTGAAATTGTTTTAGCTAAAAAGCTCAACCTTGATAACGTTTAACTCTAAATTTTCAATTATCTAACACCTTCAGTTTCCCTAAAACGTCTAATATATCACCTCCAATTTGAAAAACCCTGCATAACCAGAGACATTAACTATTATTAGAGAAAATCACGGTAATTTGCACTAACCTAACTTAAATTTTAAAAGCTATAAAACCTTAAAAGACTTTTGAAGGTTAAGTTATGAGTAATTTAAGTGACCCTAATCTCAAATTTAACATTTATTTTAGAACTAGCTATGCCCGCGACTCCGTCCGCGTGGAATAGTGACTTTCGGCAGCATTTACAATTTATTTCTTCTACATTTTTATTTTCTGGGCCGTAAGCCTTTTTACCGACGTCATTACACAAAAACATTCATTACTTATTTTTGCCTCCTTTAGGGTAAAATTTTTACAAACTTTAACTGTCATATTTGTACCTAATCAAAAGCCTAAAAAATAAGTTTCAAGCCTCTAGCTTTTGGTTCAGTTGTTTGGGCGTGATTGCGTAACACACAGACAGACAGAGTTACTTTGGCGTTTATAATATTATAGATTAATATAGTTTAATTATAGTTTAAAATAGTTTATATACCATAGCTTAGTATTCAACTACTTTTATTGATCCAAATAAACAAAACCTCTATAACTTTTTACACTTAATATTTTAATTTTCTGGGCTGTAAGCTTTTTGGACGACGTTATTACACAAAAACTTTCATCGGCTAATTTTATCCCCTTTAGGGTAAAATTTTTACAAACATTGAATGTCGTATTTATTTATATATCTAATCAAAAGCCTAAAAAATAAGTTTCAAGCTTTAAAAATTACGGAATTTCCGCACAAACTTTCCTATTTCAACGCCTTATAATCCTTTTTTGGCATTAAAAAGTAGCCTATGTCCTTTCTCAGGCTTTAGACAATCTCTGTACCAAATTTCATTTAAATCGGTTCAGTAAATTTTAGGGGAAATTGTGTAGCAAACAGACAGAGTTACTTTCGCATTTATAATATTCCGCGAATTCATTTTCATCGATTTTCCCTTAGGAATAAAATATTTTAACTTATTGTTACTAAAAGATACTGTAACGAATAAGCTGAATTTTTATGGTTATTTTTAATGGATTTAATGAATTAAATAATGCCTTATAAACTAAATAACACTTATAAACTAATTATAAATATTTCTTAAAACTACTTGCCTAAATAATTATCAACTAGGGCGTTGATAATGGCAGGGACTCTTAACGGGCATTAGGGTGAGTGATAGCGGTAAACCGCTACACCCCCCTAACCCCTCGGACTCGCTGGCTCGGTCTTACTGTGGCTCGATCTTACTGCTCACTTCAGACCTCCCGTGTTCTTCAAAAACTAATTCTTTTATACTGACCCACATAGTGCTCTTTTACCCCCAAATGGAAATTCGCAAGTTGGTCACGGCACACTTTTGCCGTGCAATCATGTCGCATTTCCGTGTGGCGGTTCCTTGTTGCGTAAAACCATTACGTTGCATTTTCAAATTAGAACAAATGTAATTAATGAAATAAAAAACAATTAAAAAGAAATATAATTTTGGAAAAATATGAGCACTATGTGACATCCCCCTTTCGCGGAAAAAATCGCGTCCCTGCGATTTCCACACTTCTTATACTTCTTATATATAAATTTTACAGGGGTTTGAGATGTTACAATTCTAAAGTTCTTTTGGGCTGTAGACTGTCCCTGATATCTCTTTACGAGCCCTTTAATGTTTATACCACTAGACAACACTAACACTGAGCACCAACCTCTTCTTCACACCAGGATTTTCGATCATTATCTTCTTGGACAGCAGACCGCCGCAAAACTTCTTCCTCTTCGCCAGAAGACTGCCCCAACTCGACCATACCAATTCATTGTGACATTCCCATCATCATTACTAATAATTCCATATTTATTGGTAGAAGGCTTCCTCCACCATGTGTCGTCACCATTTCCATAACCTCGAAATTAAGGTACCAATTTATTTCATAGTTGGCGAATACCTCGCTCGCCTTTCTCTTCTTGGAGCCGTCCACGCATGTCGTCGATCCATACTTATTTTGTCCCGTCTCCAGTCAGCTTCAATATTTATTACACTTATCGAGCGTCCCTTTTTTGGGTTCCTCGAAGACTGCCGGGACTTTGGACCTCTGGATTCTTCGACGATTGCTGGAGCTCCTGTTCCCAACACGTCCTAAGTCTGCTTTGGCAGACTATATATAATAACTTTGCTGCGGACGCTAACGGGAATTTTTCATTTTATTGGTTCCACTGGAACCCGACGCTCCTGGTCCCTAATTCCACTTTTTGACGACGGTGACTGTTCCTCGTAGTGCTCCTAGCACCAAATGCTTCTGGAACTCATTTGGCTTTCCATCATAACTCATTTGGCTGCGCAGAAGGGATAGCTGTCACTGGTCATGGTTCGAGTTGTTATATGGGTGTCCCTGTTGAAATTCCATTTTGGGTGCTGCCTGCCCTATTTGTGTGGATGGCTGTGTTTTGTCTCATCATCATTATCTCGCTCAGTGTGCTCTGTGTTGTCACATTTCGGCCATGAAAAAAAATACATTTTGTGGTACAAAATTTGTTCAATCCAACATATTTAAAGATGGTATAACTATTTAAGCTTAATTTTTTTCAAAAAAGATTAGACGATTTACTAAAAATTATTAATAATTGGTCCACTTAAAATAAATATACAAACTTTGCTTGAAATGAATGCAGGTCAATTATATTATAAATCCTTAATCAGCATAAAGTTAACGTAAATAAATTGACACTGCAAGATTGCAAATATAAAATTATGCGAAGTGATGAAACAATGTTTTTTTTTTTTTTCTTTTAATCAACAGTTAAAATGAAAGTCTGTTCCATTTAAACCTTAAAAAATTTAGACCAATTAATTAAAAAAAATATAATTATAAATATCATAGCTCACCATAAAAATTCGCTTTATTCTTTTAAAAAATATTTAAAAATTACGTATGTCCTTGTTAACTTACTAAAAAATGAAATGTAACGAATATTTCAATATTGCAAACGCAAACATTCTTAAAAAACAACGAACTGGCGTATAAATTCAATGTCAATGTTAAAAATTGCACTGATATTACGTTTTGCACATATGAATATTAATTAGTAAGTAAAAAGAAAACAAAATTAACAACAGAATAAATTTTAAATTACAAATATAATTACTGCGAAAAGTAGCACCAAACGAAGCTCGGCAGCCTCCATCATGTCACAAATAGCGTTGACATGCGGAGTAAAAAAATACAATTAAAATATCAAATTTAAATAAAATAACAAAAACTGCCTGCTGCGAAAGGCACTACCGAACGAAGCTCGGCAGCCTCCACCATGTAACGAATAAGCTGAATTTTTATGGTTATTTTTAATGGATTTAATGAATTAAATAATGCCTTATAAACTAAATAACACTTATAAACTAATTATAAATATTTCTTAAAACTACTTGCCTAAATAATTATCAACTAGGGCGTTGATAATGACAGGGACTCTTAACGGGCATTAGGGTGAGTGATAGCGGTAAACCGCTACACCCCCCTAACCCCTCGGACTCGCTGGCTCGGTCTTACTGTGGCTCGATCTTACTGCTCACTTCAGACCTCCCGTGTTCTTCAAAAACTAATTCTTTTATACTGACCCACATAGTGCTCTTTTACCCCCAAATGGAAATTCGCAAGTTGGTCACGGCACACTTTTGCCGTGCAATCATGTCGCATTTCCGTGTGGCGGTTCCTTGTTGCGTAAAACCATTACGTTGCATTTTCAAATTAGAACAAATGTAATTAATGAAATAAAAAACAATTAAAAAGAAATATAATTTTGGAAAAATATGAGCACTATGTGACAATACAGTTAGGCAATTTTATATTCGGGATGTATATTTTTTAAAGGGTAAAAAATAAAGACTTGGGGCAATTACCTCCGTTTTAATCCAAAATGTCTTGTTATTATTTCAATTTTTATTTAATTGAGAAATAAGTCTTATAAAAACTAAAAACGGGTCCTCGTTTCGCCTCCATCGTTCCGCTTGGGTACTACCCAAACTCACGTTTTCAAATAGAATACCCTGTATGTTACTGCATTATTTAATTTTCGTTGAATATAGTGACATTAATAACCACATATTGGGTAAGTGTAAATGAACAATTTTAGCGTTGTTTAGCTTTTTTTAAAAAATAAAAAATGTTTACTGTGACATATTTCGAAACAAAAAAAAACATATATAAGAAAGTTTCGGTTTCACAAATGTGTTAAGCAAGGAACTATCTTTCGTGTCATATCTAAATTTAATTAATATGAAACAGAAAACTTTTAATTATAGTTTATTTGTATCATAAGTATCTCTATCACAGTTGTATTGCATGCAGCATAAACTATTCGACCTACACAAATATCGAAAATCATTTGTTATGTTAATTAACAATTTTGTAGCTTTCAAAACTTTTTTACAATTTTTTTTTACGAATTTTAAATACTCAAAAAATTCACGTAAATGTCCCATACTATAAAGAATAGCTATGATTTTTTGAATAATTATTTTAAAAGAAAAATTTGAAAATTAAAATTCACTAGGGCAACAATTGGTAAAAATATTTTTCGGTCAAATGCTTTCAAACAGTCAAGAAGTAATTTTGGTAATTATTTACTTTAACTGCCTTACCTCGATTTCCTTGAAATTTGGGTATTTTACTCGATGTGCTGAACAAGAATATATCCACACGTTGGGCGCAGAAATCACCCCTTCACATAGATTTTACCCCACGAAGTTTAAATTATTGTAAATCTAATTAAAAAACGTTATTTTTAGGTATTGACGTTTCATTATATTTTTGCGATATGTTAATTAGGTTACGGTGTGTAAAGGTTATCCTTTCCTCCACTCCCGCCTCTTCCCAGAAGACGAAATAAAAAAATATAGGAAAGTGATAGAAACGTCAATTTCAGAGAAACCCCCCCCATTAAAAAAAATGGGGGAGGGGGTATCCATCTCTTTTATGGTACCTATGAGAATTAGGTTACGATGTGTAAACTATCCTCTCACCTTTCACCAAAAAAGACATTTCTTAGAAAGAAAATTCTCTGGAATTGACGTTTCTATCACTTTCCTTACTTTTTTTAATGTCGATTTCTAAGGAAAGAGGAAGAGGGTGTGAGAGGAATGAGGGATCCTCTATACACCGTAACCTAGTGCACATATCACAAAAGAAATTAAAGCCAACATTTTTTCAGCGAATTTAGTTTAACCCGTCCAAACTTCGATATGAAGGGGGTGGTTTCCGAGCCCAACATGTATATACAGAGTTTTCAAATGAAACGCACAAACTTCATATCTTCATATCTATGGTTTTTAGTAATTGATTTAATTTGTGGTTCATATTTCTGTAGTATTTTTAGTCCCCTCCCTGCAACCTTTTAATGTGTAACTACCCCAACTTTTTTTTGTCAAACGGAAACCTAGGTCATGTGGGAGCTCTATGAGAAGATCTTTAAAAATGCTATCCGATAATGTTAAGAAAGCAGGGATATGTTCATTTTGTTTCAGTCAAACCAGGCCACATAGGAATTTTTTAAATTAAAATTAACTCTCCGAAATAGATTTTAGGCACTCACCTGATTGATCTAATGTAATAAAGGCTTAAAGCGACCTACACATTCTAATTGACGTACTTATATATTTTATTTCTTTTGGGGGCAGTTCTTGTATGGAAAAAAACTGGAAGATACTGGCCAGACATAGTTAAAAGAACACGACAACGCAGGTGTCGCAGTGGCGAGTACGAGTATAGCGAAGAAATGAAATAATGTTGAGACGAGTAGTGCAAAGTGAAAAAGTTAATTAGTAGATAGTAAATTATTTGGAGCTGTTTTGAGTTCGAATTACGTGACAACTGGTGTCAGGCATGGGGTTGAAGAAGTAATAAGAGAATAGAAGATTGAAATAGTTGTAAGGGGATAGAATATTGAAGAGGATAAAAAAGGGCAGTGAAATATAAATAGAAGGAAGATTTGAGAATTATCTTATAGAGGTGTCTAAAACATTATATCGATTGCAAGGAAACTCAACAAACTATATATCGTTGAAAAGTTCTGGAATAGAGAAGAACGAGTTTGATATTTTCGAAGAATTTTATAGAAGTTATGAAATGTATAAACAAGGAGCAATCGAATCATCATAGATTTCCGGGGCTTCTCCTTGTTGTGTTAATAAAGAAAAATGATGGTTCCACAAGATTCTGCATAGACTAGAAAATTTCATGACGTTACTCAGAATCGACACCTTGGACAGTCTGGCTGGAGCTAAGTCATTCTCTACTCTTGATTTGAAAAGTGGATACTGGCAGGTAGAAGTTCACCCGCAATATTAGAAAAAGACCACAGTTATAACAAGGAATGGTCAATGGCAATTTAATGTGATTCCTTCTGGATTGTGCCATGTTCGAAAGATTGATGGACACTGTACTACAAGGACTCAACTGGAAGACACGCTTGGTTTATTTAGACGACATCATCATAAACGGAAAGACATTTTACAGCCGAACGATTGAAACTAAATCCAAAGAATTGCATCCTGAGAAAAGTGTATTAATTGCGCACGTCATAACACTAGATGGAATTAAGACTAAGAAGTTGGCCAGTACCAAAAGACAGACATGAACTTAGAAGCTTTCTGGAACTTTGCTCATATTATAGAACTTTTATACGAAAATTCCAATGGACACTTTAATGCAATTTTGACCTGCTTGCAGTTCATCGAGCCTTTCGTAGTTGACGCTGATGCTAGTAATCTGGGACTTGGAGGCATATTATCTCAAATTCAGAACAAAAAAGAAAAAGTCATAGGATACTTTAGCAAAAAACCCTTCTAAACAAGAAAGGAATTGCTGTGTTACCCGACGAGTACTGCTGGTTGTGGTTAAAATCCCCAAACATTTCCATGTATACTAGTATTGACGCAAGTTCCTTTTAAGAACGGATCATGTATCACTGAAGTGGTTATTGCAATTCAAGAACCCAGAAAGTCAGATTGCACGATGGTTACAGCGACTGAAGGAATATGAGTTCGAGATTGAGCAACAACATGGCAACGCAGATGTACTGTCACAGAGACCTTTGTGGAAGACTGTACACACTGTTCATCTGCGGAAAAGAGAGAAGGACTATCATCGATGTACTGCCAACTAACCACCGTTCAGTCTGAAAGATCCTGGGAAAAGAATCAGCTGATTGAAGACCAGAGAAAAGACAAAGATATCGTTCCAATAATTAAATGGAAAGAATCCGGAAATCCAATCCATCGTGAGCAGATGTGAGCCATCTCAGTCTTAGTTCCGTGTGATAAGTTGTCGACTGTCAACTGTTCAACAAAAGAGTTAGAAAATTTTAGAAGTATACCTACTGGAGAGAACATTCAAAACTTGGCCGGCCTATAAATAAGCGGACACGACGACGCATTTAGAACCGAGCGGCATGGTCTAGATCTAGATCATTGCCTAGCATTCGGAAGGTCACAGGTTTGATTTCGGGGCCGACTGCCTCGGACCAAGCTTTTCTGTGGTTTCCTTGGGTTATTTAATCAAATACTGGGGTAGTAATATTCCACAGATAGTCTTTCACTTCTCTTCTATCTTCATTTCGTCCGTCTCATTTTTCTTCCCGCCCATTCCCACTATTCCTAAAGGAGGCTGAAGATGGCCTTCCGTCCTACCCCTCCGACTTTGCACGAGAGTGTCGGCTGGAGGGTCAGCCAGGCCACGAACACTGGTGAGAATGAAACACCCAAAAGTTTTTTTGTAAGGCGCATTTAATTAGTTTCGAGTAGAAAAAGCGGTCAAAGCGAAGAGAGCTAAAATAGTGTTGAGAAGAGTAGGGCAGAGTGAAATAGTAATTGCGATAATGTTGTAAAAGTGAATTAATAGATAATAATTGTTTGTAGTTGTTTTGAGTTCAAATTACGTGACAATATTTTAATGATGTTATTAATGAGAAAATATTATAGTAATAATATCACTTATTTTATATTAGGTATCACATAAGTACTTAAATAAATGTTTTTAAACGTCTTCAAACGTAGTAATCTACAATGTATAGGAATTTTATCTTTAAGGATCGTTTATTTCAGGATTTTGATTTGTGGGTACTTGTGTAGTAAAATCGATTGCGTTTTGCGTTTACTGGTGAATTTTTAAAAAATTACTCTCATAATGAATTAACAGAATATGAGTGCGAGTTTGACTCGCCAGCCGAAGGTTCCTTACCTATCAAAGACATTTTCAATAAAAAGTTATCAAAGTATCTAATAAACAATTAATTTTACGTGCCTTACTAGTGTCCAGAACGAACAGTTACTTTTGGCTAAATTGCTCCCATCATTCACACCCAATATTAGAATAGAAAAAAAAGATATTTTGTAGTTTTTTACTACTAAATGTGGCGCCATAAATGGAAATTTTTGGTCAGCAACTGCTTCTCACATACTTGTCAGTAGTTTTTCTTGAGAAAACTGACAGAAATTTAACAAAAAATTACACGCGAATTTCTTTATTTAACAGTAATATAAATACTAATTCGGCAAATAATAAATTTAACAGCACTTTCCACGTAACTCCCAATTTTCTTCACTAGTCGCGACACAATGTTTGGCACCAAAAAAATGGCGTCCATCATAATTTTGGCTTCGAAACGCGTCGCAGGCACAGCGTACAAGTTACAAGAACAGGTTTTTCTCAAAAATAAAATACATAGGTCGGCAGATTTACAAAAATATGAAAAAAGACTATTTAAATATTGTACAGGACTAATCCTAAGAATAGTACCCCGAACAGTTTCAGAAGATTTTATGTTACTTATAATAAGTGGTTTAGAGTCTTAAATACTAGTGTTTGTCTTGCAGAAATCGTTAAAAAGCTTGTTTTTTCGACTTCTAAAGTTTCTGAAATAGGCACGACTCACTCCGTTCGTGTTGTTCCTACCGTAACACTATAACTTTAAGGAATAAAATAAGTGTTCTTCTGTTTGAGTGCAATATGACATGTTGAGTATACTGGAACAAATATTCTCAAAAATCAAAATTAAATGAACATGAGAGTACTTAGAAATAGTAAGAAAGTATGGTATCCTTTAAAAATCATTTTCATGAGCGCAATATGAACATATTTTTGGGTTGAAATAAAAGAATTCGAAAAAGTAATTTACCGAGTTATATTAAGAAAGCAAACTTCTTATAGATGTTCCTTCAATCTATAAGTAAAGAATTTTTGATGTTAAACATCTATAGGCGCTGGTAAACCGGATTGCTGGCGTGGCGATTGCATGCAATGGCGACGCTCGCCATGCGCAAGCGCCTATGTGATTCTCTTCCCACTCGGTTCGACGGTGTCGTTTGCTTTAGTAAACTAGAAGATGGAAGTGAATTAATTATGATTGTTGTGTACATTTCACCTAATAAAAAAATGAATGATATTTCATGTTTACATGAGAAATTATTTCCGTACAGTCAGAGGTTCAATAATTTTTAAAACCCATAAAGATAAACTATCATTAATTGTAGCTGGAAATTTTTATGTAAATTTTGCAAAAGATGCATCAATGCCATTAATTACATTCCTCCAAAATGAATTTCAATTGCAAATTAACAACAATCCAAGAGAACCTACTACCAGAAATGCAACAACAATAGATGCTGTATTCATTTGATGTCTTGATACTGTTATGTCCAATACTTTTGTAACATACTTCAGTTATTCTCGACCAATTATCACAGTAATGCTGTCAGAGGCAACATCGACTATAACTATTACTGAAGTCACTGATTAAAAGAATTGAATTGTCGCAACTTGAAATAAATTTTTGAATTTTTAATTTTTGTATTTAATAAAAATAAATGTTTATTAAATAAATAGTCATCATTTTCTGAAAAAAATTCGTAATATTTGATTTTTTCATTATGCCATATAAATATACTAATGTTCCTGTCGTAATATTGTCTCTCATGCATATTACTTGTGCAACTCAATGTTTCACATCTGCCAGGCGTCCCGTAACGGCTCACATTTTTTTTTGAAGTGAAACTTCTTTGGGCGCGATGAGAGTAAAATCTCAAGGCCATGAAACGACACATTTCGTAACGATTCGTCTCGCGAAGCTATGCAAAAGAAAGGCGTGCATGCGCATATCGGTATTGCAATCAGCTGTTAGTGATCGGCATCTCATAGCAGTTATATTACAGTAAATGTTTATTTAACAACAATTAATATTTATTTAAGAGTGAGTATTATTATGTATTAATTTTAATTCCTTGTAGTGATTGATAGTTTACGGTTTCTTAAGCACTTGGAAAAATAAACGGAGGCGAAAAAAATTTGATGTACCTATGTACGTGTTTTCATTTTTAAAACATAAATCCTGAAAATTCTCGTACTCTCTCTTCCTTTCACCAAACATTACTTATTCGTTATAAAGGTATAGAGATCGCCAAAAAAGTTTCACTTCTTTCACGTGTACTGAGTTGCAGATGATTAATTTTTTTAATATATTTTTAGTAATTTTGAGATGGAGGAGGATAGGTAGATAGATACATAGGTCCAGTACATTTGGAGCAAATTGACTGTGATAACGGACAGACAGACACACGTAAGGGTTTCGTTTTTTCTTTTTTTCAGACGTATGGAATCGTAAAAGTGAGTAACTTGGAAAAAATATTCTCAAATAAGAAAGTAATAAAAAAAGAATTAAAAAAAAAATTAATCATGTGCAACTCAGTACAAATGAAAGAAGTGAAACTTCTTTGGCGATCTCTATACCTTTATAACGAATAAGTAATGTTTGGTGAAAGGAAGAGAGAATACGAGAATTTTCAGGATTTATGTTTTAAAAATGAAAACACATACATACATCAAATTTTTTTCGCCTCCGTTTTTTTTTCCAAGTGCTTAAGATAACCACAAGAAATTAAAATTAATACATTATAATACCCACTCTTAAATAAATATTTTATTTGTTGTTACATAAACATTTACTGTAATATAACTGCTATGAGATGCCTCTCACTAATCTGTCTACATTATTTATTATTTTCTTCTAAAACTGTTGTTTTATTTCGTTATATTATAAATAATTAAACTGTAAAATAATATGTGAGCTATTAATAGTTAACAACGGATTACGATGATAGCAATTAGATTTCATTAAAAAGAAGCATTTTAATCTATACAAGTATATTTGCTAATATGAGCACAACCACAGGAAATATCAACTTTATTTAGTTTTATTATTTCAAAAAAGTCGTGTAATTATTTACTGATAATTTTTTTAACGTATATTACGTAGAAGATCGATTCTGATTGATTTGGAAAAATACAAACGTCTGCTTGATGAGAGCTGAAAATTAGCAATCTATACCTATAGCTAAATTTCATAATATCATAATCATCCTTGATCGCTTTTTCAAATTTTTATCATTGAGATAATAGACGTATGGTATTTTAAGTACAGCCTTAAACTTACGTATTACAGAACTATAAACCTTGAATTAAAAACTAATTTGATTTTTGTAAATTGTAAACCATGTTTAAATGTTCTATTTCTTTTTATCTATTAATTCTTATGATATCATATACAGGATGATCGTTTTCAGCCTACCCCCTAAACGCCTAGACGTATCTTCGGACTGAATTGGAATATCGTTTTAAAATTTTGGTCGATTGGGTTTTAAAAAGTGGCCTACCGTTTTAAAACATTTTCGATCTTTTATAACTTCCGGCTATACTGGAAGTTAACGTCAGCTTCGTTATTTTAAATGGAACCCCCAACTTTTTTGCATTTTTGGATTCCTCGTCAAATTAAGGGTTGTTATGAAAATACAACCCTACCTTGATTCTCAACCGTTTTTGAGTTATTCTATTGTTTTTAAAAATTTTACCATTTGCAAATAAGGGGTTAGAACGTGTCCTAAGTCTAAATCTAAATACATACATAAAATGCTAATGTTCGTACGTAAATACAGGGTTTTCTCTATCTCTACCTACTCCACTCAACTTCCTGTTGGGGTGGTAAATACCCCTTGGTCTCCAGGTGGGAGTAAGAGAGTTTGGTAGCTATGGGTGGAAGTGGGTGGTTGTAGGTGGCAGAAAGGTGAAAAGAAATATTTCTGTCCTTTTTAAAGTCATAAGCACTTCCGGAAAGATCTAAAAAAGTCTAAAATAAGCGCAAACTGTTATTATCGACTTAGAATGTTCGAGAAAGTTCCAAAAATTTCTTGAATGATCTAGAAAGTTTCAAAAAGTGTACATCTACGTTTCAAAGTGATGTACATCTAAATATTCTAGAGTGTTCTGGTACATACTAGGAATTTCGATGTTTAATGATATATAAATCAACATTCAGTGACTTTTTGTCAGTTAAATTGTGTTTGCAGTCGAGTGAAGATCAATTGGAAACAAGAGCGAGCAGTGACCAAAAAAATTGAAGTGATTTCGACAAATGGAAAAGAACTGACTATTTGAATGTTAAAGAATTTAGATTGTTCCAATACTAGAAATTTCGATGTCTGATGGTATATAAACCGAAATTTAGTGACTTTTCGTCAGTGTTATCATCGTAACAATCAAGAGATTAATTTAATGATTTGGCAATGTTCAAGAATGTTCCAGAATCTTGAAGATCATTCAAGAATGTTTCAGAGTGTTAAAAAAAGTTAGAAAATGTATTGAATCATTATGGGATGTTCTGGATAGTTTTAAATTCGCGGATATTCTAGAATGTTCTATCAAACGTGTAATATATTCTTACTCGGGCAACGCCGGGTATTGCTGCTAGTATCAAATAATAATAAAATAGCATCTCATATTTTTTACAGTGTTAAATCAAAAATTTTGAGACACTGTGCGTCTAAAATTTATATCTTATGAGAAAATTGGAAGAACTTATTTAATTCAACTTTTTTATTGTTACAAATGATTTTATTTACGTTAAAAAATAATAATTAAAAGAACTGTTATTATTTATTTACTTCAAAATACTCAATAGCACCCTTGAGCATGAGTCGTCAAACTTTTTTGATCATCGACCCCTATATAATTTTTCGAAATCTGCATCGACCCCCATAAAAGTAATTTTCTGTTAATTAAAATAAAACTTTGTTATATACTGTGTTGTCCATTTATTTTATGATTTTAAACATTTATTAAATTAATGGTACATTGTGTAACAATAGTTTTATAAAAAATACATTAATGATGAAATAATTAATATTTATTAAAAAATAAGTAATTATAAATAAGTAGAAATAATTAGTAAAGTAACTATAGATTTATTGCTTCTTAATTAATGAGATGGGTGTGCTCGGTATTGTTTTACAAGGTTCGCTATATTGGGTTCAAAATTAGTCAATTTTAATCTAAAATCCCCTCGAAACTCTACATGTAGTTTATGTCTGTACTTAGTTAAGATTAAATTTACGTGACTGAAACCAGCTACAACCATATTGGAGCTTAGAAATGTTAGCATAAATGGCTAAGCTACTTCGTAAAGTTTTACAAATTTTTACATTAGGGGAGAGTGGGGTAAGTTGGCGATGGTAAGGGAAAAAAATTGTACAAAAAAAACTGAGGTTTATTAAAACAAGAAAAATACAATAAGGTTTCTATAAAGCTTTGGCTACAAAATAACAACCATTTTGGTAAAACACAAACTACTGATTCTTTAGAAAAATAAATAAATCGCAGTGATGCTAATTCGTTAGTTCACCTTTTTGGGGGGTAAGATGGCGAACCCATTGGGGTAAGTTGGCGAAGTCAACTAAAATCACACTGGAACGCCCCTTTTCCTAAGTACATAGTACAAGCTTCATGCCACCAATTGGAACATGAAGAACACTGGATCCAGTCTTCGATAGGAGGATTACTGTACACTTCTTCGCAGCCTGGACATTGAACGCTCTCAGAATCCTGCACTCATGGTACACGCCACGGTTGTATTTTTTCCACGTTCGGCTGAGACAATTTTAGTAACTCGTCTATTTCCAGTTGGGCTTAGAACCTTTGGAAGCTTACAGGGAACAGTAGACATGCCGGATTCATCGGCATTAAAAATTCTGTCTGCTGGTGAAGGCATAGTTCTCCCGAACATTCTTCAAATTATCAAAGAACTTTCCTACAGACACACAATTGAATCCCATCAGACGACCTACTGCTGTTGCTTCCAGAGTTCTCAAACTAAGACGATGTTTCGACATGAAAGCCAAGAGCCACTCTTTCCCAGCCATTTTTAACGTTTGATCAAATCTGTGGTTTATATTATTTGCCTCAGCAAATTGAAATGCAAGTTTTCTAAGCGAAATTGCGGTAAGACCGAATCCTCGATTGTCAAATTCCTTTATATATTGTATAAGTACTGCAGCTTGTTCATTATTAAATGCGCAGTGAAATCTACCTTCATGGGACGGAATGTCTTCACCACGCTTTAATTTCTTAACATAACGTCGCAAAGTAGATTCTGGTATGTCATATTCATTAGCCACGCTATTACAAGACCTCCCATTTTCTATCTCATGAAGGGCCGCAATAACAGCAGCGTCGCTCCAGGAACACCTCGAACTGGTCTTCACGTATTTTTGAGGCATATTCTGCATGAAAAAAAAATGAAAGGTAAGATGGCGAATTCGTCATCTTACAACCGCCATTTTACCCATTGAAGTTATGGGGAAGTTTTAATTGTTTGTGAAATTAAAGAACGACATGTATCAGAATGACTGCAGTATTGTGTGACTCATATAGTGAAAATTAATCCTAGCATAAAAGATTTTATCAACTCACCTCGAATTGCTGTAAAATTCTTATCAAAGTACACTACAAAATTATATCACTACCGCCAAATATATATATGTGAACACCTCTGTCTTTATGTACACATCTTCAACTAATATTGGAAATTTTATATCTCTACCGATTAATGGAGGGAACCACTGTGTCATTTTCAAATTATTTCTATGCAGAAGAATGTTACAAACGTTCGTCATCTTACCTGCTTCGTCATCTTACCCCACTCTCCCATATATTTATACATACTCAATTAGATATGTGTAATTTGCGTATTACGAACTGTTTTTTCTTCGACCCTTCTATAGACCACTTTGGCGACCTCTGCTTTAGAGTGACATTTCACGTCATTAATAATAAACTGAATAAGGTGTAAATTTTGTGAAACGTCGTACATGTAATGTAAAATCAAAGACAAGATAAGATGTTAACCAATTTATTTATTATGACTCGACATATGTTTCGAGTGTTACCCCAGTATCAAGAGTACAAATACTAAAATTATACAC
Organism: Agrilus mali; assembly: GCA_029378335.1. Lineage (NCBI taxonomy): Eukaryota > Metazoa > Arthropoda > Insecta > Coleoptera > Buprestidae > Agrilus > Agrilus mali. The sequence continues at coordinate 12,730,450 of CM055663.1, read as the reverse complement.
AAATTGATGAACTATACTACAATAAGTCACTTAACAAAAGAAGGGATAAAGTCTGTCCGAATTTTAATTGGTTGTTATCAATATTTGATTTGCTGTTGGTAGCTTTGTTAATTTCTGAGCATGGTTAACTTTTTACTTTTTATGATATTTGTGTGTAATACATTAAAATTCTTTAAATTAATTTTGTGTTTAAACATTGTACAATGTTCAGATATGCCAGTTTTTAAACTATCTTTATTAATCTCATGTGATGTTCTTTTAATCTAGTGTGTATAGATCGGCCAGATTGGCCTATACAAGTAGCATTACAATTATTGTATGATAATTAATAGATGCTGCTTTTCTCCAGTGGTTGCTATTGACTAATACGTGTTTTAAAGTGACACTATTGTTTTCTATTACTGTTAAATATTTTTTTTTTTAATATTTCAAAAATTATATTAAGAGTGGTTAATTTTAAGTTTAAGAAATTGAGGCTTTTATTGCATTTTTATTCAATTGTGAGGTTTATGTTGTTGTCCAACGAGTTTAAGAATGATTAGAACAATACTATTAATGATGGGGTAACATAATAAATAAATTGGAGAACATCTTATCTTGTCTTTGATTTTACATTATTTTGTTTCATTTCACTAACTCGCTCGTGAAACGTAGGCGCACCTTCCTGAACCTCATTTAAAAAAAAATAATCTAGTGCGACTTGTTCGCTGAGGGTTCCGCACTTTGTCAAATTTATTATTCGGCTAAAATGTTTATAAAAAAAATTATATGGAAAAATATATTCTCCTACACATTTCAACTGCAAATGTAAGTTTATGCGCATAATATCAACTAATTTACCGTGTCATTTTAAGATCACCGACTTCTTATAGATTTTTCTTTAACTTATAAGTAAAGAACTTTTTATGTTTTTTTTCAGATTTTAGGCTCAATAATTTCTGAGATAGGGGAGAGAAACGTTTTCCGTCCATTTTCTTAAATAATTTTAAAATTATAGAAAATAATATATATATATATATATATATCAAAATTTAATTTTTATAAAAAAATTGAGAGTATATTAACAATTAAATAAAATAAAAGAAACACTCTTTTAAGTTTCAAAAATATTTTTTTCTTGTTTTAGTCCACAACAACCGTTTCACCACACCGTGACTATCAGGTGGGTGAAATACAATGAAATAAAAAAAGAATTTGAAACTTAAAAAGAGTGTTTCTTTTGTTTTATTTAATTGTTAAAATAGACTTTCAACGTGTAAAGGCTAGTACAGTGAATAATTTAAGAGTATATTACACATTTGAACCACTTTTGTATTAATTTATATTAAAAATATGTTGTAATCACAATATTCTATAATCAATACCCTTTTTAGGTTTATAGTTAAACTTTCAACTGGAAAATTATACCATATGATTAAAATTCGTGACAAAATAACAAAAAAAACCTGTTATTGTTTCAAAATTGCGCTCTCTAGAAACTTTATTAAAACTTTCGAGTACCAATGCATTTGGTATTTTTTAATTTCTCTTTCAAACAATCCTTAGTTAAGTTTGGTGGAATCGGATAAACGCCAATGAGCCCGAGATAAAACTTATGCCGAATTTTCAGGCTTTCTAATAGTGCGATTAAAATTATCGCTTAAAATAACAATTTCCGAAGATACTGTGATTATTATAATCAATTGCGCCACCTTGCAGTAAAATGCGTAGTTTAAAAATAATTTTGATATCTTTTCCTAAATTTTTAGACTCGTTAGTATTCGAGATATGGCATGTAGCCACCCTTAATGACACACCCACTATAACTTCTTGATTTGAAGGACAATAATGTACAAAAGGTACACATTGTTGTTCGATTTCAAATTTCCGTAATTAACAATGGTGAGCACATTTTGTGGTAAACTAGCTAACTAAAATGTATAAACTGATAAAATGTTATATATTATCTATTATCAACAAATCAACTACAATTTGTTGTTATTCCTAATCTTTGCAATTATTTTAATGTTAAAAATCCATTCGAACTACATAGGTACCTAATTGTTTTTTGTTGTGTTTGTTTCTGTTTACCCATAAAAGTAGACAAAGTATGTACCAATAAGATAAGTAATGGAAGCAATTTCTTTTCTTACAAGTGTTTAAGTATGTAATATTTTTAAGCGGTGATAAAGTAAATGTACATATAAACATTAAAAATTTTACTACACTTGTATTAACGAATAGAATTTTTTTTATTCGATTTCAATAGTAAATAGTATAAAACAACAATTTAATAACGTTTAATAATTAATTGATATTTTCTCCCTAGTGTTTAGTTTTAGGGGGTTGGAAATAAAAGGGAACTTATTGGAGCAGTAGTGTCACATAGTGCTCATATTTTTCCATGACAATATTTTCCTTTAATTGTTTTTTATTTCATTATTTAGATTTGTTCTCTCTCTGTCCCTCTTTCTCCCATCCTCTCTCTACCCCCTCCACCCCCATCCCCTCTCTTTCCATCTCCCTATCCCCCCTCTCTACAAATACATTGCAATCGAATTTATTCAAGGGTGGAGGTAGTTTTCACCCCAGGCGTATCCTCATTAATTGATGGGCATATTAGTACCTCCTTAGGGTACCTACTCTTCAAATCACGATGCATGCGAGTTATTTCAGAAAACTGTACTTATTAAGAATCCTTGTCATAAATCATCTATGAAAGAAAGCTTTTTTATTCAAAACTGTTGCAGATATCGATTTGTAATGACAGACAGAAAACGAAGTTAAGGCATGTATCTATCTTATAAAATATTTTTAAAATTATTTATCAACCCTCCCAAAAAGTTTAGGACAATTATAAGTTATAAGGGTAGGAGAGGTTTACACTTATTTTCGTAATTTAAGAAAATTATTTATTACTGTACAGAAAGTAGTAGGTACCCTTATAGGCATTACTATGTAATTTATTAAAATCATACAAACCATTTTTTATTAATCGAAGAAAAACGATTTTTTTCTCAACTTTGCAACCCTCTTACGGGTAAACGAAGCAATACAATACTACAATTGATGAAACTAGTTTATGTATAGAATGAGTTGACTAATAGTCCGGTCAAATTAGACCAAAAAATAAGACTAAAGCTACATAAATTCCCACCAAGCTGAAAATCAGTGAGATTGTTCAAAATATGATTAAAAATTAAATTTTAAAGTTCCCCATCTTTCCCCTGTATGGAAAAAAATTTATTCAAGGTTAATGGTCAAAAAAATGAGTTTTTCGCGATTTTCCAAAACGGTAAGTTTTATCATAAAATTACCCCAGACAAAAATTGTAGATCATAAAATTATCTATAAAATATGTATCTCTAAAATACCCCAAAATAAGCTATGTGACAAATAAATCCCCAAGAACTAGAAAATATTTAGTGCAAAAAAAAGTAAAATTTTAAGAACCCTAGCCACGCATTTTACCCCAATTTGGAAAACAAGGGAAAGACAGATGTTTGTCTTCCGAGGTTACACTGGCGTATAAAATAAGGGACTGGGTTTCATTTAACCTGATATCTCAGAAACGGTGGCTCTTAGGAAAAAAAATATTGATACATATTTTATAGATAATTTTATGATCTACAATTTTTGTCTAAAGTAATTTTATGATAAAACTTACCGTTTTGCTGAAAATCGCGAAAAACTCATTTTTTTGACCTTTGACCTTGAATAAAAAATTTTCCATACAGGGGAGAGATGGGGAACTTTCAAATTTTATTTTTATCATATTTTAAACGATCTTACTGATTTTCAGCTTGGTGGGAATTTTTGTAGCTTCGAATGTCTTAATTGACCGGACTATAAAAATTAAAAATAGTATCTTTGCAAACAATTGTATGTCAATGATATCAGAAAACTGTTTTACTAACAATATACTGTACATTTTTAAATAAACAATTAAATGTATGTACACAATGACAGAAAATGTCAAATGTGACAACCTAATCTAAACTAACTTAACCCCTTTTCGTTTATAATATCGCATAACTTTAGAAACGATATACGCAATACGTTGTAATTAATCTTCGTCTTTCTTGTGCATTAAAAAGAAAACGCATGAACGTATGTTTTATTGTAATCGCACTTTCTCGGGGTAAAGATAAAATAATTGAACTATAGATTTATCATTTTGATGATTGCCATATTTTATGTTTTGTACTTGAAAACATAGTTCCAGCCCTTTCACAACTTAAAATAACTGTAGATATTTTAATCTCTTCCATGAAAATGTAAACTAATATAAACTAATACACTTATTATAAAAATTGGACGTACATTTCGCCTTCTTAGTGCATCATCAGGAGTATTATTACGTAGGTACTAAACTGACAAGTAATAAAGTTTGCTAAAATACTAGAGCTAAGTATTAACTTAGGGGATGGGGATGGGGAGATGGGGTTGTTAGGTTTTATTTAGCGGACTTTGTTATTAATTTCTAAAATTTTATATATGTCTAAGATTTTCTGATTTTGTTGTAATAATATGTAATAATACTCCTGATGATGCCCTAAGAAGGCAAAATGTACATCGAGTTTTTACAATAAATAAGTGGTACTGCTCTAAGTGTATAAATTTATATTATTTTATAAAATGTTTCACCAAGAGTTATCGGCTGATTACCTCCTTAATGAAAATGTAGTTGAAGACTGACTAACGAACTACAAGACATTATTGTGTACTTAAAACCCTTTTTTCGGTTCGAGGCCGTATCTGGCATCCAGCCTCTGTTATGCGTTTGGATTTTTTCTTTGTTTTATTGAATTAAGAATTTCTTGATTTTTGTTGCTTTTTATTGTAACACACTATACACTAACTATTTACAAATATACAGGGTTTTTCAAGTTGATGGGCTATTAGAAGTATATGAATTAGTAGAAGGAATTAAATTCTGAAACTTGGGCTCATATGGTTATTGTTTATGCCGCTTCTTTTAAGAATATTTTCAAGTTCGATTTACATCCGGTTATACCGGAAGTCGATACCAACTTTGTTATTTTAAAAGGAATGGTATATTTTTTACGCTGAATTCAAATAAAACGTGTAATTCTAAGGTAAGTTTGATAACCAACTTGTACACTTATGACGATCGGTTTCTGAGTTAATTTAATTTATAGAAAAAAAATCGCTACCGCAACCCAAACTATAAAAAATCATAACTTCCACAAAATACGACTTAGAGTGTTGAAATTTTTACTAGTAATAGCTTAATATTAGTGCTAACGCCTTAACAAAATTGAATTAAATTATTTATACAGGGCGTTCAAAATAAAATTCTAAAATTGAAAAACTTCAAACACGAATAACTTCGTTTTTTCAAATGGCACCTACCATTTTTTATTTTTTCAATCGATTCCTTTTTTTATCTTCTTTCGATCTATAATTCAAAATTATTCCAAAATTTTCAAATAAAATAGGAAGTATCCATATAGATCGAAAGAAGATAAAAAAAGGAATCGATTGAAAAAATAAAAAATGGTAGGTGCCATTTGAAAAAACGAAGTAATTCGTGTTTGAAGTTTTTCAATTTTAGAATTTTATTTTGAACGCCCTGTATAAATTATTTAATTCAATTTTGTCAAGGCGTTAGCACTAATATTCAGCTATTACTAGTAAAAATTTCAACACTAAGTCGTATTTTGTGGAAGTTATGATTTTTTATAATTTGGGTTGCGGTAGCGATTTTTTTTCTATAAATTAAATTAACTCAGAAACCGATCGTCATAGGTGTACAAGTTGGTTATCAAACTTACCTTAGAATTACACGTTTTATTCGAATTCAGCGTAAAAAATATACTATTCCATTTAAAATAACAAAGTTGGTATCGACTTCCGGTTTTAACAAAACTATTACTTGGGTTTTGAAATTATTAATAGTTTGTTTTTAAAAAAATTTAATTATCATGAAATATTAAAAAGAAAACGTGCTCGGGCGCCACTTTGTCAAACAAAGAAAAGAATAAATGAAACGACAACTTTCTTGGGCACCGGGTAGTGCATCGGTGGTTCCTGCAGAATCCTGAAGCTTTAGAGAGCTCGAAGCTCTCTTAAAAAACCAAATAAAACTTGAAGAGTATATTAACAAAAAATTACACATAACAAAATAAACAACAAAACTTACAATTACACATGTAGCCCACCAAAAAGAAAAGTTCCCTGCTCCAATGTAGGGACTAGAAGCTGGTTTCAGGGTATAATCGGGGATTTTTCGTGCTGTGTTGTGAGGCAAGAGGATATCAGTGAACCAGCTTCATGGAGCAACCTTTTAATCTTCAGGGGGCCGCCTGCAGGAATTTATCGGCCTCTAACTGGTTATTGAGACTAGTTGGAAACTAGAGCTTCGTTTATTTGCCTTTGTAAAATAGTTTCAGGATGTCTTCACCCCTACCCTTTAATCCCAGCCCCCTAATCCAACCAGAACCTATTCTAAGAAAATTTCAATGGGCTGACAAATAGGGGCACAAATAAAAGTGCTGAAAAATTTCCTAAAACTAAAAAATATTAATCAAATGTTAAAAAGTTGTTCGCATTGAAGATGCTTAAAAAAAACGGCTAAAAAGGGAGGAGTAGGGGTGTCTGTCGTTAAACCAACATGCACTCAAGATACACTCCAGATACCATAAAAAATTTTGACTATTAAAAATATATAAATTAAAAGGTGAGAAAAATTAATTAAATGAAAAAATTTAAAAATTGGCCACAAAGGCCCAAAGGATTACAAATATACAGTTAGATATTTAAAAAAGAGACCACGTGGTAATAAGGAAAATTTCGTAAAAATTAATCAAAGTTACATCAAAAATAAATATTGAGTGAATAGCAAAAAAAGATTTTAAAAGAAATAATTAATTTGAATAAATTTTACATGAACTATTAAAATGCAAAGGTAAGTGGATCACAAAAAAAACTCTCACGCAAAACCAAGCACAGAACACCAACAGAAAAACACATACACACGTCACGTCAGTGTCAAGGATCGAGGAAGAAGACCTCGAGCACCGACCGGAAAATTTCATCGATCCCTCCATCGATCGCCTAGTCCTGCGCGAATGTTGTTAGCCTTGATGATAAGACGGAAGGTCGATCAACATTAAGAAATAATCAACAAAACTGAACCAAGACAAACACAAACTGAATCGAAATAAATAAAACTTCAGTAACGGGATTTTTCATAGAAAAAAAACGTTACACGGTATAACCGGATGTAAATCGAACTTGAAAATATTTTTAAAAGAAGCGGCATAAACAATAACCAAATGAGCCCAAGTTTCAGAATTGAATTCCTTCTACTAATTCATATACTTCTAATAACCCATCAACTTGAAAAACCCTGTATATATACACCTTGTTTATTAAAAATTGGTAGTCTTCAAAATATAATCGTTGATTGTTTGTTGCTTTAAATTAATTTTGTTGTTGATAATTTGGTTCGTACTTATCTACTCACTTGTTGGTATTCGACTGTACTGTTAAATTTTAGAAAAGGGCCTCTTTTATCGGTTTACTTGTTGCTACGCATCCCTTCGGGTAGATACCCACTGGACAAACCCAATGACGTGGCTGGTAAATACCTACCTAAAAGGATGTCATAAAGAGGCCCCCAACTTATTTTGGTCTTCGACTTTAACACTAGAAACTAAACTATGTACAAGAAAAAATATAATAATCAAATACACACAAAGAAACACACATACAACTATAAAGTAAAAGAAGAAAGTTATATATACATATACATGCGAGACATAACACCCTTTGTAGAAGTATTTGAAGGGCTTTGGACTTATTATTTTTCGATATAATTTGGTAAACTTTAAAATGTAATTGGGAATTGAGGAAGCTGAGAAATTTGGATGCATTGAACCTAGGTCCTGTAGTTCTTTTGCCCATCTCTGATACATAATTAAGCACCTTTTATAGCGTTGGAAAAATAATTTCAGGTATGTTCGACATTTGGCCAATTATGGGGAAATGCGCACCAGTTGGTAAAAGGGAACTTTTATACATACTTCCCTTTGGATTAGCAGCTTGGTTATCAGGTTTAGTTTTTATAAATAGAAGAGAACCTGTTCAGGCCAAAACGCAAATGAACGAAGCCGCTATGTGGGCGAAAAAAGAGAAGGTAATATTTAATGGTCATGTCTAGGGCAAAACCAAAGTTAAGTAAAGTTTTTGGCCTCAAGATCGCATGCGTAATCACGTGGCTAAATAACTATTCTAACTCAAGAACTATTTAGACTTTAAAAATTCAAGAACTGATTATTAAATTTGGTATTTCAGGTTTTCGAAGGGGGGGGGGGGTTATTAAACACTCTAACGAAGGAGGGCGAATTTTATATGGTTTTTAAATGTATTTACCTAATAAATTTAATGCTGATTAAACTGAATGACTAAATAAAAACTTAAAAACTAATTACAAAATTATGTATAAAAATATACTTGCCTGTTTATAACGGGTGTTTTTTTTAGAGGTATAGAACTTTAAGTTGGCATTACTGTTCAAGATGGCGACCGATTTAACAGCTGTTAAGTGATTTATTTTCAGTTTGGTTTGGCAATTCATCATGAATAGACTCACGCCTGAACAACGCTTGCAAATAGTGCAATTTTATTTCGAAAATAATGGTTCTGTGCGGAATACGTATCGCGCACTACGTCCATTTTATCGTCGACAAAATCGTCCATCAGAGCAGTTAATTCGATTAACCATGGAACGTTTTCGCACCACGTTTACTCTTATTGATAACTCGCATCCCCAGAGATGCCGTACGGTACGTACAGAAGAAGCTATTGCTGCTGTAGAGCGTAGCATTGAGGAAGACCCGAATGAGTCTATCCGCCATCGAGCACAGGAATTGGATCTGTGTCCATCCACTTTATGGAAGATTTTGCGGAAGGATCTTGGTTTGCGTGCTTACAAAATCCAACTCGTGCAAGAACTGAAGCCAAACGATCATCAATTAAGGCGTACATTCGTCGAATGGGCCCAAAACGAGATTGCCGTTGTTCCCGATTTTCATAAGCGAATTTTGTTTAGCGATGAAGCGCATTTCTGGTTGAATGGCTACGTCAACAAACAAAACTGCCGCATTTGGAGTGAAGATAATCCTCAAGTGAATGTCGAAACACCGTTACATCCAGAAAAACTGACTGTTTGGTGCGCTGTATGGGCTGGTGGAATCATTGGTCCGTACTTCTTCAAAAACGATGATGGCCAGAACGTTACAGTCAATGGTGATCGGTATAGAGCCATGAATACTAACTTTTTCATTCCTGAATTGAACAATCATGATGTCCAGGAGCTGTGGTTCCAACAAGACGGCGCAACATGTCACACAGCTCGTGCCACAATCGATTTATTGAAAGACACGTTTGGTGACCACCTAATTTCACGTTTTGGACCTGTGAATTGGCCTCCAAGATCTTGTGATTTAACACCGCTAGACTACTTTCTGTGGGGCTATGTAAAGTCATTAGTCTATGCGGATAAGCCACAAACGCTTGACCATTTGGAAGATAACATTCGCCGTGTTATTGCCGATATACGGCCACAAATGTTGGAAAAAGTCATCGAAAATTGGACCTCCAGATTGGACTACATCCGAGCCAGCCGTGGCGGTCATATGCCAGAAATAATATTTAAAATGTTTGCCACAAGATTATCTTTCGGATATATAAAATTCATGTCAATCGAATAATCCATCGTTGTTTTATTGCAATTTAAAGTTCTATACCTCTAAAAAAACACCCTATATATCAACTAGGGGCGTTGATAATGGTAGGGACATTTGGGGCGTTAGGGTGAGTGATATTCCCATAGATGAATGAGTTTTATTATGCTACATTCATTAATAGCAAGTTAGGCGATCTCTACGTATATCAAGCTAGCACAACAATGTTATTTTTCCGATTTCCGACTATAATTTGTCGTTAATTTGTTACCAAATCCCAAAATTTGTCGCTCGTACCGTTTAGCTATAATCAGTTGTTAGGCTTGCTTGATATCAAGCTAGCAATACACATAGCGTACCTGGAAAAGAAATGTCGTAGGATATAACGGTAAAGACCATAATTTGTCGCTGAAAGATGACACCTTCAACGAATTTGTCGCTAGTCTTTTCACCAGCTGATAAGCAAAAAACTGCTGGAAAACCATCAAACAATTAATCAAGGAGTTCTTTGTTACATTTGTTTTAAGAGATCGGATTTATTTACCAAATTTTTTTAATTAGGTTTTCCCTGTTTCTCCCAAGTTGATCAAAACGTTACGAGAGTTTGATGGCTGATCAGCTGGAGATAAGACTAGTGACAAATTCGTTGAATGTGTCATCTTTCAGCGACAAATTAGCGACAAATTATGGTCTTTACGGGCATATCCTACGACATTTCCTTTTCGAGATACGCTATATGTAGTGCTAGGCTGATATCAAGCTAGCAAATCAGCTGATTATGGCTAAACGGTACGAGCGACAAATTTTTGGATTTTGTAACAAATTAGCGATAAATTATAGTGAGTCAGAAATCGGAAAAATAACTTTGTCGTGCTAGCTTGATATATGTGCGATCTCTCCGTTCTAAGTATCTACTATCTTGAAGAAGTGTTACTAATAATTTTTTAAAAATTTCTCTGCAGCAGCATATCCTACATTTTTCACAAACATATCAGATAAGTCAAAAACCAATTGTAACAAAAAAATTGGTAACGCATACTTTATTTTCGACTATTTCTCGAAATTTCGGGTGTGATCTTTTGTTTTTTTTTTAGCCTTTCATCAATTTCTAGCTGATTTCAAAATTATCGATCGCTCACAATATATGCAACAATAACTAACTGACTTGTCTGAAATATTACTTTTTTGTTTTAAAGAATATATCTAGATAGATATGTATAATAATAAAAAAATAATAAAATTCTGATAAAACTACATCCAATATTAAATCTTCAACAAAAAAGATTATGTACGAATTTGCCCTTCTTTCATTAAATAGTCTTGCTAAATAACTCAAATATTATATAAATATAATTTCTTTCATTTATTTTTAAATTCTAGATAAAACTTTGGATTTTTGCGGAAGGAACAAGAAGGGATACTGGAAAAATACATGAATTTAAAAAAGGAGCTTTTTATGCAGCAATACATGCTCAACTTCCAATCTTACCGATTGTTTTTAGTAGTTATTATTTTCTGAACAGCCGAGAAAAACGTTTTGATCCTGGTAAGTATTACTATAAACTAGAATACAAAACATCATTACAACATTGTCAATACCAGATTCGAAGTCTGGTTAGATAATTATAAGGGTGTTTCTGAAATAAGTACGGAGCTTTTGAGAGTATCTAGTACATGCAAAAAAGAATCGCATAGTGATAATACCAGGGTGTTTAAAGGATAAAAAAAACAAAAAATTTCAATTTAAAGCCGGTTCTGGATGAGCCGATTGTCCCACGGCTAAAGTAAACATCAACAACCTATTATCACTTACAACATACCGCTTTATAACAGGCGAGTTATTGGTTTTAGGACACCAACAACACACACACTCATACATATACGTATACGACTAAAAGTTCTGTAGCACTCTTTTGGCGAAACCACCGACACAAATCCACCCTCCACTAAAAGTCAATTTCCTGCAAGGGTTGCTCTTGTTGCAAATGATGAGATGTTTACTGCTAATATTGCTACTGAATACGTACCTCTTGTAACAATATGTATGCGGCAAAATTATTGGTGGGTGAATGGTTGTTTCTAGGAACAGACGAAAGGAACAGCTATGGAGAACTCTATCAACTTTCACGGTTGATCTTTTCATGAGCCGTTTTGAGAAAGGTTTGATTCAAGTCCGTAGCATACTTGGTACTAATAAGGCGCCTAAAAATTACAAAATACATCAACAATGTAATCATACAACCGACTTCGTCATGCTTTCCGATGCATTACCCCTACTACATATGCTAATGCAATTAAGTATATTTTTTTAATTGAGTCCACACTGTTCAAAATGTAGTAGTGGTCTCAAAAATTATTTTTCGATCTTAAGAATATAAAAATTTTATGTCCTAATCCTATTTTATAATTGTGTAATTATAGTTGAAACATTAATATGGATTTTGTAATTCTCAGGGGAAGCGATTGTGACAGTGTTGCCACCAATTCCAACGAAAGGGATGACAGTAGATGATCTCGAGAAACTTATAAGCCAAACAAAGACAGCAATGGAAAATGCCCTTTTCGAATCAAATAGGGAAGTTCAAGAACTTGCAAATATTAGAGCAAATATAAAATAACAAGAAGAATTGTGCATAGTGCTGTTTTTATTTATTAAATTTATTAAGAAAAATTATCTTACAATTGTTTCGACAAATTTGTCATTATCAAAAGGAGTAATAAGAAGTATTATATTTAAAATATGTTTCATCAACAATACACCACCAATAGTTTATTAATTATTAAATTTATAATAAAAGTTTTCGAGGTACAAAAACTAAACAAAAATTAACAGAAAAGAACTGATTGAATATCTATTATTAATTTACAATGGACGATTCGGAGTTAGTCATCACTGACAGATTCAGCAATCCGTTTCAGCACTGGTGATGGAAATGTTCTAATATTTGACTTTAATAAAGTAATATTAAATATTTTTTCTGTTTTTTTTTGTTTAAATAACAGAGGGCCGGCAAAAGTCAGTTCCCTGACTTGCAAGAGTGAAAAAAAGAATGTAAGCCGTCACGGGACGCCTGGCAGATGTGAAACATGTTTTCACTTGTAATATGCACGAAAGAATATTACGAATTTTTTCCACAAAATGACGACTATTTATTTAATAAACATTTATTTTTATCAAATACAAAAATTAAAAATTCAAAAATTTATTTCAAGTTGCGACAACTCAATTCTTTTAATCAGTGACCTTAGTAATATTCATATTCAATGTTGCCTCTGACAGCATTACTGTGATCAACAGCGAAATGTTTCATCCACCGACCTATATCGCCTGACGCAGTATTTCCCTCGCGAATTCCAGCGAAGTTTTCCAGAAGCGGAATGCTCCTTTACGAACTGCGCAAAGGAACAAGTTGAAGAAATGTTGCGCGACGGCATAATTGAACCTTGCAATTTGCCATATAATTCGCCCGTGGTCATCGTCGCTAAAAAGAATGGACAACCCAGATTCTGTGTGGATTTCCGCCGCCTAAACAGTATCACCTAGGACGAAGTTTCCCCACTACCGGCGATCCACGAAACTTTCAAAGAGATTGGGACAGCCAGCATCTTCTCGACAATCGACTTTAAATCAGGTTATTGGCAGATACCTGTTCATCCATATTCCCGACTCCTCACAGCGTTCACGGCCCCGGATGGAGGATGTTTTCAGTTCCGTGTGATGCCGTTTGGTTTGAAGGGCGCCCCAGCTACCTTCCAGCGGACAATGGCCCAAGAGGTGCTTGCAGGCTATCTTCGAAGGTTCTGCCTTGTTTACCTGAATGATATAATCGTTTATTCAAATTCCTGGGAAGAACATTTGCTCCACCTGCGTAAAATCTTCGAGAGACTACAACAACATGATTTATACTGCGCCTCCGAGAAATGTACTTTTGGAAGTCGCCAGCTAATGTACCTAGGACATCTCGTCACTGAAGCAGGCAACTTTCCCTTGCCAAGACACCTAGGGCGAATTCACGAGATACCGGCCCCAAAAAATAGGAAGGAACTGAAGTCTTTCTTTGGAGTATGCAACTGGGTACGAGAATACTTGCCCCGATTCGCGGAAATTTCAGCGCCGTTAACGGATTTATTACGTCCTAAGAGAAAGTGGAAATGGGATCAGCTGGTTAAGCGAACTTTCGATTGTATAAAATAACTCACACAACAACCACTACAGCTGAAACGACCGGATTTCACGCGACCATTCGTTTTACAAACAGATGCAAGTAAGAAGGGAGCTGCTGCGGTATTATATCAAGAAAACGAGAGTGGATCGAGGAATATGATAGCGTATGCAAGCACCAAGTTCAATCCCACAGAACAAGCATACCATAGCAATGAACAAGAATGCCTTACGGTGATGTGGGCAATCAAACGTTACCGGCCTTACTTAAAGGATAGAAGTTTTGTTTTAAGGACCGATAATCGAGCACTGCAATGGTTGCAGACCATGAAGGATGTTCGCACAAAGTTGACCCGCTGGGCCCCGCTCCTGCAAGAGTTCACCTTCACCGTCGAGCACTGTCCCGGTAGTTCGAACCAACTCCCGGACGCGCTGTCACGACAACCAGAGGTCGACACCCAGCAGACAGAAGCCACCGACGTTTCTCGTCTCTTACCTCCTAGTCAGAATGATCCAAGTAACTGTCGCTTTCGACCGCATACGTCGTCACTACGAATGGTCCACCCTTAAGCGAGATGTCTGCGACCATGTACACCAATGCCGCATTTGCCTTTGCGTAAAGAAACACCGCGTGCCTTCTGTACCGACAACCTGATATATCATGGGATACCGTAGCTCTGGACTAAATGGAACCTTACATCGAGAGGAAAAAGGTTTATCTTGGTGATCACAGACCTTTTCAGTCGTTGGGTCGAGGCGTTCCCAATTGGTTCCGCAACCACATCCGTCATAGTCCGCCTGATGGAAAGTGAGGTGTTCTATCGATTTGGGTTTCCCCGTGCCATACTTACGGACAATAGTGGTCAGTTCACGAGCCGACTCTGGGCAGATATCTGTGCCAAATGGAAAGCGCGACATTGGACTACAGCGATATATCACCCTAGAGCCAATCCTACCGAGAGACGGAACTTGAAACCAACATCTTCCTAAAATCCTCTTCGATCAGCGCGATCGAACAAATGCAGCAACTGGAACCACCCCTTACTTCGCCTTTTTCGGACGCCCCTTACTACGGCCTGGTGAGTGGGATAGCACCTTTGCAGACCGGCCATCTCCGCCTGGAGAGTACGAGGACCGAGTCGCGAATATCAAGCATCAACAACAGTACCTCCAGCGCCAAACAAGAGTCGACAGAGCAGTACCACTACGGTACGAGCCCCAGCAACTAGTCTTCTATAAGGAACAGCATCTAGTGCAGCATCTCTCCGACGCCACCGAAGGATACCACGCTGGGTTTTGACTATCGTTGGTCTGGTCGCCATTAATTAAACATTAAATTCGTACATTTTTTGGACAAAAAAACAGTTTTTAGTAGTACTAAATATGCTCTTCTAGAGAAAATAATTTGAAAAATAACTTAACCCTATAATAAGTTCAAAATCAAATTTATTTAAATGTGGGGGTAATTTTTACCCTAATCGTATCTTAGTAACTTTGATGAAAATATCACAAATTAGTACCCTTGAGAAACGTGTACAAATAAAGTTTTATTTAAAAAGGGAAATCATCGATGAAGAAAACATTTTTTTTTTCGAAAATGTGGTAAATATTATTTTTTTATAATTTACAAAAAAGAAATCAAGATATATGCATATTAAAAAAAATATAGTATATATTCAGCCCCACAAAAGAGTTCTGAGGGTAGGGGTAGTTTTCACCCCTATCAATCTTTAAGAAAATTGACACGTAATTTGATTAAATCCCTAAGATGTTAAGATAACAATTCTTTATAATTATTCTGAGACCGAATTATGTAATATACTTCAAATTTCTACTCTCCATAACTTATTAATTAATTTTGCTTTTAATAGAAATATTACACGTAATAACGATAAAATAACATATTGAGAAAACACAATATGTAGGTACATACTTTTAATATTTAAACAATAGCTCTTTTAACTTTTAATAACTGTTAAAACAGTTACCTTTAAACTTTTTAATACAGTCAAATTAATATGATGGTTTTCCTTCAACTTTCATTATAGTTTGGTTTTAAACAGTTTCAAATAACGAAAACAGTCTAACCATAATTCGTTCCAACAGATAAACAAATAACAAAATCTACCACAATAAGTAACAGCCAGACGGTAACGAACGTCAAATAAAATTTTAATTTATTCCAAAACTAGTCACAATTAGTTACATCAGTTAATTTTCCCTCAATTGCGTTTTATACTATTTTATTAATTGTTTCTTAATTTAAAGTTATCTGTCGGGTCAATAATAGAGCCGTTATCCCTTTTTAGTGACTTTTTAGGGCTTACAATATTTATTCACCGAATTCAGAAATTTAGTACATGATGGGTTGCCTATTTTTTTACATAAATTATTAAAATTAATATTTATTACTCTACTATTAAAACATGTAAGTTGAGTTGTCTAACTATTTATTAATACAACCACTAAAGGAAGAATTATATTTTTGGTCTTATTTATTAAACAAATTTGTGGAATAAAATTAGTGAATAATGAAAAAAATATAACAAATGGAATAAAACGCCTTATAACACTACAAACAATATTTTTATTGGATTAACCAAATGTATACATTTCGACTACGAAGTAGTTATTTTCAATGGTAAATGTTGAACTAAAATTAAGAAAAGATTATGCCTTAAATAAATATCTAAAAACTACCTGTTACTTATTGAAGACTATCGAAAAGGGAGTTGTTAGTAAAGGGTAAATCCCAATTTATCAGGAAATTTCTGTATTTATGAATGTAAATACACTCATAAACTTTTAGGTCGGTGGAATTGTTGTTGAGCATCTTTTGGGAGTAATTCTTGTGAATAGTGTAATCGCACCTTATAAAATGATACGGCCTTTTGCATATTATAAACTCTTTTATTAAATGAGGGAACAAAACGTCTGTGAATCTCTATGGCAAATCAATTAATTAATTAATTAACAAAATTAACAAGCAACTTGATAAATCTTCTCAGTTCGACCAACCTGACTTTTTCTCGTCCTCGAGGAAAGTACCAATAGTATTAAAACCGTAACAATATAATGCACAATAATTGCAAATCAGAAATAAAATAAGTACAGTCGATGATCAGTAACGCTATACTTGGTAAGTTCTCTATATGGGGTGGCTTTATTCGAGTACTTCTGTCGAAGTCTCTTCTTCTAGTTCAGTACCTTCCGATCCAGAACTATCTACAAAGTTGGTCCTGTGATATTATAATTTATCTGATGGGCAAATACCGACGTAGGTATTTCTGGTTCTTATCGATCCTTTCATATCTTCAACCACATAGCGATCGTGGTCGAGAACCTTTGTTATCGTGAAAGGTCCATCGTATTTAGGCAACAGCTTTTTACTTTTGCCATCATTATGGGGACGTTCCCGCTTAACCAAGACGAAATCTCCAACCGCATACGATTTCGGTTTGGAGCGTTTTTCATTATAACGTAACTGTGAACGTTCTTGCATCGATCGGAGACGTTCTCCTGCAAGTCGTCGTACCTGTGCTACGTTTGCACGGTCTACATAGCCAAACAGCATATAAAAGGGACTTTCCCCAGTTGCCTTATTGATGGTTGTGTTTAAACCCCATTGTATCTTTACAATTTCGTTATCCCAACTATCGTCATCGTTTGATGTAGCTGCTAAAGCGGCCAAAATGGTACGATTATAACGCTCCACTTGGCCGTTAGCCCTTGGAGTGGCCGTTGCGTTGAAGACAAGTTTAATATTATAATTCTTACAAAAATTTTGAAACCGTTTACAAGTGAAAGCGGTACCGCTATCTGTAACCAATCGTTTAGGTACACCAAATATGCTGATGATGCCGGAAACAACAAAACTTTCAACATGTTTTGATGTTGTATCCCGTACTGGTTTCAAAAAAACATACTTGGTGAACGCATCGACGCCCACAACAAGAAGCGAGTTTTTATGTTTGCTTTTTACGAAAGGAACTAAATGATCCAAATGCAAAGTATGCATTGGTTCAGTTACTTTTTCAATAGAATTTAAAAACCCCGGTTGTTTGCCTGCTGGTTGTTTATTTTATAAACAACCTAAACAAGCGGATATTGTATATCTTTTTACGTATACGTTTCATGGCTGGAAACCAATAATGTTGACTTAACGCAGAGAATGTTTTGTCGACCGAAAAATGACCCTTGCCGTCATGATAAATCATTACTAATTGTCGTCGTGTGGTTTTTGGAACGACCCATCGTAATTCGTTTTCGGTTTTCCTAAAAACGCGATTGTTTTGCAATTTATACTGATTATGAATTTCATTTTCTTCACGATCTAAAGGTTTCTTTGATAATATTTCGTGTAAAAACTTTATTCTTTCATCTTGCAATGGGGCCGCGAGTACTCAAACATCTTCTAAGATATTTACTTTTAATAAATCGATTCCGCTATAATCGATTATGCTTTCGGTTGCATTGCGGCTTAAAACGTCAACGTGTGTCATTTTTGAACCATTTCAATACTCTACGCTAAATTGATACTCCCATACTCTTTGCACAGCTTCAACATAAACTGGTCCAGTATAATCGCTATGAGTTGTGACGTTCACATACCCAACCGTTTTCGGTGGAATCACCGTTGCCTCTGATGCCCACAACGGCAATTTTCGTGGAGACACGTCGTCCATCTGGGGTAAGCCAACGTCTGTTTTATGATAGACTCGAACTAAATCGTCTCTAATAGTCACCACTACGTCAGGGTGATTTATCAGAGGCTGCCCAATTAAAACTGGTACCGTCTGAACCACGTCAGGAACAAGGAAGGCCTTGAGGTCTACGTTGACCCCATGTACTTCGATGTTGACATCGACTTCACCCAAAACTCGCGCAATTCCACCTGCATATCCTTGAATGATCGCCTTGCTAGGCTGAGATTGTAATTTCAGAGCTTCCGCATCTGTTTGACGTATAGTTATAGCTCCACTGCCTGAATCTAAGTAGCCTTTTGTAGCTTTGCCAGCTGTCTCAGCCGCAGGGCAACAGCCACTCCGTCCACCGGTAACAATTTCTGGCGCCCAACGTGGGACACAGCCTCCACCAACCGAAGACGGAACTCCAGATGGAGTCTCGAGCCCCCTGAAGGAACCACCTACCCCCGCAACGGCCACCATCCACCTTCGCAGCGGACCCTTCGTGACTAAAGCCAACGCCGACCCCAGTCCGACGCCTGGGACACCCAGCCAACCGAGCACCAGCGTGGCTAACCCACCGCTGTGTCCATAGTCACGGATCGTCCTCCGCTGGACGACCTGATTCGGGCTCTCTCCGACGCCCTGAGCCAGGTTCTTCACACAGATCTACCATCCCCGTTACCGCCAAGGCCAAAGTTCGCCGGCCTACCACACGAGGACCCGACCGGATTCCTTCGAAGCTCCAGGACTACTTCGCCCTCCAACACGTCCACCCCGACCTGTACACAGCGAACGCCGCCGGACACCTTCACGGTACCGCCGCTACATGGTACAGGAAGGTCGACGCCGCCGAATTGGAATGGACAACCTTCCAGAGCCACTTACGGCATCGATACGCGTCCGATCGCGTGATCGCACAGGTGCGAGCCGACTTATACAACGAAGAGCAGAAAATCGCCGAGCCCATTGAACGGTTCATCCGTCGCGAGGCCCGCCTAGCCCGCCGCCTACAGCCGGACTCCAGCGAGACACTCATTATTTGCACCGTGGTATCTACCATCCACCCCCGCTATCGGCGCCTAGAAGGTTCCACCAGTTCAACGATATAAAAGATCTGGGCAACGCCGCCCGACCACAGAGCCGAAACGCGGCCGAGAGGACACGACCGCCCCTAATGCCGTCCGCAAATAGCAGCCATTGCCGGTTAACCTACACCGTCACATCCAGACCCCCCAGGGTCCACCGCCAGGAAACCGCCAAAACCAGCCGCCCCCAATGAAAGGAGCCGTCCCTTGCCAAAATGCCTATTTTGTCCGGAGTACCATTGGCATCGCCATTGCCCCATCGCAACCGAGCCGGGAAACTCCCCACGGGTCGGCCCCAGTCAGCCCGCCAAGGGACCGACCCCTCTATAAGAAGCATGGGAAAGAATCACAGCCTGCCCCGAATCACGGTGACCGTGATCGGAACTCCCATACGCGCACTCATCGACACCGGAGCCAGCGGTAATTTTATCCGCGAAGCACCCACCTGAGTTCTAGTCTGAACTCCACGGCCTACTCACAGAATTTGCAGACGTGTTCAAAGAGGACATGTGGGCCAAAGGGATCATCGAACCAGCTACCTTTAATTACAGCTCCCCCGTAGTTATCGTCCCGGAAAAAGCCGGCACTCCTCGCTTTTGTGTGGACTACCGAAGGCTCAACGCCCAAACTGAGGACGACCCCACTCCCCTACCCGTCATCGAAGAGACTATCCGAAATATAGGTACCGCGACGATATTCACCACCCTGGAAATTCGATCTGGTTACTGGCAGATCCCCCCGGACCCGGAGAGGAGTGAAACTGTTTGTCGGACCACCCCCCTGAGACTCTTCTTATAATAAATAAATAAAGAATGTGAAGAGCAAAGTTAACAATAAAATATAATGAAATTTTTTTAATTTATTTAGGAACACTAAAGTAAAAATGCAACAATAAGTAAATAAATTAGGATTGTAATGAAAATGTGAGAAAAATTAAAACGGTTAAAAAGATACGAATTTAAGAGTTGATGAATAAAAAATTAGAGAAAGAGAACAAGAACAAAAAATCTAATTCTTTAGAGAATATGTATGAATTTTTATATTAAAAAGTAAAAAACTGAAGTTAGAGTAAAATAAATATGAAAATTTTAAGGAATTATTTTTTTAGAAATACGAAAAAAAAATGTAACAATAAATAATCATCTAATCCGAACTATCCGTAGAAACGTTCGAATTTCGGAGGTAGAAATTTTAATGAAATATAAATAATAACAAATTGATGTAATGTATATGTGTAAATGTAGCACTGTTTGTTATGGGGAAACCCACAACACAAAAGGTCCACAAAACTTTTTTAGCTTGACGGAATTATCCAATATTCCCTAAACTATTGAATTAGTATGAGTGCAATAACAAACTGCGGACATTTACGAAGATTTTTTTTTACAGGTTTCTACATGTGTAACAATAAATAATTAATTATATTATAGCATCTTAGTATCTTTCCTCACATTGTTTCTATTTTAAGTTATAACAATAAGAGATAAGGCGTTAATACATTTATCGATGTTTTGCTACTCGAGGCGAAGTCAATGGTGGGAAACATGAGATTTTTTCGTGCGTGCGGCCAGAAAGTGGCACTTGAGCCTTTGCCTCCCAACCGCCAAGCACAAAAAAGATTATACTTTTTAATCTAATGACAATTGAGCACGCAATCGTCTTCATTAACTTGAACCTAAAACGTGTTTGAATACGGCCCTGTGCCCTGCAAGGTAACTGACCCATCTCTTATTGTGATCCGGAAGAAAACGATACAGCGATTGACATTACCCGTATTCTTTCCATCTCAAGAGCTGCAATTACTATTTGCAGAACGCCAGAGCTGATGTCAAAATTATTATAATTAAAAAAAAAAATCCTCAAAAGTAACATAACATT
This sequence comes from Agrilus mali, assembly GCA_029378335.1. NCBI lineage: Eukaryota > Metazoa > Arthropoda > Insecta > Coleoptera > Buprestidae > Agrilus > Agrilus mali. Next base: position 12,708,945 of record CM055663.1, on the reverse strand, counting down.
TAATGTTCTAAGTGCTACCAAGAAACCGTGGTTTCAATGTTATTCATTATCAGCATCGCACTCTATACATATTTGCCTTAATATACAGTATTGTCACGAGTACTTGCCAATTATGTTGGTGTGAGCCTAATTAACGAACATCTTCCCAGAATAGATAATGAATATTCCCGGCTTTCCTGAAATATCTAGAGAACTCCAGCAGAGATCAATGGGAGAACAATCGGATTACGAGAAGGCTGTAGAATTCCCTAGAAAGAAGCTGAAACGACTATATAAAGCGAGACAGCTCGCACTGAGTAAGTTGACAGTCGACAGCTGATGTTTACAAGCGAATGGGAAGCGATCGATAGGCGAACCATAGGCGATAGAATTCATAGAGTGCGATAAATAGTGTTTACGTTAACGGCGATTGAAAGAGACTTTTAGTGAAATAAATTGTGTAGACTTGATTTTTAACTGTAGTGTAATCAAATTAACTTTAATAATTAAATAAATTCGTTGTTCTGTTTTGTTAATTGTGTTTTCCGTGACTTTAACACGTCACATTTTTGGTGTGGGATTGTAAGGGAACTTTAAGATTCCCGAAGAAAGTTAGTGTGACAGATCGTAGAAGAGGTCTGAAGAGGGAAAAAGAATTTTGAAGCCTTATGTCAGTAACAAGAAAACAATCAGCAATAATGGAAGAACAAATAAAGGCTTTTAATGGTAATGATGAAGGAAATGAAGGCAGGCTAGAAAGAAATGAAGGACGAATTGAAGAATGAAATGAAAACTGGACAAGAAAGAATGGAATGTGGACAGGAAGAAACGAAATTGGCACAGGAAGAATTGAAGAATAAAATAGAAGCTGGTCAAGAAAAGATGGAAGCGATGCAGGAAGAATTAAGGGTAAAGCTGAAGGAAGTCAGAACCGAAGTGCAAGAAGAATTAAAAGAATTACGACAAGAATTGGAGGCGAGACAAGAGAAGCTAAGAGATGAGTTGAAAGAAGAAGTACAAAAGGAAGTAGAGAAAATACGACAGAAGTTCGAGAACACAAGACCGGCTAGTGAAGTAAAGCCCGAAGAGACTGCGAAAGCGATTAGAATTAAGCCACCGACTTTCGACGGAAAAGTTTGCTGGTCTGTTTACAAACGACAGTTCGAGGCAGCTGCAGAAGCAAACAACTGGAACGATTTTGAGAAAGCAACGGAGCTGGTCAAAGCTCTGCGAGGAGAAGCATTGGACGTCCTCCAAGGTATTCCAGAGCGCCAACAAAGAGACTTCTCTGCGCTGTTAGAGCGACTCGAAATGAGATATGGCGACAAACATTTGCAACAAGTGTACCAGACCCAGCTAAAGTGTCGCAACCAGAAGACGTCAGAAAATCTACAGGAGTTCGAGGCCGATGTGGAACGTCTGGTTAGATTGGCCTATCTTACCGCTCCGCAGGACTTTGCAGACCAGCTAGTAGTCCAGACATTCGTCGATGGTGTAAGGGACACCAACTTACAGCAAGTTCTTCGTTTGGCCCGCCATAAGACTGCGAGTGACGCACTGGCGCACGCCTTAGAATTTGAAGCTGCAAAACAAGCTTCTAAAGGCCACGTGCGTGTACGCCAAACAGCTGTTCAGCACGACGAATACAAGAATGAAGTCACAAGGCTGATCAGGGAATGTGTCGAAACTGTCAAGAAAACTACCATCAATGACAGAAGAGAATCGGCCAAATGTTAGGAATGCGGACAGGTCGGTCACTTTTCCCAAGACTGTGGCCAAAACAAAGGAAGACCAAGGTGCTGGGAATGTGGAAGGCACGGACATTTACAACAAGACTGCCCGGCCGAGGAACGCCGTGCGGATCAACAGCAGTCGGGAAACTAAGATCAGCTAACTTTGAGGGGCGCAAGTTGGCTTCTCCCCACCAAGCCCCAGCCGAAATCGTCGTTTCCCAACTAAACGGAAGCAAGTCCTTATTCGAATGGTGGTCGATACGGGAGCTTCAAAGACCATAATCCTGCCGAACATCGTTAACGAGCGGAGAATCCGTCCCCTGCAGAAGAAGCTGCGTTTGACCACGGTTACCGGAGAAACGGCGCCGATTAATGGAGAATGCGACATCGAGTTGAGACTGGAAGAAGTATGCCTTCGACACAAGGCACTGGTAGCCGATGTCGCCGACGACGTCATCATCGGATTGGACCTTCTGGAACAAAACAAAATTAATCTGGATTTGGGCTCCGGCATTTTACGTATCGGCAAGGAAGAGTTGGTGACGACAAACCCCACCAAAGAGTACGGTCTTCGAAAGGTCATCGTAGCAGAAGACCGATTACTACCTGCTAGATCCAAGGTAGTTCTGAAAATAAGCATCGATGGCGAAGGTGCGGATTGTTTGGTGGGGATAGTAGAAGCCAAAAACCCGGACTTGACACAGAAAGCCATACTGATAGGACGAACACTAATTCGAACTGGGACGCCGAACGCATCTGTCAGAGTGGTCAATCTGAAGGACTTCGAACAGAAAGTGTGTAAAGGAATGGAAGTAGGAGTCCTTGAACCAATGGTGTCCATCCTCCAGTGCGAAGTCGAAGCTGAATCCTCAATGGCAGAGAGCAAACCGCTTCCAACCGTTCTTCGAGACTTAGTGCAGCGTTCGGCCACAAACCTTATCAGCGAACAAATTAGAAAGTTCGAAGAACTGCTCAGCAAGTATCGAAACGTCTTCGCCCTATCTGCGTTGACTACAGGAAGCTCAACGATGTAACCTTAAAGGGCAGCTATCCCTTACCCAGAATCGACGATACCCTTGACAGCTTGGTTGGTGCCAAATGGTTTTCAACGTTAGATTTGAAGAGTGGATACTGGCAAGTTGAACTGGATCCTCAAGACAAGCAGAAGACCGCATTCACGACTGGTTATGGGCTGTGGCACTTTAACGTTATGCCATTTGGACTATGTAACGCTCCCGCCACCTTTGAGCGACTTATGGAAAATATGCTACAAGGGCTCAATTGGAAGGTTTTCCTGGTGTACCTAGACGACGTGATAGTATTGGGAAAGACATTTGAAGACCACCTCCGGAATGTCGAAGAAGTGTTCAAGAAGCTTTCAGCAGCCAAGTTAAAACTTAGTCCCAAGAAATGCAATCTATTCTGTAAGGAGGTGAAATATCTTGGCCACGTTATCGCCTCAGAAGGAATAAGAACCGATCCTGCAAAGACTGAAGCTGTGATAAGTTAACCTGTCCCGAAGAACTAACACGACGTTTATAACGACGATGAAAGGAGAAGGACCATTAAATTCCGTCAATATATAAAAAGAAAGAGAGAAAGAATGAAAGAAGGAAATTAGGCAAGAAAAGTACCCAGTAACTGATTCTTAGATTTAACTTTATTAACCTTAACATTTATAAACAATTACTAAGTACAACTGCTGACTATCTGTAAATGTAAACAAAAAATTTGTGTTTAGACTCGGTCGCAATATGAGAGTATGAGATTTCTAGCATCTTGTAATTAATAGTTCATTAAAAGTAATCTCTAATAAAACCGATATCGACGTTACATCCGAAGTCGTTACAGGAAAAGGCTTTTCGAATGATTAATTAACGGTTTGTATCTGTGTAGGTCCTTTGGTGGTTTTACCGTTCACAAGTTTTAAAAATTAAAAATCAAATGACTAGATAATGTATTTACGGACGGATGAACAAAACAAAATTATGTAATGTTTGCTAAATACATAACGATTACCTCCCTAAATTAATTTTACTCTTTCACTTAAATATATTACGATTCTAATGACGATTTGAACATCAATCTTACATTTTTTATTTAAATGTCCCCTACCATGTCTTTCAAATTATTTCAAAAAACACGATGGATCTATATACATACTTACTATGTATATTGTTGAGGAGTGCGCGCACGTATCTTTTCAACTTTTTAAATCGAATTTTCTCAAAAAAGTAATGATATATTTTTTGTTATTATTCCACTCCCAAAGAAACTTCAGAACAATTATATTTAAGGATAGGGGTCGTATTTTACGAAAACTGACACATATTTCAGAAATATATCCTTATTGATATTTCTATGTACCAAATTTTTTGTAAATATTTTATATATTTTATTCCAAATTTATTTTTTTTGTATTTATATATATATATCACTACGTATTTCTACAACTAGTCTCATCATCCTTACTCTCAGTACTTCTCTTTCTATCACATCTATTTTACTAACAACCCTTTTGTATAAATAACCTCTAATTTCCGATTTTATTATTCCCGATGCCTACACCGATTACCTTAACTCCTTACCTAATTCCATCAAATAACCAAAACTAACCGCACACTATACTACGCTAAGTAAACTTAGTAAACCCATTAATTCCCATAGATGTAGAGGGGTTTCTGTGGTTGGTACGAGGACACCTTCGTCGGGAATCCGACACTACCCAGTCGTACGGAGGCTGGGTGTCTATGAAGATTTCCCCTCTTCCACGAAAACATAAAAAAAAACTATTTCATTACAGTCTACGATCCGCACCAGTTATAGTAACTTGCCTACAATTGTTTATATTCATTTTGTTGTTTTATTTTTACTATTCTTGCGTTTGAAATTTTGTCACTTGTTTTTCTATTTTTGCATCCTTCATTTTTTTATTGTATATATCTTCATTTATTCGTATTTTATGTTTTGTTCATATCTGTATATAAATATTTTTTGTTAGTGTTTTCTTTTGTTTGTTAATATTCTTATTAATATTAACTTTAAAGACGCTAAACAAATTTTATTAAAATGATACGAAGCATTATTGTTTCATGGAAAAAAAAATATTTGTTTACACTTTGACAACCTCTGAATGCTATAAAGATAGAGTTAATCGACTTGTTTTGATCCCAGAAACCTGTTGTTGTTCTGTGTTTACGAAGTTTTAAAACATTCCATAAATAAAAATTGTAAATGATGTTTGGCTTTTGCTAAATTATTAAAAAGTGAGTTAGGACTACCTATTTTAGTGTTATTATTTATCGCTTTGTAATACAATAAGAATTAGTTATTTTTATACAATGAATAATTTAGTACGAGATGTGATTAAAAAAAATGTATATCTCGGGTGCCGCTTTGTCAAACAAAGAAAAATAGAGCAGTAGCGGTTTCTGGAAGAGAGTTCGAAGCTCTCATAATTAAAAAAAAACAATTTAAACTTGAACAGTATATTAATAATTCGATAAAAAATTATTAACACTTACAAAAAGACATTAGCACAGCCAATGAATATATTGAATCTCTGCGCTAATGTAGCGACTGGAAGCTGGTTTCAGGGGATAATTGGGGATTTGTCGTAACCTTTTAGATCTTTAGGAGGGTCGCCTGCAGGAACCTATCAGCCCCTAATTGGTTATCGAGATTGGTTGGAAGCTAGAGCCTCGTCTACTTGCCTCGGTGAAGTTGTTTCAGGATGTCTTTACTTCTACCCGCAATCCCAGTCCCCTAATCCAGCTGAAACCTACTCTAAAAAGCTCGATGGGCTGACATCAGAAAAAGGACAAGAACTATGAATGAAGCTATAACCTAAAAATTAAAGGATATTATTATAAAAAAATTAAGGTTTGAAGACATTGAAGATGCCTTCAAATAAGGTGTATGAATGGGCAGGGTACGATTCCGCCGTATTTGTTTAATTTATTTAAGTTTTGCAAATACATTTCTCCGTGTGTATGAAATTTGAATAATAATTTATTATTTTGAAACATTTTTGTTTATTATTTATTTACAAATTATGAATATAACAAAATAAATTATGGGAAAATGAGAAGTTATGGAAGGAGTTTGTTGATAAAAAATAGGTGGTGCCCGCCACCCTACCGATATTTTAGAATGTGCTCTAGAGTACAAAAAGGTTGAGAACCCCTACCTTAGATGCTTCTGTATACAATCGGGGCGGAATAGTACCATCAAAATTATTACCTGCAAAAGTTCGGGGCGGAATCGTACCATCATTCAAAATTTACCTGGTGATTTTGTTGACCGCGGGGTGGAATCGTACCATACCGGTATGCATGGTTCAAAAAGGAAGGGCAAGGAATTGTCAGTCGTCAAAATAATGGCCGAAACACAGTTTAAACATACAGCAATTGCTCAACACAGATACCATGTGAAAAATAAAATGTAATCCTAAAAAGTTAAAAAGAATTAAAAATTAAAAGTAATACTTAGTAATAAGGCAAAATAAGAAAAACGTTGAGGATTGCAAAGATAAAGTAAGAATCAAAAACTATGAGCTTGCCTCGTGGCAAACCAAGAAATATGAAAAAAATAAAACAATTAAAAAGTACTTAACAAAACAAGTATCCCAAATGGCAAGGTCAAAAGCTAATTAGACTCTATGGAGAATTTTAAATTTAAAAAAAAAATTATTATCTAGTATCTGGCTCACAAACAAAATTTTTACTCGAACATCAAGCACAAGACCCAATCAGAAAACAGAGGAAAGACACATATATGTCTCGTCAGTACAAAAGGGCCAAGGAAAAGACCTTCAGCACCTTATTAGAAGAAATTGTAAAATCCAGGCTTGTTGGCCTAGGTCTAGGATTGTTTCTCCTTCGGTGAGAACACCGAAGAAGTTTCTTATCCGACGTTTCGCCAACAACTGTGGTTGGCATCCTCAGGGAACGTAGCGTAGGCGTAATGTCCATCGCTGCGGTCGTATTGAGACTGTTATACTCCTAGACCACGGCCAATAAGCCCGGATTTCACAATTTCTTCTAATAACGCCGTCCGTGAAAGCCTAAAAGTCTTTTCACCTTCAGCACCGACCAGAAAAATTCATCGATAAACCCATCGATCGCCTTGTTAGTTGTTACTTTGATGATAAGACGGAAGTTCGATCAAAATTTAAGAAAAAATAAAGAAAGTTGAACTAACATAAACGTTAACTGAGGAGAGAAATCAAGCTTTAGTAACGGAATTGATTTTTTCGTAGGAAAAAAAAACGTTACACTATAAGTCCGACTCTGGGTATTCAAAGCCGTTTTTCAAATAAAACCAGTAAACTTGTAAATATGTTGTAAACATGCATCACATATTATTTATTAGTATTATTGGGTAATAATTACTTACCTTGCGATAAACCCCACTTAATTCAATGATCTTAAAATATGCTGTCGTTGAACTTAACCCTGAACTCTAATAATACACGTATGATATGCTGTTTTTTAATTTTATTCTAATTTGCCAACATTTTTAAGTAAGGTTTTCTTTTTGTCTCGTGAAAAATCGTCAAAAATACGTTTCACTTTTAGTTTTGGCGATTTTATGTATGAACCTAATTTAATTATAAACTTATATTTAAAAAATTGAATAAAACAATATAGTTTCAGTTAATTATTTAATTCGAAAACTCGACAATATTGTTTCGATCGTTGGCGATCATTGAGTATAATTGTTTTTCTTGATAATGATTGCAACGATCGAAACAATATTGTCGAGTTTTCAAAATAAATAATTAAGTGAAACCATTGTTTTATACATTTTTTTTAAATAAATGTTAACAAGTTTCACAAGTTACCGTATGGAAAATATCACATTACTTTTTTTTTAAACTGTACAATATTAAAAAAAAAAAGTTAAGATTAGAGACAAGATTAACGAATTAAGGTTTAAATCTAAGATACATACTTACAGGGTTCTTCAAACTGAGTAGTACATTAGACATTATAGAAAAACCAAAGATGTTAGAGGATTTAAAATTTGGAGTTAAATGGAATATTGTATATTTGTTTCGACAAATTCGTATGAAACATACAATTTTAGAATAACTTCGATAGCCGACTTAAAAAAAATCAACCTAAAAGCAACCTAAACAATAAACAACCATAACATTCACAAAAACTAATTTACAGTGTTTTTTACAGTATAGTTCAGCCTCATAATTTGTACAGGGCGTTCAGAAAAAATCCTAGTTTAAAAAATTTCACGCGAATAGCCTTGTTTTAATCGCCCGACTAACGTACGTCAACTTTTTAGGATAAATGATAAATTGCAAAAAGTATACATCTTACTTTTTAGGGTTCCGTACCCAAAGGGTAAAACGGGACCCTATTACTAAGACTCTGCTGTCTGTCCGTCTATCACCAGGCTGTATTTCATGAACCGTGATAGTTGTACAGTTGAAATTTTCAATTTAATTCACAGATCATGTACTTCTGTTACGGCTATAACAATAAATACTAAAAAACAGAATAGAACAATATTTATTTTGCCGTTTTTATAGATAATTATACATTTCTGTTACGATCTAGCATTAAATCGAAATGGAAATGCTTACAGCAGATTTTTGGTTACTTATGGTAATTAAAATAACCATCAGTCAAGCGCGAGTCGAGCCTCGTTTTATTAGGGTTTCGTACATATGATTAAATAACTATTTTTTTATACGTGAAATTTAATCATTTGATACTTTTTTCTGTTTAAGTTCTTAGATAGTACTAAACGGAAACCATATACCTATTTTGTTTCCGAGCAACAACCCAAGAATAAAAAATACATGCTTGGTTGTTTTGGTCACAGCTAATAAACTACACTATAAATCGGCGTTTTCAGTATTTGTTGTTTAAATACAGCATATGGAGTACGATATATAAAAATTTCCAATTCCTAACTAATTTTGTTTTTGGGATAGACTCCGTAACAAAAATGGTCCAAAAGTGACAAATTTGATGACCCCCTATTCCGTCATTTTTATAGATAAAAAATAACAAAAATTATATTTGTTTTCTATTCAATGAGTTCTAAACAATGGTACCCCACATGCCAAGGTAAATAAATTTTTGCTCCTTTTGATGTGTGGGCAGTGGCGGATTTACACATTTGCCGCCCGTAGGCTATTCAAAATTTGCCGCCCCTACTGACACCTGCAATTATATACCCTAGTCAATTTTTTTCAATGAAATTGCAACTTTATGATTGTATTACGTATATTTTTATAAGACTAATCAACAAATATTGATACGAATTCATTAGAATTAAAAATGTAAGAATATTAAGAAGAACTTTCGTTGAATGGATATAAATAAACAGCTTTTATTCATAACAATATTATCATTACTGTTTTTTTCTTTTAATTATCATCATTCTAAGAAATGTATAATATTTATGAAATTCTGTGCAACAATCTGCAATTTTTTACGTGTAAATTTATTAAATTTTTATTCTACACTCAAACAGGTTGTTATCATCAGAAATATCAATAGAAAAGTATTAATTTTCCACATATATATCTATATAATATTTGTTATTGTTATTTTTAAGCAATTTTTTTCGGATCCCATTTCTCTTCGAATAAATATATTTAAGTGGTGAAACATATTACACATAAATTGGATAGTGTGGGTGGACCTAAAGAAAAAATTATGGCAATATTTATTTTAAAAAATAGGTAAAAATACTAAATTTAAAATGTAATACTTAAACGCTATTGGAATATTTTAAAAATTCAAAATCACAATAGTATATTTTATAAATAAGCGTTTAGTAATATTACATATACAGACGTTAGTGTATTCAATATATTGTATAGCACTAAAATATTGTGATTTTTGTTGATTTTTTGAGCCTCGTTTTTTTCCGTGTATAAGATAATAATTTTTTTTTCTGTAAGGCAAAAACAGTTTTGAGCAAAGTTTGCCGCCCCCTAAAATCTGCCGCCCTAGGCTCTAGCCTTTTCAGCCTGGTGGTAAATCCGCCAGTGTGTGTGGGGTTCCATAAAACAAATAATTAAATTGAATTTTTAAGTAAATATTCGGTTTTATGTTAACATTCTACATAGTATGTAGATTGTACCTACATATATCCAATTTTTAAGCCTATTAGGAAGGTGAAATCTGTGACATACTAACAGACGGACGCACAGACAACAGAGTAACAGAAACACAGGGGCGCATTCACGGGGAGGGGTAATGGTGGAGGGGGTAGTTACCCCTTCCAAAACTTACTAAACATGATTGCAAAAAATATTAAATGACTAGAATTTTTTTGATCAATCTGGTAGCAACGCATTTTATAATATCTTCTCGACGTCAACTAACCCCCCCTTTCCTTCCCTTACTTACATCTCAATAACATTCACTGTTAGCCGAAAAAAAACTTTTGGGTGCTTCATTCCCACCGATGTTGGTGGGTGGGCTCTAGGACAAAGTCGGAGAGTGGGTGGAAGGCCCTCTCAGTCTTCTTTAGGAATATTGGGAACGGGAGAAAGGTGGTTGGGGTAAAAAATATGACACGAACGAAATGAAGACAGAAGAGAATTGAAAGACTTTCGGTGAAATTTTATTGCCCCTGCATTTGCCTAAATGATCCAAGGAAATCACAGAAAAGCTTAGACCAAGGCAGTCGGTCCCGGAATCGAACCGGCGACTAGACCAGACTAGACCATGCCGCTACATTTTTTTTAGGAATTTAAGCCTACATTTTTTTAGCCGAAAAAAAAACTAGCCTTAAATACCTATTTTAATACATTATAATATCTCTCCTCCCAGATTCCCTGAATACGCCACTGAACAGATATAGGGTTCAGTTTTGCCCTTTGAGATATACATTTTGTACGTTCATTTTTTTAAATTTAATAACCTGTTCGGAAATTTGACATAGGTTAATTAGGGGGCATAATTTCAATTTTAATTTTTTAAATTTTTAATGGACTCCATATTTCTTACAGTTTACGAGATCCCAATGATATCCCATCCTTATGTTGGACACTCCTGAAGAAAGTCGAAACCAAGTGCATTTTTATTAATTTGGACAAAAATATGTTATTTACATTCTTTATTTCCAATAATAAAACAAATCGATACTATCACTTCGTTTCGTTCTGGCAACTGGCAACTTCTTCCTTGCTTCTTTTTAGACCAATCAAAAAAAATTTTGTAATGTAAAAATTAAAGACCTGTATTTTTTAACTACCACCTGTAGGTATTACTCTTTCAATTTGTATTCGAAAATCATAAAATTAACAAATTACAGAAAAATTACCTTTGCCAAAAAGCGATAGTAATAACTAATAAATAATGATGTCATGACTTTGTGTGTTACCTTTGTACCCGAGCCCCCAATTAAACGCAAGTAATGAATAATTATAATAGATGTTTCGCTTTAGTTAGCAGAAAATATAAATTTATATAAAAAAAAATGATTGGTAGTTAAAAATTAAGACATAGATAACATATAATTCACCGGATTACGAGTTACCTATTTTAAAATTGCGGAAACGGAAACTTTTACCTTTGTCATATAATAATTGTATTATCTTTAATAAGCCTAATAATGCTTCCAAGATTTGCTTGAACAAAGCACAAAAATCAACGGCTGCTGCTCTCGTAACATATAAAAAATAAATGACCTTTGGTAATAAAATATTGAGTATGTATTTTAAATTAAAGTATAAAGTACATTTTTTTTAATCAGCAGTTCTCAAAAAGTTGTCAAGCATTCTACATAATATAATAAAATGTTATTTGTATTATGTTCTAAAAAAATACGTGAATAGGATTTAAGACCAGTACGGTAGGTAGGTACAGGCCAACAGAAATAGCTTGGCCCTTGCAATCTGAACACCCACTGGTGCACGATGGACACAGCTGATATTGCAGTGGGGACAGTCCATTTAGTCTTCGTACTTCGATGAAGCACACAGCGTTGTATGTAAACTCGCCCCGTATTATAAGAAAAAAACATTAAATCAGAAACATCAACGATAGGGACAATTAATGATGATTTTTACCTAATTTTAAATTTTATTTAGTTTATAAAAGGTCGTGCAACTTTTAGCAAATACTTTTCATAATTGGTGAGACACTCTTAAAGGAAAGGGGACAAATAAAAGAAACACTTAGGAATACATATTTATTCTATAAACTGAATTAGTCAATGTTTCGTTTATTAGTTTATTATTATTATAAATATTTTAATATCAATAATAGCTGAGCTGAATACCTCGAAATATTTATTTATTTATTTATTATTTACAGTTGATGTGCGTTTACCACTGTAATTATTTAATTTAATCACTTACTAAAATCAGTATTCTGAGGAAGAAGTGATTGTAGAAATAACAATACTTGGTACTAAATTAATCTCATTCAAATAATAGTACATATTTAAAATACAAAATGGGAATTCTGCTTCAGTTAAAGTGTATTACCACTTTTCGTGTAAATATTACTAATACTATTAAGACACCCTGGGGTGAGTTTACTTGTACAATACGGGCCCGATTTGAAACACGGTACAAACACCAAGCGGTAAAATGCATCTTTTTCCTTCCGAATGCGCTTTCTATCTTTTGCACCGTTCGCTCGAAGTCTGAGGGGCCACTTTATTTCTGTTGATATTTTAAACAAAAGTTCAAACATAACTTATTTTTAAAAAATCAACAGAAATCATCAGTTTATAATAAGAAAACAACAAACTGTAATCTGTATACTGGATTTTAGAATAAGAATTGTTAAATTACTTATTATAGCAAAGAAATGTGCCTAGGTCGCGTTTTGATGCTAAAATTGAGACGGACGCCATTTTATTGGTGCCAAACATTGTTTCTTCAGAAAGGTTACTTGTTATGTTTATGATTATGTATGTCGCTGTGTAAGAAAAATAACCAGGAGTCACGTTTCACAGGTAAAAATATGTCTTTATATTATTGTTAAGTATAGAAATTCACGTTTAATTTGTTTGTGGCTTATACATATATAACAGAAAAATCGAAGTAATTTACTAAAGAAGATCGTAATGCTCAATTTTTTTTTTTTTTGAATGAGTTTCTGTCAGTTTTCTCAAGAAAAAATACTCAAAATGGTGTGAGCAATTGTTGATCATAAATATCCATTGTATAATTAAAAAATATTATCTATAATTAGAAACAAATACTGCTAACTTTTTAATAAAATAAATAAAAAAACATGCTTTTCTGAAATTAAGTTTTTATTTTAATTTCAAATAATATTTTAGTTATATGCGTTTTTTAAAAATTATTTCTTTTTTACTAATATTTACTATTCGTTGCGCTACTGAACTTTTGGTGCCAAGAGTTCTAAAACAGGCACCACCTTATGGCATTTAAAATTAAGAATCCGCTCTCTTTCCAAGCAAGTTATAATAGATAAATTATTAAGCTATGGGAAATGGATAAATTATCTATTTAAGTTATGTTAGGTTACTTTTTTATTCTATATTCGTTTTTTCGCCTACACTTCCAAACCAACGATTAATTTTAATTAAGTATTACTTCTTTCCTCCGTTCATGAAAACTTTACGCTCCTTCAAATAAAAGTCCGTGAAGTTAGTTGGCTTTGATATTACAATACTGCCAACATATAAGCCGTAAAACTTGAGTTAAACCACATTAGAAATAAGTAGGTAATATTTTTTTATATTAAAATTGAAGTTGTTCTTGAAAATCACAGTTTGAATGCCACTGGAAGGTACTTTTAACCTATTGTTGTGAAATAAAATTTTGTAGATAGAGCCTATCACAACATATTGAACATTTCCAAAGGTAGAAAAAACAATGACTAATTGAGCGTTTTTTTCTTTCATAAATTAATACAAAAGGTATAATAATAATTTTAGTTATCAACTCTTTTAACATTGAGTCAAAAATTTACAATATTTATTACATAATTGTACTTGAATAAAAGTTATCATTTACTAAAGTTTATAATATTCATAAAAATATGGTCGCATTGGGAAAATTCTTTCACCTGTATGTCGTACTTATACATATTACACATGTTAATATTGTATAATCGACTCACATGCTCACACCCACCTATTAAGTAACAATAGATAACATTTTCATTTTTACCTAGTTTTCTAAAAAATTATAGTTGAACTACACATCAGGTACGGTTTTAAATTATTCTAATTAATAAACAATAAACCTGTTTACTTTCTAATTTTTTATCAGCTGACGACGATTACAATTATTGTACTTTAAACTTATATTTATCTTGCTTTTATCACCAAATGATAAAAATTACGTCTCATTGCTTAAGCTCGTTTGTTATTGGTCGAAGAGCAGGGAGTGCAAAGCGCATAAGCAGCGAATGTTTTTCTCCGACAAAAATTTGTTGTAAATTGTTTATATCAAGTACAGCCGTCGTACTTGACGGTAATAATCGTCGTTTCAATTTAATTCGTTCAAGTTGTTGGGCAGTGCACGCAGTTCGAAATTTCCGTAAAATGCCTTCCAAACTAAAGAAAGTGTGCATCATAGGCAGTGGTAACTGGTAAGTTGTCAAGCGTATTTGTTTATATTTATCTTCCGGATTATTAATGAACATACTTAAGTATTTTTCCTGAATTATTTAACAATTTCTAGGGGCTCAGCAATAGCCAAAATAATTGGCAAAAATGTACAAAATTTACCACAGTTTGATAAGGAAGTTACAATGTATGTATACGAAGAAATTATAAATGGAAAGAAATTAACAGAAATCATCAATGAAACACACGAAAATGTAAAATATTTGCCTGGGCATAAACTTCCTGAGAATGTCGTGAGTAGTTTAATAAACTTCTTTTTTAATTTTTATAGGTTAGAATATGTGATATACCTTTAATTTTTAAATTTTGATCCTGAATTAATTCTTTTGTTAATGAAATCGACCAAACCAGTTATAAGGAATTACTTTTATGTAAGAAGGTTCATATCATTTGATATGTATTTATAAATAGTTAATCTTGGCAATCACACAATTGGGACCTACTTCAAGGATAAGTTAATGTGAAGGTTATCGATGCTGAAATTCTTTGTGTACAGATAATTTCCTGCTTAATTAAAATCCTTTACAATTGCAAAAAGTGTAGCTAAATAAGGCAAATATAATTCGCACACTTGTGTAATACAACACATTTGCTGCAGTAAGAAATTTTGATAGGTACATGCTTAACATTTGTGGTATTATAAAATAAAAAAAAATACAAATAGTCGTTAAATATTTTACGTAATGCAACCTTGAAAAACACTGATAATTTTACTACTAAAACGTTCATTCTCTGTTAAACAGTACCTACAAAAAATTAAAATTTACAGATTACATAAAAATAAAATTTCCTACCACCTGATAAATATTATCATGCATTAAATGACTTTGTCTGTTATTGCCACAATGTGGCTGATAAATACAGTTTCATAATAAAAAAAAAAACAAAATTTCATATACTTACATACACACATTTTAACGAATTATTGGATTTTTAATTTATTATATATACATTTTAATCATTGCATTCTATTTATTCTACTCACATTCCTGAACAACCTCAACTGGTTTTGCTCTATTACAGTCTGTGTGAGTCATATTCCTAATGTCTATCCATTGTGTGAATTTGCTTTTTTAAAATACTTTTACTGTTTATTAACCTACTATAAACCAAAACAATACAACAGATTACATAAAAGTTAGATTTTTTTATTGAGATCATCTGATGCGTTAAAAGGAGACAAGTACGTTGTTGCCATTTATTTTATAATGTTGCTGATATATATGTTTAAGACTTAATAAAAGGGCAACTAATAAGAAAATTAAAACTTGTATGATTAGCTAGATACATGTGTACAAATTATTGAAATCTTTTTTTTATGTACATGTTATCAAAGAGTCTTTCTATCAAAAACGTGCAAAGCAATTTTCAGATTAAATCACTGCTTCAATTGCTTCTATTAACCCCACACTGTTTAATTATAGTAATATTGACCAAACTGCTCCATCTCTCGTCCTCTGCTAGCCTTTTTCCTTTTACTGCTAAAAGTTTATATTGTGCTTGTCCGTAAGTTTCTAGGTCTTCCTCCTTATTTATTATTGTTTATTATTTCAGTATCACATAGTTTTCTTTCATGACTTTTTCTCTGTTCGTACTATAATCATATTCGTAAACAACCCCAACTAGTCTTGCTCTATAATGTTCTGTGTTGAACATATTCTTAAGCTAATCTTCAGATTACTTGTAGTATTGTAAGATACTTCATTGGTTGTAATTTACTTTTTCGAAATACAGTGATAAATTTACTACTAAAACATTTAGGTTGATGTAAACTGAAACAACCGAATCTACAACTGATTAGAACTTACAACTTACATAATACTAAATTTCTTACCTCTTGATAAATCTTATCATATACATTAAAAGAATTGGTATGGTACCATTAACATTATGATGTTACTGATAATTGTGTTTTAAACTACATAGGTAACTGATACAAAAATTAGAATTTGAGAAAACAACACTACGTTTCGAAAATTGTTTAATTTTTCACAAATGTTATTATAGATGAAGAATAAGATACTATTAAGATTGCGAACAAATTATGCTTAGATGTTAACTATAAAATGTAACAGAAAAAGTGAAGAGGAAGGGGTGGCATTAAAATGAGAAGTTGAGATTCAATAAGGGAAGAAATATTTACTTGTGTTTATTAAACGTTCTTTTTAAAAAAAATAAGTTTGATTCCTTTATTTAATGTGCTTATTATTTTAAGCATAATTCAACGAACAATCTACAATATTAAGTACGTCAAATAAAGTTAAACTTAAAGGTAATCTTATAAAAATAACTGTCTATCATGCAATTTTTAAAAATAATTATATTGTTTTTGCAGATTTCAAAATTAACTAAAACATTAAACCACAAAAAAACATTTAAGTTATAAAAATGCAATAACAATAAAAAGGTGCATGACATGGCGTTTCAGCTATTAAAATAATGGAAATTATTATTTAAAATTTTGTTGTTCAATAATAAACTAGGAAGAAACACATCAAAAATTAACCTTATCAGTGTCATGATGGATAACTCTTTACTATCGAAGTTCATTGGGATTAGGTACTTAAAAAAATAAACAACTTCAATCATATTTATTCTCTATTTGCTATTAAGCCTTGATAATAGAAAACTAACCATCAGCTATAAATAAAACTGTTTGATGCGAGGCCGTATCTGGTATCCAGCCTCTGTTATGCGTTCGGATTTTTCTTGTTTTTATTGAATTAAGGATTTTCTTGAATTTTATTGCCTTTTTATTGTAATACACTATAAATCAACTATTTACAAATATATATGTTGATTATTAATAACTCTTGGTCTTCAGAATGTAATTGAATTCTTGTTGCTTTTTTATTAATTTTTTTTGTTGTTATTTTATATTGTTCTTATCCATGACAATTTGGTTTTTTTTTTTTATTTTTGTAATTTTAGAAAAAGGGCCTCCTTTGTTAGTTTATAAATAAACACACATACAACTATAAATTAGAAGAAGAAAGATATATACATATACACAAAGAAAGATTTTTTTATTAACCGTAATAGACATATAACCTCAGCTAAAAAAAACATTTGCATTTTTATAAAATTTCTTCAATAAAAAAAAATCAAATACGCTGTAATTGTCTGTTTTATTTGCAGCAACCGTGAAAGGATACCAAAGCAAATGTAAAAACACATTGTGAAAGCTGACTATTTGTGTCTTACGACTTAAGACAATGAAATATCTTGACTGGGTGATCTTATTAGCTTTAAGACAGTTTGTCTTATCAAAAATTCTTACTAATTGAAAAAATTAGAATAAATCAACTTCAGAATGTAACATTTCTTTTTCTTTGTAAATTATTTTTTGCAACTTATGATTAAACGATTTGTGAACTTAAATGAGATATATTAGGGTTGTTTACTTCCCTGAATTACGAAACACGAAATTGAAAGTTAATTTTCTTGTTAACTTTTCAGCAGGGATATCGAGAGACCGAGAGGAAAGGAAATTCCCTTATGTTTGTGTTTTTTAGAGGGTCTAAAATACAAAACTTCCAAGGCTTTTTAATATGACATATCAAGATATAACAGAAGTATTTTGAAATAATATCTTAAATGTCCATCAAATTTTCCAATTTTGATATACATCAGTTGAAATCTTGGTCCCGATTGTTTACGCGGTCCTGCTTTTCAGTCGATAAATATCAAGAAAAATATCATTTTGAGGAAATACAACTTCTGTCCACTATTTCCGTTATAACGATCAGAAATATTCACTCGCAATGAAATATGCATTTGCATTTTAAAAAATGACCTGATATTTAACGTTAGGGTCACATTATGCGTCACCTGATGATTGCATTTTCGAAAACATAACTGAAATAAAGAATAGTAATAACACGAACAAAGTTTCAACAATAATTTATTGATCTCTACAATATTGTTTCGACCACATACAGAGTATTCTGTATGCTCTTGAAAATGACCACATAGTGGTCGAAACAATATTGTAGAGATCAATAAATTATTGTTGAAACTTTGTTCGTTTTATTACTATTATTAATAATGTTTCATCAAACGGTCACTTTAGAAAGTTTAAATTTGAAATAAAGAATTTCCAATCCCTCCACACATCTATCTTTTATGTTCAATAACCATGTTTGTATTGCTTTGTATGTATAATTAAATTTAAATTTGTCGCTGATTTAAAATTATATCAATTTGTTCTTTTTAGGTGGCTGTTCCTGACGTGGTTGATGCAGCAAAAGATGCAGATTTTTTAATTTTCGTCGTGCCGCATCAGTTTGTTCGCACGTTATGTTCAACTTTACTGGGCAAAATAAAACCAACAGCTGTTGCATTATCACTTATTAAAGTAAGCCTAACTCATGGAAAAAATAATATAAGTAGCAATCAATTTTAAATTGGTTTTAAAGGTTTATTATTGGTATTAATTTCATATTGATTATTGACGAGCCTTTTGCCAGATTGAAGAGATTTTTTTATTTCCATGTTTTCTAAAAATGTAAGTTTTACTCTTTGATAGTAATTTGACGTTGTCTAGATTTATGTGGTTATTATTGGTAATACAGTGTTCTAAATGTATTTGCTTTGATAATAATTTGATAGAATAAAAAAAATAATTTAATAAAATAGACAAGCACAAAACAAGTGGCGTCTATCAATTAAATTCTTATCAATGTGATTACTATTTGTAGATCAGTGCAAGCAACAACTTAAAAATTGTTACATCATTAAAAAATAAAAAAGTCACTTTTACAAAACCTGGAAATAAAAGAGGGTCTTTGAGCTAACTGGTAAAAACCTTACTAATAGTCCAAAGAAGTTTTTACATGTGATACACCTTTACTCACACCAAAAGATTAAGTTCCTGTTGTTTATGACGTCTACCCTTTAATTTAAGTGTAAAAACATAATGTAGGACGTATTTAATCTTTTCATTAGTTTCATATTCTGAACTCTTTTAAATGAACAACTAGGTCAAAACAATTGTCGCATAATTAAATCTATTACAAGTTGAAATATTTTTGTTTTAAGTTTTTATTTATTTAAGTTGGTTCTTGAGAATACATTTAGGTAATTTATCAATTTTTTCTATATTTTTCTCCATAAATGCAGTTTATAAATAATATATAAATTTACCTTGCTAAAGCAATCCTTTCAAGAGAACCATAAATCTGAAAAGTGTAAAACTGTTTGTAGTTCAGAACTATTAATTATGACTGTCATTTGAAAAAAACCCAAAGACCTAAAACAAGAGTTTCTTCAAACTCCAGTTTTTTCTCAATACATATCTTATTTAATTTTGATTCATCTTTGAACTATTTGTTTACACAATTATTTATTATAAGAATAAGGAACAATCTCAATTTTTGCCTCCAGCAAAAGTAAGGTTCCTTTTCGGAAACCAGATGACATAATTTTCTGAAATCAACAAATTACTTATTTTACATTTCCATTTTATCTAGTTTCTTTCAATTTTTATGCATTATAGGTATATTGTAAGAATAAGAAATAGTTATGATCATAATTTCATTTTAATGTTATGTTAGGGTTTTGATCAAGCAGCGGGAGGAGGAATTGAACTAATATCACACATTATCTCTCGACATTTAAAAATCGCTTGTCATGTCTTGATGGGCGCGAATTTGGCAGGAGAAGTCGCAAATGAAAATTTCTGCGAAACAACAATTGGCTGTAGGAACTTCCGCTTGGCACAAACACTTAAGGATCTTATTCAGACGGATTATTTTAGAGTGGTCGTCGTTAATGATGAAGAAGCTGTCGAAGTATGTGGCGCTCTAAAGGTAAGATAAACATCATTTTTCAGATTAAAATATGATGATAATAGCTTATCTTGTGATTATCACAACTATAGATTAACAAGTATGAATAACTAGGGTCAATGTTTCCGTTAGAAATATTGTATTAAAAAACGATATATTTATGCAAATTTGAGTCTTATATTACAATTTTATTCGTATCTTTAATGTTGCTATTTAAATGATACCACGATAATAATGTTCTTTTTATTTACATTGACTCAAACAAAACAAAGTTAGCAAAATGTGTATTTTTTTTAATGGACCTTTAGTATGTAAAAAATTGCTCCAAATGTACCTTAATTATTAATTGTCTAAATATTATGATAAAAACAACATTAAAATTCGTCGAAGTGTAAAACTCTTTCGATTTAATTTTAACACAAGATAGGATCAATTATGTTGCACAAATTAGAAGTCATTAGAAAAAATATTTCGTTTATCAAAACTTTTTTGTCACAATGTTTTTTCTTAACACAATTAAATATGTTATTGCTAAAAACTGAAACAATTTTATATTCAGAAAAGGGATTCGAGGGTATTTTTTTAACTATCACCGGTTAATTAAAAATTCTACTTAAAAATTTAAAATTCTATAGTACTTCTTACTATTAACTCTTCGAGGTATTAAGATATTGTGTCCTGCTTACATCAGTTTATAAGAAACAAATTCTATTTTAATAGTGACAATAGGTGAATCAAACATTCTGCATGTATTACAAATTTTAGGTGCGAAAATATTTGACGTTTAAATACTATTTAAATCTTATAAATTCGATTATGCAATCCTATTGTCTAAACTACCAATTTATACCAAATGAATTACAGAATATTGTCGCGTGCGGTGCAGGTTTCGTGGATGGCCTGGGGTTAGGTGATAACACCAAGGCAGCAGTTATTCGACTGGGTTTGATGGAAATGATCAAATTTGTCGACGTGTTTTATCCGGGAAGTAAACTGTCAACGTTTTTTGAAAGTTGCGGGGTTGCTGATTTAATAACTACGTGCTACGGAGGCCGTAATCGTAGGGTCAGTGAAGCCTTTGTAAAAACTGGCAAGTCAATAAAACAACTAGAAGACGAACTATTAAATGGGCAGAAGTTACAAGGTCCTTTTACTGCAGAAGAAGTTAACTATATGTTGAAAACTAAGAACATGGAGGACAAGTAAGTTTTACTTTTATGCCATAAAATAAAATCATTAATTTAATTAAAATTAAAATTAGAACTCTGAGCAATAGAGAATGTTATAAAAATGTAGAAATTCATTTTTTAGTAGTTGATCGAAAAGAAAAAAAAACAATTACAAAAAAATCCTTAACAGCTTGTTTTATTATTAACAGAAATCATAAAAAAGAAAGGAATAGTAAATATTTTTGATGTTCTGCATTTTACTTAACATTTTTGAGTATTTTTTACATAATTACTAGTTGTTACTAGGATTTCCAATGTAAATAACACGAGATTTTGTTTTCGATTTTACTGTATTAAAAATTTTTTTTGAAAGAAATGAGTTTTTGTAGCACATTAAATTTGCTACAAAATAAGTTCCTTTAAGCAAACGTTGTCCAACCGACAGTTTTTGAGCTTGAAAAGTGAATGTTATATTCAGTAAATAAATATGACTTTTAATAAATAGTCACTATCAAATAATATCACCAATTAATTAATCCAATAAATTGAAATTTAAAGATTTGATGTTAATTATTACCAGCATTTACCATTCAAGCTTTATAACTCAAAAACTGTTGGCCGAACAACGGTTGCTCAACGGAACTTTTTTTAAATTTAATTTCCTACAAAAGCTTATTTTTTCCAAAAAGATTCTTTTAATACCGAAAAATCGAGTTGAAACGAAATAAAAAAAAACACGTGTTATTTATATGGGAAATTTTTGGATGAGTGAAACCTCTAATTTACTTAGAATATTTTTCTTAACGGGAGTAGTTTTTTTATAAATTATCAGATTTTCTGGCAGGACAGAAAAAAATCGCCTAAAAATTAAACACTCTAGTGGTCACGGATAATTTCTTAATGTTTATATATAATTTCAGATTCCCTCTCTTTACCGCAATTCACAATATTTGTGCTGGTAAACTTCCTGCCGCAGAACTGATAAACTGCATAAAAGACCATCCAGAACATATGTAAGTTTGTCTCCGGAATTGTTTGTTCTCATCTTCGTCCCCTTTTAGTTTCTTTTTATTTCTTTTCCTGCTTGTCTAATTTCTTGCATGATAAATTATTTAAAAGCTGTTTTCTTTTGTTCTTGGCTTTAGTTCTATAAAGGAAGACAGTTATCTTTATTGCATTTTTCAACACCAAACTTTCTCTAGTAAGCAACTGTTTTCTTTATTTAACACTACCCTCCTAGGAGAAATCATTACAATACGTACCTTAATTGTGTGATTGTGTATATAAATCTTGAATTGAAATTCTAAGAACCTGGTACCTATCAAGTAATTTCTACAAGATAAGAAATAGAAAGAATCCTAATATACTTATCTACTTACCATTAACTTTCTAAGTAAAGAGAAAACATAAAAAGAGTAAATTGTTGTATAAAATTTATTTTCTCATTAGAGTAAGTCATAGTGGATTGATAAAATATAAATCCAAGAATCTTACAAGTAATTTTTAAATTTTTCAATCCTACAGTTGAATCTGAATAATCTATTTGTAATCTAGATAGATACTAACATATACCGTAGAGGGGTGTTCGTCATCTATTTTTAATTTGTTTTAAAATACTAGCTATAAAATGCATTATCAAAATGTAATACTTTAAAAATATGGTTTTGAATGCTTTTTCAGATACATTCCGCGAGCAATTTCATTTGTTTGATTGACCCGCTCACCCTCCCATCGTCATTTCCCCGAACCCCAAACAATAACCCTTCTAATTTTAAGAATTGCCAAATAACTTTTACACTTTTACAAAATTGTACAATATGTTTTTTAATATTATTGTTGTTGTTGTTATTGTTGTTATTTTAAAGATGTCTATATACATATGTAATGTATTTTGTTTTAACCTGTAGATATTGTTTACTGTCTAACAAAAATTTTACAATAACTTTTAGTAAAAATATACCTGATGTTAAAACTATTGGGTGTTTCTGTACGGAAAAATTTGTCTTTCGACACAAAAACTTTTTGGGCTTGTTGTATTTTGGTATGTGGATACATATTGGGTTTCGTGTTAACGTAGGCTGCCGTCACCACATACAATATACGTACTCCAAAAAAAGAGTGCTGTCTTTTTTCTCAAATTTTTATTTGATAATTAGCTGGCGGCGGGCTATGGCAAAAAAATGGGTTTGTCACGTTAACACAACCTTTTAAAACATCCCAGTAATTTTTATAGCTCTTATATTTCAAGAATTTATGCAACAGAAATACTACAAATTGTAAAAGGGTATGCTCAAAACTTTCGTTTTGCTTTTAAGGAGATTCCTAAAATATAGCTGTATATACCCGATCAAACAATCAAACCCTAATATAGATTTCGTATGTAAAGTAAAAATATAGTAATAAATTTTGCTTTTTATATGTATTTTCCCACTCCGTTCCTTAGAAAAAAAAAACGGAAAGTTCCAAATTATTGTACGTCAAACACGAAAAAATGTTTATTAATTTGTCATATGCACAAATAATTAAATTTATTTCAAACTTTTCATATTACTTTTTTGCTCAATACTAGTATAACTAAAAAAATCTGCCCTTAATTTAATTTATTTTTCATAAAATGTGCATCGTTTTTAAACTCATGAAATTATTTAATAACTCGGTTATAAAGATGAGAACTATATACACATCAATATCAGTTACAAAACTTAGAGAAATTATGATTATATTGATTATCTCACCGTTTATAATGTGTACAATTTAACATATACACGATATAATATAATGTTGAAGCGAAGCTTCTTTACGGACGATCCGCACTCGCTTACCATTTCATTGCTGCGATGTTTTTCTTATATTATCGCTCGGTCTTAATGCCCATGTTCTATTCTCTCTCTTTTTCCTATCTGTTTTTACCTCCTCCCACCGTAGCTCTATGCGTGAAATTTTATCCACACTGTCTTTCTCGCTCTGCACACGTATATTCTATCCGCGCTCTCTCATCTTGTTCTACGCATGGACTTTTTATCTTTCTTCCTACTTCAGCTAGTACACATATAACTGATAAGTACGCAGAAACTTCGCTTCTATTGAATATCGTATGTGTTTGGTTCGAGTACTGAAAATATATGAAAATCAGCGCAAATAAAAAAATTTAAATTGACCAGTCTGACCGTTTTTCTAGAAAATTCGCGACAAAACTCATCCCAATAATGTACATTAAATTGTTTACCTGCTTATGATTAATACTAACTAATAATTTGTGTTTTTTATATAAAATAAGCCCCACTTAGTTTTTCATGATTTTTAAAACACTTTTTATCAGCATGGTTCTTCGAAATGGTAAATTCGTATTTAATTTACCGGATGCTAGAGGGTGAGTGCAAACAAATATACCTCCCCCTAATCATAAATAAATTTAAAGGTATTTAATGTGTAAGTATCATCGAGTATTCCAATTTAGAGAAGTATCCTAAATTAGTTTTTAGTTAGTACTTTAGAAAATAGTACTTTCGTTCATAGGTACTAATACTGAGTACTTCTGCAAGTTTTTGTTTTTAATCAAATTGCAAAGAACTTAATAAGAGAACAAAACTATCCATTACATCCTACTTCTACACATTATAGAAGATTTATTGCAAAAATAGGAAAAAATATGTATATACTAGGAATTATTTTAGAATGTATCTGGATTACTATATGTATACCTACATCTCATCCTTTTACATAGATTTTGTATTAGATTTCCTTAAAAAAAACTTAAATTATGGTAAGATTTCGATGTTTTTGTTTTTTATTTTCAGTGATGATTAGTTAATACATGTTATCGAAATCTGGATTTTTTGAGTCCATAGAAATCTGACCATATATTTATTGCTTTTTGTTAGTACTATTCCCAGTTTTTAACCAAAAAGGCTTTAATTTACCTAAGTACCTGCATTCTGACGTTTGTCAGAGTACTAATGATGTTATTTGATTACACAAGATTTTTTCATAGCTTATATCTACACTGACTACTGACTATTTTTTGTTCTAGGGGCATATTTGAGTGTGACGAAGCGAAATCCAAACTTTAACGTGACCCACTTACGTTGCACGTTCGCTCTCCATCTATACACACTAAAACTAAAATTGTCCTTTTTATTAATTTTGTATCCGTTCCATTTATCACGTACCGTTTTGTAATAATTATTTAAAAATGAGGCATTTAACCCTTAGCTTAAGCTTTAAGAATTTGAAGTATTCAACTTACAAGTATTACCTATAGGTAGGTGGTTATTTTTTATTGATTATGTATTGTTTACCCTCAGTTTAAACGTGTGCCGTATCGTTTAATAAATTTGTTATGAGTGACCTTATTTTGTTCGTTTCTTTTAGTATTTAGAAATCCCATTGATTTTTTTTTATTTCTTAAAAAATGGCTGTGCTTATATATAAATAACTAAAGAAATTTAATTTTCAGGGTTAAAGTTGAACCAGATGAATCATATTCAGCTGAATCAGAACCAGCTGAATAAGTAATGTGAATGGTCGATTATAAATTTTAGATAATGTAGATTAATTATTTATAATAATTTAATTCCAAGTTTAATAAACCGTTACCAAAGAAAATTATCAAGTTATTATTAAAAACCTGATGAAGAAAATTGCCATGTCTATGAACCATCGGCAAATAATAGCAACAGACCCGAATTTATGCCTAAAAGTTTTTCTGTATTTTCAGGTACTTTACAATTAGTTCTATAATTCTAGCGAAATTATTAAAAACACGAACATTATTGAAAACTATTATCACATCAGTTGTAGAACGAACAAAATAGCTCAAACCCTAACGCCAAAACACGACACTTTAGTTGTCCGAAGTACTTTTCGATAACAAAGTTACTTTCTTCAGGGACTGAAGTGAACTAAACCTAAAAGAGAACTAATCCTAATATACTGAAAGTTGTTAAGGTTCAGTGAACATGGTTCAGCAGCAATAGTTATTTTTTGTTTTTTCTACAACCGCCAAAGTTTTTCCAGTCTTCATTCACATCAGTTCCTTAAATAAAGAATCGCACTCGAAAACGGAGAACTTCCGAACCTGCAAACATTTACTAAATTTTCTTCTTTTATAGTGCCCTATCACCTCCTTCAAGCTCCGCACTTATTTCATAATCACCCTGTGTACTCATTCGTTTCATCCTCTCTTTAAAGTGGTCTACGCGATAAAATCCGTAAACAGTCTAATAAACATTGAAGTTTTAATTTTATCTACTTTTGATACAATACACATAATCATTGGTTTCTAAATTCACGTAATGGTCCATTCGAATATATAGTCAATTAGACGTTAAACCCCTGTCACAGTTAACTTTTAGAGGTAATTAGAGCGTATCTCTTCCCTTCTAAAAAGTTTAGAACAATAATTATATCTAAGGATAGGGGTGTTTACACCCTTGTCGTATTTTAAGAAAATTGAATTATACTTCAGAAAGTAGTACCTTATAGAAATTTCTATATACCAAATTATGTTAAAATCATACGAAGCGTTTTTGATTAATCGAAGAAAAACAATTTCTTTTCTCACCTTTGCCACCCTCTTGAGAGTAAACGAGGTTTTCTGACACCCTGTATACCCAGAGGTATCATACTTGAACATATTGTATAACGAATTTAGCACATATGAACTGAGGTAGCTTTTTAATAACTGATAGGATTAAAAATGTTCTTTTATCTCTCATTATGAACGGTCTTAATAGTCAAATCTGTTTAAATTTGTAGTCTAGATTTTAACTTATCTGTTTTATTGTGATATTTTTAATTTGATTGTCTAATCAATTGCATGATAGCAAATTTTGTTAAATTTCGCCTTATTGCTACTGTAGTATGTAAAATAATTACAGTTTGAATTAATTCTTTAGAACAATTAACATCTTTTATGCATTTCGTTAAATGCATCCCAATAACACTTAAAAGAAAGACAATTCCTTACTACTTATTAAATAATATATTTTACTTAATTACGATAAATTCCAATTATGATTTCTTAAGTAAATTATTTACATAAGATGTAAACTTTCTCATACTTTTGTGTTGTTTAGTGAGAAAACCGTTGTTAAAATCAGCTGCAGATATTATCTTATTTCCGGCAATTTTAACTTTGCCAACACTTATCCAGTTTCCATCTCGACACTTCACTAGCAGTTTAGAAATGTCCTTTTCATAGCGTACCGTACCTGTTTCAAATTCATCATCTTTTATTGAAGTGACGTGCTCATCTATGTCCAATAATTTAATTAATTTTCCATTCCAAACTGCTACCAAGTCGTAAATATTAAGTAAAGCTTTAGAAATGTTGCAAATCTTTTCCGATGGCATAGTTTCCCAATTTATATATGACATTAAAGGTGTCACTTTAGGTGCTATAACATAAAGTTATAGCTTTTTAATATCAAACACAAATGTTTAGAAGATACATAGTAGAGTCCCCATAATATAATGTAAATAAAATGGTATAAATAATCCCTTTTACAAGGAAGCCCCTGGGTATAACAGTGCTAATCACAACAGAAATTCGCTAAAACCTGCATACTCATTTACTTAGGCAGAGCAGTACTATAGTGTGATACTTATTATTTATCATTTGGCTTAGACGTACTTTTGGGTGAGTTTGGTGCAAAAATAGTCAAAGCTACTGCAAAAACCAGTGATGTTATAAAAAAGAAACCGGTCAATTAGTGTAGAGGAGTATATGATATGATATGTATGTTCATACAAAATGTTATAATTATAAAGGAAATGTAATATAATCTCCCTATGATAAATTAAACTTTTCATTAGTAAATATTACTTACCATAAGTAGCATCTTTAGCTGATTGTGGTGTTGCAGACTTTAAATACTTCGTTAAATTATTAAGTACCTCTGCAAGAGCTTCTGCCCCAAGAAGACCTAGATTGTGATGCAACTCAACTGCATTGATTTCTCGTTCTAAAGGAACTTCTTTCTGAAGGAGTATATCACCTACATCAAAGTGATGAGGTTTTATTTTCATTATAGTAACACCAGTTGTTCGGTCACCATTAGCAATGGCATGAATAATTGGTGCAGCTCCTCTCCACCTTGGTAAGAGACTCGCGTGAACGTTTAAAATACCTCTGAAAGAGGTACACCAGTTTCACATAAAACTACTTCTTCCTTGATTTCTTACAAGGAAAATTTCTTTATTACACTTTCCGGTATTAATTTACCAAATGAAACTACTATACCCATATCAAAGTCACCTGAATTTAAAGACCTTAGAGGCCATTCATGGCACTTAAGGTTCTGTTTTAGAGCAAATTGTTTTACTATATCCTTAGATAGCATCTTAACCGATGTGACCACTTCCAAATTCTTAACTAGCGGCTTAGATTTTCTAAAATTATCTTGTTATTTTACTCATTTTACAATTGTTTTGTACAAAATGAATACTTACGGATCATTTAACATTTTTAAAGTATAAAGGGAAAAACTATCATTTCCGAAAAATAAAATTTTCCATGGAGGTTTGAATTCTGATTCACAACAAAAGAAACGATAAGTTCGAAACTGTTTATTAGCTACAAAAATTCTGTATCGCCTTAAAATCATCACGTGCATAATTATTATGTTTAATATCTCAAATCCAAAATCATTTATAAAATTCTCATGAGGCACAAGTTAGGTTAAATTGGGTTAAATGTTAAAGTTAAATCATGGTGAAGGTGATCATGGTTAAATGTTAAATCAAATTGATCAAATCCATACATTATCCATACTAGATCATAGATATTTTAAACAAAAACTCAAAAACATAACAAAACCATAGAACATAGAAATAGATAAAATATCATAATTAGAAGCGTTCTAACAAAGAAAACGCAAAGTTATATAAACATATGCAAGCTTGTTAAGACTTAACATTAAATTTACTTTCGCTTGAACAATTATGTGTGAAATATGATCTAAACCCATTATCAATTTTAACAGAAAAACATTACACTTTACTGATCCTACAAACGCTACAAACTGTAGCGTATTTTAAAAATTGGAAGTAATCGTTTAGACTTGCGTTAACATTTCTTTTTCTAAGTTTCGCCAGAGGGCGCACATTAGGAACGAAAACAAATTTTTGAGTTTTGACTTTTGACAAACCAAACGGATTATTGACGTATGTGGACGTTTCAGTTCATCGTATTGATTGTAAATTATTGTAAATATGTTTAGTTTTCTGAGCAGCTGCCTTACCAAGTAGAACAAAACGGTGCATTGCTTTTTTAATAAGTTGTGAACTAGACATTATTGACATTTTTGATTGTGATAACTTAAAATCGGCTGCAATTCATTTGCAATGGGGTCGTTATTTCGTAGTGAGGAAATGACTTTATGTCAACTTTTCTTGCAAAGTGAAGCAGCTTATGCTTGCGTCTCTGAACTTGGAGAGCTCGGTCTTGTACAATTTCGAGATGTATGTTATTTAATTTTTTGTTAGAATAGTATGTATTTACATAAATGTACCACGTTTAATTTTTAGCTTAATCCTGATGTTAACGCTTTCCAAAGGAAGTTCGTTAATGAAGTTCGTCGATGTGACGAAATGGAAAGAAAATTACGATATCTGGAAAAGGAAATTAAGAAGGACGGCATTCCAATGCTTGACACGGGAGAAAATCCAGAAGCACCGCAACCAAGAGAAATGATTGATCTTGAGGTTGGTTTTCTTTTAACATATATTTATCAATATTGAATAACAATAAGAATTCGAAAATTTATTAAGTTTATAAATGATCACTAGTGGCTGGCTCACTTAAGCTGAACCAAATATATATAATTAATATAACTGATTGGTAATATTTCTCATATTGCCTTACACTAAGGGATAGCTTTAAATTTTGTTATTGTGTTTCACATAGTTCCTTAAGAAAAGTACCTACAGCTTTTTAATAATTAATGGCATCCAGTTTGATTTTTTAAATAAGTTACTACTGCTTAATTAAAAAAGAATGATCTTTCATGCAGCCTTATCATTTGTCAATTTTTTCAGTTGGGTACATCCCTCTTTGATAAGTATTAATTATAAAGAAGATGTAGTTTTCTATTTTGGTTTTACAGTGCAATTCTTCAGGTAAAAAGAGGGTATTTTTTTGTAGCAAAAAGAACTGACTTTTTTGTTTTTTAAGGTTTTGGATTGTACTTTAGATTACTAACAATAATTGATTATTATTATCTGACAATAATTGATTATTAATATTTCTAGTAGGTTTGGTCCAATTTAAGTACGTCGTACGCTTTTATTAAAATATTTGATTCACTATTTTTTTAAGTTACAATTCAGATTAATAGATATGCTTGTAGAAAAAGTTGACAATAATTCAGTTATGCTTTATTTCTTTATTATAGTATAAAATATACAAGAAACGTTTTGTTAGCCTTTTGTCTAGTTTCTTAACTAGACAGACTTAAATAAAACCAGATTACCAGAAAGTTGTCATCGGGCAACCCTGCACAATTAATTCTTGACTGAAAATCAATTTATATTTCCTGAACAGGACAAGGTGCAAATTTCTCGCGTTTCTAATATCCACCTTATTCCATTCTTCCCATTTTCAAAGGTGAAATAACGATTAGAAAGACATTACTAAATTATGTTATTAATTTCCTTTAGTTTACAAAACACTGTTCTCAAAGATTATGCCTTGGTTTAGATCAGAAAAAATTGCTCATTCTTGATTTTTACTTCTTTCCATCTTAATATTTTCTGCAGTCAGATACCAAGAATATTTAAATAATTACTAAAAAATGCAATACTTTGGAACTTATTGTAGAAATTCATTCGCTTAATAATTTGATTTTGTAACTGAATCTACTTGGAAAGTTTCAACGCGAAAAAAGTTAGTTTTGCACCAAAAATAACAAATCGTAAATTAAAATTTTATTTAGTGAAACTGTAATGGATAATAAAATAAATTAATTAAATCAAAAACCAATGTAACCATTTTTAAAACCATCAGCTCTTAAAAATATAATTCGTTTATTTTCCATTTTAATTTTTAACTTCTATTTTGAGTCATTTTTAATTTTTAACAGCTTTAGGTACCAAATCAGATTTTGTAGATCTGTCTATTTTTTGGACAAAACTTTTTAAACATTTATGTTTTTGTTGATATATTATTAATTTTTGAAAGATTAAAGATTCTATTCTTTTCACACGCCCTAAAGAGATGAATTTCAGTAGCGATACGTGGGTCTGATACATTGGGTCAAATTTGAAGAAATAAGCAAAACCTTATGTTAAATCCTGTTTGTACCTTAGATCGATCGGTATTTTCTTGTCTTCCGCAAAATAGTCACTTGCTAGGTCATTAAAATTGGAAGCGTTTCTAACAAAAGTTTTTCAATAAGATAAACGATGTTGTGTTGTGCAAAAAAAATCTTGGTGAGCTAACGTTGCCCTAATATGCTCGATTTATGGACAAAACTGGTTTACCCTGAACTTGAGTTTTGTCGATATTTCACTGAATAATATTTATATGAAAAAATTACTGTGTTATTTTTACAGGCCACATTTGAAAAGTTGGAAAACGAACTTCGTGAGGTTAACCAGAACGCCGAAGCTTTGAAACGTAACTATTTAGAATTGACAGAATTGAAGCAGATCTTGAGAAAAACCCAAGTCTTCTTTGATGAGGTAAATTGATTTAATTACTGCTTTTGTTGCATGCGGCTGTTGCTTTGCAAGAGCAGTTCTGGGAAAAATCATATTAATTTTGTTTTAGTGCTATAATCTTTTTGAATAATAGTTAATAAGTAAATATCAGAAACTATCATTTTTGTGTTTTGGTTCAAAAATTTAAAGGCTATAAAATGTCATTAATCATTAAGATGATGTTAGCGCCGCTAAATTTTTATTTTCCTAATACAAAATTGTCTAAGTTGTATTTTTCAACAAAAAATATTTTTAAAATAGAAAGGAAACGTTTTAAAATGTTTTTTTAGTTTGCTACAAATATTGGTACTCTAAAATATTGTTACTTTAGCATTAAGAAGAACATGTTTGAAATTTATGTATATGTTTTGCACTTTTGATTAATATTTTTCACAGAACTGTATTGCTTAAATATAATTGTTAATAAGATATAAAAATTGCCTAAGCAGTAAGTAAATATTAGAAATATATATTGCAAAACGCAACGTTTCATAATTTATGGTTCTACATTGAAATTAAGCTGAAGTATCTCGGTTTGCTTTTTGGGATTCAAGTTTCTTTTCTGCTTGGTCATTTTTATAGGTATGCACAAGAATGCATGCGGCGGGTTTTATCATTCATTATTGTGAATAATTTTTAAATATTTCTTAACTAACACTGAAAATTACATATTCAAAGATAATTACGTAACATCAGCGGTATCGTGTTGCAAACAATTTCAACAATTGTTTCATCACACTGTGGATATTTCAGGGGACAACCAAAAAAATTAGAACGTAATGAATAAATTTTGTTTAATAACTGTTTGAACTGTACGTTAAATAATACAATGCTTCAGTACTTAACGATCTATTTAGGTGAATTTAAGTTTATCCATTATACGTTTATACAAAAGAAAAGGTTCATTAAAATATAGATATCCTTTATTATACTATATGTATGTATATATATGTCGTAGTCAATCTGTAAAATAAGACATTTTGGAGTTCGGCTAAGTAGCTAATAAGAAAACAGCGCTACTTTCGTTAACAGCTAGTTAACATTTAGTCAGATTGTCAATTACTGACCCTTGGGCATTACATTTTAATGAATGTACCTAACTGCAATAAATGTGAACATCTGTATTTTTACTCCAAACGGGACATGATCGATACGGTGATGGTTTTATATAAAAAAACTGCGTTATTATGCTTATTATTTATGAAAATAATTTTTATAATCGAATAATAATCTTAGTTAAAAAACGAGAAAAATTAATTACAGTAGAGCTATGGTAATCCGAATCCCTATAATCCGGATTTTCCAGCAATCCAGACAAAAATGTAATATTACCCCCATTTTGATACCATGCACTTATTAAACAATCTGGATTAAGGGGGAGGAAGATATAAAATAAAAAAATACTTATGTAATACTTAAATATAGTACTATATATATACTTAAATGCACCCTTAAATGAATAAATATCATAAAGAGTACAGGATGGGCAGATTTCGTTTTAGTAACTGTAAGAGGTACAAAAAAATATTTAATAATAACAAGTCATCATAGCTAATTTAACTTTTTATTTATACATAAAAGCCCTTCAAGCATATAATTCTACCCTCAAAAAATATTTCCAGTAGGTAAAAAATCTTTTGACTAATTTTTGTCGGAAAACCGCATGTAAAGACAAAATTTAGTAATTTAAACACGTATGTATATGATTTGCACTAGTCCTAAGCCTAGACAGAGTAACAAATAAAAACTATTACCAATTATACCTACGAAACTACGAATATAACCATTTTTTGCTTTAATTAAAGTATTCATTTGGGAGTAACTCTGAAACGGACGAAATATCGTACTGCGATTTTAACCTTCTTTTTTTTTGAAATCTAATCTATTTTCCGATTATAATGTTAAAGTTATACCGTATTATTTAAATTTTTGTGACAAAAAAAAACTTATTATTGCGAATTGCACCCTCTAACAATTTTATTCCAAACTATCGGCACCAATGAGTACGATATTTGCAAAATATTGCATTTCTTTTTCAAACGAACCTGAGTTTACTAAAATGGGTTAAGTCGTTTAAAAGATACAGCGATTTAAATAATTAGACATTCAGTGGCTTCCCCCATTCTTATTAAGGTCGGTACGCCAATGAGCCTCAGATAAAACTTATGCGATATTTTTCAGGCTTACTAACGATGTTAAATTGATTACTTAATATGAGAATTTTCATAGGAATCTTCGCTTTATCAGTTGCGCCCCGTTGCAGTAAAATGCGAAGCTTAAAAATAATTTCCAAGATTTACTCATCGCCATTTTAGTAATAATTTTTTTTCTGAATTTTTATACACTAAACGTTCAGTTAGCTGCTTTACAGAACAACACTGCCTATTTCAAAATGTAGTATTTTACACATTGACTACGTTATACATATGTATAAAAATGTATTACAGGACGACAGGTTATTATTTAACTGTAATAGACTGACTTATAATTTAAAGATATCGCTTTTATGAGGGTTGTATAAAAAAAATAACCGTGTACAATAATGACCCCATTTTTAAGTGACAAATGTGTGTATCACTATTGGTTTACGTAATTATTAGTATTCTTAAACATTGGAATTAGTTACGTGCCTTTTTATTTTAATTTTTTTCTGACTTAAAGGGAAGTATTTACTTATTACATTCTAAGCAATATTAATACTAAATATTATTTACATTAGTTACATTTTCCTTATTGTCCTTATTTATGTGGAATGTTTTTATACTACAATTTTAAGCAACGAGGCAAATGTATTTTATTTTTTATGGTGCATAGAATTCCATTTACTCCCTCTTTATTTTAAATTTAAATTATTTTTCACAAGAGGTTATGAACTATTAGATTATAGTTTTAAAATATACTGGGGCAGATTTCCTTTTTCATTGATATTAGGAGTCGACGAGTATAACAGAGAGATACATTTATGCACGATACTAATTCAGCCTGGTGTCATTTCGTATAAATGTGCAGTTTACTACTGTGGTTGGTACTTTACTGATAGGTATAACATCAAAATTCATCGCTTCACATGCTTAAAGTTTGACAGAATGTTGAAACACTTTGTTGTTATATGTGTATACTGGGTGTCTTATTTTAATTTATTATCGTAAATATTTTGCCAGGGTGGTTCCAAATAGAAAAATGATTTATGAAATTCTAGTTGTGAAGTTCCGTTCAGGTAGATATTTGAAGCGTTTCCTTTAATGAACATCAGAGATGGTATATTATTCAAAAACAACAAGGGTCAGTTGTGTGTGTAAAGTGTTGTATATTGTTTTAATCTAGGGCTAAAAAAGTAGAGGTTTATATTGAAAATGATCAATCTTCAAGCGACCTTGAAGCTAAGGTGGTCAGATCATACCTAGGTTACTGTCCGTTGACGTCTTTTGAACAAAACAACTTTTATGATCAGTTTACGATTTGTCTCTTCTCTGGTGAAATATTTGCGAGGGTAGTTTAAAAAAGAACACCTTGATTATTGGCCAAACCTGATTTTGGGATCGACTAGATTTGCCTATGCCAAATTATTTTTAATTTAATCAGGACCAAGTAAACCCATCAGAACTTAATAATGTAGTATTTATTTCTTCATATATTTTTTCTTTAATGTTACGTTAAAAGTGAGGTTAGAGTTAATTTAGGTTACCCTCATTTGAAATTTACCTTTCTTAATTTTTGAGTTGGCCGAAGCAATATTAATCTATCCTGAAATGTAGTTTTGCCGGTAAAATTATACATATATGCGAGTGCTTGTGCGACCAAGTATGAAAAAAAATAGCATGAATAATGTTATAAAAGGAGTGCGAGCTTTTATTGGAAGAAAAGTTTAAACTATTGAATCGGGCTATAAAATATTGTATGTACCTACATGTGCACGCGGAATTTTGTCTAAGTACTTGGGGGAGAAGAGAGTTGTGAATTTATTCGTTCCCTGAACTAATATCATGGGAACGTGGCACAATAATGTCACCAGGCTGAACGAGACGAATCTGCTCGTCAGATGGCCGATTCAGCGCGCGAAGAGGAACAAGTGACGCTGCTTGGGGAGGAAGGTCTAAGGGCCGGAGGACAAGCCCTCAAATTAGGGTAATTTTACAACAAGTATTTATGAAACGTATACAAAAAAGCATCAAATTCTTCACGATAAAAGGGTTAAAATGGTCTTATTTCTTAATCGAAATTAACCGTGGATTATTGTTTATTTGCAGAAGGATCATTATTCTAAAATTTTGTAATAGTATTCCTAGTTTTGACTTTGATCTTGATTGCAAGGTTTTATATAAAAAAAAATACACAAGTAGACCTTTTCATGTAGGTACTCATTTTTGAAAACCTGAGGTACCTATATCGCCATCTGCTAAAGTAATAAGGTGTATTTTTAATGGAGTTTGACCTCTTGTCTGGAGTCTTCATGGTCTAAATCTAAACTTTAGACGAAAAAAGAGAAGGAAGACGTAACTGGGATGCTGTGCCTGCATCGTGTTTTGATACCAAAACTTAGACGGACGCCGTTGTTTTGGTGGCAAAAATTGTGTTGTAAGCAGTGAAGAAAATTGGAATTTGTGTATTGTTTAATTTATTTTGTGTTTATGAAAAAACGGAATGTATTTGTTGTGCTTATGACTGTAAATGTTACAGTGTGAGAAAAAGAAACAGGTAAAAAGAATTGTTTATATAAATGTTAAATAAAGAACTTCATGTCTGATGTACAACTGAAACTAACCAAGTAATTCACTAATGGGGATAATAATTCTTACTATTTTTTTGTTGGAATTGACTCCTGCTTCTTTCTCTGATTATGCGATATTTACTGCGGTATAGATTACAAGTAATCATTTTGTTTCTTCAAAAACACAAATAAATTAAACAGCACTTTTCAGACAACTTCCAGTTTTCCAGTTCACTGGTTGTGGCACAATGTTTGGTACCAAGAAAATGGCATTCGTCGTAATTTTGGCATCAAAATACGACGCAGGCACAGCATACGAGTTACGAGCATGCTATTACTTTTTATAAAACCCATACTTTCAACAGTACATGGATTGCGAAACACTTTTTAATAATTAGAATACGAAAAAAAAAACAAGAATGTTTTCATCAGATAGTTTATTCTTTATTATATCTATATATAAACTATTTGGTGAAAATATTGTTGTTTCTTTTCGTATTCTAATTATATTATTATTTGCTTAGAATTATGCAGTTATGGAATACAAACGAAGTGAGTTTTGTTGTGGTAATGTTCTTCCTTTTGTTTAAAAGAATTTGGCCTTCACAGTTGAAAGATTATAAATTGTGATTCAAAAAAACAGACTAAAAAAAACTACCATACTCAATGTACTCATTGATAATATTTTTTTCAAAATATATATGGAATCACTATTCTTAGATACAGTGGAAATATTTATTTTGGTTTAAAAAATCAAAAAATGAAATGTTGCGGGTTTAAAATGTTTATTATTCTCGAATAATTTGTAGAGTTTGATTTCATTGATAGTCAACTAGCATGTGATACGTGAGACATCGTTCTTGCTAAAAAAGAAACTATGTTTTTAATCCGTAATCCATAGTTAATTTCGAATGAAAAAAGAACCTTTTTTGGTTTTTATTCTTTTTTAGAAACTAGTTGTATAATGAGATGATAAACAAGTACCTATCTTGAGACAAATTAAATATTTTATGTAATTAATGTAATAATAAATGTTAAAATGTCGTAGTAACGTTTCTTCTAGTAACATATTATATATCTTTGGGGTGTTTATGATTAAATAGACTTGCGCATAATGGTATTACCGACATGTTTCTTGTTTGTTAATTATGGTGACAATTGCTCAGAAATTGAGCGAAAACCAATTTGGCTTTGAAACCACGTGCAATTTTTTGTACTATGCTACCATGGTAGTATAAGCTAATCAAGCACGTCTACAGTTTGAAGTAATTTATGATCGGAAGGGCACCCACTGTTTATAACACATTTTCATTACTTTTTTAAGCATTTAAGAGTTTTTTTATTTTAATTCGATAGTTTAACTAATGAAGAATAAAAATCACTCTACATATACTTTGTTATTTGAGATGAGCCATCCGAGTTTATTGTTTATATAAGTAGAGAGTGTGTTCATCTTATCTATCAGTAGGGTTTCAAATGAACCTTTTTAGATTCTATGGCTATGGCTCTTCCGCTAGGGGCCGTCAAAGTTGACCATTTGGTTTTTCAGCTAATTCGATTAGATTCGAATATTAATCATAAATTATTTCAACTTTCTAGTATACATGGTTCTTTAAACTGAGTGATACATTATTCGTTTTGAAGAAACTGAAGATGGTTAATGATTTGAAAATTTGTAATTAAGGGTTACTCAGGATGTTCTGTTTAACTAAATGAATTTTAACTTTGTCATTTGTCATCATACAAATTATGAAGCTTAATTTTGGTATTTTTTGGTAGTTGACTACAACTGGTGAATATTTCTAAACTAAATCATTTTTTGGGGGATATGATTTTTTATTGTTTTGGTTTTTTTAATCTCAGAAATTACCCATCGTAAGTTTACAAGTCGGTTATCAAGGTTATCCTGTTATTTTGTGTTTTATATGAATTAAAAATAATTAAAATTAAAATCAATAGCTGAAATTATTTTAAATCCTTAAAAATCTTTAAAAACTTTAGTTTCCTTTCCTGTAGTCTAATGTACCACTCATTTTGAAGATATACGATACGACTTTCAATGCATGTTGTATTTCTGAAAGTGAGAGAAGAGTGTCCTTCCTGATGAGTATTTTACTGTCTACAGTGTTATTTAACTAATTGTTATTAAATGTGCTTTGTTTTAACAACATATTCAAATAATATGCTTACAAAAAGTACTTAAAGTTACTTATGTTCAAGTAGTATAAGGTCTTGTTTTTCAATTGTTATACAACTAATCGTAATGACGAAAGTTTGTCATTGTTGGTTTTTCAAATGAGCTGTCAGGAATTTTCTTATCGCACAATATTTTAAATAACTGTGTTCGAAAATTACCATTACTCACAAGTTGTTAGTACCGGAAACCACTATCTTTTTTGTTTATACTGCACCTAATATTTTTTCTCGTTAGAATTCAGAAATTAATTTTAAATTAATTTCCACTAACCCAGACTAAGAATTTAGGAAAATGAAAAAGGTCAATTCTTGTTGTAAAATATAGTCAACAGAATACTGCTTTTGTGTCTTCAGAAAATTTACAATAATTTCTGTTGTTTTAGTGATGTCTAGAGAACCACTATTTCCATTTTAATTTTCTGCACACGTAGATGACCAAAATTATCAGTTTTTCAGCATTCTGATTTTGAAATTGGCTAAATTATACTTTTAAACTTTTCCACTGTAGATTTTGATATCCTCGTCAGTTTGAGCCCCTTTGGACCTCCAGGAAAATCTTAATCAATTTTTTCCAATTTGTTTTATTCCATAATTATATTTTAAGAAGTTTCTCGTAAAATTTCTACTGAAACCATCACAGAGTGGACAAAATATACGCCAAGTCAAAGGAGGGGGTATCGGTATAATAGGAAAAGTAACCCCAGCATAACAAAAACTTTAATTACAGTCGAACGTTGATAACTTGAATCACCTTGTGACGCAAAAAAA
This sequence comes from Agrilus mali, assembly GCA_029378335.1. Classification (NCBI taxonomy): domain Eukaryota; kingdom Metazoa; phylum Arthropoda; class Insecta; order Coleoptera; family Buprestidae; genus Agrilus; species Agrilus mali. Next base: position 12,669,305 of record CM055663.1, on the reverse strand, counting down.
TTGGAGCTATTAAGACTTTGAGTTATTAAATAATAATACATACCTACATATTTATACTTATGTATGTGTTTTTTTTTATAAATAAGCATTTGTATGTATTTATTTCGTATTACATGAAGGTAATATCTTTTTTCAGTGCATCACATTTTATTTTTTTATAAGATTTAATTTTTGGTTGACAGGTACGTTTTAATGTGAAAAAATCGTAAAAAGTAAACTGCCTCACTGCTTGCATAGTACTGCTATTAAAAAGACGTTAAAATTATAGGTACATTATCTTCGAGTTATCAAGATATTTGAGTAACAGAGTTATCAAGTAAAAATTAAACATATTTCTCATGGTTGATGCTATTGCCACAATTTGGTTTGATTTATCGACGTTCGAGATATGGAAGTTTGAGTGTATATTTTTTTATATTTCTCATAATTTAGTAAAATACAGAAGAAACATCGGCAAACTGAGATCAATTAAATCGAGATAAAAATTGTTAGTAGTTTAATTTTTTTATTTTTATATTTGTTGACGTCTATAGAACAACTCGATATAGTACAAGAAAAGAAGGGTGCAATTTTCCAAAAAACCAATATTTTAACCTCAGTTTGATCTTTCTCGTGAAGAAGACGTAGTCACTCTTACCTTTAATTTATTGTAGCGTTTGTGTAATCCCGTAATGAGAATTGTAAAAATATGGTTATTTTTTTTGTTGTATGGGGATCACATATTTTCCTTTACGTTTATGGAAACGTGTATAAATATTTGCTCTGAATTTCCAACATGTTGCTACAGTTTAATTAAAACCATTGTTTTTCTATTATACTCTACAACTGTCAGTAAAGCCAGTTTTTATTACCGTTTTTTTTATAACTCATTGAAAATACGTTCTTTAAAATAAATATACTTGCCAATTGAAAACTTTAAGGAATGGTGACACCTCTGGTGAGGAACGCCCCGAGTTTTTGACAAATAAACCATATTGGTTGAAAAAAGAAGAAATTCGTTTTTCCTGGTTTCTACATATTTTTTATCCAATTCAATTTTATTTATGTTAATTCTAACAACTTAATAAAATAATTAGGTAATTATACAACCCCTTAAGTTGCTTAATTTTTTAATAACCTTTTAAAGGCCATTCCTCATCGTAGACGCTCTACCCTGGAACATAATGTAGTTTTCCAAAATTTAAAAAGTGATTAAGGTGCTCTTATGTGCACATTACTGCATAGTAATTATTTAGTGGTAAGCGCGAACAATTGCCAATTCTTAAGAGTTAGATATTGTAAATAAGGTAATTGTAAAGCAAAAAAATTTAGAACGCATATTAAATATTAAGGGCAACAGCATAGGCAAACAACTGCTTTGGGTTAAACCAAATTATTATATATGTAATCCAAATTATACTGTAACGTTTCTGTGGGGGTAAAAACACGCGAAAAGTCTTTAAATTAATTATTGAAATACTAAATAATTAAAATTAACAAAAACCAAACGGGAACTAGAACTAAATTAACAAACGGGAACTAAAACTAAATTAACAGCTATCTACAGTCTACAATTTCTTCTATACACTTCAGTCACTAATTTATTTTACACAATTTATTTATTTATTTGTCATACAGTCCATTTAGTCTTCGTACTTCGATGAAGCACATAGCGTTGTATGTAAACTCGCCCCGTATTATAAGAAAAAAACATTAAATCAGAAACATCAACGATAGGGACAATTAATAATGATTTTCACCTAATTTTAGATTTTATTTAGTTTACAAAAGGTCGTGCAACTTTTAGCAAATACTTTTCATAGTTGGTGAGACTCTGAAAGGAAAGCGGACAAATAAAAGAAACACTTGGGAATACATATTTATTCTATAAACTGAATTAGTCAATGTTTCGTTTATTAGTTTATTATTATTATAAATATTTTAATATCAATAATAGCTGAGCTGAATACCTCGAAATATTTATTTATTTATTTATTATTTACAGTTGATGTGCGTTTACCACTGTAATTATTTAATTTAATTACTTACTAAAATCAGTATTCTGAGGAAGAAGTGATTGTAGAAATAACAATACTGGGTACTAAATTAATCTCATTCAAATAATATTACATATTTAAAATACAAAATGGGTATTCTGCTTCAGTTAAAGTGCATTACCACTTTTCGTGTAAATATTACTAATACTATTAAGACACCCTGGGGTGAGTTTACTTGTACAATACGGGCCCGATTTGAAACACGGTACAAACACCGAGCGGTTTAAAATGCATCTTTTTCCTTCCGAATGCGCTTTCTTTCTATCTTTTGCGCCGTTCGCTCGAAGTCTGAGGGGTCACCTTATTTCTGTTGCCCTTGTAAATAGTAGCTTTTGGCTTAATTGCGCCCGCATTCGCGATCAACTTTGTTTATGGTCTATTCATACCTTAGACTAGGATAAGAATGAGAGGATAATTTTTCAACGGTAAGGTGATGCCTCTTGGCACCAGAGTAATAAAGTTATGCACGAATATTAATAAATTATTTTCAAAAACGAAACAATTTTTAGAAAAACGCATTTGATATAACAAAACTATTTGAAAATAAAATAAATCTTTATTAAAACGTTAACAGTTTTTGTTTCTAATTATAACATCTTATAAGGATGTTTTTTAGTTTTAAACTACTAAATGTAACGCCACCAATGGAAACTTGTGGTCAACAGCTGCTTCTCACATCTTTCTAAGTATTATTTTTTTGAGAAAATTGACAGAAACTCGTTGGCGTCCGTGGTAATTTCGACATCAAAACACGACGCAAGCACAACACACTAGTTATTAAAAATAATATATTCAAAAAGGAACCATTATTTATATTTATTTAACTTTATTTCGGGTGTCCCAAAAAAATTAAAAGTATGGTTATATAGGTGCTAAAAATACAATTTATACTTATAACAAAAATTTGAAAAATGATCAGTATACAGGGAAAACCAAAGTTTTTTTTTTCAATGGATCACCTTATATATGAATTTATTTTTCGATTCCTCGTAAAATTCTAAGCATAATTTATATAAGATACCGTATACCTAAATTCAATAGTTTCTGAAATATTCGCATTTGAAACATTATCATCAAATATTTTATTAAACTGTTACAAATCAAGAAGTCTCAGGATACCACGCTTTTTATTGAAAATAAATAACTGACAGTGACATTATGTCAATATTGCTGGATTTTTGTTTGTTCTTCTATCATATTTCTAATTGCAGCGCGACAATTTAAATTATTTAAATTTTAATAAGTTAAAATAACTCTTCTTTCTCCGTCTGAGTACGGCATTTTTACTTACTAAACAATAAAACTACAATAATATTGACATAATGTCACTGTCAGTTATTTGTTTTCAATAAAAAGCGTGGTATCCTAAGACTTTTTGATTTGTAACAGTTGTTTAATAAAATATTTGATGATAACGTTTCAAATGCGAATAATTCAGAAACTATTGAATTTAGGTATACGGTAAGTTGTTTAAATTATGCTTAGAACAACAAAATTAAAAGGGGGCGACATTATAATGAAGCACCCTGTACATAGCACCAGTACCTACCAGATTTTTTTATTTTTTCATTTATTTTAAATACTTAGTTTTAATCATAAGATTAGGTAAAGGATAGGGTATTATTCGTGTTAGTAGTTACTAATTTCTAATTGTTTATATGTAGCATTTGAAATCAGACTGAAGAGATGCATTCATATAATCTAACCTAACCTCAAAACGCCAAAATCTTGTGGGAGCAATTAAGTCAAAAACCACTGTTCGCCGTAGATGTCAGTTAGTTATTATAATACCACCATTTAATTATAAATTTAGGTAATCCGGATTTTCGGGTTATCTCCACATGTTTGTAATCGATTATTTACCACAAATGAAGATTTATAGTAAAAATATTTACCTAACTTAAGAAAAATCAATAACCGCAGTATTTGTATGTATGTATTCCATTACCATTTTGTTTACTTTTGATGGTACATAAATACTTAAAACTTAATAACAAATGTTATATAAATTGCCGATCTATGTTTTTCTAAAATGACAGAAAGAGTGATTATGTTTTGATTCTTACAGCACATTTACTTCGTGGTTGATAAGAGTAATCTGCGGACAGCATTGAGGCAAGCAAATCAGTCGATTTCCCCTGTACCTAATCGCTACTGATGTGTAATTTATCCAATCTAACTTACATGTATATATATGTTGTCGGCCAAATCCTAGTTTAGATTAAACCAGTTTCGCCTAGGCCAAACTAATTTATTAGAAGAGAGCTAGATTCGAAAAATCAGTTTTGGTTTATTCCAAGAAGTCTTAGAGATTGAAATGCTACCATCCAAACTAACTTTTGTCTAATTGTAAGATAAATTAATTTATCCGATGGCGGAACGATAGGACAGAAATTGACTTCAAGTCTAAGAAGATTGAGACAAGAGCAAAAACTTTTTCAAACTGAGTTGTCTTAAATCCATCTAAGCAACAATTTTTGCAAAAGCTAATTTTTAAATATCGAGTCAAGGCAACGTAGACTAATCGTAACCCCTAATTACTTTTTGTTTCTTATTAATTTCTTGAACGTGAGGCTATCGTTTTTTTTTTTTTTTTTTTTTTTTTTTTTATTTAGATTATCTTACCATTAATTTAAACGTACATAATTTGATCTAAATAAAATAAGTTTAGTCGGAAATCGGATTTGACTAGAAACTGATTAAAGACTAAGGCCAAACCGGTTTTAAAGTATCGCTCTTCAGATAAACCAATTTGACCTAGGCAAATCTAAAAGAGGATCTGGCCGATAACATATACAGAGTGTCCCAGAATTCTATAAACATAGAGCAACTACAAGTGTCCATGAGAGGGCGCTAAGGACAAAATTTAACAAATAAATATTTTTATTTATCTACTCAAAACTGCTTAGTACGCTTTAATTTAAATGTGGCACAAGAAATTTTTTATATAAATACTAATTTCTGTTGTATATGTCATTTTTCTTAAAAATTCACAAAAATAAACACCTTGTTCTTAGATATAATTGTTCGGAATTTTTTTGGAGGGTCTAATATGTACATCAATATTTTTTTAAAAGCACATATCTTAGCTTTGTTTTTTGTCCCTTATAAAAAACCAAATCTGCAACTGTTTCAGGAAAAAAATGTTTTTTCGATAAAATTATTGGAATTGAGAAATTTTAGAAGTATGTAACTCCAAGCTGTTTCGTGCGATTTCTATAAAATTTGATTTGTAAACTTTCCAATGGAGTACTAGTTTTTGAAATGTTATCAAATTTATCAAGATATGATCAGGGTAAAAACTACCTCAACCTTTAAATAATTTGATCGTTATTTATTATAGCGGCCGTTCATAAAATACGTTCGCATACAAGGGGGGAGGGGTCTTGCTGAGTGTCACAAGGAAGGGAGGGGGTCTACGGCAACGTGACGTTCGCCGTTCATCAAAAAATTTTACTGAATTTTTACAGAACCCTTGGACTTCTGATAAATAGAAATATTATTTATTTATTCGTTACAAAAGATATTTATTCATTTATTTAAATTTTTTAATGTAAATACAATAAATATTTTTGACTATCAAAATTTGTGTATTATCAATCAAAATTTATCATGTTCAGAGGGGGGGGTTTAAATTTTGTGACGTAATATTTACAGGGGGGTCACAGAAAGTTTGACACAGCGTGACAAACGGGGCGGAGGGGGTAAAAAAAAGCTAATTTTAGTGTGACGTATTTTATGAACAGCCCCATAGAGTTAATTATTTTTTCCGGAAAGATGCATTCCATGTCCACTTTTTTTATTTTTTACTAAAAATTCGATTTGCAACTGTTTTGGACGAAAAAAAATTAATTAAAATTACGTATTGCATATTTCATCAAACATTTACTTTCAATGTTACCAAATAAACACATTACAAGGCTTGAGATCTTGTGACTGAGATTACTAAAAAATGAAGTGTTGGCTATTGTCAGATATTAGCCTATTAAAAAAAAATTTTTGTCGTCCAAAACGATTGCATTTCAGATGTTACGTATGATAAAAGACAAAAATTGTAGGTAAGGAGTGTAAATTGTGTCGAATTTATTAATAGGTAAGGTATTTTTTACCCTAGTCGTATTTTAGTTTTAATAATCATATCAAAAATTAGTACTTCGTAGGAAAGATTACAAATCAAATTTTATTCTAATCACATAAAGCACCTTTGAGTTATTTCAAATATTTCTGTTAACCAAGAATTTTTGTAAAAAATTGAGCATGGAGAAAGTTGTCTTTTTTTTTTTGAATTTGATGCAGGTATGTTTTTGTTATATGAGAGACAAAAATGAAGCTAATGTATGTACTATATCCGAGGGTAGGAATAGTTTTTGTCATTGTAGTTGTTTAAAAAGTTACATTTACCTATATTAGAAATTAGTGTCAGATTTTATTAAAGTTTTTCTAAGCGTTAAGTTTTAAAGTAATTGTAGAAAATCGATTTGTTTGTACCTTAAACGTCGTCTTACGCGATTTGGTAAATAAATAAATGCGATTAATTCGACTGATTGTAATAGCTGTAGTTGTTCTAAGTCCATAGAATTTTGCAACACCCTGTATATGTATACGTACTAATTAATCGGACCTGATGCCTCACTGAGTTGAGTTGAAAATAGTGATGCTGCACGTTTTTACTAACTACTTTGTTTATTGTGAAAAACTGAAGAACGTAGATAGTTTACAAACAAAAGTGCATAATTAAAATGCAAAAGTGTGAAAGTAGTACTTACGTACGTACGTTATCTATTAAATAATCCCCGTAATAACAGTATAACCGAAAGGTAACCAACCCATAACAAAAATAATGTACCCACACAATATTTAGATTTCTTTTTCTATTTCTTATTACTTTTTACTTTTGTTTGATTATTTTTTTTATTTATTAATTAAAAAAGGACAGTTAAAAAAATGATAGTACTCACAACAATATTGTTCCACCACAAAGTGGCATCATGAGGCCATAAATATAAATATTGTTGCAAGTGCAGTTTATTTTTCCTTGAAACTGTGTGTGTTTTATTTTCTTATTTATTATGTATTATGAAGAAGTTTCAACAAGTATCGGCAACTATCCAAATTTTTTTTTTACCCTTTGCTCATTACCTCACTTTTGTGATTTTCTTAGTTAAATACCACTCTGAAACCCTCGTGATTCCTCCACGATTTTTCTATATCCCGGAATGTCCTTGCAGTTTCCTAGTAAGATATCCTTTTTGGAAAAACATCACATTCTAGAATGTGCTTATCACTTTCCAGTAAAGTACTCCTTTCGGGAAACTACCTATTATTAAAATTGTGCTCAGGTTTAAAAAGACGTCGTTAATTTTCCCCTGATTTTCTTTTTTCACTACTTATCATTGATATTTTTATATTTGAATATCTATGTGAAATATCAGTTTCTCGTTAACAATTCTTCTGATATTTTGATAGGAAATTCTTAGTTTCCCAGTAATGTACTATTTTTGAGAAATTATTAGATATCAAAAGTTAAAACACTTTTCCTGACTTCCTTTTGATTTTTATTTTTTGACCACTCACCGTCATTGATTTCCTCCAATATTTTAAGTTATCCCCATACAAATATTCCTAGTGATTTACTTCCTCAGAAAAATTCATCAAAATAGTGGTAGTAAGTCAATATTTTTATTATTTTTATCAATTTCTCTTGATTATTTCTTTTTAATTTTTTTTTCTAAAATAAATGTAATAAATAAAACACAAGTTTTTTAGATGTTTCAACAATAATTTAATGTCCTCGACAATATTGTTTCGACCCACATGTGGTCATTATCAAGAGTAAACAATCACTAAAATTAAAATTGCAAAAATGCGTATATATCTGTACATCAATGGTGGGGATACAAATCTGAAAATTGTTTTACAATTTTGTTAGTAGTAGCGGGGTGTTATTAGTGGCTAATTCTATTTGGTAATTTGTTATGTTTTTATTCAAATTTACAGCTTTCTTAATTTCTAGGGATTCCAAAAGGTTTAATTTTTTACTTTTTGAAGCTGAATGTAATAATTTGGCCTTATCTAATTTATGGTTATTGACAACACAATGTTCTGCCATTCCTGTGCTTAATATTTTATTATTTATAGAGTATAAATGTTCTTTTAGCCTAATCCCAATCGAGCGTCCACTTTGACCTATGTATATTGCATTGCACAGGAATGGCAGAACATTGTGTTGTCAATAACCATAAATTAGATAAGGCCAAATTATTACATTCAGCTTCAAAAAGTAAAAAATTAAACCTTTTGGAATCCCTAGAAATTAAGAAAGCTGTAAATTTGAATAAAAACATAACAAATTACCAAATAGAATTAGCCACTAATAACACCCCGCTACTACTAACAAAATTGTAAAACAATTTTCAGATTTGTATCCCCACCATTGATGTACAGATATATACGCATTTTTGCAATTTTAATTTTAGTGATTGTTTACTCTTGATAATGACCACATGTGGGTCGAAACAATATTGTCGAGGACATTAAATTATTGTTGAAACATCTAAAAAACTTGTGTTTTATTTATTACATTTATTAAATATGTTTCACCAAATGGTCACTATTGATAGTTTGAATATTTTTTCTGTTATCTCAGTTTGGATTTTTTAACATTCTTTGATTCGATTAGTGTACACAAAATATCTACGAACATTTGATTTACCCATCGACATTAACATAATATGATTTAGATAGCTAGGGAGTTGGTTGCAGAAATATTTGAATCATTAGCTCGTTAAGCAGAAGTTGAACATGGTGGAATTTTAACTATAAAAACCGCTAAAGTTAACTTCTGGCATACTATTATTATCTCTGCATTATTAATTAAATAAACAATTAAAAATGAAAAAAAGAAGTTATACTAAATAATTTGCTCGCGTCTGATACTTTTTTTTAGTAATATCCCTTAACAAGATTATTAGATAAATTCATTCACAGACGTGCATGTCCCTTCATTAATAAGTAATTAATTTTCATTTTAATTTTTTAATATATAAAAATAAAAGAAAGTGGGTTAAATTCCTAGTAATTTTCGTCCATCATATAGTCACGAAAATTCAAAATTTTAATTAAAGCTATTTTATTATATTTGCAAGAAATTCAAATATTTACCTTTATATTTAGATTAAGTTGATAAGAAAAATGTAGCAAGCCTTATGAGAAACAATTTCGTGAATTTCTGCCATTTTCGACGTTTTTAGAATTATTTCTTAAAAAAATATATGTGGCGCGCTCTATGCACCAAAAAATAATAAACACTAGTTTATAAGACTATTTATTCTAATGTTCGAGAGATAAAAAATATTATGGTGCAAAAAGCGCCTAATATATATATTTTTTTTAAATAAAAGATCGGAAAAACGTCGAAAATGCCAAAAATATAAAAAATATTTGTTTGATGATTTTTTTTTCACACGACTCTTTTTTTTAGCAATTTAATCTAAATATAAACGTAAATATTTGAACTTCCTATAAATATGATAAAATAGTTTTAATCAAAATTTTTAATTTTCATAACTAGTAGAGCGAAAATTACTAAGAATTTTACCCACTTCCTCTGCAGGAAATGTTAATGTAGGTTATAAAAAACAGGAAAACAAAAGTCTGCCATTCTATTTTTACTGCGAAAATATAATATGAATTTTCAATATTCAGAAAAAAAAATAGTATATACAGGGTTATTCACGCTATACGGCACGGAATATTATGACCAAAATATGAAAATATCCAAAATTTGAACTTTTGGGTTATATAGGGGTCTATTATGGTTACCTTTTAAAATTATTTCCATATTATACAGGGTGTTCCAAATGCCCTAAAAGTATCAAAGTTGTGTTTTTGTAAATGGAACCGCCTGTATGCATTTTTGGATTCTTCGATCAAAATAAGTGTTTGTTTTGATAAGGTTTATAACACCTAAACCTTAAGGTTTTTTTTAATAATTTGAATTTCATTAAAATCTAACCTAATTTTCATGTTTCAAATACTTAAGAAGTATTTAAGTTATGTAAGCGAAATTTACAATGAAGTGTAACATAAGGGGTTGTAACTTGATTAATTTAAATGGAACGCCATATTTTTTAACATACCAGAAGATGTATGTTTTAATTACCTATCGATTGGTATTAGAGTGTTCATAAGCTCAATCTTCGCGTTTTTTCAAAACAAAAAAAGATATGAACTTTTAAAAATCACAAGTAAACAACACTAAATGGTGACGTCACAGGTTTGTACCGCCATATAAATTACAAGCAAGAATAGAATAGATAAAAACTTGATTAGGCTATAACTTTTGTATTTTTTGACCAATTTAAAATTCGATTCCATATTTTGTTATCGTATTACGTAGATATGCATATTAACATATCATCTAAATAAATATATAATATTAGCCGCCCCGACCACGCGTTGCTGTGATTATTGTAACTTAACTTACCAACAATTAACTAAACTTTTTAATACAGTCAAATGAAAATGATGGTTGTCGTAAAAAATATAATCACATATGACGTGGAATAGTTTGTAGTATTATACTGCGATATTTACTGGAAGCTTACACAACCTAGATAGCAAAAGATGGCGATGTGTTGTGTCGTTAAAGTAACTTATACCGTCATCTACTAAACACTTAAGGAACTTACAAATAATTCCATAATCGAAATAAGAACTATCCTATCTTTTAAGTTAAACCAAATTACATACAGTAAGACAAATTTCGTAAAAAAATGTTGAGTAGTTTCGGAGTTTATCGTACACATTACACATTATGACACGAGATTTATATATATAGTCACATACCTTTTTAAGAAATATGAAGTAACTCACGAATGATGCGACCCGATATAGTATTAATTAACTGACATTATGAGGAATTTAAAAATTCAATAATATACAGGGTCCTACTTAAATAAAGAACTTGGACTTCTGACAAATAGACATATTATTTATTTGTTCCTTACAAAAGATATTTATTAATTTATTTAAATTTTATTATGAATCAAAATTTATCATGTTCAAGGGGGGGTTTAGTTTTTCTGACGTATTTACAAGGGAGTCACAGAAAGTGTGACTCAGCGTGACAACCGGGGGGGAGGGGGTCAAAAAACGTTAATTTTAGTGTGACGTATTTTATGAACAGCCCCTTAGCGATTCACCCTGTATACAGGCAGCCAGCGCCAATAGCACGTGGATGGAAGGTTGTCTCACTATTAAATTAATGTTTTTAGGAAAATATAACTAAAAATTTCACAAAATTAAATTAATTAAAATAAAAGTCCCTTGCTGACTATTTTGCGTCAAAGTACAATTTCAGTTATTTAGCTTTTTTTTGAAATACATTTTTTTTGCTTTTGTCTTTTACAAAATTCTAAATAATGCCAAAAATGGTGCAATTTTGACCCAGTACTTTGCCATCAAAATGACCTTTATATTTAATTAAAAATTCTAATAATACTGAGTGATTGATTTGAAAAAAAGTTAAGTAGCGCCTAAACGAAGCTGTACACCCCCTATGTTAAAATATTAACGAGTTCATTGGTAAAACTTCTACCTACTTAAATCATATTTTCGTAAAACCAATAATAAAGACAATCTCTCATCCACGCACTATTGAATCACCTTGTAAATATGCATACGCATATACTTCAACTTATGTAGTTATTTTCCGGTGTTTTTGTATTTTATATTATAGGTTACTATTTAAATATAATATAAAAACCTAAAATTTCATGTGTTTTGAAATGAAAATAAAAAATCCCAAATTTAAACCAGTGACTCATCAGTTTGTTATATTGTTGTACCTATGTAATGTTGGTTATTGAGTCATTGAGTGCAAAGGTTTCCCTTTCCTCATATACTTCTCCCGGAAGTTTTATTAACCGTAGCATCCACAGGGTGTTGCAAAATTCATTCTGTATATCACAATAAATATTTTTCCAGTACAGAAGATGACGCTTTAAGCCTTTTAAAAGTTTTATGTGGAATTTTATGTTTTATTATTTTATTTACTATTTCCACAGAACACCGGTTGATTTTCTGTAAGTATATTTAAATGAAATAATTTTATTACTGCTTACAATATCAATATGAATATAAGTACATACATATTTAGTATATCGAGGCTTAGCTTTGCAGCTTTCTTGTTATTTTTCACCATAGAATAATTAGAAATATTCTAATATTTACCGATTTTAATTTGTGTTGTATTAGAGAAATTATTTTTTTATCTTTGTTTTGCTTTATCAACCGACCTCCCCAATAGTAAGAACTTATTTCATTTGAAATAGTTGTTGTTGTTGCTAAGTTAATGAAATAGAGATAATTATATCGTTGAACCCTCATTCCTTCGATTATCTTGAAATTTTAGTACCGATGTACTAAAGTGCAGTTTGGCATGTTGAACAAGAATATAAAATACAATCGAGTGTTAAAAAATGTATCGAAAACAATCAAAATCTATCTTTTTTTTTCACATTACTGTAAATGATAGATACATAGTCAAGACAACACTCACTTCGTTTATATTGTCTTTTCTTGCATCAGTAACCTTCCGATTTGAAACTATAAAATATATTGTTCTATCATAAGGTTAGGAAGGAAAAGACAACACAAATAATGTGAGTGATGTCGTGTGCTTTTTGGTTATTTTTTCTAACTTTAAAAGACTGTGTTAGGGGTTGATTTCTTCTCTTTCATTATTATACATATATGCAGGACGGGGGCGATCCACTTAAAATAACGTACGCCATATTTGAAAATATTGTTACGTTATTATGCATTTATTTTTACTCATCTTTTGTTTGAATTATTTTTCTCTATTTTAAACCCTACACGAACTATAGACCGATTTCGCTTTTAGTGACATGCCCTATATATCTATTCTTATCCAGGGTGATTAACTGTGCATTGCACTAAAATTTCAAGCAAATCAGAGATCAAAGATATAATTACTTACCAAAAAGGATTATAGTATCCTGTTCAAATATATTATACATATTTTCTTTTATTGGTTTAATACTTTTAATGCATTTTGATTTATGATTTTTTATTACCATATCATTATTATTATTATTAATGGTGACGGTATAACAGGTGAATTTGGTTTTGCTTCTTGTGATGGTTTTGTTTTTTTTTTTTTTTTTTTATTGCACTGTACGAGGCTTACTAAACTTTCTTACAAATCTGTTTGGTGACATTTGTGTGTTCCTAAATTTTACTGTAATTTTATATTACTTACATGTGAAACATACCAAGCAATTTTTTTGACTATACGCATGTACAGTTATATTTTACATTTAAAATTTCGCACATCAAGCAATATTTTTATATACATGCATTAAATTATTCTTTTATTCTACGGTTATTGATTTTCAACCTTGCAAAATACGTCTTTAATATATATCAAACAAATTCCTTGAAGAGGACTGATTCTCTATGAAAACGTTTTGGTTGTCATTATATAACAGATTGAAATCCATGCATTACACGTTTGTAGTTATATTGTGTCCTCGATCGCACTGCATAAATAATAATTTTCTTTGCCTTTTTAGTTTTCAATGTAATTCACCGTAAAAGTTTTTACTAAAAATTAAGACAATATTGAGGCATTGTGTTGTGTGGCCCTCACCCTCCTAACTGGCCATTTTCTCAAAATCCTCCAAAATTAGTATTACAACTTTCCTTTTTGTAAGGTTATGTTTTTCTGAATAAAATTTGAACTGTGTGTATCAATCTAAAATACTTTTTTGATAAAAAATATATTGTTTTCAATTTCGCCCCTTTCTCCTCGAAATAGGCCTAGCTACCTACACCCGTAAAAGGAAACTTTTACTGATAGTTACATTTTTTGTACTTACGGCTTTAGGGAGGATCTGAAGACAATTTGAAACAATAAATTGCATCGACAAAATTTTTATTATAAAAATGCTTCTTGTCATAAATATATAATTTTTATTTGTTTAATTGCGATAAGAATGCACTTGCCTTTAAAAAATGTAGTTTTATTGCTTTAATTAACTTTCTTTGTTGTCAAAGTAAGAGTTTGTTGCGTTATTATTAAATTTTAAGGCATTGTTTGATAAGTTCCAGCTTATTTTTGTGTAATTTGAGCCCAACACGATACCATTAATTATATCTATTTCATATTTATAGGGTAACAATACGAGCAGTTGAGATTAGATGAAATTTCCGTATGGATTGTCAATTTATTAAAGGAGTTTTGTTTAAAACGTTAATTAAGGAACTCGGCTTATTAGTGTTATAATTAAAGTATGCTATCCTATACATAGCATTAATTGCTTAAGTTTTTGGATTGTTTCCTATGTTCTACACGGTAGCTTTCTTTTGTATAATATTTTCACACAATTTGTTAGTTTTTTATGTTTTTGACGGACGTTTTTATAAAAGTTGTCCCTTTCGTGGCAAAACCACCTCATAGATATAAATAGAGTAGATAAACCAGCCTCGATTGCGTCATACTACGTATGGGATCGCCGCAACCAATTAGCAATGAGAGACGAGAGAGATGCGAGACCATTGCGATATTATTATCTTTCTTTCGGAAGAGTGGCTGCTTCTGTTTCTACTTATACGAAACCCTACCGCTGGCGCTGGTCTGCTCCATTGACAACAACTCTATAGGCCTTCAGAGCCAAAATTATATATGTACACTCTTTTGGAATAGAATTATAGAAAAACAAGGGAATTTAAAATACGTTTAGTAAGAACACAAGGATATGGCGAATAACAAAATATAAATTATGTAGGCTGGTTAAGCACAGGCCCTTCAGTGGTCCACACACTCCGAGTTGAGAAAACCAACGAAACAAATATTTATGTTTAAAATACTGCCAGACTTATTTGTTTTTTAGAAAATCTGACCGTTTGTTTTGAATATCAAAATAGCATTCAGGAATTTGTTTGATAATAATGAATGTTTATTGACAATATGAAAACAAAACATCGAAAATAATTGTTACTTCGTATTTAAAATACATGGATAGTTATTTAATAAGGGCCAGAAATTTAGAAATTACTTAGTTCCACAAAAATGTATATACATACACAGCTATGCAGTACGTATGTATATTTACACATATATAGTCACACAATACATTCATAAACAACACATACATACATACGTATTGCAGTTTCATTTTTCTTCTTCGTGCTGTATATAATATAATTTACTAACAACCATTCCCCGTTTTAACAAGAACAATAATAAAATGCACAAGGCAAAATTATCAAAATACCAGGTGTTTGCTAATCTCTTGTGTTATTGAACAGCACGAGGGGGGTTTAAACCCCACAGAATCTATGACCCGAGCCCTGATAAGCGAAGAGTGTCTTGCCCGTCACGGCACCCTCGGCTCCGTACAGCTGGGGTACGTATATACACACACACCTGCATTCATGTTTATTTATTTTATTCTCAGTTTCGTGAGTTTTGTGTTTTTATCGAATGATTTGCAAATTAATGATTTATTTAACTTACGTACGTAATCGTATTTCACTCAATTTGTGAAGTAAGAATAAAAATTTTAATTTAAGAGGGGCATAACACAATTATTATACTGTTTGGAAAATACGCATGCACACTAATTAATTTTTTATATGATATACAGGGTGCGCCAATGTTACGTGGATGGAAATGACTTCTAAAATTATTTTCGTTTATACAGGGTGTATCGTTTCGCCTGAGCACTACCTAACTTAACTTTATAAACGGAACACTCCGTATATTATTGCGTTTTTGAATCTTCATTGAAAATAAAGGTCACTGTAGCAGTGTCATTTGAAATAATTTAGTTAACAATGTTTTAAACTATTAAAATTTAAAGTTTTTCATTTTCTAAAAAATGCAATTTTGACCCATCATGTGGTCATCAATGTGACCTTTATTTTCAACCAAAAACTTAAAAATGCAGTATTATACAGGGTGTTCCATTTGAAAAAATCAATTTGGGTACAGTAAGTACACTCTGTAATTGAAAATAATTTTAGAATATTAATGAGTTCATTTTGGTAAAACTTACTTGAATCATAATTTCGTAAAACCTATAAAATAGGCACAATCTTTCATCCACGCACTATTGACATACCCTGTATAAGAAGTCGCCGTGTGTGCTGCCTCTACCACTAGCTTTGTAATGCATTTCCAGTCAAGTGATAAGGGTAAGCAATAAAGGCAATAGATATGCTTTTTAACTAAAGAAGAAGAAATATATTGATTTATATTAAATTATCAGACGGTAGTGATGTCAATATTGTAATGATTCGTTACTCAATACTCGTTACTTGGTAGTAATCGTAGTAATCGAGTACTACTTTGAGAAAGTAATCGTTACCGATTAGTTATACCGCGTCCCATCGGTACTCTCGGTACTGTTCGGTACATTAGTCGTAGGAGTCGTAAGACGAAGTAATCGAGGTAATCGGTAATCGATATGCCATGCCAGTTCGATTACCAATATTATTTTGTGCAGGATATGGGAACAAAAAATGTACCATGTACCTGTTATATTCAATATCCATAATATTATGTACCTAAGTACATATCTAGGTATATATGATGTATGGGTGGAAATGAAACAGAACGAAGACTATCTATGACAAAGACAAGCTCGTGCTTAAAGGACTACTTGCACCATTCATCGTGTTATTATTTTATTATAAACATGTAGATCAGCATCGCGTCGTCGTTTGCGTCAACATACGATAATATAAATATCTGTATTTATAGTTACGTATAATTTAGGTACTAGGTACAATGTTAAAAAATGGCTTGTTGAGTTCTATTGATTTATAAAGAGAGCTGCACTTTTCTTATTGTTATTATTATAAAACTAAATTTCTATTGAACTATTTATTTTTTATTTAGGAATAAAAGATAATAGGTATAAAAAGGGAATAACATAATTATACATATAGGTACATATTACCGATTATTTACTGGTAATCGCCGTTACTGTGGATCGTACCTAGGTAAACGATATTATGTATTACAGAAAAAGTAACTAGTATTTGTAACGATTACAAAGTAACGAGTATTGATTAATAAAGTAACTGGTACTAACGAGTACCAAAAAGTAATCGTACTTGACATCACTATCAGACGGTCTCTTTTATTCGTATTAGCTTTTTTGGTAGAACGTGGACTAACCAACTTGTTATCATTAAATATAATTTAATGTGAAAATGCAAACAGCGTTATGAGCGCCATCTGTACGTAGAAAAACCAAACGTACACAATTCATGCGTATGAAGCGTTTTCAATAGAAAGATTAGTTGGTGTGCTTATATTTTTCTTATTGCTACAATTAGCGTTATTATTCTTATAATATGCAATTGTGGGGATATCTTAATACCCCATAGGTATTCCTGATTAGAATTGCTGAATTGATTAATAAATTAAAGAATTAATTCATTTTTATTAAATTAAAAAGTTATTTTATGAAATTGAATTATATTTTGTACTTTTTCTCCTAAATTTTAAAATCCAAGGACTTCGAATTACCAGTAAAATTGAAAAGTAATTAAATACAAGGCTCTAAGCACTTTGATAAAAGCTTCATGCTCACCATAGGGACTTGAATTAACCCAAAAGGGTTTCAAAAACATTAAAAAACTTAAAATGCTCATTGAAAGTACTTCAAGTAGTTTAAGAGATCTTCAATGACTGCTCTTTGAAAGTGTTTGAAGTTCTTTTTTAAATTACAAATTACAAAGTAATTCGATTATCAACCCCTTCCTAAAATGCAGTAGTTTTAAACTCTCAATGGACTTGAAGCACATCTTCATGTACAAAGCACTAAAGTTCTGCCCAGCTCTCGGTTAAGATAACACATTATAAATTTCACCTTTTTATATTTTTTTTAAGTTGCGTTTCGTACCTTATTAATAAATCTAAACCAAAACCACAAAGAAATTCAATCTTACAGACGGTTTAAATAATAATCAGTTTTTATTGATTCAACTTTAAATTTATCTTGTATGTCGATAATAAAAAAAAGATGTAAAACTGTGGTCCCAAACATTAATACTTTGATTGTATATTAAATAAAATTTAAAACTACAGCAAATTGAGTCAAATACAATTTAACATACACCACATTCTAAACCCATCAAGCTGATAATCTACTTTTTATACCGGAAATTGTGTTACTAATAGGCATTTCATTGCCCTACGTGCCTACGTATACGATTTTATCGTGTTTATACTTATTCTGAATTAAAATCCAAAGCTCTCCATTCAAAACAGAGCGGAGCACACAAATCCTAGTGTTTGTGAAATTAGAAATGTTTTAGAAAAATTCGATATGCAGGCCTAAGTCAGTTCATAGAATGTTAATTTTTCCTACTTCACTCTTGCTTTTGAAGTGTAGTAACCTCAGAGCTAAAATAGTAGAATGACTCTTGAAGCACCTTCCCTAATTTTATAATATTTTACAACATTTTATATCAACCGCGCCACAGAATATTTCTTGAATGTCGAATAAGTGGCTGAGGTGCATAGCCAGGTTATAAATATAATATATAATATATATAATATTTTAAACTGTGGCTATATTCACCTTATGCATAGCATGCACTTTTAGCACAGACTAGACTGTCTATGCGTAATAATTTGAGGCCAATACACTAGGCAACCAACAACGCACTGTTAGGGCAAAAATAAAACATTCAGGCAATGCAGGAAAATCATGTGAAATATTTACATTTGGATGACACAGTTGGAGTGTCACAGTTGACAGTTTGTATTTTAATAAAATTGCAGTTTTTTTATAATACCATATATAATAATTAAGAATGGTGCGTATTATGACATATGTATAAGACGAATTATCAGAATTTCCTTAGTAACTTTCGTAAATAATTTCACATTTTATTTCGCAAATAAATAAGGAATAATTAATGCGAGAAAAGTGAGTCAAACAGACAGATTGGACAAGTCGTAATATTAAAATAAGTCGTCTTAATAATTTTATTCGTTTAACTAAATCCAAGATAATTCTTATTATAATAATTCTGTTGACAAATATTTAGTTTAGGTTATGTCGTGGGTTCGAAAATATTTATAATTTTGCGGTAAATAAAATTTTTTAACAACGTTATTGGGGATTATTTAGTGTGCGCATAGTTTCTCGTACATACACATTTCATGAGATTTATATACTTTATATAAATTTGTTTAAATTTTACAAATTATGTAGAATTGAAATATCTTGATACATTGTCAGATTAAACAATAAACCTAATGTAAAATATAACACCTTTCTTCCAATAAATAGAAAAGTAAATAAATTAATTTAATTTTCAATTCAGTTTGCCACATTCGCATGTTAGTAACTCGTATCAATTACAATAAAAGCTATAAAAAGATTGAACTGTAAAATTTTAACTTTCGAGAAATATAGTTAAATATTATTGATGCTTAATTATAAATAATAAAGTGAACTCCCCTCGTTTAATGCTTCTTATTAGATAGAACTTAGGAGATCACTTGCCTTTACCGTGTAATGTTGGTTGCCTAACATGTTACTTCACTTAAATTTACAATAACTGTGGAATCACTGGTTATAAATCCAAATTTTTGTAGTTCGATTTTTAATGGGCACCTTTGTACCTATTATCATTGTAAATTCCAATAACAGTAATAACAATAATTATTTTTTAGGAATCATTACTTCAAGAAGTATCCTTTTGTTTTTATTTATGTGTAAAAAGTTAACTTATAATGGCTTAAAAATGTTTAATTATATTATTAGCTTCACGGTTGTAACAGGAATCTTAGTTCAAAAAGTAAGTTGCCGTATTATGTACGTAATAACAATGAAAGTAGATTACCAGCAATCAGCATTGAGGGTAATAATAAATTTTCGGTAATATTTTAATCGAATTTGTTGACGAAAACGTATGTATGTAAAAATAGGTTCATTATAATATTTCTAAACAACATGTGTTCAGTTTTTTTTTTTGTTTTACTCATAATCAGTCAGTTGCATTACATGGTTTTTATATATTTAAACTTTTAAACAGTCAGCCAGGAAAAACTGTCGACACAGAGGAGTTATTTCCATGGTCAGTAATATTGTAGAAGCGGTTTAAACTGTTTTGTTTATTGCGATTTTCTTCTGCAGGTTGTTGCTTTTACCAGTTTTTTTTCCGTTTTCTTTAATTTACTTCTTTCGTTGCTTTGCCTTTTAAAATATTGTTGCTTTTAGTTTGTTTATATTTATACACAAATCTGCTTTGACAGGGGCGGATCCGGGATTTTAAGAATGGAAGATATCAAAAATTAATTGATAAATTGCAAAAATACGTGACTGACAATGTATGTCAATAAGGGAGAAATTTGAACCTTTCAACTCCCTGTGGATCCGCCACTGATGCTTGAATACGTAGGAAGTTTATAAATGTTTTATATGAAGATATAATATTTACGTTTCAACATCATTTGTACTGCTTATTGAATTAACGTTTTTTTATTATTATGCACAGAATGGACCAAGTAGTAGTAAAATGAAGTTAGCATCGCATTTTTTAAATCGATTTTTGAATTAACAGGTTAAATGTTAAAAACTATTTCTTTAAATTCTATTTCCGAATAGAAATGCCCCGGTTGTGTTTTAACACTTAGACTAAGAAAAAGAGGGGATTTTCAACGCTTTCTCAGGCCTCTTGACAATAAACTCTCAAGCTCAGTAGCGCAATGTTAGTACCTAATTAGTAGAGCATGTCTCAATTTTAGCATCAAAACACGATGCAGAAACAGCATATAAGTAATGAATCCCCTTTCTTTCCTTGTCCGAGTTTTAACCAAAATAAGCTATAATTGTTTAAACTACCATTAAATCAACATATATTTCATCAAATACATATCTTATAATAATAGAAACACTGCATGTTTTTACTTTTTGGAAATTTCAATTGAATTTTAATACCCCATTTCTTAGTCCAAATATCTTCGATAATATCTCAATATATTTGCCTTGAACTTAGGTCATTGCCAGAATCTTATGCCTCATTCGCGCAAGAACCAATCAAGAGATGAGTGCGATACAACCTTATGAGTTCCCAAAATGCAATTTGACAATTTGTTTATCAACATTATTTTTACCCAAAAGGTTTCACTTTTGTTATTTTTTTTCAGTATACGCTCGATAATGTGAATTGAAATAAAACAGGTTTTCACCTTATCGTTTATATCACGTTAAAAAGTGACACAGATTTCTATAAGTCTGTATTTAGAAAACTAAACCATCAATAGCCAATATATATATATAATTTTTGTAAAACGGTGGCGCTGTTTTTGACTTCGTCTAGTTGGACAGCGTTTGTTCAAAGGGACTTTTTTGTAGCAAATTTAATGACCTACAAAAACTAAAAAATTTTTAATACCAAAAAATCGATTTGATGAATAATTCCCATGTTATTTATATGGGAAATCGAAATATTGGATGATTGAAGTCTCTAAGTCACTTGTGATTTTTTTCCCAACGGGAATATTTTCAAGTAGAACGGTAAAAAGAATATCGCCTAAAAATGAAACACCTTATTGTACAACATACTATTGTAAGTTAAATTTCTTAAGCGATTAATTGTTAGTAATGAGACTACTCACTGACTTATTTTTAGTTTTATACAATAAAGTATAAAACTCAAAATAAATGAAGATATGCATATGAACACGAAGAAACAATTTCAACTACTTTAAAGACAGAAAATTAGCTAAAATACCACAGTCAAATCAATTTCTTATAAAAAATTGGATAATTAAGGACAGCAGTAGTATGTAGGATCTATAGTAAAATTTTCCTTAAACGTGGTAGAGTATAATAGAAAATATTTTAATTTTGTCCATATCAATATTATTCGTGTACCCATACCTTATTAAAAATTTTGGCGATTTAGGTATATGTATTTCTTGATTAGACAGGGTTCTAAATGACAAACTCTCGTTATTGTTTATTAAAAATCTTTAATTACCTATATCAATAGGGTTTTTATTGAATGGAGGTGGAGATTTATTAACGTTTTAGCTTTGTGGCTGGAGTAATTCTTCGTGAGAGGATCCCGCCCTTCGAAAGAATGCTTTGGCGAGCTTGCAGAGGTAATGTTTTTCTCAGACAAGCGGAGATTGAAACACCATTGGAAGACCCATCATCGGTAAGTCATCAACTTTTAATTGTAAGAATTAAATTGCCATTTTTTATATAAAGTTTTCGCTTTCGTCAACTTAGTAGATGTTGCTGTAAAATGATATTGTTACGTTGTCATTACAATAACCATAAGTTGTAACGACAATGTAATGATATTTTTGTATTTTAATTCACTTTAATTTTAGACTCTAATTTTAGTTTTTTTTTTTTAATTAATCCATATTTTTACCACTATACTGAAGATAGTTTTAATGTTTCAGGGTGATCAGGTTTATAAGTCCGTTTTCATTATTTTCTTCCAAGGAGATCAGTTAAAAACTCGTGTTAAAAAAATCTGTGAAGGTTTCCGAGCAACATTGTATCCGTGTCCGGAAGCTCCAGCCGATAGAAGGGAAATGGCAATGGGGGTTATGACTAGAATTGAAGATTTAAATACTGTAAGTATAAATATGGACATTTGTGTTTCTTGTATTATTTATAACAAAAAAGATATAAACAAGTTTCGATAATTGTCTCGGTCTAGGGAACATTTATTCGAATACGAAGGAAAATGTGTCAAATGGGGAATAAAAGGTGACCTTGTATTTTTAGTTAGAACAAGTAATCAAACAAAGCATTGTTTGGTTAGATTATTTCTGATCACATTTTCCTTGATTACAATACTCGGAGAATTCTTTTATTAGTGTCCTTTTATCATAAGGTTGTAGTGGCAAATGACAACACGAACAAAGCAAGTGTTATTGTGGTCATACCTTCTTTGGCTTCTCCTCTCAGGCAGGCCATTATAAACACTGTTCTACTTGTGTAAGATTACACCACAGAAAATCCAGTTTCTTCAAATATTTGAGCAGTAATATTTTACAAACAATCATTTTCTTCTGTTTTCATTTTGCCGGTTCCAAAGGTCTTTTCATAAACACTGCATTTTCATTTCAACGATTCCATAGTAATTAATACCTTCGGATTTTGCATCAAACTTTAGATCTAAAGAACTGACCGCCCAACACCATTGCAGTTTTGTATTTCTTGTTGTTTTTTTTTCTAGGTTTTGGGGCAGACCCAAGATCACAGACATCGTGTTCTAGTAGCGGCTGCGAAAAATATTAAAAACTGGTTCGTTAAGGTCCGAAAAATAAAGGCCATTTACCATACCCTTAACCTTTTCAATTTGGACGTAACTCAGAAATGTCTTATAGCTGAATGTTGGGTGCCAGTTTTGGATTTGGAAAACATTCAACTTGCCCTTCGACGGGGAACGGTACATATTTTATTGAATATATCACATTGTTATTGAATAAAAATCTGAAATTAAATTAAAAAGTATAACTTTTCAACTATCAAATCGAGAGAAGTAAAATAATTGAAAATATCTTAATGTCATTTATTTTTATCCTTACACTGTGGTATTGTTCATTTATAATTTTTTTGTTGATAACAAAAGGTAGATGCGTAGGCAAATTAAAACCCTGGATATTATTGCTAACTCCTTATTTTATTTTTACTTTTAATAGGAGCGAAGTGGGAGTTCTGTACCACCAATATTAAATCGTATGGAGACCTGTGAAAATCCACCGACATATAATCATACCAACAAATTCACTAGCGCATTCCAAGCGCTTATCGATTCTTATGGAATCGCTTCTTACAGAGAGATGAATCCAACGCCTTATACGATAATCACATTTCCTTTTCTTTTTGCGGTAATGTTCGGCGATTTGGGTCATGGTATGGTTATGGCTTTGTTCGCAGCTTGGATGATTTTTAAGGAGAAACCCCTGGCAGCCAAAAAAACAGATAACGAGGTGAGCTTATTTCAAAATATTTCACATAAAAAGCATTTTTTGAGGTTCATAGGTTTTCTGGCTAGTTGAAACTATTTCTGAAGAAGACACAGACATGTGTGTTAAAACGTCAAGCTGGAATAATCAACAACATGGCAATTAGCTGGGAAACCACGGAAATCTGCAACACAAAACATTTTATATAGACAGTTTTAATCTCAAAGATATCTTTGTTGATTCCAGATATGGAATATATTTTTTGGCGGTCGTTATGTTATATTTTTAATGGGAATCTTTTCGATGTATACTGGCTTCATCTACAACGATATGTTCTCCAAGTCCCTAAATGTTTTCGGTTCAAAATGGTCCGTTAACAACATTTCTCTGGAAAAAATGAACAAAGAAAAAGTTATAATGCTTAGCCCATCGACAAACGATTATGAAGGAGTTCCTTATGTTTTCGGAATGGATCCTGTTTGGCAGTTTGCTCAGAATAAAATTATATTCCACAACTCATACAAAATGAAGATTTCTATAATTTTTGGAATAATTCATATGCTTTTTGGAGTGTCTTTAAGTTTATTGAATCATTTGTAATTATCCATTTTATAGCTAATAATAATGTATTAATCTAACTTAATGCCTTTTTTAAACAGATACTTCAATCACCGATTGGATATCATTTGCGAATTCGTTCCGCGAATTATATTCATGAGTTTCATTTTCCTGTATATGGTGCTGTTAATGTTTATAAAATGGATTATGTATTTTCCTACTGATGATGGTAAGTAAATAGGTACAAAGAAGATTAGAAATAGCAGAAAGTACATAGGGATGTGTAATGTTCTAAATTGTGCATAGGAAAGCAATTTAGGCTATATTTATAAGGCTATTCTCCTATGTCTAGTCTTTTGGACAACTTTAACCAATTTAGGGTATTGTTACAATTTACAGTAAGAAGTTTTATTTTCTGACCCTCAATTTTCCTTTATCCATGGGCTATAATAAAACATTTAACACTGTAAATTTTATGTAAACTTAAAAAGGCATTTTATTGAAATCAAAATTTTTTTTTATTTAGAGGCGTATGTCAAATATGGTCCTCATTGTGCCCCATCGATTCTTATCACGTTTATCAACATGATTCTCTTCAAAACAACAGTTGTGGATAAAGAATGCGATGCCCACATTTACGCTGGTCAGATGGCACTACAGAAGCTCTTAGTAGTTATTGCCGTTTTGTGTATACCATGGATGCTGTTCGCTAAGCCATTCTTCATACTTAGGAGCCAAAAGGAGAAAGCCTTGGTAAGAAACATTTTTCAAATGATAACTTTAATCTACCTTGCAAACATGTCAGGATTAGCAACAGCAAACGCAAAAATTATGGGTGTGTAATTTTTAAAAACATTTCATGTCTATACTTTCATTAACTAATTTTAGTATGATAATGATTCACCCTATATAACACGATATTGTAATTTAAATTTATTTCTGCCTAAGGCTCCTTGATAATATGACTTAACGAATCATCATTTCTCGGTAGCACTTTTACTAATTTTAAATTTGTTTATTTGGTAAAGGCAAGTCATCAGCAGATGCCTTCGGCCGTAGAAAATGGAGATATGGAAGGCCCTCTTCAAAATAATAGCGTCCACGTTAATGGTGGAGCGGTTAATAATAGATGTCCAGGGGGAGTTGAAGAAGGTGTTGGAGAACAAGAAGAAGACGTTAGTGAAATGTTTATACATCAAGGAATACACACAATAGAATACGTATTAGGATCCGTATCACATACTGCTTCGTACTTGCGACTTTGGGCTCTCTCGCTTGCTCATGCACGTATGTTATTTAATTAAATGTAAATATATTTTTTGTTTTTGTCATTGTATTATATTAACAGAATTGGCCGATGTGTTGTGGAAAATGGTGTTGCGCAGAGGATTCGTAATTCAGGACTGGAAAGGCGGAATTGTATTGTATGTTATCTTTATGTTCTGGGCTTGTCTGACTGTTTCAATCTTAGTATTAATGGAGGGGCTTTCGGCATTTTTGCATACTCTCCGTTTACACTGGTAAGTTTTGAAAAAAATCGTAACAAAAATTTAAATAAAATTGATAAATAACTAACATCACATTCCCTTTCTCCCTTTGTTGCTTTAAACTGTATCATTCCCTCTCCTTTTTGCGAAATTATTTTATAAGTAGGTCCTAACAATTAACAAGAGAAGTTAAATTTTGCTATATTTTATAGGGTGGAATTTCAGAGCAAGTTTTACAAAGGCGTTGGTTATGCCTTCCAGCCGTTTTCGTTTGAAATCATTTTGGATTCAGCATCTCAGACCCCAGAAGAATAGATAATTATTTAACCAATTAATTAATATTAATAACATAATAACAATAAAACTGTTCTGTACGATGTTCGCATGATTGTATTGTACTTAAAATGCTTTTAGCTAAACATTTACGTAATTTTTTTGTAATAATTGATAACAATTAGCTTTAAATATATCAATGATTAGTAATCTCGTAAATGGTAATATTGCAGTAATAAAAATAATTATTTACCTGCATCATTAGCAAAAATGCAATGTCTACTGATGAGATTATTAAAAAATTAGCAAATTATTTATCTTGGTATGTTTTGGATTTAATTAGTTACATTATACGAATTTGTTATTTTTTTATAGACTGTTTCAATCTCTAATACTTATATCATTCTATTAATGTTTGTGAATGTTAGTAAAATCATGTAATCCAGTTCTACTATCAATAAAGTAAATGTTTCAGTGGAAAACAATTCTTATCATTATATAAGGTAAGAATAAGTATATCAGATGTTTCATAGTGTGGCCACTAATTTTAATTTTATGATTATACACATAATAGAGAGAAAAATTTTCGGTCAAGTCGCAATCATTATATCATTGTAAATAATATTGCTTGCTTCATATCAAATTTCTTTTTCAATCAATTTACCACAAAGTAATATATCCAATAAAATTTTTCTAATCATTAATTTTAAAAGAATATTATAAATGTCATTTTTTTACACCCTACACTTTAATAATTGAAAAAAATATTGGATATTTATTAACTTTTATATTGTTATAACCTCCCCCAAAACAAAATTTTGGTGGCATTCAGAGCCGTACTCTTTTTTTAAATAATACCTAAACCAAGCTAAAAAACTTGTTTATATAATTGCATGTGTAATATCATCATATTAGGATTAGAAATGTCCTTAAATTTTTAGTAAAACTGTTAGTTCGGCCGTATTACAAAAAATTATGCTGATGATGGTCCCTCGAAAAAGAAACGTCGGACCTCAAGTGTTGCGTAGTCCGAAAAAGTGCAGCTTTTTTTAAATTGCCGTTCTCAAATGAAACCAGGCAATTAAATTAAACCATTTTGTTATTGTTAGGCTCAAAAATGCGCATTTCTCTAATTTAATCGACTTCGTGTCTCTTACCGTTTACGAGATCCTAATGCTATCCCATCCTTATATTGGACACACAGTACAGATAAATATGCAATTAAATCGACTTATTTTTCTTGCAGCGCAGCGTTGCCAGATCTAGGCAAATTCAAAACTTAGATAATCCAGAAGCAGCATAGAGTAACAGGGAATTTTTAATATCTATAGACTATTTCAAGCAATAACAACAAAAAAGTAAAATAACGGAGATAAATTGATAAATATGATATAATAATAAGTATGTATACATTGCGATACCAAACACGAGATTGAACTTAAATAGATACCTATATAGAAATTAATTTATAAAAGAATTCTTCCAGGGAAAAAATTGATTTAAAGTTATCAGGAAAAATCTAAGGAAATTTTGACAAAATATCTAGGAAATAAAATAAAATCATCTGGCAATGTTGGCTAAAATTATGACAGACGCCATTTTTTTGGTGCCAACGATATGTCGCAACGAGTGAATCGTGAAATGTGGTGTTAAATGAAGAAACAAAATGGTCATTTGTTGTGCTAATGGCTGTAAAAGTCGTAGTGAAAGAAAAGAAGAAGGAATCACATTTCACAGGTAAAAAGAATCGTTTATATTACTGTTAACTAAAGATATTCGCAATCAATTCAATCAACTCAAAATACCTGATTAATTAACTACAGGAAATAATAATGCATATTTTTTTGTTGGCATGTTTCTGTTGATTTCGTAAATAGAAACAAACAACTTAATTAAATTTAGAATGATGTGTCGAGAAGTATTTGTGTACTACATACATATTTCATAGGCGGCGTCACTTTTAGTAGTAAGAAAAAAAAATATTGGATTATATTGTAACTGGAAATAAATACTGATATTTTTTTTTATTATAATCTCTTGAAAAAGTGAATGGTTTTGGAAATGAAGTTATAGTAATAAATCAACTATTAAATTAATAAAAATTTGAATTAATAATTTAAAATTTAAACTAATAATGAATATAAAAGAAATTTTAAAATAACGCTTTAAGGTTTCCTTTAAAAAATCCTATAAAGACGCAAAAATGGGTAGAAAATATCCACAAAGGTGAATGGTGTCCTACAAATAATAGTCGACTTTGTTCAAAACATTTTGAAAAACGTTACTTCTATAATACAGACAATAAAGTTTATTTATTGGATGGTGCGGTTCCCACAATTTTCATGGAATTACCAACTGTTAAAGAAGTAAGTACTTCCTTAAATTACTTTTTGTAAATTTTTTACTTTCAACAAAACAATTTATTAAAAAATTCCTGTTGAAATAAGACTGAATAAATGTGGTTATCTTAATGCAGAATAATATAAAAAGAAGATAGTAAAAAATTTTTGGTTTCTTAGACAAAAAAATAGGTTTAATTGTAATCTAATATATATAATTCTCTTGTCACGGTGTTTGTAATTAAACTCCTCCGAAATGGCTCTGCCGATTTTCCTGAAATTTTGTGTGCGTATCGGTTAGATCTGCGAATCGGCCAACATTTATTTTTTATCCCCCTAAATATTAAGGGTGGTCCTCCCCTAATTGGTTTTTTAATTTTTTAGACAAAATTTTTTGTTTTTTTTTTATTATACAGCATACAAAAATACATACATCCCTTAATTTTCACCCTTCTACGATCAACCCCCATTTTTTAATAGCCATATTAGTACTGGAATAATCTTCAACTCTCAGTGGTCGATAACTGATCAATTATTATCAATCGATTAGTCATCCACGCAATGCGTCTACTGATGTCACTACCTACTCACCCAGCAAACAACACACGGAGTGGGGATGAGAATGAAGCAGATTTTTTTAGAATGTTAGAGGGAGTTCAAATATGTTCTAAGAAGTAAAAGAATGTTTGATTATAACATTTCAGAATGATTTGGCAATGTTCAAGAATGTTCCAGAATCTTGAAGATCATTCAAGAATGTTTCAATGTAAAAAAAAGTTAGAAAATGTATTGAATGATGTTTGATGTTCTGGATAGTTCTAAATTCGCGAATATTCTAGAATGTTCCATCAAACGTGTAATATATTCTTACCCGGGCAACGCCGGGTATTGCTGCTAGTTTTTTATATACTTTTTTTTTGTAATGTTTAACGATAATAATGTTATAAATTTCAGATATCTACCTCGTTTATAGTGATTAAATCAATCATACATTTATTTTATAAGGAAAAATTAAAATAGTTTTATTACTGTCGCATACTTTTCTAAAACTAACACGTAAATAAAATTAAAACGATGATTCTATAATTTTGAGTTTCTATTTTGTGTCTAATTTCATTTATTTGGCTTATAATTAAAATGTTCTGTAATAATCAGTCATGCACGTTTTTTCTTTAATAATCTTACAACACTTTTATTATTACGAACAGTATTTATAAAACGAACTCCCTATTAATTACTGCATGTTGCGCTACTGAACAAGACCGCTTGTGGCAAAAATGGCAAAAGAATTAATCAATGCAAGCTAAAATTTTGTCTAGGGCTAAAATAGAATATAGAATAATACTATTTGTTTTTTAGTGTACAAGAAAATCAAAAATGTCCAGAGAAAGGAATGTTGATATTACGAAATCCACCTGTTCCAGTAAACTTAATGTTA
Source organism: Agrilus mali (assembly GCA_029378335.1). NCBI lineage: Eukaryota > Metazoa > Arthropoda > Insecta > Coleoptera > Buprestidae > Agrilus > Agrilus mali. Next base: position 12,639,186 of record CM055663.1, on the reverse strand, counting down.
GAATTGTATGTAAAATTTGCAAGAAAATCTTCCTCAGGCGATCCAATTTCCAAAAACATCTTTGTGGTGAAAAATCAAAACATGTGGCGTGCCCCATTTGTGGAAAAACTTTCTCAACAAGGTTTAGTTTGAAACAGCATTTGACTCTTTATGATCATCCACTTAAATGCAAAATATCCCAAAAATCAAATGTACAGCCTGATATTCTTAAAAAACATCTATATGCTAATACAGGCTTGAAGCCATACAAATGTAAACATTGTGAAAAGAGATTTACATTAAAGTCCGGTTTGGGGAGGCATCTTATAACTCACGAACGTAAAAAGAAAGAGCCGTTAATATGCAATATTTGTAATAAATGCTTCTTACAGAAGAAGAAATTAACTCGTCATATGCAAACCCATTCTGGTGAAAAACCATTCAAATGTGAAACCTGCAATAAATGTTACACACGAAAAGATCATTTAAACGTTCACTTAAAAATTCATTTTGGCGAGAAATCATTCAAATGCAATACCTGTGAATTATGTTTTTATCAGAGGAGCACTTTAAATCAACATATGAAAACCCATTTGAACAACAAGCGGTTTAAATGCGAAATTTGTGAAAGATTCTTTGTTCGAAAGGGTAGTTTGGAGCAACATATGAAGGCCCATTTAGGCGAGAAACCATATGAATGCAAAGGTTGTGGAAAAACCTTTACACGAAAGGATTCTTTAAGAGTTCACATAAAAACCCATTTTGGTGAGAAGCTGTTTAAATGTGAAGCCTGCCAAAAAAGCTTTACAAGAAAGGATCATTTAAGAGTTCATATGAAAACTCATTTTGGCAAAAAGCTGTTTAAATGCAGTATCTGTGAAAAGTACTTCTCTTATAAAACCACTTTGAATAAGCACATGCAAACTCATTTAGATGAGAATCCGTACAAATGTGAAGCTTGCAAAAAAAGCTTTAAACGAAAGGATTATTTGAATAATCACATAAAAACACACATAAATGAGAAACCGTTCAAATGCGAATTTTGCAAAAAATGCTTTAAACGGAAAGATAATTTAAGTGTTCACATGAATATCCATTTGGGTGAAAAGCTACTCAAATGTAATATATGCAGCAAACAGTTCAGGTACAAGTCTAAATTAAAACAACATGTAGAAAACGGGCTATGTGATAAACAGTTAATATTCAAGTCTCAATTGGATGATCATACGAAGATATATACTAGTACCAGTTGTTCGCTTTGTACCAGATCAATTAAAGATTGTAGCTGCTATGAGAAACCCGACGATGAAAACGTGAACTTTCTTAAAACTACTTCAGCTGAAGACAGGTTTATGTTGAAATGTAAAACATGTTTTGAAAAAATCTGCAGTAAATTTCAACTGAAATTGCATTTACAAACACATGACGAATATATATGTGCACTTTGCAATGATGATTACAAAAATTGTAGTTGCCCTCACTATTATTCTGCTATGGAAGTGTTAAAAAGTGTTAATACTAATGAGTCATTAAAAGAAGAAAATGTTGAATATGTTGTGAAAATTAAAGAAGAAGAAGACAGTTTTTCTCCAGCTAGTGAATTGTGTGTAAAAGACGAGGAAAAATCTACCACATTAAGTGAAATGATTCAAGATAATATGTGCATTCTCTATAATAAGGACAATAATAATACTAGTAAACATTCAACAAATAACAAAGACCGGTTAACAAGAAAAGAAGAAACATTTACAACAGTTAATGAAACTGTTGTTAAGATTGAAGAAGACTGTATTGAATTAAGTGAAATTGTCATACCTAAAGAAGAACCCAAAGAGGAGTATTTTGAAATTGTTCAAAATTTTGTTTGATCAAGTTAGGATTTTGGTACAATATTTTTTATAATTGTTTCATGTCATTCTCCACATTTATTTTTAGACTCGTTGAAATCAAAGGGTCATGGCTGAATTGAGAGCTCACTGCAACTTTGCCATCATACCTGTTATCAAAAGTTATTAGCATATACAGGATGTCCATTTTAAGTGTGCCTAGCATCATTATGTCAGAAACAGTGAGAGCTACAACGTCGACTAAATTAGACGAAATGGGCAGTTTTTAGATGCAATTCTCAATTCATTTAAAGAGTTACCAAATATTACTTAGTTTCTGATATATGGGGATTTTTTTAAAAATTTCCCAAAACTTCAAATTAAAATAACTTAAAAAAAGATAGAGGGGGGGAAAGACAGTAGTTAGTAAAACGTCGAATAAACAACTCCATCGGTACTAATTAAAATTTGGCAATGCTGCAAACGAATTAAGAATTGCTCCCAAAATTGCCCATTTCATGTATAATTTAATCGATGTTGTAGCTCTTACCGTTTTAAAAATAGTAATACTGGGCACACTTGAAATGGACATCCTATATACATGACCCCACAGTGCATTAGGCTATTAGGGAGAAAATTCGCTAGCGGGATGGGGGGAAGAGAGAGTTCTTTGGCTTTATCTTTGATATAATTTAAGTAGGGTTTTGAAAAACGAAGTGACGCCTCTGGTTATGATACCTTCTAAAAAAAAAAACTTTAAATAAATCTGATATTTTACTTTGTTTACAATATGTAAATTAGAATATTTTTGTTGTACCTATTTGGGACGTAGTTTTAGTATATTGTGGCCGTCTTTGTTTTAAAAAGTTTCTTGTCACTTTTTATTAATTAATTAATTTATTTATTTATTTATTTATTTACTATAATTGCTTACAGGTATCTGTTTGCAGGGAGACCTTAAAAAATAAATATACAATTTGGTTCTTTAGTACATAATAAAAATTACTTAGATTCTCCATCCAACAAACAAAAGTATTTCTTGTTTTAAACTGTGACATTAATAGGCATTAATAAATATCATTATTCATTTTTTTCTTTTAGTATTTTATTTTATTTGCCTTACACATCCTCTACCTATAAATTTAATTGTTTTTTAACTGTTGAGCTATTTAGTTTTGTAGTTCATAGCTCATGGGATACAGGCCCAGCTGACGTAAAAGGGGAAGAACGGGTTAAAAATGTTTCTGGAGGAATAACACTTGTAAATAAGGAAATTTTACAAATTCATAAAATAGTCGAGTCAATGAAGCCTAAAAATCGACCAAACTTCATAATTCTCAGATACAGCTCCGATTTAATTTAATTTTATTTTATTAAATGATATGACAGCAGCGTATCGCTGATTTACATATTTTTGGTATTGGCTCAATATAATTCAATATATCTATTTCATTTCACAACATCTCCAAATCATCAGGTTTGTTTTGTAACAATTATAAATTGCGTATCATGTGTTATCGCGTATCACACAGGAGCTGGCTAAGCTTGTCTCTAAAAGTAGCCAGACTTTGGGAATTCACGTATTAGTCGGGGGGGAAGACTATTCCAAGCGTTGACTGCTCTGTTCGTTAGGAAGTGTGAGCGAGCGTTTGTCCTTGTCTTCTCCTTCCTTAGCTTATGGTCGTGTCCCCTGAGCCCACGGAAGGCAGCTCTAGTGAACAGGCGGGTGAAACAGTCCACGTTGTACAGCTTGTTCATAATCTTGTAGACCTCCACTAGGTCGAGGTATTTTCTCCTGGTTTCCAGCGTCGGCAATCCAAGTGATGTTCGTCTTTCATCGTAAGTCAGGGACCAGTTTCGTGAGTCTTCTCTGAACCATTTCAAGATGTGTGATGTCTTTTTTGTAGTAAGGCGACCACACAACAGACGCGTACTCCAGGATCGGCCTGACGTAGGTCTTGATGACTGTAGTCACCAGGTCCCTTCCCAGGGTACTGAAGGCTTTGGTGATTAGGTAGGCAGTTTTATTGGCTTTTTTGGTAACGGCTGCAACTTGCTGGTCCCATTTCATATCTTCCGTGATGATTATACCTAGGTCTGTGTGTGACGGAGTTGGTAGCAGCAGGGTTACGTTTAGCTGGTACTGGCTCCGGGGATTGTTTTTACCGATATATAGTACCCTGCATTTGGATTCGTTGAGTGGGATCAGCCACTTTTTTGACCGATCCGCTACTTGATCCAAGTCATCTTACAGAAGCTGGTGAGACGTGACAGGATTTGCAAACAGTTTCGTGTCGTCGGCGAAGAGGTTCCACTGGGTTTTGAGGTTTCTACCGAGGTCGTTAGTGTACATTATAAACAGTAGGAGCCCCAGGACCGAGCCTTGCGGCACACCACTAAAGACTCGTCTGGGCCTGGAGTAGGTGTCGTCCAGCCTGACCTGAAAAGTTCTGTTTGACAGATATCCCCTGATCCACCTCAATAGCCTTCCTCGAATGCCCATGCGAGACAGTTTCCACAGCAGTCTTTCATGCGGGACCTTATCAAAGGCTTTGGCGTAGTCGAGATTTTGATAATTTCAAAATAGAATAGAAACATCCCAATTTCAGGAAATAATAATTTTTTTCGTGCTAGATGTTGCTATTATTGTTTAAACAATATAAATAATTATTAGCCACGACTGCGAAAAACATTGTCAAGACTAAATTTTCAATAAAAACAATTGACATTTTCATAAATATCGCAAAAAAAATTTAAATCATTTTTTCGTCAATCCAGTTATTATTATTTAAACAATATAAAAAATTATTTCTTGAAATTGGGATGTTTCTGATTTTGAATGATATTAAAAAATACGCATTAAAAAAAATGTTCAAAATCGAAGCTGTACCCGAGAATTATGATGTTAAAACTTTCATTGACTCGACTAAAAGGTTTAGGGGAACTGTTTGGGGCGGCTGGCTATGAGGAGCGACACAAGCCGTCTAATGATAGCGAAAGGGTAATAGATACTGCTATTTTGATGAACTTGTTCTAGCAGTTTTTCTAATTTTTCTTTTTAGTTTTGTTATTCCTTTTTATTGAAGTTATACTTCTTTTGGCGCGTTAGGGAAAATGATGAGAGTAATTTTTTACGACGCGCGCGCACATCGACACGGAAAACCGACAGTAGCGCGCACACCGACACGGAATTGGAAAACCGACAGCCTACCGAACCGACACTATGGAGGTATCGGAGGTATGGAGCAGTATCTAACATAGACTACGTATCTAACCAGAGACAATAGAGAGACGTGCAACTTAATGTAAAATTTGAGTTCGCAATACCGAACTGGTCGACTGTGACGGAAGATGAATGTAGAGGGCGCGACGGTAAAATTTAAAAAAAAATGCGCGGTACCTTTGCGACATTCAATTTTTGTCTTTTTGTAAATCCCTGATTAACTGAAATAATTCGTAGACGTAGTTTCATTAGCAAAAAATGTTTATTGAAAAGTATTTACATATGTTTTAACAAAACTATTACTACTTTCATGTTCGACGCTCGTTTCTTGCACACCAGTTTTAGTTTTCGAACATGAGCCTCTTTGCTTTTCAACATATCCATGAGACGCCGTTTTCTTGGAGTCGCTTTAGTTTTCGACAATCCTTCTATGCCTCTGAATACATCTTTATTTATACGGGATGGAGGGTGTTGAGGAGCTGCATATACAAAAAGTTACAATTCACTTCAGTGTTAAAATTGTTTATTTTTTTTCTTACCTACAGATGGGCCAGGAATAGGTTCGATACTTGCTGGAGGATTTATTTTTGCATCTGAAATAGATACTAATATGAATTCTACAAAAGCATACCAAGAGTTTCAATTGTGCTTTCTCCATTTTTACATTGAAGAATACCATTTGTTATGAACATGCAATATACTGGATAAACTATATTACCTGATTTATCACTAATCATAATACTGCCACCTTCACCTGCATTACAAACTGAAGTAATCACCTCACTCAAGTCCATGCCTCTATGTTCGCATGGAAATAGTGTTGGGATGGCCATACTTCGGAGGGACCGTGTCACTAAATTATTATAGCTGTCATCTGTAAAATGTCTGCTGCAAATGAGGTAGTTCGTAATGACACTCCAGGTATGGGCCTCATTAACATTTTATCCTGCCACAGTTTTGACCTACAAGACATAATATAAGTTACTCGTTTCATATAACATGTCTGCTACAATACATGTTTACCTTTCTGGATTAGATGGAAAGTAATACATTCTTTCCACTTCTTCTGCCGCAGATCCACAAACGAGGCAACGCGTTTGGGGCATCTATAACAAATATACTTAAATCATATTTTCAACTTTGTAGAAAACATTTATTTACCTTTATGTTTGGAAAAGATGAGCTTAAACTGTAAATGTTCACACAATCACTGCAGCCTAGTCTAAACACCGACCTAAACACCAAACACTCTTCCAATCACTTTAACAGTTAAATTCGCCTGAACAATGTTCACAATAAACGAAACAAACAGAATTGAGAATTTTATGCTGCGAACAAACACAAACACAACAAACGCTTTAAAATGGCGGACTCCCGAAACAGCTGACAGCCAAAACAAAACTACGAAAGCGCCATCTGAACTCACCTTCCCAATTGTGCAAGAGAAATACTCTTATGTCCAATTGCGTTAGGAAGACAAGGAACAAAGAAACGAGTTTTAGCGAACCTTTTTTCCTATGTACTTGCACGTCTCTCCATTGTCTCTGATCTAACATAGATTAGAGAAGGTTTATAGATGGATCACTCGAGCATTCGAGTTTCAGCGCCGTCTGCCAGGTGGGCACTCAACTATTTGCCATGAATAATAAAAATGTATTTTGTTTATTTTTGTAATATTTTAATATGAAAAAGTTATAATGTAACATGAAATAACCCTTCAACAAAAAGAAAATTTATGTTTTCTTTAAGAATATGGGTTAAAACATGTCAAATTATAACTTCAGTAACAAAATGCGAGGGAGTAACAACAAAAATTAAAATAAAAAACTAAATTAAGATTATTTATTATATGGGACAAATAAAGTTATACAATTTACAATTATAAATAAGAAAATTAATAGAAATTACAAATTTACATACAAATGTAACAACTACAGAAATAATTAATTGGTGTTTCACTTTTACGTTATCCTTTACTTCAGGTTAAAGTTGTTTTGGTGATATGCAATGTTTTATAAATTAAAGGTCAATACGTCTGAAAATATAAAACAACCCATTTTTGAGACCTGCCTATTCTATTGATAAATAAATATACTGTAATTATTTTCTATGTGATATTTGTATAAAACCAATCGTATAGTAAGGAAACACTTACCGAAAGTATTGGACAAGGAACTGTTTCTTTGTATTAATTTGTGTCTGCATACGTTTTCCATTTGTGTATTCTTTCCTTTTTGTTTTCGAATGATAATGAGTATCAGGTTTTCACATTTTTTTACGCTTTTCAATCGAAATATTTGCCGGCACCCGGCACACTTGCACTTATATTTACGTTCGTACGGATTTCCCCATTAGCCTTTAACATCTAGCTTTAACAGCATTCTTTATTAGGCAACCCACTCTACGACCTTTAAATCGCCATCTATTACGTGGGCACTCAACTATTTCACAAAATGACATACTGAACACCCGATGGTATCTAATATATAATAGATCATAGATCCAGGTGTGCTTGCTGTGTCTCAGAAAACATACTATAGGCAGAGTGCAAGACAGGTGCTGCCCCCAAAAAGTTGGACTTTTAATGTTTAATCTTATGGATTGAAAATAGTTCAGTGGCCACCGTCCGCGAAAAAAGCGGACATTTCTATAAGACTACGTGTTAAAACGACTATCAGCGCCACTCTCCCCTACCATGACCAGAGACAATGGAGAGACGTGCAAGTACATAGGAAAAAAGGTTCGCTAAAACTCGTTTCTTTGTTCCTTGTCTTCCTAACGCAATTGGACATAAGAGTATTTCTCTTGCACAATTGGGAAGGTGAGTTCAGATGGCGCTTTCGTAGTTTTGTTTTGGCTGTCAGCTGTTTCGGGAGTCCGCCATTTTAAAGCGTTTGTTGTGTTTGTGTTTGTTCGCAGCATAAAATTCTCAATTCTGTTTGTTTCGTTTATTGTGAACATTGTTCAGGCGAATTTAACTGTTAAAGTGATTGGAAGAGTGTTTGGTGTTTAGGTCGGTGTTTAGACTAGGCTGCAGTGATTGTGTGAACATTTACAGTTTAAGCTCATCTTTTCCAAACATAAAGGTAAATAAATGTTTTCTACAAAGTTGAAAATATGATTTAAGTATATTTGTTATAGATGCCCCAAACGCGTTGCCTCGTTTGTGGATCTGCGGCAGAAGAAGTGGAAAGAATGTATTACTTTCCATCTAATCCAGAAAGGTAAACATGTATTGTAGCAGACATGTTATATGAAACGAGTAACTTATATTATGTCTTGTAGGTCAAAACTGTGGCAGGATAAAATGTTAATGAGGCCCATACCTGGAGTGTCATTACGAACTACCTCATTTGCAGCAGACATTTTACAGATGACAGCTATAATAATTTAGTGACACGGTCCCTCCGAAGTATGGCCATCCCAACACTATTTCCATGCGAACATAGAGGCATGGACTTGAGTGAGGTGATTACTTCAGTTTGTAATGCAGGTGAAGGTGGCAGTATTATGATTAGTGATAAATCAGGTAATATAGTTTATCCAGTATATTGCATGTTCATAACAAATGGTATTCTTCAATGTAAAAATGGAGAAAGCACAATTGAAACTCTTGGTATGCTTTTGTAGAATTCATATTAGTATCTATTTCAGATGCAAAAATAAATCCTCCAGCAAGTATCGAACCTATTCCTGGCCCATCTGTAGGTAAGAAAAAAAATAAACAATTTTAACACTGAAGTGAATTGTAACTTTTTGTATATGCAGCTCCTCAACACCCTCCATCCCGTATAAATAAAGATGTATTCAGAGGCATAGAAGGATTGTCGAAAACTAAAGCGACTCCAAGAAAACGGCGTCTCATGGATATGTTGAAAAGCAAAGAGGCTCATGTTCGAAAACTAAAACTGGTGTGCAAGAAACGAGCGTCGAACATGAAAGTAGTAATAGTTTTGTTAAAACATATGTAAATACTTTTCAATAAACATTTTTTGCTAATGAAACTACGTCTACGAATTATTTCAGTTAATCAGGGATTTACAAAAAGACAAAAATTGAATGTCGTAAAGGTACCGCGCATTTTTTTTTTAATTTTACCGTCGCGCCCTCTACATTCATCTTCCGTCACAGTCGACCAGTTCGGTATTGCGAACTCAAATTTTACATTAAGTTGCACGTCTCTCTATTGTCTCTGCCATGACTTTGCACGCTGCCAATATACGTGGAGGGTTAAATATTTGTAGAATTTGAGGTTAGTTGACGGTATGTATTATTTATTTACATCATAAAATAAAATAAATTTTTACATTGTTATTTAATATGTAATAAGTGTACAAATAAATTAATAAATTAATAATATATACAAATTAATTATTTAAGTCCAGAAAAAATTAAATTATTCCAAATATTAAATTAAATTAAATGTTTCTTTCTTAAAGTAATCTTAAAATTTTAAGTAATAAAATTTATCGTCAGCTAGGTTGTTCCATGCACAGTACAACATCACGATAGTAGCAAAATAAATTTTAATAAATGTTTGGAATACATGAATAAACTTAAACTGATAATCAAATAAATCCCAGCGAGAATTGATTTAGAAAAAATGATTCAAATTTTTTCAGTTTTCGAGATGCCTTTAAGTAATGCAGAGAACTGTAAAAATTATCGCAACCGAAAAAAGAAAGATGCAGCTCTAACTCCAAAAACATCCGCAGAAAGGTGTCGGATGTATAGGTTGCGGAAAAAACAACTTGCTCAAGGAAGTAAATTATCTGCGAATGAAGTTTTGAATACTCCATCAGCTTCGAATTCGCAAATGACGTTTGAACCATCGCCTCAGCCTGTTACTACCGGTAAATATAATTTTCTAATCTCAGTAATAATTTAAAACATTATTTTACTTGGTCACTAAATTTCCATTAAATTTAATTGCTTAATTAAATATTTTTGAAGTTATACTTCTTTTGGCGCGTTAGGGAAAAATGATGAGAGTAAATTTTTACGATGCCCGCGCACACCGACACGGAAAACCGACAGTATGAAGTTAGCTAGTCAACCTAATAGATCCAGGTATATATATACAAATAATAATTATTTAAGCCCGGAAAAATTAAATTATTTTATGATATTTAAATAAACTTTATTTAGCTAGATAATGCGTGATAATAAAACTTTCAATGTATTAAATACCCTTTTTTCTATTATTAGTGTCGTTTTTTCTACAAACGTAGGATAACCCGAGATAAAATTTTTAGACAGATTTTTATCAAGTTACACCAAAGAAGTATACAGCCTTATTCATAGTCAGTTAGTAGTGACTACTAGCAAGCTACTAAGAGCGTACTAAGAAAATCGTATTCATAGTGACATTTGGTAGACTACTAAGTTTAGTAGCTACTAAAAAAGTTAGTAGCGTGGTGGCCCGTGTTTAAGTGGTACAAATACGATAAACATAACCTCGAGTGGTAGATCTTAAATTAATCTACGGCTTTTAAGAAGCGGGTTATTGGTACAAAATACAAAATTAAAAAGAATACCACAAGAATAAGATGGAAAATAGAAAGGATTTATAAAATTGAATTGAAAAATTAAAAATCAAACTGGTACATGTCGTGTTAATTTATTTCAGTGGGCAGTTATCTTTTAAAAATTATTTCAATCGTTTTTTCTGAAATAATTACAAACTTTATTGAATTAACATCTAGTTTGTATATTTTAAAGTAAATTGCGTAATAATGATTCGTAAATGAAAAATAATTGAATTTATTAGTAATTTATTCAGGCTCAGAACATAAGTAAGTTTATTTATTTATTTGTCAGTAAATACATCCCACTGAGAGAAATAAATCCTGTTTGTAGACCGGACAAAATAAAGGTTGTTAATATTAGAAGCTGATTTCTTCCTTCGAGAACATCATTGCATTTTATACAACTCTGGGTTGTTTAAATTGTCCTTTATCGATTAGATATTGTTATATATTCTTCTTTGGGTATTTAGTCCTGGGCAGTTGATGATATATCCCATTGTTTGGATGGAGTTGGTGTTACAGTTTGTACATTGTGGGGTAGTTATTCATTAGGTATACATGTGTTAAATATGTATAGCCAATTCTGAGTATTTTTTGTAATGTAACTTCTTAAATTGATAATTTTTTCGATATTAATTGTTATGGGAATGTTGAACGTAAATAACAGCTACACTACTACAAAAATACGTAAAAGAGAAAACACACCAAAAACTCTTCCATACACTGTATTGAATAATAAGTTAACTTAAAAGTAAGGTTAGGCCGTTACACGTCAAAAATAGACGTTCAGTAGGTCATTTGTTACAATTTCGCGCCGTTGTCAAATCGTTTCGACGCAAACCATTCTATTAGCTAGTAGCGTACTAACTGACGTCTATGAATACGATGCAGATAGTAGCGTCTTAGTAGCTACTAGTTAGTAAACTACTTAGATCCTACTAAACCGTTGACTATGAATAAGGCTGATAACTTCTTACGTGCGTATATAAGTACACACACACTTTTTTTACAAATTTTAATACTCATAGGTAATAACTATATTGACTATAAAGGATAATACAGTGTTCAGTTCCATCTTGTATTAACAGAAGTGATTCCCAAAATTGGAAAACGTCTTTGGGCTCGATCAGAGTAAAATCTCAAGGCCATGAAACGACACGTTTTGCAACGATTCGTCTCGCGAAGCGATATGCTATGAGAATAGAAAGGCGCGCATGCGCATATCGGTATTACAGTCAGCTGTTCCTAATTTATCTATTATTTGAATTGTTTGAATTACTTTAATTATTTTAATGATACTTGATTAATGTTAATATGCCAAGAGTAAAAAAACCGGCCAAAACAGCAGCAGAACGTAATCGAGCATATAGAGCACGAAAAAAATTTTTAAAAAATGCTGCTAATGGACATTTTATGGGCGAAGAATGCACTGTAAATCAAGAATCGTCTCGACTACGTACGATAGACGATGGAATTAATCTGCGTGAAAATAATTATCCTATACTTTATGAGTATCTCCGTCGACAAAGTAATATTGATGACGAACAAGTTAATGTCAGTTGTCAATCTGTTATCGTTCGTGTTGATGTACATCACCAAAATTCACCTTGGGAGAATTCTTCTACAAGTGCAGCACAAGGACAATCTATCAGTCAAAATGATATTAGAATCTTTAAGAAAACAGCTAAAACACCAGCAGAGCGTTGTCGCGAATATAGATTACGACAAAAGGCACTAAAAAATGTTAACAATCACCATCAAGAACCACCCCAATTTAAAAAAACGGCGAAAACATCATCAGAGCGTGTTAGAAAATATAGATTGCGACATGCGGCTTTGAAAAATGATATTATCGAGCGTGAATCGACTTTACTTAAAAATGGTACGTTTTGCAATTTTACCAGCAGGTATACATTATTAATTAATCGTTGTATCCTTATATTGCAACAGAATTGGTAACTGATACTCTTTATAATAAAAATTACGATGTGACAATGATTCCTCAAATGATAAAATCTTGCATTAAACTAGCCCAAATTCTGTACAAAAAGGCAAAGATCATTTTAAAAAATTTCAGTACATAAATGACTTTTTAAAAAGTTCACACAAGTGTTTGATCAATTCTTAACCTTAAACTATGTAGGTACTACAATTTTATAAAATGAATTATTTTTGTTTTCTCAATGCACATTTTAATTTTTAGATCTGCAATTAGTTGATACAGCAACCTCGGTAGTGCCTTGGGATTTCTCTCACAGAACACTCATGCAGCCATCATGTTGGACAAACAATAAGGAAACGCAGGTGTCAATGGAATTTGCCTTGTATGATTCACCAGAGAATACACGGTTGCGTGAAAGAATTGCACATTTGCAAAAAGAGCATACTCATAAAATGATTAGTATAAATCAAAAACTATGCCAACAAAGTAAAAAAATTGCAGAACTATCATCACTATTGGAGGAAGTTGTGCAAAATCATCTTCTATGTGCTGAAGATGCAGATAATTTAAATGAGTCAGTAGTTTCTCTCCTCAGTCGCATTAAAAAATGTTTGAAATGCAATAAATCTTCAACGAATATTGATGAGCCATTCGTCAAAGAAGAAATTGTAGAGTCTGCTGTGAGAATTAAAGAAGAATATTTTCCTCCAATTAACGAATCTGTTTTAAAATTTGAGGAGACATCTATACAATTAAGTGAAACTATTGCGCCTAAAGAAGAGTACTTTAAAACCGTCAAAAAATCAACTGAATATTTTCCTTGTATTACTACTACAATCAATGAGAACATTAAAGTTAAAGAAGAAATTATAGAGTTCTAACAAATTATGAGGAATTCTTGATTCTTTGATTTTCTTTGTAATAAATGTGTTATTAATCAAGCAACATCTCTAAATTATTATTTTATATATTCTGGAAAGTTAGTACTCCAGGTTAGGCTAGGCAATAGTTGTTTAGTTAATTGTAAACTTGAAATATACATTATATCGAAAATTGTTTGTGAATTCGGAATATGTTCATTAAAACGTATATGAAAGAAAAATCAATGTCTAGTGAGAACCCTGAACGTAAATCGTTTCTCCAATATTAGACACTACTATGGAGACTCTAAGAACCATAGATTAGAGATATAAGAACATGATATTATATTATTATAAGAAGTTAACCATAGACAAGGAAAATGACAAAAACAACTTTAAACAATTGATAAATATATATATATATATATATTTGTCCATTAAACACTTTTTTAATGAAAAATAAGCACTAATTCACAGTTTACTAATTTGTCCAAAAATTTTTTGATAGCTAGTATAAGAAAACGTTAAAGTCAAGCACGGTTGTTATGAATATCAACAAAACGATAAAAAACTAATAAAAACCATGTAAAGAAACATTGTTTAAAATAAAAAAAATCAAATAGTGAGTTCTCAAAATAGTAAGTGGTTTTATGATTGATCATCACAATTTTGTTTGCATTTTGCATCTTATTAACCTATAATGTCGGATAACGTCACTTTTGGAGACAATTTACAGAAAAACTAATAAAATGAAAGATAAAAAAGCAAGACCCTTGACCAAAGTTGTTATTCGGCGACTGCCTCCGGACATAGATAAAGAAACGTTTTTGGAACAAATATCTCCAGTGCCAAACTTTGACTATTTTTATCTAATAAAGGCAGATAGTTTATTAGGTGAATTTGCATTTTCGAGAGCTTACATAAACTTTGTAAATGTCGAAGACATCTTCATATTTAAGGAGAAATTTGACAATTATGTATTCATTGATCAAAAAGGACATGAATATGCTGCTGTTGTTGAGTTTGCAGCTTTTCAAAAGATCCCCAAAAAAAGAAGAGCACGTCCTGACCCGAAGTGTGCCACTATTGAGTCTGATTCATATTATAAAGACTTTTTATTGTCACTCTGTGAACAACCAAAGTCTGAGGAAAAGCCAGAATATTCTTACCAGTTTTCTTCTGAAAATAAAGAAGACCTAATGACCACACCTTTACTTGAATATGTAAAACAAAAGAAAGTTGATAAACAAAGAATCAGAGAAGAAAGAAGAGATGAAAGAAGGAAAAGGGAGATTGAAAGGAGAAAGTTTAAGGAAGACGAGAAAAAAAAATATTTAGATGAAAAGTACAAGCCAGGTGCTAAGTCATTTGGTTCTCGAGGATTAAAGCTGTTTTCTCATGGACATAAAACAAATGAATCAGAAATAGTTGAAGAAGAAGAAACTCATTCAAGAAAACAGGAAGTCACTGAAGATTCAAAACTCTATTATAAAAATAGCAGAAGAAATTTTAATAATGATAAAGTAAAACCAAATAGTCATTATGAATCCAAAGACTTTAAGTATAGAAGAGAAGATTATAAAGATTATAGCCGTGAGAGGAACTTTGGGAATATAAAAAAAATGAATAAATATGAAACTAAACAGAATGTAGATTCTGAAAAGAATTATCCTAAAAAGGTTAAAAAGTATAGTGCAATAAGGGAGGAAAGAAAAAATGAATTTAAAAAACATGCTCAAAAGAAGTCTGAACCAAAACATGAAGATTTCAAAGATACATATGAAGATACAGAACAAGAAAGTTTGGAAAACATGGAACCACAAGAACCAACTTCTGTTGAGACAACTGAATCACAAACAGATAAAAATGAGTTTAAATCAACCCAGAATAAAAATAAAGATGTTTCACAACATTGGGATTTGAAGGACAAAGAATTAAAAACTACAAATAAAGAAAATGATCCAAGGACACAGAGAAGAATCAGAAACAAGGACAGACCAACAATGGCTATCTACCAGCCTGGAATGTTATCAAAACGTAAACAAGTGGAAGGAAATGTAACTGAAGTGACCAAGCAAAACAATGAAAATAAACCTAGTGATAAGGTTTAATTTGCCATAAGAATACATCTATAATTTAAAACTTAAATTTGGAGATTTTATTTGTATTTTGTTTGAAGAGAAACATATTAAAGTATCTAAACACCACTAAATGTAATTTTTATTATGGCAATACCATAGACTAGAGTAATACCTAGTTCTTAATTATACCATTAATCTAACTTTCAATAATATCTCAAAGTTACAAGAAGAAATTAGGAACTACAGATAAAGAAAATAATCTAAAGAATCAGAAACAAGGTTTAACTATTAATGGTTGGAACATTATCAAAATACAAAAAGGGGAAAGGAAATGTGACTCAAATAATTAAAGAAAACAAACAAAAATACCCATGATGAAGTTTTAACAAGAATTAATATATAATTTAAAGAAAGTTAATTTTTATTTGGAAAATATTGTATTTGCACCTCATTTAGAAATACACATTAAATTATCAATAAAAATATATTTTTTACTGTAATAATACCTAGTACATTTACCTATTTACTTAATCTAATTTTTTAATCTTTCCTTATAAAGTTTTAACATTGTTTCATATTGTGACTTTGTAATAGCTTCAATTAAATATTCTGTTAAAGATAAAATTAAGTCATCTGCTGTTTTAACTATCACTCTTCCAGATTCATCATCAAGACTCTGTATTTCACCAATACAATTTTTGTGACGTCCTGCTGTTACTTTCACAAATGTGCCCTTTTTAGTTATTTGTTCTTCATTAGTTTTTTCTTTGTCTTCCCCAGTTGTTTTGCCTAACATCTTACTGACTCCTAAACCCATTCCTTTGGGTCTCAAAGTAGGTTCTTTTATTTTTAAAGGAACTTTTTGTCTTTTTCCTATTGACATGCCACTCTTCCATCCCATTCCACGTAACATTGCAAAACCAAATTCACTAATTGGTACATCTTCATAATCGTTTAGAGTAGATTCTTCTTTGCCATCTATGGTGACAGCATTTTCTTTAGGTTCTGGCAAACTAATAATAGTGGTTTTTGTTTTTGTACTATTTTGAGAATTCTGAAGAAGTTCTTTGGCTGCAAGTTCATCCAAAGTAAGTTCTGAATCTGGTCGGTTATCTTCCTTAATAAGAGACTTGCTTGCTGATCTTTTTTCTCTAGCTTCTTTAATACGATCCGAAATATTTCGTGATTCTCTGACATTAATAATTAACGAAGCGGGGGATGTATCTTCATTATGATGGGTTAATTTAATTGTCTTATTTTCAAAACATTCTATCAATTCACCTTGTTTTGAGAGTTTCTTGTTGGGTATACTTTTCCTTAAAGTCTTGTTAAATGTGAATGAAAGTCTCTTTTCGTTTTCGGCCATTTCCTAACTATTCTTCGTAATTACTGTGAAACTATAGTGTGAAACCAAAAAACTAGAGAACACACTGTGAACTAAATAAAACATTCGCACATTATTTTATAAACGTTTATTAATCTTATCTACAATGTCAATCGTTTGCAACATGGCAACATCGACATAAATAAACATAACATGAGCATTTGAGCATAACCACAATATGAGACATAAATGACGTAAATAACATCATGACATTTATGAACATGCATGACTATATACAGGCTGATTCAAATTCGACGTGCATCATTGGGATTTCTTAAAAGTGTAAGAAATGCGATAACGGTTGCCTAATAAAGTACCTAATAGTACGGCAGCTATTATAGAAATAGAGAAATTGATTTGTGAAGTATTTGAAGAAAAGTAATAAATCTTCAACAATACATCAAACCGGACATCACATATACACAATAAATTCTACCTCTGTTTAAAGTTCTAAATCTACTCCCTGTCTTTATACGAGTCCGCAGCCAACCAAAAACATTTGAAGTATGTTTTACAATTCCACACCATCCCCCCAATTGGGGGTGGGTATCTACATTTAGATAGTTACCAACTACAATATTTAAAGGGATGTAACTTTTTTTGAGAGGTGACCGACGCTATTTTTCACTTGGCTGTTAATGAGATCTCCCGCCCCCCTTCCAAATTTCCAAATAAGTCAAAATCCAGTACTCCCCTTACTAAACGCAAACCTTTCTCTCTATGGCTATAACGAAAGTGAATAAGACTGCTTATCTCTATGAGACTTTTTCGCTGAGGTTGTGGTTGCCGAGCTGCCTGACCTTTGACGGATGTGTTTGTAGTTATCTGGTAGTATAACCACCATTGCTTTCCATTTACAAATTATTTTTAATGGATCTATGCGCCAGAGTGACAGAGTGACAGAAGGAAAAATGGGAAAGTGCAATGGCTGTATTACAGGAATATACTAAAGCGAATCATAACAACCTAAAAACTAATGGTCATGCATTCGGAATAATAAAAATAAGGTGCCCCAGTCCAACAATGTCAACTGATAGTGAAGACATGGACATTCAACAAGAACTACGGAATATTGAGAATGTGATAAGTTTAACGCGAACGAACATTGATGCCTTAAATGCTAAATTTGCGGATTTTCAACATCCCCCGGCTATGTACTTAAAAGAATATGAAGATTTGACGTCTAAATTACATGAACTCGAAGCAGAAGAAAGACGTTTGTTGGAGCAATTGAGTAATGGGAAAGAAAATCCAGATTTAAGTGAATCTAAATATGAACATTATAATACTCCCTCGCAAAATAATACACTCAAAAGGCCTAAGACGTTTTTGCGTGCCCATTTACCGAATCAACAGAGGACTAGTGTGCAAGTGCGTGAAAATTTGACATTACGTGAAGCACTGGCCAAAGCAATGAACCTTCGAAATCTTATTTGTGAAATGTGTGTAGTTTACATGGGAAGTTCGAATATTCCAGTGAACTGGGACGTTGACATTAGTACTCTTGAATGTGATGAAATTACAGTTAAAATTTTAGATAAGTTTCCAATTCCCACAAGTATTTCCCATAATTTTGTAAGAAAGACGTTCTTTTCACTTGTATTCTGTGAGTGCTGTCGTAGGCTGCTTTTTCAAGGGTTTCACTGCAGAACCTGTGGATATAAATTCCATCAGAGATGTGCAAGTGGTGTTCCATCTCTATGCCATCAAGTACGTATAAATATTATTCTAATATATTATATATGTATGTACAAATGTACCTACATTAATGAAATCAGGAATGGTTTATAAAAGCATTTAAATTAAAAGTAGGCTACTTTTTTTGTTAGTTAATTTATTTTAATTTTTATTAGCATCTTTATAATATTGACGTCATTGTAAACAATTTTACATCGGATTATATTGGGAATCTCAACATAAATTCTTTAATCACTTAAATTATACATGTTTATTGACTTTTAAAATTCTTATGTATAACATGTATGTATGTATGTATATTTAAAAGACAGCCTTTACTACTTGATTTAAGAAATAACAATTCTTTTCTTTCATAGGTTCGAATGACTGATGCATATTATCGTGCTTTATTAGCGCGACCTTCTGATTCAAGTGCTGGAATTCTTCACCCTGGTCAAGCAGCATTAAATTTAACTCATACACGTCAGCCTCGACATCCAGGTACTTTGGGACAACACGACCGATCCAGTTCAGCACCTAATGTTTGTATAAATAACGTGAGAGGTGGTGCTGAAGATGTTCCAAGATCTTTATCACTTAATAGAGCAGGTGACGGTGGTTCTCCACCTCATTGTAGAAGCACTCAAGCATCTCCAACGAGTTGCTTACAACCCAGACGACCTCGAGCGAGATCTGCTGACGAAAGCAAGCCTCTATTGGCCCCTCGAGAGAGTATTGAGGATTGGGAAATTCCTGCTGATGAGATCCTTGTAGGTCCCCGGGTTGGATCGGGTAGTTTCGGGACCGTGTACAAAGCTCATTGGCACGGCCCTGTTGCTGTTAAAACGCTCAACGTTAAAATACCGACAGCAGCCCAGTTACAAGCTTTCAAAAATGAAGTTGCAGTCTTACGAAAAACGAGACATGTCAATATACTCCTTTTCATGGGTTGCGTGAGCAAACCACAACTCGCCATAGTCACGCAGTGGTGCGAAGGTTCCAGTTTGTATAAGCACTTGCACGTTTTCGAAACTAAATTTGAACTGTTTACCCTCATAGAGATTGCACGTCAAACTGCGCAAGGAATGGACTATTTGCACGCGAAAAATATAATTCACAGGGACCTGAAATCCAATAATATTTTCTTACACGATGATCTTACCGTTAAAATTGGTGATTTTGGCCTGGCTACTGCGAAAACGAGATGGTCAGGATCGCAACAATTTCATCAACCAACTGGTTCCATTCTTTGGATGGCTCCCGAAGTGATAAGGATGAAGGAGGACAATCCATACAGTTTTCAGTCAGACGTATACGCTTTCGGGATAGTTTTGTTTGAATTGCTTGCGAGTCAGTTGCCCTATAGTCATATAAATAATAAGGATCAGATACTTTTCATGGTGGGACGAGGTGCTTTAAAGCCAGACCTGAACAAACTCAGATCGGATACCCCTAAACCCTTAAAGCGGTTAACCGAAGATTGTATCAAATTTACGAGAGACGAGCGGCCCTTGTTTAGGCAAATCCACGCATCCCTTGAAGGTTTCTTGCGAAACTTACCGAAAATTCATCGTTCGGCCTCGGAACCTAATATGAATCGCACGCAGTTACAGTCAGACGACTTTATTTATACATGTGCCAGTCCCAAGACGCCTGTTAATTTTGGGCCATCTAACAATTTCCTGTTCTACTCGTCCGGTGCTGGGAACATCTAAGGTTTTTCGAGCGGCAAAAGGACGAAATTAATTGGTAAAGTGAATGGTATTTTTGCAGGAAACCAATACCATGAGGTACTTTAGCTTTCTAACTTTGTTCATGTCTTGGTAAATAGGTGACGCCACACCTTCTAACTTATTACATATTCTACAAAATACCGCAACTCAGTGGTTTTACCAAAAGACGCTATTCTAAAATCTTTGGTTTGAATCACAATAATCTCGAATAGACCTAAATATTATTGTCTATTATATTCAATATTTGACGAATAAGTATTGCAAAAATGATTAACAATATTACCACACTGTTGTAAATTATTCAGTAAAAAATTTATTAATGAGGTACTGAGTTTCAAAATACTAATTAATTTCATGGATTAAAACAAAATTTAATGACTATAAAAGCTTCATACTAATTCCCTAACTTCTTTGATAAATAAATCTTGATAAGAATTAGGAAATAATTTAAATAATAAAACAGAAATTCAACAAATAGCGTTAAGAAAATTTTAAAGTCTTACAAATGAAAGTGCCTTTCAGTAAACGTTCAATTTCTCTATAGTATTATTAAAATAATAAAACATGTAAATGTAAAATATGTATTAAATAAAATTTAATTTATTGAATTTAATATTTGGCAACATAATAGTTGCTTGGAAGTATAAATGTTTAAAACGGGGAAGAAAGGAGGGAGAAAAAAAGAGTAGCGTAACTTTTTTACAAATTATATTTTTGTTTATATAAAATATTACGAGACAAGATTTGTTAGTTTTACAGTTAAAAAATATGCATAACGATAAATAGCTTGAACATGTACGAAGACTGATAAAAGCAAAGAAATAAGGAATTATGTGGTTGTGGCGTCACTGTGACTTTCTTATTGTCTTTATAACTTTCTTCTTACCTCTATTAATAACTGAACAATCTGATCTCAGATGTTGACAAATTTCTGAATTTACCAATCAATTAATCAATCAAACAAGCAACCAATCCAATATTAATTCAATCCAATCGTTAGAAAAGAGGTCTTTACCTACCTAATGTCTGTCTGTTTCTTGAGCATTTATTGTACCTTATGTTATTAATTCTGTTTTTCTTTGCATTGCAATTGTTCACTCTTAATATTTGACTTGTGATGATGGTTGTGATGTGTTTTTTGTAGATTAGAAGGAAGAAAAATTAGTTGACTTAATTTAAGTTTAAAGTTATTGCATAATGTATTTAAATATGATGTATTATTAATATTATTATTATTATTATTATTGTTTTCATCGTATAGTTTCCTTAAAGTAAACCGTTCTTTTATTTAAATACCCTTTAACCCTTACTTCTTGCTTACAATGAAACAAAACAGGATGATTAACAATAACTGAAATGGAAATCCAAATTAGAAAATTTATAACTTTATCGTTTTTTTTAGTACATTCACTAAATTATTTTGTTTAAAGTACATTGAATATCATTATTTGTTTGAGTGTTATTTAGAAAATGTCTGTTTCTGTTGTGTACAAAATTTTTATTCTATTATTAGACACTGAAATTGCCTCTTAGCCACCGTTTCGCATCTCTGGTGTCAGTGCCAAATGTTTTTCCAAATCTGAACATACACAATAAGAAAGTGTTTCTTAATAAAATATAAGTATCAAAAAATTACAATCTATTACCTAAAAATGGCCCCAGGTATATGTCCACCATAATTAGGGATGTGCCCCACATGTGTATGGTAAATTTCTGCAGGCTGGACCAGAAGTGGTGGGTCAGGGCGACTTGTTGTAACAGGAACCCATTCTGTACTTAATCTTTTTCGATAATTAGAAGTAAAATCTGGCGCTCGTAAGTCTTGGCATACGGCAGAACGAAATGGTGAACGAGCTGTGTAACCTATATTACAATTTACAAATTAAAAAATTTAAATAATTTCATTATTTTCAAAAAGGTCCTATTTATTTTTGTTTAAGACGACTTAAACTTACGATATCTATCTTGTTGTGCCCAGGAAGCATACAGTCTTTCTTGTGCTGTTGCCATTTAAGATACTGTTCGTAAATTTTGTATTTGCGTTTCTATTTTGACAATTTTAAATAATTGTTTGACAATAATTTTAATTAGGTACATTGAATTTCAAATGTTTCTGTTGCTTTAAATTAAGTTTTCTGGTACCTTTAACAGGCGACAATAAAAATCACGGGAACCCCGGAAGCATTCGGCCTTTTTGGAGAGTTTCGCCAAAAGGCGGGAGTTTGAATCATGAACATGTCAACTGTAGTTTGATTAAGGTTCTTTTGTGTTATTTGTTATTTTACATAGCAGGTAATGATGATAGAGCTTTGTTTTGGTTTCTATTTACAGAATCGCTTTTTATTGTGGTTCTGTAGTACTTTCGAGGGTAAATATTCTGAGCTTTGAATAAATTATGTTATGTTTACAAAACCGATAAAAATAGCTTTTGTTCCCCTTTTCAATTTTTTTAATTTTTTTTAGATATTTAAATTTAATTATGTGTTCATTTCCGATTAGCAATTACATACTTTCAGTTATAAACTGTGGTGAATGACTTGCTTATAATTAATTGATAAAAAGCGATAAAAAACGTACCATTAATATAATTATTGATACAACCCTGAAAGATTCAGAGATTCGGCATGTTCAGCAATTAAAAATGAAATGCTGAAGAGTGAAGTTGATCAGCATCTCTGGTCTATGGTTGATCAGTTTGTTGTTTTCTGGTTTTCTGTTTATTAAAAGGTTGAGTTGGGTTAAGTTTGCAAACGTTTCAATTTTCTAGTTTTATACAAATATATAACAAAAATAATTAATGACAACACCTAATATGTAAATAGACGCAAATAAACAATTTTTCGCAAATATTTGTTGTGTATTAATGTAATTAATATTTGGTAAGTTCAACAAGTTGAGCAAGCATGAGTAGGTATTTGCTTTCTATTTAGACCGGTTACGCAATTTTTTACTGCTCAGAAACATTAAAACAAGGAACGATTACTTAAATAGTTAATGTATAGTTTAATACAATGCATTTTATTGCTTTAATACTGATAAAAATTCTACCTAATTACTGCATTTTGTTGTAGGTTAAATGGGTGTTCATGTGATTAGAAATATTGCTAAAAGTAGAATTTTAAGTGTATTAAAACATTCAAATATTGTACGAAGTAACACAGTGAGTTCGGAAATGTCTACAAATAAGAAGAACAAGTTTGATTTGCCTGCAAGATACGCCGGGAGTGAAAAAAGTGTTTGGTAAATATTTATATAAATTACATTCATTTATATATTTATAATTCAAATTCATAGTAGTAATGCAATAAATTTTTGTACTTATTACATCTTGCTTACATATTCAGAATGTGTGAGGTAATGGAATATTTATGTATTGCAGGTCAGATATTTAATCACATCAAATAGATCGTTTACATTGTACCTACATTGTTTGTGTGATTTTAATAAGTTTTTATTGTGTAGGGTTGAATATATACAACTGGCTTTAGAACATAAGCCACTTAACTTAGGACAAGGTTTTCCTGACTATCCACCCCCTGAATATGTTACAAAAGCTCTAGTTGATGTAGCAAATAGTCCTAATCCATTGCTACATCAATATACTCGTGGATTTGTAAGTTTGTTAACTTACTTAAACTAAAAGTTTGTAATAATTTTGTTTTGACTAAAAGGGCCATCCTCGCTTGATAGCAGTTCTTGCAAAATTATACTCTAGGCTTATAGGAAGGGAGATAAATCCACAAACTGAAATATTGGTGACAGTCGGGGCTTATGAAGCTCTTTTTTCTACTATAACTGGCCATATAGATCACGGTGATGAAGTCATCATTATTGAACCTTATTTTGATTGCTATCAGCCTATGGTTGAGTCATCTAATGGAATTTGCCGTTTTATTCCATTAAGACTGGTAATAAAAACATTATATCTAATTCACCTGTTTTAATTGTGTTTTGTTAGGATTTGAAATTATTGTCTTTAAAATATAAGTTTAATTGAAATTTGTTTTTTAGAAAAACAATTCAGATGTTGTGTCATCCGGAGATTGGGTATTGGATCGTGAAGAGTTGGAGGGTTTATTTAACTCAAAAACGAAAATGATTATTTTAAATACTCCTAATAATCCGCTAGGTAAAGTATTTTCTGAAGCTGAATTAAAGGTGATAGCGGATCTCTGCATAAAATGGGACGTACTTTGTGTGTCTGACGAAGTCTATGAGTGGATGGTTTACAAACCTAACAAACATATACGAATTGGTAAGATATTTCATTTGAAAGTAATTGCGATTCGTTTACCTGTATTAATTTTATAGCGACTTTACCTGGAATGTGGGAGAGGACAATAACGATTGGTTCTGCTGGCAAAACCTTTAGTGTTACAGGATGGAAAACTGGATGGGCCTATGGACCCGAAAACCTCATGAACAACTTGTTTATGGTGCATCAGAATTGTATATACACACACACTACTCCAATTCAGGTACCTATTCATTTTTTTATATCTACGAGTATATTGAAAAGGAGAACGTTATTCAGGTGAAACTGATACATGCTTCTTAGTTAAATAGTTTTAAACCAAAATTTTAGTAACTAAACAAAGAAAGTTTTACTCCACGTTTACAAAAATTGTTTGAAATTTAAAAGTACTTTTATAGCAATATTGTAACCAAAATTAAATAAGTTGGTTAAAATTTTGAAGGAAAAGGTATGTTTGAAAACCGGTGAATTTTTGACATAGATACATCAATGCAAGTAAGTTCCTTCGAAGGTAACATTTCATGCAACTTACAAAATTAAATGAAAAATACAAAGAAGTATTTTTGGTTAGGAAGCGATAGCCATGTCTTTTGAACTGGAACTTACAAGACTGAATTCGGACGAATGCTTTTTTAACTCATTACCTCGAGAATTGGAATCAAAGAGGGATTTTATGGCAAAATTTTTGAAGGATGTCGGTATGAAACCTACCATTCCTGAAGGGGGTTATTTCATGGTAGCTAATTGGAGTGCCCTAGGTATAAGAAATATACGATTACATTTTCAATTTCTAATGCTTATTTTGTGTGTACACAGAGTCTAAAGTTGACATGAATTCGGAGAACGATAAGTACAAGGATTACAGGTTTACAAAGTGGATGACTAAAAACGTGGGGTTGCAGGGAATTCCTCCTACTGCATTTTACAGTGAACCTCATAAGAAGTTAGCCGAAAATTATGTTCGCTACTGTTTTATTAAGGTAAATATAACTGATTTACATGCCAATTATTTCTTATTTGTTCTTTCGCTTTTATTTATAGAAAGACGAAAATTTGAAAAAAGCCGCAGAAATATTGAGCAATTGGAACAAGTAATGGAAATACATCAACAATTATATATATTGAGTTGCATCATGCTTTTATTTTTTTATCGTAGATATTTTTATTATTATTTACTTTTAGATCTGTTTTATCTAATGAATTAATGTAAGTATATGATATTATAAATACCATTGTTTTTATCTAAGATTTCCTAAAGCAAAATGTAATATTGTTTATTGTTTTATTATGTTCTACCACATATAACTTCTGTCTGTCTTTTTTAAATCTATATTGCAAATTTGGTATTTCCATGTTTCCAAAGCTATTTTTTTCAAAAATGTAATTAAATTTAGAAAATATATTTTACGATTTATGTACTAAAGTCTCCCCTCAACCAACGTTTGGCATCTCTACTATCATTTCCATACGTTTTTCCAAATCTGAAAATTAATAAAAATAATGTAATAATTTCTTGTTTATATAAAATTGCAACTTTGTAAAAGGAATCCTAAATTACACTTTTTGTTTATATTGTATTGGTGCATTCCTGAAATTAATTTAAAGAAGTCTACAACGTAGTATTTTAATTTAATTTTGTGGAACGATAATGATTCTATTTGTTTTGTTGCGGCTTTTTCACGATATTACCTATTGCAAAACAGTTTACAGATAACGCAACGGTTTTGAACATGTAATACGCGAAAAATAATTATGATTAAAATAATAATTAATAATTACGGGTTTAATATATATGCACCACTGTAAAGAAGCCTAAATAAGTGCATTTTTCCTTTAAATTTAATTGCTGCATTCCATAAATAAATTTAAAGTGGTTTGCAATGTAAACTGATAGACAAATAGCAGCTATTTGGCACTTTTAATTTATTTTTGTTGTACTCTTCCGATATTGTTTAAAAATGGAATAGTTTACAAATAACGCGCAGTTTTTAAACATGTATGTAAACACGTAAAATAATTAAAATTAATAATTGTGTTTACATTTGCTATAAAGCTTTAATAAGCTACTTTTTAAAGGAACCTAAATTATTTTTTTAAAATTATTGGTGCACCTCTGAAATGAATTTAAAGAAGTCTATAATGTAAACTAACATTGACAAATTTTTTTTAGCTTTTTCAATTAATTTTTGTTCATGATTGTGTTTGTTTGGTTGCATACTCTTAAAAATGATTAATTTACAAATAACTCAGTTTTTGAACCTGTATCACACGAAAAACAATTAAGAATAAAATAATGAGTAAATATTAAAGTGTTTGCGTTTGCTGTAAAGTATTTTATATGCAAGGTTGTGAAGAAACCTGAATTACATTTTTGGTTTAAATTTTATTAGTGCGTTCCTGAAATTAATTTATAGTTCTGTAAAGTATTGTTAATCCAAATTAATGATTCGGCTTATTTAAAAATCAAATAATGGCAAGTTTTTGAACTTGTAAAATTCGAAAAATAAGAATAAATTAGTAATTACATGTCTATCTTAATTTGTTTTTTGTTTAAATTTTATTAGTGCATTCCTGAAATAAAGTTAAAGAGGTCTGCAATGTAAATTGATAGACAAATAGAAAATTTTTAGCTTTTTTATTTAATTTTTGTTGTTCGTTATCAATGTTTCTGTTTGTTTGGTTGCATACTCTATTACGATATTATTGAAATTAAATAGATAGGTACAAATAATGCAATGTTGACCAGTTGGTTACATATCTAACAATAAGTTCACCATTTCAATTAGATTAATTGATATCAAAAATTCAAAAATTCTAAAGAATTTAAAGCCATTTTAATTTTAATTATTGTTTGAGATAGGTAAGTAACTTTTATATGTATTGGGTTAATGCCCGTAATTTATACTTAAATAAATAAATAAGCATGTAATTTAATTAAGGTTATTACCTGAAAATGGCACCTGGAATGTGACCGGCATAATTTGGTAGTTGTCCCAAATGTTTATGGTAAATTTCGGCGGGTTTTATTAGCAATGGGGGATCAGGGCGGCTAATGTTCACGGGTGCCCATTCGGTACTTAATCTCTTACGATAATTAGAAGTAAAATCGCACAATGCGCTATTTGTCATGGGTTGATTAGCTTGACCAAAGGACGCATACCCAAATGGTAAATGTCCAGCGTAACCTGAAATTAAAATAAGTTGTAAAATATTTACCATCAATAGGAACTTAAAGGGATAATATCAAAAGTAAAAAGAAACACTAGGTAATAATTTGTTTCACAAATTTATTTAACAAACTGACAATATTGTTTCGGCAGTTATGCCATTATCAAAGTAATTGTACAGGTAAACTTAACTAGTATTTATATAAAGGGACTTAAACTAATACAAATATACAAACATAGGTACTCAGAAGCATATTTATTGGTTTGTCTTGGTTGATAACTTTAATAACGGGGAAATCCTAAAATCCGTCTGGTCATTTGTTACCTGTTTCTGTTCTGTTATTGCTTTATGTATTTCTAAAATTTCCAAGAGATTTAACCGTTTACCTTTATTGCAATTATGTATGAGCTTTAAACTATTGTTATCTATAAAATGATTATTTTCTAAACAGTGTTCCGCTAATCCTGTAGTCTTTTTACAATTCTGAATAGATTTGTTATGTTCATTTAAGCGAATTTTTAATGACCGACCTGTTTGTCCTAAGTAAATAGCAGGACAATTTTGACATTTTATTTGATAGACACCGTTTTTCTCTAAAATATCTTTTTTATCTATTTTGTTGTTCACTAGTAAAGAGCCTAAATTGGTTTTGTTTATGGAGATAGGAGTAATTTCTAATTTCTTGAGTTTATTTGAAATGTTACTAGAAATCTTAGGTATGTAGTTCAAAAAGGAGAATTGTTTTTTCTCCGTGATGGTACAGTGATAGAAAGATTTAAGATTTTGTTTCCGTCGTTTTTTATGTAAAAGGTCATTTATCAAAGAAATGTCAAAACCATTATTTTTTGCTAAAAGTTTGATTGTTTTTAGTTCTTTATCAAAGTTTTCTTTAGTTAAAGGTAAATTTATTAGCCTATGTAAATAAGAGTGGAAAGAACTTAGTTTTATTTTATAAGATTGTTGTGAATGTGATGGTATGAGTGTGTCAGTGGTAGTAGGTTTGCGGAAGATATCAATGTCAATATGTTGGTTGGATCTAGTTAATTTTAAATCTAAAAATGATAAGCTATGCGATTTTTCAATTTCTAAAGTAAATTGTACGGAAGAATAAAAGGAATTAAGGTATTTCAAAAAATTGTCTAATTCTAGATCTGAACCTGTCCACAAACACAATATATCATCCACGTAACGGGTCCAAAAATGTACTTTACTGACTAAATTATTATGAGACTCGAATAATTTGCTTTCAAAATTAGCCATGAAAATCTCACTAAATAACGGTGATAAAGGTGAACCCATAGGGACCCCATCTAATTGTTGATATAACTTACCATTGAACTTAAAATAGCTTTGATCAAGACATATGCTAATTGCAGATATTAAATCAGTTTTCTCGTTGTTAGTTAAGTTGATATTGTTACAGACTAGTTTCTTACAAATTGATAAAAGTTCTTTAACCGGAATTGAAGGAAACAAATTAATGACATCGAAGGATACTAATTTGTAATGCAAGGGTAGAGG
Source organism: Agrilus mali (assembly GCA_029378335.1). Taxonomy (NCBI): domain Eukaryota; kingdom Metazoa; phylum Arthropoda; class Insecta; order Coleoptera; family Buprestidae; genus Agrilus; species Agrilus mali. The sequence goes on along the minus strand of CM055663.1, from coordinate 12,610,009 downwards.
GAGAGATTTTAATGTATTTGCTAGACTTAGCGAATTTTTAATACTATATACTGAGTTGAAATTTAGTAATTCTGGCAAAATGTTGTTTAGTTTTTTACAAAGTTTAGTTTTACAAAGCATAACTGCCGAAACAATATTGTCAGTTTGTTAAATAAAATTGTGAAACAAATTATTACCTAGTGTTTCTTTTTACTTTTGATATTATAACATGTTTCACCAAGAGCCTAGCCAAAATTCTATTTCATTAATTAAAGAGATAGTTTAAATACAGTATGTTCAAGATAAGGATGAGATAACATTAGGATCTTGTAAACGGTAAGAGATACAGAGTAGATCAAATTATAAAAAAAGTTTCTTTCTACGGTGTACCTACAATGTTTTAAAATTACGAGAAGTTCCGAAAAAATCGAAAATTTTTAAAACCGTTTTATTTTTTCCTGGCTTTATTAGAGCACGGACTTCAAAATAAACTGCACATTTTTATTAGTACAGATTTTCCTGGTTATCCATTATTCACTATTGGATGGCGCGGAAAAATTAGCAACAAAAAAGTGTATTTGTTTTGATGTATCTTCTCAAATAAAAAAAGGAAAAAAATAAAACAATTTTGAAAAATTTTGATTGTTCCGGATGTTACCGAAACTGCTCGAAATTTTAAACGGCATACTGTTGGGCACAATTTCTCTAATTTAGTCGACTCCGTATCTGTTACCGTTTACGAGATCTTAATGTTATCCCATTTTTTTTTTGGACACACTTTGTAATAGTAATTTATTAAACAAATAATTGTAGGCTAAGTATTCATAATGTACAGGGTAGACAGATTTTGACATTAGTATAGGACAACTCGATAATTGTAAGAAATACAACAAAAAAATGGCAGCTTCTCGATATCCTTTTTTTTTTTTAGCAAATTTATGGGTGATGAAATCTGTCCACCTTGTACGTATAGATACTAAATACTATTGTAATACAATATAATATAAGAAACATAGAGATTTTAAAACATGTTTAAATTGGGAATGATTTTCGTATTAACGTATTATATATTTTTTCAAAGTATTGCGTGGTCGTGTTGGTTAATGTGTGTCATAAATTCGAATTATCGAATGGAGGTCAGTCTGCTTGTATGACTTTTTTCTAAAAGTTAAGTGTTAAGTTTAAATCTACTTAGCATTTTCAGATCTTGGTAATTAGGTACTATTTCATAGTTTTAATTTTTTATGGCGCCTTCCGTATTTCAAAATAATAATAATGGAACCAAATACACCATCACATTATTTTTGTTATTAAGATTAATAGTGTCATTTATTTTTGTTACGTAAATATTATTATAAAATAATTAGGAATTCTTCGTTTTCGTGTGTTTGTGTACAAATGTAGGTAAAGAGAAAGTTAGTTTTAATTTTAAATATCAACAAAATATTCAGGGTGTTTGAGAAAGTAAAGGTACCTAATGATTTGAGAATTTGGAATTAAGGGTCGTTTCCGGTTATACCGAAAGTTGATGATGACTTTGTTATGTTATTTTAAGTCTAATACTATATTTTTTATGATGAATTTATTTGAAACACGAAATTTTAAGATTAATTTGATAACTGTCTTGTAAACTTACGACGAGTGGTTTCGGACATAATTTAATTTATAGAAAATAAATTCGCGATCCTAATCCAACTATTACAAAAAATTACTTGAAGGTGTTGAAATCTTTACAAATCATGGCCGAGTAATACGATTAACGCCGTGTTCTATATTTGTACAGGGCATTCATAATAAAAATCCAAATTTTAAAAACTTCAAATACGAATAACTTCATTTTCTTTCCGAAAATTTTTGATTTTTGCTTAAAATGTGTAATTTATGATTGCATAACAAAAATGTGCCAAAAGATTATCTCTTAAAATACCCTTAATTCAAAATTTCTAAATCTAATAAAATAATTTTAGAAAACGTTTAATGTATCTACGAATATTACTTTGGGATAATACTTAACAATAAATCTACATACTTTAATAAAAATTAAGTATGTAAAATGTTAAATAAATACGATTAGCCAATGAATTAAATGTAAAACTTGTTGCATTTTTGTGACTGCCAAATAATTATTTGAAAAGACGTAGGGGGCAGAAATATGGAGGTTGGTATTAAAAAAAAAGCGTTTACTCATCTTTGTGATTTATGTTGGAAAAAATAAAATAAAAAATGCGAATACCTTGCTTCATATATTTCTCAGGATCTGAGTAATGCATAAAGAATGGACTTTGGGAATGTCGTGGTGGACTAATAGGAGGTTCATCTACAGGTAAATTCCTTTCAAAACCGGCACATTCTGGTCGAACTTGTAACAAAGGCAACTTGAACTGGCTTTTGGTTAACTGAAAAACAAAAAAAAAACAATAAAAAATGTTTTAGTTTTAATACCATGTAGAATGTTTTTTTATATAAAAAATCAATAGCATTTGGAGAAAAAAATTTTAAACAAAATAAAACTGTAAAATTTAACAAAAATAGATACAAAAGAAACGTAAATTTACAATAATAAAATTATCCATTAAATAATAAAAACATTTATACCTACAAGGTACTAGAGCAGCTGTAGGTTATTGAAATCAAAATAAGCCGATTTAACCGCATTTATCCATTTATCAAAAAAAATTTCTTTTTTGTTTGATCAAAAAATTTGGTGCATAGAAAAATGTATAAGGGTACTTATTTTTTGACGTATAAATCAATTTTCTTAAAATACGATACGGTACGCCTCCCTTAAATATAATTGTTCTAAACTTTGATGGAGGGTTCAATAAAAACTTCAACAACCATTTTTAAGATATGATACATGCAAGAGTTTGAGAGAAAGAAAACGTTTTTTTGCAACGATGATTTTCGACAACAATTCTTAACAAGTAAGTTTTTTGAAAAACCCCAAAGATGCATTTGAATAACATACGATAAGAAACTACCCGGAGGAGGTATTAAATCTAACATGCTTATCAAACTAATTAGGTTATGTAAATATAAGTTTCACTAATTTTTATTGTTGTACTCAACAATGTTGTTTCGGTCGAAAACGATCATTATCAAGAGGGGACAAAAGATTACTGACGAAATAAAATGATGAAAACGATATATGGTCAACAAAAAATTATTATAAATTAAACAACAATAAAGATGAAACTAGTTCTGATTGGTTATTGGTTACAAATACTATTAAGTGCTTTTTCAATTTCTAAAAGTGATAATTTCTTATTTTTTGGAACATTGCTATGTCATATTTTAATTTTTTGAGTATCGAGAAATCGTATTTACTATCTTTTTTATTTATTGCGCAGGTATGTTTCAAAATCCGATTTTTAATAGATCTACCACACTGTCCAATATAGATAGCATTACAGGAATTATATCATAATTAATATATTCCATTATTTTATTAAGTCTTTTTGTGTTTACAAAAATAGCTTTTACGACTTCACAATTAAAAGCATTCTCTAATTTTTATTTAACTAACATTTCTAATAAATATAGTGCCAAAATTAACATGTGTTTTATAAATAATGTCAACACTATTATATAATAATTATATAATAATCTACTTATCTGACTTTTTATCTTTTTTGACAAATTATCTATTACGTTAAAATTATAACTATTAACTCTCGCTATATGTTAATAATTTCCTATTCCATTCGTGAAAAATCGAGAACATTCCAAAACATTCTGTACAATTTTTGAATTTTTTTGAAAATTCTGGGTCATTCTCAAAAGATCTTGATGGTTCTGGAACATTCTCGATCATTCCAAACGATTTCCTTAAAATCGAGAACATTCTAGATCGTTCTCGAAAAACCGGGAACATTCAAGAACATCCTGTATAAATTCAAAACTTTATCTAACATTTTTGAATATTCTAGAACATTGTAAATCATTTTGTAATGTTATGAAACATTTTTTACTTGGAATATTCTCGAAAAAATTTCTTCTCTTCTTTTTTTTTTGAAATTGAAGAAGGTGTCTATACTGTTTAAAATGGTTAGGCTTTGTTAGGTTAGAATTTAATGCCTTCATAGGGTAGTTCTTCTTCAAATTTTATTCAAATAGGACGGGTTATTTAAAAAAACTACTTATTAAGAAGTTTTGTTGAAAATCATTGATACAAAAACTGTTGCATTTTTAATAAGAGGCAGAAAATGATGCTTGACCATGTATTATTCTTACAAAAAATTGTTGAGGTTATTATTGAACCCTTAAAGAAAATTTAGAGTAATTATATGTAGGGGTAGGGGTAGTTTACATCCTTGTTGTACTTTGTACGATTATTTGATTAATTAAAGAACAATCTTTTCACGAAACAATGTTAAATCGACTCATTTGGATTCCAATAATGTTTGGTTGCTCTACGTAAATAGAGTTTTGAGACACTCTGTATATGACAAACGGATATATTCCGTAATTAAAGGATTAAAGAGCATAAAAAAATTAATAACTTTTACCTCTGTATCCTCCAAGTTCCTAGGCTTCCAGTCCCCATCCTGTAGAGCACCCAATCTCAAAAGGTCATTCAAAGCAGCCCTGTCCTTCTTTTGAAATTTTTCAAATTCTGATAATGCTTCCGTTGCTTGTACCGAAAATCTTTGACCAAATTGTGCATGTTCGCGCGGAACACACCCTAAATATTTCACCCAAACATTAAATTATATATTTATTTAATGTTATTATTTATATAAACTTCATACCCTCGTATCCTGGAATAACTGGATGTTTATAGACCTGATCCACGTATATATCTCTTGCATTGACAATGTCGATATCATTTTTTGGCGGTCTTTGCACCTGGTTGGGGAAAGGAGGGGGTTATTATTATGTAATCATATTTTTGGTTTTTTGTTTTTATTGATTTTGTGTACTTGATAGTCGTCAGCAGTTCTGTCTGAAAGGACTAATTTTTCGGCATGACACACTGTGGGGTCTAAAAGTAGTTTATGTGATGCTGTTCCATAAGTATCCCCTATACGATATTTGTATTGGGGGCAATATCCAGTGTATCTATTTTTATAAAAATATTTGATATTAGAAGAATTGGGAGGGTAATTGAGAGAATTGCATACCCAGGTACGTAATGGGGATTTGGAGTAGAAACCAATTCGACAGACATAGTATTATAGTTAATTTGAATTTTTAACACATAAAATATATAAATTTAAATTATACAAAACCCCCCTTACATAAAATAAATTTGGACACTAATGACAAATTTGACGCAAAATGAATAATCGTGACGAAAAGCCAAAGATGATAAGATTTCTTAATGTTTGAAAATTTTGATGTGATGAAGTATCTAATTCAAAATCATTGGCAGTGTGACGGGGAAACCCCTACGCTTCATTCATTAATTCATTTTTGCGTTGAAGATTTCAGTATTTAGTTAAAAGTAGGAGCAAAATTTTATTATTTACGTCCTGAGCAACTGCAAATTGGTTATTTATATTACTTACACAAATAAAGTGGTTTAAATACGTTTTCGTTATTAAGTTTGTTAAAATATGTTGAGTTCAGTTTAAGAAACACGTAAATACCTACATTAGGCATTAATCTGGTATATTGATAAAATATTGCAAGGTGTTAATCAAATTAAAATTTGCATTGAAATCAACGATATGTAAAAAAAATAGTAAATTACAATTTTAAAACGTAAAATTCTGACTAGCTTTGAAAAAATAAAAATCCGATGTGAAAAAAGTTAGAAAACACTAATTTGACAACAACTAAAATAGGACACACGTTTGAAGTGGGCGAAACACGTGTCCGCGTTTTAAATTAATTAGTGGTACTTTGGGGCGAGTCCTATTTTAGTTGTTTATTCATTTACCACAGTCTCCTTTTTCTACTTTACTAATTTGACAGTTGATCAGGTTCTTTATGGTTTTCTCAGCAAAAAGAAATATATATAAATATGAATATTAGTAATGCTGTATCGCAATCAAAATCTGAAGGGATTTAAAAATGTTTTAAAACTATCAGTAAACTACAAATCCAATACAAAAGCAAAAAAGAGTGACACGTTTAGATTTATTACTTATAACGAACTTCGGGTATAACGAACCGTTTTTGTCGGCCCCTTGAGGTTCGCTATAAGCGAACATTACAGTGACCAAAAAGCTTAAAAGGAGCAAAGATAACACTATTCGCAAAAATAGGCACGGAATTGTTCTTTTTGTTCCTTTTGAGCTTTTTCAATTAATTTAAAATTGTCAGTTTATAGGGGGTGTATCTAAAAGTGTTAAAAGTTAGAGTTTTTTTAAAAATCGGCATGTTGACGTGAAATGCTATTGATTAGATTTTCTTTTCGTTGATACCACTTACATTGTAATCTGAACGGTACTTTTTGTTAAATAAAATAAAATCTGTGAATTTTCATAAGAATCAGTGTTAAAAGCAAAAATTTATTTTTATTAATATCTTTTTTCAGGTTCTCAGTAGCTCTTTAAAAATCTAACTGGTGCATTATCTTATTATTAAGCACCAATGTGCCAAGTTTCATTAAATTCTGAACAGTAACTCTATGACCAAGAGTACTACCTTAATCGCTTTTCCTTCACTTCTCTCTCTTAACTGTCAACTACTACTGTCAAAAACTTGTCAAACTGTCCATCGTCGTCACTTATATAGTGTTGTGGACGTTGCTAGGTGATTCTCGAAAATTCCAGCAACCATAGCCATCAACTGTTTCTCGAACCTTCTGAAACGCGGCGTCGGTAAATTGTACTTCATTTTCGAATTCGACGCGTCAATTACACCCAAAAAAACGCCACGTCTGTCACAATATTTTTGACAAACCTTGTTTAGTACTGAAAAAACATGATATCTGACCACCGCATTTTCGGTTTTAAGCCTTTCAAAACTTTTTATGTAGAATAAATTTTTTCCTAAAATTAATAATAAAAAGTTTTTCATTTGTTGCCAACCTTTTTCAGACATACTGTAGATGTAATAGTCCCCATCGCGAATGTTTCTACGTATTCTAGATGTCAAGGAGAATTAAATATTTAACGTCCTTTAATAAACACTGTTAATAGCTATCAAAGTGACTTTAATTAGTTATTTCCTGGGGACATGTTAACTGTTACCCGCAATTAGTTCGACGACTCTAACTTAATAAGAGTTACACGCACATAACTAGCGTTTTAAATGCCAATGAAAATTATTGTTGTTGTCACTTATAATGAACAACAACTTTAATATTACATACTTATACGCGGAAGAGTATTTTGGCGGGAATCTGCATTTTAAAGTTGTTGTTATTTGATTAAAATCAAATCTGAAATAAAATATACTGTAACGTTTCTGTGGGGGTAAAAACACGCGAAAAGTCTTAAATTATTTATTGACTATGAAACACTTAAAATTAACAAAATGAAACGGGAACTAGAACTAAATCATCAACGGAAACTAAAACTATTAATAGCAACTATATACAGTCTACAATTTCTTCTATACACTTCAGTCACTAATTTATTTTACACAATTTATTTGCCTGTCACTACTGTTTGCTATTTATTTATTCGCCGAACGGTCTCACACTGCACTGTACTGTACTCAGCTATGTCATCTATTTTTTTTTTTTTGTTTTAATTATACTCGAGGAAGGGAAATCTTCGAAAGACATCCCCTGAAGGGAGGTAGTGTTGGATTCGCCTAGGCGCCTACCGACTAAAACCCTTCCTCGAGTTGGGAGATCAACCCGAAGGTTATTTCATCCCGGAAGAGAAGGTGGGAGAGGTGGAGGGGATTTGGGATGGTTTTGATGGGAGGTGGGGTAAGTTTAAGGTTTGGGAGGTGTTTGATATGTGTGATATGATAAGCTAGAAAGAGCTAAAAGGGGAACTAGCTCAGGGTAGAAGGTGGCATGGCCTTCTGTAACGGTCGGTTGGTTTTTGGGCAAAGTTTGATAAAGATGAGATGGTAGGGTTGGGATGACCTGTCACTGAGGTCCGGAGATTTGCCGCGAATCTGGTAGCGGCTTCTGGAAGTGACGGTAGACCGGTTTCTTTCAGAATTTGGGTGTTTCTTATGAACCAAGGGTAGTTTAGTGCAGAACGAAGAATCCGCATGTACGTGCCTTGCAGAATGCGAAGGCGGCGAGAGAGAGCACAGCCCAATATGGGAATGGCGTAGGAGCAAATGCTCATGATGATGGCGTTGAACGCACGAACTTTGGGTTGTTGGGAAATTGTGTTGTTTTGGAAGAAGGGCTTGAGAGAGAAGAAGGCGCCCAGGGCCCTAGCACATTTGATGGGGTGGTTGTTGACAATGAATTGGGGAGGTTTTCGAATTCTACGAGAGAAGAAAATTGCTGCTGACTTGGTCTCGTTGATGGAGAGTTTCCATTTCCGGTACCAATTTAGAAGTAAGGGCAGAAACCTATTGATTTTTGAAGAGCTATTGAGAATGGTTCGATCGGAGCGTAAAGAGCGGTGAGCATTGAAGGGTCAGAAGGAATGTCTCCGTGGTAAGACTTATAGGACACCGTTAGGAATTTCGTCAGCGCCAGGGGCTTTTCTCTTTTTAAGAGAGCGGATGGTTTGAGAAATCTCGTGAGGAGTGGTATCTCTGAAGTCAACGACAGATGGGATGAAGTTGTGAATGACGTTTTCTGTGCGCTCGTGAAAGTTGGCTAGATCCACAGGGCTGGGGAGCGGGGAGCACTGTAGGCGAAGAGACTCGGCGAAGATTTAGGCTTTTTCTTCGTCTGTAGTGTAAAGCGAGCCGTTTTGTTTTAATGGTGGGAGATGGGGAGCTCTTTTACGAAGAGAGCGGATTACTTTCCAAGTGCTTTTGGGGTGTGTTTCTTCCTGAGCGATGTACTCGTCAAAAGAGGCACTGCGGAATTCGGTAAGGCGAGTTTTGAGTTCTCGCTGAAGGGCGTTTAGTTCGACACGGTGTTCGGGATTTTGTTGTCTTTGCCACAGACGGCAAGTCTTGTTTTTCCTCTTGATGAGGGCAAGGATGTCTGCGGGAAGGGTTTTTCCCTGTAGGGGATGTTGGATGGGAGGTTGTGGAGATCTCAACGGCGCTAGTTATATCGTTTGAAAGGAGACCTACAGCTTCGTTAAGTTCCTCTATTGTGCGAATTTGAGTGCACTTGAATGATGAAGTTACTAGGGCGTATTTGAGGTGTAACCAGTTTTCACAAGTTTTGGGGCGTTTCGATTCACGCAGCCTAATTCAATTAGGACTGGAAGGTGGTCCGAAGTTAGTGCGTCGAGCACGACGGGATCGGCAGAGAGACTGACATTTTTGATGACGAATATGTCCAAAATGTCTGGGCGTGATTGTAGTTATCAGGGAAGTGCGTGGGGCTTGTTGGGGCTTCAATTGTGAGGTTGAAGTTAAGAGATTTGGCAAGAAGGGATATGCCTTTGCTATTATTATGGTGGCAGCCTCAATCTGTCATCTAGCGACCGATCTCCTTATATAGTACTAGCAGCAATACCAGGCGTTGCTTGGGTAAGAGTATATTACACGTTTGATGGAATATTCTAGAATATTCGCGAATTTAGAACTTTCCAGAACATCCCATAATGATTCAAAACATTCTGAAACATTCTTGAATGATCTTCAAGATTCTGGAACATTCTTGAATATTACCAAATCATCCTGAAATAAAACATTCTTTTACTTCTTAGAACATATTTGAACTCCCTGTAACATTCTAAAAAAATTGCTTCATTCTAATCCCCACTCCGTGCTGTTTGCTGGGTGAGTAGTGACATCAGTAGACGCCTGGCGGGGATGACTAATCGATTGATAATAATTGATCAGTTATCGACCACTGAGAGTTGAAGATTATTACAGTACTAATATCGCTATTAAAAAATGGGGGTTGGTGGTAGAAAGGTAAAAATTAACGGTTACATATATTTTTTAATGCCAAATCAAAAAAAATAAAAATAAAAAATTTTGTCCAAAAAATTAAGTTAGGGGTGAACAAACCTTATTACTTAGGGGTATGAAAAATAGATAGTTCCCGATTCTCAGACCTATTGAATATGCATATCAAGCCATTTCGGAGAAGTATGGTAACTAACATTGTGACACGAGAATTTTATATATTAGATATACCTATATTTAATAGTAGTTTTTCTGGAAACAACTCGAAGTTTTCGCGAGGCCACTGGATCGGGACGATCTTTCGCGGAAGGATCGATCCCAGACGCGGCACCCGTTCACAGCTTACCAACATGCGAACACACACACACGCGTCGCGGAGACCTAGAATCTTCTCGCGAACTGCTGGGCGATTTAATTACAATACGCATTGTGTAATAAATTTCGGTAATTAATTTTGATTTACACCAAAACAGCAGACGTCCCTGAAATTTATTAAGTTTTAACACGTCAAAATAAATTTTAGAAATGTTTTAAAATCTCATGAGCCTTGGCCTTGGGGTGCGCAGAAACAACTCCGTTTACTGTTAATAAGCCCCGCCTCCCGCATTGGCGCATCTCACGGCTAATGATATTTTATTAAAAAAAATGCAGTCTAAAACAAAATATATTGACATTAAAGATATTTTTGTCATAAAAACCATTTGAAAAACACGAAACATAAAATGGCATTGAATTTGAGGAAGTCTTTACTGGGTTATGTTCAGCGAAGGTCCAAGAGTGGTTTTCAGAAGTTAGCTTACAATTTATCTGGGTTTAGAAAGTTAGGCCTGTGGCGAGACGACTGTTTAGATCACGACGACGATGTTACAGAAGCTCTTCGACGTTTACCGAATAGAGTGGTCGATGAAAGAAATTACAGATTATTGAGAGCACATCATCTTGCATGTATCAAAGAAGTTTTGCCCAGAGACCAGTGGACAAAGTTAGAGGACGACAAGCTGTACCTCACTCCAACTTTGGAGCAGGTTATTAAAGAACGTGAAGAACGGGAAGCCTGGGATAAACAATACTAATAAATAAATAATTACGTAGTTCATTATGATTAATAATTATTGTCAATCAATAAATGAATTCATTCATATTCTTGTTCTAATAAATTAAATAAAATCAGATTTGCAACTAGAAGTTTAAATGAATTTACTAAATAGGTAGCTGTACTTTTAAAATAATTTAATTAATTTTCTATTTTCTTCTAATTTTGAAGGGGCTTCTTTCCCCTTATTGTTGTGAGATTTTTTTCATATTTTCAAAGTTTATATCTCATGATTTTATTGAGAATATTTCTTGGTTTTTGAGCTTTTTCTCGTGCTCTTTTTGAGTCTACCCTCATAAGCTTTTTAGGGTTACCCTCTTATAATTTCTGTGTTAGTTTCTTTCTCATGATTGTTTTGAGACTTCTTTGTTGTGTTTCTTTTTAGGTTTCCTTCTCATGTTTTTTTTGGCGTTTCCTTCTAATGATTTATTGAGATTCCATTTTATCTTTTTTTTGGATTTTTTGTTAAATTTCTTTCGGATTTTCTGTCTAACAATTTCACGATTACTTTTGATTTTTGAGGGTTGCTTGACTCTTGGATTTGTTTTTAATGATTTCTTAGGTTCTCTTTCTCACGATTCTATTGATGCTTCTTCCTTTTGTTTTTGGGGGTTTCGCTCTCATATTTTTTTAAGGTATCTTACTTGTGATTTTTTGGAGTCTGCCCACATAAGTTTTTTAGGGTTATCCTCTCATAATTCCTGTGTTAGATTCTTTCTCCCCTCATAATAAGATATTCCTCTCATAATTTCAATTTTAGTTTCTTTCTCATTATTTTTTTTTTTAATTTCTTTTTTGTGATTATATCGAGGCTTCTGCTCCTTATTTTTTTGGGTTTCTTTCTCGTGATGTTTTGAGTTTACTTTCTCATGATTTTTTAGAGGATTATTTCTCTTATTTTTTATTTCTTTCTCAAAATCGTTATTTGGGTCTTTTCTGATAATTTATTGTGGTTCCCTTTTCCACATTTTATTTTTTAGTTTTTTGTAATATTTCTTTTGGGTTTTTCTCACGATTTTATGATTCCTTTTGAGTTACTATTTTATGTTTTTTAAGAATTTCTTTCTTGCAATAATTGTATTGATTTCCTCTTGATTTCGGGGTTTCTTTTTCATTCTTTTTTGGAGTCTCCTCTCATAATAGGATAATCCTCTCATCATTTCAATCTTAGTTTCTTTCTGATTATTTTTTTTAGGTTTCTTTTGTGATTATATCGAGGCTTCTGCTCCTTGTTCTTTTTGGGTTTATTTCTCGTGATTTTTTGAGTTTTCTTTCTCATGATTGTTTTTGAGTTTTTTCTGATGATTTATTGAGGTTCCTTTTTTCATATTTTTTTTGAGTTTTTTGTAATATTCCTTTTGGGTTTTTCTTACGATTTCATTATTCTTTTTGAGCTACTTCTTCATGATTTTTAAGGATTTCTTTCACGCAATTGTATTGAGGCTTCTTCCTCTTGATTTTTGTTTCTTTTCCGCTTGACTTTTGGATTTCTTTTTAATGATTTGTTTAAATTTTATTGGGGATTCTTTCTCTTGTTTTTGGAGGTTTCATTTACATGTATTGAGATTTCTGTCTTATTCTTTGGGATTATTTTTAGTGATTTGAGAGATCTTTGTTCATGTTTTTTTGGGGTTTCTCTCTCATACTTTTTTTAGTGTTTCTTTCTCGTCGTTTTTTTTGGGTATCTATCGTAATTTCGTTTTGCTTTTTGGTTTCTTTCTCATGATTTTATTGAGAATTCTTTCTCTAGTTTTTTTGGGTTTCTTTTTCATGATTTTTTTACTTTTTAAGAATTTCTTAATCATGTATGTTTTTAGTTTCATTCTCATGATCTATTGAAGTTTCCTCCTCATGCTCTTTTTTCTCGTAACTTTATGATTTCTTAAGTTTCTTTCTCATGATTTTAGGTTTTTTTCCATAATTTTTCTTTCTCATGCACGCCACTGTTTGCCTTAGAAACACAATATAACATGTACCAAAGTAGTTTGCTAGTCCCACTCAACTGCGCGGGCACAGACCATAAAAACTGTGATAGATTCAAAACCGCGCACGTGTATCTTAGCATACAATAAGATCGACAAGATAATGAATAAAAGAAAAAGAATCCTGTTGAAGAAAGATTTGTTAGTTGTTCATCGGAAACAGGTGTAACCTTCCATATAAAAATATATATTTCCTTATTATACAAACACCGGATGTAGCGATTAATTTATTTCAATAGTTAAAATTGGAACAACAATTAATTAATCGTCTCTTTTTATAACTACTCCTAAAGTTATACTGATTATTATTAAATAAATCCCTTTTAACTTAACATTATCGAACACAAATAATAAACGTGGTCACTTAAGTATTTGATCTGGTTACTTTTAAGAATTTTAGCGAAGTATAGAGTAATATTTTTAATTCAGATTCTTTAACTGAGTAAATAAATTAATTCAATGGGTTGTGCAAGCGATTAGTCTTAGGACTAGTATAAAGAAATCATGGAAAGGAACCCTTAAAACTATATGAGAAGAAGCTTCAAAAAAGTCACGAGAGAGAAACCCCAAAAAGCCTAGGAAAAAACCCCCAAAAACATAAAAAGAAAACCTAAGAAAGAAAATCAAAAGAAAGAAATTACAAAAAAAAACAAGAAAAAAACCCTAAAGAATCTTACGAAAAAAAGAAACCCTAGAAAAGTCATGAGAAAAAAAACTCCAAAATAAAGAATGTTATGAAAAAGAAACCCTAGGAGAATCATAAAAAAACACAAAAACTGTTGAAAAAGGAATTTTATAATTAAAAAAAAACTAAAGGAGAGACCAAAAAATCATTGGAAAGAAATCTAAAAAGACTATGAGAATGAAATCTCAAAAAATCATGAGAAATAAACCACAAAAAGTGATGGGACAGAGACTCCAAAAAAAGCACTAGAAAGGATCCCAAAAAAATCATTGGAAAGAAACTCAAAGAGATCATGAGAAGGAAATTACAAAGAATCATGAAAAAAAAAACCCTTAAAAATTATGAGGAACAAACCCCAAGAAAAACCATGAGATAGAAAATACAAAAGTTAATGAGAAATAAACTCCAAAAGAATCACTAGAAAAGAACCCAAAAAATAATTTGAAAGATACCTAAAAAGATAATGAGAATGAAACCCTAAAAAATCATGAGAGAGAAACTGAAAAAGAATTTCGGAAAGAATGCCATAATAAATAATCCTCAAGAACACCATGAGAATGAAACCCAAAAAAAAATAAAGATAAAGAAACCACAGAAATTAATGAGAAAAAAAATCACTAGAAAAGAATCCAAAACATAATTTGAAAGAAAACCTAGAAAGATGGTGAGAATGAAACCCCAAAAAAATATGAGAAAGGAGCCTAAAAGTTCACAAGATTTTTGCCACTCCTATGAAAGTACATTTCCATTCAAATTCCCGTATTTAAGACTAAAGCTACCAAAAAAAACTAAAAGACAAAGAAAAAGACTAAATGCATTTAGGTCTACAATTCTTATATATAAATCTTCTAAATTCATACGAAACAAACCCCAAAGGAACCATGAGAAAGAAACCCAAAAAAATCATGAGAAAATAACCCAGAAAGTCATTACAAGGAAACCTAAAAAGATAATGAGAATAAGAGGAATCCCAACGAATAATAAAAAACTACAAAAAATCTTAAAATAAAACTTTAAAAAACGCCATGAAATGGAAAACAAAAACAATATTGTGCCAAAGAAATTACAAGAAAGAAGCCCCAAAATATCAAGGGAAAACCTTCTAAAAAATAATGAAAAGGAAACCCAAAAATAAATCATGAGTCTTTGACAAAGTATCTATTCAAAAAATAATAAAAATTATTATTTTGTACCAATATGGATGATTCCAAATATAATTACGTGGCGTCAGAAACTAGACGATGAATAATAATTGTTGTTCTGAATGTTTATGTTATTATGTTAATAGAACCACAAGCTGATGTCACTATTACATCATAGTAAATAGAAAAACCTCTTCTATCTTCCAACGACTTTATAAATAAGTACATACAGCATGCTAATTGCAGTTTAAAACGTTTTCGCATTATTTTAATCAATAAACAATGTATTCTATTCATATGTATGGTACACGGATGAATCATTAAAGGAAAAACAATATTTACATTTTATATAAATTCTAGTAAAAAACATTTTAATCAAACCTTTTTTGATTTGTTACACAGAGGTATGTAATTATAAGAATATTAATTTAAGAAATGTCTCCAACCTTTTATAATAAAATAATTACAAAGACAAGTCCACCTGACAGGATGGCACGTAATGATAAAATTAATAATAAATAAATGATAGGTACTTTACATTAAATTCTTGAACGTATCTATGTATACGTTTTATGTTGGTTTAGGATGTTGTTAATGTTTCCTTACAAATACTGTGGTTATTATTTAATTGCAAATATAATAAAAATATTGAAGGAATAATTGTCCTATGGATATCTAATTATTTTTTTTACAAGAACAGGACAAACATCCTTTTAGATTTAGCTTTATATTTAATTTTGTTATTCCAATTTTATAGCAATACTAGCAGCAATACCCGGCGTTGCCCGGGTAAGAATATATTACACGTTTGATGGAACATTCTAGAATATTCGCGAATTTAGAACTATCCAGAACATCCCATAATGATTCAAAACATTCTCTAACTTTTTTTAACATTCTAAAGCATTCTGGAATGATCTTCAAGATTCTGGAACATTCTAGAACTTTGCCAAATCATTTTGAAATGTTATAATAAAACATTATTTTACTTCTTAGAACATATTTGAACTCCCTCCAACATTCTAAAAAAATCTGCTTCATTCTTATCCCCACTTCGTGCTGTTTGCTGGGTGACTAGTGACATCAGTAGACGCCTGGCTGATTGATAATAATTGATCAGTTATCGACCACTGAGAGTTGAAGATTATTACAGTGCTAATATCGCTATTAAATAATGGGGGTTGATCGTAGAGGAGTAAAAATTAAGTGTTGTATGTATTTTTGTATGCTGTATCATAATAAAATAAAAACAAAAAAATTTGTCTAAAAAATAAAAGTAAAATTTAGGGGTGGACCACCCTTAAGATTTAGGGGGATGAAAAATAGATGTCCGATTCGCAGACCTAACAATGCACACAAAATTTCACGAAAATCGGTCGAGCCATTTCGGAGGAGTTTAATTACAAACACCGTGACACGAGAATTTTATATATTAGAAAGTATATTCACTTACTTAACCATAATAATTTTAAAGAGAAAGTTTTTGTGTTAATTTTTTTTTTTATTAAACTTTGTTTTGGGTTTCCTTTTCATTAAATTTTTGGGGTGTTCCTTGAAATTTTAGGGCACTCTTCTTTTGTTTTTCTTTGAAACTTTCTTTCGCATAATTTTTTTTGGTTTCCATTTCATGACGTTGTTTCATTTTAAGATTTTTTGTAGTTTTTTATAATTCATTGGTGTTTCTCTCATTCTCATTATGTCTTTAGGTTTTCTTGTAATGATTTTCTTTGGGTTTCCTTCTCATGATTCTTTTGGAGTTTCTTTCTTATGAATTTTTGTGTATTTTTTCATGGCTTTTTTGGGGTTCCCTTCTTATTATTTTTTAGGGTTCCGTTCTCATGTTTTTTGGGTTTCACTCTTATGATTTTTTTTGGAGTTTCTTTCTTATGAATTTTTTGGAGTTTTTCTCATCATATTTTGAGTAAGAGATACTTATCCTTTAGATATCTAAGTAATTGTTTTATGAGAGCAGGACAGACATACTTTTAGGTAAAGAACATAAAGACCTCAGCTTTATACATAATTTTGTCATCCAATCTTTATAGCAATAAGTAAGATATTCACTTACATAACTATAATAATTTTAACGAGAATTAGTTTTTGTGTTAATTTATTTTTCTTATTAAATTTTGTCGTAAAATAATAATTTAAATTGATCAAAGTGAATTACAGAAAAAAAATCATTATTAGGTACTCAGGAAGACACAAAACTTTGCTTAAAAATTACACTTACATAAATAGAATGGTAACGGTATGTAGCAAAAATGAAATTAATTACTTATTGTTAGTAAAAATGAATATAAGATAAATATACCTCAGTTTTGTGTCAAATGTGCATCAACGACGAAGTCTCGTTAACCCTTCCTCATTAAAAGTGCTCTCTAAATTTTCCAGAGGTACTCTTACGGACTCAAAGTTACTAAAAAAACATTGAAATAATAGAAGGGGTAAGGACTTCATAGTTTAGGCATGATTCCCATTCAATTAAATTTTTTATTAATTTTTGTGTTTCTTAATTTTCATGAAATAATTTTAACACGCATATAATCAATTAATAACTTATTTTTCAACAATTTTTAGGCGTAAAAAAATACCATTCCATTTAAAATAACAAAGTTGGTGTCAACTTCCGGTATAACCGAATGTAAATCGAGCTTGAAAATATTTTTAAAGGAAGCGACATAAACAATAGCCAAATGAGCTCAAGTTTCAGAATTTAATTCCTTCTACTAATTCATATACTTCTTATTAATTACTGTACAATGTAATTTTAGTCCTAAAGTGTTTCTTGTTATTTTTAATGGGATCCAATAATACATAAACAACAGAAGAGGTTAGTACTTTATATTTTATTAAAAAACCGATTATTTGTAATTGGTGTAGGTATGTAAACGTTAATTTCCACGAAATAATTTTGGTGTATATAGGTATATGTAAATAAATAATTTATTTATTATTTTTTTGTTTATATTTTTCAACCAATATTAATTGTAATTAAGATCTAACTTAACATTAATTTATACTTTTTAAGTACTTTTGTCATGTTAAACTTGTATTAATTAATTAGTGCCCATTAACCTACCACCCCTATTAACACAATGTAATTATTATTACACGTACATACAATTTCAGTCGTAAAGTCCTTGTTATTTTTAATTAGTTGTTTAGTTCTGCGGCTAAATTGTTCATTCTGCAAGTCTATCCAACTTTTAATACACTTATCATCGTATTAACCGAGTTGTGATGGCAAAGTGGTAATGAACCTTTACATACATATATGTATATACTTTCTTTGTACTCGTACGCGTATGCTATAGAGTATAGAAATACATTAAAGTGCCAAGACATATTTGTATTTAAGAGAGTTAAAAAGAATTTTGATTGCTGTTGGCTAGACATTCTTGCAACATTCCTTCCATAGCGGGTTGTCGTTTATACATATAAGTAACTTTTAAATAATAAGAATAATAATGGTATATGTATGTATACAGGGTGACTTAAAACTCCTTTTATATACATAGAGCAACCCAGAGTCGATTTGACCACATTTGATAATACCTACAATAAATTGCTTCGTTTATCAGTAAACGAGTTTCAATTAATCAAAAATAAATTTTCTTAAAATACGACAAGGGTAAGAACTGCCCCTACACTTAGATATAATTATTCTAATCTTTCTTAGGGGGTTGAATAATAACTTGCTTCAGCTTTATTTTCTGTTTATGTACAACAATTTTTTTTGTGTTAATGATTTCCGACAATTCTTAATAATTATAGTTTCTTTTAAATGCATCGTGCTATTTGTGTAAAATATGATATGAAGAAGGAGGTATTAAATTACTAGGATACAGTTGGGACAAAAATTACCTTCTCTCCTAAATAAAGTTGATTGCTTGCAATGTTTTGAGACACCCTGTGTATACAAGTACATAACGACGATTTCGTTTCATTTTCAAACAAGATCTGGTGGGTAATAAACCAATTATTTCCCTTTTTAGTACGGTTAATTAAACGGCCACAGTCATGACATACTTAATGTCAACATTAAAAGAATCTATTGCACACCGTAATTAAATTGTCACGTCACTTAAGATAATAATGCAGCAGCCAACATTCACTGAGAGAACAAAAATTTTTTAATAAAATTGTTTAAAACAGCAAATTTTTTTAATTGTATTTGTTAATGTAATTTTATAAAAATACATTTATGTAAATTATTGACTAGTCTTTTAGACGCATGAAGTTGTAAAATTGTTGTTGACTGCTTGACATTTATTAACTGAAAGGTACGCTTAGGTATTCTTTGCAAAACTACCATTAGTTAATAAATAATTACCTAAAGGTTATTTAATAAAGAAGTTACTCATTACCCAGTCTTACTGTCGTAAATTATGGTTGATGGTATGTTAGTTATTTATGATGGTAATTATTCTTCTTGCAACCGGTGAAAATAATTAAGCAAGCATGCAAAGAACTCGAAGAAGCTCTACAATAAAACAATTTTCTTTTGCAATATCAACTATGTATGTATGTATGTATGTATTCCAATGACCTTTTAATTACCAAAACACATAAATTAAAAAATATATGAAAAAGTATTTTAGTACAAAGAAATTTTAGTTTTTTTGTTCTAAAGTTTATTTTATGATTTTCCTGTTTGTTAACCATAAAAATGAAGAAAAAATACCTTTCTTCAAATAAAGTTTTCTTTTGCAACAGTTATAATATTAATACTAATTTTCGAGTTTTTATAAGAATTTTAGTTAATTTTTCTATAATACCGCGAGATAAAAGTGGGGTTTTTACATTCACACAGTGCTTCCAGATGGAACTCGAGTAAACAGTCAGATGTATATACACTTTCCGAGCTGTTATTCCACAGATAGTCTTTCATTTCTCTTCTGTCTTCATTTCGTCCGTCTCATCTTTCTTCCCCCAACCACCACCCACCCATTCCTACTATTCCTAAAGGAGGCTAAAGAGGGCCTTCCGCCCTATCTCTCTGACTGCACAAGAGTGTAGGTCGGGGGGACAGCAAGCCCATCAACATTGATGGTAATGAAATAGCCAAAAGTTTAAAATGTTTTGTGCCGTGGCCGGTTTCTTTTTCGTAGAAGCGACGTTTCGACAGATTTAACTTCAGGCATCCTCAGGTAGTGGTGTTATCTTTCTTTGATGATCAGTAACAGTTCATTAAACAAATTTTTGCCGATGATGAATTACCAAACTTGCTTAATAGAGTTCAAAAAGCAAGTTGGAACAGTTTTAAAGCAGTAGTAGAGTCTGTATAAATGTATAAACTTTCAAAACTATCTAGTAAACAATTATTCCTAACTTCTTTAATTAATTTAAGATTATTAATATTAATATTATGTTCTTCAGTAAGAATATGTCGGGCAACACTAGATTTTTCGGCTCTACCAAACCGTGCATGAGCTAAATGCTCCTTGAACCTAGTTTGGATCGAGCGTCTAGTTTGTCCAATATATTTTCTACTACAGTCATTACAGCTAATTTCATATATCCCCGATTTTTTAATAAAGGAATTTTATCCTTGGGGTTACCGAGGAGAGTTTGAAGGGAGTTACCACTTGAACTGTAGGCAATGCGAAAACCAAGTTTACGAAAAATGCCTTCGAATCCTCGAGTAAATCTTGGCTCGTATGGCATAGCAATAAAGTTGGTCTTACTGGTGTCTGTTTGAAAAGTCGATGATCTTGAAACAGAATTCTTAAATTTAATCTTATTAACTAATTTATCAATGATGTTACTATTGTAACCATTGTCAATCGCAATTTTCTTAATTTTACTGAGTTCCTTATGATATCTATTTTTACTAAGAGGGAAACTAAGCAATCTATGTACAAGGAAATTAAAACTAGCCATTTTATGTTGAACGCAATGATTAGAGTCGTTGGTTATAAATCTAGAGGTATTAGTGGGTTTTCTATAGATATCAAATTCATTTCTTATAACCAGCGCATCTAAAAATGGTACCTTGCCATCTTTCTCCAATTCAACAGTAAGTTTGACCGAAGGGAGACGCGAATTTAAAACATCAAGAAAGGCTTGGAGACTTCTGGAACTCAAATCGAAGATAGCGAAAATGTCTTCCACGTATCTGAGCCATATTCGAGGAAAAACTTTAGGTGGCTAAGGTCACTTTCAAAACGACTCATGAATAGATCGGCTATGAAGGGTGATAAGGAATTCCCCATAGCTGTTCCTTCTTTCTGTTCGTAGAAGCAACCAAGCCAAGATTTACTCGAGGATTCGAAGGCATTTTTCGTAAACTTGGTTTTCGCATTGCCTACAGTTCAAGTGGTAAGTCCCTTCAAACCCTCCTCGGTAACCCCAAGGATAAAATTCCTCTCTTAGAAAAGTCGGGGATATATGAAATTAGCTGTAATGACTGTAGTAAAAAATATATTGGACAAAATAGACGCTCGATCCAAACTAGGTTCAAGGAGCATTTAGCTCATGCACGGTTTAGTAGAACCGAAAAATCTAGTGTTGCCCAATATATTCTTATCGAAGAACATAATATTCATCTTAATAATCTTAAATTAATTAAAGAAGTTAGGAATAATTGTTTACTAGATAGTTTTGAAAGTTTCTACATTTGTAAAAATAACCAAATTTTACTTAACAATGACAAGGGTCCTATCCTTGGATCTCCGCTATTTAGTCTAATTTAATTATTTTTTGTTATTGTCAAGGTCCATTGAACATCATCACTATTGCTGCTGAACCATGTTCACTGAACCTTAACAACTTTCTGTGTATATTAGGATTAGTTCCCTTTTAGGTTTAGTTTACTTCAGTCCCTGAAGAATGTAACCTTGTTACCGAAAAGTGCTTCGGACAACTAAAGTGTCGTGTTTTGGCGTTGGGATTTGAGCTATTTTGTTCGTTCTACAACAACTGCCAAAGTTTTTCCAGTCTTAATTTTTTTTTTATTTGATACAACTAAACTATTATTTGAAATGAAAATAGAAACGTCATTTCAGAAAACGTTTTTTTTAAACCGATTTTTTTAAAATGGCAACTTTATTTGTTTCTAATTATAATATTTTTTATTAGTATCTAGATGTGACGCTGCCAATGGAAATTTGTAGTTAACAACTGATTCTCACAATTTTTTAAGTAGTTCTTCTTGAGAAAACTGACAGAAACATTCCAATAAAAAAATATATTAACTAATAAGATTTTTTTTAGTAATTAACTTGAATATTTTCGATTATACATAAACCACAAACAAATTAAACATGAATTTCTTCACTTAAAAAAATGTAAACTATTCTTTTTGCCTGTGAAATAAAACTTCTTCTACTTCTTCTTTTTCTTACGTTGCGATATTTGCAGTCAAAAGCACACAAATCACCATACTGTTTTCTATTTAAAAACGTAAATAAAATAAACAACACTTCGAATTTTCTTCACCGCTTGCGACACAATGCTTGGCACCAAAAAAATGGCGTCTGTCTTAAAATACTACGCAAGCACAGTATACGATTTACAAGTCCCCTCTCTTTCCTAGTCAAAGTTTTTACTTCTTTGTACAACCATGTGGACTTAAAAGTCTGTTGTATACAGCCAGCTGCTTCCTACCTCCTCGTTATATTTAGTAGTACATTATCTGCCACCTGGATATTTACATTAGATATGCTTTCATGGTGCACAAAACACACAGTTGTTGGGGGAGAATAACTGTAGCTGCCATTTATTATACTACCGATAAATTTAATATTTCTGGTATGTATAAGCAAAGGAGGTACTACAAAACTGAATAATATTATTCTTCCACCTGAAGAAGCCGCTGTGTCGGCGAAATAATTATTGTGGTTTTACAATAAAGTTTTGTAACTTAAACGTGTGTGTTTTTTTCATTATTATGGAGTTACAAGAAATTAAAGCCTCGTCGATTCAATTTTTAATATTACAAGTCGATATTCTTCAAAACAATAATATAAAAAATTTATGAGCTTTAATAACCGTACAGGGTGCCTTCAAGTTAAAAACTAGTACTAATGGTAAAAAAAAATTGAAAAAATAAATGGTAGTTGTGACACCTGATCTACATTTTCAAAATATTTTCAGTTTTGTAGTACCTCCTTTGCTTATACATACCAGAAATTGATACCAACTTCCTTATTTTAAACGGTACACCATTAAATTTCATTATTTATTTAAAGGTAGGTCTTATAACATGATGCTATCCAAAAACTCAACCGTTTCGGAAATAAACGATCATCTTCATCAAAAATGTGTTCTGACAGATAACTTTGTACTGCCAATATCAATAAACGGAACTGCTTGTATCGTAAATTAACTACTTGATAGTCTTGATGTAACGTTATTATTTTTGTCGATGTTCAGAAAAAGTTTTTAAAAGCCAAGAACTTCACATTGCAATAACTTTCTGTTTAAAAAATGTTAGGCAATTAAAAAAAAAAAAATAAAGCGGTAGTTGCGCCACCTGGTATACGTTAAAAAAAAAACGTATTTGTAAAACTTCCGGTCATACCAGAAGTTGATACCTACTTCCCTACTTCCTCATTTTAAATAGAACATCCTATATTTAATTAATTATTAAGACATGATCTAGAATGTTCTCTATTTTACCGGAATGATTTGGAAATGTCGAGAATGTTCCAGATCATTTAAGATCCTTCGTGATTGATCTAGAATGCTCCCATGGGCGTACCCAGGTAGGGACAGGGGGGGGGGGGCAACTGCCCCCCCTGGATATCCCGCAGAACATGTATGAACTCGCCTAATTACTAATCAAAGTGTAAACGGGGCCTTATGCTCTAACTTTTAAATAAACCGTGCAGTTAGACACTGGCAAAATGCACGGTGCAATAGCCAAAAAACCGCGCGCGACGGTGGCGGACGAAGATTACCGCGTTCAAACGCTTGGCTGTATTCGGAAATATTCGGTAGGGAGTTGCGAGCTGAGAGGTTGCGAGCGACTAGCATTTGTATTATTTGACATGTTGTTGTTTTGCAGAAGATCCTCGAATATTACTTTTAAAGTAGAAGCGATTTAAATTAAATAAAAATGCATGCTTAGTCAAATTTACTTTTATTTATTTAACTACCTATAATAGACCAAGAGCCAGTGACCAATTTTAGGTGGTCATTTCAAAAGTCACGAAATTTTCCACAGTCAATCCTCTGTACCTACTGAAAATTAAAAGCCACTTCTGGCAGCCCTCTGTCCGGGGTAGACTACCCTAAAATTTTAAGAAGGGTAAGAAATAAGATTCATTTTAATTAAAGTATCAGTCATAAAATTTTAGGAAATTATTATTGACACTATTTTCTCTTCATAGAATTTTTTCCAGAACATTTACATCTCTCCTAATTGTTAACAGAACACTATAAATATTTATAAAAAAAAAATCATTTTTGTCATTTCATCAGTCTTCAAATTTTAATAGGATAAAATAATTACATAAACAATAAATTATATTCAATGCCAGAACGAAATTCCATCACCAACAATCTGCCAAAGCGAAAAACATGTCCGTACGAGTGCAAGTAAGACAGAAATATAGAAACCTCCAAGTTAGAGAGAGAGCGCTAATTGGGCATGTTTGGACTTCATTGGACATAGCTTTGAAATTATACATAATGCGATAGATTTTTCTTAATATTGTTGAAATATTACTTTGGAAATATTTTTCTATTCTTTACTTTACATACCTAATGTTTCATGTAGGTGTGTTTGCGTAGTGTGTTGAGTGTGTGACAAAACAGCCGCGGACGATCTGACTTGCCCCTCCCCCCCCTAGGCCAAAAACTGGGTACGCCCATGAATGCTCCACAATATTCAAAAATTGTAAAGACTGTTTTGGCTCACTATATGATGTTCTGAAATGTTTCTGATGTTTCGAGAATTACTAGAATGTTCTTTATTTAACGGCAAGGGTTTTTCGAGAATTATTTAGAACGTTCTCTATTTTACGGGAATGATTTGTAAAGGTAGAGAATGTTCCATAACATTCAAGATCCTTCGTGATTGATCTAGAATGCTCCACAATGTTCAAAAACTGTAGAGAATGTTTTGGCTCACTACATAATGTATTGGAATATTTTTTATTTTTCGAGAATTATCTAGAACGTTCTCTATTTTACGGGAATGACTTGGCAAGGTCGAGAATGTTCGAGAACATTCAAGATGCTTCGTGATTGATCTAGAATGCTCCATAATAAAATATTGAAAAATTGTAGGGAATGTTTTGACTCACTACATGATGTTGTGGAATGTTCTTGACTTTTCGAGAATTATCTAGAATATTCTCTATTTTACGGAAAGTATTTGGAAAGGTCGAGAATGATCCAGAACATTCAAGATCCTTCATGATTGATCTAGAACGATCCAGAATATTCAAACATTGTAGGGAATGTTTTGACTGACGACATGATGTTGTGGAATGTTCCTGATTTTTCGAGAATTAACTGGAATATTTTTTATTTAACGGTAAGAGTTTGGAAAGGTCGAGAATGTTCGAGAACATTCAAGATGCTTCGAAATAGTCATGAAAGTTTCAGAATATTCAAAACCGTTAGAGAATGTTTTGAATCACTACATGATGTTGTGGAATGTTCCTGACTTTTCGAGAATTATCTAGAATATTCTCTATTTTACGGAAAGTATTTGGAAAGGTCGAGAATGATCCAGAACATTCAAGATCCTTCATGATTGATCTAGAACGATCCAGAATATTCAAACATTGTAGGGAATGTTTTGACTGACGACATGATGTTGTGGAATGTTCCTGATTTTTCGAGAATTAACTGGAATATTTTTTATTTAACGGTAAGAGTTTGGAAAGGTCGAGAATGTTCGAGAACATTCAAGATGCTTCGAAATAGTCATGAAAGTTTCAGAATATTCAAAACCGTTAGAGAATGTTTTGAATCACTACATGATGTTGTGGAATGTTCCTGACTTTTCGAGAATTATCTAGAATATTCTCTATTTTGCGGCAAGGATATAGGAAGGTCGAGAATGTTCCAGAACATTCAAGATCCTTCGTGATTGATCTAGAACGATCCAGAATATTTAAACATTGTAGGGAATGTTTTGACTGACGACATGATGTTGTGGAATGTTCCTGATTTTTCGAGAATTAACTGGAATATTCTTTATTTAACGGTAAGGGTTTGGAAAGGTCGAGAATGTTCGAGAATATTCAAGATGCTTCGAAATAATCATGAAAGTTTCAGAATATTCAAAACCGTTAGAGAATGTTTTGAATCACTACATGCCTTTTTTTGACACAGACCCCTAATGCCCTTATGTTAATTCGTCCCTGCCTACCTGGCAGTACTGAGTACTAATGGGGCATAAAATTTTATTACCGTTCGCGAAATTTAACTACCTACGTATACTCTTTGCTCTATAATATACGGTCTTAATGTAAGGGTCGTCCGTGTTTAATGTTGATCTTACCATAGCATAAGACCCACATTTGATTAGATACTTTCGATATGTTTTGAATGCGCACAGCAGAGTTGTGTTGTATTTTGCTTCTTTCTCTCTTCCTTACCTTTTGTACGACCTTTGCTCTACGTTGCCGGTTTACCTGGGTTTTGTACGTTGATTGTGCGGCTTGAAGGATCTCTCGGCCGTCGGTCGGCCAGGTAAAGCAGGAGGGGCAGGAGGCAACCTCGCAGTTCACGATCGGAATTCGACGATGTTTTACGCCTGTGGAACTCGGTTGTGCTTAACTTAAACATTACATTTGTTGTCGTCGACCGAGCGGAGAAAAGTTTAACTGCCATCCAGTTAGTGCACGCGCCGGCCGTTCCAAAAACCGCGAAAATTTTATTTCAATTAAAAGCAACTATATATATCATAATAAATCAATCGAAATTTGTTCCTAATAAAATATAGTCAGCGTGTGTGAAGTGGTTTTCATGAAAGTAGTTTTTAGTGCCCCTGTGGGTAGTAATAATAATAATAAGTGTGCCATAACAGAAGTGCCTGAGGCCCAGATTACCCTACTTCAAAATTACAAATACAAATTAAATATATTCACCCAGTAAAGCAATAATTTGATACCTACTTGTGTGGACAGTGCATCAAATTATTAAATAAATAACTAAATTATTTAAACGTGTTGGTATCTTCTTGCCCTACGATAGGTACATTTATTTATTAATTTAGTCCTTTTAAAGAGTTAGTTAGCTACACGACTAGTGGGTGAAATGTTTGACTTGAACGGTCTCAAAAACTAGTACAAACTTGGTATAATTTTGGATAAAATTGCTGTTAACGATGAAATACAACACCATAAGCGGAGGGACCATCGTGGAAGGGAAAAGGACTACCAACTTCAACGCTTATGTACAGTGCAACACACAAAACAAGGTATTTTTTTTTATTTAGTTACTAATTATAAGTATGAATAAATTTTAAACTAACCGCAATATTAAAAGTTTGTTAATAACTCAAAAATTATAAAGGGATAGGAGATAGATACCTACTTACCAAACAAGAATCTAAAGTTCAAATAAATAAATTCTATTCAGGATAGAGTTGCGAAAAGGATGTGTTTTTAGAAATATATCTGAAAATGTTTTTATTGTTCTTTTATGGTGTAAATAATTAAACATATTTGCATTTTATTATTACATTATCATTTATAAAATAAGGTAAAAATTTTTTCTATTGCTACTGTTTGAGAATTTTTGCACTGACAATAATATTTAAAGTTTTTCGATAGGTAACTGAGCAATAGGAATTTCTTAATATATGAAAGGATAACGGATACTCGCCAACAGGAATCTAAAGTTTAGATAAATAAATTCCATTCAGGATAAGGTTAACACATATCTACTAAGAAAAAAATCAAATTTAGATAATTAAAATCTGTTCAAGATAGGGAGGGGAAAAGAATATTTTTGAAAACCATCGTATTCATTCCTATATGTGTAAATAATTTAAAAAATGTCCATCCTATCTTCATGTTAAGTTTTAAAAATAAGGGAATTTTTTTATATTGTTACTTTCTATGAGTAATTTTTACACTGACTACAATATTAAAAGTTTGTGGATACCTACTTGAGCAGTGGGAATTTCTCACAAATTAGGAGAGAATAACAGATACTTATCAAGCAAGAATATGAAGATAAAATAATTTTATTCAGGATAGAGAGGGAAAAAGGGTGTGTTGTAAGTAAAATTTTCTAGCAATATGGAAATGTCTCCTCATGAAGTTTTATGAAATAAGGCAAAAATTTTTAAATATTTTTACTATCTATGAGTAATTTTTGCACTGACAATAATATTTAAAGTTTTCCGATAACTGAGCAATAGGAATTTCTTAATAGTTATGAAAGGATAACGAATAGTTGCCAAGCAACAATATGAAGGTTAGATAAATAAAATCTGTTGGAGGGCAGGGAAACGAAAAGATGTTTTTTTAGTGAATATTTTTGAAAACATATCTCAAACTGTCGTATTCATTCCTTTATAGTGTAAATAATTTAAAAAATGTCCATTTTATATTGATGTTAAGTCTTAAGAATAAAGTAAAACTTTCGTATATTATTACCAGTGGCGGCTCGTGGTCGAATACGAAGGGGGTTCACAAAGTTAATAACATGTAGGTAATATCAGAACATGAAGCGTATTTCACGATGTTGTAAATGCACCGCAGGCGAAGATTTTTAATATTTTTAGGAGAAACAAATACTTTTGGCATTTAATAACACAATAAATAAAAACCTTACGTTTACTTATACAGGAAATCCATTCGTATATGTTTTGAATTAGCAAACACACTCAACAGGATTACCGGCAAAAATCAGGCACGGAAAGCAAAATAATGCGTTTAATTTATTACACCTACACAACCACGAAGTTTTTTTATACTGTTCTACTTTAAACACACGTTTGAACTTTTTATCTTTTAAGGTACACTCTTGTATCAGCTGTAGTTTTGGGCGAGGTGGACCCCTTTTCTTTATTTCGAAACGATTTTGAAAATAATTTGAATTTTCTTTAAAATATTTTACCGAACACGACTCCATCATTTACGTAATATTTTAATTAACACGTATTGTGCAATAAATTGTGCGTCATTTACAATTAGTGGACTTTGAGCTCTGAAATCTGAACATGCTTCTGAACATAATTTTTTTACTATCGGTTCCTACCAACAGTAGCTTCCAGAGCCTTTAAAAATGACTCGTACTGGACATTTTCACCAGGTGGCAGGCTAACCGAAGTTGCAAAACCCTGGCAGAATGTCGGGTAGCCGTGCCGACGTAGCACGACATTATTCCGGCTGATTCCGGCTTCTCGTGCAGTGCACCTAAACGCTGTATGTTGAGTGTGTTATCTTCCATTTCACGCGTCCGACGCCTCTCTCTCTAACACATGGACATCAAACGGAGTATCGCTCACGTGATATGTTCAGAATCAAAACTTGAACCAAAAAAGTTAGGTGAAGTCGTCAGCGACACAACAAAAATTTAAATATTTTCTATGGGTTACGGGTTGGTGTTTTGTAACTATGAACTATGAAATGGTAAAAGAGATGTATATTATACGATAATCATCAATAATATAATAAATATTAAAAGGATACAATTATATAGTGTAATTAGTTCAATTTTTAAGGGGGTTCACTGAACAAATGCACCTACAGTAAAACCGCCACTGATTATTACTATGTATCTATGATGAATTTTTAGAAGAACCACAATATTAAAAGTTTGTAGATAATTGAGCATTGGGAATTTCTCACAAATTAAAAGAGAGGAGGTTAGATACTTATCAAGCAATAATCTAATATATTTAATTGAGTCTACTGATACTTGATTGAAATTCATGTTCACTACTTTAAATAAAACGCTTATATTAAATTTCAATTGTTGTTTATTGCACTTGACAATTGTTTCGCCAAACTTTGGCTTCTTCGGAAGTTATTTGTTACTTAGCATAATTTACAGCAAAATAGACTTATATACTAGTTGTAAGGGTAGGAGATGGAAATAAATTTAAAAGTGGGGAGTTGCTTAAATCTGTTTGTTCATTTATTAAAGTTTTGGTATTTTTTGACTTATTAATTTCTAGTATTTCTAAAAATGTCAGTTTTTGTTTATTATTTTCTGTATGTAGGATTTTGAAATTTTCATCGAAATCATGATTTTTAGTAATAAGATGGTTAGCATAATTAGAATCTGTTTTATTGTTGTTGTACGATCTTTTATGTTCATTAATCCTCGTTTCGAAATTTCTAGATGTTTTACCTATATAATACATTTCACAGGTATTGCAATTTAATTTATAAATACCGGATTTGTGTGACCTGTCTGTTTTATCTTTATTATTCTTAATGTACTTACTTAAATTATTGTTAGTTCTATAAGCTAATTTACAATTATTTTTTTTTTTGCGTAGTAAGGGTGAAATGTAATTTGTTGGCTGTCCTATGAATGTTATGGTTTTATATTTTTGATTGTCTCCTTTAATCTTGGGGTATACTAAATTTAAACTGTTCTTATAGTTTATTTTGTGTAATAGAGAATCTACGATGTTTGTGTTATAGTTATTTGCAATTGATATTTGCTTTATAATTGATAGTTCCTTGTTATAGTCTCCTTCTGACATTGGGATATCTAACAACCTATGTAACATGCATTGAAATGAAGCTAGTTTATGTGGGATAGGGTGGCACGATTTATTATTTATAACAATGTCTGTATGAGTAATAAATGAACAAACAGATTTAAGCAACTCCCCACTTTTAAATTTATTTCCATCTCCTACCCTTACAACTAGTATATAAGTCTATTTTGCTGTAAATTATGCTAAGTAACAAATAACTTCCGAAGAAGCCAAAGTTTGGCGAAACAATTGTCAAGTGCAATAAACAACAATTGAAATTTAATATAAGCGTTTTATTTAAAATAATCTAATGTTTAGATAAATAAATTATATTCAGGACAGAAAAGCGAATAAGATGTGTTTTTAGTGAATATTTCCAGAAATACACCTGAAGATGTCTTATTCATTCTTTTATGGTGTTATGTGCATTATATTCCTATATTGTTATTTTAAACTTCTGTGAAGAACGCTCTTATCCTTTGAATTATGGAACCTCAAAGATAAAAATTGATAATAAAACTAAGCTAATTTTAGTCTGATAATGATGTTATTTCTAGTGAATGTAATGTGTCTGTTATTCTAAGTAGGTATGTATATAAATTCTTAGATATCATTCTGTTATCTACTTGGATTAGTGTTTTATTTTTTGATTGTCTTTATATTATCGTTAATCGAAGCTGTTAAATTGTTTTTTAATTAATTCGTGCCTCTAATGCCCATAAATTAAATTTAAAAAAAAAAAAAAATGCAGAACCATTCCCCGAAAACATTATAAATAACTTCAGAACTTTTATCTGTGAGTTGAAAAAAACGATCAGAATTCTCCAATGAACAAATTACGGCGCAAAAAAAGTTATTGTCCTAGAAAACACGCAGCCAGTGAATTTCACAAAGATTAAATACCATTAAACATAAACTAAAACGTATGTGTTTTATTACATTTCGGAATACTGTTTGATCGTTTGCAATTTCAAATTTTCTGTATTTTTTATAAATAAACTTTTGTTGTGTTTTCATAACACTCGCGTATAAATTAATAAACGAATAATTAATTTATGCATGCAAAAGTCTGTATGTAATGGGCACATGCTTGCAACTACAATTTTTACAAAAACACCACCTATCATAATAATTATTATAATGATGTGTACCATTTTATTTAAACTTCCGAGTCTATCGCACCTGGATATTAGAATAAAAACTTAATAATGTTGACACTAATCGTAAGTAAAGTATAAATTATTTATAGGTGTTCGTACTAATTAGCTAGGTGTCTACATAATGCATTTAACATAGCATTATACGATAAATTATGGATTATTAGATGACCAAGGGTTTATAAATATTTATATCTCTTACACTTATTTATAAGTAGGTACTTTATGTTAATAAAACGATAAAAATATTAGACATTTAATATCCACACACCAGGTGAAGAAAACTTTTTTGTTTTATTCTCTTTCTACCCTGCATTTGCTCAGCATATGACGAATGTAAAGAAAATGAATGGTCTTGTTTACTAACGTAGGTACATTTTTCTTTGTTCGAGTTCACCCTTTGACGGTTGGTCGTTCGTTGGTGACCTTTAATAACAAACAGGACCGGATTTACGTAAGGGCATCTGCCACAAAATTATTTATTTTCTCTATTATCTTGACAAATTAGTAAAAATAATATTCATACTTATATAAATTTATTATTATAATTAATATTATGGCCAAAATACGAGACTTTCAAAAACTTGAACTTTTGAGTTATATGGGGATCTATTATGGTTACTTTTTAAAATTATTTTCATATTATACCTACAGGGTGTTTCAAATGCCCTAAAAGTCTCAGTTATGTTTTTTTAAATGGAACCTTCTGTATATTATTGCATTTTTGGATTCTCCGATCAAAATAAGTGTCTACTTCCTCGTTGTGAA
Organism: Agrilus mali; assembly: GCA_029378335.1. Taxonomy (NCBI): domain Eukaryota; kingdom Metazoa; phylum Arthropoda; class Insecta; order Coleoptera; family Buprestidae; genus Agrilus; species Agrilus mali. Next base: position 12,577,666 of record CM055663.1, on the reverse strand, counting down.
AAACCACAAACTAGAACCTTTATAATTGAAAGAAGGATGTTGCACGTCTTTAAGAGGATTATATTATTAAGATGTAAGATGGTTATCAGTAGGTACCAAAAGTTAGTTCATTAAAAAAGAGAAACTTGAAACAATGTCAGTATTGTAACAGATATTTTTATACACAAGTAGAGATGCAGTCCATCTCTAAGCAGATATGGTAGATGTGTACGTATTTTATATCTGAAAGAGAAAGGTTTTTAAAAAAATGAGGTCAGTAAGAGTTATTATTTTTTTTTGTTTTGTTTCGAAACTAGTTTTAGCACAGGCGCTATATTTTTACATACAATTAGCATCCAAGGAACTGTTTAATTGTGCAAATTTTAATTAACACAATTAAAAAAAAAAAGAAGGAAACGACTCTCTTGTTTGTTTCGCACGAATACACTTGGTTTGTTGAATTTACATCATGTATCTTAACACTTTTTCCATTGTTTTCAAGTATATATGCTAAACGATGAAAAAGATATATTTTAAATTATCAAACAAAACGTTTTCCAGAGAGCAATTATCTATTATTGTAAATTAAGATTTCTAAGAAATGTACATTCCTTTTATTTATTAGCGTTTTCAATAATATCTATGAAGAAATAATTTGCGAGATTTATTACTTATACGAAAGTTATTTTTAAGATCATTGAGATCATCATTATAAATTAAACCGATGACGTTTTCCTTCAACTTTGAATAATAAATTATTCTTTCGAAAAACTCGAGTGTCAATTTAACTTTATCAACTAAATTATTTTTAAATGATCGATAGCATTAACACTTATCGATAGGCACAGTAATTCTGATTATGTTTTCGTGGAATCATGAATCATGTTTGAATTTTTGGATTTCAAGATAAAACTTAAAAGAAAGAAAAAATGGTTAATATTATTGGGATGTTTAAAGAATTTTACAGCCCACATCTTTCTTGTTGAATTATTAGGTAATTTTTTGGTGGTTGTTTATTTTGTATTGGGTAGGGCAGTCACCACTACTAATTTCCTTTTAATTTCAATATTGAACATTAATGAAATGTTTAGAAAATCTTACATCATCAACCCCTTACTACTGAATTATTAGGCAATTTTTTTGGTGCTGGTTTATTTTAATCTCGAGTATAAAAGTAAAAAAAAAAACGTTAATTTGATTTGTTATTTAACATTAATGGAGTGTTCAGGAAATTTTACTTCCCCAAGCCCTTATTGTTGAATAATTTTGTAATTTTGCTGAGTCTGGTTTATATATGTAGATATTATTGGATAGGGCAGTCATCGTTACTTATTTTTTGTATGTAGGTATACAAATTTGAAGATAAAACAAGAGCAAACTTTAATTTGGTATTTGGGGTGTTTAAGGAATTTCATATCCTTCCTTCATGAATTATTAGGACGTTTTTGATGCTGTTTTATTTTTTATGGGGTAGGGAAGCCATCGCTAATTATTTTTTAAAAACTTCTAGGATATGAATAGAACAAAGTTTAGTTTAATTTATTATTTAACATTATTGAGAACTGACCAGTAGGCGTGGCTTAAAAAACATGGCTACGTATTATGTGCAACCAAAGAGTTTACCCATAGGTATGTTTAAATTAAGTTAGTATAGTTTTTTAGTTTATTTATGTTTCCTATAAAAGATATTTTCGATTGGGTTGAATAAAATCCTGCTCAGAAAAATTTTATAAATGCAGAGATATTTCTTTAAGTAAATGCGGTAAAAGTAATGAAAGTTCAAGCGGTGATGTAAGTTTTACAGCGTTATGTTTACTACAAAGCTCTCAAATAAAAGACAAACCTCATGAAATTCATGGGTCTGTTTCAAAAGGGAAAAGTTTATCTGTGAAAAGCTCCTGTAAATCTAGACTGGGCTAAAAATGTAAGCACGTGGTGGCAACTTTGTTATATTGTTAGATTGTTACTAGCAGCAATACCCGGCCTTGCCCGGTTAAAAATACATTACACGTTTGATGGAACATTCTACAATATTCGTGAATTTCGAACTATCCAGAACATCCCATAATGATTCAAAACATTTTCTAACTTTTTTTAACATTCTGAAACATTCTTGAATGATCTTCAAGATTCTGGAACATTCTTGAACATTGCCAAATCATTCTGAAATGTTATAATAAAACATTATTTTACTTCTTAGAACATATTTGAACTCCCAGTAACATTCTAAAAAAATCTGCTTCATTCTCATCCCCACTCCGTGCTGTTTGCTGGGTGAGTAGTGACATCAGTAGACGCCTGGCGGGGATGACTAATCGATTGATAATAGTTGATCAGTTATCGACCACTGAGAGTTTAATATAATTACGGTAGTAATATCGCTATTAAAAAATGGGGGTTGGTGGTAGAAGGATGAAAATTAAGGGTTGTATGTATTTTTTAATTCCAAATCATAAAAAAATAAAAACAAAAAGTTTTGTCTAAAAAATAAAAAAAATTAGGGGTGGACCACCCTTAACATTTAGGGGGATGAAAAATATATGTTGTTAGATTCGCAGACCTAGCCGATATGCACACAAAATTTCACGAAAATCGGTTGAGCCATTTCGGAGGAGTTTAATTACAAACACCGTGACACGAGAATTTTATATATTAGAAGATAGGTACGTAACTTTCTAACATTAAATGTCATTTTGCAGTTAAGAATTTATTACGATTTCATAAACTTTTCTGTTTTTCTTTTTTGAACAGCTTCTTTTTTTAAACTCCGATTAACTTGACGTTGACGCCGTGTCTCTTCCTTTTTTTCAACATCTTCTGATACTTTACGACTCGGTAAATTATACGAAGGAACACTTGTTTTTTTAAGTCATCTATTTGGATATTTCATCTGTAAGAATTATTAAAAATTAATTTTATTTGTAACTGGTATTCTCATGTATCTTTAATTTAAGGTTAAAAATTGTCAACTTACCTGGTAAAATAAAATTATTTCTTTCAAAATGTACCTAAAGAACACACTCTCATGTGAGGGTTTGTATCTGTTAATTTTAAAGCACGCTGGCAAGCTTTAAACCTATTTTTTCTTTCTTCCCAAATAAATTTTCGATATAAACAAAACTGTTGCCAGGTGTGGGTATAGCATGAAACCTCATTTCTAAATTTTCCTGTGATTTACTACCACAACCATTTACAGCACAGTAAACTCGACTGTTATTTTTTGTACGAGGCGTTAATTTAATAACTTCCATCGTAATTAAAAAATTTTTATTTGATTTTTAATTTAATTCAAAGTGATTACTACATATAATTGTGTATTAAAGTGCACACTAAAACTGGTACTTTTTTTAGTCACCAGACGTCGTTCCCAATTGGGGTATTTAAGCAATCTTAAATCCTTAATGCCTTGTTGATAACTATCAGGACATTTCGGTGCTAATTCACTTTTTATTCAGTAAAGTACTTATCGTTACCCATTAGGTAATTAATTTATTATTATTTAAGTAGGACATTAATAAGAATAGTTTTGAGTAAACTTATCTCCAATTCCTTATTATTGAATTATTTTTTGTGACTTTTTTTGTGCTAATTTATTTTTTATTATATGAACTACCTATTATATTAATATTAAGGCATATTTTGGTGCTAATTCATTTTTTTATTCTGTATTGTAGCTATAATTCTTATTACATAGTCAATTAATTACTGTTTTCGAAGGAAATTAATTAAAATAATTTTAAAATCAATTATTTGTAATAAAGAAGAGCAAATATTTTAATAAGATATAGTAAAGTACATCTACTGAATTTCTAATAATGGAATTCTGAGCAGATTCTACGTATATCAAGCTAGCACGACAAAGTTATTTTTCCGGTTTCTAGCTTGCACTATAATTTGTCGCTAATTTGTTACCAAATCCAAAAATTTGTCGCTCGTGCCGTTGAGCCATAATAAGCTGGTATTCTACCTTGATATCCAGCTAGCACTACACAAAGCGTATCTCGAAAACGAAATGTCGTAGGATATTATTATAAAGGCCATAATTTGTCGCTGAAAGATGACACATTCAACGAATTTGTCGCTAGTCTTATCTTCAACTGATAAGCGAAAAACTGCTGGAAAACTTCAAACAATTAATCAAGGAGTTCTTTGTTACATTTGTTTTAAGAGACCAGATTTATTTACCAATTTTTTTAAAATTACGTTTTCCCTGTTTCCCCTAAGATGGGCAGCACGTTACCTTTCAAGGGTTTGATAGGTTTCCAGTCGCTTTTTGCTTATCAGTTGGCGATAAGACTAGCGACAAATTCTTTGAATGTGTCATCTTTCAGCGACAAATTATGGCCTTTACAATAATATCCTACGACATTTCCTTCTCGAGATATGCCATATGTATTGCCAGTTTGATCTTTTTCCAGCACTTTTTCGCTTATCAGTTAAAGATAAGACTAGCGACAAATTCTTTGAATGTGTCATCTTTCAGCGACAAATTATGGCCTTTACAATAATATCCTACGAATTTTCCTTCTCGAGATATGCTATATGTATTGCCAGTTTGATCTTTTTCCAGCACTTTTTCGCTTATCAGTTACAGATAAGACTAGCGACAAATTCTTTGAATGTGTCATCTTTCAGCGACAAATTATGGCCTTTACAATAATATCCTACGACATTTCCTTCTCGAGATATGCCATATGTATTGCCAGTTTGATCTTTTTCCAGCACTTTTTCGCTTATCAGTTGGCGATAAGACTAGCGACAAATTCTTTGAATGTGTCATCTTTCAGCGACAAATTATGGCCTTTACAATAATATCCTACGACATTTCCTTCTCGAGATATGCCATATGTATTGCCAGTTTGATCTTTTTCCAGCACTTTTTCGCTTATCAGTTACAGATAAGACTAGCGACAAATTCTTTGAATGTGTCATCTTTCAGCGACAAATTATGGCCTTTACAATAATATCCTACGACATTTCCTTCTCGAGATATGCCATATGTATTGCCAGTTTGATCTTTTTCCAGCACTTTTTCGCTTATCAGTTACAGATAAGACTAGCGACAAATTCTTTGAATGTGTCATCTTTCAGCGACAAATTATGGCCTTTACAATAATATCCTACGACATTTCCTTCTCGAGATATGCCATATGTATTGCCAGTTTGATCTTTTTCCAGCACTTTTTCGCTTATCAGTTACAGATAAGACTAGCGACAAATTCTTTGAATGTGTCATCTTTCAGCGACAAATTATGGCCTTTACAATAATATCCTACGACATTTCCTTCTCGAGATATGCCATATGTATTGCCAGTTTGATCTTTTTCCAGCACTTTTTCGCTTATCAGTTACAGATAAGACTAGCGACAAATTCTTTGAATGTGTCATCTTTCAGCGACAAATTATGGCCTTTACAATAATATCCTACGACATTTCCTTCTCGAGATATGCCATATGTATTGCCAGTTTGATCTTTTTCCAGCACTTTTTCGCTTATCAGTTACAGATAAGACTAGCGACAAATTCTTTGAATGTGCCATCTTTCAGCGACAAATTATGGCCTTTACAATAATATCCTACGACATTTCCTTCTCGAGATATGCCATATGTATTGCCAGTTTGATCTTTTTCCAGCACTTTTTCGCTTATCAGTTACAGATAAGACTAGCGACAAATTCTTTGAATGTGTCATCTTTCAGCGACAAATTATGGCCTTTACAATAATATCCTACGACATTTCCTTCTCGAGATATGCCATATGTATTGCCAGTTTGATCTTTTTCCAGCACTTTTTCGCTTATCAGTTACAGATAAGACTAGCGACAAATTCTTTGAATGTGTCATCTTTCAGCGACAAATTATGGCCTTTACAATAATATCCTACGATATTTCCTTCTCGAGATATGCCATATGTATTGCCAGTTTGATCTTTTTCCAGCACTTTTTCGCTTATCAGTTACAGATAAGACTAGCGACAAATTCTTTGAATGTTTCATCTTTCAGCGACAAATTATGGCCTTTACAATAATATCCTACGACATTTCCTTCTCGAGATATGCCATATGTATTGCCAGTTTGATCTTTTTCCAGCACTTTTTCGCTTATCAGTTACAGATAAGACTAGCGACAAATTCTTTGAATGTGTCATCTTTCAGCGACAAATTATGGCCTTTACAATAATATCCTACGACATTTCCTTCTCGAGATATGCCATATGTATTGCCAGTTTGATCTTTTTCCAGCACTTTTTCGCTTATCAGTTACAGATAAGACTAGCGACAAATTCTTTGAATGTTTCATCTTTCAGCGACAAATTATGGCCTTTACAATAATATCCTACGACATTTCCTTCTCGAGATATGCCATATGTATTGCCAGTTTGATCTTTTTCCAGCACTTTTTCGCTTATCAGTTAAAGATAAGACTAGCGACAAATTCGTTGAATGTGTCATCTTTCAGCGACAAATTAGCGACAAATTATGGCCTTTACAGTAATATCCTACGACATTTCGTTTTCGAGATACGCTATGTGTAGTGCTAGCTTGATATCAAGCTACCACTACAGCTGATTATGGCTCAACGGCACGAGCGACAAATTTTTGGATTTGGTAACAAATTAGCGACAAATTATAGTGCAAGTTAGAAATCGGAAAAATAACTTTGTCGTGCTAGCTTGATATACGTGCAGATTCTAAATAATTTGTAAATTTATTATTCCATTTTTGTTAATTTACTTCACCCTTTAACAAAATAAAATACGTTATTATTTACATTCATACTGGTCTCCATAATGACGTTGATTACCTCTTGCATTTTAGCATCTGGACATGCTAAAGACATCATCATAAAATATGTTTTATTGGGCTTATGTAACAGGAACTTATTTTCTACTATAGAGCTGCATATATGGTACATAGTACATATTATGTAAGTAGTTATATAGGTATAATGATGACAATGAGTAAGTACATAGTTAAATTGAAGTGTTTACTGTGTCTATTATATAAACGTACTTAAATACGTAGATGACCATCTGGCGTTATCTATTCGTTGTCTTCTACTATTAGTTATTTAATAATAAATAATTGTAGCATCACGTTATGCTTTTAGCAAACTGTTTTCCTTGTTGCTCTCTAATTTTTGCAGCTTAATTTATTGTTTTATGTATTTGGACTGAACATTAACTGCAGTCAAGAAAAGAACCTATCATTAAAGATTTTTTTGTCGGCGGTACATTCCAAGTAATTTTTGGGGGTGGTTTTTGAATTGAAAAAAATTCTGCCGGCTTCCTAATTTTATGTTCCCTAACGTCCGCACAAACGTTATTTCGCCCTTCAAGAAAAACGCAAAAACACATTTGAGGGGTGTGTTTTTATTTTTTTTCCACCGCCCCTTTACATTTGGGGGTTAATTTTTACATCATTCTATTCGTGGATCAAATATGCATATTATATTTAAAAATGCAGGATTTTCCCAGATTTAATTTCCCTGAAAAGACAGATTTTACTGGAGTATTTGCTCTAATTTAATCGACTCCATAATTCTTACTATTATTTATTAAATCCAAATGTTATCCGTTTATTTTCTTGGGAAAACTGCATTGTTGACGTGAGATTTTCCTCCTTTGAAATGATATCCGGATCCCTTCCATAATGAGTTCAGGTAGTTAATTAATAGATGTGTTGTGTTTTGCCGGGAGTACGATTATTAAGTTGCGTTAGGGTTTGGTTGGGTTAGACTATATTCAAAAAAAAGTATGTATGAAATCTTGATTATACTAAAATTAGCAATTTGTAAAATTTTTTGGACATTACGATTAAAAAATCCAGGATTCGTTACAATTCAACATTTTCAGAAAACTTTCATCGACACTTTAATTCATGTCAATTCCTATCAATCAAACAACATTAAATTAAATTAATTCAATGTATTGTTTCGTCCACCATTTACTCACAATACCTTTAAATAAAACCTAAAAAAGAAGTCTCGGTCTTAAAAGTTCTGGCCAAAAATAATGGTTACGATGAAAATCCAATAGATCAATTAATATACAAAAAACGTAAAAAATTATTGCTTAAAAAACTTTACTCGGCGCTAAAAGAAAAAGATATCAATAACAGCAATAAAAAATTCTGTTACTTAAATTATGTACCCAAGATTTGCAATAGGTTAAAAAAACTAAACCTATCTCCTATATCCGCCAACAAAAATAATTTGGGAAAAATACTTGTAAATAATAAACAAAAAATAGATATTTAAAAAAAAAACTGGGTATACCGAATTAGTTGTAAAAATTGTGAAGCTTTTTATATCGGGCAAACAGGTAGGGCACTCAAAAAACACATTGATGAGCACGAAAGAACCATAAAAAATGGTAAAAAATGTACAGGGATTGCAGACCATTGTATTATTTTCAACCATTCACTTGAGCCACAAATGTAAATTTACTTCATTATCAGAATGAAGGCTCAACCTCCTTGTAATAGCCGAAATAAATACAGCCTTATTAAAAGGTCTTACACTATAATTTGTCGCTAATTTGTTACCAAATCCACAAATTTGTCGCTCGTGCTGTTTAGCCATAATCAGCTGGTATTCTAGCTTGATATCAATCTAGCACTACAGAAAGCGTATCTTGAAAACGAAATGTTGTAGGATATTATTGTAAAGGCCATAATTTGTCGCTAATTTGTCGCTGAAAGATGACACATTCAACGAATTTGTCACTAGTCTTATCTTCAATTGATAAGCGAAAAACTGCTGAAAAAAAAATAGATATTTAAAAAAAAACTGGGTATACCGAATTAGTTGTAAAAATTGTGAAGCTTTTTATTTCGGGCAAACAGGTAGGGCATTCAAAAAACACATTGATGAGCACGAAAGATCTATAAAAAATGGTAAAAAATGTACAGGGATTGCAGACCATTGTATTACTTTCAGCCATTCACTTGACGCCACAAATGTAAATTTACTTCATTATCAGAATAAAGGCTCAACCTCCTTGTAATAGCCGAGATAAATACAGCCTTATTAAATGGTCTTCTCATCACCAATGACCAAATAGATTTTGGAAATTCCCTCCTTTTAAAACTACTAGAAGTTTTGTATAAATAGATTTATCTGAAAATGTACCTTTAGTTGATCAGTAACTCTTTGAAAATGGTGTAACTATCGAAACAATTGTTAGAGAAATCTATTAAATACATTTTTGTGAAACAAATTACCAAGTGTTTTTCTACGTTTTAACTAATAAAATAATACGTAAGTCGAGTCAGTTCATAAAATGTAAAAGAAAATTTTTCATAATCGGAATTGCTTGCTTAAAGACCCAGTTAATGTCCCCTTTCACCGGGTGTAAGTCAATTGCGCGCTGCGGTCATTAAATTATTGCCCCCTGAGCCTTTTTTATTAATAAATAGTTCAATCATATTAGAAACCAACAAAGATTTGAAATAAATGTATTTAGTTCGGGTTTTTATATTTACCTTGACTTATAATTAGTAGGTAACTAAAGAATAATTTTGTTTCATTCTGTAGGTAACGGTAAAGACAACACGAACGAAGTGTTGTCGTGGTCTTGTCGTTCTCTTATTCATCATGTATTGGTGTTTTTGTAACAAATTGTATATAAACATATTTTTAAGATCTTCAGAGACTTTTCTTTAAAAACTGTTATATAAATTAAATAAAATTACCGAGCGCGCAGTCTTGGCAAACCGCGCGCAATTGACTTCCTGAATGTATTCCTGACCGCAGCGCGCTATCGTCCATTGCCCCTTTCACCTGTATTTTTTCTTACCATCCCAAAATCTCCACTCCATTAAATATTAAACTCCTAACTACCACATTAAACAACATTATTCTCCTTTTCCAATTTTCCTTACATAGTTTCTATCCTATTCCGCACACATTTTCCATGATTGCTGCACCCTTTGCTATTTGGTTAGAAATATGTCCATCATCCTTATTATTATCCCCCATCATATATTCTAAATATATATAGTCCCTAACTATATATCTCTTCTTGTTCTGCCTCTTTTTCCATTAAATTCCGTAGTTTTAGATTTATCGCTATTTAATTGCAGTCTCTTCTTCAATAAATCCTGTTAAGTTTTCTTACCATTTCTTTTAAACCCTCAAAACTTAAATAAATGGTAAAAAAAACAAACACTTAGTTAATTTTCACAAATTTAATTATTAACCTCGACAATATTGTTTCGACGAAATTCGTCATTATTAAGAGTGTAAAAAGCCAAATTCATTACAATATGTACCCTTAACAAGTCAAAAAATTAAATTCAAAATTGAAAAAACAAGCACGGTATCCAAGCAGTTATTTCGAATAAAAATACTCTAGATAAGTCGTAAATAATAAGCAAAAATCAGATATTCGTGATAATAGTGGCATATATAAAAAAAATTATAAACAATACGACGCCTTTTATATTGGACAATATGATAGAGCTGTTAAAACACGTTTAAATGAACACTTATATGACATTGTGTCTAAAAAGAATTGTACAGGGATGTCAGAACATGTCTTAAATTATAACCATACCATAGATGTAGATAAGACAGCCATATTACATATTCAACAGAAAAGTAAGAAATTAAGTCTTCTAGAAAACCTGGAAATTAGAAAAGCGATTATAAACAAACAAAACATTGTAAATTTACAAACGGAATTGTATAGCAACAATACACCCCTTCTTTTGTGTAATTTGGGGAAAACCCAAAACCAGATATTATAAGTTAGAATAGATCTTATTATAAACTTTATTATAATTTTGTTGTTCTCTTGATAATGGCGAATTTCGTCGAAACAATATTGTCGAGGTTGATAATTAAATTTGTGAAAATTAATCAAGTGTTTGTTTTTAGGGTTCCGTAGCCAAATGGCAAAAAACGGAACCCTTATAGATTCGTCATGTCTGTCTGCCTGTCTGTCTGTCTGTCCGTATGTCACAGCCACTTTTTTCCGAAACTATAAGAACTATACTGTTGAAACTTTGTAAGTAGATGTATTCTGTGAACCGCATTAAGATTTTCACACAAAAATAGAAAAAAAAAACAATAAATTTTGGGGGTTCCCATACTTAGAACTGAAACTCAATTTTTTTTTCATCAAACCCATACGTGTGGGGTATCTATGGATAGGTCTTCAAAAATGATATTGAGGTTTCTAATATTATTTTTTTCTAAACGGAATAGTTTGCGCGAAGGACACTTCCAAAGTGGTAAAATGTGTGTCCCCCTCCCTGTAATTTCTAAAATAGGAGAATGATAAAACAAAAAAAAATATATGATGTACATTACCATGCAAACTTCCACCGAAAATTGTTTTGAAAGAGATATAGTAAGTAGTTTTTTTTTATACGTCATAAATCGTAAACCGCAATTTACCTTTCATTCAATCAACTCAAATATAAAAATAATAAAAAAAAAAATATTTAATTTCAAAAATATAAACCTTATACATAAACCGTGAGCCATTATTTTCTAATAATAAATCTGTAATAACTGCCTAAGTAAATAATAATTATAATTCGCGCGGGGCGTAGCTTGATCGGTAGTGGGTGCGGAGAGCGCGGGGGACAGGTTCCCGACTGCGCTTACCCGAGCACACAAATTGATAATATTTTTGGAAATATTTCTTGTCAAACTGAAATATACAGGGTTTTTCAAGTTGATGGGCTATTAGAAGTATATGAATTAGTAGAAGGAATTCAATTGTGAAACTTGGGCTCATTTGGTTATTGTTTGTGCCGCTTCTTTTAAAAATATTTTCAAGTTCGATTTACATCCGGTTATACCGGAAGTCGATACCAACTTTGTTATTTTAAATGGAATGGTATATTTTTTACGCTGTATATGATAACTTAATTGTACACCTATAACGATCGGTTTCTGAGTTATTTTAACTTATAGAAAAAAAATCGCTACCGCAATCCAAATTATAAAAAATCATAACTTCCACAAAATACGACTTAGAGTGTTGAAATTTTTACTAGTAATAGCTGAATATTAGTGCTAACGCCTTGACAAAATTGAATTAAATAATTTATACAGGGCGTTCAAAATAAAATTCTAAAATTGAAAAATTTCAAACACGAATTACCTCGTTTTTTCAAATGGCACCTACTATTTTTTATTTTTTCAATCGATTCCATTTTTTATCCTCTTTCGATCTATATGGATACTTCCTATTTTATTTGAAAATTTTGGAATAATTTGGAATTATTACTTAAAATAGGAAGTATCCATATAGATCGAAAGAGGATAAAAAAAGGGATTGATTGAAAAAATAAAAAATAGTAGGTGCCATTTGAAAAAACGAGGTAATTCGTGTTTGAAATTTTTCAATTTTAGAATTTTATTTTGAACGCCCTGTATAAATTATTTAATTCAATTTTGTCAAGGCGTTAGCACTAATATTCAGCAATACTTTAAGTCGTATTTTGTGGAAGTTATGATTTTTTATAATTTGGGTTGCGGTAGCGATTTTTTTTCTATAAATTAAATTAACTCAGAAACCGATCGTCATAAGTGTACAAGTTGGTTATCAAACTTACCTTAGAATTATACGTTTTATTCGAATTCAGCGTAAAAAATATACCATTCCATTTAAAATAACAAAGTTGGTGTCGACTTCCGGTATAACCGGATGTAAATCGAACTTTAAGATATTTTTAAAACAATAACCAAATGAGCCCAAGTTTCAGAATTGAATTCCTTCTACTTATTCATATACTTCTAATAGCCCATCAACTTGAAAAACCCTGTATATTAGCTTGTTTAGCTAGCACAAGCCTATATGGGTATTAGACTCGCATATAGTTAGATGTAAATGCCATCATTTAGGTACCTAATTATAATATTTACTTCTCAATAACTTAATAAAAAAATACACTATTAATAAAACATTGATCAAAGTTATAACGAACGACAAAAACGTTTATATTATGTTACTTGCTGCTACGGAACCCTTCATGGGCGAGTCCAACTCGCAGTTGGTCGCTTTTATTTACTTTTACCATTTATTTAATTAATATGCATTTTCACAATGAATGCACCATACAAAACTTAAACCATTAATAATATATAATCCGCGAATGTTATGGACCATATTGTTTTCCTACCTACCACTAATTCCGCTTTCCTTATTTTGCTCACTTAAATGTATATTAAGAAGTTATGCACTCAACGTACATCCTTGTCTAACCTCCTTGGTCATCCGTAATTTCTTTATTTGCTCGCCCTTCGCCCTCACTATCCTCTTTGTTTCCTTATAAATTACCGTTATTGCTTTTTTTATTAACCCTCCTTCTATTCCTACCTTTGCAATCATATTGTGACGTGTTCGGTCACAGAAAACACAATTAACAAAACAAAACAACGAGTTTATTTAATTACTAAAATTAATTTGACTACACTACAGTTATGAACAAGTCCGCACAATTTATTTCACTAAAAGTCACTTTTTAATCGCCGTTCCGGTAGGCACTATTTATCGCTCTCTATGAACACTATCGCCTCTATGGTTCGCCTGTATCGCCTATCGATCGCTTTGCATCAGCTGTTACTGTAAACTGTCAACTAACTCGGTGTGAGTGTCTCGTCCGCTTTTATAGTCTTCTCAGCCTTTTTCTAGGGTATTCTACAGCCGTCTAGTATTCCAATTGTTTTCCCATTGATATTTGCTGGTGTTTTCTAGATGTTTCAGGAAAGCCGAGAATATTCCTTATGTAATCAGGGAAGATGTTCATTAATTATGCTCACACCAACTTAATTGGCAAGTACTCGTAACACTGCCCCCTTCTTAGAATTGATCGTCCCGATCAATGTCTTGACCTTTGTAGGGCGCCAGGCGGTCCAAGTGTACAACTTTCATCTTGGCCTTTGGTCCTCTCTGAATACGGTAGACCACGTCATTCAGCCTTCTGACCACAGTGTAAGGTCCTTCCCAGGCTCGCTGTAGCTTCGGTGAGCGTCCTTTCCGACGGACAGGATTGTAAAGCCACACCTGGTCCCCTTCTCTGAATCCTGTGCTGTTGGCTCTCCGGTCGTACCTGGTCTTCATGCGGTCACTCCCTACTTGGATTTTGTTACGAACGGCTCTATGGATGGTATCGAGTCGTTCCTCTAGCTGCTGTGCGTAGTCGGTAGCCGAAGGTCGCCGATCTTCTGGGTGTCCAAACCGGATGTCCATCGGTAACTTCAGCTCTCTTCCAAATAAAATGCTGGCTGGTGTTCTGCCGGTGGTCTCATGAACCGCACTTCGATAGGCCAACAGGAACAAAGGTATGTGCTGGTCCCAGTCTGTCTGGTGATCGTTGACAACCATTTTCAAATTGGTTTCCAGCGTCGCGTTAAACCGTTCGACCATTCCGTCAGATTGTGGATGTAATGGAGTGGTCCTAGTTTTCTGTACTCCTAGCAGCTCACAGACTTCCCGGAATACCTTGGATTCGAAGTTCCGTCCCTGGTCAGAGTGGATCTCCATCGGAACTCCATACCGACTGATCCATTGGTTCACCAGCATTCCAGCGACCGTAGTAGCTTCTTGGTTTGGGATTGCGTACACTTCGGGCCATTTGCTAAAATAGTCCATCACTACCAAGATGTACTTATTGCCAGCAGCTGTTGTTGGGAATGGTCCTGCTACGTCCAGAGCTATTCTCTCAAATGGGGCACCAACATTGTACTGTTTCATTCGCCCTCGGCTTCGAGTCTGAGGTCCCTTGGCTGACGCACACGTTGGACACTTCCTACACCAATTTTCGACGTCTCTTCTACACTTTAGCCAATAAAATCGCTCTCGCACCTTCTCCAACGTCTTTGTTACTCCGAAGTGTCCTCCACCAACACCTCCATGGACTTCTGTCAGCACCTCGTTGACTCTGTTCTTCGGGAGAACTACTTGATGTCGAATTTTAGTTCCGTCAGGGCTTTCCCACACTCTTTTTAGTACCCCATTCTCGACGATGAGCGAATCCCATAAGGCCCAATAGCTCTTCGTGATGGTACTCGTACTACTAACATCTGCCCAGGTAGGTCGTGCTGTTCCTGTCTTTTTCCACCGCAGTATCGGTTTAATGTCTTCGTCGTTATCTTGGTCTTTCGCCAGGTCTTCGTTCTGCCAGTGTTCTTCAGGTTCCACCATCGTCTGACAGATGCGTTCGGCGTCCCAGTCTGTTCTTTTCGCTTGTTTGTTGCTGGTAGTCTTCTTGACAGTTTCGACGCATTCTTTAATCAGCCTCGTAACTTCATTCTTGTATTCGTTGTCTTCAACAGCTGTTTGGCGTACACGCACGTGGCCCTTGGAAGCTTGTTTTGCAGCTTCGAATTCTAAGGCGTGCGCCAGTGCGTCACTCGCAGTCTTATGGCGGGCCAAACGGAGAACTTGCTGTAAGTCGGTGTCCCTCACGCCATCGACGAATGTTTGGACTGCTAGCTGGTCTGCGAAGTCCTGCGGAGCGGTAGGATAGGCCAATCTAACTAGACGTTCCACATCGGCCTCGAACTCCTGTAGATTTTCTGATGTCCTCTGATTGCGACACTTTAGTTGGGTTTGGTACACTTGTTGTAAATGTTTGTCGCCATATCTCATTTCAAGTCGCTCTAGCAGCGCAGAGAAGTCTCGTTGTTGGCGCTCTGGAATACCTTGAAGGACATCCAATGCTTCTCCTCGCAGAGCTATGACCAGCGCCGTTGCTTTCTCAAAATCGTTCCAGTTGTTTGCTTCTGCCGCTGCCTCGAACTGTCGTTTGTATACAGACCAGCAAACTTTTCCGTCGAAAGTCGGTGGTTTAATTCTAATCGTTTTCGCAGTGTCTTCGGACTTCACTTCACTAGCCGGTCTAGTGTTCTCGAACTTCTGTCTCATCTTCTCTACTTCCTTTTGTACTTCTTCTTTCAACTGATCTCTTAGTTTCTCTTGTGTCGTCTCTAATTCTTGTCGTACTTCCTTTAATTCTTCTTGCACTTCTACTCTGACTTCCTTTAACTCTTCTTGCACTTCGGTTCTGACTTCTTTTAACTGTTCTTTCAATCCTTCCTGCTCAATTTTTATTGCTCTCATATCTTCAATCAATTTTTCTTGACCTGCCTTAATTTCTACTTGGCCCGCCTTCATTTCTTCTTGTGCTAATTTCATTTCGTCCTGTCCAGCTTCCATTTTATTCTTCAATTCTTCCTTCATTTCTTCCTGGCCTGCCTTCATTGCCTTCATCATTTCCATTAAAGCCTTTATTTGTTCCTCCATTATCGCTGATTGTTTTCTTGTTACTGGCATAAGGCTTCAAAATTCTTCTTCTCTTCGGACCTCTTCTACGATCTGTCGCACTAACTTTCTTCGGGAATCTTCAATTCCCTTACTATCCCACTTCTGACACCAAATGTGACGTGTTCGGTCACAGAAAACACAATTAACAAAACAAAACAACGAGTTTATTTAATTACTAAAATTAATTTGACTACACTACAGTTATGAACAAGTCCGCACAATTTATTTCACTAAAAGTCACTTTTTAATCGCCGTTCCGGTAGACACTATTTATCGCTCTCTATGAACACTATCGCCTCTATGGTTCGCCTGTATCGCCTATCGATCGCTTTGCATCAGCTGTTACTGTAAACTGTCAACTAACTCGGTGTGAGTGTCTCGTCCGCTTTTATAGTCTTCTCAGCCTTTTTCTAGGGTATTCTACAGCCGTCTAGTATTCCAATTGTTTTCCCATTGATATTTGCTGGTGTTTTCTAGATGTTTCAGGAAAGCCGAGAATATTCCTTATGTAATCAGGGAAGATGTTCATTAATTATGCTCACACCAACTTAATTGGCAAGTACTCGTAACAATATTTAACATCTCCCCTCCGCCCACTTTATTTATAATATGCCATTTTTATTGTGAGTATTGCTTTTAATGAAGTAATAAACTTTTTATAATAAATATTTGTGTACTATTTATTGAAATGATGATTGATAGGGGAGGGTAATTGCTTTCGTGGCGTAATATTTAGAAGGGGTCGCAAAGAGTGTGACGCAGCGGGGTCACAATCGGCGAAATTTAGCTCTGTAGTATTATTTACCAAAGGAATTTAAATTTTCTAAAATTTGAGATGGAGCTTAATGCATGCAATCTTACAATTAATAAATTGGATGGATTGTACCTATGTACATATTAGGGTATATATTTATTGGCCTCATTATTTTATAATTATTTTGTTCAAATTCCCTTGCAAAACATTTTATTGGAGTACCTATACAGTGAGTGAACGAATGACTGCCCAAGTATGTTAACTATTTGTGGTATTATCATTAAGACACGACATAAACTGATAACGCCCCTATGCTATGTACCTACCTAACATGAGGAGCATTTTTTATGTAAAATTAAATTATTATCTATTTACGTAAGTATAGTTTTCTGATAATGAAGTACATATCTACTATTACAAGGTGAAATAAATTTAAATTTGAACAATAAACAAATTAGGTACATAATTAAGTAGGTACTTATTTTTTGTAATCCGAATGACGGACGTTCAAAAACATTTTCATGTTTGTGGTTTAGTTTCCATTTCAGTTTGGGAACATCCATTAATTATTTATATGAGTAGTTTTTTAATAATCACAAAACAGAAGAATGGACACGTGTAATAATAACTTTGTGACCTCACACACCAGTTGCTACTACTATTTGAGTTTCACACAAGTAAAAATATCCCGAACAAAAAATCCTCCAAATTACATAAATAAGTTGTTAATTGTTAATGCAGGAATCATGTAAACGGTGTGGGCGGGCGTAAATGATAATTAAAGAATTCTATTTTGAAGATATGCTCGGTAATTCCGTGATTTTTTTTAACACTTACTGATTAAGTATGTTAATAAATTCAGTAAAATGGATGTGACATAAATCTCAAGAAATTGGTCACCTATTCACACATACACACACACGTACCTACATATACATGTAGGTAAAGGTACAATACGTGTTTGTACATACCTACATATGTCTAGGTATTCGGTTGTGAATGTAATTTTTTTATGCCTGAGGATTTGTGAAATGAGGTCACACAAAAGGTATTGGGGTCTGATGGCTGGCTGGCTGGTCACCTTTTCATCCAATTTTTGTTAACGACTTGCACTTGTAAGATTGTCATATGTCTTATACGTTATACAGGGTGTCTTAAAAATAACACACAAACATTTACACTAGCGTCAACTATTGGTTGTTGTGTATTTTATGTATAAACTAGCTGCGCTATATGTAATGAAGGCGAAATTTGTTTATTCATTATTCAATATTTCATCAGTTTGAATTTTTTTTCGTGGGACCCAATTTTTTTTTCTAAAATAAAAGTAGCCTAAGTTACTCCTTATTACATTAGCTATCTGCCAGTGAAAGTCCCGTCAAAATCGGTCCAGCCGTTTCAGAGATTAGCTGGAACAAACAGACAGACAGACAGACAAAAATGGTAAAAAATGTTATTTTGGTATATGTACCGTGTATACATCCATATGCATTTAGTACAAAGCGGTTATGTTAATATTACAAACAGATATTCCAATTTTATTTATTTGTATAGACTATAGAGTATAGATAAATCCAATTAATTTAGCTTTAAAATGAAGTTTAAATGAATCCTGTTGTCTTTATAATTTAAAATACAATAATAAATAAACACAATTATTATTACATTAAATATTAGATATTTGTAGTCGTAAATTTGGCAAATAGTACAAAAAGTTTATTATCAACTACAATTATTGTATTAAAATATCTTGGGTTACCATGCTTTTTACAAAAGGTATTTGTAAAAAGAACAAATATGAAAGATTGAAAATATCACCAACACCATAATCTAGGTTGGTTTCAATATAAGGATGCTTTTTACAAGGACAATTGCATTCAGGGTTGGTTTCAGTTGACCTCGGTATTAAAGTGTATATTATAAAGGACACTTGTAATAAAGAGCAGAATTGGAGGATTGAAAATAGCTCAAAGATCATGTCCTGGGTTGATTTCAAAATTATAATGTTTTTTACAATGAACACTTAAAGGGAACAGAATTGAATTATTAAAAATATCACCGAGACTATGTTCTGGGTTGGTCTAAAAATTAAGATGGGTTTTACAAAAGAGACTTGTAATAGGAGCATATTTGGGGGATTTAAAATATTACCAGGACCATGTTCTGGATTGGTCTCAATGTTAAAATGACTTTTACAAGTAATTAATGTATTTTGGGTTGACCTCGGTATTAGAGTGTATATTATAAAGGACACTTGTGAAAAAGAGCAGAATTGGAGGATTGAAAATAGCTCAAAGATCATGTCCTGGGTTGATTTCAAAATTATAATGTGTTTTACAATGAACACTTAAAGGGAACAGAATTGAATTATTAAAAATATCACCGAGACTATGTTCTGGGTTGGTCTAAAAATTAAGATGGGTTTTACAAAAGAGACTTGTAATAGGAGCATATTTGGGGGATTTAAAATATTACCAGGACCATGTTCTGGATTGGTCTCAATGTTAAAATGACTTTTACAGAGAATATATGTATTTTGGGTTGGCCTCGGTATTAGAATGTTTATTATAAAAGACACTTGTAATGAAGAGCAGAATTGGAGGATGGAAAACATCTCCAAGATCATGTTCTGGGTTAATTTCAAAATAAGGAAAAAATTAAAAAAAATTAGACAAAAGTTACATGTAATGGGAGCATGTTTGGAGGATATAAAATTTTATCAGGACCATATTCTCGATTGGTCTCAAAATTAGGATGAGTTTTACAAAACACACTTGTAATAGGAGAGTATTTGGAGGATTTAAAATATCACCAGGACCATGCTCTGGATTGGTCTCAATGTTAAAATGCCTTTTACAAGTAATTAATGTATTTTGGGTTGACCTCGGTATTAGAGTGTATATTATAAAGGACACTTGTGAAAAAGAGCAGAATTGGAGGATTGAAAATAGCTCAAAGATCATGTCCTGGGTTGATTTCAAAATTATAATGTGTTTTACAATGAACACTTAAAGGGAACAGAATTGAATTATTAAAAATATCACCGAGACTATGTTCTGGGTTGGTCTAAAAATTAAGATGGGTTTTACAAAAGAGACTTGTAATAGGAGCATATTTGGGGGATTTAAAATATTACCAGGACCATGTTCTGGATTGGTCTCAATGTTAAAATGACTTTTACAGAGAATATATGTATTTTGGGTTGGCCTCGGTATTAGAATGTTTATTATAAAAGACACTTGTAATAAAGAGCAGAATTGGAGGATGGAAAATATCTCCAAGATCATGTTCTGGGTTAATTTCAAAATAAGAAAAAAATTAAAAAAAATTAGACAAAAGTCACATGTAATGGGAGCATGTTTGGAGGATATAAAATTTTACCAGGACCATATTCTCGATTGGTCTCAAAATTAGGATGAGTTTTACAAAACACACTTGTAATAGGAGAGTATTTGGAGGATTTAAAATATCACCAGGACCATGTTCTGGATTGGTCTCAATGTTAAAATGCCTTTTACAAGTAATTAATGTATTTTGGGTTGACCTCGGTATTAGAGTGTATATTATAAAGGACACTTGTGAAAAAGAGCAGAATTGGAGGATTGAAAATAGCTCAAAGATCATGTCCTGGGTTGATTTCAAAATTATAATGTGTTTTACAATGAACACTTAAAGGGAACAGAATTGAATTATTAAAAATTTTCACCGAGGGCTATGTTCTGGGTTGGTCTAAAAAT
Organism: Agrilus mali; assembly: GCA_029378335.1. Taxonomy (NCBI): domain Eukaryota; kingdom Metazoa; phylum Arthropoda; class Insecta; order Coleoptera; family Buprestidae; genus Agrilus; species Agrilus mali. The sequence goes on along the minus strand of CM055663.1, from coordinate 12,556,911 downwards.
TAAGATGGGTTTTACAAAAGAGACTTGTAATAGGAGCATATTTGGGGGATTTAAAATATTACCAGGACCATGTTCTGGATTGGTCTCAATGTTAAAATGCCTTTTACAAGTAATTAATGTATTTTGGGTTGACCTCGGTATTAGAGTGTATATTATAAAGGACACTTGTGAAAAAGAGCAGAATTGGAGGATTGAAAATAGCTCAAAGATCATGTCCTGGGTTGATTTCAAAATTATAATGTGTTTTACAATGAACACTTAAAGGGAACAGAATTGAATTATTAAAAATATCACCGAGACTATGTTCTGGGTTGGTCTAAAAATTAAGATGGGTTTTACAAAAGAGACTTGTAATAGGAGATATTTGGGGGATTTAAAATATTACCAGGACCATGTTCTGGATTGGTCTCAATGTTAAAATGACTTTTACAAGAATAATGTATTTTGGGTTGGCCTCGGTATTAGAATGTATATTATAAAAGACACTTGTAAAAAGAGCAGAATTGGAGGATGGAAAAATCTCCAAGATCATGTCTGGGTTAATTTCAAAATAGAAAAATTTAAAAAAAATAAAAACACTTAAGGGACAGATTGAATATAAAATTATCACCATATTCTGGTTGGTCTAAAATTAGATGGTTTTACAAAAAACTTGTAATAGGAGATATTTGGGGATTTAAAATATACCAGGACCATGTTCTGGATTGGTCTCAATGTTAAAATGCTTTTACAAGAATAATGTATTTTGGGTTGACCTCGGTATTAGAGTGTATATTATAAAGGACACTTGTAAAAAGAGCAGAATTGGAGGATTGAAAATAGCTCAAAGATCATGTCCTGGGTTGATTTCAAAATTATAATGTGTTTTACAATGAACACTTAAAGGGAACAGAATTGAATTATTAAAAATATCACCGAGACTATGTTCTGGGTTGGTCTAAAAATTAAGATGGGTTTTACAAAAGAGACTTGTAATAGGAGCATATTTGGGGGATTTAAAATATTACCAGGACCATGTTCTGGATTGGTCTCAATGTTAAAATGCTTTTACAAGTAATTAATGTATTTTGGGTTGACCTCGGTATTAGAGTGTATATTATAAAGGACACTTGTGAAAAAGAGCAGAATTGGAGGATTGAAAATAGCTCAAAGATCATGTCCTGGGTTGATTTCAAAATTATAATGTTTTTACAATGAACACTTAAAGGGAACAGAATTGAATTATTAAAAATATCACCGAGACTATGTTCTGGGTTGGTCTAAAAATTAAGATGGGTTTTACAAAAGAGACTTGTAATAGGAGCATATTTGGGGGATTTAAAATATTACCAGGACCATGTTCTGGATTGGTCTCAATGTTAAAATGCCTTTTACAAGTAATTAATGTATTTTGGGTTGACCTCGGTATTAGAGTGTATATTATAAAGGACACTTGTGAAAAAGAGCAGAATTGGAGGATTGAAAATAGCTCAAAGATCATGTCCTGGGTTGATTTCAAAATTATAATGTTTTTTACAATGAACACTTAAAGGGAACAGAATTGAATTATTAAAAATATCACCGAGACTATGTTCTGGGTTGGTCTAAAAATTAAGATGTGTTTTACAAAAGAGACTTGTAATAGGAGCATATTTGGGGGATTTAAAATATTACCAGGACCATGTTCTGGATTGGTCTCAATGTTAAAATGACTTTTACAGAGAATATATGTATTTTGGGTTGGCCTCGGTATTAGAATGTATATTATAAAAGACACTTGTAATAAAGAGCAGAATTGGAGGATGGAAAACATCTCCAAGATCATGTTCTGGGTTAATTTCAAAATAAGGAAAAAATTAAAAAAAATTAGACAAAAGTCACATGTAATGGGAGCATGTTTGGAGGATATAAAATTTTATCAGGACCATATTCTCGATTGGTCTCAAAATTAGGATGAGTTTTACAAAACACACTTGTAATAGGAGAGTATTTGGAGGATTTAAAATATCACCAGGACCATGTTCTGGATTGGTCTCAATGTTAAAATGCCTTTTACAAGTAATTAATGTATTTTGGGTTGACCTCGGTATTAGAGTGTATATTATAAAGGACACTTGTGAAAAAGAGCAGAATTGGAGGATTGAAAATAGCTCAAAGATCATGTCCTGGGTTGATTTCAAAATTATAATGTTTTTTACAATGAACACTTAAAGGGAACAGAATTGAATTATTAAAAATATCACCGAGACTATGTTCTGGGTTGGTCTAAAAATTAAGATGGGTTTTACAAAAGAGACTTGTAATAGGAGCATATTTGGGGGATTTAAAATATTACCAGGACCATGTTCTGGATTGGTCTCAATGTTAAAATGACTTTTACAGAGAATATATGTATTTTGGGTTGGCCTCGGTATTAGAATGTTTATTATAAAAGACACTTGTAATGAAGAGCAGAATTGGAGGATGGAAAACATCTCCAAGATCATGTTCTGGGTTAATTTCAAAATAAGGAAAAAATTAAAAAAAATTAGACAAAAGTCACATGTAATGGGAGCATGTTTGGAGGATATAAAATATTACCAGGACCATGTTCTGGATTGGTCTCAATGTTAAAATGACTTTTACAAAGAGTTCATGTATTTTGGGTTGACCTCAGTATTAAAATGTATACTATAAAGGACACTTGTAATAAAAAGCAGAATTGGAAGATTGAAAATAGTTCCAAGATCATGTTCTGGGTTAATTTCAAAATTAGAATGGTTTTTACAATGAACACTTGGAAGAGAAATTTGAATGAATTCTGTTGTCCTTATAATTTAAAATATGATAGACCCTATTCAAACTTTGTTGATATAAAATTCTTAGAAACGAGGATGGTTAATTTTCGGAATGCAAGAGTCTGTCCAGCAGTGGCGTATCTAGGTAACCAAAGGCCCTGGGGCAAAAAATAAAATAGGCCCCCAACTAAACTATTTAACATCGTTTGTTCCGTATTCGTCGTGTTCCGAATTCAACGTACTTCAGATTTGTCATAATTCAGATTCGTCGTAATACATTCGACTCCATAATAAAATAAAAAAACCAAATACAAATTATAAGTAACTTATTTTAATGAACAAATTAAAAGTATTTTATGAAAATAAAAGAAAATATCTACCTGTTACCGTTCAAAAATACGGTCCTGTGACAGACACACAGACAGCGGAGGCACGTTAATAGGGTCCCGTTGAGCACCCTTTGGGTACAGAATCCTAATTAAGTAGAGATTTTTAATCCAATAACACCACTTTCTTGACCAACTATAGGTACGTTTTACGACGAATCTGGGTTACGAAAAATCAAAATTTTATCAATACAACTCAAAATATAAACATGTAGTTTCATACATACATACATACATAGTTAAATACTTTAAAGTTGCAAAGCTATTTTATCATTATTAGTTCTTCATTGTGCATAGCAGGGCACGTCCTGGTTCTACACGCAGAGTTTAGGAATGAATAACTGGACAAATTAATTAATATAGGTTTTTTTTATAAAAGTTAGTGGATATTTCTAACACAATTTATAGTTTGTAAGTCAGAGCCCAAAACCTTTGACAAATTTTTCAGTTAGGCAATATCTTACATCCACCCCCCCCCCCGTCGTGCTGTCGGATATTTCTTAAGAACTTTATTACTGATCTATTACATGCAATTTGCAATATTTACATTTCAGTTTGCATTAAAGAGTTGTCATAAAATTCCCATTAGATGCTAATAACCGAAAATATGCGCAATCGCTTCAATCTACTTACGATTAAATTTATATTTAATTATACAAGATAATCTAAACTTAATAAGCAACGTGCACATTAAGAATCTGCAGTAAGAATTTGTTTACCGTGTTTTCCAGTTGATTTTTAGTGTGTAATTGTTATCGTTATTAGTTAATTGTGACTTGCTACTTTCTTTTTTAAAAAACAATGAAGTTAAAAAAGAGACAAGAACTTAATTCCCAGTTTTCTTTGATTTTACCTAGTGAAAATAAAACCGATATAAAAAGGCATGTCATTTTTTTTCGCCGTTTTTATTTTCCATACTTTAAGTATTGATATTTTCTCTTTTAATTTCTCCCTTATATATTTTTCTTATTCCTTTTTCCATCCTTCTTTAACCAGTTCTAACCAACTTACGAAAATGTTTGTTTTTATTTCCTCTCTATTTATTATTTCTACTTCTCTCTCTACTTGATTAATTCTACGCTCATATTTTTTCTTCATTCCTTGTTTTCTATTTTCTTCTATTTTTACATGGAATTCTTCTTGAAAAGTCTTGATTTTCTCCATTTCTTAGTTTATTTCCTTTAATTTCTTATTGGTTTTTAATTCAAAATCTTTTACTCTCTGTTTAACTACATTATTTTTTCTTGCATATCTTAAAGCTTTTGATTTAAATTTCTCCATCGTATTCTTCTTCTATTTCTGTTTTCCCGGTTTTCTATATTTTCTTTCCATAGTAATGCATTTTGTTCTCTCATCTCCTATTAATTGCCCTCTGTATATTTCTTCTTAACGTATTACCATGAAGTATTATTTTAAAACTGAAAAAAGCTTGTCGATATTAAACCTATCGATAATCCGTCCCACCGCGCTAAGGTCGCGTTGTTAAATATCTGATAGAAACCGTCAAAAAACATTTACAAGCTCATCCTAATTCGCATTCTACTTTCTCAAAAATACTACCATAATAATTCACTATTCACCTAATGTCTAACTTTTGAATAAATTCGTACGGAAAAAAAACCCTTCAAAACTTTAAATATCAAAAGCACGTGGGAAATAGGTACAACAGGGCCACTCTCTCAACTCAACAGTTTTTTTTGCTTTTCTTTTTTCTTTTTAGGTCAAAAAAGGTGCTTTGCCTTTTTGTTTTTCTTTAGCAATTGTGTATATAAAAAAAGATAATAATAGTATAATAAAAAGGTATGTAATAAACCAATAATAAATAACAAAAATTAGAACAGTGTTATTCTAAACAACTATTTAAAAACACGACAGGGAGTCTGGATACGATCGAAAAAACTGACAGAATATTTTCTAATACACGTGGGTTGTAATTATTTACCTATTTAAATATTGTCAATTACTACGAATATTTAAATGTACGCCACTGCATGCATGCAAAAGCCTGGACAGCCCCTGGGGTAACGAGAATTGACCAGCCATGTTTCTGAAAATATTACATCAGCAATGTTTGAATAAATAGGGTTTATTTCTAGAAGTAGTGCTTGAATATTTTAATAAAAATTACAAAAAATAAAAGATATCCTAACCTAACATAACCTAACCAATTTTTTGAAATTGCTACATTAATTATGTGCAGTGGCGGACTAAGACTAAAGCCGACCCCCAGGCAACATTGTAATTTCAAGCCAACCAATCTCTTTTAACTTTTTCCCCGCTATTAATTGTTCTGAAGAAGGAAGCAATAGTTAATTTTTTTGTGATTTGTTTTGACCCTTCGTTTCATCGAATAGAAGATGATTCCAATGATCCGTTTATTGATTTTAGTGGATTTTTTATATCTTAATACTTTCGCATGGCGTATGTTATGTATTCTGGTCATAATGCAATATCGTTTATAAAACTCTTAGTTTCATCATTAATTTGAGATGATCTTAAATTTATATTTTCTCCTTTTCTTCCATCTTCACAAACAGAATTGCTTGGTTTTTTCTGCTGGTCTTTTTGCAGAATAGTTTCGGACACAAATGATGTGTCTGGAGTTTGAGCCGGTGAAATTTGTGAGAATGATGACGATTGTTGTAATTGTTCTTCATCTACAGTTAAAAATTTGTCCAACGACCTTTTCATTTGTTTTTCCACTTTATCTCGATCTGCTTTTCGCCTTCTTTTTTCACTTCCACTTAAATGTTTATAGGAACTCATTTTAAAGACCATACTTTTATAAAAACTAACATTTTTTTTTGGAATTCCAGAAAGTATTAACTATGAATCCAAAACAATATATTTGCAATCAAGTCTAGATACTTACTTAAGTTTTAATTGTACAATTTTCAATCGGATGCATAAGCACGGGAACGCTCGTCCACACGTATAGACTAGCAATCAACGATGCGGCATAATTTAGATACGTTTCAGCAATAATTATTAATATCACGTTTTTCTTTTAAATAAAAATAAAAATTAAAAAATTAAGTACCTAATTTTCGGGCCCCAAAAATTACGGGCCCTAGGCATGTGCCTAGGTTGCCTAGGCCTTAGTCCGCCTCTGATTATGTGCCTCCAAAATAAATGTAATTTTCTATGGCAAACTAATTTACTCACAACCTACATTTGCTACAATACAATAATGGGAAAAGGAGCCAGTGAATGTGTGCTAGAGAGAGTAGGAAATAAAAATAACTATGCGTTTATTATTTATTACTTGCTCCGATTTTTAAGTTAAAAAAAGGCGCGGCACAATGTGTACAATTTTAATAATCACATTTTATTAACATGGTTAAGTGTTACGCGAAATCAAACTGGCTTAAACAAGCCGAAGGAAGCCCTGCAGTTGTGACCATTCGTTCCACTTTTTCCAACGTAATGATAACTTGCATTTCGAGAACTTCCCAAATACTATTATAAATTCGTATTAAATATACAAGGTGTGTCTTATATTTTATTTACTGCTACCATAAGAATACAAGAGGGTTGAATCTCTTTTAATAATAAAAAATAAGAGTTGATTTACAAATATGAAAAAGAATATACAGGGTTGGTAATTCACGCTATACGGCACGGAATATTATGGCTAAAGTACGAGACTTTCAAATAACTTTTGGGTTACATGAGGGTCTATTGTGGTTACTTTTTAAAATTATTTTCATATTATACAGGGTGTTCCAAATGCCCTAAAAGTATCAAAGTTATGGTTTTTAAATAGAACCTCCTGTATATTATTGCATTTTAGGATTCTCCGATCAAAATAAGTGTCTGTTTTGATAAGGTTAATAATATCTAAACCTCAAGGTTTTTTAAATAATCTGAATTTTATCAAAATTTTATCAAAATCTAATCTAATTTTCATGTTTCAAATACTTAAAAGGTGTCTGGAAATCGATGGTCGACCTTTCGAACGCCTGTTATCAATATTTTATTTGTTTTAAGTTACACTTAATTAGTTGATATATGATTTAAAACATTTATTTAAAAAAAACAAAAATGGCGCAAAAAACAACTATTTAGCGTTTCCTCTAAAAACGCGAAGACAGCTTATGGACACCCTAATACCAATCGATATGTAATTACAAAATTAATTTCCTGGTAGATATGTTAAAAAATATGGTATTCCATTTAAATTAATCAAGTTACAACTAGTGATGGGCACTATCGAATAAATTGAACTATCGAATAATTACTAAATGAATACTTTTAACTATCGAATGAATTCATTCGAATGAATTTAGTAATTACTATTTTTTTCAATTACACGATAGTCAGGCAGCAGACGGTTATCCATCGCTCGGTCCATACTAACATACAAATATACTGATACAAACCGTGTATACCAACAGACAAATATACGATTAATATGCTAGTATGGATAAAAAACAAACAGGCTATGCTGAAAATAATAAATAACCTCGACTTGAAACATGGTTTCTAATTCTTATTACTTTGATAAAATTATTATTTACTTAGGTAAGCGATCTTTTTTGTATTATTTATTGCTATACGTACTTTATTGTTATTGAACTAAAATCAGTGTTTTAGAAACATCTGTTGTTCTTATCCAGGTATTTGTTAGAGGGCGACGAATAAAGTTTTTTATTTTTACATTTAACTACTTTTTTTTATGTTTCTGCACTTATTATTATTATTTTTTTTTTGGGTAATTATAAGTACGCAGTACAAACATATAGTACCTAAGTATTTATGACTCAAATCATCACTACACTAATTTAAAAATTATTAATTATTTATTTGCATTTTATTTTGCCTCATATTTAACTAGTATAAATTGGTGCCATAGAAAATTATGTTTTTAAAGTATATATGTATGTATTGATAATGTCTAATAATTATAGAATTGTTTATATTATTCGGCTCTGCTACGAGGAAGTAGCGAAGTAGTAGACAATGCGCAAACGTATCATTTACCCATTCCAACCACGACTCCAACGTTCAGTTCGATAGTTGAAAAGTATTCGAATAAAAAAAGTAACTACTATTTTCAGTAACTACTTTCAGTTACTAAAACTATTCATTACTTTTTTATTCGAATAAAAATAGTAACTACTATTTTCAGTAACTACTTTCAGTTACTAAAACTATTCATTACTTTTTTATTCGAATAAAAAAAGTAACTACTATTTTCAGTAACTACTTTCAGTTACTAAAACTATTCATTACTTTTTTTATTCGAATACTTTTCAACTATCGAATAATTCGAATAGTAGTGAACTATCGAATAGTTCGATAGTTTTTATTCGATAGTGCCCATCACTAGTTACAACCCCTTAAAGTTCTTACTTAAGCAATATTCATTTTTTTACACCCTGTATAAGATGACTAGTTTATTATAATTGGGATATAAAACATAATTTATTGTTACACTTCATTGTAAAGTTCGCTTACATAACTTAAATACTTCTTAAGTATTTGAAACATGAAAATTAGGTTAGATTTTGATAAAATTCAAATTATTTAAAAAACCTTAAGGTTTAGGTATTATAAACCTTATCAGAACAGACACATAACTTTGATACTTTTAGGGCATTTGGAACACCCTGTATAATATAAAAATAATTTTAAAATGTGCCTTTCCAATTTTCAGAACATGTGTTGACCCTGATGGATACGACATAATTATGAAAATTTTTAGCCCACATATTGAATACTTTAGTACATTTTAAACAACACGATTAAAACATTTTTCATATCATTGAACAATGCAAAAATTCTTTTGCAATTACTAATTGTGTAGGATGTAATAAGTATTCCAGGTAGTAATCACATAAAAATTCTATAACAATAAACTAAAATCTTCGATGAAGTGTGTACGCTTATGATAAAATTGTTGATACGATAGTAATGCACTTTTAAAAAGAGATAAGAATTTGTTATTTGTGTTTTATACTGTTTGTACAACCAACCTTTGTTTTACAATAATATTTACCATAATACTGCAAAAAAATTACAAAAAATAGCTAGAAACACATCATTCTGTTTTATTATACTTTAGCAGTTTAGACATTTTCAAATGCAATTTAAAGGTAACGACGGAGTTCTCACTAAGTGTGTACATACGTATGTAATTACATTTTATGAAAAATAGAATTTGCTAAATTTTTGTTTAGATATTCTGTCAGAATTATTTTCCTAGATGAGTAATATTTACAGTTTATTTCCTGGTCTTTAAATTACGTGTGATAGTAAACAACTGTGTTAAATAAACAATTTGTGAATGTTTTACAACACGGTTTTTATTACATCCCATGCTAGATATTTGTAGTCGTAAATTTGGCAAATAGTACAAAAAGTACAAAAATATCTTGGGTTAGCATGTTTTTACAAAAGGCATTTGTAGGAGGAACAAATATGAAGGGTTGAAAATATCACCAACACCATAATGTAAGTTGGTCTCAATGTTAGAATTCATTTTACAAAGAATTCATGCATTCTGGGTTGGTTTCAGCTAGGGCTGCCATCTCTAAAACCTGCCCCCCAGGACCGGAAGCGTAAGTTCCCCGGATTTTGGAGCTTTCACCCCGGACATTTCAATTCATTTCAAAAACATTATAACAGTACCATCAATATAATTTTACTAACATAATGTTACATTCGTCACAATCTACATCAATTTATCACAAACAGTCACCTGCATGACCTTAATACTAAAAATAATAACACACTAGCACTACATAAATGTAGATTGGCTATGATTATGTGACAAAACTATATGGAAAGACCAATTTAAAGTAAATAAGAAAAAATGCACAATCAGTTTTTAAAAGAGCAAACCTCGAGTTTCTTTTCTGTTCTTCACTGCCTCTTTCTGAACAGACATAGAGTTAAAAAACAAAATGTTAATGACTTATTTTAGTAAAGATTGCTGTTTAATGAAATAAAAGTATATGAATGAATAATTTTGACTTTGACTTCAGAAAGTTGAAATTCGGCGCAGAGGTTCTTTCTATAACGTAAGCAGGGAATAAGAAAGGTTTTTAAGGAATTCCCACGGGAACAAAGTCCCCGGACATCAGGTAGTCTACTTATAATTATCGGATTTACCAATAGCTTCCAGAGCTTCTTTTTTAGTTAATAAAAAATTATAGAATTAGATGCAATCCTTATAGCCTCTGAAGTTGAATTTAATTTTGAGTAATGACGAGACTGTTTCAGGATTCAATGCATTCCTTTCTTTTGTCCACTTTTGCGTCATGAGAGAAAATATTCATTCAACATGCGCATTATGCACAGGGATGCAAAAAAAATATTGAGCTATTTTTAGTAATTCTGAATATAAATGGGCATTTGGTGTTCTAAAGAATTGTAACCATAGTTGATTAGCATTTAAAAGCTTATCTTCTGCGCTGAGATTTTAGCAAAAATATTTTAAATTCACCCACTCATCTATCAATTTCGTGTCGTCAATTGCTATATTCTTGTCTTTCAAAAATGCAATAGTATCTTCGATAACAGCCCATTTAGTTTTTTCATTTATATTCGGCAAAAACATCCAATTAAATTTATCAAATTGTTGAAGAGGCTGATTCCAATCTTCAATGTACGTTTTTATTTCATTATAGACACTCAGAGTACAGTTTTTGAATTCTTGTTTTATGTTCTCGTCGTGTTTGTTCAAAATGCTTCTAATACTTAAGGGCACGAAGCTTTCTTTGATTCTATCGTCTAAGGCTTTTTGTTATAGATCCAAGGATGTTTCGAGTTTCTAAGACGGAATTTCCGCGTGCGTTGAAATACCTAATCCATAGTTTTTATTTATGTACTTAAATTATGGGAACGGATCTGATCGAAAACCCGGACTTTTATTCTAGTCCGGGTTGTACCCGGACTACAATTTAAACCTCGCCCGGACGCTCCCCGGACGTCTTCCAAACTAGGACAAATCCGGACGGATGGTAGTCCTAGTTTCAGCATTAAAATATATTTTATAAAGGGAAATTGTAAGATAGAGCAGAATTGGAGGATTGAAAACAGCTCCAAAATCATGTCCTGGGTTGATTTCAAAATTAGAATGTTTTTTACAATGAAAACTTAAAAGAGAACAGAAGTGAACGATTGAAAATATCATGAAAACTATATTCTGGGTTGGTATGAGATTTACAAAAGACACTTGTAATAGGAGCATACTTGGAGGATTTAAAATATTACCAGGACCATGTGTTCTGGACTAGTCTAAATGTTAGAATGCCTTTTACAAAGAATTCATATATTTTGGGTTGGCCTTGGTATTAGAATGTATATTATAGAGGACACTTGTAATAAGAGCAGAATTGGAGGATTGAAAACAGCTCCAAAATCATGTCCTGGGTTGATTTCAAAATTAGAATGTTTTTTACAATGAACACTTAAAAGAGAACAGAAGTAAACGATTAAAAATATCATGAAAACTATATTCTGGGTTGGTCTTAAAATTAGTATGAGTTTTACAAAAGACACTTGTAATAGGAACGTATTTGGAAGATTTGAAATATCACCAGGACCATGTTCCGGCTTTTTATAAAAGCCGCTTATTTGGAGCATTTATAATGTCAGAATGTCACCAATATCATGTTCTGAATTGGTCTCAGTTTTAGAATGCCTTTTACATAGAAATCGTGTATTCTAGGCGGGTTTCAGCGCTATAATGCATTTTATGAAGAACCATGTTCTTGGTTGATCTTAAAAGTAGAAAATCTTTTTCAATGAATGCTTGCAAGATGATGTGGATGCAAGTATGATAAGAATGTTTGAGAAATATTCTTTAGTCAATTTTTGAGTGACAGAACTAAATTCTTTTCAGCACCAATCGGAACTGTCACTACTAAGTGAATTTTTACTTTCTACAAGCAAAAGGTTTTCAGGTTTCCTCTTCAAAAATACTATCTTACAAACACACCTATGAGAATTGTTCAAAAGCTGTACATGTTTCCTACAATCTCTTCTTGCGTAAGCTACAAAGAATGTTCGGAAGATTCAAGATAGAAACAAAATTCTCGACAGGTCGAAATGTTGACCCGAGTTTAACCTCTTAATTTCGAATGCGTGTAACAGGTATTTACATATATGTATGTACATACATCATCTTAGACGAGCGGACTGATTCAGAAATGGTTATGAATTTTATTAATACAACTACTACTACAACTACAACAGTACATCGCATCGGACAATGACTTTCGATTTGCCTCTTCTTCTTCTTTTTCTTCTTCATCTTCTTATTCTCGAGTATTATCTTGATTAAATCTTGAGTGTATCGAAGAGACGTGGGACATAATTCAGCAACCATCGTGTTTTACTTATCTATGCACATACGTATGTTTGTATAGATGGATAAATAGGAAAATGTACTTTTTTTCACTGGGCATATTCGATTTCTAGCTAACCCGTGTCACGACGCGGTTTTAACAATGTAACGGAAGTTGGATAAGTAAATAGCCTGTGTAACGTTCTCGATTAAGTGGAAAACAAGTCCGGTAAATTTTATGGAAGCAATGAAGGAAATATATTCTGAAGGTAATTTAATAGTTAATAAGGAATGTGCCCTTCGTAATTCTACACCTCGTATGCTTTATTAGGGAAGTAATTGCATGCTCAAAGTATTTGTATTTTAAGAAAAGGTCATTGGTGACCTTCCCTTTATTTTTGTTTTTATTTATTATTCTTTATCTTTATTAGCCATAAGTAAATTGTAATAATCTTTGTAGATCCAGTTTTACTAGGTTTGTTTAATTTTTTTTTATCAAACAATTCAATTACTTTTTATTTAACTTCAAGAAGTGGGTAAGATCAATTTCTCTGACGTCCTTGAATACACCTACCTATACTATAAGCAATTTATAACCGATTTAAAAATTCCAGTGCGTTTGTTCGCGGTCTCGTTTTACGTTGGGTTATTTCTCAATTTTCTTAATTGATAGGTAGTTTCGATTTTGCTACGTTCCAATGAAGCTGAACGAACGAACAGGCCGAAGTTGTCGAAGAAGAAGATGAAATCGTAATTTTCGGACCGTTAAAAATGGTATAACGGGCCTTTACCTCTGCATGTTTTGACGTTGTCAAAAGAAAGTCGAAATAGAATTATACAGATAGAAGACGGATAGATCGTAATCAGTCATGGTCGTTGATCGAGAAAAACGTACCAACAACTTCATCGAGTTCGAGTCTTGACTGGTCGCTTTCTGTTAATAAAAAGAAATTTATTTACATACGAAATTTATTAATTGAAACTTTTTTTTACCTAATGAATAATTGCTTAACAATTAGAATACGAGGTCACATACATACTTTCTGGGTCCTGAAAAAGGACAAAAAGAATGAAACATTGTCCATTTCGTGACTTCTTCGTTTTGTTTTATAAAGATAAAAAGAAATAATTAAATATAGTTAGTTTTCAGGGTGATATATAACCAACTGATATCTATAATGATTTTACCGAGTAAAATAATACAGTATTAAATAAAATGAATTTTTCTGTGGGGTTTGTGGATAAAATATCATGTAGTTACCCAACGAGTGTCTATAATGATTCTTGCAGCTGAAATGCTCGTTTTTTATTAATAAAAAATTATTGTGTTTCTTAGAACCATTATAGCTAAAATAGTCCTAAGTATTTTATATATTTAATGATTATTATGGGTTAAAATATCAATTACTTATCCTACAATTGCCTTTAATGATTCTGGTGGCTGAAATGCTCAACGTTTTACCTTCTAAGAATGCTTTTGGGAGATATAGACTCTTAAAAATGATGGCATTGTAGCAAAGTATTTTCTAACGAATGTCAATAATGATTTCCATGTTCAAAACATATAGATAATATTAAGAGACAAAGAATTACTGTGCTCCTAATGCTTTTTTTTTTTAGCCTATGAGTAATAACTATTGTAGGGTAAAATATCAAGTACTTATCCTACGATTGCCTATAATGATTCTGGTGGCTAAAATGCTCAAACTTTTATGAGTAAAACAATTATTGTTTCTAAGAATTCTTGTGGTTGATATAAAATCTTCAAAATGATGCTTTTGTAGAAAAACTAAAGTCTATAATGATTTCAATTTCAATCAAAAATAATGCTTTTGTAAAAAAATTAATCTCTATACTGATTTCAATGTGCAAAGAAAATAATATTAAAAGACAAAGAATTACTGTGGTCATAATGCCTTTTTTTGGGCTTGAGGGTAATAATTATTGAAGGATAAAATATCAAGTACGTATCCTACGATTGCCTGTAATGATTTTGGTGACTTAAATGCTCAAACTTTTATGAGTATTTAAAACAATTATTGTTTCTAAGAATTCTTATGGATAATATAAAATCTTAAAAATGATGGTTTTGCAGAAAAACTAGTGTCTATAATGATTTCAATGTGCAGAGAAAATAATATTAAAATACAACGAATTACTGTGCTTCTCATGCTTTTTGGGGCTGTGGATAATAATGATTGCGGAGTTAAATATTAAGTACTTATCCTACGATCCTCTGTAATGATTTTGCTGACTTAAATGATCAAGTTTTAATGAGTAAAACAATTATTGTTTTTCTAAGAATCCTTATGGATAATATAGCCCATAGAAAATTATTTTCTAACAAATGTCAAGGTACAAAAAAATAATACTGAGGAAAAAAGAATTGCTTTGGGTTTGTAGGTAATAATTATTGTGGGCTAAAATATCAAGTACTTACCCTACGATTGCCTATAATGATTCTGGTGGCTAAAATGCCCAAACTTTTATGACTAAAACAATTATTGTTTCTAAGAATTCTTATGGATGATATAAAATCTTAAAAATGATGGTTTTGCAGAAAAACTAGTGTCTATAATGATTTCAATGTGCAAAGAAAATAATATTAAAATACAACGAATTACTGTGCTTCTCATGCTTTTTGGGGCTGTGGATAATAATGATTGTGGAGTTAAATATTAAGTACTTATCCTACGATCCTCTGTAATGATTTTGTTGACTTAAATGATCAAGTTTTAATGAGTAAAACAATTATTGTTTTTCTAAGAATCCTTATGGATAATATAGCCCATAGAAAATTATTTTCTAACAAATGTCAAGGTACAAAAAAATAATACTGAGGAAAAAAGAATTGCTTTGGGTTTGTAGGTAATAATTATTGTGGGCTAAAATATCAAGTACTTACCCTACGATTGCCTATAATGATTCTGGTGGCTAAAATGCCCAAACTTTTATGACTAAAACAATTATTGTTTAAAAGAATTCTTTTCGATGATATAATCTCCTAAAAATTATGCTTCTATAGAAAAGTATTTTCTAACTATAATATCTATAATGATTTCAATATGCAAACAAAATTATATTAAAAGAAAACGATTTACTGTTTCTAATGATTTTTGGGCTGGTGGGCAATAATTATTGTGGGGTAAAATATCAAGTACTAACCTCACGATTGTCTGTAATGATTTTGTTGACTTAAATGATCAGGTTTTAATGAGTAAAACAATGATTGTTCTTCTATGAATCCTTATGGATAATATAGCCCATAGAAAAGTATCTTATAACAAATAACAAAACAATACTAAGGAAAAAAGAACTACTTTGGGTTTTGTGAGTAATAATTATTGTCGGGTAAAATATCAAATATTGATCCTACGATTGTTAACAATGATTGTGGTGGCTAAAATACTTGAAGTCTTATAAATAAAACAGTTATTGTGTTTCTAAAAATTCTTATGGATAGAATATTCTTTTTAGAGATGAAACCTTTGTAGAAAAGTATCTTATACATAATTCTTGTCTACAATGATTTCATAGCATAAAATAGGTAATATAATATCAGGAGGGTTTGTAATGATTCTTTTGGGGTTTTGGGTGATGATAGGAGTATCTATAATGATTCTGGCAATTGAAATGGTCAAGTTTTTATAAACGAAACAATTATTGTGCTTGTAAGGGGGCCTTGTGGATAATAATTCTATGATGATTTTAGCAGGTAAAGTAGTATATTAGGAGAAAAATAATTATTTAGGGATAAAGCGCTTTGTAAAAAAGGAACGTATGTCTATAATGATTTGTAGAAAAAATTAAAAAGCAAGTTCCTATAATACAATTATTTTAGTAATTAAAATGATAACAGACTGTGTGATTATTCTTATTTGTAGAACGACAAATTGGCTCTATGATGTTATAGTTTTGTTTTTGCTGTTTATTTTTTTAATTTATTTCTGAGGCATCCTAATGCCGATGTTACGATGTTATCTATTATTTGGCGGGTTAAAGTTGGTAGAGAAGAGACTGGCGTTAGTCCATCTGCCTCTTTATAGGTATACGTACGTATTTGTATGTATGTAGTGGTCGTGGGCCAGTCGGTCGGATAAAGGTAGAGATCGCGTCTTAAAAAAATAGAAAAGTCTAATAGGTTATTAAGCAGAACAGCATTCCTTGGATTTCTGTAAGGTCGAATAGAGATTGCGTGTCAGCATCTGCTTGTGTACCTTCCTCAGGCTGCATTTTAAAACGAATTCCACGCTCGGCGCCGCCACCGTAGCTTCGTCGTCCCTGTCCTGGAATTATAGTAATCCAACAAACTTAAAGTAATTTTTACTAAGTAGTGTTTATATCTACAGGATGGAGGAGAAACTCTACAAGACAAAATTGTTGATTTATGAATTTATTTCGAAAAAGTGTGACACTGTACTTATACTGATTCTTTTTGTAAACTATTTATAATGATTTTTGTAAATGCCCTATTATGATTCCAATGTATAGTTAAAATGATCACAAAATATTAATATAGCGTTCGAGTATTTATGGATAAAAGCTCATAACCATTTAATATTCTTTATTTAATGATTCGGTCTGTTAATGTCTATAATGATCTCGGTGTTTCATAATTTTATAATCATTCCAAGTGTAGATCAATTACAGATCTATTAGAGTGATTGCTTGAATATATCTGTAATGATTTTTCTATGCACTGTGATAATTCTAGTAGCTAAAATGATTACAAAGTAGCAATAATTTCCTCTTCTGGTAATGTCTACAATGATTACAATCGTTTATTTAGGATTATAATTCAAGTGATTTACATTATTATGTCATATAGTAAAGATTTATATGATGATTTTTGTGTATACTATCAAGACTTCAATACTACAATGATTCCAAGAATTGAAATGATCACAAAACGTAAGGTAGTATTCGAATCTTTATAGATAAAGATCTATTATAAATTCAAATTTTGTTTTCTAGTAATGTCTATAATGATCTCAATGAGTAAAATAAAATCTCTTTAATTTAAGATTCCAATGCAAGTAATCCAGCTAAAATGATCACAGAGTATTAAGATAATTATAATGTTTATGGATAAAGGATTGAAACCTATAATATATTTTATGGTAATGTCTACAATGACCATAGTGGTAAAATAAAACAAAAATCATTTAGAGAACGATTATAATTCAAGTGATCTATATTATTGTGTGTTATGGTTAATACATATTTATAATGATTTTTGTATATACTACAATGATTCCAATACTATAATTCTACCACCAGCTTAAATGATCACACAATAGATAAAGATTCTCGGTCCATGTAAAGCTCTATTATAAATACAAATTTTGTTTTCTAGTAATGCCTATAATGATCTCAATGAGTAAAATAAAATCTCTTTAATTTAAGAGTCCAATGCAAGTATTCCAGCTAAAATGATCACAGAGTATTAAGATAATTATAATGTTTATGGATAAAGGATTGAAACCTATAATATATTTTATGGTAATGTCTACAATGACCATAGTGGTAAAATAAAACAAAAATCATTTAGAGAACGATTATAATTCAAGTGATCTATATTATTGTGTTTTATGGTTAATACATATTTATAATGATTTTTGTATATACTACAATGATTCCAATACTATAATTCTACCACCAGCTTAAATGATCACACAATAGATAAAGATTCTCGGTCCATGTAAAGCTCTATTATAAATACAAATTTTGTTTTCTAGTAATGTCTTTAATGATCTCAATGAGTAAAATAAAATCTCTTTAATTTAAGATTCCAATGCAAGTAATCCAGCTAAAATGATCACAGAGTATTAAGATAATTATAATGATTATGGATAAAGGATTGAAACATATAATAAATTTTATGGTAATGTCTACAATGACCATAGTGAGTAAAATAAAACAAAAATCATTGAGGGAACGATTATAATTCAAGTGATTTATATTATTGTGTGTTATGGTTAATAGATATTTATAATGATTTTTGTATATACAACAATACTATAATGATACCACCAGCTAAAATGATCACACAATGGATAAAGATTCTCGGTCCATGTAAAGCTCTATTATAAATACAAATTTTGTTTTCTAGTAATGTCTATAATGATCTCAATGAGTAAAATAAAATCTCTTTAATTTAAGATTCCAATGCAAGTTATCCAGCTAAAATGATCACAGAGTATTATGATAATTATAATGTTTATGGATAAAGGATTGAAACCTATAATATATTTTATGGTAATGTCTACAATGACCATAGTGGTAAAATAAAACAAAAATCATTTAGAGAACGATTATAATTCAAGTGATCTATATTATTGTGTTTTATGGTTAATACATATTTATAATGATTTTTGTATATACTACAATGATTCCAATACTATAATTCTACCACCAGCTTAAATGATCACACAATAGATAAAGATTCTCGGTCCATGTAAAGCTCTATTATAAATACAAATTTTTTTTCTAGTAATGTCTATAATGATCTCAATGAGTAAAATAAAATCTCTTTAATTTAAGATTCCAATGCAAGTAATCCAGCTAAAATGATCACAGAGTATTAAGATAATTATAATGTTTATGGATAAAGGATTGAAACCTATAATATATTTTATGGTAATGTCTACAATGACCATAGTGGTAAAATAAAACAAAAATCATTTAGAGAACGATTATAATTCAAGTGATCTATATTATTGTGTTTTATGGTTAATACATATTTATAATGATTTTTGTATATACTACAATGATTCCAATACTATAATTCTACCACCAGCTTAAATGATCACACAATAGATAAAGATTCTCGGTCCATGTAAAGCTCTATTATAAATACAAATTTTGTTTTCTAGTAATGTCTATAATGATCTCAATGAGTAAAATAAAATCTCTTTAATTTAAGATTCCAATGCAAGTAATCCAGCTAAAATGATCACAGAGTATTAAGATAATTATAATGATTATGGATAAAGGATTGAAACATATAATAAATTTTATGGTAATGTCTACAATGACCATAGTGAGTAAAATAAAACAAAAATCGTTGAGGGAACGATTATAATTCAAGTGATTTATATTATTGTGTGTTATGGTTAATACATATTTATAATGATTTTTGTATATACAACAATACTATAATGATACCACCAGCTAAAATGATCACACAATGGATAAAGATTCTCGGTCCATGTAAAGCTCTATTATAAATACAAATTTTGTTTTCTAGTAATGTCTATAATGATCTCAATGAGTAAAATAAAATCTCTTTAATTTAAGATTCCAATGCAAGTTATCCAGCTAAAATGATCACAGAGTATTAAGATAATTATAATGTTTATGGATAAAGGATTGAAACCTATAATATATTTTATGGTAATGTCTACAATGACCATAGTGGTAAAATAAAACAAAAATCATTTAGAGAACGATTATAATTCAAGTGATCTATATTATTGTGTGTTATGGTTAATACATATTTATAATGATTTTTGTATATACTACAATGATTCCAATACTATAATTCTACCACCAGCTTAAATGATCACACAATAGATAAAGATTCTCGGTCCATGTAAAGCTCTATTATAAATACAAATTTTGTTTTCTAGTAATGTCTATAATGATCTCAATGAGTAAAATAAAATCTCTTTAATTTAAGAGTCCAATGCAAGTATTCCAGCTAAAATGATCACAGAGTATTAAGATAATTATAATGTTTATGGATAAAGGATTGAAACCTATAATATATTTTATGGTAATGTCTACAATGACCATAGTGGTAAAATAAAACAAAAATCATTTAGAGAACGATTATAATTCAAGTGATCTATATTATTGTGTTTTATGGTTAATACATATTTATAATGATTTTTGTATATACTACAATGATTCCAATACTATAATTCTACCACCAGCTTAAAAGATCACACAATAGATAAAGATTCTCGGTCCATGTAAAGCTCTATTATAAATACAAATTTTGTTTTCTAGTAATGACTATAATGATCTCAATGAGTAAAATAAAATCTCTTTAATTTAAGATTCCAATGCAAGTAATCCAGCTAAAATGATCACAGAGTATTAAGATAATTATAATGTTTATGGATAAAGGATTGAAACCTATAATATATTTTATGGTAATGTCTACAATGACCATAGTAAGTAAAATAAAACAAAAATCATTTAGAGAACGATTATAATTCAAGTGATCTATATTATTGTGTGTTATGGTTAATACATATTTATAATGATTTTTGTGTACACTACAATGATTCCAATACTATAATTCTACTACCAGTTAAAATGATCACACAATGGATAAAGATTCTCGGTCCATGTAAAGCTCCATTATACAAATTTTGTTTTCTAGTAATGTCTATAATGATCTCAATGAGTAAAATAAAATCTCTTTAATTTAAGATTCCAATGCAAGTAATCCAGCTAAAATGATCACAGAGTATTAAGATAATTATAATGATTATGGATAAAGGATTGAAACATATAATAAATTTTATGGTAATGTCTACAATGACCATAGTGAGTAAAATAAAACAAAAATCATTGAGGGAACGATTATAATTCAAGTGATTTATATTATTGTGTGTTATGGTTAATACATATTTATAATGATTTTTGTATATACAACAATACTATAATGATACCACCAGCTAAAATGATCACACAATGGATAAAGATTCTCGGTCCATGTAAAGCTCTATTATAAATACAAATTTTGTTTTCTAGTAATGTCTATAATGATCTCAATGAGTAAAATAAAATCTCTTTAATTTAAGATTCCAATGCAAGTTATCCAGCTAAAATGATCACAGAGTATTAAGATAATTATAATGTTTATGGATAAAGGATTGAAACCTATAATATATTTTATGGTAATGTCTACAATGACCATAGTGGTAAAATAAAACAAAAATCATTTAGAGAACGATTATAATTCAAGTGATCTATATTATTGTGTTTTATGGTTAATACATATTTATAATGATTTTTGTATATACTACAATGATTCCAATACTATAATTCTACCACCAGCTTAAAAGATCACACAATAGATAAAGATTCTCGGTCCATGTAAAGCTCTATTATAAATACAAATTTTGTTTTCTAGTAATGACTATAATGATCTCAATGAGTAAAATAAAATCTCTTTAATTTAAGATTCCAATGCAAGTAATCCAGCTAAAATGATCACAGAGTATTAAGATAATTATAATGTTTATGGATAAAGGATTGAAACCTATAATATATTTTATGGTAATGTCTACAATGACCATAGTAAGTAAAATAAAACAAAAATCATTTAGAGAACGATTATAATTCAAGTGATCTATATTATTGTGTGTTATGGTTAATACATATTTATAATGATTTTTGTGTACACTACAATGATTCCAATACTATAATTCTACTACCAGTTAAAATGATCACACAATGGATAAAGATTCTCGGTCCATGTAAAGCTCCATTATACAAATTTTGTTTTCTAGTAATGTCTATAATGATCTCAATGAGTAAAATAAAATCTCTTTAATTTAAGATTCCAATGCAAGTAATCCAGCTAAAATGATCACAGAGTATTAAGATAATTATAATGATTATGGATAAAGGATTGAAACATATAATAAATTTTATGGTAATGTCTACAATGACCATAGTGAGTAAAATAAAACAAAAATCATTGAGGGAACGATTATAATTCAAGTGATTTATATTATTGTGTGTTATGGTTAATACATATTTATAATGATTTTTGTATATACAACAATACTATAATGATACCACCAGCTAAAATGATCACACAATGGATAAAGATTCTCGGTCCATGTAAAGCTCTATTATAAATACAAATTTTGTTTACTAGTAATGTCTATAGTGATCTCATTGAGTAAAATAGAATAATATCTCTTTTGTTAAAGATTCCAATGCAAGTGATCTGGCTAAAATGATCACAGAGAATTAATATAGTAGTCGAGTTTTTGCGGGTGAAGCCTCGCGACCAGTAATGCTCTGTATATAATGATTTTATTCTTTCATACTGTTTATAATGATCTCAGTAAGCAAAACAGAATCCAAAAAGCACATGAATTGCTTGACATTCTTGCTATTGTACTACTAAATAATAATTTATTTCTTTGGTTAGAAATGTTTAATTAGATAAAAAAAAACAAGTGTTTAATTGTAAGTAAGTACGTAAACACGACCGCGACTTTCATGGGGTCTTGTACAACAAATTAGTTTCCGTAATGGATAGCAAAAGGAAAACATCGCCTTAACAGTGGTCAAGAAAATTCATGGACGGTGTAATTTGTAGGTAAATAGGAATAAATTAACCGGAGCTAATGGTCCGTTCTGATTGATTCGAAGTTAATTTCACGGACGAAAACGTAACAGTGTCAATTCGATACGTTAGATAGTACATTTATTTTTACTTTTAGGAGTTATTAGGTTTAAGTCAAGGGCAATTAAACGAAAAGGGTAGTTTAGGAATGAATGTAGAGCAGTTAGTGAAGATAGGAGAGGACTTGAGAAGGATAGAGGGATCATAATATGTTGAAAATATGAGAAAGGAACTTTGGGAACATTGGCAAGGAGAATTTGAACCACAATACTTAAATCAAAACAAGGATATAAATGTTTTTGCAAGGTTTAGAGTAGGGAATGAAAGCAGAAGATGTAAGTATTGGACGAGGAATGAAAACAAAGTATGTAGAATTTGTGAAAGAGGAGAAGAAACATTAATACATGTGTTGGGAGGATGTGACGAAAGGATAGTAAAGGAGACACGGTCTGACCCTTTTAAAACAAATTGTTAAAAGAAGGGGAGTAAAATAATTTTTTTTTTTTAGGTTATAAGAATAGCTTTATTTATTTTTGTTTTTTTTTTTTTAATATTTTGTTTTTGCCTTTTTGTTTCTGTTTGGGGGCTGTTCATAAAATACGTCACACTAAAATTATCTTTTTTTGACCCCCTCTCCCTCGGTTGTCACGCTGTATGTCACTTTCTGTGACCCCCCTCTAAATATTACGTCACAAAAACTGACCCCCCCCCCCTGAACATGATAAATTTTGATTGATAATACACAAATTTTGATAGTCAAAAATTATTTATTTTATTTCATAATAAAATTTAAATAAATTAATAAATATCTTTTGTAACGAATAAATAAATAATATTTATATTTATCAGAAGTACAAGGATTCTGTAAAAATTCAGTAAAAATTTTTTGATGAACGGCGAACGTCACGTTGCCGTAGACCCCCTGACCCCCTTGTCACATCTTGTTACACTTAGCAACCCCAACCCCCTTGTATGCGAACGTATTTTATGAACGGCCCCTTAGCAATTTTGTATATAATATAACTTTATTTATCAATAAAAGTATATATGTATTAAATTAATAACAATAACATAACAACGAACCGCAAGTTACCTTTACAATATTTATATATGAAGTTTTTACTTTTAGTAAAAGCAGTTATTAAATATTTTAATTATATTATAAAATTAGATTTCCTATTATGTGATCTACTCCTTTGGCAAACATAAAACTTGTTTACCCGACCCTCTATTTTATACTTTATTACTAAAAATCTTTTTGTGTGAATTTTAATAAAAAACTACCTGTAAATAATTCAATTTTTTCCCAAGACATTTATTTTTATTTGCAACGACCGTTACGTTAGAAGGTTGTGTTATGATTACATGATTTCAAAACTGTTCCAGAAGAAAATTATTATTTCTTTGTATATATTTTGCTGGGACCGTTATTTTAGTTTTAATTAGTTCCTTATGTATAACGAACTTCATGTAGGTAGATTAATACGTGTTTTGTAATCAAGACAGCCACGTATGCCTACAATATACATGAATAAAAATACAATGTATGATGTATGCGCGGTCTAATAGCAATTGTTCCAGTATTTCATTGTGAAACGCTCTGAAATGTAGTCCAATAATAATTTTTGATTGCAAAACTATTTCATAGCACGTATATGTACTTAATTCTAATTATTGTATACTTATTAGTCTAACAGCTGTTCCTTGTTCTTGTTTATGTTCTAGAAATATAACTGTTTCACTTTTACTTATTAAGGATTAAGTTTTGTTCAATGCTTTCCTTATTTTCTCCCGTTAATTAAAAATTAACTTTAATTCATTAAATTAATTTACGTACAACATTGTGAAATATTTTTCTCGAACAAATTTGGTTCAAAAATAAATATAAGTAAGTGAAAACAAATTATGGCCTTATTGATTTCTATCGAAAAGTTTTCCTGAAATTATTTGTTTATTTTCTTTGGAGACTTCCGCAGTGGGTTAAGCGAGAACCCCATTGGCTTGTTTAATTTTCATCCCTAAAATTAAGTAAGTGTTTAAGATATTAAGCTGAAATTTGACTCAAATATAAGTTACATATGCTTGCGCCTATGTAACTTTATAAACATAATAAATTGGCCATCTGAAATCGTCTCCTGCAGGATGCTTTGTAATGTTTTGGTTATTTTTGTATAATTTTATAACGAAATCGGGCTAAAGGATAAATTTAAGGAAAAACATATAATTGATATTTTTCCTAGTTACGTTATTTTCTTTGGAAACTCCAAAAGAGGGTTACGCGAAAAACCCGTTGACGTGTTTAAGTTTTATCCCTAAAATTAAGCAAGTGTTTGAGATATTGAGCTGAAATTTGTTACAAATACAAGTTACGTACGCTTGCATCTAACTTTATAGAGATATAATAAATTCACCCTCAGTAATCGTCCCCAACAAGCTGCTTTGTAAGGCATTCATTGTTTTTCTCATGTTTTTGTTACTAAATCTGATTCAAAGGACAATATAAGTGAGAAGAGATAATGGCTTTATCGATTTTTTACGAAAACTTTTTTGAAAATAATTTGCTTTTTAGACAAACGTAATTTTCTTAAGACAATACAGCAGTAGGTTAAGTGAGAAGTCAGTTACTTAATATGTTTAGTTTTCGTTCTTATAGATAATTAAGGAAATACCTATTTAAAATATCAAACTAAAACTTGGTAGGGATACATAATACATATCTACACAAATATTTGCATCTAATTTTAACGATCACTCACATTTCGAACTGTCTGTTTGTCACAGATATGTTTCTCAAAAACAATTTGGAATTTCTTTATACATATTCGATAAAATCAATCAATAAATTATTTATAATCAACACCTGCGGTTTCTTGTTACTGTGTGGAGTTACAAAAGTCAAACACCTTATCTTTTAATTTAATTCTTTTTTAAAATTCCTGCCAGGTATCTATCTGGTGTAGGTACCTATCATTTTATGGAAGCTATCAGCTGTTTGCGGTTTAGTTCTTCAAAAAGCAATAAACACAATTATTGTCTTTATTAGTTATATTGTTGTTGTGGATACAGAGGTAGTTGTTGTAGTTAGTGGTTTATATATATGTAAAAGTACCGATACGCCTTCCTGTTTCTTTCTTGATGTAGACATACAGAGCAGTGACCGCATTCCTGGTCAGCTGGCAAAGTAGGCATGTCCTCTCTTCGAATGTTGTTGTGTTGGTATCGTGCAGCAGCTACGATACTGTGGTAACGCGCATACCACACGGGCCGCAAAAACATATACAATTACCGATCGGGCCCCCAAGGCCTTCAACTTCTTTCTTATACCTACCTACCTAATGCATACCTATTTTCCCCTTCTTCCTTCTCTTCTTATTCTCCTACTTATCTTCGTTCCTCCACACAATCCTCTTTCTTCGGAAGAAGGATTCTAGTATGACTATGAGCTGACTGATGACTCCATCTCGAGATTTCCACCCCTCGCCAGTGGTCAATCAGCAGGAACTTTAGTTTTCTCCCCTTTTGTATGCATTATCAATTTTATGTACAACAAGGGTGGTTTTGGCCCTCTCCTTAGAAAACACTGTGGTTTATAAATGTCTAAATCCAATAAAAGTAAAAATTAAAAAATATTTTGGCAATTTCTTTTGCTAATCTAATTATCCTTTTTTACTTTTCCAGATGGCACTGAGCGAAGCGGAGTTGAAACGCGGCGAATTGGAAATACTCCAAAGGGCACTGAAGCTGCAAACCAAAAGGTGTAGGCAGCTGGTGGCCGAATACACAAGAAAGCTCCAAATCAAAGAACAAGAGTACCAGTCCGAACGTAAACTGAGGGATGACCAGCTGGCAAAAGTGCTAAGAGCCCTCCTTGTTTTCGAAGCAAGGCTACGTCAAGAGCAAAGGTTCATCAGCTTCCAGCTCAAAGAAAAAGACGAAATAATTAGGAAACAAAAGAGCGATATCAAAAAGCTTCTTAATGAGCGATATTGCAAAAACTGCAATCAGTATTACAGTCCGAGTTCCAATTTCGAAAGTCACGACAGCAGCTCTGATTACGTGACCACCGATTACCAGGATTATCAGAGCTCCAACATCGGATCCTTGGACAGCAGCAGCGAAACTTATGCTAGTATTTCAGAACGTGATTATGAATACATAAAGAGCGAAGGAAACCAAATGAAAAATTTGTACTTAAAAAATAAGAACAACAAAGATTCGTTGGGAAGAAGGACAAAGAAAATTGGTCATCGGAAAAGTATTAGTAACTATTTTGAGGTTCTCAAACTTCGCAGTGAAACTAATAGTCCAAGTTCAGTAGAAGACAATTCGAAACATGAAGACCACAATATTAAAGAAAAAGTAAAATGTAGAACGCCATCAAGCGTCAACGAAAAAGAATCAAACATTCACAAAAGCTGCGAAAGTTTAAATTCCGACTTTACAGCTGTCACCAACTCTGATTGCAACGTTACAGTAATTCAAAATTCTACAGACAAACTCGAAACAATTGGATCTGGATCTTGTCAAACTTCGAGGGAAGATAATAGCGATTCCCAAGAAAGTCCAAAAGTAGCAATAAGTGAAGATATACCAGTCTTCGATGGTGGTGGTGAAACAAATGATATGTGGTACGCGAGTGCCAGTGACCAAGAAGATGATGAACACAGGGACATTTACAGAAACAATCCAGTTTTGGAATGTATGAATCAGATATTACTCCAGAATATTAACGATGTGGTCATATCACCACCCAAAACTCCTGAGATGGACTTAAAGTTTAACAAGAGCGGAAAAAGAGTCAAATTCAGCGACGAAGGTGCTGAGAACCAAAATCAGAACGATATAAACGAAAAATCGAAGAATAATGAGAGTAACTATTATGAAACTCCTATTCAGAGAGCTCCAAATGTATATGAAACACCTCAAAGTATTTACAGCAACGACTATGAGCAAATATTGAGTCAATGTAGTGACTCATGTTCGGGACAAGAGAAATTTTCTTTGCAAAATAACTACGACTTGCACGAAAATTCTACTCAATCTAAAGGCGTTTCTAGACACGATGAAAACCAAGACAGTCCCTTCTACATAGACATGGACACCAAATCAGAAACAGGCGAAGTAGAGAAAAAAGTCGTAAGGAAAAGTAAAATTCTCCGAACACCCCCAGCATTACCTCCTAAACCAATTAATTTAGTTTCAAAATACAAAATAACTGGTTCCCCAACTAAATGCCCATCAAGTAAGGGAAGTGAAAAAAGTTTCGATTCAGAACCAGACTACTGTTCTATATCAGAAATTAATTTACCAACAGAAAAAGCGAAGAAAACAATCAGTGTCGTTGCTCAGATTAACGCCCCTCTTAATGGAAACAAAACTCAAACAGAAAAAGTACCACCAAAGAAAATTCCCAGTACATCGTCATCTAATAAAGCTGCTACACCGAAACATTTAAGCCAGAGCGTCCCAAATTTGGTAGGAATAAAGAACTTTGAAAAGCCAAATATCCAAGTGGCAAAGCAGACCCAGTTAATTAACAATTGTCCACCAAGAAAGATGGAACCAGAAATACCAAAGCTTCCTCAGGTCACCGAGATAATAATACCAGACGAAAACGACAACAAGAAGGACGAAGAACGTGTTACCCATGACAATTATGTGAAGAACAACACGCAAATATTGAAACAAAAGAATACCAAAAAAGATTCTCGAACGCCCATCGTCATTGGTTCTTCGGTTTCCAGTTTGATAGCAGACTTTAACAAGCGCCAAATCCTCTCAGAAGTAAAACCAAAACCCGAAAGAGCAAAACCAGCGCGAAGAGTATTCTCTAGCTTCGAAAATTTATCAGTCCAAGAAAAAAACAAACCATCAGACCCTCCTGAACTATTTGACTTTTCACAGTTCGACCTAAGTCAAAACTTTGAGGAGTTTAAACTGGACGACTGCGAAATACAAGAAGAATATGAAATAGAGGAAATGTCAGACATATCAAGTACGAAGTCCAACAGTGATTTAACAACTACACGAGATGAAAAACCTTTATCTAAATCTGCTGACGATCTTTTGGGAAACAATAATTCAACTCATCAGGTCGAATTAGTGAGGGCAACGTCAAACGTGGGCGTACCAAAATTAAATGAGAATGCAATTCATCAACTTAAAAAGCAGTTAGAGGTAGATAAAAAGAATCATTTAATGAATGACAAGGCCAGAAATTGTCCGAAACCTGTTATCAGATCACATGAACCAACTTACGAGCACTTCTTAGAATGTACTGGACTCAGTTCCAAATCCATTCTCACGCCATCCAGACTGATAAGTAATCATAAGAGTATGCTAAAGCCTAAGGATGTTAAACTGAGATCTAAAGTTAGGGCTAATAATATTACAGAAAAGCAGGGTACGAGTATGAAGTATTGGTCTGAACCATATTTATAACATTATTCTTTTTCTAGTCTAATTTAATGGAGAGGCATTTAGTTTCCAATAAATAAAGAAAATTCAAGATATTTGGTATTATGTATATTATTTCTGGGAACGAACTTTCTTTAATAAGCAAATAATTTAATAGTTACTAAAATATTAATGTTAATGTTTCTGTGTGAGTTTTAAAGTATTACATAAACATTTAAGTGTTTTTATAATAAAATAAAATTATTCTATGAACGTTTCCACTTAATCAAATTAATATTCTCTTATTTTTAACGTAGTTTGCTAGTAATTTATTTAATAATGTATTATTTTTTTGTTTTTGATCTTATTTTGTTATTTGTTAGACTATTTGAGTGTTGAGCTAGTTTTTAAAGTTATTATATCAGTAAAAACTGATATTTATTTATATAAAATAGCCACAATAAATGATAGTACAACGTAAAAACTTCTTTATTTTTTTCGTTTATTAAACATTAAATACATCGTTTTAAATAAACTAAATAATAAAAGCGAGTAATAAATGAATTTTATTTATAAGTAAAGTGCTTATTACCAAGTTTTTAATGTTTTTAAAAATTTAAATTTGAATTGAGTAGTGAGTTACTTCTAGTGACACCTAGCGGGGAACTTCTAAATTATGGAATAGTTTTCATTTAAGAAAATCTGCCCTGTTGTAGACTATTATCGTTAGAGGTCGTAACGTAATCCAAAATATTTCAAAAATAAACAAAAGTTAAATTTTGTTTTAATTTGAAACATTAAATACAACGTTTTAAATAAAATAATTAATAAAAACGAGCAACAAATAAATTAAAATCAATAAAACAAAGAATTAATGTTCACCAATTTTATTAGTAGGGTTCATTTCTCTCTAAAAATCGAAAAAAAAAAACAGCGTGTAAATTTAAAAACAATTGTAGATTATTATTTTTTTACCTATTTGTTGTTTCCTTTTATTCGTCGTAATATTTTTCAGATTCACCAATGTTAGTAACTCGCTCAGAACCCGCCAATTAAATCGCAAAAATTAAGTTGACTCATTGAAGTACCATTATACTTTTCCGAGTTTTGCACTAACGTAATGGTAAAAATGCAATGGCATATACTAGAATGAGAATTTAGTTGTGTTTTTGCATATTGTAAATTTTGTTGACCATACTGAAGAACCATATATGCCTCTAAACCTGATATTACATTTACAAATTTA
Organism: Agrilus mali; assembly: GCA_029378335.1. Classification (NCBI taxonomy): domain Eukaryota; kingdom Metazoa; phylum Arthropoda; class Insecta; order Coleoptera; family Buprestidae; genus Agrilus; species Agrilus mali. The sequence goes on along the minus strand of CM055663.1, from coordinate 12,526,454 downwards.
AAATTTTTAATATAACTATTTCCTTCAATGGATCCTAAACATAATTCCTGTCTGATTTTGCCCTTGGGGGGCTGATGCACCAGTAAACCATAAATACTTTCAGTATAAATTTCTGCAAAAGTTACCCAAACCCCCAAATTGACGCATCATCTCCTTCATCTAGAACAGCTGCTGACTCATTGCTTAATATCTCCTGCATTGACCTTAATGGGAGCAAAGAATACATTATGACTATTAAGACACAAAGTGGTATATATGTAATCAAATATCTATCTGTACATTTCATAATGCATTTTACGATCAGATACTGCATCAATAATTTGATTATATGTCTTCCTTTCTGTTTCACATTCTGAACTGTTAAGTTTTACCACTAAACCAGGATGCATTGGTTTCATATTGGTGTGTTCCTGAAGTAGTGGTAATGTACGAAACAAATATTCTAAAGGTCTTGGAATTATCCCTGGCTCTTGATCTGTGCCTAGGATTGTAAATGTTTTTCCTACAAGAATGTTACTAATAGAATTATATTGTTAATACTTTGTTTTATAACTTGCCTGATCGTGATGCACCATAAGTGAATAGTGAATAGTTTTGTCCATTAATAAATCTTAACTCTTTCTCTTTTACAACTCCATTAAATATGTCAATTTGTTTCACATCAGGAGAAAATATTTTTGTAAATGTATACTTTTTACTAATCTTTTCGTTTCTAATGCTACTGTGGCACTCACTTGGTATTTTACAAAGTAATGTTTCATCATTTTGAACTTCATAATACTGCGCAATTTCATCAGACTTCTTAAAACGTAAATAAACTTGCTAACTTTCATTTTCTTCTTCCTTTATGGAATAAATAATTTTTTAAGTTATTTCAAAATCTCATCAATCCTCTATTTAACTTACCTTTTCGCCCTCTTGTTGACTTTCTTCTGCACAAAGAGGAATAAGATTGGTTGGTTTATCAAACTTTCTAGATAGATTTACCCCCTGAATACTAGGGTCTCTGGCTTTAATTGTGGAAATGGTTTCCATTTCTGTTTGTTCAAACTGATCTTAAATTAATTTAATATAAAATAAAATCAAAAGTCTTAAAACTCTTTTTAACGGCTTTCAACTTTCAAATGAACGCTTTTAACGTAATAAGAATAATTAAGATTCAATTATCTACCTATAATATTATCATTCATACCATTTAGATAACCTTGTCCAACTTTTGTTTTTTTGTTTTTGCTATAGTACCTACGTATAAAAGGAATGTGAAACCCGATACTACAGTCGATCATAATGTTTATGTATCAATTAAATTTAATTTAAAAAATTACAGAATAATTTCTTAAAATAATTCGAGAAAGAATTGAGATATCGCCGTAAGGTTTTCACTAAAATTTAGGTAACACGATACTACCAAAGGGCCTGTTAAATAATTAGTACCGTTACATTTAATTTTCTTTTTCCAAAAATAGCGAAAATATGTTAGGTATTACTGCAAAAGAAGACCTCTGTATAGTTTTAAGTAGTTTTAGTTACTTGAAACTATACAGTTTTACAAAAAACAATTCTTTTAAAATACTACTTAGTGTTCTCTCTTTCAATCGAGTCCAAAAATATATAAATCCATTGAACTGTTCAGGAGATACCTATACACGCTATAAGGCACGGAATATTATGGCCAAAATAAGAAAATTTCAAAAACTTTAACTTTTATGTTATATAGGGGTCTATTATGGTTATCTTTTAAAATTATTTTCATATTATACAGGGTGTTCCAAATGCCCTAAAAGTATCAAAGTTATGTTTTTTAAATGGAACCCCTGTATATAATTGCATTTTTGGATTCCTCGATCAAAATAAGTATTTGCTTTGATTAGGTTTATAACACCTAAAGACCTAAACCTTAAAGTTTTTCAAATAATCTAAATTTTATCGAAATCTAACCTAATTTTTACGTTTCAAATACTTAAGAAGTATTTAAGTTATGTAAGCGAAATTTACAATAAAGAGTAACAATAGATCATATTTTATATCCCAATTGTAATAAACTCGTCATCTTATACAGGGTGTCCAAAAATTAACACTACTTAAGTGAGAACTTTAAGGGGTTGTAACTTGATTAATTTAAATGGAACGCCATATTTTTTAACATACCAGGAGATGTATTTTTTAATTACCTATCGATTGGTATCAGGGTGTTCATAAGGTTAAGTCTTCGGGTTTTTACAGGAAACGCTAAATAATTGTTTTATGCGCCATTTGGAGTTTTTTAAATAAAAGTTCCAATGTATCCAGTTGCCTTTGGTGTTTAGATGTTATTATTTATTATTGAAGTGTTGCTTACTTAAAATAAAAATTGATTCAAAAGAGGAGCGTATTGATATGATTTTTACCCTCACTCCACTACATAAATCCTGTTAGCCATAAGTATAAAAATAAACTAAAGCAATTAGGTTTAATAGCCATAGTAAATAACACACTTGGTGTAAAAGATTTGTTAGTAAATAAGACAAAGAAAAGAGTGATATTTACCAGTTGTCATGTAATAAATGTAAAGCCATTTATATTGGACAATCTGGTAGATCTATATCAACCCGTGTAAAGAAAAAATGCATAAAAACTGGTATTTCAGAACATTGTACCCTATATACCTAAACATAATATTGATGCCGATAATGTAAAAATCCTCCATAATAATATTGTAAAAAGCAAAAAATTAAATTACATTTAGAAAACTTAAGAAAGCCTTGTCCAATAAACTAAATGTTGTAAACAACCAACAAGAGTTAGGAAATTTAGCATCGCCACTACTGATTAGTACACTAAACTAAGTACATATAGGTCCTGTATTTACACATTATTTAGTTATTATTGATAATGGACTATACCCGAAACAATAAATGCCTCGTTGAAAATTAAATTTTTAACAAATAAATTTTATTTACAAATAAAATTCTTAGTAGCAAGTTTTTAATATTTTTAAAAGTTTAAATTTGAGTTTAGTTACTTTTGGTGACACCTAGCGGGCAATTTCTAAAATATGAAGTAGTTTTCATTTATGATGATCTGCTCTGTTATAGACTATTAACGTTAGATGGCGCAATGTGTTACAAAATTTAATTATTTCAAAAATAAGCAAAAGTTAAATTCTGTTTTCATGTGAAATACTGAACTCAGCAACTAAAACGTATAATTGTTTAGTAATTAACGAAAGAAATCCAAAATTGCTGTCATGTCAATATTTTACTGAAATTAAATCAAAATATAAGGAGTTAAATTTTGTCAAGGTTATGTTGTCTTGTATTACAGTTGTGGTAGCCGGTGCGTGTTTATTGTTATTTAATTTACTTATGAATTTCGTGTTTAATAAATATCATTTACAAGGAATACTCCAATCTTAAAGTACGTTTTTAATCATAATTATTGTAGTCATTAATAATTTAATAACCAGAGACAATCGCCAATTCGTTATATTCGTTATTATTAATAATAATTTTTTGAGACAAAAACTGGTATTGTTTATTATAAAAGTTCAAAAAGTCATTTGTTTGAAAACAATTTGTTTATAGTACTATTATGTACTTCCATTGATAATAACGAGTTCCATGCCGATTGGCTTAAAGCAGGTCAAGTCGTCAAGTTCAGTGCTCGTGCCCTATGCTCTTAAAAGTTAATAGATGAATACAGAAAGGTAAGTGCGTGCCACTTGTTAGAGTTAAAAACTTTCTGAAAAAGGAATTGTGTTATAATTTTTTTGACGATTAAGATGCGGTTGTTATCATTAAAATTCAAAACATTATATCAGAATTTTATAATAATGTTAATGTTATACTTACAAGGTGGTGGTAGTGATTATATGACATGCTCATAGTGTATTTAATTGCCAAAATATCAGTCGTTTAGGTAAATAAAAAAGAACTGACCAAAATTAAATGAAATTGAAATTTATAATACTTAAATATAGTCGAACTTCGATAACTCGAATGACTGAGAAAAACTTTGAAACTTCGAGTTATTGAATAATAATACATATACATACTATTATTTTTTATAAATGAGTATTGTATCTATATGTATTTATTTCATGTTACAGAAAGATACTAAACAAATAATTAGATACAGGTAATAACTTTTTTCAGTGCATCACTTCCAAATTTTTATAAGATTTAATTCTTGGTCAAAAAACATTTAAAATACGCGTATTGGTGACAAGTAATAGAAGAAACTGAGCTACGTCACTGCTTAATTGCATAGTACCTACCGTTAAAAAAGGAACGTTAAAATGGTACATAATTAAGGGATTCCTCCAGAAAATTTGATTTGTCGAAGTTGGCGCCAAATATTATATACGTTCGGGTTATTAAGATATTAAAGTAACAGAAGTTCGAGAGTTTGAGTTATCAAGTACAAATTACATTTACATTAATATTGCTAACCAATTTGGTTTGACTTATCGAAGTTTGGTTATCGAAGTGATTATCATAAAAATACGTAATTAAAACTATGAATTACGATAATATTACATATAGAGAATAGGGCTTTATCGTTATTTAGATGTTATGATAGCGAATGTAACTGTTAACAATTTCAATTTTCGTTTAATAAATTCATTTCGTACCTATATGAAAATCGAAGGAGTACTATGGAATATTAACTGAACAAAACAAACAAATTAATTAAGGTATTTTAACTTACAATGAATTAAAATGATAGTGTACATAATTTTTATTCCTTAACTAAAATGATCAATATTGATAAAACATATCTTGAATTATACATAATTTTAATTTCTTAATTAAATCTATAAATAAATATTAATAACTAACTACAATTCCGGCGTTGCCCGGGCTTTCGGATTGCCGTGTCCTTAAATTAACTTATACCGACATCTGTTAGAAACTTATGGAACTTACAAATAAGCTATAAGTGTCCGCAACGGAAGCTGTCAATTGCAGAAGATTTTTACCAATTTTTTTTGTTTTATTTGCGGAACTATGGTTTTTCCGACTTTGTAGTTCTGCGCATGTGAGCAGAAGCGAAAGAATGTACTGTATCTCAATTATTTTTTATTGACGTCATGGTAGTTTACATAGCATAGATAAGAGATATATATACTATAGTAGATGTGAAAGTTACGGTTTTCATCACTTAAGAGCGGGGGCGCCAGGGGTTCTAGAAAGTAAAAATCGAACGAGGTGAACGACAAGAGATGGCGCCAAGGGTTTTTAGAAATTTAAAAATTTAATAAGGAGAACGATGGGTTGCATAAGTAAAGAAGCTTTTCGTTTTAAAACAGATTTACAATTAAAATAAGCTTTTGTTTACTAAAATTATGGTCATGTATATACTAATTGGTAGATAATGAAATTTACCTACATGCTGTCGTCGAAGGGAAACCCCAAAATATATATAATATGCATGTTTCGGTAAATATTACAATTAAAATTGTTTGAAAAAGGAAAGGATCACACAAATTATTGTTTCGGTTTATGAATAAAAATTATTAAAATATGTGAAACAGTGAAATCAAGTGTCATTAAAAAGAGGAAAGGCAAAGGAAAGAGAAATTGAAAAGGTATGTATAAATAAACGGTACATTTTAAACAATTGTTTTTTTAAAAGATTTCAATAAAAGTGGCAGAAAGGACATTTCGAAAACGTAAATAAGAAGTACTGTGGATACGTAAATACGTGTATTTACAATGAATATAAAATACTTGACGAAATTTTAGAATCAAATAACAGTGATTTTAAAGATTTGATTTGATACAATTTCATTAGTTTTAATTGGGTTTGTGTAAAATCGTTAAAAATGTTAAAGGTATTAGGTACCATGACCCACAAATAGATACCATATAATAATTTTGGGTATTGTTTATACAATGATAAAGTTATTCTATTTTTGGTTTCTTATTACAATTATGATGTTTTCTATTTGTTTTCATATTTTCCCGTTTTACCACTAAAATCTGTCAAGAAACAAAGAATGAAGTAGAATGCTTTTGAAGGAATTACTTAATTTTACCTTAAGATTATTTGCTCATATACTAAACGGTTGAAAGACCAATTGTTAGAGCTGTTGTGAATAATATTCTGTTGATATATACTTCCGGTCACAACATTCTGGTTTGATAGGCAAATCTTTTACAATATTGAAAGTATGAAGTAAGTATATTTATAGGTATTTATTTGTTTATTTTTTGTTCTTGTTGAGTAGTCGAATTAACTAATGAATAGATATGTATGTACCAGTTTGTCACTTTTTTACTGACAGCAATAAATATTCTCACTTTATCCTCATGTTGGTTCACAATTTCGATTTTTTTTCCAATTTTCCCCGTTATCATAGGCTAAGTACCCATATCTGGACATTTACACCATTCGGTATATCGGAACATAACATATCGCTCCATTTAGAATTTAATTTTATATCCGTTTATGCAAAAAAATACAGAATGTTCATTTAAAATAGAAAAGTTATTGTAGATTGCAGTGAAAAGGTGTTGACTTGTAAAAACAGTTACTCAATATATACCCCCTATACCTATATGAAGACGATAATTCAGTTCCGAAATTGGTAACTTCTCCGATAGGGTCATGTTATGAAATTTACCTTTAAATAAATAAAAGATTTTCAATGGTGCATTATGATACAGGGTGTTCCATTTAAAATAAGGAAGTTATAGTGTCAAGTTCCGGAATAAGCGGAAGTACTACACATTTGAAAATATGTTAAAAATGTATATCACGTGCCGTAGTTACCTTATGATTTTTGATAAAATTGTCCCACCATCAATTTTTCAGAAATGGGCCGCTGACCTTCGGTCACCCTGTATCAAATACAAATAGGTATGGAGGTAATTCGGTGCTCAGTCGACATCAGTCATAATATCATTTTATTTTCTTTTATCGTTCGTTGTGTATTTAAATTATTTATAGTATTGTTATCATAATAGTACACATCAACACAATTACACGATTGCATATCGTATTTTAGTCATTATGTATTCTACCTATACCCTGGAAATTTTACTGAGATCTGTACAACTAATACATAAGAATGTCCTTGTACCTATTATTACATACCTATACATACATATATATTACATGTGTATATTGCAATATAACTGTCCAATTTCTGCAAAAAAAAACAGAAAATATTGTAGTATATGTACTTTCCTGTTTAGCCTTAAAAAATATATTACATTTGTAAATTGTAGAATACCAATGAAATTCACCTATATACACCACAAACTTTGTTAACAACTCCTTTAATGTGGATTGTAAAAGTTTGTGGTGTATGGTAAGTCTGCTATTAGGTGTACCATTACGACATAAATTTAACTACTAGGTACGTATTTTTGTTGATATGCTGGAGGTCTCCATAAGACTCCAGTGGCTGTCTTGCTAGGTCTTCTGGATTTGCATTTGCAATTCCAGTGATTTTTTTTACATATGTTCTATTATATGACACACGGTACATTTTGTGAAGTAATGTACGTAGGTATACCCCTCCTTCGGCAAGTGGATTGTGTATTGATGGAATTGTTAGTAATAAGTATAATATGTAACAAAGTATAATATATACGGATTTAGCGCTTTCCTTTATTTATACATTTTATCTGCTTATTTCAGGTGACTATGGAAATCGCAGAGAATCAGTTAGTAATTATAAAACGATCATGTCTACTTCATCGTACATAACTTCCGGTAAGTAGTCTCCTCTGTACAGTAATTGCATACTGTCGAATTATTGTTATTTTTGTAATAAGTCTGATGCACCTGTACACCTATACAATCATTATTGTTTTTACTCCCAGATATCCCCCTGGAAGGAACAACAGGATTGGGCATTGTGACTGATACTACATCACCTTCATTGTTTCACTATTACTATTACAAAGCCTATATAATAGCATGCCCGCAAATTTCAAGGTGTTTATCGGTAAATAGTCTATTTTGTAAAAGTTATTTAGGTATGCCGTATTAATATTTGCTTAATAAGTATGATATATAATATAGAAATCTACTTCTATAACTATGTATATATTTCGTTTTTGTTTTCAGATAGTCCACTGGAACGAAACAATTTTTCCACTGTTAATATTATGACCACTTTTAAGCCTAGGATTTTCTGTAAGTTTGTCGCTATATATTTTCATCTGTAAATGTAATTCTGTTATATCGACAATATTCCTATTTTCCTATTAAATATAAATAGTAATATTTCTTCGTGCAAATGAAAATAGTCTATATAAGAGATAATTTCGTTGGGAGATCTACCCCAGTGCGAATCCAATTGCACGCTTGTGTAAAATAAAAAAAAAAAAACAGTATTTGATGAGTACAAATGTAAATACGTTTATTGTATTTCTAGTTATTTCAATATTTCTATTAATACATTTTCTACATATTTAAAGATAAATACAAATACTGAAGTAATCGCAAGACTGATAGTAATGCTGCAGTTTATTATCAAATCATTGCCAATCTTATTTTTTGTACTGTTAGTACTATGAATTCCGCACAAATACGTTATATCCGTCCAAATTTATTTACTAGATATACTGTTTAAAAAAGTTATACAAATTTATGTATTTACATGCAAACTTGGTTTTTTATGTTGTATATCAATTTGACTGATATACCACTAGGACAACCAACTGTTTAATTAATATTTTTATGGTTCTTTTATTTTGAAACCAAATTCGAAAACGACAGTTAGACTTCTACATGTCAATCACACTTGTAAATTATTTTGAAAGACAAACACTTACAAATATTTGTATAGTATTTGTACTTATATTTTAAAAACTTTTCATTGAAATAATACAATATTTTTTGTATTTTATTTGATTTTCCCACTACGTTTTCGTTTCTCTGAATAGTCAAGAATAATTAAATTCAGCAGACAATATTAAATTACATGTGAATTGTCCAATAAATTATTATTAGTAAAATCATTATACATTGTAATTTCTAGATGGAAAGTTATTAGTAAAGCATTTGTATTTGTTTTTAAATACTTCTGATCAAGTATTTTTCACAAGTAGGTATACATTTGCTTTAGAATAATTTTTTAATTAGCCAAGTCATTAAACTTGCCTACATATTACATAATTGCATGAGAACATTTTCCAAAAGTATTTGTATAATAAGCTATTTGTATTTGTTTCCGAATACTCTATAAAGCAAAAGTATTTGTGTTTGTATTTAAATACTTATGAACAGTATTTTTGCGAGTCTGATGTTCATGCTTATAAAATATCCAAAATAAATATTACTCGCACAACGTTGTTGTTTTAGAACAGTTCCTTCAGTCATTTAGTTACTAAATATAAAAAAGCCATAAAAATTTTACATGAGAATGTTGTTATCGATACTTCTTCCTATTTATTAATTAGATTTGCATCGGTTTTTCAATTTGTGGGTAACTTTGATGAAATGACTTACGCTTTAGGTAATTTGGTATTTCTGTTTAACAAGTACTTTTTACTCCCATATAACTATTATAGAATCTGATTTTGTTAATTTTGTTGTTTATTCGGTATTGTAATTATTTGTTTTATTGTAATAAAAATTTTAATGGATGTTATCTTTTATTTTCTAAAAACACTTGAATGATTAGGTGAAAATTTGTCAAGTCACAAACTCTCTTCTTAACTTTTTAAGAAGATTGTTTGTTTCTTGGTAAATTTTCGCTTAATCAATAATATAACTTACAAAAATTAAAAAATACGAAACCCCTCGTTTAAATAGGCGCCTGTAATCTCTACTTTTCATCACTTAAGTGGGAGGGCGCTTCAATCGCCGGAAAAAAGTTTCCAATCTACAATAGTATATATATCTCTTATCTATGTTTACATAGGGGGAATTTTTTAACAAGTTGAGCACAACTGCTCTTTGGTAACGTCCTTAAAGACTAACTGAGCATGACACCTTGGAAGTCGAAACGCGTTTCAGGTTTCTAAACGTTTTGTGGATTTTAGGTTTTTGTTTGTTTTATTGAATTACTGATATTGATATTACCATAAAATATCTTTCAATCATAATTATCGATTGCTGATAATTATTAATTTTGAATAATGTATTTCATTAATTTGACGGACTATCATTATTTATTAATTTTCCTATTAAAATTTTTATGATGTTGCTGTTTTATTATAGATACATTAACTTTAATGTAAGTATCAAACACATATATTTACGATGACGTAAAACACAAAATAAAACAATTAGTTAAAACTTTTTGCATATATTTATTTCTGTATTGGGTAAAATACAATTTCGATTGTTTTTAACTACAATCTTATACAATTTACACATACATCCTTTATAACCAACATTTTTACATGACAATCTCTATAAAAAATATATATTATTGTTAGAAAGAATGGAAAAGAAGCTTAAACATATGGCTGGATATAATACAAGGTCTTTGGTTATACTAGCCATGAAACGTAACACAAAATTATAACGAGAACGTCTCGTTTGTAAAACTAGTGGAATATTATTATAATTGTAGTTAATTAATTAATTTTATAGTAGTAGTAGTAGTAGTAGTAGTAGTAGTATAAATTAGACTAAAATACAACATTTATTAATAAACTTCAAATAGAGCTTTATAGGTTCTTAAGTTTATTTTATCGTTATTATAAGAGTAACTGTCTACAGATTAGACAAGAAGGGGACAGAACACTATCAATTAATAATTATATACAGGGTGTATGGTTACATAAAGCCTAGTAGAGAAATTGAGATAGAAAGAGAGAGAGCTAAACCGTCAGTTTGATAAGCCTTGCAATTAATTTATTAGGTGTGTATAATATGTATACATAGGTAGGTAGGAAGTAAACAAAATAACTTTAATATTAATATTCAAAAAAACTAAAAGGAAAAAAAATATGAATGACCAACATTTGTTTGGGTTTATTTACGTTTGTTCTCGCTCGCTTTCATTAATAATAAATGCTATTCGGATTAACATTATTTAGTTAGCACTTCTAATAATTAATAATTCTTTATACTATACTTTTCTTTTTTATCATCATTTATTAATTATATAATTATAAAATGGCTACGTTATTGTCAACAAATCTCAAAGAGCTTTCACACTGGAAAATTTTATGTGTAGGTACAAAATTTGGAATGGCATTTACCTTTTAATTGTTATCATACTTATTTATTTATACACTTATTAATTGTTATAATAGATTAATATACATACGTAGTTGTAGTAGTATGTTGTGATAATAATAATAATAATAATAATCGTAATATAATAATAGCGAGTTAATCTTTTTCACTATTATAGCTACTACATCTTACTTAATTAAAAAGGTAACTTAAAAACACCTTACTGGCTACGACGTATCTCTTTACGTACTTAAATGCTTATGAATGAGTAACTTCTGCACCATTTATTCATTGTTTTTGTAGAAATCATATTATTTTTTTATCAGCTATGTATTGTCGACAAGTAACACCTTTTGCAGCGGGTTGCGCTTTATTTATTTCTTCGTTTCTTTTAATATTATTTATTATTGTACTATTTCAAAAACAAAGGCATTTTTCGGAACTTTTTGCATTATAAAGCCATCCCACAAATAACTACGTCAGTCGGAGTTGTACCAAACAAGAAAATCCAGAAACTAACAATTAAACTAAAATTCTAGTAAATGTTTTCTCGTACAGGATTGTATAAAAATTTTATGTGCAACTGACTAAGTACATAATAATTCAAGTTAAAACTAAAAAATACTCAAAATGTGTTGTCAGTGAAATTTTCTCTGTTTCGTAGTTTGTAGGATTCGCCTTATAATAAAAGAGGAACTAAAAGTTTTTGGTATTGTTTGTTGTATGTATATAATAGTATTTATTTAATATATGAGACAATCTAGAAGCTACATTTGGTATTGGTATTGTACAAAGTCAAATCGATGTTTCGAAACCAAAGCACGACATAACGAACGAATTTACACGAATTACATAGGTACATCTTATTAAACTTCTTTATGGCACTTTAAGCAGTCAGTACAATGCTATAGATACAATATATTCTCTTTCAATTAAAAAATATTTATGATTAAATGTGAACGTGAGCGCCTAATAAGAAGAGGGACGTACATAAAACTACAAAAAAATTATAATTATTATTCAATGACTAAAAACACGTCAGGGTAAAAAATTATATTATAGTTATAATAATAATAATAATAAAAAAAATATGGCACAGACTCCGCTCAACATAAAACTGCACTAAAAGAAAATGGTAACACATTAAAACGTATGTACTTGCTATCGACATAAATATTGGTTTATGGCGAGACTCAACCTCTGCTTCGATTGGCGACTCAATTTTGAAGAAGTCTTCTAAAAATGAACACTTACATTAGAAGCATAAATTAAAAACAATCATCAATAGTTTGTGAAAAAAAAACTGACCTTTAGCTTATTTTACAAAGGCAACAACATTTAATATTTATTTATAAGAAAGTTAGTTAACCAATGTTTGTTTACTATATTTCTGTGTTAATAAAAATTTGTATTATATGTAATTTGTAAACGAAATGTCTTTATAATTTTTGAAATAATTAAATTCGTTCATTTTTCGAAAATTCTTCTCGATGATGATATTGTTTGTTAACTCATAACTTAATGTTTTTTGGAGCAGTTAAATAATCGAGTTCAGTTTTATGATGGGGAGCCAAAATAATAAAATTGCAAACTAAACATTGCACGTTATAAATTTTACTAATTAATTGCGTTAATGTCCTTGCCTGCCGTTGGTACCACTGTAACACTAGGAAGACAGCTGATTCTATTTGGCACTATATATAATTTTTTTTACCATTCACGTAGGTATGTATTAAATGCTTTAATGAGTATTTTTATACAGGTACCAAACAAAATATACATATAACAAAAAAAATTACTCCGAAATCTATAAAAGTAAAAATATAATAACCGATCACTAAAATAAAAAATTTCTAACAGAATAGAAAACAATAAAAATATTAAGATATAAAATACGAATTTGCATAAAACTTATTTTTATTTGGCAATTAATTAAATATTTGTGATGTTATGTAGCAGTTGACATTTAAGAGAGAAAATGAGATTTCAACGCATTTCGATACAATAAAACTAAATTTGGTCATTATCCAAAGTGGAATGTACTGGAATACATGCATATAAACCTTTTTTTTTAATAATAATAATAAAAAAACGTTCAATAAATGTTGTCGAAATTTTTCTTTCTTAAATGCCCCGGTATCATTTTTGGCAGAAAAAACTTTGGTTGTGTTGTAACATACATAACCTACAATTCTACAAAATCGTTTTGTTTTTTGGTTAATGAATGAGCACAAAAATTCGGCTCAAGCTGACTGAGCATCTACACAAAGATCACAGGATGGACTGCTTTAAATGCAACTATTATTACGTTTTAATTTCTTTGTTTTGTTTTTTTTTTTAATTTAAAGGACACTCAAAATGTCTTTTCAATATCAATATTCATTAAATATATATATTATATATACATTACCTTAACAAAATATGAATATCAAAAACTTTACACATATTAATGGCAATATCATACATTTATATCCAGTTACTATTATTATTATTATTATAATCATTAATAACTATAATTAATATTATATAATATATATATCCTCTCTTTTTTTGTTCTCGCGTTGTTTATATACAATAAAGTTTGGCATAAACATTTGGCATATTTGCAATATTCGAACATGGCTATTAATTGTTTTTGTACACTTCCAAGCGCATGCGTAGCAGTATTGGAAATCGATAATATTCAATATAATTTTATTAATCCACGGTAAACATCGTTTTATTCTCTGTAAGGTTTGCAATAAGAATACCGGTGGTTCATGTGCTGACTATAAGAACCGGAGTGAGAAAATCTTTTGAGACACTTACAACATTGAAACGGCTTCTCCCCGCTATGTAGCCTCTTGTGTTCTGTCAGATGGTGCTTGTGCTTGAATGCTTTTGGACACTCGTGGCATTTGTGAGGACGCTGACCTGTAACAAGCAACAGTCAAATGGTTACAAAAATGTTACACTTTTACAATAAATTACTGATAATAGCTACACTGACTTGACAAAAATATCGCCAATAAAATTCAGTATGTCTGAATAGCATTGGGATCTCGGATTCAATTGGAGAAAAGTTGCACAATATGTCATGTAGAAAGTTCTAAAATTCTAAACAGTTTCGGAAATGTCCGGAAATATGAAAAATTTTTAAAATCATTTTCTTTATTTTTTCCTGGCCATTGAGAACGAATATCATTTTTGTATTACTCATTTTCCAAAGCTATTCAGTGGTGGCAACACTTTTTAGGCCAGATTTTTCGTCTTCCAGGGGCCAAGTTTTTTTCTAATACGGCCCTGTTATTTTTACAACAAAGTCTAATCTAAATAACTGGAAACTTTGGGGGAATTGTAGAACGTACTAAATAACTCACTATGAAGGACAAAAAATACTAAGAATTTTACCCTACCCACCTCCTTTGGAGTAGGTTCGAAAATATACGAAAAAAATCGATTTTTTAAAGAATCGTTTTATTTTTTTTCTGCCTTTATTTGAGAACAGATATCAAAACAAATTGCACTTTTGTATTGCCACTTCTTAAGAGCTATTCAATGGTGGCAACACTTTCGTTTCGTTTTCGATGGTCCATCAATCAGTTTAATTTTTGTAATACGGTCCTATTATTTTTACAACAATCTTTAAAACCACTTTTAACACTTAATTAGATAATGTTACTTTTGTAATTGCTTCAATAAGATTTAGCTTGTTTTTGTCATTATTCTAATTTTTTCTTGAATACGGCTCTGAACACCTCCCCAAAATTATCTACTGGAGGAAGTCGTAACAGTATAAAATTTAATAAGTATAAAATAATTAACAATAGGTACTTTTTTAATTTAAAAATGAATTGTAATAACAAAAATAATACAAAGTAATAATTAAAACAAATTTGTTGGATATTTTGTGCTTTATTGTATTTTATACTGTTATGACTTCTCGCGATGTATAATTTTGGTAGCGTTCAGAACCTAAAAAAGCCAAAAATCTGTTGAAGCAATTACAATTGTAATATTTTCTATTTAAGAATTAAAAATTGCTTTAGACTTTATTGAACGTACTACACAACCCAACCACAACGCCAAAACACGAAACTGAACGTTCGAAGTACCTTTCGGTAACAAAAGTTACCATATTCAGGGACTGAACTGGCCAAATAATTGAAACATGGATTCAACAATCTCACAATCAAACAGCCTAGTGTGTCAGTTAAGAATTCATAAAAAAATGGCTATTTTTTTCTTTATCTAAATATAAAGGTAAATACTTGAACCTCTTATAAATATAATAGCTTTAAGAAAAAATTTGAAATTTCATGATTATAATGGGCGAAAATTACTTAATATATTATTAGGCACAAGAATCGGCCCTGTTCCTCTTACCATTTACGAGATCCTAATACTATCCTACCCTTATTTTGGACACACTATATACCACAAATATAAATTATGTAAATGGATAGTAGGTATTTACCTGAGTGTTCGTATTTGTGTCGAGCTAAGGAACTCTGTTTAGAGAATGCTTTATCACATTGATCACAGGAAAATTGTCCTTCGACTTCTCCACCGGAAGCACCAAGACTGGGGCTGCCTAAATTTTTCAGTATCGGCTTAATTTTCTTCTCGTCTTGGCTGAGATCGTGAGCGATCGTGCGCTCGTTTTCTTCCACCCACAAATTCTTCTCTGACCCAGGGCTCATTCTGGACAGTCGATTGTTTAAAAGTTCAGAGGCGCCCATTTGAATTAGTCCTTCTATGCGCACCAGTCCCATGGAAGACATCCCGAGTTCGACCGGCTGAGCCAGAATCCGCGCCAATTTGCTTCCATTGTTGAAGTCCATAGGGGATGGTGTTCTTTGAATGTCGGAAGATGAGTTGGAATTTTGGTAATGGTTTTGAAGAGATTGTTGGACAGGGGTAGGACTCCGAGAAGATTTGCAACTTAAATTTACAGCCTCTTCTCCTGAATCGGAATGGTGGTTAGAAGAGGTCGGTCTTTGGGGCGAGGTAGCGGGAGATGAAGTTACTGAATGGGTACTTTTTTTCGTTGAGAGATCTAGGGGTTGTTCCATCGGGTAATGGGGCGAAGGTAGTAAAGAATACGAAGTCGTTTGGTTTGTTAGTTGTTGGTTTGAAGGCACAAACACTGGAGGAAGTCTATGTTGCATGGTACTACCCAAACTGTACGGTATGTTCGCCATTCGACCTTCCCTTCTATCTCTGGCCCTTGTGTTTTGGAACCAAACTTGCACCACCCGAACAGGAAAGTTGATTTTCTCGGCAATTTTAACGAGTTCTTCGCGCTTTGGTCGTGGATTTAATGTGTAATGATCTTTCAAAACTCGAAGTTGTTTGTCAGCTATGAGCGATCGAACTCGCACTTTTCTACCATCTTCGGACACGTGGTCACTCGTTGTAACGGATTCACAATCCATTTCGTAATCACAGAGTTTTTCGTGTTTATCATAGTCCTGATCTTCATCCGTACAACTGAGATTTCCGTTTTGTCCATCTTCCGATTTTATACCGACAGCTTCTTCTAATTTGGCCGCCAGCCCTTCGCTTTTCACTTCCGTTTGATCACACACGTGCTCGTCTAATTCGTCTTGGCTATTAAAGGGTTGTTTGCACGTTGAACAAAAAGTGTTTTCTTTGGTTTCTTCGTCAGATCGTTGAGATTCGTTGGTATTAGTTTCTGAGTATTTTTGCATGTTGGCTTGGAGTAATTGTTTGGTCACTGTGACATTAACCGTCTCTAAAATTCTTTTCACCGCTTCATAATCACTTCCATTATCGTAATATTGGCTAGGCTTTGGTGTATCACGAGATTCAGCTTTATCATCGTCGCCTTCGTCCATCACTAGATCCCCACATGATGAAGCGTTGGATTTCGGACCTCCCGGTGGTTGATCGTCGATTCCACCCGAATTAGATGGAGGCGAGGCACTTCTCTGTGTAGAATCGTTCAATTTTAGTTCTGGTTCCGTGGGTGCTGGAGGTATATGGGGTGAGTTTCCTTGGAGCTGTTCTAGAATGTACGGTAACGAATAGGGGCTTATTGCTACCCCTGAAGAACTAAGCATATTAGGCGAGGTCATGTAGAATGGATGCATTCTGGGAGTGGAGGCCATCGAGTTTTGCAAAAAAGCCGTTGCGGCAGCTTCGCTAAATTTGTCCAAAATTGGCAAGTACGTGTTATGATTAGGGCTTGTCGCGATGTTATTGTTTAAAGAACTGTTCGACGGCCTTTTGTGAACTCTGTTTTTGTCGATGAGAGAATTCGGGGGTGGACCGCGCGTCCTCCCCAATTTGAGATTCATCACTAGGCATTTTTTCGATGTCATGTGACTAGAATAAGAACCGGAATGCGAAAATCTTTTCCCGCAGTTTCCACATTCGAATGGTTTTTCACCGCTGTGTATTCGTATATGTTCCTGGAACAAAATACTCGTTGGGGAATCGAAAAAACAATTATTACAGACACTAATGTTTAAATATATAAAACCCCAGTGTCTTGCGAATATTAATAACTAAATAAACTTACCTTGAGGTGGTGTTTGAATTTGAAGGCTTTATCACATTCTGTACATTTGAATTTTCGTAGGACAGCACTTTCGTCGTGACTGATCATGTGCCGTTGTAAGCGATAAACGTTTGCAAATGTTTTATTGCAAATTTTACATGCCTGTAACAAAAAATTAACAATACATTATATGTACTCGGTTTTTCGAATTAAAATCATCATGATACTGGGCGAAACGTCGGTGTTGATTTTCCATTAACAATAATGATGGTTTATGTCATAGACTCTTACAATATATTTTTAATATTGAGAAGACTTTTTTCATTGCACTTCTAATGAAACATATCGAACTAAGATAGTTTTTCGACAACTTATTTTTGTTCAAATATTTTTTAAACTTTATTACTTTTTTTGTCCCTCTTTTTATTGAAATCTTAAAAAGGTGGAATAAATGAAAATAAAAGCATCAGGTTTTTATAATTGTAAAAAATAAATTGTAAATGATGTAAATAAAGTTCGATATACAGCTTTTAAGCTACTGTACAATTGTTGTTAGATTTCGTTTACGTCATTGATGTAGTCTACATGAACCAACTTGAAAAGTAATGGCAATAGAACATTGAACCCACTTCTAATATTCGATATATGGTATCTGTATGTAATGTAATGCCCAAGAATGACGGCATACAATTTTAAGTTAAGTAATTAAATACTAGCCCCGCCTTTTCTCTAATTAATTGTTAATTACTGGTTTGTTACTGGAGCAAATGAAACATCAAAATTTTGTTTCGACAAATGCTGCTGGATGAATAACTAACCAGTAAATATATATCTGTAATGTTTACATGCGTACAATTGTGTGTACATACATACGTTACTTAAGAATGTTTCGGGCAAATTTAGAACGTTTATTTGATTTACAGATTTTTTTTGAAAAAATTACACGTGCTTAACCCAGTTCTATTTGATTTACTGACTGGGACATAAGTGCTTGTCAGTATTGTTTGTTTACACGACGTTTATTGTACTTGTATACAAGAAGTTAACACAGGAGAATTACTTCTTGGCTTGAGAACGAACCGAATACCCGCACATTAATAAAACCAGAATTACACCAACACATTTGTTTATATTATAACAAATCGATTCCTGGTTTACGCAAAATCAAACGAACCAATACATTTACGTGTTTAAAGAAACTTAAAAGACCACAATTAATAATGAATTTACCTTAGGATTTTTAATTTTGACAAAAAAGTGCTTGACGATTTTATAACAACGTCCAACAGGGGTTCTGATTAATTATTAGAGGCAGACTTGAAGATGGTCATCAAATTATAAAATTCTATGAGGGGGTAGAAGAAAAATATGTTAAAGTAAGTGGAACCGGTACACTACAGATATCAAATGAAACCAAAATTTCATTGCTTTTTAACTTAACAGCTTTATTATTTTTTTTTGACGAATTTTTCTAAATTCTTAACTGAAAAACTAGACCGTTGTTTGTCGATTATTTGGCTAGTTCAGTCCCTGAAGATGGTAACTTTTGTTACCGAAAAGTACTTCGAACGTTCAGTTTCGTGTTTTGGCGTTGTGGTTGAGTTGTGTAGTACGTTCAATAAAGTCTAAAGCAATTATTAATTCTTAAATAGAAAATATTACAATTGTAATTGATTCAACATGTTTTTGGCTTGTTTAGGTATCATTTGAAATTTTTCCTAAATACGGTTCTGAACGCTACCAAAATTATACATTGGGAGAAGTCATAACAGTATAAAATACATTAAAGCACAAAATATCCAACGAATTTGTTTTAATTATTACTTTGTATTACTTTTGTTACTGCAATTCATTTTTAAATCAATAGATAAATTTGGGGAGGTGTTTAGAGCCGTACTCAGGAAAAAATTAGAATGATGCCTAAAACAAGCTAAATCTTATTGAGGCAATTATCGCTCATAGCTGACAAACAACTTCGAGTTTTGAAAGATCATTACACATTAAATCCACGACCAAAGCGCGAAGAACTCGTTAAAATTGCCGAGAAAATCAACTTTCCTGTTCGGGTGGTGCAAGTTTGGTTCCAAAACACAAGGGCCAGAGATAGAAGGGAAGGTCGAATGGCGAACATACCGTACAGTTTGGGTAGTACCATGCAACATAGACTTCCTCCAGTGTTTGTGCCTTCAAACCAACAACTAACAAACCAAACGACTTCGTATTCTTTACTACCTTCGCCCCATTACCCGATGGAGCAACCCCTAGATCTCTCAACGAAAAAAAGTACCCATTCAGTAACTTCATCTCCCGCTACCTCGCCCCAAAGACCGACCTCTTCTAACCACCATTCCGATTCAGGAGAAGAGGCTGTAAATTTAAGTTGCAAATCTTCTCGGAGTCCTACCCCTGTCCAACAATCTCTTCAAAACCATTACCAAAATTCCAACTCATCTTCCGACATTCAAAGAACACCATCCCCTATGGACTTCAACAATGGAAGCAAATTGGCGCGGATTCTGGCTCAGCCGGTCGAACTCGGGATGTCTTCCATGGGACTGGTGCGCATAGAAGGACTAATTCAAATTGGCGCCTCTGAACTTTTAAACAACCGACTGTCCAGAATGAGCCCTGGGTCAGAGAAGAATTTGTGGGTGGAAGAAAAAGAGCGCACGATCGCTCACGATCTCAGCCAAGACGAGAAGAAAATTAAACCGATACTGAAAAATTTAGGCAGCCCCAGTCTTGGTGCTTCCGGCGGAGAAGTCGAAGGACAATTTTCCTGTGATCAATGTGATAAAGCATTCTCTAAACAGAGTTCCTTAGCTCGACACAAATACGAACACTCAGGTAAATACCTACTATCCATTTACATAATTTATATTTGTGGTATATAGTGTGTCCAAAATAAGGGTGGGTATAGTATTAGGATCTCGTAAATGGTAAGACGAACAGAGCCGATTCTTGTGCCTAATAATATATTTAGTAATTTTCGCCCATTATAATTATGAAATTTCAAATTTTTTCTTAAAGCTATTATATTTATAAGAGGTTCAAGTATTTACCTTTATATTTAGATAAAGTTAATAAAAAAAATAGCCATTTTTTATGAGAATTCTTAACTAAAACACTAGGCTGTTTGATTGTGAGATTGTTGAATCCATGTGTCAATTATTTGGCCAGTTCAGTCCCTGAATATGGTAACTTTTGTTGCCGAAAAGTACTTCGAACGTTCATTTTCGGGTTTTGGCGTTGGGGTTGGGTTGTGTAGTACGTTCAATAAAGTCTAAAGCAATTTTTAATTGTTAAATAGAAAATATTACAATTGCAATTGATTCAACATGTTTTTGGCTTGTTTAGGTATCATTTGAAATTTTTCCTAAATACGGTTCTGAACGCTACCAAAATTATACATTGGGAGAAGTCATAACAGTATAAAATACAATAAAGCACAAAATATCCAACGAATTTGTTTTAATTATTACTTTGTATTACTTTTGTTACTGCAATTCATTTTTAAATTAATAATTAAAAAAGTACTGTTGAATATTTTATACTTATTGAATTTTATTCTGTTACGACTTCCTCCAATAGATAATTTTGGGGAGGTGTTCAGAGCCGTACTCAGGAAAAAATTAGAATGATGCCTAAAACAAGCTAAACCTTATTGAAGCAATTACAAAAGTAATATTATTTAATTAAGTGTTAAAAGTGATTTTAAATTTTGTTGTAAAAATAACAGGACCATATTACAAAAATTAAACTGATTGATAGACCCTCGAAAACGAAACGAAAGCTTTGCCACCATTGAGTAGCTCCGAATAAGTGTCAATACAAAAGTGTAATTTATTTTGATATCTGTTCTCAAATAAAAGCAGAAAACATAAAACGATTTTTAAAAATTTCGTGTTTTTCCGGAAATATTCGGAACTACTCCAAAAGAGGTGGCTATGGTAAAATTCTTAGTATTTTTCTTTCTACATAGTGAGTTATTTAGTACGTTCTACAACTCCACCAAAGTTTCCAGTTATTTAGATTAGACTTTGTTGTAAAAATAATAGGGCCGTATTACAAAAAATTTAAAAAACTGGCCCCTGGAAGACGAACAATCGGACCTTAGAAAGTGTTGCCACCACTGAATAGCTTCACAAAGGTGGCAATACAAAAATGATATTCGTTCTCAATGGTCACGAAAAAATAAATAAAACTTTTTTTCGATTTTTCCGGACATTTCCGAAACTGCTTAGACTTTTAGAACTTTCTACATAACATATTGTTAGTTTAAAAAATAAAAGTAATGAATGCACCTTAGGATTTTTAATTTTGACAAAAAAGTGCTTGACGACACGTCCAACAGGAGTTTTTATAATCACTTAGAGGTAGACTTAAAGATCGTTATCAAATGTCAAGGAATTAATTAAAAGATTCTACGAGGCGGTAGAAGAAAAATTCAAATTAGTTTTGTCAGAAAATATTTTTGGTCTTTAATAATAGACATGAATTGTTGTTTTTAATGGGACTACTGCAAAGGCATTAATAAAAATAGATGAACGTGTGTAATGTCAATCTATCTAAAGCTACCGGTCGTGGATCATTTTTTGATGTCAGAAGAAAGAGGTTAGTCCTTTCACACGGTCTGGAACTAAGCACATGTTGCCTCTACTCGCTTTTTGTAACATTCGATGGCGTTCCTTCTTCTTGTCGTTAACGCGACGGATCTCGATGTCATTCAACGCGACCATTTGTTTATTAAAATAACTCACCAACGTGTAACATTCCTTTACTATCAATTATTGCATCTCCGCTATTATATTAGAAGGGGTTGATGACAGCAGCTCAGCTAAGGGTGGCCAATAACTTTTCTCTTCAAAAAACATACCTATATAGGTTTAATACTCGAGTTTTGTACGTAAACATTTGTTGTCTTTTTGGATTTCTTTGAAGGAGAATAATAAGATCCTTACGCAAAACATTTTAATTTAATTTTATTATTTATTGGGAACACTTTTTTGTAGAAAAGTATTCGATCAAACATTTAATGCAATGATGAGAAAAACATATTTATCCTTAAACTAGGAAGGGGGGCGGTTGTAACTGGTATGTTGTACTTGCGTCGCGTTTTGATACCAAAATTACGACGGACGCCATTTTTTTGGTGTCCCAGCCAGTAAAGACAATTAAAAGTTGTCTGAAGCAACAGAATGGTTATTTGTCGTGCTTACGGCTGCAAAAAGCAGGAGTCACGTTTCACAGGTAAAAAAGAATTGTTTATGTTAATATCAAGTAAAAAAAAATCACGTTTAATTTGTTTGTGACTTATGTATAGCTCAAAATAAATAAATAATATTAAAACAATTACTTGAAAAGATGTGAGAGGCGGTTGTTGGATGTCTAAAAAGTTGACTCGACAATTTTGGAATTAAAAAAAAAATATGTGCCACAATGTGCCCGAAATGTGCTACGTAAAAAAATATTCAAAAAACAACTTTTATGATTAGGTCCTTGTTATGATGTTTAGTTAGCTCCACAACATCACTTCATTAAAACCAAACCAATTGTGTTGTAATGTGCTCAAGATGTGCTATCATGTGCCATAAAAAAAATATTTACTTGAAAAGTTGAATTTTTATTGAGACATCCTTTTTGTGATATTAAGTTAGCTCCACAAAATCACTATCAGAACTAAACATATAGTGCTGCAATGTGCCCGCAATGTGCTGTTATGTGCCAATGTGAAAAAAAAATATTTGAATAAAAAGTTTAGAATTTTTGTAAAATGCTGTCTTCATTAATACTTTCTCTGCTATTAATGTTATTACGAAGAAAAATGGAAATTTTACTTTGACGAGAATAGGGAAATGACTTGACTACATAAGTATTTTCATATTGTTTTATAAGAATATATATTTATTACTTAATAATTACTAATCTTTTATTCTAGATATATGTATATACAAAAATGAGCAAAAATTTCAGTCTCTTTGTCTATGTGTTGTGATAACACTAAAACGGTACCATATGAAAAGTTTATTCCCTACACTAATAGAAAACTATCTTTAAATATAAAAAGTTACTATTAACAATAAAAAAAGGTTTAATAACACTTTCTATTGATAATATTAATAATAATACGAATTTTATAGTGTACAATAGATTCTATACAATCGTAAACTAATGAAAAGTACAGGTACTTACCAAATAAGTACAAGATGTGTTGCATAACATGTAAAAGAATGTATGGTGATGTTTCATGAACAATATGCGAATACTATGTTAAGCATATTATTATGCTATTTCATCGTACCACATTTATCGATGCGTATAAAAAGTATTAATTAAGACAACATTTTATGAAAATTCTAAACTTTTTATTAAAATATTTTTTTTTCACATTGGCACATAACAACACTTGCGGGCACATTACAGCACTATAAGTTTAGTTTTGATAACGTGATTTTGCGGAGCTAACTAAATATCACAAAAAGGATGTCTCAATAAAAATTCAATTTTTCAAGTAAATATTTTTTTTTATTGGCACATGATAGCACATCTTGAGCACATTACAACACAATTGGTTTGGTTTTAATGAAGTGATGTTGTGGAGCTAACTAAACATCATAAAAAGGACCTAGTCATAAATGTTAAGTTTTTTGAATATTTTTTTTTAAGTAGCACATAATAGCACATTTCGGGCACATTTTGGCACATATTTTTTTTATTTTAAATTCCAAAATTGTTGAGTCAACTTTTTGGACATGGTTGTTGGCCACAAATTACCATTGGCGGCGTCACATTTAGTAATAAAACATTAAAAACTGTAGTTAGAATGTATTATAATTAGAAACCAATACTGTTCGCATTTTGATACAACAAGTTTTAAAAAAGATGTTTTCTAAAATGAAGTTTTTATTTTCATTTCAGTTTTGTCAAATACGGTTTTCTAAAAAATTGTTCAATTTTTTTATAAATAATTTATTAATATTCGTGCATAACTTTTGTAAAAAACTCTACTTTCAAGAATATCTTATCTTATGTAAAAGGGTTGTTTGTTTAAAAGTACTTAATGCACAAAAAAATATCTTCTGTAAGGGTTACTGTTTTAGTAAATCGCTGAAAATTAATTTTTATTCGTTTCTCTGTGATATTTTCAACCCCCTCTCTGCAACCCCTTAATCTGTAGCTACCCTAACTGTTTTTTTCAAATGGCAACCTAGGTCGTGTGGGGGCTCTATGAGAAGCTCTTCTAAAATTCAATTCAATAATAGCAACAAAAAAGGAGTCTGCTTATTTTGTTTCAGCCAACAAATGCCAAAAATGACCACTTTCTACTTGACATGCACCGAGTACGTGGTAAATACTATCAATCAATCAATCATACAAATTAAAATTAATTTGACTGTATTAAAAAGTTAACTGTTTTTAAAAGTGCCACAGCAACGGTTGGACAGGACAGCTAGTTAATTATAACACAAACTCACTATTTATTACTACTAATTCCTATAAACATGTTGCACTATTGAAAAGAACGTGCTGGTGCCAAAAGGCATCACCTTAGCGTCGAAAATTCCGCCTTCAAGGATTTACCAGTCTTCTATTAATGGCCATTTATTCCAATTAAAAAATAACTGGTTTTTTCCATTTTATTGCATTAAAAACATGTGTAGATATTATCAATTTTTCGAGCTAAAGCAATATGGGGCATTAAATCGATAAATATTGTTGAGAGTAGTTGATATAAAACTATGAAGTGTTCTTAAACTCTTATTCTACTAATTTTTGTCTAAAGAAAAATGGGTCTCGTTTTGAACATTTGCTTATGTATATTAATTAAAATGTGCGTATATATGTCGATGGTTTCGTTCAAGTAATTGGTTGTGTTAATCTGAGTGTTTCAGTTTTTGTGGAACTTACAAATGGTAGTGGTAATAAAGGGCGACATTAAAATTGATAATTGACGTTTCTTTCAATAAAATAATTATTACCTTCTTTCGAAATTCGTCTTGTATAAATGCGTACAGTCGGTTACGTAAACGGCGTGATGTTTAATTGAAACCGTTTATCTCGAATCCATTAGGTGTTTATTAAACAAGCGACAGCAGTAGTCGCAGCACCACACTCTGATGATTTGTTAAGGAGGTCAACCACCAGGAAGCGAGAGCACAACGAACGGGCAAATTAGTGCCAAATAAACGATAGTGGCGCTCTTATCGAACAACCATTAATTTCGAAACCGTTTTTGTATAATTAAGAACAAGGTTCGTTATAACGCTATAACTTAACAACTCTAGGCCATTCTTATAATAAAAAATTCGTTACTAAATGTACAATACAACACACAAAATATTTGTAATAGAAGCAGAAGAAGATGCAAGCAAAAATAGTACATACGTAGGTAAAAATTAGCGGAAGTAGAAATTGAAAAGAATACGGAACCGGAATGTCTTTAGTGACGTAGTAGGTTTGATTATAACACTAGAAGAAGTGGAGATTAGAATTTATGCGGCTAAAACATTATACTAAATGTCAAAATGTTTTTGGGTAGCATAGTTACCTTCCCCAAAATTTCCCGTATTCTATAATAACCCCCTTTATATTGAAAATTTGGTAACACGGTAGTAACTTGAACTGTAAATGGAAACTGAAGAGAACGTTGCAAAAATGAAATAAAAATTCGTGGGATGAAGTTGTTGTTTTCTTTTTTGTGTATTACTGTATAAAATCAAACGTCGCTTGCCGAATGTGTTTTTTTTTTTTTCGTTACGTCAATTCATCCATTTGATCTTAACCCCACGCTAACCTTTTCACTTCACGATGTCAAGTATTTAACTAGTCAATAATAAACCTTGGACGATGAGTAGATAAGTTTAATTAAAAAGGGCGTTGACTTTTGTATGTGTAGAACAGTTACATTGCCAGTTGGCCTTTTAATTTGGACAGTGAGTTTGCTGCGCGCATTGCCATTATGGTCATTATATTGTTTCGAATTATGGCTTTCTCACGAAAGTGCGCCCGCTAGACGGTAAACAACATGGCGTCTTATGTATTGTAGTTTTCCGTCTTAATGCGGTCTAATTGGACGTACACTTGTAAGCAGAAATTATGAACACTCGTTCTTACATACCCACCAGAAGTAAAGAAACCGTATCATAATATTGATAATATAAACTGTTTTCTCAAGAATATTTTTGTGACGATTTCTCTAATTGAATAGTTTCGACCTTAACTTGATGAAAATCCATAGTACAGGAATAAAACTTCACAAATTTTTTTTTTTGTATTTAACAATGTTTAGTGTAACATGTTTCGCCAAAATTTTCTTCTCACATCAGTAAAAAATACTTACTACCCGAAGAAGCCAAACATTATGCATTGTTAAATAAAAAAAAAATTGTGAAAATCTACTTCGTGAAGTTTTATTACGATTTCTCTATTTTTGTCACATTGTATACAATTATATTATTTTTCATTCGTCATTTTAAAAATATTCACAGACTTATACATGAACATACTGAAATTCCAAGATGTCCAAGAAAGTATCGACATTAGTTGATCATCGATTATTATTTATTCTTTATGGGTTTAGTTACATATTTAATTGATGCTATCGATACTTGGTTGAAATTTATCTAAATTTTTACGAATAAAAACACAACTTTTAAAATTTTAACAGATTTAATTAATTAACTTTACAATTGTTTCGTCAAACTTTGGCTTCAACAGAGTTAATAATAAACTTCTGAGTTAATAATAAACTTCTGATGAAGACAAAGTTTGGCGAAACAATTGTAAAGTTAATTAATTAAATCTGTTGAAATTTTTAAACTTGTGGGTTTATTTACATGTACCTGGGGCCTAATAGAAGGCGATTTCGTATCCATTCGCAGAAACCTATTCGCAAAAGTCCTTTTGGCAGAAAGAAAAAAATAAATGCATGTTGAGTCATTCTTCCTTGATACAGTTTTCTCTTCTTTAAACCTAAACGATTATTTTTTGCTACAGTGTGTCTAAAAATTAGTTGTATGAAAGTTTTATTTAATATTTTGGTAATTACAAATTAATGATAACTGAATAATTTATGCTTAAAAATTTGCCATTAGAGCAAGGTAATGGTAGCTCTCTCTTTGGGGTGAAATTTTTGAGCCACTCATGTACGTTGTCCAAAAATACTAGGAGTTTTTCATCTGAATTTCCACCATTTTGATCAATAGATCCTTGATATAATTGTATAATTGCATCAATCATACGATATTTCATCTTCTTGACCGGTTGAATATTTAATATGATATCCTCAATTTTTACATAACCTAACTTAACCTAACCTAACCTAACCAACCACGCAAACATATTAGGATCTCCTTTAACTTTAATAAAAACATTTATCTTTAATTACACTACGATTCCGTTTTAATAAACCAGGTTTATTTCCAGATTTCAGTTCACTAAATCAGCAATTTGTCCAAAAAAGACTTCCCAAAAATGGAATCGAGCTGTATAACACAATAAAACTGAAACGAAGGCTAAAAGGAAAAGACGCTAAATACCACGGAAACCTCGGAAGCATTCGATCCTTTACGGAGAACCGTCGGGAAACGAGGAGTGGCGCGAATTTGAATTGGAGAACTTATAAACAAACGCTTGATCTAATCCAATCTAACCATACATTTTACAGCTGTTAAGCAGGATAAATAGCTGGCACGTGGGGTGCTTTTAAGGGTAAGTGGTAATAAAAAAAAGTTTGTTTCCAGATACATAATTACTGATTATTTGTTTTTAGAAAATTTATGTTTGAGTTCAACTTTGCAGCTACGTAACGTACGATGATGAATTTATTTCAGTTTTGAAATCACTAATACACCCTCTCAATAAAGTGGTAATGTAGCAACTGTAGTCTAAAGCCTTCTCCATATTATAGACTTTCTAATGGTAAAAGAAAATTTAAAATCTGACTTGTGGTTCAAAATATAACTCCCCACAAACAAACAAATGTTATTGTTTTACAATAATTATTATACTATAGTCTCTCTTCACATTAAAAACGATTCCTGTATAGCATATTAGTATCCTTAACTAACGCATACACAAAAATAAAAAATAGTCTTACAGCAAACATAATGGTAATAACTATAAACCACTTATTTTTAAGTCTGCGGCCAAATAATCCATAGAGAGAACAATACAATCATCAAAACAAAGCTTACGCCGATCAAATTTCCCGCCAGGGACCTCTCGCCGAAGTTCGCTGGAAAATGCCGAATGCTTCCGAGGTTTCCGTGGTAATTAGCGTCTTCTAAAAGGAAAAGGAAACAGTAGCTAGCACATGTCATACGAACTTGCCGAAAGAACTTCTGCGAAAAGGTTTCTGCGAATCGGTAGGTATTCTCCAATCGAGAAGCGAATAGGTGTGACAAGTAGAAGGCTTACCAACTTTCAAACGAACCAAGCCCTATTTTGTATAACTACCCATTTGTTTCCCATTTCACATTGAGATCAATTTCAAAGGCAACATGTTCTTAAAGTTTCTTACGGTGGTACGTAATAATGATCCAGTCGTTCGTTTAAAAAACCATTAGACTCATCTCATGTACACTTTTTTTTCTGACAATACATATATACATACATACATATGTTAGCGCTCTTACAAAACAAATGTTTCCAGTGTTTCTTCCTTTGGGAGTGTCGTGTCTCCCAGTTTTTCATAAAAAATATTATCGTACGACAAAGAAACAGAAACGCGGTCCTATTTAAGGAAATAGGATAGGGACAATTACCATTTTCACTTACAAAAACATCGACGCCGTGCAGGCAAGGTTAGTGCTAGTGTTACAGGCGCGCGAAATAAGAAAAAAAAAATTAACAGGCGAGTATTAATTACATATGAACGTATTAATACATAATAATACAAGTGGTACATCACTTTGATAAATTAAATAAAATATGTGCGCGTAATAACCTGGGATGTTGTATACGTAGTACAAATACAAACGTGTACACATACATAACATATGTCTATTTTAATGACGTCTCGAAATATATGGTTACATACTGCAATGTTTTCCAACAGATGTTACTGACACTTGTACGGCAGAGAATATTAATATGTTCTTGGGCAAAAATTTATCGAAAACCAGAAAATTTAGACCTTTTCGATTTCCTTCAAGAGTTGTAGTGTATCGCCATCTGCAAGCATTTACCAGCAACTACTGTTTAATAATGTCTCATTAGGACTTCGAATGCGAGGATCTATTTACTTGGCAGACTGAATTTACAATAATAAAATAATGGTAACAGTAAATCTACCGGTGGTAATATTCTGTCATTTGGTTGATAATCAATCACCTTGGTTGCATAAAGTAACCATTGATGATTTGGTCAGTGATAAACGTGCACATGTATGTCTGTAAATTGCAATGACGTCTTTAAATAGTACTATAATGTAGTATTTTCTAATAGATGTTACTGACATTTGTACGGCAAAGGATATTAATATATGTTCTTGGGACAAAAATTATTGGAAACCATTAGATTTCGAATTTTTTATTTTCATTAATACATTCCCATTTATTGCTTTCCCTGGTGCATAAAGCTTTAGCTATAAAACGTGCACCCGTATGTCTTTAAATGGTAATGCAGTGCAGTATTTTCTAATAGATGTTACTGACATTTGTACGGCAAAGGATATTAATATATGTTCTTGGTACAGAAATGATTGGAAACCATTAGATTTCGATTTGTTGATTTCATTAATACAGTGGCAGTGTATCGCCATCTGGAGGCATTTAACAGCAGCTATAATATTTCAGAATGTCTCACAAGGTCTTACGAATGTAAAGATAGATTTACTTGACATTGTCTGACTGAATTTACACCGATAAAATAATGATAACAGGTGGTAATATACCAAACCCAAAATAATGATAACAGCAAATCAACAGGTGGTAATATTCTGTCATTAAGTTGATATTTAACCCCCCTGGTTGCATAAAGTAACTTTTGAAGGTTACGTCAGTGATAAACGTGCACCCGTATGTCTTTAAATGGTAATGCAGTGCAGTATTTTCTAATAGATGTTACTGACATTTGTACGGCAAAGGATATTAATATATGTTCTTGGTACAGAAATGATTGGAAACCATTAGATTTCGAATTTGTTGATTTTCATTAATACAGTGGCAGTGTATCGCCATCTGGAGGCATTTAACAGCAGCTATAATATTTCAGAATGTCTCACAAGGTCTTACGAATGTAAAGATAGATTTACTTGACATTGTCTGACTGAATTTACACCGATAAAATAATGATAACAGGTGGTAATATACCAAACCCAAAATAATGATAACAGCAAATCAACAGGTGGTAATATTCTGTCATTAAGTTGATATTTAACCCCCCTGGTTGCATAAAGTAACTTTTGAAGGTTACGTCAGTGATAAACGTGCACCCGTATGTCTTTAAATGGTAATGCAGTGTAGTATTTTCTAAAATATGTGACTGACATTTGTACAGCAAAGAATATTAACATGTTCTTGGGCAAAAGTTCACCGAAAACACGTATGTATATCAAGTTAGCACGACAAAGTTACTTTTCCGATTTCTGACTTGCACTATAATTTGTCGCTAATTTGTTACCAAATCCAAACATTTGTCGCTCGTGTCGTTTAGCCATAATCAGCTGGTATGGTAGCTTGATATCAAGCTAACACTACATATAGCGTATCTTGAAAAGAAAATGTCGTAGGATATTATCTACTGTAAAGACCATACAGTAGACTTCCGATTATCCGGATCCCGATTAACCGGAACTGCATTATCCGGAATGATATCGATTTTTAAATCCGCCGTTTTATCCGGAACTGGAGTGATGCGGCTCCCGTTTACCCCGGAATTTTCCTAAACTAAACTGTCTACTAGTACATTTGGTTAGTCCAAACGGTCAAAAGAATGTGCCTCGGTATACAACACCCTCTGAAGGACATCTTTCAGATGGTGTTGCTCGGTGCCGCCCTACTGGACCGCACCCGACCCGTTAGTTGATAACGGCATATTTTATGTCTGTTTATGTTAGGCACAAGTGCAACACATGCGGCCGAAATCTTTTATCTTTTTAATTGACCATAGAAACTATGTCTTCTGCTGATTTTGCTGTTGCTAGAAAGCTAGTGGCTAGGTAAAGAGCTTACTGCAGGGCTGCAAGTTGCACAGATTATTTGCATATGTAATAATAAATGTTCTTCAATAAGGTCTCATAGTTTCCGTCTCCCGATTCCGATTATCCGGAAAATTCGGTCATCCGGAATAGGTCCGGTCCACATTATTCCGGATAATCGGAAGTCTACTGTAATTTGTCGCTGAAAAATGACACATTCACCGAATTTGTCGCTAGTCTTACTGTCGCTAGTCCAACTGCTGGAAATTTTACTCTCAAGCGTGTTGCCCAACTTGGGGGAAACAGGGAAAACCTAATTTAAAAAATTTGGTAAATAAATCCGATCTCTTAAAACAAATGTAACAAAGAACTCCTTGATTAATTATTTGATGGTTTTCCAGCAGTTTTTCATTTATCAGCTGGAGATAAGACTAGCGACAAATTCGTTGAATGTGTCACATTTCAGCGACAAATTATGGTCTTTACAGTTATATCCTACAACATTTCCTTTTCGAGATACGCTATGTGTAGTGCTAGCTTGATATCAAGCTAGCATACCAGCTGATTATGGCTAAACGGCACGAGCGACAAATGTTTGGATTTGGTAACAAATTAGCGCCAATTATAGTGCAAGTCAGAAATTGGAACAGTAACTTTGTCGTGCTAGCTTTATATACCTACGTATCTAAATCATCAGAAATTACTTTTGAGTTTTAAGACAGGAGCTGTATTTATAGCTTATACAGCATTTCATAATATTTTAATAAAATATGTATCAGTAAGTTTATGTAGATGGCGATATTTTGATACTTGGTTGCATGAAGGTTTGGTCAGTAGGTAATAGTAATACGATTCGCCAAGTATCATGATAAAAACTGTATAAAAAATTGTAAGTAAAATGAGTGATAACTTACACTTACCACTTGTGCGTTGGGCGAGTGCAGTAGTTCGTGTTTTTCCAACTGATCTTTGGTACCGAAGGAGGTGGTGCATTGGGAACAGCCATAAGGACCTCCGTTTCCGGGTGTGAGACTCGGCGTGGGGGATGCACTGGGGAGAGAGAGTCCTACGCTGTTCTCCAAGGCTACGTTCCCGTCAGCGTGCGCCACCTCCATGTGCTCCTTGAGAGACTGAAATGTCTGACAACTTTTTTGGCACTGAGGACACTTGAGGAAACAATCTGTGCCCGGTCGCACATCTTCTTCGTTAGGAACGCCGTTTGCGAGTAAAGGAACTGCAAAAAAAATGAAAATAATTATTACCTGTGTTTAATTTGCCAAAATTATTTTCAGGGGTTTATGTATTTTTTTGCATGAAGATATCAATTGAGTAACCGTATTTTATAAACGGTGGAGGGGTCCGTGTTCGTAGAAACACACAGAGTTTCAAGATACTTTAAAAGTCATCTAATTAAAAATAGGCTCGTTAAGGATGATTTAAGGATAATCCTTCAATAATTGTTTTCGTAAAGCGGATATGAAAACATTTGGGTCTTCAACAGTTCTTTCGTAACGTATCTATCGTCTATTTTTGATTGTTTTCGGATATGATAGGAAAATAAAAGTTTGATCGCGTACAGTTTGTAAACAGTTTTTCTAATGATCGGGAAAAGATGAGAGAGATGATATAGCGAAGGTAGTGAGCATACACAAGAGAGGATGTTCCACGGTATTTCTATAGTAGGCCAATGAGGCGAAGATAAGGACTTGGAGGCAAGGATTTGGATCTCAACGATCGACCAACCGCCGTACGCCTTTCCTAATGGTTTCGTAAACAATTTATTATGTTTTGCCTTACGTAAATCATCGCGAATTTAGGTCATCGCGTATACACGTATGCTATGCTATGCTATGTGCAATGTCGTACGCGAAACTAACGCGAAAATTGTAATTTATGAATTGATTTGCCACTTCTCTGCTAACTCTTAAATAATATAATGCAATGCTTTCCTTCCTGCCTGGATTCTGAGGATTTTACGTTTTCATTATTTGTTTCGGTATTTGGATTTAATTTTTGAGCAGATGGATAATATTTTGAACCCTATTTGACTTGACACCACTACACATGGATTGGAAATAAGGAAAAAGTATTTTTAATTCTACTTTATGACCATTTTGCCTCAAATTTTTACATTGCATTTTTTGTAAATTCACCGAAAAAGATAAGAAATCTACTGTATTTGATGTGAAACATCTATAGGCGCGGGTAAACCGGATTGTTGCCGTGGCGATCGCATGCCGTGGCGACGCTCGCCATGCGCAAGCGCCTGTGCGATTATCTTCCCACTCGGTTCGACGATGTCGTTTACTATAGTAAACTAGAAGATGGAAGTGAATTAATAATGATTGTTGTGTACATTTCACTTAATAAAAAAATCAATGATATTTCATTTTTACATGAGAAATTATTTCTGTACAGTCACACAAGTTCAATAATTTTTAAAACCAATAAAGATAAACTACCATTTATTGATTTTAGCTGGAGATTTCAATGTAAATTTTGCTAAAGATGAATCAATGCCATTAGTTACGTTCCTCCAAAAAGAATTTCAATTGCAAATTAACAACAATTCAAGAGAACCTACAACCAGATATGCAACAACAATAGATGCTGTATTTATTAGATGTCTTGATAACCAATGTTATGTCTAATACTTTTGTAACATACTTCAGTTATCCTCGACCAATTATCACAGTAATGCTGTCAGAGGCAACATCGAATATAACTATCTATTACTGAAGTTACTGATTAAAAGAATTGAGTTGTCGTAACTTGAAATAAATTTTTGAATTTTTAATTTTTATATATTAAATAAATAGTAATCATTTTCTAGAAAAAATTCGTAATATTTGATTTTTTCATTATGCCATATTTAGTTCCTGTCGTAATTTGTCTTTCATGCGGCTCTTATTTTTTTTTTTTTTTATTGAAACATAAAGTTATATTATATAGGATCACAATTGCTAAATAGAAAGGCAAAAATTGAAAATTAACAGAAAACAAAAATAAATAAAGCTATTCTTATAACCTAAAAAGAAAACAGAAAAACAAAAAATTACCTTTTAGGGGAAACTCTAAAGTAGTTATTAAACATTTTTTATTTCACTCCCCTTTCTTTTTGTAACTATTTCTTTTCAAAGGGTGAGACCATCTTCTTTACTTAACAACATTTTCCATTCCTCCTCTTTTATCCTTTCGTCACATCCCTCCAACACATGCATTAATGTTTCTTCTCCTCTTTCACAAATTCTACATACTACCAACTATTACATCCTCTGCTTTCATTCCCTACTCTAAGCTTTGCAAAAACATTTATCTCCTCATTTTGATTTAAGTATTGTGGTTCAAATTCTCCTTGCCAATGTTCCGAAAGTACTTTTCTCATATTTACAACATATTTTGATCTATCTATCCTTCTCAAGTCCTCTCCTCTTATAGTTTCATTACATCTTATGTTCACTAGCTGCTCTACATTCATTTCTAAACTACCCCATTCATTTAATTGCTCTTGACTTAAACCTAGTTCTTCTAACGCATAATCCCTTTTTTTTATCATACCTAGTTTTGATTCCTATATTTAGAATTGTTTTTCTCCACAGTTCCTTTCTTATGTCCTCATCTCCTAAATTTTCCAGTTTCCTTTCGTAATTAACTATCCTTTTTCTAGTTTCCTCTACAATCTTACCACATTTCAGCTCCCTTCTAACCACAAAATCTGGTGTGTTTCTGTCTAAGTTAAATAGGCACTTTATAATAAATCATTATTTATAAATTTGTCCCTTGGTCATAAATTATTGACTTAAAAAAAAAATTCTGGTTAGATCGATGGTTTAAGAAACGTTTTTTGAGTTTATCTCCATAGTTGACAATTTAATATTCAATAAGATACATCGGCGCTTTGGATTACCTCTGTCAGTACTAAATACAGTTTCTTTCAAAATTTAGTGACCCCAATAATGCGCAAAAAGAAGTCATACTTATGGATCATGATCATA
Organism: Agrilus mali; assembly: GCA_029378335.1. Taxonomy (NCBI): domain Eukaryota; kingdom Metazoa; phylum Arthropoda; class Insecta; order Coleoptera; family Buprestidae; genus Agrilus; species Agrilus mali. The sequence continues at coordinate 12,490,684 of CM055663.1, read as the reverse complement.
TGTATTTTTACAATTTACCATTTGAGGCAAAAATACTTCTTGCCTTTTTTAATTGTAGTAGCGTTTAGCTGTTTTTGTAAAATATTTCTGGACTTACCCTGGCTTCTTGTAATATCCATAGTCTTTAACAACCTGGATGCTTTAGCAAATGAACACTTGTCAAAAATTACAATTTTGACAGACTAAACTATTCTACGATAGAACGAACTATTTTTTATTTTTATAAACCAAATTTCGTCATAGGTATCAGGTATATTATTTAATTTTAATTGAAATTGATTTGTTAATATTTAAACAAATCAATAATAAGAGAATCATAGTCTAACAAATGATGTTTCAACATAAGTACTTTTTTAAAACTATTTAATTATCTATTTAATAGATTTTCGAAAAGAGAGTTCTTCTAGATAGGTATTTTTTGATAGGTAAAATTTCTAGTAGGTACCTTTTAAATAATAGACGATACAATAAATTGTACCTAAAGTGACCGAAATATTTAACGTGTAGTAATAACAAAAGCAATAAAATTTTGGCAATGCAATGGTACCGTAAAAATTAAGTTAGCGGCAACACGGTTTTCACACCTTCTCGGCAAAAAGCCAAAGTGAAACAACATTGTTTAACCGGTTATATTGTACATTAATAATGTTAATGAGGTGAAGTTTTTTATGTCGCGATCCCCTGTTCACTTTACATGCCTTTTTATCGAGAACGAGACAAGAAACAATTGGATGATGGCCAAGTAGAATTCTTTATTACCGGGACGTCATTCAACAACAACATACATACACTTTTATGTACACCACTAAAAATTAGAAGCTCTCTTAATAGTGCTACTGGCGGTCACGGTCAAATAAAAAATTAATAAACCGGCCTTTGAAAACCTCAAAATATTGACTAACTAAGTGAAGTGTAGTCGCTTCAACAAAAACATTCCTTTCTTTCTTCAATGAGGAAAACATCTCGAATCTTGAGTTTTAGCAAAATCAAAGGATTTTCTTTGGGGAGAATGAATGTAGGTACCTAGGTACTTATGTTGTAATTATAAACAAGGATATTATGTAATGTTTAGCGTCAAGGGTCCGCGAAGGAGGCGGGTTGAGGTTTACGTGGCGATTCGTTAGGGGCGGAGCTTATCCTCGAGCAATTGGTTAGCAATGGGCGGAGTCGTGGTTCACCACAGTCAAAGCTCTAATATCCTTAAACGTTTTGATAACAAATAATTGTAAAAACCGAATGCTTCACTGCTTGCACAGTACTACCTACTATTAAAACAAGACGTTAAAATCGTACATTATTACGGGATTTCCCTAGAAAAGTCGACTTATTGAAGTTGGCATCAAATATTACCTTGGAGTTATCATATAAAAATTACACGTATTTCTCACAACCAATTCAACTTTTCGATTAAATGAAAATAAATATTACCTTGGAGTTATCATATAAAAATTACACGTATTTCTCACAACCAATTCAACTTTTCGATTAAATGAAAATAAATATTACCTTGGAGTTATCATACAAAAATTACACGTATTTCTCACAACCAATTCAACTTTTCGATTAAATGAAAATAAATATTACCTTGGAGTTATCATATAAAAATTACACGTATTTCTCACAACCAATTCAACTTTTCAATTTAATGAAAATTTATAAAGCAAAACAATACGAAATGGGTGTTACGCTTAGAAAGAAGTACTCCGGACTATATTTTGAGAAGGGAAACAAAATGTGGGAAAATGGTGTAGGATACAAGAAGAAGCGTGGTAAAGTATGAAGAAAAATTGGGAGAATTACCAGAAGGGGACATAAGAAAGAAGATATGAAGGAAAACGGTATTTGGGATCGGAACAAAAAAGAAATATGATGTGAAAAAGGATAAGCCTTTAACAGAAATGGTAATAAGTAAAGAACAAATGGAGGAGTGGAAAGGAAAGGGATTCAATGTTAGTAGGCTGGTTGGGAAAAGATGTAATGAAATAGTAAGAGGTAAGGAGTTGAGAAAAATATGGGACTCGAGATGTGCGAAAGGAATAAGGGAGTTTCTATGAGAAGAATGGCAAGGGGATGCGGTGAGGGGTATCTTAAAGAAGGGAAAAGTAAAGAGATAATAGCTAGAGATTCAGAACGGGGAATGAGGGTAATGAGAATAAGTTTTGGATGAAAGAAGGTAAGAGATTGTGTAGAGTATGTGGAGAGACGAGTGAATCAATGGCACATGTATTCGAAGAAGGAACAGGGAAAAAGGAAATAGATGAACGTAAAAAGGCAATAAATGCAGACCTTATTAAAACAAATTTAAGCGAAAAAGGTTAAGAAAAGATAGGGAGGATAAAATATGAGAAAAATGAGGAAGGGAAAAAATTAGTAAAATACGAATCGAAAAGGGTAGGATATGATAGGATCGGAAGTTAAGTAGTCCCTATATATGATAGTTTTTTACGTAAGATTTAGAATAAAATGAGGTTTTCTTTTTGTGGATCTGTATGAATAACTTTTTTGTTTAATAAAGCTCTTACTACTACTACTATAAAGCAAAACAAAATTCTCAGCTAAACTTCGACAAACTAAAGTAACAGTATATTTCTCATACACTTGGTACCTATTTAGAATATTTTTTTTTTCGTTTTTTAATTGTAAATAATGTACAGAATATACACTTAATAATTTGGTCAGGGCCGGATTTAACAGCCATGGAGTCTATGTGCACAAATATCTATTATAACGATTTTGTCGGGGTAGTAGAAAAAAATATGTTGTAGGTATCAAAATTGTGTAGGGGCCCCCAATTCCCTTACGTAAATCCGGCCCAGGACTTACAATTATTAGTCATTGCAGCTTCCTTGTTTTCATAAGATACCGCATAGGCGGATGCACCGATTGGTGCAACTGGTCACGTACAAGGTGACGAGAATTGTTATTTTAAGGTTTTATACACTTATGTTCATGAAGAGAATGTTGTTTGTGGGCCTTGAAGTTGTGGGTTTAGAAAATATTTACAATTATGTAGTTACAGTTTACATTGTGGACCACATACCAAAGCTACCTAATGTAAGTAGGTATGTGGATGTGGAACGTAGGTACAGCTTGATTACTCTAAGATGAGCTCTGAAGATTTTACAGTCGGCGTAGAAGAAAGAAAGAGAACGCATTCGGAGGAACAAAGATACAATCAACGCTCGACAAATTACAACAAATAAATATACTAGTTTTAAGACAGGGGTGCTTGATGTCTCCTCTCCGGTAGTCGTTAATTTACTTTATACCTGAATCTCCCGATACTGGTATGTACCCAAAATTATTATAGGTACATAGATAACCTTTCAGTAATGAAACGTGTTAATATCGTAGCATTTTGCACACTATATTGGCAGCTTTTATATTCTTTAAAATATCATAATTATATAAACTATTTCGACCATTTTTAAATGAATAGTCGGGCGATTTAGTATGCGCCGTGACAAGTACTCTGCTTCAAACCAAGCATGCAATTGCATCTCTGTGGCTATCACCAGCAAGGCGTTACCTTTTGCCATTGCGCATCTTACGAATTAGTAAGGTAAAGTCGCCAAATATCGCACCCCATTTAGTTTTTTGATCACCACATGCTCAAATTTCCGATATTACGATAAAAAAAAAACACAAAAATATACCTTAGTAATTATTTTATTAAAAGACGAACATAAATTAGTGAATTTGTAGTAATATACTTTCAGAAAAAAATAATAACAAAGGAACGTAATTTACTCATTTCTATTTTTTTACGCATAATATCGCCCCCGGGGGCGGTATTAGGCATATAATATAATCTTTCAACGTAGATTTTGGTACATTAAATATTTTTACTGCTGTTTTGTAACCCATTTCTTTTTTCCGAACTGCATCAACTGCTTTAATCATGGCATCATGATCGCACGTCTTTTTCGGCCTCTAATAAAAAAACACAACCGTAGACGATATTTAATATATAATCTAGTATACTTGTTTCCTAATACCGCCCCCTAGACGATATTATGCACGATGGAGGGGGCGGTATTAGGATCTTTTATACAATCCAACAGGGTGGCTTCTCTTCGAAACAACATGCGTACAATCGCTACGCAAATAAATCTACACTCATCTAGAAGCATACCGCACAAAACTAGCATTTAAGCGTTTAAGAATGTCTATAAATGACTAATATATATTGCAACAGAAATATTTAAGGAAAAAACTCACCTTTGGTAAATAAATTAATATATTTTTCACACCACTTACAGCGATCGCTGTTTGCTCATTTGTTCAGAATGACCAACTGGCATAACGGTCCAGTAGTGCAGCATTCGCCCATAAGATTCCGCTGATTATTTTTGTAAATAACGTAGGGTGCGGTATTAGGGCAGGGTGAGTTATTTGGCGACTTTACCTTAATCCCGGAGACCATCCTAGAGTAATTTTACTGTACCTATGTAATGCTTGTTGTTTAGACAACATAGTTAATTCTTGATGCTATCTTACAGAAAAATACGACGTATTTTCTAGACTTATTAAACGTTAATTCGTTGACGTTACTTTTAGAATTGATCCACATGTAGGTGTGTCTGTGACGTAATCGTATTCTTCCAGTAATTTTGCTATAGGTGGATAGGTAGATTTCAAAGTACTTACATAGCAAAAGCTAATAAACAATTAAATAAATAAAGCCAGTGGCTCATTTGGTAGAATTAGAATTAAATAATATTGGGCGTTGTGCAATTGGGCACCGATTACAGGCAGTCAAAAATTTTTTTTGTCTTACAGAAATAAAAAAAATTATTATCTTATACACGGAAAAAAAACGAGGTTCAAAAAATCAACAAAAATTACAATATTTTAGTGCTATACAGTATACTGAATACACTAACGTCTGTATATGAAAAATCACTAAACGCTTATTTATAAAATACGTATGTATACTATTGTGATTTTGAATTTTTTAAATATTCCAATAGCGTTTAAGTATTACATTTTAAATTTAGTATTTTTACCTATTTTTTAAATTAATTATTGCCATAATTTTTTCTTTAGGTCCACCCACACTATTCAATTAATGTGTAATATGTTTCACCACTTAAATATATCTATTCTAAGAGAAATGGGATCCGAAAAAAAAATGCTTAAAAATAACCATTACAAATATTATATAGATATATATGTGGAAAATTAATACTTTTCTATTGATATTTCTGATGATATTAACAACCTGTTTGAGTGTAGAATAAAAATTTAATAAACTTACACGTAAAAAATTGCATATTGTTGCACAGAATTTCATAAATATTATACATTTCTTAGAATGATGATAATTTAAAAAAAACAATAATGATAATATTGTAATGAATAAAAGCTGTAAATATCCATTCAACGAAAGTTCTTCTTAACATTCTTTCATTTTTAATCCTAATGAATTCGTATCAATATTTGTTGATTAGTCTTATAAAAATATAATACAATCATAAAGTTGCAATTTAATTGACAAAAAATTGATTGTGAATTAGTGTATAGAATTGCAGGTGTCAGTAGGGGCGGGAAATTTTGAATAGCCTACGGGCGGCAAATGTGTAATCTTTTGGATTAAAAGTGCATTTTTATTTTTCACGAGACGCGTTTCTTTGATAATAGATACAATTTTATCCATGAAAAGTCATGACTTTGTTGCATTCAAAACAACACATTTTTGCTTATTATAAAATCAACGGTTGCTTTAAATTAAATGATTGTTTACTTTGAGTAAGAAAACATCGGCAGAAGTTTCTTTTAGATAAAGTATTATTATTATTTTACCCTAAGAAAGTGTTTTTTACAGCAAAACAGGCTATTAAAAATTTCTTTCCTACAGTTTGAAATTTTACAAACATTTACTATTCGCATGCGTAAAATATGTCGACAAACTTAACCGGGAAAAATCAAAATTATTTCGGATGCAGGCGTGATACCTACACAGTAGTACGTAGGTGCACGATGTAAATGTTGACTTTTTCGCTTTTTCATTTCATTCGTTTATTGTATGACAGTGAAAGGTGAAAACGAGTGTAAAGTGTTTTTATTTATGCGATTTGAAAGATTTGTTTTATATACAACCATCTTTATTACACGAAATAAAAGATAACTTATTTGTTTCTTTATTTAAGCTTCGTATTTCGTGTTTTTTTGTTATTCTTATCTTTTTATGTTCGTTTAATGAAGTCATTGAAAGAGATGACTTAGTTGTTTTTTGTAATTTCAACATCAAGTCCATGTGAAAAAGCACAATTAAAATTTTAACGAACTTGAATAAGATAAAGATGAAAATATTGGTTATCGATTGTACAAACTTTTAAAGGTGCTTACAAAAACCAGCACAAGAACTTCAATCAAATTTAGGGTTTTTGCAATTATATAGGTAGGTGTGATTTTTCTTTTATTAATGACTCATCCGCATTATTATGTTTAAAATAAATATGTAGAATAATTATTTGGTAAACAATGTTCTTAAGAAGAACGGAGTAACACTCGAAAAATCAAGTTTTTGAGAAGGTAGGCAGAACAAAAATATTAAAAACTGGCTTCTTTCAATTAAAATAATAGAACATGGGTTATTTTAAAGTGAAATAATAAATTTACTTGAAATAATACATTTTTTCTTTTAACTCAACAGTTTTTATTATTTCCACCAAGAAAGTTTTAAGTAATTTTAAAAAAGAAAGAAAGAAACGTTAATTTAGTTTTTTTACCTACACCAAAGTATATAGGTAATATTTCTATCTATGAATACGGAAGCACTAGTTTGACTTCAAATTTGAGTGTGCAACAGTGGAAGAAGTTAAACTAGCTTTTTGTAAAAAGGGAAAGATTTGTTAATTATTTGGACAGCCAAAAGGGGCTTAGGACAACAAATGCCTGCGAGTCGTTTCACTTGAAATGTACGCATATAATAAATATGCTGCTTCTTTTAAAATATTTTATAACAAGATTTTGATAAAGTTAACGGCAATTGAAGTGGGTCCATCCGCTCACGGTACCCAATTGAATGTAACAGAACGAATGTTATCTATCAAATATGTATTCTGTATTGTTAATAAAGGTATGACGCAAACTACGTACTTATTTATATACTTATTGGTAATAATCTACTACATAAGGAATGTTGGTTTGATAAAATTATATACCATCTATTCAAATATTTGTAATTCTGTTGTATATAGGTACCTCAAATAAAAACGGACACACGGTCGAATGGCCGGTACAAATATTAAATAAATATTTAATCGTTCAAAATTATTATTAATCACGTCTTCTAACATAATAGTAATGTTTGTCCACGTATAACAAAACGATTATCATCATAAGCACACACAGACAACAGACAGTTAGTTTTATTTGTTAATGTCAATAACGATGAAATGTAATCGTTACAATTTTATTTTTGCTGTAATTAAGTAGGTACCTACATGGCTGGAAATTATTATCCAACAAAATTCGTAATTAATATATATATATATATATATATATATATATATATATATATATATATATATATATATATATATAGCTGTCGGTCAGTCTGGCATCCGAAAAGAACTCCAGTAAACTGGCATCCGCCTTATATTCACGGACTGAATACTGTTTTCATTTTAAGGTGTACCTAAACTCCGACGTTTATGCGATCAAACCTGCATCCTATATCTCTACAATGAAAATATTTACAGTAACTGCCGATAAGCGCAGGAAATAAAAACATAAAATTGTTCTGGAATCAGTCAATGATATTTTGACCGAATTAAATTTAAAATATATCTAAACCAATGCGTTTTTTTTTTTTTAAAGAGATTTAAATGTGATAAATTTGAAAAAAATATATAATTAAGAGACAGTTTAAGATGTAACAATAGTATTTTAAAAACATTTTATAAATTTATAATTTTTTATAATCCATGGGTTAATCTGTTTCATATTTACCTCAAAATGACTTTTATCTGTTTTTGTTGTAGTGTTCGTTCAAATTTCCCAGTATATGGTAAACTAATAGTGAGAGCGATACTGATAAAATTGATTGGGTATAGTTATTGTTTTAGCACCTTATCTTACGATTAAACAAATTCTCTTCACATTTAAGCTTCTCAGATGTGAGAAAAGTATTATATCTGTGTTTTTGAATAATAATTTTGCAGATTTTTGCTAACCAACGTACTATTTATTATTTATTATTATACACATGTATTCTCTATTTTAGAGAATTTACATTTGTTTTCCTTACATCCTATTTTGTCGAACTTATAACTTTTAACTTATGATCTCACCTAATCTATTAAAAGTAACCTTCATTTTCTCTAATCTTTGTTTCCGTTATTCTCATGTATTCGCATATTTCCTCACACACTTCTCCTTTTAGCGTCTCTACTATCAACCCCCTTATGTTGTTCTCTAATCTCTCACCTTTCCATCTCTTCATAAAATCTTTTATTTCCTCTCTTTGGATTTGCATTACATTTCCACAACAAAACAAATGCTCTAGCGTTTCCTCACTTCCTCCACATAGTCTACAAACCCAATCCCTATACCCTTTCTTAAATCCTCTCCCTATGTTCTCACATCTGATTCTTGCCCACATTTCCTTATTCTCTTTCTTTTTGTACCTTTTATTTAAATACTCTGCCCCGTTTTCACCTGGTACAATTTCCCTATACATTTTGTTATAAGAAGAGTTCGATAAAGCCTCCCTCTCTGTTTCTAGTTTTTATTCCACCACACACTGTTTCCCTCTTTTAATCTATTGTATATTTCCTCTCCACTTCTTCTCTCCCAAATCATTCTACTCACATCTGTTACTTCTAGCTCATTTAGCATTTCCCCTACAATTTTCCCCCATTTCAAAGGCCTTTTATTTAAAATGCCTCTCATCTCTTCCACTAAGCAGATTTTTGGCCATCTCTCGTTGCCCATCCCCATTACGTCTTTTATATATCTACAAGCCCGTTCTCTAACTGTGTATTCGATATCCTGCACTCCTAGTTCATTCCTCCAAATATATTTTGGAGTATTTTTAGCAACCCCTAAGGCCATCTTACAGTACCTTCCTTGTACCCTACTCAGATCCTTTATTTTACCCCAACCCCAGATTTCTACTCCGTATAACGCCACTGCTCTAACCAAAGTATTCATCAAATACACACGATCATTTCTTGTGTCTCTACCGGTTCTCTTAAAAACACCCCATGTTGCATTTGCTGCCTTTTGCGCCTTCCCAACAAGTTTTTTTATATGTCCTTCTGTACTATTTCTTGTCGAGAACCAATACCCCAGATACTTAAACTCATTCACAATTTCGATTATTTCGCCCTTAAATGTCTAACCTTCGTTTTTTTTTTTTCTTTTTCGCCCGTTCCTAAATACCATCACTTTAGTCTTTGCCGTATTTACAGGCTAACCAACGTACTAAAAAAATAGAGAAATTTACCTTTCCCTAATAGCGATTTGTTAAATCATTCTCCTCTAGTGCAAAAATAATAGTTTTTGCATATAAGAATTAGGTACATGGATTTCGAGAGATATTTTAAATTTGTTTTGATAAAATTGATAGCATAAAAACTAACGGAATTATAATGCAAATAAAATGATTGTCTCACGTTTTCGTAAAAACAAACATTAATACGTAGCATCACGTCTATTGCTGAAATGGAACGTCTTCCATCCATTAATTATTTTTTAAGCCCTTAACAATATATTTTATAGATATTTTTCTACCATTTCAAGTACGAGATTTGTAAAGTTTCATTTAAATTTGAAACTTAACATGAAATATAGAAAATTGCGTATTATAGACTACTCTATATCTTAATTTCTCTAAGATTAAGATTAATTAGTATATGATCGTTATGTTTCCTTTTCAATATAATGTGAGTTGTAATGATTTATTGAAAAATGAATATTTCAAAATTTACTAGTTTTTACAGGTCAGTTGGTCAAGTCGCAGATGGAAAAATACCTACATGTCAGACGAATTAGCAAAAAACATTCCAAAAACTTACAATACGAACACAATTTTTTTTTAATACAAGAAAAGACGGCACGTATAGATAAAATAATAAATAAATAAAACACCACGTGGACATCACATTTACAATTAATATTTATTTAATTATTTGTTTATTTATTATTTTATCTATACAACGTGCCGTCTTTTATTGTATTTTTTACAAAAATGGTTGTCTTCGTATTGTGAGTTTTTGGAATGTTTTTTGCTAATTCATCTGACGTACTTTTCCATCTGCGACTTACTAATTGAACTGTAAAAACTAGTAAGTTTTGAAATATTCACTTTTTAATAACTTGTTACAACTCACTTTATTTTATTTAGGCCTTGAAAAAAGCCTACACTGGGGGCGAAACGTCGGCTGTAGTTTTTAAAATAAAAAATATTTTTAGCCCCATTGTGCTTTGATTGTTACCTGAACATTGTTTTTGGGGAAGTATGGTTAATATAAAACGTTTTGAAAAGATAAGATAGCTTAAGAATTTAGGAAGTTACTGTTACATAATCAATTACATTTTTTCGGCATAAATTATGCTATGAATAATGGCAAGATTTCAATTCATTGCAAATGTCTCATTAATACCTACATTTCATAGAATAGGTACTTTTTTTTTAAATTCCACTTTAATAGGAGATGTACTTTTTATTTTTAAACATTCGGTAATTTAACTCTTTTTACTTTAAAGAAAGAACAGTTAAGTCATTTAAAATTTCAAGGCCTCTGGTTTGAAATACTGATTTTGAAGCATTGTTTAGAACACACTAAATAGGCACATGTAATAGATAAGAAACAAATAAACAGTCGCTATCGGATGCAACAAGGTGCGTGGTCTGTACCGTTTCTTGAGGACGCACGTTTAGCCTTAATTCGGATACGACATAGGTATACGCATATATTATCTATGCGCCATCTAGCATATATACACGACACTGTAGTGTTTAGAAATATACGGATATGGCCCAGTCTGGCATCCGCTCGGATTTCATTTAGTACCACAGGGCGACATCTGTGTAATACACGAAGGCTTTTGGACAACATGTTCAAAGTGACGTCCGTATATCGGATGCCACTTTACCCCGGACGCCATTTCTACCGCACTTTTAACATGTGTGGATGCCACTTTGTACCGCAACTATATATATATATATATAGTTAATGCTACGTGAATTTTAAAATATTTTACTGTTATTATGGTTTAGTATCTCTTTAGGACTTTCCTTGGAATTATTTTTTTAATTGTCCCACAGTAGACGCAGAAGGTGGCACTTATCAGCATGTTTATGTTTACGACATTCCAGATTTACATTAATTTCTATTAATGAGTAAATGGAATATTCATTTACGAACCGGACGGATTTGTATAAAAAAAAATTTTAATATTTAAATCGATTTTAAGCAATTGTCCCCACCTCGTATCGAGTTTTTAATTTGACCATCATATTTTACATGAAATTTTCTATCAAAAACATTTTTTTTATGGGAAAATTATTACTAGATACCTATTATATATATATATAAATTAATTTAATGCTGGCTCTCTATTGCATGCCTTATTTTATATCATCTTTTTTATCATATAAATTATTATTCGACATTTTTAATTAAATAGTGGTTGTTAGCAAATAAAAACATTATACATAATTGAACGAAAAAATAAATAAAAAAAGATTGCTGTATACTAAACGCGCATAATATATTTTTTTTTTTACAATAGTTTTTTTATATATATAGCTACAATGAGAATTGCTTTGTTTTCAATTCTTGGGGGGAGATTGGAACAGCAGAATAATACTTTACGTGGCTTTTATCGTTATAGCGTTGATAATCGTTTTGCTTCTTTATTGTTAAAAATCGATTTAAATATTTTCATTGCTTTTAATATAAATTATTTGTTAATAATTTGCAAGACTATCTAACTAACATTTGTTTTCAACTAATTAATTAAATTATTATCATTTACATTACGGAGAAAAACGATATGGAGCAAGGAAATAAAACGTGCAGTAGAATCCTTGCGCCGGTTAGGGTATGCAATATTATCGAAGTAGGTATTCCGATAATGGACAAAAACAATTATCGTATTTTTTTCCAATAGAAACCGATAATTATTGGTTTTTATATTATTTTATAATAACTTGTTTTTTTTCACATATAAAATATGGACGGATAGATTTACCTAAAATAAGTCACAATATTATACCTACTGAAAAATAAATAGCTATTTAAAAAATAATGTTTTTTTTTATATCAACGATTGTATTTCTCAATAAAATCAACATTTTGGAATTATTATAATCATAAGTTATTTTCTTATACATACATGTATGACTAAACTACATAAGCACTTTCTCTCTTCTCTGTGTAATTAAATTTTTTATGAGATCTTTTAAACAAAAATCTTTGGAACTTTTTGCTTACTTATTTATTAAAATTTTTAAATAATTTTTCTTTATCAAAGACTTTTCTTTCGATATTTATAGATCTTTAATATGAACCGATAATCGGTTATCGGTTTGCATGCCCTATGCCGCACTATACATATAAATAAATTTATTTACGTAAGTAATAATAATTTCCACATTAAATTAAAATATTATTTTGATAAAAAAAATTATGTAGAATATACGATGGTGGTAATATTTAAAAATAATAGGAATTTTTTATTAAAGCTTTAAAATGAAAAAATAAATAAGTTCCTAGATCAGATTAAAAATCAGAAAGCCAAAAATCACCAAATTGTCAAAATTCGATCACATCTATTTTCCAGAAAATGTAAAAAAAAGAAAAATCCTCGAACATGTGGTGAAAGGTGTTCGGTTTATTAAAAGAATGTCCCAAATACGTCTGGGTCTTTGTTGCTTTTATAGGTACCTACATACCTACTAAGAATTTTTTCAATAGTAAACATTTTCGCAAAATTTTATGTATTTACTTTACTATATGTAGATAATTAATTTTACTCTTGGTTATACGCACTTTTTGTTTGATAGTAAGTAACCACACAGAATAAACAGCACGTTATTGACGACCAAAAACGATAGAAGCAAAAGTCGTGTTTCCTTCGATAACAAATAAATTTACGTCAGCATCACCATTCCATCAAAGGTCATTAAAACACAATGCAGTAGTAAATAAATTCAAACTCATTTGTAAAATGAAACAATTTTTTAACTAGTATCTATGTATATGTACCTACATATATGTACATAACAAGTATGTATTTATTTATTTATTGTTATCATCCAAGGATGACATTCTATTTGTTTTGGTATATCTGTACATGTAGTTTTTTATAAAATGATGCAAAAAAGTACTTACTAATCATTGCATGACACTAAGACACGCATACACACATGATGGTGATAAAAGAATAGAAAATTGTACAAAAGTAGGAAATTTCCCGGGATCGAATAAGAATATAAAAGACCTCTTGAGGGTCGCAAAGTGGTTTATTTTCGTCACTACAATTCGACAGAAATCTGTAACTTTCTTAGTTTTTAGTATCCTGAACGTGCATAGATGTCATCCGAAGATATGACATGAAAAACTAGATGTAGTAAACTATCGCTTTTTGGGACCCATTTCTCCGCGTGGAACACTTCTAGACGGGTTTTTCTATTGTTATTCGACAAACAAATTCATAAAACCGATAGCAAACTACATAAACCAATCAAAAATGGTAATACTACGATCTCCCACAGAAACATTTGTGTTCCTTAATATTCGAACCGGTTTTTCAACTTATTACTTACTTATGTACCTACCGATCTTCGGTGATTATATGTAAAACGACCAGCTTACAAGTTAGCCAAATATACTAACAAACGACTTCTTAGTCCGGTCAAATAAGACCAAAAAATAAGAGTAAACCTACATAAATTCCCACCAAGCTGAAAATCAGTGAGATTGTTTAAAATATGATTCAAAATAAAATTTGAAAGTTCTCCATCTTTCCTTTGTATGGAAAAAAATTTATTCAAGGTTGAAGGTCAAAAAAATGAGTTTTTCGCGATTTTCAGCAAAACGGTAAGTTTAATCATAAAATTACCCCAAACAAAAATTGTAGATCATAAAATTATCTATAAAATATGTATCTCTAAAATACCCCAAAATAAGCAATGTGACAAATAAATCCCCAAGAACTATAAAATATTTAGTGCAAATAGAAAAAAGATTATAGAAAAAAATTTTTCCCCAGAAGAATTCCCCTGAAAAATATATCCCCAAAAATACCCCAAAGGAAAAAAATCCCCTATTTTTTGAGGAAAATCCCCTAATCTGGCAACTCTGAGACTAACAGTATTTCATATTGAACACACTGACATAAAGCAGGTATAAGACCCTAGCCACGCATACAATTGAACAGGAGACAGATGTTGTCTCGAGGTTACACTGGCGTATAAAATAAGGGACTGGGTGTCCTTTTACTTGATATCTCAGAAACGGTGGCTCTTGGGAAAAAAACATTGATACATATTTTATAGATAATTTTATGATCTACAATTTTTGTCTGAAGTATTTTTATGATAAAACTTACCGTTTTGCTGAAAATCGCGACTCATTTTTTTGACCTTTGACTTTGAATAAAAATTTTTCCATACAGGGGAGAGATGGGGAACTTTCAAATTTTATTTTTAATCATATTTTAAAGGATCTTACTGATTTTAAGCTTGGTGGGAATTTATGTAGCTTCGAATGTCTAAATTGACCGGACTATTCTAGATATTAAAAAATTGCAATTTACCGGAAAAATATTTATTTATTAGTTTCGTTTGGTGTCTTCCATCTGTTTACATCAATTCCTATTGAAAAGTTCTTAACTATTGTACAACAATATCTCCTTTAAAAAATTTTTCGGTATTTCATTCCCACCAATGTTGGTGTTGGGCAAAGTCGGAGGGGTAGGGCGGAAGGCCCTCTTTAACCTCCTTTAGGAATAGTGGGAATGGGTGGGTGATGGTCGGGGGAAGAAAGATGAGACGGATGAAATGAAGACAGAAGGGAAGTGAAAGACTACCTGTGGAACATTACTAGTCCAGCATCTGCATAAATGATCCAAGGAAACAACAGAAAAACTTGGACCAGAGTAGCCGGACCCGGAATCGAACTGGTAACTTCCCGAATGCTAAGCAATGATCTAGAGCAGAGGTTCCCAACCTCGTGCCCGCGAGCACCATGGCGCCCGCGGGACCGATTCGTATGTGCCCGCCACTATTCAACAGATAGAATTTTTTCATAAACATTAATTAAAAATGTGAATTATTTTTATTTATTTGTTACAGTTTAAATTTTTTTGAGTGCCTAGCTTTATGAAATACGTTCGTATGTTTGCGATATTGTACGTATGAGTGGTTCCTTTGCTGACAGTACTTGTCTAGGGGCGAGCCAGAATAAGTGTTAAAAACCCAGTTTGAAGAGAGATTTTCGCAGTTTACACTTATCGAGCCAATTGTTTCCTTCTGTATCAATCCTTTTACTTGCCAAATAAATGTAATGGAAATGGCCGCATGTATTGCAGATTTTGTTCAAGGTATTAAAGACAGAAGAAGTAGAGTTAGAAATGTTGGGCATTAAGAATGACATTTTGCTAAAATCCCTAATATCAGAGGACTTTTGGAATACAGTGGACAGAGAAAAGTTCCCATTTTTGAAAAAAGCGGTATATAAAATTGAATCATTTTTCGGTTCGACATATTTATGCGAATCATTGTTTTCAAACATGAACTAAATAAAATCAAGATATAGATCTCGACTCACCGATGAGCATCTTCATGATTGTTTGCTAACAGGATTATCGTCATACTCTCCTAATTATGAAGCACTGGCCAATAATATGCAATGCCAAAGATCACATTGACATATTCCATAT
This sequence comes from Agrilus mali, assembly GCA_029378335.1. NCBI lineage: Eukaryota > Metazoa > Arthropoda > Insecta > Coleoptera > Buprestidae > Agrilus > Agrilus mali. The sequence goes on along the minus strand of CM055663.1, from coordinate 12,474,781 downwards.
TGATAGTATATTTTTTATAAAATGTTTTTTTTTTGTATTTGTTTAATTTGTTTAAGTTTTGCAAATACATTTCTCCGTGTGTATGAAATTTGAATATTAATTTATTATTTTGAAACATTTTTGTTTATTATTTATTTACAAATTATGAATGTAACAAAATAAATTATGGGAAAATGAGAAGTTATGGAAGGAGTTTGTTGATAAAAAATAGGTGGTGCCCGCCACCCTACCGATATTTTAGAATGTGCTCTAGAGTACAAAAAGGTTGGGAACCCCTGATCTAGAGTCTAGACGACTAGGCCGTGCCGCTCCCCTCCCCCTTCACAAATTATTATAAAATGGTACGTTCAAATTTTATACCAGGTATAGTAATCCATTTGTTACTCTTGATAATGGCCGAAACAATATTGACGAGACAATAAACTATTTGGTGAAAACATTCTTCTTTTTTCGTATTATAATTAGATATTAAAAAAATGTTTCACAATCTTAGCACCGTTGAAAACTTGAGTTTTATGTAAAACGAATTAAGAAAGACATACATACTTCTATTTAAATGCATTTTAATTACGTGTCATGCATATCAACAGACTTCCCAGAATCAACAATACTTATCTAATAATGTTGCGGTTTTGTTATCGGAAGTAACAGTTGACTGACTCATTTTGAAAACGGTAACATTCTCGACGATTTGCTCATATCATCCTAAAAATGGACATTTTTCTTTTCCACTCACATGTGATAATGCTGATTTTAAAATTGAGTTTTTTTTAGATGCGTAGTGTATTAATCGATCATTTAAATATTTGCATTTGGAATGAGGTTACCAGAAAAGTGCTAGGTTTTGATTACTTTGGTTTTGATTTGAATTAATTTCTTTAATTAAGATACCAAATACTTTACAAGTTACAATTATTTGTGTAGTAAATTTACAAAACTGGATTTTACTTTTACTATATCGTGATGCGTAAAAAACTTCCAACAATTGTTTTGAAAAATTACCATAGAAATTTCTAACAGTGTACCTAATTCTTCTTCTTATGTTTTATTTTTGCTTTAAAAACAGTTTAAATGACCAAGTAGAATGTAACAACTCCCCTCTACTGAATTTGTTTTAACCCAATACTACCCCGTATTATCAGTAGCTATTTAAGGACTTGAAGTAGTTTTCATAGTTAGTATTAAATACTCAGCCTAAATTAAGGCGAAGCAAATGTTGCTAAATTAATAAATTACTTGTGAAAATCATATACAAGTATTTTTATTCTTTAATTATGGATTTTCATCAAGTAAAGGTCGAAACTATTCAATACATTCCAACCTTGGTGGAAACCAACCATTTTGAGAATGAATGAACGAACGAACGGCCAGGTGAGAACGAATTTACGTTGTTTTCTGAGCAGGTGCGAGACTTCGGTCCGCCTTTACACCTGAGCCAATGGCAACAAAATACAAGAAAATGCGATCAGGCGTGTTCGTGAATGGGCAACAGGTAGCCTAGCTAGCTACCTGTTACGTTACCTGTCCCTCCAGGTGCGCATTTTTGTTGTTAACTTTTATTATTCACCTCACAGTCAGTCACAGTTTCATTCATTAAAACCGACATTTTCATTCATTCATTCAATACGTGAGGCACGATACTACTGATTTAATCAATGCCGATGGAGTAAACGTTTTTGTTTAATTAAATTAATTTGCAACAAAAATAAATAAACAGCCAAATATATAGTTTACACAACCATAGAAATGGAGTTTTTAATTTTTTAATTCATAAAGTGATAGGTACTTACTTATCTACTACTAGTACCTACCACTACTACTACTACAGACTCACAGAAATGTGTATTTTTTTGTAGAAATTGGTAAAATGTATGCGAGTAATTATACGTTTCTGTTTTTGTGTTTTGCCGATTATTGCCTCTGGGGGTCACGCAGGTTATCTCAGTTTTGAAACAGTACCATACACTTTAATAAACCTATGAAGTTGTCTTTTGAAGAGACCCAGTTTATTATATTATGTATAGATAGGTACATACACACACAAATATAGACATACCCGATGTTATAAAGCAGAGTTCACTATTTCTTTCACAACCAGCGCTCATCATTTTGTGTCGGTATAATCGATCTAATTGGTAGCGATAATTGCTGTTACAGAGGGGGCATTGTTAGCACCGTGAATTCTTAGAAGAAGCAGGTCAAAGATGGAAATACGTGCTGCTAGCAACTGATTGATGGTAGAACAACGTTGTCAGAACTAACAACAAATGTCTACATATTATGTATAGATGTTTATTAATTACCTATCTACTTATTAATTAAGTGTTTTAATTGGTAGAGTTTTGTATGTTTGCTGACTGTTTTTTTACCATTAGAGAAATATTAAAATAACGAATAAAATGTTTCAGGAATATAATCAACAGGATTTGCCGTTTTCGGTAATTATCCTACACATAAAATTGAAAAATAAATCATTTTGTAGTTTTTTATTTGAAATTCTTTGTGTTGACAGCGAATTTAAAAAAAAAGAATAACATTTTCTTCAGCTAAAAAATTTATTTTTCATGTACGTTATAATTCTTTAGATATAATTTTTTCTTCCCCTACCCCTAATGTTTTTTCTCGGTAATATCAATTTAGACTTAAGTTGCCAATTTTGGAAATTAGGATTTAAAGGTGGAAACAAGGACATACAAAAATAGAAAGTTGTAACACTAACTAGGTAGTCTTCGGAGGATTTTAAGAAAATAGACAGTTGGTGGGGGCGGGGAGGTAAAAAACGGTTTTCCTTGATTTCCGGAAAAACTGCAAGTCTTATGGAAAAAAGTTAAATGGCAAAGTTGTAGGTAATAAAAAGATCTACAACTTTTGTATTTACACTTTTTTCACATAATAAAAGAATCATACTTTAGTTTTTTATTAAATCTTTGTGGAAAGCAAATTTAAAGAAGGGAGAAAACTTTATATTCAGCCTAAAACTTAATTTATTTTGATAATGGACCTTGTTTATAATTCTTAGATATTTTTCTATACATACCCCTAATTTATCTTCTCAGTAAGTATCATTTTTAACTAAAGTTGCCAATTTGGAAATTAGATTTAGAGGTGAAACCCATAAAAAATAGAAATTGTAACAGAAATGAAAGGAAAAATAATTTACGGGCGATCTGAGGCCGCGAAGGGGAAGCGGGTGTTTTTAAGGGAAAAAAACGGTTTTCCTTGGTTTCCGGAAAACTTACAAGTCTTATGGGAAAAAGTTAAAAGGCAAAGTCGTAGGTAATAAAAAGATCTACAACTTTTGTGTTTACACTTTTTTCATATAACCTCAAAATTTATGTGAAAAATTAAAATAACCAACTTTAACGAATCAACTTTTTTTTCACGAAATTTGGTGAAAACTTGCCTATTTATGTCCAAAATACGCTGTATTTTTTTGATTTGAATTTTTATTTTTTCACTTATTTTTACTTAATTCGAAAAAGCACCCTAATTTTCCATCGAAAATTCTCACGTCAAAATATCTGTTTTTTAAAAACGTTGGTGGGCTTTTTCTTCGTTGAAATCTCTACTTTCTGATGGTGTGAAAAAAATATACATTACTGTGGTAAGTTTTCTCAGGAAATGCAAAAAAACAAAAAAAATGTTTTTAAAAATATTATAATGAATAACGTAATCAGTATAAAGTATGTAAATTGAATAAAACGATTTACATGTAAATTTATATATTATGAGATTTTCTATGACATAAATGTAAATAGAATTTAATAAATCATTTTTTTTTACTGAAAAAAATAGCAACGGTCACATTTTTTTGATAAAATTCCCTTTGTTTTTTTGTAGTTGTTGTAGATCTTTTTATTACCTACAACTTTGCCATTTAACTTTTTTCCATAAGACTTGTAGTTTTTCCGGAAATCAAGGAAAACCGTTTTTTACCCTTAAAAACTCACCCCCTTCCCCTTGCCGACCTCAGATCGCCCGTAAATTATTTTTCCTTTCATTTCTGTTATATTCTCTTCCTTTTCTAATGGGTTTCATCCTACTATAATTGTTTTTCACTTTTTACTATTTTTGAAGGCTTGGTCTATTTATGAAAACTGATTTAATTAAGTTGCAACCATTCAAAAAATGAACATTTCTCCAATTTAAATTTCAAATGTTACCACTTCTTTCATCAACCCTTATCGATACCTTCACTTTCCTTACCCTGGACACCACCCTAACCCCTAAACCAAGCCTTTAATCCCCCAACCCTTCATCCTTACCCACAAGCCGCAATTCTAACTTCACCCTCAAGCCCAACGTCATTTTGAGAACCCGCGCGGTTCCCCATTTCAAATGATCGTGGTCAAAACTGACTTTGATGATATTTGTTGTGGTTTTGAGACAATGTGACAACATTGTAAGATGTAGACTGTATTATGTTATACAAGGAGTCACCTCTGAACAAGAGCGCGTTCTTCGCCGCCGTCCGCATCAATTGATCTGTACACCACAGTTCACATTAGGGGTTAAATAGCGGGTCGGCTTGTATAGTTGCGTGCGGTTTTTTATTGTCTATAAACATCATCTTCGGAGCAATTAAAACGGAGATGTTTAGGGCATGAAGTCATTTTTAAATTGAAACCGCGTACCAGTAAAACACACGTAACCACACATACACACACATGCTTGTGTGTGTCTATGTTTATCGTTGTGTGCTACAGAACTAACTGCACTACATCATTAATTACTATTATTTTCACGGAGATCTACAACGATAACTGGTGACGGGTGAGGTCAAGTGAGAGTCGCACCGAGGACTCCGTACCATAGAAAAATTACAGTAATATTAGGTATATATAACTGTATATACAGGGTATCCCAAGCCAGCGCGTTTCCTGAATAATTCATTTGCAGTTGAAAATACCAAAAAATGTTTCCTATAAAAGTGTCCAAATTAACATGAAAATAGAAGGATACGACTTTTACAGGTGACTTCCGGAAGAAAGGGCCCATAATTTGCACTATAAACGCAAACTTGTTCTTTTTAATTTCATTAAAATATACTTTTTACAATATATAATATATATATTTTAAACTGGCATAAGTGTTTTTAACGAAATGCCCTATTATTGCTCCCAAGCAGTGGCGGTTTTACTGTAGGTGCATTTGTTTAGTGAACCCCCTTAAAAATTGAACTAGTTAGACCATATTTATAATTTTATCCTTTTAATATTTATTATCTTATTGATGATTATCGTATAATATACATCTCTTTTACCATTTCATAGTTCATAGTTACAAAACACCAACCCGTAACCCATAGAAAATATTTAAATTTTTGTTGTGTCGCTGACGACTTCACCTAACTTTTTTGGTTCAAGTTTTGATTCTGAACATATCACGAGAGCGATACTCAGTTTGATGTCCATGTGTTAGAGAGAGAGGCGTCGGACGCGTGAAATGGAAGATAAAACACACTCAACATACAGCGTTTAGGTGCACTGCACGAGAAGCCGGAATCAGCCGGAATAATGTCGTGCTACGTCGGCACGGCTACCCGACAGTCTGCCAGGGTTTTGCAACTTCGGTTAACCTGCCAGCCTGCCACCTGGTGAAAATGTCCAGTACGAGTCATTTGTAAAGGCTCCGTAAGCTAGTGTTGGTAGGAACCGATAGTAAAAAAATTATGTTCAGAAGCATGTTCAGATTTCAGAGTTCAAAGTCCACTAATTGTAAATGACGCACAATTTATTGCACAATACGTGTTAATTAAAATATTACGTAAATAATGGAGTCGTGTTCGGTAAAATATATTAAAAAAAATTCAAATAATTTTCAAAATCGTTTCGAAATAAAGAAAAGTGGTCCACCTCGCCCAAAACTACAGCTGACACAAGAGTGTACCTTAAAAAATAAAAAGTTCAAACGTGTGTTTAAAGTAGAACAGTATAAAAAAACTTCGTGGTTGTGTGGGTGTAATAAATTAAACGCATTATTTTGCTTTCCGTGCCTGTTTTTTGCCGGTAATCCTGTTGAGTGTGTTTGCTAATTCAAAACATAGGCGAATGGATTTCCTGTATAAGTAAACGTAAGGTTTTTATTTATTGTGTTATTAAATGCCATTTGAAAAAGTTATCTATGTATTATTTCTAAAGAAAATATTTTGGGATGATAAAAATGAAACTCAATTGATGAATATAGTTTTGAACTTTTTATTTATGAAAGGAAATAAAATTCTAAACCTGATAGGTTAATAAAAAATATAGCACTCAATTAGGAAAAACAAAATTTCTTTGGAAATGATACATTTCAATCCAATTAAAAAGAAGTTCCGTTTATAGTGCAAATTGTAAGCCATTTCTTCCGGAAACCACCTGTGGAAGTCTCATACTTCTAAGTTCTTTCGTTTTGGAGATATTTAAAGTGGTGCAGAGCACTGTCCTATTTTTTTTGTTTAGCCCGGATTTGCCCCAAATCAGTGCATTTTATAGATAACATCTGGTTAACAAAGTGCTACTTAAATTTAATGAGGAATTCCATTTAGAAAACTGAATTGGATTGCTTCCAGGACAAACGGAACACCCTGTATTATCCAAAATAACTACGATATGAAGATTTTAATTTGGTGACACTTTAAGGACATTTTTTGATATTTTTAATTCCAAATGAATTTATATATTTTAATAAATCATTACTTAAATAAATTCTTTATGCGGACAAAGAACTTGCATTAAAATTAAGATCTTATTTACGAGTACCAGAGAAAGAAGACGCCGTTAGCTCTTGGTGAAACATATTTAAAATAAATAAAAACAAAACACTTGAAGAAGTTTCACAAATTTATTTACAGTACTCGATGTAGATACATTTCGCCTGATCAAGGCATCTTCAGGAGTAACAGTATTACTAGTTATACAGTATTATTACAGACATATATATAGACTTAATTTAGTAGATTGGGGTTCAGGAGGGGGTTGTTGCCGAAATCAAGTTGGTCGTTCGTTAATATTCTTTTGTTACAGATAGCTTTTTTTATTTCTAAAATTTCGTAATTATCTAAAATTTTTCCTCCTTTTTGTTTCTTTAATATTTTTACATTATTTTTGTTAAAAAAGTGATTATTATTTATGCAATGAGTGGCTAAACCTGTGTTGTGATTATTATATTTTATATTTCGAACGTGTTCTGAGAAACGAGTACCAATGTCCCTTTTGGATTTTCCTATGTAAATTGCCGGGCAATCGCCGCATGTTATCTCGTACACACCACTGCATTTTAGTTCGTCTACCTGTTTATCTAATTTATTATTACGAAGGGTTTTACCCAACGTTCTGTTATTAAAATATGCCGGGAATATATTATTATTTTTTTTTTTTTAATAATTTCCTATATTGTTACTTATGTTTCCATAAAAGGGAATTTTTCTCCAGGTTTTTCTAGGTACAACTGATTTATTTATAGGAAAGATAAGCTTATTTAAATTTTGTTTTAATTTTTTAGAAAGTATTTTATTTATCACATTCACCTTGAAGCCATTATTAGTTGCTATAGTTTTTATTGTGGATAGTTCTTTATTAAAATTTTTTTGTGTAAGAGGAATTTTGACTAGTCTATTGATCATGGAATGGAAACTGGCTAATTTCGTGTTCATAGGATGATTGGAATCGTACGGTATGACAGTGTCGCTGTATGTTTCTTTTCTGTAGATATCAAACACAAATTTATTCTCCTCAATTTTTATATTTAGGTCCAGAAAATTTAAAGAATTGTTCCCTATTTCTACAGTGAATTGGATGTTCTTATTTAACGAATTTAAATGTTTTAAGAATATCTCTACCTGCCTTTCCGTACCAGTCCAAATACATAGGACGTCATCCACATATCGAAGCCAAAGATTTATATTTTTATTTAAATAGAAATCATTTTCGAACAACTTGATTTCGAAATCATTCATAAAATAATTCGCATAAAAAGGTGAGTACCTACCATCAGGTATTGTCTTATGTTCTTTCTTTCTCATTATTAAAGCTTGACCACGTCGTCCAACGTATACTACGTCAAATTCTCTGCAATAATCTATAAAACCGTTAGATGTATTCTATTTTGTGTGAAATTTAGTTTTAGACGAAAAATCTTGGGCCACATCGGTCGTAAGTACGTACCTACCATAAAGTTACGACAAGAAGTGCATAAATATGATAAAATTTAAAGAATTACCCCGTTAATAGAAAGCCTTGAAGGTTTATCGTACTTACACCTATTAAGTAGCGGAAAAGCAAATGGATTATTAAGCCATGTTAGTTGCTTTTGATATTTTAAATTATGTTGTAATTTCCGTATCTTTTATCGGTGGAATGCTGAGTGTTAACAACAACAACACGTGTAGCGTCGTTTTAATGGCTCTTTGGTGACTGCTAGTTACATAAAACAAAAAAAAAAAAAGAGACCCGATCCGTCCCTTCATATTCTACATTTAATTAGTTTTTAAGCCACGGTTTAGTTATGATGGTGTTACAGTTCACGTGAGAATCGTATACGGTAACCGAACGTAACATCATCCTCCCCCTGCCCTCCCCCACTCTTCACCTCTCATTTTCGTTCGTGTCTAGATAAGTCTGCAATCTCTGCGGACTAATGAGGCCAGAAAACAGACACAGATAAATGTCACAGCAATGACAGCCCATTAAAAAGTGTATTTCCTTCTGAAATGAAATATCGCCAGATAAATAAAACACGAAAACCATCGGCTCGAATTTGTCCCTCGCTTTCGCGCTACAAAGACAGACAGGTGACTGACTTTTTGGGAACAGGGAATTTCGGGGCACCACAACTCGGGACCACTAACTTCTATGGGGCACGTACAGAATAAAACCTTAAAAGCTATGTATGAATGTATGTATGTTGTAAAATAGACGCGCTTTTAAACAATTTTAATTATGTATGTATAAAAGGCTTAATGAGTACCTAAAAGCGTTGACGTATCATATTCAGAGTTGTAAGCAGGGCCCAGTTGATATGTTTGAGCCAATTGAACCCTCGTCAGGTTCAGGTTGAAAACTATACGGTAGAACACAAACATGTGTCCTGACGATCACCAAACCGAAACTAACGAACACGGAGGCTTAAAATTCTTAACTGCTTCTTTCTACGAATGATTTCGTTTGTTAAATGTGTACCGCTATTAATGAGATCGTTTCGGGTAGAAAATAGAAGAACGACTGTTTAAAAATGATGCTTGGAAATGGGTTTTTATTAAACAAGAACAAAATGGCACTTTTCTTTTATGACCAATTCTCCTTGTTTAAAAAGACTTTCCTTTATATTCCTTCTTTAAAAATAAAATAAAATACACGAAACATTGGCGAGTTTGTTCGTCTGTCAGTCCATTTGTCGGGTGCTTTTTTTCAGAAAAAATTTTTTTGTAAAAATTTTGATTATCTGAACTTTTTATCGTCCGGCTTGAAGGACCATATTGATAATAGGAAGACACCGAATAAATTAAATCATATTTTCGAAATACATTCAAACTTCGAAAAGTCGAACCAAATTGATGGCAATAGCATCAACTATGGGGAATATGTACGAATAATTCTTACTTGATAATTTTTGGCGCCAACTTCAATGAATCGAATTTTCTATGGGAATCTGTTAACAATTTACGATTTTAACGTCTCTTTTTAATAAGGGTAATGTTATTCCTAATCATACAGGTAATATGCAAACAGTGAGGCAGTTCAGTTTCTACAATTATTTGCCGTCAGAAAGTACGTTAAAAACTTTTTCTTTTGACTAAAAATATCTATATCTATCTATCCATCTTTTTATTTGTAACATAAAATAAATAAAATACAATACAAACGATCATTTACAACAAGTAAGTCTCAATATCTTTTGCGTCGCAAGGAAGTTCGACTATAATTTATTGTAAAAACTGCGATTCTTTGGATATTTCTGGTAATCCGGCTCGAAGGACCATACGGAAAATTAATTAATTAATTCAAATTAACGTTTGATTAAAATCAAAAGTAAGTATTATTAATAACTGAACGATTTTTTGTTACCAAGAATCTTTTAATGATGTGGTCAAAAAACCTATTAAAAAACACTAAAAATTTATGACCCCTTTGTTTGATCATTTTTTTGACATATGAGGGCAACAATAAATAAACATGCGGTGATAAAAGATTGATATGCAAATTGATTAATTACAATTTTAATTTATTATGTAGTGTGTAAAGCGTGGCTGTACTTTTAATTAAAAATGTTTAAAAATAATTAAAACCATTTCATGCTCATACCTAACCCACATATACATATCTATATGTACTTTTTAGTGATTTTTTAGGTATATCATGGTATATAGGTATGTATAATGTAATATTATTATAGTGTATGTAGGTACATGCTGTGCTCGTTTCTGATCCGATTTAATTCAGTTTGTTTAATTTTGTCTAAAGTCAACATTCAATTAAACGTTCGTTTTGCCAGTTTCTGTGTTAACACCAACAACAACAAATGCCCCTGCTGTTTATTTCAAAATGCATATTACATAAGCGAGTTTAACCACCGGATGAATTTCAGAAATGCATTTACACAAACTATTTTTATTATCATTAGTTTCCATGACTAGTATCTATTAAAGAGTACTTAGATACACATGTAAAAAATTTTTTTGTTAGTCTTTCCTCTACGTCAGAAAGTTACTCTAACAGAAACCACAATGTAATAGGATGAAAATAAACAAATGACAGGACAATCTTCAGTTCAGTTCAACATTTGTGCAACGTTTCGATCTTTATTATGCCCTCGTCAGGTATCTTAAATTATCAACATATGCAGTACTTATATCTACAAATAATTTTAAAATGCAATACAATGAAGGTGATGCCTGTCCATAAAGTAGTGAAACGTTGCGGAATAATTTTTCATCAGTCACATTTCCTATTTTCAATTAGATCAACCTCGTAAATGGTTTTTATTATAAATAATTGAAATGTTTGATATTACTGCATTAAAAGCACGTAATTTTTGTTTATTTATTAATGACCAGACCGACTGCGCTCGAATGTTTACTACGACCGAAGATAATCGTTATTTTTCATAAACAAGAATGCGGTATTTTGCAAATTAAAATCGCATTTCTTATCGTGCTATTTATTATACAATTTGCAAACAGAATTTAATTTTCTGTATCACTATTATTAGGAATATACGTACCTAATACCTATACATATGTAAATATTTCTGATTCGCGTGCACGCAGTAGAATTATTATAAGTACATAGATAGGTACATAGTGCGTTTTATTGCGTTTGATCACATAATAATAACGATGAAGTAAACACAACATTTATTGATTTTGAATCCTATCAATTTATGTTACGTTTAATAAACATAACAAATTAAAATATTGGTCATGCTGCAAAATTTTTTTTTAAGTAGGTACATAAATAGAATGTTTTGAACATTGAATAACCAAAACAGAACGCATTTTAACTGCATATTAAATAAAATGTTTTGCTTGTGCTTTTCTTTTCTGCTGTAGCAAATTACCAAAATTACATTTAACAATTTTGTTCCAGGGTAAGTCTCAACTTCTTTGAATTCCACATTAGAAATTTTACAACAGCTGAATGTTGTCAACGCTTCAGGGGGTAAGTTAACTGTATATCTACTATTTTTTTTCTGTTCCTAGAACCCCTAGGTATCTGGAGATATAAAGTTATATTCTCTTTCAAAGTTTTCCTTTGTGTAATGTGTTTTTAGTCGACCTGGCTGGTCAGAGAGTAAAAGAGCAGGTTGTATTCTAGGTATAATAACAGAACAGAAACATAAGGCGGGAAGTGGCAGGTATATGTAGGTATAAAGTATCATATTACAAAACAGTCTCTTCAGAGTTCAGTCAACAAGAAAAAATGTAGAAATGGCCTCTGAATCACCTTAATATTAAAACCAGTTCATATCTAAATGTATCTACTAATATTAAGCAAATTTCATGTTGGTTTTTATTTTTGGATTATGCTGGCTTTCTAAATCTTAAAATAAGTAATTGTAACTGATAACAATTAAAAAAATTAAACCAGTTCACACCTAAATTAGTGCGATAAAATTGAGACAGAATATTAGAAAAAAGGGTAGTAAGTACTATTTATAACGTTAGTTAAAAGTGTATTTTTTTATGGGGTGGAGATATGGGGATGGAAAGAGTACAGACTAGTCACACTAATATTATAAAGGCGAAAGTTTGTGAGTGTGTGAGTGTGTATGTTTGTTACTTTTTCACGTCTAAACGGCCGGAGCGATTTTAATAATATTTGGTATGGAGTTATTAGCTGACACCCTGGATTAACACATAGGCTACGTTTTACTGCGGGAAAATATCTTATTCCCATGGGAAAATCGATGAAAATGAATTCGCGGAATATTATAAATGCGAAAGTAACTCTGTCTGTATGCAACACAATCTCGCCTAAAATTTACTGAACCGATTTAAATGAAATTTGGTACAGAGATAGTCTAGAACCAGAGAAAGGACATAGGCTACTTTTTAATGCGAAAAAAGGGTTGTAAGGGGTTGAAATAGGAAAGTTTGTGCGGAAATTCCGTAATTTTTAAAGATAGAAGCTTGAAACTTATTTTTTAGGCCTTTGATTAGATATAAATAAATACGACATTCAATGTTTGTAAAACTTTTACCCTAAAGGGGATACAATTAGCCGATGAAAGTTTTTGTGTAATGACGTCGTCCAAAAAGCTTACGGCCCAGAAAATTAAAATATTAAGTGTAAAAAGTTATAGAGGTTTTGTTTATTTGGATCAATAAAAATAGTTGAATACTAAGCTATATAAACTATTTTAAACTATAATTAAACTATATTAATCTATAATATTATAAATGCGAAAGTAACTCTGTCTGTCTGTGTGTTACTACTGAACCGATTTAAATGAGAATTTGGTACTAGAGGCTTGACACTTATTTTTTAGGCTTTTAATTGGATATAAATACGGCACTTAAAGTTTGTAAAAATTTTACCCTAAAGGGAGCAAAAATAAGGAATGAATGTTTTTGTGTAATGACGTCGGCAAAAAGGCTTACGGTCTAGAAAATAAGAATATAGAAGAAATAAATCTTTAATGCTGCCGAAAGTCACTATTCCACGCGGACGAAGTCGCGGGCATAGCTAGTAGAAAATATTTATAAGAAGTATATGAAATGGGGTACGCTTAGAAAGAAGTACTCCGGACTATATTTTAAGAAGGGAACCAAAATGTGGTAAAAATGTGGAGGATACAAGAAGAAGGGTGGTAATGTATGAAGAAAAACTAGGAGAATTACTGGAAGGGGACTTAAGAAAGGAGATAAGGAGGAAAAAGGTATTGGGGATCGGGACAAAAAATAAATATGATGTGGAAAGGGATAAAGCTTTAACAGATATGACAATAAGTAAAAAACAAATGTAGGAATGCAAAGGAAAGGGATAGAATGTTAGTAGAATGGTATGGAAAAGACAAAATGAAATAGTTAAAGGTGAGGACTTGAGAAAAAAAGTAAAATACGAACCGAAAACAGGGTAGGATATAATAGGATAGGAAGTAGGTAGTACCTATACCTATATATGTAGTAGATAATAATTTTATGTAAGATTTAGAATAAAATAATTTTTTTTGTGGATCTGTATGAATAACTTTTTTATTTAATACCTAAAGGCCTTACCAATTTAATATTTATAAACGTAAAGAAAAACTGCTTTTAAATGTTTCCATGTATATTATTAATACTCTACAATTGTTTCGGGTGTTTAGCCCTTTCTCAAGAGTAATTGCCTTACTGAATTCGAAATAGTACACAGGTTCTATATATATACAAAATTAGTGTGTGTTAGTATGTGTGTGTGTGTGTTTGAAAGATAAATACAAGTGCAGTGTCAACGTGTGTGTGTCTTAACAGTATTGCTTATACCTAAATACTTATCTATTACAATCGTTTCTTTAAAGTCTAGCTGGTCATTAGTTATATGGTTGTTTTGTTCTAATAAAGCTTTTTTGATTTCTAATTGTTCGAGTAAAGTTAGTCTTTTTCCTTTACTGTCATTATGTAATAGTTTTATTTCATCGACATTGTGGTTGTTAACAATGCAATGCGTGCTCATGCCTGTACAATTAATAATATACATGGAAACATTTAAAAGCAGTTTTTCTTTACGTTTATATTTCAATAATGTTTCATAATAACATCACCGAAGATTCAATTTCCTTTAATTTAATATTTTTTATTTTTGGATAATTCTGACTTTCTAAATCTACTAAATTAATTGCAAATGGCAAATAATAATTAAGAGTAGGTTTTGAGGCGATTTTCAGAATCGGATCAGGTAGATATTAACAAAAAAAAACTTTTGTTTATCCGGCTCGAAGGACCATACGAATGTCTAAGAAATAAGTTTGTGTGTATTTCACATTTATTATGAAGCTTTATGACGTTGAGTGAGACCTGTTTGGGTTCGTTTTTATTAAGATTAATATCAATAATAAAATTCGACTACATCACATCCAGAAATAGGCATTAACGAATGCGAAAGTTTTTAGTTACCTACGCCAATTAGATTGTAAAATATATCGCCCGACAGGTGGTGGCAGGCAGAATCGGACGTCGAAAACATTGCGATTTTTTCCGACTTCGCGATTCAAACACGAAAAAAATATAAATACAGGTTTCTTTACGAAATGAATTACGACTCACTCATACTTACTACTTAGTTGGCGACAGGTATCTAAAATTTATTTCAGGCAGCAGCATATATTTGAATGTGGCCACTCGTAAAAAAGTTTGGACTTATTAACGGTAGGTAAATAAAATTTTGCGAAAACTCGCGTCGCCAAATTTAGTAAACTACATACTCAAATAACCAACAAAAATACTAAATATCGTGGTTTCGTGTCGTGGAAATAAATAAATAGTAGTTAACAAATCCAAGGAAGTAAAAATGTTTTATAAACTCAGTGACGGTGGGTAGGTAATTGATAAAACAAATAACACATTTAATGACCAAATGGCAATTAGAGATAATAAAGTGCAAACGTTTTTACAAATATGAAAGCAATAACATTTATGGCTAAAAATTTGTGATTGGTAGACACAACTAACAATTTTCTACACTTTAATCTCAATGTCATTGAAACTGAATTTCTCAAAAAAGGGAGTTTCTTTAAACATGCTTAATTTTTACGTTAAACATAATTAAGAAAATATGACAAAATAAATTAATAAAGACCACATTTATCAAAACTCCTACCCAATCTAATATAAAAGACAATTATTACAAATTTTAACAAGAGTAATTTGAAGTTTATGAACAGTATATTTTTTACAACTTTATTAGGACAACTCTAAAAGTGTACAAAGTGTTTTATCTTCTTCGTCTTAATCAAAACGTTTTACCAAGTGCCTAGTCAAGAATCAATTTCTTATAGGTAGTGTATTTTTTTTTACAAATACAATTTTACAACTTTAAAATTTTGCTTCATTAAATTTTTTCTCTGTTAAATTTTGTAATAATGAAAAATTGGTTAATCAAAATTGGTCATAGATTAAAGCCAGCAAGTGGCAGAGTACGAAGTACAGGAAAATGCCGCTAGATGGATCCACCGGCCCTTAAAAGCTACAGAACTGCCTTCTTCTCAAAAGTTTTCACGCTATCCAATTTACTGTTGATTAAGGACACACGTGTACGCAATAAAAATAGTAAAAAATTGCTTCTCAGGTAAAATTTCTACAGTTGTTGAATGAAACTAAATAATAAAAGTCAGTCAAAAACTTTTATTATAGATACACATCTCGATCTAATACCTATCTGGTTGTATTTCAGCGGTAATTTATGAGGATATTTCGCATAAAAATAGGTTTTAATTTCGGGTTATGTGAGGCAATTTTTAAAATAAATATGCTAATGTTACGGACAACTAACTTTTATTGCACTATTTATTTTCGTTCGCGAATGTAGGCACCGGAAATTTCATTGCCGGCACATGTACCAGTCAATCTTTAAGAAAAACTGTACTGTCACTTGTTATCGCATTCTCGCTAAATTTTTGACTTGTTTCATTCGACAGGAAATATGAAATACATATGTAGGTATATATTAAATATGTTTAATGTAAAAGTTTTAAATAAACCGTCACCTGTGAACTCTTAAATAAACTTTCTAAAATTGTACAATATACAGGGCCAAAAGTACGTTACATTAACAGAAAAAAAATAATAAAAATAACTACGTATTTGTAGATTTAAAAAAATAATAGAACTCAAAAAATACTTACTATCGAAAAACCTAAGCATCATTAAGGACACTGTGTGTATATAATTCTACAAAACGGTCAACTTTTGCAGAAGAAAACTTTTTAAAGAATTTTAGGTAATTGTAAAAAGAAGCGCATTTTGAAGGCGAGTTAGAAAAACTGAATCCATTTTTGTACAGAAATTACGATGGTCAAGATTTGATTAACACATTTCGATTCGGTAAAAGAATGACCAGTGATGAGTGCATGTATGTAAGTATTTATAATAAATCGCGTAAAGAGATGAAAAAAGCAGCCTCGCCGCCCGCCTGCTTCCGTGTACACCAATAATAAGATTAAGCGCGAAAAATAGAACAAAAATAATTTTCCGGGAAAACTACACAAACCGGATCACCTCGTCGCGGCGCACGTGTACCTTTCGACGCCCGTCACCGTCTTGTCATATCAACATCATCCAGAGTTCACCCAAAAGCGCTTTATGATCAATGAGGTGGGAGGATGAGGAGGTGTAAACTACTCACATTGACAGGTGCTCCAGACGTTGGCGAGACTCCACAGTCGGTAAGAGTAACTGTCGTAGCACCCGAACATGCTCTCACTTCGCGCCACCATGGCCAACTGAAACTCTCGAGCGAAACGATTGATACTCAGTGGGCCGATGCTACTGAGATCGCTCTTCCGACGACGTCGTAGCGACGGCGGACGGCTACGGCGACGCTAGCGACACCGGCGACGGCAGGCAACAAATACGACATCATACACGCGGCCGGCCACCAAACCGGCATTCGTACGAAGGTGGGACAGAGAAAGAATACGTTTGGCGACGACGCGCGCCGCTGGTGGGGAGGCGGCAGCACACCGACGCCGATTCACATTCGCCGCCCCCAGCGTGGAGCGATCGGCTTGGTAGGAGTTGTTTCAGACAAGTTAGCGAGCCGCGTTACCGGTGAACGATAGTCGTAGTAGGTGAAAAGGTGGATTGGATGACTGCCTGCCTGCCTGCCTGCCTGTTACTTGTTTGTTACTCACTCATACATACGCATAATATGATTCTAATATATTATCATGCAAAAGAATAGAGATGTTCACACTTATGATGAACACATCGTCTCTTCGCCAATAACACTAACACTAACTACTTAAAACACGAATTCTTGAGTGTACTAATTGAAAAACTGTCGCACCTGCCTTAACAATTAATTTATTGTTCCTTCCTACAATTTTCACTCTCTCTTAAAAGCCTCTTGACCAGCAACACATTTAAACACTAATTCTTATGTTCACTCTTAATGAGAAAGTAACATACACACATGTGTCTTTTTTACTTAATGGTAAAGTGAAATGCTTGAATTTAATGATTAATTTTCGCCCCACTTCTTAATATTCACTCATTATTACAAGCGTCTTGTCAAAAACGCATTAAACCGCTAATTTTGAAATTATTTACACAATGAGAAATAAGTACTTGTCTTTTTGACGGTTGATTTTGAATTTCATCTCATAATATTTACTCATATCTGGAAGTCTCTCGTCCAGTTACTCATTAAATTAAATTGCTAATTTGGGGTTTATTCAAAGGAAAACTAGTACAACTGCCTTTAACAATCGTTTTTTCGTTCAACCTCACAATATTCACTCATTTTTACACCCCTCTTGACCAGCAAAACACATTAAGACACTAATTCTCGTGTTCGCTTTTAATGAAAAAGTAACTCACACACCTGTCTGTCTTCGACGATCGTTTTTTCGTTCCAAGTTACAATATTCACTCATTCTAGATGTATCTTTTGACCAGCAACACATTAAAACACAATTCTAAGATTTACTTGATATAGTAAGTACTTGAATTTAATGATTAATTTTCGTCCCACTTCTTAATATTCACTCATTTTTACAAGCGTCTTGTCAAAAAACGCATTAAACCGCCAAGTTTAAATTATTTACACAATGAGGAAGTAACTACTTTCTTTGACGGTTGATTTTGAATTTCATCTCATAATATTTACTCATA
Organism: Agrilus mali; assembly: GCA_029378335.1. Taxonomy (NCBI): domain Eukaryota; kingdom Metazoa; phylum Arthropoda; class Insecta; order Coleoptera; family Buprestidae; genus Agrilus; species Agrilus mali. The sequence goes on along the minus strand of CM055663.1, from coordinate 12,456,489 downwards.
TCTGGAAGTCTCTCGTCCAGTTACTTATTAAATTAATTCACTAATTTGGGGTTTATTCAAAGGAAAACTAGCACAACCGTCTTTAACAATAGTTTTTTCGTTCCATCTCACAATATTCACTCATTTTTACACCCCTCTTGACCAGCAATACATTAAAACACTAATTCTCGTGTTCGCTTTTAATGAAGAAGTAACTCGCACATCTGTCTGTCTTTGACGATTATTTTTCCGTTCCAAGTTACAATATTCACTCATTCTAGATGTATCTTTTGACCAGAAACACATTAAGACACGAATTTTATTATATAGGTACACACACTTGAATTTATTGATTGATTTTCGTCTCATCTCTCAATATTCACTAATTTTTACAAGCGTCTTGTCAAAAAACGCACTAAACCGCTAATTTTAAAATTATTTACACAATGAGAAAGTAAGGTACTTGTCTTTGACGGTTGATTTTGAATTTCATCACATAATATTTACTCATATCTGGAAGTCTCTCGTCCAGTTACTCATTAAATTAAATTGCTAATTTGGGGTTTATTCAAAGGAAAACTAGCACAACCGTCTTTAACAATAGTTTTTTCGTTCCATCTCAAAATATTCACTCATTTTTACACCCCTCTTGACCAGCAATACATTAAAACACTAATTCTCGTGTTCGCTTTAAATGAAGAAGTAACTCACACACCTGTCTGTCTTCGACGAACGTTTTTCCGTTCCAAGTTACAATATTCACTCATTATAGATGTATCTTTTGACCAGCAACACATTAAAACACAAATTCTAAGATTTACTTGATAATAAAGTGAAGTACTTGAAAGTAATGATAAATTTTCGTCCCACTTCTTAATATTCAATCATTTTTACAAGCGTCAAAAAAAAAAAACATTAAACCGCCAAGTTTAAAATTATTTACACAATGAGGAAGTACTAAACTTGTTTTTGACAGTTGATTTTGAATTCCATCTCATAATATTTACTCATATCTGGAAGTCTCTCGTCCAGTTACTAATTAAATTAAATTGCTAATTTGGGGTTTATTCAAAGGAAAACTAGCACAACCGTCTTTAACAATAGTTTTTTCGTTCCATCTCAAAATATTCACTCATTTTTACACCCCTCTTGACCAGCAATACATTAAAACACTAATTCTCGTGTTCGCTTTAAATGAAGAAGTAACTCACACACCTGTCTGTCTTCGACGAACGTTTTTCCGTTCCAAGTTACAATATTCACTCATTCTAGATGTATCTTTTGACCAGAAACACATTAAGACACGAATTATATTATATACGTACACACACTTGAATTTATTGATTGATTTTCGTCTCATCTCTCAATATTCACTCATTTTTACAAGCGTCTTGTCAAAAAACGCATTAAACCGCTAATTTTGAAATTATTTACACAATGAGGAAGTAACATAGGTACTCTTTGACGGTTGATTTTGAATTTCATCTCATAATATTTACTCATATCTGGAAGTCTCTCGTCCAGTTACTCATTAAATTAATTCACTAATTTGGGGTTTATTCAAAGGAAAACTAGTACAACTGCCTTTAACAATCGTTTTTTCGTTCAACCTCACAATATTCACTCATTTTTACACCCCTCTTGACCAGCAACACATTAAAACAATAATTCTCGTGTTCGCTTTTAATGAAGAAGTAACTCACACACCTGTCTGTCTTCGACGATCGTTTTTCCGTTCCAAGTTACAATATTCACTCAGCTCAAGATGTATCTTTTGACCAGCAACACATTAAAACACAAATTCTAAGATTTACTTGATAATAAAGTGGAATACTTGAATTTAACGATTAATTTTCGTCCCACTTCTTAATATTCACTCATTATTACAAGCGTCTTGTCAAAAAAAAAAAAAACATTAAACCGCCAAGTTTAAAATTTTTTGACAGTTGATTTTGAATTCCATCTCATAATATTTACTCATATCTGGAAGTCTCTCGTCCAGCTACTCATTAAATTAAATTGCTAATTTGGGGTTTATTAAAAGAAAAACTAGCACAACTGTCTTTAACAATAGTTTTTTCGTTCCACCTCACAATATTCACTCATTTTTACACCCCTCTAGGCCAGCAACACATTAAAACACTAATTCTGAGATTTACACATGACTATTGAGGTTAACAGATTAAAAAGTGACACACCTGCCTTGATTTTTTGTTCCATCTCACGATAGCCGCTCATACTACAAGCTTCTTCACCAGCTACACATTAAAACGTTTATTTTCATTTTACCTCATAATATTTACTCATTCTTGGAAGCATTAAATTTTCATCAGCAACTCATTAAAATTCGAATTTTAAGCGTACTTAAAGAAAAACCAGGCACTGCTGTCTTTAGCGATCGTTTTTTCGTCCCACCTCACAATATTTACTCATTTTTAGAAATCTTTTAACCAGCAACACATTAGATAAAACAAAAATTGTGAAATTTACTCAGTTATTTCTGAGGTGAACCGATGAAAATGTGACAGGGTTGCCTTTTACAATTGATTTTTAATTTCTATTCACAATAGTCATTCATTTCTTGTTCAGAAAAGTATTAAAACTATAATTCTAAGATTTACTCAATGAAAAAGTGACACACCTGACTTTAACGATTGATTTTTCGGTGCATCTCACAATATTCACTCGTTTCCAGGAGCCTGTTAAGTAGCAACTCATTAAAATTTGAATTCTGAGATTTACTCTCTTTTTTTTACTTCAGAGATTGATTTTTACTTACTCACTCAAAGAAAAAGTAACACACCTGTCTAATGATAGATTAAAGTACCTAATAGTGTTAAACTAAATATAATTTAATGTGCTCGTAAAGAAAATTATGAATAATAAAAAAAATATTGTTATTGATTAAAATAAAATATTCATATTTTTATTACATCCCCCCTCCGTTTCAAAAAAAGAGAAAGAAAAACATAGCAATGCAAGTTAATTAGTTATTGATTTTAAGTCGTCGACATTCTAATGAGCATTCAATCAAAATGGAAAGAGAGCACAAGGGCAAGAACAACGTGGGGTGCAGCTGGATGAGCTCTTATCGGATAATATTACCGAGGGTTAAGGGAACAAAAATACGCAATACTCTTCAGGGGTGCAGTTTAATGAAACGGTCCAGAAATTCGGTTATAATAATATTAAGTATATATATTATTTGTGCTGCTCGCAAAACTGATTTGTAAATAACAAACAAAATTCCCCAGATCGTAATATAAAAATTTATAAGTAGGTTGTTTTTCCTGATTTATACTTAATTTTCGGAGATGAAGCAATAAACTTTTCTATCGTTGTAATTTAGATCAATGCGCCAAAAACGTTATTGTTATTGTAATACCCACAGCTTAAGTCGATGTAGTATATATACCTTTATTTTATAAGGGTTGGTATTACCTAATTGTTTGTTGGGGTCGTGATTGTTACGGCCACTGCCGTCTATGCCGGTAGACGGCTTAAGTGTTTCATTCGGGCTCTTCTCTCCGGGACTTCCCATACATTTACGTTTCATTAACAAGCAAAACCTCTCAATTCAGGTAATCACAGTGGCGCATTGTGCGGCAATCAGGGCCAATGCGGGCTAGTTTAATTATTATCTACATACATTAAAGCAGCAGGGTTGCTACCTTCCGGAAATGCTTCTTGTTACGATTAATAAATAACTTTTAAATTGAGTTTTCACTTCCTTATACATATTTCCATAATTAGTTTTTATAAAAAAATGAAGTTTATTGCAGAAAAATCCTCCAGAAAATTTTAGACATAACATTCCTAACTATTTTACATTGACTGCCTTATACATAATAGGTTTAGGTATATGTAGTTATGTGTAAAAGGCTAAAGGGATGACACTGGGGCCTTTTGTTGTGGACAGTTCTGGGATCGAATGCTGTGTAACGAATCAAGGTGGCCGCGTGACGTTTCGGGGGTCGTAAAGTCGCCAGCATCATCGTGCGCTTCTGTTCCTGAACTGTTACCGGGATAATATATCGCCGTGGCCTAATTCGAATGGAAATAGTGACTAGTGGCTGCTGGCCATTGTCAGGCCGGCGACAGTTGTCGGGGGTGATAAAGGAAGGGGTTGGTTGACTGCGAAGTCCAAAAATACTTGTGTGCGTGTGATTTTGAATGATCATGTCTATATACAGATTCAAAATATCATATTATGGAAATTACTCGTCGTTTGAGACAAATGTACCTACCTACAGACGTGGCTACTTTTGGGTGATATTTTAAAAAACAAATTAAAAGTAAATAAATGGGTTGCAATTATTGTAGTTCAATTAATAAAATTATTTTATTCCTAATCTTTAAGAAGTTAGCCTCTTGCTATTTTTGGATGATATTCTAGAATATAAATTATTAGAGATACAGGGGATTTCTGATAAAATGAAGTAGAGGTGCTGCAATGAATGCAGCTCACTTAACAAAAATATTCTGTTCGTGATCTTTAAGGATTTGTTAAGGATTTAGCTCTTTGCTATATTTGGATGTTATTTTAGAACATAAATTAATATAGGCAGAGATGATTTCTGATGAAATGAAGTAGAGGTGGTGCTACAATGAATGCAGCTCAAAAAATTAAAATGTTCTATTCGTGATCTTTAAAGATTTGACCATTTGCTATTTTTTAATGATAGGTACATTAAGACACTTATTAATTGTAGATGCTGAAGTGATTTTTGATGATCAGAAGTAGAAGTGCTGTAATGAATGCAGCTCAAATAATCAAATTGTTATATTTTTGGATGATATTTTAAGACCCACATTGATAGAAGCAGAGGCGGTATGTAAATAAATGAAATAGAAAGACTGCAATTATCGTGGCTCAATTAATAAAATTATGAAATTATTTTATTCCCGATCCTTAAGGAGTTAGTTTCTTGCAATTTTTGGATGATATTTTAGAATATAAAAGAAGAAATGAAATAGAGGGGCTTCAATTATTGTGGCTCAATTAATAAAATAAAATAATTCTATTCCTGATCCTTAAGGATTTAGCTTCTGGCTATTTTTGGATGACATATGAGGACACAAATTTATAGAGACTGGAAATCTTAGCCTTTTTTGCTACTTTTGGATGATATTTTAAGACGCTAATTGCTAGAGGTAAATACGGTATTTGATGACACGGATTAAAAGTGCTGCAATAAATGCAGCTCATTACAAACTTCGGTCAACCAAAGATAACTATTAAGTGTTTGTTTTTTATCAATTTATCAAATTATGTGTGCTCCAAATTTATATTAATATGATATGATATATAAATAAATGTAAATAGGTCAGGACATCGTGTCTTACGTTATAAATGAAACAAATACTGACGCTAATCACTGGCTTATATTTATGCTATTTCTACACAATGGTGGAGGTAGTTGTTATCACTGCATTATCTTCCACTATTTCACGATAAAATTTACTTTATATTTACATTTTAAACATCGGCCTTAACCTTCGTACAGAGCCTGGTTCAACAAAGATTGCCTTATCTTCTTTTCATAAATTCGCAGAATAAAATAAAAATTCGAATGACTTCATTTCAATTTGCGACGAGAACATTTTAAACTAAAGGAAAATCTTAACACGAAGTTGTGATAACAAAAAAAATGTGTTACATAATTACATTTTTATTTATAATACATTATGTTACACTGCCGATATTCTCTTTCATAAAGGGGTACTTTTTTTAAATACTTATTATGAATGGTTTGTGCCCAAAGTTCATGCGGAAGAAGAAGTCGCGCGTAAATAAATTGGTATGTTTTGTATTATGATGAATGGGATTGGCAAGAAATAAAATAAAAGTAAACGTGTATGACAGATGGTGCAAACTGCCCTCGGAAAGCCGGTGCAAGAACAATTGAATGTGCACCTCGGGGACACAGACGTGATCCGACCTGGAGTTGTAACCAGAGAGGGTGGTTCGCACCCTTGAAACTTTTACCGATGCTAAAGGTGAATGAATAATGTTCTCTCTCGGACAAACCGAAAACATTTGGTGAACACTTGTGTTAACAACTACAACTAACTAAGTAGAAGGCAATTTCATGGTAAATAAACTTTACCTTTATCGTCGAAGGTAGGTGGGTATAAGGTACCTACGTCAAAATTTGAAAATCAAAATAAATAATTCCGATCTGGTAATAAAAAACAGCAGCCTTACTAATAGTCAACGGTTTAGTAGGATGGTAGAAGTCTACTAAACTTATGGGACATATCGTCAACTGCCCAGGATTAAATATCCAAAGAAGAATACAAATAATCTTTTCTTATCGATAAGGGACAATTTAAACAACCCAGAATTGTATAAAAATGCAATGAAGTTCCTGAAAGAAATCAAACTCTGATATAAACCACCCTTATTTTGTTCGGTCTACAGATAGGGATTCGTTTCCCCTAGCAGGATGTAGGTACTTACTGGCAAATAAATATTATATAAATATATAAATTTTCGGAACTTACTTATGTACCTAGTCTAAATAAATAAATAAATGCATTCAATTTCATTTACGAATCATTATTACGTACCATTATTTTAAGAATAAAATTTTACTTGCTCACAAAATTAATTTTAAATTATACAAACAATATGTTAATTTAATAAAATTTGTAATTATATCAGATTACTAGCCAATTACACTAATATTATAAAGGCGAAAGTTTGTGAGTGTGTGAGTGTGTATGTTTGTTACTTCTTCTCGTCTAAACGGCTGGAGCGATTTTAATAAAATTTGGTATGGAGTTAGTTGACACCCTGGATTAACACATAGGCTACGTTTTACTGCGGGAAAATATCTTATTCCCATAGGAAAATCGATGAAAATGAATTCGCGGAATATTATAAATGCGAAAGTAACTCTGTCTGTATGCTACACAATCTCGCCTAAAATTTACTGAACCGATTTAAATGAAATTTGGTACAGAGATAGTCTAGAGCCTGAGAAAGGACATAGGCTACTTTTTAATGCGAAAAAAGGGTTGTAAGGGGCTGAAATAGGAATGTTTGTGTGGAAATTTCGTAATTTTTAAAGATAGAAGCTTGAAACTTATTTTTTAGGCTTTTGATTAGGTATATATAAATAAATACGGCATTTAATGTTTGTAAAAATTTTACCCTAAAGGGGATAAAATTAGCCGATGAAATTTTTTGTGTAATGACATCTAAAAAGCTTACGGCCCAGAAAATTAAAAGATTAAGTGTAATAAGTTATATAGGTTTTGTTTATTAAGTAATTGGATACTAACCTATATAAACTATTTTAAACTATAATTAAACTATATTAATCTATAATATTATAAATGCGAAAGTAACTCTGTCTGTCTGTGTGTTACGCAATCACGCCCAAACTACTGAACCGATTTAAATGAGAATTTGGTACAGAGATAGATAAGTAGATATAAAGCTAGAGGCTTGAAACTAATTTTAGGCTTTTGATTAGATATAAATACATTTAAAGTTTGTAAAAATTTTACCCTAAAGGGCGCAAAAATAAGGAATGAGTTTTTGTGTAATGACATCGGCAAAAAGGCTTACGGCCCAGACAATAAAAATATAGAAGAAAAAAAATTTGAATGCTACCACGCGGATGAAGTCGCGGGCATAGTTAGTATATTAATAAAAATAATTTTTTAATTCAGTTTTATAATTATTTTTGTGGTATTCTTTTTAATTCTTAATTTTGTACCAATAACTCCCTTCCTAAAAACCATATATTAGTTTAAAGATCTGCCACTTTTTAGTAGCTGCTAAGCTTAGTAGTCTACTAAATGTCATTATTTAGTAGACTCTTAGTAGCTTGCTAGTAATCGCTACTATTTGATTATTAATACGGCTGCAGATCTTTTAAAATTGAAATAACTAACCTAGCTACACATTTATTCAAATAAGAAACAATTTTGTCTTATCAAGAGGAAGACGATGATAATAGTGACATGCAAAGGTACAAGTTATCATGTTAACCATACAGACAAACTTTTATCTTTTGAAGAAATAACAACGAAAATTTAGAATTGACAGTAAACATTTTTATCATGTTTAGCAATAAACGTTACAACATATGTATCTATAGTAGGCAAGCAAAATTTTACGAATTAATACTTCCAGAAAGCTGAGTAAATGTTTGTTTAATAAAATGAGAATAGGTGTATGTATATATGGGTAGGTAGGTAGGGGTGAAGCACCCTCTCTCACGTTACTGCAGGTTGGGATATAGAATATCCCTGAGGTGTACGTTCTTCTCCCGTGTCTGCGATCTGGTTTGATTGTATTTGCACCATCTGCCATGCTCAACTTGTACATTACCATTCATTCATTCATTCATTCATTCACTCTTCTCTCACCTGATTTGCCTCGGGATTACGATTGCCGCACGTGCTAGAAAGGCTATTAGAATAAATTGGTTTCACTATTGTGTTGCGTGGCATAATAGGTGGAGCTGATAAGCGAACAGGATTTATTTTAGTCGGGGGACCAACGGAAAAATCGATAAGACCAACTCACTGACTTTCTCACCAACATATCGTCATTTTTTATTGATTGTTGTAAGTTAGAAAGAAGGGACCTGTAGAAAAAGTTTCTGCCTATTAAAGGACCTTGAATACTTTGAATTCATTTCCAACAGCAAAATCCATTTCTCACATTTTTCAACTCTTATTCTATCAAATATAATATATTAATCAATAACATAAAAATTTCAGGAAATTTTACCGATTGAATTAATTATCATTCTTAATGCGACTTATTAGAGGCAGAGATGATTTCTGATGAAATGAAGTACAGGTGCTGTAATGAATGCAGCTCAATTATTAAAATTTGTATATTAATTATCCTTAAGGATTTAACCTTTTGCTATTTTTCGATGATAATTAAAAATATACATTGATGGTAAGGTTGCAATTATTGTGGGTCAATTAATAAAATTATAAAATTATTCTATTCCTGGTCCTTAAGGATGTACCTAGTCTCTTGCTATTTTTGGACGATATTTTAGAACATAAATTAATAGATAATTAATTGATGAAATGAAATAGAGGTGCTGCAATGAATGCAGCTCAATTAATAAAAATATTCTGTGATCCTTAAGGATTAAGACTTTTGCCATTTTTGGATGATACCAACAGCAAAATCCATTTCTCACATTTTCTAATCTCAACCGTTTCCAGTTTTTGTTCTATCAAATTGTAGTTTTTTCTACCCTACCGTCCCAAAATGAGCAGATAAAGCACTCTGTCTATAGAGACTTTTCATCAGCGATACAAACAGAATAACATCAAAATTTCAGGAACTTTTACCGATTTACTTAATTATCATTTTTAATGCGACTTATTAGAGGCAGAGATAATCTTTGATTAAATGAAGTACAGGTGCTGTAATGAATGCAGCTCAATTATTAAAAATGATTTATTCATTATCCTTAAGGATTTAACCTTTTGCTATTTTTCGATGATATTTTAGAACATAAATTAATAGAGGCAGAGGTGATTTTTGATGAAATTAAATAGAGGTGCTGCAATGAATGCAGCTCAATTAATAAAAATATTCTGTGATCCTTAAGGATTAAGACTTTTGCCATTTTTGGATGATACCAACAGCAAAATCCATTTCTCACATTTTCTAATCTCAACCGTTTCCAGTTTTTGTTCTATAAAATTGTAGTTTTTTCTACCCTACCGTCCCAAAATGAGCAGATAATGCACACTGTCTATAGAGACTTTTCATCAGCGATACAAACGGAATAACATCAAAATTTCAGTAAATTTTACCGATTTACTTAATTATCATTTTTAATGCGACTTATTAGAGCAGAGATAATTTTTTATTAAATGAAGTAGAGGTGCTGTAATGAACGCAGCTCAATTAATATAATTGATATATTCGTTATCCTTAAGGATTTAGCCTTTTGCTATTTTTGGATGATATTTTAAAATACATATTGATAGAAACAGTGGAGGTATGTGAAGAAAAGAAATAGAAAGGCTGCAATTATTGTGGCTCAATTAATAAAATTATAAAATAATTCTATTCCTGATCCTTAAGGATGTAGTCTCTTGCTATTTTTGGACGATATTTTAGAACATAAATCAACAGAGGTAGATGTGATGTTTGATGTAATGAAGTAGAGGTGCTGCAATGAATGCAGCTCAATTAATAAAAATATTCTATTCGTAAGGAAACCACTTTGTCAAAATTTTGTTGTGGACCACAAGAAATCATTACAGGGGAAGACAGCTATAAAATTCCATGATATTTCACGATGATGATTTACCAAAGCTACTTCTTCAAAAGAATGTTGCTCTCATTTCGATCTATTATTCGCAGTTTTGTAAGAAATCGAGAAGTTATAAAACAGTTATAAATTACAGACCGATAAAAGGGACGGGGAATGGGGAATTGATTTTGACCCAAACAAGTGAACTTGATTTAAGAGTGTTGAAAAATTGTAGACATCTAGTGATTGAGAACATCCAAAACGGCTTCGGTAGTTCATTATCCAAAACGGTCTATTTCAGGGAAAACTTATTGATAAGAGTGAGATGTTTGTTATTGCACATGCACCTTAAAAAGGTGCAATCGTTGATCGTCTTATAATGGTGGTAGTAGTAGTCGTAGTAGAAGTAGTAGTAGTGGTAGTAGTGGTGGTAGTACTGGCGATGATGAAGGTGACGATGGAACGCTTGCTAGACATCTGTTCCCAACCGGGAACCGCCGACATTTTTCAAAAGCCCTTTAATCGCGATCGAACTATCGAAACCTGTTGCTGACTGAACAGCGGCGTTGGTCGTTTCCAATGTTGATGCCGTCGACCGCGTCGCTTCGTGACGCCCGCCACACTGCACCCTCACATACTACCACCACCGCATTGTTCGTTGTTCGACACCAGAATACATATCTTAAGTACGATTCAATTAATTCGTAAATGGTTATGTAGCAGATATAGAAGAGAGGTTCAAAATCTGGTTGAATCCTGGAAGGAAGATCTTTGTTTGAAGGAATACACAAGAATTTTAATATTTTTTTGCCATGAGAGTCTTATAAGAAATTGGTAGAGGATGCAGTTTTAGCTTTTTTTGCTAGTCTGGGTCTTCCTCCTAAAGGAAATTTTCAGTGATGACATAGTTCTCAGAAATATAAGAATTTTAATAATCAGTTTATGCCAAGAGTCTTTTAGGAAATTGGTGGAAAATTTTAGACAGTTATTCCTTCGGTGTCAAGGATAGTAGTTTCAGTTATTTATACAGACTAGTCTGGGCCTTTCTCCTGAAGGAACCTTCAGTGATGACACACAGTCCTCAGGAATATAGGAAGTTTATTCAGTGTTAATGTCAAAAATCCTGTAAGAAAATGATGAAAAATTTTAGACAGTTATTCCTTCGATGCTAAGGACTGCAGTTTTAGATTTTTTTTCCAGACTAGTAAGGGTCTTCCCCCTGATGAATTCTTCAGTGATGATATACTAACAGTCTTGTAGGATATAGGATGGAAAAGTTTAGATATTTCCTTAGATGTAAAGGACTGCAGGTTCAAGTTTCTGTACAAACTAGTCTGGGTCTTCCTTCTGAAGGAATCTTAAGTGATGACACACAGCCTTCAGGAATATAAGAATTTTAATAATTTCCGGGGAGAAAAGACTGTAGTTTAATTTTTTTCCTCGGACCAGTCTGGGGTTTTTCTTCTTCAGTGATGACTCAGATAGGATTTGACTCGTGAATGATTATGATTACCAAGGAATTAAATTGGCTGTAATAGTCCAAAAGCTACTAAGGTAGTTTGAAAATTACTGGGATGAAAAGGTTTGGAACCATATCTGAAAATAGAGTTTGTTCATAGTTAGAGAAAAGTGAAGGATGTTTCGAGTAGAAAAGTGTATCCTTTGTACACATCTCCGGTGCCCGGAGCAGAAGAAGTAGGAGACGGTAGAAACTTTCAAAAACTTCTCCCATTAGAGGTTCGTGTAAGTAACATAATAGTTTGCAGTACTCGACAGCGACATAATATTTTCCGCTGCTAGCTGTCTCGTTGCAGCCAAAACACACTTCGTATTATAATTTGAGATTACCTGTGGCTTGCTTCCATCGTATCTTTCGGGGGCCTGCAGGGCACGAAACGTTATTAAAGAACAAAACGTCTAGTAGCAACCAAGACATAGTATACAAGCAAACTAGCTCCTCGGATAATTACCGGCACTGTCAAGATTAATGTACAAGAAGAAGAAGTGCCGTAAGATGCATGCAAACAAGTCCTGAGGAACACGTCGCGTCTCAGTGGTACGTAAATTTCTCACTAGATGTCGCTAGCGAGTGGAAAAAGGATATGTATGCCGGGAAAGGTCCTGGGGCGTCGTAGGCGCGCGAGCGAAATGCAGTAGTCGCTGCAAGCGGTTTGAAGTTAATTTAAGGCTTACAATAGGTTACAGCCACGTCTCGGAATGAACTAGTTAGAGCAGCTGTTGCCGGAATAATAATAATGCATGTCATACGGCGCGCGAGGAGAAGCTCTATCTCTTGCCAGTAACGTAAACGAAAACACCTTCGCGGCCCGCGGCTAAATGACGAACGCCACGACAAAAGAACATCGTGGCGTATATGCAAATCTTGCTGATGCCTCTGATGCCGAGTTTTGTTGTTGTTATTGTCGTTTTGCTGCTCACTTCCAACACGAAAAGCGTCAAGACAATAGTTTCGGGGTGATATTAACCGGCTGTCGTTCTCGCGAAACTCGGCTACGCGAGAGACAAAATGAAAACCCCCAGTTGCACACGAGACTGTGGCGCATCTCTTTCTCTTGTTTTCTATCGTTGATGTAGCGGAAAATGAACGAATGGTATCGACCCCCAGGTGAAATGCAACATTTTCCATTATTGTCATTAAAGGCACAATCCCCCTCTATGTTTATCAACATTCGAGAGGCTCTATAAGTATTACATGGACACAGTTATTGTATGTGATATTAGATGACCAATGACATATGGATCCCAATGGCCTCTTCTAGTATTTATAGAGTTATATATCATTATCAAAATCGTTAGCTTCAAGATTAGTTGGGCATGCACTTCAATTTCATCCTATTATCATATTGGGTTCTGACTAACTAACCCATGACACCTGGTGGCTAAAAATGAAAATACTCGAAAGGTGCAGTAATATACGGTGTAATTGCTATTAATGTTTAAAAAAAGGTTTAACGTTACCATAAGTAAAATAATTAGTATATATTTATGATAATTATAATATGGACAACAGCATTTTTTCACCAAGTTTGAAATCAAAAAATCGTGTATTGTCCAGCGAGTGGTTGCAAAAGCAATTCACGGAAGAATTTATATTTGTCTTTTCATTGTTTTCCAAAGCCTGCAGAACGGACGATATTTGTAAGAAATTATTTTGGTAATTATGAAAAAAAGATCGATTTAAAGCAAGCATTAAAAATAACAAATTATTAAGAAAAATACGAAAGTGTGCTCATTACATTTTACCAAAGATTATATATTGCCAGATGAGTAAAATATATACCTAATATTAACAACATTAATTATTTTAAAACAATTTGTTTTAATTAAATATTAAAGTTTTCTTATAGATATTCCGTCTCGAAGAAAACACTACAAAACTACTGCAGTACCGTCCTGTAATTTGCCAAACCATCGTGGAGTATTGAGAAATAGATGTACTCGGGATTGGAAACAACGGCTTAAACAACGAAATCTGAATAAAACCAGAAATGAAAATAAATAGTTAATCGAAGAATGTGTCCCAACAAACGATCGTTCTGTTGATCAAACAAACATTGATGAGGAACAGTTTTCGCATGACATGTATCAGAGAGTTTAGTTGCAAAATTTTGCGATTGGAGTACAAATTCAAACGTTGTTTGTAGTCTCGTAGTTCACAAATATTATAAAAAATAAGAGTGATTTCTCTTAAATGCGATGTTTGTAAACATAACGCGCTGATACTTACAGTATCTTTATCGACATTGTCATGTTTGCCGCACTTTATTAAATGACCGGAATATATTTTTTTTTCAGTATTAATAAAGTCCAATCGATTATTTCACGTAAATGTAACATTTTTTTAATTAAAACATAATTGCACATGTACCTATTTACAGTACTCACTGTACCCTTAGAGACGCCATGTTCTTATACCCTCACTCCTCATGTCAGATCCCAATAGTGCTCATATTTTTCCAATTAAATATTTTCCTTTAACTGTTTTTTATTTCATTAATTACATTTGCTCTAATTTAAATATGCAACGTGTTTATTTTACGAAACACGGAACCGCCACGCGGAACTTTGACATAGTTGTATATGTAACTAAAAGAGCACTATGTGGATCATGATAAATGAACAAGTTAATCAGAAAAGACAGCAAGACAGCAGTCAGTAAGATGAAGCAAGCAAGCGAGTGAGAAGGGTTAGGGTGGTGTAGCGGGTGACCGCTATCACTTACCCTAATGCCCTATTGAAAGTACCTGCTATTATCAACCCCCTAGTTGATAATTATTTACAGAAGTAGTTATATTTTAATTTATTAAATCACTAGCTATGCCCGCGACTTCGAATAGTGACGTTCGGCATCATTTAAAATTTTTTTCTTCTACATTTTTATTTTCTGGGCCGTAAGCCTTTTTGCCGACGTCATTAAACAAAAACTTTCATTCCTTATTTTTACCTTTAGGGTAAAATTTTTACAAACTTTAAATGTCGTATTTGTATCTAATCAAAAGCGTAAAAAATAAGTTACAAGCCTCTAGCTTTATATCTACTTATCCATCTCTGCACCAAATTCTCATTTAAATCGGTTCAGTAGTTTGGGCGTGATTGCGTAACACACAGACAGACAGAGTTACTTTCGCATTTATAATATTATAGATTAATATAGTTTAATTATAGTTTAAAATAGTTTATATAGCTTAGTATTCAACTACTTGTTTTGATCCAAATAAACAAATCCTCTATAACTTTTTACACTTAATATTTTAATTTTCTGGGCCGTAAGCTTTTTGGACTACGTCATTACACAAAAACTTTCATCGGCTTATTTTATCCTCTTTAGGGTAAAATTTTTACAAACATTGAATGTCGTATTTATGTATATCTAATCAAAAGCCTAAAAATAAGAATCAAGCTTCTATTTTTAAAAATTACGGAATTTCCGCACAAACATTCCTCATTCATCCCCTTACAACCCTTTTTTCCGCATTAAAAAGTAGCCTATGTCCTTTCTCAGGCTCTAGACTATCTCTGTACCAAATTCCATTTAAATCGGTTCAATAAATTTTAGGCGAGATTGTGTAGCATACAGACAGAGTTACTTTCGCATTTATAATATTCCGCGAATTCATTTTCATCGATTTTCCCATGGGAATAAGAAATTTTTCGCAGTAAAACCTGGCCTATGTGTTAATCCGGGGTGTCAGCTAACTCCATACTAAATTTTATTAAAATCGCTCCAGCCGTTTAGACGTGAAAAAGTAACAAACATACACACTCAGACACTCACACACTTACAAACTTTTGCCTTTATAATATTAGTTTGATTAAAAACACCATTCTTTATGACACTATTCTGAGTCAATCCAACCTTAGCGAACGGTCTCTTGCAGCCTGTAATTCCCTTTTGGAATGAAGATCCTTGACGCGATTTTCGGTAAGAGTGAATTGGTAGAAAACGGTCCCCTAAAAGATAACCTAACCTTACCATTCCTGATAAATTAAATTCGTAATATTTTTATCTTAAAATGACTCATCTTCAATTTAATCTTTTGATTTGGTTAAATTCATATAGTATATAAAAAGATATTTAACCGTAATAATCGTAAGGAACTTCGTTCCAGACTGCACACGTATTTTATTTTTTCCAATATTTCTCTAACTATTCCTCAATATTCTAGAAGGTGCCTTACTTTATCCATTTCTTAAAGTCCTAATTCTCAAATCTGAATTATATGCTCCGTAGATATCAAAAGTCTTTCTATGTGATTCCTCATCTTCAACCACTCTAATATGTTCATGTATAGATGCTCAATATAAAATTACTTTCACCTGCCTGCTTAATTACCAAAAAGTCGTTTCGTTCCTCGACGTAGCTTTGATGACGGGACGGGGTTGTAAAGCGAGACCGATTACATAAAAAATGCAAATTTAATGGCTCGAAAGTGTCGAAATCTACCCAGTCGCAATTAGTCTGACAGATAAGCCCCCGTGGACACCTCATTGCAATTTCATCCGATTAAACATTTAATCGTTTTGGTCTAGCAAAATTGTACCATTACGTAACTAAGAGTAGGATTAGGATACAAAAATTGCGAGCGTAGATACCAAAATTAGGTCATGACTGAATTTTCTGACGAATAATAGAAATTCGACATTTTGAACTAGAGAATGGACCTTTTTCTTTTTTGGAAGAACTTCTTTCTTCTCTTAGTAGTTATATTAAAAAAAGGATTCTAGCATGGGCGTACCCAGCTTTTGGCCTAGGGGGGGGGGGGCAAATCAGATTTTTAGGTCGGATCGTCCGCGGCTGTTTTGTCACACACTCAACACACTACGCAAACAGACCTACATGAAACATTAGGTATGTAAAGTAAGGAATAGAAAAATATTTCCAAAGTAATATTTCAACAATATTAAGAAAAATCTATCGCATTATGTATAATTTCAAAGCTATGTCCAATGAAGTCCAAACATGCCCAATTAGCGCTCTCTCTCTAACTCGCAGGTTTCTATATTTCTGTCTTACTTGTACTCGTACGGACATGTTTTTCGCTTTGGCAGATTTTTGGTGATGGAATTTCGTTCTGGCATTGAATTTAATTTATTGTTTATGTAATTATTTTATCCTATTAAAATTTGAAGACTGATGAAATGACAAAAATGATTTTTTTTTATAAATATTTATAGTGTTCTGTTAACAATTAGGAGAGATGTAAATGTTCTGGAAAAATTTCTATGAAGAGAAAATAGTGTCAATAATAATTTCCTAAAATTTTATGACTGATACTTTAATTAAAATGAATCTTATTTCTTACCCTCCTTAAAATTTTAGGGTAGTCTACCCCGGCCACAGAGGGCTGCCAGAAGTGGTTTTTAATTTTCAGTAGGTACAGAGGATTGACTGTGGAAAATTTCGTGACTTTTGAAATGACCACCAAAATTGGTCACTGGCTCTTGGTCTATTATAGGTAGTTAAATAAATAAAAGTAAATTTGACTAAGCATGCATTTTTATTTAATTTAAATCGCTTCTACTTTAAAAGTAATATTCGAGGATCTTCTGCAAAACAACAACATGTCAAATAATACAAATGCTAGTCGCTCGCAACCTCTCAGCTCGCAACTCCCTACCGAAAATTTCCGAATACAGCCAAGCGTTTGAACGCGGTAATATTCGTTCGTCATCGTCGCGCGCGGTTTTTTGGCTATTGCACCGTGCATTTTGCCAGTGTCTAACTGCACGCTTTATTTAAAAGTTAGAGCATAAGGCCCCTTTTACACTTTGATTAGTAATTAGGCGAGTTCATACATGTTCTGCGGGATATCCAGGGGGGGGGGCAGCTGCCCCCCCCCCCTGCCCCTACCTGGGTACGCCCATGGATTCTAGCTAACTAAACTAAGGAACCATGTGAAACCGAAATTTTGTAGACCTAAAAACTCTCAGAACACAATAAACATGAAAGAAAAACGCTAATCTAGAACAATGGCACAGATGATTACAGTTTCTGAATATTATCTAAATGCCACAAAGCAAAGGATGGTTATTAGAGGTAAGATTCTTTCGGATGTGGGTTCACAAAGCAAGACAAGAAGTTGGAAAACAATATGTTATAATTCATGACCAAAAGATAGACAAGAGTAGTAATAAATGTTTCAGTGGAGTTTGCTATCGGCGAATGTGGTTACAAATCTAAATTGACCATGGTTTCCAGCATTAAATGTGTTCATTTACGAGAGTGGTTTAATAGTGGATCGAGTGATGGTTGCTGGAGCATGTCGTACCTGCCCAAACAAACATGAAACCCCAACAGTATTCCGTATAATTACTTCTTTGCATCTTGCTAACTGTCTGTCTGTGGATTATATACAGGACATGAAAGACTTAAAAAAAATTGCGTCAAATATTTTGAGCTTTTTTATTTGATTAGGTAAAAGTAAAGCGTGATATTTTCTATGCTTCACTGTGCACGTATATACATTTATGTGTCGTTTTGGCAACGAAAAGGGTTTCACAGCTTGAACATTTACGGATTGATTGTATCAATAAAACTTCCTCATGGCCATTTCGACTTCGTCATCGAAATAGGCTTGGCGACGTCCATGACGCCAACACGACGTCGGACGCCACGTGTTTTTTTGATAGGCTGGGGCTAAACCTACGCTCTCTCCTCGCCCTGTTTGCTATCTTCACTTTCTATAGGTAACAATGGCGGAATGAATTCGTGGGGATATTGGAATACACCACCACATTCTGACTTTTTCAGTGTAGTTATTTTCTCAATTCTAATATCAACTGCTTATAATAACTAATATACATACATACATGATAAGAGCGTTTTTAAATGTAGCTATTCTTCGCAGATTAGGGTGTGCAATCAACTACTACTCTACACATACAGAGTATAATAACAGAAAGTGTGGTTGTTCTGTATGCGTTACTAGGGCTTCGCAATCGAACCCCAATGCTCGATAAGGGTTATATGATATGGTAGACTTGTATCTCTCATCATTTAACAAAATTTCGGTTTTTATCTACAGCGGTTTGTTTCGAAGTTAGGGGGATCAAAAAAGTATTTACCAAAGGATGGTTTAAAAATGCCCTGGAATTTTTCAGAAGGTTAGAGAATGTACAAATTTTCTAGAAAGTATTTGAACATTTTTAAATCTTCAAGAATGTTTAGAATTTTCCAGGAGGTTCGGGAATGTTCTAGAAGTTCTAGACGATTCGAGAATATTTTTAAAATTGGTCAGAAGATTCTAGAATGTTCTTAAGTTATCGTAGCGGCTCGAGAATGTTCTAGTGATTTTCCAGAAAGTTTAAGAGTTTTATAATTTTCCAGAGGTTGCGAGAACGTTTGAGAATGTTTAGAGCTTTCTATAAGGTTCGACAATATTCTGGAATTTTATTACTTAATGTTCAAGAATTTCCCAGAACATTGTTCCATAAATTTTTCAGAATTTTCTAAAATTCCCTGTAAGATTCAAAAAAGTTTCAAAAAATTTTCAGAAGGTTCTAGAACATCCTTAAATTCACGCGGCAGTTCGAAAATGTTCTAGAAATTTTTAAGAAAGTTCTAGAGTGTTTTAAAATTAAAAGATTCGAGATTGTTCCATAAATTTTTTAGAAGGTTCGAGAATGTTCTTAAATTTTTGAAAAGGTTCGTATAGGTTTTCAAAAGGTTCGACAACCTC
The DNA here is from genome assembly GCA_029378335.1 of Agrilus mali. Lineage (NCBI taxonomy): Eukaryota > Metazoa > Arthropoda > Insecta > Coleoptera > Buprestidae > Agrilus > Agrilus mali. Next base: position 12,437,057 of record CM055663.1, on the reverse strand, counting down.
TTGGGATTTTTCGGAATGTTCTGGAATTTCTTGGATGATTCAAGAAAATTTTAGAAGGTTCTAGAATATCCTTAAATTCTCGTGGCGATTCGCGAATGTTCCAGAAAATTTCTGGATGGTTCGAGAATGTTTCGGAAGTTTGCCGTATATTATACAATCCTGCAGACTGCTGACGTTTCCTGAGCGAAGAGAGGTATAGATGTACGAGGGTGGAGAAAAATTAATAAGAATTTATTATTTTTTAAAGTATGTTTAATCTTTAGTTAGAATGTTTTGATTCACTCATTTTATAGTCCGTTTATTTCTAATTAAAAGAAAGTTTCAAGAAGGACCTGAAATTGGTATTTCACTCGGAAACATGAAATAAGAACAGGAACCTGAATAAAACGTTTAATTTTATGTCAACGTCTATTTCGAGATTATTTTCCGAAACGAATAGCGCTCGTCAAACTCGTTTGTCAACAAATCGTTGATTTTTAAACAAATATCGGAACCAGGCGCCGAAATAACTCATTTGCTACTGCGGTCGATCGCATTGATGGACGGACACATTTGAGATATCATACGTACACGACGACAGCATATAGAGTCGGTCTGTGCTTTAATTTTTTTTTTCGTTTTTAGCTTTTTTTTCGTTTCGGCAATCACACGGATAATTACGGTTGATTATTTATCGGCAGGCGGCGGCAGTGGCGGTTCTTGGAAAAACGAGTGGGAGGGCGAAAACTGACACGAGCAATCGCTCTCTTTCGACGAACCTTTTGTTTGTTGAACAACTCGAGAAAGTAGAAGCACCAGGCGATCGATAATGATGGTTCATCTGGAAATTTCACGGTAACAAATAATAGATGAAAGGAATTTAACTTCTACCGTCACGCTTCCTTTTCAACTTATTTTCACCCGGCAACGAAGGACAAATTATTGACGAACGTTGTACATTATCCTTTTGTCAATTTATTATAACCATTTTAAGGACAATTTTATAAAAATCTTACAAGGCGGTTTGGGCTTATATGTCTAGTTGTTAGTTAGTCCATTCAGAGATCAAAAACATTTTGTTTCCAAAGGTTAGTTGCTGATTACTTTTTATTTCGACTACGGAATTAATCTTATTTTCCACAGGAACAGCAGTTTTCCTTCCCATTAGAACAGGATTAAATCATCAGATTTTACGCAAAATTAGTAAACTATTTGAGGACAAGAATTTACATGTGATCATCCTCTCCCTCTCTTTATCTCTGTATCTGTTTCTAACTTGTATTCACCTGGTCTTATTAGACCAGGGTCGATAATTTTTGAAACCAAAAAAAAATTATAGTGGGATGAAACCCATTGGAAAAGGAAGAAAATATAACAAAAATGAAGGGAAAAATAATTTAAGGGTAAATAACGGTTTTCTTTGATTTCCGGGAAAACTACAAGTCTTATGGAAAAAAGTTCAATAGCAAAGTTGTAGGTAATAAAAAGATCTGCAACTTTTGCATTTACACTTTTGTCACATAACCTCAAAATTTGTGTGAAAAATTCAAATAACCAACTTTTTGGTTTTTTATTTTTCTTTAACAAAAAAATTTTTTTTCACGAAATTTGGTGAAAACTTACCTATTTATGTCCAAAACACGCTCTAAATTTTATGATTCAAAATATTTATTTTTTCACCTTACTTTTACTTAATATCGAAAAAGCACCCTAATTTTCAATAGAAAATTCTCACGTCAAAATATCTGCTTTTTCAAAAACGTTGGTGGGCTTTTTCTTCGTTGAAATCTCTTCCTTCTGATGGTGTGAAAAAAATATACATTACTATGGTAAGTTTTCTCAGGAAATGCAAATTAACGAAAAAAACTAGATCAATGTTTTTAAAAATATTATAATGAATAACGTAATCAGTATAAAGTATGTGAATTGAATAGAACGATTTACATGTATATTTATATATTATGAGATTTTCTATGACATAAATGTAATTAGAATTTAATAAAACAACTTTTTTACTGAAAAAAATAGCAGCGGTCACATTTTTTAGATAAAATTTCCTTCGTCTTTTTGCATTTCCTGAGAAAACTTACCACAGTAATGTATATTTTTTTCACACCATCAGAAAGTAGATTTCAACGAAGAAAAAGCCTACCAACGTTTTTAAAAAACCAGATATTTTGACGTGAGAATTTTCTATTGAAAATTAGGGTGCTTTTTCGATATTAAGTAAAAATAAGGTGAAAAAATAAATATTTCGAATCAAAAAATTTACAGCGTGTTTGGGACATAAATAGGTAAAGTTTTCACCAAATTTCGTGAAAAAAATTTTTTTTTATAAAAGATAAAAATAAAAAAACAAAAAGTTGGTTATTTGAATTTTTCACACAATTTTGAGGTTATGTGAAAAAAGTGTAAATACAAAAGTTATAGATCTTTTTATTACCTATAACTTTGTCATTTAACTTTTTTCCATAAGACGTTTAGTTTTTTCGAAAATCAAGGAAATCCGTTTTTTACTCTTAAAAACTCACCTCACCTTCCCCTTCCCGACCTCAGAACGCCCCTAAATTATTTTTCCTTTTATTTCGTTATATTCTCTTCCTTTTCCAATGAGTTTCATCCTACTATATTTTTTTTCACTTTTTACTATTTGTGAAGGCTTCAGCACTATATGTTTTTCTACTCTTTCTAATACTTCCTCGTTAGGAACAATTTCTGTTTTTTTTTTTTTTTCTTTTCGAGCTAACAATAGACAAAAAGTGGCCTTTACAAGCAAATCTTCTTTCATTAAGATCAAGCTAAAATAAATTAATTTTTTCCGCCTTTCCGGCTTCAAATGCGTTTGGCAGGCACCGAAAAAAAAAATGCAAATCCAAATTGTTTTTCGGTCCAACAAACAAACTGTGCTATTCGCATCGTAACATAACTTATAATGTAATAATAATCTCTTCAACATTGTAGAAGAAACGTGAGCGTCAGCGCAGTGATCCGGGGATCTCCGGAAGTCGTAGCGCTCTTTGATGAGATGACGCCGAGCATTAAAAAGACGATCATTTCTCACGCACAAATTACTAATTTCGTAGCAGACAATGGCACTGTTCGTAATTATGCATCATACTTTTAATTTTAATGGGGTGCCTGGCGGGATCACAGTGTCGTTCAGCTAACGCTCCGATTGCCATAACGAATAAACTTGATCATTACGAGTACAGTTGGCAGCCCTCGATGCTATGAAGGGTTGAATTAAATACGTAATATTGCTTTATTCTTTTTTTTTATTAATTACATCGAAACATTTGTATCGATTAATCGCCTTTGCCATCACTTTGGGGTTAGAGAATGTCTACAAAGGTATTTGAACATTCTTAAATCTTCGAGAATGTTTAGAACTTTCCAGAAGGTTCGGGAATGTTCTAAAATTCCCAGAAGGTATTAGAACGTTCCAAGATTTTGGAAGTATTGAGAATATTTTAGAAATTTTGCACGATTCTAAATTGTTCTTGAATTTTAGAGAAAGTTCGAGAATGTTTAGTATTTTCCTTAACGTGCAGAAATGTTATAGAATTTCCAGAAGATTCGAGAAAATTCTAAAAATTGGTTAGAAGGTTCTAAAATGTTCTTAAGTTATCGCGACGACTCGAGAATATTCTAGAAAATTTTCAGAAAGTTCGAGAATGCACTTAAATTTTTGAGAAGGTTCGTTTAGAGGTTCATAAGGTTCGACAATCTCTTGGAATTTTTCAAAATGTTCTAGAATTTCTTGGAAGATTCGAAAATGTTTAAAAAAATTTTCAGAAGGTTCTAGAATATCCTTAAATTCTCGCGGCGATTCGAGAATGTTCCAGAAAATTTCAAGATGGTTCGAGAATGCTCCGAAATTTTTGAGAAGGTTCGTTTAGAGGTTTTCATAAGGTTCGACAATCTCTTGGAATTTTTCAGAATGTTCTAGAATTTCTTGGAAAATTCGAAAATGTTTAAAAAAATTTTCAGAAGGTTCTAGAATATCCTTAAATTCTCGCGGCGATTCGAGAATGTTCCAGAAAATTTCAAGATGGTTCGAGAATGTTCCGAAATTTTTGAGAAGGTTCGTTTAGAGGTTTTCATAAGGTTCGACAATCTCTTAGAATTTTTCAGAATGTTCTAGAATTTCTTGGAAGATTCGAAAATGTTTAAAAAAAATTTCAGAAGGTTCTAGAATATCCTTAAATTCTCGCGGCGATTCGAGAATGTTCCAGAAAATTTCAAGATGGTTCGAGAATGTTCCGAAATTTTTGAGAAGGTTCGTTTAGAGGTTTTCATAAGGTTCGACAATCTCTTAGAATTTTTCAGAATGTTCTAGAATTTCTTGGAAGATTCGAAAATGTTTAAAAAAAATTTCAGAAGGTTCTAGAATATCCTTAAATTCTCGCGGCGATTCGAGAATGTTCCAGAAAATTTCAAGATGGTTCGAGAATGTTCCGAAATTTTTGAGAAGGTTCGTTTAGAGGTTTTCATAAGGTTCGACAATCTCTTAGAATTTTTCAGAATGTTCTAGAATTTCTTGGAAGATTCGAAAATGTTTAAAAAAAATTTCAGAAGGTTCTAGAATATCCTTAAATTCTCGCGGCGATTCGAGAATGTTCCAGAAAATTTCAAGATGGTTCGAGAATGTTTCGAAATTTGCTCGCCTTTGCCATCAATTTAACATATAAATAAATGCGATAAAATCAAATTACAATTTTGATACCAGGTATCACTACTACCCGTGCGTTAATTAAGTCTCAAGCTCGAGGGGCATCATGGTAGAAGCTCTAATAGGTATTTAAAGTTGAGAAGTTTAAAAATAAACCTCTTTGAAGAGAACGACGTTGTAATGAACGATATAATTGTAATGTATAAAGTTGTATCTGTTTTATAATTAAATGTATTTTTTAAGGCCAGTTTAAAGGCCAAAGTTACTTTTTATGTTACAATACAATTTAGCAATCCGTTTTACTAAAATCGCGTGGATGATTAAATGAGGAAGTAACTAATTTAGAGCTCATGATGTGTGTTGACTTTGTTAATAAAACCTGCGAATTAGGTAAAAAAAGTGCATCCGTTTACGTGTTGCAATTGCTGGTCGAAACAACGGAATTTTAATAAATCGCTTATCAAAAGTATTATTAGTTTGTTTTAAATTACGATGTTTACTTTTCAATTTAGGATAATAAAATATTTGTTATCAAAAGTTATTAAACAAGAAGTTATTATTATTTGGTAAATTAAACGTTAATGTTAGGTACGTAATTGACTTTTAGATAAACTGTATACTTACTATCATTCCTTTTGTTAACTATATGGTCAATTATTATTAGAGATCAGGGAACTTTCATTATTTTATGTATTCTTTGATTAAATAGGTACATATTTATTTCCTGTCGTTTCGCTTAAATAAATAGGAGATTTCTTTTGTTGTTTCGTGGACTGTAGGTAATAAATTATTTGCTACTCTACTTATTTCCATAGATTATGTGTACCTATTTAATAGAGGGTGTTTCTGTTGAAGGAGGTGATAAGGCATTACAAAAGAAGATAACTAAGTAAATGTTTGCAGGTCCGAAAGTTTACCGTTTTGAGAAAAACGCATTTGAAAATAAGGGTAAGAGCCACTCCAATCCTGGTAAATAACTTAAAAAAATACAATAGCAATGCCGCATTCAATCAAATGTTAATTAACAATATCAATCATTGGCAGTAGGTCAGTGTATCACTGTAGATCAATGTCTTTGCTGTTACTATTATTGCGTTTAGTATGACAGCAGTGTGTGACATGATACATGTGTACGTCAATACAATATCGATTATTATCGATTCAACGATAGTATTATGAAGCCACTGAAACTGCGAATCATCTCAAATGCAAAAAATAGATATCATCACTTTTGAAGATGAAAGTTTTGATTTCATAAAAGACCATTTCCAAAGTTTCTAGTATAGAAATTTCCAGAAGGTTCGGGAATATTCTAAAATTTCCAGAAGGTACTTAAACGTTCAAACATTTTTGAAAAGCTTCGAGAATGTTTAGTTTTCCATAGTTTCGGGAATAATCTAGCGTTTTCCAGAAAATTCGAGAATGTTCTGAAACTTTCTCAGAAGGTTCTAGAATGTTCACAACGTCTCGAGAACTCTCTAGAAAATTTTCAGAAAGGTTTAAAGTGTTCCAAAACATTTTTTAGAAGGTTCTAAAATGTGATAGAATTTAGTAAAAGAATCGATAATATTTTAGAAATTTTCCAGAACATTATACATTGTTCTTAACGTTTTGTGAAGATTCCAAAATGTTCCGAAACTTTCTCAGAAGGTTCTAGAATGTTCGCAACGCCTCAAGAACGCTCTAGAGATGTGTCAGAAAGGTTTAGAGTGTTCCAAAACATTTTATAGAAGGTACTAAAACGATATAGAATTTCTTAAAAGTATCCATAATATTTTAGAAAATTTCCAGAACATTCTAGATTGTTCTTAACGTTTTGAGAAGATTCGAGAATGTTCAGAAACTTTCTCAGAAGGTTCTAGAATGTTCGCAACGCCTCGAGAACGCTCTAGAAATTTGTCAGAAAGGTTTAGAGTGTTCCAAAACATTTTCAAGAAGGTACTAAAACGTTATAGAATTTCTTAAAAGAATCGATAATATCTTAGAAAATTTCCAGAACATTCTAGATTGTTCGTAACGTTTTAAAAAAGATTCGAGAATGTTCAGAAACTTTCTCAGAAGGTTCTAGAATGTTCACAACGTCTCGAGAACTCTCTAGAAAATTTTCAGAAAGGTTTAAAGTGTTCCAAAACATTTTTTAGAAGGTTCTAAAATGTGATAGAATTTAGTAAAAGAATCGATAATATTTTAGAAATTTTCCAGAACATTTAATTGTTCTTAACGTTTTAAGAAGATTCAAAAAAAAAAAAAAAAAAAAAAAAAAAAAAAAAAAAAAAAAAAAAAAAAAAAAAAAAAAAAAAAAAAAAAAAAAAAAAAAAAAAAAAAAAAAAAAAAAAAAAAAAAAAAAAAAAAAAAAAAAAAATTTTTTTTTTTTTTTTTTTTTTTTTTTTTTTTTTTTTTTTTTTTTTTTTTTTTTTTTTTTTTTTTTTTTTTTTTTTTTTTTTTTTTTTTTTTTTTTTTTTTTTTTTTTTATAGAATTTCTTAAAAGAATCGATAATATTTTATAAAATTTCCAGAACATTCTAGATTGTTCGTAACGTTTTGAGAAGATTCGAGAATGTTCAGAAACTTTATCAGAAGGTTCTAGAATGTTCGCAACGCCTCGAGAACGCTCTAGAGATTTGTCAGAAAGGTTTAGAGTGTTCCAAAACATTTTTTAGAAGGTTCTAAAATGTGATAGAATTTAGTAAAAGAATCGATAATATTTTAGAAATTTTCCAGAACATTATACATTGTTCTTAACGTTTTGTGAAGATTCCAAAATGTTCCGAAACTTTCTCAGAAGGTTCTAGAATGTTCGCAACGCCTCAAGAACGCTCTAGAGATTGTCAGAAAGGTTTAGAGTGTTCCAAAACATTTTAAGAAGGTACTAAAACGTTATAGAATTTCTTAAAAGTACCCGATAATATTTTAGAAAATTTCCAGAACATTCTAGATTGTTCTTAACTTTTTAAAAAGAAGATTCGAGAATGTTCTGAAATTTTCTCAGAAGGTTCTAGAATGTTCGCAACGCCTCGAGAACGCTCTAAAAGATTTGTCAGAAAGGTTTAGAGTGTTCCAAAACATTTTCAAGAAGGTACTAAAACGTTATAGAATTTCTTAAAAGAATCGATAATATTTTAGAAAATTTCCAGAACATTCTAGATTGTTCGTAACGTTTTAAAAAGATTCGAGAATGTTCTAAAAGCTCTCAGAAGGTTCTAGAATGTTCGCAACGCCTCGAGAACGCTCTAGAGATTTGTCAGAAAGGTTTAGAGTGTTCCAAAACATTTTCAAGAAGGTACTAAAACGTTATAGAATTTCTTAAAAGAATCGATAATATTTTAGAAAATTTCCAGAACATTCTAGATTGTTCGTAACGTTTTAAGAAGATTCGAGAATGTTCTGAAACTTTCTCAGAAGGTTCTAGAATGTTCGCAACGCCTCGAGAACGCTCTAGAGATTTGTCAGAAAGGTTTAGAGTGTTCCAAAACATTTTCAAGAAGGTACTAAAACGTTATAGAATTTCTTAAAAGAATCGATAATATTTTAGAAAATTTCCAGAACATTCTAGATTGTTCTTAACGTTTTAAGAAGATTCGAGAATGTTCTGAAACTTTCTCAGAAGGTTCTAGAATATTCGCAACGCCTCGAGAACGCTCTAGAGATTTCGAGACCTCTAGAATTTTGGAGTGTTCCAAAACATTTTAAGAAGGTCTAAAAGTTATAGAATTTTTAAAAGAATCGATAATATTTTAAAAATTTCCAGAACATTTAATTGTTCTAACGTTTTAAAGATTCAAATGTTCGAAACTCTCAGAAGGTTCTAGAATTTCGCAACGCCCAGAACGCTCTAGAGATTGTCGAAAGGTTGAGTGTTCAAAACATTTTAAGAAGGTACTAAAACGTTATAGAATTTCTTAAAAGAATCATAATATTTAGAAAATTTCCAGAACATTCTAGATTGTTCTTAACGTTTTAGAAGATTCGAGAATGTTCGAAACTTTCTCAGAAGGTTCTAGAATTTCGCAACGCCTCGAGAACGCTCTAGAATTTGTCAGTCAGAAAGGTTTGGAGTGTTCCAAAACATTTTCAAGAAGGTACTAAAACGTTATAGAATTTCTTAAAAGAATCGATAATATTTTAGAAAATTTCCAGAACATTCTAGATTGTTCTTAACGTTTTAAGAAGATTCGAGAATGTTCGAAACTTTCTCAGAAGGTTCTAGAATATTCGCAACGCCTCGAGAACGCTCTAGAGATTTGTCAGAAAGGTTTGGAGTGTTCCAAAACATTTTCAAGAAGGTACTAAAACGTTATAGAATTTCTTAAAAGAATCGATAATATTTTATAAAATTTCCAGAACATTCTAGATTGTTCGTAACGTTTTAAAAAGATTCGAGAATGTTCTGAAACTCTCAGAAGGTTCTAGAATGTTCGCAACGCCTCGAGAACGCTCTAGAGATTTGTCAGAAAGGTTTAGAGTGTTCCAAAACATTTTCAAGAAGGTACTAAAACGTTATAGAATTTCTTAAAAGAATCGATAATATTTTATAAAATTTCCAGAACATTCTAGATTGTTCGTAACGTTTTAAAAAGATTCGAGAATGTTCTGAAACTCTCAGAAGGTTCTAGAATATTCGCAACGCCTCGAGAACGCTCTAGAGATTTGTCAGAAAGGTTTGGAGTGTTCCAAAACATTTTCAAGAAGGTACTAAAACGTTATAGAATTTCTTAAAAGAATCGATAATATTTTATAAAATTTCCAGAACATTCTAGATTGTTCGTAACGTTTTAAAAAGATTCGAGAATGTTCTGAAACTCTCAGAAGGTTCTAGAATGTTCGCAACGCCTCGAGAACGCTCTAGAGATTTGTCGGAAAGGTTTAGAGTGTTCGAAAACATTTTCAAGAAGGTACTAAAACGTTATAGAATTTCTTAAAAGAATCGATAATATCTTAGAAAATTTCCAGAACATTCTAGATTGTTCTTAACGTTTTAAGAAGATTCGAGAATGTTCTGAAACTTTCTCAGAAGGTTCTAGAATGTTCGCAACGCCTCGAGAACGCTCTAGAGATTTGTCAGAAAGGTTTAGAGTGTTCCAAAACATTTTCAAGAAGGTACTAAAACGTTATAGAATTTCTTAAAAGAATCGATAATATTTTATAAAATTTCCAGAACATTCTAGATTGTTCGTAACGTTTTGAGAAGATTCGAGAATGTTCAGAAACTTTATCAGAAGGTTCTAGAATGTTCGCAACGCCTCGAGAACGCTCTAGAGATTTGTCGGAAAGGTTTAGAGTGTTCGAAAACATTTTCAAGAAGGTACTAAAACGTTATAGAATTTCTTAAAAGAATCGATAATATCTTAGAAAATTTCCAGAACATTCTAGATTGTTCGTAACGTTTTAAAAAGATTCGAGAATGTTCTGAAGCTCTCAGAAGGTTCTAGAATGTTCGCAACGCCTCGAGAACGCTCTAGAGATTTGTCAGAAAGGTTTAGAGTGTTCCAAAACATTTTCAAGAAGGTACTAAAACGTTATAGAATTTCTTAAAAGAATCGATAATATTTTAGAAAATTTCCAGAACATTCTAGATTGTTCTTAACGTTTTGAGAAGATTCGAGAATGTTTAGTGTTTTCCATAGGTTTGAGAATTCGAGAATGTTCTGAAACTTTCTCAGAAGGTTCTAGAATGTTCACAACGCCTCGAGAACTCTCTAGTGATTTTTCAGAAAGGTTTAAAGTGTTCCAAAACATTTTTTAGAAGGTACTAAAATGTGATAGATTTTTTTAAAAGAATCGATAATATTTTAGAAAATTTTCAGAACATTCTAGATTGTTCTTAACGTTTCTCAGAAGGTTCTAGAATGTTCGCAAGGCCTCCAGAACGCTCTAGAGATTTTTCAGAAAGATTTAGTGTTCCAAAAATTTTTTTAGAGGGTACTAGAACATTCCAGAATTTCTCAAATAATCGATATTTTAGAATTTTTCTTAAAATTTTGAGAAAGTTCCTTTAGATTTTTTCAGAAGGTTTGGCAGTTTTTTGTATCTTTTTAGAATGTTCTTGAATGTTCTAGACGATTCGAGAACGTTCTAGAGATTTCCAAAAATTTTTTACCTGTACCTACTACAACGTTCTACAGTTTTTTTAAAGGATCGAGAATATTTTAGAAATATTCCAAAAGATTCTGTTCTTCTTCTTTTTGAAAAGGTTCGTTCAGTTTTCCAAAAGGTTCGACATTTTCTTTTGGATTTTCTAGAATGTTCTTGAATTACTTAAAATGTTCGAGAATGTTTCAAACAATTTTCAGAAGGTTCTAGAATATCCTTAAAATATTGCAACGGTTCCAGAATTCAATTCAAAAAAATTTTTGTCTCAAACATATTGTTATAATTATCACAGTGCGATTTCTTATTGCATGTAGTTGACATCCAGCAAAGCTCCGCACTTATTTCAGAAACAGCCTTTGTACACGATGATAGATACACGAAAATCGGAAGAGTTTAGTTTGCAGCTGGCGCACCTCAAGGTCAAGGTTCATGAGTTTCTAAAATACCTCCGCCACACTTATTGTTAGTAGATGTATATATTTACATATTTTATAAATTTGTGTTATTTGCGCTAAGTAAATGGAGGATTAATTAACATTTGTTATTAATTGAAAAAAAAACAATGTTTAATGTACAAGTATAAAGAACGTCTTTCGTCGACTATCATTGCCATAATTATTTAACTGTTTCTTCTGCTGATTATGATTAGTTCCATATGTTGGCGGTGTAAACGGTAATGATAGGCTACAAGGTAGTGAGACATTAACAGGTTCCCATATGGTTTCCATCTATCTGTTTGTTCCTTCACAAAACAGGAGTCATTTATAATTAACGGCCGCCTTTTTTATTACTAATAAAATAAATGGATTAGTTTTATTATTAGTAAGGACGAAATTGTGCATAATTAAAATTTTGTTGAGTGAGACAAGAACGTCGGTAATTAGTGGACTTTGTATATCTAAGATGGTATCAAATTTGCCCCTTAAACTAATTTTTGATTCGTTAAACGTTTCGTTTTTGATTTGCTGACATCATTGTGTGAGTAATCGTGGGTCTTTTTGCTGCCCCTGTAAAGCAGTTTGTATAAAGACATTGCCTTTAATAATTTCAATTAAAAATGCCACGCCGAAACAATGGTAGTTCACGGCGGCGCCTGCTTCCGCCGCCCCTCTTTGCCGCCCCCGGCAGCTAGCGCCCCGCCGCCACCGGCCGTCGTAGTCGCCGCCACGGCGTAAATTGATAATTAATGTTGTGTTTATAATGGCCGGATTGAGGAATTAAAAATGTACCTATTTTCGGGGCGAAAAGCGTTAATTATTGTAGCAAAAGAAGCGGCGGGAGGTCATGCACAAAACGACTAAAAGTAAGACGCTCCCGGAGTCAGGCGATTTGTCTTTTAACCCCCTTTTCTCCCCAACGGCTACGACGCCCACTCATCGTCTCTATTTAAACAGAACGCTCGTTTGTAACCAAGGAACCCTTTATTCTAACACTTTGGGAAAAAATATTTACAATAGGGAGGGTTCAGTATCCTGGATACTCGATTATAAGGTTTAATGCAGTGCTGTCCAACATGGTGGCCACTGGGCCACATGTGGCCACCGATACAATTTCAAGTGGATTTTATGATATAAAAATAAAAAAATTAACGACAAAGATTATACTTTTTTTCGTATGTTAGACACAAACCAAATTTGAGCTCGGCTACGACACAATATTTTGATTAAAGCATTCGACTCACGATTTTCGGATTTTAAAAAGTTTAATTTATTTATTTATTTAGTTGAAAATAGCCTACGGCTAATACATTTATCAATTTCAATTTGGCATTCAAGTTTTTGAAAAATCCATTTGTTTTCAATCAAAACGATATTCAAAATTTGTCCGATCTTTTCAATGCAAAGAAAACTCACTTGGAGTTTGATATTTCGCTAATAAATGAAGAAACTCATTTGCCAAATGAAATGAGTGATGCATTAAGGAAGCGATTGCTATTAAATTGTAACTTTTTGGTGCTCAAAGATATTTTACCGAATTTTTTTTGTATGTTCGGCTCAACATATGTTTGTGAGGGCACATTTTCCAGCCTTACACGACGCAAAAACAAACTCCGCAATGAATTATCTCAGTAAAATTAAGAATAGGAAATTTGTTGTGAACTTTGTGAATCCAAGCCCGATTTAACTAAATTGACCGAATATAAAGGTTGTCAACAATCTCGTTAATGATTAAATAAAGGAACTTCAACTTTTTATCACATTTTTGGGTTTTTTTCTCATTAAGTGGCCACCAGCTTCATCTTAGGGCCACTATGTTGGCCACAGCAGAAAACAAGTTGGACAGCACTGGTTAAATGGGTCGGAATGCAAACTCGTTCCAATCAGCGAACAGCGACGACCGCCGAGATCATGAGCTAACTCCGTTGGCTATGCGTGCGCAACTTCCGTTCCCTGTTAACATTTCGCTTTACAAGCCTCAAAAGAAATATAACTTTAAATAGTATGTTTATTTCAAAATAAAAATTTCTTTGTTATTTTGTGGCCCCCAAAAAAATAATAAATCGAAGTCGGTCGATAAAAGTGAACGTTGGCGATCCCCTGGAGAATTATTATCTACCCCATGCGTTTAAAAAATGCCGCCCGTTATATTTTTCACCTCACGATCGGGAGGTCAAACTGATAAAAGTGCCTATCAGGACTTTCACTTCCCGTGTACGTCGGTAAATCATACGTCGAGATAGCGGCCAGTCCTCTTTTCTCCCTAAGTCATCCAAGGGTAGCGTAGGTCACCCCTCCGACCGATAGGACAAAACAGCAAAAACAATCTCGGCAAGCAATAAAAAAAAGTTATTGAACGCGCGAGAGGAAAAAAACAACATCATTCACAAATATATTATTTAGAACCTACAAAAGTCAAAACTTTGGAATGTTTGTGTTACTGCGTTGATAGATGGAGCCCTGCCACCTATTTTCTATCATTGTATAAACTTTTACAAAGTAAGTATAACTAGTGAATAGATTTTATTTAGTAAACTGTTGTCAAAAACATCTTTAAAGAGCAGGTACTACGTACTTTAGCTAATGTGATAATCCTCTGGCCGCCCTTTGAGTAACGATGTTAGAGGCAGATATGATTGAATGAACTGCCTATAGCTACGTATGTGAAAATAAAATTTATTTTTATTATTTGTACATACAATCACGCACCTATAACTTTCCCTAGTTCTGTTTGATAGTATAACCTTTTATTCACGTAACTCGGGATCGTGTCTCGTATAAGTCGTTTTGTCCAATCATATTAGAACATACACGCGTGCTAAAGGCTCTACTTACTATATGTATACTCTTTCACCGCCAACGCGTACATACGGGGCAATCTTTTAAAGCGATCGTAAGTTAACGAGGGTGTCGGATATCCGCTGGGGTGTGCTCAATTGCACCTGCGTTCCTAAACATACAACTCTCAAGGATTGATTGGACTATTAAATTTAAAAATTAAGAACAAAAATAGAAGGTAACCAAGTATTTTCCGGGTTGTTATGCCGTGGTCCTGTCTTTCTCTTTTACTAAACGTTTCGCCAGTCTCGACTGCTGGGATCCTCAGTAGATTTCTGCTCCTGCTGCTTCTTTTGTTGAGTCTGTAACGTTTTTTTTCTATGAAAAATCCCGTTACTGAAGTTTTATTTATTTCGATTCAGTTTGTGTTTGTCTTGGTTCAGTTTTGTTGATTATTTCTTAATGTTGATCGACCTTCCGTCTTATCATCAAGGCTAACAACCTTCGCGCAGGACTAGGCGATCGATGGAGGGATCGATGAAATTTTCCGGTCGGTGCTCGAGGTCTTCTTCCTCGATCCTGGACACTGACGTGACGTGTGTGTGTGTGTGTTTTTCTGTTGGTGTTCTGTGCTTGGTTTTGCGTGAGAGTTTTTTTGTGATCCACTTACCTTTGCATTTTAATAGTTCATGTAAAATTCATTCAAATTAATTATTTCTTTTAAAATCTTTTTTTTTGCTATTCACTCAATATTTATTTTTGATGTAACTTTGATTAATTTTTACGAAATTTTCCTTATTACCACGTGGTCTCTTTTTTAAATATCTAACTGTATATTTGTAATCCTTTGGGCCGTTGTGGCCAATTTTTAAATTTTTTCATTTAATTAATTTTTCTCACCTTTTAATCTATATTTTTTTAATAGTCAAAATTTTTTATGGTATCTGCGGTGTATCTTGAGTGCATGTTGGTTTAACGACAGACACCCCTACTCCTCCCTTTTTATCCGTTTTTTTTTTTAAGCATCTTCAATGCGAACAACTTTTTAACATTTGATTAATATTTTTTAGTTTTAGGAATTTTTTTCAGCACTTTTATTTGTGCCCTTATTTGTCAGCCCATTGAGATTTTCTTAGAATAGGTTCCTGTTGGATTAGGGGGCTGGGATTAAAGGGTAGGGGTGAAGACATCCTGAAAACTATTTTATAAAGGCAAATAGACAAAGCTCTGGTTTCCAACTAATCTCAATAACCAGTTAGAGGCCGATAAATTCCTGCAGGCGGCCCCCTGAAGATTAAAAGGTTGGTCCATGAAGCTATTTCGCTGATATCCTCTTGCCTCACAACACAGCACGATAAATCCCCGATTATACCCTTAAACCAGCTTCCAGTCCCTACATTGGAGCAGGGAACCTTTTTTTTTTTTTGGTGGGCTACATGTGTTATTGTAAGTTTTGTTGTTTATTTTGTTGTGTGTAATTTCTTGTTAATATACTCTTCAAGTTTTATTTGTTTTTTTTAAGAGAGCTTCGAGCTCTCTAAAGCTTCAGGATTCTGCAGGAACTACCGATGCACTACCCGGTGCCCAAGAAAGTTGTCGTTTCATTTATTCTTTTCTTTGTTTGACAAAGTGGCGCCCGAGCACGTTTTCTTTTTAATATTTCATGTTAATTAAATTTTTTAAAAACAAACTATTAATAATTTCAAACCCAAGTAATAGTTTTGTTAAAAGTCTCAGAAATCTATTGAGGATGCCAGCAGTCGAGACAAAAATAGAAGGCTTGAAAAGAGCCACTACTGAAGATACCGTCAAGAGGTAAAGGAGAGACCCTTGGAATTGCAAAAATATATGGACTATTGTAAAATAGCCCAGAAAATATCAGATACAAGATTTTTAGGGGCATATTTTGATATAATTGATATAGCGATGTTTCCAAAAGATTACAATTTAATGATTCCTAGATATTCGTGTCTGAAAAAAAGAAATGAGAAATAATTCTCAAAATTTGGTCTAAATCCATATTAAAGGGATTGCTAATTATGTGATAAAAATATACGATTAGTACTTGATAGCTGGTGCAGTTGAGGCGTGGGCAATGCCTTCTGTCGCCAGCACGTCATAAATGCCAGAGTTATAGCTGAGGCACATAAGAAGTGAGATTTATGGGGATCGAGCGGTGGTCAGTCGGCAATGTGATATGATTAGGCTCTCGAACGCTCCTATAAAAACTGTCATCCTCTCCGAGTGGGGCTGATTTAATAATTTAATTAATTAGGGCGATACGATGGCCCTAAATGACCACTAACCCCCACGAGAAGAAGGAAAACTTACAATCAGGCCTATTCTGTAACTCAATAGAAATGTAGGCATCGAATCGAGATGTGGAGAGATCGTAATGTACCCACTTCTACTGCGTCTTTCAACGTCGATTTTTGGTATTCTGTAACTAAAGTAGACGACGTGACAATCGAAATTTATGATTTCTACAAGACGTTAGGTGAAAAACGCGGCAACACTGCATTTTTCATGCGAATATGGGCCTTAGTAACCATCTGACAGTTGGTTATTTTAACCTAACCGAACTAATAAAGCAAATTTGTGTTGAATACCGAGAATTGAGAGTGACGTACCCAAGGGTAAACCAGATGTCCAGTGAAACCCTTAGCAGGTAGAGAAATTCACACTGCCTTAAGAACCACTTTAAGCAGTAGGCGCATGTGCGAAGAGCTTTCTACCATCGAAATAACGATTTCGACAGCTTCCATGCAGTCGAAATGTCATATTTCGATGGTCGACTTTACATTTCGATTCGAGGAGTTACAGAATACCGATTCCGTACAATTTCTATTCTACCCCACCACTTCTATTCGATTTCAAGCATCTCTATTCGATTTGGAGTTACAGAATAGGCCTGATTATCTGCTTATACGAAAAATAGAGTCACTGCAACGGTATCAAGTTCCACGATTAAGTACAGGAAAGACCGTTAAAGTTTAGGTTAAGTACGTGCCCTATAGCAATTTTGCGATTGAACACATCGTGATTTTATATAGGTAGGTACTAGTCGCAATATATAGGCGGTCATCATGTTAATTTAGATAGGAAAATTGATATTCACATTTTAGGACAATAAAATAAAGAAATCGGTATTGACAACAAATGTTTCCAGAACTATTTTGTTGTTAGAGCTCGCATTAACCTCAAACTCAACTTTCAAGTACAGAAATCAGCATGAGGCCTGTTTGTGAATCAATACATCTGTACATTTAGATATATTTCGATTCAGTTTATATGAATATGAAGATTGCAACCTTTACAAGTTGGAGTGTTCAAAAAAATTAAGTTAGTGTTAGTGTTCGAATTATACTAGTCATTTTCAAGTTCAAAAATAAATGTGAGGTGTCTGTATATCTGTGAAACAATAAAACTGTACGTTTAGATAGATTCTTATTTTATTCAGCTTTTACGAATATGTAACCTCTACAAGGTTGTAAGCTTAATTCCGACAATACCACCCAAAAGGGTTATTCAAAATGGCACCAGAAAAAGGGTCACTTTTGTAACTTCTGAGTGAAATCTTCTTTGAAAATGGTTCAGGTGAATATAGATGTGTATTAAAAAAATACCGGCCAAGTGCGAGTCGAACTCGCGCACCGAGGATTCCGTACAAACCTGTATATATGTGATGTAACTAAAAATTTAAGGTTTTCGGAATTTTTCCTTTATATGTGCTATAAAACATTGCTTCATGCCAAATTTCAAGATTCTAAATCGACTGGAAGTACCTTTTAGGTTTTGATTCCCTTGCAAGTAGTTGCGAGTTTGAAAATATGCGTCTTAAATTGCTGTTTCTTTTGATTGCGTTGACATAGAAGTCTGATTTTGTTACAGCTTAAAGGTAATAGACCTGAGTATTTGATATGAATTTCAATTTAATACCCCTACGTAAAGGGGTAGTAACTTTAAAATTATTAAATTTTTTTTATAATATGATGTAACTAAAAATTTACGGTTTTCGCAATTTTTCCTTTATCTGTGCTATAAGACGTTGCTTCGTACCAAATTTCAAGATTCTGAGTTCATGGGAAGTACCCTGTAGTTTTGATTCGAAAATTTGCGGAAATTTGCGGTATAAACGGCTGTATCTTTTGATTGCGTTGGCTTAGAAGTTTGATTTTTTCACAGCTCCAAGGGACAATAGACCTGAGTATTTGGTATAAATTTTAGCTTGATACCTCCACGCGTTCCTGAGAAAAAGGGTCTTGACAGACGGACGGACGGACAACGAAGTGATCCTATAAGGGTTCCGCTTTTTCCTTTTGAGGTGCGGAACCCTAAAAACATATAAAAAAACTACTTTAACTTGAAAATATCTCACTAGAGAGAAAAAGGGGGGAAGAGATGTTATTTATTAATTTGGCATCAAGAAGCATCCTGTAATTTATTGCTTACAATTAGTTAGGTAATATAGACGCACGTATACGGATACAAATATAGATTATGAAAGAAAATTGTTTCGTTCTGAACTGTATATATATAATAAAATAATAATCGTGCCCCAATTTTGCGACTGGGAAATCGGTTGGTAGATTGGCACCGAGCGAGCAGCAAAAGTGCGGACCAGCGCCAAAGTAAATACAAATAGCGAGTCAAGACAGGCAGGCAGGCAGGCAGGCACAGAAGCGAGCAGCGGGCACCTATAGGGCCCTATACATGCCTGCCGTGTAGAGCCGCCGGTTGCTTTCAGTTCCCGAAATAAAAACAGTTCCAATTAATTATAAAAGTTTGTCATTCAGGGGAGAGCGGCGGCGCTCATGCGGAGATTTATTTTTGAGTCGCGCGGCAAAAGTTTAGCGGAACGAACAGGAACGTCGACGTCGACTACGGTGGCTGTGGAACCGGCGGCGGCGTCGGTACGGTAACATCGACGCCAACGACGCCGACCGACGACGACGACGACTACCACGATGGCTACAGAGGACAACAGCAGCAGGACTACGGCAGCGAGAGTATTATAACAGCTCAGGAACAAAGCAGACGTCAAGAGGTAACAGATGTCCTGTGGATACGGCGACGCTGTCGTCGTATGACGTAATTTATAACTGCGGTACGCTACATACATGTATGCCACATATTCCTACCGTACATACACCTTAACCATACCATAAAAAATTAGAATTAGAATTATTCAGTCTGATAAGGAAGATAATAACATCTTCTTTAAAGGATTTGGCTCAAGTAACGACCTCAAATATATTTTTTTTTTTTTTTGATGGATGAAAACATTTATAAAGATTGCTGATTGACTCCTCAAACTAAATTAGTCTGGATCAACTTCCCTAATAACAACTAATTTTTGTTCATGTTCACGAGTGGGAAATTTCTGAAATTTTATCAAGACTTTCAGTGAATTAAGTTTTTCAGGAAATGGGGGGTTGGATGCGGTATTTAATGATCGTTTTGTACATACATGTGTGGATGTTGATGAAGAGTGTTAGGAGAGGGAAGGGGAGGGAAGTATTACGTACGTAGATATTCCGGTTTCTCGGGAATGCCCACAATTGCACACAAATGGCCCCGTCGACAGTGAAAACGTCGGGACGCGCGACGTCCTCGACGTACTTTCAGCCACGTACGGCGCAATATTTCACGGGAATAACGTAATAAATGCGGTGGATTTGATGGGAGTGAGGGGGAGATTGGGCGAGAGAGAAAGGGAGGAGGCGCACCACGGGCCGGTTCACCCGGTAAAATCACACACATTATCGCACGTGCTGAATACTAAACGCCCAAATATATGTATGTAGAATTCAGCCCGGCATTTTCATTAAAACGAGGTGATGAAGCGGGCGTGAAAATGGTCAACCGGATTATTGCATCCCGACGCCACCGGCTGCCACCACCACGACGACGATGACGACGTCGGGAGCGACGAGACGCGCCCCGGTTACTGCGAGACCCTTTAGGACTAACTCAATTAAGAACTACCCGCATCCCTAACGTGGATGCACCTTTGCCCTTATTTAACTATCTACTTGTAATCAACGTCATTGGTCATAATGTACTATTACAGCGTTGTTGTAACCCAAAAGTATTGTTGTGACCACGGAAAACATTTTCAGTATTTTATAATTCTATGTTTTTATAATACACAATATGTAAACATTATTACTTACTGCATGAACCACTTTGAGGACACTCACCTGAAACAAAAAGACATGTTTAGTACACTTACATATATTTTAAAAAAATTTTTAGTAGAAGTCATAGTAAGAGCTTTATTAAAACAAGAAAGTTGGGAAATCGGTATTCATACAGATACACAAAAAACAAAACTTATTTCCCACCCTCTTTTGGTTCGTATTTTACTTTTTCTTTCTTCTCCTTTTTCTTGTATTTTATCCTTTCTCAGACCATTACTATCTGCATTTATTGCCTTTTTCCCTGTTACTTCCTCTAATACATGTGCAATTGATTCACTCGTCTCTCCACATACTCTACACAATCTCTTACCTTCTTTCATCCAAAACTTATTCTCATTACATTCATTCCCCGTTCTGAATCTAGGTATTATCTCTTTACTTTTCCTTTCTCTTAGATACCCGGCCCTCATCCCTTTGCCATTCTTCCCATAGAAACTCCTTAATTTCTTTCGCATATTTCGATTCCCATATTTTTCTCAAGTCCTCTCCTCCTACTATTTCATTACACCTTTACCCAACCATCCTACTGACATTCAGCCCTTTTCGTTTCCACTCCTCCATTTGGTTCTTTACTTATTGCCATTGTTGTTAAAGCCTTATCCCTTTCCACATTAAATTAATTTTTTGTCCCGATCCCCAATACCTTTTCCTCCATATATCCTTTTTTAAGTCCCCTTCCAGTAATTCTCCCAATATTTTTTCCTAATTTACCACCCTTATTCTTGTATCCTCTACTATTTTCCCACATTTTGTTTCCTTTCTTAAAATATAGTCCTGAGTACTTCATTCTAAGCTCAACACCCACTTCATATACTGCTTATTATTAATATATATTATTTTTATTAACTTATTTAGAAAATCTTTTGATTCGGGTATTTTTCTGAAAATTTTCCAAAATTGAGATGACTGAATTTTAGGTGGATTGAAGCTAATAAGAAATCATGTAAATTTTGTATACGTTATTGATTCGAATTTGGGGCCCTCAAATTTAATAATTGTGTACGAGGACATCGTGTGGCGGAAACCTACAATATGATTACAAAGTCTTAGGTGGACGTTTCCTTTCCGATAACGGGTGTGTTTTTCCGCGAAATTTCCCGTCCTTCCTTTGTTCGACGGAAGGCCAAACCATATCAACCAACGGAGGAAGCAGAGCCTCGCATTTTCGCCGTCAAAACCTCATCGATGATATCGCGGATTCCTTCCTCTTGTCGTAGCAATTTTACTTTTATTATTTGACTTTCCTCGGGCCATTACTCTGTCAATTGTCGGATCTTCGTTGGCTACATACACCACCACCACCACTCCACATCCCACTACACCATTGCGATAGAAGGAGATAGAGTTGTAAGGAACGAGTGAAAGAATAAGGGATTCCCACAGGACTCTCAGTCGCCGTAACGGTTATCGCACGCGTTACCGTTTTTCCCCGATTCTCCGTGAGAAAAGAAGGTGCCCGCCCGTAAACGTAAACCGTCGACCACAATTTGTCTTTTCCTCGTTTTATGAAAGCGGGCAATTTCACGGACGTATGTGGAGAAGGGCGCGAGCTTGAGACTACGGTTTTTCCAGTAACGATTCCTTTTTCAGATAAAGTTTACAACAACGCCAGACGGTAATGCTTATAGTATCTATCAACGTATCAACCAGCCAAAGACCACAATACCTTATCAAAACCGTAATAAGAAGGATAAAGTTTTACTTCCTAATAAGACGTACGTAGGTATATGTTTTGTTTTTTATCAAAGATTAATAATATTTTTGAATAGGTAAGGCATTTCGAAAGTTTAAATGACAATTTCCACATTTTTTTTATCATGTTTCAGAAACTAATCCTTAATCAGATATCCAAAAAAAGTTTGACTGTTGGAGGAGCATTTGTTGCGTTTTACGATGACAAGACGTTTCAAAAATTCTTCGAAAACATTCTTAGCAGAGATTTCACAGTTGTTAATGGTCGAAATATTGGACAGGATATGTGCCCTACCCTACCCTTGGGTCCGACAGTTTTCTTTTCTTCAAGCGTGACATAAGTACGCCTAGATAAGACCGTTTTCCCTGGAGGGACGAAAGACGTAGACGGCATTCGTTCAGGCTCTCCCTTATCTGACTATCACCACTTTCACACACATGCAAACGGAGAAATGCGATATGAAATCTTCCCTTGAAAACGGAGTCCTTTCTCTTATCGATGCAATCCACCATCCGGAACATTTCTATCTACAATTTGTAAATCTCGATTGTTGCCAGTAATACACATATATTCGGGGTGTTATGGGGGTGTAGGAGTGAGATAGAGAGTTAGGTTGAGAAGCCTTTTGTCAAAAGCGAATTATCTCAGCGCGGAGAGTAATAGCGACATTCGTTGAGAAGGAGACTGAAAACTACCATTTGACTAAGTCGGCGGGAAACTTTATATGTATGACTATATGTATGTATGTGGTAAAATACGTTTGGTTGTATGTGTGAGTGTGATTGCTGAGCAGATGATATGCTAAGGGTTATGTAGAAGTACCTGGCCTCTAACATTTCCTCTACCGCAATTTAGATCCTTGAATAACTTTACTTTACGTACAATGTAAAGACGACGACTGCTGTTCGGATGTCTTATTCATGATAACAGCAATCATATACGTATGTTCGAATATATATATATATATATATATATATATATATATATATATATATATATATAGTAGATAATGTATTATTTAGGTAACTAATGCCATCCTCTTGATGTGGTCATTGCTTTTGAATATCGTTTTGTTCCCCAAATGTAGGTTTTATTGTAATAAAAAAAAATTGTGAAATAAAAAAGCCAACCACCCATCGCCACTATTATGCACACAAGCTTTTGCAAAAAAAAACAATCTTGAACATTATCTAGTATTTTTCAAAATTTCCTTAAAGGACGTCCATTAAAATTGGACTCCTTCTTCCCCTTAGTGAGATTATAGTGGGATTTACCCTTCAATGAGATTTTCAAAATTCATCCCCCTTTGAATGATATAAGAGAGCCATTTACTTACCCCCCTAACATGCCCACATGTTTTTGTGGAAAAAACTTTCTGAATCTTTCTTGAACATTCTCTAATATTTTTAGAAATTTCCTTAAAGGACGTCCATTAAATTTGGTCTCTACCTTCTACTCAGCGAGGTTGTGATAAGGCTCTCTTTCCTTCCTTCGCGTGTGATTTACCCTTTAATAAGATTTTCAAAGTTCTTCCTCTTTACGAATAAAATAATAATAAAGCCATCCACACACCTCCAACATCATGAACACGCGATTTTGTGAAAGAAACATTCTGAATAATTCTTGAATATTCTCTAACATTTTTCCAAATTCCCTCAGAGGAAGTCAATTAAATTTGGACTCCTTCTTCCCCTTAGTGAGATTGTAAAGGGATCCCCTTCGCTCACTTAAGGTGGGATTTACCCTTTAATGAGATTTTCAACATTTATTCTCCCCTGGAATGATATAAGAAAGCCATCTACTTACCCCCCCTAACATGCACACACGTTTCTGTGGGAAAAACGTTTTAAATTATTCTTGAACATTCTCTAATATTTTTAGAAATTTCCTTAAAGGACGTCCATTAAATTTGGTCTCTACCTTCTACTCAGCGAGGTTGTGATAAGGCTCTCTTTCCTTCCTTCGCGTGTGATTTACCCTTTAATAAGATTTTCAAAGTTCTTCCTCTTTAAGAATAAAATAATAATAAAGCCATCCACACACCTCCAACAACATGAACACGCGATTTTGTGAAAGAAACATTCTGAATAATTCTTGAATATTCTCTGACATTTTTCAAATTCCCTCAGAGGAAGTCAATTAAATTTGGACTCCTTCTTCCCCTTAGTGAGATTGTAAAGGGATCCCCTTCGCTCACTTAAGGTGGGATTTACCCTTTAATGAGATTTTCAACATTTATTCTCCCCTGGAATGATATAAGAAAGCCATCTACTTACTCCCTAACATGCACACACGTTTCTGTGGGAAAAACGTTCTAAATTATTCTTGAATATTCTCTAATATTTTTAAATATTTCCTTAAAGGACGTCCATTAAATTTGGTCTCTACCTTCTACTTAGCGAGGTTGTGATAAGGCTCTCTTTCCTTCCTTCGCGTGTGATTTACCCTTTAATAAGATTTTCAAAGTTCTTCCTCTTTAAGAATAAAATAATAATAAAGCCATCCACACACCTCCAACAACATGAACACGCGATTTTGTGAAAGAAACATTCTGAATAATTCTTGAATATTCTCTAACATTTTTCAAAATTCCCTCAGAGGAAGTCAATTAAATTTGGACTCCTTCTTCCCCTTAGTGAGATTGTAAAGGGATCCCCTTCGCTCACTTAAGGTGGGATTTACCCTTTAATGAGATTTTCAACATTTATTCTCCCCTGGAATGATATAAGAAAGCCATCTACTTACCCCCCCTAACATGCACACACGTTTCTGTGGGAAAAACGTTCTGTATCATTCTTGAACATTCTCTAATATCTTTAAAAATATCTAAAAGACGTCCAATAAATTTGGACTTCTTACTCGCCTTAGTTTTCGGGAGATTGTAAAGAGGTCCCCTTCATTCTGTATGGTGGGGTTAATGCTTTAGAGAGATGTTCCCTCTCCCTTGGAATGAAATAAGAAACCCATTCACTCACCCAATGATTTGTAACTAAATATTCTAAATTATATTTTGAAATATTCTACTCTTGAGCATTTCCTTACAGGAAGTTCATTAAATTTGGACTTCTCCCTTTCCTTATTGAGATTGTAATATTGTAATAGGCACACCTTCCTCCCCTTTACGTGAAATTTGCTCTATAGTGACATTCTACTCCCTTATATGAGATTTAAAAAGATTTTGATGGAGTCCTCTCCCATTTTGAGTTCACATAGTATAATTAACTGATGTCCTTATATTACTATTATGACAATAGATTGTTAGTAGTGATAAAATCGATTTGTATTTTTTCAAAAGTTTTTTTTTCGATGCAGTCAGTAGTCATCAAAAAGTTTCAGAAATTTATTGGAGAATGAGGTTTAAAAAAAACTCGTCTGAATTTTAATCGACAAATCTTCAAAGAATCAAAACTTTTCCCTCGGCATTATTAGATTTTAAATGCTTAAAATTATTCCCGGGTAAGTGAATTAGAATCGGTATCGTCCCAGGATTTTCGTTCTTAAATATGCCGCCGCTGCCGCCCCTCTGCTGTCCGGGCGCAATCGAATTATAAGTTTGTTTTGTAATTCGCCATTCGCCAAGCTCTACGGACAAATAATAAATTATACTTCTACCGGCAAACTTTGATAAAAAGTATTGCCAATATTTTCCGGATCTGTCGAGATACCTTGGAGAACTTTGTAAGTGTAGTGTCCCCTGTCCTGCGTCCTTCCACCCCTTTTGGTCCTCATTAACTGGGCTCTACTTCTTAAATATTTCCCAAACGCTTAAAATTGCCTGAATTTATTTATTTAAACAAGGGAAGCTATAAGAATTTTTAACTGAAGTTTGGTCTTAGATGGGACGAAAAAATGAAATAGGCGTTCTGCATTAAATGCAGCTCAATTACCAGCTAAAATTCGGCCACGGCGGTGCACATAACCCCATTTACTTAAAAAGAATTCTTTGTTATTGCAGATGATGGTGTTGTTTCAGATATTACGAGACCGTGGGGTTCAATTTACGTGCATTTTGTCGGACAGTCCTTGAGTCCATTACGCGCCCCTTTCTCGTTTTGTTCCCCCCGTTCCCGTTCCCGTCGAATATCTATTCATCATCGTATTTTCCATCGGCGCTGTCGAACGGGGAGAGACACACAATCGTGGCTCGCAAAAACTGAAACAAGGGAAAAAGTCGTATTTCACCTTTTCCGACTACTGCGACAAAGAGGACGAAGGAGGCGACGTCCATCGGCGCTGGCGTCGTCATCGACGACTTACTACCACCGGAAGGGTAGGTTTACTCTGGCGGAAATTCACTTCTCGTGTACTTACAAATTTAGCTAATATTTTCTTGTCAACGTTTTATCAGCGTCTAGTGGCTGCGGTTTTTTTTTAAGGTTACCCAAAGCTGCACTTAAATTTGTTCGAAGGGCGAAACTATTTTCTTAGTTAATCGTAAAATTGTAGGTAGGTTTTAATATAAAATCTTTTTAATTGGACGGTTACTTAACTATGGGAGCTGCACGGAAATTTTGGTTTAACAGAAGGATATTAAACTTATCAACACGAGATGGCGATAAATTGACTTGTATGGATGAAATAGCTTCGTTTGGGGTGCTGACGAGTACTAATAATTTACACTTGACGGTTCAAGTAAATTGTTCCTTAAAAAAACTAATACAAACCAACATTTCAAGAAAACCTGATATTGTTTGTTGGATAACTCCAATGTAACTCCTTTCCCCTCACTTCAACAGCTGCAGTGATGTAACGTCACTATTATCCATTTGATGCATTTTGTGCTATTTAGTCTCACATTCCTCACTTTGATGTTGAAGTTGAAGCAGGAGGAATCTATTTAATTTGCAAATAAAACTGAGCAAAGTATTCCCCGTGAGTTCATCATTATTCGAGTGTAAAAAAAGGAAGAAACGGAGAAAAAGGAAAAAGTGATGCGCATTTTAAGGAGGGCTCCTTTTCGTTCGTTAGAACGGTCGCCGATGTCTCCGTCTTGGTGGAAGTTTGCGGAGTGCATTACTTATGCTAAAGGCAATTAATTTGTCCAAAGATTAGCCGTGCATCCGGCCACCTCTTCCTCATCTTCATCTTCGTCTCCTCTTTCTTTTTCTTATTCTTCCCTTCGTTTCCCGTATTAAAAGTCCACGTCGTTAGAGAGCGATCCTCTTCTCTGCCGCTGGTTCTTTTAATTAAGTTTAATTAACGTAACCGAAGTCCAACATGGCGTGCTAAGGAGAGCGCGGCGCCGTCGGTGACGGCGCGTAGGGCGTCGCGGCTCCAAAGCGCCTGATCCATCCGCGATGATCTTATTAGTTGGGGAAAACTCGCGGCAGCAAAGGGTAAATGGTAGAGGATATAAAAGGAGAGAGGAACGTTTACTGGCACCGCGACTCGGAAAAGTTCACTTTGACGAAATTAAATTGTCGTTCTTTTTAGATTGGAAATGAGAGATACCGACATTAAGTTGAAATAAAGATCCCATTAAGATGGTTAATTGCCCCAAATCACTCGGCATCATACCGTCGTCGTCCGTGATGGCTCCTCTTTCTCTCCCAGTTTCCCGCAACGGATGGAGAAACCAGATGCCAGCCGGGTCGAGTTCAACCCGGTCGGCCTTTCTGTCTGTCCAAAAGTTATGCGCTTCCGACTGTGCTCGATTTCATTCTTATCCTTTTCAAAGACTTCTTTGTTTAACAATTTTCAGGTGAATTACTCACACATATGCATACGTACTAATTTACTACAACAGTTTCATTTATTTTAATCGGCAAAAAATTTTCATAAAATACCTATATTCTGCCTGATAAATTTTCAATGTCAATTTTTAATAACTTCTTGGGATAATAAATCTCAGTTTAACGAAACAAGTGTTTCAGAACGTTCTGAGATAATATTGGATTGTAAAGGGATGATAATTTAAGTGCAGAGTTTACTAGGATATTGTATTTCGATTTTGGGGCGTAACCGAGACCCTGATGGTGAGTGCATCCTTATCCTAGCAATGTACCACGTAGTTAGGTAATTAATGCTACGACCTCGTTCTATTTGCATGCTTTCTGATTATTTATGCAAATAAAGCACGTTCATAGGTTCGGCTGACCCGCCAGGCCGTCTCCACTGAACTTGCCACTGCCGGACCACGCTGTCCCTTATCGACAAATTGCTAATTTTCTGATCCAAGGGAAGGGAAACGCGTGTCTCTGTGTGTCTTTGAGGAGCACGAGGAGACGCGTCTTGCATAAAATCTTTGTTTCCGAAAAGAAAACAACAAGACACTTACATTTTCTCATGTTTATTTATTTTTGTTAACATCTACGAAATTAAATTGGCAAATTTACTAGATAAGAATCAATTTCTGGTTTCTTCTAACAATTAATAATTTAATAATACTTTTATTTGGTGTGATTCGTTTCAAAAACTGAACATATTGCCACAACGCAATATTCACGTCAAAATATTACCAAAATCCTCAGTATGTGTTCGAAAAAAGGCTTTCATAAGAATAACCTTAAATTGTGTAATAAACATTGCTTACGAATTATCAAAGAGAAATCGGTTTGTGTGCCGTTTAATCCCACAATTTAACAAACCTTCGAATTTTACTTTGATTTTAAGTTCAACGATCCTACTAAACGGTTACAGCCGGTATTTCGTTGCAATTAAAATTCGCTACTTTGCTCGGGAGTGCCGCTAGTTTTCCAGGGACGGTGGTGGTTTGTTTCCGCCCAAACACAATCAAATAAAATTTAAATTTAATTAAGTTTTAATACTCCTATTCGTGGAAAACGTCGTCCGTTCGTGCGCTATTCTCTAAACAAACAAACAAACAAACAGAAAGAGCTTCTACAACGAAATTATACGTAAACCTGAATTTTAGGGGTTAGTAGCTAACATCTTACGCTCTCAATAAATGATTTAGTTTTTTAACAACAATTTTACATAATGTGTTTATGGAGAGTAGTTCAGGTTCATTGAAGATGATACCAGAATCAAGAATTGTTATGATCATTTCTTGAACGTGTTAAATAGTTTATTGATTGATTAAGTTTCTTATATCTGGCCCAATGGTAAACCTTATGGGTACGTAAAGACATATGTAGGGGTTGTTTGAAATCGTTTACAGATGCAACAACATCAGAAACAGGGGAGTCGATAAATGTAAATCAACACTAGGTACAATTGGCAAAGTATTAGCAGAGGAACCGAGAGAGTGTGTCGCGACGCACGGCGTCGTACAGTCACGGAAAGCGCCGTTGTTGTTGGTTGTGGAATAACCCATCCCTTACTCACATATACAAATACACGCGAGAAACGTACACACGTGGAGGTACCATTACGCGATTCGAAAAGATAAACATTTGACTGAAATTGAAAGCATTAATAGAGGTGGGTATTACATTTTAATGTGCCCACGGTTGATTTAATTTCGACCGAGGAAATAGATACGTACGTAGATAGATAGATGGATGGATGGATGCGTGCTCTTCAAGAGGGTAAACAACCCGCTCTCACTGTACCACCACCACCACAACCATAACCGCCGCCGCGCCGCCTCCCATTTCGCTCTCATCTACATTTGTTTGTTATATATCCATAATTGGAGTTGAAGATGAATTGATAATATTGACTTCGCTAATGTCTCTCTCTTCATACGTACATACATATAGATTTAGGTATATAAAACTGGCGCGGCGACTGATGGAACTCGCGAGGGGGAGGAAAGGGGGTGGGTTTGATTTGGAAGCGTTCACTTTTCGTATATACCTTCTGCAAACGGTATTATTCTACCTTATGCATAATGCGAGCAGTAGATGGAATTGCCCTATCGCTTACACGGAATTCGGAGGGAGATGAACAAACAGAAATTAAAATCCTTTCAGGCAAAATAAACCAGCATGTGTGTATTAGGAACTTAAGGGTAATAATTAATGGCAAAAAATAACTCCAGATTTTAATTTTAATGTTAGTACGGAGATAGTTTACTTCAAACTATCATATCCTCCCATGTAGTTAAGGTCTTTCTTTCCCTTCACCTTTTGCTTTAAATTTAATAAAAGGAGAGTTTTCATTGAATTAAAAAGTTGACGAAAGATTTTCAATCACCTTCTCTCCTTTAGCGATTTTATTAGTGATGGGCACTATCGAATAAAAACTATCGAACTATTCGATAGTTCACTACTATTCGAATTATTCGATAGTTGAAAAGTATTCGAATAAAAAAAGTAATGAATAGTTTTAGTAACTGAAAGTAGTTACTGAAAATAGTAGTTACTTTTTTTATTCGAATACTTTTCAACTATCGAACTGAACGTTGGAGTCGTGGTTGGAATGGGTAAATGATACGTTTGCGCATTGTCTACTACTTCGCTACTTCCTCGTAGCAGAGCCGAATAATATAAACAATTCTATAATTATTAGACGTTATCAATACATACATACATACTTTAAAAACATAATTTTCTATGGCACCAATTTATACTAGTTAAATATGAGGCAAAATAAAATGCAAATAAATAATTAATAATTTTTAAATTACTGTAGTGATGATTTGAGTCATAAATACTTAGGTACTATATGTTTGTACTGCGTACTTATAATTACCCAAAAAAAAATAATAATAATAAGTGCAGAAACATATAAAAAAAAGTAGTTAAATGTAAAAATAAAAAACTCTTTATTCGTCGCCCTCTAACAAATACCTGGATAAGAACAACAGATGTTTCTAAAACACTTATTTTAGTTCAATAACAATAAAGTACGTATAGCAATAAATAATACAAAAAAGATCGCTTACCTAAGTAAATAATAATTTTATCAAAGTAATAAGAATTAGAAACCATGTTTCAAGTCGAGGTTATTTATTATTTTCAGCATAGCCTGTTTGTTTTTTATCCATACTAGCATATTAATCGTATATTTGTCTGTTGGTATACACGTTCGTATCAGTATATTTGTATGTTAGTATGGACCGAGCGACGGATAACCGTCTGCTGCCTGACTATCGTGTAATTGAAAAAAATAGTAATTACTAAATTCATTCGAATGAATTCATTCGATAGTTAAAAGTATTCATTTAGTAATTATTCGATAGTTCAATTTATTCGATAGTGCCCATCACTAGATTTTATTCTATTTTGCCGAACCCCTGTCCTCCTCATTTTAGGCTTACGTAATTAATGAACGTCCCTTATTGGTAAATATGAGAAACATTTTTTGTTTTTATTTCCTTTGAGATTTTGTTGCCTGTACATTCGATTTTGTTTCCTTTTTGATTTGGCAACGTCGTCGTTGTGTCCTTTTTTCGTCTTCTTTTACAATCTGGCAGTCAGTGGCTCGTTTCATGAAACGACTGCGTTATTGAATCCCGTAAAACTGCAAAGTGAAAATGGCCTGATGCGTTCCTCCGTCCGGCTCATATAACGGTCACATAACCGTCTTAAATAGCCATAAAAGGGCAATTGGGAATCGTATTCCTTGCATGCATTCTCTTACTACTCCTACACTGAAATGGAAAACTGCCGTTCATGCTTACTACGTTAGCAGCTCGATCTTTCTTTAATTCAGTTTGACTTGATGATCGTTACGACCATCGTCGTTTGTTACTTTGCTCGTGGTGACGACAACCTTTGATTTGACAGGAGTTGGCAATAAATAAAACAGTAAAGAGAACGAGAAATATAAATAGCAAAAGTTATACAGATTCATTAGGTCTTCGGTCCTGAAAAAACACCTCCATCCTCGGAATCTAACTAATCTACTCTAGATCTTCCTCTGCCTGCCCGTCTATATAAACGTGTATCTACTGCTATAGTAGATAATAATAGTTTCGTCCTAGAATTTCATTTCGTCGTTAAAATGCGCTCAACGTTTTCCCACGTAGATCTTTCTTTTGGAGTATCGTCTAAAAGTTGTGGCATTTACCTCTTGGATGTACAAGTTGGCATGGCTATAGCGGTGAATTTATTTAAGAAGCTAAGAATTAAGTCCTTTTTGCGTTCCGTCGCTGTTGAGCGTCTCTCGGCATCTCGTCTGCTCACGCAAAGAAAGAGGAAACTTAATAAAAGCCATAAGGTAGAGCAAATTGCCGGAAAAGTGGATTATTTCGTTTCCTACGTGGACAGGAGTTCATTAATTTCAGCGACGTTCTTCGCCACTGCCCCAACAGAGACGACGGCGACATCGACGACGCGTCGCGACGCTATCGCTCCACTCCTCCGCCCTTTACCGAGACTGCAACACCTTTTTCGTGTTTCTTCACTGTGACATTACCCAAGAGCCCAACGGTATGCAAATAAAGTAAGAAACTGGAGAGGATCTTGATGGAGAAGTAGGATGGCGCGGGGTGCCGGTGTCGAAAGGACAGGGGAAACTTTTTCGCGTAATGGGAAACAACATTTTGGCGTTTCAATAAAGGCGAAACAAATACAATACACTTGGTAGTTACGAAGAATTAGTTTTTCGAGGTTTTCTTCTGTCTGTTATTAAGTCCATCAAGCACTGCTTTACTACATTCTGATCTTTCACATCCTTTCAACTTGTTATTCATAACAGTGAAACTGGCCTATAGATCCATGGGCATGCAGTTGTTTCCAAAATACTTTTCATATTTCTTTATCTTTGATGATGGTAACGTTCCAACCACTATCAGAATTAATGTATCAGAATTTAATTGGTTTTTAGAGTACCCAAAAAATTTTCCAGTTTATTTTCACTCCAAACAAGTTCAATTTTATGAAAGGCGATAACATTTTTTTGCCCTCTCAAAAAAGAACAAAGGAATACTGATCTTCCTCTTTTATATCTATCGTTTCTTGATCATTCCTTCTTTTGTTACCAGTAAATTATTTAAAATGGGAGACAAGTTGATTTGGAGTGTTGGTGGGAAAGTTTCTGTTCGTCCTTTTAATTAAATTTGTCTGGATAATGCGGTGATGTTGGACGGTCACAGTCGTTGCCGCGCCTGGATCCACACCTGTTAAACTTCGACAATTGAATCCCTTCGACCCTTGTTAATTGTCTGGAATAGGGAGAAATCATTATCCCGATTCTGTCGTGACGTGCGGACCGCAAGACGAACCCTCCTGCTTGCTCTTAGCCGCCTTTGCCTACGTTCACAGATTTCCATTCACTCACTTACTTGCTTGATTCTGTCCACCAATTGTTATTATCATCGTCGTCCTCGTCACTACTTGTTTTCGGTCAAGGTATTTCGTAGACCCTTGTCTACTAACCGCTCTACTGGGGTAATATGTACTTGTAGTGACAGAAAAGGGGGACAATGGAATTTTCAATTAGGTTGAAAATAGTGTCCGGATTCAAGAAATTAATCCCTTAAGTACCGAGTGTCTAAAATCAGTGCACATTATTTAACAGAAATTTATTTTTAGTGAAGAGACGTTAATATCAACTGTCTGTATACAGGGTGTTTTTGAAAAACGTGTGGAGTTTTGGAGGGTGTTAACTACATGCAATAACGAATCGCATAATGATAATAGCAAGGACAAATTTCATTTTTTGAAAAAAAAAAAACAGTAAAATATCAATTCGATGTTGGTGGTTGCATAATTTGATCAAATTTTGAGTCTGGCTTCTGTATGATGTCTAGTTTTGATTTATCTCGGCCAACTAACGAAAGAAAAAATATTTCTATCTAATGAAGTTTGGTTTTGTAACAATTAGAATGAAAATTCAGATTTGAAGAAAAACTATTTTTTTTAATTCAATTATAAAGTGTCTTATAAGTCAGCGTCCAAACGAAAAAAGGCAGTAGAGGAGGTCATTTCTAATCAAAATAATTTGAATGTTGATGGTTCGTAAGTTATTGCAGGATTTGTGTATTTTCCAAAAACAAAAATTAATTGAGCCGTCACGGGACGCCTGGCAGTTGTGAAACATTCATTTAACGTTTATTGCCATTAAATACAAAAATATTAAATTAAAAAATTTATTTCAAGTTGCGACCACTTATTTAATTCTTTTACTCAGTGACCAGTAATTGTAACACTCGATATTACCTCTGACGGTATTAATGTGACAATTGGTCGATGATAACTGAAGTATCAAGTAAAACACAGGTTATGTGTACTATAAAACAACACCGCTAAACTGATTGTGAGTAGGAAGAAAATCGCACACTACTCCGCATAGACTGTATATATGTAAATACAGGGTTTTTCAAATTGATGGGCTATAAGAAGTATATGAATTAGTAGAAGGAATTCAATTCTGAAACTTGGGCTCATTTGGTTATTGTTTATGCGGCTTCTTTTAAAAATATTTTCAAGTTCGATTTACGTCCGGTTATACCGGAAGTCGATGCCAACTTTATTTTAAATGGAATGGAATATTTTTTACGCTGAATTCGAATAAAACGTGTAATTCTAAGGTAAGTTTGATAACCAACTTGTACACCTATGACGATCGGTTTCTGATTGTGAGTTAATTTAATTTAAAAAAAAAAAACATCGCTACCGCAACCCAAATTATAAAAAATCATAACTTCCACAAAATACGACTTAGAGTGTTGAAATTTTTACTAGTAATAGCTGAATATTAGTGCTAACGCCTTGACAAAATTGAATTAAATAATTTATACAGGGCGTTCAAAATAAAATTCTAAAATTGAAAAACTTCAAACACGAATTACCTCGTTTTTTTTCAAATGGCACCTACTATTTTTTATTTTTTCAATCGATTCCTTCTTTTATCCTCTTTCGATTTATATGGATACTTCCTTTTTTATTTGAAAATATTGGAATAATTTTGAATTATTACATAAAATAGGAAGTATCCATGTAGATCGAAAGAGGATAAAAAAAGGAATTGATTGAAAAAATAAAAAATAGTAGGTGCTATTTGAAAAAATGAGGTAATTCGTGTTTGAAGTTTTTCAATTTTAGAATTTTATTTTGAACGCCCTGTATAAATTATTTAATTCAATTTTGTCAAGGCGTTAGCACTAATATTCAGCTATTACTAGTAAAAATTTCAACACTCTAAGTCGTATTTTGTGGAAGTTGTGATCTTTTATAATTTGGGTTGCGGAAGCGATTTTTTTTCTATAAATTAAATTAATTCAGAAACCGATCGTCATAGGTGTACAAGTTTGTTATCAAACTTACCTTAGAATTACACGTTTAATTCGAATTCAGCGTAAAAAATATACCATTCCAATTAAAATAACAAAGTTGGTATCGACTTCCGGTATAACCGGATGTAAATGGAACTTGAAAATATTTTTAAAAGAAGCGGCATAAACAATAATTAAATGAGCCCAAGTTTCAGAATTTAATTCCTTCTACTAATTCATATACTTCTAATAGCCCATCAACTTGAAAACCCCTGTATATACACCATCGTATAGCGTCGCGAACGTCGCGAAATCGCCACCCATTGCCATGGCAACGATCAAGTTAACCCGCGGCTATAAATGCTTCACATAAATAATTTAATATGTCTACGTTATTTTATAACAGCAGGCTGTCATTTTTTAAAATTGCAATTTCGAAGGGCGAACATGTTCATTTGTAGTATTTTCAAACATTGTACATTGTAATTTCAGACAGAAAGCACGCACAAAGGAAAAGAGTCAGAACTTTCAGTTTCACTAAAAATTGCTTTGCGTTTAAAGCGATGTTAAAAGAAATGAGTACACAATCGGAAATGTCCAAGTATCGCAAAAAGTGACTTATTTAATGCAAAATTTCATATGGTACAATATTTTGCTGTTAGTGATAATAATGTCATTTACTTAACACCTTATGCCTTATAAAGTTATATGCCGTCTTTGTAAATATATAAATTCAAACGTTACTGTATACATTAGGAATTAACTCATAAACAAAGGAAGAGAAAGGATTTCTATTAGCGTTAACGAATGATTGTTAAAAATGTCTACCGTGTTACTTAAGTAAGGCCCACTTATAAAAAAATAACCCCCTCTCGTACATACTGAAAGCCACCACCCCTTAAAGAATCTGCCAAAACTTTTTATATTTGTGTATCATTGTATTAAGTATAAAGGTAAACTTTATTTATTATTAATGGAGTTTTTAGTTACTTTTCGATGTACCTACCTAGACATTCAGAAAATATTTATTAAATAATAGGCTCAAAAAAAAGTTTTTTTTTGTTGTCTTATTTAGTGATGGGCACTATCGAATAAATTGAACTATCGAATAATTACTAAATGAATACTTTTAACTATCGAATGAATTCATTCGAATGAATTTAGTAATTACTATTTTTTTCAATTACACGATAGTCAGGCAGCAGACGGTTATCCGTCGCTCGGTCCATACTAACATACAAATATACTGATACGAACGTGTATACCAACAGACAAATATACGATTAATATGCTAGTATTGATAAAAAACAAACAGGCTATGCTGAAAATAATAAATAACCTCGACTTGAAACATGGTTTCTAATTCTTATTACTTTGATAAAATTATTATTTACTTAGGTAAGCGATCTTTTTGTATTATTTATTGCTATACGTACTTTATTGTTATTGAACTAAAATAAGTGTTTTAGAAACATCTGTTGTTCTTATCCAGGTATTTGTTAGAGGGCGACGAATAAAGAGTTTTTTATTTTTACATTTAACTACTTTTTTTTATATGTTTCTGCACTTATTATTATTATTTTTTTTTGGGTAATTATAAGTACGCAGTACAAACATATAGTACCTAAGTATTTATGACTCAAATCATCACTACAGTAATTTAAAAATTATTAATTATTTATTTGCATTTTATTTTGCCTCATATTTAACTAGTATAAATTGGTTTTTAAAGTATGTATGTATGTATTGATAACGTCTAATAATTATAGAATTGTTTATATTATTCGGCTCTGCTACGAGGAAGTAGCGAAGTAGTAGACAATGCGCAAACGTATCATTTACCCATTCCAACCACGACTCCAACGTTCAGTTCGATTGTTGAAAAGTATTCGAATAAAAAAAGTAACTACTATTTTCAGTAACTATTTTCAGTTACTAAAACTATTCATTACTTTTTTTATTCGAATACTTTTCAACTATCGAATAATTCGAATAGTAGTGAACTATCGAATAGTTCGATAGTTTTTATTCGATAGTGCCCATCACTAGTCTTATTCCATAATGTATTAACATACACATACTTCTGCCGTAGAAAACGTCACTGCAATTACAACGACTTTTTGTTCCACAGCGATACACTGAATTACTGCCAATGAATGATTGATACTGTTAATTGGCAGTTGATTGAACGCGGCATTGCAATTATCGTATTTTCTAGGTGATTTACCAGGGCCGGACTCGCTCTTAGGTACCTACCTACCTGTAGGTACTTTCAAGTGTGTTTTCCTCGAAATTTTCCGGACCTGCATACCTTTACTTTATTGTTTTATTTTACAGTACCCTATCGTCTCCTGAAGCTCCCCACTTATTTCAGAAACACTGTTGTGCACTGAACGATTATTTGAACACTCTGTATCGTTTCATTTATTTTATGGTATTTCTGAAAGATTCGGGTATCATTGAATACTTTGCACATGGTCGTTTTCAAAGTTGTGTATCTCATTTTCAATAATGGGCATTTTGACTCGACCTTCTCGGAACACTTGCTGGTACCTACGCTACCCACGGGGGGTTTTATACAATGGCATCATAGACTTTCTCTCACCCTTAATGTTATTTAGTTTTGTAAATAGTTTTCGTTTTGTAGTAGTAGCTCTCTAAACTCGGTTTAGAACAGTTGTATCTTCTGTATAATAAATGCATAAAACCAATAGTTGCGTCTAATTAATTTTAGGCACAAGCAATAGTACAAAGATTGAAATCGCAATCAGTTTGTATATTGCCAAAGTACACAGTAACATATTTGGTCCTTCGAGCCGGATACAGCCGGATTCACATACAGATAATAATTATTCAATACGTTAATCAGTTTATTATACAGTGCGACTCATTCATAAAAAACAAGTGTAGTTATACAGTCGTGAAATGCAAGTTAAGGAGCTACTCGTGTGACTCTCAGTGGAGTGAATTTCCAAAACCATCCAATTGTAATCATTGTGCGTCTAAAAATCACAACTATATGCAGCAGCCAATCATCAAATAACCGATAAAACGATCGAAGTCTTCTCTTCAACCAATACCAGCTGAGATTAAGTCAGATAAGTGAATATAATCTCCTTTCCTATTTCTTTATTTGATCCTGCTTAGTTTCATCAGTTCAGTCGTGTATATTTACTTCAATTTAACTTCTTTATCGTAATAATCAGTTAGCAAAATGTCGGCAGAAAAGACAATAACTAAACTAAAAAAGCAACGAACAACATTAAAAACAAAATTAACAAAATTTACAAATTTTTTGGATGATGTTCAAAATCAAGAAAGAGATACGGAGATAAAAATGCGCTTAAAGGATTTTGAAGGGGCATTAGATAAGTTCGCGGATATTCAAAATGAGTTAGACGAATTAACATCAGAAGATTCAACTGATTATGACGATTTTGAAAATCTTTATTATAAAACAATTAGTCATGCACACGATATAATTGAGAAAAACAACATTAATCAAAACGTTATGCATCCAATAAATATGTCAAATGAGGGCAATTATTCACAACACAATAATCTTAAATTACCTGCGATAGAATTGGTCACGTTCGATGGCTCCTATGATAAGTGGTTAAATTTTTATAATCATTTCAAATCAACAATACACGGTAATAATAATATTCCAACGTTAAATAAATTTCATTATTTACGAATTTCTTTAAAAAGCGAAGCGTCATCCGTTATAGAAGCATTAGAGTCATCCGAAGAGAATTACGCGATTGCGTGGGAGATGTTAATAAAAAGATACAACGACAAGCGTGCAATTGTTCAAGAGCATGTCAAATCATTAATGGAACTACCCAGCATATCAAAGGAATCGTCAGTTGATTTGAGAATTCTAGTAGATAGGGTACAAATGCATTTACGTTCATTAAAATCACTCGGCGAACCAGTAGATTCGTGGGACACCTTATTGATTTATGTAATTACCTCAAAGCTTGATAGAACAACACATAGGGAATGGGAAAAGGAAGCGAAAGGTTCAGAATTACCTAAAATGTCCACATTTATCGAGTTTTTAGAAGATAGATGTCGAATCTTAAAATCCACGGCAAGTAATAACGCAATTCATTCGAATAGTCATCATAAATCACATCAAGCGAACACTCATAAGCGACACGCTTTAGCTACTACACAAAAATCTTATTCATGTTGTATTTGCAAGGGTTCTCATAGGTTATACGGGTGTGAATTATTTTTAAAAATGAGTGGTAAAGAGAGGTTTGATAAAATTCGATCATTAAAGGCATGCCATAATTGTTTAAATGTAGGTCATAGAAGTAAGGAATGCAAATGGTCTGGTTGTAAGACATGTGGCAAAAAACATAATACACTTCTTCATTTCGAAACAATTGACAATCAACAAGTAGACCAAACTGATGAAATAAACAGACATTCAGAAAATTCTAATCTTAAGATACATAGCGCCATAATTCCTACTCAAGTTTTATTATCAACGGCATTAATACATATAAAGAACAACCAAAATAACATGATACAAGCTCGCGTTTTATTAGATAGTGGATCACAAAGTCACTTTATAACCAAAAAATTAGCTGATAGATTAAATTTACCATTCAAACTCATAAATTTGCCAGTTGAAGGTTTAAATCAAGTTGAAACACGGATCAAGCATTCAGTAAAGACAGAAATATATTCTAAACAAACTAATTATCATGAAAATATCGAATTCTTTGTTATACCAAAAATATGCAATAAATTACCTAATCAATTTATTGACAGACGCGGATTAGTAATACCACACAATATTAAACTTGCAGATCCAAGGTTCTTTGAGCCAAGTGAAATTGATGCACTATTAGGTATAGAAATCTTCTTTGATTTATTATGCATCGGACAGATAGACATAGGTAATCATAATGCGAAACTACATAAAACGAAATTAGGATGGATTATTTCAGGAAAAATAGGTAACGATCACAATTCAAAGCAACACAGTAATTGCATGTTGAGTTTTAATTCACTGCGTAAGGACATTTCAAAATTTTGGGAAATTGAGGAAATTGAAAATAAAATATTTCTGTCTGAAGAAGAGTACCAAGTCGAAGAGCATTTTAAGAAAACCACAAAACGAGATCCAACAACCGGAAGATATACAGTTCGTTTACCATTTAAAAGTAAAATTCAAAATTTAGGCGAATCTCGCGGAATAACCGAAAAACAGTTTTATTCGTTAGAACGAAAACTTTCAAAAAATCCAGCACTAAAGGATGAATACATTAAGAATATGCGCGAGGCAATTAGTTTAAATCATATGATAGAAATTGAATGTAAGGAAATTCAAAATAAACATTGCTTTTTACCTCATCATCCTGTTATTAAGGAAAGTAGTAGCACAACGAAAGTCAGAATCGTATACAACGCCTCATCGAAAACAAGTACCGGGATTTCGCTAAACGATTGTTTAAAAGTCGGCGCAGTCGTTCAAAATACTAGTTGGGATATCATTCTTAGATTTCGCACTCATCAGGTAGTCATGCTAGCGGACATAGAAAAGATGTATAAACAAATACGTTTAAATACCGAAGATTCCCAGTTTCAATTAATTCTATGGAGAGAAAACGATACAGACCTATTAAAATCCTATATGATTCCAGTAGTCTTATTTGGTAGTGCATCAGCGCCCTACTTAGCAACTCGCGTATTACAACAATTAGCGGACGACGAAAAATTAAAATTTCGTATAGCTAGTGAAATTCTTAAACGGGACTGTTATGTAGATGACGTAATGACAGGGACAGACAAAATAGAAGATGCAGTAAAAATGCGCGACGAACTTATAGGTTTGACTGGAGCGGGAGGATTTACACTAAGAAAGTGGACTTCTAATCACCCACAAGTTTTAGAAGGCGTGTTAAATTATTCTACAAATATTCATTTATTAGTAGAAAAGGATTCAGAAACAAAAGCATTAGGAATCCAATGGAACAGTACAAGCGATCAAATCACGTATAAGGTTAGCAAAGAATTCGATTCGAAATGTACAAAACGAAACGTACTGTCCAACATCGCTCGTTTATACGACCCAGTAGGTTTATTGGGACCAGTAATAGTGTGCGCAAAAATATTAATGCAAAGGCTATGGCAATGCCAAGCGGGATGGGATGACTCATTACCACATAACATTTATACCACATGGAAAAACATACAAAATCAATTACCTTTATTAAACAAAGTCACATTTGATCGTAAAACCATAGTAGAAAATGCCGATCAGATAGAAATACACGGATTTTGCGATGCCAGCGAACGGGCGTATGGCGCGTGTCTATACATAAAATCTGTTGATAACCACGGCACCATTTTAACAAACCTGTTGTGTTCCAAAAATAGAGTTGCACCTTTAAAATCTATATCGTTACCCAAATTAGAGTTATGCGCCGCATTATTACTTTCCCGTTTAATAAAAACCGTATTAAATGCAATAACAAAACCCATTAACAATATTTATTTATGGTCTGACTCCTCAATTGCTTTACAATGGATAAGTACCCCGCCTTACTTGTTAAAAACATTTGTCGCGAATAGGGTTGCGGAAATTCGAGAAACAACAAATACCATGCAATGGAGACATGTTCCTTCACAGGACAATGCTGCGGATATACTTTCACGTGGTCAACTACCAGCGGACTTTGTCGCAAATCAAGTTTGGAAAACAGGCCCAGAATGGCTTAAATTAGATAAAACACACTGGCCCAATGGACCCATTCAGTTAGTTCCACTTTGTGAATTAAAGTCAATTACAACCTTAACTACAACCGAACACAAAAGTCCAGTATTAAACGAATATTCATCCCTACGTAAATTACAGCATGTAATAGCGTACATTTTACGATATAAAAACAATTCATTAAAACCAAAGGCAAAATTTACCGGCCCTCTCACGGCCAAAGAACTTCATAATGCACTAATAAAAATTTTGAAATTAACACAAGAAGAAGGCTTTTTGGACGACATAAGACAACTAATTAAATCAAATTGTGTACTTGCAAATAGTAAAATTCGAGCACTTAATCCTTTTCTATGCAAGGACGGGCTTATTCGGGTAGGAGGCCGCTTGAAAAATTCCGATCTTTCCTATTATGAAAAATACCCAATAGTACTTCCTAAGAGTCATCATGTAACCAATCTAATTATTGAGTATCATCACCTTCTTAATTTACACAGCGGTATTCAAACTACCCTTAATTCAGTAAGATCCAAATACTGGCCCATTAATGGTAAAAGCATGACAAAAACAATTATACGCCGATGTGTAACATGTTATCGAGCAAAGCCAAATGATGACAATTCATATTTTATGGGCAATCTTCCACGTAGTCGAGTAACGCCTGCACGACCTTTTCTAAACACAGGACTTGATTATTGTGGTCCGTTCTTTGTAAAGGAAAAGAAATACCGGAACCGTGGTAAAATAAAGGTTTATGCTTGCATATTCGTGTGTTTTGTAACAAAAGCTGTACACATAGAGTTGGCCTCAGATTTGAGTACAGACACATTTATTGGATGCCTACGTAGATTTTTTGCACGCCGTGGACGTTCAATTAATTTATATTCAGATAACGCTACAAATTTCGTCGGTGCCAAAAATGAAATTGACAATTTATATAAAAATATTCAATCGCAAGAAACGAGGCAATACTTAGCCGACAAGGGCATAATGTGGCATTTTTCGCCGCCTAAATCCCCTCACTTCGGTGGACTTTGGGAAGCTGCCGTAAAGTCCTTTAAGCACCATTTTCTTAGAACTGTAGGTGACGCTCTTTTCACGTTTGAAGAGCTAGAAACATACGCGACTGAAATTGAAGCAGTCTTAAACTCTCGACCCATTACCCCTCTATCTACCGATCCAAATGACCTGCGTGCCCTAACTCCTGCTCATTTTTTGATCGGAGATTTATTCACCACCATACCTGATGTTGATGTACAAGAACCAGTCGGTCGTTTGTCTAATTGGCAACATATTCAAGTTATTAGGCGACATTTTTGGAAGCGCTGGCATAAGGACTACTTAAATCAACCTACAGTACGATCCAAATGGCAACAATCAACCGCTGACAATATCAAGCTGGGTACCATGGTTCTTTTAAAGGAGGATAATGTTCCGCCACTTCATTGGTCTCTTGGGCGGATCGTGGAGGTCTTCCCAGGAAACGACGGAAGAGTTCGAGTAGTTTCCGTAAAAACTAAATCCGGTATTTATAAACGTTGTGTCAGAAGTGTGGCGCCTTTGCCAATTGAGTAAAATATCAGTGCTTATTAATCAATACAAGTGACGTAATCATCAATTGAACGAGGTACGTTCAAGGCGGGCGGAATGTTGTGCACTGAACGATTATTTGAACACTCTGTATCGTTTCATTTATTTTATGGTATTTCTGAAAGATTCGGGTATCATTGAATACTTTGCACATGGTCGTTTTCAAAGTTGTGTATCTCATTTTCAATAATGGGCATTTTGACTCGACCTTCTCGGAACACTTGCTGGTACCTACGCTACCCACGGGGGGTTTTATACAATGGCATCATAGACTTTCTCTCACCCTTAATGTTATTTAGTTTTGTAAATAGTTTTCGTTTTGTAGTAGTAGCTCTCTAAACTCGGTTTAGAACAGTTGTATCTTCTGTATAATAAATGCATAAAACCAATAGTTGCGTCTAATTAATTTTAGGCACAAGCAATAGTACAAAGATTGAAATCGCAATCAGTTTGTATATTGCCAAAGTACACAGTAAC
Organism: Agrilus mali; assembly: GCA_029378335.1. Classification (NCBI taxonomy): domain Eukaryota; kingdom Metazoa; phylum Arthropoda; class Insecta; order Coleoptera; family Buprestidae; genus Agrilus; species Agrilus mali. Next base: position 12,393,336 of record CM055663.1, on the reverse strand, counting down.
AAACACCTTGTATAAATAATAGAAGAACATACAAAATAACAAAGGTAGATAATCTTTTTGTGTCCTGTTGTGATATCGATATCGACTGATTTAAAGTCAATCATTTGCGAGAAAGAGACAAAAATTATAATATAATAAATGTTATTTATTGTTTATACAGGGCGATTTTCATTTATTTAATGTATAATGAAACACTATTCTTATTTTTTTTTTGTTCTCAAAGGTCAATAATAGGATGAAATATTATTGGCTTGTTTCGGGATAAAATAAATCACCCTGTTAGTTACATAGTCACGCAGTAAGGTGCATGTGGGTAGAGGAAAATCGGTTGGGGGCCGAGTAGCGCCGCGACGACGGCGTCTTGCTGTGTCCTTTGTCCCTAATGGAAAGAAAATCCACTTTGACATTACCTGTTTTTAGGGCGTCCGCCGCTGATGGAATACTCACCCGCTGGCACTTGTTATTTTTGTTTTTATCACCAAAACGGTTCTAATGTGCCCTATCGTCTTTTCCCACCCTCTTACTTTCTAGAACGAGGAGTAATAATATAATAGATAATATAAACAAATCCAAAGGAAATTGATATTTCGTCTACGTGACTAAATTTGATGAGTGATATTTGTGGCAATAAATAGAAATGGATGAAAATCTACCTGTTAATAGGTTATATAATTTTTAAGCTTTTTATGGGTCACTGTTTCACTCACTCACTCACTATAAGCGACAGAAGAAAAATTGAATGGATGTTATTTTTAAAAAAAAAGAATGGCACAGCATATGACAATGATTTGTTGGGAGACTTCCGTTTTTTGTAAAGTTAATCCTTTCGAAATTTATGTTTCTGTTAGAGAGAGCATGGGGCAAAGGGGTGAGGGGGGGGGGGTACGCGGAGGTGGTAGCGCCGAGACACGCCGTGTCGAAAATTGCTGCTTCCTTGTGTGGAAAATTAGTAAGAATAATTGCTCTTGGTAGCCGTTTGCCGCGGTTTCGGTCGCCAGAGTATCGTATCTATTTTACGATGTCTGAAATCTTCTGCAGTATTTTTACTCGGAATGAAGTATCTTTAGTATGTAAATATACCTTTAATTTACATAGAAACGACTCCGGCGGTTTAAAATTGTGCCTCGTCCATCGTGAAGCTCATCTTCCGGTTTTTTGCTTCACTAAACACCGTTGAATAAATTAGAGCGATTTTGTATTCGAGAACAAAAAACACGCATTTTAATGCCACCGACTCGCTTCTACTTCTACTCTAATATTCTTCGTCAATGCCGACCCAACTTCTCCACCAGTCTTTATGGCGACAGCCAAATTTTCAACATAACAACAATATTTTCACAAACTAAAATTAAATTGATCAACAAATGTTACGCTTTTATTATTTCTTAATAATATAAAATTTGCTCTTTTCAGACTATTGAAACTTGAAAGGTACCTACCGTATGTGTTTATTTTACTGATACCTACTCAAAAATAAATAGGACAATAAATTTATTTTTTTGCCTTTTCAATAAACTCAAAAAAGGTTACCAGAGTGTGCCATTGTGAAATCCGCTCGTAATTTTAAAATTTATTTAAAGCCCTTTAATAAACCGCAAGTCGAAGATGTTTTATGCAAATAGCAGCTTTCGGAAGGAGCATAATTCAAATGGGAAGAAGTGGCGGTAGCGCAAAAGTGTAGTTGGTGGATGGGGCGGAGGCAGCAGGAGGTGGTGGCCTCTTATTTTGGGCCTTGATCGAGCTATAAAACACTGTCCGGATGAGCTGCCTTCGGGGAAAAGTCACCGAAGCCGCGACACCTTCCCGACCCTCGTTAGCCCCTTGTCTTCCTCTTTCCTCCAGGTCACATACATACAGTACACACACGCCTCAAATTCGGCCCTTTTACCACTCTAAAACAACGCACGACTACAACCGTTTATAATGTGAAAATTTCCTTAAGGGCAAACGGGATTCTCTTTGAACCGTTCAAGGATTCCTGAACTTTTGAGAACTTGAAAGAACAATCACGATCACGATCAATATGAACAATGGCGTGACAATTTATTGTCCAGAAATCCTAATTTTTACCAATACTAATAAACAGTGGCGGCTTGTGGTCGAATACGAAGGGGGTTCACAAAGTTAATAACATGTAGGTTATATCAGAACATGAAGCGTATTTCACGATGTTGTAAATGCGCCGCAGGCGAAGATTTTTAATATTTTTAGGAGAAACAAATACTTATGGCATTTAATAACACAATAAATAAAAACCTTACGTTTACTTATACAGGAAATCCATTCGTCTATGTTTTGAATTAGCAAACACACAACACTTTCATTAGCATTACCGGCAAAAATCAGGAACGGAAAGCAAAATAATGCGTTTAATTTATTACACCCACACAACCACGAAGTTTTTTTATACTGTTCTACTTTAAACACACGTTTGAACTTTTTATTTTTTATGGTACACTCTTGTGTCAGCTGTAGTTTTGGGCGAGGTGGACCCCTTTTCTTTATTTCGAAACGATTTTGAAAATTATTTGAATTTTCTTTAATATATTTTACCGAACACGACTCCATCATTTACGTAATATTTTAATTAACACGTATTGTGCAATAAATTGTGCGTCATTTACAATTAGTGGACTTTGAACTCTAAAATCTGAACATGCTTCTGAACATAATTTTTTTACTATCGGTTCCTACCAACACTAGCTTCCAGAGCCTTTAAAAATGACTCGTACTGGACATTTTCACCAGGTGGCAGGCTAACCGAAGTTGCAAAACCCTGGCAGAATGTCGGGTACCCGTGCCGACGTAGCACGACATTATTCCGGCTGATTCCGGCTTCTCGTGCAGTGCACCTAAACGCTGTATGTTGAGTGTATTTTATCTTCCATTTCACGCGTCCGACGCCTCTCTCTCTAACACATGGACATCAAACGGAGTATCGCTCTCGTGATATGTTCAGAATCAAAACTTGAACCAAAAAAGTTGGGTGAAGTCGTCAGAGACACAACAAAAATTTAAATATTTTCTATGGGTTACGGGTTGGTGTTTTGTAACTATGAACTATGAAATGGTAAAAGGGATGTATATTATACGATAATCATCAATAAATATAATAATAAATATTAAAAGGATAAAATTATAAATATGGTGTAACTAGTTCAATTTTTAAGGGGGTTCACTGAACAAATGCACCTACAGTAAAACCGCCACTGCTAATAAGCTATCAATTATTCAATGATACATAAATAAAAGAAATTACGGGACGTCAATGCTTTGTACCCTGTTAAACGACTTGTTCACTGTATTATTGACTTACTAGCAAATACTTGTCTGATGTTTATGTTCGATTGCTCGAAATTTTTCATATTTTTCCCAAACCGTCTCGTACTTCTTCTGTGTGGAAGTTCCGCTATATGTTACTAAAATATTTTTATTTTATTTATTTCAGGCGTAAGTTACAAATATTAAAGATATTACCACTTATTCTAAAAGTCGTAATTATATTATTATTTAGTATAGAAAAGACCCTTTCACCCTGATTATAAGTTTGGGCTACTCAACCAATTCGCTGTATAAAAAAAAATTTACCTAAAAAAACCTAAAAAGTAATATTTCTGCAGAAGGTAAAAATACCTGTGCGCGAACCTGAAAATATTAAGTCGTGTAATATAACTCGGCCGGCGTCTACATAGTCTCTCAAATAAAGAGTAGCATTCTTAGCTAGTTGAACATTTTTTTATTTAAAAAAATTTTGGTTTTAATTTTTTAAAAAAAATAAAAAAGCTATACTAAATCATTTGGTCGCGTCTGGCACTTTTTTGGGTAATAGTCCTTAACAAGAGTATTAGATAAATTCATTGCCAGACGTGTATGTCCCTGCATTAATGAGTAATTAATTTTTCATTTACATTTTTTTATGTGATTTGCTCGTCAATAAAATTTACAGGGAATGTTAATTTACTTATAAAAAGCAGGAAAATAAAAGTCTGCCATTCCATTTTTACTGTAAAACTGTAATATACGTAAATTTTCAAAATTGAAAAAAAAAAAATGGTATATATATTATTAGTTCATGGCTGGTTTATAGCAAAAATAGTTTTGTTATATGTTATACATTTTTATTTTTCTTGTTCCGGGGAAAAAACGCACAATTTCAAAAAAAAACTTGTCGACGAGCTATGTGACTTAGTACAGCCTTTTTTTACAATTTTAAAAAAAAACACAGAAACCCCTAGATGTCTGGCTATAATTTAGCACCTATATAGTAAAATTAACACAATATATAAATGGCAGACACGAGTTAATGGTTTGGACCAGTAGTGCCGTCATACGTGCGTGCGCCGCGAAATATTCAATTAAAAAATTTGGCAATTTTCTTGGAATTTCCAATTCTCGAATTTGTACGCCAACCTATGCTGACAAAAGTAAAACAAAATAGTAGGTATCGGTTTACATTTTTTCGCTGTTAAATGGGTAAGGAAAATTTTTCAATTTTTCAAGTCAGAAATTTAGAAAAAAATCTGATGTATTAAGGGCGCCGTGAAAAAATCCGATCATTTAGGAAGCCGCACACTAAAAAAATTGGTAACCTCTCGTTTATACCTTTTTTTTGCAATTTTTGAAATTTTTTTTTTTCGAAAAATCAGTGACACGACTTTGCCATTTCTTATATACTATTCACAAGCTTGAAAACTCTTTTACCTATCACATTCAACGACGAGCTAATCATATGCCTATATTATTGTCATCAGCTCCCTAGCTATCTGGTTTGAAAAGAAAAAGTATATCTAATATATAAAATACGGGGAAATTCGAGGAATGAAAGAATACGGTTTGTATGTCACAGAGTTGGATGACGTATCGATTAAATGAGGTGATACCCCAATAAACCACCGACGAATTAATTTGCCATTTCGCAGTGCTTTGATTTGTTTTTCTATTAATTTTTGAGGGAGAAGAAAATTGAATATTCTGCTGCTTATTATTTCTTTTATCAACCTGTTTAAATATTATTTTTGAAGTGAAACTTCTTTGGGTGCGACGAGAGTAAAATCTCAAGGCCATGAAACGACATATTTCGTAACGATTCGTCTCGCGAAGTTATGACAATAGAAAGGCGCGCATTCGCATATCGGTATTAAAGTCAGCAGTTAGTGACCGGCATCTCATAGCAGTTATATTACAGTAAATGTTTATTTAACAACAATTAATATTTAATTAAGAGTGAGTATTATTATGTATTAATTTTAATTCCTTGTAGTTATTGATAGTTTACGGTTTCTTAAGCACTTGGAAAAATAAACGGAGGCGAAAAAAATTTGATGTACCTATGTACGTGTTTTCATTTTTAAAACGTAAATCCTGAAAATTCTCGTACTCTCTCTTCCTTTCACCAAACATTACTTATTCGTTATAAAGGTATAGAGATCGCCAAAAAAGTTTCACTTCTTTCACGTGTACTGAGTTGCATAAGATTAAATTTATTTGTTTTGGTAGTATATGTTCGGCTTGCAATAGGTGGAAGTTACAAAATAATGCCTTTCCAACAAAATATTTTTTAAAACTAGTAAGTACCTTTATGCTCTCGGTAAAGTTATTAAGACGGATAGAAGTGTGGCTTATTGAAGATGAGTTTTACTGTTTTTTTTTTGTATAAAAAGAAGGTCGAATTGTTACGAGTACTTGCCAATTAAGTTGGTGTGAGCATAATTAACGAACATCTTCCCTGAATACATAAGGAATATTCCCGGCTTTCCTGAAATATCTAGAAAACACCAGCAACGATCAATGGGAAAACAATTGGATTACTAGACGGCTGTAGAATTCCCTAGAAAAAGGCTCAAAAGACTATAAAAGGCGGACGCGGCACACACCGAGTTAGTTGACAGTGAACAGCTGATGTTTGGAAGCGAAGCGATCGATAGGCGAACAACAGGCGATAGAAGTCATAGTGTCTATGGTATAGCGAGTATTTATAGTAGAGATGAGCGGGAAAATAGACTTTTTAGTGAAATAAATTGTGTAGACTTGTTTATAACTGTAGTGTAGTCAAATTAACTTTAGTAGTGAAATAAATTCGTTATTTTTGTTTTGTTAATTGTGTTTTCCGTGACCGAACAAATCACAGAATGTTTTGCCATACGCGCATCAGACAATAGACAAAATAATAAATTATGAACAATTGTCTACTTGTATGAATAGGTAGCAGTTTGTAAAACGTGTCACACCTATTCGCTGAAACTCGATTGGCAGAATACCGATTCGCAGAAACCTTTTCGCAGAAGTCCTTTTGGCAGAAGAGGGCGCGCTCCTTATGCGAGGCATGTGTTACTGTTTCCTTTTCTTTTTACCCTTTGTTTCAGTTTTATTTTGCTATACAGTTCGATTCCATTTTTGTGAAGTCTGTCTTAGTCAAATAGTTGATTTAGTGAACTGAAATCTGGAAATAAACCTGATTCATTAAAACGGAATCGTACTGTAATTATCTAATGATGTGTGATTTTATTAAAGTTGAAGAAGATCCTATGTTTGAGTGGTTAGTTAGGTTAGTTTAGTAACGTACAGGAGTTGCTCAAAAATTTCACATCAAAAGGGCTATCATTACCGTGCGCTAATGATACAGAAGCAAGTGATTCTGAAATAAATTAATCATTTGTAATTACCGAAATATTAAATAAAACTTTCATACAACGAATTTTGAGACACCCTGTATCAAAAGAGAATCGTTTATGTTTAAAGAAAAGAGAACTGTATCAAGGAATAATCACAACTAGTGATGGGCACTATCGAATAAATTGAACTATCGAATAACTACTAAATGAATACTTTTAACTATCGAATGAATTCATTCGAATGAATTTAGTAATTACTATTTTTTCAATTACACGATAGTCAGGCAGCAGACGGTTATCCATCGCTCGGTCCATACTAACATACAAATATACTGATACGAACGTGTATACCAACAGACAAATATACGATTCATATGGTAGTATGGATAAAAAAACAAACAGGCTATGCTGAAAATAATAAATAACCTCGACTTGAAACATGGTTTCTTATTCTTATTACTTTGATAAAATTATTATTTACTTAGGTAAGCGATCTTTTTTGTATTATTTATTGCTATACGTACTTTATTGTTATTGAACTAAAATAAGTGTTTTAGAAACATCTGTTGTTCTTATCCAGGTATTTGTTAGAGGGCGACGAATAAAGAGTTTTTTATTTTTACATTTAACTACTTTTTTTTATATGTTTCTGCACTTATTATTTTTTTTTTTTGGTAATTATAAGTACGCAGTACAAACATATAGTACCTAAGTATTTATGACTCAAATCATCACTACAGTAATTTAAAAATTATTAATTATTTATTTGCATTTTATTTTGCCTCATATTTAACTAGTATAAATTGGTGCCATAGAAAATTATGTTTTTAAAGTATGTATGTATGTATTGATAACGTCTAATAATTATAGAATTGTTTATATTATTCGGCTCTGCTACGAGGAAGTAGCGAAGTAGTAGACAATGCGCAAACGTATCATTTACCCATTCCAACCACGACTCCAACGTTCAGTTCGATAGTTGAAAAGTATTCGAATAAAAAAAGTAACTACTATTTTCAGTAACTACTTTCAGTTACTAAAACTATTCATTACTTTTTTATTCGAATAAAAATAGTAACTACTATTTTCAGTTACTAAAACTATTCATTACTTTTTTATTCGAATACTTCGAATATTAGTGAACTATCGAATAGTTCGATAGTTTTTATTCGATAGTGCCCATCACTAATCACAACCTGCATTTGTTTCTCATTTTGCCAAAAGGACTCCTGCGAATTAGTATTCTGCCAATCGGGTTTCTGCGAATGGGTGCGAAATCTTGTAACATGTTGATTCCAACTAAGATTTGCATCAACCGTAACACCCAAGTATTTTGTATCGTATACCCTTTTATGATAATATTTGTATGATTTATGACTTTTCAGTCATATCATATAACGCTTCAGTTACTTTTTGTTGAGCAACCTGTAAAGTGAGTCGATAATGATAATTATTGATATTATAAACGAAAGAAAATTAATTTCAAACCGTTTATAAGCTCATGTGTGAGAGATGATGGCACGTGAGTAAATTTAATTAGGGAATTATTAGCATCCCAACCGAAAAGCATCGGGGTCTTGATCCTTTACGGAAATTAAAATTCAGGTTTAGTTCCTTTCGCAAATAATTAAATTCTTCTTGTCCCAAGCTTGTTTGGAAGGGTGGCGGGGGGTCTGCGAAGATGCAGAAGAACCTGTGGGATAACGGGAGCGAAGTGGAGTAAAGAGAACTCGGCTAAAGTTGTTTACAAAACATCTAAACTCGCGAGACTCTTGCTTGTGGATGTCTAACGTAAATCCGAACCTCCGAACAGTATTGCCCGGGTTTTCTATATCTCTCTAAATTTATATACATGGGCAAAAAGAGAGAGAGAAAAAGAGAGAGAGAGAGAGAGAGAGACAGATGATATTCTCCAAAGGAACATTAACATGCAAATTCTCGTTCTTTGTGTTTTCTAGACGAACACAAGGAAAGAGGAAGGAGCGTTCCTGGTGGCGATGGAGCTTTGCTGCCGTATAACGACGCTGCCACTTAGGGCGGTTTGCATTAGACGACGCTACGCGACGCGACGCGGCAGCTCTGCGCTTTACGTGTTCTCGAAAGCGTGTTTACTTTGATTACTTCGGGCAAAATTTGTCAATGCAAATTCTTAGCGACTCTTTCTAAGATCATCAGCGTCACGAACATGGTGGTCGGAATGTACCACGACACACCGGCATGAACGAGCGAATTTAAAAGCCGTAAAAGCACTCGCGATAAAACCACCACCACCACTTTGCGTTTTCATAGCAATTATAATATCAATGTATGTAATAATAATTTTATCGAAGATGTCGTCTCTACTCAAAATCCTTTTTGCTTTGGGACAGAGAAGTTTTAAAGATAATGTTCCATTTTGTGTTGTGTTTTTTAATGCTCGATTGAGGTGCAAGGGTCTCGCTGTTGAGTTCAGTCGAAAGAATTATCCTGAATAGTAATCTTCTCTGCAAAAGAAATCTGCGAAATGAACAAGTGTCTGCGAGAAACATAATCTCCAATAACGAAGTCGCGAACTTACGAATGACATGACTTGAACTGCATACCTTTTGTGACAAAAGCTACAAGGACTGTTATAAAAATATGTGAACATTTTTCTTCAAGAGGCTCAAATTATGATAAAGAAATTTTTACACAATCCTTCCTGGCTGTTTTCGAAATAAAAATATATCTTTTATAGTTCCAAAAGGCAAACCCAGAACCTTTGCATGATTATAATAATCTAAATTTTTAAAGAAAAATTCATACAAAGATGCATTTGAGTTGAACATTTGAATTTTTTTTGACACGTCCCGGTATGTTCACCCTCTGTTACTCATACAGTCCTTTTGCGGAGAGGAAAGTAATTTATAATCCGAATCCCCACTTTGCCGATGACGCGCGGTTATCGTTAGGAATCTCAGAAAGTGTATCTATTACATTTAGCCTTTATGACACGAAATAAAACTGATTGCTATCTTAATAAACGACCAATCTTGTTAACCTCCCTCCGGCCCGCCGTCGCCACCTCGCGCTCCCCATCGTAATCTTCCTTTTTTTTTGTTTCACTTGTTCAATTTGCACAGGATCAAATGGGCGCGTATAAAAGAAAACTTTTAACAGTTTACTGCCTTCTTTTGATTGTGGTGCCGCAATTCATCCGTTCGCGAGGTGGTCATATAAAGGAAGATATCAAAATGAAAGTAAAATTGACTCCATCACCCACTGACGCAATTTAGTTAACAAGTTCTTACTAAAATGAAACCTTTTGATGTTTTTGACGTAACGTAAACTTATTAATCTAGCATTCAAAATTTACTGTCTTTATCTTTTCGGTTATTTATTGTTGAAATTCATTAACAAGTTTAGGTTTCCGATTCTGAAAGCATTTTGGACCCTGTATCGTACTCGAGGAGATATATAGAAGGCACGTAAAAGGCAGCATCCCTTAAGTACCAGTTTTTTGATGGTTAAAGAACAAGTCGGACGTTTGGCGCCACGGTTTACGTGTCCCAAGACCCCGACGACATCGCCGTCACTTTCCGTCCTCCCTCGTCTACGCCACGGGGATAAAACATGTATTTATATGCTAGGAGCAAAAGGAGCTAACTGACGGGAATCGAACTCACACACAAACCCCGCAATTTCAGTAAAAGTATTTTCTAATATTAAATAGAAATGTTAGATGTTAGAGAACTACATTTATGTCCCAAAGTTGGGAATAATAGTGGTCTGTATTTTCTATTTGAACCCTCAGCCCGAAATTCCAGTATGAATATGCTTTTATTTAGTGTTTCAATTAATTTCAAAGGCACATATCTAAAATGAAGTGGTCGTGGAAGTTGAAAGCTCCAGATTTAAAAAAAGCATCTGATATTCTCGACATTGAAGTGGTAGACAAATTGCCTCTTCACTGACCAATAGAGGCACCCACGTACAGTATGCAAAATGCAACTTTGGATACCTAGTATACAGGTTGCGAAAAAGCGAACCTTACAAAATCTCAAAGCATACACTACTAAACGAATTGCCGCTTGCTAAATATATGCCCTTGAACGTAGATACGTGAATTTGCGCATGTTCCAACAGCTAGTCGGTGTATAGGCGCTGGCCGTGTCGTTATTGCTGAGGGCGGCATATTACACGATCCGCATTTTCACACTCCGTATATCTGCTACAAATGCGATTGAAGCGTACTGGGCTCTCGGTGCGTACGTCGAAAAAGCAATAAAGAGAATTTTAATCGCAACACAGCCCATTAGCACATTACTAAATATACCTATCCGATAAAATATATTACATCATAGCGCGTGCAATATAAACATTCCTGTTTGATTGGTCGAATAAATCTGCCTGGCGATCGTAAATATTAAATTGCGAATTAAATTTCGGTCTTCCTGTCGGCAACGGCACCAGCGGACGCATTCGCACAGGAAACATGCCGCGAATTTAATCGAAAATATTTACTCTATCAAACACACGTTCGTATAAATTTCAAAATAAATATTGCCCGTGACAGCGGAAGAATTGCGCCGGCCACCACACCACCGACCGACCGGACGGACGGACACACGCACATACTAACTGGAACCTGGAACCATTCAAATATCAGTTACAGAATGCAAATGCACAATATTGATACTATTTTGGCCAATGAGTCACTATATAGAATCAGCAATTTAATTTATTTTAAAGTGCGACCTGCAGTATTCGCATTGCTTCCGAAGATTTGTGTGAGGAATTAAAAAAGAATAGAAATATTCTTTTCGTGCAGTGCGAGCGGAGCACACGATACCGCTACTGTAGCCTGATATCCGCAAAGATGTCGATGGACGAATAAGTACCTAAAGGAAATGGGTATGGTACATGGTGGTATAGTGGTGGTGGTGACACGTCCGTCGTATGAACGTAAACAAACAAACCGGTCGCGTATTGTTAGATAATTCAGTTTGGCGTTTGTGATCCAGCGAAGCAAATCGGTATAGTTTGCCATATTATGGACGCGCCGAATGTAGTGTGCGTATTTACTGGACCGATTTGTGCACACAGAAAGGATTTAATGCGACAGAAGCACCTATACATTCAATAATACGGCGCTGGCCATTAAATTTCAGTTCGCAGAGAAGCGTCGCGACGCGGACGATGCCGCTAATACCGGGAATGCTACACAGGAGCACACACACAAAACGTGGCCAATAAATGGACAGATTCAATAGGAAACTACTTGTACATTATACGATAATGCAAAACTGACCAAATGGACACGAAACGTAGTATTATATCGAAGATTACGAAAGAAATTCGTTCTAAAAAAAAAAAAATAATGAAGGTTTAGAAACGGAAAATTTTTTTGATGCAGTTGTTTTTTTCCGGGCTGTTTTGTCGTAATCCATAGATTTTACTTGTTCCAGACGTTTCGCGGTTCTTTGCTGACCGCATCTTCAGTGGCGACTTGGCGGTTGCTGCATCAGTCACCACTCAGCAACCGCCAAGTCACCACTAAAGATGCGGTCAGCAAAGAACCGCGAAACGTCTGGAACAAGGAAAATACAAAACAGCCCCAAAAAAAAACTGCATCAATGTACGCCGGTCATGAAAGCCTAAAGATTACGGAATTATGTTTTATTGATATTGGGTTCAGGAGAAAATAAAGAAAAAATAACAATTTTTTAGGGGGTCACTTACAGCGCATACCATTGAGATATAAAACGGAAAATAAGATTTTTAGTATGCTTGGACAATTTTTGATAACTGAATTAAAAAGCCGAATGTCAATAATAATGCAAATGTAAGTTTCAAAACTCGTTTAGAATACATAAAAAAAGTTATGAAAGAAACAAAAAAAAATGCAAATTTCAGTATTTTTGCGATAACTCAAAAACGAGTTGAAGTATTTTTGGTTTCTTTTCAGATTCTTGAAAAACATACAAAAATACAACTTTTTTCTAATTTAACCCTCGTTGTATACCTTTCCATTTCGGATATGCCAGTAGTATGCAGTATGCACTGTAAAAGTAACCATAGGGTGATTCAGTTAATCTGGTCATTAAAGCTTTGTGGACTTTCTCTTGAAATATTTTTCTGAAAATGAAAAAGTTTCAGGTTTTACCGGAAGTAGCTACCAAGTTTCTTATTTTAAATGGAACCCCCTACCCAGTTTTCAAAATCTGTTCGCGTTGTAAAGATTCAGAAGTGTCCTTTGGGAGATTAGCTCAGCAAAAGAAAAACAAAAACATTTCGCTGAAATTTATCATTTTTCTCATAAAATATTCTGAGGAATCTGTTAAATTAAGTGAAACGTTGGTGTTGATTGTATAAAGCCTTTTTGATCTTTTATTTATCACTTCCGGGTATGTTGGAAATTAACATCAGCATCATTATTTTAAATGGAACTCCCTGTTTTTTTTTTTTACATTTTTGAAATCTGTAATAAATACCATATTGTAAAGAATTTGAAATATCTTTTTAGATATAAAGTCTGTAAAAATAAACAATTTATCGTCTTTCTCATAAAAAAACTGTTAAATTCAGTGAAACGTTGATTGTATAAAATAATAAAAAGTTCTTTTGGGCAAATGGGTTTTCATAGGAGGCCTACCGTTCTTCATTATTTTCAACAAAATCCCATTTTTTTTAATTTTCCAGATTACACATAAACATTAAGGGCAACGTTTGTAATACAGTCGTTCATTGATTCTCTATTTTTTTTTTTGAGATTGAAAACTATTTTTGGTTTTTACTTTAATTTATAATTTTTATAATTACCACGATATATTTTAACCCAATTTTAAATATTTACCCTCAAAAATTTTCGGACAATTTGGAACCATATTTAAACGTTAAAAAAATGTCCGAAACTAATTTAGCCATAAATGATGCTAAAAGCAAAAAAAATTTTGAAAAATGTGAGTTAATGCAGAAACTTTTGGAAATCAAGACATGGTTCTAATATCATTCATTGTTCACCCTTAATTTTGCTGAAGAATCTGATAGCATAAAAGATTTAAGGACTATTTAAAATAATGAAGTTGTGGTTAACTTCCGGTATAATATGAAGTGATTAAAAATTGAAAATATTTTTGAACAATAGTCTTCTGAAAATTCATTCGATCAAAATTTTAAAACGATATTTTAATTTAATCCAGAAATACGTCTGAAAATGAATAACCTCTATATTAGAGGAAAAAGCTACTTATATGTACCTATACAAAGTTTATTAGATCAAAAATTTTTTTTTTGGCGTGAAACTTCTTTGGGCACGATGAGAGTCAACTCTCAAGGCCATGAAACGACACATTTCGTAACGATTCGTCTCGCGAAGCTATGACAATAGAAAGGCGCGCATGCGCATATCGGTATTACAGTCAGGTGTTAGTGACCGGCATCTCATAGCAGTTACATTACAGTAAGTGTATTGTCACATAGTGCTCATATTTTTCCAAAATTATATTTCTTTTTAATTGTTTTTCATTTCATTAATTACATTTGTTTTAATTTAAATATGCAACGTAATGGTTTTACGCAACAAGGAACCGCCACACGGAAATGCGACATGATTGCACGGCAAAAGTGTGCCGTGGCCAACTTGCAAATTTCCGTTTGGGGGTAAAAGAGCACTATGTGGGTCAGTATAAAAGAATTAGTTTTGAAGAACACGGGAGGTCAGAAGTCAGTAAGATCGAGCCAGCGAGTCAGAGGGGTTAGGGGGGTGTAGCGGGTTGTAGCTATCACTCACCCTAATGCCCGTTAAGAGTCCCTGCCATTATCAACGCCCCTAGTTGATAGTTAATTAGGCAAGTAGTTTTAAGATATTTATAATTAGTTTATAAGTTTTATTTGTTATTATTTTATCATTTTAATTCATTAAATCCATTCAAAATTACCATAAAAATTCAGCTTATTCGTTACAGTATTACAGTACATAAATGTTTATGTGACAACAATTAATATTTATTTAAGAGTGAGTATTATTATGTATTAATTTTAATTCCTTGTAGTTATTGATAGTTTACGGTTTCTTAAGCACTTGGAAAAATAAACGAAAGGCGAAAAAAATTTGATGTATGTATGTGTTTTCATTTTTAAAACATAAATCCTGAAAATTCTCGTACTCTCTCTTCCTTTCACCAAACATTACTTATTTGTTATAAAGGTATAGAGACCGCCAAAGAAGTTTTACTTCTTTCACGTGTACTGGATTGCACATGATTAAATTTTTTTATATGTACTGGAAAAGGTTTTTTCGAGCAACTTAGTCAATGTTTAAAGAAGTCCAAACTCTGATTCAAATTGTCATTTATTAATAATAATATTCAAATATAAGGACGAATGCCAAAATAGAAATGTTGAAAAAATTCAAAAGTTCTTATAAATACCTTTTTAGAAAACTAACATCATCAAAATGTTGAATCCCTAAAAATCATTTCTGGGCTAATTTCGGCTTAGTTGCCAAAACTGGAAAAGTCTAACACTTGATCATTTAATGTACATAATAATTTTAGATTTTAAGAAACCCATAAAGAATTTAAGGAAATCAAAATGCACTTTCAACATAGTTGCCAAAATTGAAGAAGTCTTGGATTTCGTCATTTAAAAAACTCTCTTTAGAGTATTTCTGTATTGGGAAAAATCTAAGGTTATTTCATATCAATTTTCAATGTCACAACTGCAATTTTATTTTATTTTTAATAAAATTTTCAGACTATAAAAGTTTTTAGATGTTTGAAACTTTCATTACTTTGATTTAAAAACAAAAAATTGATCAGTGAGTGTTAAAGTATATGTAAGTAGATAGATATAATCAGTCAGTGCTGAAGCGATGAATTCTGAGCTACAAAAGAGCAAAAAATTATGCATCATATTGGTCATTAAAACGTAGAAGGGTAGCATAAAACAGAACAGTCAATAAGTAGTTCACTGTCTATGTACGTATATACGTATTGGTGAACATATGTATTACATACAAAGCCATCTATCTATATATTAGGTATAGTAGAAATTTTGCAGTTACGTGCTGATTAGCTAGTTGGGTGTCAACATGGCCGCCGAATGAATTCATGCGTTTTAATATAACGTCCGCTCGATGAAATCGCATGCGGACGCTCATTCTAGTTACATCATTACGATTCCATACAATGAGTGCAATAATTTCGGGCGGTATACACAATTCCAGCCGACCACCACCGCCGACCTGTCGTAAACGGACAAATAATTCCATTTCAAGCCATGGATAGGTTTCGATATATCTGTTATGTGTGTATACACGATACGTGCATTCAAACAGTACGTGAAATTACCCCGTTCATGTCGTCGGCAAACGCTTTGTAGAATTATCCGGACGTAAAGAACGGTTTTCCTCATTACCAATACAAACACAGCGCAGGCATGAATCGGAGGATTTATTTCTCGCAAATTTACAAAGACACACATTGAAGGTTCATTTCAACTTTATAGTCACCATTCGGTCATCACAGAGCGTTTTGAAGTTAACAACACTTATTGCAAAATGGCTAATACAAAGACTATCAGTTGCAATATTATGACAAGCTGTATCAGGAAAAATTAAAATCGGGGTAAACATTTAACGAGTGTGGGCTTGTAAAACTGAGAAAACGATATTCTTTTTGAGTTTCATAAACTCTAAAAAGGGTCTAAGACTTCTTCACTTTTGGAAATTAATCAATGAGAGTCATTCTTGTAAGAGTTCATTTTCATTTCTTTAAAATCCTTCTGGATTTCTTAAACTTTAAAGAGAGTTTTTTTAAATGACGAAATCCAAGACTCTTTCAGTTTTGGCAATTCAGCTGAAAGTAGTCCAAAAATGAAACCGGTATCTAATGGTAAGTTACCCTACATATGTAGGAAAAGGGTTTTAGGGCGCCTATGAGATTTACAACTAAAAGCTCATTCTTGTAAAAGGTCATTTTCATTTCTTTAAAATCCTTCTGGATTTCTTAAACTCTAAAGAAAGGTTTTTTAAATGACGAAATCCAAGACTTCTTCAGTTTTGGCAATTAAACTGAAAGTAGTCCAAAAATGAATCCGGTATCTAATGGTAAGTTACCCCTGCGTACATAGGAAAATGATTTTAGGGCTCCTAGGGGACTTCCAGCCCATAAGTACTTTTTGTAATTTTCATTTTGATTTCCCTAAATTCCCTCTGAATTTTTTAAACTCTAAATAGAGTCTTTTAAATTATGAAATCCAAGGATTCTTCAGTTTTGGCAATGAAGCTGAAAGTAGTCCAAGTACAAAGAGGATTTTAAAGCCCTTATAGACATCCAACCCGAGGTACTTTTTGTAAAAGTTCATTTTGATTTCTTTAAATTGTTTCTGCGTTTCTTACTCTAAAATGATTATGTATATTAAACGATCAAGTGTTAGACTTTTCCAGTTTTGGCAACTAAGCCGAAATTAGTCCAAAAATGATTTGTAGGGATTCAACTTTTTGATAATGTTAGTTTTCAAAAAAAAAATTTATAAGAACTTGTGAATTTTTTTAACAATTCTATTTTGGCATTCGTCCTTATGTTCAGTGGCGGCTCGTGGTCGAATAAGAAGGGGGTTCACAAAGTTAATAACATGTAGGTAATATCAGAACATGAAGCGTATTTCACGATGTTGTAAATGCGCCGCAGGCGAAGATTTTTAATATTTTTAGGAGAAACAAATACTTATGGCATTTAATAACACAATAAATAAAAACCTTACGTTTACTTATACAGGAAATCCATTCGTCTATGTTTTGAATTAGCAAACACACTCAACAGGATTACCGGCAAAAATCAGGCACGGAAAGCAAAATAATGCGTTTAATTTATTACACCCACACAACCACGAAGTTTTTTTATACTGTTCTACTTTAAACACACGTTTGAACTTTTTATTTTTTAAGGTACACTCTTGTATCAGCTGTAGTTTTGGGCGAGGTGGACCCCTTTTCTTTATTTCGAAACGATTTTGAAAATTATTTGAATTTTCTTTAATATATTTTACCGAACACGACTCCATCATTTACGTAATATTTTAATTAACACGTATTGTGCAATAAATTGTGCGTCATTTACAATTAGTGGACTTTGAACTCTAAAATCTGAACATACTTCTGAACATAATTTTTTTACTATCGGTTCCTACCAACACTAGCTTACGGAGCCTTTACAAATGACTCGTACTGGACATTTTCACCAGGTGGCAGGCTAACCGAAGTTGCAAAACCCTGGCAGACTGTCGGGTACCCGTGCCGACGTAGCACGACATTATTCCGGCTGATTCCGGCTTCTCGTGCAGTGCACCTAAACGCTGTATGTTGAGTGTATTTTATCTTCCATTTCACGCGTCCGACGTCTCTCTTTCTAACACATGGACATCACACGGAGTATCGTTCTCGTGATATGTTCAGAATTGCGTAAACTTGAACCAAAAAAGTTAGGTAAAGTCAGCGACACAACAAAAATTTAAATATTTTCTATGGGTTACGGGTTGGTGTTTTGTAACTATGAACTATGAAATGGTAAAAGAGATGTATATTATACGATAATCATCAATAATATAATAATAAATATTAAAAGGATAAAATTATATGGTGTAACTAGTTCAATTTTTAAGGGGGTTCACTGAACAAATGCACCTACAGTAAAACCGCCACTGCTTATTTTTGAATATTATTATTAAGAAGTGACAATTTGAATCAGATTTTTGACCTCTTTAAACATTGACTAAGTTGCTCGAAAAACCTTTTCCAGTAGGTACCTACATATATAAAAAAAATATTAAAGCACCACCTCCTATTTTAAATGATTTTTTGAGATGTTTATCAAACAAATAAGCCAGAAAAATTTTCATTACAACATAGAGGAATTACCATGCTAATATATTATGTATGTATGTTTGTAACTACGTAAAGCGGATATTAATAAAGGTGGTTGATTGTATTTTGTTGCAAACATAAAATTACGGTGGTAGGTACAGTAATTTCGTTGAGCTAATATTATTCGAACATGTTAATTTCCGGCAAAATCATTTCTGGTAGGCTTCCGTATCAGTCCATATAACATTCGTATTGACAATGTGAACTGTAATACCTGTTTTGGTTTGTTTACGTAACTAGATGAATAAATATTTCCTCTACGTAGCTCTAAACCATTATCTACACACGATAATGTGTCACCGAATTGCCTATCTTTTAATTAGTGAATCCAGTAACACCTACAGAAAAATAACAAAAAAAAAACTGCAAGTAAATTAAACAGCGAGTCTGTCTGTATCTTCATAGGTCATCAATAAATACATCAATTGTTATTTTCGAATATAATTTCAATTTAATTTTTTTCTTGAATTTTTGTTTTATTGCAAAAGTGATTGTTTTCGTTGTGGTGACACGTCCAATTGGTGCCATCCAATTTTCCCAGCGATGAGCAACGCGCTAAGTCGTTCGCAAAGGGGCGTGGGGTAGTAGGGGGGTAAGGGGCACCCCTTGAGGCGATGTTCATCAAGCTATGACGGCAGTAACACACCTTTCCAAGAATCTGATGAAAAACAATCGCGTGGTCTGTGACAACGAATGAGAGAACAAATCACCACCGGTGCGGTTAAGGCGACGTCACCCCTTCGGGCTATGATAGATGATTACAAGGATTTTTCGGGAACGCGACGAAATATCAGAGAAAGTGAAACAGACCAAAAAAATCCCGACGAAATCCGCACGTTCGTAGCTTTAATAATTGTCATTGGAATTGGAAATATTCCCTGAGAGGATAAAACATCAGTTACTTCTTTACAGGAATATAAAAAGAAATGAAGTGAATATAATATTACTTTTATTTGCAGACAAAACTGATGATGACTAATGAATTTATTTAGAAACATGTCATTGTTTCTATTTTTATTTACAGGTTTCTGTGGAATTGAAGTTATGGGGTGGTCCTTTTGGTTGGTGGTGAGTCCCTTTATGTTTTTTACTGGATCATTCGGTACGTTATAATTGTAGTTATGTTATAAACGTGTATGTACATTATACAAGTTATCGTTATTATATTTGGATTCTGTGCAGGATTGATTACACTTACGTCTTAAATTTTAAGGATATACTAGACAAATTACCTTCACTTTGCTAAGGAAAAATCAGCGGATTTCATTAGGTCATGCAATTAATTATTTAATAGTCATACACAGGTATCAAATAATTCAATAATCTAAAACTCTATTTCCAAAATTAGTACGAGGAAAATATTAGTTTCATAAAAGTTATCAGTATAGTTGATTTCGTACCGTTCGAGGACATTATGAAAATTTCCAGAACGTTAAAAACTATTTTAGATTCTAGAACCTTCTATAAGATTATATAACATTCTCGAACCTTCTGGAAACTTGTAGAACATTCTTAAACTTAATGGAGATTTCTGGAACATTCTCGAACAGTCTGGAAAATTCTACAACATTCTTCGACCTTCTTAAGAATTCTATATGGTTCTCGAACCTTTTGGGAGGATTCTAGAACGTTCTCGAATCTCCTGGCAAAATCTAAATCATTCCTGAACTTTCTGAAGAATTCTAGATGGTTCTCGAATCTTCTGTAAATTTCAGGAACAGTCTCTAACCTTTTGATAACTTACAGAGCATTATTAAACTCTTGGGGGGAATTCTAGAACGTTCTCAAACCTTCTGGAAATTTCTGGAACATTCTTGAACCTTTTGAAAAATTGTAGAGGATTCTTAAACATAAGGGAGAATTCTAGAACGTTCTCGAACCTCCTGGGAAGTTCTAAAACATTTCTGAACTTTCTGAAGAATTCTAGATGGTTTTCAAACCTTCTGAAAATTTCTAGAACATTGTCGGACCTTTTGATAACTTGCAGAGCATTCGTAGGGGAGAAATATAGAATATTCTAGAAGATTCTCGAAGTTTCTTGACATTTCTAGATCCTTCTATAGAATTTTATTTCATTCTCTCATATGAAGTCTTCTGAACCTCATATGCAGCTGAAAACCGAAACCTTCTTCTTGGATATATTATCCTCATACAGCTACAGGATTCGGTTGCAAAGGTTTAGTAGTTATTACACTTATTTTTATAATCTATTGATTATTCATTTCTGCATTCTCCTTTTTCCTAAGACTCTACTTACTCTCTATAAGTATACTCCTCCAAGGGGTATATTTAGGTAGTAGGTACCTATATCAAAATATTTGTACGAGTTATGCTAACATACCGTCCTTTAATATTGAGAAAATAGCGAAGCCTTTCCGTGGATATCTTGCATCAAAGATCGACAAGAATTTTCAATCCGGAACAAAATCACTTCAAAGGTATTTCACTGAACGGACTTCCGCATATGCCTTTTAATATCAAAATAACTTCTCAAGTAAATACACCTTTTAAAATATTATTTTCTCCAAGATGAAAGATAATTTAGAAAATTTTTAAAGAAGAATACTTCTGAGTGGTTAGAAGTTTGATAAAAGACCGCGCTAGCAATGAGAAAATACTTTTTGAATTCGATTAAATTTGCATGCTACATAAAAGAACGTTAACGTATGTAAAAAGAGTGGTGTCAGTTTCGGGGGTTGATGTTAATTTTAAAATAGTACGAGCGGGTGCTAAATGACGATAATAACGTATCAAGGGCCGCGATTGACCAAAAACCAACGGAACGATCAATTATTCTATTATTATCGTTTCAACGGCACACTCAATCCAAATGATCTCGCCACATAATAACCCTCCATAAAATTTTACGTCCTCAACTCAAATCAATACACTCAACGACTGGCACTAAAATCATGAATAGGAAGGCAGTTAATCTGAGACGTAACGGGCCAGTTTAAAAGCTCACAAAACGCGTCAAAGTATAACGCTTAAAAATAACATTTACATTGTTAACTATTCCGTTTGCATCACAATATTGGTGCTATGAACGATTTAAAAATTTATCCAATACAAAACAAAGAACTCATAGAGTATTTCAAACCCAAGCTCAAGGGGTTCCGAGCTAGTAAACAAATGATCCAAAATAAACAAAAGAATGGGCACAAAAGGCATTCTTATATAGTGTCCCTCTGGACGTTTGTAATTACTGAAACACATGCATAATAATGATAAAGCAGTTAGTGTTCCTTCGTTCAGATAAAATTAACCTGTGTATAAATGGGCACTGTTATTGTTCGACCCCTGACCCCGGTGGCTGTCGTTTTCCATTCTAATTTCGATCCCCACGTACGTAAAACCTCCGGTCAGTTTGATAATAAACAAGAAACAACGAGAGTCGTTCCGAATCCGGGCACGTCCCGGGCGCTCCCGTTGCAAGAACAACCAACGACGCCCGCAGGATCGGATGGACCCTGCAGCAGGATCACAAGGAGCAGTAAGACGTCGTCCTGGCGGCGCCAGACACACGACGCCAACATAATCCATCGTCGAATTCGGGAGTCGAAGGGCGAACGAAGACACAGAAGAACAAAAGGGATAACGCAACAAAGCCAACTCAACAACACACAGTAGGGGTAAAATTACAAAAAAAAAACTCCAGTAAAAACGAATTAATTAAGCTAATTCACATTTTTAATTTTTTTACCAACAACTATGACATCTTGGGTTGGGGGAGTTTGTAGCGTTAGTAAATTGTGACCAACATTTACCATATCAGTGTTAATTATTTCGATTCGCTCTACTGTGCTACGGTTACGTATTCACGCATAAAAGACGCGCTAGCACACATTCGGTGTGCGTCCTGGGACGCGTCAAGACGCCACGCGTCGCGGCGTTCCTTTGCGTCCCTGTTGCTGCTGGGAGGTGTCCTTTCTACCACCGCACCGTCTACTACTTGGCGGCGGTACGAATTGCTTCCAGGCGACTTCATGAATTTTTAGCACGAAACCGGCATCCAGATTGGATGTCTGAATTGATAAAAGGACACACAGGAATATTAAATCATCCCATTAGAACCGAAGTTTGTTTATTTGAAATGGTTTCGTTCGTGAACTAAAAAGGAATTCACTTATAAAAAGTTTTATGGTCCATGAAGGAAAAAAATAATAAATTTATTACTTTTGGGTTTATTTTACCTATTAAACGAGGAAGAGCCTCAAAAATAGTCAAGGATAATAACTAATTATGAAATGTAATGTAAAAGCAATTTTTTTTTAATATCTTTAACTGGTTCAGTGGCTGAATGAACTTTACAATACTCAGGGCTCAGCATACGTATTCACAACTTTTGTATTAAAATTATTAATTTTAAACAAATCGTACGTTTCTTTTTCTTTGCTGGCATCCAGATTGGATCACTAAATTGACAAAAGGTCACACAGGAATATTGAATAGTCCCATTAGAAGCGAAGTTTGTTTATTTGAAATGGTCTCGTTCGTGAACCAAAAAGGAATTCACTTATGAAAAGTTTTATGGTCCATGAAGGAAAAAAATAATAAATTTATTACTTTTGGGTTTATTTTACCTATTAAACGAGGAAGAGCCTCAAAAATAGTCAAGGATAATAACTAATTATGAAATGTAATGTAAAAGCAATTTTTTTTTTAATATCTTTAACTGGTTCAGTGGCTGAATGAACTTTACAATACTCAGGGCTCAGCATACGTATTCACAACTTTTGTTTTAAAATGATTAATTTTAAACAAATCGTACGTTTCTTTTTCTTTGCTGGCATCCAGATTGGACCAGTAAATTGACAAAAGGTCACACAGGAATATTAAATCATCCCATTAGAACTGAAGTTTGTTTATTTGAAATGGTCTCGTTCGTGAACCAAAAAGGAATTCACTTATGAAAAGTTTTATGGTCCATGAAGGAAAAAAATAATAAATTTATTACTTTTGGGTTTATTTTACCTATTAAACGAGGAAGAGCCTTAAAAATAATCAACGATAACAACTAATTATGAAATGTAATTTAAAAGACAATTGTTTTTTGAATATCTTTAACTGGTTCAGTGGCTGAATGAACTATACAATACTCAGGGCCCAGCATACGTATCCACAACTTTTGTTTTAAAATGATTAATTTTAAATAAATCGTACGTTTCTTTTTCTTTGCCGGCATCCAGATTGGACCAGTAAATTGACAAAAGGTCACACAGGAATATTAAATCATCCCATTAGAACTGAAGTTTGTTTATTTGAAATGGTCTCGTTCGTGAACCAAAAAGGAATTCACTTATGAAAAGTTTTATGGTCCATGAAGGAAAAAAATAATAAATTTATTACTTTTGGGTTTATTTTACCTATTAAACGAGGAAGAGCCTTAAAAATAATCAACGATAACAACTAATTATGAAATGTAATTTAAAAGACAATTGTTTTTTGAATATCTTTAACTGGTTCAGTGGCTGAATGAACTTTACAATACTCAGGGCCCAGCATACGTATCCACAACTTTTGTTTTAAAATGATTAATTTTAAATAAATCGTACGTTTATTTTTCTTTGATGGCATACAGATTGGACCAGTAAATTGACAAAAGGTCACACAGGAATATTAAATCATCCCATTAGAACCGAAGTTTGTTTATTTGAAATGGTTTCGTTCGTGAACCAAAAAAGAATTCACTTATCAAAAGTTTTATGGCCCATGAAGGAAAAACAATTCGTTTGGTATCTTTAACTACTACATTGGCTCAATAAACTTTACAACACTCATGGCTCCTCTTGCATTTCCTGAATGCTTTTTTTATAATTATTCATTTTAAACCATTCGTTAAGTGTTTCTCCTTAGGGAAAAGAAAACAAGTCGTTTTATCAAGTAATACTAGTAGTTATGCTATGGTTGAATGGACTTTAAAGCGGCCAAAGGTCAAATTGGATTAAGAATGGCACTTGCTTATTTCTTTTATCTAATCAATACATAGAATACATAGAAGCTACTTATAGGGGACTTATCTTCCAAAAAAGAAGCTATCTATGTATTTTATTTTATCAAATAAATGTAGACAGTAACTTGAAGTTCTGCGGTGGCTGAATGGACTTTAAAACAACCAAATATCAAAATACGTTAAGAAATACCCTAATCAATTGATACTGTGACGTGTTCGGTCACAGAAAACACAATTAACAAAACAAAAATAACGAATTTATTTAACAACTAAAATTAATTTGACTACACTACAGTTATGAACAAGTCCGCACAATTTATTTCACTAAAAGTCTCCTTTAATCGCCATTCCGGTAGACACTATCTATCGCTCTCTATGAACTCTATCGCCACTATGATTCGCCTGTATCGCCTATTGATCGCTTCGCTTCCAAACATCAGCTGTTCACTGTTAACTGTCAACTAAACTCGGTGTGTGCGTGTTCCTTTATATAGTCTTTTCAGCTTCTTTCTAGTGGAATCTACAGCCTTCTCGTAATCTAATTGTTTTCCCATTGATCTTTGCTGGAGTTTTCTAGATGGTTCATGAAAGCCGGGAATATTCCTTAACTATTCAGGGAAGATGTTCATTAATTAGGCCCACACCAACTTAATTGGCAAGTACTCGTGACAATACCTTCCTGGAAGCTAATTGTGGGATTCTTATCTTCCATTAAGGGAAGTTAGGTCCTTAAACTTTATTCAATAATTGTTACCAGTAACTCGAAGTTCTGCGGCGGCTGAATGGAACTTTAAGCGGCCAAAGGTCAAATTACATTATGAAAGCCACTTGTAGATGCCTTATTTCCAATAAAACAAAATTTTATTTATAAGCATGCGATTTGTTGGAAGATGGCCATCACGGTTTTCATTAACGATCCCATCTGTGCATCCCCCGTCGTTAAAGCAATAAGAAAACAGAATCCGGTGCGAGTTCTCTCAACTAACCCCCGTTGTAACTGCTCGACGAACGTTAAAAACAGTTTGAACGAACGGATGAATTGTCTCAGCACATTCTCCTCCTCTCTCTCTTTTATGCACTAAATATAATGGCACTTGTAAAATAACAATTCGAAACAAACGAGCGACAATGAATGTGAAAGTTGAAGGCGTAAAGGACCGAGTGCGATGCTGTCATCCCCCGTCGTTCCATCTCGACGGTCCGTTCGATAAAATAACAACCCGAAAGTTCGGATATGAAGCAGAATGAAATCGGTAAAATGATTTTATTGGTCGTATAACGCCTTCTGACAATGGCGAGCGAGCGTCATCGAGGGTGTCGTTAACCGGTAATTAAATGATGTGCCGAATGGACTTTTTAACCGCGTCTCAATGATTAAATAGTCCTGGAAAATGATGAGAAAGAACACACCCCTGTCACGATAATAGTGCTACCAGCTCCGTTGCATCACCACTAGGGTAAACCTAAAACATACCGGAACTGCTCAAATATAAAATATTCAGATTACAGAAACTGAAACTGTGTGTTCGTGTGACGATAGAGTGACAGCTATGAGCGCACACCAAGGTCAACGCTAATGAGGATTTAAAACACAAGGTGATTGATGATGGATGCGTTAAGAGAATGTTGTTGTATATTAGAAAGAAGTGGATCGTACTTTATAGTTTTGAACGTACCCTGTAGATGTAGGATCACTTTTGCACCCCTTTCGCTAGAGTCGGTTCGTCGCCACAAAAAGGACGAACTAATAACAATAAATGCTGTTCCCATTTCTAATGGAGACGGTTCGGCGTAACAGCTTAACGAAGAAAACATACCTATAATTTTGATGGAACGGCAATTTTTAATTGGTCTACGGGGTGAAATTTGCCGTTCACAAACCCCGGGGTGAATATAATGGAAAACACTTTGTCTTTCATTTGAACGACCACAGAGGAAATTTTTGAACGTTCAAATTCGGATACAATCGAAAACATCCTTTTCCAAACATAATTTTAGAAATGCCTTTGATATTATTGCTGTTTGTGTCTGAGAAAAGGCAATACTAATTCACAGGAAGAATCCTCCCCCTCAAGGACAATAGACTTCATCACATAAAATTATAGGTATATGTGAGCCTCTCCTATAACAATTACAGTCTTTCGTCCTACTTTATGGCTCCTCGAGAAAATTTGCGACAGAATTACTTTCTCAGATCCGCCCCCTATCAACAGGGGGAAAAGGGAAATGTGGAAAGAATATAACTACAATTTACGATGGATCGGGAACGGAAATTTAGTAGCCAGGAATTTTTTACAAACAAATCAATAAAAGAAATCAGAGAAATTATTCGAGGAATTAATAGTAAACTATGCAGTAACTACGATTCGTCCAAATTATATTGTTGTCTGACATGAAATAGAGCAACAACACTTGATCTAAAGCAGTAGAGTTGATGCAATTATTTGGAAATGTATTATGTACTGAATTGTACCTTCACAACTTGTGCACGTTACTCTAAAAGGTGACCAAATGATGTCGTAGATGGGACAATAGTTAAGGAGTTGAAGGACACTTGTACACAAATATGATGGAAGGTGCTTACTAACTACTCTCCCACTACGTGGATGCTCTTCCAAACGCTGGAAACTTCCTATAGTAATTTAGAGACTCGTGTGCGGTTTATTCATCCCTTAAGAATAAATTTCTATAGAAGAAGCAAATGTTAGATCTGGATTGAAAATAAATGTGAAATAATTCCTAAAGCAATATAAAAAGTTAGTTTTAAAAGACGTGGTCGTTGGGAGGCACCTTGAATAAACTAATCCAACAAGTAAAGTGAATTAAAGCCGGTACAGGGCTTAAACCGCAACGATTGGCACCCCCGCTTTTCTATTGGTTTAAACCGCGATTGGTACATTTAAACTTTTAAAGAAAGTCCCCTTGTTACGGAAGTTTTCACTTAAAGAAATGTCCGAACGTGGAAACAGAAGGAAGAAGAGACTCATCGACGGACGGAATGTCTGTTCGAAACGTGTTCCTAAAAGGAATCCAGGATAATAATAATAATAATAATGTTGATGATGATCACCTGATGATATTGGAAAGTTTCTACAAAGAAAACGTGTTCGTTCGAGAGCTGCGAGATGATTGTTGGATGAAAGGGAAATTTTAATTTTCTCAGTCGTGTCTGACAGGATATTTCTGCTACAGTTCGGATTAAAAGGGATTTGCGCTGCTGTATCCGAGACTTTGAAGATTTTAGAACAATCCCTTGTACTAACGGTACGTATTTTTTGTTAAATTAAGGCAGGAACAACTAAGCATTTTGGTTCTCGTTTTCGTTTTCATCACTAGAAAATTATTATTTTGATGAACGAGATTATTATCAGATTACGACCAAATTAATTTCATTAAGTTTCTTGCACTTAAAAACTCAGGAGTTTAACAATTTATGGTTTTATGAAGACATAAGATGAAAATGTTAGGTAATTATTCATGAGTTGAACTGGTTCAATTTAAAATTTATTTCAAAACAAGAAAACAGCTTTTTATGGAAATTTATCCGGAACCGCTTCGTTGAAAAGTTATGCCCTTGTCAATATGATGGCCAAAACAACAATGCTGCCAATATATCGATGCTAATAGTCTCCGTTAAGCTTGAATTTAACACGAATATTAATCTAGGGGAATAATTTTTGAATTGGCATGAATTTTTCCTTATTTAACTTGCCTAATCAAATTGAATAGTTTTTTATAGTTATACAGGGTTATTCACGCTATACGGCACGGAATATTATGGCCAAAATATGAAAATTTCAAAAACTTAAATTTTTGGGTTATATAGGGGTTTATTATGGTTACCTTTTAAAATTATTCTCATATTATACAGCGTGGTCCAAATGCCCTAAAAGTATCAAAGTTATATTTTTTTAAATGGAACCCCTGTATATTATTGCATTTTTGGATTATTCGATCAAAATAAGTGTTTGTTTTGATAAGGTTTATAACACCTAAACCTTAAGGTTTTTTAAATAATTTGAATTTTATCAAAATCTAACCTAATTTTCATGTTTCAAATACTTAAGAAGTATTTAAGTTATGTAAGCAAAATTTACAATGAAGTGTAACAATAAATCATGTTTTATATCCCAATTATAATAAACTAGTCATCTTATACAGAGTGTCCAAAAACAACACTACGTAAGTAAGAACTTTAAGAGGTTGTAACTTGATTAATTTAAATGGAGCGCCATATTTTTTAACATACCAGAAGATGTATTTTTAATTTAATTACCTATCGATTGGTATTAGGGGGTTCATAAGCTGTCTTCGCGTTTTTTCAGGAAACGCTACATAATTGTCTTATGCGCCATTTGGAGTTTTTTAAATAAAAGTTCCAATATATCTAGTTGCCTTTGGCGTTTATTGTCAGATGTGAGATATTTATTTATTATTATCCTTGGGGAATGTTATAAGAATTGTTTATTGGCTTTTCGAGTTTATGCTCAAAAAATTCCCGAAAGAAAACATCCTAAGCCAGCCGTTTTTAAAAGATTATTAAAACAATTTCAGGAAAACGGAAATGTCATTTATAAAAACCCATTACAAGAAAATCAGTCACTGAAGATAAAGAAAATGTCTTAATGGTAGTTGGATCAGTTATCGAAAATCCCAATATTCAATAGTCAAAATCAGATTTCCAAAAATACAGAACATTAGGCAATCAAGTATTTCAAGAATTCTTAAAAAACATGGTTTTTATTCTAATAAAATCCAACTTTGTCAAGAACTTTATGGAGATGATTTTGATAATTGAACTGAATTTTGCATGTGGGTTTTGGATACTGTCAGAAAATGAAATTTTTTTCGATAGAGTGTACACAATTCTTATAACATTCCCCAAGGATAAAAATCATATCAATATCTTTAGAATAAATTTTCATTTTGAATAAGCAACACCTCAATAATAAACAATAACATCTGACAATAAACACCAAAGGCAACTGGATACATTGGAACTTAAAATTAAAAATCTCCGAATGGCGCATAAAACAATTATTTAGCGTTTCCTGAAAAAACGCGAAGACAGCTTATAAACACCCTTATACCAATCGATATGTAATTAAATTAAATATACATCTTCTGGTATGTTAAAAAATATGGCGTTCCATTTAAATTAATCAAGTTACAACCCCTTAAAGTTCATACTTAAGTAGTATTAATTTTTGGACACCCTGTATAAGATGACGAGTTTATTATAATTGGGATATAAAATATGATCTGTTGCTACACTTCATTGTAAATATCGCATACATATCTTAAATACTTCTTAAGTATTTGAAAAATGAAAATTAGGTTAGATTTTGATAAAATTCAAATTATTTAAAAAACCTTAAGTTTTAGGTGTTATAAACCTTATCAAAACAAACACTTATTTTAATCGAACAATCCATAAACGAATAATATACAGGGGGCTCCATTTAAAAAAATATAACACTGATACTTTTAGGGCATTTGGAACACGCTGTATAATATGAAAATAATTTTAAAAGATAACCATAACAGACCCCTATATAACCCAAAAGAAATTTTTTGAAACTTTCATATTTTGGCCATAATATTCCGTGCCATATAGCGTAAATAACCCTGTATATACGTTTGAATTTGCGCTTTAGCTTATGGTTTCTTCAACTACTGTCAAATATCAACGTGACGTTAAAATAAAAAGTGTGATAAACAAGGCTGCCAAACTATTTAATGGTAATAGTCACCGTTTAGCTTCAACTGCAACATAAATATTGATCTGGGGGAAATAATTTATATTAGATAACTTCTTATCATTATAAATACGTTTGAATTTGAAATTTAGCTTATGGTTTTGTTAAAATGTGACGTTAAAATAAAAAGGGTGGTAAACAAGGCTGCCAACATATTAACCTTAAATTTCAACACGGATGATGATCTAGGAGAATAAGTTTTGCATTGGCAGTTCTTTTTCATTGTTTTACCTCGCTTAATTAAATTAGATGTCTTCTCATAATAATAAACACTTTTACAGTTGAGGTCTCATTTATAGGGTTTTTTTAATTAAAAAACACATACCTACATATGTATCTACTGAAATAAAAGTTGCAAGCGGTTTATGTATGTAATATATTGTAGTTATTGGAATAGTGTATTTCTGAGGAAGTGTATTTTGGTGTTGTACCAGTTAGCAATTATCTTGTGCAACGTAAATCGTTTGCAGAGATATTTTCGGAACTTAACCTGTCATACAGACATTATATTTAATTAAAACGTCACACAGGCCATTAAACCAACTAAGATATTTACTGCTATTTGACAACATCTTGGACGTAAGGTCGTTATGTATTAATATCAGTAAATAAACCAAATCCTTCTAAATCTAATCCTATTTTTTTTTTGTTATATGAGTGTAGTAAGCGTAATTTAAATATTTTTTCAATGATTCGCGTCGATTTGAATCGTGTCGGTGGTTTCATTCAGGAAGTTGATTCGAGCACAGAAAGCAATTTTCGATTAGATAATAACGCTCCGGGAGGCGGACGAACAGTTTCACTTTTATTTTTTTATTGCCCTCTGAAAAATTAGGGTCGGTTTTTTATTAAGAGAGGTGATCGGAACGCTCTTCGTCATTTTTATTGAGCCATCGTGAGCCAAGTTGACGTTTCCGAACAAGGCATTCGCATATTTTTATCGGTTCGTATCGAGCGGGGCTTTTATATCGTTGTTTTTCCTTTAGTTTGTTACTTTCCTTTTAATGTAAGAGGATGTTACATGTATCATATTTATGCGTATTCTGAAGTTATAAAAATTATGTTCTGTAAAATCATTGAGACGTTCCATTTACGATATAGAACAGAAAGTAATCGCAACAACACATTGTAATATTATAGAGAAAATACGATAAGAGTGAACTGTATTCTAATCAGGGGGGCCAATCTGAAAGAAAAATGGCCCATGAGTGGTAGTAGCTAATGGTAGAGGAAGTAGGAAGAAGATGGAAGCATTAGTGTATCTGGTAGGCAACAAGAATATCGAGGAGTAGCTAGAGAACAGGATCCTCTGAAGTTTCGTAGGTCAACCACATAAACTTTGGTAAGCAAGTTGTAGAGATAGCCTTCGTTGCTCACCGAAGGCATTTCGTTGTTACATTATATCCAAGTTGAGCGAGCATCTTAGAAGTAGGGCTTGAGGCAATTGCGAACAACTATGCTAAACAATTTCCTCCTTCTCCCGTTTATGTTCGCCCATCTCGAGGAGACTTTTCAGGAAATCCACGGATACCGCGGTTTTCTAATTACTTCCATAAATCCATCGTCAAGTTATTTCTGAAGCTGAATTTCGTATGCGCGCGAATGTGCCCCGGAAATATGATACAATTTAGAGGGTGCGTGGAACGGACAGACGAACTAACTCTTGCAAAACGAGAAAAATTCGCCACCGAATGCAGGAAATAACCAACTCAACTCAAAGTTTCAAGGAAACAGAATTTTAATTCCTACTAACTGTTCTTTTATCGGAAATTTAAAGCAGTGACTTGAATCTACCTATAAGGGAATTTCTCTAATTATGCGAACCCAAAGTGGGAGGAGAGATCTATTAAAATCTCATGAAAAAGAAGGGCTGTTAATTCAAAGAATTGTTAAAGAGTTTTCCTTTTTTTAATAAAATCGTGTGATTAAAAAAAATTACCACAATGATATGATCATATATAAAGGGTTTTCTAAGCTATTAGAAGTGTTTGAAGTTGTAGAATGAATTCAATTCTGAAACTTGGGCTCAATTCGTTATTGTTTATGCTTCTTTTTTTAAAAATATTTTCAAGTTCTATTTACATCCGGTTATACCAGAAGTAGATGTTAACTTTCGTATTTTAAATGGAATGACATATGAACTGTAAGGAACGTAGAATAAAACGCAATGTTATTTCATTAATTTATATTGAACTCGACAATATTGTTTCGATCGACAGCGATCATTATCAAGAGTACTTAAACTAAAGCTTAAAACTAATGCCAACATATTTATACTAATTACAGATTACATAGGAGTAGTGGGGAGCTTGTGGAACCTAATTCAGTCTGATTATTAACTAAATTCAATTTTTGGAATATAGCTTTTTTGATTTCTATATTTTCAAGCATAGATAGTTTTTTGCTATTGTTTATATTGGTATGAATGATTTTCGTGTTTTTTTATATCAAATGAATGGTTGGAATCAATGCAATGTTCCGCGAATCCTGTTGTTTTAAGTTTTTTATTTATGCTGTAATCATGTTCTTTTAGCCGCGTACCAATAGCTCTCCCACTCTTACCAATGTAAACTGCATCACAGTTGTTACAGTACAATTTATATACACCGCTTTTAGATTCCGGAGGTCGTGATGTTTTGTTTTTTACAAGTAGGGTTTTTAAATTGATAGTATTTGTTTCTATAGCTTTAAGATTAAATTTTTTTAACTTATTTTTAAAATTGTGACTGATGTTGTTTATAAATTTAATGGAGCAATAACGTTCAGAATTTGTATTTTCTAAAGGGGTGGCATTATAAATTAATTTTGAAATTGATTTATTAACTTTTCTATTGATTAAATTATCTATGATGGCAGGCTTATAACCATTATTTTTGGCTATAAGTTTTATAGTGTTTATTTCCTTTTCATAATTTTCTTTAGATAACGGTAAGTTCAACAGTCTATTAATCATCGAGTGAAATGCAGCAAATTTGGTTTGTATTGGGTGTGAGGAACTTGAAGGTATGATTACATCCGTATGGGTAGGTTTTCTAAAAATATTGAATGATAAACTATTGTCTAAACGTTGAATTTCTAAGTCTAAAAAATTTAAGGTTCTATTAGTTTCTTCTTCTATGGTAAATTTAATATTTGTATCTAAAGAATTAATGAAATTTGTGAAAGTACTTAATTGCCTTTTTGTTCCTGTCCATATGCAAAACACATCATCAACGTAGCGATACCAGGTAAATATATATTTGATAAGGGGATACTTAGAATTGAACAAAGTGTGTTCTAAATATGACATGAAAATTTCCGCTAATATCGGAGACAGCGGGGAGCCCATTGGAAGTCCATTGTTCTGAATATAAGTTTTATCTTCGAAATTGAAGTAATTTTGTTCAAGGCATGTGTTCAATAAGATAATGAGGTCTTTGTTTTGGATATCGTTTAGATCGCTATCGGATATTAATTTGGAAATAACAGTGATTAATTTTTCAACCGGTATGGACGTGAACAAACTGTATACATCGAATGAAATGAGTTTCGAATTAGCGGGTATTTTTAATGTTTTGACTTTATCCACGAATTCTTTTGAATTTTTAATACTATGTGGGGAATGGCATTGTAGGTGGTTGAGCAAAATATTGTTAATCAGACGACAAAGTTTGTAGCAGGGTGCCTGTAAATACGAGACCACTGGTCTTAGGGGGACATTCTCTTTATGCAATTTAGGGAGGCCATACAGTATAGGTGCAGCTGGGTTTAAGTTTTTATATTTAAACTTCTGGTTTTTGTCTATCCACACATTGTTTGAGTCTAAGATATTATATATAATTTTTTGAAATTTTGCAGTTGGATCCGATTTTATTAAGGTGTAAGAATTATCTATTAATGATTTTAATTTGTTGTTGTAAATATCTCTATGCATCACGACAACCGTATTACCTTTATCGGCTTTAGTTAGAAGTAAATTACTACTAGCACATTTGGTTCTTATAGATTTTATTGTGGCTAGGTCATTATTAACATAGTTATATTTGGTTTTGGATGATTTTTTGAATTCACGTAGTAGCTTATCTGCAAAAATATGTTTTTCCCTAATTGCGGTGGTTGTATCTAAATTAGGTATACTGTTTATTGCTAGGTCTAAATCAATGCCTAATGATTCGAAGTCTGATTTTTTGATATTTAATTTAGGTGCATATTTTAAACCTTTATTAAGTAGCTCTAGTTAATTTTTTGTGAAATCTACGTTAGTAAGATTGAGTACTCTGGGACTAAATTTTATGTCACTTGTAGTGGGTGGTTCACTTACTTCGGTTTCTTCACTTGGTCGTTGTGGGTAGTCTTCTGTAGTGATGAGCTTCTTAATTTTAAGAAGTTGTTTCAGGTGTTGTTTTTTGACTAATGCGAGCACTTTCTCGTAAACGGATGCTTGTAGGATATGAAATTCGACCGGGTGTAGTTGCCTTTTTTCTACGTTCCTTACAGTTCATATAGAAAATGTTTCACAAACGTTGCACTATCGAAAGTTTAGGAATGACATATTTTTTTACATTTTCCGATAGAAAATCTGAATTCATGCATATTTCATAGGAGACACTACCCCGAAAATATTGATGGATTTTGAGTTAAATTTAGTTTTTTTCAAAATTTTTGACATCTGCACGTTAACATTTAAAAAAATGTAACTTAATTAATTTTTGAGATTTTGCTTTATAACTCCTAACAATTATTTACAACTATTCAATGTAAACAAGAAGAATGTCATTCCATTTAAAATAAGAAAGTTAACATCTACTTCCGGTATAACCGGATGTAAATAGAATTTGAAAATATTATTAAAAGAAGCGGCATAAACAATAACCAAATGAGTCCAAGTTTCAGAATTGAATTCCTTTTACTAATTCATATACTTCTAATAGCCCATCAACTTGGAAAACCCTGTATAATAAAAAAATAAAACATTGGTTGGGTTTTCCCTGATTTTACGATTCATCCAAAATGAGCAGCAAGAAGACTTCTCTCACCTCGGGATTGGGCGAAATATGTTAAAAAAATTAAAAAATAAGTTGGAAATTTATAAAACATTATATATAAGGCAATGACAAGACCACGAAAACACTCACTTCGTTGGTACTGACTTGACATACCGTAACCTTGTGATCCTGAGGAATGAAACAAAATTATTCTTTCATTTATAAATCAAGATAAATAAATAATAAGAAATGTCATCCGATCTTAAAATGGAATGTTTAAATTTAGCGTGTTCTCTTATTTGCGTTCAACTAGAAAAAGTGACCAATTTGCGTACAAGTAATAAAAATGGTAGGTAACGAGGTAGTTTTCACCTGCAACCATCTGCAGGCTACTCCAATTTGGGTAAAATATTTCAATCAATAACATTTGCATTAAACATATTATGTATTTAATGCAACTGTTATATTGTAGGTAATATAAAAAATGCAAGTTTCCCTCCCATTTTATACAAAATTAGGATTGTTAATTTTTGCAAAACATTTATAAAATACCATTCAAAAAATAATATATTTTCTGAGTTAAAAGTTATAAAATTTATGGTTTAAAAATAGTATTTTTTGGGGTTTCTTCGTTTTTATTTGTTGTTGTTTGGTTTTATTTTGCTTTTTTTTACCGACGAAAGAAAAAAAGGTTGTCAAGTGGAGTAACATTTGGAGAGGTTCTTTTGAAAGAAGCGACTTTTGCTTGAATTTGTTTTTTCATGTTTTTGTGAACAATTAAAAAGTTTTTCTTTCCAACGTCACTCCACTTGACCCAACTCTGTTTTAACAGACTACTTCCGGTCCCTCCCAAAAACCCAAAATTAATTTCTTTATATTGACTTTAGTTATCAAAATTTTCAACTTGTTGGCATTGTAGAAAAACGGCTGAACCACCCTGTATATTTTCATGTCGTATTTTAGAAATTTCTGAACAAAATTTTATTTGTCTATTAGCTGTCCGGCTACGCGTTGCAGTGACTCTTTTCACATTTAATTACAATTAAAACAGTTAATTTTGAATTTTTTAATAGTCAAATAATTAAAGTGATGGTTAAGTCGTAAACGTGGAATAGATTAAATAGTGCTGTGTCGTTAAATTAACTTACACCGCCATCTGCTAGAAAGTTATGGAACTTACGAATAAGAGAAAAGCGTACGTGAAGTGAGCAGGCAATTGCTAAACCTAATTTATTTAAAAATTAATTTATGTAAATATGACTTTTTATGTTATTCTGCTGTTCATAAGTTATAAATGGTGTAACTAACCCGACTTTATTTTATATGTACATTTTTTGACTTTCTCAAATATCTTACAGGTGATCACAATAATTCTTAAAATTGAATCATTTGAAATTTTAGTATTTCTTTTTCTATTATTATTTATTATTGAGTTGAATTTTTATTAGGATAATGCGGTAATTTATAGATATATTTTTGGTCTAGTGTTGGGGGCTATTTTTTTTTAAATAATAGTTGATTTTTCACTACGGCGATACTTTATAATTTGCTATACTTTTTTTTGATATTAGAGGGTTAAAAAAAGGTCAGATTTTATTATGATATTTAAGGTGGAATTAATGAACCCGAAGGTTCGACCCATTTCTTGTGTAATGCCATACTTTCTTTGCTGCGATATCTAAGTGCATACATTTCAGTTCCCTTTATTAGAATTTTCTAAGAGGCAAAAACGCCTAACAATGCCCCGCGGAAGGTATCTGACAATGTGCCAAAAAGCACCGCGGTCTTTTTCCCTATCCGTCCTCACCCCCTTCCCCCATCGTCCCGGCATGCCGCGATCCTCGTAATGCTTTTATATACCGTTATGGAACAGGTCATTAATTAAACGTGTATACTGTACTTGGAGGCCACCGCCACCGCCACCGTCGTCTCTATTCTACCTCCTCCTCCTCTTCCTCGTGAAAGAGAGATAGAAATAGTAGCTGAAAGCAAATCACTATTTACATATCAATAAAGCGTTCTTCATAAATTAGTGGATTCCACTTAGGAAGAAGGTTCTCTCCGGTTCGCGACGCGAGGCGACGCGACGCTGCCTTCTGTCTTTCGAGAACAAATGAACTATATTAAGAAGAGGCAACGAAATGAAATATGTAGATGTAAATGGGGCACGGAGAAAGGCAAATATGGCCCGAACAATGAAGGCGACGCGCGTTTTAAAGGAGAAAAGGCCAAACGACTACCCTACGTTTCCTTTTATTTGCCAAAATATTTCCGAATACGACACACAATAGACCTAATAAAGTTTCTATCTTCTGTTTGCTGATAACGTATAATATAATGGCAACCTTGATACCATCTAAGAGACAGGGATGAAATAGACGCTCCTATGTAAATATATATTAAATCTACAGAATCATAGTTGAGGAACATTTAATTGAAACATACGTTATGTAAGGTTTGGGTTTATATCCCCAAACTTAAAGCTCTTTTTCTTTTACGAGTTTCCTGGTTAGTTAGAATCCCCTTTCAAATTAATTTATATGCTCTTCCTATTTATTCAATGTAAAGGTTGCTAATTTTTTAACTCATACAGAAATATTTTACATTATTTAAAAATTTAACTACTAACTAAAACAATTAACTAAGTACCTACAGTTAATCGTTTTTCGAAAATGGCGAGTTGTAAGGATTGGCTTCGACTTACACCACTGCATAATACAACGATCCTGTGCATTACAAATATAAATTCGTATTTGGATTAGACGTTGTGCATCGTATCGCATTTCGAACAACCTGAATAATTCATGCGTTCGTGTACGAGTCATTACTTTGGCCCCTCGTTGTTGTTATTGTTGTTGTTGTTACTGTATGTGGAGCTACTTCTTCCGCGACGATTTCGTATGCATACACACATTCATAGAAAAGATACGTGCGTTCATGTAGTTGATGTGCATGGTCCGCAGCCTCTTTTCGCCCCCTTTTTACATCCCTCGGATTATTTATGTAAAAGCAGCCACCGCGCGTGAGGATTTTTCCATCATTTGACAGCGTTTGGTTTGGGCCCCGAAAACGCTTCCGATCTGTCAGAATCACAAGTTTACTTATTTATTATCGACACCGAGAAAACGAGCCCAAGACCCACCGAGAGCAGTCACGTAAACGCCCTACACTCAGAATTTCTTCGGACTTTTTAGCGTCACAAATCTTGAAGCCAATTTACCACAAGTTTTTATATTTTATGTAACTATTGGTATGAGGCAGACTTTAACATCAGGTAAAACTTATCTTATTAGGCATCGTAACTTTGAAAGTGAGGGTAGTAAAGGCTCGTATGGTGTGGATTGATTTTGGCACTAAAATTTCAAATTTTTAAAGTTGATTCGCGACAGGCAAGTGTAATATCTCAATGTCGACGAAACTTTCTGCAAAATCCTGGTGTTCAAGTCTTTCTCAGAGGAAAAGGACCATTGTACGTGTTGTTTTGTACACTAGCATGTACTTATACATAGCAGACAAAGTTGTTGTTGTACCTTAGCACGCGCTCCGACAAGATTACTCCCGGAAGAAGTTCTCCACTACGTTAAAGCCAGTTAGGGATGATATAGAGTGGAGAGAACGCTGATCCCTCGATAATAAAAACGGCACTGTAATCTGCGACAAGTACATTTTAAAGCGGCAACTCTCCTTAAGCTGATTATGAGTGTAAATTGAGATAAGGCCGCGGATATTTATGGTACGGGCATGCACGGCTATAAAGGCCCAGCGCAGCGTCGACCTGCAACGTTATAACTCCCGGATTTTTAACTTCGTGACCACTGCCCTCGATGTGGGATTTCGGGGACGCGAAAATACGGCCAAAATACGACAATACCATTTTTGTAATTTCTACGTCTCAAAAATTGCAACGTTTGGAATTAGTTGAAAAGTAAATTTAAATGCAATTGAAAATATTTTTTATACTACATTACATTGTTAAATAATTATTTATTAAAACTACCAAATATTTACTTGTAATTTTGTCTGAAAATATTTATTTACAAAATTTTGGTGTTGTTAATTTTTGACCAGGATTTGGTGATACAAAATGTTAGTCGTTGGAGTCGCCCTCGTATATTCGTATCCAAGTCGCGCGATTTCGGGAGGGAATCCCGGCCAGAATTAATGGGGCAAATCCTTTTAGGGCGCAATTTGCCACGCCGCGCCGAGAGCACTTGGTGTGCTTATTTTATACCTTCTTGAATATTTTTAAAAGCCCTTCTTTCATACTAACGACTCTCATGTTTGTTGCGGTTGCTACTACCTGGTGATTTATTCAATTCCCCGGGGAAACTTTTCACGATAACGTTGTAAACACCACCTTTTGAATAAGGGTCACGATAAACGGCAATTTTATTCGTAAAAAATCATTTGTTCGGTTTGAATTATAAATTATAAGCTAAAAAGAATTTTTAAGCTGAAAACTCAAGTGTGATAAATTTAAGAGATGGTTCTTTAATATTCTTAAAAATTAAATAGTTTAGGCACCTCGTTTGCAATAATTTGTGTGTACAGTTGGGGTACCTAGTAGTGTAATTGTTCCAAACAAGATCTCGCAAATCCGAAAATCCAACAGCACAATTTAATTACGCGGCCTGACCAGAAGGTATTATCGAAAACTATTTGCAGAGTTTGCATCTTGGACTGCCGCTTGCCCTTTTGTATATGTATACGTGTATTTGAGAAACTTGAATCTTTGAACTAACATTTAAACTTACTTGCTATAGAGCAGCAGTGGTAAGGGCGTCGCGAGGGTCCTTTAGGGTCTGGGGGTGAGAAGGCCCTTTGCAGTAGCTAGCCAGCCAGGCAGGCAGGATCCATGTACAACGCGCGGTTGGCGGCCGTTGGTTGGTAGTCCTTTGACTAGGTGCATTTGCAATTAATTACACCGAATTTGTCCCTATAATTGCTCCGTTTATCCCGAGTTTCGGACCGATTGGACGGCGGCGGTCGGATATTCGACGTTAATTTTGAAAGGAGTCCCGGCAAGAAGTTCCACTTCGGCAGTAGTTTCTGAAGTTATTGGAGACGGATAGCCGGGACGTGATCGATGTCGCAAAGTGGAAGGATTATTCTCAAAACAGCTTCAATCGACAAATACCACGATTATTAGTTGGCCATATATTTTTTAACAAGGGTGGGAGATAAAGTTGATTTCAAAACAAATTTAATATGAGTTCTCGACTATTCAGGTGCAATAAAAATATTACAAGGGGGGACGTAAAGTTACAAAAAAATTTAAACATTTGATTTCTTCTTTTAAATGTTTTGTGAAGAATCCTTTCATTAATCAAATCATTTAAAGCGTTTCTTTTGTGTCGTCTTGACTTAAAAACAATTATATTCGTCCTTTCTCGGCGTCTGCATGTCTCCAGGTGAATGTCCATCATAAACCGCCGCGCCGGGAAGACCGCGTCAACGCTCGGGAATCTTTTTGATTAATTTCTGCAGACCTCATCTCGCTTAGAATCCTTTCGGATCTTATTATTTCGTATTAAACAGCGACCCAAAAGTCACATAATCCCGACTTTACTCCTGTCGGATGTCAATTCTCACGGGACGCTTAGCTTTCCTAATGCGCCACACTAATTGCAAACGCTGATGGCGAAACTCCCTGACGACGTTAACAGAAGACACCTGATTGCTAAACCGATATATTTTATCAGTGGTGGTCGACACAAAGTATTTTCTGTCATCAAGTAAATATAAAATAATTACTTTTTGAACAGTTTGAAATTAATTTAATAAATTGAAAACAACAGTTTCTTTTAAATGATCCAATTTTTTAGTGGTTGATATAATATTTTAGTCTTTGTTTCGTAATTTAAGTGCCGCCCTTGGTTGGTTCGATTAACGAAACCCTCTCTTTAATATCGGTGGCGATTTCGAAGGCGATCGCCCCTGACGAACATTCAAACTCCCATGTTAGTTGCAAAGGATTACAGTGTTTCGAAACCGACAGAAAATCTCTTGTACATACAAGCACACGTATGACCGACCGTGTGCCATCAACTTCGGTACTAAGACCAATTTGCACTCGGTCTTACGACCCCGGAATAGCAGAAAGTTCAGTCTTACTTGACATAAGGGCTTTAATTGGAACACAAATCCCTTCCACGGTAATTCCGGAAGGTTTCTGCGCTAAGCCTTTGTTTTTGTCAGACATTGAAGGAAAATAGGAAGTTTGATTTCTGATAATGATTAATTTTAACACTAGAACAACTCTTGAACTTTATTGTTTTTTAAATTTACTTTGCGACAATGTCCTGTATGTTATATATTTCCTGGGTGTAGTGATTGAGATTTTAATCGTCGGTTAATCGTAGCAAATTCCGAGACGCTTTGACCACTATAGAAAGCATTCTTGAATCAAGAGGAGGGAAGGTTAAGTTGTGTACGATTTCTCGGCCACTATTTCCATGTACTACAGAGGCAGTTGGGAAACTTCTTGGACGGTTGTTCTATCTCGTCTTCGAATTAAACGGTCGAACGAGAGGAATTCGCTATCTAATTTGCTCCTTCGAGCCGGACTTCTTGGCTTCGCCGGAATTCTTGAAGGTGCTCTCCCCTTGCGATCCCGTGTGGGGTTCCTCCCCCGGTTCGGTTCTATCTCGCCCCCGTACGTCTTCTCCGTCCCACGGACGTGGCGGCAAGATGCAGATTAATGTGTACTCATCCGGGCTAAGAAATAGCTGCGGCTCCTATATCTCACCGAGGAGGTTGAGACCAGGAAGTTCGCCCTGTCCACTCTCCGTTGCCATTATGCTTAATTCGTCCACGTCCAGACACTAATGGCCGGAAAATGGATGCTTGCGAGGCTCGATGTGCGCGATCAACTTGAATTACGGTCGCTTTATTTGCGAACTTTGATAAGGTCCTGGGAGAGAGGTTCGTTAATTACCTACCATGTACAATACGTCGTTATTGTGGCCTAAGATGAAGGCATGATTATTGTGGTCGACTTATCAGCCCCTTGCCGTTATCTTTCCACGAATAAAATCAA
The DNA here is from genome assembly GCA_029378335.1 of Agrilus mali. Classification (NCBI taxonomy): domain Eukaryota; kingdom Metazoa; phylum Arthropoda; class Insecta; order Coleoptera; family Buprestidae; genus Agrilus; species Agrilus mali. The sequence continues at coordinate 12,351,126 of CM055663.1, read as the reverse complement.
AACTAGTTCATTGTTACAACTTAAACGATTCCGAAAACTCATTTTCCAGTTACGTACCTAATTAAAATTAGTATTAATTATTATTAGAACAGTTTCTTCATGAATATTTCAATTCCAGATGTCGTTTATAATCAAGCAAAATCCGGTTGATGAGGGTATGAGTTTCGTTAGATGTTTATACTGCTTATCGGTTCCAGACGGTCTGAGGCAACCTAAAAAAAACAATTCCCTGTAGTTTGTGCCCAAGACGCCCTTTCCAAATGGAAAAACTTTTTAATTCCTGTAGCGGCCGTTTTAGTTATCAAGTTCACTGAATAAATCCCGGTCTTCTTCGTCTTTTTTTTTTGTCTTCGTTTTCGAACGACCCGACAAGTCCATCTGACATGGGACCAAATCGTGCGGAGCCGCAACAACGACGACTGGGAACGGACAGGACAACCGACCGACGTCCGTTCGTCGGCGTCGTGACGCTTCCACGACTTGGCACCCGGCCTTGATACTATCCAATCCACTCACTCCATCACCGTCCGTTTAACTTGCACGTCACATTTGCACCGATCAGCTAACGGATAAACGACTCTCACGGTTGACCGATTCGGGCGCACAGGATCTCTCAGGGTAAGGTGAGAGGGAAAGGACAAACTACAAACTTAACACTACAAAACAGAACAAAACCACTTCGACTAAATGTCAACGCACTAAATTAACGGGCAGCTTTTAAGTACTTGGCATTTGTTTTCCAGTGTTACATTATATGATTAGAAACTGCATCCGCATATTTTGTGCAATGAGAATATTGTAACAAATATTCAAGTTAAAATTATTTATTTAAACACTATTTATTTAACAATTTGTACACTTAAACACTAATAACTACTTATTTATTTGACAAACGATTCTTGGTTATATCACTTTTGTATATCGAATTGAATGTTTATGTATCGAATTCAGAAGTCGAATAACTAACTCTGCGCCTGAAGCAGCTGTTTATATTCACTTGTCGAAAATGCTAGAAAAACACTAGACGGACTCTTGACTTTTACCAAAATATATGATTAATTCTCCAAAGAACGTCGATGTATGAAATCGTGCCGCTTGTCACTCACGGATGAATAAAACAAACAAACACCCAAAGTCTACAAAACGTTTAGAAGCCCAAAACGCGTTTTGACACCCAAGATGTCATCCTCAGTTAGAGGCGAAATTAATCTTAAAACTACATCTTATTAAATAGTTACGATCCCCCTAAGAAATTATATAGGAACCAATACAAACAACCAAAATTAAATTTATTAAAAAGGAGCCACTGTTAGGAGTAAGGTTTTAGGACAGCAAGAGCAAACATTCAATCCCAAACTTTTCTGTACATGCTTCGTTAAATAACCTAAGAAAAAGATTTGATCGAGTTGAATATAAAGCCAAATGGTAACCTACATGCTGGAGTCGTTCAATAACCACAAATACAAGCTAAACTTCCTGGAAGCATGGAAGGATTTAATTTTATTTTGCTAATAACCTGAAAAGATCGGAGTAAGGAATAGGACTATTGTCCGAATTCATGAGCTTGTCTTTATTTTTAAAAATTACAATACTTTCGTACGCGTCTAAGAGGAAGGGATTATCTACATTTCCAATTAAAATTAAACAGCTGGAGCCTATTTAATGGTTATTCTCAAAAATATGGGGAACTACACTAGATTTTTCTAATCTATTGAATCTAAGGTGAGCTACATGTTCTTTGATAGCCCTACGACTCTGACCTATGTATTTTTGAAGTGAAACTTCTTTGGGCGCGATGAGAGTAAAATCTCAAAGCCATGAAACGACACATTTCGTAACGATTCGTCTCGCGAAGCTATGACAATAGAAAGGCGCGCATGCGCATATCGGTATTACAGTCAGCTGTTAGTGACCGGCATCTCATAGCATAGCTTGGTGGGAATTTATGTAGCTACGAATGTCTAAATTGACCGAACTATTATTTAATCATCGAATATTTCTCCTTCTAGAGTTATGTATATTTACCTGTAACTTCGTAAGAAACCTAGCAACGTAGGTACAAAGGAGTTCTTACAAGCAGCATATCGACATTTTAAAAATTATAGAATATTTTTTCTTCTAGTGTCCATTTACACTTACAATTAGTTATAAAGTGACCTTATACATGACCAAATAGTATTTTCAATACTAAAGCACAAATAAAGTTTTCATAATAACACTGTTGTGCTAGTCTTATCATTTGAGATTTTAAGGTTACGACTTTCCTGAAGTGAAACTTCTTTAGGCGCGTTGAGAGTAAAATCTCAAGGCCATAAAACGACACATTTCGTAACGATTCGTCTCGCGAAGTTATGACAATAGAAAGGCGCGCATGAACATATCGGTATTACAGTCAGCTGTTAGTGACCGGCATCTCATAGCAGTTGTATTACAGTAAATGTTTATTTAACAACAATTAATATTTATTTAAGAGTGAGTATTATTATGTATTAATTTTAATTCCTTGTAGTTATTGATAGCTTACGGCTTCTTAAGCACTTGGAAAAATAAACGGAGGCGAAAAAAATTTGATGTATGTATGTGTTTTCATTTTTAAAACAGAAATCATGAAAATTCTGGTACCCTTTCTTCCCTTCACCAAACATTACTTATTCGTTATTAAACGTATAGAGATCGCCAAAGAAGTTTCACTTCTTTCACGTGTACTGAGTTGCACATGATTACATTTTTTATCTCATGGATGATTTATTACCGATGTAAACCGATTCAAAGAACACCGCCGTATACACATAATGCGTAAACCGGTTGATTTTTCTCATACATGCGTACGTTCGTTACAATATTATAAAATTAAACCATAAATTTCAAACAAAAGAGTTCATAAAACGGAAACTTGTTCGTTTGCTTGTTTGTCTAATTGGAAGATGAATAAGTTCATTAAATCTAACGTTGAATGCACTTGACTTTGACTCATATATATACACCGTTTATTGCTATTTTTACTACCTTATTATTTTTTTTTAACTGTCCAGATAAGAAACTTGAGTATAGTTTAAAAAAGGTTTCGATCCTGCCTGGTATTTATTTTACTTCGGTTGTGGTGTTGTGGAAGTTGCTAATATCTTGGCTGAAACAGGGGATTCTTTTGTTTGCAGAATAAACATTTTGGCATCGGCTTATGCTTTAAGCACACAAAAAGGCCAACATCGATATCAAAAACACTTTCTCTTTTCGGACCCATCAACACGGCAGTAAATCCATTCATTTCACGACTGCACCTTTTCATTATTGTCGCTCGTGTTTCTCATTCGGCTTCATTTATTTCCATTCTCTGTTTGATGCGAGAGAACGCGTCCTGTCCGCTCCCCCTCTTCCCACCCAGCCCTCCTGCTGCGTCCTTTTTTTCCGACGACACGCACGCATAAACCCCCACAGACACACATACATACACACAAACGCTCACCCCGCGCGCTTTTCCGTTTCCTTCGGATTTGGTCGTGGTGATGGTGTGTGCCCATCGAACCACCCTCGGATTTTCACAAGTCATGGACTTTTATAATCTTCAATAAACATATCAGTTTCGTTTTACATACGAAAGGTTCGAGGATTGTTTCCTACGCTGGCGACGGTTTTTATGTCGATAATAAAGGGGGACAACACGGCAATGCTAAACGCCGATTTTATTATTGTGACGATTCACGCATCGGGAACTGCAATGGCTGACGGGCGACAACAGTGTTTTTTTTTCGGAGTCGAATAAAGAAACTACTGTTTGTCTTCTTTTTTCTGCTAGCGCATCGATTTTTGTTTTCTTCGCACATTGTTCGGATTGAGAAATAAGAAAAAAAAAAAACAATAGTTCGGAATAATAAGTTCGAAGAAAATATCGGCGAAAGAGTAAACGTAAGCACTCTGTTCCAAGAGTTCCTTGTTTTCCGAAATCGTCTTTCTGCAAGTTATAGTGTTATGTAAACGTTAAGCAAACAATTTTCTCTTTGTGGTACGTTCTCATTTCGGGAAAACCTAGAATTGTATTCCTCAAGTGGACTGGGAGTCACTTTTTCTAGTTTCTAGAATTTTCTTGTTGAATAATGCCATTTACTAAAACTTGTTACTCTTTTATCTGATGATATCTGCATAAGTTACATGGGCCATCATTTGTTCAGACATATAATTTTGTTGTTTCGAAAACTTATGAAGGGCCATTGCACAGAATTCGATTTTGTAAAGACGAAATAGATCAAGTAGACGAATGTAATTGCCGGCGAAGACAGCAGCCAACAAGCTGTCTTTTCTTCAAAAATATTTACAATTGAAGGAAAAAGGGGGGACTTGTGTGTCGCGAACCGTCTGGTTTTAACGAGATGGCATAGGGCATCATCTCATGTCCTGCCCTTCCCATATACATAAATACGAACGCGTTCGTTTGTTTCGTACCATCAACTATCCTTCCTCCTCCTTCTCTTCTTAGTGTTGACTCCGTTTTGGAGATGGAGAACGGCAACATTAGCACTGACAAATTGCAAACTGTTGGTTCTCGTCCAGATTCCATAAAGTGTACGTCTCGGGTGGCTGTTCTTCTGGCAAATAAGCAGCCTATTATCTCGCGACTGAATATTCTTAAATGATGCAACATTTTTCCCGAAATGCCCTCCAGCCACTTCCGCTCATCGTAATACACAACGGTCATGTCACGACAGCAGTAGTTACGAGCAAGCTGAACTGGCACTAACATTACACATTAAAACCAAACCAAGGAACTGTCTCCAAATCAAATTAAACAAAACATTACCACTATTATGAATGTTGATTTTTCCTAAAGGACTTTACCAAGAAATAGACGAGTATTTTATAAATTGTTTATACAAATAATTAAGAGAAGATTCATTTAATTATGGGGATGTAGTAGGTGAGTAAGTAAGTCCCTGTGGTATATTATTTTTATCCAAAAGGTAGTTATGAATCAAAATTTTCCAGAAATGTCCCAAGTTACTTCCTCTCATAGTAAGACACAACGGTCATGTTAGAACAACACGAAATCGAAGAACTGTCTCAAATCAAATTAAACAAACACTAACTACCACTAGGAATGTCAATATTTCCTGGAGGATTGCAGGACTTGTTTAAGAAATGGACGAGTACTTCATGGAATAGTTTGAACAAATAATTAAAAGGTTTATTTAGTTATGGGGATGTACAGGGTGAGTTTATTAAGGCCCCGTGGTCTGTACTTTTTATTCTAAAGGTGGCAATGAACCAAAGTTGTCTTATCTTCAACCGATTGAGCTGAAATTTTGTATACACGTTTAGTTTGGATGAAAGTACACGATAAGCTGTGTGACGTCATTATAAATCCAATATGGCGGAACATCCAAGATGGCCGAATAGTTATTTTTAATGCATTTCTACAATATGGGTATTAAATGAAAGGGCTTGCCGAGAATAATTAGAAAAATATTCTGACATCACTGTTAATACAACATGGCGGACTTTTAGAGTTTTTTATGCTTTCTTATAGTATGGGTATTAAATGAAAGGGTTCGCTGAGAATAAAAAGGCAGGTTAAAGAAAAGATGGTGATTATAAGCTACGTTGCTCGAATCCACCTGAAATTTGGTGTAGAGACCTCAATTATTCCTGAGGTAACATCGATTGATTAACTTTGACTTGTGTGATTTAGCGAGATGGGCGTATCCAGCATTGGTCTGCAACCTGTCTAGGAGAAGGACAACTCCAAAATCAAACAATGATGCGTTAAATGAGATGAACAGACTCAGAAACCTAGCCAGCGATAACTAAAAAGTAAATAATAAATTAAAAAAAAAACCTTTTTAAAAAAAGCTTTAATTTATAGATATGCTCTAAAAAGAAGAAAATAAAAATTTCCTTTAAAATTTTAACTATCAACTTATAACCTCATTATACACAATTTATATGATCATAAAAGCTTGTTGCGCAATTTACTTGGGTGAATAAACTAGTACCTATTTAATTGAGTAACTTAATTGCTATCTGGAATATAGTTAGTGGTATGGAAGCAGTTAAGTTAAAGTGTTCAGGTAATAGGTGCCTAGAATTTATTGGGTACTTATACTGCGCACGCAACGGTAGCAGAGGCACCACAGCCACTAAAATCTAGGCAGCACTTGTACGAGCACCGCCCATCTATCCGACCCTGTGGCCCTCCACCTCCCTAGTCTACAATGAGACTTTATGCTGCAAGCCTACATTTAATGGTCTTTGCATATGCAAATTTTTATCTTATCCTCAAGAAATTTAAAGGCGTTTTTTTCGTTCATTAAAAAGGAAAACGAACGTTAACTATAGTGAATTTTTAAATGTGCTCATAAACCAAAAAGCTCATAAAAAATTATGACTCTTCAAAACAACAGTGGAAGAAAATTGCAGGCAAGATATTTTCTTTAGACAGAATCAGATCTATTGAAAATTTGAGAACAACACAAGAGATTTAATTTGATCCTCACTGGTAAATAGAAAAAAATTAAAGCACTAGAATGTTTTAACGAAATTATTGATAATGACTGCTCAGTCGAAACATATGTTGAGTAATCAATAAATTTCGTTAAAACATTTTACTGCTTTTTTTTTTAATTTTTATTGAAAAGATGGAGCTATCTATAGGTGAACGATAAAAATACTAGTACCTATTTAATTGAGTAACTTAATCTGCTAAGTTTAATTTTTTTTAAATTTCAGCAAACCTCGCGACAAGCTTTTATGATTGTATAAATTGTGTATAATGCGGTTATAAGTTGATAGTTAAAATTTTAAAGGAAAATTTTATTTTCTTCTTTTTAGTGCATATCTATAAATAAAAGCTTTTTTTAAAAGGTTTTTTCTTTTAATTTTATTATTGGATTATCTGGTACAGTTTTAAATAACGTTAGGGATTTTCTCCTTGATGTTACGAGATATATTAGGGATATATTTTTATAAATAAGCATTACCTACAGAATTATTCATTTCTGTTAAATATTAATTTAATAATTTTTACACATTTAGTCAATGTTATTCTTACTTTAAAATCTAAAGGCTTGTTTTTGCGACGCAAATAGTTCACAATTTAATTAATTAGTGATAATCTGATCTCGAAGCTGAATTAGCAGAAGATGAAGTAAGAGATTGGGCTGCTGAATTGCTTTTATAGAAGGCGGTAAAGTAATTATCCCATGCTTGCTGTTGTGCCTGCCGTTGCTTCCTTATTTCTGTGAATGGACAAGTGCTTGTTTTTGACCAAAAATATTAGAACCATATGCAAATAAGTGGTAGATAAAATGAAATTTGACCACAAGAATCGTGCTTCCTAAACAGTAGTCAATATCTTCACGCAATTATTTTGAGAAGAAGATTAAAACAAATTGTACCTAGCAAAATTTTTTGATGAAGTTGAATCTGTGGATTATTAAAGTGAACATTGGAATCGTTCTTCCATTTTGCTGGTTTATTTAAAACCACTTAGTTTGACTTCGGAATCAGAAAAGCGAACTTATTGAACAAACAAGCGACGAACACCGGCCGAGTGAGCAATAACAGAAGGCAAAACGTCGAGTCGTAGTGTATTAGTCGTCGTCGTCGTCGTCTACGTGGTCCCCCGTTTGCTGGTCAAAGAGGCCTGTTGGGCGCCGCCTCTTACCGCTTCGCGATTCCGAATTTATAAGCTGAATTAATTAGAGTAAAAACCGCCACTGCAAGCACCACGATCAGTAGCACCAGTAGCTACCGTCGCTGGTACTGCTAGTGCTCCTGTTTTAATTTACAAAAGCCAAACTTAATTCTTGTTCCGACTAAAGGAATAAAGAGAAATGTTAGGGAAAATTAAAACGATTCATTCGGCTGGTGGCTTTGAGAGTCAGGTTTAGCATTCGGGCGCGGGGTTAGAAATAAGCCACCACCTCTACCTCCTCCACCTCCTCCTCTTCCTTCATTATCCCCGCGGCCTTTCCGTCCCTTCCCGCGACGTCCTACATCCTTACGGATGTTATCCCGTTTGGCTCGCCGACGAGACCCCCCACCCCCCGGATGCTAATCTCCTGGGCTCTTTCGCTTTATTACGTATACTTTAACCCATCTTTAACTGCCTCTCCTTGCGGTATCCGTTCCTTACGAACAATCGGGCACTGGATATCTGGATATCGCCTACCATACCCTCGTTTTACCGATTGCCGTTGCGCTTACTTCTTCGGCTCTCTTATTTTATCCTGGCGGGCGGACGGAATGCTACAGATCGTTATATAAGCAAGCAAAGGACGCAAGATTAAGATTCCGCGATTCTTGCTCTCCGCAATCCATTAATTTGTTAATCCCAGCAATTTTCGTTTAGGTCAAAAAAAATTTGTATCTATTAAAACATTTCTAATTGGTGCTTGTAATATTTTTACTCTAGCATCTGCATTTTAGATATCGTTCTATTTTTAGACTTCCATCGTTGATCTCATTGTTTCCGTAAGTAGGATGAGACTCCATTTGTCGCCAATTTGCGCCAAAACAAATAGCGAGAGACAAAAGTGCCAGTTTCGCGTGACTTGTCCATTTCTTAAGTTGTTCTCCAGTACGGGGTGCAGGTGATGACAAATAATAAATGGAATGCGGGAACCACGAAGCGCCGCGTCTTCCAGTGGGAGAGCAAGTGCTCACATTAGTTTCCATCTCGTAGCAACGAGTATGGATGCTTGTGGTGTGGCGGCGGTGACAAGGTGGCGGCGGAGGCGTCGTCGATGGGGGCCCCCAAATGAAGAGTTATAGCCCGAAGCAACCGAGCAGAGAGTGGATACTAAGTGGGACGAAAACATAAGTGATTGAGACGCCGCTGATTGTTGTCAAGTTCGCGTATCACGCGAAGACGATTACAGGGCAGGGGGAGGCAACGACGCCAACAATGATCATGACACTTACTTATGTATTCTTTTAGAAGCCCTTTATTTCTTCAGTAGAATTAAAATGATTTTGCGTAGCTCCTGTATGGAATTATATTGTGTGATAAGAAGGGTACAATGTGATAACAGAGGTGCGATTGGTGTGTGGCAAAACAGGAAAACGGGACAACACAACCTACGTGCTGATATACGATTCATTTCTCACAATCGGTTTATTTACGTATTAACAGTCACCAAGCAGTCGCATGGCTCGTGATAAGAGTGTTATCAGTGCATGCCAATGCCCTGGATCCTGGAAGGTATTGACGATGACAGATTTAACAACTGTACTTCTGACGGAAACACCGACGACAAGAACTGGCCACAATCTCTCAGAACGGTCCAAAGAGTCTGCATTTGATAATCGGACTTCCTCCTGACTCATTTACATTTTTTTTTTTGGTTGTTTGATACTGTGACTTTCCGTTTCTAAGCTTAAATATTTCTAGTACCTGATTGATCACTTAAATAAAATATTCAAAGGAAAATTAACTTAGTAGATAAAAATGTGTTAAGTAATATTCCACTTTAGGCCATAACTTGTTACGCAATAAATACGGACAGATAAATCTCCTTGTAAACTTGTGTAGGTAACCGACTCCTAGTTTCTTGCTTTTCAACCCCCTCATGGAAAATGTATCATATTATGGTTAGGCACGTGGACGGCTAAAATTCGTAATGAACTCGCGAAAACTATTTCCTACAAGAGGAGCAACAAATTCAACCCCTTCCTCATCGTTGTAGTTTCCTTGTACCAGGAACAGTTGTAGGTGTTTTGCATGGCGCCTTGCGGACTCGTTCGTCATATGTAGTGAATACAAATGTCCCGTAAAGCAGCGACAATAAATTACAATTTCCAACAATACAAAGACGTTAAACTTAATAGTGGCATAGATCATAAATGGTATGTTAACATGTCGCAAATGTATGATATTAAATTAATTACTTTATGGTATTGTGTTGGCTTATATTCCAGATTACGTTACTGGCTACTCCCAAAAAATTTGCTGGAATTTTTGCTACTTTTTTTTTAGGAAATGTCCTTAAAAGTGGTGGTTACTTGTTAGAGGATTCCTGTTCAATTAATAATAGAACGTATTTGTGGGCCATTGGTCAGTGGTGCGTTTGCCGATAAGATCGCGGTCAGGAAACGTCAATCTTTACCCGAATTACCCCCAATACGGCCATAAATGTTATCGGTCCGCGTTCTAATTAATCTGGTCAAGCACATTTTCATCTCTTATTGTGTCCCAAGAGGACCCGTAATTTCTGAACGATGGACAACTAGTCGTCAGACAACTGGAACTTTCCGGGTTAATTAGAAACAGTAGATAATTGTCTGTCCAGAACAAGCAAGAACTCTCCCTTGTTGGCTTGTTATTGGGTTCCGTTTAGGCCCCGGAATTTTTCTCAATTGCCCTCTAATGCCGAGAATTACTGGTAGTTTTCGCCCTTTTAACAGGGAGGGTTGATTAAAATAATTTATTGCACCGAAAATGTGAGAACTTTCTGAGGTCACATAACCGACAGGATTGGCGATCAAATTAATTTAAATTATAATCGAAACTTAAACATGGATCTTACAAAATACCATCTGGAATTCTGTTAGAGGTTATTAGAAAAAGTTTCCATAAGAACAATGGACATTATGGAAGTCAATAAGTAGAAGAAGACGTGGGGTTAAACAAAGGCTCCATTCTGTTTAGAATATATATCATAAATCTAATGAAACTTTGTTAGAGATTTCACTGAATCCAATAGCTATTTCCGGTCCCCACCGGAAATTATTTCATCTATTTTCTTCTAGAGTACCTACCACTACTACTACTATGTATTCTGAAGCTTTATTTTCAAACAAACATTGTGTATTATCCATAGGTGTCTTTATGACTGCGGTGGTGTATAAATGTGTTTGGACAAAGTTGACTACGTCTGTTGGCACGCGTTATATTCCGCTTTCAGTTTCCGGACGAGCGCCAGGAGCCGCTGGAGATCCATTTCCGGGTGTTCTTGGGACGGATCCGGAGCGCAGTTACCGCCAAGCTGCCTCCTCCACCGGTCGTCATAACTTTGATTCCGGATTTTCGAAGTAATATCCTCAGGAACAAAATTAAAATTTCGTAATTGCTGTTTGTCTACCCTTCAAGCAACCAACCACGCACCAATTTAATTTCAAAAAAATCAAAAAATTAAAAATCGATTTTCAAATTCCCTACTAGATTATAAATATTCCTTAAAAACATTTGGGCCAAGTCTAGACTATAGGGTGGATGCTATTACAATAAACTTCTTCCATTAATTTTAAACATTCATAAATATAATAAAACTTACCGATTCCTGCTGTACATTTGGAGGGTTCTTCAGGATAAATAATGGCAGTATCCCTCCTGTGCAAATATTCCTTCAATCGATCCTCTTCTTCGCGACTTTCCTCCCCAACTGCTGCGTTGACCGATTCCATTTCGTCCGCAAGTTCTTCGGCCGTTCCTCCAGTTTTTAACACTTTCATTTTGACCACTTCTTCGGGCACGGCCGCTCTTTTGTGGACCCCATTGAGCCTGTCGTAGGGGTCGTCACCGGCAGCGACCTCCATGTCACACTGTTCGGGACTCATTGCTGACGGGCTGGTAGTTAATGGACAGGAGGTCACGCTGCTGGACGACTGGGGACATTGCTGGTCCGAGTCGCTGATGATATCCAATTCGACTGGAACAAAAATAATCATATTAAAATATAATAATGTACCTAAGGGGGTAAAAAACAGGTAAAAATTCTTCACGTGATTCGATCATTCGATACTAAATGAAGAAGCGTTCAAGTATCAATTTCTATAGATTCACTGAGTGTATTTGCACTGGGGAGGAGAATAGGGGTTGAGAAAGCTTTACGTCGACGTCTAAAGGATGTGAAAGCTCTCGTGGCGTGTGCTTCTGGAATAATAAATTTCGCGTGGAATGATAGACACACAGTGAGTACCAAACGCTGCTGAGGTGGTGCAGCCAAAAAGCGTGAAAAGGGTTGATAAAGTACATAAAATGTATGACCACTGCGTTCGTTATTGTTTCTTACGTGTGCTAAATCTTGCGGTCAATTTCCTTGTAAGTGTGCCAAATGTATTGGAAAATGCTTCTTTTCTTCTTGAGATAACTTATTATTAACGAACGGGAAATTCTGAGAGAGGTGGTAGATACAAAAACAAGCTCAATTTCAACCTATCAGAAATTATAGCATCATTCTGGCAATGGTTCTTTTTTTTTAGTTTTACTGTTTAAGAAGTAACAATATTGTCTCAATCTCAAAATTCTGCTCGGTTGTTTTTAAATAATTTCCTTTTTTGATAAATTCCTTTTTGCATGTCAATGAGCGTTAAGATAACAAAAGAAACACACACAGGACCCAGGAAGGAGAAAGGGCCACCAATGAAAAGTACACACATAGATAGAGATAGTGCAAGCAGGTCAGCCCGACCGAATCGGGCGAGTCCGCTTCACTGATAGTATGATAAGTGATGTATGTTCAGCAAGATAATGTTCTGATTGATGATCCGTCGATCTCGTCCGGCCTGTAATGACCGGCATATTGAGACTTCCTTCCTACTGGACCGGCGATGGTCCATTGCAAGGCCCTAATGGCCCTAGTCATGCCAAGGCCATAGATCTCCGTCACCTTTCAAATCGTCAATTGTACCGTTATAAATACGAAAAATGCCGAAGAAAGTGATTGTTAAACCACGATCTATAACCCCACCATCACATCAGCATGTTTTCGTCAACCAGCCCCTGCCATTTTTCACCACGATAATTATACCAAGTCGATGCTTTCTTAATGTATAATATTTTGTGGCTCATGAGATACCTGACAAAGTGTAATCGAAATATCTTAATATTAATGGTTGTTTTGTTTTTTGAGTAAATGTACCAAAAGCACCCTCTTCGAGTGTATTGAGTTTTGTGTTATTCTGTTTGCATATAAAGGAACATTAATCAAACCAGCTTTACCAATTCCTCTGAAGAGCAAATGCGTATTTGTTTTGCGTTGACATTTATACGCCTGAATAACAAAGTAGCGACCGACAGTGGTACCAATTTTCTTGATTTCCCAAAGAAAAAAAGATCTACAAGGGACTTCTTATACTTTTTAAGGCTTATGCAAATGCCGGGCGCTAAACCGTTTGTCCAAATGCAACGTTTGTTCGAATCTTTTACTTTTATGCGAAGGCACGATGTTCTTTCCGTGTGTCAGTCAGTCCGTCGTCCTTTTTGAGGATAACGGATGACGACAATACTCGGGAACGAAGAGGAACGAAAGAAGAAACGCCGCGCCGCCTCACAGCTAATGTAACACCGTCACATTTTCTTTGAGAAGACACGAATGCAATCTTCCGTGATCGCTTTTTACCTTTATGGTATCAATTTTCAGGCACTCACTCGGTCGCCAGTTTATTTACACTCGCCTGGATCGTTTCGAGGAAAAAGGGAAAGCCTTGAGCTTCTGAAGGACGTGAAAGCTTTCGTGACACCGCTGGAATAATAAAAGTTACACTCGCAAAAATGAGAGGTCGATTTGAAAGTCAACACTTTCCGATATTATTTCAAATAAACAACCAATCCTTTTCTACGAAAACGGTGAAAATTAATTCGTTCCTCTGAAATAAATAATCTTAAAATCCAAAGGTCAAAAGATTCTAGGACTTTAGATAAAAGATGACGAAGTTATTAGAGATAATTGAATGGCCTAATACGGTAGTTCCAACGTCACTTTTCTTCTCGGGGGTAAACATTTGCGATTAATCACACACAACGAGTAGAATAGATATAAATACAGAAGAAATTCCTCAACAACAAAGGATACGTACTGCACCCCATTATCCTGCTGAGGCATCAATATCTGCTGGAGCTGTTGATGTAATGTAACGTAATGTAATAACTTAATTTTGGCGATGTGGGCTAATGCCCGTTGCGTCGTTGTTGCTGTGTACGCACCCTTCGGTGTGTATGCATTAAGTTATATTTTCGGGGGAGGATCCGCAATCGTCCTTCTAGCAATATAATCAATTGCACGCTTGTCCGACGCTATTCTCGCCGTGTATCAGCGTTTTCGCATTCAGCCAAGTCGTCAAGGAGGGTGACGGAAGTGTGTATACGTATACATATACAAAGGATAAAGACATAAATAAATTTCGTACTTGAATGGCAACACTTTCCATCTCAACTATTATTGTGTGCAGGCAGCACTCTCGATTTAGTTCTGAGCACTTTCGTCGTACAATTTATGAATAACAACCCTCTGGATGTAGTAAGTAGCTAATATACAAAGTGCATTGAATATATTTTAATCAATTAATAAAGGGGGTGCTCATAAGGCTAACCGAATATAAATTTATTTTGTGCAAATAAATATATTCAATGTTGTCGAGGAAAGGGTTTTATTAAACACTTTAGCCATTGTTATTTTCTTTCAAATAAACTTTCAATATTTTCGGATTCAGTTTCTTATGTTTTCGTTGATGATTTGGAAGAAGAATTAATGGTTATGATAATTCGAAGATTACCAAGGCTGTCGAATTGGCATGCGGGATCGTAGTAAAAGAAAATGAAATTCTTGATCTGTCCGATCGCGTAAACAATCTACGAAAGTGATCTCATGCTCTCTCCCTCATCCCCCGAACAACTTTAACTGCGAAAGAACGAAAATTTACAGTTAAGTTCAGGCAACGTCGTCGTTCTTGTACTCTGCACAAATCACGTTAATAAGTTTCTGTTTTCCATCGAGTTCAATGCCAATTCGACATACTTTCTGAATATCGCGTTCGCGACATTCTTTTAGACTTCTTTTATTTATTCTCATCAGTAAAATCTTAAAAATACATAATCATGAAGAAAATCTGGTGGGTAGAAACACGAACTACCCCAGATTAATTTAACTTGAAATAAATCACGTAGTAGTAGGTAATAATAAAACATTAAAACTTAATTATAAAATAGGAGGTGTGATTACATAACATTAGAAAATAAATTAAGGATGTGGCGCAACGGATTGACATTATTTAATTATTAAATATCTATAATTAATCGTATCCTGGTTCACTTGACGAAAATTAATAATCAACGGTGAAGGGACAGATTTTCTAATAAATAAAATAAAAGAAACACTCCTTTTAATTTCAAAATTTTTATTTTATGTCCACAACGACCGTTTCACCACACCTTGGCTTCATTAGGTGGATGAAATACAATATATAATGAAATATAATATAAAATAAAAAATTTAAAACTTAAAAAGAGTGTTTCTTTTATTTTATTTAATAAAATGGAGTTTCAACATGTAAAGGCTAGTACAGTGAACATTTTTTAATTTTCACTATTTTATTGTTTACTTACATGTATTTGTCTACTTCTAATGAGGTTGCAGTGCAGTGAAACATACGTAAAGTAGACAATAAAGTAGTGAAAATTTAAAAAAGTGTTTTCCTTCACCGTATCGAATATTTATTCTTCTAGTGTTTATTTACACTTATCTGTAATTTAGTAAGAAACTTGGCAACGTACAAAGTTGTTAGATGCTAGAAATTATCGAATATTTATTCTTGTAATGTATAGACCAAATAATATTTTCAATACTAAAGCAAAAAAAAGTTTTGGGAATATAACTCCTGTGCTAGTGTTATGATTAGAGATTTTAAAGTATGTAGGTAATAAATTAGGTTGTTTTTTATTCGTAACACATAATACCACGTCTACATAAATCTCCAGGAATTCTAAATTATCCAATGGAGTGACGTATAGTAGTAACGCATCGACATTATAGTCCGGTCAAATTAGACCAAAAAATAAGAGTAAAGCTACATAAATTCCCACCAAGCTGAAAATCAGTGAGATTGTTTAAAATATGATTAAAAATAAAATTTTAAAGTTCCCCATCTTTCCCCTGTATGGAAAAATTTTTATTTAAGGTTAAAGGTTAAAAAAATGAGTTTTTCGCGATTTTCAGCAAAACGGTAAGTTTTATCATAAAATTACCCCAGACAAAAATTGTAGATCATAAAATTATCTATAAAATATGTATCTCTAAAATACCCCAAAATAAGCTATGTGACAAATAAATCCCCAAGAACTAGAAAATATTTAGTGCAAATAGAAAAAAGATTGTAAAGGAAAAATTTTCCCCAGAAGAATTTCCCTGAAAAATATATCCCCAAAAAATACCCCAAATGAAAAAATCCCCCATTTTTGGGGAAAATCCCCTAATCTGGCAATCCTGAGACTAACAGTATTTCATTTATTGGGCACACTGACATAAAGCAGGTATAAGACCCTAGCCACGCATACAAATGAACAGGAGACAGATGTTGTCTCGAGGTTACACTGGCGTATAAAATAAGGGACTGGGTTTCATTTAACCTGATATCTCAGAAACGGTGGCTCTTAGGAAAAAAATATTCATACATATTTTATAGATAATTTTATGATCTACAATTTTTGTCTGGGGCAATTTTATGATAAAACTTACCGTTTTGCTGAAAATCGCGAATAACTCATTTTTTTAACCTTTAACCTTAAATAAAAATTTTTCCATACAGGGGAAAGATGGGGAACTTTAAAATTTTATTTTTAATCATATTTTAAACGATCTTACTGATTTTCAGCTTGGTGGGAATTTATGTAGCTACGAATGTCTAAATTGACCGAACTATTATTTAATCATCGAATATTTCTCCTTCTAGAGTTATGTATATTTACCTGTAACTTCGTAAGAAACCTAGCAACGTAGGTACAAAGGAGTTCTTACAAGCAGCATATCGACATTTTAAAAATTATAGAATATTTTTTCTTCTAGTGTCCATTTACACTTACAATTAGTTATAAAGTGACTTTATACATGACCAAATAGTATTTTCAATACTAAAGCACAAATAAAGTTTTCATATCAATAAGAACACTGTTGTGCTAGTCTTATCATTTGACATTTTAAGGTTACGTCTTTTCTGAAGTGAAACTTCTTTGGGCGCGTTGAGAGTAAAATCTCAAGGCCATGAAACGACACATTTCGTAACGATTCGTCTCGCGAAGTTATGACAATAAAAAGGCGCGCATGCGCATATCGGTATTACAGTCAGCTGTTAGTGACCGGCAAGCATCTTATAGCAGTTATATTACAGTAACTGTTTATTTAACAACAATTAATATTTATTTGAGAGTGAGTATTATTATGTATTCATTTTAATTCCTTGTAGTTATTGATAGTTTACGGTTTCTTAAACACTTGGAAAAATAAACGGAGGCGAAGGAATTTGATGTATGTATGTGTTTTAATTTTTAAAACATAAATCCTGAAAATTCTCGTACTCTCTCTTCCTTTCACCAAACATTACTTATTCGTTATAAAGGTATAGAAATCGCCAATGAAATTTTACTTCTTTCACGTGTACTGAGTTGCACATGATTAAATTTTTTTTAAATGTTTTTTCTTTCCTGGTTTTATTTAAGAACAGGCGTGAACACAAGAAAATGCACTTTCGTATTCACACTTTTTTTTTTTCAATTGTTTTATAGTATTGAAGCCCAACGTTTCGTCTTCGAGGGATATCATCAATTTATTTTTTTGTAATATGGCCCTGTTATTTAATGATCAAATCCAAAGCCATTTTTTATTTTGAATTAAATGATATTAAATACACATTTTTAACTTGTTTTAGGTACTAAAGTTATCGATTGGGGGAGAAAGTCATAACAGTATAAAAACAGAATATACCTAACATTTTTTTTTAATTTTTTGAACGGAAGAAACAAAACCATGTTCTGTATTAATTGTTTGATTAAAAAAACTTGTTGGATAATTTGTGCTTACTGATTTTTATACTGTTACGACTTCTCCCAATAACAGATAATTTTAGTGGTGTTCAGAGCGGTACTCAGAAAAATTTCTAAATGACACCTAAAACAATAAGCAGTTACAAGTGTAATTTCATCTAATAAAAATCTTATAAATGGCATTAGACGTATGTACAACATATTGTGAAATATTTATTCTTCTAGCGTTGACACTTACAATTAGTTGTGCCCTAATAAGAAATCATATGCATAGACCAAATAGTATTTAAATACTAAAGCAGAAAACATATTGAGAATAAGAATCTTACTGTAGTTTTATAACTGAAGAATTTAAAATGTAGGTATTAAGTATGTCTTTGTTCGTGAAATATGGGAATCACGTCTACACACGAATATTAAGAGTTAATCAGATAAAGTGGGTTTTAGTGGAAGACCCGTATGTAGAGCAATTGAGGCAATCAACGGAGGTGAGCGCAGACAATGAAGACACGGCTGTTCCATGCCACAACAGCTGCAGGTATGTGAACAACGTTTAACTAACACTAATCGAGACAATTCTGTCTCTATTACCCAGAACCGCCCGTATCCATATTGTACACACACATTTATACATATGGCTATGTGTGTGTGTGGATGTGAGAGCCATGTGCGGGCACCTCGATGACGAATACTTTTTTTCTTTATCCTTCTGGATGACATCCATCCTAACTAACAAGGCCACCTTAATTTCAGAAATCAACTCCAAGGTGGGCTCCCTCAATTTATTGTTTTGTCGTTCTTCTCGTTAATTGAGGGTGCAGACGTAGACGCGACGGTCAACACCAACACAAAGAACCGACCTCTCCACGTAGTAATTATTAAAACTGACGATCGTTATGCGGGTCCATGATGAACTTGAACTACAAACTGTAATAATAATAGTAGTAATAGTGACCCCTAAATATAATCTCTAAATTTTGTCGAAGGGGGGGTTACCGGCAGTCCACTTATTCACATTGGTTAGGGGTAGTTATGTACGTGTTCAATAACAACAACAAAAATAATAACGATGAGGGTGCAAGAGCAAGGTAACCGCTGCATAAAAAGGGGTCGTCTTTGTGTAAATTGTTATTCTTGGTAATCCGGTGGCAAGGACAAAAGCCAGGGGGCGAAAAGTAGTTACGAACAACGTATTATTGATCGGGTCCTCCTTCAACCCCCCCGAATAGGTGAACAATTAAGGAGCATTCTGGCGCACGTGGTCTGATAAGCACGCAAAATCCAGACGGATGCGTGTGACATTGAGTTCGAAGGTAAGGGTACGAGGGTGATATGGGGGACGCCATGGGGGAAAAGAACAAGAACCGCTACAATGCCGTGCGTTCCTCCTGTCGTTTGCGAAAAAGCACGGCCCTGTTGTGAGAGATTGCGATAACGGACTGACACGCGTCTAATTATTTTCTATTCAAGGAACGAACAACTACTTTAACGAACAATTAATTGTAAATACGTATGTACACTTTTATGTAATTATAAACACTTCATAAGAAACTCTCAAAGATTGGGAATAAAAGTAATTTGCAACTATGGTATTGGTCCTTCGAGCCGGATAGATACATAATTACTTTGCTAGTCTTTACGGTGTTTTCGTGTCCTTTATTAATCAGTTAATCACCTATAATTCGCTAATTAGCACCCTTTATATGAAAGATGCATGGTATAATACGAAAAAAAGTAAATGTAAAATATTTTTGCATGACGATGTTGTATATATGCATTTTATCAATTTCTACTATTGGCAACTGTTATTTTTATCATCCCACTTTTTTTTGGTTCAGTTTCACCTCTCACAAGTCATTTGGAAAGACGAATTTACGAGCACTAGTAAAAATTATGTCGCCATCCGTCATGTCAAGTCGCCTTAAAATATAACGTCTAAATAATAAAAATTTGCTTTCGGAAAATCGGCGGAGACCCTCTAACAGGTGAATTAATTTTCAGAACTTTCAAAATAAACCTGGCGTTACGAAAGTTTTTAAAAAAACACTCATCACCTTCCCGGATTGTTTATTACAACAACGACGTCGACTAATTGGAAATAAATTATTCTGTCGCAACAATTCATTATTGTTTTGAGTTATTATAAGCTCAAAATATCGCAAATATTTTTATACAGTTTCAAACAGAAAATAGATCGATATTTAAAGAGTTGAATCTTTTGGTCCTTCGAGCCGGGTATCACTACTATATCATGTAAGAAAATTGCAAGAAAATTTTATTAAAACGTGGGGGTTGGTATGGGGTGGTAATCGTCGCTGTCGTCGAATACAACTGTGAGGAGAAGGTTGTCGTTCTGGCGTCCCAACGACCTAGCACAGCAGTGACGGTGGCGTAACGGTGTGCGTCACTAGTAATTAATTGATTGTATTGTCTGGAAAGTAATTACCTGGCTCTGGTCCGGCTTTCTACTCGGTTGCACGCCCCACGGTATATATTTCATCCTTCTGTTTCTGGTCAGTGGACAAGTGAACAATGGCGGCATTTATCTTGCCTATAAAAATGCATTGCCGTTGTTTACGGAGAATTAACAGAAAAATGCCGTCAGTTTTCTTTTCGAGAGACATCCATTTTGTCACCGCTTTGCTCTTTACCACCGCCAACACAGACCCAGTTTTCTGCCCTCGACAACCCCTCCTTCTTTCTCGTGATCCTTCACAAGGCGAAATTCGACTCTCTTTCCTCCCCTAATTGATTATCTACTACAAGAAACTTTTTTTGTTGGAACGATAATTATTTTTATTTAACAAATGAAAATTCAATAAACGTAGCAAAAAGTGCGGGAATTTAAAAGTAAGTGTTCCATAAAAGACTATCTCGTTCCCAATCGGATTAAAGCGGAATAATAAATATATTTACAATTGTATTATTCATAATGCTAATGTGATTAATTTAGCGAGGAGTTTCTGCCTAGGTGCCCAGAACCCCATTTTTGCATAGGTACCAAGTCTAAATCCAGTCAAACTATTATCCCACCGGGGTTTAAGTGAAATTGTTTACAAAAGCCATTGTGCTCTATATCAGAGCGACTCACGTAGACATTTGTCATCCCCATTGTTCGTTGAATAGACCTGGAACTTGGACTTGCACACGTATAAACGCCACGACGCGACGCCGGCCGTTCGTCGCTAAAAACTTTCGGAGGGAGACGCGCCCCGTCCCCCAATTGTTGGTGACACACAGCACGCGTGTCTACTCAAGCGTCACGAATTCAAACGTACTCCACTATCTTTACTCCTCCTATCATCTACACCATAACATCAGAAGTCGTTCTGAAACGGGAAAATCCTTCAAATGGCTGATGATCTTAAAAATTACTGAATCGTTATGGAATCATCCAAAAATTACCATTCGATTTGGCTATTAAGGAATACTAACAACGTTCTTATTTGAAAATTGTTAAGTGCTTTATATTTAGAGAGATGTTTTAAGACCATTCGAAAATATTGTCTTAATATCTATAACATAACACCAAAAGTCGTTTTGGAATGAAAAAATCCTTCAAACGATTTCCGTTCTATTTGTGGATGAAGATCTTGAGAATGATTGAATTGTCTTTGATTTATACGAAACTTCCCATAAAATTTGTTATTACATAGCACTAATAATATTCTAATTTGAAGATTGTTAAGTGCACCATATTTAGTGGGATGCTTTAAGGTCATTGAATTATTTTGTCCTACCTACACCTTAGCATCAGAAATCGTTATTCAGTGAGGAAAGTAACACTAGGTATATTCCAATTTTAAAATTGTTAAGTGCTGCATATTTAGAAGGATACTGTAGGACCATTCCAATTTTTTCCCATCTACACCACAACACCAGAATTTGTTTTGAATTGAGAAAATAATTCAAGCAATTTTGGTATCATTTGTGACTGACGATATTGAGATTGACTAAATTGTCTTTGATTTATCCACAAATTCCTTTTGGACTTTACCTTTAAGTAACACTAGAAACATTCTAATTTGAAGATTGTTACCATATTTAGTAGGATGCTTTAAGGTCATAGGAATATTTTTTCCTACCTGCACCTTAGCATCAGAAGTCGTTATTCTACCCATCATCTATACCACAACACCAGAATTTGTTCTGGATTGAGATAATAATTCAAGCAATTTTGGTATCATTTGTGACATGATGATATTGAGATTAACTAAATTGTCTTTGATTGATCCAAAATTCCTTTTGACTTTACCATTAAGTACCTAACACTAGAAACATTCTAATTTGAAGATTGTTACCATATTTAGTAGGATGCTTTAAAGTCATTGGAATATTTTGTCCCACCTGCACCTTAGCATCAGAAATCGTTATTGAATGAGGAAAGTAAACTAGGTATATTCTAATTTGAAAATTGTTAAGTGCTTCATATATAGAAGGATACTATAGGACCATTCTAATTTTTTACCATCCACACCACAACACCAAAATTTGTACTGGATTGATAAAATAATTCAAGCAATTTTGGTATCATTTGTGACTGACGATATTGAGATTGACTAAATTGTCTTTGATTTATCCACAAATTCCTTTTGGATTTTACCATTAAGTAACACTAGAAACATTCTAATTTGAAGATTTTTACCATATTTAGTAGGATGCTTTAAAGTCATTGGAATATTTTGTCCCACTTGTGCCTTAGCATCAGAAGTCGTTATTGAATGAGGAAAGTAAAACTAGGGATATATTCTAATTTGAAAATTGTTAAGTGCTTCATATATAGAAGGATCTATAGGACCATTCTAATTTTTTACCATCCACACCACAACACCAGAATTTGTTCTGGATTGAAAAATAATTCAAGCAATTTTGGTATCATTTGTGACTGACGATATTGAGATTGACTAAATTGTCTTTGATTTATCCACAAATTCCTTTTGGATTTTACCATTAAGTAACACTAGAAACATTCTAATTTGAAGATTTTTACCATATTTAGTAGGATGCTTTAAAGTCATTGGAATATTTTGTCCCACTTGTGCCTTAGCATCAGAAGTCGTTATTGAATGAGGAAAGTAAAACTAGGGATATATTCTAATTTGAAAATTGTTAAGTGCTTCATATATAGAAGGATCTATAGGACCATTCTAATTTTTTACCATCCACACCACAACACCAGAATTTGTTCTGGATTGAAAAAATAATTCAAGCAATTTTGGTATTATATTTGTGACTGACGATATTGAGATTGACTAAATTGTCTTTGATTTATCCAAAAATTCCTTTTGGACTTTACCATTAAGTACCTAACTCCAGAAACATTCTAATTTGAAGATTGTTACCATATTTAGTAGGATGCTTTAAAGTCATTGGAATATTTTGTCTCACTTGTGCCTTAGCATCAGAAATCGTTATTGAATGAGGAAAATAGCACTAGGTATATTCTAATTTGAAAATTGTAAGTGCTCCATATTTAGAATGATACTGTAAGACCATTAAAATTTTTTCCCATCTACACCACAACACCAGAATTTGTTCTGGATTGAGAAAATAATTGTAGCAGTTTTGTTGATGACGATATTGAGATTGACTGAATTGTCCTTGCTTCATTCTAATATCCCGTTTGACTTTACCATTAAGAGGGGCCAAGTATATTCTAATTGGAAAATTAAGTGCTTCATATTTGAGGGATGCTTTAGGACAGTTTTATTGTGCTCTCATAAATATTCCTTTCATCCCTTTACGGGAATTTATTAATTTACAAAAAGTGTGACTTCCTATTCATTTGTCATCCTGGTCATGCCATATAATAAACGTACTATCCACGGTATGAACCATTTCAATACAAATTGTAAGTATGTATTCTCTTTTATCAAACGTTAAACAACAGCAGTAAAAGAAGATGTACGTTATTCAGCTTTTAATCCTTTCATCATTTTCCTTTTAATGTTTGCAAATCCAATTAGAGGGTAAATCGAGCAGCCCCGAGCGTCTAGAACCATTCGCCATTCCTGATGTTTGTAGAAGAGAAAGTACCTATCGCAACAGAATCAGGAACAGAGCAGGCAGGCAGGCAGGCATTAGCCTGTGGGAACGGGGTCCGTTCCTACGTAAATGAATCATTGTGCAGGGATTTCGTGCCACGTGGCTGAGAGCCGGGTTCCGGTGGCCACGTGCGCCAAGGTACGCGATTAGAGCAGAGCCAGCGACATCAATCAACGGTAGAGATAAAGGCTCCTGGATGATGATGATGATGACGATGACGACGACTGTAGTGGTGGTGATGCGACGCCGCGCCAACCCCACAACATACGTCGCGACGCTCAGGGGTGTGCACTTGAAAAGAGCAAATTGCAGGGACCATAAAGCGCACCTACCCCTTAAGAAAATATTTGATTTGATCGTATAAACGCTTCTAAATGTTTAAATAATGTCCTCATATTGATTTGAATATTAAATCCCAAAATACGATTTTTCTAAAAAAAATAATCAAAAGCTTTTTCCCCCTTTAGCAAACACTCGTTCAAAAATAATTTGCAGTTCCGCCATTTGATCTGATCAGGTCAGGCATGAAATATTGCCGTTCACACGACAGGAAATAATCGCTTAAAACGCATAAACTTGAAATATCGACACAAGATTGTAAACTTACTCCCGTGAGTTTCACAGGGAACGTACGAACTCCCAGCATAAATTGTCACCACCTTCCAACTTTAACTCAACTTTAGATTCATTTTTGTATGTCATTGGATTCACAGATTGTTGAGAATTTTGTCATAAATTTAGATAAATAAGAGGGTAGTTATATAAACAGATACTAGTACATGCAATTGAAGTAGGTATCTTCAAATGTTGTTGGAGATGTCGTGAAGGCTTAAATGGAACAGTTTTATAAATAAGGAGGTCAAGGAGTCAACTAAAATGTACTAATTGGTAACATTGATGAATTGGGACTGTTGTTGACAAGTTTTAGGGATGTTTTGGTAGAAAGGGTGAGTTAAGGTGTATTCGGGGGCCTCGTCGAAAAAATTGGACATAAAAGTCTATTGGTACGTTGTTTGCGGGATGCGTCCTTTCCTGATAGGCCGCCCCAGCAGGTCCATAACTATAACTCACGGGACTCAGATCGTGGGTCATAACCGCCCCCTGTCTGCTTAACTGCCACCACCACCACCACCGTCACCGTCATCATCCATTCCACAATCTCCCCATCGAGTCGCACACGCACCTTTGCATGTGTGTATGTATATTTTGCGTGGCTATCAAATTTTCGACAAAGATCCTTTGCCACAGCCACAGCCCCTCATTCGCGAGACGAAAGGGTCCTAACTCATGTAAACGGCACGGAGTGTTGATCTTGCGACCTGGGAAAGTCGTAAAAAAACGTGCAAACGGTCACAAGTCCCGAACGAAAAATCCGATCGCCTCTCAGAATAAACACCAACCTATAACATCGAGTAAATCACACGGAAGGGTCGGAAAATGAAATTCCTTACTTCTTTTCAAACTGTTATTTAAGGCAGGAACGCTTGAGAAGAAGAGGAACAACCATCAATCCTTTTTAAACGATATACTTACATACAAAAATAAAGGGGCATTCCAAATGTACATATTTTATAAATTAAAAATTGTATCATATTCTTATGAAAAAAATAATGTTTTTATGTTTTTGTGTACCTAGGTGAAAAACGTTCAGATTTTCTGCAACGTTAGCTATGTTGCAAACCACCCTTTTTTTCGCCCAAGGTTGAAAGAAAGGAAGAGAAGAGCTGATTGATGGCACTGTCAAAGGTTATTCGTTGGTGGCGGGGAAATGAGCTGAAAATGGTATTTCCTACTACGAAAATGCTTTTCTTTTTTCTGTTTATTTTTTTGACATATAATGAAACGTTTTCTATTCTTGGGTACCTTTAATAACAGTTACTTACTAAAAATTTGACCGTTTTTTTAAGCCATCTAGGATTAAGCTCCACGGTCCACAATTTTGATGACCTCAAAGTTCATTCTTTGGTTTTATGAAATAAGTTTATTTTTATCGTATTCCGATTTCGATTCGTTCTGATTGATACCGTATATAATATTGTGAGGATCGTCGTCGTCGAGGTGGTCGTTGCAGGCGTCGCTGCCGCCCCCGGCGGTAACAACGCCGAGACGGCAGCGAATGGAAGTGGCCTTAATGCAGTTCTTTCTCCGCAACCATTCTTCATTTCTTTTGTTCGGTTGGCGGAGGTGATAATGACACGGCACCGTAGCACTTCCGTAAGAAGGCTACGCCGAGGCGCCGCTCTTCCTTCTTCACTATCCTGTTGTTCGGACAGTGGCGATTCCGGACGCCACCGACGCCGACGACGCCGTTACGCCACCGGCCTTTCATTACACACTGTTGCCAAAAAATCACTTGAAAAACTTCGAATCGAAATACAAGACGCAAATGTTTCCAAAGACCTACATTTTCTTAATCACAGAAACTATTTTGAATTTGAAAGTGTTTCGCAACAATAACAGGGTTAATTTAGACTCTAAGGGTAAGAAACATTAAAAAAAAAATTCTGTGGTGACCAAAACGTCCAAAAATCCTGGTGAAGTGAAAAATTTTTTACATGTTCAAATTTTCTATATTTTGTAACAAAGTGGTAATGATTGGCAATCCTGCAGGATGATAATGTATATCATGATAGGGATTTGCGAGCAGTTGGGGATGACTTGGAACTTTTTGACTGGTCGCACTTGTATGGCGCCTTGAGCCACTCTATTGTTGCTCGGCTACCGGGAATATTTCACCGGATTACGTTCATTACGACGACACTTTTGGTGGTGGACGAGGTGGTAACTATGGGGGTAGCTGTAGATACGACGTCTTCTGTTTCTTCTTCTACTTCGCGAACAGCAAATATGAAATCTGGACAAAGGTCTTTCTCTTTCTTTCTCTCTTCGTGCCATTTTAAGTGCAAATCCTTCGTGTCCTGAATAGGACTTCATTGATTGGTCTATGACTCCACGGGGTCACCTTCGTCTTCAGTGGTGTTGATTTCCCCAAAAATTAGTTTATTTCCCTTAAAACCTTCAAACGGGACCCACAAAAATACACAGGGTGGCCAAAATTATTCTTATTGTATGCAAAAGCATATTTAAATTTTACAGTATTGAACTTTTGTATTACAATATTGCAATTGGCATATTTTTTATATACATTTTATGCCCTATAAAAAGTGACTGACTAAATATTTATATAACACGAACAGTTCCTATGATATCAACTTTCACATTGTAGGGTTGATATCAAGAAAATAGGAGGTTGCTATACGAATTCTCAGTCAATCAAACTTCTGTGAAACAAAACATCTATTTCAAAAGTTTGCTAGTCCAAATGCTGAGTCGTTGGGGAGATATAAAAATACAAAATTTATCCTGAAAAAATAGCTCAATTTGTTACTCGTTTGAAGTTGGCCCCGAATTTTCAAACAAATTCAAAGTTCTGAGACAGACATGTACAGTTCTGGAGTTCTTACATAAAATTTTCAATAATTCTGAAAAATTTCCCAACAAAAAGCAATCGTCATGTTTAGGGGTAGGGCCGTAATTTGTTCGTTGGACAGTTCTGATCGTTTTTTTTTTAGATCACAGGTGAGAGTTCTAGAATCCTTTAATGTTTTTGGGAACGGTTTTGCAAAAGTTTCATTTTTTTTAATTTCCCACAAAGAATACTTGGTGGAGTTCTGAGGTACAGGGGTGTGTCAATTGCGCGCTGCGGTCAGTTTACTCCCTGCTGTGACAAAACTGACCCTAAAAGTGATGGGACAGTTGCGCGCGATCATTAAATTATTGCCCCCTAGGCCTTTTTTAATAATAAATAGTTCAAGAATATTAGAAACCAACAAAGATTTGAAATAAATGTATTTAGTTCGGGTTTTTATATTCACCTTGACTTATAATTAGTAGGTAACTAAAGAATTATTTTGTTTCATTCTGTAGGATCAAAAGGTTGCGGTATGTAAAGACAACACGAACGAAGTGAGTGTTGTCGTAGTCTTGTCATTCTCTTATTCATCATGTATTTGAGTTTTTGTAACAAATTGTATATACACATATTTTTAAGATCTTCTGAGACTTTTCTTTAAAAACTGTTATAAGTATAAATTAAATAAAATTACCAAGCGCGCTGTTGCCCTACAAAGTCTTGGCAAACCGCGCGCAACTGACCTGTAATATTTGACTACCTGAATTTATTCCTGACCGCAGCGCGCTATCGTCCATTGCCCGAGTACAGTTCCGGGTAGCGCTCGAATATCAGAACTTTCTAACGAACAAATTACGGCGCTACCCCTTATACGATGGTTCCTTTTTTTTTTGGAAAATTTTGCGTAATTATCGAAAATTTTATGTAAGAACTCCAAAACTATATATGTTCGCCTTCATTCATCACATGCGGGTTATACTGATACAGTGTTATAATAATAGAAATTTGAGGGGAATCAATTTATTAAAATTAAGAAGTAACATTTATAATGACCATGCTAATGTCCAGTTAGTTGGTCTTCGTACTGAAGACGTTGCAATGATGGCGACAAAAAGTTCCTTTTTACGAGTGCATTTTCACAGTATGAGATCGCCCAACACAATCTTCATTCTTTGTTGCAATCCCTTAATCTGAAGCTTTCTCCCCGGTGTATGTACGCGTTGTGCACGTCAGCGAATCTCATATTAATTTCTGATTGTGCCGAAATGAACGGCTACGGCGTGCCTTTATATTAACCGCTCTTATTAAAACCTTTAATCTCTCCCGGTTATTGCGAATATTACGAAAGCTATCCCTAACGTAATAACTTACTGAAAACCTGGTCGGTCATACACACATTCATGTGTCTGGGTATGGAAAAAGACAACCCTAGTTCCTCCTTACAAATAAACTACACAAAGCAAAACCATGAATCAACAATGTTCAATAACGACGCCATTTGCTGTTACCTGTCACAATTCAAACCCAACACAACGTAATTTTATTTAACTCTTTCATCTCAAACGATTTTTAATCTTGTGGTCAGTCCTCTGATCCTGGTAGAAATAAGTAAGATCAATAGTCCACGAATCTAGCAAAGCCCCGAGTGGTCAGTTTGAAGCATTTCGTTCTGATATTAAAGGTTTGCGTTTTATTTGATAAGCGCCAGCAGCAGGTCATCCGGGATATGAACGAGGATACTCTGTTATTGAAATGAAAGAAACAGGTCGGCGTCGGTTCATACGTGTGTTATGTCGTCGAGACCTGAGTGTGGTCTACTTCCCTCTGTTCACAATAATCACCCGCTTAGCAAACCGTTTCGTATTTCGCGCCCCCGTGGCCAGATGAGTTTTTCTGACACGCCCTTTTCGGTTTGTTTATGTTACAACCAAGCTTCACGAGACTTGATACGTTTCTGCACGGAATGTGCACATTATTGTTGTATCAGGGGCAAAGGTTATCGACAGTAGATATCAAAAATTGGGTCGATATAAAAATAAAATAATATTAGAAAAAAGTTTATAATTAAAAGGCCTCATATTTCCACAACAATTACGCTTCCTTTCCTTTCATTTTGTAACAGAAATGGGTAAGAAATTCATGAAAACCTCGTAGTGCGTTTCTCCCTGACGTCACCCTTAAAAAAAGTCAAATTTTTGAGTAGCGTGAACCGAATTTTGATGAGTTCTCAATAAGGATTATATAACTTCCTGTAAAATATCTTTTCCTCCCCGACAATGGGTTAAGAATAAATTTAAAAAAATATATAGTGCGTGGTCCCTCCGCGCGGAAGAAGTGAAACTTCGTAATATGGAAATGAAAATAGGAAGGGGTAGAAATTTATTTTTAGTGAACTCATATTGTTTCTTTAAGACAAACTTTATTAACATTGCTTACAATTCACAATTGATCGCATCTTTTTATTATAATTTCAGCTAATTTCACGACGCTCACACTGTTTACTTCGCTGCATAGCAAGAATACCACGCGCATGTGCTGATCTACCGACTCACTCTCTTTCTCTCTCCTACTTTCTACCTTTGTGTATCTTTCTTTCTCTCTCCCTCTTGCGTTGGAATATTGGACGATACTCGTTGCTAACGCTCGCACTGGCCTGTAACAGGTATACTACGCGCAAGCGTTTGAGTGCCACGCATTCACTCTCGCTCTGTGCCACGCATTCATTCTCGCTCTGTCTCTTTCTATTCCCCCTCCATGGTAGCGTTAAACGTTTAACGCAACCTTGTTGAAAGTCGCATTAGAAGTTTTCCTACTACGCGCATGCGTTTGAGAGCCACGCATTCACTCTCGCCTGTGCCACGCATTCATTCTCGCTCTGTCTCTTTCTATTCCCCCTCCATGGTAGCGTTAAACGTTTAACGCAACCTTGTTGAAAGTCGCATTAGAAGTTTTCCTACTACACGCATGCGTTTGAGAGCCACGCATTCACTCTCGCTCTGTGCCACGCATTCATTCTCGCTCTGTCTCTTTCTATTCCCCCTCCATGGTAGCGTTAAACGTTTAACGCAACCTTGTTGAAAGTCGCATTAGAAGTTTTCCTACTACGCGCATGCGTTTGAGAGCCACGCATTCACTCTCGCTCTGTGCCACGCATTCATTCTCGCTCTGTCTCTTTCTATTCCCCCTCCATGGTAGCGTTAAACGTTTAACGCAACCTTGTTGAAAGTCGCATTAGAAGTTTTCCTACTACACGCATGCGTTTGAGAGCCACGCATTCACTCTCGCTCTGTGCCACGCATTCATTCTCGCTCTGTCTCTTTCTATTCCCCCTCCATGGTAGCGTTAAACGTTTAACGCAACCTTGTTGAAAGTCGCATTAGAAGTTTTCCTACTACACGCATGCGTTTGAGAGCCACGCATTCACTCTCGCTCTGTGCCACGCATTCATTCTCGCTCTGCCTCTTTCTATTCCCCCTCCATGGTAGCGTTAAACGTTTAACGCAACCTTGTTGGAAGTCGCATTAGAAGTTTCACTTCAAAAACAATTGTTTGGAATTGTCTTCAAAACGGTTAAAGTTATTAGAATATTTCGTTATTAAAAATTGTCAACCATTAAATTTTTACATAAAAAAGTTCCAAAGGTTGCAAATTTGAATCCCTTTACGATATAACCCACACAGAGACTCATAAACACCCCAACGAAACAATGCTGTCGTGCATGTGGCATTAACCTGAAGTTATTAGAAATTACAAGAGCAACAAAAACAGAAACTTTGATAATAGATACGTGAGTATGAATGAGAAAGGGCACAATGCGTCTTTTAATTTAGTGGTCACGTCGTTTCGTCATTATGCAGGGGATTCCGGATTTTTGTTTGTTCGACATCTGTTTTAAATCAATTAAATCTAAATTTTTATTGTTTATTATCTTCAGGAAATTACTATTTGAAAACAGTAAAGCAATAAATAATTAATAGTTAAGAACGACAAAAAGCACGTCGGGTTTATAAGTGAATACTAAAAAAAATTGATATAAAAAATATATTTCTAAAGATTTACGATGTGTTGATCGCTTAGTTCCTTTTATAATGGAATAAAAGTTAGGGGTAAACACATACAGATGATATATTTTGCAGGAAGTTATTGGTGTATAATTCTCAAAGTTTGGTTTACGCTGGTAAAAATTTTAATTAATTTCAGACCTATTTTGACTAGGTACACTACATTGGATTTACTCTACGAAAATAGTCTAAATCATTATTATACCGCATTCAAATTGAAGAAAATCGGCGTCATAGAACTGTGATCAAAACTGAGGGATAGAGTTGATGAGGACAGGGTCGGATTAGAAAAATTAAAATTACAATGTATCCGTATAATGGAAAGTACAGGAGTTCACTGAGTCCATATCTGTCTATTTATATCCCGGAACTCAAAACTTCACAGGAGGACCAATTGCAAGGCGACTTTTTTCGAATCACCTGCGCAGATAACAGAAATCACGTTTTGATCATTGTTTTGACGAGTGCTTTTATTTATTAGGTTAGCGTTTTTTAAAATAAACATTTTATATTTCTCTGCCTTTAAACGTTCTTTATCATTAACCTTTGTTTAATAATAAATAAAAATTAATAAGCGACACTTCTGGAACTTTATTCATGCAAAATGTACAGGGTACCTACGTCATTTATCTTTGTGTCTGAAGAGACAGTCTCGCAGACTTCACATGACCGATTAAAGGTCTAGATTTTTGTGTAAGTAACAATTTATTTAGTTTTGTATTATGCACCTATTACTATTTATCTGAAGAAGATAATTTCAGCACATTTTTTTTAAACATGAATCAATAAATCTTATCAGTTTTTACAGTTTTTTGTGATAGAATGTAATTTTTTGGTTACAGTGTATTATAAATGAAAAAGTATCTTTATTTACATCGTTTCCGGTTGAAATATGATGTGACATCAAGGCTAAGCATTAGGTAGATGAGGTAATCTGTATAACCTAAGCCACAGCTTCATTCTTAGAGCTACACCTACACATTTGGTCATACAAGTGGATGTACAGTCTAGACAAAAGTATAAGGACATAGTACGACTCTTAAGGATTTTTTTAATAAGGTGAATATTCAATGATACATGGGACTCGATCCTTTTAGTTTCATTTAATTTTTTTAATTAATTCAATTATTAATTTTACTTTAATATTGTTTTATATTACTTAAATAAGTGCAATTACAAATACATATGTTGCTTGAAGCCACAAATCAAATTAAAATTCTGAAAAGAAAATACGTGATAGGTAGTTTAAATGTTTTTCAAAACACTTTTGTTATGGACTGTACAGTCCCAAAATCGACTGTTTTATATCATTTTGCGACGCGTATGTGTACGCCGATGGTCCGGGTGTACAAGCACGGGAAAAACGGCAATATGTTTGTAACGTTCACATGGTGCCAGGAAGGCAATGCCAAAATAATGGGGATTATATAGGAAAAGTAATTTTCCCTTTACATTTGCATACTTGATGAAAATTCCATGGCTTACACGCGTGTCAACGAAAGTAATTTCTACAGTGCTTCGGGTCCAACCTTACATATACACCATGTCTTACTTGCCGACATTTGTTCGGTAATCTTCCGAACTTAAATTATTAACAGATTATCCAGTGGACACCCTTACACAAAATTTAATAAAAAGGTACACAATCGTACATTAATTAGCACAGCAAAAGGTTTTGTTAATTAACATTTAAAGTAAGCAAGATCTAGATGATATATATACCAAATATGGAATAGAAATTCTGTTATTTTTTACTAGTCTTCTATTTTAAGTTACAAAAATGCCAATATTTTTTGTAGCGTGCTACATTACTTTCGTTATACGTATTAATTTATTATGCTTTATATATATTACCAATATATTTTATAAATATACCATATATTTATTTGGTACCTGGTATATGGGTATTTAACCTACACAGAAACACATCAAACTTTGTGGTTAGAAGGGAGCTGAAATGTGGTAAGATTGTAGAGGAAACTGGAAAATTTCGGAGATGAGCACATAAGAAAGGATATGTGGAGAAAAACAATCCTTAATATAGGAATCAAAAATACGTATGATAAAAAAAGGGATTATGCGTTAGAAGAACTAGATTTAAGTCAAGAGCAATTAAATGAATGGGGTAGTTTAGAAATGAATGTAGAGAAGTTAGTGAAGATAAGATGTAATAAAACTATAAGAGAAAAGGACTTGAGAAGAATAAATAAATCAAAATATGCTGAAAATATGAGAAAGGTACTTTGGGAGCATTGGTAAGGAGAATTAAGTCAAAAGAAATCGAACATCGAGCTGTCATTAAATATTTGTTTTTGAAAGGCAATACGCTTACGCAAATCAAAGATGAATTGGACTCTATGTACGGGGACCACAGTGAAATTTTGGGCAGATTAATTTAAACGTGGCCGTACTAGCTTAGGAGACGATGAACGTTCGGGACGTCCAAAAACAGCAACCACTGACGATAACATCGCCAAAGTTCACCAAATGGTGTTAAACGACCGTCGAATTAAAGTGAGAGAGATAACAGAGGTTATGAATATGTGATAAAAGAATGTGTTTGTCACATATTGAATCAAGTTTTGGGCATGAGAAAGCTGCCCGTGCGTTGGGTGTCGCGTTTGCTCACGTTAGACCAACAACGTAAACTATATTAATAATAAAAAATGATAAATTAGAGTTTTGGTGCCGATTAATTACTGTAGATACCTTAGATGAAATTTGGATACACCATTTTAAGCCCGAAACCAAAATATAGTCGAAACAGTGGACTGCGAAGGGGGAATCGACTCCAAAAACTATTTTTTCGACTGGGAAGGTGATGGCGACTGTTTTTTGGGGTAGTCATGGCGTAATCTTAATGGATTATCTTTAAACAGCAAAAACCATCACACATACTACGCATTATTACTTGATAAGCTGAAGGTAGAAATTGCGAAAAAAAACGGCCACATTTTCACAAAAATAAATCCTGTTTCACCAAGACAATGTGCCGTCTCACACCTCAGCGGATGGCATAGCGAAAATCCCCCAACTACGGTTTGAACCGCTTGACCATCCTTCGTACTCACCAGATCTAACCCCAAGTGACTTCTTTTTATTCCCTCGTTTAAACATTGCGCTCGGAGTACAGAGATTTTCATTAAAACAGGAGGCAATCATCTTCGAGAATAATTATTTTGCAGAGAAAATAAGAAAAAATACCGGCCAAGTGCGAGTCGAACTCGCGCACCGAAGGTTCCGTACAAACCTTTAATATAACTAAAAATTTAAGGTTTTCGGAATTTTTCTTTTATATGTACTATAAAACATTGCTTCATGCCAAATTTCAAGATTCTAAATCGACTGGAAGTACCCTTTAGGTTGTGATTCCCTTGCGAGTAGTTGCGAGTTTGAAAATACGCGGCTTAAATTGCTGTTTTTTTGATTGCGTTGACATAGAAGTTTGATTTTGTTACAGCTTAAAGGTATTATAGACCTGAGTATTTGATATGAATTTCAATTTAATACCTCTACGCGTTCATGAGGAAAGGGGTAGTAACTTTAAAATTATTAAAAATATTTTTATTATATGATGTAACTAAAAATTTACGGTTTTCGCAATTTTTCCTTTATCTGTGCTATAAGACGTTGCTTCGTACCAAATTTCAAGAATCTGAGTTCACGGTTTTGATTCGAAAATTTGCGGAAATTTGCGGCATAAACGACTGTATCATTTGATTGCGTTGGCTTAGAAGTTTGATTTTTTCACAGCTCCAAGGGACAATAGACCTGAGTATTTGGTATAAATTTTAGCTTAATACTTCCACGCGTTCCTGAGAAAAGGGTCTTGACAGACGGACGGACGGACAACGAAGTGATCCTATAAGGGTTCCGCTTTTTCCTTTTGAGGTGCAGAACCTTAAAAATGACTTATATCATTGTTAGGTCGGAAACTTTTCAGACCACCCTCGTATTTAAAAATGGCAAATGTTATTAGTAGTAGATGTAGAGGTATATTAAAATGAGAACGACCTGTCACGTGACTAAACCTGCGCGAGAATGTTATTTTAACGTCAACTCAGTAGCGGCGTCTATTTTGTTTAGCGAATGACATTGACATGACAGTGGCGTAGTTTATTTCTTTATTATTTTATTTTCTACCTATTTGACATTTGTATTGAACATAATGTATTGTTATACAATTGAATCTTAATACATAACAGCTTAATAAAGTTTTTTAGCCAAACAAAATAGAACACAAGTAGACAATGCACAGGAGAGAGACACCTAATTTAAAATGAGTTATCACTGTCAGAGTCATAATAATTTTCCGAATCGTCACTTTCTCCGGTATTTATAGTGACTAAGTACCAAGACTAGTTCACAACTTTCGTCTAGCAAATATTCTTTTTCCAGATATTCTTGCTCAATCTTTTTGACATGGGTACATATAGAATTCCATTCCTCCTGGGAAACACTTGCAAATTTTTGTCTTGCTAGGGCTTCAACATCGTCCAACTTAAAGGTTATATTATTTTGAGCTACCCAATTCTTAACCAGTTTAACTCAGGATGATAAGGCTAGTAACGCATCTATGGCATATGCAGGGTTACTTGTTTTATGTGCCTTTATTATTTCATACAACTCTGGTTTGTCATCTTTTCATGCCGGCAAATGTGAGTTATAGATAACGACGTAAACAAGAACGAACAAGAACCACTCAATAACGTCAGAAAATTAATAACATAACCTAACCAACAGTACAATTTCCCAACTCACCTTGACGCCTGAAATAGAGTCACCCGACGCGTTTTCGTCTTTTGCGCAGATCACGTGACAGGTCGTTCTCCTTTTAATTAAAAGGAGATAAATTTATCTCTACACCTTGCCGTTTTTTACAAATCATTCTAATGAACAGTTTTATAACAAGTATTGTCATATAGTGCTCATATTTAAAAAAAAAAAACGAAACACGGAACCGCTACTCGAAACTTGGGCAAGTTGCATGTCATACATAGGCCCTGGCCAACTTCCAAAGTTCCGTTTGGTGGTAACTAAAAGAGCACTGGAGCACTGTGTGAGTGAGTATAAAATAATCAGTTTTGGTAGGCACTGGGAGAAAAGACAAGCGGTCAAGTAAGGTTAGAGTGGTGTAGCGGGTAACTGCTTACATTTACCCCAATGTTCTATTAAAACGCCCAAAATGGTTGTTAATAAGGCTAGTAGGTGTATAATTTTATAATTAGTTTAAGGACGTTCCCAAAAAAAATCAATATTGTTACGATTCTTTTGAAACTTAAAATACACATACTTATAAGTGTCCTTTATATACGTAGGAACTTTTTTCAATCGTTCTTGCGGTAGGTAGTAAATTTCTAAATATTGACTATTAAAATTTGCATATTTAACACGGGAACCCTATCCCGATCGATGTTAAAGCGAATGTTTTATTAATACCTAACAATAGTAATTTTCTTACAATTGTTTTAAAAAACTGAGAACTATTAATTAAAGATATAACGAATATCTTTCTGTAAAAATCACTCTGACAAGCGGTATTGGTTTTGTTATAAAAAATATTAAAAATGAGCTAATTTTTATAACAAGTAAAATATTTATTCGTATTTAATATAAATAAGTAGCATATTAACATCATAAACTTTGAATCAACATAAAATACTAGTAACATATTTCTTTCTCTACATAAACACCACGTATCTCAAGCACAGTAAAAATACAATGTTGCCAGATCTGAAAAACGACGTAATGGAATCATTTTTGTAGTTCTGCGCATGTGAGCAGAGGCGAAAGAATGTATACTGTATCTCAACTATTGTTTATTGTAGTCATGGTAGTTTACATAGGGGGAATTTTTGTAACAAGTTGAGCACAACTGCCCTTTGGGAACGTCCTTAAGTGTTATTTATTGTGTAAAGCCTTATTAATTAAATTAATTAAAAATTTTTCAAAACCACATAGAAGTCGCTCTTCTTTATGACAGTATTAAGTAGTAGGTACGTATATTCATGACTGCTGTTCTTTTAAAGTTCCGATACGCAATATTAATTATGTTATATTTGTTGTTAAGAGGCAGTCAATTATAAATAAAATATACGGATGAGGAAAAAAACGCTGGTGAGTTTATAAAGTGCTCGTGGTTGCCAGAAGAACACGGCGGCACGCCTGATTTATTGAGATAAACTCGGCTTCATTTTTATGAAAGGTGTAATACAAGCTTCATTATAACTTTAATGAATGGGTTCTTTATTCTCCTCGGACCCTCCCTTGCTTTCGTATCAACCGGTATGCGCGTATTTCACATTTAAATCGCGTAATTATACATGGAATGTGGAAAATTAACTCTTTCTACTAGGTACCTACTACATTTTTTTTTTTAATAAACAACATCTGCATGGCGCACCCATTAAGGTATTTTGGTTAATGAATGGTTGTAGGTACTTAATTAAATATTGTTAAAAAGACAAAGAATTTTGGAGAGGAGTTTACCTGCGTTCGCTGTTATTCTAATGGGGAGCCGTTGGGCAACAAGAGGGTGAGTGGGTTGGTTGGATGGTTAGAGGTAAGGGTTTCGAGCGTCTCTCATCCTACAGGAGAAAAAAATGCATTCCATCCAAGTTCGCTCGTAACAGGAAGACAATTTTCTGTTCCATTTCCTCCGTCTCAGAGACGTATTGTCCGACGTCTTGAGCGTCGCTGACGTCGTTCTTTTGAGACGGTGGCGTCCCGGCGTCACTACGGTACGGACAAGGGTTTCGGTCGCTTAGGTGATGGTACCTAATACGCGATCAGAGAAGACGGTAATTAATGGACTCGAATAAATGAACGGGAAACCGACGCTTTAATTTTTAATTTGTGGCGGTGTCGGGGTGGCAACGACGACGGTGGCGTCGGACGGACCCCTGCCTCCCGCTTTCCTCTCTTTTCGTTTCTGCCCCTGTCACTGTCCCGCTTCATTCCACTTCTCCTTCGTTTCGCTCGGTCCCCGACGCGTCCTTCGCAGTTGGCCCTAATTGAATTTTATCAAAGTTTAATTAAGACCGTACTGAGGTAGCATTAGCATATGGTTCTAAGAATGTCAAATGGTAATTAGCTCGCATTTTGCTCGACTTTTTCCGGAAAGTTAGCCACGAATGCCGCGCTTAAAAGAATTAATTGGGGACCTACATGTTTAAGCTAATGAGGACCCTTTCCCGTTTATTTCTTTTCTCTTTGTAGTTATTTTAATTACTCGCAACGGATTGCTGCAGACTTCAAGGTGCCTTCGTTATTATTGTTCTTATTGCTCCTATAAATTTACCTAATCCAGAGAGGTCCGGTGACGTTTCACCTTCCGGTTTTTCCATGACACGTTTTATAGTTGGAAGTAGTTACTAGAGTAAGGAGTATCACGATTTACAATTATCTAGGGATATAGGATTTATAGTTTATTATATATTTATTTATTATATTTATTAGAAATGTGCATGGTTATATGACATTAGGTACTGGAAAACCTGCAAATTCTAAACGTTCTGGAAAAGTCAGGCAATTTTACCAGAAGAAAATATTTCTATAATTTTGCTTATTTAAGGATAAAAACTTCAATTAATTTTTCAGTTGCTTTGAGATTAGATCTAAAAATTGGGACGGATGCGATTGGAAAAGGAGATATCAAAGAATTTAAGAATATTAAAGAATTAACTACAACTAACATCCAGGCTGATGGGCCGTGGTCGAAAGGAATTTGAAGATCCAGACGTTTCGACAGAATTCAGTTACCGCTAAGACTCCGAGGTACCTGCAATCTTCGTACTAGGAATCAAGCTGTCTACTGAAAATGATTGTCGAAATTATAGTCGAAACGTCTTTATCTTCAAGTTCCTTTCAACCACGGCGCATCATCTCGGATCTTCGTTATAGTTCATTCGACTCCGACCGTGAGAGCCTACATCATTACGAAGAATGCGATGTTTAGAATTTAATAAATATTATTGTCGTCAAGCATAAGTAGAGTAAAGTCGCTAAATGTTGAACACCATTTTTGTTTATTAAAAAATAAGTTATAAAAAATAATTTCAAATACCTACATAGTTTTCTACATATGAAATACTTAGACAATCGTATTTCTAAAGCAGACATAGGTGTATATTAGTAGTCTAGCTGTGTAAAAAGAATGTACAGCGATTTTTATAAAACAACTACGTTTATGAAAGACGAATTTTTGGTATCCTAATGTGGATTATCTTGGTACCTTTAAGTGGTATAGCAAATACATTTATGTTTCAAGGAACAAAACAGGATATTTTATTTAAATGTAAAGACAGAATTGTTAGGGAACTAGCTAAATTTTACTATTCTCCTCCTCTGCAAAAATCGCAGACATAAACCTCAGCCTCGGCTCCCGGGCATTCTTCATGAGCCCAGCATTGACACAAGACACACATAACCCAAATTTCCCCTCGCCTGTCGTTCGAAAACTTTCCGTCGCAAAAAAAAATTTTGGGAATCTGTAGGGAGAATATTTCTTCGTCTGTAGAATCATGGACGCTGAAAGTAGATGCTTCAGAGCTTGAAGAAGAACGGCCTCTTTGGTTTTCTTGTAATTTTTTAGCATCACGATTAGACCGAACCTTATTTTGACCAGCCTCGTCTGTTATGTTTCGCTTAACAATACAATACCCTTCT
The DNA here is from genome assembly GCA_029378335.1 of Agrilus mali. Classification (NCBI taxonomy): domain Eukaryota; kingdom Metazoa; phylum Arthropoda; class Insecta; order Coleoptera; family Buprestidae; genus Agrilus; species Agrilus mali. Next base: position 12,311,198 of record CM055663.1, on the reverse strand, counting down.
AGTAAAAGAATGTAATATACTCTATGGCAGAGGTTCCCAACCTCGTGCCCGCGGGCACCATGGCGCCCGCGGGACGATTCGTATGTGCCCGCCACTATTCAACAGAGACAGAATTTTTTCATATACATTAAGTTGTGAATTATTTTTATTTATTTGTTAGAGTTTAAATTTTTTTGAGTGCCTAGCTTTATGAAATACTTTCGTATGTTTGCGATATTGTATGTATGAGTGGTTCCTTTGCTGACAGTACTTGTCTAGCGGCGAGCCAGACTAAGTGTTAAAAACCTAGTTTGAAGAGATATTTTCGCAGTTTACACTTATCGAGCCAATTGTTTCCTTCTGTATCAATCCTTTTACTTGCCAAATAAATGTAATGGAAATGGCCGTATGTATTGCAGATTTTGTTCAAGGTATTAAAGACAGAAGAAGTAGAGTTAGAAATGTTGGGCATTAAGAATGATATTTTGCTAAAATCCCTAATATAGAGGACTTTTGGAATGCAGTGGACAGAGAAAAGTTCCAATTTTTGAAAAAAGCGGCATATAAAATTGAATCATTTTACGGTTCGACATATTTATGCGAATCATTGTTTTCAAACATGAACTTAATAAAATCAAGATATAGACCTCAACTCACCGATGAGCATCTTTATGATTGTTTGTTAACAGGATTATCGTCATACTCTCCTAATTATGAAGCACTGGCCAATAATATGCAGTGACAAAGATCACATTGACATATTCCATATTGATAGTATATTTTTTATAAAATGTTTTTTTTTGTATTTGTTTAATTTGTTTAAGTTTTGCAAATACATTTCTCCGTGTGTATGAAATTTGAATAATAATTTATTATTTTGAAACATTTTTGTTTATTATTTATTTACAAATTATGAATATAAGAAAATAAATTATGGGAAAATGAGAAGTTATGGAAGGAGTTTGTTGATAAAAAATAGGTGGTGCCCGCCACCCTACCAATATTTTAGAATGTGCTCTAGAGTACAAAAAGGTTGGGAACCCCTGCTCTATGGAGTTCCCTAAAGTGGAATATTTGCACACGCAGTCCTATTCCACAATAGGTCACCTCAGAGATATAACAAAATCTAGTCACAAAACTAACAAGAAAGATTCCAACTAACGAACTGACTTCAGAATTAGTGTGTGTTATTACACAATCCTTATGATACCTGATATTTGGCACACCTAAATGGTTTTAAGCAAATGCTAAACTAAAACTTTTGTACTCGTCTGTAAAAATCTCATGGACACACAACCATGCTTTCGACACGTTTTTAAGGGTTATGATCGAAATTAGAATTCTTTTATATATCGCACCAATTCTTAAGTCTAGAAACATGGATACTTCTACCTTTAAATTTTAGATACAGCTAGCAGTTCTCTAAAAACACGGGTATTCCACATTAAGAGACTATTTCACATTTAGCGACTTTATTCTATATTAAGTGGTATTTGGATAGGCACAGAACGACAAATAAAAAAATTCTTATCATATCTAAACGGAATTAACAATTATATTCAATTCACCCTGGAAGCAGGAAATAATACTCTGAATTTCCTAGACCTAAAAATCAGCATATTAAACCATAAAATTGTTTTTGGCATATTCAGAAAAGACACATTTACGGATTCTATCATTCCAGCATGTTCAAACCACCCTATTAATATCAAATTATCGAGTTTACAAAAAAGAATTAAACCTAATAAAAACTATAACAAAAAACAATGGATACAACCCCAACATCATCGATAAAATGCTGATAAAAAAATCAAATAAACACTTGTACAATCTAATTTATCCAAACAAAAATGCTCGTAACTAGAAGTGAATCTAATAATAGTGTGTGGAAAAAAATTCCCTTTTACGGAAATATTAGTACAAGCATAGGAAATAAACTACAAGAATACAACATAAAAGCCCTTCAATAATTTGACTGTGAACAAAACTCTCGTAAATAAAAAATTAAATAACATCCCAAACAATTCATAGAAAAGCGGTGTTTATGAGGTTACCTGTTCGGATTGCCCTACGATTTACATTGGAAAATCCAAACGGCCGATAACAACCAGTTGACGAGCACATTCGTCATGCTAGACTCAATAAACAGACTTCCGGGCTTTCATCCCATTTAATTAATAATGACCACACTTGTACCAAAAATAATATTAAATTGTTACATCATTTGCCAGGGGGAAAAATATTGGATCGTTATGAAGTTTTAGAAATAAAAAAGCTATCATAAAAAACAAAACACTTGCTAATGATCAATTGATATTTGGCCCCAATCCTCTCCTAGATCCCAAACTAGTTTAAGTCAGCTATTTATAAGAAATTTACTATTAGTAACTTCAGTACATGTAAATACTCCTGAAGATGCCCTAACAAGGCGGAATGTACATTGAGTTTGAATAAAAAGTTTGTGAAACCTCTCGATGTGTTTTTCTGTTATTATATTCATTATGTTTCATCAAGTGTAAAAAATTACTTGAAAAATGTCCAGTAAACTACTAAGTTTGTGACAAAGTAATATTTTTTCAGAAGTTGTCTTTTAACCGTGCGAATAATTTCTAAATTTAGTGAGGGAATTTATTAATAATATACAGGGTTTTTCAAGTTGATGGGCTATTAGAAGTATATGAATTAGTAGAAGGAATTAAATTCTGAAACTCGGGCTCATTTGGTTATTGTTTATGCCGCTTCTTTTAAAAAATTTTCAAGTTCGATTTACATCCGGTTATACCGGAAGTCGATACCAACTTTGTTATTTTAAATGGAATGGCATATTTTTTACGCTGAATTCGAATAAAACGTGTAATTCTAAAATAAGTTTGATAATCAACTTGTACACCTATGACGATCAGTTTCTGAGTTAATTTAATTTATAGAAAAAAAATCGCTACCGCAGCCCAAATTATAAAAAATCATAACTTCCACAAAATACGACTAAGAGTGTTGAAATTTTTACTAGTAATAGCTGAATATTAGTGCTAACGCCTTGACAAAATTGAATTAAATAATTTATACAGGGCGTTCAAAATAAAATTCTAAAATTGAAAAACTTCAAACACGAATTACCTCGTTTTTTCAAATGGCACCTACTATTTTTTATTTTTTCAATCGATTCCTTTTTTTATCCTCTTTCGATCTATATGGATACTTCCTATTTTATTTGAAAATTTTGGAATAATTTTGAATTATTACATAAAATAAGAAGTATCCGTATAGATCGAAAGAGGATAAAAAAAGGAATCGATTGAAAAAATAAAAAAGAGTAGGTGCCATTTGAAAAAACGAGGTAATTCGTGTTTGAAGTTTTTCAATTTTAGAATTTTATTTTGAACGCCCTGTATAAATTATTTAATTCAATTTTGTCAAGGCGTTAGCACTAATATTCAGCTATTACTAGTAAAAATTTCAACACTCTAAGTCGTATTTTGTGGAAGTTATGATGTTTTATAATTTGGGCTGCGGTAGCGATTTTTTTTCTATAAATTAAATTAACTTAGAAACCGATCGTCATAGGTGTACAAGTTGGTTATCAAACTTACCTTAGAATTACACGTTTTATTCGAATTCAGCGTGAAAAATATACCATTCCATTTAAAATAACAAAGTTGGTATCGACTTCCGGTATAACCGGATGTAAATCGAACTTGAAAATATTTTTAAAAGAAGCGGCATAAACAATAACCAAATGAGCCCGAGTTTCAGAATTGAATTCCTTCTACTAATTCATATACTTCTAATAGCCCATCAACTTGAAAAACCCTGTATATTTCTGGAAAACCTGGAAAAGTCAGAGAATTTGATCATTAACCGTCTGTGGCCACGACGGGCCAAGAGCAACGAGTATAAGAATATACCATACCTATACCTACTACTGATTTAACGCAAAAGACTAACAATAAGATAAAGTGGTACAATATCACCCTTTATCTCTGTTTTCCTTGTTGAATGATTCAACTGCTCACCCCCTTGCGCCATCCCATTCATCTATTCGTATGAGTCAGCCGGATTGCTGATGCATGCTTTCGCCGTGCAAAACGAAACGTTGCCCCACCGCGTGTGTCCGTTCGTTACGCTCGTCTCGGTCCTAAAGGTAACGATTGCCTCGGGTGCCACCCCCGTGTCACGGCGGCCTGTTCGGCCATTATTAATTGCCTATGAGATCTATGTACATATATGTATACTAAGATTTTTAGAACCCCATTACGTATGGAAATGTATTCCGAACGTGGACGGGATATATCGTCCTATTTGTTCCTGGACGTATCGATTTTTATTCAGGAGGGGGAACAAACTAATGGGAGAAAAAGTTGACTCACGTATGTGCCTTAACCATCAGGGGTTAGCTCTACACCTAGAATTCATTGTTTTGGTTATAAAATCCCAGACATCTAAAAATACCAACAGTGTCCCTGCTGTAAGGATTTATAAGGATTATTAAACAAACTTTTCCACGAAATTTGCCGATTTACGTGACAGTCTTAAAGAAGAGACCGTAAAATATTTTATGGATGACAAAAACTCATCTAATAAAACAGACACTAAAGAGGTGACCGGTATTTCCTCCTCTTAAACTTCCTCGGCAGTAAACAAACTACCCGAGTTTTACTGTGACATAATTACCGGATTAGGTAACATTCAACATACATACATAACATACATGTGTAATATTAGCAAGTTATCGAAGCAAAATAAAATGACAGATGTGCCCTTTCCGTTTGAACCAGACGAGACAACAACAAACGTCACAGCCCGTCATTATTATGGTTTCAAAGGCAACTTTGTTCTACAGTCGCATAAGCAATTAAATTTGTCGCCATCCGAAAGGGTAAACAAACACCTTTGTAGACTCAAGAGCCCATTCTTTTATTAGACAGGGTGTTCTAAGGGAGGACGTCGTTAAACCTTAATGACTCAGTTTCTTCTTTTGGATGACACACGTGTTAGTCCTGATATGTAAGTACCTATTTTGTATACAAATGCCACTTTTAAGGGCTGTAAACGTGTAAACCTATTGCCTTGGGGATGTGGCCGTAAACAGAAGGAGAAGAAAGAACAAAGTGCCATTATTTGGGCCTGTTGCATACACGTGGACCTCCACCGTACTCGTTGTATCAGTCTGTTATAAGTAAACTTAGCAGCAATACGTGAACGCTCACCTAGGGTAGTTAATGTCTAGAAGGACGGGAAACAAGAGAACCGACGGTCGTTAAAAAGGAACTTCGTACCTGTAATAAAACGCGAGTGCGGTACGGACCATAACGGTTCTTTGAACTTTTAAAACGTATAATTTATAAATAGAGGCGGCACGGCACGGCACGGCTTTATTTAGGTACGTCGGTTTCCACGAATTGGTAATTTTCTTGCTGTTTACAACCTTTATAATTAGAAGGTGCCATAAAAATGAACCGATTATTTACACAAAACAATGCAGAAGTAGGTGACCATCAAAGACAGACTTCCCTACAATCCCTTCTTATACTTTGGCCCTTTGATGAAACTAAAGGGTTGCAAATAATGTTATTCAAAGTTCAAAGAGGCTTTATTTATTATTTTGGTGCATCTCAATTGCAAAATTACCTTTATAAATACTATTGAGATGAGAATGTAGTAGATATAATAGATTTGACTTGTTCTATCGATAAAATTGTTTTAGTCTTGGATTGCAACAGCATAATGCAAATATCGTTATTTTTCCGTAATTTTGTCGAATTAAAGACAAAAGGCCCTAATGACAGGCAACCAATGGGAACGGTTTCACCTGTAGGATCAATTTTTAGGAGGAGCGCCGGCGGCTTACCTCCAATTGCGCTTCACCTGGTGCGCCAGGTAAGCTGTGCGCTGTATACCGCCAATCGGTTCGGCCATTTCAACACAACCGCCCCCACATACACCAACCACCTTGGACAGGTGCCGCGGACGCCGTTCGAACAGGTGGGCGTCTTACCTTTGCCGACGATCATCCAATCCAGCGGCAAAAAAGCGGCAACTTTCCGAGCGCAAGTTCCTTAAACCTGTAGGTAGTTATGTAGGTACTACTACACTACACTACACAAATTCAATTTTTGTCCTCATCAAGTCAAAATAAAATTTGTTCTATTTCATAGTAAGTAAGTAAGTGCAATACAATAAAGTAAAATTAATTTTCTCCTACATGCAGTAGTAGATCTTTCAATGAAGGGTGGCGTGTAAATATTGCAGCGTTGGGGGTGGAGCACGGCCATGTTTCGATGCTGCTGCAATCGTTGTTCATACAAGCGATTCTGCCTGCGAACTCGAGCAACGTTCAAACAATTACACTCGAAATTCACAAAATACAAAACGTATTTTATTAAGACGTACAGCTACTGTCTTCCGCTCCTGTAGCGCCCCCTCTTCATTCCAATCCATTCTTTTGTATGTAAGTATGTAAGGAACGTTTGTTTCAAAGTGAAACAAACAAAATACTCTTGTTGTTATTTCAAAAACAAAGGGCAAAGAAAAACAGGAAGAAGTCTCAAGAGTTCATACTAGTAGGAGCTAAAACAGAGGTCGCCAAAGTGGTCTAGGTATATAGACCCCCAGGGGATAATTTAACAAAAGCGGGGGTCGATCCGAATCGGAAAGGTCGATTGGGGGTCGAAGAAAAAACAACAATTGAGTATGTATAAATATAATGCAAAAATATGAAAAACATTACGAAATAGCTCAGCCACTTATGCTAGCATTTACAAGTTCCTATATCAGGGATGGCGAACCATTGGCACTCGTTTGAAAATTTTGATGCCACGCACAAAAACAAATTTTTTTTTCAAGTTATCTTTTTTTAATAGAAATAAATTAAAAATTATTAATCTACACTTAATTTATAGTTTATGATATAAATTTGTAGTACTGACTACCTATCTTAGTATGTTAACTTGAACCGTCAAATTATACATTTTATTATTAAAATATCGCATGAATTCTTTCGAAGTATATACAGATGCGCATTAGATAAAAATTTTTGCGTATGCAGTTTCGCCTTCTTAAGGTATTTGAATGTTGTTGCTATCGCAGCGCTCGAATCTAAAAATTTATTTTATATCCTGATACAATACCATTTGAAAAATTAAATTTAAAAGTCCTTGAGTGGTTAAATTTTAATGAATTAGAAATGGAATTAGTTGAATTTTAGTCAAGTACCATATAGAACCAAAAATTTGTTGATTTAAGAAATGATTTAGGAATTATTGAAAGTAATCGATTATTGGATAAAATAAATAAAATTGCAGAATATGAAATTCTAACTATACGTACATGGAATTCAGTTCCTGACGCGTTTAATTGTTTAAAACTTTAAAAATATTAGCAAAGGCAATTTTATCAATATTTTCATCGACGTGGGCATGTGAATCTCTATTTTCAGAATTATATTTTATAAAAAATAAATATAGGAATAGAATAACGGATGAGTCGAGCTCTGCATGCGTACTGTTGAAATTAACTAAATATGAACCCGATATTAAATCTTTATCATCTTGTGTACAGCAACAAAAATCACATTAAAAACAATTTTTTTAACGTGAATTTTGTTTCTAGCATATTACTTTTTGTAAAACATTGATTAATAAAAAATTGTTTAAAGATGAATTGCTTTTGTTTGTTTGTTTAATTATACTTACGTATAGTTTCACCACGCTAACATTTCGAATGAAATTTTATTGTAGCACGTTACCTATTTAAAAAAGAATTTTTATGACTTTGTGGCACGGACATCAAAAAAGTTTCGCTATCCCCATATAGGATATATGTTTGTAGCCGGTTTCAGTCACGTAAATTCAATCTTAACTAATTGTAAGTCCAGAAATAAATTAAACTTGGTGTTTCGAGGGGATTTAAGATTAAAATTAAAATTTTTAATCCAATATAGCGAATCTTGCAAAAAAATACCAGGCCACCCATCTCACTGATTAAGAAGCAATAAATCCGTAGTTACTTTAAGTACTTATTATTTCTACTAATATTAAGGTATTTAAATTTCATCATTAATATATTTTTCATAAACTAAATGTACAACACAGTATCTAATAAAGTTTTATTTTAATAAACAGAAAATTACTTTTATGGGGGTCGTCGATGGAGATTTCGAAAAATTATATAGGGGCCGATGATCAAAAAAGCTTGGCGACCTATGAGCTAAAATATTGAACGTATTAATGTTCAAATCTGTGTTAAAAATGGGAACAGATGCTTTAATACTGCTTATATTAACCAGGGAGGTCGACCTTTGAAAGACCTACATTTTTAGAAGGATTAACTATAACAGGAGTACCTAATTTTAGTGTCCCTCTAAAAATTTTATACTCTACATACTTAAAGACAGAAAGAGTCCATTGAAAGAAAATTGTTTCAATATTAAAGAACGAACTCGAGACTGTTGACTCATTCAACAATCGTATCGTAGCGATTTCGTGGTCCTAAATGAATATCTTCATTGTTCGATATACGTAGCCGTGGAACATTTAAAAGTCGTAAAAAAGTATTTAGTCGCACGAATTCAAGACGTAAAATTTTTACGACAGTTTCTCTGCCACTGACGACTGCCGGCTAGGCCAGTGCTGCTTTAACGTTTTCTTTAACTTCACCTGAATAATTGTAACCCCCGCCCTCCCCGCAATAGAAGTACCTCTTTCACTGCCGGTCGTTTATAACTGTCGCCGCACTAGCCGTAAAACCGAATTTCCACTATCGGAAAAGCTCAACAACAAACCCAGACGCTTGCTTGCATTTTTATGCACTCAGCTCTGAAAAGGACAAAAAATTGTTTACCTAATCTTAATTCAGTTTAAACTGATTTTGAAAGGTTGTCTTAACAAAAATGAGGGGTAGGTTAAATTAAAATTAGGTTAGGTCGAAAGCAATTAACTGTGGAACACGTTCTACTAAAGGTGCTGCCAGCAATACTTTAAATATATTAAATGTATTGAAAATAGGTATCATTGAGTTTTTGGAAGTTTTAATGCATAAAACATCACGTTTTATGTTAGACGTGAAGATTGTAGTGGGTGAGGTAGCGGGAAAGAATTGTGGGGTTAACGTGTTTGTATGTAACTCCCGGCAAGTGACAGGAATGGTCGCATACGGGTCGCTTGTTTTCGGGATTGAAGTTCCGCCCGATAACATCAACAATCTCCAAGTTCGCGAAACGATACATTTGTCATTTTCAGCTTTAAGTGTTTTTTCCACATACGTATACGTTTTATACAACGTGAGCATTCAAATGTTGTAACGTAACTGACGTTCGTTCTCTCTGTCTGCCACACACTTTACGTTTCTTCTTTGCCTTCTCGTTCCTACTACACACATGATGGGCCCCGGACTAATGCGATTCCGGGCAATTTGTCTACGTTCCGCGGCAGATAAAAAAGACACGATTCAGATGAACTGTGCTAAAAAATACGAACCAATTCTGTTTACTTATGGCATCACGTTTTGGACTTTAATCAAATTTTAAATCTCGGGCATTTTAATGGATAGACTTCCAAAAATAAAAATAAAAAATCACAGAAGGACAAGCAACAGAGTATCGTTTTACAAAGATGACAAAGACTTCTCATCATTTATTTAAAAGGTTGCAAAACAATTTATTAAATTGTGTAGATTATTAAGAATGTTGGTCCTTATCTTATTGCGAAACGAACTTCAATCTAATTCTTTTTAAAAGCAAGTGTAGGTAAAAGGAGTTGTACAAATGTGTGCCTTTATAAGCATAAGACGTACAAAATGAAACAAACTATCTAGTTGGAAACGTTCCTTTTGAATGAATAACTTGGCAAATATTAAAGTCTTCTTGTCTTCTTGTTAACTCCGTTGCTCGGAACAAAAAATAAACCCCTTCAAACAAAATATTTAATAGTAGATTAAAGCAAAACATCAGAGACGTTATTATTATACTGAATCTACAATTTGAGCATCCGCCTTGCCGTATCTTGTTCCTTAGTATCATCTCATAGAAACGAGTCCTTTGAAAAGAGAGACGTCCGCGTCCGTGCAGTCTCTCGTCTTTTGCCGACTGATCCTGCCGTAAAATATTATTAAATTAAGAAGAAAAGGTTGAAAAATTATAAAATAGCGCGTGTACTAAGTCAAATTTACGAATCCATTTTATTTTACTTTACGAAATCGAGTGTAGTACATTCACGGAAGACTTAGCTGCCGGTGTAGGAAAAAAATCAAAGCATTTTAGACTAAATCATTTCGGGAATCAATCCGAATCACGTTAGCATCTAAGATGTAACTTCAAATTAATAAATCACGATATACGATTTACAGAGATAAAGAAATAAAACAAGTTAAAATTACAAGAGTTATTGAAATTCTAAAACAAATCTTCTTTGTAATCATATTTCGAATAGTTTAATTATCATTAATATAATTTAAACTTGTCGATTTGAGTATTCTTTATTATCTCTAACATCCAAGAAAAAGCGCGTCGCTGAAGCGGAAATGTTGGACGAATTCCGCGCGCTTGTTTCTTCTCCCTTTATTTCGAATTTCTCTTTTAGTTGTGACGGGTTTGACGAAAACGAATTAATAATCACGGAAGACTTAGCTGCCGGTGTAGGCGGACAAAAACAATCCGAGAAGAACACTTTTTTACGCAGTCTAAGAAGTCCAACTTTCAAATTAATGAATCCCCACGAATCCATTTCGTAGCTTCTACTGATGTATAAAAAGAAAAACACAGTTATAAAAATTACAAAGAGATTATTTGAGGAAATTTCTAAAACAAGATTTTACTAAATTATTTGAGGCTTCACTTCCTGAAAATTAATAAATCTTAAGTTACTTTGTCGAATCCATTTCGAAACTGCCAGTTAATGGCCCCAGTGGACCAGGGTCGATAATTTTTGAAACCAAAAAACATTATACTAGGATGAAACCCATTGGAAAAGGAAAAAATATAACAGAAAAGAAAGGAAAAATAATTTACGGGCGATCTGAGGTCGGGAAGGGGAAGGGGGTGAGTTTTAAGGGTAAAAAACGGTTTTCCTTGATTTCCGGAAAAACAACAAGTCTTATGGAAAAAAGTTACATAGCAATGTTGTAGGTAATAAAACGATCTACAACTTTTGTTAGGACTTTTTTCAATAACCTAAAATTTATGTGAAAAATTCAAAAAACCAACTTTTAAGTTTTTTATTATCTTTTACAAAAATTTTTTTTTCACGAAATTTGGTTAAACCTTACCTATTTATGTCCCAAATACGCTGTAATTGTTTTGATTTAAAATATTTATTTTTTGACCTTATTTTTACTTAATATCGAAAAAGCGCCCTAATTTTCAATCGAAAATTCTCACGTCAAAATAACTGCTTTTTTAAAAACGTTGGTGGGCTTTTTCTTCGTTGAAATCTCTACTTACTGATGGTGTGAAAAAAAAGTTTTCCCAGGAAATGCAAAAACGAAGAAAACTAAATTAGTGTTTCTAAAAATATTTTAATGAATAACGTAATCAATATAAAGTATGTGAATTCAATAGAACGATTTACATGTACTTATATTTATATATTATGAGATTTTCTATGACATAAATGTAATTAGAATTTTTCACTGAAAAAAATAGCAGCGGTCACATTTTTTAGATAAAATACCCTTCGTTTTTTTGCATTTCCTGAGAAAACTTACGTATATTTTTCTTCACACCATCAGAGTAGAGATTTCAACGAAAAAAAGCCCACCAACGTTTTTAAAAAAGCAGATATTTTGACGTGGGAATTTTCGATTGAAAATTAGGGTGCTTTTTCGATATTAAGTAAAAATAAGGTGAAAAAATGAATATTTCAAATCAAAAAACTTACAGCGTGTTTGGGACATAAATAGGAAAGTTTTTACCAAATTTCGTAAAAAAAAATTATTTGTAAAAGAAAAATAAAAAAACAAAAAGTTGGTTATTTGAATTTTTCACATAAATTTTCAGGTTATGTGAAAAAAGTGTTAATACAAAAGTTGTAGATCTTTTAATTACCTACAACTTCGTCATGTAACTTTTTTCCATTAGACTTGTAGTTTTTCCGGAAATCAGAGAAAACCGTTTTTTACCCTTAAAAACCCACCCCCTTCCCCTTCCCGACCTCAGATCTCCCGTAAATTATTTTTCCTTTCATTTTTGTTATATTCTCTTCCTTTTCCAATGGGTTTCATCCCACTATCATTTTTTTTTCACTTTTTACTATTTTGTAAAGGCTTCAACACTGGTCTACAAGAACTGTGTCTACTGACGTATAAAAAGAAAAACACAGTTATAACAATTACAAAGGAGATTATTTGAGGAAATCTCTAAAACAAATGTAGTAAAGAATTTACTAAATTATTTGAGGCTTCACTTTCTGATAGTATTGAAAGTTAATAAATCTTAAGTTACTTTGTCGGATCCATTTCGAAACTGTCAGTTAATGGCCCCAAGAACTGTGTCTACTGATGTGTAAAAAGAATGAATGAAAAGGAAAGGATCCATTTTTACTGTCATGACACGTTTCCTAGTTCTTTTTCGCGACGATGACGACCGAGGCCCCCCTAAATGCAGTTCCACCAACTGTCACCGATTCCACTATACGCACATTCAGCAACTCCCTCACAACGACAGATGAGTCATCACGATGCCAATCGTCGACGTTGTCCTCCAGCGATCAGAAGGATATGCTTGCGTAACGCATCACGGATACACCTTTTTGTTCGTCCAAAAAGGGGACGATGACGACGACGACGGTTCGGCCAAGATATATGGGTGAACCGTGAACATAGTAAGCGATGGCGGTGGTGATTCTTCTTTTCTACCGGCCATCAGGGCAGTCTTGCGTCACGGTACCTTGCATCCCTTCCTTCCTCCACTTTATTACCGTTATTATCGCTGATCGTGTGCACCGGATACGACGGGGCACTTTGGACAGGAAAGGAGCAAATGATTTTGTTTTGTTCCGAACTGAGCAAATTGATTGGCCTTCATGAGAACCCACGGTCGACGAAAGTACCGGAAAGTGGACCGAAATGGCCCCATACAATCTTTGTTGTTTTCAATTTAATTGCCGTCCCTTAAACATGATGTGGCAAAATTACAATCAATTTTTACTATACTTTACAATACAGATAGGTATACCTGTTTTTTGTGTGGTAGAAAATATTTGTGACGTACTGTATTTTCTAGTTTAATAAGAAGGAAAATTGTTGTAGATCAGCTTCAGATGCAAAATCTAACATGCCCAAGAAGTATTGTAATAACAAGCATGACATCATACTTCTTACAAAACAGCGCCAATTAAGCCAACTGCTACAGCATACTCGTATAATTCGTTAATAATAAATACCACCACAAAAACATTAACATAAGCAGTCACTGGCTGTTCTGCTTCTAAATCAAAGCACTTATGGTTGTTTGCGTGCCATAATAAAAATACTTCCTTAAACAGAATCGTTGCAGGCAGTTCAATGGCCACAATTGTCCTCAGTATATAATAAAGCAAACTTTTTTAACTGTTATTACCTCAATCGTAATCAGTGGCGGTTTTACTGTAGGTGCATTTGTTCAGTGAACCCCCTTAAAAATTGAACTAGTTACACCATATAATTTTATCCTTTTAATATTTATTAAATTATTGATGATTATCGTATAATATACATTTCTTTTACTATTTCATAGTTCATAGTTACAAAACACCAACCCGTAACCCATAGAAAATATTTAAATTTTTGTTGTGTCTCTGACGACTTCACCTAACTTTTTTGGTTCAAGTTTTGATTCTGAACATATCACGTGAGCGATACTCCGTTTGATGTCCATGTGTTAGAGAGAGAGGTAGTCGGACGCGTGAAATGGAAGATAAAATACACTCAACATACAGCGTTTAGGTGCACTGCACGAGAAGCCGGAATCAGCCGGAATAATGTCGTGCTACGTCGGCACGGCTACCCGACATTCTGCCAGGGTTTTGCAACTTCGGTTAGCCTGCCACCTGGTGAAAATGTCCAGTACGAGTCATTTTTAAAGGCTCTGAAGCTAGTGTTGGTAGCAACCGATAGTAAAAAAATTATGTTCAGAAGCATGTTCAGATTTCAGAGTTTAAAGTCCACTAATTGTAAATGACGCACAATTTATTGCACAATACGTGTTAATTAAAATATTACGTAAATGATGGAGTCGTGTTCGGTAAAATATATTAAAGAAAATTCAAATAATTTTCAAAATCGTTTCGAAATAAAGAAAAGGGGTCCACCTCGCCCAAAACTACAGCTGACACAAGAGTGTACCTTAACAAATAAAAAGTTCAAACGTGTGTTTAAAGTAGAACAGTATAAAAAAACTTCGTGGTTGTGTGGGTGTAATAAATTAAACGTATTATTTTGCATTCCGTGCCTGATTTTTTGCCGGTAATCCTGTTGAGTGTGTTTGCTAATTCAAAACATAGACGAATGGATTTCCTGTATAAGTAAACGTAAGGTTTTTATTTATTGTGTTATTAAATGCCATAAGTATTTGTTTCTCCTAAAAATATTAAAAATCTTCGCCTGCGGCGCATTTACAACATCGTGAAATACGCTTCATGTTCTGATATTACCTACATGTTATTAACTTTGTGAATCCCGTTCGTATTCGACCACGAGCCGCCACTGATCGTAATTAAAACTGCCATTTTATTTTATTGTGGGTACCTAATTTCATTAACATAAAAAAAATTACAGCCTTACCGGGAGGCATTGAAAATGTCGAAGTAGAATCCAATGAACGCTAAATCGATTTGAGTCCTCTGACAAAACTCATTTTATTGATTCATAGTATAAAAAAAACATACGGAATAAATAAAAGTCATATTTAAACCTAAAATACATTTAGGTATTTGAAGAACTGAACTTATCTAACACATAATACAAAACTAAATAAATTGTTAATTATATAAAAATCTTGGCCTTCAACCGGTCACGCAAATTTTCCAGCACAGACTAACTCATGCAGTCTGCGAGACTGTCTCATTAGAAACAAAAATAAATAACGTACCCTGTAGGTACATTTTGCATGAATAAAGTTCCAGAAGTGTCGCTTATTAATTTTTATTTATTATTAAACAAAGGTTAATGATAAAGAACGTTTAAAGGTAGAGAAATATAAAATGTTTATTTTAAAAAACGCTAACCTAATAAATAAAAGCACCCGTCAAAACAATGATCAAAACGTGATTTCTGTTATCTGCGCAGGTGATTCGAAAAAATCGTCTTGCAATTGGTCCTCCTGTGACGTTTTGAGTTCCGCGATATAAATAGACAGATATGGACTGAGTGAACTTCTGTTCTTTCCATTATACGGACACATTGTGATTTTAATTTTTCTAATCCGACCCTGTCCTCAGCAACTTCGTCCCTCGGTTTTGATCACAATAATTCTATGACGTGCATTTGTTTTAACGCGAATTTTCTTCAATTTGAATGCGGTATAGTTAGTAATGATTTAGAATATCTTCATCGAGTAAATCCAATGTAGTGTAATCAAAATAGGTCTGAAATTGAAATTTTTACCAGCGTAAACCAAACTTTGAGAAAAGTTGCATTTGATGATTATACACTAATAACTTCCTGCAAAATATATTGTCTGTAGGTATGTGTTTACCTCTTTAACTTTTATTCCATTATAAAAGGAACTAAGCGATCAACACATTGTAAATGTTTAGAAATCTATTTTTTATTTCAATCTTTTTAGAATTCATCTATAAATCCGACGTGATTTTTGTCGTTCTTAACTATTGATTAGTTATTGCTTTCCTTTTTTTTTTCTGAAGATCACAAACAATATAAAATTAAGATTTCATTGATTTAAAACAGATGTCGAACAAACAAAAATCCGGAATCCGCTAAATAATGACGAAACGACGTGACCACTAAATTAAAAGACGCATTGTGGCCTTTCTCATTCATATTCACGTATCTATTTTCAAAGTTTCTATTTCTGTTGCTCTTGTAATTTCTAATAACTTCAGGTTAGTGTCACATGCACGACAGCATTGTTTTGTTGGGGTGTTCATGAGTCTCTGTGTGGGTTATATCGTAAAGGGATTCAAATTTGCAACCTTTGGACCTTTTTTATGTAAAAATTTAATGGTTGACAATTTTTAATAACGAAATATTCTAATAACTAACCGTTTTGAAGACAATTCCAAACAATAATTTTTTTTTTCTTATTTATTCTTAACCCTTTGCCGGGGAGGAAAAGATATTGTACAGAAAATGATATAATACTCATTGAGAACTTTCATCAAAATTTGGTTCACGCTACTCAAAAATTTGTGACGTCAGGAACAAATGCACTACGGGGTTTTCATGAATTTCTTGTCCATACATACTACGGTGCCATGATATACTTTTACAACGTCAAAAAGCAAATTGTTGTCTTCATTATTTGCGAATCCTTTAAATAAAATAAAAAGTGTTGTTGGAGGAATATCCACCTTGATTTGCTCAAACTATAGATGATATACAATATAATCTGTACATATTGGCGTGCATGTATTACTTGGTACATGAGTAGCTATTATATAAAATGGCACGCTATCGGGATGATGTTCAAATTGGCCAAACTCCAACAAGCTGCACTTGGAATCACGTCAGCCATGACCCGGTTTGCTGGTATTTTAGATACAACTCCACCAAAGGACTTAATTTATTTATAAACGTATACTCGTAGTCCAACTGCTTGCTGATTAATATGGCTTTGATGTTATTAATTAAAAAGCCATATAAAATTACTCGTACATCGATAATAAACGTTTAACAGTTAAATGATTAAAATGCTCTTATTTTCTTAGATAAAAGAAATACTATTTAGGCACACATATACTTCTTATTGCAGTTAATTTCATCAAAGCACTATATGTATTTTATATTTTCTTTTTAATAATTTGTTTGGTCCTTCGAGCCGGATTTCTCTTATTTCGTTGGAACAAGTGAACAACTGCAAATTCAGTTACCTTAGAAATGTAAGTTTGTAGTTGGTATTTATTCCTTTCAGGTTTGTGGTACAATGTAGGTAGGATTATCTGTCCAAGTGTGTATAATAAAATTATATTAACAATAGATAATAGTATCCAAAGAATGTGAATGTCGCCGAAGGCTCCGCGTAGTAGCCAAAAAGCATAATGAAAATACATAAATTTTCGCAAAATAAACAAAAGAGAAAAGATCTAATGACGTAGCGAATGATTGTGTTTCTTCGCTATTTTGTGTCACGCCTAATTTATTTTATAGACGCCGTTTGACAAGCGAAAAGCAAACGGCTGCATCAGGGTAAGCCGTAAAACGCGTTTATTGTTTGGAAGAAGAACTCACAGCCCGCTTGATTTTGCCCGTTGCACCGACTGCTGCATGCCGCGGCCGACCGGATTTATATTTTAAATACGAAAAAGTTTCGTCGGATCTTCAGATTTGAACGAGTCGGGAACGTAGCCAAACGAATTTTGTAAAATATTATAGTTTATTCCTCGTACATAAATCTTAAAGAACTAACGGCGCTATTCAAGATACGTGCAATAAAACTTGACATTTTCTTTGAATTAATTAATGCCCCCAGAAGCTATCTCGGAACATATAAATATTACACCCTGACGCACCTAATTAATTTCTTAATACGTTTATGACCGTTTCCTCAAAACAACAAACCAACGAGTAAATAAATAGATAAATAAATATTTAAATCCTACAATATGGCTGCTAACGTCCGCCATATTGGTTATTTTAGAATGTTACTAAAAATATCCAATTATTTTGTCTGTTACGACACTTGATTATATAAATATTCATCAAAGTATGGTATCGTATATAATAATGTTTTAAATATTCGTTTTTTTTTTAATTTCCAGATGGTTGAAAAAATGGGTAGGCTTCATCCCTTGTAATGAGAGAATTCCTTCTTCACATAGTTTTGGACTTCATTTCGGTAAGTCTTTTATAAAATTTCTTTGCTTTAAATAAGGGGCCGTTCATAAAATACGTTCGCATACAAGGGGGAGACGGGTCTTGCTGAGTGTGGCAAAATGTCACAAGGGGGGCGGGGGTCTACGGCAACGTTACGTTCGCCGTTCATCAAAAAATTTTACTGAATTGTTACAGAATCCTTGGACTTCTGATAAATAGAAATATTATTTATTTGTTCGATACAAAAGATATTTATTAATTTATTTAAATTTTATTATGAAAATAAAATAGATATTTTTGACTATCAAAATTTGTGTAGGTATCATCAATCAAACTTTATCATGTTCAGGGGGGGAGGGGTTTTAGTTTTTGTGACGTAATATTTACAGGGGGGTCACAGAAAGTGTGACATAGCGTGACAACCGGGGGGGACGGGGTCAAAAAAAGATAACTTAGCGCGACGTATTTTATGGACAGCCCCTAACTACAAATATAATCTTTTAACAAACTTTCTAGTAATTTATTATTAATTTGAGCAAACATTTTAATAATAGGTGGTTTAATTTTATTATTAGTCATGAATCAAGCACTTTACTCGACACGTCGACGGTGCGATATCTATTGATGTTATTGTTAACAAAGTTGCACGGAATCTTTCGCACACACGCATTCGTTCACTAGAAGATGTTCAAAGTCTTCATGGTTTTATATTCAGTTGCAATATTTAATTTATTTTTTGTATTGCACCACCTTGATACACACCTTTTAATGCAGTTTTAATATGAGTTACTTTTTTAACTGGCCATTACTAGAAAACTGAACTATGTGTTTGTGATTATTGTGTAAAAATATTTATAGGACGTTTGATAAGCAAAAGAACGTAGCTATTACGTAGTATTTAAGTAATTAAAGTAAAATATCCGAAACGTCGTTTTTTTTTTAATGCGTATTTCCTTAATTTCATTTAAATTCCTGGTGCATGTATAGGCATACATACTAAAATAAAAATATTTTCTATAAGGATTCTATTCTGATACAAAAAAAATTAGAATGACAACTAAACTGGAATGTTCATACATTAAGTTGTTGGGGCTTGTATGTCTGTCTACCCATTTTTAATAAAATATTTGTATTAAAATTTGACGACAATCTATTTCTAAACTCGATTTGAACAGTCAGTAATCCTCAACAAAAGGACTTAAATTTAAAAGTCTAATTAATTATGTGCGGTTAAAAACAAATGATGGGAGTCCATTTTAACGAAGGCACTTTCCATAATTTTTATCCTTCATATATTATCCCAAATTCCATGTGATACATATTGTCCTTTTTAAAATGTAGTCGGTTAGGAAGAAGCACTGACAAATGCGAGAGGAAATTCGGTCTTTTTGTGCGGATCCGAGAGTCGGTCGGGAGTCAACTCACGTTGCCGATTCAAAATCACCTCGTGAATAGGTAAATCTTAGTCGGCCGCGTTACCCCCGGGACCGGTCGACCGTATAAAAAGCAAATAAACAAACCACGCGCACCAGGATAACCGGCGGTATCGCCAAGATAACACATGTGTGCTGCCTGTCTGACACTATGAAATATGGAAGCAGGTTAGGGACATGTATCTTGTTAGGGGTGCCCAGGTGACCCGCGTCGTCCAATAAAGTTTGTCGCATTTCTACCGAAGATGCTTCTTTTTTCTTGTTCTTATTCTTCTTCTCGGCCGCTTTGCATCGCTTATCTTTTATTTATATTTCGCAAGATTTCTTGAACGATATTTATCATTGCAACGTCGAGCCCCGTCTTTCCGAATCGCTTCAATTTCCTTCCGAATGCCTTTTCATGAAGCTGCCTGCTGCTATTTTCAACCAAAACAAGAGCATCACCTGTTACGCTGGCTGGCGAACTACAACCCCTCTTCTCTTTTTAATAATTATTATTACGAGTTAATTGAGAATGTAACTATAAGATCCAGAATAAAATGTTCATTTCTCACAATTATTTTTGTCTAGATAAAGTTCATCGTTTATTCATCGTCTTCTGGTTCTTCAGATTCTACCCTTTCATAATTCATGTACCTGGTCTATTTCTGATTATAATCGGTTGCGATTTGTTCTCCATAACTGCATGTTCTCTTGAGCATTGAGCACCTCTAAACCTGCTTAATAGCGCTTATCGAGAACCCAGATGTCACATAATATACATGATCACACCCATGTCCCGGTTCTGCTCCTCCTCAGAAAAAAAAAAAAAACGCTAAGGTCATTTACATTTTGAAACGCGACACCTCCTCCTTCTCATCTCCCCTGGATCGTGAGAGATAGCCGCGTTACACGATATTCCCAACAACCTGACGGACGGCTGCGCTCATGTTGATTTAGTTTGTTTCTTTTTTTTCTGAGCGAGTTAATATTATACTGGGACGTCTGTTGTTCTTAATTGGTTTTGGTGCTCGACTTTTACAGCCTTTTCTCAAGATGGTTTTGATTAATAGCACCAAACATCAACGACACTACACTCTTTTTATATGACAATTAAACTCTAAGCGCCCATCAATTTTTAGATAAAATAAAAAAGAGAACAGGTCCTAACAATTTGATTTTTTTGACTAGAAGGAATGTCTAAGAACTAAAAATTTTCGGGTTGTTGAATATGGCGCAAAAGGAATATAAGTTGGTAAAAGTCGTTTTATTTAATTTAAACCCAAAAATTTTAAATAGAATTCGGATGGTGCATGGATGATGAAGTTTGTTTTAATAAATAAGGAACTCAAAACACAATTTTACTTCAACAAATATATTAAAAAATTACTCAAAAATTGCTAAAAATTTTTAAAAATTTTCGACTGTTTCCTTTAAATATATTTTTCCTGTAACTTAATTGATTTTTTGAAGTTAACATAATTATTAAAATTTTTATTTTTTACTTTATATAAAACCTCGATATTTTTTACTGTTGAGAGTTTTGTGGTATGCTCATTACGAGAGTAGTGTTGGTGGTATCGAAGTTATTTTTTTCTTTTTCCTTTTATACCAGAAAGTAATTTGGTCCGAAACAGCTCGATCTAATTTCTTAATTGCCATCTCGCCTCTGTCCACATTATGTCGTACGTATAACCCGTTTTCTGATCGCCTTTATGCCTATCATAGGCGACATAGTAAGTGACAGTGTGCTATAAAAAATGTCATTAACGTGGACGATCTGATGGCGATAAAGTAGAGGCGACGCGGCGCGACGTATCGCGACGCGACGTGAAAGCGTCTTCTTCGGTTATTCGATGACCTATCACGAAACGTGGGCGCTGGAAAAACTAAACATGTTGACATTTCTATTAAATCCCTTCCTCTTCGGTAAATAAGGAGGAGAAATGCGAAAAGTGACGAGGGATAGGGTAAGACAAGCCCGAATGAATGTGTCCCGGTCATCAATTAGTGATTTCAGGCGAATAGGTTGACTACTTCGTCTAACCCATTTCCTGACATACAATTTTGTGGTCAACAATTTTATAAAACCAAATACATATCTACAACAAAAATCGATGATGATGATCCATCACATTGCCAAAGAAATGACTTTATTATTATACCAAGTCTGGTCAGTGTTAAACAGTGGCGGCTCGTTGTCGAATAAGAATGGGGTTTACAAAATGAAGAACATGTAATCATCAAAAAGAATTTCACAGTGAGGCATATGATTTTACCAAAAAAGTAAACCAATTTTTAAAATGGTTATTGTTTAGATAGCCCAGTAACATTTCAGCTTGGTTATATCTATGATAATCATTTCCTAAAGAGTCTATAATACATTCCAGGCATCCTTTAAATGTTCTGCGTTTTCATAAACATTTTTTACTGTTCGAGTGTTATAGTTCCACCTGGTCGGCCGCGGCGACCGAAAGCAGACTTGAACAGACTGTTGGATACCCGCGCCGGCGCAGCGTACACATGCTTTTCGTTCACTGCACCTAAACGCTGTATGTTGAGTGTATTTCATCTTCCATTTCACGCGCCCGACTGCTCTCTTTTTAACACACAGAGTACCGCTCTCGCGATATGTTCAGGATCCAACTTGAACCGAAAAAGTTAGGTATGTAATTTTGTCAGCGACAAGACAACAATTTAAATATTTTCTATGGGTTACGGGTTGGTGTTTTGTATGTAATTATGAACTATGAGGGTAATGGTAAAAAAGGTAGTACCTATATTATACGATAATTATCAATTATATTATAAATATTAAAAGGATAAAATTATATGGTGTAGGTAGTTCAATTTTTAAGGGGGTTCACTGAGCAAATGCACCTACAGTAAAACCGCCACTGGTGTTAAATCTTCTAGTACACAGATTTTGTGGAATATAGTTACGTTAATTCAATATCTTGCCCATCAACCCCTAAAGTATTCTAAATTCTAAATGCAAATAATTTTTAGTTTCGCCCCTTCTGGTGTCTACCTACTCAAAAAATACAGTTCAGAATACCTGCAATTTTTAATTCTGTTCCACGTAGTTTGTTCTTTTGTAATAAAGTGATTTAAAAGGCCGGTTATATTCCGAAAATACAACTGAAGTGTTAAGGTGAAGAACCTCTCTCGCGGAGGGCCCGTATAAGTAGCACCACAATAAGCAATTGTTTAAAATAGGTTGATATCCGCGCATTCCGCGAAATTTACGGTCGGTGTAAAGTGACTCGAGTGGCCCCATAAATTCGCCAGTCTTTAAGGAATTCTTTCATCGAAACTAAATTCACCGTGAAGCATATAACTGCTGCGCTATCGCGGTGGCGGAAGAATAAAACTCCTGTGGTCCGTCTCTGCCAACTTGCCATCTCCTTTTATACCAACTTACAGCAAATCATGAATCCCATTATCTAATAACTACGTACTATATACTACGAACGGGAAATAATAGACAGTAATAAATAAATAGTATGAAACTATTTACACTAGGAAGCGTACAAGTCATTTTACATTTATTCGTATGCAGGTAATTTTCATTGTACAAGTGCCGCTTTATACTAACCACAAATCGTAGTAAATTTAGGGTTATAAACGACTTAAAACGACACAGCATTGTCAGATGCAGGATTGTTTTGGTATTACTATAAATACCATTAAATAAAAACACAAACGAAATTGTTCGGTTAAGTTATTGTTTAAAATGGGCAACAGAACCTGCTGCACAACTTGCAATTTAATTCAGAAGCTGTATTAACTCAGTGGCGTGTAAATTATTATTAATTACAGAAGCTCTATAACTCACTCACGTATCACACATAAGCTAAACAAAGAATGTACTTATTACTCCTATTATATTTGCAAGAAGAAATCATAATAGTTCTTGTAACAGTAATTAAGAACTAATAAATGAAAGTAATAGTGTAAAGGAAAGTATAAACCAAGTTTGTTTTTGAAATTTATTGATTATTTCAAATATTGTAAAAAAACACTAGCAGCAATACCGGCGTTGCTCGGGTAAGAATATATTATACGTTTGATGGAACATTCTAGAATATTCGCGACTTTAAAACTATCTAGAATATCCCATAATGATTTAAAACATTTTCTAACTTTTTGTAACACTCTGGAATATTCTTGAATGATCTTCAAGATTCTGGGACATTCTTGAACATTGCCAAATCATTCTGAAAAGTTTTAATAAAAGATTATTTTACTTCTTAGAACATATTTGAACTCCCTGTAACATTCTAAAAAAATCTGCTTCATTCTCATCCCCACTCCGTGCTGTTTTCTGGGTGAGTAGTGACATCAGTAGACGCCTGGCGGGGATGACTAATCGATTGATAATAATTGATCAGTTATCGACCACTGACTGAGAGTTGAAGATTATTACAGTACTAATATCGCTATTAAAAAATGGGGGTTGGTGGTAGAAGGATGACAATTAAGGGTTACATGTATTTTTTAAGACCAAATCATAAAAAAATAAAAAAGCATAAGAGTGGGGTTAAAGATGATACAAGATTATTGGATAATTGGTTCTGTTTAACTCTAATTGGTTATTAAAATAATTACACTGTTGTTAATTGCTTTTTTGATCTCTAAGTTTTCAAATAAAGAAAGTTTTTTATAGTTTTTTTATGTTAGAATGCAAAACTTTTGATTTTTCGAGATATATAGAGTGGTTAATGATTGAACAATGTTCTGCAAATCCAGTGTTTTTGTCTTTCTTGTTAATCTAATATACATGTTCTGCAATTCGTTTTTTAATACTCCTCCCACTCTTTCCGATATATATATGAAGCATCACAGGAATTACAAAATAGCTGATATATACCATTCTTTAACATAGGGTCCTTAATTTTATCCTTATTATTTACAATATATTTATCTAAACTTATAATATTGCTTTCAGCCACTAGACAATTATAGTTTTTGTGAAAATAATTTTTAAATTTTAAATTGAGGTAATTAATGAATTTACTACTACCAAAACCGACAATTTTGTTTAAGGACGTTCCCAAAAAAATCAATTTTCTAACGATTCTTTTGAAACTTAAAATACACATACTTACAAGTGTCCTTTATACGTAGGATTTTTTTTCAATCGTTCTTGCGGTAATATATTTCTAAATATTGACTATTAAAATTTGCATATTTAACATGGGAACCTTATCCCGATTGATGTTAAGCGAATGTTTTATTCAATAACAATAGTAATTTTCTTACATTTTTTTTAAAAAACTGAGAACTATTAATTAAAGATATAACGAATATCTTTCTGTAAAAATCACTATGACAAGCGGTATTGGTTTTGTTATAAAAAATATTAAAAATGAGCTAATTTTTATAGCAAGTAAAATATTTATTCGTATTTAATATAAATAAGTAGCATATTAACATAAACTTTGAATTAACATAAAATACTAGTAACTTATTTTTTTGTCTACATAAACAACACGTATCTCAAGCACAGTAAAAATGCAATGCTGCCAGATCTGAAAAACGACGCAATGGAATCATTTTTGTAGTTCTGCGCATGTGAGCAGAGGCGAAAGAATGTACTCTGTATCTTAACTATTTTTTATTGTAGATTTTCTTTTTTTTTTTAAATAGATACATAAATAAGTTCCGAAAATATTAATTTATTTGCCAGTAAGTACAGCCTACTGAAGGAAATAAGTCTCTGTGTGTAGACCGAACAAAATAAGGGTGGTCGATATTAGTTTAATTTCTTTCAGGAACTTCATTACATTTTTATACAATTTAGGGTTGTTTAAATTGTCCCTTATCGACAAGAAAAGAATATGTATTTGTATTCTTCTTTGGGTATTTGGAAGGGGTTGGTGTTGCATTTTATACATTGTGGGGGTGGTTCTTTCTCATTATGTATAAATGCGTTAAATTAGTATAGCCATTTCTGATTTTTTTGTATTGTAACTTCTTAAATTGCTAATATTTTCGATGCTAATTGTTATCGGAATATTGAACGTAAATGTCTGCTACATCACTACAAAAATAAGTAAAAGAGAAATCACAACAATCCTTTCCTGCACTGCATTTAATAGTAGAGGTTAATAATTTAACTTAAAAGTAAGGTTAAGCCGTTAAACGTCAAAAATACCGATGTTTATAGGTTCAGTAAGTCATTTGGTACAATTTCGCACTGTTGTCAAATCCTTTCGATACAAACCATTCTATTAGCTAGTAGCATTTTAACTGATGTCTATTAATACGATACAATTATTGTTAGCGTCTTAATAGCTACTACTTGGTAGACTACTAACATCTCACTAAACCATTGACTATTAATAAGGCTGTATGTCTCTAACTGAGGATGACATATTGGGTGTCGAAACGCGTTTTAGGTTTCTAAACGTTTTGTGGATTTTGGGTGTTTGTTTGTTTTATTCAGTTAATATTCTTCAGTAGATACTCAATCGATTTTTTTATAACGTTTACTTTTTTACTATTATTGTTGTTTTTTATATGAGTTCGCGAGCATATTTTAAATTGAAGATGTGGACGAAACGACGTGCGTCCAAACGGATTCAACTTAATCACGATATCATGAAAGTACGTTTGGTGGCACGCAGAGATGTAAATTCTCGCAGGTTTTCGAGTTTGCACGCGCGATTGGTCGCACCCACGTTTCGTACCGCACCGTATCGCGTCCATCGCTCGGCCGACTCGTTCATACCTCGCGTAATTTATTAAATGTGTTCCCGTTTAATAGTCAACATAATGAAATTTACGGGCGAGTTATGGGAACGTCAGTGCATATATAATGGGCAAAATTAGAGCGGATGTACGTTCGATGTGTGCGTCGTGTGTGCACGTAATATGTAGTAACTGAGAAATATTTTCAAGTCCATCCGTCGAAAATTGCACATTATTGCGCGACATAACGTAAAGCACTTCCATTTTGTTTATTCGAAATAATAAAATTGTTTATCACAACAACCAAGCCAATAAAATAAATCAGTCACTAGTTTGTATAAATAAATAATTGGGATTGAAATCTGAAATACGTAATCATGTTAACATTTTTTAAGGGTCCCGTAGGAAATTACCAAAGAGAGTTACGCCTTGAAATGTAGCCTTACTTTACTGATATTTTGGCAAAAGGTTGTTGTTATATTGTCACGAATAAGCGAATTTTTTATGGTGTTTTTAAAGATGTAATGAATTAAAAAATGCTTTACAAAACAAATTAGTTATATATAAAAACTAATTGCCTAATTAACTATCAACTAGGGGCGTTTCTAATGGCAGGGACCCTTAAATAGGGCATTAGAGTGAGTGATAGCTATCACCCGCTACACCACCCTAACCCTTCTCACTCGTTTGCTTGATATTACTTTCTCACCATTTTTTTGACTACCACAACTAATTATTTTATAGTGACCCCTAACGTAATTTTGGAAGTTGGTCACGATCTACTTTTGTCATGTAATTATGTCGAAGTTCCGTGTGTCGATCCCGTGTTTCGAATAATTAAACACATTGCATATTTAAATTAGAACAAATGTAATTAATAAAATAAAGAAAATTTAATCATGTGCAACTCAGTACACGTGAAAGAAGTGAGAAAAAAAAACTTCTTTGGCGATCTCTATACCTTTATAACGAATAAAAAGAGTACGAGAATTTTCAGGATTTATGTTTTAAAAATTAAAACACATACATACATCAAATTTTTTTCGCAACTATCAATAACTACAAGGAATTAAATTAATACATAATAATACTCACTCTTAAATAAATATTAATTGTTGTTAAATAAACATTTACTGTAATACACTTACTGTAATATAACTGCTATGAGATGCCGGTCACTAACAGCCGACTGTAATACCGATATGTGCATGCGCGCCTTTCTATTGTTATAACTTCGCGAGACGAATCGTTACGAAATGTGTCGTTTCATGGCCTTGAGATTTTACTCTCATCGCTCCCAAAGAAGTTTCACTTCAAAACAATTAAAGGAAAATATTATTTTGAAAATAACAATATGCCTTCATTAGTTTTGTATGAATTTGAAAACATTTATTATATTATATCACAAAGCAGATATTTGTAAAATTATTAGAATTTTCACATTTATTCGTGTGAAAATGTGAATTTCGTATAATGTTATATTTGTATTAGAGGTCGTTGTACCATACGTTAAGTGTGCTAATTGTGGTATAAGGTTTCGGAGTGTATGACGAATCCTTAGAGAAGTGCGCGCACCCCTTTGGAGAGTTGGCCTGAAAAACAAATGAAAATCAAGTCTTATAATCTCGGGGGCTGTTTTCGCTAAGAAGAATTTAATTAAAGTTCTGTTACGGTTTCGCTAATTAAACAATAATAATAATATATATATATCTATGTATATCGGACCGTGAAGGAGTTTCGTCGTTAGTTATGGCGGTGGGTGCTAAGAAAAGGGGTCGAATAGACGCCTAGCGGGCGCCAAACGGGGGTTTATTTCAGCGCGCACAGATCTTCTTCTTCTTCTTCCTAACTTTTATGCCACAAGGTAATTTTACAAGTAATTAGAGGCAATTACACCATGTCGTTATGGCGCATTGCTGAGAAATATCTCTTCCGAGTCCGCTAACTTCGTCCAAACTTCTATCTCCTTCTCTCTCTCTCGTTCCGAAATACGAAAACGAAATATTATCGGTTTTAATAATCACTCGCTTGCTCGCTCGTACGACGCCGACGACGACGACGACGACGTCCCCGGAACATTGATACCAAAAACTGGCCAAAAAGACCGAGAATATTTCACTCTTAGCGAAGGTACTTATATGAATGTAGCATCGCCGAACCGCACAAATCACCGAGAAAAGTTATACGCGATCCCGAAAACAGGAAATTTGGGTACTCGCACCGATAATTATTATTTTAACAACGACTTATGATCCACCAGATATCTCAAAATGACGTACCATTTCAATTTCTATTCTATTGTTCTAACTCACATCTTGAACCAGACGATAGTTCTGACTAGAGTCCCTAAAAATATACTTACGAGTCTGGACATTTGCCGTACAAAATCTGATTGGCTTGTTTGCAAAATGGCGAAATTAATAATGAAATTGCTTTAAATGTCATGTTTATAATAATACTAGCTGTTGCCCGCGACTTCGTCCGCGTCAATTTCTGTTATTATGATCGCGATTAAGAAGTTTTTAAAAGTATATTTAAAAAAAAAAATTGTCTAAAAAATTTTAAAAAATTTTAGGGGTGGACCACCCTTAACATTTAGGGGGATAAAAAATAGATGTTGTCGGATTCGCAGACCTAACCGATATGCACACAAAATTTCACGAAAATCGTTCGAGCCATTTCAGAGGAGTTTAACTACAAACACCGTGACACGAGGATTTTATATATTAGATTATATCCCTGTGGTTTGGAAATATGTCAGTTAAATTTTAGGTTATAGGCTTGTCGGCTGTTTGACACTTCGTGCCGTGCAATATTCGTAAGTTGTGTCATAGAGATATTAGAATAGAATGCGCGAGAGGACTGATTTTGCGATATCAACTTAGAAAGAGAACGCTGCATATGAGCCCCGTCTATCTCTCTCTAACACTTCACGCGATTGGCTGCTCCCCTCCCGGCTGTATAAGCATAGCTGAGTCAGAGTGGGGAGGCGCGAGACAACGTCGGTACAGCCAATGGCGTGCTTTGTTAGCAAAGAGATAGACGGGGCCCATATGCAGCGTTCTCTTTCTAACCTGATATCGCTGCCACTTACAGGCTAGCATTGGACAAGCGCACTCTATTCTTATATCTCTATGAGTTATGTACATCAATTATTATCAATTATTTATATCAGAACAAAACACATTATTGACATTAGTTGCTTGAATATTAAATTCGTAAGAGTTATTTTTATACTTTTATTAGTGATAGAAACTTTATGGAGCTAAAAGATTAAAACTAATTCTCTATAGCTTATGGAAAAACTTTGACGTTGTTTGCTCTGGATTTTTAGTGAATTAGTGAAATATCTATCTATTACAGTTATATATTTCCTTGAATGAACATACATTTGGTTTTACTATAATGTAATGCAAGTGACTTTTAATTCAAAAGCGTCCATTACTCGAAGTAGACCTATTAGAATGCCAGGAATAAATAAAGATGTACAATATAAAAAAGTGCCTACCCTACCCTATACAAATCAAAATTTACGATAAATTAAATCCGGACCTTAAGATGCTAGTTGTAACTGATACAAAGAAATATTTAACAACAAAAGTTTTCTTGTTCACACAATTAACTTTAATATAATTTGTAATTATTGTACATTACTAGCCAATATATTATCTAAAAAAAAAAACGATTGTAATCATTTTTAAAGGATAACTGTCTGTTGAAATAATTAAAAGGGTACGTAGATTTCTAATTTTATAATACAATTTTGCAATTCCTTTCCATTCTCCATCCTTTCTTGTGGTATTCTTTTATTTTGTATTTTGTACCAACAACTCCCTTCTTAAAAACCAAATATTAATTTAAGATCTGCCATTCGAGGTTATGTCTATCATATTAAACACGGACTACTGCGCTGCTAACTTTTTAGTTGGCTACTAAGATTAGTACATAGATGAATGATTACCAGAATTACACTTGACTATAGATTAGCACTTAATGTAAAACACTTGACATTTGACATGGTGAAATGTGAGAACAAGTAACAGATATATAAATAGTAGGTAGGTACTTATCAGCCATTGGGTATAGTGGTCAGACTTTATATTTCTAGGGATTCTAGTTCTGACTTCTGAAAAAATTGGACCGGCATAATGATGCACTTGGCAGATATCATGAAGGATTTCAGTACGTTACTTCTGATGGTATTTTTTTCATAAATTCAGTCTTGTAACTGAAATATTAAAATCTAGACAACTGCCTTCTAACTCCTCTTGATATCGTAAATCCCCAATAAACACGAAAAACTTTGTGCGCCCTACATAAAAGACTTATTGCTCCCAACCCAAGTGCAAGTAAGCAATCGACGTAGTCCCGGATCGGCGTATTATCGTCATTATCTTCGGTAGTAACGTCGGCATCATCATCATCATCATGTTGTACGTACTACGTGGAAGCAAGCGGGTCGAGTCGCTTGTAGAACGAACCGAATCGATCACCGTAACAAGTGACGAGAGAGATAGAGTGCAGGGCACCAGCGATCCTCTCTCTAATGCCGTTTAATTGACAGCTTCTGTTCGATAGCTCTGTTACACGGATATAGGTAATTAATGTCAGTCGACGTGTTAGTTCCTGGCATGACATCGAGCAGTGCCGGAGCCGTCGATTCGCATGTCCGTTTATGGTGTTCTCGTTCTCCAACCGTTACACTGACTGCACCAAAGCCCCCCTTCGTGGAAACAATGGACGATACTGATAAACCCGTCATGGACCGATTCACTCTACACTGGGACTGAAACCTTTACCAACCAAAACTCTACACGTACGTAACCACCTGTAAGGGTGGCTTGACGCATAGGATTATCCTCAGACCAAAGGATAACATTCTGGCAAAACGCTTTCCACGCCATCATGAAGCGAAGCTCAATCAGAAATATAATAAAGTGTGGTATGGTGAAAGAACCTTAAGGGTTTAAGTTTGAAATGTGTACATGGACTTTTAAATATGTGGTGTCTACACTTTTTTCAGTCTTGTCATATATATTCATATGCTATTTAGTTTTTAACTTAGAAACAATGATAGTGATGAGTGAACCTTGTTGGAGTTAGATTATGTGGATGTTTAGGTGGCGGCTGCTGCTAGGACGTATAAACATTTTCAATTATCCATTGAAACGGGGCGATAAAACACTAGCGAAATTCCGCAATAAATCTGGAAGGTTCATGTCACGTCGCCGTCGACGTCGCCCCACGGCGCGTCGCCTCGCCTAGCCGTTATTTAACGATGGGATGTACAAAGCTGCAGTAAGTGAGCGGGGAGAGTGAACGTAACTGAAATTTAGTGGAGGTATGCGCGGTGACACGGAATAGACACACCTAATGGCGCCTATTTCAAGACATATGGGAACAATTTCAAGTAATCGTCGAGCCATCATTTCGCGGAGGCAAAATCGACGCGGAGCACACCGACCAAGAACACTGTCGCACATCAAACGAACGCGGGACCAACCGTTTAAATATTTCCGCTTTATGGCCTGGAACGCACCTATTCGAAGAAGAATTCGACTTAAATGAGTTTTGCACCGACCGACCGTTTTGCACCGTACTGTGACGACCATCATTAACAGAAAGGAACACCGCTCGTTAACCAAACTTTGTTGTTTACTGCATCCAGAAGAGCCATTCGAGAGAAGAAAAAAGGAAAACGACGAAACAATAAAACAGACACTTGTCTTACTACATAGTGTAGCGACCAGTGACATAGTACGTGTGTGCGATAACAATTTGTGGCATGTACTTGTTATCGCTAACATGCTTACGGCGTAGACACCGCACACGGTACTTTTCGTGTTATCAACTTACAAGATGTAAATCATTCTCCGGCGACAAGTAACAAGTTCAATTCTGGAATAATCGAGGACTTTCTAATTATTACTCATCATTCGGGAATACTCAGGATTTCTTCGAGTTCCTGTCTAGAAAGTTCGAAAGGTGTATATATAGTGATCATCTTTGGACCGAGAGACAGTTAGTTGAAGAAAGCATCAGTGCGCGAATTAAAACCGATAATAGACAAAGTGATATAAATAAATTGTTATATAAATAAGTGAATTGTTGTGATATTAATGGTAGTTCTAAGTTAGTGTTTAAGTGTTATAAATAGTGTTAAATAAATAATTGTTTAAATAAATAGTTTAACTAGAAAATTCGTTACAATTGGTGTCAGGTGTGGGGTCTGCAAATCGACCTCCAGAGAATTTTCTAGTGTAATAAAAGAAATACAAAATAAATAAAAATGCCAAAAAAATTGTTCGAGTTAAAAGTCGCCGAATTGAAAAGCGAACTCGAAGAGCGAGACAAAGATACGTCTGGTACGAAGAACATCCTAAAGAAGCTGCTCGAGGAGGCTTTAATACAAGAAGGCTTCGATCCCAGTACGTATAAATTCGAGGATGAACTGGAAAAGAAATTTAATGAAAATTCAAAGAATCTGGAAGAAAAATTAAACGAAAACTCAAGGAATCTAGAAGAAAAATTAAACAAAAATTCAAAGAATCTTGAAGATAAATTAAACGAAAATTCAAAAGTCCTGGAAGGAAAATTAGAAAAATTCGAAGGATGTTTGGAAGAAAAACTGGGAAAATTCGAGGCTGAACAAGAAAACATAAAAGAAAGATTAGCCCAGCTGGAAGAAATGGTCCTAAATTCGGAGAAACGAGAGACAAGTCACCAACTTACGGAAAAGAGGCATAGCGTGGTTGACAGCAAAGAATTCCTGAGTATTCCCGAATGATGAGTAATAATTAGAAAGTCCTCGATTATTCCAGAATTGAACTTGTTACTTGTCGCCGGAGAATGATTTACATCTTGTAAGTTGATAACACGAAAAGTACCGTGTGCGGTGTCTACGCCGTAAGCATGTTAGCGATAACAAGTACATGCCACAAATTGTTATCGCACACACGTACTGTGTCACTGGTCGCTACAATAGTATGCCAAAACCACAGTATAACGTATGTTAGAACTGAAATCCTTCGTGTAGAGTTTTTAAAGGGAAAACGAAACTCAAGAATTTTGTTGTATTTAGAGAAAGGGAGACTTGACCGAAATGTAAATGGTCAATTGAGATACTTTAAAGTTTCGGTTCCACAGATTATAGGAATATTCATTAATATGAAAAATAACTTCAGAAGTGTAATCCAGTATACATTAGACTTAAAGATCCCCCCAAGAATAAATAATGCGATTTACGAATAACTTTTCAAATTCCTTTGATTCGTCGGTTTCAGTAATCTATTGGAAAGACGATTCGTTGTTTGAGTACCATGTTTTAAAATCTTTTGGCAAATAAACAAAAAAGGTCCAAATTTCCCCGGCAAAAGGGAGTTCGCGGGGTAAAGAACAGGTTAATGGATGTAGGCTTGTGCGAGTATACGTCAAAGCTGATGTTGCTGAATTTTAAGTGGATATGTATGGATGGTGATGGGTAGTCGTCGTCAATGTTGTCGGCATTATCGACGACAAAAAACGCAATCATCAGAGGCCACGCCACCATCAAACCACCAACATCACCGCCGTCATCATTGTAGTCGGCGTCGTTGCGGCCGCGTTATTTCCTTAATGTACACGACTACATTATCCGGCGCAAAGTTCAATTTAAATGCTGTCGTCGGCAAGGATTTTTCCAGCGAGTTGGTACCTTCGACGGGAGGGAGGGGGTATGGGGAGGCGGAGGCGCCGGGCAGAGTTAGGGCCGAGGCCTTCGTTATGACAAACTGCCGGGAAACAATTTTGTGGCAAGAATAAATTTGTCATTTTTCAATTCGTTTTTTCCAACAAACTAAGGCAAAGTTATTAATACGGACTAACTGGTTATGTCAAAGCCAAGTATTGCAGTCGTTAGCGTTCGCGAATACCGCCACGAATACTGATGAGAAAAGCGGAAGATTGTCGGACAATCTCATAGCCATATACTCGCGTCCCAACAGCAAACAATAACCTATAAATGAGAGAGAAAAATCAAGTACTACCTACTCAAAACGAAATTTCCTCAATTACATCACCAATCTTATCCATCTTCTACTTCCTTCTTCATCCTCACATTGCAAACTGTTACCAATTGCCCGCTCATAATTTTTCTTAGTAAGTAATACTAATCCCTTTAAATAATTTCCTTCACGAGATGTAAACTGTAAAAATACTACCCTCAAATATTAATCTTTTGACCAATATCTGTATTCTCGACCGTGAAAACTGAAGAAAGAAAAACTTTTCGTTTCCTGTTTCTATCATCCAGGGAGACGTATTCCTTCCGTTTCAAAAAATCACAATGAATCATTGCGGCTAAGATGAAATACTTACATAAAGAAGATGAAAATTTTTTAAGACGCTCCAAGAGCCGAAAATGTTGATTTATGGTCGGACGTCAATCACTCTTGCAAGAGAGAGGCTGCTTCTTCATGAAATATTACCTACGCACCTAGCAAACTTTAACTTAATCCGAAGTCTCTCAACAAAAGAAAATTAAGAACGCGCTGTCGTGTTGCCGCCAAGAAAGGGGCACATCACCGGGTCCAAGGATGCGACACGGTTCACCGTCTCTTTCCTCTTCGTCCTTGTACGACGTACCTTCCCATCAGAGGAGGCGCGCTCCAGTTTACCCACGCGGCCGAAGGAGCTCGAATATCATCGTTCTCTAATCCAATATCGCGACCATTTATCTTCATTTACTCTCGCCTTCATTATCTCGACTTTTAAAACGCCTCCTCCCCCAAAATCCTCCCCTCCTCCTCCGTTAACCCGCTTTCCCCTCTCATCCGTCGCCTCCGCGTATATTGACTCGCGCCAGTGATACATTGGAGTTGTCAGTCGCACTCGAATGTATTCACTTCAAGCCAGCTCATACCACCGCCGCCGACGTTTCGGCATTAAATTAAACTCCGGTGGGTATCGGTAAAGGAGGACGAAAGGGGAATAAGATGCGGCAAACGGGCCCTGGCCGATGATTGATAGGCCACAGTCGAGGCCACTCGCTTTACGAATTTATTTATTAATGGCCAGGATGAGAGGAAAGCAAGCGAATTGGCTTCAAGAGGTGGCGACCCAAATTAGACTCTGTGGTGCTTCTGACGTACCTGAAACGAAAGAAAAAATAATTAGGCCAGTACACAATTAATATCCATGTATTAAAGGGAAAAAGGCATTGGATCTCTTTAAAAATATGCAAGAATTTGCCGTCGATGTCGCAAAACTCATCATTCATCAATATCAGAGAAGCCAGATCAAATGATGTCCCATACGATATGATGCTCCAAGTTCGAAATGCTGAAGTACATATGATATACGACTATTTCTAGGTAATGTAAATTTCTGTTTAATAAATTTAACACAAACAAATAAAGTAATTGTAATTACAACGTACTAAGAACATCTGCCGTATAAACAAAGTAAACCTGAATATCACATGTAGGTATTGTAATAGCAAACAAGTGGAAAAAGATGCGTAAGGGGGGCCTTCTACAGAGTTGTCGAAGTTATCAAAATATTCGTGTGTTGTACTCACTTTGGTAAAAAAAAGATAGCAAAATAGTCGTCATCTCGTCACTACATTACACTATCTATTGCTAAGTGAAACCTTTCGGTCAATAATAAAATATATCTAACAATGTGCCACAAAATGTTAATATAAGATCCGAAAATTTTTCGATTAATCGAATTATTCCGGTTGCTTGCGCGCTACGACCAACGTTGGAGGCAAAAGGTTTGTTGACGTCGGTCTGTAAGCGTGGGAGTCGACGAAAAATGGACGTGCCCTGTAAACGAGTTACTGAAATTAATTAAAAGTTACCGTTTCAATCTCGGTGATCGTTAAAGACCATTATGCGGCAGCGACGGCGACGAAGAGTGGTTTGAAGGGAGTTGACCCTCGAAACGAACACGGTGCGCAATTCTACCAATGGTTAGTACTTACTGACTCCTATCCGCTAAATTAAACCTCCCTTATTCCGTAAAACCAAAACGATTTGATACAACACTCACTAGGTTTAACAGTTATTGCAAAGTTTGTTTAATTTGTACACCGTCAAAAATTACTTGTAAGCATTGTGCAGGGTCGGACTGACAAGCGGGCACCTAGCCTATCTATAGGCTTACGATCTAAATGTAAAATAGAAGAACAATCCTGTGATCATCCCGGAAACATCCCGAAAAAATCGCTTAGGCTTGAGGAGTCCGACCCTAGACATTATAATTTTTCATCAAAAAAATTCTTTGCACCTATAGATGTCTTTGTGATAGATAATCTGACCAGTTTCTCAAATATTATTTACCTAGAGTACGTGTACCCCAGGAAGTTTAGAGCCCAAAAGGTATACAGATGTTTCCTGTTAGTGTCCGTCTGTGCCATTTTTATGACGACAGTAAATGTACAAAGCAACAGTAACGACGAGAAAGAGAGAGAGTTTAAAAACAGGTAATTTCATTGTAGGCAATTAAGCCCATTGGCATGATTTACTAGGTGCGAATTCCGCCGGTTCGAGGCCAAGAAACCAAATGGTAGACCGACAGGTCAGGCCGGGTTAAATAAATGTGCTCGCCAGATGACTATTATACTAACAACTTAACCATATTATGTACAACGTTCTGAAGGTAACAAATTTCGGCGCGAACGGCACAGGAACACCTTAACTAGTAGCTCTCTTCATATTTTATTTTTTATTGAAACCTACAAAGATTCTACAATAAAACTACACAGAAAAAAAAAACTATTTTAAAACAAGAAAATATATTGCTTTGAAGATATTTACTCATTTTAAATAAATAAATACTTCTTTTTAGTATTTTGCTTTGTGTTAATAAAACAAGAATATTTCCTTCAACACTTTTATTTACTTACTGCAATTGATTTAAAGAAAGAATTTTTGTTTTGAAACAAATTTATACAGGTTTCGATCGAAGACTAACTCTGTTATTAAAACAAGTCAAGGAACTACTTGGAATGAAAATGTTTCTTTTGCTACAACTTTTTGAATGGTTTAAACAAAAAGTAATTTCTTAATTTTAAGACATTTCTGTTTTGAAACAAATAAATATTAATTCTATTCAAGTAGCCGAAAACTGGATTGGATAAAAGCACTTCTTCGAAACAAAACAGTTCTGCTTTCGATAAAGCATTATCATTTCATTTTAAAGAACATTTTATTTAGTACAAATATATGACGCTTTGATGAGCTCCTTATTTGTCTCCCATTTCGATTTTCAATATATTGCGTCATACGTTAATGAACTATCAGTGTAGAGTTGTTGGTGCACAATAAAATTTTCTGAAAAAGCAGAGGTATATTTTTATAATAAAATGGAAGAATTTTTAAATAAAATTGGCTTTGGAGAATTTTGAGAAGCATTTGCAAGTAAGTACCCATTAAAATACTTAATTTTTACGAATTTATTTATTAATTATATTTAAAATAGAAGTATGAAATAATGCAAAATTTTGCATGGTAAATATGTAATAGAGCCGCAATATTAGAATGTTTTTAATTCATTCTGTATCACGTTATCTGCTGTACATAGGTAGGTACATAAATATCTCCAAACAATTTTATCCACAACGAATCCTCAACGAAGTAGTAGTAAAATAAAACTGTTTTTAAATAGCAGTAGGTATCTACAGTTTAGCAAAATTTGTAAGCGCGCTTTCTCTCGATAAAGAAAAAATGGCTACTACCTACTGCTATTTGAAAATCGTTTATTGTGGATTGTATATGTATAGAAAAGGTTATCTATGATAGAAAATTTACACTTTTAGCAAGCCGATTGTTTTATGATGAGAATCGTTTGATCGATAAACCAAGAATTCTAGTTTTGATTTTAAATTAAAAACAACAATTTATATTACAGCTACTGGAATCATTTGGACTAAACAACTTCTTTCAAAATGGCAAATTTGAGCAATCACTACGTTACATTAAAGAGCTTATATAAGGTCGAATCAGTAAATGGAAGTAAAGTTCTCATCATGGATAAAAATAAAAAGACGCATTTTCCAGTCATGATGCATACACTCCCTACTGGTGAATCATACGTAACACTAAAATGTCTTAAGCAATTTTTTTTAGTTCCTTTCATACTATTGTTCATGTGTGTATCGTTGTCCTTTCTATTATTTTATGTTCAATAAAGATATGTTACAATAATCACATCTTATTTATATACCATTCCATTGATTTGTAAAACTGCTTTATTATTAAAAATAAAAAATTAAGAAAAAATTAAATTTTCAAACAAATTTTTGTTATTTTAGTATGAAAATGTTTCATGTTTAATACAAAAATATACCGCTTTAAACTCAAATATTAATCGAGTTTATTATGAAGAAGTACCATCTTAAATGGAAACATCCGTTTCTTATGTTGAAGAAAAATATTATTTTTTCCAAGCCCGCAAATCTTATTTTAAGAAAAAGAAATTCTTGAAATCAGTAGATAAATATTCTGTTTAAAGGAATACATTATTCTAACGAAGAAATATTATGGTTTTCGTAAGTAAACTCTTTTTTCGCTTCAAACATTGCTGTATTTAACTGAAAGTATATATTTTTAAATGAAACGCAGCATTTGATTACCATTAAAACTTTTAAACTCTTTATTCAAGAAAATATTTATTTGCGTATATATGAAACAAAGATTTTCTTGAATTAAGTGTATTTTATTCACATTAAATATACTCTTTTTTCCGTGTAATTTTCTTGTAGGTATATTAATTACTTTCTTCTATTTCTTTTATAATTCTTCTTTCTTCTTTTGTAAAATCCCATTTATAAATACTTTAGTACCTACCCTTTAGTTTTTTGCTGTTTTTTAGTATTTAGGTACATTTGTTTTTTCTTCAAATTTTGCTAGTTTTGCCCCAAACATAGGGCTGCCATCTCTAAAACCTGCCCCCCAGGACCGGAAGCGTAAGTTCCCCGGATTTTGGAGCTTTCACCCCGGACATTTCAATTCATTTCAAAAACATTATAACAGTACCATCAATATAATTTTACTAACATAATGTTACATTCGTCACAATCTACATCAATTTATCACAAACAGTCATCTGCATGACCTTAATACTAAAAATAATAACAAACTAGCACTACATAAATGAAGATTGGCTACGATTATGTGACAAAACTATATGGAAAGACCAATTTAAAGTAAATAAGAAAAATTGCACAATAAGTTTTTAAAAGAGCAAATCTCGAGTTTCTTTTCTGTTCTTCACTGCCTCTTTCTGAACAGACATAATGTTAAAAAACAAAATGTTAATGACTTATTTTAGTAAAGATTGCTGTTTAATGAAATAAAAGTATATGAATGAATAATTTTGACTTTGACTTCAGAAAGTTGAAATTCGGCGCAGAGGTTCTTTCTATAACGTAAGCAGGGAATAAGAAAGGTTTTTAAGGAATTCCCACGGGAACAAAGTCCCCGGACATCAGGTAGTCTACTTATAATTATCGGATTTACCAATAGCTTCCAGAGCTTCTTTTTTAGTTAATAAAAAATTATAGAATTCGATGCAATCCTTATAGCCTCTGAAGTTGAATTTAATTTTGAGTAATGACGAGACTGTTTCAGGATTCAATGCATTCCTTTCTTTTGTCCACTTTTGCGTCATGAGAGAAAATATTCATTCAACATGCGCATTATGCACAGGGATGCAAAAAAAATATTGAGCTATTTTTAGTAATTCTGAATATAAATGGGCATTTGGTGTTCTAAAGAATTGTAACCATAGTTGATTAGCATTTAAAAGCTTATCTTCTGCGCTGAGATTTTGGCAAAAATATTTTAAATTCACCCACTCATCTATCAATTTCGTGTCGTCAATTGCTATATTCTTGTCTTTCAAAAATGCAATAGTATCTTCGATAACAGCCCATTTAGTTTTTTCATTTATATTCGGCAAAAACATCCAATTAAATTTATCAAATTGTTGAAGAGGCTGATTCCAATCTTCAATGTACGTTTTTATTTCATTATAGACACTCAGAGTACAGTTTTTGAATTCTTGTTTTATGTTCTCGTCGTGTTTGTTCAAAATGCTTCTAATACTTAAGGGCACGAAGCTTTCTTTGATTCTATCGTCTAGGCTTTTTGTTATAGATCCAAGGATGTTTCGAGTTTCTAAGACGGAATTTCCGCGTGCGGTGAAATACCTAATCCATAGTTTTTATTTATGTACTTAAATTATGGGAACGGATCTGATCGAAAACCCGGACTTTTATTGTAGTCCGGGTTGTACCTGGACTACAATTTAAACCTCGCCCGGACGCTCCCCGGACGTTTTCCAAACTAGGACAAATCCGGGGAAATCCGGACGGATGGCAGCCCTACCCAAACATCGCCGTTTTTATTTTCCACACGTTAAGTATCGATACTTCCACTCCTAATTTTTCCCTTATATATTTTTCTAATTCCTTTTTCCATTCTCCTTCACCCAGTTCTAACCCACTTATAATAATGTATGTTTTCCTTTCCTCCCTATTTATTCCCTCTACTTCTATTTATATTTCGTTCTGCGTTGAGGGAGCTTACTTATTTATATTCGAAAGTGCAAATAATAACGAGTAAGTAATCGCACTAACTAATTTATTTACAATATATATACAATTACCCCACAAAAAATGTCTGTTATATACATATAGTTAAGATTATCTTCTTGATTATGTTTTTGCTATATGTTATGCTGATAATGATAATACTGTTATGATTATGATGCTAATGATATAATGATAATGCTGACGATAAACTTGATAACGATACTGATGTTGAGTTGTAATAATAGTAAAGAACGTTGTTTAAATACGTCCCTCAGTTCACTAATTTAATGCCATCCGTGCTAGGTCTTAATCAGCAAATTGTTCATTCCAGCATTGTTCAATAATTATTTTACAAATTCAGTTACCAAAAGTTACTCAAACGAGTCGGTTCGGGTCTTATCAAGTACGTATCTAACGCACATGGTGTATTGTTACATACTACTCCCAAAAGCCAAATTATCATCGAATGTAATCAATTATAACAATTAATAACGTTTTAAATAAAATAAAGGCTTAAAAGTGTAATCAATTTGTTTTTTAAAATTTTTACGATTAACTCCTCTCCACCCTACAAGAAGGGATGGAAGGTACGTAGTTGTATTCGAAATATTGTGTTTATGACAATTACGTGCATAACAACATCAAATGCCGCCGTTGTTATTTATTTACAAGGGTCAGTACCCTTGTATCACAAATGTTAGGTACCTACTTGAGAACGTGACAAAACATAATATTAATAAATAGTTGATGGGCAAATTTTCCATATTATGGATTACAGGAAGGCAGCAGGTAAAGACTGAATCTGAACAACTTCATTATTTCTACTCTCATACTTTTTCTTTCTTCCCTGTTCTCCATTTTCTCCTATTTTTACATGGAATTCTTTTTACAAATTTTCCATTTTCTTCCCCTAGTGTTTACAATAAAAGACTCAGAGCTTTAAGGGGTAAAGAGGTCTTTATTATAAAAACGACACCAACGTTTCGGTTCCGATGTGAACCTTTATCAAGGTGGGTTTTTGTGTTATATTTTAAGAAACATGAGCTGTATATTTGGTGCAATGGTACAAATAACTCCAAACAACATTTAAAACGATAAAAGAATAAATATTAGTACTATTAAAAAACTTGTAAAAATAAAATAATAATTAAATAAGTTATGTTACAAACGTTTACAGTAACCACGTGGTAACACTAACAGGACAAAATTACAATTCACATGGTTACTGTAAACGTTTGTAACAAAACTTATTTAATTATTATTTTATTTTTACAAGTTTTTTAATAGTACTAATATTTATTCTTTTATCGTTTTAAATGTTGTTTGGAGTTATTTGTACCATTGCAACAAATATACAGCTTATGTTTCTTAAAATATAACACAAAAAACCACCTTGATAAAGGTTCACATCGGAACCGAAACGTTGGTGTCGTTTTTATAATAAAGAACTCTACCCCTTAAAATTCTTTTTACAAAGTCTTGATTTTCTCCATTTCTTAGTTTATTTCCTTTAATTTCTCATTGGTTTTCAATTCCAAATCTTTTACTCTCTGTTTATCTACATTATTTTCTGCTTGCACCTCTTTAATCCTTTGATTTAAATTACTCCATCTTTTTTTTTTCTTCTATTTCCCTTTTTTTCTTGCTTTTTTATATTTTCTTTCCATCTTAATGCACTTTCTTCTCTCATCTCCTCCAAGAGATTCATTATGACGTCCATTTTACTCATATCACTATTCAGCACTTGCAAATTTTTCTTTCCTAGCCCCTTTTCTTCTATCTCCGTTGATATCAAGTTAGCACTACACATAGTGTATCTCGAAAAGGAAATGTCGTAGGATATTACTGTAAAGGCAATAATTTGTCGCTGAAAGATGACACACTCAAAGAATTTGTCGCTAGTCTTATCTCCAGCTCATAAGCGAAAAACTGCTGGAAAACCATCAAGCTATGTATAGTGCTTGCTTGATATCAAGCTTGCATACCTACCAGCTGATTATGGCTAAACGGCACGAGCGACAAATTTTTAGATTTGGTAACAAATTACCGACAAATTATAGTGCAAGTCAGAAATCGGAAAAATAACTTGTCGTGCTAGCTTGATATACGTCCATCAAGCATTACTTTAAAACAGAAAAAAGCTTGTCGATATTAAATCTATTGATAGTCCGTCCGACCGCACTAAAGGTCGCCCTGATAAATATCTGATAGAACGGCAATTTAGTGGAAGTTTCACCATCAAAAAACATAAGTTCATCCCAATTCGGATTCTACTTCCTAGAGATACTGACAATTCACTACTCACTTATTGTTTAACTTTTGAATAAATTGGTATTGTAAAAAAACCCTTTCAAAACTTCAAATATCAAGAGCACGTGGGAAATACGTACACACGGTCACTCTCACTTACATCCATAAAATAATTGATTGCTAAATTTTTATAATGAAAGAGAAAAATATACTTTCTTCAGATCACTTCTTCGCATACTTATACTGATATTGCTTTTAATAGCTTTTCTCGTAAATTTTATTTTATTTTTATTATAGGATTAATCTTCAGATTAACTCAGCTAATAGTCCGGTCAAATTAGACCAAAAAATAAGAGTAAAGCTACATAAATTCCCACTAAGCTGAAAATCAGTGAGATTGTTTAAAATATGATTAAAAATAAAATTTGAAAGTTCCCCATCTTTCCCCTGTATGGAAAAAATTTTATTCAAGGTTAATTGTCAAAAAAATGAGTTTTTCGCGATTTTCAGCAAAACGGTAAGTTTTATCATAAAATTACCCCAGACAAAAATTGTAGATCATAAAATTATCTATAAAATATGTATCTAAAATATCCCAAAATAAGCTATGTGACAAATAAATCCCCAAGAACTAGAAAATATTTAGTGCAAATAGAAAAAAGATTGTAGAGGAAAAATTTTCCCCAGAAGAATTTCCCTGAAAAATATATCCCCACAAAATACCCCAAAGGAAAAAAATCCCCTATTTTTTGGGGAAAATCCCCCAATCTGGCAACCCTGAGACTAACAGTATTTCATTTATTGGGCACACTGACATTAAGCAGGTAATATAAGACCCTAGCCACGCATACAATTGAACAGGAGACAGATGTTATCTCAAGGTTACACTGGCGTATAAAATAAGGGACTGGGTTTCATTTAACCTGATATCTCAGAAACGGTGGCTCTTAGGAAAAAAAGTATTGATACATATTTAATAGATAATTTTATGATCTACAATTTTTGTTTGGGGTAATTTTATGATTAAACTTACCGTTTTGCTGAAAATCGCGAAAAACTCATTTTTTTGACCTTTGACTGAATAATTTTTTTTTCCATACAGGGGAAAGATGGGAAACTTTCAAATTTTATTAAATTCCGCCACAATTCCTGTCAGTAGATACAAACTCACAAGGAAATAGTTTTATAGTCCGGTCAATTTAGACATTCGAAGCTACATAAATTCCCACCAAGCTGAAAATCAGTAAGATCGTTTAAAATATGATTAAAAATAAAATTTGAAAGTTCCCCATCTTTTCCCTGTATGGAAAAAAAAAATTATTCAGTCAAAGGTCAAAAAAATGAGTTTTTCGCGATTTTCAGCAAAACGGTAAGTTTTATCATAAAAATACTTCAGACAAAAATTGTAGATCATAAAATTGTCTATAAAATATGTATCAATACTTTTTTTCCTAAGAGCCACCGTTTCTGAGATATCAGGTTAAATGAAACCCAGTCCCTTATTTTATACGCCAGTGTAACCTCGAGACAACATCTGTCTCCTGTTCAATTGTATGCGTGGCTAGGGTCTTATACCTGCTTTATGTCAGTGTATTCAATATGAAATACTGTTAGTCTCAGGGTTGCCAGATTGGGGGATTTTCCCCAAAAAATAGGGGATTTTTTTCCTTTGGGGTATTTTTTGGGGATATATTTTTCAGGGAAATTCTTCTGGGGAAAATTTTTCCTCTACAATCTTTTTTCTATTTGCACTAAATATTTTCTAGTTCTTGGGGATTTATTTGTCACATAGCTTATTTTGGGATATTTTAGAGATACATATTTTATAGATAATTTTATGATCTACAATTTTTGTCTAGGGTAATTTTATGATAAAACTTACCGTTTTGCTGAAAATCGCGAAAAACTCATTTTTTGACCTTTGACCTTGAATAATTTTTTTTCCATACAGGGGAAAGATGGGGAACTTTCAAATTTTATTTTTAATCATATTTTAAACGATCTTACTGATTTTCAGCTTGGTGGGAATTTATTTAGCTTCGAATGTCTAAATTGACCGGACTATAAAACTATTTCCTTGTTA
Source organism: Agrilus mali (assembly GCA_029378335.1). Taxonomy (NCBI): domain Eukaryota; kingdom Metazoa; phylum Arthropoda; class Insecta; order Coleoptera; family Buprestidae; genus Agrilus; species Agrilus mali. The sequence continues at coordinate 12,266,239 of CM055663.1, read as the reverse complement.
GTTTGTATCAAACTACTGACAGGAATTGTGGCGGAATTAGTTGTGCGTGACCGGATCGGTAGTTAGTATGCGCTCGTAAAATTCAACCTGCGTTCCTGACATCTCCCACAGCATAAAAGCACGCCACATGGCGAATAAATTAAGTGTGCGATGAAAAATATGCAAATTGTTCTCGGTGCCCTTCAACATCCTCGTGTTAAACATTTACAAGCAAGAGTGAGAGACCTTACGCTACAGTCTACTAACTAACGAATATCGACTCATATTGTACCATATATGGTATGTATATATCAGAGGGTTGAACCGTTATACAGTCTCATTTTAATTTCAATTTCGAAAAAAATCATGTTAAATAAATTTACGGATTTCATTAACATGTCATAACGATATACATGAGGTTGTCGCTTTTTACGACAATTTTATTTTGACACACTCGCCATAGGTTTAGAATTTTTAATACTTGGAATACTTCTATTCTGATACTTATTCTTCTTCAGGAGTCTTTTCAGATAATGTGAAGGTGCTATAATATGTACCTGTCACCCATATAATCGCAGCCAACTGTTGGCAAAAGTTACAGTATAATTTCCCATTTCAATTAGTTGAAAATTCCGGCGTGATTCGGAAACTTTTTACGTTACGTCTTCGTTCTCCGTAATCGTTCGACAGCGGCGAGTATTGTTAAACAATTACCATTACAGTAAAATTAATTTAATCCAACTCTTGCTTCGGATATACAGGGACGGCGCGGCGTGGGAGACGAGGGCACCGGCGGGCGACGCCGACGTCGGCGGCCATTTGAAGCGGTAAAACTCCACAGATGCAAATAACGATATCCTTAAATACTTTCCGCATTTCACTCGCGTAAAATCTAAGATCTGCATTCAAAAGCCGGGCTAAAAGCTCCCCAAATGCGGCCACAGAAAATTCCTCCCCTATACAACTACTATACTAAATTTTATCATAAGAATTAATTATCATTATATACTGTTTTTTTTTTAGTAATTTTTAAAAATCACACCAATTCGATGCTGGAAACTTTTTTATAAATAATTTTCGGAAAACTTGAATTTTTTGGACCTCTGAGTGGTTTGTTTAATTTTTGATTTTCATTAAATAGATGTATAGTTCTCGCGCTTTAAAATGACACACTAATAGTAAACCTAAAGAGACCCTTGTGGAAGTCTCAGATCCTCCCACTTACCCAAGTGATAATGCCATTCTAACAATTGGTTTCCTAATGTGAACCGATTATCCCATTTTTGGTCTTGTTGTTCCACGCTAAAGTACGAGAACTATACAACGATACAATTCTCATGGTTGTGGAATTTACCGCAATTCGTTAGAAATAAGCGTCAACTGGTACCTCACAGCGGGAAATTGCAGCCTGTTTGTTTATGAAGGTATTTAGGGGAGAACTCACTCAAGTTTTTAATATTTACACCTTTTGTTCGTCGCTTTGTTATTTCGATGCTCGCTGTCGGCCGTAAGGTGCTTACTTTTTACTAAGCGGCTGCTTTACTCCTGCTTATAATCGCATTACCGCCGAACGACGCGACGCGGGCGGCGACGAAAAGACGACGCGACGCTTCTTTACTGACGCGCTTATTGTAACAACCGGTACATTTATGAATAAATAATCAGCTTCTTTCTGAACGACCTCGAAATAAAGTTAAAGCACCTTCTTATGATGAGAGAGATCATCAAACAAGTGTAAATTATTTTAAATTCCACTTTAATCGTTAGGTATCGTCCCAGTTTGTATTAAAAAGTTTTAGAAGACTTTGTAGATGATGTAAAAGAGAGGCTTTACAAAGAGGTTTTACAGGAGAATGATGAAAATAACGGAATAGAAAAGATAATAGAAATGAGAAGGTATTGGAAGGAGTAGGTAAGGGAGATTGATATTAATAAGATATAGACGACAGGGGATGACAAGAGACTTCCTAAAACAAAAAGGTACAATTACAGATGTATTACAAACGAATTCTAAAGTAAATAGGGATGGAGGAATATTGAGACAATTAAAGATACGAAGTAACAGTGCTGGGACTAATGTCTCTAGGATTGAAACCTTATAATCAAAAAGAAACTCTTTATCCTAGTGTCCTATTGTCCAAACAGTCAGTCTCTTATCGGTACGTATATATTCTATTTTAATCGTTAGGCATCATTCCAATTTTAGAAGACATTGGGAACGATGTGCAAGGGAGTTTAAGAAGACGATAAAAATAATGGGGTAGAATGATTATAGAAATGAGAAGATATTGGAAGGAACGAAGTAAATGAGATCAATATTGATAAGGGAAAGACGAAATAGGGTGATAAAATATGTCCTAAAACTAAAAAAGGACAGTGTGTGATATAATATATTCCTGGCAATTCTAGAGCAAAGAGAGTTTGTGGAATAATTAAACAATGTTTGCAAATATTCAAGAATGTCACATATTTTAGATTTTAGGAAATAAGACGATTAAAGATAGGAAATAGAGGTCTTGGGATTAAAGTCTCTGGGTTGAAGACCTTATGATGAAAACGAAACTCCTTATCCTAGTGTCTTACTGTTCAAACAATTTCTTATAAATCCTTATAAATTCTCTTTTAATTATTAGGCGCCATTCCAGTTTGTACGAAAAGTTTAAGAAGACATAGGGAACGATGTGCAAGAGAGGTAGCTAAAGTGACGTGTAAGACGTGGGTTAGAGAAGGTGATAAAACAACGAAGTAAAATGATTATAAAAATACGGAAGTATTGGAAGAAGTAGAGGAGGCCCAGATTAATAAGGGAAAGGCGACAGGGGATGAGAAGGGACTTCCTAAAACGAAAAAGGTAAAATTAGATATACTTGTACAAGCGAATTTTAAAGTAAAAAGCGATACGAAGGAATATTTAGACAATTAAGAATAGGAACTAACAGTGTTGGAATGATGACCTTATGATGAAGTAGAAACTCCTTATCCTACAGTCCAAACAGTCAGTCTTATACATTCCACTGTAATGGTTGAGTATAATCCCAGTTAGTTTAAGCAAGTAATAAAGGAAAGCGACTGGGAACGATAAGAGACTTTCTAAGACATAAAGGGATACAGTACTATAGTAGTGATTAGCAAAGCAAGACAAGACCAAGACTAGGATAGGGGTTTTTCAAATTCGTCTGGTCTTAGTTTTAGTCTTGGTCTTGCAATAAGGTCTGGAAAAGAGTTAAGCATCCCAATTTTGGGTCCGTAGGTCTTTGTCCAAATTTTTCTGTTGTTTCTTTGGACCGTTTAGCCTTTTGGCAAATGCTATTAGAATGATGTTGATTGCTCCTTAAATAATCTCTCACAATCAGTACTCTTCAGCATTAATTTTTTCATTATTATAAACCTCTTACAAACCATCATCCACTTATTCCTACGATTCTCAAAAGGAAAGTGAAGAGGACCTTAACTTATATCATTCGGTTTTATTACATCTAGTGATGAGCAAAGCAAGCAAGACCAAGACCAAGACTCGGATAGTTTTGGGCTTGGTCTCGGTCTTGTTTACTCAGTCTTGGTCTTGCTCAAATTCGTCTGGTCTCGGTCTTGGTATTGGTCTTGCTTACGCAGCCTTGGTCTTGGTCTTGCTGAATTTCGTCTGGTCTTGGTTTTAGTCTTGGTCTTGCAATAACGTCTTAACGAACATTTTTCAAAAAATTTTGTAAACATGTTTTCATTTGGCAAACAATTTTAAACATAAATTCACTATCCACAATTTGAAAAAAAAGTTTATTAAGATGTTATTGCTTATTACTATTCAATCATAAAAATATAGTCTAAAATCAATTATTAATTTATGTACTTTATGTAGTGATTAGCAAAGCAAGACCAAGACCAACACTCAAATAGTCTTGGGCTTGATCTCGGTCATGTTTACTCAGTCTTGGTCTTGTTCTTGCTCAAATTCGTCTGGTCTCGGTCTTGGTCTTGGTCTTGCTTGCGCAGTCTTTGTCTTGGTCTTGCTTAATTTCGTCTGGTCTTAGTTTTAGTCTTGGTCTTGCAATAAGGGCTTCACGAACATTTTAAAAAAAAAATTGTAAACATGTTTTCATTTGGCAAACATTTTTAAACTTACTATCCACAATTTGAAAAAAAAGTTTATTAAGATGTTATTGATTATTAATTTATGGAGTACTTTAGTGATGAGCAAAGCTAAAATTCGTCTGTTCTCGGACTGCAAGACCAAGACCAAATTTGCTCATCACTAATTACAAGAAAATTTCTAGAGTAAAGCGGAATGGGGGAATAATTCTTTCATATTTTTCGCCAATATTTAGGGATGTCACAAGTTCCATATTTTCTGGAATAAGAAAATTAACGATAAGAAGTAACATTCTTGGAGTTGAAGATCTTGTGATGAAGGAACCACTTCTTTCTTTTCCCACTGTCCTACTGTCCAAAAGTCAATCTCTTATCAGTCCTTGTACATATAAGTTAATTAATTTTATGAAACACTTCGGGCCATCTGACACCTGTCACCTGATTAGTAAATCATTCCCTTAAATTTTCTGGTCTCATGTGCACCGTGGTCTCGAATCCAATTGTACACGTAACTGACAACGCCATGTGAACGATGTGCTATTGTAATTGTCGAATTGAATGTACAACACATACGAATATATTTATTTGTAACGAAGATAGTGGTGCTGGTGAATGAGTGAGTGAGTGAGTGAGCGCACTTGCAGAATTGAATTACCATAAAATACATCACGCGGTTAGGATACAAGACATTCTTGCGGCATGACCGCAACCGTACGTATAGTTTCCCGTGCTTGTCGTATCGCGTTCGTGTTCGTGTTCGTCAAACGGCCGTATTTCAGCCGCCTCGAGCTCAACTTCCTCTTTCCTCAGGAGGAAATCGAAGATGTACAAATAAATATGTATACGAACATACACACTAGATTCCCATTATGTGGAATTGTTTCGCAGGCATCGAATGTTTTCGACTTGTATGCAAATGCCATTTGCGGTCGATTCCCGGTCACGTACCATTTCGAAACCACCCTACGTATTCTAACGTAACACAGACGGAGAATCTTCTTTGTTTTTAGGTAATAGGGGCTGTCGCAGGTCCATTGTTTATGTATTTCCAATTCTAATACACAATGCACAAAAGAACATGCATGTATTAAGTAGTCCAGTTTGAAATTCTTATGACCACGAGGATTTCTTTCATTATGTCCAAAATGATACCAATAATAAGAACTAAACTTTATAATTCAGATGTTACTTTTTAATAACAATCACTTTGCTTGTTATAGTCTCGCTCAGATCTCAGATGTAATTAGTGATGAGCTAAATTGGTCTTGGTTTTACAGGGGCTTGGTCTTCCCAAAACCAAGACCAAGACCGAGACCAGACGAATTTTAGCAAGAACAAGACCAAGACTATGTAAACAAGACCGAGACCAAGCCCAAAACTATCTGAGTGTTGGTCTTGGTCTTGCTTTGCTCATCACTAAAGTACATAAATTAATAATTGATTTTAGACTATATTTTTATGATTGAATAATAATTTAAACAATAACATCTTAATAAACTTTTTTTTCAAATTTTTGGATAGTGAATTTAGGTTTAAAAATGTTTGCCAAATAAAAACATGATTTTCAAAATTTTTTGAAAAATGTTCATTAAGACGTTATTACAAGACCAAGACTAAAACCAAGGCCAGACGAAATTTAGTAAGACCAAGACCAAGACTGTGTAAGCAAGACCTGTACCAAGACCGAGACCAGACGAATTTGAGCAAGAGCAAGACTGAGTAAACAAGACCGAGACCAAGCCCAAAACTATCCGAGTCTTGGTCTTGATCTTGCTTTGCTCATCACTAGATGTAATAAAACCGAATGATATAACTAAAGGTCCTCTTCACTTTCCTTTTGAGAATCGTAATTATATGATAAATGTCGGTTAAGTTTGCAAGAAAGAAACGAGAAACATTTTCAAAGGCTAAAATTCGAAAGGAGAGTGTTCATGATCTGTTCCGTTTTTATTGATCGCTTTTGAAATTATAACCTTTATTTTTCAAGTGGTGGAATTTTATTCTAACAAGCAATTTTTTTTTTAGGTTATAGGGCGTCCAGTCATGTTTAGTACGATGATGTTAGTTGACTTCCAGACCAGAAGACTTTCAAGGCCACAAGAGACCAAAAATAAGTCTTTTATTGTGTCATTTTTTAAACCGATGAAGGCGAAGGGTGGAATTTATTTTAGTAAGAGATTTGTTATTTTTAGTTATAGGGGTGTGAGTTCATGATGTAAGTATTGAGAGCATTACATCATCCACAAGATTTCTTTATTATGGCCAAAGAACCAATAATTGAATAATTAACTAAATTAGTTGCTTTTTTCCGATACAGGCGAAGATCCTAGTTTTTTTTTTTTGAAATTAGGAAAAGTGAGATGGTTAGAAAGGTTATAAATGACAAAATTAATTCGAAGGAGATGTAGATTTTTAAACAATCACTTCCTATTGATTTGCAATGCCTACATGTCAAAAATAACATAAATTTGACAATGACTGGACCAAAATTGGAGCTAACTTTCCGATTAGCTATGTACAGTCCAGGTTATAAAGTTTGAGAAGTAAATTAAAACTATTCCAAAATTCTTAAATATTTCAAAGGAAAGATGTTAATAATAACTTTTCTTTTTGTATTGAACAGCCTTTGACAATAAAACCTTTTTTTTTCAAATGGTGGAATTATATTAAGTAAGAGGAGAATTTGTTGTTTTTAGTTATAGGGGCTGTCGAAGTTATTGTTTAGTAACGATGATATTCATTTACATTTGCCAAAGATTCTTATATGGCCAAAGAACCAATAATAAAAGTTAACTTTATAATTCAGTGTCATTTTTTACAGGAATGACAGGCGGAAGATCCTACCAGTTTTTTTTTTTTGGAAATGGTAGGAATAAGGATATGGTTTAGAAGAGGTTGATAAGACTGACAAAATTAATACAGAAAGACTGATTGTGAGAGATTATTTAAGGCAATAAATCATTCAATAGCATTTCCAAAATTTAACGGTCCAAAGAAACAAATAATTTAAAATCTACGGACCAAAAATTGGCATGTTAATATTCCAGATTAAACCTACTTGTAAACTAGTCGGTTATAATAGTTTATGAAAGTAAAGTTAGAACTGTTTTCCAAAATGTCTTACAATATTTCTGAAAGGAAAGAGTGTTCAATAAAAATTTCTTTTTTTTTATCCAATCTGCTAATTTGAAATTATAAACCTTTATTTTTTTCAAAGGGTGGAATTTTAATTAAGAACAAGAGGCAGAATCTTCGTTGTTTTTAGGTTATAGGGGCTGTCGCAGTTCATGTTTATGTAACGTATTGAGTAGTTCAGTTTGACATTCTTATGACCACGAGGATTTCTTTCATTATGGCCACAATGAGACCAATAATAATAAGTTAACTTTATAATTCAGTTGTCATTTTTTAACAACCGAATGACAGGGCGGAAGATCCTCCTCAGTTTTTTTTTTTGGAAATGGTAGGAATAAGTGGATGATGGTTTAGAAGAGGTTGATAAGACTGACAAAATTAATACAGAAGAGTACTGATTGTGAGAGATTATTTAAGGAGCAATCAACATCATTCTAATAGCATTTGCCAAAAGTTAAACGGTCCAAAGAAACAACAGATAAATTTGAACAATGACCTACGGACCCAAAATTGGGATGCTTAACTCTATTCCAGATTACAGACCTACTTGATAAACTAGTCCAGGTGTATAAAAAGGTTATGCAAGAAAGTAAACGTTAGAAACTAGTTTTCCAATAATGGGTCTTAAAATATTTCTGAAAGGAAAGGAGTGGTTCAATAAAAAATCTTCGTTCCGTTTTTGTTATTCGCAATCCTGCTTCATTTGGACAATTATAAACCTTTATTTTTCGTACCAAAGTGGTGGAATTTTATATTCTAACGTAACACAGAGGCAGAATCTTCGTTGTTTTTAGGTTATAGGGGCTGTCGCAGGTTCATTGTTTATGTAACGTATTGAGTAGTTCAGTTTGACATTCTTATGACCACGAGGATTTCTTTCATTATGGCCACAATGAGACCAATAATAATAAGTTAACTTTATAATTCAGTTGTCATTTTTTAACAACCGAATGACAGGGCGGAAGATCCTCCTCAGTTTTTTTTTTTGGAAATGGTAGGAATAAGTGGATGATGGTTTAGAAGAGATTGATAAGACTGACAAAATTAATTAAGAAGAGTAGTGAGAGATTATTTGAGGAGCAATCAACATCATCCTAATTGTATTTGCAAAAAGCCTACATGGTCCAAAGAAATAACAGATAAATTTGGACAATGACCTACGGACCCAAATTTGGGATGCTTAACTATAAGTATTCTAGATTCCAGACTACTAGAACATCTTGCATGATAAACTAGTTCAGGTGCATTATGATGTTATGCAAGTAAGTAAACCTTAAAAACTAGTTTTCTAATATTAGGGTCTTCCAATACCTGATGATAAACTCTTCGTTCCGTTTCTGTAATTTGCAATCCTGCTTTTTTTTTTTGGACAATAAACCTCGTTTATTTTTCGTACTGAGGTGGCGGAATTGCATATTTTTCATAAAGACTTTTCAACCGTCCGCGAGTGTTGAAATAAATGACGGGCAATTAGTACGTTTTTCTGTTGCACTCGAGCTTGTGCTCGTGAAAGAAGGAACGTTAAAACGAAACAAAGTGGCAGTGGCGGCGCGTCGAAGGGGTCTGTTGTGTCGAAAGAGTTATGAAAAATAACCAAGCAGGCTGCGGTTCCGGTTAAGACCGCGAAAAGGCGATTTATTCGTGCCATTCGACTCGACGTCGGTAAAAATGAAACAGCGGCAGGTTGATTTATGGAAGGGAACGGGACAGGCATTGTTGCCGCGTGCTGGGAACTAATCAGATCCAGGAAATACAATTAGGTAGATAAATGTAAAAACGGGGAATAATTAAAAGAGTACAAAGCTCCGAATTCATCACGTAAAAATGAGCGCTAAAATTCTGATTAAAGCCGTCGGACTACATCGTGATCTGTAGGGCGAGGGAAGTGGAGGAGAGAAGGGGGATAAAGAGCTGTCAGTTGCTTTTCGAGATCGGACCGTGCGAAAACAATGGAAGGCCCATTGTTTCGAAGTAGACAGCGCCGCGACGACGACGACTACTCCCCAACACCACCCATAACCGTCTCTTTCTCACCCGAACGCCTCTTTCTCGCGCACACACTTCATCTTTTCTGGCCATTATTCATTCTAGTGACGAAGACAAAGTGGGAACAAAAAGCTGACTGATTGTCACATGACGCACCTGTTGTATAAAAAAAAGAATACGAGACGAACGAATTGTGCTATAATGTGCAATATTTAGATTTGTTGTTAATTTTACAGGGTGTTTTTTGCAGGAGATAATAGGACACTATAAATAGTGATGAGCAAAATTAGTGTTGGTCTTGGTCTTGCTTTTTCCAAAGACCAAGACCAAGACCGAGACCAGACGAATTTTAGCAAGACCAAGACCAAGACTGAGTAAACAAGACCGAGACCAAGCCCAAGACAATCCGAGACTTGGTCTTGGTCTTGCTTTGCTCATCACTAAAGTACTCCATAAATTAATAATTGATTTTCGACTATAGGGAAGACCGGGGCTGGTTGGCATACGGGGCAGGTTGGCAATCTTAAATTGTTTAGCTATTCAATGATAGATAATGCTAGGCACGTTACATAGCAACGGTTTAGTTCTGTACTGCCCCTAACCGTAGTTTCAGTTTGTTTGTAGACATTATAGAGGTTTTGTGCTAATTGTGTTCATTATTGAAGAGGTAAGTAAATTTCTATACCTTTGATGAGTGGTCGATTTTGTCCATTTCCGTTTTATGTGAAAAAATCGTAAAATATTATGTTAAAGAGCATGCATTTAGCAAACACTTGGATTCTGTTTCAATTAATTCTGTTAACTTATGCATGACGTAAAGTAACATATAGGTGAAAGTTACACTTGGGGCAGGTTGGCATTTTCTAAACGGGGTTGGTTGGCAAATTGTGTCAACCATCCCCATTGGTAATTTCTTACGTTTTTCTCTGCTGTAGCGTATAAATTAGTAATTACTAATTGAACTGAAAATTTTCAGTAATAAAACTGTTGCAGGCATTATGCGAACATATAAAAGAAAAACAGAACGGGGGCAAACGTCGCAAGACGTAATAAAATCTGCTATTCAAGAGGTAGTATTTGAAGGAAAATCCGTGAGGCAGGTTGCAGAATATTTTAGTATCCCTTATAGAACCCTTGCAAGATACTGCAGTAAATATAGAAGTAATACCGTGGATGGTGTCACAAGACCGAACGATTCTCTAGCATTAACAGTTACGAGTTGGCTATATAAGGAATAGACAGGTAAAATTAAATACAAAACAGAAGAAAAATATCGAGAAAGTAGAAGCAAAAAAAGAGTAGAAGAAGTCAAAAAAGAGTTTATTTTCATCGAACCGGAAAAGAAAAGTGGAAACAGATAGCTCTTCATCAGAAGATGAAGATTGTGTATGTTTGAAGAAGTTTACAGACAGTCGTCCCAAGGAGAAATGGGTCCAATGTACAAAATGTAAACGTTGGGCCCACGAAGCCTGTACCGATGGGGAAATTTTATTTTATGTGTGTGAGAACTGCGAATCTGATGATGATGGTGATCATACAGACTCTTCAGAGAGTGCATAAGTCTTTTTATATATTTTTATTGTTTACTTTATTAGTTAAGAATTTTACTTTTCTGTAAACAAACAGTTCAAACAGTTTCTGTCTTTGTGCCAACCTACCCCAGACATACTGCCAACCAACCCTGAGAATGGGGTTAGTTGGCATATTATTTTACATACTGTTACGCTAGTGTAACTCAAAACATAGTAAAACTGCAAGTTTCTAATTAAGAAATAGTATAAAGCAAGGTACATGCTTACTTCCTATACCCTTAAAGATTTAAAATACCAAACAAGAAAATTTTAAAATAATGAAAACTCAAAAGTGTGCCAACAAACCCCGGTCTCCCCTATTTTTATGATTGAACAATAATAAGCAATAACATCTTAATGAACTTTTTTTTTAATTTGTGGACAGTGAATTTGTTGTTACAACGGCGTTTACTTCGGTAAAAGTGTGTGATATGACACTTGTGTACTTCACTTCAAATCGATTTTATTGATGCAACGATCGAATTGTACAATCATCGACACTTTAAGTTTAAGTGAAGACTTAAAATTCCGAATCGTTTTAAATATAGTACAGAGATTACGCGAAACCGGCAATGTACACCCTACATTTGAGGGTCGTGGACGTTGACGTCTGAACCATATCGCCTTTTAGAAGGGGAAATCCTCGATTTCAAAGAAGACAATTCCCAAAGTAGTACACCCGAAATAACCGGATTACTGATTCTTCTCAAGTGACAGTGTGAGAATTTTATGGGTACATTTGCTGCACTCAGATATAGCAAATCTCGAAGGAAACTGATTTTCAGCCGCAAGTGGATTTGTGTCAGTGGTTTCGCAAAAAACTGCTGTAGAACCAATTTTTTTCCGTGTAAATAACACTTAGGGGCCGTTTATAAAATACGTCACGCTAAAATTAGGTTTTTTTGACCCCCTTCCCCCGGTTGTCACATTGTGTCACACTTTCTGTGACCCCCCTATAAATATTTCGTCACAAAAACTAAAACCCCTCCCACATAAACATGATAAATTTAGATTGATAATACACAAATTTTGATAGTCAAATTTTTTTATTTTATTGATGAACGGCGAACGTCACGTTGTCGTAGACCCCCTGTACCCCCTTGTCACATCTTGTCACACCCAGCAAGACCCCCCCCCCCCTTTATGCGAACGTATTTTATTAACGGCCCCTTATAGACAATTTTTATTTTGCAATATTTGTGTACGTGTTTATTTTCCTGGAACCAATATTCGATAAGTAAGTGTAATAAGTTGTTAATGTTGATCTTGCTACGAAGTTCTTAACATAATATACCTACATACGTTGCCAAATCATGCTCAGGACCGGTTTCGGATTGTAACCTTTTGGTTTTTTTATTAAAGCTTTGCACGTATTTCAGAAACATCCTGTATACTAGACAAAATTAAAACTTCTTTCTAAAGTTAGCAACTGAGTGCAACTTTAACAATTTTCAATCAGGACTTCTGTAATCAGCTTCTTTGATTTTTAGGCACTTAGTCTTTTTTGATTCAATTCAATAAAATTCAAAAGTTAATACAAAAACAATGTTGGACCAGTTTCACTTGAATTGATTATAGAATTCTTTACAAATTTGTTTCGACTGTTACGTTATTTTCAAAAGATAAGTACATGAAATTGTATTAAAGTTAAAGCCTCCTTTAGGAATAGTGGGAATGGATGGGTGATGGTTGGGGGAAGAAAGATGAGACGGACGAAATGAAGATAGAATAGAAGTGAAAGACTATTTGCGGAATATTACTACCCCAGCATTTGCCTAAATGATTCAAGGAAACCACAGAAAAACTTGGACCAGAATAGCCGGCCCCCGAATCGAACCGGCGACCTCTCGAATGCTAGACCACTAGACCATGCCGCTCGGTAGAAAGTTAAATAAAATTAACAAGGTATTTATAGAAACATCTATTTATTTGGGAATACCTACAATTAAGAAGGGGGTACTATTACTGAGAAATACGGTTTGGTTGTTAACCAAGGGTGAATTTTGACGTACAGCCTTTTTTAATTTCTAGACTTTCTAATAAATTTAATTTTCGGCTTTTGTTGGCTGAATGCAATTTTTTAACGGAGTATACATTAATATTATGTTTGTTAATGGCACAATGTTCAGCAATTCATGTTGTAGTTGTAAATTTTTAATGCTATTAACCAGTTCAATAATACGACATTTTATAGATCTACCTGACTGATCAATATAAAAAGCATTACAGTCCTTGCAAAAAACTTGATAAACCCCTTTTTTCTATGGGTTAATTTTGGTTTTGTTATTGACCTAGAAAGAATGAGCATTCTTTTTATTGATTTCTATAGTTTAAAGTTTAAATTAAGAAAGTTCATTTTTTATTTACTTTAAAGAGCAATAAATACTAATATTTCAGTTATCCTTTGTAAAACTATTGTAAATCTGTTCCCTTAGAATAAGGCGTTGTTCATCTTAGGTTTATAACCATTACTAGCAGCAATATCCGGCGTTGCCCACGTAAGAATATATTACACGTTTGATGGAACATTCTAGAATATTCGCGAATTGAAAACTATCCAGAACATCCTATAATGATTCAAAACATTTTCTCACTTTTTTTAACACTCTGAAACATTCTTGAATGATCTTCAAGATTCTGGAACATTCTTGAACATTGCCAAATCATTAAATTAATCTCTTGATTGTTACGATGATAACACTGACGAAAAGTCACTGAATTTCGGTTTATATACCATCAGACATCGAAATTTCTAGTATTAGAACACTCCAGAACATTCAAATAGTCTGTTCTTTTCCATTTATCGAAATCACTTCAATTTTTTTGGTCACTGTTCGCTCTTGTTTCAATTGATCTTCACTCGACGGCAAACACAATTTAACTGACGAAAACTCACTGAATGTTGATTTATATATCATCAAACATCGAAATTCCTAGTACCAGAACACTCTATAATATTTAGATGTACATCACTTTGAAACGTAGATGTACACTTTTTGAATCTTTCTAGATAATTCAAGAAATTTTTAGAACTTTCTCGAACATTCTAAGTCGATAATAACAGTTTGCGCTCATTTTAGAATTTTTTAGATCATTTCAGAAATTTTGAGATCTTTCCGGAAGTCCTTATGACTTAAAAAGGACAGAAATATTTATTTTCACCTTTCTGCCACCTACAACCACCCACTTCCACCCACCGCAACCAAACTCCCATACTCCCACCTGGAGACCAAGGGGTATTTACCACCCCAACAGGAAGTTGATTGGAGTAGGTATTAGAGATAGAGAAAACCCTGCTTTTACGTACGAACATTAACATTTTATATATGCATTTGAATTTAGATTTAGATTATGGGCTATTATGGTTTTTATTATATGTAGTTCTTTGTTAAAGTGATTAGGACTTAATGATATAGTTACTAATCTATGAATAAACAAATTAAAAAAAGCCATTTTTATTTGAAGGATTGATTAGACTGGAAAGGGATCACAGTGTCGGTTGTAGTGGGTTTTCTATAAATTTCAAAATGGATCTTTTTGTTAATTTTAGTAATTTTAAGGTCTAAAAAATTTATGGATTTGTTTGATTCTAATTCCATATCCATAGTGAACTGAATTTTACTACTAAAGGAATTTAAAAAAATTAAAAATACATTTAGTTGTCTAATACTGCCTTTTTTTAAATATAAATTAGTTGTTCATTAACCAAATGCATGCACAATTATTTCCAAAGTAAATTTGGTTATCTTTATAAGCAATCAATTTGGACAGTGTGCAGTGGTTAATTCGGGTTCTGTCACGTTTCGTTCTCGATCTTCATCACGATGTGTTTGCAATACGCCTCCACCCGGTCGGTCACCATCACCATCATCATCATCATTCATTCATTGCAGGTGCCCTTTAATACAAACACACACACATACGTATCTAATATAGTCGTTAGCGGATGGTAACCGTGGACGTCCGAGGAGTCCTGATTTGCATAACGTTCGCGGTTGAAGGTTCGGTTGGGTTGTGATAGGACTCGCGTCCATCTAACGGTCATTCGATCGGGATCGGTCAGTCTTCATATTACGTACGAAGTAGTCCATCACCGTCCGCAAACTTCTCTCCAACTTCGTGTACACGGAAAGGTAAACTCAAATTTGAATATTTATGTAGTAGACGACGACGATGGACGGCGACATCGACGACAGCGCCTTGATGGTAATGGTAGTCTGTGTGCACTCATTACATTGATGCAATATCGAATTATTCTGCCGTCGAAGTTGCTAACTTCCTGTGCTGAATGAATACCAAAATTGATTAACCTCTTGACTTATTACATAACTGAATGTTTGCTGAGAATTTTGCTGCTAGGAAAATAGAAACTGTAATCCAAAGTTGCTTGCAGCTTTGCTCACTGTTTTTGTAGGGCTATTAACAATAACAAATTACAAGTTGTATTAGAATGTTAAATTGAAAAGTTTTCATATATACATAGTTAATTATAATAAGTGGCTCTTTGAAAATTTTTCCATAAAAGGTTAAAAAATAATTTTTATGATGGTGCTAATGTTGTATGCCTCTGACACCAAACAATTTTTTTATACGTGTACCTATGTTGACACGAAAAAGTTTTAAATCAAGGATGGAAATGAAAAGCACAACAACAACTATAACAACTATTATTATCTAGCTTTCAAGATAGAAAAGGGGCAGAATTTTCTCCCTAAACGTGGTTGTTTTAATACTTACTGCAACGAATTTTCTAGTCAAAGATATTTATTTAAACAATTATTTATTTAACACTATTTATATAACACTTAAACACTAACTTAGAACTACTATTTATATTAGAACAATTAACTTATTTATATAACAATTTACACTTTTGTCTATTATTTATCGGTTTGTTTCGCGCACTGATGCTTTATCACAACTACTGTCCTCTGGCCCAGGATGATCCGAAAAGGAAATCCTAATTAGTCCCGAATGATGAATAATAATTAGAATGTCGTCGATGATTCAAGAATTGATCTTGTTACTTGTCGCTGGAGCTTGTAAGTTTACGTTGATAATGGGAAGTCGTACGCTGTGGCTGTGTCGTAAACATTTTAGCGATAGGAAGTACATACATACAAATTGTTATCACACACACGTACAGTGACACTGGTCGCTACATTACTATTACTTTTCAAAACTGAGTTTGTATACTATACTTAAACGTTTTACGTCATTATCAAAATTTTAGTTTCCAAAGTTTATCAAAATTATTTATTATACCTATACTTTTATTAAAACATAGTTAGGTATCTAATATATAAAATTCTCGTGTCACAATGTTAGTTACCATACTCCTCCGAAACGGCTTGACCTATTTTTATGAAATTTTATATGCATATTCAGTAGGTCTGAGAATCGGGAACTATCTATTTTTTATACCCCTAAGTGATAAGGGTTGTCCACCCCTAACTTTTTTTATTTTTTGGACAATGTTTTTATAATGTGGCATTAAAAAATCCATACAAACCCTAAATTGTCACCCTTCTACCACTAATAGGGATATTAGTACTGTAATAATCAACTCTCAGTGGTCGAGAACTGATCAATGATTATCAATCGATTAGTTATCCCCGCCAGGCGTCTACTGATGTCACTACTCATGATACAATGAACGTAAGAAGGTAGAGTAAAACGTTCAGTAAGTAACGTTTGTAACGACTAATAACGGTCATTTACCACATTATTTTCGCTTTTGAAAGGACGAAAATCAATTTAAGTGAAAATTTATTATCTAAAATAAATATTGACAACTCAGAACCACCTCTCGAAGATATTCTGAGCGACTCTCATTTTGATGGTCTATGTTGGAACATCTTGCTGGATATCTTTGTCATAAGTCTGGGCAAAATTATGAAGAGTCCAATACATTTACGTGGCCGGACTGTGTCTCTGAAGGTGGTTTGAAAAACCTTCAGAAGAGTTTATACAGAAAATTGAAGAGTTGGAATGTATATTTCAAACTTTTAACGGGGATAGCTTTTTAATAACATCTGGTTATATAAAAAAAACTTTTAGACAAAAGCATATCTGTCGACCTTAACGAACCAACGAAAAAATTATTTTTTCGATCCAGAATGTTTTCCAGACTAAGGGATTTAAACAGTCACTTAAAAACAACAAATTTAACAGAAAAGTTTAAATATATATTTCGAATGTGGTTCTCATAATCATTCCTTAAGATTGTCACTAAATAAAGTTCGGATTCAATAAAAAACAACTACTTTATTACCTATAGGTACATATTTTGTTTTTTTTTTATTATTTATTTATCTATTCCTTAAATCGACAGACATTCGCAAGATAGAATTGATTTTAGCAAGTAAACCTATGTGAAAGTGTAAACGTAAATCGAACTGAAATTGAATATTGAAATTTTGAAAATTGACGCGCCGGGAAAAACCAAAAATCACTTTCAAAATGTGTAAGCTATTGCTATAGTAGGTTAATGCATTTGTAAGTGTTTTAAATAAAAATTTAAAATTAAAAATTAAAATACAGTCTTTTACTACAAGAATTGCATTTCTGGTAGCGTATCTTTTCCCTCTCTTTTAAAAGCGGTTTAAATTACGTTTATTTGTTTTTTTAACAGTAGATGCATCGTTTAACACACTATTATGTGTATTCCAATAGAACGGAACTCTCAAGATCACGTCATGCGCAAAGGAAGACCATTTTGCGTTCGCTTGCAATCCTACCTTGTTCTAAGAAGTAAAAGAATGTTTTATTATAACATTTCAGAATGATTTGGCAATGTTCAAGAATGTTCCAGAATCTTGAAGATCATTCAAGAATGTTTCAGAGTGTTAAAAGAAGTTAGAGAATGTTTTGAATCATTATGGGATGTTCTGGATAGTTCTAAATTCGCCAATATTCTAGAATGTTCCATCAAATGTGTGATGTATTCTTACCCGAGCAACGCCGGGCATTGCTGCTAGTTATAATATACAATTATTAAAGAAAAAACAAAAAATTCAAAGAGCACGAAAATAAACAAATCACCTCTTACGGCCTAAAAAGAAAAAAGAAAACCAAAAACAAAAAGAGATCCACCCACCCTATTCCTTCCAAATAACACCTTTTAGTTGAAACCTCAAAGCAGTTATAAAACATCTTGTATTTTAATCCCCTTTCTTTTTTTAACTATTTGTTTCGACAGGGTCAGATCACCTTCTTTACTTAACACCATTTTACATTCTTCTTTCGTCACATCCTTCCAACACATGCATTATTGTTTCTTCTCCTTTTTAACAAATTCTACATACTTTGTCTTCATTTCTCATCCAATACTTACATCTTATGCTTTCATTCCCTACTCTAAACCTTGCGAAAACATTTATCTCCTTCTTTTGATTTAAGTATTGTGCTTCAATGCTCCTTACCAATGTTCCAGAAATTCCTTTCTCATATTTTCAACATATTTTGATCTATCTATCCTTCTCAAATCCTATCCTCTTATAGTTTCATTACATCTTATTTTCACTAACTGCTCTACATTCATTCCTAAACTAGCCCATTCATTTAATTGCTCTTGACTTAAACCTAGTTCCTCTAACGCATCATCCCTTTCCTTATCATACCTATTTTTGATTCCTATATTTAGGATTGTATTTCTCCACACTTCCTTTCTAATGTCCACATCTCCTAAATTTTCCAGTTTCCTTTCGTATTTAACTACCCTTTTTCTATTTTTCCCCTACAATCTTACCACATTTCAGCTCCCTTCTAACCACAAAGTCCCATGTGTTTCTGTCTAAGTTAAATATCCTGTTTATATATTTTTTATATAATTTTTCCACTTGTTCCAGTTCTTTCCATCATTATGAAAATTTAATACTACAAATTTTGTATAGAAATCAAATAAATATTCCCTTAATGATTTCTTAAAATGAAAACAAATAAAATGAACAAATGTTTTCATTCTTACAGGAAATTGTTATTTTCCTATCTATCGCTAAATTGTTAATAATCTCAAGCTGATATTTATAAAAATAATGTACAAGGCGATAAAATAACACAGACGGTATCTAAACTAACAATAAGTTAACTCCCCGATTATGTTTTTGAAAATAAAAATCTTCACTAAAAAATAAAACAGAAAACACAAATAGAATGCTATTTGTTCCTAATTTTCTTGGAGGCGCCCCAGGGATACACACAACTGTATTGTATCGTACGTGCCCAAGGGTATTTATTATACCTCCTCGAACATGTGCATCATCACTACCTGTGGGCAAACCTTTACAATATTGTTATATTGCTCTTCAAACGTGCATGACACTTAACAGACTAACCTCCCATTAGCTTCAATATGGCCATTTGTGTCCAGACCACCCGCCAACAAAGGCAGACATTTGCCCCAAGTTTTTCGAATGTTTATTATTATGGATAGAGGATTAGGCCGTAAAGGTGTTTACCTGCTCACAGACCCATCATGGGCGCAGTCATCAGAAATGTCAAAAAAATTCGTTACACACCGATACTTTATATATTACACTTCGAGATTGTTGGTTTAGGTGCGGAAATGGGACCTTGAGAATGTGTCTGAAAGAATGAGCGAATGTTAAGTTTATGGGAGAGAAATCTGGGACAGGACACAGGAAACACCTTCCGACTGACTGACTACCTGCACAATACGTGGTCTTTAAGATAGATGAATTTTCATGGTATAACATTAGTTAAAGTAAAAAAAAATTGATGCAGAAGATTTGGTAATTTCATTAGGTACTACAAAATCGGTTTAAGAAATGTTTTTTATTTCCGAGTTTCTTGAATAAATAAACGTTCGTCGTATTAATATAACCGCCATGGTAACTATTTACGTAGTAAAGGTGTAAACCAATGGATGAGGAGCACCTGTAACATCTTGCAGGTGCTTATCCCCACTTGTTACTATCTATACCTAAGTAAAACACCTGACTTTTGAAAATGGCGTTTGATGGCAAAGACAAGGAACCATTATGAACTAAGTACCACATTCAAGAAGTTCAAATTTAATTATCATTATTACCTGACTTTCGGATAAAAATTAAATTTTCTCTTTTATTGTAATGGAACTCTAATGGTTGCAAATGTGGAAGATTTTGATGTGTGATGCATTTTAACACAGAAATATGTATTAAAAGAGTTACATAGAACTTTAATAGAACAACGAACACAAAATGGAGAGTTTATACGACTTGGTAAACGAGTATTGTCAAAGTACTTTCTTAATTTTAAATTTTGTGATGTATATAACATCTATAAAGTTACAAAATCATAACGTATAATTGTTGAAAATGAAAGGATAGAAATTACTAGAAACATAAATGTGGACAGTGCAACGTATTACACAGGTCAATAAAAAATTCATTCTTTATCATTTAATAAATACCTATTTTTTTGACTATCTACATCAAAAAGGAAGTAGAAATTCCATTTATTTATTTATTTACTAAATTTGCTTTTGTACTTAATACAATGATCCATAAATATAAACCGCCTTAATAATAGTCAACAGTTTAGTAAGATGCTAATAGCATACTAAGTAGTAGCTACTAAGACGCTATGCTACTAAAGTATTGTATTAATAGTTTACGTCAGTTACAATTAGACCAGTGCTGAAGCCTTCAAATATATTAAAAAGTGAAAAAAAATTATAGTAGGACGAAAACCATTGGAAAAGGAAGAAAATATAACAGAAATAAAAGGAAAAATAATTTACGGGCGATCTGAGGTTGGGAAGGGGAAGGGGATGAGTTTTTAAGGGTAAAAAATGGTTTTCCTTGATTTCCGGAAAAACTACAAGTCTTATGGAAAAAAGTTAAATAGAAAAGTTGTAGGTAATAAAAAGATCTACAACTTTTGTATTTACACTTTTTTCAAATAACCTCAAAATTTATGTGAAAAATTCAAATAACCAACTTTTTGGTTTTTTATTTTTATCTTTTACACAAAAATTTTTTTTTTCACGAAATTTGGTAAAAACGTATCTATTTATGTCTCAAACACGCTGTAATTTTTTTGATTTGAAATATTTATTTTTTCACCTTATTTTTACTTATATCGAAAAAGCACCCTAATTTTCAATCGAAAATTCTCACGTCAAAATTGCCTTTTTGAAAACGTTGGTGGGCTTTTTCTTCGCTGATATCTCTACTTTCTGATGGTGTGAAAAAAATATACAATACCACGGTAAGTTTTCTCAGGAAATGCTAAAACGAAGAAAACTAAATTAATGTTTTTAAAAATATTATATAATAAATAATGTACTGATTACGTATGTGAATTCAATAGTACGATTTACATGTATTTTTATATATAATGAGATTTTCTATGACATAAATGTAATTAGAATTTAATAAAACAACTTTTTTACTGAAAAAAATAGCAGCGGTCACATTTTTTAGATAAAATTCCCTTCGTTTTTTTGCATTTCCTGAGAAAACTTACCATAGTAATGTATATTTTTTTTCACACTATCAGAAAGTAGAGATTTCAACGAAGAAAAAGCTCACCTACGAGATTTTGACGTGAGAATTTTCGATTGAAAATTAGGGTGCTTTTTCGATATTAAGTAAAAATAAGGTGAAAAATTAAATATTTCAAATCAAAAAAATTACAGCGTGTTTGGGACATAAATAGGTAAGTTTTCACTAAATTTCGTGAAAAAAAAAGGTTTTTTGTAAAAGATAAAAATAAAAAACTAAAAAGTTGGTTATTTTAATTTTTTACATAAATTTTGAGGTTATGTGAAAAAAGTGTAAATACAAAAGTTGTAGATCGTTTTATTGCTTATAACTTTGCCATTTAACTTTTTTCCATAAGACTTTAGTTTTTCCGGAAATCAAGGAAAACCACTGTTTACCCTTACAAACTCACCCCTTTCCCCTTCCCGACCTCAGATCGCCCGTAAATTATTTTTCCTTAAATTTCTGTTATATTCTCTTCCTTTTCCAATGGGTTTCATCCCACTACAATTTTCTTTTGTTTCAAAAATTATCGACCCTTGTCTAAATATACTACTAGCTAATAGAATGGTTTGTGTCAGAACGATTTGACAACAGTGCGAAATTGTAACAAATCTCATACTGAACGTGTAAACATCGGTATTTTTAACGTTTAACGGTTTAACCTTACTTTTAAGTTAAATTATTAACTATTATTATCTATTAAATACTTGCAGGGAAGAAGTAGGTGTTGGTGTGTTTTCTCTTTTACTTATTTTTATAGTGGTGTTGCAGACATTCACGTTCAACATTACGATAACAATTAGCATCAAAAATATTAGCAATTTAAAAAGTTACAATACAAAAAAAACTCAGAATTGACCATAGTAATTTAACGCACGTACACCTAACGAAAATATAATCCCTATCGACAAAGGACGATTTAAACAACCCAGAATTGTATAAAAATGTAATGAAGTTCCTGAAAGAAATCAAACTGTAATATTAACTACCCTTATTTTGTTCGATCTACACACAGGGATGATTCACATCCCTCAGAAGGACGTACCTACTTACTGGCAAATAAAAAAAATGAATAAATATTTTCAGAACTTACTTATGTACCTAGTCTAAATAAACAAATAAATTAATTCATATTTCAATTACATGTTCACACAATTTACTTTAAATTATACAAACAAGAGGTTAGTTAATTCAATAAAAAATATAATTATTTCCATATTACTAGCCAATATCTTAATCAAAATGATTGTAATAATTTTTTTAAAATATAACATCCCTGTTGAAATAAATTAAAAAGACATGTACTAGTTTGATTTTTAAGATTTCAATTAAATTTTACAATTCCTGTCCATTTTCAATCCTATTTTTGTGGTATTGTTTTTATTTTGTATTTTGTACCAATAACTCCCTTCATAAAAATCATCATACCTGTACATTAGTGCAACATCTGCCACTCCAGTATATGTTTATCATATTTACATACATTACAGTATAAAAATGTATTGCACTGATTTTTTACAACTTTGAAGGTGTATACCTCTTGCTCCAAACGATTTTCCTTCAGTAAATTAAATTCTCAAACGGTTTTGTTCATTTCGACCAATTACCGTCACGCAAAATAAACTTTCCGGGACAAAAAGATTCAACAGGTGGAAGGAAGCAGGTGTGACAAGATCTCAGGTGGGGGACAGGTAAACATTCATTGGATGACACTGGCTTACAACACCACCCACCTGTAACAATTACATTTTCTACCATTTTATACTAAACTAGATGATTCCAAAAGTAACCCCAAAAAAATACGACTTCCTTAAGGATAATTAAAAACAGTTTTTATAGTAATAAACTACCTGGCAAGCAAAAGCATTTCCTAAACTTTATTATTTATTACAAAAGAACTATTCAATTGTATGAATTTAATGCAGTATCATATTACAAAGGTTGACAGTTTCTAAATATGCCAGGATTGCATAAATCATCGCCCTATTTGTCCCTTTTGTGTTTGAGAATCTTTCGGCGTTCCAAGGAGAGAACAATAAATAATACACCAAGTGAATGTCACGTTCTTAAAATTACAGAAAGCACCTTCCAGGTTTCAGGACAGTTTCAAAGAACCAATAAAATTAGATTTACTATTTTTGTTAGCATTGGTATTCTTAAAGTACCTGGCACAAGTTAACAAAAAAAAATATTTTTTGAGTATATTTTTTAATAAATATTTTCTGATGTCTACATCGAAAAGTAACTAGAAACTCCATTTATACATAATAAATAAAGTTTATTTTGTACTTAATATCTACAATGATACCAGTAGCGGATTTACACATTTGCCGCCCGTAGGCTATTCAAAATTTGCCGCCCCTACTGACACCTGAAATTCTATACCTAATTCACAATCAATTTTTTGTCAATGAAATTGCAACTTTATGATTGTATTATATTTTTATAAGACTAATCAACAAATATTGATACGAATTCATTAGGATTAAAAATGTAAGAATGTTAAGAAGAACTTTCGTTCTATGGATATTTACAGCTTTTATTCATTACAATATTATCATTATTGTTTTTTTTAATTATCATTATTCTAAGAAATGTAAAATCTTTATGAAATTCTGTGCAACAATATGCAATCTTTTACGTGTAAATTTATTAAGTTTTTATTCTACACTCAAACAGGTTGTTAATATCATCAGAAATATCAATAGAAAAGTATTAATTTTCCACATATATATCTATATAATATTTAAGCAATCAAAGAAAACACTTTTAAGAGTTTCAAAATTATTTGGTATTGTAATTCATCCACCTGATGAAGCCACAGTGTGGTGAAACGATCGTTGTGGTCAATAAAAATAATTTTGAAACTCTCAAAAGTGTTTTCTTTGATTGCTGAAACTCTTAAAAGTGTTTTCTTTGATTGCTTATTTAACATGGAGTTTCAACAAGTAAACGCTAATACAGTGAATATATAATATTTGTTATTGTTATTTTTAAGCAATTTTTTCGGATCCCATTTCTCTTCAAATAGATATATTTAAGTGTTGAAACATATTACACATTAATTGAATAGTGTGGGTGGACCTAAAGAAAAAATTATGACAATAATTAATTTAAAAAATAGGTAAAAATACTAAATTTAAAATGTAATACTTAAACGCTATTGGAATATTAAAAAAATTCAAAATCACAATAGTATATTTTATAAATAAACGTTTAGTAATTTTTAATATACAGACGTTAGTGTATTCAGTATACTGTATACCACTAAAATATTTTAATTTTTGTTGATTTTTTGAGCCTCGTTTTTTCCCGTGTATAAGATAATATTTTTTTTTTCTGTAAGAAAAAAGATATTTTTGAGCAAAGTTTGCAGCCCCCTAAAATCTGCCGCCCTAGGCTCTAGCCTATTCAGCCTGCTGGTAAATCCGCCACTGAATGATACATAGATATATAAACAGCCTTATTCATAGTCAGTTAGTAGTGACTACTAGCAAGCTACTAAGAGCGTACTAAGAAAATCGTATTCATAGTGACATTTGGTAGACTACTAAACTTAGTAGCTACTAAGAAATTTAGTAGCGTGGTAGTCTATGTTTAAGCGGTACAAATATGATAAGCATAACCTTGAGCGGTAGATCTTAAATGAATCTACGGCTTTTAAGAAGCGAGTTATTGGTACAAAATACAAAATTAAAAAGAATACCACAAGAATACAATGGAAAATGGAAAGGATTTATAAAATTGAATTGAAAAATTAGAAATACAACTGGTATATGTCTTGTTAATTTATTTCAATGGGCAATCCTTTAAAAATTATTACAATCGTTTTTTTCTGAAATAATTACAAACTTTATTGAATTAACATCTTGTTTGTATATTTTAAAGTAAATTGAGTGAACAAGTAAAATTTTATTCTTAAGATAATTTATCTGTTATTTATTCAGGCTAAAAATATAAGTACGTTAATTTATTTATTTATTTTTCAGTAAACACATCCCACTGAGAGAAATAAATCCTGTTTGTAGACCGGACAAAATAAAGGTTGTTAATATTAGAAGTTGATTTCTTGTTTCAAGAACTCCATTGCATTTTTATACAAGTCTGGGTTGTTTAAATTGTCCTTTATTGATTAGGAAAGATTGTTATGTATTCTTCTTTAGGTATTTAGTCCTGGGCAGTTGATGATATCTCCCATTGTTTGGATGGGGTTGATGTTGCAGTTTGTACATTGTGGGGTAGTTATTCATTAGGTATATATATGTTAAATATGTATAGCCAATTCTGAGTATTTTTTGTAATGTAACTTCTTAAATTGATAATTTTTTCGATATTATAGTAATTTTTAAATCGGAATGTTGAATGTAAATAATAGCTACACTACTACAAAAATAAGTAACAGAAAACACAAACAATTCTTCCATACACTGTATTGAATAATAAGCATAATACGTTAACTTAAAAGTAAGGTTAAGCCGTTAAACGTCAAAAATACCGATAGTTACACATTCAGTAGGTCATTTGTTACAATTTCGCGCCGTTGTCAAATCATTTCGACGCAAACCATTCTACTAGCTAGTAGCGTACTAACTGACGTCTATGAATACGATGCAGATAGTAGCGCTTAGTAGCTACTACTTAGTAGACTACTTACATCCTACTAAACCGTTGACTATGAATAAGGCAGAAATAGTTTTGGCAGATTCTTTAAGGGGTGGCGGCTTTTAGTACGCAAGAGAGGGGTTTTTTTTTATAAGTGGGCCTTATTTAAGTAACACGGTTAACATTTTTTATATTTATTCTTTAACGGCAGTAGAAATGCTTTCTCTTCCTTTGTTTATTATGGGTTAATTTTTGATGTATACCTACTGCAACATTTGAATTTACATATTTACAAAGACAGCATATAACTTATGAAAGTGTTAAGTAAATGATATTATTAACAGCAAAATGTTGTACCTACGACATGAAATTTTGCATTAAATAAGTTACTTTTTGTGATAGTACTTGGACATTTTCGATTATGTCTCGTTTCTTTTCACATCGCTTTCAACGCAAAGCAATTTTTAGTGAAACTAAAAGTTTTGACTTTTTTCCTTTGTGCGTGCTTTTTGCCTGAAATGACAATGTACAATGTTTGAAAAT
Organism: Agrilus mali; assembly: GCA_029378335.1. Classification (NCBI taxonomy): domain Eukaryota; kingdom Metazoa; phylum Arthropoda; class Insecta; order Coleoptera; family Buprestidae; genus Agrilus; species Agrilus mali. The sequence goes on along the minus strand of CM055663.1, from coordinate 12,239,847 downwards.
ACCACAAATGAACATGTTTTCCCTTCGAAATTGCAATTATAAAAAATGGCAGCCTGCTGTTATAAATTAACGTAGACATATTAAATTATTTTTGGAAAATACACAAATAACCCCCTCTACTGCATTCTTTCGTTTGGACGCGGACTTATGAGACACTCTATAATTGAATTAAAAAAGTAGGAATTTTTCTTAAAATCTGAAATTTCATTCTAATCGTTACAAAACCAAAGTTTAGAAATATATTTTCTTTCATTAGTAGACAAACAAAACCCAGACTCGAAATTTGATCAAATTATGCAGCCATCAACATCCCCAACGAAAATCTCTAAATTTACGATTCATCTCAAATCCAGTAAAAAATGTGGAAGAAACTGCCTCCTTTCGTTTGGACTTTGACTTATGAGGTACTCTATAATGGAATTAAAAAAATAGGAATTTTTCTATTTCGTTCTAGTAGGATTACGAAACTAAACTTTATTAGATACAAAGATTTTTTCTTTCGTTAGTTAGCCATGAGAAATCAAAATCAAACATACAGACACCAGACTCAAAATGGTTTTTATGGTTTTTTATATTGAAAACACGTTATAAGTAGCTTCATGATGTTTATATTTAATTTGTATCGCTAAACGTAAATCGCAAGAAGCCGTATCTAGATTGATACTTTAATCACCCTATTTACACACTGACGTGTTGTCACCTAGAGAGCACATTTAATTCCGTTTTTAGGCTTCAACAATTAGGTATGGCCGGAAATGACCGCTAATGGTAACGAAACCTTTGAAATGTTTACCACAAATCTTGTATTTCACAAAAAAAAATTATAACGAGGAACCACCTCTTTCTACCCCTACGCTATTACGAATAATCCTCAAGAAAATTTACGAATTATTTAATTACCTTCTTAATATTATTAAGAAATTATTAAAAAAAAGCAGAATTTATTTTCTGAAAAATACTTTTTGAATGTTTTAAAGTCATATTTTAGTGATATTTCATTCAATTTATTTAAACTACTTTGGAACGTTATACATTTTTCAAAATATACTCAAAACCCCCTCACCTCTTTTGAATTACCTAAAGGAAACTTTGGGCAGGGCACGATTCCACCCCACGGTTAAAAGGTATGGTACGATTGCGCCCCGATGTTTTGTGGTCATTAAAATCTATGGCACGATTCCACCCCGAAGAAATACATAGGTTAGTATATAAGCTTTATATAATTACGATGTAAAGTAAACATTCAAACAAATTTTAGAAGATTTTTTGTATTATGTTTTATTACAATTAAAATGAAAACTACCTAACCTAACCTAACCTAACCCCTAATAACTTATTTGCTAATTGCAAAGTTCAAACTAATTGATGTACTGTTGACAAATAATATTCAATTATCTACTCTAATATGGTAAATTTCAAATTACCCCTTTTATATGATTAAGTATCTATTGTCTGAGACTATTTAATTTTAATTACCTTAATTAAGAAACACATTACATTCGTACAGCTTAGTTTCGTGTTATTATGAGAGATGCATTAGTAAAGTATAAATTTTGAAGATAATTAGATAATTACTTTAATATTTTTTTACCTTAGATGCTTCTATGTACAATCGGGGCGGAATAGTGTCATCAAAATTATTACCTGCAAAGTTCGGGGCGGAATCGTACCATACCGGGAAACTTTATTTATTATGACCGTGCTTTTGTCATTCGTTGGGTCATGTTTATGAAAACATTCTGTTATTTTCAACGTAAAATTAAGTTATTAGTTAGATTAGTTAAAACAGTTGTGTAAGCCTTTTGGTTGGTTGTGACCACAAGCGACCACAAGCAGGGGCGCCGCGAAGGACGCACGGCGTCGTCTCGGCTCCAGCCGCGCATTATTAAAACAATTAATTCCGACGCCTAAATCCATACTGAATCCCGTTTCGGGAATAAAAAGGAACTAATTCTCCGACAGGTTTTATATTCAACAATTACGGCCGTATTAATTGTTTAATATCTTGCAGAACGCGCAGCACGTATTCAATATAAGGGATGTACGATACAATACACATATACACACAAGCGCACAGGGGTTTATTAATTTAGATCGCCCGGGGACGCATTCGATATTAAGGTAGTAAAATATTAGAGGAGGACCAGACGCCGCGGAAGGAGAGAAGAGGCGAACGGTTTAACAACATCCACGGGGTTTAAAAAAAAAAAAAGGGAAAGAGATCGGGAGAGATTTGCATTCGAAAAATAAACAGGGAGACGCTTTGAACTCACGCTCAGATTTTCGTAATAACGGAATGTTTCATGTACCTAAAAGCAGTGGTGGTTTTACTGTAGGTGCATTTGTTCAGTGAACCCCCTTAAAAACTGAACTAGTTACATCATATAATTTTATCCTTTTAATATTTATTATATTATTGATGATTATCGTATAATATACATCTCTTTTACCATTTCATAGTTCATAGTTACAAAACACCAACCCGTAACCCATAGAAAATATTTAAATTTTTGTTGTGTCGCTGACGACTTCACCTAACTTTTTTGGTTCAAGTTTTGATTCTGAACATATCACGATGAGCGATACTCCGTTTGATGTCCATGTGTTAGAGAGAGAGGTAGTCGGACGCGTGAAATGGAAGATAAAATACACTCAACATACAGCGTTTAGGTGCACTGCACGAGAAGCCGGAATCAGCCGGAATAATGTCGTGCTACGTCGGCACGGCTACCCGACATTCTTCCAGCTACTGTTGGTAGGAACCGATAGTAAAAAACTTATGTTCAGAAGCATGTTCAGATTTCAGAGTTCAAAGTCCACTAATTGTAAATGACGCACAATTTATTGCACAATACGTGTTAATTAAAATATTACGTAAATGATGGAGTCGTGTTCGGTAAAATATATTAAAGAAAATTCAAATAATTTTCAAAATCGTTTCGAAATAAAGAAAAGGGGTCCACCTCGCCCAAAACTACAGCTGACACAAGAGTGTACCTTAAAAAATAAAAAGTTCAAACGTGTGTTTAAAGTAGAACAGTATAAAAAAACTTCGTGGTTGCGTGGGTGTAATAAATTAAACGCATTATTTTGCTTTCTGTGCCTGATTTTTGCCGGTAATCCTGTTGAGTGTGTTTGCTAATTCAAAACATAGACGAATAGATTTCCTGTATAAGTAAACGTAAGGTTTTTATTTATTGTGTTATTAAATGCCATAAGTATTTGTTTCTCCTAAAAATATTAAAAATCTTCGCCTGCGGCGCATTTACAACATCGTGAAATACGCTTCATGTTCTGATATTACCTACATGTTATTAACTTTGTGAACCCCCTTCGTATTCGACCACGAGCCGCCACTGCCTAAAAGTTCATCTGGACAACATAACATCCATCAAATACCTCTAATAAAACTTTCAAGTCACTCACAACAGTAAAAGTAGTTAAAAGCTTTTGATTAGCAACCCAATAAATATATGTGTATCTGTGCATTTACATTTTTTTAACTTGAGGGTAGCAATTTTCCGATAGGTTTAAATGGAAATAAAATATAGTAAATCAAGGCAAGAAAGCGGATCGGTTGGTTCTTCCCCTAGTTCCTAGTTCCGTTCACCACTACAATATTGTTACAAAACGCTGTTCTCATTCTCCCATTTTCGTCCCCGGTCTCCCCTCCCGCGTTCCGTGGCGTCCCCGTCCACCTCCCAGAAGCGTCGCGCCGCAGGCCATAAAATATGACACCGGAGAGGGTTGTTTCTTACGTTCGGAAGGTGGACGAAGGAGAAAAAATGACGTTGGAAATTAATGGTCTTGCCAGGACATTTTTTACCAAAAATTAATTCGAAACCCCGCCAGAAAAACAACTCATCCATTAGTACAGAAATATGAAGACGTAGCTAAAGGGCCATTAACAAGTTGCCACCGAGAAAGGAAAATCAATGGCATTTTTACTGATCACTTTGTCACTACTTTTCGAAAAACAGATGTAACTTATTCACTACCTACGCAGCAGTCTAGTTTATCTACCCTATAATTCAAATTGTGACAGTGGTTTCGATTATTATTACAGTTAGAGATTTACTATTTTATCATTGAGTAGACATTTCAAAGCTAATTATAATATATTTGAGTCCGTGCAAAATTTAATACCTAAACACATCCCTTACCTACCGATATAGTGAGTCGATTTAACGTGTGGTGGTGTTACTGGTGCCATGTCTGTACATACGTACCTAAGCAGAATGTGGAAATGTATTGTAGGTGTAGATATGTGTAACGTGTAACTTGTACGTTAGTTAATACATGAGTAGTGTTTCTGGCGAACAGTGAGCCTCTAGTTGTATCAGTTTGACAGTGGAAGATGAATGTTCTACTAGACGCGAGGCCGCCCCTGGCAGATCGGACTGTCCACGTCGTATGCAGTCTGAAGTCAGGCGCATATTACTGACAAACTGCCCTGTCAGATGCTTATATCATGATCGGGACGCGCACATGATGTGTGTGTCAAACTCGGCGATGACGACAATAACGACGTGGGGCGGCAGCGACGTCGGTCGGTAGCGGCAACGGCAGCGTTGGTGGTGGCCGCGACGCTGGCGACCGGGACGGACGACTAAATTATGTGGCGCATTCTGCCGTGATATTCCGCGAAACGGCGATTATTATTTACGACATAACCGGTGGATGACTAAACCGCGTGTGCGTCCGACGACACGTTAATATTATTATCATTAAACAGAACGACAGACGCTCCTCGACTGTCGGATTACGTACGATGATTGCAATATGCAGTTAATTTATACTAATTTATTTCATGCCCTCTTTTTATATATAAAACGTGAGCTGTAGTAATAGAAAGAACACGTTGACAAATATATAAGGTAACATTAACAGTCAGGCAACCACTGATGTTACAGGGATATCAAAAAAGTAAATATTTGCCTCTAATTCATTCTTTTGAAGAAGTTCACAATTATAAATAAAAATTTAATGTCATAATTACAATAATGCTAGCACGACAAAGTTATTTTTCCGATTTCTGACTTGTACTATAATTTGTCGCTGATTTGTTACCAAATCCAAAAATTTGTCGCTTGTGCCGTCTAGCCATAATGAGCTGATATAGGTACTAGCTTGATATCAAGCTAGCACTACACATAGCGTATCTCGAAAAGGAAATATCGTAGGATATTACTGTAAAAACCATAATTTGTCGCTGAAAGATGACGCATTGAAAGAATTTGTCGCTAGTCTTATCTCCAACTGATAATCAAAAAACTGCTGGAAATTAATCAAGGAGTTCTTTGTTACATTTGTTTAAGAGATCGGATTTTTTAAATTAGGTTTTCCCCTGTTTCCCTCAAGTTGGGCAACACGTTACCTTTCGAGAGTTTGATGGCTTTCCATCAATTGTAGAGGAGACTAGCGACAAATCCGTTGAATTAGTCATCTTTCAGCGACAAATTAGCGACAAAGTATGGTCTTTACAGTAATATCCTACGACAGTTTCTTTTCGAGATACGCTATTTGTAGTGTTAGCTTGATATCAAGCTACCATATCAGCTGATTATGGCTAAACGGCACGAGCGATAAATTTTTGGATTTCTTAACAAATTAACGACAAATTATAGTCCAAGTAAGAAATCGGAAATGATTAACAGTCAGGCAACCACTGATGTTAGGGGGGTATCAAAAAAGTAAAAAAAATTTTTGGCCCTTTAAAAAAATTTTTCAAATCACTTTAAAGAATTTAAACTATAAATAAAAAAGTTTTTTTTCATTATTCACAGCGTTTTTTTAAATAAAAATTTAGGCCACATTATAAGGGTACTTATATCAAGCAAAGCACTAAAAAAGCGTATCTTTTCGGATTTCTGACTTGACCATAATTTGTCGCTAATTTGTTACCAAATCCAAAAATTTGTCGATCGTGCCGTTTAGCCATAATCAGCTGATATGGTAGCTTGATATCAAGCTAACACTACACATAGCGTATCTCGAAAAGAAAATGTCGTAGGATATTACTGTAAAAATCGTAATTTGTTGCTGAAAGATGACACATTCAACGAATTTGTCGCTACTCTTACATCTAGCTGATAAGCGAAAAGCTGCTGGAAAACCATCAAACAATTAATCAAAGAGTTCTTTTTTACATTTGTTTTAAGAGATCGGATTTATTTACCAAATTTTTTAAATTAGGTTTTCCCTGTTTCCCCAAGTTGGGCAACACGTTACCTTTCGAGAGTTTGATAGCCTAATTTAAAAAATCCGATCTCTTAAACAAATGTAACAAAGAACTCCTTGATTAATTTCCAGCCGTTTTTTGTTTATCAGTTGGATATTAGACTAGCAACAAATTCGTTGAATATGTCATCTTTCAGCGACAAATTATGGCCTTTACAGTAATATTACGACATTTCCTTTTCGAGATACGCTATGTGTAGTGTTAGCTTGATATCAAGCTACCATATCAGCTGATTATGGCTAAACGGCACGATCGACAAATTTTTGGATTTGGTAACAAATTAGCGACATATTATAGGGCAAGTCAGAAATCGGAAAAATAACTTTGTCGTGCTAGCTTGATATACGTTTATAATGTCATAAACACAGCGTCCTCCACTTCTAGGTGTGTCTAAACCAATGATAATAGAATCCACAGGTAAAGAGATGATTATCAAATGTATCGTAATAAAAGCTGTTACTCTTTAGTTCTTAAATAGAGGGAAACAAAAGCGTAAATTGCTTCTTTAGGTTTTGCTTTTTTCTTTTTTCATTGAATGAAATCAGATTATAATCGCAATGTAACGTCATAACCACAACGTAACGCTATTGTGGTTATAACGTCCTATACTTCTTGGTGTGATATAGCCGGTGCATGGCTAAATCGCATGTGCGTCCAAACAGAATGACAGATTCTCGTCGACTGTCGGATTACTATGATTGCAACATGCGGTTGTATTATACTAATTTATTTAATTCCTCCTTTTTATATACAAATCGTGAGCAGTAGTAATAGAAAGAACACGTTGACAAATATATAAGGTAACGTTAACAATCAGGCAACCACCGATGTTACAGGAATAACAAAAAAGTAAACATAATCACAATAAAACACTGTTCTAAAGTTTTACAATTTTTATTGTTACAATATTGTTTCGACTTATAAGGCTATTATCAAAGAATTTGTTAGAAACTGAACTAAATCTAAAAGAACGTCAAAATTTATACCATTGTGGGTGAGGGTAACAGACGATTACATACTAGCTAAAAATATAGGATTACTATGCCCTTCACATTGCTCATTAGTGATGTTTTTATTTTGATATACACCTGAAAGATTTAATCCTTTACTTTTGTTGATACAGTGTAAAATTTTATAATTTTCTTCACTAAACGTATGGCTATTTGTAACACAATGCTGGGAGAAACCTGTACAATGTTTTTTGTCTATAATTGATTTTTTATGTACTTTAAGCTTAATTTTAAAGGATCTTCGAGTTTGCCCTATGTAATTTGGTATTTGGATAGGTACCAAAAGACAACAGTTTCAAAATTTTGTAATACATTTAAATTCTATCAATAATAAAATACAGTTTACACTTATGGTATAAATATTGACGTTCGTTTAGTTTCTAAGCAACTCTTTGATAATGGCCTTATAAACCGAAACAATATTATAAGAGATTCTTACCAATAAAAATTGTAAAACTTTAGAACACGGTTTTATTGTGATTATTAAAATGTTTTACAGGTTCCCCACCGTGTCATCTTTAAATACTATTAAAAAAGTAAACATTTGTCTCTAATTCAATCCGTAATGTCATGATCACAACGTTACCTTATAACCACAATGTAATGTCATAATCACAGTGTTGCGTCATAACCACAATGTAATGTCATAATCACAGTGTTACCTCATAATGTAATGTCATAAACACAGCGTTCTCCACATCAAGGTGTACCTAAAGCGATTTTAATATTTCTTTTTAATTGTAAGTATAAGAATTACTAGAAATGTAAACGAAAAACGTTGGAGAAAAATTAATTTTTTTTTCATTATCTTTGCACACCAATGGTATCAAACTTGATAAAAGTAACAGGCGGAGCCAACCACCACTACTGTATTTATTTACCTCCCTTAAAAGTGACAGGTACTTCTTGAAATAACGGCCGTATTATACCTATGCGTCCGATATAGATAAAATTTTACTCAATCGTTTTATCAATCTACGAACACAAGGCCCAATTGTAATATGGCATATTTTATAGAAGTAGACCACAACGTAAACCATTAGAATCCAAAAAACACATTTCAATGTTTCTGCGCACACAATTTTCAAGTAAAATTAGGATCATTGGAGTATCAATCGATAAACATACCGAATATAATTAGTCCAAAGGAACACAATGTAGATTTATTACATATTAATAGTTTATATCTGCAAAAATAACAGACCCCTTATATATAAGGAACTAAGTACCGAAAGTACCGTAATTAAAGCTCTTGTTTATTTTTAAATAGAAGAAAACAAAGATGAAAATTGTTCTCTAGTTTTTGTTTCTTTCTTTTAGCATTTAGTTAAATCGGATTATGTACTAGAAACAGTATTTAATGATACCGTTCGTTCATTTTGTTATGTTAGACAGTTGCCAAGTTTAATGTAATTCAATAAAGTCCCTCCCGCTGGCTGCATTAAGCAATCGACACATATTATGTTGTAAGGTGGTACTACGTAGGTAGTGTATACGGAAACCTTTATTTTGAATTAACACCCACGGAGGTCCGATACCATTACCGGCGAACACATGTGGCTATCATGGCTGGAGGTAAAAGACACTCCTCCGACGCCAGCTATGTCGCTTAGTTTATAAGAGTGACACGCAGAGAAAGACAAGTAGGCCGTATATCTACTTAATAATAAAACCTAACACATGAACATCAACGTCCTTTTGTTTTTGTTTTTTCGGACTACTGTAACGTTAAACAGGTGGTTTACAAAGAAAAATGTTTCTAGACAGGGCTCGTATTTTTGACCCAAAAATATTTCGAATAATGGGCTCTCGTCACCTTTCTAATTAACGTTTTAACTTAGGAATTAATAAAAAACATATTAAGATTTATCAGCTTTCGTTGAAATTGTCACACGACTTAAAAAAGAAGTAACCCTCTTGAGTGGTTTAATGTCCCTTTTCTTTTCCTCTTACGAGATAGCATCACTTTTTTATGATCAATTACTCGTGCATCTACTCGACCAAAAAAAACCGTTACACCAAAGAGTCGGATGATACTCACATCGGAGAATAAACCGAGCAACTGTTTCATCTTTTAATGAAGCAATATGAATTATGACATTACGTGACGATTACAGGTTGTTGCTAGTGAGACGACAAAAAGGTCAACCACCTTATTCTCTCCGATGACTATCACATTGGAAGCACTCACAGTAACGACTTAATTTCAATTAAAGAGGTAAGTAATGGAGTCGATTCCACAAAAAAAATGTTGTGGGCTTGGTTGCCATTACCATCACTTGTATCTTGTATTTGTAAAGGAAACGCAGCTGTCCAGCAACTTTGTGGTTATCTAGTAATTGGAATTTTTGTTTTTGTAGCATCACTTCAGAAATTATGTAGGTATGTAAATGGTTAGGTCATAGTTAAAATGAAACAAAGGTCAAAAGAGTATCCTTTGTATGAGAAAGTAGATTGTTGATTCTTGGTCGTTGTTCCTGACCAATTTTTGGTTACTCAGTTTGACTAATTTTTGGGTGGTTCTTAAGAAAAAAAAATGTCTTATTCCATATTCCCGCCGACCTAACTAACAAACCAGTTGCGTTCGTATTGCATTGGAAGATTTAAAAAAAAGGGCAACAACAAATTGTTTCGTATTCAATGATTCGTCGCAGGCTGTGCTACTTTTCATTTATTTGTTTTGCTCAAGTTTTGACGGTAACGTAACGTAGAGCACACGACATAGGAGGAAAGGTCGGATTGTGGGACGGTGGGAAAACTTGGTCCCTCTATCGGGGGTATACAGCCCTGCCGTGTGCCATGCCATGCCATGCAGTTCTTGTTTAGTGACTTCTGCGACAGCCGGGTTTTATCGCGTCATAAATACTGCATCCGAGTTATTTATTTTTTAACCGAATGCTCTATTCTCTTCTTGGAATACGGAAACAACTGTTCGAAGGTAAGGAATGGCAGCGCTCCGACATACTACAAATAAACGAACGAAACGTACCTCTGCTGCATATTATTACGAATGCTCACACACAGCCACCCCACACCCACTTCCTTGTGTGTTATATATTGTGCATTTATTTGCATAACATGCAACATTAAACCGTGGTTTCCAAAAACTTGAAACTCGGTTATAATTACCAATCTCACTTACTGTTGTATACCTCTGACACCAAACAGTTTTTTATACGTGCATGTTGACACGAAAGTTTTTAATCAAGGATGCAAATAAAAAGCACAACAACAACTATAACAGATTATTTTTCAAAACTGAGTTTTTATACTGCTTAAAAGTTTTACGTCATTAGCAAAGTCTTTAGATTCTAAAGTTTATCAAAATTATTTATTATATCCTACTTTTATTAAAACATAAAGTTATTATATACAATTGTTAAAGAAAAAACAAAAACAAAAAAAAAAATTAATCATGTGCAACTCAGTACACGTGAAAGAAGTGAAACTTCTTTGGCGATCTCTATACCTTTATAACGAATAAGTAATGTTTGGTGAAAGAAAGAGAGAGTACGAGAATTTTCAGGATTTATGTTTTAAAAATGAAAACACATACATACATCAAATTTTTTTCGCCTCCGTTTATTTTTCTAAGTGCTTAAGAAACCGTAAACTATCAATAACTACAAGGAATTAAAATTAATACATAAATATACTCACTGTTAAATAAATATTAATTGTTGTTAAATAAACATTTACTGTAATATAACTGCTATGAGATGCCGGTCACTAACAGCTGACTGTAATACCGATATGCGCATGCGCGCCTTTCTATTGTCATAGCTTCGCGAGACGAATCGTTACGAAATGTGTCGTTTCACGGCCTTGAGATTTTACTCTCATCGCGCCCAAAGAAGGTTCACTTCAAAAGAGACAATATTCATTGTTCAATATTCAACGTTTCACTTCAAAAACATGAGATCCACCCACCCTATTCCTTACCAATAAATAATTATTAGGGGATATTTATAAAAATAATATACAGGGTGATATAACAATAGAGATTGTATCTAACATTACAACTAGAAGAGTTTTGTTTACTGTTTGGGGATGTGGAGTTAAAATGTCAATCTTGTTAGGTCTATGATGCATTAAAAGTGAACAAAATGTACAAAAATGAAATGAGATTAACGGTATATATACATATACATAGGTATTTAATAGACTCCTGCAAAGTCGTAAAACTGCTATTAGAATTCTTGGAATACGCTGTTTTGCTATTCATATTGAATATGTTCAGTTCACGGTGCAGCATCTGACTTAATTTAATGCCCCAACCATTATGTACATATATCGTACATGTATGCACGTACGTACAGCTTTGGCATACCATTAGATAAATGTAATTTCTTCTCGCAATTACATCTGTGTACGTAATATAACCACCACAACACAATATTATTCGATGAAAACATGATACAAAATATCATTTCAAATCAGACCTGAATTAAGAAAATTGTTCTTGAAAAAAAAAATTGATAGAGGTCGTCTCTATTACCTATACCTATGAAAGTTAATCATACGGTTGGACTTTCGAAAAGCGGTCATCTCCAAATGGCTCCAAATTTTTTTGGAGAATCCTCTCAACCTCCTGATCACTTCGGTACCACTCGTTAGTGGCGCAAAGAACTCTTTTTTTAATACAGTTTTTAAATTTTGTACGGTGCATTCATTGTGGAAATGCATATTAAATAAATGGTAAAAACAAACATTTGGTTAATTTTTACAAATTTAATTATCAGCCTCGACAATATTGTTTCGATGAAATTCGTCATTATAAAGAGTACAACAAAATTATACTAAAGTTTATAATAAGATCTATTCTAACTTATATCTGGTTTTGGGTTTTCCCCAAATTACATAAGAGAAGGGGTGTGTTGTTGCCACAATTTCCGTTTGTAAATTTACAATGTTTTATTTATTTATAATTGCTTATCTTATTTCTAGGTTTTCTAGAAGACTTAATTTCTTACTTTTCTGATGAATATGTAATATGGCTGTGTTATTTACATCTATGGTATGGTTACAATTTAAGGCATGTTCTGACAACCCTGTACAATTCTTTTTAGACACAATGTTATATAAGTGTCATTTAAACGTGTTTTAACAACTCCACCACATTGTCCAATATAAAAGGCGTCGTATATTAGGCAAAATATTCATATCTGAATTTGAAAATTTTCTTTCTTAATCCAACAATTATATTCTAAAATACATCCTTAAATGACATAGATACGTTGGTGACGGTTTTTGTATTTGGTGCGGAACAGAAAGACTTTTGGACAAATTCCTGAATTTTCTAAATAACATTGACCAAAAAATACATTAAAAAAAATTTCTTTAGCTTACCGTAACTCGAAATAATAATAATAAACTTAGTTTTAAGATATATCGGAAACTTACAACGACCGACACTATCATTCCCTTTTGTATTATTGTAATCAGTCTAACAATACTAAAAAGGACTTTTTCCACAGTGCTATACATAGGTTGATCAATACCCCCCTCAGTCATAACGATTTCATTTTAGAAGTCAATACTATTAAACAGATTGCACAAAACAATAGATATCACACTAAATTAGTAGATCACTTAATCAAACAAAAACTAAAACAAAAAACCCGACAAACTTTATACAATGTAAAAAGTCAAAAACCGGAACATATTTTTCATTCATTATAACATGTACCCTTAACAAGTCAAAAAATTAAATCAAAATTGAAAAAAAAGCACGGTATCCAAGCAGTTATTTCGAACAAAAAATAAGCTTCTCGTAAATAATAAACAAAAATCAGATAAATTGTTGATTGTTGAAGCCTTAACTTGTTGAGACTGGTTCATAATTTTTAACAATTGAAAAACACAAAAAGTTTCAAGAAATATATTTGTATTCACTACATATGTTTCGCTATATATATCTTCACCTGAAGAAGCTTATGTTAAGCGAAACATATGTAGTGAATACAAATATATTTCTTGAAACTTTTTGTGTTTTTCAATTGTTAAAAATTAAAAATCTGATATTCGTGATAATAGCGGCATACCATATATAAAAAAAAATTGTAAACAATACGACGCCTTTTATATTGGACAATCTGGTAGAGCTGTTAAAACACGTTTAAATGAACACTTTTATAACATTGTGTCTAAAAAGAATTGTACAGGGATACCAGAACATGCCTTAAATTATAACTGTTACAGTTAAAACAAGTTTTTAGTTAGAACTCGTTTTCCCTAGTTAAAACTAGTTTTTACTTAATGCCTTTGTTAAAACAAGAAATACCCAGTTAGGGTTGCCAGGTCGCCAAACCTAATAGCCGGACAGATTAGCCATTTTGGCCGGATATTTGGGTAAAAAGGCCGGACATCCTACATTATTAAGGATTTTATGTCTCAGTATTAATAGGTACGACAAAAAAATAGTTTGTTAAATCAAGCTTTTTTTATTATTACCATAAATCTTGTTAAATTCTAATGAAATATAAATAAAATCGAATGCCAAGTCAGTCTAAGTACTCTATTATTAATCAGTCAAATGAAATCATCAATCAAAATTAAATTCTAGATAAACAGTCGACTCGTCTGCGCTCGTCCACGCTCGGCACTTACTCGTTTGCGAAATGTAAAAAGCCTAACAAAAGCCAGACAAGCCGGACACTGTTTATTATGGCCGGACACGCAATCAAAAAGCCTAACTACGTCCGGCTTTATCCGGACGTCTGGCAACGCTATACCCAGTTAAAACTAGAATTTACCACTGATATATTTGATTTTCAGATAAAACTAGTTGTCACATCGAGCTGTAGTTAAAACTAGCACTAGAAAATCTAATCAGTCAAACTTAAATTTAAAAAAGTATGAGGATCTACTTGTTATTGCAAGACAAACTATCGTGGCATTTTGAATTAAACAGTTTTTTTTAACTCGCTTCGGAAAAACGCGTTTTGTCTAGTAAGAACTAGTTTTAACTGATATTCGATTGGAGCATTAGTTAATTCTAGTATTAACAAATGCACACATTAAAAACTAGTTCTAACTAGGAAGAACGCGTTCTATCTAAAAACTAGTTTTAACTGCAACATAAACATAACATAGATGTAGATAACACAGCCATATTACATATTCAACAGAAAAGTAAGAAATTAAATCTTCTAGAAAACCTACAAATACGATAACCGATTATAAATAAATTAGAGTGTCTCTTGTGTAATTTGGGGAAAACCCAAAACCAGATATAAATTGGAATAGATCTTATTATAAACTTTAGTATAATTTTGTTGCACCCTTCATAATGATGAATTTGTCGAAACAATATTGTCGAGGTTGATAATTAAATTTGTGAACATTAACCAAGTGTTTAATTTTTACCATTTATTTAACTCTTTTTTTTTTAATATAAGCAAACCCCGCTTGGTGGTGCAACAAAAAAACTGTTTGCGCCACTAACGAGTGGCACAGAAGTGATCACCACGTCGAGAGGAATCTCCAAAAAATTAGGAGCCATTTGGAGGTGACCGCTTTTCGGAAGTCCACCCGATCATAATGATATTTATGTAAAGAAAACACACTTATTAACAAGTTTCGACCTACAAGGCCATCTTCAGAAGAACGATTAATAAATTAATTATTTAACAAGTTTCCAACCTACAAGGCCAACTTGTAGGTCGAAACTTGTTAGGAAGTTAAATAAAAATTAAGTTAAAGTTTTCAACCTGTTTTCTTTACATAAATATCAGTAGGGAAATTGTGTCAAAATATTTCTAGAAACTACATAAATGAATGTGTTATTTGTTTAATATTGTGGTGTTAGTTTGTTCTTAACGAAAACACTCAGTTCGATAATATTTTATAAATCCTATTTTGAAAGTTTCACATTGAAGACAAGTTAGGGGGTACTTATTACAATAGCGTGCGACTTTGAAAAGCGTCAGTTTTTTTACGCCGAGCTTAAAAACTCTCGGAAAATGATTGTTTCTTGAAGTAGAACGCGGGCGGTAAAAGCACGAACCAATTAATCGAAGACAATTAAAGCATCGACGTAAAAAAGCTTAGAAATACCCTTTTTAATACCTTTTTGTTCCGAAGCAATTATCGGGAAAAGGTGGCAAGGCAGGGGGCGATTTTATCAAAATGTCCTTCATATTTCTTCGGTAGACGTAAACTCTCTCAGATTTGTTTTTTTTTGTTTGATCGATTCCATAAAATTCATCAAAAATTCCACGAAGTATTTACCAATGAAATTGCTCTTCTGTAACCGTTACCCAATTTAATTTAAACAGTATTTATTTTGACACACATTTCAAAAAGTGTTGTATATTGACATCTTCTAAAACTATTTTTGCATCCGTTAGTGTCATTAACTAATCAATCTATGGAAACGAATAGGAGAGAATCTAATTAGTGATACATTATCGTACAGTTCATGCAATCATTCGACTCATTGTATTAAAAATACACTTCATCATTAATAACTTAATTATCCTAGCAATGTATCTTGCTTATTGCTATTTGTTGCGTAATTGATTGAACGTAGAGAGTAGTTAAGTTAAAAGCGAATAAATATCACCCTCATACAACATAAATAATTCTTTAAAGTATTTAGCCGGTTTGTCGAGAGGTCTTTGGTTAATTTGATTACAAGATGTCAGGAGCGTGCGCTCTATCCCGGGCTTTCCCCCGGGTGCCACTACCACTTTATATTAAATACAAATAGATTATAATGGCAAGATGAGATCCAAGTCATGTATGAATGGATAGATTTATATACAGAGTGTTGTAAAAAAAATATGGTTAAAAAAAACAGAACTGATGAAAATTTTAAAATTTTGTGTTACTCACTGACTGTTCACTTTTAATAATCAAAAATACTTTTTCTATTACTTGCTTATTTTTTTGATAATTTTTATTATTTCTCAGTTTTATTACAAAATTGACAATTATATACCTTTAGGGACTAATTGCCTGTACATAGGACTGGACTGGAAAAATTTCAAAAAATATTTCAGAAAAACTAAAAAATGATAACTTCAAACCAGCCTTTGAAACAGAAAATAGATTATCAAAATTTTTAATTAGCAATAAAGAAAAAAAAAAAAGAAAACGAATAAAAGTGGAATCTACAAATTAGTAGATATGTAATACTTGCATGGCCATATATAGGTATATAGGACAGACAAGAACATTTAAAGAGAGAGTTAACGAACATATTAAAAACTACGTAGGAAAATCAACGTTTATAAATCATATTAAAAACGAAAATTATGAATATAATATAAAAGATAATTTTAATATTTTATATTGTTTAGAAGAAAGTAAAAAACATTTTGAAATCTTACGAAATTTAAAAATACAATAAACAAAACAGTGAAATTATTTTGAACGAAATAGAAAATGTATACCAGTCAACAGTTTAAAATAAACTCATAAAAATTACCCCTACCACACCACTTTAGACTAAGTTACTTAGTGCACATATAATTATAAGAACAGCTTAAATCATTTTCAGTTACTTATGTGTCTTTTGAAGATGCCCTAGTAGGACAAAACAATTGTAAAGACAAATTAAAAGTAAACAGTGGAAATTACAAAATTTGAATTTTTATTTCATTTTATTTAATTAAAAATTAATTTCCATAATAGTAACGGCAGATACAATCAATTATAGGACTGGTATTGACTACTAACTAGAGTAAACTAAATTAAACTAAATAAAAGTGTGATTCTAAGTTTAAATACCATAATTTCACAGCTAAATTATTATTGTTTGTAGAATAGGTAATTCTTATACAATTGTGTAAAAGAAACTATAATAATCAATATAAGTGTAATTTGTTATTGTCTAGTTGTATTGAGTAATCCACTGTTTTAGCTTAGTTCTTGTCACGAGTACTTGCCAATTGAGTTGGTGTGGGCCTAATTAATGAACATCTTCCCTGAATAGTTAAGGAATATTCCCGGCTTTCATGAAACATCTAGAAAACTCCAGCAAAGATCAATGGGAAAACAATTAGATTACGAGAAGGCTGTAGATTCCACTAGAAAGAAGCTGAAAAGACTGTATAAAGGAACACGCACACACCGAGTTTAGTTGACAGTTAACAGTGAACAGCTGATGTTTGGAAGCGAAGCGATCAATAGGCGATACAGGCGAACCATAGTGGCGATAGAGTTCATAGAGAGCGATAGCGGGTGGCTACGGTAACAGCGATTGAAAGAGACTTTTAGTGAAATAAATTGTGCGGACTTGTTCATAACTGTAGTGTAGTCAAATTAATTTTAGTTGTTAAATAAATTCGTTATTTTTGTTTTGTTAATTGTGTTTTCCGTGACCGAACACGTCACATTCTCATTCTTTTTTATTGTGTCTCGTGATTTTTATATCGTTTGGTATTTCATTAAATAATTTTTGAACATCATACTTTTAGTTATTTTTGGTAAATTTATTATTTTGTTTTATGCGACACTTTCAGAGTTAACGTATTTGTTACTTAAATCGTTATAACGTACAGTAAAACCTCGATAAGATAAAGACAAAGGGAAACGTTAAATAATTTGAGTTATTGAGGTTTTTACTTACTAAGAGTTTAAGTTAAGGTGTTTTTATTGGTTTATATTTTTACTTACAGAGGTCCGTTTATGAGCGTTGTTTAGGAATTATAGATAGACGAGCTAGGTTAAATGCAAATAAAACTTCGAAATGTTATTATGTACATACGCACTTTATTTTAGGTTTAAAGTAGTGATGGGCACTATCGAATAAATTGAACTATCGAATAATTACTAAATGAATACTTTTAACTATCGACTGAATTCATTCGAATGAATTCATTCGAATGAATTTAGTAATTACTATTTTTTTCAATTCATTCGAATGAATTCATTCGAATGAATTTAGTAATTACTATTTTTTTCAATTACACGATAGTCAGGCAGCAGACGGTTATCCAATCGCTCGGTCCATACTAACATACAAATATACTGATACGAACGTGTATACCAACAGACAAATATACGATTAATATGCTAGTATGGATAAAAAACAAACAGGCTATGCTGAAAATAATAAATAACCTCGACTTGAAACATGGTTTCTAATTCTTATTACTTTGATAAAATTATTATTTACTTAGGTAAGCGATCTTTTTTTGTATTATTTATTGCTATACGTACTTTATTGTTATTGAACTAAAATAAGTATTTTAGAAACATCTGTTGTTCTTATCCAGGTATTTGTTAGAGGGCGACGAATAAAGAGTTTTTTATTTTTACATTTAACTACTTTTTTTATATGTTTCTGCACTTATTATTATTATTTTTTTGGGTAATTATAAGTACGCAGTACAAACATATAGTACCTAAGTATTTATGACTCAAATCATCACTACACTAATTTAAAAATTATTAATTATTTATTTGCATTTTATTTTGCCTCATATTTAACTAGTATAAATTGGTGCCATAGAAAATTATGTTTTTAAAGTATGTATGTATGTATTGATAACGTCTAATAATTATAGAATTGTTTATATTATTCGGCTCTGCTACGAGGAAGTAGCGAAGTAGTAGACAATGCGCAAACGTATCATTTACCCATTCCAACCACGACTCCAACGTTCAGTTCGATAGTTGAAAAGTATTCGAATACAAAAAGTAACTACTATTTTCAGTAACTACTTTCAGTTACTAAAACTATTCATTACCTTTTTATTCGAATAAAAATAGTAACTACTATTTTTATTCGAATACTTTTCAACTATCGAATAATTCGAATAGTAGTGAACTATCGAATAGTTCGATAGTTTTTATTCGATAGTGCCCATCACTAGTTTAAAGGTACATTTATTCAAGTTTATTTTATTCTACATATAAAAGTCGGTAATTTTTTTTGTTTCAAATAATTCACATTTTCTACATCAATTTTATTACTTACTGAGGTGCGATGCCCAAATTATTCGTTTAAGTTATAGAGGGTTCGTATTTTAAGTAAAAGAGGTTTTCGACTCCGAGGGGAAAGGAACACAAAATTTTATGAATTTATAGAGGTTTTTACGTTATCGAGGTTTAAGTTATCAAGGTTCTACTGTAATTTGTTTTAAGTATGATTTTAAGAATTATTTTTTGCATGTTTTGAAGTTGGCTTATAACATTTCTGAATGCCCCTACCCAGACTATAATGCCATCAGTACTTATATTATACGATTACGTATTATATTGTGGGATTTAATGCAATTATGGTATTTTTCTTCAGAACTTTTTTACTTTACCAAGAAAAACGAACACACTTCACAGTGCTTTTTTTAAATTAATAACTGAATGTCTCCTAGCTACGTCTTCTTCATTTTTTCTTTTCCCCGCACATTCACCCGAACTAATTCAAACATACCTACTAATGACGACTAATCGCGAAAAATCCCTACAATATTATAAGAATCCTTATTTTTGAAGTGAAACTTCTTTGGGCTCGATGAGAGTAAAATCTCAAGGCCATGAAACGACACATTTCGTAACGATTCGTCTCGCGAAGCTATGACAATAGAAAGGCGCGCATGCGCATATCGGTATTACAGTCAGCTGTTAGTGACGGCATCTCATAGCAGTTGTATTACAGTAAGTGCATTTCAGTAAATGTTTATTTAACAACAATTAATATTTATTTCAGAGTGAGTATTATTATGTAATAATTTTAATTCCTTGTAGTTATTGATAGTTTACGGTTTCTTAAGCACTTGGAAAAATAAACGGAGGCGAAAAAAGTTTGATGTATGTATGTGTTTTCATTTTTAAAACATAAATCCTGAATTTTCTCGTACTCTCTCTTCCTTTCACCAAACATTACTTATTCGTTATAAAGGTATAGAGATCACCAAAGAAGTTTTACTTCTTTCACGTGTACTGAGTTGCACATGATTAAATTGTTTTTTATATAAAATGTAGAGCACAAGTAATGGCAATTAGATGTAGGTACTTCAGTTAAAAAATATATATTTAGCCCATGTATCGTTAGACACCCTGTAGTTGGTCAGGTTACTGTCTGTAAATCAGTCAAGGGTGTAATGCGATTATGTGCGTTTAATGTGATTTGTTGATTTTGACGACGCTTGCGCGCGTCGTTGACGGACGGCGTGCGTTAGCGTCGCGACGTCGTCGACTACCGACCGACGTCCGATATCCCGACGACCTGTCAAACAGGCCGGAACTGTAGGATGACAAATGCACTCTCTACAGCAACCCCGGTGCACCGACCAAAGGGTCGTAATCGGGTGCAGATTCTATGAAACGGGAGTAATTGAATTGTACGGATGCTATACATTATGAGGACGATGAGCGTGATCGAAACGTTGGTCCTTATACACAGAGTCAGTTGTTGGTTGTTGGGCATCAGGATGTTCAGGAGCCAGCAATTGACAGCGAGGGTGGAAATGACGTGGTGATATCGATACAAGGAAACAAAATGTTCAATGCTAGAAAAGGGTCGTTGGTAATATGATTTTGTTGAATCCTGTACAAGAAATCAGTGCAACTACTTTTCTCTGATGATACAATAATTTCAGAGGGTTTTTTCATTCTTAGTAGTTAAGAGAATGAAGCCAAAAAAAACTAAACTTCTAAAAAATTAGGAGAATGCTGGAGTTTTGCATAAATTTTAATTTTGTGGTTTTAAACAATATCTCAAAAGTCCCCAGCGATACATGTGCCGCTAAAAATGTTACGCGAGGTAAAAAGTCACGATAAACAGTTTTTCGCAAATATCTCGTTAACGGTTATTTTTACTTAAAAAATAGTTTTTATCAAATTTATAGCTTAGGAAATTGCCTACAAAAAACATGTGGTTACTTTTTTTGTAAGACTAACGGTTTTCGAGAAAATTCGATTTAAAAAGTTGAAACATTTCTTGACTGAAACTATGGAAATGGAGGAAGCAAAGGAAGAAGAAGGTAGTGAAGAGATGGAGATGGAAGCAGAAACGGAATCTGATGAACAACCATAGTAAATTATAGCACTGATGAAGAAAAAATTTATTATTCAATCATTTTATAACAATTCATGATATTAAAATAAATATTTTTCAAATAATTAAGAATCTGTAATAATAAAAACAAAAATAATTTATTATAAATTAATTTCATTATTATTTTTCAAATAAAAAAAAAATTAGTACATTTATTTGTTTTTTCAAAAATTAACATCTTTCAATCACAAATACACGTGGACAGGGACACCACTTAAAAAAAAACCCAACTTGTACTCGACCCTCAAAGGTGTGCACGTTACCAGTTTTTAAATCGAATTTTCTCGAAAACCGTTTGTCTTACAAAAAAAAGTAATGGTTTATTTGTTGTAGGCAATTTCCTAAGCTACAAATTTGATAACAACTATTTTTTCGATAAAACTAACCATTAACGAGATATGCGCGCAAAACTGTTTGATCCCGCGTAACATTATTAGCGCCACATGTATGCCTGGGGACTTTTGGGATACTGTTTAAAACCACAAAAGGAAGGTTCATGCAAAAATCCAGCTTTCCCCTATATAATTTTTCTGAGGTGCAATGTCTCTATTCCCCGTACGATAAAGATCTAATTAATTTCCCAATTCGACATTGTGAATGTGGCGGCATTATGTGTAAATTTGTATTTAAGTATATATATGGAAGAGAACAGTGGCGGCTCGTGGTCGAATACGAAGGGGGTTCACAAAGTTAATAACATGTAGGTCATATCAGAACATGAAGCGTATTCACGATGTTGTAAATGCACTGCAAGCGAAGATTTTTAATATTTTTAGGAGAAACAAATACTTATGGCATTTAATAACACAATAAATAAAAACCTTACGTTTACTTATACAGGAAATCCATTCGTCTATGTTTTGAATTAGCAAACACACTCAACACTTTCATTAGGATTACCGGCAAAAATCAGGCACGGAAAGCAAAATAATGCGTTTAATTTATTACACCCACACAACCACGAAATTTTTTTATACTGTTCTACTTTAAACACACGTTTGAACTTTTTATTTTTTAAGGTACACTCTTGTATCAGCTGTAGTTTTGGGCGAGGTGGACCCCTTTTCTTTATTTCGAAACGATTTTGAAAATTATTTGAATTTTCTTTAATATATTTTACCGAACACGACTCCATCATTTACGTAATATTTTAATTAACACCTATTGTGCAATAAATTGTGCGTCATTTACAATTAGTGGACTTTGAACTCTGAAATCTGAACATGTTTCTGAACATAATTTTTTTACTATCGGTTCCTACCAACACTAGCTTCTAGAGCCTTTAAAAATGACTCATACTGGACATTTTCACCAGGTGGCAGGCTGGCAGGCTAACCGAAGTTGCAAAACCCTGGCAGAATGTCGGGTAGCCGTGCCGACGTAGCACGACATTATTCCGGCTGATTCCGGCTTCTCGTGCAGTGCACCTAAACGCTGTATGTTGAGTGTATTTTATCTTCCATTTCACGCGTCCGACTGCCTCTCTCTCTAACACATGGACATCAAACGGAGTATCGCTCACGTGATATGTTCAGAATCAAAACTTGAACCAAAAAAGTTAAGTGAAGTCGTCAGCGACACAACAAAAATTTAAATATTTTCTATGGGTTACGAGTTGGTGTTTTATAACTATGAACTATGAAATGGTAAAAGAGATGTATATTATACGATAATCATCAATAATATAATAAATATTAAAAGAATAAAATTATACGGTGTAACTAGTTCAATTTTTAAGGGGGTTCACTGAACAAATGCACCTACAGTAAAACCGCCACTGGAAGAGAATAACAGTAAGAAAGTCCGCATTATGTTGATGCGCGGTGCGGCATGCCTTAAGAAAGACTGGGAGAACAATACTGGCGGACGTAGTCTCTTCCACTTGGGTAACGTGACATAAAACGAGAGTAAGGCAATTAGTATCGTGTTCTGTGCAATTAAGAAGCCCGGTACTTTTTCGCCCAAACAATAAGAGAACAGAAAGAAGGAGAAGAAGGCGGAGATATGGCAGAGACGAAGACGAAGAACACTGATTGTAACGTAGTAGTAGTAAGTAGCTCAAAGGATCTCGCCAGCAGCAGGAGCAACTTATGATGAAACAACAGTGGAACTTTGAACTTTTTTTTTATTCTTGGTCTTATTTTGTTGTTGCCGTTGTTCTTTGTCGAACTTTCCTGGCGTGTTCCGACGATGAGCAGCGGAGCGTGGCGATGGCACGAGTTGCTGTTGCTACTCTACGAAGGAGGGAAGGCATAGCCAGCCAGGCAGCCAACTTTACTTCGGCATTCATAATTTGTTTAATTGGATGGCTACGAACCGAACGGGCAAAGCGACCACGGCTAATAAGAGAACAGGAAGCTCCACCGATACGGACTGGGAACCGTAGTAAGTAGACAGAGATAGTAGTTGAAGAAGAAGAAGACGAAGAAGGAGAAGAATAGAGAGAAGAAGACCCATCCATCCATCGGCATCATCAGCTACTTGCTAATTGGAATTCCACGACGTGGGAGGAGGATGGCGATGGAGTCTATATCTCATCGTTGATCCGGCGACTACACTGAACTGCGATTCAAATTAAATCTCTGAGATGGATCATTATTACGTGAGTAAAACGAACGAGAAGGAATATCGGAGGATAAGTACCTAAGTGCATCGGAAATCCACCCCCGTAATCAAAGCATAATCATTTTACGTAATAATCTAATCCTGGGAGCGGATAAAGTAAAGGTTATCATAATATCGTTTAAAGTATAATTTTATGTACCTTACTATTCACTTAATTACCTACTTCGTCTCGCCAATTGCAATAAGAAGATGATGTACTTACTACATTAACCACATTTGAATTGATTTAGATTTTTACAAAACATTAGCTTAATGAGAAAATGTTGAAAGCAATTTTTTACTTCGAAAATCAATCACTTTATTTTTACATAAGTAAATAACGAACAAAAAATGATTTTCTTTGCTAATGTAAAAGAAAATAGAACGTTTCGATTTTCAAATGAATGATAGGATAATGTGCCGAGTTAACAGTATCAATGTTCGTTCGAAAGGAAAAAGTCAAAGGAATAAATCAAAACTAAACTTTGAAGGTAGCGAAAGTGGTAAACTTTTCGTTTAGCGAAAGATATCGCGGCATTATCGGATAAGACATAAAATATGTCTCTCCTTGGACGGAACTAGGCAATTTCATCGTTACTCTCTGAGCAAAAACAACATAAAATGTTATTTCTTCATCCACGGCCGACTATCATTCCCTTAAACGCCGCCGTCGGAAAAGCACGAAAACCGAGGTCAAATAAGAAACGGGAGATAAAGAAATAACGCTAACGGTAAACTCACCCTCCAGCTCACATCTACTATTCTCAAAACCAGTAAAATAATCCTAATTCCATAGGATTTCTTTAGTAAGAGGTCAATAAAAATTTTTAAACGTCTGATACTTAAAAAGTTTAAAATGAGTATGAACTTGCCCGCCCAGTCGATTTCAGTTTTAGTAGGTAGGTACCTAATTTTAGATAAATGGAAAATGAACCATACTAGAATTATTTTATCGTTTCAATCACATGACCTTAGTGAGGTGTATGAATAAAATCGTAATACAAGTTCCTACACTTATGTCAAATATTGACAGATGGTTGCCACGTGTTATTGTTGTATTTTATTTTTAATAACAATTAAAGCAGTTACTTTAAACTTTTAAATAAAGTCAAAAAATTAAAGTGATGGTTATGTCGTATACATAGACACATATGGTGTGGAATAGATTGTAGCATCAAAAAATCAAAACACGGTGTTATCTACTGGATGCTTACACAATTCAGTTAACAAAAGATGACGAAGTGTTGTATCGTAAAATTAACTTACACCGCCATCTGTTAGAAACTTATGGAATTTTCAAATAATTCTATAATCTACATTAAAATTATCATATATTTTAAGTTGAACCAAATTACACAGAGAGGCGAAATTTCATTACAATTGGTTGAATAGTTTCAAAATACACGAGATTTTTATAAATAGATACGTGTAGGATTATGTATCGAATGAATTGACGTACTTTATGTAACAAAAAAAATTTTAATTATGATCAATTCAGTACACGTGAAAGAAGTGAAACTTCTTTGGCGATCTCTATACCTTTATAACGAATAAGTAATGTTTGGTGAAAGGAAGAAAGAGTACGAGAATTTTCAGGTTTTACGTTTTAAAAATGAAAACACATACATACATCAAATTTTCTTCGCCTCCGTTTATTTTTCCAAGTGCTTAAGAAACCGTAAACTATCAATAACTGCAGGGAATTAAAATGAATACATAATAATACTCACTCTTAAATAAATATTAATTGTTGTTAAATAAACATTTACTGTAATATAACTGCTATGAGATGCCGGTCAGTAACATCTGACTGTAATACTGATATGTGCATGCGCGCCTTTCGCGAGACTAACGTTACAAAACGTGTCGTTTCATGGCCTTGAGATTTTACCCTCATCGAGCCCAAAGAAGTTTCACTTCAAAACTAAAATTAAAACAGTATTATTGCAGACAATTGTATGACAATGTTGTTAGAAAAAAACTGTTTTACCCACAAGAAAAAAAATTATTAGTCAAGATGTGTACACAATAACAGAATGTGTCAAATGTGACAACCGGTCATAACCTTACCCCTTTTTTTAAATATTTTTACTCTAGTAGTATATGCCAAGATCGAGCAGGAGGTCTCTAGTTTTTATGTAGTAATTTATAAATGCTGTTTTAATTTATTTTTGGCAAATAGAAAGTAAAAAACACAATAATTTAGCTCATATTTGTTTTTATTAAAATAGAGCTTGACGCCAAACGTGCTTAACTTAATTGTAATACAAGTAAAAAAAAATATTATCAAGAAGGAAAAATATTTGAATATACCTCGAAAAAGTGTGAGATTTCCTTAGAGGATGTTGACTATGTGACGAAAACCTAAACCACCCCCCCCCTCCACCACGCCCCTGTGACCAACCGTGATATATTGAAGACACCTCTTCTCCTCCTCTCCTGAACTGGTCTCGTAATATGAGTACGTTTTGAATGAAAATAAAACGACTGTAAAGTTTCAAAAGATATATTAATTGTTCACTACAATCGTTTCTCCAAAACATTGGCTTCTTCAGTTGAAGATGGTGTGATTACAGTTATTACAGAATTGGCTTAAATACTAAAATTTAACAAGTAATTATGAGGTGGGAAACAAAGGAAGAAGGGGAAAGGGTGCAACATTAAGTTTTTAAAAACACACTTAAATTTAACAGTGGGGGAATATTTAAATCAATTTGATCATTTAGTAAAATGTTTCATTTATTGAATTTATTAATATAAAGATTTTCAGCTAAATTTAGTTTCTGACTTTTTGGTAGTTTGAAAATTATCATTAAAAGCATGTTTTTCTTTTAATAAGTGCTCTGGGTAAGTAGAATCAGCTTTTTCATTACATACGTTTTGTTTTCACTGCACTATCTCTACATGGTTACAATAGAGACAGATATATTGCATTTTCTTTCTACTTAAATCAAGAATAAGTCACGTGATGGTAAGAATAAAATAATTCTACTATAAATTTATTTTCAAACTGTTTGGCATACAATAATACAGTGGATAAAATAATTTAGGTATTCTACATGCTTTTCGTAATCAGTAGATTTGTTATCAAGAATTTTTTTGGATATTGACCTCTTCGTCCCCTTTGCCACATATCGTGTTAATCCTCTGACCCTTTTCTTTTACTCTCTTGGTATATGGATAGCAGCGATAGGTGTTTTTCAAAATCTGACTTTCTTCCTGCTATTTTTTGCGATCTTTTTGAATAAATCGAATCACTCAATTAATCTTATTTATGATTTGGATAAATATCATAATATTGTAATGTAATGAGCGAGGAAAGTGTCAGTGTCGGGTCGGGGGTGGAGTTGACCGAATCCTAGGAAAAACACGCGGTGGACGATCACCGTTGGCGTCGTTGGCGTCGCAATGTGACGTCGCCACCGTCACGTCCACTCACCATTCGAAGTTATAAAACTAGCCAATATCCGTTCTACCTTGGCCAAACGGCCGTGTCCGCGTATAACATCGCAGATGGCGCCGGATATTGGGGTCAACGTGAGATGCCATCCGCGCATATAAACTTCACATTCAACTCGACCGTGTCGCGTCTGATCAATCACCGAACGAACATAAGGACGTTTCGGCGAAACTACCAAGAAAAACCGAATTCCTGCCCTTTATATTTTCGGATATACATACGTACCTATGATACATAAATACATATGTATATTTACGACGATAATACGATAAAAATATTTTAATTCAAGTCGAATACACGAATTAAAAATAGACAATTTACAATTTGAAAACTTTATCTCTTACCATTTTATTTATTTTATTTTGAAATATGTACAGTGTAATCTCTTTATTCGCGGTTCCGTAATTCGTGGAAGAAAAAATTGAGACCACTTCCAGTGTTCACGTTGGAAAATTTCGTTATTTGCGGATATGTAAATTACTATTACACATATATTTTAAAAAATTAAATCATGTGCAACTCAGTACACGTGAAAGAAGTGAAACTTCTTTGGCGATTTCTATACCTTTATAACGAATAAGTAATGTTTGGTGAAAGGAACAGAGAATACTAAAATTTCCAGGATTTATGTTTTAAAAATGAAAACACATACATACATCAATTTGTTTTCGCCTCCGTTTATTTTTCCAAGTGCTTAAGAAACCGTAAACTATCAATAACTACAAGGAATTAAAATAATACATAATAATACTCACTCTTAAATAAATATTAATTGTTGTTAAATAAACATTTACTGTAATATAACTGCTATGAGATGCCGGCCACTAACAGCTGACTGTAATACCGATATGCGCATGCGCGCCTTTTTTTTGTCATAGCTTCGCGAGACGAATCGTTACGAAATGTGACGTTTCATGGCCTTGAGATTTTACTCTCAACGCGCCCAAAGAAGTTTCACTTCAAAAGAGACAATATTCATTGTTCAATTTTCAAAGTTTTCCCCACTTATATATCAAAACGAAAAAGTAGGCGTCGAAATATAAACAAAAAAAAAATTAAATTTTATTTCTGTTAAGCTCAAAGTTCTTCGATAAAAGCCGAAACGCACCGGTACCACCTTTTAGAAGTGTCGCAAAGTTTATATATCGCTACCGCCGAATCGCACGTCCGGAATTAAAAGGGGCAAAGCAGGAAAAAATTACAAAACAATTTAAAACAAATAATTCCAGCAATAAAGATTAATAGGTAATAATATTTTTGGAATAGTTATTTTATGCTTTAAAAGTGTATCTATCTGTTATTTGTGATTAAACAAATTTTATTTTCCTACCTTGGAACCTAACCCCTATATTTCCATACAAATCATCATTCTATATTCACGGTTTTTCCGTATTCGCGACAATTTTGGAACATATACCACGCTAATAAGGAGATTTTACTGTACTATGGGTATTTCTAATCTAATTTCCACGATTGAATTTATAATATGATTTAGGTACTTAAAACTATTACCAACAGAATTTTTTAATTTGAGCCCAGTGTCAATTCCTGTCTAATTCAATCTAACAAAACCTGACCTTTATACAAGGTGTCCCAAAATTCAGTCGCAAAATTGTCTTGGATAGATACGAGTTTTCATAAAGAAATAAAACATGTCCCGTTTTAGGTAAAACATTTTTGGAGATTTTTTTGACCCCACAATAAATTTCGATCAAAATAATAATTTTGATAAGCATATTGAAACATAGTAAAGTGTTCATACCAAATTTTTGTAGATGTGTGTTTTTTTTTTTCGAAACTGCTGCAAATATGCTTTTTTATAAGGAACAATAAATGAAGCTATGTACATACTCAACCTTCCAAAAAAGTTCTTTTGTTTTCACTTTTGTCGTTCGTTCTTTGGAAAAATTGATATACACATCCGAAATTAGTTTTTAGTTTTTGAGTAAAGAAAAATGATCATTCAAGCTACACACCCTGTATATGTTAAAACCATTAGATATTTAGTTTATCCTCATGCAGTCCCTTCATAATGTTACTCTTATTGTGAATATTATGTAATCCTGTGTCAAAGGATTTTCATTTACATTGTATCTGCATAAAATACCTTTTTCCGTTTAGTTCTGTCGACTACAAGATCCCGGATTTCCCCGCTTCTCCCCATTAAAAAACACTCCAAAATATCCGCTGCCTGCCTGCCTGCTGCCCCCTCCCTCTCTCGATCTAAATAGCTGCCGCCATCGTTGAAACAATGTCTTGTTTCCGAATCCAACTGTGCTTTCACTTGGCTAGGTATTGTTCGGGAGTAATCTTAATTGATGCCCCATAGTCATCCATCATCGTTCCCGGGGAAAGACGGAGATGTTATTATTGCCTGATGACAGTGGAGACGCCACCACTACCTTACAGTAATCAGACATCTTTGCTACTTCAACATGTATTCTCTACTGCACCCCTCGAACCGAGAAGAGTAGATTAAAATTAACTAACAAAATTTTCGGTAGTAACATACCTATATTTATTTGCCTCTTGGTCATTATACATAAGTTGAAGAATATGGTAAGGATTCTGATAAGGATTATTCACTTCTGGTTAGAATTAGAACGATGACGCCTTTCCAGAGATGCTGCTAGACGTTGTGAGGGGGATGCAGGGGGATAAGCTAAAACCTTCGACGTCCACGCCGTCGCCGTCTCGCATTTGGAAAGGTAACAATGTAATGTGCCATTAGCAGTGAATCTGAATTGGCTTTGTTGCCTGAATAACACCAGCCAGCCAGCAGGAGGACTGCGGATGTAGGTTGCAATTCCATGTCAGCATCCTGCCTCCTAGCTGACTGGCTGGTTGCTTGAGTGCCCTGCTATTCCACCTGTCTAACGTCGCGACGACGGTGGTGACGACGACGTGGGGATGGCGGCGAAAGGTACCATTACCGCTACCTCTTTAAAATGGGGAGATAAATGGAACTTGGGGAGTCTCCACGAGTGCATTAACATTTGAATGACGACGAAATGGAGGATGAGAGACGGAGGAAAGAGGAGGGCTTTATTTGCAGAACGGGACACGGATAAGGTAATGCGTACCCACAATCGATATACGGACCGTTTTGTTAGTATCAAATCTAATTTATGATGTAATTCACCCTCGAAATTTACAGGGTGATTCGTTGGAAATGTCGAAAATCTGTAGATTAATATACCAAATATACCCATATAGAAAAGGGAGCTCAGGTATTCACTTATCTAACACTTATCTCCTTGATATTTCAGATCCATTTAAGCCTGATGCAGTCAAAATAGAATTTTCAATATGGTAAAATTGACTTCCAAATATGATAAGAATAAAACCAAGATCGGCATAGTTTAATAGCGTGTAGAGCCCATTTTATCCGTCATATTGTTGTAACAGACAAATTTAAATGGAAAACAAGCATTTTGTTTCTTTATGGACGCTGTAAAAAAGCGAAAATACGTTTTCTTTTGTTAACCTTTGAAAAACAAACAGCGAAACGCTTTTCTAGATAGGAAGAAAAAGACACGGGCGAGACGACATGGAAAACGGCGTCCCTTTCAATTTTCAAAGTAAACTCGCACTGGCCGTTGGTAATAGCGTTTTTTTACATAGGCATAAACGTCTGTCCGGTGGCAGGTTTTTGTTATTTTTATTACAGTCCAGTTATTGTATGTTTGTGTATCCGTATTCCACGTCTGAAACCTCGTCCTCGCCGCGGGATATCGCGCGAACCATCTCCAAAGGTTGTCGTCATTGATCTTTCGTAAATTCTTCGATCTAATATCGGACCACTCCAGCGGCGTATCACACAGACTTTTACTTTATCAGAATTATGGACATTTATTAAATAAACTTACCCTAATTACCATTAACAAAATTTTTCTGAGGACACGTGTTTCGCCCGTTTCACACGTGGGCATTATCAACACAAGATTGGTTGATAATTTTAAAATTTGCTTACTTATAGGGGTGGGGGTTGAAGACCGGAAAGAAATATAGTGGAAAGTGGGTTGCGTCAAAAATGCTTCGACAAACAAGTAGGGAATTAGATCTAAAGGAATAGTGTGTTCAATAACCGTAATTAGGAAGGCGGAAAGGGCCAATATTATCTACGCATGCTTCACAAATCGAAAACTTGTAAGGAGAAGGGAGGTAAAAAGGAATTAGGAATTAAACCAAAATCTGATTTCATAAGATTATTTTTGTGCTTTTGAATGTATAAACTCTCACAAACGACAAGTTCGGATTTGCAAGAAACTTCTTTGATCAACTTCAAGCATTTATGGTCTATTGGGTGGTTTGTTTTCAAAATATGCTGGGCAACACTTGACTTATCAATTCGATTTAATCTTAAGTGAGCGATATGTTCTTTATATCTTGTTAAAATAACATGCCCTTCACATTTTTTCCATTAATTAGTAGTAGCACTCGTTAATGAAGACATACATATTAATCCTTTTTAGTTATTATTGTGTTTTAAGCATCTATGGTAACCACTCTAAACAGGGAATGCTAGTTAATGGTCCATGAATTCTTTTTTTGGTAATACAATGGCCATTCAATGTTGTTATTTTAACACTTTTTCTTATATTTAGTACTAAATTTGGGCTAGGTAAATTGTATACATTAACTGGATATTTGTTACGTACGGACATACGGGGCACTTGAGCAGCGGCTGTCCATCGTGAAGAAGACAGACGTCAGCCGCCGAAAGAAGCAAACTGGAATGCAATGTCAAAATTGAGCATCGGCCAAGAAAACACCATGGTAATGCTGAAGCCCTGTCAAGACGACTATGCCGACGGAATTGCAAGCATTGTTCTTCTGTTGAACGAAAAGTAGTGTTAGAACAAGTTACATGCCTACATACCACCGTGGAGAGACAAGAGAATTGGGAAGACACAGTGCTGATTGAGGAACAGCGTACCGATAATGACCTAGGACCCATCATGAAATGGAAGGAGACAGGAGAATCTCGACCAACGTGGGCGGACGTAAGCCCCCTTAGTACTACGACGAAATGTTATTGGGCCCAATGGGATTCCCTAAAACTCAAGAATAAATTCCTTAAAAGAACCTGGGAAAGTCCAGACGGAACAAAGAAGCGACTACAAGTTGTGTTGCCCAAGAAAAAAACGAAAGAAGTAATAAAAGAGCTGCATGCTGGGACTGGAGGTGGACATTTTGGGATGAAGAAGACCTTAGAGAAACTACGTGAACGGTATTACTAGGTGAACGCTAGATTAGATGTGGAAGACTGGTGTAGAAAATGTGAAGTAAGTGCTTCCAACAAAGGTCCGAGAACCAGGACACGAGGAAAGATGCACCATTCGAAAGAATAGCCATGGATATCACTGGCCGTTTCCACCAACTGATGATGGTAACCGCTACATCCTCGTTGTGATGGATTACTTCAGCAAGTGCAATGCAATCCCCAACCAGGATGCAACCACCGTGGCAAAGGCAATAATAAACAACTAGATCAGCCGACATGGAGTTCCTATGAGCGATATGTTCTTTATATCTTGTTAAAATAGCACGATTTGTTTATCCAACATATTTAAGTTCACAACCTTCACATT
This sequence comes from Agrilus mali, assembly GCA_029378335.1. Classification (NCBI taxonomy): domain Eukaryota; kingdom Metazoa; phylum Arthropoda; class Insecta; order Coleoptera; family Buprestidae; genus Agrilus; species Agrilus mali. The sequence goes on along the minus strand of CM055663.1, from coordinate 12,206,930 downwards.
TTTTCCAATAATTAGCAGTAGCACTCGTTAATTAAGACATACTAATCTTCTTTAGTGTGTTTTTAACATCTATGGTAACCACTCTAGACAGGGAATGCTAGTCGATGGTCCAAGAATTCTTCTTTTGGTACTACAATGCCCATTCAATGTTGTTATTTTAACTTTTCCTTATATTAAGTACTAAATTAGTGCTAGGCAAATTTAAAACATTAACTAAATATTTGTTACAATATGACCTCTGTGATATTTAATTTTTGTTGTAATATAATTCACAAGTAAACAATCAATTATTTGCTCTTTTTTCACTTTGTTGTGACGCCTATGATTTAAATTCGATAATACCGTACCGTACCGTCGTGGTCTTTGACAACGAACCTCCGTGAATAATCGTATTTATTGGCTATAGGCAGTGTTATTGTATTCTGGGGTCTGTCCAGACATGTACATATGAATAAACGACGAAAGCCTGTACAACTTCGTAATATTACCTATATATTCCTTAGGGATGGACCTCGGGCCCGTCGATTTTCAATTTCGCTATATGAAAGCTGAATCCCTTATTTATAAGAATGTCCAAGTCTTTCAGGCGATTTACATGAGTTATCTATCTATCTATCTATCACAAAAACTTGAGGTATTTATGAACTGCATAATTGGTAAAGAAACAAGGGGGTTTAATTTCATTTTCCTATCGTGGACGCATCTGATTCGCAGAGGTGTCTTTTCCCCCTTTTCTAAAGACAATTTTAATAAAGTTCTTCGATTGTTTTCGGTACAATCCAAAGCGCCAATTCTTTTTCGTCAGCGATGGAGACAAGACAGTGATTACATTCCAGTTGCCGATCGTTTTTCATTCTGATGGAAGGAAAAAGATTCCAATCGACGCATTCAGGAAAGCGACGTCCTTCGCGTACACTCACGCCACGACGGCAATCATCACCCGATTTCGTATGTCTACGTATCTGTACGGAGGTTGTAAGAAAACAAAAAGGAATGCTACGGTACGTTCGGTACACAATGGTGACATATACAGGGTGTTGAGAGAAACAAGTGAAAATGTTATAACCAGTGGTGTACCTAGGCCCTTCCTTAATATTTGTCTTGAATATATTAAGTACCTAATGAATCCGAACTACCCCACTGTACAATGATTGGTATAATGTTTGAATATAAAACAGGGTCTATCTTTTTTTTTCTAAAATATTGCGTCAGTTGTTTAGGTAGGGACGGTACGTGTAATGTTTCCTGTTACCCTCGATGAACGCTCCCGTCGTATCGACGGTGGTTGCAAAATAAAAGTAATCTAGTTTCAAATGTGTCGTTGTAAAGTCTTCTTTGTGTCGCTTACGCGCGCCAATAACCATCGCCAATTGCTACGCTACACGTGATATATGTGACACACGGCACGGGGAAATTAGTTCCCGAGAACAAGGCGACGGACGGAAAAGTGTAGTATAGTAATAGTAGACGAAAAGAAACGCGCCCGTACGTTTCTTTTTGTTTCCCGTTTCATCCCCAATATATATAAATGGGCTAGCGCACACCGACACGTCTGGCGATTGGAAAAATATTGGCTTGAATTTTCCGAGAATGGGGTTTCGAAGGTCATACTAAACTACGGTTGACGGTTTCGAAACAGGCGCTCGGCAAAAATTGGAATATAAGTGGCAGTAAATTATCCACCCCTCACCCATCCACGTTACGGAAGTAAACTCTACCATTAACAACATTCAGCCTTATTAATAGTCAGTTATGTAGTAGTGACTACTAGCAAGCTATTAAGAGCCTACTAAAAAAAATCGTATTAATAATGACAATTAGTAGACTACTAAACTTAGTAGCTAGGTACTAAGAAAGTTAGTAGAGTGGTAGTCTGTGTTTAAGCCGTGCAAATATGATAAACATAACCTCAAGTGGCAGATTTTAAAAGTAATATTTCAAGAAGGGAGTTATTTATACAAAATACAAAATTAAAAAGAATATCACAAGAATAAGATGAAAATGGGAAGGATTTGTAAAATTGAATTAAAAAATTAAGAATTTTTTTTTTAATTTATTTCAAAGGGCAATTTTTACCCTTTAAAAATTATTACAATCGTTTTTATTAATATATTGGATAGTGATGTGAAATAATTACAAAATGTATTGAATTAACATTTTGTTTGTATATTTTAAAGTAAATTGTGTGAATAAGTAAAATTTTATTCTTAAAGTAATGGTAATAATGATTCGTAAATAAAAAATGAACGAATTTATCTATTTATTTAGACTAGCTGTACGTAAGTTAGTTCCAAAAATTTTAATTTAATCATCTATTTGCCAATAAGTACATCCTACTGAGAAAAACAAATCCATGTGTGTAGACCGGACAAAATAAGGGTAATTAATATTAAAGTTTGATTTATGTGACCCTGAGGGTTGTTTAAATTGTCCTTTATCGATAAGAAAATATTATTTGTATTCTTCTTTGGGTATTTAATCCTGGGCAGTTGATGATATATTCCACTGTTTGGAAGGAGTTGGTGTTGTATTTTGTAATGTAACGTATTTTTCTACGAAAAATACCGTTACGAAAATTTAACTTATTTCTGTTCAGTTTGTCTTGGTTCACTAGTATTGATTTCTTCCAAATTTTGATCGACCTTCCGTCTTATCATTAAGGCTAACAACTTTGCGCAGGACTAGGCAATCGATTATAGGATCTTGAAATTTTTCGGTCGATGCTGGGGACTTCTTCCTCTACCGTTTCGACTGACTGGACGTGTTTGTGTGTTCTTCTCTAAGTGTTTTGTGCTGATGTTGGGTGAAAATTTTCTGAACCAGTTACCGTTTTTATTTTAAATAGTTTCTGTAAATTCTTCTAAATTAATTATTTCTTGTAAATTTCATTTCTGCTTTTTATTCAACTTTTTTATATAGGTAATTAATTAATTTTAACTTTTTTATCAATTTTTTTTGTAGCCAAGAGGCATTTATTATATCTAATTTTATCTTGGTAATCTTTTAGGCCTTTGAGGCAATTTTGTAATTTAAAACATTAAATCAATTTATTTCATTATTCTCACTTTTATTATTTTTTATAAATTTAAATTTTTTATGGTATCTGGGGAGTAAATGGTTGTGTGCAGTACATGTGCTCTGACTCGACAGTGACTACCCTGCACTTTTCCTTATCCTTTTTTTTTTAATGCATCTTCAATGCCAGTTACTTTTTAACTTTATTTTTAATATCATATAATTTTTTAGATTTCCTTTAATTGTATGTTCGTTCCTTTGTCGCCCATCCACAGAGCTAATTAGGTTCCTGACGGACTGGTAAGCTGGAGGACGGGTCGGGGTGAAGACTATAGTTATTTCATCAGGCCAAGGGAAATAATTAAATTTCTTCGGACCAGCCTAATAAAGAGCCAAGTAACACCTGCAGGTGGCTCCTGAAATAACGTAACAAGGTGGTTCCAAATTCCCATCTATTGGAAGTCCCTAAAAATACCCTGAACCCAGCGGCAGTCCCACCCTTGTCCCAAGGAACGTGTTTGGATGGGCATGTTCGTTTTGTAAGTGTTTTTCCGTGTTGTAAGTTTTTTCAATATACTCTTCAAGTTTTTTTGTGCTATTTTATGAGAGCTTCGAGCTCTCACAACATCAGGGTCCTTTAGGAACCACCTCTGCTCTACCCGGAGCACAGTAAGTTTAAGTTCTTCTTTGTTTGACAAAGTGGCGCCCGAGCAATTTTATTTTTCTAAATTTGGTTAATTCATTTTTTTTTTTAACTAACACTATTTTGAGCTAATAAGTAATAGTTTTGTTAAAGTACATTATGGAGTAGTTGTTTTTCATTAGGTGTAGGTACATGCGCTAAATTACTACGGCCAATTCTTTTTTGTATTGTAACTTCTTAAATTGCTAATATTTTCTATGCTAATTGTTATCGGAATGTTGAACGTATGTAACTGCTACACCACTACAAAAATAAGTAAAAGAGAAATCACAACAAACCTTTCCTGCACTGCATTTAATAAAAGTGGTTAATAATTTAAATTAAAAGTAAGGTTAAGCCGTTAAACGTCAAAAATACCGATGTTTATTCGTTTAGTATGTGTTTAGTAGCTATTACTTAGTACTAGTAGGCTACTAGAGTCCGTTCAATTTATTTTTTCCGGTTTTGTATTATAAAGTAAAAATTGTAAATCATTTACTTTATTATTTATTTTGGCACAATTAATTCACCCCTATACTTACTACAAGAAAGACAAAGACACCCTTGTCCTTTTTAGCGAGTCGGAGGTAATGAGCAGTGCAGGTATCATTTATAATGTTGTCGCATCTTCCTCTTCTATGTTTGAAATTTGTAAAGTTGTCTCTTTTTTATTATTTTGCTGCGAAAAGCGAGACATGCATACGCAAACTATAAAAGTAGAACGGAAACGAGCAGAATTGAATTACTACCTGCATCACTTGTATCTCATCCTCATCAAAAATGATGGGGTGTCCTTCTCTTTCTTGTGGTAGGTATAGAGTCTAGTTAATTTATTGCGCCAATAATAAATAATAAAGTAAAAGATTTCTAATTTTTATAAAAAAACTTTATAAACCAAAACCGGAAAAATTAAATTGAACGGACTCAAACATCCTACTAAACCGTTGACTATTAATAAGGCTAATTGAATATTTTTTTGTCTTAAAACGTTAATTTAATTGAGTTTTTAATTGGCGAAAAGTAAGGCCAAAATTGTAACATTGATTATTCTGGCCAATTACAACCATTGCGACAATGATTCCGTTTGTTGGTTAAAAGGTAGATTGTAAAATAAACAAGTTGACGTTTCCGCCGGTTCAAAGTTCACCTGGGACATGAAGAGTTAGGACTTCACCTCCTCTCTTCGCGTTACAAAGGTTAATTCAATTCGAAACACGGTCCCGCACTCGCAGTCGCGCTCAAAACTCGTAAACAGTATTTACGAAGAGCGTTTACAGGTCCCAGGGGGAAACTTGCAGGCAACAACAATCGCAATTCGACCGGATTCCCACAACTTGAGGGCACTGGAGTGAAAAAGGTTACACGCGGAAAATTTTAATTGGATTTTGTTTCCTCATTCGTTACCTTACACGAATATCCTTTTGAAGGCCCCGCACGATTGCCCCCTTTTGCGTGAGTTTGCTGGGATTTACCTGAAACAAAATGGTAAAATTAGTTACGTAGAACTTTTACCGTTTCAATTTGAAAATTCGGAAGAGAAAACAGAAAAGTAGTAAAAACGAGTTATCGGCACAAATCCTTAAAGGATTAAAGGATTAATTAATTAATAGTCAGCTTTCACAACGGTGCGTTACTTCAGTTTTATTATGAAACCAACAGTATACTTAGGGTGTTATTTTGTCCAGCCTAATCATCCACCCACATGATGTGATAATGATTTCAGTAAATTTACCCATTCCAGAAGTAACGGAGTCCTACGCGATGAGTCATCGTTTTTTACCGTACAGTGCGACCAATGACTTTTTGCTGTTATACTAATTGTACTAATAATAATCTAGGTTGTGCTACAGACAATGAGTTTTTGGGAGTAGGTAAATTCCACGTTATTCTAGGCCTTTAGGCCTATTTCGTTCAGTTCTTTACACATCAGCGGTGAAATATGATAAACATAACCTCAAGTGGCAGATCTTAAAAGTAATATTTCAAGAAGGGAGTTATTTATACAAAATACAAAATTAAAAAGAATATCACAAGAATAAGATGAAAATGGGAAGGATTTGTAAAATTGAATTAAAAAATTAAGAATTTTTTTTTTAATTTATTTCAAAGGGCAATTTTTACCCTTTAAAAATTATTACAATCGTTTTTATTAATATATTGGATAGTGATGTGAAATAATTACAAAATGTATTGAATTAACATTTTGTTTGTATATTTTAAAGTAAACTGTGTGAATAAGTAAAATTTTATTCTTAAAGTAATGGTAATAATGATTCGTAAATAAAAAATGAACGAATTTATCTATTTATTTAGACTAGCTGTACGTAAGTTAGTTCCAAAAATTTTAATTTAATCATCTATTTGCCAATAAGTACATCCTACTGAGAAAAACAAATCCATGTGTGTAGACCGGACAAAATAAGGGTAATTAATATTAAAGTTTGATTTATGTGACCCTGAGGGTTGTTTAAATTGTTCTTTATCGATAAGATGATATATTCCACTGTTTGGAAGGAGTTGGTGTTGTATTTTGTAATGTAACGTATTTTTCTACGAAAAATACCGTTACGAAAATTTAACTTATTTCTGTTCAGTTTGTCTTGGTTCACTAGTATTGATTTCTTCCAAATTTTGATCGACCTTCCGTCTTATCATTAAGGCTAACAACTTTGCGCAGGACTAGGCAATCGATTATAGGATCTTGAAATTTTCCGGTCGATGCTGGGGACTTCTTCCTCTACCGTTTCGACTGACTGGACGTGTTTGTGTGTTCTTCTCTAAGTGTTTTGTGCTGATGTTGGGTGAAAATTTTCTGAACCAGTTACCGTTTTTATTTTAAATAGTTTCTGTAAATTCTTCTAAATTAATTATTTCTTGTAAATTTCATTTCTGCTTTTTATTCAACTTTTTTATATAGGTAATTAATTAATTTTAACTTTTTTATCAATTTTTTTTGTAGCCAAGAGGCATTTATTATATCTAATTTTATCTTGGTAATCTTTTAGGCCTTTGAGGCAATTTTGTAATTTAAAACATTAAATCAATTTATTTCATTATTCTCACTTTTATTATTTTTTATAAATTTAAATTTTTTATGGTATCTGGGGAGTACCTAAATGGTTGTGTGCAGTACATGTGCTCTGACTCGACAGTGACTACCCTGCACTTTTCCTTATCCTTTCTTTTAATGCATCTTCAATGCCAGTTACTTTTTAACTTTATTTTTAATATCATATAATTTTTTAGATTTCCTTTAATTGTATGTTCGTTCCTTTGTCGCCCATCCACAGAGCTAATTAGGTTCCTGACGGACTGGTAAGCTGGAGGACGGGTCGGGGTGAAGACTCTATAGTTATTTCATCAGGCCAAGGGAAATAATTAAATTTCTTCGGACCAGCCTAATAAAGAGCCAAGTAACACCTGCAGGTGGCTCCTGAAATAACGTAACAAGGTGGTTCCAAATTCCCATCTATTGGAAGTCCCTAAAAATACCCTGAACCCAGCGGCAGTCCCACCCTTGTCCCAAGGAACGTGTTTGGATGGGCATGTTCGTTTTGTAAGTGTTTTTTCTTGTTGTAAGTTTTTTCAATATACTCTTCAAGTTTTTTTGTGCTATTTTATGAGAGCTTCGAGCTCTCACAACATCAGGGTCCTTTAGGAACCACCTCTGCTCTACCCGGAGCACAGTAAGTTTAAGTTCTTCTTTGTTTGACAAAGTGGCGCCCGAGCAATTTTATTTTTCTAAATTTGGTTAATTCATTTTTTTTTATAACTAACACTATTTTGAGCTAATAAGTAATAGTTTTGTTAAAGTACATTATGGGGTAGTTGTTTTTCATTAGGTGTAGGTACATGCGCTAAATTACTACGGCCAATTCTTTTTTGTATTGTAACTTCTTAAATTGCTAATATTTTCTATGCTAATTGTTATCGGAATGTTGAACGTATGTAACTGCTACACCACTACAAAAATAAGTAAAAGAGAAATCACAACAAACCTTTCCTGCACTGCATTTAATAAAAGTGGTTAATAATTTAAATTAAAAGTAAGGTTAAGCCGTTAAACGTCAAAAATACCGATGTTTATTCGTTTAGTATGTGTTTAGTAGCTATTACTTAGTACTAATAGGCTACTACAGTCCGTTAAATTAATTTATTCCGGTTTTGTATTATAAAGTAAAAATTGTAAATCATTTACTTTATTATTTATTTTGGCACAATAAATTAATTCACCCCTATACTTACTACAAGAAAGACAAAGACACCCTTGTCCTTTTTAGCGAGTCGGAGGTAATGAGCAGTGCAGGTATCATTTATAATGTTGTCGCATCTTCCTCTTCTATGTTTGAAATTTGTAAAGTTGTCTCTTTTTTATTATTTTGCTGCGAAAAGCGAGACATGCATACGCAAACTATAAAAGTAGAACGGAAACGAGCAGAATTGAATTACTACCTGCATCACTTGTATCTCATCCTCATCAAAAATGATGGGGTGTCCTTCTCTTTCTTGTGGTAGGTATAGAGTCTAGTTAATTTATTGCGCCAATAATAAATAATAAAGTAAAAGATTTCTAATTTTTATAAAAAAACTTTATAAACCAAAACCGGAAAAATTAAATTGAACGGACTCAAACATCCTACTAAACCGTTGACTATTAATAAGGCTAATTGAATATTTTTTTGTCTTAAAACGTTAATTTAATTGAGTTTTTAATTGGCGAAAAGTAAGGCCAAAATTGTAACATTGATTATTCTGGCCAATTACAACCATTGCGACAATGATTCCGTTTGTTGGTTAAAAGGTAGATTGTAAAATAAACAAGTTGACGTTTCCGCCGGTTCAAAGTTCACCTGGGACATGAAGAGTTAGGACTTCACCTCCTCTCTTCGCGTTACAAAGGTTAATTCAATTCGAAACACGGTCCCGCACTCGCAGTCGCGCTCAAAACTCGTAAACAGTATTTACGAAGAGCGTTTACAGGTCCCAGGGGGAAACTTGCAGGCAACAACAATCGCAATTCGACCGGATTCCCACAACTTGAGGGCACTGGAGTGAAAAAGGTTACACGCGGAAAATTTTAATTGGATTTTGTTTCCTCATTCGTTACCTTACACGAATATCCTTTTGAAGGCCCCGCACGATTGTCCCCTTTTGCGTGAGTTTGCTGGGATTTACCTGAAACAAAATGGTAAAATTAGTTACGTAGAACTTTTACCGTTTCAATTTGAAAATTCGGAAGAGAAAACAGAAAAGTAGTAAAAACGAGTTATCGGCACAAATCCTTAAAGGATTAAAGGATTAATTAATTAATAGTCAGCTTTCACAACGGTGCGTTACTTCAGTTTTATTATGAAACCAACAGTATACTTAGGGTGTTATTTTGTCCAGCCTAATCATCCACCCACATGATGTGATAATGATTTCAGTAAATTTACCCATTCCAGAAGTAACGGAGTCCTACGCGATGAGTCATCGTTTTTTACCGTACAGTGCGACCAATGACTTTTTGCTGTTATACTAATTGTACTAATAATAATCTAGGTTGTGCTACAGACAATGAGTTTTTGGGAGTAGGTAAATTCCACGTTATTCTAGGCCTTTAGGCCTATTTCGTTCAGTTCTTTACACATCAGCGGTGAAATTAGAGGTTAAATCAATTTAAAAATGGCCATTGGTGTATGATATTCAGTGTCTGTAATGTAGCTTTTTTAATTTAAATTTAATTATTCAGTTAATATAAAAATGCCAGTTAGCGAGATTAAAATTACTGTCTGTGGTCTCTTAGGCATCGTTTTCTCTTAAGTACTAAACAGAGGTCGCAACTACAGCCAATACGGACAGAAGTGCCAGATTTACGTAAGGACATATTATGTGTTTAAACATTTTTTTATTAATTCGATAAATAAGTAAAAATAATATATTTATACATATTAACTGATGAAAGTTATAATTTACAAACAGTTCATTTTGTGGTAGAAATAAGGGTCATTATTTTTGTAAAGGCATGAGTAAGGGAGGGAGGAGCAAAGTGGGATTGCGGAGCATAGCGAGTAATCCCTGATGAAGGTCGAATGAAACGTCGTGCAAAGGTTCAAATGGCCCACATTGATAGATCGTCAGTCGGCACGTGACTCATGGACGACCCACGCCTTTTCGACAGCCGTTTATCTCTACTTACATTTAGTATAAAATAAAGTCCACTGTCCGTGTATTTTACTGCTAATTTCGGGAACCAATGCATGGATATCAATGAAGTTTTCGTTATTTAAAAGCCATCGTTTTAGGAAGGTTTTAGTGTATATATACACTAAGATTTATTGACAGAAAGTGGAATAATTAGCGAAAATCTCATATGGAAAGTGTACCTTCAATAATGAGACACAAGTTTTCCCGTAGTACACTTCTCCCACTATTAATATAGGCGGGGCCAGGCGCCGGAGGGGGTAGCTATGGTGGGGATGTTCGAAGGCCAAGCCGGCCTATATAAACAAATGTCTCAAAAACAGTGTTTCATTTAATAATATAGGTATGTACGTGAAATTAAACATTATCTATTTTTGTGGTTATTATTTTTTTTGCAGCAATGCCTTCTAGACAATTAAAGATGATTCGGTTGGCTTGAAATTGATGCAAAATGTTGTTCTAAAAGATTTTATATCGTCGATAATAAAGACTACTAAATTTCGAAGCGATTTTTATTTTTAAATTTTAACTACCCTACAGTGCCCCAAAAGGTGCCCCACTTTACCCTCCATTAAGGGGTATTCATGTATTTCTATATCATAATTGAGAAAATATATCCCTAGTCATTCGCAATACGTAAACCACGATATTCAGTTAACATTTGTTATTTAATTATAGTATTTTATCTTGTACGTATGTTTGAGTCTTAAGTACGCCATATTTCCCTCTCCCCGTTCCCTAATTAAGAGGGTATGACATCGACAAGTCAAACCAAATTGGTTGCCAATAGCATTAACTATTGTGTGAAATACGTGTAATTTTTACTTGATAACTCGAACTCCTATTCTTACTTGAATATCTTAATAACTCCAAGATAATATTTAGCGTCAACTTCAATGTATAAGTCGTATTTTATGGGGGGGGGGGCAGCCAGTTTGTATGATTATTTGCTATCAAAACGTACTTTAAAAACTTTTTTTGGACAAATATTAAATATTAGAAAAAAGATATTACCTACTTATCTAATATGTATATAAAATTCTCGTGTCACAATGTTAGTTACCATACTCCTCCGAAACGGCTTGACCGATTTTTATGACATTTTATATGCATATTCAATAGGTCTGAGAATCGGGAACTATCTATTTTTCATACCCCTAAGTGATAAGGGTTGTCCACCCCTAACATTTAAAGTTTTTGGACAAATTTTTTATTTTTATTTTTTTATGATTTGGAATTAAAAATACATATAACCCTTAATTTTCACCTTTCTACCTCACACCCCATTTTTTAATAGCGATATTAGTACTGTAATAATCTTCAACTCTCAGTAGTCGATAACTGATCAATTATTATCAATCGATTAGTCTTCCCCGCCAGGCGTCTACTGATGTCACTACTCACCCAGCAAACATCACGGAGTGGGGATGAGAATGAAGCAGATTTTTTTAGAATGTTACAGGCAGTTCAAATATGTTGTAAGAAGTAAAATAATGTTTTATTAAAACTTTTCAGAATGATTTGGCAATGTTCAAGAATGTTCCAGAATCTTGAAGATCATTCAAGAATGTTTCAGAATGTTAAAAAAAGTTAGAGAATGTTTTGAATCTTTATGGGATGTTCTAAATTCGCGAATATTCTAGAATGTTCCATTAAACGTGTAATATATTCTTACCCGGACAACGCCGGATATTGCTGCTGGTATCTATCTATTTGTCTGTAATTTTAAATAAATATATACATATTTATGCTCATTTATATTTTTTTACTATTCATTAAGTCGAAGTTTTTATGTGTCACATAGTGATTCGAGTTATCGAAGTTTGACTGTAATTTGTTTAATCTTATCTGCTTAAAGCGGATAAGAAAATTTCGACTTTATTAAGAGAATTATCAGATCAAGGCCTGTAATTCTGAAAAGTGTGCAAATTGATAAGAAGATGTGGGTTAATAACAGCTATTGAATAGCAAATTTTCTCTCTCTTGTTAAGTATGTGGAATTTACTTTGAAAAGCGCGGCAGTTTACCTGTTTATTACCGGATGCTCCAATTTTGTCCTGTTAAGCTCGTTGTTCCAAGCTTTTGTGCGTCCGTTGATTGAACTAATAAAGATACATGTATTTTAAGTGCTTGTTTATTATACCTTGTTTGTACCTGCTTCCGTTTCTCTCTCTAGTGCACGAATAAGTCAATTATCGTAATAAATTGTGAGAAAATTACCGTCAGCATCAGCAACGAGGCATCAAACAACTAATAACGTAAGGATCGTTTCATTTTTTATACATACACCCAAAACTTCGTACAAAACAGTTATTTCAGATGGCGCTTCGTACACTGTTTGAGATAATTAAATAAACTAACAATATATATTTCAAATGGATAAATTTTTGTTTCAAATAAATATTTTATGATACACTTAAAATTTCCAATAAATGCTAACACTGAATCGTTTATAAAGTAATTTTTTTATTAGCTCTCTTCAAGTTATAAAGTTTAGATGTTGGAGTGCGGTTGGAAATTTGAATGTGCAGAATGGGGATTGTTTTCCCCCGGGATTGACCAGTAGCTCCGCTCCAGTCATTGATTGGAAGTGGCGGTCAAAGCTCGAACTGCTTTTATCGCAGGGTGTCACGGAATGCTGCAGCTTTCCCACCAAATACGTAGAAAAGCAGAAAGCTGAAGGACGAAATTTTACCCCGGCTAGTTGCGATACGAACCACAGCGTGACGCCACTCGACAGTCCGGCGATACCCGAAAACAAACAAAAACGGAGAAAATGTTTTCTCAAAAGTAATATAAAAGAAAAAATACTTTTAGATAAATAGAACACTTGATGAAAGCGAAAATTTCTCATCGTAGCTAAGATACCTAAACAGTCATGACAAAAACTGATTTTCAAAAATGTTTATTACAGCAAATTATGCTGCAAGTTGCTGCTCACTCTGATTGAAAAGTACTAACTTTAGAACTTTATGTTAAGAAAAAGAATCAAAATGTGATAGATCCTATGCCACTTTTCATTAAATTTGCGATAATTTTGGAGACACTTCTACAGCCCTAAAACCTCAAATAAACCAGACATTTTACTGTGAAGGGATGGGGGATTGTGCCTTCACTACCTGCCTTATCATTTAACAAGATAATCGTAGCAATGAATGCAATCCCTCTGAAGTGGAGCAGAATAAGGAATTACGCGGTTGGTGTACCGCGGAATTTGATCCGAAAATCCGTCACCCCCGCACCCCTCCCTCTCCTGCCAACCATACCTATCCTCCTCATCATCCAACCCCTTATCCATGTCACAATATACCTACACGTTGCGTGTGTAAAACAGTGACGTGTGAGATCCACGTACAACAAAGCGTCGTGTACAACTAAAATGGAAACAGACGATGAGCGCCGCGACGTCGACGACGACGTAGACGTCGCGGGGGTTTTCAGCTGATATACACACTAAGCGTTTAATCCACCTTATGCAAAATGTGTGCGAGTTGAATGGTTCTGGTGAGGTCTTGATTTCAGACGCTTCAGCAACACAATAATACAAACGTACATTTATATAATACGTGGATGTGGAGCTGCCTACCTAAAGTACACATTTCTTCTCTATTTCTCCCCCTAAAACACTGACTTGCTCGCAGTAGCTTCCACAACGTTTCAAATTAAATCTAACGTACGAACGTTAATAAGAATCCATTTAATACAAAGATTACTCGGGTAATCTTACTACCTCTCGAAATCCACGAGTACATGCTTATATAATACTTAAACCATAATTATTAATTGTTTATGTATTAATTACGATAGTAATACATATTTCCAGAAGCCACAAAAATGTGAAGCAAAATGGTAAGAGTTTCTTTAAAAGAATTTATGGAGCCAAGACAATATTTTGTACCAGATGTCTACGTTAAGGCCGGTTGTCCACGAATACGATCTAACGGTAGTCAGACAGTTCAAAAGATGTTTAAAACAGACCGATCCGGATCGGATTGCAGGTAGTAACGTCAACTTCAAAAAAAAAAAAAAAACACTTATCACCCAGCCAAATTGAGTTTTTTGTTTCAAATAATGTATATCGTCATTTATATAATACTATAGATAGTATATATGCCCGCGACTTCGTCCGAGTGGAATAGTGACTTTCGGCAGCATTTAAAATTATTTTCTTCTATATTTTTATTTTCTGGGCCATAAGCCTTTTGCCGACATCATTACACAAAAACTTTCATTCCTAATTTTTGCCCCCTTTAGGGTATAATTTTTACAAACTTTAAATGTCGTATTTATATCTAATCAAAAGCCCAAAAAATTCAAGCCTCTAGCTTTATATCTACTTATCTATCTCTGTACAAAATTCTCATTTAAATCGGCTCAGTAGTTTGAGCGTGATTGCGTAACACACAGACAGACAAAGTTACTTCCGCATTTATAATATTATAGATTAATAAAGTTTAATTATAGTTTAAAATGGTTTATATAGCTTAGTATTCAACTCCTTTTATTGATCCAAATAAACAAAACCTCTATAACTTGATACACTTTTGCAGTTTAGGAACAACACTTTATTCTATATATACACACTATTATTTACAAAATTAATTTTAGGCAACACTATTCGACATGAGAAAGAAAGGAAAAAAAACGAAGCGAACTAGCGTGAATAAACCAATACAATGAAACAGAATATACCATTAATAACTAGATACACTAAAACTATAGACGAATTTGGAAGTTCAGGAGAATATGAGAGCTGGTGGTGATGAAGTGTCGGAGAGTTTTTTTCTTCCTGTACTGAGGAATGTCTCGATATATATACAACCCCAGCACCAAGCAAAGGTTGTGACAAAGAGGGGTTGAAAGTGGGGTGGTTAAAGAGGGGCGAAAAGTAACGATAAAAACGAATTCGTTTTTACGTCACTTTCGCGGTGGAAAATAAAAAAACAAATAGCGGGAAATGATAGGGCATGCATGAAAACATATGATGAAAAAAAAGAACCATGATTTTACGTTAACAAATGATGAAATAAGAAAAAAAAAAACATAAAAAAAAAGGAAACAATAAAACTAGAGTAAAAGAGTGGAAAGAAACATAGATGGGAAAACTACAACCGAATCAAGAATAAAAAAAGGAAATAGCAAATAGAGAAGAAAAAAAATTGTTACTTTAATTTAAAATTGAAAGAAGATAAAAGTGTGTCGTTATGTATAAATTCGGTTGTAGCACGGGGTGGTTCAGGTAGACGGAGGGTTAGGTAAACGGAAGGTTACTGTCCGGTAAAACCGATAATGATCGGGAAGACCAAGATAATGTTAGTTGGTACCTTATTGTAATTAGCTTCGAGGAATCGGTTTCGCTAATGGTACTCGTATCAAACTTTTTACACTTAATATTTTAATTTTCTGGGCCGTAAGCTTTTTGGATGACGTCATTACACAAAAACTTTCATCGGCTAATTTTTTACGAACATTAAATGTATTTATTTATATCTAATCACAAGCCTAGAAAATCTTTAAAAATTACGGAATTTCCGCACAAACTTTCCTATTTCAACCCCTTGCAACCCTTTTGTCGCATTAAAAAGTAGCCTATGTCCTTTATCAGGCTCTAGACTATCTCTGTACCAAATTTCATTTAAATCGGTTCAGTAAATTATAGGCGAGATTGTGTAGCATACAGACAGAATTACTTCCGCATTTATAATATTCCGCGAATTCATTTTCATCAATTTTCCCATAGGAATAAGATATTTTCCCGCAGTAAAACGTAGCCTATGTATTAATCCAGGGTGTCAGCTAACTCCATACCAAATTTTATTAAAATCGCTCCAGCCGTTTAGACGTGAAGAAGTAACAAACATACACACTCACAAACTTTCGCCTTGATAATATTAATGTGATAGTGTGATGTGGATGTATATACAGAGCAGCCTAACATTTCTTCTCTATTTCTCCCGCTAAAACACTGACTTGCTAGCAGTGACTTCCACCACGTTTCAAATGAAATTTAACGGACAAACGTTAAGAAGAATCCATTTAATACAAAGATTACTCGGTTAATCTTACTACATCTCCACATCCTCGAGTACATGCTTACATTATACTTAAACCGTAAATAATTATATATTGATTACGATAGTAATACATATCTCAAAAATCCAAAACAAACTATAATAATATTTTAAGACTTTCTCTAAAAAATTTCTTAGGCGTCAAAACGTAACGCTAAAACCGGTTATCCACTAATCCGACCCAATAATAGTCGGACGGTTGGTAAGATGTTTAAAACTGACCGAGCCGGATCGGATTGTAAGTAGTACGTCCACTGAAAGGATTTCTATCACCTAGCTAAATTAAGTTCTTTTGCTCCAAATAAAAGGATTAATTTATTCAGTTCACTGTCTCTAAAAGAAAAATAGGTTACCTTGAATACATACTGTATGGAGAATGGTATCATTTTCAACGCCTCGTTCTTCAAGATAATAGTAAAGGAAAGAGACGAGGATCAGGCCGAATAAGAAATATCCGTCAATGGACAGAATGCTGCAATTAATAGAATCATATGAAAAGAAAACGATGCAGCACTGTAAGAAGAAGTAATTCTAGTTGACGGACTGTCCTCGTTTATATGTATTAGATCCTCATTGTCCGACTTTGGTCTGACCGGATTCGTGGATAACCAACCTAAAGGAACAAACCAATTGAGAGTATAACATTTCGCCATCATATTCACTGAAGAAAAGTAGTTTTTAGACCGCACCGTAATTTGAAGCACCGGTAAGACTGAACGGTTGTGGAAGTGTCCTTAATAAAACAAAATAGCTTCGTAAATAACGAACTCGCTTAATCAGAGTCAGTTAAATTTAATAATATAATAACGTTAAGTACAATAAATAATAATTTGTGTTTAAATGTGCACGCGGGGTTCGGTTCATTTGGCTGTTCCGTTTTCCTTTTGTTCGCGTAGCTATCTATTGTTGCCGGCAATGCACAACTTGGCAATGGAAGTGGACGACATCAAGTCGGCGTAGGAGTGACGTGGACAGGTGTAACGTAAAATTGACGTTAATTGGAGCGGAGATTTAATGAACATGGCGAGCGCGCGCGGATGCTCGGTTTTTTGGGGGCGCAAGGACGGGAACAGCAACGTGAGATAGCACGTGAAACATACATATGTGTGTGTTTGTCTGTATGACAGTATGTATGTATTTGTGTATACGTGTGTGTATGTGTGTGTGTACATATGCGACCTGGGTCCTCTGCCGTTGTTTTCAAATTAGACCTCGATGAATTATTGCGCGTTATAAAGCGCGAGAGCGATGCAGTGGTCTCGTCCCACTTCCAAAACGACAAGTGAAACATCAGGTAACGAGCGGATTAATCAGCTTCTCCTGGACACGTTTAGATTATTTTTAAAATGACCTATTCATGTTGCACGTCACGGGGACCCGGTGAAAAATTACCCAAAGTCCGACCGGTAGCTTAATTTCGTTATTTATACACCTTTACGTACGTGTCACGTAATCGAAAGGCATTAATTATTATTTTTTTGTTACGAAATAATATAAAATATAAAATGCTACTCGCTGAATTTCTCTTTTAATACGTTTTAAATAGTTTAAAGGGCTACTTACACTACTGTACACCGGACGAAGCACGGATATGTTGTAGTTTTTCGTTATGGAATAATTTACAATGCCCAGTTTGGACTGGGAGTGAAGAGCCCGGGTGACATTGGGATTTAAAGCTTAATCGATCCTAAAGATGAAAAAAGCATTTTTTCCCGAAATGACCGCAGGATCAACCATTTTTCGAAATTTTCTGTTTCATTTCTCTCTACATATCAATGAATTATTTTACTACACATGTAGGTCGTAAGCTTGGAAGTAGGTAGGGTAGTGTGCCCACGTAGGCTAGGGGCCGGCTGACAAGCGCCACCCTGACTATATGGCTAGTCCGACCCTGCACAATTCACCATCATATCGTGCTCCTAATGGTACTTACCACTGTTTTGAATCCGAAATGTGCTTATGCATTTCTTTTTGGGCTTAGTAATCGAATAGCCATCCGGCACCCGATGGTGTCTTTGACTTCCAATTACCTACCAAGCTCGATTTTTCGTTAAATCTTGATTCGACGTAGCCTGAATTTACACACACTGGTCGGACGCGAAACGGAGCAGCGTGAACTAAACCTTATGCATAAAAAAACACGAATGGGGTCAGGGCTTACATCAAAACGGACTTTAATCTTGAAGTTTGATTATAGCAAATAAATATAGAGAAGTTATTTCGCATGTACTTTCTTATTTACCTAACAACATCTAATGTTGTGCATTCCTTATAAGAAAGATTTTTGATTAAAATTACCTTAGATTGCTTCGTTGCCTATTAAAATTAAGCAGACCGTAAAGACAATGTTTAAAAGACATTATTTTCATTCAACTATGTTGGATTAGTATGATAGTAACTCAGGGATAGCGTTTTAAGGGAATCGCCCGTTCGTTCCCAGAAATATCCGTAAGACCGGTCGTCACATAACGACGGGCAATCTGCTGTAAGTGGCCGAGGTACGGTACAAGGTATACGGGATACGGAGAGAGGTATAATGTCAAAGCTCCTGTCTGTCTCAGGCAGAGATTAGGCAAATCTCGGGCTTTCGGTTTATTTGCGAGAGTTAAGGTTTCATTTTACGTTCACCTGAAAATAAAGGTGTAGTAAAACATGTAGTTCGAGACGGCAGTAAACCGGCCGGCTATAAATGTGACGATCAATTAAGATGCAGATGGGAAACACCCGTTTTGTAAGCAAATCTACGCAACAGTACGCTACCAACCATTACTTACTTAGTCTCTCTCTCAGAATACTATCCTCGAAGTTTGGACGGACCCGGCGGGTACCGGGGATGATCCGTACATTACTTGATTAGTTGATTACATTTGTTAGTGAACTGTTTTCTTATTTGGGTGTTGTATAAACAAATGCTAAAACCTGGAAACTACGCTCAAAGACAAAATGATTTTGCTGTTAAAAATAAAATAAGGTAGGAGAAGCTTCAGTTTGGTCAGTAATTTATTGAAAGTGAGAATGTTTATGACTCAAAATTAAAGTTTAGTGGTTTTGGTGTTTTGTTGTTTCTTTTTACGACCAATCAAATATCAATCACCTGGACGCCATTAAATTGGGATGTGTGCCGATTAAATGATCGAGACGTTACGTTTTTGCACACATCAGAATCAGCAGTTTTACAGTATTTTGGAATTAACGTTTTTATTTTTTAACGTGCGGCCAATAAAAAATGACACAACTACCGGAAGAACCGAACAGTAAAATAATCTTTTGATGTGGTTTTAAAATTCGCCCATAAAACGCAAAATAGCAACGTAGACTCAAATCGACAGATGCAAACGCGGTGTGCTGACTAGCGTGCGCTTTTTATTATTACGTAGATGTATCTCATCTCTCTATATAGGTCCGAACGAACTAAAACTTAACCTGGTTAGAGCTATGACACCGAATCACTTTGGACGCGTTTACTTTTACCCATAATTGCTATTTTTAAATCGTTGTAATTGTAAACTTTATGCATTATATACGACATTTTTACTGCCAACCCTCCAAATAACCATCGCCGTATACCTACTTACTTCTTTATTACTTTACTTCGCGTTTTAGAGTTACTTAAATAAATATTGAGCCCCCAATATTACATGGCTAGGCCCGTTTTAAAATACTTCTACAAAGTATTTACAACGGAATCGTTACAGTTAAAAATAACCGGGTGTTTAATTATAATGAAGTTCATAATTATACTAGCTGCCCCGACCACGCTTTACTGTGGCTCTTGTAACTAATTAAATAACAATTAAAACAGGTAACCTTACATTTATTAAAATGAAGGTTATATCGTAAACACATATGACGTGGAATAGATTGTAGCATCAAAAAATCAAAACACGGCGTTATCTATTAGATGATACACCATTCAGTTAGCAAAAGATGATTAAGTGTTGTATCGTTAAATTAACTTACACCGCCATCTATTAGAAACTTATGGAACTTACAAATAACTCTATAATCGAGATAAAAACTATCTTTTAAGTTGGACCAAATTACATATAGTAAGCTAACTTGCCCACTTGAATGTTTCGTCAAGGTAGTCACCAATCGAAAAATAATTTCTATAAAAGTTGCAGGGTTTAAAAGGGGATATCGAATAGTGACCTACAATTTGATCTTGAACGCAACCTTCAAGGTTATTTAAAAGTCACATCGGTTTTCTTAAAAGGAAACCCCTATTTGTGACTGCGGATTCGGAACAAAATTCGCACAATTTTACGTTCAGGTAGGTCTTCAGATTTTTCTTTTAATTAACTTGGTAATGAAGTATTTTCCTGGTTGTTATGCCGTGGTCCTGTCTTACTCCTTTAATAAAGGTTTCGCCAGTTTCGACTGCTGGCATCCTCAATAGATTTCTGTTGCTCCTGCTGCTTCTTCTGCTGAGACTGTCTCAGCAGAAATCTACTGAGGATATTTTTAAAAACATTAATTTAGTTTTCTTCGTTTCTGCATTTCCTGAGAAAACTTACCGTAGTATTGTATATTTTTTTTTCACACCATCAGAAAGTAGAGATTTCAACGAAGAAAAAGCCCACCAACGTTTTTAAAAAAGCAGATATTTTGACGTGAGAATTTTCGATTGAAAATTAGGGTGCTTTTCAGATATTAAGTAAAAATAAGGTGAAAAAATTAATATTTAAAATCAAAAAAATTACAGCGTGTTTGGGACATAAATAGGTATGTTTTCACCAAATTTCGTAAAAAAAAAAAACTAAAAAGTTGGTTATTTGAATTTTTCACATAAATTTTGAGGTTATGTGAAAAACGTGTAAATACAAAAGTTGTAGATCATTTTATTACCTACAACTTTGGCTTTTAACTTTTTTCCATAAGACTTGTAGTTTTTCCGGAAATCAAGGAAAACCGTTTTTTTTACCCTTAAAACCTAACCACTTCCCCTTCCCGACCTCAGATCGCCCGTAAATTATTTTTCCTTTCATTTCTGTTATATTCTCTTCCTTTTCCAATGGGTTTCATCCTACTATAATTTTTTTCACTTATTACTATTTTTGAAGGTTTTAGCACTGTCTACTCATAAAATTGAAATAGTTATTTTTATTTTGTTCTTTAATTTATAATTATGAGCATCAGGTATTAATTAAGGTAAATCTGTACCTAATGAAATGTTTTGTAATTTCTAAAAGATCTTCGATCAGTGGACGTCAGGAACATAATCTACTGAACTGATTAAATAAACCGAAGAACGTGCCCGACGCTAATGTAAATTCCTTCTCTTTTTGCTACAATTCCAGATGATGAAATTATTACGCAAATTAGCTGCGGAATATTCATTCAAGGTGCTCGTCACTCACTCGTTGTTTAAGAAAGAAGATGATGAAGAAGCTGCTGCCGAGGCGCCGCACGCGTTTGCCTTCTTTTTAACTTCTTGCCCGTCACGTCGGGTCGTACGTGAGCGAGCGTCTTTTCCGCACGTCCGTTGATGACGACGCCAGCGTCGCGGCGCGGCATGTCGTCCCGTCTCTTCGAGACGCCGCGTCTCCAGCCACCGCCGTCGTCGTCGTATGCGGCGATTAATTCATTACCATGATTGGCGATTAGAATCTCAATTTATAAAATACACAGCGCCCCAATTAACGGAATAAAGATTCGACTCGACGGGAGTTACCGGCGTCGTTGGCGTCGACGTCGTCGTCGTCCCAGAGAGCTGAGTCGGTCGTCGGTTGGCTTGTGTACTTTTCGCGAAGTATTTTAATTAGGAGCCATGTAAATCCGATTAGGCGCGCCTAGTTGTTGCGATATTAACTAACTAAGTGGCTGCTTGCGACTACGTTTCTCTCCACCCATTCCTCCACGAGAGCTTTCCATATATTTGGGCCGAAACAAATACAAATTAGCCACCTTCTTGTAATATTTTTTTCTCCGTAAAAAGTACCTATAATAATTTCAGAATTTCTCTTATATTGGTCAAACGGACATTCATTAAATGTACCTACGGTCAAAATAACATTTAGATAATATTAAAAATCAAAAACTTTCAACAGGATTAGCAGAATATTGCATTAACAATAAACGTAACATAGATACAGAAAATATAACATTACTTCATACACAAGCAAAAAGTAGGAAACTAATGTTCTTAGAAAACCTAGAAATTTTATCCTATAGTACACCTTTGGTCATTTCCAAATTTCAAGTCCTCATTATTTGTAACTAGACCAGGGTCGATAATTTCTGAAACCAAAAAAACGGTTTCCTTGATTTCCGGAAAAACTACATGTCTTATAGAAAAAAGTTAAATGGCAAAGTTGTAGATAATAGAAATATCTACAACTTTTGTATTTACACTTTTTTCACATAACCTCAAAATGTATGTAAAAAATTCACATAACCAAGTTTTTGGTTTTTTATTTTTACCTATTACAAAAAAAATTTTTTTTTTCACGAAATTTTGAGCAACTTACCTATTTATGTCCCAAACACGCTGTAATTTTTTTGATTTGAAATATTTATTTTTTCACCTTATTATTGCTTAATATCGAAAAGCACCCTAATTGAGAAAACTTACCATAGTAATGTATATTTTTTTTCACACCATCAGAAAGTAGAGATTTCAACGAAGAAAAAGCCCACTAACGTTTTTAAAAAAGCAGATATTTTGACGTGAGAATTTTCGATTGAAAATTAGGGTGCTTTTCAGATATTAAGTAAAAATAAGGTGAAAACATAAATATTTCAAATAAAAAAAATTACAGCGTGTTTGGGACATAAATAGGTAAGTTTTCACAAACTTTCGTGAAAAAATAAATTTTTTTGTAATAGGTAAAAATAAAAACCAAAAACTTTGTTATGTGAATTTTTTACATAAATTTTGAGGTTATGTAAAAAAAGTGTGAATACAAAAGTTGTAGATCTTTTTATTACCTACAACATTGCCAGTTAACTTTTTTCCATAAGACTTGTAGTTTTTCCGGAAATCAAGGAAAACCGTTTTTTACCCTTAAAAACTCACCTCCTTCCCCTTCCCGACCTCAGATCGCCCGTAAATTATTTTTCCTTTTATTTCTGTTATATTCTCTTCTTTTTCCAATGGGTTTCATCCTACTATAATTTTTTTTCACTATTTACTATTTTTGTAGGCTTCAGCACTGGTCTAAATCTCACCTCGTCATTTAGGTATATAAGCACTGTTTGTCTAATTCAACATTTATCGAGCGGCATAGTCTAGTCATCTAGATCATTGCTTAGCATTCGGTAGGTCACTGATTCGATTCCCCGGCCGGCTACTCCGGTCTAAGTTTTTCTGTGGTTTCCTTGGATCATTTAGGCAAATGCTGGGGTAGTAATATTCCACAGATAGTCTTTCACTTCTCTTCTGTCTTCATTTCGTCCGTCTCATCTTTCTTCCCCCAATCATCACCCACCCATTCCCACTATTCCTAAAGGAGGCTGAAAAGGACCTTCCACCCTACACTCTTGTGCAAAGTCGGAGGGGACAGCCCGCCCACCAATATTGATGGGAATAAAACAAAGTTCAAATTGTTAAATCTTCAAATTCTCTTGCAGAAGTAAATTGTTCCTGGAGGAACCTGTTAGTGCCTCAGCACTTAAAGTAAAACTATTCTGAAATAGTGGTAGGTATATAGATAACCTTTTAAATTCTAATAACCAAAATTGTCTTTATAATACGTTGGAGTGAAGTGTAATAGGTAGACGTCTTCATTTCAGCAAGTTAACATCGTTTAGGTGAAGATCAAGCACAAAAGCTGTAATAAACGAACTTTCATGTTGGATGCGAAGGTGTATTTGGGAGTTTGCATTAATTTTATGTTGTCGTAAACGCAGATAAATTACCAGATCCTTTTGACTGTTTAGGGGTGCGCGCCTTGGCATCCACCAGGCGATGCTACCACCGCTACGTGTGGAGTCTACTGATAAGAACAAATACATACGACTTCCTATCAAAACATTAACTACTCCAGTTCATACATACGTGTAGAAGAAATAGCTCGAGTAATTAACAGAAGTTGCTTTAAATTGCTTCTAAAAAATAGTACCTACCATCCCCAATTGAAATTCCTCATAAATCCTACAATATTATTGGTTGCCTCAAAAATTAAATTAGAATTTTCTTTAAGAGAACAGGAGAAATGAAAAACAACTCCCCAAAAAAATCCAGTTTGTCTTTCCCTGTCGGGGCAGACCTAAATGTCCCTTAATACATATGCATCACCGGCATAAATTAGAAACGCGTCCTGAACAAAATAAGAAAAGACGACAGCGACCGCCGAGCGCCTGAGGTAGGCTACAGTGTACGTCTAGGTGGTGTAGTAGTGGATGGAATACATAAAACTAATGAAACAGACAACAAGTGGTGGAACGCATAACATTAGCTTAACTTAATTAAATAAGGGTTTGCAATACCTTAACGAGGCAAGCGCGGAGTTCATCCAAGTTTGCTTCGTAACTCGATTTCGTCGCCGCGGCGCGGAGTCAGGTCGAAGAGTTACAAACTTGCAGGTAGCAAGCAGCAATGCAAGGAAGCTAAGCAAAGTAAATTAACTGTTACAGAACAACTACTACCGCCAACTACAACGACAACAGACCCGGTGAATGTACTTGACTGTCGTCTTCAGTTACTCATCCCGTAACCCCGTAACCACTGTACCGCGACTTTCTTGTTATAACCACGGGGTAAGACAATTAACTTCACGAATTGTTTCGGTGAAGCATCTTATTTGACGGTATAATTCACGTGATTCTCGAGGAGGCTATATACTGATTCCAATATCTAATCATTTAGCCACATTTAAGAGCAACTGTCTCACATACAGCTTTTATCCATTCAGTCATTTTCGAGTGGTCTCATTAAATCTAGCCACTGGTTATGATTTCTTCGGTTTACCCAAATTTACATGAAATTTTCAAAACAATGCTTAGCATTGATTCCAATTTCTATCTATTAACTGTATTAATCTAAAAGTCTCAAAATGATAAGGCTCAACATTGCTAGCAATTTTTACCTTTTCAGCCATATTTGAATTGTGTCTTTAAATCTAGCCACTGATTATGATTTCTTTAATTTCGTCAAGTTTACATGAAACTTTCTCATCAACTAGACTTATCATTGATTTAAATTATCACTCATTAACTGTATTGATCATAAGGTTTCGGAACGATACGGCTGGACATTGATTGCAGTTTTTATTAATTCAGCCACTTTCGAGAGGTCTCATTTCATTTAGCCACTGGTTATGATTTCTTCGGTTTACCCAAGTTCACATGATATTTTTAAAACAATGCTTAGCATTGATTCCGATTTCTGTCGATTAACTGTACTGATCTTAAAGTCTCAGAATGATAAAGCTGGGCATTGCTAGCAATTTTTATCGTTTCAGCCATATTTAAGATGTATCATTAAATCTGGCCATTGATTATGATTTTTTCAGTTGATCCAAATTCACATAAAACTTTCTCAACAAGACAGCATTGATTTCGATTTCTACCGATTGACTTTATTGATTCGAATGTCTTGGAACGATAATTAATAATAATTACTTATATTCTTCTTTAATTTCCTTATGACAACAATTGAATAAAAATTAAGCAATTGGAGAGGGTTGAATTCTGAAATATACGTATATTCCTGTGGAGCAGGTTAAAGTGAATGAAATTCTTCCGGCGAATCTTGTCTGCCGAGGAGAGGGATTTCCGTCTCTTCTTGTCGTTCTTTAGCACCGTCGTCGACTAAGACGAAAGCCCTGAAGGAGAATACGGCAAGCAGGCAGAAGCTTATCAGATTAATAATAAATTATGCCTCTAAATTAACTGGTAATGTTTACAATTGTATAAATCTGGCGAACAAAGCGCGCGGTATCTAAATGAAGACGACTGAGCACAGGAGTCGATGGGAAGAGGGAAGGAACAACACGTACAAATAAAGCTAGATTATACGTCAACTGGCAGGAACAGCTTTTAACTAAGCATTTGTATGTATATTATATATTGGAGGTATAAACACACTTTATTCCGATGGGTAAAGTCAACAAAACAATCAGTGTTCTCCTACCTTGCTTTGTCAAGAATCCAGGAGGATTTTAGGTGGATTCCATAAGGACTATATGCAAATATGTATTAGGTGAAATAGGTGCTACAACATTCTGTAATTAACTGACCATTTAATCGTCAAATAAATACTATTAGTAATATAAATATCCAGGATGTTGTAAAAATCGCGAACACAGTCTTGCTTTCAAGTTTCCTTGTAAAATCTTGGTGTAAAAGGGGTCTCGCTTGTACCACGTGTAAACCTGCTTCTAAAACGGGATATTTTCATCGCGGTGTTACGAACACTTTTGTGTGTCGCTGAGTTTATTTTAAACGAACAAAGAAATACGAATGTCTAAAGTCGAAAAGCGCGACAGCTTTTACTTGTAAGAGTATCGAATTTATAGCCGTTGACATTATCCTGTCTAAACAGTGCACTAATTTATGTCCAAGGTGACATTTCCAAGAGAAATGGAGAAACAAAACGAGCACACAGTAGCAGTCTCACCTTGACTAGAAGTATCTCTTTTCCATATTTCACCAACACACATGTCGTCACAGGACCCAGATAGAAAATTGTGTCTGTTGGGTTAAAATACAAATAGACTGGTGAAATAAACACTTCGTGGGAAACGAAAACAATACATATGTCTGTCTGTCTAAAAAAACAGTAAGTGATTTATAAATGCGGAAACCAACACTTTCTTTAATTAAATTGTTTAAACTCACAGTGACGTGTTATTATTATCTCAACTGCAAAAAAAAGGATTCGATAAGGACAAGGATTTTAAAAACCCTTTTGGAATCCCATTTGGCTCAAATTGGAAAATACACAAGGAAGAAATTTGAGAAAATATTTTAGCTAATAATATATCGTAAATAATGTATTTGCATTAACTAACATTTGTACTAGTAAGTAATAAAAATTTTATTATCACGAAACCTGCTGTTAAAAAGTCATTGGCATCTACGTGGTGCCTTTAGCACACCACTAGAAAATTACAAGCCATTCATTGGCGCTAAAAATCGGAAAACCTTTGAAGTAAAACGAATTTGTTTTAAAATATTTCGCTGCTTTTTGAAGTCGGTACATCTAGCGTGTCTCGAGTGCTGACAGATGCCACGAGTTGAAGTTTTTTGAAAATTTCAACGACTAGACGACTGCGTGTAAAAGATAGATCTATTATAGCATCCTTTGATCTTGCCATGACCGCAGTCAGTTTATACCATCATCACATAGAATTACTTGCTGATGGTATCTATAGAGATACATTGATCGATATTTGCTTGAAAAAGATTCCAAACTTAGGGTCAACAACAACAACAGTAAAAAAGGGTTCTCATATCATTAATTTTTTTACTACTGGAACTATGTAGAAACCCCTTGTGGATCCGATCCCCCTTTTAAAATAGTTTATGTTTGCTGTCTACAATAATAATTTATGTTGGCCAAACTAAGAGACAGGTGTAAATGGTTATCTTTTCCTGCTAACGACATCAGAAATAGAATCGAGAACTAATGACCGAAATTCTTAAACAATAGCTATTTAGTTTACTAATGAAACGATGATTTTGACCGGACCAGACGCCAAAACACAATTTACACGTGAGTTAAATTAAATTTTACAAATATAGGACGGCCAACCACGACGACGAACCTGCCAATGTGGAACCATTCATAAAACAATCTAAACCACTTTTATTTCGGTCTTTCATTCACGAATTTCTAAAATTATTTTAAGAATTTAAGCAATTGGGCAGTTCGTTATTTCCGCTAGTTTTTGTTAGTGTAATTAAGGCGAGCAAAACTAGCAATTGGGTTACAGTTAATGTACCTATGTACACGGGAACGTGTGTAATGTTAACAAACCGAATTGTTTTCCTGCCGCTCTCTAACTTCCGCATGAGCTAAAATATATTTGAAAATGTTTTAAATAGAACTTACGTTACTATTTCTTTTTATAGCATTTCGATATTTAAATAACTGCATTATTAGGGTTCCGTACCTCCAAAGGGAAAAAATGGAAACCTTAAAGGATCACTTCGTTGTCCGTCTGTCGAGACCCTTTTTCTCAGGAATGCGTGGAGATATTAAGTTGAAACTAATATCAAATACTCAGGTCTGCAATCCCTTGCAGCAGTGCTAAAATCAAACTTCTAAGTCGACGTAATCAAAAGATACGGCCGTTTATGATTCGTTTATGTCGCATATTTTGACACCAGCAAAGAAATCAAAACATATTGGGTACTTCCCGTTGACCTAGAATCATGAAATTTAGCACGAAGCAAGTAATGGAAATAGTCCGAAAACTGTAAATTTGTAGTTGCATCACAAAAAAATATATTTTATATGTGATCTCATACATCAAAAGGAGCAAAAAATTGTTTTTACCTTGGCATGTGGGATATCATTGTTTAGAGCTCATCGAGTAGAGTACTAATATAATTTTTATTTAAAAATGACGAAAAAGGGGGCCGCCAAAATTGTCACTTTTGGACCATTTTTGTTACCATTTCTATGTCAAGAACTAAACCAGTTAGGAACTTGAAATTTTTATGTATCATGCTTCATATGCTCTATTTAAACAGCAAATACTGAAAACGCCGATTTATAATGTAATTTACCAGCTGTGACCAAAACCACCAAGCATTGAGCTCAATATTTTTAATCATCACCCCATAATGGTATCAGTTTAGTTCTATCTAAGAACTAAAACAGAAAAAACTATTAAATTATTAAATAACAAGTATAAAAGAAAGTTATTTAGTCAGATGTATGGAACCCTAATAAAGCGAGGCCAGACTCGCACTTGACTGTTTTTTTTTTTCAAAAAGGGTAATAGATTAACATACTTTTTGAATAATATGTTTTTAGAATGGTATATACATTGGCAGTAACTATCAGTGTACTACTACCAGTTGCATAAACAACGGTCTTGTTTTTTTTTTTGTATAACTTACTTCTCTTGTAGTACAAAATTTCGTTAACTTGTTTTCCCATTTCCTCGTATGCAATGGGTAAGTACAGCAATAAATTTTCCCGTTACGTTCATAATTTTAGATATCAAGTAAAAATGCCATAAATTCTTGTTCATGCATGGATATGTACATTACTAAAAGAAATTAGCTGGAAAAGTGCAGGGCCGAGAGGAGCACGTTATCGGAAAAAGAAAAGAAAATAATTGGGGCGGAGGAGCCGGGAGGGTCGGTAAGACGTAAGGGATGAAACCTCCGCAGCAGTCATTTTGGCCGACAAACAGCACGAGATAAAGCCAATCAAACATAAACAAGAAGATGCGATAAGAAAAATCAACGAAAACAACAGGGTTAATACATGAGATACACTCTTTCGTGTTGCCATAAAACAAATTGAATTTCAAATGAGGCTCTTATGTAAAACTCAGACATACTGTCTCCTAGTTAATACTCCACCAGATAGATATTCTTCAAACGTAAAGCGTAGGCCAAACATTTTATCTTTTCCTCAACTCAACTGCTGTTTTTATTGCAAACAGTGGATAACTACGAATTTTTTATTAAAGAACAGATAGTACATTAAACATTTACCACCTTAACACTTGCATATTTTAAGAATGTTCAATTTTTTGGACAATCTGAAATTCATGGACTATTTTTGTGGGATAAATAGTACATAAGACAATTACTACTTTTATAAATTCTTTTTTAAGAATGTCCAATTGCTTTTTGGGAAGATTTAAAACCCATGTACCTACTATTTTTGTTGAATAGATAGTACATTTGACAGTTGTTGTTATCTCAGTACATACCGTTCTAAAAACAAATATATTTAAAATTTAAACTAAAATCAAAAATTTACTTTTTTTTCCATTTTTTCTTCCCCTACTGTTTATAATAAAATAATCAGAGCTTTAAGGGGTAAAGAGTTCATTTATTATAAAAACAACACCAACGTTTCGGTTCAGATGTGAACCTTTATCAAGGTGGTTTTTTGTGTTATATTTTAAGAAACATAAGCTGTATATTTGGTGTAATAGTACGATTAACCCCAAACAACATTTAAAACGATAAAACAATAATTATTATTACTACTAAAAACTTGTATAAATAAAATAATAAATAAATAAGTTATGTTAAAAACGTTTACAGAACCACGTGGTAACACTAACAGGACATAAAACGTTTTTAACATAACTTATTTATTTATTATTTTATTTATACAAGTTTTTAGTAGTAATAATAATTATTGTTTTATCGTTTTAAATGTTGTTTGGGGTTAATCGTACTATTACACCAAATATACAGCTTATGTTTCTTAAAATATAACACAAAAAACCACCTTGATAAAGGTTCACATCTGAACCGAAACGTTGGTGTTGTTTTTATAATAAATGAACTCTTTACCCCTTAAAGCTCTGAGTATTTTATTATCAAAAATTTACTTTTATACAATGGTTAATACATTTGACAGGCGCAATAATACCTGCACAAGTGCCTACATATATACTGTTCTAAAAACATCTGTCGTTTGCAATTCGAATTCTTTAGCCTGCTCCTATTGACATGTAGGATGTCTCGGAAGTATATATTGAAAAAAAAAACAACACAGGAATTGGTAGGCAGGTAACTTATCACAGAATGTCTGAAATCCATGCCCTATTTTTCCGGAATAGATAGTACATCAGACAGTTACAATTTTTATATTTACCATTCTAAAAACATCTTTTCTTAAATGTCCAATTGTTTTTTGGGCGATTTGGAACTCTCATAATATTTTTGTATAATAAATAGTACATTTGACAGTTGATATCTCAGTACTTATCGTTCTAAAAACATTAATGTGTCATCGTTGACAGGTATCGACGAAGTTGAAATAAAATCAAAAATTTACTTTTATACAATGGTTAATACATTTGACAGGCGCAATAATACCTTCACAAGTATTTATTTACTAATAAAATGTTCTAAAAACATCCGTCGTTTGCAATTCGACTTCTTTAGCTTGTTCCTATTGACATGTAAGCTGTCTCGGAAGTATATATTGAAAAAAACAACACAGGAATTGGTAGGCAGGTAACTTATCGCAGAATGTCTGAAATCCATGTTCTATATTTCTGAAATAGATAGTACATCAGACAGTTACTATTTTTGTATTTACCATTCTAAAAACATCTTTTCTTAAATGTTCAATTGTTTTTTGGACGATTTGGAATCCTCATAATATTTTTGTATAATAAATAGTACATTTGACAGTTGATATCTCAGTACTTATCGTTATAAAAACATTAATGTGTCATCGTTGACAGGTATCGACGAAGTTGAAATAAAATCAATAATTTACTTTTATACAATGGTTAATACATTTGACAGGCGCAATAATACTTTCACAAGTATTTATTTACTAATAAAATGTTCTAAATACATCCGTCGTTTGCAATTCGTCTTCTTTAGCTTGTTTATATTGACATGTAAGCTGTCTCGGAAGTATATATTGAAAAAAACAACACAGGAATTGGTAGGCAGGTAACTTATCGCAGAATGTCTGAAATCCATGTCCTATATTTCTGAAATAGATAGTACATCAGACAGTTACTATTTTGATATTTACCATTCTAAAAACATCTTTTCTTAAATGTCCAATTGTTTTTTGGACGATTTGGAACCCTCATAATATTTTTGTATAATAAATAGTACATTTGACAGTTTACATCTCAGTACTTATCGTTCTAAAAACATTAATGTGTCATCGTTGACAGGTATCGACGAAGTTGAAATAAAATCAAAAATTTACTTTTATACAATGGTTAATACATTTGACAGGCGCAATAATACCTTCACAAGTATTTATTTACTAATAAAATGTTCTAAAAACATCTGTCTTTTGCAATTATACATATTTCTTTAGCACGTTCCTGTTATCATGTAGGGTGTCTCGGAAGTGCATATTGAATAGAATAACACAGGAATAGGTAGGCAGGTAACATATTGCAGAAAGTGAACCATTTCCGGTCTGAAAATATCCAAGGAGATCCGGAAGGCTCTGCCGTTGCGATGCATGGTGTGAGTGGCCCCATGTATCGACTTTGACTTAGGTGAGATGAGGATATAAATAAAGGTGAGACACGGTCGTTGATTGCTTTTGCACGTGCCTGCTGTATGGCATTCGGATTCGTAAAAATAGACCGTGAAGAGGTGCACTCCACCTATACTTGTATATACCTAATACCTATTAAAAGTACATACCTATACCTGATTGCCGGCTAAACGTTACGATATTTTTAACTTCGAGAGAGGTTTTAAAATAGAAGTTAAAGAAAATGTATACATTTCTCGTTATCACTACCATCCAACATACGTCTAATTAATAAATATTGAGTCGTAACACAGACTGTTATATAAAATTGAATTAAAATTCTAACACCAGAGGGTCAGATTTGACTCTGGGTCCTAATTTCTTCCAAAATTAAATGAATAATCAATAAATGTCAACTACTTTTTAGCATAACTTACAGCGTTATCCAAGTCCACTAAATACTTCCTAAACTTTGTGATAATATATAGACAAAAGATTCTTCCCAACATTTCTAATAGATTCTACAACAAGTATCTACTTACCTATTGTCTTTGTTAACTTCAACATTCTCAGTTCCAAAAATAACATAAGGAACAGTTCGTCCTAAAGAAAATAGAAAACAATATTTTCCCCTAATTGTATCTACATATATGAACCCAGTAAATGCCTTGGTCGTATTTAGATGAGCTTTGTTTTTAAATTTCTGGTCGCCTTCTACCCTTCCGTGACTTTCTATTTTAAGGCAACCCTGACATGTTACGGCTCGCACGCCTCACAACTAATGAAGCCTATTACATTACATCAAGAAATGTATATGATTTCTTTTGAAGTCCGCACTCGTGTTGAAACAGAAATAAGTGAATCAGAACAAAGGCGAAAGTCAAGTTTCTTCGTTCGAAGTGTGCCATCACCTGTCGCTATTTTTAGACAGGCGTCTTTAAAGGTGACTCACGTCATCACCCTTTTAAATACAATTTATATTACAATAACTTACGTACTAATGTGAAGATGAAAGACGATAATTTGGTGTGCAGATGAAATTATGAAACACGGGGCATATTTAAATTATTTTTGGAATCAGCAGCGCACATAGGTACTACTGGAAAACTTAAGGGCTCTAATGCAAAAATATAAAAGTACCGTTGCTTCTTCCCTTGTTAGTGAATCCCCATTAGGAACGATCCTGTGCCTTGGGTGTATTTTAAATTGATTTCCTTTATATGTAATGGGTTGAAACTTGCCTTGTGGCATGAATTGTGATCTGACCATTGTATTTCATATTAATCGCCCATGAAATGTACCTTCTCGTTGAACGGACGGTTACACATAAGTACATGACTATAGATATAGACTATACTATAGGAATGCAAGGTATATGTCGCTTCGTTACAAAAATAGTCATTGGGATGTTCCTTTGTGTGCCAAGAGGTGCGCCCGGAGGTATCTGGGATTCCCGACTATGCCGCAGCTATGTGCCCGTTTAATTGCATTTCGTGGCCCGGATGTACCTGACGGCCCAATGGCGCCAACCAACTTATTTGACCATTGTACAACACAATTATTTTTTTCTACGGTGTTTATTTATTTGTTTGTTTCTTGGCACACTGTTAACAATAGTGACATAAAACAATTGCACGACCTACCGCACCCTACGAACAAAAATGATTTTGTTACGACACATCAGAAATACCTTCCTTCACTGTCGTTGATTTATACGGCGGAATACCGACCTCTGTCTATTTTGCACCACAGTCCCATAAGAATTAATTTGGATGCTTTTAAATAGAACCAGTGGCGGTCCGTTATTGCAAGGAGCAAAAAATTCCCCTAATCAGCGAACAGTGCCGACCACCAAGAACCGAGATAATATCGATATTTTAGAATTTTTTACGAAGCTAATTTGGGACCTTATCGACAGCCATCCTTTTTAATTGTAGAAGATGTCTTTATTTAAAAGAGATAACAATAACCACCAAACTAATATATCTACAGGGTTGTCAAGTTGCTGGGCTATTAGAAGTATATGAATTAGTAGAAGGAATTCAATTATGAAACTTGAGCTCATTTGGGTATAAATACTTTCATGTTCAATTTACATCCGGTTATATCGGAAGTAGACACCAACTTTGTTATTTTAAATTGAATGGTATATTTTTTACGCTGAATTCGAATAAAACGTGTAATTCTAAGGTAAGTTTGATAACAAACTTGTACACCTATGACGATCGGTTTCTGAGTTAATTTAATTTATAGAAAAAAAAATCGCTACCACAACCAAAATTATAAAAAACCATAACTTCCACAAAATACGACTCAGACTGTTGAAATTTTTACTAGTAATAGCTGAATATTAGTGCTAACGCCTTGACAAAATTTAACTAAATAATTTATACAGGGCGTTCAAAATAAAATTCTAAAGTTTAAAAACTTTAAACACGAATAACTTCGTTTATTCAAATGGCACCTACCATATTTTATTCTTTCAATCGAATCTTTTATTTAACCTCTTTCAATCTATATGGATACTTCCGATTGTTTTATTATTTTTTTTATTATACTTTACGGGTATAAACCCTTTTACATTAAATTTACCTGGTAAATTTATCATAAGTACATCTGATTTTACATAGCAACACATATATTAGAATAAGTTTTTTACAAAAATTTTAAAGAAAAAAGTTAATTAACAAACATAAAATACCTCAGTTAAAGAAAAAAGATAAAAAGAAAATAAAATATAAAGCAAAAACAAAAGTAATTTACAATAATTCATTTATAGTCAAAAACTAAATGTTTAATTTCTTTTTTGAATTTCGCTATACTTAATATGTTAATGTAATATTGGACATCTAGTTGAAGGCAATTAAATTCCATTGATAATCTGCATGGTAATGATCTATATCCTAAATCAAATTTTAGTGTTGGATGTTCAATGTTAGTTAGTTGGTTCCTTAGATTTCTTGATTTCTTTCTTTTTTTGAAATGATTGAAAAGTTCTTCAGCATCAATCATTTTGTTTAGATCGTGGTATAATCTGCATGATTTTAACTTTCTAAGATATTTAGTATAATCGTGATCATATAGTTTCATTGGTTGTCCCAATTTCCATGACATGAATCTTGCGAATTTGTGTTGTACACTTTCAATTTTTTTGATAGAATTTCTGTTGTTGGAGTCCATATGGTTGATGCATACATTAATTTTGATATAACAAGAGATTTATACAATGAAATTAGAGCATTGATGTTCTTAAAACCTTTGGTTCTCCTCATAATGAATTCCAGTTGTTTATTAGCATCATTAACGATCATTTCAATATGTTTGTCAAACTTTAAATCCTTATCCAAAACAACTCCTAGGTCTAACATAATTTACTCTTTTTATTACTGTATTTGATACGTTATAGTCATATGAAAACTTTTTTTGATTACGTGTAAAAGTGATGCATGAACATTTATCGACATTAACCATTAAACCATTTTTTTTACCCACAGATTTAATTGTTTTATAAATTTTTATGTCACCTGCGAAAATTTCTATTAATACATTTTTGATAGCGAAATTGACATCATTAATAAAGATGAGGAACAAAGTTGATCCACTATGTGATCCCTGGGGTACACCCGAGTACATATAATAACTTTCTGATGTATAACCATTCATACATACTTTTGAAGATCTTCCAATCAAGAATGACTTTATCCACTTTATTATACACGGATGTAGGTTCATATTTTTTAATTTTATGTGCTAGTAAATCATGGTTTACGGTGTCAAAGGCTTTTGACAAATCGGTAGGTACAAATTGTATCAACTTGATGCTTCTTCTGCATTTCTATAGACAAATAATTGGTGAAAAATTTTGAGTAGAAACTTTTTTTATGACATAATTTCTGTTGGGGAGATGTTCAAGACAAATCTTTATAATAAATGCTCCAATTAAAGTTTTCGTTTTTGAATTTTTTTGTAACAGAAATTAATCGAAAATGCGATTTTTGGCTTCATTTTGCATTGATTGTCGTTAGTTGTCATTTCCATTTCCAACACACACCTTTTTATGCTGAAAATATTAAAATTGGCTATTTTAAATAGTAATTCAAAATTACTCGAAAATTTTCTTATAAAACAATAGGAAATATCCATATACATCGAAAGAGGATAAAAAAAGGAGTCGATTGAAAAAATAAGAAATTGTAGGTGCCATTTGAAAAAACGAAGTTATTCGTGTTTGAAGTTCTTAAACTTTAAAATTTTAATTTGAATGCTGTATAAATTATTTAGTTCAATTTGGTCAAGGCGTTAGCACTTACATTCAGCTATTACTAGTAAAAATTTCAACAGTCTGAGTCGTATTTTGTGGAATTTATGATTTTTTATAATTTGAGTGGCGGTAGCGATTTTTTTTTCCTTTAAATTAAATTAACTCACAATCAGAAACCGATCGTCATAGGTGTACAAGTTGGTTATCAAACTTACCTTAGAATTACACGTTTTATTCGAATTCAGCGTAAAAAATATACCATTCCATTTAAAATAACGAAGTTGGTGTCGACTTCCGGTATAACCGGATGTAAATCGAACTTGAAAATATTTTTAAAAGAAGCGGCATAAACAATAACCAAATGAGCTCGTTTCAGAATTGAATTCCTTCCACTAAATTATATACAGTAAGACCACGCTTAACGCTGTTTCGGTTTATCGCTCTTTTTTTCAACCCGGGGATTCCCCGAAATTGTGTGCAGCGGTAGGTTTCGCAATATGTACATAACATATCCGAAATAGTGTAGTCGTGTTTTCTTGTTTGGTGCGGTGCTGTACGGACGCATTTTTATCATTTTAAACATTTGTGGACATTATTGTAAGTATAACTTTATATAATACAGTAACAAATATTATGATCTTTAGTTTTTATAATGGATGATAATGAAAAACAAGAAAAGAAAGCAACCAGAAAAAGCATTTCTCTGGAAACTAAAATGCAAGTGATTAGAAGATTAGATTCAACAATTATTAAATTTAATACCTAACCAATTTTCTATCCATCTTCCCCTAACCCCATTATTTACATGTTAAGATAACTTCGTTGAGCGCTGTTTCGCATTACGCTCTACTTTGATGGAACGTATCCCCCGCGTTAAGCGAGGTCTTACCTTCTAATAGCCCATCAACTTGAAAAACCCTGTATATCTATATGAGAATGTCTTCAAATTAACAAAGTTCTTGTAATATACTTATGCCCAAATTGTTAATTATTCAATCAATGCAATCCGGCGTGTTTATGATGCACTATACGTATATGGGTCAATAGATATGGGTCACAGACACTCCAGCTTCTTTGTTGCTA
Organism: Agrilus mali; assembly: GCA_029378335.1. Taxonomy (NCBI): domain Eukaryota; kingdom Metazoa; phylum Arthropoda; class Insecta; order Coleoptera; family Buprestidae; genus Agrilus; species Agrilus mali. Next base: position 12,169,530 of record CM055663.1, on the reverse strand, counting down.
ATCATACATGTAGTTTTTGTCGCAGGACCCCATTGTTTATGTTTTCTTTACGATGATGCCTCCGTCTCTATGAGAGCGACAACGGTAGGTATATCTTTTACAATGAGTATAATTTAAAAATTTGCAAATAAAATTTCGATCGAAACGATATTCCGTTGTTTTATTTAATTTGCGTGTAGTTATTATGTTCACAATAAGTACACCCTCGAAAGTTTAAATATGGTACAAAATCTATTCCTTACGTAATATTTTTCAAAGAGTTGTTCATTATATTATTTGTTATCGAATTCTGGTAGGTACATACTTGGTGGAATAGTTTCGTGTTGCCACCCGCCTCTTAAAATTAGTTGACCTGCTTGCTAACAGGCTGGTAAAATTGAAAATGTTGTTCGCAAAGAATTTTTAAATCGAATGTGCTATTAAGTGCAACGAATGTGTGTGTAACGTAACTGGTAGTGTAGACTGTAGAGTAACGGCTTCCTGGATTAAACGCGCCTAAATACTCGTCGCACAACCAACTTTATTTACTAGGATCGTCGAAGAACGAATTGTCGATACGTGTCTAATGGTTTAATAGAATTTGAACACGTGTTAAAAATACTCTTCTTCCGTAAACTGAGTTGCGCCTTTTCTTTCATTAGCCACGGACCACTTTCCTATTCGTCATCCTTTGAAATAGTATTAGGAAAACGATCTTGGTTGTCTCGGAACATTAGTTTTCAATGTCTTCCCAACATCAGTGACAATGATGTCATATTTAAAATTATCAGGAGACTACATTATTGTAATGAAGTGTACATTTAGGGGGATTTTCTTGACCTAAAGGTTTGATATCTTCACTCTTAACTCATGGCCATAAACGTCACAATCCTAAAATCGTGAAATTATTGAATAGAGAATTTTTTAAAAATCGATAACTGTGATTTTCCGAATTAATTACTAATGAAGAGAATCCTGAGGATTTTTGGATGGCCTTGTCTACGTACTTTATTAGCAAGAAAAATACTTTTCTTATCAGTGATCCATCAGAAAAGACAAGTTCATTTTAAATTTAGTTATCATATGGATTATTTTAGCAAATTTGCATACACATATTTCATGTCATAGGTACTATTCATAAATTAAGTGTTGAGTGAAAGTTAAGAGTAAGTAGCGCCTTTAGTGGACCATAACCTGCGCCTATTTCCGATGCAATAGCTTATTCGTCAACCAACAAATACACAACATTAAATGGTCACGTTAAATAGTAATTAAGTGACCATTTAACAAGTGAAGTTTTGCGTAACTGGTGCCCGTCACTTTTCACCGCCCAACGTTACGGAGAAATAATAAAACGGTTCATGGGTTTTCGTTGTTGCAAATTGCACGTATTAAAACCGAAGAAACGAGGTGAAAAAAGACCGGACGCCCGCGTGCGTGCTACGCGTTCCCGCTACCGTCTCCATAATACCAACGCCACGGCACACAATGTTCCGTTTACAACGGGCACGGTTCTAATAATAATTTAAATGTAAACAAATTAACCGAACTCCTACAGTTTAATGGAACCGCAGCGTGTTAGACGTTAAACATGTTCGCCAATCGCGAACGAAAACAACTGGCGAACAACAACATTTAATCATTCGTTTGGGCCTTAAATTTTGCTAAAGTACACGTTGGAGAAAAACGACTTTTTATATACAAATCAAAACAAACTTTTACAATACCTCTAACAGATTTAAGGACTTTGGTTAAAAGCATTACCATTTTTTTAAATTATTATTGCTTTAGACATTTGTAATAATAACCCAGGATTTTGTAATGGACACCTCCTAAATTTCTCCACATCCAAGAGAAGAATCTCCAAATAGGAAAATACATACTTATATATTTTATAAATAGTAGCCTAGTCAATTTATCCTAATAAAGGCTTGCTTGTTTATTCCCAATTTTATGTGTTTTTTATATTTTATACCAGGACCTTTAAACGGTGAGGTTCGGAACAAGGCGACAGAATCAGAGATTTCAGTACGTGTTTGATATTCAAAAAGTGTGCGTGTATGAATAGAGTAACAACTTAGACGTTTTATACTGTTAAACAAAGAAATAAGTACGAGACTAAGAATTACGTTGTAAGTACAGCATATTTCGTTTATAACGACGATGAAAGGACCGTCGTTATATCCGGAAGTCGCTATATTAAAAGAAAGAGAGAAAGAAGGGAATTAGGCAAGAAAAGTACCCAGTAACTAATTCTTAGATTTAACTTTATCAACCCTAACATTTATAAACAATTACTACAACTACTGACTCTCTGTTAATGTAAAAAAAAGATAAAAAGTTATGTGTTTAGACTCGGTCGCAATATCAGTCAGTATGAGATTTCCAGCATTTTGTAATTAATAGTTCATTAAAGTTAGTCGCTAAAACCGAAATCGACGTTACATCCGAAGTCGTTACAGCCAAATTCTCTTCTTAAATTCAAGGGACTTATGTATTATGTCGTTATAACCAAAAAATTGTCACAACCGAAGTCGTTATAAATGAAATCCACTGTAATTACTTTATATTATTGTTGGTAAATTGAGCTCATATTATGTAGTACGAATGGAGATTGATGTTCCTCCATAGAAACGATTTGAATTATTAAGTCGGTGATTGATGTTCCACCGTTGAGTTTTTAAACTATGATCCTGCAATAGATGTTCCGCATGACACCTTCGAGTGATAAACCGCAGAAGGTTGACTCATGGGTGAGCCACAGAGGTGACCCTGTGATTGTCAGAAACCCACACCGCATGTATGCGCTTTACTCAGATTGGGTAGTTAAATAAAGCATGTCTTTCTGCTTTAATTGTTGGCTTTTAGGCATTGTAAGCTACATGAGGTAATGATTAAGAAAAGAGGGTGACCAGGTGAGAAGTATGATAACCAACCTGGGACAATGTGGCCCCCGGTGAGTTTAATATTTATAATATCAGTAACAGATCACCACGTTCTGTTTAATTTTTGTTGGTTTTGGGTTCAACCATTGGTTACGTGTGAGTGATCCAATTTTGCATAAAGCTATATAGACAATACGAGCTTTTATATGTATTCTAGCGTAACCCATCCAAATTTGGAGGGATAGTTGCTATTTTTGGTGACGCATACCACTTTAACCACTTTAGTGATAGCGCCATTTCATACCATAGCCTTTTGGTAGTGAAAAGTACTTCTGACATTTTAATTATAGCGACCATTTCATACCATAACCTCTTGGTGGTGCATAATTATTTGGGTGGTGCATAGCACTTCAAACGTTCTAATCATAGCGACGTTTTAAACGACAATATTTTGAGGTTACCACAAACATGACATCTATGGTTCAGTTCTAACTCCAAAACGTCAAAATTAACGATTTTTAATTTAAGATCCCGATTAAACGATAACATCCAGGACACCGAAAGTGGAACAGTTGTGCGGTTTAATCTTTTCCTTAGACGTTTCAATCGTCAGACAGTTTCGGGATTTCGTATAATGAGAGGAGATAGATACACGGCATTTCGTTACAACGCAAAATCGTGTATTTTCCCGTTTTCATTCGCTCATATCTCTTAAACCACTCAATAAATCGAAACGAAATTTTACAAATCTCTACTCTCGTTAACGTTGAATAAATTGCTTCTACGGCATTTGCCGCACGCTTTCCCGTTTTTTCGAAATAATCGAACGAAAACTGCAATTTTGACGTTTTCTGCCACGCCAAACATGTGCACACAACAGAATTATTATTACATATTATTATGAATGTAGAATAGGTAGATATGTACGAAACTTACATTTGTTTAAGTTTAAATAAATATTGTTGGTGTTATATGTATATATAAAATTTAACCATACAATTGTACTCTTGTCTTCTTTAAGAAATTTATTCATCCCCAAAAACAGTCGTTGAGAAAACTTTAAATTGCTATGCTGCTGTTGTTGTTTTTGGTTTCTGGGGCAGATCCTCCTGGAGATAATCGAATAAGATGAATGGAAGGCACATACTATCTAACTAATACATTTTGATTGCTATTGATTGTGTTGAAAATTTGTACGAGTGGCAGGACTCGCTGGCCTTACGCCAAACTGTCCATAATTCATTGCTTTTGGTCCGATGCGATGTTTGTGTCGTTGAACGGTTTACTTTTCTGTGTTGTTCGTGCAGCGCCTTTCATCACTACCTGTCCGCCATTACAACAGGAAAAAAAGCAACGAAGGATGCAATTAAACGGAAAGCTCTCTCAACCTCGTACAACTTTTATATTTGACATACGTACTCAAATAAGTGTGTACTGACTAAAACTTTTTGGCAAACATTATCGAAGGCATGATGTGATGTCAATGCTGACGATTTGGGACATAGTTTGAAATGGATGGTGCCATAAATCTTCACCTTCGGCCTTGGGCCATTGACTTCATAGCATCAATACTCGAAATGTTTTATTTATTCAAAATATATCTTGGATGTATAATGAAGGATAAAGACAAATGGAAAGGTGAGAAAAAGTGAGAAACCCTCAAAAATATTAGTTATAAGAAGAGGGTTGATGGGGGAGGGGGTTGTGGTTATTCGGTCCGTGGTGTCTTCTCTTTTCGGCGTCGTCGTAGCTGGCGGCGTCGACGTCATTCGTGCTGGAATGTCAAGTGACTGTGCCTGTGGCAGGAGTTGGAAGTGTGGAAATTACCTCATTTATTAGGTAAGGGTGCGCGACCCCTGCCGCTGACACCTCTCCTTTGCACCTGCTGCCAAGTGTTATTGAGTTTACTACACCGCGGCGTCGGTCGCACCACCGTTTTAACGCCACGACGACGATTGGCGTCTACATCCTCCACGAAAACCTTTTGCTTACGAACAAGGTGTAGGTAGTGTATCTAATACGTACGTAACTGATACACAGACCCGACTCCAAGGACACAATTTCCATCATAATTATTTTCAAGAATCCAGACCGCATTTGTTCGTCAAATTTTAATTAAATGTCACCGTGCCAAAAACAAAATAATAAAACAAATCCAAGACTGTAATCTACAGCATTCCAAGAGAAAATAGTTGTATTTTGTAGATATGACTCTTATGGCTTCGTCTTGTGATGAAGTTTCGTGTCTTCTTTAAGAACCACAACAATATAACAAATAGTATTCATCTATGCAATAACCAGTCAAGTGCTAATTTAAAAATATTGAATTCAATGCTTGGTTGTTATGGTCTCAGCTGGTAAATTACATTATAAATCGGCATTTTCAGTATTTGTTGTTTAAATACAGCATATGGCGCATGATATATAAAAATTTCAAATTCCTAGCTAGTTTAGTTTTTGAGATAGACCCCTAACAAAAATAATCCAAAAGAGGCAACTTTGGCGGCACCCTTTTCCGTCATTTTTAAATAAAAATTATATTAGTACTCTACTCAATGAACTCTAAACAATGATACCCCACATGCCAAGGTAAAAAATTTTTTTTTGCTCCTTTTGATGTATGAGATCACATATACAAATAGTTAGCTACATGACATTGCTTCATGCTAAATTTCATGATTCTAGGTTAAAGGGAAGTACCCTATAGGTTTTGATTCCCTTGCTGGTGTCAAAATATGCGACATAAACGGAGCATAAAAGGCCGTATATTTTGATTGCATCGACTTCGAAGTTTGATTTTAGCATTGCTCCAAGGGATTGCAGACCTGAGTATTTGGTATTAATTTCAACTTGATACCTCCATGCGTTCCTGAGAAAAAGGGTCTCGACAGACGGACAACGAAGTGATACTATAAGGGTTCCGTTTTTTCCTTTGGAGGTACGGAATCCTAAAAATAATCCGAAGACCCACTTGTCATGGATTAAAAGTTTTGTCTCACTTTTATTCAGATGATCAACTTTATCATTCTTGGCTACGAATAAAAATATATGTATGTCTTTCATGCTCTTTAATACCATCGAACGTCAACACTTGAAACATTATTAGATAGTAAGTAAAATTTTGTAAATGTTCGTATTTACATGCATATCCGTTGTCGGTCAGTATATGAGAAGAATGAGCATTAAAACGTTGCAATTTCCCGAACATTTTTAAATAAACATTCCAGGTCATAAAAAACTGATATATGTATTCCGGTGTTTTCGGATTTGCTACGGAAATAAACAAACTATGTGGGATATAGCAGGTTTAAAACACTCATCATAGGTAATTTTCTAGAAGTAAACAGAATTTCGGTTTTATGCGATACTTTCTAAAATAGCGTGACGTTAAAATGTTATTCGCACACAGGGGGGACTATATTTAAAATAAAACCGGTCATTACATCAAAATGAAAACAAACACAATAAGTTTTGTTTTCTAAAAATTTTACAACGTTATCTCTTGTACAAGTAAATCTACTGAGTTTACAAAATTTTGTTCTAAAAGCTTTAATTGAATTTTCTCTTTCCGTAATCTTCAAACTATGTTGAAGTAAGAAAAATCTTGCAGAGGCTCCGCCAAATTGTGATTTTTCTCCATTTCTTCAGACCACAATTTTGTAATCATGTTTTAAATGTATAAACAAACGGAACGTACATATGAGTTATTGAAAAGGCTTCTATTGTATTGTGGCGATTGCATATTTTATTTTAAAGTGAAACTTCTTTGGGCTCGACGAGAGTAACATCTCAAGGTCATGAAACGACACGTTTTGTAACGTTCGTCTCGCGAAAGGCGCGCATGCGCAAATCATTATTACAGTCAGCTGTTAGTGACCGGCATCTCATTTTAGCAGTTATATTACAGTAAGTGTATTACAGTAAATGTTTATATAACAACAATTAATATTTATTTAAGAGTGAGTATTATTATGTATTAATTTTTATTTTTTGTAGTTATTGATAGTTTACAGTTTCTTAAGCACTTGGAAAAAAAAACGGAGGCGAAAAAATTTGATGTATGTAAGTGTTTTCATTTTTAAAACATAAATCCTGAATTTTCTCGTACTCTCTCTTCCTTTCACCTTCTTTGTAATTCTATCTCTATACTGTCTCTTTACTCGCTCTGTACCTATTTTCCATTAATAACAATTTAATTGGTGAAGTGCTTCCCTAATAGCCCTTTAACAGTTCAGATTTTTGTACTAACTGCATGACGTCTGCAATTCATTCTTTTGTCTAATTGCTATTTTATGTTCGGTTTCTTCGGTGCATTTTTGGTTAAAAATCTTTATTTCTCACTATTGGCTTTTTCAAATTTTACTACTATCCTATTAGTTCCCTACTTTCATTTACATATTTCTAACGCTTCCTGCTTTTCTAATTTAGAAACTATCAACAGTTCTAATAAAGTCCTTTTTGTGCTAGTTTTGCTTTTGTCTATGTTCTTTTCTTCGTCTCCATGTTTCAGTTGACTTTAATTATAGCATAATGTCTTAATCGTTTACGTTCTTTTATTTATTATCATCGAATGCAGAGTCCCAAAATATTATAAATATTGATGTATCAAACTGTGATATTGTGAGCACATCAACTTTCTCAGAAACCACAAATTTTTAATGATTTAATAGTTGCGATAGAATGTTAAGTAACGATTTAATAGACCAAAGAAAAACCAGAAGTCAACCCAGACAATGGTGCAAATTGAAGACCAGGAGGTACAGGATGACTCACGCTGCTGCCTTTCCCGCTTTATTAATCTTCCATACAACCCCGACCGACCCCTTTCTCCCTTAATACGATCTACGAAGAATTAAAGTTCATTCCGCGCCGGTGTCCACGTTCAATGCCACGTTTATCACAGTAATTGGTCTTTCTGATATGTACTTGTGTACGTGTACACAGATATGCACATATGTATATAAATATGTATATGAGTGCGTTATTCACGCACTAGTCGTGCGTTGCGTCCCCGCATCGATTGTTTCGATGGACATACGCACGTTTACATTTACTTATACAGTAGTTGACGGGGAGACAAAGGGAGAAGAAGGGGGTTGTACGTGGAAACAATCGGGAGTACATCGGAGGGTTCGAGATCCATCCGCACCCTCGCCATCCGTGCACCTTACACGCTTACGCGTGATTTAATTTTAAGCCCGAGGGCCAACACCTGAGTACACTAGCCACGGGGGATAATGGCCACTAAAACAGAATTGAATGGGTCCGAACCGAACGGTTGTTACAACTGCTACACTATTGCTCTTGGACGCTGCTGCTGCTGCTTCTGCTACAGGAAGCTTTGTACCGTCCCTAATCCGATCTGGTGTGACTCTACACCTCCGTACATCTGGCGCTCCAAAAACGCCACCACATGCACCAACGAATATTATCGAATAGACGGTACATTATTTAAAAAATTATTACTCTAAACTCATAACTGAGTCGTCAATATACCGGAACAAAAATTCTTCAATATTCTTGATCCTTAAAGCTGCATACAGAAACACAATAAACATGTTACAGAAATAAATTTTCTTTTTTGCGCGAATTTCAACCTCGATTATTTCATTTTGTGTTACATGACAAAATCTTTCCGTAAATAACCTGGAGATTAGGTCAAAACCGGCGGTTGTGCGTTTGGAGCAACGTTTTGCAAATGTACTGAGATTCAGTACAGATATCGTTGATGAAAGGTGCAAATGAGGAACAAGTCCTATCAACAGGTTTTTGAAGGAATTCGCAGATGCTCGCTCGCAACTTGTTACGTACAAAAGACAGCGATGGTTTCCGTATTTAAAACAGAAGACAAATTAATACACGAAACTAAAAGTTTATTAAACCAAGAAGAGAGTGAGACAGGAGGATGTTTATGTATTTTAACGGTCTAATTACCAAAATTTATCAATTATTTATTGCACCTACATATCTGATGTTGACGTCAAAATCGCCTTATACCAGTCGTCCTAAATTATCAAAAAAGTCTTTGGTTGAAACCCCGCAACACTATTAACATGAAAAGCTTGTGCTGCGCTCAATTTTCACTTCTGTGCATGTACCGTCTCTTCTTCGCCAACAACAAGTTTGTTAGTAAAAGCAAGCGAAAAAAAAAAAATGGTTCTGCAATCGATACGGACCAGTTTTTCGTGCACTTATGTTACATGTGTACAATAATTGCTAGTAATATTATTTCTTAATTGCTTAGAAAGTTTATTGTACACTTGTACCATTGTATATTTTACTTATTTTTCAAACTATTTATTTTGACACTATATAGGTACCAAGACGTCTCCTTTGTTTCCGTCATGAGCCTTTTTTCACCACCCACTTTTTTCTAAATAAACTATATGACCGGACGCCACTTACACTCCCATTCTAAGTATCCTTCTTACATCCTCATCGGTTTTATTAGCTTTTTATACATATACTTTTATTAAATTCGTTACGCTTCTTTACTGTATTTCTTCATTCACTCTCCCATATTATTAGAAAGTGTGTACTCATTGTCCTACTTCCAATTGCTTTTGGAATGCTCGAGAAAGTTCCACAATCTTCAAGATCCTTTAAGAATGATCTTATGTAAGAGAATGATGTGAATCATTACTGGATGTTCTGTAATGTTTCAGAACCGTCAATATCTTTCGAGAATTATTTAAAATATTCTAGATATTACGGAAATGATTTGGAATGTTCTAGAATGTTCCAGAATCTTCAAGATTTTTCAAAAATGATGTATAAAGTTCCAGGATATTCAGAAATGTTAAAGCATGTTTTGAATCATTACAGGATGGCCTGGAATGTTCCTTATTTTTCGAGAATGATCTAAAATGTTCTTGATTTTATGGAAATGATTTGGAATACTCGAGAATGTTATCATATTTGTAGAAAGTGTTTGTACTCATTGTCCTACTTCGAATTGCTTTTACTTTTCGAACACATGTCTTACCCTTTTCTATCCCATGCAATTCCGAAAATTCTATCTACTCCCATCGTTATCCCCACTTCCAGATAAATTTCACAACTCTGGCACAAAATAATTTTAAAAGACAGAAAAAAGCAGTATCCAAGAAACCTTCCTTCGGTACTGACTTATAAACTTATTCTACTTACCAAATCAAACTTATCTATTTACCATACTTACCCCTAACGACTCAGCATCAATTATTTCCAATTTTAATTATTTAATCATATTTTAGCAATTCATGATATTAAAATAAATACTTTTCAAATAATTAGGAACTTGTAATAACAAAAATAAAAAAATAATGATAGATATATATATATTTTCAATAATTAACATTTTTTAATCACAAATACACGTAGAGTATGCCTATAGGGGACAGCACTTAAAGGAAAACGCATCTTGTACTCTACCTCACAGGTGGTGTGGAAAGTAGAGCACGTATTATGAAAAACATAAACGTTACGAGTTTTTATATCGAATTTTCTTGAAAACCGTTAGTTTTACCAAAAAGTTATTATTTGTTTTTGTAGACAATTTCCTAAACTACAAATTTGATAAAAATATTTTTTTCGATGAAAATAACCGTTTACGAGATATTCGCGAAAAACTGTTTGATCCCGCGTAACATTTTTAGCGGCACATGTATCGCTGGGGACTTTTGGGATATTATTTAGAACTACAAAAGGAAGGTTCGCGCAAAAATTCAGCTTTCCCCTGTCTCTATTCCCCGTATTATTATTGAAGCATTAAATACAAAGTAACTACAAAAATCTGTAGTTAATAAAGCCTCAGAATCATTTCCCAAACTCATGTGTCTCGTAGTCCGTCTCCGGTGTATCTTTTTTTATTGAGAATAGAGCCTCGTCTAGACTGCAAAACGTATCGTGCCCAACAAAATCCTCTATATTGATTACCGCTCACGGTGTGCAGATTGTGATCACTTCCAAATTGGATTGCTGAGGGAGGCAACGTATAAAGTGAGGCACCCACCTATGACTGGCAGATGGCACACAGCCAGCCAGCATACACCCTACCCTACCTTACCTTACCCCTTCGACATTCTATATATATTGGTATACATATACCTGATTGGAAATGTAATTTTACACATTGACAAATATGTAATTATATTCTTTACATCTATTTGTTTCGATGAATTACGAACTAATTTTGTTTACTGACTGCCTGCGTTGATTTAAAACTTTTGGTACTCTTACTGGAGAACCCATCAATCGTAAGTCTTAGTCGAACATCTCAAGCCGTAGTAGTATCTATAGTTACACCTATGGGATTAGTTCCCCAAACAGTTTCACCAAATGTTGTGTAACGATTGATAAAATCAACTGGCAGAGGGGTAGCAGCAGTAGCTGTAGTACACAGTAAGTAGTAATCAGACGTCTTCGAAGGGATTAGAAGACAGATTTACATATTTACGTAAAAACACTTATGGGGAGAAAGAGATACGAGATGCGATGCTCTTCGGCAATCGATTGTGCGTGAACGAACCCGAACTGCTTAATGGGGGCGACAGGAAAGAGACATTCTGTGGCACTAATTCGCTACCAAAGAGATTCAAGGTGTTAGTTTCTTAAGCCGCATGATTGATTATACGTAGCTACAGAACCATTCGCAGGGAAATTCACTCTTGTACCGTCACACGCCTATTAACGATTCCTTTCGCAAAGTACAGGCATGAAGAGGAAGATGGAACTGGATGGAGAGAGGATAATAATGCCTATGTGGTTGTTTACAACCATCAAAATTGATACAATCAAACCAGTAGAAGCAAGAACATAAAATACAGTCAGAGGAATACTTCACCTAAAGAAGCCTCTAGGGGCGATACGGTAATTTGAAATCGATTGTTCCTTGAATAATAAAATGAGAGTAAATTGGCTAGGGAACATGTGAATTAAAATCTCTCATCCATAGTGAAATAATGGACACCAAAATGTTTGCCAAAAAAGAGGAGTATATGGGTTGATTTTGATTTTTTTTTAAATACTGTTCAAGGATATTCAGAAATGTTCAAGAATGTTTTGAATCATTACAGGTTGGCTTAAAATGTTCTTAATTTTGAATACTCGAGAATGTTTCAGAATCTTCAAGATCTTTCAAGAATGATCTAATATTAGAGAATGTTCAATTTCTTTCGAGAATTACATAAACTATTCTAGATATTACAGAAATGATTTGGAATGCTCAAAAATGTTCCAAAGACTTCAAGATTTTTCAAGAAGGAATTAGAATGTTCCAGGATATTTAGAAATGTTAGAACGTTTTGAATTATTACAGGCTGACCTGGAATGTTCCTCATTTTCGAGAATGATCTAAACTGTTCTCGATTTTATGGGAATGATTTGGAATACTCGAGAATATTCGAGAATCTTTCATGTATGATCTAATATTATCTTTCAAAAATGACTTGTTCCAGGATGTTCAGAAATGTTAAGGAATGTTTTGAATCATTAAAGGATGTTCAAGACATTAAAGCGTGATTTTATTAAAAGAGTGTTTAAATAACTTCCATGGAAAAGAAAAATGGAACTAGACGGAGAAATGATAATAATATGTGGGTGTTTACAGCCCTTTTAAAACTGATACAACCAAACCAGCAGAAACAAGAACATAAAATATAGGCAGAGGAATATTTCACATTAAGAAGCCACTGGAGGTAAAATGATAATTTGAAAACGATCGTTCTTTGAATAATTGAACAAAATGAGAGAAAGATGGCTAGTGAACATATAAATTAAAAGCTCTCATCCATAGTGAAATAATGGACACCAAAATGTTTGCCAAAAAAGAGGAGTATATGGATTGATTTTGATTTTTTTTAAATACTGTTCAAGGATATTCAGAAATGTTCAAGAATGTTTTGAATCATTACAGGTTGGCCTAAAATTTTCTTAATTTGGAATACTCGAGAATGTTTCAGAATCTTCAAGATCTTTCAAGAATGATCTAATATTAGAGAATGTTCAATATCTTTCGAGAATTACCTAAACTATTCTAGACATTACAGGAATGATTTGGAATGCTCGAGAATGTTCCAAAGACTTCAAGATCTTTTAAGAAGGAATTAGAATGTTCCAGGATATTTAGAAATGTTAGAACGTTTTAAATTATTGCAGGCTGACCTGAAATGTTCCTCATTTTCGAGAATGATCTAAACTGTTCTCGTTTTTATGGGAATGATTTGGAATACTCGAGAATATTCCAGAATCTTTCATGTATGATCTAATGTTATCTTTCAAAAATGACTTGTTCCAGAATGTTCAGAAATGTTAAGGAATGTTTTGAATCATTAAAGGATGTTCAAGACATTAAAGCTAGTGATTTTATTAAAAGAAAGTGTTTAAATAACTTCCATGGAAAAGAAAAATGGAACTAGATGGAGAAATGATAATAATATGTGGGTGTTTACAGCCCTTTTAAAACTGATACAACCAAACCAGCAGAAACAAGAACATAAAATATGGGCAGAGGAATATTTCACATTAAGAAGCCACTGGAGGTAAAATGATAATTTGAAAACGATCGTTCTTTGAATAATTGAACAAAATGAGAGTACGATGGCTAGTGAACATATAAATTAAAATCTCTCATCCATAGTGAAATAATGAACACCAAAATGTTTGCCAAAAAGAGTAGTTAGTACATGGACAAATTTTGAATTTTTTAAAATGCTCTGTATCTGCTATACTCCAAAGCAAAGAAATTTACCATGTCAATCATTTTGTGGAACGTTAAAAGAGCGAAAAGCGTCTCGCAAGTCACAAGTGGAATTAATTTTGCATCAGGAGCAATCTAGCGAAAAACACACTTCACCTTTTCGCATTGCCGGTTGTGGAAGGAAGAGCCGCAGAGCGATAGCGCATTCTCGGAAGCGGGTTAATCCATTTTTTCCACACCACTTTGTCCTGAAAGTTTGCGATAGCGCCAGGTGATGAGAGGATGCGACCGAGTGTGAAGTTCTCGATGCGTTTTCGTGTGGGCACGTCCGCAGTTGTGAATCCACTTTTACGTTCGACGTTTTCCACGAACAATCAAAAATATAATGCTCTAATAATATCGAAGATTTTAACAACCAATTTACTTTAAAAAGCTTTCATTCCTCCTATGATGATGACTTAAAAGAAATTTTGACGAAAATTACGCCCTTCACATGTTTAACTTAAAATTGAGCCGATCAGAACTGGCAAAGTCCCCCAAAATCATCCGTGAAAAGTGATGTTTGTACCTTTTTTCTCGTTCTTACTAACCTGACTTAACCTAACTTGCCTTTGCTATGTTTTGAACACGTTCTTACCACCACCCTTAGATACTAAGTTGAGTAATATTAAGAATCGTACAGACAGTATTGTCTCGACTGTCGATTTATTCTATATGAGTAAGATGAAAGAAGAAAGAAAATGTGACAGTTTTATTGGGCTTTACGCCAGTTGTAATCGTCTCTACTTTAGAGAGATTTTAGATTGTCGTGAGCTTTGAGCATGGGGCGCGCAGAGACTCACAAGATTCTGTAATACATCTACCATATGGACCATGGAACAAATTGATACCTGTAGGAAAACTATGTTCTTGTATTGCAAATTTTTTGGGAGCTAATAAATATATGTGTATTATATAAAGGGACAGGGAATTTTTGTTAAATCCTCACTTTTCTTCATGACCACCTACTTCCATCCATCTACTCGTGGTGGTAATTGTAGATAGTCCTCAGCCTTTCCTAGGTAATACGAGAGTTTGGCCTCTACGGGTGTAAGAGGGTGATAAGATAGGTACGTCTACCCTTGTTTAACACATTATTGTTTCTAGAAATCGAAGTCGAAAATGTTTTAAAGCGGATTTTAGGGAATTAAAGAGTGACAGTAATGGATTAGAATTTTTTAAGATCTTTCAAAAAATATGCCAAGTATTAAAAAAATATTTTATAACATTCCATAATGAATTAGAATGTTCCGGAATATTCAAGACCCTTTCATGAATGTTTTAAAATATTCAGAAATGTTCTGAAATGTTTTCTAAAAAAATGTTCCAAAATATTTAAAAATGTTAGGGAATGTTTTGAATCTTTTCTGGAAAGTGCAGAACCTTAACATCTTTCGAGAATAATCAAAACTGTTCTAGGAATGATGTAGAAACTCGAGAATGTTCCTGAGATCTTTCAAGAATGATTCCGAATGTTCTAGGATATTTAGAAATATTAGAACGTTTTGATTTATTACATGCTAACCTGGAAGGTTCCTGATTTTTCGAGAACGTTCTAAAATGTTCTCAATTTTACGGGGATGGTTTGGAATACTCGAGAATGTTCTAGAATCTTCAAGATATTTCAAGAATAATTTTAATCTTTTTTTTGCATTGCAGCTAGTGATTGTATAAAAAAAGTGTTTGAATAACTTCTATGGTTAGATATTAATAATTTTTTCGCTGTTCATTAGACGGTAAAAGTTGTCTTCTTTCGCCCCTATTTGTTGTCATTGTCGATTCTCCTTCAATGGAGAAGATTTTCTAGCATTTTTGAAATCTTCGTTCATTTTATGTAAAGCTATTTTATGAGACGTTAAAATTAATAGTCGTGAAAGAATGACGTCTCGGTATCGTTCGTATTAAGGTGAGAGATTTGGAGATGCAGAGTCGCAGACGCCCGATATCGTTGTGTCGGTTTTGTCGTCGAAACGGTCACTTAGGAAACAGCCTGAAATGGGAAAGTTATGTTGAGGTGCAGGTTAAACGGATTTATTTCCTTTAAGCTTGGATTTGGAAAGATTCAGGTTAACGGTAACGCGATGGAGCCGCGGTAGCTGGTACGATTAAGCCATTTTACGGAAAACTCGTGGCTCGGATAATGTCAAACTAGCGAAGTTTCGGTAAACTATCTCACCGATCGGCTCTGACAGCCTTAAAGATCTACGTACCTTCTACAATTATTTGGCGCAGAATACGTTTCTATCCTTACCCTCCATTTATTATGTTTAAATAAAATTACAGTTTGTAACATTAACGACGAAACTAAAACAAGTTCCTTTGTTTAATAAAACAGAACCGTTTTAAATGAAAATTTATATATCTATCTCTAAAACGTTTAGTTACTTTGATTGTTAAATACGAGAGGTGGTAGGTAATAATGGTGGAACGAAGCGCAGGATGTCCAGGATTCAAGTAGATTGGTGAGCATTCAGAAGGTTATAATACCCGCTATCGGGTTTCGCCAGAGGTTCGTTCCCTTTACACTTGGCTAACTATTTCTGAACTGGCCGTTGGGCTGCATCAGTTATTACGTATTAAATCCACAGGAATAGCGCCATTGTAAACACCGACGAAGACTAAGATGAAATACACGTTTAATTTACCTACACATTCATACATCCATCTACATGTAGGATACATACAAAACCATTATCTTTAACCTCAATAAATTAATACCTAATAAAATTTTGTAATTAATATCTCAAAAAAATAATAATTTAATACATTTTTTTTTGTTTTCAGAAACGATTTCTAACAATGCTTGAAGAGCCTAATAAAGGATGTTTTAGTTTCTCAGATTGGGGTAAGTTATTTTTCAACAAATTCCCGTATTTAGGAATATATAGAAGGGGAAATGTTATCGTCCAATTTTTATTTATTTATGGTTTTGTTTTTGTGGCTCAAAATTGCCGAAAGTTCATCGATCCAGAAGACACATACATGTTTAAATTTATTATCCAATTAACTTCAGAAATAATTAAGAACACCTGCGCAAAGAATTAAAAGAGACATCTCATTATAACCGCACACACCTGACTTTACGAACTGAGTAAATCAAAGTGTCCAGATGAATTTCCAATTAAACTCGCATTTTCACTCCCGCGCGACTTACTCACTAAACGATTCCTGGGAGGCATGCCAAGAATACAAACGTTCCCATAAATTTTCTCAATTCATTCGTTTACCATCATAAAGCTAGCAAGAGAACCGTCCGTATCTGTAATGATGGACAGTAGCGAAGAAGCAAAACTCGAATTCAAATAATTCACAATGTTTACCACAAAATTGAAATATATGAGGACTATTAAGTACCTAAGTACATTCTTATGAATGGTACAGAATGTTATAATTTTTTATAATCACACATTTTGCATATTGGGTATAACGCTTGATCCTTCTTTAAATTTCTCTGAACATATAAATGGCGTTGTTTCCAAATGTTTAAAGTTATTGGGATTTATTAAGCGATTTACATTGGATTTTAAATCACCAAATACTATCCTAACTCTTTACAAAACAATGGTCTTACCTATTTTAACATATGCTTGACCTGTTTGGTCGCCCTATACGAAGTCAAATATTGACGCACTTGAAGGCATCCAGCATAGGCTCCTTCGGCTTCTTTCATTCGTCTGGATTTCCAATGGATATTAACGATCATACATATGACCCTTTGATGCAAAAATTTCAACTCAAGGCAATAAACTGGGTACATCGATATCACGATAATCTGTTAACCTACAAAATACTATACGGTCAATTGAAGTGTTTGGAACTGTCAAATAAATTCACAAGTCGTCAAGTCAGTTACGGTCTTAGGACTTTTAGACCTATATCAGAAAGTTCACACTCTGTAAATTACCTTTTTCATGCGCCAATTTCAAGAATGAAGAGACTATGGAATGTTCTACTGCAAAATATTGGATCCGGGGATTTAAGTGGTATTTCAGACTTTAAAAATAAGTGCAAGAACTTTTTGTGTATCATGTGATGATATAAAAAAAATTGTACCCTAGGAGCATTTGTTCTCACAGTCGCTATTATTATCTATATAATATTGTAATTGGGTATTTTTTTTGCCCGTTTGAATACAAATAAATAAATAAATAAATATAATGATCATACATCTATCAGTAACATTTCTTTTTCTGTTGATGACATTCATAAAGCTATCGAGAGCCTTAGTGACTTTCATACCCCTGCTGGTCCAGATAATATTCACCCACTTTGAATAAAAATTATTTAACTGATATTTTAAATTTTTGATGTGAAACATCTATAGCCACGGGTAAACCGGATTGTTGTCGTGGCGATCGCATTTCGTGGCGACGCTCGCCATGCACAAGCGCCTGTGCCATTCTCTTCCCACTCGGTTCGACGGTGTCTTTTACTGTAGTAAACTAGAAGATGGAAGTGAATTAATTATTATTGTTGTGTACATTTCACCTAATAAAAAAATGAATGATATTTCATTTTTAAATGAGAAATTATATCCGTACAGTCACAGAGGTTCAATAATTTTAATACTTAGTAAGAAATAAAACACTAAAGTTTCCACAAAATTTGTTTAATTAACTTAACAATCGTTTCGCCTAACTTAGGCTTCTTCAGAAGTAATACATTTAAACTAAAGATTAAGCTAAGCTACTTATATATGGTTTAAGAATTAGAGCGGGGGTGAATAAGAGGTTAAGTAGTGGTGAATTATTGAGATCGATTTGGTCGTTCAGAAGGATATTGATATTTTTAAACTTATTGATTTCTAGAGATTCTAGTAAAGATAGTCTAAGATTTTTATTTTCTACATGTAGGATTTCAAAATTATCATTAAAAGTATGTTCCTCTTCATTAAGGTGTTTGGCGTAGTTTGAATTTAATTTATTATTTTCGTAAGATCTTTTATGTTCATTTATTCGATTTTTGAATGAACGTCCCGTTTGACCTATGTATATATAGTTACAAGAGTTACAAGTTAATTTATACACCCCTGACTTATCCTCTTTATTGACTTTATCTTTGTTATTTTTGATAAATTTGCCCAGGGTATTTTGCGTTTTATAAGCTACATTAACATTATTTTTCATTAAGTATTTTCCTAAAAGCTCAGAGGGTTTATTTAAATATGTAATACTTTTATAAACAGTTTTTTGGTTAGTGTTACAGTAGGGATATACATTTTTTATAAATTTCTTATATTGTAGTTTAGTAAGTAAATTATCAATTATTTCAGTTTTATAGTTATTACAACAGGCAATTTGTTTTATTATATTTAACTCTTTTTTAAAATATTTAGTATCTAAGGGTGTATTTATAAGTCTATATAACATTGAATAGAAGGCAGACATTTTGTGTTGATACGGATGACATGATAGATTATTGATAATAATGTCTGTATGTGTTTCTTTATGGTAGATAGCAAAACTATGTTTATTATTTTTTCGAGTGATAGTTAAGTCTAGGAAATTAATTTGTTTATCTATTTCTAATTCAATTGTAAATTTAATGTTATTGTGAATACTATTAAGTTGATTTAAGAAATTTTGTAATTGTCTATCAGTACCTAAGAAACACACCAGGACATCATCAACATATCTGTTACCAGTATATACATTTATGAAATAGTTGGAATTTCTTAATATAAGTATTTTCTAAATGGTACATAAATAGTTCTGCTAAGATAGGACTTAATGGGTTTCCCATAATTAAGCCTTCATTACATTTAAAAATTGTATTGTTAAATTGAAAATAATTTTGATTAATACAAATATTTAACAAGTTTAGTATTTCTTAACATATTACTGGATTTGTACATTTATCACTTAGCATTTTTTCAATAATTTCGAAAACTTCTGCTGGTGGTATAGAGGGGAAGAGATTGGCAACGTCGAAAGACACTAATTTGCAGTTATTTGGTAGGTTTACATTTTTAATTTTGTTTATAAGTTCCTGTGAATTTTTAATAGTACATTTATTTTCAAAATGGCAGTAAGTATTTAGGACTCCTATCAAATATTTTGACAACTTATATGTGAGTGCAGTCACAAAAGATACAATTGGCCTTATGGGGGAATTAATTTTATGTATTTTTAGGTAAGAGTATAATTTTGGTGGTTGAGCATTCATTACTTTTAGTTTATAATTATCTGATGAATTTAGTAAAGCTTTGGATTCTTTTACAACTTCGTTTACTTGTTTATTATAATTATCCGTTGGATCTTTAATTATCTGGTATATATCCGGGTGCAAAAAGTCTAAAGTTTTTTAAATATACAGTTCTTTGCTTATAGCCACAACGGATTTTCCTTTGTCTGCCCTTGTTATTATAATATTATTTTCTTTAATTTTATTTTTTAGAGATTTTAAGACAGTTTAGTGTTTTATTTCTTACTAAGTATTAAAATGAGTTTCCATCAAGTGAATGTAGAAAGAATTAATCATATTCAATAATTTTTAAAACCAGTAAAGATAAACTACCATTGGTTTTAGCTGGAGATTTCAATGTAAATTTTGCTAAAGATGAATCAATGCCATTAATTACGTTCCTTCAAAAAGAATTTCAATTGCAGATTAACAACAATCCAAGAGAACCTACTACCAGATATACAACAACAATAGATGCTGTATTTTTTAGATGTCTTGATAATGTTATGTCCAATACTTTTGTAACATACTTCAGTTATCCTCGACTAATTATCACAGTAATGCTGTCAGAGGTAACATCGAATATAACTATTACTGAAGTCACTTATTAAAAGAATTGAGTTGTCGCAACTTGAAATAAATTTTTGAATTTTTAATCTTTGTATTTAATAAAAATAAATGTTTATTAAACAAATAGTCATTTTGTAGAAAAAAATCGTAATATTTGATTTTTTCATTATGCCACATTTAGTTCCTGTCGTAATATTGTCTTTCATGCATATTACTTGTGCAAACTCGATGTTTCACATCTGTCAGGCGTCCCGTGACGGCTCACATTTTTTTTTATATTAAGTTAGAAGTATATCCTGACCTCTGAAAGTTATCATTTGTTTTTCTTTCACATAAAGGGGGTAATAATTCAGATGCTTATAATTATTGGCCTATCAACAAATACAATATTTCTGCAAAACCTTTTCAACAATGAGTGTATGATAATTAATTTTTTTACTTTACTGTATATATATATTACCGACACACCATGAGACTTTTTTAATGAAAAATCTCACTATATACCTATCATGATTATTTGACTATGCATATCATTATAAGAAGGGTGAAGTAGTAGACTCTTTTTACACTGATTTAATAAGAGCTTTTGTCCTAGTGAATATTAATAAAACTATAATTCTGATAAATTTCCACTTTTTATTGATTTTACACTTGACAAACTTTGGAAGTTATATGCCTATAGTAAAAAAATTATCAGGTGTAAAAGTGAAATTTATCAGCACTATAGTTTTATGTAGGTATATTATGTATTATTTCAACTAAGTAAAGGTAGACTCCATTTCATATACTAGTGAATATTGATCTCCCGATCAGAAAATTAGGTGCATATGGTAGTGTTACAGGATCATTAATTATATGATTGGTTTCAGTCGTATATTAATGGACGTACACAAATTGAAAAAATAAATAGTTTCAAATCTAACTATAGGTATTACGGTAATTTCAGGTGCCGGCAAGCTACACATCTTGGACCATTATTATTTTCGTTTTTTTATCAATTTTGTTGGCCTTTTAATTTTACTTTTTGCGGATGATGCAAATTTTTTTAAATCAATCAAATGTGATTATGTCGCTGTTTTGCTTCAATTTGACTTATTTGCTTTTTAGTCTTGGTGTTTTCAAAATGGTTTACAATTTAATGAGAAAAAATGGTTCAGTTTTCGTTTTGGGCGGTCCTATTTACTAATTAAAACATAGCAACTTAATAATAAACCATCAGAAACAGTTGATCAAATCAAAGGTTTAAGCATAATTTCTTTTGCGCATTTATCTTTTAAACGGCATACCTATTAAATATATTGAATTAAAAGTTAGAAAGAAAATATACTTTACTAGCTGAGGTATCCGGATTCGCTCAGGGAGTTGAGATATGAGTTTATATGGTAGTTGGAATAAAAGGATAAAGTTTAAAATATAGGAGGTAAATTTTTTTTTATTGAAAACATATTCAAACTATTTACAATACTTGCTTATAAACAAAATTTTTCATTTTGTTATCGATTTATATTTAGTCACCGTATTACATTGATTGTTTGTATTTACTAATCTTTATTACTTCACTTTACTGATAAGAAGCTGACGTTTTGGGTGTTTCATTCCCACCAATTTTGATGAGCGGGCTGTCCCCCCCCCCGACCTACACTCTTGTGCAAAGTCGGAGGGGTAGGGCGGAAAACCCTCTTCAGCCTCCTTTTAGGAATAGTGGGAATGGGTGGGTGATGGTAGGGGGAAGAAAGATGAGACGGACGAATTGAAGACAGAAGAGAAGTAATAAACCATCTGTGGAATATTACTACCGCAGCATTTGCCTAAATGATCCAAGGAAACCACAGAAAAACTTGGTTCAAGGCTGTCGGCCCTGGAATCGAACCGATGACCTCCCGAAAGCTAAGCTATGATCTGGACGACTACACCATGCCGCTCGGTTTTCGAACCCACGACTAATTTAGCTTTATATACCCCTACCAATGGGTATCCCTACCCCTACGAAAAAGGCTTCGAATAGTCTACAATTATTCAAAATATTCCACAGTATTCGAGTGTTCTGGAATGCTCTCTGATGTTTTGAACTGTTAAAAAAAAATTTAAAGGACGAAACTTTCAGCCTTCATACCTTCAAACGTACGCCCTTTAAGTAAAAAAGGGAACCTCCTTCATGGATGGGAGATAAGGGGCTACCGCACCATATAACTTCCTTGATCGTACCGGGACTCGTTTCGGAGTTTTAGCGGCAAGCACAGAAGAAAGATTCTTCGGTAAATTTAAAAATTAGACAGCTGTACTTTATAGTTCTGTGCTTTGGTACCCCTTGAAAAAAGGTTAATTAAAAAACCAGAATCTTTAAATCATCAATTTTTGCATATACTGCTTTTAAGACTATGCATCTATTCAACAGACTCTTCATATATCGGATTTGTAATCAGCTAGAGAGACAGAGAGCAGGAATTTTGTTTGCTGGTAGGTTGCTTACTCGTATCTACCATTGATTGCTCAGAATTATTAAATAGTTTTAAAATTTATGTACCATCTATTATACAGTTCTTAGAATAAATAATTTTTTCATTCCCCTACCGAGATAAGGGGAAAAAGGTACAATTATAAATAGAACCTTTAAAATATGTAACCAGAATATTAATTTTTTTGATAATTATAACCACCCTTATTTAACTATACTATATTATAGCGAGTGTTTACAGTAGAGGCGAGCGGGAAAAGAGACTTTTAGTGAAATAAATTGTGTAGACTTCTTTATAACTGTAGTGTAGTCAAATTAACTTTAGTAATTAAATAAATTCGTTGTTTTGTTTTGTTAATTGTGTTTTCCGTGACTGAACACGTCACAATATACATTCCACATTTTCACATAATAATCCTCTATATGAGCATCCTTTCACTTTTAGACACACACATACACAGTTATCCTCTCTATTCCCTTATTTATTAAAAAGCGTTTGATTTAACAAAAAAAAAGTAATTTTTCACAAACTTGTTACGTTCAAGAAGAAAACTTGAAGCCAGTCCCATCGGGATTTCGCGTTCCCCGTCTCGCCCTGACATCAAGGAATAGACCTGAACTTGTTTCGCCCACCTATCGCTTACCATGCAAATTAAATAATTACAAAGTAGGTGCAGAGCGGAGCAGACGAGACGGTGACGTTCTTTCAGCGGCTGATCCTCAAAGCAACAAATTTTGAGTGGTAAGAGCGCTACTAGAGGAGGTATCCAACAGTCGTCGAGCCGGTCTCCGGTGACTGAAGGCAGTAAACTTTTATAATTACCGCCTTGTCGGCTGAGTTTGCCATAAATATTTTAATGAATTTGTAATCGTACCTGCTGGAAAAGACCGTGCATCTCACCCACAACTCACCACGTCTCATCAAAATGAACGAAGCTTATAAAAGTTCAGTGACAAATTTAAAACGAGATGCTCGTTGATATCCAAATTACATTATCGAATTTACATTTTTGCACGTGTAAACGATTACATTCTGATACGAGTATGTAAAACATCTTTGGTGCATGACAAAACACTCATGACCTCATTTTACTAACTCTACCTAGCTAGCAATGATTTAGTCGCTAAACTATTATTGTTATAAGTCCAAAAATTAAAAAATAAAATAAATCCAGTACCTAGGTAATGGTATGTATTTTTGAAGCACTTTCGGGACGTGGTCATTGGAATGGCAATAAACTTATTATGTACGTCTTCAAACATGTCAGAATAGTTATAAAACAGATTGCTTTTTTTTCGGGAACAACTCGGTGATTAACGAAACAACCAATCACTTTTTAGCAGGAACATAATATCTGGCCTACGTCCAAGACCGAAAGAATTAACCAGCAATCTATAACTGTGTTGTACATTTTTAAACCGGAAATGTTATGTAACTGTGAGTCGTTTACACCTGAGGCGCAACAATAAATAAATTTAGAACTAATTAAAGTCATCGTTATAAAAAATAACTACCTTGCTCTTCGGCTTCTTAAACGTCATGTTGCACCCTTCTAAATATCATGTAGATGTAGATACTCATCCGGGTGATGTCCAGAATTAAACTTGCTTGAAATTTTTACATATGTATTATAAACTTCGTCGCGGTGGTAGGCAAAGTTTTGACGGAAATTTTTGTCTCATATACCTGCGTTGTTTTATTCTCCGCTTCTTCTTATCGCAATAGACCAGTGCTGAAGCCTTCCAAAATAGTAAAAAGTGACAAAAAATTATAGTAGGATGAAACCCAATAGAAAAGGAAAAGAATATAACAGAAATGAAAGGAAAAATAATTTACGGGCGATCTGAGGTCGGGAAGGGGGTGAGTTTTTAAGGGTAAAAAACGGTTTTCCTTGATTTCCGGAAAAACTACAAGTTTTATGAAAAAAAGTTAAATGGACAAGTTGTAGGTAATAAAAAGATCTACAACTTTTGTATTAACACTTTTTTCACATAATCTCAAAATTTATGTGAAAAATTCAAACAAACAAGTTTTTGGTTTTTTATTTTTCTTTTGCATAAAAATTTTTTCTTCACGAAATTTGGTGATCACTTACCTATTTATGTCTCAAACACGTTGCAATTTTTTTGATTTGAAATATTTATTTTTGCACCTTATTTTTACTTAATATCGGAAAAGCACCCTAATTTTCAATCGAAAATATGTATCTGCTTTTTGAAAAACGTTGGTGGGCTTTTTCTTCGTTGAAATCTCTACTTTCTGATGGCGTGAACAAAAATATACATTACTATGGTCAGTTTTCTCAGGAAATGCAAAAAAACGAAGGGAATTTTATCTAAAAAATGTGACCGCTGCTATTTTTTCAGTAAAAAAGTTGATTTATTAAATAAATATAATATATTAATAAACATGTAAATCGTACTATTGAATTCACATACTTTATACTGATTACGTTATTCATTATAATATTTTTAAAAACATTAATTTAGTTTTCTTCGTTTTTGCATTTCCTGAGAAAACATACCATAGTAATGTATATTTTTCTTCACACCATCAGAAAGTAGATTTCAACGAAGAAAAAGCCCACCAACGTTTTTCAAAAAGCAAATATTTTGACGTGAGAATTTTCGATTGAAAATTAGGGTGCTTTTCCGATATTAAGTAAAAATAGGTGGAAAAATAAATATTTCAAATCAAAAAAATTACAGCGTGTTGATGACATAAATAAGTTTTCACCAAATTTCGTAAAAAAATTTTTTTGTAAAAGATAAAAATAAAAAACTAAAAAATTGGTTATTTGAATTTTTTTCATAAATTTTGAGGTTAAGTGAAAAAAGTGTTAATACAAAAGTTGTAGATCTTTTTATTACCTACAACTTTGTAATTTAAGTTTTTTCCATAAGACTTGTAGTATTTCCGGATATCAAGGAAAACCGTTTTTTACCCTTAAAAACTCACCCCCTTCTCCTTCCCGACCTCAGATCACCCGTAAATTATTTTTCCTTTAATTTCTGTTATATTCTCTTCCTTTTCCAATAGGTTTCATCCTACTATAATTTTTTTTGTTTCAAAAATTATCGACCCTGGTCTACAAGGTGAATGATCAATTTAAAAAATGTTACAAGAGTGAACAAACAACATAAAAAAAATATTTTCTATTAGGACTGTTAATTAAAACATCATATTTTCTAAAATTCATTATTACTCGATATACAGAAGTGGTAACTTACGAACTGAACATAGGAATTGTATATTTCTTTGTAGCCCTTTTATTTTTATTGTCACATAGTGGTCGTATTTTTCACAAACAATATTTTCCTTCAATTGTCTTCTATTTTATAATATTATATTACACATTGCCGCGACACGGAACTTCGACATAATTGCACAGTGTACGTAGGCCGTTATCAACTTTCAAAGTTCCGTTTGGGGGTAACTAAAAAATAACTGATGTGGGTCACTATAAAATAATTAGTTTTGAGAGTTGAGAGGGAGTCAGAAAAAGAGCGAAGAAGATTCAAGGAAATTAATATCCCTGCCTGCCATTATCTACATCCCCAAGTATACACTAGGCAAGTAAATGTTTTTTATTTTATAAGCCTTTATTAAATTCGTTAAATCTTTAAAAATCATCGCTTATTCGTGACCCTATACCATGTACTATTTATCAAAATATGATGCCGCCAGTTGTGATTTCATGTAACAGAATATCTCTATGTTCGGTTCGTAAGGTACCAGTATCTACATTATTCCTTTACTTTTAATAAATTGTTTTAATAGACTTTAAAAACGAAAACACACAAGCGTTTCTGCAGGTAATTTATTACTCGACAATTGTTTCGAACTTAAACTGCCATTTTCAAGAGTACACAGGTTACTGGTAAAATTACAATGTTTCTTCAAGAATATACCTACGATAGTTTAACTACTAATAAATTATTAATAATATGAAGTATAAGTAATAGACTCATTTTCACCTGAAGAAGCCAATGTTTGACGAAACAATTGTTGTGACTAATAAAATTATAATTGAAACTTTTCATCGTTTTATTCGCTTTCTATTTTAAATATGAAGTTTCAACAAGTAACGCCTACAACAATTAAATATATAAGTAATAAGTTGGTGTTGCTAATTTTTCATTGAAATTGATAAGTAAAATTAAAAGATAACTGGAGTAAAAACTAACACCGCCACAAAAATAAATGCGCCATCTATAACAGTGCTTGTTCGCTTCTGAAAAGTAATTTAGTTAAGTGTCCACAGGCACTACAAATAATAACATTTTCTAACACGTTTCGTTGTTTTGTACACTCGAAAATAAACTAAGCAAGCGAACACCTGGTGGCTTCCAGGTCCATCCCACATTTGTTGGTACTTAACTGCTATTATTTACAGTTATTGGAAGAATTAATTAAGAACATATACTTATTTAGAATTTAATATACCTACAGACATTTAAAAAGAAAAACAATAGTGTAGAGCAGTGGCGGCTCGTGGTCGAATACGAAGGGGGTTCACAAAGTTAATAACATGTAGGTAATATCAGAACATGAAGCGTATTTCACGATGTTGTAAATGCGCCGCAGGCGAAGATTTTTAATATTTT
Organism: Agrilus mali; assembly: GCA_029378335.1. Lineage (NCBI taxonomy): Eukaryota > Metazoa > Arthropoda > Insecta > Coleoptera > Buprestidae > Agrilus > Agrilus mali. The sequence goes on along the minus strand of CM055663.1, from coordinate 12,142,133 downwards.
TAGGAGAAACAAATACTTATGGCATTTAATAACACAATAAATAAAAACCTTACGTTTACTTATACAGGAAATCCATTCGTCTTTGTTTTGAATTAGCAAACACACTCAACACTTTCATTAGGATTACCGGCAAAAATCAGGCACGGAAAGCAAAATAATGCGTTTAATTTATTACACCCACACAACCACGAAGTTTTTTATACTGTTCTACTTTAAACACACGTTTGAACTTGTTATTTTTTAAGGTACACTCTTGTGTCAGCTGTAGTTTTGGGCGAGGTGGACCCCTTTTTTTATTTCGAAACGATTTTGAAAATTATTTGAATTTTCTTTAATATATTTTACCGAACACGACTCGATCATTTACGTAATATTTTAATTAACACCTATTGTGCAATAAATTGTGCGTCATTTACAATTAGTGGACTTTGAACTCTGAAATCTGAACATGCTTCTAAACATAATTTTTTTACTATCGGTTCCTACCAACACTAGCTTCCAGAGCCTTTAAAAATGACTCGTACTGGACATTTTCACCAGGTGGCAGGCTAACCGTAGCACGACATTATTCCGGCTGATTCCGGCTTCTTGTGCAGTGCACCTAAACGGTGTATGTTGAGTGTATTTTATCTTCCATTTCACGCGTCAGACGCCTTTCTCTCTAACACATGGACATCAAACGGAGTGTCGCTCTCGTGATATGTTCAGAATCAAAACTTGAACCAACAAGGTAAAGTCGTCAGCGACACAACAAAAATTTAAATATTTTCTATGGATTACGGGTTGGTGTTTTGTAACTATGAACTATGAAATGGTAAAAGAGATGTATATTATACGATAATCATCAATAATATAATAGATATTAAAAGGATAAAATTATATGGTGTAACTAGTTCAATTTTTAAGGGGGTTCACTGAACAAATGCACCTACAGTAAAACCGCCACTGGTGTAGAGTCAGTCCACAGTCTAGTCGAGACTTTTTGTGAATATATCTGTTGACAAATAATAAACAATGACTTATTCACCTGTTCCCTGAGATCGAGAGCACACCGGGGGAAAGGTAAATATAGAACAAGACAACATGCAGTTCGTACAACACGTTCCCCTGTTTCGGCCAGGAAAAATCAAAATCTCATTCTTAAGCACAGGAATTTAAATTAATCACTGGCTAAACATACCTACCCCTTTGACGTGTATTGCCATCATACTTCAAACGTTTTCACGTATTATAGTAGAAATTGTCCATATTTTAACATTTCATCGTATATTAAAAAATAACAGGCTATCAAAATGTTGCAATCGGGGGTGACGTTGAAAATGTCGAAGCAGAAGGCGATCTCTGAGAAAACTATTTGAAATATTTCAAATAGGTACTGATACCGGCCGTGAAAGCCTACATTCTGAGAAAACTGTTAATCGTGTACAAAATCATTGTTGATATATGATTCATAATACGTCTGTAATGAAACTGTATTTCTTTAATTTGATTTGAAGAGGGAGATAATGAAAAATAAAAAGCTGTAGTTAGCGCGAGATATAATCAGTCTGATTAAGCAGGGTAGGCTGAAAAGGACAAGGTGCAATAAAGTAAGAATGAAAAATTAAAAGTAATCCAAAGACAAAGAAAGGGAAGCTACAGTTGTAATAATAAACTTTAAATGTCGTTTCTTTGTTTTACAGGTACCATATTTGATATTTAAGTAACCAAAAAATTTTTAAATAATAAAATATTTGTTTTACAGAGCAACACTAAATAGTTTATTAATCCTGTCGTTCTTCCAAAAGACTAAAACAATCCTTTTACTATAAAGTAGAATAATAGTCTTATTTAACTTTAAATCACATTTAGGTATTTGAGGAGCTGAAATTGTCTTCTTCAGATAATTAGTAATACATTATACAAAACTTAATAAATTGTTCATTATCCCTAAATATGATGGTTGTTTTTTTTTTTGGGAAATTTTGCAGAACTATTGAAAATTTTATGCAAGAACTCCAGAACTATACACGTCCGTCTCAGAACTCTAAAAATTTGAATTTTTTTTGAAAATTCGGGCGCCAACTACAGACGAGTGTTCTTAAGGTATGTGTCGTTATCCGTTTTATGTAATACATAATTCAAAATTACTCCAAAATTTTCAAATAAAATAGGAAGTATCCATATAGATCGAAAGAGGATAAAAAAAGGAATTGATTGAAAAAATAAAAAATAGTAGGTACCATTTGAAAAAACGAAGTAATTCGTGTTTGAAGTTTTTCAATTTTAGAATTTTATTTTGAACGCCCTGTATAAATTATTTAATTCAATTTTGTCAAGGCGTTAGCACTAATATTCAGCTATTACTAGTAAAAATTTCAACACTTTAAGTCGTATTTTGTGGAAGTTATGATTTTTTATAATTTGGGTTGCGGTAGCGATTTTTTTTCTATAAATTAAATAAACTCAGAAACCGATCGTCATAGGTGTACAAGTTGGTTATCAAACTTACCTTAGAATTACACGTTTTATTCGAATTCAGCGTAAAAAATATACCATTCCATTTAAAATAACAAAGTTGGTATCGACTTCCGGTATAACCGGATGTAAATCGAACTTGAAAATATTTTTAAAAGAAGCGGCATAAATAATAACCAAATGAGCCCAAGTTTCAGAATTTAATTCCTTCTACTAATTCATATACTTCTAATAGCCCATCAACTTGAAAAACTGTATATGAATCACTACCGTGCCTTAATAATAACATTTTCAATGTTAAAAAAGGAAAAAAAGAAAATCCGGTCCATACAATAACAAGCATAATTGTATTACGATAAGAGTTGTGTTAGTTAGTTTGGGGTGGTGGGAGGGTTACTGGAGTTGGTCTGCCAGCGTGAGAAAACGGCCCTCCACCTGGCCTTCGTATATATCGCTAATAAAGGACGAATTTTGAAGGGCACGTGTTCCATTCTAAGCTAAGTATCGCCGCTGATTGCCTCCGTTCCCTAAGGTAAAAGGGAACAATGGCTGTAATTGCGGAACTGCTCGAGCGGGCACATGTATACGTACGTACCTAGTACTATACAGGAGCCCTCTCTTATACGTATGTGTATAACTATCGCACACACGTACAAACACAATCACGTACCCACCTCGCGCACCACATAAAACCATTTCGAACAGGAATAGAGTTTTCGTTGAATTGAGACCGTAATTTTATCTCCCGAGGAGAAAATAATAGAGTGGTGGTGGGTTTACCTTATCGATGCAGATTATACATATAGGTGAATTGAAGGAACTGACTGGGTGCTGGGTGCGTCGGACGCCTAAGGGCCCAATTAAAGGGTGTACAAAGCTTATCAAACATAGAACGAAAAAATGTGCCTTGAAAATATGGCTTAATTGAGATTTATTGGCAATGTGACTATTGGGGATGAAATCAAAATCAACCTACACGTAGATATCGACAAGATTAATAGATCTAAAAAACACATTTGATAATCAAAAAGATATAAAGTAAAAAAGGAGCATTTTCAACGAAAGACTAAATTGTGATTATTAAGGGGGTTATAAAGAGGTAAAATAAAATAAAAATTTTTTCAAATTACCTTTTAATTACATTTCATCTGGTATAAACAGCATTTTTAAAGAATTCGGTTTTACTAGTATTTTTAAAACTTACGATTGCCTTAAAAACTTGTTAGGTAACGCTAAAGACAAGATTGACAACTTACAAGTCTGGAATTTATGACATTAGTTTCGAGGCTTGTGATCTCAAATACGTATGTTGGGCACACTAAAAGAGCTATTTGAACTAGATATAAAGAACATATTGCTCATTTCAGACTCAATCGTATAGAAACCCAACACATTTTTAACACAAATCACCCTATAGGCCCTAGTTGTTTAAAACTAGTAACAGGAATCTCTTGCAACTTGCAAATTTGAACTCGACGCACAATAAATTTTGCATATTCAAAATAATACTTTTAGGACAATTAATGAATTAAGATCTTGGGCCTATTCCAAATTCTGGCTTATTTCAGTTTTTGCAAAAGATTTAGTTTGCCATTAATTAGTTTAAGTTTATTTGTTAGCCCTACTCCATCCCCTAGCTTGGTTCTTCGTTATGTATAACATGCGTTTGTTGTCTTTTGGGTAGTTGTTGACTTCTAACTTACATAATACAAAATTTAATCATGTGCAACTCAGTACACGTGAAAGAAGTGAAACTTCTTTAGCGATCTCTATACCTTTATAACGAATTAGTAATGTTTGGTAAAAGGAAGAGACAGTACGAGAATTTTCAGGATTTATGTTTTAAAAATGAAAACACATACATACATCAAATTTTTTTCGCCTCCGTTTATTTTTCCAAGTGCTTAAGAAACAAACCGTAAACTATCAATAACTACAAGGAATTAAAATTAATACATAATAATACTTACTCTTAAATAAATATTAATTGTTGTTAAATAAACATTTACTGTAATATAACTGCTATGAGATGCCGGTCACTAACAGCTGACTGTAATACCGATATGCGCATGCGCGCCTTTCTATTGTCATAGCTTCACGAGATGAATCGTTACGAAATGTGTCGTTTCATGGCCTTGAGATTTTACTCATAGCACCCAAAGAAGTTTCACTTCAAAAAAGTAACATCGGTAGTTGAATACATCCTTTTTCCTTAACCATACATTCCCTATACCTACGTATTTGTCGAAGCACACATAGGTCAAAAACTTTTAATGACGACCAATTAATTGGGTTATATTGGTTTTTGACTTATGGCATTGAACGTATGTATTCACGTCTTCAGAAATCTCCAACCGTTTTTTTTCCCTTTGTAGGAAAAAGTAAATTTAACCCCCTTAATAATTAAGTTTAGTCTCGTGTTGAAAATGCTCACAACATGTAAATGAGCGAAACGTGTCCGCGTTTTCTACACAGTGTTGTGGTGAGTTGGGGTAAGACCTTTTTTTGCTTTTTGTTTATTCACACCACAGTCTCCTTTATATATATTTATTACATTCAGTTATGTTAAAAAAAAAAAAAAAATTTAAATGCAAGGGTGAGTTGCAGAAATAAGGCGATAAATAGATAGTTATAAGCAAGAAGCATCTGTCCATTTTTTCGCAATATCGATGTTGCATGTAGTTAAAAAATACACCTTTGCATGTTTCCTGTAACTAAGCATTATGTACCTGTACGTTTTGTCTAGTTGACTTCAAGATTTCTTTGAATTATTTTCTGAGTAAACGGTCGAAGTTCAGTAGGAGACGAATGGCAGGAAAACTAACCGGAACTGGGACTAGTGGCCCGCAATATTCCGGAAACGTATACTCTGGCGTTTCGGTAGTGGTTTTTACTTGAATTGTTACGATTGGCTGCACGATTTTTCGAAGACTTTTTCAGGTACATGAAGTAGACAACATAACAGTTACTCTCCAATTTATGACCACAAAAATTTCCTCGTCTATTCCTCTCCACAAGTTTTTATTTAGTCAAAAAACAAAACGTAGGTATCATTAAAAAGAAATGTATTTATTGAATCGGTTAAATTCGGATATCAGAAACTTCAATGATAATACTCGACTGTAGTTTTAATAACAAGTGGATGAATCAAAACTTCTGGAGGCCACTTGTGCAGTTTGCACTGTGTACACACGTCTTCTAATATACCACTAATACTTTTGTTTGCTGTCACGAGTGTAGCACTGAAAACCTTTCAGACTATTGTATCAGATTACACCAAGGGGGTGAAATGAAAGTTGTGCACATTACCGAACACCTGTCATTTTCTCCGATCGTGACTTAATAGTATCGCGGAAAGAGCAGCACGAAATACTAGACAGCACGCTAGAAATATCGACAGATGGCACTTACTCCGCTATCTGCGGTTATTTATTGAACATTGTTTAATGACAACAAGTGCTGATGAGAATCAAAAGAGCTGAAAGCCCTTCTACCACAATTTTCAGAATATTGAACACGACTTAATGACATGATAAGTGCTGGTGTGCTTATAAGGACCAAACAACTAGTTTGAATTATTTCTAGTACATCTTTTAGAATTGTATTTTAAAGAACATCCCTTTAACGCCAGGCCCTTGGTTTTTATCTCCAGAAAATTTAGCGATAAAAAGACGTGGGTTGATTGTCACGTATAATACGTTTTTAGTAGATTAGGGCCGGTAAGAAAAGACGGGAAGAATGAAAATGCCAACATGTGTTGTCGTCTCTCCCCGTCCCTTTTTTCTTTCCACTTTAACCTTGTTTTTTAGTTTCATTATGTGACAGTGTTTCTGACGAGGCGCATTAAAATCTGTCGTGCCATAAAGGTGCTAATGTTTCCGAGGGACCCGTCCGCTGGCTGTCTCGTTCACCTCTAAAAGGCGCACACAGGAAATTAAATTCAGACGGTAAAAGAAGAAGCCGACTACTGAGATGGTGACGACGATGGTGTGGTGGTGGTGCTGATGGGGGTAGTGACGGTGATGACGGTTGTTCTTTTTTTGCTTGTTCCGCGTTTGTTCTTCGTCCGTGCACTTGACGTCCCGGTGATGCTCCTTAATGGAAAAAAAAATAACGGCGGAAACTGGTCAGCTCGAATGAATAAGTCGCTTTTAATTTAATCAACACAATGGCTGGCACAAGAATGAAACATTGTTTGTTACTTTTAAAATTTGAGTTTGGGAATGTTAATGGTAAACTGTTTATTATGGGCAATAAACTACAATTTTGTTACTACAAGTGAAGTTTTACTAAGGCACATCCTTAATGAAAAGACTGTGCAACTTGTTGAATCGAATAACACAGGACAGTGATGATAAGAACTTTATTTACACTTTGAATCGATGAAGCTTTTAAATATAACTCCATATTTAGTAATGAAAAAAACACAAACACCCAAGTTACAAAAATTTTATTGTACGACAATGTACATTTCGCCACACTGTGGATTCTTCAGGTTGAAGAAGATAATCTTTTATCTTCTAAATAAAAGATTATCTTCTTTATTTACACTGTGTTCAAAGTTGAAAATGTCTTAATGATAAATTGGATTAGATGTTCCGAATAACGAACGATCTCTCCGTTTAAAACTTAAATTTGGAATATTTATTAACTCCTACGATTAAAGGTGGGGTTGCAATATTGAAACAGAGGGTGGTGATTTTAAAATTTAGCGCTTATAATAAGTGTAAATCAGTGGCCAGAAAATTAATTAATGGAAGAGGGTATACAGAGGGCAAGGGTAGCCCAAGCAAAGTATAAGGTATAATGGTCTAGTGTCTATAATGATCATTGCTTAGCATTCTGGAGGTCACCGGTTTGATTCCGGGGCCCCGGCTACTCTAGTCCAAGTTTTTCTGTGGTTTCCTTGGATCATTTAGGCAAATGCTGGAGTAGTAATATTCCACAGCTCGATTCTTTCACTTCTCTTCTGTCTCCATTTCGTTCGTCTCATCTTTCTTCCCCCAACCATCACCCACCCATTTCCACTATTCCTAAAGGAGGCTGAAGAGGGCCTTTCGCCCTACCCCTCCGACTTTGCACAAGTGTAGGTCGGGGGGGACAGCCCGCCCACAATAAAAGGTGGGAATGAAACACCCAAGTTTTTTAGTGTTTTTTTATTGACGAAATTTCCAACTATATCAAGAAACTACAGAAATACGTATACATTCGTTATTCTAACTCGAAATAACACTCGCAAAAGGGAGACACTATTGCGAACTAAACACCACTGAAATAAATTGAACTGTTAATACAGATGGTACCTTTCAACGATTGAGATTAAAAGCCATTTGATAGTTTCAAAAAATTTTACTAAAGGCATTTCATAATGACACAAAGATTCAAAATAATGGGATCTTTTTTTTTATTACCGGGTGCAGAGAAAAAGTAAAAGAAGTGTGCATTAAAGTGGGAGATTCAAAAATGGGAATGAAAATGGATCTAACACTAGAATTTAAGACTCGAAATAATTTCGATCGTAGAAAGCTCTTCGCACATGCGCCCATTACTTAAAGTGTTTCTTAAGGCAGTGTGAATTTAAATTTTATTTTTCCACCTGTTAAGAGGTTTCACTTGACATCTGGATTACCCTTGAGTACTTCACTCTCGATTTTCAGTATTCAACACAGCTTTATTAGTTTGGTTAGGTTAAAGTAGGGCTCGGCCGATACCATCTTTCAGATACCGATACCGATAGTTCCGATTTCAGCCTTATTCTGTAACTCAGTAGAAATGTAGGCATCGAATCGAAATGTGAGCAAATCGAAATGTCCCCACTTCTATTGCTCTTGTCCATTTCTACGTTCAGTATTCTGTAACTAAAGTAGACGACGCGACAATCGAAATTTCTGATTTCTACAAGACGTTAGGTGAAAAACGCGGCAACAATGCATTTTTCATGCGAATCTGGGCCTAAGTAACCATCTGACAGTTCGTTATTTTAACTTAACCGAACTAATAAAGCAAATTTGTGTTGAATACCGAGAATTGAGAGTGACGTACCCAAGTGTAAACCAGATGTCCAGTGAAACCCTTAGCAGGTAGAGAAATTCACACTGCCTTAAGAACCACTTTAAGCAGTAGGCGCATGTGCGAAGAGCTTTCTACCATCGAAATAACGATTTCGACAGCTTCCATGCAGTCGAAATGTCATATTTCGATGGTCGACTTTACATTTCGATTCGAGGAGTTACAGAATACCGATTCCGTACAATTTCTATTCTACCCCACCACTTCTATTCGATTTCAAGCATCTCTATTCGATTTGGAGTTACAGAATAGGCCTGATTATTACAACAGGAACTAAATGTGGCACAATGAAAAAATTAAATATTGCGAATTTTTTCTACAAAATGACTATTTATTTAATAATTATTTATTTTTATTAAATACAAAGATTAAATATTAAAAAAATTATTTCAAGTTGCGACAACTCAATTCTTTTAATCAGTGACTTCAGTAATAGTTACAGTCGATGTTGCCTCTGACAGCATTACTGTGATAATTGGTCGAGGATAACTAATATCTTTATTGGTTTTAAAAATTATTGAACCTCTGTGACTGTACGGAAATAATTTCTCAGGTAAAAATGAAATATCATTCATTTTTTTATTAGGTGAAATGTACACAACAATAATAATTAATTCACTTCCATCTTCTAGTTTACTACAGTAAAAGACACCGTCGAACCGAGTGGGAAGAGAATCGCACAGGCGCTTGTGCATGGTGAGCGTCGCCACGACATGCAATCTCCACGATCGCTACGGATCGCCACGCCAACAATCCGATTTACTCGCGGCTATAGATGTTTCACATCAAAATGTTTTATTTTTAACGTCCTATATTCAATTTAAATTTATATATTCAACAAATTTGTGAACGTGTTTCGATGTAAGCGAAGTTCGAGTTGGCTTCACTATACGATATGTCCCGTTTTAAAAAAAGCTAATCCAGCAGGCTGGTATTGCTAAGTAACGAACTGCTAATGTTTTTAGTTTTGGATATTTAACTTCATTATTCCAATAAGCGCAGGTTGATGCTGACGAGTATAACCGAAACGAAACAAAAGCACAAATATCTAATTTCAAATACATACATTTGTATCTGAATTTTTGGGTATCGGCAAGTATCGGAAAATTGCCAATATTGGCCTATATCCGATATTGAGTATCGGTATCGGCCCAGCCCTAAGTTAAAGTAACTAATTGTCACATGGTTACTAAGACCCATATTCGCATAACAAATGCAGTGTTGCCGCGTTTTTCACCTATCGTCTTGTATATAAATCATAATTTTCGATTGTCGCGTCGTCTACTTTAGTTACAGAATACCGAACGTCGAAATGAACAAGAGCAATAGATGACTATATTTCTATTGAGTTACTGAATAAGGCTCAATAAATATAACTATTAGATGGATTTTTACTTAAATTAAATGAAAATAGTTGAATCGCATTACTAATCTTAACAGTAAACGGTTTCTTGTAAGAGCCCATTATTCTTTCGGTTATTAGACGTCATATTTCCGTCATTTTTCTCCCTTCGAACGGTTTGGGTAACAAGGAGCGTATATTCAAATTTCATAAATCACTCGTCGAACAAACAGAATTAGAGGCCGATGCGTTTTCGTTATAAAACGTTCTCGTCAATTTCCATGTCGCATCTAATAAATCTAGACGGCGCGGCGTGGCGTGTCAGTGGTTGCTGCGATGCACCAGCAGACGTGACTAAAATTGATGCGGAACGAAGGATAGCGACGCGGCGCGACGCGTCGCGACAAAGACAGAGATACACACGGTTACAGAAGATCGGAAAGACAGATACATGGGAACGGTACAATTAAGGGGAAATTTATTGTTAACGATTGGACTATTTTCATTAGTTCGCCAAGTGTCCGCCATCGCGGTCCGTTTTAAACAACCCATTACGCCCGTTCGACAACACGTAAACGACACTGGAACTGCCGCCGATAGAGGAGCTGCAAGAATTATTGCTATTACTGCCCTGTTTATGAACTGAAAATGTTACTCAATCTTTCTGGCCAACGTGCCCGTACTCGTGCCCGCACCACGATCTGTCTGAAAGCGCCGCGACCTGTTGAAACTTTTTAATCTATTATCATGTTTGCCAATTGCCCCAGCAATTACTGACGCATAACTTACACTATTTGATCGTACAGACTACAGAGAGTTTCATAGGCCTCCATATAAGTCAATGTAATGTAAATAAATACATGAAGAATAAATAATATTTTCAATAGGTGTAAAATGTTTAATAATATGTGAATTTTTAAACTACTACATTAGTTATCAAATAATAACATAATTGTAATGTTTTTTGAGAACATTCCAAAAATAGAAGTTGGATGAACCAACTTAATTACTGAATCATGTCAAATAAATTGCGGACTTCATTTGAACAGCGTTTACAGCGGGCTTTATTTGATTTTAAGGGAAATAACAAACAGAAAATTTTATTACAACGAAATGCCTGATCGAGTGCTGATCCAACTAATTGTTGAAACGGTACAAGAGGACGGGGACGCCAGAGTGATGGGGGCGGAAACGCGGGGGGATGATGAGGGTGTGTGGCGGGGGTTGGGTAAAGCGACGAATTACGCTACAACAACGTGTGATTGTATCGAATCCGCGGGCGGAAAACGAATGCGTCCGTTGGTTTCGCAATCACATAGTTTAATTCGAACGTTATTTATAATTCTAGAGCGCGACGCCACCGACGCCGCCACCGCTGTCGTGTTTTGAAGTGATGTACATTCGATTCGTTCCGCTATGTGACAAACGGAAACACATCAACTCGTTGCCGGGGAAATACAGCTACCTATAACAATATTTTTTTTACTTTCTGACAGTAAAAATAAAACAACATTACAAATTACCGAGCCCAAGTTCAGGTGCAGGAGCTCAGCAAAATCTCATCAAATCTAATTTAAAAGGTTTGGAAGTTATTGAACCTACAACACAGCTTATACTAAATATACGCTTCCAAAGAAAAATATATTCTTTTGCAAAATGATACGTATTTATTTTAAAATGAAGAGTATGTTGCCGGTTGGGGGTGGCAAATGGTGTGCGCCCGTGTCAAACAGTCCGCAGGCCAAATTGCACCTGCATTTTCCGCTATTGAGGGTGGAAAATCAGGCGGGACGAGTACCGACTGACTGACCACTAACTCGTTTGTTCGTTAGGCACCGCTCGCACGACGCCGGACGGTGCTGCGGTAGTACGAGCGCGTCCGCGACGTACGCGACAGTACCACCGTCGATTATTCTGCAATAATGCGGAGCGGCGCGACGCTGACGACGCCACCGCCGAAAGACCGAAACGTAAACAAAAGCCGATGCTTTTAGTTGACATGATTGGCAAATAGAGGATTCGGTTTTCGATCATTGGCGCTCGAATTGAACTACATACACACATACATACAAAAATGTTACTATCTTGTTAACGGTCAGCGCACCCTTTTATTTATTTATAATACCTTTTTGGACGGTTATTTAAATTGAAACACTAGTTTAATGCATTGCTGTGATATGTAACCTGACACTGCCCTTTAATTGGTATAAAAGAAGTAGTACACGCGAATGGTACAAGTGCACCCTGATTGCTTTGATCTGCGGTATTTCGTACCCTCACAGATGCCACTTATGCTTGCTTACAGATAGGAGGGATGTAGAAAATGTTGCAGGAGATAGGAAAGGATGTCGAAAATCTTTTCCTTGATTAGAAAAGGAGAGGCGATACAATGAGTGAGTCACTGTTTAATCAAGAACGGAGGTACGAACGAAGTAGGTGTACTTATCCCCGAGGGTTTAATCACCCCCATTGCAATATCTCGTTCAAAAATCGAAAGAATGAATTCTTTAAAACGAATTGAGATAATTACTCGATAATTTCATCGACAACCACCTTCAATAACAATATTAATTTATTTTAATAAGTAGGTTAAGAAAATCAGACGACATCGTGACGTCAAAAGTCGCGCCCTCCCGAAAGAGGGTCTAATCAAGCGACGACGCCGAGCGTCGTCGTTATAATGTAACGTTGACGCGCTGCTGCCCGATTGCGAAGCCTCATCCTTGCACCTATGTATATAATTTAAGACATTCAGTTACGGTGTAAGAATGCTCTGATGAGACATAATTGGGGCGCAAAGAGTAACCGTAACGAGTGCCTTATTATTAAAGTGTCGTCGGAGATTATCTCACCACGACCACCGACGCGCCTGAAGGGAACCCAATTGGAAATTTCAAAAGACGTCCCCCGGTTATGGGGCCTCACGCCATAATGACGTACCTACAATTAAAATTTGGTTGGGGAGTATTTTTCGCCAGAATTTTCCCTTCAAATAATAATAAATGACGCGCGTTTTAACAAAAACAAGGAGTGGTATTCTACAGTGGTATACCTCTCATTAATATTTATAATTAAAAGCAGCTTTTGTAAAGGATACCACCAATAATAAATTTTGATCCACAACAGTTGAAAAAGTTTTTCGGCGGCAAAAGAGCAGCGAACTGATTAACATCGCCGACAAATTATTCATCAAAAGGAAATTTTTATCAACCGCGGGCGATCTTAAAGCAATTAAGGACCTCTTTTCACCGCTGCTCGGAGACTCGCGAAATTAGGACGGACAGGTTTCAATTATGAGGTTCAAGCTTGATAAATACTGCAAACCTTCCATTCTGTCAGATTCAAATTGAACAAATGCTGCCATTAGCGAGTAAAAGTTCACCGTTGTTGTCGGGGGGTTCCTTTCGTCCTCCGACCCTTCCTTCTCTCTTATACGTTGTGCCCGTTCTCTTTTTGCCGGCGCCCTTTTTGTAACATTAGCTTCTTCAAATATTGACGAAAGGGATCAAACATTTTATGAGTTGCCTAAAGGTCTTACACCGAGCAGCGGCGATGACGAGAGAAGGTGTGCTGCACACTACTCTCGCCTCTCAGATTTTGCCAACGTTCGCATTATTATCTGCGACGACGGACTAAAGAACCTTTGTATAATATCGGATATTGCACTCCACCGTGGCACGGAAACTACGTTTAATAAAACAGAAAGCACGTGCCTCCAACAGAAAAAACAACCCCTAAGTATAATACGGGGAATATGTCGACATGTCCGGCTCGTAGTATCTCTCACATTTAAATGTATTTACAATAGAACATTTACCCTTCAGCAGTTGCTAATTTATTTCTGAAAGAAGGGTTCGATGTATTTTTAATTAAATCTCAGAAATTTTCTCACCTGATGGATTATACGTAAAGTATGTCACTAATTTTTACAATGAATTAAATTGCATAGTTTTCCCTTTACAACATCATGTTGTGGGTGTGATGTAGTGATTCTAAAATTCCTGTGATCTTGTTCATCTTCTAAGTGAGTCACTCGTGAGTGCTTCGGGTCCAATTTAAATAGAAAATAATTAGTCAAGGGGTAGAGAATAATTGGACATGTAAATTTCTCACTCTCTCGGTGTGATGCATTACATTAAACAAGTGCTGTTATTAATTACCGATAGGCCAAGTAAAACACGGGAGTCGGAGCGCGTAATTTTTAAGTGCAAAACCGTGTTTTGGTTCGTGGCACTGGTTCTAAGGAAGTCGCAGAGTTGCACATAGTCCGAGAATAGCGACGAAGGTGTTTCGTCTACATGCTGGTCGGGGGCTAACAAATAGCCCACTGACAGAGTGAAACTCGGGCTTGGTCAAACTGCAGCCATACCTTCCCAATTGTTTTATTAACACGACAATACTGATTTTATTGTATAGGAAAAAACTGATGTGTAGATATCATTTTCCTTTTCACGTTCGTTAGTTCTATGTAACTACCGAAATTTGGTTAAGGCAATATGACGAGAAGGCATGATATAATTGTTAAACCCTCGGCCACCAAATCGTTGATTTCTTAACAACAGGAATTTAATTACGCACTGGACTAAAAAGATAAGCGATTTCTTTATGGGCGAGTGTGGGAAGGTGTGGCTGCAGTACGTTCGGTTTGTATTTGCTGATTGCAGTAAGATCGTGTCGGTGTGTTTTAACTCGGTTTTCATTGGTTTCATACCTCAATCCGACTGACTACCTCGAGGTTCATTGCACCGCATTGATAAATTCACCGCACTCGTCGACTTCAAAGCGTGTGTACGCTAATTGATGCGCCTTCTAATCTGCATTAGCGATTTTTTTCGCCACCGGAAACTATCACGTCGACTGGTCGACCGGTTGCGATGAACGGCAGCAAAATTAAACACCCACCAACAAAAATTATATGCCGTAGATACATTGTACGTTACATGCACGTGTGCATTTATTTACTTCAAGCAAATTTAAATAGACGTAAACTGGAATTTTCGACAAATTAAATGAACGAACGATGCCAGAAATAAATATACGAGTTCCTAATAGGACAAGCAAGAACAACCACAGTTAGTTTCTTTATTTAAAAAAAATTACTGTGCAATTGATTTGTCTGGATTCAAAGGAAATTATTTTTTATCAAAAGGAAATTGATTCGTTTCCTTCTTTCTTGAATGTGCTCGTGTGTGTATGTGTGCGACACCTATCATTCTCCTGTTGTAAGTTCGATAATATATTCTATTGGAAAGGACCTGTCGCTACACCCTGCGCCCTGTCGTCATCCATTAACCAGATTCTTTTGTATGCACTCTCGTCCCGCACGTCGTAACAATTTTCTTAAAGGGAATCATCCATCGGTAACGTAGTCCTTTGAAAGCTGCCGCTTCATTCGAACTCATCCCATCGACAGCCCCCCGGATCTGCGGCCGATATTCATTTAATCCATTACAATCGGCAGTTTTTATCTCTCGACCTCTTTGAACTCGTAATGGCTGTACCGATCGAAGGTGAGTCTTTCTACATTTATCTGACTTGGCTTCTATTGTGTGTTGCAACGGACGGAATCGCTTCAACATTATCCATCCATTCAACTATTTCCTCCTCTTTCTCCTCTATTCCTCCGTTTGCACTCTTTCTCCATCAGTATTTCACTTTGAGATCACTGCAACCCGATACATTCCTGATTTCGATTTACTTTCCACGATCAGATTTTTTTGGTGTCAAAAAAAAAACGACACGTAACCACTCACTTCCGCTTCTTCAAAGGTAGAAGAAAATTTTGTAAAGGACACACAAACACATGTGCTGATGCGACGAGTAGGATAAACAGATACCTTTCATTTGTAAATTTTAGATTAATACAATTTCTACATGTATGATTGTTTGCACATCGATGTAAGAAACGTCTTAGCGCAGTGCATTCTCGAGAAATGTGTGGTTTCGCAGCCCACCAATGAATACTGAGACCCTGCGCAACCCTCTAGCAATTACTGAGACGCTGCGCAGCTAATCATCGTTCTCTAAGACATATCGCAGCTCATCGTCAATCGTTAAGGCGTCGCGTAGCCTATCAGCGATCACTAAGACGCTGAGCAACCCTGCAGCGGTCACTGAGATGCATTTACTGAGAATTTGCGCAACCCATCGTCGATCAATGAGATGTCGCTCAACCTAAAAAAAAAGCGATCACTGCGACATTGTGCAGTTCAACATCGTTCACTGAGATACAGGGCAGCTCATCGTCGATCAATGAGACATCGCAAAACCTATCAACCATCAATACGACGCTGCGAAGCTCACCATCATTCACCGAGACTCTGCGCAGCTAATCATCGATCAACGAAACATCTCTCAACCTTTAAGGGATCACTAAGACTCTGAATAACCTTCTAGCGATCACTGTGACATTGTACACTCCAATAACGTTAACAAAGACGCTGGGCACCACACTATGCATCATTGGGACACTTCGAAGCTCATCATCATTCACAGAAACTCTACGCAACCCTTTAGCGATAACTGAGACGCTGCGAAGCTCATGATTGTCAATCAATGAAAGCTCGTGCAAACTATCAGCGATCACTAAAACGCCGCACAACCCTGTAGTGGTCACTGAGATGATTCGTAACTCACCATCGTTTACTGAGAATCTGTGCAGTCCATCGTCGATCAATGAGACGACGCTCAACCTAACAGCGATCACTAAGACGCTGAATAACCTTCTAGCGATAACTGCGACATTGTGCAGTCCAACAACGTTAACTGAGACACTGGGCAGCTCATCGTCGATCAATGAGACGTCGCAAAACCTATTAACCATCAATGCGACGCTGCAAAGCTCACTATCATTCACCGAGACTCTGCGCAGCTTATCATCGATCAACGAGACATCGCTCGACCTATAAGGGATCACTAAGACGCTGAATAACCTACTAGCGATCACTGTGACATTGTGCAGTCCAATAACGATAACTGAGACGCTGGGCACTACACTATGCATCATTGGGACATTTCGAAGCTCATCATCATTCATGGAAACTCTACGCAACCCTTTAGCGATCACTGAGACGCTGCGAAGCTCACTATTGTTTATCAATGAGAGCTCGCGCAAACTATCAGTGATCATTAAAACGCTGCACAACCTTCCAATGATCAACGTATCTTTGACCACAGAAAGCTTAGTTTGCATATGTCTGACGGCGAATATAAGCAAAGCGATTTAAAGCAAGTGGCGAACAAAAACTCTTGAAATCTTAAAAAATACAAATTCTGTAAGATTCTTGTTGAGTGGTGGAAATGTCAATCCTGAAGCGAATCAGTGAAAGGTATTTTGTGTGGTATTCTTACAATTCTTAAATATTTTCCGACAATGGCCCGGAAGTAGGAGCCCCTTTCTTTAACACTCTTCATCTTCTCATTCGTTCGTTCCTTCCTTTCTTATATGATATATCGATCGAAGGATAGACAAGCGTTGTGTGCAATAATACTCGTCGGCAACCTGTGTCACCCAAATACACATGCAGTCATACAGGAACATAAGAAGTGGAAAGGAGACGCTTCTTCAGCAACTACCCGGATAGCACCTTGCGCTTTTATTAAGAGAAGTTATATCGCAGTTTGTTGCTCGACGAAAAAGTTCCAATTTCGGAGAGGACAGGCGTTGCGCTGAAACAGCAAAAGAAGCTCGAATATTATACGAAAACTTTCCCGTGACAACCTGACGTGACCGCGTAAATGACAAAGAAATTGTCGTCGTCAAGGTAAAATTAATGTGAAGGACAATATTGACGGTAAATTTGTGAAAGAGGAGGGAAAAAAAGCAGACGCTTCTAGCTCACAAAAAAGAAACTTTTTTCGCAATTTATGTACCTACCTATAAGAATCAGAATTTAATATCAGGATTTTACAAGTTCGTCCTCTGATAAAAATTAGATTCCCTGTTATTATATTTTGGATTCTCTCAAGAGTTTATTACTGAAGTTGTAAGTAAAGGTATTTTTTTGTCACGTGTCAGGTTACAAATTAGGACATAAGTTGTAAGAATTAAGGGGTCGGAAGAGGAAGAAAAATATGCTAGGTATCAACCAACCTTGGCACCAAGTAAAAAGAAGCAAAAGGGAAAAAAAATGAGAAAGACAAGTCGAGACGGGTAGATTTTATTATCAGCCACGACATTTTGAAAGAGTCCCTTCTTAATTCGTGCTATTCGTTTCTTTCAACGAGAGGCACTCAGCGCCTTGACAGGTATTAACTGTCCCACCTTATCCCAGCGCCGCCGTCGCGTCGCGTCGCGGCGAACCGCGCACAGATAGACGCTTTTACAATTCAGAGTAACAAAGCCGCGTCTCTCTCCGCAGACACAACTGAAAAACGCAATTTATTCCGCCGAAGCGGGGGCAGACAGGCGGCAGGTGGTGACATGAACAACAAGAGGGTGGAAAAGGTAGTAGGGCAGCGGCAATTCACCGGGGAAAAACCATCACCGCCGCCAATGAGAAAAAGAACAGACGTAAACGCCGGCAAGGTAAATAACTGAAGAAGAAACATTCGGTTTTTATCCGATTAACTCAAACGGAGATGTACCGTAAAAAACTGGGACAATTGAGTTAATTAACTGTTTCAAAGTATTCTATCCCATAGGCTTTTAAAAAAGGATGTTTCTCACAGGACACGGTACACTATTTTAATAGTATATTCCTCAATATTTTCAAAATTTTTGAGGTCTGAAACATGATAAAGATGGGCACATTCATTCAGCTTCATAAAAATATTACGTACTAGTTTATTATATCAGATGATTAAATGATGAATAGTCTTGAAGGCACGCCTTCGATTTTGTCGATAATAAAGATTATTTCTGTTCGGTATAGTTTGTCTCTGGAATGCTTTAATATAATAAAACGCTTGCTTGTAGGATATTCACCTGCAAAAGTGGCCCGTTTCCGAGTTCCGCCGAGGTAGATTATATCCCATAACTCATCCGGGAATTGATGTCTCTTACATTCAACTCGGAAATACACAGTTAGTCGGAAAAAGTCACCCTTACCAGGGTTATATCGTAAAAACGGCTCCGTTAACCTTCACATGAGCTCCAACTTTTTGTCGTTTTTGACATTATCTTGCACAACATTTATTTAAAATTATTTTCATTAAAACAACTACTAATAATATTTTTCTTCGGCAAAACGAAAATAAAAATATCGATATCTACAAGGAAACCAAAGAGGGAGAGCAAGGAACTTTAGATAGAAAAAGGGGTTAAGCAGGGTTGCAAGATAAGTTCACAGATATTTAGCACTAGCTTTTTGCCCGCGGCTTCGCCCGCAGAGAGATAAAGAGTAAGGGTATAATAATAGAAATGAGTCAATATAGTAGCAGAGTAAGAATTAACATCAGCGAGTAAAATCGGAATTCCTTCGGCCGCACCGACGGTGACGACAATATCTAATTCAATATCTAATTCAATTGAATATAGTTTCAACTGTTTCTAATTTTTCTATATTTATTGTTATTTTCTTCTGTCGTTACATGCAGTATAAAACTATTCACATTTTTGAGGTTATCCGTAATTTTTGTGGTTAGCTGTTAGATCTTCTAATACAGTGGGCCGGTAGGTATTACAGTATTCAGGGTTGAAACTTCATTACTATGATGCTAGATGGCGTTGAAGTAGCTAAATTTGACGATATTTTGACAAACAATTTTCTTGTTTCGTAAAAAAATTTTTATTTTTTTTTTAATAAAAAGTATCCTATGTTACTTCTACTACCTTCAAGAGTGTATGTGCAAAGTTTCATGATGATCGGTTAAGTAGTTTTTGCGTGAAAGCGTAACAAACAAACTTACATTCGCATTTATAATATTATAAAGTATGAAAGTATATGGAGGTATAATATGTAAGGTAATAGAAGGAAAACGATATGGATAATGTCGTATGCGAACGATACTGCGTTAATAGCGACAAGTTGGGAGAAAAATTAGAAAGATATTTAGAGAAGAAATGTTTGGAGTTGAATAGTGAGAAAACCAAAATAACAGGATTTGGGGAAGTAAGTGGTAGGAAAGTAAAGAGAATGTGGAATTAAGATGGAAGAGGAAGTTGATAGAAAGAGTAAAAAATGCAACTAGGTACTTGCGGTATATGCTGACAGAAAATAACAAGGACAATTTGCATATAAGTAATCAAATAGCCAAGGCAAATTCAATGCTAGGGAAAATATGGGGAATAGGACAAAGATTGTATAGAAATAACTTGGAAGGAAGGGTGGGTGCTATTTTAAAACGTTAGTTAAGTTTAGTATTTTATGGGGTGGAGATATAGGGATGGAAAGAGCATAGACTGGTAGAAAATATTTATAAGAAGTATATGAAATGAGGGTTGCGCTTAGAAAGAAGTACTTCGGACTAAATTTTAAGAAGGGAAACAAAATGTGGGAAAATGGTGGAGCATACAAGAAGATCAAGCGTGGTAAAGTATGAAGAAAAATTGGGAGAATTACCAGAAGGGGACTTGAGAAAGGGGATAAAGAGGAAAAGGTATTGGGGATCGGGACGAAAAATAAATATGATGTGGAAAGGGATGAGGCTTTAACAGAAATGGCAATAAGTAAATAATAAAATGGAGGAGTGGAAAGGAAAGAGATTGAATGTTAGTAGAATGGTTGGGAAAAGATGTAATGAAAAAGTAAGAGGTGAGGATTTGATAAATATATTGTTACGAGTACTTGCAAATTAAGTTGGTGTGAGCATAATTAACGAACATCTTCCCTGAATACATAAGGAATATTCCCGGCTTTCCTGAAACATCTAAAAAACACCAGCAACGATCCATGGGAAAACAATTGGATTACTAGACGGCTGAAGAATTCCCTAGAAAAAGGCTGAAAAGACTATAAAAGGCGGACGCGGCACACACCGAGTTAGTTGACAGTGCACAGCTGATGTTTGGAAGCGAAGCGATCGATAGGCGAACAACAGGCGATAGAAGTCATAGTGTCTATGGTATAGCGAGTATTTATAGTAGAGGCGAGCGGGAAAATAGACTTTTTAGTGAAATAAATTGCGTAGACTTGTTTATAACTATAGCGTAGTCAAATTAACTTTAGTAATTAAATAAATTCGTTATTTTTGTTTTGTTAATTGTGTTTTCCGTGACCGAACACGTCACAATATGGTAATCGAGATACGCGAAAGGAAGGAGTTTCTATGGGAAGAGTGGCAAGGGGATAGGGTATCGGGGTATCTAAGAGAAGGAAAAAGTATAGAGATAACAGCTAAATTCAGAACGGGGAATGAGTGTAACGAGAATAACTTTTGGATGGAAGAAGGTAAAAGATTGTGTAGAGTATGTAGAGAGAAGAGCGAATCAATGGCACATGTATTAGAGGAAGTAACAGGGGAAAAGGAAATGGGTGAATGGATGAAGAAAGGCAATAAATACAGATGGTAATGGTCAGACCTTATTAAAGCATATTTTAGCGAAAATAGTTTAGGAAAGAGAGGGAGGATAAAATACAAAAAAAGGAGGAAGAGGAAAAAAAAAAGTAAAACAAACTAAAAGAGGGTAAGAGGATAGGATAGAATGTAGTACCTATATATGATAATAGTTTTAATGTAAGATTTAAATTAAAACAAGTTTTTTATTAATTCGTATGATAATAACCTTTTTGTTTAATAAAGCTCTTACAACTACAAGGAGACCAAAGAGAGGACCCCGCACAACAAAACTGAAGTGGTTCATTAAAATTTAGGTAAAAACAATACCAAAATATATTTTTGATCCAAAAGTAGAAGTGGGTCTTCGCCCCACAAAATAACAATAATAATAATAATAATAACAATAATTTATCAGGAGAAGAGAATGAGGCGCTTCTGCTAAAATTAATAATTTTCCAATTAAATTCGTTCCGTTAATTCGACCAGGGCTGTTGGTTTTGGCAGCCGCGTACCGGTGCATTTATTTTTGGTACTTTGAACAACTAAATCATTGGATTTTCGCTTTTGCTTTTTGCCCGTCGACGACAGCGGCAACCAAGCGACCAACGACAGGTACAGAAAACTAACGTCAACGTGTTTGGGCCATCGCCAATTACAATCTCCACCGATTGATAAATCTTATACCATATTAATTACAATTAAATTGTGTAGCTTATTAATTAAGAAGATCAGCTTCGAGAACGCATTCTTTCGAACATCCTACAAAAACTGATACTAGACCAGATTCAATAATTTTTGATACAAAAAAAAATTATAGTAGGATGAAACCCATTGGAAAAGGAAGAGAATATAACAGAAATGAAAGGAAAAATAATTTACGGGTAATCTGAGGTCGGGAAGGGGGAAGGGATTGAGTTTTTAAGGGTAATGTAACTGTTTACTTTGATTTCCGGAAAAACTACAAGTCTTATGGAAAAAAGTTAAATGGCAAAGTTGTAGGTAATTGAAAGATCTACAACTTTTGTAGTTACAGTTTTTTCACATAACCTTAAAATTTATGTGAAAAATTCAAATAACCAACTTTTTGGTTTTTTATTTTTCTTTTACAAAAGAATTTTTTCTTCACGAAATTTGGTGATCACTTACCTATTTATGTCCCAAACACGTTGCAATTTTTTTGATTTGAAATATTTATTTTTTCACCTTATTTTTACTTTATATCGAAAAGCACCCTAATTTTCAATCGAAAATTCTCACATCAAAATATCTGCTTTTTTAAAAACGTTGTGGGCTTTTTCTTCGTTGAAATCTCTACTTTCTGATGGTGTTAAAAAAATATACATTACTATGGTACGTTTTCTCAGGAAATGCATATCTTGGAGATAAGGATGAGCAGATTTTGCATATAAAAAGTGAATACTTGCATGAAAATAGGGAAGCATTTTTTCCCTACGCATTTTAAATGTAATTTCCAATTACCTGTACGTTCAGCCCGTATGAAATCTTTAACTAATGAGACTATTTGGCAGTAGGTACTGCATCCAAAGTTTTGCGGTAAGACCTGTTTTTTGTATGAATTTTAGATGCCCGATAAATCTGTCTTTTCTGATTTTAAAATCTACGTGATGCAAATTGTCTTCAAAATTTTCTGTTCCTAAATCCAGCAAAAATGTATCTATTAGCCCTTTTGCTGTGTCCGACAACTCTATCGATTAAAAAATTAATAAATAAAAAATTTTATTAAACAGCTTAAAATTGTACATAAGCAGATATTTTGACGTGAGAATTTTCGATTGAAAATTATGGTGCTTTTTCGATATTAAGTAAAAATAAGGTGAAAAACTAAATATTTCAAATCAAAAAAATTACAGCGTGTTTGGGACATAAATAGGTAAGTTTTTACCAAATTTCGTGAAAAAGAAAATTTTTTTGTAAAAGATATAAATAAAAAACCAAAAAGTTGGTTATTTGAATTTTTCTCATAAATTTTGAGGTTATGTGAAAAAAGTGTAAGTACAAAAGTTGTAGATCCTTTTATTACCAACAACTTAGCCATTTAACTTTTTTCCATAAGACTTGTAGTTTTTCCGGAAATCAAGGAAAACCGTTTTTGAACCTTAAAAACTCAATCCCTTCCCTTTCCTAACCTCAGATCGCTCGCAAATTATTTTTCCTTTCATTTCTGTTATATTCTCTTCCTCTTCCAATGAGTTTCATCCTACTATATTTTTTTTTGCTTTTTACTATTTTTGAAGGCTTCAGCACTGGTCTAAAATACCAGAATTTCCTAATGAATTTCGATCTGTCACCCCTAAATAACCCGTTATTACCGCAACTTCGCCAATCTTATATTTAAGAAAGATTGTTGTAATAAACTTCGTTATACTGAAGATTGCCACGTAGTGGTTGAAATTTATATATTTTGTATCTAAATAAATGTTTTTTGTGGATTAGTGGCTGAATTTCTTTTTCTACGTATATTGTTTACTCCACAACACTCCTGTTCATTAAAATGGAATAAAATTCCTTAACGCTACTGCGTAAGATTACGTAAAGCATAACTGCTTAACTAATCTTCTATTAGGTACTCTCTGAAACGTGAAAGAAAAGTGAAGAAAAAATAGTCCTTATTTTCAATTGAATTTCTTATTATAAATGAGACAATGTTCGTCCAATTTGTATTGATTTTTTGGATACTTGATGAAAGTCTAACATATTGGTAGTAAACTAAAACACATTTGTAACTTTCACAACTTTATTATCTCACTTGACACGTGTTTCGCCGACACTGTGGCTTCTTCAGAAGTATAACTAGTACTTAAACCTACTTGGGATACAATTTTTATGAAAACAGTTTTTATTTTTTATTTTTACGGTGGTGGGTGAAGGGTGGGGAATGGAAATAGATTTAACAACGGTGGATGGTTTATATCTGCTTGATCATTGAGTAATTTGTCTGTTTTCTTATATTTATTTATTTCTTTACATTCTAATAGTGTTAATTTTATGCCCTTATTTTCTACATGCAAAATTTTTAGGTCTAAATTAAATATATGATTTTGTTCTAAAACATGTTTGGCGTAATTTGAGTTAATTTTTTTATTTTTGTAAGATCTAAAATGTTCGTTAAGGCGAATTCTAAAATTTCTTCCCGTCTGACCTATATACATTTTAGGGCACGAACCACAATTGATTTGATATATCCCCGATTTTTCTAACTTATCTGTTTTGTCTTTATTATTCTTTATATATAATTTAAGATTGTTATCGGTTTTGTAAGTGACTTTTATTTTGTTGTTTTTGAGAAATTTACTGATTGTTAATGTCGGTTTACCTATAAAAGTTAATACTTTGAATTTTTTATTTATATTGTCTTTGGTACCTGGGAAATTGTTTTTAGTAAGGTGTCGATGATATTTGTGTTGTAATTGTTATTTATTGCTATTTGTTTTATTAAATTCGATTCTTTATTGTAATTAGTATTAGACATAGGAACTTTAATTAATCTGTGTAACATACTGTAAAAACGAATTAATATAGAATTAAATAAAACAATGGGCAAGTTTCACCAATTAATTTATTGTACTCGACAATATCGTTTCGATCTATGTGATCATTATCAAGAGTATCTTAATTACTAAATTTAAACTAAAAAATGAAAATAATACCTATTGTTCATTACAATTCGTCAATCATGTAAGTTATAAATTTAGAACTAGATTTAAAAAACTGGGAATTTCACTAGTAGAATGTAACAATAGGATTTTAAAAAACTTATTAACAAATATAAAACCTAGAATTAATAGGAGACAAAAAAGTGGTATTTATAAATTGGTTTGTAAAGACTGCGATGCCAGCTATTTAGGTCAGACAGGAAGAGCCATAGAGACTCGAATAAATGAACATGTGAATACCATTAATAAATCGGATAACAAAACGGGTTGCGCTGAACATTGCTTAAGTTTAGGACATAGTTTAGACTTAGATAAAACCCAAATATTACATACCAATATTAATAAAGGAAAAAAGTTGTCACTTTTAGAATCTTTAGAAATTAAGAAATCATTATATAAGAAAGAACCACTCATGAACAATCAACTGGAATTGGAAACATATTCATCCCCACTCATCTTAAATAGATTATAAATTTTGTGATTTGTGTAGTTTAAATTTAGTAATTAAGATACTCTTGATAATGATCACATAGATCGAAACGATATTGTCGAGTACAATAAATTAATTGGTGAAACTTGCCCATTGTTTTATTTAATTCTATATTAATTCGTCGTTACAATGTTTCACAATAAGTGCACCCTCGAAAGTTTAAAATTTATACTGTAAAAAGCTGCGTATTTGTGCTGATAAGGGTGACAGGATGAGTTGTGTAAGATTATGTCTGTATGTGATGGTTTGTGGAAAATGTGTGTTTATTATCTAGTTTGGAAATACATAGTTAAGTCTAAATAGTTAATTTCATTATTATTTTCAATTTCTATTGTGAAGGTGATGTTTTTATGTCGTATTATTAATTTGATCAAAAAACTTATTTAATTGCCTATCTGTTCCTGTGAAACATACTATAATATCGTCTACGTACCTAAACCAATAAAGACATTTAAATAGGGTAATTTTTGAATGGTAGCTTCTATATGGTACAGGAATATTTCTGCTAATTATGGGCTAAAGGGATTTCCCATTATTAAACCGGTATTACTTGTGTAAATATTGGAGTTGAATTGAAAGTAGTTTTGTTTTATGCATGTTTCTAGTAATAATATAATTTCATCTTTAATAATAGGATTAGTATGATTGTGTTCTAGGAAATTTTTGATGATGTTGATTGTTTCTATAGGGGGTACTAGGTTATACTTCTGAAGAATCCACAGTGTCGGCGAAACACGTGTCAAGTGAGATATTAAAGTTGTGAAAGTTACAAATGTGTTTTTGTTTACTACCAAAATGTTTGTCCAAGTTGAGTCGAAATATGTATACGAAAACATTAAAGATGTCCTTAATATTACACCAAACGGCATGGTCTAGTCGTCTAAATGATTGCTTAGCATTCAGGAGGTCACCGGTTCGATTTCAGGGCCGGCTACTCTGGTCCAAGTTTATCTGTGGTTTACTGGATCATTTAGTTAAATGCTGGGGTAGTAATATTCCGCAGATATACTCTTTCACTTCTCTCCTTATATTACTTACTTACGGCCTCAAGATCTTTTTAACATTGAGTAACGTTATTATATAAAGATTAATTTTTATTTTCTGTTGAATTGCCTTTATGGTTTGTTTAAGTATATCATCGGTTGAGTTTACTTCGAGCGGTTCTCTCGGCCTACCTTATACCACGTTTTCACGGAAACAACGGCGCTAATAAATTGCCACGGTCCCGAACAAACATCACTAAATTGCCAAGAAAATTACCTGAGCGCTGCGACACGAATAAATTCATTACGACCGCGTCTAATAAACGCTGTTTATTTATTATCATTGCAGCCGCGCCTTCGTCATCATCGTCGTCGTCGTCGTCGTCGGCATTCTCCACCGGAGTCGTTCCTGCTCTTCCCTTGATCGTCGCGTCGTCGTTATGAAAGTCTCGGGAACACGTCTGTCCGAAGAAGAAGAGACTACCTCTGCAATTGCCCAGTAATTACCGCAGTTGGCACCCGATCAAACGTACCGACCAGATATCAAAGTGCCCCAATGATCACCTATGAAGACACGAAAT
Source organism: Agrilus mali (assembly GCA_029378335.1). NCBI lineage: Eukaryota > Metazoa > Arthropoda > Insecta > Coleoptera > Buprestidae > Agrilus > Agrilus mali. Next base: position 12,115,098 of record CM055663.1, on the reverse strand, counting down.
TAGAAAAGCGCGTAACGTTGCACATTCTTGTCGCAATTGGCATTCGCGGCCTTTAATAAACGTGGGCCTCCTTCGAATTATTTATGGTAGTTGCTAATTTAATGTTATATAAACGCCACCGCCGAAGAAGTATCTTAACGAAAGTAATTGCTGCTCCGCGCATATTAAACATTCTCATAAGAGAATATTTAACGATTGCAGGTGTTTCTGAATAAAATAGTTAAGTACCAAAATTTTCAACTTAACTTCAACACCATAAGAAATTAACAAATAATTCGATGAAAATAACACTTTTACCAGGGTACCATAATCTCAAAATGGGAGGCGGAATGGTTCAGAAATTATACACTTTCGAGGTCACCTTTTTAACGATATATAATCGGGAAATGAACCTTTTTGTATTTCTTGTTTTTCAAATACGAGAACTGAAAAATAATTCCACTTTTAATGCATAATCCGTTTATAAAATCTTTCGGTGTCACAAAATCTAGCTAACACTTATAGTCCGGTCAAATTAGACCAAAAAATAAGAGTAAATATACATAAATTCCCACCAAGCTGAAAATCAGTGAGATTGTTTAAAATACGATTAAAAATAAAATTTAAGTTCCCCATCTTTCCCCTGTATTAAAAAAAATTATACATATGTAAGGTTAAAGGTCAAAAATTTGAGTTTTTCGCGATTTTCAGCAAAACGGTAAGTTTTATCATAAAATTATCCCAGACAAAAATTGTAGATCATAAAATTATCTATAAAATATGTATTTCTAAAATACCCCAAAATAAGCTATGTGACAAATAAATCCCCAAGAACTAGAAAATATTTAGTGCAAATAGAAAAAATATTGTAGAGGAAAAATTTTCCCCAGAATTCCCCTGAAAAATATATCCCCAAAACATACCCCAAAGGAAAAAAACCCCTATTTTTTGGGGAAAATCCCCTAATATGGCAACCCTGAGACTAACAGTATTTCATTTATTGGACACACTGATATAAAGCAGGTATAAGACCCTACCCTACGCATACAATTGAACAGGAGACAGATGTTGTCTCGAGGTTACACTGGCGTATAAAATAAGGGACTGGGTTTCCTTTTACTTGATATCTCAGAAACGGTGGCTCTTAGGAAAAAAATATTAATACATATTTTATACATAATTTTATGATTTACAATTTTTGTCTAAAGTATTTTTATGATAAAACCGTTTTGCTGAAAATCGCGAAAAACTCATTTTTTTGACCTTTAACCTTGAATAAAAATTTTTCTATACACGGGAAAGATGAGGGACTTTCAAATTTTATTTTTAATCATATTTTAAACAATCTTACTGATTTTCAGCTTGGTGAGAATTTATGTAGCTTCGAATGTCTCAATTGACCGGACTATTAGGTACATTATTTTGTAATATAGATAGAAAAACGTACATCTTATGTGTTAATAGTGTGATTTCACACAGTAAAGTTCGTTACATGGACATCTCATCGAGGAATTCACCGATTTTGAAGATTTTGGGGTCTACGCAAAACCCGTATGTCGTAGATGTTTCTTTTCGGGATTTCGTTATATTTTTGTGCTCTACATATTGCTCTTTTTTTGGAGTTTTAGTTTAATAGAGTTCCTGACAGTCGAGAAGTACCGAAAGGATTTACTATAAAAAGAAGTGAAGCTTAGCCCACACGTTTAACTTAACGTTAAAAAAATCGAAAACAACAAATTTTCTATTTTTTACTTTTACACAAATGATATCTGGAATTAAAGTTTTATTTACTTTGTGATGTGTGAGTTAGGTTATGGTGTGTAAAGGCTCTCCCTCTTTTCCCCCAGCCGACGTTATTTAGAAAAATGTTTTCGCCTTTGGAAGCACCGAGAGGCATGGTCTTGTCGTTTAGATCATTGCTTAGCATTCGGGAGGTCACCGGTTCGATTCCGGGGCCGACTGCTTTTATCCAAGTTTTTCTGTGGTTTCCTTGGATCATTTAGGCAAATGCTGGGGTAGTAATATTCCCCAGATAGTCTTTCACTTCTCTTCTGTTTTCATTTCGTCCGTCTCATCTTTCTTCCCCCAACCATCACCCACCCATTCCCACGATTCCTTAAAGGAGGCTGAAGAGGACCTTCCGTTCTATCCTCCAACTTTGCACCAGAATGTAGGCCGGAGGGGCAGCCCGCCCACCAACATTGGTGGGAATTAAATACACAAAAGTTTTGTTGTGACTTTCGACCATATTCTAAAATTCTCAATCTGATAAAAGGGTTGCCTTGGGTTATAGCTTCAATTTTGGTGTTTACACAAAAAAATTTACGATTACTACTAAATATTTGTTTAAATAACTTATTATAAGCTGTAAAGACTCAAAAAATCAACTTTTTGGTTGTTCGTGTTTTAATATAGAATACAAAAAAAAATATGTGTAAGAAGTTGGTCTTGAATTGAATAGACGAGGCTTTTAGCTCTTGTAACTCCAACAGTAAAACACACAGTTTTTGGTTAGAAAATATTTTATTTAGATCACAATGACCATTTATATATTATACTTCACCTGAAGAAGACTTTAAAAGTTGAAATGGTCATTGTGATCTAAATAAAATATTTTCTAACCAAAAACTGTGTGTTTTACTGTTAATCAGAAGTTGGTCTGACGACGAAAAAGTTTTCTGTTAAGGATTATTCTTTTACTATTCAAAGCCATAAAAGTATCAGAAATGATAAATTTATATTTATTTATTTATTTATTCTCAGAAAAATGTGTATAAAATTACATGAATTCACACAACCCCTACAAAGATAAACACAGTTATCTGCTGGTGGGACTGGGATCGTATAAATTCTTAAAAAACTAACTTACAACTAAACAAATTGTTATTAATCTTATGATGAAAGTAACTGTAGGTACCAGAGTGTTAATTATTTTATCACAACAATTATGAATAAGTTTTGTATATATGAAAACCAAAAGATTAAACAGAAGTATTTTTGATCCCCTCTCTTAGTTTTCTTCATATCGCTAGATTTTATAACTTTAATACAATTTGGCGCTTTGTTGAAGAACTCAATAGCTACAATATAGATAACTGTTTTTGCTGCTAATCGATTTTTCACTTTTGGGGAGCAGTATGCTTTTATTTCTCGTTACACTTTTCGAGCTTAGGAACATCGAATTAAGTATGTCGTAATGGTAATATATTGCTTCTAAATTAAAAAGCTGAGTTGTTTTTGTTAATAATTTTTAGGAGCCCGTTTTATAAATTCATTATAGGATTTAGTGTTTCTGGGTAAATACTACCCCATGCAATTATACTGTAACTTATAATACTGTTAAAAAGATGGTAATAAATTTTCCTCAATATCAACATACTCCTACTAATGTTTTTGTTTTTTTAATTCGACGTAAAATGAAACATTTTGGGACTATGAAGATTCATCTATTGTTCGATTTTTCACATTTAACACCAGGTGACCATAGAAGCATATAATAACCAAATATTCATCAAATCCCATGTAAAATGAGGGTTGATGTTGGTAGAAGTAGGCAAAATACTTAGTAGATAGTCTTAATCAGGACTTGTGATAATATAATGTACATAATAAGTTCTGTTACCCAGAAATGTAAAAAATATTAATTAAATTATTTCATATTTGGTATACCAGTATTTAAATAAACGTTCAAAATAAGTTGACATCTTTCAATAATTACAAACATTAGAAGCCCTCACATTTCTACAGTTGGTTAATGAAAATCTCATTTTAGTTTTTTGGTTCAAAATATGTAACTGTATTAGTCTTTTGTCCTCTCAAATTATTCTCATTATAGAACAAATCTCACGTAAAAAGGACCCACTACATGTAACTTAAAAGGAAAGAGGGTAAAAATAAGGATATTTCAAGTAATTAATGAATGTCCCCTTAAACCCCAAAATTTTCGAGGTTCTAGACCTCCGCCTAGTCTATAGTGTTACCTAAATGTGATATCTTTTTAAAACTTTCAATAATTCGTATTTCTTAATTTCGTCAATATGTCAATGCACCTAAAATAATTTAGTCAAGTCATAACTAATGTTTATTCTTTGTGTCCTAAAAAATGATCGAATATTTGTTTTCATTATCTTTTATTTATTTAACAATAGTTAAGTCATTTTTGCCATTTTATTATTTGGGACAAAAGACGAGAAAAACAAAAGACAATGAATTATTTGATTGTTTATCACACGGGAATGTTATCTATATTTTAAACTATGTTCGACTATATTTAACGTCTATATATAATGTTAACAACATTATAATATGTTTGTTGCCATTACAGTTGTAATCAATTTCTAAGTGCAGTTATTTATAATAAAATAAGATAATTATATTTTTAAATTGATCAGGGCAACACTACACAAACAGATCAACACATAAACGAAACTGCCAGGCAATATTTTCATTCTTTGCGGTGGGTTCATTCTGCTAAAGCTCAGACAATTTCTCTTAATATTTAATATTGAATAAAATTATTTTTGCTGTCTGACGCAACGTTTCCGCGTTCCAAGCACAACCTGCAAACACTATCAACATGTTGCGGTTTTTTGGCTGCCAAAAGATAAGCTCGCCTACTGGGATGGTGCAAACTCAGATTACACGCATTTATGACCAAATGGAGGTATTAAAACGATTTCCAGCTTACTGGAAATTAATTCTTCAATAAATTCTAATTTGACTAACCTATTAAAAGAGATTCAATTTTTATGAGAAGTTTATTGGTGCATTATCTATCATAGTCTCAGTGATATAGGGTGCTTTTGGAAAATATGCATTTTTAAAAGACCTTTAAAAACTTTTTTCCAGACGAAAATGTTTTATTTAATTTTTTTAAATAGAATTCAATGGTGGAGTGAAAGGTAAATTGTTCCGAAATTAATAGTTTAATTGTTATTAATACAAAAATTAACTTTGTATATGGAGTGCTTAAAATTGCCTTAACACCCTAGACACTGTTACCGAACCGTCTTCAAGAATTATCATTTTACTCATTTCGTATTTCTTAATTTCGACCAGAACGCTTTGGACACAAACCGTAAATATGAATTCATTGTTAAGAACAATAAAAGGGTTGGGTGATTACCACATATTTAATATTATCATTTAGCGTAAGAGTTCCTCATCGTGATATCAGTTTAAACTGAAATAAAAACTAATAAAAAAAGAAGATACAATAACAAAAAATACACCAAACGAATAAAAGGTATTCCCCTAATACAGGAGCTTTTCGAATTGTAGTCCAACTTCCTGTATGCATAAGCGACACCCAGTGGCGGATTTACACATTTGCCGCCCGTAGATTATTCAAAATTTGCCGCCCCTATTGACACCAATTCTATACCCTAGTTCACAATCAATTTTTTTGTCAATGAAACTGAAACTTTCTGATTGTATTATATAGTCCGGTCAAATTAGACCAAAAAATAAGAGTAAATATACATAAATTCCCACCAAGCTGAAAATCAGTGAGATTGTTTAAAATACAATTAAAAATTAAATTTAAGTTCCCCATCTTTCCCCTGTATGAAAAAAATTATACATATGTAAGGTTAAAGGTCAAAAATATGAGTTTTTCGCGATTTTCAGCAAAACGGTAAGTTTTATCATAAAATTACCCCAGACAAAAATTGTAGATCATAAAATTATCGATAAAATATGTATCTCTAAAATACCCCAAAATAAGCTATGTGACAAATAAATCCCCAAGAACTAGAAAATATTTAGTGCAAATAGAAAAAATATTGTAGAGGAAAAATTTTCCCCAGAATTCCCCTGAAAAATATATCCCCAAAACATACCCCAAAGGAAAAAATCCCCTATTTTTTGGGGAAAATCCCCTAATATGGCAAAACTGAGACTAACAGTATTTCATTTATTGGGCACACTGACATAAAGCAGGTATAAGACCTAGCCACGCATACAATTGAACAGGAGACAGATGTCTCGAGGTTACACTGGCGTATAAAATAAGGGACTGGGTTTCATTTTACCTGATATCTCAGAAACGGTGGCTCTTAGGAAAAAAATATTAATACATATTTTATACATAATTTTATGGTTTACAATTTTTGTCTAAAGTATTTTTATGATAAAACTTACCGTTTTGCTAAAAATCGCAAAAAACTCATTTGTTTGACCTTTGACCTTTATTAAATTTTTTTCCATACAGGGGAAAGATGGGGAACTTTCAAATTTTATTTTTAATCATATTTTAAACGATCTTACTGATTTTCAGCGTGGTGGGAATTTAAGTAGCTTCGAATGTCTAAATTGACCGGACTATATTTTTTATAAGACTAATCAACAAATATTGATACGAATTCATTAGGATTAAAAATGTAAGAATGTTAAGAACTTTCGTTGAATGGATATTTACACCTTTAATTCATTACAATATTATCATTAGATATCGTTTTTTTTTTCTATTATCATCATTCTAAGAAATGTATAATATTTATGAAATTCTGTGTAACAATTTGCAATTTTTTAAGTGTAAATTTATTAAATTTTTATTCTACACTCAAACAGGTTGTCAATATCATCAGAAATATCAATAGAAAAGTATTCATTTTCCACATATATATATCTAACATATATAATATTTGTTATCTATTGTTATTTTTAAGAAATTTTTTTTCGGATCCCTTTTTTCTTCGAATAGATATATTTAAGTGGTGAAACATATTACACATTAATTGAATAGTGTGGGTGGACCTAAAGAAAAAATTATGGCAATAATTAATTTAAAAAATAGGTAAAAAAACTAAATTGAAAATGTAATACTTAAAGGCTATTTGAATATTTAAAAAATTCAAAATCACAATAGTATATTTTATAAATAAACGTTTAGTAATTTTTCATATACAAACGTTAGTGTATTCAGTATTTATACTGTATAGCACTAAAATATTGTAATTTTTGTTGATTTTTTTGAGCCTCGTTTTTTTCCGTGTAAAGGATAATAATTTTTTTTATTTCTGTAAGACAAAAAAATTTTTGAGCAAAGTTTGCCGCCCCTTAAAATTTGACGCTCTAGGCTCTAGCCTATTCAGCCTGCTGGTAAATCCGCCACTAGTGACACCTCTTTTTTCAATATTTCCTGTTTCCCTTTTTCAGTTGGAATCAGAGATTCAAAAGTTTGCACTATGTCAATTTATAGTTTTTGCCTATTTTTTTACAATTTATAAATGATGCTTTTAAATCTTCCATTAGATATGCGTCTTAGTTTTTACTGTCATTTAAATTGATATGACGATGAAAAACTGTTATGGTAAACGTAAATTTTATTGTAACAACAAATGTACCTACAGGGAATAATATCGTATAAAAAAATAATTTTTGTATCGTTATCAACTAAATTATTTATTTTAGAACAATTTACCGTACACCAGGGAATTCTAAGTAAAAAGTGCGTTTAGAAAATTTTTCCAAAAATAAAAAAGATTCATTAAGAGAAATGTTATAGAGCTTTGTTAAAAATGTAGATTTTTGAAAAACACGATGAAAGGTAATGAGATACGGTTTGCACCAGTTTCTGTCCATATCCTTTCGAAACTACACTTTACCTTCAAACATGTCCAAATTGACAAATTTTACAAAACATCTGGTAAAAATTTTCGACTCATACTATTATACATTTACTACATACCTAACTTATGTGAAATATAAAAATCAGCCTCAAATATTTATATATTAATCATATCATTACATATTCAAATATGTAAGTAATTCATATGTTTTGGATTAAATTACAAAATTATTTTTTATAGATAAATACGTATTTATATTAAAATGAATTGTACAAGTAGGAATAAATTATAGAAACGTGTTCTTTGAGTAACATTCTAAGTACCTATGAATGTCGTATTCTAACAGGTCACACGCGGCCATTCTAATTACTGTAAAGTTACATTCTAACCGCTATCTCATATAAAAATCAGACAAAAACTGCTTGCCTTTGTGTTAGGATAGGTTGGGCAACACGTTAGTTGCATTCCTTAACTTTAAAGATAAGGTATTTACAATTACCTGAAATTTTTTACATTTGTTAAAAACGAATTTTAGATTTTGATCGTGGGGAATCGGCATATATTTCAGTAAAGTGATATTTGATCTGTGCTTTACAGTAGTGACTATCACACTTTAATTACTCATGCGTTATCAATACATAATTGCAAATTTTAAAGGACATTTAAAATTTTAAATTAATGTGTAATAGTGTGACTTCCAAGTTAGTGGACCAAACCGGAAAAAATGTGGACGATTGATATATCAATGTGTAGCTATGTATGTATTCCTGAACTTTTTTGCAATCATGTCATCCACTGAGTGAGTACAGTTTTATTGATAACGATATGGGTTACTAACCAAAAATTTGTTTACGAAACCATGAATTAAAAACATTAATTTATATTTAAACTAGCAGCAATACTTGGCGTTGCTCGGGTAAGAATTATATCACACGTTTGATGGAACATTCTAGAATATTTGCGAATTTAGAACTATCCAGAACATCCCATAATGATTCAAAACATTTTCTTACTTTTTTTAACATTCTGAAACATTCTTGAATGATCTTCAAGATTCTGGAACATTCTTGAACATTGCCAAATCATTCTGAAATGTTATAATAAAACATTCTTTTACTTCTTAGAACACATTTGATTTGAACTGCCTGTAACATTCTAAAAAAATCTGCTTCATTCTCATCCCCACTCCGTGCTGTTTTGTGGGTGAGTAGTGACATCAGTAGATGCCTGGCGGGGATGACTAATCGATTGATAATAATTGATCAGTTATCGACCACTGAGGGTTGAAGATTATTACAGTACTAATATCGCTATTAAAAATTGGGGGTTGGTGGTAGAAGGGTGAAAATTTAGGGTTGTATGTATTTTTGTATGCTGTATCATAAATAAATAAAAATAAAAAATTTTGTCTAAAAAATAAAAATAAAATTTAAGGGTGGATAAAAAATAAATGATGGCCGATTCGCAGACCTAACCGATATGCACACAAACTTTCAGGAAAATCGGTCGAGCCATTTCGGAGAAGTTTAATTACAAACACCGTGACACGAGAACTTTATATATTAGATTAGATATTTGATTTTAGTGGGAGTATGTAATAAGATAAAAATTATTTTTGAAATTCCATCATCTGTTTGTAATAATTTACCAAAAGTCTCGTCAATTTTAACAGCTTCTTCTTCAAACAAACCATAGATAGACTTTAATATACCTTATAAACATATAATAATGTTATCAGCGCATTTTGTTCATTTAATTATTGCACCTATTAGAATTATGTAGATAGTAATTTTTATCTACAAATTTTGGGTAAAAGCCATTACGCATTTGGCAATCGGGTGACAACTCATCGTTGCGGTTAAATTCACTAAACTGCGTAGTATTTTATATTATTTTTTGTTTCAATTTTTGTAATAATTGCTAGAAATACTGTAGCGAACGTATCCATCTACGAGGAAAATCGATCCGCTTACGCACGGTGTGTATACGGCGGCGTCCTTTAACCCGGTTTACTTTGGTAAATAATAAATATTCCGTGAGTAACAAGCGGCACTATTTCACACATCGACGTTCTTTGAAGTACGAATAACGTTTTAGATTTATAAATTATAGATAAAAAAGTGTTCAAGTGTACAAATTGTTACTGTAAATAGTATTGTTATAAATAAATAGTGTTTAAATAAATAATTTTAGCTAGAAAATTCGTTACAATACTATTAATTTTTTCTATATTACCTATGACCTACAATTTATGGGTAATTTTTAGTATGCAATTCTTTTCGTGTGTATTAAATAAATATCTCCATAACACAAAAGGATTTGGCGATCGTTTTCGTCTGTCAAATGTTTACCTTTACCTCGATAAAATTTCCACCCATTTGGTGTAGAGGTTAAAAGTTGGCATCTTAAATTGCCGTCCGGTGAGTCGGCGAAGAATATTTATTGGGTTGAATTGTGGCAACAGATCATCCCAGATTTACGTCGTCATCGATTCCTACACAAACGTAAACCTAGCCGAGTCCTACTCAATCCTGGTCCTTTCCGTCCTTTCGGTAAAATAAAGAGAGTGCAAAACGACATCGACATTCTTTAAAAATATGTCCTTCGGTATCGAATAAACGGGCTCGCTTACCTCCCACGATCGAGTCGGGATCACGTTGCACTAGACGGCAATCGCTCGAATAAGAAATCCAACGAAGGGAGAAAAATTGCGGCAATAAAAAGGATGAACGGGCATATTTTAACGGTGACACAACTACTACGGGGGCTACCTACCACATTCGTTGTGAGCACTCTCTTACACCCTTATGACTGCCAACATACACCTACACTAACTGTCAATTAACTCTGAGTTACTATCGAGCCTCGAGACGCGATTTCAGTGAGGTCCGTATATTATAGAAATGGGAGGTAAAGGAAACTTAATGTTTCCAATTTTCACTTAATATTCACCATTAGAAGGTCGAGCAACAACTGGTAGCTGCTCAGTGTGATATTTCATAATGTTTGAGAAAATTTTATTTACAGTGTGTCCAAGAGAAGGATGTAATGGATACGGAATGATTTCTGGATTTATTTTAGACGGATATCAAAATAAACTGCACTTTTATATTGCCACTTCTTCCACACTACTCAATGGTGGTAACACCTTCGAAATCTGAAATCGTTTTCGAGGAGGCATCATAAGTTTAATTTTTTGTAATACGACAAAATCTAAGGCCATTTCAAATTCTTAATTAGATGATGTTACATTTGCAATTGTTTAAGCACGTTTTTAGCTTGTTTTAGCTATCATTAAAAAATTTTCCTGAGTACGGCTCTGAACGCAACCATAATTATCTATTGAGGGAAGGCATAACACTATTTTGTTCTTTATTGACTGTCATACTGTTTTGACTTCCCCCAATAGTAACTTTTGAAACGTTAAAAACCGTACTCAGGAAAAATTTCAAACGATAGCTAAAACAAGCTTAAAACGTGTTTAAGCAAATGCAAGTGCATTATTATGTAACTACGAATTAAAAATAAATTTGGATATTGCCGAAAAATAACAACAAATAATTAAACTTATGATGAAGGACTTCGAAAACGAAACGTCGGACTTCAAAAGTGTTGCCACTATGTGATGGCGCGGAGGAAATGACAATGCAAAAATGCAGTTTATTTTGATATCCGTTCTTGAATAAAGCTAAAAAAAAATTATAAGACGGTATTAAAAATATTTCAATTTATTCCGCATATACCACCAGAATCTATGTTCGTTCGTTTGGGGGCGGTAAATGAAGAAAAAATTAAACTTGCTACTAGAGCCTGACATTTTTCTAAGAATTTTTTTGAAAATAGAGATCTAAGTGTCCATGGAGTCTCAGAATTTATTACATACCTGTTTTATTTTAAAATTAAGGAAAATTTCTACCCCCAAATGCTTCATTATTTTCTAATGGATGGTGTCGGCGGCGAAATCGGCTTTTCTCAATCAACTTTAGGCTTAACACAAATAATATTTAATTTTTTGGTTTACATTTTGACGCCTACTTGTTCGTTTTGATATATAAGTGGGGAAAACGTTGAATATTGAACAAGGAATATTATCTCTTTTTGAATTATATGTGTAATGGACGTATATCAAGCTAGAACGACGAAGTTATTTTTCCGATTTCTGACTTGCACTATATATAATTTTTCGCTAATTTGTTACCAAATCAAAAAATTTGTCGGTCGTGCCGTTTAGCTATAATCAGCTGGTAGGTATGCAAGCTTGATATCAAGCAAGCACTACACATAGCGTATCTCGAAAAGGAAATGTCGTTGGATATTACTGTAAAGGCCATAATTTGTCGCTAAAAGATGACACATTCAACGAATTTGTCGCTAGTCTTATATCCAGCTGACAAGCTGACATTACATATGGCATATTTCAAACAGAAATATAGTTAAAACATCGTGTAAAGACCAAAATTTGTCGCGAATTATTCTCTTATTTGTTACCAAATCGAAAAATTAATCTGCAAGCCGTTCAGTCACAATCAACTGATATACCGGCTTAATAAAGACCTTTTTCTCGCAAAAAGCCTTATTTGATTTTATTAGAGTCGTGATTAATGAATAGTTTTAGAACAGCTGATTTGAATATACACATGTTTGTTGTAATGAGATAACGAAGTACCCATGTCGTTTTTTTTTTTGTTTCATTACCAGTGGCGGTTTTACTGTAGGAGCATTTGTTTAGTGAACCCCCTTAAAAATTGAACTAGTTACACCATTAATCCTTTTAATATTTATTACATTATTGATGATTATCGTATAATATACTACTCTTTTACCATTTCATAGTTCATAGTTACAAAACACCAACCCGTAACCCATAGAAAATATTTAAATTTTTGTTGTGTCGCTGACGACTTCACCTAACTTTTTTGGTTCAAGTTTTGATTCTGAACATATCACGTGAGCGATACTCCGTTTGATATCCATGTGTTAGAGAGAGAGGCGTCGGACGCGTGAAATAGCAATAATACACAGCTTACAGCCGTTTAGGTGCACTGAACGAGAAGCCGGAATGATGTGCTACGTCGGCACGGGTATCCGACAGTTTGCCAGGGTTTTGACACTTCGGTTAGTCTGCCATCTGGTGAAAATGTCCAGTACGAGTCATTTTTAAAGGCTCTGGAAGCTACTGTTGGTAGGAACCGATAGTAAAAAAATTATGTTCAGAAGCATGTTCAGATTTCAGAGTTCAAAGTCCACTAATTGTAAATGACGCACAATTTATTGCACAATACGTGTTAATTAAAATATTACGTAAATTATGGAGTCGTGTTCGGTAAAATATATTAAAGAAAATTCAAATAATTTTCAAAATCGTTTCGAAATAAAGAAAAGGGGTCCACCTCGCCCAAAACTACAGCTGACACAAGAGTGTACCTTAAAAAATAAAAAGTTCAAACGTGTGTTTAAAGTAGAACAGTATAAAAAAACTTCGTGGTTGTGTGGGTGTAATAAATTAAACGCATTATTTTGCTTTCCGTGCCTGATTTTTGCCGGTAATCCTAATGAAAGTGTTGAGTGTGTTTGCTAATTCAAAACATAGACGAATGGATTTCCTGTATAAGTAAATGTAAGGTTTTTATTTATTGTGTTATTAAATGCCATAAGTATTTGTTTCTCCTAAAAATATCAAAAATCTTCGCCTGCGGCGCATTTACAGCATCGTGGAATACGCTTCATGTTCTGATATTACCTACATGTTATTAACTTTGTGAACCCCCTTCGTATTCGACCACGAGCCGCCACTGTTCATTTCTTTTTTGATTAATATGATTCGACGACAGCCGTATGAAAAGCGTAAATGTAAACAGTAATTGGCGAATACAAAACAAGAAAGTCAGCTTAGATACGGCGTCTATAAGAAAGTATCTCGCAATCATTACTTTTTTATGCACTCTTCATATAACAATTAATCAAGAAGTTCTTCGTTACATTTGTTTTAAGAGATCGGATTTGCTTACCAAATTTTTAAAGCGAAACTTTGGGCGCGATGAGAGTAAAATCTCAAGGCCATGAAACGACACATTTCGTAACGATTCGTCTCGCGAATCTATGACAATAGAAAGGTGCGCATGCGCATATCGGTATTACAGTCAGCTGTTAGTGACCGGCATCTCATAGCAGTTATATTACAGTAAATGTTTATTTAACAACAATTAATATTTAATTAAGAGTGAGTATTGTTATGCATTAATTTTAATTCCTTGTAGTTATTGATAGTTTCCGGTTTCTTAAGCACTTGGAAAAAAAAACGGAGGCGAAAAAAATTTGATGTATGTATGTGTTTTCATTTTTAAAACATAAATCTTTAAAATTCTCGTACTCTCTCTTCCTTTCACCAAACATTACTTATTCGTTATAAAGGTATAGAGATCGCGAAAGAAGTTTCACTTCTTTCACGTGTACCTACTGAGTTGCACATGATTAAATTTTTTTTTAAATTCAGTTTTCCCTGTTTCCCCCAAGGTGGGGAACACGTTACCTTTCGAGGGTTTGATAACTTTCCAGCAGTTTTTTCGTCTTTATTTATCGGTTGGAGATAAGACTAGCGACAAATTCGTTGAGTCGTCATCTTTCAGCGACAAATTATGGTAAAGACAGTAATATCCTACAACAATTCCTTTTCGAGATATGCTATGTTGATGATATCAAGTTAGCATACCAGCTGCTGGTTATAGTTAAACGGCACGAGCCACAAATTTTTAGATTTGGTAACAAATTAGCCGCAAGTTATAGTGCAAGTTAGAAATCGGAAAAATAACTTTGACGTGCTAGCTTGATATACGTGTATAATGGTGATTTACGTATCCGCGAATAACGAAATTTTCCGACGGGAATACAGAAAGTGGTCCCAATTTTTTCTTCCGCGAATAATGGAATCACGAAGAAGGAGATTTTACTATACATACCTACATTGTATTAGTTTTCTTAATCTAAATCGCTTAATTACTTCTGGCTATTATGAATCTTACTTGTTCCCATAGTCATTAACTCGGTCCGCCGTTAGGTAGATAAAGTACACGGTATCGTTTTGCGATCTTAATGTCGTAGTATGAGGCGCCACCGACGAGGATCAAAGCGTCGCGGCGGGCGTCGAGATGGCAAGTCTTGATGTGGTCAGCGAAGCGAAAATTCAATTCAAACTTGGTCGGTGTCGGGTGGTTCTAGTGGCGGTGGCACCTTGTTCTTTCACCTGGTGCCCGAGGCTATCGTTCTTCTGTCTCTACTACCCCGACCGAACAAGCCAACTTGGAAAGTATTCGAGCGTGAAAGTGATAACGGGTATCAGGCAGGGGTCGTCCACCACCTATACCTCCTGCAACGCTTAACTTCTCTCCGTGAAACTTTCTACATTAACGCTAATGACGGCCAACAACTAAAAAGTAACCAGCGCCACTGGCGCAAAGCGTGCGGTTTCAGGTGTAACTTGAATTACCGCCATAAAGTCCGTACCGCATCGCACCGATGATGGCGTCATGCTTACTCTAGGTACCTTCTTATTAGTTAGTGGTGGTGGTCTAGCGGGCGGTTCATTTGTCCGTACGTTAAAATTAACTGACACCAATGTGGCTGAAGTTTGTCATAGTTTGCCAAACAGACCTCTTGTCGACAACACGGTTAATTTTCTTTCTACCACCCTACCTACCTGTGTCTGTGTTCGTAGCTAATTATCTAATGAAAACTGATCTGAAGTAGAAATGGAGAATTCTCAGATGACATCGGCGGCACTCTATTTAATGTTTCTCAAGACACATAAAACTAATAGGCACGGCATACGAAAGCTTTTTTTTGTGTTTTCAGTCGGTTTTTGTGAAACATTTCAGAATAATACTAGCAGCAATACCCGGCGTTGCCCGGGTAAGAATATCTTACATGTTTGATGGAACATTCCAGAATATTCACGAATTAGACCTATTCAAAACATCCCATAATGATTCAAAACATTTTCTAACTTTTTTAAATATTCTGAAACATTCTTGAATGATCTTCATGGTTCTGGAACATTCTTGAACGATGCCAAGTCATTCTGAAATGTTATAATAAAAGACTATTTTATTTCTTAGAACATATTTGAACTTCCTGTAACATTCTATTAAAATCCGCTTCATTCTCATCCCCACTCCGTGCTGTTTTCTGAGTGAGTAGACGCCTAGCGGAGATGAGTAATCGATTGATAATAATTGATCAGTTATCGACCATTGAGAGTTGAAGATTATTACAGTACTAATATCGCTATTAAAAAATGGGGGTTGGTGGTAGAAGGATTAAAATTAAGGGTTATATGTATTTTTTAATGCCAAATCATAAAAAAATAATAATTTTGTCTAAAAAATAAAAAAGTTAGGGATAGACAACCCTTATCTCTTAAAGGTATGAAAAATAGATAGTTTCCGATTCTCAGACCTATTGAATACGCATATAAAATTTCATTAAAATCGGTGAAGCCGTTTCGGACACGAGAATTTTATATATTAGATAAATAAGAAATAAAACTGCGTTTTTGTTTCACACTGGAATTTATTAATTTCTTTACAATTGTTTCGGCTAGTTAGGGCCCTTTTCAAGAGAGTACAATATACTAAATATTACATTTGTGATGTGGTCTTAAATACTAGTGTTGCTTGTTTGAGGGTAGAAACCTAAGTACTTGTCTATTATTAAATTATTTTGGAACTCTAATTGGTCGTTGCTGAGTGATTAGAGTTGATACAATGTGTACTTAAACCTGTGTTACAAATTCCTTTTAAGATATCCTTTTTGTGTTCTTCGAATCGAGTTTTTAGGTTTCTGCCCGTTTGGCCTATACAATGTGTTGCAATTACCACATTTTAATTATAAACTCCATTCTTATTAATAATAGACAAGTACTTAGGTTTCTACCCCCAACCAAGCAACACTAGTATTTAAGACCACATCACAAATGTAATATGTAATATATTGTACTTTCTTGAAAAAGGCTCTAACCAGCCGAAACAATTGTAGGGAAATTAATAGATTCCAGTGTGAAAAAAAAGCAGTTTTATTTCTTGTTTATATTATTAGAAACGATAAAGGTAGAACAGGTGTAAGCTAACGTGCAGAGACTGTGAAAAAGTCTACATAGGACAGACGGGAAGATCATTTCAAGAAGGGATAAAAAAACATTATAAGGCATATAGACTGAAAAAATTTTATTCCACATAATATACAGAACATCTATTGACCGAAAATAATAATTTTGATACTAATTCTGAAATTTTACATTGTACTGATAAGTGACAAAAAAATCAACCTTTTTGAAATAATGGAAATAAATAAACACAACCGAAATAACACAATATTAAACGACCTATTAGAAATAAGTAATACATCCTTCTTAAATTTAAACTTGTAAACATAAGATTGTCACACCCTGAACTTTTATAGAAAGACATCAAATTAACAGTAGTTATTATGTTATCGTCTGATGAAGTTACTGTGTAAAGAAACAATTGTAGTGATTTATAAATAAATATTTTGAAACTAAAAACCTCAGCGTTTCCATTATTACATATACATGGTTACAGGTTAAGGACGTTCCCAAAAAAATCTATTTTGTTACGATTCTTTTGAAACTTAAAATACACATACTTATAAGTGTCCTTATACGTAGGAATTTTGTTCAATCGTTATGCGGTAGTAAATTTTTAAATATTTACTATTAATATTTGCATATTTTTTCTCTACATAAACAACACGTATATCAAGCCCAGTAAAAATACAATGCTGCCAGATCTGAAAAACGACGCAATGGAATCATTTTTGTAGTTCTGCGCATGTGAGCAGAGGCGAAAAAATGTACTGTATCTCAACTATATTTTATTGTAGTCCTGGTAGTTTACATAGGGGAAATTTTTTAACAAGTTGAACACAAGTGCTCTTTGGGAACATCCTTAAGTCGACCTAGATCCTTTATGAGGTTGTAGTTTCTCTCATTTCTGACTGATTTGACTATGAAAGACCGTATCCCAAATTTAACCGTTTTCAAGTTTTTCGATATTATAAAAATTGCCGATTTTTTGGTCTATTGTCCCATTTTTTTGTGTTTTGTGCCTTTGATTTATTTGTTTTTGCTATTTTTTTAATCCAATTACATCTGTTGATGTTTTGAGGCAGAAAATTATCGATGCGGCAAACGAAATAAGAAGAGGATTAACAACTGGTGTGGTGAAAAGTGGCTTAAAACACAGAATGAGAGTACGTGTGCGTAACAGAGGCGGACATGTGGAACATACATTGTAAACTTTCTTTGAAAAGAGTAATAAACGTTATTTTGTACCTATTTCGATTGTTTTATTTTGTTTTCTGATTCAAGTGATAAATTTGACGCTTAAGTACCGTTATTTTTTACTACTATCTGGAAGCATTTTTTTGTAAGATTTCTGATATTACAATAGCTTGTTATACTTTGTTGGATAGCTAAAAAACCATAGATATTTTTAAACACATCTGCAGCATAACTGTCATAGACTTTTTTTTAATAATTAAAAAGGTAAAAAAAAATTTTACGAATTTATTACCTTTTTTAACTATCAATCATCTACTGCGACCCAATTGATTCAGTTACCTGTAATTTTATTGTTGAGAATAATAAAGCAATGTATGTAGGGTAAGAGTACCAGTGAATGAACAGTACCAGTAAATGAACAATTCTGAACAAATATACGATTCTTAAGCTTCTGTCGCATTTCTCTAACTTACTGGGATTTTCTATAAATCCCTCTTACTCTGTTTTATTGTTGTCTCAAACAGTCTTTAGTTCCGTTCCACCGATTGAAGACAAGAGCATTTTGTTGACAACTGTTTTAGCTAACCAAAGTGTTCCCTAAGAAGTTAATAAGCGAGCATGTAAGTAACAGCAGTGTATAATAAGAGTACTAGACTTGGTCGCCTCATAATTTTTGATAATTTTAATACACTGTTATATTTCTCGTTATAATAACTGCTAACATAACCTGAAAATACAAATTATCATCGCAAAAACCGTAAAAAGTATTGTTCATTCACTGGGTCGCGTAGTATTCCCAGTAAATGTATATATATATGTTCATTCATTGGAAACTAGTGTGAATACGCGTTTGAGCACATTTTCGTCTTTAAGTAATCGTTTTTTAAGGCGATTCCTTAGTTTTAAAAGACTTCGCCGACAAATGCCCCTGTCCAATAAGTGAACGACTAACAAAAATAGGTTCATTCACTAGATCAACTGCCCTTATAAATGAACAGTCGACTTTATGTCGCAAACAAGGTGTTTATGAATGTCCCCAAATGAAAAAATTCACTTCAGTTTCAATCATAAGTTTTATATTTACATTTACACACAAAATGTCCTTTATTCGTCTTACATTTTTAATTTTTTCAATTGTTCTAATAAATTTTACCATTTACTTTCTTAGTTCATTTATTGGAACAATGGTATTCATTTACTGGTATTGCTTGTTCATTTATTGGGGTTTTATGCAGAATTAAATAGTTATATTCCCTTTCAATTCAAGATTAAACGTAAGTGAATTCTTTAACCGTAATCCTAATCATGATTAAATAAGATGTATGTATAAACTAAGATCATATTTTAATATAACATAATTAATTTATAAAGATTATCCAAATTCTGTAAATGCCTTAACTGTTCATTCACTGGTGCACTTACCCTACTACAGAAAAATAGCAAAAACAAATAAATTAAGAGTTTCAAAACAAAAAAATGGGACAATAGACAAAAACTCGGCAAGTTTTAAAAAAAAAAAACTTAAAAGTCAAATAATATGAAAACGGTTAAGTTTGGGACACGGTCTTTCATAGTCAAATCAGTCAGAAATGAGGGAAACTACAGCCTCTTAAAGGACCTAGGTCGACTTAACCTGTAAGCCTGTAACCCTGTATATAAATTATTTTACGATATTGATATATTGACGGACGTATATGGGTGATAAAAAACAAGACAAGTCTCAATAATTTCAATAATAATAATTAAATGTACGTTTTTTACATATACATACATACATGTAGTACGTGTCTAAAGATAAATAGTGTTCTGGTTGTGAAGGTGAGGCAATCAGAAAGGGTGGTAGGTAAGCGATCCCGCAGCTAAATTAAGATTATGTTCAAGTGACGGGAACGTTTCAGTTAGTGAGAGGGTCCGCGATTATACAATCTGCCTGCCGCCCTATAAATCTTTACCTGCGAGTTACCTAACCCGCATCATCATCAGATAAGGAAGATCCGGGAATCCGGGAAGCGGAAGTCTTTCTACCAGTAGACACATAGATACATACCTACAAACGCAGCAATCGCTGTGAAATATTTTCAACACCCTTTTCAGTTCATGTGGTGCACAATCCACCCCCTCTTTTTTATAAATAAGTGGAACATTGACTTTTTTAAATAGTTTGATATTTTGTGACAATTAAATCAAATCACAATTTTATTTAAATAATGATTATGAACATAAAATGCTGTTTTAAAATTGAAAAAATTTAAACAGGGTTTTTCGATTTGATGGGCTATGAGAAGTATATGAATTAGTAGAAGGAATTCAATTCTGAGACTTGGGCTCGTTTGGTTATTGTTTATACCGCTTCTTTTAAAAATATTTTCAAGTTTTGATATTTCATCCGGTTATACCGGAAGTAGACACCAACTTTGTTATTTTAAATGGAATGGTATATTTTTATGTTAAATTCGAATAAAACGTGTAATTCTAAGGTAAGTTTGATAACTAACTTGTACCTACACCTATGACGATCGGTTTCTGAGTTAATTTAATTTATTAAAAAAAAATCGCTACCGCAACCCAAATTATTAAAAAATCATAACTTCCACAACATACGACTCAGACTTTTGAAATTTTTACTAGTAAGTAATAGCTGAATATTAGTGCTAACGCTTTGACAAAATAAACTAAATAATTCATACAGGGCGTTCAAAATAAAATTCTAAAGTTTAAAAACTTCAAACACGAATACCTTCATTTTTTCAAATGGCGCCTACCATTTTTGATTTTTTCAATCGACTCATTTTTTATCCTCTTTCGATCTATATGGATACTTCCTATTGTTTTATTTGAAAATTTTCGAGTAATTTTGAATTATTACTTAAAATA
The DNA here is from genome assembly GCA_029378335.1 of Agrilus mali. Classification (NCBI taxonomy): domain Eukaryota; kingdom Metazoa; phylum Arthropoda; class Insecta; order Coleoptera; family Buprestidae; genus Agrilus; species Agrilus mali. The sequence goes on along the minus strand of CM055663.1, from coordinate 12,094,380 downwards.
GCCAATTTTATTGTTTTAAGCATAAAAAGGTATGCCTTGGAAAAATGACAACAAACTAGTGATGTGTCGTTCCGCATGGACTCGGTACAAAGGAACGAATCCAGGCTAGGATCGATTCGGACCGAATCCATGTTTTCAATCCGAATCGTTCCGAGGATCGAAAAGGCGATCAGCCAGCCATTCCCTTCGACTTTCGGTTCGATTCCCATCAACGTAAATACAACTCGCTTTCGTTCGCAGTCGTGGAAAAACGAATAGGGAACCGAACAAGACGATGTAGTAGGTCGTCGGTGATTTCCTGCTGTTTGCGGTATCATCAATTAAAGCATTTGCGCTTTAGGAGCCTGCCGATGTTTAAAACTTAAAACAAACACATTGCTACGCTGTCAGCAAAACAAAGAAAATGATTATATTAATTACTTAGGTATCTTAATATTCATTGATTGTTACACATTATAGATTTGGATGTTGACTAATAAATTAAGTTTGATTTGACAACGGCTTTTTCTTAAGTTTACAATTATTTCTGCCACTTCAGCAATTCAACTTTATTCTATTTATTTACTATACTAGACTAAACAAACTGTATCACTAATCATTCTTATTACATCTTTTCGCAGCCTCGCAGTGCCGTACCGTTATATTTTCCACAGTATTCGTATCGTACAGATACTTTAGCCCAAGCTTGGATTCGGTTATTTGTACCGATACTGACCGAGTTCAACCGGATCGACGCAAAAATGTACTATGCATTCTACATTTCAATTTCATTCCTAGGAACGAATCCGTCGGACTCGTTCCACTATCGGAATGGAACTGGAACGAACGAATCCACAAAAGTATCGAAACTTCCCATCACTACAACAAACGGCAATCAATGCAAAAGAAGCCAAAATCGCATTTTCCATTAATTTCTGTAACAAAAAATAATCAAAAACGAAAACTTCAATTGAAGTATTTATTATAAACATTTGTCTCGAACATCTCCCCAAAAGAAATTTAGCGATAAAAAAGATTTTATTGTGATTTTGCTTTGATTGTCGTTAGTTGTCAATTGTCCAAGGCACACTCTTATTACGCCAAAATTAATGAAATTATCTATACTTTAAAAATTCTAAATTATTCAAAATGAGGATAAAAAAGGAATCGATTGAAAAAATAAAATATGGTAGGTGCCATTTGAAAAAATGAAGGTATTTGTGTTTGAAGTTTTTAAACTTTAGAATTTTATTTTGAACGCCCTGTATAAATTATTTAGTTAAATTTTTTCAAGGCGTTAGCACTAATATTCAGCTATTACTAGTAAAAATTTCAAAAGTCTGAGTCGTATTTGGTGGAAGTTATGATTTTTTTATAATTTGGGTTGCGGTAGCGGTTTTTTTTTCTATAAATTAAATTAACTCAGAAACCGATCGTCATAGGTGTACAAGTTTGTTATCAAACTTACCTTAGAATTATACGTTTTATTCGAATTCAGCGTAAAAAATATACCACTCCATTTAAAATAACAAAGTTGGTGTCGACTTCTGGTATAACCGGATGTAAATCGAACTTGAAAATATTTTTAAAAGAAGCGGCATAAACACTAACCAAATGAGCCCAAGTCTCAGAATTAAATTCCTTCTACTAATTTATATACTTCTAATAGTACATCAACTTGAAAACCCCTGGATATGTACAGTTAAACTTCGATAACTCGAACTAGTTAGCAATGAGAAATACTTGAAAATTCGAACTGTTGAACTGCTATTACTCGAATATCTTGATAACTCGAAAATATTTGGCGCCAACTCCGACAAGTCGAATTTCTGGGGAAATCCCATAATAATATACGATTTATATTTAATTAAGGGTACTTTGCAAGCGGTGAGGCAATTCATTTTCTACGATTATTTGTCGTCAAAATTTTTGCTTTTGACCAAAAATTAAATTCATCATTCTATTTGTAACATTAAAAAAAAAAGGCAAATGCTTATTTAAAATTATTCAATAACAATGTCTCGATGCCTGTAAGTCAAGTTTTTTACGTCACATGGTGATTCAAGTTATCGAAGTCCGACTGTATTAATATTGTTTATGCCACTACTTATTATTTTTTATTTTAGGGCCTTTACCACGACGACATTTTTTCCCCGAACGCTGCAACTACCCACATCTTTAACTTTCTATGTACCAAGAGTAATTTAATCTTATTCCTCTTATTATATCACCTTTTGTCCATAATAAATCCCCAGCTAACCTTTTCATGTCCCAGAAGGTGTCTTCCTATCGCTCTTGTCCCTAATTTGAATTTCATAGTGACCTTTCCTATTTTTAGGGTTCCGTACCCAAAGGGTAAAACGGGACCCTATTACTCCCTAAGACTCCGCTGTCTGTCTGTCACCAGGCTGTATCTTATGAACCGAACCGAACAGATGATGTAAGGTGACTGATCCAATTATCAGCACTTTAAGAGGTAGTCCTAACTTAAGTCCGTTTATCACATTTAAAAATACTGTGTCACCCGTTATGACGAGTTTTCTAGTTTCAATATTCAATCAGTATGATGATTAGTGAAAAAAAATGTTTATCTTTATCCAATTTTTTTTAGATAGGCAAAGGTAAAAAATCTCACCATTTACTAGCACCATCACCACCAATAGCATAGCATAGAGTGAGTCAATTAACAGCACTGTGATAGTGATATTGAAATTATATGATATGAAAAATGATTATTAGTACCTATAATCTCTTTTATTGACTTTTAATATAGTGCTGATAATTTGGAATTCGCAAATATTAGATCCATATATCAGCACCACATTTTTTAACAATATATCACCATAACCTCAAATTTTTCTTTTCAAACTATCCTCATAAACTATCTGAGAAATCAGAAAAATTAAAAGTTTCAGTATAAAATATCTTAAATACTTATCTAATATAGTGTAAAATGTAAACACGTGACCTTACCTTCGATCACTAAGAACAGGCAAAAATAGGACGAATTGCAGGACACAAACGTTTGTTTACAAAATTTTAGCCATTTTGAAGTCGGAAAGTATGGTATTGCGAGGATTAGGATTCCGAAAACATTAATTTATTTATTTTTTATAGTGGTAAGCCAAATTAGTTAGTAAAAACCTTCTAATTTTACTATTTATTCGGAGTGCTGATTATTTGGATTAGTCACCCTATTTCTATTGCCGTTTTTGTAGATAATGGTACGCAACCCTTCGTGCGCAAGTCCGACTCGCACTTGACCGATTTTATTTTTAAATACTTTCTCTTATCTGACTTTCCAAAGATTAAAAATCGGCGATTCTTACTGTCATCAGTGGAGATTAATTCAAAGAAACTTGTGCTGCATAAATCCTCTATAAATATTTTTTAACGAGTCTCAGAAACTTTGACCCTTTTCCCCTGCAGTCCCTTATTTATTGAATGCACCATTAGGGAAGTTCTGAGGAATTGTCATCCCGGGGCGATTTTCGTTTAAATATAAGGGAATTAAAAGCGTTTAAAGGTAAGGTGTCGACGAAACTCTTTGTCCTTTCAACCATGAATTCAAAAGCGTCGCGCATAGCTATGGCCCCTCTGGGTCTCTCGTACACGCTAGCAATTTAATTTCGAAATTTTTGGCCACGATTCTGCCTGCCCTTTGTTCCCAACCACCACCTGAACCTGAATAGACACCGTCACCACCACCTCTTTTAACTACGAAACACATGAATAAATTTACGACTATTTTGTAAAAAAAATGTCATTTTATTAGATAAAATTTTAAAGAAACTGTTCGTTAATATTTTTGTGTAACTTAGAAATCGCTTCGACGAAAGAAAATTATTATTTAGGATAAAAGTATAATGTCGTTTTTTAAAAAAATCTTTTGGGTTTCGGTTTCCGTTTCCTCTTAACGTTTTACGTTTTAAGCTTAAATGTGGCGTTACCTTTTTATATTCTCATCAGCAACGCGGCCCCGTAGTCGTTTCGTGTATAAAAAATACGAACAGGGTGAATTAGAAAAAGGTTAAAAATCTCTTCACCTTTTTATGTCGCGAACAGGCACCCGGCCGTTAGGCAATATGGTCCTTCTTATTGTCGCGTTCGTTGCCGTAGCCGAAAATTAGCTCCTTATTATTTCCTACCCTCGTAAAATAGCAATGGCGAGACGCGACACGGAACGGGGCGTCGCAGCCGCGTCCGTCGCGGCGGTGGCGGAATCAAACGTTCCGTTTCGCCCTTGAAAGAAAATTAAGTGGTGCCGCGTTAAAAATGAAGTCGTACAAGGATCGGGAGCGCGAAATGTATATTAAAATGGGTGCGGCAGCCCGTGGCACTTGGCAAACTTTCCTTCAGAAACTTTTCTTTCATCAGCCGTAATGGTTTTCAATTCTTCCGGCCCGCGGGCCAAACCTGCACGCTTGCCTGGATTTACGTTCACGTCTGTCACACTAAAGTATTAGTTACCTACAAGTTATAGCACCCCCAAATAAATAAAATCGTGAATAAAATTAAGATACATGAGGGGAGGGGACAAAAATATAGCGGGGCTAACATCAAAAATTTAATTATGCAAGACACTGGCTGATGTTAGGGTTGTTTGGGGTCAATTAATTGTCTTTTCGTATTTCCATAATTTGCAACATTTTTTTTGCGTCAGGTTCAGTATTCGTGTTTTTTGTTTTGCTTCATCTCTAATGAAAACTCACGAAATTGTCATTTGTCACGTGACATTTCATCGTCCTCTACTAATCCGGAACCAAAGAATAAAATGTGCGTAAATATGCAGGTGGTAGGTGGATATGTAGATAGAGGGAAGGTACATTATAATAAAGTAGTGGCAAACATGCATACGAAGATAACTATTACGTGTCATAATCGCTCGGTATTTAGCTGGTTGCTTCATGCCTCGCTTCGTAATGGGTTTCGTTCGCTAAATCTCTACCATACCTGAATATTCATACAACACGGGTTCCAGTTTACTTAATCGTATATCCCTTATCCCTCTAATTGTGTACCTACACGATTGCACCCCCTTCCCCTTTTACTTTATTCGTCCTGTTTGCGACAGACATATCCTTCGCAATTTGTCAGAAAATATCTATCCTCACACGTAACGACTGAATTTTTTAACAAAAGTGGTATAGTATAGTATCGAAAGCTTCTATAACAATGTAAAAATAAACCAAATTAATGATTAATTCGAGACATACATATCGCAAGGTGTAATGCGTTACGTCGAAATTTTTTGGAAATAACAATAAATACCTGTCTAAATGACCGTTTGCTTTGTTTGGCGAACGTTGTTCATTATTATTAATTAATACAAATTTATTTTAAAAACTAACGATTTATCGACAGCTGCCTGCCTTCACGTAAAAAGAAGCAACATTTTAGGATTTTATAGCTACAAACAGGTCGGTTATTTGCGTAGTAATTAATCGTAGTAATCGAAGTAGGTATACGAACCTTTTTGAGATTTTATAAACAACTAGCTATGCCCGCGACTTCTTCCGCGTGGAATAGTGGCTTTCGGCAGCATTTAAAATTTATTTCTTCTATATTCTTATTTTCTGGGCCGTAAGCCTTTTTGTCGACGTCATTACACAAAAACTTTTATTCCTTATTTTTGCCCCCTTTAGGGTAAAGTTTTTACAAACTTTAAATGTCGTATTTATATCTAATCAAAAGCCTACAAAACAAGTTTGAAGCCTCTAGCTTTATATATCTATCTAGGTACCAAATTCTCATTTAAATCGGTTCAGTAGTTTGGGCTTGATTGCGTAACACACAGACAGACAGAGTTCCTTTCGCATTTATAATATTATAGATTAATATAGTTTAATTATAGTTTAAAATAGTTTATATAGCTTAGTATTCAACTTCTTTTATTGATCCAAATAAACAAAACCTCAATAACTTTTTACACTTCATCTTTTAATTTTCTGGGCCGTAAGCTTTTTGGACGACGTCATTACACAAAAACTTTCATCGGCTAATTTTATCCCCTTTAGGGTAAAATTTTTATAAACAATGAATGTCGTATTTATTTATATCTAATCAAAAGCCTCAAAAATAATTTTCAAGCTTCTAATTTTTTAAATTACGGAATTTCCGCACAAACTTTCCTATTTCAACCCCTTACAACCCTTTTTTCGCATTAAAAAGTAGCCTATGTCCTTTCTCAGGCTCTAGACTATCTCTGTACTAAATTTCATTTAAATCAGTCCAGTAAATTTTAGGTTAACCGTTAAGCATACAGACAGAGTTACTTTCGCGTTTATATTCCGCGAATTAATTTTCATCGATTATCCCATGGGAATAAGATATTTTACCGCAGTAAAACGTAACCTATGTGTTGATCCAGGTTGTCAGCTAACTCCATACCAAATTTTATTAAAATCGCTCCAGCCGTTTAGACGTGAAGAAGTAACAAACATACACACTCACAAACTTTCGCCTTTATAATAGTGTGATTACCGATTTATTTGTATTTATATCGAATCATACACAGGGCGTTTATGAAATAAATGCAGAATTTGAAGGAGATGATGGGGAACTATAAAAGAAGAAAATTAAGTAAAAGTTTGCAGGTCCGGAAGTACAGGTAAAAGTCAGTCCAACCCTGGTAAATCACTTAAAATTAGAGTGAGACTGAGGATATCAACCAAGCCCCAATATCAAACAATTTTAAGAGCGCAAGCCATAAAAGCCTAAATCACTTTACTATTTAGTTTATTTTCAATCTACTACACCCACGTTGCCAAATCACATCCAGGACCGGCTTAGAATTGTAATTTGCTGATTTGCTTTTATCCTGTAGGTGAAGTGCCTAAGGATGAGAATTCTTATAATAAACAGAGTAGTGAAAAACTGTAGATATCAAAGGCTAAGACACCATTCTCGTATCGCCACTAAAACGAAATTCATTCCTGACATCGAGACCCTACAGCATTTTTTAATCCTGTATCCTCCCCGAAAAAAGGAGAAAGGACGAACGAAGAAGAAAAAGGCACTCTGATGTTCGTTATCCTGCTTCACACAGAACAAAGAACTTGTCAGCGTTAGTAATAATGGCTGACAGAGAGACGACCAACCGGCGGTGACGACGCTAACGTGGTCGAAGTTGGGCGAAGGTGAAAGTAACAGTAGGGAAACGAAAAGGTAGCAGGTATAGGATAGGGGACCATGGCCGAGATATGAGGGTGGCGGTTGGGGGCGAAAGAAGCGGGCAAAAGCGGGAGACAAGGTACGAGGCAAAGAAGAGACTACGTCGAGGAGATGTAATGGCGTCCCCACTGATAAAAATAATTGAATCACTGGAGGATACAAAGCAGAAGGCTGATGTGCCGTTACTACGGTGTCCTGCAGTGACTCTCATCGCGATAATTGGATTCGGAGTTTTTTCTTGAGAAAAATCGATGGCAACGACTACTATCAAAGTGCAACGAATCAGTTAATTAAAATGAACTGTGAAATGCTTTAAATTTTCTTAAAGTAATGCACCCCCATCGTCATACAACAATTACATTATGGTATCTATTTCATACACATCAACCTAATTAGTGTCTTAAAGGAACCTTTTGTTAAAAACGTTTCATGGAAATTTTCAGTTATTTCGTCACATAAATTATTCATTAGTTGTGAATTTAAAAAAAACCTATTACTTTTCTTGCTGAATTATCTTAATTTTCTTCCGTTAAGGTCCAGAAGGATGCTACGTTTGTCAGTGTGCTGCCTTTGACGATAATTTTATGAATCATAATAACAAAAGCTATACGGCTCAATCCTCTCATGAATCAACAACCCTTCTCGGTGATTAGCAGCATTAAGGTCCCTCTTTCTACCTACACCGTTTCCCCCACCGTTCACCCTCTTCCACCGACGCCAACGCTTTTACTTCCTCATACACCTCGTTGTCGTCATCGTCGTCGTTGCCGTGATCCTCTCTCTAAACAGCTACTCCTCAGCTGCGTCTTTGGGGTCAGCCTTTGTTGGTCTGCGATCGATCTGTGCCATGATGCGTGACACCTTCGCGTTCTTTTCAACTTGGCCCTCCTTTGTGAACGAAGGGTGCGGTCCCCGCGCGTCCCAACGTCCCCCCGGCCGACCGTCAGTCGCGTCAACGGGGGTGTTACACCTGACAGGGCACCCTGGACGCCATACCTAACGATACGAAATACACCTGACTTATTTCCATTTCACGTTTGAATCAGCCTGCATAGGCTGGGGTTGTTCCATAATAAAATGGATGGACGTCAAGGGATATAAAATGGACCCTGGGTGAAATTCACGAAACTCATTTTTTATTCGTTTTACAAAAATCATCACAGTTAAGTAAATATTCTGCAATTAAAGATCTGTAAGTGATTGTTATTTATGACCTAGTGTCTTCAGCAAATGGGTCAATGGCCGATCTACGTATGTAATTCCAAAACCCCCAAAATATTTTTCTGCAATTTTGTTCTGTGTGCCTGCTTTATTTCGAAACATTTCCGCATAACATCATGCCGAATTTATTACTGCAGATCGCGTGAGAGAAGACACCGTGGAAGATGCGTCGACGACGTCCTGTGGCAAGTACGACGTATGTGCCTGGCCACATACAGGCGTCGGGACGCTCAGAAACAATAAAAACCGCCGTCGTTCCGGCTTAAATCATTTTCGCCAAACTCATACATTACCTACACTACACTAGTATTACTACTACTACTACTACCGCTACTAATACTACACGACTGCGACGCGTCGCGACGCCTGGCACACACACACATACCTACGTATATATATATATTTCATTGGAACGCTCGCCACCAACCCACGACGACGCCTCCGTCGCCAATGTATACAGGGTTTTTCAAGTTGATGGGCTATTAGAAGTACGTTTATGAATTAGTACACCAACTTGGTTATTTTAAATGGAATGGTATATTTTTTACGCTGAATTCGAATAAAACGTGTAATTCTTAGGTAAGTTTGATAACCAACTTGTACACCTATGACGATCGGTTTCTGAGTTAATTTAATTTATAGGAAAAAAATTGCTACGGCGACCCAAATTATAAAAAAATCATAACTTCCACAAAATACGACTCAGACTGTTAAAATTTTTACTAGTACCTAATAGCTGAATATTGGTGCTAACGCCTTGACAAAATTGAACTAAATAATATATACACACACGAATAACTTCGTTTTTTCAAATGGCACCTACCATATTTTATTTTTTCAATCGACTCCTTTTTTTATCCTCTTTCGATTCATGTAGATACTCCCTACTGTTTTATTTGAAAAATTTTGAGTAATTTAGAATTTTTAAAATATAGATAATTTCATTAATTTTGGCGTAATAAGTGTGTCTTGGACAATTGACAACTAACGTCAATCAAAGCAAATCACAGTAAAACTTTTCTTATCGCTTAACTTCTGTTTTTAGGGTTCCGCACCTCAGAATGAAAAAGCGGAACCCTTATAGCATCACTTCGTTGTCCGTCCGTCCGTCTGTCAAGACCCTTTTTCTCAGGAACGCGTGAAGGTATCAAGCTAAAATTTACACCAAATACTCAGGCCTATTGTCCCTTGTAGCTATGAAAAAATCAAACTTCTGAGCCAACGCAATCAAAAGATACAGCCGTTTATGCCGCAAATTTCCGCTAATTTTCGAATCAAAACCTACAGGGTACTTCCCGTGAACTCAGAATCTTGAAATTTGGTACGAAGCAACGTCTTATAGCACAGATAGAGGAAAAATTGCGAAAACCGTAAATTTTTAGTTACATCATATAATAAAAATATTTTTAATAATTTTAAATTTACTACCCCTTTCCTCATGAACGCGTAGAGGTATTGAATTTAAATTTATATCAAATACTCAGGTCTATAATACCTTTAAGCTGTAACAAAATCAAACTTCTATGTCAACGCAATCAAAAGAAATAGCAATTTAAGCCGCATATTTTCAAACTCGCAACTACTCGCAAGGGAATCAAAACCTAAAAGGTACTTCCAGTCGATTTAGAATCTTGAAATTTGGTACGAAGCAATGTTTTATAGCTCAAATAAAGAAAAAATTCTGAAAACCTTAAATTTTTAGTTACGTACGGAACCCTCGGTGCGCGAGTTCGACTCGCACTTGGCCGGTATTTTTTATAACTAACTTAACATTCCCTGTTAATTTTATTGACGAGCAAATCATATAAATATTTACATATATATTTAAATATTAAAATGAAAAATTAATTACTCATTAATGCAGGGACACATACGTTTGGCAATAAATTTATCTCATAATCTTGCTAAGGACTATTAGTAAGACAAGTGTCAGACGCGAGCAAATGATTTAATATCGCTTTTTTATTTTTATTTAGTTATTAATTAATAATGGAGCGATAATAGTATGCCAGAAGTTAACTTTAGTGGTTTTTATAGTGAAAACTTCTGTTAGACGAGCTAGTAATTGAAAAATTTCTGCCACCCAACTCCCTAGCTATATTAGTGTTGAAAATAATAGTTGCTATAAATAATACTAAATATAAAGCACATTTAGGTACTCGAAGAGCTGAAATTATCTTCTTCAGATAAATAGTAATACATAATACAAAACTAAATGAATTGTTATTGCACATATGTTTGTATAATTCTAGGAAATGAATGATTAGTCAATGATAATGAACCAATAAAATTTATTTACTTTTTTAATTTTAAAATATAGTATATAGTAAAATATTTTAAATTGTATACTGTTTTTATGAAAAAACTAGATAGACAGTGGTACGAACAGTCCCAAAAAATTCAAATAAGTTTAGTAAAGTTATTAAAAGAGCGAAAAATCGCAGACAAATGTTTTGTATAAGATCAACTGTAAAAATCTTACGTTGGCGGAACGAAAAGTCGACTACAAAATGAATATAAAGGAACATTAAAGAAATACCAAAAAAGCCAATGAAAATTATGTCATTAATAAACATATGAAGGAACCAAATCATGCTTTAGGTTTGAAAATACTACTATTTTAGATATAGAAAATAACTGGAATAAAAAATTATTGTCAGATAATAAGTAATATAAAATTTATATTTCATTGATTTAAAGAAGACGTCGAACAAACAAAAATTCGGAATCCAAGTGAATAATGACGGAACAACGTGGTCACTAAAGTAAAAGACGAATTGTAGCATTTCTCATTCATACATCATCATACACATGTACTTCCAAATCTTCAAATTTCTGTTTCTGTTACTCTCATACATCCATAACTATTCATGCATGATAGCATAGTTTTGTAGGGGATATTGAAGAGGTTCTGGGTAAGTTGTATCGTGAAGGGATGCAAATTTGCAACCCTTGGACATTATTTGTGTGAAATTTAATGGTTAACGAAATTTTCGAATAGCTTTAACCGTTTTCAAAATAGCCGCAAAAAACTATTTTTTTAACCCTTTGCTGAGGAGCGAAGAAACTTTCCGTAAAATTTTATTCACACTACTTAAAATTTCGATTTGAAAGCTATTTTGACTGGACTAATGTCTTCATATGACAAATCGTCATCGTCCGCCCGCAGGATCGGACTGGAAGTGAAGGGCCCGGGTGGCACTGTGATTTTAAATCCCCCCCCTTTTTGGCTAGTTGATTCTAAAGATTAAAATAGTTATTTGTTTTAAAACTGACTGTTATATTGTTCCTATATATATATTTTCTGTTATTATCTTTTACATATGGGTATATACTGTGGCACGCTAGTTTAAATTCTTAGTAGCAATTTACAAAATAATGTGATAAAAAACAAAATTAGTGTTTCTCTTAATAACAAATAAAACACAAATTTTAATTTCCACAATATATTAATTAACAAGTACTTAACAATTGTTTCACCTTACTAAGGCTTCATCAGAAGTATAACAATAAACTTAACACTAAAGTTCGGGTGTATTTATACTAAGGTTAAGGGAGGGGGGTTTATTTTTAAGGAGCAAATTAAGTAATGGTGAATTATTTATGTCTAGTTGATCATTTAAAAGTTGTTGTGTGTTTTTGTACTTATTGATTTCAATAGTTTCCAAAAGGGACAATTTATAACTTTTATTTTCGACATGTAAAATTTCAAATTCTTCGTTAAACTCATGTCCTTCTTCAATGAAATGTTTACCATAATTTGAATCCATTTTTTACAGTATGTTGCATAGGTTAATTAATGTACCAATGAATATTTCTGATTTTAATAAAGAATTAAATATAGTAAAATTTTTAGCAAATAGTAATAATTATGACATTAAGATTGTTGATAATATTTTACAGAAATTACTGTTTAAACAATTCATTAATAATGTTTATCCGCTAGTAAAAGATAAAACAAACCATAGGTATAAGACAATACCATTTCTAAGCCCGTCTATTTGCCTAGATAAACTTTTTCGGAATAATAATTTAAAAATTGCATTCTACACGAATAATACGTTAAGCAAACACATTAAAAACAACAAAGATGCGACAAAAAGAGACCAACGTTCAGGTGTTTACAAATTAAATTGTAATTCATGCAATAAGTTTTATATTGGACAGACTGGTCGTACTTTTAGAAAACGTATTACAGAACATAATCATTTAGTCATAAAAAAATGGATTCAAATTATGCTAAACATTTAATTGAAGAAGGACATGAGTTTAACGAAGAATTTGAAATTTTACATGTCGAAAATAAAAGTTATAAATTGTCCCTTTTGGAAACTATTGAAATCAATAAGTACAAAAACACACAACAACTTTTAAATGATCAACTAGACATAAATAATTCACCATTACTTAATTTGCTCCTTAAAAATAAACCCCCCTCCCTTAACCTTAGTATAAATACACCCGAACTTTAGTGTTAAGTTTATTGTTATACTTCTGATGAAGCCTTAGTAAGGTGAAACAATTGTTAAGTACTTGTTAATATATTGTGGAAATTTAAATTTGTGTTTTATTTGTTATTAAGTGAATCATGAATTTCCATCAAGTAAACTTAGATACAGTTAATCATATTAGTGTTTCTATTTATAATTCATTATGATAAATTATCTCAAAGTAACAGCCAACTCAATCCAATATTAGGTAGGATAATTTTGAATCCTTTGTAGGATTTTGCCATCTGTCGAAAATTAGTGCAAGAAAGGATTTGGATGTGTTTCAACATGTAGCTAAAACCACAAACTAGAATATGTTGAGTATAGCAATAATTATAAAAATACGAATATTTCAACAAAGTAGTTTTATGTTTTCCTCGAAGCAAGAACTAACAAAACAAATTATTTAGTACGGCGTACATTTTAAATATTGTTTATAGACTTGCAGTGGCAAACATATCAAAAACGTCCATTAAAAGTAGGCTGGAACGGTTACGTTGTCGCAGTCTGTTCGTCGACCGGCCAATTTAACTTATTTATTACGACGTTAGGAGCGTGGAGAAGTGGTCTCACGAATTCGTACCGAGTTATTAATTTGCTACTCACCAGGCAACGCCATCTGTCTTTCGCACGAATTAGATGAACTTCGTCTAGCGCACATTTTCGTGCTGCACATACCTGCAAAATAAAAGACCTCAATTAGAATTTATCAAAACGTGGAAGTAAGCGAGATAAATGTACCAATTCATTATTTTAATGAACCTTTCGCTACGCTCGTTTTTCCTCTTCCTTATCGGGTAACTCTGCGGAAGATTTGACTTTCGCAGTCACACGAATAAGCTCCAACAACATTGATGAATAACGACCTTATCGTTCAATTTAAATTGTTCCTATTACCTTCAAACACTGATAACAACAAATTAGTGAATCAGTAAAGGCATCCGTCAGGGTCAGTTTCGGAAGGCGAAGTCGACAGTAAATTGAAAGAGAACTTCTTTACTAAGGGTAGTTTTAAAGCTAAGAAGGGACAATAATCGTGGGCTTTTTGTATTGATTTATTTTTAGAGGGTTGTTTGCTGTTTATATGCACGAGACGTGGCTCATTTTACATTTCAATCCAATAATTTATAGGGGACTTCGCCTTTCTGAATTGACCCGAGGGTATGTGTGCCTAAACAAAACTTTTAAATCATGCGGAAGAAGATCAAAATTGTATTGGTCAAACGCGACGCGACGTCATGTAGAGAATTAAGGCGCACCAGGCTTGGATTTGGGATTCAGGTCAGCGGCCGTAAAATTCAAATTAGAAACCGGTGACCGAGAACAAAAAGATAATCCGTTTTCCAGGACCGTATCCACTCACTACCTTTCGACCTACCTACAGCAAACCAACCTCATCCTCCATCCTCTCACTTGTGTTTATTTATTGGAATAGATAATGCGACGCTTGAGATGACCGGCACAAAGCGGAGGGCGGCATCGGGGGAAATATAGTAATATAACCAACCAGGGTAGGTATGGAAGGATGCGGCGCGGAGGTAAGGGACGCGGGACGACGGCCCTTTGATACGAGCTTGATGTAATAAAACGTTGCTCGGTTATCGTTCCGATTTCGCCGCTCCACTGGCCACTCTGTAGGGACACGAGAGAAGCAATAAACTTTAATCTTTTACTCCACGTGTCACTCGTGGGTGACCACAAAGGTAATAATGGGAAATGCGACGCATAGCGACACGACGCTCTCGCTCCGACAGCAATATCGGTAAGATGGGCTTTAACCGGACCGCCAGATATACACCGCCATAAATTTTCGATTTAAGTGGACATATTTTAGGACAAATGCACCCTCGTTTTGTCTTTGCGAAAAATATCTACCTAGTTCAGAATTTTTCAACTTATCTTTTAAAAAGTTACCTCTATCAAGAAACAAAGGTACATCTGAAGGATCACTTTGCTCTATGATGAACTTTCTGAGAATTTCTTGAAAGGGGGTTTCACAGAATTGTTGTCTTATTAAAAAATAATTTCAAAGTTGACTTTTGTATCTAGATCATATTGTCTCGTCATCTTAAATGTAATGGAATGCTCCACATCTTGTCTGACCTGAGCTGGCTTGAATGCAGCACAGTGACTCATCTAATTTTCTTATTTTATTATTTAATGCACCCTCTTTTTGTCTTTGCCAAAACTACCTACCTAGTCCGGAATTTTTCAACTTATCTCTTAAAAAGTTACCTCTATCAAGAAACAAAGGCACATCTGAAGGATCATCTGGTTTCTATGATGAACTTTCTGAGAATTTCTTGAAAGGGGGTTTCACAGAATTGTTGTCTTATTAAAAAATATTTCAAAGTTGACTTTTGTATCTAGATTATATTGTTTCGTCATCTTAAATGTAATGGAATACTCCACATCTTCTCTGACCTGAGCTGGCTTGAATGCAGCACAGTGACTCATATAATTTTTTATTTGATTCATTTAATGCACCCTAGTTTTGTCTTTGAAAACTACCTACCTAGTCCGGAATTTTTCAACTTATCTCTTAAAAAGTTACCTCTATCAAGAAACAAAGGACATCTGAAGGATCATTGGTCTATGATGAACTTTCTAAATTTTTAAATGGGGTTTCACAGAATTGTTGTCTTATTCAGAAACTAAATTCAAAGTTGACTTTTGTATCTAGATCATATTGTCTCGTCATCTTAAATGTAATGGAATGCTCCTCATCTTGTCTGAACTGAGCTGGCTTGAATGCAGCACAGTGACTCATCTAATTTTCTTATTTTATTTATTTAATGCACCCTCTTTTTGTCTCTGTGAAAATTACCTACCTAGTCCGGAATTTTTCAACTTATCTCTTAAAAAGTTACCTCTATCAAGAAACAAAGGCACATCTGAAAGATCATCTGGTTCTATGATGAACTTTCTGAGAATTTCTTGAAAGGCAGCTTCACAGAATTGTTGTCTTATTAAAAAAATAATTTCAAAGTTGACTTTTGCATCTAGATTATCTTGTTTCGTCATCTTAAATGTAATGGAATACTCCACATCTCATCTGACCTGAGCTGGCTTGAATACAGCACAGTGACTGATATAAGTTTTTATTTGATTCATTTAATGCACCTTAGTTTTGTCTTTGCCAAAACTACCTACCTAGTCCGGAATTTTTCAACTTATCTCTTAAAAAGTTACCTCTATCAAGAAACAAAGGTACATCTGAAGGATCACTTTGCTCTATGATGAACTTTCTGAGAATTTGTTGAAAGGGGGTTTCACAGAATTGTTGTCTTATTCAGAAAATAAATTCAAAGTTGACTTTTGTATCTAGATCATATTGTCTCGTCATCTTAAATGTAATGGAATGCTCCTCATCTTGTCTGAACTGAGCTGGCTTGAATGCAGCACAGTGACTCATCTTATTTTCTTATTTTATTTA
The DNA here is from genome assembly GCA_029378335.1 of Agrilus mali. Lineage (NCBI taxonomy): Eukaryota > Metazoa > Arthropoda > Insecta > Coleoptera > Buprestidae > Agrilus > Agrilus mali. The sequence continues at coordinate 12,078,081 of CM055663.1, read as the reverse complement.
TTTAATGCACCCTCTTTTTGTCTCTGTGAAAATTACCTACCTAGTCCGGAATTTTTCAACTTATCTCTTAAAAAGTTACCTCTATCAAGAAACAAAGGCACATCTGAAAGATCATCTGGTTCTATGATGAACTTTCTGAGAATTTCTTGAAAGGAGGCTTCACAGAATTGTTGTCTTATTAAAAAAATAATTTCAAAGTTGACTTTTGCATCTAGATTATCTTGTTTCGTCATCTTAAATGTAATGGAATACTCCACATCTCATCTGACCTGAGCTGGCTTCAATGCAGCACAGTGACTCATCTAAATTTCTTATTTTATTTATTTAATGCACCCTCTTTTTGTCTGCCAAAACTACCTATCTAGTCCGGAATTTTTCAACTTATCTCTTAAAAAGTTACTACTATCAAGAAACAAAGGCACATCTCAGGGATCATCTGGTTTTATAATGAACTTTCTATGAATTTCTTGAGAGGGGGGTTTCACAGACTTGTTGCCTTATTAAAAAAATAATTTCAAAGTTGACTTTTGTATCTAGATAATATTGTTTCGTCATCTTAAATGTTATGGAATACTCCACATCTCATCTGACCTGAGCTGGCTTGAATGCAGCACAGTGACTCATATAATTTTTTAGTTAATTCATTTAATGCACCCTCATTTTGTTTTTACGAAAACTACTTACCTAGTTCAGAATTTTTCAACTTAATTTCTCAGAAACTTGGCTCTATGATGAACTTTCTGAGAATTTATTGGGAAGGGGTGGGACAGAATTTCTGAGACTTACAGGGTGGCCCGAAGAAACAATTAACTGTTTACTTGTTGTTGAGAAGATAGTATGAGGTTTAATTAATGATATGTCTCTGGGTTCAGTGATCACATCTGTTCAGAGAACGTACCCATACTACGTGACCCATTTAGGGGGGCGGGGGGTCTTTAAAATATTACTCTCAGTCACAGGAGCGGGAGTAGGGGGTGGCTTAGATTTTTTGTCACGCAGTCGAATTCGCCAAGAGAAATCTCGAGCTTTTTCGAACAAGATTTGAATATGGCGCGGAGTGCTTAGTGCTTCTTAAACTCTCTCAATAATGACGAAGATCAGCCAAATTAATTTTATTTGCTTCACTTTCTGCGTGCGAAATGATTAAAATTCACATTCGCAATACTACGTAACAACTTGGGGGGGGTTTGGAGGGTCTTAGCATATAATTACTACGAGTGGTCACCGAGGGGAGGAAAGGGTCGAAAACTATTAAAAAATAAGTCACGAAGTACGGGTACGCTCCCTTCATTGATTAGAACCCGTACTCCATCCAGTAATGAAGCATTTAAAAATGTATAAACTTTTTTATAAGTACGTACGTATAGGTATGCCACCCTTTTTGGAGAATTTGTATTTGTTTTGTTTGGAGTATACAGGGTGGTCCACAAAAACAAGTACAAAATATAAAGTTATTATTTCAAGGCTTAACATGGCTCTATGATGAACTTTCTGAGAATTTATTGGGAAGGGGTGGGACAGAATTTTTATCATTAAAAAAAACTAATTTTAAGTTGACTTTTGTATATTGGCCAAATTGTCTCGCTTAATAATCTACTTTAACGCAATGAAGTATTGCACATGTTATCAGACCTGAGCTGGACTTAATGCAGCACAGTAACCCATCTAAATTCCTTACTTGATTTATCTAATGCACCCTCGTTGTGTCTTTGCGAAAAAATATCTTACTAAGTATAGAATGTTTCAATTTATCTTTGAAATGTTACCTCCATCAATGAAAAAAGCCACATCTCAAGGACCATCTGGCTCTATAATGAACTTTCTGACAATTTCTTGAAAGGGGTTTCACAGAATTGTTGTCTTATTAAAAGAATTATTTCAAAGTTAACATTTGTATCTAGATCATAGTGTGTCGCCTAATAATCTACGTGAATGTACTGGCGCATCTTTTCTTACTTGAGCTGACTTAAATGCAGCACAATTATTCGTCTAAATTCCTTATTTGATTTATTTAAGGTATCCTCGTGTTGTTTTTGTGGATGATATCTATCTAGTCCAGGGCTTTTCAAATTATTTCCACTTCCAACAACGAACATAGGCACGTCCCAAGGATCAATTGGCTCTATGAAGGACTTCCTGAGAATTCATTCGAAGTACGTTGCACAGAATGTTTGAATTATTAAAAAAAAATAATAATAATTCTAATGTTGACTTTTATATTCTGGTCACATTGTCTCACTTAAAATACATCTTCTTAAAAGGAATATTCCTCCACATTTTGTCTGACCTGAGCTGACCTAAATACAGCACAGTTGTTCGTATAAATTTCTTATTTGGCTCGGCATTTTTCAACTTATCTCTCAAAAAATTACTTCCATCGACGAACAAAGCTACATCTCAAGGGTCATCTGGTTCCAACACGGATTTTCTGATAATTTCTTAAGAGGGGGTTGCACAAAATTTTTGTCTTTTTCAAAGTTGACTTTTGTATTTTGGTCAAACTGCTTCGTCTCGCTTAATAATCTACTTGAACGTAATGAAATATTGCGTATTTTGTCAGACCTGAGCTGACCTAAATGCAGCACAATGATCCATATAAATTGCTTATTTTATTTATTTATTTGTTCTAAGAAAATTAGGCACAATCTCAAAGGTAATCTAATCCAGTTTTGCAAAAAATAATTAATTTTATCGATTTTACTTCGTCTACCTTAACTGGTACAATTTTTAAGAACCCACTTGTACTGTGTACTGATGTTCATTCCATAGGACAATATTAACACGGGCGCAATTAATACAAATCCGCGGCTACCATTAATTTGTTACCTCGCCGACAGACGTGTTCTCCCCAAGAATACTAAAATAGCATCCGTCATAGTATACGTGTAGATACTTTATACGTACATACATATACTAAAGTTATGTGTGGAATTACGGTTTTGAGAAGATGTGTAGAGAATTCTAACGCGATCCCCGTTTAAACCTCTATTTCGGTTTACATTAACAGGATAATGGAGCAAACGTAGCCTATAATCTGCATAAGAAACAACATATATTACGAAGGAATTTCACACATTTACCTGAAACCAACCCTACAGGATAAACTCCTTCTACAGTAACCACAGCTACCTACAGTTCCCTACTTAATTTCACGTAACGTTTATGTGTATCTACGTTTGTTTGTCTTAGTGGTCGGAAGCACAAACCAGATTTTCAAATTTATTTTAGAGTATATATTTAGGGAAGGTGCTAGGATCTGTGGGGATGTTGTAGTGATAAGAAATAAAAATGGAGCTGCTACTTTTTTCCAATTCTGTTTATATGAGGTTCGGTAATAAATTTAACTGAACACGTGTGTGTACCTTCGAATACAGTCAAACTTTTCGATTTCGTGCAATCGTAGATATACTACGTACGTATATTCTCAGTTCAATAAGGTGCACTTCTGCAGCGAGCGACGATACATTTGGTGGTCGGCGTCGCGACGCCCGCCCGCCGACCGTCGCTTTCTGAAATCACGACTTATCTGTTGCAATAAAGTACAAGCCACGTGTTACATTATGAATGTTAGCGCAACATCTGTATTCGACGATTCTGTTGCGAGACGCCACCACCACCACGGTACGAACGAAAGATGACTGCTACGTCACCGCTGCATATTTCGCACCCCATAGGTTACATATCTCCCGCGGGGCGATTTCCCGAAGATATTTCATCTCTGAGACTTACAGGGTGACCCGAAGAAACAATTAACTGTTTACTTGTTGTTGAGAAGATAGTATGAGATTTAATTAATGATATGTCTCTGGGTTCAGTGATCACATCTGTTCAGAGAACGTACCCATACTACGTGACCCATTTAGGGGGGCGGGGGGTCTTTAAAATATTACTCTCAGTCACAGGAGCGGGAGTAGGGGGTGGCTTAGATTTTTTGTCACGCAGTCGAATTCGCCAAGAGAAATCTCGAGCTTTTTCGAACAAGATTTGAATATGGCGCGGAGTGCTTAGTGCTTCTTAAACTCTCTCAATAATGACGAAGATCAGCCAAATTAATTTTATTTGCTTCACTTTCTGCGTGCGAAATGATTAAAATTCACATTCGCAATACTACGTAACAACTTGGGGGGGTTTGGGGGGTCTTAGCATATAATTACTACGAGTGGTCACCGAGGGGAGGAAAGGGTCGAAAACTATTAAAAAATAAGTCACGAAGTACGGGTACGCTCCCTTCATTGATTAGAACCCGTACTCCATCCAGTAATGAAGCATTTAAAAATGTATAAACTTTTTTATAAGTACGTACGTATGGGTTTATCCACCCTTTTTGGAGAATTTGTATTTGTTTTGTTTGGAGTATACAGGGTGGTCCACAAAAACAAGTACAAAATATAAAGTTATTATTTCAAGGCTTAACATTGTCTTAGTTTTCATCCACTGTCCTTTTTGCAACATACAAAATGATACACTGGCTATTCAGCAAAAGAAGATAATGAAGGGTAAAAACGATAGCACGTGGTGAAGACCTAATAAGTCAGAATGTTGCCAGTATAAAAAAGAAATGTCACTCCCTTTCTTCTGGCATTGCACAATCAGATGTTTTTTCCTAATAAGCGCGAATGCATCGCGAGAGTCATTGTTATAAAACTGGAGGTAAGCAGACTATTGTGCACAATAAATTTGTCTCGGTGGGTGCGAAAACGGGGGATCTCCCCATTACTCGGAGGCGTCCATGTGTGCACATTGTCAACCGCCCGTGCCCATTGTCATAAGATCTGTTCGTTCACCTAACCCCTCCCCTATCTACCTTTGTCTATGCAGTAACAGAAATTGTTAACTATGTACAGTATGTCTATCTTGCGTACACTGTTTCATAAGCTACCCCTCCATGTTAACGTTTTTTTGATGTGAAACTTCTTTGGGCGCGATGAGAGTAAAATCTCAAGGCCATGAAACGACACATTTCGTGACGATTCGTCTCGCGAAGCTATGAAAATAGAAAGGCGCGCATGCGCAGATCGGTATTACAGTCAGCTGTTAGTGACCGGCATCTCATAGCAGTTATATTACAGTAAATGTTTATTTAACAACAATTAATATTTATTAAAAAGAGAGTATTATTATGTATTAATTTTAATTCCTTGTAGTTATTGATAGTTTACGGGTTCTTAAGCACTTGGAAAAATAAACGGAGGCGAAAAAAAAATTGATGTATGTATGTGTTTTCATTTTTAAAACATAAATCCTGAAAATTCTCGTACTCTCTCTTCCTTTCACCAAACATTACTTATTCGTTATAAAGGTATAGAGATCGCCAAAGAAGTTGCACATGATTAAATTTTTTTTAATTAAATTTCTCTGGTGATCTCTATTTGTTCAGGAAAAAAGAAAAGAAAAGAGCAACCTTCGAAAAAATTAGGGGAAAGCCGGATTTTTGAATAAATCTTCTTTTTGTGGTTCTGAACAATATCCCCAGCGATACATGTGCCGCTAAAAATGTTAGATGGAGTCAAACCGCAGTGGCGGACTAACAGGGGACGGAAGGGGCGGCCTACCCCGGGCCTCCGGTCTTTGGGGGCCCCCAAATGCCACCCCGCTCCGCTGATCAAATCCTAAACAAGACTTTGTGCTTTAAAAATTTGTCGAATTTAGATTTCAGTTGCCAAATTTTAACGAAATAAAAATAAATACTTATTTATACATACAAATGTGAACTGAATAAAAAGCTTGTAAAACTACATTGTTTTTTAAGCTGGGGGGCCTCATTCAGCTTTGCCGCCCCGGGCCTCTGATGGGCTTAGTTCGCCACTCGTCAAACGTCACAATAAACAGTTTTCACGAATATCTCGTTAACGATTGCTTTAATCGAAACAATAGTGGTTATCAAATTTGTAGCTAAGGAAATTGCCTACAAAAAATGTTTAATTACATTTTTTGTAGAACTAACGGTTTTTGAGAAAATTCGATTTAAATAGCTGAAACATACGTGCACGCACTCCTCAACGACATGTATAGAGATCCATCGTGTTTCTTGACTGAAACTATGAAAATACACGTGGATTATGCATATAGGGGACACCACTTAAAAAAACGCATGTCGTACTCTACCTCAAAGGTGGCGTGGAAAGTACACGTATTATAAAAAACATAAACGTTACGAGTTTTTAAATCGAATTTTCTCGAAAACCGTTAGTCTTACAAAAAAAGCAATAATATATTCTTTGTAGGCAATTTTCTAAGCTACACATTTGATAACCGCTATTGTTTCGATATAAGTAACTGTTAACGAGATATACGCGAAAAACTGTTTATTATGACCTTTGCCCCGCGTAACATTTTTAGCGGCACATGTGCAATGTCTCTATTCCCTGTATTATAAGTTTTTAGAAAGAAATGGAGAATATTTATTGAACTCAAAATACGTAGCATCCTGGTGTAAGGTTGTAGTTCCTTTAAAGCTCCTCTATTGAAGATCACATATCGCCTGTTGCGTAACGATTATTTTGTGCATAATAAACGAAGTGACTAGGTGGGTCATAAAAAAGACTCCTCTGCTTCAGGTCATTTGGTGACCAACGCGACGTTCTGGGACATACTAATAGGGGAAAATGTCTCTGTATGTGACATGCTGTAGGTTTGTGTTAGGGTACCGACAACAGTACATTTTACGTCCATCTGGCTGCCCGTTAAGATCGTGGTAGGTAGTAGTAGTAGTAGTAGGTATACTTATTCCCATTGTATATTGGGACATTATTCTGGCTGGGCCATTGTTCCTCAACGAACACACACGGCAGCAGCATCGGCGGCCAAGGGGGTTGGAATTACGATTCAGTTAATCTGCTCATTCACGGAGAGTGCAGGTTGTTTTTTTAAGGCCATTTGGCGACAAAAGGACAAGCGCAACAATGGACGCGCAGCCGAGGGAAATTTATAGGTAGCAGGGGTCGCGTTTTTAAGCTCTTAATTTAATAGATGCCCAAAGGCAAACCAACAACACCCCCCACCCCTTCTCTCTCTCTCTCTCTTATGAAAAGTGTGCAAACATGCAAAAAGGACTTTATTAAAATTGGGATGCGTGCTTATTGGAAAAGTCACCGTCATGAGCTGCAGGAAATTCCCAAAAATGAAATGGTCACAAGGAGAAAGTCCCATAGAGATAGGCGAGTATTCTAAACATTTTAACATCAAATTGTTTTCCTGTAAAATTTCATGAGAGAATTTTGTGGTATTTGGACATTTTTGTGACAATATCTTTAGAATGTAAAATTGTTCGGTGAGGAAGTGGAAACCGTCCTGAAACGGATCTGTACTATGTTTTTTTTCCAGTAAGTCACTCACTTTACTATTTGACCAGGATCCATAATTTTTGAAACCAAAAAAAATTATAGTAGGATGAAACCCATTGGGAAAGGAAGAGAATATATCAGAAATGAAACGGACGATCTGAGGTCGGGAAGAGGAAGGGGGTGAGTTTTTAAAGGTAAAAAACGGTTTTCCTTGATTTCCGGAAAAACTATAAGTCTTATGGAAAAAAGTTAAGTAGCAAAGTTGTAGGTAATAAAAAGATCTACAACTTTTGTATTTAGACTTTTTTCACATAACCTCAAAATTTATGTGAAAAATTCAAATAACCAACTTTTTGGTTTTTTATTTTTCTTTTACAAAAAAATTTTTTTATCACGAAATTTGGTGAAAACTTACCTATTTATGTCCCAAACACGCTGTAATTTTTTTGATTTGAAATATTTATTTTTTCGCCTTATTTTTACTTAATATCGAAAAAGCACCTTAATTTTCAATCGAAAATTCTCACGTCAAAATATATGCTTTTTTAAAAACGATGGTGGGCTTTTTCTTCGTTGAAATCTCTACTTTCTGATGGTGTGAAAAAAATATACATTACTATGGTAAGTTTTCTCAGGAAATGCAAAAACGAAAAAAACTAAATTAATGTTTTTAAAAATATTATAATGAATAACGTAATCAGTATAAAGTATGTGAATTCAATAGTACGATTTACATGTATATTTATATATTATGAGATTTTATATGACATAAATGTAATTAGAATTTAATAAAACAACTTTTTTACTGAAAAAAATAGCAGCGGTCACATTTTTAAGATGAAATTCCCTTCGGTTTTTTGCATTTCCTGAGAAAACTTACCATAGTAATGTACACTTTTCACACCATCAGAAAGTAGAGATTTCAACGAAGAAAAAGCCCACCAACGTTTTTAAAAAAGCAGATATTTTGACGTGAGAATTTTCGATTGAAAATTAGGGTGCTTTTCCGATATTAAGTAAAAATAAGGTGAAAAACAAATATTTCAAATCAAAACAATTACAGCGTGTTTGGGACATAAATAGGTAAGTTTTTACCAAATTTCGTGAAAAAGAAAATTTTTTTGTAAAAGATAAATAAAAAACCAAAAAGTTGGTTATTTGAATTTTTCTCATATATTTTGAGGTTATGTGAAAAAAGTGTAAGTACAAAAGTTGTAGATCCTTTTATTACCAACAACTTAGCCATTTAACTTTTTTCCATAAGACTTGTAGTTTTTCCGGAAATCAAGGAAAACCATTTTTTACCCTTAAAAACTCACCCCCTTCCCCTTCCCGGCTTCAGATCGCCCGTAAATAATTTTTCCTTTCATTTCTGTTATATTCTCTTCCTTTTCCAATGGGTTCTATCCTACTATAATTTTTTTTCACTTTTTACTATTTTTGAAGGCTTCAGCACTTGTCTATAATTGGTATATTTGTCACATAAAATATATGTTGCTGATCAGGAATAAAATTGTGCACCTTTTGATGTAAACAAGTAGAAAATGTCGCCGAAAAATCTTTTTACTACCTCGCACGGAATCTTAAAACGTTTCAAAGTGCCACTCGTTGGTATCTTCCGTCTGGATCTGTGATTCGATTTACTACAATCAAACCGTAAAAACTCGAATCGTTACGAGTGGTTTATGCGTTCGTTTTATTCCAGGTCAGGCGGCCAAGTCCGCAACTTTTACAATAAAACTGTTTAGGTGAACCGATTTATCATTCAATTTGCAAATGCGACTCGTAAAATATTCCAAATTGGGACTAATAATAACGGTAAAGCGGACTATGGATAGGAGTGAAGCGCGCGTTCTCTGTCGCTGAAACCAATCGACCTAAACTAACATATTGCCCAAGTTTTGCTACCATATAATGCACACAACCGACAATCCAACTCCTCACTGCACATTGTCCCGGGCTTATGCCAAATCCACTACCGTTCACATTAAACTATTCGACGAAAAACAATTTCAATTCTGCTACTATTCTCACATAATATAAACTGAATTATCATCTCCATACATTGATTGTGAGAAAACAGTAAGGGTTTATTTATTTCATAATTAAAGAAGCAATCAACTGCTCGTTTCTCTCGGAAATTTTGAAAACTTTACGATTGATTTCAATGTAATTTTGAAATTATCTCTAGTTATATTCCAATAACTCTACGACAGTTTCTTTGCTTACAATTACCAAGCAATTTTAGGCTAAACTAAATTGAGGTTACAAACTACGAAAGATAAATTTTAAGAAAAAAATGTAGACACAAACTATTTCAGATGCTGATTCTATTCGGTATTAAATACCGCGAGATTAGGTAACAGTTGACGACTTTAGAACCTCAAACGCCATGCTCTCAAGCATTTCGTACAGCGTCTTAAAGTCACAGGATAAACAATTTTGCATTGTGACAGTAGGGTTCAGCCAACATAACTACAACACTATTAGGCAGGGTGTCCCAGGGATCGGAAGGGCACTTGGCGAAGACAATAACGTTTCAAAGCTAATAAACTCTCATCCACTTTGAACTTACACGCTCCTTTTACGTACACAAAGTAATATACCTACTTGAGGAAAGTCCACGTCCGGCAAAGTTTAACAAAAGGAAGCCAAAAGCTCCGGGCTAGAACCAAAGACAACGCGGACTCCAGGGATGCAAAGGGTGAGGAGACAGACCAAGCCCAAGAGGAGTCCAACCGAGATTTGTGAGCCACGTAAGATACAATCCACAATAAAGTCTTTAGTTAAGACGACATGTAGAACAAAAGATCTCGTGAGAGACGCGCCACGACGCTTTCTGGCTACGTCCCCCTCCCCTTGGTACGCGTCGGGATTCTGGAGGCGTACATACAGCTACACACAAACAAACACATATATACGAATAGTTACCTATATGAGATTTTGCGATAACGCTGCAAAACGTTAACCCAGAATAACGGCCAGATCTCGGGGATATGATAAATAATACGGTTATGAAGCCGCAGGCACAAAACAGTGCTTTATTGTCTAAACCTACCGTCACAAGCTTTCCTGATACACCTATCGAGGAAAGGACGAGCTGTTTTCGTTACAAGTGCCAACCGGTTTAAACAACAAGAATAAACTAGGATGATTTGATCACATTTTTGGTACATAAACATGACTGTGTATTTAAAATAAATTTCAGGAAAACAAAAAAATTATGAAGGAAAACAAAAGGTTGAAGTATTCACTAAATTTTATTCTTAAAACGTATTTAGCCTTATAAGGACATCATCAGGAGTACAAACTATACTTTTAAGTTACGAATAGCATTACAAACAATTTATACAACAAATTTATGGTGGGGAAAGAATGTTGGGGTCTATAAGAGGGTTATTTCCAAAATCTATTTGGTCATTGGTAATTATTTTGTTTTCGTTAATAGCTTTTTTAATCTCTAGTATTTCGCATCTATCTAAGATTAGGACCCCTTTTAGATTATTTAATAATTTTACATTGTTTTTGTTGATGCTACGATTTTTATCAATTAAATGACTGGATAAACCAGAATGCTGTTTATTGAATTTTACTTCGCTGACATGTTCAATAAATCTACTTATATGTTATATCTTTTGGATTTCCCGATGTAAATTGCCGGGCAAATCAGGTATATCCGTCACTTTATTGTTAACAAGAAGTTTTTATTACATAATCTAAAAGGGGGCCCAATCTTAGATAGATACGAAATACTAGAGATTAAAAAAGCTATTAACGAAAACAAAATAATTACCAATGACCAAATAGATTTTGAAAATAACCCTCTACGTGCCATAAATTCATTGTATAAATTGTTTGTAATGCTGTTCGTAACTTAGTACGAGCCCTAACACATAAAAGTTCGGACACTTCAGTTATTCCAATAAATCATTCTCAAAAATCTATATATAAACAATTATTTGATTTATTTTAAAATGTAAGTAAAGTACATATATTGGTTGCCATGGCCTACAATTATCTTTGATTTTAATAAACATCTAAGCAAGTTAATGAATATTATCTAAATTAATGCATAAAATACGTGACACATTATTGTTCGGACACTTTATGGTTTCCAAAAGTAAACGAATAACTAGTAGGATGTCACGTCACCTTTTGCCCGAATAACTGCCTCTATCCGTTTAGGCATTGATTTGACTAATGATAGACACAATTCTGATGTAAAATGTGCCCATACCTCAGCGATTTTATTGTTTAACTCGGCCATATTTCCTTGTGGATCATTTCTTAACTTCTGCTTCATTTTATGCCATATCGTTTCAATAACGTTGGGTTGGGACTGTTAGCGGGCCATGAAAGCATTCGTATATCTTTTTCTCCAAACTATTTTTTATGGCTTTAGCTGTATGAGCTGCAGCGCCCTCCTGCTGAAAAATATAATTTTCTTCAGGATATAAAGATGATGCACTTGGGAACAGATTGTTTTGTAGAATTGTGTAGGCCAAAGAGAAACCACTTCTAACTGAACAACAAAAACAAAATCGCCTAATATGGGTGAAATAAAACGTTTTTGGACCCTAGACGATTGGTCGAATGTTAAATTTTCAGATGAAGCAAAATTTGAGGTGTGTGTCGGGGATTATCGTAAACGCGTCATTAGATCGAAATCGCAAGCATTCCATAAAGATTGTATTAAGCGAACTGCAAAATTCCCCCAAGGCGTAATGATTTGCGGATGCATGTCCGTAAAGGGTATAGGGATTTTTCAGTTTGTGGATGGAACTATAAACGCCGAAAAATATCAGCAAATTCTACAAGACAATCTGTTACCAAGTGCATCATCTTTATACCCTGAAGAAAATTATATTTTTCAGCAGGATGGCGCTGCAGCTCATACAGCTAAAGTCATAAAAAATAGTTTGGAGAAAAAGATATACGAATGCTTTCATGGCCCGCTAACAGTCCCAACCTTAACGTTATTGAAACGATATGGCATAAAATGAAGCAGAAGTTAAGAAATGATCCACAAGGAAATATGGCCGAGTTAAACAATAAAATCGCTGAGGTATGGGCACATTTTACATCAGAATTGTGTCTATCATTAGTCAAATCAATGCCTAAACGGATAGAGGCAGTTATTCGGGCAAAAGGTGACGTGACATCCTACTAGTTATTCGTTTACTTTTGGAAACCATAAAGTGTCCGAACATTAATGTGTCACGTATTTTATGCATTAATTTAGATAATATTCATTAACTTGCTTAGATGTTTATTAAAATCAAAGATAATTGTAGGCCATGGCAACCAATATATGTACTTTACTTACATTTTAAAATAAATCAAATAATTGTTTATATATAGATTTTTGAGGAATGATTTATTGGAATAACTGAAGTGTCCGAACTTTTATGTGTCAGGGCTCGTATAGTTTGTACTCCTGATGATGCCTTTATAAGGCGAAATACGTATAGAGTTCAATAAAATTTAGTGAACACTTCAACCTTTTGTTTTCCTTCATTTGTTATGATGTTTCACCAAGTGATTACGGCCAATACCTTAAAGTTTTTTGAAAAAAATTATAAAATAGAAAATACGATCATACTTTTCGAAGTAATTGGTAATTGGTACTTCAAAAACCAAAGCACTTTGGTGAGGGTTTTGGACTTGAAGCCCTTTTGGTGGAGGGTGTGCGCAGCTCTAATATAGACATTTGGTCCATAAATGCTGACAGTTAAACCACTATTATCAATCGTTCTTAAAAACCAAAACAAATCCTGAAATATCATTATCTAGGACAGGACGGATTATTTTCGTTCTAAGTTCGATTGCAACATAACTGTGCAGTTATATATTAAAAATTATAGATATATATAATCAAATAATTTATAAAGTACTGAAATTAAAAGAGACAATGAATGAACTTCCCTTGTTCCCATTTACACTACAGTTGAATAGAGATTTAAAAAGCATTGTGATTGAAAATGTTCTCCAAATCCATTCAGGGTTTACAAACACTATATTTCTCATCTTTCACCAAGCTTTTATAAAAGTGCTTAAAAATTATAACGACGATGAAAGGACCACTAAATTCCGTCGCTATATCCGGAAGTCGCTGTATGAAAAGAGAGAAAGAATGAAAGAAGGAAATTAGGCAAGAAAAGTAGCCAGTAACTAATTTTTAATCGCAATATCAGTATGAGATTTCTAGCATCTTGTAATTAATAGTTCATTAAAATTAGTCGCTAAAACCGAAATCGACGTTACATCCGAAGTCGTTACAGCCAAATTTTCTTCTTCAATTACCCCTTAAATTCAAGGGACTTATGTGTTATGTCGTTATTACCAAAAGGTCGTTACAACCGAAGCGTTATAAATGAAATCTACTGTATTTCAAAAAAGGGCTTTAAGCACTTTCAAATTGCTTAAAGACCATTCGGTGTGCTCGACGCCCTATTAATGTGCTTTAATCTCTTTAAATATGCCTGTAGTCCTTTCAAAGTTATCAAGTAAAAGAAAGCAAAGCAAAACCATAAAAACCTTTTGAAGTACATATTTGAAGTCCATTTATGTAATTGAAGCCCCTATAGAGTTTTGGGCTTTAAAGGTAATTACTTTTTGATGTAATTGGTAATTCCAAGTGTTAGATTTTGGAATTTCAAAAACCAAAGTACTTTAAGTACGTATTTTGAACCTAAAGAGTTTGAAGCCTTTTTGATGGGGGCTTCGTCAAACAATTATTAATATTTATGACCTCTAAATGCTAAGAATAGCCCACTACTGTCGAATAGCTCTTAAAAAGTCCTTTGTCTTCTTTAAGGTAATTGGAACTTCAACAACTCAAAGCTTTTTAAGTACTTACAGCTTGAAGCCCAGCAAACCAAACAAATCCTAAAATATCTTTAAACACCTGGAATATTAATGTCTGTACTTCTATGTATTGTAGCGACCAGTGTGCGTTAACAATTTGTATGCATGTACTTCTTATCGCTAACATGTTTACGACACAGCCACAGCGTACGGCTTCCCTTTATGAATGTAAACTTACAAGCTGTAAATCTTTCTCCAGCGACAAGTAACAAGATCAATTCTGGAATCATCTAAGACTTTCTAATTATTATTCATCATTCGGGAATACTCAGGATTTCTTCGAGAGATTATCTAGAAAGTTCGAAATTTGTATATAAAGTGATCGTCTTTGGGCCAGAGGACAGTTGTTGTGAGAAAGCATCAGTGCGCAAATCAAAACGATAAACAATAGACAAAGTGATATAAATATTTAAATAATTGGTTATATAAATAAGAGACAGGTTTTCATATAAGTAGTAGTTCTAAGTTAGTGTTAAGTGTTATATAAATAGTGTTAAATAAATATCTTTGACTAGAAAATTCGTTACAGTATCTACCATATATCAAAATCGTTCTTTCCTAAGTCACAATGTTCCTTATCCTTAGTCCAAATTTCTTTGTTTATGATTTATTGGCTATGCTACCTCAAATATCGATCAATACTTCCAGAAAAAAACAATTTCTTTCAAATGAAAGTTATCCTTATGAAGGTAATACATGATGAAGCCTTTTTTTAACATTTATGTATATTTAAAATGGAGTAGAATTTTTATATTCCCTTGATATATTAGGTGACGAATATTTTTGCCAAAAAAACACCAAAAGGTATCAGTAATCACTAGAAAACATATGTTGAGACATTTTTCAACATCATACTGTGACATCGAATCACAATAAGGTTATTTTTAGTAACGACGATCTCGCTATGTATAAATCAGACCAACTATCATGTAGATACCTACTACCTAACTAACAGTCTTTGTTTCGAAATTAAAAATATCTTTGGATTGCAAACGCCAGCTAGAAAATAGCCTATTACGTTATATTACAAGAGGCACTTAGTTGACTTCACGATTATTTTTGGAAGAACAAGCCGCGTACGTTTGTTTTATATATTTCTATACATAGGTATGTTCCTGCGTATTTGTGTACATGTATACCTATCCTGTGAAGGTAAGAAATATTCGTGGATTTTGAACAGGTATTTTTAGAGGTCGCCTAATCGGGCCTTTCATGTCGGGAATAATTCATTGCCTCCGAGTCGGCCGAAACGTAAGTCCCTAATTGCAGCGACACTGCTTTGACTAAAATACACACCCTGTCATAACATCGCACATACCTGCATAATTTCTGTAATATCATGCCAAATAATCGCACCAGGATTCACATTTTCAGTTGGGAAGGTATAAGCTCATTTTAAACTTTCGAGGGTGCACTTTTTGTGAAACATAATGAAGTACATTTACACTTGATAATAATCACATATGTAGATCGAAACAATATTGTCGAGTACAATAAATCTAATTGGTGAAACTAATACATTGTTTTATTTAATTTGACCTACTGTAGCTTTTCTAATAGCGAGCGACGACTACGACCAAAATTTTTTCTTGTTCACCTTTATTAATGTTGAAACAGTACGGATAATTAATTTCAAAAAATACCCTTTTAACACGAAAGTTTTGTCAAAAGAAAAACTGAAAAAACAAACACAGCATTCAAAATTATGTTTTTAGGGTTCTGTACCTCCAAAAGAAAAAAATAGGACCCTTATAGGATCACTTCGTTGCCCGCCTGTCAAGATCCTTTTTCTCAGGAACACGTGAAGGTATCAAGTTGAAATTAATATCAAATACTTAGGCCTGCAATCCCTTCGAGGAGTGAAAAAATCAAACTTCTAAATCAAAGCAATCAAAAGATGCGACCTTTTATGCTATGCAAGAGAATCAGAACATACAGGGTACTTTTCGTTGACCTAGAATCATGAAATTTGGCATGAAGCGATCTCATATAGTACAAGTAAAGGAAAAAAACTGAAAACCGTAAATTTGTTATTTCACAAAAAGCGCGAGTCCGACCTGATCTTGACCAGTTTTTTTTTATATATGTTGCAGTTAAAACTATTGTTTTTAGATAGAACGCGTTCTTCCTAGTTAGAACTAGTTTTTAATGTATGCATTTGTTAATACTAGAATTAACTAATGCCCCAATCGAATATCAGTTAAAACTAGTTCTTACTAAACAAAACGCGTTTTTCCGAAGCGAGTTAAAAAAAACTGTTTCATTCAAAATGCCACGATAGTTTGTCTTGCAATAACAAGTAGATCCTCATCCTTTTTTAAATTTAAGTTTGACTGATTAGATTTTATTGTGTGTTAATCAATGTTCTTTAACAATGTTTCTTTTTGAAATTTTATGGTTGTGTTCTGTTGATTTATTTGATTATTTTATTTACCTACTTATAATTAATATTGTCATCTTGGCAACTAATTTAAGTCGATGTTCCCTAAAATGTTCCTTTAGTGTTACATTATTATTTGGTTCTAAGTGTCTTAGATCATTTCAATAAATATTTTCAAAGCTATATCTTGTTTTCAATCCTAAATTAGTTTTTCTAGTGCTAGTTTTAACTACAGCTTGATGTAACAACTAGTTTTATCTGAAAATCAAATATACCAGTGCTAAATTCTAATTTTAACTGGGTATTTCTAGTTTTAACAAAGGCATTAAGTAAAAACTAGTTTTAACTAGGGAAAACGAGTTCTAACTAAATACTTGTTTTAACTGAAACATATATAACCCTTCAATATGAGCCTTATATTTGCTAATTTATCTGAAATGATTCATTACAACAAAAAAAAATTAATTTGAAAATCTGCAAACTGTTTCGACATTTACAAAAAATTAAGCATTTCCTCGGTTAATTGATATGATAATAAAAATCTAAAAGAAACGCCCCAATTGCCTAAAAATGGACAAGAGTTTCGACCAAAGTTTTGTAGCAATTGGGGTGTGAATTTCTTTTAGTATATTTGCTTACTAAAATCGCTCTTATTTTTTATTGTTCTAAAAATAAATTTAGTGAGTATTTAAACCAATAAGTGCACTTTAATATAATTAATTACTAAAGTACATGAAGACTTCAGAATTTTCATCAAATTTGTTGCTGGTTAATTTTGCTTGTTGTATTTTTACCATTACTCAATGAATGTTTATGTTGTTTCTTGAGAAATTGATGAAGGTATCATACATGTAATTCTAATGCTCATCTTTAAGAACAAACTGGGATATTAACTGAAGGAAATTGGTTGAAAAGAGCGGAAAAAGAGGCGCCCAATTATTCAAGACGCATCTCCCTAAATGCTGAAAACAACCGTGAAACGAAGATAAATTACACGGCGAAAAGATGAGTTTTTAGAGTTCATCGACGCAAAGTCGGTATGAATTTGTGTATACATCAAAGTCTAAAAAGCTCCATCGTACGTTTCATTATCTCTCACTCGAGACTGTGCTCTAACGACGCCGGCGCCCGTTCGACGACGTTGCCACTTCACCGTCAAAAGTGACGCCTTCAAACAAACACAAATGCATCCCAAAGAAAACCTTCTCCAATAACATAACATCTACAGATAGATCTGTTTCAAAACAAAAATATTGTGGTAAAATCGTCCCCACTCTACCCCATTTAAACGTTTTAAATTTCATTTCGATTTAGAAGAGCTCAGGAACAATCGCCACAGCTTTTCAATCGAAAGCTGCCCCTACTGTTGTCGACAACGAACGTGGACGCACCCTAGTCGCATTAATTCCGTCCATTTATCGGTCCTTTGTCCTTTGTACATCTGAGGCCTGGCTTTCTCCCTCGACGATAGTCCGGCAGCTCACCTATTTCTCATTACGACCCTCCACCTTGTCGAGATCCAATTTAATAGCGGCAGGCGACCAGGAACGAGGTGGTAGCTCCTTGTCTACCACTGGACACTGCGATAACAATAACCATACTATTCGCACTGTCGATATAGTCCCTGGATGTCCTTCAAACACACACCACTTTAAAAGGGCTTTTAGGTTACTCCACCACTATAAGGAAATTTCCCACAGATAACTAATGTGACCTGTAAAGTCATTTAATTTCTTACTATTTTTGCAAATTTCTTCCAAAACAACCTACAGTACCTTGAACTGCTTTTTTTATCAAAGATAAGTACTCAAGTATTTAAGAAGTTAGAAGGTAACACATACTAAGAGTTATGATTACTTCCCTAATCCAAGCCTGTTAATCTTTTCCTTTTGGTCCTTCATTTGCTTTAAAAAAGGCTGTAACCCTCTTGACATTATCATATCATTGTAACGATACAGGTAGACGTAATATAAGCGGAACATGTCTACAAAATAATTGGTTTCCTAAAAACGGCGTCAAAGAAGATTAACTAGTAAAGGGTTGACGGAGTAATTTGAAATCCTTTTATCAGGTGTTAGCTGTTTTGCCGAAGGGCGGATATTGGCAACCTGAGTTAGGGAAAGGATCAGCGAATTCCCAAATCCCAGGGCGAATTTGATAGATAATTACTGCTTACAGAGGACAATCATGCTTCAAAGGGTTTCAAATTAATCTGGTTACTTTGCACGAATTTGGCTGGAATAATGTCCCGTTGATGTTGTCCTGTACACTCCTTTGTAGTTACACGGAGGTGATTACTAAAACGATCACTCACGAATAACATAAATATAATAATTATCATTATATAGGGAAAACCATCCTGTCATAAGAACGGTAAATAATAGACAGTAATAAATAAATAGTATCAAACTATTATCACTACGAAGCCAAATCGTAGCAAATATAGGGTTGTAAACGAATTAAAACGGCACAGTATTGTTAGATGCAGGATCTTTTTGGTATTACTAGCCTAATATTATTTGGAAATACCATTAAATGACAATACAAACGAAATTGTTCGGATAAGTTATCGTTTAAAATTGGCAACAGAGCCTGCTGCACAATTTGCAATTTTATTCATAAGCTGTATTCACTCAGTGGCGTGTAAATTACTATTTACAGAAGCTCCATAACTCACGTATTATACGTAAGAAAACCAAAGAATGTATTGCAGTTATTATATTTGCAAGCAGATATCATAATATTGCTTGTGACAGTAATAAAGAAATAATAAATGGAAGTATTAATGCCTGTTAGATTAATATTAGAAATTCGATTAATTTAAACAAACAAGAAGTATTTAGTGCTAATTGGGTAGGTTCTTTGGCGATCTGTATACGTTTGTAACTAAAAAGAAATGTTTGGCGAAAGGAAGAGAGAGTGCGAGAATTTTCAGGATTTATCTTTTAAAAATGAAAACACATACATACATCAATTTTTTTTCGCCTCCGTTTATTTTTCCAAGTGCTTAAGAAAAAGTAAACTATCAATAACTACAAGGAATTAAAATTAATACTTACATAATAATACTCACTCTTAAATAAATATTAATTGTTGTTAAATAAACATTTACTGTAATATAACTGCTATGAGATGCCGGTCACTAACTGCTGACTGTAATACCGATATGCGCATGCGCGTCTTTTGCGAGACGAACGTTACAAAACGTGTCGTTTCATGGCCTTGACATTTTACTCTCATCGAGCCCAAAGAAGTTTCACTTCAATAATGACTATATCAATGCTTTTTCTGGTGCATTCGTTGCATCCAGCTGATTCTAGCCAATCATTTCACTATAAAAATGGCCGCCTTTAATAGTTTGGACCACAGATTATTTAACATACCTTTTTCTAATGATAATTTCAATTAAGAATGAAATATTCTAACAATACTAGCTCAAAAAAACGGTTATTACTCCTCATTAATTGACCGATTGGTAAGACGCAAAAAGCGCTTTATTGTTCAAAACTTGCTTTATAGTCTAATTGTTAAAGACAAATCAGACAAAAAATACTGTAAAATTAATTATATACAAAATATAAGTGACAAAGTAAATCACAACTTTCTAAACTAGATTTTAACTGCATACATGTCAATAAATTAACTGTACACAAATTATTGGTAAACAACAAAACAAAAATTGACCCATTAGAAAAAAGTGGAGTCTACAAAATCAATTGTAATAACTGTGATGCAGTCTACATAGGACAGACTTGCAGATCTATACTAACCAGAATGAAAGAACATTTATATGCACTAGAAAAAACTAATAATAGTACTAAATTAAATAAAAGACACACTTTTTTGAGTTTCAAAGTTTATTTGAAAAAGTACCACGACTATAGTTTCACCACACACTGGCTTCATCAGGTGGATGAAGAAATGATACATATTTATTAGCAATAGCGGCTTATATAAGTTCAAGGGGTGGGAAGTTTTAGATTTAGTGGTGGTGAGTTCTTAATCTCTAACTGATCGTTTAATAAAATATTATCTCTATTATGGTTAATTATTTCTAACGATTCTAACGAATTTAACATTTTGCTTTTATTGGATACATGTAATACATCAAAGTCTGGGTTGAATTTATGGTTGTTATTTAGCAAATGTTCAGCGTAACTGGAGTCCATTTTGTGATGTTCGTAACTTTTTAAGTGTTCGTTTATTCGTTGTTTGAATGTTCTTCCTGTTTGTCCAATGTACACCTTATTGCAATCCCCACACTATAACCTATAGACTCCAGATTTCGATTCTTTATTTAATTTGTCTTTATTATTTTTGATAAAATTTCCTAGAGAGTTGATAGTTTTGAATGATATTTGACTTTCATTAATTTTCTTTAATTCTTTTCCTAATTTTATGGAAATGTCTCCTATATAAGTTAAACAGTTAAAGTTATTGTTCATAGTTTTTGTAGGATAAACCGAATTTAAAGTCATTTTTTGTATTTTGTTTTTTAACAAGTTCGTAATTAAACTTTTTGGATATCCATTATTTTTAGCTATACAATAAATCCTGTTGAGTTCTTTATTGAAATTTATTTTAGACAGAGGAAAGTTTAAAAGCCTGAAGAGCATGGAATGAAAATATGATAATTTTTGAGTGAAAGGATGAAAAGAAGTTGAATGTATTATCGTATCTGTTTCTGTGGGTTTGTGGTAAATAGAAAACTCGTGCTTGTTATTGATTTTGGTAATTGTAAGATCTAAGAAATTGATTGAATTATTGGCTTCTAGCTCGATGGTAAATTTGATTTTGGGATGTATTTTATTTATAAATTGAAAAAATTGGTCTAGTTGTCTTTTTGTACCATTAAAACAAACAAGTATATCGTCTACTGTACCTACTAGTACCTACTGGCATTTCTGAACATTGTTCTATTAAAAAACATAAAATTACAAAATATTCTGTTAAACTAATGCTACGTATACTTATATGAAACATTAGAAATTAAAAAACACATTAAAATCAATATTGTCAACAATCAAACAGAAATGAACATACACAACCCCCCCCCTACTTATAGTTAAATTTCCAAATTTATAAGAATAAGTAGCCTTAGATAACATGTTAGAAATTAGTACACAACTGGCCTCATAGCCGAAACGATTTCGTTAAAAATACTTGAATAAAATTTTGTGAAATTTACCCAACGTGTTTTGTACTCATCCAACCTTAATAAATAATGACATTTGCAATGAAAACAACACACTATATCGTACTTTCTTTGCGGCAACCCCTGATTGACAGTGTTTTTATCAAAGTAGTGGTAGTGATGGTGATAACGACGATGATTTGGTAGAATGACATAAAAATGCGTTAGAAATTTGACAATAAATGTTTTTGAACTTATACCAACTGTTTTATTAATTATTTCAAATATTATAAATAAAATATGTGCTGTTTTTATATGAACACTAATAGCAATACCCGACGTTGCTCGGGTAAGAATATATCACACGTTTGATGGAACATTCTAGAATATTCGCGAATTCCAGAACATCCCATAATGATTCAAAACATTCTCTAACTTTTTTTAACATTCTGAAACATTCTTTAATGATCATCAAGATTCTGAAACTTTCTTGAACGTTGCCAAATCATTCTGAAATGTTATAATAAAACATTATTTTACTTCTTAGAACATATTTGACTCCCTGTAACATTCTAAAAAAATCTGCTTCATTCTCATCCCCACTCCGTACTGTTTGCTGGGTGAGTAGTGACATCAGTAGACGCCTGGCGGGGATGACTAATCGATTGATAATAATTGATCAGTTATCGACCACTGAGAGTTGAAGATTATTACAGTACTAATATCGCTATTAAAAATTGGGGGTTGGTGGTAGAAGGGTGAAAATTTAGGGTTGTATGTATTTGTGTATGCTGTATCATAAAAAAATAAAAACAAAACATTTTGCCTACAAAATAAAAAATAAAAGTTAGGGGTTAGGGCCAACCCTTATCACTTAGGGGCATCAAAAATAATTAGTAGCCGATTCTCAGACCTACTGAATATGAATATAAAAATTCATAAAAATGAGTAAAGTCGTTTCGGAGAAGTATGGAAATTTAAAGCATTGTTACACGAGAATTTTATATCCTATTAGATAACTTTGAATTAATAAAACACTACATTTTTGAGAAAATAATTTTTATTTATTAATTTATTTATTATTTTTCACCCTCTCACGTTGCGCTATCGGCAACGCTCTTTCACTATGCTGATTTATTACTGTTATTTCCCGTTTGTAGTATAGTACTATTTTAATTTCTGGGTAATAACTTGTTCTTTATTTTATTCAACTCACCAAAAGTGAAAATTTTAAACGGTCATTAAATCAACTGGGTACATAATGATGATTACTTTTTTTTTACATCATTTTGCCATCTCGTTTTTTGTTGCCTTTTTATACCTTTCCGCCAGTATTGTTAAACTTTCTTTCATCAAAGGCTCCAATATAAACGTCCTTTAAACATCCTGCTAAAACTCTTTTCAATCGCCCTTGTTTACAGGACTTTTCCTTCTCTTCGTTCCAATAATAAGCCTCAGATCGAGTTAATAAATTCCATCGCACACGATCTCGGGGGAATTCCGTCGACGACGCTACCGACGTCGTCGTCGTCGATGTCAATTCTGGCGTGCGGCGCCGTCAGTATCACCGTCATTCGGTTGGGTTTTTACGATGAGACGTTATTAAAGACAACTAATAACTGTCTTTGTATTCTCCTTTATGTTAAATTGCCTTTTTTAACTTAATTTGTAAAATCAATAATTGAATTGAATTGCACGAATTACTGGTAGATTAATTTTTATCGGAATTAACCAAAGGATAATGAAGAACAACCCAAATTCGTCTTCGATATATTTTTTTTATAATACATACAAAGATGGTCAATATTGTGTACCGAGCGACATGATCTAGTCGTCTAAAATTTTAGATCAGGTCCCCCCTTCCATTCCGGAGCCGACTACTCTGGTCTAATTTTTCTATGGTTTCCTAGGATCATTTAGGCAAATGATAGTAATAGTCCACAGATAATCTTTCAACTTCTCTTCTGTCTTCATTTTGTCCGTCTCATCTTTCTCCCCCAAACCATCACCCACCCATTCCCAGGATTCCTAAAGGAGGCTGAAGAATGTAGGCCGGAGGGGCAGCCCGCCCACCAATATTTAGTGGGAATGAAACATCCAAAAGTTTTTTTTTAATATTGTGTAAATATAATATTCTGTTGCTAGAGGTTCATTGGGCCGTTACAATATCACCTTAACCACCGTCGCGACACGACACGACACGACACGAACCTGTCAAGGTGCTGCTCTATTTACAATTTCTTATTTACTGCCGGTCATAAAATCGTAACGGGGGCCCTTAAATTTAATTTTACGCCGCGCCATCCGTAGCTCTCGTAAAAAGATATACACGGTTAATTTTAAAACGCACTCGCCAATTCCACCCCGCTGTCCCCCACCTCCGTTTTTCCCCGGCCGCTCGTAAACAATCGCGATCCGGCAATTATCTGCCCGTTATACGCGAATGAGCGTTTACCTTAAACGATCTGCGAATTGGCAGGTAAAATACACAGCTTTTACGTCATCATGTTTGTCAACATAATTGTTTCAAAAGTTACAACGTACGTAACAATCTCTTATTCAAAAGGTATTTATCTACTCTTCTTATTGATCCATCCATTCCATTTGCCAAAAAGTAATAATCACGTGTTATGGTACATTATCCCCATCACAAGGTTTTCACCTCACCTCCTCTTCTTCCGGATGCAATTATCCTATCACGCCGTTTTCCAAAACGTAACTCCCTCATGTTATACGAGGGCGGATCAAATATAAATGAGCCTTTTTAAATTGAGCGCCGGATAGTTGTTCAAGGGGCATACGGGCGTTAGCAACTTGAAATCGGGATATTAGGTGACACGGAAACGACTCGTCGTATTGCTGTGTTTGCTTGGTTAGTAGCTATCACAATGAGTGAGAAAGAGATGCATATAGCAGCGTTGCGCAACGGATTATTATTAAGTTTCTTACACGTGAAAACGTGAAACCAGCTGAAATTTTGCGCAGATTGCTAGCACAGTTTGGAAATGAAACGCTTTCGTGGCAACGGGTAAAAGTTTGGTGCAAAGAATTTAACGAAGAGCGTAATCGTGTCGAAAATGTAAATCATCCTCATCGTCCGCGCACCAGCATTTCGCCGGTTAACATTGCAGGCGTTAGAAACCTTATTGAAGGAGGGCCACCACGCCACTGTGCTTCAGATATCTGTTGAACTCGGCATCAGCTATGGGAGTGTCCACACAATCATAATGAAAAACTGGGGATTCCGAAAAATTTCAGCTTGTTGGGTCCCAAAGTTGCTGAGTGAAGATCAAAAAGCTGCTCGAGTTCGCATCGCAGCTTTAACGCAGGACCAAATCAGTGAAAAGCACTAGACTCAGTCGGAGCACCTTCCATATAGCCCAAACTTATCCCCTTGTGATTTCCACATGTTTGGGCCCCTCAAAGAATCACTAGGAGGCGAGCGATTTCAGACTGATGAACATGTGGAGGCGTTTGTGCGCAACTGGATAGACTCCCGCTGCTTCTTTTTATGAAAACGAGATGAAAAAACTACCAATCCGTTGGGAAAAATGTATAATCAAACAAGGGGGATATGTCGAAAAATAGAGAAATTTGTGTTTTTGTGCAAATGTTCAAAATAAATGTTTTATGAACAAAGGCTCGTTTATATTTGATCCATCCTCGTAGTAGGTACATCATGGCACTAGAGTTTTCCTGCAGCCCGAGTAGCTTCACTCTTCTTCCTATTCTACTACAATCCTCCCATATTCTAATACGTAATCATCTCGCACTTTGATTATACCCTACCAACACAAATTCCATTTCATGCTTATAAAAGCACCCTATCTTCTTTTTATCCTAATCCTAGCCTAACCTAACTCATGAAGCCGTAGCAACTCCTCTCTTCTGTCTATTCTGATCCAATCATCCTATTTTCTAACATAATCGATTCCCATTTTGGTACATCCTCATCAATGCACGGTCCTCTCAAAGTAGAGCACTTCCTCTTTTTCTTACCTAGATCCAATATCATCTCCATAAAGGTAACCATCTCGGTTTATTGTACATCATCACCATCACATGGTCTTCATGAAGTCTAAACAACTCCTGTGTTTTTCCTACCTTAATCAGATTATCCCATTTTCCAATACGTTAGCATCTTCGGTCTTTACGAAGCAGAGCACTTCCTCTTCTCCTTATTCAGATCTAATTTCATCTTCAAAACGTAACTGTCTCGTAAATCATGATCATCATTAAGAAGTCTTTATGAAGTCTCTGCAGCTCTTCTCTCCTGTCTATCCTAGTCCAATAATCCTATTTTCTAAAACATAACTAATTCCCATTTTGGTACATCCTCACCAATACACGGTCCTCTCGAAGTAGAGCACTTCCTCTTTTTTTTATCTAGATTCAATATCATCTCCATAAACGTAATAATCTCCTATTATTGTATATCATCACTATCACAAGGTTTTCATGAAGTCTAAACAGCTCCTGTGTTTTTCCTACCTTAATCAGATTATCCCATTTTCCAATACGTTAGCATCTTCGGTCCTTACGAAGCAGAGCACTTCCTCTTCTCCTTATTGTTATCTAATTTCATCTACAAAACGTAACTGTCTCGTAAATCATCATCATTATTAAAAAGTCTTCATGAAATCTGTGCAACTCTTCTCTTCTGTCTATCCTAATCCAATAATCCTATTTTCTAAAACATAACCCATTCCCATTTTGAACATCCTCGCCAATACACGGTCCTCTCGAAGTAGAGCACTTCCTCTTCTCCTTATCCTGATCTAATTTCATCTTCAAAGTGTAACTGTCTCGTAAATCATCATAATCATTAAAAAGTCTTCATGATGTCTGTGCAACTCTTCTCTTCTGTCTATCCTAATCCAATAATCCTATTTTCTAAAACATAACCCATTCCCATTTTGAACATCCTCACCAATACGCGGTCCTCTCGAAGTAGAGCACTTCCTCTTTTTCTTATCTAGATCCAATCTCATCTTCATAAACGTAACTGTCTCGTAAATCATCATCATTATTAAAAAGTCTTCATGAAATCTGTGCAACTCTTCTCTTCTGTCTATCCTAATCCAATAATCCTATTTTCTAAAACATAACCCATTCCCATTTTGAACATCCTCACCAATACACGGTCCTCTCGAAGTAGAGCACTTCCTCTTTTTCTTATCTAGATCCAATCTCATCTTCATAAACGTAACTGTCTCGTAAATCATCATCATTATTAAAAAGTCTTCATGAAATCTGTGCAACTCTTCTCTTCTGTCTATCCTAATCCAATAATCCTATTTTCTAAAACATAACCCATTCCCATTTTGAACATCCTCACCAATACACGGTCCTCTCGAAGTAGAGCACTTCCTCTTCTCCTTATCCTGATCTAATTTCATCTTCAAAGTGTAACTGTCTCGTAAATCATCATAATCATTAAAAAGTCTTCATGAGTCTGTGCAACTCTTCTCTTCTGTCTATCCTAATCCAATAATCCTATTTTCTAAAACATAACCCATTCCCATTTTGAACATCCTCACCAATACACGGTCCTCTCGAAGTAGAGCACTTCCTCTTTTTCTTATCTAGATCCAATCTCATCTTCATAAACGTAACTGTCTCGTAAATCATCATCATTATTAAAAAGTCTTCATGAAATCTGTGCAACTCTTCTCTTCTGTCTATCCTAATCCAATAATCCTATTTTCTAAAACATAACCCATTCCCATTTTGAACATCCTCACCAATACACGGTCCTCTCGAAGTAGAGCACTTCCTCTTTTTCTTATCTAGATCCAATCTCATCTTCATAAACGTAACTGTCTCGTAAATCATCATCATTATTAAAAAGTCTTCATGAAATCTGTGCAACTCTTCTCTTCTGTCTATCCTAATCCAATAATCCTATTTTCTAAAACATAACCCATTCCCATTTTGAACATCCTCACCAATACCGGTCCTCTCGAAGTAGAGCACTTCCTCTTCTCCTTATCTAGATCTAATTTCATCTTCAAAACGTAATGTCTCGTAAATCATCATCATCATTAAAAGTCTTCATGAAGTCTATGCAAGCTCTTTCTTCTTCTATCCTAATCCAATAATCCTATTTTCAAAACATAACATTCCCATTTTGGTACATCCTCACCAATACACGGTCTCTCGAAGTAGAGCACTTCCTCTTCTCTTTATCCTAACATATCATCTCAAAGGTCTTCTCTATATTATAATCATAAAAGTTTCATGAGTCTAACTCTTTTTTTCTACCTAATCAATATCCATTTTCAATACTTAGCATCTTCGTCCTTCGAAGAGAGCACTTCCTCTTCTTATTGATCAATTCATCTCAAACGTAACTGTCTCGTAAATATCATCATATTAAAAAGTTTCATGATCTGTGCAACTCTTCTCTTCTGTCTATCCTAATCCAATAATCCTATTTTCTAAACATAACCCATTCCATTTTGAACATCCTCACCAATACACGGTCCTCTCGAAGTAGAGCACTTCCTCTTCTCCTTATCCTGATCTAATTTCATCTTCAAAGTGTAACTGTCTCGTAAATCATCATAATCATTAAAAAGTCTTCATGATGTCTGTGCAACTCTTCTCTTCTGTCTATCCTAATCCAATAATCTATTTTCTAAAACATAACCATTCCCATTTTGAACATCCTCACCAATACACGGTCCTCTCGAAGTAGAGCACTTCCTCTTTTTCTTATCTAGATCCAATCTCATCTTCTAAACGTAACTGTCTCGTAAATCATCATCATTATTAAAAAGTCTTCATGAAATCTGTGCAACTCTTCTCTTCTGTCTATCCTAATCCAATAATCCTATTTTCTAAAACATAACCCATTCCCATTTTGAACATCCTCACCAATACACGGTCCTCTCGAAGTAGAGCACTTCCTCTTCTCCTTATCCTGATCTAATTTCATCTTCAAAGTGTAACTGTCTCGTAAATCATCATAATCATTAAAAAGTCTTCATGATGTCTGTGCAACTCTTCTCTTCTGTCTATCCTAATCCAATAATCCTATTTTCTAAAACATAACCCATTCCCATTTTGAACATCCTCACCAATACACGGTCCTCTCGAAGTAGAGCACTTCCTCTTTTTCTTATCTAGATCCAATCTCATCTTCATAAACGTAACTGTCTCGTAAATCATCATCATTATTAAAAAGTCTTCATGAAATCTGTGCAACTCTTCTCTTCTGTCTATCCTAATCCAATAATCCTATTTTCTAAAACATAACCCATTCCCATTTTGAACATCCTCACCAATACACGGTCCTCTCGAAGTAGAGCACTTCCTCTTTTTCTTATCTAGATCCAATCTCATCTTCATAAACGTAACTGTCTCGTAAATCATCATCATTATTAAAAAGTCTTCATGAAATCTGTGCAACTCTTCTCTTCTGTCTATCCTAATCCAATAATCCTATTTTCTAAAACATAACCCATTCCCATTTTGAACATCCTCACCAATACGCGGTCCTCTCGAAGTAGAGCACTTCCTCTTTTTCTTATCTAGATCCAATCTCATCTCCATAAACGTAATCATCTCGTATTATTGTACATCATCACTACACAAGGTCTTCATGAAGTCTAAATAGCTCCTGTGCTTTTCCTATCTTAATCAGATTATCCCATTTTTCAATACGTTAGCATCTTGGATTTTGGTATATCATCACCAACACATGGTCTTCACGAAGCAGAGCACATCCTCTTCTCTTTATCCTAACCATCATCATCATCAGAAGGTCTTCAAAAATTAGGGCAACCTAAATCTTCAAAACTTCCCCTCTTTACCCCTATTACTGGTTCTAATGTTTCTGTAACTACTTCTTTATATCTCAGAAGATGTGCTAACAACTTTTCTCGCCTCTTCCTTTTTGACCTCTTGCTCAACTACTTTCAGTACCTCCTCATGTATGACTTTTCTTTTCAGAGTATCTTCATCTTCCTCTTATTATATAACATCTTTTGCCTAAGCTGTTTTTAAATTTGGCAACCTTTAAAGTTCATATAGATACGTTATTAAATCAAATTTAAACTCTCCCATAAATACTTTTGATGTAAATAACTAACTGAGCACCCTGTATATAGAAATGTTATAAATAGAACCCTTTGCAAAGTTTTTGTCCTTAATTTGTTGTAAAAAAGAGAACATTTTCTTCAGTTAATTGATCAAGTTTTTCGTTTCCATAATGACCTAGAAGTTTATCTGCTCGTTTTCTCGTCGTCACGCCAAGCACGAGTGCCGTTTCTGGACGCCCTAGACGCCCCCGCCCTCGACTAAGTTCTGATACAGGTGCTAAATAAAACGAGAAGAAGTGACTCGACCGGCACGTAAAAGTCGAGTCACGTAAAGGTAACACGGTGCGAAACAAGGCAGTGAGTGATTAGGTAACAAATGAACTTCGTTTTGCGCCGTGTTTGTTCTTAGGGGGCTTGGAAAATTAAAAGTCCTTTCGACTCCCGAGATCTCCCCTTTCTACCTATCTACCTGCTTGTTCTTTGTCACTGCTGATGTTGCGCTGTTGTAAGTAAATATTTCACGATAACAACACGTTTCTCGCTGCTGACACCTCGAGTTCCGGCAAATTGTCGTCCAGGTTCACGTTCAAAATATCAATTGGACTCGTCACCCACAATCAGAAACTTTTATTGATGGATTGTTATGTCAGAGGGACTTACAAAAACGTGTCTTCGTCGTAATAACATAACCCTGTAGACTTTACAACTTATAAAGACGTACTAATTATATTAGGTTATAATGTTTAAGGGAATGAAATTTTAATTTTAATTTCAGTAATTAAAGTAAGAAACATTAGTAGCTGTAACCACACCTGGTGAGTTTTTATTAATATTTATTTATTTATTTAAGATATAGATGGCGCCTTGTGGGTTAGTCAAAGAAATTTTGAGCTTGATTTATTTTCTGTTCAATTCATATTGCGATTATTCTTACTGTGTCTCATTATGACCTATTTGATTGCAAATTTTGTCTAGTACTTTGGACTTGTTGAAGTATTGGCTGGTTTGGTTTATTTATTTGTTTGTGATAAAAGTTTGAAACGTGAAATTTCCTAACCTCTACAATCGCTGAGTCTCATGTGTGAACAATGAGTGCAGTTTGTTTTTACTGTAATAAAAATATTTCATCGAATAATACTGTCATATGTTCAATTTGCTCGTCGACCTACCATCCTAGTTGTGCTGATAGAGTGGGAAGATTGGACAATGGTGTCATGAAAAAATGCTGTGGTACAAGTGGATCTGCAAGCAGAGTTACACTTGAGGACATTGATGCCAAGTGGGAAAATAGATGGACCAGAATGGAGTCTCATATTGAAAAATTGACTAATTTGTTGTTGAAGAATAAAGAGGAAATGTTGGAGGCAGTTAATGGTGCAGTTAGCCAACAGTCTATTCGTATTGATGAATTGTCTTTGAAAGTTGACTCAATTGAGGCTAAAGTAGAGAATGCTCAGGAGTCCATTATTGATGCTGTTTCAGCTGAGCTGTTTGACAGAGAGTCAAGAATTAGAAACTTGTTTTTATTTAATTTGCCTGATGCTAATCAGCCTACACATGACTCTAAGTTTCTGGATAATCTATTTGTCGATTCTGTCATTGATGCTGATAAACTGAAGAGCTATAGAATTGGCAAATTTAAAACTGGAACCATTCGTCCCCTTAAGGTAATCTTCTCTACTGGCTTTGAGGCAAACTGGGTGTTGAGGAACTCTAAACGTTTGAATTTAGGTGTAGTGAGAGTCTCTAGCGATAAGACACCTATGCAGAGATTGAAACTTAAAAATACACTGGAACAACTCAATTTGAGAAAGCAGAATGGAGAATCAGATTTGGTCTTAAAGTATGTTAATGGTGAGCCTACAGTGGCTGTGATGAAAAAGAAGGAGCAGCCTGCTGTATTAAGAGAGAATAATACACCAAAAAACTAAACTGCATGGATAAATGTGTCTGTATTTACTACCAGAATGCTAGGAGCCTGAAGAATAAATTGAAAGACTTACATTTATCCTATTCAACTTCAACTTATGAATATAACATACTGTGCTTTGTCGAGACCTGGTTTGATAGCTCAGTGCTTCATAGTGAATTACAATTAAAGAATAATCAATTTGTGAGGCTTGATAGGGATCAGGTGAGAACTGGTAAGTCCAGAGGGGGTGGTCTTATGGTATATATCAAATCCAGTCTGTGCTACAAAATTCTCTATAGTTGTCAGAGTGACCTAGAATTTGTTATTATTAAGTTGAATCTCAGTGATAGAAAAGATCTCATTTTGTGTTTAGTTTATAGTCCACCAATCACTTGTGCAAATATAACGCAATTATTGGCTGATTTTGAATATCTAGTCGAATCACTGTCATGTACTCATTTAAATAATTTAAGCTGTGAATATGTGTTATTAGGTGACTTTAATTTTCCTGGAATTTATTGGACAAGGGAAGATGACGTCACGATGCTAAAAGGTTTTAATCCTTATGCTAATGTGAGGTTTTTAACAGAAAAACTGTGTGGTATAGTAAATTCACTGAATTTGCGACAAATAAATGATGTAAGGAATGTGAAAGGTAATTTGTTGGATCTAGTGTTTACCTCGGTAGAGGCTGCGGATTGTACTTGTGCAGCAGATGTGTATATTGAGCAAGACTGTTTTCATCCTGCCCTTCATCTGGTTCTACCCTGTCTGAGGTTTTCACGTTTGCAGTACTCCTACAAACTTTTTAATTTCAGGAAATGTGACTATGACATTATTAATGCTAGTTATTTGAATCAGGATTGGTCATTCTTGGAGTCTAAAACATTGTCCATTGCGGAGAAAGTACATTTATTTTATACGAAATTGTATGATGTAATTGCTTCTGAAGTTCCCTTGTTTAATGTTAACTCGTCTAGTCGTCCCATATGGCATAATAATGAATTGTGTAAGATTATTCAGGATAAAAAGAGATATCATTATTTATGGAAACAGACTAGTCATCAATATTATTATGATAAATTTAAATTTCTTAGGACACAATCCAGAAGACTGAACAATTATCTTTTTAGAAATTATGTATCTAATATTGAGAAGGGCATTTTATTTAATCCGAGAAGCTTTTGGTCTTATATCAACGGCTCTAAGTATGACTCACTTCCATCTACTATGTATCTTGACAGTAGGGAGGCTGATGATGGACCATCGATAGTTAATTTGTTTGCCGAACGTTTTGCGTTGGTACATAAAGTTAGTCAAGTTAGTTTTGATTCAACTGCAATCACTTCTTCGTTTTTCTTATCTAACATTATGTTTAGAGAGGATGACGTAAGTCAGGCTCTTGATGGTTTATCAGATAGTCTCTCTGCTGGTCCGGATGGGATTCCAGTTGTTTTTATTAAAGGTTTGTCTAAGGGTCTTTCTTCTGTTCTAACATGTCTTTTTAATACTTCGATAAAAGAAGGCACCTTACCTGATGTATGGAAGCACTCTTTTGTAACTCCAATATTTAAGAAGGGAGATATAAGAGATATAAAAAATTATAGACCTGTTGCTAAGTTGTCACTTTTCTCTAAAGTATTGGACTTGTTGGTTTACAGAAGATTGTTTTCTTACTTTCAGGGGTTAATTTGTATTGAACAACATGGTTTCATGACGAATAGATCTACATGTACCAATTTATTGTTATATTGTGAATTTTTGATAAGCCAGATATGTAACAACTTTCAAGTTGATGCTGTGTATACCGATCTTTCATCAGCTTTTGATACTATTAATCATGATTTATTATGTCACAAATTAAATCTGTATGGGATTCATGGTAATCTTCTTAGTTGGGTTAAATCAGCAATATGTGGTAGGAAATATACAGTTAAATACAATAATTTTGAGTCTCTTGAATATTCAGCTGTATCAGGAGTTGGTCAGGGTACACACACGGGTCCTTTATTTTTCATAATTTATATGAATGATCTGGTCCGCATATTAAGGTACTCCAGAGTTCTGCTTTACGCAGATGATGTAAAAATTTTCAAAGTGATAAATTGTGCCCAGGATTACCTTCATCTGCAGTCAGATCTCAATCGATTAGATCACTGGGTAAAATGTAATGGTTTAACTTTTAGTTTGGACAAGTGTTGTGTGATTTCATTTTACAAAACAGAATTTAAGAAATACTCTTATTGTTTGAAGGTAAATCATGAATTGTGCAGGGTGGACGTAGTTAAGGATCTTGGTGTGTTTCTTGATTCCTGTTTAAATTTTTCTCATCATATTGATTTTGTTGTTAATAAAGCATCTAAGATGCTTTATTTTGTGTTGAGGCAGTCAAGATGCTTCACGAATCCTATGACGATAGTAGCCCTGTATTGTTCATTGGTGCGCTCTCAATTAGTTTATTGTTCGGTTGTCTGGGTACCATCTAAGAGGTGTGACATTGTTAAGATTGAGTCTGTTCAACATAAATTTTTTAGAGCTATGTCATTTAAGTTGAAGCAACCTATGTCAATTTTTGAACATAACTACACTTCTTTAGCTTTGCAATTGAAAGTTTGTTCGTTGCAATCATTTCATAATTACTTAGATCTTTTATATCTGTATAAGATAATTCATGGTTATGTTGACTCCCCCGAACTCTTATCTTTGATAAATTTTAAAGTGCCGAGTAGGATATTGAGAGACTCATATACATTTGAAACAACTCGGTGTGTCTCTAAATTGATTAACTCATCGTTTATAAATAGAGTATGTAATGTAGTTAATAAGGATATTCGTGTTCCTGATGTACTTGATTTGGTACCGTTGAGTAGTTTTAAGAAGGTCCTCAGAGGGGCAGTACTAGAGTTTTTATAATGTGTCATTTTGTTACTTATATGAAGAATTTTAGTTTTTTTTTGGTTAATATTATTTTTATGATTGTAATTTCATATTTTTTTTTTTTTGTATACCCGTGAAGGAGTTTATCTATAAATATTTTTCTAATTTTGTATAAGACCATAGTGTCTGTTCAATGAAAATAAATAAATAAATAAATTTAATGTTAAAGTTATTTTTATGAATTCAGAGGCTTCTACGTAACATTTACTCGCATTTGAACTGTTTGCATTCCCCAGGGTTGGACGCTCAGTCCCTTTTTATTGTTTAGAGGAAGCAGATCACGTAGTTGCAGGTCGTGGAGTTTGCATCTTAAATTTTCACGTTCGTTCCCATTAATTTTGCGAATGTGCCACCACTGGCTGGGATAAGTAGTAGTACACCTTAATAATCTCGGTAGCTGCGACCTGGCATCCAGGTTCGCGCCGGTAATAAATCGCCACATTAGGGCTAATTCTCCTGGAACTACCGATAGATGAAGTTCTGCAACCTGTAATCTCTAATAATTCGCAACTAACATTAATTATCGTCGTCCTGGGGAGAGATAATACACAAAGGAGAGGGTGCCGAGAAGGAGGCTGGTGGCTGCTGCTGTTGCCACTGAGGTCCTCAATGCCTTCGCGACAAGTTATAAGCCATTCACCGAGCTCTCTCTTGTTTATAATCTATCATCATTATCGCGATTTCAAGCAAATAAGTTAGAGACGTTCCATTCCCGTGCCCTCGAAGTGAATTCTGCGTTTTCTCACCTACACCAAAACTAATTACCAAAGTACAGTTGTTCCTTTCTCCCAGAAAACACAATTATACCATTGACCGACTTTATTTTGAAATAATCTGCGGTTAAACTTACTTAATGAGGTAGTTGATCAAAAAACTTTGACAGAAATTGAACAGAAAAATAATCTTTTGTTTAAAATTGAATCGATGAAGCTTTATTTTTGTAACTCCATTTTTAGATAAATACAAAGTTTAGTTACAAATATTTTATTGTATTTCCATCATAATTATTTCGCCACACAATAATGGCCTCTTCAGGTGGAAAAATAATATGGTATTATTAAATACAATAAAATATTTATAACTAAACTTTGTGTTTTTTAATGTTATTATTTATTGATTGTTAAAACAATAAGAATAAGTTAAGTGTTAAATATTGAACAAATTAAAACAAAATAAATTTTAATCACAAAAGCTCGGGCGCCACTTTGTCAAACAAAGAACGTTAACTAAGATGCTTCAGGCAGAACAG
The DNA here is from genome assembly GCA_029378335.1 of Agrilus mali. Classification (NCBI taxonomy): domain Eukaryota; kingdom Metazoa; phylum Arthropoda; class Insecta; order Coleoptera; family Buprestidae; genus Agrilus; species Agrilus mali. The sequence continues at coordinate 12,042,274 of CM055663.1, read as the reverse complement.
TGGGGGTTCCTGAAAACCCCGAAGCCTTTGAGGGCTCGAAGCACTCATAAAAAAAAACACCCTAGTCCAGCCGGAACCTACTCTAGAAATATGGATGGGCTGGCTAAAGAACGAGAACAAGTATTTATTTATTATTCAAATTCTAATATAAATTAATAACACGGGAATTTCTTTTTTGGATTTCAACTCGATTTTGGAAAAATAACTTATGGAGCTTTTGTAGGGCATTAAATTTGCTACAAAAAAATTCCTTTGAACAAACGTTTTCCGACCAACAGTTTTTGAGTTATAAAGTTTGAAAGGTGAATGTTAAAAATTTGCCATTAAATCTCCTTGAAATTTTAACTTCTTAATCTTATACATATAAAAAATTAACTTACAATAAATAATAAATGAAGGGTTTTTAATTTTAGAAATTATTATTCATATTTAGTATATAAAAAGTTTTATGAAACGCAAATTAAAACATACAGATCAACCATTTCGTTCTTATGCCACTTTTTTCCTCATTCTCGTATTTAATCCTCCCTCTCTTTTCTCTTCTCTTTTTGCAAAATTTATTTTAATAAGGTCAGACCATTGCCGTCTGAATTTATTGCCTTTTTAAGCTCATTTTATTTGCTGTTTACCTGTTCCTTCCTCTAAAACATCTCCCCGCATAGTATACACCCTCTCTTGCCTTCTTTCAACCAAAACTCATTTCCCATTCTAAATTTAGATATTGCTTTTCTATACTTTTCTCTTCTATTAGATATCCCGGCACGCCATCCATCTACCAATTTTTGTCCTATTCCCTATATTCTACCCAGCATTGCATTTGGCTTAGCTACTTGATTGTTTGTATACAAATCGTCCAAGTAGTTGTATTTTTTACCCTTTCAATCTTATTCCTCCCTTTTCTTTTCCTTTACTACCTTTAACTTTCTCAAATTCTATCACTTTTGTTTTCTCAACTCAAACATTTCTTCTCCAAATATCTATTTATAACTTGTCGCTATTTGCGTAATATCGTCCGCATACGAGATTGTCCATATTTTTTGCTTCCAATCAGAATTCCCTCCTCATTAACCTTACATATTGTTTCCTCTAAATCACTTATATAAATATATATACTTATTTACCTTGTATCCCTGCTTAACCCTTATTTCCATCCAGAATTGCTTACTCTCCCAACTTCTATCGTTTCCCTATATAACTCAATTGTTCTCCTTATTAGTTTCCTTTCTTCAACATCCTCTCTATCTATCGAATCATAAGCCATCTTCATATCTACTAACATCCTGTTTGTATACCCTTTCTTTTCTTTCTATATGCGATTGTATTGCATCAATTGTTCCTCTTCCCTCCTTAAAACCAAATCGTGTCTTCTTTAATATTTTATTTTCAATTATTTGTTCTCTATAATTTCCATGTACATTTTGTATGTAATTTGCTACATTCTCCCTATTACCTCTTAAAAATCGGCTCCACATTTTCGTTTTCTTAGTATTTCGTCTTTATACCATATTTTTCTAACTACATCATGCAATTTTCTTCTAATATCCCTATTGTGTAAATCCATGCTTCCCCAGGAATTCCATCCTTTCCTGCAGCTTTATTCATTGCCAATTATTTTATGCCTATTCTTATTTCTTCTACCTCCACTGTTTCTTGTTCATATTAGTAAATAAACATAAATTTTAATCAACAATTCTATGTAGTGATGTATGATAACACTAATTAATTAAAATTCAAAATTTCGGGAATATTTAGTTTATTTTTTTTTTATTTTTTTACTTCTGTGGCGCTGTTTTTGATTCGTTTATATTTCCACTGAAGCAAACAGTAGTTTTTGCTTTTCATGTTTTGTTTTGACTGGCATTGGTTATACATCAGTGTAGACCAATAAATCCATACAAATATTATAGGTAAATGCGAAAGTAACTCTGTCTGTCTGTGTGTTACGCAATCACGCCTAAACTACTGAACCGATTTAAATGAAATTTGGTACAGAGGTAGTCTAGAGCCTGAGAAAGGAGATAGGCTACTTTTTAATACGAAAAAAGGGCTGTAAGCTAGAAGCTTGAAACTTATCTTTTAGGCTATTGATTAGATATAAATATGACATTCAAAGTTTGTAAAAATTTTATCCTTAAGGAGGGATGGACAAGGGGGAAGAAAGTTTTGTGTGATGACGTTGGCAAAAAAGCTTACGGCCCGGAAAATAAAAATATAGAAGAAAAAAATTTAAAATGTCGAAAGCCACAAGGACGAAGTCGAGGGCACAGCTAGTTCTAATTAAATATAAGATTTGATATCAATTTTATTATTATTAATGTTAATTCATTCATTTTTCAAGCTTTATAACTCAACAACTGTTGGTTGGATAGCGTTTTTTCAAAGGAGTTTTTTAATAGCAGTTTAAATGCCTTACAAAAGCTCTATTAATAGCGAAAAATCGAGCTAAAACTTAAAGTCTCAAATCGAATCAAGCCTCTAATTCACTTACAATTTTTCCCAACGCGAATATTTTTGAAGTGAAACTTCTTTCGGCTCGATAAGAGTAAAATCTCAAGGCCATGAAACGACACGTTTTGTAACGTTCGTTTCGCGAAAGGCGCGCATGCGCATATCGGTATTACAGTCACCTGTTACTGACCGGCATCTCATAGCAGTTATATTACAGTAAATATTTATTTAAAAACAATTAACATTTATTTAAGAGTGAGTATTATTATGTATTAATTTTAATTTTTTGTAGTTATTGTTAGTTTACGGTTTCTTAAGCACTTGGGAAAATAAATCCTGAAAATTCTCGTACTTTCTCTTCCTTTCACCAAACATTACTTATTCGTTATAAAGGTATAGAGATCGCTAAAGAAGTTTCATTTCTTTCACGTGTACTGAGTTGCACGTGATTTAATTTTTTTTTATAAAGAACTTTCAGATTTTCAAGTACAAGTACGTATATCACCTAAAAATGAAATACCCTAGTATACATAATGTGTTTGTAAAATAATTGGGTGGGTGTGATACGATTGGGCGATTTCAAAGTATGTTCCATAAAATTAAATTAATCAAATGCAGGAAGCAGTTTAATGCGTTTAAATTTTATTGGAACGACGTCCGAAATATAAAGTAACCACTTGGAACGATTAACATTAAAACCGACGTCACTCCACACCTGTACTTATTAGCACCTAACCGAGGTGATGACGACGACGACGCTTTGCGTCGTGCCGCGACGCCTCCTCCTCGTCCTCCTCCGCGATTCAAACGCGAAAATGCCTTCAGGACGGATAGCATGCGGCGGCGGCGGCGTTTCGCGTTTTATTCTTAGCGAAACCGTCGCCTGGCACTTAGAATAATGTGCAACATTAGATTTCCGGCAAATCCACACACTACCAAAAACTTATTCTACTACATTGACGTGAATTTTAAATGAGAATGTCGCCAACGTCGTTTTACGGACTTCCAGGAAATTGTTGGTATTATTATTAATATTTATGTATTGTACATTATAAATAGTTAGGCGCATCTTATTAATAGATATTAATGCAACAAGACTCTGCAAGATGTGCCATGTCATATCACGATTACGTTTCCATTTTTTTAAGAACAACAGTTTCTTAGAATAAAATCTATTTAAGGGGAGAAGAATGTGATGTAATAAATTATTTTGATTAATTTTTAAAAAATCAAATGAAATACTGTTGTAATAAAACAAATAATTAAATCCCAAAAGTCTCCAGGAGTAAATTTACACCATTTTAACTGTAACGGACTTCTGGATTATTGTAGCGATGAATAAAATGGAGCTTTTATTAAATAATTTACACTTAACTTTTCTTACACTAATTTTATTGTAGCACTTGAAATAGTTGAAAATTTAGTATATAAATAAGATTTAGAAAATGAAAATTGCAAGTAGTGATCTTAGAAACGTCGATCGTATTTATTATTTAGATTGTCTGCTTCTGACCACACGGAAAAAAAAGTATATTTAATGTGAATAAAATACACTTCATTCAAGAAAATCTTTGTTTCATATATACGCAAATAAATATTTTCTTGAATAAAGAGTTTAAAAGTTTTAATGGTAATCAAATGCTGCGTTTCATTTAAAAATATATACTTTCAGTTAAATACAGCAATGTTTGAAGCGAAAAAAGAGTTTACTTACGACAACCATAATATTTCTTCGTTAGAATAATGTATTCCTTTAAACAGAATATTTATCTACTGATTTCAACAATTTCGTTTTCTTAGAATAAGATTTGCGGGCTTGGAAAAAATAATATTTTTCTTCAACACAAGAAACGGATGTTTCCATTTAAGATGGTACTTCTTCATAATAAACTCGATTAATATTTGAGTTGAAAGCGGTATATTTTTGTATTAAACATGAAACATTTTCATACTAAAATAACAAAAATTTGTTTGAAAATTTAATTTTTTCTTAATTTTTTATTTTTAACAATAAAGCAATTTTACAAATCAATGGAATGGTATATAAATAAGATGTGATTACTGTAACATCTTTATTGAACATAAAATAATAAAAAGGACAACGATACACACATGAACAATAGTATGAAAGGAACTAAAAAAAATTGCTTAAGACATTTTAGTGTTACGTATGATTCACCAGTAGGGAGTGTATGCATCATGACTGGAAAATGCGTCTTTTTATTTTTATCCATGATAAGAACTTTACTTCCATTTACTGATTCGACCTTATATAAGCTCTTTAATGTAACGTAGTGATTGCTCAAATTTGCCTTTTTGATAAGAAGTTGTTTAGTCCAAATGATTCCAGTAGCTGTAATATAAATTATTGTTTTCAATTTAAAATCAAAACTAGAATTCTTGGTTTATCGATCAAGCGATTCTCATCATAAAACAATCAATAAACGATTTTCAAATAGCAGTAGGTAGTAGCCATTTTTTCTTTATCGAGAGAAAGCGCGCTTACAAATTTTGCTAAACTGTAGATACCTACAGATATTTAAAAAACGGTTTTATTTTACTACTACTTCGTTGAGGATTCGTTGTGAATAAAATTGATTTGTAGATATTTATGTATCTATATACAGCAGATAACGTGATACAGAATGAATTAAAAACTTAATTCTAATATTGCGGCTCTATTACATATTTACCATGAAAAATTTTGCATTATTTCATACTTCTATTTTAAATATAATTAATAAATAAATTCGTAAAAATTAAGTATTTTAATGGGTACTTACTTGCAAATGCTTCTCCAAATTCTCCAAAGCCAATTTTATTTAAAAATTCTTCCATTTTATTATAAAAATAAAATAACCCCTGCTTTTTCAGAAAATTTTATTGTGCACCAACAACTCACTTTACACTGATAGTTCATTAACGTATGACGCAATATATTGAAAATCGAAATGGGAGACAAATAAGGAGCTCATCAAAGCGTCATATATTTGTACTAAATAAAATGTTCTTTAAAATGAAATGATAATGCTTTATCGAAAGCAGAACTGTTTTGTTTCGAAGAAGTGCTTTTATCCAATCCAGTTTTCGGCTACTTGAATAGAATTAATATTTTATTGTTTCAAAACAGAAATGTTTTAAAATTAAGAAATTACTTTTTGTTTAAACCATTCAAAAAGTTGTAGCAAAAGAAACATTTTCATTCCAAGTAGTTCCTTGACTTGTTTTAAGAACAGAGTTAGTCTTCGATCGAAACCTGTATAAATTTGTTTCAAAACAAAAATTCTTTCTTTAAATCAATTGCAGTAATAAGTAAATAAAAGCGTTGAAGGAAATATTCTTGTTTTCTTAAAACAAAGCAAAATACTAAAAAGAAGTATTTATTTATTTAAAATGAGTAAATATCTTCAAAGCAATATATTTTCTTGTTTTAAAATAGTTTTTTTTTCTGTGCATCGTCAAGGGATTATATTAACTTATTTTATGACGTGTTAATGAAAGTCCAGTTTGTAGTCCTAGTTACTAAACATCCTCTACAATATTTCTTAACTTATTACAAAACATTATCAATTTCAATATACAGAGTGAGAGAAAAAAAACTATATATGTAAAGAGTACACGGAAAAAAGAGTAGGTATATTTAATGTGAATAAGATACACTTCATTCAAGAAAATCTTTGTTTCATATATACGCAAATAAATATTTTCTTAAATAGAGTTTAAAAGTTTTAATGGTACTTAATCAAATGCTGCGTTTCATTTAATGATTATTTTCAGTTAAATACAGCAATGTTTGAAACGAAAAAAGAGTTTACTTACGAAAACCACAATATTTATTCGTTAGAATAATGTATTCCTTTAAACTTGTTTCTATTAGCCATTTTGATAGAATATATTTCTTTCATTGATATTAAATTTTGTTTGAATTCTTCCGGATTATTATAACGCCCTAGGCAGCGGCAGATTTTAGGGGCGAAAAACTTTGCTCAAAATTTTTTTGGGCGTAGGTGAGTTGGGCACCGAATACAGGTAGTCTTTCAAAATGCCTTCGAATTGGGCACCGAACGAAGAACGGGAGGATTAACCACCCTCTACAGCGCTGCAGATGACAACCAACGCGGTAATTAAAGTAGATAAATGGAGCAATTAGCATTATTGCAAATTTGAGCGTGTATCAACAATGACAACAAGTGATATTAAGTAAAAAAGGAAATAAAATGTTAGTTGTTAACCACTAAAAGTTTTGTTTCGGAAAACAATTAAAAACGGCGATATTTTGTGGAGGTGTTCCAAAAAAAGCAGCAAATGTAAGGCAAAACTTCACACTCCTTCTCAAAACTACGAAATAGTTTTACAAAGTGAATTGGAGGGAGCACAACCACCCACCAGAAGATAATTTAAGTAGACAAATAGTGAGCAATTCCGCTAAAAAAAAAGCTACAACAGACATGTACTTATACTAAACCATCAAAAGTAATTCACAGTGAATTAAAAGACTCTCCTCATAATTTGGGAAACTTATCAACCATTGATTTGGACTATATAAGGAATTATATGTACGTGGCAAGAAGAAAGTTAGTGCAGTGCCTGTTCTACCACTGAATAAAGCTGAAGTGTTTTCTGCGGTAGAAACTTTAGAACCCAAAACATGCAAAGAAGAACGGTTCCTACAAATCAGTAGTGTAGAAAATGAAATTATTGTGTTCTCTTGTTATACCAACACCTGTTTTTTTTTATGTTCAGTAAATACTGTTTACATGGATGGTACTTTTGAATTTTTTACAAAATTTTTTACGCAGCTATTTACCATTCATGGTTATAAAAACTGACATTATGTCCCACTTGTATTTTGCTTGCTTCCTAACAAGAGTCAATCGACTTATCAGTGTTTATTTAAAATGATTACTAATAAATGTATAGAAATAAAAAAAATATATTATTTTATACATGGAAAAAAACGAGGCTCAAAAAATCAACAAAAATTACAATATTTTAGTGCTATACAGTATACTGAATACACTAACGTCTGTATATAAAAGAATTACTAAACGCTTATTTATAAAATATACTATTGTGATTTTGAATTTTTAAAATATTCCAATAGCGTTTAAGTTTTAGGTACATTTTAAATTTAGAAATTTTAAATTAATTATTCCCTTTTTTCTTTGGTCCCCCTCCATATTAATAAATTTTTAAAACCACAAGAATTTTTAAGAGAAATATAAAAATTCACAATAATTAATTCAACTCACAGAGTCTTCTTCAGGTGAAGATCTTCAATATATATTGTGACTTACAAAATTCTGTGTTTTAATTTTAAATTTAGTATTTTTACCTATTTTTTAAATTAATTATTGCCATAATTTTTTCTTTAGGTCCACCCACACTATTCAATTAATTTGTAATATATTTCACCACTTAAATATATCTATTCGAAGAGAAATGGGATCCAAAAAAAATTGCTTAAAAATAACAATAAAAAATATTATATAGATATACAAAATGTGCAAAATTAATACTTTTCTATTGATATTTTTTGATGATATTAACAACCTTGGGTTTAAGTGTAGAATAAAAATTTAATAAATTCACACGTAAAAAAATTGCCTATTGTTGCACAGAATTTCATAAATATTATACATTTCTTAGAATGATGGTAATTAAAAAAAACAATACTGATAATATTGTAATGAATAAAAGCTGTAAATATCCATAGAACGAAAGTTCTTCTTAACATTCTTACATTTTTAATCCTAATGAATTCGTATCAATATTTGTTGATTAGTCTTATAAAAATATAATACAATCATAAAGTTGCAATTTAATTGACAAAAAATTGATTGTGAATTAGGGTATAGAATTGCAGGTGTCAGTAGGGGCGGCAAATTTTGAATAGCCTACGGACGGCAAATGTGTAAATCCGCCACTGGCCCTAGGTACTTTAATTAGTCTTTGTTAGTAATATTCAGTTGCATTTTGAAAAATTAAAAAATAACTAGATTGATTTAGAATTTGCTTAATTTTTTTTTTGTTCTAATTGTAAGCAAGATACTAATTGTCACCAAAAGTGCAGTTAATTTGTCATAATTGTTGACAATTAATTAAGTAAGCTGCTAGTAGCACGAGTTACTTACGTTGTAATTATTATTTGTCTTGCTCGATGAATAGATATTAATTAAATGTGTGCAAAGTACCTAATAAGAGCAATCATTAATTCCTGCAACTCGTATTAGGTACTCGACTATTAGAACATTTGACCGTGCACTTTCATCAGTCTGTTGTGAGCTCTCAAGAGTCGCTGCCCTCGAATATAATAAACGCCAAGGTTAAATCAATCGGATCGAGTGTTTCAACTTCAAACTTTAACTCCAGTTCGACTATAATAACGTACAGGACGTTGTTCTATCGGTCGGTTTAGCAGTAAATACCGAATATTTTAGTACAAATCGGCGCGACGATTAGAACTGTGAATAATGCTCAATTAGTATCAACTTTAAAAGTGACACGCACAATAATAACGATAAGATGGTTTTTCGTTTAATCTTATTTACAACGTTAAGAGATATTTATGTTTAAATAATAATTCATCGTCGTAAATGCACAATTTTGAATTATTAACTAATTATTCAGCGGTGTTATTAACAGTAACGATAAAAATAATTGGAACAGTAAATTATTAAATACGTATACGTTTTTTCATCAAAATAAAAATACATCCACAAAACGCAGACAAAATTAAAAATTCTCTTTGCGATATTTATATTATTATATAGACGTTAAGTATTACAATGTCGACACAAAACAGAATATTCCAAGTTTATCAAATGAATTTTTGCGTTATCCAAATATAACCCTGAAGTAATCTCCTTCCTTCTTTCTTACGAATTATATAATATATTGAATTCCATGTACTTCCTTAATTGCTTGTTTTATCAAGTAACATCTTAGAAACCTTGGTAATTTCGAATTCCTGATCCTCTCTGTTCTGATAATCCTAAAATATACATATAGTTTCCAACTTAACTGAGTTATGTACAGAAATCTTTGATTTACCCATGTTCTACCTTCGAATTCCTACATTTCCTTGGTGATTCCTTGGACAACTTTGACTTAGGAAATGAAAGCTTTCAGTTTTCTTGATTACTTTGAAAATATCCTGACTTAATTAAATTAGAAACTAAGGTCCTTTAATTTTCGTGATTTTTTAAGAGCTTTGCTGGCTTATACAAATTTGAAACTGAAATACTTAAGTTTTCGTTATTGTTTTCAGAGACTCCCTGGCTTATGCTGGTTTAGAATTAAAATCCATTAATTTGCTTGATTATTTTTAGAACTTCCCTGATTTAGGTATACGAGTTTGGAACTGAAATCCTTGAGTTTGCTTTAATGTTTTCGGAGATTCCCTGGGTAATTCTGATTTTGGAACTGAAATCCATGATTTTGCTTTGACAGCATTCTTGACTTATCCATTTGTGAAATTGAAATCCTTGAATTTCTCTGATTATTTTTGGAGCTTTTCTGACTTATCTAATTTAGAAGCTGAAATCATTGTTTCTCTGATTTTTTTGCGAGCTTCCGTGACTTATGTACCTTTGGAACTAAAATCCTTGAAATTCTTTCATTAATTGATAACTCACTTGACTTTTCAAAGGTTGAAATAGAAATATTTAAGTTTTCTTGATCATTTTTAGAGATTTTCTAACTTATCTTGTTTTTGCAACATTTTTGAGAACTTCTCTGCCTTATCCACGTTTCGGACTGAAATCCTTGAGTTGTCCTTTGGTGCTTAGAAAGCTTCTCTAACTTATTCGAGTTTGGAATTGTAAACCTTTAGCTTCTTCCTTTGCGTTGAGAACATTCCTGCCTTATCCAAAGTTGGAATTGAAGTCCTTACGTTTCCTTCATTACTTTGAGAAGTTTTCTAATTTATCCGAGTTAAGAACTGAAATTTTTGAGTTGCTTTGATTGAATTGAGAGAATTCCTTACTTATCCCAATTTGGAACCAAATTCCTTGGATTTTCTTGACTGATTTGAGAGCTTCTCTAACTTATCCATAATTAGGAACTGAAATCCTTGAGTTTTCGTTATTGTTTTCAGAAACTCCCTGGCTTATGCTGGTTTAGAACTGAAATCCATTAATTTGATTGATTTTTTTAGAACTTCCCTGATTATACGAGTTTCGAACTGAAATCCATGATTTTGCTTTGACAGCATTCTTGACTTATCCAATTGTGATATTGAAATCCTTGAATTTCTCTGATTATTATTTTTGGAGCTTTCCTTACTTATCCAACTTAGAAGCTGAAATCATTGTTTCTCTGATTTTTTTGCGAGCTTCACTGACTTATGTACCTTTGGAACTAAAATCCTTGAATTTCGTTCATTAATTGATAACTCTCTTGACTTTTCCAAGGTTGAAATAGAGATATTTGAGTTTTCTTGATTATTTTTAGAAATTTTTTAACTGATCTTGTTTTTCCAACATTTTTGAGAACTTCTCTGCCTTATCCACGTTTCGAACTGAGATCCTTGAGTTCCCCTTATGTGCTTAGAGAGCTTCTCTAACTTAATCGAGTTTGGAATTGTAAACCTTTAGCTTCTTCCTTTGCGTTGAGAACATTCCTGCCTTATCCAAGGTTGGAATTGAAGTCCTTACGTTTCCTTCATTACTTTGAGAACTTTTCTAATTTATCCAAGTTAAGAACTGAAATTTTTGAGTTGCTTTGATTGAATTGAGAGAATTCCTTACTTATCCAAATTTGGAACCAAACTCCTTGGATTTTCTTGACTGATTTGAGAGCTTCTCTAACTAATCAGTGATTACTAACTGAAATCTTTGAGTTTCCCTGATTGCTTGGACAGCTTCTCTGACTTATTCAAGTTTGGAACTGTGTAGTCCTTTTTATTCCTTTACATTGAGAATATTCCTGTTTTATCCAAGTTTGGAATTGAAGTCCTTACGTTTCCTTCATTACTTTCAAAGCTGTTCTAATTTATCCAAGTTAAAAACTGAAATTTTTGAGTTGCTTTGATTGAATTGAGAGCATTCCTAACTTATCCAAATTTGGAACCAAATTCCTTGGATTTTCTTGACTGATTTGAAAGCTTCTCTAACTTATCCATGAAAAGGAACTGAAAACTTTGAGTTTCCCTAATTGCTTGGACAGCTCTGACTTATTCAAGTTTGAAACTGTGTAGTCCTTTTTATTCCTTTACATTGAGAATATTCCTGTTTTATCCAAGTTTGGAATTGAAGTCCTTACGTTTCCTTCATTACTTTCAAAGCTGTTCTAATTTATCCAAGTTAAAAACTGAAATTTTTGAGTTGCTTTGATTGAATTGAGAGCATTCCTAACTTATCCAAATTTGGAACCAAATTCCTTGGATTTTCTTGACTGATTTGAAAGCTTCTCTTTCCTTCATTACTTTCAAAGCTGTTCTAATTTATCCAAGTTAAAAACTGAAATTTTTGAGTTGCTTTGATTGAATTGAGAGCATTCCTAACTTATCCAAATTTGGAACCAAATTCCTTGGATTTTCTTGACTGATTTGAAAGCTTCTCTAACTTATCCATGAAAAGGAACTGAAAACTTTGAGTTTCCCTAATTGCTTGGACAGCTCTGACTTATTCAAGTTTGAAACTGTGTAGTCCTTTTTATTCCTTTACATTGAGAATATTCCTGTTTTATCCAAGTTTGGAATTGAAGTCCTTACGTTTCCTTCATTACTTTCAAAGCTGTTCTAATTTATCCAAGTTAAAAACTGAAATTTTTGAGTTGCTTTGATTGAATTGAGAGCATTCCTAACTTATCCAAATTTGGAACCAAATTCCTTGGATTTTCTTGACTGATTTGAGAGTTTCTCTAACTAATCAGTGATTACTAACTGAAATCTTTGAGTTTCCCTGATTGCTTGGACAGCTTCTCTGACTTATTCAAGTTTGGAACTGTGTAGTCCTTTTTATTCCTTTATATTGAGAATATTCCTGTTTTATCCAAGTTTGGAATTGAAGTCCTTACGTTTCCTTCATTACTTTGAAAGCTTTTCTAATTTATCCAAGTTAAGAACTGAAATTTTTGAGTTGCTTTGATTGAATTGAGAGCATTCCTAACTTATCCAAATTTGGAACCAAATTCCTTGGATTTTCTTGACTGATTTGAAAGCTTCTCTTTCCTTCATTACTTTCAAAGCTGTTCTAATTTATCCAAGTTAAAAACTGAAATTTTTGAGTTGCTTTGATTGAATTGAGAGCATTCCTAACTTATCCAAATTTGGAACCAAATTCCTTGGATTTTCTTGACTGATTTGAAAGCTTCTCTAACTTATCCATGAAAAGGAACTGAAAACTTTGAGTTTCCCTAATTGCTTGGACAGCTCTGACTTATTCAAGTTTGAAACTGTGTAGTCCTTTTTATTCCTTTACATTGAGAATATTCCTGTTTTATCCAAGTTTGGAATTGAAGTCCTTACGTTTCCTTCATTACTTTCAAAGCTGTTCTAATTTATCCAAGTTAAAAACTGAAATTTTTGAGTTGCTTTGATTGAATTGAGAGCATTCCTAACTTATCCAAATTTGGAACCAAATTCCTTGGATTTTCTTGACTGATTTGAGAGTTTCTCTAACTAATCAGTGATTACTAACTGAAATCTTTGAGTTTCCCTGATTGCTTGGACAGCTTCTCTGACTTATTCAAGTTTGGAACTGTGTAGTCCTTTTTATTCCTTTATATTGAGAATATTCCTGTTTTATCCAAGTTTGGAATTGAAGTCCTTACGTTTCCTTCATTAGTTTGAAAGCTTTTCTAATTTATCCAAGTTAAGAACTGAAATTTTTGAGTTGCTTTGATTGAATTGAGAGCATTCCTAACTTATCGAAATTCCTTGGATTTTCTTGATTGATTTGAGAGCTTCTCTTACTTATCAATGATTAGGAACTGAAATCTTTGAGTTTCCCTGATGAGATTCTCAAATTATCCAACTTTGGACCAGAAATATACTTGTTTCCTTTTAGATGTCGAAAATAAGATGGCTGAGTTTTCTTGGTTGCTTTGAGAGATTTTATGGCTTATCGAAGATAGAAACTGAAATCCCTGCGTTTCCCTGATTTTTTTGAGAAATTCTATTATTTATTCAAGTTTGGAGCTGAAATCCTTGAGTTTCGTTTACCACTTGAGAGGTTTCTTAACTTTTCCAAATTTGGAACTAAAGTCCCTAGGTGCATTCATTAATTGAAAGCTTTCCTGATTTATTCATGTTTGAAACTAAAATTATTGAGCTTTCCTTAGTCATTCCAGGTAGGAACGGATATCCCTGATACCTAAATCACGCTTTCGAATTTTTGACTTATCCCGATAATTGTGCAGCTATGTTATATCACTTTGGAATTCTTAATCTTCTCCTAACTTTTCTATGTTAAACATTAGGATTTTTGACTTGACATGACAACTCTAAGATATTCTCTGACATTTAGAGTTACGACAGTGCTGAGATATTTCTGGACTTACCTACTTTGAAATTCTCGACTCTCTCAATCAGTTTTTGAGTTACCCTGACTTTTAAGAACTTGAACACCCTGTAAATCACTTCAACACTTTCCCAAAATTAGTTGCAATACTTGTCAATTATTTGTACTTATAAATTCTGTAATGTTAAGTTTGGACACTAAATATAAAATAAGTACCCCGTATAAATGGAAAAAGCAAGAATGCAATGTATGTAGACGCATAGTTGAAAGTCCTACTACATCGATGACACCGCCACAATTCCATTCGTTAATTGAAACAATATTTCAAGTACTCCATAATATGCATACACGTAGGATAGACGTGTATGATTTATTTTTGCTTTTATGAGCCCATTACTCAATTACCTTCGGCCGCCACCGCGCCGGTAGCGGTTACGACCGATATACATGTAGATATTAAAGCCAAGCCTTAGGTACCATTATTTCATTCGTCGACGGTTGTTACCTTGTTAGTATTTATGTCAGAAAATATGAAAGTAGGAGTAAATAAAATTGACTCTTAACGTAGTTTAAACGACCACGACGATGCAAATGTAACGGACGGTTGTCTATATGCAACTCACAAATGACAAGGACGATTTTCTGGTACAGTCAACACGCGTAACCGCCAGCCTAATGACAAGAAACCGACAATTTATTCATGTCCACTTCATTAACCAAAACGTGCAGGATCCTCGGCTTACCTACTTCAAACTCAATTGCCCAAAATTACTCTAGCAGAATGCGAAAGTCACAAAAACGATTACAACTTTTTACACTCTCCTATTAACTATGTATAATACCAATTCGGAATAAACAATGAATCATTTCATTAATACACACGAATTATTCAAGCTTACGATAGCAGATATTTAAGAACCTCATGAGCTTTGGCCTTGGTGTGCGCTGAAACATAACTCCGCCCTTTGCTAACCACATGCATGAGCATAAACTCCGCCTCTTGTGCCACTCGCGCGTTTTACAGCTCTTAAGCCACTATCAGGGTTATTCTGTAACCAGAAATTTAATAGAAGTGGTAGGGTAGAATCGAAATTGTACCAAATCGGTATTCCGTATCTTCTCGAATCGAAATGTAAAGTCGACCATCGAAATATGACATTTCGACTGCACTCATAGACTGCACTGAAGCTGTCGAAATCGTTATTTCGATCGTAGAATGTTGTTTCTTTGTAGACCAGTTCTGAAGCCTTTAAAAATAGTAAAAAGTGAAAAAAAAATTTAGTAGGATGTAATCCATTGGAAAAGGAAAAGAATATAACAGAAATGAAAGGCAAAATAATTTACGGGAGATCTGAGGTCGGGAAGGGAAAGGGGGTGAGCTTTTAAGCGTAAAAAACGGTTTTCCTTGATTTCCGGAAAAACTACAAGATTTATGAAAAAAGTTAAATGGCAAAGTTGTAAGTAATAAAAAGATCAACAACTTCTGTATTTACACTTCTTTCACATAACCTCAATGTGAAAAATTTAAATAACCAACTTTTTAGTTTTTTATTTTTTTACAAAAAAATTTTTTTTTCACGAAATTTGGTGAAAATTTACCTGTTTATGTCCCAAACACGCTGTAATTTTTTAATTTGAAATATTTATTTTTTCACCTTATTTATACTTAATATTGAAAAAGCACCCTAATTTTCAATCGAAGATTCTCACGTCAAAATATCTGCTTTATTAAAAACGTTAGTGAGTTTTTTCTTCGTTTAAATCTCTACTTTCTGATCGTGTGAAGAAAAATATACATCACAATGGTAAGTTTTCTCTGGAAATGCAAAAAAAAACGAAGGGAATTTTATCTAAACAATGTGACCGCTGCTATTTTTTTCAGTAAAAAAGTTGTTTTATTAAATTCTAATTACATTTATGTCATACAAAATCTCATAATATATAAATATACATGTAAATTGTACTAGTGAATTCACAAACTTTATACTGATTACGTTATTCATTATAATATTTTTAAAAACATTAATTTAGTTTTCTTCGTTTTTGCATTTCCTGAGAAAACTTACCATAGTAATGTATATTTTTCTTCGCACCATCAGAAACTAGAGTTTTCAACGAAGAAAAAACCCACCAACGTTTTTAATAAAGCAGATATTTTGACGTGAGAATCTTCGATTGAAAATTAGGGTGCTTTTTCGATATTAAGTAAAAATTAGGTGAAAAAATAAATATTTAAAATCAAAAAAATTACAGCGTGTTTGGGACATAAACAGGTAAGTTTTCACCAAATTTCGCGAAAAAAAAATTTTTGTAAAAGAAAAATAAAAAACTGAAAAGTTGGTTATTTGAATTTTTCACATAAATTATGAGGTTATGTGAAAAAGTGTAAATACAAAAGTTGTAGATTTTTTTATTACCTACAACTTTGCTATTCAACTTTTTTCCATAAGACTTGTAGTTTTTCCGGAAATCAAGGAAAACCGTTTTTTACCTTTAACCTTAACCTTATCTTCCTCTTCCCGACCTCAGATCGCCCGCAAATTATAGGTTTGTTCCAAGTGATGCAGAAACCGTTCAGGAACGGTACTGATCATGCGCATTATGTAAAACGCGTTCCAACTGAGCTGTGACGGTTCACAGCACGGTTTCGAAAGCGTTCCAAGTGAAGCTGTGACGGTTCAAGTACCGTAACAGAACGGTCATATCAGTACTCGACTGGGATTAGGAACCGTGTGGACTGAAAGTGGACTGACATGCGCAGTACAGTCGGCGCGCTTCGTGTACATCGTATTTTTATTAATATTGTTAAGTTTAATTTGGTTTGGGACTAAATTGATTGAAATGTGTTCCGTCACTATTCGGCGAAACAATTTTAATTCTATATACAATTAAAATCATTCTTATTATTAAGTCTTATTCTCATATTCACATTGTTAATCGTTCATTTAATTCTAATCTTACAAGTTACATTCCATTGTATAACAATTAGTGACGGTACCTAGTAGTAAAAGCCCCATTAGAGTTGTAATTTCCAAATTCACAATAATAGTTGCTAGGCATTGTTGTATCTATTATCATTAGTATCATTTGTAACGGCCCACGACTAGCATTTGTACATATTTTGTTTATGAATCATCCTACTTGTTTGCTACCTGCTTGTACTTTCACCCCCTCTTGTGCATTTGTCATTTGTAAAAAAAATAAGTCTTCATACACAGTATACAACAGTCAGCCAGCCAACAGTATTCAGACAGTAATTATTCAGTTATTATACACTGAATTTCAAATCATCATCTTCAATTTGTTTAGTTTACCAAAAGTTTTTTCTGCTTCGCTAAAATGGATGAAGAAATATTTGGCGGAGATTTGAGAATTCAAACACTGACACTGAAAACTGAAAACTTTTTTAAATAATATCTAACTCGACCGTGGCGCCAACTGAGCGAGAGTGATCTAAATGTAACCAGTAACGAAACGATCCACGATAACGTTCCAAGTTAAGGCATTCCGGTACGACCAGAGAATTACGACTTGCGCACAAAAACCGCCCTTCACGGTTCTGTTACCAAAAAGTTAACTTGGAACAAACCTTATATTTCCTTTCATTTCTGTTATATTCTCTTCCTTTTCCAATGGGTTTCATCCTACTATAATTTTTTTTGGTTTCAAAAATTATCGACCCTGATCTATAAGCCAGTGTGAATTTCTCTACCTGCTAGGAGTTCCACTGGACATCTGATTTTTTTACCCTCGGGTACTTCACTCTCGATTCTCAGTGTTCAACAAATTTGCTTTATTAGTTCAGTTAGGTTAAAGTAACCAATTGTTACATGATTACTAAGACCCATATTCGCATGAAAAATGCAGTGTTGCCGTGTTTTTCATCTAACGTCTTGTAGAAAACCCAAATTTCGATTGTCGCGTCGTCTACTTTAGTTACCGAACGTCGAAATGAACGAGAGCAATAGAAGTGGAGACATTTCGATTCGATGCCTATATTTCTATTGAGTTACAGAATAAGGCTATGTCAATCTTCAGTAGTGTAACTACTATCTTCCAAAAAAAATTTTTAGATGCAATTATTTCAGTATATGTGAGTTAGAAATATGATTAGGGTGCTCATAAATCGAAAAGCACAGCTCCACTTAATGAATGTTTTAACTTAATTGTACCTATACAGCTATAACAAACTGTTCATCGAGCCACCACTAACAACCGTATTCCAATTAATGATGACAAAGATTTCAGTATGCAAATTGGCGGCAAGTCGTTGCCATGACTACCCCGGGAGGTTTTGGCAGGTGAGGGGATTTTCAAGTAATAATTTCATTGTCCCCGTGCCGTTAGAATGGACTAATATATCCACCCACTTGCCTACCTTTAGTCAGCTACCTACCTACCTACCTTCCTCCTTGCTCTTCATGGGATCGTAAATACACCCGCAGAATTAAATTTACTGCTCGGGGGCAATCCCCGTTACATTGGGGCCTTTTGTCGTTAAAAATCGTCTTGGGAAAATTAAACTCAACTTTTTATTCTACGTGGATGTCCCTCTGGAACTTCTACGCTTTTGTGTCACGGCAAAAAGACACGTACAAATTAAAATGGCTCGTGTTCTGAAAAGGATAAATTTTAGCATTTATCTAACAGAAGAATAAACACTAAATGTAGTGGACACTTTTTAGTAGTAGATACATCAAAAACTTTTAAAACGTCCCCTGTATTAATTTCTTATTCCCTTAGCATCGTTTTATGTGCACCTCGCCCTGATGGCACTTAGACGTAGGTAGGTAAACCTAGCAACAAAAGCGTTCATGTTATATGAATTTAGGGATATACACAACCACATGCTTGCTATGCCTGAAGGAGTCATGTATGGAAATGGCAGCGTCGTCTTATAAGACGTCGGCAAGACGACGACGACTACGCCTCGCCACCTCGACGCCTATTGGGCGAATTAGCTCGGTTGTTACCTCTTCGTAAAGCACACCGAGTTAATTTATTAAATTAGTGCAAGTGTACCGTATGTAAATACATACTTGTATGTGTCTGTGTATACAGTAGGTACCTCTACTGCCACCTACAGTCAAATACATATTTAGATGTGTAAATACGTATTTATGTATGCATGTAAGTAATGTATGTATGTGTGTGTGTTTGTATAGACGCCCACATACTCAATGTACGTGCTTGTTATTTTATTTAACTAAAATTTCGAATACAAACACAAACAGTTATTAAAGAACTTTGATCATTTCGAAAATTCTAAAACATCTTTTGTCTTTTTTTTTAACTCCAGAGCCCAGATAAAAACATTCACGTTTTTGACACAGAAATCAAAGAAGATTTGAATAATCTCATAAATGTCAGCCAGCCTCAATCAAAATTATTTTACATTCAATTAAATAATCTTAGAACAAATTGACGGTTTACCCATGGGATCTGCCATTTCCCCTTTTTACGCTCACTATTTTTTAAATAATTTTGAATTAAGTCTATTCAGCACCGATGATCCATTATAAAAAAAAAGGGACGCCTGGCAGATGTGAAACATCGAGTTTTCATTTGTAATATGCATGAAAGATAATATTACGACAGGAACTAAATATGGCATAATGAAAAAATCAAATATTACGAATTTTTTCCACAAAATGATGACTATGTATTTAATAAACATTTATTTTTATTAAATACAAAAATTAAAAATTCAAAAATTTATTTCAATTTGCGACAACTCAATTCTTTTAATCAGTGACTTCAGTAAAAGATACATTCGATGTTACCTCTGACAGCATTACTGTGATAATTAGTCGAGGATAACTGAAGTATGTTACAAAAGTATTGGACATAACATTATCAAGACATCTAATAAATACAGCATCTATTGTTGTTGCATGTCTGGTAGTAGGTTCTCTTGGATTGTTGTTAATTTGCAATTGAAATTCTTTTTGGAGGAACGTAACTAATGGCACTGATTCATCTTTAGCAAAATTTACATTGAAATCTCCAGCTAAAATCAATGGTAGTTTATCTTAATTAGTTTTAAAAATTATTGAACCTCTGTGACTGTACGGAAATAATTTCTCATGTAAAAATTAAATATCATTCATTTTTTTATTAGGTAAAATGTACACAACAATCATAATTAATTCACTTCCATCTTCTAGTTTACTAAAGTAAACGACACCGTTGAACCGAGCGGGAAGAGAATCGCACAGGCGCTTGCGCATGGCGAGCGTCGCCACGGCATGCAATCGCTATTATCGCCACGCCAACAATCCGGTTTACCCGCGCCTATGGATGCTTTACAATTACATCAATAAGTAACAAGTTTGGTATAGGAATATGTCGATGATGTGTTTTGTGTTTGGAGCGCCACTGACAGACAATTAGATCAGTTTTTAAATTTCATCAATAAGCAAAACAAACAAATTCAATTTACCCTAGAAATTGGGGGGAAAACATTAAACTTTTTAGATTTAAATATTACTATCAACAAAAACAATAAACTAGACGTAGGCTTTCACGGCCGGTGTCAACTATTGTAGAATTGATGAAATCCGTGCTGGTGGACCATGGTTCATGATAAAGTTGAATCTGACAGACGTTTCGTCTCCTGCCGGAGATACATCTTCAGTGGACGGTGAAAAAAAGCAACGTGGTCCACTGAAGATGTCTCCCACAGCAGGAGGCGAAACGTCTGACAGATTCAACTTCTACCATAGACCACGGCCTACCAGCTCGGATTTCATCAATTCTACAATAAATTATAATTTGATATTTACGGAAAAGACACATTCAGAGATAGTATCATTCCGTCGGATTCTAATCATCCCCTTAACATCAAAATGGCAGCCTTTCACGCTATTATAAACAGAATTATTCACATACCTGTATCGGAAGAAAATATAAAAAAAAAAAGAAGTACTTAAACGTAATAAAATTAATAGCAGAAAATAATGGATACAATAGAAATATCATTGTCAGGTTGATTATACCCAGATAATTCCACTTCTAATAATAACGTATGGAGGAAATTACCCTATTTAGATAAGGTAAGCGAAATAGTAGGTAAAACCCTATATTTTCGTTGTTTGTTTGATGTTGCGAATTTTGTTGTTTCGCCTCTCGCCATTAGGTACCTGTTTTTTTTATACTGTTTCATGTGATAAGTTTGAGTAGTAAATATTGTGTCGAAAGTGTTGTTTATTTGTATGTTGATTATGTTGTTATTTATTTTTTGTTTGTATATTTCCATGTTTTCTAAGATGTTCAGTTTTTTGCATTTTGGTGCGGAGTGTAATATTTGCAGTGTTTCTTCTATGGGTCCCGTACTGTGTTGATTTTGATGTAAATGTGTTGTGTAGTTGGAGTCGTTTTTCCATTCTCTGTATGATTTTACGTGTTCTCTGTATCTCTGGGCTATTTTTCTGCCAGTTTGTCCTATGTATTTTTTTCACATGTATTGCACTTGATTTTGTATTAGACTCCTGATTTGTTGTATACAGGGTTTTTCAAGTTGATGGGCTATAAGAAGTATATGAATTAGTAGAAGGAATTCAATTATGAATCTTGGGCTTATTTGGTTATTGTTTATGCCGCTTCTTTTAAAAATATTTTCAAGTTCGATTTACATCCGGTTATACCGGAAGTCGATACCAACTTTGTTATTTTAAATGGAATGATATATTTTTTACGCTGAATTCGAATAAAACGTGTAATTCTAAGGTAAGTTTGATAACCAACTTGTACGCCTATGACAATCAGGGCCGGCGAAAGGCTAGTTTAACGCCCGTGCGGAAGGCAAATTTTCCGCCCCCTCCCCCCTCGATTTGATGAAACACATATTTTTTAAATTTTTTTAAGTTTTGCAATAACTGTTATGTGGAATCAATTTACAAAGTTAAAATAAAAATACTCAAAGAAAACCTAATACGTTACTATATTCACTTTCATAATCGTGAATCGTGTGTAAATTAAAATACAAAAGAACAGAAGAAAATTATTTATTAAATATTAAAAAAACTAATAATGACACTTACAAGGTATAAACATCTAAAACATTATATGCGGTGGCGACTGGCGGCGTCTTTCATTCCCCAATAAAATAACAGCGCTTGGGCTTGCTTATCTTCTGACCGACCGGCGCGGCGACGACGCCTTTCTTTGTCAATAAAATAATACCACCCATCTGTTCACAAATACACAAATAAACTGATTGATATATTATGCACTTAATATTAAATAATTTTTTACATTTTCTTGTGCTCTAGTTTATTATTTATATTTTTTTATATTAGATACTTTTAGTTCTTGCCAGGTTTTTATTAATTATCTCTTGATTTGGCGCCCCTAGATGTTGGCGCCCGTGCGGGCGCACGGTTCGCACGGGCCTTCCGCCGGCCCTGATAACAATCGGTTTCTGAGTTAATTTAATTTATAGAAAAAAAATCGCTACCGCAACCCAAATTATAAAAAATCATAACTTCCACAAAATACGACTAAGAGTGTTGAAATTTTTACTAGTAATAGCTGAATATAAGTGCTAACGCCTTGACAAAATTGAATTAAATAATTTATACAGGGCGTTCAAAATAAAATTCTAAAATTGAAAAACTTAAAACACAAATTACTTCGTTTTCTCAAATGGCACCGACTATTTTTTATTTTTTTAATCGATTCCTTTTTTTATCCTCTTTCGATCCATATGGATACTTCCTATTTTATTTGAAATTTTTTTAATTATTTTGAATTATAACTTAAAATAGGAAGTATCCATATAGATCGAAAGAGGATAAAAAAAGGAATCGATTGAAAAAATAAAAAATAGTAGGTGCCATTTGAAAAAACGAAGTAATTCGTGTTTGAAGTTTTTCAATTTTAGAATTTTATTTTGAACGCCCTGTATAAATTATTTAATTCAATTTTGTCAAGGCGTTAGCACTTATATTCAGCTATTACTAGTAAAAATTTCAACACTCTTAGTCGTATTTTGTGGAAGTTATGATTTTTTATAATTTGGGTTGCGGTAGCGATTTTTTTTTCTATAAATTAAATTAACTCAGAAACCGATCGTCACAGGTGTACAAGTTGGTTATCAAACTTACCGTTGAATTACACGTTTTATTCGAATTCAGCGTAAAAAATATACCATTCCATTTAAAATAACAAAGTTGGTATCGACTTCCGGTATAACCGGATGTAAATCGAACTTGAAAATATTTTTAAAAGAAGCGGCATAAACAATAACCAAATGAGCCCAAGTTTCAGAATTGAATCCCTTCTACTAATTCATATACTTCTAATAGCCCATCAGCTTGAAAAACCCTGTATATATAATGAAATTACGTGCCGTATAGCGTGAATAACCCTGTATATTTAACTTATATCTGTATTAGACTTAGAAAATGCCTTAACAGGGCGAAATGCACATCGAGTTTTGTTATTAAAAATTGTGACCATTTTCCAAATGTTCTATTTATTTATTTTACTTCTTTTGTTTTCTAATTCGATTATTAATTAAATTAATGTTGCACACGTTTTGGCTTCATCCCTTAAATAGTAATATGAAAAAATTACTTCTCATATTCTTTAGTAATGAGCCTTGATAAATATTCCAATATGACAAGTTTTTTAATTTTAAAATTAACAAATTAATAGAAAAAGAAACTCTTGGTAACATTTTATACATTTATTGACAAAAAAATCAACAATCGTTTCGGCAGAAGTGTGTCGGTATCAAACTTAAATTTTTATCAAGTGTTGTTCTTTTTCTATTAATTTGTGAAAATGTCTTTTCACAAACCAAGTACCACAGCTTGTTTAAAGTATACTTTTAAACAGAAAAAAAAACACCCCTTCTGGTGATTTTTTCTTATGTGACGATGAAAATTTATAATGATAAAACTATTTGCGTGATACATTAAATTAGTTTACGTCGCGTTTTTGTATCAGTCAATGATAGAAAACACGTAAAATGAACACATCATGCATCCTGGCTTGGTGATAATTTTAATACACCTAATCACTTTGACTCATCATTATCGCTTAAAAAAATTATCTAATGTTGCAACTGGAACAAATAAAAACAATAACAGATCCAAAGAGAAGTTACGCAAATTGTAGAAAAACAAATGTAAGTAATAAGTGCATCGTTGAGAATGCAGGGGGTTTTTAACTTGAGTAGTACTTTAGACTTTTTTTTAGGGAAATTAGCAACGTTAGAGGTTTGAAAACTTGAATCTGGAGTTACCACAACTTGCTAACTTTATTGTTTTAAATAAAATATAGTCATACGATAATTCGAAAACTCGAATATCGATAAGTAAAATTTTTGATATCTTTGAGTTTCCTTGACTTATCCTATGGACCTCAAATCCTTGAATTAATTTGATTCCTTTAAGATCTTCCTTTCAGTTTCGTCTACTAATGAGAGCTTTCGTGGCTTATCCAAATTTGGAACAACGTAATGAAGTCCTTGAGCTTCCTTGGTTACAATAATAAGGATTTTCAAACTACTCTGATAACCTTCCTGGCTTGTCCGACTTTACTAACTAAAATCTGAGAGTTTCCTTGTTTATTTTAAGATATCCTCCGACTTATTCTACTTTGGAACTGATATACTCGAGTTTCGTTTATAATTCAGACCGTTCTTGACTTCTCCATGTTTAAACCTGAAATCCTAAAGTTTTTCTGACTGCTTTAAAAGTGTCTTGAAGTTATTCATGTTTAAACCTGAAATCTTTGAGTTTTCTTGATTACTCGGATAACTGTCTCGACTTATCCAAGTTAGGGTCTGAAATACTTAAGTTTCACTTGTATTTTGAGAACTTCTCTGACTTGTCCACTCGACCTCAAATCCTTGAATATCCTTGATTCTCTTAAGATCTTCCTTTCAGTTTCGTTTACTAATGAGTACTTACTTGTCTTGTCCAAGTTTGGAACTAAAGTCCTTGAGCTTCCTTAATTACTTTAGGGCTTTCCGGATTACTCTGAGAACTTTTCTGGCTTGTCTGACTTCAGAAATGAAATTTGAGAGTTTCCTTGATTATTTTAAAATATTTATTCGTTTCGAACTGTAATCGTTGAGTTTCGTGCATAATTGAGAACGTTCTTGACTTATCCAAGTTAGGGACTGAATCCTAAAGTTTTCCTAACTGATTTGAATGTTTCCCTGAGTTATCTATGTTTGAACCTGAAATCTGAGCTTTCTTGACTTATCCTATGGACCTCAAATCTTTGAATTTATTTGATTCTTTTAAGATCTTCCTTTCAGTTTCGTTTACTAATGAGAGCTTTCGTGGCTTATCCAAATTTGGAAACTGCCTACTGAAGTCCTTAAGTTTCCTTGTTTACAATAATAAGGATTTTCGAACTACTCTGATAACCTTCCTGGCTTGTCCGACTTTACTAACTAAAATCTGAGAGTTTCCTTGTTTATTTTACGATATCCTCCGACTTATTCTAGTTTGGAACTGAAATACTCGAGTTTTGTTTATAATTCTGACCGTTTTGACTTCTCCATGTTTAAACCTGAAATCCTAAAGTTTTTCTGACTGCTTTAAAAGTGTCTTGAAGTTATTCATGTTTAAACCTGAAATCTTTGAGTTTTCTTGATTACTCGAATAACTGTCTCGACTTATCCAAGGAAGGGTCTGAAATACTTAAGTTTCACTTGTATTTTGAGAACTTCTCTGACTTGTCCAGTCGACCTCAAATCCTTGAATATCCTTGATTCTCTTAAGATCTTCCTTTCAGTTTCGTTTACTAATGAGTACTTTCTTGTCTTGTCCAAGTTTGGAACTAAAGTCCTTGAGCTTCCTTAATTACTTTAGGGCTTTCCGGATTACTCTGAGAACTTTTCTGGCTTGTCTGACTGCAGAAATGAAATTTGAGAGTTTCCTTGATTATTTTGAGATATTTCCTGACTTATTCAAGTTTCGAACTGTAATCGTTGAGTTTCGTGCATAATTGAGAACGTTCTTGACTTACCCAAGTTAGGGACTGAAATCCTAACTGATTTGAATGTTTCGCTAAGTTGTCTATGTTTGAACCAGAAATCTTTGAGTTTCCTTGACTTATCCTATGGACCTCAAATCCTTGAATTTATTTGATTCTTTTAAGATCTTCCCTTCAGTTTTGTTTACTAATGAGAGCTTTCTTGACTTATCCATGTTTGGAACTAAATTTCAATACTCTAAGCCATTTGTTGAAATTTCTTACAATTTTGTATTTTATACGAATTCGTCATAAAAGAATATACGAACTTCCATTACTTATTTCACCATGTGATACAAAAAACTTCGAGGCATCAAGACTTGGAGTTATTGAATATTAGTACATAGGTATACTTTTTCGTTAAATCGTAGAAATCTTAGAAACAGTGCTTGCATAGTACCGCTATTAAGAAAAGGCGTGAAAAATATAAATTATTAAGGGATTCCCCCAGAAAATTCTACTATAGAACTTACAGTTTTTATCCTGGAGTTATCAAGATATTCGAATAAAGAAAGTTCGAGAGTCGAGTTATCAAGTAAAAATACACGTATTTCTCATAGTTAATGCTATTGTCAACCAATTTATCAAATATTTAATTTTTGAAACTGGAACCCTCTATAAAATCATTTATCACAACTGTTAAGTCTTCAGTAATCTTCTTTTGAACCTCATCTACCCCTCTTTATTCCTATTTTTGCTTCTACTATGTGTATAACTAACCCTTCGTGCCTTTTTTACCGACTGCAAACATTAAAATAATTCTAACAAGTTACCGTTTTTCCCATTAAATTTTATTCGTGGAAATTCCACACGTTTCGTCGTACCTACCTATAAATAAATCGCGTACGTGTGGCGGTATTTGGTAGCAGTTCAGGTGGTGTATAAGGGTGGCGAAAGGGTTTCAATTAACCTCGGGCAGGGTGGCTTTCCCCACACTCACTTCTACAACCTCTCGCGGTCGTTCCCTGCAAGTTCATCGTCTTCACTGCCGCTCTATCAGGAAGGTATTCTCTGAGGGAAAAGCTATAACAATTCGCCCTGATTGTGTGCTGATATCAGTGCCGATGCTGTCGCCGCCGCCCTCCCCGATCTTACCGTCGCTTCCCAATGAAATCCTACCTGATGGACTGCACCATGCCAACTTTTATTATTTTAGTTAGTGGAACGTCGTTCGTTTTAATCCAACAGTAAAGCAAGAGTCTTTTTAAACACCACCCCCACAGTTATTCAGGACGTAATTAATTGTGAACGATTGATTGATATTGTTCAATATTAATATTGAAACCATTTGTTAGGATGAGACGCCTGCAGCAGAACCATTATAAATATACGAAATGGTTAGAATGAACTGAACACGTGAAACAACATGAAAATTAATAAATTTAAATGTCATAATTCTTGCCAACTTCCTGACGGTGCGGGATGTTTGCAATAACCGAGTCGCAACCACGAAATTCGTCAGCAATCTTACCGAAAATTTCTGTTACAATAACTCAACCATTCTATAAATCATGTCTAACATCAGTTTTCCATAATACTTTTACGTCAGAACTAGTAGTTAATGATGTACCTATGTAGAAATGTGCATTACATATTCAACATTAGATATTTTCTTTAAAGACCGTGCCAGACAGGAGCGGCACTACTTACCGCGCAAAAAATGGAACATAATGATATCCAAAAAAACATTCATACACTTAAACCGTTTTTATCATAAAAGATCCTTAAAAAGAATTAAATTTTGTTCATTTGAGATAATCAAAAATTTTTTTACCTATTCTTTTTATTCTAGTATTAAAAATGATGTAGCACACGTCCACGGGTTTAAGACTCACTCACATACATACCTACACATATGTACAAGTGGATTAATTGAAGTGTTAGCTCAATTTTAGTACTGAAAATAACTGGGATATTTATTACCTGTGCGCAGCTGTATTTTAGCCATTAGCGAGCAAGATCTGTGCACCATAAATCTTACTCGTTGAAGGACACGGTACCGTGATGGTCTCAACGTGGCGAAACCAATTTAACGTTTTCATCTAAGCGACACGATGGAAGGTAAATTGCTGTATAATTTAACGCCACCAAAATGAAACAAAATGGACAAATTATCTAGAATAATTCGATCAAACCAGTTGAACATGTGTTCATCAACACAGTCGTCCTTTTGGGAACTTTTTTTTTCTCTTTTGTTATAATCATTGGCCAAGGCAGTTGTCGAGGATTTTGAATATTAAAATAGTGAAACCATTTGACTTAAAGTCATTTTACTTTTTGAGCAAAAGATGGAGTTAATAAGGAATGAGGTGAGGTGATGGCAGAGCACCTTTTGAGAGACGAAGATCTTGTAAAAGACGTATTAGAAACAGAAGGGTGATAACTACATTGCAATAGTTGGAAAAGTGGCATGATCTGAATTTTGAAAATTTGAAGACTGACCAAGAAAATTAAGGATTGTAGATGTGTGTCAAATAATAATCCAGATAGAAAACTTCGTAATGATGATGGAATATTAGCATCCATCAATTTTGAATAAGCAAAAGTTTCAATAAACTCAAATTAACAATAATAGAACAGGGTCGATAATTTTGGAAACCAAAAAAAAATTATAGTAGGATAAAACCCACTGGAAAAGGACAGAGTACAGAATTGAAAGGAAAATAATTATGTAATTTTTTTGTTTTCAAATATTTATTTTTTCACCTTATTTTTATTTAATATCGAAAAAGCACCCTAATTTTCAATCGAAAATTCTCACGTCAAAATATCTGCTTTTTTAAAAACGTTGGTGGGTTTTTCTTTTTTGAAATCTCTACTTTCTGATGGTGTGAAGAAAAATATACATTACTATGGTAAGTTTTCTCAGGAAATGTAAAAACGAAGAAAACTAAATTGATGTTTTTAAAATTATTATAATGAATAACGTGATCAGTATAAAGTTTGTGAATTCAATAGTACGATTTACATGTATATTTATATATTATGAGATTTTCTGACATAAATGTAATTAGAATTTAATAAATCAACTTTTTTACTGAAAAAATAGCAGCGGTCACATTTTTTAGATAAAATTCCCTTCGTTTTTTTGCATTTCCTGAGAAAACTTACCATAGTAATGTACATTTTTTTTTATTTCGACAGTTAAAAGTGTGAAATGATCTAGTTCTTGAAAATGTGGAAATTGGCTCTGAGGATATGGACTGGAGATTCAGACATAAAGCTAATGGTAAGCAGTGGCGGTTTAACTGTAGGTGCATTTGTTAAGTGAACCCCCTTAAAAATTAATAGAACTACCTACACCATAAAATTTTATCCTTTTAATATTTATTATATTATTGATGATTATCGTATAATATACATCTCTTTTACCATTTTATAGTTCATAGTTACAAAACACCAACCCGTAACCCATAGAAAATATTTAAATTTTTGTTGTATCGCTGACGACTTCACCTAACTTTTTTGGTTCAAGTTTTGAATCTGAACATATCACGTGAGCGATACTCCGTTTGATGTCCATATCTTAGAGAGAGAGGTAGTCGGACGCGTGAAATGGAAGATAAAATACACTCAACATACAGCGTTTAGGTGCACTGCACGAGAAGCCGGAATCAGCCGGAATAATGTCGTGCTACGTCGGCACGGCTACCCGACATTCTGCCAGGGTTTTTCAACTTAGGTTAGCCTGCCACCTGGTGAAAATGTCCAGTACGAGTCATTTTTAAAGGCTCTGGAAGCTAGTGTTGGTAGGAACCGATAGTAAAAAAATTATGTTCAGAAGCATGTTCAGATTTCAGAGTTCAAAGTCCACTAATTGTAAATGACGCACAATTTATTGCACAATACGTGTTAATTAAAATATTACGTAAATGATGGAGTCGTGTTCGGTAAAATATATTAAAGAAAATTCATATAATTTTCAAAATCGTTTCGAAATAAAGAAAAGGGGTCCACCTCGCCCAAAACTACAGCTGACACAAGAGTGTACCTTAAAAAATAAAAAGTTCAAACGTGTGTTTAAAGTAGAACAGTATAAAAAAACTTCGTGGATGTGTGAGTGTAATAAATTCTGCAATTCTGTTGAGTGTGTTTGCTAATTCAAAACATAGACGAATGGATTTCCTGTATAAGTAAACGTAAGGTTTTTATTTATTGTGTTATTAAATGCCATAAGTATTTGTTTCTCCTAAAAATATTAAAAATCTTCGCCTGCGGTGCATTTACAACATCGTGAAATACGCTTCATGTTCTGATATTACTTACATGTTATTAACTTTGTGAACCCCCTTCGTATTCGACCACGAGCCGCCACTGATTGTAAGTGATGCTTATGGAATATATACACATCAATTTTGAGTGAGTAAAGCTACCAATTAGCTCAGATTAACAATAATAATACGAAATACAACAATGGCTTTTTGGAGAAAAGAGGGCATCAATAAGGATTAAAGGGAGACGATGAGAGGACACCTTTTGAGACATGAAGATCTTGTTAGAGACGTGTCATTATCAGAAAGGAGAAGTAAGAGGGGGATAGGGAAAGATCTAGACTAGATTGCTACAATTAAAAAAATGTGGGATGACTTAATTCTTGAAATGTGAAGATTGGCTGGAAATGTGAAGGAACATAGAAAACTCGATGATAATATCATTATTCACCAATTTTGAGTAAGTAAAGATACTAATGAAGTAAAATGAACAATAATAAGGGTATCTATTAAATACAATATCAATTATAATAAATAATGAGATCTATAATTAAAATGTGGTTTACAGTAATTAGTAACTGTTTAATTTGGATTAAAAAGGAAATAGAAATAAAATGAGATGATGGACGCGACAAAAGGTCCCGACGTTGTCAAAAGCCGTCGTTTTCGTCATCGGACGCCACGGTGAGCCACGAAGGCTAGCGTCGTCACTGTCGTCAAGTTGGCTTCGTTATCTCGGTTATATTGCATCGTGAATTTGGCGAACGAGCGAGGGCTCTTCGCTTATTATCAATTTCGCTTAATTTTCTTCGAGTAATTACGCGCACACGGCTAAAGCCCGGGCAGTAACCGTCGAATTTATTCTCCGTTCTCCATTTTCGCGATGACCGTTATTAGATTAAGTCGTCAAGGGTACTTTTTAAAAGATTATAACGGGCCGTTATGGACCGTGATAGGTTCAGGTGGCGAACTTTAATTGAATTCGTCTCGCACCCCCTCAACTCATCCACCCTCATTTAACTCCCCCCCAACCCCTCTCTCTATCTATCGTCTCATTTTACCGCTCCTTTCACATCTCACTTCACTGAATCTGCTAATCTTAATGATAATGATGAGCCACGACGCCAAAACGACGGCCACTGAAATAAATGAACCCTCAACCTCTTCTACTGCTTCCTAAAGGTATAACTATTAGGTACTTACCGATTTATTATCGACAAACAATTAATTTTTTCAGTAATTGTCACTAAAGTCCTAGCAAGGATTATTAAGTGAGTGTCATATCTACTTGTAGATTTTTATACCCCTGGCCTGCTGCAGTTTTTAGTAGGTACACAAATAATGATAGATAACCATTAATTTATTTTTTATTTGAAATAAAGATGGGTCGGTGGATGTGTAAAGCTGTGATATAATTTTGAACATTTTGCAAATACCATTAAACGCAACTTTGGCCACTACCAGCTCGTACGAAGAATCTAAAGTGGCCATATATCAAAATTTATGGTAAATGTGCAATTAAAGGTTCGAGTACATGTCAACTTTCTGGTTCCCAAACACTTGCAAACGTTGCAATAAAACACGGCTGCGTCCGTCGCGTCGCTGGGTGGCAGCGCGTCGCGGTGTCCACCGCCCCGCCCTGCCCCCCCCTTGCCATCCACCCCCCTATGCACTCGTACCATTATAAATCTCGCCGTGTTCCGTGTAATAATTTTATCATGACTTCCCACATCGTGTATGTTATTGCTTCTCCAATAAAATTTATGATATACTAGTGCAGGTGCTTTTGTACTGGAATATACTGATCGGGCACGTCATAAATCCATACGAAAACAATTCGTAAAACTCTAAAACAGTTCCGTTAAGTATTTTGTGTCGCACGTTCCATCCACAAATTTCCCGTTCTGACACTTACTTACTTTTCCTGCCAACTCGAGTCTTTTTCCGTTTCCCATCTCCATAACCGCCCACACAATGTAATCGAAGGCTTCAGGTCAGAGCTTTTATGACCACTTCACGAGTAATTATGCAACAAATTAACCTTATTTTAATTTTTTACAAAAAAATCGACTATATGTCAATAGAAAAAGTTTGCTCGATTTTATTGATTTATTTCTTGGAATATTTATCAAAAACTCAAGAGTCGAATGGTTTCTAGGCTGGTTACCACGTTGTCGGTTTAATTGTTTTGACGTTTCAAGAGTCATATCGCTCTCTTCTTCAGAAGGTCTGAAACAGAGCGACATGACTCTCGAAAGGTCAAAACAAATAATCCGACATTCGACAAGAGACGTCAACCACGGAAGCTTGCAGTTTGCAGACCAAACTGAAAAACTCAAGATCTTAACTTTTCTTATTTTGATAGTACAGAAGTTGCTTTGTCGTTTATCCTCTGACGTAGATTATGAGATATTCATGGGTTACTCTACTAAGAACTCCTCGCAAATTACTTAGGTGTATATGTTTTTTTTCAATTTTTATTTTTACTATTTATTGAGATTCCACAAGGGGCCGTTCATAAAATACGTTCGCATACAATGGGGGGGGGGGGTCTTGCTGAGTGTGAGATGTGACAAGGGGAACAGGGGGTCTACGGCAACGTGACGTTCGCCGTTCATCAAAAAATTTTACTGAATTTTTACAGAATCCTTGAACTTCTGATAAATAGAAATATTATTTATTTGTTCGTTACAAAAGATATTTATTAATTTATTTAAATTTTATTATGAAAATAAAATAGATATTTTTGACTATCACAATTTGTGTATTATCAATCAAAATTTATCAAGTTCAGGGAGGGGTTGTTTAGTTTTTGTGAGGTAATATTTACAGAAGATGTGATACAGCGTGACACCCGGGGTCGAGGGGGTCAAAAAAAGCTAATTTTAGTGTGACGTATTTTGTGAACAGCCCCTAACGATATTGCTCTTAAATAAAGCTCGTCACACGCTCGAAACGTTTTGGTTTACTTCGGGGTACGTTTACATACGCCTTTAAGTTTCGTCGCGTTCTTTGTATATGCCTGTTTGGAGGTGTCGCTGCCTGCATCATCTGAAGCGGCGGTGGCTGACGAACAGAAAACGTACATCTAGCGAATTGAATTGTTATGACGCGGAAAATATTAATGGGACTTTTTTATACGTTTCCTTGTAGTGTTTTGTAGCATTTATTGCTCATATGAAAGACGTTAACGACATGTACACTTAAACTTTTCAAATACATTTTACTTTTGCTACTTTTATCGTGGCGCTACTTGCGACTTTTTATAATTTCTCAAACACACAAAAAAATACACACATTCATGGATAACCTACCTACATCTTAACTCGTTAGCAAAAATTTAAGTATACTTTCGAGTATACAGGGTGACTGAAGAAGTCAATGATTACTAATGGTTTGTTTTAAAATTAGTTCCAAAGTCATTTAACTTATACCCTGAGACTGAGATCCTGAGAACAGCGTGTGTAACATTATCCAAAATTAAAAAAAAAAAAATTGGTAATATGTAAACTTTTGGTACGTATCTGCGGTGTAATGAATTATGGAACGACATTTCCGTGCAGTTTAATATTCAGCGGACAAAAAGCGTAATTGGGGGTGCAGTTTAAAGTAAGGGTGACGCACTTAAATTTACACGTTAATGGTGGGAAAAGCAGTAACGCCATCTCGCCACCAAAACTAACTAACTAACTAACCGTGGAAAAGGCCGGGTTGTTGGTAAAAACTTAATTGAAATTTAACTGACGAGAGCCGAACTTTTTACCGCAAAACAGTCGCCAGCTGACCTGCTCACGATAAATCAGAGGCGGCGGTCGTCGTGTGCGCCCCCAACCCAACCCGCCCCGTAACGTGTGCGACGCCCAGCGTCCATCGGCACCGTCGACGTCGCTTTTACCAGTCAGTTAGCACACGTAATTAAACACACCAAACGTGAGCGGTGGCGCAAAAACACTAATTGCTTTCCGACCCCCGGCAAATTGCAGGTGTTACAGATGGTGGCGGTGGTGCAACGACGGGATGCGTCCCCGGATCGGATCAGGATCTACTCGGCGCTCTGGACGAGCAAAAACCAAATCAAATGCCATCTATTTATTTGCATCGTTGCCAAGAAAGGTGTGATTGATCACACGGGGTGGAACCAATCAGAGTTGAATTAAGGAATTCCGGGGGTTACGAGGTACCTAAATAAAATTACTTCGTGCAAAATATAAGTAATTATATGAGACTCCATTTACAAAATCAGGTAAATACCTGTATGTCCATTATTTATTGTTAAAGTTTAAATAAAAAACAATTTGCAATATTTTGTGATGCATACCTAAAAGATGATGGGTGTTACATGCAGATAAGCGATCGAATAACAACAGTAATGGTAAGTGGGAATTGCATAGCGTCACGTTTGATATGATTTTTCTTCCGTCAGCACATTGCATGGAGCTTATTAATTATAAAAATAAACACCGTATTAACTAACGTACAACACCTTATTGATTTTATCAATCAAAAGGTAAGCAGTATATATAACACTTGCATATCTGTACCTGTCAGTTTGATATTTTCCATTCAACACCGTGTGACTATTTCACCTGAGTGTGCAGGGCCGGCCTTAGGAGACGGCACTACTTTATCAGGTAAATTGTTAAATGCACATCTGCAGTCAGCAAAAATTGAAAAGGTCGAACTCTGACGTTCTAACGGTTCATTTTATGATAATTTGGAATTTTTGTGATACCTAGATGAAAGGACGGGACATTGGGGTTTATAGCTAGGGAGTTAATTGTTGGCAGAAATTTTTCAGTCATTAGCTCGTGTAGCAGAAGTTGATAATAGTGGAATTGTCACTATGAACACCACTAAAGTTAACTTCTGGCATACTATTATCGCTGCATTATTAATTAATAACTAATAAAAAATAATAAAAGTTATACTAAATCATTTGCTCGCGTCTGGCACTTGTTTTACTAATAGTCCTTAAGCAAGATTATTACATAGATCAGAGGTTCCCAACCTTGTGCCCTCGGGCACCATGGCGCCCCCGGAACGATTCGTATGTGCCCGCCATTATGCAACAGAGACAGATTTTTTTCATAAACATTAATTTAAAATATGAATTATTTTTATTTATTTGTCATGCGCCATATAAAATTTAATCATTTTTCGGTTCGACATATTTATGCGAATCATTGTTTTCAAACATGAACTTAATAAAATCAAGATATAGATCTCGACTCACCGATGAGCATCTTTATGATTGTTTGCTAACAGGATTATCGTCATACTCTCCTAATTATGAAGCGCTGGCCAATAATATGCAATGCCAAAAATCACATTGTCATATTCCACATTGATAGTATATTTTTTATAAAATGTTTTTTTTTTTGTATTTGTTTAATTTGTTTAAGTTTTGACAATTTTCTTCGTGTGTATGAAATTTTAATAATAATTTATTATTTTGAAATATTTTTGTTTATTATTTATTTACAAATTATGAATAAAAGAAAATAAATTATGAGAAAATGAGAGGTTATGGAAGGAGTTTGTTGATAAAAAATAGGTGGTGCCCGCCACCCTACCGATATTTTAGAATGTGCTCTAGAATACAAAAAGGTTGGGAACCCCTGACATAGATAAATTTATTGCCAGATATATGTGCCTACATTAATGAGTAATTAATTTTGAAGTGACACTTTGGGCGCGATGAGAGTAAAATCTCAAGGCCATAAAACGACACGTTTTGTAACGTTCGTCTCGCGAAAGGCGCGCATGTGGATATCGGTATTACAGTCAGCTGTTAGTGACCGGCATCTCATAGCAGTTATATTACAGTAAATGTTTATTTAACAACAATTAATATTTATTTAAGAGTGAGAATTATTATGTATTAATTTTAATTCCTTGTAGTTATTGATAGTTTACGGTTTCTTAAGCATTTGGAAAAATAAACGGAGGCGAAAAAAATTTGATGTATGTATGTGTTTTCATTTTTAAAACATAAATCCTAAAAATTCTCGTACTCTTCCTTTCACCAAACATTACTTATTCGTTATAAAGGTATAGCGATCGCCAAAGAAGTTTCACTTCTTTCACGTGTACTGGGTTGCCCATGTTTAAATTTTTTTTTTTTATTTTAATTTATAAATGTATAAAAATTTATATGAATTGTCAATTAAATTTGCAGGGAATGTTAATTTTGTTATAAAAAAACAGGAAATAAAAGTCTGCCATTCCATAAAAATAGTATATATATATATATATAATTATTAAGTTCATGTCGGGCTATTGGAAAAATTGTTCTGTTATAGGTACGTTATATATATTTTTCTTGTTTGGGGAGAAAACACGCACAATTTAAAGAAAAAATTCGTCGACGAGCAATGTGAATTTGAAACGTTATTGTCTTCGCCAAGTGCCCTTCCGATCCCTGGGACACCCTTCCTAATAGTGTTGTAGTTATGTTGGCTGAACCTTACTGTCACAATGCAAAGTTGTTTACCCTGTGACTTTAAGACGCTGTACGAAATACTTAAAAGAGAATTCCGTTACAGATTCTAAGGTCAACTGTTACCTAATCTCGCGTTATTTAATACCGAATAGAATCCTTCGAGGTTTATCTGTCTTATTAGCAGCTGAAATAGTTTGTAACATCAATTTAGTTTAGCCTAAATTGCGTTTGGTACAGTGATACCTCGAGTACGAGTTTAATTCGCTCCGTAACCTTGCTCGTAAGTCAATTTGCTCGTATCTCAAAGCAATTTTCCCCTTTGAAATTAATTGAAATGCCATTAATCCGTTCCAGCCCCAAAAATGCTACCCCGAATTGTTTTTGCTACGTGTTTTTGTATAAGAAAACTGTATTTATAAATGACAAATATTATATATAAACATAATAAATGACCCCTTCCTCATTTTTTTATGATTTCACGCTTTAATTCAATAGACATCTTCTTTTGAGCACTTTATTCGGACCCATGGTTATCGAAAGAAATGTGATAAATGCACAAAAAGCGCAAAGCCCTAGAAAAACTTAGCAAAGATGCTTCGACAGCGTATCCTGGTATCTCAAATGTCGCTCGTATTTCAAAACTCTAAGCTCGACAGTTCGTATCTCAAATAACAAAATAAAAAACTCAGCAACCTAGATGTCCACAAAACGTTCAGAAAACTAAGTTAGAGTCTCTGAGGATGACACCATGGGTGTCGAAACGCGTTTTAGTTTTCTTAACGTTTTGTGGATTTTGGGTGTTCGTTTGTTTTATTCAGTTAATTCCACAGTGCTCCTTTGATTTTCATAAATTAAAGCTTCACATAAACATAGCAGTTCCTGTGAGAATATTACTAACAATACCAGTGATATTTAAGGTTTTTGAATAATTGAAACATTAATATTGTTATTATTATAGACACGAATAAGCATTTGTTTTACATATTTTGGGCGATATCGATATTATTACGGGATGAATTAATAAAATTATCGTAGTCACGAAAAACAATATAATAATGTTAATCGGTTTTATATTTAGAAATCTTAATAAATATTGGTTGTCCTTAGAGGAGGGCACCGCTTAAAACTTACAACTGAAGGGCGCTAAAAGTGCTAAAAGGCCGTCCCTGTGATTGCGTTATATGGTTATGACTAGCACATTGTTGATGTCGTTGAAGTTTATATATAGTAGGTACAATAAACAGCATTAAGCACTTCTCAAAAGTAGCGTTGATTTCTCGTATTATTCATAAGCACACCTGAGAATAAACACGATCTCTGTATATTATTTTTTTTCTTTTGCACATGCCTTAACAGCAAACTTTCAGCACACCTTGGATATTAATATGCTATAAATAATGAAAATTAATGTATATATATTCTGTTCTAGGAATCAATTA
The DNA here is from genome assembly GCA_029378335.1 of Agrilus mali. Classification (NCBI taxonomy): domain Eukaryota; kingdom Metazoa; phylum Arthropoda; class Insecta; order Coleoptera; family Buprestidae; genus Agrilus; species Agrilus mali. The sequence goes on along the minus strand of CM055663.1, from coordinate 12,004,272 downwards.
ATTAACAGAAATACTAATAATTTCTTGAAAGGCACACATACAAACTTTTATTTTTACAATTTATTTTTCTATTAAAGTAGGTAACTTTAAATGTAATTTATTTTAGGTATTATTAAGTGTCTGAGGTGAGTTATCATTTTAATTGGTGGTTTATTTTCTACCAGCGAAGCGACAATCTGGTTTTATTAGATACAATGACAGTGTCGACGGTGTTAATAAAACAAGTTTGTGTCATCGCTCTCCCCTTAGCTTCTGGCGGGAACACTGAATAATTCCCAAGTATTACGGTGTAATTTTCGTTTGCTTTAAGAAGTTGTACAACAGAAGCCACGAGGCTCTTAAATCAAATTTCGTACGCCTGGAAGTTGGGCGTCGTCGGTAAATATCTACAGCTACCTAGTGAGAGCGAAGTGGCAAGGGCAGGTGATAAGGTGAGGGGCGACTATCGCGACGACGACGACGTCTTAAGACGCCACCGGTACACAGTAAAATCCAACAATAAAAATTTTAGAGACATACAGCCTTATTAATAGTCAACGGTTTAATTGGATGTTAGTAGCCTACTAAGACGTATAGTATGCTACTAGCTAATAGAATGGTTTGTGTCAAAACAGTGCGAAATTGTAGCAAATCACATACTGAGCGTGTAAACATCGGTATTTTTAACGTTTAACGGTTTAACCTTACCTTTAAGTTAAATTATTAACCATTATTATTAAATACTGTGGTATCTAACGGTCATCTTTAAGCATTCAAATATTTTTCGCACGCTCCTTTTAAATAAAAAATTGATATAGTTGAACAATTACGTCTTCCGACATCTTGACGTGAATACACAGGTAGATGTGATCTACATGGATTTTGCCAAGGCCTTTGACAGGGTGAATCATTGTGTTCTTCTGCACAAGCTGGAGTCAACTGGATTCAGTGGATCACTTCTGTCTTGGATTGCGTCTTACCTCGCAGACCGCAGATATTCCATCGGTATGACGGTTCGGCTACTACCACCTACTCAGCCTGTTCTGGGGTACCTCAAGGCTCTCACCTGGGTCCAATACTTTTCAACCTGTTCATCAACGATCTACCATCTGTTTTCACATTCAGTCACTCGTGGCTTTATGCGGATGACGCGAAGATTTTTCACTCTGTCAAATCCATCGACGATGCAACACTGCTCCAACATGACTTGAACCGGCCGGTAGACTGGTGTTCGGAGAACATGCTTGAATTGAATGTGTCGAAGTGCAAAGTGGTGCACTTCACCCGCAAGCGTACCACCATGAACTGTCTCTACACCATCCATGAGGTTGCCATATCAGGTTGCGACGAGTTCGTTGATCTGGGAGTCAAGTATTCCTCTAGTGGATCCTTTAACTCTCATATTGACGAGATCGTGCTGAGTGCCCGTAGGATCTTGGGCTTCGTTTCAAGAAACAGCAGACATTTTAGGTCTCCCAACACCGTGAGGTCACTCTTCGTATCACTAGTCAGACCAAAACTTGAATATGCGTCTGTAGTGTGGTCACCTTCCACAGATGAGGCAATCTCTGCAATCGAATCCGTCCAACACATATTTCTCAGACTGTTTATACACAAAAGTAACCTTCGATTGTCGCCGTTAAACCATGACTACACTCTTGCACTGAATCTCTCAAATCTTAGCACTCTTGTATCTCGTCGTTGCATAAATGATCTTTTATTTTTATACTCTGTTATTAACAGTCGCATGCTCTGCATACATTTGTATAATCTCTTTCGTTTCAATGTACCAAACAGAGTTGTTAGACGTTCATTCATTTTTGATATTGATTTTTATAGAACATCATATGCTTATTCTTAGTGATGGGCACTATCGAATAAATTGAACTATCGAATAATTACTAAATGAATACTTTTAACTATCGAATGAATTCATTCGAATGAATTTAGTAATTACTATTTTTTTCAATTACACGATAGTCAGGCAGCAGAAGGTTATCTATCCATCGCTCGGTCCATACTAACATACAAATATACTGATACGAACGTGTATACCAACAGACAAATATACGATTAATATGCTAGTATGGATAAAAAACAAACAGGCTATGCTGAAAATAATAAATAACCTCGACTTGAAACATAGTTTCTTATTCTTATTACTTTGATAAAATTATTATTTACTTAGGTAAGCGATCTTTTTTGTATTATTTATTGCTATACGTACTTTATTGTTATTGAACTAAAATCAGTGTTTTAGAAACATCTGTTGTTCTTATCCAGGTATTTGTTAGAGGGCGACGAATAAAGAGTTTTTTATTTTTACATTTAACTACTTTTTTTTTATATGTTTCTGCACTTATTATTATTATTTTTTTGGGTAATTATAAGTACGCAGTACAAACATATAGTACCTAAGTATTTATGACTCAAATCATCACTACACTAATTTAAAAATTATTAATTATTTATTTGCATTTTATTTTGCCTCATATTTAACTAGTATAAATTGGTGCCATAGAAAATTATGTTTTTAAAGTATGTATGTATGTATTGATAATGTCTAATAATTATAGAATTGTTTATATTATTCGGCTCTGCTACGAGGAAGTAGCGAAGTAGTAGACAATGCGCAAACGTATCATTTACCCATTCCAACCACGACTCCAACGTTCAGTTCGATAGTTGAAAAGTATTCGAATAAAAATAGTAACTACTATTTTCAGTAACTACTTTCAGTTACTAAAACTATTCATTGCTTTTTTTATTCGAATACTTTTCAACTATCGAATAATTCGAATAGTAGTGAGCTATCGAATAGTTCGATAGTTTTTATTCGATAGTGCCCATCACTACTTATTCTAGCTCTATTCCGCGTTTAATGAAATTAGCCAATAACCTTTTATCGTCAAGAGATGATTTTTCTTTATCGTACCTAGCTTTCAAACGTCTAGTCAGTAGTCACTTATGATTATATATACTTTGTATTCTTTCAATTAGTGTTCATTATACTTATTTTACTATCTTCTATTGTACTGGTCAATTCTGCAGTGTTTGGAATATGTTTATCTGTATGTCATATGCTTTATATTTTCTTGTGCAATATTTCATCTTTTCCTGTATATTTTGTATATTTTCATAAAAAGGGTGCATACCCGTCTGAGTCAATAAATAAATAAATACATAAATAAATAGTTTTTCGACCATGGTATTACAAAATTATTTGTCAAATTTCCTGATAGCTTTCTGAATATTTACTTGCATTTATACGTATACGTGAGCAAAGTAGAGTAAACAACAACATTCTTGAGCTTGCGGTAGACCTAATCCCTTTTAGGTAAATTTTTTTAGATCAATCTCCTGTGGGAATTTTTCTTACATGCGCCGTGGTTCGATTTTGTTTTGATGACGTGCTAGAGGAGTCTTTAAAAGGGCTGCGAAGTAATTTTTAGAGCATTCAGAATTATAATTTTGTCTTTGAATTTGATAGTTCTTTTTTTTTACTTTGGTATTTTTGAGTTTTTCTTTGTCTTGAGTTTTTGTTTCAAATTGGTTTAAGTCTTTACATTTCTACCAGGTATCTATGATAATTATTTTATAATTTTAAATTAATATTTTTTTTATCATTTTTATAATTTTAATTGTTTTAAATTTAATTTCACATTTTATTATTTTCTTTCATAACAATGGAAATTTTGTTCAAGTGTTTATAAACTACATTTTTTTAAATTATTTCACTTAAAAAGTTTTTCAGGCTTGACATTATAAAAATTTCATTTTTCTACTTATAATAATTTGTGTATATTTTCTAAAGGGGTAAAACATTTTGTGGTTTAATCTAAGAATGAAATGACTTGTAAGTACTAAGTAGGTAGGTACTAATATTTTCTCCTGTGTGGACGTTGATGGGAGTATTAAGAGTGGCTTGGTTAATTTGGTATTTTATCGATGATGTCTCGGTCCAACAATAGGATTCTAGATTAGATTAAACATATTAACTAACACAAGTTGAGTATCCTAATACGTTCCAACGATCAACGTTATCTGGATTGCTTCCGTTCAGGACTCTAGACCCCTAAATTAACTAACAAATATGTTTTTGGTTTTAAAATGGGCTGCTGTTTGTTGGGATTAAATTTCAAATTGTCGAAATCTACCTAACATTCGGAAAATTATAATAAAAATTGGGGTTTGTTTACACTTTTTGAATTTTTCAAGTTTTTCCAAATTTTGTTACACAAACTATTTTTCATTTTTAATGAGCCTGAGAAATCCAAAATTTGAATTTATATTTTTTTTCAGGATGTTTTTGATTTCATTTAATTTGAGAATTTTTAATTATATTTATTGATTGGTTATTTTACATGTATTTTATTTTGTATTTGTCTTATTTTGCGATTACCTTCTTATTTATATTTGTGTGCTCTGATTTACATATTTTTTATTGAATTTTTTTTGGTTGGTTATTTTTACATGTAATTTTATTTTGTGTTTTACTTGAATTTATTTTTACATTGATATTTCGATTTACTTGTGTTTTATTTGAATTTCTTTCTACATTGATAACTATTTTTGATTTACATGTGTTTTATTTATTTGGTTTTACATTTGTGTTTTTGATTCATCGAGTGGCTGAGAACGTGGTTTTCTCTGTCAGGCTCTTTTTATCCACGTTAGCCACAGGCTGAGTCTGACATTCTCTTTTCCAAATTTAATTTTGATTTTGAATAAAAGTAGAAAAGAAATCACTGTCTTTTATTGTTCGTCTAATTGTAAACCCGTACCAGAGTATAATTTGTCATTTTTGGCAAAACCTGGTTTTTCAAACACAACAAAGGGTAAGTTTTTGACGATCACACTGGTCTAGGTAAGATACACTACAATACATTGCAGGGAAGAAGTAGGTGTAAGTGTTTTCTTTTTTACTTATTTTTGTAGTGGTGTAGCAGACATTTAGGTTCAACATTCCGATAACAATTACCATCGAAAATATTAGAAATACAAACAATACTCAGAATTGGACGAATCTACTTATTTAAGGCATATACACCTAATGAAAAGGAACTACCCCCACAATGTACAAAGTGCATCACTAACTCCTTCCAAACAGTGAGACATATCATATCAACTGCCCAGGATTACATACCAGTGGCGGTTTTACTGTAGATGCATTTGTTTAGTGAACCCCCTTAAAAATTGAATTAGTTACACCATAATAATTTTATCCTTTAAATATTTATTATATTATTGATGATTATCGTATAATATACATCTCTTTTACCATTTCATAGTTCATAGTTACAAAACACCAACCCGTAACCCATAGAAAATATTTAAATTTTTGTTGTGTCGCTGACGATTTCACCTAACTTTTTTGGTTCAAGTTTTGAATTCTGAACATATCACGTGAGCGATACTCCGTTTGATGTCCATGTGTTAGAGAGAGAGGTAGTCGGACGCGTGAAATGGAAGATAAAATACACTCAACATACAGCGATTAGGTGCACTGCACGAGAAGCCGGAACCGATAGTAAAAAAATTATGTTCAGAAGCATGTTCAGATTTTAGAGTTCAAAGTCCACTAATTGTAAATGACGCACAATTTATTGCACAATACGTGTTAATTAAAATATTACGTAAATGATCGAGTCGTGTTCGGTAAAATATATTAAAGAAAATTCAAATAATAATTTTCAAAATCGTTTCTAAATAAAGAAAAGGGGTCCACCTCGCCCAAAACTACAGCTGACACAAGAGTGTACCTTAAAAAATAAAAAGTTCAAACGTGTGTTTAAAGTAGAACAGTATAAAAAAACTTCGTGGTTGTGTGGGTGTAATAAATTAAACGCATTATTTTGCTTTCCGTGCCTGATTTTTGCCGGTAATCCTAATGAAAGTGTTGAGTGTGTTTGCTAATTCAAAACATAGACGAATGGATTTCCTGTATAAGTAAATGTAAGGTTTTTATTTATTGTGTTATTAAATGCCATAAGTATTTGTTTCTCCTAAAAATATTAAAAATCTTCGCCTGCGGTGCATTTACAACATCGTGAAATACGCTTCATGTTCTGATATTACCTACATGTTATTAACTTTGTGAACCACCTTCGTATTCGACCACGAGCCGCCACTGTTAAATACTCTAAGAAGAATACGGAATAATCTTTACCTATTGATAAAGGACAATTTATACTACCCAAAATTGCATAAAAATGTCATGAAGTTCCTGAAAGAAATAAAAATGTAATATTATCCACCCTTATTTTGTTCGGTCTACACACAGGGATTCGTTTCCCTCATTAGGATGTACTTACTGGTAAATAAATAAATATTTTCGGAACTTACCTATCTACCTATTTTTCATTCATTTTTCAGTTACAAGTCATTATTACCGTTATTTTAAGAATAAAATTTTACTTGTCCACGCAATCAACTTTAAATTATACAAATAAGATGTTAATTCAATAGAATTTGTAATTACAGTGAATGTCGTCTTCGGTTGTAACGACCTTTTGGTTATAACGACATAACACATAAGTTCCTTGAATTTAAGGAGTAATTTGAGAAGAAAATTTGGCTGTAACGACTTCGGATGTAACGTCGATTACGGTTTTATTAGAGATTAATTTTAATGAACTATTAATTACAAGATGCTAGAAATCTCATACTGATATTGCGACCGAGTCTAAACACAAAACTTTTTTATCTTTTTTTTACATTCACAGATAGTCAGCAAGCAGTTGTAGTAATTGTTTATAAATGTTAAGGTTAATAAAGTTAAATCTAAGAATCAGTTATTGGATATTTTTCTTGCCTAATTTCCTTCTTTCATTTCCTCTCTCTTCCTTTCTATATAGCGACTTCCGGATATAGCGACGGAATTTAATGGTCCTTTCATCGATGTTATAAACGAAATATATTGTATTTCAGATTACTAACCAATATATTAATAAAAATATGTAATAGTTTTTAAATTTTTTAATTCAATTTTATAATTCCTTTTCATTTTCCATCTCATATTTGTGGTATTCTTTTTAATATCTCCCACTTGAGGTTATGCTTATCTTTCTTAAACACGTACTACCACGCTACTAACTTTTTAGTTAACTACTAAGTTTACTGAAACGATTTTCTTAGTAAAGCTCTTAGTAGCTTGCTAATAGACACTACTAATTGACTATTAATAAGGCCAATTGCGTATAAAATCCATTTTTTTCAATTATTTTATTATTTTTATGCATTTTAATTAAGCTTTGAAGGTAAATATGATAAAAATTTGTGGTGTATTTAATGGATTTGGTGGTGGGGGTAATTTTTGTTGTTGGGAATCACTGTGCGTTTCCATCGCGAGCGTCGCCGTCATCGGCGGTTTGCGTGCATAAAAGAAAATTATGCCGGTGTCTGTTTTTCATCTGAAGGCAAATAAGGAAAATGTTTCATGCATAAAAGATGAGCCGACGTCGTCGTCAGCGTCGTCTACGAGACAACTTACCTGGCGTGGAGCAGGAGAGAGAGCCGACGGAGACGACAGACGCCAACTTATTACAAGAGGGGATAAAACGAAAATTGAACGCAGGTGAAGTTGAAGAGCCGGTAATGACATGCAAATGAGCAGGGAAAGTAGAGAAGAATTCGAGACCGCGTCGTCAAGCAATCTCGGCCTTTCATAAAATTTTGAACAAAAGCGCGGAGAACGATGTTTATGGCCTTATTGCTGCTGCTGTTTTACCTACTACTCCCCAATCTCTTCCCCTTGTTCTTGTTTTTGTCCTCATCAAATGACTCGAACATTCCACCATACGTAACGATTTTAAAACATTTTTTCTGGTTAAAATAATAAAATAATACAAATAAACTTCGATAAGTCGAATTTTTTATATAGATATCAAACCGAATTGATTGACAAGAGCATCAACAATGGGAAATACGTGTAATTTTTATTTGATAACTGGAACTATCGAACTTCTTTTACTCGAAGGTAACATTTGGCGCCAACTTCGGTAAGTCGAATTTCTGGAAAGAATCCCTTGATCTTTTACGATTTTAAAGTTTCATACTATGCAAGCAGTGGGGCAGTTCAATTTCTATCATTTCTTGCGTCACATGCTGATTCCAGTTATCGAAGTTTGACTGTAGTTTAATTAACAACGTATCATAAGGTTAAGAAATTCCTCCCCTTCAAAGTATTGATAATTTCTCTTTAAAATCTGCAAACTCACAAATATTGTATTCGTTATACTTTTCCAAGAAAATCTTTGTCTGCATCGTCTTTTTAATGTTTTTTACACAATTTTATATTAAATAATTTTTTTTGGGATACTTTGTGAAGGTAGCTAAATATTTTTCGGTTTTTCGGCACTTTCAAACTTAAGATAATCCTTACAAAAATGGTTTTGAATTAATTTTCAACGTCCTACATTAACCCTCAAGAAAAGATCATCGGTAATATTGGACATTTGTTGAAATTTTATCGAATTTGTAAAGAAGAGCGTTTTTAAGTATGTAAAAGGGGAACGAACTTAAAATGTTTACCTTTACATAGCGATCTCGGTTAAATCCGTGGAGGTCCCAGATTACCCTTTCGGCGAAAACGATGAGACATGTAGAAGGACACTGAAACGTAAAAGAAACGCCAGCCATATCCATAAGCGGTAAGTTTTAGGAAGAGGTAAGAGAAAAGGGGGATTGTCGAAATCTTCGTAAGGAAGGAAGGAAGAACGACATAAAGAGAGAATCGTTTATGTGCGAATGAACGTGGCAGAACGAGAAAAAGATAAATAGAAAGAGAGAGAGTGAATGGTTGGCGAAAGATTGCTTCCGGAAATGGATGCGGAATGGTAATCGGACCCGGATGGCGTGTACGTAATGTTTTATGTATGGAGATGAAGTAGACTTTTATTCTCAGTTTACACAGGCCATATTTTGCTTTCGACATTCTTCGATTTCGGCAGCCGTGTACACACCGAATTGATTTATAGAGTGAATTTTCCCGTTCGCGTGCTTTATTGCCGGAATACAAATCGACCAAATAAACAAGCGCAACGGCGGCGGCGGCGACCGCGGCACCGTCTACGACGACCGTCACGACGCCGGCGACGACGACGTCCTCGTAGCGAGCGTCCACGACAAGCCGACGTCAACGGAGGTACCACAACGACAACACAACAATCGAAAGTGAAGACATGGTACCACTGGTAAGGGGGGGTGTGGGTAGTAGTAAGGACCGATCGGTATGGTCTAGTCGTCTAGATCTTTGCTTAGCATTTGGGAAGTTACCGGTTCGATTCCGGGGCCGGCTACTCTGGTCCAAGTTTTTCTGTGGTTTCCTTGGATCATTTAACAAATGTTGGGATAGTAATATTCCAAAAATAGTCTTTCACTTCTCTTCTGTATTCATTTCGTCCATCTCATCTTTCTTTCCCCAACCATCACCCACCCATTCCCACTATTCCTAAAGGAGGCTGAAGAGGGCCTTCCGCCCTATCCCTCCGACTTTGCACCAGAGTGTTGGTGGGGGGGGGGGCAGCCCGCCCACAAAAATTGGGGGGAATGAAACACCCAAAATATTTTTTTAACCTTCAACCGAGCGGCATGATCTAATCGTCTTAATCATTGCTTAGCATGGGGGTGGGGTCAGCTGGAGCCCCAACTACTCCAGCCCAAGTTTTTCTATGGCTTCCTTGGATCATTTAGATAAATACTGGGGTATTAATATTCCACAGATAGTCTTTCACTTCTCTTATATCTTCATTTCGTCCGTCTCATCTTTCTTCCCCCAACCATCAGCCACCCATTCCCACTATTCCTAAAGGAGGCTGGAGGGACAGCCCGTCCATCATACAACACAAAACACATCACATAATTTCAAAATTTATGTGAAAAATTCAAACAACCAACTTTTTAGTTTTTTATTCTTATCTTTTAGAAAAAAAATTTTCTTTTCACGAAATCTGGTGAAAACTTCCCTTTTTAGATCCCAAACACGCTGTAATTTTTTTGATTTGAAATATTTATTTTTTCACCTTATTTTTACTCAATATCGGAAAAGCACCCTAATTTTCAATCGAAAATTCTCACGTCAAAATTGCCTTTTTAAAAACGTTGGTGGGCTTTTTCGTCGTTGAAATTTCTACTTTCTAATGGTGTGAAGAAAAATATACATTACTATGGTATGTTTTCTCAGGAAATGTAAAAACGAAGAAAACTAAATTGATGTTTTTAAAATTATTATAATTAATAACGTGATCAGTATAAAATATGTGAATTCAATAGTACGATTTACATGTATATTTAATTAGAATTTAATAAAACATTTTTTTTACTGAAAAAAAGAAATAGCAGCGGTCTCATTTTTTAGATAAAATTCCCTTCGTTTTTTTGCATTTACTGAGAAAATCTACCATAGTAATGTATATTTTTCTTCACACTATTCGAAAAGTAGAAAAAGGAGACTGTGGTAAATGAATAAACAACTAAAATAGGACGCACCCCAAATTACAACTAATTAATTTATTTTAAAACGCGGACACGTGTTTCGCTCACTTCAAACGTGGGCATTATCAACGCGAGACCATTCGAAAGTAGAAATTTCAACGACGAAAAAGTCCACCAACGTTTTTAAAAAGGCAATTTTGACGTAACGTGAGAATTTTCGATTGAAAATTAGGGTGCTTTTCCGATATTAAGTAAAAATAAATATTTCAAATCAAAAAAATTACAGCGTGTTTGGGACCTAAATATGTAAGTTTTCACCTAATTTCGACATAATAATCGATCCAGTATCAGTAGGTTCGGAACAAAATGCCTGTGACAAAAGGATAGATAATAGATAAAGGACCAATCGTATAAGGGTTCTTTTTTTACGTATGTACAAAAAAAAAATGTGAGCCGTCACGGGACGCCTAACAGATGTGAAACATCGAATTTGCACAAGTAATATGCATGAAAGACAATATTACGACAGGAACTAAATATGGCATAATGAAAAAATCAAATATTACGAATTTTTCTACAAGATAATGACTACTTATTTAATAAATATTTATTTTTAATAAATACAAAAATTTAAAATTCAAAAATTTAATTTAATTTGCGACAACTCAATTCTTTTAATCAGTGACTTCAGTAATAGTTATATTCGATGTTGCCTCTGACAGCATTACTGTGATAATTGGTCGAGGATAACTGAAGTATGTTACAAAAGTATTGGACATAACATTATCAAGACATCTAATAAATACAGCATCTATTGTTGTTGCATGTCTGGTAGTAGGTTCTCTTGAATTGTTGTTAATTTGCAATTGAAATTCTTTTTGGAGGAACGTAACTAATGGCATTGATTCATCTTTAGCAAAATTTACATTGAAATCTCCAGCTAAAATCAATGGTAGTTTATCTTAATTAGTTTTAAAAATTATTGAACCTCTGTGACTGTACGGAAATAATTTCTCATGTAAAAATGAAATACCATTCATTTTTTTATTAGGTAAAATGTACACAACAATAATAATTAATTCAGTTCCATCTTCTAGTTTACTCTAGTAAACGACAGCGTCGAACCGAGTGGGAAGATAATCCCATAGGCGCTTGCACATGGCGAGCGTCGCCACGGCATGCAATCGCCACGATCGCTACGGATCGCCACGCCAACAATCCGGTTTACCCGGGGCTATAGATGTTTCATACCAAAAAATCTTAAACATTGATACGTTTTTGTAACGAAATCCTGGGGGTGGACCAATTATTCGATCACATACTTACGTCTAATTATTTATTAGAGTCATATCTACAATTAATTATGTTGATGGCGTAAAGAAAGCCTTACGATAATAAAATTGTATAGTAGAAAATCAAATGAATATTTTATAACAACAGATCATCAACCAATAAATAATTTTTCCTGTCGTATTGTGTTGTATTGTATTGTATGAGTATAGAGCGGTTCTCGTTGAGTCCTTTGTTAATATTTACTCGAAAATAGCGAGCGTCAAGTCAGGCTGTTGGCTGTTCAACGCCTAAAACGAGATCCTGGTCGGGGTCCGCCAACAAAGGTAAAGACCTCGGATTTACGGTCACCATTTGTCTATGTCATCGATCACGAGCCAGCGGAGGAAAAGCCAGCCACCACCACCGAGCCAGAAAGCTCTTTTCCGCTTTTCCACTTCCTCCTCTCCAACCCCCCCCCCTTCCTCCCCCTGTCCAATACCTACAACCGAATATATATATATGTATATACACGTCGCATTAGTTGAACTCCTTTCTGCCCACCTGCCGACCGAGGGGGTAATTGTTCGTTCGTCAAAACACCCCCGCCATACCGCAACTGCGAAACATCTATCCTTGTGCCACCGCACTCGAAATATCCTTTCAATGAAAGGGTGCAAAAACAACAACAAACGATGAAAGTCCTTGGCCACTGGCGAAACGGAACTCGACAACCTTCCGGCTCTAACACAAACCAAAAAGAAAATCTTATGGAAACGAAATTGACATCAGAAATACATACTTAGGTACTATGCAAATTAAATACTTACGCGTACTCCAACATAAACCAAGACATAACGAAATTAATTATAATTTCAAAATAGGAATTGTGATGGTACCTAAACGCATAATTTTTTGTACATATTTTGTATGTTTTATTTCAAATTTATTTTTCTTATTATGTTTCTAAGTATCACTTCAATGAACTTTGTTTCCTTTCTATTGTTCCGCTATCGCTATTACCACCTTTCACCTGTACCTGCATGCACCCCTTACTAATAGCTGATTTTACCCTTAATTGCTTTCTCTTAAATTCTGTACTTTCCTATCTACTCAATTCTACTAGTCTCATCATCCTTACTATCAGTACTTTTCTTTCTATCACATCTATTTGACTAAAAACCCTTTTGTATAAATACCCTCTAAATTTCGTATCTCAAAGCAATCTACGATCTTCTCCAGCTATAGTAAGTTGCCTACATTGTTTATATTTATTTTTTGTCTGGGCTGTTTTATTTTTACTATTCTTGCGCTTGAAATTTTGTCACTTGTTTTTCTATTTTTTGCATCATTCGTTTTTTTTTATTGTATATATCTTCATTTATTCGTATTTTATGTTTTGTTCATTTCTGTATATAAATTGCTATTGTTATTGTTAGTGTTTTTTTATTTGTTAATGTTTTTATTGATATTAACTTTAAAGACGCTAATAAATATTAAATTAAAAACTAAAAATATTAAAAATTCTGCAACTTATGAAGGCGTAGAAGGGACATGCATTAAAAATATTATTTTTGTAATAAGAACTATCAATTTTGTGTTACGCAACACGAAAATATATGAAAATAAATTATTTTTGCGCTTCATTACGCATAATTAATTATATGGAATAGGTGACGGTGTATAAAGACGCTCCTGTGGTCTCTTTCCATTTTCTCTGAAATTTATTGAGGTAAAGGAGAGATAACGTTTACACACCATAACATATCCCATATAATTAATAATAATCTGTGTTACGTAATGTGAAAATAATTTAAAAATAATTGATTTCGTGCTACGTAACACGAAAATATGTGAAAATTTATTATATTTGCCTTATTACTTTACACCAAATTAATTATTTTTACGTAACGTAACACAGAGTTAATTGGAAAATTGTTTTTATTAATTATATGGATAAGGTTATGGTATGTAAAGGTCCTCCCACCCCCCTTACGTTTGTTTCTCTGAAATTTATTAAGGTATTAAGGGGGCATTTGTGAGTCTGCGCTGAATCACAAATCAGAACAGAACTCTTGAAGATGCCAATCACTCGCGTCAGCGAAACGTCGAGAAGAAATACCTCGAAACGACGGCCAACAAGCCCGAGAATCAACGTTACGATGGACGCCGGCCGCGAAAGCCTCACTCAATTTAACAATTTCCTACTTAATTCTGTACCTATTACATAACGGTAAAATAAATTTATTTCGTGTCATAAATATAAACTAATACCTATATAAAAATTAATATTTCTCACGTTACGTAACACGAAATTACGTAATAGTTCTTATTACCAAAAAAAGCATCGTTCTTCTGCGCCTTCGTAGAAATTGCATTGTACTTGGCGTGAAAACGGTAACTTTTGATTGAATTTGGTCAGCTATAAAATTGACGTTGTCCTGCATCCTGGCTTTTTTAATTCCTAAATGTATTGTTTGTAAATCATAAGAAAAGTCAATTTATTTTTGAATATTTCCAACATCATTACAAACAAAAATCTACATCTACGTATTATAGCTATCAGTCAGTCAGTCACGTTATGTCGGTGTGGGAAACTTGATCTGGATTTTATCCATTAATCGAAATATACTTTAAAACTCTAGGTGGTGCCGATGAAGGTAAACTAATCAAAATTAAACTTTCAGCACACCGTTTGTATCAGACTTTCATGCGGCCGTTTATTTTCGTAAAAATTCTTGAAACGTGTAAGCAAACCGGTGGGATTTTCGTATCGTAAAAATAGCTCGTTTTGTTTGTTATTCTCTTTAACTGAAGCCATCAGGTACACATGCACTGAGTACAACCGTCTCACAGCCAGTTTGAATGAAACTATTCACAGACATAAATTAATTCAAAACTTTATTACATAATTATCTATTGTAGTTATTTCACCCTGGACATAAAAATTGAAAAAAATACTTTATAATTTTTTTTAATTAAAATGCAAACTCGTGCTTTTTTTGCAGGGATGAGTAAATAGATTATTTAATTTAGTGTTTATTTATTAGGGGCCGTTCATAAAATACATTCGCGTACAAGGGTGGGGGGGGGTCTTGCTGAGTGTGACAAGATGTGACAAGGGGGGACAGAGGGTCGTTCGTGACATTCGCCGTTCATCAAAAAATTTTACAGAATTTTTACAGAATCCTTGGACTTCTGATAAATAGAAATATTATTTAATTATTCCTTACAAAAGATGTTTATTAATTTATTTAAATTTGATTATGAAAATAAAATAATTATTTTTGACTATCAAAATTTATCATGTTCAGGGGGGGGGGGGGTTAGTTTTTGTGACGTAATATTAACAGAGGGGTCACAAAAAGTGTGTCACAGCGGACAACCGGTGGGGAGAGAGTCAAAAAAGGCTAATTTTAGCGTGACGTATTTTATGAACAGCCCCTTAGAGCATTTTTCACTAAAGAGGGTATCCATAACCTAAGAAAAGTAACCCCAATTTAACTTTATTTTTCTTACAGGTATTTTCGGTGTTTCAGTAAAATACAGAATAGTAACTTAAAAAGTGGTAAGTTTTGTTTATTATAAGAAATATTCATAAACCGAGATCAAAATGCCTTTAGACATAAGCAGTTTAATTTTTATTTTTTTATATTTATAACATCTAATGAACAGCATGTTAAAAAAATGCGCTCATGTTAAAAAAAAGCGAATTATATTTAGTAAAAAAGGCATAATTTTCTAAAAAACAATTGACTCCGATTTGTCGACTTTTCTCATGGAGAAAATGTAGTGACTTTTAATTTTACTTTATTACTGCGTTAAGTCAGTATCGTGTATTTTATTAAAATAATGAGTAATATAAAAATTATACAGTGTCCAAGATAAGGATGGGATAACATTAGGATTTTGTAATCGGTAAGAGATACGAAGTCGATTGAATTAAAGAAATTTGCCATTCTTGTGCTCAACAAAACGGCGTGTACCTAAAAACTTTTAAAATCCCCAACAGTTCCGAAAAAATCGAAAATGTTCAAAACGTTTTTTATTTTTTTCCTGTCTTTATTTGAGAAAGGACATCAAAATAGTAAACTCCACCTTTGTTCTGCCACTTTTTTCGCGTCACCCAATGGTGGTAAAACTTTTTAAAGTTTAACGTTTCGTGAAAAGAGACTGAGATTGACGTATATCAAGCTAGCACGACAAAGTTATTTTTCCGATTTCTAACTTGCACTATAATTTGTCGCTAATTTGTTATCTACCAAATCCAAAAATTTGTCGCTCGTGCCGTTTAACCATAATCAGCTGGTATGCTAGCTTGATATCAAGCTAGCACTACACAAAGCGTATCTCGAAAACAAAATGACGTAGGAAATACCTGTAAAGGCCATAATTTGTCGCTAATGTGTCGCTGAAAGATGACACATTCAACAAATTTGTCGCTAGTCTTATTTCCAGCTCTTTATTACATTTGTTTTAAGAGATCAGATTTATTTACAAAATTTTTTAAATTAGGTTTTTCCCTGTTTCCCCCAAGTTGGGCAACACGTTACTTTTCGAGAGTTTGACGGCTTTCCAGCAGTTTTTTGCTTATCAGTTGGAGATAAGACTATTGACAAATTCTTTGAATGTGTCATCTTTCAGCGACAAATTAGCGACAAATTTTAATCTTTACAGTAATATCCTACGACATATCGTTTTCGAGATAGGCCATATGTAGTGCCAGTTTGATGGTTTTCCAGCAGTTTTTCGCTTATCAATTGAAGATAAGACTAGCGACAAATTCGTTGAATGTGTCATCTTTCAGCTACAAATTAGCGACAAATTATGACCTTTACTGTAATATCCTACGTCATTTTGTTTTCGAGATACGCTATGTGTAGTGCTAGCTTGATATCAAGCTAGCACTACAGCTGATTATGGCTAAACGGCACGAGCGACAAATTTTTGGATTTGGTAACAAATTATAGTGCAAGTCAGAAATCGGGAAAATAACTTTGTCGTGCTAGCTTGATATACGTCTGAGACTGAGTCTCAGCACAACCGCAGCGATGGACATACGCCCACGCTACGTTCCCTGAGGATGCCAACCACGCCTGTTGGCGAAACGTCGGATAAGAAACTTCTTCGGTATTCTCACCGAAGGTGAAATAATCCTAGACCACGGCCAACAAGCCCGGATATCACAATTTCTTCTGGTAACGTTTCGTCTTTGGGAGGGGGGGCACTAGCATCAACTTAATTTTTTTTGTAATACGGCCCTGTTATTTTCATGACAAAATCTAAAGTCATTTTTAATTCTTAATTAAACAATACACTTATAATTGTTTAAACACATTTTAGAACCTATGTTTTAAAAATTTTCTTACGGTTACCAACGCCACCAAAGTTATCTATTGTAGGAAGTCATAAAGCACAAAAAATTTAACATCATTAATTTAAAAACAAATTACCTATAATAACAACAGTATGGTTTAATTTCTTACATTTTACATTGTAAAGACCATAATTTGTCGATAAAAATGACACATTCAACGAATTTGTCGCTAGTCATATCTCCAGCTGATAAGCGAAAAACCCCTGGAAATCCACCAAACAATTAATCAAGGAGTTCTTTGTTACGTTTGTTTTAAGAGATCGGATTTATTACCAAATTTTCTAAATTAAGTTTTTCTTGTTTCTTCCAAGTTGGGCAACACGTTATCTTTCAAGAGTTTGATGGCTTTACAGCAGTTTCTCGCTTATCAGTTGGAAATAAAACTAGCGACAAATTCGTTGAATTTGTTATCTTTCAGCGATAAATTATGGTCTTTACAGTAATATCTTACGACATTTCCTTTTCGAGATACGCTATGTGTAGTGCTAGCTTGATATCAAGCTAACATACCAGCTGATTATGGCTATACGGCACGAGCGACAAATTTTTGGATTTGGTAACAAATTAGCGACAAATTATAGTGCAAGTCAGAAATCTGAAAAATAACTTTGTCGTGCTAGCTTGATATACGTGGAATTTTAATCGACTTGGAATGTCTTACCGTTTACGAGATTCTAATGTTATCTAATTTGTAATATTGAGATCACTCATACCCTACCGATGTTTCGATTTTTCGTTAAAAAGATACCAAAAAACACTGAGAGTGAAAGAAACGTTTTCTCGTGGTAGTTGTTTTCGCTGCCTCTTTTACGAAAACGATGTCGATAATAGCATTCGATGATGACGATTGTTCTCTCCCCTCGGGCGTCGGGGTGCGAGCCAACACGAAGCGTCGCGACGTAAAGGCGGGTGGTCACCCCCTACGTAACCACCGTAACTTGCAGACGTAGTCGAATAAACGACCCTATCACTATAACTGCTACCGCTGCTTCTGCATGTGTGTACAACAACCACTAACCCTCTTTTCCACGATGCAAGGGACAAAATAAATTCTTTACACATTTTTTTAGTATGGTATATCGCATCGTAGCAAAAATTGGAACCTAATTTTTATTTATATAAATATTAAACAAATTAAAAACTTGATATATGATAATTTATCCCAGTTCTTTGTTAAAGACTTCTGCTTCGATCAAGCGTACATGTGTTATAATTGTAGATAACCTGTCAGCCTTTGATAAGAGCGATTCAATGCCTTCTAATGAAATTAAATTATCTCGCGGTAGCCATTATTTCCTCGGTTTAGAGAACTTAATACATATATGTATGTATGTATATCGAAATGGAAACCAAATAAATCGAGAAATGACCGATATGTTTCACGTCACGAAACTTTACCGAAAAACAAATTGAGAAACATCAGGTGCTGATATCACATAAGCAATTATCCATCATATACGTAAATGAACGTTGCGTGTACGGCCATTAAAATTTTAATTAAAACATAATGTAAACGGTGCCCTCTCATAGTTCAACTGATAAAGATATTTATTTCTGAAAAATTCCTTGTACCTTCACTCACACACACTTATAAATAATAATAAATTGCTTTCATTTACACTGTCATCGTATAAACATACTTTATGATTTCGAAAAATTGTAAAATGCTTTTAAAAAAAATATAAAATATTTTCTTACAGATTATTTCTTCAAGTCACCTTAATTTTTTCTTACGACAAAGCTATTTTTCCGATTTCTGACTAGCACTATAATTTGTCGCTAATTTGTTACCAAATCCAAAAATTTGTTGCTCTTGCTGGTATCAAGCTAGAACTGCACTTAGCGTGTCTCGAAAAGGAAATGTCGTAGGATATTACTGTAACGGCCGCTTATTTGTCGCTGAAGGATGACACATTCAACGAATTTGTCGCTAGTTTTATTTTCAACTGATAATCAAAAAACTGCTGTAAAGCCATAAAACTCTCGAAACGTAAGGTGTTGCCCAACTTGGGGAAAACAGGGAAAACCTAAGACTAGCGACAAATTCGTTGAATGTGCCATCTTTCAGCGACAAATTAGCGGCCGTTACAGTAATATCCTACGACATTTCCTTTTCGAGATACGCTATGTGCAGTGCTAGCTTGATATCAAGCTAGCAAACCAGCTGATTATGGCTAAACGGCAACAGCAACAAATTTTTGGATTTGGTAACAAATTAACGACAAATTATAGTGCAAGTCTGAAATTGTAAAAATAACTTTGTCGTGTTAGCTTGATATAAGTACGTCAAAAAATTCAATTCAATGTGTAGGTGTATCATAGACATTTATGTTTGTTGCATCACTACATATACGATATTGAATTACCTGAATCTACATATAAAAACACTTTATTTCAGGACAGAAGTATTCGGACGCGTGTGAATAATCCGCCATTACCATAACAAAGGTGAGTTAACAATCAAATTTAACACAGGCATAAACCCGCACAACTGCTTCTTTTGAGCTGCCATAATCCACCCCATGCATTTTGCAAACGGGAACAGCTGAAGCGTGCACATATGTATGTATGAGAGAGTATGCATGCATCAATGTGTTTTTGGTTACGCGGAAAACCGATCGTTACTATCGATAAAACAAAATGCCAAATCAGCTCGCAGTTCAGGATTACCTTTGGCCAACGAAAAATTATCAAAAAAAATTTTAAATCACACAGAATCAAAATACCATCATGAATTACTCGAAAGATCACTTGCAGAAATTCGATCACATTACCATTACTTTGAATACTAATTGCACATTTGCCAGGCTATAGTCTGGATTACGTAAAATGACAGCTATCGTAATAAAACACTCAAAATATTTACAAGTAAATTTGACGAATGACTGGCATCTTTACTAATAAAAATAAACATTAAGGACAATTTTTGTAGAATGCAGCTGAAATTCACCACAGTCTAAATCTTGTAAAGTGGCAGCTATGATCATAAAACTGTCGAAGAATTGACACAACCACTAATAATGAAAAACTTTTTTAATGACAACATTAAGAGAAATTAAATCGTATAAAGTACCTACAGCTGGAATTCAATATAGTCTACATCAAATAAATAAGCGGTTGTGGTAGTAAAATTTTCAAAATACATATTTGCAAGCTTATTTTGTCGAATGATTGCTATCTTCACACCGATAAAAATAAACTTTATTTGATGATCAAATTAAGCGACAATAATTTTTATTTTGGGTGAAACTGAAATTCACTACAGTCTATATCATGTAAAGCGATACCTGTGCTAATAAAACTTTTGACATTTTTATTACCTTATATTGTACAATGACTGGCGTCTTCATCGTGGTAAAAAGAAACTTTATTTAGTGCCAACATTAACGGATATCAATTTTTATTGGATGTAGTTGGGATTTACTATAGTCTGGATCATGTAAAGTGGTAGTTATGATCGTAAAACTCTCAAAATATTTATAAAATTATCTTCTTGAATGAGAGTCATCTCAGTACTGACCAAAATAAATTTCATTTAGTAATTTAATAATTAATGTAAAATAATTCTCATTAAGTGTTAGTGTAGCTGAAATTCACTTTAGTCTAGATCATGTAAATTAGCATCTACGATCATAAAACTCTCAAAAGATTTATTAACTTACATTGTCAAATGACTGGAATCTAAACTAATACCTTACATATATGTATATAGTTACAAAGTTAAGGGATAATATTTTCTATTGAGTGCATCTGCGATTCACTATTGTATGGATCATGTAAAGTGATACCTGTGCTAATAAAACTTTCTAAATTTTTATAAGCTTATACTGTAAAACGACTGACGTCCCCATAATGGTGAATAAAAAAAACTTTATTTAGTGGCAAAGTTACGGGATATTAATTTTTATTTGATGTGTTTGAGATTCACTTGATCATGTAAAGTGGTAGCTATGGTCATAAAACTTTCAAGATAGTTATGAACTTGTCTTGTCAAATGACTGGAATCTTCACTAATATACAGTGGCGGCTCGTGGTCGAATACGAAGGGGTTCACAAATTTAATAACATGTAGGTTATATCAGAACATGAAGCGTATTTCAAGATGTTGTAAATGCGCCGCAGGCGAAGATTTTTAATATTTTTAGGAGAACCAAATACTTATGGCATTTAATAACACAATAAATAAAAACCTTACGTTTACTTATACAGGAAATCCATTCGTCTATGTTTTGAATTAGCAAACACACCCAACACTTTTATAAGGATTACCGGCAAAAATCAGGCACGGAAAGGAAAATAATGCGTTTAATTTATTACACCCACACAACCACGAAGTTTTTTTATACTGTTCTACTTTAAACACACGTTTGAACTTTTTATTTTTTAAGGTACACTTTTGTGTCAGCTGTAGTTTTGGGCGAGGTGGACCCCTTTTCTTTATTTCGAAACGATTTTGAAAATTATTTGAATTTTCTTTAATGTATTTTACCGAACACGACTCCATCATTTACGTAATATTTTAATTAACACGTATTGTACAATAAACTGTGCGTCATTTACAATTAGTGGACTTTGAACTTTAAAATCTGAACATAATTTTTTTACTATCGGTTCCTACCAACACTAGCTTCCAGAGCCTTTAAAAATGACTCGTACTGGATATTTTCACCAGGTGACAGGCTAACCGAAGTTGCAAAACCCTGGCAGAATGTCGGGTAGCCGTGCCGACGTAGCACGACATTATTCCGGCTGATTCCGGCTTCTCGTGCAGTTCACCTAATCGCTGTATGTTGAGTGTATTTTATCTTCCATTTTACGCGTCCGACTACCTCTCTCTCTAACACATGGACATCAAACGGAGTATCGCTCTCGTGATATGTTCAGAATCAAACTTGAACCAAAAGTAAAGTCGTCAGCGACACAACAAAAATTTAAATATTTTCTATGGGTTACGGGTTGGTGTTTTGTAACTATGAACTATGAAATGGTAAAAGAGATGTATATTATACGATAATCATCAATAATATAATAAATATTAAAAGGATAAAATTATATGGTGTAACTAGTTCAATTTTTAAGGGGGTTCACTGAACAAATGCACCTACAGTAAAACCGCCACTGCTAATATAGGTATATAAAAAACTTTCTAAATTTTTATTAGCTTATATTGTAAAATGACTAACGTCACCACTATTGTAAAAAAGCTTTATTTACTGTCAAAGTTAACGGATCTTAATTTTTATTGGATGTGGTTGAGATTCACTATAGTCTGGGTCATGTATAGTGGTAGCGATGATTATAAAACTCTCAAAAATTTATGACCTCTTCTTGCCAAATGACTGAAATATCGCTCCACTAACAATGACAAAACTTTTTTTAGTGACATAGTTAAGGGATAATAATTTTTATTGAGGGCATATGAGATTCCCCACAGTCTGGATTGTGTAAAATGACAGTTACGGTCATAAAACTTCTAATAGATTTATGAGTTAATATTGTCAAATAATTGGAATCTCCACTAATAAAAAGGAACATAATTTAGGGACGAACTTAACGAATAATATTTCTTATTGTTTACATTTGAGATTCTCTATTGTCTGGATCATGTAAAGTGATACCTGCGGTAATAAAACTTTCTTAATTTTTATTGGTTTATATTATAAAATGACTGGCGCCCCACAATGGTAAAAAAAGACTTTAATTTAAGGCCAAAGTTAATTTTTTTTTTCACTATAATCTGGATCATGTAAAGTGGTAGCTATGGTCATAAACCTTTCAAAAATATTTATAAGCTTATTTTCTTGTTTGGAATTTTTATGATATCACATATCACGGTTATCTGTAGCCAGTTTTATTACCGAAGCTGCAGCTTCACATGACTCAGACTATAGATACTTCTATGACGTCAGCTGAATCTTTGAATAGTTCTGCAGTAGGTAGTTGATTTTCGATCCACATTTTACAAACACATATAATGTACCTATTACATATGGATGAAATCGGTGACTCCTTTGATCCTTCGACGGTTCAGAACCGCCACCCACGTAACCCTTACTGAATGGCATGTGTATGTGTGTCACTTTACAACCAATGACGAGAGAAAGTACACCACATACATACACACACATGCTCGTTTTCTTCCACACACCCACACATTTACACAATTATCAAGTATGTACTTCGTAAGAAAAGAATACCTACATAGGTGAGCAACGATTATAAAAGACCAACTTTGTGAAGGTATAACGATGATATGGGGGCGGCAGTTGTGACCGTTTTGCTGACATAAGATTATTCAGAACTGCTGACAGAACAGAACTCTTCGATTGAACAAAGTGGTAACAAGAAAAAAGGACAGGAAGAGGCTTAATTGGTCTTTTAAGCGACAAAAAATTAATAACAGGGTGAGTGATACTTTTACAATTGTATGTCTTCTAAAATATCCTCATACTCACTAACTGGTGCTATTTAGTTATTCAATTATTGATAAGACAACTTAGGTATCATGAACTTAATGCAGAATACCATCATTATTTCTGGATATATATATTCATACATATGACTTTATCGATTCATAATGACTTCCCATTATTCTTATTTTGGTACCATTGTAGAGTTTCTCGTGATGTACAAAATTCACCCTGTTCCAGATGCACTGACTAATTAATGTTTATTTGCAATTATAACTTCTTCGTACACGTATTATTATGTGCATCTTCTATTTCAGTGGAAGTTGTTTATGCTTTCGTAGCTTCTTGAACGGTTTCGCAAAATTGTCAAGAGTAATGAAAGCTGAAATAACAAGAGAGAGGCTTTGAAAAGACAGTCAGTCTGTTGGTATTCGACATCTTCTGAGCGAGGGATGGAAACAACGTCGAGACGCTTCTTATATACACCTTTCGGCGTCGCCAAACAGTTATCAAAAGCAATAAAAGTTGCCATCAAACAATAATGAAAAATAAAATAATTTTTCTTAGTATGTAATTAAATACATATTTATAAGTTATTGCTTGAAATTATGACAACTAATTATGTCCAATACATTAACTCAACAATTTTGGAATTTAAAAGAAAAAAATATGTGCCATAATGTGCCCAAAATGTGCTATTATGTGCTACGTAAAAAAAATATTCAAAAAACTTAACTTTTGTGACCGGGTCCTTTTTATGATGTTTAGTTAGCTCCACAAAATCACTTCATCAAAACCAAACCAATTGTGTTGTAATGTGCTCAAGATGTGCTTTCATGTGCCATTAAAAAAAATATTTACTTATAAAATTGAATTTTTTTTGAGACATCCTTTTTGTGATATTTAGTTAGCTCTGCAAAATCATTTTATCAAAATTAAATTATAGTTCTGTAATGTGCCCGCAATGTGCTGTTATGTGCCAATGTGAAAAAAAAATATTTGAATAAAAAGTTTAGATTTTTCGTAAAATGTTAAGTCTTCAATCTTCATTAATAATACTTTCTCTACTAGTAATGTAATTACGAAGAAAAATTGAAATTTTACTTTGACGAGAATAGGGAAATGACTTGACTACATAAGTATTTGCATAATAGTCCGGTCAATTTACACATTCGAAGCTACATAAATTCCCACCAAGCTGAAAATCAGTGAGATTGTTTAAAATATGATTAAAAATAAAATTTGAAAGTTCCCCATCTTTCCCCTGTATGGAAAAAATTTTATTAAAGGTTAAAGGTCAAAAAAATGAGTTTTTCGCGATTTTCAGCAAAACGGTAAGTTTTATCATAAAATTACCTCAGACAAAAATTGTAGATCATAAAATTGTCTATAAAATATGAATCTCTAAAATACCCCAAAATAACCTATGTGACAAATAAATCTCCAAGAACTAGAAAATATTTAGTGCAAATAGAAAAAAGATTGTAGAGGAAAACTTTTCCCCAGAAGAATTCCCCTGAAAAATATATCCCCGAAAAATACCCCAAAGGAAAAAATCCCCTATTTTTTGGGGAAAATCCCCTAATCAGGCAACCCTGAGACTAACAGTATTTCGTTTATTAGGCACACTGACATAAAGCAGGTATAAGACCCTAGCCACGCATACAATTGAACAGGAGACAAATGTTGTCTCGAGGTTACACTAGCGCAGGGGTTCCCAACCTTTTTGTACTCTAGAGCACATTCTAAAATATTGGTAGGGTGGCGGGCACCACCTATTTTTTATCAACAAACTCCTTCCATAACTTCTCATTTTCCCATAATTTATTTTCTTATATTCATAATTTGTAAATAAATAATAAACAAAAATGTTTCAAAATAATAAATTATTACTCAAATTTCATACACACGGAGAAATGTATTTGCAAAACTTAAACAAATTAAACAAATACAAAAAAAAACATTTTATAAAAAATATACTATCAATATGGAATATGTCAATGTGATCTTTGGCATTGCATATTATTGGCCAGTGCTTCATACTTAGGAGAGTATGACGATAATCCTGTTAGCAAACAATCATAAAGATGCTCATCGGTGAGTCGAGGTCTATATCTTGATTTTATTAAGTTCATGTTTGAAAACAATGATTCGCATAAATATGTCGAACCGAAAAATGATTCAATTTTATATGCCGCTTTTTTCAAAAATTGGAACTTTTCTCTGTCCACTGCATTCCAAAAGTCCTCTATATTAGGGATTTTAGCAAAATATTATTCTTAATGTCCAACATTTCTAACTCTACTTCTTCTGTCTTTAATACCTTGAACAGAATCTGCAATACATGCGGCCATTTCCATTACATTTATTTGGCAAGTAAAAGGATTGATACAGAAGGAAACAATTGGCTCGATAAGTGTAAACTGCGAAATTTTGATAAAGCGATTTTGCGGAGCTAACTAAACATTATAAAAAGGACCTAATCATAAAAGTTAAGTTTTTTGAATATTTTTTTTTAAGTAGCACATAATACCACATTTCGGGCACATTTTGACACATATTTTTTTTTTAAATTCCAAAATTGTCGAGTCAACTTTTTGGACATCAAATAATTGCCTATCATCATTTTATATAGGTAATACATAAGTACATAAATAAAGTAACAACCGATAAAAAGATGAGGTAATTCAATTTGATAAAAGAAAGTAAGTTTAAAAATAATTTTATTGAGATTCATCAAACATTATTTCGTGCATACGATTATAAATCATCCTCTAATGAATCAGTTACAGTATAGTCCAAAATGAGACAGTAATTTTCTTAAAATTTTGTTAAATAATGTACTTCGTAACGTTCATATATTATTCATACTTATTTATGGTATGTCTGTCGAATTCTAAGTGCTTTAATGCGATCTCAATTTTCGCGATGGATGGATTGCGGAGTTAACAGTTGTCGTTTCAGTTTATGATCGCCGTCGCGGCGCCGACGACGCTACGTCACTGTCGCGCCCCTGTCCCTGTTACTTTAGCCAGGATAACGAATCAACGAAACTTCGACCACGGCTTGTTTACAATATTAAGTTAAAAAACGTCAATAAAAATGCATCAGTATGTAGGATGGTTTCAGTAAGGGCTTAAAATAACTTCGTCAAAAAATAAATAAACGAATAAGCAGGGGTAGGTATTCAGAGTGTATCTGTTTTATTAATAATTAAATACAATTATCAATAAATAATGTGGGTCATAATTTTGACTCAGTGGAGAACCATAATAAGTAGAAATATTCTTTAAAGCCGTTGTTTAATATTTGAAATAAGCTCTGTAGTGGCACATACCACCAGTAGATGGCGACATAAGGAGAATAACTTGATTTTATATTAGAAAATATATTTTTGATACTTAAACTCTTCAAAATTTCTTCCAACCTCTCTCAAATAAATAATATATATTAAAACATTAAGTATGCAGTGTGACTGTTAATAAAGGTCACCACCGAAACCCGTAGCTCCATGAGATTTATATGGTATTGCAGCCTTCTATCCCTTATCCATGAACGTTTCGGTTTTCAGATACAGGTGTTGGTTTCGAAAATATTGGGGTCAAAAGAATATCATCTCAGAGAACTTTATGTGAGAGAATGAAATGAGATTTTCCAAAATAATTTACTTTCCCGAAAGGTTCGATAATGTTCCAAGAAGTTTCAATAGATTCGAGAATGTTCGAGAAATTCCCAGAAAGTTCGAGAACGTTCTAAAAGCCTCCAGAAGTTCGAAAATGTTCTAGAAATTCCTAGAAAGTTCGAGAACGTTCTAAAAGCCTCCAGAAGTTCGAGAATGTTCTAGAAATTCCCAGAAAGTTCGAGAACGTTCTAAAAGCCTCCAGAAGTTCGAAAATGTTCTAGAAATTCCTAGAAAGTTCGAGAACGTTCTAAAAGTCTCCAGAAGTTCGAGAATGTTCTAGAAATTCCCAGAAAGTTCGAGAACGTTCTAAAAGCCTCCAGAAGTTCGAGAATGTTCTAGAAATTCCCAGAAAGTTCGAGAACGTTCTAAAAGCCTCCAGAAGTTCGAGAATGTTCTAGAAATTCCCAGAAAGTTCGAGAACGTTCTAAAAGCCTCCAGAAGTTCGAAAATGTTCTAGAAATTCCTAGAAAGTTCGAGAACGTTCTACAAGCTTCCAGAAGTTCGAGAATGGTCTAGAAATTTCCAAGAGTTTCGAGAATCTTTACAAAACTCTCCAATAGGTTCAAGGGTGTCTTAAAATTTCCCAAAAGGCTTGAAAAAGAAATTCGAGAATATTCGAAGAAATTTCAAAAGGTTTAAAAATGTTCTAAAAACTTCCAGAGGTTGAAGAATGTTCCAGAAATTTCCAAGTTTCGAAAATTTTTTGAAATTCTCCAAAAGGTTTAAAAGTATTATAGAATTTTCCAAAGAGCTTGAAAAAGAAGTTCGAGCATGCTCTAGAAAATTTCAAAAGGTTCGAGAACGTTCTAAAAGCTTGCAGAGTTTCGAGAATATTCCAAAAATTTACAAAAATTCCAGAATTTTCTAAAATTTTCCAGAAGATTCTAGAAAATTAAGGAATCTTAATATTAAATTTTTTGAACGCTTCAAAAAATTTCATAATGCTTCTAAATTCAATGGTAACTGTGCAGGACTATTATATTATTAAGTATTTAAATGAATAACCTAAAAATAGTGATCCGTCGACTTTTGCCTAATTTAAAAAGAATACGTATAACAAGTTGCAAGTCCTGCTTACTGTTTTGAGGTGAAAACTATTAAGTTGAGAAAGTGGTGCATCAAGAGAGAGGGAACCCCTTTTACTCAATTGTCCGGTCCGGAAGTTAATCTCCACGGGGGAAAATTACCTACTGGAAGAGTTCAGTTTATGGCACGTTATTGCCGGTGAAATTTAAACGACCATTTCTACTGCCTGGGCCCTCCGAATGGCCCTACCGGTCGTCGTTTTGTATTAAATGAAAATGAGAGGGAAATACTTCAACTAAACATAAACTGTAAGGTACGACATATTAATTAAGAATTATTATATCAAAACTATACTCTTTAATATTCGAATTCTCGATAGGCTGGCGACTGGCATTCCCATATATTTTGTTTATATTCTGTCTAGTTTTTAGAGGGACGAAAGACCAAATAAGTAATTTGATACTTACAGAAATATATAAGGGTAATATACACAGTATAATGTGAGAAGTAAAAGTGTGTGGTCGTCTTCTGACGATGTGTTGCGCTAGCGAGATATGCGTTGCGATGCGTTGCGTTGTTTTGCGTTGCATATGCGTTTATTATGCGTAGATAAATTGCTTAGCAAATTATTGGTTTATTAATGTGATCACAGTGGTTATATTTTGGTACCTATATATTTGATATATATGTATATGTATTTGTATTGTGCACAATTCTCGAGAAATGTCTGTTTGTGTTAACACGTTATATAATGTAATTGCCATGGTGGTTTTGAGAGCTCTTGGTTTTGTGGCAAGTGCCACGGTTTCTGCTAACCCCAGTAGTGTTCAGGAGAGACGCAGATATCTCTGGTGATGCCTATAGTACGTACTTGTCTTGCTTGGGGTGGACATGGTGCTTATAGCGACACGGGGTTAGGTTTGACCTACCCTGTTGGCTTCTAGACTGTATGATCCAGTGTGATCAACGTCTGGAGGCGCGGGAGCGTAAACTCATGATTACAGATACAATCCATCAACAACTGATAACCGAGTACCATGTGATGACCGTTAGCCTGGGGATACACTTCGCAAGTGTTCCAGAGGGGCAGGGGTTCCGAGGAACCCCGGTGAGTACTTAATTACCTCACGATCTTGTCAACAGATCGGTGTTTCTTTATTGTTTCATGTAATCATTACTTCATTGGTCGAGAGTGCAATTCCGTCATTACCTAGCTATTATATAGTCGCCAGCCAGCCAAACTATGTTTATATTGCGCACGCACGCCTTCATCTCCCCTTTGGGTAAATTTTTATCAAACATATATGTTATTATATTTATATTTCTGAGTGATGATTAGATTCACTGTAATTGATTTATATGTTGATTCGAATATATTTATACCAATCTGACAGTTATTGCAATTATTATTATTATTATTATTATCAACTACTATTTACTATTACGACCCTTTCAAAACGAAACACCTGAAGGTTATTATAATACACTCGCACAAAGTTTCGAACAGTTAATGACACCAACATTAGGAACTTTAAAGTATTCAATGAAAATTTTGTTATGGAGAGTTTGTTGACTTTATTCGCTGATACAATATTATTTTTAGTTAGTGGCGGCTCGTGATGAAATGAAACGTGCGTTCTGCATTAATTGCAGCTCAATTATCAGTCTAAATTCGTTTCTTTAAGCTACTAAGGGGCGTAAGTGCAGTCCCAATAGTTCACAGAACGCATTTTGCGGCCCAGTTAAAGAGAGAATAAAAAACAGCTTGCAAAATTACAAAAGGAAAAGGAAACAATCATTGTAACTCAATAATCATTTAAGAAAAGGTTAAGAAAACGAAAGGGGTGAATTGGGACCCGGCCGATCCAAGTAGCCGAGGTCGCATTATGTTTATGTTTTAAGTGATTCTCATTTCCCATTATAGTAATTTAACGGGTCAAGTAAAAAAATATTAGATAATGTGAAAATATGTTATAAATACTTAAGATTAAAGTGAACACTCGGTATCATTGTGTTTGCGAATAAAGAAACAATAGTTATATTAAAGGGTAAACATGACTCAATATTATACAGTGCGAAAAGTCCTGAGATAAAGAAATATATACAGGCAAGCATTCCGGATATATATTTGATAGTGGTCACAATAATTGTTATTCAGTTGTTAGGCAATTTAATATTGTGAAATCATTATAAATAAATAAAAAAAACCGTTAAATTAAAGTAATAGCGAGTAGTTTTTTACACATAAAAATTAAGGTGTTGTTTCAAGGACCTTATAATACATAAAATAATGTTTTATTATTATTATTTATTTTTATTGTAGCCGGGGTTGCGTTATGTTTACAATTTAAGTGACGCGCATATGTAGGTTAGGTTACGGTATGTAAAGGTTCGCCCTTTTCCCCTTCATCCCAAGCGACGTTTTTTAGAAAAAGAAAATTATACCTACATCCATAAGCAAAAGATTTTCGTTTCGTTTTTTATTTATTTTACATGTAACACATTTCGGAAAAAATTGACTTCGTCAGACATGGGAGTATGTACTACTGGGAAAAAATCATCATCTTGGATTATAAATTTTTATTTTTTTAAGTACAGGTCGAAACTATTCAATAGAAAACCATACATCACACTAATATTATAAAGGCGAAAGTTTGTGAGTGTGTGAGTGTGTGTTTGTTACTTCTTCACGTCTAAACGGCTGGAGAGATTTTAATAAAATTTGGTATGGAGTTAGCTGACATCCTGGATTAACACATAGGCTACGCTTTAGTGCAGGAAAATATCTCATTCCCATGGGAAAATCGATGAAGATTAATTCGCTGAATATTATAAATGCGAAAGTAACTCTGTCTGTATGCTACACAATCTCGGTTAAAATACTGAACCGATTTAAATGAAATTTGGTACAGAGATAGTCTAGAGCCTAAGAAACGACATAGGCTACTTTTTAATGCGAAAAAAGGGTTGTAAGGGGTTGAAATAGGAAAGTTTGTGCGGAAATTCTGTAATTTTTAAAGATTTTTTAGGCTTTTGATTAGAGATATAAATAAATACGACATTCAATGTTTGCAAAAATTTTACCCTAAAGGGGGTAAAAATAAGGAAAGAAAGAGACCCAGTTCGCCCTTTGATTTGTCTACCGGCTACATTCGGCTCACAATTAGCTCCTGCCCATTTATGTTTTTGAGGTCACTATTAATAATTCTTTAAAGTTACGTGTGAAGAACTATTATTTTATTTGTAATGTGAAGAAAACACCTGTACAGGTAAGTAGTACCTATTCTAATCAGTTATTCAAGGAATAATTATTTATTCAGTGAGTATTACAAAACCTACAATACTCGTTTTAGTCCTGCTATCTTAAATGACATTTAACCTCTTTAATATCCAGGAAATAAACTACAAGCCAGATTCGAGCGTAAACAGGCAATTTATTATTGGAAAAATAACGTTTGTGGACTTTGACTGATACCTTTAGAACTAAACAAGCCACGCATATGTGCGTGTGTCACAATATTAAATAAAACACTGTTCGACAATAATGATAAATTAATTTTGTTAAATTTATGTACACGTCTGTACACATATTTCCATCTATATAGAATCGTTATCAGTAGTAAGTAAATTTACATAAACAAGGCGATTAAATTAAAAGCTTAAGAAAAAATGTGTTATGCACCAAACATAACACAAAAATATGTATGGGGAAAGTTATTCATATTTTTTTGTGACTTTATGTCCTCGAAAGTGTGTCGCGAAAAAGTCCAGATACATTCGACTCGTGTGAAGATTATGAGCAAAATATTAAGTTAATAACAATATGCGACGTCTATTTACAGTTGACCTTACTTTCTAGTATTCACTTTCGATAACGATATCAAAAGTTACTGTTTACCACAAATTTATTACAAACTGTAATAAGAAACAAAAATTGACTGCTTATAAACTGAAGCATCTCTTCAGGGAAAAACAACATCAATGTCTGACTATAAATTGTGGTGTCTATCTGTAGTACCTACAATAATGTCTCTTTTATCATTTTGATATGAAACACAATTTTTAGAATTCTTGTGCCTATTCTGGAATGTTAGAAACTAATTTTACAAAAGGACTTTTTACCAAAATTTTCAAAATGAGGAGGAACGGAAATTCAATTTTAATTAATTGATTAGGTGAACAAAATTGAAAAAGCATAGTTATTTAAATTGTCGTTAATTATAAATTTTCATGATCACCCGGATATTTAATGATAAAAAACTAAAATAAATTAATGTTTATAGTTCTGGTCTCAAAATGTTCCATTTGGGCGGACTTATAATCAATTGTAGAAGTGTCAAAATTTTCAAGATCTCTGATACCTACTGTTATGGCTTTAAATGGTCAAAAGGAAGTTTTTCTAAATGACAATTTTTGGTCAAGAGACAAAGTATTAAAAATAGGTTTTAATCAGTGACGGATTTAGGTAGGTAGGTACCTACACATTTGCCGCCCGTAGGCTATTCAAAATTTGCCGCCCTACTGACACCTGCAATTCTATACCCTAATTCACAATCAATTTTTTGTCAATGAATTTGCAACTTTATGATTGTATTATATTTTTATAAGACTAATCAACAAATATTGATACGAATTCATTAGGATTAAAAATGTAAGAATGTTAAGAAGAACTTTCGTTGAATGGATATTTACAGCTTTCATTCATTACAATATTATCATTATTGTTTTTTCTTTAATTATCATCATTTTAAGAAATGTATAATATTTATGAAATTCTGTGCAACAATATGAAATTTGTTACGTGTAAATTTATTAAATTTTTATTCTTCACTCAAACAGGTTGTTAATATCATCAGAAATATTAATAGAAAAGTATTAATTTTCCACATATTGTATATCTATATAATATTTGTTATTGTTATTTTTAAGCAATTTTTTTTCGGATCCCATTTCTCTTCGAATAGATATATTTAAGTTGTGAAACATATTACACATTAATTGAATAGTGTGGGTGGATCTAAAGAAAAAATTATGGCAATAATTGATTTAAAAAATAGGTAAAAATACTAAATTTAAAAATTTATACTTAAACGCTATTGGAATATTTTAAAAATTCAAAATCACAATAGTGTATTTTATAAATAATCGTTTAGTAATTTTTCATATACAGACGTTAGTGTATTCAGTATACTGTATAGCACTAAAATAATGTAATTATTGTTGATTTTTTTAGCCTCGTTTTTTTCCGTCGATATATAAAATAGATAAGTACCTAATATATTTTTTTTCTGTAAGACAAAAAAAATTTTGAGCAAAGTTTGCCTCCCCCTACAATCTACCGCCCTAGGCTCTAGCCTGCTGGTAAATCCGTAAAACAGGGACCGTAATATCGTACATTTTTAAGGGATTCTCCCAGAAATCTCGACTTATCGAAGTTGGTGCCAAACATTTTCTTCCAGTTATCAAGATACTCGAATAATAGTTCCAGAGTTGGAGTTATCTAGTACTTACATATAAAGAATTTATTTGGTTGGACTTATCAATAATTCGGCTTATCGAAGTGCGACTGTATTTAATACAACGAGACAAAAAATTGTTTTGATACGTTCCAATATTTTATTCGTTTTATTATAGCTTACTTCTAAATCTATCAAAAACCTTCACTTCAATTTTTTCTATAAATTAACTTGATGGAGGTAAATAAAAAAATTCTTGCTATTTTGGGAGAGAATTTAGAACACTCTGTAAACACCCCAATTCACCGTTTTCTGTGAATAAACTTAATGGGAATGGATATAAAAATTCTAGTTAAAAATGTTAGTTTTTTTTGAGAGGATGGGCACTATTTTAAGCGAATATTTGAAACACGCTGTAGGAAAGTATGTAGGTACTTGTGCTATAAATGAAATACCAGAATCAAGAAAAAAAAATTAAACAAACGCCTGGATAATAATGATATTGTAATATAAGAGGTACAATAATTAATTGGCGTTGACGTCAATGCCTTTGTGAACTGAACTATAAATGACGATAACCTATGACCTGTGGGCGTCCCTCACCACCACCAGTATAACAAACACTACTTATTATCCCACATCCCGACACGGAGATTATTTAAATCAATCCAATCGACAAACGCCTAATAACTCTTAGACTCTTGTCCTATTCAGTTCATCTTTTTTTCTTTCTAATTTAAGTTTCGTTATCTAAGCGTTATCTGCTCTAGAAGACAGTGATTTGTGTGGAATTCGAGATAAGAAACCATTCGTTTTCAACGTATCTTTCTTTACTTAAAGTCATAATTATGATATATGCATGTATAAAAAAAACAGCCGTTACTCAGTGGTGTTGATTATTATTATCCCAATTAACCGATACGTGGAATTAGTTTTATGGAAATTATATGTCTAACATTTTTTATCGAAATTATTACTCTGAATAATAAATTAAACAGACTCGCAATTTAAAATTCGCTTTAGCCAATAAAAAGCGCACTTTTCTGTGCATATAAATGGTGGTTGCAAAATTTAATTTATTATATCAAAATAAAAGGGCTCTAACGCATAAATTTACATTAGTTTCAAAAGAAATTTTTAACGATCGGCCATATTTATTTGTCCGTTGTTGCAGTATTGTTGCACATGTCGGCCATCATGCTTTCACTTGTTGCTGATGTCGGCCATCATGCTTTCAATTGTTGTTGTTAACGGTCATGATGCATTCAATTGTTGTTAATGTCAGCCATCATACATTCTTTCAATTGTTGTAGTTTGTAAGCCATAATGCTTTCAATTGTTGCTGTTGTCGGATATTATAATTTTGTATAAGGGGGGATTTCTTATGTTTTTTTTTTTTAATTAATATGAGTTCAATTGCTACAATTAGGTACATCACGTGCTGATAAGCAAACAATTAAATTTAATAAGACTCGCATAATATGTTTTATTATTATTAATCAATTCTCTTAAAACCTTAATTAAAAATTAGCCCAACACAAGACAGTTAGGTATTTCAAGTAATTTTTGGTTATTGTGAAAAAATAACACACTGATGGCAATACAAAAAAATAAAAAATGACAACTGTATTCGTTGCAACCACGTGTCAAAACATGTGCGCGCTGCAAGTTTGTTTTGACCCAATTTCGTGGCAGAAAATACTAGGCTAACAAAATTAGTGTTTCGACCCAAAGTGGGTAGGACTCGGCATGTTATTTTAACATTTCAAAGACGTCACCGACAACCGTTAAAAAAAAAACAAACGAGTTCATTCACAGTCTACCCTACACATTCATCCCCACCACATTGTGAAATATGGCGGGTCATTCATCTGTTTACGTTCTTCGAAAAACATCTACCATTTTTTTTGCGATTCATATAATTAAAAAGTATGTTTTTAACTAGTCGTAAACAATAGTTTCAAAATAGAACATGATATTATTTGTTTTAATAAATAAAATACGTGTTCGCAGTTGTTTTTATCGCTCACCTTGTTTCCGTTGTGGTTTCGCTTGTTTCCTACGTCCTCTAGGTCCTCCAGCATTTGATGTTGACGCCATGGTGACGGTCTGGTGTATTTCTTTTTGAATCCCATGTAGTCCTAGACCGCACAGTTCACAAGAACAACTGTCACAAGATAAAAACAATAAAAACTGATCACACTGTAACAGTTACCTACGGATCGTACCTTAGATAAAAAAGCAGGTAGTTTATCACGGAACATAACAAAAAAAACACGTAACGCGGTAGCTCCGCACCCGACAGACATCCACACCACCCCTTCTTGGCGGCCGACTCATACAATACACCTCGCGGCGCCCGTGGCAGTAAACATTACCCGGTGCTCGCCATTGGCCGTGTAACGCACTCTCTCATTGGTCGCACACCTCACAGGTTTACACCTACCTGTAAAACGCTCATTATGTTATCATACCGGTATGTTAACGCTGACAGGTAAATCGTCAAGGTCGTTCGCTAAAGACACTGCCTGTCAATGGGCGAACAGCTGTTTGTTACGGACATTTTCTGAGCGCGTAGATAGGTCGTTAAAAAGCTAGGCGTACTGCTGTGTGGATGCCATGCGGACACGCTGGAGCGGGAAGCAATTTCAAAAGTGGGGGCGAACGAACGCTTCGTTGCCAGATGCGCGCTGCAAATGTAGCAACCATAAAAACTTCGGCAACTTGTTTTTATTGAACAATAAGTTTGTATTCGAAGTAGAAGGGCACGGACTGCAGCGAAACCTCTTTTTTATGCGGTCCTAATAATTTACGTATTTCAAAAACAGAAATTATTGCTTTTTTACCCCTTTAAAGGGAAACTTAAACATGCGAAATATTAATTATAGATATACTATCGTAGTATCAAAGAAAAAACAAAAAGTAAATTTCGCAAATAGGTATTTTATTAAAAAAAAAACGAGTCGGACTCGCGCATCGAGGGTTCCGTATAATCGCAAAAAGAAATATTTTTTTTTGTGCAACTACAAATTTACGGTTTTCCTATTTTTTCCTTTACTTGTACTACATGAAATTGCTTCATGCCTTTCATGATTCTAGGTCAACGGGTAGCAGGTTTTGATTCCCTTGCGAGTGTCAAAATATGCGGCATAAACGGAGCATAAAAGGCCGTATCTTTTGATTGCGTCGAAGTTTGATTTTTTAACTGCTGCAAGGGATTGAAGACCTGGGTATTTGATATTAATTTCAACTTAATACATCCACGAGTTCTTGAGAAAAAGGGTCTTGTCTATGGGGTCTTGACAGACGGACAACGAAATGATCCTATTAGGGTACCATTTTTGGTAAGGAGTATGGCACCCTAAAAAAATGTATTCTGTATTCCTGATACAGTGAAGGAAAGCTCTATTTAGAAAAGCTAAAGGGTTAAGGTTATTTTGGAAATGATGAGGACGTAGACCCCTCATCAACATTAAAATGGAAAATTTTCCCAGAAAAATATATTGATTTGTTTAAAAAAAAATATATTAAAAGGGAGAGTAAGAGAATGTTCGTAGGTACTGTAGGTAAATCATCTTTGGACCGATATTCCTAAACTTACTATAAAAATAACGACCCTTCATGTAATAAAATTTTTGAAAGGAACTAACCTAACCTAACTTAACTTGTCCTAACCTGGCCTAACCTAACTGAATATGGAGGAGGAGGTATTTTTCCCACAAATCAGTTTTATATATATCTAGCAATTAGCATCTTGAATATAACAAATGGATAATTGCAGTTTTACGGGAGTGTCTCACTCTTTTAGGGGGATTTTCGTTGCAATTTTCTATTTGGGGGTTGTCATGGGGGGCTGTCTACAGATACCTCCCATGGATTCACACTCATTATTTATGGTGAAAATAAATTCAAAAAACTTTGTGGGGCTGTAACTTTTTTTTTGGTAATTTTTTTCCCCAAACAATCTCTGGAGGTGGAGTTGAAAATTAAATTCAATCTTTACCCCAGAAAACTTAAGTTCAAAATGTTAAAAGAATCAACCAAAACGATCCAATGAATTTACGTACTTATTTATAAGATACAAGGGTGTGGCTAGGATTTTGTCAAGGGGAAGGGGGGCAATTGGAAGTAAGTTACGTTAATTTTTTTCAAAAAAGTATTTCATCGGATTAATAAGAAACTAAATTAATACCTATATACTGTACAATTTTTTATCCAGAAAAAGATAAAAAATATCTTACTTCTTAACAATGAAAGTAACAGTACTAATATTTTGGGAAATTAGACCGTTCAGGGAGGGGGGGTAAAATCCGATATGGCCCACTCCTTGGTTAAGCCCATAATGAGGTACTTACTTTACTTAATGTTGGTATTAGGCAAACACAATTGCATGTAAGAATCTCTTTTTAATTAATAATTTAATATGTATATTTTTTATTTTTCAGTTATATATCATCCTGGAACTCAATTTTGAATATCAAATATATAATGAGCAGCCAGATTTAATTAAGTAAGTCTCAAATCATTTTTGTATAAGTAACAAAAAATTGCGTTAAAAACTCACGAAAATTTAATAGTTACTGCAATGTCTTCACTAAAACTGTTACGGAAATACGATTTCAGTCTTTTTAACGTTGGGTAAGGTCTCTCTGAAGTAGTAAGTCTTGGACCCTGAATTCATTACTTATTAAAAATACTTTTATGTATTTGGAAAAATATTGTTACATTTTAGAAAACGAGCATTGATTTCATGCAAGCAAACGTTTATAAATTAGATGTAGATTTAAAATGTTTTTTTATTATACTATTGCCGTTCTTTATAACGATTCAAGAATATAAAAGTAGTTTTGAAGTCCTCCCTCACTGTTGGCGCCACTGGATTTAACGATTTTTTTTTGGAATATACCTACCTCAAACCCCTTCAGGGCTTAGAAGCATTATGTTTCTTTGCTTTAAAAAGTTATTTGTAATTTATATTTCAAACAGTGAGTGCTTCAAGTGCTCTTAGCTCTGTTGTAGTGCTTGAAGCCCTTTTGATGAAATTAGATCCCTTATAGTGCTTAGGGCTTTGAAAATAATTAATTGGTAATTCAAAGTCCTTGGATTTTAAAATGTAATTTAACTTTCAAGTACCAAAATATTTTTAGTTAGTAAGGGCTTTATTTAGGCTTAGAACTAGAACTGAGACGTTTATTGTTAAGTTTAAAATTTAGGATTGTTTTACCATATTGTTAATTACTTACCTATGTTTTCTATCTATATTCGCTAAGGCCTCAAAAAGGGTAACTTCTGATTTAAACAAATACTTCTTAAAGAGTAACCATTTGAAGAGAATTATGGTACTACCATTTCATAGATGTGCACAAATTGGGTATGTTATTTGAAAAGCAAATAAAATTTTAATTTATAAGCAATGAATACTCAACATTTACACGGGCATCATCGATTATTTAATTATTCAATTTTAATAGGTTTATTAGTGATCAGAGCTGAGCAAAGTCATTGACAAAAGAGCGCCAAACCCTAAGTATAAAGCCCTTGCTTAAAGTGCTTTAGTCCTCGAAATTCCAATTACATTTGACAATTTAAGGACTTGAAATACAGTGCCCCTAAGCCCTGAAAATGCTTTAAGCACATTACCAAGATGAAGATGTTAATTGTGTTTTTAAGTAAAAAAAATAACTACAATATATTTACCAAGGGTTGAAAGGAATCTTAATAATAATGCATATATATAATTTTAAAATTTTATCGAACCTCAAAATAAAAACAAAAAGCAATTAATAAGAACACAGTTGACTAGACAGCAGAATATTAAAATACTTTTCATATTTGAAAACTTTCGACATCAGAAAAATACTTATTTACATCTGCATTTCAAGCAATTACTTACATGTGTAATATTTCATAGCAAAAATTTTAGATTGAAAGTAAATGTGAAATAAATTATAGTCATGATATTTATTACACTGTTTTTTTATAATCACCATTCTCAATAATATTGTCTTCAGCACATACGTTTGTTCTTAGTTCTGACTCAACTTTGTTTTTCGATTCTTCCTGCAATTTGAGTTTTAAGGTCTGTTTTCTTTGTGCTTTTGCTTTAATTTTCTTATTAATCGCCACCATACCTACAACATAAAAAAATCGTAGTATGAATTAAAAACTAATTTCCTTTAATTCGTTAGTTACATTTTAATGTCTGAAATAACATATCAGCGCCCCTTTTTGGCTTTCTATTAACCAACATTCTAAAACATAAAAAAGTCATATTGTATAATTGAAATTCGAATTAAATTATTTATTTCATACCTTGCTTGTCGTTCTTTCATTTCAATCTTATGAATTTGTAATTGGTAGGCAAAATCATCTCGTTGTTTGAACAGTGTACATTCCATTAAAGTTCCTAAACAGTCTATTGGAGGATACTCTTTCATGTGATTTTTTAGATGGTCAATTAAACGTTTAAGCGGCTAAAAACAATAATAAAACATCAAACAACGTCGATATTCTCTACAATGTTCATTACCGAATTGTAAATTTGTACTAATAACCAAACTAATAAAGTAGCTAATGTGAATAAAGCTCCTACACGTTCATAACTTTCCTTAATTTTACCCACTAAAGGTACAATTATCATAAATGGTAAAATTATTACATATGTAAAAGTCCTATGAAATAAAAAAGTTTTAAAATGTAAACTTGAAAAACTGTTTCAATACTTACATTAGTGCCATAGTTGTATAGAATATCACTTGTTGTAATGTCATTATTATCTTTTTCATTTTAAACATTGAAAAACGTCTTTTCTTTAGAATAAGTGACAGTCTAGTAATTTCAACAGATATTTGGACTATACTTAATGCTGCCATCAGAGATGTGATTTTAGCATCCCTAAAAATTAAAATAAATAAGAAAGAAATAATAAAATGTGTATCCAGTGTACTCACTTAAGTAAATATGACACAAAAATATACAATGTGAAGAATAAATAATGGAGAGGTAAATAAGAATTACACATTTCCCAAATAACTATATGTAAATAAAAACAGCTAATGTAGACAAAATTCCAGTTGATAATATCATTACTAAAAAGAATGGAGGAATCTGAGAACCCATATTTGCAGTAGTACAGATTAGTAACAAAGAATAGAAGATACCAAGAAGACTCAATTGCTCTTTTACGTATGTAATATGGCCATGAAAATTTCTTCAGTATTATCTAAAATATTTAAATTTAAATTACAAACTTACTGTTTCTGCAAGTGATACTCACGTTTAATATGTTTTCATATGTTGTACGAAAAATGCTCCATATAACAACTGCCCAGAATATCCAATTTCCGAGAGCATTATTATAGTATTTACCAAATTGGCTTTTTAATAATTGTGGGACTGGAGTCAATTTGTAATCGAAAAAACTCATGTTGGTTATGTAATTTGCCTACTAAGACTACTATAAATACATTCTTATGGAATCTAAAAGTAAAAATACACTGAGACATAACCTAAAATATGAATTATCTAAAAACAGAATTATCTAATACAACAGATCTTTCTAAAATTGATTTTATAACTTACACTAAAATTGAAAATTACGAATCAATTTAAATCACATTCATAATTAAAACTTAATAAAAATATAAACTTTGGTTATGTTCAGTTGTTGTTATTGTTTATAGATGGTTCATAGATTAGAGAAATATAGGTAGTCTACTGTGTCATTAGTAATACGATTTTTTTAGTAGGCTCATAGTAGCTTGCTAGTAGTCACTGGTAGTCACTACTAACTGACTATTGGTTGTCTCTTTGTTTTTATATATTTTTATAATAAAAGCAGTGTACATAATTATTTTATCAATTTTATTATTGAAATTTGCCATTTGTCGTTTATAGCGCCACTACATTTTTGAATTTAACTTGTTATGCATTTTCTATGGTTATCTGTCATAGACATAATTAGTTATCTGTCATCTTCAAGTATATTGTTTTAATTTTAACGTTATCTTATTTTTATTTTATTTTGGGGTGCGTGTTTTAGTATTAAATTTTATATTTTATTTATTTAATAGTGTACTTAATGCGTTTTTTGCCCAATTTTACAGATTGGTCGCCGAATGAGAGAGAATTGAGTTCATTTGATAATAATTCTGAAGACGGATTAACTACATAACTAATGTTTCTGTTTCTTTTGGATTTGATTTGCTGTGGAATCTGCACCTTGCAACATCATGCAGTTAATATTCGAATGATAAGTGGCAAAAAAGTGAAACATCCTACCTAATATTAAGCTGGAAACAGAAGTCATGACGGTGACTTTTTCCCTGGCAAAAAGGACAACAAACAGAACCTGAAGGGAGTTGCTAAAGGTTAAAAAACACGAAACTGTTCACTTTTTGGACACATGAGAAGTGTGCAGAGCAAAATAGATGGTAAGAAAAATAATTGTGTGTAATTTTTGTTCTCACAATTATGTAGATGAGGACAAGTAAATAATTAATCTGGTTATTTATAATTAATTTTTTGCTTTACAGTAAACACATAAAATTAAAAAGAAAATATATTAAAGTCGTTACTTTTTCTTCTCTATTTAGGTCAAAGTAAAGTCCTAACAGTGACTTTTTGCTTTGGTGAGAAGGATAACAATTAATGTGAAGGGAATTGCCAAAGAGAAAATTTGAGACAGTTTAGGACAATTAATTTGGTCACATGAATTTGCAGGGCAAGATAGATGGTAAGGAAAATTAATTACTTAAACTTTTATGATTAATACATCAAATTCAAAGCTTTTACGGATTAATTTTTTTTTCATATAATAAACCTAATATTCAACGTTTTGTCTTCTAGGCTAAAATATGCAATAAATGATTAGTTGATTTAATAACAACGATAGGGAATACTAATATAGGCTTAAAACTTAGTTATTATTAAATTGCAAATATATAATTATCTTGTCTCAGGTACATGTTGGTTGTAGTATAGATATAATAATTATGAAAAGGTAATATCAGTTAAATACATCCCAGTACAGTTGTTAAATGAAACTAATAAAATTGTATCAGTAAGCTACAGTTTGATAAGTTATATAACAGGATTTGTAGCAATTAAGTATTTAGTTTAAGGGTTGTAATTGTTTGTCTTTAAAATAATTAAAATTTTTAAATTTGTTATGTTATATATGATACAATAATTTTTGAATGTAAGATTATTGTCCGGGTCCGAATGTGAATTAATAGAAAAATTGTTAAAAATTAAAAATTAAAATAAACGTAGCTTCCTGAATAAAGCGTTTAAAGTAGTCTGCTTTTGTATAAAGAATTTCTTATTTTAATTCACTTTAGGACCTGGATAGTAATTTAATTGTCAAAGATTATTACAACATATATGATAAATTTAAACAAAAGACAATGTACTATTAAAACCAACTAAAAAATAATCAAAAAGAAGAAAGTTTATAGATACAACAAAACTTACAATCTTCATCAAGTTATGTTTTCAGGTTTCCCCCCCCCCCCATTTCAAAATTGCAGCCTGTCAAATAAAATATAATCTACTTGTACTACTATAAGTTATTAAATAAATCGATAAATATAATTTTAATTTTGGTAATCATATAAATAAGAACAAGTAAATAACTAATCTGCTCATTTATAATTTTTTTTTGTTTTATAGTAAACAATTATAAGATTAGGCAGAAAAGAAATTAAAGTTGTAACTTTTTTTTCCATTTAGGCCAGAAATGAGTTATGATGGTGGCGTGGCTTTCTTCCTTGAATAGAAGGATAAATATTACAACATAAAATATATTGCTAAATAAGGACTGAGACACAAAACTGTCCACTTTTTGTACACATGAGGAATTCACAGAGAAATAAACATGGTAAGGAAAATCAGTTAAGAATGTTTTTTCGAGTGTTCCGTTGAAAGTATTACAAATTTTAATTTTATTTAAACAAAGCGTTTTACTTGTAATCATATTTTTTACTGTTGAAAATCTTTTGTGCATCGATTGTGAAACATTTTTAACA
The DNA here is from genome assembly GCA_029378335.1 of Agrilus mali. Lineage (NCBI taxonomy): Eukaryota > Metazoa > Arthropoda > Insecta > Coleoptera > Buprestidae > Agrilus > Agrilus mali. The sequence continues at coordinate 11,960,611 of CM055663.1, read as the reverse complement.
ATTGAACTAAATAAATCACTTCGCAACTCGTGAAACCTACATGAGAAATGTTTCACCTTAGCATAATCTCAATTATTGGTATTTACATATTTGTTCATTCATAAATTGCTTGAAATGGATATTAGTTTATTATTGTTTGATTTTTTGAAAACTGCTTAAAAGGACAAACTAAAACAGACTATTAATTCAGTAATTATTAAGATTAAACAGAATTTATATGTATTTATAATGGTTTTTTTAGACAAAAAAAGAAAACATTTAGGTATTTAATAAAATTATACTCAGAATGATTTTTGCTTAACAAAATGTTTTCTTTTAAGTGTTATGTATTTCGTTGGTTACTTTATTTATAAAACTTATTCAAAATTTAATCAAAGAAAATTCATTCATAATTTTTATGTTCACTCTCATAATATATAGTGCTGTTAAATTTTTGAACTAAACCCTATATAAAGTAGTGTACATAAGTATTTTATTTTTATATTTTACGTATTATTAATAATTTTCTTTACCTTTTATTTAAAATTGATTGAAAATTGAAATATTGGTTGTCACTTTATAATTTAATTATATCTGAATACACTTTTATAATGTTTTATTTTACAGGAGTTCTATTTGGATTGTGAATGAATATCATAATTATGTTGCTTTAGTCCTATTATTATTGAGGATGTTGCAGTAATTGAAGGAATTAGAAAGAAGTGCATCATTTACAGTGGAATCTGAACCATGGTAATGTTCCTGTTATAACACGAAGGATTTATAGCAATGCAACATGTAAGTCGACATATTTCCCTAATTTGTTTAACATTTGTAATTAAACAGAATAAAAATGAAAGCTTTTAGAGATAATTTTTTTTAATAACTATAAAACCAGCACCAACGTTTGGGTTTGCAGGATACTTAAGCCTTTTTTAAAGTTAAATTACATTTAATTATAGGTTATTCTAATATCAATCATTGGTGGTTCCAACATAGGTTTAAAAGTTGGTTATTACTAAATTGTTGATAAAAAAATTCAGTCCTAAATTCACCTCAATATAGTAGTTAGAAACACACTTTAAAAGGACATAATGAGAAAGAATTTAGTTCATTTGATGATGATTCTGAAGAGGAAATGACGGATCAACTACAAGACTTAATGGTGCTATTTCTTTTGGATTTAATTTGCTGTCAAGTCTTTACCTTGCAACATCATGCAGTTAATATTCGAGGGATAAGTGAGAATGACGTGAAATATCCTGCACATAATTAAGGTATGAATAAAATACAGTTAGTTGTAAATTACTCATTATTAATCTTTCGCTACCGTATCTGTTTCAGACCTGCGTTGGAGAAGATAAGGAACGAAGATCCGTCCCGTAGTTAGTTGCTTATTTATTTGAATTACTTTTTTATTTTGCATGCTTTTATTGTTTTGCTTGTTCTCTTGCTTACCTCTTCGCTTTGCTTACTGCAATTCTTACTATCACGTTTCGCATTTACACTACAGGATCCGCAGGATTCAACGTTTCGTATCTTGCTTGTTCCTTCTCATCCATGGTTCGAAGCGGAGGCAGCCCCGAGCGACTTGCCATAAACTTACCTTTTTAGTTGTTATTTGGAGTGTCTTATACACTTCACGCGGTCTTCTTTCTAAAGTCACTTCACATCAGACTGTTTGGTGTGGGTTACCTGGAATAGAAGCAATAGGCGATCTTTTCTACCAATTCTATTAGTTTTTGCCGTTAGTCCTTTGTAGTTTAGTTTATTAATGCATTATTCGCTTACAGGTAAAGTACATCGATCGAAGATATCATACTGTTTTACTTTTCATGTATTCTCTGTGATATTTCGTTTGGTTTCTTGTCTTTTTCTCTTACAGGTGTTTATTTGTTATTTTATAAACTGTTATGTTAATATTTTATACGATGTATTTGGGACAAAAAGCTCCACTGGGACTTATAATTTTTCCAAATTGACTTTTTGGTACATTTGTTACAACCAAATTGAATTTTAATAATTATAAGTGACTGGCGAATAAGGGTGTAGCTATAAGGGGCTAATGTGGAGCTACAGAGTATTAGACGGGCTCTTTTGCTCCATATATGACGTTTAAATATATATATAAAAATTTATGTTTTTCGTGTTGTAATAAATACTGAAAAAGAGTTAGGGGTTGTTGGTAGTCGTACTGAATTAATTTACTCATATTTTTGTACTTGTAGAAATATTAATTTAATTCTTTAATATGCCTAGCAATATAATAATGTGAGAAAATCAATTACGTAAAACGAACGACTAGTTCTATTTTCTTGAGTATTTACTAAAATACGAACTAATAAACTTTTCTAATGATCTAACAGCTCATATACTTTTGTCATAATTTTGTTGTATTTGGTTTGCTGTGTATTTTCTCATTACTTTGTACTTTATAAATTGTTACACTAATATAATTGTTACTTAGACCGTGAATTTCTGAACTGTAGTAAATGCATTAAATGAGTCTGAAGTATTAAAATATTGTTTGTACAATGTATAAGTATTATAAGTAGATATATTTGTCGTAAAATGTAAATTACTGGTGTAATGAATAAATCGATTAATATTATACGCGTGGTTTCTTTAACTATGTGAGTGGGTAGTGGTTATTTTATGAGTGAAAGATTCTTAATAAACATTTCTGAAAAAAGACCCAGATCAACTTATGCTCTCCTAATACAAAACCAAAAAAGCGTTTTAAAATAAAAACTGGTTGTGAAATTATTTTTTTATTAGACCTCGTACAGGTTCAGCAACTGAAGTTTTTCTTAAATTTTGACCATTTGTATCAGGAGAGCATAAGTTATCTCTCAAATTCATTTTGTCAAATTATTTGTTGATCAGACCTCGTATATGTGAAACAGAATTTTTGAAAAATACCTCGTTATAAATACTTATGCTTATCGGAGTTTTACTTAATACAACAACTTAATAATAAATAAGCAGCAAAAGTTTCAAGATAGAACTATCGCTTACACTTCTGTTTTTAATTAATGACAGGTACTATTAATTATAAATAAAAATGTATTTACAACTCATGATACCGTATCCACCTTCCACAAATTTAGGATAATAGATAATAGATAGATCACGATTATAAACGATCATAGACGAAGTGACAGTGAGCAGCAGTGTGTGGGATGTTGAACTAGCCTGCCACCTGGTAAGTATGTCCAGTACGAGTCATTTTAAAAAGCTTCGGAAGTTAACCGGTTAAGTAGCGACCGATAGACCGAAAATTGCTATTTCGAATTATTATGAGTAGATTACGCTTAAGTAAAATTGTCTATGTATGCGATTTATTTTCGTCTGTTTGCTTTGATTCGTAATTCCCCTCTAAATTCTTACGTTTCCAAAGTCTAATATCACCTACTGATAAGGGTAAAACGTACACCACTCACATACCCAATATTAAGTAAGGCACTTAATATTCAGCATTCATAAACGTTTTAAAAAAATGTAAAACAAGTTCTGTGTTATGTGTATTTATTGTGTAAGTTTTTAAAAATGATTTAGTTGTTTTTTTAAGAGAAGTAAACCAACATACTGCATTCGACAGGTCGTTGATAAAGTGATATTATTCTCCAGTTTATTGTTTAGTAGTTGTGCCAAAACTTCATGTGGACTTTTTATTTTTAATTTACTGGTATTTTCCTTTTAGTAATGTTTGTGAAAGTTATGTGTTTAAATTTTAATTTTAACTATCTTTATTGTATTGTTTACTATTTGTGTTTAAGTTAATATTGAGTTTATGATTATCGCTAAGATGCTCAAATGCTGTATAATTTTATATACAAATAAATAATTTTGGATTTCACCGTTTTTTTTTTTTTGTTTAAATTTAAAAGAAAAATAAGTAAAACCCTATACGCTCGTATAAATTTCAAAATTGCCGCCATACGTCAAGGTTCTTTTAATTTATAGATGGCGCCTAAAGCAGCAGAAATTCCTGTATATTATTAGTTTTAAGTGGCTAATTGCCGAATGACCTTTTGGACACACTGACCAGATGGCAGCACATTTGCAGCCAAGTTCAAGCTGGCTATCTATTTGTCTAGGGTGAGCAGTGAGTGACATTTCTCTAACCTAATTATAATTAGAAATTCGAATAATTACTAAAATGAAACTGAAAATTGAGTTATTAATTTTGTTAACTATTTTTAGTAAAACAGTAGTTTGTCATAATAAATATTCAGCTGCAGCTAATTCAAAAGTTGAACAATCAACAGGAAACACTCCTCCCAATTTGAAAACGTTGGATAAACCGTTTCGTATGAACAAAATTAACTTACTCTGGGCAAAAGCGCAAATAGTAAGTGTATAATTTCAATATCATATAATCAAATTGTAATTATTGTCTTTACAATGATAGCGTTTGTCTGAACCCAAATTAAAATCTCTGTTTGGTGAATTAAAAATTCATGATAAAGAGGAAGTGACATGGAAAAGACTAAGATCAGAAGGAAAAGACAAGGATGGTCTTAAAGAAGCTGAGTTAAGACAAAAACTTATTAACATTATGAAAATGTATAATCTTTTGGAGCATTTTGAAGATACATCATCTCCAGAACGACCCAAATCAGAGTCTGATGAATATCTAAATAAAAGTTTATTTAAAGATAAGAAGCTAAATAAATTGTGGCATAAAGCTGAAATGGCTGGGTTCACTGCATTAGAACTTGAAACTTTAAAAGAGGAATTTAATCATCATCAAAATAAAATAGATGAATATTATTCAATTTTGAAGGATGTAAAACAACCTGAATCAACCGCCCAGAGTGAAAGTGAGTTTTATTTTTTTTTGGGTTAACCCATTTAACGATTTAATTAAATTCTTTGCAGATTCTGTTGATGAAAAGCTTGAAAGATTTAATACAATTGAATACAATGAGATTCCAACTTCAGATCATATTCAGAAAGCAAACACGCTGAGAGAAAAGCATCAAGAAATCAGAGAGGGATATGATCGCCTGCAAAGACTGGCTCATAAAGGTCCCAATAGTAAAGAATTTGTAGAACCCAAAGTACAAGGATTGTGGAAGATTGCATTGGAGAGTGATTTTGGTCCTGAAGAATTGGAGTCCATAAGAGTAGAATTACTTCATTATGAAAACAGACTAATGAAATTGAGACATTTGCAAGTAGAGCAAGTACTTAATGAAGAGAAGCACAAAGAAAAGGCACAGTTATTGGGAGAAAAACCTAATGGACATCTTCTGTTAGATGATAACATTAAAAAACAAACTAGAAAAGTTGAGAAATTGCATTTAGACTTAGAAGCAAAAATTATGCAAAAACATTTAGAATTATAATATGAGAGGTATGATCTAAAAACATATCTATTGTGATTGAATTTGTGCTAACTGAGATATTTTTTTATGTCAGTTATTGATAAATTTTTTAATCATTGTTTGTGAAATGTCTAATTATTTATATATGCAGCTATTATTGTATTCTTTGTACTTTTATTGTAAATAAAATAAATTTTTAAAAGGTTGTTTGCAAATAAATTATTACTTCAAGGTAAATGTAGTAAAATAGTTAATGAAGCTTATTCATAATTAAAACTAATAAAGGAACTAAGTAATGAGGGGGAATTAAATAGTGGGATCAATTTATGATTTATAGTGAGTTCTTATGTTGAATAAATTAAAATATTTAAGTAAAAGGCATATTAAACGAATCGTTAGATACATTATCTAGACTTGGGTATAATTTATAATTCCAATGGTTTTAATTAAATAAAACTATTTAATGTAATACAAGTAAATGATATTTCCACAAAATTGTGTAAGTTGTTATTCCTAGAAATAATGCTTTAAAGCTAAAAATTAATTAAAATCTAATAGGTAACAACACGAAAATATCTATTAATTATAAATACTGGATGTACTTACGGTAAAAAAAAAACAAAGAGAATTGTAATAAACAAGTAAGTACCTATTTGAATAAATCACACTTAGTAACTAGCGTGCGAGGTTGGAAATGCAAATTCTTGAGTTCTACATCTATAGGAATTGACTTCGATAGAATTACAGATGTTTCCAGTATAATAATTATGATGGATCATTCCGTAACTTTGACTGTTATAGGGACTGTTAAAATTTGTAGAAGGGTAGATGTCTTGCTGGGGGTATCGCCCACATTTCCATGGAAATATATATTGTAATTCGTTGGGCATATGAATTGAAGATGGGTCTTTAGGGTTGTTTAATTGGGGTGTTGGTGGAGGCATCCGGGTGTCCGTTGACGTTTTTGGTACGTTGTACTTTTGTGGAGAAGTCTGTTGGCCCGTCATACTTCTTTCATTCCGACGAAACTTTGCTCTTCTATTTTGAAACCAAACCTGAAACAAAATCATACTGACAATAAATAATATCTATTTTTGTAAAAAGGATTATCAATTCAAACGAGGACACCATTTCCACAATTTTCTTGAATTATGTATTTTTTATTATTACAGTCGTACTCCGGTAACTCGAATCAACATGTGATGAAAAAAAATTCGGGGTATCGAGACTTTGAGTTGTTGAAGGATAAAATAAGAAACGTGAAATTTTTTTGTATTGTTAACGTGGTACGATATATTAAAAAAACAATTTTTTGACGTTTATCTTAATTTTTATACTACAAATAGATAAATTATATTATTAATTAAATTTCATTTATACTTTTTAGGATATTTTAGATCAATAGAACGATGAATTATTTGGAATTTTCTAATTTGACATCCCCTCTGCACCATTTTAAAAAGGGACATTTTAAAAATTCAAAATAATACAAGCAAATTATCATAATAAGGGTAGGTATATTAATTTTTGCCATGTTTATTCAAATATAATTTTATCGTGTACACAAAAAAAAATATTTATAAAATTATAAATGATGTTAAGTAGATGATGTAACACTCTTATGTGAAAATACATAGTTTGCTTTACGATAATTTTATACATTTCCCAAATACCAAAATTTCAAGTATTTCAAAATATACAGGGTGTCTTAATTACTAGACAAAAATCACTCCCTGTGCATCACAAACAGATTTATAAAAATTCTAGTAAAATATTTGAAATATGCTTATTTAAGATTAAGGGGCATATTAAATTACAATCAAAATTTACCCTGGAAATAATTCATAATTTTTCATTTCTTGGTCCACTTTCTATTGACCTATAATTGTATAAAAAGTAAGTAGGTATAAATAACATTTCTATTTATTTATTAACTATTTATGGTCGAAAAGAATAAAGAAAATAATAAAAAAATCGGTTTTTATTTTTTTGTTCGTTCCACTAAGTTATTACGTTATTAGTACCTACAGTACGGTTATAATTGATTTCCGAGAAGACCAAAGGCACTTTTTACTATCTTCCCAGACAAGGCTCTTTTATTGAATTTTTAACCCTTTTTAATTTTCTGTTTTTATCCGATATTTTATGCAATTGTACGCAAAATTGTGAATAAAATATAATTTTTTCGTACATATTATACAGGGTGTTTGGAAGCTGGGTGCAAAGCCTTCAGGGGGTGTTAGTATAGACCATCTAGAATATTTTGAGCCATATTTGTCCTAACCAAAGTCTGATATTTTTTTTAAAGGGAGCTTTTACGATTTTAGTACCAAAATCCCGAAATGTTCCAATTAAGTGCTAATAACGTAAAGTTTAAGTGGAAATGTCTATTTTTTTTAATGTACTTTATAAGCCTAAGGTGGATTTAATGGTATCAAATCATTTAAAGTACCCTGTTTGCAAAAAATATCATTTATCAGACTAGTTAAACATAACAGAAAAAAATTGAAGAGCAAAAATTTGATTTTTATTGACATTTAAAAAAATAAATAAAATAGCTACAGGTCTGCAGACAAGTTTAAAAACATGCTGAGTTACTGTTCTTTCTTTTAAGGTATCATTTACCTAGATATCTTTACAATTTTTGAAGTTAGGACCCAGCTTCCAAACACCCTGTATTATGTAGCTTGGGTAAAACTTTTATTTCTTAATATCAAAGTGAACTTTTGGTAGTCATGGCAAAACCGTAGTTTATTTACAATTTTATTTTTGATCGGTTTAAAAATTGTCCTTTCGTTGTATTTTTTTTATTAACTTTCTTTTGGAAAGGGTAAAAAATTTTTGGTTGAACAACAAAGAATTTTGAGAATATGCAGGGTTCGCAACAATTCGGCTCGATGACTCCTCAACAAGGTAGCATGCCGTCCACGATGACCATGCCGATGCCTCAAATTCACTTAGGTCAAGGAGGTCAAAATCAGATGTCCATGAGTCCTGGAACTCCTGGATCCCTACCACATATACAAGGATATCAGTATGGAGGAAGTGGATTTCCAACAGCTGGGGGAAACTTTTCTCAAATGGGTGGTTTCTCTTCTCCGCAACCAACGCAAAATTGGCAAGGATGGCCAATGTCTAGTGGGCAGCAGGGGGGAATGCCTTCGCCATTCCAAACTAGCAATTTACCATACAATTTACCAAGTGGAGGAAGTGATGGACAAAATATGGGTGTCAAAGGGCCAAGGTATACACTTGATGGTAAAGTAGCTGCTAGTTCAAATAATATGAATCCTGGGGCTCAAAGTCAAACATGGACGAGTAGTTTTCAAGGAAGCAATGGACAATCGTCAGCGAATATGCTTCCAACGGGAAATTATTCCTTTAACATGCCACGAAATGGCATTTAAAATTGTTCATAATACATTTATGTTGTGTTAAGAAATTTTGTTTATTATTCATAATTCACGTTTGATCATAAATAAATTTATATTTTATCAACTAATATTTACTTTTATTAGTAATTAATAATAAATTAAAATTAAATGTGATTTTACCTGAACTCGTGCTTCGGTTAAATTAACTTTTGCTGCTAAATCTTCTCTAACGAACGCATCTGGATAATGGGTTTTCTCAAACACCCTCTCGAGAGCTGTCAGTTGAGCTGTAGTAAAAGTTGTTCTATTTCTTCGTGGTTTCTTAATTTTCTCGGACTCTCGACTAATTCGACCAAACTTGGACACTGTAAAAGAAAATACCTTTACAATATATAGGTACATTTGGATAAGAAATAGCTAAAAAGGTAAAAATTATTAATCACTTAATTACATTATGCACGTCTTTAAGAAGATTAAAACGGTTATACATTTTTGTTTTAAATTGGTCCTTGTCTGATATATTAATAAAAGCCCATTTGTGAAAGATTTTTTTTCATTTTACCCCCGAGTGCCAAAAGTCAAACATTTGGTAATTTCTCATACTGATAAAATGGCTTCCTTGCCAGTTTTGTGAAGATTGGATGAATATTGAAACTTCAGTTTTCTTGTATCTACGTTTGTGAAGAATTTTAAGGTCAAATTTGGACTTTTCCTTATGTCTCTTTTAAGTGAGCAAACAAATAATCAAGTCTAGAGTTCTTCTGAAGTGAGTGGGTTGTGAGGAGAATTAAAAAACCAAGAGGTTATTGAATTGATTGTCGATTTTAAAAATATTTAGATTTTAGATATCTATAGGTATTAGATAGAAAATTGCAGAGAAAAAAATTCACATAGAAACTGAAAACTATAATGTTTTAATGTTACGCTAAATCTTCATAAAAATGAGGAACGTGATGTTGTTAATTTATTAGGTATTTACGATACTGATGTATTTTTTAAAATTAGTCCTTATGATGTCAGATATATTAATAAAAACGAATTCTTGAAAGATTTTCTTTCTCTTTACCTCCGAGTGTTAAAGGTTTTGGTATTACTCATATTGATAAAATTGCTTCCTTGGCTACTTTTGTGAAGAACAAACGAATATTAAATACAATTCCATTTTTTATAACCACAGGTTATGATGAATTTTAAACGATTGTATTTTCTGGAATTTAAACTTTTTTCTGCTTTTGTAAATAAGCAAAACAAAAGTTCAGAATTTTTCTATTTTTTATATTTTTGAGTATTGAGAAAAGTGAGTTGATTGCAAGAATATTTAAAAAACCGAAAAGTTATTGAATTGATTGTCGATTTAAAAAATATTCATTAAGAAAAGATTGTGTGAAGGGGCCGAAATACCAGAAATTTACGTTGAAAGTTCAGTGTGTTGTTTTGTGTATCTAGATAATTAATTAAGGATATTAAAACAGTAACATTTTTATTTAAAATCAATCCTTGGCAAGTTAGATACATTACTAAAGAAGCATTCCTTAAAGAATTGTTCTCTCTTGACAATTTTGGAATAAAAAAAAATATGTGCCAAAATGTACCCGAAATGTGCTATTATGTGCAACGTAAAAAAAATTATTCAAAAAACTTAACTTTTATGACTACATCCTTTTTATGATGTTTAGTTAGCTCCACATCACTTCATTAAAACCAAGCCAATTGTGTTGTAATGTGCTCAAGATGTGCTATCATGTGTCATTAAAAAAAATATATATTTACTATAGTAGAGAAATATTAAAAATATTCATTAATGAAGACTTAACATTTTACGAAAAATCTAAACTTTTTGTTCAAATATTTTTTTTTCACATTAGTACATAACAGCACATTGTGGGCACACTACAGTTTTGATAAAGTGATTTTGCGGAGATAACTAAATATCACAAAAAAGATGTCTCAATAAAAATTCCATTTTTCAAGTAAATATTTTTCTTTAATGGCACATGATAGCACATCTTGAGCACATTACAACACAATTGGTTTGGTTTTAATGAAGTGAAGTTGTGGAGCTAACTAAACATTATAAAAAAAAGGACCTAGTCATAAAAGTTAAGTAATAGCACATTTCGGGCATATTTTGGCACATATTTTTTTTCTTTTAACTTCCAAAACTGTTTAGTCAGCTTTTTGGACATCAGAATGTCAGAGGCCAAAAGTGTTGGAACTATTTTTACTGATAATTATTGTGAAGATTTAAGGTATGTCAAAATTTATTCTTTTTTGTATCCAAAGATAGATAATAACAAATTCAAACAAATTTACGGTAATTTCTTTAAATTTGAACTTTTGTTTCTGTTTCTTTTAATGATATAAAACAGGAATTAATAGTGTGTACTTTGCTTAAATTTTATTTCTTTTTGGAACGGAGAAAAGTAAGAGAGGCTATTGAATTGATTGTGGATTTTAAAAATATTCATTAGGAATAGAATGTATAAAGAGCCTAAATATTGGAAATCGGTGTTGAAAGAATCGATGTGTTGTTTTAAGTGTTTCACGGCAAGTATAAAATATTTGGATATTTAGAAAAATTAAGCAGAAAATTGTAGAGAAAGAAAAATAATACAAAATTGAAAACTAAGCCAACAAAATAAAAATGTACGAATATTGCACTAAATCTTAACAGAATGAGAAACGTAACGTAGTTAATTAATTGAGGATTTTAAAACAGTACCACATTTATTTAAAATCAATCCTTGGCAAGTCAGATACATTACTAAAGTAGCATTCTTTAAAGAATTGTTCTCTCTTTATCTCCGAATGTCAGAGGCTAAAAGTTTTGGAACTATTCTTACTGATAACAAATTGTGAAGATTAATGGAATGTCAAACAATTTTTTTTTGTATCCATAGATAATAACAAATTCAAACAATTTTACGGCAATTTCTTTAAATTTGAACTCTTGTTTCTGTTTCTTTTAATGATATAAAACAAGAATTAAAAGTGTAGAGTTTTTTTTAAATTTTATTTCTTTTGGGAACAGAGAAAAGTGAGTGGGATGCCAGAAAAATAAAAAAAACCGAAAGGTTATTGAATTGATTGTCGATTTTAAAAATATTTATTTGGGGTACAATGTGTAAAGGGCCGAAATACCGGAAATGTATGTTGAAAGAATCGGTGTGTTGTTTTGAGTGTCTCGCGACATGTACAAAATATCTAAATAGAACACAACATCGTTCGAGAAGTACATACATAAAATTGGCAGCGTGAAATAGATCTTGTATCCGTCGTCTCATTATAGCTGAATGGAATATTATATTATTCCAGAGATGTTTCCGACGGCATCTTTCACATGTTACTGTCACAGCTGACTGCTGATGTGAAGCCTTTCGCCAGCTGATAGTATCACGCACTAACATGCACACACAACACTCTCAGATTCTTTGGAAAATTGTTACTTCTTATAATCAGACCTTTAAATATCGGCAGAGGCAGAACATCATGAGGTTTCAGTAGGTACATCGTTCCAATTCAGACAACAAAAAACATTTTCAATTTGAAATTTGAACGAGCAAGAAGTTTTTGATGGCTGGTAGGTACATAATCGTTTTACCAACTATTGGCTTCATCAGGATGTGATTTAAGACGAAAATCATCAAAAATAAATTTCGAAACCTCATGAGCTGTGAAATGCGCGACAACAGTGACAGGCGGAGCTTACACTCGGGTATTTAGCTTACGGTAGGCGGAGTTATTTCTCTGCGCATACCAGTGTCAAGGCTCATGACATATTTCCAAAACAATTGAACCCTAGTTCTGAAATATTAAATTTAATTCTTTTTAATTACAGAGTGTCACAAAATTTTTACACATTTCAAATTAAAAATTCATTTTATAGTAATTTGTTTTGTTATGGTGCAATTCGAACGTTCGTTGGTGATTTGTTCCCCTTTGTCATTACGCCATAATTATTCTTTCTGCCGATTATTTGCCGCCGTTTTTTCTTTTGCTCCTGTGCGTGATCCAAGATCACAAATTGCCGCTGCGACGCACAAAGACAAATGGTCTTTTGAACAAGCGATGGAACCAGCGTGTACATGTATACATTTACAGTTTGACTAATTTTCATGCAAGACTGGAAAAAATTCTAAGAACATGTTGTGGCACTTCAAATGTATTAATAAAATATATAATAACTGATGTGTGAGACAAGGAATAATTTTATCCGCAAAATCCAATTTAAGCGTCTTTTAAGTCAGTGGCGGATTTACATATTTGCCGCCCATAGGCTATTCAAAATTTGCCGCCTCTACTGACACCTGCAATTCTATACCCTAATTTACAATCAATTTTTTTGTCAATGAAATTGCAACTTTATGATTGTATTATATTTTTATCAGACTAATCAGCAAATATTTATACGAATTCATTAGGATTAAAAATTTAAGAATGTTAAGAAGAACTTTCGTTGAATGGATATTTACAGATTTTATTTATTACAATATTATCAATATTGTTTTTTTTAATTATCATCATTCTAAGAAATGTATAATATTTATGAAATTTTGTGCAACAATGTGCAATTTTTTACGTGTAAATTTATTAAATTTTTATTCTACGCTCAAACAGGTTGTTAATATCATCAGAAATATCAATAGAAAAGTATTAATTTTCCACATATTGTATATCTATATAATATTTTTTATTGTTATTTTTAAGCAATTTTTTTTCGGATCCCATTTCTCTTCGAATAGATATATATTTAAGTGGTGAAACATATTACAAATTAATTGAATAGTGTGGGTGGACCTAAAGAAACAATTATGGCAATAATTAATTTAAAAAATAGGTAAAAATACTAAATTTCAAATGTAATACTTAAACGCTATTGGAATATTTTAAAAATTCAAAATCACAATAGTATATTTTATAAATAAGCGTTTAGTCATTTTTCATATACAGACGTTAGTGTATTCAGTATACTGTATAGCACTAAAATATTGTAATTTTTGTTGATTTTTTTGAGCCTCGTTTTTTTCCGTGTATAAGATAATAATTTTCTTTTATTTCTGTACGACAAAAAAATTTTTGAGCAAAGTTTGTCACCCCCTAAAATCTGCCGCCCAGGGCTCTAGCCTATTTAGCCTGCTGACAAATCCGCCACTGTTTTAAGTTTCCTGGAATCAAAATGATTGTTCATTTAATAAAAGAAGAGGATTTCAGGCTTGAAATTGCCAAAAGAATACCAAAAAGCATATGACTGAATTCGCAAAATTCAATTTTGGCCTTAAAACTACCAAAAAACTTCAAAAAATTTACGATTAAATTTTGGTCATATAATTGCCAAAAGGAGGCCCAAAATTATGCACGGTGAAATTACCAAAATCTAATCTATAATCCAAACGTTACTTAAATTTCCTGATGAAACTAGTGATGAGCAAAGCAAGACCAAGACCAAGACTCGGATAGTCTTGGGCTGTATCTCGGTCTTGTTTACTCAGTCTTGGTCTTGGTCTTGCTCAAATTCGTCTGGTCTCGGTCTTGGTCTTGGTTTTGCTTACGCAGTCTTGGTCTTGGTCTTGCTGAATTTCGCCTGGTCTTGGTTTTAGTCCTGGTCTTGCAATAAGGTCTTAACGAACATTTTTCAAAAAATTTTGTAAACATGTTTTCATTTGGCAAACATTTTTAAACCTATATTCACTATCCACAAATTGAAAAAAAGTTCATTAAGATGTTATTGCTTCTTATTATTATTCAATCATAAAAAGAGTCTAAAATCAATTATTAATTTATGGAGTACTTTAGTGATGAGCAAAGCAAGACCAAGAAAAATTTTGCTCATCACTGGATGAAACTAAATCAATCGCAAGAAAATTCTTTCTTTTGTAATGCAACTACAAATTTAAGGTTTTCGGCTTTTTTCCTTTATATATGCCACATGACATTGCTTCATGAAGTTTGATTTTTTTAATGCTGCAGGGGATTGTAGACCTGACTATTTGATATTAATTTCAATTTGATACCTCCACGCGTTCCTGAGAAAAAGGCAACGAAGTGATCCTACAAGGGGTTTGTTTTTGGTACGAAACCCTAAAAAGAGGTATACATTTTGGGCTAAAATGTAAACCTAATCACTCAATAATAAATTGAAATTGCGAAAAAAAGTCCAAATATATATATGAGAAAGTTTCCTTAGGTTCCTAATGCAAACAATGGACTGTATGTTTTATAAAAAAGTTGTCGTTTTGGGAAAACATTTTTGTATGAAGAAATTCCCAAAATTATAATCTAAACGTTATAGCCTGATGAAATCACAAAAAGTTTTTTAATAAAGAAAGATGTCTTTTCCTCTTTGGGTTTGAAATTAATATTATAAAAAATGTATAATTTAATTCCCAAACTTTCTAAACTTCTTAATGGAATAAATAGATTGTATGTTTGATAAAAGGCTTGTTTGTTTTCCTGAAAACATTTAGGTCTTGAAGTTGTCAGAAAAAAGTTCAAAACTAACGTAATTGTTTGCAAAATTAAATCAAATGGTGTTCCTTATAGAATCAAAGAATTGTTTGTTTGATAAATGAGCTGTATTTTTTTTGAGGTACATTTTGGTCTTGAAATTGTCGAAAACTTGTATGGTTAAATCTCCAGTATTAAATCCAAATACCATTTAAGCTTTTGTGAGGTGTATTTTTCTGTTGTCATTATCAAAAAAAAAGAAGTCTACAAACTACAAAATAATTCTCAAAATTCGGTCTACATGTTGTCTAAATTGTTGATGGCATTAAAATATCATTTGTTTGATTCAACAGTTGTTTTTCTTTTTGGGAATATTTTGGCCTAGAAATAGCTAAAAACGTACAGAACTTGCCGAAAACTGTATGATTAAATTTCCAAATTCTCATTCAAATATTGCTTATATTTCTAATATAATCAAGTAATTTTTTGTAAGATAAAATTTGCCTTTTTTGGCAACATTTTGGTCTTGAAATTGTTAGGAAGAAGTCTAAAACTCGTATGGTCAAATCTCCAATAATAAATCCAAATATCATTTAAGTTTTTGTGAGGTGCATTTTGCTGTTGACATTAGATATCAAAAACAAGTCTAAGAAATATGTAATTAAATTTGAAAAATTAAATCTACATATTGCCTAAATTATTGGTGGAATTAAGGAATCATTTTGTTTGATCTATTTGTTCGCAAACCAATTATGTTTAGGTGTATCTGCAGAAAGGTGTAATCTAATATATAAAATTCTCGTACTATCCCCTAAATTCAATCCAACTAAGATTACATAAGTTTCCTATTAGAATCAAGGGATTGTTTGTAAGATAAAAGGGTTGCCTTTTTGCGGATTGATTATTTGGTTTTGAAATTCTTTGGAAGATGTTCCAAATATATATGGTTGCAACCCCAAAACTAAATCCAAATTCTTAAGTTTGTTGATGGAATCAAAGGAATTTATGTTTGATAAAGGAGTTGCCTTTTTTGGTGTTGAAATTTCCAAAACCGTAGTCCAAAAAGTGTGTGTTAAAAATTCCAAATAATAATGCAAGTTTTACCTATGTTTCCTAATAGAATCAAGGGATTGTTTTTTAGGAACATTTCGGTCTTGAAATTGTCATAGAAAAGTCCAAAATTTAAAATTTTAAAATTCAATCCAAATGCTGCCCATAAGTATCTTAATGAAATCAAAGGTTTGATTGTTTGATAAAATACTTTTTGGGGAAATATTTTGGTCCTGAACTTGCCTACAGGACTTCTCTAAAGGATTACAATTTATATCAAGAAAGACTTCCAAAGATTTAGAAACTATATATTTAATCTAAAAATTATTAAGACACTTAATAGAACTGTCTGTTTTTGTTTGCAATTTAAGTTCATTTTTACCACAAGGTCCATAGAGCGAGGACTTAAAACCTCTTTCGACGATCCAAAATTTAAATTATGAAAACTATTCTTTTTTATAAAACTGAAATCAATTCAACCATGTAAGCAGGTACGTATTTTCTTGAATAGTTAATTAAGTTTTAAGTTTGATAACCCCAAAATAAGTGTCGAGATTTAATATACATCCTGTATAATAAGGGTTGCTACAAGTGAAATTCGATCATTTTGACGGAATCCCTTTTGTGGCGGCGATATTCACTGGACCCTTACGAACTTAATGGGTGGCAATGAGTGGCCCAAAATTTGATTAATGGATTTCAGATGGTGACATGGGACTTTCAGATGTTTTAGGTGCAAAAGGTGAAACCAATAGAGAATAAAATACGTACCTACCATTAATAGGGCGCTAAGGTGTGGGGTGCTTTTTTTGACAAAATAAAAATATTAAATTTAATACAGTACTCATACATATATGTATGTAACAATCACATAAATTCGACTCAATCAATTCAAAAGTAAATTTGTTTTGTTATGTCCCAATTTAAATTGAATTTAAACCTATATAAAATGTTATAAGGTTGTATTTTGAATAAAAATGAAGTGTAGGTATTTAGGAATTTAGGTTTATCAGTAGTATAGATAGTCCTTTGGAATAAAAAGTAATTTGGACAGTCAAAATTTAAATAACTGAAGTTTCAGAAGGAGTTAAAAAATTGTTTAATTACTAAATAAAATAAATTAATATCCTGGGGCCACCATCAAACTAAGGCTCTTAAAAAAAAATGTTGTTATATTTCTATCATAAAAAGTAAATATGTAAAAAGCTACCTGTCAAAAAGACAACAGTATGTATACGTCAATGATACTTAAAGTGAGGAATTAGTAGTTATTGACTTGCGGAGTTCCTCAAGGAACTATTCTTGGCCCATTGTTATTCCTCGTCTGTATTTATAACTTGGTAAATGTAATTTCGCCGGAAATTATAGTTTCTTTTGCTGATGATACAGCAATAATTAATTCTAAACCAACTTGAACTGAAACCATTGAATCCACTAATCTTTTTTTGGTTAAAATTGCTAGATGGCTTATATCTAATAAACTTACTCTTAAGGTTAAAAATTTGAATTTGTTACTTCTGTTAACCATAATGACACTATACCTCTTAATATTTATATAAAAATCGGCAACGAATCTTTACAAAGAGTAGAAAATACAAAATATTTAGGAATAATGATGGACCAGAATTTAAAATGGAACTTACACATTAAAAAAGTTTTTAGTAATTTGAAATATCTATTGTTTGTTTTCTCTATAATGAAAAATATTGTAAGCAAAAAAACTGTGATTATGATATATTATGAATTATTTAATAGTTTAGCCACTTATGGAATAGAAGTTTGGGGAGCTGCGTATGGAATTTCCATAAAACCGCTAAAAAAATTACAAAAAAGAAATTTTCGTAAAATAATTAATATAATTAACATTATTCAATCATATAAGTTGAAAATATTAATTCATAATTACCAATACTTAAAAAAATTATTTAGCAATACCACAAGTAAAACGAGCAACAAATTTAAACCTACCAAAAGTCAATTTAGAAATAGGTAAAAAATACACTTGTATAATGCAATACAATGTTTTAATGAATTGCCTACAAACCTTAAAGCAATTAACACAAGTAAAGGTACATTCAAATATAAATAAAATTTTTTTTAATAGAATCGTCCAATCCATAATGAATTAATGAAAGCTAGAAAGCTTTTAACTTAGTTTTAAGCTTAATATGTTAAATTAGTATTAAGTTACCAGATCATTGTAGGTATAGGTAAATATTTACCTCTTAACTGGGTACAGCAATGTTAGCTGTGTTACTAATATTGTACATGTAACTAAATAAATAAAATAAAAAAATAAGAAGCCTTAAATATTACAAATAATTGTACAATTGTTAAAAAGTATGTACCCTCATACAAGTCCTTGACTAATTCCAGGTTGAATGGTTTCGACCTTTACTTGATGAAATTCCATATTATCGATGATAAAAATCTAAATCTTAATACATATATAAAATGCTAATGTTCGTACGTAAAGACAGGGTTTTCTCTATCTCTACCTACTCCAATCAACTTCCTGTTGGAGTCGTAAATACCCCTTGGTCTCCAGGTGGGAGTAAGGGAGTTTGGTCGCGGTGGGTGGAAGTGGGTGGCTGTAGGTGGCAGAAAGGTGAAAAGAAATATTTCTGTTCTTTTTTAAGTCATAAGGACTTCCAGAAAAATTTCAAAATTTCTAAAATGATCTAAAAAATTCTAAAATTAGCGCAAAATGTTATTATCGACTTAGAATGTTCGAGAAAGTTCTAAAAATTTCTTGAAAGATCTAGAAAGTTTCAAAAAGTGTACATCTACGTTTGACCGATTTTTATGAAATTTTATATGTATATTCAGTAGGTCTGAGAATCGGCTGCTATCTATTTTTCATTGCCCTAAGTGATAGGGGTTGTCCACCCCTAACGGTTTTTTTATTTTTTGAACAAAATTTTTATTTTTAATTTTTTTTATAATGTGGCATTAAAAAATACATAGAACTCTAACTTTTCACCCTTCTACCACCAACCCCCAATTTTTAATAGCGATATTAGTACTGTAATAATCTTCAACTCTCAGTGGTCGATAACTGATCAATTATTATCAATCGATTAGTCATCCCCGCTAGGCGTCTACTGATGTCACTACTCACCCAGCAAACAGCACGGAGTGGGGATGAGAATGACGTAGATTTTTTTAGAATGTTACAGGGAGTTCAAATGTTTTAAGAAGTAAAAGAATGTTTTATTATAACATTTCAGAATGATTTGGCAATGTTCAAGAATGTTCCAGAATCTTGAAGATCATTCAAGAATGTTTCAGAATGTTGAAAAAAGTTAGAAAATGTTTTGAATCATTATGGGATGTTCTGGAAAGTTTTAAATTCGCGAATATTATAGAATGTTCCATCAAACGTGTAATGTGTTCTTACCCGAGCAACGCGCTATTGCTGCTAGTTTAAATATAAAATGAGATTTAGCAGTTATCTGAAAAGGGGTAGTTTGGTGGTCAAAACATATCCTGAGAAGGTCCTTTTTGGGCGCCAGAGAATATTCAGTAATTAATTAAGAGTCCATTAAACACTAACGACAGCTAAGGGTGTTAAGTTTTCGTAACATGTTGTTAAATAATATGTATAAGGACTTTCTCCCTCCATTATTCTTTTATCATTTTTTTTAAGGATGGTCCAGTTAAATTAAATTGATCTGGTATTTACAACGTTATTTGCAAATATTGCCAGGGCACTTTAGAAGACAAAGAACATTTAAAATTAAATTCGCGAATATTCTAAAATGTTCCATCAAACGTGTGAAATATTCTTACCCGAGCAACGCCGGGTATTGCTGCTAGTTTAATAATAAAACACTGTTCTGGATTTCACTAATTTTATTGTTCAAAAACACATGTTTCGCCAAAAGATTTGGCTTCGTCAGGTGTTGAGTACTTACTACTAACTTTTATTGAGGGATAAATTCCTTAATAGATTTAAACTAAGGGGTGTTTAAAAGGGAAAATTAAAAAAAAAAAATTAAGAAGGGAGAACTATCTACTACTAATATCTAATTGGTCGTTTAATAATATATCTTGTTTTTTAAATTTATTTATTTCTTAGCGTCCTAATAAACTTAATTTATATCCCTTGGTATTTACATGTAATATTTCATATTGATTGTTAAAATCGTGTCCTGATGCAGTTACATGGTAAGAGTATGTGGAGTTAGTTTTATTTTTTACATAACTGTTCTTATGTTCTAAAATACGTTTTTAAAGGTTCTTCCAGTTTGTCCTATGTTTATATCAGGTCCAGACGCACAAGTTAACTTACAAACTCCAGATAGTTTTTCTTTGTTGATTTTATCTTTATTATTTTTTATTAGTTTACTTATTGAAAAAATGGTTTTGTAAGCTAAATTCAGACCTAACTTTTTTAAATGTGTAGCAATTTTTTGTGTGATAGGGCCTAAGTAAGTGATAGTGTTGTATGTAGTTTTAATACGGTTTTCTGGGTAAATCGTTTTCAATAACAATCTATTTAATTTAGTTTATGTTGTATAGGATGGTATGATTTTCTATGTATGACCATATCTGTATGTGAGGGTTTGTAAAGAATTGAAAAAACAATTTTATTATTAAATTTTTTGTCAATGTTAAATCTAAGAAATTAATACTGTTATTGTTTTCTTCTTCCAAAGTGAATTTAATATTAGGATGTAGGTTAGGTATTAAGAAATTTTAGAATAGATTCGAGTTGTCTTTTTGTACCGATAAAACAAGTAAAAATGTCATCAAGGTAGATATCTATGATAAAATAAAAAATTGTTTTTATAGGAGTTATGATTTAAAATTATTGATTCATCTAACTGGTTAAGAAATATTTCGGCTAATAATGGGCTTAAAGGTTTTCCCATTATTAAACCTTCTGTACCTGTATAGAGTTGGTCATTAAATAAGAAATATTTTGTGATTAACAAAGGTTTTTAAAAATAAAATAAGTGAAATCCAGAACAGTGTTTTATTATTACATTTTTATCATCGATAATTCCAGGTTAATCAAATGACTGTGAGATACACAGAGTTTTGTTACAAAAGACGATAACAATAAAAGGGTAGTGATTGGATTAATAAAATTGTGTAATGATTCTCACCTTCAGGTACTTTTGGATAAGATCGATTTGCGTCGATCTTCAGCAGACTACAAACAGAGAATCCTGTCATTAGGTCCTTTCCAAACTCGGAAGTGATGTTTGATTTGGATAGGTCACTTGACGTCACATTTTCATCACCGTTCATTTTACAAAACATCAATAAATAGTCTTTAACATTTTAAAACTCCCGATTGATATTTAGTAATTTGTTAGTGTTTTTTCCCACAAAACAAAGAAAAAGATAATTTATTTGAAAAGTCTTATCGAACAAATTACTACACGTCGGTACAGATTAATAAAATAAGCGACACGAGAGCCGCCAAAATTCGACATTTAATTATGGCAATTAAAGAGTTGGACGGCGTGATTAAAGTTGAATTTGAAATTGATATTAATGCGGTGTTTATGTCCCGTTAATTTAATAATCGTGGCTAAAATACGACTACGTTGGTTTTGTGTTAATTTGAAAAGCTCGTGCCAGTCCCCTCCCCAATGACTTAATTTCAGAGTTGGCTCGGAAGGCAGAACATAAGCCAAGTCTCGGGGTAGTGCGGAGTGGCGCCAAAAAAAAGAAGAACCAAAATCGGGAAGGGGAAACAGCAACATGGCTTATAGACTTTCAGAAATTATGTTCTCGCTGATTGAGGATAATTGTCGGAATTAGGTGACGACGTTTTTCACTCCCTCAGCAATTATACGACCCAACTATGAACAATGCTGAATTGGTACCACGTGGTGGGCCCGAAACGAAACATAAGACGGGAATAAAGGAATAGGAAGTGGTTGGACATCATAATATTATATCCACATTTTTATTATGTGCGAGCTAGTTATGGTACATGTACAGAAGGTAATTAAAATGAATAATTAGTGACGTCTAATTACAGAAAAAAGGCGGTTCCTTGTTACAGTAATAAAGACGTGTCATTTAAGAGGACGACTTCAATAAAAATGATAATTTATAAAATCAGGATGGAGCATTCACTAGATACTCATTTTCACTTAACATAAATATAAATTTACAGCAATATTTATAAAGAATTGATTTATTTGAGATAGTTAGTTCGCTCGGCATTTGGTGAAGCATTTTTTAAATATGAGAAAATATATTAATAAAAAATATTTGGCAGGTGTTACAAAATTATATTTATTCTCTAATAATTGTTTCGACTATTATGCCATTATCAAAGAGTATTTAACTTACAGTTGATGGTCGAAGCTATTAATACTTGTTCAAACTTATTAACCAGGTTGAAAGTTGAAATTAAACAAAAACTTTTTATTTTGTAGACATTACAATATTGTTTCGCCAAACATTGGTTTCGTCAGGTGACGATTTAACAAACTTCAATAATTTTTACAAGGTATATCTAATACATAAAATCCTCGTGTCACAATGTTATAGTTACCCCACTCCTCCGAAACGGCTTAACCGATCTTTATGAAATTTTATATGCATATTCAATACGTCTGAGAGTCGGCTACTACCCCTAAGTGATAAGGGTTGTCCACCCCCAACTTTTTTATTTTTTGGACAAAATTTTTTATTTCAATTTTTTTATGATTTGGCATTAAAAAATACATACAACTCTAACTTTTCACCCTTCTACCACCAACCCCTAATTTTTAATAACGATATTAGTACTGTAATAATCTTCAACCCTCAGTGGTCGATAACTGATCAATTATTATCAATCGATTAGTCATCCCCGCCAGGCGTCTACTGATGTCACTACTCACCCAGCAAACAGCACGGAGTGGGGATGAGAATGAAGCATACTTTTTTAGAATGTTACAGGGAGTTCAAATATGTTCTAAGAAGTAAAAGAATGTTTTATTATTACATTTCAGAATGATTTGGCAATGTTCAAGAATGTTCCAGAATCTTGAAAATCATTCAAGAATGTTTCAGAATGTTAAGAAAAGTTAGAAAATGTTTTGAATCATTATGGGATGTTCTGAAATTCGCGAATATTCTAGAATGTTCCATCAAACGTGTAATATATTCTTACCCGGGCAACGCCGGGTATTGCTGCTAGTATAGAGTATGTACAGGTAAGAACAGGGGAAAAGGTAAATTAAGTATTATTAAAAGAAAGATTTTTAACAGAAGGGAATTTTTGCAATCAATTTGGTCGTTTAATGCTAAGCCCTGTTTGTAATATTTATTTATTTCCAGCGATTCTAGAAAAGTTAATTTTGTGCTTTTGTTTCGTACCTATATGCAAAATTTTGTAGTCTGGATTAAAATCGTGGTTATCATTGATTAAATGTTCCGCATATGTGGAGTCCATTTTTTTAATATAAAGCTAGACCGATGTTCCTTAATTCTAGTTTTGAATTTAGTGTGGAGAGGGGAACTGTATAAAAATGTTAAATAAGTATATAATGTAGCGACCAGTGACACAGTACGTGTGTGCGATAACAATTTGTGGCATGTATTTGTTATCGCTAACATGCTTACGGCGTAGATCCCGCACACGGTACTTTTCGTGTTATCAACTTGCAAGATGTAAATCATTCTCCGGCGACAAGTAACAAGTTAAATTCTGGAATAATCGAGGACTTTCTAATTATTACTCATCATTCGGGAATACTCAGGATTTCTTCGAGTTCCTGTCTAGAAAGTTCGAAAGGTGTATTTAAAGTGATCATCTTTGGACCGAAAAACAGTTAGTTGAAGAAAGCATCAGTGCGCGAATTAAAACCGATAATAGACAAAGTGATATAAATAAATTGTTATATAAATAAGTGAATTGTTGTGATATAAATGGTAGTTCTAAGTTAGAGTTTAAGTGTTATAAATAGTGTTAAATAAATAATTGTTTAAATAAATACTTTGACTAGAAAATTCGTTACAATAATATAATAATTTGTCTATTTTATTGACATTTTATAGCCATTATTTATAGCAAATGTTTTTAATATGGTTACTTCTTTTTCGAATTGAATTCCAATTGAATAAATAAAAACTATTCATTGTTGCACTAGTCACTTGTTGAAAGTTATACATCATATAATAAAATAAACAGTATTCATGAAAAAATAACATTTACGTTAGAAAACTTTTTGGATTTAACTAAAAAAAGAGTCAATTCTAAACATGAATTTTCAATTTACCACAAATTCACCCATACAGACACAGTAATTCACGCAAAATCCTTTCACATTATCTCACATAAATTAGCATCCTTCCATTCGATGATCCACAGATTAATAACACTCCTTTAAAAAATGACGATTATAACGCGGAGCTAGAGAGAATTTATTGTATAGCTATTAATTACGGATATTCTCCTAGTACAGTAGACAATAAGTGAATAAAAAATTAAAACAAAAAACTACCAATTGTATGTACCTACCCTTTGATTAAAGACAAATTTAACAAATTTAATTGTTTTACGTATTTAGGCAACAAACTGTGAAAAAGTCTATGTGGGACAGACAGTTAGGGCTTTTAACACTCGCTTTCTCGAACACTACAACATAAAAAAAACAGAGTCTACATATACTCTGAACATCTTATTGAATGTAACGATAATTTTAATAAAGACTCTAAATTTTATATTTACATAAAAAAGGCATAAGTTTAAACTTTTTTGAACAATTGAAAATTAATATAGGAAACAGAAAATGATTCTTAACGACCAATTAATTAGATATTTCGAATTCTCCACTGCTAAAACTGAATTTCAAGCTGCCCTCTACCACATATTGATTATTTTTAAGGTTTAAATACTGTTATAATAGATGTAGTTTGTTAGATCTTCACCTGAAGAAGCTATAGTAAAGCGAAACGACTGTACTGATACAAATAAACCTTTTCTTGAAATTTAGAACTATCCAGAACATCTCATAATTATTCAAAACATTTTCTAACTTACTTTAACTTTCTGAAACATTCTTGAATGATCTTAAATATTCTAGAACATTCTTGAACATTTCCAAATCATTCTCAAATGTTATAATAAAACATTATTTTACTTCTTAGAACATATTTGAACTCCCTGTAACATTCTAAAAAAATCTGCTTCATTCTCATCCTCACTCCGTGCTGCTTGCTGGGTGAGTAGTGACATCAGTAGACGCCTGGCGGGGATGACTAATCGATTGATAATAATTGATCAGTTATCGACCACTGAGAGTTGAAGATTATTACAGTACTAATATCGCTATTAAAAATTGGGGGTTGGTGGTAGAAGAAGAAATAAAAATAAAAAATTTTGTCCAAAAAATAAAAAAATTAGGGGTGGACTACCCTTATCACTTAGGGATATGAAAAATAGATAGTAGCCGATTCTCAGACCTACTGAATATGCATATAAAATTTCATAAAAATCGATCAAGCCGTTTCGGAGGAGTATGGTAACTAATATTGTGACACGAGAATTTTATAAATTAGATTTTATGAATAAATATAATTTTGTGAAATCTGCCAAGTGTTTTTTATTTATATATTTTCACATACACAATTAATTATTATTAGCATCGATTTTAGAAGCCATAGGAAAGTATTTTTCTAATAATTCTTTTTTTTTTTAATTCATGATTCAAATCATGACTGTGCAACTATTCAACAGATTCTTCATATGACGGATTTGCAATCAACTAGAGCGAGAGCAGGACTTTTGTTTACTTGTAGGTTGCTTACTGGTACCACTGATTGCCCACATTTATTAAATACTTTTAAAATTTATGCACCATCTACACTTCCTAGAAACAATAATAAATTATTTTTAATTCCCCTGTCAAGATCAGAAGAAAAAAGTACAATATTATCTTTAAAAATGTAATTATATTTGTAAGCTTTTCTTTTAATGTAATTATTGATTTGTTTGAGGCTTATTCCTTTGGAATAAAAAAATTAATAAATAAAATTTGCCAGGAGGCTGTGCTGTACCTAAAAATAATATAAATTTTACCAGTTTTAAAATAACATTCGCAGGTTGTCGAAATTGAGGTGGGTAATTGCTTCTGAGAATTTAATTTCAAGTTTAATGGGTTTTCGTTTACATTTACATTTGCTGTCTCATGAGCAGACCCACTAAAAATGTACAATTTTATACCTCGGTTTGCACCGATGGAAATAACTGTTGCATTTGGATTTTCTTTTATTTTTAGCGTCCTTTCCTTTAAGTATCGAATTGATCATAAACCCGGGGATGTTTTACTCTTTTATTTCAATAACAATTTAGATGACTGTCCAAGTAAAAGATTTTTTGAATTTAACACAAAATTTGTGGACCATCATGTTCAAAATATTGCATGTATAAAATAAAAACTTACTGTATCTATCTATCTATTCGGTAGTGCGTGGGCTTTCAAAGGTAAATAACCACAAGTCTATTGTTAAAAGTTGTTTCTTACGTCAAAGGCACTATTTCAAAACAATAATTCGTCCTTGTATTAAAGTTACTGCTAGGTTTTTGAAAATATGACGACTGTAACTAATAATAATTGACTTACAGACTAATTAGAAAATAAATATAATAATTAAAGTTTTAATAGGTCAGTGATTCTTAAGTAAAAACGTTTTATTCATTTTCAGCATTTTTCTCAGCTATATTTTCATTTCTGAATCCTGAATGAGGATACTTAACATTAAAGGGTCTTTGTTTTAAAAATTTGCATTTTAAGAGAATGCTTCCCGATTCTCTCAGAAACAACTTTTTCATCGTTGTAGTAAATTTGCTTTTATATTCGTGAAAATAAATTTGAATTGATCAAGAATCCTTTATTGATTCTTCCTTAAAACAATTTTACTCATCGCCAACAATTTTCTCACACTCCCAAATCCTGGATCAGGATGAGCACTTGACATTAAGGTTTCCAAAAATAAAAAATTTAAACTTTTTTTTTTATATTTGACAACTTTGACCTCGTTTTTGTAAAAAGCTGTTTGGATATTAATCTTGGTCAGTGGACAAAGGAATCCTTCCAGTATAATGTTTTATCCTTTTTTAAAATAGGTACTGACAACTCTCACCTGATATAACAGTATCTGTGAATTTATCAAAAAATCCTTTCGATGTATCAATTCTTTCAGAACAATCTCTTGTCCTCGGTGTTAAAATGCTTATATTCTTAAAAAAATTGAATTGGTAGCAAATCTTTCGGCTTTTCCTTAAAGTTTTCCTACATGTTTTTATACTTAAACAATTGTTTGTGATCATTCTTTTTTTTTAATTCGACAACTCTGATGTAGCCCGGTAAAAAGATTTTTGATTTTGATCCTTTCGATGTATAAATTCCTTTAGACAATCTTTTTCTTTAAGTGAAGTTGCTCCGTTATTTTTAAAAATAAAATTGAATTGGTGAGGAATCCGTTAGCGTTCCTTTAAAGCTTTTATACTCATCTCCAGTATTTTAACAAAAACAAGCAAAGAGCCTCCTCAAGTATAAATGATGTAAAAAATTATTAGGATCGTTTTTTTTTTTTTGAAAATCCGACAACTCATCTAGGACAGTAGATACTATATATCTGTGATTTTCCTAAAAAAATCATTTCAATGTGTCGATTCCTTTGGAACAATTTTTTCTCCTTGTGGTGAAGTTGCATCTAATATATTTCTGAAAACAAGTTAGAATTAGTTAGAAATCCTTTGGTTCTTCCTTGAGACAATTTTATTCATCTATAACAATTTTCTCGACTATATCGGTACTCCCAAATTCTGAATCAGGATAAGTACTATACATTATGGTTTCCTCAAATATAAAATTCGAACCTATCTAAGCAACTATTTGATGTCACTTTTTTTTTTAATCTGACAACTGTAGCCTCGTTCTTTGTGAAAAGCCACTTGTTGGATATTTATCTTGGTCATTGGTCAAAGGAATCCTTTCAGTGCAACGTTTCTTTCAGAACAATTTTTTATCCTTCCAATAATGTTGGCTTTATAATCTCAAAATTAATTTGAATTGAAAAGGAATCCTCTATCTTTTTCTTAAGGTTTCTACAGGGTTGTTCACGCTGGCCAAAATATGAAAATTTCAAAAACTTTAACTTTTGGGTTATATAGGGGTCTATTATGGTTACTTTTAAAATTATTTTCATATCATATAGGGATTCAATGTATCAATTCTCTCGGATAAATTTTTCCTTCCGTAAAGTTGCTTCTTTATTTTTCAAAATAAAATTTAATTGGTGAGGATTCCCTTAGCGTTCCTTTATAGCTTTTCTATTCATCTCCAGTATTTTTTTAAATTAATTGTTCAATTCTGAATGAAAAATATTTAACAGTAAAGAGTGTCTTTAGATATAAATGCTGCAAACAATTATTTGAGACCATTCTTTTTGCAAAATCTGACAACTCTGTTCTTGGACAGTAGTGGGTATCTATGTTTTTGTCAAATTAAACTTTCCAGCGTGTCGATCATTTTGAAAAATTTTTTGTCCTTGGAAAACAACTAGATATGAACTGGTCAGGAATCCTTTGACTTTTCCTTAACATTTTTTAGTCAATCTTGAATGAAGATATCTAACATGAAACAGTCTCCTCAAATAATATATTTGAGGTCATTTTTTTGACAACTCTGACCCGGTTTTTGCAAAAAGACAATCGTACCTTTGTCTTTGTCAAAAGAATCCTTTCAGTGTATCGATTCTAGGAATAACTTATTACTTAGATATTCTTACGCAGCATCGGATGCCGCATGGGCAAAAACAATCATTCGAAACATCAGAAACCGGAAAAAAAATCGGCGACAGAAATAAGTAGAAAGGCGGCACCGTAGACAGTGGTTCGGCCTCCTAGAGGCGTAACGACCACCACGTTGTTACTGAGTAAATTACGAACTTAGCCAAGTCTTGTGTCTGCGGCCAAAAGTATGATAAGTGATGTGACAAATCCAAGTTAGCTGTTCCGGTTGCGGTGAAGCGATAATAAACGTCAACAGGCAGACAGACACGGCCTGATCCGGAGGCAAAAAAATCCCTTTAGCGATAAACGTCCAATTTTATTTTAAAGAACACGACGACAAAATTATTTTACGCAGGACCTAAAATGTCCTCTTCTTTTTCTTTATCAATGAAGACTGGAAAAACTTTGGCGGTTGTTGCAGAACGAACAAAATAGCTCAAACCCCAACTCCAAAACACGACACTTTAGTTGTCCGAAGCACTTTTCGGTAACAAAGTTACCTTCTTCAGGGACTGAAGTGAACTAAACCTGTTTAAATCCGATGACCGGGAAGCCATTACGAATGAAGACTGGAAAAACTTTGGCGGTTGTTGCAGAACGAACAAAATAGCTCAAACCCCAACGCCAAAACTAAAGTGTCGTGTTTTGGCGTTGGGGTTTGAGCTATTTTGTTCGTTCTTTCTTTATCAAGTTTAAAAAGGGTAAGTGACAACTCTTGCTAAACCGGGGACTCCTAGACACAAATACACTTACTAGGGTAAAGAAACAAATTTCTAAACTACATTATAATAAAATATTAATTGCATAGGGGAATATTCCCTTTAAACTGCATTGGATGGTTGAGCTGAATGAATTAATTGAGATTGTTGGGTTTGGTTAGGTTAGGATAGGTTAGGTTACTTTTAAAAGCTGACGTTAAATGAGCACTCGATGGTAGTAAAATGGTGTTATTAGTTCCAAATTAACGTTGCAAGATTTCTCAAATTCAATAACAATATGCAAAAATATAAATAAAGTAAAGCTGATGGAAATTATTTGAAATTTATAAAACAATTTCACCACTAGTCCTCATCATCTACAGCAGGGCAGACGAGTAGGGATTAGAAATCTTCTTGAACACAAGGATGTATTATTTGGGGTCTTGTTTTTAAAGGTTGGCATGTATGACCGGGTTTTTGTAAAAAGATACTTGGATCTTTGTCTTTGTCCTTGTCAAGAGAATCCTTCCAGATTCTCTCAGAAACAATTTTTTATCCTTGCAGTAAATTTGATTTTATACTCCTGAAAATAAATTTAAATCAGTCAGGTATACTTTTGTTTTTCCTTCAAACAATTTTACTCAACTCCAACAATTTTCTCAACTATATCGGTACTCCCGAATCCTGAATCAGGATAAGTACTTACTATTAAGGTTTCCTCAAATGTAAAAGTGAAACCTACCTAAGCGACTATTTGAGGAAAAAAAGTGGTCAGATCTCATGTAGAGCCAAGATTCTTGATCTATGCGCCCTTACTTTACCAAACCTAACTTCACATACTCTATATTTTAGTCAAAACGTGTGGCTTGGCCGTTTTATTTCACACACGATGAACGAATGCCTATGAAATCTTCGTAACGGTAGCAAAACGGCCAAGCCACACGTTTTGACTAAAATGTAGAGTATGTGAAGTTAGGCTTGGTAAAGTAAGGGCGCATAGATCAATAATCTTGCCTCTACATGAGATCTGACCACTTTTTCATAGATTTTGATTAAGGTGTAGTGTAGAGCTTGTAGGTTTAGAGCGTGTAGTCTTTAGAGCTTGGCTTTATACGAGATCTAATAACTTTTTCACAGGGTAAGCTATGTAGACTCGTCTTGGCAACATTTTTACATGAAAATGTTTTTGGTGGGATTTAATTTACTTTTGTAAGTTGGTTAATGAGTAATTTGGACCAGTAACTAAAGTAACAAATAATACGAACGAATTATAGAATTATTACAACGATACGATACGACTACGAAATTACGAATATGAAATGCAAATATTTCTTAACAATCGTTCATCATTCGCAGTAGAAAAATGTCGATAGCGCATTTCAAAATACAGTCAGCGCCATCTAGTGACGTCGGCTGATGTCACCGTCACTATTATACCGTGTTTAAACTTTCACCCTATTTTTAAGAGTTAGGGGATGATTTTCAAAGAAATATGACGTTCATATTTTTTTATTTGTTATAAGTATTTTATTATTTTTTTCATATATCTAGCTTTTCAATAGTTATTACTGCATGATTATGTAGTTAGTGCAAATGTAGTGCAAGTCTCATACAAACTTCCACCTCCTATTCCGAGGGGATAGGTTAGGTTAGGTTTGGTTTTTAATTTTTTTGTTGTCTGTAGTAATATTAGCTTACCTACCAAATTTTAGCGTTCTAGGACTTCAGGAAGTACCTTAAGAATTTTGATGATCAGTGAGTGAATCAGTGACGAAATCGGGGGTTTTTAAACATTAATATCTAAAGTATAATAGCTACGACATTCAACCTTTGTATGTTTAATAATTGTACTAGTGTCATTATATCTTATATTTTTTTAACTATTCAGCATCATCCAAACTAAAGTTATGAGAGTTCAAAAAAACGACGAAACGTTTCGAGAAAAGGTAGGTAGTGCCCTTGCGCTCCACTTGGCTCGTCTTGGCGGGGGCACTCCTGTGCCCCCAGATATTTATCTTGGTCAACGGTCAAATTAATCCTTTTAGTGCAACGTTATTTTCAGAACATTTTTTTATCCTTGCAGTAATGTTGTTTTTTTATATTTTTCAATAATTTTTCAAATACATTCTAATAAAATATTAATTGCATAGGGGCACAATTGAATGAGTTCTTGGTCCCTTACCTTTAAACTGCATTGGATTATTGAACCGAATGAATGAATTGAGATTTCGCAAAGACATAATTGTTGGGTTAGGTTAGGTTAAGTTAGGTTACTTTTAAAAGCTGACGTTAAATGAGCACTCGATGGTAGTAAAATGGTGTTATAAGTTCTAAGTTTACGTTGCAAGATTTCTCAAATTCAATAACAATATGCAGACGCAGATGAAACCTCTAGAAAAATATAAATAAAGTAAACCTGATGGAAATTATTTGAAATTTATAATAAAATTTCACCCTAACATTTAGTCTGAATCCTCAAAAAAAAAAATTTCACCAAAATCAGATCACTCGTTTGAATAACCTGTTGAGTCTTAAATCTCATCTACAGCAGAGCAGACGAGTAGAGATTAGGAATCTTCTTGAACACACGGATGTATTATTTGGGGTCTTGTTTTTAAAAGTTGGCATGTATGACCTGATTTTTGCTTTGTTTTGAGGATTCTAAAAATTATACGGTCTAACAGATAAATAAAATCAATTCTCCGGTTGATTTTTAAGTGACCCCATAATGGACAGCTGAAATGCTGCAGTTAGTTATCTTCTCAACGTTTCGTTGGAAATTGTGATATGTTTATCAGAAATTATTTCTGTATCGAATACGACTAAAACAAATAAAAGAACTCAGAATCAAATTTAGACATAATTCATTCCATTGCAAAGGGAAAGAGTATTAGTCTGTTACCATGGTGTTGGACCTTGAAATAATCCTTGGGGATGCATGCAACGACTGTGTGCAAAAAGCTGGAAAAACTACTCCAATAGAAGGTCAATTTATGGAAGAGGGAGGATTAGAAGTTCAGAAAATTGTTTTATTAAAAGGAATAAAATAAGGATCATCTAGATCCATAGATTGATCGAATATGGACTGTTGGGCAAATTATAATTATACAAAGACAAACAAATCCAAACAAACTAAATAAATGCAATCTAAAGCTTTTACATAACATTCAGTTTGAATTTCCAGATTTCAATAGGATAATTCGATTGTAGGTACCTACATGGATGGATGGATATTTTAGAATTTCAGTTTTTCAGTTTTTTTGATTTTATCATCATTTATCACAAGGTACTAATGAAAAATCGAAGAATTTATTTATTTGTTATTAAATTAAATAAATGCACCATGAAGTTCTTTAGTAACTTTTGGAGTTTGAATTGCCAGATGCGTGATCACATAATCGATTAAATTTTTTGTATTTATTTTACTAATGGAGTACCCGAGAATCTATTTGTTTATTTCTTATTCCAATGTCAAGCACTTCGAATTAATGCACCCCGATTTTTTGAGTAACTTTGGAGTTTGAATTGCCACGTTATCGAACAGATATTTAACTGCAAATGGATACTGATTCATTCATTTATTTTTTCCTCGGGTAATAGGTATATTTTTTAACTATCCTAAACGCATTTTATCAAAATTGAATTTGATTTTAATTTAGCATTTTCGGTAACAGTTTTGTTTATCTTTTGCTGAACATTATATTGTGGTATTTTTGGTTATATTATTACTGTGACATACACCAGCAATATATTAAATGTTTGATAATGCGTGTTATACTTCTTGTCAAAATTAGATCCAAGGGGACACTTTTTACCCAAGTATCTTTCGACGAACTTTTTTAATCGCGTTAAGCTCAAAGCAATCGTAAATCACGTGGACTACCGCAATTACTCATTGGTTTTTAAGAATTGCAATTTTTACAGTTTTATTGATTTTAATATTATTTATCAACAGGTGAAAAACCGAAGAATTGGTTTGTTATTAAATTAAATAAATAACTTTTGGGTTTGGATTATTGCCAGATTCACAACTAGATAATTCAATTATTGGTAATGAATAGATTTCTGTTAGAATTGGATATCGGTAATCACTTTTGCAGTTTCATTGATTTTATTATTCGACATCAATAGTATCTACTTAATGAAGAACTCAACAATTATGCTACTAGGCCAAACAAGTTAAATAAATGCATTCTGAATTTTTTTGGATAATTGTAAAGTTTAAATTGTCACAGTCGTGATCTTATAATCGATTATAAAGGAATGAATTACATCTATAACATTTTTGAATTTCTTTAGTAATGGAGAACCCGAGAATTTCATTCTTTATTTCTTAGTAGCTAGGCCCGCGACTTCGTCCGCGTGGAATAGTGACTTTCGGCAGCATTTAAAATTTTTTTCTTCTATATTTTTATTTTCTGGGCCGTAAGCCTTTTTGCCGACGTAATTACACAAAAACTGCCATTCCTTATTTTTGCCCCCTTTAGGGTAAAATTTTTACAAAGTTTAAATGTCGTATTTATATCTAATCAAAAGCCTAAAAAATAAATTTCAAGCCTCTAGCTTGATATCTACTTATCTATTTCTGTACCAAATTCTCATTTAAATCGGTTCAGTAGTTTGGGCGTGATTGCGTAACACACAGACAGACAGAGTTACTTTCGCATTTATAATATTATACATTATTATAGTTTAATTATACTTCAAAATAGTTTATATAGCTTAGTAATCAACTACTTTTATTGATCCAAATAAACAAAACCTCTATAACTTTTTACACTTAATATTTTAATTTTCTGGGCCGTAAGCTTTTTGGACGACGTCATTACACAAAAACTTTCATCGGCTAATTTTATCCCCTTTAGGGTAAAATTTTTACAAACATTGAATGTCGTATTTATTTATATCTCTAATCAAAAGCCTAAAAAAATCTTTAAAAATTACGGAATTTCCGCACAAACTTTCCTATTTCAACCCCTTACAACCCTTTTTTTTCGATTTTTCAATGGGAATAAGATATTTTTTCGCAGTAAAAACGTAGCCTATTATGTGTTAATCCAGGGTGTCAGCTAACTCCATACCAAATTTTATTAAAATCGCTCCAGCCGTTTAGACGTGAAGAAGTAACAAACATACACACTCACACACTCACAAACTTTCGCCTTTATAATATTAGTGTGATTCCAATAATTGGGAATCATACTTTTTTTCATTTGAAAACCCGACAACTCTGATACAGCAACAGCAGTTACCATAGATCTGTGAAAAATCTTTTCAATGTGTCGCATCCTTCGGAACAAGTTTTTGTCCTTGTGGTGAAGTTGCATCAATATTTTTTAAAACAAATTAGAATTAGTCAGAAATCCTTTGGTTTTTCTTTAAAACAATTTAATTCATCTTCAACAATTTTCTCGACTATATCGGTACTCCCGAATCCTGAATCAGGATAAGTATTTAACATTAAGGTTTCCTCAAAAGTAAAATTCGAACCTATCTAAGCAACTATTTGATGTCACTTTTTTTTTAATCTGACAACTTTAGTTTCGTTTTTTGTAAAAAGCCACTTGGTCAATGGTTAAAGGAATCCTTTCAGTGCAACGTTTCTTTCAGAACAATTTTTTATCCTTCCAACAATGTTGCCTTTATATTCTCAAAATTAATTTGAATTGAAAAGGAATCCTCTATCTTTTTCTTATAGTTTCTATACTCATCTCCTCTATCTTCACTAAACGTGCAATCCTGAATCAGGATCATTCCATTTTTGCAAATTCTGACAACTCTGACCTGATATAGCAACAGATATCTGTAAATTTGACAATTGAAATATTTTTGCAAATTAATTTGAATTAGTCAGGAATCTTTGAAGTTTTGCTAAGTTTCTCCACAATTTTTCTCAGCAAAATGAACCAGAATATTATTACGAGTACTTGCCAATTAAGTTGGTGTGAGCATAATTAACGAACATCTTCCTTGGATACATAAGGAATATTCTCGGGTTTCCTGAAACATCTAGAAAACACCAGCAAAGATCAATGGGAAAACAATTGGATTACTAGACGGCTGTAGAATACCCTAGAAAAATGCTGAGAAGACTATAAAAGGCGGACGAGACACTCACACCGAGTTAGTTGACAGTGGACAGCTGATGTTTGGAAGCGATCGATAGGCGATACAGGCGAACCATAGAGGCGATAGAGTTCATAGAGAGCGATAGATAGTGTCTACCGGAACGGCGATTAAAGGAGACTTTTAGTGAAATAAATTGTGCAGACTTGTTTATAACTGTAGTCTAGTCAAATTAACTTTAGTACTTAAATAAATTCGTTGTTTTGTTTTGTTTATTGTGTTTTCTGTGACCGAACACGTCACAATATCTAATATGAAAAATTAAATGCTGCAAACAATTATTTGAGACCATTCTTTTTGCAAAATCTGATTTGGGACAGTAGGATCTATGATATTCCCAAAAGAATATCCTTTCAATTTATCGATTCTCTCGGACAATTCTTTTTCTTCCGTAAAGTTGCTTTATTTGTTCCAATGTGAAACACTTTAAATGAATGCAATTCGGATTTTTTGAGCAACTTTGGAGTTTGAATTGCCAAATTATTGAAAATACTTTCGATTCCAGATAGATAAATTTTTTAGAAGTGAACATCCATAAAATTTTTATACTTTTATTGATTTTTTTACCCTTCATCAGTGCTAACAAGGAACTGAAGAATTAATTAATTTTCAACTTTCCTAAAAGCTTTTTTCAAAATCGAATTTGATTTTAATTTAGCATTTTCAGTGACAGTTTTGTTCCTCTTTTGCTGAAGATTATATTGTGGTATTTAATAGAGACTTCTGGTTATTTTATAACTGTAACATACACCAACAATATATTAAATGTTTGATAGTGCGTGTTATACTTCATGTCAAAAATAGATCCAAGGGGACACTTTTTGCCCAAGTTTCTTCCGACGAACTCTTTTACTCGCGTTAAGCTCAAAGCAATCGTAAATCACGTGGACTGCCGCAATTACTCATTAGTTTTATGATGTGGTTGGTTTGAGTTTACACACATACGTTTCTTCTCTTCCACCACCTCCTTCCTCCTCGCTCCTCCGGTTTTCTTCTTTTGGTTCCCCTTTTTGATGACGTACCAAAAGCTGCCTGTACCGTTCTCTGTCTGTCTGTCTGTCGGTCCGTTGTGACTAATGTTGCCGGTGTCTCGTTTACATAATTTGCGCCAATCAGTGCTCTCGTCCGTCTTGAGCATACCGCAATTTATCTCGAAACTTCGGCGCAGTTAAATGCCACATCTGTAAACGTCAACGACGGACGTCGGGGAAGAAGAAAACGACACGGTTGAAGAAACGGAGACCGCTAAACATGCCGTGGACCGAGCGTCGCGACGGCTTATGTTAAATTTGTCACCCACGACATACATCACAAAAAAATACTTAGGTAAAAGAAAATAGTGGGAACATTAAAAATTGACGCACATTTTTTTTTTTTTAATTAAAATATCCGATGTCCAAAAAGTTGACTCGACAATTTTGCAATTTACAAAAAATATATGTGCCAAAATGTGCCCGAAATGTGCTATTATGTGCTACGTAAAAAAAAATTATTCAAAAAACTTACCTTTTATGACTAGGTCCTTTTTATGATGTTTAGTTAGCTCCACAACATCACTTCATTAAGACCAAACCAATTGTGTTGTAATGTGCTCAATATGTGCTATCATGTGCCATTAAAAAAAAATATTTACTTGAAAAATTAAAATTTTATTGAGACATCTTTTTTGTGATATTTAGTTAGCTCCGCAAAATCACTTTATCAAAACTAAACTTATAGTGCTGTAATGTGCCCGCAATGTGCTGTTATGTGCCAATGTGAAAAAAAATATTTGAATAAAAAGTTTAGATTTTTCGTAAAATGTTGAGTCTTCAATCTTCATTAATAATACTTTCTCTACTAGTAATGTTATTACGAAGAAAAATGGAAATTTTACTTTGACGAGAATAGGGAAATGACTTGACTACATAAGTATTTTCATATTGTTTTATAAGAATATATATTTATTACTTAATAATTACTAATCTTCTATTCTAAGATATATGTATGTATATACAGAAATGAGCAAAAATTTCAGTCTCTTTGTCTTTATGTTGTGATAACACTAAAATGGTACCATATGAAAAGTTTATTCCCTACACTAATAGAAAACTATCATTAAATATAAAAAGTTACTATTAACAATAAAAAAAGGTTTAATAACACTTTGTATTGATAATATTAATAATAATACGAATTTTACAGTGTACAATACATTCTATACAATCGTAAACTAATGAAAAGTACAGGTACTTACCTTACCATAACATGAAAAAGAATGTATGGTGATGTTTCATGAACAATATCAAAAGTAAAAAGAAACACTAGGTAATAATTTGTTTCACAAATTTATTTAACAAACTGACAATATTGTTTCGGCAGTTATGCCATTATCAAAGTAATTGTACAGGTAAACTTAACTAGTATTTATATAAAGGGGCTTAAACTAATACAAATATACAAACATAGGTACACAGAAGCATATTTATTGGTTTGTCTTGGTTGATAACTTTAATAACGGGGAAATCCTAAAATCGGTCTGGTCATTTGTTACCTGTTTCTGTTCTGTTATTGCTTTATGTATTTCTAAAATTTCCAAGAGATTTAACCGTTTACCTTTATTGCAATTATGTATGAGCTTTAAACTATTGTTATCTATAAAATGATTATTTTCTAAACAGTGTTGCGCTAATCCTGTAGTCTTTTTACAATTCTGAATAGATTTGTTATGTTCATTTAAGCGAATTTTTAATGACCGACCTGTTTGTCCTAAGTAAATAGCAGGACAATTTTGACATTTTATTTGATAGACACCGTTTTTCTCTAAAATATCTTTTTTATCTATTTTGTTGTTCACTAGTAAAGAGCCTAAATTGGTTTTGTTTATGGAGATAGGAGTAATTTCTAATTATTGGAAATGTTACTAGAAATCTTAGGTATGTAGTTCAAAAAGAAAAATCGTTTTTTCTCCTTGATGGTACAGTGATAGAAAGATTTAAGATTTTGTTTCCGTCGTTTTTTATGTAAAAGGTCATTTATCAAAGAAATGTCAAAACCATTATTTTTGCTAAAAGTTTGATTGTTTTTAGTTCTTTATCAAAGTTTTCTTTAGTTAAAGGTAAATTTATTAGCCTATGTAAATAAGAGTGGAAAGAACTTAGTTTTATTTTATAAGATTGTTGTGAATGTGATGGTATGAGTGTGTCAGTGGTAGTAGGTTTGCATAACTGCCGAAACAATATTGTCAGTTTGTTAAATAAATTTGTGAAACAAATTATTACCTAGTGTTTCTTTTTACTTTTGATATTATAACATGTTTCACCAAGAGCCTAGCCAAAACTCTATTTCATTAATTTCATGAACAATATGCGAATACTATGTTAAGCATATTATTATGCTATTTTATCGTACCACATTTATCGATGCGTATAAAAAGTATTAATGAAGACTTAACATTTTATGAAAAATCTAGACTTTTTATTCAAATATTTTTTTTTCACATTGGCACATAACAGCACATTACAGCACTATATGTTTAGTTTTAATAAAGTGATTTTGCGGAGCTAACTAAATATCACAAAAAAGATGTCTCATTAAAAATCAAATTTTTCAAGTAAATATATTTTATTAAATGACACATGATAGCACATATTGAGCACATTACAACACAATTGGTTTGGTTTTAATGAAGTGATGTTGTGGAGCTAACTAAACATCATAAAAAGGACCTAGTCATAAAAGTTAAGTTTTTTGAATAATTTATTTTTTTACGTAGCAAATAATAGCACATTTCGGGCACATTTTGGCACATTTTAAATTCTAAAATTGATGAGTCAACTTTTTGGACATAAATATCCGAGCAAAAATAAACGTTTTTGATGTTTGTTACAATTATATTTTTTATTCGTGTAAATAATGATTAGAAAAACGACGATTTTATCAGTCAAATAACCGCCATCAAGCAAAATATAACGTTTCATACGCAGCAGATGTTGTTTAATTGCGGGGCCATCATCAAGGGTCGCACTACCCAGTATTTTTCTGGATTCGAATGAGATCAGTACGTAGATGATGCGGGTGACAGGTGAAAGAGAAGAAATAATTTTCGTTTGTGGTTGTTCGGTTCACTCCCCAGCTGTTTGAGTTTGTCGCTTATAAATATGAATTATCCCCTAATTTATCAAATCGAGACGTTTGGGTTAACATCCATGTTCCACATTAATCCTTTAATATGACAGAAGAGACCAGCGAACAGTACAACATCAAAGAGTTTCTTTGAATAATAAGTATGAATTCGTCGTGGCTTGGCGAAAATTATATTAAGAAAGGTCAAAATTGACTGCAACAATACGATAAATATGTATATGTTATGTATATACGTCTGCTGTAGTACATGTTTATAAACATACCCACGATTTGGAAAGAAATTCAAAGATATTCGTTTTTAATTTAGTTTATGGTACCTACTTATATTTAATTTTTGATGGTAACAAGTGGAAATGTTAAAGATATTAATAACTATTAGAAGATAATTGTTTGAAGCACTTATGGAAACCAAGTAACAAAATTATTGACTGAGTAAAGTTTTTCAGAAAAATAAAATAAAACAAATATATTTAACTGATTCTATCAATAGGTATACTTGGTTGAAATTTATATTAATTTTGACGAATAAAAACACACAAGTTTCAACAGATTTAATTAATCAACTTTACAATTGTTTGGTCACATTTTGGCTCCATCAGAAGTTTATTATTAACGTAAACCTAAAGTGATAACTTTTTTCCTTATTTACTATTTTGTTAAGGGAGCAGGGGACATAATCAGTAATGGATATTGGCTTAATTCAGTTTGTTGGTTAATTAATAGACTACTATTTTTAAATGTGTTAATTTCTAAAGCCGACAATTTATACCAATTTTTCTAAATTGCTGTTAAAGCTAGGTGTTTAAGGCTAATGGGGAAATCCGTACGAACGTAAATATAAGTGCAAGTGTGCCGGGTGCCGGCAAATATTATTTCGATTTAAAAACGTGAAAATATGTGAAAACCTGATACTCATTATTATTCGAAAAAAAAAAAAGGTATGCAGACACAAATTAATACAAAGAAACAGTTCCTTGCCCAATACTTTCGGTAAGTGTTTCCTCACTATACGATTGGTTTTATAAAAATATCACATAGAAAATAATTACAGTATATTTCTTTATCAATAGAATAGGCAGGTCTCAAAATGGTTTGTTTTATATTTTCAGACGTATTGACCTTTAATTTATAAAACATTCCATATCACCAAAACAACTTTAACCTGAAGTAAAGGATAACGTAAAACGTGTAACACCAATTAATTATTTCTGTAGTTGTTACATTTGTATGTAAATTTCTAATTTCTATTAATTTTCTTATTTATAATCGTAAATTGTATAACTTTATTTGTCCCATATAATAAATAATCTTAATGTAGTTTTTTATTTTAATTTTTGTTGTTACTCCCTCGCATTTTGTTACTGAAGTTATAATTTGACATGTTTTAACCCATATTCTTAAAGAAAACAAAAATTTTCTTTTTGTTAAAGGGTTATTCCATGTTACATTATAACTTTTTCATATTAAAATATTACAAAAATAAAAAAACTACATTTTTATTATTCATTGCAAATAGTTGAGTGCCCACCTGGCAGACGGCGCTGAAACTCGAATTCTCGAGTGATCCATCTATAAACCTTCTCTAATCTATGCTCCACACTTTTTACTACGGCTAACAATTCGAGTCTGGTTACGCACTAATTCCGTTCTGGTTTGGATAGAGTTCTGCTGAAGTAGCCGATCACTTTTTCTTCGCCATTCTGTGTTTGTGACAGAACTGCGCCAATTCCAATATTGTTAGCGTCGGTGTCTAGGATAAACTTCCCAGTTGGTAGGGGATAGCTCAACACAGGTGTAGAAGAGAGGGTTTTCTTTAGTTGTTCAAAGGCAGCTTGGCAGTCTTGCTCCCAGCAAAATGGTCTACTCTCTTCTGTGAGTCTTGCCAGAGGCTTAGAAATTTTAGCAAATCCAGGAACAAAACGTCTATAGTAGGTGCAGAGTCCAAGGAAGCTTCTGACTTGATGGACGTCAGCAGGTACAGGCCACTCCTGCACGGCCTTAATTTTCTGTGGATCGACTGAAACGCCGTCTCCGGATACTACATGTCCCAGGTAGTTGACGGTCTCTTGAAATAGCTGGCATTTCGTGGGGCTTAGTCTTAGATGGACGTCACGAATTCTTCGGAAGATTTCCTCCAAATTTTCCAGATGGTCGTTGAAGTCCTTTCCGACTACGATGATGTCATCGAGGTATACCAGGCAAGTCTTTCCCACTAAGCCAAACAAGACGGTTTCCATCAGTCGCTCAAAGGTGGCTGGTGCGTTGCACAATCCGAACGGCATCACCTTGAACTGCCACAGCCCAGTTCCAATGGAAAACGCTGTCTTCTCTTTGGCATCCCGGTCCAAAGCCACTTGCCAGTATCCGCTCTTGAGGTCTAAGGTGGAAAATATCGTCGACCCTGACAGTGTATCCAGGGTGTCATCGATTCGTGGTAAGGGGTAGCTGTATTTTTTTGTCACATTGTTTAATTGGCGGTAGTCCATACAGAAGCGTGTCGAGCCATCCTTTTTCTTGACCAGAACTACCGGCGATGTCCAGGGGCTAGTAGATGGTTCTATTACCCCGTCCCTTTGCATTTCACTTATGATGTTCTCAGCCTCTTCTCTCTTGGCCAGTGGTAGTCTCCTGGGTCGTTGACGGATGGGTTGTGCCTCGCCAGTATTTTATTTGTGCAGGACGACGTTGGTTCGCCCTTTCTTGCCACCGTCTACTTCAAAGACGTCTTGGTATTCTTTTAGTAGTACTTCTATCTGGCGTCGTTGGTTAGGATTACATTTGCCACCTGCTTCCTGGCACAGTTTCGTCAAGGCTTCTGGTAGGCGTTGCGTGTCTTCCGTTCTTGTTCGTAGCTTTCTGACTTGAGATGTTACAGTGTCCTGAGTAGTTAGCTTGAACTTTTCTCCGTTTAAGGTCACGACTTTTCTTTGGAAACTCAGGCAAAAGTCGTATTTCCGAAGCACGTCCAAGAATGACGTTGTCTTCAATTTCGGCCACAAGCACGCAGTGTCGGAAGGAAGTCTTTCCTATGCGGATTCTAACGTAGCTCTCACCTTGGACATTTACCATTTCCCCGGTGGCCGTACGTAGCTTCCATTGGGTCGGTTGAAGCTTACTTGTAGTCTTCACGTTGGCTCGTATAATTGTCCTGCTTGCTCCGGTATACAATAGGAACGAACACCGCCTTCCATTTATACGTCCCGTAAGAAAAAGGCTATCAGCTCTATCATTCATGGTTTTTGTCAGTGCAACTAGACTTGGGGCTTCTTGCTCCGGGATTGACGTTTGCCCCGGCGGCGCCGCGCCAATCCTGACTAATTCTGGTACGCGGGGCTTATCTTCTTGAGGAGCAGATTTCTCCCTCTTGCAGCTGATTCTCACGTGGCCCAACTTCCCATAGTTCGAGCACCTGATTTGTTTGGGCTTCCTTTCTATTTTAGTCGTTACTCGACGGATCATCTCTTCCAGTTTATCTTCGTCCCGACCGGCGGACTCTTCTTTCAATTCCCGCACTCGACATTGCCGTTGCGACGCCTGTTTGACGACGTCGTCTTCCAATGCACGGGCCAGTGTGTCTAGCAAAGTCCTCGGCCGGTCCAGTCGAAGTCGCTGTTGAATTTCGTCGTCCTTGAGTCCGTCAATAAACGCGTCAACGGGCAATCTTTCCAGGGTATCGTCGGCCGTACCGGGATAGGCGAGCCGGACTAACCGTGTGATATCCGCCTCGAATTCCTGAAGACCTTCCCCTGTCTTCTGTCGTCGGTTCTTTAACTGCACATGGTACAC
This sequence comes from Agrilus mali, assembly GCA_029378335.1. Lineage (NCBI taxonomy): Eukaryota > Metazoa > Arthropoda > Insecta > Coleoptera > Buprestidae > Agrilus > Agrilus mali. The sequence continues at coordinate 11,916,942 of CM055663.1, read as the reverse complement.
AGCCGTCAGATGTGCTTGGCCGTATCGCATCTCTAATCTTTTTACTAGCCGATGGTAGTCTAGTAATTCTTCCGGTGGCAACGTGTTCAAAATTTCGCCAGCATCATCTCGCAGAGCAAGAGCAAGTGAAGAAGCTCTCTCTTCTAGCGTCCATTTGTAGGCTTTTGCAGCCACCTCGAATTGCGTTAGAAACGTGGTCCATGATGTTTTTCCGTCGAACGTAGGTAGCTTCATATGCACTTTGGATGAGTTGACTGTTCTACTTTCACGTCGGGGATTTCTTTGCCGTCAACCACGCTATGCCTCTTTTCCGTGAGTTGGTTTTCTCGTTTTTCCAGATTCAGCACCATTTCTTCCAGCTGGGCCAATCTTTCTTTGAAAGTCCCCAGCTTTTTGTTTATTTCTTCTTGTTCTTCTTCGAATTTATCACAGTTTTTCTTCCAAATTTCCTTCGAATTTTTCTAATTTTTCTTCTAGGACTTTTGAATTTTCATTTAATTTTGCTTCCATATTCTTTGAAATTTCTTTTAATTTTTTTTCCAGATTTTCCTTTAATTCTTCAAGATTCTTTGAATTATCATTGAACTTTTCATTTAATTTATCTTCAAGATTCTTTGAATTTTCATTTAATTTCTTTGCAGATTTCTTTTTAATTTCGTCCTCAAATTCATACGTGCTGGGATCGAAGCCTTCTTTGGAGATCGATTCGCAGACCCCACACCTGACACCAATTGTAACGAATTTTCTAGTAAAAAATATTTATTTAAATAACTATTTATATAACACTTAACACTAACTTAGAACTACTATTTACGTCAGAACAATTCTCTTATTTATATAACCACTTATTTATATCACTGTTGTCTATCGCTTATCGTCTTAGTTCGCCCAGAGATGCTTTTTCACTACTGTCTTTCGGCCCAAAGATGATCACTTTAAATACACCTTTGGAACTTTCTAGATAATATCTCGAAGAAATCTTGATTGTTCCCGAATGATGAATAATAATTAGAAAGTCGTCGATAATTTACAGAAATGATCGTCTTACTTGTCGCTGTAGAAAGATTTATGGCTTGTAAGTCGCTTATTATAAAAGCCGCGCGCTGTAACTACGCCGTAAACATGTTAGCGATAAGAAGTATGTACATGCACACAAAACGTTATCACATACACGCACGGTTTCACTGGACGCTACAATACTTATAACATTATCTTTGTTAAAATTAAAGGCGTGCTTTTCCTCAATCAAATGTTTGGCGTCGCTAGAATCCGTAATAGCTTTTAATTTTCGAATAATATAAAAATTTTATGTTCTTTTATTACTGTTTTTTGAAATGTCAGTTTGCCTAATATAAGTATATTTTATTACAAGAGAGAAATAAATTTTTTTTATTGGGGGATTTTATTACTTTTAAAGTGTTTGCGTATGAAGTGAGTTGAGCAATTTTTGTGAAAATAAACTTAGTTAATAGTTTTATTTAATTCACCACTAAGTGAATTTAGAAAACACTCTGTCTACAATCAGCTTTTTATTTTTTCTTTCTTGTTTTTTTTTTAACCATCATTGGCCGCTAAGCAACAAACGGTTTCGCATTTGCAGCTGCTTATGTGCCTCATCGTCAACGCGTTTCATGGATCTGGCGTTTTCTGACGTGATGCACTTTGAAGTAAAATTTGCAAGGACAAAAGCTGCTGCTCCACCGTAAACGCTACATATCATTGGTTGACAAACAATCCAGGCAATTTATTTACTTTGTCTGTTGTAACTTATTATTGTTATTGCTGTTGTTGCGATTGTTGAGTATATTTTCAGGTAACATTACCTATGATGTAAATAAATGGTGCAATAAATAGTACACACAATGGTAGTGGCTTGTAATAAGAGAAGTAGGTAGTAGTAGGCTAGTGGGTGAATATTATGCGGGTATAACTATAGAATTACTATTTATACACAATAAATTATAGTACATATTAGTTATAATAGAGAATTAAATATTCAAAAAAGCAGGATATAAGTATTAATCGATATGAGTTTAGTTTATTGTTTAATTTTATGCCAGAGAATCTCTCCAAGTCTATTAAAAAGTTTGTTTTTGTTCCATATTTTTATTAAGCACTTGGGGTTTCCGGTGTAAGAAATATTACTGGGGTGCATAGAGAACTTCTAAAAACTAACTATAATTTTTGAAGGATGTTCTGTTTTAATTATGGATAAGACAGTAACTATGTTTTCACCAAAACTATAATTGCCTAGTGGCTGAAATCAATATTTGAGTTTAGGTAAATATATTGTAAATAAGGATAATATTAAGGATCCTATATTAATAAATGGTATATATCAGCTATTTTGTAATTTATGTGACGCTTTATATATCGGAAAGAGTGGGAGAAACATTAGGAAAAAACTTATTGTTGCACATGTATATTTTATATTAACAAGAAAGAAAAAACAATAGATTTGCAGAACATTGTGTAGGGTTCCCGCCTTATATTCCTTTCATCCAAAATAAAATCCAGAAACAGTAACCATCGTGCCATCTAGAGTCATCACCTTGAATTCAGATTTTCAATCCGGGAGTTTCCCGATGTTTCGCGGAAATTTTGTAATAATGGTTTAACCCGACTGGGGCCCCTTTGCAAACATTTCACGACCATGTCACGCGATTCCTTTTCTCTTTTCTGCGGCGTGAAGAGATGTCCAGGTATTACCATGTACTTGCTATTTAGAATGAGTAAGCACAAAAGGAAATTAGGGGGTCGCGGGGGAGACGACTGCGAACGACGAGAGCCGGACAATGGAAAAATTTCGGGGACATTCGAATTTGAACCATACTCGTGACAAGAATAAGAAAGTAAAATTTTGGGTGCAGTGAAAAAAAAAAGAAACAAAATATATTGTGATTGGATTTATGAAAGAAGGTAAATATCTTTTCTTTGTAAATTTTAAAATCATTTTTTTGGATTGCAAATAGATTTTCTTTGCCAATTCTTTTGATTGCATGGAAAGTATTTCAGTTTAATTTCTGTTTAAATCCAAATCCTTTTTGTAGTTTTTATTATATTCAATTTTGTTTGTTCCTTGAAGTAAGTACATTTTGTTTTTGAAAGTATATAAGTTCTTATGTACAAGTCACTAGGCGTTGGCCACGATGGCGTCATGTATTTTATTTATTTCTTTTTTTTTTAAAGGATTGCAATCTTTAATTTGTTTCGATTATTAAGGTGATTTCTTTTATTTCAGACATGATTATATTTATTTTTTTTGTAATGTCGCGTCTTGTGTGGTGATTCATTCTTCTCATTGTCCAATATAATATATATTTTAGAGACGCCTCGAAGCGAATCTCGACTTTAACGTGCCTAGAAGCACAACTTCGATCAATGCTAAGAATTTATCACTGAACTTGGCCTATTCAGCCACTGAACAACTGTAAATTTAGTTAATAACCAATTAGAGCTAGACACAACCAATTATCCACTAATCTTGTATCATCTTAAACCCCACTCTCCCTCCCTATTCACAAATTACTATAAAATGGTACGTTCAAGTTTTATACTTTAGTAATCCATTTGTTACTCTTGATAATGGCCGTTTCGGCCGAAACAATATTGTTGAGACAATAAACTATTTGGTGAAAACATTCTTCTTTTTTTTCGTATTCTAATTATTAAAAAATGTTAAACTGTCTTGGGTGCATTTGTTGTGAAACATGGTTATCAAATGGTTATTTTGTAAAGATAGGCATATATACTTAGGAATGTACGTTGTAATTTTAGTATGAATTCGCTATTTTTGATAATGGGCAATGCCCGAAACATATGTCGAGAACATAACAAATTTAGTGAAACGTTTGAAGTGTGTGTTTTATTTCCTTCGTTTTTAAAAAATGTGTCACAATAATCCTTGCAGAGTAGAAAGTTTGAGTTTTATTGGTAAGAGAGTAATTAACATAATTTAAAATAATTCGTGGGTAGGTACCGTATACGTTAAGAAATTTCACACAGCTTGAAATTACAGCCTCAGCAGGTGACCTTTTTTCCTCTGTGCATCAGAACCCTTTGCCCTTAGCAACTCATTACTGATTTTAATCGTACTTTCCGGGATGAGCAACCACCACCGGTACCTACAAGAGATGATACATACACACAGATTTTTTGCGGCAATCTGTTATTGAAGCACCTCATGGGCCATAAGGAAATGCAGTAACGCGCGCTGACCCTTCTTTTCATTATTTCTTTGATTCTCTCGTCTCCCGTAATATGTAGGTACGTGTTTATGTGTGCATAGGAATGGGGATGCCGAGGGGATGGTACGTTCTACCATAGCACCTTTAAATTTCCATACGTGTTGCGATGGTTGTTTGGAGGCTAAAGATTTTTGCAGCTAACTTCTTCAAGTGGTACAGGCATCCGATTGTAAGAAGCAAACTGGGGTGGTGGGTATTAGGTAGGTATATACGGACTGTTATGCGTTTTTAACCGGCAAAAAATGGGGTTTTATAATCGATCGATTTCGTCCTTTTACAACTTCGTTCTTATTATTTTATTATTTTTATTATATTTCTAATTGTTCCCCATTTTATTTATTTTTAATAACGACGAATGACGAATCAATGCACAAATGGGCCAAATAATTGTGAAAACACTGCCAATTTACGACGAATATTAGTGGGCGCGATGAGAGTAAAATCTCAAGGCCATGAAACGACACATTTCGTAACGATTCGTCTCGCGAAGCTATGAAAATAGAAAGGCGCGTGCGCATATCGGTATTACAGTCAGCTGTTAGTAACCGGCATCTCATAGCAGTTATATTACAGTAAATGTTTATTTACTTAACAACAATTAATATTTATTTAAGAGTGAGTATTATTATGTATTAATTTTAGTTCCTTGTAGTTATTGATAGTTAACGGTTTCTTAAGCACTTGGAAAAATAAACGGAGGCGAAAAAAAATTGATGTATGTACATATGTGTTTTCATTTTTAAAACATAAATCCTGAAAATTGTCGTACTCTCCCTTCCTTTCACCAAACATTACTTATTCGTTATAAAGGTATAGAGATCGCCAAAGAAGTTTCACTTCTTTCACGTGTACCTACTGAGTTGCACATGATTAAATTTTTTCCCCCTATTTTTTATTATGCTTGTATTTCTACTTTTATCAACTAGGTCCCAAATTCTACCCCTGTTTTTATTAGATAAGTAAACGTATAAATCATAACGTCTATCGAGATGGTAGGTGGTAAAATTGAGTTCCAATTTACATAACTTTTCAATACTGACTCTAAAGCATACAAATGGTTCTCTGGAATTTTTCGATTCTGCAAGCAATATCGAAAAATCAGAATATGATACCTTCACAGTTTGTAAACTTAATTTTAAACAGAAAATAATAATTTTACAGGCTCGCATTATTTTTCGGAATATCAGCAAAATGATTTTATTTTTCAGAGGAAATAACTTGTGGTGTTCTGGTGGCACAAGACGACCTACCAGATGTTTATATGTATAATACGTGGTTCGGTAGATTTCTATTGAAAATGTATAAAACCGCTCATTCTTTTGCTTTAGGATTTCGTTTTCGCTTCAGTTGTAACGACTTTTTCTCAAGTAGCTTAAATTTCCGGGTGAACTTCCTACAGATAATGTCGCGTGATGAGTTTATATATAGATATATATACGTCGGTTACGCCAGGAAAAACATTCCCCTGCCCCAAAGGGTAGGAATGACTGTTAACTTTACTCAAATATATCTATCTATTTAACTATACTCACATTCCTAATTGTTCAAACTAAAATTTCCTCAATTTTGCGGTAACCAAGATTAATGATTGCGGTGAAATGATGCGTTTTATGAGATAATTTCCCGATATTATGTAAAGGTCTGAGTAACTGATGATGCTGAACCATTCAGACCTTGAATTGTTTATACCAGGAAGACAATATCTACATAGTAAACTCTATATAACAAATTCTACACTGATAAAAAGGAATTATTAGATACATAAAATTTTTATCATTAATCTTTTGGATTAAAAGTGCAAGTTTATTTTTCACGAGACGCGTTTCTTTGATTTAATAGATACAATTTTATCCATGAAAAGTTATGACTTTGCTACATTCAAAACAACACATTTTTGCTTATTCTAAAATCAACGGTTGCTTTAAATTAAATGAGTGTTTACTTTGAATAAGAAAATATCGGCAGAAATTTTCTTCAAATAAAGTGTTATTATTATTTTCCCCTAAGAAATTGTTTCTTACAACAAAACAGGCAATTAAAAATTTCTTTCCTCAAAGAAAATAATCTCAAGTATATTTCTGAAATTTTACAAACATTTACTATTCGCATGCGTAAAATATGTCGTCAGACTTTACCGGGGAAAACCAAAATGTATTTCAGATGCAGACATGGTACCTACCTATACAATAGTAGGCAGGTACACGATGTAAATGTTGACTTTTTCGCTTTTTTCATTTCATTCGTTTACAGTGTGATAGTAAAAGGTGAAAATGAGTGCAAAGTGTTTTTATTTCTGCGATTTGATAGATTTGTTTTGTATTCAACCATCTGTATTACACGAAATAAAGGATAACTTATTTGTTTCTTTATTTAAACAACTTTAAAACTGTTCATCTTAAAATAATAGATAAAAAAAAATATTTTAGAGGCCTTGATCACAAGCCCTTTCATTTGATATGTCACACAGTGCAGTTTGTAATTGTTTTTAATTTTCCAAATTGCACCCCAAAGGGACCCCCATTATCATAATTCGTCTATACATGTTAGATGTCCGTGTTTGGGTCACTAAAACTGATACGTGCACCAAATTTCAATTAATTTAGAGCAAATTAGCTCTGACAGACGGCTAGACTACCATCACAAGGATAAGTAAGTAAGTTTTTATAACCTAACCTAACCTAACCAAACCCACCCCAAATCTAGATTACTTAAGCAAAAATAATCACAATTAAAACACTCAAATACTAAATATTTAACATTCTTAAGAAAAAAATAAAAGATAAACTCTAATACATAAAGTATTATTATAGGTCTAGTGTCTTTATTTTGTCATTGTGTGTAATATTTTTAAATTGCCTTTTATGTTAAAAATGTGTTGGTTTTCGTTATACGGGGTTTTTCAAGTTGATGGGCTATTAGAAGTGTATGAATGAGTAGAAGGAATTCAATTCTTAAACTTGGGCTCATTCGGTTATTGTTTATGCCGCTTCTTTAAAAAATATTTTCAAGTTCGATTTACAGCCGATTATACCGGAAGTCGACACCAACTTTGTTATTTTAAATGGAATGGTATATTTTTTACGCTGAATTCCAATAAAACGTGTAATTCTAAGGTTAGTTTGATAACCATCTTATACACCTATGACGATCGGTTTTTGAGTTAATTTAATTTATAAAAAAAAAATCGCTACCGCAACCCAAATTATAAAACTTCCACAAATACTACTAAGAGTGTTGAACTTTTTACTAGTAATACCTGAATATTAGTGTTAACGCCTTGACAAAATTGAACTAAATAATTTATACAGGATGTTTAAAATTAAATTCTAAAATTTAAGAACTTCAAACAAGAATAGCTTCGTTTTTTCAAATGACACCTACCATTTTTAATTTTTTCAATCGATTCCTTTTGTTTATCCTCTTTCGATCTATCTGGATACTTCCTATTGTTTTATTTGAAAAATTTCAAGTAATTTTGAATTATTACTTAAAATAGCTAATTTTAATATTTTCCGCATAAAAAGGCGAGTCTAGGAAAAATGACAACTAACGGCAATCAATGCAAAATGAAACCAAAAATCGCCTTATCGATTAATTTTTGTTATGATCTATATTTTAAAAATTCTAATTTAGTCAATTCAAATAAAACAATAGGAAGTATCCATATAGATCGAAAGAGGATAAAAAAAGGAACCGATTGAAAAAATTAAATATGGTAGGTGTCATTTGAGAAAACGAAGTTATTCGAGTTGGATGTTTTTAAATTTTAGAATTTTATTTTGAACGCCCTGTCTAAATTATTTAGTTCAATTTTGTCAAGGCGTTAGCACTAATATTCAGCTATTACTAGTAAAAATTTCAACAGTCTGAGTCGTATTTTGTGGAAGTTATGATTTTTTATAATTTGGGTTGCGGTAGCGTTTTTTTTTTATAAATTAAATTAACTCAGAAATCGATCGTCATAGGTGTACAAGTTGGTTACCAAATTTACCTTATAATTACACATTTTATTCGAATTCAGCATAAAAAATATACCATTCCATTTAAAATAACAAAGTTGGTAGGGTAAGAGTACCAGTGAATGAACAGTACTAGTAAATGAACAATTCTGAACAAATATACGATTCTTAAGCTTCTGTCGCATTTCTCTAACTTATTGGGATTTCCTATAAATCCCTCTTACTCTGTTTTATTGTTGTCTCAAACAGTATTTAGTTCCATTCCACTGATTGAAGACAAGAGCATTTTGTTGACAACTGTTTTAGCTAACCAAAGTGTTCCCTAAGAAGTTAATAAGCGAGCATGTAAGTAACAGCAGTGTATAATAAGAGTACTAGACTTGGTCGCCTCATAATTTTTGATAATTTTAATACACTGTTATATTTCTCGTTATAATAACTGCTAACATAACCTGAAAATACAAATTATCATCGCAAAAACCGGAAAAAGTATTGTTCATTCACTGGGTCGCGTAGTATTCCCAGTAAATGAACAATATGTTCATTCATTGAAAACTAGTGTGTCCAATAAGTGAACGACTAACAAAAATAGGTTCATTCACTAGATCAAGTGCCCTTATAAATGAACAGTCGACTTTATGTCGCAAACAAGGTGTTTATGAATGTCCCCAAATGAAAAAATTCACTTCAGTTTCAATCATAAGTTTTATATTTACATTTACACACAAAATGTCCTTTATTCGTCTTACATTTTTAATTTTTTCAATTGTTCTAATAAATTTTACCATTTACTTTCTTAGTTCATTTATTGGAACAATGGTATTCATTTACTGGTATTGCTTGTTCATTTATTTGGGTTTTATGCAGAATTAAATAGTTATATTCCCTTTCAATTCAATATTAAACGTAAGTGAATTCTTTAACCGTAATCCTAATCATGATTAAATAAGATGTATGTATAAACTAAGATCATATTTTAATATAACATGATTAATTTATAAAGATTGTCCAAATTCTGTAAATGCCTTAACTGTTCATTTACTGGTGCACTTACCCTATCGACTTCCGGTATAACCGGATGTAAATCGAACTTGAAAATATTTTTAGAAGAAGCGGCATAAACAATAACCAAATGAGCCCAAGTTTCAGAATTTAATTCCTTCTACTAATTCATATACTTCTATTAGCCCATCAACTTAAAAAACCTTGTATGTTCATAAATGTTGACTTACTACTATCATTTTTCATATGTTCACAATTCTCACAATTTAGTTTATAAACGTCATTCTTTTTAATTTATATATATATATATTATTATTGGCGTTTATCTTTCCTGAAATTTATTGCCCTTACCCTACCCATTCTCTTTTGAAGTGGGTGTTTTATTACCCCTGTCTTTAATTTTCAAAGGTCTCATGTAAAGTGAGATCTTGTTCCTGATCAGTTGACGATTTTGTAATCAGCACATACATAGTCTCAATAGTCAGTAGTTAATCATGGTCTTTGAAAGCTTAGCCTCAGCTTTACGGAGGTGACGGCGCGTGAGGGGGGGTAAACAACAATAGCCCGTCAAGGTAGAGGTGTATACTTACTCCAGGTATCAAGGCTCAAGGGTATCACCATGTACGGTCAGAGTTGGCCTGACACTTGCTCATGGTAAATGCAATAACGAAGAGGGAATTTTATGCCAACATTTTTTCGAAGTTTTGTGGACAGTGATTTCGGTTTTCGTGGAGTTTGATGAACGCGAGTGAATTTTGTTCTTGTATATGGAAATTATTTTTAATGTAAGTGCCCAACATTTTATTATTTTTTAACATTTTCTAACGAGAGATTAAGAATTCGTGGGAATTTTTTTAAAATTTCAGGATTCTTTTTATTAAAGTTTAATTGTTACAAGAATTTTATTGAGAACAAAATTTTGAAATTGGAGGTTGATATTTAAACTGGGAGAATAATAAATGATAAAAGTAAAAGAAAAATGAATGTCCAGAAGCCAAAATGTATTAATAAAAAGTATAGAGAATAACAAAAAAACGAAACACATAAAATAACTGTAAACTAATTAATATTTAAATAAATTATATTTAAGAACAACCCTAAAATAATTAACATTTGAATATGTATTTTACATTTAAGGGCTGTAATAATATTCCATAATAAATAAAATTTAATCGTGATTATTATCCTGTAGGATTTGAATCTATCTCGTTTAAACGTAATTTAAAAATATTAATAAATAATTTTGTATAGGTTCGAACTTTTAATTTAATATACGCAATTATATTTTAATGTTGACTAAATACTCTGAATAAAATTATTATTAAGACTTCTAATTTAAAATGCTGTGTTCCACCTGCTGCTCGTTATTAAAGAAAGAGTTTACAAACACTGTTATTTGGGCAGGTAAATAAATGAAATATTTTTCGGGCTTCGACCCCCATAATACTCGCGTATTAGGCACAACGGACTTCTTTTAAACAGGTGCCGGCACTATTACTACCACTGTTATTACTGTCACTAATAGATAGTCAAATGGGGTGCATTTATAGTAGGTAGTTAATTAAAACAATATTTATTTAAAAAAAATGCTCCTAAATTTTATCAAATTCAAAAAATTCATCCCTAAAAATCTATCCATTGAATTAATATAATGATGTAACAAATTTAGGGGTTTAAATGATTTATTTATTTATTTTAATGACCATGTATAATCAAATTATTAGTTTATGTAATGCAGTGACGTTCGCTTATAGTGATCCTCAAGGGGCCGACAAAAAAGGTTCGTTATCACCGAAGTTTGTTATAAGTGATACACCTAAAAAAATTGTAATGAATTTGTAGCTTACCTACTGATACGGTAGTTTTGAAATATTTTTAAAACACCTTCCGTTTGTAATTGCAAATCAGCACCACTGATATTTATATCTGTATTTTTTTTGCTGAGAAATATTACAAAAAAATCTGATCAACAGTCAAATTAGTAACATTCTTAACTTTTTTTTCCCATTGGATTTTTATTTGTTCGATACTATTAAAAATTTTATGGTTTACGCTTTATTTTGTAACCTTACCTACCGTTAATTTAGTCAGTCCCACTTTAATCAAATTTTTACTTTGTTTGACACCTTCTTGCAAACTTTTAACAATGCCACATTTATGGCTTAGTGCAAAAGATTTATGTTTCTTTGAAACTGAATTCTTTGTACTTTAACGAACTAGATAACAAAAATTTATTTAAACTATTTTACGTATGTAATTGATGTAAATAATCAACTCGCAGATTATTATCACTAAGTAAATAATAAAGGAAAGTTATTACAGTTTTACCTCTATAATTCAAAAATGGCAAAATTAAACTGAAAAAAACCTTAATGTGCCATCGGCTCTAATTGCTGAGGGCTTCTAGGTTATTAAGTTGACAATATTCGGGGAAGTCCTACTTTTAGTTCGTTATAACCGAAAATATGGTAATTTAAGTTCGCTATATCCGTAAGTTCGTTATTCGCGAAAAAAATAATACATGTTTAAATGGGCATATAGTTCGTACTTGTGATTGTGGTTCGTTTACGAAAGTTCGTTATAACCGGGTTCGGTATAGGTAAACACTACTGTAATACAAATTTTGAGCCGCTGAAGAAGCTGGTTGAAAAAGCATCAGCGAAATGTACAAATGATTAAGCATCAAGATAAATAAATTATTTATAAACTCCCCCCCTTATATGTACATTTTTTTATATGTTCTGGATTCGGAGGTCAAAGGGGCCACGGGCTTAAATAAAATGGTGTGCCCCTATCTTATTGTAGACAAACCTTGTGATTTATAAAAAGTTAAAACACGTGCAACTCAGTACACGTGAAAGAAGTGAAACTTCTTTGGCGATCTCTATACTTTTATAACGAATAAGTAATGTTTGGTGAAAGGAAGAGAGAGTACGAGAATTTTCAGGATTTATGTTTTAAAAATGAAAACACATACATACATCAAATTTTTCGCCTCCGTTTATTTTTCCAAGTGCTTAAGAAACCGTTAACTATCAATAAATACAAGGAATTAAAATTAATACATAATAATACTCACTGTTAAATAAATATTAATTGTTGTTAAATAAACATTTACTGTAATACACTTACTGTAATATAACTGCTATGAGATGCCGGTCACTAACAGCTGACTGTAATACCGATATGAGCATGCGCGCCTTTCGCGAGACGAACGTTACAAAACGTGTCGTTTCATGGCCTTGAGATTTTACTCTCATCGAGCCCAAAAAAGTTTCACTTCAAAAACGTTTACAAAATACTGTTATAAAAAGTTTTACTTGTTATTATCAAGATATGAACAACATTCATAAAATAATAAGAAGTGATTGTAAAGACATTAATCTGAAAAATTCGATTGAATTAAATTGATTAGCAAGGAAAACTAGATATTAAAATTGAATATTGAAAATAGAACAATCAACATCTCTTTTTTGAATTTCGTCACTTTTAGTTTGATTTTATTCCTTTCCAAGTGCTTTATAGTTTCATTAAATTATATTTAACTTATCTTGAACAGCTAATTAAATTAATAAGACTGTACACAAAACCAACTTACCATCCTATATGCAACTGTCGTAATTTCTTAATTATCCTTAGGTTATTTGTATTCTGTATGATCCGACATAAACGAGCAAATAACTGAGAAAACAGGAAACAACAATTGTATTGTACCTATATCATTTTTTGCATAACCGATTGTGTTTTACTTTACTTTATGGAAAATTACGTTTAATGAAACAGTAAATAAAATTTAACTAAACCTTTTTGCTGTTTATTTTAAATCTTAATAATTGTTTTTTTATTTTTATTTTTTATTAGTTTTTCGGGGTAATAGAAATTAAATAATGAAAAAAATATTTTTGAGACCTTGACAACAAGTCTTTTCATTTGATATGCCACATGGTGCAGTTTGCAATTTGTATTATTTTTTAACTTACCAAATGATTCGCTGTTATTTTAAGATAATCATGAACTTCCCGTAATCTATAATTAAAGAATTATTTTCTATATTTTTTCAAAATTTTAGGTTCAGTAGTTTCGACGATAAGGTGGGAGAATAGACAAGGTTCGTCTGTTTCCTTAAACAACTTTAAAGCTATTCATCTTAAAATAATTCAAAATATATTTTTGAAACCTTGACTCAAGCCCTTTCATTTGATATGCCACACAGTGCAGTTTGTAATTGTTTTTAATTTTGCAACTTGCACCCCAAAGGGACCCCTATTATCAAAATTCGTCTTTACATGTTAGATGTCAGTGTTTGGGTCACTAAAGATAAACTCTACGTAAAGTATTATTACAGGTCTAATCTCTTTCATTTGTCATTGTATGTAATATTTCTAAATTGTCTTCTGCGTTTGTACTCGTTATATATTCATAAATGTTGATTTACTGCTATAATTTTTCATATGTTCATTCACTCTTTCTTTTAGACATTATACCAGTCTGGCCTATCTAATATATAAAATTCTCGTGTCACAATGTTAGTTACCAAACCGATTTTTATGAAATTTGTATATGCACATTCAGTAGGTCTGAGAATCGGCTAATATCTATTTTTCATACCCCTAAGTGATAAGGGTTGTCCACCCCTAACTTTTATTTTTTGGACAAAATCTTTTATTTTTATTTTTTATTATTAGGCATTAAAAAATACATATAACCCTTAATTTTCATCCTTCTACCACCAACCCCCAATTTTTAATAGCGATATTACGTACCTAATACTGTAATAATTTTCAACTCTCAGTGGTCGATAACTGATCAATTATTATCAATGAATTTTGCATGTGAATGTGAATGCAATGTGAAAATACTTTTAAAAGGTAACCATAATAGACCCCTATATAACCCAAAACTTAAAGTTTTTGAATTTTTCATTTCAAACACTGCCGTACCATCCTTTACTGGAACCATTTCGCCGCATTTTCAGGCCCCTATTTGAGAACCTCTGTATAAGACCAGTACGCAGAAATTTTCGTCATCCAGTAAGCTATAATCACATACTTAAAATCGAAAATTTTAAGTCTGTAGGTCATCTAGTTCCGAAGTTAAGCGAAAGCAAAGTTTCGCATTTATGACGCTCACTCACTCACTCATGATCATCAAAATAGAACTAGTACTTCCAGTAAACTCAAAGAGCTGAAATTTGGTACAGAGTTAGGGTTTAATGGCCACATAAAGGGAAAACTATAAAAACTAGGTTAATCGAAGATCTGGAGTACCTGGTGACCCTGATTAGAAAACACAAGAGCCCAACCAAACTATTAGAGATCGACATACCGCCTTTACAAAAAATATTCAACTACTCCTAAAAAGAAAACAAATGTGTCAAATAAGAAAATCTAATAAAATAAATATGCCCACGTTTCTACAAAAAGAAGTGAAATCCCACCAAAAACATTCTGTAAAAAACTAGCCAAGTCTCCATGGAGCTTCTTGTTTATCTCTAAAAATTTAGCGTTTTATCCTTTTTAATGTTAATATATTTATATTTTTTAAATATATTATTATTGTCGTTCTTTTTTCCCTCATAGAAACGTTTCTAGATTTGGCAGCCATAAACCCCTTGGAAATCAGTCAGAAGTAAAATCTATTTTGGCAGATATTTCAAAATGTTTTAACATTCTTGAATTAACATTCAAATTGATTATTTAATTATTTTAATATTTTGTTCTTTAGGTCATTTACTGTTATGTATGGCAATGAGATTCTTATTATAAAATTCGTGTTGGCTATAATATTTAAGTGTCTCCGCAAAACTGTTTGTTTTATTATTACAGGCTTTATAAGATTCATAAAAATCGTTTTTAAATAGCATTATAATATCCGTTTTTACTTCTTTTATTGATGACAACCAGAAAACACCACAATGGATATGTGAACCAGTTTAAAATCTTTAACGTTTTTTTGATAAAAGACCAGAAGGAACGTAATTTGTTGAACTAGAATTTCCCACCATTTTGGGACAGGTTTCAACCCCTTGCCACTTCATGTAACGACCAAAATGGCCCGTTTGAGAATGCCTGACATGCAGGTACCGTTGGTACGTTCGTTACATGGAAAAAATACATCATACAACTACTTAAAGGAACCTTTCCATCCCCCTATTACTATTAGTCAGCGAAATTGTTACGGAGTAAACAAGTCACAAATTCGTTTGATTCAATTTTCTTTATATAACAATATGTCGTGACTCTAAATTAATTCGAACAACGTTTTATTATATTTACTACTTTATTAATACATACATGTCTACCTAGAGTTGGGTGGCGTAAAAAGTGTCAGGGAACCTATGGGCGATAACGATCACCCGCTACACCACCCTAATCCCCTCTGGCTCTTTTTTAACGTGCCGACTTTTTGAAGATTCCTCTCTCCGTAATTCTGTTTTGTTATTTACGAATAAAGTGAGTACACCGTCCCCTATAACGTTTTTTTTTTAATAAATAGATATCTGGTGGTTGTTAGTTCATCATACTAACATTAACATTAGACAGTATAAAAAAGCGCTATAAAATAATAATAGTTTTGACAAGAGTACATTAATCATATTGTACGCAAAAGTGGAAATCTCGGTCCGATTCTATTGAAAATGCACCATCACCATCATGCACTGGGGTGAGGGCTATCGCGGTTTCAAACTTCGTATTATATTATAATAAGGGCGCATATACACAGTGGTGTTAATTTAATAATGAGGTGAAGTAGTCGTAGTTGTGTATATCGTGATTTGGCATTTCGCTACGTATATAATGCTACACATATTTGTCTCCCCTTAATTAAATGCCACAATAGGGGCTGCATACAAGAGCACGAGCACTTAATAACGACGAGGGTAAGGACGCAATACTACCACTATTTATGTGTACTTACTGTATACAGTCATTACCTTTTTATGGGTGTTTATGGCGACTTCTTGTGCCTGATGGACTTTAGGGTGCTTCACCTTTATTGACGACGACTGGCGATAAAGGGAGATAAGTCGATATAAATCTAACACCATACCATTTGTAAGATTATGTCTGCTATGTTTATTAATTACTGTTATTAAACATACTTGGGGGCGTTTTGCATAACTCTTAAGACCCTTTTCACTTATTTAACAATTTTTTTATGTCTATAGACCAGTGCTGAAGCCGTCAAAAATAGTAAAAAGTGAAAAAAAAATATAGTAGGATAAAACCCATTGGAAAAGAAAGAGAATATAACAGAAATGAAAGGAATAATAATTTGCGGGCGATCTGAGGTCGGGAAGGGGAAGGGGGTGAGTTTGTAAGGGTAAAAAACGGTTTTCCTTGATTTCCGGAAAAACTACAAGTCTTATGGAAAAACGTTAATAAGCAAAGTTGTAGGTAATAAAAAGATCTACAACTTTTGTATTTACACTTTTTGCACATAACCTCAAAATTTATGTGAAAAATTCAAATAACCAACTTTTTGGTTTTTTATTTTTATCTTTTGGAAAAATTTATATTTTTTTTCACACCATCAGAAAGTAGAGATTTCAACGAAGAAATAGAGAATAATAGAGAAGAATAGATATTTTGACGTGATAATTTTCGATTAAAGAATTAGGGTGCTTTTTCGATATTAAGTAAAAATAAGGTGAAAAAATAAATATTTCAAATCAAAAACATTACAGCGTATTTGGGACATAAATAGGTAAGTTTTCACCACATTGCGTAAAAAAATAAAAATTTTTTACAAATGATAAAAATAAAAAACCAAAAAGTTGGTTATTTGAATTTTTCACATAAATTTTGAGGTTATGTGCAAAAAGTGTAATACAAAAGTTGTAGATCTTTTTATTACCTACAACTTTGCTAATTAACGTTTTTCCATAAGACTTGTAGTTTTTCCGGAAATCAAGAAAAACCGTTTTTTACTCTTACAAACTCACCCCCTTCCCCTTCCCGACCTCAGATCGCCCGCAAATTATTATTCCTTTCATTTCTGTTATATTCTCTTTTTTTTCCAATGGGTTTCATCCTACTATAATTTTTTTTGTTTTCAAAAATTATCGACCCTGGTTTACGAACACCTTGTACCATCAAAAATATTTCTAATTTAATTATTATTGCAGAATTTATTTTTTTCTTATTTTTACTACCACAAAAAGCTCTATTCTATAAAAGTCCCCTAAACTCTTATATACCTACTATTGTTCACACTTTGATTAATTGAATTGATTTTGCTCTGGCTAATTATAAATAAATAGGGAGGGATGGTGCGAATTCTAGTCATAGCAGAGTCCTTATTAGTACTCAATATTAAGCAACCCTTTAAGCTAATTCGCCACCCCAAAAAAACTGTTTCCGGGGTAGTAAAACAAACGTTCACTAGATCTGAACGTTTTCCTTTTGGTTTACTATTATAATAACAAGCATTTCTGTTAAATTAACTATGAAAGGCTTTCGCCAAATATACGAACACGTAGACGTACACGTCCACACGAGTTACCGCTATTTGAATCAAATTTAGTAGGGAAATGAATACGTGAACATATGGCCTACGGGGCGCCAAAACATAAGCGAAACTGTTTTACATGTCATGGTAACTTGGCCCCCTGATAAGACACAGGTGGTGCCTCCTGCAAGAGTTGATCGTTCGATCGCCCAAAGGCAGTTAAATAATTTGCATGAAAACGGTAAATACACCCCAAAATATTAAAGCCGTCAATTATTATTTCAAATTTCACCTTTTGACGTGCAAAAAAATTGAAGTTGGGGGGCACAAACAATTAAATCACGATAGATAAAGGATAAAGGTGTTTGATTTTTTTCAGCTTATTGTTAACAAAAAGGACTTTCTTCCTCTACTACCCTTTTATTAGATAGATACTATTTTTTAAGAATAGACCAGTCAAATTAATGAATTAAATCAAAACTCTAAGCAGTTTAAGAAGCTAAAATGTTTATTTTTTGCCTTGTTTTGCCTTGTGGTGTAAGGCATCTTCCAGGATTTCTAACTATATAATGTATCCTTGAAGAAGTCCTTCACTACAAGGTAAAATGTCGGTGTTGGTTTTATATTAATAAACATTTTAGTTCCTTAAACAGAATTGAGTTTTAATTTATTGGACAATAGGGGTAGAATAACTATTTATGACTAATGAACTATGGTATTTATAACATAATTGTAACGATTGCCAGGTGATTTATGTTGGCCATTTCAACAGACACATAACTATTAGGTTAAACGAACATTTCAAAATCTAATCTAAATTGAGCTATGAATTAGATGAAATTTTTAGAAAGAGTAGTTCGGGGTCAAAATTTATACTGAGAAAAAACATTCGTTCATTAATTAAGAGCATATTAAATAATTACGACAGATAAGGGTGTTTTACATCCTTCCTCCATATTTTTTTTACTATAAATATTTAAAAGGATTGTCCAGTCGAATTAAAAAAAAGGTATATATATCTAGCATTATTTGTAAGGATTTCCAGATAACATCTATTCATTAGATTAAAAAAACATTTAAAATAAACGAGCTAAAATTAAGTAGATATTTGAAAAAGGGCAGTTAGGAGGCCAAAATTCATCTCAAAACAATTTTTTTTGAGTGTATTGAGCAGTATTCATTAATTAACTAAGAGCCCATTTAACAGTCATCACCAGTGGCGGCTCGTGGTCGAATACGAAGGGGGTTCAAAAGTTAATAACATGTAGGTAATATCAGAACATGAAGCGTATTTCACGATGTTGTAAATGCGCCGCAGGCGAAGATTTTTAATATTTTTAGGAGAAACAAATACTTATGGCATTTAATAACACAATAAATAAAAACCTTACGTTTACTTATACAGGAAATCCATTCGTCTATGTTTTGAATTAGCAAACACACTCAAAAGGATTACCGGCAAAAATCAGGCACGGAAAGTTAAATAATGCGTTTAATTTATTACACCCACACAACCACGAAGTTTTTTTATACTGTTCTACTTTAAACACACGTTTGAACTTTTTATTTTTTAAGGTACACTCTTGTGTCAGCTGTAGTTTTGGGCGAGGTGGACCCCTTTTCTTTATTTCGAAACGATTTTGAAAATTATTTGAATTTTCTTTAATATATTTTACCGAACACGACTCCATCATTTACGTAATATTTTAATTAACACGTATTGTGCAATAAATTGTGCGTCATTTACAATTAGTGGACTTTGAACTCTGAAATCTGAACATGCTTCTGAACATAATTTTTTACTATCGGTTCCTACCAACACTAGCTTCCAGAGCCTTTAAAAATGACTCGTACTGGACATCTTCACCAGGTGGCAGGCTGGCAGGCTAACCGAAGTTGCAAAACCCTGACAGAATGTCGGGTAGCCGTGCCGACGTAGCACGACATTATTCCGGCTGATTCCGGCTTCTCGTGCAGTGCACCTAAACGCTGTATGTTGAGTGTATTTTGTCTTCCATTTCACGCGTCCGACTACCTCTCTCTCTAACACATGGACATCAAACGGAGTATCGCTCACGTGATATGTTCAGAATCAAAACTTGAACGAAAAAAGTTAGGTGAAGTCGTCAGCGACACAACAAAAATTTAAATATTTTCTATGGGTTACGGGTTGGTGTTTTGTAACTATGAACTATGAAATGGTAAAAGAGATGTATATTATACGATAATCATCAATAATATAATAATAAATATTAAAAGGATAAAATTATATGGTGTAACTAGTTCAATTTTTCAGGTGGTTCATTGAACAAATGCACCTACAGTAAAACCGCCACTCGTCATCACAGATAAGTATGTTTAAGTTAATTTTTTTTGAATGTCAGAAAAAATACGTCAATTAATTAACAGCCCAAAAAATAATCACGACAGATAAGGGTGTGTTAAGCTTTTGCAATATATTGTTAAATTTTATAAGGACCTTAATCCTAAATTAATCTTTTACTTTAGTCCTTTTAGGCTAATAAAGCCCAAGTTAAAGAAATCTGGTGTTTAAAACATTAACATTAATTTTAAGGGCTCTTAGAGAGTTAAAAATTCTGAAAAATCTTTTTGAGTGGTAAAAATGTTCATTAATTTTAATTAAGGTCCCATAAAAAACCATCATCACAGTAAGTGTGTGTAAGTTTTCCAAAAATATTTCTAAATAATATAAGAGCGCTCCCTCTCCAGTATTCTTCTATTATTGTTTTTTTAGGGTTTGTAAAGCCCCATTTAACGAAGTATATCATTTATTACATTAACAGTAAGAAACGCCTGGTGTCTCACATTGGCCACTTTAGCAGGTTAAAAAACATTTAAAGTCAATTAAGCTAAGATTTATAAAGTATCCTTATAAAAGCAGCTTAGGGACAAAATTTATCCTGAGAAAATCTTTTTGATTGTAACAAAATATTTATTTATAAATTAAGAGCATATTTAGGGTGTTTAGTTTTTGTAATATACTCTTAAATAATGCGATATTACCCTTATATTTTTGTTTTAAGGACAGTCAAGTCAAATTAAGGAAATCTCAGGTTTATAACATCGTTTGTAAAGAGGGGTTGTTAGGTGAACTATATCGGCCACTTCAGTAGACATCTATCCGTTAGGTTAAAAGAACTCCTAAAATCTATTGAGCTATGGTATAGAAAATACTTGTAAAAGGTAGTAATGGGGCTAAAACTTATCCTGGGATAATATTTTTGATTGCCAGGAAATATTCATTAATTAGTTAAGGGCACATTAAGGAATTACAACATATAAGGGTGTTTATACTTTCGTAATATACTGTTAAATAATATTAGGACTTTCTCCTCGATTATTCATAACCATTTATTATTTTGTTTAAAGAAAGTCAAGTCAAATTTGAGATTTACAATATCATTTGTATGGAAGGATTGTTAGATAAATTATACAGGCCATTTCAGGAGAGATGTATCCACTAGATTAAAAGAGCATCTAATATATAAAATTCTCGTGTCACGGTGTTTGTAATTAAACTCCCCCGAAATGGCTCGACCGATTTTCCTGAAATTTTGTGTGCATATCGGTTAGGTCTGCGAATCGGCCAACATTTATTTTTTATCCCCCTAAATTTTTTAGACACAATTTTTTGTTTTTATTTTTTTATGATACAGCATACAAAAATACAAGCAACCCTTAATTTTCACCCCTCTACGATTAACCCCAATTTTTTAATAGCGATATTAGTACTGTAATAATCTTTAACTCTCGGTGGTCGATAACTTATCAATTATTATCAATCGATTAGTCATCCCCGCAAGGCGTCTACTGGTGTCACTACTCACCTAGCAAACAACACACGGAGTGGGGATGAGAATGAAACAGATTTTTTTAGAATGTTACAGGGAGTTCAAATATGTTCTAAGAAGTAAAAGAATGTTTTATTATAACATTTCAGAATGATTTGGCAATGTTCAAGAATGTTCCAGAATCTTGAAGATCATTCAAGAATGTTTCAGAATGTTGAAAAAAGTTGGAGAATGTTCCATCAAACGTGTAATGTGTTCTTACCCGAGCAATTGTATGCTATTGCTGCTAGTTTAAATATAAAATGAGATTTAGCAGTTATCTGAAAAGGGGTAGTTTGGTGGTCAAAACACATCCTGAGAAGGTCCTTTTTGGGCGCCAGAAAATATTGAGTAATTAAGAGTCTATTAAACACTCATGACAGCTAAGGGTGTTAAAGTTTTTGAAACATATTGTTAAATAATATGTATAAGGACTTTCTCCCTCCATTATTCTTTTATCATTTTTTTTAAGGATGGTCCAGTTAAATTAAATCTATCTGGTATTTACAACGTTATTTGCAAATATTGCCAGGACACTTCAGAAGACAAAGAACATTTAAAATCAATTGAATTAAGATTCAATAGGTATCTAAAAAGGGCAGTTTGGTATCCAAAATTTATCCTGAGAAAGTCTATTTGAGTATCAGAGAATTTTTGTTAATTATAATATTCTTTTTATTTCCGATTTGCAATTTATTTTATTCATAACAAGGGTGGTGTTCAGGGGTAGAGCGTGTAACGACCGATTTTTAATATAACACAGCTGCCCCACGTCAACCATCCTCCGTTCCAACAGTCGATCTAAATATATTTCGCAAAAGAAATGTATTCGTCGCCAGTCGGTATTATATTTCAGAGAGAATTAGATTAGCTATTGTTGAGTGGAAGTAAGGAAGAAAGAAAAGGTTGGGTCAGGTCGGGCGAGTCTTATCACCTGGTCTCAGTTCCCTGTCTGATATTCTTAAGCTACCCCGTCTCGTATCTTTTCTCGCGCTCTCTCTTTCACTCGCAACCCCCTTGAATATTTATTGACTTTTTCTTTTTCTCACCGGGAGATTTTTCAAGAAGGGCGCGACATGCCCGCCGTTAAAACTACATATATGTACCTATGTATAAAAAAAGTGCATTCTTCCTCGCAAAAATTCCGTCTGCTTTTATTTGTTTGACGTCTAAATACAGATTCCGTTAGTTGGTTGGGTTGACAACAAAAAGCAAATTATTGTGGTTTTCAGTTCAGTAACTACAAGGTTTAGACAACAATCCCTGTAGGAATATTTGGTTGTGGAAGAAGTTGTTACCCAAATGTACATAAACATCCCCTAAGTCACTAAGGGTGACTACAAATACTTCTATTAATAATTGGGGAAATGTGGATGCTAGGTAGGTACTTCTTAATTAATTTCTTAAAAAAAATTTTTTGGACCCTTCTGAGTGTAACACTAGTATAAATATTAATTATACTTATTATGAGTTAGAATTAGTGATGGGCACTATCGAATAAAAACTATCGAACTATTCGATAGTTCACTACTATTCGAATTATTCGATAGTTGAAAAGTATTCGAATAAAAAAGTAATGAATAGTTTTAGTAACTGAAAGTAGTTACTGAAAATAGTAGTTACTTTTTTTATTCGAATACTTTTCAACTATCGAACTGAACGTTGGAGTCGTGGTTGGAAGTTGGAATGGGTAAATGATACGTTTGCGCATTGTCTACTACTTCGCTACTTCCTCGTAGCAGAGCCGAATAATATAAACAATTCTATAATTATTAGACGTTATCAATACATACATACATACTTTAAAAACATAATTTTCTATGGCACCAATTTATACTAGTTAAATATGAGGCAAAATAAAATGCAAATAAATAATTAATCATTTTTAAATTAGTGTAGTGATGATTTGATTCATAAATACTTAGGTACTATATGTTTGTACTGCGTACTTATAATTACACAAAAAAAATAATAATAATAAGTGCAGAAACATATAAAAAAAAAGTAGTTAAATGTAAAAATAAAAAACTCTTTATTCGTCGCCCTCTAACAAATACCTGGATAGGAACAACAGATGTTTCTAAAACACTTATTTTAGTTCAAATAATACAAAAAAGATCGCTTACCTAAGTAAATAATAATTTTATCAAAGTAATAAGAATTAGAAACCATGTTTCAAGTCGAGGTTATTTATTATTTTCAGCATAGCCTGTTTGTTTTTTATCAATACTAGCATATTAATCGTATATTTGTCTGTTGGTATACACGTTCGTATCAGTATATTTGTATGTTAGTATGGACCGAGCGATGGATAACCTTCTGCTGCCTGACTATCGTGTAATTGAAAAAAATAGTAATTACTAAATTCATTCGAATGAATTCATTCGATAGTTAAAAGTATTCATTTAGTAATTATTCGATAGTTCAATTTATTCGATAGTGCCCATCACTAGTTAGAATCCAATAAAAATTTCCTGGCGCCTCCACTATTTTTGATTTGTAAATTTTGTAGAATGAATTATGAAAAGTTTCAAGCCCCAGAACTTCAAAGTTTATTGGAAATAATAACGTAAGACCTTTCTATGAGTAAAAAAAAAGAGAATATTCTGTAACTGACTTTCAAGTGTCAATTAAAAAGTACTAAAACAAGTAAGTAAAAGGGAAGACATAAAAAGCTCGTAACTTACCCCATTAAATTAAGCCATGTTGGGGTGAAAACTTCAGGATCACTGCAACAAAAAAAAAACAAAAAGATAAAAAATATCCAAATAAAACATATAGTCGAAGTTCGATAACCCAAATTACGATAAGGTGTAAAACAAGTTCGAGGCATCGAGACTTCGAGTTATTGAATAATAATATATACAGGGGTTTTCCAGTTGATGGGCTATTAGAAGTACGTATATGAATTAGTAGAAGGAATTCAATTCTGAAACTTGGGCTCATTTGGTTATTGTTTATGCCGCTTCTTTTAAAAATATTTTCAAGTTCGATTTACATCCGGTTATACCGGAAGTCGACATCAACTTTTTTATTTTAAATGGAATGGTATATTTTATACGCTAAATTCGAATAAAACGTGTAATTTTAAGGTAAGTTAGATAACCAACTTGTTTAAGAACTTCAACAGTTATTCGTGTTTGAAGTTCTTAAAATTTTAGATTTTATTTTGAACGCCCTGTAGTAATTATTTAGTTCAATTTTGTCAAAGCGTTTAGCACTAATATTCAGCTATTACTAGTAAAAATTTCAACACTCTAAGTCGTATTTTGTGGAAGTTATGATTTTTTATAATTTGAGTTGCGATAGCGATTTTTTTCTATAAATTAAATTAACTCAGAAACGGATCGTCATAGGTGTACAAGTTGGTTATCAAACTTACCTTAAAATTACACGTTTTATTCGAATTCAGCATAAAAGATATACAGGTGAGCCAATGAAACGGGACGATTTCAAAAAATCAGAAAACAGTCAAAAACTCATTTTTTGGCAAAATTATTTATAAAAACCTAATCTACACAAATGGACATTGTCATTTCATTTTTTAAAAATAATGTCTGAAAGGTAGCCTCAATTTTGTTGCACACATTCTTGCAGTCTCGTTGCAAAGCTGTCCATAACACTGTGCAGCATTTCTACCGTTATTGCGGCCCACTTTCATCTTAGTGGCTTCGTCAAAAACAAAATTTTCGTTATTGGTCAGAAACTAACCCACAGAAATTACACGCAAGACCCCTACATTCAGAGAAAGTAACCGTGTGGTGTGCGGTTCTGCGTTAGGGATAATCGGCCTTTATTTTTTCGAGAACGATGCTGGGAACGCAGTACCTGTGAACTCGGATCGTTACGTCAATATGTTGAATATTTTTTTTCTTCCTGCAATCGAGAACTACCGAAATGACCTAACGATTTTCCAACACGATTGTGCGACATGCCACACAGCACGAGTGTCAATGGGTGTACTAAGACAGGCGTTCCCCGGTCGTCTAATGAGTAAGAATGGCGATATTCCCTGGCCACCTTGTTCTCCTGACTTGTCTACATGCGATTTTTTCCTCTGGGGGTACCTCAAAACAAAAGTGTTTCAAAGTAACCCCCCAAGGACTATCCAAGCCTTAAAAGACAGGATTCGAGCTGAAGTGGCCTCAATACCGGTAGAAATGCTGCACAGTGTTATGGGCAGCTTTGCAACGAGACTGCAAGAATGTGTGCAACAAAATTGAGGCTACCTTTCAGACATTACTTTTAAAAAATGAAATGACAATGTCCATTTGTGTAAATTAGGTTTTTATAAATAAATTGTCCAAAAAATGAGTTTTTGACTGTTTTCTGATTTTTTGAAATCGTCCCGTTTCATTTGCTCACCCTGTACCATTTCATTTAAAATAACAAAGTTGGTATCGACTTCCGGTATAACCGGATGTAAATCGAACTTGAAAATATTTTTAAAAGAAGCGGCATAAACAATAACCAAATGAGCCCAAGTTTCAGAATTGAATTCCTTCTACTAATTCATATACTTCTAATAACCCATCAACTTGAAAAACCCTGTATAATAAAGTACTTTTAAATGATAAATAATCGTAGAAATTGAACTCTCATTGCTTACAACGTAACTATGAAAACGAAACGTTAAAATCATACACTGTTGAGGGATTCCTCAGAAAATTCGACTTATCGAAGTTGACAAATATTATTTTCAAGTTATTGTCACATAGTGCTCATATTTTTCCATAATTAATTTTTCAGTAATTGTTTTATTTTTCATTATATTACATTTGCTCTAATTTAAATATGCAACATGTTTGATTTTACGGTTAGGGTAGTGTAGCTGGGACAGCTTACACTCACTCTAAAGCCCCAAAAGTCCCTTCCATTACCAACGCCCCTAGTTGATTATTATTTAGGCAAGTAGTTTTATATATAATGTATATTTGTAATTAGTTTGAAGTGTTATCTATTTTATAACATTTTTTAATTCATTAAATCTTTAAAAACACCATAGTCCGGTCAATTTAGACATTCGAAGCTACATAAATTCCCACCAAGCTGAAAATCAGTAAGATTGTTTAAAATATTATTAAAAATAAAATTTGAAAGTTCCCCATCTTTCCCCTGTATGGAAAAATTTTTATTCAAGGTTAATGGTCAAAAAAAATGAGTTTTTCGCGATTTTCAGCAAAAAGGTAAGTTTTATCATAAAAATACTTCAAACAAAAATTGTAGATCATATAATTGTCTATAAAATATGTATCAATATGTTTTTTCCTAAAAGCCACCGTTTCTGAGATATCAGGGTAAATGAAACCCAGTAGTTAACAAATTTAAATATGTTAACGTTTTATTAAAATACGTGCCATATCGACAGTCAGCGATGTATTTGCCTACGCTATCCGCTCCAGACATTAATCAGCAGATTCTTCAGTTTTCTTTCGTTCAATAATAATTTAATATAATCAGTTACCAAAAGTTACTCTAACGGGTCGGTTCGGATCTTATCAAGTACATATCTAACGCACATGGTGTATTGTTATATACTATAAGAGGTAACTCCTACTCCCAAAAGCCAAATTATTATCAAATGTAATCAATTGTAACAATTCATAACGATTTAAATAAAATAAAGGCTTAAAAGTGTAATCAATTCGTTTTTAAAATCTTTTTAAAAACACAAGGAGTAGTTCCGAACAATTAACTGGCGCAGTCGTGACGGATTTTTGGACATTCTGTTCTTAGTGCAACCACAAAAATTCGGAAATTGGAACCGTGTGAAGTGCACAAAGTGTCATCTGATACGAAAAGTCAGCGTGTTCTCCAAAAATCCACGAAACCATCGCTTCTGACGAGATCAACATTGCGGTACCCCGACCAAATTGGCAACGAGGGCAGCACCCGATAAGAAACTCGTAGAAGGCAACTGCACAACTTCGGTAAAGTTAACCAAAATTACCTAAGGAGCAACCCCACACAGGTGAGGTCTCCCACAACAATCCAAGAAGCAATTGCACACTTCGGGAAAGTTAACCAAAATTCCTCAAGGAGCAACCCCACACAGGTGAGGTCTCCCACAACAATCCAAGAAGCAACTGCACACTTCGGGAAAGTTAACCAAAATTCCTCAAGGAGCAACCCCACACAGGTGAGGTCTCCCACAACAATTCAAGGAGCAACCCCACACAGGTGAGGTCTCCCACAACAATTCAAGGAGCAACCCCATACGCTGAGGTCTCCCAAACAACTCAACAAACAACCCCACGCAACGCACAATCAACAATTCAAAAAAATTTGAAGAAACGCTACGCATCGGATACGTCGATTAAAAGTAAGATTTTTATTTATCGCACAAAATTTTCTCTCTTTGTTAAACACATTTTTTTTTTTTTTTTTATTATTATTATTGTAATGTAATTTTTATTTAACTTATACATATTCTGTATGACTGATCGAGTAGAGCTCATAGACATCGAAACTCTGAACGAGTCGATTAATTCGATTAGATTAGATAGTTTATTAGATAACGAATCTAACACTTATTCTTCTTCACAAGAAATAGACAATTTATCCTCAAATTTTAGTAATCAGGAAGTAGATACGTTAGATTTAGAATTAACAATGCCAAACCAAAACGTAGTAAATCCACCAACTACAGAACAACTAATTTCTACAGTTAAAAGTTACGGCGAAATTTTACCAAAATTTGATGGTAAAGCCAATACATTAGAGTCATTTATTATTAAAATTGATAAATTTAATGATAAGTATGGTAACACAACCGATAATACCCTAAACGAATATACTTTTTGTCTTATTTGTAACAAGCTCATAAATGAAGCAGGTGACTTTATCGCTTATCGACCAGATTTAGACACCTGGCCAAAATTAAAAGAAGCCCTAAGAAATAAATTCGGAGACTTTGTAGATCGCAAAATCCTTTCTCACCAATTCAAAAATTTACGAATTAAACCACACGAAACACATAACGAGTTTATTGAACGAATTAAGTCTATACAAAATCAATTAAATCTGAAAATTAGAGCAGATAGGGATGTCACGGAAAACCAAAAGGAAATTTATGAACAAATTAACGAGCAAACAGCACTCGAAGTGTTATATAATAATTGTCCACCCTTATTGCAAACAATACTAGATGTGAAAGAACCAAACTCATTAACAGTTGCAACAGCAATAGTCCTGGGTTATCTATCAAAACACCCGCCGGATAAAACTAAAACGGAGGCAAAATTTTCGTTTAATCCGTCCAAAATTCAAAATTTGAGCACTAAACCCAAATTCCCCCAAACTACTAATTTGTCCAATAATTTACATAGGCCAAATTTTTACAATAAACCAACTAACTTTAGCGGAAATCAACGTAATCCTTTTGTAAATCGCAATTTACCAATTAATAGTTCATTTCAGAGATTAAACATTCAATCTCAAAATAGACCAACCCAAAATAATTTAACTAATCAAAATCGACCATCTCAGTCAAATCAGCAAAACATGCAACAACGAGATTTTAACACAAATTCGAATTTCCAACGCACAGCATTTAAGAATTGGCGACAACCTAATGTGTCGTTAACCGAAATCGAACCCCCTCACGAAAACAGCCTAAATTATGAAACAACCGAAAATTCTGAACAATTGTTAGATAACGACTATTATAACTACAACGATAATTGTTATGACCCTCACTTCGACGAATGCATGGAAGATGATACACAATTAGCATCACTCGACACATACGAACGATCGGAAATTCAAAATTTTCCTCTACGTGCCTCGGAAATGAATTAGAAAATTATATTAACCCAAATACAATCTTAAACATACAAAATCGTTTTTCAACCCTACCATGCTTAATTTTAGACATAACAGACCAAATTTCACTTAAAATATTGATAGACACCGGAGCTACCAATTCATTAATCAAACCAGAAATAGCAGAAAAGTATTTTTCAGACCAAATTTATGAAGAGTTCTTCCTTTTAAAAACAATTACAACCGAAACCTCGCATAATCAATGTGTAGACATCGATCTTTTCCAGGAAAATCAAAATCTAAAATTTTTTATTGTAGAATTCCACAAACACTTTGATATATTGTTAGGCTCAGATAGTTTAGAGATCATGAGAGCAAGGCTAGATTACGAAGATGGAACCATGATTTTAAATAATGAGGCTTATTCCTTAATAAAATACGATACATACTTAGCCAATCACCTAGATAGACAAAAATTTCCAATATCAATCAGGAAAGGTCCAGTCTTGATACCAGAACAGCAGGTAAACAATGTCAGAATACCGGAAACAATTACGATCGCGGATAATTACCAATGTGAAGTCCCCATACAAGGAACTTTACCTCAAAATTTAGAAATACCCAAAATTAAAGCTCAACATATTAATCCTAAAGAAGTCAGCATTTGTAATATCAGGAAAAATAATCAATTTATTCACAAAAGACTATTAAAATTAGAACTAGATCATCTACCTCAGGAACAAAGCTTAAAAGTAAAATCTCTTTGCGAACAATACGACGAAATATTCTATAGGGAAGGTGATGTACTAACATTTACCAGCACCGTTAGACATAAAATACCACTTAATTCTGATGTACCAATTTTCACCAAACCGTACCGGTTTCCTCAAATCCAACGAGAAGAAATAAACAGGCAGATTAGAGAACTTAAAGAACAGAACATAATAACGGAAAGCGAATCGCCATATAACTCACCAGTATTTTTAGTTAGCAAAAAACCGGACAAACAAGGTAAAAAGGCATGGAGAATGGTCATAGATTTCAGAAAACTAAATGATAAAACAATCGAGGATAAGTATCCCATCCCCAATATCGCTACTATTTTGGATCTGTTAGGCGAATCAAACTACTTCTCAAAACTCGATCTGAAATCCGGGTATCATCAAATAGAAATTGAACCAGAGGACCAATTCAAGACAGCGTTCTCAACGGAAAACGGTCATTACCATTTCTTGCGTATGCCATTCGGTTTGCGTAATGCACCTGCGTGCTTCGCGCGAGTAATGAACCATGTATTAAGAGGATTAGTAGATAAAATATGCCTTGTATATTTAGACGATATTATAATTTTAGGAAAAACATTTGAAGAACACATTAATAACCTTAAATTAGTATTTCAAAGATTGAGAGAACATAAATTTAGAATACAAACGGAAAAATCGGAATTTTGTTTGAAAGAAATAGAGTATTTAGGTCATTTAATTACTACCACTGGAATCAAACCGAATCCTAAATTAGTTCAAAAAATTCAAACCATAACATTACCTAAAACAGCCAAGGAAATCAAATCTTTTCTGGGACTCACCGGATATTACCGGAAGTTTATAAAGAACTATGCTACTATCACCAAACCGTTGACCTTATGTCTGAAAAAGAATTCTAAAGTAGAGCATAATACTGAGTTTGTTAATGCATTCAACGCAATTAAGCGGATAATTAGTAATCCCCCAATTTTGTCATATCCAGATTTCTCAAAACCCTTTAACGTCACATGTGACGCTTCAAAATTTGGACTAGGCGCAGTATTATCGCAAGGACCCATAGGCAAGGACAAACCAATCATGTTTATAAGTCGAACAATGAATGAACATGAGCAAAATTACTCTGTTATAGAAAAAGAGTGTCTTTCAATTATTTGGGCAGTTAAAAATTTTAGACCATATATATATGGAAGACAATTTAACATCGTTACGGACCACAAACCCTTACAATGGTTATTTAGTATAAAGGAACCTAATTCGAAACTAATAAGATGGAGACTTAAGTTAGAAGAATTCGAATATAACATCATTTATAAAAAAGGCAAAAACAACAGCAATGCCGATTATCTATCTAGAATCGAAACGAACGTAATAGAAACATCCGACGACCTTTTGTCATTATTTAATAATATAGGAGATGTTAGTCGAAGAGAGCCAGTAGACATAGAGAGCCTAGATGAATTTCTAAATTTAGATCAAACTAACCACCAGACCAATCAAAACCAAATTCCATCAAAAAATAAAAATAAAATCAAAATTTTATCTGACGTTACACTAAAACCATTACAAAATACACAATATACTGATGATGTAACGCAACATTCACAAGAAGAGAATACAAACGCTACATTACCAATTACTGAAAAACCCTTGAACTATTATAAAAATCAATTTATCTTCTCACTTTCAAACAGACCCAGTTTTAAACAAATGCATATATTTAATAAATCGCGTAATTTAGTTCACGTTACACAACAAAATTATGAAAATGAAATAGTAAATATACTAAAAGAGTATACCAATCTCAATGTCATTAACGCAATAAATTGTAAAACCAGAGAACTCTATGAAGATATAGCACATTTAGTTAACCAAAATTTCGACGGAAAAGTAAAATTTGTTTATACAAATGTATTATTAAGAGACATTACCGATGATCGTGTACAACAACAAATTTTAACTAAAATGCATAATCCAGACCATAGAGGAACTGAAGAGTTATGTAACGAAATCTCACGATACTACTATTGGCCAGATATCATTGGAACATGTAAAAAATTCATAGATCAGTGTAGTATTTGTCAACAGGCGAAATATGAGCGTCACCCTGTCAAATACAAATTAAATTTAGCCCCCACTTCAAAATTACCCTTCGAAACTGTTTATATTGACACATTCACTGTTAGCGGTAAAAAATATCTTACAGCAATAGATTCCTTTACGAAATATGTAATGTTCAATCCTTTAAATTCGCACAATTTACCAGACCTTGTTGAAGCATATATAAATCTTTTTTCTAAATATAAAATGCCTAAAACTTTAATGGCTGATAATGAATTTAATAATTCATTCTTTATCGATATGCTACGGATTCATAAAATAAATTATCATTTTATCACGCCCTGTCACTCACAAAGCAACGGACCAATAGAAAGAGCACATAGCACCCTCATTGAGATTATAAAAACTATCTCGGCTTCGAAAAACAAAATATTAACAGCGGATATTTTCGAAAACGCGGTGATAATATATAATCGAACTATACATTCTCAAACTGGATGCAAACCCATCGAATTATTATTTGGACACATAGAAGCAAACGACATGTTAGACGTTTTTGACCAAAACCATTATCATCAATATACTAGCGAGCTTTATGACCGAATAAAAGCCTTATACGACTTAGTTTATCAAAAGGAAGTAGATCAGAAAGAAAAGCAAGTAAACTACCAAAATCAAAATCGCACATCATTCCCCCCAATTTCGGAAAATCAACCAGTATATTTAAAGACACTAATTAGAGATAAAAGAGCACCTAATTATAGACCAATTACAGTAATCAAAGATTTAAACAATAAAGTACACACGGATAAAAATAAATACTATCATAAGCAGGAATTAAAACCGATTCGAAAATCTCAAATAAAAAGATTATCTGTTCCAGATGAACTTAATAGGGACCCTACTTATATTAACATCCATCAACATCTACCGAATACATCTACAGCGGATAGAAATTAAAAACTTGAGGGAAAATTCAGGTATTCTACCTTTAAAGTTAGGAACTGCCAAAATGCAAATCACTCACCATACTTTTGTACAGAATTACCCATTAAAACCTCTAGTAAGATAGATTGAAAGAGCGGAACAAAATTTAGCCAGTATGAGTAAAAGTCAAACAGGTGATAAACAATTAGCACACGAAACAATATTACTACAATTACGTATTCAACGAATTAAGAATCAAATTAAAATAATCCACCCAGACAGTTTAAATGTAGACCCAAAAAGAAATAGAAGAGGACTAGTTAACTTATTAGGAACAGCTTTTAAATTTATATCAGGAACCTTAGATTCCAACGACGGAGAAAGATATGATAAAGCCATACGCGAGTTAAAAACTAACGAGCAAAACATCATTAAGCATTACAATAAACAGCTTTCTTTGAATAAGCAAATTGTCCAACATTACGAAAGTAGTATCAAAAATATTTCCCAAAATTTCCTTTTAATAGAAAGAACATTCAATAACATTAGAGAAAAAGAAACTTACATGGTCACGATATTTCTTTTACGAATGATAATAGAAGAAGTAGACGAAATAGTCAATAATTTAATAACAGCTATAGGTTTTGCAAACTTAGGACGTATTCACTTAAGCACTGTTAGCATAGACCAGATTGTTGATATTAAAAATATTTTATCAAAATTCCACAGTCAAGGAACCTTTTATAAAGATGACAATATTCTTTTTATGCAGACAATCAAAACAGAATTTTACACAACACCAGAACATTTAGTATTTCTTCTACATATACCGATTTTACACCCAGAGACCTTCAACCTATATCATTTATATTCCATCCCTACAAAGTACAACACTACTATAATTTCACCAACACCCTACGCAATTATAAATGAAAAAGAGACATTTTATATAAAGAAAAGATGTGACTTTATCCAAAGTGAATATTTCTGTAATAATGATATCGTTGAAAAGAATTATCAACACGAAACTTGTATTAAGAACTTGTTACAAGTAAACCAAAATCTAAAATGCAGGCATATCCCAGTAAATGTTTCTGAAACATTAGTTGAAACAATAAGTGATGAGAGATACTTAATTATAGCCCCAGAAATAACATTGATACATACACAATGTGGTACGGAGGAAGTTCATAGCCTCAAAGGAATTTATTTGTTAATAATTCCGTATTCTTGTTCATTTATAGCAAAAGACTTTAAATATATCAACTTACAACAAAATCTAAAAGAAGAACCGGTATATTTACCATTAATAAATGAAAACATCGCAGAAGTCAAACCAATTCAATTAAACCTAAAATCAATTGACTTGGATAGACTTTCCGAAATTACCTTACAGGCTAATGACCCTCTAACGTATGTAAAAGAACAATTAGACAATAACAATAAATATAAATATGCATTTATAGCAATCTTTATAATCATAATACTAAGCTTAATTATTATAATTTGTAAGCGACACCGCATTACGGAATATTTTGTTAAAAATAATAAGATAAATGAATCAATTAAATTAGAAGCTGAATACAGCAAAGTGAACGAACGGCAAGGAAAAACTTGTGTAGCCTTTCCTTCACTTCCAAACCGTAATGAAGTGTAACTAATATTGTTGATTGAAATGTTTATTAACCATTTATTATTATATATATATATTAACCAAATTTTAATTTTTTGTATTTGTAACCAAAAATGTAAAATTTGTACTTAAGGAGGGAGGAGTTAACAAATTTAAATATGTTAACGTTTTATTAAAATACGTGCCATATCGACAGTCAGCGATGTATTTGCCTACGCTATCCGCTCCAGACATTAATCAGCAGATTCTTCAGTTTTCTTTCGTTCAATAATAATTTAATATAATCAGTTACCAAAAGTTACTCTAACGGGTCGGTTCGGATCTTATCAAGTACATATCTAACGCACATGGTGTATTGTTATATACTATAAGAGGTAACTCCTACTCCCAAAAGCCAAATTATTATCAAATGTAATCAATTGTAACAATTCATAACGATTTAAATAAAATAAAGGCTTAAAAGTGTAATCAATTCGTTTTTAAAATCTTTTTAAAAACACAAGGAGTAGTTCCGAACAATTAACTCAGTCCCTTATTTTATACGCCAGTGTAACCTCGAGACAACATCTGTCTCCTGTTCAATTGTATGCGTGGCTAGGGTCTTATACCTGCTTTATGTCAGTGTGCCCAATAAATGAAATACTGTTAGTCTCAGGGTTGCAAGATTAGGGGATTTTCCCCAAAAAATAGGGGATTTTTTTTCCTTTAGGGTATTTTTTGGGGATATATTTTGCAGGGGAGTTTTTCTGGGGAAAAATTTGCCTCTACAATCTTTTTTCTATTTGCATTGAATGTTTTCTAGTTCTTGGGGATTTATGTGTCACATAGCTTATTTTGGGGTATTTTATAGATACATATTTTATAGATAATTGTATGATCTACAATTTTTGTTTACAGTATTTTTATGATAAAACTTACCTTTTTGCTGAAAATCGCGAAAAACTCATTTTTTTTGACCTTTAACCTTGAATAAATTTTTTCCATACAGGGGAAAGATGGGGAACTTATAAATTTTATTTTTAATCATGTTTTAAACAACCTCACTGATTTTTAGCTTGGTGGGAATTTATGTAGCTTTACTCTTACTTTTTGGTCTAATTTGACCGGACTACCAATAAAAATTCGCTTATTCGTTACATTATCAAGATATGCAAGTAATAGAAGTTTGAGAGTTCGAGTTATCAAGTAAGCATTACACATATTTCTCAAACATATTTGATGCTATTACTTACAACTTATCAAAAATTCGACTTATTCACGTTTGAGTTATTAAAGTTTGACAGTATTCCAACAATGAAATGACAGTGTTTATACAAAAAATGAATTCAAATTGCTGTCTCAGTCGTAGGCCAAACCTTTTATGTGAAAAGCTTCTTCAAATTTCTATTAATTTAATTGGTAAAATTTTGTATACCAGACATGTTTAACGGTTCTATTAATATGCGCTGTACTATAAAGGCACATACATTATTTATTCATTACGGTTTGAGTCGCCTTCTAAATTGTTCTTTACGGTAAGTACCTTTACTTATGTCACAAATTACCGCCATATGCTTCAACTCGACGTTTATGTTAATGAAGACAAATTGTGACGATGAATTTTAAGCAGGCATGAACCCTTTATTAATTTCCTTTATTTACAAAAAAAGAACAATACCTACCGGAATTAATAGGAGCCCATTCCATTCTATTTTGAAGAAAGATATGTCGTTTGAAAATTAAAAGAACAAAAAATTAATCGTAATTTAATTTATTTTCAGAAATTTCAATGTTGAAGTGGGTTGTAAATAGAAAATCAGTGTCGGGGGATCAGCAGCCATCAGAACATCAGCCACATTCGGCCAAAAGGAGCCACAATTTGAAGAGAGAAGCTCAACCACAGTCAGAAAATACACCAAAACGAAGAAGGCTGAGAACACCGACCAGAAAGTCCAGTACTTTTGCAAAAAACAACAAAAACCTTTTACAAACAGAAAAAGAAAACCAAAATTCTTTTGGCAATATATTTTCGCCCTCAGGATTCAATGTTCAGAATCCTTTACGCGATGTAAGCAACTTTACACCTTCAAACTCTGTTCCCTTGAAGAAGTCAGCAGTATACAATGCAACAAATAACATTTCTAGTCCTTTTGCATGTGATGGGTATAGTAATAGAAAATGTAAATGTAGACTGTTAGATTTGTGTTATCCTAGTAGCTCCAAATACTCAATTACCTGTTACTGCAACGAGTGGCTCAAAAAAGAAGAAAAAGTTGCACCAACATTACCATCGTTAGCAGCAGAAGACTCGCCTTGCATATCTAGGACGTGCAAAATTGTTTGCAATTGCCAGGACATCCGCGACGATGTTCTTCTAACAAAAAGTTTTACGATATCTCCACAAACTACAGTAATAAATAGATTAAAAGAAGACGAAGAAAAAGGTGATAGTCAAAATTCTATTTATGAAAGCAGGACGAAGAAGCAGATAAGTGATAATTTAGCAAAGGATCTTCCAGAAACTAGTGAGGAAGAAGATGTTGAGTGTAGTAGGAAATATTCTAATTCCTCTACAGTGTCTAAAGGAAACCAGAAAGGAAATGAGGTATCTCCTTTGGTTGAGAAGTTCTTCAACCTCAACTTTAGTAAAGTGAGTGTAGAGGAGCACCAGAATTTCCTCAACAACTCATCTTTGATCAACAATTTATCACTGGACGAGATAGTCAATGCAGTCTTGGACACATCCACAGAAAGCACCATAACAAACGAAAGAAATGGTATTCTAATGAAAGGATCTTCATCTGAAAAGGACAATAACGACAACGAGCACGTTGAAGATAACGTAGTGAACTCAAACCAAGAACAGACAGCACCATCAACTTCAACTGGTTGCAATTCAATCGATTCCGGGTTCAGTGGAACGTTCGACAAACAAATCCACGAGATAGACACAAACTTCAAATGTAAATGTAGAGTAAAGAATCATAAACCAAAAAGACAAAATTGTTCTGTAGCTTATAAAAAGAATCATTGTAAAAGCCACTTGGATCGAAGGAGAACCCTTGAAGCAGAAAATACTTTGATAGAACTTAACAACACCTTCAACGAAAGAAGTGTAGACGTATACAGTGGCAATAGTAAACGGAAGAGGCTCTCAAACAGAAAAAATGATGTCAATACTTCACGCGATAATAATTCCTCTTTTACACTTAAACGACAGAAATGTATTAGACGACGTAAAACACTTTCAAGTGCCGATTTAAAAAGTGGTAAAAAATCTGCACATCAGACGTTCCAAGGGCCATCAAAGTCTTGTTCTGATAATTTCGTAAACGGGGAATCGAAAGAGGCGAGAGTTTCGGATGAGAAAAGGTCCAGAAGGTGCTTGGATTTTTATTCACCGAACATCAGCGAGACCTTTTGTAATGTTGGAGGGTCGTCGACTCCTAAAGCGAAGACTGAGGAGAGGGAAGAACGGGGATCCGTTGATCTGGAATGTTATTACCAGGATGGAATGTTAGGAGTTCGAGGTGAGAATGATAATATTTTCCTAAAACGTATTAAAGAAATATTTGAATGAAGTATGTTATTTAGTATTGACGTGGGATGTGAGAAGATTCTTTTAAGTAATAATAAAAAAAAAACAAATTAATCATGTGCAACTCAGTACACGTAAAAGAAGTGAAACTTCTCTGGCGATCTCTATACCTTTATAACGAATAAGTAATGTTTGGTAAAAAGGGAAAGGGGAAAGAGTACGAGAATTTTTAGGATTTATGTTTTAAAAATTGAAAACACATACATACATAAAATTTTTTTTCGCCTCCGTTTATTTTTCCAAGTGCTTAAGAAACCGTAAACTATCAATAACTAAAAGGGAAATTTAAAAAATAAAAACAATACCCCTTAAAAATTTAAATATTAATTGTTGTTAAAGAAACATTTACTGTAATATAACTGCTATAAGATGCCGGTCACTAATAGCTGACTGTAATACCGATATGCGCGCCTTTCTATTGTCATAGCTTCACGAGACGAATCGTTACGAAATGTGTCGTTTCATGGCCTTGAAATTTTACTCTCATCGCGCCCAAAGAAGTTTCACTTCAAAATAAAAATTCTGATCAGTTTCATAAATAAAAAAGGCTCTCACCTATCCAGGAGTTCAGTTTTTGTTTTTATTGTGTATCAGAAATGCCCAATAGGTGGCGACACAAAATCTGTATGTGAATATAATATTAACTGACTCTTTAAGAGTTGCTTTGGTACAACAATTCAAATTTTTATATTTTGTTTGTTTCTCTTTTTTCAGTTCATAATCGAAATTTGCAAGGATTGACAGAAGATTCTGGGGGGTCAGTTTACATAAAGGTAATTATTTTCAAAATTATATTTCAATAATATAATGTATTTATGAAACAAGATTTGTGGGAACTACTTCATGAAAACATCTGTCCTTGTTTATGGTAATTATGTTAAGTGATTAGTGATTACTGATTACATTATCGGATAATCTGTGCATTTTCACATGACCTACAGCCTGCAGGAATTTTGTGTTAGGCACTCTGTGTTCTCTAGAGCGTTATCTGAATAAATCAGAATTAATTTCCACGTTCTATTCGAAAATATTCGCTACTGGATTTTTTTAATTAACGCCATATTTAATAACACAGCAATTCAGTCATTATATGAGGGCTGTACTAAAAGAATTGTTGTACTGTTTTCAGTTTTGATGCCATAAAAGTTTGGAGTTCATATAAATATTTCGGTTTATGCTCTAATTTTCTGTACAACCCTTGTATTTGCGTTAATGACTCTGATTCTCTGTCGTTAGATTGTAGTTAAACCCTTGAATAAAAGTTCTAACGAAAAAGAAGACCCTCGTTCCCACAGGACTTGGCTAAGGAAAGAAGTTTGCAGTTCCTCATTGAACTACACTTTCCAATTTCCTCTTAAGAACAACAGCAATCTTCTGGATGCCCTTCGAATAGAAGTTTGGCTGAAAAACACCCAAGCAAGGTAAGTTACCCTTACTTTACTAATAAACAACCAATCAATTGAAATTAATTAACTTTGTTTTTTCTTCCAATTTGCCATTACTTTTAAAATGAATTGCATTTAAAAGTATGTCATCAGAGATATCACACAGCTGTTCCTAGGTGCATATGTATATATTATATGTGTGAGGACAAATGTAGAAATAGAACAGATCAAGTGGCTACTGCCCCAATTAAAGCTATGACGTAAAACACTGACGTCAGATGTAATTGCAAACCAGACAGAGAGAGGGTTACACACTAGAACTTGTTTTTAATAATAAAACTAGAAGAAGTTCGTTGATCGTTACCAGCGGGCAGACTTTTATGCATAAAATATAGAACGTGTTTAAAAGTGAATTACAGGCCTTCAGAAAAATTATTCTCACTTTTAAAACCAAGAATAGAGAGGGTTGTAAACTAAAACTTTCTGTTAATAGCAAAAGATTACTTAATAGATTAAAAGCGACCGGACTGTTATCAATGAAATACAGAATGTGTATAATTATGATTGACACACTTGAAAAAAGTATTATCACTCTTGAAATCAGGCAGAGACAGGGTTGCAAACCAAACATGTTTTTGTTTCTGAATATCAAAATAAGACGAAGTTCCTTAGTCTATGAAAAGTGGGTGGATATTTATGCATAAAATATAAAACGTGTTTAAAGTTGATCGACACATAGTAATAAAGTTTAATATAACTCATAAAATTAAGCAAAGAAAGAGCTGAAAATTGGAACTCTCTTCTTTAGTAGAAAGACCATGAAGTTCCTTAGTCTATGAACAGTGGGTGGATATTTATGCATAAAATATAGAGTATATTTAAAGTTGATCGACACATAGTAATAAAGTTTAATATAACTCATAAAATCAAGCAAAGGAAGAGCTGAAAATTGGAACTCTCCTTGTTAGTAGAAAGACCATGAAGTTCCTTAGTCTATGAATAGTGGGTGGATATTTATGCATAAAATATAGAGTATATTTAAAGTTGATCGACACATAGTAATAAAGTTTTACTGTAACTCATAAAATCAAGCAAAGGAAAAGCTAAAAATTGGAATTCTCTTCTTTAGTAGAAAGACCATGAAGTTCCTTAGTCGATGAACAGTGGGTGGATATTTATGCATAAAATATAGAGTATATTTAAAGTTGATCGACACATAGTAATAAAGTTTAATATAACTCATAAAATCAAGCAAAGGAAAAGCTAAAAATTGGAATTCTCTTCTTTAGTAGAAAGACCATGAAGTTCCTTAGTCGATGAACAGTGGGTGGATATTTATGCATAAAATATAGAGTATATTTAAAGTTGATCGACACATAGTAATAAAGTTTAATATAACTCATAAAATCAAGCAAAGGAAGAGCTGAAAATTGGAACTCTCCTTGTTAGTAGAAAGACCATGAAGTTCCTTAGTCTATGAATAGTGGGTGGATATTTATGCATAAAATATAGAGTATATTTAAAGTTGATCGACACATAGTAATAAAGTTTTACTGTAACTCATAAAATCAAGCAAAGGAAAAGCTAAAAATTGGAATTCTCTTCTTTAGTAGAAAGACCATGAAGTTCCTTAGTCGATGAACAGTGGGTGGATATTTATGCATAAAATATAGAGTATATTTAAAGTTGATCGACACATAGTAATAAAGTTTAATATAACTCATAAAATCAAGCAAAGGAAGAGCTGAAAATTGGAACTCTCCTTGTTAGTAGAAAGACCATGAAGTTCCTTAGTCTATGAACAGTGGGTGGATATTTATGCATAAAATATAAAACGTGTTTAAAGTTGATCGACACATATCAATAAAGTTAAATATAATTCATAAAACCAGGTAGGGCTAAAAATTAGAACTCTCTTTTTTATTAGTAAGGCCAAGAAGTTCCTTGGTCGAATAATAGTGAGCGGACTTTTACTCATAAAATATAAAATATGTATGAAAATGATTGACACACTTTAAGAAAGTTCACTGTTAGAGGGCTCCAAAGTAAATCTGTTTTTTTAAATAATAAAACCCAGAAAAAGTTGATTGTCACGCTTTAATAAAGTTTACATCACTTCTGAAATCGGTTAGAGAGAGAGAGAGGGTTGCAAAAAAATAGAACTTCTTAATAATAAAATTCGAATGAAGTTCCATTAACAGCGGGCGAAATTTTATGCATAAAATACAAAACATGTGTATGTACTATTGATTGCTACAGTTTAATAAAGTTTGTTATTATTTTTTAAGTCAAATAGAGAAAACGCTGAAGATTGGTATTGTTTTTAATAATATAACTTAGAAGAAGTTACATGATCGTTTAACAGCGAGCGGACTTTTATGCACAAAATATGGAATAAGTATAAAATTATTTGTACTTAAACAAAATTTAGTGTAACTTTTGAAATCAGGTAGGGAGAGGGTTGTAAACTAGAACATTGTTTTTAATATACAAACTCAGAAGTTCCTTGATCAATTAACTACAAGCGGACTTTTATGTATAAAGTGATTGACAAACATTATAAAAGTTTTCTGTTCCTTTTAAAACTAGACCAAGAGATTGAAACTTTTTTTAATAATAAAACTCAGAAAAAGTTGCATGATCGATTATCAGCGGGCGGACTTTTATGCACAAAATATGGAAAAAATGAGCTGCAGTATTCTTAAGGTCTAAAATGGTATTGTAACGAATTTTCTAGTTAACGTTATTTATTTAAACACTATTTATTTAACAATACTATTTACAGTAGCAATTTGTGCACTTGAACTCTATTAAGTGCTTATTTATCTAACGAACAATACTTGTCGAAAATTCTAGACGGTTTTTCGACTTTTTCCAGAAAATATGAAGAACTTCGATGTATGAAATCGTGCCGCTTGTCACTCACGGATTATTACCGGTGT
The DNA here is from genome assembly GCA_029378335.1 of Agrilus mali. NCBI lineage: Eukaryota > Metazoa > Arthropoda > Insecta > Coleoptera > Buprestidae > Agrilus > Agrilus mali. The sequence goes on along the minus strand of CM055663.1, from coordinate 11,874,382 downwards.
AAACCGAGTCAAAGGACGCCGCCGTATACACATAATGCGCAAGCGGATCGATTTTTCTCATAAATGCATATGTTCCCTACAATAAGCATCAAAATGAACGTAAAGGGCATTGACGTTCTCATTGTAATACTTTGTTTTTAATGAAAGTGGCTTTTATGTGACGATATTGTTGTGGATAGATCCCAATGTGAGGCAGATGTTCATTATCCCACGCTGGTCCCTAAAACGGCCCACTGTTGCAAATTAAACGATTTTCTAATTTAAGTCCAAACTGCTGGCTTTCATTACCATAAAAGGTTAAAAGTTTAATAGGTAATCGATGTTACCGAAGCGAATTTATATATTCTTGTATATATACATATATGTATGTATGTAGGTAAATCCTGAAAAGTAGTCTCGCCGACGAATGGAAGGAGAGGGTCATAAAAGGTGCTCGTAACGTGTTTCATTCGGTACTTTGAAATGGAGTTATTACTATGACATAATAAAGTATGGGAAGAGTTGCGTGCCAAATATACATAACGGGGCGACGTAAATGGCAATTTCCGTTTGCGAAATGAACGGGTAGGACGGTGGAAATCCACAAGCAAACAGCAAACTTTGAATTAAAAATCACCTTTCAAGACAATCACGAGCATAAACCATGCCGCATTTGTGTTCCTTTTCTTATTTTTCTTTTTAAAAAGCTACACGAAATTTTGTTAGACATAATTTTATACAGATACCTTCCGGTTTGGCTTCTACTTCCTAAAGTTTTGTTCGCGTTTAGAATAATTTAGAACTTTTTGGCCCAATTTGTACTTGAATAAAATTGTACTTCCTAGAATATATTTTACTCTAGAATGCCACTGCAAAAAATTACAAAAGTAACAAAGTCCGCAAAATATTTATTACAATCTTTTTATTTACTGAGTTATTAGAAAAAAGAGGGTTGGTGAGTCCGGCTTTACAATAATATCTCATTCTAAGACCAAAATGGTCTCAAAGTGATCCTTACCAGTCTAGCTCACTCCTCTGTGTTTTTAAGGGATGTAGAGGTACCATAAATTATTACCAAATCTCACAAAAGGTGGGAGAGAGAGGGGGGGGGTTCAAATTAGTATCTCTTCTCTTGAAATCTTATGTGTGTCTGATTATTTTATGATGTCAATTAAAAATCGTATCGCTTTCAAATAAGGACATCAAATTATGAATTATGTATGCCCAGAACCTCCAGCATAAATTTCCTTGAACCAAATCCTTTATGTAATTTATATTTACGTAAATATCCTGTAATATAGCACGTACTGGGGATTTAAGGTGCATGAAGACCGTAAAAGTAGAACAAACACTAAAATTTTATACGACACGCCATAAAATGTGATGTTTACACCCCGTACAAACCCTGAATATTGTACATACATTTCTGTCAAATGTTTTATAACAAATTTACTTCAGACGAGTGTAGAATTTCTGTCGAACTTTCATATGAACCATTAAATTATAATACAAATTAAACTTCTCTTTTGAATATTGAAACGATTTTAGCATGTCAGGAAATATTTTGCGTAAGAATGAGAAGACGTGAACTGGTGAATCTTGTTAAAGGTCATCATTTGAGAAATATTTCTACTTAATAATCGCCTTGGGGATTTTTTGTTAAATAATGATTTGCATTAATTTAACGTACACAAACCACGAAAAGTTTTATACGGCGTGCGTGTCCCAAAAATGGCAACAAAAAGGCACCAAATTAATTTCTGATAGGTAAATTCTAAAATTTGTATTTTCACTGAAAAGTTTATGATTAAACTTATAATTTACGTAACGTTTCGTAGTATTTATCTTGACTTCTATGAGTGTCGGAAAGGGGCAAAAATGAAATAAACAGCGGGGTGCAAAAACATCAATTGAATATTAACACTTTGGAAGTGTTTTTAGAGAAAATCTAAATCCTAGTAAAATGTAAACATCAACTACCCCTACATAATATCTGTTTATATTTATGTTAAATAATAATATAAATTAACAAACACGAAAATTAATACAGGGCGTCCCAAAAATTATGATAAAAGTGCACCGGATAACATTTTTGGGAAATCATAAAATTCATAATTATATTATTAAATTGACTTCACTTTAATTATTTATTTTATAGACTTTATCTTGACTTCTTCGAGCTTCTCAAAGGGGTCGAAATAAAGCAACTAAAAGAGTTCAAAAGCACCCATGGAATTTCTATACTCTGAAAATATTCTGAGAGAGAATGTAAACTATATTTGATAACTAATTAAAGGTCAACATGAACTACCACTGCTTAACAATTTGCTTGAGGATTTACTGTTGAATATGGATTAGAGTTGTAGTAAACAATAATACAGTTTAACATTCACAGGGTGTCTAAAAATTAATTTACTTTCATAGGTAAATGTCAACAACTGAAAAATATTTAATTTTAACTACTTCTACTTAAAATACATGAAGTAAATTTTTAAGATGATGCTCGGGTAAGAATATATCACACGTTCGATGGAACATTCTAGAATATTCGCGAATTTAGAACTATCAGAACATCCCATAATGATTCAAAACATTTTCTAACTTTTTTTAACACTGGAACATTCTTGAATGATCTTGAAGATTCTGGAACATTCTTGAACATTGCCAAATCATTTTGAAATGTTTTAATAAAACATTCTTTTACTTCTTAGAATATATTTGATTTGCCTGTAACATTCTAAAAAAATCTGCTTCATTCTCATCCCCACTCCGTGCTGTTTGCTGGGTGAGTAGTGACTAATCGTTTGATAATAATTGATCAGTTATCGACCACTGAGAGTTGAAGATTATTACAGTACTAATATCACTATTAAAAACTGGGGGTTGGTGGTAGAAGGGTGAAAATTAAGGGTTATATGTATTTTTTAATGCCAAATCATCAAAAAATAAAAATAAAAAATTTGGTCCAAAAAATAAAAAGTTAGGGGTGGACAACCCTTATCACTTAGGGGTATGAAAAGTAATAGTTCCCGATTCTCAGACCTATTGAATATGCATATTAGATTAATAAAGCATTTCTAATTGGGCACATAACATAATTTGCTGGTTAAGTAACGTTTCGTTGATTTTATCCTGATTTTGAGAGAAAATGTGAACTTTATTTGATAGGTACTTAGATAAAGTTCAACATCAACTAACCCTGCTTAACAATTGCCTTGATGATCTTAATACAGTTTAACAATTACGGGAATTATTATGCAGGGTGTCTCAAAAATTTAATCATGTACAACTCAGTACACGTGAAAGAAGTGAAACTTCTTTGGCGATCTCTATACCTTTATTACGAATAAGTAATAATAATAAATAAATATTAATTGTTGCTAAAGAAATATTTACTGTAATATAACTGCTATGAGATGCCGGTCACTAACCGCTGACTGTAATACCGATATGCGCATGCGCGCCTTTCTATTGTCATAGCTTCGCGAGACGAATCGTTACGAAATGTGTCGTTTCATGGCCTTGAGATTTTACTCTCATCGCGCCCAAAGAAGCTTCATTTCAAAAAGAAATTGAATTGCATAGGCAAATGTCAACAACTGAAAAATATTTAATTTTAACTACTCTTACATAAAATATATATGAAATAAACTTTAAAGAAATCCTAAAATTGATAATTCCATTGAAATGTTGATAATAGGTAATAGGTCTTAATAATAATTTCATTCGTAGACTTTATATTGATCTCATCGAGGTTAGAGAAGAGGTCGAAATGATGTCAAGAAAGATGCTTTTGAATTTGGAAGCATTTTATCCCCTGACTCATAAATATTAGCATGTTTTCTTGGGAATAGCCTCATGATATTTAGTTGTTAAGGGTTGTTGTTTTTGTTTTTTTTTGTGGCGACTGTCTGTATTTTTGTGTAGTGTTATTAAATTAGGTTTTAATCTTCGTTTTATCCTGTAACATCTATAATTAGTCGTTCGTTCTAGTCCTATATTTTCGGTGGTCGTGTATCTATCTGGTGTTGTGTGAAAGCCTCCCTCGATTCGACTTCTACGTATTTGTCTGCACTAGCGCGCGCAACCCCCTGATGTAGTGTAGCCCGTTGTGTAGCTGTCCGGGATCGATATTTCGACATTCCCCTAATTTTCCGACCATGAGGCATTTTCTCATTCGCGACCACCGAGGACAGGGAAAAGTTGGCCGGGTGCCATCGCTTACGTTCCTCTCTACGAAGAAGAGGTCCTACGCGAGGCATTGAAAAGTCCACCCTCTCTATCCCTGTCCTTCAAAAACACACACGTCGCCACGAGTTCCGGTTACGTAAAAAGAAACAGAACCCAAATTTGTATCCGTGGTCCAAATGAAAAGACTGTCCTTGTGGATTTAATAAATATTACGTACAAGTCCAACGTGAAAGAGTTTATTAGTGGGTGACCTCTTACTATTATTATGTACGTGAGAGTTGTTTAAACGAATTCATAATTTGTTGTGCGGATCCTTTGGATGCAACAAAAGCTTTCAGTTTTCTTAAAGTAATTTTACTCGTACTGCCTAAACAATAAGGAATACAAAAGTTTTGCCTCTCCTTGGAGATTTTCGTAAGTATTTAAGTTGCAATTTACTGAAATATCCATCAATCATTGATTACGCAATCGAAATGTTAGAATTTATACGCAGACATCAACCCACATACCCCGTTCTAATTTTAGAATAATCCCTCTACAACATACTTTACAAGAACACAGTTACTTAATATTGCATTAAAAAAGTCCTTTATGTCCTTTTAGCTCTTGTTTGTTTCTTATTGATTAAATATTTTAATTGGTTTATATCGGAAATTACCTGTAAAAACTGTAAAGTATAAGCTTTAAGTGCGGTGTTTCATATTTATTTATTTATTTTAACAGATTAATGTAATAGGATTTGGCACAAATTCGCGTTAAGAAGCCTTGAAGGATTTTCCTTTTATGTATAGCACCACCTGTACGATTTTACGAATGAAGATCATTCATACAGTCACAATTACACCACAAACGTTTTTGTCGTCGACATAAAAACGTTAATAAAACAAAGAACGGAACCAATTGATAATTCTTTGAAAGAATTCTGAAAACATTTTTTTTTGTAAAAATAATTAAAATTCCTTTTTTAATTAACAAACCATTCTGTTTTCCATTGCAATGGATAAGATTATTTTTAATTTCTAATTAAAAAATTCAACTCTCGGGTGGTTTGTCCTATTTTATGAAGCATGCTTTTCATTTTCCACGCTTTTCGAGGATTGAAACGTAAATAAAAAAACTCGGTCACAAAACCTGGTGACGACATCCCTCTTTATGCTTTAATTATATATAAAAAAAGGAAATTTTAGGAAAGTATCTAAAACGAACAATGATGTTAGTTAGAATATAGATAATTTTTTTTAAGAATGTAGTAATATTACTGTAAGTTTTTTTTGTTACAGACAGAGCAAGTTTTTGGGAAGTACCAGTTTTTTCATTAAAGATGCAGTTCAAGAGGTAAGGCAGAAATTCAGTTGAACAAAAATATTACTAAAAAGATTAGAAATAGTTACAATTACAACAGCAGTAAATTGTTCTTTTAATGTTTTGCGATTTGATCTGTGGTTTCATTTTCAATGTTGGCCACCTGTTCATTTAAAATGCACAAACGTTTGCGTGTCATTGAGTGGCTACTTAAGATAAGTATCCCTTAATAATCAAATGATAGATCGTTCTGACGATTCCTCAAGATATCCCTTTTGTTTTTTAATTGTACTGTCAAATGCAGAATAGCTGAGAGAAAATATATATATTATTTACTATTGATGTTTTGTTTGACAACGAAATTTATATTTACGTACAGACGTTTCAATCAAATAGTCAAAGAATGTATCGAGCAATGCAACACTTAAATACTAAAGAAATGAAACAATAATGTAGATAATAATATAAATAGACCATAAATCAATGAAAAAGTCAATGAATCACTAGGTACATGATTAATTAATTAATTACATAATCAATCAATCAATCAATCAATCGATTAGAAAAATAAAATAATTGAAGATTAGGTAATGAAGTACCTGTTCAAATGTCTGCTCATTTAAAATAATTAACCAATGGTGTAGCCAACCAAAATACAGTTGAAACGCCAATTAATGGATAAATGAAATAAGATTAAAGCCAATCAGCCAAATAGTCAATAAAATAATCGAATAATTAAAGAGATAAATAAGTAATCAAAGTTGTGACCAATAAAATGCACAATTGAACAGTCTAATAAATTATAAATTAACGGAATTCAAAGGCAATTGGCCAATTAATTAATCAAATTATTGAATAATTAACAAATACATAGATCACTGTTTATATTGTCTACTCATTAAAATGATTAGTCAAAGATGTAACCAATGAACCAAACAATCAAATAATGGATACATTAAATAAGGTCAAACTCAATTACTCAAATAGTCAATAGAATTTTTACAGACTTAAACACTGAATTACTTTAATTAACTAAAGACGTGCCCAATAAATTGAACTGTTGAATAGTCGAATAATAGATAAATTAAATGAATAATAAAATTACTCAAATAGTTAATCAAATTTTTGAGGAATTAAATAGTGAATTACTTGTTGTATTTTCTATTCATTAAAATAACTAACAAAAGACGTGCCCAATAAATTGAACTGTTGAATAGTCAAATAAATGATAGGTAAATTAAACAAGTTCAAAGTCAATTAACCAAATAGTCAACGAAATAGTTGAATAATTAAGTACTGAATCACATTTTCTATTGTCTACTCATCAAAATAATTAACCAAAAGTGTAGCCAATTAATTGAAGTTGAATAATGGATAAATGTCAATTACTCAAATAGTTAATCAAATAACTGAAGAATTAAATAATGAATTACGTGTCTTAGTTTCTACTCATTAAATTAATGAGGTAAATATATTGAAGAATTGCACATTCAAATAATGGATAAATCAAATAAGCTCAAAGTCAGTTGCTCAAATAGTCAATCTAATAATTAAATATTTACCAAACATGTGGCCAATTGATTGAGGGATTGAACAGTCAAATAATGGATAAATAAAAAAAAGTTCAAAGACAGTTACTAATCAAATAATCGAATAATTAAATAATTAATTAATTTCTCTCGTTATTACTCTTAACAAAATCAGTAACTAATGATTTAGCAACCAATTAAAGAATTGAGCAGTCATATAATTGATAAATTCAACAAGTTCAAAGTCAAAAGAATTGAATAATGCAATCAATTGATGATTGTACTGTCTAGTTATTAAAATAATTAACTAAATGGGTGGCTAGTTAATTAAATATTTAAACAGTCATATAATGGATAAATTAAACAAACTAAAAGTAAATTATTCAAACAGATTATTCCAAAATTGAATAATTAAACGATTAATTCTACTTATCAAAATATTTGACTACTAAAATGAAAAATTGGACAGTTAAATAATGAACGAGTTAAACCAATTACAAACCAAATTAGTCATATTTTTAATCACATAAATTTTTTATTCATTACTTGTCCAATTATCTACTTATTAAAACAATTAACCAAAGATGTATCCAATTAATTGCACAATTGAAAAGTTAAAAAATGAATAAATTACTCAAATAGTTAAACAAACAAATGGAAACTAATTACCTTTTTTATTGTTCACTTATTGAAATAATTATAATACGAAACAATAGAACAATTGAACTAGTCCAGAGTTAGTTAATTAAATAGTGAATAAAATAATTGGAGAATTAACTAATTACTTTTAATATTTTTCTTATTGAAATAGTTAATCAATGGTACTAGGAAAAATAAATTAGTTGCTTATAAAAAATAACTAGCTAAAAATATATCCAATCAATAGAACAGTTGAAGAATCAAATAATGGTTAAATTAAAGGCGGTTAGAGTCAAATAGTTAAACAAATAATTGAACAATTAAATAATCTATTTATTGTTTTATTGCCCACTTAAATAATTGAATTATTGAACACTCACATAAAGAGAAATTAAATATGTTAAATGCCGAATAATGAATATATTTATTTAAAAAAATTATGCATTTCTTCCGGTTAATTTAAAAAAAGGGTTTCTTAACTTTCTTATAACCTTAATCTGTATTACGTAAGACTTAAATTTAGTATTTTATCTAATAAAAATTATATGTTATAATAAATATTAAATAATGTAGTTTTGTGTGTTTTTATGTAAAAAGCAACTGTTTTTGTTTCTATAAATGTTTTCTTGATTAAAGCACGTCATTGGTTCCTCTATACTCCTCTCAACCCAACGGTTCGTTCCTACTAATGAAGAAATAATAGGTGATACAGCGTTACGAGAAGCAGAAGAATTTCCAACGATAACAACAACTATTCAACGAACAAGAAAAATGAACAACAGTCAATCTACTAATGAAGAAATTATTAGTTTAGACGAACAGGAAGAGCTAACGAAAACCGTCAACAAAGAATTACTTAATGAACAACAAAAGGAAGCCGATGAAAACGTTTTTCTAAGGTAAAATACTTTTTTCTGTTTCGTGGACATTGAAGGAAAAATTGATGAAGAATTTTGTTGATCAATTTTCTATTTGATTCTACTGAATATTTTATGAAAATTATTATGAAATAATAATGAAAAGCTCAATAAGTACATAACCGGAGTTTCTTAAACGTAACTAAAATAATGAATGTCCAAAAGTTGACTCAACAATTTTGGAATTTAAAAGAAAAACAATATGTGCCAAAATGTGCCCAAAATGTGCTACGTAAAAAAAATTATCCAAAAAACTTAACTTTTATGACTAGGTCCTTTTTATGATGTTTAGTTAGCTCCACAACATCACTTCATTAAAACCAAACCAATTGTGTTGTAATGTGCTCAAGATGTACTATCATGTGCCATTAAAACAAATATTTACTTGAAAAATTGAATTTTTATTGAGACATCTTTTTTGTGATATTTAGTTAGCTCCGCAAAATCACTTTATCAAAACTAAACTTATACGTAGTGCTGTAATGTGCCCGCAATGTGCTGTTATGTGCCAATGTGAAAAAACAATATTTGAATAAAAAGTTTAGATTTTTCGTAAAATGTTGTCTTTATTAATACTTTCTGTACGCATCGATAAATGTGGTACGATGAAATAGCATAATAATATGCTTAACATAGTATTCGCCTATTGTTCATGAAACATCACCATACATTCTTTTACATGTTATGCAACACATCTTGTACTTATTAGGTAAAAGTACCTGTACTTTTCATTAGTTTACGTTTGTATAGAATGTATTTTACACTATAAAATTTGTATTATTATTAATATTATCAATACAAAGTGTTATTAAACCTTTTTTTATTGTTAATAGTAACTTTTTATATTTAATGATAGTTTTCTATTAGTGTAGGGAATAAACTTTTCATATGGTACCGTTTTAGTGCTTTCACAACATATAGACAAAGAGACTGAAATTTTTGCTCATTTTTGTATATATATATATCTTAGAATAAAAGATTAGTAATTATTAAGTAATAAATATATATTCTTATAAAACAATATGAAAATACTTATGTAGTCAAGTCATTTCCCTATTCTTGTCAAAATAAAATTTCCATTCTTCTTCGTAATAACATTACTAGTAGAGAAAGTATTAATGAAGACAGCATTTAACGAAAAATCTAAGCTTTTTATTCAAATATTTTTTTTTCACATTGGCACATAAGAGCACACTGCGGGCACATTACAGCACTATATGTTTAGTTTTGATAAATTGATTTTGCGGAGCTTACTAAATATCACAAAAGGGTGTCTCAATAAAAATTCAATTTTTCAAGTAAATATATTTTTTTAATGGCACATGATAGCACATCTTGAGCACATTACAACACAATTGGTTTGGTTTTAATGAAGTGATGTTTTGGAGCTAACTAAACATCATAAAAAGGACCTAGTCATAAAAGTTAAGTTTTTAAAATAATGTGTTTTTACGTAGCACATAATAGCACATTTCGGGCACATTTTGGCACATAGTTTTTTTTTATTACAAAATTGTCGAGTAAACTTTTTGGACATAAATAGTGAGAACAATGAAGGACTAAAATTTATTATGTTTTAAGAAAGAGAAATCTGTTACTTAATATTTCGGACAATTCAAAAATTAGTAATTCAACCAATTGCAGGCACCGCAAAAAAATATGAGTCAACCGAATAGCAACTGAGTGCAAAGGAAATGCAATGAAAAGATAAAAAATAAATTACATTCTATTTCCTACGTAAGCAAGGCTGACGTCAGATGCGCAGGGCCGTAATGAGATTATATTTTCATGAGTCTATTAGCTGAGAAATAAACTTTTCCATTTAATTCCAACTGAAAAGCCTTGCAGATTTTTATTGATACGGTTTATAACAAAATCTTTATTAGATATCTAAATATACTTTTATATGTCTTCAAATGTTCCAAAATAGTTTGATTTTGAAGAGAGGCCAGATCATACTCATGTGTGCAAAAAATTACAATAAAACATAATCTGTTTTTAAGGACACTGAGTAGGTATACATTTAAAAATTCAATTTCAATGTCCATAAAAGATCGCTTAGAAATTCTACAACGAGTCTGTTGGTTTTATGAAATGGCTTTCAATGTTGCTTTTTGTTGCACGCTTCTGCCAGGTATCTGGAATTGGATCCAATGGAGGGACCAGAAGCAATTCCCGCTGCTATGCAGAGGAAAGCGACGGGGAATAAAAGTGGCAGGACGCCGTTTACATCCACTAAAATATTAACGAAGATCCCTAAAACGGGCTTCGGCTTTTCAGTCGTCTGGACGCATCCGCCTCGAGTCGAGAGGATAGAAAAGGGATCGCCTGCTGAGAAAGCGGGAATCATGCCGGGAGATTATATCATTTTCGTTGATAAGCATAACGTCGTCATGATGCCCGAAGTCGATATACTGAATCTCATTAAGTAAGCTCTTCTTTTATTTGCACTCAAACTTCACATTAAAATAAAAACAACAATGAAACCACAATTCCCAAGTTGAATATTCCTTCGCGGCAGTTGTTTGACCCATGACGTAGTCACAAACGTCTCAGGTCAATAAAACGACAACTTCTGCTCGTTTTACTTTAGTACAAATTTTGCAAGAGCACAGGAATGTAGTTTTTGATTTTTTTTTTGTAGGTCTTGTGGCAATCAGTTAACTTTAGAAATATTTCGAAGACATCCGTCCAAAAACGGCCCCTCCGCTAATTACCCCCAACCAAATAAGTTTTCCGGAAGTACCAGCAAACTTCTCACATCTTCGTCGGCACTAACTTATCATCGACCGTCTACGGTGGGGTCCACTCATACCACCAACCCTGCTTCCGTTGACTGTAATAGGAAGAGGTTGCATCTACCACAAGTAACGTTTAGTTCAGAGGTTGGTAATGGGATAGTGGTCTGATTGTTTTCGTTTAATTTTCTATTCACAATAAATACCAAATAATAAAAAATTAAATTATTTATCTACATCTTTTGTGAAAAATTTATACTCAAGATAAGAAGATTTAAAAGGAAAACGCTTTGAGAAGTTTTGAAATAGTATATTCTAATAAACAAATTTTGGTAACCATTTGTCCATGTTAATTATCTTTTTGTAACTTATTAAAAAAATTGATTGGGTATTGATAATTTCTACTATTTTAATATGACCTGTGTATGTCTGTTCCTTCCTTTTATTTATTTGTTTATTTATTGTTTAGTTATTTAATTATTTTTTATTGTTTTATGCGCTCCAAAAAGCTACCTATGTTTAAGTGTATTTAAACCTGAAAAGAATTTGTAAATTATTATTTTTAGCTAGTGACCATCTTTCATTCCTTTTTATTATTATATTTTTAGTTGTGATTTTATGTAAAGACGGCTGGCTAGTTATTAGTTTTTATTTGTGTTGTGTTTAATTTAATGATGATAATTACGTTGCTTTGCGTTGTTTTTCGTTTATTTATTTGAATAAATGTTTTCTTTAGTTTTTCATCGTTTTATTTTGTAATAGCTTTTTATTTTTACAATCAGGAAGCAAAAGGATATTTTACTTTCAATTTTAATTTAATCTTTTGTAAAAATAGAAAACAATAACGGATCCAGAAGAGTCTCGAAGGAAAACCCTTTATCAAATAATTAATAAGGAACAAGCCTACGTAACAGAATTACAATTTGGAACCAACAGGTTTCTGTTTCCTTTAGCAGAAAGGAGAGACATTCTCAATCCATTGGAACATAGACTACTTTTTCAAAATTTAGAAGAGGTAAGTAACATTTTGAGAAAAAGAAGAAAACGACTTCTTATTTGATATATATATACAATGGCAAATTTGTTATTAATACTTATCAGATGGCTATATTTGAAACCAAATAATTGAAAGATTTTTTTTATCAAAATTTTCCACACTATTTTGGGATCCAATTTCTAAAATTGTAAAGTTTTGATTTCCCCCCACTTTACCTTTATAAATACAGTAGGTTTATTAATTTGGTACGAATATTCAAAATAAGAAGCAAAAATTTTAACTTGGAAAGATATGGCAAATAGATCAGTGCTGAGGCCTTCAAAAATAGTAAAAAGTGAAACAAAATTATAGTAGGAAGAAACCCATTGGAAAAGGAAGAGAGTATAACAGAAATGAAAGGAAAAATAATTTACGGCCAACTTAGGTCGGGAAGGAGAAGGGGATGAGTTTTTAAGGGTAAAACACAGTTTACCTTGATTTTCGGAAAAACTACAAGGCTTATGGAAAAAAGTTAAATGGCAAAGTTGTAGGTGATAAAAAGATCTACAACTCATATATTTACACTTTCTTCACATAACCTCAAAATTTATGCGAAAAGTTCAAATAACCAACTTTTTAGTTTTTTATTTTTATCTTTTACAAAAAAATTTTCTTTTTCACGAAATTTGGTGAAATCTTACCTATTTATGTCCCAAACACGCTGTAATTTTTTTGATTTGAAATATTTATTTCACCTTATTTTTACTTAATATCGAAAAAGCACCCTAATTTTCAATCGAAAATTCTCACGTCAAAATATCTGCTTTTTTAAAAACATTGGTGAGCTCTTTCTTCGTTGAAATCTCTACTTTCTGATGGTGCGAAAAAAAATATACATTACTATGGTAAGTTTTCCCAGGAAATGGAAGAAAACGAAAAAAACTAGATTAAGTTTTTCTAAAAAAACGAATAACGTAATCAGTATAAAGTATGTGAATTCAATAGAACGATTTACATGTAAATTTATATATTATGAGATTTTCTATGACATAAATGTAATTAGAATTTAATAAATCAACCTTTTTACTGAAAAAAATAGCAGGGGTCACATTTTTTAGATAAAATTCCCTTCGTTTTTTTTTGCATTTCATGAGAAAACTTACCATAGTAATGTATATTTTTTTTACACCATCAAAAAGTAGAGATTTCAACGAAGAAAAAGCCCAGTAACGTTTTTAAAAAAGCAGATATTTTGACGTGAGAATTTTCGATTGAAAATTAGGGTGCTTTTCCGATATTAAGTAAAAATAAGGTGAAAAAATTAATATTTCAAATCAAAGAACTAACAGCGTGTTTAGGACATAAATAGGTAAGTTTACACCAAATTTCGTGAAAAACAAATTTTTTTTTGTAAAAGAAAAATAAAGAACTAAAAAGTTGATTATTTAAATTTTTCACATAAATTTTGAGGTTATGTGAAAAAAATGTTGATGCAAAAGTTGTAGATGCTTTTATTACCTACAACTTTGCCATTTAACTTTTTTCCATAAGGCTTGTAGTTTTTCCGGAAATTCAGGTAAACCGTGTTTTACCTTTAAAAACTCACCCCCGCTCCTTCCCGACTTCAGATCGCCCGTAAATTATTTTTCCTTATATTCTGTTATATTCTCTTCTTTTTCCAATGGGTTTCATCCTACTATATTTTTTTATGGTTTCAAAAATTATCGACCCTGATCTAAAAGATAATTTTAAGAATCATAAATTTAATTAACATGAATACCATCTAGGAACTTTGATAAAAATGGTAAAAATATCTAACTTGTAGATTTTAAAAATAAGTGAAGATATTTTGGACAACATAGTCCAAGAAGATGGGGAACAAAGTATCCAAAACGTGCCGTTCGCTTTCTATAGGAAATTATTAGACTTCACCACGGCCTACAGGAAGTACTGCTCAGGAATCAAAAAGGCCGATTGTGTTTTAGCAGATCGTACAAAATACGCAAACTCGGGTTTTGTGCGATTCCTACAAACACCCCTTATCCCGAGAAAACGACCTGACATTACAGCCTTTATTCACAAACCTTTGCAGCACTATAGGGATATTTTGAACTTGTTTAGTACATCTTTAGGGTATTCTAATTCCAAACACGACGATTACAATCATCTAGTGAAAATTGTTAAGGAGATGCAAGTATGTATTACATAATACATAAAGTGAACACTTGAAATTAAGTTATGGAATAATTTTTGAAGGTGACTTATAGAATTATAACGAAGGAAGCCGGATTTATGGAACCAGGGGGCGAAGGGCGACTGTTACTCTCTGTACAGGATTTAGAAAATAGACTTGTTTTTACAAAATGTAAAGTAAGTGCCAAAATTGCTCACAATTATAAAACCCTGCAGGAATTTTAAAACATTCTTAAATTATGAGAATATTACTTAAACTCAGCGCTTTTTTTCAGCCCTTCGTTTTGAATAAACCAGGAAGACATTGGATATTTGGAGGGGAACTTTTCAGGGTAGAAGGACGAAATATAAGACAATATTGGACCCTCCTGTTCACAGATATACTTCTATTTGCCAAGGTTTCAAGAGATAGAGTGCTATTCATTACCGAAGAACCCCTTCCTTTATCTTACATAGCAGAAATTATATTTACAGTTAGAAAAAAATGTAAGTTTATAACAAACACTAAATGTTAAGGAGTTAATCTATTAATTTATAAAGTCTTATTGGTTTAATTTTGTTTCAGCCACTGAATTTAGACTTTTGGTCCAACCTGGGGGTGTCAGTGCCAAAAGTCCAACAGTCCACTGCGGCTTAGACATTACCAAAGCTCCTAGAAAACAGGGAGGAAAACGATGCATAGTTCTACGCGCGCCTAACATAGAGTCCAAAGCAATATGGCAAAATTTGTTGCAGAGGCAAATGTAAGTGCTCACATTTAAAATTACACTACAAACGATAACAATTAGATGCCTTAATATAAATATTTGATGGTTGAAGCTGATACTTGTTGAAACGTCAAAATAGAATAATAAAATAAAAAATTTAATCATGTGCAACTCAGGACACGTGAAAGAAGTGAAACTTCTTTAGCGATCTCTTTACCTTTATAACGAATAAGGATTTCTGGTGAAAGGAAGATAGAGTACGAGAATTTTCAGGATTTATGTATTAAAAATGAAGACACATACCTACATACATCAAATTTTTTTCGCCTCCGTTTATTTTTGCAAGTGCTTAAGAAACCGTAAACTATCAATAACTACAAGGAATTAAAATTAATACATAATAATACTCACTCTTAAATAAATATTAATTGTTGTTAAATAAACATTTACTGTAATATAACTGCTATGAGATGCCGGTCACTAACAGCTGACTGTAATACCGATATGCGCATGCGCGCCTTTCTATTGTCATAGCTTCTCGAGATGAATCGTTACGAAATGTGTCGTTTCATGGCCTTGAGATTTTACTCTCATCGCGCCCAAAGAAGTTTCACTTCAGAAAACTTGTTAACATCATCACCTCATGAAGTCTATGTTAGGCGAAACAATTAAACCATTTTTTGAAACAAGTTTTTTATTTTATTATTCGCCTATATATTAATTAGAATTATCAATGAAGACTTTTTATTACTTGGCAATGAATTGTAACAACAGTAACACCTATTAGGAATAATTTCAATTTTATAAGTACTTATTATTAGAAAACTATTTCAGTAGCTACAGTTCAGTAGAATAATATAAATGATCATCATTTTACCTATTAGGTATCAAACCATTTCATTCTGTTGTTTGCATGTCAATGACATGTTAGTTGTACCTTGTGTCACTTAAAAATAATAAGGTACCAATATTTTCCTCTTATGCAGTGCATGATAGACGTTTGTATGATAGTTCCGGCTGCTAATACACCACAAATCTTTACAAACAGCCCTTTCTATTGTAACAAAATATTGTTTTGGTAGTTTCTTACTATTATTTAGTTGGTGCTTGTCCGGATTACATCTTCCAAAATTATTTGACGTTTTTTCATTGAATGTATTGTGGGGTGAAGGGTGAGAGAAATTGCAGCCAGAGCTATCAGTAGTGCATGCAAATGATCTGGTTACTTAAAATATGCTCCTTTTATGCAGCTTTCGAGTAAATTCTGGAATGGAGAGCAGCACCTTTAGTAGTCCGTTAGAATCCCCTGAAGTTCCCCTAAACTTCTCCGCCGCTACACTACAATCGACTGAGTCTTTGAGTAACCGCCGACAGGTGCGTCTAGGTAACGGTCAAAGCGAACCTGCATTAGTGCGCAGCTGCTCGCTCAACTCCCTAAATAATTCCAGCATCCCTCTTACTCCCGAAACGCCGTCAGCCAATCTCACCTTTTCGCATTCCACTATAATACACTCAAGATCATCCCCACCCCTTCGAGATAGTCCAAAAAGAAACGTCAACCCCTCCGCCAATTCTCCAAGGAATATAAACAGTTGTGGTGACACAGTAACATTTGCTCAAAACGCTCACAGCCTCCCCTTGTTCCCTACGTTCATTTCACCCTCCGAGAACCCTGTTATAAGTTCACGAATGTCCAGTTCCTTATCACCGACTTCCTTCACTGATAGCTTTAATGAAGACGAGTCGTTTTATCTGGAAGACATCCAGTATTTACAATTCGACGCGCAATCGAGGTGCGAAAACGGCTTCTAGCTGCGACAACTCTTACGTTTAGATACTATTTTTGTACTTACTCTAATGGTGCATATAACTAGCTGTGCTCGATTGTGATTTCAAAAGTTTCAATGACTGCCTCTTTAACATGTACCTTAGTAGATTTCATACTTTGTTAGTTTTTGACAAGAGAGTCTTTGTTACACTGTGTGTAGGCTTCTTGTAGGAAAACGTTGAATAAACTATTTTTTATGAATGTGTGTCTTTTAATCGCCAGTGGGAAAAGCTAATAGGACGCTCTTTTCAGAACGCTCAGTATTCGAGCCAGTCTGACCCCTACGACTCACAGAAGCAGATACACGAGTTAATTGAGCACAAGTGTAAACAACTGGGCAAGACTGGGGACAGAGGCAAGGGCACAGCCATACATCTCGAACATTGGATGAAAAATCAACTCACTTCAATTTCTAACGCATCTCCTGATGATGAACCTATCGACGAAATTTGGTCGGAGGAGCAATTGAGAAAAAGAACGCAGGAACTTCTCTCGGGAGACAGCGGCAGAATGACAGATAGAAACGAGAGCAGGTGCGAAAGAATGGAACTTTCCGACATTAGTCCTTCCAAAAGTACTAGCTTTGAATCCCAGGTAAGGAAAAACGTCCTTCAACCTTCAGTATTTTAGTACTTATCTCAACATTTGGACAAAACCAAAACGCGCCGAAAAATTTATCAAAAACAAAAACCTAAATTATTTATCGAATTCGGTTGCAATGAATAATTGCCAAATGTTACGATAACGATACTAATTACTTTCTTGAATGGAAAAGAATTCCAAAAGGACATTTTGAACATACAGGTCACCGTTAAGTCCAGCCCAGTTGGTCAAGGATCTTTGAAAGTTTGCAAACAATGTCAAAAGACTTGCCTAACAAATTCGAACAATAACATAATGAACAACAACTATTTAAACAATCATGACAACAATGACACCGAATGTAACAAACAAAAACATATGGAGAGTCAGCAAGACAATGATATTTTTGAGTTAGTCAATAACGAATGCATAGACAGAAGTCACTTAGACAAAAATTTGGACTTTGATAACGCCAATATTAAGAACAATAACGATCCATTTTTGCCAATACCTCGGATAAGTGTGAATCCTCCCACTCCTGATATGAGACGGAAGGCACACAGAAATAATGAGCACAATTCAGATGATGAACAATCTTTGCAGGATCAATCGAGTGATGAACAAGTAAGCGTCATTACTTTCCGAACAAATGAAGTTATTCTTAAAAATTGGAAAAGGTCTTACCCCTCATAACCACAACACTTTTAAAAAACGCGGACACGTGTTTCGCTCACTTACGAGTCGTGAGCATCTTCAACGCAAGACTGTCTTGCGTTGAAGATGCTCACGACTCGTAAGTGAGCGAAACACGTGTCCGCGTTTTTTAAAAGTATTGTGGTTATGAGGGGTAAGACCTTTTCCAATTTTTAATTATTTGGTTTTCCACAGTCTCCTTTATATTTATTTTGAAGTTATTCTGTAAATTATGGGGTAGATTTACCTACTGAAGGGGCTGCTACTAACCTGGTATAAAAACCAGCTGTGGTCTATTGCCCATCGGTACACTCATGAGCTTAGCAGTTTGAATTTAAAGCTGATTTAGGTTAACAGTTTAGTCTTGGGTTAAATTTCAGGCCAATTTTTAACCTCTGAGTTTACAAAAAGGAGAGTAGGAAGTTTGGTGTTTTTGTTTGGTTTTATTTTCCAGGTTGAAACTAAAAATTAGAAGGTTAACAGTTTTAGATTATTGATTATAAGGATATCTATATAATTGAAGGTTCATATACATTATTGGGGCTCATGTCATAAGTCCTGGAACTTCTAAATTCTCTTTGTAGGATTTAATGAATGCTTTCGTTTAGATTAAATTTTAATGAACATAAAAGTGACCCAATTAGCTATAATTTTTGCGTGATTACCGATCCTCCTCCTGTAAAAGTTTTTATTTGGCTCTTTGTTCTTGAATCCCCAAATTCCAGAGCGTCAATGACAACAACGAGGAGAGTGACGACGATGACGAATCCCAAGACAATTTCGCTTCATATGATGAACAGCCTTATCATGTATTAAGTAAATCGAACCCTAATCTGAGACGATACGGAACACTCTCTAGTTTAAAAAAATTAGGCTCTGAAGAGATCGAAGATGAGGAAAATTCGGATAGCGATGAGAGCGATGAACAGGGAATCGATAACGAAGGGTTTAATAATTCAACGATAAGAAATTGGACCTCCAGAGCCGGGGCATATGTGTCTGAGAAAATCGCCTTTTTTGAACGGCTCGGGGAAGATTACAAAACAGGAGCGGGCTTTTTTGAACGGTAAGTAAAAACAATAACTTTCATTATAATGTAATTGGGACCAAAATAACAAAAAACATGAATGTTGACAAAACAATGGCAAAATCGATAATAGGAAACACAAACTTTGAGAATGACTCGCAAGATTAAAAAAATAGAGAATATTTTAAAATTCTTATTAAAGAAGATGTCAGCAAAAAAACTGTTAATTAATTAATAGTGGGCCTTTAGGACATTCAGTTCTGGTTATGGGTAGTAGATTTTAAAAAAAAAAAAAAAAAAATTATTGGTAGATACTTCAACAGTGCAGTAACAATTTTTTAATGTAGGTATTTAAAAACCTCGGAAGTCCATGAGGAAGAATGCGAAAATTCGGCAGCTACATCCGGTGAAGAAGTCTGGGGAACACCAACGAGTGGTGGGGATCTAGACGATCCATCAGTGTATTCCAACTGTGATGGACAGAGATCGGTTAGAAACTGTGAATGACTATCTATTAAAAATTTGCAGTGCATGCATGCATGAAAAACATTTCTATTTTTTCTATACGTAGATATCTACTTCTGGATTATTGTTAGAAATAAAGAGCTGCTTCTGTGCCTAAAATATACATAGGATAGGACTTATTTGACTGTTTATTTTTAAAAATTATTATTAGTTAAGTATGGACTCAGGGTCTTCCGAAAACGACGACGATGCCGAACTAATAATGGACGAGTTGCTAATGACACCACCGGTTGCTAGTGTTAATATTAGGGGCCTTCTACCCCGTACAACGTTAGAGCCTTTGATGGAAGAGGACTCAGATACCTGCACATCCTCGTCATCTTCAACCGCTGCACGATCACCACTATCAAAGCAGGTATCTATTTACAACAACATCTTCTGAAGACCTTTTTGCATGATTTTAGAATACATATTAGGTAGAATTAAGTTTAGAAATAATGTTTCAATTAATTAGTATTAGTTAGTGTTTGTGTAGTTTAGAAGAAGTTTATGTCAAAAGCAGCATTTAAATTTTTGGGTAGGGCAACGTAAATGGAACTGCTGCTGACGCTTGTTCTACTGTTGTAAAAAAAGAAGCGACGGAAGCAGCAAATCTGGCAGAAGACGCGCCTCGAGCCGTCGAAGAGAATCTAAAAAGTTTTACGTCAGCTATGTCGGAGACTCAACTGCGTATTCATCGCTCCGAGAGCTACCGGAACATCATCGACGCAGAAGACGAAGGCGTCGGTTTCTTCCGAAGACTAAATCCAACATTGGTCAAGATCGACAATGTCAACAAATGCAGAAGTATTAGACTGTAGGTATTATCACGCTTGCAACACAATAACAATAATCCATGGAAGTACGTCAAAGTCTCACGAGCCTTGACATTGGGATGCGCGCAAACGTAACTGTCCTTTTCTAGTTAAATATTTTATTTGGGCATAAGCTCCTTCGCCCCCTGTAGGTCTCATGAGGTTTCGAAGTACTCACTTTTTTTAAACTATGATATCCTTCGTGTGGTATGTCGTTGGAAAGATCTATCTATACACCAGTGCTGAAGCCTTCAAAAATAGTAAAAAGTGAAAAAAAAATATAGTAGGATGAAACCCACTGGAAAAGGAAGAGAATATAACAGAAATGAAAAGAAAAATAATTAACGGGCGATCTGAAGTCGGGAAGGGGAAGGGGGTGAGTTTTTAAGTGTATAAAACGGTTTTCCTTGATTTCCGGAAAAACTACAAGTCTTATGGAAAAAAGTTAAATGGCAAAGTTGTAGGTAATAAAAAGATCAACAACTTTTGTATTTACACTTTTGTCACATAACCTCAAAATTTACATGAAAAATTCAAATAACCAACTTTTGGGTTTTTTATTTTTATCTTTTACAAACAATTTTCTTTTTAACGAAATTTGGTGAAAACTTACCTATTTATGTCCTAAACACGCTGTAATTTTTTTGTTTGAAATATTTATTTTTTCACCTTATTTTTACGTAATATTGGAAAATATAAAATTCACATACTTTATACTGATTACGTTATTCATTATAATATTTTAAAAAACATTAATTTAGCTTTCTTCGTTTCTGCATTTCCTGAGAAAACACCATACTAATGTATTTTTTTTTTTGACACCATCAGAAAGTAGAGATTTCAGCGAAGAAAGAGCTCACCAACGTTTTTAAAAAAGCAGATATTTTGACGTGAGAATTTTCGATTGAAAATTAGGGTGCTTTTTCGATATTAAGTAAAAATAAGGTGAAAAAAATAAATATTTCAAATCAAAAAAAATACAGCGTGTTTAGGACATAAATAGGTAAGTTTTCACTAAATTTCGTAAAAAAAAAAATTAAAAACCAAAAAGTTGGTTATTTGAATTTTTCACATAAATTTTGAGGTTTAGCGGAAAAAGTTTAAATACAAAAGTTGTAGATATTTTTATTACCTACAACTTTGCTTTTTAACTTTTTTCCATAAGACTTGTAGTTTTTCCGGAAATCAAAGAAAACCGGTTTATACTTTTTAAAACTCACCCCCTTCCTCTTCCCGACCTCAGATCGCCCGTAAATTATTTTTCCTTTCATTTCTCTTATATTCTCTTCATTTTCCAATGGGTTTCATCCTACTATATTTTTTTTTTTTGTTTCAAAAATTATCGACCATGGTCTACTAGCCATAAGGGTCTCAAAAATATTCATTTTAAAAAAAATCCACATTGTTTACTATTGATTCAATTGAGTCTCGGTTTTTTAGGCTAGAAATTCTTAATGTTCGTAAAGGAGAAAGGAAAATTTACGAAACATTCCCCACGGGGACGGAAGTAATAAAATTATTCAGTAAAGAAGGCTCAACTTCCCAGGAAGTTCCGACTACCTACGGAAGGCAACCGCCTTTTTCACCGAAAAAACCTAAAGTAAGTTTAATTACTACTACAAAATTATAATACCACAGATCTATGGTATTAAATACATTAAATTATAAAGGAAATTGAATTTTCTTTTATTATTTGCAGACCAATATTGATCAATAGGGCTCTAGATTGGTTCGTATGCAATTGATGTGATCATTTTCACTATTCACCGTGTGATTTTTTATGTTTTTCTATTTAAAAAACCAACAAAGGGCACATTGCCGCCTTAAAAAAACACCTCCACACTTATATTACTTAATGCATCTACGTTTTTACTATTTCTGTCTATATCTATATAAAATATAATTGTTGAATGATATAATGAAGAATTGTATTCGGATCTTAATTAATGAAAAATTTGATGTAGGACAAACCATCCGACAAAAGATTTTGGAGACAGTTGAGTAGACGACGTGGCAGTAAAGCAATGGATGCGGGAACCTAACAGAAAGTGGCAGTTGTACGCTCTCCATTCAGGAATATATTTGATAAGTGCTTTGGACGTTGGCTTAAATGGAAGAATTTGTAACAAAAAAAAAAACTCGTAGCTCAAGGCTTGAAATATTCGTTGATAAGTTTGGTTGAAGTTGAAACTTTTTAATCGAAGTTTTATCTTAAGTCCGTCAAATGTGTGATACATTAAAAAAAAAAACATTTTTTACTGTTACCTACAACTCTAGAATATGGTTAATAAAAAAAAAGAAGTAAAATTGACTGTATTATTTCACTGTATTGTTGAGAAATAACGCCAAAGAAGTGTACTGCTAAGTCACGAATAAGCGACATTGGTATGCTTGATTTTAAAGATTTACTGAATTAAAAATGTTATAAAATAGATAACACTTGAAAAAACTAACTACAAGTACAGGGTTATTCACGCTATACGGCACGGAATATTATGGCCAAAATACGAGACTTTCAAAAACTTTAACTTTTGGGTTATATGGGGGTGTATTATAGTTACTTTTTAAAATTATTTTCATATTACACAAATGCCCTAAAAGTATCAAAGTTATGTTTTTTAAATGGAAACCCCTATATATTATTGTATTTTTCGATTCTTTGATCTAAATAAGTGTTTGTTTTGATAAGGTTTATAATAGATACTGTAACGAATAAGCTGAATTTTTATGGTAATTTTTAATTGATTTAATGAATTAAATAATGCCTTATAAACTAAACAACACTTAACAACTAATTATAAATAAATCTTAAAACTACTTGCCTAAATAATTATCAACTAGGGCGTTGATAATGGCAGGGACTCTTAACGGGCATTAGGGTGAGTGATAGCGGTAACCGCTACACCCCCCTAACCTCTCGGACTCGCTGGCTCGATCTTACTGACTGCTGCTTCTCTCGTTCTTCAAAAACTATTATTTTATACTGACCCACATAGTGCTCTTTTACCCCCAAACGGAAATTCGCAAGTTGGTCACGGCACACTTTTGCCGTGCAATCATGTCGCCTTTCCATGTGGCGGTTTCTTGTTGCGTAAAACCATTACGTTGCATTTTCAAATTAGAACAAATGTAATCATTGAAATAAAAAACAATTAAAAAGAAATATAATTTTGGAAAAATATGAGCACTATGTGACAATACCTAAACATTAAGGTTTTTTAAATAATTTGAATTTTATCAAAACCTAACCTAATTTTCATGTTTCAAATACTTACGAAGTATTTAAGATATGTAAGCAAAATTGACAATGAAGTGTAAAAATAGATAATATTTTATATCCCAATTATAATAAACTCGTCATCTTATACAGGATGTCCAAAAATTAATACTACTTAAGTAAGAACTCTAAGGGGTTGTAACTTGATTAATTTAAATGGAACGCCATGTTTTTTAACATATCAGAAGATGTATTTTTTAATTACCTATCGATTGGTATGAGAGTGTTCATAAGCTAAGTCTTCGCGTTTTAACAGGAAACGCTAAATAATTGTTTTATGCGCCATTTGGAGTCTTTTAAATAAAAGTTCCAATGTATCTAGTTGCCTTTGGTGTTTATTGTCAGATGTTATTATTTATTAATAAGGTGTTGCTTATTCAAAATGAAAATTTATTCAAAAGAGGAGCGTATTGATATGATTTTTATCCTACTTGCCTAATTAATTATCAACTAGGGGCGTTGGTAATGGCAGGGACTCTTAATCGGGTATTAGGGTGAGTGATAGCAGTAACCCGCTACACCCCCTAACCCTTCTGACTCGTTTGCTTGATCTTTCTCACCTCCACCCTCTCCTTACTGTGAAAACTAATACTTTTATATTGACTCACACCATATTTACTCCCAAACGGAACTTTGCAAGTTGGTCATAGCCCACTTTTGTCAAGCAATTATGTCACATTTCCGTGTGGTGGTTTCTTGTTTCGTAAAATCATCACGTTGCATATTTAACTTAAAACAAATGTAATTGGTGAAATAAAAAACAATTAAAAGGAAATATTATTTTGGAAAAATATGAGCACTATGTGACAGTAAGTACCTACAGGTAAGTAGAATTATTTTTTGAATTTACCGAATTTAGAAATTGAATAAGTGCTTGGCTGAATTAGAATTTATAAAATTGTTGACATTTTTTTGAGGAATTTCTAATGTTCTTTACAACATAGGTACTGTGATTTGAAGAGTGATGGAAAAAATTAGCAATGAACACCTTTTACTTTTGGCAATAAATTGAAACAACACTAATAATAAATAACCTATTATGAATAATGTCAATTTTATAAGAACTTGTTATGAAATTATTTAAGTAACAAAAAAAATCAATTATCATCATTTAAGCCATTAGGTATCAAACCATTTCATTCTGTTATTTGCATGTCAATAATATGTTAGTTGTTCCTTGTGTCACTTAAAAATAATAAAGTGCCAATATTTTCCTCTTATGCAGTGCACGATACGACGTTTGTAGCTATGATAGTTCCGGCAGCTAACACTCCACAAATCTTTAGAAACAGCCCTTTCTGTTGTAATAAAATATTGTTTTATTAGTTTCTTATTGTTATTTAGTTGGTGCTTGTCCAGATTGCACCTTCCAAAATTATTTGATATTTTTTTATTGAAAAGCGAATTTCATAATTATTTAACATTATTTAAATACTCTAGAAACGGAAACAAATAATTCAATATTTTTTTTAGATTCATTAACATAAAAAAATAATAACTCGAAACATGAATTCGCTATTACCATAAGCCATCACATACCGATCCGGTAATCAATGATACACAGGTTAATAAAAACCCCTTTAAATAAACTAATCAGAATTTACATCGCAAAAAAACAATGGTTATCCTAAAACAATGATAGATAATCTGCTTAAAAATAAAACTAAAAAATAATTTTGAATTGAGGAAGCTTTTAATTGTTGTAACTCAATATTCACAATATAAATAAAACACAACAGTTTCAGTTACAAATTATATTTATTGACCACAATAATCATTTCGCCACACTGTGGCTTCTTCAAGTGGAAAAAATACTAAACTAAGACTGATTACAAAATCACTTATATACTTACTATTATTAAACAAAGGGGGGGAGGGGAGGGAAACAGTTATTACAAAATAATGTTATAAATTTAATAACGGTGAACTGTTGACATCAATCTGGTCATTTAAAATTAAACCTTGTTTATTTAACTTATTTATTTATAAACATTATAGTAAATTCAATTTTGTACTTTTCTTTTCTACGTGTAAAATTTGGAAATTATCATTAAAATCATGATCTAATAACAAATATTGAGCATACGTTGAAATGTGTGGCGAAATAATCATTGTGGTCAATAAATATAATTTGTAACTGAAACTTGTGTTTTATTCGTATTGTAAAAAAGAATTATTATTTTCGATTTACCCTAAACCAGCAAAAGAAAAATCTTCTAAATATGTAAACTTGTTGTACCTTTTATTAAATTTAAAATATATGAGGTATATCTCAGAACAACTTTATTTTAAATATTTTATAGAAATAGTAGTATCATTTAAAAATAATAACTCATAGAAAAATTATAAAAATTGTAAGGACAAAACAGAAAAAAACTGTAATTCAGGAGTATATTTGTTAACGTGTGGAGATTGTGATAAAGCTTACATGGGCCAAACGGACAGACAGTTTTCAGATAGGATTAAAGAACGAACATCTTAATAGTTTTAAATTAAAAAAGTTTACCTCGACTTATGCCGAGTATCTAATTAATTGTAATCACAATTTTAATAATGAATATAAAAATTTTGCATATAGTAAACAAAGGACAAAAATTAAACCATTTAGAGTCACTAGAAATTAACCAATATTATAAGAAAAATGTAATCTTAAACGATCAATTAATTCTCCGTTGCTAAATCTAAAATTCAAAAATCTCCCTCCCCCTCTTTAGTTGTGCATGTATATATATATATATAGTTATCTTTATTTTTCTCATTATTATTGTCTTCACCTGAAGAAGCCACAGTGTGGTGAAACGATCGTAGTGATCAAATAAAATTTCTTGAAACTTATTTGTGTATTTTTTCATCGTTATTATTATTTATAATTAGACTTGTAATCGTGGTGCAAAAGGGCTTCAAGCTGCGACAATCCTCACGTTTGAATACTAAATTTGAACCTTATCTAATGGTGTATTGTCATAAAGAAGAGCAAATTTCATATGGCTTTTAATGTAAGATTTAATAGAATAAATGCATTATAAAACAAATAACACTTATAAACTAATTATAAATAGGTATATCTTAAAACTACTTGCCTAATTAACTACCAACTAGGGGCGTTGGTAATGTCAGGGACCCTTAATCGGGCATAAGGGTGAGTGACAGCGGCAACCCGTTACACCGCCCTCACCCTTCTGACTCGCTGGCTCAATCTTCTTTAACCTATACTTTTTTATTCTCCACTTATCTACTCTTTTTTTTTTTGTTTTAGTTATACTCGAGTAGGGGAAATCTTCAAAAGACACCCCCTGAAGGGAGGTAGTGTCGGATTCGCCTTGGCGCCAACCGACTAAAACCCCTCCTCGAGTTGGGAGTTCAACCCGAAGGTTATTTCATCCCGGGAGAGAAAGGTGGGAGAGGTGGGGGGGGATTTGGGATGGTTTTGATGGGAGGTGGGGTGAGATTGAGGTTCGGGAGTGTGTGTGATGTGTGTGTGTGTGTGGAGTGTGTGGGAGTGAAGGTGACTCATCTCTGAAGGATTGGATGAGTACTCGCGCTAAAAAGCGAGACTTATCTACTCTCATAGTGCTCTTTTACCCCCAAATGTACCTTTGCAAGTTGGTCACGGCCCACTTTTGCCGTGCAATCATATCGCATTTCCGTGTGGCATGACGGTTCCTTGTTTCGTAAAATCAACACGTTGCATATTTAAATTAAAACAAATGTTATTAATGAAATGAAAAACAATTAAAAGGAAATATTATTTTGGAAAAAAATGAGCACTATGTGATATATATATAGTATACAGGGTGTTTCAAGTTGATGGGCTATTAGAAGTATATGAATTAGTAGAAGGAATTCAATTCTCAAACTTGGGCTCATTTGGTTATTGTTTATGCCGCTTCTTTTAAAAATATTTTCAAGTTCGATTTACATCCGGTTATACCGGAAGTCGATACCAACTTTGTTATTTTAAATGGAATGGTATATTTTTTACGCTGAATTCGAATAAAACGTGTAATTCTAAGGTAAGTTTGATAACCAACTTGTACACCTATGACGATCGGTTTCTGAGTTAATTTAATTTATAGAAAAAAATGTTGTGATCGCAACCCAAATTATAAAAAATCATAACTTCCACAAAATACAACTCAGACTGTTGAAATTTTTACTATTAAAAGTGAATATTAGTGCTAACGCCTCGACAAAATTGAACTAAATAATTTATACAGGGCGTTCAAAATAAAATTCTTAAGTTTAAGAACTTCAAATACGAATAACTTCGTTTTTTCAAATTGCACCTACCATATTTTATATTTTCAATCGATTCTATTTTTTATCTTCTTCCGATCCATATAGATACTCCCTCCTGTTTTATTTGAAAAATTTTGAGTAATTTAGAATTTTTTAAATATAAATAATTTCATTAATTTTGGCGTAATAAGAGTGTGCCTTGGACAATTGACAACTGACGGCAATCAATGCATGTAGATTTTATACTTTGTTAATTTTTAATGAGAGAGTCTTTGTTACACTGTGTATAGTCCACTATAATATATTGAAAATTTTGCCCGCCACTTCGTGATATACATACTTCTATATATGTATAGAAAATGCGAATCGCCTCATTCCGCTCAAAAAAATTTTATAAATGTTTTCCACAAAAATTCTTAATAGATAATGATAATTTATCTTTTTAAAAAAAGACCCAAAAATGTCTCTAGGCGAGAAAAAAAAATAGTAACAAAAATTTGTGCTATGGTTTTAGCATATTTAGGTACATACTAGTGATGTGCCGGATCGCTAAAATTGTATATCCGCGGATACGGATCTTTACTTTCTTAGAGTACGCGACGGTAAATATTGTAGGTACATACATCGACCTTTTGAAAGAGACAAACTGTTATGAAACTTTTTAAGAGCTAACTTTTATAATAGATTGACTCTTTGCAAAGATCGATGTGCAATATTTACCGCCGCGTATAGTTTAGTGTGACACTGGGCAGCACAGATAACGTTTGTGTTTGGTATATCAGTTAAGAAAAATGTCTACAAAACACCATCAAATCCAATAATACAATATTAATGTCATGATAATTTTAAAACTAAAATAATCTGGTCGCGTCTAATCAATTTAAGACGACCGTCTTCTTTGGCCGTCGTGTGCGTTCTGTCCTTGGTGAACCATGTGGCAGGCGGCATCCCTCTTAATTTTTTTTTTTTTTGCTTTATTTATTGCCGCTTTTGTCGGCAATAACCCGCCACGCACTCATCTATACACACAGTACTGCCTAAATCTATATTGATCGGCACAATATATATATATATATTTCATCTACAAATTTAAAATTAATAAGGTAAAAAATCCGTAAAAGATCCGCCAAAAACTAACGGATACGGATACGGACCTCTCTTTTCCCTCGGATATCCGCGGATACGGATACGGATATCCGGCACATCACTAGTACATACCTCCAAACATAGCAAAAGTTCAAAAATGCTTCTAAACGTGCAAAAATACTGAGAACTATAAATTGGAACTATGCTTTTAATCCCTTTAGCACCCCAAGATGAAAAAAGGCCTACAACTATAAATTTGGGCCATGACTTAAACCCCTATAGCCTTCCAACGTACTAAAAAAATGCAAAACTTTTTGTAAACTTGAAAAGGGGATTGGGACTCAATATTTGGAACACTCTGTATTGATATTCAGGTATCGATCTCAAGTATAATAAAAATTACGAAAAACTGTTAGGGGCTGTTCATAAAATACGCCACACTAAAATTAGCCTTTTTTGACCCCCTCCTCCCTGTTGTCATGCTGTCACATTTTCTGTGACCTCCCTGTAAATATTACGTCACAAAAACTAAACTTCCCCCCTGAACATGATAAATTTTGATTGATAATACACAAATTTTGATAGTCAAAAATATTTATTTTATTTTCATAAAACAATTTTAATAAATTAATAAATATCTTTTGTAACGAACACATAAATAATATTTCCATTTATCAGAAGTCCAAGGATTCTGTAAAAATTCAGTAAAATTTTTTGATGAACGGCGAACGTCACGTTGCCGTAGACCCCCCGACCCCCCTTGTCACAACTTGTCACACTCAGCCAGCAAACCCTCCCCCCCCTTGTATGCGAACGTATTTTATGAAAGGCCCCTTATTAGGTTTTTTTTCTGGGAATTTATAAAGAAATTTGATGTTCATAAAAGTAAATCAAATCTTTTAGGACTGACCTTATAATGAGATGTTCTGATGTTGTATTAATAACTTATTGTTTAAGGTTGAGACAGATAGGTATCCATGTCAGATGCACTTATATACAATTATATTGCACTAGCGCTTCACTTAAGATTCACTCTATTTATTGTTATAATCTTTGAACACCGATTCATTTTAATTATTATTCGCAACACGTATGGTTATTTTAATAGCAGGTAACTCGAGCTACATCTGCTTAATAATAAACTCGTAAACATGCTCAGCAGTCATCCTCGGCTTATTCTTCGCGAGGATTCGGCTCCTTATCAGCACATAACCGGACAACAGGCTAGCTTGCCCATGAGGTTCTTCTTTATTTAAAGGTTTAAAATAATATTGACCACCAAGGTTACTTTTACTTTGCTTGTTGTTGGTAAAATGAGACTGTGATAACTGAATTAAATAAAGAAGAATCTGTGGTGTTGTATATGTTGGTACTAATATTGGTTCTGGATGCTCCCTCAACTCTTCAAATTTGTTGTTTTACTTTACTCTCTGGGTGAGACTTATTTTATTTATTTATATAGTTAATTATAAGGATTAAAAAAAGTTGAAATATTCCATCAATTACACGTATCTACGTCATGAAACAAAAAAAGGTTTAAATAGAATCGATAGGTATATTGGTAATACACACTTTTCAAAATTTATAAACAAGGTACGAAATGTAAGTCATTATTTGGGGCCACAGTTGACATAAGTTAATTGGCCAGATTTTGCCAAAAATTAAAATTGGAATTAAAATAAGCCACGTTAACTTCTTTTCTAACGCGTTCTGTCGTGGTTGTGGTGGTTGCAGTTATGGTGTCCTCAGGTTTCCATTGGAAGCGGAAGCAGTTTTCCGGAATATAAGTTTTCAATCCGATATCATGCATCGAATTCCGAATTGAGATATCCTTTTGTAGACCATCGTTATCTGTTCTTTTGGCATTGAGGTCGTCTTTGGCATACCCTGTGTATTTTGGCTGAAGGCAGTTTTTTACGTAAGTTGAAAAATCCTTTGATGGCTCTTCATAAAAGGCGTTATTTCTTTTAAAGTTATCGTTTGTATTATCTTCAATTTTCATATATTCCTTGTTCTTCATTTCCTCTTGAAATAAATCTTTTATTTTGCATTTTAAGTCGAAGCCGGGTTCTATGACTTCTTTACCCCAGTAGAGTAGGTAATTGTGGTTTGTGAACATTGAACCCGCGTTACTTTTTGGCTTAGCCCCACAGAGTACATTTCCTTTGCTGGTGTTTATGGCTTTGTGTTTGTGATGAGAATATCTCTCTACTAGACCAGAGGCGATCTTACAACTAGTTTTTTTGTTGGCTCTTTGATTTTTAATCAAGTTCCTTCTAGAATCAGTACCTGTACGAAAGGCTGTTTTCCTTTTACGATAGGTATTTGTGGAGCTCTCATTTTGTACCCCCAGTTTTCTTTTCTCTGTTTTGTCCAAAAGATCGATATACTCGATTATTTTGTTTACCACCCTTATAAAGCATTCCCTTGAAACGGTCCGTTCTTCTTGTTGTTGAAGTCTTGTTTCAAGTAATTGAAGTTTTCGCACGAGTATTTTCAGCTTGTTGTTGTATTCTTCCCTTTTCGGAGCCTGTTGTCTTCTCCCTACAGCTTTTATCCCAGGCACATTTTCCGATTGGTCTTGCGCACTATTAAAATTTTCTACACTGGGGGTATAAACAGGTCTTTTTTGGGAATCCATTAGTACTCCGACCATTGCACAGTTTCGACATGGACAGGGATTTTTCTCATTGTCAAGTGGTTGACTGCAATTATTGCAGGGGTATTGGGCCCTTACTTTTTTGTAGTTAAGGGATGCGTAAACATGTTCTACGACATCGTCCATGTTTTGGAAGAGACTCGGATCGTTTAGATCGTCCAGTGGTTTCTTTTTATTTCGTTTCTTTTCTGAAGAAGGCCTGACAGGTTTGTAGGTGTGTAGAATTTCTTCTTGCATAACTGGAATGTCAATGAAGTCTTTCGTAGGCTCGTTCCTTTCGACTTTGGTGTTGGTTGGTCTTTTTCTGAATTTGTAGTTCATTGGAGGCCTTATTGGGGCACTAGCAGCGTTAATCCTGCATGACATAGGATACGGATTCGACGATTGTGCAATAAAACTTTCTATAATTTTCTTTTTTGCCTGCCTTTCATTAACGAGTTCAGATTTTCCTTTATTTTTTATATACATTGGCCTAATTGTTGTCTCTTCCTCTGGCGGTCGAATAACTTCTATGTCCAACATAACAGATTCGTTTTTTTTTGGGGAAGCAATTATATCTTTAAGGCTCTCAGAAATTTCAAGCTCTAGTTGCATCTCAGTTTCATTAGCATTGGCGGTTTCCAGTTTTTTGGCTTCCTTCTCCAAATTTCGAATAATATCTTCGTAATTGATGGAGTACAACTCCGTTTCAAGTTTTGAACTCTGTCTGGCTCTCATGTTAATGGTAAATGAATTGGAAATGCATCGTTATATTTTTTGAGAACCACAATTTATTTACGCATGATTTTGAGTAATGAATATATCTATTGATGACACCGACATTTACTTACAGAAGTCAAATAACATTAATAATGTGTTTGCAAATATTAGAGGCTTATGAAACCAAAACAAATGGCGATTTTAACGGTTTTTCGTTTGAACCTTTACATATCTGACGCTATTTAGAAATGTCCGGGGGAAATGTAAGCTGTGATTTGGTAAATCAAATCGGTAAGATTTCTCTAACTGTCCAAAAATTTGTATTAAATTTGGCGTAGTTGGTTTACCAAACAACTGTGTACTCTTTAGAATAGAAATAAGAATTAATTATTATCTATGACGTTTATGAAACAAAATAATCCAATTGACAAATAAATAGTTACGTTATTGTGCTTTCAGGAACTGCTAGTATCGATTTAAAGATCTTCCCAGACGCTCCTGTAACCATCAAGGACTGTTCTCTGACTCCTGATGAAATTGCAGGCAGTATTTTAAATGATATTTTGGAGAGCGCTTTGGATATAGCAACCAAAACATCAGACACAGGTAAATATTTTGACATAAGTTTAGTACGTATTAAAACCAATAATTTTTAGAAGTTCACAAATACGAAGAGACATTAAAGAAGTCACTTGCAACTAAAATGGAGATGAGTAAATCTACGACGAAAGAATCAGAGAAGGTATTTTTTCCGGACTCTGTGGGCGACATTACCAATAGCTGCCAGCTGTGCATAAATCCTTCTGATGGAATACGAATTTCGGAGGAGAAGGTGGACGATCTTGCTTCCCAACATCCACCTCCAGAAAACTATAATAGCAACGATTACAAATTATTCTCTTCAAGTAAATCAGGGGATAAAATAGAAGGGCTCGGGGACCATGGAATTATGCAAGAAGGCAAACACGATCAGTACGCGTCAAAAGAAGTATGTCCTGTCCCAAGGATGGTCGAGAAAAAGTCCAGACTCACAGATCTAGTAAAGAATTCCCCTCAAGTCATATCTGAGTACCTCAAGGCAGACGAAGAGACCAAAAGGAAGCAGGACGAGTGGGAGAGGATGCAAGAATCAGTTTTACGAGTAATCGAATTGGAACACATCAAACCAGGTGAAGAACCGAAAGTCGTACCACAACAGAAGTACCAACCTGAATATATTGCTCTACCCTATGACGACAATGAAGATGAATTATTAACCTTTCCACCAAAAGAAGAAAATATGGAAGATATTGACTTGAACAGAGCAAGTACCAGTGGCGAAAGCAAGCCCGAAGAAATAATGGGTGATGTGTGTACCATAATGTCCTGCCCCAGGAGAAAGAAAGATACATGTTGCAAACCAGAGTCGACCGGAAGTTTGCAGAAGGAAAAACGGAAGAAAATTAGTTTCTTTACTAAATTCTTAAATTTATTTAAGAAGGGTAAAAATACATCCCAGAAAGATGACCATAAATAACTCATAGGATGTTATTTTAATACCTTTTAGTCCAGTCTAATGAACTTTTATGCCTACATTGACATTGTATATTTTATATAGAATTTTTAACTGTTGATAGTAAATTGACATATACAAAATTAATGTGACTTGTATTATTTAACATCATAAATAATAACTTCCTTTGACTGTCCATTAAGTTTCTTGGCACGGTTTCATGATGCAAATTTAAATTAATGGGCGAAATAAACAAACTATAAATTATAAAGTTATTTATTATTCTTGTATTGTCGTAACTGGTTCATACAAAAGTTTAATACTTTGCTACAGTGTCCTACAGAATTCTTTATTATTTAAATGAACTGAAATTAATTTTTAAATTACATTAGATTATTATTTATCTGAACAAGATTTCTCAATCAAATAAGTACTTACAATTACTGTAAAACTATATTATGAGTCTTAAGAAACAATATTTCAGTGCTGTCTCACCTACCTTATAATCCAGACTCTACTTTGTGTAGCTTTGAAATAATAATTTCTGGTTTTGCGATTTTCAACAGACGTTTACGGAGTTAAGGCAATTTTAATTATTGGCCTTATTTTAGAAATAAATTTCTCAATGTTGGAGAGTGTATTTTCTGAAATACATTTATCGTCAGTGGCAGTCAAAGTTTACAGGTAAATAACAAATGTGTGACGCACTAGAATCCCAAAATAAAGGAAAAAGGTTTTTAAAAATAGATAAATTATTCTGTATATCAGTTTTATTAACTTACAATTACATTAGAAGTAGGTACAAAGGTATTGGCTCAGTTATGCCCCCTTGTATTTTTGTAATTTTCCAAAATTTTTTATTTTGAACGATTTTACTGTTTATGTAAGAAACATCCGTCAGCAAAGTAGTAGAAACTGTTTTCGGATCTCAAATATGTATAAACTTGGATTTGTAGCAAAACAATTATGTTTTGATTCCCAGATTATTTTAGCCTTTGTTTATTATTTAATGAGGAAATGCTAATCAAATTAAAAAAAATCAACACTCAATGAAAGATATGTTGCAAAATTTAGTGATGAATTACGTAAAAAAAATGAGGAGATAGCAGAAGGAAATTCTTTTGGGGGATGGGATATTAACTGCAAATAAGAGGGAGGGGTCTACAAAAATCTCCTCAAATCTCATTTAAAGGGGAAGAGGTCGTTTAAAGTGTTATGAAAGTTATGGCTAAAGAAAATTTTAATTTTGAGCATTAATTTCAAACTTGAGAGTAACTTTACTTTGCGATGGGATATTAACCTCACTATGAGGGGGAGGGATTCACAAAAGTCTCATAAAATCTCACTAGAAGAGAAGGGCATCGTTTTATAAAAGTTATGACTAAAAAAACTTCTACATTGGAGAACTAATTTAAAAATTGAGAATAAATTACCTTTAGGGAAGGGATATTAACCTCAAAACTTTCCACAACAAACTAATAAAATCTCAATTAAAGGGGAGATGGTCGTTGAAATTATTATAGACGTTATGGCTACAAGAATTTTTAAATTAAAGCATTAATTTAAAAACTGAAATTGAATTCACATGGGGAAAAGGATATTAACCTCAAAATAAAAGGGAGGGTCCACAAAAACTCATAAAATCTCAGTTAAAGGGAAGGAGTCACAAAAGACCTCACATCAACTTTTATTTCAAAGAATTGCCTAATTTATTTTCCTATTTTAATTAAAAACTATAAATAGGGCAAATCTCACATAGTCTTGCGAAAAGGGGAAATAAGTCACACCACTTAGTATTAAATCTCACTGAGGGAGAGGAAGGGGTTCAAATTACAAATACAGACACTTTATGTCACTTTTATGTTGTCACCAATCGTATACACGTATTAATGTATTAAGTTTTACAGAGAAACATAATGATACTAATTAATTTATCCTACACTATTTATTTGATGATAGCAATGGAATGAATTACTGAACAATTTGATTGGGAGTTGGTATTGTGGGTTGTTATTGAATATTTATTGTTATTTGTAGGTACGTGAGCTGCGGGTCAAGAGAACTGATTGATGACTAATATTGGGTATAAACGTGTGACACATCGTCAAAAAACTCGTCTAAATTTATCCTCAATTACCCAAAATTGAATGTTATGTAGTATCTTGTCCCGATCTTGACCAGACCACTTGATAGCCGAGACAAAACGATCTATTTCCAGTGCTAAATCGGGGTCGATGTGGCATCGGTTGGCAAGCACAGAATTCGACCACCACTCTGCCATAATTTTGGATAATGATACGGGAAAAAGCGAGGTTGCCAGCATAAAATCTTAACTATTTCATAACTCGAAAGCGCCATCTAGTCCGTTCATACGTTCCCGAAATATTTCGTAGAGTTCCACTTCTCGTCGACAGTACAAGAAGGCAAGTTCAGTACAACACACAAAATGGTAAGGGTCCAAAGTTTATTGCTGAAGCTTTTCCACATGGCTATTCACTTTTTGCCTCTTTTTACGAAGCTTTTTATTAACTTTTTACAAATAAAATACAAAGGAAATACAATTTCTTAACGCTTTTTATTCTGACGTTGTTTCTTCAGTTGCTTTAGATACAAACCTACTCTTTGTTAATTATCAGTTACACAATTGGGTAAAACTAATAAAAAATTGGCCAACAATTTTTGTATTTTTTTTTTACTTGATATTCCCTAAAATTTTATGCTTTATATTTAATCTTATCACATCAATAGCAACGTTCTCAATTGTTACCATAATAGGAAATGTAAAAGCAAAACTTTACTAAAACTAAAAATACACCACACCTTCATCTACTGTAAATTTTGCAAAAATTTCGGGGCTTAATTTTTTATAATTTTCTGACTTTTTTGGTTATTTAAATATCTTACAATGTATGATTATAAATTTTTAAATGCTATAATAATTAAATCGGATATTTAATAAATATTCTGGTGCCTTTCTTGTTCTGGGGTTATTGCAAATTTGAAAAACTATTTTGAAAAAAATTAAATCCTTTTTTGGATCTTTTATTTGTAAAGTATTTTAGACCAAATTAAATTTTTTCCTGAAACACTAAATTGCACATTTTCGTTTTCTATAAATTATCTCAATAATTAAACGCAGTGATTA
The DNA here is from genome assembly GCA_029378335.1 of Agrilus mali. Classification (NCBI taxonomy): domain Eukaryota; kingdom Metazoa; phylum Arthropoda; class Insecta; order Coleoptera; family Buprestidae; genus Agrilus; species Agrilus mali. The sequence goes on along the minus strand of CM055663.1, from coordinate 11,837,165 downwards.
ACATCGTCGTGATTTATTAGATGCTTGACAATTTTTTTTAAAACATTTTTTTCGTGTTGTTGCAGGCGGACCTTAGTGCCAGGGATATCGAAAGTAAGTTTATAGTGTAGTGTTTGGTACTATTTTTAACAGCGAATAGGTTCGCGCCGTGACTTTTTTTTAAATATTTCGTTTAGAGTTTCGAGCTGGTTTCTATTTTTGAATCGGTTCTTATTTGGATGGAACCATTTCGCTTGTCTCACTTATGCACTCGTTGTTATAAATACAACTCGGCATACGTTTCTGCACAAACAACTAATGTTAATACGAAACAACTACAATATTTTGCAGAGATATTTTCGTTTGAAAACTTTAGAAAAATTGGCTTTTAAATTTTTTGAATTGCCTCAGAAACGACAAAGTTGGGAAATTAAATTTACAGAAAATATTAATATAAAAACATTGCTTTTTTTTAATAATATAAATTAATTAGAACCAAAAATTGTTTTTAGTATGGACTACTTAAAAATAAATTTTTGAAACACAAATATTTTTTTGAAATACATATTGAATAATTAATATCTATAATAATGCTAGTAACATTTACTGTTAAAATGTTAAATGAAACACAATTAATTATTTGAGCATAAAAAATGCCCTAAAATCTAAAAATGTTCGGGCTGATATTAATATCATTTCTGAATTAAGGAAAGCGTATCGTGCCACATTTGGTGAAGTGTCATGTTACTTCACAATTTTCAAAATATTTGGCATAGATCGCTTTGTTACGCGTACACTTTAATTCATCAACTCAGTGGACCAGTGGGATGCTAATTTTCAGTGCCAGGATGTTGTTAAAAATAAAATTGCGTAATAAACACTGACGTATTTGCCATAAACCTGATTCATTGTGGAAAATATTTTAAAATAATAATGAAAAATAACAGCGACTGCTTATGAGAACGACCTACAAATCAAGCATCCAAAAAACACCTTAATATTTTTTAAATTTTGTACATTTTTATAAACGAATGACGTCAGATTTTCTACTTAAAAGCAACAAAGTATTGTTTTGGAGAATTTTAAAAGTAGAAATAAATCTCAGATGTACCTACTAAATACGAGTTTGATTTTTTTAATTAATTTCAGGAGCTACCTTTGTCTTTTCCATTTACGACTTCGAAGGTAATGGCACAGTCGATGCCGTTAACCTTGGAGATATGCTTAGAGCACTCAACCAAAACCCAACCTTGGCCTTTATCGAAAAATTAGGTGGAACAAAAAAGAAGGGTAAGTACCAAATACAAGCTAACATAATACTAAACATATGTACCTATTACACTTATTAGTGGAGAATTTTTCTATTTTTCTTTTGCTGGATACTGAAAAATATAGTTTGAAAAATTTGCTTATATGTATGACTTGAATATTAGGTGGAATAAAAAAGAAGGATAAGTGCTAAGTGGTTTATATATTATAAATTGATATAAACATCTAATTAAATTAAACACAAAAAAATGAACAAACAGCTACAATTAGGACGAACAAACATGTTAAAAATATTAAAACGTGAATACGTTACAGTGGAATCATCATTAATTCAATAAAAAGTTATTTTTTTTTTTGAATTAAAGAACTGATCTTGCCTCATTTTATTTCACTTGACAAACACCTCGAGAAAACTCAAAATTCAATAAGCGAAACGTTGATTATTTTTTTGTCATTAAATACAGGAATATTTGCCCAAAAAAGTTTCGACTAGCTTTTTCCAAGTCATATATATTAGGGATGATTCTTTTCAAAATTTTTAAAATATTAAATTAAGTATTAGACCAGTGCTGAAGCCTTCAAAAATAGTAAAAAGTGAAAAAATTATAGTAGGAAAAGGAAGAGAATATAACAGAAATGAAAGGGAAAAATAATTTACGGGCGATCTGAGGTCGAGAAGGGGGGAGTTTTGAAGGGTAAAAAACGGTTTTCCTTGATTTCCGGAAAAACTTCAAGTCTTATGGAAAAAAGTTAAATGGCAAAGTTGTAGGTAATAAAAAGATCTACAACTTTTGTATTTACACTTTTGTCACATAACCTCACAATTTGTGTGAAAAATTCAAATAACCAACTTTTTGGTTTTTTATTTTTATCTTTTACAAAAAAAATTGTTATTCACGAAATTTGGTGAAAACTTACCTATTTATGTCCCAAACACGCTGTATTTTTTTTTGATTTGAAATATTTATTTTTTCACCTTATTTTTACTTAATATCGGAAAAGCACCCTAATTTTTAATTGAAAATTCTCACGTCAAAATATCTGCTTTTTTAAAAACGTTGGTGGGCTTTTTCTTCGTTGAAATCTCCACCACTTTCTGATGGTGTGAAAAAAAAATATACATTACTATGGTAAGTTTCCTCAGGAACCCCAAAAGGCTAAAAAAATCGAAGAAGAAACATTGGAATGGTTTGCTTCTTATGACTGTACATTTGAAGTTTATTGGTTCATATTTAAACGAATGAACCAATTTTAATTGTCTTCAGCACTGTCTCTGTATGCAACCAATAAAAAAAAGTTGAATAATAAGGAATGATGATGAAATAAATTGTAATTGTTGTGTAATTTTTAGTAAGTAATTAAATTTGATCATAAAAATGAAAAACCACTTTAAAAATGTTGAGAAGAATCATTCCTAATATATATGATTTGGAAAAGGGTAGTCGGAACTTTTTTAGGTAAATATTCCTGTATTTATTGACAATAATAATCAACGTTTCGCTCATTGGATTTTGAGTTTCTTCAAGGTGTTTGTCAAGTGAAATAAAATGAGGTAACATCAGTTCTGTAATTTCATAAAAAATAACTTTTTATTGAATTAAAGATGATTCCACTGTAACATTTTCACATTTCAATATTTTAAACATGTTTGTTCGTCCTAATTGTAACTGTTTGTTCTTTTACATTGCAATTTTATTTTTTGGATTTGGTGGCTGTTCTCTTTTTTAATTTATTTTAAATTATTCTACATTATAATTTTTTTTAATAATTAAGACCATTGTCTACAATTTGAGGAGAACTGATATTGCTTCACTTTATTTCACTTGCCAACTACCTTGAGGAAGATTTAAACTCCAGTAAGCGAAACGTTAGTTACTTTGCCAATAAATATAAGAATATTTACTTGAAAAGGTTCAGACTTTATTATTTTTTTGGAATTGAAGCTTTTGTGTTGGAAGTACTAATAGGATTTTTGTGTTTCAGGTGAGAAGAAACTCAAAGTAGAAGAATTTTTGCCAATTTACGGCCAAGTTAAAAAAGAAAAGGAACAAGGTACCTATGAGGATTTCTTGGAATGTTTGAAATTGTACGACAAAGAAGAAAACGGAAAGATGATGTCCGCTGAACTTGCACACACACTTCTTTCCCTTGGTGAGTACCATTTTCAATTTTGATTAAAAAAAAAAGTATCAACTTAACAATCAGTAAAGAATTTGATTTGTAATAATTCTTTTTATTATTTAGGCGAAAGGTTAACAGACGCTGAATGTGAAGAAATCCTTAAAGACTGTATGGACAAAGACGACGATGATGGATATATTCCATATGCTCGTAAGTAGTTTAAATAATTTTTGGCTGTAAACATTATTTGAATTAATATTTTTATTTATTTTAGCCTTCCTCAAGAACCTCATGGCATAAAAGAATTATCTACACTAATTTTATCCTGTAAGTATTTAAGTGTAATAAGATATATATTATTTTAAAAACTTCCTGAATTCACTTTAAAATTGTTTGAAATCCACAAATCATTTTGCAATGAAAATAATGAGATGATATTTCTGCTTCAATTTCTTAAATAGTTTGATGTTGATGTGTATGTTTTTGTATTTTAGCCTTTTTGAGTGGTTGTGTCATCACTAAACTCAAGAAGAAGCTCGTAAAAGAAACAAATTCATTCTGAATATGCCATCATCGCAAAAAGGCAATTTATGTCATTATTTATAATGATGATGACTACAAACACAGCACAACCTGCCAACTTAACAAACAACAAAATAATGTAAATCATTCGTTTTCGTTTTATTGTAAATTTTATCCACTCAATTGGAACAAATCGTGGTAACCGTATTAATATTTAATTTAATTATAATAAAGTTATTTTGAAAACGTTTTTTTCAATTTTTATCTCAACGGTTTCCTCTTCATCAACCTATATTATAATCTGACCTACATAAGTAACGTGAACAACGTTGTTAAGAAGGATAGTAGCTAATCGCGTTGTAAAAACATCAAATCTTTTTTTAATTAATTAATTTAAATCCTTTTTCGTAATAGTTAGTAATAAAATTCCATTTTTAAAACTAGACTGTAATTTTTTTCTTTTTAAATAATCAACAGGTTCGTAATAAATATATTATGGCAATAATCAATAATGCGATCGAAATTATTTCTTAGCGGCGTTAAGGGGGGGCTGTTTTCCGCACATTCTTGCAAGAAACGCTAAAAAATAATGAATTTTGCTAAATTACCCTCTATTAATACAACAAGGCCATAATAAATATTATAAAAGAACAAATTTAATAGATAGACAACTTTACAAATACATGTATAATCGACTTGTTTCAATATTACATAATTATTGTTATTATGGAAGCATCAAATGAAAAAATAAAAAAACACAAATTTTATGTCCTTTAGGATCATCCAAGTTCTTAAAACTTGGTCTCGTAGTTCAAGTGAAAGCATAAGCTCAAAAATAATACTATTTTCTAGCAATTATATTAAAGTTATTCTGAGGCAAATTTTGTTTGTTTTCGGAGTATAATGCCATCTCAGGGGCAACCATCCTAGTCCAAAATTATTCTTTATTTTTATCATTATCTATTAAATTTGTCCTTTCATATAAAACAAATCAAAAAGAAATTTAATACTCACGTGTGTACGGTATCATGCCCTCATCATCTTCTTCATCCAAGCAGTCATCAAGAACTTCATCCACTTCCACATCCTTCATTCTTTCACCTGCAGGTAAACATAGACGTTTAAATACAAAAACTAGGATTGGTATCTATCGAGGGTGGATAAAAAATTTAGTTTTTAATTCCAAAATGTTACAAAAATCTTTTATGTCCAAAAAATTTGACTCGACAATTTTGGAATTAAAAAAAAAATATGTGTCACAATGTGCCTGAAATGTGCTATTATGTGCTACGTAAAAGAAATTCATTCAAAAGACTTAACTTTTATGACTAGGTTCTTTTTATGAGGTTTAGTTAGCTTCACAACATCACTTCATTAAAACCAAAACAATTGTGTTGTAATGTGCTCAAGATGTGGTATCATGTGCCATTAAAAAAAATATTTACTTGAAAAATTGAATTTTTATTAGAGACATCCTTTTTGTGATATTTAGTTAGCTCCGCAAAATCACTTTATCAAAACTAAACTTATAGTGCTGTAATGTGCCCGCAATGTGCTGTTATATTGTTTTATAAGAATATATATTTATTACTTAATAATTACTTATCTTCTATTCTAAGATATATATAAACATAAATGAGCAAACATTTCAGTCTCTTTGTCTATGTGTTGTGATAACACTAAAACGGTACCATATGAAAAGTTTATTCCCTACACTAATAGAAAACTATCATTAAATATAAAAAGTTACTATTAACAATAAAAAAAGGTTTAATAACACTTTCTATTGATAATATTAATAATAATACGAATTTTATAGTGTACAATACATTCTATACAATCGTAAACTAATGAAAAGTACAGGTACTTACCAAATAAGTACAAGATGTGTTGCATAACATGTAAAAGAATGTATGGTGATGTTTTATGAACAATATGCGAATACTATGTTAAGCATATTATTATGCTATTTCATCGTACCACATTTATTGATGCGTATGGAAAATATTAATGAAGACTTAACATTTTACGAAAAATCTAAACCGTTTATTCAAATTTTTATTTTCACAGTGGTACATAACAGCACATTGCGGGCACATTACAGCACTACGTATAAGTTTAGTTTTGATAAAGTGATTTTGAGGAGCTAGCTAAATATCACAAAAAGGATGTCAATAAAAATTCAATTTTTCAAGTAAATATTTTTTTTGAATGGCACATGATAGCACATCTTGAGCACATTACAACACATTTGGTTTGGTTTTAATGAAGTAATGTTGTGGAGCTAACTAAACATCATAAAAAGGACCTAGTCATAAAAGTTAAGTTTTTTTACGTAGCACATAATAGCACATTTCGGGCACATTTTCGCACAAATTTTTTTCTTTCAAATTCCAAACTTGTTGAGTCAACTTTTTGGATATAAACCTGGTACAAAGGGTTTGGACTTTTGAAATGACAATATTTAGCTCTAGGCAAGTTAAAATTAGCTTATTTAACAAATGTCAGTCAAAATTTGAAGAACTATTAGCTATTAGGTGCATTGTTACAATTCATGTTTTAGTTTTAACAATTTGAAGCTATTTTTCAAAAGCTCCTGAAGAAGAGCTTCACACAAGTTTCTTACCAAGTGAACCAAGGGCATGAGACAGCTCACTAGCCATCATCCTGCCATCATCGGCTTTATCGTACAATTTTAAGCATTCAATAAAGTCTTCGTATACTCCTTGGTCTTTCTTGTCTTTTTTGCATTCAACTATTATTTTGTAAAATTCGTCTAGACTTATAAATTTTTCTCCTGAAATCAATATTGATTGTAATTGAGAGGTGGAAAGGGACATCCATCCCAGAATTTTACAGTGCAGTAATCGTCAAAAACTTTAAAAACTAACAATATAGAGTTAGTTTAAAAATATCTGGGGAAGATTACAAGAGTACCCTTTTCACTTGGGGACATTATATACCACCCAGGCCATTGATAGGTCTTACCACCCCAGTAAAAAATTTTAAAGAGTGCACTTGTCGTTGTTTTGGAATCTACTCAGTTTCTTTATCATTTATACCTTTTTTCTCAGCTCCACCATTTTTCACACACCAATCAAGACTTGGGTTAAAATCTAAAGCACGTAATGCTTTTGGTAATTCTGTACCATCTAATTGTTCATCTCCACCCCTGTATACCATGTAAGCGAAGTCTGCATCTGTATAAGGACACCAGGAAGACCAACATTATTCAAATTTTCTTTACTATTCATTAATTACTATTTAAAGGGTTAGTTGTAAAGTATTCCTGCACTAAGTGGGGAGAGCAACCGGAGGAACAAGAATCACAACAACAAAAAAAAAATACAGATATAATAATAGAGAATTTTATCAAAGTGCAAATGTTTTAATTTCATTTATTAAGCATGATCTATCAGTGGATCAATAATTGATCCAAGATAATAAATAAAAACATTTCCTGTTATATGAAAAATTAAACCTTAAATCAGGCAATTCTGCAAAAACTGTAAAGCTACACAATTTTTATAAAATTAAAAAGTAGTAGGATGTTTCAACCAAATTTATTGATTACTCAACATATGTTTCGACTGGGCAGTCAATTATCAAGAGTACAGAACAATACTAAATTAAAATGTACACAGAATTCACTTAAATACCTAATATTTTATACATAATATAAATGATAAAAGTTCCTATCGTTAAAGTGTAGTAAGGGCGTATTAATAATGTAAAGTTCAGTTTGATTATTGACAATGTTTTTGTTAAGCTTTAAGGCATTTTTAATTTTTAAAGATTCTAATAAATTTAACTTTCTACCTTTTTGTCTATTACGTAAAAGCTTTATATTATCATCTATACTATGGTTGTTATTAAAAAAATGTTCAGCAAGTCCGGTGTTACGGTTTTTGTTTTTCACACTGGTTAAAATGTTCTTTTAGATGAATCTCTAAGCTACTACCAGTCTGGCCTACAATCAAATTGGTAAACACCGTTTTTATGTTTGCAATCTAATTTAAAATTGTTTTTGTTAATTTTTATGGCTTTTACCTATATTGAATTTGTTTATTCTCATTACAATTTTAACATCTCGAGTTTTTAATATTATTAATTGAACAAAAGTTAATATTATCGTTATGGTTCGATGGCCAACCCTTAAACATTATATTTATCTAGTAAATGAAGACTGGAAAAACTTTGGCGGTTGTTGTAGAACGAATAAATTAGCTAAAACCCCAAAGTCAAAACACGACACTTTTGTTGTCCGAAGCACTTTTCGGTAACAAGGTTACCTTCTTCAGGGACTGAAGTAAAGTAAACTTTAGTCCCTAAAGAAGGTAACATTGTTACCGAAAAGTGCTTCGGACAACAAAAGTGTCATGTTTTGACGTTGGGGTTTGAGCTAATTTGTTCGTTCTATTATATTTAGTAATTTTTTCCTCATTTTTGTGGACAAAAGATTATCTATTAAGTTCGTACTATAATCGTTCTTAACGGTTATATGTATACTTTATTGTATTCAACTCTATTGCTTAGAGCAGCCTCCAAACGCCAAATCCGGCCCACCAGTATTACCGTGATAAGTTGAAGAAGAAAACACAGAATGATAATTACTCGGTTTTATTTTCTTGCAAGGTAAAGCTTAACGACATGAATTATGACGCAGAAAACTTAACTTAAGTATCTAAGCTTAAGCATATTAATAACTAACAAATAATTGAAATTAATCCCACTAAATACACTAAAACAAAAAACACCAATGAGATTTATGTAGTTGTGATTTTTCACCAACAATAGTTTTAGTTGTAGATAAATTTTACTTGTAGTACCAATTATTAAAAGACATTTAAGATGCTCATCGGTTAACTTAGATCTGTAAACATTCTTTATGTACTTCATTTTGGAAAACGTTTTCTCACACAAGTAAGCACATAGTACCCAAAAACAGAAAACAACCTACGAGCAATCAAATTGTACCAGTAGAAGACTCTTATAAAATTCCAACAAAGATGAATTTTGATATTTGTTTTTAATCAAATCACTGCACAGTAAGTCAATAATTTCCGTTTTGACATCCGGAGCTAGCGTTTAAATGTCAGAATCCAAAGGATTTTGAAAAGACTTAATTTCATTCGCAATGACATCAAAGTCTGAGAAACGAGTATCAAAATTAATCTTTAAAGCACTCAAAGTTTGGATTGCATAACCGACGTAAAATTCAGTCTCTGGAGTGTGGCTGAATATTTCACATGTTTTAAAAACATTTTTTACGTAATTGCGATTGAAATACATAGTATTACTTTCTGTCTGAAGGATTTGATATTGGTGTATAAATCAGGGAAGAAGCTGATTTTCTCCTTGCAATCTCAAATTCATTTCGTTCATATGATTTCTCAAAGCGACATAGAATGCTAACTTCCAATTTTCTAAACCTAAATCGGCTTCTCATTTCAAAAAAGGGCTTAAGGACGTTCCCAAAGAGCAGTTGTGCTCAACTTGTTAAAATTCCCCCTATGTAAACTACCATGACTACAATAAGAAATAGTTGAGATACACTACATTTTTTGGCCTCTGCTAACATGCGCAGAATTACAAAAATGATTCCATTGCGTCGTTTTTCAGATCTGGCAGCATTGTATTTTTACTGTGCTTGATACACGTGTTGTTTATGTACAGAAAAAAATATGTTACAAGTATTTTATATTAATTCAAAATTTATGATGTTAATATGCTACTTATTTATATTAAATACGAATAAATATTTTACTTGTTATAAAAATTAGCTCATTTTTAATATTTTTTATAACAAAACCAATACCGCTTGTCATAGTGATTTTTACAGAATGATATTCGTTATATCTTTAATTAATAGTTCTCAGTTTTTTAAAACAATTGTAAGAAAATTACTATTGTTAGGTATTTAATAAAACATTCGCTTTAACATCGATCGGGATAGGGTTCCCATGTTAAATATGCAAATTTTAATAGTCAATATTTAGAAATTTACTACCTACCGCAAGAACGATTGAAAAAAATTCCCATCTATAAAGGACACAAGTATGTGTATTTTTTTGGGAACGTCCTTAAGGACTTTTCCGCAATTAAACCAGGCCACCGTACGGCAGTACGATATGTTAAGTCATTTTCTCTAATCTCTTAAATAAACAATACTAATTGAAATTCAAAAAAAGCGTATGTTTGCTTAGGTCGCGCACTTTTCACTTAGTCTAAAAATTTAGTTAAGAGCAGAAAAATTAAAACTGTTTTGGCTGTTGGAACATAATAAAGTAATCAATATGGCCCTAAGGCTTCAAAGTTTGGAGATCCCTGGCTTAGAGACTCGTCTAAAAGAACATTTCACCAGTGTGAAAAACAAAAACTAACACCGGACTTGCTGAACATTGTTTTAATAACAACCATAGTATAGATGATAATATAAAGCTTTTAGACAATAAACAAAAAGGTAGAAAGCAAAATTTTTAGAATTTTTAAAAATTAAAAACTTAAAGTTTAACAAAACCATTGTCAATAATCAAACTGAACTTTACATTAATAATACGCCCTTACTAATGACACTTTAACCATAGGAAATTTTATCAATTATCTATTCAATAGCTCTGTCTATGTATAACGAACGATATTAGTTATTTAAGTGGTACCGGTCAACAGAAATAAGGTTGTCCCTCAGACTTCGAGCGAACGACGCAAAAGATAGAAAGAAAGCGCATTCGGAAGGAAAAAGATGCATTTTACCGCTCGGTGTTTGTACCGTGTTTCAAATCGGGCACGTATTGTACAAGTAAACTCACCCCAGGGTGTCTTAATGGTATTAGTAATATTTACACAAAAAGTGGTAATGCACTTTAACTAAAGCATAATTCCCATTTTGTATTTTAAATATGTAATATTATTTGAGTGGGGTTTAAAGTCAGTTCCTCATGAAACATTTTAAATACTTACGGAAGATAAATAAAATTGCTTTTAAACATTTCATATACCATACAATACATATATTCAATATACCTCTGCAAATGTTTCGGCAATTTAATGCCTATTCAAGAGTAATCTTATTACTATTATCAGTAATGAGATTAGTCTTGAAAAGGAATAACATGCCGAAATAATTATAGAAGTATTGTGAATATATATATATATATATATGAAACATTTAAAAGCAATTTTATTTATCTTTCTAAAATTAACAAATAAATATTTCGAGGTATTCAGCTCAGCTATTATTGATATTAAAATATTTATAATAATAATAATAAACTAATAAACGAAACATTTACTAATTAAGTTTATAGAATAACTATATGTATTCCTAAGTGTTTCTTTTATTTGTTCGCTTTCCTTTAAGAGTGTCTCACCAATTATAAAAAGTATTTTAGCACGATCTTTTATAAACTAAATAAAATTTAAAATTAGGTGAAAATCGTTATTAATTGTCCCTATCGTTGAAGTTTCTGATTTAATGTTTTTTTCTTATAATACGGGGCGAGTTTACATACAACGCTATGTGCTTCATCGAAGTACGAAGACTTAATAGATTGTTTCCACTGCAATATCAGCTGTGTCCATCGCGCACCAGTGGGCGTTCAGATTGCAAGGGCCAAGCTATTTCTGTTGGCCTGTACATTTTAATTTAGTATTGTTCTGTACTCTTGATAATGACTGCCCAGTCGAAACAAATGTTGAGTAATCAATGAAATTCGTTGAATCATTCTACTGCTTTTTATTGTTTTCATCAAAAAAAAATTCAAGTTCCATTAGGTCAAACAACACTTCAATTAATCGATTTCCAAAGTGCGCAAACTGATCCTGAATATTCACTTATTTTGAAGATGTACTAAATGTAAATTTACAGAATGTCATTTTACAAATTTCCACAGATGTACCTAAACATGTTCAAGTAACTGAAAATTAGTAAGTGTCACCTGTTTTTACATGCAACGCCTTCACATGCTCTTTTGAAATTTACTGATCGAAATCAATTTAATTTACCTAATGAGGCACTTGGATTATTTTTGGATCTCTAATTTTGGTTTTACACAAGTAAACAACCAACACATGCAACTATTTTATTTATTTATTATTTGTTTAGTATTATTATCAGGTTAACGTTAGCACGTACCCTCAATTTCACTCTCTTTAAGCTCAGAAGCCTGCAAAGAAATCACAACAATTGATAAAATATTTAGTCTCTAAGGAGGAGAATACTATTATCCTTCCGTTTTGTTAACAAGAAGGAACATATAGTAAAAATAAATTACTTGACTGACATAATATCACGAGAAGCTGGCTCCACGTATGAAATATTTAATTAAAAATAATGTTCGAGAAAAGCACGCACTTTTTGGCATGTTTACAACTACTTCTGATTAAGATCGTTCAGGTGATAACGGATTATTCAAATACATGACTCATTAAAGATTTAGGTCAGGGATTTGCAGCTTACTTTCCGGTACTTTTACCAAAATATAAAATTTTGTTTACCACCATAAAATAAAAATACTCTTCGCCTCACTTGTAACAGTAGATAATATTGTAGATATTGTAATAATTATTAGATTTTTGAAATCGAAATTGCAGTTTGTAAATTTGAATAAAAAATCATTTGTTTCTAATTTAATTCATTATATGCCCACCTGGATACAGACAGATAAAAATAAATATCATAATATTAAATATTTTCGATAACAGATAATTTTTATTTATTCAATTAATTATCAAAATAAATCTGATATGATAATTTCATTATGTATATTATTTCAAATGAAATTTAAGGGTAAAAAATATTTTTAATTTAATTAGGTACTTAAGTAATTACGTATTTATTTCTTTTTAAATTTTGTTGCATTTAATTAATTTATTCTTAACTTTTTTAAAGACACTAACAAATTTCTGAACAGCTAATTTCAATTAATAAACTAATAGGCATTAAAATCATTGTTTTAGTAACTACGAAAAATGTACCTTAAAGGAATTTTTTTAACTACTTATATCTTAAAAAAAGTTTAAATTGTTCTGTTATAGCTATAGGTAAGTAAAAAAAAAACAATTTCCATTTTTTTAACACTGAAGTATTCATTTTGAGAAAATTAACCATCTTAAATTTGAAAAAATCTTTTATAAGAGTTAGTTAAGTGCGCGAGACTTACCATTACGTGCGTGTATCAAGTTAAATGCACCAGAGTGTAACTGATTAAAATGAGACCGATCGATAACCGGCGAATCTTTTATAGGGTTGTGGCCAAATCTGGTGTGCAACGATCCAACCAAACGACACTTTTAATTGAGCTTATTATAGACATCCAAATAACTAACAGCATCTATTTAAAAACTCATGCCTATCAGACCGACCATTTTTCGACAGCCATCACTCTTCTTCGAGCCAATAAAAAAAATATCACCATATATAGGCGCACACACACACTACATATTATAAGATGATTCATGAAGAATAGACTATTAAGGAACAGAACGAGGATTTACCACATATAACTAATTAGCAAAATAGTAATATGCCCAATTAAAAAAATATATAGATATAATTGAAAATATTAAAGATTATTATGGCAATAAACCAAAATATTGAACAATAATATGTCAATAATCGATACTATGTAACTTTATTACGCCAATAATTGAAAACAGCTAATAATATGCTGATAATGTAAAATATTGAACAACACTATTCCAATATGTTGAAAAATTACATAGATGTTACTATGCCAATAAGTAAAAACTTTGGACAATTCTGCCCTAGCTATTGAACATATAAGGCACTACTATGACAATAATGTAAAATATCAGACAATACTATGCCAATAATTGAAACCATTAGTCATAATTATGTGTTGAAAATATTACATACATGTTACTATGCCAATAAATAATAATATGAAACAAGTTCACACATGACAATACAACGATAATAATGTAAAGTATTGGAAAATACTATGCTTAATAATTAAAAATATGACGTGAATATTGCTATGCCAATAAATGTAAACATTGGACAATTTTGTCATACTATTGAACATATAAGGCAATACTATGACAATAATGTAAAATACTGAATACCTACTAGCCCAATAATTGAAATAATTGGTCATAACTTTATGAAAACCTTACATAGCTATTACTTTGTCGATAAGTGAAAATATTAGACAATTTTGCACATAAGAAAATACCACGATAATAATCAAAATATCGGAAAATACTATGTTAATAATTGGAATTATTTTACACACGATTATAGGCTAATAATTGAAAAAATTACGTGGAAATTGCTATGTCATAAAATGAAAACATTGGACAATTCTGTCCTAGCCATTGAACATTTAAAGCAATACTGTGACAATAATTGGAATCATTACATAGGATTATATGCTAATAATTGAAAATATTACGTGGATATTCCTTTGCCAATTTTCACAATTATGTCCCACTTATTAAAAATTAAAAACCATACTACAATGATAATGTAAAACATATTGATCAATATTGCACCAATAATTATAAAGATAATACAGTTGTGTATATGACAATTCAAAGTTAAAAATAAGAATCGCTTATGTTCCAGTGATTGCAAATATCACACAAAACTGAGATTGTAATATAAAGTCTTTGACAGTACTATGCCAGTAACTTAAAATATTGTCCAACTACATCTCAATAATTGAAAATATTACATAAGTAGATATTATTAACAATATGGCCAATATTCGATAGACTTAGATAATCATATCCTGTTAATTGGAAATATTGAACACAAATCAACAGTATGATTGTAATGAAAAGTGTTGGCCAATAATACGGTAATAATTCAAAATATTTACCAGTTACATGAATAATTGGAAATGTAAAATAAATGAGAATATTGGACGATAATACTAATCAACAATTAAGAATGAAATAATAATATTGTATTAGATAATACATATCATGACAAGAAACGGCTTGACCGATTTTTATGAAAGTTTATATGCATATTCAGTAGGTCTCAGAATCGGCTACTATCTATTTTTCATACCCCTAAGTTATAAAAGTTGTCCACCCCTAACTTTTATTATTTGGACAAAATTTTTTATTTTTATTTTTTTATGATTTGGCATTAAAAAATACATATAACGTTTAATTTTCATCCTTCTACCACCAAACCCTATTTTTTAATAGCGATATTACGTAGTACTGTAATAATTTTCAACTCTCAGTGGTCGATAACTGTTCAATTATTATCAATCGATTAGTCATCCCCACCAGGTGTCTAATAGTGATGTCACTACTCACCCAGCAAACAGCACGGAGTGGGAATGAGAATGAAGCAGATTTTTTTAGAATGTTACAGGGAGTTCAAATATGTTCTAAGAAGTAAAATAATGTTTTATTATAACATTTCAAAATGATTTGGCAATGTTCAAGAATATTCCAGAATCTTGAAGATCATTCAAGAATGTTTCAGAATGTTGAAAAAAGTTAGAGAATGTTTTCAATCATTATGGGATGTTCTGAATAGTTCTAAATTCGCGAATATTCTAGAATGTTCCATGTGATATATTCTTACCCGAGCAACGCCGGCTATTGCTTCTAGTAATAATATAAAGTATTAGACAATATTGCGCCAGTAATTATTATTTATTTATTCACCAGATACAAAATTATACATAGCCACTTAAACTAAAGTAGACTAATGCCTACTGGAGGTAACAAATTACCCGTACGTAGGCCCGGTATATTAATATAATAACGAACTAAACAAAAACTTATGTTAGAACTAAAACTAAAATACAAATTTTTATTATAATTAATATGTAAAGAAAAATTACTCTTTTGAATGCGGAAGAGGCTTTGAATTAATTAATTAATTGAGTATGACATTGAACAATGTTTCAATTTTTTTTCTTACTACAATTTTAGAGTAGTAATTCACTTTGAGATCCCAAGGAAGTTTGTTAAAAAGTAGTATTGCATTGTAAATATGTCTTTACTTTCCTACTTCAAGTTTAACTTTTGGAAGCTGTAGGCTATTATTTCTAGTAATGCTCACGGAATTTTTGTAAAGGTTTTTAAGATGAGGAAGATTAAAAATTAGAGTATTAAATGTATATGATTGAGAGATAGTGGAGTACTAATATTTGTGGAAGTATTTGAAAAAATAATTTTAAATATGCGTTTTTGAAGGGATATAAGAGGTGATAGTGCAGACTTATAGGCAGTGGCGGCTCGTGGTCGAATACGAAGGGGGTTCACAAAGTTAATAACATGTAGGTAATATCAGAACATGAAGCGTATTTCACGATGTTGTAAATGCACCGCAGGCGAAGATTTTTAATATTTTTAGGAGAAACAAATACTTATGGCATTTAATAACACAATAAATAAAAACCTTACGTTTACTTATACAGGAAATCCATTCGTCTTTGTTTTGAATTAGCAAACACACTCAACACTTTCATTAGGATTACCGGCAAAAATCAGGCACGGAAAGCAAAATAATGCGTTTAATTTATTACACCCACACAACCACGAAGTTTTTTTATACTGTTCTACTTTAAACACACGTTTGAACTTTTTATTTTTTAAGGTACACTCTTGTGTCAGCTGTAGTTTTGGGCGAGGTGGACCCCTTTTCTTTATTTCGAAACGATTTTGAAAATTATTTGAATTTTCTTTAATATATTTTACCGAACACGACTCCATCATTTACGTAATATTTTAATTAACACCTATTGTGCAATAAATTGTGCGTCATTTACAATTAGTGGACTTTGAACTCTGAAATCTGAACATGCTTCTGAACATAATTTTTTTACTATCGGTTCCTACCAACACTAGCTTCCAGAGCCTTTAAAAATGACTCGTACTGGAAATTTTCACCAGGTGGCAGGCTGGCAGGCTAACCGAAGTTGCAAAATCCTGGCAGAATGTCGGGTAGCCGTGCCGACGTAGCACGACATTATTCCGGCTGATTCCGGCTTCTCGTGCAGTGCACCTAAACGCTGTATGTTGAGTGTATTTTATCTTCCATTTCACGCGTTCGACTACCTCTCTCTCTAACACTTGGCCATCAAACGAAGTATCGCTCACGTGATATGTTCAGAATCAAAACTTGAACCAAAAAAGTTAGGTGAAGTCGTCAGCGACACAACAAAAATTTAAATATTTTCTATGGGTTACGGGTTGGTGTTTTGTAACTATGAACTATGAAATGGTAAAAGAGATGTATATTATACGATAACCATCAATAATATAATAAATATTAATAGTATAAAATTATATGGTGTAACTAGTTCAATTTTTAAGGGGGTTCACTGAACAAATGCACCTACAGTAAAACCGCCACTGGTTATAGGCACTGCCCCAGGCTAGTATACCGTACGTTGAAATGCTGTTGAATAGACCATGATAAATATGAAGTAGTGATTTTAAATTTAATAATTTTTTTAACTTAGAAAAGATGAACGAAAGGTAAAATAGTTTTTTTTAATAGTTTTTTCAATGTGAACTTTCCAATTCAAACAGTTATCAATGAGTATGCCTAGGTATTTAGTATAATCCACTTGAGCAAGAGGTACTCCATTTATTTTTAATGTAAAGTTTTGAAGTTTAGAATCTAAATAATTTGAGATAAAAATGTATACAGTTTTATCAATATTCAGAGTTAACTCATTATCTGTTAACCACTTGTAAATTTTGTTAATTAATATGTTCATTTTTGTGTAAGTAAGTTCCAAGTAAGTAAGTTGTCTGAACAGTATAGGACAGTGCCATCAGCAAAAGCAATAATACTATCACCAGAAAAAAGATCAAACATATCATTGACATAAACTAAAAATAGTAAAGGTCCCAGAATCGTACCCTGAGGAACGCCAATATTTAAAGTGCTAGTATAACTTATTGAGTTATTTATTTTTACAGCCTGTTGTCTATTTAATAAGTAGCTTTTAATCAAATTTAGTGACTTGCCTCTAATTCCATATAATTCGAGCTTTTTCAATAAGATAGAATGATTAAATGTGTCGAACGCCTTCGCTAAGTCAAGAAAAGTACCTAATACTGGCTGACTCATGTCTAAAGAACTGTAAACAAAATCATTTAACGTCGCAATGGCTTCCTTCGTACCAACTCCTTTTCTAAACCCAAATTGCTTAGAGTTAATAACATTATTTGTTTCAAAAAATTTAGTTAATCTTGTATGGAGAGCTTTTTCAAATATTTTCGCCAGGTTCGATATTAAGGCTATTGGTCGATAATTAGTTAATAATACCTAAGAATATTTAACGATTCTCTCTCAGTAACTGAAAATAAGATCATTGAGAACATTGGACCATTACATGCTAATGTCATGCCAATAACCGAACAATTTGACAATTATAAGTAGGATTATTTTACTGAATGAATATTAGACAAAAGCATTTAAATATTTGAAGGTTTAATAAATTAAAATTGAAAATCAGAATGCCTGACGACAAATGGTAGACAGAATCGAAATTATATATCACGTGAATTATTCAATTAAACCACAATAATTAATCACGGTGATCGCTCTCTAACATGTGCCAGAACATATTACATGATTATTAAATCGAGAAATATTTTCAGCTACATCGATTATGCTTTTGTTATGCCAACACGTAGCATAACGAAATAGTTTTAGGTTTCAGTTGTGCTCAACAAATTTATAAGTTGAGTGAAGCAAAAATTTGCTGTGCATTTTATAAAAGGTGAGAAAAATTGGGCCCAGCACATTCACCACATCATAAAAAAAATATTTACCATAATACGTTCTTTAATTTTAATTTTTAATAATAGATTACTCTGTCTTGTTCAAAATACATGACACTTATTGAAAAAGAGTGAAAGGTGGAATTATTAATGTTTAATAATATTCTAGGCTTTGTAAACAATATACGATACGTAGGACATCGTGGTGGATCATTAAATATTAGAAATAGTGGGCAAAAAATATTTTTGATAATTTTGAATTAAATTAAACACTGATAATTTCCACAAAAATTTATTAACACCTAAGCAAGATAACAAAGTTTCTTGTAACCTCCGAAGAAGCCACAAAGTGGTGAAATAAATTTTTGTGGAAATTATCAGTGTTTAATTTAATTCAAAATTGTTACAATGAATTTCCGCCAAGTAACAGTAGATTCAATTAATTAAATATTTTTAATTCTAATAGTGGATCCTACATTTTTATTGTTTGTGGTACCTAATAAATAAGTATACAGGGTTTTTCAAGTTGATGGGCTATTAGAAGTATATGAATTAGTAGAAGGAATTCAATTCTGAAACTTGGGCTCATTTGGTTTTTTTTGTTTATGCCGGTTCTTTTAAAAATATTTTGAAGTTCGATTTATATCCGGTTATACCGGAAGTCGACACCAACTTTGTTATTTTAAATGGAATGGTCTATTTTTTACGCTGAATTCGAATGAAACGTGTAATTCTAAGGTAAGTTTGATAACCAACTTGTACACTGAAGACGATCGGTTTCTGAGTTAATTTAATTTATAGAAAAAAAATCGCTTCCGCAACCTAAATTATAAAAAATCATAACATTCCACAAAATACTACTTAGAGTGTTGAAATTT
This sequence comes from Agrilus mali, assembly GCA_029378335.1. NCBI lineage: Eukaryota > Metazoa > Arthropoda > Insecta > Coleoptera > Buprestidae > Agrilus > Agrilus mali. The sequence goes on along the minus strand of CM055663.1, from coordinate 11,817,666 downwards.
TTACTAGTAATAGCTGAATATTAGTGCTAACGCCTTGACAAAATTGAATTAAATAATTTATACAGGGCGTTCAAAATAAAATTCTAAAATTGAAAAACTTCAAACACGAATTACTTCGTTTTTTCAAATGGCACCTACTATTTTTTATTTTTTCAATCGATTCCTTTTTTTATCCTCTTTCGATCTATATGGATACTTCCTATTTTATTTGAAAATTTTGGAATTATTTTGAATTATTACTTAAAATAGGAAGTATCCATATATATCGAAAGAGGATAAAAAAAGGAATCGATTGTAAAAATAAAAAATAGTAGGTGCCATTTGAAAAAACGAAGTAATTCGTGTTTGAAGTTTTTCAATTTTAGAATTTTATTTTGAACGCCCTGTATAAATTATTTAATTCAATTTTGTCAAGGCGTTAGCACTAATATTCAGCTATTACTAGTAAAAATTTCAACACTCTAAGTAGTATTTTGTGGATGTTATGATTTTTTATAATTTAGGTTGCGGAAGCGATTTTTTTTTTTATAAATTAAATAAACTCAGAAACCGATCGTCATAGGTGTACAAGTTGGTTATCAAACTTACCTTAGAATTACACGTTTTATTCGAATTCAGCGTAAAAAATATACCATTCCATTTAAAATAACAAAGTTGGTATCGACTTCCGGTATAACCGAATGTAAATCGAACTTGAAAATATTTTTAAAAGAAGCGGCATAAACAATAACCAAATGAGCCCAAGTTTCAGAATTGAATTCCTTCTACTAATTCATATACTTCTAATAGCCCATCAACTTGAAAAACCCTGTATAATATATATTTTATTGATATTAAGAGTTCTGCATGAAAAGTAAATTAAATTTTCATCTTTAATTAAGTAGAAAAAAGGAAAGTTGTTTTGTTCTATTTTTGTTTTCAAAAACGAAAGACGGCATTATTGAATGAAAACCATCCCTGTAATAATAAATTGGTATCATTTTGATTTGCGTCAACACTATTTTCTAAAAGTCGATATGTCTTGATTTGTATTGTCACTGATGATGGTGGGACTATGAATAATAAATGATGTTAAATGGACCAAATCAGTTGGAGACTTTAATATTCCGTACCACCTAAAGCTTCAAGCTCCTTATATAAACCAGAAAAAATCTCAAAACTATCAAAGCGAAAATGGTGCTTAACAAAGTTGTATCTTATAGCACAACATTCGTCTTTGTTTTCCTTCTGCTCAACGACGTATGCACGGGGGCTGAAAGTGAACCAGCTGCAGATGGGGGCGAAGAAGCAATTCAACAATTTCACAATGGTAAGAAATTTGCGTTGTGGTTTGGACCAAGGCTGGGGAGAAAGAAAAGACATGAAGATAACGAGGCACTTGCTAAAGAAGAACTGGAGGCTATAATGAAGCTCGTGAAGGAATCACCATGGGCTGTGATAGCATTAAATAGTGGTAAGAGAAGACAATTGATCGACTACATCCCTAGAAGGGGAAGGGAATCTGGGGAAGATTCGGAGATGTTGGCGAGAATTGGAAGACAATTTGACTTTAGACCAAGGCTGGGACGTGAAAAATATTTGTATCCATCAGAGTAAGTTTACAAAAAAAATAAATAAAATTGAAATTTTGTGTTACTAAACTGTATGTGCGCTTAACAATAAAAGGGTGATGTTAACTTATGTTGTCTTTTGATTAGATATTAATTTATTATGAAAAATGTAGAAAAATAATTTTTAGTTAGTTTAATATAGTTCTTATTTTTAAATTCCTTTTGGATCCTTCCTGGAGCTGCATTTAATCTACAATCAAATTTCCGGTTTTAAAAGCTGCATGAATTAAGTTTTCAATTAAGTTGTTAAGCCTTAAAAAGCTTAGCTGCTATTTTAATTGTAAATTAGCACAAAATCCTCTACAAAATAAAAATAATTCTAGAAAAAACCGTTTTACTGGTTTAAATTACCTTTTGGCAATAAAAAAAAATTTTTTCAGATATTTATTTGAATCTAATGAAACCAAAGTATGGTAGATTTCAAATAGAGCAATTTTTAAAAATTGTTAGAAACAAATATTTTTCATGAAAAGGCTACTTACGTGTTGTAGCAGTTTTCTAAGCGTTAGAAAGAGGGTCTAATTTTATTTTATTTATTTTGTTATTATTTATATTTATAGAAACACAAAAAATTTAGACACTCGGAAAAGAAAAGGTTCCGTGAATAACTCCTCTCACGAATTTTCGTTCATTTCTGTTCTATTTTAAATAACTAATTTAGAGGGAGTTATCGAGGCGTCGACGATTACATTTTAGCCTTAACTACGATTAAAGACTTCGATATATTCACATTTAACATGTCACAGCTTGGACTTGACAAATTGATTCAGATCAGCGGGATGCCTGATATATCCTTCGCCACCCAGAGTTTCCAGCTTTGTATAAAAACCGCGTTAAATTCAATCAACCCCCAGATCAACAATGTCTCCCAACAGTGTAGTCTCCTGTAGTTCGGTGTTAGTTGTGATCATAGTTCTTTTAGTGGAAATAACCACTTACACATGTGGCAATATCGATCAGATGGTGGATGGTAAAACTCCCGAAGACAATTACCAACAATACCAACAGGGAACGAAGAAGAATTTCGCTTTGTGGTTCGGACCACGACTGGGAAGGAGAAAACGAAACTTTGATGAAGAAGCTCGTATCGCAGAAGAACTTCAAGGAGCTATGAAGCTGTTAAAGGAACGCCCATGGATCATAATTGCAGTTGATAAAAAAATTGATGATTACATACCGCGGCTCGGAAGGGAATCTGGGGAAGAAAAAAGGGAAGAAATGTCCACGCCACCATTTGCCCCACGACTAGGACGAAGACTTCTACCGTTCAACCCAAGGCTTGGTAGAGGGAATTATTTATTTTGAATCAAAGAAAAATATGACCTGATATTTTAACAGTTTGTAATTAATTAATAAATAAAATGTTGTAAATACATGTGCATAAGTGATGCAGGAAGTATTTGTAAAAAATTAATAAGGAAACTGAACGCCATTTTCTGATTCAGGACAAAAATCTTGTAAGAAATGATAGGTTTATAAGTGAGTACTTTCAGAATTAAAAAAAAAGAAAAGAAAATATATACCTAAACAGGTAATAGAAACTTAATTTAAAACAAATTCTCTTAAATATTAAAAAATGTATTTTAAAATTTAATAAACTGAATAAATAAATAACCAATAGTATTTTTTAACACCTTTTTAACACCTTTTGGGGTATTGTTTATTTATCAAAATTTTATTAAATTGTATTGATTACATACATAAATGAATATTCTATGTTCAGTGGGTGCATTTGCCTATACCCACGTAAAGCTTTTGTTTATTTGTAAAATGAGGGGTATCTAAGAAAGTTTACCCTAATAAGACAGAAGAAATAATTGTATTTTTTTATATTTGTCATTATTTTAGTAATATACTGCACACAATAAAAATGACAACGTTTTCGTGACCAAAAATATTGACAAACTGAGATCAAAATTACTTTTTATTTTGGTAAATTGTATCCTTTTTTATTATATCAAATTATTCTCAGACATAAGTGCATTTTTTAGTAGTTCAATTTTTATATTTTTAACGTCTGAAAAACGACATAAAAAAGCTAAAAAAATGCGCTCATTCAAAAAAGCTCATTAGTTAAAAAAGGGGTACAATGTGAGATCAAAATTACTTTTATTTTTTGGAAAATTGTATCCGTTTTTATTAGATCGAATTTTTCTGAGACGAGTGCATTTTTTAGAAATTTAATTTTGTATTTTTACATTTGTTGACATCTAAAGAACAACACAAAAAAAACTAAAATTGAATTACCTTTTTGTCTATGGAATCGATTTGAAGCTGTAATTATTACATCCTGACTTTGGAAAGTTCAATAGGTACGCAGTTAGTTCCGGAGCATCTTGTATTACTTCCGAGCATGCGCTTTAACCGGAGGAATCTAAAAATCATCTCCCCTGGACATGATTCGATAGATACGAGGGTGCGCAGCATCTTGATGACTAACTCTGTGACCAACTTGCACAAGCGATTAGAGAATTGGAAAAAGAGATTACAAAATGCAACCACAATTTTGTGCTAAAAAAAAAAATGGAATCACCACCAAAAATGTTCGATATATCTACTAAATAATAAATACCTGGTAATATAAAGAAGCACTCATAATTTTAATTTTGGATTGGCTGAAAGTTTGTTTAATTATTTTTTTAATTGTACATATAAGTACGATTATAAATCAATTTATGTAGAAATAAAGTTCTGAACATTCTTTTGAGAGACCTATTGAGTAGGTATGTGAGATAAAAATGGGGGGAGGTTCTAGCAAAATACCATTTTCAATAAAAAATCGCACAAAAACTATTGAGTTTAAAAATATACATGCTACTATAAAAAAGATCAATCGTTTCTATTTAGTTTTTTATGTTTCTTATGTTGTCTGTAAAAAAGTTACATTGCTAGTAAAAGTTTCAAAAATAATAAAAAAAAAAGATTTTGTTTTAATAAGAAAACAAAAGTATTCCTGAATCAGTATCAGTACGTTTTTTTTACAGGTACTGTCGTTAATGAGTAATGTGTTGTAATTTGCTTAAAATTTATTGGCTAAATCTCAGTTGAGGAGTAAGAGGTTAACCCCATCTCACCAAAGGGAGGAGGCCTAAATACAGAGAAATATCTTACGTAATTAATGGATATCCCCCTTTATGATAATACAACTACCCAAGAAAAAGGAAGTGTATTTTTATTAAAATTTTGGTGTACATTTAAATTGACTAGGCGATTTGTAGTAACTGTTGAGTTGACTATATTATTGAATGGAGATTCTCTAATTTATAAAATTCATTTTCTATAGATAAGACACAATTTTAAGCTTCGTTATAACAAATTTTTTTTCTTCAATATTCATTAAATGCTTGAGCCTAACATGGAGGTAGGGGTCCAGCTGGTTTTCATTAAATCTTATTTGTAGCAAGGTTGGTTCATTAAAAATGCATGAGAAAAGAATTAAATGTTTTCGATAAAATTCTAATGTACATTTAAATTATTATCTGTTAAGTTGAATATATTGTTGCATGGGGATTTCCCTAATTTCCAAAATTTATTTCATTAAAACAAATTCTCATTTTTCAATGAACATTGTTGACTTGACCAGAAAAAGGCGAGGAAGGGTCCTATAAGATTTTATTAAAACTCATTTAATGGAAGGGGTTAATTAAAAAATCATTAAAGAGCAATTTCATGTTGGGAGGATAAGGGCGTAACAATAAATTTAAATAAATCTCCCTAATGGGGAGAGAGAAAAACATTTCACGTAATTAATGAATTTTCCCCTTTATAAAAATCCAACTACCCAAGAGAAAAGAATTGCTTTTTTTATTAAAATTTTGGTGTACATTTAAATTGACTGGCGATTTGTAGTAACTGTTGAGTTGACTATATTATTGAATGGAGATTCTCTAATTTATAAAATTCATTTTCTATAGATAAGACACAATTTTAAACTTCGTTATAACAAATTTTCTTTCTTCAATATTTATTAAATGCTTGAGCCTAACATGGAGGTAGGGGTCCAGCTGGTTTTCATTAAATCTTATTTGTAGCAAGGTTGGTTCATTAAAAATGCATGAGAAAAGAATTAAATATTTTCAATAAAATTCTAATGTACATTTAAATTATTATCTGTTAAGTTGAATATATTGTTGCATGGGGATTTACCTAATTTCCAAAAATTATTTCATAAGAACAAATTCTCATTTTTCAATGTTCATTAATGACTTGAGTCCGAAAAGGCGAGTAGGGGTCCCACAAGATTTTATTAAAACTCATTTAATGGAAGGGGCTTAATTAAAAAATCATTAAATAGCAATTTCATGTGGGGAGGATAGGGGCGTTACAATAAATTTAAATAAACCTCACTAATGGGGAGAGAGAAAAACATTTCACGTAATTAATGAATTTTCCCATTTATGGCAATACAACTACCCAAGAGAAAGAAATTGAATTTTTTTTTTAATTTTGGTGTACATTTAAATTAAATTGCGATTTGTAGTTTCTGTTGAGTTGAGTATATTGTTGCATGGGGATTTCTATAAATAGGACACAATTTTAAACTTCGTTAAAACAAATTTTCTTTCTTCAATATTCATTAAATGCTTGAGCCTAACATGGAGGTAGGGGTCCAGCTGGTTTTCATTAAATCTTATTTGTAGCAAGGTTGGTTCATTAAAAATGCATGAGAAAAGAATTAAATATTTTCAATAAAATTCTAATGTACATTTAAATTATTATCTGTTCAGTTGAATATATTGTTGCATGGGGATTTACCTAATTTCCAAAAATTATTTCATAAGAACAAATTCTCATTTTTCAATGTTCATTAATGACTTGAGTCCAAAAATGCGAGGAGGGGTCTTACAAGATTTAATTAAAACTTATTTAATGGAAGGGGGTTAATTAAAAAATCATTAAATAGCAATTTCAGGTTGGGAGGATAAGGGCGTTACAATACATTTAAATAAATCTCACTAATGGGGAGACAGAAAAATATTTCACGTAATTAATGAATTTTCCCCTTTATGATAATCCAACTACCCAAGAGAAAAGAATTGCATTTTTATTAAAATTTTGGTGTACATTTAAATTGACTGGCGATTTGTAGTGTCTGTTGAGTTGAGTATATTATTGAATGGAGATTCTCTAATTTTTAAAATTTATTTTCCACAAGTTTTATTAAGGTAAATTGTCATTTTTCAATATTCATTACCTAATGACTTGAGTCCAAAAAGGCGAAGAGGGGTCCTACAAAATTTTATTAAAACTGATTTAATGGAAGGGGGTTAATTGAAAATCAAGAATAGTTTCATGTGAGGAAAATGAAGGCAGTGCATTTTAATAAATCTCACCAACGGGGAGGAGGAAAATTACCTCACGTTTTTAGGGAACGTCCCCTTAGGAATTTTTGGGATATTGCTTACAAATAGGAAATTAACAGAAATAAAACCTACAGAAAGAAACACCAAACACCAAATCATTAAACAGATGAGCGTTTTTGAGTGACTTTTTAGTTAATTGCTTTTTAAGATAAGATAAGAATGAAATTATGGTAGTGTTAGTAAATATTTTCTATTTCCATTATTTCTGAAGTTAGTTTAGTGCAGTTTTATCGTTTGCCGGGACGGGGTTTTCCTCGGGAAAATTTGCGGCTGCATTTCCACGTTTTCCCTTCAACGAACGTGATCTGGCTGGCTTCGTAGCGTTCCGATTTTTCTCGTAATCGTTCGTCGCTCTAGCCGCTGTTGCACCTCGTCTACTTAGCCGCAGAAAACAATAATAAAAGCCAATATAGCTTGTTTGTTGTACCTCCTACCGGTCTAATTGTTGCCTGGGACGCGCAATTTTCAATTAGTATTCGTGTACGTAACTGAAATGACGGAAGTTCGGACAAAAACTAACGAATTAAATAGTGCCGACGCCACCCAACAGGGGTTGAACGACAGTGCCATCCCCAACAATACTGGTCAGTAGTCTACTCTTGTTCTTTTTCTATTTGTGCTTGTTTTTTTATTATTGTTTATATATACCTACATAAATAGAAACATTTTTAAAAACAAACCTTGTGGTGGTTTATGTTTTGGTTGGTGGTTGGTGAACATCATCATGGAGCATTTTATTGACAAAAGAAGAAGAAAATGTATTATTCAGTAATAAGCCCTTGTATCCCACCCCAATCTAATTCTATAAAATAATTATTCACCAGGTAGTATAATAATATATAAATATTTAATAAAATTATAAAGAACCTATTATTATATTGAAATTTATTTTGAGTTTTTTTTGTCACGAATGTATGTCAACCTTGTTGACAATAAAATAATTGTTTATGTATGTATGTACCAGATAAAAGTAGATACTTTATTTATAATTTAGTTCCTATGCAAATTATAATATAATAAGCTTGCAAACTAATTCTGTGTTAAATGTTAGAAATTATGAAAACCGTAACTAAAAATAAACAAGAAAAACCCGTTTATTACACCGTTTACATTGCCTGAAGGTAAATGTGCTTTAAAAATACAAACGTTTTCACCTTGTTAAAAAAATACGAGAATAAAAAATATTCGTCTACATTAAATTTGCATAAAATAACATTTAGTATTGGACATACCTGTGCTGAAAATGGTTTTTCATTTTCTTAATAGACCATTTCCATATTTTCCTGGGTCGTTTTTAGTTACTTTGATGTGTGTTGTAAACAATCGTGTGTGAATGTGTATACCTTTTAAAAACATATTTGTTTAACAGCGTAATGGGTTTGACGCAGAAAACCATTTCCAAATAAAATATAGTTCGTGCACCTTCTGTTGGGTAGATTTCATACATATCAACATATAAGTATAGTATAATACAAATTTAGGTTATGAATAGGATTTACCAACAAAATGACACCTAAAACACTACATAACAAAATAGAGCTTGTTGTATTGTTTTGGATGTAATAAAGTAGGTACACTTCATGTTGCATATGTTGGAGAAATTTCATAACACACCATTTATTAACTACGTAAGGTTCGGAAGGGAAAGGGATGTTTCAGAAATCTCTGCATGACCTTTTCCGGAAGAGGGCCGTTCATAAAATACGTCACGCTTAAATTAGGTTTTTTTGACCCTCTCCCCTCGGTTGTCACGCTGTGCCACACTTTCTGTGACTCCCCTTGTAAATATTTCGTCATAAAACCTAAAACCCCTCCCCCCTGAAATGATAAATTTTTGATTGATAATACAAAACATTTTGATAGTCAAAAATATTTATTTTATTTTCATAAAAAAATTTTAAAATTAAATATTTTGATGAACGGCGAACGTCACGTTTCCGCAGACCTTCTGCCCCCTTTGTCATATCTTGTCACACTGAATGGTCTTGCTGCCCCCTCCCTTGTATCCCGAGCGTATTTTATGAACGGCCCCAGGGGATGTTTTTTCAATATATGTATATGTATATTTTATTTCTTCTTTTTACATATTGCAATCTAATATATAAAATTCTGTGTCACAATGTTAGTTACCATACTCCTCCAAAACCCGGCTTGACCGATTTTTATGAAATTTTATATGCATATTCAGTAGTTATAAAGAATTTTCATTTTTTTCATACTCCTAAGTGATAAGGGTTGTCTACCCCCAACTTTGTTATTTTTTGAACAAAATTTTTTATTTTTATTCTTTTATGATTTGGCATTAAAAAATACATATAACCCTTCATTTTCATCCTTCTACCACCAACCCCCATTTTTTAATAGCGATATTAGTATTGTAATAATCTTCAACTCTCAGTGGTCGATAACTGATCAATTTTTATCAATCGATTAGTCATCCCCGCCAGACGTCTACTGATGTCACTACTCACCCAGCAAACAGCACGGAGTGGGAATGAGAATGAAGCAGTTTTTTTTAGAATGTTACAGGCAGGGAGTTCAAATATGTTCTAAGAAGTTTAAAAAAATGTTTTATTATAACATTTCAGAATGATTTGGCAATGTTCAAGAATGTTCCAGAACCTTGAAAATCATTCAAGAATGTTTCAAAATGTTAAAAAAAATTATAAAATGTTTTGAATCATTACGGGATGTTTTCCCGGGTAGTTCTAAATTCGCGAATATTCCAGAATGTTCCATCAAACGCGAAATATTTTTCTTACCCGGGAACGCAACGCCGGGTATTGCTGCTAGTAAACATCAAAAGAAAGTTTTTCGATCTTTATAGCTAAATAACATTCACTATATAAAATCTTGTTTACACAAATGATATATGGAATTCACCTAAAATTCACATTGCGATATATGGTTTAGGTTATGGTATGTAAAGATTCCTTCCCAAACGTTATTTTGGAAAAAAAACAAATATATGTATTGAAGAAATAAGCATAACATACCTATTTAAGGAAAGCTGGCTGGAAGAAGGGGTTGTGGGGGGGGGAAAGGAACAAAACCTTTACCTACTATAACCTGAAATAAAAACAGTTTAGATTTTCTTTTATACATCATACTTATTCATAAAAATTTAAATAATAATTTTTTTTGTTTATTGTAAAAACACAAAAAATCAACTTTTGCCTTTGATTTTTTTTATCGGTTGCTTTTTCACGTGGAATAAAAAATATAGGTGTAATAAATTAATTTGATGACGAAAACATTTGTTGGAAGTGCTGAGTGTGTTTTTTACAATTCAAAGCCATAAAAGTATTAGAAATCTTCAATACTATTTGTTTATACACAAATTTGCCGTAAAATGATACACATTGAGTCCTAAACCATTTATTTTTCCATTTTTTATAATCAAAAACAGTGTTAACATGAAAGTATAAAATTACCTAAATACTTTTATGTAATTGAAAATTATTTATAAGGTAAATGTCCCATAAGAGCAATGGGGGAGGTGAGGGGTTCCACCACATTATTACATTATTAAATATTACTAAGAGGGTGACAAATTCCAAGTTAAGCCATTACGTAATTAATAGACATTTCCCAAAATGTAAACACAATGTGGTAATTATAAATAATAGGAGTTATAACTATACAGGGTTATTCACGCTATACGGCACGGAATATTATGACCAAAATATGAAATTTTTCAAAAACTTTAACTTTTGGGCTATATAGGGGTCTATTATGGTTACCTTTTAAAATTATTTTCATATTATACAGGGTGTTCCAAATGCCCTAAAAGTATCAAAGTTATGTTTTTTTAAATGGAACCCCCTGTATATTATCGCATTTATGGATTCTTCGATCAAAATAAGTGTTTGTTTTGATAAGGTTTATAACATCTAAACCTTAAGGTTTTTTAAATAATTTGAATTTTATCAAAATCTAACCTAATTTTCATGTTTCAAGTACTTAAGAACTATTTAAGTTATGTAAGCGAAATTTACAATGAAGTGTAACAATAGATCATATTTTATATCCCAATTATAATAAACTCGTCATCTTATACAGGGTGTCCAAAAATTAATACTACTTAAGTAAGAACTTTAAGGGGTTGTTATTTGATTAATTTAAATGGAACGCCATATTTTGTTACATTTCAGGAGATGTATATTTTTATTACCTATCGATTGGTATAAGGGTGTCCATAAGCTAAGTCTTCGCGTTTTCTCAGGAAACGCTAAATAATTGTTTTATGCGCCATTTGGAATTTTTCAATTAAATGTTTTAAATCATAAATAAATAAATAAATATATTAACCAATTAAGTATAACATAATACAAATAAAATATTTACAATAGGTGTTCGAAATGTCGACCATCGTTTTCCAGACACTTAAATTCTTTCCACCCCATACATTAACGGACCACCTATTCTGATTTCTCATTACTCTGTATTTATGCAGGTTTGAATCAGAATAGTAGTGAAAGTTATGTATATTCACGAGACCATTGTTATGAAAAGTACATTCATCACTAAATAACACTCTATCGAAAAAAAAAATCATTTTCTGACACTATCCAACACCCACATGCAAAATTCAGTTCGGTTATCAAAATCATTTCCGTAAAGTTCTTGACAAAGCTGGATTTTATAAGGATACAAACCATGCTTTTTAAGAATTCTTGAAATACTTGGTTGGCTAATGTTCGTATTTTTGGAAATCTGATTTTGACTAATATTGGGATTTTCGATAACTGAACCAACTACCATAAAAACACTTTCTTCATCTTCAGTGACTGATTTTCCTGTAATGGGTTTTTTATAAGTGATATTTCCGCTTTCCTTAAATTGTTTTAATAATTTTTCAAAAACGGCTGGCTTAGGATGTTTTCTTTCGGGAAATCTTAGAGCATAAACTCGAGAAGCCAATAAACAATTCTTATAACATTCCCCAAGGATAAAAATCATATCAATACGCTCCTCTTTCGAATAAATTTTCATTTTGTATAAGCAACACTTCAATAATAAATATTAACTCTGACAATAAGCACCAAAGGCAACTAGACACATTGGAACTTTTATTTAAAAAACTCCAAATGGCGCATAAAACAATTATTTAGCGTTTCCTGAGAAAACGCGAAGACTTAGCTTATGGACACCCTTATACCAATCGATAGGTAATAAAAAAATACATCTCCTGAAATGTAAAAAAATATGGCGTTCCATTTAAATTAATCAAGTTACAACCCCTTAAAGTTCTTACTTAAGTAGTATTAATTTTTGGACACCCTGTATAAGATGACGAGTTTATTTTAATTGGGATATAAAATATGATCTATTGTTACACTTCATTGTAAATTTCGCTTACATAACTTAAATAGTTCTTAAGTACTTGAAACATGAAAATTAGGTTAGATTTTGATAAAATTCAAATTATTTAAAAAACCTTAAGGTTTAGATGTTATAAACCTTATCAAAACAAACACTTATTTTGATCGAAGAATCCATAAATGCAATAATATACAGGGGGTTCCATTTAAAAAAACATAACTTTGATACTTTTAGGGCATTTGGAACATCCTGTATAATATGAAAATAATTTTAAAAGGTAACCATAATAGACCCCTATATAGCCCAAATGTTAAAGTTTTTGAAATTTTCATATTTTGGCCATAATATTCCGTGCCGTATAGCGTGAATAACCCTGTAGATTAGATAACAACAAACATAAAAATTTGTTGATTTAGTTTAGTTAATGCTCAAAACTACGAAATATATATACGTAGATATTTTCAAATCTATTTGTAATTATCCTTGTTTCCCTGTTGACTCAATTTCTCAAGCAAGTGTTCCAGCAATAGAAAAGTAACCACATCGTAATGCATGAACTGTAGATACTATATTCACGATCATGTGAGACAGAGTAAATGATAAAGTAAATTATTATGCAAAAGATGATATCATAATACACATTTATCGGCTATTCATACTAGTTTTTGTTATGACATAATAAGAGACTTAAGAAAGTTTCAAAAAAGTAAATTCACACCTGTTAGTAAGTACCTAATATTTGCATATCCGTATGGGTACATACAAACAAACGTGAGCGACGAAAACTAAAAATACCGTACGTTTTACAGACTTAATTATCGCAGAAAAAAATGTAATTTATCCAACGAACGTTACTTTTTATCTCGTAAAGGTAAAACGAAGTGCCTAGATACGGGTTTAAAATAATAATTGTTTACAATATGCTGTTGGCATAGAAATTAACAATAATCACACTAATATTATAAAGGTGAAAGTTTGTGAGTTTGTATGTTTGTTACTTCTTCACGTCTAAACGGCTGGAGTGATTTTAATAAAATTTGGTTTGGAGTTAGCTGACATCCTGGATTAACACATAGGCTCCGTTTTACTACGAGAAAATATCTTATTCCCATGGGAAAATCGATAAAAGGAAATTCGCGGATAATGTATGGGGAACTATGTACATAATTTTTTCAAAAAATTGTTTTAAATAGAAAATAAAAAAAAAAATATTATTTTTACTGTTAATACACATTTATTTTCCCTAATAAACCGCGGTAATACCGCGGGGCACAGCTAGTACCAAATGGAACACACTAATGGGAAATAAAAACACAATAGGTACATACACAATTATTTAAATTCGGCAATTTTGCGACATTGGATATAATTAATTAATTAACAAAGATAATTAAGAAGACCTTGTTTCGGCGAGGCTCTTTTTGAATGAAAGGTTTAATTGATTACCAAGGAATTGATTGTTTTCAAGACTATTGGGAATTACGACATGCTAAATTTGTTAATTCATTGTTTTCGTAACCCCCTCTCTACTCATTGTAATCCATCAACCCTTCTCCAGTATTTTCTTATTTTACAAAATATCGTGATAACTTTCTTTGCTGTATCACTTAATGACAACGAAAACGAGAAAATAACAGAAAATATTCGCATATAACGAAAACCGGATTTATAGAATTGTGTATACCGAGCAGTTATATATGGTAAGTGTTTATAACGAAGAATAAATTTTAGTTTTAGGGAACTGAGGGTACATTCGGTTAAAACGGATTATTTATAAAATTATTTGTGGGTTTAGTGAGTAGAGAAATGTTTACTACAAGCGGATTTCCACTGCATTTATTATTATACAATAAAATAAAATTGTACATTTTAGCAGGTATGTAAATAAAAATATAAATGAAAGCTGCTGTTATATATTATAATATAATATGGTACATAAAAGTGGTCAGTCAAGTGCGAGGGTTCAGTAGCATGTCAAATGTATTATTTAGTACTAACTGCGAAACCCGGCATTGTCCGGGTTAAAAAACATAGCACATACAAATCTTTGTACCATTAAACGTACGTTGTTTGTAATGAAGACGAAATTTATTTATTAATTATTCAATATTTCATTGAATTTAATGTTTTTTTTCTAAAATGAAAGTAGCCTAAGTTACTCCTTATTATATGAGCTATCTGCCAGTGAAAGCCCCGTCAAAGTCGGTCAAGTCGTTTCAGGGATTAGCCGGAACAAACAGACAGACAGACAGATAAAAATTGTAAAAAATGTTACTTTGGTATATGTACCGTGTATACCTATACATCCATATGCATTTAGTAAAAAGCGGTTATTTTAATATCACAAACAGACACTCCAAATTTATTTATTTGTATAGATAAAAGTATAACAAAAAAAAACTGCACAAGTAAATTTAGATTTATAATTTTATTTTAAGATCGCGGACTTCTTACAGGTTTTTCTGTAATCTACAAGTTAATAATTTTTTCCAAAATTTTTGGCTCTCAGTAGTTTCCGAGATAATGGGGGAGCGGCCAATTTTCGCCTTTTTTATTAATACTATTAGCCCTTAATATAAAGAATTGCAAAACCACAAAGGTGATGAACTAACAAACTTAACTACAATGGCGAGAAAACAAAAATCAGAACTACAATATAGTTTTTAAGTTGTTTACAATGGAATAAGATTTATATTGGTCAGACAGACAGATATTTTAAAACTAGAATTAAGGAACTCTATCATATTTTAATCAATAAAAAAATAGATTCAGATTTAATGCTAATACTTTAATCAAAATGTAACATTAAACTACCAAATAAATTGTAATAGTTCATCATTATCAAATATATTTTATTCTAGTCTTACATTTAATTTGTGACTGGTAGTTGTAATATAAGTACATATAAATAACGTTGTAGTTAAGTATTTTATTCATTACCTGATAAAGCCACTGTGTGGAAAAAAAATTGTTGTGGTGGGTAAAAATATTTTTCTTGAGACTTTATGGTAATTTGTCAATTCTTTACATTGGTCTTTTCTCTTAAATAATTATTGGTTTTAAAATTATAAAAAAAATGTAGGTATCTGAGACTCTCACAATAGACCCTTTTATTTGATACTAGCAGCAATACCCGGCGTTGCGTTCCCGGGTAAGAATATATTTCACGTTTGATGGAACATTCTAGAATATTCGCGAATTTAGAACTATCCAGAACATCCCATAATGATTCAAAACATTTTATAAGTTTTTTAACATTTTGAAACATTCTTGAACGATTTTCAAGGTTCTAGAACATTCTTGAACATTGCCAAATCATTCTCAAATGTTATAATAAAACATTATTTTACTTCCTAGAACATATTTAAACTGCCCGTAACATTCTAAAAAAATCTGCTTCCTTCTCATCCCCACTCCGTGCTGTTTGCTGGGTGAGTAGTGACATCAGTAGACGCTTGGCGGGGATGACTAATCGATTGATAATAATTGATCAGTTATCGACCACTGAGAGTTGAAGATTGTTACAGTACTAATATTGCTATTAAAAAATGGGGGTTGGTGGTAGAAGGATGAAAATTAAGGGTTATATGTATTTTTTATTGCCAAATCGTAAAAAAATTAAAAGAAAAGTTAGGGGTGGATAACCCTTATCACTTAAGTGTATGAAAAATAGATGGTAGCCGATTCTCAAACCTACTGAATATGCATATAAAATTTAATTTCGGAGGAGTATGGTAACTAACATTGTGACACGAGAATTTTATATATTAGATGTACAGTTTGCAATTTTTCCAACTTGACCCCCATATTCCAAATTCATCTATTCACGCTACAGTTTTTGACAAACTAATTTTTATCCACAAACAATGTTCAAAAGTTGTTAAGGCCCCTTAAAGTGCATTTTAACCGATTATTATTACACACACTTTTTGTTTTGTATCGACCATATTTATGGATCCCCAATTAATGTAGGTTTAATAAATCAATTTAATTTGTTAAATATTAAATGCATAGATACAGAAAACTTTATTTTACAGTGTTGTGATTTGAGGGAAAAATTTCTCACAGTCCCTCATCACAAAAGAAATTAAACTTTTGTCACACCATTTGTTCCTATTTTACCCTATCATACAAAGTATTATATAAGTAAGTATCTACTATAAATCAAGTTCCTAAAAAATATTACTTTTAACCACTCCGATAAGTGCCATACTTGTACTGTAGTGTACCTACTGTTCAGTAAAGTTTATTAAACTTAAAAATAAATTCTTGTACCAGGTATTGGGCTTGATCATTATCCATCACACGCATAGTGAGGTACTGGTTCGAAGTAGAACTAATTCTGTTTTAAAATAAGTAGATCGCAATTATCAAATGTATTTTACAGAATTTCACCGTAGGTTGGTAAGGTACAACCTGGTACGCGAACTTGTTAGAAATTTAAACGTTTAATTCGAGACAGATAGAGCCGTTTTTAATATTCTCCGTTCGCATTTTATTTTTGGCGGCTGCAGAGAGAGAGAGAGTCTTGAAGGTGAAGTGACTAATTATTATGTTGATGCCAAATTTTAAGTTTTTTCGGACTTACCTACGACACTGACTACTGTGACCCCTAATAACTGTAAGTTCATTAAATGCATTTTTCGTTTTGTTTATTTTTGAAGCTAATTTTTTTTTTCCAAAATTGTACTCAAATTTAATAAAATAAATTCATTAATAATATATATATAAACAAAGAAACTGTGGATAAAAAATTAGATTTGTATTTTTATTTTTATACAATTTTATGGTAAAAACGTTTTTGGCACATAATGAAAATAAATTAGAACTTACACCCACAATACTTAGCAAAGAATAAAATTCTATTACGAGCGATATAAATTTAATATAAAAACTCTTGCAAAAATATAAAATGAATTTTGTAAACAATTTTGTTAATTCAATTTGAATTTTATAAATTTGAGCTCACTATAAATATCTATTTTTATGATGTTTGCAACAAATAACAAAACAGGGATAAACCAAATCTATATAAAGCCGATTAATTTCAACTGATAAGATAATATATTGTTTATGCTCAGATGTACTTTTACAATGACTATTATGAAATATTTTTTTTAGAATAAAGTTCACTAACTTTACAAAATGAGATTTGTTGGTTATCGAACAAATTACACTTTATTAAACCACTTACATAACGAGACAAATTTAATTAAAATCAACGTTAATTTCTTCTATTTAATTAAGTTAGAGTTTTACCTTTTTCATATATACACATGTATGTATATATTTACAAAACTGATACGTATTTTGCTTACTTATAGCCGGAATATCTTCATATTTATTATCAGTTACGTATTACTTTTACTTCTCGTTAATATTTTGGTTGTCAATCAATTTACTTGTAAATTTTGGAAAAACACCTTTACCATCAGATTCTTTGGAAAATTACAAGACATATTTTCCTTTACATTTTTTTAATCTGGCGTACCGTTATTGGGTTATGAGCAGTTAAACATTGAAGCGGTTAACCAATCAGAATGTTGCATCTTTGCTGCTAGTTGCAGTATGCGCGTCTGCTTGCAGAAACGCTAATGCGTTTTGATTGGCTGACTTTTCTGACATTCTTTAATTATAAATAACTCGATAAGTAAGTATCGGATCGAAAAACTGTAAAGGAAAATGTTTCTTAAAATTTACCAAAGAATCTAACGGTGCTAGTGTGTAAAACAAAATCTGATTTTGATATTTCAATGGAATGTTGGTAAGTAATGTCTAATAGCAGTAGCCAGGTACGATTTCGGCAAGGAAGAGTCATTACACCCGGTGTACTACATTTGGTTGCATCTAAATGTCATTACGTTTAGTTGAATGAAACCCAATAAAAGTCACTGGGATACTTGCCAGGAATTGTAACTAATACACAGGCAATGTCTACCGATGCGATCTACGATAGGTATTGTATTATGGTACGGTAGGTTTTATTTATATAAAAAAGGAACTATTGAGGTTTCCTAAGGATTCGATAATCGTTAGAAACACGATTAATCATAATATTGCTCTATCTATTTTAGAATTCCGGATATTTTATTAACTGCACAGCAAAAACTCTTTCATTGATTTTAATAAAACATTTAGTTTGGTTTATACGTAGATACCTAAAACTGTAAAAATATTTTTTTATACAATACTTCCAAAATTTTTATAGTATCATATTTTATCATGACATGACATTCCGGTTTATAAATCAGCATTGATTCTTAGTAAAAGAAATTGTAAGATAAAATGGGTTTAATAATACATTCTTTGTTTTATTTACAAAATGAGAAATATCTTATCTTCGTGCGATAGTGAAAACTGCGGCTACATAAGGACGAAATTTATTTTCGTAGGGCCTTGATAAGGTAAAAATCCACCTGAAATTTTAGCCCTTAATGAACAAATTCAGTTTGCGATCAATACACTACTATTTTTCTTCCTTATCGGGGGACTAAATAAATTGTAGAAAGAAATTGGTCAATTAGTTTCATCTATGAGAATTGGTCCGAAAATAACTAAACTCCACAACTTTTCTATTAATCTAAGTATTAGTATTTTTTTATTAAAGGTAAATAAATGAAATAATTTTAAGTATTTAATCTCGTTTGTGATATGTTTATTTTTTATTTTATTTGTGTAGGTAGAAAACGTAAAAATTATTGTTAGAATACTAAGCATAGAAACAGAAAGAAGGGACAACATTTTGAAAATCTTTTTGTAAATAAAATTCTTATGAAATATTAGAACAAAAATTGTGAAAATAAAAATTTAAAAAAAATAGTTGAACTGATGACTTCAGTTTTTATTTAAAATTTTCTCAAAACGTTTATAAATAATTTAAGGATATAACTGGAGGAAGCGTTTACAGAGTAGCTCACCCTAAACCTTTTGTGGTACAATGGTTTTAAGTTTAATAGTCCATCAGAACGCTTAGTTAATATAATATCGCTATAGGTGCGGCAAAATTGGAAAATTATACACTTGAGATCATCAGACAGATAGATTGTGAGGCTTGGCAAATTGTGACAAGATTTAATACGTCTAACAAAGTCTAACAAGAATAGTTTTAAAATATGAGGTACTTAAAATGTGCTTAACAATTATTTAAAATTAATTTTTATTTTTGGACCAATCAAAATTAATTTTTTCATGTATAACTTCAAGTATGTTACAACATAAGTTAGATTTCAGTAACTGAAATATCAAAAATATTTATTTTTTAGGCGTGTTTCAACATTACAATAATTAGCAATTGCATTTAGTATTTATCTGTAAAATTGTTAGATTAATTGTAACGTTCCAATAAATAAAACTGAATCGTCTTGAAAAAGGTTCGAGATTGTTCTAGAAATTCCGGAAAGGTTCGTGAACGTTCTCAAAGTTTCCAGAAATTCGAGAATGTTCTAGAAATTCGAAAATGTTCTAAAAATTCAAGAATGTTCTAGAAATTCGTGAATGTTCTAGAAATTCGAGATTGTTCTAGAAACTCGTGAATGTTCTAGAAATTCAAAAATGTTCCAGAAATTCGTGAATATTCTAGAAATTTGAGAATGTTCTAGAAATTCCCAGAAGGTTCGAGAACGTTCTAATGCTTCCAAAAGTTTGAGAATGTTCCAGAAATTTCCAAGAATTTGGAGACTAAAAATTCTCCAAAAGGTTCAAGAATGGTATAGAGTTTTCTAAAGGGCTTGAAAAAGAAATTCTTGAATGCTCTATAAAGTTTCAAAAGTTGGAAAATGTTCTAAAAGCTGCCAGAGGTTCAAGATTGTTCTAGATACTTCCAAGAGTTTCGAGAATATTTAAATATTCTCCAAAAGGTCCGAGTATGTTCTAGAATTTTCCAAAGAGCATAAAAAAGTAGTTCGAAAGTGTTCTAGAATGTTTCAAAAGGTTCGAGAATATGCTAGAAATTCCCAAAAGATTCGAAAACGTTCTAAAAGCTTCCAGAGGTTGAAGAACGTTTTACAAAATTCCAAGAGTTTCGAGAATTTTTTACCTTTTACCTTCCAAAGAGCATAAAAAAGTAGTTCGAAAGTGTTCTAGAATGTTTCAAAAGGTTCGAGAATATGCTAGAAATTCCCAAAAGATTCGAAAACGTTCTAAAAGCTTCCAGAGGTTGAAGAAAGTTTTACAAATTTCCAAGAGTTTCGAGAATCTTTTACGATTCTCCAATAGGGCTCGAGAATATTCCAAAAATTTACAGAAATTCGAGAATATTCCAGGAATTTTTTTATAAAAAATTTAAAAAACCCTTCTGGAAAAAAATTATTTTTATTATTTATTTTTAATATAAATCTACATGTGTATTAGCATTTACCAATACACAGTGGGTTCCAGGACTTTTGTCGGTACGCTATATCGATTATCAAAGTTTATTCTGTACTATACTTTTAAGCTTCAATTACTGACCTAATATTGTTACATACTTCTCTTTATTTCGTTGGGTATTTGATTTAAAAAATTGAAAAGGGCAGTTTTTTTAATGAACAAATAAATTCTCATTACAGTCAAACTTCGAAAAGTCGAATTTTTGATGATAATAGCATCAACTTTGAAAGTCTAGATAGCTATAGCTCAAAGTTCTTTTGCGTCACATGGTGATTCGAGTTATCGGAGTTCGACTGTACTTTACATTATTATTTATTTTATTTGAAACATTGAATGTACTGGGCCATCTTTAGTCGAGTATGCAAAGTTTACAAAAAATGAAAGAATTTGTACTTTTACAACAAGTTTGTTTAATCAATAAAATGAGTAGTTTGAAACAAAGGCATTTGATGTCTCCACTGTGTACTACTACTACTTACAGTTTGAATATGGAAGAAAACTGCGGTAAAATAACTGCTAACAATCAGTTCAATATAAATGAAAAACTCAAAAATGAACAAAATAGCATTTATCTATAAATACAGGGTTATTCACGCTATACGGCATGGCATCTTATGGTCAAAATCCGATACTTTCACAAATTTTAACTTTTGGATTAAATGGGGTCTATTATGGTTACTATTTTAAATTATTTTCATATTATACAGGGTGTTTCAAATGCCCTAAAAGTATCAGTTATGTATTTTTTTAATGGAACCCCCTATATATTATTGCATTTTTAGATTCTCCGATCAAAATAAGAGTCTGTTTTGATAAGGTTTATAATACTTATACCTAAGGTTTTTTAGATAATTTGAATTTTATCAAAATCTAACCTAATTTTCATGTTTCAAATACTTAAGAAGTATTTAAGTTATGTAAGCGAAATTAACAATGAAGTGTAACAATAGATCCTATTTGATAACCCAATTATAATAAACTCGTCATCTTATACAGGGTGTCCAAAAATTAATACTACTTAAGTAAGAACTTTGGGGGATTGTAACTTGATTAATTTAAATTTAACGCCAATTTTTTAACATACCAGGAAATGTATTTTTTAATTACCTATCGATTGGTGTTAAGGTCTTCATAAGCTAAGTCTTCGCGTTTTTGCAGGAAACCCTAAATAATTGTTTTAAGTATAGATAACATAAAACACATAAAATATTTATAACAGGTGTTCGAAATGTCGACCAACGATTTTTAGACACTATACTTTATTTGTCTTTTGATCTAGCAGTAATACCCGGCGTTGCCCAGCCTT
Source organism: Agrilus mali (assembly GCA_029378335.1). Lineage (NCBI taxonomy): Eukaryota > Metazoa > Arthropoda > Insecta > Coleoptera > Buprestidae > Agrilus > Agrilus mali. Next base: position 11,795,695 of record CM055663.1, on the reverse strand, counting down.
CAGATAATTTTGAAGTTTTCCAAAAAATACTAAAGCATCTAGACAATTTGTAAGTAATTAAAAATTAAATTGTAATAATTGAAATATATGATAAATAACATTGAATAGAATTCGGAAACGTTCTGGTTCGTTCTGTAATATTCGAGAACGTTTTAAAATAGGTAGTTTAAAACGTTTTAGGATACCATAAATTATTTTCGAACATTCTAGAACATTTTCGAAAGATTTCGAACATTCTAAAACATTGGCAAAACATTGGAAACATTCTCGGACATTCTAAGATATTCGCAAAATAACGGGAACATTTAAGATCATCCTGCACTCATTCAAACGACTCTCTAATGTTTTTTGTTTTATATTTTGGAACATTCTGGATCATTCTCGAAAGATTTCGAAGATTCAAAAATATTCGCAAAACATCGGGAACATTTAAGATCATCCTGTGATGACTCAAAACTTTAACAAATGTTTTTTAATATTCGGGAACATTCTGGATCGTTCTCAAAGGATTTCGAAGATTCTCGGACATTATAAAATATTCGCAAAATATCGGGAATATCTATTATCATCCTGTAATGATTCAAAACATACTCCAATGTATTAATAAATACACCCAAATGTTCATTTACAAAAAATAAGCATGTATTATTATTCAATAACTCGAAGTCTTGAAAACTCGAAGTTTAACTGTAGGTACTTTTTATTTATTTAAGTCTCGATACTTCGAACTTTTTTTGGGTCACATGATGTTTCGAGTTATCGAAGTCCGATTGTATGTAGGTATTCCTGTTAGGCGGAGATTTATTGTTCAGTATATTTCTGCTTTATCTTATATAAATAGTTTTATATACCCAATAATATATAGAATCATCGTATTACGTTGGGGTAGAACGGGGTAGTTTTCAAGATCGATGGAGTTGCGTCAGCGCGACTCAGAACCTCTAACATCACGTAGATAGGTTTATTGTTATTTGTTGTAATAGTACTGTTTAAGCTGAACTAGGTATCAGGTAACTTTAACACGCACATTTAGCACTTTCAAAATGCTTCCAATGGTGTCATCAGTTTACGTAATTGACACTCTCACGCCGCTTCTGTAATTAATTAATTAATTAATAATAATTTGCACAGCTTTCATACTATTTTTACTCGCTCACATTTTACACGAAAAATTATTAATATCTCGCAGGAGGCAAATTAAAGTAAATAAACAATATAAACTTTAGGTGTTCATCATAATTCGTTGCCTAAAGATTTTTTCTGTAGATAAATCTCAAAATAAATTATAGCATCATTTGCACACACAAAAAGTAAAATATAATATACTGTAATAATAATTTTAGCGTTGTTGTTGCTTTAAAAACAAATTAGTTATTATCGTGGTTTAGGGGTCCTAAAATCCATAATAATTTCTGTAAGAAATTTCATAATAAAACTCAAGTTAATGTTGATGTAAAAATTATAACTTTCTATCAAAAAATGACTACTATTACTGTGGTAAAAAATAGTTTTGCTTGTAACTAATTATGATAAATATACTTACAATAAAGTAAATTTTATCAAAAACACGAAGTTGCTATTTCTTGTAACTGTTACATTTGCAATTAAAATTGCAGTAAAGTACGTAATTATTTTTGGTATTTAATAAACAAAAACTGAACTCTTTACGTTTATTTATTTTCGATAAACCTGAACTTAATATAAAATAAAAGAACAAGGGGTAATTAGTCACCAGGTAGCTGTCGAGTTAATTAAACAGGCCTTGGGGTTATTTTTTTAAATGTGACGTAAATATAAGACTTGCACCTAAACATACGGTATACTTGTATATTATATAAACATAATGAACATTTCAACCACTCCTTGCTCGTAAGAGGGTTTGTAAATTCTTGGAAGTTGTATGGGCATTAGCACACCCACAGGGATCCAATTAAGTAATTGAAAATAGAAGATAGAAAAATTGTAAATAGTAAAAGTAAATAATAATAAACGTATTTTATAATTATTTCATTAGTTTGAAAATTATTTGATTATTTGCGGTGACTGAAAAATATAATGTCTCACTGAGTGATATTAACTTATGTAATGTAAAATAAAGCGACCTGGCGCATAAGGGAGGGAGGGGGTACTTGGCCTTTTTACTTTTTGAAATCACTTCCAGCTAAGTTTGTTTAGAATATCAAGACATACTCTTCACCTTATTTTAATTTACTTAGTTACTGCAGAAAATGTTTTATTGAATCACGAAGATTTTTCGTTTTTTTCAGATATCTACTTACCTTTCTCAGCTGAATTAAATTTTCTTTTAGTTTTTGTTACGTCAAATTGTAGATCTTCGAAATATAAATAAAATATAACTTTCCAATATTTTTGGAGAGAAACTAATTTTTTTCGAAGTGAAACTTCTTTGGGCGCGTTGAGAGTAAAATCTCAAGGCCATGAAACGACACATTTCGTAACGATTCGTCTCACGAAGCTATGCAATTGAAAGGCGCGCATGCGCATATTGGTATTACAGTAAATGTTTATTTAACAACAATTAATATTTATTTAAGAGTGAGTATTATTATGTATTAATTTTAATTCCTTGTAGTTATTGATAGTTTACGGTTTCTTAAGCACTTGGGAAAATAATAATAAAAATTCAGTTTTCTCTGAAAAAATAGCAAAAAAAAATAGGTTTTGAAATTTTTGACGCCCAATCATCCCCTTAAAGATAGATCTGATAAAAATACATCACATATATTTTTTTCATCATAACATAGGTGAATACGTTTTTTCTAGAAAACATTTCAGAGAAATCGAATTTTCCAGCATAAAATTTTGAAGAAAATTCTACTTCCTACAATTTAGCGAAAAAAAAAAAAATAATATTTTAATGCAGCTGATAGGTATGTGTAAAAAAACGAAAAATCTTCGTAACAGTTTCTGGAGCACCTAAATAAATTAAAATAAGAGAAAGGAACTTTTTTTTATTCTCATCAAACCCAGCTGGTGAGACTTCAAAAAGTTAAAAGGCCAATTACCTTTAATTTATTGGGTACTGGTAATCACTAATTCGATAAATTTTAAGAAACCACCCTTTTTCTTAATTACAGCGGATTTCATTTATAACGACTTCGGTTGTAACGACCTTTTGATTATAACGACATAACATATAAGTCCCTTGAATTTAAGGAGTAATTTAAGAAGAAAATTTGGCTGTAACGACTTCGGATGTAACGTCGATTTCGGTTTTAGCGACTAATTTTAATGAACTATTAATTACAAGATGCTAGAAATCTCATACTCTGATATTACGACCGAGTCTAAACACAAAACTTTTTTATCTTTTGTTTACATTCACAGATAGTCAGCAGTTGTACTTAGTAATTGTTTATAAATGTTAAGGTTGATAAAGTTAAATCTAAGAATCAGTTACTGGCTACTTTTCTTGTCTAATTTCCTTCTTTCATTCTTTCTCTCTTTTTTTTTATATAGCAACTTCCGGATATAGCGACGGAATTTAATGGTCCTTCAATCGTCGTTATAAACGAAATATATACATATACTGTATTTTCATACATGGCAAGAAACTGTTGGATTAAAAATTGCATATTTAAAGGCTTTTTTTGCAAGTAAATTTAAATTACATAATCTCAAAGCCAAAGCCAAAGGGTTGTTGTTATTTAATAATATAAAAAACAGAAATAATTAATGGTCTCATGCCTGACTTGAATATCGAAATTCTTTCTAATAGCTGAAAAAGATTACTGAACAGAACACGCACATTTAGCTTTTAAATTACGCGTTGGTTTTGCGTGGTGATACAAGAGACCTCACCCCACCCCATCAAAATCTGCGTCGTATATACCTATTTGTCAGAACGCAGGAAAACAAACTGTTTGTGAATTTTCTTCACGTTCCTTATGAACTAAAAAGAAAATTAAAGCGCCAAGAAATTTTCATTTCCTAATTAACTTAAAACATTACCAATAACATGGCCGTAGGTATTATTTATTATTTGTGGCGATAATTACAAGTATGTATTATGTAGGTACGTGCGTATAATATGCCTGGCACTAATTGTTTTCTACTAACTGGGTAGGTAGTGTAAGTAATATTATTGTGTGTGTAGCCACAACCTAGGACACAGAAATGTAATAAATGATTTATTAACTAATGCATAAATAATATTCATGTATTAATCCTGAAAAATTCAATTTCTAATGGGTCGTAAATAAATGATTAAAAATCAATTTTTTATGTACATGTACTTAGAAGTTTTTTTGTGTGTATAAATACTTATAAGTACTTACAGTGAAGTATATGCCGGACAACTTAACAATCAAAGCTAAAAGTGGGGTAAAGATTCTTTATTGGTTTGAAAACTACCGCCGACGTTTCGCCCAAAGTTAATGAGTTTTATCAAGGGTAGTTTTAAAAGTCAAACGTATAAATAAATGGATGATGGTGCAAAAGTTTTTGGAACAGACAAACATCGCCCAATTAGCTAATCATAAATAAAACGACACTAACAATTATGAATTTTTTGAAGTCCAACATGCACATATAATAATTAAAACAACAAATAAATATTAAATAAAGAACCACGTACCTACTTGATTACTCTAAGATGAGCTCTGAAGATTTTACAGTCGGCGTAGAAGAAAGAAAGAGAACGCATTCGGAGGAAGAAAGATACAATCAACGCTCGACAAATTACGACAAATAAATATTGTACTAGTTTTAAGACAGGGGTGCTTGATGTCTCCTCTTCGGTAGTTGTTAATTTAGTTTATACCTGAATCTCCCGATACTGTTATGTACCCAAAATTATTATACATAGATAACCTTTCAGTAATGAAACGTGTTATTATCGTAGCATTTTTCACACTATATTGGCAGCTTTTATATTCTTTAAAATATAGTAATTATATAAAATATTTCGACCATTTTTAAATGAATAGTCGGGCGATTTAGTATGCGGCCTGACAAGTACTCTGCTTCAAACCAAGCATGCAAATGCATCTCTGTGGCTATCGCCAGCAAGGCGTTATCTTTTGCCATTGCGCATCTTAAGAACTAGTAATCCCGGAGACCATCCTAGAGTAATCGTACAGTACATGGCGGACAATTGGACGTTACAAATCTTCACCCCATTTTTGGCTTTGATTGTTGAATTATTCGAAATTATAAAAGGGAGAATTGGTAATTATTAATTAGGGGCCGTCCATAAAATACGTTCACATACAGGGGGGGGGGGTTGTTGAGTGTGACAAGGTGTGACAAGGGGGGACAGGGGGTCTACGGCAACGTGACGTTTGCCATTCATCAAAAAATTTTACTGAATTTTTACAGAATCCTTGGACTTTTGATAAATAGAAATATTATTTATTTGTTCGTTACAAAAGATATTTATTAAACATATTAATTAATATGTTTAAATTTACCCCCATTAAAAGTAAACTTCCTTCAATTGCATTATACCTACATGTTTATTTAAATTTTATTATGAAAATAAAATAAATATTTTTGACTATCATGTATTATTAACCGAAATTTATCATGTTCGGGGGGGGGGGTTAGTTTTTGTGACGTAATATTTACAGGGGGTCACAGAAAGTGTGACAACGAGGAGGGGGGTCACAAAAAGCTAATTTACGCGTGACGTATTTTAAGAAGAGCCCTTTATTGGATTTAGTATTACATTGTCTTTAGTTTTGGCATTATGAAAATATGATTCAGGTAAAAGTTTTACCAAAAAAACTCATTAATATACTAAAATTATTTTCTATTATACAGAGCGTACCGTTTGTCTGGGACACTACCAAACTTATTTTTTTTCAAAATCCAATGCAACGTTTCGTCCTTACCGGACTATCATTAACTTAAAATTTTAATTACGCCCAGGATTTTTACTATTTTTTTAAGCATTTAGTACCTACATGACCAATTCTCGATCTCACGTGGCAATAAATACCAGGTCCGTACCTGAAAATTTGAAGTTAATAACAGTCCCGCAGAGACGAAACATTGCATAGACAATCTGATGGCACCGGTGTTTGGAGTTAAAAAAACTGAAATTAGAGCGTTAACTGAAATATTTTGGGTCAAAAAAAATTAAAAATTATAATTTTTTTCAAATATCTTGCAATCAAGAAGGAATATTTTACATTTGCAGATACCGTATTATTTAGACACTTCATTAGGCAACTGTCCCCATTTAAACGTCATCCTATCGCTTACAGCCTACAGTTTAGGACACTGGTTCTTAACCTTTTTGGGTCTGTTACCCTTATGACCAGTGGCGGCTCGTGGTCGAATACGAAGGGGGTTCACAAAGTTAATAACATGTAGGTTATATCAGAACATGAAGCGTATTTCACGATGTTGTAAATGCACCGCAGGCGAAGATTTTTAATATTTTTAGGAGAAACAAATACTTATGGCATTTAATAACACAATAAATAAAAACCTTACGTTTACTTATACAGGAAATCCATTCGTCTATGGTTTGAATTAGCAAGCACACCCAACACTTTCATTAGGATTACCGGCAAAAATCAGGCACGGAAAGCAAAATAATGCGTTTAATTTATTACACCCACACAACCACGAAGTTTTTTTATACTGTTCTACTTTAAACACACGTTTGAACTTTTTATTTTTTAAGGTACACTCTTGTGTCAGCTGTAGTTTTGGGCGAGGTGGACCCCTTTTCTTTATTTCGAAACGATTTTGAAAATTATTTGAATTTTCTTTAATATATTTTACCGAACACGACTCCATAATTTACGTAATATTTTAATTAACACGTATTGTGCAATAAATTGTGCGTCATTTACAATTAGTGGACTTTGAACTCTGAAATCTGAACATGCTTCTGAACATAATTTTTTTACTATCGGTTCTTACCAACACTAGCTTCCAGAGCCTTTAAAAATGACTCGTACTGGACATTTTCACCAGGTGACAGGCTGGCAGGCTAACCGAAGTTGCAAAATCCTGGCAGAATGTCGGGTAGCCGTGCCGACGTAGCACGACATTATTCCGGCTGATTCCGGCTTCTCGTGCAGTGCACCTAAACGCTGTATGTTGAGTGTATTTTATCTTCCATTTCACGCGTCCGACTACCTCTCTCTCTAACATATGGACATCAAACGGAGTATCGCTCATGTGATATGTTCAGATTCAAAACTTGAACCAAAAAAGTTAGGTGAAGTCGTCAGCGACACAACAAAAATTTAAATATTTTCTATGGGTTACGGGTTGGTGTTTTGTAACTATGAACTATGAAATTGTAAAAGAGATGTATATTATACGATAATAATCAATAATATAATAAATATTAAAAGGATAAAATTATATGATGTAACTAGTTCAATTTTTAAGGGGGTTCACTGAACAAATGCACCTACAGTAAAACCGCTACTGCTTATGACCTAACTAAGGGTCACTGGTTTTACCCCTCCTCCCAACGTTGAAGTCAAACAATACGTGTTAATACAAATACGTAGGCTTTATTTAACATAAAAACAATTGCACATACAAAATTTCGATATTTTTACTGTAAATTACAGTTAAAAGCAAGGTTTAAGCTAGATAATTTCTAAAATTTAGAAAACAAAATAAATTTATAAATTTTAGTACGAAGGTTGATACTGCTTCGCATTTACAAGTTTGGTAATGTTAGGTTTTATCTCACTTAAAGCGCATCTCAAATCGTGTTCCACATTGAGACGATTTCTGGCCTTCGTTTTTAGTGTCCCAAAGTTGAGAAACCACTCTCACACCTGTAAGTAGTAGCAAACGGTACTAACATTTTTAAAGCTCTGTCTGCTATATTAGGATATTCAGCACCTACTTTTTTTCTAAAACGTACATAGGTCATAATTTTGGAATTCGACTTTTAAAGTGTAATCCTCATGTAGTCCAAGAAATTCTACTTTAGCTGACACATCTTCATCCTTCAAAATATTATCATCGGTCAAAAATGGTCTCTCTCATGTCCGGGAAATATTGTTGTAGTGAGCTTATTGCTGATGACAAATGCAGCACCACGGAATCTTGAAATGTAATCTTGTCAGCTTTATCGTTTTCCAGTTGCTCACAAACTAGTGAAAACATGGTCATATCGCCAACCTGAACTCTACGTTTGTATAGTTCCAATTTGCGAATAAAGCTTGCTACTTTGTCTTGCAATATTAAAATATTGGTCATATTTCCCTGTAACGAAATATTGAGGCTATTGTTTTCACACAAAAAATCATCAAGATACGCCAACATTTGGACGAATATTTTATCCTTAATTTTTAAGTAAAACTCAGTTTCCTTTTTTGATCTTTGATTTTCCAAAAATAATCTTATTTCCTCGAAAACTCTGTTTAATACTTTTCCCCTTGACAGCCAGCGAACCTCCTGTATAATACAAGAAGGAGTTAAATGTAGCGCCAACTTCATCGCAAAACACTTTGATAATAACCGGCTCATTGTCACCCCTTTTTATCATTTCTCCTTTAAATATTTATCATTTTTAAATAAGTGATAAACAATAAATTTATGCAATAAAACGTTTTTGTTTTGTTGGGGGGAAGGGGGGGATGAAAAAGTATCTATCCAAGTTTGGTCTACTTTTTTGTCATTAAATCTCAGTATATATCATCATTTATAAATTAATCAGTTCTGGCTTTTTTTACCCCAACTTTTCACATTTATTAGTCCTACTTTAGCATTTTTTCTTTAATATAAACAGACCATTATTGTTGGTTTTATTTACTAGAACATCACACTCTTTAATCTCTATTATTTACTTTTGTTTTATTCTTCCATCTTTTAAGTAAAACATTGAGACTCACAATCAACATTTTAAAAAGAGTATTAAAAGTTTCAGTATAAATGAATAACAATTAATTTATATTAATTATGTATTTAAATTGATGATTCATTTTATGTTAAACTGTTAGAAGTTATATGTAAAGGATTTCATTAAATGGTTTGGGGAAAGTAGGACATCATAAAACTGTTAAAGTCTTCGTGTTTGGGACTAACTTAAAATGCTTGCTTATCGCGTTAAATTGTTCGGTTAATTATTCAGAAAACCGCTTGCAATTACTGAATTGTTGTGCTAACTAGCATTTTGTAGGCAATTTATTTTTTGGCAACCCAATGCGGACATTCCACCAGCTTTTTGTTCAAGCTCTTTCCCCGAACTACCTACTCAAAGTAGTTACCTCTAAAATAATCAGCAAAATAATATTAAACAAAATTGAAATTTATGCTTCGTTTTGTCTCTAATAATGTATCTAGAAGGATTGCTTCAAATATTTAGTTATTTTAATATAATTATAGTAGTAAACATTATTTTTGCTTTGCTTTTGAGCTGTTATTTGCACAACTAAATCAGTTAAAACAACAATATTGTTACAACTACTTTTGGCCTACAATTTAGGAAAATTGGAACAATGTCTGAAAATGTAATACCTATCAAATCTGAGGTGGTCGCAGAACCTATCATGTTCACATCCAATAAGGTAAGACATAAAATTAAACAATATAAAAGACTCTCTATAAAGAAAACCAAACATTTTTCCAAAGAAAATTAATATCTAGCAATATTCATTGACGAAATAATCCCCTATTTGCTGTTAAGATCATAAAATTTAGTTGTTGAATTGAAACATGATCCCTAAGTTCACAGTTTATTACGTTCACGATAGGTTTTTGAGTATAAATCATGCAATGTTTCGATAAACGTGTCCCATCTGAAAATATTGGCACATGTCTGGTAAAATGAAAAAGAATGGACTTGGAGATTTTCTAACCTGGTACGAACCTCACCTGTCACACCCCATCAAACCGTTTCGTGCGTTTATAAGGCAATATTTAATCTCGATTTTCAAAGACAAATGTTATAGCTCTGATAATAAATAACAATAATAAAAATCAATATTTTTTAAACTTGAAAGTTTCTGGCGAACCATACAACAGTAAAAATACCGAATAATGTCTTTTGTAATGTTCCTGAAATTAAAAGTACCTAATAATTAACTCCTGTAGGGTGACAACAGAAGCGTGCCACCGGCAAATTTGGTGCCACGAACACCCCCTGGAGGTTTTCAACAGCCCCAACGTCCCCAATTTGATAATCAACCACCTCGATCTCCTCAGCCTCGATTTCCTCAAAATTCTACCCCTCGTTTTGCTACGAGGGCTCCAGAGTTTCAGCCGAGGCCACCATTCCCTCCTCCTCCTCTTCAACAACAACAACAACAGCAGCAGATACAACAACAACAACAACCACAACTACAAAATCAAGATCCAAGAATAAGGTTTCCCACCCAAAATCCCAATCTGCAGCGTCCTCCAGCTTTTGGACCTACTGGAGGAAGACCACCAGGACCTATCGGTCAAAGACCAGGATCTGGCACCGTAAGGCCTCCTCCTCCTCCACAAGATCCTAATTTTAAACCCCAGAATGTTGATCCCAAAGGGAATTTAAATGGAGATATTCCTAAGCCACAAAATCTAAATCCTAAAGAGAATGTTGATAACATAGAGGAGAAACTCAATAGACGTAATGAAGAACTCAAAAATCAAACAGCTATTAAAAAGGATGATGAAATGTATATTAAAAGTTCCGACAATGAGCTGGCCAAGAACATAAGCAAAATACGTGACGGAATAGCTGAAAGGTCACCATACCAAAGGCAACAGTCTTTAAATCCAACTCCAGCAAATCGCAATCCAGACGAATCCCGCAAGGAATTTCATAAGTCAATGTCATTAGTTGAAGAACCAAACGATGCTTTGCATAACCAAAACCAAAAACCCAATAACTATCCTTCAAAAATTTTAAGTAGAACAGAAACCAAAGATCATTTAAGCCCAATTAAACAACAACAAGGCGATTCTCCCCAAATTAAAAACGATTCATCAAAATTATCCAAGCAACCATCCCAGGAACATATAAAAGACATAAAGGAATCAAAACAAGGAGTCGCTGAAGTTCCAAAGCCCATGCCACTAAAAGAAGAACACAAAAAGAGCATGGAAGATCTTAAATCATCACAACCACCAGATAAATCTAAAATCCTAAATCAAAATTCAACTGAAGCTAAAGGTAAATGTGAAACGAGACCCCAAAGTGGTGTAGTAACTGAATCCTTGAAGAAAAATGAAAACGCAAAAGACACAACAGAAGTTTTAATACGAAAGGACGAACATAGGCCACCGAGCAGAGGAGATAACGAAACGTCCAGACGAAAGGACGACAATTACAGACCTCCAAGTAGAGGAGACACTATCGATCCTTCCAAAAAAAAAGAGGAACATTTAATGAAACAAAAAGAAGACTCCAAAAAGATATTATCAGAACTTTCAAGACAAAAAGAAGATTCCCGACCACCGAGCAGGGGTGCAGAAGAACCTTCCAGGAAAGGCAACGTTTCACGACCATTAAGCAGATCATCCAGTCGTTTATCAACTGCAGCTGAAGAAAAGGAGAAAGATCCAACAGGAAAGGGACCTGAAGTTATTTCTCCAGAAAAGAAGACCAAAATCGAAATAACCGTTCCATCCCCTGAAAGAAACCAAACCAAACATAAACCATCATACAAAAATTCTGTTGAAAAATCTGAAAAACATGTAGCCCAAAGACCTACTTCGTTACACAGGTCTGATAGTTACAAAAGCTCCATGGGCACCAATAATTTGCTTAAACCAGGTTAAAACTAAAAGTTCTTAGTAATTATCAAAGGTGATTAATTATTGTACTCTTTTTGTTTCTCAGATGGAGATAACGACAGTGGGGTGGACGAATCAACTCAAGGAAATGTAAGTACTATTTCCTTTTTTAAGATAATCCCCAATGTGATTATGGATATGAGCAATAAAACTATTGATTCTGGTGCGGTTTACATATGTTCTACTTTTCGTTAAGGGATCAAGGCATATTGTATCTAATACACAGTTAAATTACCTTTTCTATTTGGTACCTGTGACTACCAACGTAATAGACTGACTGGCACAAAGAAAGCTTTAGCACAAATTAGAACAACATGATATATCATTAATTATTGTTGCGTAAAAACTTCCAAGAATTTTGTGTGATAAATTGAATTTAATTTTTTGTGTCATTAACAAACAATTGATTCTTTTGTTAATTCGTAAAACTGAATTTAATTCTACTTTTACTAGTTAAAGAAAGAAAATGTTATTAACTAAAATAAAAAGGATCTAACGTAATTTTTAAATAATTTGTTTTATTTATTATTTTTTGTAACTATGTGCTTTAACTCACTTACTAAATAAAAATAGCTAAACTGAAAACAGATCAATTCTGTCTTTAATTATGCATAAAAGCGTTTCCGATAAATGGATAAATTTTCGGTCAAAAAAATGATTTGACGTCTGTTCTTTTATACCTTGGACTTGCCTACTAAAATTAGAATATAAAAATGATTTTTTTCATTTTAGTAAACGTGAATATATTTTTTGATATTTAGATACAATTAAACACTAAAATACAATAACATTTTAAAGGACACAAGGAACGCCGATAATAATCACAAGTCGAACAAGAAATCATCAAAAATTCCCAGTCCAAAGGCATCATCAACTCCAACCAAAGAAAAAAGCATCGTTAAAGGAAGCAAATCCCCCAGTTTAAAAAGTCCCGGAGATATATCGGGAGCAACAACACCAGGAGGCTCAGAAAAAAAGAGTATGTACTGTAATCACTATAATGCAAAACATTTACAACGAGAATCATTATGGCGGTTGGACGCCATATTGATTTTCCTACCGTCATTTGTCTATTTTATCGTCTTGCCCTTTCGATTGTGAATTATTACGTCAAAATATGTTTTCAGAGGTACCAATGAATAAAGTTCAGGTGGGATCAGCCCCATCCCCTAATTTAAAGGAAGTAAAGTCAAAAATAGGTTCACTAAGTAACGCCAGCTACAAACCAGGTGGTGGACAAGTGAAAATAGAAAACAGAAAACTAAATTTTGAAGCTAAACCAAAGATAGCTGCTAAAAATGAAGCCTATGTTCCACATGGCGGTGAAAAGAAGGTAAAATGTTAGGTTATAGAAGAAAAACATTGTAGCAACTTTTTTCCTTGTAGATTATTAGTCAAAAATTACAGTGGAACGCTAAATCGAAAATAGGTTCTCTAGAAAACACCACTCACAAGCCGAAAGGTGGTGACAAAAAAATCGAAAGTGTGAAATTAGATTTTAAAGGAAAGGCGAAGCCAAAAGTTGGCTCAAAGGACAATATGAAATACGTACCAGGAGGGGGAGATGTTAAGGTACATTTTATTAATTTCCTTTTGAAAAATAAACTAATTTATGCATTTAAGTATCTAAATACATAATACCTAATAGGTACTCGTAGAATTCACGAATATATTAAATTTAAAGATAATAATAATAACTTTTGGTAGATTTTGATACCTATGCTACATACCATGTATAATTAGTATACCTTTGAATGCAAATAATTACCTGAACGTTAATTTTACCTAAGTATTTAAAGGTAGTTTTCGTTCGAAAAATTCCATTTGCATGTTTCAAACATCAACATTTACCTATATGCTTAAAATATTTCAGAAGAAAGAAGATCTGGACGTAAGTAATAAATTTTAGACATTTTCAAAACACATACGTACCTGCAACGCGTTTCACAAAAGTACATTTTGCAAAATTAAATGTTGCTGTAGGTGCTTATAATGTCTCACAAAAACACGACTTTAATTAATACATACCAAAAGATTAAAATCGAAATAAAACACGTCGTTTATGGTTACAAAACTTTTTATTTGTTAACACACAATAATTATTTCAACTCCTTGTCTTCTTCAGGGCTATTAACGCTATACGGCACGGAATATTATGGCCAAAATATGAAAATTTCAAAAACTTTAACTTTTGGGTTATATAGGGGTCTATTATGATTGCCTTTTAAAATTATTTTCATATTATACAGCATGTCCAAAACGCCCTAAAAGTATCAAAGTTATGTTTTTTTAACTGGAACCCACTGTATATTATTGCATTTTTGGATTCTCCGATCAAAATAAGTATTTGTTTTGATAAGGTTTATAATACCTAAACCTTAAGGTTTTTTAAATAATTTGAATTTTACCAAAATCTAACTTAATTTTCATGTTTCCAATACTTAAGAAGTATTTAAGTTATGTAAGCGAAATTTACGATTAAATGGAAACGCTAAATAATTGTTTTATGCGCCATTTGGGGTTTTTTAATTAAATGTTCTAAATCATATATTAACTAATTAACTATAACATAATACAAATAAAATATTTATAACATGTGTTCGAAATGTCGACCATCGTTTTCCAGGCACTTGTAAATTCTTTTTTCGAAACTACTGCCAACTGGATAACATTTGCGGGGTAACACTTTCAAAAGCGTCTCTTATGCGCATTTTCATATTTTGTTGAGTTGTCGGAGGCGTATTATAGACAATTCCTTTTATGTATCCCCACAAAAAGAAATCTGTTGGTGTTAAGTCCGGGGATCTGGGGGGCCAATTTTTAAATCCGCTTCTTCCAATTCACCTATTTTGAAAGTTAGCATTTAAAAATTGCCGAACCTCACGGTGATAATGAGGCGGACCTCCATCCAGTTGAAGCCACATATTAGTTCTAATATTAAAAGGCACTTCTTCCAAAGGTAACTAGATACATTGTAACTTTTATTTAAAAAAACTCCAAATGGCGCATAAAACAATTATTTAGCGTTTCCTGAAAAAACGCGAAGACATAGCTTATGAACACCCTTATACAAATCGATAGGTAATTAAAAAATACATCTCCTGAAATGTTAAAAAATATGGCGTACTATTTAAATTAATCAAGTTACAACCCCTTAAAGTTCTTACTCAAGTAGTATTAATTTTTGGACACCCTGTATAAGATTACGAGTTTATTATAATTGGGATATAAAATATGATCTATTGTTACACTACATTGTAAATTTCCCTTACATAACTTAAATACTTCTTAACATGAAAATTAGGTTGTTTTGATAAAATTCAAATTATTTAAAGAACCTTAAGGTTTATGTATTATAAACCTTATCAAAACAAACACTTATTTTGATCGAAGAATCCAGAAATGCAATAATATACAGGGGGTTCAATTTAAAAAAACATAACTTTGATACTTTTAGGGCATTTTGAACACGCTGTATAATATGAAAATAATTTTAAAAGGTAACCAAAATAGACCCCTATATAACCCTAAAGTTAAAGTATTTGAAATTTTCATATTTGGACCATAATATTCCGTGCCGTATAGCGTGAATAGCCCTTTTAGGTATACCTTCACTTGAAGAAGACAGTGAATTGAAATAATTATTGTGTGTTAACAAATTAAAAGTTTTGTAACTATAAACGACGTGTTTATTTCGATTTTAATTAAAATGGAGTTACAAGAGTTAAAAGCCTCATCTATAGGTACATACCAAAAGAGGAAAGTATTTCTAGAGGACATTTTTGAAAACCTGAAGCACACGTACCTTGTACAAAAGCTTTTTCAAAAAATACCTCATTCAACTGACAATTGTAACTAATACATTTAAAATCGTTTATGACGACATCGTTTATAAAAACATACCGGTCATATTGACCAAAATCAAAGGTCCCGGCTGAATGTCTTAATTATCAAAAACATTGCTTAATACGACATACCTACCGCTTTAAGCGACTACATTTAACTAATATCTTCGGAGAATTATATCATCTGTTAGAACCAGTGCCGGATATACACATTTGCAGCCAGTAGGCTTTTCAAATTTTGTTACCCCTATCGACCTTTACATTTCAATAACCTACTTCTCAATCTTATTAATTACAACTTTTTATCGGTGAAATTGTAACTTTATGATTTGTGAGCTATTATCCTAATTACACCATCGTTTTTCCGTAATGAGTATGTCGCATTTACCGGTTGTTACGACTATCGGTCTTTACGACCAAATATAAGAGTCGTTGTAGCCGATTTTGACTGTAATTCAAATTTTGATTCATAAAAAAAGCGTTAATGTTGTTTTTAAAGACTCCTTGTGACATATTGTATATACAAAGAAGAAAAAGTTGAGGCATCATTAAATATTTATTAATAGTCATGATTCAGAAAATTAGCTAATATACTCAGTAAATGCCAAATCGGAAAAAAAAAACTATAAAAAAACTTGACTCAACAAAATTTTTACAATATCTTTTTTAAAAAGCACCCCCCACTGATCACGTAACTGTAGTTACTTTTTTGCACCTCACACCGATCTCTTCTATAAATAATAAGTTTAATATTTACACCAAACTGAAGCTTAAGCAAAGTTATTGTAAATACATATGTAAATGTGATGTATGTACATAAAAATGTTTCGTTTTTGGGGCACAGATTGAAAATAAGAAGCTTGACATTAAGGCACAAAGTAAAGTTGGCTCACTTGACAATGTAAAGCACAGACCTGGTGGTGGAGATAAAAAGATTTTTGACGATAAAGATTACATTAGGCAAATGTCTGGGAATTCTCTAACTACTTCGTTAACTAATTCACAGGTAAGATAGTCACAATACCTTGATAAATTTGATTTTTGTAATTAAAACTTTTTAAGCTCTGTTCAAAAAATCAGTTAGGCAAAAAAATCAATTTTTAACGATTTATACAGGGTTTTTCAAGTTGATGGGCTACTAGAAGTATATGAATTAGTAGAAGGAATTCAATTCTAAAACCTGAGCTCATTTGGTTATTGTTTATGCCGCTTATTTTTAAAATATTTTCAATTTCGATTTACATCCGGTTATACCGGAAGTCGACACCAACTTCGTTATTTTAAATGAAATGGTATTTTTTACGCTGAATTCGAATGGAACGTGTAATTCTAAGGTAAGTTTGATAACCAACTTGTACACCTATGACGATCGGTTTCTGAGTTAATTTAATTTATAGACAAAAAAAAAATCGCTACCGCAACCCAAATTATGAAAAATCATAACTTCTACAAAATACGAGTCATACTGTTTAAAGTTTTACTAATAATAGCTGAATATTAGTGCTAACGCCTTGACCAAATTGAACTAAATAATTTATACAGGGACTTCAAAATAAAATTCTAAAATTTAAGAACTTCAAACACGAATAACTTCGTTTTTTCAAATGGCACCTACCATTTTTTATTTTTCAATCGACTCCTTTTTTATCCTTTTTCGATCTATATAGATACTTTCTATTGTTTTATTTGAAAATTTTCAAGAAAATTTTTCCAAGACACCTTTTTATGCGAAAAATATTAAAATTGGCTATTTTAAGTAATAATTCAAAAATACTCGAAAATTTTCAAATAAAATAATAGAAAGTATCCATATAGATCGAAAGAGGATAAAAAAAGGAGTCGATTGAAAAATAAAAAATGGTAGGTGCCATTTGAAAAAACGAAATTATTCGTGTTTGAAGTTCTTAAATTTTAGAATTTTATTTTGAACGCCCTGTATAAATTATTTAGTTCAATTTTGTCAAGGCATTAGCACTAATATTCAGCTATTACTAGTAAAAATTTCAACAGTCTGAGTCGTATTTTATGGAATTTATGATTTTTTATAATTTGGGTTGCCGTAACGATTTTTTTTTTTTTCTATAAATTAAATTAACTCAGAAACCGATCGTCATAGGTGTACAGGTTGGTTATCAAACTTACCTTAGAACTACACGTTTTATTCGAATTCAGCGTAAAAAATATACCATTCTATTTAAAATAACGAAGTTGGTGTCGACTTCCGGTATAACCGGACGTAAATCGAAATTGAAAATATTTTTAAAAGAAGCGGCATAAACAATAACCAAATGATCCCAAGTTTCAGAATTGAATCCCTTCTATTAATTCATATACTTCTAATAGCCCTTTAACTTTAAAAACCCTGCATACAAACTACCCCTTATATACTTTATCCTTAAATGAATATAAATATATATAAGTTGCTGCCTAATTATATATCTCAAAAGCAGATTTTATTAATTTTTATTGCACCTAACAAATATTGTACTTAATAGCTTGTTTATTTTTTATTTGCAATGTTCGTATTAAGTCACGATAATTAATTTATTTTCAGTAATTAAACTTTTTCAAAATTGTTCTCTTCAAAAAAAATTATTTTGGCTGTGTCAGTTAAGTAAAATAATCTATTTTCAGTACCTGCCACTTATATACTTTATTTTTAAATGAATTAAAATATATTAGTTTCTGCCTATACCTCACAATCAAATTTTATTTTTATTAGGTACACGTAATATACAGGGTGTCCAATTAGTGCGTTATCGGACGGCATCACTTACAGAATGATAGTAGAAAAAAGAAAATAAATACAAAATTGCTCGATGTTTAAGGTGCTTAGCCTAAAAGTACTTTTGTGTATACAGGGTGTTCGCTAAAAGCGGTATGAGACGAAACTTTGTTATTTCAAACAGAAAATTTTATATTTAATTACATTTTTGAATTTCTCGAAGAAATATATTTGCTTTTTAGTAAGAATTATCTACCCTTACCAAAATTCAACCGTTTTTGAGATATTTAATATTTTTCAAAAACTTTCTGTTTGCATGTGTCAATAAAATCAAGCATGTTTATTTTATAATTGAATGATTCTACTTTTACTTGGTCGAAATTCATTGTAAAATATATAAATAAAACACTATTCTAATTTTCACTGATTTTAATAGTTACTTGACATATGTTTCACTACTTTGTTTTCTTTTTAGTAAAGCATGTTCTACACTTATCTCTAATGGTTATAAAGTTTTTAAAACTTTTTGAAAATTGCCCCTTTAAAATCCACACACTTGCCCTTCGTTTCAAAAAAATTTGCCTTAGTTGAGCATGGAAACGAAAATTGACTAAAAATATAATTTAGAGATGAATGCAGGACATGCTTTAAATGCTTATTACTTGGCAAAAAATGTAAAGTAAAAAAGACTGAAGCAATTCCATTTAAAGAATTTGAGATATAGCTGTTTCAAGTTTTTGCATTTGTGTACATTAATGCAGACACCCTGTAGAATGTTATTAGATTTTCAAAAGGGTTAAAAGTAATATGCAAAAAATAAATATATTTAATTTTATTGACTAGTGCAAACAGTACAAATCTTTTGAAAAATATTAAATATCTCAAAAACAGTTGAATTCTGGTATAGATAATGCTTAAGAGATTCGATAGTGCAACGTGAAGAACGCAAAATAAAAACACGAATATTGAATAGTTTCAACTTTTACTTTTTCCTAGATATGTAAATTTTGTTTGATAAACTCCACTTTTTGATTCTGGTGGTGTTTTTTACAGCTTTAGTGTTGAGTTTGTTTTTTAACTTATTTTTAAACTTGTGACTATGTTATTGATGAATTTAATTGAACAAAATTGGTCGTTGGATTGCCATGCCGATAGAATCTACAAATTGGTAAAACATTTTTCGTGTTGTTATTCTATGTTCTTCTTGTTATTATAGGTACCTAATGCTTACTAAAAAAGATACATAATCTTGATGAAAAGACTTAGGCTTTCACGACCGATGTTATCAGAAGAAATTATGATATCCGGGTGTTGGAGATATTACAAAATACCTCAATATTTTCTTATTTGTGATTTACTTTATTATGATAGTATGTATATGAAATGAAAAGGTATGCACTTTTTAACCTTTTATTGACAATGAAAAAACGATGTGGTTCTGTACAAGAAATGATGCAGACTCTCCGTCAAAACTTAAAACTATCTCTATTTACAAAGTGACTTATACAAAAGGGGGGAAAGAGGGCGAAACAAGTTACGGTAGGTAGAGGGTGAAGGTTGGAATACTGATACCGGATGCTGATTGTAAATTTTCCGATGGGCAAGGATGTTGAACTGGAGGAGAAAGCAATGAGGGTAGTTGTAATAATACTAAATACGAAACTGACAACAAATGTTCATAAAAATTCTGGGAATGTTTCTACCTGGTAGAATACTGAACACCGGGCTTGTTGGCCGTGGTCTAGGATTGTTTCTCCCTCGATGAGAAGAACGATGAAGTTTCTTATCC
Source organism: Agrilus mali (assembly GCA_029378335.1). Classification (NCBI taxonomy): domain Eukaryota; kingdom Metazoa; phylum Arthropoda; class Insecta; order Coleoptera; family Buprestidae; genus Agrilus; species Agrilus mali. The sequence goes on along the minus strand of CM055663.1, from coordinate 11,775,612 downwards.
GACGTTTCGCCAACAACTGTGGTTGGCATCCTCAAGGAACGTCTACAGGGAGAACATGTTTCTACTGACCCGACACTTGGAAAACCTACGCAGGAAGAAAACCCACCAACTTTGTTCCCTTACTTTTCTTCTACGCTGTAGGAACAAAAAAAATTTAATCATGTGCAACTCAGTACACGTGAAAGAAGTTAAACTTCTTTGGCGATCTCTATACCTTTATAACGAATAAGTAATGTTTGGTGAAAGGAAGAGAGAGTACGAGAATTTTCAGGATTTATGTTTTAAAAATGAAAACACATACATACATCAAATTTTTTTCGCCTTCGTTTATTTTTCCAAGTACTTAAGAAACCGTAAACTATCAATAACTACAAGGAATTAAAATTAATACATAATAATACTCACTCTTAAATAAATATTAATTGTTGTTAAATAAACATTTACTGTAGGTAATATAACTGCTATGAGATGCCGGTCACTAACAGCTGACTGTAATACCGATATGCGCATGCGCGCCTTTCTACTGTCATAGCTTCGCGAGACGAATCGTTACGAAATGTGTCGTTTCATGACCTTGAGATTTTATTCTCATCGCGCCCAAAGAAGTTTCCCTTAAAAAAAACGCTACGTTCCCTGAGGATGCCAACAACAGTTGTTGGCGAAACGCGTCGGACAAACAACTTTATCGATATCTCACCGCAGGAGAAACAATCCTGGACCACGGCTAACAAGCCCGCATATCATAATTTCTTCTGATACATAATCCTACAGATATGCAGCAAACTATAGGGGTTCCGTTTGAAATAACAAAGTTTCGCTTTATAGGTACCACATTAAATGAGCACCCTGTATATGCAAAAGTATTTTTTGGTTTCACATCTTAAAACATCCAGCGACTTCGTATTTATTTTATTTTCCTAATACATATCATCCTGCAAGGAGATATGGTATCGTTCGATATCGCACTAATGTCACTAACGTCCTGTATAATAAATAAACTTTGTATGTAGTAGTTTGATTATTTTTTATTTGCAGCATTCTGATTATTTATACACCTTCTATTAAGTCATTCGGATTTTAGGGTAAAAAATACTTTTTTAGCGAATTGCAATTAATATTTGCACGTCTATTTTCACTAACCGCATTTTATTTATTTCTTTATTTAATACTTGATTAATAAAAAAGCACAAACAACTAAAAAATGTTTGTTGTAAACAACTCTGATTTGATTACCTAAGTAGGTAAGGTGACTTTGGGAAAAATATTCCGATTGAAAATTACTATAAGCTGCACTTTATACAGCAAGTGGCATGAATTTTAAATTGTGGACTAAACTGCCCACTATACATACTATCTGACTTTTGTGGAAAGAACGTTTGTTTTTTGCATATACCTAAGACAACTATATAGGTATATATTTACTTTTACTGAAACATAGAGTTATTATATATACAATTGCTAAAAACCCTATTAAAACAAATAAAAAAAAATGTTTAATGATTACTTTAGGGTTTCCCCTAAAAGGTATTATTGGGAAAAAATAGGGTGAGTAGATCACTTGTTTTCTTTTTTCTTGTTAGGTCATAAGAATTACTTTATTTATTTTTGTTCTCTTTAAATTTTTAGTTTTTGCCTTTTTGTTTTACTTGATAATAACTTTATGTTTCAATAAAAGTATATACGTAAAACAACTATTTAACTTAATAACACTTTTGATTTTCTTTTTATTTAGTTACGTAGAGAGCTTTTTTCTACTACTTGCTTAATATTTTTTGTAGACTTCCTCTCAAGCTGACGTTCGAGAGCCCACATCAGATGAAAATTTAAACAAACATCACTGAACGTTTTAGTTTGTAGTTAGAGGAAAAACACTTTTGTCTTAATAAACATACATACATACTTATATATATAATACAAAAAAAGTAATAAGTAATAATAATTAATACATCCCAACCGTCTTGTTAGAACTGATGATTACTTATTCTTGAAGGCTATAAGCATTTTTAATACACAGAAAGTTGTTTACGTTGAATTTTTATTAGAGAGTAACTATTAAGAAGTTTATTGTAATCTAATTGTATTATTGTTATCATCACCTTCACCACACCCACCACCATTCTACCTAATTAACTACGTATTATCTTTGATAATTATATTATTTTTATTATTATGGTACTGATGCTTTTTGCACTTTTTGAGGTATTTTCAATAAAAGTAATGTATGCTTTTGTGATTTGAAAAAAAAAAAAAATGATAATATAAATTGTTATTTTTTTATGTGTAGATGTACCTACCTAATAGATATGTAGTCAACATTTGGTAGATATTTTCGTTGCATAAGCACTAAAGGAAAAAACCTTTTCGAGTTTTTATTTCCTATTTATTTTTAAGTAGTGCTAACAGCATAATTAACATAAATTAATTTGTAAAATCGCGCCTGTTTTAATGCGTACACAAATGCTTACCTATAAGTTGCAGTTTTTTTTATTGTTATAATTTTATTGTAACTACTTATCTAAAAAAATTTAATTTCGTTTATTAAATCTTCGCTCCATTAATAACAATTGTTTTATTTTATACTGTTGTGTTAGGAATTTACAAGAAAAAACTGAAAACAAACCGTCAAAACAATTTTATCATTTTATATTTCTTCTCTTAATAGGCATTTTTTCCCCAAAATTTAATTCAGGATATCAAGTTTTAAAATTAAAAAAGATCTTTCCTCCTATTACAAAAAATTATAAAAGCCTTTTTTTTTCTGATGAATACCAACCAATTTATTATAGCTTACTTTATTAAACCGATTATGATTATACTATTTATTATTGTATATAATTATTTTATTTTTTTTTGTCGTCTGAGTTCAACATATGCTTCTCCCTTTCTGCTTGCTTGAAGTAAAGTATCTGTAAACAAAAAGAAAATAGTTTAAAATATTTTTCATTTGCTTGAACGCACAATATACATATGTACCTACTAGCTAATTAGCAAATGGCACTTGATGTTATTCTTAAAAAAAGAAAATAAATGGTATCGATAACAGCAGAAATTGGGAAGCTGAAATTGTATAAAATAATAACTAACTAATAAGGCTAGTGACCAGTCAGTCCTATTTTGTAATAAAATAATTAACTCTGTTGTTTTTTTACTTTTCCAAAAAAAGGTCTGTGGTCTGTACTAACATAAAACACCAATTTCATTTACCAATATACAAACTATTATTACAAGTCAAATATTTCCATCCTATTATATTATTAAAAATTTCATCCAGCAATAAAAAAATATTATCACAAGAACTGGTTATATCTTTTTTATAACTACATTTATAAAATAAAGGTAAGTTTGATTTACTAAACTTTCTTCCTGTATAAAATTTGGTACAGTTGCAAATTTAATTTTATATCTACTTATTATTGTAATTGTACATCCCCATAAAAATTCATGATGTATGTAGAATTAAGTAGATAAAAATACAAGCAGTAATTAGTCATTATTTGTAAACCAACATTGTGTAAAAAAATAGTAAAAAGTGCACTAATAAAGTACCAAATACATAGAAGTATTACTGTTACTTTTAAGTAATTAGATGTAAAGAATGCTTTCAGTATGTATTGTAGCACAAAGGCAAGCTCGTAGGTAAGTAAAAAATCAATCAAGATGATAATAAAAAATATAGCACTGTAGAGCGCTTCTTGATATATATATATATATACATATATACAGGGTTTTTCAAGTTGATGGGCTATTAGAAGTATATGAATTAGTAGAACAAATTCAATTCTGAAACTTGGGCTCATTTGGTTATTGTTTATACCGCTTCTTTTAAAAATATTTACAAGTTCGATTTACATCCGGTTTTATCGGAAGTCGACACCAACTTTGTTATTTTAAATGGTATGGTATATTTTTTACGCTGAATTCGAATTAAACGTGTAATTCTAAGGTAAGTTTTATAACCAACTTGTACACCTATGACAATCGGTTTCTGAGTTAATTTAATTTATAGAAAAACAATCGCTATCGCAACCCAAATTATAAAAAATCATAACTTCCACAAAATACGACTTAGAGTGTTGAAATTTTTACTAGTAATGGCTGAATATTAGTGCTAACGCCTTGACAAAATTGAATTAAATAATTTATACAGGGCGTTCAAAATAAAATTCTAAAATTGAAAAACTTCAAACACGAATACCTCGTTTTTTCAAATGGCACCTACTATTTTTTATTTTTTCAATCGATTCCTTTTTTTACCCTCTCGATCTATATGGATACTTCCTATTTTATGTAATAATTCAAAATTATTCCAAAATTTTCAAATAAAATAAAAAAGATCCATATAGATCGAAAGAGGATAAAAAAAGGAATCGATTAAAAAAATAAAAACTAGTAGGTGCCATTTGAAAAAACGAGGTAATTCGTGTTTGAAGTTTTTCAATTTTAGAATTTTATTTTGAACGCCCTGTATAAATTATTTAATTCAATTTTGTCAAGGCGTTAGCACTAATATTCAGCTATTACTGGTAAAAATGTCAACACTCTAAGTCGTATTTTGTGGAAGTTATGATTTTTTATAATTTGGGTTGCGGTAGCGATTTTTTTCCTATAAATTAAATTAACTCAGAAACCGATCGTCATAGGTGTACAAGTTGGTTATCAAACTTACCTTAGAATTACATGTTTTATTCGAAAATTAGCGTAAAAAATATGCCATTCTATTTAAAATAACAAAGTTGGTATCGACTTCCGGTATAACCGGATGTAAATCGAACTTGAAAATATTTTTAAAAGAAGCGGTATAAACAATAACCAAACGAGCCCAAGTTTCAGAATTTAGTTCCTTCAACTAATTCATATACTTCTAATAGCCCATCAACTTGAAAAACCCTGTATATACATAAGTAACATAATGAGAATCGAAAAATTAATTAGACACCAACTGATTGTTTCTTTTTCTAATTAGATAAAACACATTTTGGAACAATTTTTTTCAGAAAATTGGCCAGGATGTTATAGAAATTGATTTAAGGGAACAATCCTCCGTTCAAACAACAAAATCTGCTAAAACAATAGGCAGAAGTATTTCTGAAGAGTTTTCGGACTTGTCCTTGCCAACATCACGTTCAACTCGGACCCTTACACGCACAAGTTCATTAAGAAGGTCTTTGAAAAAAAATAAAGATTCTCCCAGGCCCCCATGGAGATTTTAATCAGAATAATTTACTTATTAAAACTATCGTATGGGTGAAAATTATTTGCTATCCCGAAGGATGTTGATGTACTTTTACTCTGGAGATGAAGAGAAAATGTAAAATCTACTAACCTATTTTACCATAATAAATTAGTAGATAGTATCTACCTAAATACTTCACTTTTAGGAAGATTACTCTAGTGGTTTAGTTAAAGCTCTGCAGCTAGTTTAAATAATTTTAAAATAGAATAGGATTTATAACACAATTTTCTACATAAAGTGCACAAAAAGTATGCAGTACAAAAGAACACAATTAAATTAACTTTAACTATTTATATTTAAATTAAAGCTTTTAAAAACAGTTTTTATTTCCTTGTTCTGCAAAATTTAAAATAATTTTAAATGAACTTTTAAGCACCACACAAGTCAAACAAGCCTGTCTTACCCTTAGCGGGAAAACTTTTAAATACCTATTTTATAAAATGCTCACTTAAGTTAGGCAAATCGCTTACAATGTTTTTTAGGCGCCAACATTTTTAAATATTTTTGCGAAAAAATTAATCTTAGTTAGGCAATCCGCATGTATTTCTTCACTTTTATTAAATTTAGTTGGGCAACCCAACTATCAAGTACGATTTAGCGTAAAATATTTTGAAAATATTAGAAGGAATTAACAAAGTTTATTTAAGCATTTTTTAACTAGTAGCTTTGAAATAAATAATTTAGCGTTGGTCTTCTTAATAAAAATCATTTTAGTTGTTTCAAAGGAGAGAATAAAATATTTTGTGATTGTTTTTGAAATATTTTACTAACAATGTGTATAACAATTTTTGAAGAATACTAACGTCAGTTAGATAACTAAAAAAAATTTAACAATCTTTACTAGGTACATTGGTAATGAATTATGTATTACAAATTTTTTTTTTTCGTTAATTAAAATAGCAATATTAATGTTGTTCATTAATTAATCATTCAACTGCTCAAATTAATAATCAATTATTGTTTACTTCGTTTCCAATGAACTTATAAGCAATTTATTTAAAATAGTTTTAAATAAACTTTTAAGCGTCGCACATTTATAGAAACATTTGCATATCTTAAATCAGAATTAGATTTCTAATATTTATTCACTTAAGTTAGACAATCTGCTTGCAAAATGTTTCAGGCGCTAAAACATTTTAAATATTTTCGCAAAAAAGTTAACTTTATTAGGCAATCCAACTATCAAGTGCTTTTTAATTTTTAAATAATTTTTACCAAAAAGTGCATTAAAGGACCTACTAATGTAAATTAGGGAACTAAAAGTAAATTAATAATCTCTACAGTATTTATAATCAGTTATGATACCTATTATATATTTTTCCTTCATTAATTAAAATAGCAATCTGACTTTTGTTCATTAATTAATCATTAAATTGCTCAACTTATTAATCAATTATTGCTTACTTTTCTTTCTAGTAAACTAATAAGCAATTTATATACATATTCGTATAAGATAAAATAATAATTTAATAAATACTTCACACGACTTTTATTTAATTAGATGGTGAAAAAACATCAATCAGTCATTTACCACGCGTTCAAATAATAAAATTATAATTATTAAATAAAAATAAACAATTATTACAGTTTAAGGTTTCCATATTCTTAATAATCCATCTTCACTGTATGTGCAAATCAAATTTTGATGGGGATGGTGAGCAATACCAATCACGTCTTTCTCGTGAATCTAAAATTAAAAATATTGGTCAAAAACTTTTACAGAAACCATTAAGCAATTATATTTACATTCAAAGTCCTCTCTAATTTTCCAGAAGTTGTTGAAAAACAATATAAGACCATATCTTCACCTATGCAATAGATCCAATCGCCTCTGGGGGACACAGAAGAGCAAACAAAGTCACCTCCTTCCCTTTTACCACTAGCAAATGATCTCACAATCTACATACAGAAAATACGGATGGACAAAGGATAATGAAAATGAAATAAACTTGTCTTTTTTACCTGTCCTTGTAAGTTCATTATAACGACTGTATTGCTACGGTTGCAAATAACAAAGTGCTCAGGATTTTTAGGGAAATTGTGTATATTATTTACAGGAATGTCGCTGGCCCCTAAAGCTTTAAATGTGTTAATACATTCGGTCGTTTTGATGCTCCAAGCCTTCACTGTGCCATCAGAAGATGCACTAGATTAAAAAGCTCAATTAATAATTAATTAAAAAAAAAATCGTCTTACTAGGTACCTCAAAATATTATGTCCATCTTGTGTAAAAACCACTTCATTTACAAAAGAGCTGTGACCCCTAAATTCTTTAAGCACTTTACCTGATTTAAGGCCATGCATTCTAAAAGGAGACGAATTAAAAGGAAATATTAATTTTTTAATATTAACTATTACCTAATCATACAATCAAAAGAAGAACTCAAAACTTGACTATTGTCCCTTGAAAATTGCAGACAAGTAATGCCTTTTGTATGTGCTTTTTCAATTTTACGAAGACATTGGCCTGTGCTTATTCTCCAAACTTTAATCCTTCCCTGTTGAGAACCAGTTGCTAACATTTCACTGTCTCTCGAAAATGCCATGCAAAGAACTGCATGTTCCATCATCATAAAATTATCCTGAAAAGAATCACCACTTCAATAACTCCACCAAATATGTAACAGTTGCAAAATACCTGTGCCTGGTACTTCAAATCTTTTCTTACTTTACCTGTGGTAAAGTTCCAAACCTCAATAATACCATCAACGCTTCCTGTTACCAAATACTGTCCATCGGGAGAAAACCTGGCACATTCAACATGAGATTTCTGACCAAACTTGATCTGTTTTGCCATTTGTGTTGGGTACTGTTCATCTTCTTGTTCCCTTATTGCAGCTTTTCCTCTGAACAAATCGATTGTAGTACCTAAATCAACATTACATCATAAATACCAGGACATAATATAATTTTCTAAATATAATAACCTGGAGGTAATAGTCCTTGATGTTGTTGCCATTTAAGAGCCTGCCCAAGAAGGGCTAACAGTCTCGAGGAGGGCACTACAGATACTTCTCCTGATAAAGCATGGGAAATTGCAGCCCTACGTTTCTCTTTACTGCTACCATCAGGATAAGCCTCACGTGGGTCAAAATACGATCTGGCCAATAAATTCTCTGAAATATAGGAACTGCAAATCACAGGAAACCTAAAAATAGACAATAAAGCAAAATTTACCTAGGTGTATGTAACGTTCAGGCTCATTTTGTTTCAACATAATCATAGGATCGGTTTGTCTAAGGAGAGACCTGGCAGCCCCTAATTCTCTTAATTCTATAAGTTCCAAGACTATCTAAAAGCAAAATACTTTTGTGTAGATTCACTTATTGTATTAATTGCTTATTTGGTACTTGTGCATTTCTTACTTGTTCATATAAATCTATCAACTTTTTATCCGGTAATTTGAGAGATTGAATAACTTTCAAAACAGTGTCCCAATGGCCATTGTTTATGTCATTGCAAAAGCCATCAACACTATCTACTGTGTTCAGTGATACTCCAGTTTCCTCCTTAAAAAATATCAATAAATAAATATCAAAACATGATGAGAGGAGAACAGGGTAATCGAGAATTACCTGAAGAGTCTGTAAAGTCCTTATTAGATTTGATTCCTTCAAATATTGCTGTATTAGACGAATTACACTGGAAAAGGTAGTGCCATCAGAAATAACTTGAAAAATACAAAGTAATGATAAGCACTTACTCTGCAGATTCTATTTCGATGGACATTTTGAATCGAAGCTTAGAAAGACCGTAAAATTAGAGATTTTACATTTAAATTGAAAAATAGAAGTTATTTAAAACAAGAAACCATAACCTTAAACCTTAAAATTCTTTCTACTAAACTGAAATTAGCTCTTAAGCAATTAAAAAATATTAGAATGAGGAGTGAAGGTAGGAACGAAAAATTTAAATTTTGTTTGGTTATGTTTAACTAATTTTGGAGGTCAATTTTTAATTTTGAGAATGAATTCGAATACATTAAATGATTTTTTCTCTCAAAGTATTTTAAGTAATGTTGGTTTAGGTGGATCTTCAATTAAAGAAAAAATAACAAACTATATAATATCCTTTTTATGCCTTTTCAAATTGTGACTTTATGAAACTGTTTTTCAAATTGTTTCCTTAATTTTTTAAATCCCCTTACAATGTGAAGATTTAGCACAACGACTTTCTGGTCTACAATTAATAACCAATGAGCTTTTACCCTTACTAGCAGAGGAGAACTTGTCTGATATTTTTAAGCATGTATTGCCTTGTTCGAATTCAATCATGGACTTGGTAAGGAATTTCGTTACTTTTTTTAATATTTATATTCTTTATTCTTTATTTACAGATATTAGACAGAGTTGTAGATTTAGTAAATTCTGAAAATCATAAAGGGTTTGGGTGTACGCTGCAAAATATTAAGGAATATTTAAAGGTATAAAATGAGACTTAATAATTTTCATCTTATGCTTTTTTTCTCAAAAACTAATTGTTTCAGATGGCCTTAGAAGTAATCCATAACATTTATAACATTTTGGAGTACATAGTTAAAAATAAAATTGAAGTTGTAGCTATTTTAAAAGATTTACCAAAGAATGTACTTGAAATCATATTGAAAATCTTTGCTCATTGCAAGGAAAGGTAAACACATATATACTTAATGCAGTATTTTTTCAAGCAACTAGATTTTTATAATTGCAGCAAAAACATTTACAAGAATTATTTTGATTCATTAGGTGAAATAATCAATTTATTTAAGAAGGGTCAAGAAGTAAACTCAAAATTGATATCAGTACTGGAAAACCAATTATCATTTATTAATTTAAGTTCTGAAGACGAGATAATAGTGGAAAAAAGTAATTAAAAGAATTATTTAGAAGATAATAGGCATTAACAAAGATTTATTTCTTAGTTATTGAGTTGTTAGGAGTAATTGGAGAAACAGTCGCAGGGATGAATGCAAAAGCAACTTTAGAGACATGGAAGGGTTACACAAATTTGTTACAAAGACATTTAGAAAATGCAGAGGAGTGTAACGTGTCAATTTCTCAACCATTACATTTTTTTTCTAATGAAATTAAGACTAATGTTAATTTCTTATTAGAATTGGATTCAAATGTAGAGTATATAAAAAAGTAATGTGCAAATTTGAAATTTCTATTATTCTATGTTTCAGGAATCTGATACAAAAAATTTGCAACAAACCCTAAAAGTTACAAGTTTTTTTGTAAAAATTGCTTGTAGGATCTGCAGCTGCCAGAAGAATGAAAACTCATATGCAGAAATAATAAGTTTCTTGTGTACAATTTATGGGTACCTACCTTTTTATTCTTAAATTACTCCTCATTTGATTTAACATTAATTTATATTTTATTTGTTTCAGTTTTAGTCCAGCTTATATCGAGTTTAAAAATCATACAGTAAACGTTATCAATATGCTAAATACTTCTATATTTGAACATTGTGATGGTTTATGTCAAGAACTCTTTAGAGATAATAAATTTCATGAGGTAAGAATATCATTATTATTATTATAAATAAACATTTATTATTCATAGTTATTTTGTTAGAATATACAGAACGTCCAAAAGCTGAAACAATTTATTATGGACGACATCAAGGGCTTTGCAGTTTTAATATTTTGTATATTGGACTTTATTCAAGAATGGTGTACGGAAAACAGTGGGGAAGTTTCATTCTTCAGTTTACATAAATATGTTCAGGTTTCATTCTTTTTAGTGGATAATGGTAATAAATCCCAAATATATAGATTTTTATTTTAATTTCAAGCATACTGTGTTTCTGTTTTGTAGGGGACGATGAGTTTTTTGAAGATTTATTAATTTATACAAAGTTTCCTGATATAAATAATTTCTATGATGTTTTGGTATTGAAATGTGCACTCCTGTTTAATTGTATGACCAGCAGTCAGTTAAATGAGACTGAAAGTATTCTATTAAACGAAATTTTGTCCGAGGATGTTGGACATGCCTTAATGGCTACTGATATTTGGATTAACTTCCTTATGTATTTATTTCTCAAATTAGGAACTTACCTTTGAACACTTATTTATTTTTATAGTTTCAGTTTACCTGAAAATAATAGATATGAATTTTTATGTAATTTGTTGGAGAAAACGTCTGAATTGTTTTCTGAAACTTTTTGCGAAAGACCAGAAGCTATACTCCTGGGAAATTTCCTTTCTCGAGTCTTCTCCGAATTACCTGATAATTACAAAATGAAATTTGTTGAAAAATATCCACCTCAAAATAACGTTTGTTTGTGGAAATTTATTAAACTTTCAAATGTACCTCAGTCCTCAAAAATAATTGATTGTTTATTAAGGAAGTTTTTAGAAAGTTCAAAAAAATTGTATTCGAAGAACATATCCAGGCAAGAATTTACTTATTTGGTAATTATTAACTACAAATTAATTAAAATAATATTTAAAAAAAAATGTATTTTTATGTAGTGCGACGTTTGCGATACTTTGTCAACAGCTGCGTATGAAGAAACTTCTGTGGAGTTAAATTCTGTTAAAAATGACTTGATTAAACTTTGGGCGATTAACACAAGCGATAGAGAAGTTATTAACTTCCCCTGCTTTCCAGTATTTATAGAAAAATTAACTAAAATGACCAGCCAGTTAGTTCCGTTATTAAATTCTGAAGATATTTTAAAGGTAGTAATATTTAAACTAAAATAAACATAATTCTTTTTTTTTTTATTTCAGATTACCCAAAATATGAATGTATTGATAAATTTGGGGTTTGATATTCTGCTTTTTGCGCTTGATTGTCTTATTTCCTCTTCGTTTGTAAATTTTGAAAAAAATCTGAATGAAGTAGTTTCCGAAATAGTAAATATTTTCATCAAAGGCTTAACATCCCAAAATCCTGTTATAGTGCAAGAAAGTCTGGAACATTTTGAAGAATTCTTTAGAAATACTCCTCACAAACAACAAATTTATCAATTTTTAAGTAAAAGTGAAATACCATTCAAGAAAGTAAAATGTTATCTACAACGAACTAATTTGGTGACAGATCCATTAAAATTCAAAGAGTGTTTAGGGATGATAAAAAGAAATCATTTTGTTCATATATGTTTAAAGTGGCCAGAAGTTGCTGTTTCAAAAAACAAAAAACTAAAGAGTGATTGTAGAGATGAAGTGTGCGCTGTAGTAGAAAGAATAAAAAAAGATGTTGGACTGTTACGAAATCTTCAACGTTCTCGAAGTTTTTCCGACGAAACTGTTGCCAATATTGTACAAATATCCGATGATTTGCAGGAAATATTCAGATAATTAAAAGTTATTTTTATAGTGATAAAGATTGTTATTGTATTTTTAACATGTAATAAATTAATTTTTTACACCTATTTTTCTTTTATTTCCTGTACATTGTTATAAAAATGTAAATAAATTATAAAACGTAAAGAGCAGTTTTTTAAACGTTAGCTAAAAAGAAGGTGTTGAGGCCCTTTCGAATTACGTATGACAATATACAAGGTGCCTGCTTTTGGTCTGCACAGACTTGCAACTCTCGTATGAATGAAATAGTTTACATTTTTATTCATGATTACCATATAGTACCATAAAAAGTAAGTGCTTCTTCATTGGCTAAAAATGTGAACCCTACAACATAATAAATGTAATTCATAGCTAAAGCTTGAAATAAACAATAAAAGCGGTGGTGTGCTGTATATTTTTTACGATATACGTATTCAAAATAAATAGTAAAGCAAAAATTAGACAATTAATTATTTGCGTTTAATCTTAAAAGTGGGGGTTTAAAAAATTACATTAAGGCTTAACGTTACTCAGTTTAACGCGCTTTTATTGTAATAGTGGGATTCCCTAAAAATTGCAAATTGCATTAGGTTTCCCCGAAATACAAAGTAATCTAGCTACGTTTCTCCTTCTATGTAGTGTCACATAATTGTATCTTTATCAATTCAAATATTTGTTGCCGTCTTACTGTATTTTGATTTTAAAACATGTAATCGATAAGTATTATAAAAGTAATTGTGCAATGTATATGCCGCAAAAGCTGCTAGGCCGAATCCTGCAAACCTAGGAGGGTTATATGGTATTATAGCCTTCTATCCCCCATCCATGAAAAAGGTTTTGGTTTTCAGCTACAGGGGTTGGTTTCGAAGATATGGGGGTCCAAAGAGTATTACACCAGAAGACAACACATGAGAGAATGGAATAAGATTTTCTAGTAGGTTCGAGAATGTTCTAAAATCACCCAGAAGATCATCAAGCCCGGATTTCACAAATTTCTTTTAATAACGCCAACCGTAAAAGCCTAAGCCTTTTCATTAACAGTAATAAATAAGTAGACAATAATAGAAAAAAAAATTTTATTTTCTAACAGGATGAATTGGGTGATTCATATGACTCAAATCAGGATTATTTTTCTCAAAATGACTTATCTCTTTCATTCCTGATTCAGTAATGGCCCACAACTCAGGATATTCTTTTTTGAATATATTGTACCATTTTGTTACCAATTTGTACTGCGAAAAATCAAAATTTATAGCTTCCAGGCACATAGTTGCGGTTATCAACTGAAAATCTGCTATAGTTACTTGGTCTAAAATAAATAAAATATGCAATAATAATTATAAAAAATATATTCATAAGTTATTTTAAATATATACCGCCTGCAGCATATTTTGTTCCCAATCTTTCCAGGTAAGTATTGAAAACATCCAGAGCAATGTGGAGCTTTTTTAAACCGAGTGGGGTTCTTTCATAGGCGAAAAATATGGGAGCCAACTAAAAAAAATGTTTTAAACATATTTTTATATTTCATTTACTAATAATGTGCTTACTACATATTCTGAAATATTTCTATAGTATGTGGAAAGATTGAAACAAAGGCGATGGTTAATTACGGCCCTCTGTTTTAGTTCTTTTGGGTACAATTTACTGTTCTCGTCAAACTTTTCTGCCACATATTGCAAAATTGCATTACTAAAAATTACAAATATTACAATCATTGTAACATTTATTAATTTTTTTATGTATTTTTACCTTTCGCCTAAATAAAAGCCATCATCGTCGAGTACAGGAATTTCTTTCTGAGGGTTCATCTACATAAATTAATAATAATATAATTAATTTATTGTTTTGTGTTATTTATGTTTCTATTATTATTATTACCTTTGCATACTCTTCAGTCATATGTTCACCTTTTATAAAATCAATGTTAACTAATTTATAATCAACATTAAGGGCCTTTAGGGCCATTCTTACAGCTAGAGACGGGGGCCCATCTGATACTGCATACAATACTAAAGGCATTTTCTATAAAATACAATGGAATTTTATTTATATTTATGCAAGTCTAGTTTAAGGAAAATATAGATGAAATTAATTCGATTTCATATATTTTTGGACCTTTAAAAATTCGTCTTTGTTAAGATAAAGTTCTAATTATTATTACACACATTTTTACTCATTCAGTTTTTTGAACTACAAATTGTAAACTGGAGCAAATATAACTATTAAAAAATAAATGCGATAATTGCAAAGGTTGATGATTGTTTATTTAAAGAAGTCCTTCGGATATTTATCTAATTACTTCAAGGCTAATTTTAGTTTCTATTTTTAGAGACAGGTCTATACTGTACATTTATAGATGTAGGTACATATATTTATATCTAAAACGACTTTATATATAAACAGGCTAAAATACAGATATGTTAATTGAAATAAAATGTTAACTGCTAAAATATTTGAACCAAAATACATAGATAAGTACTTACATGTGATCACCAATAAATATACACTTACAGATGAAATTTATTCAGGAATATTTTATCAAGTTTAGGTTGTATTTTATTATTAAACTGACCGGCCGCATCCAAGGAGCAAAACAACTTTCACCTTCCTCAAGCTACGTAAAGAAACATTAATTTTTAATAAGAGTGTGGGTAATTGATTCGTTGTTATTATTATTATTTTTGGTTAACACCAAGTATGATAAAAAATATTACTGTTACACCTGCATGTTCGTAAGCAGAAAATTTTTCTTTATCTATTGAGGTTTATTGCTTTGTATTTAATTAAAACAATTAATAAAATGGAATGATAAATATTAACTTTTGTATGTTAATAGAAGATAATTAGGTATTATACTCATTTTTTTTTCTATAAAGTGAAGACGATTAGAACTGGCAGTAGAGTGTTAGGCACAATATGGTACATTATTCCAGATGAGGGTTTTTATACATTAGAGCTTTATTGAAACCAAAAGTTTATATATACATCTTCACATACAAGGATGATGGGGAAAAGATGTAATGAAATAGTAAGAGGTGAGGATTTGAGAAAAACATGGGAATCAAGATATGCGAAAGGTATGAGGGATTTAATATGGGTAGAATGGCAAGGGGATGAGGTGCCAGGATATCTAAGAGAAGGAAAAAGTATAGAGATAATAGCTAGATTCAGAATGGGGAATGAGTGTAATGAGAATAAGTTTTGGATGGAAGAAAGTAAGAGATTGTGTAGAGTATGTGGAGAAAAGAATGAATCAATGGAGCATGTATTTGAAGAAGTAACGGGGAAGAATGAGAGGGAGGAACTTGAAAGGATAATAAATGCGGATGGTAGTGATCTGGCCCTATTGAAACAATTTTTAAAAAGGAGGGGTGTGGAAAGAGGGGAGGGAAATACAGGAAAAAAAAATGATTATAATGGAAAAGGAAGGGAAGTGCTTAGTTTAAATATATACATAATGATAAAATTTTATAGGTTGGAAAATAAATTATGTTTCTTTTTTTTCCCTTTTGTATGTGGAGATGTATTATATAAACTTTTTGTTTCATTAAAGCAGATCAGGGTTTTTAAAAATGTTTATTTTGAACTCATACACTTGAACTTCATTAATAATTAATTGAACATTAAACCTAAGGAAGACAATAAAGAAAAAAGTGGCATTTACCAATTATTTTGTAACTCATGTAATGCTACCTATATCGGACAAACAGGGAGAGCGATTAAAAAACGCATTTTTAAAGCATAAACAAAAAAGACAAAACTTTTCAGACCATTGTTCTACCAATAAACATAATTTGGATATTGAAAATACATACAAAAATTCTTCACGTCAACATTAATAAAGGCAAAAAGTTATCATTATTAGAAAACTTAGAAATAAAAAAAAGCAAAATATTTAAAATTAAACTTAGTAAATAATCAAACAGATCTCGATTCGATATCTTTCCCACTCCTCCTATATAGATGGTAAGCTTCCCTATAAATATTAAGAAAATGTGAGGAATTTATGGGGTTTTCGTCATTTGTAATCGTCTCTGCTTTATATACCTACCTATTTACTTGCACAAGTATAATGTAAGAATTTACGTTCTAATTTATTATTAAAAATAAATATGTCTTTTAATTGAGACGTTGTATTGTGAGTAATATCAGTAATAATGTATTTGTCCATTATTTATCAACGTAATAATTAATATGGATGATTTTGATAAAATAATGGTAAGTCACTTCATACAGGCGGACATATATAACATTTGCATTATTCTTAGATGTATTTATTATAAAATTCTTTAATCAAAATTTACAATTTTTTATTCGGCTTTAAAAGTACCCATGCATGCAGGGGCGAACATAGGGGGGGGAGGGGTTAGGAGTTCGAACCACTTCCGAAATATACAGGATGGAGGTCCAAGAGGGGAGTTTTTGACCCTTAAAAATTTAGATAATATCCAATTAATTGCGCGTATGCATTTCAGAATTGCTAAACGGTATTTATTACCTTATATATTATTTTTCGCTAAATTCTTCGAGTGGAGAAATAAAAAAAAAAAAAAAAAACCGTTTGCTTATTCTAGTAATTCTTAGAATATGCATCAAATAATAACTATTTTCAAAAATTTATTGTTCTTTTATTTATTACAAAAATATTTCCTCATATCTGTGTTAAGTAGTTGTTTGGCATAAAATTTAAAAATAAAACTGAGACGTGAGCTGCAATTATCAAAAACTTTAATGAATACTATCTCCTGTGAATATTAATACAGTCGAACTTCGATAACTTGAATCACCAAGTTCGAGAGTTCGAGTTATCAAGTATAAATTACACATATTTCTCATAGTTGATGCTACTGCCAACCAATTTAGTTTGACGTTCAAGTTATCGAAGTTTGACTATATTTATGTTAAAATTACGAAGAAATATATTTGAGACCTTCACAACAAACCTTTCATTGGATATGTCACCTAGTGCAGTATTCAAATTCTCTTTTTTTTTTAATGTTTTTTTTTAATAAGGTTTTATGTAATCTATAAGTATATAACTATTTTCTGCATTTTTTTTAATTTCAGTCTCAGTAGTTTGAAATGACTTTCGTCTATTTCCCTAACTAACTTTACAACTATTTAATTTAAAACTATTAAAAAATATATATTTGAGACCCCTAGATACAATGTAATATGTTACACAGTGAAGTTTTCAAAATTGTTTATTAAATTTCCAACTTGTCTCCTAAAAATTTTTATTATATATTGAAATAATAAATTTAATTTATTTATAACACCAAAAGACAAAAAATTATACTGCAGGAAAATTTCCAAAAATTGTATGACAGAGAAATCATCTTCGGTGTATTTCGTTTATAACGACTTTGAAAGGACCATTAAATTTCGTCGCTATATCCGGAAGTCGCTATATAAAAAGAAAGGAAGAAAGAATGAAAGAAGGAAATTAGGCAATAAAAGTACTACCCAGTAGTAACTGATTCTTATATTTAACTTTATCAACCTTAACATTTATAAATTACTAAGTACAACTGCTGACTATCTGTTAATGTAAACAAAAGATAAAAAAATTTTGTGTTTAGACTCGGTCGCAATAGTTATGAGTATGAGATTTCTAGCATCTTGTAATTAATCTAAATTTAAATACATATATAAAATGCTAATGTTCGTACGTAAAGACAGGGTTTTCTTTATCTCTACCTACTCCAATCAACTTCCTGTTGGGGTGGTAAATACCCCTTGGTATACAGGTGGTAGTAAGGGAGTTTGGTCACGGTGAGTGGAAGTGGGTGGTTGTAGGTGGCAGAAAGGTGAAAAGAAATATTTCTGTCCTGTTTTAAATCATAAGGACTTCTGGAAAGATCTCAAAATTTCTGAAATGATCTAAAAAATTCTAAAATGAGCGCAAACTGTTATTATCGACTTAGAATGTTCGAGAAAGTTCTAAAAATTTCTTGAATGATCTAGAAAGTTTCAAAAAGTGTACATTTACGTTTGACCGATTTTTATGAAATTTTATATGCATATTCAGTAGGTCTGAGAATCGGCTACTATCTATTTTTTATATCCCTAAGTGATAGGGGTTGTCCACCCCTAACTGCTTTTTTATTTTTTGAACAAAATTTTTATTTTTAATTTTTATATAATGTGGCATTAAAAAATACATACAAACCTAACTTTTCACCCTTCTATCACCAACCCCCAATTTTTAATAGCGATATTAGTAGATACTGTAATCATCTTCAATCCTCAGTGGTCGATAACTGATCAATTATTATCAATCGATTAGTCATCCCCGCCAAGCGTCTACTGACGTCACTACTCACCTAGCAAACAGCACGGAGTGGGGATGAGAATGAAGCAGATTTTTTTAGAATGTTACAGGTAGTTCAAATATGTTCTAAGAAGTAAAAGAATGTTTTATTATAACATTTCAGAATGATTTTCCAGAATCTTAAAGATCATTCAAGAATGTTTCAGAATGTTTAAAAAAGTTAGAGAATGTTTTGATTTATTATGGGATGTTCTGGATAGTTCTAAATTTGCGAATATTCTAGAATGTTCCATCAAACGTGTAATATACTCTTACCCGGGCAACGCCGCGCCAGGTATTGCTGCTAGTAGTTCATTAAAATTATTCGCTAAAACCGAAATCGACGTTACATCAAAGTTGTTACAGCCAAATTTTTTTTTTTAATTCAAGGGACTTATGTGTTATGTCGTTATAACCAAAAGGTCGTTACAACCGAAGTCGTTACAAATAAAATCCGCTGTATTTTAAATAAAAACAGATTTATAGGAAAATTGTCAACCAATTTAGTTCGACTTATCAGAAATTCGAGTTATCGATGTTTGACTGTACATACGTCAATAGATGTATTAATTACATGAGTATCTAATTGTATTGCTTATTTTGTTATTTTGTGGAGTACCCTGTACATTGTAGATTTTGTAATAAATTAAAATTAATTAATATCTATCATTCAATAAACAAATACATAATATTTGTTAAAATTGACTTTTGGTGACTTCGGTTTATAAAACTATGTATGTACATAGATCTTAAGGCATGTAATAGAGTTGGTTTTCATATTTATCTTGTTCATTATTCTGAGTCGGGGCTTCTTGATGATAAGAGCTGTTTCATAATTTTAGTTATCCTTATCACAACGTAAATAATTGTTGTGGTCAGTCATCAGTGATCTTTTAGGTTTCCTATTTTGTTTGCGGGTGTGGGAACTGTAAATAAGGTCACTAACAACCAAAACGACCCACTTTCTTTCTCGTTTTTCTCTGTTATCGTTGTTTGTGAACTCTTTTTGATTTACGGTTATATTATTTGTAAGAATTATATCAGAAACTTTCAGGCATTAAATTATCCGGTCTGTAAAGGTTTGTAATTGGATTTTTTGCAAAAAAAATGTTTATACAACTAGATAACAGCCTTATCAGCGTGACCTTTGTCGAATAAAATTATGCATATAGTACACACTTATAATTTTGTTCGTATGTAAATTTATCGTAGTATAGTTAGTAATAAAGTTGGCAAACGATTGCGTGAATGCAATAGAAAACAGTGCGACTACATACGATGTTATGAAAACATGCGGTCATATTTATTATCATTTACGTGTATAGTACCTTTCGTCGTTATTAAAATTGGGACATATTTTGCCACGACGGTCATATTTTTATTGTAAAGACAATTCCGATGTAACTGTGTTAAAAAATATTCGATTCGATTCGTTCGGTAGTTTTATGTACATGGCGTCAGAAGATAACAAACACACAGTATAATATGATGTGTGCGCGTTATCAGTTGTGATAAAATTCAGTTCAAGTGTTACCTTTAACTTAAACTCATCAGTTTGTTTCGTTCTCGTTGTTATTTATGCAAACAATACAAAATAATTTGCTTGTTAGTTACGTAGTTAGTTATGAAGTTGCCGAAACAAATTTCTGACGATCTGAAATGTTCAAGATGCGAAGGGGGACTCAGCGTGAGTCCCGTGATGATCGACAAAATCGGGACTCATGTTTGTGGAAGATGTTTCAACCTACTTCCCGAGGATCATCGACTCAATTTTGTGCGCGAATTGAGTTACGAAGCTGTCGCGAGTTTATTCCGGTTCAAGTGCAGATATTTTTCGCAAGGATGCACCTTCGAATACCCCTTCAATAGAGGGGCTGAACACGAAAAGTATTGCTCGTACAGGTATCGATATTTTTCATTGAAACAGACTAATTACCGGTTGGAATTGGAGAAGAAGCACGCGACGAGTTGTAGTGAAGAAAGGCTGCCCCTTATCAAAATAAACGATAATAGTGAATCATCAAGTAGAAGCAGCCTTTTGGAAAGGACACCCTCATATTTAAAACAACTGGACAAAACTGTTTCGTCTACAGAAGAACCGGAGATAAACTGCAATTCTGGTTACCAATCCTCTTCAAACTCTTTATATTCAAAAGAAAGACCTGTAGAAAATCATGAAGGTATTTACAGTAACGCTAGTGTTCAATCATCCACTGAAGACTTTTATGAAGCTATTGGGGAGAATAATTCATCTTCTCGAACATTTTGTGACCACTGTAAAAACCCCATAGAAAACGAGGTGTACCAATGTTTGTATGGTCATACGGTTTGCAAGAACTGCAGTGGGCGCGTATGTGCCCAGTGCGATACAAGGATATCCATAACACCCTTTCATTTATGCAAAAATACGTTTAGGGGTTGTACAATAAAGATGAAGATAACTGAACTCACCACCCATGAATTCGACTGTGAATTTGGACAGTTTCCTTGCCCATTAGTGAAATGTGACTTTAAAAATTACCTTTCCAATTTAATCAGACATCTCAATGTAAATCATGAGGACTGTGTTTTTGTTAGTGATACAACCAAGAGGAAGGCCTTGTTGAAGGACGAACTTTGGATACAAATTGTGTACAATTCGATATTTGTTTGTAAATACTTTTGGTACGAAGAACACGACGAATTTGTAGCTGAATACGTGGGGAGTCAAGTAAATGCCAAAAAATACAAATTTCAGGTGGAAATTGAAGGTAAAACAAACAATAAGAAGATTGTTAAGAAACAGGTGTGTCAGGGGTGGAATGCCAAATATCTGGACGAAGCTATTATCGTAACTGATTCAGAATTGACGAAAAATAATGTAGACGTTCTCAGTTTTGAATACACGTTTAAAATATTACCAGCATAAAAATTATCTACTTACAAAATTTCGTTGAATCAGACCTCGTAAAATTTTGTGACAGACTGTAATAAATTTTATTTATAGGAACGTATTAAATAAATAGCTTATGCACTTTTTCTGAATCATCAAGTTTCGATAAAGATAGCGATGATTATTTTACAAGGTGTAACAGAAGTTAAGCTTGAATTTAGAACTAAAATGAATGTAAAAAATTAAATATTCTCTGTGATTTAATAGAGTATTCCAAATAAATATGTATAATAATTCTTTCTGTATTGAAAATGAAGGCTTGTAAGAAGGCTGTGATGGTTAAATATGTTAGATAAGTGATTATATTATTAAAGCATTTATAGTAAACAATTTCTTTTTACTAGATAAAGGAAGGCCCTTAGTTAACAAATTCTGTTCCACCATGATAATTTGGACAAATAAAAGTAACAAATTCGTCGTCGATAAAGTCATCAGAATTATTTATAGATAGCACATGATAATTGGCATGAATGAATATATTTTTATTGACAAAATTGATATATAGGACAATAATTGTAGGAGCCCGAACAGGGCTGTAGCTAGAGTCGAATTTGTGGTAGGGTAGCATTGGTTACAGATAGGGCGGAAGTACAAAATTGGTCATAATTCATAATTGGTTCTGTCAGTGATGTACATTCAATAACTATTCGTAGACAAATAATTTCTGTGACAGAGCATGAGCATGTATCTAAGAACTATTAAATCCTCAATGATGAAGAACAAGCGAACAAGATGGTTGAAATTCCAATTTTGGATGTAGAGATCCACGTCTGAGTGAGAATGAGGTAATAACTAATTCTTGGGTGGGGTGATACGAGTAAATAGGTACGACCAAAAGTGCCATTTAGATCATATTGTTTCTGCAAACTTTGTACAATATCAGAAGGAACACCATAGCTAACATTAGCAACATGTGTTGACGAACCTGTTGCTATGGAACTAGGAGTAGCGATTGTATTTTGTGCTTCCACCTGTTTTGAGCAGTGAGCTTCTTCATAGTAAATATGCTCTTGAACTCTTCGTTTTTTTTTCCAAAGAAAGCCCGTATATCCATCGCGAAATCAATAAATCTTCAATTTATAGCAATAAAAATAACAATTGTATCGATTTTTGACTAAAACACTCTTTACCGTACACTTCACTTAACCAAACTACAAACAATCATAAAAAATCTCTAGTTTATGTTTATTTTAGTTTAAAAAGGGATTCTCAGTACCATAGATTGCAATATAGCTCATATTGCAATATATTCTACGGGGAATCACCTCTGCATTACAGATATTATAATTAAATAGACCCATCGCTTCATGTTATGATGCTTCAAATGCCGTCTATACACAGAACAAAGAATTATTATAATATGATATGAATGTCACAAACTGTGGTATGTTCCGAAAAGTTTAGATATCTATCGCTACAATTTTTTTTATCTTAAACTATACACAAACAATTAAATTATAATAATTTATCTTAGTTTTTGGTATGTTTAAAGTACGGCATTGTGAATTCAAGGTAGGGCATTGCCCCACAATCCATAAAAAAAAAAAAAACATAAGATCATTTTTATCTCCCATTAACCACGCCCCAAATGCAAATCCCTTCCCAGTACTCTCCAATATAAATATTGAAAATCTCTTTAGATTTTACATCCCAATGAGTCTTTCTTTAAAATCCCCAAATCTGACACTTAATTTTCACCGTTCCCTTCTTCTCAATATTTCCCTTAATAGGCTCAGCCCACCTCCTTTCTCATTCAACAATTGCACACATTCTTCCACCGACCTTCTTTTTTCACCCACCCCCCCCAATACATGCCCAAGGTATATTCCACCTCTCTATCACACAACCTACATCTCCTGCTCTCCTCCTTATACCAAAATTTAAACCCTCTGCATTCATTCCCTGTTCCCCTGCCAATCACTCCACAAAAATTCCTTTATCCCCACCGTATATCTGGATTCCTCTATTTTCCTTAAGTCATCCCCCTTCGTTATTTCCCTACATTTTACTCTCACCACTTCCCTTATGTTTTCATCTTGCCTTCTCCCCTCCTCCATCTGTACCTGTACAATTTTTAACCACCCGAGCGTTTTCTCTCCCTCGTTCATATCTATTTTTCCCACCTACACTAAGAACCCCTTTCCTCCAAATTTCTTTACTTGTATCCCTTTCCTCCAATTTCCCCAATTCATTTCACATTTAACCACCCTTTCCAGCGCTTTCTCCCACATTTTTCCGCATTTTCTAGTTGTAGTACCTACCTACTTTATGTACCTTTTGTATAGCATTTCGACCTGTTTTCTTTCTTCCCATCCCCACATGTAAGATAATAAGTGATTATATTATTAAAGCATATAAAGTAAACAATTTCTTTTTTTTATATATATTACGAGATAGATGAAGGACCTTAGTTAAAAATTCTATTCCACTATGATAATTTGGACAAATAAAACCAACAAATTCGTCGTTGATAAAATCATCAGAATTATTTATAGATAACACATGATAATTAGCATTCTTGTAAATTTATATTGTTGATATTGATAACAAAACTCGCTACTTTTAATCTAAACTATGTTTCCTTATCGTACGTATTATTCATAAACCCCTTTGTTATAATTATTATAGTTAAAGTTAAATATATGACGTCTTTTCCAAAAATTTGTCAAATATACGTATGCTTCGTTTTTACTAGGTATGCGTCTATTATTTTTGATTAATTTTGCTTCCTGAAAATCAAAAGATATGTAATAAAACGACATAAAATTAAATTAGGAGTAAAAGTTTTCCAACTATTTATTATCTCTCTCTGACAATTGTTTCGACCTGGCTGTCATTAACGAAGATTAATCACAAATACTGAAATAAAAAAAAAAACTTGGGTGTTTCTTTCCTATCAATATTGATTGGCGAGCCGTCCCCCCCGACCTACACTCTTGTGCAAGGTAGGAGGGGTAGGGCGGAAGGCCCTCTTCAGCCTCCTTTAGCAATAGTGGAAATGAGTGGCTGATGGTTGGGGGAAGAAAGATGAGACGGACGAAATGAAGACAGAAGAGAAGTGAAAGACTATCTATAATTTTATGCAGCACATATTCAACTCAATTTAGAAAATAATTATTTATTTACAAAAGATTTTCTTTACATAATATAAATATTAAACTAAAATTACTGGCAACAAGATTCTAATTCGTCTAGTCCTCTTCTTCAGTAGTGAGGAATTCGGTTGGAGTAGTGGTTGAAACCCCCTGAAAAAAAATGAGTAAGAATATGATAACATACGTATACCCATCATTCCATAAATGAAGTCAGTTAAAGTCAACGTGGTGCTAAAAATTCCTCACTTAAATTATTTTAGTGACATTGGTCAATAAATTTTCGTTTTTTATTCTGTCCACTACGTAAATAACTTGGGAACTGTTACCTTGTCTTCGTCTTAATTCTTGTCATCGTTAGTTAGTCAAATATCAGTCTATCCTTATCGGTCCGTTGGGGCCCAGTTCGTAAGCAACTGATTTCGACACATGAATGGGCCTCTTTCCCCGATTAAAACGAACTGAAACATTTCGGTATTTTGGATGGTTTTGGGAAGCATTCTTAGACAAGTTTATGCTAATTTGCGCTACTCTAACGTTTCTACCTCTATTCTTGCCACCGCCACCACCACCGTAGAAGCGGAACTTGTTTTTTGGACGTTTCTTATCCGAAAGTTTAAGAGGAAATGTTTGATCTTTGATATCAGAAATGTCATTCGAATTGAATTCCGGGAAAGTGCTTTGAAAATTTGAAGACGAAGAAGAATCACTGCTAAAGTCAGTGGTAAAAGGATCTGTGGCAAGAAAGTCACTTGAAGATGCTTTTAAAGTGGGAATGTCATTGGATGTGGAAAATGTTTGGTCTTGGAACGAATTGCCTAAGTCACTCAAATCCTTTTGGGTTCCTATCTCAATGTCATGGACGTTCTTGTAATACTCTAACAATGATGGTGGTGAAGCGTATGATCCAAGACCAGTATGTGCATTGTCTGTTATTGTTGTTGTAGGGGGCGAAAGTTCGAGATTGAGCGAAACGCTGTTACTGGAAGTTTCAGAAGAATGAATTGGGTCGTTTGTCAGTGGTGGATAATTGGGTATTATGGGTGCCGAAGGATCTGTTTCTAAAGGTAAATATTTAAATGGGGGAATACCGGATGTTCCTGTGTCGGTAGTCGTTGGAGTTTTCGTGTTCTTTTGCACCTTCTTCAGTATTAAAAGACCAGCTTCAACACCATCTGGTAAATTTTCGTAAGGCTCTGTAACGTTATAAGGTTTTTAAAGTCAAAGTCAGAGATTATTTTTTTAATTCCTTTAATGATTTATTGTTCGATGTTATTAGTTACCTTCTACTGAATGATAAGACGATGGAGGAGGACCGTAGCCTGATGAAGGAGCTGAAGGAAAGTGTGACGGTGGTGGACCATAACTATTTCCTGGACCTAAGAGTTATTATTATCATCAAATGAGAAAAATTTAAGTTATATGATTATCTAATATTAGTTGAATTACCGGAAGATGTGTGGTGACCAACAGGAATTTCTATGCTCTGCTCTGAAGAAGACCAAGAAGATGGTTGAGTTTTGGCAGCATAAACAATCTTCTTTCCAAGATTTGAAACAACGTCCCCTTTGGATGCCAAAAATCTACCCTTGGCTTCTATCAAATATCCACTTCCTTTGATCAACTTCCCTCCGATGGCCAAAAGACCACCATTGACTGCCTTGGCCGCCTGTAGGAGGCTGCTCAAAATAATCTTCTTTATCTCCCAGGCTTCCTTTAGTTTACCAGAAGAATCATGGTGCTAAAAATCAGATAGATAACGACTGCACTTATTTTTAGACAAAGTTCTGTAGATTTACTTCAGGTGTTGGTCCATAGTGATGTCCTCCACTGTCACCTCCACTTCCGGAATGGTCGCTAAAACTACTTATACTTCTACTGGCACCTCCAATAAGTTTTCCTATGCTATTTGTGATATGTCGAGATCCAGCTGTTGCTGATCCAAGGGCTGCACTTGATACAGCTTGACCTACAAATCTCTTTTGTCTCCCTGCATCTTCTATATATTGATTAATGTAATCTAATTGTTGACTAGATAATGTAGCTGAGTTATCGATGTCAAAATCATTGAGTGGAAGTTGCTCACTTAATGTGTTTTGGAATAGGACAAGGGTAAAAATGCTTGACAGTGTTACCTGTGGGAAACACAATTAAGTAAAATTAACTATTCTTATAAATTTATTTATTTTTTGGTTAATAGTTTTTTGTATTTTAGTAGACTATCTAAGCTATGAAGGTTAATTGAATTGATGAGTTATTGCTACTTTCTACCCAAACAGTGGGTGGAAAAAGAAGAAGAAGAAGTTGGAACAAAACATCAATAAAAAGAGAATAACTTGAGTCCTAATGGTAAAAAGATATTGGCTCTTAAAACTCGTATTATCAATTTCTTAAAGCTTTCTACTTATTAAAAACTTCCTGATTCCCTTTAGTATTTTCATAAACTTTCTAACATCATTTCAAAAAACTGATTTTTCAAGAAAAATATATTTATTAAATAAAAAAATATTTTTATACAACACAACACTACAAAAAGTGTAATAAAAGATGTTTTATACGACTACAATATTTTTATGTTTGTTTTTAATTTTCTGTGCGACACAAAACAGGTTAGAAACAGCAGTAACTTTCTTTGCACTTTCCTTTAAAGCCGACTTACGTATATTATACTGTCCAAGATAATCCTAAAGAGAAGATGAGGTTTGCAACGTGATTAACTGAGTCAGATCGTAATTTTACCTACATATAGGTATATGCACCTATACACCTATATACAATATATATATCAATATAAAAGTTCTTTCTTTGAGAGAGTCTTAAGATGTGTTTTGTATTACGCCCGCCGTCAATGCTCGAAGGAAATTGGAATTTCGATAGAAAGCTTAATAGCTTTCAGAAAAATCGACTGCTGACTCCAGTAAAAAGGAAATAGATTAATGAGTCAGCGATTTATTTGAAATTTTGACAAATTCACTACCAACTACTTGTCTCACAAACACGCC
Source organism: Agrilus mali (assembly GCA_029378335.1). Lineage (NCBI taxonomy): Eukaryota > Metazoa > Arthropoda > Insecta > Coleoptera > Buprestidae > Agrilus > Agrilus mali. Next base: position 11,747,761 of record CM055663.1, on the reverse strand, counting down.
CACGGCCCAGGGGGAAACAAAATAAATATTAATTTAGTTAAACAAACATTTTGACGAAAGTTTCATTAATTTTGTTCAAGAAAACTAAAAAGCACGAAGCATTAGTTTTCAATTATTTTCATTATTATAATAAAATTTTTTTTAATACATAGTTTAAAAAATTCGGTCGTGTGAGTTTCACTCGCTCGTCGAGGGTTCCGTACATGCCGATTATATTATTTATTTATCATATAAATTTAAAAAACAATATATTACAACTGCAAATATATGTTTGTACTTGTAGAGAAGGGGGGACTATAATATGTAGTTAATTGTCGTAACAGAAGTTAACAAAAATGCTTGAGAATCTTCAAGATCTTTCGAGAATGTTCTAGAATGTTTCAGCATATAGAAAAACTTTAGTAAATAGTTCACAACGTTACAGAACGATTTAAAAATTTCAAGTGTGGCCGTGGATGATTTAGATTTGCGAAGATAATTTGGAGTTAACAGAAATGCTTGAGAATCTTTGAGATCTTTCGAGAATGTTCTAGAATGTTTCAGCATATAGAAAAACTTTAGTAAATAGTTCACAACGTTACAGAACGACCTAAAATTTTCAAGTACGATCTGGAATGTTCTGGATTTTCGGGAATGATTTGGAATGATAAAAAATATTTAAGTATCTCAAAGATCTTCTAAAAATGATCTAGAATGTTCCAGAAAATTCAAAATCATTAGTAAATGGTTCATAGCGTTGCGGAACGATTTAAAATTTTAAGTAGGTTATGATCTGGAATGTTTTAGATTTTCGGAGATAATTTGGAATTAACAGAAATGCTTGAAAATCTTCGAGATCTCTCGAGAATGTTTTAGAATGTTTCAGGATATTGAAAAACTTTGGTAATTGGTTCACAACATTGCACAACGATGTAAAATTTTCAAGTACGGTCTAGAATGTTCTGGATTTTCGGGAATTTTTAGGAATAATAAAAAATGCTTGAGAATCTTCGATATATTTCGAAGATGATCTAGAATGTTCGAAAGTAATTTATGGTATCTTAAAACTTATGAAAATATTTTAAAACGTTCTCAAATGTTAGAGAATGAACCAGAACGTTTCGAATTCTATTGAATGTTGTTTATCAAATGTTCCAATTATTATAATTTAATTCTTAATTAGTTACAAATTGTTTAGTTGCTTTAGTATTTTCTAGAAAACTTCAAAATGCTCTGAAGGCCGAGCAACGCCGTGCATTGCAGCTGGTTAAATAATAATCCACGATCAGATTTATGTGCTTATTTTTAGTAAATTAACATTTGTATGTATTTGTTTCATGTTAAAGGTATATATATAGATAGATAGATGAATAGAAATCTAGGTAATGTCGTTTTTCAGTGTACCATTTTCCACTTTTTTACAAAATTTAATTTTTAATCAAAAGAAAGTTTTAATGACAAATAAAATCGTAGAAAGGGATCTCTCTCATTGCTTGCATAGTACCGCCATTAAAAAGAGACGTTAAAATCGTACATTATTAAAAGATTCTCCCAGAAAATTTGATTTATCGAAGTTGGCGGCAAATACTATTTTTGAGTTATCAAGATAACAGAGTAACAGAAGTTTGAGGGCTCGAGATACCAGGTAAAAAAATTACACGTATTTGTCGTAGTTGATGGTACTGCCAATCAATTTAGTTCGAGTTATCGAATTTTCGCTGTATTTATTTTAAAATTATAAAAAAAATAAATTTGAAATCCTTAAAAGCCTTTCATTGGATATGTTACGTGGTGCAGTATTCAAATTCTTTTTTTTTTTTTATTTATATTTAAAGATCATTGACTTCCAATAGGGTTTTCCGTAATCTATAAGAGAAGAACCATTTTCTCTAATTTATTTTGAATTTAAGTATCAGTAGTTTCAGAAATAACTTTCGTCTATTTTCCTAAATAACTTCAAACATAGGCGGGGGAGGGCTAGGAGTTCGAACCCCTTCCGAAATATATAGGATGGAGGTTCATAAGGGGAGTTTTTGACTCTTAAAAGTTTGGATAATATCCGATTAATTGCGCGTATGCATTTCAGAACTGCTAAACGGTATTTATTACCTTATATATTATTTTTCGCAAATTGTTCGAGTGGAGAAAATAAATAATAAAAAAACCGTTAGCTTATTATAGCAATTTTTAGAATATGTATCAAATAATAACTATTTTCAAAAATTTGTTGTTCTTTTATTTATTATAAAAAGTTTTGTTTGTGATCAATATTTCCTCGTATCTGTGTTAAGTACACTTGTTTGGCATAAAATTTAAAAACAAAACTGAAACGTGAGCTACAATTATCAAAAACTCTAATCAATACTATCTCCTGTGAATATCAATACAGTCGAACTTGGATAACTCGAATCACCAAGTTCGAGAGTTCGAGTTGTCAAGTATAAATTGCGAGTATTTCTTATAGTTGATGCTACTGCCAACCGATTTAGTTTGACGTTCAAATTATCGAACTTTGGCTACTTATATTTATTTTAAAATTATGAAGAAATATATTAATTTGAGACCTTCACAACCAACCTGTCATTGGATATGTCACATGGTGCAGTATTTAAATTATTTTTTTAAATTATTATATGAAGATGATTGACTTCCAATAGGTTTTTCTGTAATCTATTACATTTCTGCAACTTTTTAAATTTCAGTGTCAGTAGTTTCAGAGATAACTTTCATCTATTTTCCTAAATAAGTTCAAAACTATTTAATTTAAAATTTAAAAAAATATATATATCTGAGACCCTTAGCATACAATAAGCCTTTTCATTAAATATATTACACATAGACCAGTGCTGAAGCCTTCAAAAATAGTAAAAAGTGAAAAAAAATTATAGTAGGATGAAACCCATTGGAAAAGGAAGAGAATATGACAGAAATAAAAGGGAAAAAACTAATTTACGGACGATCTGAGGTCGGAAATGAGAAGGGTGTGGTTTTTAAGGGTAAAAAACGGTTTTCCTTGATTTTCGGAAAAATTACAAGTCTTATGGAAAAAAGTTAAATAGCAAAGTTGTAGGTAATAAAAAGATCTACAACTTTTGTATTTACACTTTTTTCACATAACCTCAAAATTAATGTCAAAAATTCAAATAACCAACTTTTTGGTTTTTTATTTTCTTTTACAAAAAAATTTTCTTTTTCACGAAATTTGGCGAAAACTTACCTATTTATGTCCCAAACACGCTGTAAGTTTTTTTATTTGAAATATTTTTTCACTTTATTTTTACTTAATATCGAAAAAGCACCCTAATTTTCAATCGAAAATTCTAACGTCAAAATATCTGCTTTTTTAAAAACGTTGGTGGGCTTTTTCTTCGTTGAAATCTCTAGTTTCTGATGGTGTGAAAAAAAATATACATTACTATGGTAATTTTTCTCAGTAAAAATAAGGTGAAAAAATAAATATTTTAAATCAAACAAATTACAACGTGTTTGGGACATAAATAGGTAAGTATTCACCAAATTTCGTGAAAAAAAATGGTTTTTTGTATAAGATAAAAATAAAAAACCAAAAAGTTGGTTATTTCAATTTTTCACAAAAATTTTGAGGTTGTGTGAAAACAGTGTGAATACAAAAGTTGTAGATCTTTTTATTACCTACAACTTTGCTATTTAACTTTTTTCCATAAGACTTGTAGTTTTTCCGGAAATCAAGGGAAACCGGTTTTTACCCTTAAAAACTCACCCCCTTCCCCTTCCCGACCTCATATCGCCCGTAAATTATTTTTCCTTTCATTGCTGTTATATTCTCTTCCTTTTCCAATGGGTTTTTGTTTTGGTTTCAAAAATTATCGACCCTGGTCTAACAGTGCTGTTTTCAAAATTGTTTGTTAAGTTTCCAACTTTCCTGAAAATGTTTATTATGTATTGAAAGCGTTCGATTGTCATAATCCCAGAACTGTTTTAATTAATAAATTTAATTTATTCACAATACCAAAAAACAGAAATTACACTGCAGGAGAATTTCCAAAAATTGTATAACAGAGAAAGTATCTATTTTAAATAAAATCAGGACTAAATATAAAAAAAAAAAACAAGAAAAAAAAACGGGGTAATAAATATTTATTTTACTTCTTAATTACTTCCTCATGTCGATTTTCCCCTATTATATGAAACCATTTATTGCCGAAATTTTGTAGTTGTAAGTAGTAAAATGTAGCTACTTTCATTTTTATTTACTTACACTGTCGTGTCGTTGTTTCCGGCTCGGTGGACCACGAGTAAAAAAGGTAGATAATTGGAGCAAGGTCAAAACCGATGTTAAGCTTCACAAAAATCTGCTTTCTTTCAAACAACAAACTTTTTACCTTTTATTTAAACATGTAATGTAATGTTATGACCATGAATGTGTAATAACTTTGACTTGTTTTGCATGCTACTTTATGTAGATAATAATTAACTCTAAGTGTTATGTAATCTAACAGAACAATTTTTTATAAAACGTTTTTGCTTTATTTAGCAAAATAAGTATTGTTAGGTACTCGAACACCTTTTTCTATCTAATATCGTGTTTTATCTAATTTTTTCTCGTATAAACAGGAAAACAACTTTGTAATAAATTATATATTGATCAATATTCCATGTAATTAATTTAAGAGGAGTTAAATTGCTTGTTCTCCGATGGTCATCAGACTTACTTTCCCTTGAAACACTTCTTGCAATTTTACTTTCTAAAAAACAAGTTAGATATATCTTCCTAGCTGACCCACCGGTGCCTATCAGTCGTTGAATCTACTTTTTATTCTTACTTTAGGTGTTGAAGGACCATGTCACTGTCACCATCTCACAATTAAAGACTTTTGAATCAATCTCAGCTGATCTATTTTTTGATAGGTACTTAAATATTACTTACGTGAAATTAGATATGAAAAAAATTGATTGATTATTAATGAATAGTGATACTTAGGTACCTAATAATAATAAATTTTACAGGAAGAAAAAGCAAACAATTAGCTAGCTGTCTGTATTTAAAGCCCACTTTCGAATTTTGAGACGAATAGGGAGTCAAAGGTGAGGACATACTTTTACGTGAACTTCAACAGTATTTTAATGACTGACACAGGTATTGTTTGTTTCCTTTTATATTATTTTTTTATTATTAGTAATATAAAAACATTAACATTATAATTGAGTATTTGGCATTGCTTCATATAAACAAAAATATAGTTTTTATGCCTCGAATTATCTTCTAAAAATTGTTAGGGAGCACATAATAAGAAAATACAATAAAAAAAGAAATACTTTCTATCACCTACAAATATTTCCAAATTAGGAACTAGAAAGTACCTGCAGTAGTTTCTATTAATGGATAATATTTCTCTGTAGTTTTTATTTTTCTACTTCTTAAAAGAAAAGAATTTTACCTAAAGATGAGTTTTATCGAGTAGTCCACTTTCCACAAAAATAATTGGATTTAAAATTGAATCAGCTTCAGTACTCTCTATCTCTATCTACATACAATGTAAGTCTCGTAAAAATTAATTTGGATAATTTCAATTCGGCCAAAACGTTTCCGTCGTGTCGTCATGGAGTGGGTTAATAAAATCAATGACGTCCAATTTTTTAAACGAATTTTCTGAAACAGCGCAGATGGGAAACGTACCCAGTAATACATCTGCATATTCCGTGGAATTGTTTCAGAAATTAAATTTTTTGGAACCGGTCATCTAGTTGATTACCAGCATGACCCAGATTAGATTTTAAAACTGGACGGACGTTCTGACATTTATATAGTGAAATTATTTGTGGATTATACGTGGATCAACTGTTCAGAGACAAACGAAGACTATTCTATTATATTAAACGTATATTATGCACCATACCTGTGACATAAGTTTACTCTACTTCACTACATTAAAAGATAAACCCTTAAACGCTCCCTCTGACGGTCCATATAGTAAAATTATTGTTAGATTATGTGTGAGCCACCTTTATATAGACTTACGTAGAACATTCTGGCACTTTAAACGTATGTTGTGCAGCACTCTTGTAACTGAAGTTCACTCTACTTCATTATATTAAAATATAAACCCTTAAAATGATGCTCCAAAATATTCAGAAATGTTTGTAGGTAAATGGTTCACAACGTTACTAGATGATAAAAAAGATTCGTGTGATCTGGAATGTTCTGGATTTTTGGAAATGATGTGGATCGATCAAAAATGTTCGAGAATTTTGATTTTTTTTAAGAATAATCTAGAATGTTCGATGGTAATTTATGGTGTCCCAAAACGTCTGTAAATATTTTAAAACGTTCCCAAATATTAGAGAATGAACCAGAACGTTTCCGAATTATATAGAACGTTATTTTTACTCAAATTCACTACATTTAAATACAAACCCTTAACGCTCCCTCTGACGGTCCATATAGTAAAATTATTGTTAGATTATGTGTGAGCCACCTTTATATAGACTTACGTAGAACATTCTGGCACTTTAAACGTATGTTGTGCAGCACTCTTGTAACTGAAGTTCACTCTACTTCATTATATTAAAATATAAACCCTTATAATGATGCTCCAAAAACATTCAAAAAGTTTGTAAATGGTTTACAACGTTACTAAATGATAAAAAAAAATTGTGTGGTCTGGAATGTTCTGGATTTTTGGAAATGATTTGGATTGATTAAAAATGTTTGAGAACTTTCGAAATCTTTTCAGAATGATCTAGAATGTTCGATGGTAACTTAATTTAAATGGTGTCCTAAAACGTTTGAAAATAGTTTAAAACGTTCCCGAATATTAGAGAATGTACCAAATTGTTTCCGAATTCTAGTGAACGTTATTTTTACTCAACTTCACTACATTTAAATACAAACCCTTAACCGCTCCCTCTGATGGTCCATATTATAGTAAAATTATTGTTAGATTATGCGCGAGTTAACTGTTCAGAGACTTACGGAGAGTATTCTGGCACATTTGTGACTTTAGTTTACTCTATTTCACAATATTTAAATATAAACCCTTGAACACTCCTCCTTATGATTATATCCTAAGATTCGTCCTAATTTATTAATTAAATATGAAACTGAATATATCAAGTCAATTATTTTACCAAGAAGGAAAACATGTCTTCTGTGGCCTATGACTCGTCCAGATTAAATCTAGATGATGCTTCTTAATGCATATATTTTGGCTGATGTAATAATGTAATATGTCACCGATTTTTCTCTTAAAGTGAAAGTTAAAACTGGTTTCTATATGAAGCAGATCCTTAGCAAATAGGCATTTAGTTGTATTGAATTCTTTTAAAAGAACTGGTCATCATTACGATACTGAGAGTTTACAACAACAGCTTTGATATGTACTAAAATATAACTAAATATAACGTTCACTTTATTATTAGACGTATTCATGCTTCGAGTCAATATGTGCTTAACTTTATTTAAAATTTTTAGTATAAATTCAATAAATTAGTAGTACCTATATCTATTTTTCGTAGAATTTACTCATTATATAAATTTAAATGGATGTGCAAATGTCCTATGACGGCCACGAATTAATTTATATCTAATAAAAATGGATTCAATTTTCCTTCGATGCATATTTTGTAATGTTTTTAAGAATAAAAATCATAATAACAGAAAAACAGAAAAAACACTTTGGAGAGGTGTCACAAACTTTTTATTAAATCTCAATGTACATTTCGCTTGTTAAGACATGTAAATACTCCTGAAGATTCCCTAATAAGGCGAAATATACATTGAGATTTAACAAAAAGTTTGTGAAACCTCTCCAAGTGTTTTTCTGTTATTATAAAAAAGAACTTACATAAGTACAAATATCTTAAAATGGTTTTGCCATTAGTAATATAGAGGTATTGCAAAATCTTACGAGCCAAAACCAACGCCCAAAAGATTCTGAAGAGCCTCTAGTGCTTGACATAATTTTAAATTTTCAATATAAATTTAATAAAAATAATTTGCAGTATTTATATCTATTATTCGTAGAATTTACTTATTATATAATTGGAATATGTTAGAGAATGTATCTAATGTATGAGCTGTTAGGAGAACAACAATTAATTTCTTTAACAAAAGATTAATTTAGTTTTCAGTGAACATTTGAGATTAGAAGGATAATGAAAATTAATTAAATTATATTATTTTAGACGTTTTGGGCCATAGTGCTGACCTACAAAGGGTTAGACTTGAATTCCCAAAGGTGGTAAATTCACAAGGTTCTGTATTCTCCATAGAAGCCCCTTTTCAAGTAGGTACAACATAATTAATTACATTTGGAAACTAATTTCTTCTAAAAAACAGATTGTTAACTTTATTTTCTCTCTCGAGTCATTTTGGTCGTTATACCTTTATATTAATAATGTAGTCAGATAATAGAATTATTTGGGTTTTTATCACGGAAGAAAACAAGTTTAATTTCTTAAATAGAAACATCTGGCTCAGTGGGCATGGAAGCGGGAAACGACGAGCGATTTTAGTGTAAAATATAAAATGTATCTACCTTGTTGTGTACCCATTTTAGGTAATTCAATTACATGATGTGGAATTCTTGTAAACGACTTGCATATTTTACCATATTATCACAGTTATTTTAATTAGTTTTAGGAAAGCAACAAGAAGATTAAACCAGTGGCGGATTTACACATTTGCCGCCCGTAGGCTATTCAATATTTGCGCCCCTACTGACACCTGCAATTCTATACCCTAATTCACAATCAATTTTTTTGTCAATGAAATTGCAACTTTATGATTGTATTATATTTCTATAAGACTAATCAACAAATATTGATACGAATTCATTAGGATTAAAAATTTAAAAATGTTAAGAACTTTCGTTGAATGGATATTTACAGCTTTTATTCATTACAATATTATCATTGTTGTTTTTTTTTTAATTATCGTCATTCTAAGAAATGTATAATATTTATGAAATTCTGTGCAACAATATGCAATTTTTTACGTGTAAATTTATTAAATTTTTATTCTACATCAAACAGGTTGTTAATATCATCAGAAATATCAATAGAAAAGTATTAATTTTCCACACATATATCTAAAGTATAATATTTGTTATTGTTATTTTTAAGCAATTTTTTTTCGGATCCCATTTCTCTTCGAATAGATATATTTAAGTGGTAAAACATATTACACATTAATTGAATAGTGTGGGTGGACCTAAAGAAAAAATTATGGCAATAATTAATTTAAAAAATAGGTAAAAATACTAAATTTAAAATGTTATACTTAAACGTTATTGGAATATTTTAAAAATTCAAAATCACAATAGTATATTTTATAAATAAGCGTTTAGTGATTTTTAACATACAGACGTCAGTGTATTCAGTATACTGTATAGCACTAAAATATTGTAATTTTTGTTGATTTTTTGAGCCTCGTTTTTTTCCGTGTATAAGATAATATTTTTTTTTAATTTCTGTAAGACAAAAAAATTTTTGAGCAAACTTTGCCGCCCCCTAAAATCTGAAGGTTTTAAATACAAACAAATTTTTATTTAGGTATATTTGGAAATACTAAAATAATGTAAATTATAAGGACTGAATTCCATTCAATCGTTGTCAAATTAAATTGAGTTTTCCCACCGCAGTTTCCTCATAAAATAATGCAATAATAAAAAAAAAACAAATTAATCTTTGTATATGAAAAATTGCTTCTGCATAATTAAACCGAAGTGTGATGTGTTACCTACCTACTGTTTGTGTATCATCCTGCAATCGATCATTGCATGTTAAAACATACCATAATGGATGACAATAACTGTTGGAGATATTATCAAAATACCTCAATATTTTCTTATTTGTGATTTGCTATATTATGATAGTATGTATATGAAATGAAAAGGTATGCACTTTTTAACCTTTTATTGACAATGAAAAAACGATATTGTTCTGTACAAGAAATGATGTAGACTCTCGGTCAAAAACTTAAAACTATCTCTATTTACAAAGTGACTTATACAAAAGGGGGGAAAGAGGGCGAAACAAGTTACGGTAGGTAGAGGGTGAAAGTTGGAATACTGATACCGGATGCTGATTGTAAATTTTACGATGGGTAAGGATGTTGAACTGGAGGAGAAAGCAATGAGGGTAGTTGTAATAATACTAAATACGAAACTGACAACAAATGTTCATAAAAATTCTGGGAATGTTTCTACCCGGTAGAATACTGAACAATAACCATAACGACTGTAAAGGATTTTCCGATTGTTCTACATGAATAATCGCGGTTCCAAAAATAGACCATCAGTGTCATAATGTAACTACGATAAAGTGCTCGCTGTACAAACGTACTTTTTTAAATTTATGTTATTGAAGCTTAGTCCGGAGCACAATATTCATTAAATAAAGTGCATCAAATTGAATACCTCCTATTATAAAGCAAATAAATACCTAATGCAAAAAGCATATACATACTTGGGTTCATACGTTTGTATGTACTGTAGGTACATGATGCATGTTATGGAATTATGAAAAGTGAAACATATTGGAAATTGATGAGTCTGCTTCAATGTAGATACCTATAATCAAAATAAGTAGACCAAAGGATATCCCCTGTTTATATTTATCGTTTTATGCGACATGCAGCTAGTCAGCTTTCCCCGAACAAAACCAGCATCTACTATATACATATAATGCTAATTTTCCAAATGAGCGGTTTCAACTTTGATAGAACGAACGAACGACGACTAGAAACATAAGGAAAATTAATTAAAATATTATTGAAATTTTTGACATTTTATTAAGAAAAAAAATACATTACTAAGTACAAATATCTTAAAATGTTTACCATTAGTAAATAGAGGTATTACAAAATCCCACAGCCAAAACCAATGCCCAAAGGATTCCGAAGAGCCTGTAGTGCTTGACAAAATTTAAGATTTTCAATATTTTAATAAATTTGCAGTGTGACTATTATTTTTTGAATTTACTTATTATATAATTGGGATGGGTTAGATAATGTAATGTATGAGCAAATGCTATGAAGGAGAACAACAAAAAATTTCTCTACAAAAGATTAATTCAGTTTTCAGTGAACATTTGGGGTTAGAAACATAATGAAAATTAATTAAATTATATTATTGAAGATGTTTTGGAACATAATGCAGACCTACAATACAATACGTTAGTACAAGTATCTTAAAATGTTTTTTCCATTAGTAATATAGAGGTATTACAAAGTCCCACCAGCCAAAACCAATGCCCAAAAGATTCCGAAGAGCCTGTAGTGCTTGACAAAATTTAAGGTTTTCAATATTTTAATAAATTCGCAGTGTGTCTATTATTCGTAGAATTTACTTATTATATAATTGGATGGGTTAGATAATGTAATGTATGAGCTCTTAGGAGAACAACAAAAAATTTCTTTAACAAAAGATTAATTCGGTTTTTAGTGAACGTTTGATATTAGAAGGATAATGTTAATCTAATACATATATAAAATTCTTGTGTCACGATGTTTGTAGTTAAACTCCTCCGAAATGGCTCGACCGATTTTCGTGAAATTATGTGTGCATATCGGTTAGGTCTGCGAATCGTTCATCTACTTTTCATCCCCCTAAATGTTAAGGGTGGTCCACTCCTAAATTTTTTTTAAATTTTTTAAACAAAATTTTTTGTTTTTATTTTTTTATGATACAGCATACTAAAATATATACAACCCTTAATTTTCACCCCTCTACAGTCAACCCCCATTTTTTAATAGCGATATTAGTACTGTAATAATCTTCAATTCTCAATGGTTGATTACTGTTGAATTTTTATCAATCGATTAGTCATCCCCGCCAGGCGTCTACTGATGTCACTACTCACCCAGCAAATAGCACGGAGTGGGGATGAGAATGAAGCAGATTCTTTTAGAAAATTACGGGAAGTTCAAATATGTTCTAAGAAGTGAAAGAATGTTTTATAATAACACATCAGAATGATTTGGCAATGTTCAAGAATGTTTCAGAATCTTGAAGATCATTCAAGAATGTTTCAGAATGTTAAAAAAAGTTAGAGAATATTTTGAATCATTATGGGATGTTCTGGATAGTTCTAAATTCGCGAATATTCTAGAATGTTCCATCAAACGTGTGAATAATCTTACCGGGCAACGCCGGGTATTGCTGCTAGTTAAAATATATTAATTTAAACGTTTTGGACAATATTGCTGACCTACAATACAATACATAAGTACAAATAGCTTTAACATTAGTAATATAGAGGTATTATAAAATCTCACGAGCCAAAACCAACGCCCAAAAGATTTGGAAGAGCCTCTAGTACTTGACATAATTTAAAATTTTGAATATAAATTTAATAAATTTGCAGCGTGTCTACTATTCGTAGAATTTACTTATTATATAATTGGATGTGTTAGGTAATGTAATGTATGAGCTCTTTGGAGAACAACAATTAATTTCTTTAACAAAAGATTAATCCGATTTTCAGTGAACGTTTGAGATTAGAAACACAATGAAAATTAATTAAATTATACTATTTTAGACGTTTTGGACCATATTGCTGACCTACAATAAAATATACATAAGTACAAGTATCTTAAAATGTTTTTGCCATTAGTGAAATAGAGGTATTACAAAATTTCTTAGAGAGCTTCTAGTACTTTCCGATTTTTCGATTTTGAATATAGCAACACCTAAATATATTTACCTAACAAAAATTTGAGAAAACTTTAATCAGTTAAAATTTAATAATTATAATGTCGCAAGTACTTGGAAAAGACGAAGTTACTCACAAAATAATATGATTATGTAATACATATGTAACCTTTTAAATTTGATTAAGATTCCAAATTGCATCTAAACTCAATGCGAGAAGACATCAAAAGGAAAGTTACTATGCTATAACGCTAAATTAGACGAAGTATTTGTGATATTGGATTTGCAATTACAATTTCAGGATATAGGATCAAACTAAGAACACATTTATTGCATTCCTTCACTTTAATAACAATAATAAGGTTTGATAAAGCAATTCGCTTATTAGTTACTTAACAAACTAGTTAAGAACTAAATTATAAGTTTTTAAAGCGTTAACAAGTGCAATATTTGCCTCCTTCACTCAGGAATTGCAAAATATTTCAATTTGTTGCAAATTATTTTATTTGCACTTGAACTTGCGGTTTTACAGTTTTTGCAAGCTTACTAACCAGAACGTAAGAAAATTTCTTTGTGGACTGACAAAAGACTTGTTTATTGTTGCCAGGATTTTTTTTTTAAGATATATATAAAGTTACTGACCTAGTCCACAATTCAATTCATTATTTAAACCACTACATGTACATACATACATACGGTGGAAGACGAAGCACGAAGTTATTTTGTAAAAAACTAACTATTGTTGTTTATGATACCTGTCGAACACTTTTACTTTCTAATAAAAGAAAACTATTTCATAATCGCAAAATTTCGGGTAGAATGGATGATTTAATGACACAGTTATATACTTGCATGTGGATTAAAATTTATAATACAAAACCACCAGCATTGAAAATAAAAAAGGAAAAAATATATTGTTCATGCAGTGTGAGTGAATAAAACGTTACTATTTTTAAAATGCTTACTCATTTTACTTAGTTCATATACCAAACGTAAATATATAAATTTAATAATGTGTAAATATTGCAACACTAACCCTACACAAACTGAATATTGTTAACCAACGTTAGGTATGCATTATTTATAATGTTTGTATTTGTTGTAATTTGGGTCTCCTTTCAAACGCCATCCGAGACGAAGTGCCTAATTATTCATTTGCACATCTTCAACAGACTCGACTGTAACTTTTCATAACCCAAATAGCAATCTTCAGCAGATTCATAAAGCTACACGATACTTTCACTCACTGTAGCTATATTATAATAATTCTGAAACCAGGCGTCGATATTGTTGATGTCGATGTCATTGGTTGTTAGCGCCTTTGCCGAAATTTACTTTCTAAATGTGCCATTTCATATATGTAATAAAAGACATAAACAATCGGAATGAAACGGGTTTTTTAAATTGTACCTGCATTCTATGTTTTACTTGAAATGCGTTAAAACTCAACAATGAAAGTTTGTCCTATAAAAATAAAGTGACTGTACTGAAAAAACTTGTTGGTAGCAGCAGTGAAACTAACTACTAACTAACTAACAAAATTGTAAAAAGGCGAACATGAATTAAACCGAAATTATTTTATAAGGCCCTAAGTTAATAAGAAATTAATGTGCTGTAACAGAAGATTGTATAATTATCACTAAAAATATTGCTAAAATCATTATCTTTTTATATATATATATATGTATATATAGGGCTTTAAATTTGGTATTTGCTGAAATTTAACAAGTACATTTAGTTAAAAAATGAATTCTCTATATTTTAGTATTTTTTTTTTATTAAAATTAACAGGGGTCGTTGTTAGTTTGAAAAAGTTAATGAAGAATTACCCAAATATATTTTAACTACAAAAGCAAAAATATTATTAAATAATATTAAATTCTTCTTACTTACCTTCATGTCTAATATTTCGTTTGTAGAAGGCAGTTACACTTTTAAAAAGAACACTCGTAAAGTAGGTACTTCGTACAATAACTCTCACCTACTAACTGAGAAGAAGAAAGTACCATCGGGTTATGAAGACCATGTATACCAACAAGATTCGCCCCTCTCACTGATTAAAAGTTATTTTTAATATCATAAAACAGGTAAGCAAAAAAATTAATTTAAGTCTCATAGGTACATTTACTTTTATTTTCTTTTTTGTTTTATTGTACCTGTGAATAATAAATTAATTTCATTATTTGCTCATTAAAAAAACTTAGTTTGTTGCAATTAAGAAACTAAAAACATTTTAATATTGTCGAGGTAACCACTACCAATAATTAATTGGTTAATTAAAAAATTCTTTAATTCCTTCAGTAGACACACTGCAATATAAAAAAAATATGATATTTATAAAATACTATAAATTAAAATTTTGTTTGTGCTAAAAAAGTTCTTAAACATGAATTAAACCAATTCTAGCACATTAATGTACGATACGACATTTATAATACACCTAGCTATGCCCGCGACTTCGTCCGCGTGGAATAGTGACTTTCGGCAGCATTAAAAATTTTTGTCTTCTATATTTTTATTTTCTGGGCCGTAAGCCTTTCTGCCGACTTCATTACACAAAAACTTTCATTCCTTATTTTTGCCCCCTTTAGGGTAAAATTTTTAGAAACTCTAAATGTCGTATTTATATTTAATCAAAAGCTTAAAAAATAAGTTTCAAGCCTCTAGCTTTATATCTACTTATCTATCTCTGTACCAAATTCTCATTTAAATCGGTTAAGTAGTTTGGGCGTGATTGCGTAACACACAGACAGACAGTTACTTTCGTATTTATAATATTATAGATTAATATAGTTTAATTATAGTTTAAAATAGTTTATAAAGCTTAGTATTCAACTACTTTTATTGATCCAAATAAACAAAACCTCTATAACTTTTTAACTTAATATTTTAATTTTCTGGGCCGTAAGCTTTTTGGACGACGCCATTACACAAAAACTTTCATCGGTTAATTTTATCCTCTTTAGGGTAAAATTTTTACAAACATTGAATGTCGTATTTATTTATATCCAATCAAAAGCCTAAAAAATAAGTTTCAAGCTTCTATCTTTAAAAATTACGGAATATCCGCACAAACTTTCCTATTTCAACACCTTACAATCCTTTTTTCGCATTAAAAAGTAGACTATATCCTTTCGCAGGCTCTAGACCATCTCTGTACCAAATTTAATTTAAATCGGTTCAGTAAATTTTAGGTGAGATTGGGTAGCATACAGACAGAGTTATTTCCTCATATATAATATTCCTCGAATTAATTTTCATCGATTTTCCCATGGGAATAAGATATTTTTTCGCAGTAAAACGTAGCCGATGTGTTAATCCAGGGTGTCAGCTAATTCCATACCAAATTTTATTAAAATCGCTCCAACCATTTAGACGTGAAGAAGTAACAAACATACACACTCACACACTCACAAAGTTTCGCCTTTATAATATTAGTGTGATTTTTAAACGTA
The DNA here is from genome assembly GCA_029378335.1 of Agrilus mali. Classification (NCBI taxonomy): domain Eukaryota; kingdom Metazoa; phylum Arthropoda; class Insecta; order Coleoptera; family Buprestidae; genus Agrilus; species Agrilus mali. Next base: position 11,731,695 of record CM055663.1, on the reverse strand, counting down.
AAGGTACTGGAAGAGCTTTATCCTTTTTGTGGCTTACCCTTTTCGGAGGCGCCACTGGTACCATCTCTCAGCAAATTAAGATCGTCCTCCTTTCCAATTAATTATTATTTGGCGCAAACGACAGGATTTGAAGTGATTCGTCTTCGTTACCTAATAGTTTAAAATGAGTTCTTATGCAAAAGTAAAATTTTTCCGTTCACTAATTTATTTATTAGTTATATAAAACATATGAGAAGAGCATCTTAAAGTCCAATCAATTACTGTCGGTACACTTCGAATTCAACGAAACTAAATGTAACGTTAATCAACAATTTATAATCAACATTATTTATTAACTCTGATACTTTTACATAGTTTATTGACATCTGTTTTTTCTTTATATTTATTTAAGTTATTATTTAATCAACCAAGCGAACGTTTGCGAAATTGGAAAAGGAAATAGTTGGAAAAAGTAACATATAATATTACAAGTTATCCTCTAAATACTTTACAAAGATTTAACAACTTCTATAGGAGTAAAAATTATTTATGAGATATCTTTTCTCTAACAGCAGTAAGACGTGGGTACGTGAAAAATTAAAAAAGTGAAAATACGACACGCCATTAGATATTTTTAACATATACAAGAAGTTCTATGACTATTTACATATACTGCAGCATGGATATCAAGACTTAAATAGAAAATCAGAGCTGCATGTGGAACATTTGTCTACTAGCAGCTCGCTTTTTTATTGTGACCAGAAATATTTGTTGCATTATAATCTGTAATATGTATTATTTGTAAAAGTATTTGAATTGATAAAAATACATTTTGCAAATAGAGTCAATTTTAATGTTAAAATGAATTATTGTTTAATTTTTAATCGAGTAATTGAAACTTAAACAAAATAAATATTTATAGTCATTAGTAAATAGGTATTAGGTAGGATATGTTCGAGATCTTTTTCTGATAAATTGATATGATTTTATACATAAGTATTTAGTTTAATTAATATTGACACACGAAGATATTAAAACAGCATCTATTTTTGAGGGGGTAAGTGCTAAATAAATAATCTATCTATAGACAAATTGGTAAAGGCTTTCGCGGCCAGAAGATGAACCGGTGATATTCGTCGGGTTTAAAGGCCGTCGTCGATTGGAATTTCTTCCTAACGTTTCGCTAGCACGAGTGGCGAGCTTCTTCAGAGGTCCTTCCATCTTCGATGCTGGATGTAGACTGATGATTTCTCCTGCGCAAGTTGTATTTATGCTGGTGGGTAGGGGGCGGAGCCTGTTCCGCTTCAGTCGACCGTGTGGAGGCGGTCGGAATTGTTCGAGCGTTCCTGAGAATTGGGTTCCAGATCTGATTCAGCTTTAGCGTTTCCTCCTTTTTATTGAAGTTTTCTGGGTGTTTATGGATTTCAATGGCCTCTCTAACCATCCTGTTGTGGTAACCGTTGACTGAAGACAGTAGCTTGCAGTTCCCGAAGAGTATATTGTGGTCTCCGTTGCTTAGTGCGTGTTCGGCCACAGCAGACTTTTCTGAGTGTCCTAGCCGGCAGTTAGCTTTGTGCTCTCTGAGTCTTGTTCCCATAGATCTCTTGGTGGTTCCTATGTACACTTTTCCGCAGGAACAAGGTATGCGGTAAACTCCTGACGATGAAAGAGGATCCCTTTTGTCCTTTGCTGATCTGACGGTTTGCTGGATCTTCCTCGTTGGTTTGAAGATCGTACTGATGTCGTGTCTTTTTAGAATTCTGCCAATCCGGTCTGTGATCCTAGGTACATAAGGTAGAAACGCTCGAGAGCTAGTGCACTGTTGGTCGATCTTCGGTGCCTTTGGCCTGTTCAAGCCCATTGATCTCTCGATCTCCCTCTTGTTGTAGCCATTCGCCTCGAAGGCGGTTTTTAGGTGTTCGAGTTCCACTTGGAGGTTTTCTGGTTCGCAGATCCTATGTGCTCGTTCAGTCAGGGTTCTGATAATGCCATACTTCTGACTCGGGTGGTGGTTGGATGAAGCGTGTAGGTACCTATCTGTATGGGTTGGTTTCCTGTATACGGTATGGCCCAATTTGTTGCCATGTTTTTTCACTAGCACGTCCAAGAAGGCTAACTGTCGGTCATTCTCGGTCTCCATGGTGAACTGGATGCTCTGGTGCTGACTGTTCAGGTGTCGGAGGAAGTGGTTTAGTTTTTCCATACCGTGTCTCCAAATCACGAAGGTGTCGTCCACGTATCTGAACCAGGTTGTTGGCTTGTATTCCGCGGTCTCTATGGCTCTCTTCTCAAAGTGTTCCATAAAGAAGTTGGCTATTACCGGACTTAACGGACTTCCCATAGCCACACCGTCTATCTGCTCGTAAAAATTCCCTTTCCACACGAAGTAGCTTCCAGTGAGGCAAACTTCAAAGAGTTTGCAGATGTCAGCAGGGAAGATCTTAGTCACCAGGTCGAGGCACCCTGTTACAGGTACTTTGGTGAACAGTGAAACGATGTCAAAACTTACAAGGATATCCTCCGGTTTTAGGTTGATGTCCCGAATCTTGCGTACGAAGTCAGCGGAGTCCTTGATGTAACTGGTACTTTGTCCCACATGAGGTTGGAGTAGCGATGCCAGGTATTGAGCTAGATAGTATGTTGGAGAACCGGGAGCGCTTACTATTGGTCTTAGAGGTACATTAGCCTTGTGGATCTTGGGAAGTCCATACAGCCTCGGTGGAGCAGCTTCCGTCCTTATAATTCGCTTTTTGATGTCTTCCGGGATGGATGATGACTTGATGAGCCGGTTGACTAGGCGTAGTTTCGCTTGTGTTGGATCTTTCTTGAGGAGTTTGTAGCTTTTCGGGTCCAATCAATCTGATCAGAATCAGATCTGGAACCCAATTCTCAGGAACGCTCGAACAATTCCGACCGCCTCCACACGGTCGACTGAAGCGGAACAGGCTCCGCCCCCTACCCACCAGCATAAATACAACTTGCGCAGGAGAAATCATCAGTCTACATCCAGCATCGAAGATGGAAGGACCTCTGAAGAAGCTCGCCACTCGTGCTAGCGAAACGTTAGGAAGAAATTCCAATCGACGACGGCCTTTAAACCCGACGAATATCACCGGTTTATCTATAGACAATTATAAACTTACCTAGTACAGCACATTAAATCTACTTAGGTGTAAACAAATCACAGTCGTTTTTAAATAATCAAATATACATTTGGGTAATGGAATTGACTAGGCAAAACGTTTCATGAAAACCACAAATTATATTCTTCAACGTTCAAGTTTCAAAATCAGTTATTTATATTTATTAATAAATATCAATTGCTATATCTACATATGATATTTAATTATGTCCAATAAAATTTAAATCGATTAATTATTTATTGATTAATGGGTTCCACAATGACCCACAATACGTTAAAAAATCCAGGAAGTACTGTAGAAGTGTTACTACAACTCGGGTATGTTTTTAACACCGGCAGTGCTGAGTCATCGTTCCCCACAGTGACTCGTTCTGAGTCAAAAATACTATATAATTACTTTTTAAGTATTAAATGACTCAGTCCTCGGTATAGAACACAATACATAGCATTAGTAAAAATATTAATACCAAAGCAACATATTTCTGCTCAAAAATACTTAACACAAAAGCAGAAGCATGTTACTTTTATGAGTATCGTGTCAATATTTTATTTATTAAATTGAAACTCCTGCAACTATTGAAGTAAAGTAGAATAAAACCATAAAAATTAATAGCTAATACTATGAGTACAATAATTGAAATAAAAAAATATCACACAAAAATATCACTGAAAAATTGAAGTAGTAGTAGTAGTTGGAATGAGTATTTGAAAAGTTTCTGGAATGTCTAAAAAATTAACATGTAAGTATTATCTAGATTTAAATATCATTTCCTGATTTTATTCTGTTAGGGCTCACACAGAATATAATCGGAACGAATCGTAAAATTAACAAGTTAATCCTATCTTTTAAGCAATTAAGTAACGTCAAGTAGATACTACAATCAATAATGTTATAAGTACAACAATTTACTAACAACAAGCTTACTAATATTACTTTTTCTTTTTAGAAAAAATTGAGATTTTGTTTCGATAGTAATAATAATTTGATTTTCACTTGTTTCTCAAAAAACATACAAATCCGTGCTAAAGGTGTTGTTAGACGACAGCAGGAAGGATGCACAATAAGGACGATTGAACGAATTATAGTGGAATAAAAATGGTACAATTTGACCCAAACACATAGTAATTGGTGTTAAGATAATAGATATATATCTAAAAGTATGTAAAAATATAACAGACAGAAGGTTCCAGAATATTTTAGAAGGTTCAAGAATATTTCTGAATTTCCAAATGGTTCGAGAATATTCTGGAACTTTCTAGAAGGTTAGAGGATGTTCTAGAAATTTTCAAAAGGTTCGGGAAGGTTCTAGAATATTATGAAAACCTGTAGAAGGTTCTAGAAGCCACTTATTAGAGTTGTAAGTCAATACAAGCAAGAATATGCTCCAGAAATATCCGGAAGGTTCCGAAATTTTTCAGAATTCTTTAGAATGTTCAAGAATGTTCTAGAAGGTTCAAGAATGTTTCAGATCTCATGAACGATGCCTGACAAGGGTTGCAAACTACAAATGGGAAAGTCGACACCAAAAGGAGAGAAGCAAGTGAAACCCGGCGGACAACAATATTTAGAAACAGCAACAATCTCAATTTTTTCTCATTGAGCTAAAATGCCACGAAATTTATTATTGTCTCGATAATGTATTGACTTAATGTGTCTTTTGTTTAAAGGCCCAAAGCAGTTATTATATATTATTGTACAGACGCGTAAAAGATATTCGACGACTATACGAGATTACGTAACGTGTAGGTCTCCTTTGAGGATCCTCGTGAATGTTTTCTTAAATTGTTGGTTAGCGAGCGCATAGCAAAACGGATTTAATGGACTGTTTGCGTAACATAAAAAATAAGAGAACATGAATAAATGTTCATTGGTGCATGGAGGTTCGGAACAGAAACCCTCGACCAGGGCTAAAATATGATACGGCGTCCAACAAACCACGAAAGCACCTAATATAAAAGAGATTGTCCTCAATGCTTTTCTAGCTCGGTTTTCCGATTTCGATTTCTGACGTCCGAATTGTTCCTTCTTTTTCGTTCCCAGTTTTAAACGTTTTCCGAAGCTTTTGACAAAACTCCTTTTGTTCGAATTGCAACCGTCGATTATGGTTTTTGTGCTTGTTTGATTTCTGTTCAGTTCAACTTTTGTTGCTACAATGGCACTGGGACTGGAAGCAGTTCCAGACGTTTTCTCATCAGATCCGATCGTTTCTTCTCTTTGACTACTTTTTTCTATTACTACTACACTATTTACAACTGTTTTGTCTTGCGACAGGATAATCTCAGTGTCCATTTTGTTCAATTTACATACTGGTAAGGGGGTGACTTGTTTGGAGGACGCTTGAACGCTGGACTTAATGGATGACGATTCCTGCATTATACTGGATGGTGGAGATTCGTATGCGACAGAGGAGACTGCTACAGAACTTTCGTCCATAAATCTGAGATCGGCGTTATCTAATCCTAAAAGTACATCGCATGTCCTTTGTGATTTGGTTAACGTTTGATTTTTAAAATTGAGGGTGCTGCAGGGTGAAGCACTGCTATCTTGGAATTTGGAAGGAGGAGTTATGATACTTTGGGATTTTATGGAGAATTCTGGAGAGTAAACGTTCACGTTAGCTGCATAGGATTGTAAGCTATTTGTGGCGGAATTATTCTCTTCTATTTGTGGAAGCGACTGGGCAGTATCTGGAGATAATTTTCGTTTCTCAGTATTATCTATTAGTTCGGGAAAAAGAGACCCATTGATTTTACATGTTCTATTAACAGCGTTTACAGGTGAGACGCTGGATTTGACGAGTATTCCAACGACAGAAGCTCGTTTCTTCGACAAATCTTGCAGACAGGGAGTGGAAGGACAATCCTCATCCGAATCGAACGCAGGACTGCTAGATCTTTCGAACTTTTCCTCTGTAGTAACATGAGTGGGAGGGATGATGAAAGTTCTTCTTTCCGTAGTCATGTCAGCAGTTGCTATCGTCGTGGTTATTGTGGTATTGCTCCTTTGACTGCTCGTTTTTTGACTAGAACTGGATTCTCCTGAAGTACCGCCAGGTTGATTATCCTTTACTGTTAAATTGTTACTAGTAAGAGTATCTAATGGAACTTTGTTAGTGTTTGGAGTTAAAGTTGTTTGGACCTTGTCCTGGCTCAGGAGAGTACTTTGAGTTTTGGATAATCCAATGCCGGCTGCTCTTCCGGCCATACCGGTCATTGCTCCAGCACTCAGAGCCACCATGGAATGCATCTTCCTTTGCTTTGCTTCGCTTTTTTTCTGCATATCGTATGCAGTCTTGTAAATACCCCCGTAGAGTATGAACAGTACTACCAACGTTGTCCAGTAGTATCCTATGATGAGTGCCGTGTTAAAAATTGGATCCTTGAGGAACTGAACTGCACACTGACCCGGCAAAAGGTCCCTGTACCCAACAAAATGTTCCCATCCAAAAATGCTGATGAAGAAAAGTAGAGCGGGGATGATCCATGTTATTGTGACCATCCAAATTACCTTCGGTTTTGTCCTCCAACTTCGATATTTAGCGGGAATTTTGACAGAACAAAACCGATCGATGGTAATAAGGAGAACGGTGTATTGAGAAACGAGACAAACCGTATAATCTACTGACAACCAAAGATCGCACAATAATGGTCCCAAATCCCAATACCCCATTAAAACATAAACCGTGTAAAATGGCATCGAAATCGTCCCTGAAATTAAATCTACATGTACTTATCAATCAATAAAATTATTATAAAATTTGTTTACCTATAAGCATATCCGTTGCTGCCAAAGATGCAATGAAGTAGTTGCTAGGTTGTCGGATATTTTGATCAACGAGAAAAGCGAGAAGAACCAACACGTTTCCGGATATTGTGAGGATTATACATATCCCCAAACATATCGAAATTATGATCGTCTGCCATAGTTCGAAGGGTGGAAGAACGGGCGTAAAACCATCGTCTGCGGATACCGAGAAGGTGATTGTTTCGTTTTCGATCGAACTATTTTCTGTCCACGTTTCGATCTTGTCCGTGTAGAAGGGCCACGATATTGAGATGTTCAGGTTTTGGATGCAATCTTCGAAGGTCCAGTTCTTGTACACTTCTCGACACAGGCGTTCGCGTTGCCTTTGAAGTCTCCTGGAATTTGAAAGAGAACTTCAGAAGTCAAATTTTAATATCAATGTATATTATAAAAGTAAATCTGCAATGTGCGTGCCTCTAATGTTCCACAACAGAACTCCGCAGTTTCAAGAGAGTTATATGATATTGTAGCATTCCATGTTCCATCTATGAAAAAAGTTTCTGTTTTCAACTGCAGAGGTTGGCATCGCAGATATGGAGTCAAAAGTCACCTCAGATGACTTCATATGAGAGAACGAAAGGAAATTTTTCAAAATATTCTACAATTTTCCAAAAGGTTTGAGAATCTTGAGAATTTTTCAGAAGGTTAGAGAATGTTCTAGAACTTTCTAGATAGTTAGAGGATATTTTAGGATTCGCCAAAAGGTTTTAGAAGGTTCGAGAATATTATGGAAACCTGTAGAAGGTTCTAGAACCCATTGATTGGAATTGTAAATAAATACAAGCAGGGATTTGTTCTCGAGATATCTGGAACGTTAAAGAATGATAGAATGTAGTAGAAGATTCGAGAATATTCCTAAATTTTCAGAATGTTCGAGAACGTTCTACAACTTTCTAACAGGTTAGAGGATATTGTAGAATTTTCTAAAAAGTTTTAGGAAGATCGAGAATATTATGGAAAACTTTAGAAGGTTCTAGAACCCACTGATACAAGCAGGGATATGTTTGAAATTCGAAATATGGGAAATTATTAGGGAATTTTGACTTTAATTCGGGCAGGGGAGGAGGCAGGAGAACCAATCTTCCTTTGGGAATTTTGGGAATAGATTTAGCTAAATTGCCAAAAACAGAACAAAAATAAGAATCCAGAGAACTAGAAATTGAATCAATGTCTCCCCAAATGCTAAGAAATGGTCTCAACACGTTTCGTTTCCTTACGTATCATAAATATGTCGACCATCCTTTATGATTCATCCTGCCTACTAAATAACACTGGTCTACAAAAAAAATATTTTTTTATGTAACATGAGGAACTTTTGCTAATTCCTATTTACTTTTCCCTGCTGAATCCGAAAATGACCCTGAAAACCCTGTACCACGTCTGGGTTTTTAGTTACAGAGACTGGCAAAGGTGTGGTAAAAATAATAAAACTAACACTTCGAACTAAATCTATATAACCAAAAATTATAATATAACAGTACACATTGATTTTCTTGTCTTTTAAACTTTTTAATTGCAATATAGCATTTTAAAGAGATATACATATATATATATATTTTCGTTATCACTTTTTTCTTTTATGTGGATTTGCATCTTCCTTTTTCAAGAACCAACAGGAATCTCCGAGCATTGCAGGATCCCAGTGGCCTTGGTATCTCGTTTCAATTGTTGCTATATCCTGGTGAAATCTCTCACCTTGTTCATCACTTATAGCTCCAAGATTCTCAAGGAAAAAGTTAATATGCGAGTGAAGGAAGTGAATCTTAAGGGACATTCGGCAACCCATAGTTTTGTACGTTTTCAAAAGGTTAAGTACTAAACGCTTGTAGTTATCTTCTCTGTTGTTGCCAAGAAATCCTTTCACTACCTTCACAAATGCTTTCCAAGCAGCCAATTCTGTTTTGTTTAGCTGTTTTTCAAATTCAACGTCACGTATATCCTTCCTGATGTCTGGTCCAGTGAAAATACCTTCTTTTAACTTCCCTTCACTAAGTCGTGGGAAAAGTACCGACAAGTACTTGAAAGCTGGTCCCTCTCTGTCCATCGCTTTTACAAAGTTCTTCATAAGACCTAACTTAATGTGGAGAGGAGGAAGTATTACATTTTTGGGGTCAACCAAAGAATCGTTCAACACATTTTCTTGACGGCCATGCTCGTTTAACAAAGTGATTTTTTCGGTCCCTGCTGTCCCATAAGCACAAAAAACAGCAATACTTTGTATAGCCACCCTGAAGTCCCATTAAGATAGCTATCACTTTTAAGTCACCACATATTTTCCACTTAAAATCATCATACTTGATTGCCCTTAGAATTGCAGCCAAGTTGTCATAAGTCTCCTTCATTGAAACTGAGTAAGCCACTGGAATTGACGGCTTTTCATTTCCATTGTGAAGTAAAACAGCCTTAAGGCTAGACTTAGAGGAGTCAATAAAAAGGCGCCACTCTGTAGGAATATGGGCTAGTCCAAGTTCATTCATTAATCCCACAATGTCGAAACATACGCATATAGGCCCCTCAATTTTGAAAAATACAGAGAAGTTAACATTTCTCTTTCTAAAGAACGTTATGGTTGTGCCCTTTGCCAAGAGATTCCACTCTTGTAGTCTTGAACCTAGTAGTTCAGACTGCTGCTTTGATAAACCTAAATCACGGGCCAAGTCATTTAGTTCGTTTTGCTTAATAAGGTGAGGTTCACTAGACGGAGGAATATATGTAGGATCAGTAGTACTTTCTAATAAATCTTCAGTTTTCAACTTTAAATCTTCATTGTCATTTAATTCTGGAATGACCACATCTTCCCAGTTCAAAGGTGGAGTTGTAATGGGTAAGCCTTCACCGTGGGAAACAGGTTTAATTGCAGAAGGAACAGTCGGATAGTTAATTTTGTTCTTCCTCTTCTTTGAATAACCTTCAGTATTAGTAAGGCAAAAGTAGCAGTCATTAAAGTGGTTGGTTGCTTCAAGCCAGACCATAGGTACAGCAAATGGCATACTGCATCGGTTACCCTTCATCCACTGAATAAGTGTTACGTTACAACTTACACAACAACTATGTGGCGCCCAGTGTTTATCTTGGTCCAAAATACAAAAAATATGCTTTTTTTACACTTTCAGTCATAGGTCTACTTTGAGATTTTAATACATAACGCCCACAAATGTAGCAAAACTTATCTGGGGAATTTTTGCACAGTCTTCGCTGATTTGATGCCATTTTCGCACAAAACTACAAATGAAAACACACATAACCTTTCTTCACAAATACAGTACTTTAGTGAGAGTGAGAGAAGAAAGCAAAGACCATCAAACACACCCACCCCCACTCTCCTGTAGTGTTGTCAACTGTCGAGCTTCAAAGAGAGAAATAATGTATTATGTATGGTAATGTATGATGATACCACATGTTGGTAACATAAAAATGTGACGTGGTGGCTATATTTGGATTGTTATTTCGTTATCGGGAAGCTAAACAAATAATACAAATGCTATCTGTGAGCTTTTGCTTGTATTGTAGGTTCACTAGCGTTGACTATTGACCATGAACTTTTCTTTAAAAAATTATTGGATAGACGATCTGCTGCCTGTCTCGTCAAACCTAGTTGGTGCCCATGCATAATAAAAACTATTTCAGAATATTATTATCTTTTACTGACCGACAGTCGTCGGTTATTCGAGCTTTTATAATGGAATTCTTTCAATTTGCAGCTGACATTTCAGAGACACTTTTACAAAAGCTCGAATATTATCAGAAAGTTCATACCACTATAAAGAAACATACACAGAGATCATTAAAGTTTATGGTGCAGGATAATAGATTGTTTTGCATTTAAGTTTAACGGTTTAATTTCACTGAGAATTTACCCTTTGAGCTTTTATATCTTTCGTCATAACGAAGAGAGGGATGAACTGTTCTATGCGTTGTTATAAAAGGAAGGATAATATTCTATTAGAAAACGTCCTTCGTTATATTTATGGATAACACATCGATTTTATTTAAAGGGATAGTCTCACTGTAACAAAAGAAAACAACCCTTTAAGATTTCGAATTAGTATTTATTTTAAATTTTTTTGGAGGTTTAAGGCTTTTAAATTTGACCCCACGTATTATATGACTCCAAGAAGCCACTGTTATTTATTTAAAAACCATCAATTAGTTATAAACTCATAAGTTTTGAAAAAATTGATAAACCACTTAAAGGAACATTCATCTCTTAACAAATTTGTTTCGACCTACAAGGTCATCTTCAGAAAAAGCAATCATAACTAAGTTTTACCATTCTGTATTAAATAATAAGGTAAAAAGCCCCCTCCCTATGAGTCGTAATTATCAAAAACACGGTACTTCAAGGATTATGAGTGTATGATGATGATAAAGTGGTTTATAATCGTGACTGGCTAAATAGTTAATTTGCGATAACGAGCCCCAAGATGTGTTTTGTGTCTGCATTCCCATTTCGCGTAACTAGAAAGCCATCCATCGGGCCCCCATGCCATTATTTGGGATTGAATTGATTTCTCATTTTCCGCTATCGGTTTTTCAGTCGGTCGTGGGCCTAATGAACCTTTTTATCTTTCATTTCATGCGACTTGATAACTAGAAGTAGGTCACAAACGTTAGCGACCGAATAACCAAGCGACGTCTAAACGGAAACAAGGAAAAGGTCGATGCAGAAAAAACACGAGTGGAAGAAACTATTAACCAAATCCAAACAAGAAAGTTGAAGGGAACTCTGTCATGTATTATAAACACAAGAAAATAGTTGCTCAGTCTAAACCGTTTGCCCATAAAATTAGTAAAGAGGCCTTAAAACTAGAATGCTTTATTTATTTTTCAAAAGGGTCGTTAATGTTCTAGAACTTTTGTAGGTGGTTGAAGAATTTTCCAAAAGAAGGTTCGAGGATATTATGAAAATTTGTAAAAAATTCTAGAAGCGACTTATTAGAGTTGTAAGTCAATACAAGCAAGAATATGCTCTAGAAATATCCGGAAGGTTCGAAAATCTTTCAGAATTGTTTAGAAGGTGCGAGAAAGTTTTAAAAGGTTCAAGAATATTTCTGAAATTACAGAAAGTTCGAGAATGTTCTAGAACTTTTGTAGATGGTTAAAGAATTTTCCATAAGGTTCTATAAGGTTCGAGAATGTTATGGAAACCTGTAAAAAGTTCTAGAACCCACTTATTTGAGTTGTAAGGCAATACAAGCAAGCTCTAGAAATATCCGGAAGGTTCAAAAATCTTACAGAATTCTTTAGAAGGTGCGAGAAAGTTTTAAAAGGTTCAAGAATATTTCTGAAATGTTTTTCTAGAACTTTTTAGCTTCTACCTTAAAACTAGGATGTTTTATTGCACTTTGTATTCAAAAAATTGTTTCATTGATTTTTAAATTAGTTGTGGAAATTCAATGCGAACATTAAAGTGAATGTAAGTGTCAAAGTTCAAAGTTGAAATTATGATAGCAGACGACAACTTTTAATGTAAAGATCATGCCATGAGCTGGTGAAAATTGGAGAAGGAAAGGCAACAGGTGCACAACGAATAAGTCTTGTATGACAGTTTACCAGAAGCTGGGGCCTAACTGAAAAAGTTGGCTAATAATTTATCAGCCTAAAACTCGAGGTAGTTTATAAACTTGTTCGGATGATAACGTACAAAAAGGCGCTAAATTGTTTATGTAGTTTAGACTTCAAAACTTTCAATAACTTTCAGAAAGAAAAATGAAAAGTGAAATTGAATGGAAATTCTGTTAGCTTATAGAACAAAAAGATCAAAGCAACATAGTAAACAAGTTTGGAAAAATAGGCAAATAAGATGATTCTAGCAAATATTTCAACTGAGGTCAAGGGGGTGTTACTCCCCTATATATCTTAACAAAGGAACCAAACTAAATAATGAATACTCTCCTATAAATTTTAATGACGTCAGTGTGTCGATAAATTATTGTGATAACAAATTACGTAACGTGGCCATGTAGTGTTCTTTCTTTTGCGTCCTTTTTTCTTGTTTTTGATGACAAAATGGATCTTTTCGATAAGTAGCTTCGTTGAGGGTGAAAAATTATCCGACAAGTTACTTCAAGAGGGTACTCCAGCCAATAACTTGTCCTAATATGGCTCAGATGGGAAAAGTCACACATTATGTTTAATGTCACACAAAAAAGTTTCTTTTGTTTGCGACAAAAGTCTTGGACAGATAAAAGAAAAAGTTTACTATCCCAAAACACTCTAAAGTTCTATTAATATCCACGCATTTGTCTACCCTTCATCATCATCAGTCATCACTAAGTTTTATTACACCAACAGCAACTTTACTTCCCACAGTTTATGGTTTTATGAGTTTCAAACGTCTTGATTTTAGTTAAAAAACGTGTACCAATTATTACATTAAATGTCTAATAAACTGTTGCTTTCATTTATGAATTAAATACTTTACTACCCCTTCCTTTTAACACCCTTAACCAAAAAATTGAGAAATGAACCAATATTTCATTTATTATAAGGAAATATTGTTTATTACTTTTATAATCCAAAAAGTATTAATTATCGGTCATAAATATATAATGGGGTTGAAAAATAAAAAACAATTAAAAAAATTTATTGAATTTGAATATACTAGGTGATTTTTTTAAGGTGACTGTGGAATGAAATAAATTAATTAAAACTAGATTTTATGGGCAAAATAAACACATATTCGACTAAAATTATTCATTTTGTGAAAGTTTTTCTTCTGAAAGTCTAAACCTGCTCTTACTATTTTGTATTTCAGCAAAACAGTCGTATAATTTTTTGAATTGTTGTGTGCATTTTTTTGTTCCACATCCTACCAAGTAATTTATGTAGTAGTAATTAAAGTTACCTTCTGGGACATTATAACCGTTTTTTAATGTACTCTATAAGAAAATCATAAAAAAGCCTTTTCATTGGCTTCTGTTTCCGCCAATTTCATAAATTTTATGAAATTTCTGATAATTGGTTTGTCTACATTTTTGAGAAAATTTCCGGAAATTTTAAGAAGCTAACAAGTTAGAAACAACTCATAGCCGGTCAGGGTGGTGCAGCGGGCGAACCTAAAACCTCAAGTTCTATGTCACAACAATCACTTAATTATGCCTTTACTATTGAACAATTTTTCGTAATAAACATGAGCAGTAAAATTCTTTTATAAATCACTGTAAACAGACTCCTCATTTTCTTTCTAATCTTTTGATGGAACGTAGGTAACAAGTCTTATTACGATCCCTTCTGGTACATTATAACCGGTTTTTATTATACCCTATAAGTAAATCATAAATAAGAGTTTTCATTGGCTTCCGTTTTCGTCAATTTCATAAGTGGTGGTGATCCATAACAACCACATCGTAAAATTTTTATTACATCACCAACAGCAATTTTACTGCCCACAGTTTATGGCTTTATGAGTTTCAAGCGTCTTGATTTTAGTTTTAAAAACGTGTTCCAATTATTACATTAAGTGTCTAATAACTACAGCTTTCTTTTATGAAAGAATTATTCTATACTACCCCTTCCTTTTAAACACCCTTAGCCAAAGGAATGGAAAAATGAACCAATATTTCATTTATTGTAAATGAATATTATGTATTATTTGTATAATCCAGAAACTATTAATTATCACTCATAAATGTATGTACTAGGGTTGACAAAAAAATAAAAACAAAATGTGGGCTGTCACGGGACGCCTGCCAGATGTGAAACATCGAGAAAGACAATATTACGACAGGAACTACATATGGCATAATGAACAAATCAAATATTACGATTTTTTCTTCAAAATGATGACTATGTATTTAATAAACATATATTTTTATTAAATACAAAAATTAAAAATTCAAAAATTTATTTCAAGTTACGACAACTCAATTCTTTTAATCACTGACTTCAGTAATGGTTATATTCGATGTTGCCTACTGTGATAATTGGTCGAGGATAACTGAAGTATGTTACAAAAGTATTGGACATAACATTATCAAGACTTAAAGAATAAATACAGCATCTATTGTTGTTGCATATCTGGTAGTAGATTCTCTTAGATTGTTGTTAATTTGCTATTGAAATTCTTTTTGGAGGAACGTAATTAATGGCATTGATTCATCTTTTGCAAAATTTACATTGAAATCTCCAGCTAAAATCAATGGTAGTTTATCTTTATTGGTTTTAAAAATTATTGAATATCTGTGACTGTACGGAAATAATTTCTCATGTAAAAATGAAATATCATTTATCTTTTTATTAGGTGAAATGTACACCACAATCATAAATTAATTCACTTCCATCTTCTAGTTTACTACAGCAAACGACACCGTCGAACCGAGTGGGAAGACAATCGCACAGGCGCTTGTGCATGGCGAGCGTCGCCACGGCATGCAATCGCCACGATAGCCATGCCAACAATCCGGTTTACCCGCGCCTATAGATGTTTCACATCAAAAATTTGATTGAGTTTGACTCTACCAAGTGAATTTTTTTTAATTTTTTTCAAGATGATCCTGTGGGTTGAAACAAATTATTTAAACTAGATTTTATGGGCAAAATAATAGAAATACCTGACTTAAATATTTTGCTAATTTAATTACCTACTAAAATATTTTCTTCTGGAGGTCTAGACCTGCTCTTACTATTTTTGTTTTTTCAGCAAAACAAAGTCCTTTGGTTTTGTGAATTGTTGTGCGCATTTTTCTGTTTCACACCCAACCAAGTAATTTATGTAGTAGTAATTAAAGTTTGCGTTCGTGTTAACGCGGAGTTTGTCGCGACTGGCGGCCGGTAAAATTTTATTTCTTTCTTTGTTTCGTTTAAAATCAGCTTAAATCTGTTTTATTTACGATAACAACGTCGAAAGGCAACATGCAACGTACGGTACATGATTGTACGTATTGATTCAATAAGGAAGTAATAATGCTAGTTCATTATGCTTACCTATAATACCAAGCTCAAGTTTATCGAAAAATGCACTTGAGATTGGTAAAGTTTGTGCCTATACGTATAGAGGTACCAACGTTAATGATCAAACACAATTAATTGTGTGTATATTATCGGAAAATAATTTTCAGTTTCTGGAATGTTCACGTATACACAGAGACGTAGCAGATTCCATTAAAGTTCTTTTTTATGTCTGCAATAGACCTACATAACCATGTACATACGTACGTACGTATGACCAAAGGCGTACATATCAGAAAAATCGCTTCAAAAAAAAAAAGGAGTAAGGAATAAACTACTTTTTAATAAATTTGTAGAGCCACTCAATAAATTTTTCAAAGTACACTTTCTTAATGATGGGAAAATAGCTCTACGCCATTTCGGAAGTTAAATAAATAATAAAAGAAACTTTTTGCAAAATTTTTCTCTAAGTGGCCATGTGGCAACACACAACTGTGAGAAGTTTTTCAGAATTTAGGGCATCAAATTCAAATTTTTTGAACGGATATAAAAAGAAAACTAAAGTAGGTATACTCAACCACAAAAAAATATTTTTGTATTCTGACTTAATAAATCACCTTGAATTTTTTCAAATTTTTAAAATGGGTGGATCGAAGGGTGTACTTCCATTTCGTAGTATGACAGTATTACTATGATAATTGGTCGAGGATAACTGAAGTATGTTACAAAAGTATTGGACATAACATTATCAAGACATCTATTAAATACAGCATCTATTGTTGTTGTTGTTGCATATCTGGTAGTAGGTTCTCTTGGATTGTTGTTAATTTGCAATTGAAATTCTTTTTGGAGAAACGTAACTAATGGCGTTGATTCATCTTTAGCAAAATTTACATTGAAATCTCCAGCTAAAATCAATGGTAGTTTATCTTTATTGGTTTTAAAAATTATTGAACCTCTGTGACTGTACGGAAATAATTTCTCATGTAAAAATGAAATATCATTGATTTTTTTATTAAGTGAAATGTACACCACAATCATAAATTAATTCACTTTCATCTTTTAGTTTACTACGTATAGTAAACGACACCGTCGAACCGAATGAGAAGAGAATCGCACAGGCGCTTGCGCATGGTGAGGCGTCGCCACGGCATGCAATCGTCACGATCGCCACGCATTGCCACGCCAACAATCCGGTTTACCTGCGGCCATAGATGTTTCACATCAAAAATCAAAAAATAATTTTGTTTGGTTTCTTGGGATCACAAGGTTACAGTATTACGACATGCAAGGACAATACGAACGAAGTGAATGTTGTCGTGGTCTTGTCAATCTCTTATACATAAAGTACTTTCTCTGTAGGTTTTCTTTTTCGTAAAATGCATATGATGATTATAATTTAACATGCTTGAATGGAATTTGAATGAAATGGGAATCGTCTCAGGTACCTACACATTTGGGTCGCGGTACGAATTGAGAAATTTGAGGGTAACGATACGAAATGGAACTATAAAAAATGGGAATAAGCCCATCGTAGTATCAGTTTTTTGAGGATTTTCTCTATTGTTGTCGACCATAAATAGATACATTATATTATCAATATAATTGTTATTTACACTTTTTATGTCATTCTAGATCATTTGAATGAAAAATCATGAATTATTTGTAGGGTGAATTTTGTAATATGACCTCCTCTATCTTTCTTCTTAGACGTTTTCAGAATTCAAAATAATTCACCAGTCAAATTATAATAATAGTTCGTATATTACTTTTAGACGTGATTTAAAATATTTCAGAATTGTTACAAACTGGTAATGAAGAGGGGTGCAAAAATTCGTATTTTCATCTTTGTTTTGTTTTCGAAAATATATAATAATAATTATCGCCTGTTTAGATAAATAAAATAAAATCTGTCAATACAATTTCTGCTGACAATGTAAATAATCGGCTTTTAATTTTTCGTATCACGTTCCATTAATTTTAAAAATCTGAAAAACTTCAAGGTAATTTATAAGGTGTAAATAGAAATATTTTTTTTTGTAATTAAGTAGGCCTTAGTTTTATTTTTATAGCAATTTAAAATTTTTAAACGCTTGTAATAAATTGAATTTGGCTCCGAAAATCTCACAGATGCGTACTGCAATTACCTATAATATCAATTTTCGTTTTTTAAAAAATCTGACGCTTACCGTCACGTGACCACCTAAAGGTCGAACAATTTGGCAACAAGCTTAAAAATTCCATTATTATGTACCTACATCAATGTTATAAGGGATTTGCGAAATTGCTGAGGACACTTTTTACTGTCTTACCCGTTTAGGCCCCTTATTTAAAAAAAAGAGAACCTCCCTTGTATGCGCTACTGTGTTTCAAAAGAATTTTGCTTTGTTTGATCTTAAAAGTCTGTTATGATTCTACGAAGAATAAGTTATTACCTATATGTTTGTAAAATAGTAGACGCATGTTGCGAACGTATCACCAAAAACGCGTTAATTACGCCATAAAATTTATCTGTATGCAATAAAAAACCAAATAAAAATAAACCATACCAATTTTATGGCATTTTTTCAGCCACAGTGTGCAGATAAGTGTTACGCAGATGCTGAAAGTACTAATACTGAATTCTCGTTTTTCTACCTTAACTATTATGGAAATGAAAATAGAAAAGATTCAAATGGTAAAGATTGGTTATTAGTCAGTATTAATTAAACCAAGTTCAATATGTTTAAATATTATTTAAAAGTTAATATTGTAAATAAGTTCATATTCATAATTTATTTACTTTTTGAAGTCAGATATAAGTAAGGTACAATAGAGAAATTCCTTCGAAGGATTTTAAAAGTCAGCACTTTGTTAGAAATCATGAAGATTAAAATTTTAATTTAAAAACTTATTATTTTATTATTTTAAAAAGCAATATTAAACCAAGTCTTATTTTATAAAATTTCTTGATAATTGGTTTGTCTACATTTTTAAGAAAATCTTAGTTAATTATAACTAGAGAATAGAGGATTGTTTTCGAAAATTTTTAGAAGCTAGCAAGTTATAAACAAGTCGAAGACGGTTAGGGTGGCGCGTCGGGCGACCCTAAAACCTCAAGTTTTATGTCACAACAACAACAATCACTATAAGCAAACAACTAATTATTTTTCTATTTATTTGATGGAGCGTAGGTCTTATTACGATCCCTTCTGGTACATTATAACCGGTTTTTATTATAATCTATAAGTAAATAATAAGTAAGAATTTTCATTGGCTTCCGTTTTCGTCAATTTCATTAATGGTGGTGATCCATAACAACCACATCGTAAAATTTTTACTGCCCACAGTTTATGGCTTTATGAGTTTCAAGTGTCTTGATTTTAGTTTAAAAAACGTGTTCCAATTATTACATTAAGAGTCTAATAAACTACAGCCTTCATTTATGAAGGAATTATTCTATACTACCCCTTCCTTATTAACACCTTTAACTAAAGGAATGGAGAAATGAACCAATAATTCATCTAATATATAAAATTCTCGTGTCACAATGTTAGTTACCATACTCCTCCGAAACGGCTTGACCGATTTTTAGTAGTAGGTCTGAGAATCGGGAACTATCTATTTTTCATACCCTTAAGTGCTAAGGGTTGTCAACCCCTAACTTTTTATTTTTTGGACAAAATTTTTTATTAAAAAATACATACAACACTTAATTTTCCCCCCCTTCTACACCAACCCCCATTTTTTAATAGCGATATTAGTACTGTAACCATTTTCAACTCTCAGTTGTCGATAACTGATCACTTATTATCAATCGATTAGTCATCCCCGCCAGGCGTCTACTGATGTCACTACTCACCCAGCAAACAGCACGAAGTGGGGATGAGAATGAAGCAGATTTTTTCAGAATGTTACAGGTAGTTCGAATATGTTCAAAAGAAGTAAAAGAATGTTTTATTAGAACATTTCAGAATGATTTGGCAATGTTCAAGAATGTCCCAGAACCTTGAAGATCATTCAAGAATGTTTCAGAATGTTAAAAAAGTTAGAAATGTTTTGAATCATTATGGGATGTTCTGGATAGTTCTAAATTCGCGAATATTCTAGAATGCTTTCCCTCAAACGTGTGATATATTCTTACCCGAGCAACGCCGGGTATTGCTGCTAGTGTATAAAATTTTGACCCGCCCCCGCCTTTTTTCCAACTTTTTTTTTTAACCTTTTCCAAAAAATGTATATCTTCATGAATTCCTTTAATCTGACATTCTATGGTACTCTACCTCCTCAAGCTTAATATTTTCAAGATGAGTTATAGCAGAGCTTCAGACAAGTAACATTAACTTTTGATCTGTCGTGATTTTTACACTAAATAGTTGAGTATTGTGACAATCTAGTAAGATTCAAGCTGATGTGTTTCACAACCCAATATTACAATAAATAGGAAATTTCCGCTATTCGTCGTCCCAAATATATCGAACTATTCTATTCTATGTTTCTATGGTTTAATATACTATTGAATTCAAATCTCAGATCATTGACTCCTAATTGGGTACAATAAAAAGTTTGCTTGGCCTAACCTCACAAATGCAACAGCTGTCAACCGTCACGCGTCGTTCTAAAAACAATGATCTCGATTCTCATGTTTTTTGAATTGCCTTTTATTATTGTAATTCAAAATTAGTTTCTTTCGTCAAAAACAATGACCTCGAACGATTTCTTTCCTGAATTAGAGTTTTCAGCGAAGAAAGTTAGAAAAATTTTTGTGAATTATTATGGGATGTTCTGGATAGTTCTAAATTCGCTAATATTCTAGAATGTTCCATCAAACGTGTAATATATTCTTACCCGGGCAACACCGGGTATTGCTGCAAGTTTATTATAAATAAATATTATTTATTATTTTTATAATCCAGAAACTATTAATTATCGCTCATAAATGTATGTAATGGAGTTGACAAAAAAATAAAAAAAATAAAATGATTGAGTTTGACTCTAGACCTACCCTGTGGGTTGAAACAAATTAATTAAACAATATTAATAAATGTAAGTGAAAGAAAATGTTAAAAGCTTTCTCTTTTGCTTTCCAAAAAATAATAAATTTTAAGGAATCTGCTCGGCGCATTCACCAAAGCTATTTACAATAAAATACTTTCTATGGCCATAGTTATTTGTAATATTATAGTTAATCGGAAAAACTACTACAATGTAATCATAATTATACATCTGACTACTATGGCACTATAAGGGAAAGTTTTGCGTGTAGGAAAACAAACAGAAAATACTCTCTTTCTAATCAAATCAATTTAGATCGTTTGTACGTGCCTAATAAAAAATTTATACTCGAGCGCAATGTAAACAACTTTTCTTGTATAAGGATCACGTAACACTTAAGAAAAGCAATATTTTCTTTAATATAAAATATATTTTTTTTCCAATACGTATGGCAAAACTTTTCAAGCTTTTAGGTATTAATATGAATTATTAATTGTGTTAAATTTAAACTTTCGACGGTGCACATCTTGTGAAACGTTTTATATTATATTATAACTTCAGTAAAACAAATATTAAAAATGTTATGGGGTACCCACTTTCACCTACTTATTTTAGACCAGACGTACATTGCCAACTTCGAAAACATATTCAATTTCAGTAATAATTTCATTAATCTTATATTTACGACGATATGTTTTGTATTTGGAAAGGCACAAATGGACAATTAAACGTATTCTTAAAATTCTTTAGTATCTACGAATGCTCTTGAGAATTGCCAATGCCTAAAACAATTGTCGAGTTATTGAATAAATCGTGAACATATTTAATATTAGTTTCATTGAAGTTAATAATTGTGTGTTAATTATCTCAAATACTTCACAATAAGGGATAATCTGTTATTTATCTTATATTGCAGTTTCAAAGAGCCTTCATGCTCAGTTTTGCTGTGTTGCAGTCGTTGAAATCAAACCATTTACATATCGATGAGATCTTCCTCATGTATTTACAACGATTATAATAATTGTAATGTTAATGGAAGTTTTAGACAAGACCATTTACGTAGGTACCTACATTACAAGAAAATTTGCATACTCGCCTGGTTTAAGAACATATTCCATTTCCACAAGCACCTGGTATATCTGCACAAATCTACATCTAAATTTAGTTTTTATTTTTGTTTTATTAAAAAAAAAAAATGAGAAGACAAGGAGGAATTGCAAAGAAAAAGGTCACAATTTTTTAGTAGCAAGATAATAACAGTTTACGACAGGTAAAAAAATAATGTAACATTTAAGTTGTGACCATTACATCGCCATCTATAGTTTTTTCCTACTTATTAAGGCATTTAACGTTATTACTTATTGCATTATTAGACAATAAGTGATTAATTTAAAACAAGATAAAGCTAACAACAAAAAAATTTACTCGGGCGCCACTTTATCAAATAAAGAAAGATAAAACATTATAATGCTCCGGGCAGAGCAGTGGCGGTTCCTGGAAACCCTGACGCTTTATAGAGCTCGAAGCTTTCACAAAAAAAAAACACTATAAAAACGTGAAGAGTATATTAATATTATGATAAAAAACAAAATAAAGCCCCTACGCCACTGTAGGAACTGAAGTAGGGTACCTATATTAAGAGATTTTGCGGGAAATATTAGGAGGCAAGATGATCCCGGGGAAGAACTTCAATGACTAAAGGGACCAACCCTATAGATATTTATGAAGGCCGCCTACAGGAATTTATCGGCCCCTAACTGGTAAATGAGACAGATTAGAAATTAGTCTCGTAGCCTTGTCGACTTACCCCAGGGTGTCTACACCTCTACCCGTAATCCCAGCCTCTTAGTTTAGCCGGAACCTACTCTAAATATCTGGATGGGCTGACAAAAGACCCAGAACAAGTATCTAATGCACTTCAAAATTTTACCTAAACATTAAAAGATGTTAAATAAAGAATTAAGGTTTGAAGGCATTGAAAATGCCTTCAAATAAGGTGCATAAAAGGAAGGGTAAGGAAGCGTCCGTCGTCAAAATGTTGGTCAGAACACAACTTAAACAATCAATAATTGCTCAACACAGATATCACATGAAAAAAAAATTAATAATAGAATGTGATTTTGAAAAAGTTAAAAAAAATTTATAATTAAAAGTAATAGACCAAGGTCGATAATTTTTGAAACCAAAAAAAAATATAGTAGGATGAAACCCATTGGAAAAGGAAAAGAATTTAACAGAAATTATAGGAATAATAATTTACGGGCGATCTCAGGTCGGGAAGGGGAAGGGGTTGAGTTTTTAAGGGTAAAAAACGGTTTTCCTTGATTTCCGGAAAAGTCTTATGGAAGAAAGTCAAATGGCAAAGTTGTAGGTAATAAAAACATCTACAACTTTTGTGCTTACACATTTGTCGCATAAATTTATGTGAAAAATTTAAATAATTAACTATTTGGTTTTTATTTTTATCTTTTACAAAAAAATCTTTTTTTTTACGAAATTCAGTGAAAGCTTACCTATTTATGTCCCGAACACGCTGTAATTTTTTTGATTTGAAATATTTATTTTTTCACCTTATTTTTACTTAATATCGAAAAAGCATCCTAATTTTCGATCGAAAATTCTCACGTCAAAATATCTGCTTTTTTAAAAACATTGGTGGGCTTTTTCTTTGCTGAAATCTCTACTTTCTGATAGTGGGAAAAAAATACACATTACTATGGTAAGTTTTCTCAGGAAATGCAAAAAAACAAAAAAACTAGATTGTTTTCAAAATATTATATATATATATATATATATATATATATATATATATTAACAAAACTATTACTTGCTTTTTAAATTATTAATAGTTTGTTTTTAAAAAAAAAATTAATTACCATGAAATATTAAAAATAAAACGTGCTCGGGCGCCACTTTGTCAAACAAAGAAAATAATAAATGAAACGACAACTTTATTGGGCACCGGGTAGTGCATCGGTGGTTCCTGCAGAATCCTGTAGCTTTAAAGAGCTCGAAGCTCTCTTAAAAAAACAAAAAAAAAACTTGAAGAGTATATTGAAATACATTACACAAAAAAAAAACAACAAAACTTACAATTACACATGTAGCCCACCAAAAAGAAAAGTTCCCTGCTCCAATGTAGGGACTGGAAGCTGGTTTCAGGGTATAATCGGGGATTTATCGTGCTGTGTTGGGAGGCAAGAGGATATCAGTGAAACAGCTTCATGGACCAACCTTTTAATCTTCAGGGGGCCGCCTGCAGGAATTTATCGGCCTCTAACTGGTTATTGAGACTAGTTGGAAACTAGAGCTTCGTCTATTTGCCTTTGTAAAATAGTTTCAGGATGTCTTCACCCCTACCCTATAATCCCAGCCCCCTAATCCAACCGGAACCTATTCTAAGAAAATCTCAATGGGCTGACAAATAAGGGCACAAATAAAAGTGCTGATAAATTTCCTAAAACTAAAATATATTAATCAAATGTTAAACAGTTGTTCGCATTGAAGATGCTTAAAAAAAACGGATAAAAAGGGAGGAGTAGGGGTGTCTGTCGTTAAACCAACATGCACTCAAGATACACCCCAGATACCATAAAAAATTTTGACTATTAAAAATATATAAATTAAAAAGTGAGAAAAATTAATTAAACGAAAAAATTTAAAAATTGGCCACATAGGCCCAAAAGATTACAAATATACAGTTAGATATTTAAAAAAGAGACCACGTGGTAATAAGGAAAATTTTGTAAAAATTAATCAAAGTTACATCAAAAATAAATATTGAGTGAATAGCAAAAAAGATTTTAAAAGGAATAATTAATTTGAATGAATTTTACACGAACTATTAAAATGCAAAGGTAAGTGGATCACAAAAAAACTCTCACGCAAAACCAAGCACAGAACACCAACAGAAAAACACACACACACACGTCACGTCAGTGTCAAGGATCGAGGAAGAAGACCTTGAGCACCGACCGGAAAATTTCATCGATCCCTCCATCGATCGCCTAGTCCTGCGCGAATGCTGTTAGCCTTGATGATAAGACGGAAGGTCGATCAACATTAAGAAAAAATCAACAAAACTGAACCAAGACAAAGACAAACTGAATCGAATTAAATAAAACTTTAGTAACGGGATTTTTTATAGAAAAAAAAAACGTTACAATATAATGAATAACGTAATCAGTATAAAGTATATGTAATAAGGCAAACTAAGAGAAACGTTAAGGATTGTTAAGATAAAGCGAAAATTAAAACGTATGAACTTGCCTAGTGGCAATCAAAAACAGCTACAGACTGCATGGAGAATTTTGAATTTTAAGAAGAAATTGATGGTACTTGGATCACCATCAAAAATTTTCACGCGAACATCAACCAGAAGACACGAACACGTCTCGTCAGTATCAAGGATCGAGGAAAAAGCTCTCAGCACCG
Organism: Agrilus mali; assembly: GCA_029378335.1. Taxonomy (NCBI): domain Eukaryota; kingdom Metazoa; phylum Arthropoda; class Insecta; order Coleoptera; family Buprestidae; genus Agrilus; species Agrilus mali. The sequence continues at coordinate 11,706,472 of CM055663.1, read as the reverse complement.
ACCAGAAAAATTCATTGAACATTTCATCGATCGCGTTGTCCTGCGCAAAAGTTGTTAGCCTTGATGATAAGACGCAAGGTCGATCAACATTAAAGAAGACATCAAAAAATCTGAACTAATGTAAACGTAAACTGAGCAGAGAGAAATTAAACTTTAGTAACGGGATTTTCCATTAAAAAAAAAAAAACGTTAGGAGCATCTATTTCAAAATATGTAAAAAAAATTAATCATGTGCAACTCAGTAGGTACACGTGAAAGAAGTGAAACTTCTTTGGCGATCTCTATACTTTTATAACGAATAAGTAATATTTGGTGAAAGGAAGAGAGAGTACGAGAATTTTCAGGATTTATGTTTTAAAAATGAAAACACATACATACATCAAATTTTTTTCGCCTCCTTTTATTTTTCTAAGTGCTTAAGAAACCGTAAACTATCAATAACTACAAGGAATTAAAATTAATGCATAACAATACTCACTCTTAATTAAATATTAATTGTTGTTAAATAAACATTTACTGTAATATAACTGCTATGAGTTACCGGTCACTAACACCTGACTGTAATACCGATATGCGCATGCGCGCCTTTCTATTCCCATAGTCTATCGCTTCGCGAGACAAATCGTTACGGAACGTGTCGTTTCATGGCCTTGAGATTTTACTCTCATCGCGTCCAAAGAAGTTTGACGTATTAAATGCAGAAAAATTCAGTTAATACTATGAACAGAAGATGATGTTTCCACCGTAGGTTTTCCAACGATTCCTTTGACGAACCCTTTATATTATAACGATTGCTCGAGTGCCAGTTATACCTCCAGATTTTATTTCTGGTCGTTGCACAAAATTAACGAAGAAACGGTAACTTGAAGGATAATAATTGACGTTATCATGCTCCTTGTGGAATTTCGTAGGAATGACTCTTCTTTCACGGACCTGCCCTTACGTTTGAATATAATTCGGAGGCCATGCGGTCAGAAGAAAACACAATTGAGACGGACAGTATGGATAATGTAATGTAACTGTCAAGGGTGGAATACACCAGGAAATTTTACCACCGGATTATACGTACATTGGCATACTTGCAAACTAAGGAATACTAAATGGCCCTAAACAATAAATTAGTACTCCAAGTTTACTAACAATTTGTCTGGTTTTCGAAATAATAATAACCCCTCTGGGCCCATCCTTGATGGGGTAGATTGCCTATTACAACTTTGTTTACCTAAAACTATTCCAGTTTCGTGCATATTTTCACCTAAAATGATATTAGAATTCTGATAACTTTGTTGACCTTAAAAAAATGCTTTAAATCTATGCAAATGTGTGTTTATTCTTAGCTACCCGCTACGCCGCTGCTGTCACTTGCTTCTTCTTGCCGTTGAGATTAACAGTAGCTAACCCTCACCACAGAAGTGGATACTTTACATGCAAATAGCCCTTCAACAATTAACGGGATCTTTGTTTAAATTAGAAATTAAGCAGCGAAAATGGTAAAATTCGTTCACATTGCACTTTAATTTCGAATTACAAGGAATGTTTAAGTTTCAAGATTAAAAAAATGCTTTTGTGTTGGTTAATGTGAATCTAGGTATTAAATAAGAAAAATATTGTTATAAAAAAGGTTGTAAATTATAAAAAACTTAATAAGATACTGAAAAATTCTGATTTTCCAAACTTAACACATGATCATCCTGAAACGTATATCAATAATATTATCAATTACGTTTCGTTAATTAATATATAATAAAATAAATTCAGGAAAAAGATCAACAGTTGGAAAAAATAAAAAGAGTAAATTACCGGTCAAACTAATCAAAACTGAAAACGAAACTAAAAAATAATAATGAAATGATACTAAAAGTGATGAATTACTAGTGACTTGTGGAGTTCCCCAAGGAACTATTCTTGGTTCATTGTTATTATTAATCTACATTAACGTCTTGTTAAATGTTATTCCACCGGAAAATATAGTTTCTTTTGCTGCTGATACAGCAATAATTAATTCTAAATCAACTTGAACTGAAACCATTGAATCCACTAATCTTTTTATTTGGTAGAAATTGCCAGTTGGCTTATATCCAATAAAATTACCCTTACGTTAAAAATCTGAATTTGCTACTTTTGTTAACCATATTGACATTATTTTTCTTAATATTTATATAAAAATCGGCAACGAATCTTTACAAAGAGTAGAAAATACAAAATATTTAGGAATAATAATGGACCAGAATTTAAAATGGAACGTGCACATTAAAGAACTTATTTGTAATTTGAGATATCTCTTGTTTGTCTTTTCTAAAATGACAAATATTGAAAGCAATAATGTAACGAATTTTCTAGTCAAAGTATTTATTTAAACAATTATTTATTTAACACTATTTATAACACTTAAACACTAACTTAGAACTACCATTTATATCACAACAATTCACTTATTTATATAACAATTTATTTATATCACTTTGTCTATTATCGGTTTTAATGCGCGCACTGATGCTTTCTTCCAACTAACTGTCCCTCGGTCCAAAGATGATCACCATATATACACCTTTCGAATTTTCTAGACAGGAACTCGAAGAAATCCTGAGTATTCCCGAATGATGAGTAATAATTAGAAAGTCCTCGATTATTCCAGAATTGAACTTGTTACTTGTCGCCGGAGAATGATTTACATCTTGTAAGTTGATAACACGAAAAGTACCGTGTGCGGTGTCTACGCCGTAAGCATGTTAGCGATAACAAGTACATGCCACAAATTGTTATCGCACACACGTACTGTGTCACTGGTCGCTACAATAATTAATATACTCAATCATGTAGGTTGAAAATATTAATTCATAATTATCAATACTTAAAAGAATTATTTAGCAATACCACGAGTAAAACAAGAGCAAAAAATTTTATTCTACCTAAAGTCAATTTAGAAATAGGTAAAAAACACACTTGTATAGTGCAATACAATGTTTTAATGAATTGCCTCATTTAAGCAATTAACACAAGTAAAGGTACTTTAAAATATAAAATATTTTTTTTTATTAGAATCGTCCAACCCATAGTGATATTTAATGAAAGCTAGAATATGTTAAATTTGTATTAAGTTACCAGACCCTTTTACCTTCTAACTGGGTACCTACAGCAGTTAGTTGTATTACTAATATATATGTAAAATGGTTTTATTGTAACTGGTTAAATAAATAAAATAAATAATAAATAATAAAAAATATTGTTATCAACTTAGTAAAAGATCTACCTCTAATAGAGTTTAACTTTAAACAGGTAATTATTTCAATAAAAAAGCGATATCCTAGTGGTTTTCGTCTAAAACTTGCCAACACTAACGATAAACTCGAACTTACTAACACTAGGACCTTGCCAAATAAAAAGAGCAAATTGCTACAGCTCAATTTAAGAAAGAGATGAATTTTTGTTCCCCTCTTTTCCAATTTAGAGCCCGGCTTACATTCTACTTTATTCCACTCACGTCGCTTGGTAAACACGTTTGATTAGCTCCCTCAACGTTTTAAACAACCTGTTCCTTACGTATTATTATTACTATTATTTCGTTATTGTGAACCAAGCCGTGGAAAAAGGGAGTTAAAAAAGCAATTGATCTTCTGATTATAACAAGGAGGAAATATTTCTTCGCCGAAAACTCTAATTCAGGAAAGAAAAAGTTCGAGGTCATTGTTTTTGACGAATTTAAATAATAAAAGGCAATTCAAAAAATATGAGAATCGGTATCAATGTTTTTAGAACGACGGTTGACAGCTGTTACATTTGTGAGGTTAGGCCAAGCAAACTTTTTATTGTACCCAATTAGGAGTCAATGATTTGAGATTTGAATTCAATAGTATATTAAACCATAGAAACATAGAATAGAATAGTTCAATATATTTGAGACGATGAATAGCGTAATTTCTACTTATTGTAACGTTGGGTTGTGCACACATCAGCTTGAATCTTACTAGATTATCACAATCCTCAACTATTTAGTGTGAAAAATCACGACAGATCCTAAGTTAATGTTACTTGTCTGAAGCTCTGATATAACTCATCTTGAAAATATTAAGCTTGAGGAGGTAGAGTAGTACCATAGAATGTCAGATTAAAGGAATTCATGAAGATATACATATTTATAGGTAATAGAATTTATTGAATATCTAATAACTACATATAAAGAAACATTCGAGTACAATGTACTTAGGACGATGTGTAGCAGCAATCATATATATACACTAGCAGCAATACCCGGCGTTGCTCGGGTAAGAATATATAACACGTTTGATGGAACATTCTAGAATATTCGCGAATTTAGAACTATCCAGAACATCCCATAACGATTCAAAACACTTTCTAACTTTTTAAACACTCTGAAACATTCTTGAATGATCTTCAAGGTTCTGGAACATTCTTGAACATTGCCAAATCATTCTGAAATGTTCTAATAAAACATTATTTTACTTTTTAGAACGTATTCGAACTGCCTGTAACATTCTGAAAAAATCTGCTTCATTCTTATCCCCACTTCGTGCTGTTTGCTGGGTGAGTAGTGACATCAGTAGACGCCTGGCGGGGATGACTAATCGATTGATAATAATTGATCAGTTATCGACCACTGAGAGTTGAAGATTATTACAATACTAATATCGCTATTAAAAATTGGGGGTTGGTGGTAGAAGGGTGAAAATTAAGGGTTATATGTATTTTTTAATGCCAAATCATAAAAAAATAAAAATAAATTTGTCCAAAAAATAAATAAAAAAGTTAGAGGTGGACAACCCTTATCACTTAGGGGTATGAAAAATAGATAGATAGATATAAAATTTCATAAAAATCGGTCAAGTCGTTTCGGAGGAGTATTTTAACAAACATTGTGACACGAAAATTTTATATATTAGATTTAGATTCTGCAAGCATCCGCTTGGATGAATTATGAACGGATATTTCAGATTTTCACATTGTCACAATACTCAAATATTTACTGTGAAGAATCACGACAGATCATAAGTTAATGTTACTTGTTTGAAGCTCTGCTATAACTCATTTTAAACGCAAGTATCAGAGAATGGCAGATTGAAAGAAATAATGAAGAAACACATAAACATAATAGAATTGATTAAATACATATCAACTGCATAAAATGGAAAATTCAAGCTCAATATACAGTAAAATTACTCTAGGATGATCTCCGGGATTACTAGTTCTTAAAATGCGCAATGGCAAAAGGTAACACCTTGCTGGCGATAGCCACAGAGATGCATTTGAATGCTTGGTTTGAAGCAGAGTACTTGTCAGGGCGAAATATTTTATATAATTATTATATTTTAAAGAATATAAAAGCTGCCAATATAGTGTGCAAAATGCTACGATATTAACACGTTTCATTACTGAAAAGTTATCTATGTATAATAATTTTGGGTACATAACAGTATCGGGAGATTCAGGTAAAAACTAAATTAACGACTATCGGAGAGGAGACATCAAGCACCCCTGTCTTAAAACTAGTATATTTATTTGTCGTAATTGTCGAGCGTTGATTGTATCTTTCTTTCTCCGAATACGTTCTCTTTCTTTCTTCTACGCCGACTGTAAAATCTTCAGAGCTCATCTTAAAGTAATCAAGCTGTACTTAGGATGCCGTGTAGCAGCTTTCACAGTTGCCAAGTTAGATTCTACAAACATTTGCTTGAATCTTATTGGGAGCTTATAGTTTCAGGTTATGGTATACTCAAGCGTTTAGTATTAAAGAATCGTGACATATCACATGTCAATATTATTTGTTTGAGGCTCCGCTATTACTTGTCTTGAAAACATTTAGCTTGAGGAGCTGGAGTATCACAGATTGTCAGATTAAACGAAATCATGAAGATATATGTTAGGTAGTAGACTTGATTCAATATATCATAACTACATAAAAAGAAATATTTGAGCTCAATATACTTAGGACGACTTGTAACAGCTGTCGTATACGTAAAGTTAGATTCTGGAAACATCCGCTTGGATTTTATTACGAGCTGATATTATAATTTCAGATTGTTATATACTCCAGCATTTAACATGAATAACCGCGAGAGGTCATAAGCTAATGTTACTTATCTGAAACTCTGCTATTATTCGTCACGAAAACATTTAGCATGAAGAGCTAGAGTACCATAGAATGTCAGATTGCAGGGAATAATGAAAAAATGCATACTCTTAAATAATAGAATTGATTGTATATGTAATAAGTACATAAAAAGAAACATGGAGCTCAATATACTTAGGACGACGTGTAACAGCTGTCATATAATTATGTAAATTTTAATTCTGCAAACATCCGCTTGGATGTTATTAGGAGCTGCTATTTTCAGGTTGTTTTTTTTTTCAAACATTCAGTATAAAGAATTTAACTCAGTAAAAGGTTTGTTGTTTAGGAATCTTGTAAATATTTTTTTAAGGAAAATAAAACATGCATTATAATTTGTCAATCTAGCCACTAATAAGGTAAATTGAAGTACTCCAGTTGCACTCTTTAATGTTACTTGGAGACTAACGGTTTGCAAAGAAAGAGAAAACATCGAATGGAATGTAAAGTTCCACGTGTGTGAAAAGAAATTCAAAATGCACTTACTAACTGAAATGCCACACTGATATCCTTTCAGTTGAGCACAAGTACCAGAACCACGTATTCATTTACTAAGCCCTTTCATCCACATTTACATACACACACATGTTGTATGAATAAATTCTTCGCAAAGGTTAGTTGGTAGGTATATCTCAAATTTGAACGAACCATAGACTGCTTAAGAGATGAATTTTTTAAAGTGAAGGATTACTTGTGTTCTTCAATTCCGCAATAGGCTTCATCATTTGAAAGCCAAAAAGGATCTTTAATTTCCTGAAACATGAAGACTACGTGAGAACATCAAGGAAACATTTTTAGAAAGAGCCACATTGGAATAGATTTTCAAAGACTATCTACAGGTAATTTAATGGAAGTAAGCGAAAGTACGTTTTCTTGATTAATTGGAACGAATCACTTTCTTTACGAGCAGATTGAGTGTGACATTATCCTTGCGTTTTTAGTTTGATTCGATAGCTAACATTTTCTATTTTTTTTGTAGGGTCCAACCTTCAAATATAATATTTTCTCCTTTTATATATATATATATATATATATATATATCTCCATTCGTCTTCAAATATTTACTAAGTTTCTCGAGTTGCGTGATTCCGATCGATACTAATATTTCTACGTCTCCCCACCCTGAACAATATCACGATCCAATTAGGCATTTTCCTGCATTTTTCACGACTATCGATGAACAAATATTTGACTGACTGAGACAATAACGCCAGGCTTTTAAACATGCACCACCAGCATATCGATCAAATTAGAAACACAAAGATGCATGGGTCGAATTACAAAACAAAAATCGCACGATAGGTACCTAAAGATCGTTTAGTGAGGATCTATAAAATTCACCCTTAATGTCTTTGTTTTATTGCTTTATTATTCTATAAATTTTATGTGTCTGTGTTACACGTTATGAACTTATGAATTTAAATCGAAATCATTAAAATCGTGCTCTTCACTGCGACTGTTGTGTCCTGGAAGCGTTTGAAGTTCGTAATGGATAGCGGTTGGTTATTTAACGAATTTTCCCTCCTCATTAAATATTCCGTTTGAAAAGAATGAAACGCGATCCTCCCTGTAAAACGTGTAATATGGTCGAGATAACGAGAAACTGCTGCAAATAATGGGGCATACAAATGAAAACAATTGATTTTTAAATGGCCCACATTGAAAACAATTAGGCTCTTGCGGAAAACTTCATAGCGTGAAAAGCACGAAAAATTATGCTGTTCCATCAAGAACTGCACAGCAATTACCTAGGATTAGGGAGTGGTTTAACCACGAGCAAATATCCGTTAATATTAAATAAAGAATGGAAGTGTGGTAAACGACGGTTGTTGTTACAACAGAAATTAAATAAAAAAAAAAAAACAATAAGAATGACAGAATAAAAGACGATTTTATGAAAAGATTAAAAATTATAGGGATTTGGGAAAAGACATTGCGAAGATACTAATATGTAAACATAACTCACATAGTTCGCGTCATCAATTGTCCGAAAAGAAGGAGGAGCCGAGTCAAGATATCACATGCTAACGTTCAAATATTCTGTTAAAAATGGGAGGAGTTACGACACCTCAAAGTCAAACATAAATCCGTCTTTATTGCGGGCAGTTTATTTCTTTTCTCTTCTAGAAATAGTACGGGGAATAGAGACATTGCACATTAGATAAACTAGGGTAAAGCTGGATTTTTGCATGAACCTTTTTTTTTGTGGTTATAAACAATATCCCAAAAATCTCCAGTGATAGATACATGTGCCATTAAAAATGTTACACGGGGTCAAAAGTCACGATAAACAGTTTTTCTGCGAATATCTCGTTAACAGTTACTTTTATCGAAAAAATACTAGTTATCAAATGTGTAGCTTAGGAAATTGCCTACAAAAAATATATTATTACTTTTTTTATAAGGCTAATGGTTTTCGAGAAAATTTGATTTAAAAATAAATTAACTGATTATTATATTGCTAAGATTATTGATGAACAGAACCTTGACTAATTTAATCATATAAATATAGTAATTGCATTGCTAATACATTAAATTCAGGTTATCAAGTAGATTCAATTTATTTAGATTTTAAGAAAGCTTTTGACACTGTCCAACATTCTATAGGTACTTTTCGATAAACTTTCTAACATTGGTACGAATAAAATAATTTTAAACTGGTTAAAATCTTATTTAAATAATCGTGAACAAGCAGTTAGAATAAAAGGTTTGTAACGTCTTTTTCTACGAAAAATTCCGTTACTAAAGTTTTACTTATTTCTATTTTGTTTGTATTTGTCTTAGTTCAGTTTTATTGATTTCTTCTTAATGTTGATCGACCTTCTTATCATCAAGGCTAACACTCTTTTAAAATGGTAATTTTTCTTAATTAATTTTAACTATTTTGTCAAAATTTATTTTTTAGATCTTTAAAAAGTCTTTTTTACTTGTCATTTCGTCATCCCACCCACCATATAATAGGCTCCTGAAGGGCTGCGAAGCTGGGTCTAAGGGTCAGGGTTAAGACAATATATGGTCGTAACCATCCAGGATAAGGGACCCCGCTTAACCTGACCAATTTTTATATGGGCCGATAAAATCCTGCAGGCGGCTCTTCTCACATTTACAAAACTTGGTCATTAAAATAGCATATAAATTAGCAGCACTCTTGACTTTACTGATAAGTCCCCAAGGTGACCCTGAAAGCCAGCTGCAGTCACACCATTGGCGTAGGATATTTTGATTTTTGGTGGGCTGGCCCGTTTTGTAAGTGTTTTTTCTATTGTAATTTTTTATTAATATACTCTTCAAGGTTTTTTTTGTGTTTTTTTTTTATGAGAGCTTCGAGCTCTCACTGCATCAGGGTCCTTCAGGAACCACCACTGCTCTATCCAGAGCAACTTTTTCTTTGTTTTGACAAAGTGGCGTCCGAGCAATTTTATTTTTCTAAATTGTTAATATTATTTTTTATTATTATTAATTCATTTTTAGGGTTCCGCACCTCAAAAGGAAAAAGCGGAACCCTTATAGGTTCACTTCCTTGTCCGTCCGTCCGTCTGTCAAGACCCTTTTTCTCAGGAACGCGTGGAGGTATCAAGCTTAAATTTATACCAAATACTCAGGTCTATTGTCCCTTGGAGCTGTAAAAAAATCAAACTTCTAAGCCAACGCAATCAAAAGATACAGCCGTTTATGCCGCAAATTTCCGCAAATTTTCGAATCAAAACCTACAGGGTACTTCCCGTGAACTCAGAATCTTGAAATTTGGTGCGAAGCAACGTCTTATAGCACAGATAAAGGAAAAATTGCGAAAACCGTAAATTTTTAGTTACATCATATAATAAAAATATTTTTAATAATTTTAAAGTTACTACCCTTTTCCTCATGAACGCGTAGAGGAATTAAATTGAAATTCATATCATATACTCAGGTCTATAATACCTTTAAGCTGTAACAAAATCAAACTTCTATGTCAACGCAATCAAAAGAAACAGCAATTTAAGCCGCATATTTTCAAACTCGCATCTACTCGCAAGGGAATCAAAACTTAAAGGGTACTTCCAGTTGATTTAGAATCTTGAAATTCGGCATGAAGCAATGTTTTATAGCACATATAAAGGAAAAATTCCGAAAACCTTAAATTTTTAGTTACATCACATATAAACAGGTTTGTACGGAACCCTCGGTGCGCGAGTTCGACTCGCACTTGGCCGGTACTTTTTTTATAAGTAACTATTATTATTTTAAGCCAATAAGTAACAGTTTTGTTAAAGGTTATATCTCAGAACCATTTATTTTAAATTCCGGAGTTCCACAAGTATCACACTTAGGACCTTTTTTATTTATCCTGTTTATCAATGATCTAAGCAAAAATTAAAAATTTTCTGAAGTTCTTATTTTTGCTGATGATGTAAAACTTTTTAGTAGTATAAAATCTCCTCTTGAACAATCAAATCTCCAAATGGATCTAGATACTATAATTAATTGCTCTACTGTTAATGGTTTACAATTAAATATTGAAAAATGTTCTATAATATCATTTCATCGTAATTATTGCTTTAATACTAGCTATGTTATTAATGACATTTGCATAAAGAAAGTGAATGAACAAAAGGACTTGGGTATAATTTTCCAAGATAACTTTAAATTTGATAAGCATCTGCAAACTACTATTAATAAGTCCCTGAAAATAGTTGGATTTATTATTAGATCTTCGGGTACCTAAATTTAGTAATGAAACGATTATTTATTTGTTCAATACATTAGTTAAACCCGTATTGCTCTATAATTCTCAAATCTAGTCTCCTCACTACGAAATTTTTATTAGAAAGCTTGAATCAGTACAACATAATTTTTTAAGGCATTTATCGTTCAGAATGCGTACATTTATAGTAGACCATGAATATAGTAATTTTGCGAAATTGGTAAATCTATGTTCAATTAAATCTCTATGATTTATTGTTTGTAAAAAAAATATATCTTTTGAAGCTATCAATAATATGAAATTAATGGATTTATTTATTGAGAGAAAATGCCAATATAAAATTAGGAATATAAGATCATTAAAGGAGTTTAATAAGTACTAATAAAGATTATATATTCCATTCCGTAGGCTTTAGACTCAAGAGAGAATGGAATAGTTTAGAAAATGATATTATAAAAAATTACAGCTTTCGTGATTTTAAAAATGCAATATTCAAAGCTGTTGTAGATTATAAATAGTTCAAATGAGATATAAGTACTAATAATATATGCAAACATTTCTAAATTTGTAACTTTGTTAATTATTTGAATAATGACCTTCTAAATTATATTTTAATTATGATTAATAATATGTAAAAAAAGGGTACTCCATTCCGTTTATTCCAATAAAATAAAAAACAATAAAAAGTTTAAAGATATGTGCACGCACTCCTCAACGATAAGTATGTAGATCCATCGCGGTTCTTGACTGAAACTATGGAAATAGAGGAAGCAGAGGAAGAAGAAGACAATGAAGAGATGGAGATGCAAACAGAAATGGAATCTGAAGAAATATCATAATGAATAATAGCACCGATGAAGAAAAAAATAATTAGTTAATTATTTTATAACAATCCATGATATTAAAATAAATACTTTTCAAATAATTAAGAATCTGTTATAATAAAAATGAAAAAAAATTTTTTGGAATAAAAACAAAAATAATTTATTATAAATGTTGTACATTATTATTTTTCAAATAAAAGAAAATTGATAGAACTAAAAATAACTAAAATGCTTCAAAAACAATTTCTTATAAAACACCCCACAGTCAACCACAAGTCCCGTCTTCATTGAGGGCTCCAAATGTAACTCAGGATAATTTATTTTCCTTTTCTTTTAAAAATGTTTCAAAAACAGTTTCTTATAAAACACACAATACTAACAAAGGGATGTGCTACATAATATCCTATTCCAGGAATGATTTTATTACAGATACCTATATCTCCTTATAATTTATCTGTAAAGCGGAAAACAAGTGGAGAAAGCGGAGCACGAATTTTCAAATAGTTACGCTATCTATTCCGAGGAAATATAAATCATTTCTTTTATTTTATCGCTTGATAAGCTAAAGATATAAAGCGCAAACAATTGGTATTTTCTCCAATAAGTACAAAATCGTATACTTAAGGAAGAATTCAAAAAATTTTCTTTATTATTAAGAAAAAGAAAGTAAAGATGAAATCTCAAATAAAAGAAGCTTTGAACAGGTTTATTCCCATTGATTTCGTTTTACAAACAAGAACTACCTTCAGGCGTTCCCTATAAAGGTATAAATAATTTTTAGGCCTGGCATTTATCTACGTCAACAGAAGTTTTTATTAATAAACAATATTTGAGTATGTTACAATAAATTATTAAAACATTTAATGTGAACCATTTTTAGGCACATACAAGGAGTTAATCACGACAAGATACTGTGCCTGATAAGACGCTATGGATATTAGCAAGACACGTTTGATTAGTATCTGATGGCTAATTGTGTTTTTTTAATGTTCTTTCTGTTTTCTTATCGACGTTTGTGGCGTGTACACAATGTCTCTAATTTCTGTTTCGGCAAAAAAAAGTGTCATTACAAATCCGATTAATCGTCTCAAAGCTCAAACCTGTAATTGAACCTCGGGGGAGTTCTCTTTATCAACTCGAAGACGAGAGAGAGATAGAGAGAGAGTGAGTAACGACCAAAGGTCTTAATGTAACTTCCAAACGGCTTCCACTGAAAGTAATTAAACTAGTCGTGAGCAATTTGATTTGGAAAAACAAAGTCGACGAAAACCGAAAAAGGAATATCTGTAGGTACTAAGAAGTCTTAAGATTACGTCAGCGTTTCTTCAGTTCCATCAGTTAACGCGTTTAGACGGGAAAAGGTCCGGGATAAAACGGAAACGAAAGTGAGAACCCGATGGACCGACATGTAATAAACAGCACTTGGTGTAGGAAACAACAGGGAAAAAAGCGAACACAGTGCCGGCCCTTCTGGCAATAATGGACGCTTATAAAAGGGAATTTTTCTTTCTTTAAGCGGAGAAAAATTTCCACGAAAGTATACTGGATTGTTATACATAGATATACTACAAATATGGTACAAAGATATTAGCTATATTACGTATATGTTATTATGTATCCAGAAAATGGTGAATGTGTCGGGTAAATTAACCAATTAATTTGTCAAATATTGGATTGAGTTGGCTGTTACTTTGTGATAATTATATACCCGTATGTAAAAGATAATAACAGGAAATATAGTCTCTAACATTTCCAAACAAATTGCTCATATTCTACACAAAAACAATATAATTACAGTCAACTTTAAACCAAATATAACTATAAAAAATTTGTTTTTCAATCATAAAGATCCAATCAATACATACGAAAAAACAGGAGTATACAGGGTTTTTCAAGTTGATGGGCTATTACAAGTGTATGTTTATGCCGCTTCTTTTAAAAATATTTTCAAGTTCGATTTACATCCGGTTATACCGAAAATCGACACCAACTTTGTTATTTTAAATGGAATGGTATATTTTTTACGCTGAATTCAAATAAAACGTGTAATTCTAAGATAAGTTTTATAACCAACTTGTACACCTATGACGATCGGTTTCTGAGTTAATTTAATTTACAGAAAAAAAATCGCTACCACAACCCAAATTATAAAAAATCATAACTTCCACAAAATACGACTCAGACTGTTTAAATTTTCACTAGTAATAGCTGAATAGTAGTGCTAACGCCTTGATAAAATTGAACTAAATAATTTATACAGGGCGTTCAAAATAAAATTCTAAAATTTAAAAACTTCAAACACGAATAAATTGGTTTTTTCAAATGGCACATACCACTTTTTTATTTTTTCAATCGATTCCTTTTTTTATCCTCACTCTATATGGATACTTTCTATTATTTTATTTAAAAATTTCGGAGTAATTTTGAATCAATAAATGAAAAATGAAGCCCAAAATCGCATTTTCGATTAATTTCTGTTACAAAAAATAATCAAAAATGAAAACTTAAATTGAAGTATTTATTATAAACATTTGTCTCGAACATCTCCCTAACAAAAATTAAGCAATCAAAATGGTTTTACTGTGATTTGGCTTTGATTATGGTTAGTTTTCAATTACCCAAGGCACACTGTTATTACGCCAAAATTAATGAAATTAACTATATTTTAAAAATTTTAAAATAAAACAGTAGGGAGTATCTTTATGAATCGAAAGACGATAAAAAAGGAAGATTGAAAAAATAAAAAATGGTAGGTGCCATTTGAAAAAACGAAGTTATTCGTGTTTGAAGTTCTTAAACTTATGAATTTTATTTTCAACGCCCTGTATTTAAAATTTATTACTTCAATTTTGTCAAGGCGTTAGCACTAATATTCAGCTATCACTAGTAAAAATTTCAACACTCTGAGTCGTATTTTGTGAAATTTATGATTTTTTATAATTTGAGATTGCGGTAGCGATTTTTTTTTTTCTATAAATTAAATTAACTCAGAAACAGATCGTCATAGGTGTACAAGTTGGTTATAAAACTTGCCTTAGAATTACACGTTTTATTCGAATTCAGCGTAAAAAATATACCATTCCATTTAAAATAATAAAGTTGGTGTCGACTTCCGGTATAACGGGATGTAAATCGAACTTGAAAATATTTTTAAAGAAGTGGCATAAACAATAACCAAATGAGCCCAAGTTTCAGAATTGAATTCATTCTACTAATTCATATACCCCATCAACTTGAAAAACCCTGTATAAGCTTAAATGTTCAGAATGTGAAGCCTTTTACCTAGGACAAACTGGAAGAATCTTTAAGATTCCTATAAATTACAAAAAACGAATTCAATTTTTGCAAACCACTTTGTTTATTCAGATCATTAATTTGCAACCATAGAAAATCTGCAAATACTGCACATAGAAAATAAAGGATTTAAACTAAATATTCTGGAAGCCCTAGAAATTTATAAAGCAAATATTTCAGATAAGGACCATTTGTTAAACGAGCAGGTAGATACGTACCTACGATTTCATACTTTTCAACACATTTAGATAATTATAAGGGGTACGTATTTCCAAATTGTATTATAAGGTATAAATGCAGACTTATTCAAACTGTACCGCTTGATAATGGCAACTGTGTTACTGAAACTATAGTAGCAATTTACAAAATAAAGTGATAAAAAACAAAGTTAATTTTTTTATTTATAATTTCATCAATTTATTTGTGTTGCAGGGGCATGTAAAGAGTTAATAACCAACAGAGGAGACCACTACAGCGAAAAGGCAACATTTATAATTTTTTTTTAAATAAATAAACTCGTGAAAGATTATTTATTGATCACCTACGACAATTTTTGGTGTTATTTTCTGAAAATATTCTGAATTGTAAACGGAAAACCAAATTTTGAGAATTAAATTTTAGAAGAAAAGATGAACTCCGAATATTAAGTTTATTCTTTTTACGTCCGTCACGCTTAAGAATTTACAAAGATCCAGGATATATTGTCGCACGTGACTCCCTTTATTTGTAAAACTTTTGTTCCTTTTTCTGTTAGCGAGAGAGCTTCAGTTTGAGCAAAAAGGCTTCTCGGTCTCTCTCTAGTTCACGAAAGAACAAGTAGGGTGATCCTTCTCATCCTTATTACATAAAATCGTCTACATGTTGACTCTGCTTTCTTCTTTGAAACGACCAAAATTACTTTGTTGCATTTTTAATAAATTGGATTTTCAACCCCCATTCTTCCTTTCTACCTCACATGAACACGAATACATTTTCATCTATTAAAAAGGACATCCTGATCCATTAAATTACAAGAAGTATTACAACCCCTTGAGGCTTATTAAGATCTGGGTTCCTAAGCACATGGAATCGATAATTCAAAGAGGTATACATTAAGAAAAGACATCTCCTATTTTTTTTGGGGTAGTTTTCTTTAAAAAGGAGCCGTTCATAAAATACGTCACGCTAAAATTAGCTTTTTCTTGACCCCCTACCCCCCCCCCCCAGTTGTCACGCTGTGTCACACTTTCTGTGACCCTCCTGTAAAAATAACGTCACGAAAACTAAAACCCCTCCCCCCTGAACATGATAAATTTGAATGAATGATTTATATCATGACAAAAATTAAAAAAAAGCCGAGAAAATAAATACTCCAGTAAAATTGTTTGATGAACGGCGAACGTCACGTTGGCCCTGTCCCCCCTTGTCACATCTTGTCACACTCAGCAAGACCCCTAACCCCCCCCCCCCCCCTTCTATGGGAACGTATTTTATGAACGGCTCCAAAGTTGTTAGAGTATTAACTCTGATCATTGACCAAAATTGAGTAAAAACGGAAAGCAGCTAATTAATACTTGATGGATTACATTAGGTTAGTTTAGGTTGCATTAGATTAGATAATATTAGGTTAGATTTTATTACAATTCTGAATTAATATCCAAAAGTTTTCTATAAAGCAACACTTTAGAAACGAGATGCTTCTATGGAAAACTGATAATGTACAAGTTTTATAGCTTTTTGAACTTTCTTCCACCATTGTTGTGTTCTCCATTCTTTAAGTGATAGAAGCCTTAAATTTTATCGACTTTAATATTTCCATTAAGCCAAAAACTACTTATAACGAGCACCACAATCTAGTCATATAATTACAAGGTCCAATGGGCGCTTAAAATATTTGTTGGCTGCATTTTTCGAATAATAATCGCTTTAGAGCTGAGTTCCACTATTACAAGACCTATTTCGCTCTTTATACCATCATAAAACCCCCTAATCTTACACAATCGATAGTATATTTAATACGTTCATATGTTTTTATCTGTTTTCAAGATAAGCACTCGATCAGAGAGTTATTTTATAGAATTGTTACAAGACACGTAAGTCGAAAACTTGCAGATGTCAAGGTATATTTTCTATTTCTTTCGTGTTTATGTGCAGATATTTGTGTGTATGTCAGTTTGGCAGCACATTACACGCCTTGTTTGCAATTGTATAGAACAAGAGGGATGACGGGGACTCTGACGATACTCCACAGCGCTTTCATTGTTTGTTTCTTCTGGATGTCATGTGGACCTGGCTCGCGTTAACAAAAAGGATTTTGTCAAGTTTTACCATACCATAGGTACTTACTTATGTAAGCCACAGTACAACTTGAATGAATCATTTTCTGAATTGAAGCTACTTCGGAGACTTTATCTCATTTTGAGATACACACGTGATCGTCCAATGATTACATACGATATTCTTTAATGTGGTCAAAGTCCAACTTTGACCGCGACATTTTTTTAAATAAAAAAACATTTAGAATGACACAGGACCCTAATAAAGTTGACTGACAGAAGCTTGAATAGTCACATATAGCTACTGCGCAAGACTCTGACGTCAGATTAGAAGACTTGAAGTAAATTGGTACAAAAATGTATAAAATGGACCTTAACAAGACGATTTAGGGAATTTTAGCCTTAAAATTCTTTAATTTAACTGTTTTATAGATAATTTAGACATAGAAAATATTTATATGGACGTGATTTACGTGAACAGAAAGTATTTTGTAAAATAAAAAGTTATACCATACCATAGGTGCTTACTTATGTAAGCCACAGTACAACTTGAATGAATCGTTTTACTGAACTGAAGCTACTCCAGAGAATTTATCTCATTTTGAGATACACACGTGATCGTTCAATGATTAAATACGATAATCTTTAATGTGGTCAAAGTCCAACTTTAACCGCGACTTTTTTTCATATAAAAAAAACATTTAGAATGACACAGGACCCTAATAAAGTTGACTGACAGAAGCTTGAATAGTCACATATAGCTACTGCGCAAGACTCTGACGTCAGATTAGAAGACTTGAAGTAAATTGATACAAAAATGTGTAAAATGGACCTTAACAAGACGATATAGGGAATTTTAGCCTTAAAATTCTTTAATTTAACTGTTTTATAGATGATTCAGGCCAAGAAAATGTTCAAAGGTTTTACTCTATGACAAAATAAGATTAAATTGGATTTATTCTCCAAATATCCAGAAATAAATTAACCATTTACTAATGAATTTTAAACATCAAAGTATTTAATAAAGCACTTGATATACTTTGAGGGCACTTATGATGAGGACTGTTTTCTATCACTTATATTAAAAATACTCAAATATACATAAAATAATCACAACAAAAATAATCCGCTGCGTATTTTTTGAGGCAGTTATGAAGTCCCAAAATGAAAAAAGCGTGTCGCTCGTCGCTCGTGATTTTTCCCCAACTTGTCAGATTAGGAGCCTACGTTTTATTTATCAAATTAATTACTTACTCAAAGCTAGACATACGTACTTATTTTATTTTTATTTTCACTTTTTCTACACGTCACGTCTCAATGTTTAATTAGTACTTTCTAATAAAAAATAAGAAGTTCACACACATTTGCAAATAGCAACAGCGTAACTCATAATAGCTGTTCTAAATGCATTTCGTAAATAACTTAACTGAATCGTGGTGTTATCTGGGGTAGAGAGTCTCCATAAATCTCGCCGGAAACTTCCGCATCCAGTTCCGCTCTCAGCTCAGTTACAAAGTTCAGATCGTCTATGTCTACTACATACCTATATGATCCATAGATTTCTCTGAAGTGTTTCGATAACACATTCGTTTTCGTAAATAGAACGCTTACAGGCAACATGAAAAATAATGAAAATATCGTGCTGTTGTTGCTGTACCTTCTATTTAATATTGTGATCCACAAAAAGATAGGTACGAATTTTCGAGAAAACAGATATGGAAATTCACCTTAAATCGTACGAAGATGCCACATACTTGGACTTCGGGATGAGTGTTCTGGAAGAAGTTGAGAAAAAGTTTAGAATAATCAGACAAGACATGTGGATTTAATTTTTTGAAGATTTTTAACGATCCTTTTCTTTCGTTATTCTCATTCTCAGATATTACGAAAACTGCAATCTGTTAAAAATTCTCTGTACGACACATTCGTCGAAACAAAATCCGTTTCTCCGATTGTTACGTTTCCATATATCAACGAATGAAGTTGTGTTTCGATAAGTAATGATTCTCCCCCAGAGCGATCATAAACCGACTACATCCCTTTACAAAGCCCTTCTCCGGATTAGAGGGAGACAAAAAGCGATGGAAGAAGAACATTCGGGGGAATGATTACGTCGTTGCGCTTTCTGTTTTAATAATCTGTACATCCCCGGAGGCCTAAAAGCGTGTAACTGGTAACTCTAAGACGACACTTGGTCGATCTTCGCCCCCCTCAGTCGAGAAATTGTACGTTATAATCTACATAAGCCTGCTTTAATTTTCTGCGTTGTAAACATTGCTTGTCCGTATGACATTTCGCGAGTACAAAAAAAAACCTTCTGCGATCTAAAGACTTATCCAAACAACACTACGTAAAGACACATTTTTATATTTGCTGACTGACTACATAAAAAGAATCTAGAGACACTACAGTGCTCGAGGAGAATTTGAAAAGGGATGGACTTCAATGAATCTTCTCTATGTTCGCTGACAAAGACGAAACGAAAGTTAATCCAAAAATGAACTTACAATCGATTGTCCACAGGCAATTTTTTATTATGTTACTCTATTGTGTGCGATTTTAATCTTTTGGGCGATCAATTTTTGAATTTTTGTGATTTACAGTAATAAATAATCTCTTGAAAATTATAAAAAGCTCGGAGCCAATACCAAACGTGAATTAATCGTGACCCCTCACCTTCATCATATTCGATTTTCATTTTTAATGAAACCTGAAATTTCACACATCAGTTGCGCCGCTTGAAATTAGGGCCGTCGAGTGCCTTTTTGACGTTGACATTAAAGCCTAATGAAGATATCGACATCTTTTTCCTTCGGTTTCTCTTTTCGAAATCAGAGCGTGTGCCTGCCTACAATCGCGAGAAGTTGTTTAAAGCTTATTTTTCTCGGAAATTACCTGTGTACTTGGAAAGCAGCGGTGCAAAAACCATGCTTTAATCGTTTTCCAATAGATTAAATCTAGGTTACACCGGCTACAGCCCACGGTGTGAACATTGACAGCATATACATGTCAGAATGTCCTTTCAAACAAACTAAAGGACATCGCAAAACTGGACAACACATGGTTCGAAAAGAAAATTCAAGCGAGATTATTTCAGATAAATAGTTTAAACTATATCTATTACACCTGGATTCAATATTTTAAATTGTGTTTTCCCAAACTATTATTCCTTTATGAACAATCATTTATCGACTAATAAGAGCAAATCGGAGATGGTCTTCTGGTCGTGTGGTGAACGCTTCGCCTTCAGATTCGAAGGGTCTCGAGTTCTAAACCCGGTTGGTACATGAAATATTTTTAATGCTATCAGGAATACTCCTTCACATAAAACGACTTCCAAGGCAATGTCTTCCACATTAATCTAATCGTACGGTATAACATCACCTAGGAAAGGGGTATCCCAAAACTCTAATACAAAGAATGCTTGCTCCTCAGCTAAGAAGCTGCCTATCTCACTAAAACAAAACTAAAATTCCTGTATTATTAAGGAACATTCTCGTAGGTATATTTCACCCTTATTTAATAAAACAAGTTACTAGATTTAGTTACTTGTTTCAAAATTAGTCCAATGGAATTTTAACAAAATTAAATTGAGATACCTAGCAGTTTTAGGTAAAATTTCTTTGTAATATTTATTGAGCCAGTATATTTTTCGACGAGGATAGAATCAAATTATCCCCGACTATTCTCTTCAGTTCTCCTATTCTCTGAGTAGGCAAGAACAATAATTATAAAACGCTCCAGGCATCAAACAATTACTGAAAACAATAAGAGAAAGCAGACAAAGCTGCAATTCTCACATAGAAACGAACGGAGTGAGATGGAATTTTGGAAACGTCCGATAGGTAAAGAAGCTGAACGACGATCAAAGGGAAGGACGTTAAACATCGAAATAACGCAGTCAAAGACAAACTGCACCGTGTAAAATTTAAAAGGAAACATGTACAATGGGAAAAGATATTACATGACAGATGACAGTTTCAAAAGTGACAGCTACCTAAACTTCCATAAAGGCAAAAGACTGTTCCCCACAATTCAGATGTTGTTCTATTGATAAGGGGATTTCTGAAGTTTCTCCCAATCAAATCCTTTTGTCACTTTAAAAGTTTTTAAAATAACAAAAGTGTACTTAGTTATCGAAATTTTTATAAAAAAATGTGAGCCGTCACGACACGCCTGGCAGATGTGAAACTCAGTTTTTTTAATCAGCGACTTCATTAATAGTTATATTCGATGTTGCCTCTGACAGCATTACTGTGATAATTGGTCGAGGATAACTGAAGTACACGTATGATACAAAAGTATTGGACATAACATTATCAAGACTTAAAGAATAAATACAGCATCTATTGTTGTTGCATATCTGGTAGTAGGTTCTCTTGGATTGTTGTTAATTTGCAATTGAAATTCTTTTTGGAGGAACGTAACTAATGGCATTGATTAATCTTTAGCAAAATTTTCATTGACATCTCTAGCTAAAATCAATGGTAGTACATCTTTATTGGTTTTAAAAATTATTGAACCTCATTTACTGTACGGAAATAATTTGTCATGTAAAAATGAAATATCATTAATTTTTTTATTAGGTGAAATGTACACCACAATCATAAATTAATTCACTTTCATCTTCTAGTTTAATATAGTAAACGATACCGTCGAATCGAGTGGGAAGACAATCGCACAGGCGCTTGCGCATGGCGAAGCGTCGCTACGGCATGACTCGCCACGCTCGCCACGCTTACAATTCGGTTTACCCGCGGCTATAGATGTTTCACATTGAAATATTATACCATACAAATAGTATTGCAAGGGATAGATGCTTTTATAGATGATAATGTTAAACTTGAGTTTGAATTTCAATTGCTAACAGGAGTCGTCTCTATTTGTCAAGTAAAAGTAACATTTTGATTTAATTTAATTAACCCTTAATGTATCCTTGAGGGCAGTAGTACGAACATATTTCTTGGAAAGAACAATCTGAAATTGTTTACCTTTTAGATTAAAAACGAACGTAAATATTAAAGAAAGCACTCAGAATTGATTTTCGCTAAAATTATTCCAACTAAATAAAAAAAAAGTATTCCATCAATCTATATATGTATACAGACATGGTTTTTCAAGTTGATGGGCTATTAGAAGTAAGTATATGAATTAGTAAAAGGAATTCAATTATGAAACTTGGGCTCATTTGGTTATTGTTTCTGCCGTTTCTTTTAAAAATATTTTCAAGTTCGATTTGCATCCGGTTATACCGGAAGTCGATACCAACTTTGTTATTTTAAATGGAATGGTATACTTTTTTTACATTTTTCGATGGAAAATCTCAATTCATGCATATTTTATAAGAGACACCACCCCGAAAATATTGATATTGATTTTGAGTTAGTTAATTTTTTTCAAAATTTTTGACATCTACACGTTAACATTTAGAAAACCGTAATTCAATTATTTACAACTAGCTATGCCCCCGACTTCGTCCGCGTGGAATATTGACTTTCGGCAGCATTTAAAATTTTTTTCTTCTATATTTTTATTTTCTGGGCCGTAAGCCTTTTTGCCGACGTCATTACACAAAAACATTCATTCCTTATTTTTAGCCCCTTTAGGGTAAAATTTTTACAAACTTTAAATGTCGTATTTATATCTAATCCAAAGCCTAAAAAATAAGTTTCAAGCCTCTATTTTTATATCTACATATCTATCTCTGTCCCAAATTCTCATTTAAATCGGTTCAGTAGTTTGGGCATGATTATAGTTTAAAATAGTTTATATAGCTTAGCATTCAACTACTTTTATTGATCCAAATAAACAAAACTTCTATAACTTTTTACACTTAATATTTTAATTTTCTCGGCCGTAAGCTTTTTGGACGACGTCTTTACACAAAAACTTTTATCGGCTAATTTTATCCCCTTTAGGGTAAAATTTTTACAAACATTGAATGTCGTATTTATTTATATCTAATTAAAAGCCTAAAAAATAAGTTTCAAGCTTCTATCTTTAAAAATTACGGAATTTCCCCACAAACTTTTCTATTTCACCCCTTACAACCCTTTTTTCGCATTCAAAAATAGCCTATGTCCTTTATCAGGCTCTAGACTATCTCTGTACCAAATTTCATTTAAATCGATTCAGTAAATTTTATGCGAGTTGTCTAGCATACAGACAGTTACTTTCGCATTTATAATATTTCGCGAATTCATTTTCATCGATTTTCCCATGGGAATAGTATATTTTACCGCAGTAAAACGTAGCCTATGTGTTAATCCAGGGTGTCAGCTAACTCCATACCAAATTTTATTAAAATCGCTCCAGCCGTTTAGATGTGAAAAAGTAACAAACATACACACTCACAATCTTTCGCCTTTATAATATTAGTGTGATTATTCAATGTAAAAAAAAAGTATGTCATTCCATTTAAAATAACAAAGTTGCTGTCGACTTCCGGTATAACCGGATGTAAATCGAACTTGAAAATACTTTTAAAAGAAGCGACATAAACAATAACCAAATAAGTAAACATCTACACACGAAGGTACGTTAATGATAGCTCCAGCCACTCATTAATAATGTTAACTTTGGGTTATCATTAAATAAGAGGATTCTGGATAATATTCCTGAATCCTAAGGGAAACAAACCAAGCTATATATATTACGAATATGTATTTAACGATTATACGTATTCGTATATTTAACCTACAGTTAGTTAACAGAGCAGGATGAACTCAAACATTTGCCTTGTGCTAACACAAACGTTTCACATAAGTTTCCATACTAATAATATTTTAAACAAGGTCTTGATTTTGATTCTGATTAATAAATTAATTTTAGAGACAGAATTGTTCAAGAACGACATCCAGTTCGCAATCAGCGTAATGAATTCCATCAAACAGTCGATAGCAGTCATCCCAGCAATTCCTGTGCCTTGTACCTCCAGATACCAAAGCCAATTCGATTTCGGTTCGATACTATACGTTTCGAACCTATTGCACCCCCGTCCACGCCTACCACACTTCATTAGAGTGAAAGGTAAACATGTCTCTCGATGACGTCGGTACCGTTCAAATTCTAACGCAAAATCCACTGAAGCGTCACGGAAACGAGAAGAACTGTCTGATAGTCACAAACACTGACATGAAATCATTATTATCAATTATGCTGCCTATACATTGGCACAATATACAACACACGGTATACGATAACGAAAGTATCTATAGGAACGTTCTAAAAATGAAATGGAGTTCTGTGGAACTAATTCAAATCAATAAAATCTTATAAATTATGTGTTAAGTAGATACTCATTTTACCACACCACTATTTACTAACTTCCTTAGTCTCCAATTGATAAAAAAAAATGTGAGCCGTCACGGGATGGCTGGCAGATGTGAAACTCAATTTTTTTAATCAGTAATCGAATAGTTATATTCGATGTTGCCTCTGACAGCATTACTGTGATAATTGGTCGAGGATAACTGAAGTATGTTACAAAAGTATTGGACATAACATTATCATAACATAAATAATAAATATAGCATCTATTGTTGCTGCATATCTGGTAGTCAGTTCTCTTGGATTGTTGTTAATTTGCAATTGAAATTCTTTTTGGAGGAACGTAATTAACGGCATTGATTCATCTTTTGCAAAATTTACATTGAAATCTCCAGCTGAAATCAATGGTAGTTTATCTTTATTGGTTTTAAAAATTATTGAACCTCTGTGACTGTACGGATATAATTTCTCATTTAAAAATGAAATATCATTCATTTTTTATTAGGTGAAATGTACATAACAATCATAAATTAATTCACTTCCATCTTCTAGTTTACTATAGTAAACGACACCGTCGAACCGAGTGGGAAGACAATCGCACAGGCGCTTTGCATGGCGAGGCTTCGCCACGGTATGACTCGCCATGCTCGCCACGTTCGCCACGCCAACAATCCGGTTTGCCCGTGGCTATAGATGTTTCACATCAATAACTAACCTCAAAAAAAGTCCTTACTTCGATATTTCAGATATGTATTTTGTTATACTTGCCTAAAAATCTATTCACAATACCTTTTATCAACAATTTTGTCCGATTGTTGTCGTCTATATATTTTAAAACTAATAGCAACAAGTTGTAGTGGGTCTATTGGCCAAGCGGCAAACGCTTCGCCTTCAGACCAGAAAGATCTCTAGTTCGAAACCCGGTTGGTACATGAAAGAATTATCAGGTGCTCATTCGAGTTAAAAACTACCTTCAGTCTCTTCTATATTAAAAAGTCTTGCAAAAAAATCTCAAAACCCGAAATATTAGAGATTAACGTCAAGAAAGCTGAAAACAACCCTCCTCATTCCAAATAAAATTCATTTATCTCCAGGGGTATATTTCACCCTTATTCGATAAAATACGTTACCATATGAGAGTATACTGACCTAAAATTTGATTCAATGGATTTTAATAAAAATTAATTGACGATAGCAAATGTTTATTTTCTGAATGTGGTATATTTTGACATGTATTTAAAAACTTAATGAACGTTTCGACATCCATGAGGTAAACCTGATTTTATAGTCTACGTCCTTCAGACATTAAAGAAGGTTGTATTATTTAGTAAAAGTCTTCGTTGTGATTAGAGTAAGAACTTACCATTGCGTTATGAATTCTAACCCAATAGAAAAGATTGGCGTGGTTTGGTTCCTAGAAGATGAAACTGAAGATAAACTTTCGAAGTCGGTAGAGTTTTCCTGATCCTGCATATTTCAAACCATTTGGCGACCTTCTGAAAGCAAAAAAGTTAATTTTAATTTTACTAGGTTCAGACTCCACTACAGTTGTTTTGTAACTTTACAATCACCAGTGTCAGAAGCTTTCAATCTCCGTTGTCACCCATTAAAGAAGTAATTTCCTCAAGTAAACACGCAATTGAAAATCTTTCAGAAAGGACTGATTATTTACACTTTACTGATAGACAACAGGCAACGAAAAATTGTAATTAAAGCAGTTAAGAAGAGTCTTCAACATAAATCAATAGGTAACGAATTTTCCATTAAGTTGCTCTAGATACATTTAGTTTCCTGAAGGATCACCTGCTCTCTACACTTAAAAGGAATTGCTAGGACGTAAAAGAAACTCGACCGAGTTCGAATTTAGTGGTGATACTAAAATCCGACAAAATAAACGTAAATTGTCTTCTAAACGACTGTGCTTTCTACCTTTATTACTTCTATTGTGGTTGATTTTAAAAGACAAATAAATACTGCTGGGCGATTTATTTTATTCGTAAGTGTTCATGTCTTCTTTGCCCTGATTACTAATAAATCATAAATCATACGCTGGTGACACATGTATAAAATGTTCAATAACATTCTGGAGGTGGTCTAAAAATAACGAAAAATTTAGTTTTTATTTCAGAAAAAATTCAGTAGAGAAAATTTTTGTTTTAAATTCATATTGTCACATAGTGCTCATTTAATTTTTCATTAATTGGCTTGTATTTCGTCATAAATTACATTTGTTCCAATTTAAATATGAAACGTGTTGAATTTACGAATCACATCTCACATCACACATCTTCCAAAGTTTCGTTTGGGGTTAATTAGTTCTGAGAGTTGAGAGGGAGTCAATAATAGTCAGTAAGATCAACCAAGCGTATCAGAAGGGGTAGGGTGGTGTAGCGGGTGACCGCTATCACTCACTCTTACGCCCCAAAAGTCCCTGGCATTATCAACTACC
This sequence comes from Agrilus mali, assembly GCA_029378335.1. Lineage (NCBI taxonomy): Eukaryota > Metazoa > Arthropoda > Insecta > Coleoptera > Buprestidae > Agrilus > Agrilus mali. Next base: position 11,679,573 of record CM055663.1, on the reverse strand, counting down.
CTAGTAGATAGATAAATACTATAAATAGGCAAGTAGTTGTTTTATAAATTTTTGTAATTAGTTTTTATGTGTTATTTATTTTATAAACGTTTATTAATTTTGGAATTTAAAAGAAAAATTTTTGCCAAAATGTGCCCGAAATGTGCTATTATGTGCTACTTAAAAAAAACAATTATTCAAAAAATTTAACTTTTATGACTAGGTCCTTTTTATGATGTTTAGTTAGCTCCACAACATCACTTCATTAAAACCAAACCAATTGTGTTGTAATGTGCTCAAGATGTGCTATCACGTGCCATTAAAAAAAATATTTACTTGAAAAATTGAATTTTTATTGAGACATCCTTTTTGTGATATTTAGTTAGCTCCGTAAAATCAATTTATCAAAACTAAAAATATAGTGCTGTAATGTGCCCGCAATGTGCTGTTATGTGCCAATGTGAAAAAAAAAAGTTTGAATAAAAAGTTTAGATTTTTCGTAAAATTCTGTCTTCATTAATACTTTCTCTACTAGTAATGTTATTACGAAGAAAAATGGAAATTTTACTTTGACGAGAACAGGGAAATGACTTGACTACATAAATATTTTTATATTGTTTCATAAGAATATATATTTATTACTTAATAATTACTAATGTTCTATTCAAAGATATATATACACAAATGAGCAAAAATCTCAGTCTCTTTGTCTATGTGTTGTGATAACACTAAAACGGTACCATGTGAAAAGTTTATTCCCTACACTAATAGAAAACTATCATTAAATATAAAAAGTTACTATTAACAATAAGAAAAGCTTTAATAACACTCTGTATTGATAATATTATTAATAATACGAAATTTGTACTGTACAATACATTCTATACAATCGAAAACTAATGAAAAGTACAGGTACTCACCAAATACAAGATGTGTTGCATAACATGTAAACGAATGTATGGTGATGTTTCATGAACTATATGCGAATACTACGTTAAGCATATTATAATGCTATTTCATCGTACCACATTTATCGATGAGTATAGAAAGTTTAATGAAGACTTAACATTTTACAAAAAATCTAAACGTTTTATTCAAATATTTTTTTTCACATTGGCACATAACAGCACATTGCGAGCACATTACAGCACTATATGTTTAGTTTTGATAAATTGATTTTACGGAGCTAACTAAATATCACAAAAAGAATGTCTCAATAAAAATTCAATTTTTCAAGTAAATATTTTTTTTTTAATGGCACATGATAGCACATCTTGAGCACATAACAACACAATTGGTTTGGTTTAAATGAAATGATGTTTTGGAGAACTAAACATCATAAAAAGGACCTAGTCATTAAAGTTAAGTTTTTTGAATATTGTTTTTTACGTAGCACATAATAGCACATTTCGGGCACATTTTGACAGTTATTTTTTCTTTAAAATTCCAAAATTGTTAAGTCAACTTTTTGGACATTTTATTTATTTGGTTAATTATTCAAGTACTTTTCTCTAAAATAGGGAATGTCTTCGTTTATTTATACAAAACGTTTAACGTGGCGGTATATGTATAAATTATGGAGTTAAAGAGGACTTAGAAGATATTCTCGGAGGGTATGTACTAAACCTAAACTAACCGTTACACCAACTTTAGACTAGTGTAGAAATAAATCATAATATTATATGTATGTATCTGTACAACCTGGCCGGCACAGTTAATTTATTGCAACGTACTTCCCTAAGTCACCGTTAGCTCCGCTTACCCTGAACTGTATGCCTCGCTTTCTTTGACTGTCATTAAGTTTTCTTTAGACGTTTAAGAAGCTTATATTCTACTTCTTCATCTACTTTATTTAAGTCCCGAAACTTTAATGCTGAAGCAACTGAATTGAAGGTTCCGCGTTTCGCTTAGCTTAGCTGCTTTCTATTAGGTATCCTTGTTGTCATTACTCCACGTAAATGAAATTTTCCAATTAAATGTAACTTCAATAAATAGACACAACCAGGGAAATAAAATTAGAGGATGCTGTTTTTTTTTTTAATATTTTAGATTTAACATCTAATTGCTGGTCCTCGACATCACTACAGCTACAGTGGCGATTTAAAAGAGAAGCCATAAATTTCGTTTCCTAGTGGGTAGTACCTAGTAATACAGGGAATAGCATTAGAAAAATTGCGGAAAAGCTGAATTTTTTAAAACCTTCCTTTTGTGGTTTTAAACAGCATCTCAAAAGTCCCCAGCGATACATGTGCCGCTAAAAATGTTAGGCGAGGTCAGAGGTCACTATGAACAGTTTTTTGCAAATATTTCATTAACGGTTACTTTTATCGAAAAAATAGCGGTCATCAAATTTGTAGCTTAGGAAATTGTTTACAAAAAACATATGATTATTAAATATCCCTTTTGAATTCTTCAGAGATTGATAACAATGAGTGATTGATATTGAATGTCATAACCTCATAACTCATTAATTCTCTAAATGGTTTTGATTTTGCGTTTGGCGCGAAGTAGTGAAGGTAAAATAAAGATCTAGATAAGTTTTGAGCTTTCGTTGGAGACACGCCGAACCAGAGGACAAATCAGGTATTCTTTAGAGGTCACACGCAACGTTCGCTCCTGACATTTGCGAAAATACTTGACCTAGGAATGGTAAACAGGTTAATTGGACCGATGGGGGGACGATAATAAAATTTAAGGGCAATTATAGATCATAACGAGGTGATTTGTTGTTCTTGTTTTCGGCAAATATTGAACAGAGCTTATGTAAAAAAAAAGAGAAAACATCGTTATTGGAAGTAAATTTTACAATCTCATAAAGAAATTCACAAATGAGAAAGTAAGTATGTGCCAAAAGTTTTTGTAATTATGATATATACGAGTTACAGTGACGTAACTCAAATAATCTTCTTTCTATAAATATTTATTTTCTATTATGATTACTTTATTTTGTAAGGCTAACGGTTTTGGGAAAATTCAATTTAAAAACTCGTAACGTTTATGTTTTTCAAAATACGTACACTCCTTTCCACACTATAGTCCAGTGCACTTAGTTAAAAAGATGCCGTTTTTGGCATAAATTAGCAGTAAATGAACTATACCACCTTGTAGAGTAGGTCTGTAGGAACTTTTGGGTGAAATTGGTCACGTGTGGGATTATGTCAAATTGTTTTATTAACAAAAAACGACACGATTTTGGCTCGTTTTTTGGTTTTTCCAATAAAGCTCGGAAACTAAGACAGCTACGGTTACGCTCTAACAAGAGAAATTGTAGGAAATTTAATCACCTTTAAAATGAATTTTTGTTCGACCCGAATGGATTGATTGATAAGTATTTTCCAATTTTCAAAAATTCATAACTCCTTCAGTTTGCGATTTAAGGAACGAGTCTTCGCGATAAAGTAGCTCTTGACATGTACAATAACTGTGCGAAAACGGATTTCTGTCGGATTTATAGTTTCCGAGATATTCAATTTGCAACTTTGATAGCGAAAATTTTGCAAATTGTTTATTCGCTTCCCGTTTTCTTAAAAATAAACTTTTTGGACTTTTTCGAACGAATTTTGAAACTTCAACGTTCATCCTACAAAACGTATCTATATCTCACTTTTTGTGTCCAAGATTTAAAAGTATTAAAAAAGTGTGCGTAAACGTTGCGCGTTTGAGCGAAAACATATTTTTCTCGGGAAATACTTATCCAATCGGGTCGAACAAAAATGCATTTTAAAGGTGATTAAATTTCCTATAATTTCTCTTGTTAGAGCGTAACTGTAGCTGTCTTAGTTTCCGAGCTTTATTGGAAAAACCAAAAAACGAGCAAAAATCGTGTCATTTTTTGTTAATAAAACAATTTGACATAATCCCACACGTGACCAATTTCACCCAAAAGTTCCTATAGACCTACTCTACAAGGTGGTATACTTCATTTAGTGCTAAAAATTTATGCCAAAAAGAATCTATCTGCACTGGACTACTACCTACAAGATGCGTTTTTTTAAGTGGTGTCCCCTATAGGCATCATTTACGTTTATTTCTGATTTTAAAATGTTAATTCTTGAAATAAAAGATTGATATATACTATCAATTCTTTTTTATTCTTATTATTACAGATTCTTAATTATTTGAAAAGTATTTATTTTAATATCATGAATTGTTATAACATGATTAATTAATGTTTTTTTTATCAGTGCTATCATTCATTATGGTTCTTCTTCAAATTCCATTTCTGCTTCCATCTCAATCTCTTCGTATCTTCTTCTTCCTCTGCTTCCTCTATTTCCATATTTTTTGTCAAGCAACATGATGGATCTACATACTTACTTATCGTTTAGGAGTGCGCGCACATATGTTTCAACTTTTTAAAGTCGAATTTTCTCAAAAACCGTTAATCTTAAAAAAAAGTAAACATTTGTTATTTGTAGGCAATTTCCTAAACTACAAATTTGATAACCACTATTTTTTCGATAAAAGTAACCGTTAGCGAGATATTCGCGAAAAACTGTTGGTCGTAAACTTTGACCCCACGTACCATTTTTGAGATATTGTTTAAAACCACAAAAGGAAGGTTCATGCAAAAATCCAACTTCCCCCAAATTTTTCCGAAGTTTGGTCTTTTCTTTGTCTTTATTCCCTGAACGGCAGTATACAAAGTTCTCGTGCAATTATTTGAAATATGCACATATATAATTTCGTTTGGTACAAGCCGCTGTTTTATATTTTTAATTTTTTAATTAAAACTTTCCGGAACGTTCAGTTAAACATTCCCAACAGTCGATATAGAGAGGCCTTCCCACAGATGTTCGGTTTATTCGGTCAGTTCTAAATAATTGCAAACACGTTCCGAAATACGTATACGGGTGTGCGTCACTTGCTACAAAGCTGTAAATGACCGAATTTCGAAGCGCAAAAGGCCAGGGGAAAAAAAATATGTAAAGCAACAGTTCGCCTTTTTAAGCTACGTGAATGAGTTTAACGTTCCTGGCCCTACGCTGCCTCAAAATTATCTTGTAATTACAGAGGGCTCCGGCTATTAAACATCAAATGGTGAACGGTGTTCTGAAACTTTTTTACAAACGAAATTAACCGCCAATAATGTTGTAAAGTTGTTATAATAAAATCACATTATTTTTTCCAAGAGCATCCTAACGATCGTGACGTCATACAACTTATGTGACCCATAGTGCAAGGACTGCTTTAACGACACCTCATAGTAGGAACACTAAATTAACCAAAACTACGCTCTAACATTATTATTAAATATCCCTTTTGAATTCTTCAGAGATTGATAATAATGAGTGATTGATATTGAATGTCATAACCTCATAACTCATTAATTCTCTAAATGGTTTTGATTTTGCATTTGGCGCGAAGTAGTGAAGGTAAAATAAAGATCTAGATAAGTTTTGAGCTTTCGTTGGAGACACGCCGAACTAGAGGACAAATCAGGTATTCTTTAGAGGTCACACGCAACGTTCGCTCCTGACATTTGCGAAAATACTTGACCTAGGAATGGTAAACAGGTTAATTGGACCGATGGGGAGACGATAATAAAATTTAAGGGCAATTATAGATCATAACGAGGTGATTTGTTGTTCTTGTTTTCGGCAAATATTGAACAGAGCTTATGTAAAAAAAAAGAGAAAACATCGTTATTGGAAGTAAATTTTACAATCTCATAATTAAATTCACAAATGAGAAAGTAAGTATGTGCCAAAAGTTTTTGTAATTATGATATATACGAGTTACAGTGACGTAACTCAAATAATCTTCTTTCTATAAATATTTATTTTCTATAAAATTCAAACTACCTGGTGCATTTATTGTGAAACATGATTGATACACGTAAAATTTAAGAATCAAGCAACTGGATATGTTTCACAGTTTCATTATAAATCCGACAGTTGTTTCGGTAAAATTACCATTATCAAGGATAACAGAGTAACTTAACATATTAAAGATTAAAAAAAAAACATTGTTGGTGGGCGGGCTGTTCTTCCGGCCTACACATGTGGTGCAAAGTCGGGGGATAAGGCGGAAGGCCCTCTCAGCATCCTTTAGGAAAGATGAGACGAACGGAATGAAGAGAGAAGAGAAGTGAACGACTATCTGTGAAATATTACTACCCCAGCATTTGCCTAAATGATCCAAGGAAACCACAGTAAAACTTGGACCAGAGTAACCGGCCCCGGAATCGAACCGGTGACCTCTCGAATGCTAAGCAGTGATTTAGACGACTGGACCATACCGCTCGGTCTAAAGGTAAATAAAAAAACTTTTGGGTGATTCATTCCCACCAGTATTGGTGGGCGGGCTGTCCCCCCCGACTTACACTCTTGTGCAAAGTCGGAGGGGTAGGGCGAAAGGCCCTCTTCAGCCTCCTTTAGGAATCGTGGGAATGGGTGGGTGGTGGTGTGGGGGAAGAAAGATGAGACGTACGAAATGAAGACAGAAGAGAATTGAAAGACTATCTGTGGAATATTACTACCCCAGCATTTGCCTAAATGATCCAAGGAAACCACAGTAAAACTTGGACCAGAGTAACCGGTGACCTCCCGAATGCTAGAAGTTTAAATTAGGTAAACAGTATTGATAGATTTCCTTTACCACTATAATTGTTGAACTTTATACGTTATTTCATACTTAAAATATTTGTTAGGGAGGTCGCGGTTGTGAAGTTGTAAAACATTTTAATAACCAGAATAAACATTTTTTTGTTCGTTACATCTAATCTTAAATGATCTACCTGTCTGTCCTATGTAAATAGGGCTACAATCATCACAATTAAGTTCATAAACTCCTGATTTACAAAGTTTATCCTTGTTTGATATTTTATTATTAACTAACATTTTGCTTAAATTATTCTTATTAGAACATATATTACTAATGGCAACTTTAGAGAATCTTTTACAAATAGCTGCACTAATATTGTCATAAAAATTAATGAAGGTCTAATTGTTCTTTTTAGATTCTAAACTTTTACCAAGATATATATGACTAAAAGTTTGTTTTTTGATCTTTTTCTTTAAAATATTATCAATTACATCAGATTATATCTATTATTAATCGCCAAAGTTGTAAGTAAATTTACCTCTTTTTTAAAGTTTTCTTCATTGAGGGGGATTGAAATAAGCCTGTGTATTAGACTATTAAAAGTTGACATTTTGATTTTATAATTTTGATCTGAGCTAGCTGGAATAATTACATCTGAGAATTTATTTTTCCTGTAAATGTTGAACTCTAGAGTACAATTATTATTACGTGTTACTGATAAATCTAAGAAATATAAGGTACAACATGATTCTATTTCAAGTGTAAATTGGATCTTTCTATTGAAGGAATTTAAATGTAGTAAGAATTTTGTAATTGTCTTTTTGTGCCAATCCAAACACAAAATATGTCATCAACATATTTGATCCATTTCAAAACATTATTAATTAGTGGGTTTGATGTATTAAACAGCGTTCCTTCAAAATGGTTCATGTAGATTTCTGATAATAACGGAGACAAAGGAGACCCCATGGGGAGACCATCATTTTGTTTATATAACTTTCCGTTAAAAGAAAAATAACTTTGTTCTAAGCAAACATCAATTAGGGAAAGCCAAAATGGATTCTTTTCAAGTTTATTATGCAGTATGGTTCTTAATTCATTTATGGGAATTGATGTAAATAAACTTTTGATATCGAAGGAAACTAATGTTCCTACTGTTAGCGGGAATGACTAAGTTTCTTGGTACCTATATCAACGAATTCATAAGAACTTTTAATCGAAAACCGCGGTTGAAAATTTAGAAGAGCCGGTAATTCTTTACTAATTTTTTTACACAGAAATTAGGACGGAGCATTAATATACGCAAGACATTCGGTCATCATATCTCGTATTTTTTTGCTAATATTCTTTGTTGTATTTGTTACCGTTGTTTTTTTTTGTTTGATTGTTTTGCATTTACGTTTTAAATAAACTGTTCCTACAGTGAAAGTTTTTTTATTCATTTAATTGTCCGGTCACGAATAATATTGAACTTCGTCGTATTAATTTTAAAAGACGAAAAGTGATAACTGCTCCCTAAGTTATGTTAGGCCAGCAGCACGTTATCCAGATCCCAACAATAATAAGAGTGGAGAGTTGATGGAATCAAGTTAGGTTTGATTGTTGACTAAATTTTGATTGTTATATAAGTGTTTTAATTTCTGTTCAAGCTCAAACTGCCTGACTACAATTCGAAACATGATGAAAGATTGTTCTGCTCTGAACTTAAGATTGAAAAATTATTTTTTCGTGGTCGTCCTTCTGGAAATTTTTCAGGGTGAAATCACTTTAAGCCAATTAAATTCACCAAGTTTTAATCTATATAATACTGACACAACCCAGTGTCGTCTCATAAATTATAGAATAGCAGTGAGCAATGATGTAAAATAGTTTCCACGTTTAGTGAAAATCAAAATCCTTCTAGTCAATTTTATTTAAAAAAGTAATTGGTCGATAACATTTGGTGAAACATAATGAATAAAAATAACAGAAAAACACTTGAAGAAGTTTCACAATTTAATTTATTTCAACTCAATGTTTATTTCGCCTTGTTAAGGCGTCTTCAGGAGTATTATACATGTACCACGTTATAAATAGTAATTAGCTTATAAATAGGAGACACCTTAAACTAATTTTGGTCGCAATCACTTCCTAGTTTAAGACGTCACCTATTTATAAGCTAATTAATATCTATTTGTAACGTCAGTACATGTATAATACTCCTCAAGATGCCGTAACAAGGCGAAATGTACATTGAGTTAAAATTAAAAAAACTTAATCATGTGCAACTCAGTACACGTGAAAGAATAGTGAAACTTCTTTGGCGATCTATATAGATACCTTTATAACGAATAAGTAATGTTTGGTAAAAAGAAGAGAGAGTACGAGAATTTTCAGGATTTATGTTTTAAAAATGAAAACACATACATACATCAAATTTTTTTCGCCTCCGTTTATTTTTCCAAGTGCTTAAGAAACCGTAAACTATCAATAACTACAAGGAATTAAAATTAATACATAATAATACTCACTCTTAAATAAATATTAATTGTTGTTAAGTAAATAAACATTTACTGTAATATAACTGCTATGAGATGCCGATCACTAACAGCTGACTGTAATACCGATATGCGCATGCGCGCCTTTCCATTGTCATAGCTTCGCGAGACGAATCGTTACGAAATGTGTCGTTTAATGGCCTTGACATTTTACTTTCCGCGCCCAAAGAAGTTTTACTTCAAAAAATTGTGAAACTTGTTCAAGTATTTATTTGTTACTTTTATTCATTCTATTTGTTAAAAATCTTATATATTGTGACGGACGTGGCGTTTTGGATGAAGTTGACACGCGCCGATTGCGAAAGTTGAGTGAAACATACCTATGACGCGTTCCAGAAGGTTCGAGAAAAAGTTGCTGGAAGTTTCGAGAATCACCTAGAAACGCCCACAACTATATAAAGAACAGCGTTGGACAATTTGACAGTTTTTGATAGAATAGTGACAGATATAAGTTAGAAGTGAAGGAAAAGCGATTAAGAAGCGAAGTAGTCAGTGAATTATTGGTTTTTGGTATACGAAATGATTAAATAAAAGTGCTGAAAAATTCGTGATAAATAAATTACGTAACAATATCAAGAAATCAATAGAATTCATTTTTAAATCTATAATTAATTTTTTAATGACAGATATCAAACACAAAAGAAGGTTTCTGTATATATTTCGAAAATAAATACTTATGCAGTTCTCCCTCTGATTGTATGAATCAGCCGCCACTGGTTACTGCTTTAATAAGACTCAAAAACTCAGAAGAACGTTGATTTGAACGAATGCCTGTAACTTTACAAAAATAATTTCTTGAAATTACAGAACCCGAAAGCGATGGTTGCCATTTGAAATAAAGCAGCGGCGAGTACTAACATTGAAAGTTGTCGAGTGCTTTAGAGTAGAGACGGAGATGAAATAGTTCTGTTCACGTACCTACTGCCATTCTCACTGAATTTTCAGAAAGTACGAATCCGAGTTCAATCCGTCATATACTTACTTACGGAAGTACGTATTTTCTAATAATTACTTTCACGTGTATAATATGAACTCGTTTGTGTACGCTGTTAATAAAACGAAAAACCTCACGAAATCGCCCTTGCTATCTACAATCTACATTGCGAGTAATTCTGGCGAAAACGAGCGTACCATACTAATCTCAAGTTTTACATTAAACCTGAATTTCTCTGCTGCATTTTTAATCACTTGAAAAAGTCGACGAAGAACGAGAAAAACTACAGCATTAAATGTTTCCAGTAATGCTTCGATTATTCCGCCAATCATAGAAAATTTACCGCATGGCCGGCTTTTATTGACATTTCAATGTTCCATTTATGATATAAATAGAATTTCACCGTTAGGGGTCGAAAAAATTCATGTTCAACTTAAAGAGGCACGTGGACGAAACAGTAGAGAACAAACAAGTCGTTAAAACTGACCTAAAATAAGTAATACATAATGCACATTAATCAATACCTACTAAACGCATTAATACAATGTTGAATAATAGATTACACTATGGAATGTCCCTTCGAACTTTGAAACGTTGTCGTTACCTACCCTTCCTCATGAAGGTACGTTGCTCGCCTATAAAATATCGACGAAGGTGTCAAAGAGGAAAGAGTGGCAATTCATTACATCAACTTGACGTTTAGTCGTGTTGGTGAAAATGCATTATGAGAACAAAACCATTCATCTTTCTCAGAATTTTTTCACCATCTCACAAGTCAAGTACGTGATAGAAATTGACAAATCGTTACATTTATTCAATAATCCCATATTAACGATTAAATTAAATAAGTATATCTGACACTGCAGCAAGCCAAGCTTTAATTCAACCCAGAGCGCAGAATTTAATCGCTAACTACACTTGGGTTAGACAACTCACTCACTCATTCGTCCTTCTTTAATTCTTCAAACTAAGTCGACAGTCGGATCCGGGTAAATAAAAGGTGTCGACCAATTTTTTTCAGTAATTTGAGAGGTTATAGTTTCAGAAAATCTTACACAAATTCATGTATTCGATGACTTAAGTGAAATTAAAAAAAAAAATATTTTTGATGGTGGTCGACTTAGGGTAGCGAATAAATAGAGCTTGTCGACCCTTGACATTTCTATTCTACTAATCAAAAACTTTATTTTGATATAAATTTTCTTGATGAATTATATAAATTAAAATTGCACCTAAAATAATAACCGCAAGTGAAGTCATAATTTTGCATGCGGGAAAAATCAAGCAAGTTTAGGGGTGTCGATCTCTAGATCTATGACTTCATTATTCATACCCCAAAAATGATTTATGTATCTGATCCATAGGACTTTTATACAGCCGGCTCTCGGACTATTTCACTAGCCTGTCCTAAAACAACTGGACAATTTACTCACTCGTTTGTTTGCCAACTAGTTCTCGGTTCACTCACTCATTTACCTTGTGATCACTTGCCAATTGACTCACTTGTTTCCCATCTAATCCTTGTCAGCTCACCCAATGATCGTCTGCCTTCAAATCGCTTATTAATTTATTCATTCAGTGTTCGCTCTCCAATCAGTTACTAATTCATTCAGTTGTTTGTTCGCCAGTCGTTGTTTGCTCCCTGTTTTAACCATTCCTATGATTGCTAGTTCACTTACTCATTTTGTAATTAATTGCTCGTCAATTTCCTCACTCGTTTGCTTTCCATTCGCTTGCTATTTAGCTCAGTGTTTGCTCGACAATGGTTACTTGCTTACTGGTTCATCAATCCGTTTGCTCGCCAATCAATTGCCGAATCACTCATTTCTCGTCAAATCTTTTATTCGCTTGCCAATTAACTCATTTGTTAACTCACCAGTCAGCTGCCATCCTACTCAGTCATTTACCTTGCAATCACTCACTAATTCAATTGCCCTCCAATTCATTCAGTTGTTCGCTCGGTAGCCGTTGTTTGATGGCTGGTTCTCCCAATCGTTTACTCGCTGTATTGATTCGTTTTGCATTACTACTCACCAATACACTACAGTCGTTTGTCCTCTAATCGCTTCGCAATTCATCCATTTACGCTTCAATCATTCGTCAATTTACTCCCTGTTTTGTTCTTTAATCACTCGTCAGTTAACTCATTCGTCGCTCAACAGTCAATTGCCAACTCACTCAATTAATCACCTTGCAATTACACTCTTATTGCTTCACTGTTCGTTCACTCACCGATGAATTATCTGGGGCACTTGTTCTTCAGTCACCCACCCAATTTAACCACTTGATTCTTCAATTTACACGTCCTCTGGCCAGTAAGTTGCCAGTTGACTCGCTTGTTTAGATTGCAATCATTCACTAATTCATTCATTGGAGTTTATGAAATCAGTTGTTCCGAATGCTCGGCTATTTACATTGGGAAAACCAAAAGAGATATCATAACTAGATATAACGAACACGCAAATTATGCAAACTTCAATAAACATACTTCAGGTTTAGCCAGTTATCTAATTAAAACTAATCACAGCATAAATAAAAATAACATAAAATTACTGCATAATTTGGAAGGAGGTCCAACACTAGATAGGTATGAAATTGTAGAAATTAAAAGAGCTAAAAAAGAAAATAAAAATATTACCAACGACCAAATAGAATTTGGTAACAATCCCTTATTGGACCCAAACATTGTTCATCCCCCACCCTCTTAGTATGTACTATAAATTAATTTATTAGCTGTTTGTTACTTAGTATAATACTGTTACCCCTGAAGATGCCTTTATAAGGTGAAATGCGCATCGAGTGTTATAAAGTTTTAGTGAAATTTCATTTTAAATAATTCAATTCATTCAGTCATTTCCCTTTTAATCGCTCACAAATTCACTTAGTCCACTGGTCGCCAGTCGCCTTTTCGCTGATTCGCTTTTTCAGTCAATGCCAGTTTATTCGCTCATTTGCCCACTAATCACTCGCCTAATCACTTACTCGTTTTTCCTTTAATCACTTATGAATTAATTTAGTCGTAGCTCGCAAATCGTTGTTTGCTCGTCTGCTATTCCACGCTTTCCAAGTGAATTATTAACACACTCACTCATTTGCCCACAAACCACTCGTCGATTTACTAAGTCGTTCACTCGCCAGTTGTTGATTGCTAGTCAATGTATTTTCCCATTGGTTCATAAGTAACTCGTCAGTTAGCTTACTCATTCGATAGCTAGTCAGTTGTCAGACCACTCACTCGTATGCCTACTACTAATCACTCGTAATCCACTCCCCCATTGGGCCTATAATATCTCGCCTATTAACTCACTAATTCGCTAGGCAATCACTTGTCAGACCGCTCACTCATTTGCCTACTACTTATCATTCGTAATTCACTCCCCAATTTGCCCTTCAATATCTCGCCTATTAACTCACTCATTCGCTAGGCAGTCACTTGTCAGACCACTCATTCATTTGCCTACTACTAATCATTGGTAATTCACTCCCCTCTTTTCTCTTCAATATCTCGCCTATTAACTCACTCATTCGATAGGTAGTCAGTTGTCAGACCACTCACTCGCATGCCTACTACTAATCACTCGTAATCCACTCCCCCATTGGGCCTATAATATCCCGCCTATTAACTCACTAATTCGCTAGGCAATTACTTGTCAGACCACTCACTCATTTGCCTACTACTTATCATTCGTAATTCACTCCCCAATTTGCCCTTCAATATCTCGCCTATTAACTCACTCATTCGCTAGGCAGTCACTTGTCAGACCGCTCATTCATTTGCCTACTACTTATCATTGGTAATTCACTCCCCTTTTTTCTCTTCAATATCTCGCCTATTAACTCACTCGTTCGATAGGTAGTCAGTTGTCAGACCACTCACTCGTATGCCTACTACTTATCATTCGTAATTCTCTCCCCTCTTTTCTCTTCAATATCTCGCCTATTAACTCACTCATTCGATAGGTAGTCAGTTGTCAGACCACTCACTCGCATGCCTACTACTAATCACTCGTAATCCACTCCCCCATTGGGCCTATAATATCTCGCCTATTAACTCACTCATTCGCTAGGCAGTCACTTGTCAGACCGCTCATTCATTTGCCTACTACTTATCATTGGTAATTCACTCCCCTTTTTTCTCTTCAATATCTCGCCTATTAACTCACTCGTTCGATAGGTAGTCAGTTGTCAGACCACTCACTCGTATGCCTACTACTTATCATTCGTAATTCACTCCCCTCTTTTCTCTTCAATATCTCGCCTATTAACTCACTCATTCGATAGGTAGTCAGTTGTCAGACCACTCACTCGCATGCCTACTACTAATCACTCGTAATCCACTCCCCCATTGGGCCTATAATATCTCGCCTATTAACTCACTCATTCGCTAGGCAGTCACTTGTCAGACCGCTCATTCATTTGCCTACTACTTATCATTGGTAATTCACTCCCCTTTTTTCTCTTCAATATCTCGCCTATTAACTCACTCGTTCGATAGGTAGTCAGTTGTCAGACCACTCACTCGTATGCCTACTACTTATCATTCGTAATTCACTCCCCTCTTTTCTCTTCAATATCTCGCCTATTAACTCACTCATTCGATAGGTAGTCAGTTGTCAGACCACTCACTCGCATGCTTACTACTAATCACTCGTAATCCACTCCCCCATTGGGCCTATAATATCTCGCCTATTAACTCACTCATTCGCTAGGCAGTCACTTGTCAGACCGCTCATTCATTTGCCTACTACTTATCATTGGTAATTCACTCCCCTTTTTTCTCTTCAATATCTCGCCTATTAACTCACTCGTTCGATAGGTAGTCAGTTGTCAGACCACTCACTCGTATGCCTACTACTTATCATTCGTAATTCACTCCCCTCTTTTCTCTTCAATATCTCGCCTATTAACTCACTCATTCGATAGGTAGTCAGTTGTCAGACCACTCACTCGCATGCTTACTACTAATCACTCGTAATCCACTCCCCCATTGGGCCTATAATATCTCGCCTATTAACTCACTCATTCGCTAGGCAGTCACTTGTCAGACCGCTCATTCATTTGCCTACTACTTATCATTGGTAATTCACTCCCCTTTTTTCTCTTCAATATCTCGCCTATTAACTCACTCGTTCGATAGGTAGTCAGTTGTCAGACCACTCACTCGTATGCCTACTACTTATCATTCGTAATTCACTCCCCTCTTTTCTCTTCAATATCTCGCCTATTAACTCACTAATTCGCTAGGCAATTACTTGTCAGACCGCTCACTCATTTGCCTACTACTTATCATTCGTAATTCACTCCCCAATTTGCCCTTCAATATCTCGCCTATTAACTCACTCATTCGCTAGGCAGTCACTTGTCAGACCGCTCATTCATTTGCCTACTACTTATCATTGGTAATTCACTCCCCTTTTTTCTCTTCAATATCTCGCCTATTAACTCACTCGTTCGATAGGTAGTCAGTTGTCAGACCACTCACTCGTATGCCTACTACTTATCATTCGTAATTCACTCCCCTCTTTTCTCTTCAATATCTCGCCTATTAACTCACTCATTCGATAGGTAGTCAGTTGTCAGACCACTCACTCGCATGCCTACTACTAATCACTCGTAATCCACTCCCCCATTGGGCCTATAATATCTCGCCTATTAACTCACTCATTCGCTAGGCAGTCACTTGTCAGACCGCTCATTCATTTGCCTACTACTTATCATTGGTAATTCACTCCCCTTTTTTCTCTTCAATATCTCGCCTATTAACTCACTCGTTCGATAGGTAGTCAGTTGTCAGACCACTCACTCGTATGCCTACTACTTATCATTCGTAATTCACTCCCCTCTTTTCTCTTCAATATCTCGCCTATTAACTCACTCATTCGATAGGTAGTCAGTTGTCAGACCACTCACTCGCATGCCTACTACTAATCACTCGTAATCCACTCCCCCATTGGGCCTATAATATCTCGCCTATTAACTCACTCATTCGCTAGGCAGTCACTTGTCAGACCGCTCATTCATTTGCCTACTACTTATCATTGGTAATTCACTCCCCTTTTTTCTCTTCAATATCTCGCCTATTAACTCACTCGTTCGATAGGTAGTCAGTTGTCAGACCACTCACTCGTATGCCTACTACTTATCATTCGTAATTCACTCCCCTCTTTTCTCTTCAATATCTCGCCTATTAACTCACTCATTCGCTAGGCAGTCACTTGTCAGACCGCTCATTCATTTGCCTACTACTTATCATTGGTAATTCACTCCCCTTTTTTCTCTTCAATATCTCGCCTATTAACTCACTCGTTCGATAGGTAGTCAGTTGTCAGACCACTCACTCGTATGCCTACTACTTATCATTCGTAATTCACTCCCCTCTTTTCTCTTCAATATCTCGCCTATTAACTCACTCATTCGCTAGGCAGTCACTTGTCAGACCGCTCATTCATTTGCCTACTACTTATCATTGGTAATTCACTCCCCTTTTTTCTCTTCAATATCTCGCCTATTAACTCACTCGTTCGATAGGTAGTCAGTTGTCAGACCACTCACTCGTATGCCTACTACTTATCATTCGTAATTCACTCCCCTCTTTTCTCTTCAATATCTCGCCTATTAACTCACTAATTCGCTAGGCAATTACTTGTCAGACCGCTCACTCATTTGCCTACTACTTATCATTCGTAATTCACTCCCCAATTTGCCCTTCAATATCTCGCCTATTAACTCACTCATTCGCTAGGCAGTCACTTGTCAGACCGCTCATTCATTTGCCTACTACTTATCATTGGTAATTCACTCCCCTTTTTTCTCTTCAATATCTCGCCTATTAACTCACTCGTTCGATAGGTAGTCAGTTGTCAGACCACTCACTCGTATGCCTACTACTTATCATTCGTAATTCACTCCCCTCTTTTCTCTTCAATATCTCGCCTATTAACTCACTCATTCGATAGGTAGTCAGTTGTCAGACCACTCACTCGCATGCTTACTACTAATCACTCGTAATCCACTCCCCCATTGGGCCTATAATATCTCGCCTATTAACTCACTCATTCGCTAGGCAGTCACTTGTCAGACCGCTCATTCATTTGCCTACTACTTATCATTGGTAATTCACTCCCCTTTTTTCTCTTCAATATCTCGCCTATTAACTCACTCGTTCGATAGGTAGTCAGTTGTCAGACCACTCACTCGTATGCCTACTACTTATCATTCGTAATTCACTCCCCTCTTTTCTCTTCAATATCTCGCCTATTAACTCACTAATTCGCTAGGCAATTACTTGTCAGACCGCTCACTCATTTGCCTACTACTTATCATTCGTAATTCACTCCCCAATTTGCCCTTCAATATCTCGCCTATTAACTCACTCATTCGCTAGGCAGTCACTTGTCAGACCGCTCATTCATTTGCCTACTACTTATCATTGGTAATTCACTCCCCTTTTTTCTCTTCAATATCTCGCCTATTAACTCACTCGTTCGATAGGTAGTCAGTTGTCAGACCACTCACTCGTATGCCTACTACTTATCATTCGTAATTCACTCCCCTCTTTTCTCTTCAATATCTCGCCTATTAACTCACTCATTCGATAGGTAGTCAGTTGTCAGACCACTCACTCGCATGCTTACTACTAATCACTCGTAATCCACTCCCCCATTGGGCCTATAATATCTCGCCTATTAACTCACTCATTCGCTAGGCAGTCACTTGTCAGACCGCTCATTCATTTGCCTACTACTTATCATTGGTAATTCACTCCCCTTTTTTCTCTTCAATATCTCGCCTATTAACTCACTCGTTCGATAGGTAGTCAGTTGTCAGACCACTCACTCGTATGCCTACTACTTGTCATTCGTAATTCACTCCCCTCTTTTCTCTTCAATATCTCGCCTATTAACTCACTCATTCGATAGGTAGTCAGTTGTCAGACCACTCACTCGTATGCCTACTACTAATCACTCGTAATCCACTCCACCATTTGCCCTTTAATATTTCGTCCATTAAACCACACATTCGCTAGGCAGTCAGCTGTCAGACCGCTCACTCATTTGCCTACTACTTATCATTCGTAATTCACTCCCCTTTTTCCTCTTCAATATCTCGCCTATTAACTCACTCATTCGATAGGTAGTCAGTTGTCAGACCACTCACTCGTATGCCTACTACTAATCACTCGTAATCCACTCCACCATTTGCCCTTTAATATTTCGTCCATTAAACCACACATTCGCTAGGCAGTCAGCTGTCAGACCGCTCACTCATTTGCCTACTACTTATCATTCGTAATTCACTCCCCTTTTTCCTCTTCAATATCTCGCCTATTAACTCACTCATTCGATAGGTAGTCAGTTGTCAGACCACTCACTCGTATGCCTACTACTAATCACTCGTAATCCACTCCACCATTTGCCCTTTAATATTTCGTCCATTAAACCACACATTCGCTAGGCAGTCAGCTGTCAGACCGCTCACTCATTTGCCTACTACTTATCATTCGTAATTCACTCCCCTTTTTCCTCTTCAATATCTCGCCTATTAACTCACTCATTCGATAGGTAGTCAGTTGTCAGACCACTCACTCGTATGCCTACTACTAATCACTCGTAATCCACTCCACCATTTGCCCTTTAATATTTCGTCCATTAAACCACACATTCGCTAGGCAGTCAGCTGTCAGACCGCTCACTCATTTGCCTACTACTTATCATTCGTAATTCACTCCCCTTTTTTCTCTTTAATATCTCGTCCATTAACTCACTAATTCGCTAGGCAATCACTTGTCAGACCGCTCATTCATTTGCTTCTACTAATCATTCGTAATTCACTTCTCAATTTTCCCTTGAATATCTCGCCTATTGACTCACTCATTCGGTAGGTAGTCAGTTGTCTGCCCACGAACCCATTTGCTTACTACTCACTCGCTGATTCACTCACTCCTTTGGCTTCGAATTGATCCCAAATTCATTCGTTGTTTGTTCAGCAGTTTATTCTAACAGGAGAAGAGAATTTAAAAAGTTACAAAAGCATTTTATTTGCTTTTCTGTAATCCCTTCTATCTCTGTATCATATCATATTTAATTAAAATTAATTAGAACGTCAAGCAGCAACTTGATAATACATAGTAGATACCTAATGTTCAGCGTAACAGTTCTAATGGCCACACTGGCAACCAAAAGGCCGCTTTGAGGAATAACTTGATCAAAATAGGTTTCAACATCACACGTTCCCTGGTTAAACTGTTAATATTAATGTATAGAGACTGTTCAGTCTGAAAGCAATTTGAAACTTATTAATAACTGCTTCTAGTATCCCCTACCACTACTTTCAATAGATCCATAATCACAAACTTGCCTACAAAGCAGAAGGGAATCTGTGTATGTATAAAATATGTACAGTAGGTTCAACTAGAACTTTACCACAACGAAATGTCTTCTACAACATAAAGTTGAAATTCAAATTGGCTCCATTGTTTGGATATTTTTTTAAGTTTTCGTACAACCCAAAGATATAAAGAAGAACGTAGTTGATAGTACAATTGTTGAATTTTCTAATGAAGCAATTTGTTGCGTGTCGTATTATCAAATGAGTTTTTTTGGAAAAGTATAACCGAAATATGTCGCCAACAGCGAACCGCGTCATAATTTGCGGAAGAGCCGGTAAAAAGTGCCTAGCTGTGCGCTGTACTTCGTCTATCATATCGCAGAAATCGGGTCAATTGCTTCGGAAATTGACACACGAATCTCATCCCACATCAGAGAAACGGCATAGAGCTAACTGACGAAACCTCAAATATAAACCAATTCAGGTAATACCAGCGAAATTGATTTTCACCAGGCATCGACCCCCTTATAACTCATAAACCAGCTCATGGCTCTATTTCGATAAATCATGTAAGAAAGAATAGTAGAATGTAATTCAACAATATAAATAACATAAATAAATATATTATAGAACCCCTACTGTTTTATTATTCTAGAAAGTACAATAAATTTGTGAAGACTCCAATATTACTGGATTGAAGCTCTGAGCTCGATGGTGAAGACTCCATGATGCTCACATTTGAGCTTATTTCAGATATTTTTGCATCATCTAATGAGATACCTTGTCCATTGTTCAGATGAGTTATTTGATCTTTCACCCCCGGTACTTTCATCTCCGTATACCTACCTACATTTTAACGAGCAGAATGCAATTTGGAAATTGAAGTGTGGAGTAATAAATTGCAGATTTAATTTCATCTTTTATCCATTACTCCCTCGAAATATCTAAAGGATCCCTTTCGGTGGCTAACGAACGCCCACAGCCAGTGTTACCGAGAAGTTGGGGACAATTAGACGCCCACTTTGAATAACATTAAATGACTTATTATTAAAGGACTAAATGCTAATGATAATCGGCTCGAACGGTTTAATTAACTAAACTTTTGCAGCGTGAAAATCTTCTCGTTGGCCGCGAACTTTGTTGGTTTATTAAAATTACCATCGCCCTAATCAAAATTTATCAATTCAACTAATAAATGCAAATACTGTCATCTACGTTTTATTGAGAAAACTTAACTAAGTTTCGGTGGCATGAGTATTAAATACATAACGTGATTCAATTGATAGGTACCATACATACGTATATTGCAGTTGTGCCTAAAATTCATTGAAATAGGTATACAGGGTTTTTCAAGTTGATGGGCTATTAGAAGTATATGAATTAGTAGAAGGAATTCAATTCTGAAACTTGGGCTCATTTGGTTATTGTTTATGCCGGTTCTTTTAAAAATATTTTCAAGTTCAATTTACGTCCGGTTATACCGGAAGTCGACACCAACTTTGTTATTTTAAACGGAATGGTATATTTTTTACGCTGAATTCGAATAAAACGTGTAATTCTAAGGTAAGTTTGATAACCAACTTGTACACTGAAGACGATCGGTTTCTGAGTTAATTTAATTTATAGAAAAAAAAAATTGCTACCGCAACCCAAATTATAAAAAATCATAACTTCCACAAAATACGACTTAGAGTGTTGAAATTTTTACTAGTAATAGCTGAATATTAATGCTAACGCCTTGACAAAATTGAATTAAATTATTTATACAGGGCGTTCAAAATAAAATTCTAAAATTGAAAAACTTCAAACACGAATTACTTCGTTTTTTCAAATGGCACCTACTATTTTTTATTTTTTCAATCGATTCCTTTTTTTATCCTCTTTCGATCCAGATTGATACTTCCTATTTTATTTGAAAATTTTGGAATTATTTTGAATTATTACTTAAAATAGGAAGTATCCATATATATCGAAAGAGGATAAAAAAAGGAATCGATTGAAAAAATAAAAAAGGGTAGGTGCCATTTGAAAAAACGAGGTAATTCGTGTTTGAAGTTTTTCAATTTTAGAATTTTATTTTGAACGCCCTGTATAAATTATTTAATTCAATTTTGTCAAGGCGTTAGCACTAATATTCAGCTATTACTAGTAAAAATTTCAACACTCTAAATCGTATTTTGTGGAAGTTATGATTTTTTATAATTTGGGTTGCGGTAGCGATTTGGGGTTTATAAATTAAATTAACTCAGAAACAGATCGTTATAGGTGTACAAGTTGATTATAAAACTTGCCTTAGAATTACACGTTTAATTCGAATTCAGCGTGAAAAATATACCATTCCATTTAAAATAACAAAGTTGTAGTCAACTTCCGGTGTAACCGAATGTAAATCGAACTTTTATTTTTAAAAGAAGCGGCATAAACAATAACCAAATGAGCCCAAGTTTCAGAATTTAATTCCTTCTACTAATTCATATACTTCTAATAGCCTATCAACTTGAAAAACCCTGTATACGTTTCATTTCATTTTAATACATAGAGTGTGATCCAAATAAATACACAATATGCTTATTGTTGCCAAACTATAAGTTAAATTAAAAAACTTTTTAAATAAAAGTTGTTTCCTATTTCAATACAACATCCTCTGGATCAGCCAAATATAATTTTCTATACTTCTATACTTCAAGAAACTGAAAAATGAGATTTAGTGTAAATAGCAACACCCTTAAATATTCGTCTAATCGAAAAAGTTATTCAGAATCCCAAAATATAGAACTACGCAAAATAGGAAACAACTTTTATTGGATTCTTTTTATATCAAGGATAATAGAGTTATGGAAAGGCGTGTCAAGTGTTTGTGTGAACTGTGAGATCCTCAAGAAGCGAGACAGGCGGGCTTATGCTCGAGCAATTGCTCAGAAATGGGCGGAGCTACTTCTTATGCACCATAAAATTAAATCTCATAAAATTTGGAAATACCTCTCAAGTGTCCTATTAACTACGCCACAAACGGAAACGTTGTAAAATAATTCTACTATGTAGGTAAGAAACTGTTAAGAAATAATAATTGTTGGGTTTACTTTTACGGGCAATTTAAATGTCAACAGGTTATACACAAAAACGTTACACAGGACATAAAGTCGTGTTCCATTTTATTGCTAGCTTTTGGGAGTTGCTGGAGCGTTGCCATCTCCCTGCTAAAAGCCGAAAAGATCACACAAATCCTTCAAAAGTGGATGAGGGTGTGAAGAACAAAAACCACATTTAATAACGCTTTCAGTCAACACCACAATCCAAGATAATCGACCTTTTGTCCACCCTGTCACTCAAACTGCTTTAAACAATGGACTGTAACTGACCGTGCGAATGGGATAATAAAGGAGACAAACAATTTTCTAATTATCTATTCGATTCAGACGCACAAACGGTGTCGTTGTGGGTGATTAAAGTTTAATTATTGTATCTATTGGATGTCATGTACATTTGCAGCAGGTACAAACTACTGCATTGGTGCTTTTATAATTTAATTTACAATGCAAACGTTCATTCAATATTTTAATTGATGATAAGTCATGAATTATTAATCAGGCTAAAGAAATGGAAGAGGCAATGTGGATCTCATCAGCACGCCGAATCAATCACTAATAAATCAAAGGTCTATTAACGTTTATTATAGTAAAAGAAATGGGCATTATTTTTTATGCACCCTATGCCTCGTAAAACTCGTTTTATTAGGGGAAGAGGTGGCAATGTCCTGGGAAGAATATGGCAATAATACTAAAGGCAGAAGGAGTTCAAAATTGTTCGAGAACGGAAAAATTACTTCACATCCAACACTGATAACATTGAAAATTAAGTGTTGAATTTTGCATTTCAAGCAGCAAACAAAAGTAAACGATCTGCTCATGCAAATGAACAACTACACTGGGACGAGCAGGGGTGCCTGGGGAAGTCCCGACGGGGCCATAAAACTGTGGCAAAGGTATCATTTAAGATCATCCAGATAGTGCAAAATTGAACTTTTTTAACCCCCCTGCAAAGTCGAAATGAAAGGGCACATACAGACTTATACTTTTGCTTTTTTTTAATGTTACCTAACCATACATAACATAACTGTGTTGAGTTAAGAAGGAGGCAGTTTTCTCAAGAAATAGTTTTATTTTTATTGTAAAAAATATTTAAACCAGAGAATTCGAAAGAAAATTGATTCTTTCTAATGTCGTATTTTCAAATTCAAATTTTATTTCACCAATGCTCATTCCGATAGATAAAAACCGGTCATCGAAAAGCTTTTCCATTCGACGAAATCTATGTAGGTAAATAACTTTCCATTACAAATACACAATAAAACGCCTTTCGTTCCATCCACAGCACCGTTCGATGGATTTTTATTCAATCAAATTTTTCACGGCTCCTCTTCTGCAAGGTGGAGTGAAAGAGCACACGCACACTTGCAAGTGTGAACGAGAGAGAAACAGTGACGGAGGAAACGGATGCCTCAACTGTGAGGGGAAATAAACAATTTGATTGTAACGTTATATCCGGCTTTCCAGCGGCTTTGCCAGGATGTGAAGAACCCGAACGAGGAATCTCTTCGCAAACTCATTTTCAAGCCAATTTACCCAACCCTTCGGTCTTAATCAACGTTTCTTCGGTTGCCGTGGTTATCAGCCACCCGGTTTTAATCAACGAAAAAAAAATCCGTTCAACTGCTTATCTTTAGATTAGTCATTAACGATCATGAATCACAGATAAAGACAATTTTATTTAAAATTAAGATCAAAAGAATCATAAATTGTTAAGATAATTCATTGTCTGTGTAGAAAACAAAGATTTGTAAAGGAATGAAACCGTCAAGTGTTTACTATAAATTAATGTAAGTTCATATAAAACTAAATAAGTAGACGTTATTTAAGTTCAAAGACTATTATCAAAAAGTCGAAATTTTTCGATATGACAACGAATAATTTTCATTATCAATTATTAAGTACATAACACTTTAGTTTCAAGTTGTTCTAGGTCAAACTAAAACAACACTAGAGAAGTCTGCAATGAGGTTTTTGTAATAAAACCGCTACTTTTATGTACGTATAAAATATTGGTAAACTATTTTATAATAGGTTTCATTTTAAAGTTGCAGCAGTGCGAATCGGATTTGTGGACGAAAATAAATATTTCTATATAAAAGTTTACAAAATTTAGACCGTGTAGTTAGAAAAGGCTTAAAAGCTTTAAGAAATTTGAAAGGAAGGAAGGAAGGAAGAAAGGTGGGTATGCTTAATAAAGAAGCGAATCAAAAGTGAAAAAGGAGCCTTTCATGGACTTTACGGGTCGATGATTTAATATCAGTAGAGGTTTTTGTGTGTCATGAAGAAAAATCTTTACTTAAGAGCAACACTATATAATAACTTTCTGCTTTTAGTCAACCGTTCTATCGATTCTCAACCTTATATTAATTTAATGTTATTTGTGTGATAAAATAAATAAAGATAAACAATAATGTCAGAATAAGGGAATTTTTCATGGTGTTTTAAAAGATTTAATGGATTAAAAAATGGTATAAAATAAATAACACTTAAAAACTAATTAGAAATATCTATAAAAGACTACTTGTCTTATTAACTATCAACTAGGGGCCTTGGTAATGGCAGGGACATTTGGGACGTTAGAGTGAGTGATAGCTATCACCCGCTACACCACCCCAATCTTTCTCACCCGCTTGTTGGATCTTACTTTCTGTTTTTTTTTAATGCCAAAACTAATAAATTGTTTAATACTGACCCACACTGTTCTCTTCTGGTTGGCCCTTAACGGAACTTTGGAAGTTCGTCACGGTCTACCTTTACCATGCAATTATGTCGAAATTCCGTGAGGTGGTTTTGTGTTTCGAAAAACCAAACACGTTCCATATTTAAATTAGAACAAATGTAATATAATGAAATATAGAACAATGTGCTCATAAATCTCCATCAATGTTGTGCCTATCTAGTACCTATTAATTTGCTTTAGAATAGGAAGCACGATATAATACCCACAATGTACCCACAACATCTTTTCGACAACAAAAATGGTATTGTCCTAATATCAGAAATTTAAAACCATCAAACAATGCACAGTCATTTAATACGCTCGACGCTTTAGGATTTGCATCAGGACGAGCTTTATGCATTGCGCTTAAACAGCATCATCTCCACACTGACGTGACGTGAGAACCGCTCAATACCGTAACATGTGGCATACACGCGGTCTGATTAAAGTGATTATTGTGGAGCTCAATAAAACCGCCTCATTTGCATTATCACTAGCCCTTTCAAGGACCTTTTCACATTGCGAAAGCGTAAAACGCATTTCGTTCAAGAGCCTGATGCTTGCATTCCAACTGATCCTAATTTTAAACTCAGCAGACAGACAAATTCTGTAAAAGGATGCATGTGAAAATGAGAAAAGTCATTTTTTACCTAATCTTACTCAATCGACAATTTGACAGCAGGCCGTTCTAAGAACATCAGCCTTAAATTTCTACTGCTTTCTCCAGAATATTTATGTAGTGTGTATATATTTAAATATTTTTTAAAGTTCCAATTGATCATGAACTAAAGAGAATTACCTAACCTAACCTATCCTCCCCAATTTAAAAGCTGCTACAGACTATTCTAAACACATCAGCTTTAAAAATTCACTAGCGTCCATTGGAAATTTTTCAAAGAATTGTCACTGTCGTGACTATTATCTTAGCCTATCCTATTCTAATTAATTTGTTAGTATAATCTGCTACGGATCATTCTAAACACATCAGCCATAAAAATCCACCAGTATGCTTTGAAATATCTCCATAGATATTTTACTACAAAAACTAGTTTTTAACATGAAGCACTTTGTACATATTTTTATTTTTCCACAGTTTATTATAAGGGAAACAGCGTACAAATAAATTCACTTAAGTGAGAGCTGCTAAAGACCATTCTAAATACATTAGCTTTCTAAATTCCTTACTGTCCATCGTAAAATTTTAATTGGTATTTCCCTGCCCTACCCAATATTTTCAAAGGGATTCACTTTGTAAAGTTTTTATTTTGTGGCAATTCGTTATAAATGCAACTGCGAACGAGTCAGTCTAACCCCTATTCTAACTAAACTGACAACTACTACAGATCATCCTAAACACGTTAACTCAAAAAATGGAGTTGCGTCAATCGAAAAATCTTCATAGGTGTCTCACTGCCCAATTTAATGCTTAACATGTTTCACTTTGTACAGATTTTTATTTTTCCACAGTTCATTATAAGCGGAACAGCAACAAGTAAACCTAAATTATCCTCACTAAATTGAGGGCTACCACAGATCATTCTAATTACATTAGCATTGTAAATTCTCTACTGTCCATCGTAAAACCTTTGTTGGCATTTCTCTGCTTTACTCAAAAAAGAAAAACTTAAAGGAACTTTTGGATGTTTCGTTCACACCAATATTGATTAACGGGCTGCCCCCGACCTACATTCTTGTGCAAAATCGGAGGGTAGGGCGGAAGGCCCTCTTCAGCCTTCTTTAGGAATAGTGGGAATGGTTATGGTTGGCGAAAGAAATATGACACGGATGAAATGAAGACGGAAGGGAATTGAAAGATTATTTGTGGAACCTTACTACTGCATCATTTATCTAAATGATCCAGGGAAACCACAGAAAAACTTGGATCAAAGCAGTCGGCCCCGGAATTGAACCGGTGACCTCCCTAGACCATGCCGCTCGGTCTTACTCAATTCTTTTAACACGATTCACTTTGAACAGATTTTTATTTTGTGGCTATTCATTACAAATGGAACAGCGCACAAGTCAATCTTACTCATTCTCACTTAACTGACAGCTGCTACGGATCATCCTAAACACATTAACTCTAAAAATCGAGTGGTGTCAAACGAAAAATCTTCGTAGGTATCTCACAGTACTATTTAATGCTTAACAAGTTTTACTTTGTACAGATTTTTATTTTGCAATAGTGCATTATAAACGGAACAGCCTACAATTAAACCTAAATTATCTTCATCAAAAACAGCCACTACAGGCCATTCTAAACACATTCGCTTTGAAAAACCACAACTGTCCATCGAAAATACTTTCATATCAGCGTGTTTACCTATCACCTCAGCATATCCTTAACCTTACTAATTTGGCCTGTTACCTTCACCTAACCTATCATCTCTAATTTGACAGCTGGTACAGATCATCCTAAACACATTAGCTATGAAAGTTCGCTAGTTACCCATAGAAAAGACTTTGTAGCTATTTCACTGCCGTATTAAGCGCTTGTTCGATATTATCAAACAGACCTTGTTGACCGCGGTATTTGCTGACAGCTTTTGACTAATTAATTTTCGAAAGGTAATTTATAGGCGACGATGTCGAAGCTTGAATCACGAAAGATTTACGCTGTTCCTGTTCGGATGCGATATACGTTGCAAACCTAGTGCGGTATTCCACAGTCTAACAAGTTCACCTCTGAAATTTAATCTAATTAATGAAGTGAAGGACTTTCAGTCCTGTCCTCTACGTCCTGTCTGGTCGGTAATTTCCTTAAAATTATGTTACATGGAACACCATGTTCGCTAATGTCTAATCATCAACGAAACTAGTTGACCGAAACGCCGAGTAATTCTGCAGTACCTATCTCATCTGCAAATTTACGTACATGTAACGTAAATGTAAAGACACGTACACACTTGCACGGTCCTTGCGAATTTTCGCGTAAACTAATCTGTTATATTTAGTATGAAGTTGGCTGCAAAAATACTGAATGACGTAAAACAACTAACAACTTCAATGCTGTAAATAAATAACAAGCTAACAATTTTATAATGTTCAATGTATCTGTAGTTTTGACTGAAATCAATAATTAATTGTCTACTTGCTACTCTTTGTCATGTGACAACGGTCGCCTCCTAATCTAAATTGGAGCGGTACAAGTGTATCATTGCCTTAATATTGTGAAACTAAACTGACGATTGCACCTCTAAACATTAAGTGGATAGGTACTTTTTGAAATGAAACTTCTAATGCGACTTCCAACAAGGTTGCGTTAAACGTTTAACGCTACCATAGAGGGGGAATAGAAAGAGACAGAGCGAGAATGAATGTGTGGCACAGAGCGAGAATTAATGCGTGGCACAGAGCGAGAGTGAATGCGTGGCACTCAAACTTATGCGCGTAGTAGTGAAACTTCTAATGCGACTTTCAACAAGGTTGCGTTAAAAGTTTAACGCTACCATAGAGGGGGAATAGAAAGAGACAGAGCGAGAATTAATGCGTGGCACAGAGCGAGAGTGAATGCGTGGCACTCAAACTTATGCGCGTAGTAGTGAAACTTCTAATGCGACTTTCAACAAGGTTGCGTTAAACGTTTAACGCTACCATGGAGGGGGAATAGAAAGAGAGAGAGCGAGAATGGATGCGTGGCACAGAGCGAGAGTGAATGCGTGGCACTCTAACGCATGCGCGTAGTAGTGAAACTTCTAATATGCGACTTTCAACAAGGTTGCGTTGAACGTTTAACGCTACCATGGAGGGGGAATAGAAAGAGACAGAGCGAGAATGAATGTGTGGCACAGAGCGAGAGTGAATGCGTGGCACTCTAACGCATGCGCGTAGTATACCTGTTAGAGGCCAGTGCGAGCGTTAGCAACGAGTAGCGTCCAATATTCCAACGCAAGAAGGAGAGAGAAAGAAAGATAGACAAAGGTAGAAAGTAGGAGAGAGAAATAGAGTGAGTCGGTAGTCAGCACATGCGCGTGGTATTCCTGCTATGCAGCGAAGTAAACAGTGTGAGCGTCGTGAAATTAGCTGAAATGATAATAAAAAGATGCGATCAATTGTGAATTGTAAGCAATGTTAATAAAGTTTGTCTTAATGAAACAATATGAGTTCACTAAAAATCAATTTCTACCCCTTCCTATTTTCATTTCCACATTACGAAGTTTCACTTCTTCCGCGCGGAGGGACTCCACGCACTGTTATTATTATTTTTTTTTTTTTTGATACAAACTTTCAAACATTTAATAATTAACAACACAATTACAATTCTTTAAGAACGTCAATTACTATGTAGCTATTTAAAACAAAATGTAGTTGTAAAATTACAATCAATATGTATTGTTAGAGAATTAGTTATAGATAAAATGCCTAATTATATTAATTTTTATTGCATTTAAACAACGTACCTAAATGATTCATAACAGCGGACATAAAGACTAATAAAATAATTTATTAACGTAGACGTGTTTTGTAATCGTTTTAACGGATATAATTAAATACACAATACTTTTCACAAATTTTTATTGTTATGACAACTATAGTTTCGCTACACTGTAGCCTTTTCAAGTGATTTAGGTCACTATAGTTGTCATAACAATAAAAATTTGTGAAAAGTATTGTGTATTTAATTATATCCGTTAATATGTGCAACTTTCGCCAAGTAACAGCCGATTCAGTTAATCATTTATAATCGTTTAATTTCAAAAGACAATAGCTGTTATAACGTCTCTACTAATTTAAAATGTTATTAATACCCACTGACTCAATCAAATTTAAAATGTTTTCATGTGAAGTGACAGATTCAGTCGCAGCACTCAATGATCATTCTAACAATATTGATTAAAGCACTACAAGATCCTTAAAAAAGAAAAAATTTAGGTATTTAAATCACAATACGAAATAAAACAACGGTACCTACCGTTTCACTATTTATTTTGTATAGCTCGACATATTTGTTTCGGCGCAATCCGGCCATTAACAAGAGCAACAGATGATTACTAAGTTTAAACCCCTACATTATCACTATTTATGTATTCAAAAGTTGAAGAGAAGGAGAGGGGAATTGTAAGTAGTTAACTCGATTTGGTTATTTACTAAATGAGTAGGTATTATTGAAAACGGCTTTTTTATTTACAAATTTTCTAACATAGAGAGTTTTCTAGATTTAGGAATATTACCATGTAAAAGTTTGAAATTATTAGTATCTAAAGAGTGATTGTGTGTGATGCAGTGCTCGGCCATTCCACTCGAATTACATTTTTTATTTTTTATCGCTTCGAAGTGTTCGGCGATGCGCTTCGAAATTGCTGTTCCCGATTGACCGTTATATGTGGCACTACAATCTTTACAAAAAAACTTGTAGACCCCACATTTATTAGTATCGAGAGTTTTTCCTTTGTGGTTCACAAGCATTGCACCAAAGTTAACGGAGCTGTTTTCAATAATTCTGCAATCGAACTTTTTCTGAAGGGAAAATTTAAAATATGTAGGTACTAAAATTATTAACAAATCTAATTGAACCAAAAATAGATTTTTGATAGCAAAGGGGGATACTGTTGTAAAGTAGACTACTTAGATACCTGTTTTTTAATTTTTTATTTAATAATTTTTCAACTAAAAGAGGTTCATATCCATTAGAGTTTAAGTTTAAGGAATAAATTTAATTATTCTTAATTTCGTATTAAAATTTGAGGTGGATAAATGGTATATTAGTGAGTCTATTGAGAAGACAATGAAATACCGCAAGTTTTGTTTGTTTTGCGTGTGCGGAATTTGAGGGTATTATTGTGTCTGTAGTGGTAGGTTTACGGAAAATATTAAATTTGAACCTGTTTGTGTCTTTTGATAAAGATATATCCAGGAAATTAATGCCGTTATTTGCTTCCTTCTCTGTTGTAAAGAATTTAAAAGTATATAAATTTGTCGAGTTAGACGAAATAAATAATGAAACGGTACCGTTGTTTATTTTCGTATTGTGATTTAATCATGCAGGTTCACAAAAATTGCACTAAGAATAGTTTTTGTTATCTTAAGCTATTTTTCTTTTCTTTCTTTCAACCAGAAAAAAAGATTCAGTCGCAGCACTTGAAGAGCATTCTAAAAATATTGACTGCGGAACCATAAAATCATTAAAGAAACATTTACTTTTGTTTCGACAAGTTTTATAAAATCATTCAGTTACTACATAAGTCCCTTTTAACCAGAAAATTTACAAATTCAGTAAACAAACTGCAGTCAAGCAGATATTTTGATATTATTAGCAGCCTATAAATCACCGCTAAATACATTGGCGGCATGATAAAAGGACAGGTGCCTATCTACTGATAATTATCCGATGACTATTCTATTTGTATTGATAATAATTTTGCAATTATTTGTACATTTACTTACTTAATAGGTATGATATAGAGTTGCGAAAACAATTTCCATATCGATTAAAAAGTCTATAAACTGTGTAACAAATTTAATATTTTGTATGTATGTACGAACTTTTTCGTGGTTTATGCATCAGGAAATTAATATCCTATATTCCATCCTTATCACGCTGAATTGGGTTAATGTGGTTGAATACTTGGAGACTTCTTTCTATCAAGGGCGCATATTTCTCGAGAGACATAGATACTCCTATAAATTTTTAACACGTCAGTTCTACATAGTAAACAGCCCTCTGTTACCGAACATTGTTTGCTCTCGCCCGTATGACGCTTGAAAAACCAGCAGAGATTAAAAAAAACAAGATCTGACTTAGGGAAGGATTTCACTTTACATTTTAATCGGAACAGAGGTGAAATTTAAAGTTTTTTCATTTTTAGGGTTTCAAGACCAAAATATAAAAACAAAAGACAAATTGATGAACAATCCCAAAATATTTAGTAACTTTTGATTGCCTTACCTCTTCATTTTTTTTTTTTAATAGAAAGAAACAACAGTTGAATAATAAACATCGATATGTTCAAACAAACGAAATTGGCCAGAGAATTGGGTCACAAAGATTCGCATGCATGTTGCAACAGTACAAGTCGTAAATTTGTTAATAATCTAAATACCTTGACTGAAGTGTTTACAAACGAAAGTATTTTTATTTTCTTACCTTCTTTATAAACGAGATTTTGGATCCAGCTCCTCGGTTAAGTCATTTTCGAGTTAATGAAACAAAAGTTCATCGAGATTGATAAATCGGCAACCCGAGAAAAGAAAGCTGCGAACATTTTTAAAGACAAAGAATAGAGCGAGAAAAATAATCAGCAAAAGTTTTCAGCAATTAGCGAAAACACATCGTAAAAAGCGGAAATGACTGTATCGGCGCAAAACCTCCGGAAACCATTTACCACCATCAGGAACGGTGGCGCGTTATTTCGAAACGTGCTAAGGGAACAACCGCGGTGAAGTGAATTCAAAATCGAAATACTCGCGTCGCGGTATAACTTTGAAAATGTTCAACAGGACGCAAGCGTCGTGAGGGGCGTCGGACGATTCCTCTTCTTCTTCTTCTTCTTCTTCTCTTTTTCATTCGCGTCGCTTGTTGCATAGAAATTTGTAGAAATGAGGCAACAATAAGCGGGAGGATCTCGACTAAAATTGATCTACGGTCCCTTGACGGCTATACCGTTGAATATTATAAATATTTTACATTAGAACGATAAATAACTACCCATTCTATAAGAATGACTTACGGTTACTTTGGGATTTCTGTAGGCTTTAGAAAAATTATTTATCTTAACTAGTAAATTTTATCGATGATAAAAAGTATTTAATGACCAACTTTATACAGGTACAGATTGTTTAATAATAGGAAACCCTTTAAAGCCATTATTAGCCGAAATATTTCTAAACCATTTAGATTTAGAAGAATCAATTTTAAATCATAATTCCTATAAAAACAATTTTTATTTTATCATAGATATGTAGATGACATTCTTACTTGTTTTACCGGTACAAAAAGACAACTCGAATCTTTTCTAAAATTTCTTAATAGCTAACCTACATCCTAATATTAAATTCACTTTGGAAGCAGAAAACAATAACAGTATTAATTTCTTAGATTTAACCTTGACAAAAAATTTAACAATAAAATAGTTTTTTCAATTCTTCACAAACCCTCACATATAGATACAGCCATACATAAAAAATCATACAATCCTATACAACATAAACTAGCAGCATACAACAGTATGGTCCACAGACTATATTAAGTGTACCTATGTCAGAAAATTATTACAAAAAAGAATTAAATATTATTAAACAAATCGCATACAATAATGGTTATAACCCAAATTTAATAGATAATTTAATAAATAAAAAACAATACAAATTGTTATTAAAAACGATTTACCCAGTCTATCACTTACTTAGGCTCTATCACACAAAAAATTGCTACACATTTAAAAAAGTTAGGTTAGGTCTGAATTTAGCTTACAAAACCAATTTTTCAATAAGTTAACTAATAAAAAATAATAAAGATAAAATCAACAAAGAAAAACTATCTGGAGTTTATAAGTTAACTTGTGCGTCTTGTACTAAAATATACATAGGACAAACTGGAAGAACTTTTAAAAAACGTATTTTAGAACATAAGAACAGTTATGTAAAAAATAAAACTAACTCCACATACTCTAACCATGTAACTAAATCAGGACCCAATTTGAATGATCAATATGAAATATTACATCTAAATAACAAAGAAAATTAATTAAGTTTATTAGAATACTTAGAAATAAATAAGTTTTTTTACAATTTGCCCTTTTAAACACCCCCTCCTTAGTTTAGACCTATTTAAGAAGTTATCCCTCAACAAAAGTTAGTAGTAAATACTCAACACCTGACGAAGCCAAATCTTTTGAAGAAACTATGTTGTGTTTTTAAAAATAAAATTTAGTGAAAGTGAACAGTGTTTTATTATTACATTTTTATCATCGATAATATGGAATTTCATCAAGTAAAGGTGGAAACCATTCAATTGGTAAATTTTAGAATACTGTGGAGACAGACTTTTGGGTGTACCTAACAGTTTTATCAAATGTTCTTAAAAGTCATTTAAATTAAACTACAATTTAAGGAATTATTATAATTTTCTTTCCTCTTTTAAATTAAAAGCTCATTACAGGGCAAATCTCACCACATCTTATTAAATCTCACTAAGGGGATCAAAGGGCTCCAAATTAAAAGAAAAACGTCTCACATAATTATGAGACGCTCCATTTACATTCACGTACTTACTGTACGTATAATCGAAGTTCAATATCACATATTACCATAATAAAACCGTTTTATCGCCGTTTTATTTGTTTTGGTCACGTACCCACCCGATAATGCGTAATAGTCTGCCAGTAGTGCAAATCTGTCGCCAATATTAGGGATATAATGACAAACATGCAGCGTTATTTTTACTTCAGAACCATTAAATACTGCCAATGTTATTTTATTCTACTGATAAGTACAACAAGTGTAGTGACCTTCTTCCTATTACGTAAGCTTGATCAAGACAGCAATATGATAAAACTTTTCGGAAATCCAAGGCAAATAACTGGATACAAATCCGAGCAAAACTTGATACACTGCAACGACAGAAAACTTCGTTTTTATTACGAACAACGCGGTGAATTATTTATGTTTTACAATTACGTTGTGGCAAGTAAACAGTTCAAATGTTACGAAACCGTGACCTACACTACTCATGGGGATGTTTCTTTTTTGGACAACCTTATGACACTTGTAAAAAGATGGAATGGCCCCGTAAGTGTGTCCATTTACGCCCCAGGAAGTGACTTTAAATTGACTCTTGAGAGCATTGCGTACCTCAGAAATTGCGAGAACAGTGTGATCAAAAAATTTGTAAGCTTTCATCTCTTCTTTGAGGCAACCCACATTCCACAGGTATTTGGTAATATGTATTAGATAGATTGTAGGTGTGCTACTATTAACAGTATTGTTGGTCGGTTCTCTATGAAACGGTGTTGAATAAAATAAAATTAATAAACAAAATCACTTTTAAATTTTTAAAAAATAGAATTTACTACAACTCTACAATTGTTTCGGTATTATATACAGGCTTTTTCAAGTTAATGGGCTATAAGAAGTATATGAATTAGTAGAAGAAACTCAATTCTAAAACTTGGGCTCATTTGGTTATTGTTTATACCGCTTCTTTTAAAAATATTTTCAAGTTCGATTAATTAAGTTTGATAAACAACTTGTACACCTATGACGATCGGTTTCTGAGTTAATTTAATTTATAAGAAAAAAATTGCTACCGCAACCCAAATTATAAAAAATCATAACTTCCACAAAATACGACTCAGACTGTTCAAATTTATTCTAGTAATAGCTGAATATGAGTGCTAACGCTTTGACCAAATTGAACTAAACAATTTATACAGGGCGTTCGAAATAAAATTCTAAAGTATAAGAACTTCAAATACGAATAACTTGGTCTTTCAAATGGTACCTTCCATATTTTATTTTTTTATTCGATCCCTTTTTTTATTCTCTTTCGATTCATACAGATAATCCCTACTTTTATTTGAAAAATTTTGAGCAATTTAGAATTTTTAAAATACAGATAATTTCATTAATTTTGGCGTAATAAGAGTGTGCCTTGGACAATTGACAACTAACTACAATCAACGCAAATTCACAGTAAAACCTTTTTTATCGCTTAATTTCTGCTGGGGAGATGTTCGAGACAATAATAAATATTTACTACAATTGAAGTTTTCGATTTTGATTATTTTTTGTAACAGAAATTAATCGAAAATGCGATTTTTGGCTTCATTTTGCATTGATTACCGTTAGTTGTCATTTGTCCAAGGCACACCTTTTATATGAAAAATATTAAAATTAGCTGATTTAAGTAATAATTCAAAATTAGACGAAAGTTTCCAAATAAAACAAAAGGAATTATCCATATAGATTGGAAGAGGATAAAAAAAGGAGTCGATTGAAAAAATAAAAAATGGTAGGTGTCTTTGAATAAACGAGGTTATTTGTGCTTGAAGTTTTTAAATGTTAGAATTTTATTTTGAACGCCCTCTATAAATTATTTAGTAGATTTGGTACGAAGCAACGTCTTATAGCACAGATAAAGGAAAAATTGCGAAAACCGTAAATTTTTAGTTACATCATATAATAAAAATATTTTTAATTATTTTAAAGTTACTACCCCTTTCCTCATGAACTCGTAGAGGTATTAAATTGAAATTCATATCAAATACTCAGGTCTATAATACCTTTAAGCTGTAACAAAGTCAAACTTCTATATGTCAACGCAATCAAAAGAAACAGCAATTTAAGCCGCATATTTTCAAACTGGCAAATACTCGCATGGGAATCAAAACCTAAAGGGTACTTCCAGTCGATTTAGAATCTTGAAATTTGGCATTAAGCAATGTTTTATAGCACATATAAAGGAAAAAATTCGAAAACCTTAAATTTTTAGTTACATCACATATATACAGGTTTGTACGGAACGCACTTGGCCGGTATTTTTCTTTATTGTTTACTAAAATTTTGCCTAAAGTACATTTATTCAGTGAAATACAATTAATACCCAATTATTATAATTTTTGTTTGTTACGTTACCACAGTAATTAATATAACAATAATTATTATTTCTTACTTTAATGGATGTATAAAATTTATTTAAAACCATTTTCTTTTTTTGTTTCTAATTAGTTTGCCTATTAAACTTGCTTTGTTTTTCTCTGCAATGTGTTTAATTATACAAATTTGTTTTCGAAAATTATCTCTACTTAAGGGAATCATAAAAAGTCTGTGTATGAAACTGTTAAAGGCTGCCATTTTTTTTATTTTTAAAGATTAATTAGAGCCGTATGGAATTATCATATCAGTGCAAGTGGGTTTTCTATAGATATATTGTATTCTAAGTGATTGGGATACTTTGTTATTTCCAAATCTAAAAAATTAATTTATTATTATTTTCCAGTTCCATAGTAAATTGAATTCTTTTATGAAATGAGTTAGAGATCCAAAAATTTTAATAATTTATTAGGAGTAGGTACCGTTCCATACACAGAATACATCATCAACGAGTCCAATGAAAACCATGTTTCACTTAATAATTATCACAGTTAAAAAGTTCTTTCTCAAAATTATGCATAAAAATCTCCGTTAATAAGAGAGAGAGATGGGAAATCCCGTAGGAAGACCGTCAGTTTGCATATTAAGGGGTATAGCCGGATTAATATGGGAAATTTGCTCCCGCGGCTTTTTCGACTCGCACTCAGGGGATCGATTTGGTATCGAATAAAAATAATTCACCTCAATTTGTAGCTCTTTAATTGAAACGGTTTTAGAGATTTTCAAAAAAACCTGTTTTTTCGATTTTATTTTTATAGTGAAATTCAAAATTGATTGATGATTATTTTTTTTCTAATTCTTATGAATCTAAGACACGAAAAAATAATATGATCATGATTCTTAAACGAAACGCCGATTTTTAGGGGTGGAAAGAAAATTAAAATATTTTAAAATTTTTAGCTTTTCTGAAATATGTCACTCACCAAAATTCGTCAGAAAATGTATTTTATATCCTTTACACTTAGAAACTTTTTTGAATTTTTTGAAGTGGTGGAACAATACAAAAAAAAATTAAAAACTAATTTTTTTTTAAATCTCGTTTTTCTACAAAATGATTACTTTAGCGCTTAATGCATCAACTTGGCGCGAGTTTTAAAAAACATGATAAGCAATGTCATTGTGAATTTTAAGTAAAAAAATATTTTCTATGCATTTTTTTAAACTAAAACAAAATGTGTAATATATAAGTTAGTTAAAACACGAGATTTTAGAAAAAAATTAGTATTTAATTTTTTTCATATTGTACTACCACTTCAAAAAATTCAAAAAAGTTCCTGAGTATAAAGTAGTATAAAATACATTTTCTGACGAATTTTGGTGTGTGACATATTTTAGAAAGGCTAAAAATTTTAAATGATTTTAATTTTCTCTCCTTCCCTAAAAATCGGCTTTTCGTTAAAGAATCATGATCATAATATTTTTTCATGTGTTAGACTCATAATAATTAGAAAAGAATAATCATCAATTTATTTTGAATTTCACTATAAAAATAAAAATAAAATCGAAAAAACAGTTTTTTTTTTTGAAAATCTCGAAAACCGTTTGAGTTAAAGAGCTAAAAATTGAGGTGAATTATTTTTATTCGACACCGAATGGATCCCCCGACTGCGAGTCGAAAAAGCCGCGGGGGCAGATTTCCCATATTAATCCTGCTATAGGCTTTACCACTAAATTTGAATTAATTTTGAGTAATACGTGTAATACGTGTATTAAATTTAGTAAAGGTTTTATAATACAGAAACAGTTAAATTAAATTCTAGTTTTGAATCATTTAAAAGTGATTTTATTTATTTATTTTCTTTTATTGTAGATGTCCTTCAAAATATTGTGAACAGCCTAGACATAAGCTGATAGATATATTTATGAAAAATTATCTGCCTTTAGTGACGAGATCTGTCCCACAGGTGACGGTATGCTGAGAGTTACTCGCTATTTTTATTTTAAGGATTTCGAGAGACCTTTAGTAGACAACTCTGCAATTTACACGGACAATTACAATTGTAGTGAAAAGGCCCCATACTCCGCAATTAATCATGACGACTTATACAGATATCAGAATAATCTTTCGTACCCCATAAATGTAGCAAGAAATATGGCGAGATCAGCGGCCCAAACACATTTTGTATTGGCGTCCGACATAGAATTATATCCAAGTCTTAATTTCATCCCTAGATTCATAGAAATGGTTACCAGATATAAAGAACTATTCACTGACAAACAAAAACGAGTAAAATTAAAGATGTTAATGACTTACGTGGAGACGATTTAAATTATTTTGGTTTTGTTTTAGGTGTTTGTTCTTCCAGTTTTCGAGGTAACAAAAAATTCGTCGATTCCTGACAACAAAACCGTACTCAGGAAGATGATTCAGAACGGTCAGGCAGTCATGTTTCATATAAACTTATGTAAACACTGTCACAAAATCCCTAATCACGATGAATGGGTAATAAGTGACGACACTTTGGGTTTAAATGTATTTAGGGTGGCAAAGAGGCTGAAGCGTTATAAATGGTGGGAACCGTTTTTTGTAGGAACCAACGAAAATCCTCCGTTCGACGAAAGATTGACGTGGGAAGGTCAAAACAACAAAATGATACAGGTATTACAATTGACCACATATTTATTTAACCGAAACATTAGCCTAGTTTATATTTTTTTTATGTAGAATTACATCCTATGCCTTTTGGACTACGACTACCTAATCCTTGACAATGCATTCCTGATTCACCGGCCTGGTATCAAAACGTTAAAAGAACAAACAGAAAAATTTCCTCTAGCAGTTCACGACACCAACGTGCATTTCAAGACACACATAAAAAATGAATTGATTCTTTTATATGGAAATAAATCAGACTGTGTACTTTACTAAAAAATTTAATAATTAATTACATAATCAGTTTAAAAGATGATAGATCCTGAAAGACTCTTGAAGAACAGTACAAAATTCGTTCGTGTATGATATCTAAGTATAGTACCTATATTAAATTAAAGATTTTAAGAGCAATTAACCATTCAAATTTATTTAATTAAGCATCACATGTAACAAATATAATAAACAATTGTTATCACCACTTTAATCATATCATTAATTTGTTTCGACCACGTTAGTGATAAAACCGAAATTATTTCTAACCATTACTAATATGCATATAAAAAATTTATGTAAAATGCCTGCATATAGCAATTGCAGTGCAA
Organism: Agrilus mali; assembly: GCA_029378335.1. Lineage (NCBI taxonomy): Eukaryota > Metazoa > Arthropoda > Insecta > Coleoptera > Buprestidae > Agrilus > Agrilus mali. The sequence goes on along the minus strand of CM055663.1, from coordinate 11,639,658 downwards.
ACGCCTTTCGTTTCGTCAACGTGATATTGTAGATATGCGACGACGATATTACTCTGTTTTAATCGGTTCAGCAGGTGCTGTAATTTTATTTCTCCTGAGCACAGTCGACCAAAACGACGACGGCAGAAATTTGGGTGAAGTAACCTGTGTGCCCGAAAAAATTCAAAAAGAAAGCAACACAGTGAAAAGTTCAGTCATCCACTGTCACGACAAAAAATTGGACTTTTCTATCGAACAGCGTGGTGAATTTTTTATATTTTACAATTACTTTGTGGCAAACAAACAATTCAAATGTTACGAAGCTGTGACATACACAACACACGGGGATGTTACATTTTTGGACAATCTGGGACCACTCGTAGAAAGGTGGGATGGTCCCATAAGTGTGTCCATGTACGCTCCAGGAGAAGACTTTAAATTGACCATTGAAAGTATTGCATACCTTCGAAATTGTGGAAACAGTTTGACTAAAGAATTAGTGAGCTTTCATCTGTTCTTTGAAGGAAAGTTTACCCCAAAGGTATGTACGTATCTTTTTAAACATTTTTAGAAAGTTGTCATGATTGTAGCCGTAAAATGTAATTAATGTTATTGGAGTATTTATTTTGATTAATTAACTTTGTAATTAATTATAAAACAACAATATTGACAGTTTTATTTCAGCAAAATGACATATGTAATGTATTACATATTTTTAAATATATCCTTGTTATTCATATGGTTTATTATAAGAATCAATCAAATCTGTCGAAACTAAATCTTAGCTTTCAGAATAAATAACTATTAGAAAATCAGACGTTTGTGTATCGGTTTGTGCGATAAAACATAAAAATTTTAAGGATTTCAAGAAATCTTTGATAAACAACACCGTTATATACAAAAATGAGTTTAACTGTACCCAAAGCCCACCGTACTCCACTATTGACCGTGAAGATCTGTTTAAAACCAAAAACAATTTATTGTACCCAATAAATATAGCAAGAAATTCAGCAAGAACTGCTGCCCAAACATACTTTGTGCTAGCGTCTGACATGGAATTGTATCCAACTCCAAATTTTAGTTTAAAATTTATAGAAATGGTTTCCAAGAAAAACGAACAACTGTTTGCTGATGGAAAACAGCCACGAGTAAATATGAAAATTCCACGTTTTATATGAAACCATTAAAAATTTTAATTTTTAGGTATTTGTTTTACCAGTTTTCGAGGTAACAAAAGATTCATCTATTCCTGAAAACAAAACCGTACTGAAAGGTATGATCAAAACAAAACGGGCATTCATATTCCATGAGAAGTTATGCAGATCTTGCCACATTGTCCCTAGTTATAATGAGTGGATAAAAGCAAGCGAATCGTCCGATTTAAATATTTTTACAATGGGAAAAAGGAGCAACAAATATGCATACTGGGAACCTTTTTTTGTAGGAACCAACAAGGATCCTCTGTTTGACGAAAGACTAACGTGGGAAGGGCAGAGCAACAAAATGACACAGGTATTAATACTTACACTTTAGTTCAGGGAATAATGACAAAAAAAGGCAAAAATTGGGAAAAATTAGTGGGGAGCTAGATTTTTGCATAAATCTTTATTTTGTAGTTAGTTCTAAACAATATTCTAAAAGCAACCTACAATAACTTCTGCTGCTAAAAATGTTACGCGGGCTCAAAGGTCACCATAAACATATTTTCGCGAATATCTTCTTAAAGGTTACTTTTGATGGTAATTAAATTTGTAGCTTAGAAAATTGCTCACAAAAAAATATCGTTACTTTTTTGTAAGGCTAACAGTTTTTGAGAAAATTCGATATCAAAAAGCTGAAACATAGATAGCACTGCTCAACGGATTGTACTTATGTAGATCCATTGTGTTTGTTGACTGAAACTATGGAAATAGAGGAAGAAAAAGATATGAAGAGATGGAGATGGAAGCAGAAATAGAATCTGAAGAAGAACCATAATGAATGATAGCACTGATAAAAAAAAATAATTATTTAACTATTTTATAATAATTCATGATATTAAAACAAAAAAGTATTCAATTAATTAAGAATCTGTAGTAATGAAAATAAAGAAAAAAATTTTTTTTTGATATAAAAGGAAATAATTCTTTATAAATTTAATGCTTTATTATTTTTTTAATAAGAAAAAATTGAGAATGGATTTATTTTTTATTTCTAATTAAGGAAAAGAAAAAACACCCGGAGAAGCTTCACTTATATTTATTCAGGGCATCTTCAGGAGTATGATTAATTACTAAAGTTAAGAATATATTTGGTTGTTATTGTTAAATACCAGAACTTTTAGGTGTTATAAGCTTAGGGTCTAGGAGGGGGTTTTTGCCAAATTCTAACTGGTCGTTTGCTAATTCTTTATTTAACAAAATGGCCTTTTTGATTCTAGGATTTCATAGTGATCTAAGATTCTTCCTCCTTGTATGTGATGTAAAAATTTTGGATTATTTTTAGTACAAGTATGGTTATTTTCTATTAAGTGAGAAGAAAGACCAGTACAATGATTATTGTGTATAATAGCGTTACGAATATGCTCGTTATAGCGGGTGGCAACAGATCTTTTGGACTTTCCAATGAATACTGTTGAGCAGTCGGAGCAGGTAATTTCATATACACCACTTTTCCCGGAATTATCTGGCTTCGTATTTAATTTATTGCTGGCACAGATTTTGCTTAAATTGCTTGAGTTATTAAAATATGCCGTTGTTTGATTTTAAATTGCTTTAACTTATTCCCTATACATGTATTTCCATTATTGCCATAAAAGGGTATTTTTTTCCAAATATTATCATTATGACTTGAAACATTTTCGGTAGGATAAATTAGTTGGTTAAAATTTTGTTAAATTGTTAATTTGTTAAATTTTTTTTAAAAAATTCGGCTAACAATCTCCTTAATTTTTATTTCTTTTCAAAAAAAAACATTTTTCAATCACAAATACACGTAGATTATGACTATAGGGAACACCACTTAAAAAAAACATCTTGTACTCTACCTCAAAGGGGGTGTGAAAAGGAATGCACGTATTATGAAAAACATAAACGTTACGAGTTTTTAGCCTTACAAAAAAAGTAACAGTATGTTTTTCGTAGGCAATTTCCTACGCTATAAATTTGATAACCACTATTTTTTCGATAAAAGTAACCGTTAATGAGATTTTCGCAAAAAAAAAACTGTTTATCATGACCTTTGACCCCGCGTAACATTTTTAGCGGCACTTGTATCACTGGAGACTTTTGGGATATGGTTTAGAACCTCAAAAGGAAGGTTCATGCAAAAATCCAGTTTTCTCCTAATTTTTTTATAGTACAATATCTCTATTCCCCTGATTACCTTCAGATTTCGTACATTAGAGACTGAAAACTAATTGGGAACTGTCTGTTTCGAAATATGAACCTGCCATTTGGAAAAAAATGTTCGATATGTACTCGTATAATGTTTTGTTTAGAATTACATCCAGTGTCTTTTGGACTACGATTACATGATCCTTGACAATGCATTCCTCGTTCACCGACCAGGTATCAAGAAGTCAAAAGAACAATTAAAAAAGCATTTTGGACTTGTTACAAAAACCAATAAGCTACTTAAGAACGTAATAAAACGTGAGCTATCCCTTCTATACGGAAATAGAACCGGGTGTAAACTTCTGTAATGGGCAAAAATAATCTGGTGATTAATTTGTAACAAATGGAAGATCAGTGAAAGAAATGAGCGACCTGGAAGTCCATTGAGGTCAAGGCGAAAACGCAGAGTTAAACAATTTCTTTAATGATTTAACAAGATGCTTAGTTTATTACGCTACTTCCCAGAAATAAAAGACACGTTAAAAATATTTATTTTATTATTCGGTAGAGAAGTATTTACGGCCGGTAATACTCTTATCTCGTTCAATCCGTGATTGTGATTTACAGTTACTTACTTAATTAAATTTAAACTTCAACCTTATCTTTTTAATTTTAGAAATAAGTAGAGTACATATTTAACAATATTTATATATACAACTAATAATCTTATCGTACTGATATTGTCTATTTGCTCGTTTCATAATTAGTTGAAATAAATAGTAAAAAGGAAAAAATACAGGGACGGCCATACGGGCCATAATAAAGTACCCTATTTTAAGTAGAGGCGATGTACAATGCAAGTAAATAAAAAGAAAAAAAATATTAGTAGGACATTTGTTTGTATTTAAAGTTTAAGCCTAAATAGTCCGGTCAAATTAGACCAAAAAATAAGAGTAAAGCTGCATAAATTCCCACCAAGTTGAAAATCAGTGAGATTGTTTAAAATATGATTAAAAATAAAATTTGAAAGTTCCCCATCTTTCCCCTGTATGGAAAAAATTTTATTCAAGGTTAAAGGCAAAAAAAAGAGTTTTTCGCCATTTTATCATAAAATTACCCCAGACAATAATTGTAGATCATAAAATTATCTATAAAATATGTATCTCTAAAATACCCCAAAATAAGCTATGTGACAAATAAATCCCCAAGAACTAGAAAATATTTAGTGCAAATAGAAAAAAGATTATAGAGGAAAATTTTTCCCCAGAAGAATTTCCCTGAAAAATATATCCCCAAAAAATTCCCCAAAGGAAGAAATCCCCTATTTTTTGGGGAAAATCCCCTAATCTGGCAACCCTGAGTCTAACAGTATTTCATTTATTGGGCATACTGACATAAAGCAGGTATAAGACCCTAGCCACGCATACAAATGAACAGGAGACAGATGTTGTCTCGAAGTTACACTGGCGTATAAAATAAGGGACTGGGTTTCATTTAACCGGATATCTCAGAAACGGTGGCTCTTAGGAAAAAAAATATTGATACATATTTTATAGATAATTTTAAGATCTACAATTTTTGTCTGAAGTATTTTTATGATAAAACTTACCGTTTTGCTGAAAATCGCGAAAAACTTATTTTTTTGACCTTTGACCTTAAAAAAAATTTTCCATACAGGGGAAAGATAAGGAACTTTCAAATTTTATTTTTAATCATATTTTAAACGATCTTACTGATTTTCAGCTTGGTGGGAATTTATGTTGCTTCGAATGTCTAAATTGACCGGACTATAAAATCATTAAAAATGATAGTCAAATGATCGCCTCTAAACGCAATGCACATCTGAGCTCTTTTTACGGCATGTTCCATAACTCGGGTCAAGACATTTGGCGTTAGATCCTCTATTTCTTGACGGATATTATGTTTCAGCTGCTGAAGCGTTTGAGGATTATTAGCATATAACTTTCCTTTGAGATAGCCCCATAAAAAGAAATCAGGAGCCGAAAGATCTGGCGATCTCGAAGGCCATGCTAAGTCGCCAAATCGAGAAATTAATCGCGCAGGGAACATGTTGCGCAACATGACCATTGTCTCTCTGGTTGTATGCGCAGTCGCACCGTCCTGTTGAAACCCCTATACTTCAGTCCCAGAACTTCCAACTGAGGTGATAAAAAGTTGTTCAGCATTGTTTTATAGCTCTCTCCGTTGACCGTAACAGCAGTGCCTTATCGTCCTGAAAGAAATATGGACCAATTACACCTTAGGCAAAGACGCCGCACCATACAGTGACTCGTGAAGGGTGTAGTGGTCTTTCCTGAAGAATATGAGGGTTTTCTGTATCCCAGTAGGGGTAATTCTGCTTATGTACAAATCCACTTAAGTGAAAATGAGCTTCTTCGGTCATAATCAGTTGATGTGGAAAATCGTCAATATTGTCGTTAAGGTTTAGCAGACTGTGGCAGTATTGCAGGCGTTGTTGATGGTCTCTGGGAAGAAGCTGATGTGCCACCTGGATTTTGTATGGAAATGCGTGCAAATCTAACCTCAGGGGCTTCCGGGACATGCTCAATTGTGTGGCGCTTCTCTCTGTTGACGTTCTTGGATCTACTGCAATGCTTTCATTTACACGCCAAGTTTTTTTAATTCAGCGTCCTGTTCGTGGTCGTCTAATATGCCTTGCATCAGCCCTTGTCCCATTACGCCGAAATTGTTCACATAAACGGCGTATTGTCTTTCCAGTTGGATCAAGACGGTGAGGATGATTTCGGCGAAAATTTCGCTGTGTTGAAATAACCGATTCATTGCTTTTAATAAATAAAATGACAATTTCTGCACGTTCCTCTAGTGTGTATAGATTCATAACAAAACTTGAATATGTGCACTGGAGAAATGTCAAAAGTAAACAAACGAAAGCTGTAAGATAAAACAATAACGAACGCTTCAAATCGGGTACCTGATTATGGCCGTCCCTGTATAAGAAAATGACAAACACAGTTAAGGAATGCGTCTATTCCTTCATGGGAGTCCAGACTCGTAATTAAATGTAGGTACCAGAATCATTTGTACTCAAGAAGATATCTCAAAAAATATCTAATAATTGAGGTATCCCTGTCCACAAAAGAAGTCCGAAAGAATATTTTCAACTCCTATGACACTTGAACCCGTTCTGCTTTCATTTCGTTTTAGTGATTCACCCCCCGGTTTCATTTAAACACAAAAGTTTGTATAGAGAGGTCCCCGTGCTGACAAGGAGGCTCCTCCTGTATCGTGTATCTTCAGTCAACACGCGTAATTGCAGCCTTTGTAGAAGCACGGTGAATTACCTTCATGAATAGTGCGGTTACGAATACTATTTTTAGACCGGTTTCGTAAATATTTAAACCGCGCGCGGGTTTTGAGTGGGCTCTCGCCAGAGCACACGGTCATGAAAGAATTCCACCTGACTGAACGCTAATTTATCATAGGAAGCCACAAAAAAAGCGTGGTTTCTCATTAACACTCATGTACGTGATGATGGTGGCAGAAATACCAGAAAATACTTTTTCACATTTATTAGAGGAATGTATAAAAACAGTAATGAAATACGAGGAAAGATTAAGGAAGCTGCAAGGGGGAGATTAATTTTAGAGAAATATATTACTGGATACAGGGAGGATGAACAAGTATAAGAAGGAAAGGGGAGGCGTACTTAAAGAGTTAGGGTTAAGACAGGACCAATTAGTTGATTGTAAAAGAAAGGGTTTCAAAGTAGAGGAGAAAGGGAATCTACCGGAAGAAATTTGTAGGAAATAATACCAAGATATTTGGGAGGAGGTAAGTATCTATATGAGTGTGTTGAGTAGATTTAGGGTGGGAAATTAAAGAAGTAAAAACAGAAAGAATAGAAATATGGGATATGTGGAAGGAAAGAGAAAGTTTTGCGAGCTTAGTTTTTAATTAAAGATGATGGGAGTGGGTTGATCTGTACAAGAGACATTCTTTAAAATACATAAGAACCAACGTAAAGCCACCTTTGAACAAAATTTGTATCAATTAATCACTACCATGTTTTCGCTATCGTCCTCCAGCAACAGTTTAATCTCCAGAACTATTTTCAGGTTCGATAGTTCCATTTTCATTCGTGTTTACATAAAATTGTTATTGTCTATAATGATTTAACAATTTTAAAAAAATTATTAAACATAAACCTATAGTAACTACCGTAAATTTGTTAAGATATATTTTCCAGTGAAAGGATATCGTTGTTAATAAGAAATTATTAAATGATTGTATAATTATATATTCAATATTGTTTACACAAATTCGACAGTCATGAATTAACAAATTTTGTTTTACAACAGTAATATTACAGTAGACTAGATTAATTTATATATGAGTGTGACGTGCGTATTTGACTGAAAGATTTGAATCTAACAAAATTTTCTGACAAATTTTGGCAACAACATAAAAAAAAGATACCAAATGTTTCATTTGAGTACCTAAATTTGTTAATATTAATTATTACTTTATTCAAATATTCGTATCTGTAAAATATGTAAGCTCGTATCGGAGATAATCAAAAAGCAAAAGGCAATTCTAATTCTAATTACTTAATCCTTAATAATTTGGTGGTGTAAAAATTGAAAAAAAATTATAATAGGATGAAACCCATTGGAAAAGGAAGAGAATATAACAGAAATGAAAGGAAAAATAATTTACGGGCGATCTGAGGTCGGGAAGGGAAAGGGGGTGAGTTTTTAAGGGTAAAAAACGGTTTTCCTTGATTTCCGGAAAAACTACAAGTCTTATGGAAAAAAGTTAAATGGCAAAGTTGTAGATAATAAAAAGATCTACAACTTTTGTATTAACACTTTTTTCACATAACCTCAAAATTTATGAGAAAAATTCAATAACCAACTTTTTCGTTTTTTATTTTTCTTTTACAAAAATTTTTTTTTTTACAAAATTTGGTGAAAACTTACCTGTTTATGTCCCAAACACGCTGTATTTTTTTTAATTTGAAATATTTATTTTTTCACGTTATTTTTACTTAATATTGTAACGAATTTTCTAGTTAAACTATTTATTTAAACAATTATTTATTTAACACTATTTATAACACTTAAACACTAACTTAGAACTACCATTTATATCACAACAATTCACTTATTTATATAACAATTTATTTATATCACTTTGTCTATTATCGGTTTTAATTCGCGCACTGATGCTTTCTTCCAACTAACTGTTTTTTGGTCCAAAGATGATCACTATATATACACCTTTCGAACTTTCTAGATAGGAACTCGAAGAAATCCTGAGTATTCCCGAATGATGAGTAATAATTAGAAAGTCCTCGATTATTCCGGAATTGAACTTGTTACTTGTCGCCGGAGAATGATTTACATCTTGTAAATTGATAACACGAAAAGTACCGTGAGCGGTGTTTACGCCGTAAGCATGTTAGTGATAACAAGTACATGCCACAAATTTTTATCGCACACACGTACTGTGTCACTGGTCGCTACAATATCGAAAAAGCACTCTAATTTTCAATCGAAAATTCTCACAATTTTGCAATTTAACTTTTTTCCATAAGACTTGTAGTTTTTCTGAAAATCAAGGAAAACCGTTTTTTACCTTTAAAAACTCACCCCCTTCCCCTTCCCGACCTCAGATCGCCACTAAATTATTTTTCCGTTTATTTCTGTTATATTCTCTTCCTTTTCCAATGGGTTTCATCCTACTATAATTTTTTTTGGTTTCAAAAATTATCGACCCTAGTCTATTTGTCGTTCAGTACTTCTTAAATGGAATTAAGGTCCTTTGCCATAACCGTATAAAGTGGGCTGCCTGTCGGCTACTATCATACAGTTCGACTGAGCTTCGGAGGACACGTTAAGCAGAGGTGTCCTCTCGGATCTTTAACAACAATTTTGGAAGGAACCTTATAAAAAATGTAAACTCCAAATATTCCCCAATGTGTGAAGATGAAATAATTTGCAACGGTTGAACCATTAAAAAGAATATTTTTTCTTAACTATTAGAATATATCAATTTTGAAAAAACAATAGAAATTATTAAGTAATTTACATAACACAATAAAATTACTACATAAAAATTAATATCAACTTCACTATTCAAGATGGGTATCGGAAATTTCATCAGACGAGATGCAAATCGTTGTACCTGTCTAAAGTCTAAATCAAATTGTCCCATTAACCCCATGGATTCATTGAAAACATCCACAAGGACAATTTTACGATGTTTACTGTACAATTCTGATCAACGACAACGATAAAAACTATCAATTGATAAAACAATCAAATCAGGTAAAGAGATACTTGAGAAAATCTTATTTTATATGGCAATCGTTTGCATTACCTGTGAGCAACGTGGATACAAGTACATTTAGGATTCTTTCTAAAGTAAGTATCAACTTTAAAATAAACATACTTCTTTTGGCTCGAATCACAGTGATATTTGTAACGGTTGTGATAGTATGTTCAAAAAAATATGTGTAAAATTTCCAATATATTCTTCCTGGCAGCAATTTTACTTTTGGTTTACAATTTACTCACTTTCTTCACTTCAAAAAGGGTGCAAATACTTTCAACACAGCATGGAAAAAGACTGGTTTCAGTAAAAGGTACGAGTAGAATTAACAGTCACGACAAAGATGGTGACCAAACTACAGAAAAACCTACTCCTACCATTTTTGAAAAAATTTCTGAACTGACTAAGTGTACAGACAAACCCTTAAAGAAAAGTGTTGAACAACGGGGAGACTATTATGTTCTGTACAATTATGTGGTTTAAATGTTCTGAATCGGTGACGTACACGACACAAGGGGATTCATTTTTTTTGGACAATCTGGTCCCATTGGTGGAAAGATGGGAGGGACCTGTTAGTGTTTCAGTGTATGCCCCACATACAGACTTTTTATTGGCATTACGAAGTATTAATTACTTGAGGGAATGTACGAGTCCCCTCATCAAGAAGTACGTCAGTTTTCACCTCTTTTTTGACACCAAATACATCCCAAAGGTACATAAAATTTTCCACTCAGGCTGCTTTTACTTTTACAATTATTTAATTAAAAAAAAGCCTCTTAATGACTGATATTGTAACAGACGAAATTAGTGACGAATACTCATGTTAATCTTTATTATCGGCAACTATTGATAATTAATTGGTAGAAATAGTGAGCAATCAAAACAACCCAACTCACTTAGTTTAGATAAACATTATCTTTACCCTTGAAGGGCCATCAAGAAACTAATCCGTATTACTATTTGTTTTATTATTAGGAACTGTATACGTAGTTGTCCAATATAATGTTCCTTCACCCACATCACTCTGTTAAATAATATGCGGAATAACTAAGGAATTCCTAATTTTATTTCCAGATTTTCAAAACTTCTTTACTGGACGGTGATATCGTAAAGCAAGAAAAAGATCGTACGTTATGTTATCTTAAACCACCCTATGAGAGAACGAGCCTTAACGAACAATTTAAAACCAAATACAATTTGCTGTACCCTATAAATGTGGCAAGAAACATTGCCAGATTGGCAGCCCAAACCCACTTCATCCTATCATCAGATATGGAACTATACCCATCACCAAATTTTATACCAAAATTTTTAGAAATGATTGCAAAAAACGAAAGAATTTTGCTGGACTACCAACAACAGGTTTGTCGGATTTTTATTTTAAAAAGAATTCATGATTAAAAAAAAAAGTTTTTCAATTTTGTACCTCAAAGATCTCTCATACTATTTTATTAGTTTACTCTGACTGTAACGTCAAGAAGTTTCTTCATAAACTAGCATTCCAATGGGATTTCCATTTTATAGCTTTTTCGACTCTTATAAAGGTTTTCGATGACCTTTAGTTGATTAAGAATTTTCCCTTTCAAGAGCAGGAAACAGTAACAGTAAAATTATTTCCCCTCCTTCTTTCATTCCTTTTTCACACAGTCCTCCATAAAAACACTTCTGTCTTCCACAATTTTAAGTTCAAAGAGTCGATTGTCTTTAGGTGTTTGTTCTTCCACATTTTGAGGTGGAAGAGGGTTTTGAAGTACCATTGGACAAAACGACCCTTGTCGAGATGGTGCGGAATAGAACGGCGTTTTTCTTCCACGAACGCCTTTGCAGGAAATGCCACATGATTCCTAATTACAGTAAATGGCTGAATACTCCGGAATCGGACAAATTCCACATTATTTTGAGAACCAAACGAACTGGATTACAAAAATCGTGGGAACCTTTTTATGTTGGCACCAATAAAGACCCGTTTTTTGACGAAAGACTCACATGGGAAGGGCAGAAAAATAAAATGACACAGGTACTTAATAATCCATTTTCTTTGCATTTTTTGTAATAGTATCGATAAATCACCGACCAAATCAAAATTGATCCATGCAATCAATGTTATTAATACTACAGAAATAACAGAAATCAGAAATGACAATGTTACGACATCTACAGTATTTATTGTTAACTGTGATTTTTAATGATATTTGATAATCGAAATTCTACAGTTATCTATAAATATTGATATTCATAAAATTGTTAGTATACTAGTGAATCCAGACCATCTATAATTATGTTTTACAATCTATGCCCGCGACTTCGTCCCCGTAGAATAGTGACTTTCGGCAGCATTTAAAATTTTTTTCTTCTATATTTTTATTTTCTGGGCCGTAAGCCTTTTTCCCAACGTCAATACACAAAAACTTTCATTCCTTATTTTTGCCCCCTTAAGGGTAAAATTTTTACAAACATTGAATGTCGTATTTATTTATATATCTAATCAAAAGCCTAAAAAATCTTTAATAATTACGGAATTTCCTCACAAACTTTCCAATTTCAACCCCTTACAACCCTTTTGTCGCATTAAAAAGTAGCCTATGTCCTTTCTCAGGCTCCAGACTATCTTTGTACCAAATTTCATTTAGTCGATTCAGTATTTTAGGCGAAATTGTGCAACATACAGACAGAGTTACTTTCGCATTTATAATATTACGCGAATTCAATTTCATCGATTTTCCTAAGGGAATAAGATATTTTCCCCGCAATAAAACGTAACCTATGTGTTAATCCAGGGTGTTAGCTAACTCCATACCAAATTTTATTAAAATCGCTCCAGTCGTTTAGACGTGAAGAAGTAAAAAGCATACACACTGACACACTCACAAACTTTCGCCTTTATAATATTAGTGTGATAACAAGTCCTGTTGTACAATTTCACAAAGACTAGGCTGAGCGTCATGGTCTATTCGTTCAAAATTTTGCTTAACATTCGGGAGGTCACTGGTTCGATTCCAGGGCCGACTACTCTAGCTTAAGTTTTTCTGTGGTTTCCTTGGATTATTTTGGCGTAGTAATATTCCACAGATAGTCTTTCACTTATGTACTTCTCTTCTGTCTTCATTTCGTCCACCTCATCTTTCTCCCCCAAACCACTACCCACCCATTTCCACGATTCATAAAGTAGGCTGAAGAGGGCCTTCCGCCCTACCCCTCCGACTTTGCACAGTTACACTTAACATACAATTTCTCCAAACTATTAAGAATAAATTTGGAACTTCGTGTACACAATTCAACAGGACAATTTTCGAAAAAAATTGATCCACAAAATTTGCTGTGAATTGCAATAAGAAAAATCATATATCGTTTGTAAATTTAACGCTGCATCATGATCAGGAAGAAGCTGGATATCTATTATTTAGTATCAATTAAATAAGTCCTCGTATAATTTTTTAATTTTAGAACTACATTCTTTGTGTATTGGATTACTCTTACGCAATATTGGACAACGCATTTTTGGTTCATAGACCTGGAATAAAGAAGTCAAAGGTACAGATGGACAAATACATAGAACTGGTCGATAAAACTGCTGTATTGGTAAAAAAGACCATAAAACCAGAAATTGATTCGCTCTATGGTAGCAGAAGAGGCTGTTATTTGGCATGAGAAAATAAAATATTTAATGCAAATAATTTTGTAAACAAAATCTCTAAACGTTTTACCTCTGTACAACTATATACTAATTAGGAACTGATAGACCAGTGCTGGCCTTCAAAAATAGTTAAAAGTAAAAAAAATATATAGAAGGATGAAACCCATTGGAAAAGGAAGAGAATATAACAGAAATGAAAGGAAAAATAATTTACGGGCGATCTGAGATCAGGAAGGGGAAGGGGGTGGGTTTTTAAGGGTAAAAAACGATTTTCCTTGATTACCGGAAAAACTACAAGTTTTATGGAAAACAGTTAACTAGCAAAGTTGTAGATAATAAAAGGATCTACAACTTTTGTATTTACACTTTTGTCACATAACCTCAAAATTTATGTGAAAAATTCAATTAACCACGTTTTTTGTTTTTTATTTATATCTTTTACTAAAAAATTTTCTTTTTCACGAAATTTGGTGAAAACTTGCCTATTTATGTCCCAAACACGTTGTAATTTTTTTGATTTCAAATATTTATTTTTTCACCTTATTTTTACTTAATATCGAAAAAGCACCCTAATTTTCAATTGCGAAATTCTCACGTCAAAATATCTCCTTTTTTAAAAACGTTGGTAGGTTTTTTATCGTTGAAATCTCTACTTTCTGATGGCGAGAAAACAAATATACATTCTATGGTAAGTTTTCTCAGAAAATGCAAAAACGAAGAAAACTAAATTAATGTTTTTAAAAATATTATAATGAATAACGTAATCAGCATAAAGTTTGTGAATTCAATAGTACGATTTACATGTATATTTATATATGCGATTTTCTATGACATAAATGTAATTAGAATTTAATAAACCAACTTTTTTACTGAAAAAAATAGCAGCGGTCACATTTTTGAGATAAAATTCCCTTCGTTTTTTTGCATTTCCTGAGAAAACTTACCATAGTAATGTATATTTTTTGTCACACCAACAGAAGGTAGAGATTTCAACGAAGAAGAAGCCCCCCAACGTTTTGAAAAAAGCAGATATTTTGACGTGATAATTTTCGATTAAAGAATTAGGGTGCTTTTTCGATATTAAGTAAAAATAAGGTGAAAAAATAAATATTTCAAATCAAAAGAATTACAGCGTGTTTGGGACATAAATAGGCAAGTTTTCACTAAATTGCGTGAAAAAAAAAATTTACAAAAGAAAAATAAAAAACAAAAGAGTTGGTTATTTAAAATTTTCACATAAATTTTGAGGTTATGTGAGAAACGTGTAAATACAAGAGTGGTAGATCTTTTAATTATCTACAACTTTCCCATTTAACTTTATTCCATAAAACTTGTAGTTTTTCCGGAAATCAAGGAAAACCGTTTTCTACCTTTAAAAGCCCTTTCCCTTCCCGACTTCAGGTCGCCCGTAAATTATTTTTCCTTTAATTTCTGTTATATTCTCTTCCTTTTCCAATGGATTTCATCCTACTATAATTTTTTTTGGTTTCAAAAATTGTCGACCCTGGTCTATGATGTGAAATGATATTTATATAGGTAAATTTCTTGTGAAACGTAATGGCATAATCGTTGTTTGTAGCTAGTCCTTTAATAATTTATTATATTGTAAATAATGTATAAGATAGATTTAAGATAATTTGTATCAAGATAATTTTTTACGGATCTTTTGTAGTCTATAGATAATACTGTCTTGTTCGAACTATCGTCATACCTGCCATAATAAAGTTTAATTAGAAAAAATGTTATTTCACAAAATACAAAACAACAACCGTCTTCAAAAATTTCGCAAGAATGTATTATCTCCTGATATTCCAAACTTGTTGCGTGCGTCACGCGTTTTAAAATTATATCATTAACAATTCTTGGTAAAATTATTCTTTTTTTTTTTCCGTTAAGCTTAGTTTAAAATTCTAATGCTAGTGTTAAAGTAAAAGGTATCTAAAATCCTTTTTTCTATTGCTTTACTATCAGTAACACCACTACCCATAAATTTCATTATTTATTATAAACTTTACTGCTCTATTATCCCAAAACTACACTTTCTATGATTTTTCTTGCTATAACTTGTACTATTTTTACATCGTTTCTATTTCTATTGCTCTATTTTTTCCTAAAGCATTACTAACATGTTTCTCAGTTTTTCGATCCCCCTTTACCCCTTCTATATTACAAGAAAGTTAGAATTAGGAGTCAGTAATTTATCGTCATCGAATTTTCAATATTCAATTATTATCAAATCAATATGTACTCCACACCCTTTAATACCTCTCTAAACTTCAATCGTAAAAGCAGTTATAAATTTATTTCGTTTTGTTTAGTGTGAATAAAATTAAATTTGTGATATTATAAATTCCGTATTTTCATTGTCCTATTATTCAACTGATCAATACATCAATTAATTATAATAACAACCTCCGACTATATCAAAAGAAAACCATCTACACTCCGTTAAGTCGTAGTGTAGGATAATAAACAAAAATTTTGATGGTTTTAAATTTTAATTCGCTCACAAAAATTAGGAAATTTGGGTCCATTTGTTAAGTATATTGCAAGGATAATAGAAACCCGTAAGAAAAATTAGGAGTTAAAAAAAATACAAGAAGGTTAAAAATGGGGAGGGGATTAATCCTGTGATAGGACTACCATAAAAAGTATTTCAGTTCCTTTCTATTGAAATTTAAAATAAGAGGATTCCTAAAAATTGTTTAAAAATAATTCTTTTACGTTCACATATGACTAAAAAAGTATAAGTACACAAATGTTATTCTACGCTTCTTATATGGTAGGTTGTTCTTTTTTCTTTTTTTATTCGATTATTGAAATCAAATTGGATTTATTATGACGATATTAGAAACAATTGGAACAATTTGTGAAATTAAAATAGTTATAAATTTATTTCGTTTCGGTTAGTGTAAATAAAAATGAAATTTGTGTTATTATAATTTCTTTACTTTCATCACCCTTTTTTCTAACTGATCAATATATCAATTAATTATTTATCAACCTCGGAGTCTATCAAAAGAAAACCACCCGCACTCCGTTAAGTATTAGTGTAGGACAATAAAAAAAACTGTTTTATTTTATATTTATCCAAGTAGTTTACATGATTCACGTTGTATGGGACTGTGTCAAGTTTTAGGTGCCAGCCAATGAAAATAGAATTTGGATTTTGATTGAAGGGACCGCAGTTTAGAAGGAAGCTTGCTTGTTGTCTCATATAATGTCTTTTGTGTCCATTCCGAATCAACACCACCTCTATCCAACGAAGCCAAACGGAATATAATTGATCCTTCCCTTGTGTATATTTTTGCTATTCCAGGAAGCTCAGCTATTGGATTTGGATCTGCAAAACGCCAATGGGGTGGTTCTTTTTCAATTTTTCTTTGTTCGCTTTTACCCATTTCTTCTTCTTCTTCTTCTTCTTCTTCTTCTTCCACATCGTCTTCGCCTCCTGTTTCAGTTCCGCGAGATACATTGCGGGAAAAGTGGTTTGACCAGTTGAAAAATTTAGCAGAGATTGCCTTCTGTATGTTGCTAATATTTTCAGGGGTACCTTTTAACGAAAGAAGGCGAGTTTGTGTGACCAAATTGGTTGGGAACATGACTATCAGATGATTCATGCGAATTCTGGAAGTGATTGATTACACTGATGTTTTTGTGATTGACGTGTGAAAAAACATAAACCTACTTGGATACATGTTATGGAGAAAATAAAGCAGAAGTTTCCGTATTAGACGAAGATAAAAAGTAGTCTTTAACAGTACTCTCAACCTATCCATTCTCTACTGCCATTTTTTTTATATAAGTAAATAAATTAATTAATAACACACGTGTAATTTTTTATAAAATTATATCGATAGATTAGATTTATCCATTGTATTGAATTATTAGAATCATCTTCAAAACACAAAACAAAATTCCTTTGTTGAGCATTTTACTTAGTTAATAAAAAATAATTAATAAGACACTTGTTTTTTTACTTATCTATGATTGATTGATTGATTCTATTTATCTACTGCATTTAAGTTTCCTTTTAAATAATCCTTCGAATCCATCGCTTTCATTCCGTTCCAATATGTTGTGGATCGTGAGTTTATCGTCTATCCTTATAATACTACCAGCCAATGTTCACCTTCAAGAGAGTTATCGCCTTCCAACTGGAGTCACACCAGAAAAATATTCCATAACACTGGAACCAGACTTTGACACTTTTAATTTTACCGGAATAGTGGAAATTAAGGTTCAAATCGTCGAAAATACGAGTAGCATTACCCTCCACAGTGTTGGACACACATTGCAAAACCTTTCAATAAACTGCTCCAGTCAAACAGAAGATTACCCAAATTTAACCATTGATTCCATTAACAGAAATGTTACAAAGCAGTTTTTGATACTAGGATTGTCTCAAAATATCCTATCTGGTTCGGAGTGTACTTTACGGATAGAGTACGAAGGGATTTTAGGGGAAGATAACGATGGATTTTATAGGGTTCAATACAGGGATGAGGAAGGTAACACCAGGTGAGATTTTGAACAATAAATGAATACTTAACGTTCAGGTCTGGTTTATTAATATTTCAGATGGTTTGCAGTGACCCAATTCGAACCAACCTACGCAAGAAAAGCTTTTCCATGCTTTGATGAGCCGGCATTGAAAGCAGAATTCGAAATGACAGTGATAAGACCAAGAAATTACAATTCGATATCAAACACTCCCAAAAATTTTTCAGGGTAATAAGTAAAATAAAATAAAATTTTCATATTTACGACCGGTTTTTTATTAGGGATTATTCGGACACCAAACAGATAGATCGATTTCTTGTATCTCCCATAATGTCAACATACCTTGTCGCAGTAATCGTTTCGGAATATACAAATGTGTCTTCAGGATACCAATCAGTGTACGCGAGACCAGAACTGATAGACGACGGTAGGGCAGATTTTGCATTATCAGTGGGGTTGGATGTGTTACCAGTAATGGAAGATTTCGTGGGAATACCGTACAACTCTTCATTAAGCAAATTGGGAAATGCTGCCATTCCAGATGGTTATTTCCGGTATGGAGGGATGGAAAATTGGGGCCTCATAACTTACAGGTAAAAATAAATCAAAACGCACAATGAAACGGTCCTTTTGATTTTTTTTTTCAGAGAAACAAATCTTCTTTCAAAACAAAATGTTTCAATGACGTTTGAACTTCTAATAATTATTACCATATTAAGTCACGAATATGGACACAGCTGGTTTGGAAACCTAGTGAGCCCTCAGTGGTGGAATTATCTTTGGCTCAGTGAGGCATTCGCACAGTATTTTCAGTACTACGCAGGATCTGTTGCTCTACCTTCTTGGAGGCTGATGGAAAGGTTTGCACTTGCTGAGGTACAAGTAGCTTTTGGAGTTGATCAATTACAAAACACACATCCAATGACTTTTGATGCACAGACTCCTGATCAAATAGCTGCACTAATTGACAGAATAACATACAGTAAAGGTAACTCTAACAAATACTAAATGACGCGATTTAAAATGAAAACAATTCATAAGAAATCTCAGCAATGATATTATAAAATTGTTCACCAAAATCTGACATTCGAATGCCTTGGAGTATTCTTAACGATTTTTCAAATAGAATTTTATTTATAGTGATTTCTTGACCAACCTCTTAATTTATTTTATTTTACTATTACTATCTATCGTTATCAATAATTTTGCTTGTTGAAAGAAACGGAAGCTTTGATATATACATATGTAAATAACACAATGTGGATGTGTTTCACCAATTTGATTAATCTCCTAACTGGTTTCCGTTATCACAAGATTAGAATAAAATCTTATAGTAAATGTTTAAAACTAGTGCAACAGTACATATAGGTACCTAATTTCAATGACATTAAATAAGTGGGTAGTTCACACTACCTATCTCTGTGTGGTTGTTGACTAAATTTAGTTTTTGAAACAGGGCCTTTTTAATTTCCAATGACTCGAGGAGTTATAATGTTTTACTTTTACTGATACAACTGTGAAGTACAATAATATTGTTTAGGTCTAAATGGTGGTTTGATAAGACACAATGTTCTGAAAAGGCCGTTTTGTATCTTTTTATCTATGTTCTGATATTCTAACATCAATGGCTCTACCACTTTGTCCAATATAACAAGCATCGCAAGTTTTATAAAATATTTTATAAATACCACTTTTTTCTAACACATTTAATTTTGGTTTAGTTCTTGACAATATTAAACATAAGTTGCACTTTTGTTTTTTTTCGGCAAGCATCACATTAGATTTATTAAATACATTTTTAAAACTAAAGTTAAAATTATTAATAAATTTGATGGACGCGTACATTTTGTTATTTTTTCCGTTGAGGACGAGATCTGCTGCTTCAAATGAGGGATATCTGCACGTAATCAACATAAAATTCGGAGTTAGGTTTAATCGTTTGCATTCTTTGACGAACCAAACTTTTTAACTTTTAACAGAGTTTGCGGTATAATAGCACCAATTTCGTTAAACTAAACGTTTCAATAAACTTAACATTTTGATATATGTAAACATTTTTCACAATAGTTGCACCTCTGACAGTGTGAAGCTTTGGTGCTAGTAAGGACCGCCTTACTCGAATCGAATTGAACCGCTTTCATTGAATTAATGGCAATTTTATTAGATGGTGTGATGTCCTGGAAAAATGCCCCTCATGAGAACTAAATACAGTTTTCCATCCAAAAGAAAATAATTTTTAACTTTATGAATGGATCCCTCAGATACGTTACATTTAAAAGACAATCCTTAAGAAACGTCTTTTCCTCTTTGTTTCAGCTGCATCAGTAATAAGGATGCTTGAGCATTTTCTTACAACCCCAGTATTTCGGAAAGGTTTAAACAAATATCTTGAAAACAACTCATACAGCGCTGCAACCGAATATGACCTATGGGATGCTCTTGAGGAAGCTGTTGTAGAGTCTGGCACAGATTTAGAAGTGACAGTGGAAGAGATCATGGTAACATGGACCCAACAAGCAGGATTTCCACTAGTTACCGTACAGGTGGATAACATAACTGGAACTGTTACCTTTGCCCAGGTAAGAAAGTTCAGTATTATTTTTTTACCACTTTTGAAGTTGTCGTTAAAGTTTAAATTAATTAATAAAATCAACGGATTTTGCGGTTGAGTGATTGTAAAACATTGTAATAACAAAACGCCTGTGTTTCTGCGTTCGTAGTTTTTCACAAATATATTTACTAATTTGTTATAATATTGTTTCGATCTTGCGATCGTTATCAAAGAGTACTTAGAGAACTAAATTAAAAGTTAAAAAAAAAGTTTGGAGTATGCGATAGATTATACCTGAGTAGGGTGATAGTTAAAACTTGTTTTGGTACATATTATGTGCAGATTTACTTGAACGATTGAACGATGCCCTAAATATCGGGCTAGAACTCAATTTGGTCGTTTGTAACAGTCATTTAATTTTAAATGCAAAACTTTTTGAATTTCTAATTTCTCTAACATATTCAATTTTTTACTATTATTTAACTGATGTAGAATTGATAAAACATTTTTACTTATAAAATGGCACAATGAATTGCAGTGTTGGGCTAGTTTTGTAGAATTTTTATTTTCGACAATTGATTTTATGACCTGTCTTACGAATACATAAGGCATTACAGTCATTAAATTTAATTTTATAAACGCCTGATTTTTTAAATTTATCGAAGGACCCTATTTTGTTGTTAACCAATAGATGTTTTATTGTGTTTTTATTAGAGCTGATTACTAGCTAGTATTTAAATTATTGCGAAGCAATTTACATAACCTAGGGCTAATAAGTTTGTAGTAACTTATTGAAAACAATTTAGTTGTGTTTATTGTATGATACCTAGTGATAAATTTGGTTAAGAGTTACTTTTTTATATTTTTTAAGTAAGGTATCAAAAATGCTAGGTTTTGCCAAAGTTTTTATAAATAATAGTTCCTTATCAAAGTTTTGTTCGTTAAGGGGGTATGTGATCAATCTAATAGACGAGGCTATGGAAGGTGGACATTTTAATTACAAAATTTTGATTAGACGCGTAATAGTATCGGTAAATGTATTTTTTTCTATAAATATTATATTCTAAACTAGCAGCAATACTCGGCGTTGCTCGGGTAAGAATATACCACACATTTGATGGAACATTCTAGAATATTCGCGAATTTAGAACTATCCATAATATCCCATAATGATTCAAAACATTCCCTAACTTTTTTTTAACATTCTGAAACATTCTTGAATGATCTTTAAGATTCTAGAACATTCTTGAACTTTGCCAAATCATTCTGAAATGTTATAATAAAACATCCTTTTACTTCTTAGAACATACTTGAACTGCCTGTAACATTCTAAAAAAATCTGCGTCATTCTTATCCCCACTCCGTGCTGTTTGCTGGGTGAGTAGTGAAACAAAAAAAAAACAAAACAAAATGGTATCCAATAAGTTACTACAAAATTATTAGCCCTAAGTTATGTAAACTGCTTCGCAATAATTTAAATACTAGCTAGTAATCAGCTCTAATAAAAACACAATAAAACATCTATTGGTTAACAACAATCCTCCGATAAATTTCAAAAACAGGCGTTTATAAAATTAAATGTAATGACTGTAATGCCTTATGTATTGGTAAGACAGGTCGTAACTTTAATATTGGATATAAAGAACATGTTTAATCAATTGTCAAAAATAAAAATTCTACAAAAATAGCCAAACACTGCAATTCATTGTGCCATTTTATAAGTAAAAATCATTTATTAATTCTACATCAGTTAAATAATAGTAAAAAATTAGATATGTTCGAAAAATGAGAAATTCAAAGAGCTTTGCATTTCAAATTAAATGACTGTTACAAACAACCAAATTGAGGGATTTTATTACTTAATTAAAATAGTCAGATATTCTCTACCTAGTCCTCTAAATTTATCTTCTTTGGTATTTAGCATTGTTGTAGGTATGTTGTTTTCTTTCTAAACTATGAAACTATTTTTAGGAACGATTTATCACAGATAATTCATCCTACAATTCCAACGAAACTTGGATCATCCCCATCAGTTTCGCAGTTTCCAGCAACCCAAATTTTACAAACACTTCCACAAAATTCTTACTTAGACAAACTGTTCAAACAGTATCTGTCATTGATAATCTAAATCCAGACGAATGGATAATTATTAATGTACAACAAACAGGTAAAAAGATTTTAATAAATACAAAAATAGTAGTGATGGGCACTATCGAATAAAAACTATCGAACTATTCGATAGTTCACTACTATTCGAACTATTCGATAGTTGAAAAGTATTCGAATAAAAAAAGTAATGAATAGTTTTAGTAACTGAAAGTAGTTAATGAAAATAGTAGTTACTTTTTTTATTCGAATACTTTCCAACTATCGAACTGAACGTTGGAGTCGTGGTTGGAATGGGTAAATGATACGTTTGCGCATTGTCTACTACTTCGCTACTCCTCGTAGCAGAGCCGAATAATATAAACAATTCTATAATTATTAGACGTTATCAATACATACATACATACTTTAAAAACATAATTTTCTATGGCACCAATTTATACTAGTTAAATATGAGGCAAAATAAAATGCAAATAAATAATTAATAATTTTTAAATTAGTGTAGTGATGATTTGAGTCATAAATACTTAGGTACTATATGTTTGTATTGCGTACTTATAATTACCCAAAAAAAAATAATAATAATAATAAGTGCAGAAACATATAAAAAAAAGTAGTTAAATGTAAAAATAAAAAACTCTTTATTCGTCGCCCTCTAACAAATACCTGGATAGGAACAACAGATGTTTCTAAAACACTTATTTTAGTTCAAATAATACAAAAAAGATCGCTTACCTAAGTAAATAATAATTTTATCAAAGTAATAAGAATTAGAAACCATGTTTCAAGTCGAGGTTATTTATTATTTTCAGCATAGCCTGTTTGTTTTTTATCCATACTAGCATATTAATCGTATATTTGTCTGTTGGTATACACGTTCGTATCAGTATATTTGTATGTTAGTATGGACCGAGCGATTGGATAACCGTCTGCTGCCTGACTATCGTGTAATTGAAAAAAATAGTAATTACTAAATTCATTCCAATGAATTCATTCGATAGTTAAAAGTAGTCATTTAGTAATTATTCGATAGTTCAATTTATTCGATAGTGCCCATCACTAAAAAATAGTATCAACCCTTTTAAACTGACCCAATAAATAATGTGCAGCTTCCTTTCAGGTTACTACAGGGTAAATTATGACTCACAAAACTGGAGACTGATAATAAACTATTTAAACAGTGATAATTTCATCAATATCCATCCATCGAACAGAGCTCAACTAATTGATGACGCATATGCTCTTGCAAATAACGAAAGGCTAGATTACGGTGTGTTCCTCGACTTACTCAGTTATTTACGTAGAGAAACTGACTATGTACCAATCTATCCCTATTACGATATTTCTGCCTTCCTCAACAGAGTTCTTTCTGCATCTCCAAATATAACGTTATTCAGGGTGAGTTTTCTATTTCAAAATATTAAAAACAATTAGATAATAACCTAATCACTTAAAAAGAACGTCTAAACAACCCTTTTATTGAAGACAAACTGAGTCTAGTCAAGCAAGCAGTAAATTTAACGACCATGAGACGATGTGCTTACAGTTTTAGGTAATAAAATTCCAAAGTGAATAAAAAACAATGTTGGACCAGTTTCACCTGAATTTATTATAGAATTCTCTACAAATTTCTTTCGAATGTTCGAATGTTATATCATTACTAAAGATACATGAAATTGTATTCAAGTTAAATATTTTTTTTTGTTTTCGTGGAAGAGGGGAAATATTTATAGACACCTAGCCGTCCGTACGACTGGGTAGTGTCGGATTCCCGAGGAAGGTGTCCTCCGACCTACAGACTGAAACCCCTCTACCTCAGATTTTTTATGGGATTATATGGTTTGTGTGTGTGTGTGTGTGTGTGTTATTTGATTAAAATGGAGAGGGAGTTCAGTTGGTCGATGTACACATCGGGGATGTCGGGGGCAATGGCCAAGAGTTTGGCCGATGGAAAGAGGATTTTATATTTGGATTTGGCAGATAGTCTGCGTGGAGCTACTGTATGTGTGTAGTGATGGGGTTAAAGTTAAATAAAGTTATAAAGCAATTTATACAAACATCTACTTATTTGGGAATAACTACAATTAAGAGGGGGGAATTATTACTGAGAAGTATTATTTTACTTATACAAGTATGTTTGTTAGTTTTTTTTCATTCAGGAGTTTGTTCTTTACGGCAGGGTTCATGTATTAGTTTTTATCCATCTACAAAAACTACCTTGACAAAGCATCAAAACATAGAAGGCGAAACGTTGGGTTCGTTTTTTAAGTAAAAAAATTTTTGGTACCCCTATATTATTTTTTAATTCCAATCAGGGGAAGAATTATGCGATACAAATTTGTAATTATTCTAACAAAAAACAAGACTGATACTTGCTTGATTGATAATAGATAATGGAACCTTCAAGGATACTCTTCTTATTTATATTTTTGTAGGAGTTTGCACAAGGCCTCCTCCAAAATGCAATAGACTCCCTGACTCTATTCGAGTCATCTGACGACGGCCCCATAGACAGACTAAACAGACGTCAGATTTTGATAATTCTTTGTAACCTTAATGATGAGGCCGTCCTGCAATACGGCAACGACGTTTTGCGTACGTGGCAAAACGTTTCCCCAGATTTACAAGCTCCTGTTTACTGCGGAGGACTCAAAAAAGGAGGAGAAGAAGAATGGAATCATCTGTACAACTTATACATTTCCAACACGACTGAAATGTTGCAGAAAAATCGAATACTGATCGCTATATCTTGTTCTGAAAATACAACTCTTCTCCAAAGGTTTGTTTACTTTGGAATATAAAATATTGGAGGAGATATTATTAATTGTTTGTAAACAGGGTTCTCGACATGGCCCTCAACCGGTCAACAGAATGGAGTTTTCTTTCCGATGCTGATAGATTATCAGCAATAAGTGATTTCTATAGTAATAGTGATACTGCTATCGATATTATGCTCAACATGAACTTTTCCCTGTTGTTTCAAAGGTAAATAGTCATTACAGGTTTAAAGGGGATTTTCCAATAAATAATTATTACGTAAACTGTCTGGGTTATAGTTTTTGTCGCTGAAGGAAAAACTTCTTTTTACAGTTTCAGTGTTAATGATGTCAACACAATCCTTGACGGGCTTTCACGAAGACTCACAAGAAGCGATCGACAAGATTTGGTAAGTTTTGTGACCGTTTCAATGGTTGCCAAAATGTAGAGCTAAGATCATTACGTTGTTTAGTATGTACTTACTTATCTAATGCCAAAACCAAAACACAATTTTTTATTCCTACACTCAGTCGATGAGTCTTCTAATTTTTGTCTACTTATTTTTATAGTTCAGAAGAACTTTGGAGCAACAAGATTCATCTACCTGGAGTTTGTATGGAAGTGCTTTTAACAATTCTCTTACTAACTTAGATCAACTGAACGAATGGAATGATAAATATCAGGATACCATTAATAACTGGTTGGTTCAAAATGTGAATATATCCAGCACAAGTGGTCTTCTCACAACACTTCAAGAATAACAGAAAATCGATCCAACCAAAAAATTTTCCATAGCAACATTTACAAATCTGTTATAGAAAATTTATAAGTCTAGTTTAGTTTGTCCTCTTTAGCAAAGAACTTACAATTTTATTAATACAGAAATCAAAATTAATTTCATTGTGTCATTCTTCCCTTTCTTTAAAATACTACGTATTAGTGATCATCAGGTCGCTTTTAATTATTTATAATTTAATTAACTATAAACCACAATCATGGAAATATTTAGGATTTTTCGGGGTCAAAAGAAAAATAATGAACTATTGACCAAGTATCACTCAGTGTTGAGATAACCACTTCACTCTGAAGAGGAATTTGATTGCTGCCAAAGAAATCTACTGACAATTTAAGTCAGAAAAAAATATTTCACAGATGTATTTAATACGTGTCTCTTATCTACCAATAAAACCTAAAAAATTAGTGTAAATGTTATTGCATAAAAATCTCATTTTTATGGCTTGATGCATGGAAAATATCTCTTAAGACCTTTATTATATCCTCTTATCAAAGCTTATGTTAGAACAGTTTATATCAGGATAAATCGAACAAGTCAATCCAGTCAAGCTATAAATACTTCAAGTCTCTGGCAATATCAGTAAAGTGATCCACAGTATTAGTATATAATCAGTTAGTGGTAAAAAAAATTAGCTTAAAACGACAACTAATCCTTTTGTATCAAAATCTTATCATTCGAAGCAAATGAGGTCTTTCGGAAATTTCGTGGTTTACTGAGTCAGTTTGCAATACGACATGTTGTGGGTCGCGGGTTTGGTGTCCATCCTGGTAATACTACCAGCAAATGCTCAGTATCCAATACCAGAATTTCAGAGGATCGAAGTTACTGAAAGACAAGATGTTGAAAGTTACCGTCTTCCAAACGTAGTTGTCCCAGAAAAATACTACATAACTTTGGAACCAGACTTCGATACTTTTTATTTCACGGGAACAGTTGAAATAAATTTGCAAGTTATCAATGAGACGAATACCATCACCCTCCACAGTGTTGGGCACACATTAAACAACTTCACAATAATCTGCTCGAATACAAACGAAGATTATTCAAATTTAACAGTAGATGATAGTTTCAAGGACTTTGCAAGGCAGTTTTTGGTACTTATATTGTCCCAAACTATCACGTCCGGTTCAGCATGTACATTGATCATAGATTACGAGGGAGTTTTGAGCGAAGACAACTATGGATTCTACAGGGCTCAGTATACAGACAAAGATGGTAACGTTAGGTAAGTTTTTGATAGATAAAAAAGTTTTGGAACGACAGCCCCTACGTCGTGGTTTATTGTTTTTTTTAATTCTAGATGGCTTGCAACCACCCAATTTGAACCAACCTATGCGAGAGAAGCCTTTCCATGCTTTGATGAACCAGCGTTGAAAGCAGAATTCGAAATATCAATTATAAGACCATATAATTACAGCTCATTATCAAACGCTCCCAAATTTATGACAGGGTAACAAATGGAATGAAATAAAATTTTCCTATTGACGACCTAACATTAAAATATTCTTAGGAGCTACTTGAACAATAAAGAGATAGATCAGTTTCTTGCAACTCCCAAAATGTCAACATACCTTGTTGCATTTGTCGTTTCGGAATTCACAAGCGTTTCCTCAGGATACCAAGCAGTATACGCCAGACCAGAATTTATAGAAGAAGGCAGGGGAGATTTCGCATTGTCATTGGGGTTGCAAATTTTACCGGCAATTGAAGATTTCGTAGGAATAACGTCCAATTCTTCATTGGCCAAAGTAGATAACGTTGCCATTCCAGATGACTATTTTTCAGCTGGAGCCATGGAAAATTGGGGACTTGTAACTTACAGGTAATTACTGTAACACACTTAAAAAAAATCAAATTTGATTATTTTTATCTACAGGGAAATGTATCTGCTCTCAAAAGAAAATATATCAACGTCATCAGAGAAACAAATAATTGGTACCATCATAAGTCACGAATATGGACACAAATGGTTTGGAAATTTGGTCAGCCCTCAATGGTGGAACTATTTATGGATTAATGAGGGATTTGCAACATATTTAGAGTATTTCGGAACATCTGTTGCTCAACCCACTTGGAGACTGATGGAAAGGTTTGCACTTACTGTATTGCAATCAGTTTTTGCAATCGACGAACAACAAACCACACGACCAATGACCTATGATGTACAAACGCCAAGCGAGATAAATGCACTATTTGACAGGATCACATATAATAAAGGTAATAACTGTAATCACATGGGTTTATGTGTAGAAATTGAAAGTGTCAAATTAGGAAGATTTTCATCTTACAATCCTCTGAATCTTTGGGGAACTACAAAATTCTCAGAAAAAGGGTTATAGGTACATAATTAAAGAAAAAATCCCTATAATCAAAAACAGAAAGCTATTTTATGGGACAGCAGTATTTGCAATATGTATAGATACTAATTCGTATGCTACAAACACCGTCTTTAGACGTGAAAAACCTTCTTTGCAGATATTGCAAACTTCAGCCAATTTGACCACTACGCAAAAACACCAATTTCTTGTTTCAAATGTGTGCAAATGTTCCACAAGGGATAAAGCAATACTTTTACTTAGAATGCTATAGATAAGAATGTACCCATGAAAATTTGGGTCCATTGATATTATGTAATTTTATTGGGAGAGGGTTGTGTGCAGTATGGATTAGTTCATAATCTACTTCCAAATGTGAATAAATTCCCAAAAATCTTCTTCGTCTAAAGCTTCTTTAGTCGTCCTTAGCACCACATGACAAATGTACGGTTACTTAAAAGAATATCCGCACGGATTGTTTCGAACTTTGAAAGATTTTGGAAAGCAGGATCTTTCCCGTTCAATAACACCACTACAATTGAGAATCCAAAATCCTTTTTTGAAGATTTAAGATACTATCTTGCCCCACTATCATATGGATTCCTTTCTTTGAAAACTTATCTAGGCTTTAGATAATGCTTTTGAATTTTTTCATCCCTTTGAAAAGTTTTGGTTGACCCTCACCTAATTCAGAGAGTTCCAATTTTATGAACTCGAAACAAAACCAGTTCACAAGAGAATCCAAGATATTCTTGCAAGATCTAAGATAGGTACTGTAAGTTATCCTGGTTTCATGTTGAAACATTTCTTTAGAAACTTTTCCAAGGTTTAGGTATCATCGTTGAAATCCACTATTACACCTAGTTGTTTCGTTCCTTTGAAAGGTTTTGGTTGACCCCTACTCAGTTCAGACTGTACCCTTTCAAGGGCTGGAAACAACCCCAGTACACTACATAACACATTAATTCATTAATGATTTAAGATAATGTTTCTACCATTATAAATTAAACCCCAACATCCAGCGACCGTTATCAATCATTTTTTGCCTGTAGAAAGAAAATCAAACTTTAATGCTAATGGAACCCCCTAATTCGAATCAAATTGCTCCCTTTGAATTAGTGACGATTTTATAAGGTGGTGTGCTACCCGAGAAAAACGTTTCTCATTGGGAATGCATGAGCATTAGATAAGTTCCCTTACTACCCCAATTCCCGCCACCGTTTGCACCAAAGGGAAATTTATTCACTTTGTGAAGTTTTCAAATTAGTTATTAGCTTTATTTAACTTATATTAGTGCACATGATCCAAAAACCTCAACTTCAATAAACCAGCAGCCTTAATTCAAACTTTGAATAGTTGCAAGATATACTTCTCATTCAAGAGGTTTTCTTTTCGGTTTCAGCTGGATCAGTAATAAGAATGGTGGAACATTTTATAACAACGCCAGTATTTAAGAACGGTTTAAACAAATTTCTTGTTAATAACTCATTCAGCTCAGCAACTGAACACGAGCTATGGAGCGCTCTTGGAGAAGCTGCCCAAGAGGCTGGTATAAATTTGGGCGTGACACTGGAAGAGATTATGACAACGTGGACCCAACAAGCAGGATTCCCTCTTGTTACCATCATGGTTGCTTCAACATCAAGAACAGTCACCGTTTCTCAGGTAAGTACCATAAATAAGATGCACAATTCATAATATTAAAAAACTGGTTTTTTACAACTTCCGAATTTGTCGTTTACTATGATGAATTAAATACCAAAGTACTTTATCTTATCTTACTAATCCGCGGTGGGTATTTATCTTTTTCGGTAGGATTAGGTATCAAATTACTTACTGGAATTTTATTTCGCAAAAAACACATGAATTGTGTTACTACTTACCTACATTAAATATCCCGCACGTGAGGTGTGTTCATGCAAGGGTTTTAAACCATTTTAATATTTTCTAAGAAATTAAGGAAACTTGTAATTTTTGATAAATTTTCGGTACTTCAAACGATTTTTAAAACAAAAGGTGGGATATATATGCAGTACTTTCTAAGCAAAAAGTATTTATATAAAGAAAAAGAAAAAAAAAATTTACAATTAAAAAATCCCCTATTATTATTAAATCTAAAAAACAGCCAGAATTTTTCATTTTAATGTAGGTACCAAATATAAAAGAGGGCAATTAAATTAAATTGTATTTAAATTTTTCAAATATATGTATATTGTAATTTCTCTACAATTGTTTCGGCATGTTATGCCTTTTTCAGGAGTAATCTTATTACTATTAAAATTAATATTTATATAGTAGTGTTTATATGTATACCTAAAGTTTAATGGGGAGGGATACAGTCGTATATTCTTCAATCTATTAAAAGTGTATTTAAAAATTGTTATTGGTCATTAACAATATTTTCTTTTTTATAAATAGCTTTTTAATTTCTAATTGTTCTAATAAATCTAAACGTTTTCCTTTTTTGGAATTGTGTAACAATTTAACATTTTCTGAATCTATATTATGTTTATTATTAATACAATAAGATGCTAAGCCAGTTGAGTGTTTTAAGTTGGTTATTGATTTTTTGTGTTCATCTATTCTAGTTTTGATATTTCGTCCAGTGTGCCCTATATAAAATGCGAGAATATCAAAATATTAATTAAAAATTGAATTGTAAAAATTGTAACGCGTTCTATATAGGGCAGACTGGACGTAATATCAAAACTAGAATAGATGAACACAAAAAATCAATAACCAGCTTAAAATACTCAACTGGCTCCTCTCCCTTAAACTTTAGGTATATAAACACTACTATATAAATATTAATTTTAGTAATAATATATAAAAATTACATAAGTAGGTACCTATATATAACACTAGTGGCAGAAAATTCTTGAAAAGGTATGGTTGGAAGATTTCTCCACTTAAATAGTTTTTCAACCATATAATTTAAACAAATCTTTAAAAAGCCAAAGGTAACATCATTTTAATCCTCTTTAACTCTTGACATCATAGGTTAGATTCATAAGAAGGTCATGTTTAGAAAAATTTAACTGATTTGAAAGTAAATCAGACCAACTTTAACATTAGCTACTTTCTCTAAATATTTATCATATTCTATGCATATATATTTAAAAAAATATCATTTTTTATGTATACAGACTAATACAATTTCTTTAATTAGATATATGCAAACTAATTGAATTATATACTGGCATTTATATGCGTATGTAGTATACCTATACGTAGGCGGTCTGTACCATGTATATCTATTAAATGTGATCTTTGAACCTACTGGTAATAAACACAATGATAAAAAAACAAAATAACGAATTGACGTAGCTAATTAATACAATGAAAGGAAAAGCTTTAAAATAATCTTCCAGGATATTACAAATCTGCGATATCATTTTGGATTAAATGAAATGCAATAAACTTTACGTACTAATTATTAATATAATGCTTACCTAATTTATTGTATAAGTAAATTCAAAAATACTTTTTAGTCGATAAAATACCGATATTATTTTTATTCAAAAAAATTTACTAATTGCAACAATGCGCGTCACAGTCAAAAATTAAAAAGTAACAGCAGCAATAATTCAATTTAAACTAATCAGCACAGCAAACTTACATATGCAGGGATATATTCAATATTAAGTAGCTACCATAATATTAATAAATAATTAATATTCTAATTTATTATTATCTAAATCTAATTAATACTTATATTTATTGAAAATACTTTTCTTGTAATACTTCATGTTACGTCAATAAAAGAACAATTGCAGAAATACTGCAATAATAATCAGCACAGCTAACTAATACGTACGTAATGTTAAATGCATAGTGCCAACATTAATAAATAAATGAGTAATAATAGATTTGCTTGACTAATTAACTACCTAAATCAAAATTCTTTTTAGTTCAACAAGTACCACCACCAATATTATATTTGTATGAAAAAACTTATTTGTTGTAATAATCTACGTGAAGTCAACAATCAATAAACAACTGAGGGGTTAATGCAACAACAATTAGAACAGACAATTTATATCAAATACGTACTAACCACCATAAAAAAATAAATAATATTATGCTTACCCAACTTTTTGCTTAAATCTAGATATTTATTTAGTCCAAATATCAATAAATTAATTAAAAGAACTTTACTTGTACGTATTACTGCACGTCACGTCCATCAAAAATCAACTGCAGAAATAATGCAAGAATAATCAGCATAGCCAACTTACATATGTATTTGTTAAATCCTCAGTGGTACTAACAATAGCGATAGAAATATACCAATTAGTTACTTCTAATTATCGCACACAAACAGTAATTAGCGTAACTAGATCGTATTGTTGAGATTTAGATACAAAATACATTAAAAATAGTTAATAAACGTACATGTTAAACACGCATTAGTGTTACATTTACGTTTCTGGTTCTTTAAAAAGCAATGTTACGAAAAAACATTCCTTGGGTAGAATGTATTCTTCTTTTCGCGTGAATACTTGATTAATTAATAATTACATTCACAAATTAATTAAGTGAACTAAGCTTAAAAACTTAGATAAAGTAGGTTAGGTTAGGTTAGAATTCAACTGTCATTTTGTAAAGCCTACTTAAAACATCAACATCAATCCAATTAGAATAACTTTGAGAGCTCATAATGTTTTTGATAAATATTTGGCCAAAATTGGTAAACGGCACCTCTTTCGTTCACGTTCATGGACTTTATTTAGTTTTTTTTTTTTAATAAATGATACGTATACTATTTAGTGTTTAATTAAACATGCTTTTACTTGGTGATTATGAAAATTCGTTTTAAAATTAAAAAATTAAACATTAATTTGTAATCTCTACAAACTTTTTGTTTGTTTTTTTTTTTATTAGTCATATGTTTCGTCATTTTGTGTCCTCTTCAGAAATAAATACTTGTAAGTAGGTAACTTTTTACCTTCTGAGGTATCGCCAAAGTGACGAAATTTACGTTCAATGATCCAAAATATTTATTTCGAAATTTATTTTAGTTAACTTTAATTAGACTTCCACCTCTGCCTTTTGAAAATATAAAAAGTAGTAAGTTAAATTTTTAAGTATCTAAAAATCTCGAACTGTAAGTACTTTTACTTCAAGCCGATCTACTTTAACTAAAGATATAGGTATATCAAAAGATACTATCGCGATATACGTCAATACCTATACCTGATACAGACAAGCCCAAACACCTACCCATTTTTATTTTTATTTACCTCTAAGAAATGCCACAACGTGTAATTTACGTAAGTAAATATTATTCCAAACGTTTGGTCTTTAAAAAAACCGTTTCGTAACATTATTAAAGGAGTTGAACGCTTCAATACTTTTTTATTTTCCATTACACCATATCTCCTTTCCATTTTAATATCTACCTATCTAACATTTTCCCCAATATTACTTACATAATTTTTTTAGCTTACTACCAAATCCTACCTATCATTTTGTACTTACACACTTTCTTATCTAAATGGGCAATAACTGTGAAGAAGTATTGCTTAAATAACTCACATAAAGCTATCAAAGAAGCACATTACCTTCATGGTCTGATTAATAATATAATTCGCCCACCACACTTACAAATTCATGTCTTACTACTTCTTTACTTTCATTCAACTAATTCCTTCTTTTTATTAATTGAAATCTGTGGCGGTGATGGTTTGTCTCTTTTTGTTACGTTCGAAAAACTATTTGTGTCCTTTTCTGTTACTCATGAGTGAGAAAGGGGGAAGAAGTTGCCTGCTTCTCGTTTTCTTGGACTAAAGAATACATGTATGTTTACCCCGATTGTATTTTCATAAACAGAGAAAATAATATTCATTATCGTAAACGTTCTACTTTAAAAAAAATTGTTTTTCACCATATACAGGGTTTTTCAAGTTGATGGGCTATTAGAAGTGTATGAATTAGTAGAAGGATTTAAATTCTGAAACTTGGGCTCATTTGGTTATTGTTTATGCCGCTTCTTTTAAAAATATTTTTAAGTTCGATTTACATCCGATTATACCGGAAGTCGACACCGACTTTGTTATTTTAAATGGAATGGTATATTTTTTACGCTGAATTCGAATAAAACGTGTAATTCTAAGGTAAGTTTGATAACCAACTTGTACACCTATGACGATCGGTTTCTGAGTTAATTTAATTTATAGAAAAAATCGCTACCGCAACCTAAACTATAAAAAATCACAACTTCCACAAAATACGACTCAGTGTTGAAATTTTTACTAGGAATAGCAGAATATTAGTGCTAACGCATTGACAAAATTGAACTAAGTAATTTATACAGGGCGTTCAAAATAAAATTCGAAAGTTTAAGAATTCAAACACGAATAACATTGTTTTTTCAAATGGCACCTATCATATTGTATTTCTAGTCGAAAATATTTATTTAAACAATTATTTCTTTAACACGATTTATAAAACACTCAACACTAACTTATAACTACTATTTATATGAGAACAATTTCCTTATTTATATAACAACCTATTTATATCACTTTAATTTATCGTTTATCGTTTTGATTCGCGCACTGATGCTTTCTCACAACTACTGTCCTCGGCCCAAACATTTTTACTTTAAATACACATTTCGAACTTTCTAGATAGTCTCCCGAAGAAATCCTGATTGTTCCCGAATGATGAGTAATAATTAGAAAGCCGTCGATAATTCACACAAATGATCGTCTCACTTGTCGCTGGAGAAAGATTTATAGCTTGTAAGTTGATAATGATAAAAGAACCGCGAGTTGCGACTGTGACGTAAACATGTTACCGATAAGAAGTACATGCACACAAATCGCATCACACACACGCATTGTATTACTGGACGCTACAATATTATATTTTATTTTCAATCGAGTCCTTTTTTTATCCTCTTTCGATTCATATAGATACTCCCTACTGTTTTATTTGAATTTTTTGAGTAATTTAGAATTAGAATAAGTTAATCAATTTTGGCGTAATAAGAGTGTGCCTTGGGCAATAGCTAACTAACGACAATCAAAGCAAAATCACAGTAAATCCTTTTTTATCGCTTAATTTCTGTTGGGGAGATGTTAGAGACAAATGTTTATCATGAATACTTCAATTGAAGTTTTCGTTTTTGAATTTTTTTGTAACAGAAATTAATCGAAAATGCGATTTTTGGCTTCATTTTGCATTGATTGCCGTTTGTTGTCATTTTTCCAAGACACACCTTTTAATGCGGAAAATATTAAAATTAGCTGTGTTAAATAGGTAATAGGTAATTCAAAATTACTCGAAAATTTTCAAATAAAACAATAGGAAGTATCCAAAAAGATCGAAAGAAGATAAAAAAAGGAATCGATTGAAGAAATAAAATATGGTAGGTGCCATTTGAAAAACCGAAGTTATTTGTGTTTGAAGTTCTTAAATTTTAGAATTTTATTTTGAACGCCCTGTATAAATTATTCAGTTCAATTTTGTCAGTGCGTTAGCACTAATATTCAGCTATTACTAGTAAAAATTTCAACAGTCTGAGTCGTATTTTGTGGAAGTTATGATTTTTTATAATTTGGGTTGTGGTAACGATTGTTTTTTTTTTTCTATAAATTAAATTAACTCAGAAACCGATCGTCATAGGTGTACAAGTTGATTATCAAACTTACCTTAGAATTACAAGTTTTGTTCGAATTCAGCGTAAAAAATATACCATTCCATTTAAAATAACAAAGTTGGTGTCGACTTCCGGTATAACCGGATGTAAATCGAAATATTTTTAAAAGAAGCGGCATAAACAATAACCAAATAAGTTTCAGAAATGAATTCCTTCTACTAATTCATATACATCTAATAAGCCAACAACTTGAAAAACCCTGTATTGTTCCTATTTTCCAAATGAATTAACCATAATTGTTATCATTGGAAACATTTTTAAACACTAAATTTGATTTCAACTTCTCACTTTACTTAATTTATCAATGTCAATACAATTAGACAAAAAATAAAACCTTGAGTATTTAGTAATATATCTCCTTAAAGTACGTTAGGGTTAACTATTTGAATTATTACAATTACTGTGTCTAATGTTAAATAATTAATTGGTAATTATGTTGGAAAACTGCAAAATACAATGTAGGAAGTCACAAAGGACGATTTCAGCGGAAATAAAAAGACAAAGATTAAAAAAAATCTTCTTTGGTCTTCCATTACTCATTCCATTTTCATGATATCTAATAGTATAATTTTGAAGTGTGTTTAGAGATACCTACATTTTTAAAAATTGTTTTCAGGAGAGATTTATCTTAGGTAATTCGTCCCACAATTCTAACCAAACGTGGATCATCCCCTTCAATTTTGTAATTTCTGGCAGCCCAGATTTTACAAGCACTGCCCCAATGCTCTTGCTCAGAGAAAATCTTGAAACAATAACTTCTTTTGCTAATGTACCCAGTGGCCAGTGGATAATCGCCAATGTACAACAAACAGGTCAGAATTAATTTAAAATATGTTATGCTCCAAGAAAAGTGAAGTGACCAAAATTCCACATAAAAACCTTATAAATATAAAAGCCTAAACGACGTTGATCTTTCAGGTTATTACAGGGTAAATTATGACTCACAAAACTGGAGACTGATAGCAAATTATTTGAACAGCAATAATTATACGAATATCCATCCCTCGAACAGGGCTCAACTAGTTGACGACGTTCTAGTTCTTGCAAGAGCCGGAAGGGTGAATTATGATATTGCTTTTGATTTAATCAGCTATCTAAGTCAAGAAACTGACTATGTACCACTGTACAGTTTCATAAGCAACCTTTCCTTCCTCAATCGAGTTCTTTCAGGATCTTCGTACATAAATGTATTCAGGGTGAGTTTTCCGAAAACATTTACACAAGAACGTAAATTAAAAGTTTATCCAAACTCCAAAGAACCCTTAACCAACTGTTACGCATTAGTCAATTGAACTTCCTTCCGCGGTTGAAAACTTAATCAAATCCATAAAAGAGGGATCAGTTCTAATAGATTGTCTTTTAACAGTTGGCACTAGCCATGATATGGTAACATTGATTAAATTTTCTTTATTAGGAGTTTACACAGAATCTCCTCCAAGCAGCCTTCGACAACTTAACCGCCTACGAGTCGATCAACGATGGCCACGTAGACAAATTGAACAGACTCCAGGTTTTGACCAACCTTTGTAATCTTAACCACAGAGATTGCTTGCAACATACCAACAATCATTTACGCACTTGGCAGCACATCTCACCCGATTTACAGACTGCAGTTTACTGCGGAGGGTTGAGACATGGGGCCGAAGAAGAATGGAACCATTTGTACAAATTATACATTTCCAACACTACCGAAAGATTGCAGAGAAGTCGGGTACTGAATGCTCTCACTTGTACTGAAAATACCACCCTTCTCGAAAGGTAATTTTGATCATTTTTGGAAATTATATCTATATGTATATACAGGGTTATTCACGCTATACGGCACGGAATATTATGGCCAAAATATGAAAATATCAAGAACATTAACTTTGGGATTATATTAGGGGCTTATTATGGTTAACTTTTAAAATTATTTTCATATTATACAGGATGTTCCGAATGCCCAAAAAGTATCAAAGTTATGTTTTTTTAAATGGAACCCCCTGTATATTATTGCATTTATGGATTCTTCGATCAAAATAAGTGTTTGTTTTGATAAGGTTTATAATAGATACCTAAACATTAAGGTTTTTTAAATAATTTGAGTTTTATCAAAATCTAACCTAATTTTCATGTTTCAAATACTTAAGAAGTATTTAAGTAATGTAAGCGAAATTTACAATGAACTGTCAAAAAGGATAATATTTTATATCCCAATTATAATGAACTCGTCATCTTATACAGGGTGTCCAAAAAGTAATACTACTTAAGTAAGAACTTTAAGGGGTTGTAACTTGATTAATTTAAATGGAACGCCATATTTTTTAACATTCCAGGAGATATATTTTTTAATTACCTATCGATTTGTATTAGAGTGTTCATAAGATAGGTCTTCGCATTTTTTCAGGAAACGCTAAATAATTGTTTTATGCGCCATTTGGAGTTTTTAAAATAAAAGTTCCAATGTATTTATTAGTTGCCTTTGGTGTTTATTGTCAGATGTTATTATTTATTATTGAAGTGTTGCTTATTCAAAATTGAAATTTATACAAAAGAGGAGCGTATTTATATTATTTTTATCCTTGGCGAATATTATAAGAATTGTTTATTGGCTTCTCGAGTATATGCTCAAAGATTTCCCGAAAGAAAATGTTGTTATTTTCGTGGATTGTCAAAAGGGAAATGTATAAATAATCTTTGTAGAGAAACGAACGATTGTGGTTTTATTTAAAGTACATTGTTAAATACATGTGTGTACAGTTTCGTGCTCAAGAATCGACTAAATATCCGCCAGCTATTACATGGGTAATATGATTCATAAGTCGTACACATAAAGAAACAATAACATCTCGACAGCGTTGTGTTTTTTATTTTTATTTTGTTTTCTAAATAACGATAACTCGCAACACTCTCCCTAAAAAATACAATGCTGTCTCAAAAATAATCAAACATGTTTTTATGATAAGTATATATAAAAATAGGAACACTTTTCTATAAAGATACAAGTAAACTTATTACTTTAGAACAATTATTTGTTTTCAGTTAAACCTAATTCGCTTCTTAAAGACTCAAATTTTTGGCGAGGCAATGATTTGGTCATAATGTCCGCCACTTGTTGATCAGAGCTTATATAACTAACATCAATAACCTTTTTCTCGTACAAATCACGCACAAAACAATAACGAACATCTATGTGTTTAGTACGATGGTGGAACTGCGGATTTTTGATTAATTTAATAGCACTCATGTTGTCGATACGCAAAATGGCCTTTTTACCATTTTTAACATTAACACCTATTTCGTTAAACAACCGAGAAATCCATACTGCTTCCTTTGCTGCTGTTGCCGCACTGATAAATTCGGCTTCAGTTGTTGATTGCGCCACACACTGTTGTCGTTTACTCTGCCAAGTGATAGACGCACCACCGAATTTACATGTCATCCCTGATGTTGACTTCCTTGTTGTTGTGTCACCAGCGAAATCGGCATCACAATACACTTGCAGGTCATTGTCATTTCCATAAAGTAAACCATAATTTTTCGTTTGTAAAAGATATCGTAAAATTCTTTTTACCAATGAAGCATGAGCTTGTGTGGGTCTTTCAAGAGCTCTTGAGGCAATATTCAACGCAAATGCTAAATCTGGCCTTGAAACTACTTGCAGGTACATTAGATTTCCCACAATTTCACGATACGGAAATCCCTCTTGTAATTCTGGTGAATCATCTGAATTCCATCCAGGTTCAATTGGAGTTGCTACTGGCTTTGCTTTATTCATTTCAAACTTTGAAATAATCTTTCCTATATAGTTTGATTGACTTATAAAGATTGATCCATCCGGTCTTTGATTTATTTCCATTCCAAGAAAAGTTGTTACCTTTCGATTCGTTTTTGCTTCAAAACATTCTTTTACTTTAGTAAGTAGGTTATCAGCCTCTTCCTGATTGGAAGCCACTATAAGTCCATCATCGACATACAAAAGTAAATATAATTTACAGTTTTCAGTAGCTTTAATGAACAAACAACTGTCAGAAGTACTCTCCCTTAAACCAGCAACTTTCAAAAATTTTGAAAACCTTCTATTCCAACACCTTGGCGCTTGTTTTAAGCCATAAAGGCTTTTATGCAATTGACATACTTTATTTGACCCGTCTTCGTAACCTTCAGGCTGGTTCATAAAAATCTCTTCTGTCAAATCGCCATATAAAAACGCTGTTTTAATATCGAACTGTCTGAGAAAGAGTTTTTCCGTTGAAGCTACACTTAATATTGCACGAATTGTGTCAAAACGAACGACAGGACTAAAAGTTTCTGAGTAGTCAAATCCCTCACGCTGAGAATATCCTTTGACCACCAAACGCGCCTTGTATCTATCAACCGAGCCATCTGCAGTATACTTTGTGCGATATACCCATCGATTTTCAAGAATTGTTGCCTCTTTTGGTTTCTGTACTAAAGTCCAAGTTTTGTTTTTGTTCAATGAAGCCATTTCGTCGTCCATTGCTTCGATCCAATTGTTAGCTTCTTTGGTATGTACTGCTTCTTCAAAACTTTGTGGTTCTATTTCGGCCAACATACACACAGGAATGCCAAAATAATCTGGTCTTTTCAAGGTAGTTCTATCTCGTAACTTCATTTTTCCTTCCTCACTAATAGATTCTATTTCTGGTTCTGGAAAAGGATTTTCTATTTCTTCTTCTTTTGCTTTATCAATTTCTACAGTTGTTAGTAGTGGTGTTTCGTCTTTGAATACCACATCTCTGCTGACAACGATTTCGTTAGTGTCAGGTATCCAAACTCGAAATCCTTCAACCCTTTCGGAATAGCCAACAAAATAACCCTTTTGAGCCTTTCTGTCTAATTTAGTTCTCTTTTGTTTAGGAACATGTATAAAACATTCGGTTCCAAACACTTTCAGATTTGAAATTTTTGGTTTCTTTCCATACCACAATTCATACGGGGTTTTCTCTTGAAATTTTGTCGGGCCTGTTCGATTTAGAATGAAAACTGCAGTACTGACTGCCTCTGCCCACAATGTTTTGGGAAGGTACGGTTTGGAGTATAGCATAGAACGAGCAGCCTCTACAACGGTACGATTCTCCCTTTCTATAGAACCGTTCTGTTCAGGTGTATATGGTACCGTAATGGTGTGTTTAATTCCATTATCGTCCAAATAAATACGGTTTTCATCATTTACGAATTCACGTCCTCCATCGGTTTGTAATTCTTTAATTGGATGATCGAATTTTGTATTTATTTCTTTGCAGAACGATCTCAATTTGTCTTTTACTTCGGACTTGTTATGAATAAAATAAATCACTCTAAATTTACTGTAATCATCTTTAAATAAGACAAAATATTTTCGTTTGCCGATGGAATCTACTGACATTGGACCACATACATCGGCGTGTATCAGTTCTCTTGGTCCACTTGAACGTCCTTCATTTCGTTGAGAAAAGCTTCGGCGGTGTTGTTTCCCGTAGACACAGCCATCACAGAAAACGTCATCCGAGATCACTTCAATGCCAGTTGATTTTAGAAATCGCTGCACGTGTTCTTTGTTTTGGTGAGCCAGTCGTTCATGCCATAACTGTAAAGTCCCAATTTTGTTTACCGAAGAACAAACATTATCGGGAATAATAACGCGCACTTGAAGCCTATAAAGATTATCAGCTTCCAGTCCGGTTGCCACAATATTGTTGTTTCGTATAAACACACAATGCTTGCCGTTGTTTTTAATAATAAAGTCAACTCCTTTCTTGGCTGCTGATTTTACCGAGAACAAATTGTGAGTCATTTCCGGAGCAAACAAAACATCATAAATCATTCCAGATAACCATTGATTGTTATTATACGTTTGCACTTTGATATTACCGCGACCGAACGCGCAAATTTGCTGACCGTTGCCGACTCGTATCATCACGGGTTTCTCAAATTTTTCAAATTCGTAGAACCAATCATTTCTGTTCGTAATGTGATCTGTTGCACCAGAGTCTATCAGCCAAAAGTTCTTATTTTCCACGGTTTCAATGACACCTCCGAGAAATGCTTGCTGTTCACTTACATTGGATGAACTTGAACCTGAACCCGAACCCGAACCGCGCATCACATTTTGGTCAGTTTTTAAGTTCCTAGGACAGTTCTTCATCAAATGATCATTTGAACCGCACTTGAAGCAACCACGACAGTCTTTGCGTACGTGATTCTTTCTCCCACACAATGTACACGCTGCCTTCTTTTCAAATTTCTTGTACGGTCCATTTTTCTGTTTCAACTTCATTCTTGAAAACAACGCGACCGTTGACTCCTCGGTTTCAGTTTCCTGTTTTTGAAGGCGTAGCTCTTCAGTCATCAACCTAGTAGTCAGTGTTTCGAGAGTCCTTTTTGCTGAATCGGTGGAATCCCACGCACTGTGAAAATAATTGAATCTACTTGGCAGTGTCGATAAAATCCTTGTAATTAGCATGGATTCTGGAATTTCTCCACCTAATTCTTTCATTTTATTAGCCAATAGCTCCAATTTTGAAATGTGCTGAGCAATGTTACCATTAGAATCCCAGCGAACCTCGAAAAATTGTTTCTGAACAAGGGATAAGCTTTCATCGGACTTTAAATCATAAATTCCGTGAAGTTTTTCCCACATTTCTTGTGCTGTTTGACAATTCATTAGGAACTGTAATGGTTTTCCCTCAACTGTTGTCACAATTAGTCTCTTTGCAGTCCTCTCTGCCTTTATCCATTTTCTTTGCTTTAATTCATATTCTGAGTCCGATTCTGCTGGTCTCTGAAACGTTCCATCACAAACATCTAGCGCACCCTCGCTATCTAGCAATGTTCGTACTACGAATCGCCATTGCGCCCAATTTTCCGAATCACGAAGCTTCTCTACCCTTGGTTTATCAACTTCCATTTTATTGATAGCTCGTTAATACAGACAGTTAAATGCACAAAAGAAAATTACATTCACTTCTCGAATTAGCAGTTTAGGGTAAATTACTGATTATTTTACTTCCACTTATGACACACTTGCGAAATCTGGGCCCATAACCTGTTGTTATTTTCGTGGATTGTCAAAAGGGAAATGTATAAATAATCTTTGTAGAGAAACGAACGATTGTGGTTTTATTTAAAGTACATTGTTAAATACATGTGTGTACAGTTTCGTGCTCAAGAATCGACTAAATATCCGCCAGCTATTACATGGGTAATATGATTCATAAGTCGTACACATAAAGAAACAATAACATCTCGACAGCGTTGTGTTTTTTATTTTTATTTTGTTTTCTAAATAACGATAACTCGCAACAGAAAACATCCTAAATTTTGCATGTGGGTTTTGGAAGTGTCAGAAAATTAATTTTTTTTTTGATAGTGTGTTTTAGTGATAAATTTATTTTTATAACCGGTCTCGTGAATAGACATAACTTTCACTACTATTCTGATTCGAATAAGAATAGGTGATCCGTTAATGTATGG
This sequence comes from Agrilus mali, assembly GCA_029378335.1. Taxonomy (NCBI): domain Eukaryota; kingdom Metazoa; phylum Arthropoda; class Insecta; order Coleoptera; family Buprestidae; genus Agrilus; species Agrilus mali. The sequence continues at coordinate 11,596,267 of CM055663.1, read as the reverse complement.
GGTGGAATACTGGGCCCGTATTTACTTTGTCCGTATTTTTTTAAAGTACCATTAAATGGTATGATGGTTCTGGAATTTCTTTTACACCAACTTCCAGTATTATTGGAAGAAGTGCCTTTTAATATTAGAACTACCATGTGGCGTCAACTGGATGGAGCTTCCTTCGCCTCATTATCACCGTGAGGTTCGGCAATTTTTAAATGCCAACTTTCAAAATAGGTGGATTGGAAGAAGCGGATTTAAAAATTGGCCCCTCAGATCCCCGGACTTAATACCAATTGATTTCTTTTTGTGGGGATACATAAAAGGAATTGTCTAAACACAAAATATGAAAATGCTCATAAAAGACGCTTTTGAAGGTGTTACCCCGCAAATGTTATCCAAAGTTATCAGTGGTTTCGAAAAAAGAATTTACAAGTGTCTGGAAAACGATGGTCGACATTTCGAACACCTGTTATCAATATTTGATTTGTATTATGTTACACTTAATTAGTTAATATATGATTTAGAACATTTAATTAAAAACTCAAAATGGCGCATAAAACAATTATTTAGCGCTTCCAAAAAAAACGCGAAGACTTAGCTTATGAACACCCTAATACAAATCGATAGGTAATTAAAAAATATATCTCCTGAAATGTTAAAAAATATGGCGTTCCATTTAAATTAATCAAGTTACAACCCCTTAAAGTTCTTACTTAAGTAGTATTACTTTTTGGACACCCTGTATAAGATGACGAGTTCATTACATAACTTAAATAGTTCTTAAGTATTTGAAACTTGAAAATTAGGTTAGATTTTGATAAAATTCAAATTATTTAAAAAATCTTAAGGTTTAGGTGTTATAAACCTTATCAAAACAAACACTTATTTTGATCGAAGAATCCAAAAATGTAATGATATACAGGGGGTTCCATTTACACCCTGTAGTATATGAAAATAATTTTGAAAGGTAACAATAATAGACTCCTATATAACCCAAAAGTTAAAGTGTATGACATTTTTCATATTTTGGCCATAATATTCCGTGCCGTATAGTATGAATAACCCTGTATAATGTAATATTATGTAGATATGGGTATTATACCTAGTAGTTTCTTTTATTCGTACGCAGGGTTCTAAGCATGGCCTTCAATCAATCTACCCAATGGTATTTACTTACTGCTTCTGATAGGGTTACAGCTTTAACTGGTCTCTACACTAATAGTAACAATGGTGTTGATATTGTATTGAACATAAACTTTTCCCAACTTCTATACAGGTAAGTGAAAGCTAAATTAAAAAGTCGATGTTTCATTAAATTAATTGTAATTATAATTCCTTTTTAACCTCACAGCTTTAGTGTAAGCAACGTTTACACAATCCTCAATGGACTTTCTTTACGTCTCACAAGAAGCGATCGGCAGGCTGTGGTAAGTCTGATTGACATCTTTTAGTTCTGTTCCTAAGATCGTCATATTTTAGTTTTAACTGTAATCTTCTTAACATAATAATATTCCTAATACTAATGACATCTTCCGAGTTAATTTCTAATTATTTTGGTAATTTCTACTTCTAACCTGAATTTTTTGTCACAGTTCAGTTCTATCCTCAGTCCAATGACATCTTCTCTAGAAAAATTCGATGGAGTTGGCCTTTACTATATGAAAGTTTATCATATTGATTTTTTATTATGAAATAAAACACTTGCAAAATAACTTTCACTAAATTTTATTGAATCTTGACAAATTCGTTTCAACCTACAAGGTCATCTTCAGAAGAAGGTACTATATCTAAGCTTAACAAATTTTGGTTCTTATATTCTAATTCTTTAGGGTGGGGGTTACAGATATTTTGCGCAAAGTTTTACAATTGGGGAATTATACACATTTTCAATTTCATTTACGACATTTTCCGAATTACAATTTAAATGTTTCTTAATTTCTGTAGATTCTAATAGGGTTAGTTTTTTACTTTTGTCTTTAACATGCAAAATTTTTACATTTTCTTTTTTGTCAAAATTGTGTTCCATTTCTACAATATGATTCATAAAAGCAGATTTACCATTATAATTTTTGCTGTGTTCATATATTCGTTCTTTAAAGGTCCTACCTGTTTGCCCTATATAGACTACATTGCATGAATTACAGCATAATTTATACACGCCACATTTTTGAAACAAATAAAAAAAAAATAGCGATGTCATTAAAAAAGAAAACAAAAACAGATAACTTAGTGTTTACAAAGGCTGATAAAGGAAACACAATAATAGCATTAAATAAAGCGGATTATATTCAAAAAATAGAAAATTTCCTTAACAATGATGATTACAAAATTATTAAAAAAGATCCAACATCACAATTTCAAGTTAGTTTAAAAAATACGTTGTTACAAATTGAATTTCTTTTATCAGATTTTGAAAAACAAAAACTTATAACTATGAACCCAGTGTCCAAAAATATACGGCTTAATTAAGCTACATAAAGACCAACACCCTATTAGACCAGTATGTTACTATGTAAAAGCTCCTAATAAAAAACTAACAAATAAACTTTGTTCAATTATTAAAGAGTACACAAAATTCGATTCTTCTTTCACTACTAAAAATTCTTTATTATTTGCAAACGAGGTTTCTAATTTAAAATTGAATAGAAATGATATACTAGTATCTTTTGATGTAACGAATCTATTTGGTTCAATACCTACGAGGGAAATCCCATTATTAGTTCAAACGATCCTCGAGAATAATCGGGTTTTACCAAGTGTAATACAAGAAATTTTAGATTTACTTTCAATTTGCCTAAACCAAAATTATTTTAAATTCAATGAAAATATTTACGTACAAAATGAAGGCTTACCTATGGGTATGCCTTTATCTCCCATATTAGCTGATATATTTATGGACAACCTGGAACATATAATTCACAAAAGTAACCACAAAAATAATATGAAGTTTTGGAAAAGATATGTAGACGATGTTTTTGTTGTATGGAGTGGTACAAATAGACAATTAAATATATTTCTGGAATATCTGAATAGTTTACATAATAGGATTGAATTTACTATTGAAATCGAAGAAAATAACAAGTTAAATTTTTTAAACAAAATAACAAGATAGAAATTTCCGTCTATAGAAAACCCACTCACACAGACACAACAATTCATAAAGACTCTTGCCACCTCATACAACACAAAATTGCGGCATACAATAGCATGGTTCATAGATTATGCATATTACCATTAAATAAAATTAATTTTGATAAGGAAGTAGCTATTATAAAGCAGATTGCATATAAGAATGGATTTAAAACCAAACTTATTGAAAATTTAATTAATAAAAAACAGATTAATTTATGTTATAACTCTATTTATCCTAATGTACATATAAAAAACTGTAAATTTAGCACGCTAACATTTCTAGGTTCTTCCTCTTTAAAAATAGCTAAGGTTTTAAAAAACGAGAACGTTAAAATTTCTTTCAAAACAAATAGCAACCTTTTTAATTTTATAAATTGTTAGAAAAGATAAAACTGATTTGTTTCAAAAATGTGGCGTGTATAAATTATGCTGTAATTCATGCAATGTAGTCTATATAGGACAAACAGGTAGGACCTTTAAAGAACGAATATATGAACACAGCAAAAATTATAATGGTAAATCTGCTTTTATGAATCATATTGTAGAAATGGAACACAATTTTGACAAAAAAGAAAATGTAAAAATTTTGCATGTTAAAGACAAAAGTACTTATCCTATTAGAATCTACAGAAATTAAGAAACATTTAAATTGTAATTCGGAAAATGTCGTAAATGAAATTGAAAATGTGTATAATTCCCCAATTGTAAAACTTTGCGCAAAATATCTGTATATATATCCCCACCCTAAAGAATTAGTATATAAGAACCAAAATTTGTTAAGCTTAGATATAGTACCTTCTTCTGAAGATGATCTTCTCTAGATTTATTTCTAATCCTTTTGGCAACTGTTAGTTTTATATTGTAGTTCTCTCTCTCTAATCGTTTTAATAACTTCTGATTTTATCTGTAATCCTTTTAATACCTTCTAGTTCAACCCACAATCTTTTTACTTTTGCTCTGGTTCTATCATTAATCCTATTAACTTGTTTTACTCCTAATCCTCTGATTCGTCCATAATGTTTTCAACATATTCCAGTTTTACCACTAATCCCTTGATATTTTGTGGTACATTTTTAAATCCTTTTTACATCTTCTGGTTCTATACCCAATGGTACTGATATCTTCTACTTCCACCCTTAATCCTCTTGAACTCTTCTTTTTTCGTTCTTGATAGTTTGGCATTTTCTACTTCTATCCTTAGTTCTTAGACATATCGTAGTTTTATCCCCAATTCTGGTGATTTTGTCCCTGATTCTCTTTTACATTTTTTTGATTTAATATTTATTCTTTTGACTTATTTTATTCCTATTAACACAGATATCTTCAACTTCTATTCTTAATCCTCTCAATGTCTCTTCTGGTTACTTGCTTTATCCTCTTGATTACTTCCAGGTCAACGCCTAAATTTTGATATCTCCTGATTATAACCCAAGCCCTTTTAATATCTTCTGGTTCTATTCTTCATGTTATTGACATCTTCTAATTCCATCCTTAATCCTCATGACCACTCCCTTCTTCATTCTTAATAGTTTGCCATTTTCCACTTCTATCCTTAATCCTTAGACATATTTTAGTTTTATCCCCAATTCCGATGGTTTTTTCCCTAATTCTCTTTGACATCTTTTAGTTTTAACCGTAATTCTACTTCTGTCCCTAATCCTTTTAATACCTTCTAGTTCAACCCATAATCCTTTTTCCTGCGGTTTTATACATAATCCTTTCGACTTCTTCTGGTATTACCTTAAATTCTTGGTTATCTTTAAGTTCTATCTATAATTCTCATGACTTCCTCCAGTTTTACCTCCAATCCATTGATATCTAAACACCTTATAGTTGTACCCATAGTCCTTGAGGTAATATCTTCTGATTCCGTTCCTAATCCTTTTGGTATCTTCTAGTTGTGTCCCAATACTTCTGACATATTCTCTTTTGGTATTTATGAAACGAAAAGAAAAATGAGCGATTTGAAGTAAAAGTGTATGGTGTTTATTTCACACTTGATCCTTGACTTTTATTTTGTCTAAAACAAATGAATTATTACCCCTAGCTCACACGAATCCTGGAACTCCAAAGTACATCAGTTTGGGATTTGCATGGAAGTGCTTTCAATAACGCTCTAAATAACATAGACCAAATTAATGCTTGGGTTGCCAGTTATCAGGATGCAATTGAAAACTGGTTAATTGAAAAAATGGGTTTAACCACCACTACTTCCACTACTACTACTACGACTTCGACGCCTCCTCCTGACGGTGGATCTGATGGTTCTATCAGCATTAGCATAAAGTCAATATTATTGCTTTGTCCTTTAATTTTATTGTTTACATAAAATTTAATAAACCATACCTATAAATAATGTCCTAAACAATTTTTTTATTTGCTTTCCCCAAAATATAAAATCTCTTACAGAACTTATGAAGAAAATGAAACTAAATCGTTAAAATTTGCAAAAGGAAAAATATGAATTTTCAGTTGTATCAAGGATTACGAAGTGTTGAAACAATCTTTATTATCTCTGGAGGGGATTCTAGTAGCCACCAAAGGCATTAGTTGATGATGGAAAATTTGACGCACTCAAAAATTTTGGATGTTTTGATTCCAGCTAAATTTCAAAAAGAATAAACATTTCTGTAGTTACTCTCAACGTACTATTGCAAAAATAAATTGCGCTTTGGTTCTACATCTTCTTAGACTTAATTCAATTTCGTTTTACATTCCAACATTTACTGGAACCAATTCGATAGAAGTTTTTCACGATTTAGTTTGCAAACGTAAAAGTTGAAAACAACATCTTCGGGGAACCCGGCATTCGAACAACAGAAAGCGACCTGTGGAATGTTTTCCAGAAAGTCGTATAGGAGAGAGTCTGGAAATCTTAAACTCGATTTATTGCACACGATAGAAGAAGAATACAATAAAACAAGGTTTCAATTCCTATACCTAATTTTTCAATGCATTTCCAGATAGATATGTAAAGCAAACAAATAACAGGAAGTGGAAATTCGTACAGTCTACTGTCTGATGCAATTACCAGGATCAGGATATTTCCTTTCCTTGTCACAGTAGTTTCTGGAATAAATTAATGTAAGTGAGTGTGAATCTTGACAGGTCGTCATAAATTGAATCGCCCTGTATATTAATTCTTCATCAGCTCAAATTCAGGGAAAATCCACCAATCCGATAAATTATAAAAATTCATATTTGTATTCATTAAAACGTTTAAAATAGTTGGCGATATATCACGGTGCCCAAGCCGTGCCGTGGGTTTGATCATTACACAAAATCAATATTTATTACTTCCATTATTTCATGTGAAGTTTAATGATGAAATGGTTTTGAAACGAGCAAACTTTGAAAGCGCAGGTGTAGCTATTAATTCTACAAACGACCTGGGCACATATACCTACCTACTTATTCATAAAATGTAATAATTTATTATAACACATAGCATTAACATCAGTCTAATCATCCCCTTTTGATCCAGTAAGATAATGAAAGTTCAAGAAGGTTCGCAGTGGTATAAGAAATGCTTTGATTGTTCATCTCTGCAAGAATTATTGAAATGTGGTAGATAAACAAACAAATCATTATGCAAGGTACCAAATGAAAATTATTGACTAAATAAAATCAGCCCAAAAAACAATTTTTGGGTGTTTCATTCCTACCAATGTTAGTGGGCGGGCTGCTGTCCTCCCCCCGGCCTACACTCTAGTCCAAAGACGGAGGGTAGGGCGGAAGGTCCTCTTTAACTCTCTTTAGAAATAGTGGGAACAGGTGGGGGAAGAAAGATGAGACAAACGAAATGAAGACAAAAGAGAAGTGAAAGACTATCTGTGGAATATTACTGCCTCCCAGCAATCGAACAGGTGGGTAACTTCCCAAGTACTAAGCAGTGATCTAGACGACTACACCATGCCGCTCGGTCAAAGCAGCCCTGTTTTTTTATGTTTTCGTGGAAGAGGGGAAATCTTCATAGACACCCAGCCGTCCGTACGACTGGGTACTGTCGAATTCCCAGGGATGGTGTCCTCGGACCTACCGACTAAAACCCCTCTACCTCAGGCCGTTCTAGGACCGATGGGGTCGGTGGTGTAGTGATTGCCATTTAGATGGTTTTGGGTTTACTTAGTGTAGTGTGGGGTGTATAGTTAGTTTCGGTTATTTGATGGAATTAAGTAAGGAGTTAAGGTAAGCGGTGTAGTCATCGGGAAGATTGGAAGTTGCGGCTAGGAGTTTGGCAGATGGGAAGGGAATTTTCCGTTTAGGTTTAAACGATGGTCTCTGTAGAATTTGTGTTAGTGTTTGTGGTGATGGGTTTGTTTCTATCGATGGCGATGAACGAAGTTAGATTGAATCGTGTTGATGCGGTTAGTTATAGGTGGGATGTCGACGTTATTCAAAGTAGCCCTTAAAGAGCTAGTTTATATAATATCCGCATACAGACTTTGTATCGCCATCTATGGGGTATATGAAATCACTTAAGTAGCAGCAAATTCTCAATAGATGGTAATGAATGTAAAAAAATATATCTTTTTGACAAACTAATTCATTTATTTAATACCAACACGTCACTTTCTCTGCATTAATTCTACATACATATTAAGTAGTATTTTTTTATTACAAGCGGTTTTAAAATAGTTTAACTTACTGATAATAATTATTAAAAAGTTTATTAAACGATCGATGATAATCATTGATTACGAATATTCTAAGTAACGCGTCTGTTTCAACTTCTGAAAATATTGTATATAGTAGATATATATTTCTGTCTAAGTTAGAATTGTTAATGTTTTATCTACTACAGGAATATGATTATTTAAATAGTTGAGTGACATGTTCAATTAAGCTAGTCGATGATATTCAACTTTTTGAAATTCCTTTTTATATCCGATGATCGATTGCATACAATAAACCATAGATGGATGATAAAATCAATAACTAATAACGATATAAACTCCGATAAGAAAAATGAAACTGTAAAATTTATGACAAATAGTTATACGTTATTGACTTACATAAGTGAATTTTTCACTTTATTCCACTTGATTAATATTTACTTCAGTCATATAATATTTTCATACGGATTAGGTGAAGCATTCGTTTAATCAGTAAAGGATACAAAGCAGTGGCGGTTTTACTGTAGCTGCATTTGTTCAGTGAACCCCCTTAAAAATTGAACTAGTTACACCATATAATTTTATTCTTTTAATATTTATTATATTATTGATGATTATCGTATAATATACATCTCTTTTACCATTTCATAGTTCATAGTTACAAAACACCAACCCGTAACTTATACAAAATATTTAAATTTTTGTTGTTCAAGTTTTGATTCTGAGCATATCACGAGAGCGATACTCCGTTTGATGTTCATGTGTTAGAGAGAGAGGTAGTCGGACGCATGAAATGGAAGATAAAATACACTCAACATACAGCGTTTAGGTGCACTGCACGAGAAGCCGGAATCAGCCGGAATAATGTCGTGCTACGTCGGCACGGCTACCCGACATTCTGCCAGGGTTTTGCAACTTCGGTTAGCCTGCCACCTGATGAAAATGTCCAGTACGAGTCATTTTTAAAGGCTCTGGAAGCTAGTGTTGGTAGGAACCGATAGTAAAAAAATTATGTTCAGAAGCATGTTCAGATTTCAGAGTTCAAAGTCCACTAATTGTAAATGACGCACAATTTATTGCACAATACGTGTTAATTAAAATATTACGTAAATGATGAAGTCGTGTTCGGTAAAATATATTAAAGAAAATTCAAATAATTTTCAAAATCGGTTCGAAATAAAGAAAAGGGGTCCACCTCGCCCAAAACTACAGCTGACACAAGAGTGTACCTTAAAAAAATAAAAAGTTCAAACGTGTGTTTAAAGTAGAACAGTATAAAAAAACTTCGTGGTTGTGTGGGTGTAATAAATTAAACGCATTATTTTGCTTTCCTAATGAAAGTGTTGAGTGTGTTTGCTAATTCAAAAAATAGACGAATGGATTTCCTGTATAAGTAAACGTAAGGTTTTTATTTATTGTGTTATTAAATGCCATAAGTATTTGTTTCTCCTAAAAATATTAAAAATCTTCGCCTGCGGTGCATTTACAACATCGTGAAATACGCTTCATGTTCTGATATTACCTACATGTTATTAACTTTGTAAACCCCCTTCGTATTCGACCACGAGCCGCCACTGATGCAAAGACAACTTTTGGACCGATAAATCTTTGGCGTTTGAAAAATTATATGAAACCCAGTGACGCTTTAAAGATAAACAAATTTATCTTACATTAACGAATTAACGATATTATTATCCTATATTTGCTAATTTTTAACAAATACTGTACTGTACTGTAAAAACTGTACATGTTATGGGTCATTTGGTGTAAAGAGCTAACCCTTTGCTGAACATATTTAGCTTATATGTACATGTTAGGCTTTTGGGGGGGGGGAGGGGGGATGCAGATGATCGGGCTGCAATGGAAGCAGCGCCAATAATTCGGATATATTCGGAATACCAGAAAGAAATGTCGCGACATATACTCATGTAAAAAGGAAAATTTCCTTAAACGGGGTTTACTTTTAAAGTGTATAAAATTAAAAAATAAATACTTTGGACGTTGTATTATCTTTTTATGGAAGTTTTTGAAACAGTTCACATACTGCCACTGCTGAATACAACACCTACGTAAATGTTTTCCCAAATAAAAAACAAAAATTTTTATAAAGATATTACTTGACATTGTCGTATTTCACTACGTCCTTTTCCTCTTCAATAGAAAATCTCTTCGTTTAAAATTGATATACATACAAATAGTCTGTTATATACTAACGTGTCGGCTTATTTTCATGAAAAATTAATTCTGTTTATTGCAAGATTAATATTTATTTCATGTAATTATTTTCAAGTACCTTTTTATCAGGCAATATTTACTAATGTAAAGCCTAATCAAAAGCCTTTCTCAACAGTCACTACTCACTTGTCGCCGACTTAATCCGGTGCTCTCTAGAAGAGAAGGTGAGTCCTTACTTAATCCCCTATAACTCTTTTCTAAAACTAATAACTATTAAATAAATTTTGTAAACGAGTTTTTGTATTTAATTTAATTATGAAACGAATATTCATTTTAAGTATTTTTGAACAAATGTTTAAATAAAGAAGCCCGGGTGTGTGTTGAAAATTCATCAATTATCACTTACATTACCAATAATAGCATACCTCTTAGAATTATTTTTAATTTTATATACGTTAATTTTTACGTCTACTCCTTGTTTAATAATTTACTTAAAGTGTTTAGATTTTAAATACATAATGACTTCGACTTTTGACTCATCGAAGTTCTAGTCTAATTTTTTTATTTCAATTAACGAAAGCTTTTGAGGGAATTTCCATGGGCGTGTCTCTTCAAGGGCATTCCATTGAAGAAGGTGACAGCAATGGCCTACAAAACGTCAAGTAAACAAAATATTTGAACAACCAAAGCAAAAATATAAATGTAAAATCGAGTGGAAAATAACGTTTCGTTGACAACTACTGCTAACATCTTCAGTTTGCAGTGACAGATTCACCTATCAGAATTTCCTGATTCTTTTTAGATGTGTGTTCCATTATTGTTACTAGTCGTATGCCTCTCCCTTGGGGATGCATCTCCTCCATTTTTTGAGACTTATAGCAGAGGATTGGACTTCCCCGACAGCCCAAAAGTAGAAACCCGTGTAGCGACCCGAGCTGATACCAACACAAGCTATCGACTTCCAACAAATCTTTCCCCTCAATCCTACGTTATTCAACTTGCTCCAAATTTTGAAACTGACAATTACACTGGCAGTGTTTTCATAACATTCAATGTTTTGAATGGTACTGATGTCATCGTTATCCACAAGAAAGAAATAGAAATTGAACAGACGGATATTTTCGTGTCATGTAGTGCAACGAATTACACAGTTACCAACGCTAATTCTTCGGCAATTGAAGATCAATATTTTTACAATATTTATCTGAACGCGACACTGGGCGCTGGTAGCACGTGTACCCTTAATATCTCAAAATTCCAATCTAAAATAAATACTGACGCTAATAATGGATTCTATTTAGGAAAATATACAGATGAAGATGGTAATGAACAGTAAGTAAAAAAACTATTAAAAATTTAGTGTTCAAATTATTATTTTTTTCTCAGCTTCGAAGTTCATTTTGTATATTTTTTTTATAAGTAAGCATTACGTAACAAATACTATACGTATACTAAAATTATAATCTAGACTTGCAATATTACTCAATATAAATCTTTCCAATAAAGATTAATTTGATTGCAATTAATCTTTCGCATAACGTTGCTGATTTATAGTAATTACATTCGTCATTAAATGTACATAAATGGATAAAAAAATATTTCTTTGGAATCTTTGAAGATTATCTTGGAACACTGTTTAATATTTTCAAAAATATTAATAGTGAATCTATTGCAATTAAGCATTAGAGGACCATTAAAGATTAAAAAATCGAATGAATATCTATAAGACTGTAGACTATTTTTATAACATCGAAGTCTCCCACTAACTAATTGCTCATACAGAATCAAAACCAAAGCTTTTAGGTGTATTTAGAACTTTTTTTTTACCTATTTACAACATGTACCTGGGAGGAGTTTCCCATCTGCAATTCAATAATAAATATCCCTGAAAATGCCTTCACCACGAGGCGAAACGTCGAATGTTGATTGATTGATGCTGATAATTTTTTTTTTTTTGATATTTAAAAGCTTTAATTTTGATTCTGTATTTTTATAACATTCCCTAGATTTAGCACAAATTAAAGTCTAGATACACTGGGGATAAACAAGTTACCGTTTTTGAAATGCAATGTCTGCTAAACTTCTATTATATTCCTTTAGGAAATTCGCTATGACAAAATTCGAGCCCACTCACGCCAGACGGGCTTTCCCTTGCTTTGACGAACCGGCAATGAAAGCAGTTTTCACTGTAAAAATACTAAGACCTGATGGTTACAATGCAAACTCCAACACACCATCAGTTTCAAATGAGTAAGTACAATAATAACCCTATTTATGTCTTAAAGACATTGGCGCATTTGATAGAAACACAAAATTTGTGAATTTGTGTGTTAAATATCTCAAGAACATATTGTGTTAGCTGAACCATCTCCCATCATTACATGGCCAATTTGTCGTCCTGAACACCTACCATAAAAAAAACTAACCCTATTTCTGGTACTTACAGAACACAAACAAATAATTCGACTTTGGAAACGTTCAACCAAACTGTGAAGATGTCGACCTATTTGGTATCGTTTGTTGTCTCTAAATTTGCTTATACTCAAAAGTTGGATCGCCACCGAATCTTCGGAAGACCTTCGGAAATTAACAGCGGAAGAGCCCAGTACACTTTAGAGGTAGCAAACCGTTCCTTGATAACTCTAGAACAACTCACGAACGTTCCATACGCGATGGAGAAGATGGACCAACTAGCTGTTCCTGATGGATACTTCACGGCTGGTGCTATGGAAGATTGGGGATTGGTAACGTACAGGTAAACTGTCCACGAAATTTTTCTGGTAATTTCGTAATTTCAATTTTTCTGTAATTTAACTTCAGGGAGGCTTATCTCTTTTATTATGACAATGCAACAACAATAACATATCTGAACTACATGAACACAATCATCAGTCACGAATTCAGTCATCAATGGTTTGGAGATCTCGTTAGCCCACTATGGTGGTGTTACCTCTGGTTAAACGAAGGATTTGCCTCTTATTTCGAGTATAAAACTGTGGATGTGGTAAATTTTGATGATGAGACACCCCTATTGGGATGCAACATTAATAAAAGTATTTAATTTGTAGTACGAACCAACTTGGGAAATGATGGAGCAATTTGTCATTAAGGATACTCAATATGCCATGGCCGACGACAGTTCCATAACAATAAGACACATGAACAAAGATGCCCAAACACCGACAGAAATAAGTGCACTATTTGATAGAGTAGCTTACGACAAGGGTAAGTTATTAAATAAAATAAAATAAAGGAGCTCTTTTTTAATTATCTAATTACAAATTCAGCTGGGTCAGTTATACATCAACTGGAGACTATTGTGACCTACGACAATTTTATGAATGGTCTCACCATATACTTAAACAATAAGTGAGTAGATACAATTTAAGAATTAACTACCTACTTATACGAGTACATAGTTTACAAGAAAGTATTTGTTGCCAATTGTAGCAATTTTTAACATTTCACTAACAATTCGGGCAAAATACAGGGTTCGGTAAAATGATCTCCCACATTTTAAGCTTTAATAAAAACGCCATTTTTAATTCGATTTAGAACTTCATTTTATTGAAAGCACCAATACACCGAAAAATTGTAGGGATATCGCCTCAACTGGCTGCTCAAGTAATGAAAACCTTCAGAAATCAGCTTCCAATGTGTATCGAAAAAATGGTCACTACTTGGACTCTGTTATTATACAGGGTTGCTCATTAGTGCGTCAAAGGTCAATATGGCCTTTATTAAATCAGATTGGAGAATTTTGTTTTTATGAGAATGATGCAGTATCAAAAGACGCATATTTTAAAAATAGTTTTGACATATACAGGGTGAATTACTAAATCGGAGCACATTCCAATATATTCTTTTTAAATGAAACACCCTGTATATTATTTGTTTTTCATAATCTACTTAAAATTGTCTTTTCAATGATACAAAGATTTTTGGGTTTGGATGATGCATTGTTGAGTTAATAACGAAAATGTAAAAAAATTGGTTGCAACAGGGTTTGGCTTTTTAGTTCAATGCACGAGTATTAGGATTAGTTGAGATGAAATATTTAGTAGTTATGCTGTCAACGGATGTACTAAACCTAAAAAATAATAAAATCATAATTTTATTATACAGGGTGTTTTTTACGGTGCAGTCAATTGAGCAACCTTCAAAGAGCGATTTCTCCAGTTTTTCAAATGGAACACCCTGTATATTATTGAATTTTGGAATGGTGCGTTAATTCTGCTTAATGTTTCCTTATAATATTTTATACCTAAACCTCGTAATTTAAGAGATATTTCACTTTTTTCATTATTACCAACTAATTATTTGATCTAGTGTGCTTATCGGTCAGATTTGGTAAGTTGAGACAATTAAAACGTAAATAAATAAATAGATGGTCAAAGTTTAATATCGTTTACTATTTAAAGTAAATGTTCAAAGTGTCCTCCATTGTGATTGGAACGCATTTGCACCCTTGACAGAAAGGATCTATGCACTCTTTGTAACATCTCAACGGAAACTGTTTCAAAGGCATAGATTATACGTTGCCTCACGTCGTCTGCTGTAGTTGGAGGAGTCTTGTATACAATATTTTTTATGTGGCTCCATAGAAAAAAATCGAGTTTCGTCAAATCTAACGATCTAGGCGGCCAACTGATAGGACCCCCGCGACCTATCCATCTATCTCCGAATTGTTGATTCATGAACCCTCTAAAAGTTAACGTAAAATGTGCTGGAGCACCATCGTGTTGGAACCACATATTTTCCCTTAAAACAGGAGGAACATTTTGCAGAAGCTGAGGTAACTCATGTTGCAAGAAATACAAATATTGTGCACCATTTAAACGTTCATGAAAGAAATGTGGTCCAATTAAAAAGTTTCCCATAATACCACCCCAAACATTTACCGTCCATTGTCTCTGCTTATAAACCGATCTCAGTATTTTTTGGTTTTCAGTTGCATAATGATGAAGATTATGACGGTTCGGGGTACCACTCTGAGTAAATGTAGATTCGTCGGTAAATAACACTTTTTGGAAAAAGATAGGTTATCCTTTCAGTTTCTAATCCCCATTCGCGTTTGGGACATAAATAAGTAAGTTTTCACCAAATTTCGTGAAAAAAAAATTATTTGTAAAAGATAAAAATAAAAAACCAAAAACTTGGTTATTTGAGTTTTTCACATAAATTTTGAGGTTATGTGAAAAAAGTTGTAGATCTTTTTATTACCTACAACTTTGTTTTATAACTTTTTTCCATAAGACTTGTAGTTTTTCCGGAAATTGAGGAAAACCGCTTTTTCCCCTAAAAACTCACCCCCTTCTTCTTCCCGACCTCAGATCGCCCGTAAATTATTTTTCCTTTCTATTTTGTTATATTCTCTTCCTTTTCCAATGGGTTTCATGCTACTTTAATTTTTTTTGGTTTCAAACATTATCGACCCTGTTCTAATAGGGTACCTTTCCGTTCAATAAAATGAAGTTCTAAATAGCATTTAAAACGGCTTTTTTATTAAAGATTAAAATGTTGGAGATCATTTTGCCGGACACTATATTTACCACTATTATTTCTTACTGGTTAAGAAATATCTGCAGAGAAAATGGTGAAAGCCATCTGCAGAGATTCGCCACAAATTGTGAGTTAACTGTTGCAGATCTTGACTAATGGGGTTAAATAAGCTGACATGTGTTGTTTATTAAACCCTAGCAACCTTAGTCATAACTTTTTGGGCTTACTAAATAGGGCTACTGTCGTGCCAAGTCGGTTAAGCGATGCGTTGCAAACCCGAAGAGCACGGGTTCGAATCACACGATGCGCAAATCAAAAGCGACAGTAATTTAAAATTAAAAGATGTGTAAGATCGATCATGGACGTTGCAAAAACGTCTGAAACATCAAAAAGAGAGAGAAACAAAAAAGTATTTCGATCATCTGAGCAAATCCTCGGTCAGGCATCACCCTCCCAAATTGTAAGTTTCTAAAATATTTGCTACAGGTCTTTCGGAAATGCAGAACCTGCGGATCTATACAATGGAATCCAGACTGCTGTTGATAACAGTGGATATAAGATTGCTGATAACTTAACGGTAGCAGAAATAATGGAAACGTGGACTGAGAATGCCGGATATCCTGTTCTTACAGTGGAAAGAAATTACAGCGAGGGATCCGTTAACTTCTCCCAAGTATTTAAGTGATTCACTTTTTTTCCATCTTGATTCAATGTGAATCCTATTTCAGAGTCGATTCTTGCTAAATGGTTCTGCCACTACCAACACGAGTAGCCTCTGGTACATTCCAATAAATACTGCAACGAAGAGCAACCACAACTTTAGCAACTTTGACATCGATTTTTTCTTGACCCAACAGAATGCGAAAAAAAATCTTAATTTAGCTTCAGATGAGTGGTTTCTGGTAAACAAAGGAGAAAGAGGTAAGTAACTATATACTTTTCCTCTGGCTTATACGTTTGTAAAATATGTTATGGCCACTTTACAGGTTACTACAGGGTAAATTACGATGAAACAAACTGGAAATTGTTGACAGACTACTTGAACAGCACCAATTACACTAACATTTCGAAAACAACTAGAGCACAGCTGATCGACGACTCTTTCAACCTCGCAAGATCTGGACGATTGAAATACGAAATTCCATTAAACTTGATTAGTCTCTTCAGCAGAGATACAGACTATATTCCCTATTACTCCTTTTTAAATGCTTTAACTTACATAGATGTTGTTTTAACAGAATCAGATGAATATGATACATTTAAGGTAAGTTTATTAAAGTTTCTAGGTAACTTAACGTTTATTATTCTTGGTGTTGTGTTTATAACATTATTTTTATTTTTCAGGAATACATCGTCTCTATTTTGGAACTTGCTTATAATGAACTAGGTGTATCAGAATCAGACACGGAACTCCACGTTAAAAAATTCCACCGACCAAATATCGTGAAGTGGGCTTGCCAATATGGCCTGAAAAAATGTCAACAAGACACACTGGCAGTCCTAAGAACCTGGAAAAATAATACCAGTGTATCGCCCCTGACAGCTACACTGGAACAAGAAGTTCTCTGTGGGGCACTGAGAAATGGAACAGAAGATGACTGGAATTTTGTATTTCAACAATACGTTTCTTCCAACATTTCGTTGCAAAGGACCAGATTCTTAAACGCCCTGGGATGTACAGAAAATACAACAATACTTTATAAGTAAATATGACGACTTTTGTTAAATTTACGGAACGATTTTACAAATTATTTTTCTTTATTTTTAGATATTTCGATCTTGCTTTGAACTCACCCAACGTTTCTAGTGCAGACAGAGCCAACATTTTCTCATACGCATACTTGAAAGGAAAAATTGAGCTTGAAGCGGAATTGGAATACATTAGTAACAATCTGGATTCTATTCTGAACGTGTAAGTGAAAATACTGGGCTTTTCTTCACTCTCCAATAACTTTTGTAGTTATTGTTTGTTCCTGTTGTTGTTGTTCAAGTGTGTCTGTATTAGCCACAAATGCGACTATTGCTTTGAGTGCATCTATTTAGTGAAGAAGATAGTTGAGTGCATCTGCAGAAAATTTTCAGGGAAAGAGTATATAAATGTGTGACGTCATATATTTCTCAGTTTAAAGAAGCTTTGTCCCAAAAACTGTATTATTACCAATTATTAGTTGATTATCATTTTTTCTCCTTAGAACTTCGATCGAAACCTGCCTAACTGGAATTGGTAAAAAATTGACCACACAAGCACAAATTGAAAAGGTATGTTAACTTTTCATATTATTATAGGTATTTATATATGAACTTCAAAACAATTTGTATATCCATTAAAAAACTGGCCGATCGTTTGTTTAATTTTCAGTTGGAAAAGTTGTCGCAAGCCAACAGCAATTATTCTTCAATACTCAGCAGTGCAATAACTTCTGCTAAAACCAATCTAGAATGGTGCAACCAGTACCTTAACCAAATCAGGTCTTGGGTACAACAACTCAACAATGATGTCACCACTACAGCAGCTCCAGACATTACTTCCATCGCTCCAACCACAGCTGCTCCAGAAACAACAACCCCTGCTGATGGTGGAGCCACTTCAATATTCTTCCATCCACTTCTCTTTGTTCTTCCTGTTGTATTTGCAGTGCTTAAGAGATAATGAGTACACTTTTCTTGTTGAATAAGTGATTTAGTATCAGTATTGTACAATTATATATATTTAAATAAATAAACAAATATTTAGTCATTTTGGTGTTTTTCCTTTTTTTATCCTCTTTCGATCTGTATGGATACTTTCTATTGTCTTATTTGAAAATTTTCGAGTAACTTTGAATTATTACTTAAAATAGCCAATTTTAATATTTTTCGCATAAAAAGGTGTGCCTTGGAAAATTTTTTTCGAAAATTTTCAAATAAAACAATAGGAAGTATCCATATACTCGTAGATCGAAAGAGCATAATAAAACAAGTCGATTGAAAAAATAAAAAATGGTTGGTGCCATTTGAAAAAACGAAGTTATTCGTATTTGAAGTTTTTAAACTTTCGAATTTTATTTTGAACGCCCTGTATTAATTATTTAGTTCAATTTTGTCAATGCGTTAGCACTAATATTCAGCTATTACTAGTAAAACTTTCAACAGTCTGAGTCGTATTTTGTGGAAGTTATGATTTGTTATAATTAGGGTTGTGGTAACGATTTTTTTTCTATAAATTAAATTAACTCAGAAACCGATCGTCATAGGTGTACAAGTTGGTTATCAAACATACCTTAGAATTAGGGTCCGTAAACCTGGCACCCGGAATGGAGGAAAAAGTTTTTAAAAATCACTTTCGAAGGTCAAATCTCGTCTAATTGATTGTAGTGAAATTTATTTTGTTTGTATTTCAATGGTAAAAAAGTTATTCGCGGTTTAAAAAATCCCCCTACCCCTGAATGATGCCACCCACTCAGGGATCGTTCCGTAGTATCAAGTAAACATAGAAAATGAGTGTAGTGAAATTTGTTACGTTTGTAGTTCAACAAAAAGGGTAGTTTTTAGAAATTCAAAAATTTTCAAATTCCATAAATCAAAATACCAAAAACTTCGTCTGACGTATATATCAGTGATTACGTTTAAATGATTGTAGTGAAAATTTTTTCGTTTGTAGTTGCTCAAAAAACAAGATTTTTCAAGTTTTGCATTTCACCCTATAGCTTCACAGTAAGAAAAGTTTTTTTTTTTTCAACTTTTAAAAATCACTTCTGAAGGTCAAATCTCGTCTAATTGATTGTAGTGAAATTTATTTTGTTTGTATTTCAATGGTAAAAAAGTTATTCGCGGTTTCAAAAATCCCCCTACCCCTGAATGAAGCCAACTCAGGGATCGTTCCGTAGGATCAAGTAAATATAGTAGGTGATTGTAGTGGGATTTATTTTGTTTGTAGTTTAAAAAAAGGGGTATTGTTTAAAACTTATGATATCTACAGATACGTAATTTTTATCATACAGAATGCAGGATATCGTACAATCGATTATAGTAGGTATCATGATTTTTATTTGTAGTTCAGAATAACGGGTGGTTTCAGCTTAATTAAATATTTAAAAAAAAAAATGCAAATATCGACAGACATTTAATTTGTATTCTACATGATGCAGAATATCATGCGATCGACAGTAGTTTCATGATTTTTGTTTGTAGTTTAGGATTATTAGTGTTTCCGGCTTAATTAAAAATTTTGTCAAATCAAAAGCTTTCACAAACCAATTGGATTTTTCGATACTATCATAGGTAGTCTTTTTAATTTTGAATGAAAATGGATATGTTCAGCTTCATTAAAAATTTGCAGATAATTAAAAAAACATTAGCTTTGTTTCTTTATTTCACTTATAGGTCATAATATGGGATGATTGTAATATCACATATTAACTAATTGAAACATGCAAATATTTGTTTAATTTCATGTTAAATATTTATATTTTAAATATAGCGGGTAAACTAAAAATTACCCTTTCTGTTGAACTACAAACGAAACAAATTTCACTACATTCATTTTTTTATGTTTACTTGATACTACAAAACGATCCCTGAGTGGGTGGCATCATTCAGGGGTAGGGGGATTTTTTAAACCGCGAATAACTTTTTTACCATTGAACTACAAACAAAATAAATTTCACTACAATCAGTTAGACGAGATTTGACCTTCGAAAGTGATTTTTAAAAATTTTTTCCTTCATTCCGGGTGCCAGGTTCACGGACCCTTAGAATTACACGTGATATTCGAATTCAGCGTAAAAAATATAGCATTCCATTTAAAATCACAAAGTTGGTGTCGACTTCCGGTATAACCGGATATAAATCGAATTTGAAAATATTTTTAAAAGAAGCGGCATAAACAATAACCAAATGAGCCCAAGTTTCAGAATTGAATTCCTTCTACTAATTCATATACTTGTAATAGCCCATCAACTTGAAAACCCCTGTATATGTATATTCAACCCCATTATAAATAAACTTCTAAACGGGAGCGACATTCATTTTAAAATAAGTCAGTTATAAAATACGATTTTTTTTGTTTTTAAATTTGTATGCAAGGTCTTTTCGCATTTTTTAAGTAAATAGAAGTACTTCAGAATTTGATGAACTTTATGCTCCTGTGTACCCAAAACAACCTCTACAAGTGATTAATCATTAAGGGATGATTATAACGACGACTTAATGCAGTATAGTAATCCAATTAATCATTATGATTTATGTACAGACAGGTATTAATATACCGATGATATTTGCTCATCAAATAAAAAATATCAACAGCTCACGTACTGATAACCCACATAAAATAAGCGCATATAGTGGATATCTATCTCTCAGACAATCATATCCATTATTTGTATTGCTTGTTTATTTACTTTTATTCGAAGCTATAAATTCTAATTGTAAGCATCATATTAGCACAGAAAAATGATGAACTCATTTCTGAAAATTGCACAATGCACATTTATCTGGGACTTCACCGACAAATCAAATAATTTTATACATGGGCCCATTTGGGAGACATTCATTGGTTAAAATGGCAAAGAGTCCAAAAAAATCAAAATGTAAGGGGAGGGGGTCATTAGTGAAAATTCACGTCAACTTTTTATCATAAACAACTAATACATAATTTCCCCATTTAATTATAGGCAGTGGCGGATTTACACATTTGCCGCCCGTAGGCTATTTAAAATTTGCCGCCCCTACTGACACCTGCAATTCTATACCCTAATTCACAATCAATTTTTTGTCAATAAAATTGCAACTTTATCATTGTATTATATTTTTATAAGACTAATCAACAAATATTGATACAAATTGATTAGGATTAAAAATGTAAGAATGTTAAGAAGAACTTTCGTTGAATGGATATTTACAGCTTTTATTCATTACAATATTATCATTATTGTTTTTTTTTTAATTATCATCATTCTAAGAATTGTATAATATTTATGAAATTCTGTGCAACAGTATAAAATTTTTTACGTGTAAATTTATAAAATTTTTATTCTACACTCAAACAGGTTGTTAATATCATCAGAAATATCAATAGAAAAGTATTAATTTTCCACATATATATCTATATAATATTTGTTATTGTTATTTTTAAGCAATTTTTTTTAGGATCCCATTTCTCTTCGAATAGATATATTTAAGTGGTGAAATATATTACACATTAATTGAATAGTGTGGGTGGACCTAAAGAAAAAAATATGGCAATAATTAATTTAAAAAATAGTTAAAAATACTAAATTTAAAATGTAATACTTAAACGCTATTTGAATATTTAAAAAATTCAAAATCACTATAGTATATTTCATAAACAAGCGTTTAGTAATTGTTTTTCGTTTTTTTCCGTGTATAAGATAATTTTTTTTTCTGTAAGACAAAAAAATTTTTGAGCAAAGTTTGCCGCCCCCCAAAATCTGCCGCCCAAGCCTCTAGCCTATTCAACCTGCGGGTAAATCCGCCACTGATTATAGGGTAAAAAGAATAAAGGGTTATCCACATCTTACCAAGCAAAGAAAGAAACAAAAATCACCATCAATTCTGATAATTACAAGTGTCAGAAAAAACAAATTCCATCCATCAAGAATAACATAAAAAGAAATATAAGGTCATTCTTCCTTTACTGTTTACTAAAATATTATTATATAGTAATAACTATAAATTAAATTGTAACAATGTATTAAATAATTAATTGTTTCTGCCTTTACTTTATGAAAAATCATCATATTAACTATCTACATTTATAATTGTTCTCATGTAAAAAAATTAAAAATATCAGTGACATCGATAACTATTATCTTCTTTTGTAGTGCCTCAAAAAGTAATTGTATTTATATCTAAGGATGACAAATCTTGCTGTCAAAAAAATTATGAAATAATATTTTTATACATAATTATTTCATATAAATATGCGCCTAGTATTTAGTAGTACTTCGTCGTTAAATTTCCAAGTGTATTCCAATTAATAAATAAAACTTATCGAAGCCATAGAACAAAAAGGGTTAATATTTTATTACTTGTAAACTTACTCAAAACTATTATAAAACTTTCGATTAATCCTGTAATAAATTATATCTACGTATAATCCTGCAATTGAAATCATATCAGCAATTAAGTATGCATGTTTTATCGCTTATTTAGTAAGAAAATAGTTTTTTTTTTAATAAGTATTGCCTAACAAAATAAAAATATTGTTTCAAAAGTAAATCCAATCAAATTACCTATTAAAAATAATAATTTTATAATTTCATAAAATCGTGCAATTGGACGGTTATTTAGTAGTTGTATTAATAATGAGTGTTTTTAAATATTTGCTTACTCATAAAGTTTTCACTTCTGCATTCCTGCATTATCATTAAATAAAAGATAAGGATTAGCAGAGCAATCTATCACTAGCACAATTGGAATGATAAGATAGATAAATGGAGCATTTATAATATCTTTATCCGTTTAGAAATTAGTTGGCTAATTAAAGTCGTCCAGGTAAGCTCCATTTCGTTAACTATTTAATTAATAACTTACTACAATTTATAATAAATAATAATTTTATTAGGCAGTTACTCTCGATGAAACCTTCAAATAAATTAATTAAAACCGGACTAAAAATTAAGTAAAAAATTGCCAAAAATACCTTTTTAGTATCTAATATTTATTAATATAATTAATTTTTAGTCTAAAGGTCTATCAGTATTTAAAACAAGTAACAGATCAACATAATTATATTATTATCACACTATTATTATAAAGGCGAAAGTTTGTGAGTGTGCGAGTGCGTATGTTTGTTACTTCTTCACGTCTAAACGGCTGGAGCGATTTTAATAAAATTTGGTATGGAGTTAGCTGATACCCTGAATTAACACATAGGCTACGTTTTACTGCGGGAAAATATCTTATTCCCATGGGAAAATCGATGAAAATGAATTCGCGGAATATTATAAATGCGAAAATAACTCTGTCTGTATGCTACACAATCTCGCCTAAAATTTTCTGAACCGATTTAAATGAAATTTGGTACAGAGATAGTCTAGAGCCTGAAAAAGGACATAGGCTACTTTTTAATGCGAATAAAGGGTTGTAAGGGATTGAAATAGGAAAGTTTGTGCGGAAATTCCGTAATTTTTAAAGACAGAAGCTTGAAACTTATTTTTTAGGCTTTTGATTAGATATAAATACTACATTTAAAGTTTGTAAAAATTGTACCCTAAAGGGGGCAAAAATAAGGAATAAAAGTTTTTGTGTAATGACGTCGTCAAAAAGGCTTACGGCCCAGAAAACAAAAATATAAAAGAAAAAAATTTTAAATGCTGCCCAAGTCACTATTCCGCGCGGACGAAGTCGCGGGCATAGTTAGTTTTATTAATAAATTGACTGTACTTGTAATTCGATTGAACAATAACAAAAATAGATTAAATAGGATCCTGTCGAAAATCCATACACCACACAAAGACAAAGAACGTAAACATATGTACCATAACAGTAAAGCAATACAAAGGCCCAAGTCACGTGCCATGGTAGTCACACAGGACCGGGTTTAAAAAATTTTACCCAGACTAACTTTCAATGAACCAAAACAAAAACTTTTACACACTCACTTTTCAATTAGAATCATTATATTATTGTTACTGTTAACCTAGTTGTATATCTTCTAATAAATTTTTAGCAAAGCCTTGCCATGGCCAACATCATCGTCCAACTTGCACCCTTATTTTTGTTATTCTGTACCACACTAGCCTTAGACGACTACAGATTGGGCCCCTCAGTCTCCCCCATCTACTATGACCTAGAACTAACCCTACTCCCGGGATTCGGCACGAGCGGAACCTACTCAGGAAATGTCAAAATCGTTTTGTGGACTTCCGCATTGGTTGAACAGTTTGATCTTCAAATAAGCTATTTAGATATTAGCGACTTAGTACTTTACGACAGCGAGGCAACAGTGCCAACTAATTTAATAGTCAATTCTACCCTGAACACAACCACTAATAAGTTGACCATTTTTTTATCGGATGATCTAGTGGTTGAGAAAATCTATAACCTTACGGCAAATTTTACTGGAATATTGCACGATGACATGTACGGATTTTACAGGAGCTCGTACAAAGATGCCAACAAAACTACAAAGTAAGTCAAAATTAATAAAAAGTTCCTAGAAATTACTAAAAGACTTTTGGCGCATTTACGTTAGAAGTTCACCTTTTTGGTATAATGTATCTCTATAAATATAATTTCACTGAAATATTTTTGGAAAAGTATCTCACCTGCAGGCGTTGTATCGTCAATAGCGAATTTAAAATATTTTTGTAGCAGCAAATGCCCAATAGGTAAGTATGTATGTAGATATTTTATTGACTAGTTTCGCTTTGTATTTAATCAGTGATTTATCGAAAATGTGTATGATGAGATTCAATAAAAACGTGAGGTACTTAACTCGAACCAGTAATAACTTGGTAGGTACTTCATACACAATTAATTACTTATTTTTTTTTATGTGAGATATGCACATACATTCTATTTTGAAATGAAATCTACTTATACAGAGTTCTTGTTCAATTTTTTTTTGTACTACAGATACAGGGTTATTCACGCTATACTACACGGAATATTAAGGCCAAAATATGAAAATTTCGAAAGCATTAACTTTTGGGTTATTAGGGGTGTATTATGGTTACCTTTCGAAGTTATTGTCATATTATACAGGGTGTTCCAAATGCCCTAAAAGTATCAAAGTTATGTTTTTTTAAATGGAACCCCCTGTATATTATTAGGTTTTTGGATTCTTCGATCAAAATAAGTGTTTGTTTTGATAAGGTTTATAACACCTAAACATTAAGGTTTTTAAATAATTTGAATTTTATCAAAACCTAATCTAATTTTCTTGTTTCAAATACTTGAGAAGTATTTAAGATATGTAAGCAAAATTTACAATGAAGTGTAACAATAGATAATATTTTATATCCCAATTATAATAAACTCGTCATCTTATACAGGGTGTCCAACAATTAATACTACTTAAGTATAAATTTTAAGGGATTGTAACTTGATTAATTTAAATGGAACGCCGTATTTTTTAATATATCAGGAGGTGTATTTTTAATTGCCTTTCGATTGGTATTAGGGTGTTCATAACCTAAGTCTTCTCGTTTTTTCAGGAAACGCTAAACAATTGTTTTATACGCCATTTGGAGTTTTTTATTTAAATGTTCTAAATCATATATTCACTAATTAAGTATAACATAATACAAATAAAATATTGATAACAGGTGTTCGAAATGTCGACCATCGTTTTCCAGACACTTGTAAATTCTTTTTTCGAAACCACTGCTAACTTTGGATAACATTTGCGGGGTAACACTTTCAAAAGCGTCTCTTATGCGCATTTTCATATTTTGTTGAGTTGTCGGAGGCGTATTAAAGACAATTACTTTTATGTCTACCCTCAAAAATAAATCGATTTGTGGTAAGTCCAGGGATCTGAGGGGCCAATTTTTAAATCCGCTTCTTCCAATCCACCTATTTTGAAAGTTGGCCGAACCTCACGGTGATGAAGAGGCGGAGTTCCAATCAGTTGAAGCCACATGGTAGTTCTAATATTAAAAGGGATTACTTCCAAAGGCAACTAGATACATTGGAACTTTTATTTAAAGAACTCCAAATGGCGCAAAACACAATTATTTAGCGTTTTCTGAAAAAAATGCGCAAACTTAGCTTATGAACACCCTAATACCAATCGATAGGTAATTAAAAAATACATCTTCTGAAGTGTTAAAAAATATGACGTTCTATTTAAATTAATCAAGTTAAAACACCTTAAAGTTCTTACTCAAGTAGTATTAATTTTTGGACACCCTGTATAAGATGACGAGTTTATTATCATTGAGATATAAAATATTATCTATTGTTACACTTCATTGTAAATTTCGCTTACATTACTTAAATACTTCTCAAGTATTTGAAACAAGAAAATTAGGTCAGCTTTTGATAAAATTCAAATTATTTAAAAAAACTTTAAGGTTTATGTATTATAAACCTCATCAAAACAAACACTTATTTTGATCGAAGAAGCCAAAAATACAATAATATAACACTCTGTATATAATAAAAATAACTTTAAAAGGTAGCCATAATAGACCCCTATATAACCCAAAAGCTAAAGTTTTTGAAATTTACATATTTGGGCCAATATATTCCGTGCCGTATAGCGTGAATAACCCTGTATATCGAATTATCATTGGGCTATATATTAGCGCCATATACTTTTAAGTCAATCGGAATTAAATTGCAATATAACAAAACCACTTGAACTGAATGAATTCAAAGGTTACTAGAACTGCTCAAACATCGGTTAATACGCAAACTAATTGCTTATTTTATTAATTACAGTTGACGATATATAGAAACGATAAAAATACATTCAAGGGAAGCACTCATAAATTATATTAAAAAAAAAAAAAAAAACAAAATAATAAATTCAACCTAGATACGAACGCGACTAAACGGGTGGCCTTTTATGTATTTGTCCTTAATTTCCTCGTATTGGATTAAGCAGCGTTTGGATTAACGTTACAATCCAAAAAACAAATATAATGTTATTTATCAGCGCTACTAAAGGTTTTGAATACTGGTTACACATTACTTCTGATATAGCGGCAATTATATGACATCAAGGAAACTTTTTACTTAAATTATTTTAAAATGTAATGGACTTTGGGCTAATAAATATAACAACTCCACTCATTTGTAATGAAATCCTCAAGCTTAAGCCCCGCCTCTAGAGACTCTCACCTTCTTTACGCCCTTTTTACAGTCGCTTGACGGACCCACAAAAGTATTTTAATATATATAATAGAAATCGGATAAAGTGAACTGCACTGCATATCTAATATAATGGGGACTTTTGAAATATATTCTGGCTTTATTTTTTTATTTCAAAATTTTTGTCTGACTTTTAGATGGATCGCAACAACACAGTTCCAACCCACTTATGCTCGCAGAGCCTTCCCTTGTTTCGACGAACCCAGCTTCAAAGCTTACTATAACATATCAATTATTCATCCCCAAGATGTTCACGCCCTTAGTAACACACCCATTATCTCAACCACGAATGTAACGTATGTAAAACGATTTAACTTCAGGAATATATGGCTAACATTCAATCTCCAATTTGGCAAATGGCTTTAGGTATAACTCATCCTTGGTTCTAACCAAAACGACATTCCAAACGACTCCTAAAATGTCCTCATATCTGGTTGCGTTCGTTGTATCCGATTTTACTGGAATAACGAACACTTCAATTAACTACGGGGTGTACGCAGCATCCCATCTCATTAACAGAACCGGATACGCTTTTGATGTTGGTCCAAAACTACTTCAAGAAATGGGAAACTTGGTAAATTATTCATATTATGACTCTCTGATTGGAAAATTAGATCAGGTTGCTATTCCCGATTTCTCAGCCGGAGCTATGGAAAATTGGGGACTTATTACCTACAGGTACGTAAAACTGAAAACAAAAATATTTTATGATAATTAATTGGATTAAAGGGAGAGTGGGCTACTTTATGACCAAGAACAGTCGACATATAGCAGAAGGAAGTCTATTGGGGCAGTGATTATGCACGAAATAGCTCATATGTGGTTTGGAAATTTGGTAACTTGTAGATGGTGGTCATATACTTGGCTAAATGAAGGGTTTGCGAGATATTTCCAATACTTTGGAACTGCTTGGGTGAGCGAATCATTGATATAGGTACATGTATAGAGTAAAAGTTCCCTAATACCAGAGGTTATCCAAAATCCTCACTGGATTATACAATTCTCACCCTAGAGAAGATTTAATTGAAGATTCTGAAGAATATTGAGGATCCAGATGAGCCTATTTTACGCGATCATAATTCTATTATTAACCCAATCAAGCCTACCAATTGCCTTGCCAAAAAAACGAGATCCTCATTTTTCTCAGAACTTTTAATTATATTTCAGTAGTAAAGGTCCAAAATCTGCTTCATGTCTTAAAAAAAAAATAATATTTTAGGTTGAAACAGAAATGGAATTAGATAAATTATTTGTGCTAGAGCAATTGCAAACCGCTTTTGCAAATGATGCATCAACATCCTCAGCATCCCTTAACTCAGATTGTTCCACACCATCCCAAGTGGACAATAAATTTGGTACTATCAGTTACAACAAAGGTAACAAACAATAAATTTTATTTTCATCGCAAATTACTAAAACATAAAATTATATTCATATATCAGGTGCTTCAATCATAAGAATGGTACGATACTTCCTAGGAGATGAAAATTGGAGATTATCCCTTATCAAATATATTGCAGACTAGTACGTATAAATAATTCATTGCTTAATTTACAAAAATGCTTGAATATTTTTCTTTCCAGCCAATTTGATACAGTAGGTTCCGTAGACCTGACTTCTACATGGACAAATTTCTCTCAAGCATTACCTTCAGAGTTTCAAAACGTGACGGTCATTGTAAAAAATTGGGTTGATCTGGGAGGATTCCCTCTGGTAAAAGTATCTTTGTCTGGCAATGACGCAATCATAACGCAGGTATTTTTTTAATGATGTACTTAGATGTAAAGTTTTTTTGTAACATTGAGTTCAATAGCAACAATTTCTGCTGAACTCTTCTCAATCGTCGTCAAGCGAATGGTACGTGCCCATCACTTACACCACTTCCCATGAACTCAATTTCGTTAATACAACGCCATCTTATTGGCTTGTACCAGGACAAGACCTAACGATTTCTAATATTCTTCATGGAGGATCTGGATGGGTGCTTCTAAATCTTCAGCAATCTGGTAACTACTTCATGGTCTTGATTAAATTATTCAAGAAACTAACTAAAAATTGATTACATCCCGTATTTTTCACTTTTTAACGAACATTTTAAGTTTCCTGAATTTTCCTTTTTTAATTCTTATTACTTAGGGCAAATAATTCAAATTAGTCAAACTTCACTATCTAACAATAAGTATTCGGATTATTGACAGTATTAAAGTTTAAACTGAGTTATCCCCTTACTCCTCGTTAATTGGTTAATGTAGTACGTACCTACATAAAGGATAATTGTCTGCAGGATATTACCGAGTGACTTACGACGACGAATTATGGTCCCAATTAGCAAGCGGACTACAAAAAGATAATTTCGACGGTATCCCAGACTTAAACAGAGCGCAAATAGTAGACGACGTTTTAGCATTGGCAAGAGCCAGGCAGCTTTCCTATTCAGACGCCTTCAAAACAATTTCATTCCTTTCAAAAGACACTAGCTATTATCCATGGTACTCTGCATTCACGTCCTTTTCATATTTGAGAAGGCGATACGAAAACCATACTCTCCTTGGAACATACTTTAAGGTATTTAATATTAAGTATTCAATACTCCCAAAAGTAAAAACAAAAAAGCAAAATAAAGTTTTAATCCTTTCTTATTCCATAAGAAAATCAAAAGGATATTGTGGAATTGGGGAGCAAACTTTTCTTTCCGGTTTTCCTTCCTTTTTATTAGTAACTTGTACTTAATGGAAATTAATGATGATCGTAGGCTTTCCGGCGTTCGTATGGTAACCAAGTATTTTCCGGGTTGTGCCGTGGTTCTATCTTTCTCCTTTACTAAACGTTTGGCCACTCTCGACTGCTGGCATCCTCAGTAGATTTCTGCTCCTGCTGCTTCTTCTGCTGAGAGAGAAGATTGCGTTCGACCGGTCTGTTTTATGCTCTGGCTGGGCGGTGCCGGACAGTCACGAACGGTTCCAACGCGATCTTCTCAGTCTCAGCAGAAGAAGCAGCACGAGCAGACATCTACTGAGGATGCCAGCAGTCAAGACTGGCCAAACGTTTAGTAAAGGAGGAAACGGCACAACCCGCAAAATACTTGGCCACCATTAATGGAAATTAGTTTTAATGTAAAATTGAAACTTGGTTAATAATAATCACACCCTTTTGTTTCTTTTGTTGCCCCAGCAAATGTTTGGCTACTTTGAGGTTTCATCAGAAGCTGTACAACTAGTTGAATAGTACAACTTCTGCAGAAGCCACAAAATTGCATAACAATAAAATTGCCAAAGCAATAAAAAACAACCACGAACTTTTTCTCATTTTTTATTAATAATTTTACTTCAAATTTCTCAAGAAATCTACATATAGTAAAATTAGATATTTTCGTCTTTATTTAAAGAACCATCTATTGGAAGTAATGAACACACTTTACAACAACGTTTCATTCGCCAAAAATTCTTCAGAATCTTACGTCGAGGTCCAGAAGAAGGAACTCACGTTACAATGGGCTTGCATTTTGGGACACACTGACTGTTTACAAAAGGCCCAAGATTTATTCAAATCTTTAAAGAACAACAACACAGCGTAAGTACACTTCAAAAAACAAAGTTACAAAATTTCTTCCAGACTTAATGGCTATGGCCTTACAATAGGTATTGTCTTCCTTCTATGGCTTTTGAGTGAAATGGTTTATTGAACACTTCTCTAAGAACTGTGACAGGCACCCTCACGTTTTTGATTTCACAACAACCCCTGAAGATGTTTGCCACAATTTCCTGGGAATATTTTCTTCTTTAGGTATTCCCCTGATTAAAATGATTTCTCCAGTGCTTCTCCAATAACTGTGGCAGATATCCTAATCCTTTTGTGCCTGCAATTACCTCAAAGAATGTCTGCCAAAGTTTGCTTAGGTGATCCTACAATTGAAACCCAGCGTAATGCCTCTGACCACAGTTTTTTAAGAATTATTTCTTATTTAGGCCATCTACTTCTCCAAATCTTCTCGAGCTACTGTGGCAGATATCATCGTCTGTTGGACCTTATCATAACCCCTCAAAACGTCTGCCAATGTTTCTAATGAAAAATTGGAAAAATTTTACTTCACGTGAGGCATCATCTACAGATCAGAACTCAAAAGTCACAGTTATCAAACTCAAGAAGTTGTTTCCTTATGAATTATTTTCCTTCAGTGGTCAACTTATTGAAACTGTTCCTCCAACGCTCATTAATCACTATGGCAGGCATTACCTTGTTTGAACCTTGAGAATGTCTCTTACAGATTTCTCAGATTTTCCCCCAATTGAAGCTTTATGACCCAGAAACAACCATTACGAATGCCTGTCATAGTTTCCTGAGAATATACCCTTAGGTAATCCTCCGATGGAAATCGTTTCGCCAAAACTCCCCACCAACTGTAGCAAAACTCATCCTCACTTATTTGACTTAGGAACAACTCTTTAGAATATCTGCCACCGTTTCCTAAAAATATTATCTTTTTTGTGACCAACAGTTCAAAATTTTTTTCCCAATGCTTCCAGCAACTGTGGCCAGAATCTTTAATTATTTGACCCACAGAAAAAAAAACATGACAGTTCCAACGAAGGATTGGAAAAACAACTTCGGCCTAGATACGATCTGGGGAATAGAATTCAAAGACTATAATAGTCATGAAGCTCGAAAAGCAATTCCCAAACGTAAAGAGGAGAACTTTACAATTAATTAATTGATTAATTTTTCAGCGTATACCCTGACGTCAGAAGTGTGGTTTACTGTAACGGCTTGAGGCATTCCAATGACTCCAGTGACTGGTATTTCTTGTGGAATAAACTAGAAGAAGAAACTCTGGCTTCAGAAATCACTATAATCATAAGTGCTTTGGGATGTACCACCAACGAAACTTTACTCAATGAGTGAGTAACTAAACAATTTATTCTTTTTTTGCTTCGAGGTGGACCATCTGAAGTTATAACAGAAAGGAATAAACAATGTATTGCGTACTAAGAGTTCAGTAGCTAGTTTAAAGGGCATTAAAATTATAGTCCAATTTTGACGATTCGAAAACCTTTCCTTCTATTCCTTCTGTAGTAACCCAGATCATCTCAAAAGACAAATTTGTATTAAAGTCGTTTCTTTTATGACATATTTTTAATTATACGTTTATTTTTAGGTATATGTCTCTTGCTCTGAACTCCTCGTCTGGTATACGCAGACAAGACGTCAGTTCAGTGTTTTCTTCAGTTTATACCAACAATCGCGAAGGAATCGAAGTTGCATTAAATTTCGCACAGAACAATTATCAAAAATTCATTGATTAGTGAGTAGTTATTACAGAAATTATAATTAATTTATTTTATCATATACGATCTTCCTCCAGATTTTCTGTCATAATCTCTTCCAAATAAGTCACAACTGAAGATATTATTGTCAACGATAAAGAGAATGTTATTTGGAGGAGATTAAAGCCAAAAATTCTGTAAAAGAGACTAAAAATATTCAAATATAATAACAATGAAGACCTAAACCGAACTCCTAAGTATTTTTAACACAATATTTTTTTGTTTTTTCTTAGTTTCAATAGCACCTCAACATTGCTGAGCGTTTTATCGAATGTAGCAACCAGAATGACCTCAGAAACCCAAATTCAAAAGGTAAATAAATTTGCAACAGTTACTTTCTATACACTATTTATATCTAAATATGTATGAGAATAGACTTTTTTTATTAATAATTACTATATTTCATTACGTAACTCAGTTGGAGTCCTGGCTGACCCAAAATTCTGCCAATTTGACATCAATTTCATCATCAGTTCGAAGCTACATTACAAGTGCAAGGAATAACTTAGCATGGGACGAAGAATGTTTGCCTGAATTAACAAGTTTCTACGTTTCGTACTTTTCATCATCATCAGTAATACACGTGCCTTCGGCTATCGCGCTAGCTCTGCTTATTGTTCATTATTTCTTTTAATTAAAATATTATAAATAATGAACGTCAAATGTAAATAAATATACCTAATTATCGTAAAAGTTATTAGTGATGTAAGTAATTTGACCAATAAAATAAAATGAAAAGAATATATTTGGATATCACATTTTAAGTTCTTATTTAAGTAGTGGCAATTTTTTAAAAATAAAGTTGCTATTATAATGTTGCTAAATTGACAATTTTTTACATTTTCAATAAGCACTGGGAACCTTTTTTTATAAATTTATCTTATTTATAGAAATACTATCAC
This sequence comes from Agrilus mali, assembly GCA_029378335.1. Classification (NCBI taxonomy): domain Eukaryota; kingdom Metazoa; phylum Arthropoda; class Insecta; order Coleoptera; family Buprestidae; genus Agrilus; species Agrilus mali. The sequence goes on along the minus strand of CM055663.1, from coordinate 11,562,811 downwards.
GTTTTAATTGTTTTCCACAAAAAATGCATTTACATTATAAAATAATTTAATAAGCAAAAGGAATATAAGCGTATTTACGTAAGTTTTGAATAGTTTCGACCTTTACTTGATGAAAATCAATAATTAAAAATAAAAACACTTGTATATGATTTTCACAAATTATTTATTGATTTAGCATGTTTCGCCTTAATTTAGGCTTTTTTAGGCTATAGAGTATTTACTAGTAACTATGAAAAAAAACTTTTGGGTGCTTCATTCCCACCAATGTTGGTGGGCGGGCTGTCCCCCCCACCTACACTCTTGTGCAAAGTCGGAGGGGTAGGGCGGAAGGCCCTCTTCAGCCTGTGTCAAGAATAGTGGGAATGGGTGGGTGGTGGTTTGGGGGAAGAAAGATGAGACGTACGAAATGAAGACAGAAGAGAATTGAAAGACTATATGTGGAATATTACTACCCCAACATTTGCCTAAATGATCCAAGAATACCACAGAAAAACTTGGACCGAAGTAGCTGGGACTCCAGGTGGCCTCCCGAATGCTAAGCAATGATCTAGACGACTAGACCATGCCGCTCGGTTGACTATGGAAACTACTTCAGGTCCTTAAACAGCTACTGATAATACGGGGTGGTATTGGATTAAAACAAATTCAGTAGAGGGGAGTTGTTACATTCTACTTGATCATTTAAAATTATTCCAAGTTTAGTTTTTCATCGCATCAGGATTTATATCCTCTTCATTCACAGTCCTTTAACCTTAACTGGTGTTTTCTCGTCACAATCACTATTTTTCACTAAATACATACTTTTACAATAAAGGGGGTGGGTAAAATTGCTAGTAGTTTTTGCCCATCATAGTTATAGAAAATTAAAATTAATTAAAACCTTTTCATTATAATTAAGGAACTGAAGGCACAATTGTACTTCAACAAAAATTACCATATATGTATTCAAAAATTACTCAACAATTGTTTCGGTTAAATAGCCATTATTTAGAGTACTTAAAATGTAGGATACACAATTTATATAGGTACAGTCACACCCAAAAGAGGGGGGTGGTTGGTACACACAACTCTTTTTGGTTGTTTACAATAGTTTTCTTTGTGATTAGAGCCGTCTTAATTTCTAGGAATTCCAGTGGGGTTAATTTCCTACTTTTGTATTAACAGTACAGTAATTTCATGTTATTAATGTTTATACAATCACGTATACAGTGTTCTGTCAAACCTGTAACATATTTTTTATTCTTAATACTAGCTAGGTGTTCTGTGAAGCGAACTTCTAAAGAACGACCCGTTTGTCCAATATACAGGGCATCGCAGTCTTGGCAATTTAGCTGATAGACCCCACTTTGTTTTATTATTAACTAGCATGAAACCTATATTAAGTTTAATATATCAGATTTAATAAATTTAATATCCATGCACCATTCAAAGTCTAAAACCTTTTTATTATATTTATAAAAAAAAAACAAGTACTTGCCTTCATATGTAGATTAAGTTAAAGCAGATGTCCGAAAAGTTGACTCGACAGTTTTGGAATTTAAAAGAAAAAAATATGTGCCAAAATGTGCCCGAAATGTGCTATTGTGTGCTACGTAAAAAGAATTATTCAAAAAACTTAACTTTTATAACGAGGTCTTTTTTATGATGTTTAGTTAGCTCCACAACATCACTTCATTAAAACTAAACCAATTGTGTTGTAATTTGCTCAAGATGTGCTATCATGTGCCATTCAAAAAAATATTAACTTGAAAAATTTAATTTTTATTGAGACGTCCTTTTTGTGATATTTAGTTAACTCCGCAAAATCACTTTATCAAAACTAAACATAATGTGCCAGCAATGTACTGTTTTTAATGGCGCATGATAGCACATCTTGAGCTCATTACAACACAATTGGTTTAGTTTTAATGAAGTGATGTTGTGGAGCTAACTAAACATCATAAAAAAGACCTCGTTATAAAAGTTAAGTTTTTTGAATATTCTTTTTTTACGTAGCACACAATAGCACATTTCGAGCACATTTTGGCACATATTTTTTTTTTAATTCCAAAATTGTCGAGTCAACTTTTTGGACATTGAAACATTGAAAGCAGTTTGCAAAAGATCATCATACTTAGGATATTTCTTATATTTTTGCCATTTTCGAAATTTTTTTGATGTTATATATAAAAATAATATAAGGCGTTTTATTCAACACAATATTTATATCTCTCGAACATAAATAGTCTTATAAACTGGAGTTTAATTGTTTTGATGCATTAAGTGTGTACCTAATATATATTTTTTTAAGAAATAATCGTAAAAACGTCGAATATGGCAAAATATCAAGAAATATCCCAAGTTTGGTGTTTTTATACGACCTGCTACTTTTTTATTATCAACTTAATCTAACGTTATAATCTTTTCAATAAAACACCTTATTCATATGATTGTTTATTAACGTCATCGGACTGCCAATTTTCTCTTGAGCTTTTTCCTTTTATGCCTTAGCATACTTCCCTCCAACATCAAAATTATCCAACCATATTCAACGACTGAAAGTTCCCAACCCACAGCTTTTCATTGGATTCCGTTGATTGTTTCCTTCGAACTTTCAACCACCGATTCCAGTTGTTTTATAAACTTAATACTAACATAAACATTATGATACATAATTCCTATCACTAAATATAAAGGTAAATACCTAAATTTGTATAAATACAGTGAAATCACTTCATTCGCGGTTTCAGTATTCGCGGAAGAGAAAATTGAAACCACTTCCTATATTAGCGTCGGAAAATTTCGTTATTCACGGATACGCACATTACTATTACACATATAAATTAAAAAGAGATTATATTCATTGTTCCATTTTCCTCACTTATACACGTATATCAAAACGAACAAGTAGGCGTCAAAATATAAACAGAAAAAATTAAATACTATTTGTGTTACCTAAGCCAAAAATTGTTTGATAAAAGCCCAATTCGCCGGCACCACGTTTTAGAGGTGTCGCAAATTTATTATCGCTACCACCGAATCGCATGTGCCGTCTAATCCGTTGACATTAACTGTAAAAAATCTGACCCAAGGTTTGCGAATAGCAAGTGAACTGTGTAATCACTTAATGAAATTTATCCGTTTTTGGAGCGAGGTCTTATTTTTAAAATGAAAATTGACCAAGCCTCAACTAAATATCAGGCGGAACTAAAAGGCCTTTTAAAAGCGCCAAAGCAGGAAAAACTATAAAATATTTTAAAACACATAATGCAAGCAATAAGAATTAATAATTATATTTTTGGAATAGTTATTTTATGCTTTAAGTATGTATCTATCGGTAACTTGTGATTAAACAGATTTTATTTTTATTTATGTTATTTTATTATTATATATTAACCCCTATATTTCTATAGATACAAATCATCGTTCTACAGTCGCGATTTCCGTATTCGCAGCATAATTTTGAAACATATAGACAATGGCGGATTTACCAGCAGGCTGAATAGGCTAGAACCTAGGGCGGCAGATTTTAGGGGGCGGCAAACTTTGCTCAAAAATGTTTTTGTCTTACATAAATAAAAAAAAAATATTATCTTATACACGGAAAAAAGCGAGCCTCAAAAAATTAACAAAAATGACAATATTTTAGAGCTATACAGTATACTGAATACAGTAACGTCTGTTTATGAAAAATTACTAAACGCTTATTTATAAAATATACTATTGTGATTTTGAATTTTTAAAATATTACAATAGCGTTTAAGAATTACATTTTCAATTTAGTATTTTACCTATTTTTTAAATCAATTATTGCCATAATTTTTTCTTTAGGTCCACCCACACAATTCAATTAATGTGTAATATATTTCACCACTTAAATATATCTATTCGAAGAGAAATGGGATCCGAAAAAAATTGCTTAAAAATAACAATAACAAATATTATATAGATATATATGTGGAAAATTAATACTTTTCTATTGATATTTCTGATGATATTAACAACTTGTTTAAGTGTAGAATAAAAATTTAATAAATTTACACATAAAAAATTGCACATTGTTGCACAGAATTTCATAAATATTATACATTTCTTATAATGATGATAATTAAAAAAAAACAATAATGATAATATTGTAATGAATAAAAGCTGTAAATATCCATTCAACGAAAGTTCTTCTTAACATTCTTACATTTTTAATCCTAATCAATTTGTATCAATATTTGTTGATTAGTCTTATAAAAATATAATACAATGGTAAAGTTGCAATTTCATTGACAAAAAATTGATTGTGAATTAGGGTATAGAATTGCAGGTGTCAGTAGGGGCGGCAAATTTTGAATGGTCTACGGGTGGCAAATGTGTAAATATGCCACTGCATATAAGGAACATATAGGGAGATTTTACTGTATAATAGTTTTAACAAAAAAATTGAAATTTCATGACTATGATGGACGAAAATTAATAGGAATTTAACCCACCTTCGTTAACATTTTGTCCAAAATGTATGTCCTGTAAACATTTATTCAACAGGTCTGCAAGACCAGAGGTGCGCTTTTAAAAAGCTGTTTTTATTATGCATGTACAGAGAGCCAGCTATTTAAACAAAATTATTAAAGCCTCACACAGAATGAGCGAAAACTGCTCATGACAAGGCGCACAAATTTTCAAAAATAAATAAAACACATAAATGAATTATTATTGTTTTTTTAATAACAAAATCATCTACGTATAAAAACGATAATAACTTGGAATGTATCACTTTGTAAATAATTACGATTTGGTAGTATCTAAGGTACTGTTAATATTTTCCAAAAGTAAATCGTAGGATTTGTAGCTCAACCATGAGTCACTTTTACTTTCCTTAAAGCCTTTACAAATATGATACTTTATCGCGAAATTTCTAAGTCAAAAAGTTATCAGTGCTAGTACTAATACCACTGCAACTGAAATATAAATCGCTTTCATTGTTACACAAAATGTTAGTTAGTGCCAGTTAATCTTTTACAAAGAGAACTAATTTACCGTCTTGCCAATGATACAGAAAATAATCGTTTTCGCCATAAAGTTCTCTTTTAATTAGTTAATTAGCCAACAACAGGTAAGGCAATTTAATATAGGTACCACTTTTAATTTGAGGAAGAATATTTTTTAAACTTAAATTAAACTGATTTTATGGCCAATGTTTAAAATTTGCAAATTTATTAAAGTAATTGATTAATTTCTTTTGTCTAATATAAATTTTTACTTTTCCCTACTTTATTATACCATACATTAAAATGAATAAAAATATAACAAAGGTACATGTGACCTCCTATGCGGTTCAAAATTGGTGAAGCATTCGAAATCAAATTCAGATTTTAATTTATTTCTGTTTTTAGATTAGTAATGGATTCCAAAATAATTTTTTTCGTTAAATTATTCATATTTTCCAACTTTTTATTTGTCACTACCAGCTACAGGCTTGAAACAAACTGCAGGCCCATTGTTTACAATATTACATTAACAGTCCCACCAAATTTTGGAACTAATGGAACATTCGGAGGAATCGTCGATATTTATTTTAGCTGTTTACAATCGACGCAATATGTTCAGTTGAACCAAGGAACTGAAATATCGATTTCCAATATAACTTTACGAAACAACTATGGTAACATTACTGGTTTATATAACACACATGTACTAAATGAGACGACGTCAATACTTACGGTTTATTCTAATACCACCCTTAATGCGAGCACCATTTATGTTATGAACATAAACTATACAGCAAACTTTTCTGACGACGACTTCGGATTTTATAGATCTTCATATGAAATGACCAACGGCAATGTGATGTAAGTCAGAAATACTGATCTTTTCATATTACCGTTTTTGATTTGGTTTTTCTTCCTTAAGGTGGATTGCAGCCACCCAATTTCAGCCCATATTTGCTAGAAGGGCCATACCATGTTTCGACGAACCTACCTTCAAAGCTACATTCAATCTTTCAATTATTAGGCCTGCAGGTCTTCATTCTTTGGCAAACACTCAGCTAATATCAAGTCAGAAGTAAGCCAGTGCGATAGAACAAATCAAAAATTCCACATTAAAAAATTTTTTTTTTTTGTTTTAGTTTTGATACAGCTGGTACAATGGTTAAAGACAACTTTGCAACCACTCCGAATATGTCCACGTATTTATTGGCTTTTGTGATTTCGAATCATAGCAGTTTAAGTAACAGTTCGATTAACTATACAGTTTGGGCACGTCAAGAGCAAATCCACACAGCTGAATATGCTTTCGAAGTTGGGCCAAAACTTCTGACGCAAATGGAATTATTTACCAACCTTTCGTACCCCTCTTTGGGGATTAATAAACTGGACCAAATTGCCATTCCTGACTTTGCTGCAGGAGCTATGGAAAATTGGGGATTAGTCACTTACAGGTAAAAATAGAAAATTTTCGTTGGTATGGGTTTCAAAAGTTCCTAAAAGCAAATAACACCAAAGCTAAAATATCAATGCCTCCTTAAGTCAGTCTCTTCATTCATTATTGTTATTTTTCTTACGAACAAACAAATTAATTGATTAACTGAGAAGAATTGATTATTCTTCACGATAAACTCCATTTCAGAGAAATTGCTCTCTTATGGGATCAAAATCACTCTACCATACCAAATAAGCAACAAATTGCAACCATAAACAGCCATGAGTTTGCCCACATGTGGTTTGGTAATTTAGTTACATGCGAATGGTGGTCATATGCATGGCTAAACGAAGCACTAGCAAGCTATTTTGAATGGTTCAACACAGCTGAAGTAAATATCTAACACCTATTACGAAATATTATATTATCTGTTGGTACCCTTCGTTTTAATTAATTTTAGGTTGAACTTAATTATGAATTAGACAAACAATTCGTGGTGGGAGCTTTCCAAGGAAGTCTCAAGGCTGACTCTATTCCTTCCTCAAGACCACTGACTTCCGAAGTCAATACTTTGGCCGAAATTTTAGGGAACTTTGATATAATAACATACAGCAAAGGTGACTACAATAACGTACATTCATTCAGTAAATATTTAACAAAACATTTCTTTGCTTTTAGGAGCCAGTATAATTAGGATGGTTGAACATTTTCTAGGACTGACTAACTTCACGATTGGTCTTCGATATTATCTTATCCACCAGTAAGATTTAGATTATAAATGATTACTGACAAGACATCAATGGTTAATTAATTAATACCTACTGTTATCAAAGACCAAATTGGATGGTACTATTTTCTATGTACCAATTTATTATTTAAAAATTTCAACATTAGCTCTAGGTGCCTCATCACAGTTCCAATATAAAAGGTTTATCAATTCATACCAACTTAAACACAGTCAAGTGCAAGCTCGGAATTCCTCAACTAGATATAACCAGAAACATAAGTATCTAATTTTCTCAAGTTCAAATTCTGGAATTCTCAACTAAATACAACTATTACCACTAGTATCAAGTTTACCCAGTTCAAACTCTGAATTTCTCAACTAGATATGACCAGAAGACTAAGTACCAACATTTGTCAACATCAAACTTGAAATCTTGCAACCATTCTAACCAAGTTAAAACATCTAATTCCTCAAATAAATATAACCTTTACCATTAGTGCACAATTTTGCCAAGATCAAATCCAGAATTTCTCAACTAGATATAACCAGAAGACTAAGTACCAACATTTGTCAACATCAAACTTGAAATCTTGCCACCATTCCTACCAAGTTCAAACATGTAGTTCCTCATATAAATATAACCTTTACCATTAGTGCACAATTTTGCCAAGATCAAATCCAGAATTTCTCAACTTGATATAACCAGAAGACTAAGTACCAACATTTGTCAACATCAAACTTGAAATCTTGCAACCATTCTAACCAAGTTAAAACATCTAATTCCTCAAATAAATGTAACCTTTACCATTAGTGCACAATGTTTCCAAGATCAAATCCAGAATTTCTCAACTAGATATAACCAGAAGACTAAGTACCAACATTTGTCAACATCAAACTTGAAATCTTGCAACCATTCTAACCAAGTTAAAACATCTAATTCCTCAAATAAATATAACATTTACCATTAGTGCACAATTTTGCCAATATCAAATCCAGAATTTCTCAACTAGATATAACCAGAAGACTAAGTAGCAACATTTGTCAACATCAAACTTGAAATCTTGCAACCATTCTAACCAAGTTAAAACATCTAATTCCTCAAATAAATATAACCTTTACCATCAGTGCACAATTTTGCCAAGATCAAATCCAGAATTTCTCAACTAGATATGACCAGAAGACAAAGTGCCGACATTTGTCAACATCAAAATTGAAATCCTTCAACCATTCTTACAAAGTTCAAACACGTAATTCCTCAAATAAATATAGCCATTACCATTAGTGCACAATTTTACCAAGATCAAATCCAGAAATCTCAACTAGATATGACCAGAAGGATAAATACCAACATTTGTGAACTTCATACTTGAAATCCTTTAACCATTCTTACCAAGTTCAAACACGTAATTCCTCAAATAAATATAGCCATTACCATTAGTGCACAATTTTACCAAGATCAAATCCAGAATTTCTCAACTAGATATAACCAGAAGACTAAGTAGCAACATTTGTCAACATCAAACTTGAAATCTTGCAACCATTCTAACCAAGTTAAAACATCTAATTCCTCAAATAAATATAACATTTACCATTAGTGCACAATTTTGCCAAGATCAAATCCAGAATTTCTCAACTTGATATAACCAGAAGACTAAGTACCAACATTTGTCAACATCAAACTTGAAATCTTGCAACCATTCTAACCAAGTTAAAACATCTAATTCCTCAAATAAATATAACATTTACCATTAGTGCACAATTTTGCCAATATCAAATCCAGAATTTCTCAACTAGATATAACCAGAAGACTAAGTAGCAACATTTGTCAACATCAAACTTGAAATCTTGCAACCATTCTAACCAAGTTAAAACATCTAATTCCTCAAATAAATATAACCTTTACCATCAGTGCACAATTTTGCCAAGATCAAATCCAGAATTTCTCAACTAGATATGACCAGAAGACAAAGTGCCGACATTTGTCAACATCAAAATTGAAATCCTTCAACCATTCTTACAAAGTTCAAACACGTAATTCCTCAAATAAATATAGCCATTACCATTAGTGCACAATTTTACCAAGATCAAATCCAGAATTTCTCAACTAGATATAACCAGAAGACTAAGTACCAACATTTGTCAACATCAAACTTGAAATCTTGCAACCATTCTAACCAAGTTAAAACATCTAATTCCTCAAATAAATATAACATTTACCATTAGTGCACAATTTTGCCAATATCAAATCCAGAATTTCTCAACTAGATATAACCAGAAGACTAAGTAGCAACATTTGTCAACATCAAACTTGAAATCTTGCAACCATTCTAACCAAGTTAAAACATCTAATTCCTCAAATAAATATAACCTTTACCATCAGTGCACAATTTTGCCAAGATCAAATCCAGAATTTCTCAACTAGATATGACCAGAAGACAAAGTGCCGACATTTGTCAACATCAAAATTGAAATCCTTCAACCATTCTTACAAAGTTCAAACACGTAATTCCTCAAATAAATATAGCCATTACCATTAGTGCACAATTTTACCAAGATCAAATCCAGAAATCTCAACTAGATATGACCAGAAGGATAAATACCAACATTTGTGAACTTCATACTTGAAATCCTTTAACCATTCTTACCAAGTTCAAACACGTAATTCCTCAAATAAATATAGCCACTACCATTAGTGCACAATTTTACCAAGATCAAATCCAGAAATCTCAACTAGATATGACCAGAAGGATAAATACCAACATTTGTGAACTTCATACTTGAAATCCTTTAACCATTCTTACCAAGTTCAAACACGTAATTCCTCAAATAAATATAACCTTTACAATTAGTGCACAATTTTGCCAAGATCAAATCCAGAATTTCTCAACTAGATATGACCAGAAGACAAAGTGCCTACATTTGTCAATATCAAAATTGAAATCCTTCAACCATTCTTACAAAGTTCAAACACGTAATTCCTCAAATAAATATAGCCATTACCATTAGTGCACAATTTTTCCAAGATCAAATCCAGAATTTCTCAACTAGATATAAATCTAACAATAAGTATAGAAATTTACCAAACCCAAACATAAAATTCCTCAATTAACTACAGATATCACTATTGGTATTTAGATTTACCAAGTTCAAACTCGAAATGTTTCTTTAACTATTCTTACCATGTTCAAACATTAAATTCGCTAACTAAATATAGCCATTATTATTAGTGAACAATTTGAATTATTTTTAATCAGAAACATAAATATCTAATTTTGCCAAGTTCAAACTTAAGTTTCTTCGACTACATATATCAAGAACCAAAGTATATAGTTTTGCCAGAAACAAACTTAAAATTCTTCTAATTGATGTAATTTTAACTGTTGACATCAAAATTGGCCGAGTTCAAACTCGGAATTACTCAACTAAATATAGCTATCACTATTAGTATTCAGATTTACCAAGTTGAAACTTGGAATTCTTCAGCTAGATATAAATGTAGCCGCAAATATCTGATTTTACCAGAACCATAACTATCTAACTTTAATTTTGAAATTTTCTATTAGATATAACCATGACCATAAATGTTGTACCTTGCCAAGTTCATAGTTCCCTACATTTAAATTATTAAATATTATTTGTTGTAGTGCATACTCTACTGTGGTGCCAGACGATCTTTGGACAGCTCTAAATATATCTTATGGCCCTTCAATACCTACCAACATCAGCACCATTATGAGAAATTGGACAGAGCAATCTGGACACCCAGTCCTTCATGTTACCTTACAGGGTACAAATGTGACCATTTCTCAAGTAAGATTTTATGACTGATCATTTTCAGAATGTATACATGACTCAATAAGGTTCGATTTTCAGCAAAGATTTTTATACGATCCGACTGCAGTATCATCAACAAAATGGTATGTCCCAGTGTCATACACCACATCGGAAAATCCTAACTTTAATAACACTCAAGCTTCGGATTGGTTGTTTCCAAATAGTAACCTCACGTTACAAAACGTTTTAAGAAATGATAGTCAATGGATTTTGCTAAATATTCAAAGCACAGGTAATTTTAATACCTACACTGAATCTTTATGAAAATATAATTTTTGGGCAATTAATTCTGTTTACATGAATGATGTCCATGAATCATCTGATTATTCTAATCTCGATTAAGCAAAAAAATTTGTAATCCAAGTTTAAAGCGTCCAATACGTTAAATGGGATCAAACAGCTGACAAGAGGATTCCATTAGTGTCTAAGTACACTAATCCTGTTTGATTTATGAAATAAACAGCGTCCACGATGTTGTTTATTGTCAGCACATCACATACAGAGCGATTCAAAAATTTTAAGTGCCAATACATACATAGAAACGTCAAAAAGGGTTTTCGTAAAAATCTACTCAATAAAATTATAAGAGTGCGGGACTGCTTTTCACAAAGCTTGGCGTCAGTACAAAATACACCATCAGAAGAAATACTCACATCAAAATAAAGTCAAATTAGGGACAAAAATCTACTTTAATATCACAACCAATACCTACGTTTTGTTTTTTGTTATGTTTATAAAACTTCTGCAGGGTTATTAAAATGTGAAGCACTTTTACATTGAAAGCGTTACTGTCTTTAGCTAAAAATTTTATTTTTCAGGGTATTATCGAGTCAATTACGACGTCATCCTTTGGGAACGTCTCCTGAGAGCCCTTTTATCTCCAGGCCATGGTAATATCCATGTCCTTAACCGTGCGCAGATTATCGATGATGCATTTGATTTGGCGAGCGCAAACATTATGCCCTACAATTTAACGTTACAGATTACTACCTATCTCAAACACGAATCGGAATATTATCCCTGGTACTCTGCCTTTCAAGGATTTTCTTTCCTCAGGCAGAGGTTTTCTTCTGATGAACAACTTACGAACTTATTAAATGTAAGTTTAGGAATAGGGGCCGTTAATAAAATACGTTCGCGTACAAGGGAGGGAGGGTTCTTGCTGAGTGTGGCAAGATGTGACAAGGGGGGTCGGGGGGTCTACGGCAACGTGACGTTCGCCGTTCATCAAAACATTTTACTGAATTTTTACAGAATCCTTGGACTTCTTATTTGTTTGTTCGTTACAAAAGATATTTGTTGATTTATTTAAATTTTATTATATACATAAAATAAATCTTTTTGACTATTAAAATTTGCGTATTATCAATCAAAATTTATCATGTTCAGGGGGGGTTTTAGTTTTTGTGGCGTAATATTTACAGGGGAGTCACAGAATGTGTGACACAGCGTAACAACCGGGGGGGGAGGTATTTTGTTTGTTTCTTTCAATAATATAGAACCAGGATTATTTCATGTAATGAAAAGAATTAATTTCATGATTTCATTCCAGAATTATATAATTTCCTACTTGATGGCCAATATAACAGAATCATTGTCATTTTCCATTAATGAAAATAGTACAGAGATTGAAATAATTAAGCAACAACTTTTCTTGACATGGGCTTGCACCCTTGGTGACCCTCAATGCATAAGAGGATCTTCAGGCATTTTCCAAATCTACAGACACTCTGGCCTATCGTACGTAACCCTTTTTTTAATACTTACTTAATTTTAATACAAACAAAAATAAATTTCATGTGGTGTTTATAAATAATAATAAAACTTTTTTTTTATATTGTTGTAGAATAAATCCAAATCTTAGAAGCATTGTCTTTTGTAATGTCCTAAGACACTCAAACTCAAACACCCTCTGGGACGATTGGCATTTCTTGTGGAACAGAAGTTTGGAAACTACTTCTGCCAGTGAGAGGGGTGTAATATTAACAGCGTTGGGGTGCACTCGTAATACTAATCTCCTAAACATGTACTTACGCAATTATCTGCCCATCGTGTTTTTCTTTAATTACTTTGTTCTTTCTCTAGATACCTTAACCATTCAATAAATCCTTCTTCAGGAGTCCGAAACCACGACGCTCCTTCGATATTTGCGTCAGTCTTAAATGGTAATCCAGATGGAGTTAGGGTGGCCTTCGCATTCTTCCAAAACAACCACCAACATATAATTAATTAGTACGATAGTTGTTTTTAAATTAATTCATTAATAACCCCAATAATAATTTTTTTATTTTTTTGTTGTAGTTACGGAGGAATTAACCCTCTTCCTTCCCTTATTTCGGGAATGGCAACAAGACTTAGGAATACGACAGAAATTAATGAGGTAAATTTATAATAATTTCATTTTGTTAATAACCAATTTTTCTTTATTCTAATTATTGTATGCAGTTTGAAAGTTTCTTCCGAAATAACACCATCGCCATAAGTGGAATAGACACCATCGTGTCGAATGCAGTACAAACTGCAAGAAGCAATATTGCATGGGCTGACAGATATTCCGAAGAAGTTAAAAATTGGTTATATAATTACACTTATCCCGCAGGCACTAATAAGGCGTCATTATTAAAATCAGGAAATATTTTAACCGTATTTTTGGGTTGTTTTGTTGCAAAATGCTTAATGTCTGTCTACTAATCATAATATTGATGTGTTTTAAGTAACTACTGTCAAAAAGTGGTTTTTATTACCATCTAGAGTGACATCATATTACACGTGTATACTTGCTATCAAATAATTTTAACAACTTATTTTTATTCTAATAAAAAATACAATGAACTCAAACTGACTGATTACTCCCTCTAAGAATCATAGATAATTATTTCATTAAAATTATTAGAGTAATTCTATCGCAAACGAAAATGTATTCAACCACAACATTTTAAAAACAAATAGCGCTCACAAACAACTCTAATTTGCTAATTATAATATTAGCGTAATTAACGAATTTTGATAGAATAATTCTTTGAAGTCGATCAAATTATTTGTTTTTCTTTAAAGGCTTATCTGCGACTAATGAGTCAATAATTTACTAATTAGTTATCATATTTAGTTTTTTTTATTTTATAATTTTGATGGTAATGAAACATCACGTGTATGTAACAGACGATAAGTTCTTTTAGGACTCCTTTACGGCTCATCTACAACTTATTCCGAAAATATGTAGGTACCAAATTTTAATATTTATGCATCAATTTTGAATTATTATTATTGACAAACTTTGGTAGTAAAGGAACTTAGGGCACTTGCGTCAGGCGATAAGGGGTCATCCATAAATTACGTCACATGTTAATGGGGGGGGGGGGGGGTATCACCGGGATGTGACATAGTGTGACAAGGGGCAGGGGGGGTCAAAAACTTAGTGACATCACATGTTAAAAATCAAAATTTTGTATCTTTAATTAATATAATTAGTCGTTTATTGTTTCTTAACTAGTCATTTGTTTTTCTGTTATCTAAAATATTTGACTTTATGTTAATTTTATTAAAGATTATATAATAAAAGTAAGAATAAAATAAAAATAACTGTTTTCTCTTGATTATTTTTAAATATATATATAAATTTGAAAAATGTGTGACGTCACATCAGGGGGGAGGGGGTTTTGAAAATGTGACAACCTGTGACAAGGACGGGGGGAGGGGTTAAAAAGTCCTGAAATTCGTGTGACGTAATTTATGGATGGCTCCTAAGCCCCTTTAGGGCACTTTTACGACTCGTTTGCAACTTATTCCTAAAATATATCAAAAATATGTACAAAAACGTAAAGAATAATAATTTGTCAATAATTTATTAATTTATGTATCAGTTTTGAATTATTATTATTATTGAGAAATTTGATTGTAAAGGAACTTGAGACAGGCGATAACTTCCTTTAGGACTCTCTTACGACTCATCTGTGACTCATTCCAGAAAAACATCAAAAAATAAATAATAGTTATTTGTGAACAATTTTCTAATTATGTAGGTATCAGTTTTGAATTATTATTATTGAGAGATTGTGATTGTAAAGGAACTTGAGACAGGCGATAAGTTCCTTTAGGACTCTCTTACGACTCATCTGTGACTCATTCCAGAAAAACATCAAAAAATAAATAATAGTTATTTGTGAACAATTTTCTAATTATGTAGGTATCAGTTTTGAATTATTATTATTGAGAGATTGTGATTGTAAAGGAACTTGAGACAGGCGATAACTTCCTTTAGGACTCTCTTACGACTCATCTGTGACTCATTCCAGAAAAACATCAAAAAATAAATAATAGTTATTTGTGAACAATTTTCTAATTATGTAGGTATCAGTTTTGAATTATTATTATTGAGAGATTGTGATTGTAAAGGAACTTGAGACAGGCGATAACTTCCTTTAGGACTCTCTTACGACTCATCTGTGACTCATTCCAGAAAAACATCAAAAAATAAATAATAGTTATTTGTGAACAATTTTCTAATTATGTAGGTATCAGTTTTGAATTATTATTATTGAGAGATTGTGATTGTAAAGGAACTTGAGACAGGCGATAACTTCCTTTAGGACTCTCTTACGACTCATCTGTGACTCATTCCAGAAAAACATCAAAAAATAAATAATAGTTATTTGTGAACAATTTTCTAATTATGTAGGTATCAGTTTTGAATTATTATTATTGAGAGATTGTGATTGTAAAGGAACTTGAGACAGGCGATAACTTCCTTTAGGACTCTCTTACGACTCATCTGTGACTCATTCCAGAAAAACATCAAAAAATAAATAATAGTTATTTGTGAACAATTTTCTAATTATGTAGGTATCAGTTTTGAATTATTATTATTGAGAGATTGTGATTGTAAAGGAACTTGAGACAGGCGATAACTTCCTTTAGGACTCTCTTACGACTCATCTGTGACTCATTCCAGAAAAACATCAAAAAATAAATAATAGTTATTTGTGAACAATTTTCTAATTATGTAGGTATCAGTTTTGAATTATTATTATTGAGAGATTGTGATTGTAAAGGAACTTGAGACAGGCGATAACTTCCTTTAGGACTCTCTTACGACTCATCTGTGACTCATTCCAGAAAAACATCAAAAAATAAATAATAGTTATTTGTGAACAATTTTCTAATTATGTAGGTATCAGTTTTGAATTATTATTATTGAGAGATTGTGATTGTAAAGGAACTTGAGACAGGCGATAACTTCCTTTAGGACTCTCTTACGACTCATCTGTGACTCATTCCAGAAAAACATCAAAAAATAAATAATAGTTATTTGTGAACAATTTTCTAATTATGTAGGTATCAGTTTTGAATTATTATTATTGAGAGATTGTGATTGTAAAGGAACTTGAGACAGGCGATAACTTCCTTTAGGACTCTCTTACGACTCATCTGTGACTCATTCCAGAAAAACATCAAAAAATAAATAATAGTTATTTGTGAACAATTTTCTAATTATGTAGGTATCAGTTTTGAATTATTATTATTGAGAGATTGTGATTGTAAAGGAACTTGAGACAGGCGATAATTTCCCTTTTAAAGGACTCTCTTACGACTCATCTGTGACTCATTCCAGAAAAACATCAAAAAATAAATAATAGTTATTTGTGAACAATTTTCTAATTATGTAGGTATCAGTTTTGAATTATTATTATTGAGAGATTGTGATTGTAAAGGAACTTGAGACAGGCGATAACTTCCTTTAGGACTCTCTTACGACTCATCTGTGACTCATTCCAGAAAAACATCAAAAAATAAATAATAGTTATTTGTGAACAATTTTCTAATTATGTAGGTATCAGTTTTGAATTATTATTATTGAGAGATTGTGATTGTAAAGGAACTTGAGACAGGCGATAACTTCCTTTAGGACTCTCTTACGACTCATCTGTGACTCATTCCAGAAAAACATCAAAAAATAAATAATAGTTATTTGTGAACAATTTTCTAATTATGTAGGTATCAGTTTTGAATTATTATTATTGAGAGATTGTGATTGTAAAGGAACTTGAGACAGGCGATAACTTCCTTTAGGACTCTCTTACGACTCATCTGTGACTCATTCCAGAAAAACATCAAAAAATAAATAATAGTTATTTGTGAACAATTTTCTAATTATGTAGGTATCAGTTTTGAATTATTATTATTGAGAGATTGTGATTGTAAAGGAACTTGAGACAGGCGATAACTTCCTTTAAAGGACTCTCTTACGACTCATCTGTGACTCATTCCAGAAAAACATCAAAAAATAAATAATAGTTATTTGTGAACAATTTTCTAATTATGTAGGTATCAGTTTTGAATTATTATTATTGAGAGATTGTGATTGTAAAGGAACTTGAGACAGGCGATAACTTCCTTTAGGACTCTCTTACGACTCATCTGTGACTCATTCCAGAAAAACATCAAAAAATAAATAATAGTTATTTGTGAACAATTTTCTAATTATGTAGGTATCAGTTTTGAATTATTATTATTGAGAGATTGTGATTGTAAAGGAACTTGAGACAGGCGATAACTTCCTTTAGGACTCTCTTACGACTCATCTGTGACTCATTCCAGAAAAACATCAAAAAATAAATAATAGTTATTTGTGAACAATTTTCTAATTATGTAGGTATCAGTTTTGAATTATTATTATTGAGAGATTGTGATTGTAAAGGAACTTGAGACAGGCGATAACTTCCTTTAGGACTCTCTTACGACTCATCTGTGACTCATTCCAGAAAAACATCAAAAAATAAATAATAGTTATTTGTGAACAATTTTCTAATTATGTAGGTATCAGTTTTGAATTATTATTATTGAGAGATTGTGATTGTAAAGGAACTTGAGACAGGCGATAACTTCCTTTAGGACTCTCTTACGACTCATCTGTGACTCATTCCAGAAAAACATCAAAAAATAAATAATAGTTATTTGTGAACAATTTTCTAATTATGTAGGTATCAGTTTTGAATTATTATTATTGAGAGATTGTGATTGTAAAGGAACTTGAGACAGGCGATAACTTCCTTTAGGACTCTCTTACGACTCATCTGTGACTCATTCCAGAAAAACATCAAAAAATAAATAATAGTTATTTGTGAACAATTTTCTAATTATGTAGGTATCAGTTTTGAATTATTATTATTGAGAGATTGTGATTGTAAAGGAACTTGAGACAGGCGATAACTTCCTTTAGGACTCTCTTACGACTCATCTGTGACTCATTCCAGAAAAACATCAAAAAATAAATAATAGTTATTTGTGAACAATTTTCTAATTATGTAGGTATCAGTTTTGAATTATTATTATTGAGAGATTGTGATTGTAAAGGAACTTGAGACAGGCGATAACTTCCTTTAGGACTCTCTTACGACTCATCTGTGACTCATTCCAGAAAAACATCAAAAAATAAATAATAGTTATTTGTGAACAATTTTCTAATTATGTAGGTATCAGTTTTGAATTATTATTATTGAGAGATTGTGATTGTAAAGGAACTTGAGACAGGCGATAATTCCTTTAGGACTCTTTACGATCATCTGTGACTATTGAAAAACATCAAAAAATAAATAATGTTAAAATTTTCTAATTTTGTATCTTTTAATTATTATTATTAGAGTTTATTGAAAACTTAACAGGCATAAGTTCTTTGGATCTCTTACGACTCTCTGTGACTCATTCCAGAAAAAATCAAAAAATAAATAATAGTTATTTGTGAAAATTTTCTAATTATGTAGGTATCAGTTTTGAATATTATTATTGAGAGATTGTGATTGTAAAGGAACTTGAGACAGGGATAACTTCCTTTAGGACTTTTACGACTCATTTGACTCATTCCAAAAAACATCAAAAAATAAATAATAGTTATTTGTGAACAATTTTTAATTATGTGTATCAGTTTTGAATTATTATTATTGAGAGATTTGATTGTAAAGGAACTTGAGACAGGCGATAATTCCTTTAGGACTCTCTTACGACTCATCTGTGACTCATTCCAGAAAAACATCAAAAAATAAATAATAGTTATTTGTGAACAATTTTCTAATTATGTAGGTATCAGTTTTGAATTATTATTATTGAGAGATTGTGATTGTAAAGGAACTTGAGACAGGCGATAACTTCCTTTAGGACTCTCTTACGACTCATCTGTGACTCATTCCAGAAAAACATCAAAAAATAAATAATAGTTATTTGTGAACAATTTTCTAATTATGTAGGTATCAGTTTTGAATTATTATTATTGAGAGATTGTGATTGTAAAGGAACTTGAGACAGGCGATAACTTCCTTTAGGACTCTCTTACGACTCATCTGTGACTCATTCCAGAAAAACATCAAAAAATAAATAATAGTTATTTGTGAACAATTTTCTAATTATGTAGGTATCAGTTTTGAATTATTATTATTGAGAGATTGTGATTGTAAAGGAACTTGAGACAGGCGATAATTCCTTTAGGACTCTCTTACGACTCATCTGTGACTCATTCCAGAAAAACATCAAAAAATAAATAATAGTTATTTGTGAACAATTTTCTAATTATGTAGGTATCAGTTTTGAATTATTATTATTGAGAGATTGTGATTGTAAAGGAACTTGAGACAGGCGATAATTCCTTTAGGACTCTCTTACGACTCATCTGTGACTCATTCCAGAAAAACATCAAAAAATAAATAATAGTTATTTGTGAACAATTTTCTAATTATGTAGGTATCAGTTTTGAATTATTATTATTGAGAGATTGTGATTGTAAAGGAACTTGAGACAGGCGATAACTTCCTTTAAGACTCTCTTACGACTCATCTGTGACTCATTCCAGAAAAACATCAAAAAATAAATAATAGTTATTTGTGAACAATTTTCTAATTATGTAGGTATCAGTTTTGAATTATTATTATTGAGAGATTGTGATTGTAAAGGAACTTGAGACAGGCGATAACTTCCTTTAAGACTCTCTTACGACTCATCTGTGACTCATTCCAGAAAAACATCAAAAAATAAATAATAGTTATTTGTGAACAATTTTCTAATTATGTAGGTATCAGTTTTGAATTATTATTATTGAGAGATTGTGATTGTAAAGGAACTTGAGACAGGCGATAACTTCCTTTAAGACTCTCTTACGACTCATCTGTGACTCATTCCAGAAAAACATCAAAAAATAAATAATAGTTATTTGTGAACAATTTTCTAATTATGTAGGTATCAGTTTTGAATTATTATTATTGAGAGATTGTGATTGTAAAGGAACTTGAGACAGGCGATAACTTCCTTTAGGACTCTCTTACGACTCATCTGTGACTCATTCCAGAAAAACATCAAAAAATAAATAATAGTTATTTGTGAACAATTTTCTAATTATGTAGGTATCAGTTTTGAATTATTATTATTGAGAGATTGTGATTGTAAAGGAACTTGAGACAGGCGATAACTTCCTTTAGGACTCTCTTACGACTCATCTGTGACTCATTCCAGAAAAACATCAAAAAATAAATAATAGTTATTTGTGAACAATTTTCTAATTATGTAGGTATCAGTTTTGAATTATTATTATTGAGAGATTGTGATTGTAAAGGAACTTGAGACAGGCGATAACTTCCTTTAAGACTCTCTTACGACTCATCTGTGACTCATTCCAGAAAAACATCAAAAAATAAATAATAGTTATTTGTGAACAATTTTCTAATTATGTAGGTATCAGTTTTGAATTATTATTATTGAGAGATTGTGATTGTAAAGGAACTTGAGACAGGCGATAACTTCCTTTAGGACTCTCTTACGACTCATCTGTGACTCATTCCAGAAAAACATCAAAAAATAAATAATAGTTATTTGTGAACAATTTTCTAATTATGTAGGTATCAGTTTTGAATTATTATTATTGAGAGATTGTGATTGTAAAGGAACTTGAGACAGGCGATAACTTCCTTTAGGACTCTCTTACGACTCATCTGTGACTCATTCCAGAAAAACATCAAAAAATAAATAATAGTTATTTGTGAACAATTTTCTAATTATGTAGGTATCAGTTTTGAATTATTATTATTGAGAGATTGTGATTGTAAAGGAACTTGAGACAGGCGATAACTTCCTTTAGGACTCTCTTACGACTCATCTGTGACTCATTCCAGAAAAACATCAAAAAATAAATAATAGTTATTTGTGAACAATTTTCTAATTATGTAGGTATCAGTTTTGAATTATTATTATTGAGAGATTGTGATTGTAAAGGAACTTGAGACAGGCGATAACTTCCTTTAAGACTCTCTTACGACTCATCTGTGACTCATTCCAGAAAAACATCAAAAAATAAATAATAGTTATTTGTGAACAATTTTCTAATTATGTAGGTATCAGTTTTGAATTATTATTATTGAGAGATTGTGATTGTAAAGGAACTTGAGACAGGCGATAACTTCCTTTAAGACTCTCTTACGACTCATCTGTGACTCATTCCAGAAAAACATCAAAAAATAAATAATAGTTATTTGTGAACAATTTTCTAATTATGTAGGTATCAGTTTTGAATTATTATTATTGAGAGATTGTGATTGTAAAGGAACTTGAGACAGGCGATAACTTCCTTTAAGACTCTCTTACGACTCATCTGTGACTCATTCCAGAAAAACATCAAAAAATAAATAATAGTTATTTGTGAACAATTTTCTAATTATGTAGGTATCAGTTTTGAATTATTATTATTGAGAGATTGTGATTGTAAAGGAACTTGAGACAGGCGATAACTTCCTTTAGGACTCTCTTACGACTCATCTGTGACTCATTCCAGAAAAACATCAAAAAATAAATAATAGTTATTTGTGAACAATTTTCTAATTATGTAGGTATCAGTTTTGAATTATTATTATTGAGAGATTGTGATTGTAAAGGAACTTGAGACAGGCGATAACTTCCTTTAGGACTCTCTTACGACTCATCTGTGACTCATTCCAGAAAAACATCAAAAAATAAATAATAGTTATTTGTGAACAATTTTCTAATTATGTAGGTATCAGTTTTGAATTATTATTATTGAGAGATTGTGATTGTAAAGGAACTTGAGACAGGCGATAAGTTCCTTTAGGACTCTCTTACGACTCATCTGTGACTCATTCCAGAAAAACATCAAAAAATAAATAATAGTTATTTGTGAACAATTTTCTAATTATGTAGGTATCAGTTTTGAATTATTATTATTGAGAGATTGTGATTGTAAAGGAACTTGAGACAGGCGATAACTTCCTTTAGGACTCTCTTACGACTCATCTGTGACTCATTCCAGAAAAACATCAAAAAATAAATAATAGTTATTTGTGAACAATTTTCTAATTATGTAGGTATCAGTTTTGAATTATTATTATTGAGAGATTGTGATTGTAAAGGAACTTGAGACAGGCGATAACTTCCTTTAAGACTCTCTTACGACTCATCTGTGACTCATTCCAGAAAAACATCAAAAAATAAATAATAGTTATTTGTGAACAATTTTCTAATTATGTAGGTATCAGTTTTGAATTATTATTATTATTGATAAATTTTTATTGTAAAGGAACTTGAGACAGGCTTCTTTTAGAACTCTTTTACGACTTATCTGGGACTCATCCCAGAAAAAAAATATATATTACGACTACTGTACTACTGACAAATTTTGGTAACGTCGTGCATTTGTGACAGCAGTTTCGTATCTATGTATTAGATTTCAATTTATTCGTTTTGAGTAGCATAATTTTACTGGTAATAAATCATCATGTATTTGTAACAAGCACTCAATTCCTTGAGGACGTTTTACAGCTCATACAAAACTTGTTCCGAAAAAATATATAAAAAGAATATAAAAAAATTACTAGATAATCAAAATTTGTCAATAGTTTATTAATTGTGTATCAGATTTTAATTTTTTTATTTAACAATTTTGACTGCGTATTATATCATGCACTTGTGACCAATCAAAAAGGTTTTTAAGGCTCTTAATGTTCATTTGCGACTCGTTCTGAAAACATACCAAAAATTACTCTCAAATAAATAAATAATCTAATAATTTTCCGATTTAAATAACTATTGTTAACGTTTGTATACGGTAAAAAATTGTCTTGCATTTTTACACTCTTTTACGGCTCATCGGCGACTCGTTTCGAAAATATATCCCAGAAGCTGTTTTAACAACTATGAAATAACTTAAGACAATAAAGTCGGTACGTACCTGATTAACTTTTCTCTATATAATTAAAAGTAACTACATAATTAGTAATTACAACTTACAACAATAAATATTAATAAGGCAGCATTTTTTTAAATTATTTTTACTTTCTGTCAACAATGCCACTATTTTGTGCACAGTAAAGTTGTTCTCAATAATATAAAATTATGGTGACAGTTACTAATTAATTAATTACTCACTTAATTATAATTCAAATAAGTGATGTTATAATAGGTAGGTACATAACTAACTATTGTAAGTCAATAAATGCTTTTGTACTTCTAGTATGTAATAAGAGATCTATATGGACAATTAAATTGCCGCCAAGAACCAATAAATAATATTTTTTCATAAATGTTTAATATTGAAAAATAGTAATAGTTAATAACCTTTACTAATCACGT
The DNA here is from genome assembly GCA_029378335.1 of Agrilus mali. NCBI lineage: Eukaryota > Metazoa > Arthropoda > Insecta > Coleoptera > Buprestidae > Agrilus > Agrilus mali. Next base: position 11,539,248 of record CM055663.1, on the reverse strand, counting down.
ATTTACGCCACTTTGTGTGCCCCTTACTGCTCCTTTTTCTTGTAATTTTCTTTAAAGCATCCCCCTTAAGTACTTGGCGACAACGCTATTTTAAATTAAAATTAAAATATATACTTAAAGATTATGTTAAGTCCTATTTGCATGTGCATTACCAGAATAATTTTTAAGCCACTTCACTATATTTTCAAAATTTCTCTTTTTCCAATTCACGTTCGCCTCTGTCTGTTCAATGGCCTGTTGTATGGTCCTGGTCACCACATCCTCTTCCATTATTTTCGCAAATCTCTCCATCTGTAAATACCATTATAAACAGGTATCGAATATTATTAAATACAAGGGAGTTTTACAAAAAGCGATAAAGATTATAAACGTTTCAGCTTGCTCGTATTTCCTCAACATTATTATATTATCTGGTACAGGTACACCAACATTAAAAGTAATGTATTTCAAGAAGTCATAAAATTTTTAACATTCCTTAGAATATTAGCTATAAGCGAAGTGACATCAAAGAGAATTAAACACTGCATATTTTATTTGTGTCCAGATTTTACAAGCCTTTCCCATTATATATTTTTTTCTACTCTTTTGATTATCTAGTGCAGTTAAGACAATAGTAAAATGAATGAATTTATTAAACGGTTAATGCATAACTTCTTTATTACCAGTTAAAGTGGTTCTACAGAGAATTAAACTTCAAACAAACTATGGTATTAATAAATTTTTCGTGCAATAATTTTTATTGTTAACAAACATTAAATGCAAAAGGTTTTAAAAAGTATCATAAAATTTTATAACCCTTTCCTACCATTATTTTCTTCCTACCTTTTTTATTATCTGGTATAGTAAGGACAACATTAAAAGCAATGAGTGTACAAAAAAGGTCATAAAACGCTTAAGGCCGCCTTTTTTTATTACCAAATATAGTTAAGGCGATGCTACAGATAATTAATAATTTAAGGCAGAAGCTATGACATTTATAAATTTTTCATTACACTTTTTTTTGTCTAAATTGGAGCAACGTTAAATGTAAAAAGTACTAAACAGAATCATAAAATTTTGTATGTCTTTCCTACCATTAATTTTCTTCCTACATTTTTATTATCTGGTATAGTTAGGACAACATTAAAAGCAATGAGTGTACGAAAAAGGTCATTAAACGCTCAAGGCCGCCTTTTTTATTACCAAATATAGTTAAGGCGATGCTACAGATAATTAATAATTTAAGGCAGAAGCTATGACATTTATAAATTTTTCATTACACTTTTTTTTGTCTAAATTGGAGCAACGTTAAATGTAAAAAGTACTAAACAGAATCATAAAATTTTGTATGTCTTTCCTACCATTAATTTTCTTCCTACATTTTTATTATCTGGTATAGTTAGGACAACATTAAAAGCAATGAGTGTACGAAAAAGGTCATTAAACGCTCAAGGCCGCCTTTTTTATTACCAAATATAGTTAAGGCGATGCTATAGATAATTAATAATTTAAGGCAGAGGCTATGACATTTATAAATTTTTCATTACACTTTTTTTTGTCTAAATTGGAGCAACGTTAAATGTAAAAAGTACTAAACAGAATCATAAAATTTTGTATGTCTTTCCTACCATTAATTTTCTTCCTACATTTTTATTATCTGGTATAGTTAGGACAACATTAAAAGCAATGAGTGTACGAAAAAGGTCATTAAACGCTCAAGGCCGCCTTTTTTATTACCAAATATAGTTAAGGCGATGCTACAGATAATTAATAATTTAAGGCAGAAGCTATGACATTTATAAATTTTTCATTACACTTTTTTTTGTCTAAATTGGAGCAACGTTAAATGTAAAAAGTACTAAACAGAATCATAAAATTTTGTATGTCTTTCCTACCATTAATTTTTTTCCTAAATTTTTTATTATCTGGTATAGTTAGGACAACATTAAAAGCAATGAGTGTACGAAAAAGGTCATTAAACGCTCAAGGCCGCCTTTTTTATTACCAAATATAGTTAAGGCGATGCTACAGATAATTAATAATTTAAGGCAGAAGCTATGACATTTATAAATTTTTCATTACACTATTTTTGTCTAAATTGGAGCAACGTTAACTGTAAAAAGTTCTAAACAGAATCATAAAATTTTGTATGTCTTTCCTACCATTAATTTTCTTCCTACATTTTTTATTATCTGGTATAGTTAGGACAACATTAAAAGCAATGAGTGTACAAAAAAGGTCATAAAACGCTCAAGGCCGCCTTTTTTTATTACCAAATATAGTTAAGGCGATGCTACAGATAATTAAATTTAAAACAGAACCTATGGCTATAAGTAAGGTCACAAAATTTTATAAACCTTTTCTGTCAGTCTTTTTCTTTCTACCTTTTTTATTATCTGGTACGGTTAAAGCGACGGTAATATCAACTATTTTATAAAAAGACCGTAAAATGCCTAAAGCTTAGCTTTGTTATTACCAAGCATGGTTGAAGCGGTGCTACAGAGTATAAAATTTTAAACAGAAGCTATAAATAGTATTCATAATTTTTTATAAAATTAGTTTTGTCTTTGTTGAAACAACGTTAAATTCAAAAAAATTAGCTAATGTCATAAAATTTTATAAACCATTGCTACTTTCCATTTTTCATTTACATTTTTTATTGTCTGGTACATTAGAGAAAACATTAAAAATCCATAAAACGCTTAAAGCTTTGTTTCTCAATTGTCAATTAGGGAGGAGAATTAAAAGGAAATTTAAACTACAAAACTTTTCACAAATTAATTTTTATCGAAGTCGAAGCAACGTTAAATGTATAAACAGTATCAAACGGCGCCATTAATTTTTCTTAATATATGATACAGTTAAGCAACAATTTTAGTGAAAAAAGTCATAAAACGCTTAAATTTTTTTTTATTACCGGATATAATTGGAGTGGTTAAATTTAAAATAGGTCTCTCGCATTTAAAAACTTTTCACTAATTTATACTTGTCCAAGTTTAGGCAACGTTAAATAAAAGTGAATTTTAAACATGATCGTCAAATTTATATGCCTGTCTTCCTGCTTAATTTTTTGTGATTTACATTCAAAAGGGTTACCTTTAAAACTAACATATTTGTACTAAAGTCATAAAAGGGCCATATACCCTTCAGTCCCCTTTTTATAAGTGCTAGATATCGCTATGAACCTGTTAAAGAAAATCAACTTTTAAGTAGGGCCATAAAACATACAAAGCACGTTACATATTTCTTTGTCTAGTTTTTTTAACACTTTGTATACAAGGGCAACATTACATCTTACTGGCCATTAAACAAAATTAGTAGATAATTGAAATTAAGCTGCTTGTTATTAGATGCTGTCAAAATATACTTAATGAGAACCGACTTTATGGAGCATAAAAATTTTCATATTGTCTCCTAATCATTTTATGACCAAGGCAACATTAAACGTAGCTAGTTAGTGGTCATAAAACATAATTTTACATACTTAATAATTATCAGTGTGTATTTTAGAAAAAAATAGGCACTTATAAAATTTAACAACTGTCTTTAAAAGTCAATACCTTTTAATTTTACACGCACTATAACTCAACTACCAGATGAAATTACGAATATAAAAATTACTTAAAAATGTTACAAACTGGGCGCGATTTTAATTAATATCAACAACATAGTTTTTTTTTAACTTACCTCTTCTATTTCAAGACGAGTACTGGATTGGGATGTGCAGCTTCTAATTATGGCATTAAGTAACATTATAGAAGATCCAACACTAGAAAAAGAAAACACTCATTTAACGCCATATCGTACAACCCTAATTTTATCGACAACTTACTAATCCCTGATTTTTAACCAGTTCTCTTTTAGAAATCTAAAGGCCAAATCCTGGCCAACAGGATTATTAGCAACAGCCGAAAAGACTCTAGCTGAGTCCTGCTTTCTAATCCCTGAATTTTCTGTTACTGCCCAATGGAGATATCTGCTCAGAAGCCAGATCTCCCGGGAACAACCTAAAGCTGTAAGGAGGATTTCTTTGTCTGACCCCACTTCAGATGCAAGATATCGTTTCCATGCAAAGTCCCATTCTTCTTGACCTCCAACCCGGATGGCAGTACAGTAGACAAGACTTTTTATATTCGGTGATATTCTAACAAAAAGAATGACATACTGGTACCATAACATTTATTATAGGTACTTAACTTTAATTTTTTACGATTGTTTTAAAATAATTTTTAACCGACAAGAAAAAATTAGAAAACAATATTTATCAAAAACCCCAAAGGGGCGTTTATCATTCCTCGTATACAAACAGGGTTGGCTCTTTTATAGGTACAGGATTTGCAGAATTATTGGTAACTTCTGGCGACTCTTCATAATTTTTAGATTACAAAAACATACTTATATATACCTGTTTTGAGAACATCCCATAAAGCTAAAGACTTCATCAATAAAATTCGATTATAATATAAATAAACGCCGGAGCTCAGGATGAATTAGTAATAAACATAAATACTTCAATTTTTGCAACTTTTAATTGGTAATTTTAATAAAGCCCTTTGACATAATACTTGAAACTTTTATTTTTTTTTATAGAAGTTTTTAAAAATATTTTTAACTAAACAATTTGAAAGAAAAACAGAAAATGGTGATTACCTATACTGCGTTACAAAAAGAAGGCGTCGTAAAATTACACGAACATACTCATATCTGACATATTTCTAAATAAATAACTAACTAAATAACTAAACAATGGAAACCATTTGAATTAGAAATATAAGTACCTATTTGAAGTAATTTTTGGAAAGTTTAACTGGTAGGTACGTTACAGTATTTACTTGACTTCCATTTTTAATTACTATAAATAATCAATAGAAAATAAATTTTTGACTGGAAATATTGCTAAATCCTATTAAAAAAAGTCTTCAAATATATATTTTTTTATAAAGGGTTTTAAAATATATACAGGGCTTTTCTAGTTGATGGGCTATTAGTAATATATGAATTAGTAGAAAGAATTCAATTTTGAAACTTGGGCTCATTTAGTTATTGTTTATGCCGCTTCTTTTAAAAATATATTTTAAGTTCGATTTACATCCGGTTATACCGGAAGTCGACACCAACTTTGTTATTTTAAATAGAATGGTATATTTTTTACGCTGAATTCAAATAGAACGTGTAATTCTAAGGTAAGTTTGATAACCAACTTGTACGCCTATGACGATCGGTTTTTGAGTTAATTTAATTTATAGAAAAAAAATCCTTACCACAACCCAAACTATAAAAAATCATAACTTCAACAAAATATGACTTAGACTGTTGAAATTTTTATTAGTAATAGCTGAAATATTAGTGCTAACGCCTTGACAGAATTGAACTAAATAATTTATACAGGGCGTTCAAAATAAAACTCTAAAGTTTAAAAACTTCAAAACCGAATAACCTCGTTTTTTCAAATGGCACCTACCAATTTTATTTTTTCAATCGACTCCTTTTTTGATCCTCTTTTGATGTATATAGATACTTCCTATTGTTTTATTTGAAAATTTTTGAGTAATTTTGAATTATTACTTAAAATAGCCAATTTTAATATTTTTCACATAAAAAGGTGTGCCTTGGAAAAATGACAACTAACGGCAATTAATGCAAAATGAAACCAAAAATCGCATTTCGATTAATTTCTGTTACAAAAAATAATCAAAAACGAAAACTTCAATTGAAGTATTTCTTATAAAACTTTGTCTCGAACATCTCCCTAACATAAATTAAGCGATAAAAATGGTTTTACTGTGATTTGCTTTGATTGTCGTTAGATAGTCAACTGTCCAAGGCACACCCTTATTACGCCAAGATAAATGAAATAATCTATATTTTAAAAATTCTAAATTACTCAAAATTTTTCAAATTAAACAATAGGAAGTATCAATGTGGATCGAAAGAAGATAAAAAAGGAATCGATTGAAAAAATAAAATATGGTAGGTGCCTTTTGAAAAACCAAGTTGTTTGAAATTGTTAAACATTAGAATTACATTTTGAACACCCTGTATAAATTATTTAGTTCAATTTTATCAAGGCATAAGTACTAATATAGTAATATTCAACTATTACCAGTAAAAATTTCAACAGTCTTAGTCGTATTTTGTGGAAGTTATGATTTTTTATAATTTGTGTTGTGGTAGCGATTTTTTTTCATATGAATTACATTAACTCAGAAACCGATCGTCATAGGTGTAGGTACAAGTTGGTTATCAAACTTACCTTAGAATTACAAGTTCTATTTGAATTCAGCGTAAAAAATATATCATTCCATTTAAAATAACGAATTTGGGTGTCGACTTTCGAACTTAAAAATATTTTTAAAAGAAGCGGCATAAAGAATAACCAAATAAGCCCAAGTTTCAGAATTGAATTCTTTTTACTAATTCATGTACTTCTAATAGCCCATTAACTTGAAAAACCCTGCAGAACTCCTGGTAACTTCAAATTTAAAGAAAAATATTTAAAAAAGAAAGATAGTAATCTAAGTGTCTTAAAAATATGATAGGTCATAAAATTGCACGAACATACACATGCACGATAGTTTTCTACAAAAATAAGGACCTCGTCTGAAAATCCGACAATAATATAAATAAACAACGGGAATCGATTGATTTGGAAGTATAAGTATGTACTTGGAATAAATGTTGGAAAATTGAAGTAGTGCTACTTACTTAACTTCCATTCTTGACTATTATCATGTCAGTTTTTGATTGAAAATTTTAATAAACCCTTTTAGCAAAATCCTTGAAATTTTTATTTTTATAGAAATTTTTATATATTCAAAATTCCTAGCGACTTCGCCAATTTTCAAAATTGACGGAAAACATTTAAGAAAAGAAAAACAATATTGATTCTATTGAATTAAAAAATTTTAAGTAAAATTACAAGAAAACACGCATATATCAGTATTTTCTAGAAAAATAAAAACTTTATCTGGAAAGTTAAATTGTAATACAAATAAACCACAAGAATCACTTTAGTTAAATTAGGTTAAGTTAAGTTAGGCATTTTAGCAAAATCTTTGGAACATATCCTTTTTTATAAAGGTTTTTTAAAATATTAAGAATTCTGGCAACTTTTTTCAAAATAAAGGAAAAATATTATATTTAAAGAAAAGAAACAATGGGGTCCTACTGCATTAATGACTGTTTTCCACAAAAATAACGAGTCATTTAGAAAAAATTATCAATAATTTAAATAAAAGAAACAGGAAAGTTAGTAAAAATGTAAAAAATATTAAATTTGCTTAACTTCAATTTTTATTATCATATAAATTTTTGACTGAAAAATTTTAATGAAGCCGTTTAGGAAAATTCTTTGAACTTTTATTTTTTTTATACAAATATATTTAGCAATATTCACAACTTCCGGGGACTTCGCCAATTTCCACCATTAATAAAAAATATTTAAAAACGAAAAAAGTAGGGATCATACTGCACTATAAAAAATTAAAGGCCGTGATATTACGTGAACATATTTATACATAACCCTTTCCTAAAAAAGTAATGATCTCATCGATAAAATTAAACAATAGTAGATATAAATAGATAATGGTAATTGTTTGAGTTAGGAATACAAATATTTGAAGTAGAAGTTGGAAAATAAATGTTGGATAAATATTGATTAGAACTTACGGGTTGTGTCGATCAGGATCTGGACTCATCCTCCAGTTTTGAAACTGGATAACCGCGTTGCTGACACAGTCAAAGTTTCCCAAGAGACAAACCCTCCACAATAAGGCAAACCGAGTGTAAATAGTCAACTGAGAATCCGTTGCCTTCTCTTTAAATCCGATTTCACGATAAAGTTTTTCCGTCAAATCGAGCATGTAATTCTGTAATAAACAAAATGTTTTTACGCAGGAGTTAATTTATCATAATCATAGAAAAATTGATCCAAAAAATACTGAAAAATTGCAATTACCATTGGAAACTTCTTAAATACGAAGATGATTAATTACATCCAAGTTTAACCACTTTATATTTATATCTAAGTTAAATATTGTCTTACCTTGTAATATTCAAAGTCTGCGGTTCGAATAATCATTTCTTCAACATATTCCAGTGCTGTAAGGGCGGCCTTCCAGGGAACATAATCCTTTTCGTGCTTGAGATACATGGTAATTTTAAAAAGAGCTAAGTCGTAATCTAAATCTCCGGAGATCGCCAAGTTCATGGCATCGTCGAGGATTTGTGCCCTATTCGCGGTCGGAATTCTAACGTACTCCTTCTCATTCATAAGCTGCGACAAGAGCATTTCCCAATTTTTTCTGTCGTAATTCACCCTGTAGTAACCTGTCTGGTTGACATTCACCTAAAAGAATAACAAATTCGATATTTAGCTAAAGGTATTTAAAAATTTCAGGAATTCAGTATTATTTAAAGCACTCATTTATTGGCGAATTTCTGGACCATTAATATCGGACTTAGTTCAATAAACACAACTCACAATGTTTATTATTGAAGCTATTTTGAGGAGAAATCAAACAATGAACGAACATTACAGTCATAAAAATTTTACCAAAAGCCAGTCCTCTGGATAATTGTCTTTCAAAACGATTTCAGGTTCAGCACGTAGCCAAACTGACCTCATGACACGGTCAGTTTTATATTCATACGTTAGTGGAATCCACCAGTTGGACCCATTACTGCTACCATTGGAATTAAGTCTACTGTCAATGAAAAATCTTCTTTGTTTACAAGAAAACTGTTTGTTTTTGTAATCTCTCTCAACAGTTACTATCGGAAATCCTGTCTGAAGGGTCCAAGTGTCCATTATTTCCTTGATTGAGGTGTTTGAGTCCAAAACTTTACTTTCATGGGCTTCCAAAGTCAAGGCTGCCCACAGGTCGTCTTGTTCGGCATTACCAAAAAATCTGCAAAAATTCAAAGATCTTGAAATGTATTCAAGGAATTTTAAGGAAACCTTATTACCTTTCTTTGAGATATTTAGTTAATCCTCTTTGGAATACTTCTGTTGTGAGGAAGTTGTCCATCATTCGAATAATTGTGGCTCCTGAAAATGTCACGTAAAATATTCCTGTGATCTTGAACACTTATAAAAAAAATACCTTTTGCGTACGATATCCTGTCAAAAATATCATTAATTTCAACAGGGTTGTTAACTTCAACAGATATTTCATGTGAAGACTTTAGAGCATCCAAAGAAAATACATTTTGGAGTTCGTATACCACAAATTGGTCCAAAACGTTCCATTCAGGGTATATCTATAAGGAAAATGTTAGTATCTAAAATACATTTAAAAAAAATGTATTTTAAAGTTATTAAACCTACAGCATTGGTACCAATGTATTCCATATAACTGGCAAATCCTTCGTTAAGCCATAAATCAGTCCACCACTTTGGGGTGACTAAATTTCCGAACCATTGGTGGGCCAGTTCGTGGGAAACCACAGTTGCAACCCTCTGCAAGGTCACTTTATCCGAAACACCCTCCATATATAACATTGCAGTTTCCCTAATAAGAGAGCAGAGTTTGACTTATTAAACTTTCAATAGCCTTTATAATTAATTCTTTACGGACCTGTATGTTATCAGACCCCAGTTTTCCATTGCCCCTGCTGAGAAATCAGGTAAAGCAATCATATCGATTTTCGGTAGAGGAAATTTAATTTTGAAATAATTTTCGTAAAAACGCAAAATTTTTGGTCCAATTTCAAGGCTATATCTGGCTTGGAGGAGAGCTTCCTTTCTGGCCCATACGGAAAAATTCCCATCGCTTTTATTCTCAAAATTGGATATAACAAACGCAACCAAATACGTGGACATTGGAAGAGATTCCTCGAAATGATCCCACTGGTATCCAGGCATACCAGCACTGTTGATGTTACCAATTACATAATTATTTACAGAAGCAGTTCAAAGAAAATTTAACCATTTAAAAGCAAGTAGGTAGAGTACTTTTCCAAAAATAACTCTTTGTTATTATTTAAACATGCGTTTGTTTTCAAATGATATTTAAAAGTTTCCGTGCAATTGTAACGTAATAATAATTGGTTTTTATGAAAATCGCTGACAGGGTCGCTTGTAAAATATTTGATTTATAGGCTTATTAGCAAAGCGTTTCATTAAATACGTAAAATACGATTTTCTCCCAATTAACCTTGTTTATACAACGTTTTGCGTTACATTTAGGCTATAAAACCCACAATATTTAATTAACCGGATTATAATAAGTCTTCTTCGTTTTGGCTGAGTGCCTAACAAAACTCACTGCGTTATAAATGAATTTAAGGATTCTGTATTGCCAAATTGTACAAATAACGTTAAATAAATCAATATTTCATTAAGTATATATATATTTATTCAATTTTCCACATGGGAAGACTAAAAAATATATTTCAAAAATACTTAGTAAAGTAATTACATTTGAAGACATTGAAATGAAATGTTGAATCGTTTTGGATACTTGCTCTTTCTTATTTTCATCGTCGTAAAGTTTAGCTCTCAAATTTAAGTTTGTAATATTTTCGATTTCCTGCCAATTTAACTTAGTGTTCAATTGCTGTGCAAGTGAATTGATTTGAAGGCAAATTTCTAATAATTTTAAGAAAGCAATCTTCCAAAAGTTACTAAAATTCCATTCAAGAAATAATTCATGAGTAATATTATTAATAATAACAGCTCCAATTTTTTTATTATACCTATTCGTCCTTTATTCCGCCTTTATTACCTATCACAATTATTGGTTCATTAACTCGGGGAATTGTTTTGTTCTTTACAGTTAAAAAAAAAAAACAATTCTTACTTACACAGTATTGGATTTTCCCGGCAGCTTTGGCATGTTGGAAATGGAATTCATGTTTCTGGGTCTGGCGATGCTGATTTTAAATCGAGCTTTCAAAGCTGGCTCGTCGAAACACGGGAAAGCTCTTCGTGCGTCTGTAGGCTGAAATTGTGTGGCAGCGATCCACCTGTTGACAATTGGCAAAGAAAAATAAACAGAGCTTTCGCGTTTGAAACAAACAACTCAAAGCACAATCGATAAATCAAATAACTTCCATTAATTTCACCCCATTCAAAGTTAATCCGACAAGTTTTATAAGCCTTTTCATAAAAAAAGAAAATGAAGCACTTGGGTGTACAAAGTACAAAAATATATATTAGTTGAAATAAAGCAAACCATGTACAGCACATGCTATCCCATGTGGCAAAATTATATTTGTAAATAGTACATAATAAACTTCATAACTAAACCACTCATTTTTTCGATAATAAGGTCTAAATGTCATTAACATAAGGACATAAGGTAGAATAGTGGGGGCTGTCAAAGGGAAGGTGGTAAGACAGCAGCTCCTACTGCGTACAGTATAAATAAGTATAGCGTGTACTGTCTTATGTGGTGAAATATTTTGTGGTTATCCACATCAAAACCTACCAAGTTTTGTTATTTGCTGTATAAGAGCTCCTGTAAAATCCCTGCAAAACATCCTTTAACTCCCCTGTATAATGAATTTCCAAATAGTACTGAACGCCAGCCTGTAATTTTTCTTTCAATTGTATTATAATAAACTGACGCTTATAATCAAAACTGACTCGTTTAACAGGAATGTTCTTTTCGTTTTTATAAAATTTATTAGCAGCACTGTACACCAATACGTTTCGTATCACCAAATCGTCAGAATGTAACGTTATACTGTACGTATCGCTTGTAACGTTCAAAAGTATCGAAACTTCCCCCTGGAAAGTAAAATTTCCTTCAAACATATAAGGGATCAATTTTATTTCGTAAGAATGAGGAACAACTTCTTTCGGCAACCTCACATCCAATTGATTAGATGTTACGCCATCTATTCTTGATGTAGTTTGAATACTGGTAGGTGATATGGTACTAAATATCGTAGAAATTTCAATACTGCTTGTGAGATAGTCCACAGGTGTTGTAGATCTACTTCTTGATGTTGTTGACTCAGTTTCCCTGGTTGGTGGTGATTTTCGGTTGCTACAGTTCTCGAGAGCTCTTACAATGTTTCCGTCCGCACTTTCACAGGATACAGCACTGTAAACGATCAAACCGGTTGCCACTAAAGACACCACGAATGCACAAAACAAAATTAACGCACAACAGTTTGATATAATTATTGATTTTCTTCTCCGAAATGATGTTGTTATCGCCTCCATTATGTTAAAGCTTTCGCCATTGTGGGTCATGTTCTACAACAAAAAAAAATGTTTCATTAAAAAATACATACCTAGTATTAGGTTTTTCAAGTTCTACAGTCTTGCTTTACTAATTTACACATTTCAATCTCTGTGTTTACAAGTCTAAATTAAATATTTTAATCTCAATTTTATAGGTAGGTACTTTACAAGCTTAAGTCTTATATTACAAAAAGCAACATCGTTTTTAAGAAACACATTTGAAATGGTAGCTCTACAAGTTTAATTTTACTTCTAAAGGTTGGTATCTCTATTTTACACGTTCAATGTCACTTTTATAAGGCAGTTTCCTGAGTTAGTCCTGTCTTTACAAGCAGAATATAATTTTGCACCACTCTTTACTAGTTTCAGTTCGAAATTACAAAACAGTCAACAACGTAATAAGGAAATATAATTTATTTTCGATTTTACATGCTTTACAATTTTGCTTTACAAGCTTCGATTTCTGTTTTAAACGCTCAAATTTACTTTTACAAGTCAGTCCCATGTTTTAGCCTCAGTTTTACAAACAGTTTATACTTATAGGTTAATCTTTACAGGATTCAATCCTTGTTTTACGAATTTATAAGAGAACTTTTCCCTCTGCCTTATAAGTAGAATGTGATTTTTAGTTCCACTTTACAAATTACAAAATGTCATCATCGTAATTATAAAATACAATTTGTGTTCGATTTACACAAGTTCACACATTCAATTTCACTTTTATAAGTCAGTTTCCTGAGTTAGTCCTAACTTTACAAGCAGAATATAATTTTACACCCCCCTTTAGAAGTTCCAGTTTGCAATTACAAATAGTCAACAAAGTAGTAAAGAAATATAATTCGTTATCGATTTTACATGCTCTACAATTTTGCTTTACAAGCTTCGATTTCTGTTTTAAACGCTCAAATTTACTTTTACAAGTCAGTCCCATGTTTTAGCCTCAGTTTTACAAACAGAATATACTTATAGGTTAATCTTTACAGGATTCAATCCTTGTTTTACGAATTTATAAGAGAACTTTTCCCTCTGTCTTATAAATAGAATGTGATTTTTAGTTCCACTTTACAAATTATAAAACGTCATCATCGTAATTATAAAATACAATTTGTGTTCGATTTACACAAGTTCACACGTTCAATTTCACTTTTATAAGTCAGTTTCCTGGTTTAGTCCTAACTTTACAAGCAGGGTATAATTTTACACCCCCCTTTAGAAGTTCCAGTTTGCAATTACAAATAGTCAACAACGTAGTAAAGAAATATAATTCGTTATCGATTTTACATGCTCTACAATTTTGCTTTACAAGCTTCGATTTCTGTTTTAAACGCTCAAATTTACTTTTACAAGTCAGTCCCATGTTTTAGCCTCAGTTTTACAAACAGAATATACTTATAGGTTAATCTTTACAGGATTCAATCCTTGTTTTACGAATTTATAAGAGAACTTTTCCCTCTGTCTTATAAATAGAATGTGATTTTTAGTTCCACTTTACAAATTACAAAACGTCATCATCGTAATTATAAAATACAATTTGTGTTCGATTTACACAAGTTCACACGTTCAATTTCACTTTTATAAGTCAGTTTCCTGGTTTAGTCCTAACTTTACAAGCAGGGTATAATTTTACACCCCCCTTTAGAAGTTCCAGTTTGCAATTACAAATAGTCAACAACGTAGTAAAGAAATATAATTCGTTATCGATTTTACATGCTCTACAATTTTGCTTTACAAGCTTCGATTTCTGTTTTAAACGCTCAAATTTACTTTTACAAGTCAGTCCCATGTTTTAGCCTCAGTTTTACAAACAGAATATACTTATAGGTTAATCTTTACAGGATTCAATCCTTGTTTTACGAATTTATAAGAGAACTTTTCCCTCTGTCTTATAAATAGAATGTGATTTTTAGTTCCACTTTACAAATTACAAAACGTCATGATCGTAATTATAAAATACAATTTGTGTTCGATTTACACAAGTTCACACATTCAATTTCACTTTTATAAGTCAGTTTCCTGAGTTAGTCCTAACTTTACAAGCAGAATATAATTTTACACCCCCCTTTAGAAGTTCCAGTTTGCAATTACAAATAGTCAACAACGTAGTAAAGAAATATAATTCGTTATCGATTTTACATGCTCTACAATTTTGCTTTACAAGCTTCGATTTCTGTTTGAAACGCTCAAATTTACTTTTACAAGTCAGTCCCATGTTTTAGCCTCAGTTTTACAAACAGAATATACTTATAGGTTAATCTTTACAGGATTCAATCCTTGTTTTACGAATTTATAAGAGAACTTTTCCCTCTGTCTTATAAATAGAATGTGATTTTTAGTTCCACTTTACAAATTACAAAACGTCATGATCGTAATTATAAAATACAATTTGTGTTCGATTTACACAAGTTCACACGTTCAATTTCACTTTTATAAGTCAGTTTCCTGGTTTAGTCCTAACTTTACAAGCAGGGTATAATTTTACACCCCCCTTTAGAAGTTCCAGTTTGCAATTACAAATAGTCAACAACGTAGTAAAGAAATATAATTCGTTATCGATTTTACATGCTCTACAATTTTGCTTTACAAGCTTCGATTTCTGTTTTAAACGCTCAAATTTACTTTTACAAGTCAGTCCCATGTTTTAGCCTCAGTTTTACAAACAGAATATACTTATAGGTTAATCTTTACAGGATTCAATCCTTGTTTTACGAATTTATAAGAGAACTTTTCCCTCTGTCTTATAAATAGAATGTGATTTTTAGTTCCACTTTACAAATTACAAAACGTCATCATCGTAATTATAAAATACAATTTGTGTTCGATTTACACAAGTTCACACGTTCAATTTCACTTTTATAAGTCAGTTTCCTGGTTTAGTCCTAACTTTACAAGCAGGGTATAATTTTACACCCCCCTTTAGAAGTTCCAGTTTGCAATTACAAATAGTCAACAACGTAGTAAAGAAATATAATTCGTTATCGATTTTACATGCTCTACAATTTTGCTTTACAAGCTTCGATTTCTGTTTTAAACGCTCAAATTTACTTTTACAAGTCAGTCCCATGTTTTAGCCTCAGTTTTACAAACAGAATATACTTATAGGTTAATCTTTACAGGATTCAATCCTTGTTTTACGAATTTATAAGAGAACTTTTCCCTCTGTCTTATAAATAGAATGTGATTTTTAGTTCCACTTTACAAATTACAAAACGTCATCATCGTAATTATAAAATACAATTTGTGTTCGATTTACACAAGTTCACACGTTCAATTTCACTTTTATAAGTCAGTTTCCTGGTTTAGTCCTAACTTTACAAGCAGGGTATAATTTTACACCCCCCTTTAGAAGTTCCAGTTTGCAATTACAAATAGTCAACAACGTAGTAAAGAAATATAATTCGTTATCGATTTTACATGCTCTACAATTTTGCTTTACAAGCTTCGATTTCTGTTTTAAACGCTCAAATTTACTTTTACAAGTCAGTCCCATGTTTTAGCCTCAGTTTTACAAACAGAATATACTTATAGGTTAATCTTTACAGGATTCAATCCTTGTTTTACGAATTTATAAGAGAACTTTTCCCTCTGTCTTATAAATAGAATGTGATTTTTAGTTCCACTTTACAAATTACAAAACGTCATCATCGTAATTATAAAATACAATTTGTGTTCGATTTACACAAGTTCACACGTTCAATTTCACTTTTATAAGTCAGTTTCCTGGTTTAGTCCTAACTTTACAAGCAGGGTATAATTTTACACCCCCCTTTAGAAGTTCCAGTTTGCAATTACAAATAGTCAACAACGTAGTAAAGAAATATAATTCGTTATCGATTTTACATGCTCTACAATTTTGCTTTACAAGCTTCGATTTCTGTTTTAAACGCTCAAATTTACTTTTACAAGTCGGTCCCATGTTTTAGCCTCCGTTTTACAAACAGAATATAATTTTAGGCTACGCACTACAGGTTTTAATTCAGATATATGGTAAAAAGAATAGCAGTTGGTTTACAAGATTCAATTCTTGTTTTACGAGTTTATTGAGTGCTTTTCTCTCTATCTTACAAGTAGGATATAATTTTTGGTACCATTTTAAATATTTTCCATTAGGAAATATAATTTGTATTCGATTTATACAAGTTTTGATGTCTATGTTACATGTATAAGATGATCTCGTATTCTAGCGTCAACACGATAATCATATTATGAATTTGGACCTTGCTTTGATCTTTGCATCAAAAAGTAAATTTTACAAGTATTATATAATTTTGAGGTCTACTTTACAAGCTTCAATCTTATGCTAGAAGATTTTACAAATAATAATCTTGCTTTAAAAGCTTTGATCTTTTTATTATAAATTAAAATTTACTTTTACAGATAGATGTCGTTATTTAGTCTTCATTTTACAAGTAGAACATGGTTTTGGGCACCGTTATACAGATTGCAGTTCGGTTTAAAAAAATTAAATTCTTATTTAAAAAACATATTGCTTTTTCGATTTTACAAGTTCTAGATCAACTTTATACCTTCAATCTCTGTATCAAAAGTTCCAATTTACGTTTACAAATAGATATCGTTATTTAGTCTCAATTTGTACTTAGAAAACATGTTCCTTTTGCCGTCTCTACAAGTTGTAATCTTGCTTTACAAGCTTCGATTTTTGTATTACAAGTTAAAATTTACTTTTACAGGTAGATATCGTTATGTAGTCTACATTTTACACGTAGAACACGATTTTGGACTCAACTATACAGGTTTCAGTTGGTTTTAGAAAAAGTCAATGACCCATTTGGAAAACATATTTCTTTTTCGGTTTAACAAGTTTGAGTATTTGTATTACAAGTTTCAGTCTTTGTATTACAAGCTAAAAATTAGTTTCAAAAGTTGATTTTGCAATATTATTTCGATTTTACAAGTAAAACGTGATTTTGAGCTCCACTTTACAAGTTTCGGTTTATTTATTTAAAAGGCAACGTCACAATTAACAAACACATTTCTTTTTCGATTTTACAAGTTGTAGTCTTGCTTTACAAGTTTTACAATTTATTTTACAGATTAAATTTTAGTTTTACAAGTTCATCTCCTGTTTTAAATTTTTATTTATTTACCTTTGTATAGAATGTGTAAAGCATTTTCTCAGTTTCATAAAGTAAATAAGAAAAGTGACAATAATTATCGGACTTTATTTATGTTTATTGTTTTTGTTTATAATTGATTAACTACTACATCATTTAAATACAGAAGTATCAGACAATAAATTATGATTAATTACCGCCAGCAATAGCATCCAATTAAATTTGTCATTTAATTTGCATAATCCGTTCAGTGACATAAGGAGGGTGGTGTACTTGACATTTAAATAACACCATTTTTTAATCGTTCAGTTAGAGTAGTTATCTGATATAATTTAAGAATTTTGTACTTACTAAGGGGATTCAACTGTTTGACTATTTAATTATAATAATTGAAGAAACAAAAAAAGGATGCCCTTAATTAAATAAAGCCCCCAATTAGAAACAATTCAAAACAACCACCCGCATCTTCAGCCAACATCTACTCGTTCTCCAAATTTGAATACCAATCTCCCTTTATTCACGGAGAGAATATAAAGTTCACGGTCAATCAGTACAAAAGGACCAAAGAGAATCGTACAGAAAGGAAATCTAAGCTCCATTCTAATTTACAGTATTGATATATCGTTGTGTTGTGCCGAATTCTATGGCATGGTTACATGAAGACGTGGTTCGTACAAAAATCCACGCCAAACACGTTGTTGCACGTGCTTACTTCGAGTCTGAATAAATTATGCATACGCCTGTGGAACGCATTTCACATCAGTTCTACATAACGTCTATCAGTTTAATAAAGCCGGTCACAAGACTTTAATTTTATATCTTTTTCATTGGTAAGATGGAGTTTCCCATAACAATGAATGTGAATGATACGAAAACAACTACGCTTCAAGAAACAAAATTAATTTTTTTTTCTTGATTATAATTGACGTCAATTATTGTTTCTCTTAGTGTATTTTTGTATACCACTGAAAACGATTTTTTTTTTATCATGTAAATGTCAGTTGACCACCATCTGTCGATATTTTCTAATAACAGCAATATTTTATTTCGCCTTATACATAGTTGTTTATTAATTACGTTAACTCGAAAAGGGCAGAAGGGTCCAAAGTCTTATCAAATCTCGTTTGAAGAGAAGAAGGAGACAACGAGAACCCTACATCAATGTCAGTTGCGGATTTACACATTTGCCGCCTGTAGGCTATTCAAAATTTCCCGCCCCTACTGACACCAGCAATTCTATACCCTAATTCACAATAAATTTTTTCGTCAATGAAATTGCAACTTTATGATTGTATTATATTTTTATAAAACCAATCAACAAATATTGATACAAATTGATTAGGATTAAAAATGTAAGAATGTTAAGAAGAACTTTCGTTGAATGGATGTTTTTTTTTTTTTAATTATCATCATTCTAAGAATTGTATAATATTTATGAAATTCTGTGCAACAATGTGCAATTTTTTACGTGTAAATTTATTAAATTTTTATTCTACACTCAAACAGGTTGTTAATATCATCAGAAATATCAATAGAAAAGTATTAATTTTCCATATATATATCTATATAATATTTGTTATTGTTATTTTTAAGCAATTTTTTTTCGGATCTCATTTCTCTTCGAATAGATTTATTTAAGTGGTAAAACATATTACACATTAATTGAATAGTGTGGGTGGACCTAAAGAAAAAATTATGGCAATAATTAATTTAAAAAATAGTTAAAAATACTAAATTTAAAATGTAATACTTAAACGCTATTTGAATATTTGAAAAATTCAAAATCACAATAGTATATTTTATAAATAAGCGTTTAGTAATTTTTCATATACAGACGTTAGTGTATTCAGTATACTGTATAGCACTAGAATGTTGCAATTTTTGTTGATTTTTTGAACCCCATTTTTTTCCGTGCATAAGATATTTTTTTTTTTCTGTAAGACAAAAAAATTTTTGAGCAAAGTTTGTCACCCCCTAAAATCTACCGCCCTAGGCTCTAGCCTATTCAGCCTGCTGGTAAATCCGCCACTGATCAATGTTTGAAATTTAAAAAAATTCTCACAATTTCTTTCCCCTCATAATTAAAAAATTTATTACAAGATAAACTTCTCTTGAGAGGCTCGGGGGCTTCCACCACGTCTTACCTAATCTCACTAAGGGAAAGAGAAGTGGCTCACGTATATTTAATGGGCGTCTCTTATCCCTAAGCACCTGTTTAACGAGGAAATTCCAGTAAATAGTTTTCACATTTTATTACATGTCGTTATGTTATTTTATGACATAAAGGTCCGTATAGTGGGCATTTGTTTTCAAATATAGAGTAGCCTACTTCACGCCAGACGAAAATATCACCATTTTTGTTATCCCAAAATAGCACTTTTGAATTCTATAGTGATATAAATGTACCATATGTACCCATACACAATAATCTTACAAAAATATTATACGAACTTTTGAAATATACTATTATGTAATGTGCTAAAAGTATTCCTCATAATCAACTATAAACTATGAGGAAACAACATAAATTAAATTCTGCTTCATTTATTTCTTAACAAAAAAAAAAATGTTATCAGAAAAAGAAATGAGTAAAAAAGTTGATTTCGTTGCTTCATGTTGCTTGCTGTTTCACAATTAAATAAATTGATAAAAAATAACGTCATTTTTCAGTATTTATTGCAAGCATTTTATCATAAATTTTTTTGATAGACATTATTTTAATATAATATAAAAATTCAGAAGGATTGTTACAAAAACTATATCTATTTTATCTATACTTGATAGGTATAAGGGTATTTTGTTTTGTGTTGTTACCTTATGAATATGGTCCCTGGAGGGGTCCGTCTTGGGCATTTTCAAAGCAGGAGCAAAGTTGTTTTAATAGATTCAACGACCTGGAATGAACATTTGTTTTACTGGATCATATAATTAAGGAACAAAAGCCAGTTGTTTAAGAATTTCTACCACGAAACTGCTTAATTAATGCCATGTCTTGTAAATGAGACCTATGTCTCGTTAAGATCATTAAAA
This sequence comes from Agrilus mali, assembly GCA_029378335.1. Classification (NCBI taxonomy): domain Eukaryota; kingdom Metazoa; phylum Arthropoda; class Insecta; order Coleoptera; family Buprestidae; genus Agrilus; species Agrilus mali. The sequence continues at coordinate 11,518,971 of CM055663.1, read as the reverse complement.
GCGAAAACGCAAAATACAGCGATGTAATAAATTAACTTGTCTTATGTTTTGATGACATTTAATCGATTTAATGTAAAAGTTATTGTACCTGCTTCCTCTGTTCTCACCATCTTTATGAGACAAAAACAACTTTTGTATAATAATAAAATTCAATAAACAATAAAACACTACCAATTTATTAGCGTATTATAACTCACAATAACTAACGAATACTAAGTTAAAGCCAAAGCGAAGATGGAAACTACAAATTTTTCCTGTTTGAGTTGATCATCACACTAAACGTATAAAGTTTTGTACTTAATTTTACATGTTGTACACAATTTAAGAATAATTCTTACAAGTTTTAGTTCTAACTTTGCAACCTCACAATAAGCTTCATATAATGAACTTTAAAACATGGTTTTATTTGCTGAAACCCACAATTTTACACGCCAAACCGTGTTTTCAGCTTGGTTTTAGAAGTTTCAGTAGCATCTTTTAAATATCTATCTTATTCTACTTTGATATTTAATCACCGTTTTAGTTTTAGTCCTATATTTATAGCTTTAATCTTGTTTTTACAAATTTTAGCCCCAAAATGGACTTAGCTAAACCCCTCACCTTGCTACATCATTTTAAATTTCATATCAAGCCTTTGGGTGTCACCTTTACAAGTTTTAGTTACAGCTTTTACGTTTGTATTTGATCTAAGATTTTGCTTTTACGAGTATTGATTCCTACTTTACAGCTTTAGGTTTGTCGTCAATTCTATTTTTACAAGTTTTAGCCTCAGAATCAGTTTTTACTGGACTCTTTTAGCTTCACATTTACAAATTTCAATAACAGCCTTTAACATCTGTCTTTGTTTTATTTCGGCATTTTATCTCTGTTTTATGTTTTACAAGTTGTGGTCTTGAATTTACAACTTCAGTTTCGTTAGTTACATGTTTTTACAAGCCACGCCAAATTTTAGATGCAGCTTTTAAATACTACCTTTATTTTGATTGTTGCTTTAATTTTTACAAGTTTTGATGCTGACTTTACATCTTCGATTTATTATTGGTTTTGTTTTTACACGTTTTAGCCTTTAAATTAGTTTTAACCAGACCCTCGCCTTGATACTCAATCTTACAAGTCACACGATGCTTTTTGCCTCTGTTTTACAAGTTTTAGTATCAGCTTTTAGACTATGCATTCATTTAACTTAGGTATCTGACCGCCCGTTTAGTTTTTAAAGGATTTGGTCGTGACTTGACAACTTCACTTTCTTTTTTAGTTTTATTTTTAAATTTTTTTAGCCTCGGCATCTGGATATGATTTTTGTTTCCATTTTACAAGTTGTAGTTATAAAATATATTTACAGGATTCAATCCTTGTTTTACGAGTTTATTGCGTGCATTTCTCTCTATCTTATAAGTAGGATATGATTTTTGGTTCCATTTTACAAGTTGTAGTTACAAAATATAATTTGTATTCGATTTATACAAGTTATGATGTGTATGTTCCATGTATGAGATGATCTCGTATTCTAGCGTCAGCGTCAATAACAGCCTTTAACATCTGTCTTTGTTTTATTTCAACATTTTATCTCTGTTTTATGTTTTACAAGCTGCAGTCTTGAATTTACAACTTCAGTTTCGTTAGTTACTTGTTTTAACAAGCCACGTCAAGTTTTATATGCAGCTTTTAAATACTACCTTCATTTGGATTGTTGCTATAATTTTTACAAGTTTTGATGCTGACTTTACATCTTCGGTTTATTATTGGTTTTGTTTTTGCCTTGAAATTAGTTTTAACCAGATACTCAATCTTACAAGTCACACGATGCTTTTTGCCTCTGTTTTACAAGTTTTAGTGCCAGCTTTTAAATTATGCATTCATTTAACTTAGGTATCTGACCGCCCCTTTAGTTTTTAGAGGTTTTGGTCGTGATTTAACAACTTCACTTTCTTTTTTAGCTTTGTTTTTACAAATTTTTTAGCCTCGGCATCTGTTTTGACTAGATCCCCGACATTATTAGCCACATAAAGCATTCAATCTCAGCTTTACAAGTCTTAGTACAGCATTTAAGATATTTTCTTAATAATGTAATTGAAGAAAGTTTTTAATTTATAGTGACATTTTTAAAACATGTGTAGTTTGTTTATTAAAATTAATTCATCAATTAATCTATTTAAAGTACGTCTTTATTCAAATTTGATATTTAATCTCCAATTTAATTCTTACAAGTTCTGATACTGATTTTACACATTCAGTAATGTTATCAGTTTTCTTTTTACATGTTTTAGGATTTTGTGACAGTTTAAGATATTTCAAACTTTGCAAACCACAGCAAGCTTTTAGCTTCTGTTTTAATAGTACCTTTTAAAATCTGTTTTTATTTTACTTAGCTATAGCTTTTACAACATTGCATTACATGTTAATTTTTGTTATTGGTTAGTTTTTACAAGGTTCACTCTCAGAATCAGTTTTAATATACAATTTTATAAAGTACGCCAAATTTTAAGCCTCTAATTTAAACTTTAGTAGCAACTTCTAAAGCATTTCTTCATTTTACTTTGGTTTTTAGTCTTGGCCCTGACTTTGCAACATCGGTTACAACATTAATTTTGTTTTTACAAGTCTTATGCTAACAATGAGTTTTAAGATCCCTGACATTATTAATCAATTTTACAAGCCATACCAAGCTTTTAATCTCTGTTTTACAAGTTTTAGTAGCAGTTTTTACAATGTGTCCTTTTGACCACCTATTTAGTTTTTACAAGTTATGGTCCTGACTTTAAAACTTCAGTTTTGCCGTTAATTTATTTTAGTTTTTACAAAAATTAGCCTCCGAATTGGTTTTAACTATATCCATGACTTTAAATACAGAATTTTACAAGCCACACCAAACATTCAGGTCCTGCCTTGCAAGTTTTAGTATCTATCAACTTTTACAATCTGTCTTCTTTTTAATTAGATTTTTAATCTCAGTTTTCAGTCGTGATGCTGAGTTTACAGCACTCAGAATCAGTTTTAACTGAACTCCTAATTTTGATACACAATTTTACAAGCCACGCCAAATTTTAGCCTCGACTTTACAAGTTTTGTTAAAAATTTTTCAAATCTGTCTTTATTTTACTATGAGCTTTGATCTGCAGAAGTTTTTACAAGTTATAGTTCTTGTTACCGGTTTTAGATTTTACAAGTTTTACTCCCCTGATGTATATACTATAACCTTAAGTGTCTGGACCACAGTATCTACTTATTATAATTTTACAAGTCAAATAAACTTTTAATTTTCTACATTATAGGTTTTAATGCTGATTTTACAGGTTATTACATCTTATAATCTGATCTGATTGAACATAAAATTTTTATCTCAGATTTATAACTCAAATTTGGTTTTTGAATTTTAGATTTTTTCTCATGATTTTAAATATTTCACACATTGACACAACTATGATATGGCTTTATAATGAAGCAATTAATCAATTAATTTGGATAACAAAATAATAATGACAAGTAAAAATACTAAAAGACATTGACCCCCATGTTTACAACTGAACCGCTTTGCGCATATTTTTGTATGATATAAGCTAACCATGTAAATCAACGTTAACTTGAGGAATTCGCTCGTATATTAGACCTAGTTAACACTTTCGAATTAATTCACCCCGCAAGAATAGCAACGGTCTAATTTTATGGGCTATTATTACACGGTTTATTTGGTTCAAAAATTGTCGCGAATCCTCTTTCATTTAACGCGAGTTTCTTGCCCTCCGAAGAACTAAGTAATGACTTAATGAAAATAACTATTCACGGAATACACGCAGATGGTTTAAATGAAAAGTATTTGTTTGTTTCTTACTGGAAATGCTTGACCTAAACCTATTCGGATAATTAATGAATTCAGAGACTTACATATCTAATCATCCGTTAATTAATCAATTAATTAATTGATTAAAACGTTTACAGCAACTTGTTTTAATTTTTCTACAAAAAAGTGTTTAAATATTATAGAACCATATAAACATAAAGTTAAGTTTTACTTTTTTTTTATTAGAAACTAACAATTGTTTCGACTTATGGAGTCATCTTCAGAGAGTTAAATCACAACTAACCTAAAATTAAGAAATAGAAGTTAATTTATAGTTTACACACACATATACATGTATGTATATATTTCTTAATATTGTTACATATTGGTTCCAAATAAATTATTTGTCATGTTTGTGACTGACTTAAGTCCTACTGTTAAATCATTTTAAGTTGATGGCTTTTTGTATTTCTAATTTTTCTAAATAATTAAGTTTCTATCCTTTATTTTCTATGTGGATAATAATCGACATGCTTTCATCATTGATAGTATGATTTACAAAAATACAGTGTTGTGCAATACCTGTAGTGGGTTTTTTATCTGTTATGGACTTTTTATGTTCTTGTAATCTAGTGTCAAAATTCCTCCCAGTCTGTCCTAGATAAATAGCATCACAGTTATTACAAGATATCTTATATACTCCCGATTTTTAAGTTTATGTATCATCAATTGTGTGTTTATATTTACTACTTATTGTTTTAATGTGGAGTTGGTTTAATTTATTACAAATTTGTGAGCAAACATTTTTATAGAACGTAATTGGAACCCATTTGTCTTTAGTACATGTCCAAAAAATTGACTCGACAATTTTCGAATTAAAAAAAAAATATGTGCCAAAATGTGCCCGAAATGTGTTGTTATGTGTGTATGTGCTAAGTAAAAAAAAATTATTCAAAAAACTTAACTTTTATGATGTTTAGTTAGCTCCACAACATCACTTCATTAAAACCAAACCAATTGTGTTGTAATGTGCTCAAGATGTGCTATCATGTGCCATTAAAAAAAAAATATTTACTTGAAAAATTGAATTTTTATTGAGACATCCTTTTTGTGATATTTAGTTAGCTCCGCTAAACCACTTTATCAAAACTAAACATATAGTGCTGTAATGTGCCCGCAATGTGCTGTTATGTGCCAATGTGAAAAAAAAATATTTGAATAAGAAGTTTAGATTTTTCGTAAAATGCTGTCTTCATTAATACTTTCTCTACTATTAATGTTATTACAAAGAAAAATGGAAATTTTACTTTGACGAGAATAGGCAAATGACTTGACTACATAAGTATTTTCATATTGTTTTATAAGAATATATATTTATTACTTAATAATTACTAATCTTCTATTCTAAGATATATGTATGTATATACATAAATGAGCAAAAATTTCAGTCCCTTTGTCTATTTGTTGTGATAACACTAAAACGGTACCATATGAAAAGTTTATTCCCTACACTAATAGTAAACTATCATTAAATATAAAAAGTTACTATTAACAATAAAAAACGGTTTAATAACACTTTGTATTGATAATTTTAAATTAATAATACAAAATTTTATAGTGTACAATACATTTTATACAATCGTAAACTAATGAAAAGTACAGGTACTTACCAAATAAGTACAAGATGTGTTGCATAACATGTAAAAGAATGTATGGTGATGTTTCATGAACAATATGCGAATACTATGTTAAGCATATTATTATGCTATTTCATCGTACCACATTTATCGATGCGTACAGAAAGTATTAATGAAGACTTAACATTTTACGAAAAATCTAAACTATTTATTCAAATATTTTTTTTCACATTGGCACATAACAGCACATTGTGGGCACATTACAGCACTATATGTTTAGTTTTGATGAAGTGATTTTGCGGAGCTAACTCATTATCACAAAAAGGATGTCTCAATAAAAATTCAATTTTTCAAGTAAATATTTTTTTTAATGCCACATGAAAGCACAGCTTGAGCACATTACAACACAATTGGTTTGGTTTTGATGAAGTGTTGTTGTGGAGCTAACTAAACATCATAAAAAGGACCTAGTCAGGTAAGTTAAGTTTTTTGAATAATTTTTTCGACGTAGGCCATAACGGCACTTTTCGGGCGCATTGTGGCATTGGGTCAACTTTTTGGACATCTTTTGTGCTGCTATTGGAAAGTAAGAACTGTTTAAGGACTTGTTTCTTTTGTATTTTAAATTAAATTTAAATTAAAAAATTATTATTTATTGAAAATCGTTTTATATTGTGGATAGGTATCAAATCAACCGGAAATTTCGCGAATACTACACTCAGAAAAGACAATTCACCCTTATGCTTCTTTCAGTTCCTGTAAGATATTTTGTTTCTCAGCCAGCTGGCGCCCTAATAGCTTATCATGTTACAGGAAAATCAGTTCCTGTCTGTGAAGGTATTCTTCTAAAACTACGACAACCCCTAATAACATCAATAATTTCATTTTACAGAATTGTAATTTTACGTATATCCAACTATTTGGTCAAAGCAGTCAAATGGAGTTAAAAATATTATTTTTGTCTAATTGAAAAGGTATTTTTTAAAAACACGAAGGCCTATGTTACTCTTGAATAGTGTTGCTTTCTATTAATCCACAAATTTTTAGAATTCAGTCACTAGTTAACCTTTCTATAATATCAGTGTGATGTTATTCCAAATAAATAAATACAGTAAATAATTATTTATAGCCTTAAAAATTCTATCTCTGTATATATGTAATATGTTCCTTTGGAAATTTTGTTTGTTTCCAAATTTACACCCGATATCGTTTGTTGGTTTTTCGTTTTGAAAATAACCTGTTCAGATCTTTTTCAAAAATACAAACAATAATGAATGAATATGCATGAATCAATTTAATTTACTGCTCTCCAGTGTTATGCCGAAACGAAAATAAATGTCTAACTGCCAAGTTTCAGGATAAACAGGAAGCAACAATTTTTAAGTTTTAATATTACATATGTATAAACTGTGAAAAATGCGAAAGGTACTATTTACAAGCCACAGTCCGAGATTCATTTATAATCCACATACTAAAACAAGAACCATTAATCTTTTTATAAAGGATCGTACGTTAACAGGTGTTCCCGATAAAAATAAAATTTAAATGGTTTATTCGCAGTTTAAATGACAACCAAATCTAGGAGCAAAGGTCTCTAAATATGGCGTTACTCTATTTCATGCATTCTTTTTATAAATTGCGGTACTTTATGCTTATTTATTAAAGTTAATTATTTACAAAAGCAAAACCAAAACCTTTATATTAGTATTCGACAAAGATACTGATGTTTTTCGTCTTGATCTTTCTTGTAAATCTACAGCCTCTCAGGTCTTATCGATGTCTCTTTTTTTTTTCAATTTTAAGTATTATATGCCATAATAGCCTTAAAAAAATATAAACGTTTGATCGTTTAAATCGTTTATAGTAACACAAATTAAGTCCAAATCTTCCAAATGAAGTCATGATCTCTTCTGAATTAAATCATAATTATCCAAATCATGTTTTTGTCTTCCAGATTAGATCATGATTTTCTAGATCAAGTTTTTATCTTTTAAATTAAAAGATGATCTTCCAGATTAAGTCATAAGCTTCCTGGTCAAGTCTAGATCATACAGATTAAGTCCTATTCTTGGTCTTCCAAACACAATCATTATCTTCTAGATCAATTCATAATCTTACAAATTAAAACATAACCTTCTAAATTAAGTCATATTCTTGCTGACCAAGTGTTGATCTTACAGATTAAGTCCTCTTCTTCTGAATTAAGTCTTGATTATCCAAATCAAGTCTTTCTCTTCTAGATTAGAAGATTTTCTAGATTAAGTCTTGACCTTAAATTATTATCTTGCAGTTCTTGATATTAATTAGTATTTTATCTTGTGGGTCAAATCGAATAGCCTATAGTGAGGATTAAAAGTAAGTTTTATCATCAGTCCTCCAAATTAAATTTGCAAGTTCTATCTTGCAATTAAAGTCCTGATTTTACAGATTAAGTCTTGCTCTAAGAGATTGTCTTAGTATGAATTTTACAAACCAATATTTATTTAAGCCTTATTCTAGAAGATTATGTGTTACGATAAACTATTTAAATTACAATCAATACATTTACGTCCATAATAAGTCTTATAGCAAGATTATAAATGAATGATAAAGCTATATGATTTGTTTGTCTTATTCTTGCAGATTGTGTCTTATCAGTAACCATTTAAATGAAAATTATAGTCCATACAAAGTCTTGATCATGCAAAATAAATCTTTTAAAAAATCGTATGAATGAATATGAAATCTTTACGTTGCAGGTTAATTCTTGTAAAATTTAAGTCCAGGTACTTCTCTTGCAGATTAAATTTTATTGCTATAAAAAAAAACCTTACCTAACCCAACTTGAAGTTAGCTCTTGAAAGTTAGGTTATAGTTCTTGTGCTACACTGAGTAAGTCATACTGTATAATCTTCCAAATTAATATTTAAACTTTACGTTGAAAATTAATTCTTAATTTTGCAATTGAACTTCTGGTTTTTCAGATTTAGTCTTATTGAAAGTCATATAAGTTAATTTCAAAATTTTATGTTCAGGTTGTCTTACAGATTAATTCCTAATCTTCCAAAATAACTCTTATTATCAGTCTTGTAAGCAGTGGCGTAACTACCATAGGGCTAGACGGGGCAGTGCCCCGGGGGCCCCAAGCTCAGCGGGCCTCTCGGACTCTGACTTACAAACTATAAATTGTATTAGAAATATCCACTCATTTTTATTTAAAAAAAACCTATATTATTTAATTTGTCCAGTTATTCATTCCTAAACTCTGCGTGTAGAACCAGGACGTGCCCTGCTATGCACAATAAAGAACTAATGATAAAGTAGCTTTGCAACTTTAAAGTATTTAAATGTAACTACATATTTATATTTTGAGTTGTATTGATAAAATTTTGATTTGTCGTAACCCAGATTCGTCGTAAAACGTACCTATAGTCGGTCAAGAATGTGGTGTTATTGGATCAAAAATATTTACTTAATTAGGATTCCGTACCCAAAGGGTGCTCAACGGGACCCTATTAACGTGCCTCCACTGTCTGTGTGTCTGTCACAGGGCCGTATTTTTTGAGCGGTAACAGGTAGATATTTTCTTTTATTTTCATAAAATACTTTTAATTTGTTCAATAAAATAAGTTACAATTTGTATTTGGTTTTTTATCTTATTATGGAGTCGACTGTATTACGACGAATCTGAAGTTCGACGAATCTGAAGTACGTCGAATTTGGAACACGACGAATACGGATCAAACGATTAAAAATAGTTTAGTTGGGGCCCTACTTTATTTTTTGCCCCAGGCCCTTGGTTACCTAGCTACGCCACTGCTTGTAAGTAACAGTGAAGATTTTATTTTCCAAACTGAATCTTATAAACACTTTGAGAATTAAGATTAAATCATTTCGTAAGTCTTTTAATTATGAATATTATGTACTAGGTATTGTTTACGCAATAAAGTATCTGATATAAGTATAAAATTCTCGTGTCACAATGTTAACAAGTTACCATACTCCTCCGAAACGGCTTAAGCGATTTTTATGAAATTTTATATGCATATTCAGTAGGTCTGAGAATCAGGAACTATCTATTTTTCATACCCTTAAGTGCTAAGGGTTGTCCACCCCTAACTTTTAATTTTTTGGACGAAATTTTTTTTTTATTTTTTTATGATTTGGCATTAAAAAATACATATAACACTTAATTTTAATCCTTCTACCACCAACCCCAATTTTTAATAGCGATATTAGTAGGTACCTACTGTAATAATCTTCAACTTTCAGTGGTCGATAACTGATCAATTATTATCAATCGATTAGTCATCCCCGCCAGGCGTCTACTGATGTCACTACTCACCCAGCAAACAGCACGGAGTGGGGATGAGAATGAAGCAGATTTTTTTAGAATGTTACAGGGAGTTCAAATATGTTCTAAGAAGTAAAATAATGTTTTATTATAACATTTCAGAATGATTTGGCAATGTTCAAGAATGTTCCAGAATCTTGAAGATCATTTAAGAATGTTTCCGAATGTTAAAGAAAGTTAGAGAATGTTTTGAATCATTATGGGATGATCTAGAGATAGTTCTAAATTCGCGAATATTCTAGAATGTTCCATCAAACGTGTAATATATTCTTACCCGGGCAACGCCGGGTCTTACTGCTAGTAAGTATCTATTTTGATGTTCCATTTTTCTTTCTTGAGGTGTGCCTGACCAATTTTACCCACCCTTTAATTTTATTTCTCTTTTTGTCTAAATGTTCCCTTAAGTATCACTGTTAAGATTTATGTTCTCGTAAAACTGATAACTACTTTTTTTCTTTTTTCCAGGTGTGTCACTCTAAATGTCAGGAATTATCCTTAGACTAATTTGGACGATGAGTATTATATTAACTAAAACGTTTCAATCAAGGAAAAGACTTTATAAGGGTGCGGTAATTATCGTGAGGGGGCAAAGGTTAGAACCTAATTGGAACACATGAATCCTGATAGGTCGAGTTTTTTAACTAATGCTACGAAAATTCTTACTTTGCGTGATTTATATATACCTAGTTATATACATAATTTCTTCGAGTTAAGGAACATGCAAGTAAGAAAAACACGAAATTGTGATAAACATTTTTGCAAAAAGTTGACTGCATTTGTTTATCACAAACTCCTATGAATTTTTATTGCGTTTTATTAAAGATAAAAAACAGTTTTTTTGTGAATAATGACACTTCGGCAGATAACTTTTTCATCACAAGTAACTATGTGCGTCAAAGAACGTTTCCTCAAAATAATTATTGCGTAGACAGATTCCTGCTAAAATAGAACTGTTTCTTGCGTGAGAAAAATTATTTAATTTGAAAGATGTCTTTCTGGTATCTCACTGTTACACGTCAAAATTAATTGCGAGTAAACTATTTGTTACGGTGATTGAAAGAATCGTGGTTTTTGATAGTTTATTAGTAACACTTATCCACTACTTATTACTATTATAAAAACAATTAATAACAAAACTAGGTAAGCTCTTGAATAATAGATTGAATGATAAGTTTGAATGTTACTTTACGAATGCTGCTATATGAATGCTCGGGATGTTAATGCCTAGAATCATCTTATATATTATAAATTTTACGTAGGGTTGGTTAGAACCAGCACAGCAACTGAATAAGGGAGGCGGGCGGACCCAGCGACAAAGGCTGGTTCTTCCAGGTATTTGACCTGCATATAAAAGTGCAAACATTTGGCCAACTTTAATGAGGGGAAATAACAATAATAAATGGTACGTGACCTTACAAAGAGACTTTATCGAAAATATAACAATAGATAATAAAATTAATAGTACTCGAATTTGGAAAAATAGAAATTACTGTGTACCTAGAATGAATACAATGAAAAGAATACAGGGACAGGAAATATAATAGAAAATGAAAGAATTATTTTATTGCATAGGATGCAACATGCCGCCCGCCTTGAACGACCCCGTTCGAAATAATTGAATATACCTAAATTAAAATTATTTAAAATATGTACATAATACTACACAAGATAAAAATATAACATTGTAAATACAATAAGAATAAAATAGATATAAACATAGCTCGGTATTAAATCTTGCCGAGATAAAGATTAAGAATTTATGGCATTAATTGTCCATTTCCACTGGAAGAGGTGATAGTTTTTTAACGCTTCTTTTGTACACTCCATTTTTAGTCTTTACCGTCACAACACGCACAATATTGTCTTGGCCTGGATGAAGTTCGATAACACGACCGAGACACCAATGCATGGGAGGAAGATTATCTTCTTTGATAGTCACCAAAGTACCCACCTTGATGGTTTTGTCTCCATTAAGGTGCCATTTACTTCTAGTATGAAGTTCCTTTAAATACTCTTTATGCCATCTTTGCCAAAAATGTTGTTTAATTTGTTGTATTTGCTGCCACAACGATAATCTATTGACAGGTAATCCAGTAATATCCTGTTCTGGCATGCTCGTTAAGTAATCTCCAATAAGGAAATGGGCAGGGGTTAAGGCAGCTAAATCGTTAGGATCAGAGGACAAAGGGGTTAAAGGTCTGGAATTTAAGATTGATTCAATCTGTACAATACATGTATAAAATTGTTCATAAGTGAACATTGCTTGCCCTATCGTACGATATAAATGATGTTTAAACGATTTTACGGCCGCCTCCCACAATCCTCCAAAATGAGGCGATCGTGGTGGCGAAAAATGCCAAATAATTTCTTCATTTTCAAAATAACGTGTCATTTTAGTATTGTTTTCAGCAGATAAGAAAAAGGCCCTGACCCGTGCAATTTCATTTTTTGCACCTATAAAATTAGTAGCATTGTCCAAATATATGTTTTTTGGTTTGCCTCGACGAGCAATAAAGCGTTTGATAGCATCCAAACACATTTCCGTCGTTAGTTCGGTGACAAGCTCTAAATGAACAGCTTTGGTTACAAAACAAACAAATACTGCTACATATGATTTTATTTTAATTTTGTTACGAAATTTCTTTTCCTTTAACAAAAATGGACCACAATAATCGATCCCTACGTTTTCAAAAGGCCTTGTTTGCGTAAGACGAGACCTTGGCAATTCGCCCATTAAATAATTTGGCAATTTGGGGTTTAATTTGGAGCATTGAACGCATTTATGTATAATAAAACGGGTTAAATTTTTACCATTAACTGGCCAATAATTATTCCTTACTGAATTCAACGTTGTTTGTATACCCGAATGCCAATTTTTTATATGTTCATTTTTTATTATTAAATTAGTTATATGATTGTTGCGAGGCAGAAGAATAGGGTATTTTTGACCGAACTTAATTGCAGCATTTCTTAACCTACCACCTACACGTATAAGGCCGTCGGTATCTAAAAAAGGGTTTAAACAAATAATTTCACTTCTTGAATTCAATTCTTTGTTGTCTTTTAATGCTTCAATTTCATTACCAAAATGAAATTCTTGAACCAATTTTATTATTTGTAAATGTGCATTTCTTATTTCAGGAATCGTGATTTTGCCTTTAATTTGTTCATTTGAACGCCTATTTCTGATAAGTCTGCGACAGAGAGCTACAAATCTATTTAAATTATTGATTGATGAAAACCTTTCCAAAACATCATTTTTAAATTCCCTTTTATCTACTTTATCCCTAACAATTAATGAGACATTAGCGCGTAATTCTGGAACTACAATGTTTGATAATTTTAATTTATTCCATTTACATTCAGGTTCTAGCAACCATACAGGACCATGCAGCCAAAGGTTATTTTTTATTAAATCTGAAGGCATTTGACCGCGAGATATAATATCCGCAGGATTTTCTTCAGAGGATACGTGATTCCAGTCATTAATATTGGTTATTGATTGTATATCTGCTATACGGTTAGCAACAAATGTTTTTAATAAATGTGGGGATGTTTTGATCCAATTGAGAACAATAGTTGAATCGGACCATAATTTGATTTTACTAAATGGTAGCTTTAACGATTCGCAAACAGCTTTTAACAGTTTTGAAAGTAATTGTGCTGCACACAACTCCAATCTAGGTATAGTCATGGTTTTAAGAGGAGCAACTCGGGATTTGGCACAAACTAATTGTACCGAACATTGATTAGATTTATTAGTTGATCTTAAATATAAACAAGCTCCATAAGCGTGCTCGCTGGCATCACAGAAGCCGTGTAATTGTATATCTATTGAATCTGTTAAAACTATCTTTCTAGGTATTTTAAAATTATTTAATACAGACAATTCATTTTTTAGATTAACCCAATTTGTTGAAATACTTTGTGGTACTGATTCGTCCCAATCTAATTTGGCCCTCCACAATTCTTGCATGATACATTTAGCTAGTAAAATTACAGGACCAGATAAACCTAACGGGTCAAAAAACTGAGCAATTTGCGTTAGAATGTTTCGTTTTGTCACACGAGTATCAGGAAGGTTTTCTGCTACAGAATATGTAATTACATCATCTTTTGTGTTCCAATGTATACCTAATATTTTCTTATCTCCTGAATTAAAATTAACCTTTCCTAAGTTCTGAGATTCATTTAATATTTCCACTTTATTTGATGCCCATTTATGTAATGTAAATCCGCCTAATTTTAAAAGTTGTATCAATTGTTTTTTAATTTCTAAAGCCTCCTGAATATTATTTGCTCCAGTGAGCAGGTCGTCAACATAAAAATCGTTCTTTAGAATATCGGCTGCCAAAGGAAACCTATGACCTTCATCGTCTGCTAATTGTTGAAGGGTTTTCGTTGCTAAATACGAAGCAGGTTTGGTACCCTGAGTGACTGTGTTTAATTGAAAAATGCGAATTGGATTTTCTTCTGACTCACGCCACAACATTTTTTGATACATGCAATGAGACTCATCTACCTTAACTTGACGATACATGTGTTTAGCATCTGCACCTATAACTACTTCTGGTACGCGAAATCTAATAACAAATGAGAAAATGTCATTTTGAATTGTGGGTCCATGCAATAAGGTATCATTTAAAGATACATTTGTTGAACTTTTCGCGGATGCATCAAACACGATTCTAATTTTTGAAGTTAAATTATCATTTTTAATTATTACTTGATGAGGTATATAATATCCTTCTGACTTATTGTCCTTACCGGTTACCTCACTCATGTGTTCTAAATCTAAATATTCTTGTAGTGCTTCGTTATATTGTTTTTTCATTTGTAAATTTTCTGACAATTTCTTTTCTAGACAATAAAAACGTTTCAATGCATTATTATATGAATTACCCAAATCTTCTCTTTTATCATTAAATGGAAGTTTTACAATATACCGACCGTCCGATGTGCGTTTAGTTGTTTTTTGAAATATTTCTTCGCATAAATTTTCTTCTAAAGACATATGTTTTTTATAAGGCACCTCTTCTATTTCCCAAAATTTACTAATTTGTTCATCTAACGATCTAACTAAATGACAAGAACTATTCTTGCTATAAACTTTAACTTTGTTATTTTTGATTATTCCAGCTTCTCCTACAACTAGCCAGCCTAACAGGGTTTTCTGTAATGTAATGTTCTTTTTATGAAGAAGTTTAATTTGACCAACACTCAATAACCTGTAGAAGAGTGTGGTCCCTAATAAAGCATCTATTTCTGCCGGTTTATTAAATTCTGGATCAGCCAATTTAATATTTTTAGGTATATTTAAATTGTGTTTAGTGATTTGCCGCGATGGTAAAATACCTGTTATACGCGGAAGAGCTACAAATTCTACATTTGTTTTAAAATGTGTTATGAGCGATTCAATAGTAGTTTTTACTCGAAATTTAGCACGTGTTGTAAGTTGTCCTAGACCTGCAAAAGGCAGATCTATACCTTCTTGTTTTAAATGTAATTTTTCAGCTAATTTTTCAGATATAAAATTAGTTTGGGAGCACCCGTCTAATAAAACTCGGCATTCGTGTGCATTACCTCGATTATCATATATATTAATACGTGCTGTACCCAACAAAACTTCCGTATTTGTTGTAACTGAAAAGCAATGCGTTGGATTGTTATCATCTACTGTCTGCTTTTCACTATCAGTGTTAAATTGTATGACTTTGTTATTTTCTGTTTTATTTGTAGTTGTTTGATTAGTATTAGACATACCGAAATGCAACAGAGAATGATGACGCCTTTGACATATTCTGCATCCTGACGCAAAGCATTTATTTGTTAGATGATTATCTTTTAAACAATTTATACATAACTGTCGCTCTCGTGCAGCATTTCCCCTATCCTTCGGACTTAGTGTTAAAAACTTCTCACATTTATAAATGAGGTGATTGCCCTTACAAAATTTACAATTAAAAGGATTTTGAGTTCCTACAAATGCCCTTGCTTTAAAGTTTGATTTTAATTGTTGATTTGAGTTTATATACCGTTTGCTTTGGGTGTTAATAATAGAAAATTCTAATTCATCCCCACGCGATTGTTTGCTTAGAAAGTCGGTTAATTCTAAAAAACTAGGCATATGTGAATTTTCTAGAGTTCTTTCCCATGTCCTGCGGGTAACCTTATCTAATTTTTGTGTTATAATATACACTAGTATAGCGTCCCAGGAATCTACAGGTTGTTTCAATGCCTTTAATGCGTTGACATGCATTAAGGCCTTTTCCAATAATGATCTAATACTACATGGAGATTCCTTTGACACATCCGGAATGTCTAAAATAGATTTAATATGGGTTTGAACAATTACGCGCGGCCTATCACAACGTTGTTTCAGTAAGTCCCAAGCTACAAAATAGTTTTCTTCTGAAGCAGTTAAAGGATCGATTATTGAGGTCAATTCTCCCCTTAATGCGTTTTTTAATAAATGAAATTTCTGAACCGACGGAATAGCCTTATCATTATGAACTAACGATTGAAACGTATCGTGAAAACTATACCATTCTATTGGATTGCCATCAAATGGTTTTATTATTATTTTAGGCAACAATGCATTAACTTGTTGAACATTACTTTCGGCGTTTTGTGAAGATACCTTTGAAGATGATAAAGATGAACTAAAATTTCGCAATCTCTGATTTATGATTTTGGCACATTTAAAATAATTGTCTTCAAATTCCGAACGTTCAGCTTCTTGTTTATTTATTAAATCTGTAATTTCTAGTTCCTCAATATAAAGTTCTAATTCTAATTGATTGTTAGAAAAGGATTGAAAGTATTCTTCTAATTTATGTTTACGAGTTTGAATATCATCTATATCGCAGGCAGTGTTTTCAAGGAGGTAATTAAGTAACCTCTTTATGTTACTTTTACATATTGATCTAGTTTTAACAAAGGACTTGATCTTTGGGTCAGTCATCTTAAACAAGATTGAATCAAACTTAATACGAAGGATAATTAAGGATGTTAAAATAAAAGGAAAAATTGGAGATTCTCAAGAGCTTACCAGTGTTGTCCGATGATGGCCTGAATCCAAACGGGATCCGTGAACGGCTAAATCTTGGATCGATCCAAACGGGATGACCACAAGAGAAGAGTTTGTTCGATAGATGAATCCAACAAGGAAGCGTGACGTCCTCGGGATGTGATGCAACAAGATTTCCCCAAAATTGTACCAAACGGGAACAATAGGGATGATAATACTTCATCGACGGACCTCAATCCAAACGGGATGTTGTTGGCAACCGGATGATATTTTTCACGACACACGTTTGTTGATGTCTAACTTTCACGTTTTTTAAGTCACTCGTTTATTAATCCGGCTCGAAGGACCATTATGTTTCTTGCGTGAGAAAAATTATTTAATTTGAAAGATGTCTTTCTGGTATCTCACTGTTACACGTCAAAATTAATTGCGAGTAAACTATTTGTTACGGTGATTGAAAGAATCGTGGTTTTTGATAGTTTATTAGTAACACTTATCCACTACTTATTACTATTATAAAAACAATTAATAACAAAACTAGGTAAGCTCTTGAATAATAGATTGAATGATAAGTTTGAATGTTACTTTACGAATGCTGCTATATGAATGCTCGGGATGTTAATGCCTAGAATCATCTTATATATTATAAATTTTACGTAGGGTTGGTTAGAACCAGCACAGCAACTGAATAAGGGAGGCGGGCGGACCCAGCGACAAAGGCTGGTTCTTCCAGGTATTTGACCTGCATATAAAAGTGCAAACATTTGGCCAACTTTAATGAGGGGAAATAACAATAATAAATGGTACGTGACCTTACAAAGAGACTTTATCGAAAATATAACAATAGATAATAAAATTAATAGTACTCGAATTTGGAAAAATAGAAATTACTGTGTACCTAGAATGAATACAATGAAAAGAATACAGGGACAGGAAATATAATAGAAAATGAAAGAATTATTTTATTGCATAGGATGCAACAAGAACAATTTATTAATTAGTGAGTACACTAATTATGCTATACCTGCCTAGAAACACCGTCAATAATATCGAAAAAAAAAAAAAAGATTTGATGAAGAATGCAATTAAAACACTCTTTTAACTGGCCAGAAATAATTCTTAAACAGAATATTTAATTAACTGATGTCTGATTAAACACTTATTAGACTTTTAATTAGTACCTAAATGGGGTAACTTAAGAAATAAAAGTTTTTATCAATCAAAACTGTTTCGTAAAGTTATCTTAACTTTAAACTCTTTAAATTGCTTCTTAATTATTATTATATTTCAAAAACATTTCTTAATGATTGCAAATTTGATAATAAAAGAACTGAGAAACTATTAATTAATTATTGAAAACACAATTAGTTAATCCAATATAATATCGAATCTTTTATAGTTCTTTATGTAATAAAGTACAAAAATTTAACACAAAATCGAAATAAAATATAATTGGTTTTAATTTATTTTTTGAAATAACCACAACCTTTTAAAAAAGTTGCAAATATTATAAATCATGTAAATCATCGCAAAAAAAATTTTGTTAAACAACTTACAACAAATCAGTTGAAGTGGTCACAAAATCATCTCGTCAATTTAATGGTCGCTTCCATTTTCGATTGATTTTAATAAACTGACCGAAAAATTCGAGTCCTTCGCCAGCCCGGTTCGTAATTTTCTGAATCTGAGCACAAAATTTTGAGTTTACTCTCTACGTAGCACATCGGTCAACTGTGAAGATGCCTTGAAGTTTGAAGCTGGCATGGGAACGCGCATGACACACCGAAGTCTTTTTCAATGCTTTCGAACACGTATGTGTATGTATAGATATACTAACGCCAAAAAGGACCTTCTCACGTATACAGGAGAATAAGCCGATCAGACGTCAACTTTATTCAGAAATCACGACCCGTATGTTTGTAAAGAACCAAAGGGGTTGGAATCATCCATCGGCAACCGTGATGGTAAAGAGGGACGGGGCCGAAGGACCCTTAGATATTTGCAGGAGGGGTGCTATATTAAGTTATGTTATAGTTCTGACAAAAGTACACAAGTCCGTAAATAAAGTGTTGGGTGCTCTAAATCATCCCAAAGGACTTAACATTATTTTTCCAAAGTTTCTGGATGAAGTTGTTCTTGAATCAGGAAATAATCACCATTATCGTGGGGAAACGTTACTTCTTTGCTCCTCTTTTCTAAATAAAGAACACAAAAAACAGATTCATTCAGTTTAAACTTTATATAGCGACATTAAATAAATTTTGTTAAACAATATAATTTTACGAAAACTCGTGGTTTTAATTTTTGACTAAATCGAGTAAAAAAATACATACACAAACAAATTTATAATCTGTTGTCGTTTTTATCATACCAGAATTTTTATTGCATCTTTTGTTATATTTTAAATAAAAAGAAGTTTTCTAATAATCTTTCGGCATTCAAAGTTTGTTCAATGCTTGATCACATTGTTCATTCTCCTTTTTCGTCACTGAATCAACAATTGTTTCGCTATTGAAAGTGTTGTTGCTCTTTATAGAGTACTTCAATTTATTGGTAACAATGTAGAACAAACAAACAACAACAATTTCTACGTTGTAAAGAGCTGTTTGTTAAATAGGATTTCATTACATAGAGTTTGCACTGTAGGTAACTTCTTGTCATCATTTTTTTTATTGAATATACAAATGATAATACAGTTCTTTTGATCACCATCATCCAAAATAAATTTTTAAATTATATATCATTATTTTTTTCCGTCCTCTACCTACTCTACACGAGTTTAGTTCTTTCATATGACAAAAACTAGTTCCTGTTCTATTTTTATAATTTGCTTTATAACTTTAACATTTCCTTTATTATTTTCGCAAGATTAAAGACCAACATATCACTCCTGATTATTTCACACTCACATTATTTATTATGATTTACGAGCATCCTCAGAATCAGACCGATAATGTTGTTTTCGTCAGCTGACGATATCTTAAGTTCAAGGTTACATGGGTTCTACCGCTTCGCCTTTATCAAATAGATACATTTTCCTTTTGAAATAAAGAAACACGAACCAATCGGTTTTCCACTAGAGTTTTATCAGAAAACGGTTTATTAAAAAAAGAGAAAAAAAAGAAGATAATAAAATAAAAATATCCAGTAAACACATTTCTTAATAATAGTAGAGTGTGAGTTTCCATAAAACTGGATCTAGAAAAGCTTAATTATGAATTTTTTATGGTGTGTACATAAAATGACACAAGGCCGCCCCTGTTAATCGCTTCGACCCCAAATACACTACTTGGGGTGATCCGTGCACCTCTATTGTGTTGCATTCGTCGATGCCCTACAATCATTCCTCCCTGTCTGATTTTATTGTTAGTTTGTCTGG
Source organism: Agrilus mali (assembly GCA_029378335.1). Classification (NCBI taxonomy): domain Eukaryota; kingdom Metazoa; phylum Arthropoda; class Insecta; order Coleoptera; family Buprestidae; genus Agrilus; species Agrilus mali. The sequence goes on along the minus strand of CM055663.1, from coordinate 11,498,814 downwards.
GAACTTCTTTGCTTCACATCAGTAAACCAACATTAACTGTACAATCAATAAACCACTTTGTCTAATCATTTCTTACCTGTACGAACCAAAATTTTTCATAATAATAACCATGTGTATTGTATATAATTGTAGTTAATCCTTCGTATGATTATTAGATCTATATGAAATAGTTATTTATGAAATCGCCTTTCTGGTAGCTTTTGTTTGATATCAAACACGACTAGTTTCTTTAAATAGAACAAATAAGTGGTTGTCATATTGGTCACCAAGAAAAGGTTGCTGTAGCTGCAACCGAAATGTGCGGAGACACAGCGCGCTCCCTCGCCTGCTGCGGCTCTTGCACTTCTGGTTGCAGCAAAAGTGACGGGCCGTGATTGGTCAATTATTTCAATTGTTAATTACTCAATAACTATAGATCGTATCGAAAAACGGAAAAGGAAAAAGTTTATCAGAATTAAACAAAGAATCTAACAGTTATGTGTTGTTAATGTTCCTCAAATATCATTCTGTATATTAATCGAAGTACGTAATTCGATTTTCTCGTTTATTAGAAATAAATTGTTTCACTATTATGTAACAGTGTTTATTGAAGTAACAAGTGTAAAACTACAAAAGCAAATTGCAATATACATTGGTCCAGTAAGTTTTGTTTAACAACCCAAAACACAACATTTAAAATCTATGTACAGTTTGTAAAATTATTTACTTATTTATTTTTTATTTTATTAAATTCTTGGAAGACTCGATTGTATTTTAAGGCAAATGGATGAATATTTTTACTATTTTATTGTACGTTGCAACGACTTCCTAAAACAAATTTATTGCTATTTACTGCTAAATCAAATACTGGTCATCAGAGGCACAAATAGGATTTATCTTTTATTCAGGAGCCTCCTCAGCTTCCAAGATACCCTTGAAACAGAACGGCTGGAAAGGATAACCGATTCCAGTGTAGAACTTGCTCATAAACTCGACCCTAAATCAAAATATATTATTTTATTCATTAATAAACACAACAAAATGCTTATTAAAAACATACCAATGAAGTCGAAGAGTGTGAAGGAAAGCAGACAAACCTTCCATAAGAACTAACACACTCACTGTAAACGCTGCCCAAAATACGAATGTAACGTACAACATGGCCACCCCAACATAAGAATTTGATGTTAATCCTTTTTGGAGGACCATGTTCCATAAGACTTCAGACAACTCTACAAAAAAAATTATTAGCAACGAGACATAAATGGGAATCAAATTAGATTAACTTACGTGCATGGGCTAGAGACAAGGCCCAAAGACGAAGGTATGATGCAGTGTGAGAGATGGTACTAAGTACATATTCAATGGTATGGATTGCCTGAGGCATCATCAATTCACCAAAGTCAGTCGAGTCTTCATTATGACCGTCTGGTGATGGTTTATGTTCTTCCACGATTTCTGGTTGGAGTTCCATCCCTTGGTTGATGTCGCCGTTTCTACCGTTTAACTAAAAAAAATGTATATTTATGGCACCAATGGCGCCATACCTTTACACCAAAACTTACGTGATGAACTTTCTTATTTTTGTTCTTGTACAAAGTGTAAAGTGGGGTTCCCAATAACATGACTGGTATACAAAGAAGAGCGACAAAGACGAGGATCTTTTGGAAAGTTGGCTGAAAACTAAACATGTACATGTCGCATCCTTCGTCCGCTTCGTTGTCTTTGAAGAGGAACATGTTGATGAAGAATATTAGCACCGACGGGGCACAACCTGGGCTCAAATTTAATTCTGGAAAACAAAATAAAATTGTACTTTTGGAAAAAAAGAGGAAAGATATTTTTACCTTTCCCTGGACCATACATAATCCACTTCATTACAGTCATAGTCACTAACCAGAAGAATAGTGCGAGCAAAAATATCAATTGAGGTAGAGTTTCGAGAATGATGGCGTGATAATGACGGAAATGACTACAAAACAGAGCAGAAATTAACAAATACGAATATTAGGGAATTTTTAAGACTTACATGTGATTGATGATGCCGACCAAAACACCAAAAATCATGTGAGTAACTCCAAAAATTATGGACACTTTCATCTTGTACGAGTTCAAGAAAATGATCTTGTTAGAAGCGAGCTAAAAAAAAATAACAAAAAAATAACATAATCAAAATATTATTGTTACATGATTGTTTTTACCTGCCAGGCTGGATCAAGTCCAAATGGATAAGGTTTCTGGACAAAATTTACTTCCGGATCAAACTGAAGTTCGCTGTTGCTAAGAACAGTACTCTCGTTATAATTCACAACCCAACTGCTTCCAAAAATGTTTATACTCTTGGAGAATATGTCGTTGTATATAAAACCGGTATAAAACGAGAATATACCCATGAACAAAATAATGTAACGTCCGGCAAAAAAGATGTTTGCGATTTCGTTGTCGGTTTTCTTTGCTCCAATTTTTTTCTCACAGATTACCATGTACAATCCAAAGGCTAACATGATCAAGGCGTGGCCCATGTCACCAAACATAATGGCGAACAAAAATGGAAAAGTGATGATCGTATACAAGGCTAGAATTCAAAGGACCAAATAAGGATAGAAACCACAGAAGAAATATGTGGGTTTACAAACCTGGATTTGCTTCACGATAACTTGCAACACCATAAGCATCAATCAAGTTCTGGAATCCCCTGGTAAACTTGTTGGTCCTATTAAAGGTTGGTGGGTCCTCGTTGGTGTTGATGACATTCAGGAACGATGGAATGGAACTTCCGCTGATGCTCTAATAAAAATACCACATTTACAAGGGAACATTGAAAATTTTGAGGAATTTGGGATTACTTACCGATCCATCAGATAAAGCAGTTTGAACATTTGGCAAATCCTTCACCGGCACCCAACATTCTCCAATGAGACACTTTTTGGTCACGTCCATATTAAATAAGTTCAACGTATGGTATATTGCTTTCATTTTTTTGACCATAACAGTCCAATTTTGGAGTTCTTTTGCCACACTGACCAATACCCTTTGACGATGATCTTCGGTTTGGTTCAACACCTATATTATTATTTGGATTAAAAGCACTCAAAATTTTTGCAAAGTAAACAATTTCTCACCAAGTTAAGATCTTCCAAACGGGTGTTGACACCTTTAAGCATCTCTTCGCGTTCTGCTGCCGTGCTTGGACATGGATACAAGGAAGCGTGGTATCCACTGCAAACTTTCTTGATGCGGCTCTTCAACGCGTCTCCTTGAAAGAAGGCCACAAAAACTGTTTTTCTCATTTCGTTTCCCTAGGGACGAAGTATTGATTAAACAATATCAAAATACAGAAAAAATGGATTGAAATTAATATTTAATGGAGACTGAGGCATTGATAAGACAAAAAAAGGACAAAGATCGTTATAAGCCTCATAAGAATTATCTACTCACCTTTAAGGAATTTTCACATATCTTCCACGTTAATATTAAAAGAGAAAAAGACCACTTATGAACATGGGCACAATTTTTTTTATATTAGGTACTAATTTTTAAATAATGTTATGTACCTAGAAGTAAGTTACTTACGGTGGCAGGATCTTCTAAAGGTGATTCGATTTCTGCTTGTCTTAAAAACACATTTCCTCTTGAAATTCTCCAAAGCATTCGTTCAAAACCGGGAATCCTTTCTCTGTTAATAACTCCCGAAATAAAACCCAATCGGCCACGCATTTGGGCAGTTTGTGGATCCTCAGGAATGAGAGCCCTTAAAGAATAGTTAATTATTATTTTGTTTTATTACACGTTTGTTAACGTGTCTCTTGCTTTATTTTATATATAGGTATATCAACGGAAATAATTTGTTTATTATGATAAAAAATAATTCTTACTTGTGTACAGAATCCAATCCGATTCCACCCTCATCATGTTCGGCGAAGAAGGTGGTGGTTTTTTCCAGTACATGTTTCAGTTCGATCAATTCTAAATAATTTGATTTCAAATTAACCGCACTTTCGGAAAGCTCCTTGATATCGCCTTCTGTCTTTTCCAAATGAGCCTAAAAAATCAATTTTCTACGTTTATCAACTCAAAGCATTAAATATAAAAACGGCTGTTTTTAGAACGCAATTTTCGATAGTATATTGAGTGTGGGCAAATTTTAATATCCCAATTTGCTACTACATTAAACATCGTTCACTTTTTACGAAGCGTAATACAGCGAACACTCGTATATTACTTTATATAACAAGCATAAAATATTTGATAAAAGTTTTATTGTGTCAGAAACAATGAAAATGCCATTTTAAAACCGTCCACATGATGCATTCAGAAAATATTGCAATACAAGTGCACCATTCGATCCTTTGCAAAATTTTAAGAAATATTTTCCTTTACAGTTTTTTAATCCGTTGCGTAGTTGTTGAATATTTAATAATTAAAGTTGGACCAATCAGAGCACCCTTACTGTGCTGCATATGAGAATGCGCTCACAGTTGACTCGCAGTCTACTGCAGCATGCAGCAACGGATGCGCGCTGAGTCACTCGTCTGCGTGTTCTGATTGGTTAATTATGATAACGTTTTGCTCCGTTATTACGCATCGTATGAAAAAACTGTAAAGGAAAAATTTTCTCGAAATTCCACAACTAATCGAATTATGTACTTCTTCCGCATATTCAGGCATTAATAAAATCATTTGCATACTTCAATGTCGATAATTTCTCTTGGATTTGGAGCTTTAGGCAGTTCTAAACAATCTGGAATGGGAACGTTGTCTTTTCGAACTTCCGCCTCGATGTATCGGAGCCTTCTTTCCATTTCGTCACAACGGCGCACCTCACTAACAAACTTTCTTTGGAATGCGTTGACATTTTCATTTAACTGCAAGAGAAATTTACAATAACTATGCGAATTATCATTACCAGGAACATGTAATGAATGTTAGAAAAGATGTCATGTCATGTCTACCACCCTAAAAATTTTTTGACAGTGATATTGCACGTCAAACTTCTGACAATCAAAAAATAAACGTCAACATTTTACAACTTAAAAATATGCTTTAAATTTCAAGTGAATCTCAAACATTTACAAAAAAAATGGCAATGCAATGAAAAGTAGACAAAAATGCTGCCTCCGGAGCGGTTCTTGCCTCGTGCTAGACGGGGGGCGCTCTTTAAACAGTTATACCCCTACAGAAATATACTGAGCACTTCAGCAGTTTTTACGACAGCTGCATTTCAGCTGATAAATCTTCCGGTGTGTATTCAAATATGCAGCAATCGATCAACGCATGGCTACCTCCCTCATCCCTCTATTGGTAATTTAGTGATAAATGTCATCATGATGAAATATGCTGCAATACTTTGTCAATCAATTCTTTACTACGCCAGCGTTATGGGGGCCATTCTTAACATCGTGTACCTTATGCTATTTAACTGCTATGCAATGGACCCATTTGTGGAAGTACAGTTACCATTTTCGGTAGCCATCGTTTTCATTGTTATAGTCCTTGGATACACTTACATCGAAGTAAGTTATTTTTATACTGCATTACGATTTTTTTTTTTTAGAAAATTTCAAGAATTGAGTAATAACAGATTGCTCATTAAATTAAAATTAAACAATAAAAGCCAAACAGTGCGTAATGCTGTTATTATTTTCTTTTTTTTTTAAGGATGAAACCAAACTCCACCGAAGATTTGGCATTTTGCTAGTTTTTATCTATACATTTTATCTCGCTGCTCCGTTAATTTTGTCCGGAGACTCATTGCCACAGACCATCTCCTACGTGTCTTTACCAATGTATATACTTGGGTTTATAATGTCATTAGCATGGTTTTCATTGGAAACTGTACTCGATGATTTATATCTTCAAATAGCCCATGCATTGGGAATAGTTGCTTTCGGAGCTCAACTAGCACTGACGTTCGTACTAGACGGTCTAATGTTATTTTCCGACGAATGTGATGATGACCTATGACATTATTATTAAATAATCCGATAAATAAATAATATAAGCCTCAAAATGTTTAATAGTTTTTATCAACTAAAGTGCACCAATGTATTCTTTGCAAAATTCTAAGACACTTATCTCTTTGAAATTTTTCTCTCCGATGTATAAAAACCGAGTAATTGATGTATTAAATTTGGGATGGTCAACCAATCAGCCGCATCTTCTCTGTTGCATGTAGCAGCACGACCAGGCGCTACCAATCGAAACATCCGCCGCCTTACTGCAACTTGCAGCAACGTACATAAATGCATCCTGATTGGTGCGTTGTTGTTATCTTTACTTATAAATTACTTAGAAACTATGCATCGGATCAAAAAACTATAAAGGAAAATGTTTCTTAAAATTTGAAAGGGAATCGAATGGTGTACTTATTGTTCTGGGTTTACCCGATATGTTTGTGTAGAAAATAATTTGCTTTTAACAAAAAAGTTGCAACAATAATTGCAAGCAACTTTTGAAGCGTGGAACAGGCTACAGTTATTCATATAATTGAACTTAATTAATGCATTGTTTCTCTGTTACATACACGTATTTCGTTTTCACTAAACATATACGTCTATTTAAAATAATCTAGTGGTGTTAATAACTGTAAATGAAAACAAGAAAATTAAAACTGGTTAAATGCGGAAACCATTTCCCTGACAACTGGCAAACGAAATAAAATATATTGCCAACTGACAACAGCAGAATATCGGCAGTTTTTTTAACTTTTATCTGCAAATTAAATAAAATTTATTGTCAGATAAGTTAAAGTGTTAAATGACGTACTTATAAAGATAATGAAAATTTGTTATATATTCAACAATTTCCTTTTTACAAATGTAAAAATATTTTATTAAATTCTGTATTGGCGGTAGACACTTTCTCATGAATATTTTTACGATGGCGTTAAAGGTTAAGGTCAATAATATTAATAACTTCTGTTTTCACTTACATCCCTAAATTGCACACAACCGCTTTCACCCAATTCCGAAATTGAAAAATATGCAGCCTCTGGTTGTATAAAAAGCTGGGCCAGGGCCATTTCCTCACTCCGAAACATCGCCCCCATCTTGGCGAGATTTTAAAAAACTGTAAAAAATATTCCTTTAAAATTTCATCTTCAGATAGAAGACGACTTAAAAAATAAAATCAAACTTGAACAAAATTATTTTAACAGTTTGTAACAGTATAACAACGCCAATTATCGCAATTAGCCACAATTAGGAAAATTTTTTTTAGTACAAAAAAGAGAGGAAAATGCGCATTACTTCAAATTAAATTGTTAAAATAATACAATAAATTATTTATAGGTACTCGAATGAATTTATTATTATAGTTTCCTAAATTAATAAAAACAATTATGATTAAAAAAATATCACTGCAGTATTTCTTGTTTCTTAAATAATATTTAAACGTTTTTGTGTAATAACGGGGTGCCTGTATGTATGACCTTTTAGTATTACTTACAAAAATAATATTTAATTAAATAAATATTAAGCTTTATAAAAGTATTTCACAGTCACGAGATTTGTCACGCCCATCAGCTCTTCAATTCATCGCATCCAGCGAAATTCCCGTTATTCTGACCGTAGTTTCAAGCGACAAACACAACACAAAAAGGCACATACTGTACATAACATTACAACAACAATACACTCAATTTAAATGACCATTTACTCGAAGACTGGGACTGAACGTATCATCATGTGATGATGTGATCACATGGCTGTGGGCAAGTCTTGAAAATTTCGTATTTAATAATAAATTAATTAATTAATTGACTCGGCTACAGCTCTTAAACTAGACTTGGTTATTAAACAGTTAATTTAGTAGGTTTTAAATTTAAAAGTTCGAATGAACTGTTCACTATTATAGGTATCTACGTAATAATACAGCAAAGAGCTCTATTTAGGTCAAGACCAAAACACTTTCGAGGCTTCAAAATCTTATAATATGTATAATTATATAGGTAATTAAACTAGTAACAGGTTAATAAATAGATAATTTAAAAACAATATATAAAATTAAAAGTAAAATTGTGCCTAAATGGGAACTCACCGCTCACAATTCTCGCACAACAAAACTAACTACATAGGTACTCACTAAAGAGAGGTTGATTTTTCACTGGAGTATCGCGCTCTGATAAAATAAAGGTGTTGTACTGTTGTACATTACGTATCATGTGATAAAGTAATGTTTACATGGTTATTTACGAAAAATGCTGTAGTCCCCCCACTTTTAAAAAGCCGACGCTCGTCACTTTTGTTCGTAAAAATGTAAGTCAATCTATAAAACGAACAACTCAAGAGAAAAGTAAAAGTTGCAAACAGTTAAGAAAAACTTAACTCAGAATTAAGTACAGTATACCCTCAAAATATTGTAGTGTAACTTACCTAGGCCAACGTGATCGTCAAAAACTTCTTACCCTTCGTTGTGTTGAAAAGCCAGGTCTTGCCAAAAATGACAAAATTGTACTCTGGTACGGGTTTATCATTAGAGGAACAAGGTTAAATAAAATACAATGAATTCATTCCTACTGTTTAATTCAAAATCAAAATCAAATGTAAATTTGGAAATGAGAGTGTCAGACTCAGCCTGTGGCTAACGTGGAAAAAGAGCCTGACAGAGAAAACCACGATCTCAGCCACTCAATGATTTAAAAACAAATGCAAATAAACATAAAAATCAAAATATCAAATTCAAGTAAATTACAAATAAATCAAATATCCAATGTAAAAATAGATTCAAATAAAACACAAATAAATAAAAATATCAAATATAAAAAATAATAAGTTCCAGTGAAAAACATGTAAATCAAAATATCAAATGTAAAAATATGTTCAAGTAAAACACATGAAAATCAATATATACAATATAAAAATCAATTCAAGTAATACCACAGGTAAATCAAATTCCAGTAAAATTGTAAATCAAAATATCCAGGTAAAAATCAATTCAAGTAAAACAGGTAAATCAAAATATCAATGTAAAAATAAACTCAAGAAAAACACAAGTAAATTAAAATGTTAAATCCAAGTAAAATGGTAAATCAAAATATCCAGGTAAAAATAAATTCAAGAAAAACACAAGTAAATAAAAATGTCAAATCCAAGTAAAATGGTAAATCAAAATATCCAGATAAAAATAAATTCCAGGGTAACACATGTAAATAAAAAAATATCCAATGCAAAAATAAAATCAAGTAGAACACATAAAAATCAAAATATCCAGTGTAAAAATAAAATCAGGTAAAACATGTAATTGCAGGGTAAAACCAACACAAAATAAAATGCACATAAAAATAATCAATCAATAAGAAAATTCAATAAAACACATATAAATCAGGGCACACAAAAACACATAAAAGGGTAAAAACAAAATAATACAAAAACCAAATAAAAAGTATGTAAAATAATCAATAAGAAATTGTTGTAAATATGATTTAAAATTCTCAAATAAAATGAAATCAAAAACAACTTGGAAAAGATAAATTCAAATTTTGTAGTTCTCAGGCTCAACAAAAATGAAAAATAATTTGTATAAGAAAATTTAGAAAAACTTATGAAAAATTCACGAAATGTAAATCACCCAAATTTGATTATAATTTCCGAATGTTTAATAACTTTTGACACAATTTGAAATTCAATCCCTACAAACAGCAGCACATTTTAAAACCAAAAACATATTTGTTAGTTAATTTATGAGTCTGGAGTCCAGTATGGAAGCAATCCAGATAACGTTGAAAATAAAAATGTGATTTGGGCATACGCAAAACAAATAAATAAAGTCTGGAGTCCCTAAGGAAGCAATCCAGATAACGTTGAGAATAAAAATGTGATTTGGGCATACGCAAAACAAATAAATAAAGTCTGGAGTCCCTAAGGAAGCAATCCAGATAACGTTGAGAATAAAATAAAAATATGTGTATAAAGTACAAGTTGCGTAAATACTCCCAAAATCACCACGGGAGAAAATATTAGTACTTACAACAAGGCATTTCATACTTAGATTGAACCACAAAATGTTTTACCCCTTCCGAAAATATACACAAATTACTAAAGGATGAAAAATGAAATATTAATGTTAAGCCTGAGAAACCTTTTAAGTGAAATAATTAAAAAAAAATATAATTTAGTAAGATTTACCTGAATTGAAAATATTTTAAAATTGTAAATTATTTAATTTAGTATGATTTACCTGAATTGATATTAATTTAAAAATGTAATTTATTTAATTTAGTAAGATTTACCTGAAGTAAAATTAATTTAAAAATGTAATTTATTTAATTTAGTGAGATTTACCTGAATTGCAAATATATATAAAAAAAAATTAGTTTATTTAATTTAGAGAGATTTACCTGAATTGAAATTATTTTAAAATTGTAGTTTATTTAATTTAGAGAGATTTACCTGAATTGTAATTATTTTAAAATTGTATAAATGATTGAACAGAATTTCTATAGTTATAAAAGAAAATAATAAAAAGTGAAATTAAATTTGAAACAATTAAAATTATAAAAATTATAAAACAAAATAATATTAATTTAGAATAAAAAAAAATAATTATCATACCTGTTAGAAATGTAAGTAATTAATCCAATTTGAAACAAAAACTCAAAAACACAGAAAACTCAAAAATACACAAAATACAAATAAAGACACAAAACAAATTATAATCTCTGATTTTGAATACGAATTGAAATAAATTTAATTGAATTGAATATGATTGTTGAAATCTGAATCAGAATTGAATATGAACCAGGATTGAATATATCGAATTGAATTGGATGAATTGAATAAGAAACAAAATTGAATGCCTTAAAAATCACCTCGCAGCCCTTTTAAAGACTCGTACTAATACGTCATCAAAACTAATCGAACCCACGCCGCATCTAAGAAAAATTCCCACAGGAAATCGATCTACGAGACAAGTACCAAAATTTTAACTAAACGAGAACATGTCTCACGTCAGCTCAAGAGTATTTATGGTTATTACACCCCATGTGTGCGAAACGCCTGAACACCAATAGTAAAACTATGCAGACCACACAGAAACAAATAAAAAACATGTGGTTGTTTAGTTTATTTTACTCACGTAAAATGCAGGCAAATATTCAGAAAGCTATCAGAAAATTTAACAAATAATTTTGTAATACCATGATCGAGAAACTATAATAAAAAAAAAATTTTTTTTTTTTTTTTAAAGAAGCGTGCGAAAAATTTTTAAAGGATTAAAGATGACCATCGGATACCACAATATGTACAGAGTGTATCGAGTAATATGAATAAAAAATTAACAAAAATAATTCTCATGCCAATGCCACCACAAGAAACATTTATTTGGTCATAATCAGAGGATTTTATGAAAATATGACTTATAGGAATAAAAAAACCGACCATGACCCATGATGCTTATTACATAGTTAAACCAGTCGGTCATTGAAGCCAGTCATTAACCCAAAAGTACCTACTTACTTTTTGGAAAAAAAATTACAGAGAGCAATACCCATAATGGTGTGCCAATACATAGATGTTGTCAGTTTTTTATCAATGTTTAAACTGTAATTTGCTCACATTTTAAACACGTTTTCGCATTTATCTCGAAAACTGTTGGATTAATCGTAATGCTAATATGTACTGAAATAATACAAGAATTTTAAAATCAAATTTAAATTCTTCGAGAAAAACGTGAAAATTTCTGGAAAAAGGTAATTTTTTAAAATATTCGTAACTTCGCCAATTTAATGATTGTAGCATCAGACTTTCAGGAAGATGTTGTAATTATAGTGCAAAATAAAGGGGTAGATATAGGGTTCTGTCGGCATTATAGTTTTCGCAAAGTTCCTATGTCGCCTAATCAACTTTATGTATTTAAATCGGTAAATCCACTCTCAGAGAATAACTGCAACGTATTATTCATCCGAAAAACTCTCAAATTAAAAATTAATGTATTTACTTGTTAATGTGGGGATTAATCCAACAGTTTTTGAAAAAAGACGAAAATATGGTCAAAATTGCAATTTGAAATATTTAAATATCGATAAAAAGCTGACAACATTTGGTGGGGCAATTTTTGATATTTTACATCCTCAAATACTTCACATATTCGGATTGCTGTTAAAAATTTGTACAACAAACGAAATATTTTGTCCGGTCTATCATTTCTTTAGATATTGTTACGAATATTTTGTGTTAAATTTCGATACTATCAAGAAAATATTAGGTGAAGATTGACGTCATGATCTCTACCTGAATAAATGCCCCTAGAAAACGATGTAAGGATATCTAATATACAAAATTCTCGTGTCACAATGTTACCATACTCCTCCGAAACGGCTTGACCGATTTTTATGAAATTTTATATGCATATTCAGTAGGTCTGAGAATCAGAAACTATCTTTTTTTCATACCCCTAAGTGATAAGGGTTGTCCACCCCTAACCTTTTTTATTTTTTGGATAAATTTTTTTTTTTATTTTTTTATGATTTGGCATTAAAAAATACATATAACCCTTAATTTTCATCCTTCTACTACCAACCACCATTTTTTAATGGCGATATTAGTACTGTAATAATCTTCAACTCTCAGTGGTCGATAACTGATCAATTATTATCAATCGATTAGTCATCCCCGCCAGGCGTCTACTGATGTCACTACTCACCCAGCAAACAACACGAAGTGGGGATGAGAATGAAGCAGATTTTTTTAGAAAGTTACAGGCACTGTAGTGTAGTGATGGGCGGGTAATACAGTAACGAATACTTTATATCCGTTACTTCCAAATACCCGAAGTAGCGATTACTCGTTTTCAAAAGTAATCGTTACTCGGTACCGACTCGCTTCTTACGTATCTGCGTACGTGCTAATTCGTATAACGTATATCGTATATGTATCGTAAATCGTATATCGTATCTCGTACTCTGTTTCTGTTATTGGTATCGTACGAACACCAACGACTTCGAATAGGAGCGAAAGTACTGAGGTAGAAATCTCAGCGCTCTCTGTTATTTAACTTACCTATTACTCTTCTCAAGTCTGCTTACGTATCTGTTATTATACAGTACAGGTCGCTTTTCAAATTCGGTAGTATAAAAGTCTGTACTCGATACATATTTACATTAATTTGTGAAAGTGTATATATATATATATAAACCGCATCATTACCGGTTCCAGCTGATGTTAATACCTACCTATTGCCGGCTATCGTTAATGATTACTAAGTACCGAATACAAAGTAACGAATACCAGATCCGAAAGTAACAATTACATACGAGTACTGAAAAGTAACGACAATTCCCATCACTACTGTAGTGATGTCAAGTACGATTACTTTTTGGTACTCGTTAGTACCAGTTACTTTATTAATCAATACTCGTTACTTTGTAATCGTTACAAATACTCGTTACTTTTTCTGTAATACATAATATCGTTTACCTAGGTACGATCCACAGTAACGGCGATTACCAATAAATAATCGGTAATATGTACCTATATGTATAATTATGTTATTCCCTTTTTATATGTATTATCTTTTATTCCTAAATAAAAAATAAATAGTTCAATAGAAATGTAGTTTTATAATAATAACAATAACAAAAGTGCAGCTCTCTTTATAAATCAATAGAATTCAACAAGCCATTTTTTAACATTGTACCTAGTACCAAAATTATACGTAACTATAAATACAGATATTTATATTATCGTATGTTGACGCAAACGACGACGCGATGCTGATCTACATGTTTATAATAAAATAATAACACGATGAATGGTGCAAGTAGTCCTTTAAGCACGAGCTTGTCTTCGTCATAGATAGTCTTCGTTCTGTTTCATTTCCACCCATACATCATATATACCTAGATATGTACTTAGGTACATAATATGGATATTGAATATAACAGGTACATGGTACATTTTTTTGTTCCCATATCCTGCACAAAATAATATTGGTAATCGAACTGGCATGGCATATCGACTACCTCGATTACTTCGTCTTACGACTCCTACGACTAATGTACCGAACAGTACCGAGAGTACCGATGAGACGCGGTATAACTAAAAGTAATCGGTAACGATTACTTTCTCAAAGTAGTACTCGATTACTACGATTACTACCTAGTAACGAGTATTGAGTAACGAATCATTACAATATTGACATCACTAACAGGCAGTTCAAATATGTTCTAAGAAGTAAAAGAATGTTTTATTATAACATTTCAGAATGATTTGGCAATGCTCAAGAATGTTCCAGGATCTTGAAGATCATTCAAGAATGTTTCAGAATGTTAAAAAAAGTTATAAAATGTTTTGAATCATTATGGGATGTTCTGGATAGTTATAAATTCGTGAATATTCTAGAATGTTCCATCAAACGTGTAATATATTCTTACCCGGGCAATGGCGGGGATTTGCTGCTAGTTAGTATATAAAAATATACCGTTTACATATAAATTTAATGTACTAGTATTATTTTATTTTATTAACCCATTTGGTTTTCATTACAACAAAAAAAATCTCAAGCTTACTTTTTAACAACCATTAGAACAGTAGCCAAATATTATCCTTCTAAAAACAAAAACAGAAAAAAAGCAAACAAGGTTCGATTAATAAGAAAACGCTGAAACTACCGATAAATTATTTCTATCTACAGGAACTTTTGATTATTTATTTAATGTTAGCAACTGTGAAGTAGATGACGCAAATTATTTACATTTATTATATTTAGCATTTAAAATCTTCATACATGCACTTAGGAATGTATGTTATCTCAGACATAATTATAATAATAACTTCTGACTTGCAATTTCAAAGAAACAATTATTTAATTATTGCTAGTCGTGTAGAATGGTGAATAACAACTGAGGGTGAGATACCCTGTTAAGTGTATTTGTTTATTTTGCTAACAGATAATGTAGTGTAAAGTGCATGAGAACCTACAACACATTACAAATCATTCGAATGTTTGTAAGCAAATGGTGATATCTTATGCACACAATTATTAAAATAGAAATAATGAAATATGAAATAAAATTAGTGAAATATATGTTATACTATAGGTACAGGGTGTCCTATTTTAAATTACCCACTTGAATATATTGTCAGGGAGGTAACCAATCGAAAAATAATCTCAACATAAGTTGCAGGGCTAGAAGGGAGACATTAGATAGTCATCCACAATTTGACCTTGAACGTTATATTTAAGGTCACATCGTTTTTTTTTTGACCCCGGATTCGAAAAGAGCGCACAATTTTAGGTATAGGTGAGTTTTTGATTTTTTTTTAATGACTCGTGGAGACTATTATGAAGGAAAACTATGCAACTGAAAATCTCATCAGGGAAGCTACCAAGCCTAAAGTAACTTCTACAGATGTGGTTAAGTTCGGAGAGGAGATCATGACTTTCCCCATAGGTAAAGGTCGTTTAAAAGTTAAATATATTTTGGCCACCTTTTGTCCAGCTCATGAAAGACAAAAACGCAACAAAGCCCCGCAATAACAGTAATCGTATTTGTTATCTGTCCAATTAATACAAGATTTTCGCTTGTTGCCGATGAAACCCCATAGAAAACAATCGTAAACTAATTAGATCAAATGGTCGATTAAAGAATATGTGGAAATGTTGAGCGTATTAAGGGAAATATTGGGAAGAAGGGAGCGGTGTAACGTCTTAAAAGAGATTTTGAATAATTATATTGGGGAGTACCGGGAAGGGATTGTATTGGAGACGATTTAAAGAGAGATGGGAATAATCGTATGTGTTGATTTTTATGGATATATTTTGTTTTTTTCGGGCTCCTACAATTGTCCCATGTATCAAAATTGACGGTGAATTATGTTGGCTTGTATATAACTTTTTGTTAATAATATACATATACCTATACACAGGGTTTTTCAAGTTGATGGGCTATTAGAAGTATATGAATTAGTAGAAGGAATTCAATTCTGAAACTTGGGCTCATTTGGTTATTGTTTATGCCGCTTCTTTTAAAAATATTTTCAAGTTATACCGGAAGTCGACACCAACTTTGTTATTTTAAATGGAATGGTATAGTTTTTACGCTGAATTCGAATAAAACGTGTAATTCTAAGGTAAGTTTGATAACCAACTTGTACACCTATGACGATCGGTTTCTGAGTTAATTTAATTTATAGAAAAAATATCGCTACCGCAACCCAAATTATAAAAAATCATAACTTCCACAAAATAAGACTCAGACTGTTGAAATTTTTATTACTAAAACCTGAATATTAGTGCTAACGTCTTGACAAAATTGAACTAAATAATTTATACAGGGCGTTCAAAATAAAATTCTAAAGTTTAAGAACTTCAAATACGAATAACTTCGTTTTTTCAAATGGCACCTACCATTTTTTATTTTTTCAATCGACTTCTTTTTTTACCCTCTTTCATACCGTATGGATACTTCCTATTGTTTTATTTGAAAATTTTTCAATAATTTAGAAATTTAAAATATAGATAATTTCATTATTTTGGCGTGCCTTGACAATTGACAACCAATCACACTAAAACCTATTTTATCGCTTAATTTCTCTTGAGGAGATATTCAAGAGAAATGTTTATAATAAATATTCAATTTTTTGTAACAGAAATTAATCGAAAAGGCGATTTTTGGCTTCATTTTGAATTGATTGCCGTTTGTTGTCATTTGTCCAAGGCACACCTTTTTATTCGAAAAATATATTAAAATTGACTATTTGACTATTTAAGTAGTAATTAAAAATCACACGAAAATTTTCAAATAAAACAATAGGAAGTATCCATACAGATTGAAAGAGGGTAAAAAAAGAAGTCGATTGAAAAAATAAAAAATGGTAGGTGGCATTTGAAAAAACGAGATTATTCGTGTTTGAAGCTTTTAAACATTAGAATTTTATTTTGAACGCCCTGTATAAATTATTTAGTTCAATTTTGTCAAGGCATTAGCACTAATATGCAGCTATTACTAGTAAAAATTTCAACACCCGAATCGTATTTTGTGGAAGTTAAAATTTTTCATAATTTGGGTTGCGGTAGCGATTTTTTTTTCTATAAATAAAATTAACTCAAAAACCGATCGTCATAGGTACAAGTTGGTTATCAAACTTACCTTAGAATTACACGTTTTATTCGAATTTAGCGTAAAAAATTAACCATTCCATTTAAAATGACAAAGTTGTTGTCGACTTCCGGTATAACCGGATGTAAATCGAACTTGAAAATATTTTTAAAAGAAGCGGCATAAAGTTTCCGAATTGAATTCATTCTACTAATTCATATACTTCTAATAGCCCATCAACATGAAAACCCCTATATGTAGGTAGATCTACTAGACTGGCCAATATAAAAAACATTACAGTCCTTGCAAAAAACTTGATTAAGTTACCTTTTTTCTATGGGTTAATTTTGGTTTTGTTATTGACCGAAAAAAGAATGAAGATTTGTTTTATTGATTTCAGTAGTTGAAAGATTAAATTTAGAAAGTTCATTTTTTATATAATTTAAAGAGCAATAAGTGCTAATATGTGAGTTATCTTTTGTAAAACTATTGTAAACCTGTTTCCTTAGAATAAAACTTTGTTTATGTTCTAGCACAGCATCTATCATCTCATTTTTATTTTGAAGTATTCATTAGATTGAAAAGGGATCACAGTGTCGGCTGTAGTGGGTTTTTTATAAATTTCAAAATCGATCTTCTTATTAATTTTAATCTAAAAAATTTATGGATTTGTTGAATTCTAATTCCATAGGGAACTGAATTTTCAAATAAGAATTTAAAAAATTTATAAATACGTTTCCAAATACAAATGTATCTTTTGAAAATGACGTAACAGTCGAAACAAATTTGTAGAGAATTCTACAATAAATTTAACATTGTTTTTGTATTCACCTTCGAATTTTATTGATTTAATAAAATGTTTCACAACGAGTGCACCACAAAGTGTTTAAGTTTTAAAAAGTATGTTCATTCGCTAGATAAAGTTGCCCTATAAATAAACAGCATATCATAATTTAATGGGTTCAATCTTACTTATTTAGAATAATATGAAATTTAGGTGGTAATTCCAAATTTCAAGTGCCCATATCCTCTTGACCGGTATAAGAGGACGGCTATTATTTAAAAAATAATGCACCAAGACTTACAAAAAAAAAATGTTTATGAATGTCCCCAAATAAAAAAAAACCTACTTTTAAAAATACCTTTTATTTCTACGTTTACACACAAAATGTCACATTTAGTGTTCTTTTTCGGTTTAGCAAATACAGTCTATCATTTACTTTCTCGGTTCATTTATTGGATCAATAGTATTCATTCAATGGGATTGCTTGTTTAATTACCGGGGTTTTATGCAGAAATAAATAATTACAATCCGTTTTCATTAAAGATTTTGTGATTTTCATTTGTATCCAATACCTGAGTAAAAATAATTCGATATATAATTTTTAAAGGAAAGTAATTATAAATGTTATTAAATAAAATTATAAGACAAATTAGACATTTAGATAGAAACTAACAGCAATACCCGGCTTTGCTCGGGTAAGAATAAGATATCACACGTTTGATGGAACATTCTAGAATATTCGCGAATTTAGAACTATCCAGAACATCCCATAATGATTCAAAACATTCTCTAACTTTTTTAATACTGGAACATTCTTGAACATTGCCAAGTCATTCTGAAATGCTATAATAAAACATTCTTTTACTAATCTACCTTATAACAATTTTGAAACTATTTTGCCGCATACCATAGACCACCATAAATATTTTAAAAATGTTTATTTAGATATTACAGGATTAATTCAGATGTTTCTCGACAATATTAACCCTTCCTTGATTCCCCAAAAAATTGCTAATATAAAACCACTTCAAGTATTTACTAATCGTTAAAAGAAACAAAACAGACACAAATTTAATATGCAATTATAAAATCCCTGTAGGTATTAGGTATCAGACAGATGTAATAAAATTAGTATTTTGACTGGTCGTGAGTTAATAAAACAAAGCAAGTCGTTTTTGCGGTCGTATCAATTGAAGCGAAAATAGAATTTTACCTGATATATCCGGCAATTCGAAATCCATTAAAACTAACGTCCGTCATTATCACAGCGTTTGTTTGAAATAAAACATCGAAACGGCTTAATTACGTATTTACATTTGCAATTAGGAATTGCTAAACGAATTTGTCTTAACACGCAAGACATGTATGTCGGTATAATATACTCGGACTGCTAAACATTAATCTCCTTAGTAATTTTAGCACTTTAGTGTGTACGTAAAAATAGCGTATTATGCCAACGTTGGAGGTAAAAATAATATTCAAGTTACAATTGTATTGTGGACTTGTAGGCAGGGCTCACGTCAGATTGAGATTACGGTTACATTTTGATGATAGAAAAACGATTAATTAACTAAAATACCGTAGAAAATAAAACGGAAACAAACTACTAAGCTGTGTTAGAATTTACGTCACATAATAAAACATATTATTTGGTAAAAAAAAATAAGAGCCGATCCTTCTCTAAAAATAAGGATAATTTATTGCGTTATAAAATTTTTTTATAATTAAACGAAAATAAAATAATTTTACAAACAGTTTTAATTTCAATTCATTAAAAATTAGGTAGGTACCAGATAAATGTAAATATCTACCTTCAATAAATTAAAAAAAAAAAACGTTACTGACCCCAGATAAACTTTTGGGGTTTTACTGTATCGAAAAATATTGAATTATTTCAATCCCAGGACATTGACTTTTATTTTATATTATTAAATTAACCATCATATCTATACTATAGATACCAATTTACTTACTGTCCTTTAAAATTCTGTTTTTACTCAGACATTTGACTTTAAAATTCTCACTTCAAATGAACGCGCTTTCAAAAATGTTTTCTTGTAATTTTTTTAATTTATTTGTCTACGTTCTATTTTTAAGACCATCCTATAACAGAAAATATTTAGTGAATAATCAGTTAAAACACTCTGTATCTACCTATAAGTAAGAATATAGGGCACACTTCAAAGGTTTTACTGTACCGAAAAAAAATATATAGGTACATATTTTCCATTTTTTCTTCCCCTACTGTTTATAATAAAATACTCAGAGCTTTAAGGGGTAAAGAGTTCATTTATTATAAAAACGACAACTTTTTATAATAAATGAACTCTTTACCCCTTAAAGCTCTGAGTATTTTATTATAGGTACATATTATTGAATAGTTTCCACCTTTACTTGAACAAAATCCATATTAACAAGTAAAAGTAAATTCAAAACCTTAACCTTAACCTGTGGATCATCCCAGAAAGTATTATATTGGTCAGACTGGCAGAAACTTCAAAAAACGTCCATTAGAGCACAAAAATAGTAACATAAAAATAAGTCAGATTCCACTTATGCAAATTACGTTACAGAAGAAGGCCATCAATTTAATAATAAATAGAAAATTTACACTTATATACCTAATATATAATGAATACAAATCAGCACCCAGTAGGAAATTTAGAAATAAATAAATATAAAAAATGAGATTGATAACGGCTATCATTCCCGTCCTTCGTAACTGATACATTTTTCGAGATTTTTTCTGATTATTATGGTTTTAGATTTGAATATGAAATTTATGTAATTATGTGTTATTATTACTTGTAATAGATTTACCTACCCAGAACCCTTTTTATCACGAAATAATTATAGGTACATAATAAATAGATACACTAAACAATTTTAAAGAAAACATGTAACTAATTGTAAGTATATTTTATTTCCTATGTTGGACTTTTGCAACACCATATATTCTATGTGTTAATTTTAGTCACCTTCAAAATTATTTACAAAAAGTAATAAATGAGTGATCAATAAAACACCCTGTACCTACCTCCAGGAACATAGAGTGAAGATTTTTTTCATTCATCAGAAAGTAGAATGGTTTCGACCTTTACTTGATGAAATTCCATATTATCGATGATAAAAATGTAATAATAAAACACTGTTCTGGATTTCACTAATTTTATTTTTAAAAAACACAACATATGTTTCGCCAAAAGAATTGGCTTCGTCAGGTGTTGAGTACTCACTACTAACTTTTATTGAGGGATAAATTCTTAAATAGATCTAGACTAAGGAGAGAGTGTTTAAAAGGGCAAATTTTGAAAAAAGATTTAAGAAATGAGACCTATTGCAATCTAATTGGTCGTTTAACAATATATCTTGTTTTTTAAATTTATTTATTCCTAAGTGTTCTAATAAACTTAATTTATATCCTTTGTTATTTACATGTAATATTTCATATTGATCATTAAAATTGTGTCCTGATTCAGTTACATGGTTAGAGTATGTGGAGTTAGTTTTATTTTTTACATAACTGTTCTTATGTTCTAAAATACGTTTTTTAAAGGTTCTTCCAGTTTGGCCTATGGATATTAACATATGTTGTGTTTTTTAAAAATAAAATTAGTGAAATCCAGAACAGTGTTTTATTATTACATTTTTATCATCGACATCAGAAAGTAAATAAGTATTAAATATTTCTTTACAATTAATTAGATAAAAGACAATAATTTACCACTTAGAAAGTTTTTTTGAATCTTTACGGCCAAAGAAATTATTGTTAAATGTTTTTGTGTCTTCTAAAAAAAGCTTATTGATCCTGTCCTTTAAAAATGATAATCCAAGAAAACTCGTGCAAGGACATTGCGTTATTTTTACTAGATATTGTTTTGTGTTTAAATAACCATTATATGTAACTATTACAATTACTTTCAATAGACCCACACACATTAACCCCTTTTAAGACAAAATAACAATACAGAAAATTATTATCTAAATTATTTTAAGGAGTGTAAAACTCAAAAAATATTTACATAGGGCTCTTTATTTTATTTTGTAATTTGAAAAGAAACAACAACACCATATTATACCATGTACATGGGTGAATATACTATTTATACAAACAGTTTGGGAGAAGGGTGGTGCTACGTAAAACGTTAGTTAAAAGTATGGTCTTCTATGGGGTCGAGATATGGGGATGGAAAGAATATAGAATAGTAGAAAATATTTATAAAAAGTATACGAAATGGGTGTTGCGCTTAGAAAGAAGTACTCCGGACTATATTTTAAGAAAGGAAACAAAATGTGGGAAAATGGTGAAGGATACAAGAAGAAGGGTGGTAAAGTATGAAGAAAAATTGGGAGCATTACCGGAAGGGGACTTAAGAAAGCAGGTATTGAGGAAAAATGTATTGAGGACTGGGACCAAAAATTAATATGATGTGGAAAGGGATAAGGCTTTAACTAAAATGGCAATAAGTAAAAAACAAATGGACGAGTGAAAAAGATAGGGATTGAATGTTAGTAGAATGGTTGGGAAAAGATGTAATGAAAAAGTAAAAGGTGATTTGAGAAAAATATGAGATTCGAGAAACGCGAAAGGGATGAGGGAGTTCCTATGGGAAGAATGGTAGGGGATGGGGTGCCGAGGTATCTAAGAGAAAGAAAAAGTATAGAGACAATAGGTAGTAACGAGAATAAGTTTTGGACGGAAAAAGTTAAAAGATTGTGTAGAGTATGTGGAGGGACAAATGAATCAATGGCACATGTATTAGAGAACAGGGAAAAAGGAAATAGATTTTAGCAAAAAGAGATAAGGAAAGAGAGGCAGGGTAAAGTACAAGAAAAAAAAGGAAGTAGTATCTATATCTAATATATAAAATTCTCGTGTCACAATGTTAGTTACCATACTTCTCCGAAACGACTTGACCGATTTTTTTTGAAATTTTGTATGCATATTCAGTAGGTCTGAGAATCGGGGACTATCTATTTTTCATACTCCTGAGTGATAAGGGTTGTCAACCCCTACTTTTTTGGAAAAATTTTTTTATTTTATTTTTTTATGATTTGGCATTAAAAAATACATATAACCCTTAATTTTCATCCTTCTACCACCAACCCCCATTTTTTAATAGCGATATTAGTAGGTACTGTAATAATCTTCAATTCTCAGTGGTCGATAACTGATCAATTATTATCAATCGATTAGTCATCCCCGCCAGGCGTCTTACTGATGTCACTACTCACCCAGCAAACAGCACGGAGTGGGGATGAGAATGAAGCAAATTTTTTTAGAATGTCACAGGGAGTTCAAATATGTACTAAGAAGTAAAATAATGTTTTATTATAACATTTCAGAATGATTTGCTAATGTTCAAGGATGTTCAAGAATCTTGAAGATCATTCAAGAATGTTTCAGAATGTTAAAAAAAGTTAGAAATGTTTTGAATCATTATGGGATGCTCCGGATAGTTCTAAATTCGCGAATATTCCATCAAACGTGTGATATATTTCTACCCGAGCAACGCAACGCCGGGTATTGCTGCTAGTATAATAATAAAAATTATTTTAAGTTTTAAAATAAAATAACTTTTTTTTGTTTTGTGGATCTGTATGAAAAAATTTTTGTTTTAATAAAGCTCATACTGCTACTACAGACAGTCTGGGTATCGTTTTTCGTAATAAAATCCTAAGCTATCTTTTACCTTGAACGAGCATGTTTTTTATGTTTTATTTCCATATCATAAGCATCTTTTACCGTATAGTTTGCAAGATAATACAATTTATTGGTTTCATATTTCCTGATTTCCTGTTTTTACATAAGTTACAAGCTTGGCAGGTACTGTTATTACTAGAGACCGGATTATATGCATTTGCATATTTGCATATGCATTTGCTTATTTCAGCCATTCTAAGCGGTAATAGCATATTTTACCTAAGATCTACTTATGATGCATATTATCGGTACATTTACAATATTCTTCCAAGTGCAGTGCACTCATCCTGTCTTCCGAAATGCGATAAAAGTGGTTGTTGCGTCTCAATGTTCTGTTCATTTCTATTTGTATTTCTTCTGGAATGTTTATTTATTATTATAATGTAATAAATTGTCGGCATTTAAAAATGGAAAGTTCGGGCTCTTTTGAATGTCATTGTTTGCAGACCGGACGTGACTATTTCTCATTTCTACATTTTATTGCATCCCAATATTGAATTCTTTTGTACGTATTTTCAGTTTCGTCTATTCAATGTTAAATGACCCCCAAATAAGGTTAATTGCCATTTTACATTACTGTAAGTACTTATTATTGCCTATCAAAAAAATACTCATTGTATGCTAATTTTGAAATAAAAAAATGTTATTGGTTCCTAAAATTTTTCATTTAATTTAGCATATTCTGCCAAATATTCGTGCATATTTCAAGCATTTTTCATGCATATTTGCATGCATATAACAAGCTTTTTATGTTGCATATAATCCGGTCTCTAGTTATTACAAACTTTTACTTTTCTTATTGTGTACATATGTTGGCTGTTTTTTATTTCTAAGAATCGTAATTTTACTGCATATTTTTACTACATATGTATTTTTTCAGTGATTATAAAATTCATGGAAATTATCTGTATTAATGCTTATTAAACGTTTTAATAATACCGGTACCAAGAACAAGATGTAATTTCACAGAAACCGTTATAATACCTAATAATGGTAATAAAGCGTTTGATACCTAATAACATATTTATCAAGGCTCAATTTTCTTAGAAAACAAATTAGTACCTATCTATCTTTTAAGGATTATCCATCCCAAATATGAATTAAACAAATACAATCAGTTTTACTAGCCTTGACAGTTACACGTGGGGTACATATGTATAAATGAGTGTATATTTTGATAAAAAAATTAACTTACTTTTTTATTAATTTTGATTTAATAAGAGCTTTTTGGCCTAGTGAATATCTATACATAAAATTATACTGCTGATAAATTTCAACTTTTTATTGATTTTACACTTGGCAATGGTTTCGTCGAACTTGTTCAGAAATCAAAAAATTGTCAAGTGTAAAAGTGAAATTTATGAGCACCATAGTTTTATGTATATTATAAATTTCAACCAAGTAACGGTAGACTCCATTTTGTATACTAGTGAATATTGGTATCCTGGTCAGGAAAATTAAGTGCATATGTTGTGGAATAAAATAAAATAATTTTTTGACACAAAAATAAAAACATAATTAGTAGAAGCAAACCGAGAAGGCGTCGTTCATAAAATACGTTCGTATCCAGAGGGGGGGGGGTCTTTCTGAGTGTGACAAGTGACAAGATGTGACAAGGGGGTCGGGGGTTCTACGGCAACGTGACGTTCGCCATTCATCAAAAAATTTTATTGAATTTTACAGAATCCTTGGACTTCTGATAAATAGAAATATTATTTATTTGTTCGTTACAAAAGATATTTATTAATTTATTTAAATTTTATTATGAAAATTAAATAAATATTTTTGACTATCTAAATTTGTGTTTGATGTTCAGGGGGGAGGTTTAGTTTTTGTGACGTAGTATTTACAGGGGGGTCACAGAAAGTGCGACAGCGTGACAATCGGATGGGAGGGGGTCAAAAAAAGCTAATTTTAGCGTGACGTACTTATTTTATGAACAGCCCTAAAGGAAAAAACCTTTTTTGTTGCTTCACATAATTATGGCAATGTTTCGCCTTGCAGCCTTTTTAGTAGGACATCAAAAAGAGATATTTTAATCAATATGGCTGAGATGTGCTTAAAAGGCTATAAGTTGAGAAATATGACCGGGTGAGGTCACTTGACCACCTAGAGGTCTAAACATTTGGCTAAAAGCTTCTTTTACAATTACCTATAACACAGTTATAATGGATTTCCGAAAGGGCTGAGGGAACTTTTGCCAACGTATCATCCACCAAGGCTTTTTTTATAAAAAAAAAAAATTGAAATCCAGTCAAACTTCGATAACTAGAAGATTTTGGTTTGCTAGTCAACTTCGAGAAATAGATTCTAATTTTTACATGATAATTCGAACTCTCGAACTTCTATTATTCGAATATCTTGTGGCGCCAACTTCAATATCCCTTAATAATGTACGATTTTAACGTCTCTTTTTAATAGCGGTACCTACTATGATTTGTCAGCAGACGTACTTTAAAAACTTTTAACCAAAAATGAAATCTTATAAAAAAGTAGAAAGTGATGAACTGAAAACACATATTACCTGCATATATCTATCTGTACCTAACACGAAATAAATACGTACAAATGCTCATTAACAAAAAATAAACACATTCATATGTACAATAACTCGACGTCTCGATACCTCAAAGTTTTTTGCATCCTATTGTGATTCGAGTTATCGAATGCAATTGTTACTGTTTTAATATATGTACCTTCTTATGAATTAATCATTCTTTTATATTCATTCATTTATATCTTTTTTTTGTGACGAACTGTAGACTGTAGCTACCAATTTGTTGTTTTATTTTTTAATGTTAGAGGCACAAATTGAACTGAACGCTCGACTGGTGGGTTATACGTACACTTATTATTATCCTAGATAGTAAAGACTCTGATAATGATGATAACGACAACAATCTTATTAGAACTGTACACAGCACATACGACATACAACATACACGTGCAGGTCAAAAATACTTTCTTCCCAGCAACCGGCTTCGTTTTATTATACAACCTCAAACATTCTTACGAAATGTTTAGATAACGAAAACAAATAAACAAACACCATCATAATAATACACTGAGCAGAGGAGTTCGTGATGAGTCTGTTTCTCTTTCCTGATTAGCTAAATATGTAGGTAAATTGTAGGTACATACAAATTTATTTTTATTACAAATACCTACATGTTCTTGCAATATTTGAATAAGTATTGCCCTACCTTTATTAATTTTTCATTTTTAAGCTGACTTGATCTGTATCTATTTTTGTTAAAAAAAGAAACAAGTTCAATTAAAGATCTAATAAACCGAAACTTTTCCTTTTTCAAAAATTTTCAAATATTTAAGGCAAAACGTTTTTATAAAGTGAATACTGTAGACAACCCATTACACACAAAACTTTGAGTTATTGAATAGCCCAGAAGCCACCAATCCTGAAAGCTCCGTGATAAGCTTACTAAAATTTTTAATAAAAAATAAAAGTTAAGTTGGTCGGCGTGGATTTAATTGGCCGGAAATATTTTTAATAAATTATATATTGTTAAATTTCCATTTTATTTTCTGTCATCACGGATTTTGATCAATCCTCTATAAAATTTTGTGCGAAATTTTATGTTCATCAAGAAAAAATTCGGCCGACCAATGAAATGAAATACCGAAAAATTTTCATTTGAGTTAATTATATAATACAATTATAATTTTTAAACTTTCACTGATGTATTCATAACTTTAATCTTCCAAATGTTATGAATCCACAATCACCGACCCTTTACGGTTTACCAAAGATTCATAAAACTAACATTCCGTTACGCCCAGTTGTCTCCTATATCAACGCTCCAGCGTACAAACTTTGTAATTTCCTTAATAATTTTTTGAAATCTCATTTAGATCTTACTTCCACATATAGCATAAAGAACTCTTTAGAATTCGTCGAATTAACTAAAAACATTGATATTCCCAATAACGCTATTTTTGTTTCGTTTGATATAGTCAGCTTGTTTACATCAATTCCCATTAATGAACTTTACCTTATCTTAGAAAACATCATATCCAATAGTAGTTTAAATAGGACTTTACAAATAGAATTACAATTAATGTTAAATACTTATATTTCCCAATCATATTTCTCCTTCAATAATAATTTCTTTGTACAAAAGGAAGGGCTCCCCATGGCCCCATGGGGTCTCCGCTCTCTCCACTGCTGGCAGAAATATTTATGTCGCATTTCGAAAAACAACTATTCAATTTCGATAACAAACTCGTTAAATGCATTCAGTTTTATTGTATAGGTATGTTGATGATATCTTCTACGTGTGGAAAGGTACACAAAGACAACTTGACAACTTTTTGACATATTTAAACAGTTTAAATAATAAAATCAAATATACAAAAGAAATAGAACAAAATAACCAGCTAACCTTTCTAGATCTAACAGTTAGTAGGGACAACAATAAAATTAAATTCAAAATATACAGAAAACCGACAACAACAGATACAATCATTCCCGCTCATTCCAACCAATCTTTTCAAATTAATTGTTACACAGGCTGATCAACATACTCCGTTCCGAGGAAGATTATAAAACTGAATTAAATATTATAAAAGAGATTGCAAAAACAACGGGTACAAACTAGAATTAATTGAAAACCTTCCTCATAAAAAAACTCCGCCAAAAAACTCGTACAGAAATTTTCCAAAATCCTCCAAAAACAAAACCAACGAATTTCTGTGCCTTAAAATTCATCAAAAACACTAGTAATAAAATTAAAACTAAATTGAAACATTTTTATATAGACGCCATCGAAATAAATAAAAATAACCTCAAATGAATACTAATAATAACAATAAACTAAAAATAGAAAGACAAAAAAGAAGTGAGGTCTACCAAATAAATTGCGAAAATTGTGATGCTATTTACATAGGTCAGAGTGGTCGTTCTATTAAAACACGCTTAAAAGAACATCTAGATAGCGTAAAAAACAAAAAATAGATATTAGTAACAAAAAAATACTGCATACTCAATCAAAAGGTAAAAAAACTCACGCTGCTAGAAAATCTGGAAATACAAAATGCCATCCTGAACTGTAAAAATTTAGTTAACAATCAAAAAGGAATAAATATATACAACACACCATTAATAATCACACAACTCTAATTGTTTTGTTTACCCCCACTTTATAATTTATGTATAAAAAATAAAAGCCCATGTTAAACATCTTAGCCTTAGTAATTATTGTACTCTTGAAAATGACCTTTTAGAGGTCGAAACAATTGTCGAGAAATAAACAGTTTTGTTGAAACATTTCTTTTCTTTTTCTGCTTTTCCTTTAATTATAATTTTTTTCTTTTTTCGACTCTTCGCTTTCTAACGGTTTTTTATATTTCTCCAAAGAGTGAGTGAGAGAGATTTTTGGTTCAGGTTAAAACCATGCATGAGTTCGTCTTTTTCTATTTTCTACAAATTTAAAATCTCTTACTCCGGTTTCTTTTCAGGTCCATAGGATTGCCCTAAGAGTAAGTGAGAGCAACATCGAGGTTATATTAACTTTCTATAGGTGTTGTTTTTGTCTTACTCCGAAAAGGTCACAGCTTACATACTAACGTTGTCCTACAGCGTTTTGGGGGTTCAGATGATTTCGATATTTAAGTCTGCTGTTTTCCTATGATTATATTATTATGTTGGTATATGATCAACTCAAAAGAAAATTTTTCGGTATTTCCTTTTTTCCATATTAATTTGTATAATAAATAGCTTAAAACGTAAGTAATTGAGCAGAGGTAGAAGAAAGACTCCAAAAGTAAGTAAAATCTATGACAGTATAATCCTCAAATACATAATAAAATCTGGTATACGCGACCTTTCCGGCTAAAAATCATTGGTCGGCCGAATTTTTTCTTGAAGAACATGAAATTTCGCACAAAATTATATAGAGGATTGATCAAAATCCGTGATGACGGAAAAAAAATTATGGAAATTTAACAATATATAATTTATTGAAAATAGTTCCGGCCAATTAAATCCACGGCCGGCCAAGCAAATCTTATTTGTCTAAGTATTAACTTTTATTTTTTATTAAAAATTTTAGTAAGCTTATCGCGGAGCTTTCAGGATTGGTACAATTTCTCTACCATTAACGTCTACCATGGTCAAAAGATATATAAGAAATATGGACCAATTACACCTTGGGCAAAGACGCCGCACCATACAGTGACTCGTGAAGGGTGTAGTGGTCTTTCCTGAAGAATACGAGGGTTTTCTGTATCCCAGTAGGGGTAATTCTGCTTATGTACAAATCCACTTAAGTGAAAATGAGCTTCTTCGGTCATAATCAGTTGATGTGGAAAATCGTCAATATTGTCGTTAAGGTTTAGCAGACTGTGACAGTATTGCAGGCGATGTTGATGGTCTCTGGGAAGAAGCTGATGTGTCACCTGGATTTTGTATGGAAATGCGTGCAAATCTAACCTCAGGGACTTCCGGGACATGCTCAATTGTGTGGCGCTTCTCTCTGTTGACGTTCTTGGATCTTCTGCAATGCTTTCTTTTACACGCCAATTTTTTTTTAATTGAGCGTCCTGTTCGTGGTCGTCCAATATGCCTTGCATCAGCCCTTGTCACACTACGCCGAAATTGTTCACATAAACGGCGTATTGTCTTTCCAGTTGGAGCAAGACGGTGAGGATGATTTCGGCGAAAATTTCGCTGTGTTGAAATAACCGATTCATTGCTTTTAATAAATAAAATGACTATTTTTGCACGTTCCTCTAGTGTGTAAAGATTCATAACAAAACTTGAATATGCGCACTAGAGAAATGTCAAAAGTAAACAAACGAAAGCTGTCAGATAAAACAATAACGAACGCTTCAAATCGGGTACCTGATTATGGCCGTCCCTGTATATTAATATATTATGAGATTTTCTATGACATAAATGTAATTAGAATTTAATAAAACAACTTTTTTACTGAAAAAAATAGCAGCGGTCACATTTTTAGATAAAATTCCCATCGTTTTTTGCATTTCCTGAGAAAACTTACTATAGTAGTATATATTTTTTTCACGCCATCAGAAAGTAGAGATTTCAACGAAGAAAAAGCCCACCGATGTATTTAAAAAAGCAGATATTTTGACATGAGAATTTTTGATTGAAAATTAGGGTGCTTTTTTGCAATTAAGTAAAAATAAGGTGAAAAAATAAATATTTCAAATCAAAAAAAATACAGCGTGTTTGGGACATGAATAGGTAAGTTTTCGCCACATTTCGTGAAAAAACAAAATTTTTTGTAAAAGATAAAAATAAACAACCAAAAAGTTTTCACACAAAATTTTGAGGTCATATGACAAGTGTAAATACAAAAGTTGTAGATCCTTTTATTACCTACAACTTTGCCATTTAAATTTTTTCCATGACTTGTAGTTTTTCCGGAAATCAAGGAAAACCGTTTTTTACCCTTAAAAACGCACCCTCTTCCCCTTCCCGACCTCAGATCGCCCGTAAATAATTTTTCCTTTCATTTCTGTTATATTCTCGTCCTTTTTTAATGGTTTTCATGCTACCATAATTTTTTTTCACTTTACTATTTTTAAAGGCTTCAGCACTGGTCTATTACGATAATTCGTAGGTATATTAATTGAATTTTTAATAAGTCAAACTAAATTGGTTGGAAATAGCCCGGAGTACGAGAAATATGTGTAATTTTTACTTGATAGCTCGAATTTCCCCTTTATTACTCGATTATCTTTTTTTGGGGGGATCCTTTAATTATGTTTCTTTTTAATAGCGGTATTATGCAACTAAGCAGTGGGACAGTTCACTTTCTACGATTAATTGTCATCAAAACTTTGTCTTTTGACAAAAAATTAAATGTTATATTAATGTGAAAGTGGTGTACTGAAAAAAAGTAATACCTATTACTATCAATCTGTCTATCTATCTGTAACATGAAATAAATGCATACAAATGCTTATCTACAAAAAATAAGCACATACATACACAGTATGTCCCAATAGACAGTGGCGGATTTACCAGCAGGCTGAATAGGCTAGAGCCTAGGGCGGCAAACTTTGCTCAAAAATTTTTTTGTCTTACAGAAATAAAAAAAAAATATTATCTTATACACGGAAAGAAACGAGGCTCAAAAAATCAACAAAAATTACAATACTTTAGTGCTATACAGTATACTGAATACAGTAACGTCTGTATATGAAAAATTACTAAACGCTTATTTATAAAATATATTTTTTAAATTAATTATTGCCATAATTTTTTCTTTAGGTCCACCCACACTATTTAATTACTAATGTGTATGTAATATGTTTCACCACTTAAATATATCTAGATATTCGAAAAAAAATGGGATCCGAAAAAAAATGGGATCCGAAAAAAAAATTGCTTAAAAATAACAATAACAAATATTATATAGATATATATGTGGAAAATTAATACTTTTCTATTGATTGAATTGCAGTTGTCAATAGGGGCGGCAAATTTTGAATAGCCTACGGGCGGCAAATGTGTAAATCCGCCGCTGCCAATAGAAACTGAACTTTTAGTTTAAATCATAGAACCTGTACCGCAGCTATGTAGTTTGCATTTGAATGTCAGTGTGTTTTATGTACATGTCGAAAAAAAATACAACGGAACAAAGAGCAAATATTAAATTTTGTGTTAAATTCGAAAAAAAGTTTACTGAAACCTATGAACTTTTGAAGAAAATGTATTTTGATGATTATATGTCTCGTACACAAGTTTATGAGTAGTTCCAAAGATTTAAAATTGGAAAAGAAGACTTGAATGACGATCCAAAGTCCTGTCGTCCACAATTAGAAAATCGTGTTGATTTGGCGGTAAAAGTGCGTGAAATCATTGCATTACTGTTTGAAGAATGTTGACTGAAGATTTGGGTAAAAGAAGAGTTCTGCGTTTTGTTCCACATAAGTTGAATTAGGATCAAAAAGTCGAATAATGTAGAACATTGTAAAAACATCATTTCTACTGCTGAAAACGATCCAAATTTTCTTGATTCGATCAACTGGTGATGAAATATTACCCTCAAACTAAGCGTCAATCTGCAGAATGTACGTCGAAAGGCGAACCAAAATCCAAAAAAATTGCATTTCCAAAAGTCAAGAATTAAGACAATGTTGATAACTGTTTATGATTCAAAGGGTAATGTCCACAGGGAATTTGTTCCAGAAGGTGAAACTGTTAATGGAGAATACTATTTACAAGTTTTACATCGTTTGTCGAGAATTGTCGTGAATTGTTCGTGTTAGACTCGAATTTCCAGAAGGAAAACAGCTGTTTTTATTGCATGATAATGCAACTCCTCACAAGACCAATAATATCAACGAATTTTTGATAAAAAAACAGATTTGTGTCCTCGATCACCCTCCGTATTCGCCTGATCTAGCGCCACGTGACTATTTTCTGTTTCCCAAACTAAAACAGCGATAAAAAGAGCGTTTTATGATGATGTTCTAGCCAGTGGCGGATTTACACATTTGCCGCCCGTAGGCTATTCAAAATTTTCCGCCCCTACTGACACCTGCAATTCTATACCCTAATTCACATTCAATTTTTTTTACAATGAAATTGCAACTTTATGATTGTACTAGCTATGCCCGATTAACACGTTAACTGCCACGAGATGCAAGTGTGCATCTCAGGCGGATATGTTTATTCCGCTACGAGGTGCACACTTGCATCTCATGCGTTACTATATTTTGAGGCTACGTGGCTCAACGGTGCTTCACACAAGCCGTGTTTCTACGTACCTATATGGGAATTACATTCTTGATGGCCTGCCGTACCCGTTCGTATGTTTAGCCCATGTATTTGAAACTGTGGGTACAGGCAAAATGTACCTTGAAAAAAAGTTTTTTTTTTATTTATTTATTGAATCCATTGTTGTCTATAGGATATTTCGAGAAATACAAAAATGTGCTTCTGTTCAAGAAATAACTTAGAAAATGAACTAAATATAATATTACGGAAACGTTTCAAACAAAAATACAAAAAATAAGAATAGGTGTGTGTATAATTTATAGGGTACTATATTTAAAGACCGTCGACCCTAAGGGTACTTATGATATAAAATAAACGAAAAGAAACAAGTCGCGTACACTATCATCACTATCTTCATCTGACAAAAATTCTTCTAAGTCTCTGCAATTGCTCCTCCTCCTCATTCGACATGATAAAACAATATAACACACACTTACTGGCCGACAATGACTCGTACGAGGCTCGTATTCTGTTTATGTGCAAAATGAACAAACACCAAAAATCAAGAATAACCGTTCAAAATGCATAGCCAAGTGTTGCAAGACTTCTTAACAACTTGGCCCCAAGATCTTCTGTTTTGAGTATACATTGCGGCAGTTAACGTGTTAATATAGTTTAATAATAGTGTAAAATAGTTTATATAGCTTAGTATTCAACTACTTTTATTGATCCAAATAAACAAAACCTCTATAACTTTTTACACTTAATATTTTAATTTTCTGGGCCGTAAGCTTTTTGGACGACGTCATTACACAAAAACTTTCATCGGCTAATTTTATCCCCTTTAGGGTAAAATTTTTACAAACATTGAATGTCGTATTCAGTTATATCTAATTAAAAGCCTAAAAAGTAAGTTTCAAGCTTGTATCTTTAATAATTACGGAATTTCCACACAAACTTTCCTATTTCAACCCCTTACAACCCTTTTTTCGCATTAAAAAGTAGCTTATGTCCCTTTTCAGACTCTAGACTATCTCTGTACCAAATTTCATTTAAATCGATTCAGTAAATTTTAGGCGAGATTGTGTAGCATACAGACAGAGTTACTTTCGCATTTATAATATTACGCGAATTCAATTTCATCGATTTTCCCGTGGGAATAAGATATTTTCCCGCAATAAAACGTAGCCTATGTGTTAATACAGGGTGTCAGCTAACTCCATAACAAATTTTATTAAAATCGCTCCAGCCGTTTAGACGTGAAGAAGTAACAAACATACACACGCACACACTCACAAACTTTCGCCTTTATAATATTATAATATTAGTAGTTATAAGGCTAATCAACAAATATTGATATGAATTCATTAGGATTAAAAATGTAACAATGTTAAGAAGAACCTTCGTTGAATGGATATTTACAGATTTTATTCATTACAATATTATCATTATTGTTTTTTTTAATTATCATCATTCTAATAAATGTATAATATTTATGAAATTCTGTGCAACAATATGCAATTTTTTACGTGTACATTTATTAAATTTTTATTCTACTCTCAAACAGGTTGTTAATATCATCAGAAATATAAATAGAAAAGTATTAATTTTCCACATATATATCTATATAATATTTGTTATTGTTATTTTAAAGCAGTTTTTTTTTCGGATCCCATTTCTCTTCGAATAGATTTATTTAAGTGGTGAAACATATTACACATTAATTGAATAGTGTGGGTGGACCTAAAGAAAAAATTATGGCAATAATTAATTTAAAAAATTGGTAAAAATACTAAATTTAAAATGTAATACTTAAACGCTATTGGAATATTTTAAAAATTCAAAATCACAATAGTGTATTTTATAAATAAGCGTTTAGTAATGTTTCATATACAGACGTTAGTGTATTCAGTATACTGTATAGCACTAAAATATTGCAATATTTGTTGATTTTTTCTTTGGATGATTTAGGCAAATGCTGGGGTAGTAATATTCACTTCTCTTGAGTTTACGGTTTTTTAAGCACTTGGAAAAATAAACGGAGGCGAAAAAAATTTGATGTATGTATGTGTTTTCATTTTTAAAAACATATATCCTGAAAATTCTCGTACTCTCCCTTACTTTCGCCAAACATTACTTATTCGTTATAAAGGTGTAGATATCGCCAAAGAAGTTTCAATTCTTTCACGTGTACTGAGTTGTACATGATTAATTTTTTTTATTATAAACGATATCAATTTTTTTTTATGTAATTTCTTTTGGACAAGTTTGTATATCTATGTTAAAGGTAAAAATTCAGCCCTGACACTGTTTAGTAATTATTTGACTATATTTGAAAGGATAAAAGGTCACAAAGTGAATAATAAGGGAATTATTAAATGACATTTTCACCTGTTAAGTTCCCGTTGTGGTTTTCGTGTTGTATATTCGTGCGTTTTATGAACTGATCGACATTACAGGCCTTGGCCGAATTAGTTGCACTTTTTACCTACCTGCTTAATCGATTAAACCTTAAAAATAACCCATTCAAAGCATCTTGTTTTACTTGAAAAATATTGAACAACGTTACCTCACAAAAAAAGATATCTTTTCAAAAAAAAAAAACAATTCAATATAGCGAGCCCAATTACTTTTTTCACTTTAAACTACCTACTGTAACTAGAAAATAATTAATTAAAACCGGAAATTTAAATTTAAATAAATTAAAAACAAAATACTTTTATGTAAGTATTAAAGAGCGCAGTTGTAGTTGAAACACGAATAAATTACAAGCAACTAATATCTATGTAAGTAAGTACGTATACATAAGTAAAAGATAACTACAACAATGCATTTTATAGATAGACAATAAATAATATTTAAGTAAACTTACATAATTAAGAACAGTAGGAGAGACAGTAAAAGGTATGTAACTGTTTGAATAAGCTTGTGAACACGTGAACATTAATGAAACTATTCGTAATTCGTACGTTGCTGTTATAATAATGATGGAACACACAATATCAACATCAACATTAACTTTAACGGTGCAGACCAAAGTTCGTCGCTGACTGACGCCGTAATTCTTGTGCAGGTCATTTTCTTGCTCGAATAATAAATGTCACACTATTAAATATATCGGAAATTACATGTACAACACAAACAACGTTGGCTCTTATCATCCAGAGGTATACGTTTTATTAAACAGACCAATACCAATACACATGCGCTAAGTTAACAATCTTCCATGGATGAATTATTCAAATTAACTTTTTTCTTTTATTATTATCGTTGTTGGTGTTTTATATAATACAACATTACACAGACAGAGAGAGGATTTATATGCGCGAGGTCACCACCAGAATAATAAAACAACGTGTCGATAATTAACTACTACATAGGTAGGCACTAATTAATGGATTTAATGTACTAGTCAGTGGCGGATTTACACATTTGCCGCCCATACCCTAATCAGGGCCGTAGCTAGGGGGGGGGCATTGTGGGGCAATGCCCTACCTTGATATCACAATGCCCTACTTTAAAAATACCAAAAACTAAGATAAATTATTATAATTAGATTGTTAATTTATTATAATTAAATTGCATAGTTTGAGATAAAAAGAAATTGTAGCGATAGATAGGTATCTGAACTTTTCCGAACATACCACACTTTGTGACATTTATTTCATATTATAATAATTCTTTGTTCTGTGTATAGACGGCAATTAAAGCGCCATCACATGAAGCGATGGGTCTATTTAATTATATCTGTAATGCAGAGAGGATTCCACGCAGCATATATTGCAATCTATGGTACGGAGAATCCCTTTTTAAACTAAAATAAACATAAACTAGAGATTTTTTATGATTGTTTGTAGTTTGGTTAAGTGAAGTGTACGGTAAAGTGTTTTAGTCAAAAATCAATACAATTGGTATTTTTATTGCTATAAATTGAAGATTCATTGATTTCGCGAAGTATACCTACACGGGTTTTTTTGGAGAAAAACGAGGAGTTGAAGAGCAAATTGACCATAAAGAACCTCAATGCTCAAAACAGGTGGAAGCACAAAATACAATCGCTACTCCTAGACCATAGCAGCAGGTTGGTCAACACATGTTGGTAATGTTAGCTATGGTATTCCTTCTGATATTGCACAAAGTTTGCAGAAAAAATATGATCTAAATGGTATTTTCGGTCGTATCTATTTACTCGTATCACACCACCCAACAATTAATTATTACCTCACTCTCACAGACGTGGATCTCTACATCCAAATTTGGAAGTTCAACCATCTTGTTCACTTGTTCTTCATCATTCAAGATTTAATACTTCTTAGATACATGCTCATGCTCTGTCACAGAAATTATTTATCTACGAATAGCTATTGAATGTACATCACCTAGAGGTCAGTGATATACATGGTGATTGATTTAGGAGCCCGTGCTTCAAGGGCAGATCAATTATGATCAATTTTTTACTTCCGCCCTACCTGTAACCAATGCTGCCCTACCTCAAATTCGACTCTAGCTACAGCCCTGACCCTAATTCACAATAAATTTTTTGTCAATGAAATTGCAACTTTATGATTGTATTATATTTTTATAAGACTAATCAACAAATATTGATACGAATTCATTAGAATTAAAAATGTAAGAATGTTAAGAAGAACTTTCGTTGAATAGATATTCACAGATTTTATTCATTACAATATTATCATTATTATTTTTTTTTTTTAATTATCATCATTCTAAGAATTGTATAATATTTATGAAATTCTGTGTCACAATATGTAATTTTTTGCGTGTAAATTTATTAAATTTTTATTCTACACTCAAACAAGTTGTTATCATCAGAAATATCAATAGAAAAGTATTCATTTTCCACATATATATATCTATATAGGTAATATTTGTTACGGTTTGTTTTAAGCAATTTTTTTTCGGGTCCCATTTCTCTTCGAATATATTTAGGTGGTGAAACATATTAGATACACATTAATTGAATAGTGTGGGTGGACCTAAAGAATAAATTATGGCAATAATTAATTTAAAAAATAGGTAAAAATACTAAATTCAAAATGTGATACTTAAACGCTATTGGAATATTTTAAAAATTCAAAATCACAATAGTATATTTTATAAATAAGCGTTTAGTAATTTTTCATATACAGACGTTAGTGTATTCAGTATACTGTATAGCACTAAAATATTGTAATTTTTGTTGATTTTTTGAGCCTTGTTTTTTTCCGTGTATAATAATATTTTTTCTTTATTTCTGTAAGACAAAAACATTTTTTAGCAAAGTTTGCCGCCCCCTAAAATCTGCCGCCCTAGGCTCTAGCCTATTCAGGCTGCTGGTAAATCCGCCACTGGTAGTAATTAGCGAATGCACCTATTATACGAGCGAGAGGGTTTTGTTTTGGAATTATCTGTATTATATTATTATCTGAGTGATACATTACACGTTTTAGGGAAGCTAAATTAAGGTGTTAAGGGTTTGAAAGGTGGTGGGTAAAATTCAAAATTTTTATTAGGTATATTTACAAGAAATTCAAGAATTTACCCTTACATTTAGATTCACTTGATAAGAAAAATAGACTCGTATAAAAAAACAACAAACGAGATATTTGTTGAATTAATCCCATTTTCGACCTTTTATTTAAAAAATATATATTATGCGCTTTATAGGTACATAACAATATTTTTTATTACTCGTCTATTTATTTATTTTGTTGCATTAAGCGCCTAAATTTTTTTTTTATAAATAATCCTAAAAACGTCGAAAATGACAAAAACTCAACAAATACCCCAATTTTGATTTTTTTTTTCTTACCACTTGCTACTTTTTTCTTATCAACTTAATCTAAACATACATATATGGATGCCCTACGACGGTCAGAAAAGGGCCCTAGGATTCCTGGGGGCGAGGCGCGTAGGGATCACACAATGAAACTCACTTTGGAAATTGAATACACATTTATTAAACTACAACAACTTAATAAGCGGAATTATTGTCTCTTGAAATGGCGCGGCGTGTGTCTCGTTGTCGCTTCTCATTCAACTTGATGCCGATCGATGGTCCTCATGGCCCTCGGCTGTTGTGGCGGCCGGAGGAACTGCACGCCGGTCAAACGAGCCGGAGGTGGCAGCACCGCACGGTCTCGCGGTGGCGAAAACCTGGCGCGGGATTAAATGTTGTTTGCGACGGTGCGTCGCGCGACCGTGAGAGGTCAGCTGAGGCGCTACAGCTACTCTCCCCCCAGCGATGTCCTCGGGAGATGGACAGAGCGAAAAGGTAACCCTCTTGGCTTCTTTGGGTGGCGGCGGTTCCGGGGCCGGAACGGGTTCCGTGGGTGCCGGGGTTGCCACTGGTGGGGTCTGAGACGGAAGTGGAGCCGACGGCGTCGTCGGAGCGGTCGGTGGGGAATCTGAGGCGTCATCAGTCTCCAGGTGCGCAGGTTTCAGGGCGTCCGTTGTCAGAGCTAGTGGCGCGTTGGGTTTGAGGAAAGTAGTCGTAGCGGCCTGGGAGATGGCACGCTTGCTGTTAGCGAAGGCATCTTCTGCCTCCTTCGACCAAGTGATCAGAGCATTTTTCTTCCTGGTAGGAAGTCCCTGTAGGAGGTCATTAAGAGGGGCGACGATGTCGGCCGCTTTCGGGATGCACCTGCGGTAGTAGTTTAGCAGCCCCAGGTAGCGGCGAAGTTCAGTGGAGGACCGAGGGCGGGGAAAATCCCTGATGGCATGGATCTTGTGTGGCGGCGGGCAGAAGCCCTCGGCCGAGACGGAATAGCCCAGGTAGGTCACTTGGTCGTTGCCCAGGGTGCATTTTTCGGGGTTGATGCGAAGCTTGGCTCTGCGCAGTACCTCGAAGAGCTCTCTGAGGTGTCGAAGGTGTTGGTCGTGGTCCGGGGACGCGACGATAATGTCGTCAAGATAGGCCTTAGCGAATGGAAGGTCCCTAAGGAGGTGGTCCATGGTGCGCTGTAAGGATTGAGCTGCGTTGCGCTGGCCCAGTGAGGACCGGGAGAACTCGAAGAGCCCGAAAGGTGTTGTAACGGCCGTTTTTGGAATGTCCTCTTCAGCGATGGGTATCTGGTAAAATGCCTTCTTCAGATCTATGCTCGAGAAGACTTTTCCGCTAGTCTCTTGCAACAGGTCTTCTACGATTGGTAGAGGATAGCGATCTGGCGTTGTGCAGGCGTTGAGACGCCTATAATCGCCTGTCACTCTCCAGGAGCCATCGGGCTTTGGAACCAAATGGAGTGGGCTTGCCCACTGGCTACAGGAGGGTCTAACGATGCCCTGGTCTAGGAGACGTTTGAACTCTTCTTTGGCGGCGACCAGTCGTGGACCGACGAGCCTCCGAGGACGCTCAAAGACTGGAGGACCCGTGGTGTGGATCCGGTGGTCGACTGGTAGATCGGGTAGTTTCGCCGCAGAGCCGTCTTCAAGAGTTAGGTCGGAGAACTCGCGAAACAGGTTGAGGTAATGAAGTCCGCGGTCTCCGGGAGGAACGTCGACTGAGCTGATGACGGCAACGCTGTGGATCGGTGCCATAGCCAAGGTGCCCTTGGAAGTCAGGCCGGTGGTGCCGTCAATCAACTGACGCCCCTGGAGGTCGACGAGAAGACGAAAGTAGGAAAGGAAGTCGGCCCCCAATATAGCTGACTGGACGTCTGCGATAGTGAAAGCCCATTTGAAGGCCCGACGTAGGCGCAGGTTGAGTTCGACGTGCTGGGTGCCAAACGTGGCGATGGGCGAAGAGTTGGCTGCCGACAACGTGAGAGGCTGTCGTAGCAGCTTCTTCTTGATGAAGGACTTGGGCAGCAGTGAAATTATTGAGCCCGAGTCGATGAGGAACCTGATGTTAGTGTTCCTATCGGTAACGTGTAGGCGATTTTCTGTAGGGAGGGCGTCGTCTTCCACCGCCTGAACTGGAGGCGACGCTATTGGTTTCCCTGTGGATGGGGCAAGTAGGAGCAGGGCGCTCGGCAGTTTTTAGCATTAGGGCCGAACTTTCGATGGAACCAGCACCACTCTGAGGCTTGTTCTGGGGTGGCTGAGCGTTCTCGTGCAGTGCTGTCGGATCTAGAGCGCGGACGTGGGCGTCGCTGCTGTTGAAAATTCGATGCCTGAAGCGACTGCCTCGTAAGGGTGGCGAGTTGTGTCACAGTCGTGCGGAGGGCCGCCATCTCCTGTGCCAAAGCCTCCATGGTAACTGGGGATGTCAGCGACTGCGGTTTCCATTGACCAGCGACTGCGACGGCGGGATCAGTGCTTGATCCAGGTAGATTGGCGGCTGCGACGTGGGAGCCACCGACGATCAGTTCGTCCGCCAGGGACGCTAGCTCGTTCAAGTCCGTAGCCTTGAGGACCTTTAACAACCTGCTCACGTTTGGAGGTAGTAAGTCGAGCCATTTTACCTTCAGAACATCGTCGCTGATGGCCGTGCCAGCAAGAGACCTCATATGACGCAGGAGCTGAGAGGGTTTCCTGTCTCCGAGCTCAACCTCGGTGAGAAGTCGGTGTAGCTGGCGGTCAGCTGAGTCCGTGAGTCGAGAGAGGATAGCTTGCTTAAGGTGTGGGTATTTATCGACTTGCGGCGGGTTTAGCAGGACGTCCGCGACTTCTTGGATGATATCGGAGTCCAGGGTAGCTACAACCAGATTGTATTTACTGTTGTCGGAGCGAATCTGGTTGACGTTGAAGGCTGCCTCTATTTTCATAAACCAAAGCTGCGGGTTGGTCTTCCAGAAATTGGGTAGGCGACAGTTGGCCATGGATTCAACCCTTGGAGCCCCGAGATCGTTGCTGTTGTCGTTCACATTCGGGACGTTGACATTGGCGTTGTTGTTAAGGTTAGGTTCCCGGTCCGGTGAAGCCATGACGAGGTCGATAAACTTTGTCCGTTCGTGGCGGTTGGCCGTAGGGTTCGCCGGAACGCGACTTTAGTAGAGAACGCGGCGTATAATCCGAA
This sequence comes from Agrilus mali, assembly GCA_029378335.1. Lineage (NCBI taxonomy): Eukaryota > Metazoa > Arthropoda > Insecta > Coleoptera > Buprestidae > Agrilus > Agrilus mali. The sequence continues at coordinate 11,456,647 of CM055663.1, read as the reverse complement.
ACTAAGGTCTCGCGACGATTCGAGAGAAGCGTAGAAAGAAAACTTCACTGAGCACTTGCGCGTTAAAACATTGAGTAGCGAGGGAGAGAAAAAATTCGGTAAACGCGGCGTTTTTTGAGAAAAAAAAGAAAACGCGCACAAACACTGAACTCACGTTCGATACCGCGGACACAAACTTATTCTTGTAATTGTCGATGCACTGGGGAAATGCCGAGAAAAGAAATGAACTCACTGAATCGGGGTCACCAATATGGATGCCCTACGACGGTCAGAAAAGGGCCCTAGGATTCCTGGGGGCGAGGCGCGTAGGGATCACACAATGAAACTCACTTTGGAAATTGAATACACATTTATTAAACTACAACAACTTAATAAGCGGAATTATTGTCTCTTGAAATGGCGCGGCGTGTGTCTCGTTGTCGCTTCTCATTCAACTTGATGCCGATCGATGGTCCTCATGGCCCTCGGCTGTTGTGGCGGCCGGAGGAACTGCACGCCGGTCAAACGAGCCGGAGGTGGCAGCACCGCACGGTCTCGCGGTGGCGAAAACCTGGCGCGGGATTAAATGTTGTTTGCGACGGTGCGTCGCGCGACCGTGAGAGGTCAGCTGAGGCGCTACACATATATATCTACAAAAAAATTTTGAAATTACATGACTGTGATGGGTAAAAATGAATAAGAATTTTACCCACCTGTTGTTAGAAATAAGGCTTATTAGGGATGTTCTTTTTAACTATATATAATTATTATAATTTATAATGAATATATATAATTTTAATTTTGGGCCACTTACGGTTATATCGAAAATTGTTAACAACTTTGTTATTTTATATGGAATAGTACATTTTTATGACGAATTCGTATAAAACGCAGAATTTTAAGATAACTTTCATAACCAACTTGTAGATCTACAATGAGTAGTTTCTGAAATAATTTAATTTATATAAAAAAAAATTACGGTTACAACCCAAACTGTAAAAAAATCATGACTTAGAGTGTTGAAATTTTTACCAGTTATGGTCGAATCAAATTGCTAATGTCATACCAAAATTCAACTTCTTAATTTATATAGACCATTCAGAAAAAAAAAACAAATTTTTAAAAATTGACATACAAATAACATGTATTTTATTTTACCACTCAATTGCTATTTCATTCTCTGTCAATCCATTTGGATTTTCCCTATTGCATTTTTTTAAATTGTTCAATAATTTTGGATTTTCATCTAAAATATCAAAGATAACCTAACAAAACTAAAAATCTAAAATTACTCGACAATTTTCAAATAAGGCAATAGAAAACATCCATATAAACTGTAAGAAAATAAAAGGAGGAACTGAATGACAAAATAAAATATGGTACCTATCTACGTGCTATTTGAAAAAATCAAGTTTTTCGAATTTACAGTTATCAAAATCTGGTTTTTTTTCTGAATGTCCTGTAGAAATTATGAAGCCGAATTTTTGTATATCTAACATTAGTCATAAGTCTCGATTATAACTGGTATAAATTTTAACATTTTTAGTCTTTTCTTTGTGAAAGTTATGGGTTTTTTTAATAGTTTTTCGCGATTTTCTTTTGTATTAGTTAAATTATCTCAGAAACCACTCATTGTAGGCATACAAGTCGGTTATCAACGTTCCCTTAAAATTTTGTTTTGTACGAAGTCGTCGTAAAAAATATACTACTCTATTTAAAATAACAAAGATGATTTAACCGAAAGCAACCAACAGTTGAAATTATTTTATTTAATTCCTGAATATCAAATCATTAAAAGCATTAGTTTCCCTAAAGTCTAGAGGACTCTGTATTTATTTAAATAAAATACATTACCTACAAATTTCAGTCTGGGTGTCGGTTTTTTTTTCTATAAATATGCGAGGATAAAATTCATGAACCTATCCCAAGAACAAATAATAATTCTAAATTGAAAAAAATAATAAATAAACAAGAGTTAAATTTACTTTGCGAGTTTGTCCTTTACATACAAATCCATTTCATTCCTTTTTTACATTTGAGTGACTTTCATTCACGGATGCATAGGTTCGATAATGTGAACGAGAACTTTTGCCTTTATAATGAATCATTTTCAACAGTCACGAACACGTAATATAATAGTAAATAATCAAAGCCGCATTGCTCATGGTCGTTTTTGTATCTATGTGAGCACCTTTGAGAAAAAACGCGTGAAACTTTTGTTGAGACAAAAATTACTTTTAAGTTACCTATTTTTAGAATAGATTTATTTTAATTTTACTTACATATGTATTAACCTTTTCCATGAATTTTAAATTATACTGTTTCAGGTTTTATATATGTAACCATCTGGAAAAGTTGTTTTTTAACACCCAGAAGCTATTATTAACATAATGTAAACTTTTGGGCATGATGTATACCTGTTTGAATTATAATATTCAACGCAATAAGTATTTGTCTAATTTAAGATGAGTTTAAAGATTTATCGTGTCAGAATAAACGAAAATATTAGTATGTCATCTATTTTTAAATTTGATCTTTATTTAACGAAAAAACTATTAAATTAGTGTTTATATCGCTCTTTATAATTGAGCGCCAAATTGGATTTCGCGGTAAAGTTTTCCTTATATGCATCAACGCGGCCTCTATTTTCAAGTCACGTAACTAAATCAAAGTGCAAAAAATGGACGGGGAAACAGAACTGATTTGTGTTTGATTTCCCCGTTAATAAAACGAAAATTTAATAAAAACATGAGTTTGTTATATAATTAGAAGTACTACCTTTAAACTATTACCTGTCCATTTTTAATGTAAATTATTGTACACGTTAGCTTTTTATAGGGACTCTACTTTTTATTGTATCGATACGACATCTGTTGACATATATTATGAAACATTCATTTTAAATATGCGCGGGCTATTTCATTTAAATATTAAGAATATATAAATTAACAATGAAATAGTAAAAATCTGATTACATTAATAAATAATGAACTTACATATTTTATATATAATATTTTAACATATTTCTTTTGAACTAATCTTATTGAATTTTATGGGTATTTTATCAATAGAAGCAATATTTTTAATTGTTTTGGGTAATTTATTTATCGTTCAGGAACTTACACATTGATACATCCTAAGACCTAATGTACATGTGTTACACCCTAAACGAAACGCTTCTTTTTAATGAAAATTTTTCCCCAACTGGTTTTAATTTTAACATCGCTTTGTAATCAAATATTAAACTTACTGTATTATTTAAAGACAATTTATTCTAGGTTCAAACTATACCTGATATTCATTATCGTGTATCTTAATAAGTTCGTTTTAATACCTGTTTTGTTAAAATAACTAATAAAATAGTTATTAGTTTTAAATTCAAAAATAAATTTCAATTAAACCTATGGATCTTTTTCGTTAGGATTCTTTTTGTTATTGTATTTTTTGTTTGTTATTCTATGTAGGTGTAAAAAAAAACTTTAGCTGTTAATATAAATTTATTGATGTATTTCCTTACACAAAATAGAAAAAAAAATTAAATTAAAAAAAATAAAATGTAGAATTAATCCATTGTTCCCAGGGATTAACAGGATTCAAAGAAGAAAGCTGAAACCAAAATTCTAAAGTATTAGTCTCCAGTTTGCATACAAAAAGGGCAACAATTTATTTTAAACAGCAATTACTCTTTGACATAGCTTTATTTTTCCTTTTATTTAGTAATTTTGATCTAACTCATATCAAATATCCAAAATTAACAAAAGAAATTATCTAGAGTGCATGCTGTGATATTATTATTTGCTTTTTAAAGCATTTAATTGGAACGATACATTTTTAATACATTTGAAGCACTTGTACCAAATTCTGGAGACTTCATTATCACTTACTGAGACATCTCTTGTTCTGAAAACAGACCACAAAGATGAAAATACCTGATCTTATTTAAAACAATAACAAAACTTTATTTTTGAACTATGTACAACTTCTTTAGAAATTTACTGAACTGTTTTTAAAATATAACAGCAAATAGTTCAAAAACAAAGTATAGATGAATGAGTAAAAATACTACCACACCTTTTAAGTTTGTGAACATTACATCCCTGCTGATTTGCCTTCTTAAACAAACACTGCTCCCCTGAAAATTTAAAATTGGCAATAGAAAATTGAATTGTGTAAGGAAACAATCATTTAAGCATTTTAAATACACCAACTGAGCCAAAAATATAAACAATAACAGATTTGGGTGAAGCTCTAATTAAGAGCCCTTTTCTAAACTGACTTGATTTTTGAAATTCTAGTTACATTTTAAAATTTAAAGACTTCAAATTTCAATTATTTCAAAAAGTTAAGCAAAGTTCCTTGAAATAAGTTGAGACTAAAATGGCTTGAAATACTGTGTTTCTAAAACATAAAACAGCTTTACCATTATAGCTTTAGAGCCATTCCATCTCTGCACAAACGTGCTCAGTTGAAGCTTACAAAAGAAAATGTAACAAATGGATACAGACATTTTATTATACTTTAACCACAGTAGTCTCCATTTTGGGCCATAGCATATACCATGCTTATTTCTTCTCGTTCCATGCCTGGATTGCATTCTCATTACAAACAGGACAAAATTCCAAGGATACTCGATGTTGAGAGACATGCAAACAAATCCCTACTCTTCTATCTTCAAACTCATTTGAAATAGTGTAATTATGCTCATTTAATGTGTCATGTTTTGGTTCTTCAGGCTCAGAATCTGCATTATGAGTAGGTATGATCACATCAGAAAATAGACCATCCTCCACACATAAAGGAAAATCATCTGTTAATTCAGAAATCTTGAATGCATTATTTTTAGAGGCATTGGAATGATAAAAATCAGGTAGAACTGTTGCTGATGACAACAAAGGTGTTTTAAAATGTCCATCTTCAGGTTCTTGATAAATTATCTTACTAGAATTAAAGCATTTCTCTTCCTGAGAAACATATACGTTTTTCAACGACGAAGTAACTGACATACCTGTGCATATATTGATATTTTTCATCAGTTGACGTATGTCTGAACTGTTGGCTAAAATACTCTTTAGATAGTTCACTTCTCTCTCCAAATGTATTATAACATCTGCTTGTTTTGTTAGTTTGGCTGATATACTCCTATTTTGTGATTTTAGTCGACTATTTTCATCTTGTAGGTTTTGCATGTAAAGCTTCTTCTTAAGCCGATTCTCTCGGGCCATAATAGCATTTCTCGAAAAGCATTTTGAATTTTCCCTGGAATTTTTCTTTAAACTGCTTAATCCTCTTTTTAAACTTAAAATCGCTCTTTTATCATAATCATCTCCGCTATTTTCTTCTCCAGAAGATTCCGTTTCAGAAACGTAATACTTGCGTTTTAAATTACACGTCATTGTGAATAAAATTAGTTGCTTCAGGAACAAATAATCTCTATAAATACGCAGTACAATGTTGAAACACTTATCAACTCCTCAAATTATTATAATTTCAATAAACAAAAAAAATGCAATTCAATTACTTATTAAAATTGCAACCATTTTGGTATGACGTCACTGTAACCATAGATAACTGTGACTGTGACGTGCTTAGTTGTAAGCGCCACTTTTAAATTTAAGGTACTTTCACAGATGCATCCACAAAAATGAACTGTACTCAGAAATACTATCCGGGAAACTCTCACAAGTTTTTTTTTTATAACTTGTAATCATTATAATCGTTGTAATCCAAATTATGTTCTTTCTAGAACAATAAGTAGTGTTTGTTAAAAATAAAAATTAATCTATAAATACTAAACGGACTATATCAATATATTTATTCACTAATTTAAATCTCATTTTTAACTAGCTTTGCTCCAAATTCATGTAATATTTTTGAATTAGATAATTATGTCTATTTTGATTAATTTTTAACACACAAATTGCATTTGAACAAAGTTTTTTTAATAATAGAATATTTTAAAAATTCTGGTTCAAGTAAATAAATTCTAATGATTTTTCTATGATTATATTAAAAAGATTCTTCACTTAATAAATTAACATTACAGTTATTTAGTTAGCTATTTATTTTCTTATTACCTAATAACGTTTCATCACAATTTTCTATTTCCCTATACATTTCATGAGAAATATCAGCACATGGGTATTTAAAAACCTTGGTAAACTTTTTTAAAAAAACAGGAACAACTTTTTCTAAACTAATATGCCTTTGGAGTTCTTTTGTAAGAGAAGTCACCCCTTTTCCTTCAATCCCACAAGGCACAATGTGTTCAAACCAAGTTAAATTAGTACAAACATTAAGAGCTAGACCATGTGTAGTTATATAACGACTGGCATGGACACCTATGGCACAAATCTATAAAAAATACATTACATTCAGTTGAAATATGTTTGCTACTATTTTGCCAGTATTTACTTTATTATCCCCAATCCAAACGCCAGTATGGGGTGACGTCTCGGCCTTTAAGTTGAAATCTTTGCACAACTGAATTATGGTTTGTTCAATATTACTAACATACCTTCTTAGGCCAAGGTTAAAATGCTTTAAATTTAAAACTGGATAAACTACCAATTGTCCAGGACCATGAAATGTTATCAGCCCCCCTCTATTGGTACGGTAAAATTCAGCCCCTTAAAAAATACTGAAATCATTGAATGTATATTATAAAATAATTTTTAACCATATACACACACCTGTTTGTTTAAGTTTCTCTTCGTCTTCATGTGAATAAACCTTAGTTCGGATTCCAGTTGTATAAACGGGACAATGTTCTATTAGAAGTAGAGTTCCTGGAGTATTTTCATGTTGACGATGGTAATTTGCAAAAGCTGCCTGTAACTTTAAAGAAGGACCATAAGCAATCTTTCCCACATTATACACTGCTACCGATTTATTCATTAGAAGGTATTTTTATTTTTTATTTTTTACGTAAATATATAAATAAACCACAAGTTAACCTAGCTTTCTTGACATTAATGGCCTTGAAAAATAATAATCTTTTATGATGGTGACTATATTGTGACAGATGACATTTTGTAATATATTTGTTAATATTATGTTGTATTAAAATTCATGGTTATAATACAATTTAGAAGTACAGAAGTATAAAACACTGTTATCACAATATCTACATTCTAAAACAATTTAATTAGACGATAATAGTTTTCACAAGAGTGTGAGTCATATTAATGGCTGTCACCTTTGACGTTTGAAAACAGCATCAATTTAATTAGATTTTGAGTGTCTTACTTAAAAGTATACATTATAAAATAATAAGCCGATATCAAGACATTAAGGCGAAAGAAAATAACATTTGAAAATTGCAAATATGAACAGGTTATTTGGAAAAGGCAAGCCAAAGGAACCTGGTCCTAGCATTACCGATGTGATAGCTGGGGTAAGTATTTATTTAAAATAAAAAAGTCATATGAATTTAATAATTAATTATAGGTTGATCAAAGAGCTGAAGGTCTTGAAAAAAAAATCGGAACTTTAGACAATGAACTTAGAAAATTCAGGGATCAAATGGCTAAAATGAGAGAAGGCCCTGCCAAAAATGCTGTTAAAGCCAAAGCAATGAGGGTTCTTAAGCAAAAAAAAATATATGAGCAACAATTGGACAATCTTAGAGGTCAGTCATTTAACATGGAGCAAGCCAACTTTGCCCATCAAACGCTCAAAGACACTCACCAAACAGTCTTGGTAATGAAAGATGGAATGAAACAGATGAAGAAGGAATTTAAGAAAATTAATATTGATGATATAGATGTAAATAAAAAAAGAACTTACATTGTGAGGATACCTATTAAATAATGTTTTTTCTTATTAGGATGTACAAGATGAGCTTGCTGATATGTTAGAACAAGCAGATGAAGTTCAAGAAGCACTGGGACGTAGTTACAGCACTCCTGAATTGGATGAGGATGAACTTGCCGCAGAATTGGATGCTCTTGGGGATGAAATAGCATTAGATGATGATACTAGCTATTTAGATGATGTCTTGAAAGCACCAGAAGCACCCAGTAATAAACCTGAAGCAGCAGATCCACAAGTTGTCAAGAACAAGGTAATTTATACATATATTTTTGGTTATTTATTATTTAAAACAGACTTTAAATGTCTTATTAATTATTAGGATGGAGTTGCAGTTGATGAATTTGGTTTACCACAACTTCCAAGCCACAATTAACACAGTTTTTAATCACTCCATTTTATTTATATTCTTGTAATTAAGTGATAACTTTTAAGTTTGTATTTATAGTAATTTTTATGAACCATTAAATGTCTAGTATTGCCTTATAATGTTACCTTTTTTATAGCTTCTTCTAATTTGTTAAAAAATTGTATAGAATTGAAGGTAAGGCACAAATATATTGCATTAATGTTTTAATGTTTTTATTTAATATGTGCAATTAAAATTTACTTACTAATTACTATACTAGAGAAGTCTTGGAAAGCCTAGGAATGGAATGAGATGAGGCAGTTTCAGTTTGTTTATACATTTCAATTATATTTAATAAGCCATCGCTGCATTCTTGAAAATGATCAGTCTCAAAGCCACTGACTTGAGTATAATGATGTAAATGTGCCTAAAACATTTTTTATTAGTATATTTTTATATCATTGTTGATATGTTAATTACCTTTCGATTATAAAGTCGTTTAAATGATAAATTTATTTGGGAAAATAATTCAGACATCGTCGTTGTATTAAATAGAGACATCATGGCTACTTGACAATTTTTGGGAGCAACAGCACAATGTCCCACCTTGACAGCCTTACGAGACCAACTGGTAAAGTTTCCCCTGTGTTGTAATTTTTCAACAAACTTTCTTAAATCTGAATTATTAACGTCACCTCTTGCTTGTATAGCCGCACTAAGGAGAACTGAAGTGGGATCTAAAATAAAAAACACTTACAACAAAAAGTAAAATGCTTGAATAAATCTCACCTATAGGATTAATTTTTATCAATTGATTACTTTTACTTCTTATTGAGTGAAACATTTCTTCTTTTAATTTAGGCCTAGAAATTATTTCTTTTAGCTCAAATTCAATTACAGGATAATTTAAAGAAAGCTGAGCTAAAAACTTCAATTCCAACGCTTTTACTTAAAATGTTTTAGCCTCTACATTTTAAAATTCAAAGATTTCAAATTGCTAATTAATCTAAAAAGTAAAGTGAGAGAACCTTAACAATTAATTAAGGTTTCAAGCACTTTTTTGAAATACAAATTATGAAGAAATTCGTTTACAAAACCCAATAATTACATGTGTACAAGTGTTACAAGCCTCTTAATAATTTAGATTCTAAAAAAAAATGAAGCACATTTTTAAGAAGTAAAGCTTTACCCAGGTCTGATCAAAACAAAATATATTTACTTGATTTTAACAATTGCTTTTTTCATTGGTGTAAAAATAGGGGTAATTCCTGAAGATAAGAAATGCATGTTAGGAAATGGAACTAAATTAGTACTTATATCGCTCATATCCATATTCAGAGTCCCCGAGAATCTGGAACCACTACATTTTGCATTACTTCTCATTACAATTATTTAAAATACTTTTACCAAGTCAAATGCAGCAGTGAATTTACTATAATGCTGTTCATATTTTCAAATGTGGTGTTTTCAGCAAAAAATCCTGCTTTTTCATGGTGAGGCCCTTTTCGTTTTGCCTCTATGGCAATCATTTCAGTAAGAGCTCGATTTTCTGCTGGAAAAACACAACTTGCATGATCTATGAGCTGTTTAGTGGATAAAGCCATATTGTAAGGACATGTAATTACATCTTCACTTCCTATTGGATACACACAACTCACAAACCTTTTAAAATATAAAAATTAAGTAAAAATAGTAAATGGATAGTCATGTAGTAATACCTATCAACATTTGGATAATTATCCTCTAATAATCTTAAACAATAAGTCCCTAGTCCAGATCCTGTGCCACCACCAGTTGATAAGGTAAAAATAAAGCCTTGAAGATTATCTGACCTTTCTGCAACTTGTCGAACTGCATTTAATATTCTACTTTTATACTTTCTTCCATGAGTATAGTAACCTTCTGCCCAATTATTACCAGAACCAGGAGAATTAGTTATGATGAATTTGTCATCAAAAAGATCCTTAAAAGGCCCGTTTTTGTACCTTCCTATTACACCTTCTTCCATATCAATTAAAATAGCCTTTAAATGTATATATAAGTATATATAATTTATTGCATACAAATTAAAGAAATTAGTCACTTACTCTTGCTTTAATTTTTGATGCTTTGAAATCTGAATAGGAACGAATTTCGTGAGTTTTATTAGGTGGAACATAAAAAAAACTGTCGAGAGAACACAGTAAATCAGCTGAGGGTCCATTTTTAGATAAATAATCGTCCGGATTCAAAGAATATTCATCTAAAATTAAGGGCCAAAATGAACCCCCAATTTGGTTCCCACATTGCCCAACTAAAATAAAACAATTCGTGGTAGAAATGAACATAATATTAATTAAACCAAAATATTACCTTGCAAAGTAATAAATTCACTCATTAGCAAAATAATTTAACTACTTTAGAAATGCCCTTCAAACTTTTACAAAGTTAGCACAAACGTTACATTTAAAAATTCAAATCAAAAATTGATAGTGATTATCATACAGGGTGATGTAAAGTAAAATAATTTTTTTTCTAGTTTATACATTTTAATATTTTTTGACTCACAATTTTTATTGAGTTACTCCAGTTAGGTACGTACTTATTTACTTGTACTGAAATATATGCAAATTTACATTCATACATCATTTGTATAAATCATTGGCGGTAATAATCACTTCCAATATGCTTAAAACATAGGCTTACAATGTGTATATGATTGATGTGTATTCAAAAGTCAAAACATGGTCAAAACCAAAACTTAACGTATTTACGTATTATTATGGTATTACTATTATTTCGAATAATTCGTGATTTATTTTAGAGTTTAATAATTTAAAAATATGCAAACAATTTATTTTAATTTTATGTTTGGTGTAGTCTTAGTGAATAATTTCATTATTTCAAAAGGAGATAGTAAGTAGATAGTAGACTTATTTAGGTTATGTATTTAAATTATAAATAAAAAATTGTTTTCCAGCATTTTTTATGCAACAAGCACAATATGTAGAACATGTTCCTGGACAAAATAAAGATGATTTTCAAATATACTGCTACAAAGGCCGACCAAAAAGTATTATTTACATTTGGCAAAGTATTTCGGTTAGTACACCTTTTACAATTCAAATTTACCAATTACAAACTGTTTAATTAAAAAATCTTTTGTAACAGTTACAAATACATTCTCCATCAAATAATTTTGTCTACTATGAAGGAAAAAGTCCAGAAGAAGTGAAGAAAGAGTATTTAGATCATCATTCGAGGTGGATGCTAAATTTCTTTACGTGGAAACAGAAAGACTTTAAACTTGACCCATTTGGAGTTAGTTGTATAGGAATAGACAGCCCAGAGTTTTACAGTATCAATCTTAATATTATAAGTAAGAAAATATATTGGTTATTTTTATTTTCTTAACTATTTTTTCAATTTCAATATGAATAGTATTAATAATATCACATTAAGTAATGGTTTTTGGGCTTGGAACTTTATTGATGAGAACCTTGCCCTGAATTCCAAGTATTTCTGATGGAAATTATTCTCCTTTTTGTTTTGTTTAATAATTTATATTACTTTTAAGGAGTGGATTACTGGAAAATTCTCAGTTTGATAACTGGTATATTTCTATTTCTATGGGCTGATAAATTGAGTGTAAATCCCATTTTTTATTACTTGTGTGGAATAAGTTTTGGAATATGTGCATCTTTTTTGATACTGATTTACTTCTTCAGTAAAGTGTTTCCAAAAGTAAGTCTCATCAATCCCTTTAATTTTATTCATTTGATAAAGCCTTTTTTTACATTTCAGAAACCCATGGTTTATGGAGTTGCAATTTGTGGTTGGACCGTTGGAGTATATTTTGCACAGCTTGTTTGGGAAAATATGCAAATAATTCTCCTTCATTATCAAATGTATGTAGCTTGGTATATTTTAGGGACTGGACTGATAAGTTTCATAGGTGAGATAAATAAAATTTTAACTGCATTTTTTTAATGTTATTTTTTAAAGCTTATATGAAAAAATAATATTTCATAATACTTTCCAAAGTATGTTATAGGTGGGGTCCTGTAACTAATCAACGCACAAAGAACCTTATTCGATGGACTTTACAGGGTGTTGGTTTAGTGGCTGTATTTTGCAGTAGTCATTTTCAAGAAGCTGCAATGGGACAAGTCATAATTTTACTTACATTTTACAATTTTCCAGACAAGTGGATAAAAAAGACTAAAACTTACTGGTACTTTTTGGTCAATTTTTGTTTTTTGACTTATTTATTAAATGTTCATTTTAGGAAAAGAAAGTTCCCTCCAAAAGTTCGTTTATTGACGAATGATGAATATTATCAACAAGGTGTTAGAGAAACAACCAAAGCACTAGAAGATTTAAGAAAATATTGCTCTAGCCCTGACTGTAACCAATGGAAGACTGCATTAAAGTTAAAAGATGTTAAAAGGTATCAACCCCTTAGTATGCATAATGATTGTTTTCTAATTTCTGTCTTTTTAAGATTTGCCTCTTTTATAGAAGGCGACTCGCATATATCAGATGATGAAATTTTAGAATATGAAATGTCTATTCAAACCACTGATCTAACTGATGAAGATATGTTTACAGATGAAGAATTAACAGACTGATTTAGTTTTATCATTATTTTGATTCCTAATTTTATTTTAGTAAAAACTCACTTTTTAACATTAAAGTGTTAATTTATTGTTTGGTTATCATACAGTCACTTATAATTTTATAACAGCATAGCTTATCAATTACAAGAAGTATAGTGAAGATTATCTCTATGTTATAAATATTCAAATGGGTTTCTTTTGAAAAATAATTCTTCCAAAATATTTGATTCTTGTATTACTTTGTTTTGAAGTCCTTTAGCAATACTAAAAAGTAAAAAACTTGATTAAACAGATTTACGTTGTTTATAATTGAAAGTCATACTTTTCATCTGATAACGGATTTGTTTGACTGGATTTATTAACTACATTAAACTTTTGATATTGAGTAAACGTTTCCTGTAAATTTGTCTCGCGTTTGCAGTTATTATTGATTATAGAATTTCGACTTGTTTTGTGTTTTGTATTTTTTTTGTGTAATTTTGAACATGTGTTTTTTGTTTTAAGCCAATCTGAAAGAACATCTTTGAGTTGATTGTGAAGAAATTTCATTTCTTCCAACAACCTCTTCTCCAGTTTATTTCTTTCTGATTTTTCTCTCTGAATTTCGTCTTTTAAGTGATTTATCTGAAATTTATTTTGTTAAATGTTTTCAAGTAAAATTCAAAAACGTTTTACACTAAAACCTGTGTTGTGTATATTTTTTTCTCGTGAATAAATATATTTTCTTTTTCTTTAAACTTTGCCTCTTTTAATTCTTTAATTTTAATTTTACATTCAAGGTCTTCCAAATGTTCCATAAGACAAGCCTTTTCATTTTCATAATTAGAGCTTTTTTGATGCATTTCTTCAATTAGAGAACCATATTCCAACTTTAAATAGCAGTAGTCACTTTCTAAACGAGCTTTATCTTCTAAAACTTTCGCTAAATCTGATAGTAAGGTGGAAAGTTTATTGTGTTCTTCCTGATATTCTTCACTTTTATTCCTTTTTGGAGAATGTAGACCTTCATTATTTAAATATTCATGCAAATTTCCTGGCATATCTTATTGACATAAAAAGTCAAACAAAAAACTTGTAACCATGTGAGATAAATGGTACAAAAAAAGGAAAAACTGTGAATTAAAAGTTTTCTTTTAAAAAATTTATTAAAAAGATCAAATACATAGTTATTAATAAATAAATATAAAAAAGTAGTTGTTAATATATCGATTACAAAAACAACTTTCAAATATCTACTCTAATTAATTAATTAGTAAAAACTTATTAATATTAATTACAGATAAAATAATTAGCTCAAACAATTCTCATTATAAGATATTAATTATTTAAATTAAATTGTGTGGACATTAAATATTTTATTATAAAACTTGTATTAATTTACTTTTTAAATGTAAAAGTGAATTGAGAGTGTTATCACAATTTATGTAAATCTCAATGACACTTATCAAAGGCACTATTTTTACCATAAGAATATTTAACGAATTCTAGAGATTTTCTTTGCTTTATCAATGCAGGGGGGTGGAATTGGAGGCTTATTTGTCTGGTATCTACTGTATGATCTGAAAAAAATGGCTTATTAGTTTCCAACACAAATTTTAATACCTAAATAGATAAAACAATTTATAGAAAAGGAAAAGTTATCAGTTTCTTACATGCGATATGTCTCACTTTTGAGATAGTCAAGTAAGTGGCTGATTCCAAGCTTTAGCTGATCTGCAATTGGTGTGACCCATTCATTGCCCTCTAATTTAAATACTGACTTATGTCCAGCCATATCCAAGTTTCCAAATTCAGGGGGCAATATTGTCAGCCTATTGCCCTGAATATGTAATTCCCTTAATCTTGTTAGCTCACCAATTTCTTTTGGTAATTCTATCAAATCGTTTTCACGGAGTACAAGCTAATAAATAATATAAGTAAGTAGGCATTTATTTTGTACTATGAAAAATTGATGAATTCTTACAATTTGTAAATTTTTTAAATTCTTGATGTCTGCAGGGATATATTCAAAGTCATTGTCTCCCATATACAAAGCTCTAAGTGTCTCTAAAAAGTTTTATTATGTGATTTTTTCCTTAAAAATAATATCTCATTGAAATATTTACCTATCATAAAGAAATTTCCTGGTAAATTTTTCTCATTTAGATTATTGTAAGTTAAATCCAAAACTTCTAAAATAGGGAATGCTCCAAAACCTCTTGGCAAACTATACAGTTTATTAAATGATAAATTCAAAATTCTAAGCTTTGGCATTGACGATAGAGACAATGGAAGTTCTTCCAAATGGTTGTTTGCAAGATTTAAAATTTCCAAATTTGTTAAATTGGCCAAACCAGGTGGTACAGCTACAAAATATTATTAAAGAAGTAATTTTGAAGTGTTATTTGAGTATATACTTACATTTTATTTTGTTGTGACTGAGGGTGAGACGTGCAATATTTAGCATGGAAACTGAAAAATAAAATATATTATCACTTCTTTAATTAACACAGGAAATACCAAAGACTATTATAAAACTAAATGAGATTTCATTTTAAACAATTTTTCTCATATTTTTTAGGTTAGGTTTGTTTCATTAACAATAAAACTTCATTGTTGACTACAAGCCCTTCATTGTCATACCAATGAAACCTATAAAGTTTAGTTATTCTTGTTGTACATTGTTAAGTAAAGTCTAATCGTATTTTTTGGCGCTTCTCTTGACCACGCCCTTTTTTAAAAGACAGGAATTTGCCTTTTTTGGAAAATTTCTGTTAAATTCAGGTCAACTTACATAAACCAGGTAATTCTTCAAAGGTACTTATATTGCGATCAACTAAATCAATTTCCGGGTTTTGAATTTCTTTCGCTTCTTCTAAAACCCTTTTTGCTTTCGACATTTTGCTGGTATTTGGTAAACATGAGACAGGTGTCTGGTTCATTATGCGCGCGGTTAATTTAAAAAAGTTTTATGATTCTTGCACAACTCCTTTCAGGAAACTAAATTTACACACAGCTCTGCAAGCTGTTTGAAAGTCAAATGGGAGTAGCTTGACTGGTTTGATTAATTTTTTTGGCATCTTTCCAGTTACTTACCTTTGGAAGTTAAAAAATATTTTTTTCATAAAAAAATGTGTGAAAATGTTCTATTAAAGAGTAAAAGACAAAAATTCCTTTACTAAACTGAGTAAATTACTGTATATGTTTTAAGTAAAAGTACTTTTAATTACTTTAATGGCAATGTATACAAACCTTTCTCATTATATAATAATTTCATATTTTTTTTAAATATATATTAATATATAAAAAATTACTTGTTATCAGAATAAAAAAGAAATTATTTAAATTTATTGGTTTTATTATTCTTAAACATTTCTATACACTATTTTACAAAGAAAGTAATACAACAATTTAAAGACACTAGAATAAAAAGTGTTTGTACTTCTCCTAATAATAAATATGTAAATCAACGTATTCTCAGTTATTAATACAAAACTAGCAGTAAGTAAATTAAATTTTCTTATTTAGTCAACAGCTTTGAGTAATAATTAATCACTAATAACGTAAAAAAATTGTTACGGGTCAAAGGTATTAAATAACAATATGTACACATACAGGGACAGTTATATTCTACTTCATACTACTTTAAAATATATATCTTACACGTATTATTTTTTATAAGGCACTTGTACAAATTAAATTAAATTAAATTTATTTACATACAAAATTTCGGTAAAACATTTTTTTTCTTATTCTTTCTGGAATACATTACAACTAAACTTAGTTTGCTCGATTTAAATATATTTGTAATAATAAATGCCTTTGACAGTAACAATTTTTCAAATTAAATTTTTTTTATTTGGCTATAGCAAATATACTAAATTATTTAAACTAATTTAATCATGAATTAATTACAACTTGTTTCTTATTACCCAATTTCAAGAACAATACTTGAAAAATAAGAAAATTTTAGGTCTTACTTATAATTTTTGCATAGAAAAAACTATTGTATTGTTTCCTTTGATAAAATTCCCAATAAATCGCAAAAATCTAGATATAAAATAATTCATGACACTTAACTATAATGTCTTCTAAATAACTTAAAAATAACGAATCTAAAGTCAATTTAATTTTCACCTCAATAAAAGAAAAAAAAATACTATACATCTGTACATTTTTCAATAAATAGATATTTGCATTTGGAAAAGACTGTTACATTTTTTATCGAGGTGACAGAAACAATAATAATTTCTAACAAATTTAAGTATTTTTTAAAATTTTCCTTGATATATAAAATCAAAAAAGATCATGATTTTCACAAACATCATATTAGCATTACATTCACAATAAAAAAAAAATTGAAATACCTATTTAAAATTATTTGGTTCTTGTACAAAATATGTTCGTAGTTCCCACCTTTAGCAAATAAATATGTACAGTAATGTTTCTTACAGGATTGGGTTCTCGAATTTTGAACCCTTCGTCACATAAACTTCTTCGTAAGCCCCTTCCTGATGAAGTTCCAATACGTGGAACTTTTTCAGTACAAGCAAACTATAAAACTTTTGTGCCGCCTGAAATTGATTTTTTTTATTCACAAGAATAAAAATTGTAAAAATAGCAAAAGAAGTCCTGTAACTCACCTGTTTTCTGTTATTTCGAAGACACATTTCGGATAACGTGAGTTGATCACTGAACTGAAGTTTATTTCGAACCACCGTAAACATTTGATAAGCCCTTTTGTTTAGTACCCTTTCTTCAAATTGTTCGTCTGTTTCATTTTCCATTTGCTCATCTTCCTGTATTACAATATACAATATACATATCAATCAATTAACACTATTTTTTTAACTTACGGGTCCTGCTGAAGGAGGCAAATCGTAGTCACCCTGCCAAGGAGATGGTACTCGTTCAGAAACTGCCCCCGCGTCATATCCCATGTTTGCCATTTGCATACCCTCCTGTGGAAATGAAAGTGAATTAAATTTAATCATAAGTTATATAATGTATGTACATTCAAAATTACCTGAGAATAAGGCATGGAATCGATAGAAGGCAATTCTAAACCACCAAGGGGCATATCCGACGCACGGGACATAGGCGGTTGTGACATCTGGGCCATAACTTCTTCGCTTGTTGCTGGAGTCATGGGTGGCATCAAACCCAATTGTTCCTGCTCTTGTAAAATGGAGCGTACCTGCAAAAAAAAATTAAATTATAATAAAAACAATTACAAAAGTAGACGTTTTAACGTTGATTTTCGGGCTTATTGGTTGTCGTCTCGTGGTTTTTATTGTTGATATTTCGCCGACACGAGTGGATCTGCAGGTGCACTGAATCACAATTCAGAACAGATCTCCTGAAGATGTCAACCACTCGTGTCGGCGAAATAGCAACAATAAAAACTTCGAGACGACGGCCAATAAGCCCGAAAATCAACGTTACAATGGACACCGGCCGCGAAAGCCTCGCTCAATTTAAAAGTAGACGTTACCTGTTCGGAAGGAAGATGGGGCATCTCTTCAAGATGCAATGGCGTAGGTGGGGCGGGTGTGATTGGATAACCGATACTTGGAGGTGCCTGTATTGAAGGCGTTTCCGGGTAGCCCATGGATGAAGAAACAGCAGTTTCGGGATAAGCAGGTGGGGGCACACTGGGTGGAGGTTGCTGTTCAAGTTCTTCTGGAATAGGCGGAGGCACAGAAGGTGGAGCAACCGGGGTTGGCGGCATCATTGCAGCCAACGCTTCCTCGGGTTGTAATACGGGAGGGGCTGGAGTTGGTACAGGGGTTGGTTCTTCAACACGTTGTGGTGTTTTAGCCTGAAATACGACAAAGTGAATGAGAATTAAATAACGAACTGTCTATGTCTATCTAACTTACAACATCTTCCTGAACTTTTCGTTTTCTACCTCTTCGTGGAGGAATAACAGGCTCTCCAGGATTCAACTGTTCCTCAGCGTCCCGAATTTGGTCTAGCGCTAACGAATCTGCGTCTCCTAACATCGCAAAATCTTCAGTACCAATTGCTCTCAATATCAAATGTCTCTGATAATTCTGAAGAACAAATATTTTAGTTTAACAATCATTTAGTTCAAATTAATAATCTTTGATTATATTTACTTTGAATAAAACTCTGGATGGAATTTGTCTAGCGGGTAGAGCAAAGAGTTTTTCAACTCCCCCAGTTTCCTTCCAATGCATTAAACGTTTCGTTGGTGGAGCAAGGTCAAGGGTAGTTACAATATCAGTGGTGTCTGAGAGCTGTTGCTTCATTTCTTCTCCTGATATGTTTTTAATTTCGTCCACGATCAGTTTCCTTTTCCGTTTCGTTTTTGTAAAGCCTAGCCAATAAATATCTACTGATAAAATGTCAAACGAAAGAATTAACCACAGTGAAATATAAAATCCACTGCATATCTTACAAAAAATGTGAAAATCCAAATATATATATGTATATATAAACTGCAAATTGCAAATAAATAAAGGACAATACAACTCAAACACAGAATCGAAATTTTATCGCTTTGTGGTGAAATTAACTCACCTTTTAAAGCTGATGTATCAACAGGTGCTAAAGCAAAACTTTCTTCTTCATTCTGCAAAAGAGTTGTTTGGTCTAATGGAGTTGCTGGTCTTGGCTCTTCGTGAGATTCGGGCTGGGGTTCAGGTTCTGGAGCAGGTGTTGGTTGTGAAGCTGATGGTGCCATTGACGTTGGTTCCAATGGAGATGGAGGTCGAGAACTTATAGAACTAAAAAAGAAAAAAAAATGGAATCTTAGAACCTTTAAAATACACAAAATTTTAAATAAATTAATTAACCTTCTAACTGAAGGGGGTCCTCCAAAGTGATCCATGTCGTCATCACTGTCAGGTGGTGCAGGTATTTCGGGCGGAGCAGGAGTAGTTTCGTGAAGCCCAGAATCAACTGGTGGTACTTCTCCCATGGGAGCCTCGTCAAAAAGTCCTCCCTCAAATAATCCACCAGCTAAACAAAAAAAATGCACTCTAATAAAATTTTTAAAAATAAAAGAAAACAGAAAAGAAGCCAGAAAACAATTTATAATTAACTAATTAAGTTTTACTATATCAGCACTTATTTTAACAATTACTCATCCATTCTACTTTTGTGGAAAAAAAATAATTATGATTGAATACTGAAATTAGGGTTTGGCATTCCTTAATCATTTAAGCTGACTTACCTCAACAGCCTAATGAGAACAGAGAAAATATCTATTATTCTAAGAGTAGGTCAATTCCACATTCATAATAATAAAAAATATTGACTGAATCAGAAATATTGTGCAAATAATTACTTTTTGTTTTCTGATTTCTTGTCTTTTGAATTACTCACAAATCATACTTTGCTCTAAATCCACCTCCATGGGGGCTGCCGCAGATGGTTGTGTACCAGAAGTAGAAGGCATAGGTTCTCTGTCTTTATCAATACCTATACCACCTTCTAGCCCATCGGTAAATAACAAACCACTCTAAAATATGTGCAATCGAAAATTAATCTCAATTGTTAAATAAAAAGGAGTAAATACTAACTTGCTCCATGCTGGGTTCTAAACCTGCTGTGTGCCTCATTAATTCTGGAGCTTCTGTATCAAAACCCATATCTCCAAACCCATCTTCAGTAGATACTAATGCCATGCTACCATAATCTTCACGCATTGTGATTTCCTCTGCCCGAGACTGATTTAGACTGAACTGAGCCTCAATATCAACATCACTACAATAAACCATTATTTATATCACAAAAATATTACATATTTATGAAATTTGTCTACTTCAGTTCTGGCATTGTAGTATCAAAGTCATGAAAAACTTCAGGTAGAGTAATAGCATTAACAGCAGCTTCTCTATGTTCTTCTGGTAAATCCACCATTCCTGGCCGAAAAGCCATCTTAATCTTAACAAACGCTTCATTACAATCAGCCAAAAGATACTTTGCTTTTCTGGAGTAAATTCTAACGACTCCAAGAAGTAAATGACCAGAAGTTCTTAAAGCCATTTTCACTTTTGGCTGTAAAATGCCATCCACTGATTTCTCAATGTTTGTCTCAAAAACATGAGCTTTGGTAAGCTTCTTGTCCCAATGGGCTGCTAACCAAATTCGGGCCAGGGGCCCCTTTTTGGCTAATACGAAATGTGCGTAGAACATTTTGGCTTGTTTCTTTCCCTTCACAAATTAAGTAAACGGCATTTAACCATAATTAATGTGAACAATTAACACTCTACTCTTGACGTTTGTAATGTTGGCGCCTAAACAATGTTTATTAAATACAATACGGTTTCACATTAAAAGGAATAATTTTGCACACTACACAACACTTTAGCTTATATTATCATTCAATAAATTAATTATTTTTATCATATTTTCCACATAAAACATTGATAAATACAATGCGTTATGTTTATTGAGCACAAACAGAACAGTATCCAAAATGGCGTTCCCAGCTAGCATGCCAGGATGCAAGATGTTATCCAATGTTGCCAAGCGTGACAACTAACGGTTCATTTGTCAGAAAAGTGGATCAATTACGGTTTAATTCGCTATTAACAACATAATTTTAATTAACTAATACATATTATTTAAAATTAAATAAATATGGGGAAGATACAGGTAATAACAGGCTATTTACACGTTCGATTTATTTAACTTTAGGATTATAAAATTTCTTTTACATTTTACATTCTAGATAAAAAACTATAATTTTGTAAGTATGTAGGTTATTTAATTTATTACATTACTATTGTTTGATTGAATACTAATTGGGGACAAAAAATGGTACTAAAGAATCAAACGGTAATAATAATAATTCTTTATTTTTATTTAAATTCTTACAGGATTAAAAATTAATAGTTGTTACTGTTTTTAACAAATAGTAGTCGCATTTATTTCATTAATACTTCCCTTTAAAATGTCCCCACAAGTTTGAATGACTACCAATTCGTAGGTAACAATGGCTCCTGCCATCTTAAAATTGATTAAAATTATAAAATACGACAAAGACTTTCTTCAATAATTAAATAATACATACACTAAGTAAAATCTTCCTTGTTATGTAGAAAAATCCTCTTCCACTTAAACAAACTTTATCATACTGAAGTTGTTGTAAAAATCTGGCAATCTAAGACAATATTATTAAATATAGTAATAATATGATGGTGTTTTGTCAATTATTTGAAAAGAAATAAATTGTTTTTAAAAATTTACACTTACTTCGACATTATACATTTCCGATGGTAAATTAAATAAAATGTCGGTAGGTTCTTTACTTTCGTCATTAACAGAGGCACCATAAAGCGAAACACATAAAGTTCGCGTGATTAAGAAACCAAAAGAAAAAAAGAAATACACTTTTTCGATGGTATCCTTCATATGCCTACAAAAAAACTATTTTTTTTGTACATAGTTTTTTTAAATTATTTTTTTGTTGCCCCTTTTACTTATTGACAAGATGGTACTTTTGTGGTACCAAAAATTGCGAACTTTGATTACCAAAATAATTATGTTTAACTTTTGTAATGATCATAAATGAATGTTACAAATTATATTCTAACCAAGTAGAAAGAATACAATTAAAAATTAATAAGAAAACTTATTAAACATATTTTTGTGGGGACGATTTTTGAAATGTAATCGATCATGGCCCTTTATATATGCAATACCTTAAACTATGGAACATTTGGACGATAATAAAGGATAAATTAGTAGAAAATGAAAGTAAAATCATGTAAGAAATTGCTTCATTGATATCCCTTGTAAGAACACTTAATTTGTTATAATCCTCTCTAATATTTCTCCAAATGACTACATTGTCCATCTAAAAAAGAAAAATATAATTTCATTACTTATTAAAATATTTCTGGATTAAGCTCATAATTATACAATAAATTTACCTTTCCATCAACAAATATCTTAAGCCGATGAGTAATTTGTTTAAATCTGAGAGCTAGGGCTGTGCTTAATACCATAATAAATACATCTATATAGGTCCACAAAAATGTAGCATTTACATTTACAATCTAAAATAAAATTTAAATACAATTAATTTTTTTATGTACCTATGTCTCAATTACCTGTAAAATAATTCCTTGCCAAGTTGAATAAGGAATAATATCAAAAACATCACTATAAAGGGTTCGAACCACATAAAATTCAAAAATCCCCTGAGTATCTTTTTTACACATGTATGAAAGAAGAAGTTTACTAATTTTTGTTAAAGAAAATTCAACTGAAATAAAATTGAAGATATTTTTTATTATTGTAATTTTTTATTCGTTTTTCAAAAATTTACCTAACGCACAGGTGAAAATCATAACAGATATTGTTTTTACTCTGCAATCTAAACCCTTTGGCCAACCATATGACTTCATGGAATTTTCGACTTCGGTCCATTTCTTCATTAACTCCGGCCAATTAATTGCCAATTTCAAAAATAATAAATTGTTGATAAGCGTTGTTACATGAAAAATTATTGTTGCTGGAACATTTTATTTGTTTTGTAATTATGGACACTCTGTACACATAACAGTTTAAAAAATGAATATTTTTATTGATAAATTAAGTTTTAAATCATAAATTAAAAATACTTACTAAGTTCAATTATTTTAATTCCACCCCTCGCAGCAGTGGAATAAGTAACTACTACTACTAAATAGAGCAGACCAAAACTTACAAAAAGGCTATACAAAACTCTAAAAGATATCCAGCTAAATTTTAAATCTTTCACATTTTTGCTCCTGAATCCTTGCACAGGGAATACAGAAAATATTTGACCCAATAAAATAATGAATTGCATGGAAGTATGTATCGATTTGTTTCTGGTAACAATTTTTTTCTTTGCTGGGAAACTAATTAGCACATTTTTTGCCATTGCTCCTTAAACGTTTATTAATTTATTTTAAAATTTTTAAAGAGAGCAAAAAAATATTCACTTACTTGAATTGAAGACCACAAGACACTGTAATATTTTCTTTCAAAAATTATTCCAATAAATTTATTTCCTAGATTATTTCTTTACCTACTGTTAAAAAATTCACTTAAACCAATTTTTTTACTGTTTTGTACTATTAATGTTTTATATCTTCTTTCACTATCAAATCACTTGCTTGACACAGTACTATTGACTGATGGGGACAGGTATGAAAGATTTTTTTTTTCATCAACAATAAACATATATTTTATTCAGTATTTGCACTTTCAGACTGGCAAATTGTCCTTTCGATATATATTAATATAAATATGTAAGGGTATTACTTTGAATAGAACTACACCTTTAAGACTCTTTTTTCATTATAATAATTCACATAAATTATTACTACCTATGTATAATATTTACTTTACGTTTCTACAAAAGAAAACACACTAATTTATTATGATTTGGATTCCTTTGTGTGTTTTTTTTAAGAAATGTCCCGTTCTGTTTAAAATGAAAGGGGGTAATTATCGAGTAAATATAATTAACTCCACTATTAATAAATACGTAGCATGTTTTCTTGGCCCACGCAAAATTGGTGAAGATGGAAATGTGAAATTTTGATAGCATATGTACCTTAGAGGGTAGTGTACTTATAAATGTATTAAAAGATTTTTAAAAATTTTATTAAGGCGGTGAAATGGGGACCAGTCGTTCGTTATACGAAAGAAAATATTAGCAATATTTTTTGGAAAAAACGTGAATGCGTAATAATTATAATAGCTTCTGATCGTTTTATTATTTGCTTTCCTGTGTATTTTTAAGAAAAATGTCCCGTTCAGAAAATTATCCAGTAAACAATTAATTCCACGATTAGTAAATATGCAGTACATTTTCAAGGCCCACACAAAATTGGTGAAAACGGTCCTTTATTAAGGCAGTGAAACGGGGACCAGCTTTGATAATATATGTAGATGCCTCCAGGTATTTTTGTTCCCTGCATAATATTTACTTTAGTTGTCTTTCCATAAATACCAAGGGCACAGCTAAGATTTTGTTGGAAGAGGGGGCTGAATTTGAAAATAACATAACAGTTCATTTTTTTCAAAAACGTTATTTTAGATTGACAAGAAACTAAATTGATACATACCGTTTAAATTTTTATTCAGAAAAAGAATGTAATATTGCTAATCTTAGAGAATTTAAAAAAAATAGGCAGTGCAAGGAGGGGACTGGGCCCCCCTGTTCTTTCCTGTCACGGCTATGATAAGTATGTAATTCGTGATATTTAGTAAAGACGTTGATGTGTAATTATCACAGCTTTTAATTTTTTTTTTGTTTAGTTTCCTGTGTATTTTTAAGAAATATCTCGTCATCCTATGTAACGAAAAAAGATAGTAATTAACAAGTAAATATAATTAACCACATGATTAATAAATATGTAGGTAGCATTATTTTTTAGGGCCACACAAAATTGTTGAATTTAGAAACATGAAATTTTAATCTAATAGGTACTTTGTAATGTGTAGAAGTACAGTAAGAAAATATTTTTTTAAAATGACCCTTTATTAACGCGTTGAGCAGTCAATTTTTATGTAGGTGCTTAAGGGTATTTAACGATCTGTAATATTTTCTTTAGTTATCTTTCTATAAATACCAAGGGCGTAGAGTAAGATTTTGTTGAGGGGAGAGGGCTGAATTTGAAAATAACAGTGTTTTAGGTTGACAAGATAGTAAATTGATATACACACCGTTTAAATTTTTATTAGGAAAAAGTTAAAAAATCTTACAAAAAGAGAATGTTATAATGCTAATAATCGAGGATTTTGAGGAAATGGGTAGTTTGAGGAGGGGACCATGGTCCCGCTGTTCCTCATCCCTGGCTATGCCTATGATAAATGCATAATTCGTGATACAAAAGAAAATATTAGCAACATGTTTTTTGAAAAAAACACGAATGTGTAATAATTATAGTTTTTAAATTTCGTTGAATTATTATTTACTTTCCTGTTCTGTTTAAAGACAAAAGGAGGTAATTAACAAGTAAATATAATTAATCACGCAATTAGTACACATGTTGCATGTTTTTTAGGCTCACGCAAAATTACTAAAAATGGAAACATAAAATTTTTGGAATATCGAATATTTACTTCAGATGAAGTAGAGATGCAGTAAGAATTTCTTCTCCGAAAATGGTCCTTTATTAAGGCGCTGATGCGGGGACTACTCATTAGGTGCATATACTTAAAATTCTAGAAGGCAAATAACAAAATAATTATTTTAAGATTTCTTAAAATAACCCTTAATAAGAGACGCAAAGAAATGTTGAAATTTGTATAACAGATTGCTTGTGTTTGTTTGTTTGTGATCTACAAATTTTATATTTAAATATAAATGACTATTGTTTTAAATAAAAGTTTATTATTTAGTTGATCACAATCACGCAGTTATTTACTAAAATAAATATTAATTAACAAGCATTTAACAAGTGACATTAAATTCCGCATTTGTATGAAGGATACTTTCGTTAAATTGAATCAAAGCCAACTCGTATGTAACAATAGCGCCTGCCATCTAAACAAACAAGTTACAATTAAATTTATTATATGATTAAGTGTATTTTACACAAATTAATTGGCTTACACTCAAGACAATCCCCCTGGTTACGTAAAAAAAATTCATTCCAGTTAATGCTACTTCTGTAAAATGAGTTTGATCTATAAGCCTTGATATCTGAAAAAATGTTTGTTAAAAAAATATAACCGTATTTATGCAAAAATCAGAAATACCTCAGAATTGTAAACACACGCAGGAGCTTTATGTAATGTGTAACAAAAGTTTTTAGTTTCATCATTTATCCAAGCTCCATATAATGCCACAAAGACAGTTCTTAGAATTAACAGAAAAAAGGAGACGTAATAATAAGCCTTTAATAAAACTTCTTCCCTATATCTAAAAAAAATACAGCACAATTTTTCGATTAAAGACAGGTGATATGTACTCATAAGTGATTTAATATAGGCACCGGGTGTTTCAGTAAGGATGGTGAAACTACTGGATATCGAAATTCAAGGAAAAAATATAGCTATAATTACAATGAAAAAATATTTTTAAGCTTCGCATTTCATAACAAGGGGAGCCATTAATAGGTAGATCATAAAATTTAAGATTTCTCTATAAATTCTGATATTATTTTATAATTTTAATAAACTTTTAAACGACTTACCCGATTTAGCAAACTCAAGCTTATCTGAAAGAGAAATATAAGTGTTTAATTTTAATTAATATCGTATTCTTTGGTACCAGACAGTTTCGAATAAACTAGCTAGAGAGCACATTTTTTTCATTTTGAACTGTTATTATTGCGAATTGCGCCCTCTAGCAATTTTATTAAAAATTATCTGGTACCAATGTATACGATATTTGCAAACGTTTATATTTCTCTTTCAAACAAGCTTGAGTTTACTAAAATCAGGTAAGTTGTTTAAAAGATACTATACAGCGATTTAAATAATTAGTAATTACACATTCAGGGGCTTCCCCAATCTTATTAAAATCGTCATGACAATGAGCCTCAGACAGCACTTACGTGGAATTTTTCAGGCTCTCTAATGATGTTATTAAAATTACAGCGTGAGAATTTTCTATCAATTTCTATTAATTGTGCCTCCTTGCGGTAAAATGTAGGACTTAAAAATAATTTCCAAGATGTTTTTACGATTATTTTAGTAATAAAAATTTTGTTCCTGGATTTCCATACCCAGTAGTTTTCGTAGATATGGTCGGTGGCCATTCTTAATGAAAAACCAGGTACATTGTACATATACAAAAAAAAAAGTAAAATTTACCTTAAAGTATTAAATAGTTGTGTAAGAATAAAGTACAAATTCGTTAT
This sequence comes from Agrilus mali, assembly GCA_029378335.1. NCBI lineage: Eukaryota > Metazoa > Arthropoda > Insecta > Coleoptera > Buprestidae > Agrilus > Agrilus mali. The sequence goes on along the minus strand of CM055663.1, from coordinate 11,429,111 downwards.
AAAAGATAGCAATGTTATGCTCGAAATATTCTCGTCAAGTATTCCTGTTAAAATGCAAAGTTTATTATAATCCTCCCTTATATTCTTCCAGAAGTCGATACAGTTCACCTAAATAAGTACGATTGGCAATTAAATTATACATTAAGTAAATTTATAGAATAAAAAAGTACTTTTCTTTTAATGGAGTCCTCTACATGCATACACAACTGTCTAAATCGCAAGGCAATGGGCGTACTAATGAGGCTAATAAACAAATCGGTGTATGACCAAGCAAAATTTGACAAAAGTCGTACAATCTACAACAATTTAATACTATACAACGATAATTCGAAAAAAAATATTTCTTATTTATTTCTGGAAATATATGTATAAGTAACTAAGAAAAAAAATTTTAGACTTACCTGAGAAAATATACCAAAAAATGTGGTGTACTGCATAATTTTCAAAACATCACCATATGCAGTACTTTTAACAAATTGTTCAAATAATCCTAATTTAGAATTTTTGCCGTCACACTTGTAATGGGCAACCACCCACCTGTTTACAGTTGTTAATATAAATTCAGCTAAAAAACACAAATTTTATTCAATTTATTTCAAAGCTTTTTATAATTATATGTAAGTGAAATAAGACAAAATGAAAAGAAATATTCTATCAAAATACTTGATAAGTGACGTCAGGTATGTATATTAAAAAATTCCGTACGATAGTTAATGAAAAAATTATATACAAGGTGTCATAAAAAAAATGATTTTACCTAATGCTACTAAAAGAACTATTGATGTCATAGTTTTTAAACGAATATCTAAGTTTGGTGGCCACCCATACGATTTAAATGATGCATCCACGTAAATCCATCTTTTAATTAAATTTGGCCATTTCATAGACAATTTTATAAATAACATTATTGAACAAAGTATACTCACGTTAAAAACAATTGGCCCTGAAGCAAAACATATTTTATAAAAAAAATGATAATGTTTTTTTGTCTTTTCTTGAAGAAAGCCACAGAAACTTTCACAAACATTACTAGTTATCAAATATTATTTAGGAGATAATAAAGTTTGTGATAATCAATGCAATTTCCATATTTTTATTAGATAGGTACGTTTTATATTTCATTATTTTTACTTTAAGTACGTAATTTATTGTAATGATGTATACCCATATCGAGGAAATAAAATCCTTCTTGAAATACCAATATTAATTGTAAAATTGTTATTACTAAGACACTAAATGCAAATAAAATACTGTAGAAGGTTTTCCATGACTTCCAACGGAATTTCAAGTCTTCAGCATTCGAACTTAACACTCCTTCCACAGGGAAAAGCCCAAAACATTGTGCCAAAATTAACATAAATTTGGTAGATTTGTGAATGGACTTTTCTTCTGCTTTTACTATTTCTCTGTTACCAGGTATTACGTAAATTATATTTCTGTTCATTGTACTTTGTCTAAAAAAAGAAAATAATTTTGTAGTATGCATACAACTAACAATTAAAAATACTCACTTTAATTGTACTAATTGTATTATGCACTTTTGACGTTTTTAATAAAAAAAGAAAATATCTTTTATAACAAAGTATTAAAAAATTGAACAAGCATTTCTAATTTTCGCACATGTGTCATGGTTTGAATGAATCGATCCCATATTTTCCTTTAGTTTATCAAAAATTCATGTCTTTTGCCACTAAGCTAGTTAAATTGTATGTATTTTCCGTAAATGCAAACATTCGAGGAATGCAAACATAAATCACACAACAGAAAATAAATATCTCATTAAACGATTTTTTCAACCTGAATAATACGAATAGAAAAACGTACACCTATTTAAAGTGGTTCGCATTTGCGGAAGAATTAAATGAAAAACTGTCTTGTATTTATTTATTGGAAAATTACTTGTTAGCTTATTTTTAAAATAATTTCATTTATAAGAAACCTATTTGTTATAATTATTTTTATTCTTAATAACCTTTTATTATGATCCTATATAATATACATATTTTATAATTTTATTTAATACTGTTTTGTATTAAAATATTCACTAGATTTTAACGAGAGGAAAATATATTTTTAAGAATATGTATTATATATATTATAATACTGGAAACTTTTTCATAGAATTAATTTAATTCAAATCAACCAATGTTTTAAAAAGTTTTTTAAACTTTCTTTAAGCGCGCCTAAATAAACTAAAGTGGCGACCTCTATTTTCATATATCAAAATTATTTCAGTTTTCTGTAATTTTTGTAATACTTGCAGCTGTCACAGATAGATGGCCAGTTGTAATTGATTATATACATAACCTAATTTTATAGTCGGTACATCTTACATTTTTTTGATAAATGATGTCGCATAGTGTTAATACAACGTTTATATCTGATAAAACATCTAAAATTAGATGGAAAGCGGATCCTTTTAATGATTCTAATGTTTTTATTACCGGCAGTTGGGATGACGAAAACAATAACCTCAAACTGTGGGAGTTTCAAGAGAATAAGGACGATACAGACACTTATCCTTTTGTTTTAAAATCATGTGCATTTCAGGGAGATGTAACAGAGTTACAGGTAAATAAATATTTAAAAAAGAAACTTTTCTTCATCCTTATTATCTAACGATCAATAGTTTGTAGATCTGGATTCCTTCGTTGTTTCATCATCTTATGGTTCGGTTTATTTAATGAGAATTGCAGCAAACGAAAGGCAATTAATCGATATTGAAACATGTATTAACTGGAATAAAATCCACAAGTTTTCAGAAAACGAAGTTGCCCCATGTACATCATTGGCATGTTATAAAAATGACATTGTAACTTGTGGGGAAGATGGAAGAATTAACTTGCTAACAAGTCAACATCAAAATATAGTTTATTCTAATGGCAAGACAAAGATCTGTTTATTTTGAAAAAATGTAATAAATTTATTTTTAGATAATGCAGATAGTTGTTGTATAAACTGTGCGACTTTTTTGAAATTTAATGAAGTTCTAACAGGCAACAACCGTGGACTATTAAAAATTTGGGACTTTCGTCAAAATCAGAGTTCACTGTGTAATTCTTTTATTTTAGGACAAGATCAAATAGCAGTGACCTGTGTAGCTGTACATCCATCCCAACAACACATAGTTGTTACAGGGGACGAAGAAGGTGATTATTTTATTTGTCATCATATTAATATTAATCAATTTTTGAGTTTAGGATCAATTACTGTGTGGGACCTACGCAAAAATACATTTCCAGTGAATCTATTAACTGTTCACACAGAGAGCATTTCAGAGATAAAATTTCACCCAAATCACCCAGATCATTTATTCAGTTGTTCGAGTGCGGGAGAAATATGGCACTGGTTAAGCTCTTCGCCTGTTAATACTGCACATTCAAAATTGTTAAATCTTCAAGACACCGATCATAATCCCTGGTATATCAGTGATAATGTTAAAAATAAACTTGAGGTTTTCAATTTGATGCCTAAACTTCATTTTCCGATAAACAGCTTAGACTTGAGTCGAGATAGAGTTTTGTGTGGGTGCGACAATGAAGCCATTTATTTAATAAGCAATGTTAATATCAATTAATCTAATTGGTTTTAATAAATTTTTCATTTTTATAAAAACTCGTTTGGATTTTACACACACTGCCAAATTAAAGGAACATACCTAATCCTTCGAGATAGAATGCTAAAATTTTGCACAGATGCTTCTTTTATTATGAATACTATAAATATAAAGAATAAGAAAGGATATTTTGAAATTCAATCACTAAGGGGGTAAAACGAGGTTTCATCCTTTTTCCTATGTTTGTGAACAGGTCTTTTTATTTAGTAGTTATTGATGAACAAAAGTATTTTCAATAAAAAAAAAACAAAAAAAATGGGAAGTCTTTTGATACATAAACAGGTAAAGACAAAACCGATTCCAATTACTTACTTCGTTTTAATTGTTCTCTTCCACATGTTGCTCTTCTTTTGACGTGAAATGTAACGAAATACGTTATGATAAGATAGCTTACAACTTTGGAACCATATACAATTGCCATTATTTAGACATTTAGAGGATAACAGGCATTAATCGGTAGTGACGCTCGTAGCAGGACGGATCGGATCTAAATTCTGTTGTACGCGCCATGGCTGTATCTTAAATACAGCCTTTTTCTTTTTTGTCCTTATTACTTTTTAAAATCCAGAATTACCAGTTACTTCAAAAAATAGAGCGAGTGCTTCTCCATTTCTTAACTACTATTATTTGTTCACCAAAGGGCCAAAAAACAGTTTATAATCCCTTACAATCCGAAAAATTTCAAATCATAAAGCATTAAAACTGCCGTGTTACTTCGTCGAGAAATCATCGATTTCAAAGATATTCGGATCTACAGAAAACTCTTAACGTAAATGTATCTTTAAGGTGTTTCATCACATTTTGGTTTTAATTCCAAAAAGTTCGTGTCAATCGAGAAGTACCACTAAAGCCATTTGAAAAGACATGGGGCGTAGCCCATATACGGTTAACTTGTTTACTATAATATTAAGGTTTATAGGGCAGACTGAACAAAAGTGGTCAACACAGTGCATAAAGATATATATTTAAGTCTTCATGTACAAGCAATATTACATTATTTGTATAATAATAAACCTACAAATTAAGGGATCCAGTGACACCCTTGCATCATCGTAATTGGAACAGCAATTATACTGCGAGATACGAACACTGCACTTACATAGTAGTATGATAGGAAATAAAAATTAGAGAACAAATGAATAAATCGCGCGCGCGTGTGTTTTTTTTTATATGTGTATGTGTTTTTTTTATGTGTCTGCCTTACATCGACGGTCTGCCCCCTAACGCCAATCCCTCGAAAAAGAATAAAAACAAAAGAAAGAAACCACTGCTCATCTACTACAATATAATAGTAAATTATTAATATTCATTATCATTTTTGTTTATGTGTTTTTTAATATAATTATTATGCTTTTTTACTTTTACTTTATCAATTATGTGTCTAAAATCGGCTTGAACCGGCTTCACGTTAAAGCTAAAGAGTCGACAACGCTTCCGAAAAATCCGCTACAAATAATAATATAATAATCGTTAGGATAGTAACAGTGATAAACTATAAGCAGTTATCAAACGAATTATTCATGCAAAAATGTACTACAAATAGGTTCTTTATTTACTTTTTTATATAATCTATTTCTATCGTTTCTGCGTGTTGTAAGTTGTTGCTGTTGTTAAATGGACCGCATTATTATGTTCTTTTCGATTTTATTACGCAGTTTGTTATCTACCCCATTAGCTCTTTTTTTTTCGTCGTACGTACTTATCCAATCGAGAAAAAAACCCCTACAAGGACAAGGCGTCTCCGCTCACAAAGTTGGTTGATATATTTTTATACTTTTGCATAATTATTATTTTAAATAAATCAGCGTATGGTTGCGGTTACTGGTTCCATTTCCCACCCAATCCAGTCCATCCCTAAAATTTCGACTTTAGTTAATTGTGTTTGCAGAAAATCATCATTCAGAACCCTCAAGAAGTCTTAGACAAAATGATCAGTTTCATTTCAGTCGGGAAATTTTAATATACATTTAGGTACCAATTGACCTTTAACTGTAATAAACTTGTAGTTCAATTTCAATGAACAAGCAAAACAGTTGTTTGTATTTTTTACTCAAAAAACAAAAATATATATAAAATTAAATGTATAGTGAAGTAATACAAAATAAAAAATTTCATGTTTTTCTCCAAAATTACAAGTAAAATAAGTCGAGAGAACTTACGTGATTTTTGTCCTGCAAATCGGCGATGTTGGGACGCGGATCCCATTGTGGCTGCTCCATTTTTAAAGCATCTGGTTGCCCATAGTCCAACGGATGCATGTTGGCCTGCTGTTGCAAAAGAAACGCTTGCAGGAAGGGAGCACTATTGGAGAAGGCATGAGGATTTTCAACAGGCAGTCCTTGCTGTAAAAACGAATATAGTATTAGAAAAATTTTCATAAGATAATAAGTATATACAGGATGTCCTCGACTCAGGAATAACTACTGATAAAAAATCTTTAGTTTATTTCAGTATTCGAAATTTTTATGAGATTGCTATACATATTCTAGATTTTGTTTAATAAATTTACTAAAAATTAAACGATGGTTCCTTTTTTTTTTAATTTTATACATAACGAGTAGAGGTAGACACTCCCCCCTCTAAGACTTTTATCGATAATTTTTCTTGTATTATACATTGTTTCAGGCGCTAACTTAAGTCGGGAACACTCCGTATATGGCAAATGTTACCTGATAGGAATCCATTGGATGCGTCATATAATCGGCTTCCATTTGATTCCTTATTATAGGATACCGATCGTAGTTGCCCATGCCACTCCAGGGTCTGCCTACTACCATTTTCGATTCGTTCCCAAACATCCAATTACTACTTCCGCTGCCATCTACTAGAGGATTTTGTGACTTGCGTGCTCTTTCTGTGCCTATGGGCTGAGGTGGTTTCCTGTTATCGTCAACGTAATGTCCAGCGCCATCGTTCAGATGAATGTTATGAGAAGAGGGTAGGTTAGGAGACATTGCTGGCGATCCGTTTACTGTTGTTAGATCTGCTCCATTTTCTAATATATCTCCACCTGTTGCTCGGGCAATGCTATGTAATGTCATGCCAGCCATTCCGCTCATCAATTCGCTCTGCTGCTGTTGCGTAAAGGGCTGTTGCATAAGAAGCCACCTATTATGCGGAGATGGCGAAGACGCTCCAGGTTGTGGTTGTTGCTGTTGACGATGATAGGTTCCAATGGCGGCAGCTGCTGCGCTTTTGGTCATTTGTTGCTGATAACCGTTAAACATATGCGTTGGATGTTGTTGTTGCTGTTGTTTTGCGTGTTGCTGCTGTTGTTGCATGGAACTAGCAAAATCTGGAGCTTTGGGATTTAGTCGGGACATAGTTACTGACGGCGTAGATATCGGTGCCACTTGTTGTTGGGAGTAATTCATATGTTGTTGTTGTTGCTGATGGTGGTATGAGGAAAGTAAATGTTGCTGTTGTGCTGCTGCGGCTGCAACAGCGGCTTCTGTGGCTGAGTTTATGTTCAGAAGGCTGTCTGTAAAATTCGCGGATACTGATTTATACAGAGTGGTGTCGGAATGCGCAAGATGATGCATCGAACGCGATGAAGACGCCGGTGGTAGATGAGGATCAGCGGATCCGCCCCCGTTTGAGTAGAAATGTTGTTCTGGTTGCTGAGATTGTTGCTGCTGACTATTATTCGTTGATGAAGATACGCGCCCATGGACCATATTCGTACCAATTGGAGCTAATTGAGGTTGATTTTTCGGCGATTCGAAACCTTGATAATTGACGACCGACGCAGAAGACGACGCCGCTGGCAGACTTGGAGGTGTGGTGCTGTTACTGCTTGTTTTTGATGAAACTGGTGAACACATAGCATTATTATTCGAATTTCCGCTACCTGTTTGTCCACCGCGATAGCCAGGTGCTTTAGATGCATCGACTTGTGGAGGTGGATCGTTGTCGATGAATTTAGGTGGGGTGGTTGATTGCGAAATACCACCGCCCGTCACGGCTGCGAAATTAACTGGTTGTTTGTGAGATTCGCTTTCTTGACGCCACGTTGGCTGTTGAGCCATGGAGTTGAACAGCGAGTACTCTTGTGTTGTTAACGTTGTGGTTCGACACGTATCCTCAGCCATCTTCAGGGTGCTGGTTTTTACAGAACACGTTCCACTGTTACCCGAAAACGGGAGCATTTTGGCCACACTTTGGAATTGTTGGAGATTTGGTGGCGCGGACGCGGTAGGTGCCGGTCGGAGGTGTTTCGGTGAACAGGTGACGGCAGATTGTTGTTGCTGTTGCTGTTGTAAAGGCGATGATGGGCCAGCGCAACCTTGTGGAGGAACATTGAGAGAAGTTTGCGTAACAGTCTTTGATGGCTTGGAACCGCTGGTCACGATTGTAGGGTTAGTAGCAGATGCAGTAACTGGAACATGGTGCACGGACGTTGTCTCTGTTAGTTTGGCAGCAAATGTTTGATTTGCAGAGGTTGTCGCTAATTTGACAGGTCCGCCGCAAGAGGCACTTCCACGACCTCCTTGAAACAAATTTGATTTTCAGTTTTACGAACATGATTTTATAAATAAAATTCTAAATACCTGATACTGATACTATGGCAGAGGTGGTATACGGCACGGTATTTTTAGTGTTGGCAATTTGAGCGGCAGCCGCAGCAGCTGCAGCGGCGGCCGCGTTTCTTTCGGCCTGCGCAGCCAGTCGGGGAGCAATAACTCGTGTTGCTGTTGATGTTACCGTACCTCCGCTTCCGTTACCACTACTTCCACTTCCACCGCTGCTTCCTCGTACTTTAACCGTCGTTGACGATTTCGCGGTCGTTGTTGTAGACGCCGTTACCATAACTGTTTTGTGTTGAATGAATGTTGTAGCAACCGAATGTGCCAGTGTTACTACCTTACCAGTTACTTTTTTAGTCTGCAACAAGAATACTTTAATAATAAAAATCGAAGACAATAATAACAAACGTACCCCTATTTGTGTTTTATCCCACAATGTTGTTGCAGTCGTGGTGGCTTTTGTGGTTTTTGGTAGCATTTGCAAAATATCCACGTCTGGGTCTTTGATCAACGCCGCGATCAGTAGGTGGGCTTGTTTTGTGGCTTCCGATGAGCCCCTGGGTGATTATTTAATTTTAAATAAGTAAACTAATTATGTAATAAAAAAATATCTTACTTTATGGTAATGATTCTTTCGCCTTGTCCCTTGCTCTGTTTTTCGACTTCGATGTGAGCCCCTGTGGCTCCTCTGATAGCGTTGATGTTACTGCCACCTCTTCCTATCACTCGCGAGATTGCGTTGAGCGGTACTGATACCTTTTTCACACCGACTATGTCAGCACTACCGCTACCAGTACCACCAGTACTTGTACTCGCCGCTATCGTTTGCACTGACGATTTTCGTACCACTTCTTTCCATCCCTCTTCCCTTTTGCCGTTTAATTGCTTTGGACTCGTAGACGAACCTGCGCCACTTTTCGACGACGATTGAAGCGATATCGAGTCGTTATCGTGACTTGTACCGTGACTCTTTCGATTTTTATTAGACCCGGAAGATACGTACGTTTCGTTACCGGTGGCCTGGAAATCTTCACGTTCCGCTGGATGTTGTTGCTTCTTTACGTTACTGTTTTGATATAATATGGAGTTTTTGATGGTAGTGTAGTTGTCATTAGAAACTTTATCATGCTTGATGTTATTATTGTTGTTGTTACTGGCACTACCTGAAGACGTCAAATCTTTGTTTATGTTTTCTTTGTTGGCTTTTTTATTTGCGGCAGATGAGGTTTTCTTTTTCTTCTTGTCTTTGCGTTTCTCTTTAGTTTTAACTTCGTTACTTGAGCAGCTTCCTTGACTGTTAGCGTCAATGCCGCTGTCACCCTCTTCTTTGTCGATCACTTCGGGGGCGTGCAAAGGCGATTCAGTTCCGTTCGTATCATTTATCACGTCATCATCGTCACCCTTGTCGTTATCCTCCGATTTCTTATCATCGTTATCATAATAATCATCATTCTTTTGGTTATCTTTGTTCAGCTTTCGTTTTTCTTCGCGTTTTTCGAGCTTCTTCTTTTTCTTTCGTTCACGTCTGCGCGCGGCCGCAGCTTTTTTAGATTCTTCTCGGTTTTTCTCCATGTCAAGTTCTTCTAAAAGTATAGATGCGTTCTTGTTCGCTTTTGCAGCTTGCGTTTCTTTGGCTGCCCTAATAACTTTTACGCACTCCTGACATTTTTCGAGAAGTTCCTTGTCGCTAATAGTAGATATGTAGCGAATCATTTCCTGATCACTAGGGAACTGCGTTACATGATTAACCATCCATTTTACCACTTTAACGTGACCCTTACGGAATGCCGCCATAAGACACGACACCTTGCGGTTATCTTGAGAATCAATGTCAGCGTTTAGGTTGTAAAGGAGTTCTACAACGCTCAAATGTCCGCCGTTCGCTGCAAGCCACAATGGCGAATTACCCTTCTTGTTTTTGACTTCAACGGCTGCACCACGACAAAGTAACAGTTCGACAAAACGGCAATGACCTTTGTCGGCTGCTATCGTGAGAGCGGTATCACGAGAGGAGGGCACTGGAGCGGCGTTAACGTCCGCGCCTTTATCCAGAAGTACTCGACCCACTTCTACATAACCACCACTAGCAGCTTCCATTAGGGGTGTTAGACCAGTCTTAGCCCTATGTTCTACATTTGCTTTTCTGTCTAAAAGCAGACTGACTACCTCGTGCCTTCCTTGGAAACAAGCTAGAGTGAGGGCGGTGTTTCTGTTGGTTTCAATCTGGGCGTTAATGTCACTTCCACAGTCCAAAAGAAGTTTAACAGCAGCTGTATGCCCATTCATGGCAGCCAACATAAGAGGAGATATTCCTAATTTACTTCCAGTACGCGAATTTATTTCTGCAGCGTGGTTCAACAGGAGTTTAATAATATTGACGTATCCACCAGATGCGGCCAAACTGAGAGGGGTGTAATCGGAAACGTTGCGATGCTCTTTATTTGCTCCCCGATTCAAAAGAAGTTCTACTACCTATTAACAGTAAATATAAGAGCATATTAAGTTTTGACATTAAATTGAAATTTGTGAAACATACCTCGTATCGTCCACCGGAGCATGCGAGGCTTAATGGTGTGTCTTTCGTTCTTTCAGACTGTGCTTCGATGTCCGCTCCATTGTTCAGAAGAATTTCAACTACCTTATCATGACCCGCGGTTGCAGCCAAAATGAGAGGAGTGAAACCTTTCTTATCGCGATGTTCCTTATCTGCACCTCGCCTGATTAACAGTTCGACAAGTTCCTCGTGGCCCCCTGCACACGCCAACGTCAATGCAGTGTCGTGGTTGCTTTCTGTTTCTGAGTCTAGATCCATACAATAGTTGAGAGCTGGTTGTTGAACCGTACCCCCATTTCCACCACCTGCAGCAGCCGCTACACATTGCTGATTTGCTGAAAAAAAAAAATATATATTTAATAAGGGAAATGTGTATTAAAATAAACTTGTTTGATATTACAAACCTGCATTGGCATCGATTTGGAAGTTTTGACCTTGGTTTTGCGGGAAAGTATTAGTTTGAGGACCATTAGCCTGATTCCTGAGTAAAAGCCTGTTCTTTTTTACTTTAACGGTTTCTTGCGTGGAAGAGATTGCGACTTTTGTTTGTTTTCGATTCTCGGGCGTTAAGGGAGATGGTTGGGGTGTTTGGGTCGCCGCCTGTACTTGCTGTGTGTGCTGCTGTTGTTGCTGTTGCTGATGAGCAGCGAGGAGATGCTGGTGATTAGAGCAGGGAACTTGGCAGTGATGGGACGTTGGGACCGTGCTGCTCGTTGGGACATGATGGCATGCCTGCACAGGAGTACATGTGGATTGAATTGCAGCAACGTACGGTTGAGACGCAGGACTTCCAGCAAGGGTCACCACTGACGTTGGGACGCCAGTTGTTAAACTATCTCCTGAACTCGCTTTAAAGAATAATGAAGTTTGTAATGTTTTTTTTTTGTGTTTGCATATAATATTTACCTAATTGCTGCTGTACTATATTCATACCGGCATGGAATCCAGCCTGGTAGATAACTCCCGTTTGGTCCTTATTTGACATTGATGCAACAGCTTGTAGATAGTGATCGTACGGATATAATGTATGTTGAACCTAAAAATAGCAAAAAAAAAAAAACAGTGTCAAAATGTACAAAATTTTGAGAAATTTACGCATCCACTGACCTGTACCGGCAATTGAGCTGAGTTAGCAGGTATAAAGTATTCGATTCGAGAACCGTCAGTTTGGGTGGTAAGTTCATGTTGGGCTGTTAACGAGGTCAGAACGGACTCTTCTAAACCAGAGGTGTATGGCTGTATCTAAAAAAAAAAACAATAATTCAGAATCTTAATGCCTAATAACACATACTACCATTCTAATTAGTCGTTATTATTTTAATATTTATCTGTGTAAAAAGCAAATGCCACACGACAAGACATTTTACCTGTACTTTATGTTGCTGTTGCTGCTGTTGATGTTGTTGGTTATTAACTTGTTTTGTGAAGTCGTTAATTTCATAAGAATCTAGGGATTGAACGTCGTCCACTAAATCGTTAGGAAAGGATGTTGTTTTCGCGTCTGGGCCCCTGTTTTTCTGCTCCAGATAAGCCTTGGTGGACGTTTCAAGAACCTGTTCGTACAGTTCAACGCAAGTCTTTTGTTCCGTACGATTCTGCTGAATCTGAATCGAAAATAGCATCCTCTTACAAACACACACACACACAAAAAACAAAGCATACAAAACGAAGAGAGCTACCAACGACAGGTATCATGAATGAAACATTGTACGTGAGATATGCGGGGCTATGTTCACTGAGGTTATGTCGGCTAGTTTTGAGTTAGTACATAAAAAAAACAACGTATCGAAAAAATATTTTAAAATTAAAATTAACCCACACAAGCGTCAAAAATGCAATGCAATTCCTAATTACTATATAAAGCCACATTAAGTAAAAGCTGTAAAATAAATTTAAAACCTAATCAATTACAATAACAATGATGATATAATTCATGTCTCTTATGAGCACGAAGGCCAAAATATGTGGATTTTATGATAGGGAGTTACAGGGACAGAAAGAGTATTCCAAAATGGCAATAAAAAAATAGAAGCACGTGTTTAAGAAATAGACTTATTTCCAAAAAAAGTGATGCATCTAATTTTGGTTGGAACTTTGAAGTTATGTCATTTGTGGACGAATATACCGAATTTAATGTAATTTTTATCTCTCGGGAACCCATTTATTTATAATTTTATGTTTAATAAAAATACTTTATAAAATTATGATATTTCACTGGAAAACAGTTTCTTAATGAATTCAGAAAGTTGGTAAACCAAAGGATTTAGCAAAAAACTGTAATTCAAACTATTCATAATCAGCGAATAAACAAATAAAATGCTTTTAAAAGAAGCGTTATTGATATAAACTGTACACACATTTTATACCATTATTTGATTAACAGATAGGGCGTCAAAAAATAAAAATATTGTTAGAGTTTTTGCATTAGCATCCAGGAGGCTTTTAAAAAGTTTCCACTCTCCTTAATTTTTCTTTTGGAATTCAAAAGAATTACCTATTAATAAAAAATGCTTTAAATTCGGTGCATTAGTTCACAAATGATAAAGCTTCAAAGTTACAACCAACCAACTTTTTTTGTAACTGAGTATTAAAAAACAGACACATTTACAATTACGATAATAATTAGGCGGTGTGACTAACTGTGATATTTAGAGATCGAAAAGCAGTGGAGAGCAAAGAATAAAAAACGAATCCATGATTACGATTGATTGTACCTACCGGTGAACCGACAAAGGCCGCCCTTATGGTGCTTATCTGCTGGGAATTGTGAAATTGTTGCAGGATCGAAGCGGTTAGTAGATTCGATTGTTCGTCGCCTTTCAGACTCAGTGTATCCTGATCCAGAGAGTCAATGTCCAAATTTTGAATGTTCAGGGCGTCGCCAACATTCGATACCTGGGACTGCTGTTGTTGATCTTTAGCGACGAACAACTGGGATAACTGGGATTGTTGTTGGGTGTAAACGGCCGTTTGGTACTGCTGCTGCTGTTGATCTTGATTTACTTGTTGCGATTGTTGCGGTGGTTGAGGCGGTGGGTGCTGATGCTGCTGCTGTTTGCGCAGATTTTTACCTTCTTTCTTTGAAACTGGCTTTGCCTTCGGCCTATCACTGATCGCAGTGTTCTACAAAAAGTAAACGGGGCTGCGTTAACTTCGGGTCGAGGGTTTGGGGAGTGTAGGGAGGACAAAGGGGCACGATAATGCAATTTCGACTCTGTAATTTAATCAATATGGTCGATTTAAAGATTACCAAATATAATAACAGAAGACACAACCTCGAAACATCCCCCCCCCCCCAATTACTGCATGTATTAAAATGGACTAACCTGACTAACTTCTGCGTGAGCCCCAACAGTTGGGAATTTGGGGTGCGGTAGAATAGAATTGGGCACTGCAATGGATCCATGCAATGGGGCGAAATAGTAAGCGGACGGCGCTTGCGTTGCACTAAAATTACTTGTTACATCCGCTCCGGCTGAAACTGCATTGGCGCTTCCACTAGTCGCCCCACTCACACTTAATTTGAGGGGCACGGCAGGTAGACAAGCGGGGCCTGCGTAGAAAGTATTGTGGACTTGAAGGTTGGTGTTTGGAGAGAATACTGAAGATGAGGGCATTACGCCAGTCCCTAGCCCTGACGTAACGAAAAATAAACTTGTTTTTTCTTTACAGTTCTATTTTTTGCGAACAATAGACGCACTGCCACGCAGTTAATGTAAAAATTAATAAAAGTTAGATGCAAGCGGTTAATGATGAGGATAACAACAAAAACAACTCAATAAGCAAACGGATTATGATGTGAAGGATACAACTGCGTGATAATAACAAATCAGTTTCATTACTGTTAAGGTTGTTGTAAATATCAAGTTTTGTTAGCAAATTATTTTGTTAGTTTCTAGATATTTCAGTAAATTGAGAGTTTATAGTACATTTAGTGAGGTTATATCTACAGGATGTAAGTGTTAAACAACTTCAAGAGGTAATAAGGTGCCTCTGACTCATTTTGCAGCTTTATAAGTGTCTTGATTTATTTTTAAGAAATGTGAATCCCCAAGAATTATTTACCTGTCGCTCTTCACAACGGTAGAATTTTGTCTTTTAGAGTTACATTAGATATTAAATCAATTACACTAAATGTACTGTAACCACTCTGCAACAACCTTTATATTATATATATATTTTTTAATTTATGGGCTAGGGTACTGGCACAAAATGAATGTTGCACAAATTAAAATCAAACATTCTACAAGCATTTTTATAACACAAACACTTTAAAGTGGATAATATAACAATTAAGATCTAAAACATTAAAGAAGTAATTACTGTTGTGTAATGGTTTTGATATGTATTCATTGATTTTTACGATTTTTTTAATAAAAAGGAACTAATTAAGCAATTGTAATATTAAATAGTATAGAAATCTTAAAAAGCGTGTTTTTGTATTAAATAATGCAAGCAACGCATATTATTATATTATCTACAGAAACAATTAAAAATAAATAGCAGCGTATGAAAGCAAATAAGTTGTTACCTTGTTGCTGTTGAATCTGTTGTTGCTGTTGGGTTTGTTGTTGTTGCTGTTGCTGGGCTTGTTGTTGTAATTGCATTGCTATCTCAAGACTTAGCATATGCGGCATAGCGGCATTTGCAGCCCCACTTTGATCTTGCGGGATGGCAAACTGAGACAGGAGCAAATTACTGGCTTGTTGTTTCCCATGGAAATCCCTTTCAACTTGCTAAATAAAACATTAAGAAAACACTGTTTGAGAATTTAATAACAAATCAACTCTAACTTACATGTAATTCTTCTAATATCTGCTGTTTTTGCGTGGAACCGTCATCGGTAAGAGGTGGCGTGATACAGTTCTGCATATTTTTTCTTTTCTTGATGTAGTCAATGATACTACCACTTGTACTGTTCGGATCTTCGTTCAAGAACTCGCTATCTTCGAGATCGCTCAAATTTGGTATTTTTTCGAGATTTTCGGCAACAATATCGGGCGTCATATTCGGAACAGACGTCCGCCTCTTCGGCGTCCCCGATTTTCTTGCGTTCTTTGACGCAACATCGTTCGTTATTCGCAAAGACGGCGACGTCTGTTGCTTATTATTGATGACTTCGTTAGCGTTCTGGTTCTGTTCTTCCTCGGACACTATTCTGACGGCTTCAGGCACTTCCTGCAGCACAGGCGATGTGATCGTGGGTGGAGGTTGGTAAAAGTTTAGATTTGGAGGAAGTGCTGTTGTTGGGATGGGAGAGTCGCGATTACCCGGTAACACTGTGGGGGCAGATCCTTGTTGGCTCAAAAGAACCGAATGTGGAAAGTCTAGTAACAGTTGGACGACTGTTGTGTGGCCCCCTTTGGCCGCTTCTATGAGCATAGTGGAATTATCTTTGAGCTTGTGATTAGGATCGGCGCCGTGGGCGAGCAAAAGTTCGACCACAGGGAGATGACCACCGGCGCAAGCTAACGAAAGGGGAGTGTGATCGTTGTTCGACGTTTGTCGATTTACGTCGGCTCCTTTTGAGATTAAAAATTGAACCGTACACAAGTGACCAGCACGGCACGCTTTCATTAGCGGCGTTCGGCCCCCTTCTGATTCGTGTTCCTTTAATAACAAAAAAATAATATAATGTTACCTATTAAAACCAGTAAGAAATTAACAAATATTTGTGTATGTTATTACCAAATCAGCGCCGTATTGAAGTAAAAGGTCTGCAACGTCAGTATGTCCGTTCTCACAGGCGTACGTAAGGGCTGTGTCCCCAGTTTGAGTTTGAGCTCTAACGTTTGCGTTATTCTCTAAAAGGTACTTGACAAGTTCTAGGTGTCCCTCTTGGGCTGCTTCCATCAACGGGGTGGAAGCTCCCAATTCGATATCTGCGCCAGCCTTTATTAAAAAGTCGGCAACTTCGCTAAAACCTCCACAGCAAGCTAATGTCAATGCTGTTTCTTGGGTCTCATCCGTCTGTGCATTGATGTTAGCACCTACAGAAAAAAAGAGTTTATGTATTTTCTGAAGGAAAATCGAGGACCTATAATCTGCATTTAATAAATACATCGGTATATTTCATAAAAGTGGAAATTATAGTTAGTAATTAATAAACAGGAACTTATTCTCACCTTTGAACAACAACGATTTGGTGTAATTCCAAAGTAAGAAAATTTTTATTTATTAATAAAAGTACACACAATAATAGATGCTTTCCTTAACATTTTAAGCATTTTTATGCTTCTAACACCATGTAAATAGAGCAACTTAAATCTTGATTTATGCAGAATCTATTTTAGTAAAGATATTAAATGTTAAAGGCTATTGGATGATTACTTGCTCCTTTTTAAAACACTGATTTTTACTTAAAGGCAACAAAATTGACGATTTGGCAAATAAATAACTGCCAAAGCTAAATTTTTAGGTTAAACGCCTGTCACTATTTTGAAATAAACATGTACTTTACAAAAACAAAAGATCATTCAAAAATAAAAATAAAAGGTAGGTTAAGTAAATGTCACAAAATTGAATATTTATTAAACAAGACAACACATATTCATACTTCAAGAAGTGTCATCAAATGCATACGTTTTAATTCTTTCCCAATTTACTACAGAAATGAAAACTAACCTTGACTTAAAAGAAGTGCCACCATTTCTTCGTGCCCTTCTCGCGCTGCTTCCATGAGGGGGGTGTATCCTTCATCATTAACTTCTTCAATGTTGGCTCCCCTTTCTATAAGCAGCATAGCAAGATCTACGTGACCCCCGCAGGCAGCTAACGTGAGCGGCGATTCGAAACTATCAGCGGGCATATTAACTTGAGCACCGGAGTCCAAAAGGAGCCTTGCCACTTCTACATGTCCGTCCATACTAGCTTCCATGAGGGCAGTGTGCATCTCATCCGTCTTGTGCTCCTGATCGGCTCCAGCTTCCAGCAAAAACCGTACCATGTCCAGATGTCCTTTATAACAAGCTGAAAGAAATAATTATTTATAAGAAGGGTTGCGGAAAGGGATAGCTGTTATAATAGCTACCTAACGTTAAAGCAGTCTCTTTAAATTCATTAGAGTGGGTATTAATTCCAGCCCCGTGCATTAGGAGGATCTTAGCCAGTTCTACGTGGCCAGCACTGGCAGCTTCCATTAAAGGTGTGTGACCATTCTCATTATGATCTTCTACATTGGCTCCGTGCTCGAGAAGGAACTTTACCACTTCAGTGTGACCACCAGCACAGCCATACATCAACGGTGTGTTTCCTATGCCAAAAAAGTAGGTCAAGTGACAAATCTTGTTGCTATAAAACAGAAGGAGTGGATAGGGAGGTGTTAGAAGGACAAAGGGTTAATTGAGAGGTGATATTATTTATTACCTGAGGATGACTGTGCATTCACATCAGCTCCATGGGCTACAAGTAAACGCACGATGTCCAAGTGACCCGCTGATGCTGCCTCCATTAAGGGAGTGCATTCTCCCTTGATCCCCCGATCTTCAACATTTGCATGCATTGCTAATAAAACCTACAAACAAAAAATAATTGTAAAAAAAGTTTTAGAAATTGATATAGGGGGATTACCTGAGCTAATTCGAAATAACCTGCACTACAAGCAAGAGACAGTAAGCTTTCGCCCTCCTCGGACGTTTCGTGCACCGATCGGCCTTCGGTCAGTAGTTTCCTGACCGTACCGACATCACCGTCGGTGCAAGCTTCGACCAAGGACGTCTTTTCGGGCTGGTTGCGCGGGTTGTCGGTACGCATACGCGTCAAAGCAGCAGCAGCCTCGTCTAGAGCACACGAGACACTCGAGGTTAGACGTCTCAGCACTTCCGGGTCAGCTAGATGTTTTCCATCCTTTGCCGCCAATTGGCTTATACCTACAATCGAAAAATATGGTTTTCAAATCATATTTTTAAATACACTAGTTGGCAGTGAAAAAGAAAAATATGAAATTTAGGGAAATGTTTGCTTGACATCAGCTAGTGAGCATTTTAATCCTACAAAATTACGCCTTTGTGACGCATGTGTTTACTAAGGAACGTTGTCGTATTTGCGTAAAGTCTAATAATGTTTGTGAATAAATGAAGAGTCGGTTTTAGTTGATACGTAGAGCGTATGACCGATTTCATATTCCCGCCCGTTATATTGAAAAGTTCAAGCTCATTCTTTACGGTGTTGTTATTGAAAGTAGATTCTTTGTGTATACGTGTATGTATGTGTGTGAGTGCCACTTGCTTGCGTGTAGAATAGTTGTACGGATGCCACTGAGGTGTTTAAAACGATTGTGTAGACCTTGAATAAAAATTGCAGCGAAATAATTACAAAGTTTCAAGACGCGGCCTAATCGATCAATTGAATATTTCAGAACAAAATTACTGGAATCCACTTGTTTGTGCTAGTAAGCAATTACAGTCGAAATGTATTCTTTACCTTTACCAAATATAATGATATTATATAGGAAAATTAATTTCTAAGTAATAAAATAAATAAGAGATAGGGTATCGTATTATCATTGATTAAAAAGGTCAATAGCAAATTATTTGAATTCATTTGTTTTATAAAGCGAACTGGCATCTTAACAAAAAAGTCAATTACAAACTGTTTCAATAATTTTTTTTTTAATGCAGAAAAACGAAACGAAGAAAACGTAAAGATAATTTTAGCATGCACAAACAGACTGCAATTGTTTCATTCTGTCACCGGAAGAGATATATAATTAAAATTTAAATTTGCACTTGTAGTGGACATTTGATTTACTTCACGTGGAATTTTCAATAGAACCTTCGAAATTGCGACGAAATTAACACGGCGGTTATTATCGCAGGTTGTTGTACTCGTTTCATACAATTCTTTTCTCTCAATCGCCAAAACGGTTAATTCAAAATAATAACATTCCAGTTCTTGTTAATAGCCACTAGTTTTACAAGCACTTGACAAAAATCGGAATTGATGAACGTCTTATCTGAAAATGTAATGGCCTTTAATGATATCACTAAGTGTTATTTTATTGGTACACACGATACAGTATCGTGTAAAAATTATGTGCACAGTGGTGTATAAATATTTTACAAATTAAATTATTTTTCCAAATATCTAATAAAATTCACCTGCAGCTTGCAGTACAGCTTCTAAACGTGCTTGGGTTTCTAAATCTACAGATCTATCTTCTTCAGGGCTAAGAAGAAATTTGGCAGTTTCAACTTTTGGGTCTTCTTCGAATTCCTGGTCAATAACAAACGACTCCACCTGTAAAAATAAAAACAAAAAATGTTATTTATTATTATGCTTAACTACATACGTAGTAACAAATTAAAATAGTAGAATTTTTTTCAGTCGGTGCCAGAGTTTAAAGTACAAAAATAATTTAGCAGTAGAATTGTAATTACTTTTTAACCATAATTATTTTAAAATAAGGTAATATTTCGAAAAGGAATAAATACTGGTTAATATATATGTGTAATTCATTAACGAGGAAAATAAGTGGCATTATCCATGTATGTGAGCAATCACTCGTTTGCAGTTGTTAATCACAAAGAGTTGGCTATATACCTTTGGCATCAAGCAGATGTTTAAACAGTTGATTTACTTCGGGCTAATTTTGCTGCGTTTTTATAAAATAATGAACACTATAGGTATGTATAAAAAAAATTGTAGGAAGTAACAAGATGCTACATATTATACATACATTATATTTACCTGTAGGTTCATAGTCTGAACACAGGAAATCACATTCATTTACAAAGTTCAACCAAAGCAGGCATAAATTATACATACATATTTTAAAAGCGCAGTGTATTTTAATCAAATCATTTGTTGTAATCAACACGTGCCACACAAGGCAGATATCGCAAAAAGCTAAGATTTGCAATTATTTTCATTTTATTAAAACCACGTCATCTCATAATAATGTTATAGACGTTACTTTTTAATGACCCACTGTTCGTTTGTTTATTTAATTGTTTATCTAATTGCAGGAAAAACAGATGAATAACTAAAACAAAAGTATTTCAAAGTTTACTTATTTAAATTAATCTTCAAAAATGTATCTGATACGTATGCAACCATATCTTCATTTGCATGCATACAAAGAGGGTTGTCTATCTATATTGGGTTCTGGGAAGAATTAAATAAATAAATTGGTTAGTACATTTTTCAAACGAATACACCAAAATCTAGTAAAATAATGTTTAATAATAACCACATTAATTAATATACTTTATATAAATAAAGAAGGTACAGTTAAATTTGAAAATTCATGATAAGGGTGTTGTTATTTTCATTTTTAATCTTTAAAAAAACCTATTGCCTCAATTAGAAAATAAACAATTTATATGATTAAATATTATGTTTTGTATGTTCCTTAATACTGCGAAAACGACGAAAATAAACAAAAATAAATCCATATTAAGGTACCTATGTGCCTGCTCTGACCTGAAATTTTGTTAATTTAAAGAAAATTGTGAAGTGTGAAATTTTTAAAGCAGGTAATAAACATTTACTAGCAACATTATTATGAGCTTGTTATACACTATATTTAAAGACACGACCTAAAAAAAACAATCGGTTAAATGTACGTACATATACATACATATGTGGATTATTTGCATGTTCATGTTAAATGCTGTCCTCTTTTTATAAACAACGATTATTCGGTAAAATTATTACGGGAAAGTTTAAAACGAAGTTTCATGTAAAAATTAACAACACAAAAAATACGAAATAGAAAGGCTAGTTTATAAAAATATTTAAAACCACGTTTCAGTCGTTGTTTTATAATTGGTAGAACTGTCTATCCTCCATTCTTTCGTTTATAATAATAGTTACAAGGACTGCAAAGGTTTCCCACTAGGCAAAATAAAAGATTGA
The DNA here is from genome assembly GCA_029378335.1 of Agrilus mali. Taxonomy (NCBI): domain Eukaryota; kingdom Metazoa; phylum Arthropoda; class Insecta; order Coleoptera; family Buprestidae; genus Agrilus; species Agrilus mali. The sequence goes on along the minus strand of CM055663.1, from coordinate 11,407,558 downwards.
TAGTTTTGTTTAAAACAATGACGACTATTCCATGGGTTCCGTTAATTTCGCAACCCTGATCAAGTCTAGCACATTTCTAGATAGCTCACACACAACTTGCGCGTAAAATCGCGATTTATTGTACCCACCTGATACGATTAACGATTAATTTAGGGATTGCAAATATCCAAATAACGATGGAAAATTAATAAAATTATTAACAAATTATCAAAATATGAAAGAATCGAGGGAGAAAATTGCACAAGAAAAAAAATTGCCACAAGATGTCTCTCGAGAAATTTTTCATTTTTCGACTGGCTCTCCATATAAAACAAATGAACAACGCGTGAAATAAAAGAAAGACTTACCTCCGACCCACTGTCCTCTTCGCTTTCTGAAGAATCAGACATAAATCTTCTTCGTTCCGAGTATGTTTCGGTTTCTGATTTTGCAGGGCTGGAATTGGTCGAATTGGGAGTCGACGGCAAATTACCTATATCGCGTTCAACATTCACTTTTTCTATTTTTAGACAATCCGTGGTAGAATCTTGTGCTGCATTCTGCATTTTTGCATTTCCTAAGGTTTATCACAAACACAGTTTTTCAGATTTAAATAAACACTTAACTAGACGTATAAATCACGGCTCTTAAACTGATTACATTACTATCACCGTCGCCATCTTCTAAAATGGAGGACACAAAAGCAAATTCCATACCTTCATTTTAGCCCTCTACCCATATCGAGGCGACATCTGTTGCAAGATAGCGACATTTCTACGAGGCGGAATTGTATTAATATTTAAAATAATTTCAACTATAGAAATAAATTATTTAATATATCATTGTAATAAACAATTAAACAGATCATTTTTAATTCAGTGTTACTCATGTTACTACTTGCCTATCAATATTGCCAACATTGTTAGTATAGCATATATTTTATTTTACAAACATGTTTTTCTCATTAATAATAATTGGGATTAATTAATTAATACATACGTATCATTAAAACTGTGTTTAATGTATGAATATATTTTTTTTGTATCTTATTACACCAATTTGTGAAAAACTTACTGTGGATTTAATGTTTTAAAATACGCGGGTTAATTATTTCGATGACGTCAGAAAAGAACAGGTCAGTATTCAAAAAAATTACGTAAATAGTCAGTACCCTCCTTTATTTATTCTAAATAATAATAAATATTTTTAATTATTTATGTTATTTTACATTCATTTAATAGATATTTATTAAACTCATTAACATTAATAAAAATTATCTAAATATAATTGTTTTTCTAATTAATAATTAAGATTCGCTCTCGCGCCAACAGGCCGGGTTCGTTTGCCGGCTGATGAAATACTTTATTTTTTTTTATGTTGGGCAAATAAATAAAATAAAGTAACAGTAATACACGAAAATCTTTAGAAATAATAATTTTTATTACTAAGAGAAATTATGCACTAATGAACACAAAAAATAAATACAATTCAATTTATCTACCTAATTACAATGGAAGTGGAATCGACGCAATCCACTTTTTCGTAACATAATAAAATACCACATTAAATATTGTTGTCTTTTTAAATAACAAATGTCCAAGTATTTTAAAATATGAGTACAAAATGCAGTCATTTAATTAACGCGAATTACGTTCAATCTACACTTTTACAAATTAAAACTATTACTGAAAAACACTACAATAGTAAAAAGTAATTAAAACCATTCTAAATATAACACGTGAGCGTCATTATGTGTTAAAAATTAACTAGTTAAGTTTTATATCAAAACAAACGTTAAGTAGTTGGAACATAAAAGAAATTATAAAGAAATAAACGAAGAAACATCTAAAAAACGATTTCATGACGTCTATGAGAAAAAAAAACGCTCTTTTGTGCTTTTAATATCGACATTATTGTATCAGCGCTGAACCTTTGCAAAAAATAAAAAAAATGATTAAATAATTAATTCGTAATATTTATTTCCGGGAACTCTTTATTTAATTTGACAAGCTGGAAATGAAAAACAGTCAATTACAAAAATTAAAAAGATGTTTATTAAAATACCTGAGCCTTTTTTATTTTATTGCACTTGTAAACGTCCAATGTTTTCAGGAATGGTAACGATAGCGCTGCTTCTCGGCAGCTTCTTACAGTTATATTAAGTCCCCTTAAGTCCAGAACTCTTAATTGTGTACATGTTTGTAAAATTGGCTCAAGATTTTCGTCAGTTATACTTCTCCAACCGTATATTGCCAGCCTAGAAAACAGGTCTTATTAATTTGGTTACTAATATTCATTTAATTTAAGAAATACAAGACAAATAATAGGTTTTAGAAAACATTATTAAAGTACAAAGCAATGGAAGACTGAATTCATTATTTTTGTAAAGGCCATTTTAGTAAAGTAATTAGTAATTCGAAGTCCCTGGATGTTTAAATGTAATTAGGGCTTTAAGGACTAAAGTATAAGTATAAGTAAGGATTTGGTCATATTTTTTGCGATACTTTTGTCCAACTCTGTTTTGAATTGTTGAAAAAGTCTAATTTATGAAATAAAATTAAAAAAAAAAATTGAAACGTACTTTTCAAGTTTTGTACATCCTGCAGCCAAATGTTGTAACGAGTCTTCGGGGTCACAATGAAAGGGACTTCCTGTTAACTCCAAAACACGTAAATTTGAACATTTTGCTATCGATTTCAAGCCCTTTACTCTAACTTTTCTTTTTTCACATATATACAATTTTTCTAATTGTGGATTATAATTTCCAATTATATTAGCTATTGTGTTTGTCTGCAGATTTGTTGTGTCACCTTTAAATAATAAATAATTACATGACAGTAGTTTAATTTAATTTTGACAATAACGAATACTTACTCAAACTAATAATTCTTAATTGTTGGTTACTCTTAAGTAATTCTCCTACTACAAAAACAGGAATTTCACATAGACCTAATCTTAGATTGGTTAAATTATGTAACTCCGGCAGTGTTCTAAATGAGCCTTTACATCTCAATATATGTAATTCTGTTAAAGAAAAAGTTATTAATATGCAATGATTAACTAAATATGTATTCAAAGTTTTATTTGCTTACTCACTTCTTAAATTAATACATTTTGAGAATTGTAAAGATACTTCCTCACTTCTACAACTTTCGATATACAATGAAACAACATACTCTCCACACTTATTCAATAATCTGTAAAAATTATTAAGCAAATTAAAAGTTTATAGATTAGGCTTAAACACAGCCACATAAAATTGAGTGCACATAATATAGATGTCATAAAACTTACTTTTTAATCTGATTATCAAAGTGGGAATAGTCATCAGGTGGTTTTCCCTTATCATAATGTTTGTAAATGATTTGAAGCTTCTTTGGAAATGATATTTTTGAAACATATGACTCAATATGTTTAGGGTGATAAGAATACTGGAATTTATTTAGAAAATCATCATAATTTTTTGATTTATAAACAAAAAAGTGTATTCTTACTTTTAAACAAACTTTTTGATATAAAATGCTATCTTGAGAGGCTAACCAAAAGCTTCTACAGAGTAATGCGCATTTGGAAATGGTTTGGAAGTCCAGATACTTAAATATACATAAAACTACCTCATGCTAAAAAAAGACAGTAATAAACTTTGCTACCATGTATTGACCAACATTCTTACTGGTAATTTGGCAAAATAATTTGTTGTCTGACTTGTTATAACCTCCTGAGTCCCAATAACTTGAGACAGTAGTTCAGAAACTTTGGACCTTTTTCTGTGAGGCTCTATCCCTTCAAAGGAACATCTTCGGTTTCCAGATACATTATTTGGGTCGCTCATTGTTTTATTATATTTAAATTAAAAACTAATCCCCTATTAAAGACATAAACAAGGTTAAACGTCAAACCGCTAACAAATATTCAATTTGTACATTACCAGGATATTTAATAATAATATAAAATAACTGCTATGTTCTTATGAAATCCATTTTCTTATAAATTATCAAGAAATTCATTCTATCGTTATTTAATTTCTAAAAAAAAATAAATAACGTTTATGTTCATAAATCACATCAATTACACAAAGTATACATTTTTCATTCTATTGTTTTGTTTGGAGTATACACTACTGTAGGTAGTGTATGGAGTAGAAAGTTATGAATGAATGTAGCTGCTAGTGATGGGCGGGTAATACAGTAACGAATACTTTATATCCGTTACTTCCAAATACCCGAAGTAACGATTACTCGTTTTCAAAAGTAATCGTTACTCGGTACCGACTCGCTTCTTACGTATCTGCGTACGTGCTAATTCGTATAACGTATATCGTATATATATCGTAAATCGTATATCGTATCTCGTACTCTGTTTCTGTTATTGGTATCGTACGAACACCAACGACTTCGAATAGGAGCGAAAGTACTGAGGTAGAAATCTCAGCGCTCTCTGTTATTCAACTTACCTATTACTCTTCTCAAGTCTGCTTACGTATCTGTTATTATACAGTACAGGTCACTTTTCAAATTCGGTAGTATAAAAGTCTGTACTCGATACATATTTACATTTGTGAAAGTATATATATATATAAACCGCATCATTACCGGTTCCAGCTGATGTTAATACCTACCTATTTGCCGGCTATCGTTAATGATTACTAAGTACCGAATACAAAGTAACGAATACCAGATCCGAAAGTAACGATTACATACGAGTACTGAAAAGTAACGACAATTCCCATCACTAGTAGCTGCAAACGATTGGTTGTCTGCATGTTGTCTGGTATGTACAGTGAATGTGAAATAGTAGTGATATTAGCAATAAGGCATTGAACTACGAAATGTGTGTTTAAAACTGAAACGGACGCCATTTTTTTGTGCTAAACATTGTATAAAAGGTGTTGTTTAATTTATTTTGTTTTTGACGATATAAAATGGTTATTTGTTGGAATGAGTTTCTGTTGGTTTTCTCAAGAAAAACTACTTACAAAGTTACAAAGTTGTGAGAAGCTGATATTGATCAGAAACTTCCATTGGTGGAGTCACAGTTTGTTGTAAAAATCTAAAAATTATAATTAGGATAAAGTACAAAAATGCTATATGGAAATTTTAATACAATCAGTTAAATAATGTTTTCTGAAATAAATTTTTTATTTTTATTTCAAATACATAATAATTTCGTTGTACCAAATGCGCTTTTTTAAAAATTGTTTCGTTTTTTAAAATCATTTGTTAATATTCGTGCATAGCTTTTGCAAAAAACCTTTACTTTCACAAATATTAATTATAAAACGAATTCTCTTTTACTTATAATGATATTGCGCTACTGTATTTGACATTTTGGTGCCAAAATGCATGAAAAAGGTATCACCTTCGTATTGAAAATTATGAGTTCCCTTTCTTTCTAAATCTGAGGATAGGACGTTAAAAGTATGGATACTATCATGAAGACTACTATCACCTGCCAATTTAGTTCATAGATTTAGTTCCAATCAAAGTGGCAAACTCATTAGTGACATCCCAATCATAAACTTCTCTTTAGCAGTATATGCTTCCGTATCTATGATTATAAATTTTAAAGACTAATGTATATTGATTTTTGTCATTTGTTGTTTTACAGCCTAGGTTTACATGTTTACAGCTGTTTTGGGTTGTCAAAAGCAAGTTGTAAAGTAACATAAAGTGCTAAACTATTTAATAATTTAATTAAACGTGGAAGAAATCAAACTTTACTAGCTGTAGAAAGTGTTAACTGTTTTTTTTTAACTTTCGTCATATTAATATTAAAATTAATATAGTAACTGCTACGTAATATAATTTGAAAGTGTGGCTAATGTGAATGACTCAGATACAAATAATTATTATAATGGAAATATAACTATCGAGCTATCGTAAATGTGTTTTAATTTAATGGTTTGTATAAATTAACATTTTCATAAGTGTTCAATACGTTCTTATTGAAATTCAACAAATGCTCGCTGATATGGCTAGTGTACCCTTAAGAAAATATAAAAAAGAGAAGAGTGAAGTAAGTGGTTGTTTAAAATATATGATTTTTGGATTCAATGTTTTATTTTGGGTGAGTTTCAAAATCCACGTAAAAAGCAATCGTTATAGTAAAGTTGTTTCAGTTACTAGGATTGGGAATATTGACGGTTGGTGTATGGGCTTGGAGTGAAAAAGACATCTTCAACAATCTCACAAAAGTTGCCAATATTGCTCTAGATCCTGCATTTATTTTGATGTGTGTTGGTATGTACAGTAATTAGACTCACTTTAATTAAAATAAAAGAGAGCAGTGTTTTTGTGTGGGTGAAATATCGTGTAGGTAGAATTCTTGTTCAGAATAAGGTAAATGTCTTCTAATTTAAATAATTTATTCATGTCAGTGTCCTATTCACTTGTGAAACAGGGCATTGGCAAGGTTGGATTAAATTGATACATTAAGTTGAACATTTAAAAATAAATTATGGGCTAATCATCAACTTCCTCTGTTGTATTTAAATAAGGTTGCAGCCTTTTTTAAAATGTAAAGTATCCAAATACTTTTTCATAAGTGAGCTGAAATTATGTGATAGTGCTTCTAAGCACGAAAAGCATTAGAAGCATATTTTTTAGCCCAAGGCATTAAGTTTTGTCCATTTCCTGTGGTAATGAATATCTTCTAATGTTCTAGGAACAATAACATTTATTATTGGATTTACGGGCTGTGTGGGAGCATTGAGAGAAAACACTTGTCTGTTAGCTGCTGTAAGTGATACAAAATTAAATAAGAAGCCTTGAATATGCATTTATAATGACTTTTTTCAGTATGCCATATTTTTGTCAATATTACTATTGCTAGAGATGACAGTGGGTATACTGGGTTTCGTATTCAAAGATTGGGTTAGTTTGTAAATTGGAATGTAAATCTTAGTTTAAATTCATGAACATTATGGCATTTCAGATAAAGTCTCAAGCAACAGCAGGATTTCAGGCTTTCATCATTCACTATAGAGAAGATCCCGATCAGCAGAATTTAATCGATTGGATTCAGGAAGATTGGGTAAATTTACTATAAAATCTCTTAGACATTGTGTTATTTTTTGTTGTATTCTAGTTACAGTGCTGTGGTATCGAGGGTCCAAAAGACTGGGACAGAAATAATTATTTTAACTGCTCGTCACGTGAAATTGGCAGTCGTGAAGCCTGTGGGGTTCCTTTTTCATGTTGCAAACGAAAACCAAATGTAATTTTTATATTTAAATATTTTTTGGTTGATAATTTTGTTTTATTTCCTTCGCAGGAAATTATTAAGAACAAGCAATGCGGTTACGATGTGCGCAAGCCTGGTTTTGTAAGTAAACTTTTTCTTATTTTATTTCCAATTTCCTTGGGGTATTCCCTAGGTCATAGTGCTCTGATAGTTACCTCACAGAAATTTTAGTATAACTCCCTGAATTTGCAGTCTATTCTACCAATATCTAACATAATTAAAAAATTGTTGCTTTTTAAAAGCATGTAGTGACATAACTAAACATTAACTTGTAAAAAATGCCTTCCATTAATATTTCAATGCAATACTTTTGAATGCAGCCTGGAGATCGTCACATATTTGAAAGGGGTTGTTTAAGAGCTGGGGAGGAATGGATAGAGGGGAATTTAGTTCCTGTAGCAGGTGTAACTGTTGGAATTATGGTTCTCCAGGTATAACTAACGATTGCATGGCCCTATCACGTTTTGCTTGCTTATCTTACAGAATTTTGCATGATACTGCGAGAAGTTTTATTTTTGCACACTAACACAACATGCAATTTGATTAAAGCGAATATAAGAAAAGGTAAGTTAGGCATGTCTTCAGTTTACAAAACGTTTTGGTACACAATATGTCGCTTTGTATGTGTGTAACTCATTTCAGAATCTTGATTCTACAAAAATTATTAACGAGAAGGGATGTTTAGAAGCAGCAGAAGAATGGGTACAGCGGAACATGATTTCCTTAACAACATGTGCATTCTTTGTTCTTTTTGCACAAGTAAGTTTTTTGTTTTGCAAAGTATTTTAATGAAAGCTGTAAGTAAATAAAAAATGAAATCTTTTTGTTATTAAGGAAGAATTTAGTTATGAGAGTTTGTGTTTTAACTTTTTTTGTCATAATTACCATCATTTTTGAGCAGTTTCGGTTTATCCTTACTACACAAATTAAAGTTTTATTAATTTTAGGATAACACCCCAACAAAACTTCAAGGTAAACAAATGCAAAAATTTATTCCTATAAATGTGTTGCATGAGAAATCTTGTTTCTATAATTTTCATTTTAGCAAATTGCAAATGCGTATGTTTTTGCTATGTATTTGTCAGAGTTGGGCAAAATCGTCATTGAAAGAATCTAAGTCTTAAGTCATTGGTGTTTGGCCCTTGAATCACGAATTACTTTTTAAAATCCAAATAGTGGGGAGTAAGGTGAATGGGCTTCAAGCACCAAGTTTTTATAAAATTAAAATAAAGTAAAGTAATATGTTTACAGTGCTTCTAAAGATTGGAAGCAGTTTTTAAGACACTAGAGCCTTGCCCTGCTCTGAAATTAATTCATTTTTGTACTATATTGGAGAATTGAAATATTTTAATCAATTCGTGTTTTTTCAGATATTGGGAATCTGTTTTGCTCAGAATCTGAGAGCAGACATTTTTGCCCAGAAAGCTAAATGGCACTGACAATCAAGAATCCCCGTGGCTGTGTAGTATAATATGGGATATTACACAGCATGGGACAGCAGTATATTATTATCGTCTTGTTTGAACCAAAATGATATTACAATTTTTAATTAATAGGTAATTTATATGCTCGTTGATTTACAATGTCTGAGTGAATGTAAATGTGTGCGCACATCGGATTGTGGAACGATTTTAACAGTTCTAAGAAAGAATCAGTGAGAATGGTCAATTGATTTGACCTTTAAGCCACAGTATTGTTCGTTAGAGTTTGCATATTTTTGTAATTCACTGTGCTAATTAAGTAATGTTCCATTGTATTGTATAAATTGATGTCCAAAGTAATGGTTAAGGACTGTTTTTTAATTTAGTGAGGTGCGAGTAATTTAATGGGACATTTTCTATACTCGCGTTGATCCTGATCCTTTTGAATCATCTAATTACAAAAAGGATTGGATTTCCCAAAACTTTAATAACTTTAAACTTTGTAAACTGACCTGGTGTTGTTAGCTTATATATAAATGTTTAAGCAGCTTCATCTTGACTTAAATACAAAAGCAAGTTAATTTGGTACCTACTGCAACTAATTTCTCTAAGACGACTAAGCATAGTAAATAAGCGTAATCAAAAGATGTTAATGTTATCATTCATTTATTCAATAAGAACAAAAAACAGATGCCACAAGCATTCTAATAAAATAAGTAATAGTGATTACATAAAATTATTTTTCTATTGTCCATTATCATAAAACTATTATATATACGAAATACATAAATACACGTATACAGAAGTAAATTTGTTTATGTAAAATATTATATTTATTCAGTATTTGTCGTTTAGTTGTTTTTTTGTGATCTAACTTAGTTTTGGTAAATTAGTGGTTTGAATTATTAATTTATGCTTTAATATTTTTAATTAACTTAGGGATGCAACTTCTTATCTTTTTCGGGTTTTCCCCCTTTTTGTTATTTTTTCTTTATGAATATCGTGGTAAATTATAATTTTCCTTATTTTTTAATTTATTTCTCTTAATATTCTAGGGTTACATTCTTGTAAACTTGAAAATGTTTAAAAGAAATTGCCATATATTGTAATTGTTTTTAATCATTCCTCCTTTAGCTATAATTAAGGACATACCTAGTAAAATTTTGTCTGGGTTAAAATTTTCAACAAATTGTAAAATGGTGGTCAGTGGGCCTGATAATTTATTTAATATTGAATCCCCTTTTGGTTAAATTTTATCAGCATATTGTAAAATGTTGGATGCTTATTAATTGTTTAAACGTTGTAATGCAGCTGTTGTTAATTAAAATTTGTGATAAACTTTTATATTTGTAAGTCTTGATCTATATTAATTGTAATGGAGTTTGTAACTACATAAAATATATGAATATTTAGTCCTCTGGTTGTACAATTGAACCATTTTTTATTGTATAAAACATGACATCAAATATATGGTGTTTATATATTATAATAATTCTTTTCATTTGAGTTTAATGAATCCTGTAACAACTCCTTTTGAAATCCGCGCCACAGACCATGTACCATTTCAACCCCGTTAGTTCCGAAGCGCGTCGTACTACGGCTCAGGAGGGCGCCACACGGAAATCCGTCGTTCTATCCACCAACGCCACCCTACCCTCTCCCGGTACCACCACCCCTGGTAGTACCGCGATGAGCTACCCCTACCTAGGTAAGGGTGGATAAAAGAAGCTGCCGGCTCTCGAAACAGGATAGAGAGAACTCTACCTCCAGATCCTCTAGCAGCTTTCCCTTGGTGGAACATTAGAGCGGGTAGATTAGAGTTAGACCTCAAATTCCAGGAGCCTTCCGAGTTCGGAACCCTTGGCCAGTGTGAAAAAGAAACGATCAGACAGTAGTGCGTTTTACATAGGGATAAAAGTATTCCAAACCGTGGTTGACTGGGACCGTTCATTTCCGGCGTGAACTCTATTTCTAGTGCGTTTACTAGTGACATTCATAGCTAAGTGCCAGTTCTAGCTTAAGTACAATATTTAGTTTAAGTGTGATATTAGTTTAAGTTTTCTTGTTACCAAGTCTCACGCGGACTCACGATAAGTTTATTTTAATAATAAAGTATTCAAAGTTTTGTTTTGTAATTGTGAAACTATATTTCCACGTTACAATTGGCGCCCAACAACGTGAGGCTTGAACAAAGTGTGTGTAGGTATACATAAACAGTTATTAGTGAAATTCGAAAAAGTTGTACACCACGGCTCCGCCGCGACGAAGTCCAAGACTACAGGCAAACATGGCGACGCTCACAGAGGAACAGTTCTCCCGACTGTTAGCCCAACTACAGCCCGTGAGCGGAAACCAAGCCAGCTTCGCGCAGTGCACCGCGCGCTTTTCGGGAACACGCGAACCGCAGGCCGTGAGAGAATTTGTTAACGTAACGTCGATATTCAAAAATTGCATGAAGATAACCGACGCCGACACCCTAACAGGATTACCACTGCTGTTGACCGGTGTTGCAGCTACCTGGTGGCAAGGAGTGAGATCACAAGCCAATACATGGAAAGAAGCAGTTCACTTACTAGAAGGAGCCTTCGCACCAAGGAAACCGGATCATCAATTATACGTAGAAATGTTCCAAACATCCCAGGAAAAACTACGCCCACAGATTTATTCGTTTGTCAAAAACGAGCCCTATTCGCCGAGATGGCCACGAGACATGAGGAAACGGTACAACTTGACATGGTGTACGGATTACTGCATTGCCAGATCAGAGACCGAATTCCGCGGGACAGCCTCAAAAGCTTCGATGATCTTTTAAAACACGCTCGCCTTCTGGAAACGTCCTTTCGAGATCGTCATGGAAATTCGGAAAACAACTCGAGAAATCGCCATGGTAAGGAAGAAGAAAAACCTCAAGGACGCGTAAGGTGTCGATTCTGCCGTCGGTTCGGACACAAACCAACCGAATGCCGGAAACAAGCCGCCCAGGAAGCCCGAGAATCGACCAACCCACCGCCTGTTCGAGAACTTGCATGCTACGGATGCAAGCGACCTGGGGTCATTCGCAGCAAATGTCCCGACTGCAATCCATCCAAACCAGCCGCTGCCAGACTGGATTTTTGCGCTCTAAACGCCGCCGAAAAACAGACTCCACTACAACCACGTGCTAGGCCCGCTGTTCGCATTGCGATTGGAACATACCAAGGTACAGCCCTTTTGGACACAGGGGCAAAGGTCAGCATTGCCAGCCACCAGCTGCGAGAGATCCTACGACGGGAGAATTTTACCTTCAGGCGCTGTTCCGCCTCGATTGTATTCGCCGACGGACAACCTCGCGACCAGGACGTGGAAACCGTTCGAGTCCCCGTCACTTTAGAAGGACGCACCGTCTGGACAACTTTCATTGTCCTGCCCGGAGCGCGAAACCAGACTTTGCTAGGCGTCGATTTCATCACCGACGGAGGATTGGTTCTTAACCTACCGCTGGGAGCCTGGGGTTACAGCGAAGAACGTGCCCAAACTAGGCCCTTCCACTATATAGAGTCTGACGAGGAAATCCGGACCGATGGACTTGACTGTCGACGTATCGAAACGTCCGCTCTTGCCCAGAACCAGAAATTCGCTGAACCAGAAGTTGGAGAAGAAATCGAGCTTGCTCAAATGCTTATGGAATACGACCACCCCCCATTGATGTCTCCACTAAGTGAGGACGACCACCTTGAGTGGATAGAGCAACTCCAGGTGCCGCAAGCCATCACCCCGTTGCCGTCGACACCACCCAAGGGAGAATCAAACGAAGACACTGGGGAGAGCAATGTGAGCCCCGTCTGGAATCTTGTGCCCATGGATACCTCTCCAATGACCAAGGACTCGCCCAACTCCCGTAGGACAAACTTCATCTTACGAGACGCCCAAGTACATGTCCACGATTACCGAGGTTCCTCGCCTATTAATAGGCGTCTCTTCCCCAACTCACCACGAAAGGTAATACGGATATCAGCCGTCGGAATCGCTTTGAGGGAGGACGAGGCACCACTGCTAAAACCTGATCAGCGCGCCGATCTAAATCAGCTATTACAACATCATGCCGACCTTTTCGCCGAAGAAGGACCGCCCACGCGTCAAATCACTCACCGTATCAGAACAGGTGACCATCCGCCGTACGCAGTCCCACCGTACCGTTTGACTCCCGCCAAAGCCGCTCGCCTACGCACCGAGATTGAGACTATGCTGAAGACCGGCATCATTGAGGAGTGTGAATCACCTTGGGCCGCACCTGTAGTAATGGTGCCGAAACCCGATGGGAACGCTCGAGTATGCATTGATTACCGGGGCCTCAACCGAATCACTGAGACCGATGCCTTCCCATTACCGAGGATTGATGACCTCTTACAACGCACCACACGAACGCTTTTTATGTCTTCCATGGATCTAAAAGCTGGATACTGGCAGATCGCCGTCGCCCCCCAAGATCAATCGAAAACCGCCTTCGTGACGCCTTTTGGGACTTACTCCTTTAAACGAATGCCTTTCGGGTTAAAAAACGCGCCTGCCACGTTCATGCGCTTAATGAACATGTTTAGCAGTGGATTGGGAAGTATACAACTCCTGGTTTACCTGGACGACCTGATTGTATTGTCCCCTACGTATCGTCGTCATCTGGAGGACTTGGCGCAAGTTTTCCACAGAATGCGAAGATTCAACCTTCGGATGAATAGGTCAAAATGTCGTTTCTGCTGTCCTGAAATCAAATATCTGGGACATATCCTTTCATCCCAGGGCATCCAGACCGACCCAGAAAAGGTGTCAGCTATTCGAAACTGGCCGCCTCCGAGAACCCTAAAACAACTTCAAAGTTTCTTGCAGACCTGCTCTTGGTATCGTCGGTTTATAAAGGGTTTCGCGGAGATTTCTCGACCACTTTCTCGATTAACCAAGAAGGACGCCACATGGGATTGGGGAGAAGAACAACAAGCCGCTTTCGCGACTCTTAAAACACGCTTGACAACGTCCCCAATATTACGGCAGGTTGATCTTTCCCAGCCGTTCACCCTGCGCACTGACGCAAGCCGCTACGCACTTGGAGCAGCCTTGTTGCAGGGGGAGGGACCTGAAGAGCGTCCCATTGAATACGCAAGCCGATTACTAACGCCAGCAGAGAAGAATTACTCCACCACGGAACGCGAGGCCTTGGCAATAGTATGGGCCATGTCAAAGTTCCGTGGATATATTGAAGAGTCATCCGTAGTCGTTGTGACCGACCACCAACCACTAAGATGGCTGATGAGCCTGAGGACTCCTTCCGGAAGATTAGCCCGGTGGGCCCTTCAACTACAGCCGTATAATCTGACCATCAAGTATGGACCAGGGAAGGCGAACGTCATTGCTGACGGATTATCGAGACCTCCGTGTGAGGACGGGGAGAGTATCCCTGTGAGCACAGTCAGTGTTGATTTTCCAGCACGCACTCCCTCGGCACTCAGGAACGAGCAGATGCAAGATCCCGACCTAAAGAAGATCCTTGATGCTTTCTACCATAGAGATGAGACCGAAATAAGTCGATATCTCGCTCGCGGATACCTCCTGTCACAGGGTGTTTTGTATCGCTACACCCCAGATTTAGACGTTGAGGAACCCCAGTTGGTTGTTCCAGTCCAGAACCGAAAGGAAGTCCTGAAGCAATATCACGATGTCCCCACCGCTGGACATTATGGTGTGGAGCGGACCTGGCACCGTATTGCCTCCCGATACTTTTGGAGCGGGATGAGGAAGGATATTGTTAACTACCTTAAGGACTGCATCCAATGCCAGAGATTCAAGGCTTCAAATCTCAAACCCGCCGGACTTCTCCAGACACCAGTGCTCAAACAACGTTTTGAGATCATCGCCGTGGACCTCTTTGGTCCGTTACCAAAATCTCGTCGCGAGAATAGATGGATCCTAATTGTAGAGGACACCGCAAGTAGATGGACAGAATTATTTCCTTTGGCTGCGGCCACCGCCGAAGCCTGCGCCACCACCCTCTTAGACGAGATAATCCTACGCTATGGTACACCGCGGAGAATGATTAGTGATAACGGCACACAATTCATCAGTGGAATTATGCAGCAGTTAGCTCACTTTCTGGGAATAGTCCAAGACCTGACGCCATTATACCACCCGGCCGCCAATCCGGTGGAACGAAGAAATAGGGACCTGAAAGCCCAGTTAGCCATTGCGACTTCCGAAGATCAGACTCGTTGGGACGTCATGTTGCCCAGCATCCGGTTTGCCCTAAATACCGCCTACTGCAGCGCCACTGGGTTCACTCCGGCACACCTGACGTTCGGAAGAGAGCTGCGTACTCCAGACGAAGCCCACCAGGACCTTCGAGCCATCCTTCAGTCCGATGCTTTCATACCAGAAGTAACCCCACGATTGCTGACCCTAGCGGACCTTCTACACCAAGCTCGAGATCGCCACGAGTCGCAGCAGGACCGCCACAAAGAGATCGCCGACCGTCATCGCCGGCCTGCACCTGCTTACCATCCCGGAGATTTGGTTCTAGTCACCAGCCATCGCCGGAGCCAGGCAAGTAAAGATTTCTCCGCTAAATTGGCCCCTCGTAGATATGGACCTTATGTGATCCTCAATCAGCGTGGACCCACCAGCTACGAGGTAGCCTTCAAGGAGGCGCCCACCAAGATCGTCGGGGTGTACCACTCCTCAGCCCTTACTCCCTTTAAAGAAAGTGACGTGCCGGTCGTCCCACAGTTTCCGAAGAGAAAGAGAGGTCGCCCAAAGAAGACTATTAGCTAGTCGTTGCCCCGGGACGATACCAACGACTAGAGGGGGAGCCTGTAACAACTCCTTTTGAAATCCGCGCCACAGACCATGTACCATTTCAACCCCGTTAGTTCCGAAGCGCGTCGTACTACGGCTCAGGAGGGCGCCACACGGAAATCCGTCGTTCTATCCACCAACGCCACCCTACCCTCTCCCGGTACCACCACCCCTGGTAGTACCGCGATGAGCTACCCCTACCTAGGTAAGGGTGGATAAAAGAAGCTGCCGGCTCTCGAAACAGGATAGAGAGAACTCTACCTCCAGATCCTCTAGCAGCTTTCCCTTGGTGGAACATTAGAGCGGGTAGATTAGAGTTAGACCTCAAATTCCAGGAGCCTTCCGAGTTCGGAACCCTTGGCCAGTGTGAAAAAGAAACGATCAGACAGTAGTGCGTTTTACATAGGGATAAAAGTATTCCAAACCGTGGTTGACTGGGACCGTTCATTTCCGGCGTGAACTCTATTTCTAGTGCGTTTACTAGTGACATTCATAGCTAAGTGCCAGTTCTAGCTTAAGTACAATATTTAGTTTAAGTGTGATATTAGTTTAAGTTTTCTTGTTACCAAGTCTCACGCGGACTCACGATAAGTTTATTTTAATAATAAAGTATTCAAAGTTTTGTTTTGTAATTGTGAAACTATATTTCCACGTTACAATCCTCCTTTTCTTAACAAGGATAAAATAAACATTAAATGCTCTTTTAAAAAATCTCAAGATACGTTTCAAGTTTTTATTTGTTTGGTGATTTTTTTATTTTCAATTTAAAGCCTAAATGTTAGCTAGCCGGTTCTCATTTTCTCATTAAGAGACAAGCGACAACAATTGAGCAATAATCAGAAAAGTATAATGGCCGATAGTGATAACAACGGGACAACAATTAGAAAATAATAATTAATACATATTTATTGGTTAATTAATTAAAATACATACTATCAGTCAAAATGGCCACTTTTTGTACAATTACTAGTAACAATTTGAAATAAACGAAAAAATTTATAAAAAGGGTGGTTGTAGTTTTATAACTATTACACAAGAGTAATGGTAACATAACTATCATACATAGAAAATAAATATTATTAATGCGTCTTAGATGTTAAGGAAGAGTATTTATTCCTGTTTACTCCCCGAATACTCACTTTCTCTATCATAATCTCCTAGAAGAGGAAGTAGGAAACTGTTCTTGTAGATTTGTATATTTTCATCAACATTTATCAAGAATTACTGAAGAAGACCGTTATTTACCAAATGAGTGACCAATCCTTTTATTCTTGTCCGCACTCCCTCATTGGTTTCAAAAGTTGATCTTACAAAAGCAGTTGTAAAAGTATCTAATTGGCTAATATTTGTTACTTCGTTATCATAAGATGTGTCACCACAGATATCTAATATGGTACATGCTATCAAAAAACCAAACCTAGCATACCTATTCCAATGACTTTGTAACTCGGAAAATGGAAAAATATTTTCTATGTCGGTTCCCATTTCCCGAGAAGCGGCAGCTAGAGTGGCGTAGTATAGTTTTTAATAATAATCTAAATTGTCAAATGCTTCTTGTCTCTTGTGGTCCGTTACAATAAAAGAAGTAACTTAAATCTATTACAATATTCTTGAAAACTGCCAGTCCAAGAACTTCATATCCTTTATTTTAAAAAAAGCTTTTATTAATTTCATGATAAATTTTTGATTTTAATTTAATTAAAAAAAAAAGGGAGTTCTTTACATTTTCCAGTAGGGGATATTCTGTAAATTATAATTATATTAATAAACTTACCTCAAAAATAAATATATAGTTATTGCACCAGCTGTCTCCATGAATTATAACGAGTTCATCTGGAATTCGATCAAAAGCTACACCTTTTAATTCATTTTTTATAAAATTTTCCATTGTGTCGCAAACATTTTTCTCACTAATGGGATAAATGCATTTCAAAGCGTTTTCAGCATTTGATTGGAGCATTTCCCAAATAAATTTTTGGCAACGGCAAAAAAATTTTCAGGAAGTTTACTAGACAATCCGATAAATAATTCTGGCTTTTGATCATGCATCACAAACGATATTGCGTGATATCTGGCACACTCTTTTAGAATAAATTCAACACTTTTGGTAGTCATAGCTTTTGTTTTGTCCCAAAGTACGAAACCACTTTCCCTTAAATCTTCAAAAATAAGAAATTTGTTATAGTCAGTTGTAGAGCTTCCATAACATTTAAGGATTTTGTCCAGCGGATTCGTAACTTCTTTCTTTTTTTTTTATTCACTTATACCAAAAATTATTTATGTTTAATCATACCTTTATCAAACATATTTATCTTTAGAGTTTGCTAAACATAAAGAACAATTATGGATAATTAAGGGTGCATATATAATCAAAGCAAGTACAATCAAAATCAGTTAATGTTATTAAATGATATAATTGGGTCACAATTAGGGGTTAACAAGAAGTTTGCCGCTTTGACAATTTTAATTTTGTTGAATGAAGATAATTGTAGTCATTTGAATCCTTCATTAACAAAGTGGGTCACAATTTCTTCCATTCTCTTCCTGTACAGACGAAAATCTCTTGCTTGTGTCGTTATTTTCCTCCGCTAGTTCAGTGATGTCCGTACAGTATGTTTGGGGTTCTAGTAAATATTTGTGAAAAAACATGACAATGCAAGAGCAAACTGCATGTTTTCGCCAATGTTCCTGTAAAGTAGATAATGAAAAGACTTTTCCACGTGACGAGTTTTTAATTCTATAAGCGCAGAAGTTAAAGTATCGTGTTATATTTTCAGGTAGTGGTTAAGATTGTTGAAAACTTCCTGACATCCATTGCAGTACAAGAATAGTATTAGGTACTTATAGCTCAAGTCGATTACAGGGGATGAAAGTCTTGAGCATTGGCAATCCAGAAATTTCATTTGTTTTAGAGTCAGGGTCAGATGGGTCCTAAAAAAATCAAAATTGTTGCGTCCGTCACGCGTTTCAAAATTATATTTTAACAATTCTTGGTAAAAGTAAGTAAATAGAAAGTATCCAAAAAAACCCTTTTTCTACTTCTTTACTATTTTACTGTCGACCATTTCGGAACTTCTCATTTATTACAAACTTTACTACTCTATTGTCTTAAATTTATACCTTCGACAACAGTAAATATTTTTACAGCTATATAACTTTTACTACTTTTACATCCTTTCTATCTCCATTGTTCTATTTCTCTCTAAAGGATTACTAACGTGTGTCTCACTATTTCAACTCCCCTTTACCTTTTCTATCTTACCAGAAAGTTTAAAGTAGGAAAAAGTAATTTATCGTCATCGAATAAACATTCTTAATATTCAATTAATATCAAATCAATGTGTACTCCACACTCCTCAATATCCCTATAAACTTCAATCGTTGCAATTGGTTAGAAATTTATTTCGTTTTGGTTAGTGTAAATGAAATTAAGTTTGTGTCGTTATGATTTCTGGACTTTAACCCTATTATTCAACTAATCAATACATCAATTAATTATCAACCTCCAAGTCTGTCTATCATCTACCACTGTTAGGTCGCAGTATAGGACAATAAAAAAAAATTTTGAAGACTTTAAATCTTAATTCATTCATAAAAATTAGGAAATTTGGACCATTTCCTGTGTATATTGCAAGAATAAGTAGAAACCCTCAAGAAAAATTAGCACAGGTGTAAAAAAACATTAAGGGTTTCAAGTAAAGAATATGGTCTGACCCCTTTAAAACAAATTATCAAAAAAAAAAAAGAAGAGTGAAAAAAAATTGTTTAATAATGTATTGCTTTAAAGTTTCCCCTAAAAGGTATTATTGGGAAAAATAAAGGTGGGTAGGATTACAATGAATAATCTTTTGTTTTTTTGTTTTTCTTTTTTTATTTTAGGTTATAAATAAGAATTACTTCATTTATTTTTGTTTTCTATTAATTTTTTGTTTTTTGTTTAACAATTGTGTATGTAATATAACTTTATGTTTCAATAAAATTGTATACACTTAGACATTATTAATTTTTTCTATATTCTGAACTTGTCACTGGATTATCTACAATTTGTAGGAAATTTTTACTAAGCAATTCTTTAGGTGTTCCAAAGTGCGAAGCAGTTTATGGTAAATCTTTGAAAATAAGAAATTCGTTACTTCTAAAACACTATGGGACTCTATCAAACGGTTTTGAAATTTTCTTTTGTGGCAAAACTATTATCTTTCTTATATCTATCTTTAATGTTCGCTATAAATATATAAAAAATATGAGTATATAATTAAGAGTGGTTAGATAATGACATAACCTACAGGATGGTCATAATTTTGACCAGTATCAATGTGAGATTTAATTAAGGAATAGATAGGATCAAGTATAAGAAAAATTCATTCATGTCCAATGGTAAGATTAGGTCAAAATTTGGGATCGCAATGTGACAATTTAAATTTTATTAAATAAAAATAATTGGGATCATATGAATCCTTTATTGACAAAGTGGATAACAATTCCTCTCATTCTCTTCCTATACATTTCATTACTAAGAACTTCAGGAGACGAAAAACTCTGATATGAGTCTTTACCCTTAATAAGTTTAGTGATGTCCTGTGCTTCAGCATGTTTAGAGCTGTAGTAAACATTCATCAAAGCACATGCCATAACAAGACCATACCGTGCATACTTTCGCCAATGCTCCTGTAAAGTAGAATATGGAAAGACTTTTTCTACTTCAGTTTCAAGTTCTGTAAGCGCAGAAGTCAAAGTATCGTGGTATATTTTCAGGTAGTGGTCTAAATTGTCGAAAACTTCCTGAGGTCCATTACAGTACATGAAGTAGCTCAAGTCGATTACGGGGGATGAAAGCCTTGAGCATTGCCAATCCAGAAATTTCATTTGTTTTAGTGAGTTAGGGTCAGATGGATCCTAAAAAAATGGATATCAAAATTTTTGAAGGCTTTAAATTTTAATTCACACATAAAAATTAGTAAATCGGGATTTCCTACATAAAAGTAAATAAATTTGAATATAGGTATTTCCTTTCCATAATTCTTTTGAATTTTTATTAGATTACGAGGAAGTCTAAGTATGAGTTCAGGAAAGAGGAAATATTAAATAAAATTAGTATTAAGGGTTCAGATTATAACGGGTGTCTTATATCATCTTCATAAAATTACTAAATAAAAACTTTTAAGTAACAGAGATACATGGACAAATGTGAGGGATCCTATTTTAGAATTTTGTTCTTACGTGTTACATACCTCAAAATATTAAAATTATGAATGCATTGAAAAATTAGGAAAATTGGATTCATTTAGAAATTCTTAAGGAAAATTAGCATAGACATTTAAAATTATAGCACCAAGATTTTTAAAAATTATTTAATAAAATGCGTTTTCATTTAAATACAAAACAAAAACACTTCTTATCGTTCTTTTAAAATTTATTATCAGATTGTTGAAATTAAATTTAATTTATTATACTACGGTATTTGAAACAAAAGGAAATTTTTTAAATTATAACTTTTATCTTGACGGTTAGAAATTTGCAATTTATTCTAATTTAAACTTGTTTGTTAATTTTATCAGGGAAATTTTGGAGTATCCATAAATTGGTGTTTTGAAGAGATAAGTTTATTACTTTTAGATAATACTGCATTAGGTATGTTGTTTATAAATATTTACAACTAAAATTGGGAAACATTTTGTCATATTTTTACCTGCAATTACCTGTTGTGCAACAACTCATAAAGTCTCGAAAAAAAATTCTTTGGAGCTTCTCAAGAAACACAATACAGTAAATAATATTTTTTTTTTGAGTCTTGAAATAAGTCCAGCAGCTTTGACGTTGATATTAAAAAAAATATTAAAATGTACGAAATCATTTTTAAAGTGGAAAAACTTTTGAAAGAGTTGAATTATTAAAAAAACCTTTTCTGTTGAATAGTAAATTTCCATTAAAAGCTTGCATAGAAATTTTTTGAACAGCGCGTCCTTATTTAACTACAAAATTCAGAAGAAAATATAATTTGTTCTCATTAAACTAATTAAAAGAAAGTAGATAATTATATTCAGAAAAGATTAATTAATATTAATTTTTTGGGTTCATATTATAACGAATGACTTATTAAAGACTATTAAATAAAAAATAGTTGAACCTTTTGAAACAATTAATATATCCAAAATTATAGAAACTGAGAGAAATAAATGTGAGGAACTATTATGTCCTTACATACCTCAAATTTCAGCATAAAATTGTTACACCAACTGTCTCCATGGATGATGGCAACTTTGTCGTTATGGTCAATTGGATGGCCCATAACAACATCTTCAATTTCATTATCAATAAACTTAGAAAGTGCTTCATAAATCTTCTTATCCTCAACAGGATCAAACAGATTCAAAGCGTATTTACCATTCCTTACAAACGATTGCACAAGTGTTGGGACATATTCAAAGAAACAAGTATAGATATTTAAATGAAGCTTTTTAACCAAATCGTCAAAGACGTCAGGTTTTTGGTCACGAAAGGCTAACGAAAGTGCATGATACTTGGCAGTTTCTTTGAGAATAAATTCAACACTTTTTGGCGTCATTGGTTTCTTTTTATCCCAGAGGACAAAACCGCTCTTTGTTATATCTTCAAATATCAAAAATTCATTATTGTCAATTGAGGAATTCCTGTAGTTTTTCACAATACTTCGGAATGGTTCTGTCACAACCTTTTCTTTTTGGAATTTAAGTAATTCTGGTAATATCTCTTCATACATTGCAATCTCATTAACGTACGTGTCTCGAATTGGGAAAAATTCTCTTGATCCCTTCGGTGCAGATTTTAAGAATAGGTGAAGTGGTTCACGTCTTTTTCCATTGCCAGTTTCTTCAATTAAAATTGTATTAGGGATTCCAAGGTATCCTCCTCTTGTTGTGTCCGAAATAACTACATTTGGGTTGACTATGTTGTTCTCCTTTGCAATTTGGTCAAGGGTTTCACTAAGCACGATTTCTGATTCGCTCATCTTGAACTTCAACTTCAAAATAAACCGTTCGTGCAGTTGAATAGATATTTAAAAGATAGAGAGTGTCTAGGCAACAAACATGATGTTTAAATTAATCAATTTGTTGCATAATATTGTAATAATGCTTTCACAGATAACATAATAAACCTACGAGGTGTTTTCAAAATATTAGGTACATAATTCGACACAAAAGACATTTTATCGAATCAGGTATCAAAATAAAGGCATAATGAATGATATACAGGGTTTTTCAAGTTGATGGGCTATTAGAAGTAGGTATATGAATTAGTAGAAGGAATTCAATTCTGAAATTTGGGCTCATTTGGTTATTGTTTATGCCGCTTCTATTAAAAATATTTTCAAGTTCGATTTACATCTGGTTATACCGGAAGTCGATACTAACTTTGTTATTTTAAATAGAATGGTATATTTTTCACGCTGAATTCGAATAAAACGTGTAATTCTAAGGTAAGTTTGATAACCAACTTGTACACCTATGACGATCGGTTTCTGAGTTAATTTAATTTATAGAAAAAAAATCGCTATCGCAACCCAAATTATAAAAAATCATAACTTCCACAAAATACGACTTAGAGTGTTGAAATTTTTACTAGTAATAGCTGAATATTAGTGCTAACGCCTTGACAAAATTGAATTAAATAATTTATACAGGGCGTTCAAAATAAAATTCTAAAATTGAAAAACTTCAAACACGAATTACCTCGTTTTTTCAAATGGCACCTACTATTTTTTGTTTTTTCAATCGATTCCTTTTTTTATCCTATTTCGATCTATATGGATACTTCCTATTTTAAGTAATAATTCAAAATTATTCCAAAATTTTCAAATAAAATAGGAAGTATCCATGTAGATCGAAAGAGGATAAATAAAGAAATCGATTGAAAAAACAAAAAATAGTAGGTGCCATTTGAAAAAACGAGGTAATTCGTGTTTGAAGTTTTTCAATTTTAGAATTTTATTTTGAACGCCCTGTATAAATTATTTAGTTCAATTTTGTCAAGGCATTAGCAGTAATATTCAGCTATTATTAGTAAAAATTTCAACAGTCTGAGTCGTATTTTGTGGAAGTTATGATTTTTTATAGTTTTGGTTGCGGTAGAGATTTTTTTTCTATAAATTAATTTAACTCAGAAACCGATCGTCATAGGTGTACAAGTTGGTTATCAAACTTACCTTAGAATTACACGTTTTATTCGAATCCAGCCTGAAAAATATACCATTCTATTTAAAATAACAAAGTTGGTATCGACTTCCGGTATAACCGGATGTAAATCGAACTTGAAAATATTTTTAAAAGAAGCGGCATAAACAATAACCAAATGAGCCCAAGTTTCAGAATTTAATTCCTTCTACTAATTCATATACTTCTAATAGCCCATCAACTTGAAAAACCCTGTATATCTATGTTTACTAAGGTTTGTCACGAGCAAGAGAATTTTTTATGGTTGTTTTTAAAGATTTAATTAATTAATAAAAGTTTATAAAATAAATAACACATAAAAACTAATTACAAAAATTCATAAAATAACTACTTGTCTTTTTATCTATCAACTAGGGGCGTTGATAATGGCAGGGACTTTTGGAGCATTAGAGTGAGTGGTAGCGGCCACCCGCTACACCACCCCAACCCTTCTGACACGCTTGGTTGATCTTAATAACTCTTCTTCACAGCTTCTCAGCTCTAATGATTTGATATTGACCCACATAGTGCTCTTTCTGTTTCCCTCAAATGTAACTTTGGAAGTTGGCCACGGCCTACCTTTGCCGTGCAATTTATGTCGAAGTTCCGCGTGGTGGTTTTGTGTTTTGTTAAATCAACAAGTTGCATATTTAAATTGAAACAAATGTAATATAACAAAATAAAAAACAATTAATGAAATAATAATTTTGGAAAAATATGAGGTCTGTGTGACACTGGAATCAAGCATTTCTAGCGTTTGATATGACCATTTTCTAAATCAGTGGCATGTTTTACCTAAGTAACGGAAAAAAAGTTTTTAGGAAGTTACTAGACAATTCGTAAAAGAATTTGGGAATTTGATCGCGCAATGCGAACAATATCTGGCACATTCCTTTAGAATAAATTTAACGTATTTGGTGGTCATAGCCTTTGTCTTGTCCTAAAGTAGGTACGAAACAACTTTCCCTTAAATCTTCAAAAATAAGAAATTCGTTATAGGCAGTTTTGAAGCTTCCGTAACACTTTGGGACTCTATCAAACTTTCTTTTCGTTTTAGAATTTAAAAAATCAGACAGTATTTCTTTATAGGCCCTTTCTCGTTCAGGAATATGTTCCTTAAGAGAATTGACCGCCTCGAATCCAAAGGAACAGTTTTTATAAATTGATGAAGAGATTTTTGCTTGTATCCCGATTCTAATTCTTCAATTAAAATTGTCTTGGGAATTTCAATGTAATTATTCGAGATTGTGTCTTAAATCACTATTTTTGATGTTGTAAAGTTATTTTTATCTAATTAGGTATCAAAATGCAACTCGACCTGCGTCAAAGTTCGAAAACTATAAGGTTCAGGTCTAAGCAGTGGGATAATTCAAGGGTGAAAAAAGGTAGCAGTTTCCACTCCAAAATCTCAGACACAATTTATTGAAACCCCAGAGTAGTTTGAAATAAAAAATCTGAGAACCTGTTCGTAAAAGAATCTTTAAACTTTCTCTTACACTGAATTTATCAATAATAATAATCAATGACATGATAAGACGTTCACCATTTTATTTATTAAAACTGATCATAATCAATCAATTAGCTAAAACAAGAAGCACTTATATGGCGTTAAAACAATACAAATACCATTTTGCCTTAATCATGGTACTTACAGCGTATAAAATAACGTAAATTGTCATGCATGACACAACAATAAACTGAAAAACATTCAAAAAACCATAACAAATTAAATATTATTTATTTACATAAACACAACTGTTTGCGTCGTAAATTATTTAGATAAAACCATTATTCACGAAATGTGTGACGATACCTCTCATTCTTTTTTTGTACGTTTGATTATTCAGAATGTCAGAGTTTGAGAATGTTTCTGCAAAACTACTTCCATTCTCCATTAGTTCGCTGATATTCGAAGCTTCGTTGTGGTCTGGATTGTAGTACATGTTAATTAAGGTGCAACTAACTGCGAGACCAAATTTCGAATATTTTTGCCAATGGTCTTTGAAAGTTGAAAAAGGGAAAACCTTTTCTACGTCTGTTCCCATTTCTTTCAGAGACTTTGCTAAAGTATTGTGGTATAATTTTAAGTAATGCTCCAGATTATCAAATGCCTCCTGAGGGCCATTACAGTAAAAGAAATAACTCAAATCGATTACTGGAGAAGCCAATCTTGAGAACTGCCAGTCCAAAAACTTCATTTCTTCTACATCGTCGGGATTGTTTGGGTCCTTAAAATGATAAAGATTAATGTTATGCTTTCATGGTCTTTATCGTTTTGGCAATTTACATTTAAAATTGTAATTCGCCTTATATTAATTTTCAATATTAAATATTTGCTTTTATTTAAAAACTAACTATCTAAATTTTCAGATAATTCTGGTACCTATAGATATTGTTAACGCCAAGAATGTCATTATTTTCTTGGTCTTGACAGTGGCGGATTTACCAGCAGGCTGAATAGGCTAGAGCCAAAGGCGGCAGATTTTAGGGGGCGGCAAACTTTGCTCAAAAATTTTTTTCTTACAGAAATTTAAAAAAAATTATTATCTTATACACGGAAAAAAGCGAGGCTCAAAAAATCAACAAAAATTACAATATTTTAGTGCTATTCAGTATACTGAATACACTAACGTCT
This sequence comes from Agrilus mali, assembly GCA_029378335.1. Classification (NCBI taxonomy): domain Eukaryota; kingdom Metazoa; phylum Arthropoda; class Insecta; order Coleoptera; family Buprestidae; genus Agrilus; species Agrilus mali. Next base: position 11,381,276 of record CM055663.1, on the reverse strand, counting down.
GTATTATATGAAAAATTACTAAATGCTTATTTATAAAATATACTATTGTCTTATAAATTAAATAAAACAATGGATTTGTTTCACCAATTAGATTTATTGTACTCGACAATATCGTTTCGATCTATGTGATCATTTACATTTACTTACTCTTGATAATGATCACATAGATCGAAACGATATTGTCGAGTACAATAAATCTAATTGGTGAAATAAATCCATTGTTTTATTTAATTTATAAGGTATTCATTATGTTTCACAAAAAGTGAACCCTCGAAAGTTTAAATATGATATACTATTATGATTTTGAATTTTTTAAATATTCCAATAGCGTTTAAGTATTACATTTTAAATTTAGTATTTTTATCTATTTTTTAAATTAATTATTGGCATAATTTTTTCTTTAGGTCCACCTACACTATTCAATTAATGTGTAATATGTTTCACCACTTAAATATATCTATTCGAAGAAAAAGGGGATCCGAAAAAAATTGCTTAAAAATAATAATAACAAATATTATATAGATATATATGTGGAAAATTAATACTTTTCTATTGATATTTCTGATGATATTAACAACAAATAAAAAATTTAATAAATTTACACGTAAAAAATTGCATATTGTTGCACAGAATTTCATAAATATTATACATTTCTTAGAATGATGATAATTAAAGAAAACAATAATGATAATATTGTAATGAATAAAAGCTGTAAATATCCATTCAACGAAAGTTCTTCTTAACAATCTTACATTTTTAATCCTAATGAATTCGTATCAATATTTGTTGATTAGTCTGATAAAAATATAATACAATCATAAAGTTGCAATTTCATTGACAAAAAATTGATTGTGAATTAGGGTATAGAATTGCAGGTGCCAGTAGGGCGGCAAATGTGTAAATTCGTCACTGGGTCTTGCTCATTTGCATCTAATTTTGTTCTTCATGTTTTAAACAACTCTTGGTCATGTTCTTGGTCTTAGATATCATGACTCATACAGTGTCTGAACAGATTAATTCACATTTAATTTTATAGTTTAGTCATTGGTCTTACAAATTTAACCTTTGTTTTTGCTTTAGGAATGATTTTAGGATTTGTAGGATAAATTTTGATACGAATATTGTTAAAATAGAACCAAGCGGAGGACCACTATTGTTTTCTCTTAATTATTATTAGTGGTTAATCGTGTTCTTAGGTTATTTAACAACTTTTGGTGTTTTTTTGGCCTTGCTCTTAAAAAATAATCCTTGGTTATTGGCTTAGAAAATGTTTAGGCGTTATAAGATAAATCTTGGCATCAGTAGACAAGTATTATCTTAGCGCTCATTAATTTCTAAACAATCCTTGGCGTTAGTCTTAATGATTGAATCCTAATTTTGTCTTAAAAAATATCTGAACTTTCAGATTAATTTATATTTAATCTTGTACTTTAGTCATTAACTAACTTTTGGTTTTGTTTCTGGTCTTGGTATTTCAAAATGGACCTTGGTTTTATTTTAAAAGAGGATTTAGGATTTGTAGGATAAATCTTGGTAGAAATACTAGTAAAATAGAACAAAGAAGAGGACCACCATTGTTTTTTTTTAAATTATTAGTACTTAATCATATTCTTCAGACATTTAACAACTTTTAGTCTTGTTTTCAGCATTGGTCTTACAGACTAAACCTTGGTTTTTGTTATAGGAAATATTTATGATTAATAAGATGAATCTTAAAGTAAAACCAAGAATAAAAACACTTGTAGGATATGAAATTATGTTTCTAATTTAGCAACATGTTTCACCTTAACTTAGGCTTCTTCAGGCTATTGAGTATTTACTACTCTACTAAGTACTAAGTTAAGGTGAAACATGTTGCTAAATTAATAAATAATTTGTGAAAATCACATACAAGTGTTTTTATTTTTCAGTTCTTTAATTTCTAAACACATTTTTGTCTTGAGGGTGGCCTTAGTTTTCAAAATTCAATATAAGTTTCTGTTTTAAAAAGTGTTAGAACATGCAAATTAACACAAATACAAGAATATGACTACTATTATCTTGGTCATTTATATTTTATTTTGTTGTTCATATTTGTCTTGTGTTTTAGTCCTCAAGTATAAATCCTGGTTTCGTCTTAAAAAGTATATAAACTTACAGTTTAATTTATATACCTTATTTAATCTTGTCCTTTAGCTACTAAACAACCCTTGGTATTGTTTGTAGCCTTGGTTTTGCAAATTGAACATTCAGTTTTGTCTTAGGAAAGGTCTTAGGAGTTGTAGGACAAATCTTGACACGAGTATTGTTAAAATTGTTTTTCTCATAATTATTATTAGTGGTCAATCGTGTTCTTAGGTTATTTAACAATTCTTGGTATTCTTTTTGGCCTTGCTCTTAAAAACTAATCCTTGGTTAGGGCTGTTCATAAAATACGTCACACTAAAATTAGCTTTCTTTGACCCCCCCCATTATCACGCTGTATCACACTTCTGTGACCCCCCTGTAAATATTATGTCACAAAAACTAACCCCCCCCCTGCTTAGGAAATTTTGATGTGATAATCTTACACAGTATTTTAAATAGCCAAGAATAAATTTATTTTATTTTCATAATAAAATCTGGTAAATAAATTTAAAATAATTTATTTTTGCTACTCTTAAATAAATAATTTTCTATTATTTAAAAAATTCTGGAAAATTCAGTATCAGTTTATTAGAACGCGAACGTTACGTTTGTCTTGAGATTAGATCCCCCGGATAAACCTTTGTATTTATATTATTTGTAATCTGTTCTAGTTAAAAACTCTTGGTCATGGGAACGTCTAACAAATTCAACGTTAGTTTTTGTTTTGGGAAGGGTATTAGGATTTACAGGATAAATCTTTTTTTGATTATTTATATTGTTTTAATCTTGTTTATTAAACAAGTCTTGGTCTTGGGCTCACAAACTGAGAGTTAGTTGATCTTTAATTTTTGAGTTAAGTCTTTGTACTGTCAAAAATGAAAGGCCAATGCTAAAAGCGAAGGTCAAGACCGTTTTATAATAAAAATTGAAAATATTTCAACACTTACCTTAAATTTGAACATAAAATTGTTACACCAACTGTCCCCATGAATAATAACAACATCATTTCCACCTGAATTGCCCAATATTATTTCCTTTAAATTGTTATCCATAAAATTTTCAAATTTATTATAAATATGTTTTTCTGAGACTGGATCAAAGCATTTTAAAGCGAACTGGGCGTTTATGATAAGTGTTTGAAGTATTGTTGAGCTTTTGCAGAAATCGTGGAACGCCTGTAGCGAAAGCTTATTTGCGTATTTTTTAAACACATCACACTTTTGTTCACGAATAGCGAACGAAACTGCATGATATTTAGCACTCTGTTTAATGACGAATTCGATGCTTTTCTTTGTCATTGGTAAGACTTTGTCCCACAAGACGAAATCACGTTTGGTGAGATCCTCAAAAATGAGAAATTCCTTGTTTTCGAGAGAACAACTCTTGTAACATTTGGCGACACTTTCAAATGGTTCTTTTACTCCCTTTTCTCTTTGAAATTTAAAAAATGCTGGCAGTATTTCTTCGTACATTGTTATTTCGTTAATAAAGGCATCTCGAAAGGGGAGGGCATCTCTTGACCCTGTTGGAGCCGTCTTCAGAAATAGATGGAGCAATTTTGCTTTGCCTTTACTCTTGTTAGTTTCTTCTATCAGAATTTTGTGAGGAATCCCAAGATAACCACTTTTAACAGTTTCGGAAATTGTTGTTTTGCAGTTGACGATTTTGTTCTCTTTTGCAATGTCTTCAAGCATTTTATTTAATAGCTTTCCTATTGGATCCATTTTACGTAGGTATTTCTTCTTTTTTGTTTAAAAATTATTTGAAACTGAGCTGTTGACCCGGAAATGAACTTGAGCGTGAGGATTCAATGAGTGACAATCTGGCAAATTCTTGAAACGCATTTATTCCATTATATAACTAACTGCAAATTATGGAGATATCATAAATTATAAATAATTGCAGTCTAACAAAATACAAATGTAGTATGTATTATGAAATTAATTATACTAATTATACGTGGATGAATCAGCAAATCAATTGTACAATTGAAGTAGAATTTCTCTCTAACTGAACATGACACCTTGGGTATCAAATCGCGTTTTAGGTTTCTAAACGTTTTGTGGATTTTGGTTGTTTGTTTGTTTTATTTATTTTTTTTTTGTTACAAATTAACGCACTCGAAATTATTTACAATTAGACTTTTTGGTGAAGGAAAAATTTTAACGCTGTTCATAAAATACGTCACGCTAAAATTAACTTTTTTTGACCTCCTCCCCCCTGGTTGTCACGCTGTGTCACACTTTCTGTGACCCCCCTGTAAATATTACGTCACAAAAACTAAACCCCCCCCTGAACATGATAAATTTTGATAGTAAAAAATATTTATTTTATTTTCATAATAAAATTTAAATAAATTAATAAATATCTTTTGTAACGAACAAATAAATAATATTTCCATTTATCAGAAGTCCAAGGATTCTGTAAAAATTCAGTAAAAGTTTTTGATGAACAGCGAACGTCACGTTGCTGTAGACCCCCTGTCGTCCCTTGTCACATCTTGTCACACTCAGCAAGACCCCCCCCCTCCCCTTGTATGCGAACGTATTATATGAACGGATCCTAATGGATAAATATATATGTTAAGATAAACGAAAGATATCTTTATCTACTGAAGATGTCTCCCGCAGTTGGAGACAAAACGTCTAGAATTCTCCAAAATAATGGACCACGGCTAATCAGCCCGGAAAATATTTCTCCATTATATTATTGTGTATCTAGAAAGTATCTATTGAGTCTTTTGAAGATTTCTGAATTCTAGAATTTTAAGATTGTAACAAAGAAAGATTACGATCTTAAACTCCTGATTCTTAATGGCTGTCTTTTATTGAAGAAGATTGAATGAATAAATTATATGAAGGTCAAAACAATATATACCTACAATTTCTACTATCTCCATTAATTCATAACAAGTTTGCAGTTATTTTTCAATCAACTGTCCACACTGCAATTTCCTACTTCTGTTCAATAAGAAAAATACAATAGCGTCTTCCTCTCAGTTTTCTTTTATATTCATATGTATTTATTAATTAGAATAATAACATTAGGGGTCGTTTTAATATAACATAACGAATATTTTTTTTTGAATTGTAACTTTTTGAACAATCTAAAATTATTTATTTTAATTTTTAATAGTTTCTACCTCCTCATCACCCTTTTAATGATTCATTCTTCTCCAGAAACAAAAGAAATAACAGTGGCTCTTCCTTACTATTACTTATTCTGATAATCATTAATAATTAGAATAATAATAATATCAAATAGAGGTCGCTTAAATGTTTTATAGCCAAGATTTTTATGAGTTTTTTCTTTCTTCCAATGATTCTTTAGACTTCTTTAGAAAACAAAATGTAACAGTGGGTCTCCCTTATTTTATTTACACTATTTATATACTTAATTAAAAATAAACACTAAAGTTTCCACAAAATTTGTTTAATTAACTTAACAATCGTTTCGCCTAACTTAAGCTTCTTCAGAAGTAATACATTTAAACTAAAGATTAAGCTAAGCTACTTATATATGGTTTAAGAATTAGGGCGGGGGTGAATAAAGAGGTTAAGTAGTGGTGAATTATTGAGATCGATTTGGTCGTTCAGAAGGATATTGATATTTTTAAACTTATTGATTTCTAGAGATTCTAGTAAAGATAGTCTAAGATTTTTATTTTCTACATGTAGGATTTCAAAATTATCATTAAAAGTATGTTCCTCTTCATTAAGGTTTTTGGGCGTAGTTTGAATTTAATTTATTATTTTCGTAAGATCTTTTATGTTCATTTATTCGATTTTTGCATGAACGTCCCGTTTGACCTATGTATATATAGTTACAAGAGTTACAAGTTAATTTATACACCCCTGACTTATCCTCTTTATTGACTTTATCTTTGTTATTTTTGATATATTTGCCCAGGGTATTTTGCGTTTTATAAGCTACATTAACATTATTTTTCATTAAGTATTTTCCTAAAAGCTCAGAGGGTTTATTTAAATATGTAATACTTTTATAAATAGTTTTTTGGTTAGTGTTACAGTAGGGATATACATTTTTTATAAATTTCTTATATTGTAGTTTAGTAAGTAAATTATCAACTATTTCAGTTTTATAATCAACACAAAATGTCTGCCTTCTATTTAATATTATATAGACTTATAAATACACCCTTAGATACTAAAGATTTTAAAAAAGAGTTAAATATAATAAAACAAATTGCCTGTTGTAATAACTATAAAACTGAAATAATTGATAATTTACTTACTAAACTACAATATAAGAAATTTATAAAAAAATGTATATCCCTACTGTAACACTAACCAAAAAACTATTTATAAAAGTATTACATATTTAAATAAACCCTCTGAGGGTTTTAGGAAAATACTTAATGAAAAATAATGTTAATGTAGCTTATAAAACGCAAAATACCCTGGGCAAATATATCAAAAATAACAAAGATAAAGTCAATAAAGAGGATAAGTCAGGGGTGTATAAATTAACTTGTAACTCTTGTAACTATATATACATAGGTCAAACGGGACGTTCATTCAAAAAACGAATAAATGAACATAAAAAATCTTACGAAAATAATAAATTAAATTCAAACTACGCCAAACACCTTAATGAAGAGGAACATACTTTTAATGATAATTTTGAAATCCTACATGTAGAAAATAAAAATCTTAGACTATCTTTACTAGAATCTCTAGAAATCAATAAGTTTAAAAATATCAATATCCTTCTGAACGACCAAATCGATCTCAATAATTCACCACTACTTAACCTCTTTATTCACCCCCGCCCTAATTCTTAAACCATATATAAGTAGCTTAGCTTAATCTTTAGTTTAAATGTATTACTTCTGAAGAAGCCTAAGTTAGGCGAAACGATTGTTAAGTTAATTAAACAAATTTTGTGGAAACTTTAGTGTTTTATTTCATACTAAGTATTAAAATGAGTTTCCATCAAGTGAACGTAGAAAGAATTAATCATACTATTTATATAGGTATTTGTTAATTAGATTAGTAAGATTAGGGGTCGTTTGAATATAATACAACAAATATTTTTCTTGAATTGTAACTTTTCTAACAATCTAAAATTATTTATTTTACTCCAGAAATGAAAATATATAAAAGTGACTCTTTCTTATACTATAAACCCTTCTTATTTAAGTAGATGTTTTTTAAAAAGAAGAATAATACCATAAGAGTCATTCAAATATTACCCAATAAAGTTTTTTTAATAATTTCTACCTCCTCATCACCCTTTTAATGATTCATTCTTCTCCAGAAAGAATTTATTCTGATAATAATTATTAATTAGAATAATAATATTAATAATCGTTGAATGAAGTTTTTTATGAATTTTATCCTCTCTCTCCCCTATTATTTTTTAATTCTTTCTCAGAGCTTAATTAATTTAATTAATTATTTAATTACTCCCCCACTAATTAAAATACTTAAATGAACTTTTATTAAAGGTCTTGATATCAGAACTACTGTATGTATTTTTCCTATGATGTTTTATACATCGTCATTATTTAATTAGGTATTTATTTTTCTAGGATTTATTTGCTTTGTTTTTAAACAATGTTACATAATTTAGATATCCTCTTATCTCGCAATTTACTTTATATTATGTAATAGGTAAAAGAGTTAGATTTTCAGTCATTTATACCGTAATTGGTAGACCATTATTTAATTAAGTACATAATATAATAGCAAAATAGATAGACACAGCAAAAATAAATATAGGAGACAATAATAAAAAACCAATTTATGTATATCGTACATAATTACAGTGATAAAGACGAATATTACTGGTTCAATTTCCGTTTTTAAGTGGCTATTAAATAATATACACTTAAGAAATTCTCATCTTTATTATGTAATATTTGAAATCAAGGTCAAAGTTGATTCTGCGTTATAATAACTTCCAAATATGATATAAATTATTCAAAAAACGCAACTGCATATTTAAACTTTATAAACAAGGGAAGAGTTACCACGAAGCAGATACAAGGATTATTAAAAAATTCTAATGTACAACCCCTTTTATACCCTTAAAATTTATTAAACAGTATGAAAACTCATAATGGAAAAACACCCTGTCCCTTGAAAAAATCTATAGGTTTGTTATAATATATACAGGGTTTTTCAAGTTGATGGGCTATTAGAAGTATATGAGTTAGTAGAAGGAATTAAATTCTGAAACTTGGGCTCATTTGGTTATTGTTTATGCCGCTTCTTTTAAAAATATTTTCAAGTTCGATTTACATCCGGTTATACCGGAAGTTGATACCAACTTTGTTATTTTAAATGGAATGGTATATTTTTTACGCTGAATTTGAATAAAACGTGTAATTCTAAGGTAAGTTTGATAACCAACTTGTACACCTATGACGATCGGTTTCTGAGTTAATATAACTTATAGAAAAAAAATCGCTACGCAACCCAAATTATAAAAAATCATAACTTCCACAAAATACGACTTAGAGTGTTGAAATTTTTACTAGTAATAGCTGAATATTAGTGCTAACGCCTTGACAAAATTGAATTAAATAATTTATACAGGGCGTTCAAAATAAAATTCTAAAATTGAAAAACTTCAAACACGAATTACCTCGTTTTTTCAAATGGCACCTACTATTTTTTATTTTCTCAATCGATTTCTTTTTTTATCCCCTTTCGATCTACATGGATACTTCCTATTTTATTTGAAAATTTTGGAATAATTTTGTAATTATTACTTAAAATAGGAAGTATCCATATAGATCGAAATAGGATAAAAAAAGGAATCGATTGAAAAAACAAAAAATAGTAGGTGCCATTTGAAAAAACGAGGTAATTCGTGTTTGAAGTTTTTCAATTTTAGAATTTTATTTTGAACGCCCTGTATAAATTATTTACTTCAATTTTGTCAAGGCGTTAGCACTAATATTCAGCTATTACTAGTAAAAATTTCAACACTCTAAGTCGTATTTTGTGGAAGTTATGATTTTTTATAATTTGGGTTGCGATAGCGATTTTTTTTCTATAAGTTATATTAACTCAGAAACCGATCGTCATAGGTGTACAAGTTGGTTATCAAACTTACCTTAGAATTACACGTTTTATTTAAATTCAGCGTAAAAAATATACCATTCCATTTAAAATAACAAAGTTGGTATCAACTTCCGATATAACCGGATGTAAATCGAACTTGAAAATATTTTTAAAAGAAGCGGCATAAACAATAACCAAATGAGCCCAAATTTCAGAATTGAATTCTATCTACTAATTCATATACTTCTAATAGCCCATCAACTTGAAAAACCCTGTATATATATATGGAAGTTAATCATACTGAAAACACTTTGAAAACTTTAGTTAATATTTGTTTCGACCTACAAGGCCATCTTCAGCAGAAGGATTAATAACTAAGTTACAAATATTTGGTGTTAAATACTAATAACAATTTTTGGGGATTAGGGTGAGGGAGGTAAATACTGTACACACGTCCTGACAATAGGGAAGTCGTAAACTTTCCCTATTTCATTTGTTATGATTTCTCTGTTTGAATTTAAATGCGGTCTTATCTTTATTGACTCTAGAATTATTAACTTTGTACTTTTGTCCTTTATATGTAATATTTTGACATTTTATGGTTCATAAAACTAGACTTTTGATTATAATTTTTGCAATGTTTGATTGACTCTGTCTTTAAACGTTCTCGTCGTTTGGCCTATGTAAATAGAATTACATGTATTGCAACATAATTTATATACTCCATTTTTAAGAAATAATTCTGTTTTTTCTTTTCTATTGCTAATAAATTTCTTAGGGTAGTAGCCAATGCATGTTGAAACTTTTCCATAACTAAAACAAAACCGAATAGATTTGATTGTTTTTCTTATTACGGTCACATTTCACAAAAAGTGAGTAACATTTTAAAAATTATCAAAAATAGTTTTATTAGCTTTAGGATTAACAATACTCTAGGCAGTTATATAATCAACATAAATGTAAAACCCCTAAATATTCTTGTTCAGGAGTTTATTTATTAAATTGTAAAGATTGCTTTAAAGTGTACATAGGACAGACAGGCAGAAAGTTTCAGACCAGCATAAACAAACATCTTAAAAGTTTTAACAATAAAAAAGTAGACTTTACCTATGCTGAACACTTGTTAAAGAAAAACCATAACTTTAATCTAATATATAAAATTCTCGTGTCACAATGTTAGTTACCATACTCCTCCGAAACGGTTTGACCGATTTTTATAAAATTTTATATGCATATTTTTTTTTATTATAACATTTCAGAATGATTTGGCAATGTCCAAGAATCTTGAAGATCATTCAAGAATGTTTCAGAATGTTAAAATGAGTTAGAAAATGTTTTGAATCATTATGGAATGTTCTGGATAGTTCTAATTTCGCGAATATTCTAGAATGTTCCATCAAACGTGTAATATATTCCTACCCGGGCAACGCCGGGTATTGCTGCTAGTTTAGATTATAAAATTTTACATAGGCAAAATAAGGGTTTCATATTAAACTTACTAGAACAACTAGAAATAAATAGTTTTACTCGAAGTTTGTATACTCATCACGAGTGGCGAACTGTTTTTGTGTTTTAATTTTTACAAATTGTTTACAGTTCTAAAAGAAATAATGACATTTTCGGTTTTTATTCTTTAGATATTTTAATGGTAAAAGGATCTAAATACGCTAGAGCTTTAAATTTACAATTAAAATTGTAGATTTACTTACCCTTGTCTTCTTAGTTTTTTCTTCAGCTCCCAATTTATTTCTTCCTAAAATTAGGTACATAGGTGCATACGAATAGGTACATAAATATGAATTAACGAAGCGAAGGTTTAAAAAATGTAACAAGTTTATTGGTAATAATAAATGAGTATTACATAAAAGTCTATTTATTAAATTTTACTAAAGCTCCCGAAGATGACACTTAGTTTGAGTAAATACTGATCATAAGTACCTAAGTAAATAAAAAAATAAAGCATCGTCTAAGAATAAAAAGTCAAAACTGACTGCTGGTTGCCTCTTACTAAAACATAAGGGGGTAAATTTTGGGTAAGTACTTCTAACCAGGTCATGTATAATATTGGAGAGACGCTTTCTTTCCTGGGCATGGGCAACGACCTTAAAAATTATATTAAAAGTATAAAGTGAAAATATTAAAGCTATAAGTACTTACATTACAACCAAGGATGCTGAGCTGGAATTTTCTAAAAGCAATTCCCTTAAACGTAACTGTCTGTTCGTTTTTTCTTGAAGAGTCGCTAACTCTAAATCGGTTATAACACCGTCTATCAAAAACAAAAAAAAATACTTAATAAAAACTTAAAGCTCAAAGGAAATGAAATATTAAAATCACCTTGGCTTTCACCATTTCCACTAACACGAAATTTGGCGATTAAATCATTAAAATACTGTAACGTTTCTTCCTTTGGCTTATCAGAAGTTTGTACCATTTGAAGACTGGAGTAGTCCAGACGAAATTTAGAAAGCAGATTTGCCATGCTGAAATGAGCATCTTTCTTTAATAAAGAATTTACAAAAAAGTATTTATTTAGGTGGTTAGTATTACTTTCGTTCTTCTGTCTCCAGTTCATTCCTGTTATTAACCAGGGCAAACACCCTCAGTTTACAGGAAGACCAATTATTCCTGGTCGAAATTATATATGGCAACAGCATCGTCAACCCACCATCATCGTACAACCACCAAACATCAATGGTTCCCTTTGGTTGCTTTCTAAAAATACAATTCAGAATTTCTCAAACTTATCATCATTATTATTATTATTTACAGGATAAATACCTCCTGAATATGGTTATCTCGTCCAGGACATAGCCCGGAATTTGAACGTCACCATTTTGGGACGATAGAATATGTGCAATAGCCTCGTTCCTTTTTCTCAACTTTTTGTTGGACGAAACGGTTGGGGTGTTTTTGAATGGTGCAAAATCTAGAAAGGCCATTTAGACATGAACATTTGGCACATAAAGCAGATGTAGAAAAGCAGTTTGGTGCTGAAGAAACGCCTAACAACTAAAGTTTTTAAATGTTCCACAGAAATCCATTTGATTTCTTGTTTACAACAAGAGATACTCTTATCAAATTTTGGCGATTGTTGCAATCATAAGCAGCTCACAAAGCAAAATGAAAGCAAAAATGCATTAATTATGTATGGAGAATGTTTTAAAAAGTTTTTGTTGCATGGGGATGTGGTAAGAGTGGTAAGATCGTGGTTAAAATTTAATTAATATCTAGTAAAACTTTGTTGTCCTACCTAATCATACTATCAGCATGCGGAAAACATAAAAAATAAACATTGACGTACATTTTAAGACATACTCACTAATACTGGGATGAGAGGACGATATATTTTCAGGAACGTTGATAAATGAAATGTCTACATTAGAGTCGACACGCATTAAATGAGTTGAAGCTGACGTATGAATGCCCGATGACTGGCCGAGTGAAAGATCATTCGATGCAATATTAGAAGGATTATCTTCGTCACCCGTTAGCTTACTGTGGTCCAGACCATCCTGAAGGCGAAGGATTGCCACTGCATAGCGATTTTCGAAGGCTGAACTGAAGAACAAAAACACAATCAAAATTAATTAAAGGAATACAATAATGAATTACTTTGGTGCCATTTAATGGCACATACACTTTTTAAAATCAATGAGTATACCTACTAATACTTACTGGAGAATATTGAAGTATGTGACAACATCCTTGTAAGGACAGGTCTTCCAGTCATTCTTGTACCCCAGTAGTAACACGTTAGGAACTAATTTTCCTATTCCAGCTGTTTTAAACAGAGCATTGGCTCCAACGTCTCGTTCCACACCATCGATAAGAGTATAAAATGCTTTAATCTTATTCTTTCTTAACCAATCATAGCCTGATTTTACTTTAGCCGATCGAGTTCGATAGTCCAGGTGCTCCTGACAAAAATGTCTAAAGTATTGGATGGACGGACATCTTATATAAATGTAACAGTGCCCATAAAAGTACCTATAGGTATATTTCTTAATTTCTAATTATTATCTGCTTGCAAAACAGTTCTTTGCAACATAGACTTTTGACGTAAATATATTTTCATTAAATAGTATTAAGCAACACATGTATATTGGACAGTTTTTGCAACATAGACTGCTTTACTGAGATGCAATTGCAACACTATCTACTGTTGATATTATTCGGATGTATTATAAGAGGTGTTTGGAATAGAATTACATATTGGACGATTTTTTGCAACATTGACTATTTGACCCCGTTTTACAATAAAAATGTTTACTAATAAAAAGTACACAACTGTATCTTATGAACTTATGATTATGGCCTCATAGCCGAAACGATTTCGTTAAGAATATTTTTGTGAAATTTACCCAACGTGTTTTGTACTCATCCAACCTTAATAAAAAGTCTATAAAGCAGTAGATTGCAACTTAATTTACTACCAGTGAATACATTGATATTTAGATGTCTTTTAAACAGTATTGTAATTTTTGCAACATAGATCTTGCAATGAAGACTATTACTAAGCAATACACTGTAAGACAGTTTGTTAAGTTAGGTTATAGTCCGGTCAAATTAGACCAAAAAATAAGAGTAAAACTACATAAATTCCCACCAAGCTGAAAATCAGTGATATTGTTTAAAATATGATCAAAAATAAAATTTGAAAGTTCCCCATCTTTCCCCTGTATGGAAAAAAAATTATTCAATGTTAAAGGTCAAAAAAATTAGTTTTTCGCGATTTTCAGCAAAACGGTAAGTTTTAACATAAAATTACCCCAGACAAAAATTGTAGATCATAAAATTATCTATAAAATATGTATCTTTAAAATACCCCAAAATAAGCTATGTGACAAATAAATCCCCAAGAACTAGAAAATATTTAGTGCAAATAGAAAAAAGATTGTAGAGGAAAATTTTTCCCCAGAAAAATTCCCCTGAAAAATATATCCCCAAAAAATACCCCAAAGAAAAAACAATCCCATATTTTTTGGGGAAAATCCCCTAATCTGGCAACCCTGAGACTAACACTATTTCATTTATTGGGCACACTGACATAAAGCAGGTATAGGACCCTAGCCACGCATACAATTGAACAGGAGACAGATGTCTCGAGGTTACACTGGCGTATAAAATAAGGGACTGGGTTTCATTTAACCTGATATCTCAGAAACGGCGACTCTTAGGAAAAAAATATTCATACATATTTTATAGATAATTTTATGGTCTACAATTTTTGTCTGAAGTATTTTTATGATAAAACTTACCGTTTTGCTGAAAATCGCGAACTCATTTTTTTGACCTTTGACCTTGAATAAAAATTTTTCCATACAGGGGAAAGATGGGGAACTTTCAAATTTTATTTTTAATCATATTTTAAACGATCGTACTGATTTTCAGCTTGGTGGGAATTTATGTAGCTTCGAATGTATAATTGACCGGACTATTATATGATATTTTACTATTTTGATTCCTCTTAACCAATATTTAGCAGCAGAAATATCTATTAGTCAGGATTTGCAACATAGATTTGGCAATTAAGACTTTTACTAAGCAGTATATTGTAATACAGTTTGTTAGGATTCAATATTTTATTATTCAGATCCATTGTAACCTATATTTTGCAACAGAAATATCGATTAGTTGTATTTGCAACATAGACTTTTTAACGAAGACGTCTACTGTGAAGTACATTACAACTTTGTTTTCTAAGAAACAATAATGTTGCTACGTAAAGGCTTAAGCGATGTCGATTAGTCAGTTTTTGCAACATAGATTTAGCAGTGAATACTACCTACTACTGAGCAGTATCTATATTGTAAAACAGTTTGTTAAAATTAAAGATTTTACTATTTTGATGCCTTTTAATCAATATTTTGCAATATAAATATCAATTAGTCAGTATTTGCAACACAGACTTTGCAACCAAGATGTCTACTGTGAAGTACGTACGTATATTGCAACTTTATTTTTTAAGAAATAATAATTTTGTTATTATGTGAAGGCCATCTGAACAGTACTTTGGTCATTTTTGCAACATAGATTTTGCAAGGAAGACTTCTGCTTCTGCGCCGTTATCCCGAAATTTCAGGGGCCAAGTTACTGCTGTTAAGTAGTTTATTGCGGTATGTGTTTTAAAAAATCAGTATTCTGCCACTTAGATGCCTTGCAACAGGAATGATATGTATTATTCAGTTTTTGCAACTTGGACTTTACTATAAAGACTTTCACGGGCAGAATATTGCAATGTAGTTTTGTAGACGATAATATTTTGATATTTGGAAACCTTCTAAGCAATACTTTGCAACATACACCTTTACTCTGCAGTATGTTGCAATTTAACTTCTAGGAATCACTATTTTGTTACATATATTCCATAACAACAGTATTTTGCAACATTGATATATAGTCAGTTTTTGCAACATAGATTTCTCTACGAAGACTTCTACTGAACAGTAAATTGCAACGTGATTTTCTAGGAGAAAATAATTTTCAAGTTTAAGGACTTCTAAGAAACAATATTTTCAATAGAAGAACCTTTTGTTTAGTTATTGCAATGAAAACTTTTACTGAGCAGTATATTGCAAAGTAGCTTTCTAGAACATAATATTTTGCTACTTAGAGGCCTTATAAGTAATTCTTTGCAAATGGGATACCTATTGGTCGTCTTTTGCAACATCGACATTGTAACGAAAACTTCTACTCAGCAGTATGTCGCATCGTGGCTTTCTAGGAAATTAAACTTGGTAGAGGCTTCCTAATTAATAATTTGCAACAAGTTCGGTTTTTACAACTAAGATTTTCCTTTGGAGATTTCTAATAAGTTGTAGGTACATTAAAACGCGCTTTTCATGAAATAAATATTTTGCTATGCAACTCTTTGCAACAAAATAAATTGTTATTTGATTCTCAGCAAAATAGACATCTAACAGATTTGCTTTTATACAAGGTTTTTCAAATTGATGGGCTTTTAGAAGTATATGAATTAGTAGAAGTAATTCAATTCTGAAACTTGGGCTCATTTGGTTATTGTTTATGTCGCTTATTTTAAAAATATTTTCAAGTTCGATTTACATCCGGTTATACAGGAAGTTGACACCAACTTTGTAATTTTAAATGGAATGGTATATTTTTTACGCTGAATTCGAATAAAACGTGTAATTCTAAGGTAAGTTTGATAACCAACTTGTACACCTATGACGATCGGTTTCTGAGTTAATTTAATTTATAGAAAAAAAATCGCTACCGCAACCCAAATTATAAAACGTCATAACTTCCACAAAATACGACTTAGAGTGTTGAAATTTTTACTAGTAATAGCTGAAAATTGGTGCTAATGCCCTAACAAAATTGAACTAAATAATTTATACAGGGCGTTCAAAATAAAATTCTAAAATTTAAGAACTTCAAACACGAATAACTTCGTTTTTTCAAATGGCACCTACCATTTTTAATTTTTTCAATCGACTCCTTTTTTTTATCCTCTTTCGATTCATATAGGTAGGTACTCCCTATTGTTTTATTTCAAAAATTTTGAGTAGTTATAAATTTTTGAAATATGGATCTGTTATTTCATTAATTTTGGCGTAATAAGAGTGTGCCTTGGACAATTGACAACTAACAACAATCAAAGCAAAATCACAGTAAAACCTTTTTTATCGCTTAATTTCTATTGGGGAGATGTTCGAGACAAACGAGGTTATTCGTGTTTGAAGTTTTTCAATTTTAGAATTTTATTTTGAACGCCCTGTATAAATTATTTAATTCAATTTAGTCAAGGCGTTAGCACTAATATTCAGCTATTACTAGTAAAAATTTCAACACTCTAAGTCGTATTTTGTGGAAGTTATGACGTTTTATAATTTGGGTTGCGGTAGCGATTTTTTTTCTATAAATTAAATTAACTCAGAAACCGATCGTCATAGGTGTACAAGTTGGTTATCAAACTTACCTTAGAATTACACGTTTTATTCGAATTCAGCGTAAAAAATATACCATTCCATTTAAAATAACAAAGTTGGTGTCAACTTCCGGTATAACCGGATGTAAATCGAACTTGAAAATATTTTTAAAAGAAGCGGCATAAACAATAACCAAATGAGCCCCAGTTTCAGAATTGAATTCATTCTACTAATTTACATACTTCTAATAGTCCATCAACTTGAAAAACCCTGTATATCAAAAGTACTTTGATGGGCACCGATCTGATAAAAAAAAATAAAAGCAGCGTACATTTGAAATTTCGGCTACCAAGAGAAGAGAGTGATTTTTTGTAATTAAATTGGCGAAGTCCAAAAGCGGAGTCCTTGAAGAAGGTTTACCGCAGAAAACCATAATCTGGGGCCTGTAATTCTTAACGTGTTCCCCGATGTTGATTAGATTGAGTGTATTGATTAATGCTGTTTTATATGTTTGAGCTTGGGTGGAAGAGCCCCAGTTTACATCTATAAAAGAGATCAATAAAATTAGAGAAGGCCGTTTCCTTATTTGCTAAACGGTCTTTTCAACAAATTACGAAAAATTAATCAACATCGCAACGATTATAGGAAACCCTCCAAACTTTTCTTTTTCGTTTATTATCTACAGTGGAATTTTCCAGAAGTGAAAAATACCAAAAGTATAATAAATGTTAAAAAAATGAATTCAAAATGTTTAGTTGTTCAATAAAATACACTGTTACTGATTAAATAAATAAATGACACAATTTCTTATTAATTATTACCCGAAACCAAAGCGTAGGTATGTAAAATGTACCTATGTACTTTCTAATAATGTTACACACGTTAAGTAAAATCGATTGATTACATATATTTTGGAAATAATTAAAAAATAAGTAAACAACACGTGCAAGAATATCCGCAAGTTTCAAATATCCTTTCATTCCCTATTGAAAACCTGATATCCCTGGTTCCTTCCCTTAATTGAAAAGCTGACCCACTTATACGTGAAGATACACAATTTCAAATGTTTATTCATTAAAAAAATACAATGAAAATAGAGGCTGTCGTGAGCAAACGCTGAAGGGCGACATCGATGTTGGCGGGACTCTGATATTACATACAGAAAAAGGTTATTGGCCAATAGTTGATTAAAGACAAGTGATATAAATAATTTTCTAACGAGGGGCCCAAATGGTAACAAATATACATTACATAAAATTAAAAAAATTAAATGAATAAAGTTAAGTGTACTACTTAAAAGTTGTATTATATTTTTTAATTAAAATGGAGCCGCTGATGTTATTAATTGCTTTAGAAAATTGATTATTCCACTATAAAATGAAACTCGAGACGATTCGTAGTTCTGAACGCTTCACTTTTTATCTAATTAAAATGTCTGTGGAAAACACTTACCTGGTTTCCTGTAAACAACAACCAAATATAGGCCAAGGATGACAATGAAGGTCAAAAGGGATGTCAGCCAGCTAATTAGAAACATTATTACGACGCACATAACGAAACCGAATAAACTCAGCCACGTGTTGTAATACTGAAATTAAAAAAAATTGAACGTTTCAATAATTACGGTTTAAAATTTTACACGTGGAGAAACAGTAGTCATTATTGGCAGTAAATACGTAATAAAAAATTAAATTAGAGATAGGTATATTGTGTTTAAAAAATTAAATCAGCAACAATTAATCATTTTGATTAAAAAAATACCTAATATGTACATACATTTGATAAAGCAGAATTTAGGACAAAAAAATTAATGTGCAAAATTATAATCATCAACGTTTAATATAAATTAATTAATAATTTAAGCAACCAGCTGCTATTTACAGAGATAACAATTTAGTACCTAATGTTGTATTTTTATTATTGCAAGTTGTATTTTAATAAAAATATTTACACCATACGATTCTACGCAAAATTTTAAGACAATTTTGTCTCTTATATTTTTTTATACGAAGCATATATCGGCAGCAATCGATAGTTAAAGTAATCAATCAATTAGAACGTTTCTTCTTTGCTGCAAGTAGAAATGGGCGAACCGGTTGCAACGTAGACGTCGCCCGCGTACGTCATGCGTTGAGTTGCAGCAGAGGAGAAATGGCCTGATTGGTCTATTTATTTTTCATTATTACTCGACATGTAGATGTCCAAAAAGTTGATTCAACAATTTTGGAATTTAAAAGAAAAAAAATATGTGCCAGAATGTGCTTTTATGTGCTACGTAAAAAAACTTAACTTTTATGACTAGGTCCTTTTTATGATGTTTAGTTAGCTCCACAACATAACTTCATTAAAACCAAACCAATTGTGTTGTAATGTGCTCAAGATGTGCTATTATGTGCCATTAAAAAAAATATTTACTTGAAAAATTGAATTTTTATTGAGACATCCTTTTTGTGATATTTAGTTAGCAAAATCACTTTATCAAAACTAAACTTATAGTGCTGTAATGTGCCCGCAATGTGCTGTTATGTACCAATGTGAAAAAAAATATTTGAATAAAAAGTTTAGATTTTTCGTAAAATGTTAAGTCTTCATTAAACTTTCTATACCTATCGATAAATGTGGTACGATGAAATAGCATAATAATATGCTTAACATAGTATTCGCATATTGTTCATGAAACATCACCATACATTCTTTTACATGTTATGCAACACATCTTGTACTTATTAGGTAAGTACCTGTACTTTTCATTAGTTTACGATTGTATAAAATGTATTGTACACTATAAAATTCGTATTTTTATTAATATTATCAATACAAAGTATTATTAAACCTTCTTTTATTGTTAATAGTAACTTTTTATATTTAATGATAGTTTTCTATTAGTGCAGGGAATAAACTTTTCATATGGTACCGTTTTAGTGTTATCACAACACATAGACAAAGAGACTGAAATTTTTGCTCATTTATGTAGATATATTATATACCTTACAATAGAAGATTAGTAATTATTAACTAATAAATATATATTCTTATAAAACAATATGAAAATACTTATGTAGTCAAGTCATTTCCTTATTCTCGTCAAAGTAAAATTTCCATTTTTCTTCGTAATAACGTTACTAGTAGAGAAAGTATTAATGAAGACAGCATTTTACGAAAAATCTAAACTTTTTATTCAAAAATTTTTTTTTCACATTGGCACATAACAGCACATTGCGGGCACATTACAGCACTATATGTTTAGTTTTGATAAGTGATTTTTCGGAGCTAACTAAATATCACAAAAAGGATGTCTCAATAAAAATTCCATTTTTTAAGTATTTTTTTTTTTTAATGGCACATGAAAGCACATCTTGAGCACATTACAACACAATTGGTTTGGTTTTAATAAAGTGATGTTGTGGAGCTAACTAAACATCATAAAAAGGACATAGTCATAATGTTTTTTACATAGCACATAATAGCACATTTTGGGCACATTTTGGCACATATTTTTTTCTTTTAAATTCCAAAATTGTTCAGTCAACTTATTAGACATGAGATATGGGCGTCATATCGAAAAACCGCAAAAAAAAAACCTTAAAATTTCGCATAAAATGTAAGGAAACACATAATTTCCAAAAAATATTTTCTTATCACCCTGTATGTGAGACACACATCATAGGTACGTGCAGAAGGCTTTAACCATTACTTTTATCGTCCATAACTCACCTTGAACGTGGGTCTCCATCCCAACGGTTTAATGAGCGCCGCGTGGAACGTACAGAAGTTTATGAGAGCGTAGGATGCCAAGTAGAAGTTTGATATTAACGGAGCTATAGCATTGAGTTCGGCTGTAATAAACATAAAAAGACGTTTCTTTCGACGAAACAAAAAAGTAATTCGGGTAACAATCAAACAATTTACTCACAATCAGTTAATGTCCTTACCGATTAACAGAAAAGCTGAGGAAACAAAGAAAGTTAACACGTATCCCCTATAGGGTTCTCCAGCTTTCCCGTATCCTTTGGAAAAGAATATTAGACCGGGGTATATTTTATCTTTCCCGAGAGCTTGTATTAGTCTCGGAACGGAGAGTAAGTTGGTCAGGGCCGTGCTTAAGGTTGCAGCAAAACAACCCGCGTAGATAAAAGGACCCCATGCTGACATCAGTTGCATTATCTGTAACATAATCGTCCTTGATGCACCGGCAGATAAACAGTAAAGTAAAGTGTTTATGTGCTTTTAAGGAAATATCAATTTCCAATCTTAGATTACTTCCTTATTGTTCCGATTCTACAAATGCTTTTAAAGTTCAAAAAACTACTGTAGCGACCAGTGACACAGTACGTGTGCGCGATAACAATTTGTGGCATGTACTTGTTATCACTAACATACTTACGGCGTAAACACCGCGTGTTATCAATTTACAAGATGTAAATCATTCTCCGGCGACAAGTAACAAGTTCAAAATTTCGCCAGCACCATCACGCAGAGCAAGGGCAAGTGAAGAAGCTCTCTCTTCCAACGTCCATTTGTAAGCTTTTGCAGCCACTTCGAATTGCGTCAAAAACGTGGTCCATGAGGTTTTTCCATCAAACGTAGGAAGCTTCATATGCACTTTAGATGAGATGATCTGTTCTTCTTTCACGTCGGGGATTTCTTTGCCGTCAACCGCGCTATGCCTCTTTTCCGTAAGTTGGTGGCTGGTCTCTCGTTTCTCCGAATTTAGGACCATTTCTTCCAGCTGGGCCAATCTTTCTTTTATTTTTTCTTGTTCAGTCTCGAATTTTCCCAGTTTTTCTTCTAAACATCCTTCGAATTTTTCTAATTTTTCTTCCAGGACTTTTGAATTTTCGTTTAATTTTTCTTCCAGATTCTTTGAATTTTCCTTTAATTCTTCAAGATTTTCCTTTAGTTTCTTTTCCAATTCGTCCTCAAATTCATATGTGCTGGGATCGAAACCTTCTCGTAGCAAAGTCTCCTCGAGCCGCTTTTGTAAGATGTTCTTAGTACCAGACGTATCTTCGTCTCGCTCTTCCAGTTCGCTTTTCAATTCGGCGACTTTCAACTCGAACAACTTTTTCGGCATTTTGATTTATTTTGTATTTTTATTACACTAGAAAATTCTCTGGAGGTCGATTCGCAGACCCCACACCTGACACCAATTGTAACGAATTTTTTAGTCAAACTATTTATTTAAACAATTATTTATTTAACACTATTTATATAACACTTAAACACTAACTTAGAACTACCATTTATATCACAACAATTCACTTATTTATATAACAATTTATTTATATCACTTTGTCTATTATCGGTTTTAATTCGCGCACTGATGCTTTCTTCAACTAACTGTTTTTCGGTCCAAAGATGATCACTATATATACACCTTTCGAACTTTCTAGACAGGAACTCGAAGAAATCCTGAGTATTCCCGAATGATGAGTAATAATTAGAAAGTCCTCGATTATTCCAGAATTGAACTTGTTACTTGTCGCCGGAGAATGTTTTACATCTTGTAAATTGATAACACGAAAAGTACCGTGAGCGGTGTTTACGCCGTAAGCATGTTAGTGATAACAAGTACATGCCACAAATTGTTATCGCGCACACGTACTGTGTCACTGGTCGCTACACTACCAAACATTTATTTAAAAAAATATTTTCTTTCCGTGAAACACTGGCTTCCGAAACTGACCCAAGTAATTATATTGGCTTACCGTGTAACTGTTGAAAAGTCCATACTGACAACTATAATCTTGGGCGCAATTGGCCAATGTACCGTTGGCTAAATCGGCCAAATTGCCACTTGCATCACGAATGGCTGCAGCTCCGGCAAACAGAACAAATGTTACATAAGAAGCCATCGATATCAATAAGGCCAGCATAGTTCCTTTGGGTATCGACGAAGCAGGATCCTGAAAGGAATAATATCTACTTACCCATCCTTGTAATAATAAATAATAATTTATTTGTCATAAGAAAATTAACGATCAGACTTTTAGTTCTTGTAACTCTATCAGCCATTACAAAAACTATTTATAATTTATTTATACGTAATTATTAAAATATTTCTATGAATGGAAAAAACTATTGAATCCGGGGGGAAAAAGCTATTGAGACGACAGCTCTTCGTTAGAAAGGACTAAGCAGAGCTTAAAACTTATCAAATTTCCCTTTGACCTTATCCTTCCCTTCATCACTAGAGATTAAGTTGTTTAATTTTGATGGATTTACTCATCTTATAAAATAGTTCTCTTGTGTTTGGGTAACGTATAATTATCCTTTACAGGATATTTGGTCAGCCACCGTATTTGTCATTGATACAATATTATTTAACTGTCAATATTTACTTAAATCTATTTTGTCTATCACTGATGAATATTCATTATGGACACATCGAATTTAGACAATTGCTGATTAATTCAACACGAATTAGGGAGTATTTGCATAATAATAAAATAAATATTAACCCAAACGATACTTTACCAATGAATTAAACGTTTTTGAAAAAGACAGTTTAATATTTATATTTTTATTAGTATTAAAAAGTTTTATTTGTCTTATCAATTCTATTAGGTGTGTATAAATATTTTTAAAATGCCAGGCGGATACACCATTTATAGAAACATTTCACAAATACTGCATAAGTACCTATTGGATTGTTTCGGCCTAAACATTTTACACAATTCTGAAAATAATAACTAGTATTTACATTTTCCTTTTATTTATTTCTTTATAATTGTTTCACCCTATGGGTAAATTTGTAGTATCGATATGAAATTTAGTCAAGTAGGTTTATCGTTTATTTTTAGATTCCATGTAGACATAGTTTGTTTAGAAGTAAAAGAGAGTTTCGTATTTTACATTTAAGAAGTTAGATAGTTAAGTGGAAAAAGTAAATAACAGTCATTATTATAGTACTGTATAAGTATAGTAGACCAGGGTCGATAATTTTTGAAACCAAAAACTTATAGTAGGATGAAACCCATTGGAAAAGGAAGAAAATATAACAGAAATGAACGGAAAAATAATTTACGGGCGATCTGAAGTCGGGAAGGGGGAGGGGGTGAGTTTTTAAGGGTAAAAAACTGTTTTCCTTGATTTTCGGAAAAACGACAATGTTTTCGTTTTTTTGCATTTCCTGAGAAAACTTACCATAGTAATGTATATTTTTTTTCACATCATCAGAAAGTAGAGATTTCAACGAAGAAAAAGCCCACCAACGTTTTTAAAAAAGCAGATATTTTGACGTGAGAATTTTCAATTGAAAATTAGGGTGCTTTTCCTTATTAAGTAAAAATAAAGTGAAAAAATTAATATTTCAAATCAAAAAAATTACAGCGTGTTTGTGACATAAATAGGTAAGTTTTCACCAAATTTCGTGAAAAAAAAAATTTATTTCTAAAAGATAAAAATAAAACACTAAAAAATTGGTTATTTGAATTTTTCACATAAATTTTGAGGTTATGTGAAAAAAGTGTACATACAAAGGTTGTAGATCTTTTTATTACCTACAACTGTGCCATTAACTTTTTTTCCATAAGACTTGTAGTTTTTCCGGAAATCAAGGAAAACCGTTTTTTACCCCTAAAAACTCACTCCCTTCCCCTTACCGACCTCAGATCGCCCGTAATTTTTCTTGCTTTCATTTCTGTTATATTCTCTTCCTTTTCCAATGGGTTTTATCCTACTATAATTTTTTTTCACTTTTTACCATTTTTGAAGGCTTCAGCACTGCACTATAGTTATAACACCGATACTTACCCTTAAGTCTCCAGAAATGTTGGCTCCAGCCTGGATTCCCGTTACTGAAGGGAAGAATATTGCAAAAACTTGAAAGAAATCGTAAGAGATACCATCCTGTCTCCTATAGGCTGAATACCAGTTTTCAGAGAACGAACTAACTGAAAAAAAAGTTAGTATGAAGACCAAATTCACCTTATCTAAAAAATAGCTTGTTGTTTCCTGATGTCAGAAATTCTATTGCCTGACCCAGTTCTTGAAGGTTGAGTCTCAGTTTTGGCGTTGGCCTTTCAAATAAAGTTCGGTAAATAAATTAAAAGAAATGAAAGAAATAAAAAGTGATGAAGGAAGACTAAGGCTAAGATCACCTTAATCATGAAGTCATCTAGAATATTATATTATTACCTAACACTGCCTTAGAAGCCGAGTGTTAGTCTAGGTCTTGGTGTTTCTACTCCAATCTAGTAAAGGATTTGGGGAGAAATGAAAATAAAAAAGCCCAGGTCGCCCAAATCATAAAATCGTCTCTCTAAATCTTGTTCTACCTACTTATCAGACACCAGCTTCGACCATATTACCTAATATACCTTTAAACGTCGAATCTTAGTTTTTCCACTTCATTCTACCCAAAATTTTAAAATGAAATGGAAATAAAAAAGGATGAATGAAATTGAGACCAAGGTTTCCTTAAATCATGGTTGTTGGCAAATGTTCTGTCGAGCTGTCAGACAAAATCCGCGATTTCGACCCGTTGGATCTCATCAGTGCGTAGAAGACGATCTCGACAGGACACCAGCCAAGTTACACTGTTGTCTCGTAACAATGATTTAAAAAACACTACAGACAATATAAGCATTTCTTTATACCAAAGCACTTTAATAACGTTGAACTGTACCTACTTAGTGACAGAGTCCCAACAGATGGTGTCTGTAGTGGTTTTTTAATTAAGGTTGCCTTAGTTATAAATTGGTCTACAAAAGTCTTGTCCTGTCTGCAAATCAGATGTCAGTTTCTATCATATCATTGCCCAAACCTGTTCTTACTTAGAAGGCGACTCTTGATCTTGTTAGTATTTCAGCTTTAATTCAGCCAAGATTTGGAAAGACATGTGATCAAAAAGAGATAAGGAAAAACTAAGCCAAAGAAAAGTCTTATCCTGTCTGTAAATCATGCGTCAGTTTTAAACATATTATTGTATGATTTTATTTTCGAACGTCGAGTTTTCATTTTGGCCTTGGTCTTTCATGTCTTGTCCAGAAAAATTTGGAAAAAGATGGAAACCAAGAGGGACGAAGAAAGATCAAACCAAAGTCGCCTTAGTCATAGAATCGTCTTTCAAAGTCTCGTTCTGTCTTTACATTAAATATCAGTTTTGATCATATTATTGCTTAATCCTGTCCTTAAAGGTCGGGTCTTAGTCTTGGTCCTTGGCCCTTCATCACCTCCAATCTGGTCACAATTTGAAAAGAGATGATAATAAACATATACGAATATGAGTTAAAAAATTGCTTAGAAAAGCCTTGTCCTGTCTGCAAATGAGATTATCTTCGATTATATTATAGCTTAATCCTTATTTTAAAGGTCTAGTGTTAGTTTTGGCCTTGGTCTTTCGATTCCATAAAAGATTTGGAAATAAAAAGGAATACAAAGGGAGGAAGAAATATCAATGCCAAGGTTGTCTTGGTCAAGAAACTGTCTACAAAAATCTTGTTCTGACTACAAATCAGATGTTAGTTTCGTTCATATTATTGCCTAAAGGACAAATCTTAATCATAGTTTTGATCTTGCATCTGTGGTTCAGTTAAAATTTGGACAGAAATGTGAAAAGAGGGATGCAGAAAGACTAACACCAAAATTGGGCTAGTTATATCCTTGAAGGTTGAGTCCAGTTCAATTTACTATTTGTTGTAGTTGGGTGAATATACGGTATTTGATTTTTTTGTGTCCCTAAAGGAAATTTGATCTGTTTCATTCAATATTAATAATTTCTCTATTTGACACTATTTTTGCATTTGTAATGATGAGGGCCAGAAGATTTTTCCATTTTTTTAAATTTTAAAAGCGCCAGAGGAAAATATGTTACCAGAGGAGTGACACTGGTTTCCGATGCTTCTTAGTTTCTTTTGATACTCACGTATCTTTTGACGTAATTGGTTAATTTCATATTTTTGTTTTTTTATAACTTTATTTCGTAATTTTCGCTGTTTCTGATCGCCACTTAGCAGCCAGAGCGATATTGTTTTGTGGAAGTGGAGGTTGGTCTTCATTCTCAGACGCAAGTGGTGTTACTGGATAGTTTCTGGTAGATTGTAGCTTCACACGATCTTTATGCTTTTTAGTCTTCTATTTTCATATTTTTCAATAGCCCTTTGTTCCCTTTCAGTCATATCATTTATGCTCTTAATTTGTACCTTTTCTTTTTTCTTTCAATTGAGCATTTTTAACCGGATCATTTTTAATTCTTTGGTAGCGTAATTTTTCAGCTTGACGTTTTTTTTGTAACCTCTCTTTCCTCGCCATGATGTCCGATTATGCTCGAGTATTCAGAAAAAGTGAAATGAAGCGTTAAAACATTAAATACTAATGAAAAAAAATCACTTCCCTGGTATCGTACTTCCTCTGGTATGAAATATGCCAGAGAAGTGACGCTAGAGAAGTGACAAAATCGCGCATAATCTACAAAAAAAACATCGCTTGCTTTTCTGACTACATTCAAACGTAATACGTGACATCTACACACAATAAACAATGTATTGTGCAAATAAACAATTTCGTAACGACAAAATACAAAAACATATAGTTACCAAAGGAAATACTTCAACGACTGGCACAAACACGCTTTCCTACAGTGAATCGCAAACTGAAACAATATTATTGGAGTTTTGCACAACGTCGTTAGCTTGCTTCTAACTTCACACTGTTGTATGCGTGTAATTCACCGACAAAAACATATCTATACGGTTTTAAGTCAAATTTTAAGTCTTTGAATTTCGCCAGATGAAGTGACATTATTGTAACGTGACGTAAAAGGAAGTTATTTTTTTTGAAACTAATAAATATTTTTAAAATGTATTTTGGTAAAATATGTTTCGATATTAAACAAAGCATATGATCATGTTAAAAGAAAACGTAATTGTATAAGTATTTAGCATCTGGCCATAAAATCACTATAATCTACTAATGGGGGAGGCCAGAGGAGTATACATTTATAACTATTTTAAACTATTAATGCCTTAAATTAAATAATGATCCTGATTAGACTGTGTGGGCCAGATAAAAGACAATATTCTTAATTGTTTAAGCATACAGAAACAATAATATAATAGGTTTAACGTAAAATTTGTCTATGGACCATTAGAATTCAAATAGCGTATATTCACCCAGTTATTGGTTTACTTTTAACATAAGTGAACTAATTGGAAATAAAAAAGTTTGACCAAGATCGCCTCATCTATAAAATCGTCTATCAATTAAATTCTTGCCCTGTCTGCATATTACATATCGATTTCAGTCGTTTTATTGCCTAATCCTGTTCTTGATAGCCAAGTTTTGGTCTTGGTCTTGGTCTTTCAAGTCCAGTCTAGTCAAAATACGGAGTTTACTTTTAACCGAAGTCACCTTATGGATAAAATGTCAGTCAATTAAATTTGTGTTCTGTCTTCATATTATAAATATATATACGAGGGCGGATCAAATATAAACGAGCCTTTTTAAAATCAGCGCCCTATAGTTGTTTAAGGCGCATACGGGCATTAACAACTTGAACTGGGGATATTAGGTGACACGGAAACGACTCGTCGTATTGCTGTGTTTGATTGGTTAGTAGCTATCGCAATGAGTGAGAAAGAGATGCATAGCAGCGTTGCGCAACGGATTATTATTATTAAGTTTCTTACACGTGAAAACGTGAAACCAGCTGAAATTTTGCGCAGATTGTTAGCACAGTTCGGAAATGAAACGCTGTCGAGGCAACGGGTAAAAATTTGATGCAAATAATTTAACGAAGGGCGTAATCGTGTCAAAAATGTAAATCATCCTCATCGTCAGCGCACCAGCATATCGCCGGTTAACATTGCAAGCGTTAGAAACCTTATTGAAGGGGGCCACCACGCCACTGTGCTTCAGATATCTGTTGAACTCGGCATCAGCTATGGGAGTGTCCACACAATCATAACGAAAAACTAGGGATTTTGAATAATTTCAGCTCGTTGTGTCCCAAAGATGCTGAGTGAAGATCAAAAAGCTGCTCGAGTTCGCATCGCAGCTTTAACGCAGGACCAAATGAGTGAAATGCACTAGACTCAGTCGGAGCACCATCCATATAGCCCAGACTTATCCCCTTGTGATTTCCACATGTTTGGGCCCCTCAAAGAATCACTAGGAGGCGAGCGATTTCTGACTGATGAACATGTGGAGGCGTTTGCGCGCAACTCGATAAACTCCCGCCCTGCTTCTTTTTATGAAAATGAGATGAAAAAACTACCAAACCGTTGGGAAAAAATATATAAGCAAACAAAGGGCTAATGTCGAAAAATAGAGAAATTTGTTTTTGTGAAAATTTTCAAAACAAATGTTTTGTGAACAAAGGCTCGTTCATATTTGATCCATCCTCGTATATATTGGTTTCAGTTATTTTATGCTTTAAATTTGTCCTTGACAATCGAGCCTAAAAGTTACTTTTTGACCACATTACTGTTAAGGAATATTTTTTTTTTTCAATCAAGATTTGAACTTGCCTAAAACCTTAAGGGACTTCATTTCAGTTTGGATATTATGAACCTAAGTATTTTGGCAAGTTCAAGATCTAGTCCAGTACTTACCACTTTTCTTCAGTCTTCACTTACTTGTAAATCCGGTGAATCCTTTCGCAGCTTCATCGTCACTCTTTGGCCCCATTATTGCCCCAATCATAAAATCGGCCATAGCACCAACAATGATAGCAATAAGAAAATTTTGGGCCTTCGATTCCCACTCCATGCCAACAGCACAAATAAGGATCATGACCGCAATTGCTATCACCCCTACAATACGGATATCATTGTTTCCTCCATCAATGATCTTGAGGTCGTGCTCTTTCAGGAGATCGTTCAGTGAGCTACAAAATCCGATGGTGTTCATCGATGCTGATACCGCATTTGCAAACGCAAAGACTATTCCGACTGACGCACCGAACTCAGGTCCAAGTGAACGGGATATTATAAAATAAATTCCACCTAGGAAGAAAAAAAATTAAATGAACAGTACTATATATCGTGATTATACTTTCTCAAGAGGATAGTATTGGGAATATTGTTGAGTATCATGAAAATAAATTCTTACCTCCTTTTACTTCTCCATTTGTACAAATAGCTGACAAGGATAACGTAGTTATAACACAGACTGCCGTCGAAATTGCAATGGTGAGTAAAGACTCGCCTGTAATAAACAATTAAGTATCAAAATTTAAATATGAAATTATTTTGGATGGAATGAATAATTGATGGAATATCTATTGTAATATCTTTAAATACACTCCCTTGTTTTACAAAGGGGTAGAATATTGATGAGATTTACTTTGTCAAAGTATCCGTTATTAGGGTTTTGTTAACGTTTTGACCGTGGCTAACATAAAGACAATGCATTGGGAGATATCCTCAGGGATCCCAATTTTTTCTCACCTATTCCAGCCTGAGCAACAATCCACGCCAGTCGAAGGAAAAGCATCACACCCCATATATTGAGGAGACATGGTATCATGACCCCCTGAATCCATCCGAATTTAATACCCTCAGTGTGCGTCGACGCTTCAATTGGAATCTTCTCGTCATTTGTACTGCTACTTTCCTGTAATAAGAAGGAGAATAATGGAGAATAGTGTAAAAATTGATTTTTAGATGACGAAGTAAATAGTACAATAAATCTTTTAGACTTTACTCTAACTAAAAAGGATAACGATATCACATTCTCTATTTTAACAATGTAAAAAATCCCCATTCTTAAATTTATTGTGACCATCCACCACCCTTATTGTTAAACTTACTTGTCAATGTATACTTAGTAGTGATGAGCAAAGCCAGACCAAGACCAAGACTCGGATAGTCTTGGGCTTGGTCTCGGTCTTGTTTACTCAGTCTTGGTCTTGGTCTTGCTAAAATTCGTCTGGTCTCGGTCTTGGTCTTGCTGAATTTCGTCTGGTATTGGTTTTAGTCTTGGTCTTGCAATAAGATCTTAACGAACATTTATCAAAAAAATTTGTAAACATGTTTTCATTTGGCAAACATTTTTAAACCTAAATTCACTATCCACAAATTGAAAAAAAGTTATTTAAGATTTTATTGTTTCTTATTATGCAATTATAAAAAGATAGTCTATTAGATCACAATAATTCAAAAACTAGTAACTATAAATCTCTTCTATATATAGGGAGTACCTCAAATTTAATAAATAAAACGATAAAACAAAAAGAGAAAAACAATAATTTTCATATTTCCTTCAAAACTACAAATAATTTATCCAGGTATTTAATTAACAGCAAAGATAAAAGAGAAAAATTAGATTCAAACGGGGTGTACAAATTAAATTGCAATTTTTATAAAAAAGGACAAACTGGAAGAGCGTTCAAAGAAAGAATAAAGGAACATTTGAAAAATTACAATGAAAATTCATCATTTATGAATCATATAAAAGAGAATAAACATAATTTCATTTTAGAAGAAAACTTCAAAATTTTGCATAAAGAGGAAAAAGGTAAAAAATTAAACATGTTGGAAACTTTGGAAATCAAAAAACATTTGAAAAATACCAACATAAATTTATTAAATGACATAGAAAATGTATATAGTTCTGTAATTTTAGATAAATTAGTAGGTATAACCCTACCACAAAAGTAATAGTGAGTACCTATATAAGAGATGTTGTAATAATATTTTGTACAAATACTTCTTCTGAAGATGCCCTTGTATTAGGGTGAAACGATCGTAAAGACGCAATAAAGTTAATAAGTGGAAATTAAAAGTGTTTTAATTTATCAATCTTAAATATTACAATATAGTCTAAAATCAATTATTAATTTATGGAGCACCTTGGTGATGAGCAAAGCAAGACCAAGATCAACTCGCGGATAGTCTTGGGCTTGGTCTCGATCTTGTTTACTCAGTCTTGGTCTTGGTCTTGCTCAAATTCGTCTGGTCTCGGTCTCGGACCAAGACCAATTTGGCTCATCACTAATACTTGGTAGCAATTACGCTCGTCTGAGAAGCCAAAGTTTAGGTGAAATATGGTTTAATAAAGTTTTGTGAAAATCTTTTGAATTAAGTTTTATTAGATCTATTTTTAGAGTAAATACGCAATTCGCTAATTTACGAAAATATATTTTCAGTGTTACCTACTCTAATAAATCCTGTTATCTATATGTACTTTCTTAAAATTTAGAAAGTTCATGTCCTGTTTTAATTGATGACTTTACTGTATTAAACTTTTTATTATTGAAGTAGTCCATGGCTTGTCTTAGGCATTAAACTTGCAACACGCTTTTCCAAAAGCAATATTTACTTCAAACTTTCTACTTAAATCCCTCCAAGTTATATATTAACCGATGTCAATGTAAATAATTCCGTGCACGAGTTTCATTGAAGGACTTACGAACTGGCTTAAAAGTTTAATTAATGATCGCTCTGAGTATGTATAGGCTGTCTTCCTCTGTGATATTAGTAGTAGTAAGAGCTTTATTAAAACGAAAAGTTATTTTTTGTATTGATTTGTATTGATTTTTTTGATACTTGATGAAAGTCTAACATATTGGTAGTTGTGAAAGTTACAAATGTGTTTTTGTTTACTACCGAAAAGTTATTTATACAGATGCATCAAAAAAACCTTATTACCTCATTACATTTGTAACGAATTTTCTAGTTAAACTATTTATTTAAACAATTATTTATTTAACACTATTTATAACACTTAAACACTAACTTAGAACTACCATTTATATCACAACAATTCACTTATTTGTATAACAATTTATTTATATCACTTTGTCTGTTATCGGTTTTAATTCGCGCACTGATGCTTTCTTCAACTAACTGTTTTTCGGTCCAAAGATGATCACTATATATACACCTTTCGAACTTTCTAGACAGGAACTCGAAGAAATCCTGAGTATTCTCGAATGATGAGTAATAATTAGAAAGTCCTCGATTATTCCAGAATTGAACTTGTTACTTGTCGCCGGAGAATGATTTACATCTTGTAAGTTGATAACACGAAAAGTACCGTGTGCGGTGTCTACGCCGTAAGCATGTTAGCGATAACAAGTACATGCCACAAATTGTTATCGCACACACGTACTGTGTCACTGGTCGCTACACATTCATTCCCCATTCTGAATCTAGCTATTATGCCTATACTTTTTCCTTCTCTTAGATACCCCGGCATCTCATCCCCTTGCCATTCTTCCCATAGTAACTCCCTCATCCCTTTCGCGTGTCTCGTTTCCCATATTTTTCTCAAATCCTCACCTCTTACTATTTCATTACGTCTTTTCCCAACCATCCTACTAACATTTAATCTCTTAACTTTCCACTTCTCCATTTCTTCTTTACTTATTGCCATTTCTGTTAAAGCCTTATCCCTTTCCACATCATAATTTTTTTTTTTTTCCCGATCCCCAATACCTTTTTCCTCCATATTTCTTTTCTTAAGTTCCCTTCCGGTAATTCTCCCAATTTTTCTTTATACTTTACCACCCTTCTTTTTGTATTCTCCACGATTTTTCCACTATTTATTTCCCTTCTTAATATATAGGGATTACTTTTTTCTAAGCGCAACACCCATTTCAAATACTTCTTATAAATATTTTCTGCTAGTCTACTGTATTAAACTTTTTGTTGTTAAGGTAGTCTATGGTTTGTCTTAGGCATTAAACTTGCAACACGCCTTTCCAAAAGCAATATTTACTGGAAACTTTTAACTATAATCCCTCCAAGTTGCAATAACTGATGTCAATGTAAATAATTCCGTGCACCAGTGTCATGGAACAACTTACGAACTGGCTTAGAAGTTTAACTAATGATCGCTCTGAGTAACAGCTAATTATTTTGTATGTATAGGCTTCCTATATGACATTATTGTTATGTTAGAAAAGCAATTAAATTGCTTTTGCGCGAGAATTTCGTTAATAATAATTGTATTAAGGTCACTGATCGTAGGATGAGGATTTCAGCACGTATTATTAAAACAAGGACCTTAGAAGTAATTTTTTAAATCGTCTATTAAGATGTTAAAAAAGTTTTGAAGTATAATACAAAAGAATTAAGTTTTATAAAAACAATGACATCAATTTGTTCATGGAATTAGAATTGTTGAATGTGAGTTATTCTAGCGAGAAATTTGGTAATTATTCGCGGTGTGATTCCCAAATTTTTTTGGGTCAATTATCATACCTTTTATTCTATTGTACATCACAATCTTCACCTTCAGTTAACACTAATTTCAATATAATTTGAATTTCATCATGTGAAATAAATACATATAAAAGAAAAAGCAAAAAGGTCTTACCCCAACTGACCACAATACTGTTTAAAAGACGCTCACTTACCATACACGTTGTGAACATTTTCAAATCAAAAATAATTTTTTATTTTTAAGGTGAAATATTAGTTTCTTTTGACGTTTGCTCCTTGTTCCCTAGCGTACCCATCCCCGAAACATTGAATTATTTAGAATCACATTTAATTGATAACAACATTGCGGAAGAAAAAATCGATGAATACTTGAGACTCACTCGTTTTTGTATGTCTAATACCTTTTTTCAATTTAATAATAGTTTTTATAAACAAAATGAAGGTACCGCCATGGGTAATAGCTTATCCCCTTTCATCGCGAATCTTTTTATGAGTAGATTCGAAACTGATTTTAAAAAAGATTCTAAATATTTCCCAAGGGTATGGGTACGCTATGTTGATGACATTTTCGCGGTGTTTGACACAAGACAATACGATATTGATAATTTTATAAATGATCTTAACTCTAAATTTCCTAGTATTAAATTTACGATAGAAAAGGAAAACAAGGAGCAATTACCATTTTTAGATGTTTTAGTAATTAAAAACAATAACGCATTAGAATTTGACATTTACAGAAAGGAAACCAATGTTAATCGTTTTATCCCATCAGATTCCAACCATTGTTTTCAACATAAAATGGCTGCTTTTAATTTTCTCATTAATAGGTTAATAAATTTCCCCTTAAGTAAATCTAGGTTTGACACTGAACTATCTTACATTAGAGAGATTGCACGGTTTAACGGTTTCCCTTCTGTTATTGTTAAAAATCTATTAAGGAAAAGACAACTTAGGGCCAATATCAATAATTCCACGACTTTAGTTAATTCATTAGAACTTAAACCAAAATATTTCAAATTACCTCATCATAACATTTCGGTTGGTATTAATAAGATCTTTAAAGAATTCGGTTTTACACGAATTTTTAAAACTAATAATAGCCTTAAAAATTTCTTAGGTAACACGAAAGATAAGATCGACAATACACAAAAGTCTGGAATTTATGAAATTAGTTGCGAGGCGTGTGAACTAAAATATATTGGGCAGACAAAAAGAGCTATTGTTACAAGATATAAAGAGCATATTGCTAATTTTAGACTTAAACACATAGAAAAATCAAGTGTAGCCCAACATATTTATAACACAAACCACCCTATAGGCCCTAATTGTTTAAAACTTATAAAAGAAGTCTCTTGCAAAACTGAACTTGATGCACAAGAAAGTTTACACATTCATAAGAATAAAGGACATCTAATGAATTCAGATCTCGGTCCTATTCCAAATTCTAGTTTGTTTCAGCTTTTGCAAAAGACTTAGTTTTACATTAGTTAAATCTATTTTTTAGTTAGTTCCTAATTGCTCCCCTAAACCATACATTCCCTGCACGTGTTTGTCGAAGCATACATAAATCAAAAACGTTTAACTACGATCCGATGTTAGGTTTTCTTAGTTTTTGGTTTTGGCATTGAACGTATTCACGTTTCCTTAAAATCCTTCCCCCGCCCTTACCCTTTTAAAATTACATATAAATTTAAGGCTCCTTGGTAATCAAAATTCAGTCTTGCGTTGAAGATGCTCACGACTCGTAAGTGAGCGAAACACGTGTCCGCGTTTTTTAAAAGTGTTGTGGTTATGAGGGGTAAGACCTTTTCCAATTTTTAATTATTTGGTTTTCCACAGTCTCCTTTATATTTATTTTATTAAGGGGGGTTAAATTTGTACGTTCCTACAAAGGAAAAAAAGTGCTGGGGAAGGTTTCTGGAGACGTAAATACGTTCAATACCATAAGTCAAAATCCTGTATAACCCAATTAATTGGATCGTGATTAAAAGTTTTTTTCGACAAACACGTAGGTATATAGGGAACAGGGGCGGACTAACGGGGGGGGGGGCGGAAGGGGCGGCCCCCAAATGCCTCCGCATTCCCCTGATCAAATCCTCAACAAGACTTTAAAAATGTGCTTAGTAGCTAAGTACCTACATAATTTCATCAAGATCAAAACACTGCAGCCATCAAGACTTTTTACGCGGTACTAATATTCTTTTAACTTTGCTGAACTCGTCCAATACGCTGGGGGAGTTCCCGTCTTTGTAGCGGGTACTTCCCCAGGAATCCCTGAATGAATGAAGTGCAAATAATTCACTCTTGTACGCCTACATTTACGATACATTTACTACATTCTATTTACGTCGAAAACTAAACATTGGCCTCATTGAAAGGGGGGAAGGGGGTGAGTTTTTAAGGGTAAAAAACGGTTTTCCTTGATTTCCGAAAAAACTACATGTCTTATAGAAAAAAGTTAAACAGCAAAGTTGTAGGTGATAAAAAGATCTACAACTTTTGTATTAACACATTTTTCACATGACCTCAAAATTTATGTGAAAAATTCAAATAACCAACTTTTTAGTTTTTTATTTTTCTTTTACAAAAAAATTTTTTTTTTACGAAATTTGGTGAAAGCTTACCTATTTATGTCCCGAACACGCTGTAATTTTTTTGATTTGAAATATTTAGTTTTTCACTTTATTTTTACTTAATATCGTAAAAGCACCCTAATTTTTAATCAAAAATTCTCACGTCAAAAGATTTGCTTTTTTAAAAACGTTGGTGGGCTTTTCCTTCGTTGAAATCTCTACTTTCTGATATTGTGAAAAAAAAAATATGAAAGATGATTTAATTTTGGCCAATTGATATTTTCGAAATCTTAATTAATTCAGTGTTATATTATCATTTTTGCATTTATAAATTGATTTGATTAATTGCAATCCATTTTTTCCGATATCTTCTTTGTTTGCATCTTTTTAAAAAAAAATATTGGCCAAATTGGACAAATTTTTATTGTCTAATAATGAATTTACGATACTTTTCTTTCCTTTTCCGGCGAATCCAGAATTTTCGGATTCTAGTTTTTTTCGTTTTTTGCATTTCCTGAGAAAACTTACCATAGTAATGTATATTTTTTTTCACGTCATCAGAAAGTAGAAGAACGAAGAAAAATCCCAAAAACGTTTTTAAAAAAGCAGATATTTTGACGTGAGAATTTTCGATTGAAAATTAAGGTGCTTTTTCGATATTAAGTAAAAATAAAGTGAAAAACTATATATTTCAAATCAAAAAGACTTCAGCGTGTTCGGGACATAAATAGGTAAGCTTTCACCAAATTTCGCAAAAAAAAAGTTTTTTGTAAAAGATAAAAATAAAACACCAAAAATTTGGTAATTTGAATTTTTCACATAAATTTTGAGGTTATGTGAAAAAGTGTAAATATAAAAGTTGTAGATCTTTTTATTATCTACAACTTTGCTGCGTAACTTTTTTCCATAAAACTTGTGGTTTTTCCGGAAACCGTTTTTTACCCTTAAAAACTGACCCCCTTCCCCTTCCCGACCTCAGATCGTCCGTAAATTATTTTTCCTTTCATTTCTGTTATATTGTCTTCCTTTTCCAATGGGTTTCATCCTACTATAGTTTTTTTTTCACTTTTTACTATTTTTGAAGGCTTCAGCACTTGTCTATAGGGTGATTTGTATTAAAAATATGTTGGGCTACACTTGATTTTTCTATACGATTAAGTCTGAAATGAGCAATGTGCTCTTTATATCTAGTTAAAATAGCTCTTTTAGTATGCCCGATATATTTTTAGTTCACAAGCCTCGCAACTAATTTCATAAATTGCTGATTTTTGTACGTTGTCAACCTATATAATAAAAAAAAGCAATAGCAGTAACTGAATATGTCATTTTTCCTTAACCATACACATTCCCAATACCTACGTGTTTTTTTTTTTTCGAAACATAAATAGGCTAAAAACTTTTAATTACGATCCAATTAATTGGGTTATATTGGTTTTTAACTTATGGCATTGAACGTATTTACTAGAAATCTATCCCGGCTCTTTTTTCATTTTGTAGGAATATATAAATTGAACCTCCCTTATTAACTGGTGGTCTTGATCACTGCTTAGCATTCGGTAGGTCACCGGTTCGATTCCGGGGCCCCGGCTACTCTAGTCCAAGTTTTTCTGTGGTTTCCTTGGATAATTTAGGTAAATGCTGGTGTAGTAATATTCCACAGATAGTCTTTCACTTCTCTTTTGTCTTCATTTCGTCCGTTTCATCTTTCTTCCCCCACACCACCACCCACCCATTCCCACGATTCCTAAACGAGGCTCAAGAGGGCCTTCCGCCCTACCCCTCCGACTTTGCACAAGAGTGTAGGTCGGGGGGACAGCTCGCCCACCGATATTGGTGGGAATGAAACATCCAAAAGTTTAAAAAAGTTTTTAATAATCAAAATGCTCACAACGTGATGGTGAGCGAAACACCGCGTTTTTTAAACAGTATTGTGGTAAGACCTTTTTTACTTTTTGAATTTCATCATGTGGTTTATACATCTCAGATTTTATCGTTAAATTTGAAAATTGTACGATACACCGAAGGAATCGATATGGCGGTATCGTTTGCGCCTTTCAAAGCTAACAGTGGGGGGTCGTAAATCATACTGCAACGCCTTAGATAACGCCAGAAGATTGAAAGAAAAGTGAGAGAAGCTTTCGGAAGGATTCAAGAATATTCCACCGCAATATGTAGGATACATAGTCAGATACAATCAATCAAAGATACGTGATATAAATTGAGTTACATTAGATAAATTGTTACAATTATTCTTGAAGGATGTGTTAAGTTAATGCCAAAGAGATCGACCTTGTATCCGAAACGTTGAACCATAAGATATTTAAAGGTGGTTAGCATACCTACTTTGAATTAGGTACATTTAAATGCACAAGTTAAACGATTTCATTAAAGGCCAGCATAAATTGTCATTAAAAGATAATACAATGTAAAAGAGAGCTATCGCCATCATCATTACAAGCCATGATCCTTCTCATGCTTGTTTCTGACTCGTAAATTTTCCCAAATTCATCTACTTACGTTGATGAAACCTTAACTCAACAGTACCATTAAAGAAACTCCATAAGCACGAAAAACATAAACGTATTCCCCAAAGAACAGTAGGTACGAAGAGGAAACAAAGTTTTATTACTTCCACGCTGACTAACAAGTGATCTACTAAAAAGAAGAAACTAATTTTTAAAAAAACGTTCTCTTTTTTATGGCATAACGTTTGGCCTTGTTTCGTACAATATACAGTCGAATTTTTGGCTTCAGATAAAAGTAAAGTTTAGAAGGATTCCTGAACAGTGGCTGCTAATTATTGTCGAAATAAAATTAAATTATTCATTAAAATTGAAAGACAAATTCCAGAATTTATTGGAAAAATACTCAGCTAATTACAAGAAGAAATTTTTAGTTAGACCATTGATCACTCAGTTCATTAGCAAATGAGAAAAAATACTTAAACGAAAGAAACGTGTTCATTACGAGTTCATAAAAAATTATTAAAACAGTTTTTATTATTAAAATATTAATTAAGTTGTACATTTTCGATTTCACGTGATTCTCCTGGCGATCTTATTGCGAATTGTAATTTAAATAAAAATCTATTATACCTATGGTTTGTTCACCTTAATAATTTTTATGCATATGGGTATTCACAACTGACACACCAACCTTGAATTTGAACGGAATCTTGAGCGTTTTGTAACACAATAAACGTATAGGTGAGTTTTTTTTACTTTACGGTTGATGTAATAACAGTAAAGAAAACGAACAAAAACATACAGTAGAATAAAAGCTAAATAAAACCTTTGCAATTTCAATTCTTCTTAGACGATTTTCAATCAGGTAAAAGGTATGCTAGAATAGTTAATGTAATTGTGGAAAATTGGATCTAGTTCGTGGCCAAGAGTAGCCATAATTTGTTCAAAGAAAATGGACCTCCATGGCACCTTAAAAGAAGACAACAGCAACTGGTAGAATTACTTAGAAAGAAAAAGACTTTGTGGTGTGTAAACTGGACCTAGGTATTAGCAAAAAGCAGCCATATTGTATCACAGAAGTTGACCAAGATGGAGGCAAACGGTCCTCCATATTGCCTTACAGTGGTAACTGGAACAAGTATTTATTTTGATGGAATTATTTAGATAACTTTTATTTATATTAACTGCACTTACTTAGTGACCATTAGCAGTCATATCGTATAATAGAAGCTTGCCAAGATGAAGGATAATAGCCACAATGACTCACAAGAAAAGAGTAGCAACTGATAGTAGTTAAAGTCACAAGTAAAAGGATATTTATTTTGATTAAATTATTTAGAAAAGAAAATGTCTCTTTTTTATGATATCTGAACCTAGTTAGTGCCCAAAAGCTGCCATATTGTATCACAGAAAGTGATCAAAATTGTGGATAATGAACTTCCATAATGCATCACAAACCAACAGTGTTAAATACCTAGTAGTTGGAGTCAAAGGGTAAGTATTTATTCTAATAGAACTATTTAGAAAAGAAAAGACCCTTGTAATGTATGTAAACAAGATGGTGGTAAATAGACCTCCAAAATACACGATAAGACAACAGTGACAACTGGTAGATAGTCACAAAGAGGAGCATTTACTTTGAAGGAAAAGATCATTATTTTATACAAATACATTTATCTTGAAGGAACTACTTATTTAGAAAAGAGAATACGCTTGTTTTGTATAAAGTTTGTAAGGTAATGGTGGCTAACTGGACTTAGGGCAGCCATATTGTACTACAGAAAGTAGGCAAATAATGGTAAGAGTCACAGGGACAAATATTTACTCTGATAAAATTATTTAGAAAACAGAGGATCATTGTTTTAAACATATAAACCATGCAATGTAATGGTGAAAATATGGACTTAAAGTAGTCTTATAGTACCAAAGAAGGTAACCAAAATGGTGGAAAATCGACCTCCACATTGCCTGATAAGAAAATAGTTTTAACTAGTGGTAAGCGCCACAGAGGCAAACATTTACATTGAAGTAATTACTTAGAAATTTGAAAACTCTTGTATTAAGTAAAGTTTGTAAGGTAATGGTGGAAAATTGGGCTTAGGGCAGCCATATTATACTACAGAAGGTAGGCAAATGGCAGTAAGAGTCCCAGGAACAAATATTTAGTCTGATAAAATTATTTAGAAAATTGAGGATCTTTGCTTTATATAAACTTTGCAGTGTAATGGTGGAAAAATAGTCTTAAAGTATTATTATACTATTATAGAAGGTAACCAAAATGGTGGAAAATAGGCCTCCATATTGCTTGAGAAGAAAATAGTTTTAACTAGTGGTTAGAGCCACAGAGATAAACATTTATATTGAAGGAATCCCTTAGACAATTGAAAACTCTTGTTTTATGTCAACTTCGTAAAGTAATGGTGGAAAACTGGACCCTGGGCAGCCATATTGTACTACAGAAGGTAGGCAAAATGGAAGAAAAGAAAACGGTTTTAAGTGGTGGTAAGAGTTACAGTTACAAATATTAACTTTGATAAAATTATTTTGAAAACAGAGAATCTTTGCTTTTTATAAACTTTGCAATGTACCTAATGGCGGAAACATGGACTTAAAGTGGTGTTATATAATACTATAGATGGTAATCAAAATGGTGGAAAATGGACCTCCATATTGCTTGACAAGAAAATAGTTTTTACTAGTGATTAGCGCCACAGAGGCAAACATATAATTGAAGGAATTACTTAGAAAAGTGAAAACTCTTGTATTAAGTAATGTTAGTAAGGTAATGGTGGTGAACTGGACTTAGGGCAGCCATATTGTACTACATAAGGTAGGCAAAATGGAAGAAAAGAAAACGGTTTTAAGTGGTGGTAAGAGTTACAGTTACAAATATTTACTTTGATAAAATTATTTTGAAAACAGAGAAACTTTGCTTTATATAAACTTTGCAATGTACCTAATGGCGGAAACATGGACTTAAAGTGGTCTTATATAATACTATAGATGGTAATCAAAATGGTGGAAAATGGACCTCCACATTGCTTGACAAGAAAATAGTTTTTACTAGTGATTAGCGCCACAGAGGCAAACATTTATATTGAAGGAATTACTTAGAAAAGTGAAAACTCTTGTATTAAGTAATGTTAGTAAGGTAATGGTGGTGAACTGGACTTAGGGCAGCCATATTATACACAGAAGGTAGGCAAATGGCAGTAAGAGTCCCAGGAACAAATATTTAGTCTGATAAAATTATTTAGAAAATTGAGGATCTTTGCTTTATAAAACTTTGCAGTGTAATGGTGGAAAAATAGTCTTAAAGTATTATTATACTATTATAGAAGGTAACCAAAATGGTGGAAAATAGGCCTCCATATTGCTTGAGAAGAAAACTTGACCCAAAAATTTGGGCTTAGCAACGATTTTATTAAAAGGGCTGGACCCTGGGCAGCCATATTATGCTATAGGAGGTAGACAAAATGGAGGAAAAGAAAGCGGTTTTAAGTGGTGGTAAGAGTTACAGGTACAAATATTTACTTTGATAAAATTATTTTGAAAACAGAGAAACTTTGCTTTATATAAACTTTGCAATGTACCTAATGGCGGAAACACGGACTTAAAGTAGTCACTATAGAAGGTTACCGTGAAAGTAGAAAATATTCCGCTACATTGCCTGATAAGAAAATAGTCTTAACTGATGGTTAGAGTCACAGGGACAAACTTTTAATTTGAAGGGATGATTTAGAAAAGCAAAACCCTTTGTTTTATGGTAATGGTGGAAAACTAGATTTAAAACAGCCATATGGTAGTATCTCGTAGAAGGTAACCAAAATGGTGGAAAACGGACCTCCATATTGCCTGATATGAAAATAGTTTTAACTGGCGGTTAGTGCTACAGAGGCAAACATTTAGGTTGAAATAATTACTTAGAAAAGTGAAAACTCTTGTATTAAGTAATGTTAGTAAGGTAATGGTGGAAAACTGGACTTAGAGCAGCCATGTTGTACTACAGTTGATAGGCAAAATGGAGGAAAGGAAAACGGTGTTATATACTTAGAAGAGTGAAGACCCTTCTTTTATGTGAAGTTTGTAAGATAGTGATTGGTGGAAAACCGGGCTTAGAAGGTAACTAACTTTGTTTAAAATGACCTTTAACCTTTAACGAGTGGTTAGAGTCACAGAGATCGACATTTATTTCACTTTTGTTTTATTTTACTTGTTGTCAGACAATGTGAAGTCCATTATACACCGTTTTGGTCACCTTTTGCAAGAAAGACAAGGTCTAACGACTTTGATAAAATTACTAAGAAAAGTGAAACATTTTTGTCATATAAAAGCCTACAAATATATTTAGCATTAGACCCTTAAAAGTTTTAAGTAACAAAAACTAACCTTAACTGAACTGTTTCTTCCATGCAATAATTCACCAATAGATGGCCTTTTCCGTCTCGAGTTTCTGTAGTTTTCCAAACGTGGCAACGCTTCTCGGGTCAATTGAACAAGAGATTTCTTACGAGTTACAACATTACCATCCTGCAAACATGTAACAGACGTCCTTGACGGTAGGTCCTTGAGTTCATCTTTGGCTCCGTTCTTATTATCAAACACCCCGTTTTCATACAATTCCAATGCAACATTGTCAATGCCAACATTTGTTTGCATATTTTTGTTATTGTAATCGCTTGTGTTGTTTTCATGAACATCACTGACAGTAAATCTACCGTCCATTTTTTTACTTGTTAGGTTGTTATCTGTTATCTAATTTTTTTGTAAGAACCTGGAAGAAAAAGAAAACATTTTTGTTATGCCAAAATTTGTAGTACTTGTAAACACCAGGTTAGTAGGTACCTATAGTAAATAAAACGTTGTATAAGTACGTACATGTTTGTATATAATTAGGTACCTGTTGAGTAGATATTTCATGTCTTATCGACAGTAACCGAGGAACTAAAACTTACAGTCGGGTAGTGACTGTAGTTTCCTAAACACTTATTCAATTTTTTTGTGATAAGAAAAAATCGTTTTTAAATTCTATAAATACAGATATGTACGTATACCTAAGTACGTTCGTGGTTTTATTTATTTCATAGGATTTAGAAACGAGAGCAAAAGATGTTGAAACATTCGATTCCAAAAAAATATTGTTTAATTGCTTTACGTTTCAAAACGTAAACATGTAACATATTATTATAAAGTAAGAAAAGAACACTCAGTGAATAATTCCATAATTTTATTAGATACTCTATACGTATTTCGGCATTTACGCAATCGACAGGAGTTTAACAATTGAAAATAAATTGGTTTGTCCAGGTATAAATATTAATTACTGGGTTTTACCCTTCATAAATGTGTTTGGGTTTAACAAA
The DNA here is from genome assembly GCA_029378335.1 of Agrilus mali. Taxonomy (NCBI): domain Eukaryota; kingdom Metazoa; phylum Arthropoda; class Insecta; order Coleoptera; family Buprestidae; genus Agrilus; species Agrilus mali. The sequence continues at coordinate 11,336,729 of CM055663.1, read as the reverse complement.
GGTGACTGACTTAGCTCTAATTGTTCATTGAGCAAATTATTCTTATCGTTGTAAAGAGCTCTTTTAATTTCAAGTGTCTCTAAAGCATTTAATTTTTTGCCTTTAACATGAAGGATTTGCACGTTATCTGTATTTTGAAAATGATCAGTAGTGGCGTTAGGGTAGGACGCGGTTGGGCGACCGCCCAGGGCGCCAAATATTAAGGGGCGCCCTAAATTTAGCGAAAAAATTGTTATGATGGCAACATTGGCAAATTGAACGCAGTGTTCAATCCGTTTGATCGCACCACTGCATGCAATTCATTTTACGGGAAATCCCCGACCATAGAGAAACACATTATCTATCATTATCTCTTGTTAACACGTTAGTTAAAAAGAGTTTTCTAAGCTTAAGCTGATAAAAATCTTTCTGCGATCGATAATATCTCAATCTATGTTGACAAACTTGACAATTTTGTCAATCGAAAGTTAAATTGCTGAAACATCGACTTTGATAACGTAATAAAAGAGTTCACCGATAGAAAGGCTAGCAGAAAAGTAAAATTTTATTAGTTTTTTTGATTTTTTTTCCCTATTTTTACCCCCTTTAGGGTAAAATTTTTACAAACTTTGAATATCGTATTAATTTATATTTAGGTACTCAAAAGCCTAAAAAATAAATTTCAAGCTTCTAGCTTTAAAAATCACATAATTTTTGTACAAATTTTCAGCCCATATTTGAACCCCTTACAGCCCTTTTTTCGCCTATGTCCTTTCTCAGGCTCTAGACTATCTCTGTACCAAATTTCATTTAAATCGGTTCAGTAGTTTAGGCGTGATTGCGTAACACACAGACAGAGTTACTTTTGCGTTTATAATATTGTAATGTACCTACCTGTTAATTTTTTTTATGTTATATATTTTTATATTAAATTGTATACGTGACCATTTCAAATTTGTTATCTCTTGTTATTTTTCTTCCCATAATTATCCAATATCGCAACCAAACTGTAACATCCGCCACAAACAATAATTTCTCAATTATCATAGATCAATAAAGGACCATTTTTGTAATATTTTCATCATTATCAAGCTCATCCATTATTACTTTTTTCTTGTATGTATACGTATATGTAATTCTATTTAAGGTAAAATATTGCATAATTTCAGTCAGTTCTCGTCAATTATTTTGGTCATCAACTCTTGTCAAATTTAAGTCTCTGTCGTTATCTCTTTTTATGGCAATTGTCACGTCTAGTTATAAGTTGTTAAGTTGTAAAAGTTAAGTGAAATAAATAATTAAAAACCACCGACGTTTTCGTTCCTGCTGGTTCCAATACAATATTAATATGGATTATTTTAATTCTTTGTGAATATTACCTGTCTGCTAGTGATGTAGTAACAAAAAATACCGGCCAAGTGCGAGTCGAACTCGCGCACCGAGGGTTCCGTACAAACCTGTATATATGTGATGTAACTAAAAATTTAAGGTTTTCCGAATTTTTCCTTTATATGTGCTATAAAACATTGCTTCATGCCAAATTTCAAGATTCTAAATCGACTGGAAAGGTTTTGATTCCCTTGCGAGTAGTTGCGAGTTTGAAAATATGCGGCTTAAATTGCTGTTTCTTTTGATTGCGTTGACATAAAAGTTTGATTTTGTTACAGCTTAAAGGTATTATAGACCTGAGTATTTGATATGAATTTCAATTTAATACATCTACGCGTTCATGAGGAAAGGGGTAGTAACTTTAAAATTATTAAAAATATTTTTATTATATGATGTAACTAAAAATTTACGGTTTTCGCAATTTTTCCTTTATCTGTGCTACAAGACGTTGCTTTGTACCAAATTTCAAGATTCTGAGTTCACGGGAAGTACCCTGTAGGTTTTGATTCGAAAATTTGCGGAAATTTGCGGCATAAACGGCTGTCTTTTGATTGCGTCGGCTTAGAAGTTTAATTTTTTCACTGTTCCAAGGGACAATAGACCTGAGTATTTGGTATAAATTTTAGCTTGATACCTCCACGCGTTCCTGAGAAAAAGGGTCTTGACAGACGGACGGACGGACAACGAAGTGATCCTATAAGGGTTCCGCTTTTTCCTTTTGAGGTGCGGAACCCTAAAAAATCTGTTTCAAATCGCGAAACTTTTGGTGAAATTTGATTAATTAGGGAATAATATTGACAATTAATGGCAAGTCATCAATAGGTTACATTGAAGTTACTCGTAGATCGTAGTGTACACATAAATAGTTTCCTATTTCAATAGGTAATATAATATGCATAAGTAAATACAAATAATGGATACTATTACGATTAATTTCAAATAAATTTATTTATATTCTGTATGTTGGTGTAGGTACATACCTATTTCAATATCAAGGTGAAGATTAAGTGCAAACTAGATTATATTACACCTATGTTAATGTTTATTTATTTATTTATTTATTACCACACAGTAGGTATCTGTTACACACTTACCCACGTAGGTACCTACATTAGTTTTTCTAAAAAAAATATATTTTTTTATACTGTTTAGGTTCTCAAAAATATTAATCCAATTTTACTATGCTGTTTTCTTAAGTACTTCTTCATTTATCGTCAATATTAATCAAGCAAATTAAAGGGGTAGTATATTTATTTTATTATATAATCAGATACACAAGACGGCGATGTTTCGCTGCAATGTGCGCAGTTTATCCATGGATAGATTATGCTGGTCATAATTAGGTATAAGCTGTGGACATTGCAGCGAAAACGACCTGTGTAATGTTAGCAAAACAACTTCGAAAAATCAGAAGATATTTGGCACAATTATTTGTCGCTAATTAGTCGTTAATTATTTATAGAAGAAAAAAAATTTTCGTTTATTAATTTAAACAAATATTGCATGTTTTGCTAACTCAACATAAAGTTAGCGAAACACTTAAAGAGATTGTTGATAAGAAAAAAAATTAACAACAATTAGCCCCATAGGAATTTGTCGTAACAAAATTACAATATAATGTGAGGAATTGAGTGGAGACTGATTTCACCCTTTATTCACGGCAATACTTGCTAAAAATTGCGAAAATTACCTGTATTTACTAGTAACAATGACGGAGAATGCTACAAACTCCACAACTCATTCGCCCGAGGCAAGCGACAAATTCTCACCCCTAATAATTAACGTCTTGCTAAATTCCGGGAGGTTTTCGGGTTTTCTCGAATACGTCGAGCTTTTCCAACCCCAAAAAAATCGTGGATTAGGGTAAAACGTTACTTATTGTGCGTGAATTAGGGGTGAGAATTTGTCGTTTGCCTAGGTCAAATTAGTTGTTGACTTGGGGATTTTGTCGCAATGAAATAGCCCGACTTATTCGAGAAAGAGTTAATTTTTGTAAATATGTAGCAAAACATCCCTGTAATGGGGTAAAAGTTATTTACTGTGTATGAATTAGGGGTGATAATTTGTCGCTTGCTGTGTGGATTTCTCCGTCATTAGTTACTAGTAAATACCATACAGCGAATTTCCACAATTTTTAGCAAGTATATTACCTGAATAAAGGGTGAAATCAGTCTCTACTCATTTTCTCGCATTATAATTTTGTCACGGCAAATTCCTAGTGAACTGATTGTTGTTAATTTTTTCTTTAGGTGTTTCGCTAACTTTATATGAAGTTAGCAGAACATGCAATATTTTTTTGAAATAATAAACAACAAATTTTTGTTTCATAAATAATTAACGACAAATTATTGTCCCAAAGATTTTTCGATTAGGTCAAGTTGTTTTGCTAACTTTACACACGTGCGAAAACGTCGGGTGTATAATTATATATAAGGATAATAATATAAATATATTACCCCTTTAATTTGCTTGATTAATATTGTTGGAAGACTTAGGGGAAGAACTACATTGTATAATATTTCTTCTTTTATGACTTGAAAAATTTAGATAGATACAGAACATAATATATAAATGAAAAATAAATAAAAACAGGATTGATAAGGCATCAGTCTGTCATTCTGTTTATTCAAACAGTTTTATCAATATTAAATTTTGTTTATAAGTATGTACGACCCACAAATAATTATTTAAAATAAAAATAGTGTTTAATAAGTTTAAAAAAAGTATGATAATGAAAAGCATTTTCCAAATTACTTCATCTTTGGTTGTTATACAGAGAGTACGTACATGTTCGTAGGTATAAATTTGAAAGCAAAGATCACCTGTGAGTCGCAGGTACGATTGAGGCCGGTTTAAACCTGATAGACCCAGTATAGTCTGGTTAATATCGTACTGATATTCTACAGACAGGTAAACGTATTTCTGGTTTCACAAAAGTATCTACAGTCAACATTGAAAATACTGTACCTACCATTTTAACCATCAATTATTAATAATGTACATATTTTTATTAGATTTTATTTTGAAGTTACGTATTGCTTCTAATTTATTTTTATTTATTTTTAATGTTCATTGCAAATTATTTTTAAAAATGAGACTGTTATGTAGATGTATTTGTTACTACGATAATTAATTTAATGTAAGTAGGTACTTGCTATATTTACATTGGGAAATGTTTTCTGCCTTGGGGCATTTAAGCTGTTGTGTTGCTGGGAAATGCACATGTAAGGGGACTTCTACTAATTAGTACCTTTCTCTAACGTATTAATTATTATATATTACTTTTTTATTACTGTATATATTGTTTACTTTTAACATATGTAGGTATTTTTTCTTATGGAGACTAGATATTTAAAAATGAAAAGAGTAAAAAAGATTTAGATAGTTGAAACCGTTTGTAGGTGTAATTTAATGTTTTATTCAAAAAAAAAATTAATATTTTATTTGCTGTTTTTTTGTATAGATAGGTACGTATAAATTATTAAATCACAAACTGCACTATTATTTAATTTACGTTTTACATTTCTTAACGTTTTTTTAATGTTTACGTAACAAACTTGTATAAATACGTAGGTACGTATTAATTGCATACCTATATGTAAGTTTTTATTGATATTTTAGGATTTAATGGACCCAATACCATATTTATAAAAATATACATTTAAATATCTATAGATATATAGGTACTCTATATATTTTGATTTTTAAAAATTTATATTTTCAAAAAACCAACAAAAATACTAAAATAATTAATAATATCCACGAAATATTTTTTAGTAAACTTTACCTAACAGATGTAGATAAAGATTTTAAAGAAATTAATTTATTATTTTATTAAGATATACCTAGCATGAAGATGAAAAAACTTTTTTTTATTAAACTACTGCCTAACTAAGTACCTAATGTAATTTTAAATTGAAAACAACTAAAAAAATGTATAGAATAAATAGATTTAAACTGAATTTTACGAAACAATAAACCTATTGTGTCTCAATACAAATATATGAAATAGATTTTATGTTTGAAAAAAATTGGAACAAAAATGAAATCACTTGGGTACGCAATATTTACCTATGTATACAATAATACAATTTTGAGTGTAATGTTATACTTTTGTCATAATGGTGATAAAGCAGGTCAAGGTATACGAGAAAGATATATCACTTCAAAACATTTTCTTTTTATATAAATTCGAAAAATGGAAAACACGAGGAGCTGACTATTTACATATCTTATCATATAAAACTTCAAACTATCGTTTTTTGACAGAAAAGTGTCACAAAATTTACGTAGATGATGTTTGATAGCACATTTTCATAACGAAATAAATAAACAAATTAATCTTGATTTCAAAGCCACAATCTTATCGAATAACTATTTATGTAAAATGAGAAATTTTCCTCACTGTAAAATGAATATTAAATTTATAGGCATTTAATAGAACTTCATTTATAATACATTATTGAAAATTGTTGATAATTTTCTTAATATTCAAAACAAAGAAGAAACTACACTTTATTTTGGAGAAATACAAATATTTTTTCTTTAATTATGTACAACCTGTGGTGATAGGTACAGCACGCACGTTATTAAAGTGAAAAAGTATTTTTTGTGTTGTTTACATTTTTTTTAATAATATAAGTAGTGGGTACATACCGTCAATATTAATGTGAACAAGAGAAGTTTAAAAAACTCATTGCAAAAGTCTTTTGGTCGTTCCTCTTTGTCACGAAAGTTCAAAAACCGAGTTTATGTGCGAAAGCCCTTGGCAACTGGTGGTAAGTTGCGTCGCGACGCCACTCTAAAAGCTCACACGCCGTTCGAATGACGACGACGTCGCCCGCCGAAAGCACAAACACACGTGCGGTGGATGAAAATGGAAGATGTGAATAAACGATCTTCGGTCCACGAACGCGAAATATGAACTGCGCCGGCGGTATTTTGCTTTATTTTTTTACGAATTATTGCGTACTCTTGCTGTTCCAACGTTTACGTACCACGACTGACTGAATCGGAGGAACGAGACGTTGATCATTTTATAAAGAAAAGACCTTGCTTGAATATACGCTCGTTCATACATTTTTTGTCTGAATCTATAGGGTAACCAAATTAATGCGGTACAGAGCAGTTAGGAAATCGAATTCCTGAGAAAAAGACCAGAGATCCACGAATTTTCATATCAGAAAAGCCTTAATTGATCGATATATCTAACACTCAGAAGAAAATCAAAAGATTACCATTCGTTTTTATCTAGTAACTGATGATATAAATTTGCCTTTAGTTAAAACCAAAAAAAACTATTATCGTGTTTGATTCAATCTTCGGAAACTTTAATGAAAAAACAATATTAGATCGACATAAAGTGGGCAAAGATAAGCACAAATTCCTAATAAGAAATCCTAAAACCATGTCCAACATTAAGAAATATTAAAAACGCATTCTTGACGTTGTTATGTCATCTGGGATCAATTCTTCAAAAACTGACATGCCATACTAAACTCATAATAATCTTCCAAGACCACCAAAGAATAAGTAAGTTTAGTTCCTGTTATTTAGGACCATTGTCAATAGCTGAAATCTGAGAAAATATCTAATATCTGAGAGAGAGACATGTCAGACTAAAAACATGGTCATTATCAAGACCACATAAGGAAGATTAAGATAATTCCTGACAATCAACATTAATTTCAGCAACTGAAAACCAAACAAATGTCAATCCTAAACAGAGCGACATCAGAACTCAAACCTCAACTACCTTTAAGTAAGTATATGAGAGAATTACATACCGCACTAAAACCATGTTTATTGTCAAGACCACAGAAGAACGATTAAATTATTTCCTGACATTCAAAACCAAGTTTAGTATCTGAATGCTAAACAAACGCCAACCCTTATAATGAAGACATACCAGATTCATACCACGACCAATTTTAAGACCAGTGAAGGAAGATTCCAGTCAATTCTCGTCGTTTAAGATCAACTGTAACACTTGGTATGCGACAAAATGTGAAGTGTTTGAGAGAATGACATGCCAAATTAAAACTATGACCATCATCTAGACCACAGAAGTAAGAATAAGCTAATTCGTGGTATTCAAAACCATTAGCAGCACCTAAATAGTAAACAGCGGGCAATCCATACAAAGAAGACATACAGATTCAAACCACAACCAGTTTTAAGACCAATAAGGAAGATTCCAGTCAATTCTTGACGTTTAAGACCAACATGTAACACTTGGTATGCGAGAATAATGTCAAGTAGTTTGAGAGAATTACATACCGTAAAACCATGTTTATTGTCAAGACCACAGAAGAACGATTAAATTATTTCCTGACATTCAAAGCCAAGTTTAGTATCTGAATGCTAAACAAACGCCAACCCTTATAATGAAGACATACCAGATTCAACCACAACCAATTTTAAGACCAGTGAAGGAAGATTCCAGTCAATTCTCGTCGTTTAAGATCAACTGTAACATTTGGTATGCGAGATAATGTGAAGTGTTTGAGAGAATGACATGCCAAATTAAAACTATGACCATCATCTAGACCACAGAAGTAAGATTAAGCTAATTCGTGGTATTCAAAACCATTAGCAGCACCTAAATAGTAAACAGCGGGCAATCCATACAAAGAAGACATACCAGATTCAAACCACAACCAGTTTTAAGACCAATAAAGGAAGATTCCAGTCAATTCTTGACGTTTAAGACCAACAGTAACACTTTGTATGCGAGTAATGTCAAGTATTTGAGAGAATTACATACCGACTAAAACCATGTTTATTGTCAAGACCACAGAAAACGATTAAATTATTTCCTGACATTCAAACCAAGTTTAGTATCTGAATGCTAAACAAAGCCAACCCTTATAATGAAGACATACCAGATTCAAACCACAACCAATTTTAAACCATGAAGGAAGATTCCAGTCAATTCTTGACGTTTAAGACAAATGTAACATTTGTTATCAAGAAAGTAAGTGTTTGAGAAGTGACATGCCAAATTAAAACTAGACCATATCAAGACCAAGAATAAGATTAAGCTATTCGTGTATTCAAAGCCAATACAGCACCTAATACTAAATAAAGAGCTATCGTTGACAGGATGGCACGCAAGACTCAAACCACAGCACCGCACCAGCAAAAGAAGAATAAAGTTAATTCTTGATATTGAAAACCAGTTACAATATGCGGTATGTCAGAGTGACATGCAACACTAAAACCATGACCGTTATCAAAACCATAGGAGAATGAAAACCAATTTCAGCACCTTATGTACTAATAAATGCCAAATCTCATTGAAACCACATAAGACTCAAACCACAACTACTTTAAAGTCTAGTAAAAGAAGATGAAAGTAAATTTCTGATGTTTAGGACCAGTCGCAAAACCTGGTATGTGAGAAAATATCTACTATCTGAGAGAGAGTGTCTGACTTGTCTGACTAAACCATAGCCATTAATAAGATCACGGAAGGAAGAGTAAGTCAATTCCTGACACTCAAAATAATTTTTAGAACGTGGCACATGAAGCAAAGGGTAATTATTAACAGTCTGACATTGCAGATTAAAACTATGACTATTATCAGGACCACCAAAGGTAGAGTAAGCTAATGTCTAACTTTTAACCAATTTCAGAACTAGACCAAACCATGACAAGGCTGACATACACTGCTCAAACTACAGCAACTTTTAAGACCAGTGAAGAAAAAGTAAAGACGTCATACATGAAAAAAGAAAATCTCCAATATCTGAATTTGATTTGCTAGACTAAAGCAATGACCATTGTCAAGACGATAAAAAGAAAGAGTAAGGCAATTAAGACATGCAACATAAAACTAAGATCTATTATTATCAAGCCCAGCAAAAGAAGACAAACACTATAGAAGAAGAGTAGGTAAGTTAATTCCTGACATTCAAGACCATTTTTAGAAATAAGGGGGACTAATTCTTGACAAGCAGACATGTCACACCAAGAAATCAAGACACTATAGAAGAAGAGTAGGTAAGTTAATTCCTGACATTCAAGACCATTTTTAGAACAAAGGGGCAATTCTTGACAAGCAGACATTCACACTAAAATAAGACCATTATCTCAAGCCCAGAAAAGAAGACAAACACTTAGCGAAATATATTAATGTACATACATTATGTCAAGTGCAAGTTTAATGCTTTCTGTCAAAATATCTGACAGATGGAGTTTTTCAAGCCAGCTTTGAGGGCACCTACTTGTAAGTGATTTTAATTCAAATATCATTCGAACAGAATGCAAACTAATTGCAAGACAAACTCCTAATTGGTTTTATCCACCCTTAAACTTGGTATAAGTGTGAGATCGAGGTCAAGACAAGACTAGATCTAGATGAAAAACGAAAGTAAATATACAAAATAAGTATAAACATGTAGAAGTTGCAGATATGTAGATTCAATTTGTTAAGTGGTTTCAGGAAAATAGGGATAAATACCTACATATTGAATACAAACGATAATTATATTATTAGTCTGTTAGATTTTCTGAAATTTGAACAGAAAGGTAGTGTCGTACGAATGCAAAAATGTTTATTCCATTTAGCATTTCTAATTCTACTAATACTTCGTGCACATATTTCTTCAAATATGAACCAGTACGTTATGTTTATCCACTTAAATCATATTAATTGTAGTTAATAATCTTATCACTATAAATGTCGTTATGCAAGCATCACAGAAATGTTGAACAAATACAGACGTTATCTTTTAACCAATATGGGTACTTATAAAATCTTTTATTATATCTAATCTGCTATATAGGTAGGTAAATTTCTTTTTTATAACTTATTTACTGGATTAAATAGTCAATTACAAAGTATTTTAAAAATGGAACCTAGTACATGCAACTTTATCATTTTGTCCAAAATAGATTATTTAATTTGGTTGGCGACAAACTGTCTATTTACTATCGCTTTTTATATAGTTTTTTTATTGCTTTTTGTTAAGAAATTGGAAACAGGAATAATATTAATCACATTAAATAATTGGGTTCTTCTAAAATGACAAATGTATATATTGACTTTATAATGTTTCCAGGAAATTTGCAAATAATTGGCAAATGATAAGATCAATTAATAATTTATTAATTTAATTTAAACGTTTCACTATCAGACATAAACCATTAGGGACTTTTAGTGATGATTGTTGTAAACAGTAATTTTTCTGGCAGTTTGCTCAAAGTTACCTTATCAATTCCGCCCTTAAGTAATTAATTATCAAGGAAAGCTAACACGGTTCTTGTTCCTGTTTAACAAAGCAAAACGAACAAAACAAAAACACTTTAAAGCCAAAAATAACAACAACGACAACAACAAAAATAAAACTGAGCCAGAAAGTTTTTGCACCATTTTAAAATAGAAAAATAAGCATTAAGGGATAATGATCATGTTTCCTTAAATGATAAATGATTCGTCTAAAATTCATCATCATGCAGGAGTTCAGTCACCAAGAGGCAGTGGCGTAACAATAGGGTGGCAGGGCTGGCAAAATGCCACGGGCCCCCGACCCAAGAGGGCCCCGTCCCAAGAGTCCGTGAGCTCAAAAATATTTTTTTACATTGTACCTGAGTATTTTATTTTATTTGAAAAGTATATTTTTATAAGTTGTGCTTAAAATCCAAAGTGAGACAACTAAAGACCATAATACAAATTTAACTTAATAACATTAAAAACATTAAACCCTACTAGATGGGCAGGACGTTATGATGCCGTTTTTGCTTTAAAAGTTCGGTTTGTTGAAGTCCAAAAAGCGCTAACGAAAATAATTCTGTTAAATTGCAAATCAGATGAAAGAAATGAAGCTGTTTCGCTCAAAAAGAAGATCGAAAACTACAATTTTATTACGTTATTGGTTTTTCATTGCAAGATCCTACTTACTATCGATGCAGCCTCTAAAGCACTTCAGTCTAAAGCCACCGATCTGTCAAATGCTTAAAAACGTTTGAAAATTTGTCTAGAAGAATTGGAAAGGTATCGACATGAATTTGAAAATTTAAAAATGGAAGCAAATAGTGTAGCAGTAAAATGGTCCATCACCCCTGAATTTTCTAAAACTCGTCAGAGGAAGGTAAAACGCCATTTTGATGAGCTTTGCGAAGATGAGCGTCTCCAAGATCCGGCAAATTTGTTCAAAGTGATCGTATATTTTATCGAGTATTAGACATCATTATAAACCAACTGAAATCGCGTTTCCTTCCAATGAATGAAATTGTTTCAAATTTCAGTGTTTTGCAGCTTTCCACTTTAAAAGTTTTAAATGACACTGATCTATTAAAAAAAGCTCTAAAATTTGTTGAGATATATAAAAAAGACATACCTGAATCATTTGCCAGGAAAATTCTCAGTTTTCGATCCACTTTCAGAGACGAAATAGAAAAATCTTCGTGTATTAGAGACCTTGCTGATTTATTAATAATAAAAAATTATTTTATGTCCTGCAGCTTTACCGAAGTATGCACTGCATTAATGTTATTTCTTACAATTCCTGGGACTACAGCTAGTGCTGAACGATCATTTTCAAAAGTACAATTGATAAAAACCTATTTAAGAAACTCTATGAGACAAGACAGGTTATGTAACTTGGCTATTCTGTCTATTGAAAATTCTATGGCTCGATCTTTAAACTTTGGTGATGTTATAGACACTTTTGCGGAACAGAAAGCTCGAAAAAAATATTTTTCTTAATAAGTATCTTATTGAAATTAAATTGTTATTTTTATTTCATTGTAAATGTATGCAGGTTTCCTAACGATGTTGTTTCTTCACCGAAAAGCTAGCGAATAGATGATGAATGCATTGAGATATTATGTTCTATGGATGAATGTGAAGTTTCCAATACGCATTGGGCTAGCATAGCTAGTGTAATTAGGTACGCTGAAAATCTCGAAGTTTATTAAAATTAAACTGAGTACAACGTGATGATTTTTACTGATAGGGCCCCATCAAAAGAATTTGCCACGGGCCCCAGATGGTATAGTTACGCCACTGCCAAGAGGATCACGTTAATTTCGAATCCTCCCCAGATGACTAAAAGCAGACAACTGAAACTAATTAATCTCAACTTAATTAACAGTAATTTACGGATATCTTATTGTTTATGTTATGTTATATACGCTGCATTTCCTGAAGTACTTCTGGATTAAATATTTTTTGTAAACATGTGTGTTTTATTGTGCATTGTCCTACATACTTAAGTGTTAATTACTGCCTGTTCAACTAACATCTACACATATCTGCTAATTATCATATTTAGGTATTCTCTTATATACCATACTAGCAGCAATACCCGGAGTTGCTCGGGTAAGAATATATCACACGTTTGATGGAACATTCTAGAATATTCGCGAATTTAGAACTATCCAGAACATCCTTTAATGATTTAAAACAATCTTTTTTCAACATTCTGAAACATTCTTGAATGATCTTCAAGATTCTGGAACATTCTTGAACATTGCCAAATCATTCTGAAATGTTATAAATAAAACATTCTTTTACTTCTTAGAACATATTTGAACTCCCTGTAACATTCTAAAAAAATCTGCTTCATTCTCATCCACACTTCGTGCTGTTTGCTGGGTGAGTAGTCACATAAGTAAGACTTCTGGCGGGGATGACTAATCGATTGATAATAATTGATCAGTTATCGACCACTGAGAGTTGAAGATTATTTCAGTACTAATATCGCTATTAAAAAATGGGGGTTGGTGGTAGAAGGATGAAAATTAAGGATTACATGTATTTTTTAATGCCAAATCATAAAAAAATTAAAAAAAAATTTGCCCAAAAAATAAAAAGTTAGGGGTGGTCTTTTTTTATTCCGGTAGGTACTTACCATATGTACTAGTCACAATAAATACATCATTTAAAAAAATTTTAAAAAATAATAACTAGAAACATTGTACTTAACTGTTTAATTTTTTAATATCTTGTAAAAATTGTACCTACCTACCAGTATTTATCTACACTTACCTCAATGATAAATTAAATACAATAGGAAGATACTAATTATTATATTACTTATAATTAGTTAAAGTTGTCGCAAGTAATTATAAGAAAAAGAAATATCACTTAGTATCGTGATTTCTAATACGCTTTTAAATACCTAGTGCGGTTGCCCTTTGATGATAACAGCTATGAAACAGTTGGTAAAAACAAAGGATTGTAGGTAGGTACTCTAAAGGTTTACGATTAATTAGCAGCAGGTAATTGCTTTTTAAGTGTATTATCGTCAATTTTGTTACTTATCAAATTAACGAAAGATAAATTATTCAGTTTGAACAGGATCACACCGACTATTTAACTGCATCATCAACTAAAAATAAGTTTAACAAAAAGTTTTGAACAATACCTACCTTAAATACATTAAATCACCAACTCTTATTAATTATTATGACATATTTTTTAAATATATTTAACAATGATAAAAATCTGGTTTGATTTAATAAATTTTTTTTAAATAATATTGAATGAGAGTACATAATAATCTCCTTATTCTGGAAAGTACACCACAATTGGTACATTAAAAGAAACGCCCTGTACATATCATCATCCCCTGTGCTATGAGATCAAACTTAGGCGCTCTTTGAACTGCTTAAATACATGGTTAATAAAAAGTTCGACGAGGTCCTCCTCTTTTGTTCTTCTTACAATGAACGATAAAGGAAAGGTTCTTTCAGTAAATTTGTTCAAGCAAATGATTAAGAGTCTTGTTATTAATTCTGGTCATTAATGGCAGTAATAACCGGAAAACTCACAGTAATTAATCGATTCAGTCACCGGGTAGGCGTGGTATAGGACTCAAACCAGTTAATTCTGATTTAGTTAAATTTTGCTTCTCGTTAACTGATACAAACTCATAAGAATAGTTGAGATCATTTTAGAGGATTGACGAAATTAAATGTAGTTGTTTGTTTTATTTTTGTTTATTAAATAAGTTTTATACAGGGTTTTTCAAGTTGATGGGCTATTAGAATAGCCTTATAGATCGTAAGAGGATAAAAATGGGAGTCGATTGAAAAAATACAAAATTGTAGGTGCCATTTGAAAAAACGAGGTTATTTGTGTTTGAAGTTTTTAAATTTTACAATTTTATTTTGAACGCCCTGTATAAATTATTTAGCTCAATTTTGTCAAGGCGTCAGCTATTACTAGCAAAAATTTTAACAATCTGAGTCGTAGTTTGTGGAAATCATGATTTTTTATAGTTTGGGTTGGGGTAGCGATTTTTTTTCTGTAAATTAAATTAACTCTGAAACCGATCGTCATAGGTGTACAAGTTGGTTATCAAACTTACCTTAGAATTACACGTTTTATTCGAATTCAGCGTAAAAATATACCATTCTATTTAAAATAACAAAGTTGGTGTCGACTTCCGGTATAACCGGATGTAAATCGAACATGAAAATATTTTTAAAATAATAACCAAATGAGCTCAAGTTTCAGAATTGAATTCCTTTTACTAAGTAATTCATATACTTCTAATAGCTTATCAACTTGAAAAACGCTGTATATTGCTTTTCTTAATAAAAAAATACCGACCAAGTGCAAGTCGAACTGGCGCACCGAGGGTTCCGTACAAACCTGTATATATGTGATGTAACTAAAAATTTAAGGTTTTCCGAATTTTTCCTTTATATATGCTATAAAACATTGCTTCATGCCAAATTTCAAGATTCTAAATCGACTGGAAGTACCCTTTAGGTTTTGATTCCCTTGCGAGTAGTTGCGAGTTTGAAAATATGCGGCTTAAATTGCTGTTTCTTTTGATTGCGTTGACATAGAAGTTTTATTTTGTTACAGCTTAAAGGTATTAAAGACCTGAGTATTTGATATGAATTACAATTTAATACCTCTACGCGTTCATGAGGAAAGGGGTAGTAACTTTAAAATTATTAAAAATATTTTTATTATATGATGTAACTAAAAATTTACGGTTTTCGCAATTTTTCCTTTATCTGTGCTATAAGACGTTGCTTCGTACCAAATTTCAAGATTCTGAGTTCACGGGAAGTACCCTGTAGGTTTTGATTCGAAAATTTACGGAAATTTGCGTCATAAACGGCTGTATATTTTAATTGCGTTGGCTTAGAAGTTTGATTTTTTCACAGCTCCAAGGGACAATAGACCTGAGTATTTGGTATAAATTTTAGCTTGATACCTCCACGCGTTCCCGAGACGGACGGACGGACAACGAAGTGATCCTATAAGGGTTCCGCTTTTTCCTTTTGAGGTGCGGAACCCTAAAAAAAACAAATAAAAATAAATTTAGACGCCTTGCAGCAATTTTTAAATCCTTTAACTTTTTGAGACTGACGATATAAACATTGGCCTTAATAATTCAATTTAATTTTAAATTAATTTTTAAGATAAAGGATTGCTCCAAGAAAAAGTACATAATGAAAAGTTTGTGGTAAACCTAACAGGAGCAGAAATAAACTCAAGTTTCTTGAATCCTCCAAAGGACGGCAGATAATATTGTAGCTGATGTTCCGTTGAGAGGTACGAGGAAATCCCTCAATTTTGTCCTGAATTCTGAAAAATATATAATTTAGAAGGAATAGAAAGAAATTTTTTCCTGAAAGCTTCTATTTTTTTTATACCAAACAATTTGGAATATATTATTAAATATTGAAACACTTTACTTGGAAGCATTTTTATTAATAGCTAGATGCTTCCAAATAAAGTGTTACTGGAATTAATTGAGACGTTTCCTTACTACTTTGCTGATGCTGCAACCTATAAAACCAAAATCAAATTATGTTTAATATAAAACAATTTAAAACAATGAAATGATAATATAATTTGAAATAAATCGTTACTTATCAATTTAAATTAAACATCCATTAAACAATAAATTGAGAGGCATTTGAAATAAGTATACTTACCTAATTAAATTACTAACTTAAATAAATAAAGTTGTGTCATTCGGTTCAACATCATCATCTCCCTAATGCATCCATGAAATTGTCCATTCTTGACAGAAGCAAGGGCATCAAATGTCCAGACAATTCAATGATTTCTAATTAAAAAAATATATTTATATTTTGATAAGTACTAGCAGCAATACTCGGCGTTGCTCGGGTAAGAATATACAATGTACATATCACACGTTTGATGGAACATTCTAGAATATTCGCGAATTTTTAACTATCCAGAACATCCCATAATGATTCAAAACATTTTCTAACTTTTTTTAACATTCTGAAACATTTTTGAATGATCTTCTAGATTCTGAAACATTCTTGAAAATTATCAAATCATTCAGAAATGTTATAATAAAACATTATTTTACTTCTTAGAACATATTTGAACCCTGTAACATTCTAAAAACATCTGCTTCATTCTCATCTCCACTCCGTGCTGTTTGCTGGGTGAGTAGTGACATCAGTAGACGCCTGGCGGGGATGACTAATCGATTGATAATAATTGATCAGTTATCGACCACTGATGTGAGAGTTGAAGATTATTACAGTACTAATATCGCTATTAAAAAATGGGGGTTGGTCGTAGTAGGGTGAAAATTAAGGGTTGTATGTATTTTTTATTGCCAAATCATAAAAAATAAAAATAAAATTGTCCAAAAAATTAAATAGTTAGGGGTGGACAACCCTTATCGCTTAGGGGTATGAAAAATAGATAGTAGCCGATTCTCAGACCTACTGAATATGCATATAAAATTTCATAAAAATCGGTCAAGCCGTTTCGGAGGAGTATGGTAACTAACATTGTGACACGAGAATTTTATATATTAGATTAGGAACAGGAAATTCAACAAATAAAATGACCTAATATAAGTAAATAATTATAATCTTAATGCATAATATACTATTGAACTAAAATAGTTATTTTCTTACATTAAACAAAAGCCATTCTTCTTCACCGTTACGCATTTTTTTTCTTTAAAATATCCCTTAATTTTCCAATACCTCTGCCACTGTCATCCACCATCCATCCACAAATGCTCCATACTCTTGTTTTCATTCTGTATTAAGATTGTATTCATCCTCCCAACACATGCATCACAATTTCAATCTCCCTTTCACAAAGCCTGCAGATTATTTTTTCTCATTTCATTCAATATTTACATTCCCTGCTTTTATTACCCAGAATAAACCTTTCTATTATAGCAATTTCTGCCTTTTTTCCCTTTAATATTTCGGCACCAAATCACTCTGCCACGAGTTCCACATCAAGAACGTTAGCCCCTTTGCATATGTAAATTCCTCTATTTTTCGTAAGTTCCCGCTTCTATCTAATTCCTTACATCTTATTCTAACCATTTCTCTTATATTTTTTACCCTTTCTTCTCCATTTGACCATTTAATTTTGCCCTATTGTTATTTCTTTTAATTTTCTATGTCGTTCTTCATCGTAGGTATCTATTTCTCCTACCTATTTTTACTACCTTTTTCCTCCATATTTCCTTCCTTAAATACCCTCTACTAACTTTTCTAATTTTTCCTCATAAATTATCACCCCTTTAATAGTCTCTTCTAACATTTTCCCACATTTTGTCTCTTTTGTGTAAATGTAATTGCATCCTCCAATACATCCTCCCAACACATGCATCACAGTTTCACTCTCTCTTTCACAAAGCCGCCAGATTCTTTTTTCCCATTTCATCCAATATTTACATTCCCTGATTTCATTACCCACCCTAAACCTTGCGATTATAGCAATTCTGCCTTTTTTCCCTTTAATATTTCGGCACCAAATTATTCTACCACGAGTTTCACATCAAAAACCTTAGTCCCTCTGCGTACGTAGATTCCTCTATTTTTCTTAAGTTCCCGCTTCTATCAAATTCCTTACATATTATTCTAACCATTTCTCTTATTTTTTTATCCATTCTTCTCCACTCAACGATTTGATCTTGCCCTATTGTTAATTCTTTTAACTTTCTAGCTCGTTCGTAGTCGTATCTATTTCTCCTACCTATTTCTTTCCTTAAATCCCCTTTACTAACTTTTCTAATTTTTCCTCATAACTTATCACCCTTTTTATAGTCTCTTCTAACATTTTTCCACATTTTGTCTCTCTCTCCTTACTATGTAGTCTGGAGTATATCTATCTAAATTTAGCACCCATTTAACATATTTTTTATATATATTTTCTACCTATTTTTTTCTGCTCAACCTCAAGCCTCCACCCCGTACAATATCATACTTTTTATTTCCATATTAAATAGCATCAATCCTTTCTCAATCATCTGTCCGTAGCCTCTGTCCTATTCCCCACAGCCTTTCCATAATAACTTTTCCCTTTCCCACTTGATTGTTTATGTGCATTTCGTCTTTATTGTTTTATGCCATCATATACCCTAAATAAGAATATTTTTTAAGTTTTTATATCATTATTCCTTTCCATCGTACCTCTTGTTTTCCCCGCCCCTTTCTTCCTCTTACTTCCCCTGCTGTTTCCATACATATTTCCATTATTTTTTTAATAATCGCTCATCTATGCCCATGTATCTTTCTTAACATATACAGTAATTCCTTTCTATTCACATTAATGCATAGTACAGTTTGTAAATTAATTGTTCTCAAGGTGGTATACGAATCCTTTGCAGCTTGGTAGAAATTGATTTCTTGAATTTTTCATTATATCTATATTTTTTTTTATTCTATATGATACAATTTAATCAACAAATATTACCTTTATATACACACACATATTCTCCTCCTTAAAAATCAGACCAATTTTCTTAAATGAAAATGACAACATTCTTCTTCATTAATTATTATAATTAAAAAGTTATTATTTATGCTTATTTATATGTGTGAGCTATTTTCTTGTATTCACGGATATTTGTATCGATTTTGTCATGCTTAGAGAGGTTCCAAATAAATTACCGTCGAGTGAAGCACCTCTTAGGAAAATCGACTAATAAAACGATTATTTTAAACTTTGAGTGGTTTAAATGAAAAGTGCTATTTTTACCACTCGGAAGTTTATACAGAACATAAACATTTAGCATTGAGATTTGAGAATGAGTGATTGCCCAAGTTCGATATTTTTACTACTAAAATGCAGTCAAGTCGTTCAGGATACAGCAAAGGAAACATATTGCACTGATTGATCCCATTTCAAACGTTTTGGTCACTGGTTCTACTATTAAATAATTCTATTATTAAAAGTCAATGGATGATGACGTTTTGACCCGACCACCAGCCATTTTATTGGATAAAAATTATTCAATGTGAATAATAAAATTACAATAAATAGCAAATACTATGAAACCAACACAAATGATTAATTTATTGTAAATGCAAAGCATCAATAAGGGGATCAGAAGTAACAATGGATGGTGAGCTAGCTTTTTGGACAAACGTGAAGAAACTTTAAGGGCAGAGTTAGAAAACACATAATTTTAATCTTACAGACATGAGCCAGTTTTATTAAAAAATTTAGAGAAAAAAAATTTTTTTTACGAATAATTTGGCTCTTAAATTAATTTGTAATGAACTACTTTGTAAGTGTAAGGTTTTATTTACAAAAATAATAATATAAGTAGTGACCTAGGCCTTGTTCTGATATTTCTTTTTTAATAAATGTTAAATGTGTTAAGGATTGTTTACATTTTCAACACCCTATAAACAATTAATACGAGCTTTACGAGGTGCTAATCGAAAAGTCACACACTCGTTACACAGTTATGTAATTTGTTCTACGTAACTGGTTTGTTTGTATTTACAAATTATTTTAAAATGGATGTCATCATGATATCTATTTGAAAGACCTGGTAAGGTTGTTAACAATAAATAAAAAGGAAAAATATGTAGATTAGGAAATTGAAAAAAGGTACAATTATTTTAAGAGATACAAGGAGCAGTCGAAATTTTTCAAACTACCTTTACTTCAGCTATAAATGATGCAAATTTTAGACAGGGTTATTCACGCTATACACCACTGAATATTACGACCAAAATATCTGTTATGGTTACCTTTTAAAATTATTTTCATTTTATACAGGGTGTTCCAAATGCCCTAAAAGTATCAAAGTTATGTTTTTTTAAATGGAACCTCATGCATATTATTGAATTTTCGGATTCTTCGATCAAAATAAGTGTCTGTTCTGATAAGGTTTATAACACCTAAACCTTAAGGTTTTTTAAAGAGTTAGAATTTTGCATTTTGAATATGCAACACCTTAAAAATAAATAATAACATCTGACAATAAACACCAAAAGCAACTAGATACATTGGAACTTTTATTTAAAAAACTCCAAATGGCGCATAAAATAATTATTTGGCGTTTCCTGAAAAAACGCGAATATTTAGCTTATGATCACCCTAATACCAATCGATAGGTAATTAAAAACTACATTTCCTGGTGTGTTAAAAAATATGGCATAATATTTAAATTAATCAAATTAAAACCCTTTAAAGTTCTTACTTAAGTAGTGTAACCACCCGTCCCCGGTTGCTATAAATTTTGAAATTTTTCTTAATATTTATTTTTATTTGAATGCAATCTTATTGATAGTGATGTACATTTTTTCATTTTTCTTCTCTATTAAAAATTTACTCAATTCAAGTGAAGTTTTGGTTTTCTAAAAGACGAACATAAAATACTTCATAATATTGTACAACCTATAATCCTGCGTAACTGGTCAGCTCACGCATTCCAGACGGTCGTTTGTCTAGCCGTGTTACGCCGGGACCTCTCGATATGTAACACTACTGTTTACACCAGCAGACAGGATTCTTCGGGGTGCAGTAGGTAAGGGGTAGATTGTCGAATATAGGAATCGCCCGCTCAAAAATTTGTAAGAAAGAGAGACGTTCATTTGTAACCAGATGAAAGAAGTAGGACAGGAAATATTCCCACGACTAACTAACTTCAATCGGTTCGTAGACGACGGCGGGTTACAGGAAGAAAGGGGCCTTGGTTAGCCACGAACTTACGCAAAAGAAAAGGACAGGAGAGTCTGGGTAGCCACTGTATTACGTAAGGAAGGAGTAGGAATTTTTGTATAAAAGGAATGACGATCTCCACAGAAAGGAGGTCTCCGACATTCCACCTACCCTGGCAAGGAAGAGGGAGACTCTCATACGGAGTTGTAATTGTTGCTCTCTGAAGGAAATTGATTGGCTGTGGCGAGACGAGGGTCAAATATATGGCCTGCTCTGCACTTCGGTCTGAGATAGTTTCTTCATTAAAAGCTTGATTGGCTGTGGCGAGACGAGGGTCAAATATGGCCTGCTCTGCACTTCGGTCTGAGATAGCTTCACCGTACTAATAAAACTCTTTCAGCTATGGAAACAATAGACTGTTGTAGGGTGCAGTCTAACGTCTAAAATATGGTCTGGTTCCTTTCCGGTAGGCCCAATATCTATTAAAACGAGCACGGTGATACAGACGACTGACTGTGAAGTCCCAACGAAGAGCTATTTGTCCACATGATGAGTGAGTCTCAACAATTTTTTATTCGTAACCATATCTGTTTTAGGGACGACGATCTTAAGTGACATATACCGACCAACATTATTTAAAGGCGATAACTAAATGGCAGGTCCCAAACAAACATAAATTAGAGGCGATGACCTTCAGTGTCATGTCTGGACCATACTTAAAATAGAGGCGATGAATCCTTCAGTGGCATGTCTCGATCAACACCATTTTAGAGGCGATGAATCCTTAAGTGGCATGTCTCGACTTAATTTAATATTTAACTCCTAAAATTAAATGTAATGGTACTAGATAGGTCTGACCAGCACTCACTTTTGGTTTATTCATCTCTTATACTTGGGCATATCTCAGGTTTTGTTTTGGTAACAAGTGTGACTATTGCATTGTTTATTTAAAGTTTTGTCCAAATTATAAGGTGAAACTTTCTATTGAAGAACTCTTGGTTTGAGAGGAGGAAGTCTTTGTAAGTGACGTACTTTGTTGTTCTGAACTATCATAAAATAGGGGCGATGACCTTAAGTGGCATGTCCCAAACTTACTGGTAGAGGCGATGAATCCTTAAGTGGCATGTCTCATATACCAAACCAAACAAACATACTATATTACCGTGAACATGAGAACTTCAGACAACAAGTATTTTTGACATGTACTACCTAAGTCCCCCGGTAGTCCATGGCTTACAGCAGGTGTGGCTATAATCACAGTTATAGTCCCGTCTGACACGACTTCTATCCTCCCGGGTCAAGATGAACATGTGAAAGGGCCGCCTACACTATTAGTTGGCGCAGGGTTCTAACTGACCGAACTTTGTAGCAACACCCTATATATTTTGGTATTTGGTTTTAGCAACGTCATACATGTTACTCCCCTAAATGTTACCACGTTATTGGTCATATTAGATTTGTAAAATACGCTATTGAGTTATGATGGCCTGGTTGGGTTTTGCTGGGGTTTCCCCAATCCTCGCTACAGATGTTGGACCATTTAAGGTTCCCCAGATAAGATAAAACAAAGCAAATAAAATTATTACTCAACCTCTTGTGTTTTCTTGTTATCACATATAGCTTGTACGGAACTCATAAAAGAATCTGATTTATGTTACTACTTTCACACAACGTAATTTTAAAGGTCCTACCACTATTGACGATCACGATCATTGCCAATTTTGTTCTTTTGAAGGTTTATTGTTTGTTTTATTTATATTTACCTGTCCCGACACCATTTTTACCAGTTCTGACCCGACCCGGGGATGAGCGGTTACAGTAGTATTAATTTTTGGACACTCTGTATAAGATGGCGAGTTTATTATAATTGGGATATAAAATATGTTCTATTGTTACACTTCATTGTAAATTTTGCTTACATAACTTAAATACTTCTTAAGTATTTGAAACATGAAAATTAGGTTAGATTTTCATAAAATTCAAATTATTTAAAAAACCTTAAGGTTTAGGTGTTATAAACCTTATCAGAACACTTATTCTGATCGGCGAATCCAAAAATACAATAATACACAGGGGGTTACATTTAAAAAAACATAATTTTGATACTTTTAGGGCATTTGGAACACCCTGTATAATATGAAAATAATTTAATAATAGGCCTCGATATAACCCAAAAGTTAAAGTATTTGAAAGTCTCGTATTTTGGTCGTAATTTTCCGTATCGTATACCGTAAATAACCCTTTATATATATTTTTTTTTTTGTAAATATGATGTGGGAGAACTTATTTTTTTAGCCTTTTCCTTTTGAGTTTACTTCACTGTAAAGAAAAACAATTTTCTACCCCTCACATTATATTGTTTTTACTATTATTACAATAATTAGAAGAAAAAGTAGCCCGTTCCTGTTCTGTACAGCGTCAACAAATTGGTTTGTAGTATCGCTGATGAAGAGTTAATTTAAACCCATTTGATTTGTTTAGTTGAAACGCTTTGCGATTGACACACATTTATAGTAGCACACAAAGCCGTTCCATCCTTTTGTTTTGGTTGAGTATTATCCGGAATTAATTTAAAAAAGCTGGTTGTTCCAGGATCACTTCAGTTTGAACTCCCTTCGCCAATGTTAATGGTGAGTGCATTCATTGCTAAGCGATCTGCGCTAATTAATTCGACGGCGGTAATTGCATGTGATGGAAACGAGCGTTTACTGGTAAAAATAAATTAATTAATGGGCAGTACCGATTTAACCACTCTGCCGATTGTTAAAAACTGCTAATTGTACTGCTTCAATACGCCAACACCAGAACCGAAAATGAATAAAAATCCGATGTTTATAACATACATAAGATTGAATATTTTTTAAAAGTGACGTTTATTAAAAGTTTATAGTACGATTATTTGGATCATTTTGAACAAAAAATTCCTTTACAGTTTTTCGATCGCATGTGCCATTGTAGAGTTATTAACAATAAAAATTGTAATAGTAAGCCAATCAGAGCGCGCTGTGGTTGCTGCACCTGCATCTGATCGAATGATTGACAGTTGCAGCCGTGCAGCCTACGCCTCCTTCGGCTGCTAGCAGCAGCAATCAAAGCCCACCCTGATTGGTAAACTACTTTAATTTTTGTTTACTTATTACACGATAATTAGACATTGGATAAAAAAACTGAAAAGGAAAAAGTTTCATAGAATTTTGCAAAGAATGTAACGGTGTACTTTTCTTGTTGTTAATGTTAACCGTGTGGACGATCACTTAGGTACATTGTAATTTGATTTCCTTTTATGTATAAAATTATCGCAAAAATCGATACAATTCCCTCGCGTAATTCCGTCAGAAAATACAAAAACAAGACGTCGTGCCACACCCTTACATTAAGGTTATTGAAGTTGACTTGGATATGATGTACTTTTTTTGTTTACACAACCACCTAATTAGCATTAGTGCATTTCAAACAAAGATTCTTATTAAAGAAAAGAAGACGGAAAGTGTGAATTTGTAATTAACAGGACAGCTTCTAGAAAAATAAAACAATAAAGAAAGAAAAACTGGATGACTTAGATAGACATTTATTGTCCCTGAAATTGTCATTGTCAGTAAATGAGAATGACTTCTTCGTTGTCTTTATGATTTATAATTATATTAAAAAAAATTGTTATATAAATAACTTGTGGTTAATAAAAATTTAAGCATGAAACGTTCAGGAACATTTAAAAAAATAAAAATAATGGCGCTATTTATCGTGCAGGCAATCATGGCGGTCATACGCCATATTGTAGTCGTTCATTTAAATTTACACAGGAACACAATTAATAATTGCTTTTAATTGACGTTCTGTAATACTTTATTTCGGTTAAAAATAACATATTTCTATGAGATACTTAAACTTTAAATTTCAAGTCCTCGTTTTGTTCATTTTTTAACAACATTTTTGTTACTATTTACACCACGTGGTCATGAATTCTTAAAATGTAGGTAAATTTTGATCAAATTTTTATCGCCAATAAAACTAATCGTAAAATATTTTGCCACGTGTATATATTTGTTCAATTCCGTATCAATTTTAATTCCGGCTATGAAATGGAAGACTGCCAAATCTCCATTCCCTATAACGTATCTTGTTCAACGAACCGTTTGATAGAACATGCTCGTAATAAATCGCTCTGTCTAAGAATAAAATCCCAGGCTCCTGTAATGTTTGGATCATAAAATTGCTGTTAC
The DNA here is from genome assembly GCA_029378335.1 of Agrilus mali. NCBI lineage: Eukaryota > Metazoa > Arthropoda > Insecta > Coleoptera > Buprestidae > Agrilus > Agrilus mali. Next base: position 11,311,259 of record CM055663.1, on the reverse strand, counting down.
GTGAAAAACTACTACATTTGTGTTTTATCCCCTACTACGATCCTTCAGAAAACTTTTTCATAAATAATTTTTTTCAAATTTCGCGCTAATGTAGACACTTTTATTAGAATATGGCCCTATTTATTTTGTAAATGTTTTTTAAAATACTAGGTACCTACTAATTGCATTAAATTGAACGAAAACTTTTCGATTTAAATTAGCTAAGTATTTTGTAAAGTTTACCCTTATCTGAAGGGAAGTTTGTCTGGAAGTTAGTGACACCATTTTCAGCTGATAACAACGATGACATGAACTCAATTTATTGTTCCTTGGTCCTATTTTATCTAACGACAACGCCACTTTTTCTTTCAGAAGCGGAATTAAAAACAGTTTTGCTGTCTCTTTACAGGGTTGATACTAAAACAGATGGGAATGAAAGGAGGAAATTGAATGAAATTTCTGCTAACTTGTACATAGATAGAGAGAAAATGAATAAATATCCAAACTTTGTAATTGTAGTAAACAGCTCATTTAAAATTAAATAATAATCAAAGAACGGGGATTCTTTATTAACTGATTAATTAATTAGATTAATAAAGTTTATATTATGTGTAGCTAGATTAAATTTGCTTAAACTGAGTCTAATACATAAAATGTCATTGTTTTGAGGGATTAAAAGGAATGGTAAGGAAACTGGGAAAATGATTGTTAAAAAAAAGCTTGGAATTAAGTGGTGAGAAATCAAAAATTATAGAATTTTGGGAAAAGAGTGGTAGAAAAGGAAGGGAAAAGAAAGAGATAGCATGGAATGGGGTGGGGATAGAAAAGGTGAAGAACTATTTATATTTAGGGTGTGAGGGAATAAGACAGAAACTATATGTACCTATAAAGAAGATTGCAGAAGGAGGATTATCTTTTTAATGTGGAAGTGAGGAGTACAGTATTATATTGGATGGGAACAAAACAGTCAAGTAGAAGCTATACACTAAAAATATATAAAGTGGGTTATACAATTAGAGGGAAGTATAAAACCTGATTAAGTTTTAAGAAGGAAAACTAAATGTGGAAAGATGTGGCAGAAAATAATATAAAGGGTATTTAACTATGAAGAAAGGTTGGGAAAATTAGAAGAGGGGCGAGGGGTTATTAGAAAAGAAATATGGAGGGGGAGAACGTTAGGAATAAGGAAAAGTAACAGGTATGATGGAGGAGGGATAAGGTTAGGCAGGATTTCAAAATTAATCAATAGCAGATGATGAAGTGGAGAAGGGAGGGTAAAAATGTTTGGGCTAGATGTAGCGAGAAGATAAGCGGGATGATTTAAGGAAAATATTCGACTGGCAACCGGACTGGTTATCAATGTTTTTAGAAGTAGGGAAGGATATGAGTACCTATATTAGCTAGGTTAAGAACAGGGAAACAAATATTGGAAAAAGGAAGAGGGCAGAAAATGCAGAATGTGTGATAGATAGATAAAATATTTGAGGCACGTTTTGGCAGAATGTGAAGAAAACAGATTATAAGAAGAATGTGAAGAGTTGGTAAATGGGAATAGAGGAGAGCTGAGCCTATTAAGGAAATAATAAAAAATTGCAGGATAAGGGGGTGTGGAAAGAGAGGGTTTGCTATGGTAGTAATTAGTTGAGTTAATAATTTTTGTATAGTTTTTATTTTTATGTTTACCTATTCTTCTTGTAAACAACACCAGGTTTAAATAAAGCATTGTATACTTGTACATAAAATGTCATTCTCTAAAAGAATGTTACCATTTTGTAAATTTGAATACAGATACAGGTGCGTGAATTAACATTGTAGTTATAATTGTGATTTCTAGTCACATTCGAAGAAACACGTGAAATAATAATAAGTAAGTACCTACCTTTCTAATACAAGTTCAGTGTTATTTGAAACTTTTCTACTTTAACAAACCTTCGCCTACTTGACTATCTATTCCTCAAATAATTTGAGATCGATGTGGTATACAAGAACATTTCTGGAAAAAGTACTTTTCCTACTGTAAGTTTATGTATGAGAAAGAAGTCTAACTATAATTCAGAAAATTCAAAATAGGAGGCGAAGGGTTCAGCTATAGATAATTTCCTTTCTCCACTGAAAGAAAAACTGCAATGTACTAATTATCAAAAACACTATCAGATTGAAATTTAAGACGTTTACCTACATATTAATATAGATCCTAGTGTTTACAATAGATACTAATTTTCTTGTTTTAACGTAAAATTAGTTCCTAAATGTTCAAACAAATAAAATACTATTACTAGTATTTTCAAAAGTTTCAATTAATGAAAGAATATGCATCTTATTACTTTAAAGAAATAAACCAACTAATTGTAAAAGTTAAAGACATTTAGTTAAAAAGGCAGTGATATTTTGGTTTCATTTGATGTTTGTTTCTTTTACTTTAACATATTTGGAGGATTTACTCAAAATTAATAATTTTACCGCTGATATTGTTGCTGATTGCGTAGTCCCTACTTCAATATGAATGCGGCAAAATAATTTTCAGGCGAATAGTTCGCTTCCGCGAACAGATAAAAGAAACAGCTATGGGGAACCCTCTATCACCCTTCTTAACTGATCTTTTCATGAGGCGCTTCGAGAACGATTTGATTCATCTAGAGTACTTTCCTCGAATATGGCTAAGATATGTGGACGATATCTTTGCAATTTTCTATTTAAATTCTGATAGTCTCCAAGACTTTCTTGCCAAACTCATTTCGTTTTTCCATTCTTTTAAGTTTACTGACTGTAGAAATGTAAAAAGCTGGAATGCCACCATTTTTGGATACCTACATTGGTTATAAAGAATAGGATTATATAGAATTTGATATCTATAAAAAGCCCACTCACACTTCGAGAATTATACCCAAAGTCTCTAATCATTGTAGCCAACTTAATATGACTGGTTTTCCGCTTAATAAACATAGGAACTTTGTACAACTAAATATGTTGCTAAAGACAAAGGTTATAATTGTAATATAATTAGTCAATAAGATTAAATTTAAGAAACCCATCTCTACTTTTCAAAAAGCACTGGCAAAACCAAGTTTATTACCATGCCATATGAGCCAAGATTTACCCGAGGACTTGAAGGTATTTTTAATAAAATTGGTTTTCGTATTACCTATAGTTCTAATTCCAATTCTTTTAAAAGCTCTTCTCGATAACCCAAAGGATAAATTTCCTCTTCTAGAAAAGTCAGGGATGGATATACGAAACTGATTGTAAACACTGTAGTAAAAAATACGTTGGATAAACTAAAAACTCTATTCAAGTTAGGTCTAAAGAACATTTCGCTCAGGACACGTTCGGTAGAAAAGAAAAACCCAGTGTTCCGTATATACTTATTGAAAATCATCATATCAATATTGACAACCTTAAATTAGTTTAGGAAATCAGAAACTATTATTAGCTAAAAAAGACTTAGGCTTTCACAGCCGGCGTTTTTAGCAGAAATTGTGAAATCCGGGCTTGATGGCCGTGGTATAGGATTGTTTGTAAGGTTGTACAACCGCAGCGATGGACATTACGCCCACGCTACGTTCCCTGAGGATGCCAACCACAAATGTTGGCGAAACGTCGGATAAGAAACTTCTTCAGTGTTCTCACCGAAGGAGAAACAATCCTAGACCACCGCCATCAAGCCCGGATTTTACCATTTCTACTATAATTAGTTAGAAAGTTTTTCAAGTATGCTTATTTATAAATATAGATCAAACCCCTTCAACATTGACAAAGATCGTTGTTTAGTGTAATTTAATTTACTTTGTTTTTTTTTAAGGTAAATGTTTATAAACCAACACCGACATTTCGCTTTGTGGTGAAGTCTTCTTCAAGGATAGGTTTTATAGTTAGAAATGAACACAAATTGCAGATTTGGACTAGCGTCAGGCACATGTTAATTGAATGAAAATTGCTTAAATACTAACTTATATATTCCCCAGCACAATCTAATCTATAAAATTCTCGTGTCACAAAGTTAGTTACCATACTCCTCCGAAACGGCTTGACCGATTTTTATATTTTTTTTGCATATTCAGTAAGTCTGAGAATCGGGAACTATTTATTTTTCATACCCCTAAGTGATAAGGGTTGTCCATTCTTAACTTTTTTAATTTTTTGGACAATTTTTTTTATTTCTATTTTTTTATGATTTGGCATTAAAAAATACATATAACCCTTAATTTTCACCCTTCTACCACCAACCCCCATTTTTTAATAGCGATATTAGTACTGTAATAATCTTCAACTCTTAGTGGTCGATAACTGATCAATTATTATCAATCGATTAGTCATCCCCGCCAGGCGTCTACTGATGTCGCTACTCACCCAGCAAATATCACGGAGTGGGGATGAGAATGAAGCAAATTTACAGGGAGTTCAAATATGTTTTAAGAAGTAAAAGAATGTTTTATTACCTATAACATTTCAGAATGATTTGGCAATGTTCAAGAATGTTCCAGAATCTTGAAGATCATTCAAGAATGTTTCAGAATGTTAATAAAATAAGAAAATGTTTTGAATCATTATGGGATGTTCTGGATAGTTCTAAATTCGCGAATATTCTAGAATGTTCCATCAAACGTGTAATACCTATATTCTTACCCGGACAACGCCGAGTATTGCTGCTGGTAACTTATAAACACTTTGAAGAGGCAACATACTGTATAAATAAAATAATAAATAAATAAATAATTAAAGAGCACGTGGCTACAATCAGGAACATACACAACTTTAGGTATGTAATTAATAGAAATATTCTACCCCTATTCATATTTTTGGCCTTAATATCTCTTTTATTTTTAGATAAGGACTTTTTATAAGTTCGTTCTAAAAAAATATCGGTAATTGGATAAATGTTTATAACATCAATCAACATATTCTCACTCATTAAAGATGCACGATACTTTAAATATTGCTTATATAACTTTAAAACACAGTGACTAATTTCTGATTATTTAATGAGTTTTTTTTGTAAAGTACTGCTGGCTATAATATAAAATGCGTAACAAAACCACAAAAACATACTCTTACTACTACTAGTACATATATTATACGAGCAGTAAGTAACATACATATCATTGCGTGACATTCACAATAGTTCTACAAATGACCGAATCGTCAGATATTCATTTGCTTAATTTTAATATTTCCCAAATGACGCGATTAAACGAGTTCCTAAGAAGCTGATCGTGTTGTTTAAAAGATTTCTATTAAAGTCGGACAATGCCAGTTTCATCCAGTTTTTCCTTACTACGACCGTTCGATGATGCTCATGTTAGGTATTTCCTTTTAAGCAATTATGTTGGTAAAAAATAGAAAAGGTGCTAAAACCAATAAAAAGTGCAAATTAATTGTACCTACTACTAATCAGTAATCACCAACTAATTTCAAAATGGAAATGGTATTCACATAAATATGTGAATATAAAATTGGAAACGTTTTTTTCAATAAATTATAAAGGAAAATAAATCTCAATAACTTTTTTTATGATTTTTAGATATCAAACTGAATTTGATTTGATGAGTTGAATCTATCATATATTCATTTAAATTTGTCATGATTTTTTTAAGGTGGAGAAAAATATTAGAGAAAGAAAGATATGTATAATATATACCTAATTTGTACCAGAATGTTGGTTAACTACCCCTTAGGTTACGGAATCTAAAAGGTTACGTAAAGGGTCACGAGTTTTGGGTTAATCACTTATTATAGGTATAAGGAGATGCTTGGTTTAAATCGCCCGACCTAAATGTTTTAGGTTATTATACAGACAGGGGATATAGTGAAAAGAGGGTAGGTTTAAATTGTTCATCTAGCACATTGGCTAACCAACACTTGGCTTTTGAGGTTTAGAAAGCTTGCGTTAGAGGTCATTGGGTTTAATAAAATTGACCTTATGCCTTATGAGATTGTAAACATATTTATAATTAAAATACATGGTTATAGGGTTGCAAAGTTTATATCGTTTGGGTAAGTAATTGGACTTCTATTTCGCGCAAGTTTAATTAAGTACCTACTACATTCGAATTAGTCCACTGGAGTCAAATATTAGAGAGGGAGTTGATTGCCCTAATATTTTCTCCCCTTAAACATGTCCCTTCTTTTTGTACTTTTTTAAGTTTTATTTTTTCTCTAAAGAAGTAAGTAACCCTAAAAGTAGATAATTTCAATCCAAAGACTTAGGTATTTAAAGGGGATTTTAGGGGATTTTAGGGGATTAGGTATTTTAATGGGATAATGGAAGGAGGATCGGTACAAATTATTGTAATACGTTGAGTAACTGCCCTTTGGGTTGCGAGGTTGCAAGTTTACGTTAATGGTCGTGAAGTTTAAATGGTTTACTAGTTTACTTTACTAACTCGTTTGTGGTTTAGGTGAAGTAGTTAAAACACTTTAGTTAGAGGATTGCAAGGGTTAAAGCATCTGATCATATTTTATGTTATTGGGCTTCTACATTTCATGAGAGTTTAAGTATTATACACGTTCATGATCACCCACCGTCCCCTCATCCTACCCCTTCGTTTTATACATATTTAAGCAGTTTTATTTGTAAGATACGTACTTATATTAAAAAGGGAGTAATTTCAAACCTTGCGCTTTTTTCCTAATTATGTTAATTGCATTCGAATTTTTCATGGGTTAGCATTTATTTTGTTAAATTAAGAATTAACACAAGCATTGTTTTTTTGCCATGGTCACATATGTATTTATTTAACACTATCATGATCTTCTAAAGGTACTTATTTAAAGTGAAAGAAGGGTAAATACGTATATAAATTCTTCTTACGTGTTGGCCTACTCCCCCTAAGAAATGGGATTACATTAAATCGTACATTTTAAGAGGTTGACGTTATGGGCTTCTAAATTTATTTATATTTGCGTTAAGTAGTTTAAAATACTTAGGTTAGAGGGCATAAAATGCTTCCATTTAACATTTTATTATTCAAACTCGCCTTCTGGAGTAAAATTTTAAGGGAAAGACGGTAATGAAATGAGGGTTTAAAACGTTTACCTTATTAGCTTAAGCAATCGTTTATAATTTACGTCAGGGGGTTTAAAATGCTCAGGTTATAAGGTTGCATAGTTTTAATCGCATGGGCTTAATATTTTATGTTACTCGACTTCTCGGGAAAGTCGATCAAAATCACCAATTTATAAATATATATATATATCAAAGAGGAAGGCGATCGTCTCACTTTTCCTTTCCTTTAAGTCTGTTCCTATTGTTGTACATTTTACTGATTTCTTCTCTAAAGGAACAACCCTAAAAAATTGATAGTTTTAGCTTTTGTGTATATTAAAATAAAAGAAGATAGTGAAATGAATGTTTAAAACGTTTAACTTGTTGCCTTATGAAGTCATTTATAATTTACGTTAAGGGGTTTAAAACACTGGCTAGAGGGTTGCATGATTTAAATCGCCTACATTCAACGTTTTCAGTTACTGGACTTTTGAATTGGCAAGAGTTTGAGTCCTACATTCTAAATCTCTTTTTTGGAGTCAAATATTAAGATGGGAGGGATCGCCCCATTATTTGTCTCCCTTAAGTCTGTCAATACCTTTTGTACATTGTTAGGACTCTTCCTTTCAAGGAGCAGCCCTGAAAAATTGATAATTTCAGCCTTTGTGTTTATTTAGAGAAGGAAAATAATAAATTTAAAGTTTAAAATGTTTACCTAATGGGCTTATTAATTTATTTATAATTAACATTAAAGGGATTAAAATTTGAAAAGTTTAAGTTACAAGATTGCGTGTTTAAATAGCCTGGATTTAACAGTTTGAGTTACTGAATCTTTGATTTGGCGAGAGTTTGAGTCCTATATTCAAAATCTGCTTTTTAGAGTCAAATATTAAAGGGGATCGATCGCCCCAGTCTTCGTCTCCCTTAAGTCTGTCAATAGTTTTTGTACGTTTTAAGGACTTCCTTTCAAGGAGCAATCCCGAAAAATTGATAATTTTAGACATTGTGTTTATTTAGAGAAGGAAAAAGGCTTAAATAGTTTACCTCATAAGCTTATGAACAAGGACGCAGCCAGGATTTTGTCGAACGAGGGGCAAATTTGGAAATAAAAAATTTTTCTTAAGAAAGGTACCTATTAATAAATGTTATAATACAAATCTTTGAAGATTTTGACAAAATGGGTAGTTTAGGAGGAAATTAGGAAGAGCCCTGGCTTCGCCCATGCTTATACAAAATCATTGATGAATTACGTTAAGGGGTTTAAAACACTTAGATACAACAAAAGACAACATCTCTCATCTATTGTATTCCTCTCTTCTAAACCTGTCCCTCTTTTCTTACATTTATAGGAGTTTTTCGTCTGAAAGAACAACCTTAAAAGAATGGTCATTTAAGTTCTTGTGTTTTTTTCTCAATTTTAATAACGTTTAATTTTTTTTACGAATTGACATTTATTTTCTTAATTAATGCAAATTAAGAATTGACACCAGCAGTCTATTGTAGAAACGCGCACACGTTATTTTTTTTAGTCATGGTCACTTGACCACATAATCACACTCATCGGATACTTACAGAGAACAGTAACAAGTGATAATTGTTTTCTAACAAACAAATTCAGCAGCAAATATGCAAACAACATTAAATTTTGATTTATTGTCTGCTAATGAATTGTTTAAAAATAGGATATGAGAAGCCCACATATAATTCTCATAAAAACACTAACGCACTTCGTAGTTTTCATTCAAGATAAAAAAATTTAATGTTTATATCTAGCTGACAATAGAAATACTATATATTTTGGCAGCTGGATTATTTATTTATAAATAGAAGAAAGTATGTTGATGTATCATAAAAATAGAGAAGAAGTTGTAAATATTGGTTAAATATACTTTTATTTATTAGATTTATTTACACATTCCAGGGGTGAATAAGATTTACAATTCTCAAAGTTATTTTACCAACTGGATGGTTTCCTAGAAAGGTAACACTTTCAGTGACACAATCTTCGGTAGTATTGCAATATTCTTTATTTTTAATTCATTAACGCTGATAATTTACTAACAATTTTAATTACTTTGCTTTAATTAGCATCAGTGTTATGTCTGCAAAGAAGTTTTACATAGCCAGTATAAGAAATTGGTAAAAATTATACTTTCTAATGGTGAGCTGTAGGCAACCCATTATAACTATTCGGTCAACTACGTGAAGAAAAAAGTAATCTGAATTAATTTTTTACAGATAAAAGGGTAAGCGTTATCTAAAAGATTTTATCTTTATGGCATCACGTTTTATTTCCTTTATATCAACTGGTCCCTTTTTTATTGACCTCTCGTTTACTTTTTTTGCCTTCACCGAAACATTTATCAGTTGTTGTGAACAAATGTGCAGTCTAATAAAAAAGATTAGAAAATCATTTGACCTCCACTGCTTTACACTGTCCCCTTAACTGAATTTTATTCAAGGTTAACAGTTTATTAAGTTTGAGAAAGTATTTTGTTTGTTTGTAAGGAATAAAAAGTACACACGAGATTTTTTAATTTTAAATTTGTGTTTTTAAAACGTAATGATTCTCTATAATGCATTTTTTACTGAAAAGACTTTCTAGAATTGTTAAAAATTACCATATTATCAGAAATGGTAAAAAAAATTTTCGAAACTTTCCTATATTACTGTTCTTTTTTTTGTACTTACTTAATAAGAGATAACAATTTTGGAGTTAAAAATGTGTCACAAAGATTATAAAATTGTACATATACCTATTGTTCTATATATTCTATTCATTTAAATTATATTTCACTCTACTTGGTATTGTTAGGACTCAATCTACCCCTACAGTAATAACTACTGGTTTCTACTTTTTGAAAATCATGCAAAAAAATAATCACTATAATTTTTATTTACAGAAAATAAACTTTTTTTATATCTACATCTACATCGTTCTTTATCTCTTATATTAAACCTTAAAGTACAATCACAATAAATTTTTGTATCTAATTTACAAACATTTTACGTAAATATAAACAAAAACGTCACTTGTTAATAAAAGAAAATTAACTATTATAGAAGCTTCTTTAAATTATAATACACAATGAAAAATTAATTTATAAATAACAAAAAATCCATCTATTTCATTATTATTGTTTTAAATGTTTTCCCAATTAAACTATGTAGCAAGGACATTTTTAGGTACCCCACTCTACGTAAACAGGATTATTTTATTGCACCACAAAATTATTAACAATAATATAATACATGTATTGTCATAGAATTAAACAAAAATTAAATTGTAAGGTCCAAATTATGATAATAAAAAAGTCACCATGCACTTTCAAAATTCCAATTTTCGAAAATGTATTTCTGTACCTATCTAAAATTTCTGTTACTTTTATCACGAAATATGGGAAATATTAATTAAAATATCCAAATAATTTTATTAGAGAGCTTATTAAACTAACTTATATACATACATTATTATATTTATTAACTTAAATAAGAAAGGTAACTCAGGCAAAAAAATATAATAAAAACTATCAGAAAAAGAAACAAAAACTTCAAAAACCGCCAAAAATATTAATCTAATTTAATGTTAATTCGTTTTATTTTGATAGAAAAACTAAACCGAATTTTAGTTATTTTTGATAATACAAAAAAAAGTTACTACCCCTCTTTCTGATAAATTATATTTATGGTACCCTATAATGATATGTTTCTTTCCATATTCTGGTTTATATTAGGAATCACCCAAATGAATTATGAGTCATAAAATATCAAAGTGCGAATGTCATACATAGATAATATTATGTACTTATATAGTTTTAATTAGGTATCATTATAATTTATAGTCTAGTTCAGTCGGAAAGTAAAATTGAAAAAATCATTGAAATTCATAAATACAATTTGGAATGTTTTCGTAAACGTTTCATATTTTCAAAATCATAAAAAATTTGATTCCTTAGATATTAAATTTATATACCTACTATATAAATTTACTTCCATTGGCTTCTTAATTATTTATTATATAAAAATACATACGTAGGTATGTACATAAACATACATATTTTTTAAATGCTTTCCAAAGTGACTCCTCCAGTCAATTTGATTGCATACGTACTAACAACCTGTAATAATTAAAAATAAAAATATTTATTTTCTACTTTTGTACCATTGTAATGTATATGAAATTCTAAGAAACATTTTCCTTTACAGTTTTTCAATACGACGCCTAATTACAGAGTAATTAATGTTTAAAGAAAGGCCAATCAGAAGGCGTGTTATTTGCTGCAACCAGAAGCAGACGAAACCGCTGCAGTTGCAGCGAAGATAGTGCGCTCTAATTGACAACATTTCAATTGCTAATAACTCACTTATTACACATTGGATCGAAAACCCGTTAAGGATTTTTTTTCTTAAAATTTCACAAAGAATAAAATGATGTTAATAGTTTTTGAATAAAATATTTACTTTGTATATAAATGCGTATTGGTCCTTTGTTTGTACCGCTCCAGCTCTATCACGTCTTAACCTGTAAACTAATTTGGGAATGTCAACCTGTCTAGCCTGTTCAAACTCACGGATTGCCATATCGCAGGCGATAACGGTTCCAGTTCTACCGGTACCAGGACTACAGTGTACCACAACTGGACCGTTACCATTTGGTCCATTACAATTCGTTCCATCATTAATCTGTAAGAGGTAACACAATTTTCATTTGTGGGTATATAAGAATAACCCTTAATTAATTATTTGAATATACGTACCTTAGGGTTTTCTGAAGTGTTTGGTAATTTTAAATAACTTCTGGCTTCAATTAGGAAAGCTATTATCGAATTATATTCTATTGGGACACCTTTTTCAGGCCAGCCGACGTACCACATATGGGTAACCTCCCTCCAGCTGTTTGAAACCATATTCTTAAAATAATTTATGTAGCTGAGGTCTCAAAAAAAGAAAAATCGTAACACTTACCTTCAGTTGTAAACTTGATATGACGTATTTTTCTTTGACTTCTCGCTTTTTCAAAGTTACCTCAAAGTCCCCAAACAATCGATGACAATCGAGAACTTCGGAGGGGGGAAGATAATCTGCGCACTTTTCCTAGGAGGGAAAAATATTTAGATACATAATATATACAAATTATTTACATAAATATAAATAAATAAAAGACCTCAGATTATTTGAAGATTTTATTGGTTCGATTACAATTATTATGTGTTTAAAAAAAATATGTCTCTGGAGTACTTACCACATGATTTTCGTAAAGATTTGTTAACATGAGAATGAGGCGGGAATTTTGTTCCCATACCATTCTCCAGAAATCGTCAACTGTATCTTGCAAAGGAGCTTGGCAAGCTATGTAATACCCTTTGGTACTTTTTGGTCCCTAAAAGTAATTTTGTTCTCTCATAATACTCAATTTTACAACATTTAGGACTAAATAAATGACTCAATTTTTTTCATTTTTATTTAGAGCTTCGTGGAAAAAATAATTAAATAAAATATTCTTAGCAACTGCTTACCGTAACAAAATTGGCATTAATATAATCGCTGTTTGGATAACCATCTATGGGAGTCAGCATGACCCTTGTTTCGGGTAAAGGAATAACGTTAGCGTATCGATTTTTCGTGTCACATCCTTCAGGGAGTTCAGTCATCTGGGCGAAAATTTGAGGAATTTCGTCGAATTCAGAGTTAATGCCTTCCCTGTTTCCAGAGAATTTTGTCAAGGTTGTAAAATTAAGCGGATTCGATGTACAACACTGGAAGGGAAAAAACAGATTTCAATTTAGATTATCATTAGAAACATTAATAAAAAATCTTTAATCATAAATAATAAACAGCAGTAACTCTAGAGGTCAATACCATAAACATGTTAGTCGAGAGGGGCGTAGAATTATTTACGACACTTTTATCTTCAAATAATTGGTTTTATTGCAGCAACACTATAATATAGTTTAACATTCAGGAATTGTTATTAAAAAAGGAATTTTTAGTCGATATTAATCAATGGAGCGTCAAATCAATAGCGTCTCTATTTTTTAGGTATTTACGAGAACGTTGCTTTGAGTGCGTCTGTTTCAACTTTGAGTGCAGCTTATATCAAAACATTTGGCCTTCCTCTCAATCTCCAAAAGATTTTTTTTAAATTATATTATTTTAACATACCGAGTCATCGAAAGCTGGGTTTCCATAGGATCTTTTGCTGGCTCGTGAAAGTCCTTTTCGTCTACTGACGCTGTTGTACACAGAGACATTGTCCACGCTGTAGGCGTCCAAACTTACAGGAGTACACCTCTGTCCATAATTAAATCGTTTGTGTCTTCTTTTGATAATTATCTGGAAAACAACGTTATTGCATAAATTTAAATCAGAACAGAAGCCAGAACAATCATTACTCAAATATAATGAGAACCTACTTATAGAGGCTGAGTAAAACATTAATTTCAATATTAATTTTTTTAATTTTTGTTAATGTCGTGGTAAATTTATTATTTCTACTTCTTTTACAACTTGCGCAAACGGTGAGGATTTCAAATAATTGTGAGTGGTTTCACTTTAATATTACAAAAAGATCTGTTTATCAAGTGAAAGTACCTACTGTAGTTTCTTTAACAAGCTTTGTGTAATTTCAGTTTCAATTTCTACAAAAAAAAGTAAACCACTCTGATCGCAAGAAGCAGCAAAAACTATTAATGGATAATCAAAAGCGAAACCCTTCAACCAATTAATAAATTAATTACTTAATGTGGAAATACTGTTGGTCATCACTTTTGCAATTTTATCAGGTATTAATGATTTATTGTATAATGCAATTGCAATTTGATTTACTATTTGGACAATGACAAATTTCTAATACTGTTAGTTCTATGGTATGTATATATTATAAACCACTCAGCCTTGATAGTCAGGAAGAAGACAAACCGGTAAAAATTGTAAATAATGCGTGTAAATTAACAAAGGAAATGGTACAGGAATCGAAGCGAATAGAGAAGTCATCAGTTTTTTGATGAAAGTTTCGAAACAAAACAAAAACAAGAACCAGGAAGATACTAATGGAATAGTTGCAGTGGAATAGGAACCAACAAAAAGTTTAAAAAATCCTCGTTAAACACAATAGTTACGTGGAATACATAAAACTAAACTTTGATGTATTGAGTAATTTTACAGCACGGCTTTAACCTTTGAGGTGCCCTCTTACATTCAGATAACATCAACAAATAAAATGACTTCACGTTTCCAAGTTACCTACTACGTTACCTACACTATTTTGGGTAGTAACTCTTGTTGAACCATATCACGCTTTCGTCCCACGTTTCCATGAAAGGTGCAGTGGAGAATTTAAATGTTACATTAAAATATGAGATACACGGGCTAAATTCAAATTTAGTAACATTGTCGTTTAGAAAGTCATTGTTCTGTCCTGACACCGCACTGCTGTAGGTAGATTAAACGAAAAAGGTGGTACTCAAATGAAACTACAGACTTATAAAGTTAAAATAGTTCAGGGACCATATAGAAATTATCAATTATATTATCAACAATTTCTAAACAAATGTTTAAAAACTTACCAGTAATCCTGCCAAAAGTAACAAGCAAACAGCCCCAATACAAGAGATTACGATTGCAGCAATGGTGGCACCATTACCGTCCATATTCGCACCCATTTCGTGGCTTCCAGCGATAGTTGTTGCTTCTGAAAGTTCCTCAATTTCGGTGAAAACTCCAACACTTTTACCGTTATTTTCCACCAATTGTGGTGTTTGATAGCTGTGATCTGGTTGGAAAGTCTTTGGGGTAAAGGTCGTTTGGTGGGAGCCAACAGAAGCCACGTGTAATATTTCTATAGTGGTTGGTAATGTTGATGTAAAATTGTGATTTCCATTACGTTCTTCTGTACCATTTTCGTATTTAGCCCATGTGTCGTTGGAAACGTGATCTTTGTCGATGTTGAAGAAGTCGTTTGATGAAGAAACGGTTGTGGGAGCGTCATAAATGTCGTCATCGTCGTCATCAATACCTTCTTTACTTTCAATCTCATCTTTGTTGTTAACATCGATGTCTTCAAGGGTTTCCTTGCTTACTATGACGTTTGCTTTCTTACCAGATGACATAGAAATGGAAGAAGATACAGAAATTTGGGTGGTGTATGAAACCATGGTTTCGGCTGTATCAAATTGTGGTGTGGAGTTACGAATTTCTGTACTTGGAGGAGAAGTGACAACAGTTGGGGTTGTAGTAGTAGTTGCATTGGTAATAATGGCGGTTTGGTCACTTATGCTCTCAGTGGTGCTGGGTGTATCAGTAACAACAGTTGTGTAGCTAAATATTGCATCATCTACGGTTGTTGTTGCCATTGTTGTTGTGGTTGTTGTAGAGGTCGTAGTTGAAGAAGACGACGAAGTTTCTTCTTCAGACTGTACCGCTGAAACTGTGGTTATTTCTGAAGAATCTGTGGTTATTTCTGAAGATACTACGGTTGTAATTTCTGGCTCCATTGTAGTTGTCGACAACATGGGTGTAGTTTCATACTTTTTCTCAGTTGTGTAGTTGCTATCAGTCACTGGAGGAGATGCTGTTGAAGTAGTAGTGCGATTGATTATTGTTGGTAAAACAGTGGTGGTCGCATTTCCCCTTATTGTTGTTATAGTTATCAAATTGTGAGTTTTGGAATCTATCATGTCGTGGTCGACACTTGTGTTAATATTAATGGGTATGGGAGTTACGACGGTTTTTGTTGTTGCTGTTGTTGTTGTTGTTTTGATAGAATCAAGATCGGTGTTAATGTAGTTATTAGTCACTGGTTCCACAACCAAATCCTTCTTCTTGAAGTTAACAAGGTGATTGGACTCTGTCTCGTTCATGTCAGCAATCTTTTTGGTGTTTGGAATTGGAAGAGTTGTGGTGGATCCCAAATAGGAAATTATGTTTTCATTTTCACTTATTCTGTCTATTTTTCTGGAAGAATTTCTTGTGGCATTAGAACTTCTTGTACTATTGGAATTTGCCATGATTCTACCCCTCTTTTCGATAATAATTGGTTTGTTGTTGGTGTCAGTGAGAAGATATTGGTCAACGTGTTCTTTGTTTGGTTCTTCTTCACTCATGGGGGAATATGTTGGAATAAATTGATCTTTCTTTACATTTTTGGGTCTGATTTCGATTATACTGTTGGTAAGAACTGTTGTGCGGGATTCGTTTTTGTTAATGACTGCTTGTTTGGGTGGTAAGTCATATGGTATTGTGGGTTTGTTCGTTACGTTTTGTACAATTTCTGATTCAATCTCTTTAGAATTATTTTCGTCACCAGCATCTTGTTTCTCTTCTGATTCCCCGCTTTTAATTGAGTTGCTGTTTTCGCTGTTGGCGAAATCTTTTTCTTCTTTAGAGTCGTGGTCATCGTCATCTAAAATTTCGGTGTCATTAAAAGTCATGTGATAGTTCATACTGGTCTTCTCAATTGACACTTTTCTGGAATATACTCCGTTTTCGTCTTCAGTATCGTTGCTATGTACATTTCTGACTTTTGTAATTTCGATTTTTCTTTTGGTTGAGTTTAAGGGTCTGTCGAAAAAGTCGTCGAGAGAATGGTCGGAATTTTTGATATTCGAACTTTCAGCTTCAGAGTCATTGAGATGATCCTTAAAGTCATTGTGGAAGTCGTCGAAAGGTCCTGGTAATGTCGTTGTCATCATAGATTCGGTACTTTCATAGCTTTCGTAGTCTTTGTTAGGATGTTCTGATTCGAATGAAAGGAATCTTTGGGTTTCTTCAGAAAAGGGTAGTTTGTAGACATTATTTTTGTTGTGGAATTCTGGCGAGATATATTTTTTGATATCGATTGATCTGCTGCTGTCGGTCCTGTCGAAATCATTTTTGGATATTGGTTTTCCCGAATTGGTATCCACCAAGTTCTCTTCGTTTGTTACATTTCTTACTGGGTGGTCAAGGAGAGACTCTTTAGAAGACAGCGACGTTGAGTTATTGCCGGAAAGTTTTATATGGTCTACATTTCTATTATTATCTTTCAGTTGTGTTTCATTTCTGGAAGTAGCTACATGGTTTTTGGAATCTCCATCAGTCTTTAATTTAAATTCGTTTGAAGATAAGGCTTCTCGACTAACAACTACAGTGGTACTATTTTTACTAATGGTACCAGTACCATTACTATTACTATTGCCATTACTGTTACCGTTTCCAAAATTAGTAACTGCTTCTACTTTTGAACTGTTGCTATTATTTGTTAAAGTGGTGTTGTTTTCATTTTGCAACAAATTGAGTGTTGTCGAGATAGGAGTTGATCCAGCAATAGAATTAGTTTCATTTCGAAGTTTTAAATTCTGGACGGACGTTCGGTTCTGGGCTGTTTCCGGTCGTTCTGACGAAGTCAGGCGGGAAACAGCTTCTATCGATGCACCATCTACGTTACTATTCCATGAGAATAAAAAAACGTAGCCTATAATTAAAAAAAAAATAATGATAACCTTCTTTATTCTTATTCGTGACTAATAATTATATAACCTGTCGCACAAAAATTGCAAAAGAGAGGTAGGTAAACCTTTTTTTGGGTTTTTGTATAGAATTTTGGGTTTTAAACTTTAGCAACACGAATCTTGTACAATATGTCTATTTTAATAGGTACTCAAGACATAAAAGATGTCACTGCGTTATCACCTTTAATATATATAATATTTATTATAATAGATAAATCGTTTATTTAAACAGCAAGCATTAAACGAATTTATTATTTAATATTTTTTATCACATTTATAGATAATGTGTAGTGAGAAGGATTTAAATGAAATTACGGATTTCCATAATTTAATATTGTGACGTGTTCGGTCACAGAAAACACAATTAACAAAACAAAACAACGAGTTTATTTAATTACTAAAATTAATTTGACTACACTACAGTTATGAACAAGTCCGCACAATTTATTTCACTAAAGTCACTTTTTAATCGCCGTTCCGGTAGACACTATTTATCGCTCTCTATGAACACTATCGCCTCTATGGTTCGCCTGTATCGCCTATCGATCGCTTTGCATCAGCTGTTACTGTAAACTGTCAACTAACTCGGTGTGAGTGTCTCGTCCGCCTTTTATAGTCTTCTCGGCCTTTTTCTAGGGTATTCTACAGCCGTCTAGTAATCCAATTGTTTTCCCATTGATCTTTGCTGGTGTTTTCTAGATGTATCAGGAAAGCCGAGAATATTCCTTATGTAATCAGGGAAGATGTTCATTAATTATGCTCACACCAACTTAATTGGCAAGTACTCGTAACACTGCCCCCTTCTTAGAATTGATCGTCCCGATCAATGTCTTGACCTTTGTAAGGCGCCAAGCGGTCCAAGTGTACAACTTTCATCTTGGCCTTTGGTCCTCTCTGAATACGGTAGACCACGTCATTCAGTCTTCTGACCACGGTGTAAGGTCCTTCCCAGCCTCGCTGTAGCTTCGGTGAGCGTCCTTTCCGACGGACAGGATTGTAGAGCCACACCTGGTCCCCTTCTCTGAATCCTGTGCTGTTGGCTCTCCGGTCGTACCTGGTCTTCATGCGGTCACTCCCTACTTGGATTTTGTTACGAACGGCTCTATGGATGGTATCGAGTCGTTCCTCTAGCTGCTGTGCGTAGTCGGTAGCTGAAGGTCGCCGATCTTCTAGGTGTCCAAACCGGATGTCCATCGGTAACTTCAGCTCTCTTCCAAATAAAATGCTGGCTGGTGTTCTGCCGGTGGTCTCGTGAACCGCACTTCGATAGGCCAACAGGAACAAAGGTATATGCTGGTCCCAGTCTGTCTGATGATCGTTAACAACCATTTTCAAATTGGTTTCTAGCGTCGCGTTAAACCGTTCGACCATTCCGTCAGATTGTGGATGTAATGGAGTGGTCCTAGTTTTCTGTACTCCTAGCAGCTCACAGACTTCCCGGAATACTGCGGATTCAAAGTTCCGTCCCTGGTCAGAGTGGATCTCCATCGGAACTCCATACCGGCTGATCCATTGGTTGACCAACATTCCAGCGACCGTAGTAGCTTCTTGGTTTGGGATTGCGTACACTTCGGGCCATTTGCTAAAATAGTCCATCACTACCAAGATGTACTTATTGCCAGCAGCTGTTGTTGGGAATGGTCCTGCTACGTCCAGAGCTATTCTCTCAAATGGGGCACCAACATTGTACTGTTTCATTCGCCCTCGGCTTCGAGTCTGAGGTCCCTTGGCTGACGCACACGTTGGGCACTTCCTACACCAATTTTCGACGTCTCTTCTACACTTTAGCCAATAGAATCGCTCTCGCACCTTCTCCAACGTCTTTGTTACTCCGAAGTGTCCTCCACCAACACCTCCATGGACTTCTGTCAGCACCTCGTTGACTCTGTTCTTCGGGAGAACTACTTGATGTCGAATTTTAGATCCGTCAGGGCTTTCCCACACTCTTTTTAGTACCCCATTCTCGACGATGAGCGAATCCCATAAGGCCCAATAGCTCTTCGTGATGGTACTCGTACTACTAACATCTGCCCAGGTAGGTCGTGCTGTTCCTGCCTTTTTCCACCGCAGTATCGGTTTAATGTCTTCGTCGTTTTCTTGGTCTTTCGCCAGGTCTTCGTTCTGCCAGTGTTCTTCCGGTTCCACCATCGTTTGACAGATCCTTGCCAAGTTGACTGGTTCCTTCTTTTCGGCGGCCATGCAATGTTTGCAGTTCCTCGAGGATGGTCTTCGCGAGAGGGCATCAGCGCTACCATGTTGTTTTCCAGCACGATGCTCGATGCTGAAGTCGTATACTTGTAGCCGCTGTTGATCCGCACGGCGTTCCTCGGCCGGGTAGTTTCGCTCTAGATGTCGGTGCTTTCCACTTTCCCAGTACCTTGGTCTTCCTTTGTTTTGTTCACAGTCTCGGGAAAAATGACCGACCTTCCCACATTGCCAACATCTGGCCGATTCTCTTCTGTCATCGATTGTAGTCCTTTTCACAGTTTCGACGCATTCGTGGCGTTTAGGGCAGTCTAGCTGTAAATGTCCGCGCTTTCCACATTCCCAGCACCTTGGTCTTCCTTTATTTTGGCCACAGTCTCGGGAAAAGTGACCGACCTTCCCGCATTCCCAACATTTGGCCGATTCTCTCTTGTCGTTGATGGTAGTCTTCTTGACAGTTTCGACGCATTCTTTAATCAGCCTCGTAACTTCATTCTTGTATTCGTCGTCTTCAACAGCTGTTTGGCGTACACGCACGTGCCCTTTGGAAGCTTGTTTTGCAGCTTCGAATTCTAAGGCGTGCGCCAGTGCGTCACTCGCAGTCTTGTGGCGGGCCAAACGGAGAACTTGTTGTAAGTCGGTGTCCCTTACACCATCGACGAATGTTTGGACTGCTAGTTGGTCTGCGAAGTCCTGCGGAGCGGTAGGATAGGCCAATCTAACTAGACGTTCCACATCGGCCTCGAACTCCTGTAGATTTTCTGATGTCTTCTGATTGCGACACTTGAGTTGGGTTTGGTACACTTGTTGCAAATGTTTGTCGCCATATCTCATTTCAAGTCGCTCTAACAGCGCAGAGAAGTCCCGTTGTTGGCGCTCTGGAATACCTTGAAGGACGTCCATGCTTCTCCTCGCAGAGCTATGACCAGCGCCGTTGCTTTCTCAAAATCGTTCCAGTTGTTTGCTTCTGCCGCTGCCTCGAACTGTCGTTTGTATACAGACCAGCAAACTTTTCCGTCGAAAGTCGGTGGTTTAATTCTAATCGTCTTCGCAGTGTCTTCGGACTTTACTTCTGTGGCCGATTTTATGTTCTCGAACTTCTGTCGCATCTTCTCTACTTCCTTTTGTACCTCTTCTTTCAACTCATCTCTTAGCTTCTCTTGTCTCGCCTCCAACTCTTGTCGTACTTCTTTTAATTCTTCTTGCACTTCGGTTCTGACTTCCATCAGCTTTACCCTTAATTCTTCCTGCATCGCTTCCATCTTTTCTTGACCAGCTTCTATTTTATTCTTCAATTCTTCTTGTGCCAATTTCATTTCTTCCTGTCCACATTCCATTCTTTCTTGTCCAGCTTCCATTT
Source organism: Agrilus mali (assembly GCA_029378335.1). NCBI lineage: Eukaryota > Metazoa > Arthropoda > Insecta > Coleoptera > Buprestidae > Agrilus > Agrilus mali. Next base: position 11,290,246 of record CM055663.1, on the reverse strand, counting down.
TGTTCTTCAATTCTTCCTGTCCACATTCCATTCTTTCTTGTCCAGTTTTCATTTCCCTCATCATTTCCATTAAAGCCTTTATTTGTTCTTCCATTATTGCTGATTTTTTTCTTGTTACTGGCATAAGGCTTCAAAATTCTTCTTCTCTTCGGACCTCTTCTACGATATGTCGCTCTAACTTTCTTCGGGAATCTTCAATTCCCTTACTATCCCACTCCTGACACCAAATGTGACGTGTTCGGTCACAGAAAACACAATTAACAAAACAAAACAACGAGTTTATTTAATTACTAAAATTAATTTGACTACACTACAGTTATGAACAAGTCCGCACAATTTATTTCACTAAAGTCACTTTTTAATCGCCGTTCCGGTAGACACTATTTATCGCTCTCTATGAACACTATCGCCTCTATGGTTCGCCTGTATCGCCTATCGATCGCTTTGCATCAGCTGTTACTGTAAACTGTCAACTAACTCGGTGTGAGTGTCTCGTCCGCCTTTTATAGTCTTCTCGGCCTTTTTCTAGGGTATTCTACAGCCGTCTAGTAATCCAATTGTTTTCCCATTGATCTTTGCTGGTGTTTTCTAGATGTATCAGGAAAGCCGAGAATATTCCTTATGTAATCAGGGAAGATGTTCATTAATTATGCTCACACCAACTTAATTGGCAAGTACTCGTAACAATATGAATAATTCTTCGTGAACGTGATTATTATAGTAATGATTTAAATAGAGATACATGTGTGTATACATACATGTGGAAATAATTATGAGCATTAGTTTGTTTCTCAGAAGCTAATGACAATGAGTAAAAATGTGCATAATTCTGCCTTCAGTAAACACCTTTTATAAAGGCTAACGACACTCCTTAGCTAACGGTTTTCTGTTGTAAGTAATTATTGGAGGCTTTATCTTTTACGGGGACCGTTCAGAAAATGACGCAACAAGATAAAATTCGATAGACCTTTAATATTATTATTATTATTATAATATTCAAGTCGATTTGGGGTTATTAAATTTTAAACAGAAATAACTCAATACACAGTAGGGAGAAAAAATATTTTTATTGTGTGAAAAACAAGCCGACGTTTAAGCTTTAATCCGTCAGATTTCTGGGGTTTTACCAATCATTTAGTTGCTATATTAAAAGAACATTAGCTTCAAATCAACTTGACCTAACCTAACTGAAGCTTAAGGACATTTGTATTCAATTTTATTGATTGTACCTACCATTAATTGATACCTGGATGTTTCAAAAAGTTTTCCATGTAAATAAGTAAAAGAGATGTCACTGAATTTTGTGCGATTTTAGTGGAATATACTGAGGAGTGAGGGCAGTTTATGGAGTCGAAACATTGGAGAATACAGTTATGAAGTATTTGGATATTAAAACGAAAACGACAAATAATATAGAAGAGAGGTAGATATTCAAACAAAATCCTTCTTGTCTTTAATGATTTTATGGTCTTTTTATTTTGGCTTCACCTCCTCAAACTTCTATATCCACCTCTGTACACTGTGCATCTCCAGGCATTATCTTTTACAGGGACCGTTGAGAAAATAACGCAACAAAAGTAAATTCGATAGACCATTATTATTATTATAATCTTCAAGTCTCAATAGTCGATTTTGAGTTATTGAATTTTAATCCGAAATAACTCAAATCGTCACAGTAAGGAAAGATATTTTTATTATGTAAAAAACAAGCCGACATTTAAGTTTTAACTCGAATTAATCTGCAGGAGTTTCTGGATGTTTCTGCAATCTGAAAAGTAAATTAGTTTCAAATCAACCTGACCTAACCTAACTGAAACTGAAAGATTTTAATTGATACCTGGATGTTTCAAAAAGTTTTCCATGTAAATAAGTAAAAGAGATGTCACTGAATTTTGTGCGATTTTTTTGAGGAGTTATGGCAATTTATGGAGAACATTGAAGAACAGAGTTATGAAGTATTTGGATTTTAAAACCAAAATAACGAATAAAATGGGATATATTCAAACAAAATATGTAGGTTCCAGAAGGTTGTACCACTTCTTCGTCCTTCCTGTCTTCACCTCTGCTCCCTAAATGAGAAATATTGAACCGAAATCAGGATTTTTTTTGAATTTAGTGGATTCTAAAGAAAACTTTTTCATCCTTCTTGCCTTTAATGGTTTTCTGGTCTATTTATTTTAGCTTCACATCCTAAAACTCCTTTATCCCCCTATGTACACTGTACATCTCCACAAATCAATATTTGTTTTTATTCTAAAGGATCAAACATCAACAACTCAAACTTCGACAAGTCGAATTTTCTGGGGAAATCCCTTAATAATGTACCGGTTTAACGTCTCTTTTTAATAGCGGCAATACCCGGCGTTGCTCGGGTAAGAATATACCACACGTTTGATGGAACATTCTAGAATATTCGCGAATTTAGAACTATCCAGAACATCCCATAATGATTCAAAATATTTTCTAACTTTCTTAACATTCTGAAACATTTTTGAATGATCTTCTATATTCTGAAACATTCTTCAACATTGCCAAATCATTCTGAAATGTTATTATAATACATTCTTTTACTTCTTAGAGCATTTTTGAACTCCCTGCAACATTCTAAAAAAAACTGCTTCATTTTTATCCCCACTCCGTGCTATTTGCTGGGTGAGTAGTGACATCAGTAGACGCCTGGCGGGGATGACTAATCGATTGATCGACCACTGAGAGTTGAAGATTATTATAGTGCTAATATCGCTATTAAAACATGGGGGTTGGTGGTAGAAGGGTGAAAATTAAATCTTATAAGCACAAGGAAAATGGTGCACTTAAAAAAATTATTGCATAAAGTAAAGTCGCTAAATGTGAAATAGTCTCTTAATGTGAAATACCCGTGCTTTTAGAGAACTGCTAGAGGTATCTACAATTTAAAGGTAGAAGTATCTATGTTTCTAGACTTAATTTCGATCATAACCCAAAAAACGTGTCGAAAGCATGGTTGTATGTCCATGGGATTTTTACAGGCGAGTACAAAAGTTTTAGTTAAGCATTTGCTTAAAACCATTTAGGTGTGCCAAATATCAGGTAAGGTATCATAAGGATTGTGTTATTGTATTCTGAAGTCAGTTCGTTAGCTGGAATCTTTCTTGTTAGTTTTGTAATTAGATTTTGTTATACCTATCCCTGAGGTGACCTATTGTGGAATAGGACTGCGTGTGCAAATATTCCACTTTAGGGAACTCCATAGAGTATATTACATTATTTTACTAGAGGGGTATTGTATTTTTAAGCGAAAAATAACAGACGAGGCTGGTCAAAATAAGGTTTGGTCTAATCGTGATGCTAAAAAAAATACAAGAAGACCAAAGAGGCCGTTCTTCTTCAAGCTCTGAAGCATCTTCTTTTAGCGTCCATGATCTTACAGACGAAGAAATATTCTCCCTACAGAATCCCACAACTGATGCTACTTGCATTTTTTGCGACGGAAAGTTTTCGAACGACAGGCGAGGGGAAATTTGGGTTATGTGTGTCTTGTGCCAATGTTGGACTCATGAAGAATGCGCGGGAGCCGGGGCTTAGATTTATGTCTGCGATTTTTGCAGTGGAGGAGAATAATGTAATTCAATTAGTTCCCTAACAATTCTACCTTTACATTTAAATAAACGATGATTGTTATAAAATATCCTGTTTTGTTCCTTGAAACATAATTTGCTATTATACCACTTAAAGGTACCAAGATATTCCACATTAGGATATCAAAAATTCGACTTTCAAAAACGTAGTTGTTTTATAAAAATCGCTGTACATTATTTTTACAGAGCTGAACTACTAATATACACTTATGTCTGCTTTTGAAATAGTCTAAGTATTTCATAGGAAGAAAACTATGTATTTGAAATTATTTTTTACAACTTATTTTTTAATAAACAAAAATGGTATTCCACATTTAGCGACTTTACTAAATAAAAAAGCTCATTTACAAAACAAATAGGCCTATACTTCGAAGTCTTTTTTTTCAAAAGGTGATTCGAGTTACTAAGTTCGACTGTAATTCTTCCGTTTCAAATCAATTATATATCCCCTTGTAATCAACCAAATAATGTAATAGTTATTAAGACAAATTTATTCCTAATTACCTTCGCAATTTTCTGTACAATGATTATCGATTATACTGTATAGGTATGATAATAATATACGAGCTAGTAGGTATGTATTTAGTAAAAATGTAGATGTTCATAAGTCCATATATCTAGATTCAACACAAGTATTAAAAATGACTTCCTTTATTGCATGATGTATTAAATAACACTTTGTACCGTTCGCAAACCAATTAAAAAATTATTACACGGCTATTCACCGCTGGATTTCCTCCGGTAATAATTACGTATTTTAGCTTTGCTTATATATTTTCTCACGGTAACAACCAGACATGCAGATACAATCTTGCATTTTGTTGGATAGGTGTTTAATATTATATTCGCATTTGTTGAAGCTGATTGTATTAAGCAAACGTCAGCCATAAAAATATTAAATGAGAAATGTTCTCTAAATAAAAATTTAGCATCGTCATTAAATATTTAGATTATAATCAGGTGCTAATGCTATTTACCTCAATAAAAATTCTGGAGAATAAATTTTTATTTTTTATTACTTCCTCTATCGTATGGTTATAAATTTTTAAACTAATTGTAAAACACTTTTTATTTTTCCTTTTTATAATCTTAACTTACTGTCGGTATAGCGCCATCTACTGATATTAATTGCTATCAGCAGTATTTTGAGTACACTACATTACGAAAACTGAGTCTATTGCTCATGAAAGACTCAAATATTTATTTCTCTCGTTGAAATGCTCCGTAACTGATTAGCACTGACGTAGGTAAAATTTTACGATTCCTAAACAATTTTGTGTGAACAATAGCGCGAGAAAGTTGAATCATTCTTTTTGTGGGCGGTTTTGAGTGTACAAATGTCATTGCCCAGAACAGATCACTCCTTCTTTGAATAAATTTAAATTATAAATACAAAACAGAAACAAAGATACATACATTGAAAGACTGCAAGTACATAGGTACATGTGTTTAAGTCATGTTTTCTACATTTACCAGTTATTAGAATGCAAGAGATACCGGGAGTGGTCAAGGTCTACCATCACACTATTTATTTCCTGTCAATGACTTAAGTCTTCGTGATCTCTCACGAAGAGAAGGGAAGGGTGTCCTTTGTTAAAAAGTAAATACTTACAGTTTTATTATATATAAAACGAGTATTTATTAAGTGTTTTTTGAAACTTTTTGAGGAGACAATAGTGATTTAAGAGTTACCAAAAAATGTCCCTGCTTTTTTTTGTTGTTTTGAGTACCATTTTAATTTACTTTATTATGTATCTATTATTATTAAGGAAAATAGTTAAAAGGACTATTGAAAAGTAGGACATTATATTTTTATTTTAATTAAGTACCTACGTAATAAATTAATTTTTTTACATTTATCTATCAGTATACATAATAACCAAAATAATGAAACAAAACTTACCTAGTAGTACAGGGACTATGAAGCCCATAATAGCATCTTGTTACCAAAAAAGGCACTTTTATCTGCAACAAAAAAAAAACTGTGTAACTCACAAATTTTCTTCGTACACTCTGTATATTTCACTATATATTAAAGGCAATGAATATTTAATTGCATAAATAAATTTAAACTGCAGCCACTACATTGAAATTAATTTTGTTCAATTAATAATGGTACCAAATCTGTTTTGATGACCATGGTACACATTTAAAATACATAGGTACTTAGTAATAGGTACCTAATCGTCACGTCCAGGCCATAGATCCGAATCTGGGTAACAACAATGCTACTTAAAGACCTACAAATCGTTATATAATGGGGTTTCCGTAATGTCATTGAGCAAATTGAATTAGTTTATTGTGCTCTCCGTGCGCCATTGTATGAGTATATAGAAGTATACTTTGCTACTCGTTATTATTCGATCAAATTGGAAGGATTACGAGGTGACTTTGTCCGCTAAACAAATTAAGTTACACCTAATAATAATTTAAAGATGGACTATATTTTACACAGACAAATAAATTAAACGGTCAACACGAACTGTGACCATATTCAGTTCAAGGTAACTTTATAAAGATGTAGAGGTACTTCAAGATCGTATGAGCTGTGAAATAAGCGACAAAGGCGAGAGGTGGAGCTTAAATGCTCGAGCATTTGCTAGAAAAAGGCTGAGAAATGTTTCTGCACACCCCAAGGGTCGTAGCTCATGAGATTCTGAGCTCCCTTCCAAGAATACACAGAGTAAAGTTCAAGATTATTCGACTTTTTAGAGTAGATAAGTAGTTCGAAACAAATTTTTCCTGGTTAGGTGTTTTAGTTAATTTTTTTATCAAGACTCATTAGCTGCCCGTAGGTACATATTCGAGTGTAGGTATATCGTTAAATTAGACGAAGTAATTTATTCGGTTGGTACCTATTGATTGCTAATTAAATTACATGCAACGTACCGTGACTCATTACGATTTGTGAGTGACTAAAACAGGTTTGTAAAGGAGTGTCCCGTATCTCGTATTCATCTGAAACGTTCTATTGAAGCCAGCTGTTCCACTTCTAGTGCAATTTCGACTCATTTTACGGTAATTCTATACAGAGTAGTTGTCGGCTATATCTGAAGCGAGTGCACCTTGAAAACCGTTCGAATATTTCCGTATAAAACCTTACAATTAACAGAAAGAAAATCTTTGCAAAAGAGCCCAAAAACGCTTTTTCAAACTTCAGAAAAGAGATTAATCAAATTATTCCTAATGTATCGCCATCTGTAAAGATATTCTGCTAACTGTAAAGTTTCTTAAGGGTCTCTAAATGGGAAGAGGATGAGTAAAATTTCAAAAATTTCACGTCAACTTTTTCATTCAAGGAATTCCTATGATTTATTTTCCTCGTTTAAATAAAACTCACGTCCCACCAAATCTCACTATGAGGGAGGAAGAAGTCCAAATTAAAGGAAAACAAACAGTGTTAGATAATAATAAACGTTTACAAATCAATTTACTGGCCAAAATCGATATAGGAAGCAACTTCAACTTGAGATAAAGTGCATCAAGTTTTTAGTCAAAAATTTATCAGAATTACCCAATATGGGTCGTGATTTCGAACTGATCGGTACTCATCAGCACTCTTAAGATAGGTTAAATAAATCACTCGCCAATCTGAAGTGATTTTAGTAAGTACAACTGATGGAAACTTGCCCCATGTCAATATCCAGGGTTTTTCAAGTTGATGGGCTATTAGAAGTATATGAATTAGTAGAAGGGATTCAATTCTGAAACTTGGGCTCATTTGGTTACTACTTATGCCGCTTCTTTTAAAAATATTTTAAGTTCGATTTAGATCCGGTTATACCGGAAGTCGACACCAACTTCGTTATTTTAAATGGAATGGTATATTTTTTACGCTGAATTCGAATAAAACGTGTATAACTCTAAGGTAAGTTTGATAACCAACTTGTACACCTATGACGATCGGTTTCGGAGTTAATTTAATTTAAAAAAAAATCGCTACCGCAGCCCAAATTATAAAACATCATAACTTCCACAAAATACGACTTAGAGTGTTGAAATTTTTACTAGTAATAGCTGAATATTAGTGCTAACGCCCTGACAAAATTGAACTAAATAATTTATACAGGGCGTTCAAAATAAAATTCTCAAGTTAAAGGACTTCAAACACGAATAAATTTGTTTTTTGAAATGGCACCTACCATTTTTTATTTTTTCAATCGATTCCTTTTTTATCCTTTTTCGATCTATATGGATACTTCTTATTGTTTTATTTGAAAATTTTCCAGTAATTTAAATTTTTTAAAATATAGATAATTTCATTAATTTTGGCGTAATAAGAGTGTGCCTTGGACAATTGACAACTAACAACAATCAAAGCAAAATCACAACAAAACCATTTTTATCGGTTAATATCTGTTAAGGAGATGTTCGAGACAAATGTTTATAATAATTATTCTATTGAAGTTTTCGTTTTTGATTATTTTTTGTAACAGAAATTAATCGAAAAGGCGATTTTTGGCTTCATTTTGCATTGATTGGCGTTAGTTGTCATTTGTCCAAGGAACACCTTTTTATGCGGAAAATATTAAAATTAGCTATTTTAAGTAATAATTCAAAATTTCTCCAAAATTTTCAAATAAAACAATAGGAAGTATCCATATAGATCGAAAGAGGACAAAAAAAGGAATCGATTGACAAAATAAAGATGGTAGGTGCCATTTGAAAATACGAAGTTATTCGTGTTTGAAGTTTTTAAATTTCAGAATTTTATTTTGAACGCCTTGTATAAATTATTAAGTTAAATTTTGTCAAGGCATTAGCACTAACATTAAGCTAATACTAGTAGAAATTTCAACACTCTGAGTCGTATTTTGTGGAAGTTACGAATTTTTATAATTTGGGTTGCGGTAACGATTTTTTTTGTATAAATTAAATTAACTAACAATCAGAAACCGATCGTCATAGGTGTACAAGTTGGTTATCAAACTTACCTTAGAATTACACGTTTTATTCGAATTCAGTGTAAAAAATATACCATTCCATTTAAAATAACAAAGTTGGTGTCGACTTCCGGTATAACCGGAAGTAAATGGAACTTGTAAATATTTTTAAAAGAAACGGCATTAACAATAACCAAATGAGCCCAAGTTTCAGAATTGAATTCCTTACCTACTTCTAATAGCCCATCAACTTGAAAACCCCTGTATAATAAATATTGGCTGAAATTATGAAAAGTTGTGTAAATATGATCTGCTTGCTAAAAAATTAAATTGTTATAAACTGGTGAAATACTGAAAATGTAAAAGTTGTAAAAACAAAAACGAATAACTCCTTTCCCTTTCGTTTGTTATTATTTGCCTAAGTATTTCATTTACATAACAAGCAACCTACCGTCTAGTTTAATTGCCTCCTGGAGCTGTGATTAATACAGTAAACCACAGACATTACATCGTTTACATAATAGCAAAACACAATGGTACGGGTACTTTCAGTTAGTTATAAAATAGGCAACAAACGGTTTATATTAAAAACTGAATTCTCACGTCTGGCTGGGTATAAAACATGATTCACTATAATCGTAAGCGCCTGGAACACTTCTGACTAGGCACTCATGAGTTTTTGACAAAAAACTATCTTCTAATAATAATTAGCCGAACTATTCAAATCACTGTCTTGTTTAGAACTATCTTATTTTTTATTAAACAAAAAACAAGTCGTGCAATCATTCTTTTAAACATTCCCCCCTATTATTTACCGTAATTTCTAAAAATACGTTACAAAATTACCAACTGCAGATGTTTCATGAGACCTGAGATGATTCCTTGCGAAATTAAAGAGCGCCTGGACCAGTGTTATTACAAATACATAGTTACAAATGTTTATAATAAACTAATAACCACAACATTTGCCTATTTGCCACATCTATCATCCATCCAGTCGTGCGTTATTTTAAGCGCAAAATACTTTTACTTGAAAATATTTGCTGTGTAGTAATAAACCTTGAGGTTACAGTCACGATTTCTGTGTCCATGTATTAATATGAAAAGTACATTCTAATTTACAGAATTTATTTTCTCTTTTAAATAAACCTACAGGATACCTTTGCGTTTAAATTTATAAAATATAAAATAGTTGGTAAATTCGGTGTCAGCTCCCTTTAGACTCGCTTAGCTTTAACTTGCTAAGTAATAAAATTCCAAATATCAAAACTTTTTTTTCTCATATAACTAGAATATGTGCTTAGAATAAAATAAAGGAGTGATACTATTATACCAAACTGTGTGGTAATTTATTCTATATATGAGTCGGCAAATTCGTACTTGGTGTCGACTCTTCTAAAACTCGCTAAACTGACTTCAGCCAGAGGAATTTCATTCTAATTTATATAACTTAATTTCTTTCATATGTTTTTAAAATGAAGAATCCTTTATTACACCAAAACGTGTGTAATTTATTTAAAATTTAAAATTATAAATTGAGAATTTTGTTTTCGGTGCTGACTCTTCTGGGCTAACTTAAGACATACTAAGTTTTGACTCGCAATAGAATAATAACAAATAAATACATAGCAGGATCAGTAATAACTAGCATTTTCTTCAGCGACTTTTCTATTCTACCGAATACTCTGTCAGATGGTAGGAAAGAATGTCCTCTAACAGGAAAAATAAGTTGAATACACTTCTCATTAGTAGGAGCAATTTTTGATAAAAAATAGATAAACTAAACACAACAAACATCACCTGTGTGCATCACATGACAAAAATTTGTACTACCATTGGCTACGCGGAGTAGGCAAATATTGGAACAAAACAGCGAATGGAAAACGGTCAGTTTTGGAATGGAACCTAAATTTCAAACTCATTTTATGTGGGATTTGAGCCATTTTGGAAGAGATCATTATACTGCGAATCATAGGGATTAATACAGAGAATATATTGCCATATGCAGCTAGAATTTCACCAAAAGTGGATAAGGCAACTTTTGGAATGACTCTCCTCAATTAAATGTTATATCTGAATAGTAAATTAAAATATATAAATTAAAGTATTGATTACTATAATAGATTGTGTAGCATTTTATTCAAAATAAACAGTTGACAAATCTTTTAGGCTCTCTTAAAACTCACAAAACTTTGACTTCCACCAGAGGGATTTTATTTTAAATTTTTTTTTTGAAGGTTGGGAATTTTAAAAATTTTTTTTTCTAATGCTCACTCTTCTGTCTCATTTAAGACTCACTTGGCTCTTTTAGGCTCTCTTAAAGCACAAAACTTTGAATTCCGCCATAGGGATAACATTCTAATTTATAGAATTTATTTTGTCTCATAAACATAACTAGAGTACTTATGTGTTTCAATTTCTAAAATAAAAGATCCATTATTGTAGTACACTGGTGATGTTTTATTGAAAATAATGAGTTGGGTGACTCTTCTGGGCTCCTTTAAGACTCACTCAGTTTTGACTTGTAGCATAATAATAACGTTATAGTATTAGGAATTAATTTTCTTTCATATATTTAAAAAGACCATCCATATTTGAATTCATAAAATAAAACATCACTGACTATTGACTGGTTTTTCATTTAAAATAAAGAGCCGGAAAATTTGTACTCGGTGTCGGCTCTTCTGGGTTTATTTAGGAATTACTCGGTTTTAAATTGCATATTTATACAAAAAAAAATAACAAAGCGCTGGAAATTCGTACTCGCTGTTAACTCTTCTTTGTCCACTTAAGGCTGACTTAGTTTAACTTCTAGCAGAGCAATGACATTCCAATATTGATAAGTATTTTTCTCTTATATATTAATTTATTATACCAAATTGTGTGGTATTTTAATCAAAATAATAAGATAAAAATCTGTACTTCTTGTTAGCTCTTTTGACTCTTCTGGGCTCAATCTAATCTAATCTAATATATATATAAAATGCTAATGTTAGTACGTAAATATGCGGTTTTCTCTATCTCTACCTACTCCAATCAACTTCCTGTTGGGGTGGTAAATACCCCTTGGTCTCCAGGTGGGAGTAAGGGAGTTTGGTCGCGGTGGGTGGAAGTGGGTGGTTGTAGGTGGCAAAAAAGTGAAAAAGATTCATAAACGACTTACAAGCTGTAAATCTTTCTCCAGCGACAAGTAACAAGATCAGTTCTGTGAATTATCGACGACTTTCTAATTATTACTCATCATTCGGGAACAATCAGGATTTCTTCCAGCTGTTATTTAGAAAGTTCGAAAGGGTCGGAGGACAGTAGCTGTGAGAAAGCATCTAAATTCGTTACAGTATATAAACCGAAATTCAGTGACTTTTCGTCAGTGTTATCATCGTAACAATCAAGAGATTAATTTTGTTGTAACTTTATTACATTGCATATACACAATGCCAAAGCGTAAAAAGGTTTTTACAAAATCTAAAGTGGTCTAAATCTAAATCTAAATATCTAATCTAATCTAAATATATAGATATACAAAATGCTAATGTTCGTACGTAAAGACAGGGTTTTCTCTATCTCTACCTACTCCAATCAACTTCCTGTTGGGGTGGTAAATACCCCTTGGTCTCCAGTCTCCAGGTGGGAGTAAGGGAGTTTGGTCGCGGTGGGTGGAAGTGGGTGGTTGTAGGTGGCAGAAAGGTGAAAAAAAATATTTCTGTCCTTTTTTAAGTCATAAGGACTTCCGGAAAGATCTCAAAATTTCTGAAATGATCTAAAAAATTGTAAAATGAACGCAAACCGTTATTATCGACTTAGAATGTTCGAGAAAGTTCTAAAAATTTCTTGAATGATCTAGAAAATTTCAAAAAGTGTACATCTAAGTACCATTCAAAGTGATGTACATCTAAATGTTCTAGAGTGTTCTAATACTAGAAATTTCGATGTCTGATGGTATATAAACCGAAATTCAGTGACTATGTAAATAATTATGTAAATAAAACATAAATTTTCCATTTACTAAGCTGTTTCTTAAAATTATTTCAATTCGTTGGTTAGTTCACTCTATCAGATATACTCTATATACACCGTATGTTTAATGGCCGAATAAGTCTTTCAATATCTACGTTATCTATGATATAAATCTATAATATCTACGTTAAAAAATAGATCCCTACATATTTTTTATACCATTAAACATGTGATGTAGTTTTGTATTTTAATAAATGCCGAGGTGTGGGTGCAGCAAGGCGTTCCCTATTATTAACGTCTCATTTGTTTAAAAAATGAAAGCAATATTTCTTTATGTAGGTATTAGGCAACTGATGAATGTACACACTACACACCATACTTAAACGGCCTTATGTAAAATGTTTTACCAACGGGAGATTGCAAAAGCATTTATCTACTAAAAATAGATGTATGCGATTATAATTTCTCAATCTTTCGTCAGATTTACTTCAAACTTAGGTAACACTTAAGATATTTATTTTTAATAAGGTATTTTAAAAATTTTGGAAGATTTCCTTTGCAGTTTTTAGATACAAAGTTTTTGAATTATCTGATGGCAATGATCTAAAAACATTAATTATGTGTAAGAAAATTATATCTCTAAATAATTATTCGAATGTAATAAAATAATGATGATGATAATGATGACGATGACGATGATCGATGATAATGACGAGGGTAACGATGATTGATAATAACGAATATATATATATATATCGATTTATGTATAGATGTATGGGTATGATGATTTATAACTATATTAACACTTATTATAGCTTATACGAAATATTGTCACAACACTAATTATTAATTATACACTAATAAGAGTCAGGTCTCTCAACGTCTCGAAATAATCCGTCAGGACTTACCACCACGGCCAACGGTAATTGCACGCTGCGTTGCTGTTTTGTGATATGGCAGAGCTAGATAAAAGAAAAACAATCATAAGTGTCTAGTCCTCCAAAGGACAACCCTTACAGGAAATTAATAAATCAAATCGATCTGGTCTGATATTCAATTATCAAATCATTTACATGTGGCCCAAAACGACTGTCCATACCTTTACATACAGGTATCAATTTAATCTAAAACAATTACAATGCTTCAACCCAAAGCAAGCACGTTGGGGTCTGCTTGACCTCCGCGTAACCCAGCAACTAGTATGCGGCGCGGTCCAGGTGTGCAGGTCTCACTACCTCACACCCAGCGAAACAATCAAATTAACAAATACCGGACTCTCCAAGGTCAACCTCACTGTTGACCTCAGTCCACCAAGTCTAGCAGCCACTACCCCTAATCACACGGACAGTCGATCCAGAAAACCACCCTAGTTGTCGCACACGTGGCTTTATATTTAATTAAAGAATCTCATGGACCTATCTTATCCAGATTATTATCATTCAATATTTTGACCAAAGCTAATGGTAGTAATTTACTGTCTTTTACTCAAAGTACATGCCAGAAACCAATAGTGAATTCTAACATAAACATTAATAACAAAACGGTAACTGCTTCACCTCCGCCCACCTCTTACTAGTACAGGTGCAACGGCCCATTCCATGCGAGGTTAGCTCAACGCGATGAGCTCTCGTTTCACACACGCAACTGGGGGTAAAAAAAGTTGGACTCTCCCGAGGTCAACACCTACGCTGCTGACCTAAGTCCCCGTGTCAGGGTCCACACTGACACGCCAAGCGGAGCAGTACCCAACACTAATTACATAAGACAGTAAAATTGACCACCATCCTATTACTAGCACACGTGGCTCTAATTTGCTTAAGCATTTTCCCTCAAACATCTGATACTATATCATTAAGCATTAAATCAACTTAAATAATTTATAAATACTTAATTAAGCCTGGCCTAAGCTATATATCCTAATAAAGAACTAAGACACTTAGTGAGTAGGGACTCACCTGTAAAAACAGTAAATAATCCAAATTATTGTGATATCACAAAACAACAATTCACAAACACAGTGTTAAGTTTACGATTCAAAGACACGTCTCGATCGGGATTCTATCGAACGGGAACTAGTTCGAATATTCCTCAAATATTATCGAACTCCCACGGTTCGTTCATATACACATCTGTTTAACATCAATCCAACCCCATTGAACAAGTGGTCCTGTTCGAGGGATTATAAGATATCGCTGGACCCACATATGCGTGAGAATCTTGCTTTCGTGAGAATTTTACATTCTAATAGGATTTTACTTTTTCCACCAAAAATTATATTTCAAAATAAACTTACTCTTACATTCGGCCATCCTGCAATAGACTCGTCCCGAGGCTCGCGTGATCTTAATCACTCGCCTCACCACCGTCGTCTTCGGACATAGGTACCCCATCAGACCCGCTGGCATCGTCTGTATCGTCCGACACACCGCCCGGACTCTGCCAGGGTTTCATACGATCCGCCGCGACAACGTTCTCGTATGCATTGTTCTTTCGGGTACGTTTGGAGCCCGGCATATCACTCACGATATACCTATCGTTACCTAAAATTTTCTTAACTACCATCGGTCCACTATAAGGTACTGTTAGTTTCTTTGAACCCGGGGTCACATCTTGTTTTAAAATTACAACTAAATCACCTATTTTATAATTTCGCGGTTTCTTACGTCTACGATCAAAGTATTTCTTATTTTTAACAGCTTCACATTCAAGTCTTTCACCTACTTCGGCCCTAACTTTTATAATGTCCTCAACCATCTTTGACAACTGGCTCACTTCATCAATTAGGTGAGCATCTTCACCACTTCTTGGTCGGAATCCATGTAATAGTTCGCTCGAACTGTGCCCGGTAGACTTATTGACAACGTTGTTTATTGAAAACTGTATGCTCCCCAAATAACTGTCCCAGTTCTCTTCTTGGGGACAAGATGTTAACAAAGCTGTCTTAAGGGTTCTATTAAATCTTTCTACCTGTCCGTTTGCCCTCGGAGTCGCTACAGCATTCAAAACATGTTTAATGAGTGCATTCTTGCAAAACTGTTGAAATTTGCGGGACGTAAAAGCACTTCCTTGGTCAGAAATCAGCACACGAGGTTTGCCATACAATGAAAAGATTTCCTCCAAGAACTTGATGACGTATTTACAATTTGTTGATCTCGCTGCTTTCAGGAAAGTAAATTTGGAAAACGCATCAACAGCTACAATAACATGTACATTTCCGCGGGAACTTTTTGGAAGGGGGCCATAATGGTCTATGTGTAGCATGTCGAAAGGTTCAGGCTTCTTGGGGATAGGATTTAAGAATCCTTCCTTTGGTCCTGCTGGTTTCTTACCATAGAGACATGGAATGCAGCAACGGATATATTTTTCGACGTATTGACGCATCCTGGGAAACCAGTAGTGTTGAGTTAATCGTCGAAGGGTTTTCTCTGCGGCAAAGTGACCACATTCATCATGGGAGGCTCTTACAACTTTCTGTCGCATGCCCTTTGGCACTACCCATTGTATACCCTTTACTGTGATTCTGTAGACTCTACCATCTCGTAAGGCATAATTTTTGTAAACTTGGCGATCTTCTTCGGTTTCTGGGGGCTTTGACAACACGGTATGAATTTGTTTTATTCTATCATCGGTAAGTTGAGCCGATAGGACCCAATCGGCCTGTTCAATACGCATCACTGTTTCAGAATCGGTGGTAATCGGGTTCCTACTTAGAGCGTCGACATGTTTCATGCGTACACCTGGACGATAATTAACATCGAAAGAGTATTCTTGCAGTTGCAACCACCATCGAGCAACTCTTGGTAAAAGGTGCTTTTTGTTGCTGGATGCTCTCAACGCATTGCAGTCTGTGACTACTACGAATTTTATTCCTAACAGGTAAACTCTAAACTTCTTCAGGCTCTCAACTACTGCCAGTGTTTCCAATTCGTAGGAGTGAAATTTCTCTTCAGTAGGCGTTGTCTTCCTACTAAAATAGGCTACGGGACGCAATTTCTCATCTGATTGTTTCTGTAACAAGATTCCAGCTAGTCCTTTGCTGCTTGCATCTGTATGTACTTCGGTGTGAGCGTTGGGGTTGTACAAAGACAGAATGGGTCGTTTTATCAATGCCTGTTTTAATGTATCAAAACTCTTCTGTTCCGTAGAGGTCCAAGCCCATTTGGAGGTTTTCTTGGTTAAATCCGTTAGGGGTTTAGCTATTATAGAATAGTCCTTAACAAAATGACGAAAATAACCAGTTAATCCTAAAAATTGACGCACTTGATGCACAGATACCGGGGGTTTGAAGTCTTCAACGGCTTTAGTCTTATTCGCACCGGGTCTTACTTTACTATCACTTATTTCAAAACCTAAATACTCCACTGACGTCATCATAAATTTACATTTCTCTGGGTTGAGAGTTAAGCCTTCTTCCTTAAGTAATATAAACACTTTTTCTAAATTATCTAAACCTTCTTTAAACGTTTTACTGTACACTAAAATATCATCTAAATATATGGCAGCGATATCGCGAACTGGTTTTAACACTTTGTTCATTAGTCTCTGAAAAGCACTGGGGGCGTTGGTTAAACCAAAAGGGAGTCTGTTGTACTCATACTGGGAATCAGGTGTAACAAAGGCGGTATATCTCTTTGAGTCCTCCTCAATGGGTAATTGGTGATAACCGGATCTCAAATCAAGACTTGTGTAATAAACACTACCCTGTAACTTATCCAACTGATCGTCAATGCGTGGGAGTGGATAACGATCTTTCACTGTGCATTGATTAAGTCGCCGATAATCCACGCACATTCTTTGTTCGCCGTTCTTCTTTCGCACCAATAGAATTGGCGAAGAGTAAGGTGAGTTGGAATCTCTGATAATGTTATTTTTCAACAATTCCTCTATTATTTCATTTACGACTTTCTTTTCGGCGGGTGGCATTTTATATGGACGATAAGCGAAGGGTACTTCATGTTCCAAGGTAATTTTTTTTTCGGAGGATTTTGCGCAGCCAAGTTCGTCCATGTTCCTTGCGAAGCAATCTCTAAATCTGTTAATTAATTCGAATAAGTCTGATTTCTCAGATTCATTAATAGGTCCTATAGTTACATCGTCGGGTTGTAGTGATTTCATATTGGAAGTGTTCATACGAAGGACGGTTTCGCAGTTCCCTTGTTCTTTCTCCTCGCAAAGCCAGCCTCGAGCTAATGGGAACTTTTCTTTTAAAATTATATCAGTATCAGATAAATTAATTATGGGGATTGCAGCGTGCTCATTCTTCTCAATCTTTAGAATAGTGTGAGGGATGCAATACTCTTGGCCTTCTGCCGAACGTATACTTGCTTCTATGTACACATCACCTGTAAAATCATCCTTCACTCTGACAGGTACATTTCCCCAGAAGCCAGGAGGAATGACTGTCTTTTCCTTCGGCCACAATACAATTTTCTTGTTGGTGTTGTCTGTACAGTCGGGACCAGGTAACTTTGCAAAAAGCTGTAGGGTATGATTATCTTTAAATATGGCAACATTAGGTTGTTCTGAAACGGGGTGACCAATTAGCAATGGAAAGTTCTGCACATTATTCTCTACAATAATCGCTGACGTGGGGATGGTTACTTTATCAATTGACAAATCGAATATTGCTATTCCTTCTGAACTAACAACACCACCTCCATATCCTCGAATAGTACTCGATTTTGTTGTATCGGTTTTTAAAGAGAGTCTGTTAACCTCATTAATGGATATTATATTGCAGGTACTTCCCAAATCTATATATGCACGGGACGGGGTGCCATTTATGAGTACGGACTTGTAATATTTTCGGTTGCCGTCGTCTGTGGTTTGTTTATCCTCTAGTCACTTTGTCTCGTGTTGCTTTCGCCGCTTGGGGCAGTAGGTCGACACATGTCCTATTTCCTTGCAAGTAAAACATGTAACATCTGTGTTTACGGACTTCTTCAAAGGACAATTCGATCGTCGATGGCCCGATCGACCACAACCAAAACAAGCATTATTAGGTTCCCTGACCTTCTCAAATTTTCGCTTTTGGTTGCTAAAACTATGGGGTTTGCGGGGTAATGGTCTGCGGTAGTCTTTATTTGTGGTGTCTTCATTCAAACACCGCAGGTAGTCAAATAGACTCTCGGGGTCGTGGCAATTTGCAGCCTTAGCACCAGCCCGAATGTGAACTTCGCTGATACCGGCAATTATGCAAGAAACGGCATTCTTCCCCTGAATGTTGCAGGCATTCAGTAGCGCTTGTTTCTCAAAGAAATACTGCGCGAATGATTCATACGGTTTCTTTTTCCGCTGCATCATTTCTTCCAGTAACTCATTAAAATCTCGTTGAACGGAAAAGCTCGAAATAGTTTTCCTTTCCATTCGGCCCACGAATAGTTAACACTTGGTAAACCTTTATACCAAACCGATGCCAACCCTTGTAATTTTGACAAAGCGTTATAAATTGTCACCTCTTCTGACCAGCCAAACATATTGCGGACTTCGTCGACTTTTCTGCACCAATCCTCTATATTTTGATTGGTGTCAGCGGGGTTAAAGGTTGAAAGGACTTCTCCTCCAACCACACGTGATGGACCAGGTGTGACATGTGCGGTACTTCGCAACATCGATGTCATTGTTTCAGCCAATCGTTGAATAGCATCAACACTATTGTCAGTAGACGTAGACGAGCTTTGGGGCGAATTAACATTTTCCCTAACTTCGAGGGAAGCAAGATTTTGCTGTTCGCTGTTGTCATCTGGCAACGATAATTCCCACCCCCTACGTGTCACGTCTCCAGCTCTACTTGGGAACATGATATTTTAAGTATTTAAAATATTGCTATTGATATGCTGACTTCAAATTAAAATAGTGTAACTGTACTCCGATTTCAGGCACAAAAAAAAAGTGATGACCTCTTTCTTAGGGCAGTTTCTCCAAAACGGACAAGTAAAACCAATTAGTCAAATAGTCTGTTTTCTGTTACAGTGTTTCAAAAATACATGGTGGTCTGTTCCAATAATTCTCCAGCTAATGGGTGGTCTATCCCAATGATCCTCTAGCTAAGGAGTGGTCTATCCCACTTCTGAATTGTAAGAAAATTATATCTCTAAATAATTATTCGAATGTAATAAAATAATGATGATGATAATGATGACGATGACGATGATCGATGATAATGACGAGGGTAACGATGATTGATAATAACGAATATATATATATATATATCGATTTATGTATAGATGTATGGGTATGATGATTTATAACTATATTAACACTTATTATAGCTTATACGAAATATTGTCACAACACTAATTATTAATTATACACTAATAAGAGTCAGGTCTCTCAACGTCTCGAAATAATCCGTCAGGACTTACCACCACGGCCAACGGTAATTGCACGCTGCGTTGCTGTTTTGTGATATGGCAGAGCTAGATAAAAGAAAAACAATCATAAGTGTCTAGTCCTCCAAAGGACAACCCTTACAGGAAATTAATAAATCAAATCGATCTGGTCTGATATTCAATTATCAAATCATTTACATGTGGCCCAAAACGACTGTCCATACCTTTACATACAGGTATCAATTTAATCTAAAACAATTACAATGCTTCAACCCAAAGCAAGCACGTTGGGGTCTGCTTGACCTCCGCGTAACCCAGCAACTAGTATGCGGCGCGGTCCAGGTGTGCAGGTCTCACTACCTCACACCCAGCGAAACAATCAAATTAACAAATACCGGACTCTCCAAGGTCAACCTCACTGTTGACCTCAGTCCACCAAGTCTAGCAGCCACTACCCCTAATCACACGGACAGTCGATCCAGAAAACCACCCTAGTTGTCGCACACGTGGCTTTATATTTAATTAAAGAATCTCATGGACCTATCTTATCCAGATTATTATCATTCAATATTTTGACCAAAGCTAATGGTAGTAATTTACTGTCTTTTACTCAAAGTACATGCCAGAAACCAATAGTGAATTCTAACATAAACATTAATAACAAAACGGTAACTGCTTCACCTCCGCCCACCTCTTACTAGTACAGGTGCAACGGCCCATTCCATGCGAGGTTAGCTCAACGCGATGAGCTCTCGTTTCACACACGCAACTGGGGGTAAAAAAAGTTGGACTCTCCCGAGGTCAACACCTACGCTGCTGACCTAAGTCCCCGTGTCAGGGTCCACACTGACACGCCAAGCGGAGCAGTACCCAACACTAATTACATAAGACAGTAAAATTGACCACCATCCTATTACTAGCACACGTGGCTCTAATTTGCTTAAGCATTTTCCCTCAAACATCTGATACTATATCATTAAGCATTAAATCAACTTAAATAATTTATAAATACTTAATTAAGCCTGGCCTAAGCTATATATCCTAATAAAGAACTAAGACACTTAGTGAGTAGGGACTCACCTGTAAAAACAGTAAATAATCCAAATTATTGTGATATCACAAAACAACAATTCACAAACACAGTGTTAAGTTTACGATTCAAAGACACGTCTCGATCGGGATTCTATCGAACGGGAACTAGTTCGAATATTCCTCAAATATTATCGAACTCCCACGGTTCGTTCATATACACATCTGTTTAACATCAATCCAACCCCATTGAACAAGTGGTCCTGTTCGAGGGATTATAAGATATCGCTGGACCCACATATGCGTGAGAATCTTGCTTTCGTGAGAATTTTACATTCTAATAGGATTTTACTTTTTCCACCAAAAATTATATTTCAAAATAAACTTACTCTTACATATGTAGGTCCTTTTCTGTCGTTTAGACTCGTCTGAAGTTCTCGCTCGAATTTATAAAAAAAACTTTAATTTTTAGAATTCTGAAACGGACATGTATAGTTTTGGAGTTCTTGCAAAAAAATTTCAATAGGTCTGCAAAATTTCCCAAAAAAATCAAATCATATTTAGGGGTTGCGCCGTAATTTGTTCGCAGGAGAGTTCTGATCGTTTGTTTTTTTTTTTTTCAACTCACAGGTAAAAGTTCTGGAGTTCTTTAATGTTTTTGGGAACGGTTCTGCAAAAAGTTTTATTTGTAAATGTTGCAATTTCCCAAAAAATAATTTGAGTGGAGTTCTGAGTACAGTTCTGGGTAGCGCTCTAAAAGTTCTATCGAATATCAGAACTCTCCAACCAACAAATTACGGCGCTACCCCTACATACAATGGTTGCTTTCGTTTTTCGAAATTTTGCAGAACTATTAAAAATGTTATGCAAGAACTCCAGAACTATCTATACATGTTCGTCTCAGAACTCTGAGAATTGGATTTTTTTTTTGAAAATTCGGGCACCAACTTTAGGCGAGTCTCCTTTAGTGAGATTCAGTAAATTTCTCTCACGTAAGTTAATTAAAAGAGAAAAGCAACTTTTAATAATATATATAATATAATTATTTAAATCAATAAGTTACTCATCCTAGCGTTAAATGAAATTTGATGAGATTTTGCTGGACCCTCCTCTCGTATTCTGAGCTTATCTAATTAATGGATAATAAATTGAGTGTAATATTTAACCATTACATTACATTACTCAAATATATTCTTTTAATAAATATGATTAATTTTACAATTATAATTAGTAATCAAATCATTTATTAATTGCAAATTGAACAAGAAAATGAGGTTATCCAAGAAAATTCAATTGCAAAACCCAATTCTTATTTATTGCAACAATATCTACTATAAATAAGTATTGGCTATTAACTTACTGTAAGTATTGCCCACTTAACTGAAGTACTGAGTTCGTGCCATTTATTGATTTGATTCAATTATAACAATCAATCATTACTTAGGCATAAAAACGTTCAATTTCTTATAATGCAGTTGTTATTTTATGAATAAATAAAATGGCACCTTATTCTTTGACCTAGAAGCCTGTCAGATGGTGTTCAGAACTATATGGCTAGGCTATGGCAACATTCAAATACATAATAACACACTGCAGAAATTGGTAACATGTCACTTTCTAAACTAATTATCCAATAGGTACACACGATTTCACTATGTTCAATTAAAGTACCTAGGTATATTGGCTGATACTGAAGAAGAAAACGATGTTACTTATTACTATTGTTTTTAAAAAAAGGTTTCACACTTTAAAGGCCTTATTGCAAAGGAATTTCAATTTACACCCTAAAGATCTTATTAGGTAGTTGCAAAAGAATTTCAAACACTATTGGACTTCCTTCCTTCAGTCTATTAAATGACATCGATTACTAAAATATCAACAAATACTCCATCAGTACTTACAATGAGTATACAGGGTTTTTCAAGTTGAGAATTCAGTTCTGAAACTTGGGCGCATTTGGTTATTGTTTATGCCGCTTCTTTTAAAAATATTTTCAAGTACGATTTACATCCGGTTATACCTAAAGTCGACACCAACTTCGTTATTTTAACTAGAATTGTATATTTTTTACGCTGAATTCTAAGATAAGTTTGATAATTCTTGTACACCTATGACGATCGGTTTCTGAGTTAATTTATAGAAAAAAAAATTGTTACCGCAATCCAAATAATAAAAAATCATAACTTCCACAAAATACGACTCAGTGTTGAAATTTTTACTAGTAATAGCTGAATATTAGTGCTAACGCCTTGACAAAATTGAACTAAATATTTATACAGGGCGTTCAAAATAAAATTCTAAAGTTTAAAAACTTCAAACACGAATAACTTCGTTTTTTCAAATAGCATCTACCATAACTAATAGTTTCAGCCTCTACTTTATGGAAATTGGGAATCATATTGTAATATTTAAGATTGATAAATTAAAACACTTTTAATTTTCACTTATTAACTTTATTGCGTCTTTACGATCGTTTCACCCTACAAGGGCATCTTCAGAAGAAGTATTTGTACAAAATATTATTACAACATCTCTTATATAGGTACTAACTGTGTTAGCAGATATTTTTATGTATCAATTAGAAACAAAAATCAACAATAGTAATTACAAAAGTAATATAAAATTTTGGAAAAGATATGTAGATGACATTTTTGTAATATGAACAGGAGGGGTAACAGAGCTAAATAAGTTCGTAAATTTCATTAATAAATTACATGAACGTATACAATTTACTTTAGAATTAGAAAATAACAATAAGATAAACTTCCTAGATTTAACTTTAACCAAAATAGACAACAAAATCGAAATATCAGTATTCAGAAGACCAACATGGACAGATTGTTTAATTAATAAAACATCTAATCATCCTATTCAACATAAACTGGCAGCGTTCCATAGTATGACACATAGATTATTAAACCTTCCATTGAACAATAAAAATTTTAATTTAGAGAAAAATACCATAAAACAAATAGCAGTCAATAACGGATATTCCCCGAAATTAATAGAAGATTTAATTAACAAAAAACAAAAAACAAAAAACAAAAAACTATCAATCAGCGTATACATTAGATCACAATAATTCAAAAACTGGTAACTATAAATGTATTCTATATATAGGGAGTACCTCAAATTTAATAAATAAAACGATAAAACAAAAAGATTAAAACAATAATTTTCATATTTCCTTCAAAACTACAAATAATTTATCCAGGTATTTAATTAACAGCAAAGATAAAAAAGAAAAATTAGATTCAAACGGGGTGTACAAATTAAATTGCAATAATTGTAGTGCAATATATATAGGACAAACTGGAAGAGCGTTCAAAGAAAGAATTAAGGAACATTTGAAAAATTACAATGAAAATTCATCATTTATGAATCATATAAAAAAGAATAAACATAATTTCATTTAGAAGAAAACTTCAAAATTTTGCATAAAGAGATAAAGGTAAAAAATAGACATTTAATTTGAAAAAAAATTGAAAAATACCAACATAAATGTTATTAAGAATGTGTGTAATTCTATTTTGAAAATTCGTAAAAACCCACCAAAAAGTAATAGTGAGACTATAAAAGTGTTTTAATTTTTACAATCTTGAAATTTATTAGGTCATCTGCAATATCATAGTGGAATTCATTGTTTTAATTTGAAATCTTAATAATTAATAGGATTGTTTGATATAGATATCCATTGTTATTAATTTTGGATAGATAAATAGTAATTTCATTAGGCAATAAACCTAACGACAATCAAAAAGCAAAATCACAGTAAATCTTTTTTTATCGCTTAATTTCTCTTGGGGAGATCTTGGAGACAAATAGTTATAATAAATACTTCAATTAATGTTTTCGTTTTTTATTATTTTTTGTAACAGAAATTAATCGAAAATGCGATTTGTGGCTACATTTTGCATTGACTGCCGTTAGTTGTCATTTTTCCAAGACACCTTTTTATACCAAAAATATTAAAATTTCCATATTTGTTTATCTGTGATATTTAAATAATTTTTTTATTTTTGAAGGTTCAAAATAAATATAACGTAGTTATTGTCTATAAATGTGTTTTCTTTTATCTACTAACCATTAAATTAAATAAAAATATATATTAGCACCTTAATATCTACGTATCTATTATAATCCTATGACGCTGAAATATTTTTCAAGGTGAACGTCTTTCTAAAATGACAAAAACTTCTTGATTTACAATAATCATAATTGGTAGTTGATTACTAACAAATAAAGAACACTGAAGTTGACCTGGTATTTGGAGGATACTAAAGATTCAACTGAATCATTTGATAAATTCTACGAGCCTTAACTTAAGGGCCAATGAGGGTACCGTATCAGCTCAGTGCTAAACAAGTGAAGATTTTTACTCTAATCAATACCTCAAATAGGGCTAATAAGTATTTAGTAGATATTACAAGAATTCTGATTAAAACTACACAAAAAATATTAAAACGATCGTCATACGGTTACAAGTCTGTTATCAAACTTACCTTAGAAATTACAATCGTTTTATTCCCAAGTTAGTGCTGTATCTGTAACAATATAAAAAATATTTAATGTAGGTATGTAGGTAGGTACAATGTAGATAACAAAATTTTATTTAATTTGAGGATTAGTACCTAAGCCCAAAATTCTAATCACGACCGGCTACGTTCAGGTTTAGAGCCAACAAATAACCAGCGTTCTCTTATAAATATTTTTTGCTTTTAAGTGATTATGTTTTGTTTGCATACAATACCCATATATACCTATGTAAAGTAATTTAGTAATAAAATACACATACAGCAATCATTATTATTATAGGTACGTAGTATAATTTGCAATTTATTTTATCGCCAATTCTGTATTATACATATTTAAGTATGGGTAGTTCCCTTTTAAATGAATAGCAGCAAACAACACTTTAATTATAACTGTTTAAAAAATAAAATTTTTGATAAAATTTCCATATTTGTTTATCTGTGATATTTAAATATTTTTTTTATTTTTGAAGGTTCAAAATAAATATAACGTAGTTATGTCTATAAATGTGTTTTCTTTTATCTACTAACCATTAAATTAAATAAAAATATATATTAGCACCTTAATATCTACGTATCTATTATAATCCTATGACGCTGAAATATTTTTCAAGGTGAACGTCTTTCTAAAATGACAAAAACTTCTTGATTTACAATAATCATAATTGGTAGTTGATTACTAACAAATAAAGAACACTGAAGTTGACCTGGTATTTGGAGGATACTAAAGATTCAACTGAATCATTTGATAAATTCTACGAGCCTTAACTTAAGGGCCAATGAGGGTACCGTATCAGCTCAGTGCTAAACAAGTGAAGATTTTTACTCTAATCAATACCTCAAATAGGGCTAATAAGTATTTAGTAGATATTACAAGAATTCTGATTAAAACTACACAAAAAATATTTAGGTAACTTACAGCGTTATCATAAACACCATTGACGGAAAATCCAAGTCTGTTTTATCAACCTCCACCTAAGGATTAGTTTATGGCTGTATCTGTAACAATATAAAAAATATTTAATGTAGGTATGTAGGTAGGTACAATGTAGATAACAAAATTTTATTTAATTTGAGGATTAGTACCTAAGCCCAAAATTCTAATCACGACCGGCTACGTTCAGGTTTAGAGCCAACAAATAACCAGCGTTCTCTTATAAATATTTTTTGCTTTTAAGTGATTATGTTTTGTTTGCATACAATACCCATATATACCTATGTAAAGTAATTTAGTAATAAAATACACATACAGCAATCATTATTATTATAGGTACGTAGTATAATTTGCAATTTATTTTATCGCCAATTCTGTATTATACATATTTAAGTATGGGTAGTTCCCTATTAATGAATAGCAGCAAACAACACTTTACGACCTTCATCAACTGTTTAAATAAATCACGTTTAGAATTTTTGCATAGAAACCTGTCTTTTATCTCTGGATTTTCCGGCTTTATAATTCATACGTTTCAATAGTTGAATGTTGAAGTTTAAAGTTTTAATGGGCTAATAAATTATACGCAAACGGATTTACATAATACAACATAACTTCATTTATTTTTTTCGTACTTAATTGTAGATACTTATTACTTGCTAAAAATTATAGGAAAATTTCGATCTTATCATTGTGATTGAAGATGGACAGAATTTTATTCAAGTATAGTTTTCCATAGCTATTTCGAGTGACAAAGAAACTGGGTAGTATATTATTCGAGTTGTGGCAAGTGGCGACTCCGATTAAATTTCCCAATTAATTGATGGTCAGTGGCTCATAAAAGGATTAATAAAAACTCGTCACGAACCACTTGGATTACAAGATTCACACTGAGTCGTAAAGCTTTATTCACGGGCTCAATCCCTTAAAATTATTGAGATGCCTACGAACCGCTAATAGCGATTCCTATTATACTATAATTGTCCTACAACTCAAATAGACTGTACTCGCAATAAATGCAGTCGCTAGTGAGACCTAGAACCTTCAAACTTTATTTGGGATCGCTCAGTACCTTGCAACTCTTCATTTGCTCTTCCTGTTTACTTATGTCTCTGCAAATGCTCACGATTAACTCGTATCCTTCTCTTCGCGTGCTCAATCAAATTGCTTAAATACACGCGAACTACGTCTCTGTTGCGACTCGTAATATACTAGCTTAGTTCTACAACTGAAATAGACTATACTCATCACAAATTGAGTCGCTTGTGAGACCA
The DNA here is from genome assembly GCA_029378335.1 of Agrilus mali. Lineage (NCBI taxonomy): Eukaryota > Metazoa > Arthropoda > Insecta > Coleoptera > Buprestidae > Agrilus > Agrilus mali. The sequence goes on along the minus strand of CM055663.1, from coordinate 11,262,689 downwards.
CGAGACTTCAAACTTTATTTTGGATCGCTCAGTTCATTTCAACTCCTTATGTGCTCTCCTCGTTTTACTGTCTCTGCAGAGGCTCGCCATTAGCTCGTATTGTTCTCTTTGCAACTTCAACCCCTCAAAATTATTAAAATACACACGAAATAGTTGGCTGAACTATTTATTTGCTGTCCATGTTTACTTATGTCTCTGCAAATGCTCACGATTAACTCGTATCCTTCTCTTCGCGTGCTCAATCTCAAAAATTTGCTTAAATACACGCTTACTACGTCTCTGTAGCGACTCATAATATACTAGCCTTTTTCTACAACTCAAACACACTGTACTCGCCATAAATTAAGTCGTTAATAAGACTTGGAGACTTCAAACGTTATTTAGGACCGCTCAGTTCATTGAAACTCCTCATTTTCTCTCTGCAGAGGCTCGCCATTAGCTCGTTTTATTCTCTTTGTAAGTTCAACCCCTCAAAATTAATAAAATACACACGAAATAGTTGGCTGAAGTGACTCTTATTGTATTAGACTTGTCCTACAACTCAACCAGACTGGACTCGCCATAAATTGAGTCGCTACTGAGACCTAGAACCTACAAACTTTATTTGAGATCGCTCAGTCCTTTGCAACTCTCCATTTGCTCTCCCTGTTTACTTATGTCTTTCCAAATGCTCACGAATAACTCGTATCCTTCTCTTCGCGTGCTCAATCTCACAAAATTGCTTAAATACACGCGAACTACGTCTCTGTAGCGACTCGTAATATACTAGCTTAGTTCTACAACTGAAATATACTATACTCGTCACAAATTGAGTCGCTTGTGAGACCAAGAGACTTCAAACTTTATTTTGGATCGCTCAGTTCATTGCAACTCATCATTTGCTCTCCTCGTTTTACTGTCTCTGCAGAGGCTCGCCATTAGCTCGTATTGTTCTCTTTGCAACTTCAACCTCTCAAAATTATTAAAATACACACGAACTAGTTGGCTGAACTATTTGGAATCGCTCAGTCCTTTACAACTCTTCATTTGCTGTCCCTGTTTACTTATGTCTCTGCAAATGCTCACGATTAACTCGTATCCTTCTTTTCGCGTGCTCAATCTCACAAAATTATTTACTATTTACTATTTAATTACACACGAATTATTTGGTTGCAGTCATTCATATTATACTAGCCTAGTCCTACAGCTCAAACAGACTGTACTCGCCATAAATTAAGTCGTTTATGAGACCTGAAGCCTTAAAATTGTATTTGAGATCGCTCAGTCATTTGCAACTCTCCATTTGCTCTTCCTGTTTACTTATGTCTTTCCAAATGCTCACGAATAACTCGTATCCTTCTCTTTGCGTGCTCAATCTCACAAAATTATTTACTATTTACTATTTAATTACACACGAATTATTTGGTTGCAGTCATTCATATTATACTAGCCTAGTCCTACAGCTCAAACAGACTGTACTCGCCATAAATTAAGTCGTTTATGAGACCTGAAGCCTTAAAATTGTATTTGAGATCGCTCAGTCATTTGCAACTCTCCATTTGCTCTTCCTGTTTACTTATGTCTTTCCAAATGCTCACGAATAACTCGTATCCTTCTCTTTGCGTGCTCAATCTCACAAAATTGCTTAAATACACACGAACTACGGCTCTGTAGCGACTCATAATTGACTAGCCTCGTCCTACAACTCCAACACACTGTACTCGCCATAAATTAAGTCCTTAATGAAACCTGGAGACTTCAAACTTTATTTAGGATCGCTCAGTTCATTGCAACTCCTCATTTTCTCTCTTCGTTTTACCATGTCTCTGCAGAGGCTCGCCATTAGCTTGTATTATTCTCTTTGCAAGTTCAACCCCTCAAAATTATTAAAATACAAACAAACTAGTTGACTGCAGTGACTCTTATTATATTAGCCTTGCCCTACAACTCAACCAGACTGGACTCGCCATAAATTGAGTCGCTAGTGAGACCTAGAACCTTCAAACTTTAATTGGGATCGCTCAGTACTTTGCAACTCTTCGTTTGCTCTCCCTGTTTACTTATGTCTCTACAAATGCTCGCGATTAAGCCGAATCATTCTCTTTGCGTGTTTAACCCCTCAAATTTATTTAAATACATAGGAAACACATGGCTGTTGTGATTTGTCTCGTCTTACAGCTTCCATAAATGGTAATCGTAACTAAGTTTGAGTCGTTAGTGAGTACCTAGAGTCTCCGAACTTACTGTGTGACCTTTCAGACCACTCTGATTCGTCATATTATACTTTTCTGCTTAAATTATTTTTCTGTAGTGGCTCATAATTAATTAACTGGTACTATTTTTATTACGAGCTCAACCTTTCAAAATTATCCAAATATGTATATTCGTTGAATCTTTTATACAAACAATACTTTTGAATTAATCAGATAACAGCCAAAATACTCATAAAATTAAAACGATAAATGCTCGTCCCAGAATATTTGGTAATCTCTATGTATATTTTTTGTTCTAGGCAAGCACCAACCATGAAAAGAAATAAGGACGAAAGGACGACTGATGATAGTTTCAAGTAACAAACTTCTTTTGTAGAAGACATTGTGCATAAATTTCGTAGATATATTTGTTTTATTAATACATTACAGAGACCTTGTCCTCGTTTTCCATAGGTAAGTAAAGCTTACCAAACCAACACACATTGCTTCTCAAGATCACATACAGTATGTACATACGTATATTTTACAACAATTAACAAATTACATTCCAAGAATATTAAGAGACTTTTGAACTCTCATTATTCCTTTGTAAGTAAGTACAATTTTTAATTGCACATTGATATTCAAATTACACCATTATATTCTTTTCTCACACTTCAGATATGTCTGTTGTAGGTCGGTATCTCTTACAATCACTGACGAATGATAATTCTGCTGTTACCAATGATGATGAATCATATTATAATGTACTCGTACAAAGAAATGGTTCTTCTTTGACATTATGATGCCATAGGCATATAAATATAGGCACTTTTCATGTGTCAGGTCACTGCATTCATAATGAGTGATTATCAAAATAGAAAAGAATTTCGTTTGTATTAGCACCGGTTATAACGAAATTCAACTATTGGCGATAGAAAAACTTTAATTACGTATTTCCAAATAGAAACGATTACGCCAAGGACGTGGAGTAATTTATAACACACAAAAGTTACAATTTATTTAAAAATTACAATAAATAATAAAAAAATGAGAGCCGCCGCGAGACGCCTGGCAGATGTGAAACTCAATTTTTTTAATCAGTGATTTCAGTAATAGTTATATTCGATGTTGCCTCTGACAGCATTGAAGTATGTTACAAAAGTATTGGACATTAGTGATGTCAATATTGTAATGATTCGTTACTCAATACTCGTTACTTGGTAGTAATCGTAGTAATCGAGTACTACTTTGAGAAAGTAATCGTTACCGATTACTTTTAGTTATACCGCGTCCCATCGGTACTCTCGGTACTGTTCGGTACATTAGTCGTAGGAGTCGTAAGACGAAGTAATCGAGGTAATCGGTAATCGATATGCCATGCCAGTTCGATTACCAATATTATTTTGTGCAGGATATGGGAACAAAAAATGTACCATGTACCTGTTATATTCAATATCCATAATATTATGTACCTAAGTACATATCTAGGTATATATGATGTATGGGTGGAAATGAAACAGAACGAAGACTATCTATGACAAAGACAAGCTCGTGCTTAAAGGACTACTTGCACCATTCATCGTGTTATTATTTTATTATAAACATGTAGATCAGCATCGCGTCGTCGTTTGCGTCAACATACGATAATATAAATATCTGTATTTATAGTTACGTATAATTTAGGTACTAGGTACAATGTTAAGAAATGGCTTGTTGAGTTCTATTGATTTATAAAGAGAGCTGCACTTTTCTTATTGTTATTATTATAAAACTAAATTTCTATTGAACTATTTATTTTTTATTTAGGAATAAAAGATAATTCATATAAAAAGGGAATAACATAATTATACATATAGGTACATATTACCGATTATTTACTGGTAATCGCCGTTACTGTGGATCGTACCTAGGTAAACGATATTATGTATTACAGAAAAAGTAACTAGTATTTGTAACGATTACAAAGTAACGAGTATTGATTAATAAAGTAACTGGTACTAACGAGTACCAAAAAGTAATCGTACTTGACATCACTATTGGACATAACATTATCAACACATCTAATAAATACAGCATCTATTGTTGTTGTATATCTGGTAGTAGATTCTCTTGGATTGTTGTTAATTTGCAATTGAAATTATTTTTGGAGGAACGTAATTAATGGCATTAATTCATCTTTAGCAAAATTTACATTGAAATCTCCAGCTAAAATCAATGGTGGTTTATCTTTATTGGTTTTAAAAATTATTGAACCTCTGTGACTGTACGGAAATAATTTCTTATGTAAAAATGAAATATCATTCATTTTTTTATTAGGTAAAATGTACACAACTATAATAATTAATTCATTTCCATCTTAGTTAGAAGAAGGAGTGGAAAAATAGAGATGAACCATGAACCTGCGGGGAGGGGCTGCCAAAAGGACAGGGCTGGTGTAACAAGTGACTAAATAATGCTCATGAGGAGTAGCTGAAGCAGAGAGACACAGCCAATAAAATCTAGGCACCATTACACATATAAACACCACGAGAAATATTTCCTTTTCCCCTTTTACTTTAACATATTATGTCTTATTGTATAGAGAATTCTATGAGATTTCTTGTAAATGAATTAAGTGGCCTCAAAACGAAGAGACAACAACATCACATCAAATCTAATTTAAAAGGAGGAGAATCATTGAAAATGTCACGACAAATTATTAATTCGTATATCTTACCTGAAAGGGGATGAAGGTTCATCTCATCTAATTAAATCTTACCATACCATGAGGATAGAAGCTATCAAAATTAACGAAAAGCACCTCACGTAATTAATGTATGACCCATAGTGGTACCGAAATGGTAATATAGGTGCCAATAAATAAAACATGAAAGTTTTTCTCTGGATAATTTATGAAGGAAAACACAATGAAAGTTTTTGGAGTTTGTGTAGTATTGTTGCATTTTCATTACCTACTGAACCTGAGCTACACTAGGCAGGTACAGGTACCTGATATCGACACAATTGAAAAAACAAATAATAACTGAACTATTATATAATCACAAAACCACTGTTGTAACAACATATTCAACGTTATATTTACTTGGTGACGTTAATTAACGCGAGACTACGAACAAAACTAAAAAAAATATTTTTTCTGACGTGTGTGTATTTATTGTACAATTAATCATATTGTAAATTAACATAAATATGCTAGCCTCAAATATATATTAAAATTGACTCTTGAAGTTCCTTTCCTAATTATATAACACCTTACATCTTACAGCCATTCATAGCAACAGCATCACAGAAGATTTCTCGGATATCGAATAAGTTGCTAGAAAGACAGAGTCCAGTAAAATCTGTCAGTTCGGGGACAACTATGGGAAAGTTCTACATTGTTAATAAAGGATGCACATTTGGTCCACGAATATAGTTATATCAAAATTTACCCACAAATGTAAAAGGGTGGTAAAAAAAATAAAAACACTCCCAAAATGTTTTTTTTGCGTTTTTCTTAAAAATCAGAATAGATACGGAAAAAAGTTTTAAAAAAAAATTGCAAATGTATATTTTTCGTAAATGCAATAAACAAAGAGGAAATTGTGTTTCATATAAGCGAGCAATAGCCTAAAAACCACCCATAACTTTAAATTTATAAAAAAAATAAAAATTATCATAATTCAATTTTTCTTTTAATTATTTACAAAACACCACCAATCTTTGCAGTGAAATATTTTTTATATCGAAATCTTTTAATTGTTTTAATTAATTTAATATTTGTTATGTTTTTTTTTTCTTTATGAAAAGGTGAGAAGAAAAATTTTATTTAACTTTTTTATTCCTAGAGGTAAAACCAATATATATCTATATATAACACAATATGCAATTAAAGCTTTAAAAATCAAAACAAATATTAAATGGTATATAGCAATTAAAAGGTTTTAAAAAATATTTCACTTTAAAGATTAGCGATGTTTCGTAGATAGTTAAAAAAAAAGTTAAACAGTTTTTCGATTTTTTTATTTAAATTTTTAATTGCATGATTTTAGGCTATTTAACCCTAACATGAAAACTTTGCACACGATTTTCGCGTTGTCTGTCGCATTTACAAAAAATATAGGTACATTAGAATTTTTTTATATATGTAGGTATCTCCTTATATATTATTTCTACAACTTCATCTGAAACTTCATATTAAATTTTGTTTAAATTCTTCCTGACTATTTTCCTACGCCCTACATGATCTACTTCCACTTTTTTTATATTGTATGTGTTAATATACATTTGTTTATAGATAAATTGCAAAATAACAGAGTGAAAGAAATGTAATAGTTTTTAACGAGAAGAAGTATTAAATTTCAGACAAGTACCTACCTCATTATTGTACAAACGTTTTCGTAACAACAAACTTTCTAGTAATAAAGTAAGATTTCGTTTCAACTGCTGTCTGCTATGGTTAGATACGTTTTGCGGTAAGAAAACTGACCGTTCTCGGGGATCAATTACAATGCAATAAAATTGGACGTGTTGAAAAATTTGTGTACCGTTACTCAATAACAACAATAGGGAATAGGTACGTCCAACTTTTCAATATTTAAACCATAAAATCAATTTTAGCAATAATTGTAATTGCACGATTTACTATTAGCCCAAGAAATGACACTCTTTTTACTATCTATCATTATTACCTACCTACCTACAACTTCTGAGGAGTTCTATGAACCCTAATAAACGCAGGAGAAATCGTAGAAAATTGGACTTCTGCAACTTGGCCGAAATTAAAAGAAAACTCGTTATTGAAATATAACCTAGTTACTTACTTACTTATTAGAAATATCTACCTAATATATACACAGTATATACTCAAATACATTATGATTGATTCAGCATTTACTTGGTAAAAATAATAATCACTTTGTATACCTTGTAATGTACAGTGGCGAATTTACCAGGAGGCTGAATGGGCTAGAGCTGAGGGCGGCAGATCTTAGGGGGCGGCAAACTTTGCTCAAATTTTTTTTTGTCTTACAGAAATTAAAAAAAAAATTATCTTATACACGGAAAAAAACGAGGCTCAAAAAATCAAAAAAATTACAATATTTTAGTGCTATACAGTATACTGAATACACTAACGTCTGTATATGAAAAATTACTAAACGCTTATTTATAAAATATACTATTGTGATTTTGAATCTTTTAAATATTCCAGTAGGGTTTAAGTATTACATTTTAAATTACGTATTTTTTAAATTAATTATTGCCATAATTTTTTCTTTAGGTCCACCTACACTACTCAATTAACGCGTAATATGTTTCACCACATAAATATAGATATCTATTCGAAGAGAAATGGGATCCGAAAAAAAAATTGCTTAAAAATAACAATAACAAATATTATATAGATATATAAATATGTGGAAAATGAATACTTTTCTATTGATATTTCTGATGATATTAACAACCTGTTTGAGTGTAGAATAAAAATTTACTAAATTTACACGTAAAAAATTGCATATTGTTCTACAGAATTTCATAAATATTATACATTTCTTAGAATGATGATAATTAAAAAAAAAAAAAAACAATAATGATAATATTGTAATTGTGGCAAAGCAATATTTTTAATTTTTTGTAAATAGTTTGTACATTTTATTTCAAATTTATATTTCTTACTTTTGTAAATATCACTTCAATCAACTTCTTATCTTGTGCATGCCTTTGTTTCCTTTCTATTGTTCCACTATCGCTATTACTACTTCTACCTAGAATTTCACACTCACCTGTATCTGCATGCACCCCTTACTAATAGCTGGTTTTACCCTTAATTGATTTCTTCTGAATTCTGTACTTTCCTATCTATTCAATTCTACGTATTTATACAACTAGTGTCATCAGCCTTACTCTCAGTACTTTTCTTTCTATCACATCTATTTTACTAACAACCCTTTTGTATAAATACTCTCCAAATTTCCTTTCTCAATACATTCTACGCTTCGCTTCTGAATAAACGCTAAATAATAAATAAAAGCTGTAAATATCCATTCAACGAAAGTTCTCAACATTCTTACATTTTTAAACCTAATGTGAATTCGTATCAATATTTGTTGATTAGTCTTATAAAAATATACGTAATACAATGATAAAGTTGCAATTTCATTGACAAAAAATTGATTGTGAATTAGGGTATAGAATTGCAGGTGTCAGTAGGGGCGGTAAATTTTGAATAATTTACGGGCGGCAAATGAGTCAATCCGCCACTCGTAACCTACCTACCTGTTATTTGTAATTAAGTTATATATAAGTATTTTATATTAAATTGTGTACGTGACGATTTCAAATTTGTTATCTCCAGTGTAAGTTTCTTGTATTAATTCTTCCCATAATTGTTCAATATTGCAACCAAACAGTAACATTCGCTACAAACAATAATTTCTCAATTATCATAAACCAATAAAGGACCATGTGTTTAATTTTCCCTCCAATTTCAGCTCATCAATCATTATCATTTCACTTGTATGTGTAATTATATTTAAGGTAAAATCTTGCATCATTTAAGTCAGTTCTCGTCAGTTATTTTTGTCATCAAGTTCTTGTCAACTTTCGTCTCTCTCGTTGTCTTTTTATTGCAACTATTCAATTATCCACGTCTAGTTATGAGTTCTAAAGTTAAATAAATAATTTAAAAAAAACACTTCCGACGTTTTCGTTCCTACTGGTTGCATTACAACCTAACAAAGTATGAGAAAGTATTTTTTTATTAATTCCACGACAATTATTTCGCTACACAGTAGCTTTTACAAGTTGAGTTGAGTGTTACACTGACAAATACACAAAACAGCATCTTATTTGTATCCCAGATAAAGTGTGGGTTACATTAAACTAAATTTCATAACGGTAGGTAAGTGTAAAATCAAAGAAGTAATTTGCCGGTGACACTTGGTGAAACATAATGAATATAATAACAGAAAAACAAACATTTTGTGAAACTTCTCCAAGTGTTTTTCTGTTTCTATAAGTGTAAAATCGTTTAAAATAGTTTTACACTAGAGTTTTTCAAAATGATGAGAGTTAAATTAAACAACTTGTCACATTTAATAATTTAATGACAAAAAACTAATACTAAAGCTAAACAAATGGAGTGTTGCTTATTTTAATGATAATGAAAAATGGTATACTTAAAAATGGAAATGTTTACAACTGATTTGCTTAGTTGGTGTTATTGGACTGATAAACTTGTGTTAAAGTGATATTTCCCTGCTTCTAGCTGGGAATGAAAACCGGACCCATAGCATGGGCAGTCGGGGTATTTTGGCCATGGTACTGATCCTGAGGGTTCAATTATACTGCAAATTACCCCAAACGTATTCCAACAATAGACATCTTCCAGTTCACCAGTACCTAGAGATACGAGTGCCCTAACATACGAGTTGTTTGAGATACGAGCTGTCGAGCGAGCGAAGTTTTGTTTTAAATTACGAGCGACATTTGAGATACGAGGATACGCTGTCGAAGCATCTTTGCTAAGTTTTTCTAGGGCTTTCTATTTCTTCTTTCTATAACCATGGGTCCGAAGAAAGTGAATGGAAAGGTCAGTGCTCAGAAGAAAATGATGTCTATTGAATAATAGCGTGAAATCATAGAAAAAAATGAAGAAGGTGTCTTTTATTATGTTTTTATACAATATTTGTCATTTATAAATATATTTTTCTTATTCAAAAACAGGTAACAAAAACAATTAGGGGTAGCATTTTTGGGGCTGGAACGAATTAATGGCATTTCAATTAATTTCAATGGGGAAAATTGCTTTGAGATACGAGCAACGTTACGGAACGAATTAAACTCGTATCTCGAGGCATCACTGTACCTAAATTACGTCTAATAAATTTATTTGAATAGGAGTGAACAGTGAGGATTGGCCATTTAATAACAACTGTGAGTTTTTGTTTTTAATTTAATTTACTTTTGAAGACTGTATGTAAAATTTTGTAATCACTATTGAATTTGTTATTTATTTGGAGTACAGTGCGGTGTGCTAAGGGTCACATGAGATTAATAAAAAAAATAATCTGGATCATGCAAGTGGTAGCTGTAATAGTTAAAATTTCAAAAGATTTATAGACTTCTTTGACGAATTATATTGATCTCGACTCTCGGTAGATTTTTGTGGGCTCTTAAGATCTACCAACCCCTATTTCTTGAGATTTTTGAGTCTTGAAGGTAAACACTGGGTTGACAATAAACGAAAGATAGTTTCGCCCTAGCCTTCAGCTTTTCACCAGAGTGCAGATCGATGGGATAAGGCTGTACCTTATGAGAATGAAATACACTTGGTGTTTTTCAAGTTAATTACGATAACATTACGATATTCTATGGGTACAAATACATAAAAGTAAAATTACTACAAACCATAGGTAGGTACAGGTACAGATAATATGAATAATATCCGGCTTATGTTTATTCCTCACAAATATTTATTTTTAGGTTTTGACTATGTATTTGCAATACGTAATGGTCATGCTCATGTAGTTCAAATTTACATTTAATTGTGCAAATATCCATGAAGATAATACAAACCAAAATGGTTTGTTTAGTGTGGAAATAACTGCGAAAATATTTAGCAATATTCAAGCCTTTTAATGCCAATTTGCAAATAATCACTATTACAAATTCACAGCTATTTCAAAAACGCACAAGACGTGACCGTGACAAATGCAAATTTCACTTATTTTTTTTTTCAAATTAAAGACATACTAAACAAATGTAACTAATATAGCCAAGTAAAAGTTGAGGCTTTTACTGCTGTATTTAGTTTTTTAAGTTCGAAAACAGCGCCTACACCGCCAACATGAAGATGACCCTTGCGATAGGACGAAACGTCGAACCCTCTTGATAACCCCATGATCTACCATGAGGATTTCATCAACAAATCGCGGTTGATTAAGTTAGGGCTGCCATCCGTCCGGATTTCCCCGGATTTGTCCTAGTTTGGAAGACGTCCGGGGAGCGTCCGGGCGGGGTTTAAATTGTAGTCCGGGTACAACCCGGACTACAATAAAAGTCCGGGTTTTCGATCAGATCCGTTCCCATAATTTAAGTACATAAATAAAAACTATGGATTAGGTATTTCACCGCACCCGGCAATTCCGTCTTAGAAACTCGAAACATCCTTGGATCTATAACAAAAAGCCTAGACGATAGAATCAAAGAAAGCTTCGTGCCCTTAAGTATTAGAAGCATTTTGAACAAACACGACGAGAACATAAAACAAGAGTTCAAAAACTGTACTCTGAGTGTCTATAATGAAATAAAAACGTACATTGAAGATTGGAATCAGCCTCTTCAACAATTTGATAAATTTGATTGGATGTTTTTGCCGAATATAAATGAAAAAACTAAATGGGCTGTTATCGAAGATACTATTGCATTTTTGAAAGACAAGAATATAGCAATTGACGACACGAAATTGATAGATGAGTGGGTGAATTTAAAATATTTTTGCCAAAATCTTAGCGCAGAAGATAAGCTTTTAAATGCTAATCAACTATGGTTACAATTCTTTAGAACACCAAATGCCCATTTATATTCAGAATTACTAAAAATAGCTCAATATTTTTTTTGCATCCCTGCGCATAATGCGCATGTTGAATGAATATTTTCTCTCATGACGCAACAGTGAACAAAAGAAAGGAATGCATTGAATCCTGAAAAGTCTCGTCATTACTCAAAATTAAATTCAACTTCAAAGGCTATAAAGATTGCATCGAATTCTATAATTTTTTATTAACTAAAAAAGAAGTTCTGAAAGCTATTGGTAAATCCGATAAATATAAATAGACTACCTAATGTCCGGGGACTTTGTTCCCGTGGGAATTCCTTAAAAACCTTTCTTATTCCCTGCTTACGTTATAGAAAGAACCTCTGCGCCGAATTTCAACTTTCTGAAGTCAAAGTCAAAATTATTCATTCATATATTTTTATTTCATTAAACAGCAATCTTTACTAAAATAAGTCATTAACATTTTGTTTTTTAACATTATGTCTGTTCAGAAAGAGGCAGTGAAGAACAGAAAAGAAACTCGAGATTTGCTCTTTTAAAAACTTATTGTGCAATTTTTCTTATTTACTTTAAATTGGTCTTTCCATATAGTTTTGTCACATAATCATAGCCAATCTACATTTATGTAGTGCTAGTTTGTTATTATTTTTAGTATTAAGGTCATGCAGGTGACTGTTTGTGATAAATTGATGTAGATTGTGACGAATGTAACATTATGTTAGTAAAATTATATTGATGGTACTGTTATAATGTTTTTGAAATGAACTGAAATGTCCGGGGTGAAAGCTCCAAAATCCGGGGAACTTACGCTTCCGGTCCTGGGGGGCAGGTTTTAGAGATGGCAGCCCTAGATTAAGTACCCAGCGATTGCTCTGCAGAATGCCTAGTTTTTAATACATCTAAAAGTTTATTTGTTTGTTCGTATGTATCCCTGGAACGACTGAACCAATTTTAATCATTTTTGAACTAATAAAAATCTAAATTCTTCCTGAGTAATTTAGGCCACATTTTATTTTGATACACTTAAATTTTCTGTTGTGAATTTCAGGTTTTATAAATTGATTTCCTCGCAAAATACTACAAAGAAGATCATCTGTTATAATTGTTGTCAACTGAAATCAGTCTCATTATTAAATTACCTACTTAAGTATGATGAGTTTTCTAATTAAAATATACTTAGCAACGAAATAACGAGCTCCTTTATAATTCAAGTTGATTTAAAGTTTAAGCTTCAGTTATTACCACAAGTAGAATAGATAATAATAACAATTGTATTTTACGTTCGTGTGTACGTACGATTGTCGAGCTATTTAGTGCTACGTTCTATGAAGGGAGTTAAAGCATGGTACACTTTTGATCTCGATTATTACATTAGACGAACAAGTATGGGGCCATGACAGAGGCAAGTGATGCAATTTTTAGTTTAATACTTTCCTCTAACTATGAAATTGTATGTTACGTTCATTGACTTCGCCTTGAGAGCACTTGCTTTTAAATATATAATGTTATTATGGGTACTAACAAATAAAAAAAAAAAAATTTGGGAAATTTTTTTTGGGGAAATTTTGGGAATTTTAAAAAAACCCCCTTCCCCAAAAATTTTCCTTTAGGAACATTTTTTTCTTTGAACATTTTGTTAAAAAATTTTCAAATTCTAAAAATTTGTTTTAAATTTAAATTTAAAGAAACTTTTGTTTTAAAAAACTTTTTTAAGAACATATTTGAACTCCCTGTTACATTCCAAAAAAATTTGCTTCATTCTCATCCCCACTCCGTGCTGTTTGCTGGGTGAGTAGTGACATCAGTAGACGCCTGGCGGGGATGACTAATCGATTGATAATAATTAAATCAGTTATCGCCCTACTGAGAGTTAAATGATTATTACAGTACTAATGTCGCCATTAAAAAATGGGGGTTGGTGGTAGAAGGGTGAAAATTAAGGGTTATATGTATTTTTTAATGCCAAATCATAAAAAATAAAAAGAAAATTGTCCCAAAAATTAAAAAGTTAGGGGTGGACAACCCTTATCACTTAGGGGTATTAAAAATAGAAAGTAACCGATTCTCAGACCTACTGAATATGCATATAAAATTTCATAAAAATCGGTCAAGCCGTTTCGGGGGGTATGGTAACTAACATTGTGACACGAGAATTTTATATATTAAGATAATAGGTATATAAAGTGACCTCTTACGCCAGCTGAATCTATTAAGAGGATAGGTTAGGTTAGGTTAGATTAGATGAGGGGATTCATTGTAATTGGTATCAGTGGTATACCAAAGACCATAGAGTAAAACAGAGAGATTACACCTATTTATTATCAGAATTACATTACTGATTAATATTATTATTGATTAAACTGGATGGCTTATTGGTCAATTTAAAAAGCTAGAAAGGAAAATATGCAATAAATAAATATTGTGTGCAACTGTACATTTTAGTTTGTATTTTTTTAGCTGATTCATAGATATATCTAATAATCTAATTATGCGCAGGTATGAGCATACATTAAACAGTATTGTAGTTCAAGAGTAAATATTCAATTCCCAGTAATAATTGCCACGTAGACACATACGAACAACAATATTCTATTGCGCACAAACGAACATGATCATCAATAAACTTGGACCTATTGACCTTGACCGCGAGATAATTTCCAAGTAAAAAACTACCTACCAGTATGGTCTTCACAACTGCCTACTTGTTTAATATAAAGATCTTCATGAAATATTCATTTCCATGACGCATTATTTGTGCCCACAGATTTAGTGAACAATTAGTTCAGAATCCAAAGTACTTAATTTTTCCTAATTAATAAACTGGGTAAACAATATTAAAATGGAAAGTGATCAAAGATGTACGGTTCCCTATTACAGTCAGCCATATTAGTAAATTAATTAGACGTGAACAATATAAGTTATTCTTCAGCTACTAATATTTATTTTTATTATTAACACAATATTGGCTCCAAATTAGACTGCACTAAGGTAAAAATTTGGAGAGTAAGGTGGATGGATACTTCAGCCTCTTCTACCTTTTCTCTTTCAAACTTGATGACGGGATTGTACGTGTGAAATTTAATATCGTCAGTTTTCTTTTTATGACAGAACATATTATTACAGCCCGTTAGTCATACACTCATAAACAAATTAAGTTATTCTTCGACTACCATTCAGGGCCGTAGCCACGGGGGGCCCCAGGGGGCTGAGCCCCCCCTCAGTCAACAACCGGCATTTATAGGAAATTTGACTACCAGTCATTTTTGAAAACTATCCCAGTATCTTACAAGCCTTGGAAGAGATAAATGAGGATTATGTGGCCGAAGGGACTGGACTGGTATTCTTATCACCATCCGAAAAATTGAATTTCGATTTGGCCTATGCCTCATAAAGTACGTTTTGGAAATAACTGAACCAACTGACAAAATTTTGCAGTCCAGAGAGTCCAGTTTAAAAGATTCCATCAGGATCGTCGCCGCAGTCCTTCAAACTTTGGAAGGAATGATACATCAAATCCTTCGATGACATCTTTCATAAAGTCACAACAGTTCTTAATATTAATTCGGATGACATATCTCAAGATGGACCGAATCCGAAGAGACAAAGAAAAGCAAGCAAATTGTTGATGGATTTCATAATTGCTGTTAAAATAGGTCAAAGATCTGAAACCGATGACGATCCTTCACAAATTTTGAAAGCTTTACAAATGGAAACTTTGGATTTGATGCTTGCGGAACTGCACTTAAGATTTTCTCATAGCAAAGATCTTTGCACGACCATTACAAATGTCGAGACTGAACATCGATCAAATAGGAATTCTGAAGAAATTAGAAATCCAGGTACCATCACCATGAGAAATAAATGTGGTAAAGAATTATTGCTTAAATTACAACCCTGACAACATATTCGCTGAAATTTATAACCAACGAACTGCATTTGAGGACACCTACAAGCTTTTAGCGACTTGCCCTACCTTTGGATGTAGTTCAGCTGTTAGCGAATCAGCATTTTCGGTACTAACACGGATCAATAGACCCCAAAGATTGTCTATGAAGCCCCAATAGACCAGGGTCGATAATTTTTGAAACCAAAAAAAAAAAGTATACATAGTAGGATGAAACCAATTGGAAAAGGAAGAGAATATTACAGAAATGAAAGGAAAAATAATTTACGGGTAATCTGAAGTCGGGAAGGTGAAGGGGGTGTGTTTTTAAGGGTAAAAAATGGTTTTCTTTGATTTCCCGAAAAACTATAAGTCTTACGGAAAAAAGTTAAATGGCAAAGTTGTAGGTAATAAAAAGATCTACAACTTTTGTATTTACACTTTTTTCACATAACCTCAAAATTTATGTGAAAAATTCAAATAACCAACTTTTTAGTTTTTTATTTTTCTTTTACAAAAAAATTTTTTTTTCACGAAATTTGGTGAAAACTTACCTATTTATGTCCCAAACACGCTGTAATTTTTAGATTTGAAATATTTATTTTTACTTAATATCGGAAAAGCACCCTAATTTTCAATCGAAAATTCTCACGTCAAAATATCTGCTTTTTTTAAAAACGTTTGTGGGCTTTTTCTTCGTTGAAATCTCTAATTTCTGATGGTGTGAAAAAAAATATACATTAGTATGGTAAATTTTCTCAGGAAATGTAAAAACAAAACGAAGGGAGTTTTATCCAAAAAAAGATGATTTATTAAATTCTAATTACATTTATGTCATAGAAAATCTCATGATATATAAATATACATGTAAACGTACTATTGAATTCACATACTTTATACTGATTACGTTATTAAATATAATATTTTTAAAAACATTAATTTAGTTTTCTTCGTTTTTTTTGCATTTCCTGAGAAAACTTACCATAGTAATGTATATTTTTTTTCACACCATCAGAAAGAAGAGATTTCAACGAAGAAAAAGCCCACAACCGTTTTTAAAAAAAGCAGATATTTTGACGTGAGAATTTTCGATTGAAAATTAAGGTGCTTTTCCGATATTAAGTAAAAATAAATATTTCAAATCAAAAAAATTACAGCGTATTTGGGACATAAATAGGTAAGTTTTCACTTAATTTCGTAAGAAATTTTTTTTTTTTGTAAAAGAAAAATAGAAAACCAAAAAGTTGGTTATTTGAATTTTTCACAGAAATTTTGAGGTTATGTAAAAAAAAGTATAAATACAAAAGATCTTTTTATTACCTACAACTTCATCCTACTATAACTTTTTTTTTTCACTGTTTACTATTTTTGAAGGCGTCAGCACTAGTCTACAACGACAAGCTAATTTAATTCATTTGGCGTTTGAAAAAGGTTATACAAAGAATATTTATTTGTTTCAGTTAATGCGAAAACTTAGTGACTGTAAATTGCGAAAATTAAAACTGTTTTGAGACTTTCCAATTATTTTAATTGCACCCACCCAAAAAGTCCCTCAACTCCCTCTGATATCATGGGCTGGCTACGGCCCTGCTACTATTGTTTATTATTAGCACAAAAGTTCCTCCAAATTACACTGCATTAAAGTAAAAATCTGGAGAGTAGGGTGGATGGATACTTCAGCCTCTTCTCTTTCAAACTTGATGACGAGATTGCACGTGTGAAATTTAATTTCGTCAGTTTTCTTTTTATGACAGAACATATTATTACAGTCAGTTAGTCACTTTACAGTAAATTCATTAACCATGAACAAAATAAATTATTCTTCAGATATTAATGTTTATTATAATGGTGAAAATCCGGAGGGTAAAGCGGATGACTTCTTCAGCCTCCTTTTTTATCTTTTCTCTTTCAAGCTTCCACATACATTATGGTTGAGTCTTGAACGTGAACGATGCATAATCTGGTCGGCCTTTTTATGACCGAACATAATCAAAGAAGTAACTGCACAATTGCAATTATACAAGCTACGACCATCAAGCAAAACGTTTAACTGTACTCGTACATACCACATACATACATAAATACGTACACGTTCGAGCTCCTAATAACAATGAAGAGAAGAGCATGTAAGGTACGGTAATAAACCCAAGAATAATTATTATAACACCATGTGTGGCTCATTTTGAACGCTAGCTCCTATGGATTACTTATTGAAGAAAACTATCGCAAAATTGTAACGAAAGTTATGATTACAAAAAGAAAATGGAAAGTTTATAATATATGTAGACGGTACTAGATCATTAAGACTTACTTTCTATCATAAGTTCTTCTTACTTTCCCTAAACGATCGTTTACAGATATAATAAGGGTATCTATCGTATTATCTACAATTAGATTAATTTTAAGGTGACCATACGTCCCGGATTGGCCGGGACAGTCCCGGATTTCCACCTTGCGTCCCGGATTTTTCTAGAAGTAATATTTGTCCCGGGTTCAGGTTTTTTGACCCGGATTTTTGAAAAGGTTCTTATTTTAAATATATTTCAACTAGCATTATTTTTACAAAACGCTTAGAGACACGATGTGTAGTGTGGGCGCTGGAAACCAGTGCTTCTTCTTCTCACTTTAATAATCGAGAACTTCCATTTTCAAATTTACGAAAATTAGCAGAGTTCTTTTTCTGCATGCCTGGCACAAATGCTTCTACGGAAAGAATATTTTCTTTAATTGATAGCTTTTGGAGACTCGATTTGAAATAGACACACTAAAAGCGATATTACTTACTAAAGTTAATTATGAAAAAATTGTACAGAATTTTATACAATGCTTCAAAGCGAAAAAGACCTACTGAAAAAAAACCATAGTTCAGGAAAATATAAAAAGTTTTGTATTCAGTAATTCTGCTTAAAAAAATTTGATTAATTTAAAAAAGATACTGATTTTATTATATCCTTAAAAAGTATTTACGTATCACCTTATTAATTTATTAATTATTATCAAACTGAATTGAAGTGTGTTCACTGAGGACTGAATTGTAAGTTTTATCTGAAAATAGTTGTGATTACCGTTTGTAAATAGGAGCATATTGTTTTTTATTTGGTGGAACTAAAAGAAAATATTTGATTTAATTAACTATAAAATTTTTATTTCAGTGTTCAAGACCAGGGATCTTCAAACTACAGAGCGCGACCGCCAATGTCTTATTGTAGTTACTATTGCTGCGATAAGTTGAAGAAGAAAATACAGAATGATAATTACTCGGTTTTATTTACTTGCAAGCAGTGGCGGATTTACACATTTGCAGCCCCTACTGACACATGCAATTCTATACCCTAATTCACAATCAATTTTTTGTCAATGAAATTGCAACTTTATGATTGTATTATATTTTTATAAGACTAATCAACAAATATTGATACGAATTCATTAGGATTAAAAATGTAAGAATGTTAAGAAGAACTTTCGTTGAATGGATACTACAGCTTTTATTTATTACAATATTATCATTATTGTTTTTTTTTATTATCATCATTCTAATAAATGTATAATATTTATGAAATTCTGTGCAAAAATATGCAATTTTTTACGTGTTAATTTATTAAATTTTTATTCTACAAACAAACAGGTTGTTAATATCATCAGAAATATCAATAGAAAAGTATTAATTTTCCACATATATATCTATATAATATTTGTTATTGTTATTTTTAAGCATTTTTTTTTTCGGATCCCATTTCTCTTCGAATAGATATATTTAAGTGGTGAAACATATTACACATCAATTAAATAGTGTGGGTGGACCTAAAGAAAAAATTATGGCAATAATTAATTTAAAAAATAGTTAAAAATACTAAATTTAAAATGTAATACTTAAACGCTATTGGAATATTTTAAAAATCACAATAGTATATTTTATAAATAAGCGTTTATAATAATATATAGTAATTTTTCATATACAGACGTTACTGTATTCAGTATACTGTATAGCATTAAAATATTGTAATTTTTGTTGATTTTTTGAGCCTCATTTTTTTTTTCGTGTATAAGATAATATTATTTTTTATTTCTGTAAGACAGTAAAAAAATTTTTGAGCAAAGTTTGCCGCCCCCTAAAATCTGCCGCCCTAGGCTCTAGCCTATTCAGCCTGCTGGTAAATCCGCCACTGCTTGCAAGGTAATTTAAAGCTTAACGACAGAAATGATGACGCAGAAAACTTAACTTAAGCATCTTAGCTTAAGCATATTAATAACTAACAAATGATTGAAATGAATAATCCCACTAATCATAGTAAAACAAAAAACACCAATTAAATTTATGTAATTGTGATTTTCCACCAACAATAGTTTTAGTTGTAGATAAATTTTACTTGTAGTACCAATTATTAAAAGACATTTTAGATGCTCATCGGTTAATTTAGATCTGTAAAAATTCTTTATGTACTTCATTTTGGAAAACATTTTCTCACACAAGTAAGTACATAGTAGTACCAAAAACAGAAAACAACCCACGAACAATCAAATTGTACCAGTTGAAGACTTTTATAAAATTTCAACAAAAACGAATTTTGATAATTTTTTTTGATCATAGCAATGCACTGTAAGTCAATAATTTCCATTTCGACTTCCGGAGCCAGCGTTTCAATGTCAGGATCCAAAGGATTTTGAAAAGACTGAATTTCATACGCAAAATTAATCTTTAAAGCACTCAATGTTTCGATTGCAAAATCGACCGGAAATTCAGTCTTTGTAGTGTGGCTGAATATTTCACGTGTTTTAAAATGTGGTAAACACTTTTTGAGTAGGTAATTGCGATTGAAATAGTATTATTTTCTGTCTCAAGGATTTGATATTGGTGTATAAACCAGGGAGAAGCAGATTTTGCCCTTGCAATCTCAAATTAATGCACTCTGCGACTAGTCTAGAAAACTAGTTAAGGACAGAAAAATTAAAACTGTTTTGGCCTTTGGAACGTACTGAAGTAATAATTATGGCCCTAAGGCTTCAAAGTTTAGAAACCCCTGTTCTAGATAGTTAAAAGGAGAACAAAAATCATCTTCTGGTATGATGCAAACAAATCTATTGTCACGAAGCATTCACGTCTTTGATAAGCTCAAAATAGAGTGTATAAAACAAAAAAGAACTATTGCTACTTTCATTTTATGTTTTATTAGATAAATGATATGAACACTATTTTGGGACTGTGGTTGTGTCTGACGGAGAGACATGATCTCCAAATAGGTACTGTTAACGCTACCATCAAAAAGAATATACAGTATATTTCGTTTATAACGACGATGAGAGGACCATTAACTTCTGTCGCTATATCCGGAAATCGCCATATAAAAAGAAAGAGAGAAAGAATGAAAGAAGGAAATTAGGCAAGATAAGTACCCAGTAACTGACTCTTA
The DNA here is from genome assembly GCA_029378335.1 of Agrilus mali. Classification (NCBI taxonomy): domain Eukaryota; kingdom Metazoa; phylum Arthropoda; class Insecta; order Coleoptera; family Buprestidae; genus Agrilus; species Agrilus mali. The sequence goes on along the minus strand of CM055663.1, from coordinate 11,241,686 downwards.
GATTTAGCTTTATCAACCTTAACATTTATAAAAAATTACTAAGCACAACTGCTGACTATCTGTGAATGTCAACAAAAGATAAAAAAGTTTTGTCTTTAGACTCGGTCGCAATATGAGAGTATGAGATTTCTAGCATCTTGTAATTAATAGCTCATTAAAATTAGTCGCTATAACCGAAATCGACCTTACATCCGAAGTCGTTAAAGCCAAAGGGACTTATGTGTTATGTTGTTATAACCAAAAGGTCATTACAACCGAAGTCTTTATAAATGAAATCCACTGTAGTTTAAAAATTAGTAATAATAATAGTTTCTACATTTATTAAAATTAATACACACGTATTTATAGATACAAATTTTTAAAACGTTTATTATATGTACCACCTCTGAAAGTTATGTTTACATCATGATAATTATAATTTATCAGTGGACCTCGAAACTGACCACATTTCGTTTTTCTATCATTAGTCTCATTCTAAACCGTTTTGTTATTCGACAATCAAATTGTATGACCTTTTATGCATTAATTGTTATAAATTAATCTGATAAATTGAAATCAAAACAAAACGAAAATTATGCACGTAATGCGATCAATGTCAAATTAATAACACTTTTTTCTTATTTAAATTTTTGTTTTTTGTTTATACGGGCGAACGCTTTTACACGTTTTCAAAAAAAAAAAATACTTATAATAGTTATAAAGAAAAAAAAATGTCAGCCGTCACGGGACGCCTGGCAGATGTGAAACTCAATTTTTTTTTTTCAGTGATTTCAGTAATAGTTATATTCGATGTTGGTTGCCTCTGACAGCATTACTGTGATAATTGGTCGAGGATAACTGAAATATGTTACAAAAGTATTGGACATAACATTATCAAGACATCTAATAAATACAGCATCTATTGTTGTTATTGTTGCATATCAGGTAGTAGGTTCTCTTGGATTGTTGTTAATTTGCAATTGAAATTCTTTTTGGAGGAACGTAATTAATGGCATTGATTCAACTTTAGCAAAATTTACATTGAAATCTCCAGCTAAAATCAATGATAGTTTATCTTTATTGGTTTTAAACATTATTGAACCTCTGTGACTGTACGGAAATAATTTCTCATGTAAAAATGAAATATCATTCATTTTTTTAAGGTGAAATGTAATCTTTATTCGTAATTATCCTTTCATTTCAATTCCTAGTGTAAGTTATTGTATATAGTTAAATAAATCTAATAATCCTCTATTCTTAATTCTCACATACCTAAACCTACATCAACTACCTATACCACCGTAAAAAGTAGTATAGGATCATTCGAGTAATTTCAACGCGAATGAACAAAAAAGTGCAAAAAGAATAAGATAATGTGCTCACAAGTTGCTCAAAAATTGATTAGGGGATGTTTTTCTTTTAATTTGATCCCTCCTTTGTTGAAATTGGTAACATATGTTAGGACTTCTAATCCCCCTTAAGGGAGATTAACCTTAATGAAAAGAAAAAGGAAAATCTTTTCAATTGCCTTCCTTCCTTCCTTTTAGATAGATTTGATGAGATTTTTCTGTACCCTCTCCTCATTTTAAGTTCACGTTATTGATTAATCCTTTTATTAACAAAAACAGTTTTAGCAGTTGTGAAAATTTACGAATGGAGAATATAGTTACGAACGCCGGCCGGTCGTGAAAGCCGACGATCATCAATATAGTTACGTAATTTATTAATAATATTATCCATAGTAACAAAATTTTTCAATTATCAACTTTCTAATCAACATAATTATTATCTAAATTAGCATAAATGTGTAAGATTTAATAACATCTGCAATTATATAAAATACTAGCACCAATACCCAGCGTTGCTCGGGTAAGAATATATCACACGTTTGATGGAACATTCTAGAATATTCGCGAATTTAAAACTATCTAAAACATCCCATAATGATTCACAACATTTTCTAACTTCTTTTAACATTCTGAAATATTCTTGAATGATCTTAAATATTCTGGAACATTATTGAACATTGCCAAATCATTCTGAAATGTTATAATAAAACATTATTTTACTTCTTAGAACATATTTGAACTCTGTAACATTCTAAAAAAATCTGCTTCATTCTCATCCCCACTCCGTGCTGTTTGCTGGGTGAGTAGTGACATCAGTAGACGCCTGGAGGGGATGACTTATCGGTTGATAATAATTGATCAGTTATCGACCACTGAGAGTTGAAGATTATTACAGTACTAATATCGCTATTAAAAAATGGGAGTTAGTTTTAGAAGGATGAAAATTAAGGGTTATATGTATTTTTTAATGCCAAATCATAAAAAAATAAAAATTTTGTCCAAAAAAATGAAAAGTAAGGGGTGGACAACCCTTATTACTTGGGGCTATGAAAAATAGATAGTAGCCGATTCTCAGACCTACTGAATATGCATATAAAATTTCAAGAAAAAAGGAAAAACGTAAATATGCAATTAAACGTAATTTTACAACTGCGGAAGTTCGTTCATAACTCTTTTAGTAGGTATTTATATTTCATGTAAAATAAAATGTAAATTTTTGTAATATACATACCTACCTACAGAACTCTGTATTTTTAAGTGCCTAAGTAACATATGTACGAGTATAATAAACTTATAAGCAACTTTCAGAAATTCCATAATAGAATTAATTACGTCAATGCTGAAAATTACATTATTATTCGCCACAACTACAACCTACACATACGGAAGCCATAAAGGGATTCCAGTTAATTAAAGTAGACTCTGTTTCAGCATACTTCGGTCTCTAAAGTCTTAATGATGTCAACAGAATGTTACACTTATTATTACAACAGCTATGGAGGCACGTAGAAGTGAAATATCTTTCCCCAGAAACAATTAGGTACCTTGGTACAGAAAATAAAATTATTAATTGTAATGTACCTACCTGTTACTTGTAATTAGTAATTAAGTTATATATATTTTATATTAAATTGTGTACGTAACGATTTCAAATTTGTTATCTCCAGTGTAAGTTTCTTGTATTTATTCTTCCCATAATTGTTCAATATTGCAACCAAACAGTAACATCCGCTACAAACAATCATTTCTTAATTATCATAAACCAATAAAGGACCAAGTGCTTAATTTCCCTTCGATTTCAGCTCATTTTACATTATCATCATTATCATTTTACTTGTATGTATATTGTTACGAGTACTTGCCAATTAAGTTGGTGTGAGCATAATTAACGAACACCTTCCCTGAATGCATAAGGAATATTCTCGGCTTTCCTGAAATATCTAGAAAACACCAGCAAAGATCAATGGGAAAACAATTGGATTACTAGACGGCTGTAGAATTCCCTAGAAAAAGGCTGAAAAGACTATATAAAGGTGAGACACTCACACCGAGTTAGTTGACAGTGAACAGCTGATATTTGGAAGAGAAGCGATCGATAGGCGAACAACAGGCGATAGAAGTCATAGTGTCTATGGTATAGCGAGTGTTTGCACCAGAAGCGAGCGGGAAAATAAGACTTTTTAGTGAAATAAATTGCGTAGACTTGTTTATAACCGTAGTGTAGTCAAATTAACTTTAGTAATTAAATAAATTCGTTGTTTTGTTTTGTTAATTGTGTTTTCCGTGACCGAACACGTCACAGTATGTATATATGTAATTCTAGTTAAGGTAAAATCTTGCATAAATTAAGCCAAGTTCTCGTTAATTATTTTAGTCATCAAGTTCTTATCAACATTCGTCTCTCTCGTTGTCTTTTAATTGCAAATATTTAATTATCCACGTCTAGTTATAAGTTGTAAAGTTAAGTTTAATAAATAATTAAAAAACCACCTCCAACGTTTTCGTTGCTGCTGGTTCCATTACACAATGAAAAACTGAAGCAAAAAAACACTAAATTGTTTAAAAATAGTTCGTAGGTATTATTCTTTTATGTATGTATTTAACATTGATATTCTCTTAATCTTATCATTTCACAGTTTGCAGGAAGCTGCAATAAGTTTGTAAATGAACATCATCGGTTCCAAGATAACGTAACATAAGTTAGGTAATTAATGGTATACATAAACGAGGTAGAAATGTGAATTATTAATACCTCATGATAAAAAAACCAAATTCTAATTTTCTTATTCCAATGTAGCAAGCAACTGGCAAAGGTACGCGAAAGATCCGCAAAAATGAGCTAAAGGTAAATAAGCATTAACAATCGTGCATGCTTTCGACATATTAAACAGTTATTCTGGAAATTCTAAATAATGAAATTTTGAAATCTATGTAAAAAGTAAGAAGAATTTTGTAGTATCAGCAGTTTTTGAATTCAGCTTGAAATAAACGGTATTTATGATACATAACGCGGAGGATCCGCAAAAATTATCTAGAGCTATATATGTACATGAGCGTAATTTTAAATAAATTTTTGACCAATAGCAAAATTATTCTTCAAATTTCTACATGATAAAAATAACCCAAAAAATTGTCAATAATTCACAACCAAAATCAAATCATTTCAATGTATCAAGGGGACTCGCTACCGTAATCAAATTTCATTTAATAAGAAGGGTCTTATTCTTAGGAAAAGGGCTTATTTTGGGGTGTCCCAATTAAGGATATGTTTACAAGAACGGGTAGGGCACGATTCCGCCCCACGGTGAAAAGGTATGGTACGATTCCGCCCCGATGTTTTGTGGTCATTAAAATTTATGGTATGATTCTACCCCGAAGAAATGCATAGGTTAGTATGTAAGCTTTATATAATTACGATGTACAGTAAACATTCAAACAAATTTTAGAAGATTTTTTATACTTATTATGTTTTATTACAATTAAAATGAAAACTACCTAACCTAACCTAACATAACATCTAATAAGTTATTTGCTATTTGCAAAGTTCAAACTAATTAATGTACCTACTGTTAACAAATAATATTCAATTATCTACTCTAATATGGTAAATTTCAAATTACCCCTTTTATATGATTAAGTATCTATTGTCTGATACTATTTAATTTTAATTACCTTAATTAAGAAACACATTACATTCTTACCTACAGCTTAGTTTCCAGTTATTATGATGGATGCAGTAGTAAAGTATAGTTTTTAAAGATAATTAGATAATTACTTTACCATAGATGCTTCTATGTGCAATCGGGGCGGAATGGGTGTAAGTCAATTGCGCGCTGCGGTCAGTTTACTCCCTGCTGTGACAAAACTGACCCTAAAAGTGATGGGACAGTTGCCCCCTGGGCCTTTTTTATTAATAAATAGTTCAACTATATTAGAATCCAACAAAGATTAGAAATAAATGTATTTAATTGATATATTTCTTTTTTCCTCCAATTCATCTTTGTTAATTATAAGCTAGTTTATTTCTCACTCACAATGTATTTAGTTCGGGTTTTTATATTCACCTTGACTTATAATTAGTAGGTAACTAAAGAATTATTTTGTTTCATTCTGTAGGATCAAAAGGTTACGGCATGTAAAGACAACACGAACGAAGTGAGTGTTGTCGTGGTCTTGTCATTCTCTTATTCATCATGTATTGCAGTTTTTGTAACAAATTGTATATAAACATATTTTTAAGATCTTCAGAGACTTTTCTTTAAAAACTGTTATATAAATTAAATAAAATTACCGAGCGCGCAGTTGAACCTACAAAGTCTTGGCAAACTGCGCGCAATTGACCTGTAATATTTGACTACCTGAATTTATTCCTGACCGCAGCGCGCTATCGTCCATTGCCCGGGCGGAATAGTACCATCAAAATTATTACCTGCAAAAGTTCGGGGCGAAATCGTACCATCATTCAAAATTTACCTGCTGATTTTGTTGACCGCGGGGTGGAATCGTACTATACCGACAAGAACAAGTTTAAGGTGTAATCTGCAGGGGATACACGAACCCAAAATTAATGGTAAGGTGTCCAGAACATTAATTATATCTCATCTAAAGTGAGAGGGTCATAAAAATCTTACGGTAACTTTTTAATTTAAAGAATTGTTACAATTTCCTTATCTTTTTTAGTTGAAAACTTTCATTTGAGGGAATGGAAAGGTTTCACTACATTTTAGTAAATATCAGCAAAGGATAGAAGAGTCAAGTAAATGTCCTCTTAGCAGGGCGGATTTACCAGCAAGCTGAATAGGTTAGAGCCTAGGGTGCAGATTTTAGGGGGCGGCAAACTTTGCTCAAAAATTTTTTTGTCTTACAGAAAAAACGAGGCTCAAAAAATCAACAAAAATTACAATATTTTAGTGCCATACAGTATACTAAATACACTAACGTCTGTATATGAAAAATTACTAAACGCTTATTTATAAAATATATTATTATGAAGTAGACCTGAAGATGGCATATGATTCGGTAGACAGAAAGGAAATAGAGGGAATGTTAAAGAAAAGTAAGATAGAGGAGGATTTGATATGTATAATAATGGAATTATATAGGGAAACGAGTGGAGTTGTAAGGGTGGGCAAAAGGGAGAGCAAGGAAATGTGGATAGGGAAAGGGGTTAGACAGGGATGCAAGTTAAGTACACAGATATTTAATGTATATATAAGTGATTTAGAAGAAACAATAAGTAAAGTAAATGAGGGGGGGAATAGTGATAGAAAAAAAAAAGATATGGACAATAGCGTACGCGGATGATATAGCGTTATTAGCGACAAGTTGGGGGGCAATGAGGGAGATGTCAAAAAAATTGGAAAAGTATTTAGAGAAAAAACATCTGCAGCTGAATGAGGAAAAAACCAAAGTAATAGTTTTTGGAGAAGTCAGAGGTAGGAAGAGTAAAGAGAAAGAGGAATTGAGATGGAAAGGGAATTTGATTGAAAGAATTAAAAAATATAGATACTTGGGGTACATAATGTCAGAAAATAACAAGGACGAGGCACACGTAAATAATCAGGTAGCTAAGGCGAACGCATTGCTGGGGAGAATATGGGGAATAGGGAGGAAACTATGTATAAATAATTGGGAAAGAAGGATAGTGCTTTTCAAAACATTAGTAAAAAGTATAGTTTTTTATGGAGTTGAGATCTGGGGATGGAAAGAGTATAGAGTAGTGGAGAATATCTATAAAAGGTATATAAAATGGGTACTATGCTTAGAAAGAAGTACTCCAGATTACATTTTAAGAAGGGAAACAAAATGTGGGAAAATGGTAGAAGATTCAAGAATGAGGGCGGTAAATTATGAGGAAAAATTGGGAAAACTACCGGAAGGGGACTTAAGAAAAGAGTTATGGAAGAGAAAAGTTTTGGGGATAGGGACAAAAAATAAATATGATGTGGAAAGGGAAAAAGCATTAACAGAAATGAAAATAAACAAAGAGCAAATGGAGGAATGGAGAGGAGAGGGATTGAAAGTAAGTAAGATGGTGGGGAAAAGATGCAATGAAATAGTAAGAGGTGAGGATTTGAGAAAAATAGGGGAATCAAGATACGCGAAAGGAATGAAGGAGTATACATGGAAAGATTGGCAAGGGGATGAGGTCCCGGGGTATCTAAGAGAAGGGTTAAATATAGAAATAATAGCTAGATTTAGAATGGGGAATGAATGTAATGAGAATAAGTTTTGGATGGAAAAGAAAAAGAGAATGTGTAGAGTATGTGGAGAAAATAATGAATCAATTGAACATATACTAGAAGAAGTATTGGGGAAGAATGAGAGGGAAGAGACTGAAAGGATATTAAAGGCGGATGGAAGTGGTCTGGCCATATTGAAACAAATACTAGAAAGAAGACGGGCGGTAAGGAGAAGAGAATAAATGCAGAAGGGAAATAAAACCTATTATGAGGGAGATGGAAGGGTAGTATTTTTATTTATTATTATTATTATTGTTTTTTTTCTGGTTTAAATGTGTAATAAAAAATGTTATTAGGATTGGAGATTAGTGTTCTTTTTTGTTTTTTTGTTTGTTGTCTTTGAAAATGTAAGTTGGAATGTAAGAATAACTTTATGTTTTTTTAATAAAGCTCATATATATATATATTATTATGATGTTGAATTTTTAAAATAGTCCAATAGCGTTTAAGTATTACATTTTAAATTTAGTATTTTTACCTATTTTTTAAATTAATTATTGCCATAATTTTTTCTTTAGGTCCACCCACACTATTCATTTAATGTGTAATATGTTTCACCACTTAAATATATCTATTCGAAGAGAAATGGGATCCGAAAAAAATTGCTTTAAAATAACAATAACAAATATTATATAGATATACAATATGTGGAAAATTAATACTTTTCTATTGATATTTCTGATGATATTAACAACATGTTTGAGTGTAGAATAAAAATTTAATAAATTTACACGTAAAAAATTGCATATTGTTGCACAGAATTTCATAAATATTATACATTTCTTAGAATGATGATAATTAAAAAAAGCATTATCTAATGATAATATTGTAATGAATAAAAGCTGTAAATATCCATTCAACGAAAGTTGTTCTTAACATTCTTACATTTTTAATCCTAATGAATTCGTATCAATATTTGTTGATTAGTCTTATAAAAATATAATACAATCATAAAGTTTCAATTTCATTGAAAAAAAATTGATTGTGAATTAGAGTATAGAATTTCAGGTGTCAGTAAGGGCGGCAAATTTCGAATAGCCTACGGGCGGCGAATGTGTAAATCCGCCACTGTCTTTTAGAAGTTTTTCGTCAATGGTATTCATGTAGGTAATTAATGTGTCAACAGACTGGACAAAGAAGAAAAGTTACTCGTTTTCCATCGTTTTCGACAACATATTTGTCACCTATTCCTTACTACAAACACTACTTACAAATAGTTACTATAGTTATTGCTTACCGATGATAATATAATGTTAGGTAGGTAACACATGAAGGTATTTAATAGAAGAATAGACACACGGACATAGTATTTGAATAAGGTCTGTTCCACTTTCACTTCGAACACACACTTATATAAAACGTACATACATATCTACGAAGACACAAACAAAGTAGACAAAAATACTGGTGATTCATACATTAGTTAGCCACAATGTTTTCCGTTCTATCTTATCTATAGCTGCGTATTACACTGATGATAAGTAAAAACGGTACCCATCACCTTTGTGACGAATTGTTTTCTGATAACAGTGAAATTTTTAAGTACCTGTAGGTAACAGCTGTTTAATAAAATTCGATTTATTGTAACTGAGTGATACTTGTACTGACAATTATTAATTTTATATTATTTCATTTAAAATTCAACACGGTTAACTTTATCGTACAAACCGCACGAATCAACCGGTTAAAATAATAACAAACTATGCTAAATGTTATTCAATGCTGAATGACTGAAATACTGTATGATGTACGCTAACACACCTAAAAATATTTTAAATATTGTAATTTTAATTAACTACCAAATATTAAAAAAACATTTACAACAAAATTAATAAAAAATGTACTCTGTTTCAAGGACTAGAAGTACATAGTTTACTTAAAACCCTGAAATCGTTTTAGTGTGCTTAGAAACCTTTTCAAAGTGCTTGAAACCCTTTAAAAGTGATTGAAACTTATTCAGTGTGCTTTTGAAATACCTTCAAAATGATTAGAAGACTTTAAAAGCGCCTGAAACATTTATTAAAATGCCTGCAATCCTTTCAATATGCTAAGAAGCCTTTTCAAAGTTTTTGAGCTCGTTCCAAATTGCTTGAAACTTTTTAATTGTACTTTAAATACATTTAAAGTACTTGAAACCGTTTTCAAGTACTTTTGAAACGGTTTCAAAGTGTATGGCCAAGCTTTTTAAAGTGTCTAAAATCCACACATTATGCTTGGATGCCTTTTCGAAGTATTGAGTGTTAGCTTGAAATTCTTAAACTTTGCTTGAAACTTATTTAATGTGTTTAAAACCTTTTACAGGTACTTTCTAAACGGTTTCAAAGCGTATAGAAGCTTTTTAAAGCAAGCACATGAAATCCTTTCAATATGCTTTTTAGAAGCATTTTTAAGTGTTTGAGCGCCTTTACAATTGCTTGAAATTCTTTAAATGTTCTTGAAACTTATTTAAAGTGCTTGAAACCCTTCTCAAATACTTTTGAAACGGTTTCAAAGTGTATGCAAACCATTTAAAGAACATCAAATCCTTACAATATGCTTAGAAGCCTTTGAAATTTCTTCAAAGCACTTTAAACCTATCGAAGTGCTTGAAACTCTCTCTGACTTTAATTTTAAGTATGTAATTGTTATTATAGACCACGCTCGATAATTTTTGAAACCAAAAAAAATTCTATTCCGAAATTGATTAATTTGTTTATCTGTCTTGGGTCACTCTAAGAAATACTAATAAAACATTTTTGTAACATTTTAAAATACATTATAGCTTTGTTTTGTTGTTATGTAGACATTATAGTTTGCTGATTTTGCAAATTTATTCTCAAACGTAATAATGAAAATATTTAACGTTTTTCTTTATAACTTGTTGGTGTATATTCTAATGTACATAAATTGCACAGCTGATCATATCATAAGGTGACCTTTCAGCTTATGTAAACAATTAATTGTTTACGATAATCAGTTGTAGTTTTATTATTATTTTAGTTCCACTATTACAATCGTTTTGAAAAGCAAAAAACAAATTAAAAATTTTAAATACACATCAGTTACTACATATTTACTACGCATTGTGAAATAGTAATTCTAATTATGTATGTATGTATATCAAAATTGTAAATGATATAACAAATAACTTAATACTTTGATCTTTTTGTTATTTTGAGTTCAAGTCGTATATGTATAAAATTATAAAACACACTGTATGCGTCAATATGTTAAAAGAGAAATAAGTATTATCTGAAGATGTTTATACATAATTTAATTATTAACATATATAATATTTGTTATATAGATATAGATTATTTCTGGGGGATGGAAAGAGTATAGACTAGTAGAAAATACTTATGAGAAGTATACGAAATGGGTATTGCGCTTAGAAAGAAGTACTCCGGACTATATTTTAAGAAGGGAAAATTGTGGAGTATACAAGGAGAAGGGTGGTAAAGTATGAAGAAAAACTGCGAGAATTATCGCAAGGAGACTTAAGAAAGGAGGTATGGAGGAAAAATGTATTGGGGATCGGGACAAAAAATAAATCTGATGTGGAAAGGGATAAGGCTTTAACAGACATGGCAATAAATAAATAACAAATGGAGGAGTGGAAAGGAAAAGGATTGAATGTTAGTAGGATGATTAGGAAAAGATGTAATGAAATAGTAAGAGGTGAGGACTTTAGAAAAATATGGGAATCGAGATACGCGAAAGGGACGAGGGAGTTACTATGAGAAGAATGGTATGGGGATGAGGTGCGGGGTATCTAAGGGAAGGAAAAAGTAAAGAGATAATAGCTAGATTCAGAACGGGGAATGAGTATAATGAGAATATAGTCCAGTCAAAATAGACAAAAAAAAAATCGTAAGTGCAAAAATTCGCATAGAGTTAAAAATTGGTGGACGTCTCAAGTACACCATTATAAAAGAAATAGGTATCAAAAGTCTCCACCAATCCGACTTGTGCACAGGGTCAAAGGTCAAAAATATCACTTTTTTGCATTTTTCTCATAAATGGCAAGTATTATCGTAAAAATAGGTCAGACAAGAGTTGTAGATCATGCAATTGTCTACAGAAATTGCCTCAATACTTTTTTCTCTACGGATCACCATTCCGGAGATATCGCGATGACAAGGATTGAAGAAGTCATATTCTACATAATATGCGCACATTTCCGCACCACCTTTGAGGTAGTGTACGAGGCGCATTTTTTTAACGTGGTTTCCTCGGTAGGTATACTCCACAATTAATTGTAGTTTAGTCTTATTAAATGGTGTCCTATTGATTAAAAAAAAGTACTATTATGAAAATGTGAATGTGAAAATTTTAATCAGATTGATAGTCCTCAAATGCCATGTCTATGGTAATACCCTCTTCATTTTCTTCTTCATCTTTTTCCTGTGTTTCTATAAGTTGCTCTAAGAACAGAGATGCATCATTTGTCTCTTCATTGATGTCATAAAAATTCTTATCTGTTGTTTTGGATATGTTAAGAGCACGATTGACCGTGATTTTTATGACATCAATGAGGAGACAAATGATGCATCTCTGTTCTTAGAGCAATTTAAAGAAACACAGGAAAAAGACGAAGAAGAATATGAAGAGGGCATTGCCATAGACATGGCATTTGAGAAGTACTTTTTTTAATCAATAGAACACCATTTAATAACACTAAACTACAATGAATTGTGGAGTATACCTACCGAGGAAACCACGTTAAAAAAATGCGCCTCGTACACTACCTCAAAGGTGGTGCGGAAATGTGCGCATATTATGTAGAATATGACTTCTTCAATCCTTGTCATCGCGATATCTCCGGAATGGTGATCCGTAGAGAAAAAAGTATTGAGGCAATTTCTGTAGACAATTGCATGATCTACAACTCTTGTCTGACCTATTTTTACGATAATACTTGCCATTTATGAGAAAAATGCAAAAAAGTGATATTTTTGACCTTTGGCCCTGTGCAAATTTTTTTGCACAAGTCGGATTGGTGGGGACTTTTGATACCTATTTCTTTTATAATGGTGTACTTGAGACGTCCACCACTTTTTAGCTCTATGTGAATTTTTGCAAACTGAAATGTCTATTTTGACTGGACTAATAAGGCAATAAATGCAGACGGTAATGGTCTGACCTGACCTTATTAAAACAAATTTTAGCGAAAAGTGATAAGGAAAGAAAGGGAGGATAAAATATAAGAAAAAGGAGGAAGAAAAAAAAAGCGCTCTTTTCAACTTATATACTGAAGATGTCTCCCACAATTGGAGACGAAACGTCTAGAAATTTCCAAAATAATGGCCAACGGCCAATCAGCCCGGAAAATACTACTGCATTAGTTGACGCCGGTCGTGAAAGCCTAAACTCTATGTATCGACCTTTTATTTATTTATTATACATTGTGGTATAAAAGATTTTCAACATTTAATTAGGAGTTTCGTAGATTATATATAGATGGAATAATTTATTGATTAGAGTTTTGCTTCCAGTACATAAGAATGTATTACAATAATGTTGGGTAACCTGCAAAATTTCATATTTATTACAAGGTTCAGTTTCAAATTGTACGCGATATTTTGAAACGGAAGGTAAGTAATAAAAAATATTTTGCATTTTTAAACGTTTATTGGATACAAATCTAAAACAAATAAAAAACATGTTCATTGTTCAATGGTGTCGACCTTTTAATAATAGATCACTTCCTACAATATCTTATGGGTAAAATATTTTATATGACCACCTGCAGAAACTCTCTTCAAAATGTACTTTTTTGTTATAGATTTTAACCCTACAAGCTTCAGGTAGATAAAAATATATACACCTGTAAATCTATAAAGCTTCTTGCAAGGGTTTCATTCTGAAAATTTCTTTTATAATATTAGACCTAATACCTAGCTAGAAACATTTACCGCTGTAATTAAACTAGCAGGAACGAAAATATCGGAGGTGTTTTTTTTAATTAAGATATTTTTAGTCGCATTAAAAGCTAAGGTCATGAGCGACTGTACATAATTACATATTGTTATAATTTAACATATAATTGGGTTTCTTGTAAAAATTTTAATACATTTTTATATAGTCCTGGGTTATTTAGATTTTCTTTAAATGACACAGAGAGATTGAATTTCCTTCTTTGATTACTCAATCCTGGGCAGTTTGTGATGATGTGTTATACTGATTGGAGAGTATCGGTGTTACATTTTGTGCATAACGGGGGCAGCTCGTTCTTCATTAAATGAACATGAGTTAATTGGTATGGCCAATCCTCAGTCTTTGAATAATTACCTCTTCATAACGTTTGAGATCAGTGGCAGAGAATTTCTTGAAGATATCGTCTCTGACTTGTCGTAACTTTTTTGGCGGATTTTTGTACCAATCACTATTCCATGTTCTAATGATGAGATTCTTAATGGCTCTTTTGGCTTCTGATTTGGTTAGGGGGACTATTTCGGTAGTTATTAGATCTGTAGCACCTTTTTTCGCTAGTTCATTTGCTTTATCGTTTCCGCGAATACCAGTATGGGATGGAATCCAAGCTAATATGATTTCTTTACCTAGGTCTTCAGCTTTTAACAGTTTATGTGTGATGTTTTTTATTTGTTGATTTGAATTTATAGGGTTCTGGAGAGTTTTTAGTACGCTTATAAGTCGGTTAAAATTAAGGAAGATTTTACTTTTTCAGTGTTTATTAATTTTATAGCCTTTTCTATGGCATAAGCTTCACATGAAAATATTGAGCACTCAGTTGGTAATTTGAAGTATTTTTCAATTTCTCCCATTACTATAGCACAACCTGCTCCCTCCTCAGTTTTGGAGCCATCAGTGAAGATGTTTCTAGATCGTTGATACTGGTCACTAAATTCTAGAAATAAATCTTTCGCTATAGACACTGTAAATGGGTCGTTTTTTGATATATCTTGAGTTAATTTAAGGTTAATTTTTATCGGTGGACACGTCCATGGTGGTATGGGATCCAGTGCTCTTTCTCTTATTTGAAGTGGAGAGAGATTAGTCATTTCTTGGTATTTTTTTATTCTTATATGCAGTGACTTAGGAATTCTTTTATTATTATATTTGTTTATGTTAGGGTTCATTAGTGTGCTTGTATATGATGGGTTGTTGGGTTCTGAAGATATGTAGGCAGCGTACTTTAAACTCAGTTCCATTCTCTTGAACTTTAAGGGTATTTCACCAGATTCAGGTAGTATGCTGTTTATTGGGCTTGATCTAAATGCACCTGTAGCAAGTCTTAATGCAGTGAATTGGATAACATCAAGTGTCTTTAGTATATTATCATTTGCTGAGTCATATATTATTGAGCCGTAGTCTATTTTTTGTTGGATAAAAGCTTGATATGTTTTGATGATGGTTTCTTTGTCTGCTCCCCATTTAATTGAAGAAATATACTTTATTATATTAAGTCTTTGCATGCATGACCGTTTTAATATTTTAATGTGTGGTATCCATGATAGTTTGCTGTCAAAATGTAATCTTAAGATTTTTATTTGTTTCTTCCTTTTGAGAGGTTTTTTGTGCAATTGGAGAGGCTTGACGGAAATTTCTTTCCTATTCCTGGTGAAAATAATTTATTTAACTTAACTTTACAGCTTATAACTAGACGTGGATAATTGAATAGTTGCAATAAAAAGACAACGAGAGAGACGAAAGTTGACAAAAACTTGATGACAAAAATTGACGAGAACTGACTTAAATTATGCAATATTTTACCTTAAATATAATTTACAAAAAATACAAGTGAAATGATAATGATTGATGAGCTGAAATTGAAGGGAAAATTCAACACATGGTCCTTTATTGGTTTATGATAATTAAGAAATGATTGTTTATAGCGGATGTTACTGTTTGGTTGCAATATTGAACAATTTATTATGGGAAGAATAAATACTTACCTACTTATCAAATTGGAAATCGTCACGTACACAATTTAATATAAAATATAATTAAATTTAATTACTATGATAATTACAAATAACAGGTAGGTACATTACACCGGAAATAAACTCCAAATATACAAACTTATAGAAAAATACCTAAAGATAGTGAAAAAGTGAAACAATAAACAATTTGTGTGAAACATAACGGACAATAAATTTATTGCCATGCCACAAGAACGCAAGAAATCCTCATGATCATTAAAATCCCATTTAAAAGCTATCTATTTGTAATTTACATAAACAGTACCTTCCTAAAGTACGTATCTATAGTGTAATCATGCAATTATTTTACCTTTCAGTTTTACCAGTTTACCCGAATGAAGTTATTTTGCTAAAAGGTAGACGCTGTTAAAACTTTGTTGATGTGCAATTCTTAGAAACGAGGCAGGACAAATTTTGAATTCTCATGCAGTGGCGCGCATTAAATAATTGAAGGTTCGTTGGGTACTCAATACAACATATCTACATTTTTAAAAATTTAAATACTAAGGTAAATAATTATAACCTACAAATGTATTAGAAAATATTTTGTCATTTTTCTCGATGCTGCGGTATTTTATATCCAGACTCCCTGTCGTGCTTTTGAATATTTGTTAAGAATAAAATATTGTTCTTATTTTTGTTATTTATTATTGGCCTATTACATACCGTTTACAACAATGACATCTCGGTTTTAATTTTTGATATATAAACTCCTTAAATTCTTATTAGATGATAATAGTAATAGGTAAATACACTCCTGCAAGCAGCTACAAACTAGTCTGAAGTTGGCGGCCGAATTTTCAATAGTTCTGGAGTTCTTGCATAAAATTTTCAATATTTCTGCAAAATTTCCCAAATAAAAGCAACCATCATATTAGGGATATCGCCGCATTTTGCTCATTGAAGCGTTCTGATCGTTTTGTTTTTCAACTCACAGGTAAAAGTTCTAGAGTTCTTTAATGTTTTCGGGAATGGTTCTGCAAAATTATTTTTTTTCTAAGTGGAGTTCTGGGTAGCGCTCGAAGAGTTCTATCGATTATCAGACTCTCCAACGAACAAATTACAGCGCTTCTATAAATGTGCTTTGTTTTTTTTTTGTAAATTTTGCAGAATTATTGAAAATTTTATGCAAGAACTCCAGAACTTTACATATTCGTCTCAGAACTCTGAGAATTTAATTTTTTTGAATTGAAATATCTATAGCCGCGGGTAAACCGAATTGTTGGCGTGGCGAACGTGGCGAGTGTGGCGACTCATGCCGTGGCGACGCCTCGCCATGCGCAAGCGCCTGTACGATTCTCTTCCCACTCGGTTTGATTGTGTCGTTTGCTATAGTAAACTAGAAGATGGAAGTGAATTAATTTATGATTGTTGTGTACATTTCACCTAATAAAAAAATGAATGATATTTCATTTTTACATGAGAAATTATTTCCGTACAGTCACAGAGGTTCAATAATTTTTAAAACCAATAAATATAAACTACAATTGATTTTAGCTGGAGATTTCAATGTAAATTTTAATAAAGATGAATCAATGCCATTAATTACATTCCTCTAAAAAGAATTTCAATTGCAAATTAACAACAATCCAAGAGAACCTACTACCAGATATGCAACAACAACAACAATAGATGCTGTATTTATTAGATGTCTTGATAATGTTATGTCCAATACTTTTGTAACATATTTCGGTTATGTAATAAAATTGTACAAAAACACAAAGTTTCAAGAAAATTTTTTTATTGTATCACTACAATTGTTTCACCACACCGTGGCTTCATCAGGTGATGAATTAACAAACCCTACTTAGTTACAACGCTATTTATATTACTGCTAATATGAGAATATAAGAGGGGAGGAAACATTTCAAAACTAAACTAAAAAATATTTAAAAGAGGTGAATTATTACAATCGATTTGGTCATTTAGAGTAACATTTTGTTTAAAATATCAATTTATTTCTAAACTTTCTAAGTAATTTTTTTTTAAAAGCTTAAGACTAAATTACTTAGAAAGTTTAGAAATAAATAGATATTTTAAACAAAATGTTACTCTAAATGACCAAATCGATTGTAATAATTCACCTCTTTTAAATATTTTTTAGTTTAGTTTTGAAATGTTTCCTCCCCTCTTATATTCTCATATTAGCAGTAATATAAATAGCGTTGTAACTAAGTAGGGTTTGTTAATTCATCACCTGATGAAGCCACGGTGTGGTGAAACAATTGTAGTGATACAATGAAAAATTTTTCTTGAAACTTTATGTTTTTGTACAATTTTATTACATTATGGATAAGTTTCAACAAGTGTTAGCTTCTACCATCAATTTTTCAGTTATCCTCGACCAAATATCACAGTAATGCTGTCAGAGGCAACATCGAGTTAACTATCACTGAAATCACTGATTAAAAAAATTAAATTTCATATCTGCCAGGCGTCCCGTGGCGGCTCAGATTTTTTTTTTAATTCGGGGGCCAACTTCAGACGAGTCAGCTACAACACGCCTTTTTACCTAAATCAGTATTATTTCCACTTGGAAGAAATTGAAAATATTAGCAACTTTGAATGATGGGCATTAAGTTTCTGTCTTTTCTTTTTCAACTCTACTGATTTTTTTAACAAGAAAGTAGTAAGCAACAATGAACAAATAACAATAACAATTAACGATGAACAACACACTAAAAATCTTCTGATAAACACGGTAAACAAATTGTATTTGCAAATTCTTTATGTGCACTCTGTCTATTAAGTCCAAATTATTTTGTATAAGTAATTAATTACAAATTTAATTGTAAGTAAAACATTTTGTGCATACTTTTCATTATTAGCATCTAATGGGAATTTTATGACATTATTTAATGCAAAGCGAAATGTAAATATTACAAATTGCATGTAATAGATAAGTAATAAAGTTCTTAAGAAATATCCGGAAGCACGACAGTAAGGAGGGTAAGATACTGCCTCACTGAAAAATTTATCAGAGGTTTTTATAATACATTTGCGCGTTTTATTTATTTATTCATTAATTTAGAAACTGAGTAGGTACTACGAAGATTTAAACGTACGGCACTGTACCATATGTATACGAAAGCCGGAAAACCCTTGCGTTCCGAGAACTGATCTGACTCGATTCTGAAAATATTGCATCAACAAACTTGGAACTTAAATGGCCAGTAAAACTCACTCTCTTTTTGTTTTATTTGTTTATTTATCTGCATACCACCTATAAGTATCTATTGCAAAATATAATGGAGTAAAAAGTAAAATTACCCTCATAAAGGTATACACAAGATATTTTTTATAAAAAATATTACCACAGGAAATAAATAAACAGGGTTCTCGTTTTCGAATTTGTGTAATTATATTAGAGTCAAATTAGTTTAAACAAAGGGGTAAAAGTGCTATTCCAAAATACTTATTATTTTTAACAATAAAATAAATTAATAGAAAATACTACAATTAAATATTTTACTGTATATTGTTGATTGGTAAATAACTCACCCTGACCTATTATTGTTTTAAGTTCCAACAAGAGAAACCTTCTTTATGGACTTGCTTATAAGAAGTACTCTTAATCACTGACTAATTTATTTTATTTTATTCAAAATGACCTTAAAGTAATAACAGCTCTCGTTGGTACGTACCTACTTATGAATGTGTGTGTGATACCTACTGGCACATGCTCGAATGGAATATAAAAAAGTCAATAATAAGTTTTGACAACTAACGACTGAAGGACACAACATTATTTTATTAAAACCAAAAAATATTACAGTAAAAAGCAAAATCGACGTAAATATAATCCATCTACTTACATAGATACATATAAAATGTAGAATTAGGGACATAAAAAAAATTACTGTGGACCTACTTATGTAGGTACACATGCAAGTACTTTTGAAACGGTTTCAAAGTGTATGCAAACCTATTAAAGGACATCAAAACCTTACAATATGCTTAGAAGTATTTTAAACCCTATCGAAGTGCTTGAAGCCCTCTCTGACTTTAATTTTAAATAAGTATGTAAATTGTTATTAGAACTCCTTTAGTCTTAAAATATAATTGGGGCTTCAATTACCAAAACTACTTAGTAAGTAAGGACAATTATTAACTTAGGGCTTGGACTTCATTTGATGAGGGCTTTGCTCAGCTCTGGAGATATCCCGAGTTACTTAAAGGCGATACATTTCAAATACCTATGCTGAGTTGTCAACAAAAAGATGACATTTTCTATATTTTTATCACCTCAAAAAAAATCTACAAACCTTTGATTAAATTATGCTTTTTATGAGACACTCGTTAACAGAAACTGTACTGTATTTAATTTACAGTTAATATTAGGTACCTACTTAGCATTTTTGTTTTTTAATACTAAGGTAGGTACCTACTTCTATTCCGACATTGATTAATTTGTTATCTGCCTTTGTGTCACTCTAAGAAGTAATAATAAAACATTTTTGTAACATTTAAAAATACAATATAAGTAGCTTTATTTTGTTGTTATGTAGGAATTACAGTTTGCTAAAAAAATTCTATACACTTTTAATTAAATTCGACGTAAACATCATCCATCTACTTATATACATATAAAATGTAGAGTTAGGGACATAAAAAAAATAGTATGGACCTACTTATGGAGGTACACATGCAAGATAAAATTTACTAAATTCAATTGAATATTTTTTATGCAGGTACCTATAAATTAATTGTACGTATAATGATGGTAACGGTAACGAATTTAAAGTGCCATGTTATGGCACATATTACTTTTGGCGGGTAGGTACCAAAGTAAATGTAGTGGTAACCGTAAACAAACAAGTGTTAACTACAGTTTATTTACACATAAAAAATGTATGTAGGTAAACCGTAAATACAAAGCGGACCCATCAACCAACCAAAGGTAAAACCTTACCTGAAAGGCTGCTGTACTGTACGATCCACAATAAACAGATCGATCAAGATTTGCTTCAACCAGAATAACTATGTAGGTATATAATAACTAACAACGAAACGATAAAACCTGTTATGAAAATTAACTGGGCAATTTCCACCTTTAAAAAAAATGAAGTAAAAATGATGATGAACTAACTCTTTATTATCACCGATTATATTTTACAAACTGCCTAACTACCTACTACAGAACTTATAGTATGAGTTTGTAAAACGTAAACATCACGTTGTGATAGCAACTGCTTATCGAACCGGTACGTGCTATTACAGCCGAGTTTCTACACGAACTGGCTGGCTGGAATTCGTAGTATTTCCAGCGAGAAACAAAACTTGAAAAAGCGTAATTACCACCACTCCTATTGTACATACAAGCCGGGAGAACAGAGAAACGCTACATTAATAATAGTACCATCGACCAAAACATTACTGAAACACAAGCAACAATGGAAGAACTTACTTATCCACTGAAAGCATTTCAAATACTGAAGCAGTACTGAGTACTGCGGTGTTAATATTCTTCACCAACTTCTCTTCAATTCTAGTCAATTTCACACTTGGTAAATCACAGAGGCACTATACTATACATACTCTCTTAAAATATTAATGATGATATCCTGACTTAGACTGATTTAAGATTAAATAAAAAGCTCCAAACAGCAAAAGGTAAATAGAGGAACAGTTATAAAAGCCAGGTATTTTTCGTTACAAAATTGAAAGAACTCTCTTAATGATATAAAATTCCACATGTTACCTTAATATTTTGAAATATCATTAACAAGTTCTTTCAATTTTGTGTTGAAAAATAGCGGGCTTTTATAACTGTTCCTCTATTTACCTTTTGCTGTTTGAAGCTTTTTATTCAATTTTCACTCAGTTCGAATAGTTTTTCAGTATACATATTACCATTTCAAGAAATAAATCATTCTAAGATCTTCCAAATTATTAGGGCAATGTGTAAAAATTAAAATGTAGGTCATTAACTCATAAAAGACTGTTTTTTATAAATTCTGCATTAGAAAAAGTTAGTCGTTGTAAATCCATCCCTATTAATTTTTGGAATTTGAAGATTTTTATTCAGTCTTCACCTACTTCGAGTGATTTTTGGGAATGTCCATATTTTAAGAGGATAATGTTTTAATGATCCAAAGTTCCACATGTTACCTTGATAATTTGAAATATCATAAAAACATTACCCTCTTAAAATATGGATATCACCAAAAATCACTCGAAGTAGGTGAAGACTGAATAAAAATCTTCAAATTCCAAAAATTAATAGAGGTGGTGAAAAGACTGAGGCTTTCACGGCTGGCTTTATCAGAAGAAATTATGATATCAGGGCTTGTTAGCCGTGGTCTAGAACTGTTTCTCCTAAACAACTAAAATAGGACTCACCCCAAATTACCACTAATTAATTTAATTTAAAACGCGGACACGTGTTTCGCCCACTTCAAACGTGGGCATTATCAACGCGAGACTGATAATGCGTTGATAATGCCCACGTTTGAAGTGGGCGAAACACGTGTCCGCGTTTTCAATTAATTAGTGGTAATTTGGGGTGAGTCCTATTTTAGTTGTTTATTCATTTACCACAGTCTCCTTTTTCTACTTTGTTTCTCCTAAGGTGGGAACACCGATGAAGTTGTTTATCTGACGTTTCGCCAACAACTGTGAATGGCATCCTCAGGGAACGTAGCGTGGGCTGTCAGTCTCAGTGCAACCGCAGCGATGGACATTACGCCCACGCTACGTTCCATGAGGATGCCATTCACAGTTGTTGGCGAAACGTCGGATAAGAAACTTCACCAAAGGAGAAACAATCCTAGACCACGACCAATAGAGGTAGGTTTACAACTGTGGCGGTAAACGCATAATTTTTTGTAAATATACTGTATATTTTATTTCAAACTTATATTTCTTATTTTTGTAAATATCACTTCAATGAACTTCTTATATTATGCATGCTTTTGTTTCCTTTCTATTGTTCTGCTATCGCTATTACTACTTTTACCTAGAATTTCACATTGATGCACCCCTTACTAATAGCTGGTTTTACCCTTAATTGCTTTCTCTTGAATTCTGTACCGTCCTATCTACTCAATTCTACGTATTTACACAACTAATCTCATCGTCCTTACTTCCAGTACTTTGCTTTTGTATAATATCCTTTAAATTTCCTATATCAATACAGTCTACAATCTGCTCCTGCTATAGAAAGTTACATTGTTTATACATATTTATTTTGTTATCTTTGTTGTTTTATTTTTACTATTCTTGCGCTTGAAATTTTGTTATTTGTTTTTCTATTCTTTGCATCTTTAATTTTTTTATTGTATATCTTCATTTATTCGTATTTCATGTTTTGTTCATTTCTGTATATAAATTGTTATTGTTATTGTTAAAGTTTTCTTTTATTTGTTAATATTTTTATTAATATTAATTTTAAAGACGCTAAACAACGACCAACTTTTTCTAATGAAGAATTATAAAAAGCTTCTTTTTTAGTTTTCACAAATTACCCTAGTACTTTAGAAGATCTTAGAAAGATTTATCTCTAGAAATGGTGATATACTGAAAAACTAATTGAACTGAGTGAAGATTCAATAAAAACCTTCAATGAAGAATTGAAATTGATGAATGAACGACTTTTTTTCAAAATTAATGACCAACAGTACAATTTTAACAAGTTGATCTAAATATTTGGAATATTATTATATCCCGAAAAGCTAATCTGCAAACACCAAAGATTAGTAGAGGTGGATTTATAAAGACAAAGCAGTAATTTTCAACGCAGGATTTATAAATAAATAACCTAAAATTTAATTTGCATAAGTTACCCTAAAAATTTGGAAGATCTTAAAAACACGTAAAAACATTATCCTCTTCAAATGCTGATTTCCTGAAAAAGATTGAATAATAAGCTCGTAAGACCAAAGACTATTATAGGAAGATTTATAAAGATCAAGTGGTTTCCAAATAAAAGTATTATAAATACTTCAAATACTTAGTCAATATTGTGGCTTCAATTTTATAATTAGTGAATATTGTTCAGCTTTTTTTTTAATTGTCCAAATTTCAATCTCACATATATATTGTCCTGATAACTTGAAGTATGTTGGAAATATTATACTCTTAAAATTCTGGCATACTGAAAATGTACTCGAACTAAACCTACATTAAATAAAAAGCTTCAAATAACAAAGGACTAATGAGAAGAATCATTATTGATCTAAAGTTCAATTTTCATATGTCGTCCTTACAATTTGAAAAGTGTTGCCTGTTGAGATCCTGTAATCCTGCTTAAATTGACTTTATTATCTTTTATAAATCACTTCAAAAAACTAAACATCAACGGAGGATGATTTATAAAGATCAAGTACATAATTGTCGATGTTTAACTATTAAAAAAATTGTAGCAGCATTTTTGGTTTGATGATGTTCCCATATTCCATTTTAAGAAAACATGTACAAATAACGAATATGTTGAAGTTAAAATGATAGCTGAAGAGCATGTTTTATTGGGCTCTGACGTATTTTTTTATAGGGACTTGATTTTAGTTTGTTAACTACATATTTCATTTTCATTTGTATCGATTGTACACTTTTAAGCCACAACCACAAGTGGCCGATCGAGTTGAAAATACGTGAGTTGTTTATAAACAATATAAGTATTTCATAAAAAGAAAATGAGTATCCGGATATCTAATAAGTGTTCTTCGCAAGTGGAACAACTTTTAATAAAACAGTATCAGAATTAAACAATTCGAAATTCAATTACAAAATATCGTACGCATTTTACATACTTACACTACATACACACTAATATAAATAATAAATGCAAATTTATTGTTGCAATTTGCGAATTTAGAACTATCCGGAACATCCCATAATGATTCAAAACATTTTATAACTTTTTAACACTCTGGAACATTCTTGAATGATCTTCAAGAGTCTGGAACATTCTTGAACATTGCCAAATCATTCTGGAATGTTATACTAAAACATTATTTTACTTCTTAAAACATATTTGAACTCCCAGTAACATTTTAAAAAAATCTGCTTCATTCTCATCCCCACTCCGTGCTGTTTGCTGGGTGAGTAGTGACATCAGTAGACGCCTGGAGGGGATGACTAATCGATTGATAATAATTGATCAGTTATCGACCACTGAGAGTTGAAGATTATTACAGTACTAATATCGCTATTAAAAAAAGGGGGTTGGTGGTAGAAGGATGAAAATTAAGGGTTATATGTATTTTTTGATGCCAAATCATAAAAAAATTGTCTAAAACATGAAAAAGTTATGGATGGACAACCCTTATCACTTAGGGATATGAAAAATAAATAGTAGCTGATTCTCAGACCTACTGTATATGTATATAAAATTTATTCAAGCCGGTTCGGAGGAGTATGGTAACTAACATTGTTACACGAGAATTTTATATTTTAGATGTAGGTATTTAACGTGAAATAAAAAAGCGAATGATTAAAACATATCTAGCACATTAATTTGTAATATGTCAAAACTATTTTAATTAACAAATTGTATGTATTCAGTTATCTGCCAGAGGCCAACGAAACAAGACGCCTTCAGACAGGGGCGTAAGGTTATAAATTTCAACCATAAATAATTTAATTATTACGACGAATTTGACGTACAAACTGGAAATTATACAGCAACTAAATTTTTTCTGAACATATTTTATTTACATAGATATATGTATTTATTTATAATTTATTTTAGTTCCTTCATAGATCATTTTGTACATATATAGTAATAATAAACGATAGCTACTTATTATTTATCATTAATTTTTAAACTTTTACTTCTTAATGTACCTACTGGTAGTTAAAGCTAATATAAGAGCTCAATAATAAGGGTGCGTGTTGAAATAAGGGGACGCATTGTAAAGAGGGGTGGAATTAGATGTGTGCTCAGTTTTGGCAATGAAATGAACCGCGGGCAAAGGTAAAGGGGCGGTCCCTGAAGAGGCTCCTCTTCGGTGGCTGTATGTTAAATCTCTTTGATGCGCCTCCTCTTCAACACACAATAACATTAAATAAAAGCATACCTACCATTAATAACTAAAAAGGACTTCTGGTAGGTAGGATTATGTATTAAGAAAGCAAGAGCTAAAAGTGGCCTTTATTATTTTTTTTTCGGCTATAAAATTTTTAGAGTACCTATGTACTGATGTATAAAGAACTAACTAATAAAGTATCATTCAGTTATGAAAAAAATTTTTTTATTAATAAGAAATATTATTTATTGAATGTAAAAGTTTATACTGAGAACAGGACTGTTATAACAAACAAGAAGAACAGACTTTATATTAAAATTATTTCATTGTCCAACGAGGATTTCAACAACCCCTAAAAATTACTTTATTTTTATATCAATAAGTCACACACAATATCAGGTAAATGATATGTTGAAAGTTCTACTTCAATAAAGGTAAAACGGGTAACGCCCTAGGTTCAACAGACAACCCCTAGGACCGCCTTTACTGACTTCTTGGTAGCAGGAAAACATATTATACGAAAACGTTTAAAACTACTAACTTGCAGGTCTACCAATAAATAACAGATCATGAACAGGTTGACGCTTTCGACTGGCGCTTGTTCCATAGTTCGCTTTGTCTACCAACTTTACCACCAACTTGTACTCGTTTTATGCTTATGCGCTCCTGGTATTTGAAGCTAATAAATCCTCAGTTTTAACGACCAAAACTAATTTGAAATGGTCTCCTCTCCCTCCCATCTCTTCATTAACAAATAATCTTCTATTTTCAGTTTGTTGAAGAGCATGGAATGCAGTCGATTCTGCAAATAGAACTTAGAGGATAAACCGGTTTTCACATAATATTCATCCAACGTAATCTTCTTATAGCCAAGTCAGTTGTTATTTGTTTCGTTTTATGAAGAAACGTTGAACATACCACGTCTCTAATAAATAATAACATGCTGAAGTCAATTGATTTCAAATAATAATATAATTGTTACACTGGTCTTAATCATCTTTTCAATAAGTTTCGGAATATATTTGTTCCAATTATCTTCATGGACTTTAATTTCCCAAAATTTGTTGAAGCTCCAATAAATGTAATTTTCCGCCTTTTGATTATAATTTGATTTGATTTCTTTATAACCATACCTTAGGTTTTTTTGTATTTTTTAATGTTATCAAAATAATTCAAATAGAGGTGATTTCCAAAAAGTCATCAAAGTTTTTATTTATTTATTTGCTCTTCTTAACGAAGTTTGATTGATACTTGCTATAAATGCATTCCATTGATATTGGATTTTTTATTACATTAATCTGTATAAACATTTGACGAATGTTTAGAGGATAAAGAAAAAATAAATAATTTTGGATCAAGTCTTGTTGTTTGTTTAAGAGCTAAATTGGTTTGATACTTATGCAAATGAAGATATCATCCAACTAGGATCACATAAGTGTCAGCAGAGTCTCGTGGTCTAAAGGAACCAGCTGAGTGTTTCTTTTTAATACTGATGTACAAGAAGGTCGTAAGAGAAAGGTGGGCCAGTAACCATAATAAAATTAAATTAATAATTATTAAAATAAATAATTGTGATATTTCCTGAAAAATGGAAACAAAAAATTAGAGATTAAATGAAAATAATTTGAGATATAATAAATTCTTTGGTCTATTGTAGTGTGGACCTATACAATTATATTGTTATTTTCATTTTACGACCCTTAACTATATATTTGATGAAGTTCTTAATTTATTGTATATATTATAAAAGGTTTATACCAAAACATGCTGTGTTTTTAACAATTAAAAATAAAGTTTAAGTTCAAGTTGTTGTTATATGTATCGTCCCTAAATTAGGATTTTTTTAATAATTTTATTTGCCTTTCATATTATATCCCTTTTACTTTAATAATTTTTTATTTATAAATTTTGGGCATTCTAAATAAACAACACACAAATATTAGAAAATATTATTTAATGGTAATGTTTCATGAGTGTTTGACCTCCAAATCAGTAAAACGTTAAAATTGTATATTGTATTGAGTGCGTGGTTTCTAACAAATTTTTGAGATAATTTTGGGTTATCGCGACTTGGTCCTTATCTGGATTGGCAATTTTAGGTAAGATACGGTGTTAACAGAGCCTCTTGAATTAATCTGTTATATTTTGAGAAAGTGTGACTGGCTAGAGACAGAAAAGACTGCTTTAGGTGTTCTGAACTCCTGTCACCTTATATAAAAATTTTCTGGAAAAAGCTCGAAAACGAAATCGCATTTTCGGGGAAACGGCAAAATTATTAATAAAACAACTAATGCACATTGAATAACTGAAACATTTCGTACCAGACTGACCTGCTACGATTACATATGTATATATGTACAGAAATAACGAACGAATGTTACGAAAGACAGTTGTTACTGCTTCGTAATTCTGGTCGATATTTAAAATACAAGGGCTCCTCAATAAAGCTACAACATAAAGTAATCTCATTGTAACGGTGAAAAGTCAACGTAATTCTCATTTTCACGTTCATTTAGTGACTTATTTTATATTAAAAAATAATAAGTCATGATTATGTAAATTATTATAAAATTTTAAATGAAAACAAAGCGACATTAGAGAAGAATAAATTAAATGAATTGGGATTGTATTACACATTTTAGCACAAAGCCAAACATATATTTTTATATTCACAATTATGGTATATTAGCTTTAACTTAATGATTAAATAATAAATCATTTATTGTTAGAGCAATTATAATGGCATGAGATTATTCTTATTCCTGATATCTTTATTGTTGTAGAAGCCCTCGTATAATTCTGTGGATTCAGATTTTCGGGTACCTTACTTCAACAAACTGCTGTTCTCCTGATGAAACTGCTCGCATTATTGAAACCATGTGTAACCATAAATAGTATACAATCGCATATGACAGACCATATGTGAAATATAATCCTTTATTTTACTGCTTGTTCAATATGACTTCATGAATATTTTAATTTTCTATTATCAAGACTTTGCCTGTATGTACCCTACGTATCTGTATGTATGGTTTCAATCACTCTTCACCGGCTGGTTACTAAATCCAAGCCTCACATTCACCGTCTCTGGCCTCACAGGTTGAATCTGTCCGCCCCAGTGTTCCTTTGCAAGTTCGATGAGTCGAAAACACTTCCATCCAGTTCTGGTATCCTGTTACAAAATGCGGGAGTGTGACGTCGCAATGGCACGTATGATAGACGTCTGACAGTTACCTGTCCCGTTATCCAATGGCTATCAGGTCCAACAGGCCGAATGACCATTCAAAAGATTGCATTTGCTAAGGAAAAGGTTTAATTTTAAGGTGACGACTTGTAAAACGGGACGCCCTGGCGCTTGCAAAGACGCGAAAACGACGCTTGCGAGAACGTAAGTTGCCCCATTATTAACAGGATAGCAGAACATGTAAGGGTGTAAAGTTGGAGAAAACTGGTAAATTCAATGAAGTAGCGCGCGTATGTGTTCTGAAATTCGCACGTTTTGCGGAACTCATGTTGTTCTGATATGTCTTGTTCGTCTGTATAACAAGTCCATGTATATTTTTTGATAAAAAATAGCAATAAACAGTATTACGACTGTACTACAAATATTTATTTTATAGTGCAACTTAATCACTGTAAAATCGAAAGTGGCCTCAGGGATTAATAATACTATCTAAACTCTTCATAAAATATTACTCTAGTAGGCTTAAAATTGAAATGCCTGGAAATAATTAATGCCAAGGGTAGAAAGAGAGCACAAAAAGCCTTGCCGTACCTGCCTGGAATTTTAAAATATCACCTTCATCTTAACAACTGTAGAAATCAATAAAATGAATATTCCTTCTTTCTTGGTCAATAACAAAACCAAAATTAACCCCTAGAAAAAAGCGAAGTTTATCAAATTTGTTGCAAGGACTGTAATGCTTTTTTTTAATTGGTAAATCAAGTAGATCTATCTATACAACGTCATATTATTTATTGAACATGTTAATAGCATGAAAAAATTTTAAACAATATCAGGAATTTCTGAACTTTGTACCATTAAGAGACATAATTAATATTAACGTAGAAATTGAATAGCTTCGACCTTAACTTGATGAAAATCCATAATACAATAAAGTTCACGAAGTAGATTTTCATAAAATTTTTTATTTAACAATGTTCAATGTAAAATTTTTGGCTTCTTCGGACAAGTAGAAAATACTCATTGTCCGAAGAAGACAAAAATTTTGGCGAAACATGTTAGACTGAACATTGTTAAATAAAAAAAATTGTGAAAATCTACTTCGTGAAGTTCTATTCCTGTAGTAATGTAGACTCGGCTAAAAAAATGCATTCAGCCAACAAAGGTCGAAAATTAAATTTATTAGAAAGAAGGCTGTACTGTACATAACATACATCAAAATTTACCCTTGGTTAACAACCAAAATGAACTTCTCAGTAATAATACAACGGGGGTGCAGGTATAGCCAAATAAGTAACATAAAAATATAAAATTCACATTAGAAATAGAAAAAGACCAAAAACTTAATTTTCTAGATATTACAAGCAGCCGCGTCGATAACAAACACAAATTTGCCATTTATCACAAACCTACGCATACAGATATTGTAATTAATAATATTTCTTGTCATCCAATCCTACACAAAATGTCAGCATTTTATTGTATGCTGTATAGATTATTAAATGTACCAATGGACACTCCTAATTTTAACAAAGAATTAAATACAAATTAACATATAGCGATAACCAACAATTATAATGTAGAAATTATAGAAAACTTGTTAAATTTAAGGTAGCTTTTAAAAATACATATCCTGTAACAAAATCCGTTGTTAACAGCTACAAAACTCTAGCATATTTGTGTAATCCCACTAACAACCTACAAAAATTTCTTCGAAAACTTAATATTAATACTCCCTTTTATACGACAAATATTGTAAGTAAACATGTTAAAAATAATAAAGATCAAACAAATAAAAACAATTTATCAGGAGTATACAAACTCAACTGTAACTTGTAACAAAATATATATTGGTCAAACGGGGCGTACTTTTAAACAAAGAATAAATGAACACAAAAAATCTTTTGAAAACAAAAAATTAGACTCTAATTACGCCAAACATTTGATAGAAGAAAATCACACCTTTAATGATGATTATGTGATACTACACACACAAAATAAAAGTTACAAACTAACACTATTAGAAACCCTAGGAATCAATATACAAAAAACCACAAATTTACTTCTTAATGATCAATTAGATCTAAACAATTCCCCATTACTAATCCTTTTTGTAACCCCTCCCCTTTAAATATCCCTATATAAGTCTGCTGTATAATTTTAAAAGTTAATTGTAACACTTCTGATGAAGCACTAAATAGTGCGAAACAATTGTCAAGTACTAAATAAATTGTGGAAATTAACTTTTTTAGTTATATTTTAAAGTCAACAAGAATTTCCATCAAGTAAATGTAGAAACTATCAATCTAAATAGGTAGATGTCTCTTTAAATAGCTTGATAACTTTATTTAACTTTAATATAATTAAAATGACGGAACAGTCGAAACAAATTTGTAAAGAATTCTATAATAAATTCAAGTGAAACTGGTCCAACATTGTTTTTGTATTCACCTTCGAACCTTTAAATAATGTTATTGTTAAAATATATTTTTTATCACTACGCCACAGTGAAAAAAGAGGTAGTTCTGAGGGTGTCTTCAACGTAGCAAAATAAATAAAACACCGTTTATTTATGACAGTGACGATAACTGATGGTTTACAATTCCAGAGGCCAAGTTTTAATTTTACCTCTTTCACACATTTCGTAACTCTTCAGACAATCGTTAGCGCTTTTAATATAAAAATTCTAGCACGAAAGCACAGAAGGAGATATACTTATGGAAAAGCTGGTTCTACGTACTTACCCAGAACACTTTTAATAATAATTTTCGAATTTTAAAAGTAACTAAATTTAGCTGAAAGTCTTTATATTAATAAATTTAATAAATTAAACATTCTACTCTAAATAATCAAATTGATATAAATAGTTCCCCACTGCTAAATTTAAATTTGTTTTCAAAAACATAATTTTCCACCCTTTCCCCTTCTTTCACTTGTTTCCCACCCATAAGTACTTGTTAAATTTTAAGATTAAAGCCAATTTTGTAATAACTTTAATCATACCATATTCACCGGAAGATGCCAATATTTTGAAACTTTAAATTCCTTTCATTTTCCTGCATTTGTTGTTGGAGAACATAGGAATCCAAAAAACACTAGGAAGAGGAGTGTCCGGTAATCGAACAAAAAAATCGATGAAACATCTTTTTTTGTGTTTTTCTTTTCCACTTTTACAAGTTATTATAAAATTGTATACAGGGGTTTTCAAGTTGATGGGCTATTAGAAGTATATGAATTAGTAGAAGGAATTCAATTCTCTAACTTGGGCTCATTTGGTTATTGTTTGTGCCGCTTCTTTTAAAAATATTTTCAAGTTCGATTTACATCCGGTTATACCGGAAGTCGATACCAACTTTGTTATTTTAAATAGAATGGTATATTTTTTACGCTGAATTCGAATAAAACGTGTAATTCTAAGGTAAGTTTGATAACAAACTTGTACACCTATGACGATCGGTTTCTGAGTTAATTTAATTTATAGAAAGAAAATCGCTACCGCAACCCAAATTATAAAAAATCATAACTTCCACAAAATACAACTCAGACTGTTGAAATTTTTACTAGTAATAGCTGAATATTAGTGCTAACGCCTTGACAAAATTGAACCAAATAATTTATACAGGGCGTTTAAAATAAAATTCTGAAGTTTAAGAACTTCAAACACGAATAACTTCGTTTTTTCAAATGGCACCTACCATATTTTATTTTTCAATCAATTCCTTTTTTATCCTCTTTCGATTCATATAGATACTCCCTACTGTTTTATTTGAAAAATTTTGAGTAATTTTTAATTTTTATAAAATACATCGTTTCGTTAATTTTGGCGTAATAAGAGTGTGCCTTGGACAATTGACAACTAACGACAATCAAAGCAAAATCACAGTAAAACCTTTTTTATCGCTTAATTTCTGTTGGGGAGATGTTCGAGACAAATATTCATAATAAATACTTCAATTAAAGTTTTCGTTTTTGATTATTTTTTGTAACAGAAATGAATCGAAAATGCGATTTTTGGGATCATTTTGGATTGATTGTGGTTAGTTTTTAAAAGTAGCGGCATAAACAATAACCAATTGAGCCCAAGTTTTAGAATTGAATTCCTTCTACTAATTCATATACTTCTAATAGCTCATCAACTTGAAAAACCCTGTAGGTATACCTCTATTCTTTTACCATCTAACGATGAGTTAACGGGTTTTGGCCTCGATCCTTAGCATTGAAAGTATCATTGTTGACATTTAACGTTAAAATCTTCCGTTCATTAAATAAATCTTCAATTTAAATAGTTTAGTATTTAAACTGGAACAATTAAGCGACAAAAAATTATCGTCACTTCTAATCAAACATCGATATAGATACCTTGTGATTCTATTGATCATGTTTAAAAATACTCAATGAGGATACTTACAAGTATAAATTACATATCTATAGTTTTTAATAATCCGTTTAATCAAATTTTTGAAGTTATTAAAGTTTGTGATAATATATTTATAAAAAAATAAGACAGAGATTAAACTACTTAACGTATATTTTGTTTTGTGAATTATCTCTACATTAAATTATGGTATGTGGAAACAACAACGACATTACATTGTCATATTTGAGGGAGAACTATTTGCTAATAATTTATTTATAATTAATAATATGTTTCTCTCTTGTAGTAGCCGCGAGGATATTTTCTGATGTGCCATTTTCGGAACTCGTCGAAAACAAATAAGAAAACGGCGAATGGTAAAGCGTACAACCATCTAAAACAAATAATAAATCAATTACTAATTAAAATAAAATTATAATAAATAATATAACAGTTATATATATAATAAATTTATATTACTTAATTATTTACTAAGTATTTGATATTCTTACCCTCGTATGGGAACAGGGTAAAATTTAAGATAGTACATTCCTGGGGTGTAACACAAGATGCAAGTCAAAAGGGTTTCCACAATCAAACTGATATTCAAAATCCAATTTCCCATTCCTTAAATAAATAAATAAATAAAAAATGATTTTTAATGCTTTCAACTATTAATTGCACCTAACAATCCTCACCTTGCTTAAATAACGAGTTCCTTCTAGTTTTGCACACTATAAGGTCGAACCATTGACTTACAACCACTGATACCATTACAGCTGAATAGCAAGTGTATTCCAAGACCTTTCTTTCAGAATAACTCCACTCTTGACCATATGAATCTTCCAGATCGTTAATATCTTCAGATTCCCATTTTTCCCTTAGACCTACAACGAAAATTATATTTAAGTAGGTGAGAAGAAGATACGATTGGGCTTTGATCTTGATTTTGGTTTTATACTGTCTAAGTTTCAGATCTGATCTTGGTACACATTTTGGTTCCTTGTTTTGAATCTGAATATGCAACTTGTAATTACAAATCAGATCTTAGGTTTTTGGTCGTAGGCTGTACATATAGACAGCCTTTGTCATACATTGCAGCATTGATCTTGATGTAACTCTTGACACATCTAGTTTAATTCTAATTTTAGACCTTGTATAACGTTAGATGTGATTTTAAAGTTGTAGTCTTAGGTCTTTGGCTTTAGTCATATTTGTATAGGTCACAGGTCTCAGCTTTAATCTTAGTGTACCTGTTAAGATTCTGGTTTTATTCTTTATCTTGAACCTAAATCTGTAGCCTTTGATTTGATTTTAAGCTTCTAGTTATAAGACAGCATTTAGGTTTTTGGCCTTAGTCATATTTACATAGGTCATAGGTTTCATATTTGATTTGGATTCTGGTTTTGACCTTTGTATTAAATCTGAAACTGTAGCCTTATTGAACTGGTAATTTGTAATTGTAGACCGTCTCAGATTTTTGGACGTATGCTATACATACATAGGTACCATACGTTCCAGTCTTGATGTTGATGTAACTCTTGACATATGTACATACCTAGTGATATTCTGGTTTTAGGCTTTGTCTTGAACTTGAATCTGAAACCTTTGGTTATATTTTAGACTTCAAGATATGACAGATTTTAGATTTTTTGTCTTAGTTGTATCTATAGAGGTCACAAGTTTCAGTTTTGATGTTACTGTAATTATTTTGGTTTTGGTTTTGGTTTTGGTGTTTGTATTGAACCTGTATCTACAGCGTTAGATTTGATTTTGATCTTGCAAGCAATTATAAACTCAGGTCCTAGGCTTTTTGTCATGCACTACTCTTTGTCATATGTTTCAGGCTTGATCTTGATGTAACTCTTGACATATGTACATACCTAGTTAGATTCTGGTTCTAAGCTTTGTCTTGAACCTGAATCTGTATCCTTTGGTTATATTTTAGACTTCAATATATAAGACAGATTTTAGATTAATGGTCTTATTCATATTTATACAGGTCACAAGTTTCAGCTTCGATATTAGTGTAATTATTTTGGTTTTGGTTTTGGTGTTTGTATTGAACCTGTATCTACAGCATCAGATTTGATTTTGAACTTGCAAGTAAATATAAACTCAGGTCATCATACACTAGTCTCTGACATATGTTTCAGGCTTGATCTTGATGTAACTTTGGACATACATACCTAGTTAGATTCTGGTTCTAAGCTTTGTCTTGAACCTGAATCTGTATCCTTTGGTTATATTTTAGACTTCAATATATAAGACAGATTTTAGATTAATGGTCTTATTCATATTTATACAGGTCACAAGTTTCAGCTTTGATATTAGTGTAATTATTTTGGTTTTGGTTTTGGTGTTTGTATTGAACCTGTATCTACAGCATCAGATTTGATTTTAGACTTGCAAGTAAATATAAACTCAGGTCTTAAGCTCCTGGCCATCGTACACTAGTCTCTGTCATATGTTTCAGCCTTGATCTTGATGTAACTCTTGACATACATACCTAGTTAGATTCTGGTTTTAGGCTTTGTCTTGAACCTGAATCTGTAACCTTTGATTATATTTTAGACTTCAAGATATGACAGATTTTAGATTTTTTGTCTTAGTTGTATCTATACAGGTCACAAATTTCAGTTTTGATGTTACTGTAATTATTTTGGTTTTGGTTTTGGTGTTTGTATTGAACCTGTATCTACAGCATCAGATTTGATTTTGAACTTGCAAGTAAATATAAACTCAGGTCATCATACACTAGTTTCTGTCATATGTTTCAGGCTTTATCTTGATGTAACTTTGGACATACATACCTTGCTTGATTCTTGTTTTGGGCTTTGTCTTGGACAAGAATCTGTAGCCTCAAATTATGTTTCTATTTCAATGTATAAGACAGTCTTTGATATTATTCGTATTTATACAGGTCATATGTTTCAGCTTTAATCTCAGTATACCAATTTTGGTTTTGGTTTTTGTCTCAAACCTGAATTTGTGGTAGTACTTATTAGTTGGTTGAGTCTTGTTATTACACCTGTAGTCTAATTGGAAGCATGGACTTGGATGTTTTTTATTTGTAATGGTTATATGTTTTTAAAAAGGTCAACTTACCGAATAATTTCATTGGTAAGAATCCATGTTCCGCCATGATCATGAAATAAACGAAGAAACCGCCAGCGGCCTCAATCATACCCAAATGTCCATAAGCGAGATAATAAAGTTTACCGGTGACCATATGATCTTCGGCTGGATTCCTGGGCGGTCTCATCATGATATCACTTTCTGCCTTCTCATACGCTAAACTAATTGCGGGCATCATATCCGTCAACAGATCAATGCACAGAATAGCAATTACTCCTGAAAATTGTCACAATATCTTTAGGTATAATATATCAAAACTATATAAATTTATTAATCATCTACCTAGTGGCAGTGGTATGTCCAATGATACGAAGGCAATGAATGGTAAAATCTCAGGCACGTTAGAAGCTAGAGTGTAACAGATGGACTTCTTTAAATTGTCAAAAATCCTGCGACCTTCCTCGATTCCAATGATTATTGAGGCGAAATTGTCGTCTAACAAGATCATATCTGCAGATTGATGTGACACTTCTGTCCCCGCAATTCCCATAGCAATACCGATGTCAGCTTTCTTCAGTGCTGGAGAGTCATTGACACCATCCCCTGTTACTGCAACTGAAGACAACATTTTAGTCACTTTATTATTGATACTATATTTTGGGTTTGATAGATTTATCGAAGGATTGTTTTTCCTTAAAGAACCCTGCCAAAAAGCTACAGTAGCTAATGGAATTAGTTTGCTCTTACCAGTTTCTCCCAATCTTTGGCACCCTTCCACAATCTGCAGCTTCTGTTGTGGAGATGTTCTTGCGAAAACGATTTCTTGGAAGGAATATAGAATTTCGTCAACTTCATCACTTGAAAGGGATCTTAGTTTTGAACCATCTATGACAATAGCAGAGTCAGCAGTAGGTCTTTGTTTCCTCTTGTGGACGTCATCTATTGTGTTGTTTGATGTTATGATTCCAACGGATTCTGCAATCGCTTTTGCTGTTACCTGAAATTTAAATTCCAAAAGTTTAAAGGATTCAAAGGTACTTCAATAAATAGGAGATTAAATATTTTTTGAAATTGCAGAAAATCAATAATATGGAGAACATTTAAAGGGTTACAATCAAACTCTTGGACAAGATTGGTTACCATCCAATAAATTTTAAGACAACTTTAACAAAGATCATTAAAACACTAAAATATGGGAAACCCTGCAAAGATATGACACCAGGGAGGGAAAACGATATCAACCAAAAACAGAATTCAAACCTTTTTTACAAAGAAGTTGTTACATCCTCTCCCTTTTTCCCTCAAGTTTTCAATGACTTATAAGACATTTTGATAATGTTCGCTGTAATACAAAAATTAAATAGTGCCCTTAAGAATAACGTTTCCAAAAAATAGCATCACTATATAAAGCTATCATCATCATATTGTAATCATAATTAAGTATAAACTTACGGGATGATCTCCTGTGACCATAATGATCCTTATACCAGCTGATCTACACTTTGCAACAGCATCAGTTACTTGAGGTCGTGGAGGATCAATCAATGACACAAATCCCAAAAATCTGAGACCAACAAGAGGAAAATTTGGAGGATCAGTCGAGAAATGGTAAGACCTATTGTAACGACCCTCAAGGACTAGATCAGCGAATCCCAGAACTCTTTCCCCTAATGGTAATCAATTATTTTAATATCTGCACTACAGCTTGATAAGAACGAAGAAATATTCCTAAATACCTTTTGCTGCAAGAGTCATGCACGCATGCTCACACTGGGTACGAACATTGTCATCTAAAGTTTCTGTTTTGCCATCCAATAGGATCTTGTTACACCTGTCCAAGACTCCTTCAGGGGCTCCCTTGACCACCAACAACATTTCGTTACCGTTATCAAGCGCGTGCAGACTTGCCTTTGGAAAGATTATTTTTAACATAGAAATAAATTCTTATTAATGTGAAGGATTTAGAACCATACTTGGAATTTAGTGGCTGATGTGAAAGGAATTTCAAACAGCTTCGGATTTTGGTCTCGGAAAGTCATTACAGAACCAAAACTGCCGCTCAGTTCTGCAAATTTCAGTAAGGCAGCTTCAGATGCGTCTCCTCTAACTTCTTTTCTCAAAACATTCAGATGTTCCTGCTGGGGCTTAAACTCAGCTCGATTGCACAGTGCCACGCATCTCATCAAATGTGAAAATCCTTCCGAGTTAAGAAATATATATTATATATATCATAATAGCTCTAACTTTCTTGTAAAATTTACCTTCGTCGGATTTAGTTCCTTTTATAATCTCATGTTTTTGCACATCAACTTCTAATTGCTTCTTGTTAAACCAGACGTGCAAAACGGTCATCCGGTTTTGGGTCAAGGTACCTGTTTTGTCTGAACAAATAACAGAAACCGAACCCAACGTTTCTACTGCTTCTAAATTCTTCACCAGGCAGTTTCTTGCAGCCATTCTTTTCGCTGTTACAGACAAGCAAACTGTGACAGTTGCTAACAATCCTGTAAAATATATTGGATTAATTATTTAATGTATTTTGAGATGATATAGAACGAACCTTCAGGTACATTTGCGACAATAATACCAATCAAAAAGAGAGCAGCTTCGAGCCAACTGTATCCCAAACATAAGGATGCGATTCCGAAGACGAATCCAAGGAAGAGGGCCCAAACACTGATGATCTTCATGAATCTTTCCATTTCTTTGGCGATGGGTGTTTTGTCAGCCTGTAGACGAACCGCAAGACCAGCGATGTGGCCCATCACTGTGTTATCGCCACATGCTATCACTACACCTTGAAATTGTAGTTAAATTTAGAGAAATGCTAGGATTTTTAGTTCCAATTTGGAGATTATTTTATAATTTAGGAACAGAAAAGAATATGTAGGTTTGTTGAGATGGTATTTTTGGACATAATTAGTTTTGAAACAACAATTTCGACAGGCCAGAATCGTCCTTTTGCCTTTAAATGTTTACTTACCTATCGCAGTTCCTTCTATCGCATTTGTAGAAAACAGAGCTACGTTTCTTGACTCGTACAGCTGTTCACTTGTTGACTCAGTAGATCTTGGTAAAGGCTCCGATTCTCCAGTAATGGCTGAGTGATCCACCTTTGAATTTTTTAAATTATTATTGTCCAAATAACAACTAACTTCTAAATTAAGTTATTCAATTGATTAGTCTGTCAACATGATGAAGATTACCCAATTTTTATAACTTTTACTTGGTAAAAATTCATTTTAAACATAAATAAAAAATTTATTTGTTACTTGACATACGTTTCGATATGTTGTAGCTTCTTCAGAAGTTTACAATTTACTTGAGTAGGTACATAAAATAAATTTGTGAAAATTACAGCAGTGTTTTTATTTATACTATACCTAAATTTTTACCTTATTGTTAGCATAATTCAGCAAAATTATTATTAATTAATTGGTCTGATTTGTTTAATAAAATTTATTTATAGTATGAACGGAAATGAGAACGTACCTTTAACCCTTGATTTTTTATTATTCGAACGTCTGCTGGAATGGTGTCCCCTCCTTTAATTTCTACCAAATCACCAACCACAACATCCCTTGCCAATACTTGAATAGATTCTCCTTGCCTTATTACAGTAGCCTTCATAGGGATCATGTTCCCAAATGACTCCATAATCTAAAAGAAAACATACTTACTAATAATCTTATCTAAAACATATCCCTTTTTGTTTCAGAATTATAAAAAATATGTAGTTACATGAGAAATATTTTTAATGGGGGTTGATAAGTAGATAAGAAGAAACTTTGTTAACCTCATATTTCACTTTCGGGAGTATTAATTTTATGTTTTAGGCTCAATAACGTTTTCAACCGAATTGACCTTTACTAACTGGCGAGGAAAATAGCCGATAAAGGTCACCAAATATGTTACGAATTTTATTCGGCTTAACTGTGCGTGAAATGAAATATTCCCAACGTTTATTAACAAATGTCATGTGATAAAATTCAAGCCTCTACACTACAATATTTTAGTACCTAGTTTTTAAATGATTTCTAAATAAAATAGCACTTTAATTCTTATTTTATATTAACGTTGTATTAATGAGCTGATTGTAGGTTTTTCTGAAGTTTTGTAGGAGTTTAGTAGGTTAATAAAATTGAATTTGGTTTAAATATAACTGCAGTTGTAACACCAAACAGCATTCAGTATTTCAACAGTTGTTTCCATCATCTTAATTTAGTATTTATGTAAAATAATTAAAAGCAAACAGTTTTTAAGTGTTTACTAATTATTATTTATAACTTCTGTAAAGATAATTTAATGGTTGCTGCTACTTATTAGACAGTGGCGGATTTACCAGCAGGCTGAATAGACTAGAGCCTAGGGCGGCAGATTTTAGGGGGCGGCAAACTGTTCAAAAATTTTTTTGTCTTACAGAAATAAAAAAAAATATTGTCTTATACACGGAAAAAAACGAGGCTCAAAAAATCAACAAAAATTACAATATTTTAGTGCTATACAGTATACTGAATACACTAACGTCTGTATATGAAAAATTACTAAACGCTTATTTATAAAAAAATACTATTGTGATTTTGAATTTTTCAAATATTCCAATAGGGTTTAAGTATTACATTTTAAATTTAGTATTTTTAACTATTTTTTAAATTAATTATTGCCATAATTTTTTCTTTAGGTCCACCCACACTATTCAATTAATGTGTAATATGTTTCACCACTTAAATAT
The DNA here is from genome assembly GCA_029378335.1 of Agrilus mali. Lineage (NCBI taxonomy): Eukaryota > Metazoa > Arthropoda > Insecta > Coleoptera > Buprestidae > Agrilus > Agrilus mali. The sequence continues at coordinate 11,200,878 of CM055663.1, read as the reverse complement.
ATCTATTCGAAGAGAAATGGGATCCGAAAAAAAAAATGCTCAAAAATAACAATAACAAATATTATATAGATATGTGGAAAATTAATACTTTTCTATTGATATTTCTGATGATATTAACAACCTGTTTGAGTGTAGAATAAAAATTTAATAAATTTACACGTAAAAAATTGCATATAGTTGCACAGAATTTCATAAATATTATACATTTCTTAGAACCATGATAATTGAAAAAAACAATAATGATAATATTGTAATAAATAAAAGCTGTAAATATCCATTCAACGAAAGTTCTTCTTAACATTCTTACATTTTTAATCCTAATGAATTCGTATCAATATTTGTTGATTAGTCTTATAAAAATATAATACAATCATAAAGTTGCAATTTCATTGACAAAAAATTGATTGTAAATTAAAGGGTATAGAATTGCAGGTGTCAGTAGGGACGGCAAATTTTGAATAGCCTACGGGTGGCAAATGTGTAAATCCGCCACTGTTATTAGCTAATACTACTACTTTTACTTTATAATTATTAGAAAACGTTCTGCCATTTTAAATAATTTAGAAAAAAATCATTAAAATAGTAACTAAAGATAAGTTATTCTACATTGGACCAACGAGAAGGTCGTTCAGGGAAGGAAACAAAGACCGCATCAAATAACTCCTATTAGTTAAAGATACCATGAAATTCAACACAAGCCAAACATTGCTGTTTATCCTGAAGGATAATAAAAAGAACAGCATTTTGAATTATAAACCTAGTCTGTTTTTTATCGCAACAATTTTTACGATATATTTAGAAATAATAAAACGATAAAAAAGCACGAAGTAGATATAGCAGGGTAATTTCCCGGGAAACCCAACTTTCAATAAACAATAACATTCAGAAAATTTATTGTACTGCCAATAGGCTCAAACCATCAAATGACGAGGTGCCATAACAAAAATGAAAAACAAATAAACCTGGGACCTCGGTTACGCAAACGAATTCAACACAAACATCAAAGAAACGAAATTTCATATGCTTTATAAATATCTGTCTTTACTATTAGCAGAGAGGGAAATTTTAAATAGACTCACGAATTACCTACCTACGATTTTCTATTTACTGTTATAATACTGTTGGGTACAAAATTTTGGCATAGAAATTAATTTTGAAAATATTACAAAAAAGAACTACTCGTAATAAGTAAATGATCTATTGATAATTTAAATTATTTTTATGAAATAAATATGTATACTTTTAAAGTAGTTTAAAAACTGCACGAATACAGTTTTTGTTATGTGTATAATAAAAATAGGTCTTGTTCCAAATGAATTGGCATTAAACTATTTTCGCATATTATGTAAATATCTGCATATATTTACAAAATTTCTTTTCTAAAATTAAGAAGTACAAAACGCCCACGGAGGGGTGAAACTATAAACAGAGCCAAAACGTGAATATTTTAATGAAAATTGTACGGTTCCATAGTGGATACAGTTAACAGAGGATCGTAAATCACTTCTAAAGGTATATGAGCCGTGACCTTAAATACTTGAGTGTAAGCTCCACCTCTTGAGCTCTTGCTGTTCCTGGACGCTTCTAAGAAAGGTTGACAATGGTAGGTGTGAGGTACTCACCTTAGAACTCTTGTTTTCTTGATAATACATAAACATCCCCGTTACTATTACGATACTGCAAAGCACAATTCCCAAAACCAATTCGTCCTGGTAATTGTCATTTTTTAGAAATCTAACTAAGGCAGATCCGAAGCACAGGAAGGCTCCAATCCATAACAATATTGAGAATCCTGAAGGAAAAGAGGTTAACATCAGTTATGGGCAAAAAGGTTTAATCTGGGGCGACCTGATCAGGATAAGGATAATAAAACAAAACTATCCCTAGGGACATTCATTAGTTACATGAGAGGTTTCGAAAATTTTTTCAAATTCAATTATTCATTAAAATCTAAAGTTGACCTTTTAATTCAATTAACTGTTATAATTTTTATTATTAATTTAATTTAAAACGTGTCACTTGGGAGGAAGAGGGCCTCTCCACGCCTTAAAAAATCCCATTAAGGGGTAGGAGGAGTAAACATTGAAAGAATAACAGTTCACGTAATTAATGGGTCGTCCCTATATTTTAAAATCATATTATTTATTTATAATCCCGGAAGTAATTATTTCTGCAATGCAATTGACTTACCTCCTGAAAGAAGTTTGAGGAATTTAATAATTTCTGGCGTTTTCCTTGAAGGCGTGAGGGCATTAGGTCCGTGATCTTCAAGTAGTTTCTTTGCTTTTTCATGGTTCAAGCCAAACTGTGGATGGGAGTCCAGTTGGGCAAAGAGGCTTTCTAGAACACGAAAAATTATGGTCAGTAGATATTAAGAAATTTGATATAAAAAGATTGGAACGCATTTCTAATAATAAAACAAATTAAAAGCGTTACTATTTATGCTTCTAAGTTTTGAAAGCAATTAATAAAAAGCGCAGAGTTCTTTGGATTGGCCATAGTCCAACTTTGTTTCTTATAAACAAAAAATTAATTTCGTTCGGTATTTAAACATTTGTCGCGTTCTATTAAACGACTCATGTGATTTATATTTAATAATCTCCAATTTTCTGATTAACACACTGTTTATACGTTCGATGTTTTTAACTTTCGAACTTTTTTGTACAAATGTACCACATTTACTCGAAGGACCAGTCACTAATAATACGCGTTATAAGAATAATTAATTTATTTTCACACTTAAAATTACTTACACTAATTTTAAATAATTTGATTTGTATTAAGGATACAACTGATATAAAAGAACAAGTTATCTCCAGCGAGACTATATTGAATCTGATTTTAAAAATGTTCAAAGTATTCGAAAACACCTATTATTGGAATGATTGATTGCTTGGCTGTTACTTGGCGAAAGTTTAAATCCATATCAAGTAAAACACAATTTTAGACCAGTCGATAATTTTTGAAACAAAAAAAAATTATAGTAGGATCAAACCCATTGGAAAAGGAAGAGAATATAACAGAAATGAAAGGAAAAATAATTTACGGGCGATCTGAGGTCGAGAAGGGGAAGGAGGTGAGTTTTTAAGGGTAAAAAATGGTTTTCCTTGATTTCCCGAAAAACTATAAGCTTTACGGAAAAAAGTTAAACGGCAAAGTTGTAGGTAATAAAAAGATCTACAACTTTTGTATTTACACTTTTTTTACATAACCTCAAAATTTATGTGAAAAATTCAAATAACCAACTTTTTAGTTTTTTATTTTTATCTTTTACAAAAAACTTTTTTTCACGAAATTTGGTGAAAACTTAGGTACCTATTTATGCCCCAAACACGCTGTAATTTTTTTGATTTGAAATATTTATTTTTACTTAATATCGTAAAAGCACCCTAATTTTCAATCGAAAATTCTCACGTCAAAATATCTGCTTTTTTTAAAAACGTTTGTGGGCTTTTTCTTCGTTAAAATCTCTAATTTCTGATGGTGTGAAATAAAATATACATTAGTATGATGTTTTCTCAAATCAAAAAAATTACAGCGTGTTTGGGACATAAATAGGTAAGTTTTCACCAAATTTCGTGACAAAAAAAAATTTGTTTGTAAAAGACAAAAATAAAAAACTAAAAAGTTGGTTATTTGAATTTTTCACATAAATTTTGAGGTTATGTAAAAAAAGTATAAATACAAAAGTTGTAGATCTTTTTATTACCTACAACTTTGCCGTTTAACTTTTTTCCGTAAGACTTATAGTTTTTCGGGAAATCAAGGAAAACCATTTTTTACCCTTAAAAACTCACCTCCTTCCCCTTCTCGACCTCAGATCGCCCGTAAATTAATTTTCCTTTCATTTCTGTTATATTCTCTTCCTTTTCCAATGGGTTTGATCCTACTATAATTTTTTTTTCACTTTTTACTACTTTTGAAGGCTTCAGCGTTGCTCTAATTAAACTTTTCACAAATTTTTATTTCGCACAATTATAGTTTCGCTACACTGTAGCTTCTTCAAGTGAGTAAATTCTGTAACTACATAAATTTGCTGCTGCTGCTCGGTCGGTGTCATAGATGCGGGAAACTGGCTCCTTTGCATATTCATCATGTTTGTTAAAGGGGTTTTTCACTGGATTGGCATTTTGGAGTATCTCTTTGGTGTTTCGGTGAGTTGCTTTTAGCGAGGCGATCTCAGGGTTTAGGTGAAGGTCCAAGTTTTCTGTGAAGTTGGATGTCAGTTTTTCGAAGAAGTCTTCAAATGGGGTTATTTCCATTTCACGCTGGATTTGGTTGTTTCTGATGTACCAGGGGGCACCCAGGGCTGTCCTGATTATTTTGTTCTGCAGGCTGCAGAGTGTTTTTGTAGATGTTGCGTGTTTCCAGATGACGGAACCATATGATATGATTGGACAAATGTACACCTTGTAAATTCTTATCTTGGTGTTGTTGTTCAGTTTGCTGTTCTTGCAAAGGAGTGGATAGAGGAGTCTGAAGGATGTTTGTCCTTTTTTTTTGTGTTTTGAATATGTTTGGCGTAGTTCAGTCTTCTGTCCAGGGTGATGCTGAGATATTTGATGTTGTTTTTTAGATGGACTTTGGTTCCCTTCAAGACAATGTCGTTGTCCGGTGTTCTGAGCTTCCTGTTGAAGCAGATGGCCTCAGTTTTTGTTTCGTTTGTTTTAATTCTCCATGCGTTAAGCCAATTCTCGAGTTCGATAAAGGTAGTTGTTTAGTCTTCTGACTGTGAGTATTCGTATTTGGGCTTGTGCAGCCATAAGTGTGTCGTCAGCATACTGTGCAATGAATATGTTTTCTCGGGTGGACATGTCCGCGGTGTAGAGAAGGTAAAGGGTGGGGTTTTTTTATTTTGAATCCCTCATCCCTTAGGTTAAGGTAGATTACAAAATAAGACGTTTTTGTAAATTTAAGTAGTTGCAGAATTTACTCACTTGAAAAATCTACAGTGCAGCGAAACTATAGTTGTGAAAAAAAAAAATACCGGCCAAGTGCGAGTCGAACTCGCGCACCGAGGGTTCCGTACAAACCTGTATATATGTGATGTAACTTAAAATTTAAGGTTTTCGAAATTTTTCCTTTAATGTGTGCTATAAAACATTGCTTAATGTCAAATTTCAAGATTCTAAATCGACTGGAAGTACCCTTTAGGTTTTGATTCCCTTGCGAGTAGTTGCGAGTTTGAAAATATGCGGCTTAAATTGCTGTTTCTTTTGATTGCGTTGACATAGAAGTTTGATTTTGTTACAGCTTAAAGGTATTATAGACCTAAGTATTTGATATGAGTTTCAATTTAATACCTCTACGCGTTTATGAGGAAAGGGGTAATAACTTAAAAATTATTAAAAATATTTTTATTATATGATGTAACTAAAAATTTACGGTTTTCGCAATTTTTCCTTTATCTGTGCTATAAGACGTTGCTTCGTACCAAATTTCAAGATTCTGAGTTCACGGGAAGAAGTACCCTGTAGGGTTTGATTCGAAAATTAGCGGAAATTTGCGGCATAAACGGCTGTATCTTTTGATTGCGTTGGCTTAGAAGTTTGAGTTTTTTACAGCTCTAAGTGACAATAGACCTGAGTATTTGGTATAAATTTTAGCTTGATACCTCCACGCGTTCCTGAGAAAGAGGGACTTGACAGACGGACGGACGGACAACGAAGTGATCCTATAAGGGTTCCGCTTTTTCTTTTTTTTTTGAGGTGCGGAACCCTAAAAATGTGAAAAGTTTAATTGTGTTTTACTTAGTACTTATTATTAGATAGTATTATCCCTACCATGGTTATTGACATTACCTTCATTATGAAATTATGATGGGAAGGACCAGTTACTACCCCAACCGCACATTCCAAGAAGCGAATCCGGTGGTAGTAACTGATAGAAAGTATTTATATTGCATTAAAATAAATAAGTACAATACCAATAAATAGTAAATGTTGATAGTATAAAATGAGAAATATTTCTTATAAGCGGCCAGGTTATGAAATAACAATACAAATGACACACACTTAAAATAACATTATAAGAATTGTTCGAGTAATGGACTAAAAGAAGTGGTAAGCACCTCCACCAAATTTTTAGTCTATTTGTAAAGTTGGTGTGCAAAATAAGTTTAAGTAGTCAATTAATTTCTGTTTCAATGTACTTTTTTGGAGATGAAGCAGACCCGACAAATTGTAAAGTTTCAAATACGATTACTGAATAAATAAATACTTTTTCGGCTTTACGCCTATGTAAACAACTATTAAGTGTTATTAATGATCTTAAAATGTTGCCAAAATTTCAATAGTAAGCCTCATCAGTCATTACATAGAACAGGCATTTAATTTGCTTGGTACAATTATTTTCAAATATGTAATTTATTTATTTTTTTTCCACGTCCTCCTACGCACTTAACTGTTTTATTAATTATTCATCAATAAAAGTAATTAAGTAGTTGTTTAAATTTAATATACGAATAAAACATTTGTTTATATGGTTTTCCGGGTTGTTATGCCCTGGTCCTGTCTTCTTTCTTTACCAAACGTTTCGCCAGTACTGGCTGGCATCCTCAGTAGATTGCTGCTGCTCTTGCTGCTTCTTCTGATGGCTGACATTTGTTTACATTTCATGCTTTCAGTCATTGTGTTCGATTTTGTGTAGGTAGGTAGTTGTACCCATACGAAAGTTTTTGATGATTTAAAAAGAACCCCCAAAAGAAAATCTGATTTTCTTCCCATTTCATTAAAGAATATGTCAATTTATTAGCAGTAACATAACTCGATAAATTGTAGTAGAATTCTAAATTCGTTTAGGGACCAACAACGACCACTTGTTGGACCATAATACACCTAAGACAAATTTCCCAAATAAAGAATTTTGATAGGTTAAAGAAATTCCGAAAATACGTATGAATTTGTGCCCTTTTTATTCGAAGTATTTGTAGTAAGTACTATAGATCGATAATTTTAAAATATGTTTGACATTTGGAAAGAGCACATTATGAAACGTAGTACACCCATGTGGGATTTCTCCAAAAAGGAATTTATATTCCAATAATTTAATTTTGTGCCCATTTTATTAAATCACTTAATTTTCAATGCCATAACTCAATAAGTTGTCTTGACATTAAAATTCATTTAAACAGCTGGAAATAAAACCTTTTGAAGTATGGACCACCTAAGTTGGATTTCCCGAAAAAAATATTTTGATATTTAAAAACGATTAATGCGTTGCCCAGTGTGATATTTTTGCATATAGAACGTCCCTAGCAATCGGAAATGAAATTTGGACATTTCCTGACAGTGTCACTTTCACAATAATTGGACGTCACTATATATACAGAAATTAACAGGTTACTGCCTGTCTAAAAGTTATATTTTTCATATTTATACATTGTCAATAATAATAAGCACCACCAAGAGGGGTTTTCTTAGGTTTTTTACATTTTTGGTTCAACATCTCGAAAAATATAGTACCTGGATTTTTTTAACCAATTTTTTTCCGTGTTTTTCAGGGCCGATTACATAATAAACCACATTTGTTTCATAAAAATTTTCACTTTAATTTTTTGACTTTTGAACTTCGATATTTCGAAAACCAAGCGAAATATCGAAGAATTCAATTCTTAATTTTCGTTTTATTTTGGCTTATTTGTCTAAAAAGGTTGTCAAATCGTGGCGCCCCAAAATAGGACAAGGGAACTACCAACCGCAATTAAAATTCCCAAAAAGAACCACAATTTGGGGTAAATCTTTAGAAGAGTGGATGAGAAAAGGACACAGGAACATTTCAAAAAGTTTCCAAGAATACTATTGTGTATATATGAAAAATATAACTTTTAGACAGGAAGTAACCTGTTGATTTCTGTATTTATAGTGACGTCCAATTTTTGTGAGAGTAACACTGTCAGGAAATGTCAAAGTTTCATTTCCGATTGCTTGGGACGTTCTACATGCAAAAATATCACACTGGGTACCGCATCAATCTTTTTTAATTCTCAAAATATTTTTTTCGGGAAATCCAACTTAGGTGGTCTGTGCACAAAAATGTTTTATTTCCAGCTGTTTAAATGAATTTTAAATAAAGCACAAATCATTGAGTTACGGTACTAAAAATTAAATGACGTCTGATTTAATGAAATGGGTATCCTTAACTAAAAATTAAGTAAAATTGGTAAACTTACACCGTTATTAGCACGATAAATCTAATAAACCACAACAACAACAATAAATTTTTAATTTATATGTGTATTGAAGTTTGTAGTTAGAAGTAATAAATTAAAAGAAAAAGCCTCTTTTTAAAAAAACTTTTATTTAAATGCTCTAAAAAGAAGTAAATAAAGTTTTCCTTTAAAATTGTAACTATCAGCTTATAACCTCATTATACACAATTTATATGATCATAAAAGCTTGTCGGGAGGTTTGGTGAAATTTAAAAAAAATTAAACTTAGCAGACTAAGTTACTCAATTAAATAGGTACCTACTAGTTTATTTACACAAGTAAATCGCGCGACAAGCTTTTATATCATATAAATTGTGTATAATGAGGTTATAAGTTGATAGTTAAAATTTTAAAGGAAAATTTTATTTTCTTCTTTTTAGAGCATTTAAATGAAAGCTTTTTTTAAAAAAGGTTTTTCTTTTAATTTATTTTTTACTTTTCAGTTATCGCTGGCTAGGTTTCTGAGTCTGTTCATCTCATTCAACGCATCGTTGTTTGATTTTGGAGTTGTCCTTCTCCTAGACAGGTTGTAGACCAATGCTGATGACGCCCATCTCGCCAAATCACACAAGTCAAAGTTAATCAACCGATGTTACAGGCTCAAAAAATTCTACCTTAAGAATAATCGAGGTCTCTACACCAAATTTCAGGCGGATTAGAGCAACGGAGCTTATAATCGCCATCTTCTTTTAACCTGCCTTTTTATTCTCAGCGAACCCTTTCATTTAATACCCATACTATAAGAAAGCATAAAAAACTGTAAAAGTCCGCCATATTGGATTAAGAGTGATGTCAGAATATTTTTCTAATTATTCTCAACAAGCCCTTTCATTTGATACCCATATTGCAGAAATGCATTAAAAATAACCATTCCGCCATCTTGGATTTATAATGACGTCACACAGCTTATCATGTATTGTCATCCTAACTAAACGTGTATACAAAATTTCAGCTCAATCGGTTGAAGATATCTGCTTCAAAATTGAGTAACAAGATTCCACCCGAACAAACATATGGTACATTGCAAGTTAAATAAAAGCTTTTAAAACTGAGTTCATCATCTCCTCTTTATCACGACGACTGAAACGATATCTAAAACCTTGACTGACACAAGGACAGCAGGGGCACAGTAAAATTACTAAGAATATTCAAGCAGATATTCTTGTTATGTATATTTATGAAATAAAATTTAATGTTGAAGAAAAAACCAAGAATTTGGTACGTACTTAATTTTTTTTATGTAAATAAATAAAATTTTGCAAGGTTCCTAAGTAGTTAAAGAAATAGTATCAGATCAAAAAAGTAATAAATAGTTTGTCTATCGTACATAAAATAATAAATTTCCTTCAATAAAAGTTGTTATTATTTTAAAAATTGCCTTACAGAGACAGTTTATTGTTTAGTATCTATTTAAGAGAAGCAGAGGCATTCAAAATTTCATAATCAGTGGTTGTGTATGAAAAACATAAGGCCTAAATACCTACAGCTTGATTACTCTAAAATGAAAGCTCTGAAGATTTTACAGTCGGCGTAGAAGAAAGAAAGAGAACACATTTGGAGGAAGAAAGATAGAATCAACGCTCGACAAATTACGACAAATAAATATACTAATTTTAAGACAGGGGTGCTTGATGTCTCCTCTCCGGTAGTCGTTAATTTAGTTTATACCTGAATCTCCCGATACTGTTATGTACCCAAAATTATTATACATAGATAACCTTTCAGTAATGAAACGGGTTAATATCGTAGCATTTTGCACACTATATTGGCAGCTTTTATATGCTTTAAAATATAGTAATTATATAAAATATTTCGACCATTTTTAAATGAATAGTCGGGCGATTTAGTATGCGGCCTGACAAGTACTCTGCTTCAAACCAAGCATGCAAATGCATTTCTGTGGCTATCGCCAGCAAGGCGTTACCTTTTGCCATTGCGCATCTTAGGAACTAGTAATCCCGGAGACCATCCTAGAGTAATTATACTGTACCTGATTTATGATTTATGATTTATTAAAACAAAAAAGTAATTTATACAATCCACAAAGAACACAAAAAACTTATTTTAGTCTAAATCTTATTTAAAACTATATATAGGTACTACTTCCTATCCTGTCTATCCTAACACCTTTTAATTCGTATTTTAATATTTTTGTTGCCTTCCTCCTTCTTTATTTATTTTATCCTTCCTCTCATTCCTTATCTCTTTTCACTACTATTTGATTTCCATTTCCTTTTTCTCTCTTCCTTCCTCTACATCTATACCTACTCTACACAATCTCTTAGTTTCTTCCATCCAAAACTTATTCTCATTCTCTGAATCTAACTATTATCTTATACCTTTCCATTCTCTTAAATATCCCAGCACCCTATCCCCTTGCCATTCTTCCCATAGAAACTCCCTTATCAGAGTTTCGTTCTCTTTCTTGTTATTACTTGTTTCTCATATTTTTTATCTCTTTTAGTCTATTATTTTTAATAATACCTCCTTTTAGCATTTCCTTACATTCATCTACTGTTTTATTCATATTACATTCACCCAAAACATGTGATATAGCTTCCCTTTCCCTCCCACATATTCTGCACAACCTATCCTCTCTTCAACCAATACTTACATTCATTACACTCATTACCCATTCTAAATCTTGCATAAAGACTTATCTCCTTTCTATTTACCAAATATTCAGGAACCCAGTCGCTCTGCCACTCATCCCATAAAATTATGTTCAAACCTCTGGCGTACTCCGAATTATGAATACTTCTAAGATCCTCCCCCCTTATTTTATCTCTGCATCTTTCTCTCACCATCATTCCAACGTTTAGTCCCATATCAGCCCAATCTTTCATTTGCTCCTGACTCAGACTCAATTCCTTTAAAGTCTCCCTCCTTTCTTTATCGTATTTTATTTCTCTCCCTATGTGAAATATTCTTTTCCTCCAAACTTCTTTTCTTATATCACCCTCTTCCAGCTTTCCTAACTTCTCTTCGTACATTACAGTTCTTTTTCTTGTTTCTTCAACCATCTTCCCACATTTTGTATCTCTTCTAATTATATAATCAGGCGTACACCTATCTAAATTTAAAGTCCACTTTATGTATTTCCTATACAATATCTCCACCTGTTTTTTCTCTTTCCACCCCCATACTTCGACCCCATAAAGTATAATACTCCTAACCACAGCATTGAATAAACTTATTCTCTTATTGAAATCGTCCCTACATAGCCTTTTTCCTATATACCATATACGCCCCATTATCGCATTAGCTTTAGCTACCTGATTATCAATATGTACTTTATCGCTATTACTTTCCTCCAAAACGTACCCCAAATATGTATAAGTTTTAAGTTTTTCAATTACCTTTCCTTTCCAAATTACTTCCTTTTTTTTTCATTACCCTTTCTTCCTCTAGTTTCCCCAAATTCCATATATTTAGTTTTTTCACTGTTTAACTGTAAACCCTTTCTACCTAGAAATTTTTCCAGAACTTTCACCATGCCTTTTAGCGCTTCACTGCTTGTTGCCACCATTGCTATATCATCGGCATATGAAATTGTCCAGAATTTCTTTCTACCTACAACTAGTCCCCCTTCTACTACTTTACTTATTTCATTCTCTAAATCGCTTAAATATATATTGAATAGCTGTGCACTAATTTTACAACCCTGTCTCACACCCTTCCCCAGCCAGAATTTCCTTGACTCTAATTATACTGTACCTAATACCTCTAATTGAAAATCCTTGATTCTCTCTAAGAAATAGTTTCGTTCCTCGACACTTGATGAAACATTTTTACTAAATAGTTAAATAAAAGACACTTAATGTAAGTTCCATCGATTTATTCAAAGAGACCAACACTTCTTTCCACTCTTACTTATTGATATTAGTGTAATAACCAACAATCTCGAAATAAAGCAGATTCTTTCTCATTGACAGAGATGTTTCAAAATTTCACGAGCAGTTATTTCTGTGCATACCCTAACATCCAATCTCATGAGATTTTGAAATATCTCTAGTTAAAATTACACTGTCCCTTTAAGAAATAGTTTCGTTGCTGGAAACTTGATGAAACTTTTTTACTGAATGGTTTAATAAAAAAACCACTTGGTGTATGTCTCATAGATTTATTCAAAGGGTCTAACACTTCTTTCCACTCTTACCGGTTGAAACTAGTGTAAACACATTTATAGGGATGTTTCAAAATGTCATGAGAAATAAGTTATGTCCATACACATTTTAAGGTCGAAATTTATGATATTTTGAAATACAGTAGATTTCATTTATAACGACTTCGGTTGTTTGGTTATAACGACATAACACATAAGTCCCTTGAATTTAAGAAGAAAATTTGGCTGTAACGAATTCGGATGTAACGTCGATTTCGGTTTTAGCGACTAATTTTAATGAACTATTAATTACTAGATGCTAGAAATCTCATACTGATATTGCGACCGAGTCTAAACACAAAACATTTTTATCTTTTGTTTACATTCACAGATAGTTATCAGTTGTACTTAGTATCTAATTGTTTATAAATGTTAAGGTTGATAAAGTAAAATCTAAGAATCAGTTACTACTGGGTAGAACTTCCTTCTTTCATTCTTTCTCTTTATTTTTATTTAGCGACTTCCGGATATAGCGACGGAATTTAATGGTCCTCTCATAGTCGTTATAAACGAAATATATCTGCTGTACTTCAAATTGAAAATTCTTGATTCTCTTCAAGAAATGGTTTCTTCCTCGACACTTAATGAAACACTTTTATTAAATACTTAAATAAAAAAACAGCTGGTGTATATTTTATAGGTATATTTAGAGGGTCTAACACTTGTTTCGACTCTTACGTATTGAAAATGGTGTATGAACCAAACTTCTCGAAAAGAAGCAAGGACATTCTATTGCTACAGTTGTTTCAAAATTTCACGACAGTATGTAATGATTATGCATACTTTAAGGTCGTAGCTTATGAGATTTTGATATACGTCCAGTTTAAAGTATTCGATTCTCTTAAAGAATTATAGTTTCGTTTTTAGACACATTATGAAACCCTTTAAGTGAATAATTAAAAAGTAAAAGATTTATATAAAGGTCTAAGCCTTGTTTCGACTCTCACTTCTTGAAAATGGTGAAGAAGTCAAAAATATTCTAAATAAATCTATGAAAATTACACAAGATTTTTTTCTATTTTTCAAATTTTGTAGAAGTTTTAAGGTTCTTATTTTGGACATTTAGGCAATCGCATAGCTGCTTTCCTCAGAAGATTTATGTAGCTGAAACCAGTCTTAAGCTTAATATGATGTTATTAAATTAATTCAAAATACTGTCTATTTCAAAATTTAGTTATATTATATTCAAATTTAAAATACGAAACCAGGGCAATTGAAAGTAAAAACAACTATTTGGAACAGATTGTATTTATTTACATTTCAAGTGCCGGTTGTGATAAAAGATATTTTTAAATCGGCACATTGAATATAAAATACACTGGATGTGTTAACTTCTGCCGGATACATTTAACATACATTAATTTCGTTTTGTTAAATTTATCGGTTTCTAAATTCGACCAGGCACATACACATTTATAACACCATCGAAAAAACGAAAATCGAAATCAAACTTCAAAGATGCAAAAACATTTAAAACAATTTCAAAAAATTTTATATTTATTAAAGAAATATTAAAATGAAAAACATAATGTGACGTGTTCGGTCACAGAAAACACTATTAACAAAACAGAAATAACGAATTTATTTAATTACTAAAATTAATTTGACTACACTACAGTTATGAACAAGTCCGCACAATTTATTTCACTAAAAGTCTATTTTCCCGCTCGCGTCTACTATAAATACTCGCTATACCATAGAGACTATGACTTCTTTCGCCTGGTAATTCGCCTATCGATCGCTTCGCTTCCAAACATCAGCTGTTCACTGTTAACTGTCAACTAAACTCGGTGTGTGCGTGTTCCTTTATATAGTCCTTTCAGCTTCTTTCTAGTGGAATCTACAGCCTTCTCGTAATCTAATTGTTTTCCCATTGATCTTTGCTGGAGTTTTCTAGATGTTTCATGAAAGCCGGGAATATTCCTTAACTATTCAGGGAAGATGTTCATTAATTAGGTCCACACCAACTTAATTGGCAAGTACTCGTGACAACAAGCATTTAGACAGGAAGAAAGCTGTTGATTTCCGTATTTATGGCGACATCCAAATTTTGTAGGATGTGAAAGTGACACTGTCAAAAAACGTCCAAATTTTATTTCCGATACATATCCATGTGTGATAAAAAAAATATTTGTTCCTTTCTTTCTGAAATAGGACAAGGGAACCACCAACCGCAATTAAAATTCCCAAAAAGAACCACAATTTGGGGTAAATCTTTAGAAGAGTGGATGAGAAAAGGACGCAGGAATATTTCAAAAAGTTTCCAAGAATTGCAAGAGTACTATTTCAGGGGCGCCAATATTTGACAACTTTTTTAGTCTAATTAAGCCAAAATAAAACGAAAATTACGAATTAAATTTTTCGATATCTCGCTTGGTTTTCGAAATATCGAAGTTCGAAAGTCGAAAAATCAAAGTGAAAATTTTTATGAAACAAATGTGGTTTATTATCGTAATTGGCCCTGAAAATCACGGGAAAAAATGGTTAAAAAATTCCAGGTATAGTCCGGTCAAATTAGACCAAAAAATAAGAGTAAAGCTACATAAATTCCCACCAAGCTGAAAATCAGTGAGATTGTTTAAAATATGATTAAACATAAAATTTGAAAGTTCCCCATCTTTTCCCTGTATGGAAAAAAAATTATTCAATGTTAAAGGTGAAAAAAATGAGTTTTTCGCGATATTCAACAAAACGGTAAGTTTTATCATAAAATAACCACAGACAAAAATTGTAGATCATAAAATTATCTATAAAATATGTATCCCTAAAATACCCCAAAATAAGCTATGTGACAAATAAATCCCCATAAACTAGAAAATATTTAGTGCAAATAGAAAAAAGATTGTAGAGGAAAAATTTTTCCCAGAAAATTCCCCTGAAAAATATATCCCCAAAAAACACCCCAATGGAAAAAAAATCCCCTATTTTTTTGGAAAAATCCCCTAATCTGACAACCCTGAGACTAACAGTATTTCATTTATTGGGAACACTGACATAAAGCAGGTATAAGACCCTAACCACGCATACAATTGAACAGGAGACAGATGTTGTCTCGAGGTTACACTGGCGTATAAAATAAGGGACTGGGTTTCATTTTACCTGATATCTCAGAAACAGTGGCTCTTAGGAAAAAAAATATTGATACATATTTTATAGATAATTTTATGATCTACAATTTTTGTCTGAAGTATTTTTATGCTGAAAATCGCGAAAAACTCATTTTTTAGACCTTTGACCTTGAATAAAATTTTTCTATACAGGGGAAAGATAGGGAACTTTCAAATTTTATTTCTAATCACATTTTAAACAATCTGACTGATTTTCAGCTTAGTGGGAGTTTATGTAGCTTCGAATGTCTAAATTGACCGGACTAGTACTATATTTTTCGACATGTTCAGGCCTATTCTGTAACTCAATAGAAATGTAGGCATCGAATCGAGATGTGGAGAGATCGTAATGTACCCACTTCTACTGCGTCTTTCAACGTCGATTTTTGGTATTCTGTAACTAAAGTAGACGACGCGACAATCGAAATTTATGATTTCTACAAGACGTTAGGTGAAAAACGCGGCAACACTGCATTTTTCATGCGAATATGGGCCTTAGTAACTATCTGACAGTTGGTTATTTTAACCTAACCGAACTAATAAAGCAAATTTGTGTTGAATACCGAGAATTGAGAGTGACCTACCCAAGGGTAAACCAGATGTCCAGTGAAACCCTTAGCAGGTAGAGAAATTCACACTGCCTTAAGAACCACTTTAAGCAGTAGGCGCATGTGCGAAGAGCTTTCTACCATCGAAATAACGATTTCGACAGCTTCCATGCAGTCGAAATGTCATATTTCGTTGGTCGACTTTACATTTCGATTCGAGGAGTTACAGAATACCGATTCCGTACAATTTCTATTCTACCCCACCACTTCTATTCGATTTCAAGCATCTCTATTCGATTTGGAGTTACAGAATAGGCCTGGTTGAATCAAAAATGTGAAAAACCTAAGCAAACCCTTCTTGGTGGTGCTTAGCACTTTTCGGAGGTGCATAGCCCTTTAACTATTTTAATCATAGTGACCATTTCATACCGTAACCTAAGCAAAACCGATATCAAGAAAACGAAGCGAGATATCGAAAAATTTTATTCTTAATTTTCGTTTTATTTTGGCTTATTTAACCTATAAAGTTATCAAATCGTGGCACTCCAGAAATCGTACTCTCCCCGGAATAAGGATTTTTGTATCACACATCATGCATCGGAAATAAAATTTGGACGTTTTTTGACATAGTGTCACTTTTACATCCTACAAGAATTGGATGTCGCCATAAATACGGAAATCAATAGGTTTCTTCCTGTCTAAATGATTATGTTTTTCATATTCATATTTCTTTAATAAATATAATTTTTTCTAAACTGTTTTAAATGTTTTCCATCTTTTTTCGTCCACCCTTCCAAAGGTTTATTTGATTTGACTTGATTTTTTATGCTTTTTGGGAATATAAATTGCGGTGAATAGTTCTCTTATTGTATTTCAGAATGAAGGAATAAAGAATATCTTTATCACACATACTATATATGTATCGAAAATGAAATACGTCATACCTCTGTAGGCTCGTTAATAAGATTAAACAAAAGAAAAATATATATATAAATAAAATAGTATGTACTTTGAAAGTATGAAGTTTGATACATAAATTGTTAATTACCTGAATGATATGGGGTGAATTTAATCAATATTCTGTAATTTGTTTATAATATGTAAAGGTACATGCATGTAATAGAAAGGATACTTTCTAATTTTTATAATTTTTGAAGTGAAACTTCTTTGGGCGCGATGAGAGTAAAATCTCAAGGCCATGAAACGACACATTTCGTAACGATTCGTCTCGCGAAGCTATGACAATAGAAAGGCGCATGCGCATATCGGTATTACAGTCAGCTGTTAGTGACCGGCATCTCATAGCAGTTGTATTACAGTAAATGTTTATTTAAAAACAATTAATATTTATTTAAGAGTGAGTATTATGTGTTAATTTTAATTCCTTGTAGTTATTAATAGTTTACGGTTTCTTAAGCACTTGGAAAAATAAACGAAGGCGACAAAAATTTGATGTATGCCTGTGTTTTCATTTTTAAAACATAAATCCTGAAAATTCTCGTATTCTCCCTTCCTTTCACCAAACATTACTTATTCGTTATAAAGGTATAGAGATCGCCAAAGAAGTTTCACTTCTTTCACGTGTACCTACTGAGTTGCACATGATTAAATTTTTTTATTATAGGTATATATAATTTATTTATTTAGTCAAAAACTTTGGTACAAATTAATTAATGTTTTCACACAGTATTTAATCAGGTATTAATGTACCTACCCAATGCTTTCGTGATAGGTTTAAGTACATAAATAATTATTTATCAGCCCTGATCTATCCTGTAACGGAAGGGGCTTTTAGACTTAGTGACAACCCTTTTAAAATTGCGTGTTGTTTCAATGAAACAACATAAATGTGTTCCACGTTTCCTTCATATAATGTACTATCGCCTTATCTCACTTCCTGTATTGTTTTTGTAATCATAATTTATAACGACTAGACAATATACAATTTTGTTATTTTTATTTCTTTTTTTCTTCTTCTTCTTCAGGCACATAATAAAGAAAACTTTAAGAAATGTTTGTAAAATAAGATTAAAGTTATTCATGTTAATTTATTCTTGAACTTAAAATGATTTATTATTTTTTTAAACCTAAAGAATATATTAGCCATTCGTCCTGATTTATTTTACTGCCTTCCAATTTTATACTAAAATTATTATTTTATTGATAAAAGCTTAAATTTGTACGCTAAATCTATTTAAAAGTAAAACTACAAAGTGCAAAGTATTAAAAATAAACTGCGTCTCTAACAAAATTCTTTTGTACTTATTCAGCATAAGGTAATAATATGTGATGTTGGTGAAACTTTCAGAAGTTACTGTTAAAGTTTCCTTAAAATATTTCGACTTGTCGACTTTACTTAAAGTGAATCTGTGATTTATAACGATTTGCAGCTGTCTGGCACTAAAGCCAATCATAACTTCCTCCTTATGTAGGAGTTGGACAGAAAATTTAAAACTAGACTATGTACATATTCAGTTCAAATTAAACGTAATTGTACGTATCGATTTTGTGACCTAAAACGCTTTTTCATTTTATTTCTTTAATTAATTTATTGCTACAATAGAAGCGCCATGATACATTAGTCCATCTGTCTGTTTGTTATCATAAAACTCGAAAATTAGTAAACTTATTTTGATGCAACCTTTACAAACGCAAAGGTTATCATTTCCGGAAAGTTACAAACTTATTTTAAATTCATTTTCATAAAAAGGTCACAGGATATGAAAATTACTATGAAAATAACTTTTCCTTGTCTGAAGGATCACTGAACTGTAACAATTTGGGAAGAATTTAGAAAATATAAGGGAAGAACTATTATTGTCGACATGAAAACTGGATTAATTCACTAAATTATAATAAATTATTGATAATATCTATGTTAAACTAATATTAGAAATTATGCTAAAAATTCTTTCTTTTTAAAAAACGCCCATAGATGATTTACTTGTATGTGGTCTGAATGCAGTTTTATTTTAAGATATGAATATGAAGACGTTTATTAATAGATGGTACCAAGTCCTTCTGTATTTCAACGTATTTTTACGACTAATTTCTCATTTCTGTTTCTCTAAATATAGACGATTTCCATAATAAAAAGTCCAATGAATCTGAATGAAAATCACAGGGTCATTCATGTCCAAAAAGTTGACTCAACAATTTTGGAATTTAAAAAAAAAAAATATGTGCCAAAATGTGCTATCATGTGCTACTTAAAAAAAATTATTCAAAAAATTTAAATTTTATGACTAGGTCCATTTTATGATGTTTAGTTAGCTCCGCAAAATCACTTTATCAAAACTAAACTTATAGTGCTGTAATGTGCCCGCAATGTGCTGTTATGTGCCAATGTGAAAAAAAAATATTTGAATAAATAGTTTAGATTTTTCGTAAAATGTTAAGTCTTCATTAAACTTTCTATACGCATCAATAAATGTGGTACGATGAAATAGCATGATAATATGCTTAACATAGTATTCGCGTATTGTTCATGAAACATCACAATAGATTCTTTTACATGTTATGCAACACATCTTGTACTTATTTGGTAAGTACCTGTACTTTTCATTAATTTACGATTGTATAGAATTTATTGTACACTATAAAATTCGTATTATTATTAATATTATCAATACAAAGTGTTATTAAACCTTTTTTTATTGTTAATAGTAACTATTTATATTTAATGATAGTTTTCTATTAGTGTAGGGAATAAACTTTTCATATGGTACCATTTTAGTGTTATCACAACACATAGAGAAAGAGACTGAAATTTTTGCTCATTTATGTATATATATCTTAAAATAGAAGATTAGTAATTATTAAGTAATAAATATATATTCTTATAAAACAATATGAAAATACTTATGTAGTCAAGTCATTTCCCTATTCTCGTCATGGTAAAATTTCCATTTTTCTTCGTAATAACATTACTAGTAGAGAAAGTATTATTAATAAAGACTTAACATTTTACGAAAAATCTAAACTTTTTATTCAAACATTTTTTTTTTCACATTGGCAGATAACAGCACATTGCGGGCACATTACAGCACTATATGTTTAGTTTTGATAAAGTGATTTTGCGGAGCTAACTAAATATCACAAAAGGGATGTCTCAATAAAAATTCAAATTTTCAAGTAAATATTTTTTTTAATGGCACATGATAGCACATCTTGAGCACATTACAACACAATTGGTTTGGTTTTAATAAAGTGATGTTGTGGAGCTAACTAAACATCATAAAAAGGACCCATAAAAGTAAAATTTTTTGAATATTTTTTTTTTAAGTAGCACATAATAGCACATTTCGGGCACATTTTGGCACAAATTGTTTTTCTTTTAAATTCCAAAATTGTCGAGTCAACTTTTTGGACATGGGTTATTTTGTTTTTTTTTTTAACGAGAAGGAGACAGCAAATACTTACACAGAAATTTGTAAATATGGATTCTGTGATGGTTGATCAAAAGTAAATATAATTTAATGACCGTCTCTTTGCCAATTTCAGAAAGTTATTTGTAAGCACATGAGAACTTTGACATAAATAAACTTGAGTATACCTACTATCTGTATTATATGTATGCATATTAGAGTGAGTATATACCATTCATTAAGTTTTAGTGCCTATAAATTAAGCAATTAATTGTTTACCATACAGAAATCGCCTTTCATAATAAGCAATATTCAAATAGCTGGAAATATGTCGCTAAGTTAAGCCATTGACAACGTGGCGTCACGAATGTTTCAATATGGCGGTCGGCAGCCATTACCACAGCATACGCTTTACTATTTATGAATTTTTTTATATCTAGCACTGTTTTAACACAAATAAATTTATATACTAGCAGCAATACCATGCGTTGCCCGGGTAATAATAAATTACACGTTTGATGGAACATTCTAGAATATTCGCGAATTTAGAATGTTGGTTTGACAAATAAAATGTTCAAAAATTATTTCTGTTTGTGTCTCAGATTTGTACATATCTATATGGTAAATGAAAGCAGCACGCTCTCGAGACGTGCTAGTTAATGTAAACATGAAGTGTTTAGTCTATTGGCCCTTTTTGGTTTTACGTTAGTTAGTTCTAAGTTTGACTTTGTCTCAAATGCATCTTCTGAAGTTTTTAATAAAAGGATATTTTAATGTTATAAAAAGAATAATTCGATGCAGTTTTATTTAAACTAAAATACCCATAATTCTAATAGGTTATGGGCCCAGATACGTAGTGCTTTAATAGTGCAATTAAAAAAAAAAAAAAAAAAAAAAAAAAACTGAAATAAAAATATGTATATTAAATATAAGTGTGTGTTTAAAACTTTTATGTGTTAAGTTCGTATTTAGTAAACGATTAACAATTTGCGGCGTAAGTGTATATAAAATGGATAAAGCAAAAATAAAGAGAAATATTAAAACTTTCAATGGTGAAAAATATACAGTGTGGAAATATAGAATTCGTTCTATGTTAACTGAATTGAACATTATCAGTGTGATTGATAACGAAATACCACAGGAAGTTACAAACGAATGGATGCAGGCGAATGGTAGTGCAAAGGACATTATAACAAATTATTTATCAGACTCACTTTTAATCGCATATGGAAAACCAGAATACACTGCGAGAGACATATTTCAAAAGTTAGATGCATTGTATGAACGTGAGAGCATTGCAACTCAAGTGTCAATCCGAAGAAAATTAAGTGCACTAAAACTGCAAAGTGACACATCACTTTCAAAACATTTTTCAGTGTTTGATGAATTAATTGAAGAATTAGTTGGTGCAGGTGGTAAAGTTGATGAATCCGACAAAATTACTCAACTATTAATGACCCTTCCAAAATCGTATGACGGTGTAGCTACGGCAATTGAAACATTGACAAAAAGTGACTTAAGTTTAGCTTTTGTAAAATTAAGACTGTTGGAACATGAAGTAAAATTGGCAACAGAGAATGCTGACACCAGTACAAAAATTTTACATGCTGAAAAAATCTATGAAAATAGAAATAGATTTAAACAGTCAAAAATTGCAAAATCTTATTCAAATAAATTTGCAAGAAAACGATATAATAATAAATTCAAGTCGAATAAAAAATCGTTTGAAGGAAAGTGTTATCACTGTGGACGAAAAGGACATAGAAGAAATGATTGCTATTATTATAAAAGAGAATTTCAACGTAGTGATAGTGATTATAAAAGAACACTACAAACAATAAAATTAAGTGATGAATCTGGATCATCAGGTTTTGTGTTCATGACTGGAAAATACTGTGCAGCTGATGAAGAAAGAAATGAAATAACATTTTTATTGGATTCTGGAGCATCTGACCACATAATCAATCGAGAGGATCTAACCAGTGGGTTCAAGCAGTTAATCAGTCCAATCAAAATATCAGTGGCGAAAAATGGGACACACATCACCGCAACGAAGATAGGAACCTTAAAAGTGATAAGCGATATGGGTGTCCGAGGTGAACTGCATGGCGTCCTTTATTCCCCCGATGTACCATACAATCTGTTGTCGGTAGCAAAAATGCAGAGTACTGGATTAACTGTAATGTTCAGTCCAAATGGTGTAAAAATTTACAAAGACGGTAAGATGGTGTTAAAGGGTAAGTCAACAAATAATTTAGTAACAATTGATTTTAAAACTGAAATAACAAAAATAGAAGCATATAATGTTATTAAAGTTGACTACGAATTGTGGCATAAACGTTTAGGTCACATTAGTAAAAATAAATTTTTAGAATTAAAAAATAAAGAGATGATTAATGAGATGAAATTATTTGAGAATGTAAATCCTAATAACAGTTTGTGTGAGGCATGTATTAAAGGTAAACAAGCGAGGCTTCCTTTAAATAAAGAAAAAGATAAAAATCACGTACAAAGGCCGTTATTTGTAGTACATTCAGACGTAAACGGTCCGATCACTCCATCTACAATTACAAATAAAAACTATTTTGTTACTTTTATCGACCAATATACACATTACTGTGTAACATATTTAATGGCAAATAAATCAGAGGTCTTTCCAAAATTTCAAGATTATGTAGGAAAAGCTGAAGCACATTTTAATTCAAAAACTGTTAATTTATATTGTGATAATGGTCGAGAGTATTTATCAAATGAAATGAAAGATTATTGTAGGCAGAAAGGTATTAGTTACCATTTAACTGTTCCACGAACCCCACAACTTAATGGTGTAGCTGAACGTATGAATAGGACAATTGTTGAAAAGGCTAGAGCAATGGTAATAGGTGCAGGTTTAGCTAAAAATTTTTGGGGTGATGCAGTGCTCACCGCCACGTATTTAATAAACAGGACACCTACAAAGGCATTAAAAGAAAATAAAACACCATATGAAATGTGGCATGGTGTAAGACCACAAATAAAATATTTAAGGGTTTTTGGTTCTACTGTTTATGTGCATAACAAAACCAGTAAGTCGAAATTTGACGAAAAATCGTGGAAGGGAATACTGGTAGGATACGAACCAAACGGGTATAGAGTGTGGGATGTGGAAACAGAAAAATGTTTTGTAGTTAGAGACATAATAGTAGACGAAACAAATTTTTTAGTGTCAAGGCCTGTAGGGGTTATTGCAAAACCTCAAAGTAAAACTGATGTTTCTGACAGTGGATCAAAATCAGTAGAGGTACAAAAATCTGGTAGTGAGAAACCAGATGAAATAAGCAGTAATAAAGGGTATAAAACTGATATTCCTGACAATAAGTCAAAATCAGTTACATTGGAAAGTAAATCTGATAGTAATAAATCAGAGAAAATAAGTCTGAGAGGATCAGACACTGTAAACGAAACAGGCAATAATATAAACAGGTTTTCGTATCAAGACGCTAATAATTCGAAACGTTTTTGTTTAGAACCTAGGAGGAGTGAAAGAATTAAAACATGTCCACCGATCTGTTATAATGAAGATTATAATTCAAATGATTATCTTTTGTGTGCTCAATCAGTAGTGTGTAAAATTCCTACTTGTTATCAGGAAATAAAAGATAGGGATGATAAAGAAAAATGGGAACGTGCTATTAATGAAGAAATTAACTCTTTAATGATAAACAAAACATGGACATTAGTTGATAAACCTGACGGTAAAAATATTGTTGATTGTAAATGGGTATTTTCTATTAAAAATGATGAATTCGGAAACCCATTAAAATATAAAGCACGTCTTGTAGCAAGAGGGTTCAGTCAAGAATATCTTACAGATTACAATGAAACTTTTGCGCCAGTAGCAAGAATTACAAGTTTTAGATTGTTATTGGCATTTGCTAATCAATTTAATTTATTAGTACATCACATGGATGTAAAAACAGCATTTTTAAATGGTCACTTAAAAGAGGAAATATATATGAAAGTACCTGAGGGAATTCAAAATAGTAAAAATAAAGTTTGCAAACTGAATAAATCATTATGTGGGCTTAAACAAGCTGCTAGATGTTGGTTTGAGGTTTTTGATGAAGCTTTAAAAGAAATAGGTTTCAAAAATTCTGAAGTAGATTCCTGTATTTACATTTTAAATAAAAAAGACATTAGCAAAAATAACCAATTATTATTTATGAAGACAATAATGGTTGTATTAGTATTGCAAACAATCCAAGTAACCATAAAAAAACAAAACATATTGATATTAAATATCATTTTTCACGAGAACAGGTAGAGAAAAATGTAATAAAATTAATGTATATTCCAACAGGTGAACAATTGGCGGACGCTTTGACGAAACCATTACCAGCACCTAAATTCAAGGAATTAAGGGATAATATGAATTTAAAGTATTAATTAAGTATATGATAATTATTTTATATTTTTGAAGTGGTCTGGTCAAGTTTTTTTCTGGGTTTTTTCCTTGATCCTGCGCAACAGATGTTGGACCACATGTAAATAAATATATTTCCCAGAAATCATGAGGAAGATGCATAACAAAGTATAATTAAATAATTTACATAAGTTACTTACAGTTAATATAAAATTATATGTTTAAATTTAATTTCCACAAATTAATTTTTGAGGGGGCGTGTTGGTTTGACAAATAAAATGTTCAAAAATTATTTCTGTTTGTGTCTCAGATTTGTACATATCTATATGGTAAATGAAAGCAGCACGCTCTCGAGACGTGCTAGTTAATGTAAACATGAAGTGTTTAGTCTATTGGCCCTTTTTGGTTTTACGTTAGTTAGTTCTAAGTTTGACTTTGTCTCAAATGCATCTTCTGAAGTTTTTAATAAAAGGATATTTTAATGTTATAAAAAGAATAATTCGATGCAGTTTTATTTAAACTAAAATACCCATAATTCTAATATAGAACTATTCAGAACATCCCATAATGATTCAAAACATTTTCTAACTTTCTTAACATTCTGAAACATTTTTGAATGATCTTCTAGATTCTGAAACATTCTTGAAAATTGTCAAATCATTCTGAAATGTTATAATAAAACATTATTTTACTTCTTAGAACATATTTGAACTCCCTGTAATATTCTAAAAAAATCTGCTTCATTCTCATCCCCACTTCGTGCTGTTTGCTGGGTGAGTAATGACGTGACATCAGTAGACGCCTGGCGGGGATGACTAATCGATTGATAATAACTGATCAGTTATCGACCACTGAGAGTTGAAGATTATTACAGTACTAATATCGCTATAAAAAAATGGGGGTTGGTGGTAGAAGGGTGAAAATTAAGGGTTATATATGTATTTTTTAATGGAAAATCATAAAATAATTAAAATAAAACATTGTGTCCAAAAAAATAAAAAAGAAAATTAGGGGTGGACAACCCTTATCACTTAGGGGTATGAAAAATAGACAGAAGCCGATTCTCGGACCTACTGAATATGCATATAAAATTTCATAAAAAGCAGTTTCGGAGGAGTATGGTAACTTACATTGTGATTGTGACACGAGAATTTTATATGTTAGATTTCAATTTTTAGTTAGTACCATACATTATACAAAAAACTCATTCATTTCTTTTAGGCACCTAATTAAATTATTATTTCAAAAACAGCTATGACATTTTTAATATTTTTTTCAAATTTAATGAACTGTGTAAATTAAAGCAATTTCGTTAAGTATTCTTCGGTAATTCTACGCATATTTATGTAATGTCCTCTGTGACTCCTTCCTTCAGGTGTAATAAAAAGACGAAAATACAATACCGTTTATTTTTCTAAACGTGTTTTATTACTATGTCGAATTTTACTTCCTCTTTAGCGTTGCATATGCAATTAAATTTATGTAATTTTACCGGCGGTTTTCCTTTTCAAAATTTTACGATAACTGTCCAACGTTCGGTTTTATACTCGCACTTTCGTTTCTCATATTCTGGCTAGCTATAGATACTTTGTTCGCGTATTATTTCGATTTGTAAAGGCAATTGGAATCTCAAATTTATTATCTAAACCATTCTCTCAGTAGATTATTTACATGCAAAAGAAAAAAAGAGGACCTTGAATAGTTCCTTGCGGAACTCCTGTTGTTGCTTATTTATACAAATGGATTTTTTAACAATAACGTTTAAAAATTATGTGTATTTTGCTTCGAAATGTTGTATTGTGAAGAAGAGATTGGGTTTTCGGTTTGATGACCAATACTCTAATAAAACATCTGCCTGTTTCTTCTTTAATTAGTAGATGTATAAAAGAAGTGTGGTCTTTGTTCTATCTATAGACCTCACGTCATCAAGGTAGATATACAGTACACAATGATGAAGGAAATATCGATTGGGAAATATCTTTACTGATGACGGCCCCTGAAACATTAAGGCGTAGCCCCGACACATAATTATTCATTATATTTTGTGAGCGTTTTGTGTGTGACTATGTTAAAAATATTTTGTAACTCAGTTCGCAACAGTGTTTTTAGGTGGTAGCAATCGGCGGTTAAAACTAGCTCGGCTATTTCCTATGATTCTATATATACGAAGGCTGCACTGTTTACGCAAAAGAATTCCCTGTAAGACTTGGAAAAAGTTTCGACAGGTTATTTATTTGGCAGGGGATCACGAATTTTTGGCAAAACCGAAATAGAGTTACGACAGATGGTGCAGAACTTACGTTCTCGTTTTTATGAATGAAGACCAATTTAATTAAAAAAAGAGGGACAACTACCAGTAGAACCCACACCCTTAGACAGGATGTGTAGAAATTAGGCCCAAGAAATTTGTTGGATTATCTATCGAACAAGTAATTGGGCATATAATTTGAAAATAATGAGTTATTCTTTTGTTTTCGTAACAAACAAATTCCTTGGTTTTAAATTCAAAAGTCCTAGGTATCTTACTGAGTTTAATGAGCGAGTTAGACTATGAGTACGAAAATATACTTTTTGATGTGAAACATCTATAGTCGCGGGTAAACCGCATTGATGGCGTGGCGAGCGTGGCGAACGTGGCAGATCATGCCGTAGCGACGCCTCGCCATGCGCAATTTCAATTGCAAATTAACAACAATCCAAGAGAACTTACTACCAGATATGCAACAACAATAGATGCTGTATTTATTAGATGTCTTGATAATGTTATGTCCAATACTTTTGTAACATACTTCAGTTATCCTCGACCAATTATCACAGTAATGCTGTCAGAGGCAACATCGAATATAACTATTACTGAAATCACTGATTAAAAAAATTGAATTTCACACCTGCCAGACGTCTCGTGACGGCTCACATTTTTTATAATCTAGGATCTCCTTCTCTACTTCAAGGATAATTCTCTTGTGGAATACGTAAAATCCTTCAAACTTCAATGAAATTTGCAACACATAAGACTGACCAACATTCAAAAGATCTAAAACCAATTAACAGCCATTACCAAAGTACAGTCCATTTCCTTTATAACTAATTACATATACGTACATGAGTAAATGCAATAAATATAATGAACTAAACGTTACTTAAACTATCTCTAAATAGCTGTAAACAATTTTTTAGTCAGCTATTTCATCATGATTAAAAAAGTCATCTTCTAAGAATCTGAAAAATATTTTTTAAGGATAATCATGAGTACAATTCCAATCCATATTTAATTTATTTAATTTAAAGCACTGTGTTTAGTAAAATTTTAAATCACCTCATGCACACTGTGAAGTGCAATATTTTCATTAAAAGTTGTGTACAATTATTTCGTAACAACACAGGTATACCTAATTAATTTCTGGTCAGTAATTTGTGTAATCTACGAAATATGAAGCATATCAGTGACCAAAATGGAGTTGTTCTAATTCTAAGGCGATATTAAATAGTGACAGTATTTCGCAAATATAATAAACAAAATAAACAAATAAATATAATTTTGATAACGACCATTAAAATTAATAATTTATAATCAGCGAGATTTCAAACTCATTACTGACCTAAAGAAGTTGCTAGAATTATAATGCAAGCAAAATTGGTAATATCAAGTAAGTGACAGTTTATCGCCATCTAGAGACTTTTACTGCTAACTGAAGTGTTACAGTTAACTGCAAAGTAATTGTAAATGGCGATACCTTGACTGTTATTCGAAGGATTATTTTGAATTTTCAATGGGTCTTCCAAAAAATAAAAATGGTAAGAATGGAAAATTATAAGAAGACCCTGTAGATCATTACACATGTAATGTAAAATATTATTTATCTAGCACTTAAATTTCCTGTTTTTTTTTTTTTTTTTAATTTTGAAATATAATTTACATACTTTGAAAATAAAAAAGAAAGCACTTAATTGTTAATAGAAAGAAAACCTAAAATGAATTTCTGTTTAAGGCTATCATTTTTTTTTAGTTTTTTGGACCTCCTAGGGAACAATATAAATTTAGATTTTTCATTAAAATTTAGGTGTGATTTAGCAATCGCATAAACATTATTTTAATAACGTTCATTGAAATTTGTTTAGTGCTCTATTTAATCCACGAGATGTAAATAATTATTTCAAATTTATTAGTAGTAACCAAAGTGGAGTTGTCCTATTTTAATGTGAGGAAGATTGTAAAAATAATATAAGTATGTAACAGTTGATTACCATTTACAAAGTTTTACTGCTAGCTAAAATTTTACAGTACTGTTAAATATTTATAGAGATTTGAAAGAAAATTTCGCATTTGCAACAAAAATCTTGCAAAGAAGCTGTAAGACTGAAATACTGTAAGATAATCCGGTAGATCATTGCAAATGTAATGTACATTATTTTTAGATATTTCCATTAAAATTTTGAATAAATTAATTGATAGCCATATAATAACGAACATTAAGATTTAGTCAGGGATATGTGAATCAAACTCATTACTGACCAAAATAAAGTTGCTGTAATTCTATTGTAAATATCATGTAAGTGGCAGTTTATCGCCATCTGTACACATTTACTGTTAACTATAGTATTACAGTAAACTGCAAAATAGATGTAGATGGCGATACCCTGGCAGTTATTTGAAACATAAATTTGTATTTGCAATAAGTACAATTGAGATAAGTGTTGCAAATGTGATGCAAAAATAAAGTTGTGTTAAAATATATTTAATAATAAATGTAATTAATGGATTTCGGACAAAAGTATCGTTGTAGCAATTTGACGCTTAAATGGGATATTCTAAATATCAACCTACACGTGTCCTTGTTTCTAAAATAAGCTCTTTATAATTCAAGCAGTAGACTTCACGCTCTTACGTATTTAAAAGTCCGCGATCTCGCGAATGCCAAAAATCTGAGAAACTGAAATATAATTTTTAGAATTTTCATAATTTCAAAACCGCATCTTCTACCTGTACGAGCCAAATTACCAAAAAAAATTCAGTAGATAAAGACATTCAAGCATATTAAAATTTTTGAAAATTATTTCTGCGCATGTGGCTATAACTTGAACGCGTCTACTTTACGTTTTAGTTTCTATTTTAAACATGATGTTTCCTATAATGATTGCGTAAAGTCATGTAGGACTGACTGGTTGAAATACGGCTTCACTTTTCACTTTTATTTTTATTCCTTATATTTAAGAGTGATCGAATTCTCAATAGTTTTGAATTGGTTTAAAATAATTTAATGTTAAAGTATTAGAACAAAATAATATTGGTTTCTTCTGGCTTTAAGCGAAACAATGTTATAAAAATACAACAACAAGAATTTGAAATAGCTAATGAATACCGATTGAAACTATTTAATTTTGCTGGAATTACCGCCCGAATGTGCAAATCACAAATATTCACGTCGCGTCGTTGGAAGAAATTAAAAGCAGATTCTTATACCGTAAATATAATTCAGTAAAATTTATTTTTTTTTTAATTTACAAATTCCTCACGAGTCATAACATCAGACTTTAATTAATTAAATACGGCCCATGCAGCGTCAGAACTTTTAAGAGGCATTGCAGACCTATTTTTATTACATAAATTTACAAAAGTGTTAAATTATTTATGATAATTGTCTGCTTTTATTGGGGAGATCTAGTTATTAAAAAAAAATGTGAGCCGTCACGGGACGCATATGGTATAATGAAAAAATCAAATATTACGAATTTTTTTCATAAAATGATGACTATTTATTTAATAAACGTTTATTTTTATTAAATACAAAAATTTTAAATTTAAAAATTTAATTCAAGTTGCGACAACTCAATTCTTTTAATCAGTGACTTCAGTAATAGTTATATTCGATGTTGCCTCTGACAGCATTACTGTGATAATTGGTCGAGGATAACTGAACTATGTTACAAAAATATTGGACATAACATTATCACGACATCTAATAAATACAGCATCTATTGTTGTTGCATATCTGGTTGTAGGTTCTCTTGGATTGTTGTTAATTTGCAATTGAAATTCTTTTTGGAGGAACGTTATTAATGGCATTGATTCATCTTTAGCAAAATTTACAATAAAATCTCCAGCTAAAATCAATGATAGTTTATCTTTATTGGTTTTAAAAATTATTGAACATCTGTGACTGTACGGAAATAATTTCTCATATAAAAATGAAATATCATTCATTTTTTTATTAGGTAAAATGTACACAACAATAATAAATTAATTCACTTCCACCTTCTAGTTTACTATAGCAAACAACGCTGTCGAACCGAGTGGGAAGAGAATCGCACAGGCGCTTGCGCATGGCGAGCGTTGCCACGGCATGCAATCGCCACGATCGCCACGCCAACAATCCGATTTACCCGCGCCTATAGTTGTTTCACACCAAAAAAGAAAAACATTTGGGTAAGAATGACGTAATAAAACACATTTTCATTATTTGTTAAATTTTACGACAAATAATAGCTATCCCCTAATTAAAAGAACACAAATATGTTCCCTTTCAATCAATCCACTTTAGCAAAAATCAAAATGATTCTTCGGTTACGTAGAAAATAATTACATTCGTTTTTGTTCCAATCGATTAATCGTCATGGAGGCGTTATTGCGGGTCTGGTAACATTGTTGTATAAACGGTCGGTTTGCTTTCAGGGCATTTCTAACAGAGAGTTGAGTGTTCAATTGGAAAATGGGGGAGAAATAGCGTAAGAGCCAACGCCCCACAGGGCTCGATTACATTAAGAATAAAAGCAAACACAACGCGTATACGTATCATTGTATCAAACAGTTTCTTTTACCTAATGATATTACTGTTCGATGTTTCGTAAAAGGGTCGTGACCCAAATAACAGAAACGGTCTCCCTTTTTCTTTTTGTTACAATTGGCAAACACTTACGCATAAGTGAATAAAATTACAACGGAGGATTAAATATTTAGTGCTTTCAAAAAGGTGAAGATGTTCTTTGATCCTTTCTTGAAATGGCCTTAGTGTCTGTCCAACGTAAAGTTCTAGAGATTTTGTATCTGTTAAGTTTTTGTATTTTTAATTTGCTTTCCTAATAAGTTACACATGCTTTTTGATTACCTTATCGATTATTTTAAATTTCCTGATCTTTGTAGACTTATTGCATTTGTATACACATGTGAGTAGAATAAATTAAACTGGTTTTTAAAAAATAATTAAATTTAAAGTACTTTTTGAAGCAACATTTAGAAACTATATTTATTTAGGTAAATATAAAAAATACGAACAACTTATTGAGCCTACATTGCTTTCTGTTTTCCAGTTTTAATGTAGTGGGGTAAAATGTCACATCGTTATCCTTGTTGGTAACCTTGTGAAGTAAAGATATTTATTTTATTGATCAAAAGCTTATTGATTTCCAAGGTTATTTATGAAACTAACTGCACTCACAGTAATTGTAAGGTGTTGTATCCTTTAGACACCCGGACAAAGCCAGTTTTTTACCAGTGTGTACTTCTATGGCTTTCAAATAAACAGTGAAAAGCGAGTGTAGTAGATACATTAAAAAGGCGGAAATATTAGCATTCGATACTTACGTAATGGAATAGTGTGTAGGTCAGTTTCTATTTCCTTTTTGAAGTTCTCTAATCGATTTCTGCTTATTTCCCTACGGCTAAGTTTCCTTTGGCCATCCTTTTTGAACGACGGCATCTTCACTACCGGTTTATTATTTTTAGTTTTAAAAATCGAAGCGAAAAATGAACAAACAAGAGATGCACAAACACTAACTGTCAAAAAATATGGCGTTAAGTTATTTTTTTTATATTAACTAATTCCACCGGGTGATACACATCAATAATCAAACTTTAGAGAAAACGGGGAAGAGTTATCTGAAACAAAACAAGAAAATTGTTTAGTTATGTGGTTTTAAATATTTTGTTTGCAATCAAATTTATGTGGGACAAACTGGTTGCTCCTTCAATCAAAGGATTAAAGAACACAGAAGGAGCTATACCAATTGAAAAACTGATTCTACTTACGCAAAAAACATGCTTTTAATGATAATTTTCAAATTTCAAAAGAACTACCTACCAATAAGTCAGAAACTAAATGATCAAATTGATGTAAATAGTTACCCTCTGTTCAATTTAAATTTGTTTTCAAAATAATAACTTAATACTCCCTTTTTTCCCTTGCTTCCTACCCCATAAGTACTTGTTAAATTTTAGTATTTAAGGACGTTCCCAAACAGCAGTTGTGCTCAACTTGTTACAAAATTCCCCCTATGTAAACTACCATTACTTAATTACTACAATAAAAAAAAGTTGAGATACAGTACATTCTTTCGCCTCTGCTCATATGCGCAGAATTACAAAAATGATCCTATTGCGTCGTTTTTCAGATCTGGCAGCATTGTATTTTTACTGTGCTTGAGATACGTGTGTTGTTTATGTAGAGAAAAAAATATGTTACTAGTATTTTATGTCAATTCAAAGTTTATGATGTTAATATGCTACTTATTTATATTAAATACGAATAAATATTTTACTTGTTATAAAAATTAGCTCATTTTTAATATTTTTTATAACAAAATTAATACCGCTTGTCACAGTGATTTTTACAGAAAGATATTCGTTATATCTTTAATTAATAGTTCTCAGTTTTTTATAACAATTGTAAGAAAATTACTATTGTTATTTAACATTCGCTTTAACATCGATCGGGATAGGGTTCCCATGTTAAATATGCGAATAGTCAATATTTATAAATTTACTACCTACCGCAAGAACGATTGAAAAAAATTCCTGCGTATAAAGGACACTTATAAGTACATATGTGTATTTTAAGTTTCAAAAGAGTCGTAAGAAAATTCATTTTTTTGGGAAGCCAATTTTGTAGCAACTTGAATCATACCATATTCACCTGAATAAGCCAATGTTTTGATGAAACAATTCTAGTAAACAATTAATACATCTTTTGAAACTTTACTTTCGTTTAATTTTCATTTATTTGATATTAAGTTTCAACATGTACAGCCTATAAACCATTACTTTTTTAAATGTTTATCTGCGGTTTTTGTGTAGATACGTAAAACGTGCGCAAATCAATTTTCCTGTTCAAAAAGGGTCCTGAAGGACAATCGATAAGTTTATTTCGATTTAGGCTCATCATAATAACTCGTGTTGTATTGGATATTTTAATCTTATCAAATGTATTTACACTGTGAATAACAATTACCATTCGTGATGAGAAAATATTTGACGTACGTATAGATCGACAATCAGTTTAAAAAAAAAAAAAATGCAACTTCTAGTTGAACAACTTAAAGAATAATTTTATGACGGAATAACTAACTACATAAAAAAATGTAGACACATTTATTTTATTACTTTACATTTTAAAATATATAACTTTTATTACGTAAAAAATCTAAAATAATTTCCTACCAATAACATAGGTTTTATACAGGTCTAAAAATGAGTAAAAGGTTGTTAGTTGTTCGTTTAGTTTTTCATAACCGAGTATACTGGAAATAAAAATTCTATATTTGCTTTTTGCTAAACGTGTGGAAGGTTTTACTTATTCGTGAACTATATTAAACATATTATAGAATATTTTTGGCCGGTTATTTTTGGCGTGTAAGTTAAGAATACTCGTCTGGTTAAAATGAGGTTTTATTCAATTTAACACTTTTAAAAAATTAAAATAACACTTTTCGTTTTGATAAAAAAATTAATTTTTGCTGCAACTGTACATTAAATTAGTTGTCTACTTCTAGTTTCACGTTGCAATAGAAAAGCAAACTCATTAATGATCTATTATATAAACTCACTTTTAAATTGTTTGAGATTAAAAAAAAAAACATTATTTTGGCACTGTAATGTGTCACATACACTTTTTTGTTTAATTATATTGATATTTGATATTAATTATTGAAAATATTGTTAAAAGCA
Source organism: Agrilus mali (assembly GCA_029378335.1). NCBI lineage: Eukaryota > Metazoa > Arthropoda > Insecta > Coleoptera > Buprestidae > Agrilus > Agrilus mali. Next base: position 11,166,143 of record CM055663.1, on the reverse strand, counting down.
GTGTGAAAGCTTTTGAGACACACAAAGACATGGAGACTTACTTTTTTATTAAGTTTACTTTTTTATGTATGTAGTTAGAATAGAATAAAAAATCCAGAAATGTTCTTAAAGTTGAAAACTGTAACGATATAAAAACACATAATTGTCAACACAGCACACTTGCCAACCAGACGATTTCATCCTGTAGCAAGTGCGTACTTTGCACGGGAAACACCACAACTGAGGCACAAAATCCAATATGTAGTCCAATATTCTATTTAGAGCCGTCCTGCTTACTCCATTGATCGTAAAAATCTGCTAATTACTAGTTGCCTTCGAAGGTTTTTTTCGCGTGTCTCCTTAATTCACACACAAAATCGTACGAGTAACACTATAATATTTTGTTTGATATACTCATTACATTAATTACTCGCTAATCATTTAGTCGTGAGTCAAACTTACGAAGCAGAAAATTTCATCCGGCGATAAATTTAAATGTTACAAACAACTTTATACTCTGACACAACATTCTAATAAAATAATTAATATTTATCAGCTTTTGGGAATATGTAAATGAATTGGAAAATAAATTTCTTCTTGGGAGGGTTACGGAGCTGCAGAACTGAGAGAAAAATTAACCGAAATGAGTTCGCCCTTTAACTGGTCTGCAAGACGTGTTCTGCCAGCTTTTTTAGCCCTCACATAAAACAGCCAATTTGGGCAGATAATATTGAACTGTATTTAAAAACAGACAAATCATAAATAATGACGAAGGTAGGCGGGGCCCTATGGCGTGGATTGTAGGGTTAACGTTAATAAACAAAAATGTGAGTCGTCACTGGACGCCTGGCAGATGTGAAACTCAATCAGTGATATCAGTGATAATTATATTCGATGCTGCCTCTGACAGCATTACTGTGATAATTGGTCGAGGATAACTGAAGTATGTTACAAAAGTATTGGACATAACATTATCAAGACATCTAATAAATACAGCATCTATTGTTGTTGTTGTTGCATATCTTGGATTATTGTTAATTTGCAATTGAAATTCTTTTTGGAGGAACGTAATTAATGCAAAATTTAAATTGAAATCTCCAGCTAAAATCAATGGTAGTTTATCTTTATTGGTTTAAAAAATAATTGAACCTCTGTGACTGTACGGAAATAATTTCTCATGTAAAAATGAAATTTCATTCATTTTTTTATTGGGTGAAATGTACACAACAATCATAAATTAATTAACTTCCATCTTCTAGTTTACTATAGCAAAAGACACCATCGAACTGAGTGGGAAGAGAATCGCACAGGCGCTTGCGCATGGCGAGGCGTCGCTACGGCATGACTCGCCACGCTCGCCACGTTCGCCACGCCAACAATCCGGTTTACCCGCGGCTATAGGTGTTTCACATCAAAAAAGAAATAAGGATACAAAAGTTTGCAGAATACCTGCTTTATTTGATCACCAGTGGCTTCTGGTTTTAACATACACATTTCCAGAAAAGTATGTTAAAAACAAGACCAAGAACTATATTTATCTAGACCATCATCTTGCGGTGTTATAGAAATATGAAGCTGTTAATTTGGGTGGCCAATACTGTGCTGCATTTATTTCAAACGAACATGAAGATTGACGAATATAGGCGTGACCAAATTATAGATAAGGTTGGTTCAATGAAGGATTGTAATATTAAGGATATTTTAAGAAATAAAGGATAAAAATATTTGCAGAATGCTTGTTTTATTTCATCACGAGTGGCTTCTGGTTTGAACATACACATTTTCAGAAAAGTACAATATGATATATATTGTAGAAACCAAAACTAAGGTCTATACTATTTATCTAGATCATCATTTTCTGGCTTTGTGCAAGCATGAAACTGTAATTTTAGGTGGCCCAATAATGAGCTGTATTTATTACAAACAAACATAAATACTGACGAAGATAGACATGACCAAGTTACAGACATAATTACTTCAATAAGCGATTGAAGATTAGGAATAAGTACAAAAAAAAAGATCGAATGATTTACAGGACTCCTTCTTTATTTCATCACCAATATCTTCTAGTTTAAATATACACTTGTCTAGAAAAGTATAATATATAGAAATATATTTATCTGGATTATCATCTTCCGCCTTTATGCAAGCATGAAGCTGTAGCTTTAAGCGGCATGCTTACATGAAAACTTTGCCCACGATTTCCGCGTTATCTATCGCATTTACAATAAATATACATTAGTCATTTTTATATATAAATATTTTTTTTTGTACAACTTTTATCTAAAACTTTTCTTTGTATCTTTTTTGAATTTCAAGAAAAACGCAAAAAAACAGTTTGGAGTGTGTTTTCTTTACCACCTCTTTACATTTTGGGATAATTTTTTATATAATTTTGTTCGTGGACCAAATAAATAAGAATATATATATAAAAAATGCAAGACTCTTCGAGTTGTCCCCGAAATGACAGATTTTACTGGACTAAAAGCTTGATTGTCTTCCTAATTATACACCAAAACAATTTATCGTGACTACTTTTCTCAGTCTCTGTCGGCTGAAAATAGGGTTGCCATCAGTCCGGGTTTCCCCGAATTTGTCCTAGCTTAGAAGGAGTCCGGGGAAAGTCCCGGCGGGGTTTTATTTGTATTCTGGGTTTAAAAATTTTCAAATTACTTAAATTATATTAAAAGAATAAATTTTTGTTTTATCTAAAGAAATAAAATCCGTAAGACTGCTAACAATTCTCAAAACATTAAGAAGGTTTTGTTTTGTTTCTTAAGAAGACTAATTTTAATATAGAAATAAATAAAAATCAAAACTATTTTTTAATTTACTAATTGTTAGTAACTTACAGAGGAACACTGGTAACATGTCCGGGTTCTAAGTAACAATATCCGCTTTTTCTTCTGGTTGCCAGATTGTAAAGATGGCAGCTCTAGCTGTAGAGGACGCTGCATGTGGTCCTGAGGGGGAGAAGTTTTAGTCCGTAAGGACCCTTCTCAGGGCGAATCCGACACTACCTTTTGAAGATTTCCTGTCATCCAAGAAACCAAAAAAAGATCAATCCCTTTTACTACAAAACCATTTTTTCTTTTCAAAAAAAAAAAAATAACAAAATATCTAAAAAGCTGTTTATTTTTCATATAGATTATATCAAACAACTTAAAATTTAGTGCAGATTTTTAGATATATTCCAATTAAAATAAGAAGATTGATAGCTATATTCGATATAACCAGAAGTACTAGAGAAGCGAAAATATTTTGATTGAATGGAACTTTATTAAAAACAAGCTTTCGATTCAAAATTTCAAAAAAATATTCCAAAGATACTTTTGTAGTGTTTTCTGTTGAATCCTAGTGTCCAAATCGGCGCGATCAAATAAAAGAAGACACTTACACTGAATATGATATAATTAATTGAATAAACTATTTACAATATATAAAAGAACATTAACGAAGACCACAATACAAAAAAACAATGATAAGAACTATACAACGATAACGTAAATGAAGACAAAAAAAAACGAACTAGAACCGACCACAGGGATTTTTTTTTGTTTTCGTGGAGGAGATGAAATCCTGATGATGGAAAAACAGTAGTGTCGGAATTGCCTTAAGGAGGGCACCTACCGACTAAAACCTCTCCCCCTCAGGCCGTTATAGGACCGTTAGCTCGGGTCCTCACCGAGATAAAAGAAAAAACTTTTGGGTGTTTCGTTCCCACCAGTATTGATGGGCGGACTGCCCCCCCCCCCGACGTACACTCTTGTGCAAAATCCCTTGTAGGGCGGAAGGCCCTCTTCAGCCTCTTTCAGGAATCGTGAGAATGGGTGGATGGTGGTTTGGGGGAGAAAGATGAAGAGACGGCCGAAATGAAGACAGAAGAAAGGTAAAAGATTGTCTGTTGATTATTACTACCCCAGCATTTGCCTAAATGATCCAAGCGAACCAGAGAAAAACTCAGACCGAAGTAGCCGGGGCTCCAGGTGACCTCCCGAATGCTAAGCAATGATCTAGACGACTAGACCATGCCGCTCGGTCGTCCACCGGAATCTTCGTTCTTCGTTCCGTGTTCTAGATGCGGGAGACTGGCTCCTTTGCATATTCGTCATGTAGTTAATAGTTGTTGTGGGTTCACTGAAGTGGCATTTTGCAGTAGATTTCCTTGGCTTGGAGATTTATATTTTTAGACTGGCGATTTCTGGGTTTGTGTGTTAGTCCAAGTGGAGTGTGAACTTTTCTGCGAGTGAGTTTGTGAAGTTGTTGAATGGTAGGATGTCCATTTCGCGGTGGATTTGGTCGTTTCATACGTACCATGGTGCTCCTATGTCAGATCTTAACATTTTGTTTAGAAGTTGTCCTAGGGTTTTTGCGGATTTCGTGTTTCCATATGATGGAGCCGTAGGTGAGTATGGGTCTGATGTATACTTTGTATAGTCTTGTTTTGGTTTCATTGCTGAGTTTACTGCTTTTGCAGATTAACGAATATAGTAGCCCGAAGGCTGAGTTTCCTTTGCTTCTGGTTTTGGAGATGTGCTTTTTGTCGAATGTGACTCCTAGGTATTTGATATCTTTCTTGAGCGGAATTTTGACGTTTTTGAAAATTATCTCGGTGTAAGGTGTGCGGAGTCTTCTGTTGAAGCAAATAGCATCTGTTTTATTTTCGTTTGTTTTGATGCGCCATGCTTTGAGCCATTTTTCAATTTCTAGTAGATAGCTGTTGAGTCTTCTGACTGTGTGTATTCTGGATTTAGCTTGTGCTGCTATCAGTGTGTCGTCGGCGTATTGAGCGATGAAGTGGTCTTTTCTTGTGGGCATATCGGCTGTGTACAGAAGGTATAGTATCGGTCCTAGTAGAGATCCTTGATCTGGTATTGTTTATTTTAACTCTGAATTGGCGATTTGTTAAATAGGAGTGTAGAGTATTTATCAATCTAGTTGGTATTGCGAGATTGTGTAGTTTTATTATGAGGCCTTCGATCCACACTTTATCAAAAGCTTTTTCTATGTCTAGTAGGGTGGCGGTGGTGGTATTTCCGTGATTCATCCCTTTGGAGATGTACTTTGTTACTCTGCAAAGTTGGTGGTTAGTGGAATGTCCTTTTCGGAAACATAATTGGTGGTTCGGGAGAAGGTTGCTGTCTTCGATTTTGGATTGTAGATGGTTCATAATGACTGCTTCGATTATTTTGCTTGTTGTTTTCAGGAGACTAATAGGCCTGTAGCTTCCTGGTCGTGATCGAAAATAAAGATATTTGTAGTTAGGGTCGTTATTGGTTTACAAGGAGAAGGGGGTAGTTTAGTAGAAATATGGAAAGTATATTGAAGGTATGAGTACTCAGAAACAAACAGGAAACCAGGTTGTTAGTGAATAGTAGTCAGGGTAGATGCAGGTAGTGGGAGCCCCCCCCTGACCAACACTTGTGCAAAGTCGGAGGGGTAGGACGGAAAGCCCTATTCAACCTCCTTTAGGAATAGTGGGAATGGGTGGATGATGGTTGGGGGAAGAAAAATGAGACGGACGAAATGAAGACAGAAGAGAAGTGAAAGACTATCTGTTGATTATTACTATCCCAGCATTTGCCTAAATGATCCAAGCAAACCACAGAAAAACTTAGACCAGAGTAGCCGGCCCCGGAATCGAACCAAAAATTTTGAAAATTATATACAGAATATACAGATCGCTACACTTTGAATGAACGCTTTAGTTTTAATCACCCTGTATATATTTCTGTTTTCCCCATATTTCAACGAATTGATTAACAGTCATGGGAATTGTGGATTAGTAAAGGATCACTCAAAGACATTCCTCTTGTTTATAGTGAGTGTTGCGTCTTCTACACGTATGTGGAGAAGGTCGGTTACCTTATCGTTGTTTGTGTGATACAGCGTTGACGAAATGGTTGGTTGTATTCGCGCAAAAAGCAGATGCATTTTATTACGCTCATGTGAACGTTTGTGTGAGTGTATTTGTACGTGTGTGAATATAAAGTAAAGTACAGAAATAAAATTTATATTTAAACCAAGAAATTATCTAGGGCGTTCGAGATCGATCTGAAACATAAATATTTATGACGGCAACTTAAAACGAAAATGTTTATTTAAGACGATAGTCTTTTTCACTCGTTCACTTCGCCTTGTACTACGAACGTGCAATTAAAATTGAAATTTCGCTGAAATGGTCATTTTCACGGACGCCAAGAACCAATCGTTCAATCGTAAAACTCGGAAATTAGATGCTTCATATGTTTACTTAAACTAATCGCTACCACTAACAATCTTCCATTTACAATATACAAATTCCTTACTTAACTGAAACAAAGAAAAAGGAACCTTTCAATTCCAATTCCGGAAGAAATATATTTTTAGTTAATTCTACACTAAAATATGCTTATAAATTAGAATTATAAAGAAAATAGTGTCGAATAGAGCCAGAAAAATTCAGGTTTTTATGTAAGAAAAGTTATATTTTTACCTTAATCTTTTTTAGCTGGTAGGACGTAGAAAAATAGTCAGGAAGAATTTTTCTGTTCAATAAAATAGCCGAGATCTGAACACAATATTTATTGACAAGAGACTGATATATACGAATATTGAACGCTAACAAGACGACACATTGGAACACTTGGATCGTGATTTCTCAATACTCCCCCTCGAGACAAACTCTCAGTTATTTTTCGTTGATGTGTTTAGCTTCGCCAAGGTCCTTGATCTCGAACACTCTTGATAATTCAGATATGAACCGATGAATTTCTTTCAGATCTCGGGACATTACCAGGATGTCATCGACGTAGATGACGATCACCATCAATTCCTCCTTCTGGCGTCGCAAATACACGCAGGGATCACTCTTAGTTGATTTCTCTCCCAGCTTTCGTAGTTCTCGTCAAATTTCTTATTCCATGCTGGACCAGCCTGCTTCAGACCATACAAAGCCTTTTTCATATGGCAAACCTTGTCGCCTTTGGAAAGTTCAGATAACATTATTTTGGCCTTCTCTATGCATTGCTCGTCATATTTCTTCTGCTTGACTATGAACTTTAGAACTTCGCTCAGTTGATCTGGAACTTCCATGAAAAGTTCTTCTTCTAAATAACCATTAAGATATGCCGTTGCCACATCGTATTGACGAATATGCATGTCTTCTTGAGCAGCCAGAGCGAATAGACCCAAGGCGAGCGACCGGAGCAAATGTATTGTAGAAGTCCTTACCATACTCCTGGGTATATCCATTCGCAACGATCCTGGCTTTACGTTTTTCCAAAACACCGTTAGCTCCTCACTTGTTCCGTAATATGAACCTGCTGCCAACTACTGAAGATTTTTCCGGCCTCTGTACCAGATTCCAGGTATCCTTCACCAGGATAGACCCGACTTCATCTGCCATAGCCTTGATCCACTCTTCCGAAAGTTGACTCTCAAGGGCTTGAACTACTGGAACCTCTGACAGGAACGCGAAGTGAGACACAGACTCCTCTGCACAATTTGCAGCAGCAAAGATCGTTCGAGGTCTCTTACCTGGGTCTTCCACGTCCCCTCTTGGGAGTTGCTTGAATTTCAGGTGATGAGAGCTCGTGATTTACCTCTTGATCCGAGTCCGTTCCCTCAACTTCATTTTCAGGTAAAACATCCTCCTCGTTTTCCCTCAGACTATCATCGTCTTCTACTTCCCCACCAGATTTTGTATTGCGTATTAGATTTAGTTCAACTTCTGCATTCAACGTGTCTTCAACCGAGTCGATTTTCGGGGAGCTGGCTCGTCAGTTGCCAAGAGTTCTTCAGGTTTGCTATTTCGTTTGTAGTAGAATTTGTCCGTGAACTTCACATCTCTGGATAGTTCTACTCTTTTCTCTTCAGGTAGCGAATTTCCCCTTTCCTGGAGTGAGATCCTTGATAAAAACTTCGCTCCCGAATTTCTGGAAGTTCGACACATCTGGAATTGATCCATTCCATACTTCATATGGTGTCTTGCCTTCCAGTGGAAGTGGGAGATCGATTGCGAATGAAGTTCGCCGTATTAATGGCTTCGGCCCAGAAGCTAGGTGGTAAACCAGACTGGAACAGTAGACACCTGGCCATCTCAGCTAGTGTTCTGTTTCTCCTCTCGGCTACACCGTTCTGCTGGGGAGTATACGGCACTGTCAAACACCTCGCAATCCCGTGTTTCTCTAGATAAACGTCGAAGTTCTTGTTCACGTATTCACGTCCACTGTCCGACTGAAGACACTTGATCTGCAGTTGATGCTGGGTGCGACTAAAGCTCTATACTTCACAAATTCGCGCAGCACTTGACTCTTCTCGCGCATGAATCTAACTTCACACCAACCAGATGAATCTTCAATGAAAGTGACAAAGTAAAGTTTTTTCCCTAGTGATTCCTCCCTCATCTTGCCACACACGTCGGAGTGAACTAAATCACCTAGGGCAGATACTCTTGCTGAAGCCTTTGGCAGACAGATCTCACACTGAAAATCTTCCTTGAGATTAACATCTTTAAGATCGACATCTGCAATCGATCCCGATTTGAGAGCTTCTCGCAAATCTTGGATGTTCAGATGCCCCAAACGTACATGCAAATCCTTCAGGAACTTCGTCTTTTGTCCTGTTCCATCTTTTTCAGCTTCATCGGCCCTATTGCATTCTGGAATGTTCATATCTTCAAAATAATACAGCCCGTTGCGCCGCTTTGCAACAAGTATCACTTCTCCATTCTTTGAATTGATGAATTCTGCTTTCGTTTGTTTGAAGGTAACATGATGGCTCTTATCTGTTATCTTCTGTTCAATAAAATAGCCGAGATCCGAACGCAATATTTATTGACAAGAGACTGACAGATACGAAAATTGAACGCTAACAAGACTTGACACATTGGAACACTTGGATCGTGATTTCTCAATATTTTCTTTTTAAATTTAATATAAATGAAAGAGATATTTTATAAAAAAATTACCGGCCAAGTGCGAGTCGAACTCGCGCACCGAGGGTTCCGTACAAACCTGTTTATATGTGATGTAACTAAAAGTTTAAGGTTTTCGGAATTTTTCCTTTATATGTGCTATAAAACATTGCTTCATGCCAAATTTTAAGATTCTAAATCGACTGGAAGTACCCTTTAGGTTTTGATTCCCTTGCGAGTAGTTGCGAGTTTGAAAATATGCGGCTTAAATTGCTGTTTCTTTTGATTGCGTTGACATAGAAGTCTGATTTTGTTACAGCTTAAAGGTAATAGACCTAAAGTATTTGATATGAATTTCAATTTAATACCTCTACGCGTTCATGACGAAAGGGGTAGTAACTTTAAAATTATTGAAAATATTTTTATTATATGATGTAACTAAAAATTTACGGTTTTCACAATTTTTCCTTTATGTGTGCTATAAGACGTTGCTTCGTACCTAATTTCAAGATTCTGAGTTCATGGGAAGTACCCTGTAGGTTTTGATTCGAAAATTTGCGGAAATTTGCAGCATAAACGGCTGTATCTTTTGATTGCGTTGGCTTAGAAGTTTGATTTTTTCACATCTTCAAAGGACAATAGACCTTAGTATTTGGTATAAATTTTAGCTTGATACCTCCACGCGTTCCTGAGAAAAAGGGTCTTGACAGACGGACGGACGGACAACGAAGTGATCCTATAAAGGTTCCGATTTTTCCTTTTGAGGTGCAGAACCCTAAAAATTACAAATAATCTTAATATTTAAATAATAACAAACAAACCAAATTATGATAGAGAAATTCTAAATATTAAAAAACAAAATGGCTCTGCACGTCCGAGATGACACATCTGGAAAGTAAACAAAATAAAATATATGAGCAACCAATTAAACAAAATGGATACATAAATCATAATTGACATTTTTGCATTTCAATAATTTTCCGAATCACAGGTTAATACCTGTCAACTCGCGAAATATCTACTCCGTATATGAATAGCAGAGTATGAAGAGTCAACTCGCATTATACTCAAAACCAAAACGCTAAGGGTCAGTTCACATAGAGTTCAGTGCGAAAAATATTATACTGTCATGCAAATTCATAAATAAATAACGTAAATAACTTACAGACGGTTGATAAAGTAAAATTGGTCACCCTGTGAGATAACTCACCTTTTGAATAATAAAAGAAACAACACTTTGTAAGAAACACATACAGATATCTACACAAACTAAAATTCTATCGGCTGCCATGTACAGAATGATTTGTATTAGGATAGTTTTCGTCTGGGTTTATAAAAGCAAATGGAGGGTAACATACCTAAGGGTTTACCGTGCCATTAACATAAACAGCATCTGGAGAAATTGAGACAACGTTGGTATAAATATTTTAGTATGAATATAAGATTTCCTAATTGTAAATTAATTATTTAATCGTGTTTCACAAAGAATGCGATACGCAATCAGTTAATTTGATTAAATAAAATTTCCTTTACAAGCTTTGCCATGGTCACAAAAGCCATAAACATAAAGACTTTGACCGCCTTAATTTTATTGCTGTTGTGCCACATTAAAGCGCGAGCACTGTACCTTTATTAACTTCAGGATAAATCGAAGAAGTTGACCACTGAATATTTGATAAATACCATAACTGTAAAACCCAAAAGCTTACTAAAGCTCGCCTATTGAATTTACATGTACCTATGCTTTTTGATATTTCCACCCTCTATATACAGGATCCCATCAGAATTATTATATTATAAGTGCATCCCAGGTGACAATTCCAATTAATGGCCTAAAATTAACTTTATAATGTCTACAGATTCTTTGTAAGTTTGTTAATAAACATATTAAAAATTATATAATAATTTATAAAATAAAAATGCTCTTCAAATCGATTTATTTTAAATTACAAGCAAATAGGTTCTTATGGAAAATTGTAGGTAGGTACCTACAGTGAAACGTATTTTATAAAAGTTGAAACCTCCAGGAAATTTAAGTCACACTTCGTTGTGAATTGAATGTAAAGCTTTCAGCAGTGGCCATTTAATTCCAAACAAACCATTGAAATCGTTTAAATCCACGAACCATCAGAGGTCATTACTCTTGCGAGTTTAATTTCAATTGTAAACATAAAAATACACTTTTTATAAGTCAGTGTGTATTGACAAGATATAACCATAACACTTTTGCTACTAAGTTTTACACCAAAAATGATTTAAGGATAAGAATGAAGAGGACATTCCTCATTTAACCAAAACACGGTCCAATTTGTGATGAAAGGATTAAGTTACTTAAAACCTTAAGAATGATTGACATTATAAAATAATGATATTTGTAAAAAGTAATTTTAGTCGATAAATATTTTTTTGAAAATTTAAAATTGGTGCATGCGCCGGGAACATTAAATAAAGAAAAATATCAAAGAAAAATATTTATTTGCTTGAAAATATTTTAATCTCATAATGTGCCATATTTAATTAAGGGGCTGTTCATAAAATACGTCACGCTAAAATAAGCTTTTTTTGACCCCTTTCGCCCCGTTTGTCACGCTGTGTCACACTTTCTGTGACCCCCCTGTGAATATTACGTCACAAAAGCTAACCCCCCCCTGAACATGATAAATTTTGATTGATAATACACAAATTTTGATAGTCAAAAATGTTTATTCTATTTTCATAATAAAATTTAAATAAATTAATAAATATCTTTTGTAACGAACAAATAAATAATATTTCTATTTATCAGAAGTCCAAGGATTCTGTAAAAATTCAGTAAAATTTTTTGATGAACGGCGAACGTCACGTTGCCGTTCATCAAAAAATTAATTTTGATCGACCTACCGTCTTATCATCAAGGCTACGTAGCAACCTTCGCGCAGGACTACGCGATCGATGGAAGGATCGTTGAAAAATTTTCCGGTCGGTGTTCGTGGCCTTTTTCCCTCGATCCTTGGCACCGACGAGACGTGTGTATGTGTTTTTCTGTTGGTGTTCTGTGCTTGGTTTTGCGTGAGAGTTTTTTTTTTTTTGTGATCTAGATACCTTTGCATTTTAATAGTTCATGTAAAATTCATCCCACCAAAAACATTCTGTAAAAAACTAGCCAAGTCTCGATGGAGCTGCTTGTTTATCTCTAAAAAGTAAAGAAATCTAGACAAAATCGTGCCAAGTCTAAGGTTCCACAAGGTCACACAACATTAACTATAATATATAAAGAAATCGCAGTAAGGAACTTTAGACTTGGCACGACTTTATCTAGATTTCTTTACTTTTTAGAGATAAACAAGCAGCTCCATCGAGACTTGGTTAGTTTTTTACAGAATGTTTTTGGTGGGATTTCACTTCTTTTTGTGGAAACGTGGGCATATTGATTTATTTTATTAGATTTTCTTATTTGACACATTTGTTTTCTTTTTAGGAGTAGTTGAATATTTTTTGTAAAGGCGGTATGTCGATCTCTAATAGTTTGGTTGGGCTCCTGTGTTTTCTAATCAGGGTCATCAGGTATTCCAGATCTTCGATTATCCTAGTTTTTATAGTTTTCCTTTTATGTGGCCATTAAACCCTAACTCTGTACCAAATTTCAGCTCTCTGAGTTTATGGGAAGTACTAGTTCTATTCTGATGATCATGAGTCAGTAAGTGAGTGTCATAAATGCGAAACTTTGCTTTCGCTTAACTTCGGAACTAAATGACCTACAGACTTAAAATTTTCGATTTTAAGTATGTGATTATAGCTTACTGGATGACGAAAATTTCTGCGTTCTGGTCTTATACAGAGGTTCTCAAATAGGGGCCTGAAAATGCGGCGAAATGGTTCCAGTAAAGGATGGTACGGCAGTGTTTGCTTCGCGCTCGACTTGGCGGGGGCACCGCCGTGCCCCCCGATTCAAATTAATTATTTCTTTTAAACTCACTCAATTTTTTTTTTTTTTTTCGATGTAACTGATTAATTTTTACAAAATTTTCCTTATTACCACGTGATCTCTTTTTTAAATATCTAACTGTATATTTGTAATCTTTTGGGCCTTTGTGGCCAATTTTTAAATTTTTTCATTTAATTAATTTTTCTCACCTTTTAATTTATATACTTTTAATAGTAAAAATTTTTTATGGTATCTGGGGTGTATCTTGAGTGAATGTTGGTTTGACGACAGACACCCCTAATCCTCCCTTTTTATCCGTTTTTTGTAAGCATCTTCAATGCGGACAACTTTTTAACATTTGATTAATATTTTTTAGTTTTAGGTAATTTATCACCAGTTTTATTTGTGCCCTTATTTGTCAGCCCATTGAGATTTTCTTAGAATAGGTTCCGGTTGGATTAGGGGGCTGGGATTAAAGGGTAGGGGTGAAGACATCCTGAAACTACTTTACAGAGGCAAATAGACGAGGCTCTAGCTTCCAACTAGTCTCAATAACCAGTTAGAGGCCGATAAATTCCTGCAAGCGGCCCCCCTGAAGATTTAAAAGGTTGGTACATGAAGCTGTTTCACTGCCTCACAACACAGCACGATAAATCCCCGATTATACCCTGAAACCAGCTTCCAGTCCCTACATTGGAGCAGGGAACTTTTCTTTTTGGTGGGCTACAAGTGTAACTGTAAGTAATAGTTTTGTTAGATTGGCATCAAACGTCGATATAACAAAGCTAAAAGGCGTTGCCCGGGCAAGAATATATCGTACATATGCTGGAATGTTCTAGAATATTCGCTCAAAATCGGGGACATTCCTGAACATTCTGTACCGATTATGAATATTGCGGAACATTCTAGATCACTCTTGAAATATTTTAAAGGTTCTAGAGCATTCTCGGCCATTCCAAATTCTGTAAAATCGAGAACATTCTAAATCATTCTCAAAAAATTGGAAATCAAACCAGATTCTAATAATTCAAAACATTCTCTAACATTTAATAATAAATAAACATGAATATTATAGAACATTCTAGATAATTCTTGAAAGATGTTGAAGATTCTGGAACATACTTGAACATTCCAAATCATTCTAGACTGTTTTAAAACAATTTTTACTTCTTGGATCGTTTTTGAATACTCTGGAGCATTCTCGAAAATTCTGGTACAAATCTCAAAATTTTAAAAGTATCTATAAATTTAAGTGTAAGTAAAGTAAGATTCATTTTCATATTTACTAAAACTTTCTGGGACATTTAGCAGTGATTTTGTAGTACATTATTTTTATCTGTCCATCAATATACGAAGCGAATCCTGTCTCGACTTATAATTATTTATTTTTTACCTATATTTTGTTTGATGTGGCTAATTAATGACTGTTATGAGGAAAAGATTGCGTGATCTGTCTCATTTACAAAATTAACAGAAACTTCTTTTATTAATGCAACGGGACACTTATTAATATGCTAGATAAGATGTAATAATTTTCCTTCTAATAATTCTTTAACATCAAGATAAGAAAAGGTAAAAATAAGAAAGTTTTACTATAGGTACTAATTATAGTCATAATATTATTCTTTTTTTTTTCTTTACTTAATTAGTTAGACTGTTGCCTCAGCCACGAAATATAAAACAGTTATAAGAAGCAATAGTATTATCTAGGGGTTAATATTAAATATGTATGTCAACAATCTCTGTTTTTTCATTAAAATTTAGAACTGACCTTCACAATGCACTCGTTAAAGATTAAAGATGCTGAAAAAAGATAAGCGAAACGTTCAGTGTCAAATTAAATCACATGTATACTTCAGGAGTATTTCGAAGTCTTCCAAAAACCTTTTAATTTCTGTAAACCTTTTCGATCCGTGAGTATTCCACACAACAACCCTGTTGTTTTTTTCATTAAATTTAAACGTTTCTCCGTCTATAATTATTTTTAGATAACCGACCAATGCACTCGTCCCTTTTTCCTTTTCCGTTTTAGCCAACCATCTTAGCCATTTCTGCACCTCAATTTCCCTTACGTTTGAACCCTTTAGTCCCCTTTTGCTATCTACTAGCTTTAATTTGTCTTCGAGCCTTTCTAACTCTAAACATACGAAGTTTTCTTTTAGACCAGTGGTGAAGCCTTTAAAAATAGTACAAAGTGAAAAAAAATTATAGTAGGATGAAACCCATTGGAAAAGGAAGAGAATATAACAGAAATTAAAGGCAAAATAATTTACCTACGGGCGATCTGAGGTCCGGAAGGGGAAGGGGGTGAGTTTTTAAAGGTAAAACACGGTTTACCTTGATTTCCGGAAAAACTACAAGTCTTATGGAAAGAAGTAAAAAGGCAAAGTTGTAGGTAATAAAAAGATCTACAACTTTTGTATTTACACTTTTGTCATATAACCTCAAAATTTGTGTGAAAAATTCAAATAACCAACTTTTTGGTTTTTTATTTTTATCTTTAACAAAAAAATTTTTTTTTCGCGAAATTTGGTGAAAACTTACCTATTTATGTCCCAAACACGCTGTAATTTTTTTGATTTGAAATATTTATTTTTTCATCTTACTTTTACTTAATATCGAAAAACCACCCAAATTTTCAATCGAAAATTCTCACGTCAAAATATCTGCTTTTTATAAACGTTGGTGGGCTTTTTCTTCGTTGAAATCTCTACTTTCTGATGGTGTGAAAAAAAACATACATTACTATGATAAGTTTTCTCAGGAAATGCAAAAAATAGTTGTTCTAAGTATTAAAGATATGATTTCAAAAAGGAAATTTTATCTAAAAAATGTGACCGCAGCTATTTTTTTTCAGTAAAAAAGTTGTTTTATTAAATTATAATTACATTTATGTCATAGAAAATCTCATATATAAATATACATGTAAATCGTACTATTGAATTCACATACTTTATACTGATTACGTTATTCATTATAATATTTTTTTTGTTGTTTTGCATTTCCTGAGAAAACTTACCATAGTAATGTATATTTTTTTATAAGACTTCTAGCATTTCGTAATTCCAATGATCTTCCGAAATACCCTCCCTTCTGTACTAGCTGATCGACTTGTCGAAGCCTTCAATAATTCATTACTTTCTATTTTATCCCCGCTTTTTACATTATTTTGCTCTTGACCCCTAGTGCCATTTTGTAATTTATTTTCCTCTTGTACACTACTTCCCTGACCCTTATGAGTCTTCTCTTTGCACTGTTCGTCTTTTTTTTTGTTTTCCTTCTTTAAATTTTTTATTTTTTCCCGCAGTTTTTCATTTTCTCTTAACAGCTTCCTTTTTTTTCCCTTTTCCCCCCTCCATTTTTCGCTGCTCCACATCGTTTTTTTAATTCTAAAACTACCTCAAATAGCTTGCTAATGTCCCTTTTAATTCTGAAAACTTCTACATTATATGATTATAATCAAAAAAAAGACACAAAGACACATTAAGGGAAAAGTTACCGTATTGAAGTGAATTAGGAAATTCGAATTATATTTTTGTAAATCATCAAAACTGACTGCTATTGAAGACTAACTGATTTTTTTAATCAATCTGTTTATAACCAACTAATATTGCAAAATTGTACTTACTACAGCCTTGTTCTTATTAATTATAATTATTAGCAGTACTTTTCCATGTGTAGTTGAATGTTCCGGTTGTTCCCGGATATTCGTTATTTATGTTTTTCCAAAATATGAAAAACTATCTCATATAAAGAATTATTAATGCTATCATAAAATGTATCACAGCATGTTCTCTGATATCTGGTGTTTATTATTACTAACTGCAGTTTCCTAATAAGTATATGGGTGATTATTTTTCAGTGGATTTAATTTTTATTAAAAACTAGCTGTTAAAAAACATCGCACATAAAAATCTTTGTACAATTAAATGTACGTTGTATATAATGAAAACGAAATTTATTTATTAATTTTTCAATATTTCATTGGTTTTAATTTTTTTTCTAAAGTAAGAGTAGCCTAAGTTACTCCTTATTACAGCAGCTATCTACCAGTAAAAGTCCCGTCAAAATCGGTTCAGTCATTTCAGAGATTAGCCGGAACAAACAGACAGACAGACAGACAAAAATTGTAAAAAATGATATTTTGGTATATGTACCATGTATACATACATCCATATGCATTTAGTAAAAAGTGGTTCTTTAAATATTACAAACAGACACTCCCATTTTATTTATAATAAATAATAGCAAAATAAATTTTGTTATCTTAAATATAAGAAAAGTTTTCTTCATATGATTTTATGTTGGTATTGTGATACACAAAAAAAATGTTAACTAATGTTAAATTTTGTTGTTGATTTTAATCGGTAACTATTCTGACATGGGTCATCGGGTGTCTTCCGGAAATCCTTGGATTAAAAATACTAATCTTTAGAACAACTAAGTATGTATCTACTTGGAATAGACGAGATTTTGAAAGAAGATTTAGGCAGTTATTATACATATCATTCTCAGAAGTTTTACTTATAAAGTTTTGGGAAAACTATTTGATTCGAAAAATCACTGTAATTAAAACCACTATGTAAAATCGCACTAACAAGTTTTAAACGTTTTTGTGTTATACAGGTAAACAAAGTAACTTACGTAGATACATATGTATATTTTTTATTGCCTTGAAGAATCACACCGCAAAGTTATTGTGAAGGTACCTGGTGCTATGTAAACAGTTCAGTTCCAATAAGAAAAAATAAAAAGCCAAGTTGTGTATTAAACAAAAAATGTAAGTTCATAAACAAAAGTATTTATTTTATTTATTATTACTTTTAAATGATTTAAGTACATTTTTACTGCCTATGTATGTAAATAAAAATACATACCTACTAATTAAAACAAAAGTCTACATAATATAAATAATACACTTACGTATTTGTTATTAAATTTATTTATTATAAAACATTCTTTATTGGCGGATATTGTTTTAAAGATTTTTAATTTAATATGTACATTTTTTGTATAAAATGGTTACATTGTGATAATAAAAACAAACTTGCTTAATATTTTGTACATGATATAAATATAATAAAAATATAAATGTTAATGAAAACCAAGTTCAAGGCAAACGAGAAGAGTGCGTTCACTGGAGCTCCAAGAAGATCACATAAAAATAAAATTATTTTGTTTTTATGACGAAAATTGTTTTAAATAATATACCAAATACTATTTTTTTATACATTTTGCATTAAACGTGACGTCTTATTTTACATTGCTAATTATACTAATTATAAGGTAGAAATACGAAGGCAATTTTAATTTAATAATGCAGTCAATTCACTATCTAAAACAAGTTATATTTGAAGTTAATTAATACATAGGACATAACTCAATTTATCTTGGTAGGGTTTTTTCATGACTTGTAAAGAGAATTAAAAATAAAAAGTATGTTTTAAAAAAAATTAGATACTATTACTAAACTTTTGTAGATATTTTGCCTTAAAAAAAACGAACGTTAAATATTTAGATAAGCAATTATTTATTTATTTTGTACTATGATATCTACAGGGTGTACAGCAGAATATCTATCCAGCAGTGACGGATTTACACATTTGCCGCCCGTAGGCTATTCAAAATTTGCCGCCCCTACTGACACCTGCATTTCTGTACCCTAATTCACAATCAATTTTTTGTCAATTAAATTGCAACTTTATGATTGTATTATATTTTATAAGACTAATCAACAAATATTGATACGAATTCATTAGGATTAAAAATGTAAGCATGTTAAGAAGAACTTTCGTTGAATGGATATTTACAGCTTTTATTCATTACAATATTTTTATTATTGTTTTTTTTTTAATTATCATCATTCTAAGAAATGTATAATATTTATGAAATTCTGTGCAACAATATGAAATTTTTTACGTGTACATTTATTAAATTTTTATTCTACACTTAAACAGGTTGTTAATATCACCAGAAATATCAATAGAAAAGTATTAATTTTCCACATATTGTATATCTATATAATATTTGTTATTGTTATTTTAAAGCAATTTTTTTCGGATCCCATTTCTCTTCGAATAGATATATTTAAGTGGTGAAACATATTACACATTAATTGAATAGTGTGGGTGGACCTAAAGAAAAAACTATGGCAATAATTAATTTAAAAAATAGGTAAAAATACTAAATTTAAAATGCAATACTTAAACGCTATTGTAATATTTTAAAAATTCAAAATCACAATAGTATATTTTATAAATAAGCGTTTAGTAATTTTTCATATACAGACGTTAGTGTATTCAGTATGCTGTATAGCACTAAAATATTGTAATTTTTTGTTGATTTGTTGCCTCGTTTTTTCCGTGTATAAGATAATATTTTTTTTTTTCTGTAAGACAAAAAAATTTTTGAGCAAAGTTTGCCGCCCCCCCCTAAAAGCTGCCGCCCTAGGCTCTAGCCTATTCAGCCTGCTAGTAAATCCGCCACTACTATCCAGGAATACATTTTGGGAAAATATGTGTGCTCTCATGTAAAAATCCTTTAAGGTCACCAGAGAATAATTAAATATTATGAAATTAATTAATATGGTCATGCTGGCCAAGTCATGCGTGAGGGATTGGTAAAATATTCTATGTAAAAGTTTTCAGGGTAAAAAAATCCGTAAAAGTGGTAAGTTAAATATTCCTTTTTATAGTCAATGCAATGATTTAAAATTCGTTATAAAGAGGGTTTGGATGCAAGGCATAAGAATAACTAACTCTTACTGGCAGTCCCAGCAGATTTCGAATAATTTGTTAAATCGAAGATTTCCCATGTTCAGGATCGTTACATTAAGGTTTCACTGTAATAAAAGATTGCGTATATATTAATTAAAAATACTAATTAGGTATTTAAAAATAATGCAATAGACACCAGTATCTAATGTATTTTTATTTTTTGCTTTCATTTTGTATGAAAAGTTCTAGGAAGTTTTATATTTAATCAAAATTTAAAGGATATTATCGACCTACAGGGTTTACAGCAGAATATCTATCCAGGATTATATTTTGGGAAAATATTTATCTTCTCATGTAAAAAATCCTTTAAGGACACTAGATAATAATTCTCAGAAAGTTATATAACTTTTGTATAACACATATTTTCTAAAAATGTATGTACTCCTGGCCAGTTATCCTGCTGTTCCGGTACTTCTATCACACCCTGTATAGTAACAGTTAAAGTACCTATATATAATAGTCCGTATAAATATTCATATTTTTACAGAGTCGAAAATGGAATTAACGACAGCTACAGTAATGTCTTTATTAAGTTTTGTGGGATACTTAGCCTTTCCAGTATTTTGGATATTACGTATTTGTAATAGAAAAAAGCTACCACCAATAGAGGACGATATTTTAAGGATTAGCGCCACAAAACTGGCTTATTTAATAAGAAACAGAAAGGTACCTATAATATGTGTATAGAACTAAATTAAGTTGATTACCAACAGGGTATTATAATACTTAGCTGCATACATAAGCATGATATGATCTCATGAACCTTGCAAGAATTGTGTTAAAATCAGGTTTTCTGTACAATAACGTTGTTGCGATTAATTTGCATAAATGCATTAGGATCTTCTCCAAATTGCATTCAAATCTGTATAAATTATTAAGACTTGTTGATAGACTCTTGAAATAATTTGTTCGAAGGTCAAATGTAAACACATATTTTTATTAATTTGTTCTAATTACTAAAGTAAATAAAAAATTTTTTGCATAACATAACTAACAATTATTTTAATTATCGAAAAATTCACAAAGGTCAATATAATAAGTACAGTAGGTACTATTTAGGGTTTAAACCAATTTAATAAAATTTTGATTTGAACTGAGAAAACAGAATTATCTACTCGGTAACTAAAAATAAAATTACAGAGACGAAAAAAAAATAGAAACATTTTGATTTTTAGTTACTACACTATAAATAAATTTATTTGACGCCGTATTTAACTATAAATATGGTAGTAAAAACAAATCATTCATTTCATTGTGAATTGCTTTTTGTTCTACAATATCAAAAAGTGATTGAAACTTTAATATTTTGCCATAAAATAATTCTGATGATTAGGTAAATTAAATATCAATCAAAAAATACCTGCCTACGTGTTTTCTAATAATTTGAAACTATTCAGACATTGAACTAAAACCAAACAAATACATATATAGATATTTATACGAGGTCACTATCATTAATTCACCATTTCATGTATCACCACTATAAAGGTAACATCAATTAGTTATAAATTTTTTATTTATTTTGTTTATTCTATTTGGTGTTTGTTTGGAATAAAATTATTAATTATTATCATTACTTACATTGACCTTACGAATGGTATTCAATCGTCATAATTACAAACGATGATAAATTGGAGAGAGATGCCTAAATATTAACGTCAGTCAATCAGAGTGAGCACAAAATAAGAAAATAAAAATATTGTATATACATAGGGGATCCCATTTTAAAATTACCTCCATGAACATTCTGTCAGGGAAGAAACCAATCGAAATATCTAATATATAAAATTTTCGTGTCACGGTGTTTGTAATTAAACTACTCCGAAATGGCTTGACCGATTTTCGTGAAATTTTATGTGTGTATTGGTTAGATCTGCGAATCGGACAACATCTATTTTTCATCCCCCTAAATTTTAAGGGTGGTCCACCCTTAAATTTTTTTTATTTTTTAGACAAAATTTTTTGTTTTTATTTTTTTATGATACAGCATACAAAAATACATACAACCCTAAATTTTCACCCCTCTACGATCAACCCCCATTTTTTAATAGCGATATTAGTACTGTAATAATTTTCAACTCTCAGTGATCGATAACTGATCAATTATTTTCAATCGATTAGTCATCCCCGCCAGGCGTCTACTGATGTCACTACTCACCCATCAAATAGCACGGAGTGGGGATGAGAATGAAGCAGATTTTTTTAGAATGTTACAGGCAGTTCAAATATTTTCTAAGAAGTAAAAGAATGTTTTATTATAACATTTCAGAATGATTTGGCAATGTTCAAGAATGTTCCAGAATCTTGAAGATCATTTAAGAATGTTCCAGAAGTTAGAGAATGTTTTGAATCATTATGGGATGTTCTGGATAGTTTTCAATTCGCGAATATTCTAGAATGTTCCATCAAACGTGTAATATATTCTTACCCGAGCAACGCCGGGTATTGCTGCTAGTAATCTATACAAAAGTTGCAGGGTTCGAAGGGAGACGTAGAAAATTGGAACGTAAGGTTATTTGAAGGTCACGTCGGATTTTTTTTAAATAGAAACCCATATATTTGACCCCGGATTCGGAAAAAGCCCACAGTTTTACATATAGATGAGTCTTTAGATTGTTTTTGAATAATCTGTAGAGACTATTTTGAAGAAAAAAGTATTTCAAACTATGCAAGCTACCAAGCCAAAAGTAACTTCTACAGAAATTATTAAGTTCGGAGAGGAGATCATGATCTTCCCCATAGGTAAAGGTCGTTTAAAAGTTAAATATATTTTGGCCCGTTTTTGGTCCAGCTCATGAAAGACAAAAACGCAATAAACCCCCGCAATAACAGTAATATTTGGTATCCGTCCAATTAATACAAGATTTTCGCTGGTTGCGGATGAATCCCCATAGAAAGGAATCTAAACTTATTATCAGATCTGTAGATTTGCAACCAGAGAAAATATGGTGCAACGTATTACAAACATCTGCAGTTACTAACATTGAACTGTGAATACAGCTTTGCATTAATAATAATGATGGGGTAGGTACCTATTTGAAAACCTAATAAGGCAAGCCCTAATAAACCCTCAAAAACAAAAAAAAAGTTAAAACACGTGCAACTCAGTACACGTGAAAGAAGTGAAACTTCTTTGGCGATCTCTATACTTTTATAACGAATAAGTAATGTTTGGTGAAAGGAAGAGAGAGTACGAGAATTATCAGGATTTATGTTTTAAAAATGAAAACACATATGTACATACATCAAATTTTTTTCGCCTCCGTTTATTTTTCCAAGTGCTTAAGAAACCGTAAACTAACAATAACTACAAGGAATTAAAATTAATACATAATAATACTCACTCTTAAATAAATATTAATTGTTGTTAAATAAACATTTACTGTAATATAACTGCTATGAGATGCCGGTCACTAACAGCTGACTGTAATACCGATATACGCATGCGCGCCTTTCGCGAGACGAACGTTACAAAACGTGTCGTTTCATGGCCTTGAGATTTTACTCTCATCGAGCCCAAAGAAGTTTCACTTCAAAAAACTTATTTTAACAGGACGAATAATACCTAAAACTTGCTGGAGTTCATTGCGTTTTTGTCTTTCATAAGATGGACCAAAATGGGGTCTTAATATTCAACCATAATAGATTTGACCACCCTTTCCGAACTTAACCACATCTGTAGAAGTTACTTTTAGCTTGGTGGCTTCCCTGATGAGATATTCAAATGCATAGTTTGAAATGCCTTTTCTTCAAAATAACCTCCACAAGTCAATCAAAAGAAAAAATTAAAGATCTATCCGATCATAAAATAGCGTTCAAGATCAAATTATAGATTATTATCCGATGTTCTCCTCTACACCCTGCAACTTTTGTAGAAATTGTTCTCTTGTTCGATTGGTAACCTACCTGACGAAATATTCAAGTAATAATCGTACCTAAATAAAAACTTAGTTGGGCATTTTTAATTGTAAATTACTGTGTTAATAATATAATGTTTAATTAACAATATTGAGATCTCGCTTTAGATTTCTTGTGAGGAAGTCATAAAAACTTATATTAAAAGGATAAATCAAGTAAATCCGATTATTAATGCTGTCGTTGAAGACAGATTTCAAGAAGCAATCACAGAGGCAATGTCCATGGACAAACTGTTATCAGACACAAAGTTGTCCGAAGAAGAGCTGTGGAAGTCGAAACCTTTACTTGGCGTTCCTTTGACTGTTAAAGAAAGTTGTAGTGTCAAAGGTAAAATTTGAAAATTTTGATATTTAGATTTGATGATCATAGTCTAGGATTGACTTTCTATCTATCAATAATTTCGAAAATGGAATCGTTTATCCAACGTTTCTTCAGTTTTTTTGCTTAGTATCCTCAGGAAATGTGACGAGAATACATAGAGTTCATTCTTCTTAGATATATATATATATCACTTAAAGAAATTTTAGATATCTGATGTGAATTCGCTTAACCAAAAAGGTGAATCCTAGATCATCCATCAATCCCCTCAGCATTTTAATTATAAGATTGCTTTTGTCCAATGCATACAATATTTTTAAGGGTTAAGTGCAAGCGTAGGTTCTCTTAGGTATAAAGGAAAAATGGCTGAAGACGATGGGGAAGTCGTTGCAAAACTTAGAGGAGCAGGAGCGATACCCCTTTTAGTATCCAATACTCCAGAAATGTGCATGGGGTGGGAGTCAACTAATTACATTACAGGCAAGACTTACAACCCTTATCATCCTGCTCACTCAGCTGCTGGATCTTCTGGAGGAGAGGTACCTATTACAATACCTACTTACACTTATCTCGGATATAATTTATTTTGTCTACTATTTTGTGAAATCCAAAAGTACATTTTTATTATTGTGTATTACTTATTTTTGGATTTCAACATGGTTGAGGTCTTTACTTGGTAGAAATCCATCATTTATATTCTCTTTTCTTCTTCTTATACTTATTTAAAACTTGAAGTCACTTAAAAGTGGCTGAACGCTTGAAACTCTTTGAAAGTGCTTGAAGCTCTCTTACTTTACTTCTCGGACTATTTAGTAATTATTTCTTCCATGTCAATTGAGGCTTCAAGTACCACAAGATTTTTTTGCTCTTTTGATTTAAATATTAAATAGTACTCACAAATAAGTTAATAATTTTTGCAAGAAGTTTAATTCTCCAAAATTAAAATATTATTGTGTTTAGGCCGCTCTGATTGCATCAGGTGCCTCTGTGATTGGAGTAGGTTCAGATCTTGCTGGGTCAATTCGTCTTCCAGCCCATTTTAATGGTGTTTTTGGACATAAACCCTCGGCAAGTAAGTTTTAGTTGTCATTAACCACAAGCATTTTGATTAATTATTTTTTTTTACTAGGAGTTTGTTCCATAAAAGGGCATATTCCCTATACCTCACACGATTCTTTCGCGGAAATGTTATCCATAGGGCCTCTTACAAGGTTTGCCGAAGATTTATACCTTATGCTAAAAATAATGGCTCATGATCCAGAAATACTAAAACTGGATGAAGAAGTACGTATTTCTTTCAATTTTTGAAATTCAATTAAATGAGACTAATTATATCAAAGAACAGCGATACATTAACGTTAAAATCTTCTTCCAGGTTGATTTCTCCCGTCTCAGAATATACTGCCAGAGACGAATAGGCAGCAATTTCTTTTATGTTAACGTAGACGAAGAAATTAACGCGTTATTAGACAAAACAGTATGTCATTTTCACGAAGTGCATCAAGTAAAAATTAGCACGAAAAAATTTAAAAATTTTGCTAAAACTATGGACATGGGGCTTGTGTTGTTGCCTGAAGCGACCTCAAATGTATTAAGTCTTTTGGTAAACCCTCAGACTGGAAAGGTAACCACAAATTTAATTTGTGCATGGCTATTATTAAATAATATTTTTTTTAAATATGTATTTCAGAAAGATTTAAACCCCACTCTAGAATTAGTCAAAGCAACTTTTGGTATGTCAGTTCTAACTTTTAATGCAGCAATTTCAGAAGCTTTAAGGGCAGTTCCTGTTGTCTCTAAACGAAAACATTCATATTACAAAATGAAAAAAGACGAATTAAAAACTGAATTATCGGTAAAATGGGAAATTGCAACTAAGCACATTAAGTAAATAAAGATATTTTTTAGATGGAACTTCGCAATGATGGAATACTTCTTCTACCAACGTTCTATACTACCGCTTTACAAAATGGACAAGCCACATTAAAGCCCAAAGGTTACATGTACACAATGCTATTTAATTTGCTTGGTTTCCCAGCAACTCATGTTCCTATGGGACTAAGCCAAAACGGGCTTCCAATTGGAATTCAAGTAATAACAGTAATCTTTATAAAGTTTTCATCAATTGCAAGTAATTATTTTATCCCTAAAGGTTGTTGCTGCCCCTTTGCAAGACAGATTATGTTTAGCAGTTGCCAGAGAATTAGAAAGAGTTTTTAAGGGCTGGATAGAACCTGGACAACAATAACTTAATAATGTTACTATTATATTTATTATTTTGTTGTTATTTAAAAATAATTTAAATAAGAGTATGCTTTATTTTATTATATCATCATATTGATATAATTAAAATAGTTAATATTAATGAAACAGTACGATATTACAAAGTTAAGTAGGTAATAATTATAAGTTTTTACGTAATTATAACCTAATTGTTACTGCAACGAGGTATCCGTGCATCTGATTGGTTGCTTAGGCGGCGGCCATCATGAATTACTATAACTAGGTCAAGTTAAGTACACCTGCACTTAAAGGAATGCGTACGTAAACAATACTAAGCGCCTCTAGGTGCCATTTAATGAATGAAACTAATTAAGGGAACTTCAAAAATGACTAACTGCACTATTTGTTAACTATTTTGAGAGCGATTTTCATTAAAATTTAGAAAGTAAATAAAATATGACACTTATTAAAACCAATGAAAAATAAATAACCTTCGTTTACCTATAAATGCTCAGTTAAAACGATTGCATATATACAATTCCGTAAAAATACATTAATTTTAATGATATAGGATTTTAATCTCGCAAAAAAGAAAATTATATTAAAGAGAGTTCTTATTCTTCACGACTTCACGAGTGTTGCTATTTAGCCACCTCCACGATGTTGCTCTCATCATATCAGTCTTACTATTAAAAAATTAAGAAATAAAACTTCCCTAAAATAAGTATGGTTCCTCACGGCATGGAAATAGGTGTCCAATGTTTTAAATAAATAAGTATTTATATTAATTTTTAAAGAAAACAAGGTAAGGCTCATACTTGATTAATTCATTTTTTATTGTGAAGTTATTTAAATTTAGTCTAGTGTTATTTGTTGCTGTTATTGTTCATGTAAAATACTTGGAAACATGTCAAACTAGTTAGCCATAATATATCTAGGTATTTATTATAAAATAATCTAAGTATTGCCCTTTTACATTTTTCTTTTTACATCGACGTGCAATTAAACGTTTAATTTTTTACATTCTTATAGAAATAACAAATTAATTTTTGTAGAATTTATGGTATGACTCATCTTTATATTTATGAAGGTATTTGAACTATCACAAGAATCATTTATATTTTAGATGTCTGCATCAGCACACAAGCATCGTTATAAGAATTCAGCCCTTGATTCGATTGAATTAAGGCGCAGACGAGAAGAAGAAGGATTACAGTTACGCAAACAGAAAAGAGAACAGCAGTTATACAAAAGACGAAATGTTAATGTTGCCCTTTTACCTGATGATAATACTGATCCTCTGCAGGTATTTTGCTGTTTATTATAAAATTAAAAAAACTTAACCTTCATATTTTTGAATAGACATAATATTTCTATATGTCTATCAAGTCAAATTTAGCTTTTTTTTAAATTGTGAATAGTAGTTATACTTGGTATACTTTTTTGCTGTACTGTAAACATGGTGTCTCCTTGTAAAACTGATGTTATTATTGTATAATTTGCTAAGAGAAAGTTTATCACAAGTATGTGTAATAGAATTATGTTTAACAGGCTGAAGGTGGAGATGTTGCATCGCCTATGTCTCCAGGGATCACCCCTCAGTTGGTACAGGCCTTATACAGTGACAATGTAGATGAGCAATTAAATTCTACACAAAAATTTAGAAAACTGTTAAGTAGAGAACCTAATCCTCCTATAGATGAAGTTATACAAACAGGAATTGTACCTAGATTTGTTGAATTTCTCAAAAACACCAATAATTGTACATTGCAGGTAGAATGTGACACCTTTACTGCATTTGGCAAATAACACTCAAATATTTTTTTATAGTTTGAAGCAGCATGGGCTTTGACAAATATTGCTTCTGGAACATCTCAGCAAACACGTCTGGTAATTGAAGAAGGAGCTGTACCAATATTTATTGCTCTTCTAAACAGCCCTTATGAAGATGTTCAGGAGCAAGCTGTATGGGCCTTGGGTAACATTGCTGGTGATTCTCCAGAATGTAGAAATCATGTATTGGATTCAGGAATATTGGTGCCACTTTTACAGTTAATAACATTTTATTTTGCTCCCTAAAACAATTTTTTAAATATTTTGTTGACATGTTAATATTATACATAACGATTTTGGGGTAAAAGTAAGCAAAACATATTTTTTAGATTGTTAAGTAAATCATCTAGACTCACGATGACGCGTAACGCGGTTTGGGCGCTTTCGAATTTATGTAGAGGTAAGAACCCACCCCCAGATTTTTCAAAAGTGTCCCCGGCCCTCCCTGTTCTTGCCAGATTGCTGTTCCACAATGATGCTGATGTACTTTCGGATACCTGCTGGGCCCTTAGCTACCTCTCTGATGGCCCTAATGATAAAATTCAGGTTGAAAACCTTTAAATATTCTCATCTTGTATTCCATAATTAATGTCTCATGTTCTAGGCCGTAATCGATGCAGGTGTGTGCAGGAGGCTTGTAGAATTACTAATGCATCCTCAGCCTTCGGTTGTGTCTGCTGCATTGAGGGCAGTTGGCAATATAGTAACAGGGGATGACGTCCAAACCCAGGTTATTTTAAATTGTAACGCTTTACCGTGCTTACATCATCTCCTAAGTTCAATCAAGGAATCAGTGAGAAAAGAAGCTTGTTGGACCATCAGTAACATCACAGCTGGCAACAGGCAACAAATTCAGGTGAAGATAGATCAGCTTTCTTCATAACAGTGTTGGGCAGTTTTAGTGTTTTGTGACTGAAAATTTGCACTATTAAAACCATTTCATGAGTTATTTTTTAATTTTTATTTCAAAAAAGAGCTTCAATGACTTGAAAGTGTTCTTCAAAGTAATCAGTAATTTAAAATCAATTGATTATCAAGAGCTTAGAGCTTTAAACTACTTTAATGTGAAGGTCTTGCTTAGAATATAATTAATAAATAATCGTTTCTTGTTTTATAGGCTGTTATAGACGCTAACATATTCCCAGTGTTGATTGAGATTCTGGGCAAAGCTGAATTTAAGACGAGAAAGGAGGCTGCGTGGGCGATTACGAACGCGACGAGCGGTGGAACACCCGAACAGATTCGTTATTTAGTGAAACAAGGATGTGTGGGCCCCCTTTGCGACCTTTTGACCGTGATGGACTCGAAAATTGTACAAGTGGCATTGAATGGATTGGAAAATATTTTAAAATTGGGAGATCAAGACGCCAAGCAACATGGGGGTACAAACCCATATGCGGTACTGATAGAAGAATGTTATGGTATGTTATATTTTTATTACTTTTCGAAGTACTTAAGGAGATTAAAAATAATTCTTTTTAGGCCTTGACAAAATTGAGTTTTTACAATCGCACGAAAATATGGAAATTTATCAAAAAGCTTTCGATATAATTGAACATTTCTTCGGTACCGAGGAAGAAGATGTAAGGGTGGCACCGGCGGTGGATACTGAACAACAGCAGTACCATTTTGGTCCGGACCAGTCGGTACCAATGGGCGGGTTCCAATTCTGAACCTTTCAAATGCTCGTGCTACAGGAAATATTTTTGTTATTTCAATGCCACCCTTATGCAAATTACACGACCGATTTGTTAATATTTATAATAAAGTTACTGGATTTTTATAAAGAAAATCTCGTTTTGTAGACGATGAGTTTTAATATGTATCTAAATTATGAATTTTAGCTTTACATTTTTTTCCTTTTTCAACACCATTTTAATGCAGAATTTTATACGTGTATACAAACGTGTCTGCGTTATTTTTTATTGTACATATTAAGTAATTGAAATAAATTAGAAGTTCATAAATTAAAATTGTGGTTGTCCATTGAAAATATTTTTTGAATTGAAATGATTCGCGTCATATAATTTTAAATTTGTAAAATAATTTTGTATATGTATGCTTTATATATACATGTGTAAAATTCGTTTTCCTTTTTGTTAATAGCCTGTATCATATGTTATAATAAGAATTATTTAAATAAAAAGCTTTTTTATCACATTGTAATCGTTTTCACATAACTAAACTAAAAAAAAGCAACTTAATATGAAAACAAAACTTTATTAGAATACGAAAATGTATTTTATCGTTAGTATAAAATAATTTATACTGAAATAATACAAATTATATTATATAAGATTGCATGTATATGATTTGTACAATTTAGTAAATCGATTTTTTAATTGTCATCGGGTTGTATTACGATGATCATACTAGAAATTCTTGTAAATAAGGGATCAAATAAGTCATCTTTCAAAGTGTACCACTTCTGTCTTAATATCCTTTCAATGTCCGAAATGGTAATCCCTTCATCCTTTTCAATCTTCATGGTGAAGAAATACACTGACTTTTTAACGAGAGGATTATATTCGTCACAAAATGCATGAAAGGCTTGAGCTAATTCTCCTGGAACTTTTTCTAAATTGTATATAATCATTACACTTCTTTGCTCTACTTGGGAATGATATTTATCTATTAGAACTCCATAATCTTCAATTTGTAAATCGTATAATTTTTCTCCTTTAAGCTCTACAGGGTTTACACTGCAATTGCTATTCAAAATACAACTGGCAAACACAGAAACATCCCTGATGTATTTATTTAGCACATGTTCTGTTTGATCATTGTAAACAATTAGAAAAACTGATGGTTTATTCATTAGTTGTACATCATGAATACCACTCTCAATGGCAATCCATGTATCAGGTTGTTGATGAGGAAAGTTATTCTTTAAATCATTTATACTTAGTTTTACTGTAAGGTCAGATGAGTAACTGAAGAAGGTTTGATAACTAACTGCGAGAGTAATAACCATTAAAGCAATTACGTATAAAATTGTTGAACTAAATACTCTATGATTAGATGATTCAGAATTCTTGTCATCAATCTTTGTGTATACAAAAGGGGTTGATAATCTTTTTAATTTGTTGATAGAATGTTCTTCAACGTTATCGTCTGTAGAACTTCCATCTTTATCACCTTCTGAATTTGATTCCTCCTTTGCAGTTGAAGTGGAATAAACACGGGACGGCATATTATTACTGTAACTTCGATTAATTGGGCTATATTCGTTACCAGTGGTTCTATACGTTTCACGACCCTGCAGTCTACCCGAGGGTCTATTAACTGGTGTACTTGCACTTAGGGGTTTGCTCTGTAAATTTGATAACCAATTAATTAAAATATAATATATATGAGTTAATTAATGTGTATACCTTCATAATTACATCTTTAATGCAGAATAAAGATTTGTTGTATATATAACAAAACAAAAAAAAGTTAGGTTAAAAATATACACAGTTAGGTTATGGTTATACTCATAGATAATCTGTAACATTTATAGATAATAATATAGACTGTAGAAAGTAGTGGTTACATGCAAGCTAAAGAGAAGTTTTTCTTACAATTAGGCCTTAAAGGTATGAACGAACCAATCAGAAAAAAGCATTTGAAAGTAACAAGGAAATTATTTATAGGCATTTATAGTAAAATATATAAATACTTACTTTATTAGTAATTTTTCTTATTTTTTCATTGTGTTGATTTTGCTTTAAATATTCTACGTTATCTTGAACCTTTTCCATTTCCAGTTGCAAACGTATTAGGCTTTTTTTTAAACTTTCTATATCACGTTGCATGATCTTGAGTGTCCTATAGTCATTTTTTAATTTTCTTATCTTTACAATACATTTTCTTTGCAATTTGTTGCCTTTCTTATCTCTTTTGTTGTGTGTTTCTGTTTTGTCCATCTCCGTCCATCCTTCGTGTTCATTTTCGCAAGTTTCACACAAAAAGTTGGAATTTTTACAAGGATTCCTATTGCAGTTCAAGCAAACGTTTTGTGCAAACATTGAGACACAACTAATTATTTAATTGCAATTAACAATTAAAAGGATATTTCTTATACGTACTCACGTAGCAAATATCGCATCTAAAAATGTATATTAGTAATTATTTATTGCTAATTTAGTTAGCAACAAGACTTACCTGGCAGTTAAAAATTATTCGTACCTATTTTAACGCTGCTGTTTTTTAAAACGTTGCTTTTGAAAGCGAAAATTGTTATGAATGTATTTTTT
Source organism: Agrilus mali (assembly GCA_029378335.1). Classification (NCBI taxonomy): domain Eukaryota; kingdom Metazoa; phylum Arthropoda; class Insecta; order Coleoptera; family Buprestidae; genus Agrilus; species Agrilus mali. The sequence continues at coordinate 11,134,058 of CM055663.1, read as the reverse complement.
ACTACATTATGACTAATACGTGTTTGTCTAAAATTATATAGTAAGTATTAGTGTGCGTGTGTGTGTATGTAGGTCGCAGTTATGTACACTCACACCTACAAAAATACGTGCACATTTTAATCGATGAATTCATCATTGTTAGAAACTTTTTATTCTATATGCTTTAAATCTTCTTTTTTAATACGTAACTTTCAATGTTTACAAACAATCGGGGAGTAAAGGAATTGTACTTCGCTTTTTATCATATTTTTATTAATCATACCGTTATTTTTGTTATTTAATACTTAAGCCACGTGATTTTTAACTAATTATTTACTTATTTTAATTATATATTATATACACCTTGCGTTGTCTTAACAACTGTACGGGGGACGTATTTACAACTGTTATTATCTTTTTATAATAATTATATTTATACTACAACCAATATGTACCTGAGACAGGATTTTTATCTGCAATTTAATAAAAACTAAGTTTTAAACCTATATTAGTATTAATCATTGGTATTTAAATAACTAATCATTTATTGTATGATTTAGTATATAAGGCAAAACTTTGAATGTTAGCTTTATTATATGAAAAAAAAATTAACCCGTAAAAGCTTTGGATTTTATTATGTACAAATTATAAAAGTTTAAGGAAATAATTTTCCTTACCATCTATCTTGCCCTGCACTCATGTGCCCAAATTAACTGTCTCAAACTTTCTTTTTGGCAATTCCCTTCGCATTAATTGTTATCCTTCTCACCAAGGGACCTTTGACGTAAATGGAGAAGAAAAAAGTAACGACTTTAATTTATTTTCTTTGTAATCTTATAAGAAAAAATAATTACAAATAACCAGATTAATTATTTACTTGTCCTTATCTACATAATTGCGAAAACAAAAATTATTTAGGCTACTAGCATCCTACTAAACCTATTGACTATTAATAATGCTGTTAACAATTATCTTATATATTTGAATAATGTTTTGGAACAATAATATACAAAATGCATATTCCTCAATATTTTACAAAATACATAAAATCATTTTTTCCTTACGAATATTTCATATTTTTTAAAACCGTGTTCTAATCCATCAAATGCAATATAAAGACAGCCATGACTGGGGTGAATCTGTAAATTAGTACAAACAATTCAAAACAAAATATCCCTATTAGTTTATTTTAATAGTTCATTAATGTAACAATTGTTTTCTGTTAAACTTTTTTAATTTATTGTGAAATAATAGAAGAGCCTTTTTTAAATAATTCATCTCCAGAGTCATCTAACAAAAAATCTCAAAAACAGTTACTATGATAACCAATAAATAAGTCAAACGCATCTTCTTATTTGACCATGAGCTTACTTCTGTTGTCCTACTACATCATAGGTCTCTACCATTACCATGGGTTCAAACGCGATGAAACTTGATCGTCATGCATCCAATCGTGGACTTTTTAGTCGGTAAGAATCTTCGACGGTGGTGGATGTGCGTAGGTACGTGTTCTTATTAAATTAATTTCGTGGTGTGATACATCGGAAATGTGGGTGAATTTTGAAATTGTGGTTTTATTTTGATTAAATTAGTGCATGTACTGGCAAAGACTTGTTTTCGTGTGAAAATGGGATACTTAATTTTGAGCTGGAATCTTCTGGAGGTATTAGGAAAGCATCATTCAAAAGGTAAATTTAAACAATATATTATTTTGAATTCTATTTTTTTGTGAAAAGCCAAGATATGCATATTTACATATACCACCGATGGCTTTTAGCAATTTAAAGGTATTATATTATTGTTTATTCAAATCGAAAAGGAAACAGGATTCATAAAGGGGCACAGTATGGGTGTAAGTTTATATTATAAGAAATTTTATGATTTTACGCCAATCGTATTTAACAGTCCTTGATTATTAACTATATCTATCTTGTAGGGTGAAACAATTGTTAAGAGTATATAAAAATAAATAGTGGAAAATACTGTGAAGTGTACCTATTCATTTAATAGATAGTTAGTACGATGATTTTCCATAAAGTAAAGGTAGAAACAATTATTTAAGTCCTTGATTATATTTTAATTAGGTTTTTCTTACTTTTCCTATTGTTTTTGAACCCATAAACCAAACTCGTCCAATATATAAGGGTTCTCCAAGCTCTGTTGCTCCTCCCTTTACAGCATTTGATGGGATCATATGGCCTTGCTTTTCTATCCACTCAAATTGATTCTGATTGGTTTCAATTAATATCTAAAATTTGGAAAACAATTAGAAAACTACCCGAAGGAAATTGTCACAATAGTTAAATTTTCAAGGTTTTGTTGAAGCAAATGAATAATTTCTTTTGTATCAATTCTCTACTGATATTTTCTCAAACGTTTTTCATTCATATTGGTTTTTAATGATTGACATAGTTTTTTACTTGGGCAGATGGTATTTTGTATTCGTGTCCTCCATAAGCAACAAAGGCGCTTTTCTTTTTAGGGATAATTTTGGCAGGAAGCAAATTCTTTTCATATAAAGCTCTTCCAATATAAATCCTACTTCTATCAGCATCAATACCTCCACAAACTGCATTTTGTGGGACCTTTTTGGATTCTCACAGTCCCAGTTTTCCCAAGTTATATCATCTAGAAACATCTGTCAATATTAATTTATCGAAAAGATAAAAATTATGTTTTCAGTAATTTTTATAGCAAAACTGAAACATTGTTTCGGCAAAAGGCCATTTTCAAGAGAAAAGTTACAGTCGAAACAATAATTCAGTTTTGCAGTAAAAATTAGTGAAAACGTCTTTTCTTTTATTTCTTCGATTTGCAGTTATGTGTTTCACAATGCTTTTACCAATTAAATTTCAGAACTTAATTAAAATTAGATTAAAATTTCATTTAAAAAAAATATTAGAAGTTTCTTGTTGAAACTTTATTTTAAATAAATAAGTCTTTAAGGAAAAGTCTCTTGGTTTCAAGATTTTTGAAAAAATCGATAGTTTGCCTCTACCAAATAAAATTGAATCATACTGATATTTATGTAAAGAAAACATTTTGAAAACTTTCACTTAATGTTTATTTAACTTCCTCACAAGTTTCTTCCTACAAGGCCATCTTCAGAAGAAGGATTAATCCTTGTACCTAGGTCGAAACTTTTTTTATTTTTATACTCCACAACGACCGTTTCGCCACTTTGTGGCTTTATAAAATGTAATATTCCATCCACCTGATAAAGTAACAGCGTGGCGAAACGTTCGTTCTGAACTATAAAGATAAAAATATTGAAACCTTAAAAGACATTTCTTAATAATCGAACCATATTTAATCAATAAAACATCTATTGTTATGACGTGTTATTATAGAATCAACGAAACAATTGTTTGTTTTTTTTTTTTAAGTTATAATAATAAAACGTAAAAGGACTGTACCTTCGGAAATCATGTGTTGGCTAGTTGAAAACTTACGGCTAGGCTTTGATGTCTTGATAGTATGCTGTACCAAATTGCAATTATGTATTATTAAGTTATATGTTTGTTTCTACCGCAATAATCATAGCAGTCAAATTAATTTAAAACATGTTTATACTTATCTTATCGAAGTCACAAGTAGGCATGCAGTACGTATTCACAAACACCGCTAAAAAATCTTAAGTATACAAAAGTATTGTGACACACGTGTCGTTTTTTATTTAATTGAAATAATATTGTTAATTTCATTTGTGATCTTTTGTCTACAAAAGGCTTCTCTCATTGCCACTAAAGTTTTATTAATGGAAAGCTCCACAATTATGCAATTTAAAGGGTTTGTATAGATTTTATTTTGTTTCTATCCGGGGATAAATTATGAGATACGATAAAATCTATACAATCCCTATAAATTGCTTATAATATTATTTATATGAAAAGTTTTGTGTTAAAACTATCGATTAAATTAATTAATTATCATCATCATCATTGGGACTTCAGTTCGAAGATTAGATATCTTCACTTCCCTCTATTTTGAGCCAAAGTTCACTTTCTTTAAAAAATGGAAATTTAATCTAGGCCTTCCTCTACTCCCCCCTCTTTGTGTCGTGCCTCTCTACTTTTATTTATAAAGTAAGAAAGAAATATTTGAAATAAAATGATTGTCATTTATGAAATATTTATTAATAAAAATAAAAGTAAACTACTTAACTAACACTAAGACTTCGTAGTTCTTATGACTCTGCTCTTTGCCACCATATGGAATATACAAACAGCCATGACTTGGTTGGATCTAAGCAAGAAAAAAAAATTAATATATTTTAATCAATATAATAACTATCTACTTATTGCAGTACTTAATCTACCCTAATTTTATTTAATAATGGAAACTATTTTCTATGTGTTTACTTCATGAATTATATTTCATATTAGATTTCTATTTATAAATTAAATACACACCTTTCCGATGGTTTGAGCTTTGCCGTGGGTAACCCTTCCTACGTAAAGGATTTCACCATCGGAAGTTCTGCCACCTTCAACTGCGCCAGGGGGCACCTGGCCGTTTTCAGCAGGAACCCATTCGAATTTTTGTTCACATAATATCTAGAAAATCAAAAAGACATTAAATAGGCTTTATCAGTTTAACTTGTCAGAAAATTATTTGATGCAGAAGGATATAGTACGTAAATAACTCCTTGGTTTTTTAATAGATATTAAATTAGACCAGTGCTGAAGCCTTCAAACATAGTAAAAAGTGAAAAAAAATATAGTAGGATGAAACCCATTGGAAAATGATGAGAATATAATAGAAATGAAAGGAAAAAAAATTTACGGGCGATCTGAGGTCGGGAAGGGTAAGGGGGCGGGTTTTAAGGGTAAAAAACGGTTTTTCTTGATTTCCGGAAAAACTACAAGTCTTATGGAAAAAAGTTAAATGAAAAAATTGTAGGTAATAAAAATATTTACAACTTTTGTATTTACACTTTTTTCACATAACTTCAAAATTTATGTGAAAAAATCAATTAACCAACTTTTTAGTTTTTTATTTGTATCTTTTCAAAAAACTTTTGTTTTTCACGAAATTTGGTGCAAACTTACCTATTTATGTCCCAAACACGCTGTCATTTTTTTTATTTGAAATATTTATTTTTTCACCTTATTTTTACTTAATATCGAAAAAGCACCCTAATTTTCAATCGAAAATTCTCACGTCAAAATATCTGCTTTTTTAAAAACGTTGGTGGGCTTTTCTTCGTTGAAATCTCTACTTTCTGATGGTGTGAAACAAAATATACATTACTATGGTAAGTTTTCTCAGGAAATGCAAAAAAAAAAAAAAAAAAAAACTAGATTAATGTTTTTAAAAATATAATGAATAACGTAATCCGTATAAAGTATGTGAATTCAATAGTACGATTTACATGTATATTTATATATTATGAGATTTTCTATGACATAAATGTAATTAGAATTTAATAAATCAACTTTTAAATAAATAGCAGCGGTCACATTTATAAATAAAATTCTCTTCGTTTTTTTGCATTTCCTGAGAAAACTTACCATAGTAATGTATATTTTGTTTCACACCATCAGAAAGTAGAGATTTCAACGAAGAAAAAGCCCACCAACGTTTTTAAAAAAGCAGATATTTTAACGTGAGAATTTTCGATTGAAAATTAGGATGCGTTTCGATATTAAGTAAAAATAAGGTGAAAAAATAAATATTTCAAATCAAAAAAATTACAGCGTGTTTGGGACATAAATAGAAAGTTTTTTGTAAAAGATAAAAATAAAAAACCAAAAAGTTGGTTATTTGGCTTTTTCACATAAATTTTGAGGTTATGTGAAAAAAGTGTAAATACAAAAGTTGTAGATCGTTTTATTAACTACAACGTTTCCATTTAACTTTTTTCCATAAGACTTGTAGTTTTTCCGGAAATCAAGGAAAACCGTTTTTTACCCTTAAAAACTCACCCCCTTCCTCTTCCCGACCTCAGATCGCCCGTAATTATTTTTCCTTTCATTTCTGTTATATTCTCATCATTTTCCAATGGGTTTCATCCTACTTACTATAATTTTCTTTTGATTCAAAAATTATCGACCCTGGTCTAAATCTTTTAATAAAGTGAATGTAAATAATTAGACGTTAATATTCAAAAATGATTTCGTGATTTCTTTGGCTAATATTTTGAGTTATATATACACACAGTCGTCAGTCAGTCCATCAGTGGAGTTGTTTAAGGAATTTTTATTTTTTGTCAAACTCTTTTATCTTATTACCTATGTCTTTTCATTGATCTATTCTGTACTATGCACCAGTTCAATAAATAAACCCCAATAAAATGGTTGAAGGAACCTTTTGGCGTGGTTTATATACTCACTTGGAATTTTGTTTTTTCGTGTTCACCCCCTGCGAAAGAAACATATGCGATCTTTCTGTTAGGTATGACTTTTGCTGGTATCCAATCTCTTTCATGGAGAGCTCTTCCAACATAAATTGGAGAGCCATCAGAGTCTCTGCCACCCGGGACAGCGGTTGGGGGTACAGGCCTGTCTGCTGTCCATTCCATCCAATAGTAACTTGGCCCTATATTAAAAAAATATATAAATTTAGTCTTTATTTTATGTCTCGGATCTTTGGAAATTGTCCTTTTCCCATTGTTTTTAATACTATTATTAAATTACCCCCTGGGCACGATTATATTCAAAATTAGATTTTTTGCAATTGTTGGTAAGATTCTATAATTTTTATCAGTTTTTTTTTTTAAGTTTTATTGAAATAAAAATGCAATTGTATTAACGGTTGCGTTTAAACAGACGTAGATAACATTCCTTTTTATATAATGAAACTAGCAGGAATACCCGGCGTTGCCCGGGTAAGAATATATGTTACACGTTTGATGGAACATTCTAGAATATTCGCTAATTTAGAACTATCCAGAACATCCCATAATTATTCAAAACATTTTATAACTTTTTTTAACATTCTGAAACATTTTTGAATGATCTTAAAGATTCTGGAACATTCTTAAACATTGCCAAATCATTCTGAAATGTTATAATAAAACATTATTTTTATTTTACATATTTGAACTCCCTGTAACATTCTAAAAAAATCTGCTTTATTCTCATCCCCATTCCGTGCTGTTTGCTGGGTGATTAGTGACATCAGTAGACGCCTGGCGGGGATGACTAATCGATTGATAATAAATAATTGATCAGTTATCGACCACTGAGAGTTGAAGATTATTACAGTACTAATATCGCTATTAAAAAATATGGGTTGGTGGTAGAAGGGTGAAAATTAAAGGTTATATGTATTTTTTAATGCCAAATCATAAAAAAAATCTTAAAAAATTGTCTAAAACATGAAAAGTTATGGATGGACAACCCTTATCACTTAGGGGTATGAAAAATAGATAGTTCCCGATTCTCAAACCTATTCATAATTTTAATTGAAATCATGTATATTAAGCTAGCACGACAGAGTTATTTTTCCGATTTCTAACTTGCACTATAATTTGTCGGTAATTTGTTAGCAAATACAAAAATTTGTTGCTCGTGCCGATTAGCCATAATCCCCTGATATGCTAGCTTGATATCAAGCTGTGACACTACATATGGCATATCTCGAAAAGGAAACGTCATAGGATATTACTGTAAAGGCCATAATTTGTCGCTGAAAGATGGCACATTCAAAGAATTTGTCGCTAGTCTTATCTCCAGCTGATAAGCGAAAAGCTGCTGCAAATTTTGGTCTTTACAGTGTGTTTCTACTATATTTCTATTTTGAAATATGTCATATGCAGTGTCAGCATATCAGCTGGAGATAAGACTAGCGACAAATTATGGTGTTTACAGTAATAGTCTAGGACATTTCCTTTTTAAGATATTATGCTATGTGTAGTGCCAGCTTGATATCAAGCTAGCATATCAGCTGATTATGGCTAAACGGCACGAGCGACAAATTTTTGTATTTGGTAACAAATTACCGACAAATTAGCGTGCATGTCAGAAATCGGAAAAGTAACTTTGTCGTGCTAGCTTAATATACGTATTGAAATCGTAAAAACATGTATCAAACACAATTTGGGGTAATTTTTTCTTAATATTTCCAAACGACCACCAATATATAGATAATATTTTAAGCTCATGCTTATGTCATTTTTGATGGGCGATAAAGATTAACGATTATCACATTTAATCTTTTCCAGAGCGTATATTTATAGAAACAAAATAAATTGATTTATGATTACACAAACAATACAGCTCATATCTTAGTTTGTTTTTGAAAACACATTTAGTTTTCATATTCTTACCATTAATTTAAAATACGTACAGAAAAGACAGAATAACCCCATATTTAACATAACATTATAAATACGAGAAAGGATTATATTTTTAGAATGATTTTCAGTTTTTGTAAAACGATTTATATACCGGCCTGATAATTAACTTACGAACCGAACATAGAAATTATACATTTCTTTTTCGGCATTTTTTATTTACGTATAATCCTATACCATGTACTATTTATCAAAAAATGATGCTGCCCGTTGTGATTGCATGTAAAAGAAATTAATTTTATAATAATTCAAATTATTATATTAATTAATTAGCTGTTGCTATTAATATTTTTAGGTTTCAATCGCGTAGGTTTTACTTATTGTAAAAGTTTACTGAATTTTGTAGTTCACTTCTTCAAGGCACTCAAATAAAACTCATACGATTGAAATTTGAAAAATTTGATAACACTATACAATGAGTTAGTACGATATTTTAATTTAATATTAATGAAAAAAGTTAGTGTGTTTGTCATGATATATCCCATAAAAAAGTTTTTTATTTTAAGAATTTGAGAAGACTTTAATTGGTCAGTTATGAAATAAATAATTGTTTAATAATAGTTTAATTGTTAACATAGTAATAACTAATGCACTTTCAATTGAATTGGTCAGTTATCAAGTATGTAAATATTTTTTTAAAGTAAATTTTTAATAATTTAAGATGTATTGATTTTATTGATTAATTTGCACTTACCTGACATTTTTAGATGTTGCTACCGGTAGTATCGACAATTTGAAACTTATGGGAAGGTGTGATACGTGTTGTTGTATATATACTGTCTGTTGTATTATCCTATCTTCTTTTTATCCAAACAATCCAATGAATTCTTTTAGGCGTGTTTTCCATTTTCCTGCGATATCTTTTGTTTAATCGTAAAGTAAATAATCGATAATACTGTGAACTCGTAGTGACATAATTTCTTGATTATTCGACTAATTCTAATAAGTCCTTAGAAATGGAACTTCTACCAAGATTAAGTTTTCTTATTTATCATCCACAGTTGTTAGGTTTAACAGCAGACTTTTTGGTAGTATGTACTAGGATTTTAAGGAACGCTTTTTTTATTTAATATTTATGGAAATTGTTTGTAAAAAGATTACAAAATTGAATTTGTATGATTCCTTTACTTTTGGTAGGTACAGACCTAAGTTTTGTAAAAGATAACGTCAATTATTTGTATCATTATTAAAAAAGATATTTTAATATTAATTGAATAAAAGAAACGTTTAAACATTGTAATTAATCATAAAGTAAATGAAACACAACGTAATTGAGTTACAGAATTTTATTGCTGCCACAATACTTTGGGGTAAATTATTAAAATGCAATCCTAAAAGGGCAAAAGCATTATTTTATATCAGTGTAGATATAGATAACAGTTAAGCCCTCTTTCCCTCTATCGTTAGATGTTTCTATTTGTTTTTACTTCTTTAAATTAAAATTTTAACGTGAGTGATATTTGATGAGATGTTGTCAGACCTTTCGTTCTACCCTTTCTGGGTCCTCAGAATCAATAAATCATTTTCAAAATTTCGGACTAATCGAAGTATGATTTATTACAAAAAACAATGTATACACAAGGAATTAAAAATCTTGAAATTTTTGTGAGAAGGCGATATGATTTATTTCATCGTTAAATACTTTTTCAATAGTAAACAAAACTTGGAATTCAAAGTACATACGTACATACCTACCCAAGCTATTTTTAGTTATTGTGTATAGGCCTCGGTATCACGTAACGTAGCAATTAATGATAATTTTAATGTTTATAATCTTATCTTAATGGGTGGATTCTGTAGTGCCGCATAACATCAACAAAATCTATCGAATCATAACGGTTTTGGCCAATTTATCGATTTTGAAAATCTGCTTGACAAGAAAAAATATTTCTTGTATTTTTATTTTTTTAAGAGAGGCATATGTAAGTATGTAATTATATCATTTCTGAAAATAGTTTGTACAGATGTAGATATATATTATAGAATGAAAAGTAGACTTCCAAAATTTGTTAAATTTTTATCTTAAGCTCAAAACAAATAATGTACCTACCTGTCTATTAGTAACTTTTAATTGTAATAATTCACAGCCCATGGTTGATACTTTTAATTGAAATCGTAAAAAAAAAACACATTTTGGGGAAATTTTATAAAAATGTAATTTTTTCTTAATTTTTCCCAAAAAGGACCACCTACCTAAAGATCCAGAAAATATTTTGGTGACAGTCACTTTTAACCACTGCACGAATCAATCTTAATTTTTCAATAATAATTAAAAGTTAAACCATTTATGAAACCCCATATTACATGCTTTATTTATCTATAGTATCTATAATATTAATCTGTTGGTTAGGAATACGATCAAAATTCAAACAAATACAGTTGAGTGGTTGACAAATTTTTTTTAAAGATATTTAAATGGAAGCTTGTTTGTCTCACAAATAGTCTGGTATAAACAGTTTTTTAATATTTTGAAAAAAATAAAAAAGATACGTATATCAAGCTAGCACGACGAAGTTATTTTTCCGATTTCTAACTTGCACTATAATTTGTCGCTAATTTGTTACCAAATCCAAAAATTTGTCGCTCGTGCCGTTTAGCCATAATCAGGGGGCTGGTATGCTAGCCCACACATAGCGTATCTCGAAAAGGAAACGTCGTAGGATATTACTGTAAAGGCCATTATTTGTCGCTAAAAGATGACACATTCAACCGATTTGTCGCTAGTCTGATCTCCAGCTGATAAGCGAAAAACTGCTGGAAATCTATCAAACTATCGAAAGGTAACATGTTGCCCAACTTGGGGGAAACAGGGAAAACGTAATTTAAAAAATTTTGTAAATAAATCCGACCTCTTAAAATAAATGTAATAAAGAACTCCTTGATTAATTGTTTGATGCTTTTCCAGCAGTCTTTTACTTATTAGCTAAGACTAGCGACAAATTCGTTGAATGCCACATCTTTCAGCGACAAATTATGGCCTTTACAATAATATCCTACGACATTTCCTTTTCGAAATACGCTATGTGTTGTGTTAGCTTGATATCAAGATCAAGTTAGCATACCAGTTGATTATGGCTAAACGGCACGAGCGACAAATTTTTGGATTTGGTAACAAATTAGCGACAAATTATAGTACAAGTCAGAAATCGGAAAAATTACTTTGTCCTGCTAGCTTGATATACGTACGTAAATTTGTTGGCTAATAGATACATAATCTCATCACGGTCCCTGAAAGAACCATTTATTATGTTTAGTCTGACGATATAAATAAACTATAAATATCAACATCAGACAAATAAAGAATCTTTAGATAATAGGGAGTAAAATAGCAAAAGGGAAAACATAATGTTGTTTCAAAGGAATAATAATGCATTCAAATAAAAGAAACCGTATAAAATTTGGAAGTTTTATGCAAATAAAAAATTCGTAATTTTACAATATACCTATTCCATTTTTAATTAACTGAAAAATACCAGGTATTTGTGAATAAACACCTTTTAATATTTGTTTTACTATACACTTGTATCTATTGACCGTATCAATTTTCCATAAAGATACTAATTGTAGAATACAGCATACTTAGTAATTATAATAATATTTTTTTTGTGCTGCTTTAACGGCCCATTTTATGTACACTGAGAGGACGTTAATTCGTTCCCAGTAGTTTTCTTAAATGGCAACGTCGCGCCTTTTTGGTCTGTATGTTGTCCATAATGTAAGAATATTATGAGCAGAATCGCACCTGTTGCTCGCTAGTTTCGTGGCTGTTTCAATGTTTACATACTTAATATACAGGGTCTTTCAAGTTGATGGGCTATTAGTATATGAATCAGTAGAATGAATTCAATTCTGAAACTTGGGCTCATTTAGTTATTGTTTATGCCGCTTCTTTTAAAAATATTTTCAATTTCGATTTACATCCAGTTATACTGGAATAAGATGTTAACTTTCTTATTTTAAATGGAATGACATACTTCAAATTGTAGATTTTCTCAAAAAGTATAAGCAAAGTTATAAGGGAAAATCCCATATCAAAAGACGCCAAATTCAATGAGGAATTCGTATATGTAGTCAAAAATGGGTCATTCTATTTAAAAAAACTGACTTATGCCTCTTTGAAGTTTACCAACTTGGACCACAAAATTTTAACACCCTGTACATTTTAGTTAAAAACCACAATTTTTTTCGATAATGCGAATAGCTATAAATAATTGTTACGAGTTATAAAACACAATTTCAAAAATTAATTGAATTACGGTTTTTTAAATGTTGACGTGCAGATGTCAAAAATTTTGAAAAAAATTAACTCGAAATCCATCAATATTTTCGGAGTAGTGCCTCCTATAAAATATGCATGAATTAAGATTTTCTATCGGAAAATGTAAAAAAAAAATATGTCATTCCATTTAAAATAAGAAAGTTAACATCCACTTTCGGTATAACCAGATGTAAATCGAACTTGAAAATATTTTTAAAAGTAGCGGCATAAACAATAACCAAATTAGCCCAAGTTTCAGAATTGAATTCATTCTACTAATTCATGTACCAATAGCCCATCAACTTGAAAGACCCTGTATATTAAGTATGTAAACATTGAAACAGCCACGAAACTAGCGAGCAATAGATGCGATTCTGCTCGCAATATTATTGTTTCCTACATTATCGACAACATAGGTACAGACCGAAAAGGCGCGACGTTGCTACTTAAGAAAACTATTGGGAACTAATTAACGTCCTCTGAGTGTACCTACTATATTCTATATAAATAAATAAAATTGGAGTGTTTATAATATTAAAATAACCGCTTTTTACTAAATGCATATGGATGTATGTATACATGGTACATATACCAATATAACAATTTTTACAATGTTTGTCTGTCTGTCTGTCTGTCTGTTTGTTCCGGCTAATCTCTGAAACGACTGGACCCATAATAATAATAATAAATAAATAAATTTCGTCTTGATTACATACAACGTACGTTTAATCATAAAAATATTTGTTGCTAGTATTAATTAAGAAAATTCCAATGAATTCTATTTAGGTTTATTTATTTTTTTGCTTTTTACACCCATCAGTAGATGTATCTACACAAAATATCCGAATATTTCAGTGATTGAACATTGAATAGGTATGTTATTGGATTGTTGTTTCGGGACATCAGTCAAACTTTAATTAGATACTCATTACTAATACTTCGTAGTCTGGAAAACTCATTTCTTTCCCATCGTATGGTATGTAAAGGCACCCATGACTTGGATGAACCTATTATATGTATGAGTAGAAAACAGTTTTATTTATTGTTTATAGAGATATAATTTTTTTTGTATATATACTTACTTTTCCTACTGTATGGGCTTCGTCATGCCACACTCTTCCAATATATAGAATTTCGCCATCTTCAGTCCTACCACCTATAACTGCACCCTCAGGAACGTGTCCTCCGGATGCGGGCACCCAATTGAATCTTTGTTCGCACAGGACCTAACAGATATTTATTTAAATAAATTCGAACATAATTTTTTCATAGTAACTAGATCTAGATTTAAATATGGTGAAGGAGTTGGACACTCCTTTTTATTTTAGTCTGTTCATTTTTAATTGCGAAAAATTACAACTAAACGGCATGTTTATTCCAAGCTGGGACATACCTAGAATATTTTACCTTATTTTGAGAAACAGTTAACACTGAGATTTTTTATTAAACAATTTATGTTTCTTTTACCTGGAAATTATCTTTTAGAACTTCTTCCCCGCTATAACAAACATACGCTTCATGTCTGTCTGGGATGATTTTCGCGGGTATCCAGTCACAACCATGGAAAGCCCTTCCGACAAAAATCGGTGCTCCGTCTTTATCAGTTCCTCCCCTGACAGCTGTGGGGGGTACTGGCCTGTCCCTTGACCAATCTAACCAGTAGTACGACTGATCTACAAATTAACCAGAGAAATAATCGTCTAGTATTTATTTATAATAAGAACAGATTCGATATGGTTTTTATTTGTAAATAGGTATTAAAGGGCGCATTTGCACGGGAAGGATTAACACCCCCCACCTATTTATCAAACATGCTTGCAAAAAGAAATAAATTACACTATAGTTTTCGTTTATAACGACGATGAAAGGACCATTAAATTCCGTCACTATATCCGGAAGTCGTTATATAAAAAGAAGGAGAGAAAGAATGAAAGGAGGAAATTAGGCAAGAAAAGTACCCAGTAACTGATTCTTAGATTTAACTTTATCAACCTTGACATTTATAAACAATTACTAAGTACAACTGCTCACTATCTGTGAATGTAAACAAAAGATAAAAAAGTTTTGTGTTTAGACTCGGTCGTAATATCAGTATGAGATTTCTAGCATCTTGTAATTAATAGTTCATTAAAATTAGTCGCTAAAACCGAAATCGACGTTACATCCGAAGTCGTTACAGCCAAATTTTCTTCTTAAATTACCCCTTAAATTCAAGGAGCTTATGTGTTATGTCGTTATAACCAAAAGGTCGTTACAACCGAAGTCCTCATAAATAAAATCCACTGTACTTCAGAAATTTTTTGATCAATCTGGTAGCAACCCTTTTTGTAGTATCTCCTCGATGTCAACTACCCCTCTTACCCTTACTTGCATCTCAATAATATTCACTGTTTACTTACTTAGGCTTATGCTGAGTTCTGTACTATCTTTTAGCCGAAAAAAATCTAGCCTTAAATATCTATTTTAACATCTAAACCCCCCTCCTCCAAAATTCCAACCCTGAATGCGCCACTTGTTTAAAGAGAGAAATACTTTTTAGGAACCTAACAGTATTATAACGTATATCAAGCTAGCACGACAAAGTTATTTTTCCGATTTTAACTTGCACTATAATTTGTCGCTAATTTGTAACCAAATCCAAAAATTTGTCGCTCGTGCCGTTTAGCCATAATCAGCTATAGTGCTAGCTTGATATCAAGCTAGCACTACACATAGCGTATCTCGAAAACGAAATTTCGTAGGATATTATTGTAAAGGCCATAATTTGTCGCTGAAATTGACACATTCAACATATTTGTCGCTAGTCTTATCTTCAACAGATAAGCGAAAAACTGCTGGAAAACCATCAAACAATTAATCAAGGAGTTCTTTTTTACATTTGTTTTAAGAGATAGGATTTATTTACCAAATTTTTTAAATTAGGTTTTCCCTGTTTCCTCAAAGTTGGGCAACACGTTTGATGGTTTTCCAGCAGTTTTTCGCTTATGAGTTCAAGATAAGACCAGCGACAAATTCGTTGAATGTGTCATCTTTCAGCGACAAATTATGGCCTTTACAATAATATCCTATGACATCTTTGATATCAAACTAGCACTACAGCTGATTATGGCTAAACGGCACGAGCGACAAATTTTTGGATTTGGTTACAAATTAGCGACAAATTATAGTGCGAGTTAAAAATCGGAAAAATAACTTTGTCGTGCTAGCTTGATATACGTAGTATTATAGACGTGTTTTTTCCTTATTATTGGCAGTGAGTAGGCAATAAACCTACTTGCAAAAAATATACATATGTTGTTAAATAATAATAAATAGAATTTTATATCTGTAAAAAATGAAAACAACGTTTTTTGATTTTTAATATGAAGTAGTATCTAGGGGTTATTCATATAGGAAGTTTTCACCCCTGGTTTTTAAAAATTTTGTAAAAAGAAACTGCAGTTTTAAACCGTTCATAACAAGTGGGCAAATACTTAAAAATGTTTTTATTTAAAATAAATAAATATTAGAATAAGTTTAAGTAGTTTTCCAATTTTTGATGGAAAAGATAAAATAAAGAACCATCAAAACATTGATCGTTTGTAATCATCTACTGATTAGACAAATTTCACCAAGTAGCTATTGATAAAAATTATTTATAACTAAATAATTTATGTTGCATTATCCAACGGTTTATGAAGTTCTGAAGGCCGGAGAAATTGAAATAATAAAAAAATAAAAAAACTTTTTAATTTTTAATTACTTTATGCACCCCTTTAATTAATTTTAGTTTTGAAACGTGAAGGTCCACTAAAATTGTATATTATACCTATCATGATTTAAAAGTTTTGTTTATGAAATTTAAATTAAATACATTATGTATAGGTATTTGTTGTTGATTACACAAATAAAATAATAAAACCCTAAAATTCCACTTGAGACGTTTTCAAACTTTTAATAAGAAGGTACAATTTTTTAATTTATCTAAAATATTAATGTAAATGACTTACCTGCCATGGTAAATTCTTGCTGCACACACCAGTTGATTATGATATCATTAAATTGATTTACAGCTTAAATAACTACACAAATCTTGTTATCTTAAGGTTTAGATGATAGTATCTTTCTATGTAAAAATGAAAGTGTCTAATATCTTGCTGATAAACGTATAAGTGAGGACTATCATTGAATTCTACAAAAAGAAAGGTCGTACCTACATATTCTTAGAACGCTTGCAGTCCAATTATGTTTTTTGAACTTTTGCCTTGTAATCAATATGCCAACTTATCGTTAGTAACAGGTACGATTGCAATTCTGGTAAATGATATAATTCTATTGTTTTCAGTAATTGTTGTAAATAAAATTGTACTAACGATAAGTACCAAATATACGTATCTATGTATTAATGGTAAAAACGTAAAAATTAAAACAACCCTGTGTTAAGATATATATATATATAATTGCCTTTTGTCTTTCAGATAGTTCAGTACATACGTACCAAATAATTAAACATTATTCATATTTGCACAATACGTTTGTGGTGCAAAAATTACTAGTTGAATTAGGAAAAAAATAACAAAAAACTATAAAGAATCCAAAGGTCAAAAGGGGAAGAAATAAAATTCTGTCAGTACAGAATAATTTTTTATATTACACATGTAAATAATTGTAATATCAAATAGCACAAAAAAAATAAACATTAACGATTTGTTTTAAAGAAAAGATTGTATACGTTAATAGGTAAAAAATAAACAATATAAACAAAACCACAATTCTATAATCAACGTGGGTAAGTAAGTGCATTTTTATGGTATTTGTATGTTATTAAAAATTAATATAAAACAAATAATAAACATTCATATGTTAACGTTAACAAAAGAGAAAACAATAAAAAGAAAGGGTTCAAATAATAAAGTGTAATAATACATTTTTACGATGTTGACAATAATTAAAATGGAATAAGCACAACACAATTATATATAATATTGCAATTTTAAACTAAATTGTAGACAATTAGAGGTACCATAAAGTACAGCAGCAGATTTTTGTGTTAAAAAAGCATAAAGCAGGCATGTACATAACTAAATTCATATCATAAAGGGTTTATTTTTAATACAGATTATTTTTCATCACACTTTGAGTGCGTGTAACTATGTACCATATATAGGTATATGAATAATATTATATTAAGAAGTTCCTCCAAACTGTTCCAAGTTTTTATTTCCTTAGGTTCTTAAAACCAAAATTTCATATTCTGGAAAACTCATTTCTTTGCAGTCAAATGGAATATACAGACATCTGTGACTTGGATGAACCTAAACATAAAAAAATAATACAATTCTGAAAAATATTTAAAATATAGGGTAGGGGGTAATAAGGCCTTTTCATTTTTTGAAATCTTACTCAGCCAGGTTTGTTAAGAATTAAGAAGTGTTTTTTTTCCATATTTTCATTGATATACTGTCACATAGTGTTCATATTTTTCCAAAATAATATTTTTTTTTGTTTTTTATTTCTTTATTTTTGTTGTAATTTAAATATGTAACTATGTGGGCCAGTATAAAATAATAAGTTTTGGCAGTCAGACAGGGAGTAAGATCAAGCAAGCGAGTGAGAAGGGTTAGGGTGGTGTAGCGGGTGACCGCTATCACCCACCCTAATGTCCTATTAAAACTCCATGCCATTATCAACGCCCCTAGTTGATAATTATTTAGGTAAGTCGTTTTTACGTATTATCTATTTTATGACATTTTGTAATTGATTATCTTTAAAAACACCATAAAAATTTCGCTTATTCGTGGCAATACTTCGGTGCTCCAGAATGTATTTTATTGAATCTCAAAAATTTTACTTTTTCTTCCCTAAATATTTTTCAATGTTTCTTGCGCTAAATTGAAGGTCTTCAAATCGCGCATGATGAAAAATGGTTTCCAAAATTTTGAAAAAACTATATAAGTAATACTAGCAGCAATACCCGACGTTGCCCGGGTAAGAATATATTACACGTTTGATGGAACATTCTAGAATATTCGCGAATTTCGAACTATCCAGAACATCCCATAATGATTCAAAACACTTTCTAACTTTTTTTAACACTCTGAAACATTCTTGAATGCTCTTCAAGATTCTGGAACATTCTTGAACATTACCAAATCATTCTGAAATGTTATAATAAAACATTCTTTTACTTCTTAGAACATATTTGAACTGCCTGTAACATTCTAAAAAAATCTGCTTCATTCTCATCCCCACTCCGAGCTGTTTTTTGGGTGAGTAGTGACATTAGTAGACGCCTGGCGAGGATGACTAATCGATTGATAATAATTGATCAGTTATCGACCACTGAGAGTTGAAGATTATTACAGTACTAATATCGCTATTAAAAAATGGGGGTTGGTGGTAGAAGGATGAAAATTAATGAAAATTAAGGGTTGTATGTATTTTTTAATGCCAAATCATAAAAAAATAAAAATAAAAAATTTTGTCCAAAACATAAGAGAAAAAAGTTAGGGGTGGACAACTCTTATCACTTGGGGGTATGAAAAATAGATAGTTCCCGATTCTCAGACCTACTGAATATGCATATAAAATTTCATAAAAATTGGTCGAACCGTTTCGGAGGAGTATGGTAACTATAGAGAATTTTATATATTAGATAAATTTTCTTGTTTGTGTTTTCTCTATCGATGGTGATTCTCTGAAAGTTTTCATGAAAATAGATTATTTTTTTCGTCATAATGTGGTGGTCAAAGGATTTTATTCTAAAAGGCCCTTTAAAGTTCTTGTATACCTTCTTCTACTTTTGATTAGTGTTTTTTAACTTTGCCTTTGGCCTGAAGATTTATTTAGACTTGTGTGCTAGATTTTAAAATTTGTAAAGAGTAGGTATGTTATCTTACTTTTCCTACTGTATGAGCCCCCTCATGCCAAACGCGTCCAATATAAAGAATTTCCCCATCTGTGGTTCTCCCTCCTTCAACCGCTCCGAAAGGAACATGACCTCCACTACTTGGAACCCAGTCGAAACGTTGTTCACATAAAACCTTTGAAAACATTGAATGACATTAGAGAAACCATACAATGATTTATATCTACCACACTAGCTGCGAAATACGTTGTATATAATTAAGATGAAATTTATTTATTAATTATTCAATATTTCATTGGTTTTATTATTTTTTTCGTGGAACTATTTCTTTTCTAAAATAAAAGTAGCCTAAGTTACTGCTTATTATATGAGCTATCTGCCAGTGAAAGTCCCGTCAAAATCGGTCCAGCCGTTTCAGAGATTAGCCGGAACAAACAGACAGACAAAAATTGTAAAAAATGTTATTTTGGTGATGTACCGTGTATACATCCATAGGTATACATTTAATAAAAAGCGGTTGTTTTAATATTACAAACAAACACTTCAATTTGATTTATTTGTACAGATAAAAAGTTCAGACTTGTTATTAAAAACAATGTTATTTAGTTACGGCGGTATAAGGAATTGAATTTTTAGACTGTACCTGAAATATTTTTCATGTAAAACTAGAGCTTTTTGAAAAATTGTCAGGAACTTTCATAAACTTTTTTTATGATAATGGAGATGGGAAAAATGAAATGCGCCTGCATTAAAAAAAACAGTCTGTAGTTTTGGGCACATAAATATTTCTTTAAACTTTATCATCTGGTCTGTCCCATGGACCATGTCAAAGCAAAACTTAGTATATTCTGTATTTCTTTAAACTTTTCAAGTTGTTTTTTGGAGTTTTTATTACCTACCTAAAAATTTATGTTTCGTGTGTTCTCCTCCCCCATAAGCAACATACGCCACATGTTTGTCGGGAATGACTTTTGCTGGGATCCAATCTCCCCCATGGTAGGCTCTTCCTACATAGATCTCTGAACCATCTATATCAGTACCTCCACGAACAGCTGTAGGAGGGACTTCTCTGTCTGATGTCCAATCTATCCAGTAATATCCCGCTCCTAAATTTAAAAATTTTTGATGAAATCGTTTTTAAATTGATTATAAAAATATTATAAAGTTAGTAACAGAAATAATTAGTCACTCCTGTGGGAAGTTGAATGCTTCATAAAATTGGAGATTTCATGTCATACATATATACAATTAGTGGATTCATATTCATGAATATTTAATAATTATCTGCCTAATGGAAGATAAAAATGACTAATTGTGAGGTTTTGAAGTATTTGTCATCCAAAGATATACAATTATGGTCTTCGACTGCTATTGTTTGATAATACATATCTGTATCATGACTTCCTATAATTTTGGAGCTGGATAATTGCAACAAATGTCGATTTTTACAATTTTTTTGGTTTTTACATTAAGGGGTAGTTATTGTAGCGCTGGAAACTCTCCAAAATCTTTTATAATTATTTATTCTTTTGAATTGTAAAATTTGGACTTCAAGATTCAAAGCTCATTAGGAACGATGAAGGTTTTTCTTTTTTACAGCTAATTAATTTTCGTTAGGAAACTTCATTTTGAATCTTTGTAACTTTGATATCATTCTTACCCTGACAAGGTACATTTTCATATTGGCAGCGATAAGGTTCTGTCATTGAATATCTCGTTTGACTTTTTAAGGTTCTGATAAAGACCTTCTCAGTACGTTTTTGCACTGGTGGAACCCGCGGACTAGGATTAATAAATTGTCGTGGTCCACGTCGGTGGTGATGACCACTGTGGTTAGGTCTCATATAATTGTTAGGATTGTTACAATGGCAGTAACAACAACAGCAAGTTGTTACATTTGGAGAACAAGAAGCAGCATTGGTATGAGCACAGGGTTTGGCTGTAACGGATTGGGGTGGATTAGGGGTGTAGGGAGGTGGAGGTGTTCGGCGAGGCGGGTCTATTGAGGGAGGTTTATAAATTGGCCCAGGCGGGGGCGGGACCGATAAGGATTGATATTTCTTTTCTAAAATAAAAAAAATATTCATGCCTAATAATGTTAATACGTAGTATGTATTTTTGCCACCTAAAATACCCTGGGGGGAATTAATAAGATGTAGTAGTAGTAGTAGTAGCCTTAATTTAAAAAGTAATTTTTTTATTAGATAATTTTAACCCTCAGTTATCAATTTAAGTACTTAAGCAGGAGTATTAAACACGAGACGATTTTTAAGCACTTAGTTAATTTGAAAAAATATTTAAAAGTATTTGCGTGGGCATATATTGTCTTCTTGTTATTTCTTATTTAATTAAACTTCACTGTAAAGAAATTATTTTTACAAATTTCTGTGAAGGGTTAGTAAATTGGCTAGCATATTAGTTAAAAGCACTTGTTAGAACATTTATTTCAAACACCACACAAACACAAAAAACTTACCATAGGCGTGGTTGCTCCTTGTATGATTAGAAGATGGAGAAGATGATGGAGATGAAGAAGAGCTCGACGAGCTACTATGCGGTGGTGGAGGGTAGTAAGTTTTGGGTAATTCGGGATAAACAGGTCGAGAACCTGGTACGGGAACAACATCGTCCGATTCATGGGCAGGAGCCGTGGGATATGGACATGATCCTTCAGGCGAAGAAGGGTTATGTCCAAAAGGTGGTGGAGGGTAGTAACCTCCAGGAGGTGGAGGATAATGACCATGGGGTGGTGGCGGACCGTGATGCCCTTCATAAGGAGGAGGAGGATAAGCAGGATGGTGTCCTCCGGGAGGGGGAGGGTACGATAAGGAAGGGGGGTAGTTATATCTGGGGTCGTAATCTAGAAAACACTAGCACTCAGAACTTTTGTACATGTAACGACATGTTAAACGAGCAATGCAAGTAACACCTATACATAACATAAACAGTTTAATTAGACCAAATTTTTTTTTGCATTGCTAGTCCAACTAATCAGCAATTTATTAGAATGCGTAAAGCAGTGGTCAACATTAAAATTGAATCCCTCAACCCTTCAATTAAGTTCTTACCTAAACGTTCATGGAGATTTTAGTTTGAATGGAGTATTTACAGGTGTCTTAAGTGGCAAAAATGTTGCAATTTTAATGTTAACCATTAATTCAAAATTAAAAACAAATTGTAGCTTACCTGACATTCTGAAGAGTTTTCTGGAACAGTAAATTTTTCTAGATACGTACGTTAAATGACTATCAAATTAAAAATATAGTCCGTCGTCAGTGTTATCTTACTACAATAGATAAAATCCCCACTTTATGGAATTTTTAATTGGCTTTTCTCACATGCTTTTATCCTCACTGTTGCTGACTGTAACATATACATATGAACTGTATAAACAATCCAACTAATCACGCTTTTTATTTACTTTTTACAGCTACATAGATAGGTATATAAATATTAATTCATTGTTCACTAAAGAACAAACGTATTTTAATAATTAACCCCTTAACATAACGACAAAATATATTTTTAAAATGCATTATTTAAATGCTCAATTTTATTGAAAACCTGACTTCTGTGGTATTTATTATGGATCATTATTATTGTTTTGGAAGTGCGTTTTGATTATCAGAATTATTTATTATGTGACATTAAAGTATTTTAAAAGCCCAACTAGTAAATACGTTAAAAATTTACCTACTCATCAAGGAATTGTTACCACCACTGTTAATATTTAATCACAAAATTATAAGGGTTAAATATGTTGCAAACTTTGACAAATCACTTTTGAAGGTGTATTGAATGCTTCTAATCAATAAATTATCATCATGGAACTATTTAACGTTCTTGAAATTATCTGTGCGATAAGAATAGTGGGGGATTATTTTTAATAAATTTCTGAAACTTAGTAGTGTTCTAAGGTGTACTGTGGCGGCTCATGGGTCATATTTATGGGATAACAGCCTTCTTATTTAAAAGTTAATATTACTTTGATGACCACCACTATTTTTGTTATTTACAGATAGATTTAATACAATAATAAATCTAAACACTGCATTTATTATCTTGACACGAGACACAAAACATTAATAAAATGAAAAATTGACAGGATGAAGGAAGGTCTTTACTAATTGTAAGATTAATAGCAAAAAGTTTTATTTAGGTATTCTCTTTGTTTGCTTATCTCCAAACCGCATTTCCTGGAACACCAACGTTTTGCAAACAATCATTCATAAATTAAGGTTATTTATGACGATCAAATTTATTATAGCTTTGGGGTAAACAGTAGATTGATAAAAAAATATTGTAAGAAAAATGCATATCATTGTTGGTAAATTAGATTTGATGTGACCATATTGTAATGGAACCAGCAGGAACGAAAACGTGGGAGGTGTTTTTTTTAGTTACTTATTTAACTTCACTTTACAACGTATAACTAGATGTGGATAATTGAATAGTTTCAATAAAAAGATAGTGACGAAAGTTGACAAGAACTTGATGACAAAAATAATTGACGAGAACTGACTTAAATGATGCAAGATTTTACCTTAAATAGAATTACACATACAAATACATAAATATACATATGCATGCAAGTAAAATGATAATTATTGATGAGCTAAAATTGAAAGGAAAACTAAACACATGGTCCTTTATTGGTTTAAGATAATTAAGAAATTATTATTTGTAGCGGATGTTACTGTTTGGTTGCAATATTGAACAATTATGGGAAGAATAAATACAAGAAACTTACACTAGAGCGAACAAATTTGAAATCGTCACATACACAATTTAATCTAATCTAATTCTAAATCTAAATACATATATAAAATGTTCCTACGTAAAGACAGGATTTTCTCTATCTCTACCTACTCCAATCAACTTCCTGTTGGGGTGGTAAATACCCCGTGGTCTCCAGGTGGGAGTAAGGGAGTTTGGTCGCGGTGGGTGGTTGTAGGTGGCAGAAAGGTGAAAAGAAATATTTCTGTCCTTTTTAAGTCATAAGGACTTCCGGGAAGATCTCAAAATTTCTTAAATGATCTAAAAAATTATAAAATGAGCGCACTCTTATTATCGACTTAGAATGTTCGAAAAAGTTCTAAAAATTTCTTGAATGATCTAGAAAGTTTCAACAAGTGTACATCTACGTTTGACCGATTTTTATGAAATTTTATATGCATATTCAGTGGGTCTGACAATCGGCTACTATCTATTTGTCATATCCCTAAGTGATAGGGGTTGTCCACCCTAACTGTTTTTTTATTTTTTGAACAAAATTTTTATTTTCATTTTTTTTATAATGTGGCATTAAAAAATACATATAACCCTTAATTTTCACCCTTCTACCGCCAACCCCAATTTTTTAATAGCGATATTAGTACTGTAATAATCCTCAACTCTCAGTGGTCGATAACTGATCAATTATTATCAATCGATTAGTCATCCCCGCCAGGCGTCTACTGATGTCACTACTCACCCAGCAAACAGCACGGAGTGGGGATGAGAATGAAGCAGATTTTTTTAGAATGTTCAGGGAGTTCAAATATGTTCTAAGAAGTAAAAGAATGTTTTATTATAACATTTCAGAATGATTTGGCAATGTTCAAGAAAGTTCCAGAATCTTGAAGATAATTCAAGAATGTTCCAGAATGTTAAAAAAGTTAGAGAATGTATTGAATAATTATGGGATGTTCTGGATAGTTCTAAATTCGCGAATATTCTAGAATGTTCCATCAAACGTGTAATATATTCTTACCCGGCCGATGCCGGGTATTGCTGCTAGTATCTACTCTTTATAAGAAGGGAGAGGAGCAATTTTAATTTTAACTTAATTACTTATAATCAACAAATTGCAGGTTACCTGACATTTTGACGACTTGTCTGGAATAGTAAATTTGTTTAACTTAAGTAGCTATCAATTTCAAAATATGGTAAGTCGCCTGTGTTATCTTGTTGTATAGTAATAAATAAAATCCCCACTTGTGCTTGGGCTTTTCCGTTTACAATTGTAACGTTCTGTATTAGAAATTATATTTATAAAAAATATTAGTATTTGTGCTTTTTATCTATTTTTTACAATTAGATATTTACTAAATAATAAATGTTGTTTAATGCCTTGACATGAACTCTCAATAGCAACAGAATCGGTTAATTGAAAAAAATTTTTTTTCAATAAATTAAAAAAACAAAATGAATAAAAATAAAATTTGAAACTGCTTACTTTTACGTAACTAAAAGAAAACTGGAAAGCAAGTTCTTAATTAAATCCTAAAATCGTGAATGGGTAATAAATAAAAACGTATGCTAGGGTGGTAACGAGTTTATTTAATTTAACCTACTAACAAATATTATTATTTAATAAACATAATAAAGTAGGTATATGTGTACACATCTGCATTAATATGTTAATACTTGGCTCATAAAATAATGTATTATTACAGCCCTTTTTGCTTATCGTCTCATCTTTATTGACTTTTAAGACGTAAAGTTTACAACTTGAATCATCGGTTATCGGTTATCATGGAAGGTCTCCACCTTACCAAATAAGGCCTTACGTCTTGTAGTTGATTATTAGTAATACTGTGTTGAATCCATTCTATAATAATATGCTTTACAGTTTTGGGACAGTTGCGATCGATATCTGCAACTGAGTCTTTTATATGAAGGTAGTGGGTTGCGTCTTCTGTACCATTTGTTTCATCGTTTAATATTTCTCCTCCATAAGCTTTAAAGTATCTGAGCCAGTCAGCAAATCTTTTATCTCCATTTTTCTCTACTATAAGTTTAACTCCCTCAAAGAGGTCTGGTAATGGTTTGATTATTTTGTTGTTCTTATTTTCGTCAGTTTCCATTTTTGAAGAGGAATCGATATTATTTATAGTCGATGTTGAGGCTTCCGTTTCCGATGCTTTTCGTTTTTTAGAAATCGATGGATTCTCTTCATCCGATTCGTTTATACTTTTCCGTTTATTAGGTGAGGTCGTTTCAGAAATTTTGTTGACTACTAAAGTAGTATCATCATCATCATTTTCGTGACTTAAGTCATCCAAATATTTCCCTATATCGGAATTAGTTTTAGATTTTTCGTAAAGTACTTTGAGTTCCTTCAAAGACGTTGCAGTTTCCCAAGTTTTGTCGTCTCTTATTTTGGTAACCCTCGGAAACCTAACAAGGAAATAATATCATGTATTATAAAAGAAGCTATCGATAACTGAGTTATTTACCTAATGGATATTCCGTTGGCTGTATGAACATCGTGTTGAGTAAATTCTGCCCCTGTTATCTCCCAGACAGGTTGCATTTTCGGATCTTTTGCAACGAAATCAGGAATCATGGACTTTGTGCACATCAACCATTCTGGAACTTTAGCTGAGTCTCCACTTATTTTAACCATGTCCAACTCTGTCTGAAGTTGTTCCAAAGTTTTATCATCGTGTCCAGTGTGGACTTTGGTAACTGTACAGAATTTCTTTATTCTCGAATCGAAACAACCCATGAGAAATACTGACATCATTCCACCTTTTTTTCCAGTTCCAAACCTGTCACAAAAATAATTTCCATTCAAACAATTCGTATAAAATTCAGTAAACCTACCAAGCTCCTAAAACAATTAAGTCTGCACTGTCGGCCATTGCTCCTCCAAACAAGTAATCCTTCTTCACTTTTAGCCAGTGCCTTTTACCGGGTTCATACACGCTTTTCAAGTCTTTCAGTACAAGACCTTCCAAACCCACTTTTAGGACTTTCGAAATCATGGAAGCTAACTCGTTGGGTTTATGCATAATTTCCATTTTCGAAAACATAACATGATTTGGTATTTCTACCATGACATCCTTCAGTATTTTCTTTCTATGTTCGAGAGGTTTATTTGTAAGGTCTTCACCGTTATAATAAATGCAATCGAAGACAAAAAGGCAAACATTGGCATTTTTGAACTCACTTTTTTTATGAACTCCCAAACTTCCAAAAGGCAGCGGTTTACCTTAATGAAGAAATAAACATTTATTTTGTATTAATTTCATAAGTATTATTGTCATTACTTACCATCGTTCGTATCGATTAGCAACATTTCACTGTCAAGTATTAGATCCTTTCCATGGGGAAACGCTTGTGGTATGTAATCTTTAAAATGGGCCACATTATGGGGCCTTACAGGCTTTAAGCTGCGGGAGAAATACTTAAACTCGTTTCCCATTTTGTGTACTTGAACACGTTCACCATCGTATTTAACTTCGGAGTACATTCCATTCGGACACTTCTTCATTGCTTGTTCAATCGATTTACATGCTTCCGCTAACATTGGAAGTACTGGAGTCATCAGTGAAATTTTTGCTTTAATTGATGAACCCCCTAACACTTTACCGGAACCCTTTAAACATCTAAATAAAATGTAAATACGTATTAGAAAGTTTTTGTACAAACGGAGTTCCTCAAGGGTCCATTATTGGATCTCTTTTATTAAATATGTATTGTCCAAAATTTGAAACTAATAATAAAAAAAAAATTTCATAACAAGTTACCTATCAATAACCGAGTTCAAGTCCCGAGATGCTTGATATGCTTCATAAGCATTCTTATGAACTGCATCCAGTACGTGTTTGGCTCCTGCATTAATTCTTAAATCGCCTTTTATCAACCTCACGACGATTTTTAAATCATTTGCGGTACATTTTTTTCCAAATGCCTTGAAATGTTTCATTTGGTCTTCTTCTTTGGTTAGTTTAGAAAGTTCTTCCAAAAAATCGTCAACCTCCTGGAGCGTTAACGAACTTTTTTTGGCCGGTTTAAATGCGCTACTCTGGTCGAAAAAGTATTGTATTGTTTCTCCAATATCACCTTGTTCCAAGTGTTCCAGCATCTCGTCCTGATTTACTTGGAAAATCCTGGCAAAAAGTTTTATTAACTGCTTGCTTTGAAGATTATAAATTCTCTTGACGACCCCCGGTAGAAGAAGGCGACACCACTGTGTTATATCCCCTATAAATAAGGTTATAGGAGTTCTCTAATTGTTCTCGATTATTTCGGCGTTTATATGTTAACTAGAATTGAATAAAAGTCAATGTTATTGTATTACCTTTAAATCCATTTCCTTCACTTCCTTGTGTGAATAATGTTGCAATTATTGTAGTCTTCTCAGTGTAACTACTGACGTTTGTGACATCCGCCAAAAGTCGTCTAAATTCCCTAAATTGGTTGTCTTTATGATTGGCTTGGTTGAAAGCAGTGTCACTGGTAGTGGCTTTGTGGTTTTCACTATTTGACTGAGTGACCTCTTGGGAAATTGAAGTTTCATTCTTTTTCTTGACTGGGGACTTTTTTTGGACTTTCTTAGATGGTGATTTAAAAGGGAATGCTTTATCAGCAAGCTTATTATTGAAGTCGTTTATTTTTGCAAGGATACTCTTCCGATCTGCGTCATTGAGGTCAGACCATCCACCAAGATCGTCTTCGGATTCAATTTTTATGGTGGTTGCTCTTTGTCTTTGAAATTGCTCAAACATGCAGTCTACATGGTACCACTTTTTCATGGTTCCAGGACCAAAGTTGTTTGGTCCCTAGTTTTGCAATTCTTAGTTCTCCCGTTGGACATTTTTGTTTGCACTTTTTGCATGCTGCTCTTCCCACCTTTGCTCTGTCTATGAAGAACGGTTTTTCGTCTAAAACATCTTCTGTATCGGACATGGCTAAAATTTAACAGGTAGGTATCTGTCTTTTAGAAATGAATGTTACCGGTTTATAGGAATATATAATAGATTTTAGATATGAAATTAATTTTGTAAATGATTTAGAAAGACGTCCACATTTTATCGGTTATCGTTGTCGATTAAACATGCCTTTTGTTGTAATGAAAACGTATTATGGTAAGCATAACCTCTCTGCTCTGTGCTTCGTACATAACAAATGCTACGTTATTGGTGTTCAATGTTCATGTTAACAGTCAGGCGGTATTTCCATAATCGATAATGGCTCTACAACCCAAACCGGATGTTTTTACTACACGACCTTGTCATGGTCATAACGAAGCCAACTAAGTAACTGTATGAGTGTTTGTCATGGAATTTTTAGTTATTTTTCTGTCATTAAAAATCCTGATGGGAATAGAGAAAATTGCAGGATTCTTTCCAGATAATGTTGATATTTTGAATGTTATTTAAATATTACATACCCCTCTTCATTCAGTAAAAATGCCCGCACTTGTTGTTTTCTATTCGTTTCCATTTTAAATTAAATAATCTGTAAAAGCATCTTCAAAAAATTGGATATTCTACCAAGAGGGGGCGCAATTTCTGAAATTGTTTGTAGAACTCGAAACTAAGGGGTTGTGTTCGAGATTTTGTTTATAAAAAGATTACAATTCCTCAGCGTTTGTATTTAATTTTTGTTAACTAGGAGCAGTTAAATCTAAATACATATATAAAATGCTAATGTTCGTACGTAAAAAGACAGGGTTTTCTCTATCTCTACCTACTCCAGTCAATTTCCTGTTGGGGTTGTAAATACACCTTGGTCTCCAGGTGGGAGTAAGGGAGTTTGGTCGCGGTGGGCGGAAGTGGGTGGTTGTAGGTGGCAGAAAGGTGAAAATAAATATTTCTGTCCTTTTTAAGTCATAAGGACTTCCAGAAAGATCTCAAAATTACTGAAATGATCTAAAAAATTCTAAAATGAGCACAAACTGTTATTATTGACTTAGAATGTTCGAGAAAGTTCTAAAAGTTTCTTGAATGATCTAGAAAGTTTCAAAAACTGTACATCTACGTTTCAAAGTGATGTACATCTAAATATTCTAGTGTTCTGGTACCTACTAGGAATTTCGATGTTCGATGATATATAAATCAACATTCAGTGACTCTTTGTCAGTTAAATTGTGTTTGCAGTCGAGTGAAGATCAATTGGAAACAAGAGCGAACAGTGGCCAAAAAAATTGAAATGTTTAATGGCCGAATAAGTCTCTCAATATCTACGTTATCTATAATATAAATCTAGGTATATCTACATTAAAAAATAGATCCATACATATTTTTTATACCATTAAACATGTGATGTATTTTAACCCGAGCAACGCCGGGTTTCACTGCTAGTATTTAAAATAAAGTTTATCGTAACTTCTCCTTATTATTATTATTTTTTTCAAAGAAATGTGAGGGTTACTTTTTCTTGAAATACAAGAGACACGTTTAAAATAATTTAAGTCTTTTATTTATTTCACAACAAAATTTACATTAAATATTGCAGACAATACGACAAATACGACGTACTTAGTGGCCAGCACCATTAATTTTTAAAAACAAATATCTACATTAAAATCTTTTAAAAACAAACAGAACAAGATAATTTGCAATCAACAAACTAAGAACAAAAAAAAAACAGAATAAAACAAAAAGGTGCAAATAAGTTACATTAAAATTATTTCTAATTTAAGCTGGATACGAGTAAATGCTGGGAATGGCTGGTTCATATTTTGTGTTGTACATTTGGCCTTTGATAAATGCTTCGATGTCATCTGGTTGAGGGAAAACGAAGGCATTGCCTGTACAAAAGATTAATCGTTATAATTCATACACACCCTGTATATTTTATATATCACAAATATTTACCAGTTTTGTAGGCGTGTTCTACAATTTTTGTTGCAATTTTAATGGAACAATTCTGGATAGTGTTGAGTGGGGGATACAAACTTCCCGTTTCCAAATCATTCTCGGAAACAAGATTAGCCAAGGCCTGAAAATGGAATAAAAATTGAAAATGATAAAATATAAATTCAATTGAAAACTAAAACCATTCAGAGACAAACATTAGGAAAAGGATAAGAGGAATTTACCTCGGCTGCCATTAAGAACACATCTTCTCCAATTGTTCTAATTCCGGCACACACAACCGCCAAAGCTATCCCAGGGAATATATAAGAGTTGTTTCCTTGTCCTGGATGGTATGTCTTTCCATTCAGTGTGAAAGGTGGAAACGGCGATCCACTAGCAAATACTGCTTTTCCCTTTAAAAAGCCACAACACGATTTGTTAATAAATAAAACAATAAATTATCAAATTTATGGTAACTTGAATTACCTCTGTATGAGTATAAGCCTGTTCGGCAGTACATTCTGCTTTGCTCGTTGGGTTGCTGAGGGCGAAAATAATTGGTCTAGCATTGTTTTTGCCCATGTCCTGAAGTATTTCAGTCGTAAAAGCACCTCCAATAGCCGCTGCACCGATCAGGACTGATGGCTTCACAGTCTTTACAACTTCAGTTAGTGTTTTAATTGGAGCATGAGTTTGGGCGAAGTGAGCCTTGTGCACCGTTATACCACCTTCTGGTCTGTCCTTCACGATGAGGCCTTTCGAGTCCACCAACCAAATCTTCGATTTTGCATCTGCTTCAGATGTTCCTTCTTGTTTCATTGCCATCACGCATAGATTTGCAATACCTACAAAAAAAATTGTCAGTCAAAAGTTCTAAATTTTGAAACGGAAACGGAGATTATCTGACACTCGGAGATTTTCAAAATTTAATAATATATTACGGTACCTAAGGCAGCTTCTCCGGCTCCTTGGAATACTATCACATTGTCAGAAAGTCGAGTCTTAGTGACCCTGAGGGAGGCCAACAGTCCTGCCACAGCTACACTAGCAGTTCCTTGAATATCGTCGTTAAACGTACAGTAACTGTTCCTGTAATTTTCCAATAACCTGAAGGCATTTGAGTTTCCGAAATCTTCGAACTGAATAAGGCAATTTTGCCCGAAACGCCGAACTACTGCTTGCATGAATTCATCAATGAAGTCGTCGTATTCCTTGCCAGTTACCCTTTTTTGTCTCAGGCCTATGTACAATGGATCGTTTAATAGGGTTTGTGTATTTGTACCCACGTCCAAGGTGATGGGCAGGCACTGGTGGGGTTTGATACCGGCGAGGGCAGTGTACAGAGCCAGTTTTCCAACTGGAATTCCCATACCATTAGCTCCCAAGTCTCCTAGACCTAAAATTCTTTCTCCATCAGTGACTACGATTGCTCGTACGTCCAATTCGGGCCTAAAAATGAACTTGAAATAAATTTTTGTTGCCTTTTGGAAAATTGTGGGAGGACTTGCCAATTCCTTAATATTTCGTATACGTGTCCTTTGTCATGAATTGTGATGAACAGTCCTCTGGGTTTGAGAAAAACCAAGCCAAACTTCTGACACGCCAATCCTACTGTGGGAGTATATACAAGGGGCATCATTTCTTCTGGATTATCCGTTACTAATCGGAAAAACAATTTTTCATTTCTGTCCTGTAGAGGAAATGAAATAAATTAGTTAGAATAACAACTACCATAAGTTCAAAGAGCGATGGTTACATATTGCTAAACACGGAGCATAAATTAAGTCACTCACAATGGGAGAGGCCATTTAGTAAAATATTTTTCATATAAACCAGGAAGTAAGGGGCAAGCAAGCAACAGAAAATATGGAAGAAAAGAAAGAAAGAAATAAATAAATAAATAAATATAAATTGCTGAGTCTACCATGATTGTACCCACCGCTCTAAATAGTCAATAGGCTTACAAGTAAACTCATAAGGTACATGTATTTATTGAGATCATCGTCCAGCCTTTGAAGGGATATTTTAGCATGTTGAAGTTGTTCATCTTGGCTTCTGACAACCGGTGGCAGAAGTCCCTGAATGCCAAGTGCCTGACGCTCTTCCAACGTGAATGCAAAACCCTGAAACAACAATATGTACCATATACCTACTAGTACCAAAAATATGCTTAAAAAGTAAGTTTTTAATCAGATTAATGGTTTAATACATCGAGTAAAAATTGAACATCGCACTAATATTATAAAGGCGAAAGTTTGTGAGTGTGTATGCTTGTTACTTCTTCACGTCTAAACGGCTGGAGCGATTTTAATGAAATTTGGTATGGAGTTAGCTGACACCCTGGATTAACATATAGGCTACGTTTTACTGCGGGAAAATATCTTATTCCCATGGGAAAATCGATGAAAATGAATTCGCGGAATATTATAAATGCGAAAGTTACTCTGTCTGTATGCTACACAATCTCGCCTAAAATTTACTGAACCGATTTAAATGAAATTTGGTACAGAGATAGTCTAGAGCCTGAGAAAGGACATAGGTTATTTTTTAATGCGAAAAAAGGATTATAAGGGGTTGAAATAGAAAAGTTTGTGCGAAAATTCCGTAATTTTTAAAGATAGAAGCTTGAAACTTATTTTTTAGGCTTTTGATTAGATATAAATAAATACGGCATTCAATGTTTGTAAAAATTTTACCCTAAAGGGGATAAAATTAGCCGATGAAAGTTTTTTTGTAATGACGTCGTCCAAAAAGTTTACGGTCCAGAAAATTAAAATATTAAGTGTAAAAAGTTATAGAGGTTTTGTTTATTTCGATCAATAAAAGTAGTTGAATACTAAGCTATATAAACTATTTTAAACTATAATTAAACTATATTAATCTATAATATTATAAATGCGAAAGTAACTCTGTCTGTCTGTGTGTTACGCAATCACGCCCAAACTACTGAACCGATTTAAATGAGAATTTGGTACAGAGATAGATAAGTACATAGATATAAAGCTAGAGGTTTGAAACTTATTTTTTAGGTTTTTGATGAGATAAAAATACATTTAAAGTTTGTAAAAATTTTACCCTAAAGGGGACAAAAATAAGGAATGAAAGTTTTTGTGTAATGACGTCGGCAAAAAGGCTTACGGCCCAGAAAATAAAAATATAAAAGAAAAAAAAATTAAATGCTGCCGAAAGTCACTACTCCACGCGAACTAAGTCGCGAGCATAGCTAGTAGGTATTAGTATATTAATGGAAATATTTGATAGGATGAGTAGATTAGTAGATCTGAGCCACATGCAATATGTTTTCAGAACAGTGAGTTTAATAGGTATATTAAGCTCAAAGGGGGCTCGACTTTTACTGAATTAATGTTTCTAGGATGAGTAAAAATCAAGTATATGTGAGATATTTTAATTCCACAAAGTTCAAAAACGTGTCGTCAGTTGTAGATACTGAGCGTTTTTAATTATTTTTTAAGATATGACGTAATTATCTTGAATATAATAGAGAATTAAATTGTTGAATTGTTTGTTCCTATTATCTCCAATGTTTACCCTGTGTCCCAGAAATAACCACGTGCTTTAAATATGCTAGGTAATTAATAATGATTGTAATCTAATTTGTACGAAGGTCGCGAGAATGAGAGGGAAATGTAATAAGTAATCGAGTTAAAAGCACTCAAATTAATTTCCGTGGTAACTATTTTTTTTTTATTATTATAAAACAATTAAAAATGAGTACGCACTAGAATGATAAACGTCACAGCTGATAAGAATCCCTGAGAAATGGGGAATTTATAGTTATATACATTAGGTAAAGTTTTGAAATTTAATTGTATTTATTGGAAATAAGAACGTTAGGGGGGGGGGGCATTCCGTTTAGTTTATAAATAGATTAAAATCTGAATTTGCTCTTGATTCCTAAATGCACTCAGCACAAATAATATTATATAATAGCACTCATAATTTAAGTGATTAATATAATACCATACCACTCATTACTTAAGTGAAATTTTAATTAACAGGAGTGTTTAATTTTGTAAAAAAAATGTTTTGTTTTTAATAGTTGGTTATCTGAAACGTGTATCTTTTGCATCTTTGCAATTAAGCTTCGGTATTTTACAAAGTTACGGTTTTGTAATATTTTTTTATTTATTAACGTCATACCTTTCAATAATATTTTATGTTTTACTAATTTGTCTGCAGTTGTTAATTGCTTCATACACTATTTAACTTGATGATAAAATGCTGATATCAGTAAAAGAGCAGTTTGCACCAGTTTTTGCAGTTTTTTCTCGGTTTATTTGTTAGATATGTTGAAATATTGCTAACATAAGAACTAGGCATATAAAATATAAATAATATGATATATTTGAGGACACATGAAAAGATTAACCTTTACAACCACTGGTGTCATTGAAGTGTTTTTGTGATCACAAATTATTTGAACTTTAATTCTGTTTATAATAATAAAAAATTCTTTTGTATCATTGGATTTTTTTTCGTTTACATGCTTTTTATAAACAAAAATATCGCTGAAAATGTGATTTATGCGGAAAGAGAATAACAAGAGTACAATCAGAGGTCGCTGTATAACAATACACGACATAATAATTATAAAACAGCATGCACAGTTCAATTGTGTCAACGACCTAGACAATAAATAACGATTTTGTTTTTTCCATTTTTACTTGTATGTCTCATAAAATAGAGATAATAATTTCGTCAAGTCTGGAAGGTCACTGAAAATCTCATAATAATTTTTTAATAGATACATTGGTAATTCAAAGAAAGGGATTGTTATAATTAAAAACTCATTATGGGATATATACCATCGCCCATTATGGGAAGTGAAGAGTTCAAATTAATAATTTTTAATTTGATGAACGTTGCCTTAATTTGTCTTTATATTTGAACAAATGGAAAAGCTAATTCAGAACCAAAAAATAATAATTACATAATTATGTTTGTTATTTTAACTGTTACGTTCTCTGCCATCAGTTCGGGTAGATACAGTAGGTTCATCGGGTCTTAAAATAGTTTCGCGGAATATATCATTCATTATCTATTATAATTTTTAATTTATTATTATCAATACCGCAAATCACTCTGAGATTATCTGTTTTGAAAACAAAAAAAAAAAACAATATGTTCTTGTGGTTTCCTGGTTCAGTGGATTTTTATCGTTTTAATATCGACCAAAAACCACCATCAGGTGTTTTTAAAATGTCATAAAATTCCATTAATCTTTTTTCGGAAATAAAATATAATAAGTTAATGAAAGTATTTCATAATTTTTGTAAAATTTTGGACACGAGGTTCTCTACATATATTTCTACACAAAGTATAAATAATTTTAGATTTTTCTTACGTCAGAAGTTGCGAAATTAGAAATGATAACGATGCAATTTTTACACAACTTTCTGGACTTAAACAAGTACAATGTGTACCTATGTATTTAGTTATCCCGGGGTCAAAGTATAGTTCAAAATACAACCTTACATTCCTTTTTAAAATTAGTGTGCAAATGTTTTCTTTTTCTTGTTGATTTTTACATATGAATTGTACCTTTAGGTTTAAAATTATTTGATATTTATCTAAGAATAAACATTACAAATTGCGAAAATATATGATATTGATAATGCTTGTTCTCTTTTTTGCTCTTCTTTGATAATATTTTTTACTATTTGCATTAGAGAGTTTATAATTTGCCCTTTTTTATAAAATCTGGGTAGTGATGATACTGTAAATAATATATTGTTTATTAATAATCACTTAACTTAATTGCAGGAGTGGGTATAAAAAACGATAAGCGTATCACTCTTAATCAAGTTACAAAACGAGTTAGGTATACAGATAACATAAAAAGGGCAATCGATCCATCAACTACATAATTTGTTTAATTTATTATTCCTTCGCTGGAATTGAATTATTTATTTTAAAAATAAGTGGTAAACTAAATAAAATTTTTACTGCTGCAGGACGTTTGTTTATTTATTTATTTTCTGAGAAGTCTATATTAAGAACTTCCAATAACATCCGGAATTTTGACGCAATGAATGCGTTTTATGCAAATTTAATAAGAAACGATTTTCTTATGGCAAGGCCGTATGTCAACGACAAAAAATCATTTATTTTCCACAAAATTATAAGTTGTATTGACAAAACTCATTAGCAATTTTTACACACTGTTTACGAGGACAAGGTACAGTTGTACCTATTGAAAATGAAAAATTCAAAAACAAAGTCCAACACAGGAAATTATAAAACAAATTATAACTCATGGTGCGGCAAAATAAAAACGTATGTAAATTTTTATGACTTACTAAATATAAATACATACTACTTTTAGAATCCCAAGAACAAGTTTCAAAAACCACGGACTTTTATGCCTATTTAAAAAAAAACACTGAGTAACACCTGTAAATTGTTCTTAATTACCCATTAGCTGTTTTATAGCGGAAATTTTTGGGGAAATGTTCAAATTAAATTATTTTTTTAATGACAGTATTTTGCATCCAAGTCAAAAACGCTGGTGCAATTCTCTCGTTCCCCATAAACCAGAATGACAACTACAACTATTTTATTACGGAAGTGTGTTAAAACCAATGAGTAATGTCATGGTAAATCCATGGTATCTACCTGCTGTTTAACCTACTAACCAAATTACAAATAAAAGTGAAAGTACAATAACGTTATGGTATTGGGAATAGTACAACTTTGGGCATTACAGAAGAAATTTATAATCCTACATAATGTTACGATAGGGTTCTTAGTCTTGGTCAGGTAAAATTAGAAACGTTAAATAATCACACTATACACAAGTATGAATACCTTCTGGTACTCAGGTACTTTAATGGAACCTCTGAGAAGTACTTTAGAACTGTCACGTTCGCCAGTGCAAAGAATGAAAGAATTATAAGTAATTTTGAACTTTGAATAATAAATTTTTACAACATTTGTAACTAGAAGTCAGAATTTACGTTACAATATTAGTCATTTTTGTTATATTGTTACCGAGGATTAATTTAAAAATAATTTTATAAACTGCCATGGTAAAAAAAGGTGATAACAATTACTGTATTTAATTGTAAAAATTGTTAAATCGTTTCAGTAATAATAAGAATAGATTTTAATTTTATTGAATTTTTTTTGTGATTGTACAGAGCCTAAACCAATTTATAACGAATTAATAATTATTAAAAATCTTACCTTATTAAGGCCAGCACTGTGAAGTCGATCATAACCACTGACTTTCAAAGGGCATACATTGTCACCGGAACCCCACTGTCCTGTACGATCCATACTTAATTTTTCCGTAATTGGTTTTGTTGAAACATTAACATGAACTGCTGCTCCAGATTCGCTTTTACTGGATGTACTGTAACTAAAACAGACGAACCTTTTAATAGAAACAGTCAGTTTTTTCGAGCGCTTGCGCGATTTTAACGAACAATTTCCTACGGATTTTAAAGTGAACTTCGCACTAGGCGCATCTGGGTCGCGATGCTAAAGCGGTGCAGGCGACATAGTAAGCGGAATGAAGTTAGTTGACGAACAATTTTTAGCTACAACATCAATATTACGGACGAAGAAAATTTAAAAAAGGACCTTAGTGTAAAGTTTTGTCAGATTCTGCACCCCATTTTATGTAGACTGGAAGCGACTAGCAACAGGACAACGCTATGGGGTGTAGAACAAGAGGGAGGGGGAAACCTTGCAGTGCATAAAAATATTCAAGATGTAAACGTCTTTGTGCCTGTGTAAATAAGTGGAAGGGGATTTGAAGGGTTCTACAGTAGAAAAATCTTGTTATTAAGTGTTCAGGCTCCTTATTACTTTTATTTTAGTTGTAGTGTTTTTCAGTCTCATAGTAAAGTTCAAATTTAATTTCTTCAAATAGTTACTGACCTATGTATTTCCAGAATTCTAGGCCAATTGTATTACTTCGTACCACCCTTTTGTTATGATTTTTAAGTTTAAATGATCGATCACCCCTACCTACTTATTCCGTCTGTTTTCACTCCCTTTTATTTTCTTGTTTTTCTAGTAGTCGTAAGTAACTATTCTATTAAATGTTACAAAATCAATCGCTACTAGTTTTATTTAAAACATTTGAATAGAACGGGGTTAATTAATGCTCCGAGTAGTTTCCAGATAATTTTATCTCTCGACTACACATAAAGCTTGAGGTATTCGGTTCGCTGTCATTTTTCTATAATTCATGGATACGTGTTTCCACGTATATCAACTATATTAAGCTAGCACGACAGTTATTTTTCCGATTTCTGACGCACTATAATGTGTCGTTAATTTGTTACTAATTCTAAAAATTTGTCGCTTGTGCCGTTTAACCATAATCAGCTGGTATGCTAGCTTGATGGTTTTCCAACAGTCTTTTACTTATCAGCTGGAGAAAAGACCAGCGTTAAATTCGTTGAATGTGTCATCTTTCAGCGACAAATTATAGTGGGTCAGAAATCGGAAAAAATTACTTTATCGTGCTAGTTTGACATACGTCGTGTTTCCAAATCCTTAACATAAGTTTTATGACGTGCGGAACCTTTGAACTTCACGCGAAACTTCGTCTATAGTTGAAGCAGAA
Organism: Agrilus mali; assembly: GCA_029378335.1. Lineage (NCBI taxonomy): Eukaryota > Metazoa > Arthropoda > Insecta > Coleoptera > Buprestidae > Agrilus > Agrilus mali. The sequence goes on along the minus strand of CM055663.1, from coordinate 11,094,503 downwards.
ACGATAGACAATAAGATATAAAGAGTAAATTAAGACTGTTGTTAAAAAAAGTTACTTTAAACTTTGAAATATTACCAGTGGTGGATTTACACATTTGCCGCCCGTAGGCTATTCAAAATTTGCCGCCTCTACCGACACCTACAATTCTATACCCTAATTCACAATCAGTTTTTTTGTCAATTAAATTGCAACTTTATGATTGTATTATATTTTTATCAGACTAATCAACAAATATTGATACGAATTCATTAGGATCAAAAATGTAAGAATGTTAAGAACTTTCGTTGAATGGATATTTACAGCTTTTATTTATTACAATATTTTTTATTTGTTTTTTTTTAATTATCATCATTCTAAGAAATGATAATATTTATGAAATTCTGTGCAACAATATGCAATTTGTTACGTGTAAATTTATTAAATTTTTATTTTACACTCAAACACGTTGTTAATATCATCAGAAATATAAATAGAAAAGTATTAATTTTCCACATTTATATATATCTATATAACATTTGTTATTGTTATTTTTAAGCAATTTTTTTTCGGATCCCATTTCTCTTCGAATAGATATATTTAAGTGGTGAAATATATTACACATTAATTAAATAGTGTGGGTGGACCTAAAGAAAAAATTATGGAAATATTTAATTTAAAAAATAGATAAAAATACTAAATTTAAAATGTAATACTTAAAGGCTATTGGAATATTTAAAAAATTCAAAATCACAATAGTATATTTTATAAATAAGCGTTTAGTAATTTTTCATATACAGACGTTAGTGTATTCAGTATGCTGTATAGCACTAAAATATTATAATTTTTTTGAACCTCGTTTTTTTCCGTGTATAAGATAATAATTTCTTTTTATTTCTGTAAGACAAAAAAATTTTTGAACAAAGTTTGCCGCCCCCTAAAATCTGCCGCCCTAGGCTCTAGTCTATTCAGCCTGCTGGTAAATCCGCCACTGTCTAATAAGTAGCAGCAACCATTAAATTATCTTTACAGAAGTTATAAATAATAATTAGTAAACACTTAAAAACTGTTTCAGTATACGGTATAGCACTAAAATATTGTAATTTTTGTTGATTTTTTGAGCCTCGTTTTTTTTCCTTGTATAAAATAATAACTTTTTTATTTCTGTAAGACAAAAAAAATTTTGAGCAGTTTGTCACCGCCTAAAATCTGCCACCCTAGGCTTTAGCCTATTCAGCCTGTTAGAAAATACGCCACTGAATATTACTTTAAAAAAATAATCTAGTAGGAGTACCTTTGATTTTTAAATCATGACCAAAATTTCGAGATCTGTTTGTCGATAGTAAATATGTGACCCAAGATACACTATAAAATGGTTACGACTTCATGATATGTTGCAATTTTTTTTCAAGGTAATTGTGCACAGCGTATGTATACGTGTATGTATTTCCAATTTGTCTTAGTTTTTAATGAATATTTTTGGATCGATAAATCACTTAATTGGTCCAAATTGATCGATTAATTATTTATTACTGGATTTCTTAAGCGATTAAAGCTCCAAAATTTTCCGTTTATTAATTATACCTAGAATGATCCTAATTAACCTAACCATTAATTGAATTTACTTTAAGATTTCAAAAATTACATTTAACGAAATAAATGTACCTGTGTGACATACCTATTTCCAGTATACTTTGCTTCAGGAAAAGTTGCAATATTTAAAACTTGAGCTTCTTCATGTAAAGACATTCGTAATAAATGAATTAACAAAAATTTAATAATTGTAAAGACATTTAATTAAATAATATAATATTTAACAGCAAGCCACTACGATTTTAATGTATGTAGTTGCAAATTATAAAATATTGCCATCGAATTGTAAAATCTCATGAGCTTTGACCTTGAGGTGCGTAGAGACGTATCTCCGCCTGTTGTTAACTATATACATATATAAATATTTGTGATATGTATAATAATTTTAGCTTAACGCACGTTTCTATTTTTTAATAACTAGTGGGTATTATGCAAGTTTTTGTGTTAATTTTTTATTATACAACGTTTGGTTTTGCAGTCAGTTGAGGTTGATTCAGTTATATAATTTAAAATATTCACAGTGGGTAATAAAATTGATAATTACCTATTTGTTTTTAAAAATATAATAGTCAACAAGGCTGTTTCACTAGGCATAATGTAGAAATTAACTAATAAATAAAACCACGAAAGTGAATAATTTATCAAGAAAATTCTGAAAGTGTTTGATCGTGTTGTTTGTGCTTACCCTAAATAGTCAACAAATTTCCTCATCGGGCACCTTAACTCACACAAACCGAGTCTAGAACTGTCAAGTTTTTGGGCAGCAGCTGCCAATTTATTATACGATAAATATTTAGATAAAGTTGTAATAGAAAAAATCATTTTTATCGACATTTACTGTTACTGTGATCAAGTTCATGAACTGCATCAGCTGTTTCCATAAGGCAGACTGAAAAGCGGGACGGTACACAAAAAATAGCATTTCAATGACGAAGGGTCAAACAGTTGAGTTTTAGGAGGACGTCTGAACAATATCGATATCGCAATTCTCATGGTCATAAAAAGACAAAAGCAAAATCGACAAATATTCTGTTATTGTTAATAAAAATTATTTTTATTACTTAAATGTACTTTTGTCAAATTTACTATTTCTTATTTTTTTTAAAACATTATCAGTTTGCTTTTTTTTATGATAATAGAAAAATAATATTTTTGTTTGCATTCGTTTGGGATATTGTATAAATTGATGATCGCTGCAGTTGGGTCATGCCCTTTAAAATATCGGGTGATCAGCTTGTTTTTTTGAAAATGACCCGAACAAATTCATGGTCCGTGTTAATGCACGATAATACGTATGGTCGAGTCATAACACTTTACCTAATAATAATAATAAACGGGTTAAAGGTTGCAAAAATATTTTGGGAACAAAAATAACTTATTGAATATGTATTAATATTAATATTTTTTTGTATCTATTGCTGATGTAAGATTTTTACGATAAATAATTTTTAAAAATTATCTTTTTGGGGAACTACAAATAAGAAACTATTCTTAATAATAAAATAAATTAAACTGACCTACAACTGGCGTTAGAAACGTCATTAGATACAATAAATATTTTTACCGAAAGACTTTTTTAATTTTTTGTGACATATTACCTAACTATGTATTAAAAGAAGAAATCAGACAACAAAACTTTGTCGACCAGCATTAATTAAGTTTTTAGTTAATTAAACCCTTAAGTGTTATGTGTCAATTTTTAATTTACAAATAAATTTTGTTGTGATACGTACATTAATGTAAATATATAAAAATGCACTTATGTTTTTTTGCAATTCGACACCATGCCTTTTGTTACCGTCAGTAATCACGTAAATTATGTGTTGATAGTGTAAAAGGAAACTGACATGAGTTCTATCATTACGTGTCGTAGATCGTGGATATTTTATCTATAAATATGAACCACGTTTTAGGCTTCTAATTACACAGATGTGCCATCCCATGAGAGCATGCTTAATTATAGAAAGTGTAGCAATGTAAAATTATTATAAATAATGTGTAGATGGCGCATGGAGTACCGTTGGGAACTTTATGTATCGTACTATTCTTTGGTAAAATAAAATAGTTTTGTCATTTGTACATTATATAAAAATTATTTAAAAGTATTGTCTAAAATAGTTCTTGACCAACATTTTTAAATTTTGGAAGCTATACTTGTTGAAACTCGTTTCATATTGAATAGAAAAATAACAAACACTAAAATTTTCAAAGAATAAAAAAAACAAATTGTTTCGGTAAACATTACCTTTTTTAGATGAAGATTATTTAAACTTTGCATATACACGTATTTATATACTAAATAGAACAAAGTAGAGGGGATATGGTTACTTATTGATTATGTTTAAGTTTAACAGTGGAGAATTTATAATATCTAATTGATCATTTAATATTATTTTTTGTTTATTCTATCTATTTATTTTAAGTATTTTTTGCCCCAGGGCTTTGGTTACCTAGGTACGCCACTGGTTTCTATTCAATATTTACTTGATGAGACTGAGACTTATTAACACAACTTTCGAAGATTTTAACAAATTATTTTAGTCGTGTGCGTAACAGTCGTTTCGTCAAAACGTTGCTTTCTTTAAATATATAATTCTAGGACAAATCGGGAGGGTAAGGCGGAAAGCCCTCTTCAGCCTCTTTCTTTAGGAATTGTTAAGATCTAAAGGGTTATGGTTGAGGAGAGTTCTAAGGACATTAGTAGTATGTTTTTTAACGTGCTTCCAAAACGAATAGAAACAGTAATCTAAATACTTATCATGCAATTTTTTAAGACAAGCTGGTTGTTACCTTGTAAAGAAAAAACTCCTTTTTTTTAAAGAATCCAGCGGCTTAAAATTTACTATTTTGAAGATTCTGCAAAAGTAATCGGATCGTTTACTTTATCATTTACATACAGATCTGGTAACATACGAACCGAGCGTAGGGATATTCTGTTACTAGTTGTCACAACGAGCGCTAGTGTCTTTTGATAAATATGTAGTACATGGTGTATGAATATAAATAAAAACTTCCGACAAAGAAACTTCTAATTCATATGTTCGGTTCGTGAGTTACTAGACCTGTATATAAGATGTAGCATTCTTTTACAGGTGCATAATATATCCTAATAAATAAATTTTAGTTAATATCTTTTTTTATTTATTTATTGTACAGCAAACAAATTGTACGGGTGCTCCTGCACATACATACATAGCAAAAGAAAAAAAAAAACAATAACAAACAAACAGCCTCATAATATAAGGAACTGTAAATCAAAAAAAGAGAAAAAATACAGATTCAGAATATCGTATATGTCCCAAAAGTTGACAAACAATTTTGAAATTAAAAAAAAAAAATATGTGCCAAAATGTGCCCGAAATGTGCTATTATATGCTACGTAAAAAAAAAATATTCAAATAACTTAACTTTTATGACTAGGCCCTTTTTATGATGTTTAGTTAGTTCCACAACATCACTTCATTAAAACCAAACCAATTGTGTTGTAATGTGCTCAAGATGTGCTATCATGTGCCATTAAAAAAAAAATTTACTTGAAAAATTGAATTTTTATTGAGACATCCTTTTTGTGATATTTAGTTAGCTCCACAAAATCACTTTATCAAAACTAAACATATAGTGCTGTAATGTGCCCGCAATGTGCTGTTATGTGCCAATGTGAAAAAAAAAATGTTTGAATAAAAAGTTTAGATTTTTCGTAAAATGCTGTCTTCATTAATGCTTTCTCTATTAGTAATGTCATTACGAAGAAACACGGAAATTTTACTTTGACGAGAATAGGGAAATGACTTGACTACATAAGTATTTTTATATTGTTTTATAAGAATATATATTTATTACTTAATAATTACTAATCTTCTATTCTAAGATATAGATGTATATACATAAATGAGCAAAAATTTCAGTCTCTTTGTCTATTTGTTGTGATAATACTAAAACGGTACCATTTGAAAAGTTTATTCCCTACACTAATAGAAAACTATCATTAAATATAAAAAGTTACTATTAACAATAAAAAAAGGTTCAATAACACTTTGTTTTGATAATATTAATAATAATACGAATTTTATAGTGTAGAATACATTCTATACAATCGTAAACTAATGAAAAGTACAGGTACTTTTACCTAATAAGTACAAGATGTGTTGCATAACATGTAAAAGAATGTATGGTGATGTTTCATGAACAATATGCGAATACTATGTTAAGCATATTATCATGCTATTTCATCGTACCACATTTATTGATGCTTATATAAAGTATTAATGAAGACTTAACATTTTACGAAAAATCTAAATTTTTTATTCAAATATTTTTTTCACATTGGCACATAAAAGCACATTTTGGGCACACTACAGCACTATAAGTTTAGTTTTGATAAAGTGATTTTGCGGAGCTAACTAAATATCACAAAAAGGATGTCTCAATAAAATTTCAATTTTTCAAGTAAATATATTTTTTTAATGGCACATGAAAGCACATCTTGAGCACATTACAACACAATTGGTTTGGTTTTAATAAATTGATGTTGTGGAGCTAACTAAACATCATAAAAAGGACCTAGTCATAAAAGTTATGTTTTTTGAACAATTTTATAATTTGTTTTTAAATAGCACATAATAGAAGATTTTGGGCACCGTTTGGCACATATTGCTTATCTTTTAAATTCCAAAACTGTCGAGTCAACTTTTTGGACATCATATTGTTACGAGTACTTGCCAATTAAGTTGGTGTGAGCATAATTAATGAACATCTTCCCTGATTACATAAGGAATATTCTCGGCTTTCCTGATACATCTAGAAAACACCAGCAAAGATCAATGGGAAAACAATTGCAATACTAGACGGCTGTAGAACACCCTAGAAAAAGGCTGAGAAGACTATAAAAGCGGACGAGACACTCACACCGAGTTAGTTGACAGTTTACAGTAACAGCTGATGCAAAGCGATCGATAGGCGATACAGGCGAACCATAGAGGCGATAGTGTTCATAGAGAGCGATAAATAGTGTCTACCGGAACGGCGATTAAAAAGTGACTTTTAGTGAAATAAATTGTGCGGACTTGTTCATAACTGTAGTGTAGTCAAATTAATTTTAGTAATTAAATAAACTCGTTGTTTTGTTTTGTTAATTGTGTTTTCTGTGACCGAACACGTCACATTTGGTGTCAGGAGTGGGATAGTAAGGGAATTGAAGATTCCCGAAGAAAGTTAGTGCGACAGATCGTAGCAGAGATCCGAAGTGAAGAAGAATTTTGAAGCCTTATGCCAGTAACAAGAAAACAATCAGCGATAATGGAAGAACAAATAAAGGCTTTAATGGAAATGATGAAGGCAATGAAGGCAGGCCAGGAAGAAATGAAGGCAGGCCAGGAAGAAATGAAGGCAAGCCAGGAAGAAATGAAGGCAGGCCAGGAAGAAATGAAGAATAAAATGGAAGCTGGACAAGAAAGAATGGAATGTGGCCAGGAAGAAATGAAGGAAGAAATTAAAGCAGGCAAAGAAGAAATTAAAGCGGTTCAAGAGAAATTGATCGAAGATATAAGGACAATAAAAATTGAGCAAGAAGGATTAAAAGAAGAATTGAAGGAAGTCAGAGTAGAAGTGCAAGAAGAATTAAAGGAAGTACGACAAGAATTGGAGACGAGACAAGAGAAACTAAGAGATCAGTTGAAAGAAGAAGTACAAAAGGAAGTAGAGAAGATACGACAAAAGTTCGATAACACTAGACCGGCTAGTGAAGTAAAGTCCGAAGACACTGCGAAGACGATTAGAATTAAACCACCGACTTTCGACGGAAAAGTTTGCTGGTCTGTATACAAACGACAATTCGAGGCAGCGGCAGAAGCAAACAACTGGAACGATTTTGAGAAAGCAACGGCGCTGGTCATAGCCCTGCGAGGAGAAGCATTGGATGTCCTTCAAGGTATTCCAGAGCGCCAACAACGGGACTTCTCTGCGCTGCTAGAGCGACTTGAAATGAGATATGGCGACAAACATTTACAACAAGTGTACCAAACCCAACTAAAGTGTCGCAATCAGAGGACATCAGAAAATCTACAGGAGTTCGAGGCCGATGTGGAACGTCTAGTTAGATTGGCCTATCCTACCGCTCCGCAGGACTTTGCAGACCAGCTAGCAGTCCAAACATTCGTCGATGGCGTGAGGGACACCGACTTACAGCAAGTTCTCCGTTTGGCCCGCCATAAGACTGCGAGTGACGCACTGGCGCACGCCTTAGAATTCGAAGCTGCAAAACAAGCTTCCAAGGGCCACGTGCGTGTACGCCAAACAGCTGTTGAAGACGACGAATACAAGAATGAAGTTACGAGGCTGATTAAAGAATGCGTCGAAACTGTCAAGAAGACTACCATCAACGACAAGAGAGAATCGGCCAAATGTTGGGAATGCGGGAAGGTCGGTCACTTTTCTCGAGACTGTGGCCAAAATAAAGGAAGACCAAGGTGCTGGGAATGTGGAAGGCACGGACATTTACGGCGAGACTGCCCGGCCGAAGAACGCCGTGCGGACCGACAGCAGTCGGGAAACTAAGATCAGCCAACTTTGAGGGGCGCAAGTTGGCTTCTCCCCACCAAGCCCCAGCCGAAATCGTCGTTTCCCAACTAAACGGAAGCAAGTCCTTATTCGTCGAAGGTCACATCAACAACAAGAAGGTTAGAATGGTGGTCGATACGGGAGCTTCTAAGACCATAATCCGGCCGAACATCGTTAACGAGTGGAGAATCCGTCCCCTGCAGAGGAAGCTACGTTTGACCACGGTTACTGGAGAAACAGCGCCGATTAGAGGAGAATGCGATATCGAATTGAGATTGGGAGAAGTATGCCTTCGACACAGGGCACTGGTAGCCGATGTCGCCGACGACGTGATCATTGGATTGGATCTTCTTGAACGAAACAAAATTAATCTGGATTTGGGCTCCGGCATTTTACGCATCGGCAAGGAAGAGTTGGTGATGACAAACCCCACCAAAGAGTACGGTCTTCGAAAGGTCATCGTAGCAGAAGACCGATTACTACCTGCTAGATCCGAGGTAGTTCTCAAAATAAACATCGACGGCGAAGGTGCGGATGGTTTGGTGGGGATAGTAGAAGCCAAAAACCCGGATTTGACACAGAAAGCCATACTGATAGGACGAACACTAATTCGAACTGGGACGCCGAACGCAACTGTCAGAGTGGTCAATCTGAAGGACTTCGAGCAAAAAGTGTGTAAAGGAATGGAAGTAGGAGTCCTTGAACCCGTGGTGTCCATCCTCCAGTGCGAAGTTGAAGCTGAACCCTCAATGGCAGAGAGCGAACCACTTCCAACCGTTCTTCGAGACTTAGTGCAGCGTTCGGCCACAAACCTTAACAGCGACCAAATTAGAAAATTCGAAGAACTACTCAGCAAGTATCGAAACGTCTTCGCCCTCTCTGACAACGACTTTGGGAGAACGAATCTGACATACCACCGTATAGACACGGGATCAGCTCGTCCTATTAAACAACCATCTAGAAGAGTTCCATGGGCTAAGCAAGAAGAAGTCAACAACCTGGTGAAGAACATGGAAGAACAGGGGGTAATCGAACCATCACAAAGTGCTTGGGCTTCGCCGATAGTGTTGGTTAGGAAGAAGGATGGATCGACCAGGTTCTGCGTTTACTACAGGAAGCTCAACGACGTAACTTTAAAGGACAGCTATCCCTTACCCAGAATCGACGACACCCTTGACAGCTTGGTTGGTGCCAAATGGTTTTCAACGTTAGATTTGAAGAGTGGATACTGGCAAGTGGAACTGGATCCACAAGACAAGCAGAAGACCGCATTCACGACTGGTTACGGGCTGTGGCACTTTAACGTTATGCCATTTGGACTATGTAACGCTCCCGCCACCTTCGAGCGACTTATGGAAAATGTGCTACAAGGGCTGAATTGGAAGGTTTGTCTGGTGTACCTAGACGACGTGATAGTACTGGGAAAGACATTCGAAGACCACCTCCAGAATGTCGAAGAAGTGATCAAGAAGCTTTCAGCAGCCAAGTTGAAACTCAGTCCCAAGAAATGCCATCTGTTCTGTAAGGAGGTGAAATATCTTGGCCACGTTATTACCTCAGAAGGAATAAGAACTGATCCTGACAAGACTGAAGCTGTGAGAAGTTGGCCTGTTCCGAAGAACCAACACGACTTGAGAAGCTTTTTGGGGCTGTGTTCCTATTACCGACGATTCGTAAAGGGATTTGCAGATATAGCTCGACCGCTCCACAAGTTAACAGAGGATGGTGTCCCTTTCCAATGGTCAGAAGGATGTCAGCAAGCTTTTGAAACACTGAAGTCTACCCTTTCTCAAGCCCCAATACTGACGTACCCACAGTTCGACACAGACTTCATTGTCGATACGGATGCCAGCAATGTAGGAATTGGTGGTGTACTGTCGCAGATGCAGGAAGGAAAAGAGAAAGTCATTGGCTACTTCAGTAAGGCACTGTCAAAGCCGGAGCGAAACTATTGCGTGACCCGTAGAGAATTGCTGGCAGTCGTCAAAACTCTCGAACATTTCCATAAGTATCTCTACGGACGAAAATTCCTGATAAGGACAGACCATGCGTCCCTGAAATGGCTGCTGCAATTTAAAAACCCAGAAGGACAACTGGCTCGATGGCTACAGCGGCTACAAGTATACGACTTCAGCATCGAGCATCGTGCTGGAAAACAACATGGTAACGCTGATGCCCTCTCGCGAAGACCATGCTCGAAGAACTGCAAACATTGCATGGCCGCCGAAAAGAAGGAACCAGTCAACTTGGCAAGGATCTGTCAAACGATGGTGGAACCGGAAGAACACTGGCAGAACGAAGACCTGGCGAAAGACCAAGAAAACGACGAAGACATTAAACCGATACTGCGGTGGAAAAAGGCAGGAACAGCACGACCTACCTGGGCAGATGTTAGTAGTACGAGTACCATCACGAAGAGCTATTGGGCCTTATGGGATTCGCTCATCGTCGAGAATGGGGTACTAAAAAGAGTGTGGGAAAGCCCTGACGGAACTAAAATTCGACATCAAGTAGTTCTCCCGAAGAACAGAGTCAACGAGGTGCTGACAGAAGTCCATGGAGGTGTTGGTGGAGGACACTTCGGAGTAACAAAGACGTTGGAGAAAGTGCGAGAGCGATTCTATTGGCTAAAGTGTAGAAGAGACGTCGAAAATTGGTGTAGGAAGTGCCCAACGTGTGCGTCAGCCAAGGGACCTCAGACTCGAAGCCGAGGGCGAATGAAACAGTACAATGTTGGTGCCCCATTTGAGAGAATAGCTCTGGACGTAGCAGGACCATTCCCAACAACAGCTGCTGGCAATAAGTACATCTTGGTAGTGATGGACTATTTTAGCAAATGGCCCGAAGTGTACGCAATCCCAAATCAAGAAGCTACTACGGTCGCTGGAATGTTGGTCAACCAATGGATCAGCCGGTATGGAGTTCCGATGGAGATCCACTCTGACCAGGGACGGAACTTTGAATCCGCAGTATTCCGGGAAGTCTGTGAGCTGCTAGGAGTACAGAAAACTAGGACCACTCCATTACATCCACAATCTGACGGAATGGTCGAACGGTTTAACGCGACGCTAGAAACCAATTTGAAAATGGTTGTTAACGATCATCAGACAGACTGGGACCAGCATATACCTTTGTTCCTGTTGGCCTATCAAAGTGCGGTTCATGAGACCACCGGCAGAACACCAGCCAGCATTTTATTTGGAAGAGAGCTGAAGTTACCGATGGACATCCGGTTTGGACACCCAGAAGATCGGCGACCTTCAGCTACCGACTACGCACAGCAGCTAGAGGAACGACTCGATGCCATCCATAGAGCCGTTCGTAACAAAATCCAAGTAGGGAGTGACCGTATGAAGACCAGGTACGACCGGAGAGCCAACAGCACAGGATTCAGAGAAGGGGACCAGGTGTGGCTTTACAATCCTGTCCGTCGGAAAGGACGCTCACCGAAGCTACAGCGAGCCTGGGAAGGACCTTACACTGTGGTCAGAAGGCTGAATGACGTGGTCTACCGTATTCAGAGAGGACCAAAGGCCAAGATGAAAGTTGTACACTTGGACCGCCTGGCGCCCTACAAAGGTCAAGACATTGATCGGGACGATCAATTCTAAGAAGGGGGCAGTGTTACGAGTACTTGCCAATTAAGTTGGTGTGAGCATAATTAATGAACATCTTCCCTGATTACATAAGGAATATTCTCGGCTTTCCTGATACATCTAGAAAACACCAGCAAAGATCAATGGGAAAACAATTGCAATACTAGACGGCTGTAGAACACCCTAGAAAAAGGCTGAGAAGACTATAAAAGCGGACGAGACACTCACACCGAGTTAGTTGACAGTTTACAGTAACAGCTGATGCAAAGCGATCGATAGGCGATACAGGCGAACCATAGAGGCGATAGTGTTCATAGAGAGCGATAAATAGTGTCTACCGGAACGGCGATTAAAAAGTGACTTTTAGTGAAATAAATTGTGCGGACTTGTTCATAACTGTAGTGTAGTCAAATTAATTTTAGTAATTAAATAAACTCGTTGTTTTGTTTTGTTAATTGTGTTTTCTGTGACCGAACACGTCACAATATGTACTTCTTGTAGCATTGCCTTAGCCATAACTTAATATTATATCAGATATTTTCTAGTACCATTTACAGTTGTGAGTTTTTCACTCAATTGATTAAAAATCTTTATAGATACAATGTGTGCACTGTTGGCAAAAATCGTTTTGTCAATCTTAAGAAGATTCAATACTTTGCTCCTAGTTTTAGTAACATTATTTATGTATTTACTTTTTAATTCGTCATAATAAGCATAAGCATGATAATGAAATAATTAATACCGGTGCATTAAAAACTTTCTTTACTTTATATTAATATTCAGAGGCTTATAATTATAATAAATATTCTGATCTTAATGATAATCACATTTGTTTACCATGTATATACTTATGTATGAATGAAAGTGGAACCTGATTGTAATTTTGTTAAGGAATTCCTTTCAGCGATTACTTTAGGAACTATTAGAAATTGAACTGGGTCATGGTTCTTTCTGTCTTACAATTAATTATAGTATAGTGGCTAGGTACCTATAGGATATTTTATGTATACTTATTCAATTTACTTTTCATGTACACAGCCTTTCTTCAAGGTACAATCGGTCTTGCGTTACCGTTTGAAAGTCGTTATTATGAACCATACTTTCGTTGTTATTCTACCAAAAAGAAACTAAGAAAACTACAATTCATAATTTGCTAGGAAATCAAATTAATTATTTTTTTAATTTTTTTTTTGTGAGCAAGATTTATCGCAAAACTAACGTACGTACGTAGGTACCTAAAAATTTATTGTTAAATATGTTATTTATTTGTTATTAACAATTTTCTGCTAATTATTTGCATACACAGATAACGCGAGGTCTAGAGGTTAGAAAATAAGTAATTTATAATTAATTTGTTTAGTTTTTGACATCTACTTTGTCCTTTTTTTTTTAATTTGGTCTAGTGCTTTGCAAATATTTTTGACGAAACATTTCTTATCATAAATACATTGTTCGCGTTTCTTGTGATAAACCAGCGGTTATTTTTAAAGACCTAATCGAAATTTTTATTATTCCTTTACGAACCAAAAATAAATATTACGTTTAAACAATTTTGTGTTCACCATAATATGGCCTAGTAAGTTAATTTTACCTACACCTTGAATTCATTAAAAAAAGAAGTTAATTTTGGTACTTACCCTGGTTTTTGTTTCGTTGGACACAAACCTGCCACACATGCAGTGTTACCCATCTAAATCAGTCAACAAAAATGAAAAGTTACCTTGCCTGAACCACGTACCCAAATAATAATATCATGTACGTGTGGTAGGAAGGTACATAATATAAAGCACAATTTCCTCTACAAGCAGGTATATTATTTGTTGCTAAATAATTTTGGTGGTGGGTTTTAAAACCAACAACGTAACGGTTGCTTCGATTATTTCCGACTGCCAAATGTGCAAATTATATTATAGAAAGTACCCATGTATGTGTATTGTACCAATTATTTCTTTCTAATTTACTCCAACTAACCGCTTTTATCGTAGAGTATTTAATGGCTCGAGATAAAGGTTGTGTAGCAAAAGTTGTAGTTGTACCTAGTTGTAGTTGTTTACGAACAATTACATTAATTTGTTAGATATGATGATAGTACCTAGGTACTTTTTTTTCAGTTGATAAATAGATAATACAATAAAAAACTAGTGCTGTTACACTTTTTAAAACAGCATGCCTTTAGATATTCTTTAGAAACAGACGGTTAATTATGGTATCATTATTTTTCATACTTGACATGAATAAGAAATAATTATAATTACACTGTTGTGGTCGATGGATGTCTCATCATATTTATTATATGGTAGGGGCTGTATGAGTTACTATAGCAACTTCTATGTAAACATGACATTAATTAGGCCTTCTGTAGGTAGTTTTATTTTATAAAATTTTTCTTAGTGGGAATTATTTTATAATAAATAAAATATTATCACGTTGTAATAAGAACAAAACATTTTTGTAAAAATTATATTTCTAATATACAGGGGGTTTCAAGTTGATGGGCTATTAGAAGTATATGAATTAGTAGAAGGAATTCAATTCTGAAACTTGGGCTCATTTGGTTATTGTTTATGCCGCTTCTTTTAAAAATATTTTCAAGTTCGATTTACATCCGGTTATACCGGAAGTTGACAGCAACTTTGTTATTTTAAATGGAATGGTATATTTTTTACGCTGAATTCGAATAAAACTTGTAATTCTAAGGTAAGTTTGATAACTAACTTGTACACCTATGACGATCGGTTTCTGAGTTAATTTAATTTATAGAAAAAAAAATCGCTACCGCAACTTAAATTATAAAAAATCATAACTTCCACAAAATACGACTCAGACTGTTGAAATTTTTACTAGTAATAGCTGAATATTAGTGCTAACGCCTTGACAAAATTGAACCAAATAATTTATACAGGATGTTCAAAATAAAATTCTAAAATTTAAGAACTTCAAACACGAATAACTTCGTTTTTTCAAATGGCACCTACCATTTTTTATTTTTTCAATCGACTCCTTTTTTTATCCTCTTTCGATCTATATGGATACTTCCTATTGTTTTATTTGAAAATATTGGAGTAATTTTGAATTATTACTTAAAATAGCCAATTTTAATATTTTTCGCATAAAAAGGTGTGCCTAGGAAAAATGACAACTTACGGTAATCACTGCAAAATGGAGCCAAAAATCGCATTTTCGATTAATTTCTGGTACAAAAATAATCAAAAACGAAAACTTCAATAATTGAAGTATTTTTTTTTTAAAATTTGTCTCGAACATCTCCCCAACAGAAATTAAGCGATAAAAAAATAGTAGGGAGTATTTATATGAATCGAAAGAAGATAAAAAATTAAGTCGATTGAGAAAATAAAAAATGGTAGGTGGGTGAATATACGGTATTTGATTTTTTTGTGTCCCTAAAGGAAATTGGATCTGTTTCATTCAATATTAATAATTTCTCTATTTGACACTATTTTTGCATTTGTAATGATGAGGGCCAGAAGATTTTTCCAATTTTTATAAATTTTATAAGCGCCAGAGGAAAATGTGTTACCAGAGGAGTGACACTGGTTTCCGATGCTTCTTAATTTCTTTTGATACTCACGTACCTTTTGACGTAATTGGTTAATTTCATATTTTTGTTTTTTTATAACTTTATTTCGTAATTTTCGCTGTTTCTGATCGCCATTTAGCAGCCAGAGCAATATTGTTTTGTGGAAGTGGAGGTTAGTCTTCATTCTCAGACGCAAGTGGTGTTACTGGATAGTTTCTGGTGGATTGTAGCTTCACTCGATCTTTATGCTTTTTAGTCTTCTCTCTTCATATTTTTTAATAACTCTTTGTTCCCTTTCAGTCATATCATTTATGCTCTTAATTTGTACCTTTTCTTTTTTCTTTCAATTGAGCATTTTTAACCGGATCATTTTTAATTCTTTGGTAGCGTAATTTTTCAGCTTGACGCTTTTTTTTGTAACCTCTCTTTCCTCGCCATGATGTCCGATTATGCTCGAGTGTTCAGAACAAGTGAAATGAAGCGTTAAAAAATAAAATACTAATGAAAAAAATCACTTCCCTGGTATCGTACTTCCTCTGGTATGAAATATGCCAGAGAAGTGACGCCAGAGAAGTGACAAAATCGCGCATAATCTACAAAAAAAACATCGCTTGCTTTTCTGACTACATTCAAACGTAATACGTGACATCTACACACAATAAACAATGTATTGTGCAAATAAACAATTTCGTAACGACAAAATACAAAAACATATAGTTACCAAAGGAAATACTTCAACGACTGGCACAAACACGCTTTCCTACAGTGAATCGCAAACTGAAACAATATTATTGGAGTTTTGCTCAACGTCGTTAGCTTGCTTCTAACTTCACACTGTTGTATGCGTGTAATTCACCGACAAAAACATATCTATACGGTTTTAAGTCAAATTTTAAGTCTTTGAATTTCGCCAGATGAAGTGACATTATTGTAACGTGACGTAACAGGAAGTTATTTTTTTTGAAACTAATAAATATTTTTACAGTGTATTTTGGTAAAATATGTTTCGATATTAAACAAAGCATATGATCATGTTAAAAGAAAACGTAATGGTATAAGTATTTAAAGCATCTGGCCATAAAATCACTATAATCTACTAATGGGGGAGGCCAGAGGAGTATACATTTATAAGTATTTTAAACTATTAATGCCTTAAATTAAATAATGATCCTGATTAGACTGTGTGGGCCAGATAAAAGACAATATTCTTTATTGTTTAAGCATACAGAAACAATAATATAATAGGTTTAACGTAAAATTTGTCTATGGACCATTAGAATTCAAATAGCGTATATTCACCCAGGTGCCATTTGAAAAAACGAAGTTGAACGCCCTGTATAAATTATTTGGTTCAATTTTGTCAAGGCGTTAGCACTAATATTCAGCTATTACTAGTAAAACTTTCAACAGTCTGAGTCGTATTTTGTGGAAGTTATGATTTTTTATAATTTGGGTTGCGGTAGCGATTTTTTTTTTCTATAAATTAAATTAACTCAGAAACCGATCGTTATAGGTGTACAAGTTGGTTATCAAACTTATCTTAGAATTACACGTTTTATTCGAATTCAACGTAAAAAATATACCATTCCATTTAAAATAACAAAGTTGGCGTCGACTTCCGGTATAACCGGATGTAAATCGAACTTGAAAATATTTTTAAAAGAAGCGGCATAAACAATAACCAAATGAGCCCAAGTTTCAGAATTGAATTCCTTCTACTAATTCATATACTTTTAATAGCCTAGCCCATCAACTTGAAAAACCCTGTATATTTAAAAATAATATTGAGACAGGAAGTTAGAGGAGCTTAAGGGCCACTTGAGTTTTGAATTTATTTGAAATGATGAACTTCCAGTAAAAAAAGACAGTTTTAATATGTATTGTTTTTTTATTATAAAATTATTTCGTAATAACAGTTATAGCTACAGTTGTTCTATCATTCGTGTCACACACTCACTCTGTTCAAAAAATGGTACAAAAATAACAAAAGGAATTATTCTATTTACGTACATCTTATAAAATAGATAAAATCCGCTCTCAAGTCTCATTTTCGCTAATTTTTGAGACTTGGAGCAGATCTGTGTTAACCGGCGGACGAATTTTCCTCATTTCGATTGATATTCTTCTTTGTTTAGGTACACGTACAAACATTAGGCGAATGAAAATGAAAAGAATTCATCCAACCGCCTGTTTGCGACAGTTATTTCTTTCTATACATAAATATCTATCTATATTGCAATATGAATAATACACGTTATTTAGTTTTTACAATATTTCGACGTTGAAGTTTCGAAAAAATAAAAAATTAACTGATAATGGTACATATAGAGTTAGAAAGGTACTGATTGATTTTTTTTCAATAAATAATTACTACAACAATAATAATAATGTATTATTAGACAACAACACTTTCATAGAAGTTTGTTATTTTTAAAACTATTTTTTTCGATGTAATTCAAACCTATTATACTTAAAATTGACCAGATTTTAGTTTCCTATTAAAGTTCGTTTACAGTCCTCCTATTGGCCTTCACTGTCGCTATCACTTTTATCTAAAAACAGATTCAAAATTAGAGAAGACTTCGTATATAATATCGGATAGAACGAAGAAATGAGACCACCTAAATCCGGATATAACGACAAGGCAATATATTACGAAGAAAAAATTCGGGTCCACCCGAAATAAAATTTAAAAATCGATTTAAAATCACTTTTTTAATATTTAGATAATTGGTGGATACTGACCTTTCTTTCCGTTATATGCATGCCTCTTTAATCTATCGTACAAGTCTTCTTTGGTGCCGTAAAGACTGGCGTTGGACCTCGCCAGACTGTTCATCTTTCCCCCATTCATCCCCCCATGCAAGCTCTCTTTCATGTAAGTTTCGTTGTAGAAGTTTGGCATTTCCCACCCGTCTTCTTCATCGTCGTAATAATGAGCGTAAGTGGAGTGATGACTTGGAGCAATGCTCTCTGCATATGGCGTCGGTGCCCCGTAGTAAAAGTTTACTTGAGAGCCGTTTTGGTCAGCTGCAGGGCTAAGAAGTTTCTTTGGTTCTCTTCTATGCGTCGATCTGATGTGAATAATAAATTAGTAAAAATAATCGTTAAAGGAGGTGTTATGTTACCTGGCACAAATCATCCAAATTAGAAGGACGATGAAAATGATCAAAATTACAGCCGCTGCTATACCACCAGCGATATAAGCAAACTCAGACTTTTCGGCACAATGTTTACCAGTAAAGCTTCCTATACATCTACACGATGGTTGTCCTCTAACGTCCTTCACACAAACTCCCTCATTTTCACAATAGCCGTCACAAAGATCTAAAAATTTTTTAAAATTGGTCAAGACAATTGTTTCACAAGATCCACAGAAAAAGAGGTGGTTCTTACCAACACAAAACTCTCCGGTACCATTGAAACCTGGTTTACATTCGCATTTGAAGTCACTGGTTTCGGGAATGAGGAGACAGTAAGCGTTTTCATCGCAGTGGATTTCTGAGCCTTGCATTTCACATGGATTGGTACATTCTGCTTTGCTGGTCTGAAATGTTAATTAATAATTATAATTCTGAAATCAACCTAAAAAAAGATCTCGAAGTACTCACCGCTGAATCTCCTTTGGTGCTCGTATTTGGTGGACAAGGAATACAAGAAGTCTGTTGAGAATCCGGTTGATACCAACCCTTTTTGCACGGTACGCAGCTATTAAGAGTACCATTAAGATATGTTCCTGGGGTACAAACTGGCAATGAGCATTCTTCAATAGTAGAAGCACCAATTTTTGGCGTGGTTCTTCCAAGGGGACAACTTTGGCATACCGGTTGAACTCCTTGCATCCTATAAGTGCCTCTTGGACAAGCTTCACATTTACCGTCAAGACCCAATTGTAATCCACTTCCGCATTCGTCACGACATTCCTTTTCGGATACAGCTTCTGCAGTGCGAGTGGTTTTTCCAAGACCGCACAGTTTACACGTGAAGGCGCCTTCGTCAGGTTGATAGAAACCATGACCACAGCTGCGGCAAAGTCCAGCTTCGTGATCGAAATATTTACCAGCTGGACAACGTTCTGTAAAAGATTTTTGGTTATGGCATATTGTATTTCTTTTTTTAAGTAGTCAGCAAGTAAGTACCTTTGCAGTCTGCTGCACTTCTTGCTCCAGGTCCAATTGTTACTCCTGGTCTTCCAGCGATTATTGGACAAGGTGAGCATTGTAACTGTCCCGTTTCGCTCTGGTACGTTCCCACAGCACATGGAATACATTTCGTGGTACTCTTATTGAAATAAGTACCAACAGCACATGGAACTGTAACAAAAAAGTTTTTCTTGTTAGCTCTGTTGATTATGAACGTCTGGAAGCTTACCGCAGTCAGGTGCCATTACAACTTGTCCTGAAGGACATGCATAGTCAGATTCAAGGACTAGTGATGCTGGGTCAGGTACAGTGTTGGGTAAAATTTCGTGAACATCAAATTCATCATCTTCCAGAATGAGTTTTTGCAATAATCTTTGGACAGTGGCGCGTTCGTTGGTGTTGGAATTGATTACAGGGTCACTAAAAGTGAAGTTATTGTAAAGAAGGGAAGGTGGAAATAAAATAAATGAGAATAAAAATTTTTAGGTTCTAATGCATCCAGCTACAATAATACTTAAGAAAATAACGTGCAAAGTAAGTGCTTACTTGATGGCTGGGAAAGAAATTTCTACGTTGTAGGTATCGCTGGTTTGTTGACGTTCCTGGCGATTTATGGGTGTGGTTCTACAATGAAAATGAAAACATGCCAGAACTAATCTACACAAAATCTACTTGCAGACAGCATGCAAAATGTAACAAACGATTAAACAACATTACAATTATCACAGATGTTTGTGTTTAAGAAGATTAATTTTCTAACAAAATAAAATTCAAACTATGCAATGTAGTAGATAACAAATCTCAAACGCTCACAAGACTGTTGTAAAGTTAAAAAAAGTCTCAGACTACAAGAAGACAAGTTTGAGTACCTCTTTTAGTTTCAAGATTTATGATTAAGAAGATAATCTTAACTCATGCCTTTTTTATTAGTAGAAATACTTGATAGAGTATTTCAGCAAAGTGAGTGATGGATTTCCCTACGGATATTAGAAAAAAAAACTTACTTTTCGACAGGTACTTTGGCATCTATTACATAAGTACTTTCATCTTCATCATCGGTAATTTGCCTTGTTTTTCTGGGAGTTCTGTGGTCACACTTTACATCGATATCGAGTTCTCTACATTCGCGAGTTCCTTCGATAGAGAATGAGCAGAAGTTCCAGTCTCTGTTGAGGGAGTTAACAGCTGTTCGCACTTTCTGACGCAAAACTCCTTGTCCAGCCTCATTACAGAGTACAGAACTTGGGAAGAGCATAGAAATTTTGAAGACCCTTTGGGCTGGTTTGGATGCTACAGAAACAAAACGAAAAGTGGTTCAGAAGGTCTCAAATAATGAGAATATCGTCACTTACGAGAACATGCAGGATATACTAGAGGAAGGTTTGGATCTATTGTTGGCCTCCAGAATCCTTCGGCTCCACAAGTGTAGAATTTGGGAACGTCTTGTGAGAAACGTAATCCAGGGTTGCAACCGATTTCACAGACTTTAAATTGTCCTCCAGCACCCCAATCTTTACAACTCTGAACTCCTCCAACAGGATCGTCCAGTTCTGGGCAAAATTCAGCTAAGGGAATTACGAATTAATTAGTAATCTTCCATTAGAGAAAATGATAATTTTCTTACATAGAACGGACACCTTGAAAGTACAAGTTGCTGTATTTCCTGCTGCATCTTTGGCAACGTAAGCGATTTGATAGATTCCCCACAAAAGCGTTTGTCCTGGTCTGTGGTTACTCTTCTCCTGGACTTTCACAACACCGATATTGTCACTGAAGTGTGGCTCGTCCCAGTGTACTATGGCAGAACCATTCTTGGCAATTACCCATAGATCTCCTGGGCAGTACTCTACTTTTGGTGATACCTACAAAAAAATAAAACTTGTGAATTGTGAACCAAAGACATGTTTAGGAAGTTGTTAATACCTTGTCTACTACCAAATCTTGACATTTGCTTCCTGTATAACCAAGAGGGCAATTTCTTTGGCCACATTGAGTTGGTACAATTCTTTCAACTCCGCCAGTGGTGTCTTCGTATCCTGCCCAGTTGAGTACCAGTCCATTGTACAAAACAGGTTCTGTTCTGCAGTCTCTTACTTGTTTCTGGATTTCATTGGTGACATCCAAAGCTCGACTCCAAATTTGTACTTTTGTTAAGTGTCCTTGGAATCCAGACTCGGTATACGATTTGGGAGTAATGGTTCTCGGTTTTCCTAATGTGACCCAAGCGCTAAAAAAAATTAATGTATTAAAATAATTATCAAAATTTTTGTGGTGTTGCAACATACTATTCGGGTAGTTTTCTTCCACTTCCGTATCCGTCTATTTTACTGGCAATAAGACCTTCGGTTATGAGTTTCAATTCTCCACCATTTTCGCCATCCCAAACCACAGCGATGTGGTGCCATTGTGCATCATTTATGGTGGTATAATCTCTATAGCTGAGGTAAACGTCCTGTAGCTCAGTAAATAAGGAAACCTGAACTCCGTTGGAATGGATTTGGATCAGGACTCGTCTGTCGATTGTCAAATGCCTGTGGCTAAAAAATAAAGTTCGAAACACGAATCTCATACGAAGGAATTCATGTTTAAACTTACGAAACGGTATAGAGTGTGAAGAAAATTCCGTTCTCATCTTTCTGGGTAAATCTGACCCACATTGCAATTGTGAGACTGCTCTTGGAACCGGTATAGAATGGAATCACTTGTGCTGCAGAACTTCTTGTTGCGTCGCTAAAGTACAGGTCGTAATCCACAGAAATTGCTACGAATTGATAAAGCAAACATTAATATAACAATCGATTAATAAATTGTGATATTTACTTACATTTTCTGCAATCTTCCCCTGTTAAATTGAACGGACATTGGCAATAGAATCTTCCAATTAAGTCGACACAAGTGGCGCTTGGCGGGCATGAATTTTCTTTGCAATCGATAATATCCTTTTCGCAATATTTTCCCGTGAATCCTGGAGGACATATACACTTGAATCCTGCTCCGTGGTCGGTACATGTTGCTCCATTTTGACAAGCTCCAGCAGAACATGCGTCATACTCATACTGACATCCTACGCCGGTAAAATCATTTGAACAAGAGCAGTTGAGTCCTGAACCAAAATCTTGACATTTTCCGCCATGCATGCAAGGATTTCCTATACAACGCTGAGGTGCAGTTTCACATTGCTTGCCATCAGTTCCTGAAGGACAACTGCAAAACGAAAAAAAACAAGTGAGGAATGTTGTTTTTTTGTTAAGTGGAGAGTAACATACACGCAGAAGTAGTCTTGGAAGAGGTTGATACATTTGGCGTCATTTTGACAAGGCCTCAATTGGCATGTGCCAATATCTTGTTCGCAGTTAGTTCCAGTCCATCCTGGATTGCATACGCAACGATAGGCTCCCACTTCATCCCGACATGTTCCACCATTTAGGCATGGGTCAGATTTGCAATCATCGATGTTTTCCTAAAGATAGAAATGGAATTTATTGGAATTTACTAGAATTGAGGTATTGGTTTAAAGACGTACCTCACATAATGTACCAGTGAATCCTTCTCTACAAACGCAAAGGAATTTGTTGTCCAAATCAACACAGTTTTCGGTTCCCACAGGGTCGCAAGGATCACTAAGGCATTCATCGATTGCAGCTTCACACTGTAATCCAACGTAGCCTGGTCTGCATTTGCAAGTAAATCCATCGACTTGATTTTCGCAACTTGCTCCATTTTGGCAAGGTTCGGAGGCACAGAAGTCGATCGGATGTTGGCACCGTTTCCCAGTAAATCCTGGTTCACAAGTACAAACAAAGTCATCCACAAGGTCGGTACATTGACCACCATTTTCGCAAGGATCAGGAGAGCAATCGTTTATGTTGGTTTCACAAGATTCTCCTGCAAAAACATCAATAAGATGTGAAAATATTCTGGAATTAGATAAGTGGAATTAGTACCTGTCCATCCAGGATTACATACGCAATCGTGATTAAACAGCATGTCAACACAAATGCCATTTTTGCAAGGATTAGAACGGCATAAGTTCACTTTTTCTTGACATCTTTTTCCGGCAAAACCTGGAGGACAAGCACAACTAAAGTCAGCAACTAGATCAGTACAATTTGCTCCTAGAAGACAGGGCTTTTCAGCACAGTCGTCTGTATTAATTTCGCAGTGTTGTCCTTCCCATCCTGGCAAACAGTCACACATATAACGTCCTTGTAGAAGTGCAACGCATGTAGCACCGTTACTGCAAGGATTTCCGTTTGCTGTACAGGGATCAA
Organism: Agrilus mali; assembly: GCA_029378335.1. NCBI lineage: Eukaryota > Metazoa > Arthropoda > Insecta > Coleoptera > Buprestidae > Agrilus > Agrilus mali. The sequence continues at coordinate 11,070,832 of CM055663.1, read as the reverse complement.
TCTATAAAAAGAAGAAAAAACGTTGATTTAATAAATTTTGTCGAATTTAAAGGTGTGAAAATACTGACTGTTATGTCACAATCGATTCCTGTATATCCAGATCTACAGAGGCAAGTGTAGTTGTTATATCCTGGTTCATCCTTACACATGGCACGCTCTGGGCAAGTATCGTTTCTACAATCGGATCGCTCTTCCTGACAATTGATTCCGGAGTATCCTGGTGCACATTGACACCTGTATCCTTGTGGAAGATCTATGCAGGAGCCGCCATTGTAACACGGTTGTGATGAACATTCATCAATGTCGATTTCGCAACGACGTCCTGAAAATCCTGCAGGACAGAAACACTGGATTCCGTGGCCAAGAGGAATACAAAGTCCTCCATGTTGACATGCGTTGTCTGTACATTGAATCGGTAAACATTGTTCTCTTCCAGTCGCTCCTGGTCCTTCAGTTTGTGTATTTGTTGGACATTCCATACAAGTGTCCGATCCTGGCTTGGGTTGGTAGAAGTTTTTAGGACATAAAGAGCAAGGAGCCAGACCAGTACTGGAGTACATTCCAGGTCCGCATTTAGGTCTACATAGTTCTTTAGCATGAGCAGCAGGTTGGAAGGTGTAGGTGTTTGCGGGACATGCCTGACAATCTTTGAATCCACTGACTGGTGGCTCGCTACTGTAACTGTTCCTAGGACATTCCAAACAAGGTACCAATCCAGTTGGGGAGTATGTTCCGTAACCACAGACTGGAATACAATCGTGGATACTCTTGGAACCTTGCTCCCGAGTGTAAGTTCCTGCTGGACATCTTTTGCAAGATCCTTGACGATCGTGGTTTTGATAATAACCTTTTGGACAATAAGTACATTGCTTCTGTTTTTCAGCTGCAAACGTTCCGGCAGGACAGTGTACTAAAAGAAGGGATTTATATAAGATTCACATAAATATTTTTTTGACATATGATGAAAAGCTTACAGCATCTAGGAACGTCAGTTGTGTCCATATTTAGGACTTCGCCTATGTTACAAGTGAATCCTCTGGTGATGGCAGATCTCAGAGCTCGTAGTGGAGGACATTGGTTTCCTATGGCGGATATATTCAGTAACGATTCGATTACTGCACTGGCATATGGCACAGAAAGGTCAAAGATCAGATTTAACGTGGATCCGCACAGGTCATATAACTGTGGTTGACGGATGGCCGGTATGATGCCGACAATAAAGTCGATTTTAACCACGTTCTCTTCTATGAGAGAAGGCACCGCCTTTATGAAAGAAACGTTCATGTTTACATTAACAGCTGAACACCGTTGGGATAGAAGATTATTTAAACTTCCGTAGTGTTGAGAGATAAGATCAGTGTATTGGTTCAAACAAGCAGTAGCCACAGCACCATTAGCTCTGTAGTTTATGGTGGCTGTTAAATGATAATCTGCTTGTTCAGTGTCTGAAAATTTTCTAATTAGCCAAGACTACAAGAAGATTATAAGTACGATTTTACTTACTTTCGGAAACACAATCAGGTACAACAGATGTCGGTGTCCATGGTGTCCTGGAGTCACACGTGAATGTTTTTACAGGTTCTCCATCAGTGAACCTATATCCAGGATTACAAGTGGCTATACATTGGAGACCTTTGTCCCCTGGAAGACAGTTTATTGCTCCGTTAACTGGAGGTTTAAGTTCCCAGTCCACACAAGGGGTTGGTTTAACCATTACCTGTTAACCAATGTAATTTATTTTATAATAAAACGAGGTGAAGAACATTTAATTTGTTTCGATCATACCTGGAAGTGACACATAGCTTTGTTTCCGTATTTATCACTGGCGAACACGGTTACATTTTCGAAGGAACCAATGGGAATGGTAGCTCTTTCTGGTACGAATGCTATGTAAACTTCACCCGACGAATCAGAAGCATTAATCCTTCTCCTGGTTTCATTAAAGTTCACTGTGTAACTGTCTTGTCGGTCGACCAACTCTATCACATAACTTTGAGGACAGCTCAGAAGAGGAGGTGTATTATCTATTATAAACAAAGACCAATTAGTTTCACGTTGGTTGTCATGATGTTAAATTAAAAAGGTGAGGTGTGTTACCTGGAACTGTGATATTGATTTCACATATAGCAACATTTCCATCGTAATCAAAAGCTACATATTTGACCACTGTGTCGTGGAAGACATGGGTTGGTGTTTTGAAATGTTGTGGCTTTATTTCAAGTCGAGCTATGCTTCCTGAATTGTCAACGGCTGTAGGTTCGGTAAAGTTAACAGGAAGTAAGCCTCCGTTTACGTCTTTTTGAACCACGACTGGTAACTGTGGACAATTTTGGAAAACTGGAGTCTCATTGTCAACACATGGTGAGTAACCGTAATCGTATCCAAGAAGAGGTTCGGCATCAGGCTCGTCGCATCCCATAAGTTCAAATTTCAAACATGCGTTGTCCATGTAGCTGACAATTCCTAAAATTTTGATTAAGTACCTTTATTGAATTACTATTAGAGAGACTGTGCGAAAATGATTACCTAAAATAACAAAACGAGCTTGGACGTATTTTGGAAGCGAAATCATAGCAAGTTCTCCATAATTTCCGGGATCTCTCATGGTTAAATTGAAGTTGGGGAAGTAGACGACGTAGTTTTCACTTTCGGCTTGTTTATAGAAGAAACGAATTTCCGTTGGTCTTCCAACAATGTCATTAGTAACAACGCCTTTTACAAGAATTGCCTTTACTCTGTACACTTTACCTAAATCGACACTAACGTATGTAAAAGCTTCTTCTTTTCCACACCAACCAGTGACTGAGTTGAGACGAACATTCCGGGCTTCATAGTTGGGTCTTTCGCTTGTTGCATTAATAGCTGAGTCTGGTATTCTTCCGGAAGCAAGACCAAGGGGTCTTACAACTTTACATTCCGGTTCTCGAATACAGGTGATGGGTCGTGGATTAATAAGGATATACCCAGGCCTGTTACATCCAAAATGAACTTCTGAACCCTGTTCATAACTTCTAGCGATTTGTATTCCGTCACTAGGTCTGCCTGGGTCTTCACATACTGGACCTTCGCAACGAAGATCTCCGAAGTCCCATACTCCATTGGATTGACATCTAACGACATTGTCATGTTTACTACTTTGACCTGCAAGTTTAAATGTGTTCTGGCAACCGAAGAAGAAGGACGATTGATAACGGGTGTCTACATATTGACCGTATTCTGCACCAGGGGTTGGCTGGGGTTTGCCACAGTTTGCTCTTGGGCAGGAAGGTTGAGCTCCACTTAGCCAATAGTCCGGAAGACCCTGTTAAAAAAATAATTAAAACCGTATAGAAATAAAATAAATGTCGATGGTACTAACGGGTTTTGGATCGTAAACACATTGCCGGAAGTTTGATGTTACGGTTTTCCTGAGATTGCGTCCAGGGGCGCCACAGTTCAATGTTATGTTTTCTCTAAAAGGTACAAGGACACTGGCCTCGTCGGCACGAAGAACAGTAAGTCCTTCATTTTTGGAATCTGGCAGAGATACGCACTGGGCATCTGCAAAATGGTAAAGTGAATAAAATTGGTTTTCTTTAAAGATATTGAGTTTGTACATTGACATTCGGGAACTGATCCGTTCCAGGCCCCAGTGGAAGTACACAGAAGTGATGACGATCCAGCCATAATATATCCAAAGTCACATTGGAATTTTACCAAATCCCCAAAATGATATTTTTCCTGTAAAAAATATTTTTTTTATAATTAGCACTTGGGGTTATTTGGGTTTGTGTATACCTTTGTTGCTAAAAGTACTCCATTTTCTGGAGGAAGTAACGTTGGACATTGTATGGGAACGCAAGATTTGTTAACTTGGTGGATGTCTCCATCTCGTATTCCATTTTCGGTCGATTCGATGAAATATCCAGCAGTGCCATTTTTGGTATACAATTCAAAGCCAACGTTACATCCACACGAGTAATCACCAGGGGTGTTGATACATTTTTGGTCACAACCTCCATTATCCACAGCGCATTCGTTTATGTCGGCACATTCCAGCCGAGTACAACCCATTATTTCTAATTTAATACAAGGAGCAATAACGTAATCTTGTATTTTGAATTTAACGTATTGGGCTTCAATTGGCATTGGTAAATTGAGAACAGACAATGTGGGCTCCAAAATTCTAAATTCTACTGCCGTTCCGTCCGGGTTCCTGTAGTCTTTGAATACGTCCGTGAGGTCGTTGGTGTATTGTATTCTTACAGCTGACGTGAAGGCCAGCATTCCATCATCTCTGCCTACACTCATTGTTCTAAATCCTCGAATGACAGTTGGTGCCTTCAGGTCAACCATAACCCAGTTCGAACCTGGTTCTGCTAGACTTCCGCACCAACCTTTACTTCCTAATCGTATCATCTACAATAGAAAACAAGATTTTGTTAATTGGTTGTGATGTACTTTACAAATATAGAACATACATTCTTATCATATCCATCCTCCGTGCTAGAAACTGATATTGAACTGTCAGGAATACCACCGTTGATAAGCCCCAAGTCGCCCACTGGTCTGCATTCTAATGTTGGAGAAAATCCTTTTTTGCATTTACAAGAGAACGAACCAGGTGCGTTGATGCATTCAGTAGATACAGCGTCACATTGATTGTTGATACATTCGTTGATATCTACAAGAAGAAGAAAATTGATTTGTTTTTCATAGAGCATAATTTTGGGCTAGAAATTTTACCTTCGCATTTAGGGGGTGTGCTAAATTCTTCATTTTCGGTACAACGAATCGTTCCACTTCCTATGAGTTTATATCCTTTATGACATTGAACTCTGGCCTCATCTGTATAGAAGTATTGTCTAGCGGTGTCTGTTATGAATCCGTTTTTAATGTCGGGAAATACCGAACATCTGGCTCCTACAAATAATCATTTTTACAATAAAATCGATATCAATTACCGTAAATGACTTACTTGAACATGTGGGAACTTCACCGGACCATGTACCGTTGCTCATACACAAGATAACCGGGTGACCACTTCTGACATAACCTGGATCACATTCATATCGAACAATCGTACCGTAACTTCGTCCAAGACCGTTCAAAATTGTTATGTTTGCATGTGGTACGTCAGGTAATGTGGGACATTGGGAAGCCAAACATGATGGTTTCTTTTCCCATCGTCCATCGGCAAGACATGATATTTTTTCGATGGGTTGGCCAGTTGGAAAGGCGAATCCTGCGTAACATTGGTACATTGCTTCACCCCTATATGTTACATTAGTGGATCCAGTCGAAAATCCATTGTCTATCTGGGGTACTGGTCCACAGTAAACTTCCTGACATTTGGGAATGTAGGTGATGGACCAATTACCGCCTAGCAAACACTGGGTGGTGATTCTGGAACGACCTGTGGCGAACTCTTGTCCTGTTGGACACGTGAAAGTAATGATGGTACCAAATGCGGTATCCCGGCTGGATGCAAGGGCTCCTATTCCTGGTTGTAGAGGTGGACAATCTGCCGAAAAAGTAGCTGACCACCCTTTGGCGCTATGTAAAGCGTCGGTGTTGAACCTGATCAACATTTCGCCACTAGAGGCTGTAAGAGTGATTTTCGGGTTGGAATTATGAGTAAACCCTTTTCCAGGATGGAGTCGTAATCCACTTGTTGTTGAACCATCATATACCTACATTACAAGAATTAAAACCGTTTGTTGATGGTGCGATTGCTAATATAATTACCTGGACAAAATCGGATTTGTCAACATCAAAGTCGTCAAATTTAAGCGATAGTGGACTTCCAGCGAGATTTCTGACTTTGTAAAGACATTCCTGATTGCTAGGGTAATTGCTTAGGCCAAATGCCGGGGACATTACCGTTCCATTTCTTGCAGCAATCGTAGCTCTGCATCCTAATAAAAAATTATTAATCGATAACATTGCCTTCAAGATATATTTTGAAAACAATTGTACCTTGAGCGTATCTGATCCTGAAACCTCTGTTAGAATCTCCCAGACTAGTTCTTAAGTACAGGTACAATAGGTTGTTTGTAGATATTACTACTCTTTGGTTGTTTTCCAAACTACCCGTCAGTCTTGCGATTATTTGACTTTTTGGAGAATCGCCATCTCTTACCAAAATATAGTCTCTGCCTTCGTCGAGATCCAAATCGTCAACCTAATTAATAAAACATCAAACATAAGTAAACATACTTCGTATTTTTCATTAATTTAGACATACCTCCAAAGTAATTATTCGTCCTGGTTGCGCCTGAATTATATACAAGCACTCTAGTCCTCCTGGATATTGTTCGGGATATCCAGGAGAGTACAGAACCTGCCCTTGAGGAGTTGCTCTAAGAGTTCCTCCGCAAGTTTGAGGTTCCGTTTTCCAACTTGCTCGGAATCCTTTCCTTTCTACCGAAGCGTCAGTGCTGAATTTGATGATCATGAAATTAGATGCGGAAACGAAGGACCTGTTTGTAAGATCTTGTCTACCAGAAAGTGTTGCCAAATTAACAGAGGTGTCTTCAGTTCTGCCTCCCACCAAGATCTGAACTGTGTCGAAACTCTTTTCCGTTTCGAATTCTTGGAACTAGAAAGATGCCAATGACTCAATATGGTAAGAGCAAAAACTTGTCATCGGTTGTAAATTTTTGAACAGGTGTAACATTAAGTGGAGGAAATGAGAAAGAAGCATACAGTAATAATTATTTCAAACATGTTTTCCGATAAATAACTGATCAAAAGATTCAAGATTTATAATCGTATATTAATGCAGAATGACTATTTCTACATCCAAGTGGATCCATTAAGGAGATATATCTCGGAGTTAGTTAATGTTGTGTGTTGCGCTTATGTAATCTTTTATTTGCAATTGTAATCGGTAAGCTAGCCTAGCATTTCCGACGTACCTGCAGAAGAATATTATGCCCCTGTGGGCCCTCCAGAGTCCACTTACAGTTGGTGAGGGGAGCATATTTGTGGGGATAATAAGGACTTTCAACGACGTCTCCGCTACTGGCCATGTAATAATTACAGTTACTGGGACAGTCAATCTCGTCGGACCAATCGCCACAGTCGTTCTGTTTGTCACATTTGAATGCATCGTTTATGCAGTTCCCATTGGAACAGTGGAAGGCGCCTGATAAATTTTAAAAGGAAGGTTGTTACATTTGTATGTTTTTAGAAAACGCGAAAGTAGAAATACCTTTTGGGCATGCTCTTGTTCTGCACATAAAAGGCAGAAGGCTCTCGCAAGTTGATAGTTCCCATGATTGAGTCTCTTCTGTTACTGAAACGTCCACGCATTCTCCTGCACTGGGATCTGGTTGTTTTAAAGACCAGAAACCTGACGTAAAATTTAAAATTAGCTGTTAAACTATTTTTCATTATGGTTATGTTTTATGTAAGCACGCTACAGCGTTAAAATAAAAGAAATTCTTTGAAGACTAGATCATATCCTATTAAATGTGTGTATTTTGTAATTGTTGATAAAAAAATATAAAACACATAACAAAAGCAAAAGATTAAGACTTGATAAGAGAAGATAATGAATTGGTTCACGTTGCTCCTTGTTTTCGTGTGTAGATACGGATGTTTGTTTTATCTGATGGTTGTCGTCGCGATATTCCGGAGATGCTAATGGAAAGCTTGAGAATAACAGTTCTTGTGAATACCTGAATATTGTGAAACGAGTGTGCCAGCCGCTGACTCCAAGGTGTTGGTTCTTAGGTCATCTAAGGAGGCCAAACCGAGCCAGTAATGACTTATGCCCCTCCTGTCCAATGGGACGGTTGATGACGCTATGGACGCTGTCAGGTTGTTTTCGCTATAAGATTCCACTGCCATTAAGTCACTTCCATACCTGAAAAATACAAAAGTTGAGAAGAAGAAACGACCGCGATAGGTTCAAGTCACGATATTACGAAAGACTTGGATGAAAACACTTTAGAACAGAAGGGAATTTAATGTTCAATGTATTGCCTATACTTGAAAAGAATAGATAATTAAATTTTAGTTATGAGCGATAGTTTCTTCGGTTTCATTCATAAATTAATGAAATCTTTCTTGACACGTAGTTGTAATATTGACAGGATGTTTAGGCAATTACAAGGAGTGTCAATAACAAGCAAAGGGACAGGAAGGAAGTACATAATTTTCTACAGAATTCCCACATTATTGTAACAATAGACAATCCTTACTGACCTATTTGTATTTAATTGTCAGTATATAACAGTTTTTATAGAATATAATGCTATGCTGCTCTAAATCGATGTGTTGCAATACCTCATAGACACAAAAGACATTGCAAATGTTTGCACAGAGAAGGGAGTCGTGTAGCCCAAAAAAATTAAGCAGTGTGGCGAACGTTAGCCGCCATATTGCGGGAATCCACAAATTTTGTTTCTTGTGGAATTACACACATTACACGATAATTCCAAAATGTGTTGGGGTTTAATTTCAAAATGTATTTCGCTACCATTTAATGGAATGGGCAAAGAAACTGTCGGCGACAAAGTAAAGCAGTTTGAAAACAAAAATAATAAACTGTGACGAAGAATGTGTGCTACATTTCTTTGAGGAATTGAAGTGAACACAATGCTGTCCCATATTTCACAGTTTCTTATACATCGGGTAAATACCGGCGTGTAAATCATATTAAATACCTGCTAGTAAGGTGCTTTTGTTAAAACTCACGCAAGTGTAATGCGCACCCAGTAGGTAGTAGGTAAGTAATTCCTGTAATGGCGGTTAAGTGTGTAAGCAACATACATGACTAACTTTAATGGATTCAATCTGATAATTTTATTTAACGCCGCCATAAATTGGAAGCAGTAGTGTTTATGGTCGAGCGAGCGAAAATGCTTGAATAAAGCAGATAATAATTTCAACTAAAACGTTACCTAACTTGAGGTATGAGAAAGTTATGCAAATATGAAATGCGGACGTGGATTTAATTGACATTTGGAACGGCCAGTCATGTGTTAATTTCTATTATAGTTTGGATGTTTAATACCTTGCAAGGTATATATAAGTATGACTAATTAAGTTTTGAACCTATAACAATCAGTGCCCATAAAAAAAAGGAGCCGCTGATGTCCAAAATGTGCTATTATTCAAAAAACTTAACTTTTATGACTAGGTCCTTTTTATGATGTTTAGTTAGCTCTACAACATCACTTTATTAAAACCAAACCATTTGTGTTGTAATGTGCTCAAGATGTGCTATCATGTGCCATTAAAAAAAAAATTTACTTGAAAAATTGAATTTTTATTGAGACATCCTTTTTGTGATATTTAGTTAGCTCCACAAAATCACTTTATCAAAACTAAAGATATAGTGCTGTAATGTGGCCGCAATGTGCTGTTATGTGCCAATGTGAAAAAAAAATTTGAATAAAAAGTTTAGATTTTTCGTAAAATGTTAAGTCTTCATTAATACTTTATATACGCATCAATAAATGTGGTACGATGAAATAGCATGATAATATGCTTAACATAGTATTCGCGTATTGTTCATGAAACATCACCATACATTCTTTTACATGTTATGCAACACATCTTGTACTTATTTGGTAAGTACCTGTACTTTTCATTAGTTTACGATTGTATAGAATTTATTGTACAGTATAAAATTCGTATTATTATTAATATTATCAATACAAAGTGTTATTGAACCTTTTTTTATTGTTAATAGTAACTTTTTATATTTAAAGATAGTTTTCTATTAGTGTAGGGAATAAACTTTTCATATGGTACCGTTTTAGTGTTATCACAACACATAGACAAAGAGACTGAAATTTTTGCTCATTTATGTATATACATACATATATCTTAAAATAGAAGATTAGTAATTATTAAGTAATAAATATATATTCTTATAAAACAATATGAAAATACTTATGTAGTCAAGTCATTTCCCTATTCTCGTCAAAGTAAAATTTCCATTTTTCTTCGTAATAACATTACTAGTAAAAAAAGTATTAATGAATGCTTAACATTTTACGAAAAATCTAAACTTTTTATTCAAATATTTTTTTTTCACATTGGCACATAACAGCACATTACGGGCACATTACAGCACTATATGTTTAGTTTTGATAAAGTGATTTTGCGGAGCTAACTAAATATCACAAAAAGGATGTCTCAATAAAAATTCAATTTTTCAAGTAAATATTTTTTTTAATGCCACATGAAAGCACATCTTAAGCACATTACAACACAGTTGGTTTAATTGTAATGAAGTGATGTTGTGGAGCTAACTTAACATCATAAAAATTATAGTTTCGAAAACCTAAACAGAAGTGCTTATTGTCAAGAAAGCCTTACCCAAAAGGATTGTTGTGTTTGGTCTTAACCTTTTTTACAATTCTTGATCCCTTTTGGAACCCTATCACGATCAAGACGTTTTCCAGATGTTAAAAAACTGTTAACTGACGGAAGTGATAGTTTATAAAAATTAATATATTGTGTTATTCTTCCTTGGGTGTTCCACATTGGATTCCAAAGACGTTGTAAGCTACTTATAAGCACAGCATCATCGTCACGGCCCATAAGACATTTAGAGCGTGATCATTATTGCTAGTTATTACTGTAGACCATCATTATAATCACCAAGTACTATACTAATGAGAAATTTTGTACATTAAATACTAATTGGGTTTCCTTTATTGGCTAAAAAACAACTAAGTGACTACAACTGGCTGACCGACCTTTTCGAAGGAATTTTGATTTAATGGACATGGAGAACAAATTCACATTTTTTTCTTAAGGGTGATTCTAAATCTTTATATTGATAATGAAAACTGCTGATATCAAATGAGTTTGCTTGCAGGTCCTGATGAAACTGCTTGTTGACCATTGTGACCCACTTTTCACCTTTTTTTGTCGGTCTTTGACCTCGCCATTAAAAAGTTACTGCTTCAAGATTGTCTCAGTAGTTTATTGACAGATTGGTTTCACTTTACAAGACTCACGAAATTATGAACATTATATCGAAGAAAATTGTTTTGACTTTAACTTAAGAAAGTCCAAGTGCTATGTACTTCCATTAATATTGGCTGGAAGTTGTTGTTGATGGATCTTTTGGGAACTTTTTTTCAAATGTAGAGTTATTCGAGCATTAAATAAGTTACCTCAATGCTAACCACAAGATTTGGATTATGTACTAATTTATTTTCAGTTTTAACCGTGAATGTGATTGGCGATTATTGTTAAACTATACAAGGTATTTTTATTGTAGATTTCTGAATCGGGTTCGTTTTACCTTTAGTGACTTTTGACTTGACTTCGTGCGTCAGAAAAAGTGTACCTACCTTTGGTACACTAACTAGTACAATAATTTTAGAAACTTATGCGTAGGACTCGTAAGCATTGTTAACATTAAGTCCATTTGCACACTAGCAATATTGAACTCCCGTATGCAAATATCTACTTTCTAAAGTGAACCCGAAGGCGTTAGGAAATGATAATCTTTTATTTATCATGATTAATAGATTTTTTTGTTTACCAAATACCATTGTACTATTTCTAAATTTATACAAGCATTTTTAGACCATGGTCGATAATTTTTGAAACCAAAAAAAATTGAAGTAGGATGAAACCCATTGGAAAAGGAAGAAAATATAACAGAAATGAAAGGAAAAATAATTTACGGGCGATCTGAGGTCGGGAAGGGGAACGGGGTGAGTTTTTAAGGGTAAACAATGGTTTTCCTTGATTTCCGGAAAAACTACAAGTCGTATGGAAAAAACTTAAATGGCAAAATTGTAGGTAATAAAAAGATCTACAATTTTTGTATTTACACTTTTGTCACAAAACCTCAAAATTTGTGTCAAAAATTCAAATAACCAAGTTTTTGGTTTTTTATTTTTATCTTTCACAAAAAAACTTTTTTTTTTCACGAAATTTGGTGAAAACATACCAATTTATGTCCCAAACACCCAGTAATTTGTTTGATTTGAAATATTTATTTTTTCACCTTATTTTTACTTAATATCGTAAAAGCACCCTAATTTTTTATCGAAAATTCTCACGTCAAAATATCTGCTTTTTTAAAAACGTTGGTGGGCTTTTTCTTCGTTGAAATCTCTACTTTCTGATGGTGTGAAGAAAAATGTACATTACTATTGTAAGTTTTCTCAGGAAATGCAAAAACGAAAAAAACTAGATTAATGTTTTTAAAAATATTATAATGAATAACGTAGTCAGTATAAAGTATGTGAATTCAATAGTACGATTTACTTGTATATTTATATATTATGAGATTTTCTATGACATAAATGTAATTAGAATTAAATAAAACAACTTTCTTACTGAAAAAAATAGCAGCGGTCACATTTTTTAGATAAGTCCCTTCGTTTTTTTGCATTTCCTGAGAAAACTTACCATAGCAATGTATATTTTTTTTCACGCCATCAGAAAGTAGAGATTTCAACGAAGAAACAGCCCACCAACGTTTTTAAAAAAGCAGATATTTTGACGTGGGAATTTTCGATTAAAAATTAGGGTGCTTTTACGATATTAAGTAAAAACAAGGTGAAAAAATAAATATTTCAAATTAAAAAAATTACAGCGTGTTTGGGAAAAAATAGGTGTTTTCACCAAATTTCGTTAGAAAAAAATTTTTTTGTAAAAGAAAAATAAAAAACCAAAAAGTTGGTTATTTGAATTTTTCACATAAATTTTGAGGTTATATGAAAAAAGTGTAAATACAAAAGTTCTAGATCTTTTTATTACCTACAACTTTTCCATTTAACTTTCTTCCATAAGACTTGTAGTTTTTCCGGAAACCAAGGAAAACCGTTTTTTACCCTTAAAAGCTTACCCCCTTCCCCTTCCCGACCTCAGATCGCCCGTAAATAATTTTTCCTTTCATTTCTGTTATATTCTCTTCCTTTTCCAAAAGGTTTTATCCATCTATAATTTTTTTCACTTTTTACTATTTTTGAAGGCGTCACTGGTCTATTTATATTAAGTACAGTCGGTTGAAAAGGATCTCGAACTCAAACCGAATGTGCCTCGAACAGAAAGCTGGGTTCACACGTGTTCGATGTAGTGTAAGACTGGGAAAATGAGAAAACAATTGTTAGACACAAATTTTCGAACTCTTCAGTGTCCATTTAATTTAAAAAATTTAAGATCATTAAAAAGCTTTTAGGGTTTTTCTTCTTCATATTTCTGTCGAACTATTTCCTAATTATTTTCCTACTAATAAGATAATAAATAAATTACGTTCCATGTATGTATATATATTTTATTAATTGTTTAAAAATATGGTCATTACGATATGAAATACATTTAAATTGCTTTCAGACATTCATTAAAAATAATCATGCACTTTTAAATTGCTACAATTCTTTTGAAACATTTTTCTTCCTTCAGCTTATTTAGCCTAGTATATCACATGGCGCTCTGCAGCAGTAACAGTAGCTATAATTATTTTTATTTGCTTCTAAGATTCATATAAACAACAAAACAACTAGAGCTTTAAGAGCAGGTTGTGCGCCAGTTAAAACATAATAGTAACACCTAAATTAACTGATACATAGAGATGTAATAAAAGAACTATGCATGTACTACTGATTAATATTTTTATAAAGTCGGCTCGAAGGACCACAAATGTGCTGGTTTATATTTTATTACATGTAGTATAGTGGCTCGTGTCGTGTTGTATAAAAGATTATGTATGGATTAAGTGTTATAGCTAATTAGGAAACAGAAAGTTAGGGTAATTAGTAATTATGTATAATTTAGTTTCTGTGTGTGCATTTTTAATCATTTTTAAATCAATAATAAATTAATAGACTATAAATATGTAATAAAGGCCATAAAAAGTTAACGGAATAAACTCCAAGATAATTGGTTTATAATTAACAATTTCATTTACCTACAGACAGATGACGTTACGTTACATGACGTATCAAAGATAGCAATTTTTGAATTATTTATTTTATTTACTGTTCGTTTTAAAATCGAATATTAATTTTAGAAAGAAACAGATTTGTTTGAGGTCATTTGTGGAAATCTACTTAGGTAAATTTGATCGCAAAAAGACTTTGTTGTTTTTCGTGAACGTAATATGTTATGCACTAATAGGTTCGTGTATTATGGACAGTAGACTATCTATCCAACTAATAACAGTTAGATGGAATGTCGAAAATTTCTTGAATGCTTGTTTAATTTATTAGGTTATTTATTATTCAAGTGGTGTTAAGAAATCGGTTTTGTAATGGAACTAACACTGTTTTGGACACCGTTAAAATTTTTATGGTAAATAAATGTAACGTCTTGTGTAGGTACATAGATGCAGATACAAATTAATTTTATTTTAATATTTATGTGATACAAAAAACTGTTTCGAATATGCTTAATATATGACATTATTAGGCAGTTGTATTTAATTACTTGTACAGGTAGTTATTACAACACCTGTAACTTATGTCTGTATCTTTAGAGTTCATGGTCTGAACTTGTAAAACAATTTTAGAGTATATTACTTTAGTTAAAAATTACATATGGTCGAATTTATTTCGCTTTAGTTGGTTGCCTCAAAAGGCAATACAGTTTTTCAAATGATAGGTACTATTAATATTATACAAAATACATAAAAGCATCTTCAAATAAGGAAATTGTTTTAGAAAGTTTTATAAAAGTTTATATGCTTTTCATACGCGAAATCAGTAATATACAGGGTTTTTCAAGGTGATGGGCTACTAGAATTATATGAATTAGTAGAAGGAATTCAATTCTAAAACTTGGGCTTATTTGGTTATTGTTTATGCCGCTTCTTTTAAAAATATTTTCAAGTTCGATTTATATCCGGTTATCCGGAAGTCGACGCTAACTTTGTTATTTTAAATAGAATGGTATATTTTTTACGTTGAATTCGAATAGAACGTGTAATTCTAAGGTAAGTTTGATAACCAACTTGTACACCTATGACGATCGGTTTCTGAGTTAATTTAATTTATAGAAAAAAAATCGCTACCGCAACACAAATTATAAAAAATTATAACATCCACAAAATACGAGACAGACTGTCGAAATTTTTACTAGTAATAGCTGAATATTAGTGCTAACGCCTTGACAAAATTGAATTAAATAACTTATACAGGGCGTTCAAAATAAAATTCTAAAATTTAAGAACTTCAAACACGAATAACTTCGTTTTTTCAAATGGCACCTATCATTTTTTATTTTTTCAATCGACTCCTTTTTTTATCCATTTTCGATCTGTATGGTTACTTCCTATTGTTTTATTTGAAATTTTGGAGTAATTTTGAATTATTACTTAAAATAGCCAATTTTAATATTTTTCGCATAAAAAGGTGTGCCTAGGAAAAATGACAACTAACGGCAATCAATGCAAAATGAAGCCAAAAATCGCATTTTCGATTAATTTCTGTTACAAAAAATTATCAAAAACGGAAACTTCAATTGAAGTATTTCTTATAAAACTTTGTCTCGAACATCTCCCCAACAGAAATTAAGCAATAAAAAAGGTTTTACTGTGATTTTGCTGTGATTGTTGTAAGTTGTCAATTGTCCAAGGCACAACGCCAAAATTAATGAAATTATCTATATTTTTAAATTCTAATGAATCGAAAGAGGATAAAAAAAGGAATCGGTTGAAAAAATTAAAAATGGTAGGTGCCATTTGAAAAAACGAATTTATTCGTGTTTGAAGTTATTAAATTTTAGAATGTTGTTTTGAACACCCTGTATAAATTATTTAGTTCAATGTTTCCAAGGCGTTAGCACTAATATTTAGCTATTACTAGTAAAAATTTCAACAGACTGAGTCGTATTTTGTGGAAGTTATGATTTTTTTATAATTTGGGTTGCGGTAACAATTTTTTTTCTATAAATTAAATTAACTCAGAAACGGATCGTCATAGGTGTACAAGTTGGTTATCAAGTTAACCTTAGTATTAGACGTTTTATTCGAATTCAGTGTAAAAAATATGCAATTGCATACCAAATGAGCCCAAGTTGCAGAATTGAATTCCTTCTACTAATTCATATACTTCTAATAGCCTATCAATTTGAAAACCCCTATCTATAAAAAGACAGAGATTTTCTGTGACGCCGCACTTTTCTCTAAGACCACCTACTTCCATGCACTCGCGGTGGTAATGGTAAATAGCCCTTAGCCTGCCTCCCCTCGATAATAAGAGAGTTTGGTCAGAAGTTAATGAGCGTGGATGGCAGAAATGTGCGATATGATACATTTATCTTTGTCTAATACATTATTTATTACAATAAATTAACTAGTAGAAAATGTTTTGAGCAACTTTTAGTGGATCAGAGTTCTGGAATATTGAAAAATGTTGAAGAATGATTTTAATCATTACAGGATGTTGTAGAATGTTCCCGATCTTTCGAGAACGATCCAGAATGTTCTCGGTTATACAGGTATGATTCAGAATAATTGAGAATGTTCAAGAATCTTCAACATCTTTCAAGAATGATCTTAAATGTTCTTGAATATAATGAGAAACATTAGAGAATGTTTTTAATCATTAAAAGATGTCCTAGAATGTTCACGATTTTATGGGAATGATTCAGAATAATTGAAAATGTTCTAGAATCTTCAACGTCTTTTAAGAACGATCTTAAATGTTCTAGAATATTGAAAATTTTAGAGAATGTTTTGATACATTACGGTATATTCTGGATTTTGATAATGATCCAAAATACTATTGATTTTACGGGTATGATTTAAAATAATAGAGAATGTTCCAGAATCTTGAAGATTAGAATATTCAGAAATGTTTTGAACCATTACAGGATGTTCTGGAATGTTCTCAATTTTTCGCGAATATATAATAAAATGTTTCATCAAACATTTGATATATTTTTCAGTTGGTATTTTAATAAAAATTATATAAACGTAACATCTTTAAGTAATTGAAATAATAATAATAGCGGCCACTTTCAGACCTTGAAGGTTCACAAACTCTTCGAAATGTTCTTTTCCATTGTTGTTCCGCTTGTTGAATTTTAATTCCAATTTTACCTTTATCGTGTTTTACGTTATGCTTCTTCCCTGGTATGAAAAATAGACCGATTTTGGTCCAAAATATTAAGAGTATAAATTGCAGTGTTCAATAAAAGAAAGTTGTCGTTCCACAACGTTTGTCTTTTTTCAAGGCAATTTGGGAGTGTTTAATAGCGAAGCATTTATGATTTCCCTTTCTTTTATGCAATAATAGTGTGTTGTAGAGACAATTCAGTTGCCAAACTTTATCATTGTAGTTGAAATTTCTGGGCAGCAATACATTTTTTGTCTTAAGTACCTATCTATGTTGTAATATGTAACACACACAAGGACAAACAATTTTACCATCCAGTATATTTTTGTTTGTTTATTGCAGATTTTTGTACCTATATATTTAAAAAGAAAATCATTTAAATGTAATGTCAAGCTTTCTAATGGTGGAAATGAATTTATGTACTTCCTGGACGTGCGTGGGTGGCTACTACTTTATACTTCTGTGTTGTTAATTTGGTTTTTACAGTAATCACAATTTTCTTAAAGACAACCATTCGGTTAAAATTGTTGTAGTGTGTGTGTAAATACAAGTAGATTAGTGGTGACAACAGAAAAATGCTCTTAAGTTAATTTACCTTTTACAAAGTTCAGCAGCTTTCTCCCACGAATGCCTGATGTTAAAAAATTTGTAACAGTACAGACCTCGAAGCTCCCAACCTATAAAAAAAAAATAACTGTGTTACCTACTGGCTAATATATTTTTATATTGTATGCATATCCGGTCCGAAGGGCCAAAAACGGTTTCTCTTCTATTTAATGTATCTAAATTTAATTTAAACGGCTTAATGTTTAATAAGCGTGCATTTTGTGCATGTGGCTATATTTTATTAATGTAAAAGTGTAACTTTTTGTTGCTCTAATTCATGTTGCACTTCACTTCCACATGCTAACTGACTGTGAATATGTGGTATTTTAGAGCGGTCTTAATTTAATTTCGCTTTATATCATTTTCATCGCAGATTCATTAGAAATTGTGTATCCCATTTATTATTGGTTGACGGAGGAAGTTGCTGCATTTCCTACTTTTTCCAACATGTAACGGAATAGTAATGAGCTGATTTGCAATAGTTTCATGCAGTGTTTACATTAAATTTATTGTTAATCCCGCATACTTTAAAACGACCTACTAGATCTTCAGTATTTAGCATTAATTTAAAAACTTTCTAAATGTTTAGTTGGGAAAATTATAATTTATTTATTTGTTTAACTAGATACAATAATAACATTTACATGTATATTAGTAATACAGCTAACATTGCTGTACTCAGTTAGGAGCTAAAAATTTACCTATACACTGGCCTGGTATAACTTACATAATACTAAAGAATAAAAAACACTTGTATATGATTTTCACAAATTATTTATTAATTTAGCAACACGTTTGGCCTTAACTAAGACTTCATCAGGCTATTGAGTATTTACTACTCACCATGAAAACTACTTCAGGTCCTTAAATAGCTACTGATAAAACAGGGGTGGTATTGGGTTAAAACAAATTCAGTAGAGGGGAGTTGTTACATTCTACTGGTCATTTAAATATATTCCTAGTTTTTTATATCTGTTTATTTCCAAGTTTTCTAATAACGTTAACTTTTGTCCTTTAATATTTATATGTAAAATCTCGAAATTTTCATTAAAACTGTGTCCTACAGTTACATAGTTCGCATATTAGACCAGGGTCGATAATTTTTGAAACCAAAAAAAAAAATTATAGTAGGATAAAACCCATTGGAAAAGGAAGAGAGTATAACAGAAATAAAAGGAAAAATGATTTACGGGCGATCTGAGGTCGGGAAGGGGAAGGCGGTGAGTTTTTAAGAGTAAAAAACGGTTTTCCTTAATTTTCGGAAAAACTACAAGTCTTATGGAAAAAAGTTAAATGACAAAGTTGTAGGTAATAAAAAGATCTACAACTTTTGTATTTACACTTTTGTCACATAACCTCAAAATTTATGTGAAAAATTCAAATAACCAACTTATTGGTTTTTTATTTTTCTTTTACAAAAAAAATTTTTCTAACGAAATTTGGTGAAAACACCTATTTATGTCCCAAACACGCTGTAATTTTTTTGATTTGAAATATTCCTTTTTTTACCTTATTTTAACTTAATATCGAAAAAGCACTCTAATTTTCAATCGAAAATTTTCACGTCAAAATATCTGCTTTTTTAAAAACGTTGGTGGGCTTTTTCTTCGTTGAATTCTCTACTTTGTGATGGTGTGAAAAAAGTATACATTACAATGGTAAGTTTTCTCAGGAAATGTAAAAAAAAAAACGAAAAAAATTAGATTAATGTTTTTAAAAATATTATAACGTAATCAGTATATAAAGTATGTGAATTCAATAGTACGATTTACTTGTATATTTATATATTCTGAGATTTTCTTTGACATTAATGTAATTAGAATTTAATAAATCAACTTTTTTACTGAAAAAATAAATAGCATCTGTTAAATTTTTTAGATAAAATTTTCTTCGTTTTTTTGCATTTCCTGAGAAAACTTACCATAGTAATGTATATTTTTTTTCACATCATCAGAAAGTAGAGATTTCAAAGAAGAAAAAGTCTACCAACGTTTTTAAAAAAGCAGATATTTTGACGTAAGAATTTTCGATTGAAAATTAGGGTGCTTTCTCGATATTAAGTAAAAATAAGGTGAAAAAATAAATATTTCAAATCAAAAAAATTACAGCATGTTTGGGACATGAATAGGAAAATTTTCACAAAATTTCGGGAAAGAAAATTTTTTTGTAAAAGAAAATAAAAAACTAAAAAGTTGGTTATTTGAATTTTTCACACATATTTTGAGGTTATGTGGCAAAAGTGTAAAAACAAAAGTTGTAGATCACTTTATTACCTACAACATTTCCATTTAACCTTTTTCCATAAGACATGTAGTTTTTCCGGAAATCAAGGAAAACCGTTGCTTACTCTTAAAAACTCACCCCCTTCCCCTTCCCGACCTCAGATCGCCCGTAAATTATTTTTCCTTTTATTTCTGTTATATTCTTTTCCTTTTCCAATGGGTTTCATTCTACTATAATAATTTTTCACTTTTTACTATTTTTGAAGGCTTCAGCACTGATCTATATATTACATCTGTTTTGTTTCTTTAATTATGGATTTTCATCAAATAAAGGTCGAAATTATTCAATAACTTTATAGTAATTTAATATATTAAGCTTAAAAATAAGTTCAAAGCTTTCTAGCTTTCATTAACATTAGTATGGATTGGACAATTCTAATAAAAAATAATAATTTATGTTTCAATATACCTTTACTTCTGTTAATTGCTTTAAGGTTTTGAGGCAATTCATTTAAACATTGTACTGCAATCTACAATCAATCGTGGTATTGCTAAATAATTCTTTGTAAGTATTGGTAATTATGAATTGATATTTTCAACTGATATGTTTGAGTAATATAAATTATAATTATTTTCATCGTCTAAAATTTTACGAACAATTCTTTTTTGTAATTTTTTTAGACCCCCCAAACTTCTATTCCATAAGTGGCTTAACTATTAAATAATCCATAATATATCATGATCATAGTTTCTTTGCTTAAAATATTTTTCGTTTAAGAGAAAACAAACAAGAGATATCTCAAATTACTAATAACTTTTTTAATATGTATCAACGTTTATAAGATTTCAGTATTGATAAATGTTAAAAGTGTATGCTAGCTGTGCTTTTGTTCATTTTTTCGCAGAATTATTAAAAAAATGGTCTCCAATATTTTTTTATTCAAATTAAGTGCTTTTCACAAACGAAAAAATAATGAATGGATTGTTTGTAAAAGTAACTGTCCTAGATGTTTGTATGTAACAGGATCTCCAGTAGGATGTGTTCGAGATGCATTTGCCTTTGCCAGGACGCGTAAAAGATGGCAATGTTCTAATTGTTTCGGTTAATTATACCACGCAGAGTGAGTGAGTATAGGTTGCTGCCGAGTGGCAACCGGTCATTAACTAATAATTGACATTCTAAGAAAGCGCGACTAGAAAATTTCCAATGTAATTTGTAGTACCTACCAGCGTTTACATTTAAAGAATTCTAAAAGTGAGAAAGTTAACACCGCACTCTAACCTAACCAAGGACGTTGCCTCCATTAAAAATCGATAAATGGAATCAATTTTTAAAAACTTTCAAACAATTTTGTCACCACAACGCTTCATTGAGTACCAGAAAGTATTTTACAACTTACTACATTGCAGGATTTTTTAGGACCCATAATTTGAACCTCATGAAGCTAGACACATAATTTACTAAGGGGAGGTGTTTTTGTTTAATTTGGATCCTTTTGTGAGATTTGGTACGATGTAATGGGACTTTCCTCATGTGAGATTTTCCATATAATGAAGTTTAAATTAAATAAGCAAAGAAGATTACCTACAGCAGCAAGTTAACATGAAACCCTCTTCATATAATTCGGATGTCTTCTAAGGCCTCAAATATTTTAATTTTGCTTTTTAAAATTTTTACTTCCCAGCGCAGCGTTTTAAAGAACGTTAAATGTTGTACTTAGGAAGTTCTCAAATTCTCAGGGTACCTATCTTGCAAGTAAAGAAAAAATTCGATTTCTCTTTCTAAATCTGAGAATAACCATTGTAAATTCAATAAGCTTTCTGTTCCTTCGGATCTTTCAAGTACCTACTTTGAACGAAGATAATTTTGGTACACGTTGGTGTTTGGATAAAAATGTCTCTATCCAGTGATCACTGTTGATGTTGATGACATGACGCTGCAGAAATTTGACGAAACTGCACCCAAATTTCAGTTTCTACATAATGCATAACTATGATACGCATACGCACGTGTGTGCAAGCAACAATAACATACAAATTACATAAATAAGCCATAGGGAAAAATATACGAAGGAATTCGCGGCATGGGCGATTTGTTTCGCTGTATAATATCGTTCTTTGTCAATTTTTTAAGGACGTATGTAGATGTGGATAGGCACGAAAATACCTTTCTCCAACCTACGATTGAATAAACACTTTGCAACGTAGTTTATGCAGTTTTTATACTTATGTACGTTTATAGTAAGTAGGAAACATGTTTCTTTCTGTACTTACAGAACTAAAGAATTGAATTACAAGCCAAGGTCTAAGTACATATATACTTATATCTATAAGTATGTACCAACATGGTACGTACATAAATGCATAAAGCTACCATGTTGCGTAAAAATCTTTATTGCAAAGACGTCATGAAACACACAAGACTTACTTATCTCAGTTACCACAAGAACTTGAGGGACATATCATTAATTTGTCTATATTCTGCTCGCCCACATCCCACAGGTTAAAAAGATGTAGTAGTTCTTAAAAAAAAGCAAACCGTTTCCTTAAACTTGTAACTCGTGGGACGATGAAAAATTACTTAACGGTTTTAATGAAAGATTCATTAATTACTCAATAAATTTTAACATACTGGCGTAAGAAATATAACCGTTTTACTCTTATAACCTGATATATTTTGACGACGATATACCAATAGTTTACTGTCGAAAAATGGTCAAATTTAGGAACATGAATTGCTGCAGAAAAAAGGGAAGTGACCCAAAGGGCCATTAGCCGTAGGAATCATCTTCTTCTATGTATAAAAAATATATAAATTGTTAAATGTAAATGTTATAAATTATAACAATTTTGGTGTTCCTAATAATGGGTGGAATAGTTGAAATTGGACAAAGTTTTGAAAATAGAAGGCGAAAAGATAATTAAAGAAGGGAATCTATAACTATGTGTTATATGAACATGAAAAGGTAGAAGACCAAAGGATGGTGTTGACGACTGTAGAAGATGCTAAAAAAACAAGAGTCTAAAATAGAACTGGAAGAGAAATGAAGTAAAAGAAAAATCGTCTCTTATTCAAATTTATCCTTAGTGATGGATCATCTGAGATTTTTGCAGAGGAAGCTTAAAACATGTGTTACAGGAATATGAAAGGATGAAAGATCAAAAGAAGTTGATGGGGATAGAAGATGCTAAAAATGTAAAGGGCTTGAGAGAAACTGAAAAATAAATGATGAGAGAAAAGAAGAGTCGTCTTTAAATCAAATCTTTAATGAGGAATCATCTGAAATTTTTGCAGATGAACCTTGAAACACGTGTTAAAGAGATATGAAAGGATGGAAGATCAAAAGAATTTTATGGAAGAAGATGTTAAAAATGTAAAGGGCTTGTAGGAAACTGAAAAAGAAATGATGAGATAAAATAAGAATGATGTAATTCAAAATAGCCCTTAATGATGAATCATCTGAAATTTTTGCACAGAAACCTTGCAACATGTGTTAAAGAGATATGAAAGAATGGAAGAATACAAGAAATTGATAAAGGAAGGGATATGCTTACAATACAAGAGACTGAAGAGGAATAAAAAAAAATTATAAAATAAAACAAACTCTAATGCCCAATTATACTTAAAGGTGGATTATCTGAGGCCAATGCTGAAACGAATTGGACGGATGTCCAGGAATAAAATTTTAAGGGGACGTTTCTTAATTAAATTGCTATTAAAGTTAACCAATCTGCTTTTAATTTTTATCGTTCATTATTCTAAACCGATTTAGATGACTAAATAGCGAAAAATGTCCCAATAAAATCCTATCAGGGGATGGATGTTCCATCTTAAAGGACAAAGTTGCATTCGAGCAATTTTTCTTTATTCTGATTGTTTAAAAACATGAAGTTAATAATTAATAAGCTATTGGTGGTGTATGAGTACTTCTTATTACTCTCTTTGATAATGACAGATTTGTCGAAACAATTGTAAGAGAATTTTTCTTAATAAATTTGTTGAAACATTTTATTGTTTTTTTATTATATTTAAAACATGAAGTTAGTTTAGGTAATGTAAGGTTAGGACAGGATAGGAGAGGATAGAAGAATTACATTAATGGGGAAAGATTATTTTAAATAATGCAAGACTAGGGGAAATTTAAAAAAAAATATGGGATCCCTAATAGAAAAGTGACAATAATGCAAGTTTATCGTTTGAGGGGGATCATCATTATTTAAGATTTTTCAGGAACTAATAGGGGAGAGTCCTTTAAAAGGGCTTTAATAGGACGTCTTTCGATTCATTGGTTGTCCATTGACCATTTTGGGTTTGGTTATCATAGGTCATTTGCCAAAACAGATTTGAATAATTGAATAGTAGAAAATGTCCCATCAAGTTCTATCTAGGGACGTTTTGAAATAATCCTAGATTGTCCATTTTGAAGTCCAAACTTGCATTCAAGTGATTTTTCTTTATTCTGAGATCCAAATCCATGCTCTATTGATTGCATGGTAATGTGGCGTTAGTTAAGGCTGAAGAAGTTTAGGCTTTTATATGGTTCTTCCAAAACAAAAACTCTAATTAGGGTATTGGGTTATTTACCTCCTTGGCAAAGAGCTAGTCTATGTTATATTACGATGCCGTTGTATGCAATAAGATTTCTTTAGGATCAAAGTACATTTTGCAATTTTACGAAATGGTGTATAAATGGTACTTCTTGTATGCAAGAATGTGCTTTGTTTTTTGTTAGACCTGGACAGGTACATTATTCTACACTTATCGGACAAGTATTTACGCGGTGCTATTGAACTATGTGCCTATCCGTACGCATGTTGCAAACCATTTCAAGAAAACAATGCAAGAAATAACGGGTTTAAAGCACACCACACCGTCCCCAAAACAGAACAAGCATTTTAATTGGACCTGTGCTCCTCTTCTGTAACGGTAAAGGTAGGTGAAATAAATTAATGGCTACGAAAATATTTAAAAAAAAATGCTTTTCTTAATCAATTTTTCGACTATTCAGAAATCCCTTTTTTAATAATAGTAAACTCAGAAGAATATACTGGAAGAGCAACGTTAAATGGATGTCATTTTCAAATAACTTGCTGGAGATAATTTTATTTTAATCCTATTTTACATCTTACTCTTGGAAGAACAACAGAAAATCAAATTTATGTACAAAAACTGCAAAGGAGCAATTCTTGTCTGTAGTAATGTTGTAGATAAAAGTTTGTAAGTAATAATTAATACGGTGTGATATTTTTGTCATGTGGAATTGATGGAGGTGCGGCATGAAATGGAAATCATTGACTCATTTGAACTATTTTACGATTTTAATGAAGGATTGGCGTAAAAACTACAACTGTTTTGTTCTTATCACCTAAAATATTTTGACGACGATATACCAATAGT
Organism: Agrilus mali; assembly: GCA_029378335.1. NCBI lineage: Eukaryota > Metazoa > Arthropoda > Insecta > Coleoptera > Buprestidae > Agrilus > Agrilus mali. The sequence continues at coordinate 11,045,582 of CM055663.1, read as the reverse complement.
TTACTGTAGATAAATGGTCAAATTTAGGAACATGAATTGCTGCAGAAAAAAGGGAAGTGACCCAAAGGGCCATTAGCCTTAGGAATCATCTTCTTGTATTTATAACAATTATATAAATTGTTAAATGTAAATGTTATAAATTATAACAAATTTGGTGTTCTTAATAATGGGTGGAATAGTTGAAATTGGACAAAGTTTTGAAAATAGAAGGCGAAAAGATAATAAAAGAAGGGAACCTATAACTATGTGTTATATAAACATGAAAAGGTAGAAGACTAAAGGATGGTGTTGACGACTGTAGAAGATGCTAAAATAACAAGAGTCTAAAATAGAACTGGAAGAGAAATGAAGTAAAAGAAAAGTCGTCTCTAATGCAAATTTATCCTTAGTGATGGATTATATGAGATTTTTGCAGAGGAAGCTTAAAACATGTGGTAAAGGAATATGAAAGAATGGAAGAATACAAGAAGTTGATAAAGGAAGGATATGATAACAATACAATACACTGAAGAGGAATTGAAGAATGTCTAATGCTTATTTATCCTTAAAGGTGGATTATCTGAGACCAATGCTGAATAAAAATAAGATCCTAAAATGCAAGAGTCTTGAAATGAAGTGGAAGAGAAATTAAGTAATGAAAGTTTTTAGAACTTTTAAAAAATCGATTTTAAGTACAACTTTCTTATGAAAGGATCAATTCTTGTCTGTACTAAGGATGTAAATAAACGTTTTAAGACGTATATCAAGCTAGCACGACAAAGTTATTTTTCCGATTTCTGACTTGCACTATAATTTGTCGCTAATTTGTTACCAAATCCAAAAATTTGTCGCACGTGCCGTTTAGCCATAATATAGCGTATCTCGAAAACGAAATGTCGTAGGATATTATTGTAAAGGCCATAATTTGTCGCTGAAAGATGACACATTCAACGAATTTGTCGCTAGTCTATCTCCAACTGATAAGCAAAAAACTGCTGAAAACGCATCAAACTCTCGAAAGGTAACGTGTTGCCCAACTTGGGGGGAAACAGGGAAAACCTAATTTAAAAAATTTGGTAAATAAATCCGATCTCTTAAAACAAATGTAACAAAGAACTCCTTGATTAATTGTTCAATGGTTTTCCATCAGTCTTTCGCTAATCAGCTGGAGTTAAGACTAGCGACAAATTCTTTTAATGTGTTCACCTTAAGCGACAAATTAGCGACAAATTATGGCCTTTACAGTAATATCCTACGACATTTCGTTTTCGAGATACGCTATGTAAAGTGCTAGCTTGATATCAAGCTAGCACTATAGCTGATTATGGCTAAACGGCACGAGCGACAAATTTTTGGATTTGGTAACAAATTAGCGACAAATTATAGTGCAAGTTAAAAATCGGAAAAAATAACTTTGTCGTGCTAGCTTGATATACGTATTAAAAGGCAAGCCGACATCATTTTTGCTGAGTACTGTACATCAATACGTGGTGACATTTTTCTGTGTGGAATCAAAGGAATTGATGGAGGTGCGGCATGAAATGAAAATCATTGACTCATTTGAACTCGTATCAAAGCAGTAAGGAATTAATTATTATTAATACTTATGTAAATAACGGGTTTATGCTATTATAATATCTAGTTGTAATTCTCGAACGGATGACCGCAAAAATCAGCACCATTGCTATTGTGACGATTGCGAATATTTATTTAAATGACCGGCTAATTTGGTAAGCGCTATTTTGCAAAGAATGCTAATCAGGCGGATATGAAGAGGCCCAAATAAATTAATCCTTGAGGCCTCTACATATAACGCCAATTGTACTTACCTAATAAGTATTGGTGATAAAGAAAGAAGACATTACTAAGCGCGAGTTTATTAATGCATAAGGTCCTTTTCGACCTTAAAAGGTTATTGACCGTTCTTTTTATTTAATTTTAATTTTTATTAATTAAATTGTGAAAATTATATGTGAATTGTTGTTGACTTACCATTAGGACAATTGAATAAACTAGTTTGGGTATCCTAGAAAAGAAAAATGGTTTTAATGTTGAAAAACATTAAAAAAATTTGTATTTTTGTAACAATTGTGCAAGTTAATGTGTGTAAATGTTAAAATAATAAGGTAATTACCTGCGTTTGGGAAAGGTGAAAATTTCCTATTAGGGCTACCACTAGGGTTGCCCTTAGTGCTATCACCATACCCTGTAACAAAAGGAAACGCACAATTAATACACCAATTTACTTTTGCTTCAAAATTTATAAACTATAGAAACTCATTGTAAGGACCTTATTTTCATATAATACCTAAATTAAGATTTTAGGGTTTAAAAAGGATAAAATTGAAATTTTATTTCTTAGAGATCTACAAAAATACAAATACAAGAGTTTGGGGCATTCGAAAACTTTAAAACTCTTACCTCAGTGATTTTATTATTTTTATTTAATGGTATATAAGATCGTTAGATAAAGTTATCATTATGTAGGCATGTTAAGAGTAACAATGAGAAAAGTAATCATTGATGCTTATGGGATTTGTAGTAGGAAGTTCTTGGAAAAGGTGAAGATGCTTTCTGCTTTCTTGTCGAATAACATATTGAAATCTGTTTAGCGATTCGCAGGCATAATAAGAATTTTTCATCGGCCTCTGAAAAATGAAAGGCTAAGGCAAACATTGTGTGCGAGAAATCGGCACATGGCATTACTCAATGACCCACTTTTCTGCATTCAATCCATCGGTCATAATTTTAGACCTGTTCACGATCGCTCTCGTCCGTCCATATTATCAATCTCATCGAAGGAGTGAGCGAGTAAGTAGTGAAGTCTTTAAGAGAAACTGATAGATTTAAAATCGTCGTATATGCCGTTAACCGTTTTCGACGCTTGCATAAAAACTGCCGACTGTGACCAGACAGATTACACCTTAATAATGGAGGAACACTTTCCATATTAGCTAATACTGACGAAGCGAAAAGTTCAGTTTTCCAGCTTCCTTCCTTTCCAAACCTAAACTGAATCTCAATACCTAATAGTCACCAAGTATGGACAATTGACATCAAGAAAGTCAAATTCCAAATCGATGTTTGGTTCATAGAGCTTAGAAATTATCTGTTTGTTGTCTAATTCTTTTGGCCAACAATATTTATTTCAATTCTCTTCGAATAACTCAACCTTTTTATAGACCTGAACTCTGATGCCAATATAATCTACTTCCTACGTCGTCTTCTTATTATCCCGTATGTTTTTTTCTGGTTATTTTTGTTATCATTCGTAGAGCTGGCGAAGAGAATGAGAAAGTTCCATTTTTATCGATTTTGCTTTCTTTGTTCTTGATTGAATCCATTTCTGGTAACTACATCTGTACACAACTAAGTAGGAGTTTTCTCTTAAATTGCAAGACTTTCTTTGCCTAAAAGACGCATTGTTGTCTGAAAAGGAAGTTGACGACGCCACGGGGAAACATTGACCTTAAACAAGAACCTATCCATTATGCTCAATAAATATTCTTTTGGTTGTTTCTTTGCTGATCGCGTTAATTCGGTTGAAGTGGGTTCTTGACAGTGGCATTCAGACGGTGGAAATGGATTCTGTGAACCAGAAAATGGATAAGCGAAGAAAGGAAAATCTGAGGTCACGTCAACCAGCCAACAATTCTTTTTCTGTGATTATTGGAGGCAATAGTCTTGAATGGTTTTGATAAATTTGGGGTTAATGGCTAGCTAAGGATCAACTTTAGAACAGCTGCGAAGTCTTGATAGTGTTCAAGACCATCAAGATATTTGTTGTATGCAGCTTCAGTTTTGATGAAGCCCCAAATGGTGTCATAGCCATCACATTTTCTACCAATAACTATTAGTATCATACTGTTATATTTTATTACAAAAAAGAAATTACATAACAAGTGATTCCATTTAAACACATACATATTTTGACCTGTTTTTTGTAATATAAGTACATGCATAAAATATATCACGCTGCATTTATAAGGATAACGTGCATACCACTAACTAACTACGTATATGTATAATCCATGCCCCAGATAGACCATGGTAACGGTATCTTTATAATATTTTTAACTACAAGTATCCGTTAGTATTCATTGCATAGGAATTGAGCATTAGGATCTCCAATGGTCATAAGACTACTGTAGTAGTGACGATGGTTTTGAGCAACCAACAAACGGTTTTTGTACCATATTTGTTTACTTATTTATTTCGTGATCGTCCGGTTAAAATAATTTCATCGAAATAATTCGGTCAATGTTGTAGAAGATTCAACTATTTTTGGATTACGATCCTTGTCACCAGACAGTAAATAACAATTCCCTATAACAATACGGGGAACAGATATTTTAGATGAAAACTGGATTGTTGCATGAATCTTCCTTTTGTGGTTCTTCATAATATAACAGAGATGTGTGTGCCGCTAGCATTGTTACACGGGGTCAAAGGTTACGATCAACAGTTTTTCGCGAATATCTCGTTAACGGTTACTTTTATCGAAAAAATAGTGGTTAGCAAATTTGTAGCTTAGGAAATTGCCTTTTTTGTAAGACTAACGGTTTTTGAGAAAATTCGATTAAAAAACATACGCTCCTCAACGATACGTATGGGGCCGTTCATAAAATACGTGCGTACCCCTCCCGGTCTTTCTGAGTGTGACAAAGGGGGACAGGGGGTTTTCGGCAATGTGACGTTCGTCGTTCATCAAAAAATTTTACTGGAGTATTTATTTTCGTGACTTTTTTTTAATTTTGTCATGATGTATAAGTCATTCATTTAAATTTAGCATGTTTAGGGGGGAGGGGTTTTAGTTTTTGTGACAAAATATTTACAAGCGGGAGGGTTCACAGAATAAAGTGTGATACAGCGGTACAACCGGGGTGAAGGGGGTCAAAGAAAGCTAATTTTAGCGTGACTTATTTTATAAACGGCCCCTATGCAGATCCATCGTGTTTCTAGACTGAAACTATGGAAATAGAGGAAGACAAAGATAATGAAGAGATGGAGATGGAAGCAGAAATGGAATCTGAAGAAGAACCATAATAAACGATTGCATTGATGTAGGAAAAATGAATTATTTAATCATTTTATAGCAATTCATGATATAAAAATAAATACTTTTCAAATATTTAAGAGTATGTAATAATAAAGGTTGAGAAAAACATTTTGAATAAAAACAAAAATAATTTATTATAAATTTTATGCATATTATTTTTCAAATAAGTAAAAATTGATAATGTATTTATTTTTTTTTTTTAATTGACACTTTTCAATCACAAATACATGTGGAATATGCCTATTATAGGGAACACCACTAAAAAAAACACATCTTGTACTGTAGGTACCTCCAAGGTGGTGTTTAAAGGAGTGCACGTTTTATGAAAAATAAAAACGTTACGATTTTTAAAATCGAATTTTCTCAAACACCGTTAGTCATGCAAAAAAAAAGAATAATTATGAATTTTTTGTAGGTAAGTATCTAAGCTACAAATTTGATAACCACTATTTTTTCGATAAAAGTAACCGTTAACACGATATTCGAGAATTACTGTTTATCGTGATCTTTGACCCCACGTAATATTTCTGGGGACTTTAGGGATATTGTTTAAAACCGCAAAATGAAGGTTCATGCAGAAATCCAGCTTTCCCCTAACTTTTCCTAAGTTTGGTCTTTTCTTTGTCTTCATTCCCTGGACTATAAATGCAGCCAAGAAAAAAAATAACAGTTCAGTTACATTGAACTTAAGTTTCTATCATAATTCTTTTGAAGCACAGGACCAAATTAAATCCAACAGGGCGCCATCTTATTTTTCGTAACACCCCGGTAGTACCACCCGATTGTAATATATAAGTATTACTTCATTCATAAATTCGCATATCTTGTTACTTAACCATTAATATATTGTAATCGTAGTTTTTGTTTTGAAATCTAGCATAATAAGACAAGCCCATAAAGAGTACCCATGTATATTTACCAAGATAATGGCAAAGAGTCGGTCGTTGGTAATATTTTTGTTCTTACACCCACAGCGGTGATTGTTGACGAGATCCCATAAAGAAACAACAAGCGACAAACAACAATGTTCCGTAGAAAGTGAAAACAGGCGTAACTACGGTTTACGGTTGTGTAAATTCTCAGATCGTTATACAAAAGAAGTATCTGAGAAGTTTATGCAACGATTTGGGTCGCCTAATTAAATTAAATGAAATAAGTAGAGTAATTTAAGTAGAACTATTAAATCATGTGTGCCTATTGTCGTTTGAATATGCTACGCCTCGTATGGGAATTATTTAAATTCTGAACGTATTGTAATACATGGTAGGAGTGGGTTAATCAGTTTCAGACCTTAATAACTGATTATGAAATCAAGTTTATTATGGTATTTTTCTTGTATCTGAAGCTGCACAAAATACTGTTACAAAAGTTCATAACGTTACTATTAGGACAAATATAAAATACAAATAGTTTTCAATTCATTTCAAATTTAAACATACAATAATTTACATGACGAAACGTTTTAAGGTGAACTGTCATTGTAGTACTTCAGGAAATATTGTAAGAAATATACGTACGGGTAACGGTAAAGGCGGTGAAACGGGTGGCCGTTTTTATTCTAGTTTAAAACGCTCCAAAGATCAAGGAAAGTAAATAATGTAATAAGCAAGTGAATTGAAAGTTCAAAAAATTAAAAAGTAGAATTGGTGACGTGGGAACAAGAATACAATAATAAATGTCAAAATATTTTCGATTCCTTTTTGGGCTTCCTCGAAATGATTTGAAATGCTTGAAGAGAGTTATTTTGATAAGACCAGAACATGTATTTGTCGTGACCCACCGAGGATATAAAACATGAATTGTTATTAATTTAATTGTGACTTTCACATTTCATGGTTTATGAGCACCTTTTCTTTAAATTCTTATTCTATCGTTTTTTGAGCTACTAAATTGAGTGGCCAGCTTATTTTAGGAAGACTTTAAGCTTTTCTGTTTCTTTCTCTTATCAGGATTTTTTAACAGTTAGACGTATTCATGTGGGTTAGATTATGTAACCGTATTTCTTTGGTATATTGAATGATGATTCACATATCTGGTATGTTATTGTGCTGATCGTAAGATACGAAATGTTTATTTAAAAGTCAAGATAAAGTGATGAGCATCAGCCCTGTGTGGATGTGTGCTTGTGTGTTTGATAGCAAATACTTTTATTTTTCTGTCAGTGACTTCACCATCCATCCCATCAGGAAGTCGCTGTACATGTAGATAGGTATATCTGCCATTGGTGATTGCCTCATTCCAAGGTTGGTTAATAATTGTTACCTCTACGGTCTTGAGCTTTTTTTTGCCTAGCGCATTTGTAAGTGTGCGAGTATGTTTGTGTAGGTATCTGATCAGCACAATGGATTCATAAGTTGGTGAAGATGACTTGATGTTTATGATTATGTATCTAAATATAGCCTGAGGAATGACTTATCTACTATTAATAAATTTCAAATTCTCACGGTGTAATGAATCCTACAGAACAATAGACGATGAGTAGAGTAGGAGGAGGTTGATGGTTTACGTATAAAATTATTTTTTTATTATTTTGATACAGTTATCCAAAAGCACTAGAATTTTAATTGTTTGTTGTAGAACTAAAGACCATTAGATTAGTTGAAGCCTTCAAAAATAGTAAAAAGTGAAAAAATATTATAGTAGGATGAAACCCATCGGAAAAGGAAGAGAATATACCAGAAATGAAAGGAAAAATAATTTACGGGCGATCTGACACCGGGAAGGGGAAGGGGGTCAGTTTTTAAGGGAAAAAAGCGGTTTTCCTTGATTTCCGGAAAAACTACAAGTCTTATGGAAAAAAGTTAAATGGCAAAGTTGTTGGTAATAAAAAGATCTACAATTTTTGTATTTACACTTTTTTCACATAACCTCAAAATTTATGTGAAAAATTCAAATAACCAACTTTTAGTTTTTTATTTTTCTTTTACAAAAAAACTCTTTTTTTCACGAAACTTGGTGAAAACTTACCTATTTATGTCCCAAACACGCTGTAATTTTTTTGATTTGAAATATTTATATTTTCACCTTATTTTTACTTAATATCGAAAACGCACCCTAATTTTCAATCGAAAATTCTCACATCAAAATATCTGCTTTTTTAACAACGTTGGTGGGCTTTTTCTTCGTTGAAATCTCTACTTTCTGATGGTGTGAAAAAAATATACATTACTATGGTAAGTTTTCTCAGGAAATGCAAAAAAACCAAGGGAATTTTATCTAAAAAATGTGACCGCTGCTATTTTGTTCAGTAAAAAAGTTGATTTATTAAACTTTTATTACATTTATGTCATAGAAAATCTCATAATATATAAATGTACATGTAAATCGCACTATTGAATTCACATATTTTATATACTGATTACGTTATAATATTTTTAAAAACATAAATCTAGTTTTTTTCGTTTTTTTACATTTCCTGAGAAAACTTACCATAGTAATGTATATTTTTTTTCACACCATCAGAAAGTAGAGATTTCAACGAAGAAAAAGCCCACCAACGTTGTTAAAAAAGCAGATATTTTGATGTAAGAATTTTCGATTGAAAATTAGGGTGCGTTTTCGATATTAAGTAAAAATAAGGTGAAAATATAAATATTTCAAATCAAAAAAATTACAGCGTGTTTGGGAAATAAATAGGTAAGTTTTCACACAAATTTTGAGGTTGTGTGACAAAAGTGTAAATACAAAAGTTGTAGGTCTTTTTATTACCTACAAACTTTACCATTTAACTTTTTTCCATAAGACTTGTAGTTTTTCCGGAAATCAAGGAAAATCGTTTTTACCCTTAAAAACTCACCCCCTTCCCCTTCCCGACCTCAGATCGCCCGTAAATAATTTTTTTCTTTCATTTCTGTTATATTATCTTCCTTTTCCAATGGGTTTCATCCCACTATAATTTTTTTTTGGTTTTAAAAATTATCGACCCTGGTCTACATTGGGAGTTATACATATCAAACAGGCAGATGTATTACATGCAGGATTAGAGAACACAAGAAGGCTTTTGATTTATTTAATTACAAAGTGTTAGCGAGTTGCTGTGCAGTGGCTTTTAAAAGAAAACGCAAAGTTCAATTATTTTGCAAGTTATATTGTAAAAGATCGAAGATGAACAAAAAACGTTTTAATATGTTGAAGGTAAGCTTACGACTACTATTATTTTAAAAAAAAGATTCGTGAGAGAATCGAAGTCGAAACAGAGTTGTTATAAACACTTATTTTTGTAGTGGCCTTTTTGCTTACAGCCCCAACACCACGGAAGTTTTTTTATTTTTCTTGCAACAAATGCACTGCCGCCGTTGTGCTTACTGTTTTGCCACTTTGTGTCTTGTAGCAACTTGGTTTTTATAAAGTCTGAAGTTATTTCGACGCTCGAATTTTCCAGAGCCATAACCATTGGGTCATAGTCAGCTGTAAGACCCTGTAGCAGTATAACTCCTAAGAATTCGTCGTCCAGTGGTTTTCCCATTGACCGAAGTTGCTGTGACAAAGCCATAACTTCGTTAACGTATTCCTCCATCGTGTTGAAATTTTCTAATTTTATTGAACACAAGTTTCTTAGGAGGCGTAGTCGTCTGTGGAGTCCTTTGTCCTCGAATGCACTTTCCAAAGCTTGCCACGCTTCACTAGCTGTATTGGCCTGCATGACATGAGGGTACGTAGATTTGTCAAGAGAAAGAATTATTTTTGAGAGAGCTTTCTCACCGCGACGGTTTTTCGTAGCTTCATCTACACTCGATTCCCACTGTCCAGTTATGCAGTTCCATAATCCATCGAGCTTCAACAATGCAGATATTTGAAACTTCCAGTCCGCATAATTTTCACGACCCTTAAGTTTCTCCGCAATCATCCCGACATTTACACTCTCGTTTACCGCCATTTTATTTTTGTTTTGCGACGACAACCAAAAGTCAATTGCACGAACTTTTATGAATTACAGTTCTTAACTACCGAACTAATACACACGCGTTCTTTTAACCCTTAATCACAACAAAAAATTATTGGGTACTGGATTCTGGGCCCATAACCCTGTTAGCGAGTTGCTGTGCAGTGGCTTTTAAAAGAAAACGCAAAGTTCAATTATTTTGCAAGTTATATTGTAAAAGATCGAAGATGAACAAAAAACGTTTTAATATGTTGAAGGTAAGCTTACGACTTCTATTATTTTAAAAAAAAGATTCGTGAGAGAATCGAAGTCGAAACAGAGTTGTTATAAACACTTTACTAATCTAGACAAAACATAAACAGAACATATTTTAGTCTCCTGCTTACATGACTCATAAATAAAGTGTCACATTAATAAAATGCGTATACCTATTAAGCAGCTTAAATATTGGAATTCTTAACACAAAGGAGGTGGGTTAAATTCCTAGCAATCTTTGCCCATTATATATATTGTCATTAAATTTCAAAAGTTTGATTAAAACTATGTTATTATATTCTTAAGAAATTAAAGTATTAACCTTAATATTTGGGTTAAGTTGATCAGAAAACAAGTAGCAAGTCGTATGAAAAAAAGAAAACCAAACTTGGGATATTTCTTGAATTTTGACCATTTTAGGAATTTTAGCCCTCCTTTCGCGTTTCTTTAATCCTAATTCAAAGTTTCACCCTCTTCGTTCTATGTTGTTCGTGTTAGTGAATGAGCTTTTTTTTGAAAATTTTACCATTAAGTGTACATTTCTAAAAATTGACTATGGCCATCTCAGGGGTAAATTTTCTGTGAAATAGAGAAACGTAAAAGGTTCCCAAAAATAATAAAACCTTAAAGGTAGATAGGTAGGTAGGCAGGTAGGTATAGGTAGTGGAGGTAAAGGTACGTTGCTGAAGCACACGAAGTGGAACAAACCACCTGGCCATTGAAACCCAAATTCATGACAACCTGTTCTGTTCTTTTCCGTACTATAATTATGTATGTATACCTACGTACATATATTCGGTTGACTGCCTCCGGGCAAGACAACTAATAACCTGACTGCTGCAAAGGTTGGGCTGAATTCCTTAGATTTTATTCTTCAGGTTATAATAAGATAACAGAGTACGAATCCAATCTATAAATACTACAGTTTTAGGTACTATAATAATTTATTGTCGCCAAATCATGAGTATTTATTAAGAAAAGATCATTGAATATGAAGAAATGGTTAATTAGTTGTTACTACAGTATATAAAAAAAAATAGAGAAAGAACGAAAGAAGGAAATTAGACAAGAAATCTAGCCAGTAACTAATTCTTAGATTTAACTTTATTAACCTTAACATTTATAAACAATTACTAAGTACAACTGCTGACTGACTATCTGTGAATGTAAACAAAAGATAAAAAAGTTTTGTGTTTAGACTCGGTCGCAATGTCAGTATGAGATTTGTAGCATCTTGTAATTAATAGTTCATTAAAATTAGTCGCTTAAACCGAAATCGACGTTACATCCGAAGTCGTCACAGCCAAATTTTCTACGTATATCAAGCTAGCACGACAAAGTTATTTTTCCGATTTCTAACTTGCACTATAAGTTACCAAATCCAAAAATTTGTCGCTTGTGCCGTTTAGCCATAATCATATCACATAGCGTATCTCGAAAACGAAATGTCGTAGAATATTACTGTAAAGGCTATAATTTGTCGCTGAAAGATGACACATTCAGCGAATTTGTCGCTAGTCTTATCTTCAACTGATAAGCGAAAAACTGCTGGAAAACCATCAAACTGGCACTACATATGGCATATCTCAAGAAGGAAATGTCGTAGGATATTACTGTAAAGGCCACAATTTGTCGCTAAAAGATGACACATTCAACGAATTTGTCGCTAGTTTGATAAGCGAAAAATTGCAGGAAAACCATCAAACAATTAATCAAGGAGTTCTTAGTTACATTTGTTTTAAGATATCGGATTTATTTACCAAATTCTTTAAATTAGGTTTTCCCTGTTTCCCTCATGTTGGACAACACGTTACCTTTTGAGAGTTTGATGGCTTTCCTGCAATTTTTCGCCTAACAGTTGAAGATAAGACTAGCGACAAATTCGCTGAATATGTCATCTTTCAGCGACAAATTATAGCCTTTACAGTAATATCCTATGACATTTCGTTTTCGAGATATGCCATATGTAGTGCCAGTTTGATGGTTTTCCAGCAGTTTTTCGCTTATCAGTTGAAGATAAGACTAGCGACAAATTCGCTGAATGTGTCATCTTTCAGCGACAAATTATAGCCTTTACAGTAATATGCTATGACATTTCGTTTTCGAGATATGCCATACGTAGTGCCAGTTTGATGGTTTTCCAGCAGTTTTTTGCTTATCAGTTGAAGATATGACTAGCGACAAATTCGCTGAATGTGTCATCTTTCATCGACAAATTGGCGACCAATTGTGGCCTTTACCATAATATCCTACGATATTTCGTTTTCGAGCACTACAGCTGATTATGGCTAAACGGCACGAGCGACAAATTTTTGGATTTGGTAACAAATTAGCGACAAATTATAGTGCAAGTTAGAAATCGGAAAAATAACTTTGTCGTGCTAGCTTGATATACGTAAATTTTCTTCTTAAATTACTCCTTAAATTTAATGGACTTATGTGTTATGTCGTTATAACCAAAAGGTCGTTACAAGCGAAGTCGTTATAAACGAAATGCACTGTATTTAGTTAATATTTTACATAGAAGTTACAAAATTTCAGAAGTTTTGCCTAATAACTGGGTACATTATTTACAGTTAATGTTTGACTCTTTTTATCAATAGAATCAAACATTGTTTTGATATTTTAACTAGGTAGTAAAGAAGAATTTCTCTAATGCAAAAGTTTAAATGGATTTTTTTTTAATTATTAAATATTGTGAAATTAAAAGAAAATCGTTTAATTATACAAACTCTTATTTTTACAAAATGTATTTCTTAAACGTATATTTTTTTTACAGGACGACTTTACAACTAATATTGAGTTAACAGACCATCAAAGGGTGAGTGCTTCTTCTTTTGTTTATTATTAATTTAAATAATACAAATTGCAATTGTTACATTTATTAGTTGTCCACATTTTTTTATGGTCTAATTCTTTAACATGATGTAAATTTTTCTATAAATGGGACTAAAATCCTAACTGAAACCATTGCATTGTACGGTCCAACATTGCCTTTTTTTAACAAACCTTACGCATTGTCTAGCTGAACATTCGAAACCTGTTTTATCTGAATAAAACAGTGTGACATACTTTAGAGTAATTTTAGCATATAATAAGGCAGACAAGTTATTAATTCTTTTTATATATTTGTACACACATATACAAGAATGACAACCACAGTTAGGTATTAATCGTTTTTTATTGTGTAAAATTAAGGGCACTATATAGGTTTTTGGAACAACTTTTCTTTAGTCATTGTGAGATTCCAATTGCCAGTAGTAGTAGGTAATTACAACAACACATAAGCTTAAAGCTGAACAATTTTTATTTGAAAAACATTTTTGCTAACCAATTAACTATTTTTGTAACGTCCATATCAATTTCTTACATACTGTTTTGACGCAATAAGTTCTCCAACAATAAATAGCTAGTTACTCGTTATAGTTTTGTTAGTTTGGTTTTTAACTGTTCAAATTACAACTGCCTAAAACATTTAAAGTGTAGTTAATGGATTATGTCATTTAATTAGCGAACAACATAGTTTAAAATGATTTAAAACGCTTATTCATGCCCTCGACTGCACTGGGTTCAATCGTAAAAAAAAATATGTCTAGTACAATTAATTATTATAAATAAATAAGCGTGCAGTGGTTTGATTATGCAACTTCAATAAATGCAATCAGTATAACAAGCTAATATTTTATTCAGAAAATATTCATAATTTGGCCTGTACTTGCGAGTCATTTCTTCATGAGAAGATGTTTGTATATAATAGGATTATTGCAAATGTGGTACTGAGGTATTGAGAGTCATAAGATTCATACAAACATGTTTTACAAGCGAGTCATTAAAAAAATTTTGTTATTCCTTCGATCTAAGTTCTCACTAACGTTACAGAAATGTTATTGCTGCGAGTCATCAAATTTTTAAAGAAAAATTATACGAGCATACGAAGGCCATCTATAATTCTAGCAGTATCATATTATTCCTAAGGTGATCTTCCCTCTGCGAGTCAAAAAATTTGAGTACTTGTGAGTCATAAAATGCTTATGAGAATGTTATAGGGATTCTTTACTGTAAGTCATATAATTCTTAGTGGAATATTATACAAGCACAATTATATTATGCCTTAAGGTTAAACTATCCTGTATCTGGAATCCATGCAGAGTCATATTAACCTTAAGGCGATCTTCAAGCTGCGAGTCAAAACATTCGAGTACTTGTGAGTCATAAAATGCTTATGAGAATGTTATAGGGATTCTTTACTGTAAGTCATATAATTCTTAGTGGAATATTATACAAGCACAATTATATTATGCCTTAAGGTTAAACTATCCTGTATCTGGAATCCATGCAGAGTCATATTAACCTTAAGGCGATCTTCAAGCTGCGAGTCAAAACATTCGAGTACTTGTGAGTCATAAAATGCTTATGAGAATGTTATAGGGATTCTTTACTGTAAGTCATATAATTCTTAGTGGAATATTATACAAGCACAATTATATTATGCCTTAAGGTTAAACTATCCTGTATCTGGAATCCATGCAGAGTCATATTAACCTTAAGGCGATCTTCAAGCTGCGAGTCAAAACATTCGAGTACTTGTGAGTCATAAAATGCTTATGAGAATGTTATAGGGATTCTTTACTGTAAGTCATATAATTCTTAGTGGAATATTATACAAGCACAATTATATTATGCCTTAAGGTTAAACTATCCTGTATCTGGAATCCATGCAGAGTCATATTAACCTTAAGGCGATCTTCAAGCTGCGAGTCAAAACATTCGAGTACTTGTGAGTCATAAAATGCTTATGAGAATGTTATAGGGATTCTTTACTGTAAGTCATATAATTCTTAGTGGAATATTATACAGTACAAGTATATTATGCCTTAAGGTTAAACTATCCTGTATCTGGAACCCTTGTAGAGTCATATTAACCTTACTACGATCTTCCAGTTACGAGTTGATACATTCGAATGCATGTGTCATAAAATTATTTTTACGAGAATATAATAAAAAAATTATACTGCAAGTCATAAAGAATTCTTACTGTAAATTTATACGAGTACCGGAATATTATACCTAAAGGTCAAAATATCATGAATGTAGGATCCTTGCAGAATCATGTTTACCCTACGATGATCTTCCATCTGGAGTTAAACATTCTAATACGTGTGAGTCATAAAATTATTATGAAAATGTTATAAGAATTCTATACTGAAAGTCATAATTCTTAGTGGAATATTCTACAAACACAAGTATATTATGGCTTAAGGTCAAATGATCATAAATGTAGAATCCTTGCAGAATCATATTTACCCTAAGGCGATCTTCCAGCTGCGAGTCAAAAGATTCTAACAAGAACAGTATAAAAATTTTGTACTGTGCGTCACTGAGAATTCTTATAGAAATACATATTATGTATTCAAGCCTGGGTGTCAAATTATTCTGCATGTCATATTAACCTTATGGCGATCATCCGGTTGCGAGTCAAAGCATTCGGATGTATGTAAGTCATAAGATTCTTACGAGAATACAATAAAAATTTTATCGTGCGAGTCGTAAAAGTTGCTTACAGAAAATACAAGAATATTATGGTTGAAACTCAAATTATCCTGTATGTAAAATCTAGTCTAGTCAAGTCGTATTAACCAACTGCGAGTCAAAACATTCGGATACGTGTAAGTGATAGGATTCTTACGAGAATGTTATAAGGATTCTAAATTGGGGATCATAGAATTCCTACGGGAGTATTATAATATTGTGCCTATAAGTTCAATTATAGTGCCCCTCAGATTCCTTTCAGTCATATCAACCTTAAGATCCTCCAGTTGCGAGTCAAAATATTTAGAATTGTTGCTGTGAGTAATAGAATTCATGCTAACATTATACGAGCACAATAATATTAGGCCCGAATGTCAAATGATCTTGCATACAAAGTCATATCTACTTTACAGTGACTTTTCAACTTCGAGTCAAAACATTTGAATGGCTATGAATCATAATATTCTTAGGCGAATGATTTTTAGAATTTTAACTGGAATATTACACGAACACAAGTATATTAAGCCTGGAGGTCAAAGTATAGTGTCCTTGCAGTATCATGTAAGTCAAAAAAGTTTAGATGCGTGTGAGTATGATATAAGAATTTTATATTGCGAGTCATACAATTCTGGCTGGAATATTATATGAGTACTATAAAATTATGCCTAGAAGTCAATTTTTCTTGCATGTAGAATCCTTGCAGACATATCAACTTTACGGCGATCTTCAGTTGTGAGTCAAAACATTTGGATAATTTCTATCCTGTGAGTCACATAAATCTGACAGGAGTTGTTTTTGCGAGTCAAATTGTCATAATGAAAATATCATAAATAGAAAGCTGATTACATATATACAGATATATGTACTAAGAGTCATGTTAACCTTTTTACATAAATGTAAGGGCTGCGAGTCATAAGAATACTATATTAGTGCAAGGGTGTTACGTCTATAAGTCAAATTGTATTATTTAGAATGCATTGTATCTGGAATCCTTTCAGAGTCATAGGTATTAACCCCACTATAATCAACCGCAAGTCATAAAAAATTATTATTGGGTGAATGGAATGTTTTGGTTCTGAGTCACGTAATATTTCATAAATATTGAGAAAAATTGTTTTCCGTCAAAATTACTTTTCCCGATTTCGTCACTTCCTCTATTTCTTCAAGGTAATTTCCGAAATGTTTAATTATTTCTTTTTTGCGTTTCATAATTTTCTACCAACATTTAATTGAAAAGCGCTTATATATATAGTAGGTAGATATCTAATTATATCTCGAGACAATTTTGTGGCAATAATAACGAAATAGAATTAATCATTAATCTAATTTGCGATTTCCGCCTTAGCCGATTAAGTTCGTTTCCATTAAATACAAAAGACCTGCGCTTTTACAGGTTGACCTTTCTATAGATATATACATAGGTATGTACCTGCGCACAAACATTTATAAATAAAATATTTTCACACGTACACATAACTCGGGCTTATTATTAACAAAACGCAATCGCGAACGTCATCGTCATGTCCAATAAAATCTGACTCACGAATGAAATCTCGCATACTTGCGAATTCCGATGCATAGTGAGTGTTTGTGGAACATGTAACGGGAACTCAGACGTAGCCGCGACACCTCCTCTACTTAACATTTTATTTCATTCTATACGAACTAATGAAGACCGAACATTTCAATTCTTCTGCCACAAGCACCTTTCAGAAGTCGTAATTACTTATCTACGTAGCTATTGAACTATCACATGCGATGGCTGGGGCAACTACCTAATTCAAGACTGTGGCGGAACTACTACAACATCAAAGAAATCGTATTCGTATCATAGGACTCATTAAAATTTAGCTTAAGAGTATAAATAAGTTTAAGGAAAATTGAAACAAAAATAACAGTAACAATTTAAGTATCAGTTTTTTACATTTTGTCTTAATATCTTCATCGACTCCTAATCTTTGCTCATCGGTGTTTCGTTTTTTTTTTTGTCGTTCTATTTATGCACCTAAGTAACGTTTCCGGGCTTCATTTTTAACATTTAGTCTTGTCCCTAACCTTTTCATGGACAC
This sequence comes from Agrilus mali, assembly GCA_029378335.1. Lineage (NCBI taxonomy): Eukaryota > Metazoa > Arthropoda > Insecta > Coleoptera > Buprestidae > Agrilus > Agrilus mali. The sequence continues at coordinate 11,027,809 of CM055663.1, read as the reverse complement.
CACAGACTTTATTCATAACAGGGAAGAAATTCTTACACATAATTCTTGGTGTGCTATACTTCGTTTTGGTCTTGGTCTTCATGTAAGTAACGATTTTGGTCTTAGGATTATACATTTGTCTTGTGTGTCTACAACGTATATCAAGCTAGCACGGCAAAGTTATTTTTCCGATTTCTGACTTGCACTATAATTTGTCGCTAATTTGTTACCAAATCGAAAAATTTGTCGCTCGTGCCGTTTAGCCATAATCAGCTGGTATGCTAGCTTGATATCAAGCAAGAACTACACATAGCGTATCTCGAAAATGAAATGTCGTAGGATATTATTGTAAAGACCATAATTTGTCGCTGAAAGATGACACATTGAACTAATTTGTCCCTAGTCTTATATCCAGCTGATAAGCGAAAAACTGCTAGAAAACAATAAACAATTAATCAAGGAGTTCTTTGCTACATTTGTTTTAAGAGATCGGATTTATTTACCAAATTTTTTAAATTAGGTTTTCCTTGTTTCCCCCAAGTTGGGCAACACGTTACATTTCGAGAGTTTGATGGCTTTCCAGCAGTTTTTTGCTTATCACTTGAAGATAAGACTAGCGACAAATTCGTTGAATGTGTCATCTTTCAGTGACAAATTATGGTCTTTACAATAATATCCTACGACATTTCCTTTTCGAAATACGCTATGTGTAGTGCTAGCTTGATATCAAGCTAGCATACCAGCTGATTATGTCTAAACGGCACGAGCGACAAATTTTTAGATTTGGTAACAAATTAGCGACAAACTATAGTGCAAGTCAGAAATCGGAAAAATAACTTTGTCGTGCTAGCTTGATATACGTTTGTCTACAGCCTTTTCATAAACACCATCGATTATATTAGCGATAGGACTGAGACTCGTTCGTATAATATTTGGTCTTGTACTTTTATACTTCGTCTGGGCCTTAGTCTTCTTTAAAGGCAATATTTCTCGTCTTAATTTGATACATTTGTCTAGTTCACACCCTTTTTATAAACATAATCAATTTTATCCATGACTACACTGAAATTTTTTAATATAACTCTTGATCTTGATCTTCTATACTTCGTTATGGCCTAAGTCTTAATGTAAGTAATGTTTCTGGGCTTAATTTAAAACATTCTTTCTTGCCTTAAATCCTTTCCTTAATACTATGGATTTTATTCATGATTTAACTGGAATTCTTTCATAAATTTGTTGGTCTTGCTTTTCTATACTTCGTTATGATCTTGGTCTTCATTGAAAGTAATGTTTCTTGTCTTAATTTTATACATTTCCTTGTCCTTAGCCTTTTTATAAATACCGTAGATTTTTCACGACTGGGCTGAAATCCTTTCAAATAACTTTTGGTCTTGTTCTTCTATAGTTCGTTTTAGTTTTTGTCTTCATTAATAGTAATGCTTCTAGTCTTCATTTTATACATTTCTCGCGTACATTTATTTTTTTAAAAACACCATCAATATTATTCATGACTGCTGAAATTTTTTCATATATATAACTCTTAATCTTGATCTTCCATACTTCGTTATGGCCTTTGTCTTAATGTAAGTAATGTTTCTGGCCTTAATTTTAAAACATTCTGTCTTGCCTTAAATCCTTTCTAAAATACTATCGATTTTATTCATGATTTAACTGAAATTCTCTCATATACTTCTTGGTCTTGCTTTTTATACTTCGTTATGATCTTGGTCTTCATTGAATTTTATACATTTCCCTTGTCCTTTTTTATAAACACCATCGATTTTATTCATGATTGAACTGAAATTTTTTAATGTATTTCTTGATCTAGTTCTTCTATGCTTCGTTATAATCTAATTATACCTGAATTGGAGTAGTGGCGCAACTGTACGTATCACAACCTTTTTGGAGATTGAATAATTTTATTTAGGGACTGACAGAGTGGCGCGACTCGTTTATGCTCGATAATTTAGAATCCTACGAATTGAAGCCGAAGTTTTCCTGTAGGATCAATGTGACTCAAAGTAACAGCATTTCTGCAACGATTTCGTTATCTAATTATTGATAATAATTATCACATGAGAGTCCTAAGAAAGGAATCGTGTAAGTTAATAAGTACGACCAGCAGTTAAATCATTTCTTTCAAAATTTTGTACATCTCATGAATGATAATAATCAATGTAAGTCGTATGGTAGTTACAACATTTCTACAAAAATTATCTAGTTCTAATTTTAATTTGAATACTTTTTATTGCTTAAATAATTACCCGTGAAATGTTTTTGAACTACTGTATTTAGGGTGTTTTTGGATCCTGAATTAGTGGTTCTCCCGAAAATATTTATTATTAATAATACTCCTTCAGCCATTTTTTCTTATAAAAAATAAAGAAAACAAGCCCAATAAATAAAAAAAAAACTAACTTATTTTTAACAAGACAACCGGGGGGGAGGGGGTCAAAAAAAGCTAATTTTAGCGTGACGTATTTTATGAACGGCCCCTTTTATAAATTTTACAAAAAGCTTTCTTTTTCCAACCCTGCTGGCAGGTGGAAAATTCTAATAAGCAAAGTGTGACCCGCATTCTTTACTATCTACTAATTTTGTGACTCACAGTCTAAGGCTAAAATGACCCGACACGACACATCAAAAGAACTTCATATTTTATAACCGTGTAAGGATAATACGACTTTATTGTACCGTTTTTTTTTTAACGAAATTCTAAAATTAACAAAACAAAAAACAATAGAATCCCTATTTGTGTGGCGGTCCCTGTGATAATGTCCCTAGATCCGAAGCAGGACATCGTATTTCCGTCCAAGAGCGATAGTGTATTGTACTCAAAGCACTCACGAAGTGATGCGTGTAGCAGTTAGTTTATAAACGTACCTACACCGGAAATTCTTTTAAGGAAAAGTCCAAGTCTGGCCTCGACAACAATAAAAAAGCCCTCAAACGACCGGAAGCTAGCCGCCGTTTACTTCAAGCTTTATATAATTTATCGTAAATAAAATATACACTTCATAACGTCTCGGAATACTTTATCGACCGAATAAAACGACAGCAAAGAAAAAGGCTCTAAATGTATTTATTACTTAACAAGTTCTTAGTTGACTGATCACTAACTTGTTGTCTAGATAAATTGGTTTAATGGCCTTTATTTTCATTTACAATTAGATGTATCAGTGCATGTGGTATTGTGTTTAAAAAAAATATAATCGATTAATTGTTTTAACTGCATATTATATAACCCCTTTCTCTGGCAATTCTTACAAAACAGCAACGAAAACATTTACGACTATTGTTTAATTATTATCTTAATTAACAAAAAAATAATTGAAAGCGCTACTACTGACCATTATATCTAATTTCTAAACAATATAATGTCGTAGCAGGTATTTTTTGCAAAGTAAAAGAACTGAACTCGTAAATGTAGACCATTACAAATGTTCAGACGTGAGAATGTGGTACGAAATAAACTGGAATTTAGTGGCAATTAAAAATTTATTTTTAAACAAGTCAAATGTGATATACGGTTAACAGGGCAGTAAGGCAACAGTCGAGCATAACATTTTTTACTTTGATATGAGCACAAATAATGCTACTAACTTAATTTTCTTTGTAATAAAATAATTGGACTCGAGTAGAGGGCGATATTGGATGCGATTTAAAAATTTATTATTTAGTAGTAAAACCAATGGACAATCTGTTTCATTCCGTCGTTTTGAGTAAATAAACACTTGGTCGATTTCACAGTTCCGCTACGTTTGCCATTCACCTACACAGGTGAAAAACCTACAAATAATTTCCTTGTGTTTCATTACCGTTAAACCTCAATAAAATCGGTCTAATACGAAACCAAACGGCCGAGAAAAACCTCCAAAAAACTTTTATTTCTTTTGAAAAGTTAGGCACGACTTCTAAAGTCATTATAATAGGTAACAGATCCATTACATTCTATAGATTCAGAAAATATAAAATTAAGTCCAGAAACGTTACTTATGAAGAGCGAGTCCAAAACAAAACTATAGAACAACAAGCCCAGGAAAATAAAAATGACTTTTAAGCCCAGTCACGAATAAAATCATGCGATAGGTTACGGTATGTAAAGTTTATTTAATTTTTTGTATATAAAATATGTCATAATAATCATATATCAATACATCTTTGGCTTCGATTCATAGGATTCTTGCGGGGATGTTATATTACTTGAACCTGCAAGTCAAATTGTCATTATGAGATTACAGGATTTTTGCAAAGGTGCTGTAACTATGAGTGAGTTAGATTGACCTTACAGAAATCCTTTGACGTCAGTTATAGTACCCTCATGAGACTGTTATGTCACTTAAGCCTGCGAGTCACAATATAATGATGAGATTACAGAATCCTTGCAGAAGTGCTGTAACTATAAGTCAGATTGGCCTTAGAGGAATCCTTCGGCTTCGATTCATAGGCTTCTCACTGGGATGTTATATTATCTAAGCCTGTGAGTAAAATTATCATTATGAGATTACAGAATCCTTGCAGAAGTGCTGTAACTATAAGTCAGATTGACCTTAGGGAAATCCTTCGGCTTCGATTCATAGGCTTCTCACTAGGATGTTATATTATCTAAGCCTGTGAGTCAAATTATCATTATGAGATTACAGAATCTTTGCAGAAGTGCTGTAACTATGAGTCAGATTGGCCTTAGGGGAATTCTTCGGCTTCGATTAATAGGATTCTCACTGGGATGTTATATTATCTAAACCTGTGAGTCAAATTATCATTATGAGATTACAGAATCTTTGCAGAAGTGCTGTAACTTCAAATCAGATTGGCCTTAGGGGAATCCTTCGGCTTCGATTCATAGGCTTCTCACTGGGATGTTATATCATCTAAGCCTGTGAGTCAAATTACCATTATGAGATTGCAGAATACTTGCAGAAGTGCTGTAACTATGAGTCAGATTGGCCTTAGGGGAATTCTTCGGCTTCGATTATTAGGATTCTCACTGGGATGTTATATTATCTAAACCTGTGAGTCAAATTATCATTATGAGATTACAGAATCCTTGCAGAAGTGCTGTAACTATAAGTTAGATTTGCCTTAGGGGAATCCTTCGGTTTCGATTCATAGGCTTCTCACTGGGATGTTATATTATCTAAGCATGTGAGTTAAATTATCATTATAAGATTACAGAATCCTTGCAAAAGTGCTTTAACTATGAATCAGATTGACCTCACAGGAATCCTTTGACGTCAGTTATAAGATTATTCTCATGATATGTTACTTAAGCCTGCGAGTCAAAGTATTATTCGGGATGTACAGAGTCATCATTCCAGAAACACTGTACTGTGAATCACATTGACCTATTAGTAAACCTTCTGTTACAGGTCATACGATTCTCACAAGGATTTTACTTAACTTACCATAAGAATCCTAATACTGCATGTCAATGTTCCTATAAAATATTGATTACTTTGCGATCTCCACGGATGGAAAAACAAACTTATAAAACGATTCCTCCTTTTCTGTAAGCGATCCCTGTGGGTAAAAAGTTTTTTTTAATCAGATTTTTTGTCAGGTGCGTGTTCCTGACGGAAACCTTCAAGAATTTTACGCTGCAACTGTTGGAAGACCACGAAGCGATTTTTAAGTGATAATTTGTAGGCGATTGAAGCCGTGAGCCCTGCTGTAGTTTGTTAATAAAATTTGTAATCAGTTAAGAGTTCGTTTCGCAAGAAATTAATACCGATACCAATCGGCACTGCCGGGCAAACAGATTCGCATGCTCTAATAAATAAAAGACCGGTCAGTTTTGGTCTACTCGCGATATACATTCCACGCTTACAACGATGGCCAGACTTGATAGTGTGGTCGTGTCGTGTCTGAACATCTGTTTGATATGCGTGTTTTCGTACTATAATATCTATCTATTTGAAATGTTTTTTTTATAACGGTACTAGAGTAGTGCTTTGACGCGTAAAGTTGAGAAAACATTTTGAAGGGATGCCAACAAAACTTTCATTCTGAAAATAATAATGAAGAAGAAAATCGAACTACTTTCCAAATATTAAACAATAGGTACTTTAGTTGTTAGGTAAAGTATGAAGAAAAATTGAGAGAATTACCGGAAGGGGACTTAGGAAAGGAGATATGGAGTAAAAAGGTATTGGGGATCGGGACAAAAAATTAATATGATGTGGAAATGGATAAGGTTTTAACAGAAATGGCAATAAGTAAAGAACAAATGGAGGAGTGGAAAGGAAAGGGATTGAATGTTAGTAGGATGGTTGGGAAAAGATGTAATGAAATAGTAAAAGGTGAGGATTTAAGAAAAATATGGGAATCGAAATACGCGAAAGGGATGAGGGAGTTTCTATGGGAAAAATGGCAAGGGGATGAGGTGCCGGGGTATCTAAGAGAAGGAAATAGTATAGAGATAATAGCTAGATTCAGAACGGGGAATGAGTGTAATGAGAACTTTTGAATGGAACAAGGTAAGAGATTGTGTAGAATATGTGGAGAGACGAGTGAATCAATGGCACATGTATTAGAGGAAGGAACAGGGAAAAAGAAAATGGATGAACGTAGAAAGCCAATAAATGCAGACGGTAATGGTCTGACCTGACCTTATTAAAACAAATTTTAGATAAAAGAGATAAGAAAAGAGAGGGAGGATAAAATACAAGAAAAAGGGAGGAAAAAAATGAAATACGAACCGAAAAGGGTTGGTATAGAATAGGATAGGACAGTGCTGTCCAACTCGTTTTCTTAAGTGGCCAAAATAGTGGCCCTGAGATGAAGCTGTTGGCAATTATTTCACGTAATGAGAAAAACCCCAAAAATGTCGATAAAAAGTTCCTTTATTTAATCGTTAATGAGATCGTTGACAACCTTTATATTCGGTCAATTTAGTTAAATCGGGCTTGAATTCACAAAGTTCGCAACGAATTTCCAATTCTAAATTTTGCTGCGATAATGCATTGCGGAGTTTGTTTTTGCGTCGTGTAAGGCTGGAAAATGTGCTCTCACAAACATATGTTGAGCCGAATATACAAAGAAATTTCGGTAAAATATCTTTGACCACCAAAAAGTTACAGTTTAATGGCAATCGCTTCCATAACGCATCACTCATTTCATTTGGCAAACGAATTTCTGCATTTATTAGCGAAATATAAAACTCCAAGTGATTTTTCTTTGTATTGAAAAGATCGAACAAATTTTGAATATCGTTTTGATTGAAAACAAATGGATTTTTAAAAAACTTGAATACCAAATGAAACTTTTTACAATCCGAAAATTGTGTGTCAAATGCTTTAATCAAAATATTGAGATACTGAACAAAAATTCAATATAATATATCATAAAAACCAAATCTTCTCGTGGCCACTTGAAATTGTCTCGGTTGCCACATGTGGTCCAGTGGTCACCATGTTGGATAGGAGGTAGTACCTATATATGATAATAATTTTAAGTAAGATTTAGAAGAAAATAAGTATTTTTTTGTGGAACTGTATGAATAACTTTTTTGTTTTAATAAAGCTCTTACTACTTTAGTTGTAGACGCTCAGACTTCATCTTTTGCTTGAGTCACATAAAAACTATTTAATTTTAACCTTAGTAGCTATTATTGTTAATAATATTCAAATTAAACATAATTTGCATAATTCTCGCGTTTTTACTTTTTTATATAATATTTGAAACTTATGTAAATGTCAAAAAATTATCGGTTCAATGCTAAATTTCCAATAAAATTAAAGTGTGACCTTCCGTGAATCTCAGGTAGGCAAAGGTGTTTTGGCTGAAAATAATAGAAAAAGGTCACGTTGTTAGCCATCATCTCTTGTACACTGTGACTATGACATTCTTTCCGAGAGGGGAGTGGTAATGGTAATATAGCATTCTTGATTTTCGAAACGGTAAAACGGGACAATTGTAAGAATTTCAAGGCAACAAATGTCCGTAAGTGCTTACATGTAGATATATAGATAGAGAGATATGTGCATACATTAATACAAACATTTGTACCTACACTAAACCTCGCTTTCAACGTTTACGTGTATGTAAAAGTACCTCAGTGTCTTGTATATAGTTACACGTAGGTTTACAAATGCATATTAAAACTGTACGTGTGGTCGTGTAGGTACCTTAATAAGAAAATAACGGACAGTTGCCACTATAACCCGAGACTAACGAAATTAAGTATTCAGGTCAATAATGCGAACGATTCATTTTTAATATTTGTGTCTGAAATTGATCTGAAAAATTGCCAACTTAAATAATCAAGCGTATCTAAAAAGTTTATTGCTGCCAAATCAGACGAATAGGGAAGATGCTTTAATTTATTTAATTTTTACCACTGGTTTTTTATGAGATATTATCATATTTAGGTTTCTACATAATAATGTATATACGCATGTGTTTCTCAGGGCAAATTTCTAGTTAATTACTCTTTTACAGTAAAAAATGGTTATTAATTGTAATTTATATAATTTAATATTATTATATTTGTACATATTTAATTTTGTGTGGCTATATGTTAATTTATCCGTTTTTACATAACAATTATTGGTTTTCTTGTAGCAGTCGAAGTGTACAACGATTTTCTTGTGTAAATTGCTTTAGAAAGTAGCAACAATATTACTTATGGCAACAACACGAAACGCAAATGAAAAATTTTTTACTCCTAATTGGAAACTATTAAGCTGGAAACCAATTAGACACCATTTTTGATAATAACACATAATATAATAGGCAGTGGAGGTCTTTCAGAAAAATTTATTTACCTAACGACAAGGTTATAAATAAATAATTTGTAAGTTACAACTTTCGTATTTTTGTTTGGATAGGTATAAAGAATTTCCATCAGTAATCAACAAAATACAATACACATGAACTGTATATATATCCATATATTACATTTAATTAATTAATTAGACTTGCTATAATTTACTCATGAGTTGTAGGTACCTAGGTAGGTATACCTAATACCTACTGCTTATAAATTATTCCATCATGGTGTATGAATAGAAAACGTTCTTTCTTTCACTATAACACTTGTTCAGTTGTGGGTAAACTTATTAGGAAGAAATATACAGTACTAATTATTTTATTTTATTTTCGTTATTATAACAAATTTAATGAGTACTTTAACCTTTTGTAGATGAAAGTATCTATAGCAGAGAGCTTTATTTATGACAAGTGTAAATGTAAAAATATATATGTTTAAGAACTAATTAAAAGGTTTCTAATTTGAAAAGTTTGTTAAAAATATTTTTAAAATCTTTTGATAATTAATTAATTGTTTATTTTTATGTCCCTGTCTAAGAGATTAACGTTAACTTAACCTAAGATTATATTTATAGGAAATTAGTTCGTCTAAATACGGTATAGGCAACATTTGAGATACCGTTATAGAATTTTATTACAATTCTTGGGGGTATTAATATTGATACGTATTATTTATTAACTGTGCCTTCTCGTTGCGTAAAGTATGGTGTAGGATTTAGTGTTACAGCAACTATTCATTCATTTGACCTTTACTCTTGTGTAACAGCAATTGTCAGTTGGTTTGTTACCTCTCACTATGTTTGTTTATTTGAAGCTGTGTACAAAAAAAATTCGATAAATTTACCTACAATGGCATTACGAAAAATAAAATAGAAGAAAAAATATTTCACACCAAAAAGTACCTACTGTTCTAAAAATGTAAATGAAAATGTTATTTGTTTTAAATTCTTGTTCATTAGGAATGGTGTATCAATATGTACCTATGTGTTTTACTTGACCTAAAAATAAAGGACCTAAATCAGGGTTGACATGTTTAAAACGAAGTGTTTTAAATTGACGTATTTTAAATAGTGTTTAACTGTGTTTAAAACAAAAATAAAACATCTCATTCACTACTACGAAGAAACCTCATTTAATCATTATAATGTATAATTGTGAAAGGGCGGTATTATCACTTAAAAAAAAATTGCGTGGTATATTAGCCATTTTTTCAGATAAAAAACAAGTTCAATAATGCAATTTCAAGCTTCAAGTTTTGTTCAAAAGGTTTTAAAAATTCAGTTAGTTTTGAACAGTTTACAGAGATGTAGGAGATATTTTCAGATAGAGGTGGTTGAAAAAATAAAATATGTAGATATATATACTAGCAGCAATACCCGGCGTTGCCCGGGTAAGAATATATTACACGTTTGATGGAACATTCTAGAATATTCGCTAATTCAGAACTATCCAGAACATCCCATAATGATTCAAAACATTTTCTAACTTTTTTTAACACTCTGTAACATTCTTGAACGATCTTCAAGATTCTGGAATATTCTTGAACATTGCCAAATCATTCTGAAATGTTATAATAAAACATTATCTTACTTTTAAGAACATATTTGAACTCCCTGTAATATTCTAAAAAATTCTGCTTCATTCTCATCTCCACTCCGACCTGTTTGCTGGGTGAGTAGTGACATCAGTAGACGCCTGGCGGGGATGACTAATCGATTGATAATAATTGATCAGTTATCGACCACTGAGAGTTGAAGATTATTACAGTACTAATATCGCTATTAAAAAATGGGGGTTGGTGGTAGAAGGATAAAAATTAAGTGTTATGTGTATTTTTTAATGCCAAATCATGAAATAAGAAATTTTGTCCAAGAAATAAAAAAGTTGGGGGTGGACAATTATCACTTTTCATAAAAATCGGCCAAGCCGTTTCGGAGGAATATGGTAACTAACACTGTGACACGAGAATTTTATATATTAGATATATACATTTATTTATATATATAAAGGCGATCAGTCTTAACAAGGAGTTAGTTAAATTATAAGTCACATGATTAAAAAAATGCTCGTGTAAAACAAGTTTAAAAGACATGTTTTAAACTGTTTGTTTCATACATTTAATAAAAAACTGTTATTTTTCCAACCCTGACCTAAATTACAAAAGACTACTCGTATACTATTAGTTATTAGGTATTTGTCCATGGCAAAATAGACCATTAATGGTAGAAATAATAGGTAAATTTGTTATTTAAATTGGCAAGACTTGCAAGTATTGACTATTGTAGGAAATATTGATATTCACATCGATTTTATGTTTTCTATTATATTTTAAACAATGACGAATACTTAAAAGGCATGTTAAAGCCCAATCGACACATAAATCATTTAATTAAGTTGTTGGTATTTTAATAATTATGTTTTTAATTGGTCGTTAAAAAATTGAAATACAAATTGGATTAAATTAATATAACAATCAACCGAAAGAAAACCAAAATTAAAAAATAAGAAGAGAAAAATATTTCAGGCCAAAAAATACGTTTGTAAAAATGCAAATGAAAGACCTAAGTATTTGATTTAAATTCTTATTCATTAGAAATTGTGACATAAATATATGTCAAAGTTTACTGAAGTTATATATATATATGCATCTGTTTTACTTGACCTAAAACTAAAAAACCTAAATCAGAAAAGACTGTTATTAGTTTTGTATTAGGTATCTATCTGTTTATGTTAAAATGAACCATTAATAGTAGAAATAACAGACGTATTTGTCATTGAGGTTGGGCAGGCTTGCAAGTATTGACTATTGTAGAAAACATTGCTTTTTATATCGTTTTTATGTTTTCAATTATATTCCAGACTTAAAAGACGTGCTAAAGTCCAATTCACACATAATTTCTTTAAGTTCGTTTCAATGTAAATAATTCAGTTTTTAAATGGTCATTAAACATTTAAAAAGTTATTTGGATGTATTAGCAACTACATCAAATAAAATTCCATAAATTTATTACAGTCAAGCGAAGGAATACTAAAATAAAAATTAAGAATAGAAAAATATTTTACGCCAAATAAATCTAAAAATGCTCATGAAAGACTTAAAGTATTTGACTTAAATTCTTATTCATTAGGAATGGTGACACAAATAGATGTAAAAGTTTAATGAAGTCTAAATAAGTATGTGTTTTACCTAATCTAATACTAAAAGACCAAAATCAGAAACAAATGTTATTAATTAGTTCATTAGATTTCTGTTTATGGCAAAATAAACTATTATTAGTAGAAATAACAGGCAATTTTGTCATTGAAATTGGGTAGTTTGGCAAGTCGTGACTATTCTAGAGAATATTACTTTTGATATTATCGACTTTATCTTTTATAATACTAAAAAGATATGTTAAAGTTCAATTGTCCCATAATTACCTTAATTATGTTCGTTTGAATGTAATTAATTAGATTTTTAATTGGTCATTAAAGATTGTAAAGAAATTTGGATGTATCACCAACAACATTAAATAAAACCTTTAAGTAATTGACAATAAAGTTGATAAAATTATTTGAAGTGATGAAAAATGATTCTAAAAATATTTATTTTTAAGTTAGATAATTTTTGGATCGTGAGATAAGCCACAGGATTTAAAATAGTTTGAAGACTGCAGAAGGAGAACAGGCAACGAACCCGGTGCGGCGTTTGCTGCTCTTGAAATAATTTGATAAACTCATACATTTACTCAAGAGTTGTCATTGGAACAGGTGATTAACGCAATAACTGTAAAATGTATGTCGAAGACTTCAACGAGAGAGGTCAAGAGACACATTTAATAAATATTCGACGATGTCGAAACTAATTACATTGGATCAAAATGTGTTTCGTTGGCCAATCAATTTTTTTATGACTGCTTTCGAAATCTTATATCTCCTGCTTGACAGTTCCGGAATATTTTTTGACTTTTTTTTTGCACTTTGAAGAATAAGGAAATTAATTGGTTCTGATCTAGCCAAAGGCTTTACTGATCCTGAAAAACTTATAAGATCTATATCTAACAGATTTCAAATACCAATTCAATCCCTAAACTAATATCAGATGGATAGCATTATCGAGGACCATAAGTTCCTATAGATGAACTTATAATCTGGGGTTAGGTGGCTTGTTCTTATATAAATAAACCTAAAAGGGTAAAAAGCGTCTTCTAACGTTCGATTTGGAGGCATATTACAGCAATTCACTCTAATTCACTATTGTTGAAATATTCTTATTTGTAAATAGAAGATCCTATTCTACCCATTGTGTCCTGTTTGTTGACTTACCGTTTGCTTACGTTTCCTGTTATTGTTAATCCTGATATTCAAAGCGAACACATGCGAAAGCTGTTACTCCAATACTCTGAAGGACCTTCCGGCGTGTTTAATAACGGACCGTGCACTTAACACCAGTCAAAGGGTACGCGAAAACACTCGCGGGTATTTGTTTTTTTATTGGGTACTAACTCTACAACTACTACTACTATTACTACTGGTGATGGTAATAAAAGTTTGAACAACATCCACTACAAACAACAACAACTGCTTTAGCTGGTCATGCACTTCTTAGGCGCGGCCTTCGACTCGAGACTGTGGTAAATTCCTTCGTCCACGACGAAGAACCAACTCACTGAGGAGTTACCAAGGTGGGAGAAACTTGTTTATAAAGGTACCCATTGCAATGGCCAGTGTTCGTATACAGGGCGATCCGTTAGGATACACGATTGGAATGGACGTATTTCTAATTCGATATGACTCCGTTCCCAATTAGCTGACCTCATATTGTCTTTAATAAATTATTATGCTGGTTGTCTCATTATAACCTGTAAATTAAAACGGAAAAGTACCTATGGGTATCCCATCGAATCATTAAATCGTATAAAGTTCGTATATAAGGGTGGAGACTTTAACGCGACGTTAAGAGATGTCCAGTCGACTGATTGACGAAAAAAAGAAGACGTGTGCAAATAATCTTGAATATAGATTCATCTCATGGCATTATATCCTAGTTGTTTTATTAAAATAAACACTAAATCGGAATACGTTAAGATATAAGGGTAGAGACTTCGGTGGGACGTTAAGAGATGATTCAGTCTACTGACTGATGAAAACATGAACGATATTCACAGGAAATCTTGAAGATAACTTCATCTCATGACATTATCTTAGTTTTTTTATTAGAATCTTCACACTGTATCGGAATACGTTAAGGTATAAGGGTGGAAGCTTCGATGTGACCTGGTCAACCGATTGAGGAAAATGAAGCCGATATGCAAAGAAAATCTTGAATATAAGTGAATCCAATCTGATTTTCCCAGTTGTTTTATTAGAATTTTAACACTGAATGGTAATACGTTAAGATTCAGACTTCGATGGACGTCAAGAGGTAATTTAGTCTAATGACTGATGAAAACATGAACGATATTCAAAAGAAATCTGGAATATAACTTCATCCCATGACATTATCCTAGTTCTTTTATTAGAATCAACACTAAATCGAAATACGTTAAGGTATAAGGGTAGAGACTTCGGTGGGACATCATGAGATTACCTGGTCAACCGATTGAGGAAAATGGAGCCGACATGCAAAGAAAATCTTGAATATAAATTAATCCAATCGCATTTTCCCAGTTGTTCTATTAGAATTTTAACACTGAATGGGAATACGTTAAGATTCAGACTTCGATGGGACGTCAAGAGGTAATTTAGTCTAATGACTGATGAAAACATAAACTATATTAGGATGAAATCTTGAATGTAACTTCATCCCTTGACATTATCCTAGTTGTTTTATTATAATCTTCACACTGTGTAGGAATACGTTAAGGTATAAGGGTGGAGACCTTGATGGGACGTCAAGAGATTACCTGGTCAACCGATTGAGGAAATGGATGCGATATGCAAAGAAAATCTTGAATATAAGTTAATCTAATCTCATTTTCTCAGTTGTTTTATTAGAATTTTAACACTGAATGGGAATACGTTAAGATTCAGACTTCGACGGGACGTCAAGAGGTGATTCAGTCGATTGACTGATGAAAACATGAACGATATTTAAAAGAAATCTCTAATATAACTTCATCCCATGACATTATCCTAGTTGTTTTATTATAATCTTCACACTGTGTGGGAATACGTTAAGGTATAATGGTGGAGACCTCGATGGGACGTTAAGAGATTGTCTGGTCAACCGATTGAGGAAAATGGATGCGATATGCAGAGAAAATCTTGAATACAAGTTTTTCCAGTCTTATTTTCCCGGTTTTATTAGAATTTTAACACTGAATGGGAATACGTTAAGATTCAGGCTTCGATGGGACGTCAAGAGGTGATTCAGTCGACTGACTGATGAAAACATGAACGATATTCAAAGGAAATCTGGAATATAACTTCATCCCATGACATTATCCTAGTTGTTTTATTATAATCTTCACACTGTGTGGGAATACGTTAAGGTATAATGGTGGAGACCTCGATGGGACGTTAAGAGATTGTCTGGTCAACCGATTGAGGAAAATGGATGCGATATGCAGAGAAAATCTTGAATACAAGTTTTTCCAGTCTTATTTTCCCGGTTTTATTAGAATTTTAACACTGAATGGGAAAACGTTAAGATTCAGACTTCTATGGGACGTCAAGAGGTGATTCAGTCAATTGACTGATGAAAACATGAACGATATTCAAAGGAAATGTTGAGTATAACTTCATCCCATGACATTATACTAGTTGTTTTATTAGAATCTTCACACTGAATTTGAATAAGTTTAGATATAAGAGTGGATACTTGATGATGAACCCACCGAGTGCTTCACAGAATTAAAGAAGATATGCAAAGGAAATCTTGGTCTTAAGTTCATTCTGTGATATTATCCCAGTTATTTTGTTAGAATCTTAACAATAATTCGGAATTAGTTAAGATATGACTTTGGAGATTTCAACTGAGGAATCTATCGAATGTTTAGGGAAAATAGAGCAGATATATGAAGAAGAGGTGGAACAAATTTGTCCTATGATATTATTCTAGGTGTTTTGTTAGAAACTTACGCTCAAATATAGGAGTAAGTTTAGAGGTAAAGATGGAGACTTCAAGGGGCTTTAGTGATGGGCTTATCGACTGATTGAGGAAAATAGAGTAAGTATGCAAAAAAATTTTGAACAAAAGTGCATCCTATGATATTATTCCTGTTATTTTAGTTAAATCTTAATATTAAATTGGAAAAAATTAAGATATAGGGGTGGGACATCAATCCGGCGATTGATCCACAAAAATTGAGTAGATATGCAGAGAATTTTTTAATATAAATTTATCCCTTAATATTATCCTTGCTGTTTTATTTGGATCAACACTAGTTCAGAATAAGTTTATTATATATAAGGGTCAACAAGCGACGTACCTGGTGACAATTTCAAATAATTTTATTGAGTTTGTACGTGATTTTAAGCAGATAATTTCAGTTATCCTTATTAGTATTACTAAGTTGTCCGACAAATACAGAAACTTATTATCATCACCAATTTTATAATGAGTAGTTCATGTTTGCCAGGTGTGAGAAGTTCACAGTTATTGTTATTATCATTAGACTCAGGTAGTTTTATTGTTAAAATTTCGGTAGTTTTAGGTAAGCGGGTTTGTTACCTAAATAAATAAATTCTTGGGGGCGAAAGGTAGAAACAGACAAAAGAATAGCTTTGGTCTTTAATAATATGAAATACTCCAATAAAGGACCAACAAGTAGTTAGTCTCGGTTGATTCACAGGGTTTCGTCTGTAGAAAAAAATTCCACGAAGTATTTTATTTATTAGATACAATAATTTTAAGAACAAATTAATAATCTAGCCTGAAACGATTTGTTTATAATTTTGCTCATAATGGATAGTTGATATTTTCCTATTTCAATCCTATTAATTTACCTTTAAAGTAGCTAAGATTGTTTTAACTTTTAACACAAAAATTTTAAGCGCTATTTAATGACATTTTACAGTCGATAAACATTTGACACTTTTACTTATAATATTATTAGGTATCAGTTATTAGCAGGTTAAACATGTTAGGTACTATCATAGTTTATCATTGTGAGTTAGATAACTTCTTTGAGTAATGTTACATAAACAATAAAATTAAATTTAATAGTGTTGAGGTTCCAAATTCCAATCATCTAACTATTATAGCCAATTTTATGCTATCCTTTCGAAATATAAGTACCTAATAATCTCACAGTAAAAATTAAGAAATACCTTTTATATAAATATTTACACAGGGCTTAAAGTAATAATTTATTAAGAGAAATATTTTCGAATACATGATACCTTAATAAAAGAAAATATAAGGAGACACTCTTTCTATTTTATTTCGTTTATTACATTCTTACAGTCTTCATTTTCTGATTGGATTTTTTACGTGATGATATTTAATGAATATGTTATCCCAATTTTCGAAAATTTCAAAAATAATTCAGATTATGGATCTAGCTCATTGTCAGACCATAGACAGCATAAAGTGGTGTGTACCATGTAATATTAATTAACGAAACCTTTAAAATTGCAAATCCGAATTAGTTTTCTCATAAACAACATTATATATACAGGTACATTTTTTTAAGTCAATGCACCCGTAAAGTTTCGATCCCTTTTTTGGACATGCCCGTTGTGGCGGCATGTATATAAATGGATATCGAGGAAATAAAATTAAGGTTACTTAAATGTACCTACTTCCGCTCTTCGCCTATGTATATAACGGGACCTTAATTCCAAAGGTTCGTTACTGTTCAAAGTAACATGTACTTGTGTAAGTTCACATAATATTTAGGTGTCTACGTTTACGATTGGTTACTAATAATAATTTTTGATTTAACCACTCGTATGTATAGTACGTATATACAATGAATATGTAAGACGTGCATCATGGGTTTAGGCATGGTGTGGGTGACCCAACTTTGGTGTCATGGTGTCATTTTAACTTAACTTGGGTGTGCCACTAGACTATTAATATTTCGGAATGTCATGAACTATTTTAAACGCGTAAGAACAACGGGGGGTGGAGATTAATTACACCCGGTATTTAGTTAGCATTAAACGAAATTAATGTCTGTAGAAACTCACGAAATTTGAGAATATGTATTATCTTGTGGGTAATCAAATGATGAGGTGGAGAATCTCACACTTTACAATATACTAAAAGTTATTGGATTTGAAGATCTGAACCTAAATAGCAAGGACAGGG
Organism: Agrilus mali; assembly: GCA_029378335.1. NCBI lineage: Eukaryota > Metazoa > Arthropoda > Insecta > Coleoptera > Buprestidae > Agrilus > Agrilus mali. The sequence continues at coordinate 11,009,823 of CM055663.1, read as the reverse complement.
ATTTTTGGGGAATCATCACTTTTGTCCGTGATCACTTACTTCCCCCACTCACTCTTCGATAACAAGGGGAATTTGGTCTTGATGGGGTGGGTCTACAAATAAAGCGAAATGCTCTGAACGTTTTATGGTGAATTAAATAGTGATAGAGGTATTAGAATATTTTGAAATATTCTAAAATTTACTGAAATGTTCCAGTTTTCTTGAATGTTTCAAATTTTTCGAGTGTTCCAGTGTTCAAAATAAAATTAAAATAACGCATAAATAAAAAAAAAAATGTTTCCCGAATGTTAGAAAATGTTTTGCATAATTATAAGATATTATGATGTCCAAAAACAATTTTGGAATTTAAAAAACAATATGTGCCCGAAATGTGCTATAATGTGCTACGTAAAAAAAATTATTCAAAAAACTTAACTTTTATGACTAGGTCCTTTTTATGATGTTTAGTTAGCTCCACAACATTACTTCATTAAAATCAAACCAATTGTGTTGTAATGTGATCAAGCTGTGCTTTCATGTGCCATTAAAAAAAATATTTACTTGAAAAATTGAATTTTTATTGAGATATCCTTTTTGTGATATTAGGTTAGCTAGCAAAATCACTATCAAAACTAAACATATAGTGCTGTAATGAATGTGCCCGCAATATGCTGTTATGTGTGAATGTGAAAAAAAAAATATTTGAATAAAAAGTTTAGATTTTTCGTAAAATGCTGTCTTCATTAATATTTTCTCTACTAGTAATGCTATTACGAAGAAAAATGGAAATTTTACTTTGACGAGAATAGGGAAATGACTTGACTACATAAATATTTTCACCAATTTTCACACTAATCTTCTATTCTAAGATATATATATACAGTAGACTTCCGATTATCCGGATCCCGATTAACCGGAACGCTGCATTATCCAGAATGATATCGATTTTTAAATCCGCCGTTTTATCTGGAACTGGAGTGATGCGGCTCCCGTTTATCCGGAATTTTCCTAAAGTAAACTGTCTATTAGTACATTTGGTTAGTCCAAATGGTCAAAAGAATGTGCCTCGGTATACAACACCCTCTGAAGGACATCTTTCAGATGGTGTTGCTCGGTGCCGCCCTACTGGACCGCACCCGACCCGTTAGTTGATAACGGCATATTTTATGTCTGTTTATGTTAGGCACAAGTGCAACACATGCGGCCGAAATCTTTTATCTTTTTAATTGACCATAAAAACTATGTCTTCTGCTGATTTTTCTGTTGCTAGAAAGCTAGTTGCTAGGTAAAGAGCTTAGTGCAGGGCTGCAAGTTGCACAGATTATTTACATATGTAATAATAAATGTTCATCAATAAGCTCTCATAGTTTCCGTCTCCCGATTCCGATTATCCGGAAAATTCGGTCATCCGGAATAGGTCCGGTCCACATTATTCCGGATAATCGGGAGTCTACTGTACATAAATGAGCAAAAATTTCAGTCTCTTTGTCACATTGCGGGCACATTATAGCACTATAAGTTTTAGTTTTGATAAAGTGATTTTGCGGAACTAACTAAATCTCACAAAAAGAATGTCTCAATAAAAATTCAATTTTTGAAGTAAATATTTTTTTTTATGGCACATGATAGCACATCTTGAGCACATTACAACACAATTGGTTTGGTTTTAATGAAGTGATGTTGTGGAGCTAACTAAACATCATAAAAAGGACCTAGTCGTAAAAGTTAAGTTTTTTGAATATTTTTTTTTACATAGCACATTTCAGCACATATTTTTTTTTTAATTCGAAAATTGTCGAGTCAACTTTTTGGATATGATATTATTATCTCGATTTTGAGGGAATGATTCAAAATGATCTAAAATGTTTCAAAACTAATAAATAGTTCACAACATTAAAAAATAATTTGATGTATGATCTGGAATGGTCTCGATTTTTTGGGAATGACTTGGAATGATAAAAAATGTTTCAGAATCTTCGAGATCTATCGATAATGATCTAGAACGACCAGAATATTCAAAAAGGTTAGAGGATGCTCTGAAATGTTCCCGATTTTTTCGAATATTCTAGAATTTTTGTGTATGGAAATGATCTGTAATGTTCCAAAATAATTTATAGTATCCCAAAAGTTTAAAAACATTTTAAAATATCCAGAATATTAAAAAATGAACGTTTTTGAATTCTATTGAATGCTTTTTATCGAATGTGTCAATTATTAAAATTTAATTTTTAATTACTTACAAATATACAAATTTTCCAGAAAGCTCGGGCAACGTCTAACATTGCAACTATATATAGGTAGTTATTTATAATGAGACACAATCACTTCTCGAATATTTTCTGTGTCATATTAATTGACGGTTTTTCCCATACCCTCCTGACCAGGTACCTACCCAATGAATTCTCTTCGTGATAATGACCTTATGACAATGACAATATATTCTTAGGAAACCATAAAGCTCTTTGAATTAACAAGCTAACATGAGATTTTCTATCTCTAGATAAGATTTGATGAAATCATGCCAGGACACCCTTCCCCAACATTTAGAGGTCACGTAATTGATGGGTTTTCCCTCATTAAGGTCCACTTTGTTTTGAATTATTTATAAGTTTTGAGGCACACAATTTGTTTTGGTCGACACATTGGTGAAGATAGCATTAAAGACCTCTTAAGTAATAGGATGGCGTCCGGAGCCACATTAGGTAAACCTTTTTACATTTGCGGCACATGTTGTGGACAAACATGTCTTATGTACACATACAAATGTACGTATTTATTATATACATACACATAAAAAGAAGAAGACGTATACAGGGACATCGACCCGCACGAGGAACCGTTTGTCACAATAATCACTCACCTGTATGTTGTACTATGTTGTATTACCTACCTGTTTGCACACATAAGCAAAACGTAAAGGCACCTAAAGGTGGAAGCTCCGGCGCGGCGGCCACTTTGGAGAGCTCCACGGGTAATCCTGTGCGTACCCCACAGGATGTCTCATTATTTATCGCTAAACACATAATAACGAATAAGGTAGCCAAAATAATTTAATAAGATGTACTTAGTGATTAATAGTCCGGTCAAATTAGACCAAAAAATAAGAGTAAAGCTACATAAATTCCCACCAAGCTGAAAATCAGTGAGATTGTTTAAAATATGATTAAAAATAAAATTTGAAAGTTCCCCATCTTTTCCCTGTATGGAAATTTTTTTATTGAAGGTTAAAGGTCAAAAAAATGAGTTTTTCGCGATTTTCAACAAAACGGTAAGTTTTATCATAAAATTACCCCAGACAAAAATTGTAGATCAAAAAATTATTTATAAAATATGTATCTCTTAAATACCCCAAAATAAGCTATATGACAAATAAATCCCCAAGAACTAGAAAATATTTACTGCAAATAGAAAAAAAAATGTAGAGGAAAATTTTCCCCAGAAGAATTCCCCTGAAAATATATATACCCCAAAAAATACCCCAAAGAAAAAAAAACCCCTATTTTTTTGGGAAAAATCCCCTAATCTGGCAACCCTGAGACTAACAGTATTTCATTTATTGGGCACACTGACATAAAGCAGGTATAAGACCCTAACCACGCATACAATTGAACAGGAGACAGATGTTGTCTCGAGGTTACACTGGCATATAAAATAAGGACTGGGTTTCATTTTTCCTGATATCTCAGAAACGGTGGCTCTTAGGAAAAAAAATATTGATACATATTTTATAGATAATTTTATGATCTACATTTTTTGTCTAAGGTATTTTTATGATAAAACTTACCGTTTTTCTGAAAATCGCGAAAAACTAATTTTTTTGACCTTTGACCTTGAATATTTTTATTCCATACAGGGGAAAGATGGGGAACTTTCAAAGTTTATTTTTAATTATATTTTAAACAACCTTACTGATTTTCAGCTTGGTGGGAATTTATGTAGCTTCGAATGTCTAAATTGACCGGACTATTAAGTAATTTGTAATTTAATTACATTTAAATTGCATTTAACAAGAAAAAGCGTTTTATTAGATTTTAAAGGTTACATTTTTTATTAAGTCATCACTGCATTTATTAATCTATTAGTTTATTCACTCATTTATATATTTACGTATTTATTCAGTCGTTTACTTATTTATTGTTTATTAACATTTATTTGTGTATTCTTCATTTATTAATTCTTCGTTTATTCATTTGTTTATTTATTAAAACATTTATTTTTTAATAGTTTTATTATTTAAAAAAACGTAGAAATAATATTAGATAATTTAAAATCCTTTATTTGGTTTAATCTTCAAAATTTGAGCAACTTATGTGCAATTTATAACAGTCAGGTTTTTCAGTCAGTTTTACGTAGGGTTCAGTCCCATATCGATATTTAAGGGTAAAGTTCTTGTTAATCTGCACAATATGAAACGAATCAAAAACAGGGTAAGGTACAGTATCGTTAGAAATCGTGATCCTTTTTCCACTTTCACCGTGAAATCCTAACTTGCTGCAAACGTCTTCTAATTGCAAAGTTGTCATCTTTTGGGGATAACATCCTGGATGAATTATTCCTGCTGTTTGCCACATCACTTCTCCTGTATGAGGTCTGAGAACAACAAATAGAACAGTAATTTTCCGATGACACTTGTTGAATTTCTATTTGTAACGTCAGTACATGTATAATACTCCTGAAGATACCCTAACAAGAGTTGTGAAACTTCTTCAAGTGTTTATCTGTTACTTTTCTATGTACATATATATATATATATATATATATTATACATACTTTTGTTGAAACTTAAGGTTTTCATATATGGTATACAATTGCTAGACAGAAACAAAAACTTTAAAGAGAGCAAAAATAAATAAAGTAATTCTTATGACCTAAAATAAAAAAATAAAAACAAAAAATAACAAGAGATCTACCCACCCTATTTTTCCCAATAATACCTTTTAGTGGAAACTCTAAAGTAATCATTAAACATTTTGTATTTTAATAAACCCCTTTCTTTTTTTAACTATTTGTTTTAACAGAGTCAGACCATCTTCTTTGCTTAACAACCTTACATTCCTCCTCTTCTACCCTTTCGCCACTTCCCCCCCAACACGTGCATTAATGTTTCTTCTCCCCTTTTTCAAATTCTACATACTTTGTCTTCATTCCTCATCCAATACTTACATCCTCTACTTTCATTCCCTACTCTAACCCTTGGGAAAACATTTACCTCCTTCTTTTGATTTAAGTATTGTGGTTCAAATTCGCCTTGTCAAAGTACTTTTTTCATATTTTCAACATATTTTGATCTATCTGTCCTTCTCAAGTCCTCTCCTCTTACAGTTTCATTACATCTTACTAATTGCTCTACATTCGTTCCTAAACTACCCCATTCATTTAAATGCTCTTGACTTAAATCTAGTTTCTTTAACCCATCATCTCTTTCCTTATCATACCTATTTTTAATTCCTATATTTAGGGTTGTTTTTCTCACACCTCTTTTCATATGTCCTAATCTCCTAAATTTTCCAGTTTCCTTTCGTATTTACTACCCTTTTTCCAGTTTCCTCTACAATTTTACCACATTTCAGCTCCCTTCTAACATCTCTGTCTCTCTGTCTAAGTTAAATACCCACTTTATATATTTCTTATTTAATTTTTCCACTTGTTCCTGTTCTTTCCATCCCCATATTTCCAGACCATATAGTACTAGACTGACTTCTGATAGACACATCAAATAATTCTCTTCGCCCAATCATTCTTACAAAGCCTTTGCCCTATTCCCCAAACTGCCTAATAAAGTATTTGCTTTCGCCAGTTGTGTATCTATAATATATACGCTTTTTCGTTGTTATTTTCCGTTAAAACGTAGCCTAAATATGTATATTTTTTAATCTTTTCCATCACTTTCCCTTGCCATTTTATTTTTTTATCGTCTTTTCTCTTTCTACCTCTTACTTCCCCAAATTCTATATACTTTGTTTTACTAGCGTTTAACTCCAAACCCTTCCTACTTAAGTACTTCCCCAATGTTTTCATCATATTTTTTAAAGCACACGTATATCAAGCTAGTACGTCAAAGTTATTTTTCCGATTTCTGAGTTGCACTATAATTTGTCCCAAATTTGTTACCAAATCCAAAAATTTGTCGCTCGTGCCGTTTAGCCATAATCAGCTGGTATGCTAGCTTGATATCAAGCTAGCACTTCACATAGCGTATCTCGAAAAGGAAATATCGTAGGATATTATTGTAAAGACCATAATTTGTCGCTGAAAGATGTCACATTCAACAAATTTGTCGCTAGTCGGATCTCTAACTGTTAAGCGAAAAATTGCTGGAAAGCCATCAAACTCTCGAAAGGTAACGTGTTACCCAACTTGGGGGAAACAGGGAAAACCTAATTTAAAAAAAATTGTAAATAAATCCCATCTTTTAAACAAATGTAACAAAGAACTTCTTGATTAATTGTTTGATGGCTTTCCAGCAGTTTTTTGATTATCAGTTGGAGATAAGACTAGCGACAAATTCGTTTAATGTGTCATCTATCAGCGACAAATTATGGTCTTTACAGTAGCTTGATATCAAGCTAGCAGCTGATTATGGCTAAACGGCACGAGCGACAAATTTTTGGATTTGGTAACAAATTAGCGACAAATTATAGTGCAAGTTAGAAATCGGAAAAATAACTTTGTCGTGCTAGCTTGATATACGTTTAAAGCACCATAGCTCGTTCATAATAATGCAATATTGTCTGCATAAGAGCATAAGCTATTGTCCATATCTTTTTTCTTCTTGCTACAATCCTCCCCCCTCTTTTACTTTACTTATTTCCTCTTCCAAATCATTTAAATAAATATTAAATAGCTGTGCATTCAACTAGCATCCTTGTCTTTCCCCTTTTTCTACCCAAAGTTTTACTATTCCCCTACCTCCTATTCTTATAACCTGCCGTCTCCTATATATCTCCATAATTTTCGTTGTTAATTACTCTTCAATATTGCTTTTTCTTAGCATATTAACCAATTCCTGTCTATCTGCAGTGCCATACGCTTTCAAAAGATCAACGAAAACCACAAAGGTAGTCCAAATTTATTTGTATGATATTCTTCAACAATAAAATTGCATCTATATCTACCCCCTCTTCCCGTTCTTTTACTGTTTCATTTTCCTGTTACTTTTAAAATCAAATATTTATATAGAATTTAATTTAGCTACTATTTTTTATTTATACAAAACAGGACCAAAAACCAAAATATAAAATTTTGTATTTTCTGTACCTTTCATTTTCCGATTTTAAGAAAATGCAATGTTTCTCGTCATCTCCACCAATAGGGCAGTCTTCCTTCCCATCGCAAACCATTTCTTGGGGAATGCAGAAGTTATTACTGGAAATATTTAATTTAAAAATTAACCCTTATTATAAATAATAATAAATATGTAATAGCTACAACCAGTTTGTTGCAAGTAGTCTTAAAGCATTCGGTAATGTAAGCAATCGCAGTAATTTAGTTTATGATCGTCTTTACTATTTAATTATACACCAGTTGTGGTTTGACTCGATTTAACAACACGACCATCTGATAAATTATGCAAAAAGCTGCTTCGTTAAGTATCAGAAACTTTATTAGACTTATGAACACGTATGTAGTTAAAAATCGTAACTGATTGAATTATACTCGCGTGTATAATTCATTACTGTTCTCGTGAGTAGGTACATTCGCAACTTCAGTGGACATATGGTTGAGACTTCTTGGCATAATTAATACCAGATAAAGCCCATATGAATTTTAGATGTAGTTATCGATAGAATTTGATAAATTAATTCATAAAAATTACGTAACAATGTTATTAATTAAATATTTCAGCTAGGTATAAATATTTAAAGTTAAATTACATTATTTAAATTCCGTGAAAAATTATAATATGAAAAACTTTCACAACCGAATTGTTTATATTTTAATTAATAGGAAGTTTTAATATTCGTTTCTTTTTTTCGGTAGAATTTTGTTCTTTGTCCTTAAAAGCTTTGAAGAGGGCAAAACGTAGGTAATTGAAACAATTTATCGATATTTAAAATTCAATTCATTGATTCTGGGAAACTAGTATACTAAAAAAATATAGGTACTATTGTTTACCTAAAATTACTTTCTTGCAAGAAATATTAAGTTTGATGAATTTACTTATGTGAAATTTTAGGTATTGTTATTTAAATTTGAGACAACATTTCAGTCTTACTTTCCGCATATAAAGCTGTCGTTCCTGCAAAGACAAACACTGGCATCTTCGTCGGTTTTGTCTTGGCAGTTTAGAATTCCATCGCAGACTTTCTCTGGGTGCGACAATTCCAAGTAATTCCTACATGTACAGTTCTCTGGTTCGTCCGTCATGTCTCCGCAATCGTTGATACCGTCGCAGAAAGCATTTTTTGGCACGCACTTTTTATTTTTGCACCTTATTTCATCATAGTAACATTCTATGTAAACAAAATAAAATAGTAAATAAAAAGACTTCAAGAAGAAGTCTACTTTGAGTAATATCCATCAATACCTATAGAAAAATTTTTTAAGATTAAAGGAACTTTAGATGTGAAAATTTTTGTAATTAAATAGAAGAACTTTGAAAATTACTTAAACTGTAGGCACCATTTTTTTTAAGTTCTCAAGATAAAAAAGACGTATATCAAGCTAGCACGACAAAGTTACTTTTCCGATTTCTAACTTGCACTATAATTTGTCGCTAATTTGTTACCAAATACAAAAATTTGTAGCTCGTGTTATTTAGCCATAATCAGCTGTAGTGCTAGCTTGATATCAAGCTAGCACTACACATAGCGTATCTCGAAAACGAAATGTCGTAGGATATTACAGTAAAGGCCATAATTTGTCGCTGAAAGATGACACATTCAACAAATTCGTCGCTAGTCTTATCTCCAGCTGATAAGCTGACACTGCATATGACATATTTCAAAGTAGAAATATAGAAGAAACATACTGTAAAGACCAAAATTTTCAGCAGTTTTTCGCTTATCAGTTGAAGATAAGACTAGCGACAAATTCGTTGAATGTGTCATCTTTCAGCGACAAATTGTGGCCTTTACAGTAATATCCTACGACATTTCCTTCTTGAGATATGCCATATGTAGTGCCAGTTTGATGGTTTTCCAGTAGTTTTTCGCTTATCAGTTGAAGATAAGACTAGCGACAAATTCGTTGAATGTGTCATCTTTCAGCGACAAATTATGACCTTTACAATAATATCCTACGATATTTCTTTTTCGAGATACGCTATGTGTAGTGCTAGCTTGATATCAAGATAGCATACCAGCTGATTATGGCTAAACGGCACGAGCGACAAATTTTTGGATTTGGTAACAAATTAGCGACAAATTGTAGTGCGTCAGAAATCGGAAAAATAACTTTGTCGTGCTAGCTTGATATACGTTTTAAAATGTTTTTTTAAAATGAAATTTTATTTTTTTTTACAAACATTCTCATAATTAAAAAAATAATCTTGATATCCTGATAAAAATTTAAAGTGTTGACTTCCTTGATAGTTTTTTTTATGAATTATGCAAATATTTCTGAGTTCCTAAAGGACTTCTAGGATGTGACAATAATTGATAAATTAATAAATGATGGTCAAAAAGGAACCATCCACATTCATTATCAATTTTTGTTTTTTTTTTAATTAGATTGTAATCAAAATGTGTTTTAAAAAACTTCGCAGGATACAAGTCAGCATTAACATCCTTATCAAAAAGCGTTTATTTTTAATGTGTTGTACTTAATAAGTACATTTTTTCATAAGAGTTGTGTAATATTTTTGATTTCACAAAGGACTTCTAATATGTGAAAATTGATTGAATTAAATAAAAGTTGTCAAAAGGAAACAACCAAATTTATTCAGAGAAGTTGTTTTTGGGAAATTATTTTGTAGTCAGAATTTCTTTCAAAAATATTGACACTCAACACTGATGTCCTTATCAAAGAGTGTTCATTTATTTGATGTGAAATTTCTTTTAAATAAATTAACTTTTAGTCAAAAAGGAATCAGCTCAAGTCATTATCCAATTTTCCAGATAATTTGATTTTGATTTTTTGAAAATTAAATTAAAGGTACAATTTCTTTTAAAAAAGCTTTTTTATCAAGATTTTTTTGGCTTGATATACTTGGTAGTACTTTATGAATTATGCAAATATTTTTAATTCCTTGAAGGACTTCTGCCTGTGAAAATTAATTGAATTAATTATGTTGTGGACAAAAAGGAACCAACTAAATTCATTCTCTAAATTTGTCTTTCTTGAAAATTACACTGTATTCGTAATTTCTTCTGAGGATAAAGAAACAAACAAACAGACCGCTTTATTAAGAAGTATTTTTAAAATGTTGACTTCCTTGATAATAATATCTAATTAACTATGCAAATTTAATTAATTAATTTCAGGATTTAAAAATTACTTGAATCTTGCTGAAAATTCGTTATCTTTTATGTTATAGTTAAAAGGAAACTACTTTTTTTCAGATTGAACAACACTATTAAGAAATCTACAACTATAGATTTTGTGCAGATGTTAAATGTTAGTTTTCTTCCTGAATTGTTCTTTAAAAAATTATATCAAAGAAATCTAGAGAAATCGATAAGTTTTTGAGTACGAGATCTGTACATTGGAGTCGTGAAAGCAAGGCAAAACTTACGGCAGTTTCCCCATAGATGGCACGATCCATTCCGCTTGAAACATAATTCTTGGTTTTCGTCTTCACCTCTCTTGCAGTCTGGAATCCCGTCACAAACGTGGTTTGTGTTAAGACATTTGCCCAAAGAACAACGATATTGGCAGGAAGATGGTGCAAAAACATTATTTATTTCTTCGTTATCTACAACTGTAAAAACACTGAACTTTATTAAACGTTTTTTTTTTTCTTTTTTTTATATTAGAACAACATTAAATAGCATTTCGGTGTCTTACCAAAACTATCCTTAATATCTGTTTCTATCATCGACAGTGTGTTATAAATTGGAACATTTTGTAAATTGCACATGTCTGTAGAAAAAGGAAGCACTGTTAGGGGATACCACCCCTTTGAAGATTCGCAAGCTATATATCCATTTGAAGACCCCTATTACCATTAAAAAGTATTAAATTATAAGTAGAATATTTACAGTTATATAAACGAAAAAGCTCACCCGATGGCAATTTTCTTGAAACGTTTCGTATGGTTCAAAGTGCCTTCTTCCATCTGTATAATTCATTAGGCTTCTCATTGGTAAATAAGTAGGTCTTCCTGTATTATCATGGGAAAAAACAATACACAGTTCCTTAGTGTCTGTTATTGTAGATCTAAAATTCAAAATAAAGTCTTGCAGAATTCATTAACCAAAAAGTGTTTTTCTAGTCACCTGGGCTGTATGAAGAGTGGTCTCACGTTGGAAGATGAATCAACTGGTTCTTGTAAATGGAGTAAAGTTATATTCAGGTTTTCCAAATTTTTTATAGCATTTATTATCCTTGTTACTTCAGAAGGACTCTGGATATGATAGTAGTACCGTCCAAATCCAAGGAGTGCTACTACGTGGTGTACCCTCAAACTAAAAAAAAAAAAATAATTTAGTATCGACAAAAAATTATTGAAGACCGAAGATTTTGCCTAAAGTATTTTCCCAAGCAATCCGAAGATGTTATAATCCAGTCGTGGTCTATTAAAATCCCTGTACAAACAAGTTCTCCATCAACAAATATTAGAGCGTCCCACGGGAACGTTTCCTTAACGAGTAAATCCATTGATAAACCTGATTCTTTCAGAAAAGGTTTTCTGGTGAATTCGTTGGTACATTGTACATAAATTGCTTCGCACGTTTTGTTTTCTTTCGTCGACACAAATTTGGAAAAATCGAAAGCATCGTGGCTAAAACTTTTTTCAAGAATTTTCTTTGGCGTTACTATCCGTGCGAAATGGACGTAGTCACTGTAACCTAAATAGAGACACGTCTTTGCTGCGATATCTGCTTCATGACCATGCCAATTCCAACACATTGGTTTCCAAACTTCTTTGTAATTGTAAGAAATTATTCCCGAAGTTGTTGGACGCGGATTTTCAGTAGAATCGACCCAAACTTGGTGACCATTGGTTAAAGCAACTAAAGCAGAAATATAGATAGATAGATAGTAATGTAGATGTTTATTACAGAATTTCCGTTAGAAACTTACAGCATCCTTCTTCGTCTTCATTGTCACTGCAATCGCCAACGTTATTGCATCTTTGAATCAGTGGGATGCATTTTTCGGTTCTTCTACAATAGAATTCATCTTCGATGCAAAAAGCTGTGGAGAAATAGAAATAGTTAAAAATAGTTTTGGGATTACGGCTGTGAGCATCTACTTACAGCAATGCTTTTCATCAGTCAGGTCTTTACAATCGTAAATCCCATCGCAAATAGCTTCTGGTTGTTTGGACTGTAAAATTGTACCACAAGTACATCCCTCTTCGTCAGAACCATCTTCACAATCCGCTTTTTGGTCACAAACCTGTGACCAGTTTACAAACTGTAGAATTCTAAAATATAATTAGAAACAACTCCAGTATAAAGATGAGGATTGATAAATGTAAACCTTCAAGAACTCATTGTATAGTTCCAGTTGAAACAAATCCTGATGCACTTGGCTTATAATACTCATTTTATTTACATACCTACGTACCTTTTGCACCAGAATCTATTTCCGTAACTTCCCAGCCTTCTAAATTCCTTTCGAGCTCTGAAATTGCTTTCCTCTGTTATAGCGGCAATATTCGAATCTCTTGTTGCACTTGTAGACTGTTCGGAATTCGATATCGGAGGTATGTTTGCAAATTGAACTTTGCTGTTGTTCGAAAAATCAAAATCGCTCGTAAAAGTTTTCTCTGCAATGGTCGTTTCATTTATTGCATCGTGATTAGCGACGGTAGGAATATTCGAAGAATTTTGCCATTTTTCCGTCCCATCTGAACGGATAGTTCCATCGGATATTATTGTTTTCAAAGTGGAAGTGCTTTCAGAAAGGTTTTCAATTTCTGACGAATTGGTTGACTGCCGATTGTTCTAAAAAGGTTCGTTAATAATCGTCAAAAGTTTTAGGAACTAGAAGCAAGTACCTTGTCGTCTGAGAAATCGTTTTTGTCATTGATATCACCATTACTTTCCATGGCATGTCGGAATATGTCAGAGAAGCGACTCGTTTCACAATTGATCTCGTCATCTGCACTGATGCAATCGACTGTCCTATCACATACCCGTTTATGGGGGATGCATCTTTTTGATTTTTTACATACGTATCCAGGACACTTGTGAAGAGGTTTCTTCTTGAAAACGTGGTCATGTTCTGTAACGAAAGTGGACGTACAGACAGAAAAATAACATCCATATAACTCATGTTTTGACCTAACGAAGGATCCTATACTTACTTATATTTTCTGCTATCCAATCTAAATACAAACTGACTCTGGTATAAACGCCAGGTTCGTTTGGTCTGGCACAACCTTCTCCATGACTGACAATACCAGCCAAGTACCATTGGTGCCTCAAATTCGGATTTCTACACATAAAAGGTCCTCCACTGTCTCCCTGACAAGCATCCTTACCACCTTCTGCCAATCCAGCACATATCTCACGACCTTCCTCGTCTTCTTTGTGTTTGCACCGTGGTAAAACTGGAACCTCGACTTCTCTCATATGATCAGCTATAGAGAGCATTATTTTGGAATCTAAATATTAAATATTTAGACACAAGATTTTTTGTACATACGATCTGAGCCATGCTCGACAGTTGCTCCCCAACCAACAGCTGTGCAGATAGTACCAGGCAATGGTCCTGACAGGTAATTCCTACCAGCAGTGACCTCCGATGGAAGACATATTGGTCTGACGTAACGATTGAATTTGAATGGTACAGATACTTTCATTAAAGCCAAATCATTTTGTAAACTTGACTTGTCATAAAGCTGATGGGCTACGATAGCTGAAACGGTTCTGATTTGTTCCATTGGAGTAAATGAAAATCTTCGCAAGACTCCTGCTTGGACTTGATAGTAGAAGCGAGTAAACCTAACCAGATACAATCAAAGGTCCATAAAAAAGTGATTAACGGTTTAGACATTTAGAGAATAGCTTTACAAACTAATCAAAGTTTAAGTACTCACGAATCTACACAGTGTGCTGCTGTTACAATCCACTGATCGTTCAGTAAAACGCCACCACAATGGAAAATCCCATTTCTATATACAGACACCATCCATGGCCAAGCTGCTGGTTGACTTGCTTTACCACCAACAACTCTACTGGATCCAACCATGTCTTCAGCAGTGGTGTTCTGTTGAAGGAATTGCTGAGGAGAACGTTGGGAAAGCAAATCATCTTCAACACTAGTGTCCAATTCGTGGAAACGAAAGAGATTGCGTGTCAAAATTCGAGTTCCGCAAACGAGACTTGGACATGTTACGAATGCCAGCCGACCAGGCAAACATGAAGAGGTAATTTCTACTTCATTTACCAAAGCGTTTGCGTATTGTCCTTTGTAATGTTCTGCTGATGGGACCATGGTGGTTATGGGAGCCCTAAAAAAGAATACAAAAATGGTTGATCAAAAATTCGTAAGTAAATGGTATATGATGGACATTTTGTGGACGTTGAGAGAAAGTAATTTGAAAATGTTTTATGAAGTTGTTTTTATTTAAAGAAAGATGCAGACTATCGTTAATTTTTTTTATTGCAGTGAGGGATAAATAATCGTATGTGGTCTATTGTTTATTCACTTTTCAAGCCTAATTGAAGGAGGTTGTTTATAATTCTATTTGAAATACGTCACGGTGTACGTACTGTGTGTTTTTCAGGTATGATAAATGAAAATTAATACGTGTGTGTAGTGTTAAATCATTCATATAAAATTGAAAAGAAAGGTTAATCTTACAGGTGATTGTTATTGTTTATGAAACCTATAAATTCAATTATGGGAAATGTCGTGTAGCAATCGGAGAACATAAATTTATTTGAAATGTTATTATGATTAGTTTTTGTGAACACTCTTGGTTCTTTAATTGATTCCCTTTTGATTGCTAAATATAAGACGACTACCGCTAAAAACAATGACTTTTGAAATATTAATACCGTAATTGATTCACTGATACTAACAATTTGAAATAAATACAGTCACACCGGTTAATAAACCGCTTGAGTACCGAAGTGAATCAATAATGGAAACTCAGATTAAAAACCAATTCTCCGTTGTGATGGACGAGGTATCACAAAATGCCCTATTATTTAAGTAAATAAGTAATTTCACACTTTTAATGTCAAAATTATTACCATTCCATATTCCTTTGTTAATTCATCTTTTATTAGTCCGTGAAATAACATAAGAAAGAAAACCAATAATGTGTACATTATTTTAACAACAAAGTACACCTAGCCATCTAACTATTGTGTTGTTATGTTTATGTTATACCGGACTTCATTGCAATGTACTTACACCATATCCGGACCTGCCACAGTCTTACATGCTTCCAAGGCCCATTTCTCAGCATTCGAACACGCTGAATACCATTTTCCTTTATAGTTCCTGAATAGATATCCACTTATGGTTGAAATTTTCACTTGCTGAAAAAATATTCATTTTATTTTCCCTTTTTAACGTTCATTAAATTAATTCAGACGGCATAGTGAGCTCCAGCTGTTGAAAATTCATTGCTAGCAGTAGAGTTCATTAATTACATTTTGGTCAAGTGATCTTCCAATTTGTTGATTCCATTCAACAAATCACTTGACCAAGAAATTAATTTTTAAGTTAAGTTTAATGTGGCACTTACAGAATCTTCATTAATTGTTTCGGTTAATATAGAGCAACCTTCTTCGTCTTTTGCTGATGGGCATTGTGCAATTCCATCACATCTTTGTTCCAGTGATATACACGTCGAAACTTTATCATCTTCAGTCCAGTCGTTACAGTTAAATTCATTTGCGCCACATTCTTAAAGAAGCATTGTTTTGGAATAAACAAATTAATTATTAATAATCCAAATTACCTACCAAAACAACCAATTTCGTCTTCTCCATTCGGACAGTCAAAGTACCCATCACAAATTCTGACTGCTGAAATTCGTTCCTTACATGAGCAGTCCATTTCGTCACTGGCATCCCAACAGTTTACGTCGTTGTTACAAATTTGGCGTTCCTTGATGCACTTTGACCCATCTTCACATGACCATTGACCAAATGGACATTCGATGCTTGCTCTTGTCCTATTACTGCATCATGATGAACATTTAGTTATCTATTACTGACCCATAATATGTAATGTATAGGTACTTACTTGTTGTTTTCTCGTACCAACCAGCCTTTTGGTTGAGGAGAATGATTGTCATGGTCCCTTTTAATCTCAACTCCGCTCAATTCCGCTAAGTTTGTGGATGGTGGAGGAATTGGTTTACATGTATAGTACTGTCCACTGTCAGCTGCATTGGGATGAGCCCCTACAGCATTTTGTATTCCATAATAAACATTGAATCCGTTTGTTATTTGTTGGCTGATTGCTGGATAATGATCAGAGGGTTGATAAGGGAAAGGTTGAAGGTAACTACTGGCTGGATTCCTTGGAACGTTAATGGGAACAAGAGGGGAATATGGATATGGAGAGTATGGTACCATATTAGGTGGGGAGTAGATGGGTACAGGTGCTGCATTCGGTTTTGCCGCTGATAGTGTCTGAAAGCATTGAACGTTCGACATCTGTTGGAAATTTTTTAGATCTTCTGCGGTAGCTGTGAAACCAGAAGAAATTTTGCTAGATGGAGAGAAAGTTAATCTGGATTTTGATGATGGATCAAAAGTATCCTCGTCTATTTTAAGGAAGTCATCTCGTCTTTCGGTTTCTGGGTTTATAGGTAATCTTGTCTTTTCAATGATCTCTGGATTTTGTTCCACAGGTCCTTGTACGTTATCTTCATTTGGTGATTTAAATTGCGAGTCGTGTTTCATACTAGGGTTGTGAAGAGGAGCTTTAAAGCCATTTGAAGGTAAATTGCTGTCTAGTAACTCATCAGTTTTTGGAACTGGATTTGTTTCAGGGTTGCATGCTTCAAACTTACTGGGAGGTCCTATAAAATCCGTAGACTTTTCGATAAAAGGCACATTATCATTTTTGTTTTGGGGAGGTGCATTTTGGGTGTTCGACTTAAAGTTAGCTAAGACTTTACTACGTTCATTTTGCCGGGGTCTTTCAGCAATAGGAGGAGAGTCAATATTTTCTGAATGATCCAATGCTCTATAGAGATTGTGAAGAGGAGCCTTAAAGGTGCTTGAAGGTATATTTCTGGTTGGTGGCTCATCAATTTTTGAAACTGGGTTTGTTTCAGAGTTGCTTTCATCAAAAAGACTAGGGGATCCTTTAAAATCTGTAGGATTGTTGATAAAAGTTACCTCTTCATCTTTTTTTTGGGGATGTGCATTTTGGTTTTTAATTTTCACTGGAAACTGTCCATTGAAAGTTGTGGGATTTTCATTAAAATTTGGCTTACTCTCAATAGGAGGCGAAAAATGTCGAGGAACATGAAACCCTTCAGGAGATGTTTCTACGAAATTGAGCGGATTTTTGACGTTTTGTTGGTCAATATTAATATTTCTTTCAAAAAATACATCGTCTTGTCTATCTATGGGAACGAACTGATCATGTCTTTCAAAATGAAAGGGTCTAACATCAAAAGGGATTTCTCCATCTCCCTTGCGTCTCAAAAAGTGTGCAGGAATTGATCCTCCAGAGTTAGATACATGATCATTTGTATTAATAAAATCACCATGACCTTGAGGTGGACCCAAATGTTCTTTTCGATCCATCATGGAATCTTGATGGTGTGTGAAAGTGTTTCCATGTGATTGGAACGGTAGTTGTGATTGTTCATGAAGAGGAATTGATCCCCTAGAGCTGGGTATATGACCATTAGTATTAATAAAATCACCACGACCATGGGGTGGACCCAAAGGTTCTTTTCGATCCATCATGAGATTCTGATGGTGCGATAAAGTATTTCCATTTGATTGGTGCGGTAATTGTGATTGTTCATGTACAGGAGTTGGTCCTCTAGAGCTGGGTATATGACCATTAGTATTAATAAAATCACCACGACCATGGGGTGGACCCAAAGGATCTTTTCGATCCATCATGAGATTCTGATGGTGCGATAAAGTATTTCCATTTGATTGGTGCGGTAATTGTGATTGTTCATGTACAGGAAGTGATCCGATGGGGCTGGATACGTCACCATTCATCTTAATAAAATCACTATGACCATGGGGTTCTTTTCCATCCACCATGAGGTCCTGATTGTGTGATAAAGCATTTTCATTTAATTGGAACGGTAGTTGTGATTGTTCAAACAAATGCTGTTGGTTTTCTAGTTCTTGAACAGGACGTCTTTTGGGAAATTGAAACTTTGGTGGTGGTCTGTCATCTACAATCATTCTCCTTGTTTCAAATGGTACCATATCAAAATGTTCAAATGGTTTTGGAACTCTTTCAGCCGGTTCTCCTTCCATATCAACAAAATAATTTCTGCCCATGGAGCGCTTACTTCTTCGAGTGTTTGTTAATCGATAATATTGATTTGTAAAATGCGTAAAAATGGTACGGGAGCCTTCGATGGAGCAGGTAGCTTCAGAAATGTTAAAATACCTTAAAATATTTTTATTACAGCAGTGCTCTTTTGACTGAGTTGTGAAACATTTACTAAGCAACATGTCTACGTTTTCTTGAAGAAAAATGTCTGAAAGTTGTCGTTTAGGGATTATTATTATTATTACTAAAAAATTAAACTTACTCCAAATACAGGCAGACAATGCCAGTAAACAAACAAACACAGCGATAATTTTTGTTGCTCTTTTAATAATAGTTCTCTTTTTGGGTTTCAGGGGCAATATTGATTTTTTATCTAGAATAAAAAACAATCAAAATATTTTTTTATTTTATGCATATTTGGGTAATGGACTAGGAGTGGATGAAGGTATGAAATAATCGAGTTTATGGTATATGTTCATGGTTTTAAATGATTTAATGATTTTGCAGAGACTTATCAAATTAATCCAAACAAAAAGCCTTTAAGAGCCAATTCCGACCACAAAAGGTGCGTAGGTGTAAGAAAACAATACCATTTTGTTTTCTTTACGGCGTATGCAGCCTTTTAGTTTTTTAATTTATAGCCTGTCAGCATTGTTTTTACAAAATAATGCTTGCAATATAAATCAATTTGACTCTTTTTATTGCTGTTTGTTTGGAAATATTATTACTAAATTAAAAAAGAATAATAATTAGAAATTAACGATTATTGATCCAAAATCGTTTAATTTAATGATGGCATTAAATTGGTTGAGGATATTAGCTCATTACTATTACTAAAAACTGTTAATTAATTAATTAATTAATCACCTTCTTCTTTGATTTTCGATTTTCCTAAATCTACTTCCACCATGTTTTGCGGTTCTTTGAACACAGGCTGTTCTTTGCTTTTGATTTTCGTCATCATAAAATAAATTAATAAAAATATTATTCAAACACACAACATAGTTAATGATACACGAAGTTCACCGCACCTGATACACGCACTACTTAATGAAAACCGTCATTAATTAGAACATCATTGTTTAAATTTTTTATGTGTCATCAATTTTTGTTGCAAATGTTACGGTTTGTTTAAAACTGACCGAATTATGAAAAAATGCCAGTTAAACAGAATTTTTATTAAACATACTTGGAGGTGCTTTTTGAAATCCATGGGTAAAGAAATTCTATTTTTATTTTTATTTTTTTAATAATAAAAAGTGGGACATTTGGAGAATCATGATCTACTTTTGTTGCCTGCACATTTATTATTTATTTATTTATAAGAGGTGCTAATTTTACTTTGAAGGGTCTAATAAAATAATCCAAACGAAATTTAATTTTTGTTTTCTGGGCGACTTTTTTTGCTTTGTATTTGCAAGGTTCCAAAGCTTCTAATGCGTGTTAATTGTCGGAATTTGTTGAACGGGGAGAAGCGGAAGTTCCGGTCAATTCAAATGCTTAAAGTCACATTTGTTTCCCGGAGTGATTGTGGTCAGGTCAGTTAAAGTGTCGACAACGGTGTCCACGGCCGGGATTAGTAGTAGGGCCTTCGATTTTAATTAAGATCCGGCGTCGGCGTCGGTCGCATGCTCCGGTTTAGAGTCCGGCCGGAATCGCAGCCACGCAATTAATCTCGCTCAATCCCGAGTTATTTGGTAGGATTTCGGAGGTTGGCTCTCGGTCACCGGGACGAGACGTGAGCAACTTAACCTTTAACAATCCGGAAATAATTGGAGTTGGCGGAATTTCGACACTTTCTCTTGTTCCACGCTTTTTCTTCTCCCTCTTGTCTGTTAGTTACTCTCGTCAAACAAAATACACGGCAGATACTCTCTTTTTAATAGTCTATTAAAATGTTCAATGCAAAATATTTATAGTAACTTGTATTTATTTATTTATTTATTGACAATATTTTTTTATGTGTATAACAGAAGAGGTGGGTGTGAGATATGAATTTGACAATTTTTATCCAGATGCTTTTTATTGAAAAATAGGAAATTGAAATAATTGTTTTTTACCCCATATGGAGTTTTTTTATTAAATGTTCTAAATCATATATCAACTAATTAACTATAACATTAAACAAGTAAAGTATTTATAACAGATGTTCGAAATGTCGACCATTGATTTTCAGACTGCTGCTAACTCTGGACAACATTTGCGGGGGTAACACTTTCAAAAGCGTATCGTATGCGCTTTTTCATATTTTGTGAAGTTGTCGGAGGCGTACTGTAAAAAATCCCTTTCATGATCCCAACAAAAAGAAATCTATTGGGGTTAAGTCCGGGGATCTGGGGGGCCAATTTTTAAATCCACTTTTTCCGAACCACCTATTTTGAAAGTTGGCGTATAAAAATTGCCGAAAATATTAGCGATTGTAACACTTCATTGTAAATTTCGCTTACAAAACTTAAATACTTCTTAAGTATTTGAAACGTGAAAATTAGGTTAGATTTTGATAAAATTCTAATTATTTAAAAACCGTATCAGAACAGACACTTGTTTTGATCGGAGAATCCAAAAATACAATAATATATTTAAAAAAACATAACTTTGATACTTCTAGGTCATTTGGAACACCCTTTATAATGATGAAAATAATTAAAAAAGTAACCATAATAGACCCCCATATATATAAGTTTCGTATTTTGGCCGTAATATTGAATGCCGTATAGCGTGAATACCCTTGTATACCCTGGTGTGAATGTGATAATAAGCTTTATTAAACTACAGGCCAACAGAAATAGCTTGACCATTGCAATCTGAACGCCCACCGGTGCGCGATGGACACAGCTGATATTGTTGTGGGGACAGTCCATTTAGTCTTCGTACTTCTATGAAGCACATAGCGTTGTATGTAAACTCGCCCCGTATTATAAGAAAAAAACATTAAATCAGAAACTTCAACGATAGGGACAATTAATAATGATTTTCACCTAATTTTAAATTTTATTTAGTTTATAAAAGGTCGTGCAACTTTTAGCAAATACTTTTGATAATTGGTGAGACACTCTGAAAGGAAAGCGGACTAATAAAAGAAACACTTGGGGGATACATATTTAGCGTATGGTATGAGGTACGCTAGGAAGAGATAAAAATTTTGTTTGTGTTTCGTCCCGGGAGCACGTCTGGACTCATCAGTAAGGCTGACGACGTGCTCCCTGCCTTAGACACCTGAGGAGTATGACGATGCTAGAAAATGTTCGTCTTTGCGGGGAGATCGAGAATTATGCTCTGATCGTCAGACCGTGTGGGCTTTGAGGTTCTGGTCATCTAGCGAGAGGAGGCTGAAGCGCGAGAGTTGGCGCGGCTGGTTTGAGTCGCCACACATATTTATTCTATAAACTGAATTAGTCAATGTTTCGTTTATTAGTTTATTATTATTATAAATATTTTAATATCAATAATAGCTGAGCTGAATACCTCGAAATATTTATTTATTATTTACAGTTGATGTGCGTTTACCACTGTAATTATTTAATTTAATTACTTATTAAAATCAGTATTCTGAGGAAGAAGTGATTGTAGAAATAACAATACTGGGTACTAAATTAACCCCATTCAAATAATATTACATATTTAAAATAAAAAAGGGGAATTCGGCTTCATTTAAAGTGCATTACCGTTTTTCGTGTAAATATTACTAGTACCATTAAGACACCCTGGGATGAGTATACTTGTACAATGCGGGCCCGATTTGAAACACGGTACAAACACCGAGCGGTAAAATGCATCTTTTTCCTTCCGAATGCGCTTTCTTTCTATCTTTTGCGCCGTTCGCTCGAAGTCTGAGGGGCCACGTTATTTCTGTTGACCTGTAAAACAAGTTATGTTCTTATAATAAACAAAAGACATTCTTCTTCACCGTCACACTAAACTTATACTATACTATGCTAAAAATATCCCAATACCGCTGCCACTATCATCCACCAGCCTGCAGATTCTTTCTTCCAGCTTCATTCGATATTTACACTCCCTGCATTCATTACCCACCCTAAATCTTGCCATTATATCAATTCCTGTCTTTTTTCCCCTAGATATTTCGGAACCAAATTATTCTGCCACGAGGTCCACATCAAAAACCTTAGTCCCTCTGCGTATGTAGATTTCTCTATTTTTCTTAAGTCCTAGCCTTATCTAATTCCTTACATCTTATTGTAACCATTTGCTCTTGCCCTATTTTTATTACTTTTAATTTTATATCTCTTTTTTCAACGTATCTATTTCTCCTACCTATTTTTAGTACCTTTTTTCTCCATATTTCCTTCCTTAAATCCCCTTTACTAATGTTTCTAATTTTTCCTCATAACTTATTACCGTTTTAATAGTCTCTTATGACATTTTCCCACATTTTGTCTCTTTAGTGTAAATGTTATAATTGTATCCCCCAATACATCCTCCCAACACCATGCATCACAGTTTCGCTTTCTCTTTCACAAAGCCTGCAGATACTTTCTTCCTGTTTCATTCAATATTTACATTCCCTGCATTCATTATCCACCCTAAACCTTGCTATTACATCAATTCCTGCCTTTTTTCCCCTTAGATATTTCGGAACCAAATCACGCTGCCACGAGGTCCACATCAAAAACATTAGTCCCTCTGCGTATGCACATTCCTTTATTTTTCTTAAGTCTTAGTTTTATCTAATTCCTTACATCTTATTCTAATCATTTGCCCTTGCCCTATTTTTTTTACTTTTAATTTTATATCTCTTTCTTCGTCGTATCTATTTCTCCTACCTATTTTTAGTATCTTTTTTCTCCATATTTTCTTCCTTAAATCCCCTCTACTAATTTTTCTAATTTTTCCTCATAACTTACTACCCTTTTAATAGTCTCTTCTAATATTTTTCCACATTTTATCTCTTTAGCGTAAATGTAATTGCAGAATAAATTTATGCATAACATACCTGCATTCTTTTATAAAAGCAAATATTAAAATTTAGTCTATAAAACAAAAAAAAGGTATTCGTGTTTTTGTCGGATGCTGCAAAGCAATTCCGCCCGTCTGTTTCCATTATTGTTGTATATATTATTGTTGTTTTAAATATAAAAAATCCACGTAACAAAAGCTGATGGGAAAAGTCAGCAATTCATTTAATTTCGAATAGGTACACGTTGTGATTGAGCTGACATGAAAATTATGTCGACAGTTGGAAATAAAATGTAAAATGCCGTTTCAGTGATTTTTGCGAATGACATTCCATTACTTCATTATTTATGTCAGCGAAAAGGGATAAAGTGCCGGTCGGCAGCAGAAATCAATTGACAGGTTATTAAAATCTAATGTAAATTCTTTTATTGAAAATATGTCGCCCGTATTGACAATTTCATTTTATTGTTATTTAAATCAAAAAGCAATTTACGCTCTTTTGCCAGTGCCCGCGTGCCGCCATCACACTTTTGTTAAACACATGTACATACATACACTCCAATGCAACATACACCAACGTGCAAAAGTTTGGAAGCAAACATTTACACACGACACACATTAAAATTTTTTTCCAGAATAAGTTTAGGGAATGTCTCAACTTTTACAATTATGCCAAAATTAATAAACCAAAAGTAGTATATAGTACACGCGCACAGAAAATTGGTGGGCCTGAAAAAAAAAGTAATTAAAGCTCACACCTGCTAATGAAAACGGCGAACTGAAACTTCACACATCCCTAAAGAAGCCCTGAGGATGACAACTACAATAGTGCGAAACATTGGATAACTAAATCTACGATATAAGTTTTTTACAAAAGAAGAGACAATCAATATTGAACAGTGTTCTGCTAAAAGATAATGTTTAATTAAATAATGTTTATTCACAATTATTTATATGTAGTTTGTAGGTAATACATAAATTTTTGAACGGTATTGTACGTAAATCTATACACGTTGCATGCACATATTCGTGCCCTCGTTCGTTGATGAAAACACGTCTCAATAAACAATAAAAGTCAGAAAACAATAAGAAATTAAAAGACTGAACGGTGTAAAACCATAAAGTTTTCAACCTCGATAACCGAAAGTTGCTGATTGCTAGTTCTGACAAGCCATTACTGGATTTGATTTTCCTAAGTCAATCCCCCTTTTAAAAGGTGAACTGTTATTAAATTTTGCACCCATACAATAGTCCATATTTTTGTGATATTTTGTTTACAGTAGTTCTTTAATTGCTGCCTTTCAATTTCTACTTCATAAGTTTATCTTGGTTTAATTAATAAAGTAAAAGAAACTTCCACTTTGAATTAGCTTTTAAAGCATTTGTTTTTTCTTCAGTATATTTCTAAAATTTTATCTAATATAGATATAAAATTCTCGTGTCACAATGTTAGTTACCACACTCCTCCGAAACGGCTTGACCGATTTTTATGAAATTTTATATGCATATTCAGTAGGTCTGAGAATCGGGAACTATTTTTCATACCCCTAAGTGATTAGGGTTGTCCATCCCCCTTTTTTTTTTTTGGACAAAATTTTTTAGTTTTATTTTTTATGATTTGGCATTAAAAAATACATACAACCCTTAATTTTCACCCTTCTACCACCAACCCCCATTTTTTAATAGCGATATTGGTACTGTAAAAATCTTCAACTCTCAGTGGTCAATAACTGATCAATTATTATCAATCGATTAGTCATCCCCGCCAGACGTCTACTGATGTCACTCCTCAACCAGCAAACAGCACGGAGTGGGGTGAAAATGAAGCAGATTTTTTTAGAATGTTACAGGCAGTTCAAATATGTTCTAAGAAGTAAAAAAATGTTTTATTATAACATTTCAGAATGATTTGGCAATGTTCAAGAATGTTCCAGAATCTTGAAGATGATTCAAGAATATTGTGACGTGTTCGGTCACGGAAAACACAATTAACAAAACAAAAATAACGAATTTATTTAATTACTAAAGTTAATTTGACTACACTACGGTTATAAACAAGTCTACGCAATTTATTTCACTAAAAAGTCTATTTTTCCGCTCGACTCTGGTGCAAACACTCACTATACCATAGACACTATGACTTCTATCGCCTGTTGCTCGCCTATCGATCGCTTCGCTTCCAAACATCAGCTGTTCACTGTCAACTAATTCGTGTGTGCCGTTTCCGCCTTTTATAGTCTGTTCAGACTTTTTCTAGGGAATTCTACAGCCGTCTAGTAATCCAATGGTTTTCCCATTGATCGTTGCTGGTGTTTTCTAGATGTTGCAGGGAAAGCCGGGAATATTCCTTATGTATTCAGGGAAGATGTTCGTTAATTATGCTCACACCAACTTAATTGGCAAGTACTCGTAACAATATTCTAGAGTGTTAAAAAAAGTTGGAGAATGTTTTGAATGGGATGTTCTGGATAGTTCTAAATTCGCGAATATTCTAGAATGTTCCATTAAACGTGTAATATATTCTTATCCGGGCAACGCCGGGTATTGCTGCTAGTTAAAATATATTTTAACATTTAACCAAATCACCAAGTCCGTGGATCCATTTGGGTAAGGTTTGAGGTTTGGAGAGTCTGTAAGTGAGGCCCCTCCGCTGTTTCTGTCAATTTTTTCGTCAAAATATTTGTTAACCCTTGCCCAAAATAAGTTGTAAAAAAATTAAAATAATTTCATCAAATAGAATCTCGTTTAAATTAAATCTGGATGAATTAATTGAACTGTTCAATTTAACGGGGATATCAGTTTTGGAGAAACCGGATGAAAAATTATCATGAAAGTTATTAAAGAGTTAAAGGATGGTAGAATTTAAACAGCACCTTGGTTTTAGTCGAGTAAAAGTCGGCCGGCTCGCAGCTCCGCGCTTCGACGTAAAAGTAATAGGGCCAGTTATCAATTTAATCTTGATAATCATCCCCTCGAAGCATGTCTCGGAGAGTTGGATGATAAATGACGTACTCGCCGTAATTGCCTACTAAAAGTTATGGCCCGTGGCGTGTATGAAATATGGTATCGCTCTGCACGCAATTACCGGGAGGTTATTTATCTCGCTCTCAGTCAAGAGCCGAGGGCCGAAGATCAAAAGAGAAGTGAAAAACTGCCGAGACCGGAAAAGAGAAATGAGGATAACGGCGCTATGAAAAAAGACCTTCTCGTCTTTGTAACGGCTAACTCTAACGCTAACGTTAACGCTTCCTTCCGAACTTTACCTTCATTTTAATGAAATTGTCGCCTACCCTACCAAATCGGCCTCGTTTCAAACAGTTTTCTACAAAATTATTCAATGTCATAATTAACATTGTGTCCAGAATTTATCGATTTTTATGGCCAAAAGATCATGAAATGCCATAAAAATGTTCCGGTTGATAAAGCTGAAATTGTACCCGAGTATATGGAGCATAGAAACGTAAACAGACATTTAAAAAGATTTCTGTAAGAAACAAGTATGGAATTGGAAAATGAGGGTGGAAATTAAATTAAAAAGTTTTAAACAATATATGTTCTTTTAAGGAAAAAAAAGACAACACTTTACGAAGAAGGAGCGCATATTTAGAAAGACATATATAATTAAAAAAGTGGCAGAGGCTCTGTCAGGATCGTATCACCAATAATTAAAACTCGTTAAAATAGGGGGAACAATCTAGTCGTTATCGGTCAAGTTCCAAATCGGTCTCTATGCCGCACTCCGCCCCCAAATACAAAATAACGACCCTCGCCACGAATCAACAGTCCCGCAATTATAACATAATAACTCAAAGTTTTTCTCTCTTAAACTCTAACCTTACATGCCTCTCATAAACCCATAGAGTATTATACATAGAGTAGGCAAGGCATATGCTCTCGTGTAGGTGGAAACGTTACGTCCATAAAAATAGAAAGAAGATCGCAGTGGTCTTGCGTCTTTCTCGTACCTCAACGTCGATTGGTGATGATTTTATTGATTCTTAAGATAGTTTTAAGACATCTTAGTTTTCTCTCTTATGACATAGTACCTACCATAAATCGACAATAAAAGGGAAAGGATTCCTGTAAAAAAATAGGGATACATGTGGATTGGATAATGAGGGTGGGAATGAAATTGAAAACTTTGAAACAATTAATTCCTTGAAGAATGAAGAAAGTGACTCCACATTCTACGAAGAAGGGACACGGAAAGACAAATCATGCAGTAAGATAACTAAAAACATTGAATATATCGCCACCTACAGACATTTACTACTAACTAGAGATTGGTAGTATTTTAGCAGATTAGTAGACGACATAATATGCATAGTTGCATGAAGCAAGAAAAAGAACTTGATGACTAGGAAGGATAAGAATAATCAATTAAGGAAGAAGGATAAAACAAAAAAAAAATCTAAAACAATTATTTTCTACCCTTCTGTTGTATGTCTAAAGATCTTAACATCGTTTTAATAAATTCAATAGAAGTTGCGGTAGGGTGATTGTGAAACGACATAATAATCTCCAAGAAAATAACGTTTTATTTTCACAAAAATTTTAATTAGAAAACTCTAACAATTGTTTCGATTTATTCAATCATTCTCAAAGAGTACACAATAGAACTCTTGGAGATTATCTTAACATCGTGTTGGTTTGTAAATACATTATATATATATATATATATATATATAAATTATTCCATTACCGAAAATACTTTAAACGATTGTAAGAACCACCTTCATTTTCTCATGAAGATGGAAAAGAAATTAAAAAAACCTGAAACAATAAAATTCTTGAAGGAAGAAGATGTAGACTCGACATTACATGAAAAAGGATCATGGAGAAGCATACCATAGTATTAGATAACTAAAAAGCATTTAATACATCGCCATCTATGGATTATTACAGCTAACTAGAGAATAGTACTATTTTCGTAGATTTGTAGATGGCGTACTGGGGCTAGTTGCATGATATTAATTGCATAGAGCAAGAAAGAGAACACGAAGTCTAGAAAGGATAAGAAGATTCATACAAGGAACTCAAAAAAAGAAAAGAGGGTGAATATAAATATTGTAGGAGTTTTATACAAAATTAAGAACAGAAAAGAAAGCCACAATAAAACATAAATGTCCGAGAGAGAAAAAAAACATTTCTACCCTTCTGTTGAATTTAATAAATAATGTTAACATTAACTTCTTAATTTTCATTTGTGATATAAATAGCAACATAAATCGACAATAAAACAAGAAAATATTTCTATAAGAAACAAAGGACACGTGTAAATGAACAAAATGAGGGTGGAAATTAAATTTAAAAAACAAATGGAGATAAGTTTCTTGAAGGAAAAAGAAAGTGGCTGAACATTTTACAAAAAATAGGCATGGAAAGACATATCATACAGTTTAATTACTAAAAATAACGTTGTAACGTGATAACGTTATTTTTCTCTAAAGAATGTAAAAGTCAATCTTGTAAAAGCTAGCCTTGATAAAGCCCACAACCTGTGCGACGAAACGTCAGTAGTCCTTTTCTGAATGTAAAGATTTTTACCCTGTTGTCTGTTAGTGTTGATATAAAAATTATTGATGTGAAACATCTATAGCCGCGGGTTAAACTGATCGTTGGCATGGCAATGCGTGGCGATTCATTTCGCGACGTTCGCCATGCTAGCTATACGATGGTGTATATATACATACACGATATAGTCTATGGGTAGCAGTGTGTACGGTGTTATAGGTATTATACATTATATACAGTTTATGCGGAGTAGTGTGCGATTCTCTTCCTACTAGCGGTGTTGTTTTATAGTACACATAACCTGTGTTATACTTAAATTAAAAACATACTTCAGTTATCATCGACCAATTGTCATATTAATACCATCAGAGGTAATATCGAGTGTTACAATTACTGGTCACTGAGTAAAAGAATTAAATAAGTAGTCGCAACTTGAAATAAATTTTTGAATTAAAAATTTTTGTATTTAATTAAAATCAACGTTAAATGAATAAACAAACCGTCATTTTTTATTTCATTCGATGTTTCACATCTGCCAGGCTAGGCGTTCCGTAACGGCTCACAATTTTTTTATAATCATATTAAGTTTTAAAATTGTCATAAGACCTCTTAATCTCCTCTCATATTATGACATATTATGCGTTTGTTGTTCTGTTATCTGTTTTATCTCCTCACGGTGACGTTAATGTTGCGAATGTCTTTTAAACAATACCGCCCAAGTCGCTTTGATAATGTAAATGGACTCGGAAAATGGACAACAAAGGTTCCCATCGTCACGACTGTTCACTACACTTGGACAATAAAACTTATATCTGATCGTAGTTATTATCTTACCTACTCAAAGTAAATTATTTCACCATCCCTGCAACGATACACATCAGCGGCATATTTATACCAACCACTTAAAATTTCGTAAATGTTTCAGTCATTTTTAAAAGTGAAGGTTACATTATTTGAAGAAAACAGTACGTACCTACAATAGTATGAAAAAAAATCACAATTGTAATTTAATATTACTTGTAGGTATGTTCAAATATTTACTTTCTCATAAGGGTAGATTTGAAGAGGACTTGGATTAATTAGAAATTGGAATAAAAATACGTAAATTAAATTTATTAAATGTGTCCACTTCAAATTAACCCTTGTATCTTTAAGAATTATTGGTGATTTAGTTTTGGACTTGGACTGGAAGAAATTTTGTATTGAAATAATTTTTAATTTTTGCCATCTCGATTCCTGGCCCTCATTTTTTCCCTTGAATTTTTTGTATTGTCAATTTATTAATGGGAACGGAAAGGAAATGTTGGCAGAAATGTACCATCAGAAGTCAACAAAGAACAGCTCGTCCGAGACAGAAAGGTGGAAATAAACGAGATTCGTCGTTTCCCGTGAATGGCGCTATTCAAAACGCATTATGCCTGTCACTTCGAATTTCCAAGTAATTACTCATTCCGTAGCAACCCTACGTCTCGTTCCCTTCTCCCTCTTTGTTTCCGCTATCAGCGGTTTCGCCTCAATGTACACCAACACATGCACGAATTGTAAATAAATACATTCGAATGTACAGTCAAGTACATTGAAAATTGACAGAAATTTGAGAAAAGAGCGTCTGAACCCTTTTCAGTCTTATAACCTCATTTGTAACAGACAATAATTCTTTCATTTAATTAAGGAAATATTTTTTTCGGTTAATTTTTTTGTATTTCCTCTCAAAGCGAGCAGACTGTAATGGATTACTGTCAATAATGTAATTATAAAAAAAAATTAGACAAGGTAAACAAATAACGTAAACTAATAAAACATTGGAATTGTTTTTATGTTTCAAAAAAGGAAGTACCTACCTAGTTAAGAAAACTTCTCTGGCTTTTATACAAAGTAAATATTTCGTTGTCAAGATCGAAAAGCCATTTTTCTCGGAGGCTATGAAACGAAAATCGTTTCTTGTAAGACGTCCGAGAGCGTTTGGCTTTACAGCCCCACCGGGGGTGGCGTCTACATCAGGAACGCTCGAGACCGAAGTCCCGATGTCATGTCGGGGGAATCGCATTATACGAAATGGAATTTGAAATTCCGGGACCCCCAGAGTGGTGTTGAAATACACTTTTAAAGGATCAAAATGCCGTTTTCGTTTTATCAAGTTAGCAAACATTTCCAACAAGGCTTGACAACTAGTGGGACATGGCGCTGAGTTTCTTCCTTTTATAATAAAAAATGTAAACAAAAAGTCGTTATTCCCACTTTCTTTTATAATTATATTCGCTATAAGAACTTTAGCAAAAATATAATCGACCCCAAGATTAAAACAAGAAGTCTTGTCTATTATAAAATCAATGGACAGTGAAGTTACTTTTAAAAATCAGCTGTGGCCATTAATATGTTTTGAATTTTTAAAATGTCTGGCACTTGTTCTTAAGTAAGAACAATAAAAGTAAATATCCATCAGTTGTAAAGAATATCGCACTCGAAAGTCGCTTGGCATTAAGTAATTTCATCATCACCGAGGGCCACGGCGTTGGTGTCAGGCCTAATTTTAAATACTCTCCGTTCTGAGAATAAAAGGTGTCTCTTTGAAATGCTTAAAGTACATGAGAGTATTGAAACATGACTCTAAAGTGTACCCATTTGACAGTGACACTCATGGAATTACTTACTAGTAAATGGAAATGGGGTCAAGTTTCACTAAAAGACGTCAAATGAATACGATGCCGAAATAAAAAGTATGGCGAAAGAATAAAGTTCCATGCCAAAATTAGCAACCACAAAAACAAATTAAATTTTATTTATTTATCAATATACATTTCATTTAAATCGAAAGAAAGAACACAGGAATTTTTTTTTCAACGAGGTTTGTTTCCGTGTTTTTGGTACTAATATTCTCAATTGTCGACACTTCTTTAGTTGAATTAATGAGCAGGCAATGGGCCGTCACAGACTAATTAAGGCTTTCGTAATTAAGTGGCCTGTGTCAGCCCAGAGGGAGAGGGAGGAAGAGAGAAAGCGAGAGGGTTACCTCCGCTACCACCTTCACCCTAAACCTCCGCAATTAGTAGCTTTGTTCCTTCTATTCCTGCCCGCTTTCGCACCACCACGACACGGTGGTTGGTATTCCTAATAATAATATGTCCTGTGAACATTAACCAGGTCCATCGTTCCCTTACTTAAATGGGGTTCTAATATGAATTTTAATATCGTAATAAAATAAAACTAATTAAAGTAAAATAACTCATTAACTGAAAAAGAAATTAATGAAATACGGAAGGTGTGCAGGTGTATTAATATGTTTTAGTTTTGTGATCGTGGGAGCCCAGTTAATGTCCAGTAATTAGGGCTAATTCTCCGTTACATTCTGGCCGCAAACTGCGAGGCTGCTGCTTGGGGAGAAACAAAGGTGAAATGATAGAATGGCAAGCGGGAAAGCACCCAAAAGATATCCAGTCGGGCTAATTAATTAAAGGGACCAGGATGGAACACGAGAGGGCGTGGTGAACTTGCTGGCCCTTTCTGATAAATTTAACACGGGGTCCAATTTAAAGCATGTTACAAACGGTTATTTCCATGTCACCGCCTACAT
The DNA here is from genome assembly GCA_029378335.1 of Agrilus mali. Classification (NCBI taxonomy): domain Eukaryota; kingdom Metazoa; phylum Arthropoda; class Insecta; order Coleoptera; family Buprestidae; genus Agrilus; species Agrilus mali. The sequence goes on along the minus strand of CM055663.1, from coordinate 10,977,287 downwards.
TACCATTATTGTAATCTTAATTTGTAATTTAGGGCATTACAAAAAATACGTGTACTTAAGAGTGAATGGTAATGCCAAAGAAGATGGATTGACAACAGTAATTAATTTGACGTATATTAAACTAGCACGACAAAGTTTTTTCCGATTTCTGACTTGTACTATAATTTGTCGCTAATTTGTTACCAAATCCAAAAATTTGTCGCTCGTGCCGTTTAGCCATAATCAGCTGGTATCTAGCTTGATATCAACCTAGCACTACACATAGCGTATCTCGAAAAGGAAATGTCGTAAGATATTACTGTAAAGGCCATAATTTGTCGCTGAAAGTTGACACATTAAACGAATTTGTCGCTAGTCTTATCTCCAGCTGATAAGCAAAACAACTGCTAGAAAGCCATCAAACTCTCGAAAGGTAACATGTTGCCCAACTTGGGGGAAACAGGGAAAAATAAATCTGATCTATTAAAACAAATGTAACAAAGAACTCCTTGATTAATTGTTTTATGGTTTTCCAGCAGTCTTTCGCTTATCAGCTGGAGATAAGACTAGCGACAAATTCGTTGAAAATGTCATCTTTTAGCAACAAATTATGGTCTTTACAGTAATAAACTACGACATTTGCTTTTCGAGAAACGCTATGTGTGGTGCTAGCTTGATATCAAGCTAGCATACCTCAGCTGATTATGTCTAAACGGCACGAGCGACAAATTTTTGTATTTGGTAACAAATTAGCGACAAATTATAGAGCAAGTCAGAAATCTGAAAAATATTTTTGTCGCGCTAGCTTGATATACGTATTAATTTGACAATGATGTAGTTAAGATTTTGTAACTCAGCCATCGACCGACCGACCATCTTCGGTCTTTGAACTTAGTTTCGTTTTCACTATTAATTTGTAATTCTTCTACTTTTCTTCTGCCAGTACTCAAAATTGGTTTTCCCTTTTCTTCATTTATCGCGTTCCCTTCTTCTTTTTAAATTAATGGCCTCGCTTTCTATCAAGCGCCAAACAAACACGGAATCGCTTCTCCATCAAACGTAAAGCTTATTCATTTACAACGCGGGAATTTATTTTGAAACGTTTCAAGTCCCGAATTAAATTCCTTTTCTCTCGTTCGTCGACAAGCTTAGGATTAAATTTCCTTCCTGCGTAATTGTAGCATATATTTCTTTAACAGCTGCTGCCACTACCATACTCGTTACCTAGCAATTTATTTCAATTAATTCACATTTGTCTACTGAATAATGAATCGTTCACCGTAACACTGACAAATCGTTTGAATTTAACTTAAAACTATCTCGGATAGATGGAGACAGTTGTATATTATCCAGGTGAAAGTTTTAGGGATATAAAATGTGTGAGTGTGATTGTACCTACCATTCTTTCGAGTGTTAAGATTAATATAAGGATTTAACAATTCTAATAACAAATTTGGTAGTAAACAAAAACACATTTGTAACTTTCACAACTTTTTTATTTCACTTGACTTTCATCAAGTATCCAAAAAATCAATACAAATAACAAATTTATTTGGCATTTACTTAGTGAAAGTTGTACGTACTGAAGAAGCTGTGGGGTTTCATGAAAACCCTGAAGCCTTTGAGGGCTCGAAGTTCTCATAGAAAAAAACAAAAAAAAACTGGAAGAGTATGTTAAAAAAATTACAAGAAACAAACTACTTACAAAAAAAGGCAAGCCTACCCAAAAATGCTTCCCTACGCCACTGTAGAGACTGTCGCTGATTTCGGGGTATTTTAGGGGATTTTTCGTAATGAAAAGTATGAGACAAAATGATCCCAGGGAAGGTATTCAGGGACCAACTTGATAAGTATTTATGTGGGCCGCCTGCAGGTATTTATCGGCTCCTGATTTGTTTTATAGCCCTGTGGAGTTGTCTCAGGGTGTCTTCATCCCTACCCGTAATCCCAGTCTCCTAGTCCAGCCGGAACCTACTCTAGAGATTCGGGATGGGCTGACCAAAGAACGTGAACAAAGATTTATTAAAAATTTTGCAAAGAAAGCGGTTCAAAAAAACTTTCACGTCACATAATCACAAAACACTATCAAAAAGAAACCACACAAACACGTCTTGTCGGTTCAAAGGGTCGAGGAAGAAGTCTCGAGCACCGACCGCAAAAATTCATCGATCCTTCCATCGATCGCGTAATCCTGCGCAAAAGTTGTTAGCCTTGGTGATAAGAAGGTCGATCAAAATTAAGAATAGATCAATAAAACTGAACTAAGACAAACACAAACTGAATAAAAAGAACTTAAGTTTTCGTAACGGGATTTTTCCATAGAAAAGAAACGTTACAGTACAAACTTAATTGACACAGTTGTTGCTTATGTCTAATTTTATTGTTAAGAAAGAGGGTTGATATTTGCACAAATTCAAGAGAGGTGAACTGCTTGAATTTAATTGATCATATAATTACAAATTCGGATTATAATTTTTTTATTTTATTAATTTATAATTATTCTAATAGGTACATTCAGTTTTCCCCATTTTTTTAAAGGTTTTTTAGGCTTTTGTTAGATATAAATAAATACGACATTCAATGTTTGTAAAAATTTTACCCTAAAGGGGATACAATTAGCCAATGAAAGTTTTTGTGTAATGACGTCGTCCAAAAAGCTTACGGCCCAGAAAATTAAAATATTAAGTGTCAAAAGTTATAGAGGTTTTGTTTATTTGGATCAATAAAAGTAGTTGAATACTAAGCTATATAAACTATTTCAAACTATATTATAAAACTATATTAATCTATAATATTATAAATGCGAAAGTAACTCTGTCTGTCTGTGTGTTACGGCATCACGCCCAAACTACTGAACCGATTTAAATGAGAATTTGGTACCTAGATAGATAAGTAGATATAAAGCTAGAGGCTTGAAACTTATTTTTTAGGATTTTGATTATATATAAATACGACATATAAAGTTTGTTAAAATTTTACCCTAAAGGGGGTAAAAATAAGGAATGAAAGTTTTTTGTGTAATAACGTCAGCAAAAAGGCTTACGGCCCAGAAAATAAAAATATAGAAGAAAAAAATTTTAAATGCTGCCGAAAGTCACTATTCCACACGGACGAAGTCGCGAGCATAGCTAGTATTATTTATAAATTTAAGAAAATGTGTAACTGCCTAAGTACTACTATGTAAGGAAAAAAGTGGAAAACTAAATGTATTAGAATAATTAGAAATTAATAAAATAAAAAATTGTAACCCGAATTCGTTATTAAATGATCAGTTGGATTTAAGCAGTTCGCCTCTCTTGAATTTGCTCACAAAGCAACCCCCTCCCTTAACAATAAAATTAGATATAAGCATCAACTGTGTACATTAAGTTTGTACAATACCAACACTTGAAAAAGCTGCTGTATATCATAGCGAAACTGTAGTCGTGTAATTATGTAAATAAATTTGTGAAAAGTTTTTGGGCCTTTTAGTACATAATTCTATTCTATTAACTATCTTCCATTACTACCATTTCTGATAAACAATGTTTCTTATTACAGATGGATCCTTTTTCATTGATAAGTCTGCCATGATAGGTGAGTGTCTTTATCATATTTTTGGTTGCATTATTTTCTAAATTAAAAGCGTCTTCTCTCGTCCTTTTTGTCTTTGACATATTCAGGATCTTGCGTCATCGAATGACTAGGTAGGTTTAGTACCTACCTATCTTTTGAATATTTCGATCCAATTCCAGGTTCTTCGCACGTCCTCTGGGAGATGAATTGGGAATAAGTTTTTTAATTTTCTCGAGTACGTCGCCGACAGAAAAATTGATGGCATCGTCAAGTAGACGCTGTCGCTGAAGAGGTGCGAATTTATCGGGTAGAGAAAAAGATCAAATTCGTTCATTAATATTTCATGAAATCTGTCGGCAGTGGGATAGAGGGTGAGAAAGAGAGAGAATTTTTTAATCCCCCATTTTAATAAAGAAAACGGCCGTGGGGGGCGTGCGCACCGCTGATATCTTTTTAATGTTGACATAACTTGTGACGCGAACGTGGCTGCTAGTGAAAGTAGGGACTTAACAGAACGGGACTTCTAAAGAAAACAAAGCCCTTCCACGACAAGTGACGCGTCGGGAAGAAAGGCACGACCGTCTAAAACCAAGCAACCACCCCATTGCCGCGCTGTCATCCCTCATTATAACGCTTGGGGCGCTTTATTTATAGCCCTCTTTGTCTCTCATCTTCTCCTTTTACTTCTTAATTAATTATTTGTGTTTTATCACGACCCGAAATGGATTGATGCCACAGGAAAAAATCCCAACCAACAGATGTCAATTTATCGGCCCATTTACACTTCCAGTTTATTTTCCTTTAACTCTTCATACATTTTTTAAACTTATTTAATAAAATAAGCAAAAAAAGAAACTAAGAACCCAGGCAATTTATTTTTTAACTCATTTCAGATCTTCCACCTTACCACCCGGCTTTACACTAGAGTAAATTGGAGAACTGTTCCTCCACAATGCTATTTTAAAACGGTTTGCTTGTGGTAATAAGAAATCGTCCTCCACATTTGTTGGTCTTTATAAAGTTCTGACTTTTTTTACGAAACCTTTCATTACATTTTAATGTTTCAATTAAAAAATAATACACGATAGCCAATAGAAGTAAATTTTAAATACGTATCTTTTTATTTGCAATCATAAGCTAAAATGTGTGAGTGTGTGGTTGTATGGAGATTTCTCGTTTATAAACAGAATAAAAGAGGTGCCATAAAAGACCTTCCCCTCGATAATAAACTTCCTTTTAGAGTAGCAGAAGATAAAATTAAAACCGGGATCATTTTCCAAATAGCGTTTCTGCAGCACATTTCGAGGTAGCTTTGGTCGCGATTTATCGCCGCGAAAGTTGTACAAAAGTATAAAGATAAGAGAAACGACCGACGTTATATCTCCCTGATTGCTTTTTATTTTCGAGAATTATAGAGATAACAGCTCGCGAGGACCGAATACAGGACAGGACAGTAACCAAAATAACTTAATCCTCTCTTAATGCAAAAGCCTTAATTTTATCTACCTGCGTAACTTTTGCGAGTGAATTTTAACTCATTATTTTTTCTACTTTACGTAATATCTCTTTTGCAAATTTATGTTGTTATTCATGGAACCCTTCTGAGAATTAAACGCGTATTAGAAGCAGAAGCAGGAGCAAAGGGAGTTAGTCTTGTCTTTGGGAAACACAAAAATAAGTTCAGGATAGGAAGGAGTGTAAATGAGTGACCTTTCTTTTTTATTATTACATATTTAGAGTGAACTGATTTGACCTTGGGGTGGTCGACTGTTTTTTTTTCCGTGATCTCTTTCGCAGTTCGTCACGTCGCGTCGTCGTCCTTTCGTTATCCTCTAGTGAAAATAAAGTGCCGACAGTTTTCCGGCGCCGTAGCGAAGGGTTGCGGTGTAAATCAGCCGAACGCAGTATATTGGGGGAAGTCCCGAGGTTGCCTTAAGTACGGCGCTTCTCTCGTCGAGAGAAATAAAGGTGTACGGTGAATTACGAGCTCCATCTTTCTACCGCCTGCTCCGGATATTATCGCTCGTTTGTCTTTTGCGCGGGCAATATCGCAACCGTCTAAGCCAGTGATTGTGCGACGGCATCGAAATTCTAAACTCGGCCCATTTGTCATTTCAAACCAACTACCCTGTTCGTTCATTCGCACCCCCCGACCGTATTTCGCCAAATATATCGTTTAGAATGTATCAAGAACTTGTGTTCCCCACGAAGTTTCTTCTTCTTTAATTCATTGACCTGCCAACATCATTACCAATACAAAAAAATAAAAAATAAAACAAGATGAAAGTAACTGAAATTACATCATACAGTCAGAGAGCATCCCGAGCACCCAATGAAAGACCTGAGATATAATCTTTGTAAGTACGAGTATGGATCAAATACAAACGAGCTATTGTTCATAAAACATTTATTTTGAAAATTTTCACAAAAACACAAATTTCTCTATTTTTCGACATATCCCCTTGTTTGATTATACATTTTTCCCAACGAATTGGTAGTTTTTTCATCTCGTTTTCATAAAAAGAAGCAGGGCGGATGTCTATCTAGTTGCGCACAAACGCCTCCACATCTTTATCAGTCCGAAATCGCTCGTCTCCTGGTGATTCTTTAGGGGCCTAAACATCTGGAAATTACAAGGGGATAAGTTTGGGCTATATGGATGGTGTTCCGACTGAGTCTAGTGCATTTCACTCATTTGAGCCTGCGTTAAAGCTGCGATGCGAACTCGAGCAGCTTTTTGATCTTCACTCAGCCTCTTTGGGACCCAACGAGCTGAAATTTTTCGGACTCCCCAGTTTTTCGTTATGGTTGTGTGGACACTCCCATAGCTGATGCCGAGTTCAACAGATATCTGAAGCACAGTGGCGTGATGGTCCCCTTCAATAAGGTTTCTAACGCTGCAATGTTAACCGGCGATATGCTGGTGCGCGGACAACGAGGATGGTTTACATTTTCGACACGATTACGCCCTTCGTTTAATTCTTTGCACCAAACTTTTACCCGTTGCCAGAAAAGCGTTTCATTTCCGAACTGTGCTAGCTATCTGCGCAAAATTTCAGCTGGTTTCACGTTTTCACGTGTAAGAAACTTAATAATAATCCGTTGCGCAACGCTGCTATGCATCTCTTTCTCACTCATTGTGATAACTACTAACCAAGCAAACACAGCAATATGACGAGTCGTTTCCGTGCCACCTAATATCCCCACTTCAAGTTCCTAACGCCCATATGTGCCTTGAACAACTATCCGGCGCCTAATTTAAAAAGGCTCGTTTATATTTGATCCGCCCTCGTAATTAAATAGATTGTCTTGAACCATTCATTCCATTCCTTTTCCTCGATAACTTTATATTTTTGAAAATAAATTTAGTGTCTGTACTTAAAATATTTTTATTAAACTCATCCTGTATTCCGCACAAAAAACCGTCTTTGGCCACTTTCTACTTGGTGATTGATTACAGCACAGTATATTTAAAGGCAATCAATTTTTTCCAGAGGTTTATCATTTCTCTTTCGCGGTTCCTTGGCTGTGCATTGGCATAAATATGTCAAGAAATTGTATATGATTTATTAGGTTATTTGGGCCAATGTATGAAGAAGACGAAGTGGTAGTTGAAAAAACAGATGACGTAGGTGACGTATGTATGTACGTTATCGCTTAACAATGGGGCAAAAAAATATATCATGAAAATTGACAGTTTTGTAAGGGAAAATTGACAGTTTTGTAAGGGGAAATTGATTATGTTGAGGGATCAGTGAACTGGATTGAACTGTGTTCCTTTACGCCTATCTGGATTTTACTTTTAAGAAATTGCAACGCCGATAACAACATAACATGAACCCAAAATAGGGAGGGGGAGGATAAGTCTATCAAAATCTCATCAAATTTCATAATTTAAAGACAGGAAAATGAAAATCTTGCTTCAACACTCGTAATTCCAAGAATTGTTATAATTTCATCGCCACTTTTCAAATGAGGAAGTTGGAAGGGTAGTCCAAAATAGAAGAAAAACGCCTTAAAAAATTAATAGACGTTCCCTTACCACTTATTTCATTCCTGAAAAGTTGTTTTATTTTATTGGTGAGACCCTATTATTAAAAAAGTGTTTTGTAAGGATTTTGCGATGTTTCGAGTATTACAATGTTTTTTTTGTCATGGTTTTTGTTTGACTATTAGAATCCACTAGCTAGCATCATCATAAAGGGGGTTCAATTAAAATAGATAACTAAACAGCAAGGCTAGTTAATTACGTAACATCGTTAATAATTACATGATCTAAAAATGATCAAATTTTCATTAAATCTAATTTAAAGAAAGGGATTGTCAATGAAAATCCCAAGATCATTTAATTTTTATTTGAAAACTCGTTCCAATGTGGGTAAAGCTCAAATGAGAGGGAATAAAAACGTCCCACAACATTTTCCAAATCTCACCAAGGGGATGGGAAACTATTTATTGGTAAAATTATATTAATTGGTGATTAAACAGATCAATTCTTATCTGCTTCAAACTGTAATGTACGACCCGTTAACAATTAGTATTAAGGAATAATTGTATTTTATTATATTTTATTACCATTATATTTCAAACACTCTGTATATTAAAATTAGATTGAGAAATTTGAGTTTCATATCAATAACAATATCAATAGCAAATAACACATGACTCATTTCTTCAAAGATACTTAAGTTAATATTAATAGATGATTGTAATGTTATACTTATAATTAGATAAGAAAGTATCTTACATTCTTATTCTATGAGAAAACCAAATAGAAAGTCGCTAATCTTTAATTTCAGCAATTCCATTGAAATGCAATACTAGTATACATTTATAGTAGAGGGAGGAAAAGAACAACTTTTAAAAAAGGTAATATTTGTAAGATAAGTAAGGTACCTGATACAAATAAGGCCTATGCTCAAATAAGGCCTGTAGTGCGGAAAAGTAATTTAAAATATATTTACATCAAAAATATTTTACACACGGATAGACGACAGTCCCACGACTCAGGAAACAGTGCGCCAGAGGCCCGCTTGTAATTTATATCGAATTTTAATACGTTATTCTTTGAAGTTTTGTTTCAAGTAATGTATACGGATCACAATATAACTCATCAAAAAGATTACTATGATTTTAAATTGTAATTTTTAGAATATGCGAATTAAATACTGCTTATAACATTTATGAAGTACAATGTACTAAATAAAGCCTACTTTTAAAATAGGCTTTATTTGCTGACCCTAGGCCTTAATAGGAATTCTGAAATATTGAAACATATACTGACTCACGTCAATCCTATCTGTCGCCACACCTGATCTTCGAGTATTTTCATCTGCCTCCCCCAAAAGAACACGTATACCACCTCGAATAAATATTAATGACCAAAATTGTCTCGAAAATTATGATACTTATCAAGTTCCAAGGCCTTATTTAGTTACCTTGTTTAATTAAGGCCTGTGAAAATAATTTTATTTTTCAATATTTAATAATATTTTTGAGAAGATATGTTAATTTTCTAATTTTTGTTTGTTTGGATACCTTTTTTTAAATATTATTCTCTATTTCTTGTTTATATGCGACTTCAAGTCTGACTAACAATTTAAGCATAATATTTAGTAAAATAACTTACAAAGTTGTTCAAGGATCTCATGGAAAAACTTGATAAAAGGCTCAGAAATATATATTTATATAGATTAATACTCTGATAACAATATTCCTACAATTTAAGGATATAGGCTTTGTTCGATCACTACGTTTTAAAAAGGCCCAGAGCTAAGGTTCTAGACTTACCTCTTTTTGAGTAATTTTTGATAAAAGATTACAATATGTTTTCTTAACTACTTAAAATATATGAACCAAAGAATAATGCCTCGCTTTTATTTATCACCTTTTCCAATAATTTATCAAGATTTGAGTGTTTCAAATTAGGTAGACCTTATTTGTATCACTTACCTTAGTTCAAATCAGTTCCAGTTCAAGTCTTAAGTTCAAGATCAAGACATTTCTATTTCAATTTCACGATAATTCTGTTATAACGCTGTATCTTCGCTGAATGTTTGTCCGTCATCGGAATAGTTGTTAATATTATATTTTAAGTGCAAAATTAAAAGTATTAAACACTTTACATAGAAAAAGAAGAAATTCAGCCACTAATCCACAAAACCATTGGGCACTAAGTGGTTATCTTCAGTGTAACAAAGTTTATTACAATAATCTTTCTTAAATATAAGGTTGGCAGAGAAGCGGTAATAACAGGTTACTTAGGGGTGACAGATCGGAATTCATTAGGAAATCCCGGTATTTATACATATACGCTGCTTCCGTTGGAGACAATTCCAGGTTGTTTGCACATTCCTTTAAAAGTTCTAAATTATTGTTACATATTATGCTGTTTTAAAAAACCGATCGGCATGGTCTAGTCTTCTGGATCATTACTTAGCATTCGGGAGGTCAGCGGTTCCATCCCGGGGCCGGCTACTCTGTCCAAATTCTTCTGTGGTTTCCTTGGATCATTTAGGGAAAATGCTGGGGTAGTAATATTCCACAGAAAGTCTTTCACTTCTCTTCTGTCTTCATTTCGTCCGTCTCATCTTTCCTCCCCCAACAATCACCCACCCATTCCAATTATTCCTAAAGGAGCATGAAGAGGGCCTTCCGCCCTACCCTCCGACTTTGCATAAGAGTGTAGGTTGGGGGGGATAGCCCGCCCACCAATATTGGTGGGAATGAAACATCCAAAAGTTTTTTTTTGTAATAAACTTTGTTATAATGAAGATGACCACATAGTGGTTTAAATGTATAAATTTGTATCTAGATAATTTTTGTGGATTAGTGGCTGAATTTTTTCTTTTTCTACTTATATGCAGCTTCAATAAACCTGCAATCAAAAAGAGCTAACTCTTCAAAAATATCCCCGTATAAAGTTTCAGCAGTTGAGCTTGTGGGGAACGGTGTTCAGTTGCTGTGTCTCTCGGCTGCATATAATACTCCCTGCCCAATTTCTGCAGTTCCCCTGTCTACAATCGTCAACCACATAGTAGTAGTAGTCGTCGTCATCGTCGTCGGTCGGTCGTCGTACCATTGTCGGCAATAAACACATTTTTATATGCAACGTGACGCGTTCCTGTCAAGCGGTAACAAGTAGGCGGCTCGAATGGCCCCGTAGACGCGTAAATCACCGCCGCCGTGGACATTGCACACTCGGGGTTAATATCCTGACTGATTTATAACCGGCAGAAACAATGGCTTCGGCGTGGCACTCACTCTACGTTATAGAGCTCTGCTCCGCAACCAACAACCGGTGGTGCTCCGAGCACTCTTTTGCTCTTCTCGCTCTCCATGAAGACATACACATGGTTGTCTGACAATAAACGACCACCGCGGCAGCTTTTAAGTTTAAAGCCAGCGAGGTACATAATTTCCAACTGCACATACAACGGGTGTGTGTGTGCGAGGCCGAAATGGCGCAAGTTTTAGTGTTTTCACGTCCGCGGAACTCCCCGTATAACAACGACAGTAACGTGTTAAACATTCCACAACAGCTTTTACACCATCACAGACCAACACCATGTTCGATGGAATATGGTCGGAAGCAGATACATAAAGGAAAATAAAATAAAACCCTTTATTTGGTCTATCTGGGATGTTGATAGCTCAGAGTATTTCTAAACATAAAGGGCGTCCGACCATGAGCATAACTTGAAACGAATCAAACTTCTGATTAATATTATCCAGTTCAAGACTCCATAAAAGTGAATGAAGATCCGTGAGAGAGATATTTATATTTTCTGATTGTGGAGCCTATTTTGATCCATTCTAAGCTGGAAAAACTCATTTTATGAGTCTTTTTGCATATGCCAACTGGTCTTTCAAAGCATATATGTCTGTATGTAGGTCTGGATAAGTCATTATTTGACAATTTTAATTAATAAATTCAAGAAACTCTAAATAGCTCTTCGTCATAGATGACTTGAAATAAAAAAGGAACAGTTGATGGAGTCAGAGAAGAGGTTCCATGAGATTTAAATAACGTAACTTATCATCTAGTCACAGATGACCTACTCCACCTTAGTTGCAATTAAGGATAATTAATTGGATTAATTTTCCTTCGTGGATTTGATGGAACCAGCAAGGATGCATTTTAGATGCTTCTGATTCCCGCTAATGAAATTTTTGCCTTTCGCCATTCGTCTTTTGGCCTGGACGGATGAGCGCTCTTCTGCGTCACAAAAGCATCATTTCGGCACCGACGACGACAACGAAATCAACGCCCTATCCTCCTCCCAATCCTGACGTCGTTTTGCGTATATTCCTCGCGGTGATTGATGACAGACGAAACGTCGGGCAGACAGACGACTGGGCGGTCGGGCAGCGATATACTCGGGGCATGCATCATGCGAATGCCACGTACTTTGGAAATTAATTACTGCAATAACGGCACAAAGCCCCGTAATCCGATAACGAGGAACGGAGATAATTGATGTGTATGTTCGTCACAAGACTTATGGGGGGTGGAGAAGGAGGTGCGATGGATCGGCGAAGGGTGAAGTACGTGGTCTTTGTTGCAGACGAATGATTAAAATGGAGATCGAGGAATGATGACTAAAACGTATTGGTTTAATATTATTCAACGCTTTTTAGTTGACAACGTCAAATGGTTGAGAAGCAGCGCTCCATCAAGTGTTCTACAGGAAGCAAAACTTCTTTGCAAGGCCTATTCTTCTAGATCCCTAACAACCGCTTAACTGAAGAATTGCTTGTATATATAATAATCAATCAATATGTACTTCTTATTTGATTATTATCACATCGGAAAGACTTCATTTAACAAAGGCGGTTATTGCCCTTTCTTTAGTGGTTCTCAAGAAACTGAAGAATACCCAATGAGGCTGTTGTTGCAATTTTCCATTTTGTTGAATTATCATCATCATTATAGGTGAATGTAGCAGAAATTCCAATGTTCTTAACAATTTCCCTAAGATCAGTCACTTTAAGTAAACGAGTGGTTCCAACAAGTATTGCCAATTCTAATGATTCCGTGGAGATAGTGGCTGAGAATTACCAATCAAACTCTTCTTCTATTTTTAGTACCTACCAGAGACTTCATACATTTTGTTTTTAAAGATCTTTAGCAAAAATAATTTGTGAGCAATTATTTGTCGTTATTTCAACACTATCATCAGAATGGAAGATATGATAAGATCTGCGTATAATTCTTTTCCATTTCGTGAAAACGCTAGGAGTTGTAAATTTCACTAAAAGTCAACGACTCTGTTTTGTATTTAATTAAAGTTTCATTTATTCGCAAGTTGATGTGTGTTGGCCTCGGTAGCTCGTTTGGATCACCGTGTGGAAGAACACGACCGTCGAGCAGCTTCTTCAGGCCGTTATCTGCCGTAAACGATGGCATAGCTTTTCTCCTTTAAAGAGACTGGAAAAGATAAAAGACGTTGTTTAGCGAAGCAACCTTTCAGGATGTTTAATGAGTGATGTACCGAGGATTTATGAACCGGCCAGATCGGTAATTGTAATTGGATATGGACGGTGATGGTTATCGCTCGTCGGGTGGAATGCGAAGCTGATGCCTGTCCTCCAACGACCAACATGTTGCTCACTACCATTTTTATTTCGTTTAAAAATTATTAGAGGCAGCCAACGATGTCATGCTACGATGTTGTCGGTACACTTTAACGCTTATAAACATGACCTTAACGAGCAGATTACAGAAGTAGACGATTCCTAAATAATAAATGATTATCTTTTGATGCAACGACTACGACACGTCAACAACAATCTAATAAGGATAATTATTTATATTAACGAAGTGACCATAAATAAATAAATGCCTGCCGAAATGGATAAACCAGTCCCTCCTGTGGCTTGATCCTCCTGGATCACCTCCTTGAAGATAACGTTTACTTACAGAAACAATGAATCAGATGTGCTTGAGCAAACAGACGGATTAGTGAAGAGCAACTAAGTTAAATTGGATGAATCATATCAGAGCTCTTCTGGAGCAATCCTTGACCAATCTTTGCCTAGGCACATTATTCATTAGGAACAGCAGCAAATTCAAAGAGTTTACTTTGCACAAAGTATGTTCTGAGTCGAATGTTGATTGGTCTCACAAAATCAAGACTCGGTCTAAATTTGATCATTGTATGATTTTTTACTTTCCTTAAGCCTCTATGGGGGGTGTAAATGGAATGTTTTTGTCATTTCGGATCAAATGTCATGCTATCATGTTGTTGATACATTTTAACACATAAACATGATCTTAAAATAGTATGAGATTCAGCCAATAATTATCTTTGATGCAATAATCACAACACATCAACAAAAATCTGATAAGTTTAAGTATTTACAATAACGAAGTGATCATAAATAAATAAATGTCGGTAAAAATGGTCAAACCCAACCCCTTCTGTGAGTTGATCCTCTTAAATCACCTTCCATCGTCTACTTATCTGAAGGTAATGTTTTCTAGCAGAATTTTTTTTTGTTTAAAATGACTCATATGTACACGAAAACTGAGGATGATTAAACAGAAGTTGATGAACTGTGTCAGTGCACTTCTTTAAAGAATCCTTGATCAATTATCAACTTCTCCAAAGTTTATTTTTCATTTTGAACAACAGTAAACTTAAATAGTAAAATGTTTGTTAAGCAGGTTGATTTTGCACCAAACTCTACGTCACCTGTTGGTACCTACTTAATTTCTTTAGTCTCACTGGACGAAGGCTCAAATTGTTAACTTCTTAATATTTGATTCTCTAAATCACCATGAGATTGAGTTTTTGTAAATTGGCGCTGTAAGAGGAACAGTGGTAATTTCCTTAGTCTTTATTGGGGGTGTAAATAAAATGTTTTTGCCACTTCGGACCATATCAGCATTGAAACGGTGGCAACTTTTTCATGGGTAATAAACGGCGCAGGTTTGACATCGTTGGAGAATGTGCACGGGAGGGAAGATAGTGAAAAAACCCGTCTCTAATAACCGCAATTACGAGTCAGAAGGTCCACTTTTTCCACTTTCTTCGTACATCGGCCGTCGTATCGCGTCGCGTCGCTGCGTACTGTAATAAATCTCCTCGCAAAGGCCATCCAATTAATTCGAATCATGCCTGGCAACTGTTCCCGAGCCGGCGAGAGCCGCTGCCTCCTGATGATGTCCGAGAATAACTGCCGCCAAGTCGCGGCCGGCGGTGCACTTTGTGTCTTGATTGATTGATTGCCAACTGTCCAAGACGGTCAAGGCGGCCTTCGACAACGACGGTCTACTGTTTTAGTCGTTGCCATCTCGATCTGTTAGCGTGTGCTGTCTTGAATTTGAGACAAACCAACATTTGGTGCATAATCAAGCAATAAGAACTCGGATCTTGTAGCAGCCGCAGAACGTATCGCATCCTAGTTTGGAAGAATGGCCGATAACTAAACTGGAAATCGTCACCGAGCGGTCATAAAATACGCCACATCATGACCATTCTCTACCATCGATATTTGAAAAGAAAAACCAGACAAGACCGCATCATCTGTATCTTTTTAAACAACTGATAAGACTTCGTTATTATACCAACGCAACGTAGAATTTTCAATATTACGACGCCCTTTCCATTTACTTTACATACCATCCTCGAAGTGGATGTCTGACGGTAATTTTCTCGTAAATCATGCTGTCTGTCAGGTTGCTTGTGTGTGACATCATTTCACTCTAAAAATACGGATTTGTGTTGTGCATTCTTTATGTTTGCTGACGTACTACACTGTAGTGCTCTCATGCCTTTTTAACATATGAAGTCCCCGTGCTCGACAACTTTATATCAAATTCTCCCCAACATGCAACAACAAAAGCTACCTAACTGAATTTAATGTTCCATCATTTCAAATACAAGTGACACAAGACGACACCAACAATAAGTATTACATTTTATTTATTTTGTACTGTCAAAAAAGAAAAAACACTTGCAGGCTTTAGTCTTGTCTATATTTTGTCATAGCTTCAAAATTTCCAAACATTCTAATGTATATTGAAGGGTGTCTGATGAAATCATTAGGAGCTGAGTGGCATATAGATAGTAGATCCGTAGACTGTTTCTGGAATTTAAGAACCACCAAGTTTTTCATTCTTGCAAAAGATAATCTGAGGAGAATTGCCAGTTGATATTAAAAAAAAGTCCCACATGGATGAAATTTTGCACAACTCCCGTATGTGACCCGCAGCTTAGAGGGGTGTGTCCTTTATGGTCGTGTAGGGTAGGGTGAGAGAAACACTTTGGTGGAGGTTAGGGTTGCAGAAACCCAGGGAGTCAAAAGTTTAGGGGGGTCAAAGTTGCCATAGACTCCCAGATAGTAAAACTATAGAATCGTGGCTTCTCCTTTGCAAAAAATTGCTTTATTGTAGTCTGAATATTAATAAAAAATAGGGGGAAAGCGATATTTTTAATAGTTTAATAAAAATTGCAAAAAAACATGACATTAAAACATACGTGATTTACCAAGAGGGTTTTGCTTAGGTTATGGTATGAAGTCGTCGCTATGATTAAAATGTTTGAAGTGCTATGCACCACTTTACCCCCCATAACTTTTGACCCCCTGGGTTTCTGCAACTCTAACCCCCATAAAAGTGTTCCTCTCGCCCTATCCTACACGACCATTCATTTATCATGTTTAAACATTATATACAAATTACAATCCTATGTCACTTTATTGCACACCAGTTTAAGTAGGTACAAAAGAAACACACAAATACAGAATTACATTATTTATTTTTCCAAGTATATTTATTGTTACTCTGCGCTTTGGATATTAACAGTTTATTGTTTTTAAAATAATTATACTGTTGGAATAATCGAACTGTTTGTGTACGATAATAAAACGTATACATCATTCATTAGGTTTATATAATAGCGGGACTTTTCTTACGTGTCCCGGCTAGGTGCTTTTCTGGGTTCCTTAGTGTCCACACATGTGAACCATTTCTTATATGGAAAATACCCATTGGGCCTCCCTGAAACCACTTCATTTTTGTACACCAACAACGCATGTTGTATCAAGTCTAATTAATAAATTCATTTATACATTTACCAGAAAAGGCTTATTATTGAAAAGCTTCAACATATACGAATCACAGCAATATACTTCCATATTAATAAAAATCAGCAATTCATTTTTAATGAGCTTAATTAAACTTCTGTTTCTTTCTTCCCTCCATTTAATATTCATCACTGAGAAGACTCTCTCGGTGGAAGCAGAAGTTGCTGGGATTGACAGGAAAAAGCCAATGACTTTTAACATATTTGTTAAATTTGAATCACTTTTGAAAATCAATTGCCACTTTTCTGCAGTTCAGTTGTTTTTGATTTAAAGGCCTGGTCATTGGTTAAGGTTATCTTTGAAATCATTTCATTTATTTGAATTAATTCTGAATATAAATTATTCACATTAATGCCCAGTTTTTCAATTAAATTTAAAGAATCCAGTAAAGTCTCAATTTGATTAAATTCAATGTTCTTGTTCAAATCTAGAAACTGACACTGGTTAAGCCAGTTGGATGGATTGAAATCAAACCACTTGTTTAAATAAATTAAACTTTTTTCTATAAATAGCTGTAGGTTTCTAATAATTTTCCTAGACAGCTCGGGAAAGATTTTCCTTCAATTTTGAGTGCGTTTCGTTCTAAAATTCACAACGCGTCACTACGGGTACGTTCCAATTTAGACGATGTTTATACAAAAAAGTGCAGCAGTGGAGTTAGCAATGAAAATATAGTATTTTTCGTACTATATTATATTTCTATAATATATAGTGCAATTGACCGCAATATAGTACGATACTATATAATATAGTACAGGTGGCAACCCTAGACACGCCCCCCTTGGGGGTGGGTCACATACGAAAGGGCAGCCGAAATTTTGGGGCAGAAGTGAAGTAAGCAGATCATTTGTTTTCTTTTTAATAATACACCACAGATTGTATTTTACAGACAAAAAGGAAACATAGTAATAGAATACCCTATATGAAGTCAAGAACGTAAATGAGAAAGTGGAAAAGCTTGTGGTCTACCGGTGATTCAGTTACAAGGTGTAGGTATTCTTTCATCATGGTAGTGTAGTACCCATTGACGAATGGGCCGTTTTATGGCCCTCGTAACGCCTTAGTGGTCATTTCGTGCGATCTGTAATGGCTCGAACGGCATAACACTGCCGCATCCAACTATACGACGCTATAAAAATTTTCCGAAATATCATCGTGTCTCGGGTAACGTAACGGTGGCGCGGCAACTTATAAAAGAGGCATTAAAAGTCGACGAAGGCTTCTTAGACAGAGGTCATCTCCACCGATTTGTACTTGCAAATACTATGAATGCAGATCAATTTTCAACTCATCTTCATGCTTTCTTGATTGATTTTCTGGATCCGAGCTGCTGCAGATGACGACCTTTCTTCATAGGGTTTCGCAAGGTATCCTCAAGGCTCACACAAGAACAACATAGTCTCTAAAACAGTATTATTTTAAGTTGCATCTATCGAAGTTTCTGGTCCCAGAAAGACCATCTCCACTGAATCCTACTTCTAGATGAAGTTCCGCAAAATATCCTCACGGTTAACATAATAAGAAAAACTCCTTCCAAATTTTCAAGGAAGTGGAAGTCTCTCTATACTTGTTAATATTCTGGCCCTATTCAAATATCTTCATATGTCATCTTCTAATTTAGTGAAGTGCTTACTCCAAACTCCAATGTTTTCATAAGGGTTTGTTTTTGTGTATAGGATTTTCCTTTGAAGGAAGTTGCTTGGGAGTCGGTCGAGTACACCATGTCGTTTTTCTCGCCATCTAAAGCCCTTCGCGTTGTTGTTGATGCTGTGATGGTTTGGCGCTGCCGTTGGTTCGTGTCGTAACCGGAATGCCGGTGTTTATGGCGTTTACGGCGACCATAAAGTACGAAAGTCCGCTCGCGTGTACCAGTCGGGTTTAATCAGTAATCAGTATGTATCTTTATTTTATGGTCGGAATTTATACGTAGATAAGGAGCGGACTACCATAGAAAGTAGTCGCTAATCCGGGCCTCCCCGCCGTGCCGTGACGGACACCGCTCGTAAACATCTCTCGCACGACTTTTATTATGGAAAGCTTAATGGACTTAAATAACCGTAAATTTTCCCCATAGTCGTAATAACTTTGAGCTAATGCAAATTTGTTACTTTATGTCTCGCGATAAACGGCGTAAATTCGGTTCGCTCCAGGCCATGATCTGTCCGATGCTCGATGAGATGTTCGAAACATTCGGTGGCGTGCTAAACGACCATAAAACACATAATCATCTTCACTCTCAAATTCATGAACATCTCACTATTGCAGATCCTCAGCTATCAGATTTTCATTTATTCCAAATACGAAAAGCTTCAGAAATACTCTCCTGACATATTTTTGACATTTAAATCATCATTTTCTTTTCTATCGCCTCATTAATGGAACAGAACTTCGAGTAAGCGAATAACCTATGTACTGCTGAAACAGATCATCTTCTCAATTTTAAAAATACAATTGTAATCTTCCCAATTTTTGACATCACTTCTGCTTCTTCAACAGCACGTTAAAACATACGTGATAATGAAACCAATTATCTCCCCGACCAAGAAGGCATGAGCCATTTCTTATTTATGAGTTTTCTTTATCGCAGTTTCTTCTTCAAGAGTTTCTTAAATCTCAGTTACTATCTATTCCTTTTACGGTTTTCGAGAGAAGCTTCAAAATCGGTGGTATCTCTCCAGGAAGCTGATGCATGTCGTTCTTTGGATGGTTGAATTCTATCTGAAGGCGATGAGCACTCTCCCTGTTTATAATAAGTATGTTGATAGTATCGGTTGCAAATCTTCAGCGAAGGACTGACTATAAGTTCCCATGTGTTCCCACTGTTCCACTCACTTATGGACGTCGTACAACCACCGCTCGCCACATAAGGCGCCTCAAAGGCAACCGCCGCCACGCATCGGTGCTCTTGCTGGCATGTCTGCGCGCCCCGCGATACCGATCTAACGCTACGTTCTTTCTTGGATTATTATTATATGTGATGAGGAACTCAACTGCGGAGGGCAGATATGAATGTTCCCAGTCGATTTGCGAACCGACCGACCGACCGGTCGCGATCGTCCTACCGACTTTACAACTGTGTTATTCCCTACACTACAACCAAAGAACAGCATCATGAGAATGGATCTGAATCGATGCCGATATCGGATACGATACAAAGGAACGGTTTGCACGATCTCCTCAAAGTTGCCGTGTGACTACTGAACTGATTCCTTAAGTGGATACAGTAAAGTGAAATGATTATGCTGTTTAAACCTGGATTCTAGTCACATTTTAAAAATA
Source organism: Agrilus mali (assembly GCA_029378335.1). NCBI lineage: Eukaryota > Metazoa > Arthropoda > Insecta > Coleoptera > Buprestidae > Agrilus > Agrilus mali. Next base: position 10,957,382 of record CM055663.1, on the reverse strand, counting down.
AATCGTTCGCGAAGAAGGAACTCATGTCTTTTATTACAAAATCATCCCTGAAGCTTTGGGAGTTGCATCAAATTTTAGAGCAATAATAAACCAAGGACTTAATGGTTCAAAACATCGTGATTAAAGTGGATTCCCTTTGGTTGATTTGTAAGATTGATTGCCAAACCAACAGATCTGGCAGTTTCATTACAACCCTTTATATCTTCAGATGTCGTATCAGGTTCTATTAATAATATCTTCCGCGTCGCTGGCTCCATAACTTCTACCGGTACGACGATGTGTCTGGCGAGGAGGTTCCTTCGTCGGGAACAGTCTCGTGTAATTCACGGGAGCCCCAAGTCAAGAAAGCTCTATATTGAAGCCGTAACTTTCCATCAGGTCGACAGCGAGCGTCACCTAATCAGATTTACGGCCGTTTTGCTTGTGCGCCGCCAGTTTGCGTTCGGCTTGTTGCACACTGATGGAAGAACAGTAGGGTGGGCGCGGATTGCCAAACAGCCCTTTTGCACTAAAAACGACCGGTACAGACAAGCCCTAAACAACGCGAACGACGACCAATTTCTCGACAGTTATTGCATACTTACTCCTACTTCAGTATTTTTGGGTTGAAGTTTCGTTAAGGCGGATTTTGATATACCAACACACGAAAGTACCTGTAAGAATAAGGGTTGGATTACAAACATCTGTAACTTATCCGTACTGTTTATGCACTGTGCGTAAAGAAAAGTTATATTTAGAAGCACTGATTTTTTTTTCTACTTACAGCGGTCTTAAGATGTTAAAGATGTGTTTCCTTCTATCTGAATTAGAAACTGAAAGAAATGAACTTGACATTAGCATGTGAAGTTACTGAAATGGGTAAACTACCCTTTAGAAGTTAATGTCAGTGTTTCCTTTTATCTAAATTAGAGTTTGGTGGAGATGATGGTGATATCAATTTCTAATTCTTTGATTAAAAATAATCGTCTGAGTCTAATTTGAGTGTAATTTCCAAGCTTTGTCCGTTGTCGTCTTCTCAAAAGTTATAACTGCATATTACAGGGGTTTACCCTATAAATTGTTCGATTAGATTGCTTTTTATTTTATTAAACCCTTAAAGGAAATTACTCTTCCTTCATATGATAGAATAAAAATCAACGAAGGGGTTAACAATTGGCGGATACATAAGGGGTGTAGGCTTTTTAAAAGCATTTACGTAATGACCCTAGCAGTAGCGAATTATTTATAGGGACGTTATACATAAATGTGTAGAGAATATATGAAAGACTGTCAGTATATAACAAAAGGGATCGGTACTCAAATCGAGATTTATGAACGGAAGCAACGTAAATAACGAGTAACTAAATTACGCAACGATCGTAAAAAGCATTCGCAATCGGATTGAGGGCACCAGAAATCTAATAAGCGTGTGCCAATCGACGATGATGATCGTAAAGTTGGAGACTATTTGTTTCCATTGGATAAATACACTTTATGACGATAAAGTTTGTCGGGGTTATCTATTGAAAATTCAACTGAAGATTATAATATTGTTTTAATTTCTAGTGTGCTAGTGCACCCAAATTGTAATGATGTCAGATTTTTACTGTGAAATTTGTATATGGGTCCATTTAGAATTTTCTACATATGTAGGCATATACTACGGGAGTCTCATTGATATGTTGATAATGACGTCGTGTATTTGTTAAGTTAACCGTGTAGCTGGCATAAAATGTGCCCGCCTCCTGGATTGGATCATGTTCTTCCTAGTTCGTTTAGCTTTAAATATCAATTCAGTGAAACGAGTTGCCGGTCTAGCATACGTCATTAGGAGACATGTTCACGTCTAACTCCTCCGCCACCCAGGTCGTCTACTAGCATAGATTTCGTATAATAATACACGGCCGGTAATACTGAACGTTGCATTGAATATTACAGGAAAACATGTCGGGAATAACAAGGTACGAGCACAGACGCACCGCAAGACGCATACTAAATTATCCGACGTTTTTTGTTACCGTGTGCATGTATTATTTATGTATCTATTCAACCGTGCACGAACACACGTTTGCCAACGTGTATACACAGCATTATACAGGGGGGTCTACAGGGAGAAACGTTTCAAACGCTTATTACAATTAGGACACAGAAATTAGTTGTGTGCAAGAAAGTTACTCATTCTTGGCATTTAATCTAATATATAAAATTCTCGTGGTACTATACTCCTCCGAAACGGCTTGATCGATTTTTATGAAATTTTATATGCATATTCAGTAGTCTGACAATCGGGAACTATTAATTTTTCATACCCCTAAGTGATAAGGGTTGTCCACCCCTAACTTTTTATTTGTTTGGACAAATTTTTTTTTTATTTCTTTATGATTTGGCATTAAAAAATACATATAACCCTTAATTTTCATCCTTCTACCACCAACCCCCAATTTTTAATAGCGATATTAGTACTGTAATAATCTTCAACTCTCAGTGGTCGATAACTGATCAATTATTATCAATCGATTAGTCATCCCCGCCAGGCGTCTACTGATGTCACTACTCACCCAGCAAACAGCACGGAGTGGGAATGAGAATGAAGCATACTTTTTTAGAATGTTACAGGGAGTTCAAATATGTTCTAAGAAATAAGAATTTCAGAATGATTTGTCAATGTTCAAGAATGTTCCAGAATCTTGAAGATCAGTTAAAAAAAGTTAGAAAATGTTTTGAATCATTATGGGATGTTCTGGATAGTTCTAAATTCGCGAATATTCTAGAGTGTACCATCAAACGTGTAATATATTCTTACCCGGGCAACGCCGGGTATTGCTGCTAGTAATTATTATAATTTTTTTGTAAAAACGTGACATAAAATATATAGGAAGCCTGTTTTGGGGACAATGAAGTTTCAATATATGAACATTTTCGTAGGATTTCTTCCTGTTTATTCCAAAAATAAGTGTCAGGCACATTTAATATTTTCAAAGACAAATTATATTGGTAAAACTTGCATCGAGGAAGCTTTTAATTGTTATAATTCCATTACAGACACTTTATTAGACCTACACCACCTTGGTCATTTCACCATGTTGTGGCTTCTTCAATAATCTTCCAACTGAAGATACCACAGTGTGGTGGAGAAGCCGCACTTGATGGAACCACGGACCTTGTCTGGCAACACCGCGCATAGGGGTGGCATGCATGCTTTTCTTTCAATAATTTATTATTATTCACATAGTCTCTCTGGACTATCCACTAAGTAACCTTTACTCTTCAACAGTCAACGTCTTACTGCCTTCTCATTCTCATAGCTTCGATCATATTTCATCTATCGGTCTGCCTATACGTAACAATGCCACCCTGTTTGGGACATTTTTCTCACTTGTACAAATCCATGTCAAAGATCAAGATTTAGATCGCAATGCATTTAATAAAGAAAAATAACAAAGGACGAGGAAATATAAAAAAAAGTTAATAATAATATTGTCAATTTAATCTAAGTTACATGAAGTGGTTTCTTTAACCCCGGTATATTAAGAGTATGTTTAAATATGTATGGCAGCAGGTAAAAGTACATACACAAAGTGCTAGAGCCCCGTTACTCGAAAAGGAAACGCTAAAATGTCAGCGCTTGAACAGACTGCTAAAAACACGATCAGACCACCGCGTGGCTTAACTAATTAATTAATTTATTAGCCGTTCGCCGTTGCCAGAATGCAGATTAGAACGTGTTTGGGCAATCACGTCTACAACGATAACGACACTCGATTGTTTGACAATGAGGACGTCTACCCACAAATAAACTTCCATCAACAATAACCATTACCATAAAATTAAACCTGGTAACCATATTTCACGCAACGCACCTTTGTAAGTAAAGTGCTACAAGTAAATGATTAGACTGGCAACAACAAATGAAAATTATTTAAAAAAAGAAAATTTTTTTGTCAAGTGTAAAATTTTGTAGGTATGGTACTTTGAAAAGTCAACAGTATAGTCTTTTATGGGGTGGAGATATGGGGATGGAAAGAGTATAGAATAGTAGAAAATATTTATAGGAAGTATATGAAATGGGTGTTGCGCTTAGAAAGAAGGACTCCGGACTATAGTTTAAGGAGGGAAACAAAATGTGGGAAAATGGTGGAGGATGCAAAAAGAAAGGTGGTAAAGTATGAAGAAAAATTGACAGAATTACCGAAAGAAGACTCAAGAAAGGAGATATGGACGAAAAAGGTATTGAGGGTCGGAAAAACAATAAGGAATTATGTGGAAAGGGATAAGGCTTTAACAGAAATGGCAATAAGTAAAGAAAAATGGAGGAATGGAAAGGAAAGGGATTGAATATTAGTAGGATAGTTATGAAAAGATGTAATGAAATAGTAAGAGGTGAGGACGCGAAAGGGATGAGGAAGTTCCTATGGGAAGAATGGCAAGGGGATGGAGTGCCGGGGTATCTAAGAGACGGAAAAAGTATTGAGATAATACCTAGATTCAGAACAGGGACTAAGTGTAATGAGAATAAGTTTTGGATGGAAGAAGGTAAGAGATTGTGTAGAGTATGTGGAGGGACAAGTGAATCAATAGCACATGTATTAGAGGAAGGAATAAAGAAAAAGGAAATGGATTAATTTAAAAAGGCAAAAGAGCAGACGGTAATGTTCTGACCTTATTAAAACAAAATAAGAAGATGGAGGAAGGAAAAAAAAATACGAACCGTAAGAGGGTAGGATAGGAAGTAGTATCTATCTATATCACATTAATATTATAAAGGCGAAAGTTTCTAAATGTGTGAGTGTGTATGTTTGTTACTTCTTCACGTCTAAATGGCTGAAGCGATTTTAATAAATTTTAGTATGGAGTTAGCTGACACCCTGGATTAACACATAGGCTACGTTTTACTGCGAGAAAATATCTCATTCCCATGGGAAAATCGATGAAAATGAATTCGCGGAATATTACAAATGCGACAGTAACTCTATCTGTATGCCACACAATCTCGCCTAACTGAACCAATTTAAATGAAATTTGTTACAGAGATAGTCTAGAGCCTGAGAAAGGACATAGCCTACTTTTTAATGCGAAAAAAGGGTGGTAAGGGGTTGAAATAGGAAAGTTTGTGCGGAAATTCCGTAATTTTTAAAGATAGAAGCTTGAAACTCATTTTTTAGGCTTTTAATTAGATATAAATAAATACGACATTCAATGTTTGTAAGAATTTTACCCTAAAGGGGATAAAATTAGCCGATGAAAGTTTTTGTGTAATGACGTCGTCCAAAAAGCTAACGGCCCAGAAAATTAAAATATTAAGTGTAAAAAGTTATAGAGGTTTTGTTTATTTGGATCAATAAAAGTAGTTGATTACTAAGCTATATAAACTATTTTAAACTATAATTAAACTATACTAATCTATAATATTATAAATGCGAAAGTAACTCTGTCTGTCTGTGTGTTACGCAATCACGCCCAAACTACTGAATCGATTTAAATGAGAATTTGGTACAGAGATAGATAAGTAGATATAAAGCTAGAGGCTTGAAACTTATTTTTTAGGCTTTTGATTAGATATAAATACGACATTTAAAGTTTGTAAAAATTTTACCCTAAAGGGGGCAAAAATAAGAAATGAAAGTTTTTGTGTAATGACGTCGGCAAAAAGGCTTACGGCTCAGAAAATAAAATATAGTAAAAAAAAAATTAAAATGCTGCCGAAAGTCACTATTTCACGCGGACGAAGTCGCGGGCATAGCTAGTATGATAATAATTTTAAGTAAGATTTAGAATAAAATAGTTTGTTTTGTGTATCTATATAAATAACTTTTTTGTTTTAATAAAGAAAGCTCTTTCTACAATAACAAACGAAAGTTCTTTACTTAATAAGATTTTTTGTCAAGGGTGTCAGCAATGTAATAAAACTTTGGATGCGTAAAAGGAATGCATATATCAGTTTCTATGTTTTAAGTAGCGTTTCTGTCATCACGTTCTGCCAACGTTTAAGTGCCCTGTTGATGTACAGTATTGGAACTTGCCACTAGAACGGTCAAGTTGGTAAAACAAACACTCCTGTGATTAACAACGTTCCTATTTTGAGATTAAATTATTTGCTGTTCGCGTTCGCGTAAGTATGCGTTTCAGCAGATTTTATGGCTCTATCAATTTCTCTTCGCGCTACTACTAAATGTCACTTTTACGCATTTCGGAATTAACCAAACATCGGCTACCTCGAAAGGCAGCCAACCAAACGATTTTATCCATCCTTCTTTGTTGATAGCGTTTCGTTCCATTTCGAATTGATCGCTCGTAAACATGCCATGGAACGGGGGAAAACGTAGTTTTGATGGCTGTTTAAGACGCTATCCTTATATTACATACACATGCGTCCTTCCATGTCCATGACGGTTCGCTGAGAAACTCGAAACGTAATGGTGGCAGTTTCACGCGCCGTTTCTACCATAAAACACATTAAAGTCTGCCTTGGTACTACTGTTACAAACTGGCTATCATAAAACACTTCAACATTATTCTGGATTCTCGATGGAATATTTCCGTATGTAAAAAAGAAAATCTGACTCCAGAATTTCATCATTACATCAAAATTTTAAGGTGGCCCTTCTCAAGTAATGCTAAAATTCAACTACATTTTGACTTTACGTTCGCGAACGTTTATTTGATATTTCTAGAAAGCAATCGTTGATAAGTTGGGGGGGGGGGAGTGTTACTAGCTCGCTGTTGAATTGTAAAATACGTGGGGCAACTGTAGATATATTAAGGGATGGTTTGTAAATTGGCGTAGCGACCTGTAAAATGTTCCAAAAAGCCGGAAATACCTAATACAGTCGGAAATTTTACAACAAACGCTTTCTGTCTGTCTATTCGGTAAATTGCCAAGCAAACGAGTTTATCGTTGCAAATATAACAATTTAGCCGTCGGGAGCAGTTATTTGTGAAAAACATTTCCATCCGCTCACATTTATAACAATCAAAAGAGCAACGAGGTTGTTAATTCCAATTAAATTTTCATTTAACGGCTTTCCCTGCTTGTTTGTTTTATGGCGGAAGCAAACAAAACGTAATTTTAATAAAATCAGTTTTAATGGTTCTGTTTTAATTGCCGTCGTTCTATTGGGCAGTACAATTCGTTCATGTTAACATGCATTTTTTTAAACTACCTCATACCACCGACAAATGCATTATACTTACAAACGAATAAATAATTTAAAATGGATAGTAAAAAGTTATTGATCGTAAGAAATTAATCGATTGAAAAAATAATTTTGAAATTTATTCTTTTTGGTGGATTCATCATGAAAATATTTCTTTTCTGTTTTTTTGTCCTGATAAAGGTATAAAGAAGAAGTGTTGAAGCAGAAGAAGGTGGTCCGATGAAGCCCTTAAAATCTTTTTTGTATTTAATTTTCTTATTTTTTTTTATTTATAGGATGTACTGGTTTTACCCCATTACATACCTATATAAACAGAATTAAGTACAAAATAATGTGTCAAGTACGCAGGTCCTTAACTGCATATTATAATGATTAACTCACAATTATAAATATCAAGCAATTAAAGATCAAAGAAAAGAATAAAAGGCAAATTAATGTTTCAACGGATTTATTTCGAAAAACTCGACATATGTTTCGATCAGGCGGTCTTTATCAAGAGTAGATTAATACTAAATTATACAATAAACGTTCAAACCTTAAATAACAAATTGCAGTTTACATACCAGAGACATGTTGAAAACAAGTTAATATAAGTACAGTAATTGGGAAAATTAACTCATAAAGGACTTTACATTATAAATCGGTTATTAACAGTGGGGTGCTGTTTGTCAATACTTCAATTTGATTATTCACTAAGTTGTTTTTATTTGAAATTGCTAATTTTATTTCTAAATGCTCAAAAAGTGTGAGTTTCCTAGATTTTTCTAAATTATGTAATAATTTAACATTGTCTTTGTCAAGGCTATGGTTATTTTGAACACAATGTTCAGCAAAACCTGTTGAACAAGTTTTGTTTTTAATTGAGCGCTCATGTTCACAAATACGATTTTTTAACGCCCTTCCACATTGTCCAATGTATATGGCGTCACAATCCTTGCACGATAGTTTGTAGATTCCGCTTTTTAGTAATTGGTCTTGTTTTGGTTTTTTATTAACTATGATATTGCCTAACTTTAGTCTATTAACTTCTAACACTTTAAAATCTAAACCTTTTAGTCTATTTGAAATTTTGGAGCTTACATTTTTAATAAAATTTATGGCACAAAAAGGTTTTTCTTCTTTAACTTTCAAACCATTACCTAACATATTCCTTGCTTTTGTTTTTAGTTTTTTGTTTAGGATATTAACAACAAGTTCAGCTTTATAGCCGTTATTTGTAGCAATATGTTTGATAATGTTCAGTTCTTTAGAGAAATTTTGTTCGGATAAAAAAATGTTGGCCAATCTGTGGATCAAACTGTGAAAAACTGACATTTTTACATTAAAAGATTGATTAGAGGAAGCCGGAATTATGACGTCAGCGGTGGTTGGTTTCCGGTATATATCGAAGCTTAAAAAACCGTCCTTATTCTTAAGAGATATTTAAATCTAAAAAGTTAATACTGGTGTTCTCCTCGATCTCCATGGTAAATTTAATTTTTTCATTTATGGAATTCAAGAATGAGAAAAAATTATTTAATTGCCTATGTGTACCAGTCCATATACAGAGGATGTCATCGACATATCTGCACCAGAACTGAATGTTGTGCAAAAAGTTATTTTCCTTTAGTATAAATCTTTTGTTTAAATTTTAAATTCACGGAAATTATCCGTTAACCAATTTACCGGGGGGTGAAGGGGGGGTTATTGTCTGGTCCCCTCGAGAGCAGCTTCTTAAACATGGAAGGATTAATGAATTTAGGATCAAAAACAAATGAATGAGTTCTAGGTCGTAATGGTCTTCCAGGATTATATAATTTAATATTAGAGCAGTGCTGTCCAACATGGTGACCACTGGCCCACATGTGGCCACCGAGACAATTTCAAGTGGCCACGAGAAGATTTGTTTTTTATGATATAAAAATAAAAAAATCAACGACAATGATTATACTTTTTTTCCTATTTTAGACACAAACCAATTCAGTAAAGAATTTGAGCTCAGCTATGACAGACATTTTTGTTCAGAATCTCAATATTTTGATTGAAGCATTCGACTCACAATTTTCGGATTTTTAAGTTTTATTTGGCATTCAAGTTTTTGAAAAATCAATTTGTTTTCAATCAAAACGATATTCAAAATTTGTCCGATCTTTGTTCGGTTCTACATATGTTTGTGAGAGCACATTTCCAGCCTTACACGACGCAAAAACAAACTCCGCAATGCATTATCTCAGAAAATTTTAGAATCGGAAATTCGTTGCGAACTTTGTAAATCCAAGCCCGATTTAACTAAATTGACCGAATATAAAGGTTGTCAACAATCTCGTTAATGATTAAATAAAGGAACTTCAACTTTTTATCGACATTTTTGGGTTTTTTCTCATTACGTAGAAAAGTGGCCATCGGCTTCATCTCAGGGCCACTATTTTGGCCACAACAGAAAACAAGTTGGACAGCACTGTATTAGATGGTTATTGATTAGCATCCATCGATCCTCTTAAAATTCTGTAGGTATAAAAACAAAGCGTCATGGTAATGGTACTCTCGATCCGATTGGAAGGTATAAGTCGCACATCTAGTGGACACTTCACTGCAATCGTGAGAAAATCTATTCCTCGGACAGCCCAATTTAAACGAAAGAAAACGTAGAAATCTGCGCCTAGCTAGCATATCAGCTGATAATGGCTAAACGGCACGAGCGACAAATTTTTGTATTTGGTAACAAATTAGCGACAAATTATAGTGCAAGTCAGAAATCGGAAAAATAACTTTGTCATGCTAGCTTAACATAGGTCAGTTTTTGGAACTCTACATTTAGCACTGTTCATCAGTATGAAGTACATATTTTTGGACGCCTACTCAACGTGACTCTTAAACGTCATTTTCTCATCAAAAGACACTCCCAAAACTTAAATAAAAAATAATAAATATAGTCCCATCCTCATGATTTTGCCCAGTTGCACGATTTAATTCTTACGCTTGTGAAATATTCAATTCCAACGACTTCTGGAAGTTTGCACGTGGTTCCGTCTTGTTGTTTAATAGTCCTGGTTTATTCTACGCATTTTTCTCTATCAGACAAATTTCATATATCGTTTACTTTTATAGCGGAGCTCTACATTTGACAAATGGCTGTCGAGCACGAACTAACGAACATTTTCAATTAAAGTAGCCGATAGCACCGCTGATAGAAACGGCTGCAACGTTGCATGGTGCACACAAGACACGTGATACATATAGGTACACATTCGAATAAATACACACACACACACACTCAGGTATATCGATGTTCTGCGCTCGAACGAACACCGATAAAACTGGCAAACTAGACCGGTAGTATAAATTGTACTTTTAATTGTCCGCTACATGTAGTATTTTACAAAAACGTGATTGGTGGAAATAATGAAGCCACCGATCATTCCGGGACGACAGCGATTAAACCGGCTCATTTCTGTAATTGGCCCATAAACATGCCAATTCTCAATCTTTCGCCTCGTGGCTAGACATTGAGTATATTACCAGATGTGCAATGGCTGAAACAACAAAGTCCTCTTGGATCTGATGACTATCCTACAAACTTGATGATCTGTCGTTCAATGGAAGAAAAATAACAATGTCTGATCGTTAGCAGAAACAATTAGGTTTTGCTCAAAGTAATGATTCTCAAATTATTCTCGTTTTGTTACCAGAGAGGAAATAAAGGGATAAGTAGCTGATATGGTTTCTGGAAGACCTAAGTAGGTATTCTAGACCAAGAGGATGCTCTTGTCAGTCTTCGGTGTGAGGGTGCTTTTTGGTGTAATCTTCAATCGTTTGGCAAGATTTGCTCTCACCAAAAGGGATGCAATTCCGATTGAATCTCTTCACTATTTCATTAAGAGGATTCCCTCAATCAACATATGGATTGAATCTCTTCACTCCTCTCTTAAGACGATCCCCTCAATCCCTAATGAAGTTACTTTGAATATTTAATTTCCTTAAACAAATCCAAAACAGGTATCTAGTTGCATTTTACCACACACATAATTTTATTTAGTTTTCCTCAAATAAACCTAATAAAAGAAAATTTCTTTTGTAACTTAACCTTTAATCCATAACAAGAATCCTAGTTGTGATTCATTGATGGTTTTTAGAACGAAAACGAAAAAAAAATTGAGACCAGCTGTGGATATGGATGCTAATGCGGCCTAAACCCTTGTGGCATTATTTTTTGCTTATGAAATTGAAGACGGTTTCGAGTAGGATTTATCGTCGATTTTTCACCTTTCGACTTTCCCGGCATGGCACTGTCACAACCATCCGTCATCCTGCAATCGATCAAAGCAACAAATAAAGGAAAGGCAACAGAAGCCGATGGCGGATGAGAAGAAGGAGTCGTTAGTTTCGGACGGTAAAGCCGTCAAATCTGCGGAGGCAAACAAGAAAACCGACGCGATTTCTACAAACACTTTACACAGGATATCTTCCTTTTCCAATTTCCGCCCGAGTCATCAATTACTCTTCGTTTCCTGACGTCGTCTTTGTCGACGGACTATGGTGGCGTCGGGGCGGCGACGTCGGACGATCGTTGGTGCAAAAGTGGATCGTTGAGGCCGCCCCCGGAGTCAGAGGTGCTTTTCACATTTGTTCTGCCATTAATCGTGTCGAGGCGTCGGTAGTAACGTCGGCGTCGGCACCGTCGACTTGTCGGTGATTTATCGCAAACGTTCTGGTGCTACTACCACCACCAACACTGTCTACTACCTTCCATCTACCATCCTGAAGGCTGGTCTGCACTTTTACAAAAGCCAGACCTAAAATCTCTTAGGATTACTTAATAGTTTAGGTACCTTTTCAACAACTTCTGTTATTTACATTCCTGTGCACTTCCCCATATACAATAAATTAGGTTAAATAATGTAATTGACTGTTCTTAAGTAATAAAGGGTACTAATTTATCATTAATAAGGACTCATGGTTATTAAGAAATGGTAGATGGTACTGGGAGAGAAACATGAGGATTTTTTATTTTACATCGAATCAATTATTCCATAAAATTTCAAATTACCACTTCAACCTTTCCATATTTTCAGATTCAATTCCTGTACCAGTCGTAAATGATGTATGACATAGAGATACAGATCTGTGGTTGGTAAGTCATTATTTCATTTTTTTCTACACATTTTCCCCCTTTGCTCTTCTTTAGAGCCCACTTAATTGTCACTGAATATTTAATGCCTTATAGAATCTCTTTCTGAGCGCAAATCCCTACTTAAGCAACAGCTTTGAGCTTCGGTTTAATTTTTTACCTCACCGCATCTACTCGTTAAATTTTACATGACAAGAGAACGCTGTTATTGAACCGTGCCACGTAAATCCCCCAACAAAACATTTTACGTTAAGATTCTGCACACATCCCCTTTGCATCCTGCAACCGCCGCCCTTGTTCGCTGTTCTTTGTAGCTATTTCAAGCCGCACTTTTAACACTTGGTTGATTTATCACACAACAACTGCAGCTACCATTAGATTATTAAATAAAAAGTAAGTACAACCCCCTTATTAGTAAATTTCAAGTCATAAATATATGCGTATTTAAATTATAAGATCCTTGTGTGGGGTTCCTTGATAATTAAAAGAAAAATAAATATAGGTATTAAAGACAACAAAGAGATTATTATTAATGTCAGAGGTTTTGTTGCAATTGTGTCGTGTCGAGTTTTTGGGGTCCAGTTTTTAACCACCCATTTATATAACAAAAAAACGACCTCAACAAAATTTTAACGGGCAATTTATATTCTTTTGTTGTGACATGTCTGAGCAAAGATAAGAATTAGTTTTATCACGGTAGTTATCGCACGGTCGGAATGGGCCTTTTGAAACGTTTTTCTTCAGCGTGTAAATGTAGAGGGAGCAGCGTCGATTAGAAAGATAAATGTGGTTCACCGTCACGTTGGTAGTTTATTTGATGCCCTTCAGGTACTAAAAATTTAATGGGCATACTTTCAAAAAAATTATACCAAAAAGGAATTGAACAATGAACAATTTTATTTTAGCATGAGTATGGGAAATCTAGAAAGTCAACCAATTGTCACCTTCTCGTATCTGGAGATACAATCCGGGTCGTAGCCACAACAGGCGACATTTATAGGAAATTTGAGAAATTTTCACGTCGAATTTACATATTAAAAAAAAAGCAGGTCGATCCGTCGCCGCATCCCCCTTCCCGTTTGTCTATGTGAAGCGATCTGTTTACGCCGGTTTTGTTGCATATTACGCGTTTGCGGCGGTCTCCAACTCACTGTCATAACACTTGCCATTGCGCCAATACCCCAATCTTCATTAGGAGATGTTCAAGCACCTTTTCAGAAAGAACTAGGACGAAAAATCCCTTATGTTCACTGTGCAAGTCACAGACTTCATCTGGTTATAATAGTAAAAGCCGTTGACTACATTTTTGAAAGGTGGGACCGTTGCAAAATTCTATGGGGGTCGGTCTCTATCATGATTACTGGAACAACGATGGAGTGGACATTTACAAACTACCAAAGTCATTTTTGAAAACTATTCCAGCATCTTACAAGCTTTAGAAGAGATTGCGGCGAATAAAAAGTAAAATGGGGATTATGTGGCCAAAGGGACTGGTATTCTTATCATTATCAAAAAAATTTAATTTTGAGTTTGCCTATGCCTCATGAAGTATGTTTTGTAAATAATTAAACCAGCTGTAGTAAACCCTCCCTAGCTAAATACGCCAAAAGCATCTAACTACGGACAACTAAAACCCTGGGTTCAAACAACGCTAACACACTGCGTATAAATGAGGGGGGAAAGGAAGAAAAACCACGATAAAACGGAATAAAAAAATTAATATATTGTTATTCAATTTCCCCTTAAACTGTTTGTTTAATTCTCATAATACGAATATGTAGTTTGTATATAGAAAGACAAAATGATCAAAAGACCACTACGTGTTGGTAAAATCTATCAAAATGATCACGTTTCTATTTTTGTTATATAAGGTGAAATCTTTGTCAAAACAAAAATATAAGAAGGAAATCGGTTTAATTAAATTGTACAAGTTCAGTGATAAATTCTTAGCATTGATCGAAGTTGTGCTTCTAGGCACGTTAAAGTCGAGATTCGCTTCGAGGCGTCTCTAAAATGTATATTATATTGGACAATGAGAAGAATAAATCACATCACCACACAAGACGCGACATTAAGGAAAATGAAAGAATACACAAAAAAAATAATATAATCATGCCTGAAACAAAAGAAATCACCTTAATAATCTAAACGAATTAAAAATTGAAATCCTCTAGAAAAAATTTTTATAAAATACATAACGCCATCGTAGCCAACGCCTAGTGACTTGTACATAAGAACTTATATACTTTCAAAAACAAAATGTACCTACTTCAAGGAACAAACAAAATTGAATATAATAAAAACTACAAAAAGGATTCCGTTTAAACAGAAATTAAACTGAAATACTTTCCATGCAATCAAAGAAATTAACAAAGAAAATCTATTTGCAATAAAAAAAAATGATTAAAAAAAAAAATTACAAAGACAAAAGATATTTATTTACCTTCTTTCACAAATCAAATCACAATATAATTTTTTTTTTCTTTTTCACTGCACCCAAAATTTTACTTTTTTATTCTTGTCACCAGTGTGGTTCAAATTCGAATGTCCCCGAAATTTTTCCCTTGTCCAGCTCTCGTCGTTCGCAGCCGTCAACCCCCCGCGTCCCCCTAAATTCCTTTTGTGTGCTTACTCATTCTAAATAGCAAGTACATAGGAGTACCTAGTTCCCTACCTGGACATCTCTTCACGCCGCGGAAAAGAGATAAGGAATCGCGTGACATGGTCGTACAATATCAGCAAAGGGGCCCCAGTCGGGTTAAACAACTATTACAAAATTTCCGCGAAACATCGGGAAACTCCCGGATTGAAAATCTGAATTCAAAGTGATGACTCTAGATGGCACTATGGTTACTGTTTCTGGATTTTATTTTGGATAAAAGGAATATAAGGCGGGAACCCTACACAGCTGACAAAATTTTGCAGTCCAGAGTCGAGTTTAATAGATTCCATCAGGTTCGTCGACGCAGTCCTTCAAACTTTGGAAGGAATGAGGAATGATACATCATTCGATGACATCTTTCATAAAGTTACAACAGTTCTTAATATTAATTCGGATGACATATCTCAAGATGGGCCGAATCCGAAGAGACAAAGAAAAGCAAGCAAATTGTTGACGGATTTCATAATTGCTGATAAAAAAGGTCAAAAATCTTAAACCGATGACGATCCTCCGCAAATTTTGAAAGCTTTACACATGGAAACTTTGGATTTGATGCTTGCGGAACTGCACTTGAGATTTTCTCATAACAAACATCTTTGCACGGCCATTACAAATGTCGAGAAACTGAACATCGATGAAATAGTGATTCTGAAGAAATTAGAAATCCAGGTACCATCACCATGCGAAATAAATGTTGTGAAGAATTATTGCTCAAAGTACAATCCAGACGACATGTTCGCTGAGATTTATAACCAACGAACTGCATTTGAGGACACCTGCAAGCTTTTAGCGATTTGCCGTACCTTTGAGTGTAGTACAGCTATTTGCGAGTCAGTATTTTCGGTACTTACACCAGATCAACAGACCCCAAAGAATGTCTATGAAGCACTAACGATAAGCTAATTTCAATTATTTGGCGTTTGAAAAAGTTTAGACGAAGAATATTAATTTTTTGAGTTTTTTCGAAAATTTAATGACTGCAAATTGCGGAAATTACAACTGTTGTAAGATTGCACCCACCCAAAAAGTCCCTCAGCCCCCCCTGATATCATGGGCTGGCTGCGGCCCAGGATATAATCAATCCATTTACAAAAAATTATGTTGGACAATCACCAGATGTGTTTGTTATCTAAAAGCACTAATGTAAATATACAAAAAAAATTAATAGATATTTTTTTAAATTTAAATTGAGACGTGTACCTAAATGGTTAAAAACCTCTTGCGGATAGCAAATAAGTGATAATCCATTTGCGTTAAATACTTTCTCATCATGTGCTAACTAGGCTGGAAATAAAAAGACACAGGTACAAGTACATGCACACATCTTTTTACGTGGTTGCAAGTTGGTACAAGTGTTACGTCACGAGCAAGGAGATGGCGGTTTTGCACGGCTATCTAGATGTGGTAGGCACGAACGTGCGAGCAACAGAGCAAGCGAGTAGACGCGGAGGGGAAGCGGCTGCAACACCGGCAGCACACCAGCGCTAACTCCGGTCTCATTAGCGCTTCGTATCTTCCACTTCTTGCTCTCGCAAACACCGCCGTAATCGGCTTGTTAATCAGCCGAGTTAAACGCGAAAGAAAGCGTTAATTACACGTGTGACTGTCTGGTACCGGGAACGGGTTTATTGCTCGTTCGCCAACACTTGGGACAACGGCAATGGTGTTTATTATGGCGGCACACCTCCGTGGTAGCGAGAATGAGATTTAGAAATGCCTACCTTCCAGCTTCTGCCTACACCACCATCTCAACGATCCCATTTCGTTATTGACACCACTTCGACACCCAAATAAATAACCGTAAGGTCTAACAATGTTTATTATCCAATCGCACCCCACCAGCTGTCTACGGAGTACTGGTGAGATCTAAAAGTTGATTCACGTCTGAATATGTGGTAGTGTCCAAGAGAACTCCAATGTTGCTCTGACTTCAGTTTATATTCAGACTCTTGTGAACGCTGTTCTAATACCGTCGAGGATTTGAGGATACAATATGTCCTCAGGAACTTCATTATTTTCTAGGAAGCAAAGGAAAGTTGCGGTCTACTACCAAAATAATTGGTGGAGCAGAATTTTCAATTTCTTGGGAACGACTGAGTATTAAAGACGGAGTACTGATGAGATCTGAATGTTAGTAATTGTGATTAAAGTCTGCATATTTGGTAGAACCTGGTGATCAAGAAAACTAAATGTTACTTTGACTTCATTTTATGTCCAGACTCTTGAGAACGCTGTTCTAACACCTTCGAGGAGTTTGGGATACACTATGTCCTCAGGAACTTCATTATATTCTAGGAAGCTAAGAAGAATTGTGGTCTAATAACAAAATAATTGGTAAACCAGACTTTTCAATTTCTTGGGAACGACTGAGTATAGTAAAGACTGAGTACTGATGAGAACTGAAAGTTAGTAATTGTGATTAAAGTCTGCATATTTGGTAGAACTTGGTGATCAAGAAAACTAAATGTTTCTTTGACTTCATTTTATGTCCAGACTGTTGAGAACGCTGTTCTAACACCTTCGAGGATTTTGGGATACATTATGTCCTCAGGAACTTCATTATATTCTAGGAAGCTAAGGAAAGTTGCGGTCTAATACTAAAATAATTAGTGGACCAGAATTTTCAATTTCTTGGGAACGACTGAGTATAGTAAAGACTGAGTACTGATGAGAACTGAAAGTTAGTAATTGTGATTAAAGTCTGCATATTTGGTAGAACTTGGTGATCAAGAAAACTTAATGTTACTTTGACTTCATTTTATGTCCAGACACTTGTGAACGCTGTTCTAACACCTTCGAGGATTTTAGGATACAATATGTCCTCAGGAACTTCATTATTTTTTAGGAAGCAAAGGAATGTTGTGGTCTAATACCAAAATAATTGGTGGACCAGAATTATCAATTTCTTGGGAACTACTGAGATGTTGAGAGTCGGAATTGTTTAATTCTAAAGGTGTTACTGAGGATCTGTACTTAAGAAGAGTCAGGAAACGGCAGTAGGACTAATTTTGATATCGTGAAATTCTAGAAATGTTCCGACTTGATATTTTATTAGTCCAAACTGTTTCCAAAATTTGATCTAATCGTTAATTGAAAATGTACATTTAAAGACCAAAAGTCATGTTGATGACCTTTAAGGACCTTATTCTTGTAAATAGTGCCACTATGCTGTACAAGGCTTGCTGGAAGAAGTAATCCTCTATATAGCTATGCTGAAGAAGTCCAATATACTCAGGTAGATATACTATTTCGCGGTTTAGTAGAATATCGTTTTATTTAGATGGGTTTTGCAGCCATCCATGTCATAAAGTAAATCCGTCGATCTCGTAAAATCGGCGATTGATTCGCGCGTCGAGACGCGGTATCGCCGTAACCGTGCCGCGACGCAACGCGAGGGCATTTGCAGCGCTTTGCATTTTTACGTCGTAGGGCACATAAAACTCGAACTGGCTTTATAGTCTCGTAAATCACCACGCTGTCGCATCAGAATAAAATATGACATCATATTGGCTACTCGGCCATGGCAGATTCTCGCTGTTTATGGCCCGCTACGGAAATAAGCCGATGTCGTTGACGTTTATGAGGAATGTGTTCCGGTCGACGCCGAACGCCCTCCGATAAATTTCACGTCCGCCTGGAAATCGACAAAAGGTCCTGGATGCCTGTCGCGGCCTCCACACCGCCACCACGAATCCGAAACGACGCCCAAGTTATTGTCTAGCATTTTTTTATGCAAATGAAATTGCCCCGGATGACGTACGTTTATTTAAAAGTGTGTTGGGTTCGTCCGTTTGCTGCCATGTCACGTCGGTCCCATTACGGAAATCGAGGACCCGATCTCGCATAGATCATACCCGAAATAATAGAAGACCAGATAAAACGACTAGAACGCGCAACCCGGATCGCACTAAAGCGACGACAGTTTCATTTCTACAACTCTAACACGAATTTAAAAGACCAACATTTCTTTTTCGAACACATCTCCATCCACCCTTACCATTTTCTACTATAATTTGATTGACGAAACAACAAACTCAGGAAACTTAGTTTTCTGGTTTATACGTACACTGACGTTTCTTAATGTTCTTCTCTTTTTCCCACTTAAATTGTCAATTTTAAAAAATAGATATTTTATTTTTGATCAAGAAGTTATCAACTTTAAAGTTCTTCGATTTGGGAGCAAACAGATTTGAAGACCTCATACCAAAACATGTTTTCGGATGCATCTTACATTACTTTACTTGATTCTGTGTCGAAAAATTTTCCGAATTGCACAAGTGTATAATAACAGTGAAGAGATTCTTGTAAATAATAGAGTACAATAACAGTGGTATAAAGATAAAGAAGACAAGTGAGATAAATCTTTGACCAGGAGCAGAAACGCCATCACGCTGCGTTGGTTGTTCGTTAAAACCAAGCGCAGTAATAAAGCGAGTTCTCAATTATAGACAGACCACAAAAATAAACGATTCGTGAGAGTTAATTCTTTTATAACCTGAAGGGTCATAAATTATTCCAGCACGTTAAAACGCCTTGTATTATGTAACCCACATGCTCAGTTATTAAGACGGCCTATTATTTTTACTTAAACCTTTCGTGAGATGATTAACCGATGACAAGGCTGAGCTACTTAAAATTTAAATTTCGCATGCAGACAAATAGCTCTGCATAATTACACGGTGCAGGGAATGCTTTTTTGATCCCTACACTTTTATCTTCATATACTCAGCCATTTAACTAATGTAAGAATGCTTAAAGTATCTAGGGATCAAGCGTTGACAACAAATATAACTCTTGAAATCTTTAATATTAATTTAAGAAAGAAAAAGGTCATTAGTACGTAGTAAGCAGATCGGATCATTTTAATTTCAATTTTATTTCAAATTCCATACCTTCTGAATTCAATGTGAGTCCTTCCAATTTTGATTTCCATATATTTTTAATGTATGGATTTGGAGCATTTAAGTGTCGTTGGTAAGATAGATATAAAATGTGCTTAATCAAAGTGACCGTTGGTCCGTCCCTCTTCACGTAACGGAACGTCATCAATATTTCGGACAGAAGAGGCGTTCCGTTCGTATCTTCTGTCAGTGTTCATTTCGACAGATCAAAGGCAGAACGCTCGCTGGCTGTTAGCAGGAACGAACCCTATCCTTAATGTACACAAGCTCCATTTCGAGTGGTGCGAAGATTTATGATGGCTTTTATCCGGCTGTTCTTCTTCATCTGGGTCGTCGGCGGTAATGTCGTGTAAGGGGGTGGATATGTATGATGAATGACCGCCACCCGGTACCAGTCTGATACGATTAAATCGCCCGTAACAAACAACATATTGCAACAGTTTTGAAAATCTTCCAAACAAACGAACAGGTTCCTTTGAGAATATCGGAAAGGTCAAGTGACATCAAATATGTTTCGATGATCGATGGTCAGTTGCAGAAATTGATTTTGATTGTACTATATCTCATGTGACTAATGAGAATCTCCACCATTGGCATCTTGGAATAAAATGTTGAAGATGAGAAAAATCTGTATCTGGAACGATGCGAATAAAATGAAAGAAACTGTGGTTGTGGTTGTTTTATTGTACAATATAGATGTTTTTTGAAAAATGCTACCCCTGACACTGTGCTTGTGAAAAGTAGTAAATAACAGGCAGAAACAAATCGTGCTGTTTCTCCTGTCTGTAATGCAGGTAGAAGAGAGGGAAAAGAAAGAAAAAAAAAAAAGGAAACACTTGTTCTTGGTCGTGTTTCTCACTATCGCCATCGATCGCTATCGAATGACTTATGGCTCCTTCCGTGCCGTCGGTGCACCCTTCAAGTGTAACATATTGGACGATCTCATCGCAAGAGTTGGGCCATAAATTCCGGTCGCCGCACACTATTTTCCCCAGTTTCTCGGATCCGTCGCGCGTTGATTTACATTTTCTATCAGGGCGCGAAGAAGTCCATCAATTTCGCGCATGTCCCATCAAATGGGCCGTATTTCTCCTTAAATTGCTTCTCCCAACTGCCGCTCTGTCTACAATAGTCGACAGAGAGGGTCGAAGAGACAATCTACGACCCTACACGATTTTACGACCAAAAACCTACGCTGTGTGGATTCTTAATTGCTTCTTCCCATGTCAGCGTTGACTCATCAATTTTTTTTAAGACGTATATCAGTTTTTGGCCTGATTACAACTTCCACTGTAGTCAAAATAATTCGTTACGCCTTTTTGTATATTTTTTGTTAAATGTAGCTAACCAAATCCTGGTGAATAACATTTTTCTTCAATTCTTCATTATTCCCTTTTCTTTAGTGGAGCGTAAACATGAGAAGAGCGTTAGTTAAGTGGAGTCCTCGAGGATTGTTTGACATCTGAGGGTATAATTTACAACTGTTGGAGTAAGAACAATTCAAGTACCAATAATAGAGGTCCCGTTGTACCGCAAGTAATGAAATTCAGCCCCGGGAGGCCTCTGTTAAACGGCGGAACCCTACCCCTAATAACACTCTTCTTCTTTGCCGCTGGTCCATTGTTCGCCATTTCGAAATGACATAATAACAAGAAGTCTTTTGTGTGCTTGAGCCCTAGGTGGAAACGCGTTAGGCCACAACCTATTATTGTCGAGTTTCCTAAGGTGTGGACTACACTAATATTAAATGCGGTGGTTACAGTTACCACGGGTCTTGACATGGAGCACCCATTATTATGCACTGAGAGAACACAAAAGAAAGGGTTACATCTCAGTACAACTGTGAAAAGAAACATGTGAACATGTGGTGCCCGTTGTGTTTAATATCAACAATTTAAACTCAGAAATAATGACTGGCTGCTATTATCCACCCGTGAAAACCGCCACACCGAAATTACTAATTTTTGGATCATTTAGAAGCCCCACAAAGTTCACTTGTAATCCTGGACATTCTGCCTTATCAGTTAATCGGAAATGAGGACTTTGTAACAAACAAAATTAAATATATCGCACGAATTATTGGCTTGGGTTTTTAGGGTAAGAGTCGTAATAAATGACGCAACAAAAACCCTTTAAAAGAAAAAAATCCCGTTAGGTATTACCCGAGTACCAAAAACTGAGACTACAGGATATTTAGAAATTTACCTAGTAACACAAGAAGCTTCCTCACGGTAAAAGTTTTTAACAAAATAATTTAACTTTTTTTACATAGTGACGTCGATGTTGTTCTTTATGCTTTATTGCTTCTTTTTTTATTCTTTCTCTTGCATGAGTTAAACAAGTTGAAACTGCATGCAGATGTCGTTGTTGGCGCGAAGGGCATTAGTTATGTCGGTTGCCAATTCGAAGTAGTGCCGTCAACTTTTGTCGGCTTGCCTTCCTTCCAAGACACCTAATTTAGGGACGGTAAATCAAGACCGGCCACACGGGAAAGTTTAGCACACCGCCGCGTCGCAATGCAAAACAGTGCAGTAAAGCATGTTCAAGGTGTATTTATAGTGCAAGCACGACCGTCATGATTAACGGTGTCCATTACTCAAAGGATGAATTATACATGGTTACTATCGAACGTAACAAACGGCATACCACGTGCTGGGTCATTGTTAGACACCAATGGCATTCGGGTGGATTTTTAGTCACTTCGACTTTATTATTATTAGGCACGTTGGCGGAAACATAGGAAACGTATATGCAGAGGATTCTGAGCAGTTCCTAAAAAGGGTCTTGTGTGTTATCAGCAGAGAATTGAGAATTGTTTCGGTAGCACTACTTTATTTGTTATAATATTTATTGTAATTTGGCTTAGCTCTTGGTGAAACATTATTCAAAATAAATCAAGAAATAAATAAATAACACTTGGTTTGTTTCACTAATTTTTATTTTTTTAAAAAAGTTATAGTATAACTCTTTGACTATGGCATAACAGCCCAAAAATATGTTAGAGTTTGAAAAATAGTGATTAAAAATTATTTCTTGATTTATTTGTTATATTTACAATTATTTCTTAACGTTCACTTAATATCGAATTTTTAATAATAACGAAGAACTTGGTTAATATTTCAGTTTGTTTTGATTTAGAATAGAATTGACGAATTAGTAGATTAAAGATATTGACTGGCTATCGATTTGTCTGAAGTGACTTAACTGTCTTGATTGAACTGTTTCAGGTATTACTTCGTTTTTGTGACGCATTTGGCAAAGTTCACTTTCTCATGTTAACATGTTACAAAATCTAAAAGGTTTCCATTATGTATTTGCCACTCTCAAGATAATCATAATTATCAACATTTTGAAAGTCTGAACATTATATTAATTATATCTATTAAGTGCACTTTTATCCAAAGTTAATAAAGATAACTACGAAATATGATAAATAATTGCTTACCAATAATATCTAAGAACAATTTGATAAAAAGTTAAAGTAATATTATGAATACAGAGTGTTACAATTTTATAATAGTGTAGCGTCCAGTGATACCGTGCGTGTGTTAGATAATGATTTGTGTGCATGTACTTCTTATCGCTAACATGTTTACGGTGCAGTCACAGTGCGCGGCTCTTTTATCATTATCCACTTATAAGCTATAAATCTATCTCCAGCGACAAGTAACACGATCAATTCTGTGAATTATCGACAGCTTTCTAATTATTACTCATCATTCGGGAATAATCAGGATTTCTTCGAGTTCCTGTCTAGAAAGTTCGAAAGGTGTATTTAAAGTGATCATCTTTGGGCCGGGAGACAGTAGTTGTGGGAAAGCATCCGTGCGCGAATCAAAACAATAAGCGATAGACAAATAAGTTGTTATTTGTTATATAAATAGTGTAAAATAAATAATGATTTAAATAAATATTTTTTGACTAGAAAATCCGCCAGTAAGGCGCTGCATTATTCTTCTGTGCTTCTGTGTCTATCGCAGTATCGCAACTGAGGGAGAGGGTTGCCAGGCTGCAGCTCCCCTTTATTTTTTTAATTCTCGAATACCAATAATATAATAAACAACGTTTTAAATCTACAGTCCGTTTATAAACGTTTTCTTGATCGAAAGCAATGCTCGTTTTCTAATATATAAAAACATTTTTCCAGATAATAGTAGTTTTAATAATGAATCATAAGTCCAGGCCGTATAAACTTTATATTCATTTTATAAAGATAATTTATCTAAAAATTTAATTACGAATGAGATTTATGGTGACAACATAGTGAACCTTTTGTCTACAGCAGTAGAACGCAGCGAGTGTCAACCTTTATTACTACAGAAAGATCTCACTCAACATTAAATTGATTGAAATCGTTTTTTCACATTAGTATTACTGAAGATCGGCTGGTATAGTTAACATTTCTCAAAATTTACCACTCAACTCCGACTGACATTGGGGAAGTAATTAATATTTTTTCATTGAAAAGCAGAAAGCTCAATATTAATATTTAATTTTAATAAAAATGTAGGTTTTCATCTCTCCTACCAAGAATAAGTAGATAATATTAAAAGTTTCAATCAGACCTACCGCTTGGATCCTAATTTCTGCTCGCGCCACTGATCTATCTTAACAAGTGGTGCCAATATTATCCAGTGGATGTCCCAATTTAATTAAAAAAAAAAAAAATTCATGAAACTACTTATTTAATTTTTAGATCAGATAATTTTACATAATTCGTAGTCGTCCATGTCCAAACATTTATATTTTTAAATAAATAAAACAAAGAATTAACGTTCACCAATTTTATTGACACTCGACAATTGTTTCGGGCATAGCCCATTATCAAGAGTAAAAATAATACTAAATAATGTGTAAATACATGACATATATATACTTATTTTAGGGAACTAAGCAGTAGTGGGGATGCAAAATTTTTTAACTCTTAGTTATTGGACAAGGCTTTCTTAATCTTTAAGTTTTCTAAAAGGGTTAATTTTTTGCTTTTTACAATATTACTATGAAGGGATTTTTACATTATCGATATCCATATTATGTTTATATAGGGTTGATATAGATCTACCAGATTGTCCATTATAAATGGCGTTACATTTATTACATGACAACTGGTAAATACCACTTTTTTCTAAAGGATTAATTTTCTTTTTATTATTTACTAACAAATTTTTTACATAAATGTGTTATTTTCTATGGCTATTAAACCTAATTTCTTTAGTTTATTTTTTATACTTATGGCTAACAGGATTTATGTAGTGGAAAGATATAAACTGTTAATACTGAGATTGTTATTATGTAAAAGTAAAAGTAAGTTTATTTTTATTTTTGCAATAACTATTATTTTTAAAGGCAGTTAAATATTAGGAAATTGGACGTAAATTGTATAAAAACGCAGACAATCAATTCTATTATTTTTGTATTAAGTAATTTATGTAGGAATATAAATGTGAAAGAAATTAATTCTTGCGTATTTTCCTGTCGGTTAGCGGAGAAAAAGTTGGGGGAATTGTATGATTAATATTGCTGTCAGTGCTGGGTATTTTTACCGCAGCCTTTTTAGCTAATTGTCGGAGTGTGTTATTAATTCGTCAGAATGTTTCGTGAACGTCCATTATTTCTGATTTTTATTTTATGTTTACGTATATTTTCGTGTCTGTCCCGAAGCTTCTGTTGCCAACTCGCATTCTGTACATAATAATAAAGAGGGACCGAGAGAGGAAACCATCGCGCGGTTTTATGGTAATTACCAGTTTCTGGCGAAACGTCGGACATTTGTACGATAAATAAAATTTTTACAGCTTATTTTCCCCGGTTCCGTGGCCTGTTATAAAAATTGATTTATTCACCGTAATTGCATGACTAGCCGACATGTTTTGGAATCGAAGGCTGCAAAATAAATTACCCATAAATTATGATAACTGCAGCGTAAATACGCCTCGAAACCGTTTTATTTACGAGTCTTAAGCATTTGCTGTTTGACACCGCATAATAATAGTTAACGCATTCAAAATTGATTCGAATAGTAATGATAGCTCGGCGAGATAGCACAAACACATGCCTCAGACGTGTCTTCACGGCACGTTCGATTCTTCTGATTGTAAACGATTTGCATAATTCCTACGTGTTCGTTTTATTAAGAAATAAATAAAATCTTCCACGCAAAAGAGCAATTAAAATTCATCACTTTGCTACATTGCACACTCACTTACACACTCACGTACAAATTTATTTATTACCCATTCTATGCCTTCACAATAACATCATCCAACTTAAATGCATACTTAACTTGATTCGCTTTTTGCCTTTTCAAGTATGCTATTTAAAAAAATAATAAATAAGTGTTCAAATTAATATTTATTTTTTACCCTCTTTCGTTTTTAAAATGTATGACATCAGTTTCCTTCATATTCGTTCCTGTGCTACGCTATAAATTTTTGTGACTGATTGAATTTTTTATTCTAATTCCATTTTGTAACCACTTCATTTATTTTCCTTCCTGTCAGTTATAAAAATTGTGTAGCAACAAAAATTGGTAATAAGATATGCGCGTTCAGTGTTATTACATTCGTCGGCCGTAGATTGTCTAAAACCCCATTCAGCCAGTCGTTACTTGCCTATTATCGAGTGAAAGAGTGCTGCCAAGCGCAGCCCTGCAACGTGCAATTACGTCACGTAAATCAGCTGACGTAAATGGAGTTATATTATTATGTCTTTTGCCCCCCGTGCGACGGTCGAGGGGGAGGCAGCGCAGATATTAATGCGATGGCGGCGGCATAGAGGAAACGAATGTTGTGGAAAACCGTATGGAAATAAGTTACCGCTGCGATTTTGCTAACTCCATATTAGGACCATTACGTCTGCTAGATAAATTGCATGAGCGCCCTGCCCGACAATTGCGGTGGGACGGCAATCTGACACGAAGGCAGTGATTTGCTACGAGCGTTTCTGGTACTTCATTTTCCACAAATTACCCCTGGAATTCTTACAATGCACTCTAATTGCCAGCACGGAACATGGAAGGCAAACGGTCGACAAAAGAGAATACTAGAAGACCGCAATATATACCCAAGGGCACACCCAGTCTAACATAATCAACTCATAACCATGAAAATAGACGTAAACAAATTTTAGATTTGTATCTTAGCAGTAAGTGTTGACCAAATATATGGAGACGTAACATAATAATGATGGGGGCTCATGGAAAGTCAGGATGGGTGAGTGCTGGTTATCTAAAAATAGATGAGGCTAACAATTGTTATAATGATTGTCGTGGTTTGACCATTACCTCCAGTCTAATTAAAGTCTCTAAATGATTAAAAGAAATGAACATATAAAATCTTGGATTACGGTCAGAGAATTTGAAATGAACTAGATTGTCGGGATTGGACCACTACCCACAGCATTTGTCCAAATCTCTATATAATTTAAAGAAATGAACAACAGAAGTTCTTGGAGTTGGTTTGGATCATTAGCAGAGAATTTAGAATATGACAGGGTTGTGTTAGTTGGACCATTCCCTCCAGAACTAAATAATTCAAATCCAGAATCTGTCTGTATGTCGTTGTTCGATCAACATTCCTAACATTTGTCTAAATGATTCAAAGAAATAAACCATAGCAAACCTTTCATCTGCTCTGGACCAAAAAAATATATCATCATGGTTGAAAGCGAACATGGCATATAATCCTGGAGGCTCGTCGGAAATCTTGTAAAGTCAGTATTCTAAATTTGCAGAGAGTTATGTTGCTTATTGTTCCTATTATGAAACATCTTCTAATATTAAGAAATAATCTAAATATAAAAAAGAAACCGAATAACTGCATCATAACAATCCCGAAGAGGTTTTGTGTGAACCAAGCCGAAAATTCTGAAATCGTTGTCGGTGTCAAAACATCAGTGAGAATAGGTCTTCGATATATTTTTGAAAACCTTTGATCTGCCTCAAGTTAAAGAAGAGACTCAGATACCAAACTAGAATATATATCACAGTTGAGGGTTAATCTAGGTAACACATAATCATGGGACTCGTAGAAGAAATATTAGAATTCTGAATTTGTAGTTTTCTTGCTTTCTGTTCTCATTATGAAACCTCTTCTGATATTGAGATAATCTGAACTGGATGAATTGAAAAGAATCCTGAAGACATATTATATATTATATGATTGAAGCCGAAAATTTTTAAAACGTTGAAAAATATTATTAGATGTGTCAATGGTAAACATGTGTCGGAACAGGTCTTCAATATATTGTACTTTTGACATCAAAGGTTCCGTTAATCCCTGTCTTGGTGCAATAATACACTTTACACCCCAATCCGCTTTTACAAATGTACTGGATAAATCTGCGTAATCCGTGGAAGTTACCGTTGTATTGTATGTCGTCGGGTTCATAATACCACACGGATTACACGTACATTACACAAAGGCAGGCAACCTGACAATTGGACAATGCCAGAGCTCATGTTCCCCCAGGAATCTTATTGCTTACGGTCGATATGTTGTCGACCTGACAAGACCAATAATAAAATACAGACATACAAATAAATAATAAATTTCTAGACGTCGTACTAATTAAATAAATGAGCCTAATAGGTATCTATTTTATTAATGAACTAAGAAATAATTTTTTTAATCATGTTTTTTCCCTCAACTAAAGAATTGTTCCTGATAGGATTTTGGTTCTAATCGTTTTATAGAAATATGTGGCAACGTGGCTGCATGTCGTCTATTCCGCTTCAGCGTTCGTTCTATTCGCGTTGACAACCGGACAAAGAGACGGTTTTCCGGGGTGATGGTCTGAGAGCCCAACGTAACCACATCACCGTCACCACCGCCACCGTCGCCATCTGTTGACGTGACGGTGGCAACGAGACGTGCGCAATCTGATCCTAACGAGCGGCTCGTCGCGTCCCTTCATCGGTGCTTTCGTCGTCGTTGTTCTTGTTGGCCTTTACCGAAGTAATTTAATATGACACGTCGACGGCTATAACTACGGCTCCGCCACTGTCAACAGGCCCCCGTCAAACGACTCGGTCTCAACGTGGAAAGAACGGGGTTGTTGGGAAAGCCAGTAAACTCCACACCCTTATCACAACGCTTACTCTCTTCCCTGATATCTCATTTTCATAATGATCTAAATAATTTTATCTTCATAATTCTTGGAGTGACCTCTGTAGTACTTCACTCAAGCTTCTAATTTTAATCAAGCAATTCTCATTTAAAAGGAGTGGTCGACATATGATAAGCACTACCTTTCCATCTGAGTCTTCATAATCCTTAGGCCTATGTTGGTATGGAAGAACTAAGAGGAACGATGAACAATTCACTGATCGTTTCATATACGAGAATTGAATCAATTTTCTGTTCATTTACTCTGGATACTTCTAGTAGGCGTATGGTTTCAATAATAAACACCGAATTCGAAAATAATTCCTCTTAATCATAGAAAATTTCACATAATCTTAATATCTGGAAACATCCAGGAAAACACTTCATAATTGTTAGTATATTGGTATGAACGATCGACAATTTTCTGATCCTTCCAAATTTGAGAACTGAACCAATCTTCTCTTCAATTGCTCTGGTTATTTAGATCATGCCTCAGGCATCAATAAATCTATGTTCGGTCGAAATGAATATCCAGTCAGGATGTCATTCCCTTTGATGGCATTAATTTTCATAGAATCCTAAAATCTGGAAACATTTCCAGGAAAGATACGCCATCTTTACTTTCCTAATTCTTGGTCTAATATTAGTATGAACGATCGACGATCCTTAACTAATTATCTGATTATTCCAATTTGAGAATTGAACCAATCTTCTCTTCAAATTCTCTGGATATTTGGATTATGCTTCAGGTATCAATAAATCTGTGTTCAGTCCAGATAACTATCTAGTCAGAATATCGTTTCCTTTGATGAGAGTAATTTTCATACAGTCCTAATATCTGGAAGAAATCCAAGAAAGATACTCCATCTTCACCTTCGTAATTTTTGGTCTTATAATGGTATAAAGTACCAGTGAGGAACGATAATTAATCCTCAATCAATTTTGCTGATCATTCCAAATACAAGAATTAAAGCATTCTTCTCTTCATGTACTCTGGGTCCTTCGATTAAACTTCAAGCTTCAATAAATCAATGTCCATCTAGATTAATACCCAGGTGTAGATTATTATTCCCCCAGATGGTAATCCTATTGTTTGGAAACATCCAGGCAAGATGCTCCTACATCTTCACCTTTATAGATCTTGGATCTATGTTGGCAAGAAATACCAATGATTTATGAACTTTCCATTTAATTTTCAATTTGCTTTGCAGTTTCTTCTGATAGTGACTCCATCAACTTCTTAGAATCTAAGAGTTTTACTTCCTTAATTTTCCACATTACGTATGGAAGCTCCTTTCCGTCTATTAAGAGTTGATAATGGGAGAGAGTTTACCTCCGACACGTCTGACAGGGGATCGCGTATGTAAATCTACGTAATTAGCCGGTGACGGTTTCGAAGGGGAGCCCGAACGCTCTATTCAATTAAAAGTCAGTTACGGCGGAGTACGACGTGTCATTATGCGAGACGAGCCGTTGACAGGGCATGAGATCGACGTTCGAAGCGCAAATATAAATTCGAAAGGAGAACGAGAGTCCTGGCAATGTCGCCTTGTCGTTGCCGTCGATGTCGTTGCAAACTAGACACCTCTCTTAAAGCATGCATGCAAATCAAGTTTAAGGCGCAACATGTGTAAGACGGGAAAGATAATAGGATGTGTGGTAATTGATTTTCATATGAAATTCAATTCCGTTTTGCCTTTCATGAGGACGACGCACCGCAACGAAAGATACGAGAAACAACGAACGGAACATTTGCAATTTTTTGGGATTGGAAAGAAGAGTATCAAATTTCTTAGATGGCTCAAGAATTGAAGGTGGTAGTACCACTATAAGATCGAAAAAGAACATTTGCATCTTTGATGACCTCACCTCGTAATACAAGCACATGAACCATTGTAAATTAGTGGGCGACGATATTTGTTAAAGACAATGCACATGATGAGGAAGATGCACAGAATGATTTGCAAGTTCTACGTATTACCATTAGCAGGGATGAGTGGGTTGAGATTGGAGGGAGATGCATAGGTGAGGGCAACAAAACGATGGCAGAAAAGGAGTGGCACAGCATTTGTTTAAATCTCTAAATCGTTGATGATAAGGAACCACATGAAGACTTGAACTTGTCGTGGACCAAGACTGAAGAATCCGGAATTGAACCAGATGGTCATGAATGGACCAATATCCGTAGTATTTTTGTCTAAATCTATAAATCATTCGAGGAAATGAATCTCAGAGATCCTTCAGCCTGCCTTGGACCAAGACAGGATAACCTAGATTCGAACCAGACGGTGTTACGCATACTTTTTTTGCCAAGTCATCGTAGAGTAGGTTGTATGGAGATACATTCCTACACATATTTTTATGAATTGAATATTTGAATAATTTATGTCTATTAGAAAAACTATCCTTTGAATAACGTTCTTCACCCAACATAAATGCCAAAAGGAAAATCGTTTTCCTTTTGGCATTTACAGCAGTCATAAAAGTTGTATGTCTGGTAACTTTTTCAGTTGCTATTTGTTATTGGTCAGACAGCATGCATCAGTTTGGCCCGCTCAAATGAGACGTAGACAGATGCGATTTTGAAACAGACAAGACGTTCGCGTTTACGTGCGATCGGTTTTTATAGGCGGCACAAAAAGCGTTTATACGTTAAATAATTTATTTAAGTTCGTCTTGATTTTGCTTTACAAGCCCATAAATCTCGTGGACGATTCTTTCATCTTCGGCACCGATTCCGTTACAAGCAGTACACGTCGTTCCATAAAAACAAACAAGCTTCATCAGGAGCGGGAAATTAAAAGCAGCCGTAAAAGCCATAGTTCCAGGGCGTTTATTGCACTTCCAGCTGTACCCGAAAATTACGAAAAGAATTTATTTCCCAAACATTTTTATGTTTGGATAATAACAGCCGCTTTACTCTTTCTCTCCCTCCCTTTCCTTCTCTTTGTTTATCTTCCTTTTCCATCCTCTGCCTCCTCACCTTGTGTTCCATAGCCCCCGTGGCTTTTAGTTTTACAGCCCGATTTTACGAGCGAAATAAATTACGACCGCTTTCAGGCCGGACGTTTTTATTCCGAGCCAGACCGACAGATAAAATAATTTTTATGG
Organism: Agrilus mali; assembly: GCA_029378335.1. Lineage (NCBI taxonomy): Eukaryota > Metazoa > Arthropoda > Insecta > Coleoptera > Buprestidae > Agrilus > Agrilus mali. Next base: position 10,925,364 of record CM055663.1, on the reverse strand, counting down.
CATCTAATTAAAACCGTGAATGGATGCTTTCCGTTGCTGTCGATGCATGGACGGTAATCCGCGAGAGCTCTGAATGCGTCCGCTTGTTAAGCGCACCCACCATGTAAGGTCCAAGTCGCTTTGATGTTCTGAAATTAATGGAATTGGTCGCTGTGGTGTCGATATTTTTCACTCCATATTCCATCAAAAACATCCACCATACATCATATGTACGTACACACGTACACACCTCATGTAGGTACTACTACATACTCAGTGACTCCTGTAATATCCAATAAAAATAGCAAGAGGAAAGGTCAATTTGATTTTTTTTATCCAAATATGATTAAGTACAAACTTCGGCATACTTCAATTAAAGACCATTTACTATTCAGGAGATTTATTGCAAATGATTATAGTTTTTTAGTTGACACGGAATTTGTTTTTATTCAGAAACTTGGAAGAATTCCTGTACCATGATGCAGTGCAATAAAAGATCCAGTAAATCCAAACCATTTCTCATCCCTTCATCTTACCATTTCGATCCATTTTCTTGAAGTCCAATATTTTTTATTATTGTAGGATCATCACGATGTCTTTCTGTTTGGATATCAGATGAAATACAGTACCACTTCTAGCGGTAGTAAAATACCATTGACTATCAAATACAGAAGTTAATATAAGAAAATCTCAGCAGATCTAGCCCAAAATCCTGCTTGGTCTTCTCTATTATTTTATTAATTTTGTTTAATTTGATCCTTTTTCTTTCAATATCAATTTATCCATATCGATGACTTCATAGATGTCCTGATGTGGAATTTCCTTCTGTTTAGACCATAAAGGGGATCCAGTACTACTTGCAACACCAGTAAAATGTCATTAATGATCAAATACACAAGATCCAACAGAAATTAATAGACGCATATACTCGAAGGACCAGTAAGTAATAATACGCGTTGTAAGAAAAATTAATTTATTTTTACACTTACAACTAACGAAACTTACACTAATTTTAAATAATTTGTTAAGAATATAACTAGTAGAACAAAGACAAATTATCTCCAGCGAGGCTACATGAAATCTGAATCTAAAAATGTTCCAAGTATTCGAAAACAGCTATTATTGGTATTATCCCTACCATGGATATTGACATTACCTTCATTATGAAATTATTATGGGAATGACCAGTTACTACCCCAACTGCACATTCCAAGAAGCGAATCCGGTGGTAGTAACTGATAGAAAGTATTTATATTGCATGCAATAAAGCAGTAACCATAAAATGCACTAATATAAAAGCAATACCAATAAATAGCAAATGTTTATCATATAAATGAGAAATATTTCTTTTAAGCGGCTAGATCATGAAATAGCAATACTGAGCGGCATGGTCTAGTCGTCTAGATCATTGCCTGGCATTGGGGAAGCTACCGGTTCGATTCCGTGATTTCTTTGGATCATTTAGGCAAATGCTGGGGTAGTAATATTCCACAGATAGTCTTTCGCTTCTCTTCTGTCTTCATTTCGTCCGTCTCATCCTTTCATCATTAATTATCCAATCCAGAAGACCATCTCATCAGATCCAGTCTATATCCTGCTCTTCTCAACTATTTCTTTTTGTTTTACAATTTTGATTTATTTTCTTCTAGGCCAGTTTCAATTTACCCATATCGCCTTTATTATGTAATGCTTATTCAGATGGTGAATTTCTTTCCGTTTAGATCTTTGAGGAGATCCAATACCGCTTGTAGCATTAATAAAATGTTATTAATGATCCAATCCAGAAGAAAATCCGTCAGAATTCAGCAGACACAATTCAAAACATTGTCTTCTATAGTAGTAGTAGTAGTAGTAGTAGTAGTAAGAGCTTTATTGAACAAAAAAAGTTATATATACATCTTCACATATAAAGGAAAAAAAAAGAAACATAATTTATTTTCCAACCTATAAATTTTTAAAATTATATATTTAAACTAAGCACTTCCCTTCCTTTTCCCTTATAATAATTTTTTTCTTATATTTCCCTCCCCCCTTTCCACACCTCTCCTTTTTAAAAATTGTTTCAATAGGGCCAGACTACTACCATCCGCATTTATTATCCTTCCAAGTTCCTCCCTCTTATTCTTCCGCGTTACTTCTTCTAATACATGCTCCATTGATTCACTCTTCTCTCTACATACTCCACACAATCTCTTACTTTCTTCCATCCAAAACTTATTCTCATTACACTCATTCCCCATTCTCAATCTAGCTATTATCTCTATACTTTTTCCTTCTCTTAGATATCCTGGCACCCCATCTCCTTGCTCTTCTACCCATATAAACTCCCTAATACCTTTCGCATATCTTGATTCCCATATTTTTCTCAAATCCTAACGCCTCCCTATTTGATTACATCTTTTTCCCACCATCCTACAATTTTTCTTCGTATTTTACAGCCCTCCTTGTATCTTCCACCATTTTCTCACATTTTGTTTCCCTTCTTAAAATGTAGTCTGGGATCCTTCTTTCTAAACGCAATACCCATTTTATATACCTTTTATAAATATTTTATTCTATTCTAAACTCTTTTTATCCCCATATCTCGACTGCATAAAAGACTACACTTTTTACCAACGTTTTAAATAGTACTACCCTTCTTTCCCAGTTATTTCTGCACAATTTATGTCCTATTCCCCATATTCTCCCCAGTAATGCGTTTGCTTTAGCTACTTGGTTACTTATGTGCACCTCGCATTTTTTTACCCTTTCTATCACCTTCCCCTTCCATCTCACTTCCTCTTTCTCTTTTCTTTTCCTACCTCTTACTTCACCAAAAACTATTATTTTGGTTTTTTTACCATTCAACGGTAAGCTTTTCTCCTCGCAAGTATTTTTCCAACTTTCTTGTCATTTCCCTCATTGCACCCCAACTTGTCGCAATTAACGCTATATCATCCGCGTACGATATTGTCCATACCTTTTTCCTTCCATAGTATTCCTTTCGTTTTATCGTCTAGATCCTTGAAGTCCAATATCAAAATATTCATATCGCCTCTATTATTTATCTTGAGGTGGTTTTTCATTCCGTTTAGATCTCTGAAGAGATGCAGTGCCACCTGTAGTATTAATAAACATCATTAATGATCAAATGAAGAAGACACAGTAGATTTCAGCAGGCCCATCCTAAAATCCTGTTTATCTTTACATTATTTTTTTACTTTTGTAATTTCGATCCGTCTTTTTGAAGTTCAATATTAATTTATCCATATCGACTTTGTAATTTCCTGTATGTTAACAATTTTCTTCTGCAAACAGTTTAAGGTGTGTCTGCATGGAATTGCGCTTTGATATAGCAGCATAACGTCATTATTACCGTACGTTGCGTATATTTTATTAATACACGCTAAAGTGGCATGTTTAGTGTAAAGGAAACAGTGGATACAAATAATCCTGCGCTGATGATTTGCCGTAATATTTAATGAAGAATATCCCACTGTGACGGAACAGCAAGTAAAGTCTATCGTAAGCTCGTTAAACATTAAGCGGTCACGGATGATGATGATGATGATGCATCGACGCCATGTTGCGTGCTTGATGTACGTAACTCAAACGAGATTAATTTATCCCGATGGACGTGCAATGAAAGAGGATATGACGATATGTACGTGGAATATTTACATTATACAGAATGCCCACGTTGAGTGCTTTGTTAACATTCTTAATTAATTAATGTAGTAATCAAGGGCGAATGGAGTTCGTTCCTGGCTTTTCACGCGAAATTGATTATTTTAAATAAATTATGAAAAAACAGTATAAATGTATAAATTACTACAATATCTATTGATATAATGGTCCTTTAAGTATTATTAACAATCATCTAATTGTAAGTTAATGTTTGGTGATTTTTAATTTGAAAATGACCAAATTATTTTTTACCTATTTGTCCATATATATTAGTTGTAGAAATGCATTTGGTGTTTGCAGTCGTCAATTTCGAGAGCTTTTGAATAGCAATTATAGAAAGGCCGATGGCAAACTATGGACCAGTCTGCATTCTCGTTATTAGTGAGACCGCCACCACGAGCAGTAGCAAATAGTGGTCGGATCCCTAATGGATGATCTCTTTGAAGGGCTTATTAAAATTTTCGAGCAGCTGAAGGTGAATAGAATGCAAATTGGTTCTAGTTCGTCTCAATTCGGAGCCAGTCAAGCGCAATCGCCTCGAGAGGATTTTGAGGACATTCAGCGCAGATGGGTGTTCGAAAGCTTTACTTCGCTTTCGCCTCTGCTTCTCGAGCACATCAAAAGGATTAAGCTGTTGGCAAACGCTTTACCATACTTACCGCTTTGCCGGGTATTATGATAAATGCCGTCCATTACGGCCATCGGAAACTGTGAAAAATTAACCGACTCCTTCAAAGATCAAACAGGAGTACACTTCTCGAATTTTTGGTTTGAATTATCAGCAGGATAGAAAGATAAACCTGTTTCCAATATTTAAAGAAGAAAAATTGATACTCTGTGATAAAATTATGTGAAAAGAATTTTTATGGGGGTGGTCAAAGTCCTCTTGACAAATATTCAATGTAAACTTTGAGTTACCGTCAACACTTCTGAAGATGGCATCAACAGATGAAAATGAAGCATCATGACTAATAAAGCAAAATAAATTATGAGATCCAGGGAATTTTTATATCTAAAACAAATAATAGTGAACTTTTTATTTAAAGTTATATACAGGATTTTTCAAGTTGATGGGCTAGTATAAGTATATGAATTAGTAGAAGGAATTCAATTCTGGGGCAATTTGGTTTGCGGTAACGATTTTTTTTCATAAGAATTAAATTAACTCAGAAACCGGTCGTCATAGGTGTACAAGTTGGTTATCAAACTTACCTTAGAATTACACGTTTTATTCGAATTCAGCGTAAAAATATACCATTCCATTTAAAATAACAAAGTTGCTGTCGACTTTCAGTATAACCGGATGTAAATCGAACTTTAAAATATTTTTAAAAGAAGCGGCATAAACAATAACCAAATGAGCCCAAGTTTCAGAATTGAATTTCTTCTACTAATTCATATACTTCTAATAGCCCATTAACTTGTAAAAAACAAAAACCCTGTATACAATTTCTATACCAGGAATAAAAATTTTAAAGAGAACACAAATAAATAAAGTTATTCTTATAATCTAAAAAGGAAAAAGAGAATTAAAAAAGCAAGAGATCTACCCACCCTATTTTTCCGAATAATCCTTTTAGAGGAAACCCTAAAGTAATCATTAAACATTTTGTATTTCAATCCCCTTTCTTTTTTTAACTATTTGTTTTAACAGGGTCAGGCCATCTTCTCCTCTTAAGAACCTTTTACATTCTTCCTCTTCTATCCTTTCGTCACATCCTCCCCCTTCTCCTCTTTCACAAATTCTACAAACTGTGTCTCCATTCTCTATTCCAATACTTACATCCTCTGCTTTCATTCCCTACTCTAACCCTTGCGAAAACATTTATCTCCTTCTTTTGATTAAAGTATTGTGGTTCAAATTCTCCTTGCCAATGTTCCCAAAGTACTTTTCTCATATTTTCAACATATTTTGATCTATCTGTCCTTCTAAAGTCCTCTCCTCTTATAGTTTCATTACATCTTATCTTCACTAACTGCTCTACATTCATTCCTAAACTACTCCATTAATTTAATTGCTCTTAGCTTAAACTTAGTTCCTCTAACGCATCATCCCTTTCCTTATCATACCTATTTTTTATTCCTATATTTAGGATTCGTTTTCTCCATACCTACTTTCTTATATCCTCTTCTCACAAATTTTCCAGTTTCCTTTCGTATTTAACTACCCTTTTTCTAGTTTCCTCCACAATCTTACCACATTTCAGCTCCCTTCTAACCCAAAGTCTGGTGTGTTTCTGTCTAAGTTAAATACCCACTTTAAATATTTCTTATATAATTTTTCCACTTGTTCCTGTTCTGTCCATCTCTTCTGATAGCCACATCAAAAAACCTTTTTCTCATCACCCAATCATTGTTACAAAGCCTTTGCCCTATTTCCTAAATACTACCTAATAAAGCATTTGCTTTCTCCAGTTGTGTATCTACAATATATGCGCTTTGTCGTTGTTATTTATATTTAATAATAGAGTTTATAATTTTAAAATAAACTCCAGTTGTTAATTTTTAATGTTTCCATTATAAATCCTGCTTAATAAGCCAAATGGAAATAACATTGTTGTGTGTTTATTTCCAATCAGAAAAGGGTAACTGTTTATTTTAGTTGTCCTGTAAAATGGTTTCTAAAGCAATATTTAATGGGTTCGTGTATCAATGTATTTCGAATCTGCGGTTAAAGCAGCTGGCTCTGCGGTCTAGTATTCGCCACAGACCTCAAATATCCCATCATTAGCGAGTGCCCTCCTGTAATAAATTTTGTTTGCAGACTATCGATAAACTCGAATATCGAATGCACTACCGAAATGCATTGTGTAACTTTAATAAAAAACTGTAGGTACACATTATTATTTTGGTTTTCATAAGGTTTTCAGTTCTTTTTGTTAATGTCATATTAAATATTCGTTTACCCCGATTTCTCGCCCCATTTACTGTTTCAAACAAGAACCAACAAAAAACTGTTTCCTATTCAGTTTGTTTCTTCACCGCTGACACCCATCAAATATAGACAAATGGGTGCAGATGATGGTAAATTATAACCGAGTGACATGAGCAAAAGCAAGTCTAATTTGGATTGATGGTCTTCGGCCAATTCTGATACATATTCCTGCCACCATTCGTCATTTCAGGAACCCGTTTTTAGCCACCCAGGCGAATCGTTGAAAGGAACGTTCGCAGACCCAGCGTTCATCCGACCACTTAACTCCTTTTGAAATGTTAATAAGACCCAAACACCTACCGCCCGTATGAATGCGTATACATTCGCAAACCCCTGTAATTACTTTAGACTAAAGACCAGTTACACTACCCTGCACGTAATTCATAATGGTCGGTTACTTTCCAGCGAGGAAAATCAACAATTCCCAGCAATACTTTCTGCCCTGGTGCACCTTTTGAACGGTGACGAGCTGCTTTGACGTTTTTAATGGATACCCTTTTCGAGAATCCGATTATGGTGTTTGTGAGGTCAAGTTGGGGTCGATAAAAATCGTTCTGGTCTTTCGCCTATTTGTCTGTGACAACAACTCTCAGTGTTCAAGCCATCTGGAAAATGGTAAAACTTACAGGCAGATGTTCCTAAAAGCTATTTTCTCTTCCCTTAATATGGTAAAAGAAAGAAACTGATTATCAAATAGTACAGTGCTCTAAATGACTTATTGAAAGACATATAACAGTATATTTGAGAAATCCATCAATTCCTAAAAACGATGAAGTGGTAACTTCAGAAATTATAGAGAAATTGGTTTTATTATCATTCTTATTTAATAATGTCCAGAGATTGATGAATAATGAAAATTTGAAAATTATCAAAACCATGACATTAACAATATACGCACAACATTTCAGCAGCTTCTAAATAAAGGGCATATGTGGGAATGGAGATGGATAAGCTAAAACTATTCTCACGTGAGTGTTGGACTGATGGTGTAATCTGAACTCGTGAAGATATTAGTAGGCTTCTGAAGATGGTAATCTGAATATCCTCAATCCGTAAAAATGCTGCAGTGAAGACTGAATGATGAACTTCGGAAATGGTGGATGTTTTTGTCTTTATGAACATTCTTACTTAAGAGCGTCCAGAGATTTGAAACCAATCTCTCATAAAATCCTTGCACTGAATAATGAAAATTTGAAAATTCTCAAAACCGTAACAATTAACAATCAATATATTAACAACATTTCATTCAGTATCCTCCTTTGATGATTAAGGGCATGTTTGTAGTGAAAGAGGATAAGCCAATACTGTTATTATGTGAAGGGTTGGACTTATGGAACGAACAAAATAGCTCAAACCCCAACGCCAAAACACGACACTTTAGTTGTCCTAAGTACTTTTCGGTAACAAAGTTACCTTGACTGAAGTGAACTAGTTCAGTCCCTGAAGAAGGTAACTTTGTTACCGAAAAGTGCTTCGGACAACTAAAGTGTCGTGTTTTGGCGTTGGTGTTTGAGCTATTTTGTTCGTTCTACAACAACCGCCAAAGTTTTTCCAGTCTTCATTGGACTTATGGTGTAATCTGAATCCTTGAAGATATGAGTAGGCTTACTTAAGAGCGTCCAGAGATTTGAAACCAATTTCTCATAACATCGTTGCACTGAATAATGAAAATTTGAAAATTCTCGAAACCATAACAATTAACAATCAATATATTAACAACATTTCAGCCGGTACCTACCCTCATTTCTAGATTGAGGGTATACCTGGGAATGAGGAAAGAGTATTTAAGGTAAAGCTGTTAACATATAAAGGGTTGAATTTGTGGTGCAATCTACCGAGGGGTATGGTCTAGTCGTCTAGATCATTAGCTACGATTCGGGAGGTCACCGGTTCCGTTCCGGGGCCCCGGCTACTTTGGTCTTAGTTTTTCTGTGGTTTCCTTGGATCATTTAGGCAAATGCTGGGGTAGTAATATTCCCCAAATACTTTTTCACTTTTCCGTCTCCGTCTCATCTTTCATTCCCAAACCACAATCCACCCATTCCCACGATTCCTGAAGGAGGCTGAAGAGGAGGCCCTTTCAGCCCTCCGACTTGGCACCAGAGTATAGGCCGGAGGGATAGCCCGCCCCCCAACATGAGTGGGAATGAAACACCCAAAAGTTTTTTTTTGGTGCAATCGGAATCCTGCAGATATTCGTAGGCTTCAGAAGATGGTAGAATCAGAATACACCGTTGTTGGATACCTAATAAGTTGAGATTGCTTGATGACGGTTGTTTTTAATGGAGGTATTACTACATAATGTGTTGTCGGTGGAAGGAAATGAAGAAAGAAAGATTATGTGGAAGTTATTTTGTCTTGTTATTCACGATGGACACGGCGATTGCGAGGATAGAATGTCGAACAGCCGAGGGCCAGTATCTCACGTTTGTGTACGGGTCGTGACGGGTCCGATTGTTGTTGTTGTTGCAACCTCACATCGAAATAATAAAGCTGATAGTATCGCGCGACAGTAATATATAGTTGGCCAGGCGGACGACGCGGCCTGTTGGCAGTAATGCCGACTTTGATAAATGACCGTAAGTGTTTAATAGACTAATCGATGTAATACTAGCGTGTGCTGCCACGGTGACTGGCAGGTTCGATAATTACTGTCGGCCTTTTGACCTCGCGGACAACGAAACGCTGACAGCGCTTTGGAATCAGCTCCTTTTACTCTCTTTTCTTCGCTCCTCTTGTTTGTTGCCCGTTGTCTGTCTGTTCCGATATTTCTCCACTCAGACAGAGATTAGAAAGTCAATGGTCAGATAAGGCGACGAATACGACGACGACGATGATTATGATGATGATGGGATGATGATGATACGATAGTGGTATCATGACGTTGGCAGTCTTTTGGTCTTTTGTTGTCTTTCTTCTTTAGCTTGAAGCCAATAATTGTTGTCTTCTATCTCTTGACTTTTTCCTATTTTGGAACGTGGATCGTTTCATAAAAATAAATAATCGATTTTATATGCAGATGTATATAAAAAAATTTATAGTATTTTGTCTATCTTAGCACCAAATGGTAAAAAAAACAAATTAAAAGTAGATATTTTGAAATACCATTTGCATATTTTGCCTTTAAAGTTTTTTTCTGACGCTTTGTATACTCTTTTGACGATTCATAACTAAGAACTAAATTAATTTTTGTTTTCTCTGCCTTTACTTCTTCTATGATAAAAGCTATTCGTGCATTAATTAATTTTTCGTTGTTAATTCCCTAACAACGATACTTCGAGTCAAATGGACAAATATATTCCAGGAAAATTTTTAATAAAGATGAATCTGTGGGTCTTTTTTCAACAAAAATGAAGATTCAATTGACTTTATCTTCTTAAAAATAGCAACTCAGCGACAAAACGTGTTATTATTTTTTTTTAACAATCCATTAAAGGACGTCTATTAATTAAGTGAGCATATTTCTCCTTACTTCAGATCCCCCGCTCCATTTCCCTCAGAGATGTATCCTGTCATGACGCAAAGGAAATTTTTGTGGGCATTTTCTTCCCGTTTTGAGCTCGCATAATTATTTTGATTAACATTATTTCTGTTGAAAAATATTTACAGAACTTTTCATTTGATTTTATTTCGATGAATCTTTTTTTTTGGTTGGGGGGGGGGGGTAAAATACAAATACACACATACATAATTATTGTGTTTTTAAAATTCTGACTAGCATTATTATTGAACTTTTTATTTGATCATGTAATTTTTAAATTATGCCATTCTGAAGACCTTTGTTTGCGATTACTTATCGCCAGTGTGTTTTATGTATGTAAATCCATTCTGCTGGATTTATGTTCTGTTTTGACATATCTTCGTGTACCTAATGTTTTATTTGTAATAAGGCGTGTTATAAGTAAGGTCGTTCATTATTTTATCATAATGATTAACGTTCGATGTGACAAATCGATGAAGACATTTAATTTGTTTGTGAGTTCATCCGCACTACTCGTACCTGCTCATTATCTAACGATTACGTGTTGTTGTTGTAGGTAATTGATTGTTTATTTCCTGTATTTTTTCTATACTTATACTTAGGTACCTACTTGTATGTGAATGTAATTATATATATTTCTGTAGATAGATAGATACATCTTGCCTTCATTTTACGCATTAATTAACGCGAATCGTAGGCTTTTTTTACATCATCGTTCGCGTTCGTTGGCAAAAACAAATCAATTTAATTGATGAGCAGCAATTACAGTCATAATCCCATGAGTGGTTGGTTGATATAATTAATAAAAAATTGATAACATGTCATTTTTCTTTCGCTCGAAGGTTCGTTAAGAAAGAGGAAAAAACCACCTGTCAGTAAATGTATATTTATTGCCTGTAATAATAGTTAATGAGCAAATTATATTCATTACTCTTTCGTGGCTGACTTAGATCATCCAGGTGTGACTGGTTTTAATTGTGATAGTCGTGTTTGTTGGTAAGGAGTGTCATGTTATAGCGGAGCTGTTTCTTTTGAAAAGTTAATTATTATAATCAGGCAATAAAATCTAACATTATTTAAATGGAAAGGATATTATGAACTACCGTTTTGCCAATTTACATACATCATACTGCTTCAAACATGGACACGAATGAGACGGGTAATTAGAGGGAAATATCTTTATTCCATTAATTGAACAACCACTTATGCTTATGTAAAAATATTCGCATATGTGCGGCCATTTACCTACTCAAACCTGCTCAGTAATATCCGTTTTAAAAGGAAATATTTTCATCAAATGCCCGTCTAACCAGACAGACGCATTCTTACACACTCACTCAAAAAAGAAATTCCTTCGTTTCCTTTGAAGTCGAAGTCGTTGCATATACTTAAGAATTGTCATTAGTCTCTTGAATACAAGAAAATCCTTCAGCTGGGTGTGACCACAATATTAAGTAAATACAGAAAAATAGTTGTAATTATTTGTTTTTTTCGTATAACAATTTAACGCGTTATCCTACATAGGAAAAGAAATTTGAAAATTGTTTTGGAACGTTATCATAAAAAAACATTTCAGAAAAAGCGATTTTTTTCTAATAATTTTTGTGATGAATGTAAGCTGTTATATTTTCCTAATGTAGAATGTAGGCTAACTCTGTAGGATTAGTGTTCAAATTTTAGTCATTGTTGAGGAAAAACATATTTTGTAATTTTGTAATCGGACCTCGCTTTATTGGGGTTGCTTACATGTGACGAATGAAAAAAAAAATGCTTGGTTGTGTTGGTCACATTATAAATCGACGTTTTCAGTATTTGTTGTTTAAATACAGTATATGGAGCATGATATATAAAAATTTCAAATTCCTAACTAGTTTAGTTTTTGACATAAACCTGGTTCCAAAAGTGACAACTTTGGCGGCCCCCTATTCCGTCATTTTTAGAGATAACAAATAAATTTGTACTCTAAACAATGATATTAGAATGAATACAGTGGATTTCATGTATAACGACTTAGGTTGTAACGACTTTTTGGTTATAACGACATAACACATAAGTCCCTTGAATTCAAGAAGAAATTTTCATAAACCAAACTTTTAAATTATAATACAATTAATCCTACCATTCACATGATGCAATTTTAGTCGACTTTCACGTTTCAAAACTAAAATTAATTAAAGGGGTGCATGAAGTAATTAAAAATTAAAAAGTCTTTAATTTTTGGACTATTTCAATTTCTCCGGCCTTCAGAACTTCATAAACCCTTTGATAATGCAACATAAATTATTTAGCTATAAATAATTTTTATCAATAGATACTTGATGGAATTTGTCTAATCAGTAGATGATAATAAACGATCAATGTTTTGATGGCTCTTAATTTTATCTTTTCTATCAAAAATTGGAAAACTACTTAAACTTATACTAATATTTATTTATTTTAAAGAAAAACGTTTTTCAGTATTCGCCCACTTGTTGTGAACGGTATAAAACTGTAGTTTCTTTTTCAAATTTTTTAAAAACTAGGGGTGAAAACTTCCTATATGAATAACCCCTAGATACTACTTCATATTAAAAATCAAAAAAAACGTTGTTTTCATTTTTTACAGATAAAATTCTATTTATTATTAATTAACAACATATATTTTTTGCAAGTAGCCTACTCATTGCCAATAATAAGGAAAAACACGTCTATAATACTGTAAGGTTCCTAAAAAGTATTTCTCTCTTTAAACAAGTGGCGCATCGAAGGTTGGAATCTTGGGGGAGGGGGGTTTAGATGTTAAAATAGCTATTTAAGACTAAATTTTTTTCGGCTAGTTGACATCGAGGAGATACTATAAAAAGCGTTGCTACCAGATTGATAAACAAACCTCTAAAGTACAGTAGATTTTATTTATAACGACTTCGGTTGTAACGACCTTTTGGCTATAACGACATAACCAGTGGCGTAACTATACCATCTGGGGCCCTATCAGTAAAAATCGTCACGTTGAACTCAGTTTAATTTTAATAAACTTCGAGATTTTCAGCGTACTCAATTACACGTAGTATGTTGTATATGTCCCACTAATGGCCATAGGCCTCCTCTCTTAAGCGAGAGGGAATGGTCTGTAGTCCCCACGCTAGCCCAATGCGTATTGGAGACACATTCATCCATAGAACATAATATCTCAATGCATTCATCATCTATTCGTTAGCTTTTCGGTTAAGGAACAACATCGTAAGGAAACCTGCATACATTTACAATGAAATAAAAATAACATTTTAATTTCAATAAGATATTTATTAAGAAAAATATTCTTTTCGAGCTTTCTGTTCCGCAAAAGTGTCTATAACATCATCAAAGTTTAAAGATCGGGCCATAGAATTTTCAATAGACAGAATAGCCAAGTTATATAACCAGTCTTGTCTCATAGAGTTTCTTAAATAGGTTTTTAGTGCATACTTCAGGAAAGCTGCAGGACATAAAATTATTTTTTATTAGGTATTAATAAATCAGCAAGGTCTCTAATACACGAAGATTTTTCTATTTCGTCTCTGAAAGTAGATCAAAAACTGATGGCAAATGATTCAGATATGTCCTTTTTATAGTTCTCAACAAATTCTAGAGCTTTTTTTAAATAGATCAGTGTAATTTAAAACTTTTAAAGTGGAAGGCTGCAAAACACTGAAATTTGAAACAATTTCATTCATTGGAAGGAAACGCGATTTCAGTTAGTTTATAATGATGTCTAATACTCGATAAAATATACGTTCACTTTGAACAAACTTTCCGGATCTTGGAGACGCTCATCTTCGCAAAGCTCATCAAAATGGTGTTTTACCTTCCTCTGACGAGTTTTAGAAAATTCAGGGGTGATGGACCATTTTTCTGTTACACTATTTGCTTCCATTTTTAAATTTTCAAATTCATGTCGATAATTTTCCAATTCTTCTAGACAAATTTGCAAACGTTTTAAGGCATTTGAAAGATCGGTGGCTTTAGATTGAAGTGCTTTAGAGGCTGCATCGATAGTAAGTAGGATCTTACAATGGAAAACCAATAACATAATAAAATTGTAGTTTTTGATCTTCTTTTTGAGCGAAACAGCTTCATTTCTTTCATCTGATTTGCAATTTAACAGAATTGTTTTCGTTAGCGCTTTTTGTACAAAACTGGCATCATAACGTCCTGCCCATCTAGTAGGGTTTAATGTTTTTAATGTTATGAACTTGAAATTGTATTATGGTCTTTAATTGTCTCACTGGATTTTAAGCAGAACATATAACAATATACTTTTTAAATTAAATAAAATACTCAGGTACAATGTAAAAAAATATTTAAACCGAAAAACCGAAATCAACGTTACATCCGAAGTCGTTACACCCAAGAGGCCGCGAGCTCAAAAATATTTTTTTATATTGTACCTGAGTATTTTATTTAATTTAAAAAGTATATTGTTATATGTTCTGCTTAAAATCCAGTGAGACAATTAAAGACCATAATACAATTTCAAGTTCATAACATTAAAAACATTAAACCCTACTAGATGGGCAGGACGTTAGATGCCAGTTTTGTTGTTTTCTAGCATCTTGTAATTACAAGATGCTAGAAATCTCATACTGACTGATATTGCGACCGAGTCTAAACACAAAACTTTTTTATCTTTTGTTTACATTCACGGATAGTCAGTTAGCAGTTGTAGTAATTGTTTATAAATGTTAAGGTTGATACAGTTAAATCTAAGAATCAATTACTGGGTACTTTTCTTGCCTAATTTCCTTCTTTCATTCTTTTACTCTTTCTTTTTATATACTTAGCGACTTCCGGATATAGCGACGGAATTTAAAAGTCCTTTCATCGTCGTTATAAACGAAATATATTGTATTTCGTTTTGGGTCAACAATCTACACATAATACTTCCAATTTCCAGGTCTATAACTCATTTCTTTTAGGAGTTAGAAACTTGTGACACACTAACAGACAAAAAAGTTACAGCAGTGGTTTTCCGTTTTGCCTTTTGGGTACGAAACCCTTAAAATCCCGAAACTGGAAGGTTCGACGAATCTTATTAATACTAACAACCCCTGAAAAAGGGATTTAGGTATTTCTCTAGGGCCGATTTAGGTTTACCGTCCTACTTATCGTAGGTAGGTACTATGGCATTTCCAGTTATTTTTTTTAAATTGCTGTAGGTACCTATGTACATGAATAATTATGTTATAAACGTAATTAATGCAAATTATTTAGGAATACTTAATTAAAGATAAAAAATATTAAATAAAACGAACAAGTTTCACCAAAAATTATATTGACTCAACAATATTGTTTCGACCAATTCGGCCATTATCAAGAGTAAAATACAGATTACTGAAGTAAACAAATTAAGTCTGGATAATATATAGTAAATCTAAAGAGAGGTGGGGACTGGTTACAATTTGTATAAGATTAAGGGTGAATTATGCGTTACTAATTCTACTTGGTTGTTAACTATGTTACAATTCTTGTGTAATGCTTTTTTAATTTCCAAATTTTCCAAAAGCGACAATTTTCTACTTTTTGGAATATTGCTGTGTAAGATTTTTATGTTGTCTACGTCTAAATGGTGATCATTAGAAACGCAATGTTCGGCAAAACCGGATTTGCAATATTTTTTATTAATGGCGTAAGAGTGTTCACTATCACCAGTACTTGCAGAAATATTTATGGCACATTTCGAGGAAGACCTTTTCAACTGTAAAAACCCACTAATAAATAATATACATTTGTGGTATCGTTATGTTGATGATGTATTTTGTGTATGGAAAGGTACAGACCGTCAACTAAATCAATTATTAAACCTTTTAAACAGTTTAGATACCTACATCAGTTTTACAATCGAAAAAGAAATAAATAGTAGCATAAATTTTTTGGATTTAACCTTATCTAAAGTATCGAATAAATTTAAATTCAACAAATACAGAAAAAACACTACAACAAATGTTATAATTCCATTTGATTCGTACCATTCAACACAAACTAAATTATCAGTCTTTCATTGCTTACTACATAGGTTAGTTACCATACCCCTTTCTGATTCAGATTTCAATGAAGAACTTAATATTATTAAACATATAGCGGTAAATAATGGTTATTGTTCTAATTTAATTGACAGACTATTATCAAAAAAAATTAAAAAAATAGTTAGTAAAATGTTATATGTTATAACAGTGTAGACAGTTGTAAAATTCCTGTTCAGTTTGGTAGTGTAAAATTTATTAAAAATGTTAGTTCTAAATTTAAATATAAGTTGCAAAATTTAACAAATTGTAAAATTTCAGAAAGTAATACGTCAAACCTAAAAAGCATATTTTGTAAACGTAAAAAGAACACCGACCCTTTGGAAAAAAGTGGAATTTACCAACTAAGTTGCAATTCTTGTGATGCTATGTACATTGGCCAAAGTGGCAGATCGATCAAAAAGCGGATTTCTGAACACTCTTACGCCATTAATAAAAAAGATTGCAAATCCGGTTTTGCCGAACATTGCGTTTCTAATGATCACCATTTAGACGTAGATAACATAAAAATCTTACACAGCAATATTCCAAAAAGTAGAAAATTGTCGCTTTTGGAAAATTTGGAAATTAAAAAAGCATTACACAAGAATTGTAACATAGTTAACAACCAAGTAGAATTAGTAACACATAATTCACCCTTAATCTTATACAAATTGTAACCAGTCCCCACCTCTCTTTAGATTTACTATATATTATCCAGACTTAATTTGTTTACTTCAGTAATCTGTATTTTACTCTTGATAATGGCCGAATTGGTCGAAACAATATTGTTGAGTCAATATAATTTTTGGTGAAACTTGTTCGTTTTATTTAATATTTTTTATATTTAATCAGTATGTTTCACAAAAAGTGCACCGTTCAAAGTTTAAGTTTGATAATTAATTATTTATATTATTCTTTTAGCCTTGTAGGTACCTACTGTGTGTTTTAAATCAAGATTTTATGTATTTTTTTATCTATGACAGCACGACCCGACAGCGTGGTGTGTAAGTACAGAATTAGTAAGCTATTTAACAACGTTTGCGGAGGGCAAAACTGCCGAGATCTCTAATCAACCCCCTGCGGTGCCAGGGTGAATATTGTGTCGCGAAATATGCAATTTAAATTATGAACACTAGATTTGATGTGTACAAAGAACGATTTGGTGTGCGCTTTCGAGAACAGAGCAGAGGCCCGTGGTGACGGACGCGGTTATACACATTTCTTTTTTCCTTTTTCTTCCATTCCTTCCTTTGGGGTGCCGCACGGCAGGAAATTATTAATCTGGACAATAGAGCTGCTGGAATTAAAGTCAGGTTTATGTGCGCGGAATAATTCGCGATTTAAATGGAATTAAAAGCGGAAAACGATCAATACTTACTCGTATCAGAAGAATTTTAATGTGCGAAGCAACGACATGCAAAAATCATACCAACCAATGAACTTATAAAAGACGATGCACGACTTTAGTTTTAAAAGGGGAAGATAAATAATTATCGGATTAAAAATACATAACTCTGCATTAATATACAGGGTGATTATTTACGACTGTTCCTGAGAAACAGTTTTTGTTTTATTGTGTAATTATATAAAGTCATGAATGTTCACTACAGGGACATTACCCAAAGCCAAAACCCAATAAAAATAAATTGGTGGCTTTATAAAATAATTTGAATTCTGAAGGCACTTACTTAAGTTTCTTAATTATATGGTACAACACGTTCGTTAATTCTCGGCCTTCTGTAAGAAGCAGACCAGTAAAAATGTAGTTGGTTAATGCAATAAAGTTTTTTTGCATTCATAATGCCTATTTGGTAAAAGACTAATTAATAGCGCTTCCTACGTTAACAATTATTATAATTACGCATTATTCAAGGATGGTGGTTCTTTGTTTGTCTCATTAAAAACAATGTTGCATGCAATTCTGCGATAAATACACTATTTACACGTTTACGACATTGTATATTCTCGCATTTATTACGGCTGAATAACTCAATAGCCTGAAATTATAAAATCTGAAATCAGGTCAACTGTTAAAGCCATCATAAATCCTTTATTCTTCGCTTTGAATCGGACTAACTCTATTATTTACGATTATTTACAGTATATCATTTGAGCAAGCCAACGTTCATTTCTGGAATATCCTTCCTACATCGTTTCAGTACAGTCCGATACAAAACATCCCCCAACTTACCTCACAACTCAACAAACTAAATAACAATGTTAAATTCTCTTCTTAAATCTACATTATTAGTAAAATAATCTTCTGGAATTAGCTGATCATTAAAATGATTTATCAAAAGATACCTCAGTTGATATTATTGAGGATGTTGTCGTTTAATTGAAATGTTTGGTTAACTTTTTTGACATGTTCTACGTGTTGAATATTGTCTTAAATGCCCAAAAGGCTTGACATTTTACCCTTACAGGGACTTATCAGAAGATACAGTTGCGCCTTAAGGCCTACCATCGAAACTGAGAATGTTGTCATTTAATTGAAATTATTGATTAACCTTTTTTGACATGTTCCACGTGTTGAATAGTTGAATATTAATTTTCAATCATACGGTACCATACGTGCCCAAAAAAGATTTCCTTGAGAAATAATGGACTGATACATTAAAAGTGATATTTTCTAATGACTGTACCACGAAAATACATTTAAACATAGATATCTGTTATTTTGAAAGCCATTTCAAATCATAAAAAGATCAAAGAGGCGAGATATCTCATAACAACAGAACGACGTGTTATTAATTTCATTGAAATTTTAAAGCGGAGCCAATCAATAACACTGTCACGTTGTGTTTCCTGGCAAGTGCTACTTCAAATCCCTCGAATTTATTGTTTCCACTGGAGGATTACGGAAAGCTAAATCCCACAAAAAAGCGTCAGCATACGAGAAGGACTATAACTTCTACAGTCCCACTGACATCTACACAAACACAAATTAAATATGTCCACATGTGGTGGAAGCAACTGTAGTACTATATCTTCATTATTTGCTGGAAACCGAGCTGTACACATTATAAAGTAGAGACAAGTGCGAGGCCGAAACTTGGGTGTTTAAACCATTCCAAAAGAAGCGTTAATACTTTCAGTCTTTTACCAGCTAGGACTATTCTTAAAAACAAGAAAAGAGGATCAACCACGAAGATAATATTTTTACATTCAGATACGATAAACAAATTATCAAAAATATCTTTCTTGGTAGAATCCTAGGAAGC
The DNA here is from genome assembly GCA_029378335.1 of Agrilus mali. NCBI lineage: Eukaryota > Metazoa > Arthropoda > Insecta > Coleoptera > Buprestidae > Agrilus > Agrilus mali. The sequence goes on along the minus strand of CM055663.1, from coordinate 10,906,059 downwards.
ATCATTGTATTTGTGATTTTTCAATTAGTGTTCATCATGGAGAACTCCTCAAATGGTGACCATGAGGATGTGGTCTGGACCGAACCTGGCCACCTGTGTAGGGACTATCTAGACAAATTGAAGGATATAACATATCCCCATATTAATTCAGTTTCCTTCTATCTTCATTTCGTCTTCCTCATCTTTTTCTCTCCAATAGATAGTCAATACTTCCTATAACTCCTAATGGGGAGCTTCCGCTTCATCCTCCTCTGGCTTTCCAGAAACTTTACCGGGGTCATGTCCAAAAACAGTCTTGACATGTCCAATGCAATTATCGAAAGGCCAAATCCAAAACTAGTCAAAATCAGTATTCTTGGCCACCAATAATTGGATAAAAGCAATGATCAATTCATTTATCAAGATTTTGCTTAAAAAGATGAAGTTGCATATAAAGCATTTTTATGTTAAGCCTCTGATTGTTCCTGAAGCGTTCGCGAAGGCGGAGCGATGGAAATAAATGAAAACATTTTCATGCAAAGCCCAAGCAGGCTACTTAAAATGTTGTCACAAGAAGCTAAATCGTGTTCTTTGTCGCTTCTGCTTTTAATGCCTCCATCGAATAAATAACCGTCCCCCATGCGTGTTCCTTTTGATCTGTTGGTGCCATGACAGCGCGATAGAGCTTATCCAACTGGGCCGTAAAAAGCCATCCAAGCTTGCGGCTGTAAATGTCAGGAGCACAGTCGAGTTAAAAATTAAAACTCGAGCCGGTGCTTTGATTTCCCGGCCATTTGCCGCTTAAATAATGGCCGACACAACTGAAATAGAGATCCGTGCGAAACGGTTAAATTGAAATCGCCTAGGATATCTGCAAGCTCTGCATCCAACATCATAATTCCTAAGACTGATTGGCCACCCATCTCCACTTTTTCCCGTATCTCTCCTTATCCTCATCCTAATCTCCCCATGATAATTATCTAATCAATATTATTCAATATCATATCAAACTAAGGGTTAGGAATCTCCTTGCGGTGACGTTGTTAGAGGCGTTATTATTGATTGATGGACGCATTTTGTAGGTACCATATGGATACAGGCAAATTAGTAATAATGGTCGACAACGTGACAGAGATAACAAATTGACGGAGACCTCGCTTGACGTAAATTAATAGATTGTTTTCAACGAGCGCTGCTTTGATGTATTTCCGGTACACTCGACGGTCCTTTTTCTACTCGATTTTAAATTGTCCAGGCATTAATTTCATTCTTCACGGTTGCAACCGAAAGGCAAAATAAAAATGGCTCGCCACTCTTCACGTAACACTTACAAATTTTCTCGTGTTACGAATCCGGCGTCGCATGTAAATTATTCGGAAAAGGTTTGTAATTCCTGTACGGTTTGGAATGCAACATACCGACGAGGATGCAGCTTTTCAATGCTTTGTTTAATTGAACCATTTGCTATACTAGAACTACCACTTTATCATGTTACATCTCATTTGATCTTTGCCTTATTTGGGAAAATGTTTTGCGCTGTAGGAAACGAATTTAACACACACCTGAGACTAAGGAGATTGGAAGAAATATCATTTTTTGACTGAAATGTTTTGATTCATTCTGGATCAGACTTGATAGAAAATTTTATTTGATTCACTTATTACAAGGAATCCAGAAAGCACCTGTAACTGAGGAGATTAGAACATACCATTTTCGGAATTATAAAAGTTCTGTTTCCCTTTTTGGGGCCCAAAGACAAATTTTCTTTGATTTTCATTTTACCATATGTGAAATCTTATTTGATATTTGGAAACAAATTTGATGAGCGTGGAAAATATCATTTTTGGTCGTAAATTCCTTTCAAACAAATTTTGACGATAATATTTCTATGATTCCTGAAGGTTCTCGATATTCAAAAGCCTGCCATCAAAGTGGGACAGAATTACTTACCGGAATGTTCCAAATGAGACTATTTTTGGCCTTATGTGTTGTCATACAACAGTTTTTTTTATTCATCCATTAGAAGGAATCCAGGAAACACCTAAGACTGGACTGAGGAAAACCCGGATGAAATATTATTTTCAGAATTTGAAATATTTTGATTCCTTTTGGGCGACTTGATAGAAAATTTTATTTGATTCACCTATTACAAGGAATCCAGGAAGCACCTGTAGTTGAGGAGATTAGAAAATACCATTTTCGGAATTTGAAAAGTTCTGATTCCTTTTGGGCCAGACAAATTTTCTTTGATTTTCATTTTACCATATGTGAAATCTTATTTGATATTTGGAAACAAAATTTGATGAGCGTGGAAAATATCATTTTTGGTCGTTAATTCCTTTAAAGACAAATTTTGCCCGATAATATTTTTATAAATTCCTAAAGGTTCTCGATATTAAAAAAGCCTGGCATCAAAAAGTTTGGGGAAAAAACTATTTTTGGCCTTAGTTTTCTTTTATTAAATTTCCCCTTAGGGCCCAAAACCCTGACTCAAGACTCGGATAAAAGTTTATTTTCAGATTTAAATATTTTTTCCTTTTGGGCAGGACTTGATAGAAAATTTTATTTGATTCACCTATTACAAGGAATCCAGGAAGCACCTGTAACTGAGGAGATTAGAAAATACCATTTTCGGAATTTGAAAAGTTCTGATTCCTTTTGGGCCAGACAAATTTTCTTTGATTTTCATTTTACCATATGTGAAATCTTATTTGATATTTGGAAACATATTTGATGAGCGTGGAAAATATAATTTTTGGTCGTTAATTCCTTTCAGACAAATTTTAACCATAATATTTTTATGATTCCTAAAGGTTCTCGATATTCAAAAACCTGGCATCAAAGTGGGACTGAATTAACGGAATGTTCTAAATGAGACTATTTTTGGCCTTCAGTTTCTTTTAATAAATTTTCTAGGTCCACCCTGTTCAAGACTCGTCTGAAGTTATTCCCATTTTAAATATTTTTCTCTTGTTGAAGCTGTTCTGTCTTGGGCTTGTGAACGAAATAATCGACGAGAGGACAGTAAAACATCCAGATGGACGATCTGGCGGTGCAGGTAATAACAGGTAGCTGGTGTTGTCGAACGTTTGGTGGTGGTAATATGGCGACACAATCTCCATATTTAAATTGTCGCAACACAATTTGCGTCGTTCGCGTTCCCGCTACGACGGCAATCGTGACAAATACATTCTGGATCGTATCTGTCGCTGTCTTGTTCGCGATCCCAGCAGGCCGGGAAGGTCACAGGTCGCGGGCGTGTTGAGACGCGGTGTGGGCGCGCGGCCCACACCCGATGTATATGTTAAACATGGATTGTTGTCTACATTTTATCCCTCGAGGACGCGATCCAAACGATAAACGTAAAGCCGACACCGGATGGACTCGAAGAAACCAAGAAACGGAGGAGAATGAAAGAAGACCTTCTTCTCCTCCTTTGGATATTTTGTGGAGCTTTAGATTACGTGCTTTTTTAAATCATGGAATCGAATCTTAAAACTATTGAATAAAAAAGAAATTGAGAAATGATTTTCTAGATTTTCCAACTCTTCAGTATCATCTCTGAAGACTGAACTAGAAGACTGGACGATAAAAGAACCCTTTGTATTCGTTTCTGCTTTAAATTTAAGTGTCTATTCGTCTAAAAAGATCTGCCCATGTTATTTGTCTAAGCTATAGTAAGAGAGATTTGGAAAACGCTCTGCTATAACACAGACGTTTATATTTTCTGATGATTAATGAAAAGAAAAAAAGTAAACTCTCCGGCCGGGAATCGAACCCGGGTCTCCCGCGTGACAGGCGGGGATACTGACCACTATACTACCGAAGACTTGTTGATGTACCGTTACTTTTTGAAGGTTTTTAATAACATTTTATTTTGTAAATAAATTTTAAAATATACCTACAACGAAAATTATTTCGTCATGTTATGGGTTTATATTACGTAGATTTGTTTTCTTACAAATTATATTAAAAATTTATTGCATCGGCCGGGAATCGAACCCGGGCCGCCCGCGTGGCAGGCGAGCATTCTACCACTGAACCACCGATGCTGATGATAAGATGTTTGCCTCGCAAGTACACGTTCAGTAAAAAGATTATACGCAAGTGAATGGTACCATCTTCAATAGCGAGCGGTAGCGGTATTTCTTAGTGTTACGTTCCACGTCAATAAAAGTTCTAAACTGAGTTACTTTTATTTTATATATGCCATTTTTGAGTTCGTGGTGTCATTATCTTTAAAGATTATAAATAAAGTCATTCTTCCGTTACCAGACTGATATTTTTCTTATCGATGTTATTTATTGGTTTTGTGCTCGCGGCCCTTTCTTCGCTGCCCCTCTGGCCTGTTTTCTAAAAGTTACGCTACTGAAAGGCGTTGATAACGGTTCACATTTTCCACAGACTTATAAAAGAGATTTACACCATTTAATAAAACGTTACCACCCCAGTAATAAAAGAGGTATAAATAACTTGCACGATACAGCAAGGGTACTACTGTATGCAAAGAGTTGTGCTTGCTCTTGCTCCATTCCCCTCTTCGAGTCATCCTTCCTTATTCTTGGGGGCCGTGTGGTGCTTTTACTTTATCGAAATTTATGGGCGAATAAAGGCGAAGGTGTCGGCGAACAAATATTTAAGTGGTAGCGCTTGTAAAGGCGCTGCGTAATGTGGATACAAAATCTACATTTAAATTGCTGCGACACGCTCTCTGTGTATATACTCACTTTCCTCTGCTCTCTGTCCTCTTCTTCAGTGACGACGGCTAGGACGTGGCGTCGTCGTCGTTACAAATACAAACATTTCGCGGACTCCCATGGGGAAACGCAGTGGGGTTCCAACCTGTTACACTTCAAGTACATGCCACCATATCAAACGCCTTCCTCCAACCTACCACTCCTGGTGGGCTCCTTTTAATTAGACGATTAATTTCTACTACAAGATCATTCCTCTCCCAAGAATATTTTATTGTCTAATGACTGAAATGCAAATGATCCTCGACTCTTCCTTACTCTTCCATCAATGGAATGTCGGAATGGGCCTGGATTACGGGAAATGCTGTATCCACGAGCAATTGATTAATGTTGTGGTATCTATATCACTAGTCAAATTGTATCCATCTCCAAGACACCTTCTCTTTCTTCGCAAAAACACAATCAATGCAGTGAAATTTGAAAACCATAAAATCATAAAACGATATCTTCATTGTTCTAAAAAGACAACGAAGATATTTTGGATTTCGATCATTTCATCATTTCATTGGATTGGTCAGAATCAAAAATCCTGGATATATACTATCTTCATAAGCAACTAGCGTGGTGGACTTCATAACCGCAGCTCGATTTAAGTATTGTATCAAAATCTTTCAGTAAAATATCAATTATGACTCAATCTTCTATATTTATCCATCACCAACAATTCCTTTTTTCGGAGTTATCCATCACATCGAGAATGAAAGAGCCAGAAGATTTTCTTAGACTTTAAGGACTACCTATCGTTTAAAAGAATGGATGGTGATGTATTTTAAAACCATAACACAAATTCTAATTTAAAAGAAATGAGTATACCTCTACCTCTAAGTTCGCACCATAGTATGCCATAAAACGATGATATCTTGATTGTTCTAAATGGGAAACGAAGATATTTTGCATTTCGATCATTTCATCATCTCATTGGATTGGTCAGAATCGGAAATTCTGGATAAATACTATCTTCATAAGCAACTAGTGTGGTGGACTTTACTTAACCACAGCTCAATTTGAGTACTGTATCAAAATCTTTGAGTAAAGTATCAGTTAATGACCAAATCTTCTATATTTATCCATCACCAACAATTCCTTTTTTCGGAGTTATCCATCACATCGAGAATGAAAGAGCCAGAAGATTTTCTTAGACTTTAAGGACTACCTATCGTTTAAAAGAATGGATGGTGATGTATTTTAAAACCATAACACAAATTCTAATTTAAAAGAAATGAGTATACCTCTACCTCTAAGTTCGCACCATAGTATGCCATAAAACGATGATGTCTTGTTTGTTCTAAATGGGAAACGAAGATATTTTGCATTTCGATCATTTCATCATCTCATTGGATTGGTCAGAATCGGAAATTCTGGATAAATACTATCTTCATAAGCAACTAGTGTGGTGGACTTTACTTAACCACAGCTCAATTTGAGTACTGTATCAAAATCTTTGAGTAAAGTATCAGTTAATGACCAAATCTTCTATATTTATCCATCACCAACAATTCCTTTTTTTGAGTTATCCATCACATCGAGAATGAAAGAACCAGAAGATTTTCTTGGACTTTAAGGACTAGGGGAGACCGGGGCTGGTTGGCATACGGGGAAGGTTGGCAATCTTAAATTGTTTAGCTATTCAATGGTAGATAATGCTAGGCACGTTACATAGCAACGGTTTAGTTCTGTACTGCCCCTAACCGTAGTTTCCGTTTGTTTGTAGACATTGTAGAGGTTTTGTGCTAATTGTGTTCATTATTGAAGAGGTAAGTAAATTTCTATACCTTTGATGAGTGGTCGATTTTGTCCATTTCCGTTTGATGTGAAAAAATCGTAAAATATTATGTTAAAGAGCATGCATTTAGCAAACACTTGGATTCTGTTTCAATTAATTCTGTTAACTTATGCATGACGTAAAGTAACATATAGGTGAAAGTTACACTTGGGGCAGGTTGGCATTTTCTAAACGGGGTTGGTTGGCAAATTGTGTCAACCATCCCCATTGGTAATTTCTTACGTTTTTCTCTGCTGTAGCGTATAAATTAGTAATTACTAATTGAACTGAAAATTTTCAGTAATAAAACTGTTGCAGGCATTATGCGAACATATAAAAGAAAAACAGAACGGGGGCAAACGTCGCAAGACGTAATGAAATCTGCTATTCAAGAGGTAGTATTTGAAGGAAAATCCGTGAGGCAGGTTGCAGAATATTTTAGTATCCCTTATAGAACCCTTGCAAGATACTGCAGTAAATATAGAAGTAATACCGTGGATGGTGTCACAAGACCGAACGATTCTCTAGCACTAACAGTTAGAGTTGGCTATATAAGGAATAGACAGGTAAAATTAAATACAAAACAGAAGAAAAATATCGAGAAAGTAGAAGCAAAAAAAGAGTAGAAGAAGTCAAAAAAGAGTTTATTTTCATCGAACCGGAAAAGAAAAGTGGAAACAGATAGCTCTTCATCAGAAGATGAAGATTGTGTATGTTTGAAGAAGTTTACAGACAGTCGTCCCAAGGAGAAATGGGTCCAATGTACAAAATGTAAACGTTGGGCCCACGAAGCCTGTACCGATGGGGAAATTTTATTTTATGTGTGTGAGAACTGCGAATCTGATGATGATGGTGATCATACAGACTCTTCAGAGAGTGCATAAGTCTTTTTATATATTTTTATTGTTTCCTTTATTAGTTAAGAATTTTACTTTTCTGTAAACAAACAGTTCAAATAGTTTCTGTCTTTGTGCCAACCTACCCCAGACATACTGCCAACCAACCCTGAGAATGGGGTTAGTTGGCATATTATTTTACATACTGTTACGCTAGTGTAACTCAAAACATAGTAAAACTGCAAGTTTCTAATTAAGAAATAGTATAAAGCAAGGTACATGCTTACTTCCTATACCCTTAAAGATTTAAAATACCAAACAAGAAAATTTTAAAATAATGAAAACTCAAAAGTGTGCCAACAAACCCCGGTCTCCCCTACCTATCGTTTGAAAGAATGGATGGTGATGTATTAACAGTTAGAACCATTAAACAAATTCTAATCTAAAATAAATGAGTATACCTCCACATCTAACTTCGCAGCATCGTATGCCATAAAACGATCATATCTTGTTCTAAATAGGAGACGAAGATATTTTAGATTTCGATCATTTCATCATCTCATTGGATTGGCCAGAATCAGAAATTCTGGATAAATACTATCTTCATAAGCAACTAGCGTGGTGGACTACATAATAGCACAGGGTCGGATCTACCATATGGCTTTTTGGGCTTCAGCCCATGGCCCCGTGGATTCAAGGGGCCCCCAGCTAAGTCAAGTCAAAGTCAAAAATAGACGATAATGCAAAAGAATCCATAATATATTACAATATAAATAAAATATTTTACTGTTTAATTTTTTCTATACTTTGAGTTATTAGGTGGGCCCCTAAGTAGTATTAGCCTAGGGCCCCCTAAACTCACGGGCCGGTCCTGTAATCGCAGCTCAATTTTAGAACTGTATCAAAATCATTGAGTAAAAGATCAGTTAATGACCAAATCCTCTATATTTATCCATCACCAACAATTCATTTTTTTGAGTTATCCATCACATCGAGCATGAAAGAGCCAGAAGATTTTCTTGGACTTTAATGGACTACCTATCTTTTGAAAGAATGTATGATGATGTATTAAGAGTTAGAACCATAAAACAAATTCTAATCTAAAAGAAATGAGTATACCTTCACCTCTAACTTCGCACCATCGTATGCAATAGTCTTGGTGTGGCTTGTCGCTCTGGAAATTACTTTAGGTGAGTGAAGCGGAGTGGTGTGCACGATCTGGAGCCATAATTCTAAGTGGAGCATTTTGTTAGGTTCCCGGGATTGATCCCGGGGGCATTCCCAAGAAAGTGTCGTGCACTGGAACAATATTAGGTACGTATTTCAAGTGTATCAGTAGAGGGCGACCCATGTGGAGTCGACGGAAGCAACTACCCCACGGAGACCGATAGAGCAGATAAAAATACTTCGGTGCAAGTTCGTGGCTTTTTTCACGTAATAACGTCCGCTTATTTTGAAAAATACGACGACGTAAACGTTTATTCGTTATTATTATGGACTTGCAAATGGCGTCGCTCCAGGTGAAAGAGTGCCGAGTCGAAAGGAGCTCGGCACAACATTTTCCCTATTGCTTCATATTTCATTTTCAAACCAAATTGCTTCACCGTTTATGGCCATAATGAATCGCAACCGAGCAAAATTGATTAAATTAAATAAGCATGAACTGCAAAAACTAGTTTAAAAGGTTCAAAAGGCTTCTTATTTCACAGAAAACTTAACAGTAACGATTTCTCGAAATATTTCATGGACTAAATTCTCGTGAAGTATAATTAGTTATCGACCTGAAGAAGAATAAGTGGCGTTATCTACAGACGAAAATAGTGAAGCATCTCAAGAAGACATGCATCATTCTGGGGTGTCTAGGTTTTATTGGCATATTCTGCTTCATCGCTTTCCTAATTGACATTTCAGATGCATCATAATCTGTTTAGACCTCAAAGTAGTTCATATGCCCTCTTGATGTAATACTACAATGTAGCAAGGCATTTCAGCTTCTTCTGCTGTGTTCGTTTATAAAAAACGATCTTGCTCTTTTGTTAGAGTTGCTCTTGAAGAGATTGTTCATCGATTGCCCGAGGTGGTTCAGCATTAACGGACTGGCCGGAATGTTTAGCCCGCACTTTGGATGGATAAAAACCACGTTTACCTACATGTATACACGGCGCGGCGTTACAACGCAGTAATATCCGCCACGATTACAGTTTTTATAATGAAAATTTATCGTTATTATTCCACGGTTTATCAGAAGTGGTACAATAATACCCGCACCATAAGATCGAATATTGTTATTATAGCAAGGCAGTGCCCAACCCGTTGTGCGAGAATGATCCAACTGCAGACCCTGCTCTTGCTAAAATACCAATTTACAAAAGGCGATCCATCAGTTGCCCAAAATCAAAATGCTGAAATGGATTTGATCTAATAGACTGCTATTTACTTATGGTCTTTTCAGTTATTTTTAAAAATTTCAAGTTCGAATTATGTATGTACAGTGTTGGTGGCTGCAAAAGTGTTATGCCCGTAGAAATAACAACGATCTTTCCTGTATTATTTGTCGGCAAGGCGTCTTCTTAAAATTACAGTAATCTGTTTAAGGAGATAATAGCCATTGCCGGACCTATGGTAAGCCCACAAGAAAGACTCCAATGCGTGCCCTTTTCAACCTGCTCCTTAATTTAATTTTAAATCAAGGTGCCGAACGCTCACGAAGAATATCATTAACTACCCAATTTCCAAGACCGAATTATCATCTCGCAAAATAAGTGATGACGACGGTGATGTGAGCAACAAGAAAGTGTAGTTCCTTTTCTTTTGCCTCTGTCTGGAATATATTTTCGAATTTTTTAATGTCATTTTGGGGTAAAATAAATAGTACTATCTATAGTTCGCATTTTTTATATTTTACATAATAATCTTAAAAATTATTAATTTCAATTTTGTTTTTGAAATCGTCCAGAAGGTCGAGTTGACGACGTGTGTTGTTGAGAGTGAGTTGGTCGTGCTGTTTAAAATTGCAGGCCTATAATTTCGATAGTAGGTTGCTACATGGTGATTTTGGAAAATTGCACCTTGGGGAGAAACCACTACATTCCCTTCTCATAACCTTCAATTCGAAAGCGAGCTGGGGTCAGCCGCAAAGTGCTGTAAAAAGTCTCTTAAAGTTTCCGAAGTTATTTTCGAGGAAAATATGAGACCGCACGCTCGTGAAACTCAATCATATTGGCCATTGATTGTGACCCCGGGTCCCGGAAAAAAAAGACACCGAACGAAATAAAATGGGATTGGGACGGGATCAAGCTTCCAAACGCGTGGGGGAGTGAATGCTATTTAAAGGACGGAAGGGGATTTTGGAAAACCTTTTTTTCTTTACAAATTCACGAATTGTTATCGATTTAATCCATTACAACACGTTCTCATGGAGTGGGGCAATTTCTGACGATTTTGTGTTCCTTATGGAATCAAGATCTTATAAATTGTTTCTTAACGTATCTATTAACTATGTGGTTAGAAATAAAAAATAATTTTTAATTATATGTCATCACGTTTTATTTTATTATGTAGGTACCTACTTTAAAAGTTGAACAAATATACATAGAGTTCTATGAGGGCTTTCTTTCAAATGTAATTGCCTAATGGGTCTTATTGTACACTTTTTGGACTGGTGATGTCCTCATTGACGTCTAAAAGTCGTCGTCGTCGGTTGGATTTGCTTACTAACGTTTTGTTAGCAAAAATGAGAAGCTTCTTCAGGGGTCCTTCCACCTCCCTTGGCGGATGTAAACAGTTTGCATCGGAGATGGAAGTACCACACTATAATATACTGAAATAGTCCAATAATCAAATAAATAAATAAATTGTAATATAAAAATAAAATTAATAAATATAATATTTAACTAACATTGCACATTAATACTTAAATTAATAAATAAATATATTAATTAAAGGAATAAATTGATCGAACTATAAAAAAAATAAAATATATAAAAAATGAGACTAGTTAACATAACAGAATTCCTAAACAAATTGATTAAACAAATAGTCAGATTAATCAAAAAATTAATATTGAATAAATACATAAATACATTAGGTATATGAATAAATATTAAAATAAATTTCAATCTGAAGCCCAATCGTTTCATAATGCTGGATGTTATCTAATATTATTTCCTAAAAACTTATATACCATAAATAATAAATATTCATTGTATACCTATTACAATTAAATAAGTATCAAAAAGTAGCAAATACTTTAAAGATTTTTCTATTTTTGTAATTTGAACGTGTCTAAAAAAACTATTCGACATCCAAATTATGCCGCATCGTTGATTACTAAAGTCTACAAGTGTGGACGAGCGTTCCCGTGCTTATGCATCCACGCCCCCGTAATAACATAGCTATTTAAAATCAGTGTCTCCTAAACGTATTGGATCTTATGTGAGTTGTGATTGAAAATATATTGTTTTGGATTCTTAGTTAATACTTTCTGGAATTCCTAAAATAAAAATTAGGTTTTTATGAAAATATGGTCTTTATAATGAGTTCCTATAAACATTTAAGTGGAAGTGAAAATAGAAAGCGAAAAGGAGATCGAGATAAAGTGGCAAAACAAATGAAAAGATCGTTGAACAAATTTTTAAATGTAGATGGAAAACAATTACAACAATCGTCATCATTTTCACAAATTTCACATGCTCAAACTCCAACATCATTTGTGTCCGAAACTATTCTGCAAAAAGACCAGCAGAAAAAACCAAGCAATTCCGTTTGTGAAGATGGAACAAAAGGAGAAAATATAAATTTAAAATTATCTCAAAGTAATGATGAAACTAAGAGTTTTATAAACGATATTGCATTATGGCCAGAATACTTAACAAACGCCATGGGTCAAAACAAATCACAAGAAAATTAACTATTGCCCCCTTCTTCAGAACAATTAATAGCGGGAAAAAAAAGTTAAAAGAGAGTGGTTGGCTTGGAATTACAATGTTGCCTAGGGCCCGCTTTCGCCTTAGTCCGCCACTAACCTACGGTATATTTCGTTTACAACGACGATGAAAGAACCATTAAATTCCGTCGCTATATCCGGAAATCGCTATATCCGGAAATCGCTATATAAAAAGAAAGAGAGAAAGAATGAAAAAAGGAAATTAGGCGAGAAAAGTACCTAGTAACTGATTCTTAGATTTAACTTTATCAACATTAACATTTATAAACAATTACTAAGTACAACTGCTGACTATCTGTGAATGTAAAAAAAAGATAAAAAGGTTTTGTGTTTAGACTCGGTCGTAATATCAGTCAGTATGAGATTTCTAGCATCTTGTAATTAATAGTTCATTAAAATTGGTCGCTAAAACCGAAATCGACGTTACATCCTAAGTCGTTACAGTCAAATTTTCTTCTTAAATTACCCCTTAAATCAGGGGACTTATGTGTTATGTCGTTATAACCAAAAGGTCGTTACAACCGAAGTCGTTATGAATAAAATCTACTGTAATTCCCTTACTTTACTTGTCTCCGTATTCGATAAGCTACTGCAACAGCGCATTCTGGTGACGAATCAAACAGGTTAAGCATTTTAATACCGAGTGAGTAGATACTAAAAAGTAATTTACTAAACATTATTTATAGATTAATTGCTTTTTTCATTTATTGCCAACTTCAGAAATGTCTTACAACAGCCTTCAGACTATCCACCAACTGGCCGCGACAATCTCTACCAATTTTTTGTACAGTTTTGATTTTTTTTTATAATTTTTAGCAATATCTTCTTGAAAATAAATTGGAAAATTATTACAAGAGAATTTTTTCTTTTTTCTAGAACAAAATGGAGTGGACCCATGTTCCGTGTGACCAATCGTCACCTACAATAAAACGGTACGCTGATAATTTATTCCAAACTAAAGTAAGTAATTTTTATAATTATTGTTTGCAATTGGAGTTGTTCTGTGGTCGGAAATACATTGTTATAACATCAAGTAAAATCCTGAAAGCATTAGCATTAAGAAATAAATTATACCCTGTTCGTTGTAATAGCACATAAGGCAGCACCTTCATTAAATTAATCTATTACAGTTGACGGCTGCCTTTTTGTCGGAATTAATTAAACACAAGGTATTATTTATCTCTGCCCACTTGGATCGCGATGTGATGGTAAGACGGTGGTGGCGCCGTCGACCACGTCTCCTCGTCGAGTCGAGTCGTACCTACTTACAGATTGCCCGCTCGACTTCGCTCGAATAACCATTAGAGTCGGCGATTTTTGATTAACGGCCTACTCAGTTATTAGAAATGAGAAAGTGACAGATGTAATTTTCACTTTCACGTACTGTAATCACGGCCGGCAGAAACGAGTCATTATGTACATATGTATATTACCATGTAGCAACAAATGTTTAATTTAAATTGTACTAGGCGGTGAGCCACACAACAAAAAAAACTGTAATTTATTGGTTGTATGGGAAAACTCGATAATATTGCATGATTTACTGCTTTAGTTTGATTACGATTAATAATTGACATCCGTAATATACAAATGTGGGAGGACTTTTGAACACCACCCTTTTCTGGTGGAAGCTCCTGGCAATATTAACCCTCTGAACATTCAGGGTTAGGTAAAAGTAGAGCCAAACGTAATTACGTTATTGGGAAGTTCAACGGCGTACAAAATGTATTTAGTATTCTAGTAACCCGGGTTATTTGCTACTCACGTTCACTCTACATGATTATCATTGATTATCCTCAAACATAGATTGTAAACTAACGAGATGGATGTAATGATTTGGGCTTTATCGGGATAAAGTTCGATTTTCGGGCTTGAGGGTTTTGTGATTTGCTGACATAGAACCGCAACCATCGCCCAACCTTTCCTGAGATGCATCGGTCCGCTCGGACACTTTTTTAATGTTTCATTCCCAACATTGTTGATGGCCGGGATGTCCCTCCGGTCTACACTCTGGTACAAAGTGTAAGGCATAAGGCTCTCTTCAGCCTCTCCTTTAGAAATGGTGGGAATGGGTGGGTGGTAGTTTGGGCATGGCCTAGTGGTCTAGATCATTGCTTAGCATTCGGGAGGTCACCGGTTCGATTCCGGGGCCGACTACTCTGGTCCAAGTTTTTCTATGGTTTCCTTGGATCATTTAGGCAAATGCTGGGGTAGTAATATTCCACAGATAGTCTTTCAATTCTCTTCTGACTTCATTTCGTACGTCTCATCTTTCTTCCCCCACACCACCACCCACCCATTCCCACGATTCCTGAAGGAGGCTGAAGAGGGCCTTCCGCCCTACCCCTCCGACTTTGCACAAGAGTGTAGGTCGGGGGGGACAGCCCGCCCACCAATATTGGTGGGAATGAAACACCCAAAAGTTTTTCTTTGGGGGAGAAAGATGAGACGGACGAAATGAAGACAGAAGAGAACTGAAATACTATCTGCGGAATATTACTACCCCAGCATTTGCCTAAATGATCCAAGAATAGGGTAAGAGTACCAGTGAATGAACAGTACCAGTAAATGAACAATTCTGAACTAATATACGATTCTTAAGCTTCTGTCGCATTTCTCTAACTTATTGGGATTTCCTATAAATCCCTCTTACTCTGTTTTATTGTTGTCTCAAACAGTATTAAGTTCCATTCCACCGATTGAAGACAAGAGCATTTTGTTGACAACTGTTTTAGCTAACCAAGGTGTTCCCTAAGAGTTAATAAGCGAGCATGTAAGTAACAGCAGTGTATAATAAGAGTACTAGACTTGGTCGCCTCATAATTTTTGATAATTTTATTACACTGTTATATTTCTCGTTATAATAACTGCTAACATAACCTGAAAATACAAATTATCATCGCAAAAACCGGCAAAAGTATTGTTCATTTACTGGGTCGCGTAGTATTCCCAGTAAATGAACAATATGTTCATTCATTGAAAACTAGTGTGAATACGCGTTTGAGCACATTTTCGTCTTTAAGTAATCGTCTTTTAAGGCGATTCCTTAGTTTTATATTTACATTTACACGCAAAATGTCCTTTATTCGTATTATATTTTCAATTTTTTCAATTGTTCTAATAAATTTTACCATTTACTTTCTTAGTTCATTTATTGGAACAATGGTATTCATTTACTGGTATTGCTTGTTCATTTATTGGGGTTTTATGCAGAATTAATTAGTTAAGTTCCCTTTCAATTCAAGATTAAACGTAAGTGAATTCTTTAACCGTAATCCTAATCACGATTAAATAAGATGTATGTATAAACTAAGATGATATTTTAATATAACATAATTAATTTATAAAGATTATCCAAATTCTGTAAATGCCTTAACTGTTCATTCACTGGTGCGCTTACCCTACCACAGAAAAACTTGGACCAGAGTAGCCTACCATGGAATTGAACCGGTGACCTCCCGAATGGTAAGCAATGATCTAGACGACTAGACCGTGCCGCTCAACAATGAAATATAATCGACTTATAAAAATTTCTGAGGTTGTTCGTAATAGCAGAATTAGATGTTAAATGAAGGGTGCGTTTTTGGCTGATAAAAGCCAAGTTTCATTTACGGTTCTAGATGTGATAGAGTCTTATTTATTTTTATTGAGGGAATGGTCATTTTATATTTGACATTAGTACTACAAACAGCTCTAAAAACGGCATAAAATTGGCCGTAAATGTCCGTTTTCGACAGTTTTAAAAAGCGTCACAGCTGTTCCCCGATTTCCTTAGGAA
Organism: Agrilus mali; assembly: GCA_029378335.1. NCBI lineage: Eukaryota > Metazoa > Arthropoda > Insecta > Coleoptera > Buprestidae > Agrilus > Agrilus mali. Next base: position 10,890,005 of record CM055663.1, on the reverse strand, counting down.
CAAACATCGCACCCACGGAATCCTGTTTACCTTGCGACGTCCCAAAATAAGATCATTAAAAGGCAGAGAAAGAAATTAAACTGGCCATAAATTAAACTCTAAATTTTCAGATTTCATCGCCCATAAAACAAAAATAATTGGAACAAACTAACGAGTTGACAGTGTCATCCATCTTCTCCTGGAATAGATCAGCTACCGCAGCTGCTGCTTCTGTTCTTTTAACTATCCATAGAACGATTTCCTACACGTAAAATAGACTCGAGTAGTTCTTGTAACGTTAAAACGCGGTTTACTGTCTCGTTTTCGTGTGACGTTTAGTACTCCCAGCTGCCTTGGATCGTTTCCCAAGAACACATTTATCGGCATTTACTTGACAACAGTCGTGACATATTTATGATTCCTTCGCTTACATATATGAATGTTTACCATACATTAACGTAATTTATTTCCATTCTCGTTGGCATTTCTATTAGTCTATAACTACAGAACGGCATTACGACTTCTGGGCTTCATCTCTCGCGGAATTTATATTTGAACTTTCCAACAACAACTATAATTTACTTATTTTTAGTGCCATCTTTTACGATCCTGTACCCACTTCGTCGCGTAAGAAAAATGTTACTTAATTTTTCGACAAAACAAACTCTCTGGCACAACCTTCTAAAACTACCCTTCTAACCACCAATTACCGTAATATCGCAAATATTTTACAAAAACGTGTCTACATCAATAGATTCATTTTCATTTGCACTTTTTTCAATTCAATTTCAAGCAGCCTATAACAAATTAAGTCCAATATAATAACCACAAAATTTTGAGGTCACCATGTATATTTTTGAAAGATACTTCGGGTGGAAAATATATTGCTTCAAGGAATGTCTTGTGGTTAAATAAGTCCCACAAAGAACAAATTAACTTGATAAATATGCTACTCCTGACAGTGTATCTATGTATCCACGTATATGATGTGTTTTTCTTTCCGTGTGCTCATGTAAAAAGTGGCAGTAAATTCAGGCAACAAAAAAAAAAAGAAAAAAGTAGAACCCATTAATTAAATCTCCTTAATTGCAAGGAACTGAAAAAGATACCAATCGTAATTCACAAGAACAGAATATAAGAGGCCGTTCATAAACTACGTCTCACTAAATTTCGCTAATTTTGACCGCTCCTTTCCCTTTCATCACGCTCTTTACGACCCCCTCTAAATAAAATGTAAACTATCAACGGTGCAACTTTTGTGAAACTGCATTTTAAAGATAAATAAAAATAAAATAAACGAGTACTTAAATAAGTTCCACAGATTTTAATCGAAAACTCGACATATGTTTCAGCCGATCCGACAATTTACCCCTCTAAATACTACAATACTCCCCTATAAATAATTCATTTCATTTAATAATACAGAATATTGACTTTGAAATGTTTATTACTTCAATAATAAAATTTCAAAAAAAAAAAAAAATAAAAAGCAAATAAATATTTTGTAGTAGAATTGTTTATTAAACTGCGAACGTTACGTTTCCTTAGATCTCCTTGCCTCTCCCACCCCTAAATATGCAAACGTATCTTTTAAACGTCCCCTAAGTACCTAGTAAAAATTGTAGATAATAAATATAATTTGCATTTTTTTTTAAGTATTTAAAACATAAAATTTTATGACCCCGAAATAACCGCCTGTTACAAATTTATGAAGACATTAAAAAGTCAATTTCGTTTTGCATATCAGCCGTAGAATATTTATTTGCGTTCTGAGGTATAATTTGTGGTTGTGCTAAAACAATTTATTATAATTTTTTAAGAAATTTTGAAATGCTTTCCTGTAGGTAGGTAATTTACTACAAAGCCGCAACTATTTGCAAACCGTTAATTTGCATTTTATTAGTTTATTTACAATGCAATAAATCATTAGTTATGAAAAGAAAAAGAGCTCGCACACGTAAAAACGTATGATTAATAGACTAGATTATAAATAATTAATGAAATTTACTTTGTTGTGCAACGTATACTTAACGTCGAGTTACTATCAACACCGAGCAGTCATTAAAATGTGATGAATGTAGAAATAGCCTTTTCTTTTCAGGACAATTACAAATTTGTTTTAAAAGAACAATAGTGTACGATTGAAAAAATGTTTTGTACTTTAACGGAATACAAAAGCAGTACATCTTTTATCCTTCGTAGGTAATAGCAATGTGAGTACAAGTTGGTACCAAAGAAAAAAAATGTATTGTTATTGTGGAAATTCTTGAATATTTTAACAGACAAGGTAATAATTGTGTCAAGTTAATGCAGCTGTTAATAATTAAATAAGATATAAATAACCATGTATAAATTAATATCAAGACTCAATAAAAAATAATATCTTATCTTACAGTTTAAATAGTGTTTAAATAATAATAAATTGTAGGCAATACAGACTAAAAATTTACTTGTGATTGAGATTGGTTTAACTATTTATGAAAAATATCTATAATTAATATTCGTCAATCATTTAAAAATTTAGCAGTATAATAATAAATATGTTACTGAGATCGTATATGATAAGCGTAAATTAATAATTTACTTAGAAGTGATATTTTAGGTTTCAACATCTGAGGAAATAAGTGAAAGAAACTACGGAACATTAAGAAAGCATTTGTGTCACAGCGCACCATTATATAGTAAAATTAGTGTTGATTATTCTCATTTGGATTCAAAATTACAGTGTGATAGTTTTTAATAAACACTATTGGCTTGAATGCAGGTGTGTTTACGACTTTCTGGCCATAACGACGTAGGCTTTTTAAATAATCCGATCCATATGGTCGTCGGTGCCGTTAAAAGGTCACACTCTGGCACCGTACCTACCCATAACCAACCATATGTATACGTGTGTCCGACCATCCTCCTCGACTGCGTCTAAATCTGCCATAAATAAAACGCAATGTGGAATAAAATAGCAGTTTTATTTAAATTTCAAATTTTAATAACGTTCCAACACATTACGATGATAAACAACTTAAGAACTTTATTGCCACTTACATGGTGATTATGTAAATTTCGGTTGCATAATGAACGTGGACAAATTTATTAAGCTGAGGTCAGACTGACCCTGCTATAAACAAAAACGACATTATACCCAGTCATATAGATAAACAGATAGATATTTAAATCAATAAATCGATTGATTGTATAAAAATTCCTTCAGCTTGTACGTAGGGAAATTTACTTTTAAAACAAGATTAAAACACATATTTGCGTTTTTTTCGTGTACAGTCCAGTACAAAAAAGTAAATCACCCCGTTGCCTAATATCGAATTCTCCAGAATTATAAATATTAACGGATGAATGAATGTAACTGATCAGAATAATAAACTACTGCTTCCAGAAATTATTATTTACTTTTATACCCGACTGTACGTCTTCATTATTAAGTCATGATCTTTATGAATCATACAACGATGTCGTCGGAATAATTCAACAATATTTACATTTTTTATGATGCCTTTCAATCTTCAGTTTTAACCTATATTCAAGGTGTTCCAACTTACAAATCGATAAACATCATCCACCCTTTGAATTCGTTTCTTTTTTTTTCTTGTGGAATGTAAAACAGTAGCACTTAAAAAAATCTTTAAAGCAACAGCCTTTTGGGCATCAAGAAAATTAATAAAAATATCTTACATAGGTATTCGTTCTTATTATTTATCGATATTATATAATGTGCAGGTTAACCGACAACAACAAATTAATTTTTAATATACATACGAAATATATTTTCAATTCACCAGAGAAATTACAAGAAACAACAGGTGCGTTACAGCGAACAATTAACTAGAAATAAACTTAATTAACGCATTCAAAAGCACTTTTAATAACATTTAAATAATTTAATAAAAGCAGTCAGAACACCTTGTCACAACTTTATATATATATTGTATATACATAATATCACACAAACCACGCAAATTCGAGTAACAGTCTTTCGATATCCTTTTCAAATGCTTAGGTATAAGTAATAGTCGATTTCTTTTGGACTAGAGTAATATCATGCACAGCTCACTCTTCCTCCCTCCTTCCCTACGGATGCATCCCCGGACTTGTTCCAATCCGTGGGCCATAAAGGGAATAAGCGGACAAATACGGTGTTAACCCGGGATGTGCTATAGGGAAACTGGTTAACGATGAAGAACTTAAGGTTGGAGGAAGAAGTGATGGTTTTGAGTAAGGATGATACCTTGCAGTAGCCAAAGGGCTTAAAGGAGGTGTGGGGTACGTCCGATGAAAAAGGGGATGTGTAGGGGGTAAATTAGCAGAATTTAGGAAAGGTAACGCAGACGCTGATTCAGCATTAGCACCTCCAATACTTGTGTGTGTTCTTAAGTGTTGAAGAAGTTCTTCGGAACTAGCGAAACGTTTTCCACAATAACTTGCGTCACCCGCTATCCAATTACAGATGTAAGGGAGACTTGAAGCAGCAGCTAAAGCGGCCAATTGTGCATGAGCATAGGCTGCAGCTGCTGGATTGTACCCAACAGAAGTTTTTGGCATTCCATGCTCACACTGAGTGCATCCTGAGGGACAAGTCGAAGAAGACTTTCCATTTGCTGTCGATGTAGGTAACAAGTGTGAGTTGAGACTGCACCCAGTGCAATAGGGATCTCTACAGGTAGATAGAAGAGGTTCTGAACCTAGGGCACCCTTCATTCTGGCGTAGCTGAAGTAAGGTGCTAGAGGACTTGCTTTTAAACCGGGATAAGTTGATAATAAATCTAATGGTAAAGGAAAACCGGGTATGGGATATCCGCCAAGAAAAGCACTTGTAGTTGGGGGTGCACCAGGTTTAAATGTTCCCAAGGGCATATCCTTTATTGCCGGATCGGTCATTGTAGAAGATGTAACTGTTGGAAGCGTCGGTTTGCTGGACAAAGACGTAGCTGTTTGGGGAGTTGGAACTCTATCACTATTTCTGGACGAATTGTTTTCATCTCTAGAAACGTTTATCGATTCTGAATTGGGAGTTTTACGTTCGGACATTGCCGGAGAGTTTCGCGGGGAGTGATTTGAATGACTGCTTTGATTACTGCTACATCGATTGTTAGAGATACTGTTTTTAACAACGGGAGTTCGCACCCTATTCGCACTTGAACCTGAACTAGCACGGTCGTCTGGAGATTGAGTCTTTTCCCTTGAAAAGTTCATTTCGTATGGCTTGAAACTGGATTTGATTGGGCTCTCGCTTGAAGAATTTGGTGATTTCAGTTTAAGAGACTCAGAAGAGGAGGATTTGCTGTTTTTGCTCTTTTCCGATGCATTCTGCAACAACTTGCTGTTGGGGGCATCTGCTCCAATTTGGCTGCATGTTTGGGCAAGGAGAGCCAGGGGACTCTTCTTGGCATCCAACTGTAACAATAGAAACAAAATATAAGAGCTTTTCAAAAGTAAAAAGTACAATCAAGACCAACATTTCCCACATTGAAATTATAACAATTAACGGCGCTTTGATGTAATTCGTACATACGCCCACCTTGTGTCCGTTTAGTAGGTCAATATTTTCAAAGTCACTTGAACGTGGGCCAAAAATGTCACTTGTTCTAAATTTATTTTACTGTAAAGAAGTTTGCTAGCCACTTTATGAAGTTATTAGTAAGAACATGTTGGAGGACTGTAACATCCCGTAGCTGTTATTACATTAAATTAATATATTTGACGACAACTTGGACTGCATTCAACTTTCTATAACCAGCAGGCGGGGATATCTTTCAAAACGCTTATGACAGCTGCAGAGAACGTTACAATGTAGTTTAAATATTGATTGAATAACATGGTCTGGCGTCCAAATAATTTATTGAACGTGTTTTGTGACATTGAGACAATTTACTCGAAATAACATTATGACATTGAAACACTTCGTTCTATTAGTGATGATAACAATAGATTTTCGTAGGAAAATTGAATGAATACCTTACCTACTAAAATAGTATTCAGAAGGATGTCAGCAGCATTAAAATATAAAAAATATTTTACCGTGTTGTTGAGTAATCCGGTTGTAATTAATTAACTTTTGAAAGTCACACAGGAGTTTTCGAAATGTGAAAGGTATTAATGTGTGATACAACAGTGTGGGTACTTCCCTTCTCATTATTAATAGCATTAACGAAAATAAATGGTCATAATGATTGGATAAAAAATTAGGCAGCAGGTGCGATAAAACGGAGGACATAAAGAATCCTGCGCCAACATTTGTAAAATAGTATTATAATAAATTACATATAAGTAATAGAAATGTTTGTTTAACATCCAAAGAAAATAAATTGTACTCATAATTTTATTTTTCTGAATGTCGTCATTTTCTAAATCTGCGTCTCGTGCCCAATTACTGTTGTAATTTTTTAATGATTCTTGATTTCGAAAACGATAAAAAGCAAGACATGAGGATAAACCAAAAACTATAAGCGCTACAAGGTGAACTATAATCTGTTTATGTATCTAATTGAGGTAAGCAAGAAAACGAAATAATTAGTGGAAACCATGGGGGATCCATTAAAACTTCCTTAATCGGTACAATAAACCATAACTTTGTGCTAACGAGCGGTATGACCCAATTTAAAAGTTAGCACCTTTTGTTTTTAACGCATTGGAACGAGGGGAGGTCCATTTTTTTGAATGATTTGTAGTTTTCTTGCCAGTACATTAAACATTTCAGCCGTAAAATAAACCGCGCATAGGTAATTAGAAATCTTAATAAGCTTGGGCGCTCGGTCGTAATTTAAGCAAGGATATTAATTCAATAAGAACTGCTACCTGTATGTTATTATCGTCAGTAGTAGCAGGTGTAATTACCTACTAAACGAACTTAAAAATAATGACTGCCTGGCTACTTACTACTTACCAAGTTTCTACAAAATTAATTTCGCATTTATCTGCACATAAATAGTAACCGACACACACAACCTTCTTATAAACAGGCTGTTAAATTAAGAAACGAAATTCTCAAAACTTTTTAGGAATCTCATTAAACGCATGTGCCTACACACAATTAAGAATGAATAGAATTTTAAAGTTGAATCACTTTTTTTAATCAACAAGTAACCCGAAATCAATTTTGAAATCGATTACATTGTAAAAATGTTGAAAGCCTTTGTGAAGAAGCTGATTGTAGCTGTAGTTACATTGTGCCAAAGTGGATTAATTTGGCTCGTGTTTTAGAACTCACTCGATCGACCGTATTATGCTCAAACATTATAAAAATGTCGAAAAAGACTGTACCACAAAACACCAATAACATGGTTAACTTTTAAATACAAAACAACTAAATTGCTAAAGCATTCGTTTGTATTGGCAACACGGGCCATAAAAAACCTAATAATAATTTCTTAACTGGAAATAGAAAGCTTTTATGGACTGAATTACTCACTCAGTAAATTTAAAAATCATGTCAAAATATTATGTCATTCCGCAATAGCAGTAAATCGGTTAATGGATTTCTTAGTTTTTTGTTTTGAACATGAGTTACGTAAAATTGAAATGTGTACTACAATCAAAAGTGGAAAATGAATTATAGTCGATAATATCCATCAAAGCAATGTGAAGAACTCTTCAATATTCCTCACCTATCAATATCGTCTGTTGAAAAAGGAAATTCGTCCCTGTTCCCTGTCTTTTTAACTTTTAGTTACTTATGCAAACTTGTTCTTATGAATTCATCATAACGTATTCACATGCCTATGTCGATATTTTCTTACGCGCCTTACTTACGTAAAAAGAAATGCCCCTATCTTGAAGTTTTTATGAAGTCCTGTTCCTGACAATTCAACCGTAGTTCTAACAAAACCCAAAAACGATTATTTATTATTTTGATTAAAATAATCTTAACCAGCAGTATATAAAGTTGTGGTCGTATTGGGTGGTAAATTATTAACAACCCCTTTGGTTTGAGATACTCACCGTAGTTGGTAAAGGTGTAAGGTACTCCGGTTTCAAATACTGATTACTTGAAAGCATCTTGAGGCACAAAGTAATGTTGTAATCCACGAAACTAACTTAACTTATCACTAAACTAAATATGTAGTGAGGAATCACACTGAAAGTGTTTTCTTTTTAAAGTGCAGCTTAATCCTTGTCAATTAACACGGACTCACACTCTACTCTTTCGATAAATTGACTGACTAACTTGCGGCGATATTCAATACAAATCGAAGTGCTTGTAAAGTCGATCTCTCACTCGTACCGACACACAATCATCGCCAAGAATGATTGAAGCGATAGTGGTTCTTTCACTCGGCAGTCGCAAGCATGACTGACGCGCCAACACAATTGGCGACAGGCGCGCTAACCCAAATCTGACGTCACGCGTCGCTTCATCCCCACTGCCGGGCAGCTTTGACACCCCCGACCGCAGCGGAAAGAGAGTGGCTTGCTCTTTTTTATCGCCCGAATTAGTGCCCTCTACGTGGAATTTCCGGACTTCGTCACGTTTCTTGCAGCGGCGGAAGCGGACGAAGTTGTATGTCGTGGTGGTGTGGTGGCGACTAACATACACATACACCGACACACAGACTTACATAACATACCTATATGTGTTGCAAAACTTTTGTTACACATGTATCGTGGGCGTCGAGTTATGTCGTATGAAAAGGCGATCTAAGAAACAGTTGTCGATTGTGGTCGTTATTAATTAAAAACGTCAACGACAACATGGATTCTGACGTGCGTGGGAATGGATCTGCATACTCATTACCCTTGTAACCACATGACTATTACGAATCTACAAAAGTCTATCTATCCTATAAATAGCTCCACTAATCAGAATCATACTTAACGTGATCCTTCTTTGGTAGAAGTTTTCTAGAAAATCGACACCATTAAGTGAAAAAAAATTATTTCACTGATGATTTTGACCATAAATCTTCATTCAGGAAATACCAAAAGTTTTTTAAAAAGTGTCGCAATTTAGATAAGGTTATTCAAAAGTATCCACCGGCAAAAGACGAACGTCTCCTTGAGGAAAGTTACATCCTCGAGATGTTCCATCTCTGATAGACGCTTCGACAAAATTCGCTAGAACATAATGATTTTCTATTTGATTTGAAAATTAGTCCCCCAAAACAGTTATTAATGTGGATAACCAATACTCCAATTGGACTTCCCATAAGGATTATTTGATTTCCCTAAATAACAAAGAGTTACATAATCAAGAAACTTCTTTTCATGTTTTCAGAAGTTGCAGAACTAAAAACTCACCAAATCAATGTAGACTAAAAATAAAAATAATTTTACTCATTGTTTTGACCGAAAATATTTATTCGGGAAACCATAAACTTGTTTCAAACTTGTCACAATTTGCACGAAGCTATTCAAGTAAATTTTATAAAGTATCTATAAGAGCGATAGCGATGCTTAACAGTATACTATGGGACAAAAATATTACCATCGAAAATAAAAAGCGAATATACAACTCCATCGTAAAAAGCATTATGACTTACAGCTCGGAGGTATGGCCACTGAAAGAAAAAACCGAAAGAACATTGAAAGCCACAGAAATAGACTTCTGGAGACGGACAGCAAGAAAGTTTCGAAAAGACCGAATACCGAACGACATCATAAGAAGCACTCTAGAAGTTAAACATGACATTATAGGCGACATCAAAACGCAACAACTTCTATGGTGCAGAGAATTTCCCAGGATCGACTACCAAATAAATCTTAAATTAGAACCCAAACGGAAGAAGAAAACGAGAACGACCTCGCAAAAACTGGAGAGAAGGAATCAACAGAGCAATACCGGAAAGAAACCTACAAGAAGACGGATGAGGAGATAGAGAGGAATGGAGATTAGGAATCGGAAGACGGCGAACGTTATAAACCGATTGATTTATATATCTACCAGCAATATTTATGATCGGATCCTTGAGGAAGAAGTGCACAATGGCATCTTATTAATTACCTGATTATGCTTTTTGTAACTACAACTTCAATTTAACATAACTTCAAAGAATCTACAAAAGGCCATGAAAATCTAACAATAGCTCCACCAACCAGAAACATACTTCACGTGTTCCTTCTTTTGGTAGATTTTTTTTAATCGACACCATTCAGTGGAACATGATATTCCATTTGGTTTGAAAATGAATCCCTCGAAAGTAAAAGATATATTTTACTGATGATTTTCACCACAAATTCTCATTCGAGAAACCCCATTTTTTTAACTATTGTTTCAATTAAGATGAGGTTATTCTAGCAGAACTCGTAAAGTATCTATGGACATAATCAACTATCACATACTTGAGAAAATACACAATGGCCTATTATTATTTATCTCATTGTTCTTGTTGTTATAACAACTGTAACTTTACATAACTTCAAGGAATCTACAAAGGTTCATAACGATCTATCAATAATTCTACCAACCAGTAACAGTCTTGAGATGTTCATTCTGTGGTAGAAGTATTTTTTGGAAAATTAACACCATTCCGTGGAACATGACGATTATCTATTTGCTTTGCCAACCTGTCTCTTAAAGATATTTGTTGATGCAAAAAATCAATTCCAATCTATACAGGAAATGTTCCCTAAATGACCAAGAGTCTATCACTAACCATATTCAAGAAGTTCTTTCCAAGTTCCCAGAAGTTGCAAAGCCAGAAACACACCATATCCATGAAGACTGAGTGAAAAATTTTTGTAATGATTTTGGCCACAAATTCTCTTAGAAGAAAACCTCAAACGTTTTTCAAAAAGTGTCGCAATTTAGATGATCTTATTCAAGCAAAACTCATAAAGTATCCACTGCAAGATTTACGATCGGATCCTTGAGGAAGTGCACAATGGCGTCCTATTATTTACCGACAGCAGGAAATGCACTGTTGAATCCTCTTGTCGAAAAACGTAGTCGAAGGAGTTTGAGTTATGGTGACAAGCGTTGGCCCATTCAAGGGACAAACGGCATCTGCGGCATGGTCGAAAACGGGACGTGCATCACATAATAAAAGCAGGACTCGTTCGATCTTTGATGGTCTTACCTTAATAAATAAGCCGCTGGTTATAGTATTGCCAAACCGCAACCGAATTATTGTCGGTAGGTACAATTTACGGCCAACGATTAAGAACCCATTCTGCACGCTTCGGCGAATACCATTTTTTTTTCATTAGGATTTAAAGAACGTAGACCGAATCTTCTCAAAATAAAGAAGAATACGGTTGTCCAATGGTATTGAATTTAAAAACGCTTTTGGAAGACTTATCCATTAAATAGCCACTTTTTAGATTGGACTGAAAAGTATGAAAAGCACAACAAGAGGAAAAGCTATACCAATATTCAAATCTTTTGGACATAAGTGTTGGTACTGGGAAGTTGAAACTGACATTCTCAATAAAAGTGATGTGAAAGATCACTGATGAGAAAATGTGTGAATAAAATTTCAATATCATTTTCGCAGGGTGAAAAATTCTTCCCAATGAAATCTTACTTTGTCTGTGCGGGGTTTTAGTAACCATATAACAATAAAGAGTGCAACAAAGAGGGCGAAAACGTACTATAAAAAATATAAAAAGATCTGTGTTAGAAAACTGATGTTGGCATTAAGATGGATGAAAGCCGACGACAAAAGAGTCGTTACTGCTCAATACTGAAATCTGTTAGACACAACTGTACTAAAAATCTAAATCTGACTTTAAGAATTTCGTGTTACTGTTCCCCGTTGAAATTTAGAACTCAATCTCTATTTCTGAAGACTGAAAATTTTCTGTTCAATAGAGTGCTGCTTTGTCTTTGCTAGATTTTAAAGGAAAATCGTGATCATGAAAGGACGACGAAAATAATGAAAACTGACTAAGAAGAAATCATTGTCATAAATTTACCACTATCTAAATCTTTTGGACGTAAGGGAAATTGAATCTGACATTGAGAAGATGTTAGTATTGCTTACTGTTAAAATAAAGAGCTCAGTTTCCATTTCTGAAGGTGGAAAATATTCTCTCCAATGGAAAATTACTTTGTCTATGTTGGATTTTGAAGGAAAATCACGATCATTAAAAGACTACGAAAATTATGAAAAGTGACTGAAGAAATCAGTGCCATAAATGTAGCATTATATAAATCGTTTGGACATGAGGATCTGTACTGGGAAATTGAATCTGACATTTAGAAGATGTTGATATTACTAACTATTGAAATGAATAGCTCAGTCTTCATTTCTTAATGTGGAAAATCTTCTCTCTAGTGGAATATTCCTCTTTCTAAGTTAGATTTTAAAGGACAAAGTGGATCCGCAGAGGACGATAAAAAGGATGCAAACCAACGATGTAAAAATCGTTACTACAGATGACTCAATATCCAAATCTTGTAGACATAAAGATCTGGACTAGAAAACTGAATCTGACCTCGAGATAATTGTGGTTACTGTTCAACTGCTCAGTTTCCATTTCTGAAGGTGGAAAATATTCTCTCCAATGGAAAATTACTTTTTCTATGTTGGATTTTGAAGGAAAATCACGATCATGAAAAGACGACGAAAATTATGAATACTAAGTAGAAAGAAATCAGTGGCATAAATGTTGCAATATCCAAATCTTTTGGACATTAGTATCTGTAGGTACTGGAAAATTAAAAGATGTTTATATTACTAATTGTTGAAATGAAGAGCTCAGTCTTCATATCTTAATGTGGAAAATCTCCTCTCTAGTGGAATATTACCCATTCTAAGTTAGATTTTAAAGGATAAAGCGGATCCGCAGAGGACAATGAAAAGGATGGAAACCAAGGATGAAAAAATCGTTGCTACAGATGACTCAATATCCAAATCTTGTGGACTTAAATATCTGGACTAGAAAGCTGAATCTGACCTCGAGATAATTGTGCTTACTGTTCAGCTGCTCAGTTTCCATTTCTGAAGGTGTAAAATATTCTCACCAATGGAAAATTACTTTGTCTGTGTTGGATTTTGAAGGAAAATCACAATCATGAAAAGACGACGAAAATTATGAAAAGTGACTAGGAAGAAATTAGCGCCATAAATGTAGCACTATCTAAATCTTTTGGACATAAGGATCTGTACTGGAAAATTGAATCTGACATATAGAAAATGTTGATATTACTAACTTTTGGAATATAGAACCCAATCTCCATTTTTAAAGGTGGAAAATCTTCTGTCTAATGGAATAGTCCTTCTTCTATGTTAAATTTTAAAGGAAAATGCCGATCCTGAAAGGAAGACGAAATCTGCGACAAAGAAGAAGAAAAGGATGGAGATTAATGGCATAGAAAGGAAAATTTATTTTTATGGTGGGACATTTATAGCCGATAACCCCTTGCGATCAAATAGTCGTGAATATACAGAGGAGAAAATGGAAAAACAACCGTTAAAGTTAAAGTTATGCGTTTAGTTGTGTCGTTTATCTCTTGTACGACAAGTAAACGACGCTATTAATTCAATCATCGAGAGGACGCATACGTCAGAAAGCACCTCGTTTGCGCGGTCATTAACGAAGTCTGTATGTCAACGGCTGCCATCATAAACACGTCACGGCGGCATCTTCGTCGTCGCGGACCAACAGATACACCACACTCTTGTCAATATGGAGGACGACGCTTTTTAGTAACGTGACAACTGATGATGATGATGATGATGGTGATGATGAGGAGCCGATGCTGTATATCTACAGGTTAAATTTAAATCAGAAAGTGAGCGAACAACTTCTACAAAACATACACTCAAGTATTTTGCCGAATTTTCATAATCTGCCTCTTCAAACTACTTCAAACTATTTTAAAAATATTGACAGCTGACAGATTAATAATTTCGATCTATGTTATTGATCAATCAAATTTATCTGTTATTTGTCAGTAGGTACTACTTATAACTGTATCGTGTTCATTTCTTATGGACGATATAAGCTCATAGTACGTAAAATTAAATAAATTATTATTGAAATTGTAGACATTACAACTAAACTTTATTATTTTATTGACTTGGCCCATGTTCCAGAACAATAATACCTGACAAAATCCTATTATACATTATCCCTGTGGGCCTTTCTTTCGGACCTTATCAACCTGACGACATATCTGTAGGTAACACAGATTCGTATTCAAATAAGGCAGGTTTTATAATCCTTGCTTATACCTGTGATAAAAACTTGCAATAAAATTCGTCGAAATTTGCCGGCAATACTAAAAATATTTCAGAACCATCACGAGGGAGCCTCTTTATTGAGTTGTTGTAAAATTGGCACCGGCTCTCCGATATCTCCTAATAACATTACACTCTTTTATATTGCAATAACCATAAATATGCGATTAACAGCAAATTCTTGTTAAAAGGTAGGTGCAGGTATACTGTATACCTGTAATAAAGGTGCCAAACTTACATATACTTACTTTAATGTAAGAAAATTTATTTTGAATCGTAACAATAAGAGTGTATACGTTGGAATAACAGTTTAATAATAATAATAATACCGTTGTTTTAATAGTCAACTAATTAAAGAAAATTAACTAAAATCTTGTGAGCTTCGATGTTTAAGCAAATGTTGAATTGAGTATAAATCCGTCTCCTTTGCGAACATTTGTTGGCTCATTACGGTTCAATATTCCTGATACGTACTTAGTTGTCCTTTAACACAACTGAAATTTAGAAAATTTCCAATACTTATCTCTTTGGTCTGAATATTGCGAGTCACCAAACAATATTATTTTAAAGTAATTGCGCTGATCCTTTCTCTAACACCTCCACGAGTCGCCAGTGGAATGTGATGGGATATTCTCAACACATGTAGGTCGTTTTATTTTAACTAGTAATTACACGACTGAAATAACCAGTACACAAGTTTTACATTTAAAGGAAATTAATCTTCCTGGCCTGTTCAAGATCTTGGATGAAAATAACTGTATTATTACTGGTTATAGAATCTGTAACCTAATAAATAACGAAAGTGCTGTAATTTGTTACCATGTTCCCTGGTAGATTAGGAAGTTGTTAGTAATTTATTACAATATTCGTTATGTGTTCGCTATCGTAAGTTAAATCGAAGCTATTAGCATTTTAAGACCGACTAATTAGACATCATTGAATCACTTAATTTTTAAATGCCAACTCTGTTGAATCTAGTGTGCTCATTTGAATAAATATTATGATCTTCTCCCATAAAATAACTGATTATTTTAATTTAGAAGCTCCTCTCTACCTTATATATAAAATAGTGTTCGTTTGCAAATATATGGAACGTATCTAAATCAGTGACTTTTTTGTTGGAAAATTCCCCATGTTATATGATTTTATTACTTTGTCAGTGCTGCTCATTTCTTTGATGACCACATTAAGTGCTGTTGTTTATTTGACACCAATTTAGAATGAAAACTAATTTGAATTTTCTAAAGTTCAATAGCTTCTTTTAAATTTCAATAATAATCTGCTAAGTATCTCATTATTTCCCGTGAATGAAAATTTATCTATTTTTCAGTCTTTTTTGGGTTGTGTAAGATAATGTACGGAAAATATTATAACATAAAATTAAATTTAAACTACCGTAGTGTGCCTAATTTATTCATTATAATAATTCCTTAAGTCGTAAACTATCAAATTAATTGTACTTAAATTGTCAAATAATATTTTAGGTACTATTTTACAAAACCAGAAAATATAACCTAACTAACAAACAGATTTTATTAGCAAATTTTATTTTGTTATTTTATGAGAATATTTTTAATTGAACCTTGTAGATCCTATAATTAAAATGAATTTTCACTTTTCTGCTGTGACACTTACTTTATATTATAAATTACAAGATTTATGGGAGGTAGTTTATTAGGTAAATAATTTATGAGTAATATTGTTTGATTATCTATTAAAGTACTTACTTACCTAATATAGTTTGAAGTTCCTCGAAAATTTTTATCTTGGTTTATTAAAAAATGTACAATCAATTTTTTGTAGAATTTGTGATTATCCTGGGCAATTAGTTTTACTCCCAATAATGTTAATTTTTATTAAGAAAAAAACCAAACAACAAAGCAAATTAATAACACAAAGTAAGTGTGTCATCTCCCCAATTAATATGCTCTACCAATTTTGATCTCAATGAAACCTTTTATTGTTGTTTTTTAAACTAAAATAATTATGAATGCACTGTAGTTTATCTATATCTGGTTGGGTTATTTATAAGTGTTTTATTGAGTTCCGTCGTAAAAACATTGCCAACGGGACTCGTATATTTTACAGTATGACAATTTCCTCGAAGTAATTTGCCTCGTTTTATAATTAACGTATAATTAACGCCGTCGTATGAATGTATCTCAATAGTAGTTGGGAGAGTTATGCGCAATAAACCGAGAATTTCTCATTATAATGCGGTTATACGAAACCAAAAGAATGTGAAATTGATATTAGGGATACACATGTACGCATACAAATACCTTCACAATGGTAAAATACCTACCATTAATATATATGTAATAGGTGGTGGGTATCATGGCCTCCATCCACCTCTTGTCATGAATCTACACAGTAGCTGCTTTTGCTCAACCATAGAACTAATAAAGAGATCTATATTAATAGTTACATTTTATTTATATTTAACTTAAAATATGAGGATGTGCTTAAAATAAAAGCATCTCTGTTCATCTGAAGGCATGAGCAGGAACAATTCTTGATAATTTGAAGTGTGCAATGGATGCAGCTCAAAGACCCTTTCAAATTAACTGAATTTTGAAGATGTGAAATCTATCGTGATGTGATCTACACTTATTTTGAGTTCTATAGTCATCACCACATACTTACATACTTTGGCCAGTGGCCACAACGTTCGTCGGCAACTTATACGATCATATGTCTTGTCACGTCCGCGAAACCAATCAACTGTAATTTATACATCCTCGATGAGACTGACGCATTCTCTACTCCAATGTTATTCGATCCAATCGCTATGCCAATCAAAACACCTCAACTTAGGAGCTCGAAGGAATTAACCACCGAAAATTGCGTCTTTTGGCTGTCCACATGATTTAATAAAACAAGGAGGAATTTTCCACAACTATTATCCTATGGTACACCCTTTCTAAAAGAGCCACAAACATGGAATAATTAGATGACATCTTGAAAACGGTTTTGGTTTGAAGATAGTATACCTATGGAAAACTTCTTCGCCGTTTCATCAATCACTTTAATTTTTCGTAATGCGAAGGAACCACACAGCTCTTCAAACAAATTTGAACAAAATCCAATTTAGAAGAAGAAGTAGCATTGATAGTAAAATGAAGCCACATTTGCATCAATCAGGCAAAGGAACCACTAAATCGTGATAAAAGTTGTCATGATAATCAGAGGCATGTTTTTAGAACCCTACAAATCCATCAATAACCAACTTTTCGTCACTGTACTTCTTTCTGTGGCTTCTGAGTTTTACAGTGAATCTAGTTGGTATATCTTCCGTGAAAAATCGTTTTGAATGCAGCCAAAAACTTATGTCATACTAACTACGTATGCAACTTAACATATGCATCCGTGGAAGGGTAGGACACGTTTAGCATGTCGTTGTATAATTGGAGCATTGGTAGTAAAATGAAGCCACAGATGCATCAATCAGGCAAGGAAACCACTAAATCGTGATAAATAGTGTCATGATAATCAGAGGCATGTTTTAAAACCCTACAAATTCATCAAGAGCCAACTTTAATCACTGTACTTCTTCCCTCCGACTTCTAGGTTCCACAGTGAGTCGAGTTGGTATGTCTTCCATGAAAAATCGTTTTAAATGCAGCCCAAAACATAAATCATAATTAACTACGGATGGAACTTAAAATATGTATCAATTGAAGGGTAGGATACGTTTAGTATGTCATTGAATAATTGGGCCATACACAATGTTCCCATAATGTGTGTTTTTTTTTACTGCAAGCGACTTGTTTACGAAGGAACCACACAACTCTTCCAACAAATTTAAATCAAATTCAATTTAGAAGAAGTGGTAACATTTATAGTAAAATGAAGCCACAGATGCATCAATCAGGCAAGGGAACTACTAAATCGTGATAAAAGTTGTCATGATAATCAAAGGCATGTTTATAGAACCCCACAAATCCATCAAGAGCCAACTTTTCGTCACTGTGCTTCATGTCTTCCATGAAAAGTCGTTTTAAATGCAGCCAAAAACTTATGTCATACTAACTACGTATGCAACTTAAAATATGTATCAATTGAAGGGTAGGATACGTTTAGTATGTCGTTGTATAATTGGGCCATACGCAATGTTCCCATAACGATGCTATAGATAGTGACATGTGTGTTTTTTTACTGCAAGCGACTTGTGTACGAAGGAACCACACAACTCTTCCAGCAAATTTGAACCAAAGTCAGTTTAGAAGAAGAGGTAGCATTGATAGTAAAATGAAGCCACATTTGCATCAACCAGGCAAGGGATCCACTAAATCGTGATAAAATTTGCCATGAATATTAGATGCATGTTTTAGAACTCTACAAATTCATCAAGAGCCAACTTTTCGTCACTGTACTTCTTCCCTCTGACTGCTAGGTTCCATAGTGAGTCGAGTTGGTATGTCTTCTATGAAAAGTCGTTTTAAATGCAGCCCAAAACATAAATCATAATTAACTACGGATGGAACTTAAAATATGTATCAATTGAAAGGTAGGATACGTTTAGCATGTCGTTGTATAATTGGGCCATACGCAATGTTCCCATAACGATGCTATAAATAGTGACATGTGTGTTTTTTTACTGCAAGCGACTTGTGTACGAAGGAACCACACAACTCTTCCAACAAATTTTAACAAAATTCAATTTAGAAGAAGAGGTAGCATTTATAGTAAAATGAACCCATAGATGCATCAATCAGGCAAGGGAACCACTAAATCGTGATTAATGTTATCCTGATAATCAGAGGCATGTTTGTAGAATCCTACAAATCCATCAAGAGCCAACTTTTCGTCACTGTGCTTCATCCCTCTGGCTTCTGAGTTCCATAGTGAGTGACGTTGGTACTTCTTCCATTAAAAGTCGTTTTGAATGCAGCCAAAAACTTAAGTCATAATAACTACGTATGCAACTTAACATATGCATCCGTGGAAGGGTAGGACACGTTTAGCATGTCGTTGTATAATTGGGCCATACGCAATGTTCCCATAATGGTGCTATAGAGAATGACATGTGTGTTTTTTTACTGCAAGCGACTTGTGTACGAAGGAACCACACAACTTTTCCAACAAATTTGAACAAAATTCAATTTAGAAAAAGAGGTAGCATTTATAGAAAAATGGACCCACAGATGGATCAACCAGGCAAGAGCCAACTTTTCGTCAGTGTACTTCTTTCCTCTGGCTTCCGAGTTCCACAGTAAGTCGAGTTGGAATGTCATCCATGAAAAGTCGTTTTAAATGCAGCCAAAAACTTAAGTCATACTAACTACGTATGCAACTTAAAATATGTATCAATTGAAAGGTAGGATACGTTTAGCATGTCGTTGTATAATTGGGCCATACGCAATGTTCCCATAATGGTGCTATAGATAATGAGATGTGTGTTTTTTTACTGCAAGCGACTTGTGTACGAAGAATCCACACAACTCTTCCAACAAATTTGAACCAAATTCAATTTAGAAGAAGAGGTAGCATTTATAGTAAAATGAACCCACAGATCTGAATCAACCAGGCGAGGCAACCACTAAATCGTGATAAAACCAGGCATACTTGTATAAGCCTACAAATCCATCAAGAGCCAACTCTTCGTCATTGTACTTCTTCCTTCTGTCTTCTAGGTTCCACAGTGGCTCGTTGGTATGTCATCCATAAAAAAATTTTTTAAGTACAGTCAAAAACGTAAATGATAACTTACTACGTATGGAACTTAACATACGTTCCATTTTATATACCCATCGAAGAATAGGATACGTTTAGTATGTCGTTGAATAATTGGGCCACACGCAATGTTTCCATAATGGTGCTATAGATAGTGACATGTGTGCTTTTGATTACAAGCGACATGTTCTAGGTATACACGATGATGTCAGCAGCGACTAAAGGACAGGAGTCGTTATATTTTTGGATAACTCATTTTCACTCCGTTGAGAGATCGTGAGTGGCGCGCCTGTTTGTACGATAACACTGATGTGACATGACAGCTGCTGGTTTTTAAGTAATATCCCATGCAGTGCTGTTTTCTCATTAAAATTTCACTTAACTGATTTCACGTGTAGTCAACGAATATCTGCTCTGTTGCTCTAGTGTTTGTCATGTCGAAAGTTAAATTGGAGCAATAAATATACTACTCTGTCGGCTCCTTATATCTCTCTTTACGATGCCATAAGACGAATGGGAAAAATTTCTAAACAAATACACAGATATACAAGCATCTACCAAGAATTTGTTTTGATCAAAGGCGTCTGAAAAGTATTTTTATCACTTCTTATTAATTGAATATCATTTTTTGAAGGTACGAGTTTCTCGTTGTTTGTAAATACATATTAATAATGATCTAAATGTCTGCAATCAGAAATTAACGTTTCCATTTTCTGTTCCCGGCTAAATTATGATTGCCTGTACAATAACTGAGGTATCGTAAAGAATTGGATTTATTTTTTATATTTCTTGGGTTCCTATTTAAATGGAACCCTCGTCATCATGTTCCATAAATTATGGAGGATCTAAAACGTTTTTTTCCAAATTGTCCCATTACTACGTTCGACCTAAAGAATATAATATGTCGCTTTGAAGTTATCCAAATAATGAACCTACATTTCACAATTAAACACCATACACGTCGGCACAATGGCACCTATAAATTATGGTCGTTTGTATTGTGCGACAAGAAAGACCCCATGGCACCACTGTATACATATAAATGCACATATATATATACGTATACCAATGTTAGTCCACTTTCGTTCGTGGCTGTAAATCAATTCGTAACAATACGTCTCGTGACTGAGGCATTCATTACGCTGTCATCTTTCTTTTGGTACCGAATTACACGGAGATTGCGCAGGGCTGGGGAAGAATGAACGGGGACCTTTTCTGTTCGCAAAACGAGCCGTATTTTACGAATACATGTGCGCCTACCTTTTCAAAACGAGTCCTTGTATTATTCAAAGGATCAACGCGACAACTACGACCACGTCCGCGTGCATGAAAAATTGCCGGATTCCGAACGAGATGTTACCAACAGCTGCTTCCAATTGACGAAACCCAGAATAAATACATTCCAAAACAAGTGCACCTTTATTTCCACAAAACGAACCCGAATTTTGCACGTGTGTCGTCCAACTGATGCGGCCCATTTGTTACCATAAGTTCCTTACAACCATCATCTTTAGTTACCGTCTACTCATTTTCCTTCGTTGAAATCAACTTAATCTTTGGAATATAAGGAAAATTTGAGACTCCAATATGTGTAAAAGGAAAAGTTGAACTGTCTAATATGTTCAATTTATGACACTACCATGGTCTGATAAGGTTGCTCCGTTGAAAGAAAGGAAATCCCCAAATGTCAATTGAATTCACGTGAGGAAAAGAACCCGTCGAATGCGAGTCGATGGAGTGGAAACACCTCTCGCCCAAAGTTCTTTCTTTTATGGTGCATGACAATGAAAAATATCCGGAACAAACGACCGAGTTGAATTGGAGCCGTTGTTCAAATACGTCATTATAAATATGAATCTCTTCAGTGCTCTTCTACACTAAACATCAGAATGTGTCTCCTCCCCAAACGACACTGTCGTAAATCAATACGTGCGGCCGAACAATGCGTTCAGTCTTCCCGCTGGTCCCGAATTTCACGCAGAATTGCACACAAGCCCCATCGACATTGACAGTAAGCCATGAAAAATGCGAAGGAGCCAAATGCAAAGTGACCGACAAAAGGCGACATAAATTAGCGGTGACAAACGGCGAAGGCACGTCTTTTAAAAACCCGCCACGATATATTACGAGGCATTAGTATTTTTGGAAACAGTTGCCAGAATCGTAAATCAGCACTGGGGAAACGGAAGAATGGACAGACGGACGGACGGCCTGCCCACTGTTCAAAACGTTGTTGTTTCATCCAAAAGATTTGTTGGTTTCTTCAAATGAAGTTTTTCACTTTGCCCATCTCTGATGAAGAAAATCTCTTTTGTCAAATTATGAATGACTACATATTCAAAGAATTTATTCCACTCGTTTACACGTTGCTATCATCTCTATTAAGGGAACTAACGAAGAAGGAACGTATATCAAGCTAGCACGACATAGTTATTTTTCCGATTTCTGACTTGCACTATAATTTGTCGCTAATTTGTTACCAAACCAAAATATTTGTCGTTCGTGCCGTTTACCCTATAATCAACTGGTATGCTAGCTTGATATCAAGCTAGCACTACAACACATAGCGTATCTCGAAAAGGAAATGTCGTAGGATATTACTGTAAGGACCATAATCTGTCGCTGAAAAATGACACATTCAAAGAATTTGTCGCTAGTCTTATCCCCAAAACTGATAAGCTAAAAATTGCTGGAAAGCCATCAAACTTTCGAAAGGTAACGTGTTGCCCAAGTTTTGGGGGGGAAAAAGGGAAAACCTAATTTAAAAAAAATTTGGGAAATAAATCCGATCTCTTAAAACAAATGTAAAAAAAAAAACTCCTTGATTAACTTTTTTGATGGTTTTCCAGCAGTTTTTCGCTTATCAGCTGGATATAAAACTAGCGACAAATTCTTTGAATGTGTCATCTTTCAGCGACATATTATGTCTTTACAGTAATATCCTACGATTTCCTTTTCGAAATACGCCATTTTGTAGTGATTTAAATTGATATCAAGCTAGCATACCAACTGATTATTATTTTTGGATTTAGGGAACAAATTAGCAACAAATTACAGTTTCAAGTCAGAAATCGGAAAAATAACTGTCGTGCTAGCTTGAAAATTTTGTGAAGAAGGACTTACGTGAATCTCGTCTACATTTAAAAAAATTCAGAATGAGGGTTAAAAGGGGGAAGAAAAAAATTGGAAAAAAGCGGGAAAAAAGGAATAGATGGGCTAGGATAATACGACACCTTTTAAAGAAGGAGTTAGAGAACACTGTAAGCAAAAATTGGAGTAATTTTGGAACATAAGAAGAGAAAACTCTTTGCAAATCCTTAAGGATATGAAATGTTCATTTGAGGTATTCAAACATTGGCTGAGGATAGGAAGAAGTTTTTGAACAGTCTTGGGACCCGATGTTTTAAAGATTTAAATCCTTTTATAGTCTTTTATTGTAATTTAACTTTTTTGTTTTCTTACATAATTTCATTTTTTTTGTACCAATCTTTCAATTTTTGAAAGATCCGTCGAAATCATATTTACCATCTGAGCCTTCTGTTTTGTTCTCTTTAGAAGACTTTGTGGTTTTAAATGAATTCTTCTTCTCGCCTGCAAAAAAAACTTCCCGAACTTCTTCTACGTCCTCCTTTTCAACTTATCAGCAATGAGTTTGCTATTTTTGCTTGTTTCGTTACTTTAATTTTCAATTTCAGACGCGGATGCGCTTTTTCAAAAGGGTCCTGTTTACGTTTTTCTTTGTGTAGTTGAGACGTTCGTTATAACGTTGTTTAAAACATCAAAGAAATGTGCAACTCATGTCGCCAAAACGGTTTAATTCGGGTTCAGTGTGAAACAGTCCACCTTATAACCGGCAGCGTGACGTGGCCGTAATTAACCGAAAATTAAAATAAAAGAGACGGTAATTACTTTCCTTTGACTTGGAGTTATGTGGCACTTTTGCCGCGTTCCTCTCTTGTTCTTTGCCGCCGACATAGATGCCTGCACAAAGAGCCCGCCTCCCCCATCTTTTTTTCTTACTTAAAGGGAAGGGCCCCATGACTATTCCAACTTGACATTTTACGTGCCCACATGCATTTTATAAACCGTAAACAAATTCCATAGCGTCAGAACACATGTCAAAATTGAAGCAGTTCTTTAATTGGTGTACCTACGGGGTGTTGGGCCTTTGGAGCAACCATCAACATCTCCATAATATTTTTTATCCATACTCAGCTTGTAGGATTAGTCAGTGGAGGATAATACTAAATGATGTTGTTGTATCCCTTTTAGGGGTTTTTAGGGAGCTCAAGATGATAGTAATAAATCTCTATTACATTCGCGGGTCTTGTACTAGATAAAATAATGACGGGTAATGATGAAGATGTGTATGCGTGTCACACCTATTCGCAGAAACTCGATTGGCAGAATACCGATTCGCAGAAGTCCTTTTAGCAGAAGAGGGCGCTCCTTTTGTGACGCATGTGTTGCTGTTTCCCTTTCCTTTAACCCTTTGTTTTAGTTTAATTGTGCTACACAGTTCGATTCCATTCTTGTGAAATTTTTTTGGTCAATTTTCTGATTTAGTGAACTGAAATCTAGAAATAATCCTGGTTCATAAAAACGGAATCGTACTGTAATTATCTAAAGAAGAGTGATTTTATTAAAGTTGAAGAAGATCCTATGTTTGCGTGGTTGGTTAGGTTAGGTTAGGTTAAAATTGAGAATGATATCATTTTAAATATTGAACCGGCCAAGAAGATAAATCGTCTGATTGATGCAATAATGAAACTATAGCAAGGATTTATCGATCAAAATGGTGGAAAACTCCTGGTATTTTTGGACAACCTACAGGAGAATATTCTCGAACCTTCTGGACAATTATAGAGGTTTCTCGAATCTTCTGGAAATTTGTAGAACATTCTTAAACCTTCTAGAATATTCTAGAAATTTTCACTAATTTTCTTGATATTTTTCTAGAACATTCTGGAATTTTCCGGAAATTTCCATAACATTCTCATGCCTTTTGCAAAAGTTCATTTCGTTCTCTCATATGAAATCCTCTAAGGTGATACTCTTTTGACTCCTATTTCTTCGAGACCAACTCCTTCAGCTAAAAACAGAAACTTTCTTCGTGGATGGGGGATGGAAGGCTAGAATACCATATAACCCTCATGGGGTTACGGGGTTCAGTTTCGGAGCTTTAGCGGCACTCACACATTGCACACTTACTTTTATGATATATTTTTATGTACTGTACATATATTGAATAACGATCTGCACACAGCCATCTATTTATGGACTAATCAATGTTTAAGATACTTATTAATTCTATAATTTACGAGATCGTGGGAATAAATGAACGATACATAAAATGAAGGCAGAAAAGAAATGAAAGACTATTTCATACCAAAAGAGCTACCATTACCTTCATTAAATTTTTATGCATAAATTATTCAGTTATCGTTTGTAATTAACGAAATATTACATAAAACTTTTATACAACGAATTTAGATACACACTAAATGACTAAATCAAACAAGAATCGTTCAGGTTTAAAGAAGAGAAAATTGTATCAAGGAATAATGACTCAACTTGCATTTGATTCTCTTTTTGCCAAAAGGACTTCTGCGAATGAGTGCGAAATCTGTGTAAAAGTTTAAGTAACCTTAATGGTTATGAAGTTGATTTTCTTTATGTTTCTCATTAGATAATTGATAAATGTCCGGAGATCCCAACGATCGATCGAGAAACGAAATTACATAACGTATTCGTATCGGAGACGCGATGACGACGTCGTTATGGCATCGTTTCATACGTTGTGTTGTTGAGTAGGTACACGGTTCGGCCGTCAAGTTTCCTGTAATTTTGCCCATAAACCGACCCGCTACTGGCTGTACTGTAGCGGTCCTTTCAGTTTTACGACCTCCTTCATGCATGCCCAATGCTGCAGTCACTACTCGGTTCGGCTACATAAAGAGCATATTAAGTGGAGTCACACGTGTGTAATCATGCGTTGACCCTGTGAGCGGTGACTCTTACCAGGCCATTACTACTTTATGACTGTTATAAAAGCTTTTAGGCGCAGTTTATGTCATCCGCACGTATCGTTGTTCTCCATTCCGACCGCCTTAACGACGGCTAACGTGTAAAATATTTGACGATTCTTATTACCGACGATGTTAACGTGTATACCTACCTACCTACCTCTACCTATTTACGTGGCAAGACCGCGAGGGCTCCCTCTAATAGCCCTCACCCTCGGCTAGTTCCACGGATCTACTTTATTTGAATGCATGAGCCGCATGGGGTCCTGAATGAGCCAATTTTCCTGCGGACTCTCGCAAAATCCAACGGCTTAAACTCCAAGTGTTGCGGCAATTTAACTCAAACACAAAACTCAAAATTAAGTCCCATTATACAATTCTTGAAATTATTCACTTTGAAGGACGATGTCGGATTATTTATAAGTACATATGAACCGCCACTGGTTATGGCCCGCGGCGCTTACACAGCGAGCTATGCATAGGATGCTGAGTAAGTTAGAGTAAGTGGGCGGAATTGACGTGCACCTTACAGTTTGTCTTTCGCATTTGTCCTTTCTTGCAATATAAGAGAATTAACGACCAAGAGTATACACACTTCCATATTATATACACGTTGCAGAGTTGCAGTAGCTCGTTGCTCCTTCATTTGATACATTCCATAAAATATGACAGTTATCTCTTATACGACTTGGCTTAGCGTCGCTACCATTTTATGCGCCATAATTTATTTTCAACGCCATCAAATAAATTTCGGATAAGTTGCTTTATTTGACGTCGCCAACGAAATAAATTACAAGTTTATTGTCGTTGCCAGCAGACTTACATACATAAGGTAATCACACACAGTGTATAAAGTTGTAAACTTCTTAATGTGCCACCACCACTCCGGTTTAACTACTACTTTTCTTGGTCGACGAAGAAAGTGGAGGCTTAACACCAATTAAAACCCATGATCTTATAACATCGACAATAATCGTAAAAATACCGTTTCCAAGAACTTCAGCTTTACTGGTTCTTTAGGAATCACTTTGGATGGAAACAATAAACTGAATGTCCTCTACTCAAAGTAAAAAATGTTAAATGAGACGAAGCAACGAAGAGCCAGTGAGGATGATGGCGAAAAATTGTGAATTACAGGATATAAGACCAAAATGATAGACGTACTGTAGTTTCTGAATCTTTAAAAACGTTTAACCGGAATTATATTTGAAAAGTATTTTGAACTCTCATCAATTTATCAAATAAAAACAATTATTCACAGAGAAACAACTAAATAATAATCAAAATCTCGGATTATGTTATCCTGATTGAGGGTAAACCACTGACTTCCAAAGCTGACATTAGATAAAACAGCAATCTCCTATCCTGGCTGAAGTGGAGGTTAACGTGCCAAGCTTCTATCTTGGTTGGAAGGTAGGTTAAAAATTAAGGATTGTTATCCTCCTGGGATTCAATGTTTGATGAGGAATGTTACACGAGGATCTATCGGATAAGAGACAGTCAGGATGATGGGAAAGGAAAATTGTGAGTTACAAAATTTGAGAGCACATGAAAAGGCTAGAAAATAATTAACAACCCAAATTATATTATCCTGACTTTCTAAGCTGCCTGATGATAAAGCAATACCTAATTCTTTGTCCTAACTGTAGTGAAAGTAATGTAGGTAGGTGCTAACTTCCTATCCTAGTTAGATGTTAGGCTAAAAATTAAAATTGTAGTCTTCCTGAGATGCAATGTTTGATGAAGAATATTACACGAGACAAAGTATCCATCGGATAAGAGCCATGACGGAAGAAAAATTGTGAATTACAGAAATTCTTGAGGCCAGAATGATGGATGTACTGTCGTTTCGGAATCCCAAGAAAAAACGTATGAAGACATTTATATTTCTATTTGGAATTCTTTTTTAACTCATAATAATTCATCAAATTAAAAAATTAATTGACATAGAAAAGGCCAGGAAATAATTAACATTCTGAATTGTATTATCTTGACTAAAAGGTAAACTTATGACTTCCTAACCTAATCCCTAGAAATATTTCAGCCAATAATTTCTTCTTTGTAATAATTACTATAAAATCATAAATGTCTTGTCCTTTCAATTAAAGGGTCCCTAAAATTGGTGTCCCTGTGTTTTACAATGATTAGAGGACATCCAGTTTATTGTTTGATAGACCAGTCTTCTGCTCAAAGTAAAAAAATGTCGGTCATTTGGATTTGATTCAATTCGTTTTGTATCCTCTCCCTATACAATTTTCATTATTCTAGTAGATAGGGTAAAGGGAGATTATTTGTTGATATTTTTAGAAAAACTTGATGTTAATGTTTATTAGTAGGTATTCAGTTTAATTAACTGATATAACCTAACATTGTTATTTAGTATCCAGAGCAGATATTCCATCCATAAATTATAATAAATAACTACGGATAATATCATAAAATTTATTTTGAAAAAAGAACGCTTAGAGATGCAATTTGGTGACATATGGTAGGTCGTCAGGTATTTTGGTGATATAAAAATTTTAATAGCATTGATCGTATCTGAAGTACCTACAATTGATCCATGAGATCCATGGAGGTGATGCCTAGGCAATCCTCGTGATAAGGAGTTAAACAGTATGAACACTGGATCCATTCAGCTCTATTTTTTTGTTTTACATCCTCAGAATACCACTTACCGCATGATCCACACTGCTAGTCGTCATTTTTTGGAGCAGTTATCTTCTTATTGGTTAGCGATGTGGATGGTGATGGTGCTGTTGGTTGTGCTGCTGGAAATGGTGGTCGTGAAGATACTGCAGATGGATATTGTGTATTCGCAACACATTTTCCTTTGGTCCTGTCCGTAGCCTTTTTTGCTTTAGTTGCTTTTGCTTTAGAAGCAGTTGATATTATTGGCAGTACTGATGAGGTTATAAAAGGATCTTCTCCTACAGATGTTAAGCATTTCGCACTTGAGTCCCTTTTTGGTTTTGTTTTAATAATCTGCTTCTTTAATACTTTGGCGGTTTTTAGAATTTCTTGAACTCCTGAAGTAGCTGCAACATTTATAATTGGTACTGGTAATGACAAATAAATAACCCTCAATTACTGACATAATACACTTTCCGAATATGCACGACACCACATTGTTACACCTTATAGAAAACCGTACTGACAACCTAAAGTTCAATATTTTTTATTGTATAAAAACACCATCAAAAAACCTAAGAAATTACGTTCATGACTTAAGGAATAACTCTGGATATAGAAGTTATTGGACACACACTCATAAAACGACAATAAAACAAATTACACTAGAAAGTTTTTCATAATAATAGCTGCACGAATTAAATTTTTACAAAAAGTCCTACAAATCTCGACAATGAAACGCGCAATATGTTGTTATCTCTTTCGCTCTTGCGGCAGAGTGCTTGCATCATTTCGCGTCACTGTGTGGGTAAGCAACGTCCTAAAAGACTAAAAAATTTCACCAAATTATATATCTATCCAACAAGCAAGTTTCTTTGTTGTTGGGAATAAAGAAAATTATAAACAATTACTGAAGCAGAAGACCAGAGACGTCGGATGGTATCGATTAGTAGTCCACAAACTGTCGGCATATATCATGGTTAATGATCCAGAAATCCATCACGGGCTCGATAATTTGCGGCGACAGCTGAAGTTGAGAAAAGATGACGTACCTATATTCATCTGACACTGCCTCCCATCAATCTTTGCCACCGACGACAACATGGAGAGGAGCATCTACGGTAGGCACCAGTTGCTGCACTCGTCATCGTTAGAAGGTAGTCCAAATACTGATATTCATTCAATAGTCCTTATTTAATATTGATAAGAACGTTCATCCAGATAGGTTATTGATTTCGAAATGTCTGTATTGCTACCAATATATTTAAGAGCTTTCAAAGTACTTGAAGGCTACCCATTTTCCTTTGGTAATTTAAAGTCCTGACTTTAAATTGTGGACATCAAGAACCGCAGGATTTTTGGCTTAAGATTGATAATATTGGAGGCATAATTTGAGATTCTGTTAGATCTATTGTTAAAAAATTTTAACTTATAATACTCACATAATCGAATAAACAACGTTGTCTGTTACAAATTTTGGGTCAATGTTTCAATAGACCCATAAACATCTAAAATTGTCTATGTCCAAGTCAGATATAACACGAAACAGTTGTTGTAAATCTGCGGTTTGAGATATGCCCATCTAAATCCTCATATAGATACATATGTGTATGGGTTACATTGCATTATTGTTGGAGAGTAATTGTTTCGGTGTTGTCGCAGCTGCCCTTGGCTGCCACTTAGAAGTGCACATTCGTGTAACCCTCTAGTAGTTGCTTGTATGATGAATTGTGACCGGAATAAGTATGACAAGATAATATTCGCTGTCGGGGTGATGAATATTCATGAACTTTCGGCCCTTATTTTCACACATGGTTTCTCCTCCTGACGGCAGTAATTCATTTAACATAAAACACCAACAGATGGAACGATTGCATCAGTAATAAGTGGTAAAAAGTGGGACGTATTTTGCTTGTGTGTTTGTACGTTTGTAGGTACAAATAGCGACGATAGGTAGTTTAGGGTTGTACAAATTGATATAAATGTCCTACGAGACGTTATCTTCATCCGGCTGTCAAATGAAGAATATTAAACAGGGACACCAACTTTAGGGACCCTTTAATAGAAAGGACAAGACATTTATAGTTTTATAGTACCTAATTATTACATCTAAGAAATTATTGGCTGAAATATTTCTAAGAATTTAAAGTATAGTATATATTAGTATATAGTATCCTTCCTTCCTTCTAGCTTAGGGCTGCCATCTCTAAAACCTGCCCCCCCAGGACCGGAAGCGTAAGTTCCCTAGATTTTGGAGCTTTTACCCCGGACATTTCAAATCATTTCAAGAACATTATAACAGTACCATCAATATAATTTTACTAACATAATGTTACGTTCGTCACAATCTACATCAATTTATCACAAACAGTCATCTGCATGACCTTAATACTAAAAATAATAACAAACTAGCACTACATAAATGAAGATTGGCTACGATTATGTGACAAAACTATATGGAAAGACCAATTAGAATTAAATAAGAAAAATTGCTCAGTCAGTTTTTAAAAGAGCAAACCTCGAGTTTCTTGTCTGTTCTTCACTGCCTTTTTGTGAACAGACATAGTGTTAAAAAACAAAATGTTACCTTTTGCACCCCACCCCCTATTTGTAATACCTATATAAACATTGTCATTTACATTTTAAGATTAGTAACCGTTTGTAGTAGGTACTCTTGAAAATGACCGTCTAGGTTCGAAACAATTGTCGAGTAATAAAAGTTTATTTGCAGAAACGTTTGTTTGTGTGTTTTCTTATTAAAATGTTTCTCCACGAATGCACCCACGATAGTTTAAAAATGTTAATGACTTATTTTAGTAAAGATTGCTGTTTAATGAAATAAAAATATATGAATGAATAATTTTGACTTTGACTTCAGAAAGTTGAAATTCGGCGCAGAGGTTCTTTCTATAACGTAAGCAGGGAATAAGAAAGGTTTTTAAGGAATTCCCACGGGAACAAAGTCCCCGGACATCAGCTAGTTTACTTATATTTATCGGATTTACCAATAGCTTTCAGAACTTCTTTTTTAGTTAATAAAAAATTATAGAATTCGGTGCAATCCTTATAGCCTCTGAAGTTGAATTTAATTTTGAGTAACGACGAGACTGTTTCAGGATTCAATGCATTCCTTTCTTTTGTCCACTGTTGCGTCATGAGAGAAAATATTCTTTCAACATGCGCATTATGCACAGGGATGCAAAAAAAATATTGAGCTATTTTTAGTAATTCTGAATATAAATGGGCATTTGGTGTTCTAAAGAATTGTAACCATAGTTGATTAGCATTTAAAAGCGCCACACCCCCAATCCCCACTCGCGTAGTACAATAGCGTCGGCACCGTGTACGGTGAAATACCTAATCCATAGTTTTTATTTATGTACTTAAATTATGGGAACGCATCTGATTGAAAACCCGGACTTTTATTGTAGTCCGGGTTGCACCCGGACTACAATTTAAACCCCGCCCGGATGCTCCCCGGACGTCTTCCAAACTAGGAAAATATCCGGGGAAACCCGGACGGATGGCAGCCCTATTCTAGCTTGCGAAACACTGATTTTCAGGAAGATCACACTTCAGCCAGGATAAGAGATTACTGCTTTATCATCAGACAGCTTAGGAAGTCATAAGTTTACTTTTTAGTCACGATAATACAATTCAGAATGTTAATTATTTCCTGGCCTTTTCTATGTCATTTTCTTTTTTAATTTGATGAATTATTGTGAGTTAAAAATATTTTCCAAATAGAAATATAAATGCCTTCATACGTTTTTTGGGATTCCGAAATGACAGTACATCCATCATTTTAGCCTCAAGTTCTGTAATTCACAATTTTTCTTCCCTCATCGTCATTACTGGCTCTTATTCGATAGATACTTTGTCTCGTTTAATATTCCTCATCAAAAATAGAACCTCAGGAAGACTACAATCTTTAATTATTAGCCTAACATCCAAGTAGGATCCGCGGTTAGTACATTACTTCCACTACAGTCAGGATAAAGAATTTGGAATTGCAGGTTTAATCTTAATTAGGATAGTATAATTTGGGATGTTAATTATTTTCTAGCCTTTTCTCTGTTAACTACACTACATTATTTCATCTGCCCTCAAATTCTGTTAAGTTACAATTTTCCTTTCCCATCTTCCTGACCAGCTCTTCATGTAACATTCCTCATCAAACATTGAATCGTAGGAGGATAACAATCCTTAATTTTTAGCCTACCTTCCAACCAGGATAGAAGCTTGGCACGTTAACCTCCACTTCAGCCAGGATAGAAGATTACTGCTTTATCTCCTGCCAGCTTACGAAATCAGTGGTTTATTTACCTTTAGTCAGGATAGTATTATCCGGTATGTCAATTACTTTCTATTTTTTTTTTAATCTCATGAATTAATAAGAGTTCAAAATATTTTCTAAATAGAGTATCAAAATACAGAGAATGTGTCATAGTGTTTGTTGGATCGAAATTTCTTGTTAATCAGATTAAATTTTCGGCTGTCTGCATATTAAATAAACCTTTGTTCGAAATCAGTGTATATGACGGACCTCTATTCTTCTATTGTATACCAAATAACGATAGAAACGAATCAGGTGTCATTACCCATTGTATTAAAAAACAAAAGGGTAAGAAACGGGACCGTTAGGTAAAGGTACGTGTCAGTAATGTTTACCAATGCCACAATTTCTTCGAATTGGAACTTATCTGTTCTTAGGAAAACACCTATTTTTTATGACAAGAATTGATAGATAACATAAGATTAAAAATAACGAATCTTGCTCTTTATTCTGTGTATGTTTAAAGATTCTACTGAACAGCTTTTTTAGCATAACTTGAACGTATTTCATCTCGTAACACAATAAATCAACGGAAAAAAGAATATTCAGTGACGTTATGCCGCATGTTATCGTTTCGTAGGAAGAATGGAAAATACACGTGGCACATACGTATACATTTATAGGTACATATGAATGTATGGATGAATGTGTGCATGTTTTTCGCTCATCGCATAAATATTCCTTCCCCTGAAATATGGATTTTTATTATCGCAAATGCAAAGTCATAAATTTAATGAAAGGCGGCATTGTTGTATCAGAACGAATTTATTATTACGGCACTGTAAACCAGCACTTATTGCCGTTCACAAATCAGTAAAAACGCCATTATAACTTCGGTTATTTATTGGTTTTTATTTGAAGGGGTCTTTATTGCCGACGTCAATCGGCACCTTTGAACTGCCAAAGCTACAAAGGGGCCTGGGTTTATGGTACCCAATCCGCCCCATATACCACCATGAAGTGCCGATTATGGTCGATTTCGACGTTCACTGGCATCCTATCACATAAAATATTCGCCATACACGGACGGACACGTTCAGTGAAAACAAACGTGCCCCATCATAAAGGTACCTTTTGGTCCTTTTTTACCAAGATGTTTGCCTATATCCAGGTGAAGCGATGTTTATTGAATTGAAACTGGACAGGACGTAGTAAATATCACATTCGATTAGGATTAATGTAACTAACTCATTGACATATATTCTGATCTGGTTATTTTATTATATTCTTTCATTGAATTATAAACTTATACTTATACAGGGTTTTTCAAGTTGATGGGCTAGTAGAAGTGTATGAATTAGTAGAGTGAATTCAACTATGAAACTTGGGCTCATTTGGTTATTGTTTATACCGCTTCTTTTAAAAATATTTTCAAGTTCGATTTACATCCGGTTATACCGGAAATCGATACCAACTTTGTTATTTTAAATGGAATGGTATATTTTTCACGCTGAATTCGAATAAAACGTGTAATTCTAAGGTAAGTTTGATAACCAACTTGTACACATATGACGATCGGTTTCTGAGTTAATTTAATTTATAGAAAAAAAAATCGCTATTGCAACTCAAATTATGAAAAATCATAACTTCCACAAAATACCACTCAGACTGTTGAAATTTTTACGAGTAATAGCTGAATATTAGTGCTGACACCTTGACAAAATTGAGCTAAATAATTTATACAGGGCGTTCGAAATAAAATTCTAAAGTTTAAGAACTTCAAACACGAATAACTTCATTTTTTCAAATGGCACCTACCATTTTTATTTTTTCAATCGACTCCTTTTTTTATCCTCTTTCAATCTATTTTGGACACTTCCTATTGTTTTATTTGAAAATTTTCGAGTAATTTTGAATTATTACTTAAAATAGCCAATTTTAATCTTTTTCGCATAAAAAAGTGTCCCTTGGAAAAATAACAACTAACGGCAATCAATGCAAAATGAAGCCAAAAATCGCATTTTCGATTAATTTCTGTTACAAAAAATAATCAAAAACGAAAACTTCAACTTAAGTATTTTTTATAAACGTTTGTCTCGGACATCTCCCCAACAGAAATTAAGCGATAAAAAAGGTTTTACTGTGATTTTGCTTTGTTTGTCGTTAGTTGTCAGTTGTCCAAGGCACACTCTTATTACGCGAAAATTAATGAAATTATCTATATATTTTAAAAATTCTAAATTACTCAAAATTTTTCAAATAAAACACTAGGGAGTATCGATATGAATCGAAAGAGGATAAAAAAAGGAATCGATTGAAAAAAAAAATGGCAGGTGCAATTTGAAAAAACGAAGTTATTAGTGTTTGAAGTTCTTAAACTTTAGAATTTTATTTTGAACGCCCTGTATAAATAATTTAGTTCAATTTTGTCAAGGCATTAGCACTAATATTCAGCTATTACTAGTAAAAATTTCAACAGTCTGAGTCGTATTTTGTGGAAGTTATGATTTTTCATAATTTGAGTTGCAATAGCGATTTTTTTTTATAAATTAAATTAATTCAGAAACCGATCGTTATATGTGTACAAGTTGGTTATCAAACTTACCTTACAATTACACGTTCTATTCGAATTTAGTGTAAAAAATATACCATTCCATTTAAAATGACAAAGTTGGTATCGACTTCCGGGGATAACCGGATGTAAATCGAACTTGAAAATATTTTTAAAAAAAGTGACATAAACAATAACCAAATGAGCCCAAGTTTCAGAATTGAATTCCTTCTACTAATTCATATATGTACTTCTAATAGTCTATCAACTTGCAAAACCCTGTATACAATTGCCTAAACAAAAATTTTAGAGAGCACAAAAGTAAATAAAATAACTCTTATAATCTAAAAAGAAAAAAGGAAAACAAAAAACAAGAAATTATTCATTCTAAACCTACTTACCCTATTTTCCCAATAATACCTCTTAGAGGAAACCCTAAGGTGATTGTTAAACATTTTGTATTTTAATTACCTTTCTTTTTATTTTTTTAACAAGGTCAGACCATCTTCTCTATTTAATAACCTTTTACATTCCTCTTCTTCTATCCTTTCGTCACACCCCCCCCCCAACACATACATTAATGTTTCTTCTCCTTTTTAACACATACTTCATCTTTCATCTTCATTCCTCATCCAACATTTACATCCTCTGCTTTCATTCCCTATTTTATACCTTACGAAAACATTTATATCCTTCTTTTGATTTATGTATTGCGGTTTAAATTCTCCTTGCCAATGTTCCCAAAGTACTTTTCCATATTTTCAGAATATTTTAATCTATCTATACTTCTCATGTCCTCTCCTCTTATAGTTACAGTACATCTTATCTTCACTAACTGCTCTACATTTATTCTTAAACTACCCCGTTAATTTAATTGCTCTTAGCTTAAACTTAGTTCCTCTAACGCATCATCTCTTCCTTTATCATACCTATTTTTGATTCCCACATTTAGGACTGTTTTTCTCCACACCTCCTTTCTTATGTCCTCATCTAAATTTTCTAGTTTTCTTTCGTATTTAACTACCCTTTTTCTAGTTTCCTCTACAACCTTACCACATTTCAGCTCCCTTCTAACTACAAAGTCTGGTGTGTCTAAAATATGGGTCAAAAATATAAATATAATATCGATCAATGTATTCCTTTATGTATATAATAAAGGCACATATATGAGTACTGATTGATATCCTATTTGAAAACGAATAATCCATGTGGTTTAACGGAAAAGGGAAGTTAAATGATGTTGGGTTTGAAATATTAAAAAATTAATTTTTCCTTCACAAACAGTAATTTTTGTCACGTAGGTATAGGAAGTTATAGTTAATAAATAAACAGTACTGAAAGCGTTTCATATTGTTAGCCAGCCAGCCTTCTACCTGTATATTTTAAAAAGTAATTATACATGAAGATGGGTTTTCGAGTTTCCTGAATATTACGTTAGTTCGGTAAGTGTGCCATTATGCCAGTCCATTATTTGAAATGACCGTAATTGAAAGTAATTATAGACGATCCTGCCCCGTTCTGCTTTATACGTATGATTACCCGCAATTTCGAGTTGAATAGAAAATTGCCGGAAAACTATACGTTTACTTCAAATTTAAGTCATCGATTTGCCGCTCCTCTATTTGGTTTGGTCGGGACTGTAATTTCTGACACGACCCATTATTTTCGGCCGTTTACCAATTCGACAGAGCCCCTTCGGCTGGCGCCTCGATTCCGGAGCCCCCGCCGCATCTATGATAATAAATGCACACAAAAATGACCGATGGCCCCATAATAACCGACGGAAACTTTCAAAATGTTAAAGGACCCGGTCATAACTTTAATAGGGCAATATACAATGTATTATACGTGAACTATAATAAATTGTAAGAAGTCGTGCATATTTTCTATGACGATTCCTTGTTAGTCCAATTCGCACCTTTTTTGCCATTTCCGGTTCCATGGCACCAGGCGGCATTACCTCTTAGAAGTCTTTTTTTAAATAAATGTTATCCATTAGCAAATCTGTCCAAAGTATAATTTGCATTGCAAAATTAAATTTAGCTTATGTTCTCATTCGTACTTATTCAAGATTTGTTTTTCCATTTACTAGACTCAGTCAGTTTAAATCCAGAAGTAATCATGATTGTCCTATTACAATTACTAACTGTAGTATTTTTTTAATAACGAAGTATTAATTATATTAGAAATACAATTACACTCAGTTATACAGGGTTATACGGAATTTTATGGCCAAAATACGAGACTTTAAAAAACTTTAACTTTTGGCTTATGTAGGGGTCTATTATGGTTTAAATGTCGTATTTATATCTAATCAAAAGCTTAAAAAATAAGTTTCAAGCCTTTAGCTTGATATCTACTTATCTATCTCTGTACCAAATTCTCATTTAAATCGGTTCAGTAGTTTGGGCGTGATTGCGTAACACACAGACAGACAGAGTTACTTTCGCATTTATAATATTATAGATTAATATAGTTTAATTATAGTTTATAACAATTTATATAGCTTAGTATTTAACTACTTTTATTGATCCAAATAAACAAAACCTTTATAACTTTTTACACTTAATATTTTAATTTTCTGGGCCGTAAGCTTTTTGGACGACGTCATTACACAAAAACTTTTTTATCCACTTTAGGGTAAAATTTTTACAAACATTGAATGTCTTATTTATTTATATCTAATCAAATCAGCCTAAAAAACAAGTTTCAAGCTTCTATCTTTAAAAATTACGGAACTTCCGCACAAATTTTCCTATTTCAACCCCTTACAACCCTTTTTTCCACAAAATACGACTCAGACTGTTAAAATTTTTACGAGTAATACCTGAATATTAGTGCTAACACCTTGACAAAATTGAGCTAAATAATTTATACAGGGCGTTCAAAATAAAATTCTAAAGTTTAAGAACTTCAAACACGAATAACTTCATTTTTTCAAATGGCACCTACCATTTTTATTTTTTCAATCGACTCCTTTTTTTATCCTCTTTCAATCTATATGGACACTTCCTATTGTTTTATTTGAAAATTATCGAGTAATTTTGAATTATTACTTAAAATAGCCAATTTTAATCTTTTTCGCATAAAAAAGTGTCCCTTGGAAAAATGACAACTAACGGAAATCAATGCAAAATGAAGCCAAAAATCGCATTTTCGATTAATTTCTGTTACAAAAAATAATCAAAAACGAAAACTTCAACTTAAGTATTTTTTATAAACGTTCGTCTCGGACATCTCCCCAACAGAAATTAAGCGATAAAAAAGGTTTTACTGTGATTTTGCTTTGTTTGTCGTTAGTTGTCAGTTGTCCAAGGCACACTCTTATTACGCGAAAATTAATGAAATTATCTATATATATAATAAATATAACTTTTTACACTTAATATTTTAATTTTCTGGGCCGTAAGCTTTTTGGACGACGTCATTACACAAAAACTTTTTTATCCACTTTAGGGTAAAATTTTTACAAACATTGAATGTCTTATTTATTTATATCTAATCAAATCAGCCTAAAAAATAAGTTTCAAGCTTCTATCTTTAAAAATTACGGAACTTCCGCACAAATTTTCCTATTTCAACCCCTTACAACCCTTTTTTCGCATTAAAAAGTAGCCTATGTCCTTTCTCAGGCTCTAGTTTATCTCTGTACCAAATTTCATTTAAATCGGTTTAGTAAATTTTAGGCGAGATTGTGTAGCATACAGACAGTTACTTTCGCATTTATAATATTCCACGAATTCATTTTCATCGATTTTCCCATGGGAATACGATATTTTTCCGCAGTAAAACGTAGCCTATGTGTTACTCCAGGGTGTCAGCTAACTCTATACCAAATTTTATTAAAATCGCTCCAGCCGTTCAGACGTGAAGAAGTAACAAACGTACACACTCACTAACTTTCCCCTTTATAATGTTACGAGTACTTGCCAATTAAGTTGGTGTGAGCATAATTAATGAACATCTTCCCTGATTACATAAGGAATATTCTCGGCTTTCCTGATACATCTAGAAAACACCAGCAAAGATCAATGGGAAAACAATTGAATTACTAGACGGCTGTAGAATACCCTAGAAAAAGGCTGAGAAGACTATAAAAGCGGACGAGACACTCACACCGAGTTAGTTGACAGTTTACAGTAACAGCTGATGCAAAGCGATCGATAGGCGATACAGGCGAACCATAGAGGCGATAGTGTTCATAGAGAGCGATAAATAGTGTCTACCGGAACGGCGATTAAAAAGTGACTTTTAGTGAAATAAATTGTGCGGACTTGTTCATAACTGTAGTGTAGTCAAATTAATTTTAGTAATTAAATAAACTCGTTGTTTTGTTTTGTTAATTGTGTTTTCTGTGACCGAACACGTCACATTTGGTGTCAGGAGTGGGATAGTAAGGGAATTGAAGATTCCCTAAGAAAGTTAGTGCGACAGATCGTAGAAGAGGTCCGAAGAGAAGAAGAATTTTGAAGCCTTATGCCAGTAACAAGAAAACAATCAACAATAATGGAAGAACAAATAAAGGCTTTAATGGAAATGATGAAGGCAATGAAGGCAGGCCAGGAAGAAATGAAGGCAGGCCAGGAAGAAATGAAGGCAGGCCAGGAAGAAATGAAAGAAGAATTGAAGAATAAAATGGAAGCTGGACAGGAAGAAATGAAATTAGCACAAGAAGAAATGAAGGCGGGCCAAGTAGAAATTAAGGCAGGTCAAGAAAAATTGATTGAAGATATGAGAGCAATAAAAATTGAGCAGGAAGGATTGAAAGAACAGTTAAAAGAAGTCAGAACCGAAGTGCAAGAAGAGTTAAAGGAAGTCAGAGTAGAAGTGCAAGAAGAATTAAAGGAAGTACGACAAGAATTGGAGACGACACAAGAGAAACTAAGAGATCAGTTGAAAGAAGAAGTACAAAAGGAAGTAGAGAAGATGAGACAGAAGTTCGAGAACACTAGACCGGCTAGTGAAGTGAAGTCCGAAGACACTGCGAAAACGATTAGAATTAAACCACCGACTTTCGACGGAAAAGTTTGCTGGTCTGTATACAAACGACAGTTCGAGGCAGCGGCAGAAGCAAACAACTGGAACGATTTTGAGAAAGCAACGGCGCTGGTCATAGCTCTGCGAGGAGAAGCATTGGATGTCCTTCAAGGTATTCCAGAGCGCCAACAACGAGACTTCTCTGCGCTGCTAGAGCGACTTGAAATGAGATATGGCGACAAACATTTACAACAAGTGTACCAAACCCAACTAAAGTGTCGCAATCAGAGGACATCAGAAAATCTACAGGAGTTCGAGGCCGATGTGGAACGTCTAGTTAGATTGGCCTATCCTACCGCTCCGCAGGACTTCGCAGACCAGCTAGCAGTCCAAACATTCGTCGATGGCGTGAGGGACACCGACTTACAGCAAGTTCTCCGTTTGGCCCGCCATAAGACTGCGAGTGACGCACTGGCGCACGCCTTAGAATTCGAAGCTGCAAAACAAGCTTCCAAGGGCCACGTGCGTGTACGCCAAACAGCTGTTGAAGACAACGAATACAAGAATGAAGTTACGAGGCTGATTAAAGAATGCGTCGAAACTGTCAAGAAGACTACCATCAACGACAAGAGAGAATCGGCCAAATGTTGGGAATGCGGGAAGGTCGGTCACTTTTCCCGAGACTGTGACAAAAACAAAGGAAGACCAAGGTGCTGGGAATGTGGAAGGCACGGACATTTACGGCGAGACTGCCCGGCCGAAGAACGCCGTGCGGACCGACAGCAGTCGGGAAACTAAGATCAGCCAACTTTGAGGGGCGCAAGTTGGCTTCTCCCCACCAAGCCCCAGCAGAAATCGTCGTTTCCCAACTAAACGGAAGCAAGTCCTTATTCGTCGAAGGTCACATCAACAACAAGAAGGTTAGAATGGTGGTCGATACGGGAGCTTCTAAGACCATAATCCGCCCGAACATCGTTAACGAGTGGAGAATCCGTCCCCTGCAGAGGAAGCTACGTTTGACCACGGTTACCGGAGAAACAGCGCCGATTAGAGGAGAATGCGACATCGAATTGAGATT
Organism: Agrilus mali; assembly: GCA_029378335.1. Lineage (NCBI taxonomy): Eukaryota > Metazoa > Arthropoda > Insecta > Coleoptera > Buprestidae > Agrilus > Agrilus mali. Next base: position 10,848,682 of record CM055663.1, on the reverse strand, counting down.
GGGAGAAGTATGCCTTCGACACAGGGCACTGGTAGCCGATGTCGCCGACGACGTGATCATTGGATTGGATCTTCTTGAACGAAACAAAATTAATCTGGATTTGGGCTCCGGCATTTTACGCATCGGCAAGGAAGAGTTGGTGATGACAAACCCCACCAAAGAGTACGGTCTTCGAAAGGTCATCGTAGCAGAAGACCGATTACTACCTGCTAGATCCGAGGTAGTTCTCAAAATAAACATCGACGGCGAAGGTGCGGATGGTTTGGTGGGGATAGTAGAAGCCAAAAACCCGGATTTGACACAGAAAGCCATACTGATAGGACGAACATTAATTCGAACTGGGACGCCGAACGCATCTGTCAGAGTGGTCAATCTGAAGGACTTCGAGCAAAAAGTGTGTAAAGGAATGGAAATAGGAGTCCTTGAACCCGTGGTGTCCATCCTCCAGTGCGAAGTTGAAGCTGAACCCTCAATGGCAGAGAGCGAACCACTTCCAACCGTTCTTCGAGACTTAGTGCAGCGTTCGGCCACAAACCTTAACAGCGACCAAATTAGAAAATTCGAAGAACTACTCAGCAAGTATCGAAACGTCTTCGCCCTCTCTGACAACGACTTTGGGAGAACGAATCTGACATACCACCGTATAGACACGGGATCAGCTCGTCCTATTAAACAACCATCTAGAAGAGTTCCATGGGCTAAGCAAGAAGAAGTCAACAACCTGGTGAAGAACATGGAAGAACAGGGGGTAATCGAACCATCACAAAGTGCTTGGGCTTCGCCGATAGTGTTGGTTAGGAAGAAGGATGGATCGACCAGGTTCTGCGTTGACTACAGGAAGCTCAACGACGTAACTTTAAAGGACAGCTATCCCTTACCCAGAATCGACGACACCCTTGACAGCTTGGTTGGTGCCAAATGGTTTTCAACGTTAGATTTGAAGAGTGGATACTGGCAAGTGGAACTGGATCCACAAGACAAGCAGAAGACCGCATTCACGACTGGTTACGGGCTGTGGCACTTTAACGTTATGCCATTTGGACTATGTAACGCTCCCGCCACCTTCGAGCGACTTATGGAAAATGTGCTACAAGGGCTCAATTGGAAGGTTTGTCTGGTGTACCTAGACGACGTGATAGTACTGGGAAAGACATTCGAAGACCACCTCCAGAATGTCGAAGAAGTGATCAAGAAGCTTTCAGCAGCCAAGTTGAAACTCAGTCCCAAGAAATGCCATCTGTTTTGTAAGGAGGTGAAATATCTTGGCCACGTTATCACCTCAGAAGGAATAAGAACTGATCCTGACAAGACTGAAGCTGTGAGAAGTTGGCCTGTCCCGAAGAACCAACACGACTTGAGAAGCTTTTTGGGGCTGTGTTCCTATTACCGACGATTCGTAAAGGGATTTGCAGATATAGCTCGACCGCTCCACAAGTTAACAGAGGATGGTGTCCCTTTCCAATGGTCAGAACGATGTCAGCAAGCTTTTGAAACACTGAAGTCTACCTTTTCTCAAGCCCCAATACTGACGTACCCACAGTTCGACACAGACTTCATTGTCGATACGGATGCCAGCAATGTAGGAATTGGTGGTGTACTGTCGCAGATGCAGGAAGGAAAAGAAAAAGTCATTGGCTACTTCAGTAAGGCACTGTCAAAGCCGGAGCGAAACTATTGCGTGACCCGTAGAGAATTGCTGGCAGTCGTCAAAACTCTCGAACATTTCCATAAGTATCTCTACGGACGAAAATTCCTGCTAAGGACAGACCATGCGTCCCTGAAATGGCTGCTGCAATTTAAAAACCCAGAAGGACAACTGGCTCGATGGCTACAGCGGCTACAAGTATACGACTTCAGCATCGAGCATCGTGCTGGAAAACAACATGGTAACGCTGATGCCCTCTCGCGAAGACCATGCTCGAAGAACTGCAAACATTGCATGGCCGCCGAAAAGAAGGAACCAGTCAACTTGGCAAGGATCTGTCAGACGATGGTGGAACCTGAAGAACACTGGCAGAACGAAGACCTGGCGAAAGACCAAGATAACGACGAAGACATTAAACCGATACTGCGGTGGAAAAAGGCAGGAACAGCACGACCTACCTGGGCAGATGTTAGTAGTACGAGTACCATCACGAAGAGCTATTGGGCCTTATGGGATTCGCTCATCGTCGAGAATGGGGTACTAAAAAGAGTGTGGGAAAGCCCTGACGGAACTAAAATTCGACATCAAGTAGTTCTCCCGAAGAACAGAGTCAATGAGGTGCTGACAGAAGTCCATGGAGGTGTTGGTGGAGGACACTTCGGAGTAACAAAGACGTTGGAGAAGGTGCGAGAGCGATTTTATTGGCTAAAGTGTAGAAGAGACGTCGAAAATTGGTGTAGGAAGTGTTCAACGTGTGCGTCAGCCAAGGGACCTCAGACTCGAAGCCGAGGGCGAATGAAGCAGTACAATGTTGGTGCCCCATTTGAGAGAATAGCTCTGGACGTAGCAGGACCATTCCCAACAACAGCTGCTGGCAATAAGTACATCTTGGTAGTGATGGACTATTTTAGCAAATGGCCCGAAGTGTACGCAATCCCAAACCAAGAAGCTACTACGGTCGCTGGAATGCTGGTGAACCAATGGATCAGTCGGTATGGAGTTCCGATGGAGATCCACTCTGACCAGGGACGGAACTTCGAATCCAAGGTATTCCGGGAAGTCTGTGAGCTGCTAGGAATACAGAAAACTAGGACCACTCCATTACATCCACAATCTGACGGAATGGTCGAACGGTTTAACGCGACGCTGGAAACAAATTTGAAAATGGTTGTTAACGATCATCAGACAGACTGGGACCAGCATATACCTTTGTTCCTGTTGGCCTATCGAAGTGCGGTTCACGAGACCACCGGCAGAACACCAGCCAGCATTTTATTTGGAAGAGAGCTGAAGTTACCGATGGACATCCGGTTTGGACACCCAGAAGATCGGCGACCTTCAGCTACCGACTACGCACAACAGCTAGAGGAACGACTCGATACCATCCATAGAGCCGTTCGTAACAAAATCCAAGTAGGGAGTGACCGCATGAAGACCAGGTACGACCGGAGAGCCAACAGCACAGGATTCAGAGAAGGGGACCAGGTGTGGCTCTACAATCCTGTCCGTCGGAAAGGACGCTCACCGAAGCTACAGCGAGCCTGGGAAGGACCTTACACCGTGGTCAGAAGACTGAATGACGTGGTCTACCGTATTCAGAGAGGACCAAAGGCCAAGATGAAAGTTGTACACTTGGACCGCTTGGCGCCTTACAAAGGTCAAGACATTGATCGGGACGATCAATTCTAAGAAGGGGGCAGTGTTACGAGTACTTGCCAATTAAGTTGGTGTGAGCATAATTAATGAACATCTTCCCTGATTACATAAGGAATATTCTCGGCTTTCCTGATACATCTAGAAAACACCAGCAAAGATCAATGGGAAAACAATTGAATTACTAGACGGCTGTAGAATACCCTAGAAAAAGGCTGAGAAGACTATAAAAGCGGACGAGACACTCACACCGAGTTAGTTGACAGTTTACAGTAACAGCTGATGCAAAGCGATCGATAGGCGATACAGGCGAACCATAGAGGCGATAGTGTTCATAGAGAGCGATAAATAGTGTCTACCGGAACGGCGATTAAAAAGTGACTTTTAGTGAAATAAATTGTGCGGACTTGTTCATAACTGTAGTGTAGTCAAATTAATTTTAGTAATTAAATAAACTCGTTGTTTTGTTTTGTTAATTGTGTTTTCTGTGACCGAACACGTCACAATAATATTAGTGTGATTGTAATAAACAAGTCATTATATACAGGGTTTCTAAAAATTAATACTAGTTAAGTAAAAACTTCAAGGGGTTGTAACTTGATTACTTTAAATGAAATGCCATAGTTTTTTGATTAAATGTTCTAAATCATACGTCGACTAATTAAGTAAAACCAATAAAATATTAAATAAAATGTCGACCATCGATTTTCAGACACTTGGAAATTATTTTTTCGAAACCACCGCTACCTCTGGACAACATTTGCGGGTTAACACTTTCAAAAGCGTCTCATATGTGCATTTTCATATTTTGTGAAGTTATCGGAGGCGTATTGTATACAATTCCTATTATGTATCCCCAAAAAAAGAAAACTATTGGTATTAAGTTCGGGGATTTGGGGTGGAAATGTTTAAATCCACTTCTTTCAATCCACCTATGTATTTTGAAAGTTGGTATATAAAAATTGCCGAACCTCACGATGTTAATGAGGCGGAGTTAGCGGTAGTTTCGAAAAAATAATTTCCAAGTGTCTGGAAATCGATTCAAATTAATCAAGTTACAACCCGTTAAAGTTCTTACTTAAGTAGTATTAATTTTTTGACATTCTGTAAAAGATGACGAGTTTATTATAATTGGGATATAAAATATGATCTATTGTTACACTTCATTGTAAATTTCGCTTACATAACTTAAATACTTCTTAAGTATTTGAAACACGAAAATTAGGTCAGATTTTGATAAAATTCAAAATATTTAAAAAACCTTAAGGTTTAGGTATTAAAAACCGTATCAAAACAGACACTTGTTTTGATCGAAGAATCCAAAAATACAATAATATACTGGGGGTTCCATTTAAAAAAACATAACTTCGATAGTTTTAGGACATATACCTAACCCAAAAGTTAGTTTTTGAAAATCCCTTATTTTGACCATAATAATTCGTGCCTAATAGCGTAAATAACCCTGTAAGTATATTACAAAAAAAAAATGGGAAAATCAATTAAGATACTTTTGAAGTCATAATTTTTCTAATTTATATAAACACTATGTTTGTTATATTCTGTATAAATAAGACGTAATTATACCCACCAACGACTTATCTAATTATTTACCTTATAGTAAATAATATTCTATGATGAGTATGTAAAGTTTTAATGTATTTCTTAATGACCTGGATTTACCACCTCATAATTAATTTTTTGTACATACCTACAAGAAAGGTCACCCTTTCGCCCGGTATATCTCAGATAAAGCTGACAAATTGGCCAAACAAAAGGATCCATTTCTACAGCGGTCACGTACTTTTGTAGGTATCTGTCTATACAAAATAAAAGTACCTACAGACATTACAATGGTCGGTATTCTGGTAAATTTAATATTATGCTACTTCAGTTGTCGTGTCAAAGATCTTTGTCAAGTATTTTTCACAATAGTGAAGACCGCAGGGGGTTGTTAATGCTCTTTATGTACTTTTATGAACCTTGTTACAATAGGTTTATTTATGTTTGGCACCAAACATTCCGGTATGCACTCTAAATACGCCATAAAATCATAAATCTCATTTGAACATGGCTAATTAGAAATCTACCATCTACCTGGACCCATTTAACCAGTAAGTAGGTATACCTGTAGAAAGATTCTGTAAAAACTAACATACCTACAAAAATGTAAATATGAAGATATATGTTAACCTTTTCCTTAACTTCTTACAGTTAAATACATAATATATGGAAATATATGTACGTGGTAAGATTATATGAAGGATATCTAAACAGAAAGCAGCTAGAGTTAATAGAAAAAAAAAGAATATAGGGTTTTTGGGGAAAAATTAAGAATGTGGTTGAGATAAGCTAGAAAGGGGTAAAGATAGATACTGTTATAAAATACGTATATTATTTAGGATATATGATTAGTGACAATAATAGAGATGATTCGCACATTGTGACAGCCAGGTGACGAAGGCGAATGCAATTGTGGGTAGAATATGGGGGATAGGGAAAAAATATGTAATGAAGACTGGGTTAAAATATTTTAATTTAAATTTAATGTAGTAGTTAGGAGTGTATTATTTATGGGGTTGAAGTGTGGGTGTAGAAGGTAAGAGAAAAATGTACAAAAAATACATAAAAAGGACATTAAATTTAAATAAGAACGCACCAAACTACATAGTGGGACGATGGCTGAAGTGGCATTAAAAAGGGTAGTTGATTGTGAAGGAAAACTAGACAGGTTAGAAGAAGGAGACATCAGAAGGGAACAGTAGAGGAAAAGAGCGCTGCAGATAAGGAAAAAGAATATTATATCTAATATCTAAAATTCTCGTGTCGCAAGGCTAGTTACCATACTCTTCCGAAACGGCTTGACCGATAGATATTTATGAAATTTTATATGCATATTCAGTACGTTTGAGAATCGGCTACTATCTATTATTTATACCCCTAAGTGATAAGGGTTGTCCACCCCTAACTTTTTTAATTTTTTTGACAAAACTTTTTATTTTTATATTTTTATGATTTGGCATTAAAAAATACATATAACCCTTACTTTTCACCCTTCTGCCACCAACCCCCATTTTTTAATAGTGATATTAGTACTGTAATAATCTTCAACTCTCAGTAGTCGATAACTGATCAATTATTATCAATCGATGAGTCATCCCCGCCAGGCGTCTACTGATGTTACTACATACTCACCCAGCAAACAGCACGGAGTGGGGATGAGAATGAAGCAGATTTTTTTTAGAATGTTACAGGGAGTTCAAATATGTTCTAAGAAGTAAAAGAATGTTTTATTATAACATTTCAGAATGATTTGGTAATGTTCAAGAATGTTCCAGAACCTTGAAGATCATTCAAGAATGTTCCAGAGTGTTAAAAAAAGTTAGAAAATGTTTTGAATCATTATGGGATGTTCTGGATAGTTCTAAATTCGCGAATATTCTAGAATGTTCCATCAAACGTGTGATATATTCTTACCCGGGCAACGCCGGCTATTGCCGCTGGGGATGAGATAAGGAAAAAGCAAATTAAAGAGGCTGGTGTTTGAACAAAAAAAATTGGGTGATTGTAGTAAGATGGGGATGAATGTAGGGAAAAAAGTAACAGTGAGATATAAGGAACAAAACGGAGGGGAGAATTTAAGAAAAATTGAAGGTATGCGAGAGGGTTAATAGATATTTTTTGAGAGTGGCAGGGGGAAATGAAGCTAAAGCATTTGGCACAAAAAAAAGGCATTGGGATAATACCGAAGTTTAGGATGGCGAATGATAGGAAATGTAATGAGTGTAAGTATTTAATGAACGATGATGAGAAAATGTGCAGAATATGTGAAAGGAGTACACAGTCCTTGATGCACGTGTTGGAGGGATGTATGGATGTTGTTACGAATAATGTATGAGGATAATTAAGGAGAATGGAAAAGGTTTGAGACTATTAAGGGGAAGGTAAAGTTAGTACCTATGCACCCATCTTTTTGTTTGCACTGGTGCAAATTTGTATTGTAAGAATTGTTCAGATTTTATTTTTGCTACTTTTTTTAAGTTTAAGCGTTTTCTTAATTGAACCTTGTTTGCTTTTTTTGTTTTGGGTTTTAGAAGGATAATACTTGGCTATTGTCTGATAATTGTTAAGAAGAAAGTATAGGTAAGTTTTTTTTGTTGTAATGAAAACCGAGTGGGCTAATAAAATAATAAAACTATATCTACATGATTATGTCTTCAGCTACTTCACAACTGATTTTAATGAATTAGAGAGCAGTGTCTATGGTAATAAATAAATAATTAAAACTAATGAAATGAATCCAAATGGAATTATATATTATTAACAATTTTACTAGACTAATTTAAATATTTACTTACTTGATATTGTCCAGGGTCTTGAAATAATTAAAAAGCAGACTTTTGATAACCTTCGCTTGGTTAATAAAGCAAAAATATTTTTTTAAATTTGGATGTTTTTATTTACTGTACGTACCTATACTATTTTATATTTTTAAAGATAAGTGGCAGGTATAAGTAATTTATTGGCACGATTTCAATTTAATTTATTAGTTATAAATCTATTACGATGTGTTTTTTTCCTGTTCTCATGGAAATGACAATTTTTTATCGGAATTATGGAACGAATTTTTCACTTAATTTAACGTGCTTAATAAATGAAAACAATAATAAATTATTATGTGTACATGCGTGTAATAAATGATTTCATCGAGTTTTGAATCCCGTCTTTACTATACCTACATATGGTACATACATACATGTGTGACTACATTTATGTTTGCGTTATAAATGGCAAACACACATACAAAAACTATAAACGTGGAATGTGATGATGTGCATCACATGAAAGTAAATTGATCGTTACATGTGTCGATTTATACGCTAATAAAAATATAAAACCGAAAGCTAAAAACGTAAACACATAAAATTATAAATAACGTTATTTTCTGAGATGTTTTAGTACTTTTTTATTATTATACAATGTACTCAACGACGTGTGAAGATTTTAATTTACGGCACATTTTTCCTTGAAGAAAACAGGTAAAGAATGCGTTAATAACTTTAATAACTAAGCCATTTGTGAGAGAGATTGCTTATAATAACATATTGCGAAGGACTTGCCTTGTTATCGCTATATTATAATCATTAAATTATAATTTCCATCAATTAGTATTTATGTTAATATCGTTAAATTATACACTAGAAAACGTGCAATTAATTATAAAAAAAAATCTTCGTGTATATGAGTAGATACCTACAAGTAAATCGTAATTTAGACAGCTTTGTAGATAAGAATGGCAGATTTATTATGTTAAATTTCATCACGTACAATTTTTTATTAACTTTTAACTGTTCAGTTCTACAATAACAATGAGAATGTAGATGTAAATATGTTTATAAATTATTTTAGACATGTTGATTACAGTCATCATGATGTTGTCAATCTAAAGATTCCATGCCAATCTTTAATAATACGCTTTTGTTATCATTGAAATAACTTTTAAAGTATAAGTAATTGTCATTATTTCATCGAAACTTTATTTTTCATTGCCATAAGAGAGTTTTTTAGCAAATTATACAACTTTGCAAAAGTATTTCTTTAATATATTATTTATTTAATGAATGAAAATGAAACGAAACGAGTGTAAAGTTTCAAAAGGTTTATTAATTGTTCACTACAATTGTTTCACCAAAACATTAGCTTATTCAGGTGAATATGGTATAATTAAAGTTATTACAAAATTGGTTTGAATACTAAAATTTTAACAACTACTTATGGGGTGGAAAATAAAGGAAGAAACGGAAAGAATGGAACATTAAGTTTTTAAAAACAAATTTAAATTTAACAGGGGGGGAACTATTTACCTACATCAATTTGATTATTTAGTAAAATGTTTAATTTATTGCATTTATTAATATAAAGACTTTCAGCTAAATTTAGTTTTTGACTTATTGGAAGTTATTTTAAAATTTGAAAATTATCTTTAGAAGCATGTTTTTCTTCTAATAAGTGTTCTGCGTAAGAAGAATCAGATTTTCCATTTGTATAGCTCCTTATGTATTCTCTAATCCTTTGATTGAAGGAGCGACCAGTTTGTCCCACATAAACTTGATTGCAATCTTCAAATTCCAATAAATAAACTCCAGATTTTGATCCCTTATCAGCAGTGGCGGATTTACACATTTGCCGCCCGTAGGCTATTCAAAATTTGCCGCCCCTACTGATACAATCAATTTTTTGTCAATGAAATTGCAACTTTATGATTGTATTATATGTTTATAAGACTAATCAACAAATATTTATACCAATTCATTAGGATTAAAAATGTAAGAATGTTAAGAAGAAATTTCGTTGAATGGATATTTACAGCTTTTATTCATAACAATGTTATCATTAATGTTTTTTTTTAAATATCATCATTCTAAGAAATGTATAATATTTATGAAATTCTGTGCAACAATATGCAATTTTTTACGTGTAAATTTATTAAATTTTTATTCTACATTCAAACAGGTTGTTAATATCATCAGAAATATAAAATAGAAAAGTATTAATTTTCTACATATATATATCTATATAATATTTGTTATTGTTATTTTTAAGCAATTTTTTTTTCGGATCCCATTTCTCTTCGAATAAATATATTTAAGTGGTGAAACATATTACAAATTAATTGAATAGTGTGGGTGGACCTAAAGAAACAATTATGGCAATAATTAATTTAAAAAATAGGTAAAAATACTAAATTTAAAATGTAATACTTAAACGCTATTGGAATATTTTAAAAATTAAAAATCACAATAGTATATTTTAAAAATAAGCGTTTAGTAATTTTTCATATACAGACGTTAGTGTATTCAGTATACTCTATAGCACTAAAATATTGTAATTTTTGTTGATTTTTTGAACCTCGTTTTTTTCCGTGTATAAGATAATAATTTTTTTTAATTTCAGTAAGACAAAAAAATTTTTGAGCAGTTTGCCGCCCCCTAAAATCTGCCGCCCTAGGCTATAGCCTATTCAGCCTGCTGGTAAATCCGCCACTGCTTATCAGTTTTATCTTTACTATGTTTCATAAATTTGGATAGCATATTGCTGGTTTTAAAAGAAGTACCTAACTATGTTGTTTTATTTTTACAATTCACAACTTATTTTTAATATCTTTTGAAACTTTACATTCGTTTGATTTTCATTCATTTAATATGAAGTATCAACATGTACCTACAGCCTACGACCATTACTTGTTATTTATTTAGTTGAAAAAATAATAATTTTAATAATGGACGAGTATGAGAACCGCAGCGAGTGGCATAAAATACATAATTGGTATTTCCCGAAAGTTTACTAACCTAACCTCTTAGGGATTCCTCAGATGGAAGGCCAAATGATACAGGAAGACTTAATAAAAATTTCAAAACCAAAGAAATTATATAAGTACCTACTTCATATTGTAATTATTGGCGTGATTTGAATTTTAATACTATAAATTATACAAATATTTTTTTTTTATTTATCAGTACAACGGGTGAACCAATAATTAATAATAATAACCGGTTAATTTGCTATTTAGATGATGGGGTTATTATCTATTAATAATAGTTAATATTTTGGTAATATTTATGACTTAATTACACCGTCCGCAACATAATTAATCGCACAGGTACTAATTACTTATTTCATTTATGATTTGATTTTATTATGGCAATTATTAAAAATTTAAATTTTCGCTGAAGTTGGAGGACGATTGGTTTCTTTAAAAGGGGCGTTGTTTTGACGTCCATCAAATGTTATGTCAGGTGCCGTGTTCGGATCGTGTTTTGGCCGTCATAAATTGTGTTTGATTTTTAATTAAGGCCCATTTGGTTGACGAACGTTTCTATTAAAGGTTCTGTACTTATTTCACGGTCGAAAATTTCGATTTCACGGCCTAGCCAACTAACGACACGAATATTCCCGCTCAATGTGTCGGTGGTTGCGGCGACGATGGTCGGGGACGGGCGGAGGGCGTCCACTTGTTGATGAAAAGGACGCCGCCGTCGCCGATGGCGTGATTAGAACCGGGGGCGAAGACCTGGTTTGCGGACCCGCCGTCTTTGATCTTGGAATATACCTCGTCACTCGGCATTGTTGTTTATTAATTCGGTGGTAAGTTTGCTTTGTTGACGATGTCACGGACGTCCAAATGTGTTAGATCCGGTGTTCACGGATGCGGAACAAAAACGAACTCCATCCAGAACTAACCGGCGACGTGCTTGCTGCAAAATAATTGGTTTCATCCACTTTTTAATAAGAAATTCTGCTTCGCCTCACTTCGAACTACCTACCTTGCAACATGAATTTCAATTCCGAAAACAACCCAAAATAATCAGTCGTATAACATAATAATCATCCTCTTAAATTGATTTTGGATCTATCAGTTACGGTTTCCAAAAATGATCATGGCCACTTACCTGCTACTGTTTCGAACAAAATGCTTTATCCGGAATAGTGGTTTTTCATTTTTATGGAAATCATTTCTCTGTCATTCAATTGGCACTTCGCCGTTACAGAAATTGGGTCCACGTTGATTTCCTATGATCTATTTGTGGATAAATGACGTACCTGAACTGACAATGAGAGGGAGAGGGCAATCTCTAAAATTCCATAACATAAGAAAAATATCCTTCTTTTTATGGTTTTAGAGATATATGCCTTTCAGTTGCTTCTTCAATATTCTAAAAATGTAGGTCCATGGTCCATGTTGTTTATGGATAAATGACAAATTGGAAAACGAAATTAAAATTTCTAAAATTCCATCGTTTAATGCAAGGTCTTTATTTACCAATTCCTACTTCAGTTTTTTAGAATTTGATCCATATTGATGCTTCTACGACTGTTTTTTGTGGAGGAATAACACAAACTTGAATGAGGAGAAATTAAAATCTCTAAAATTCCATCCTAGAAAAGAGGATCATTGAGATTCCCAAAATTCTATTACATAATAAAAGGTCTTTCCTTTTTATAGAATTTCTTCCAATCTATACTCCAATATTGAAGCAATGGAGGCCGTCTCAAAAGTTCCATTTTATTAGAAGATGATCTTCCCCATAATGAATTTAGGGACCTTTGTCATCCAATTGCTTATTTAATGATGAGACAATAGGGTGTACGCTGCCATGATCATGGAGAAATGACATAAAATCGGTGAGGAAATTGAAATTTCCAAAATTTCATCATTTAATAATACATAGATCTTTTCTTTTTATGGGTTTGGAGACGTTGATGCAATTCGGCTCATGTTGATTCTGATGTGATTGTTGTTTGTGGAGGAATTAAATAAAATAAACTCTAAGGAGAGACTGAAATCTAAATAAAATTTCGACAATTCTGTCTTCCAATTGCTTTTTCTTAATGTAGCAATTAGGTGTTTTGGAGAAATGACAAGAACTGGGGGAGGAGATTGAAATATGTATAATAATAGGCAGTTTTTACTTTTTATGGATTTAGAGACGTTTATTATCGAATTGATACTAAAATATTGAAGAAATTGGGTTCCATGTTGATCCTATTGTGATAATTGTTTCTGGAAGAATAACATAAATTAGGAAAATGGATTCTCCGACATTCCATTACATAATTATGAGGTCTTTCCTTTTTGTGGATTTAGAGACTTTTATTTTTCGAATGATACTCCATTGTTGAATAAATGGTGTCCTTGTTGATTATCCTATGATCGTTGTTTGAAATTTCTAAAATTCCATCACATTCTCCTCTTTATGGATTTAGGGTCCTTTATCTTCCAATTGTACTTTCAATGTAGCAGAAATTGGGTCATTTGAATTCTGATATGATCATTGCGGATGAATAACATTAACTGGCAGAAGAGATTGAAATCTTCAAAATTTAATTAAATAGAAAGGTGTGGAATTTGGGGTTTTGAATTGTCATCAAATAATACCTCAGTGTGCCCCCATGAAATACAAAAAATCGAACTTTTCCAACAATATGTTAACTGTTGAAAGTATTCTTCGTAAAAGTATTTTCTAGGATTCGTGACAGCAGTAATGTATGTCTACTATTTACAGTTAAACGTATACTTATTATGTTTACATGATGATTAAAATCAAGGAAATGCATCATTTCCGTTTGTTGGCCCTTATTTATGATGTCTATCCCTGTCTCTGTATAATGACCGCCTGTAGACTGCTGGAGAACTCACACAAAGGTGCACACCAATTCCTCACTTTGTCAAAAATGTTATCATCATAACGATAATTTACCTACAATTGTAATTCACATGCTTTAAAACAGAACGTGAATAAAAAGTCAAAAAAGCTACTAACGGTGTCGAGTAGGAAAAAGAAATGAATAGTCGGGAGTAAATGGTATGCGTCCGAGATCAGTTGTAATTATTGCGGATAACCTTTCTGTAGATACATCATTAATCAACCGCTCTAATTAGACTAACACGACCATTATATATTTTTATGTGACAGTTTAGCGGAAATAAAACAAGTTACGGGTTTGTAAGCGATAATCATTAGGTCAGACGAATGTCAGTCGCCATTAATATTGCTCTTTTGCCGTTTCTGACAGCCGACGGCACACCCTCCCCGCACATGATCAATTTTGCTCTTCTTCTTCTCAGTTTGTTATTATTAGCAAAACTAATTATTACGAGCAGACGGTTGAAAGACCACTGAACCCAGTATAACAAGGCCAAAGCATACTCCACAGCCAAATGCAGATTTCAAATTACAAAATCGATCTGAACGAACAGGTAGATAACTAAAAGACGGAAATTGAGGAAGGGATGAAAGGATTCTCAAATATAAATGCTCATAATAGTTGTAGGTCAAAAATTTTGTGAATAAAAGACCGAAGCAAACGATATTGTTGAGGTTTGGTCATTTTTGGGAGAGCTAAAATTCAAAGTTGAGTGTGTGGATGAGTTTGAAATACTGCCACACCTTTTGGGCGAAGGCCACAATAATAATAAAACATCAGATGGAAGAAAACGATATTGTTGAGATGTGCTCAACTGTAGAAGCACCACAACTCAAAGTTGAGTGTATGAGGATTGGTTTGGAATACTACCAAGCCTCTTGGACATTTTTTTTTTCAATCAGTGGCCAAATACTACAAAAATAATAAAACTTCAGATGGAAGCAAACGATATTGTTGAGGTGTGGTCATTTTTAGGAGAACCACAAGTCATAAGTTGAGTGTTTGAGGATGACACTAAAATACTGCCATGACTTTTTGACATTTATTTCAACCAGTGGCCATATACTAAAATAATGATAAAATATCAGATGGAAGAAAACGATATTGTTGAGCTGTACTCAACTTTGGAAGCACCACAACTCAAAGTTGAGTGTATGAGAATCGGTTTGGAATACTGCCAAGCCTCTTGGACATTTTTTTTCAATCAGTGACCAAATACTACTACAAAAATAATAAAACTTCAGTTGGAAGCAAACGATATTGTTAAGGTGTGGTCATTTCTAGAAGAGGCACAACTCACAAGTTGAGTGTTTGAGGATGACATTAAAATACTGCCATGACCTTTTGACATTTATTTCAACCAGTGGCCAAATACTAAAATAATGATAAAATATCAGATGGAAGTAAACGATATTGTTGAGCTGTACTCAACTTTGGAAGCACCACAACTCAAAGTTGATTGTATGAGGATCGGTTTGGAATACTGCCAAGCCTCTTGGACATTTTTTTTCAATCAGTGACCAAATACTACTACAAAAATACTTAAACTTCAGATGGAAGCAAACGATATTGTTGAGGTGTGGTCATTTTTGGGAGAGCCACAAGTCATAAGTTGAGTGTTTGAGATGGACACTAAAATACTGCCATGACCTTGGGGATGATTTAAATTCCAACCTTTGGGCGAAGCAAACAATAATGATAAAATATCAGATGGAAGAAAACGATATTGTTGAGCTGTGCTCAACTTTGGAAGCACCACAACTCAAAGTTGAGTGTATGAGGATTGGTTTGGAATACTGCCAAGCCTCTTGGACATTTTTTTTTTCAATCAGTGGCCAAATACTACAAAAATAATAAAACTTCAGATGGAAGCAAACGATATTGTTGAGGTGTGGTCATTTTTTAGGAAAAGGCACAAGTCACAAGTTGAGTGTTTGAGGATGACACTAAAATACTGCCATGACTTTTTGACATTTATTTCAACCAGTGGCCATATACTAAAATAATGATAAAATATCAGATGGAAGAAAACGATATTGTTGAGCTGTACTCAACTTTGGAAGCACCACAACTCAAAGTTGAGTGTATGAGAATCGGTTTGGAATACTGCCAAGCCTCTTGGACATTTTTTTTCAATCAGTGACCAAATACTACTACAAAAATACTAAAACTTCAGATGGAAGCAAACGATATTGTTGAGGTGTGGTCATTTCTAGAAGAGGCACAACTCACAAGTTGAGTGTTTGAGGATGACATTAAAATACTGAAATGACCTTTTGACATTTATTTCAACCAGTGGCTAAATACTAAAATAATGATAAAATATCAGATGGAAGAAAACGATATTGTTGAGCTGTACTCAACTTTGGAAGCACCACAACTCAAAGTTGATTGTATGAGGATCAGTTTGGAATACTACCAAGCCTCTTGGACATTTTTTTTCAATCAGTGGCCAAATACTACTACAAAAATACTAAAACTTCAGATGGAAGCAAACGATATTGTTGAGGTGTGGTCATTTTTGGGAGAGCCACAAGTCATAAGTTGAGTGTTTGAGGATGACACTAAAATACTGCCATGACCTTTTGACATTTATTTCAACCAGTGGCTAAATACTAAAATAATGATAAAATATCAGATGGAAGAAAACGATATTGTTGAGTTGTGCTCAACTTTGGAAGCACCACAACTCAAAGTTGAGTGTATGAGGATTGGTTTGGAATACTACCAAGCCTCTTGGACATTTTTTTTTCAATCAGTGGCCAAATACTACAAAAATAATAAAACTTCAGATTGAAGCAAACGATATTGTTAAGGTGTGGTCATTTCTAGAAGAGGCACAACTCACAAGTTGAGTGTTTGAGGATGACATTAAAATACTGCCATGACCTTTTGACATTTATTTCAACCAGTGGCCAAATACTAAAATAATGATAAAATATCAAATGAAAGCAAACGGTATTGTTGAGGTTTGGTCGTTTTTCGGAAAGCAACAATTCATGTTGAATGTGTAAAGAGGTGTATGTGTAGTTATTTTAAAGAAGAGTTTCAGGAGCATCGGTGAAGGTACCATCAGAACTGGTATGGATGCACTTAAGCAGTCGATTTCGTCCATAGATTTTCGATGTTTATGGACGGCACTGTTTCGATTTCATAACTCGACAGTGCATGGGGATTTGAACGCGCGTTTTTAATTTATAAGGCACTATATCAAGTTCTATGGTCCCTTCCCAGACATCGAATGGGCCCGCGTGGCCATTTATCAAAACGGCTTTAATGGAAACATATATAACGCGCCACGGATACACATTCACGTGGATTAAATCGTAAATAATCCGAAAAAAATCGTAAGAAAATATTGCTGACGGCGGACAAATGTCCTGCCAAACTGTCTTTGCCCGATTTATAGACGCGCATTCAACCATACAACCGTTTCCATCTTCACCAACATATTTTATTTACTTGATGTGAATTTATATAAATTACTTAAATTATGTTTTTGCGTATCTACCTACTGTCCATTAATTCTTTAAAGTAAACAAAAAAATCAGAAGGAAACGTTAAATATTATAAATAGTTTAATACAATTATGACCCTTTAGTAAAAATAATAATTTATTTGTTTCAGCATTACTAATTCGATTCATTCCACAAAGGAACTTCAAAACCACCAGATGTTTGTTTCGTAAGTGAGTTTACGTTTATATTTGTAGACTAATATAATAATAAATATATATAATAATAAAATATGGGAATGCTAAAAGGTAGACCTAAAATTAAGACAGTTCCATCGTTAATAATAATCGGCTATTTCTGGAAAATGTGACTACACAATTTTTTATTACAAATCTTTCAATTTTCCAATTTTGTTTATTTATCCTTGCGGACTATTGGAAACACACGCCAAGGAATTGAAACAGACAGGGTACAAAGAACACGCGTTTATGTTTATGGTAACAAAAAAAAAAGTACGTCCCATGGTAGTTTTGGTCTACCGTCGTCACGCAACATCAGTCACGCCAGCAAAACAACATTGGTAGGTATATTAACACCTGTACGGTAAAATTAATGATCGCAGCTCACTACCGCTAAAAACGTCTTTAATTATAATGCCCAACGAGGCAAGCTCTAATGGCGCTGTGGAATTTACATTTTAAGTTAATTATACGTACCAACCACGGCAACAAATTAATATGGGGTTTGGGCCCCTTTTTTCGACACCATTCAGACGTAAAACTGTCTTGATTTAATGTATGTCCTCATCAAGAACGAATTCTTAAGAGTTTAATCACGACCGTTGTTTTTCTTCGGAAATGTCTTGATAAAGAAAGTTGCTGCCTTTACCAAGAATGCTGGAATTCAACGCTTTTATCTTCCATACAGAATTTTTATCATTTTTATTTCACACAGGCATTTATACACAAAATTATAGATTGCAAACCCCAACATTTGACAGATTTTCTGTTTCAGTTACTTGTACTCGTCCTTAAAGACTGTCATAGATATATAGAACCTTTACACTGATATATTTTTTCGTAGATGATTTCTGGCCGTAGTATTGAGTGGAAGCATTAATTGTATCCTTTTTGATCCAGTCGATACGTCCTTCAGTGATTAACATTGGAATCAATTTCAGTGGTTCATTTTTCCGACATTCGTGGGTTTCTTATTGATGCCCCCGCAATTCCTCATAGCTTCATAAAGAATTGTTATCGTTTTCTGCTGTTCGTTTCATCGGAATGTGTTTCTCCTCGATGGTTTTAGAAAACGAAAAAATAAAATGTGTCCCCCTTGGCAATAAGTCATAACGTAATGTATAAATAAATAGGAACGTTCCCGTTTTTAGTGCATTTTCCAATATCGGAAGCAGATTTTCCCTCGTCTATTTCCTGTCGTTTTTCTAAATCACTTTTCAGTTCTTCGGCGGTTCCAAGTGGGACCCGGTTCATTTCGTTCGCCATTCACTTATTCGGGGATGCATTATAGATGGTTTACAACGGCGACTGTCTAAAATATGGATACGCTTTATGCTGAACACTTCCCGAGAATTTATGACCGCAATATATTTATATGGAAGGCAATTTTGCCGGGGAGCTTTTCCCTAATACTCTGACGGGGCAATAGTTTGCGCCGATAATAGAAACATATTACCCTCTTACGACTTCAACGACTCGTAGCCATTATTGTAAGGCTGGTTTATGGTGTTAATGCGCTACTGTTACAGCTGCCGTGAGTTATGACGCTTTAGCCCCATAACGTTAGAAATTTCGACCACCAACTAACTAAGGACCAACGTTTTTTTTACCACTTTTTTTGAATTACTACTAATCTTATTTATTATATTTCATATGCACAACGGGGAACTCAATTGTTCTGAACGAATATTATAAATAAAAAAGAACCCTGTCGCTCCCCTCTTGATACGTCCACGTTAGTAGCGTCTCATTTATTTTCAAACTCATTAAACACAACCTCTAACAATTTCATAAACCCTGGTTAAGGATAAAACAAAAAGTAAATAGCAGAATGATTTAATTAAACAACTGCGTTATCAATCAAGTTATGAATTCTAAGTAACCTGAAAATTTTAAGGTTACGTTGACAAATGGTGGATCATGGCGCCTGCGTAGACGCGTTCCATTGATAAATTGAACGCAACCTTTTTAATTGTTTGTTTAAATATAAGACAAACACTAAACCAAGTATAACCGTTGTTGTCTCCATGTTCTGACTTTAAAGGACAGCTAAAGTGTAAATGTATTGTGTTTGCCCAGATTGTTTGCATCATTCAGTAAACCGCTTACTAATTTGTAAAGTTGATGATGGGACGTTTAGCAGCTCCCAGTTAAACAGTTTATTTAAGTTAATTGTTACAATCTCGCATTCGGCTTGGAAACGGAACATTTTAGATCCTGTATCTGACTAGACAGTCCATTTTCCGTCTTTTATGGTCGGGAATTAGCATACCGCTAACCACGTATGTAAATTAAACGGTCTCATCATTTTGGCGCCGTACCTCCTGTAATGTAAACGTTATACAGGGAGTACAAAAAGTAATATTTAAGAAGTAGAACGTCAAACTATTTGTGAGGTCGTAGACCACCATCATTTCATTCAAAAACTTTCTCGCTTGGGGGAAACAATTGTATTCTACGAAAAATATGATTATTAATTTTTTTGTAAAAAGTGGAGCGTGTCACTTGTTAGGTTTGTTAAGGTCATAATTCACCACACAATAGGGCTCAATCAGGCAAACGGAAACAGGTTAACCGTGGAACTTGCTTGATAAGATCCGGGCTAAATAAATGTAAGGTACAAGGGTAACTTCATTTGTTCTTTTTTATTTATTTCTCCCAAAGGACGCGTTATCGGCACGTCGTCGCTCCCGTTTCCCGGTTAGTTAACAGTACGTCACGATACAATCATAGAACTTAAAATAGTAGCGCAAGCCAAATCTTTTAAATACTTCCTTGATGGATCGTCTCATGCTCGCATTTTTAGGGGCTATTATGTCATTTACAAAACTCATTAGTTAAGTCTTTGATGGGGATGGGGAGGACGCCGCTCTAAACTTTTGTGTGGGTTCCGTTTGGACCACTGAGGAGGAATTTTACGTAGAAAATCCTTCAGTTAGTTATCTTGTGTCTTCACTTCATCAGTGTAATATTAATTTGTCTTATCAATCTTCTCGAATGGACTCTGAAGAAGACCTCATCCCCTGTGCTCCGGTTTTTGTGGGAATAAGGAAGCAGAAGTTTTCCAGTATAAAGCATCAAATATTTGGGAATACCATTTTAGTTTTGGGCTCATTAGTATCGTAATACAACACCACGTATGTCGCACAGAAGCCAGCCATCGTCATTAGTTAGGTCATTTATGAGTGTTTGATAAAGAACTCAAGGATTTGGGAGGTCACCGCTCTAAACTTTTGTGTGGGTTTCTTTTGGATCACTGAGGAGGAATTTTAAGTAGAAAATCCTTCAGTTAGTTATCTTGTGTCTTCACTTCATCAGTGTAATATTTATTTGTCTCATCAATCTTCTCGAATGTATTCTGAAGAAGACCTCATCCCCTGTGCTCCGGTTTTTGTGGGAATAAAGAAGCAGAAGTTTTCCAGTGTAAAGCATCGAATTTGGGACTACCATTTTAGTTTTGGACTCAATAATATCGCAATACAACACCACGTATATCGCACAGAAGCCAACCATCATCAATAGTTAGGTAATTTATGAGTGTTTGATAGAGTACTCATGGATTTGGGAGGTCACCGCTCTAAACTTTTGTGTGGTTTAAGGAGGCAGAAGTTTTCCAGTGTAAAGCAACGAATTTTGGGACTACCATTTTAGTTTTGGGCTCAATAATATCGCAATACAATACCACGTATATCGCACAGATAGATCCTTTATGTGTCTTTGATGGAATATTCAAGGATTCGGGAGGTCACCACTTCCATTCCGTTCCAAATTGTTGCACGGATTTCTTGAATCACTGAGGAGGAACTTTGCTTGTGCGTCGTTATCTTCATTTCGTCAGTCTAGTCTTTCTCTCATCCATCAACCGCCACTCAGCCATTATTATCTTCCTGAAAGGATTTTGAAGAAGCCGTTCTTCTCCCTAATGCCCCCCAATTTTGATGGGAATAAAGAAGCGTCCATTTTGGGAATTCCATTTCGATTCTGGGTTCAATGGTAACGCAATACAACACCAGGCCCCGGTCGTACAGAAGCCAGCCGTCGTCGTAGATTAATGGTGCGCGGTGTACCTTTTCGGGCAACTGAATATCTCCGACATAAATCAGCAGCAAATGTGAGTCGCTTAATCATTTGTTGTTCGCGTCATTTATTTTCCACCAGAACCTACACGTATACGTATTCGTTGTACAAAACAGGACGTATTATAAACGTAGGCGCAAACTCTACTCGGTTTTTGCGCGCGACATAAATAAAATGGTCCTGTGACAGGACTACACATTATTCTCTTTCCAAACGATTAGCTCCATCTCGATAAAACCGTTAAAATTATCTTTATTCATTTTCCACGCTCACTAATGGATAATTAAGGACTACAATAAACAAACGTATCGAAATGTTAAAAAAGTAAAAAAAATTGGCAACTCCTTCTGCTTCGAAGTCTAGTGATTTTCTAGTTTTTTAACGAAATTGTTAGATTGACAGGAGCTATAACTTTAAAAGTCTCCACAATATTAAAGTACCAAAAGAGAATTTTATTTCCGTTATTCGAAAAGGCTGAAAATTTAAAACATCTCCAACTGAGTTGTAGCAGCTTATGTTGATAATTTATTTCTCGTGAAGCCACTTATTTTATTTCGTATTATGTGTGTTTGTTGATGATTTTTTATCTCATTCAAGAATCTTGAGCGGAGAGACACAGAAACCCCACACACGTGTGCTACTGGTTGAGCGTCATAAAATACAGTGGCTGTCAAGGGTAACAAATGTATTATTGCCCGTGTTAATGGTTACAATAAATAAAATAGGGACAATGGGCTCTTAATCCGTTGGATTTATTGCCCTTTGCCAGCACAATGTGCGATGAGAACAGATAAATCACTCACACCATTGCAGATTTCCATTATTACACAGTACAACTGTCTCCTTGAACCCCTCTCTGTATTATAACCATTATTATGTGAGAAATTTATTGAGTGCAACTAACGTATCACACAAAAAACCAACAGCAACATGCTTCTGAATTGTTTTTTTTAGTCATGTACCCAACTACTTATTAAAGATCCAAAGATTGGTTCTGGATAACAAGGTGCTGAAACCATGCAAGAAGAGTGGCTCGTCTCACCAAGAATTATACTTTTATTAAACCATAAAGTTATTATACATACAATTGCTCGACAAAAACAAAAAAAAATTAATCATGTGCAACTCAGTAGGTACACGTTGAAGAAGTGAAACTTCTTTGGCGATCTCTATACCTTTATAACGAATAAGTAATGTTTGGTGAAAGGAAGAGAGAGTACGAAATTTTCAGGATTTATGTTTTAAAAATGAAAACACAGCATACATCAAATTTTTGTCGCCTTCGTTTATTTTTCCAAGTGCTTAAGAAACCGTAAACTATCAATAACTACAAGGAATTAAAAATAAAACATAATAATCCTCACTCTTAATTAAATATTAATTGTTGTTAAATAAACATTTACTGTAATATAACATATAACTGCTATGAGATGCCGGTCACTAACAGCTGACTGTAAAAACGATATGAGTATGCGCGCCTTTCTATTGTCATAGCTTCGCGAGACGAATCGTTACGAAATGTGTCGTTTCATGGCCTTGAGATTTTACTCTCATCGCGCCCAAAGAAAATTCACTTCAAAAATTTAAAAAGAACAAAAATAATGACCTAAAACGAAAAAAGGAAACATAAAAACAAGAGATCTACCCACCCTATTTTTCCCAATAATAACTTTTAGGGGAAACCCTAAAGTGATCATTAAATATTTTGTATTTCAGTCTCTTTTCTTATTTTAACTATTTGTTTTAACCATCTTCTTTACTTAGCAACCTTTTACATTCCTCCTCTTCTATCCTTTCGTCACACCCTCCCAACACATGCATTGATGTTTCTTCTCCTCTTTCACAAATTCGACATACTTTGTCTTCATTCCTCATCTAATACTTTCCTTTCATTCCCTACTCTAAACCTTGCGAAAACATTTATCTCCTTCTTTTGATTTAAGTATTGTGGTTCAAATTCTCCTTGCCAATGTTCCCAAAGTAAGTATTTTCTGATATTTTCAACATATTTTGATCTATTTACCCTTCTCAAGTCCTCTCCTCACTGCTCTACATTCATTCCTAAACTACCCCATTCATTTAATTGCTTTTGACTTAAGCTTAGTTCCTCTAACGCATAATTTCTTTCCTTATCATACCTATTTTTGATTCCTACATTAAGGATTGTTTTTCTCCACACCTCCTTTATTATGTCTTCATCTCCTAAATTTTCCAGTTTCCTTTCGTATTTAACTACCCTTTTTCTAGTTTCCTCCACAATCTTACCACATTTCAGCTCCCATCTAACCACAAAGTCTGGAGTATTTCTGTCTGACTAAGTTAAAGAAGTAAATGAAAAGGCAAGGAATGAATTTTTAAAGTTTTATTATACCTACTTACATATAAATGTCATATCGTGCTGCGGTTGGAGACAAAAGGATATAAAAATATTTCATCCCCGAATGATAATCTCTCAATGGGAGGGAGTTGTAGTTTATCATGTTCCCCCCTAAGTTGGAACAGTAGCCGATTCCGAGACGGAGCTTTCCCCACGAGAAGCCGTCATCATAAATTGTCTAATGAATCGGGCAAAGGAGTCCGAAACGTCGCGGTTGCCGCCGCCGTGTCGTCTTAAAAAAAATATCCGCGCCAGAAGAATGCTTTTTGGGAAGGAACCCAAACAATTCCTAACGTCTTCGCTTTGATATACGACCGCTACTGGTCTTAAATTCGAAATGTCACCTCTTATAACTTATGCCAGGAGCGTAAATGGTACGACAATGAATTTAAGGGCTATCCCGCCGCTATATGTCGACCAAAGAGAACCACTTTCGTTATTCGAAGACCGCGTCTTCGGTAAAAAAACCTCTACGGGTGACTTCTCATAAATAATTTAGTAGTGGTAAAAACTAAACGTCCAACGATTCGAAAGACCGCTTGTAATGTGCTTATTTCTTGTTTTTAAAAAAATGTGTTGAATAATATTGAAGACAGGCAATAAAACTTGAAACAAAGTCGTGGATTGCAGGTAATCTTGTACAAAAACGTGGTTGTGATTTCAAATGCAATACTTACCTTACTTATCATCATTACAGTATTTGCTCATTGAACAAGAACAAGTTTGTACGTGTTGCAAGCCCATAAATTGTTTGTAGGCATTCTGCAGATATAATGTCATCTAATGGGATTTATATTGTTAATGGGGAGCTGATGCCTCCTTGAGTTCTCTGATGAGATTGTTCTCAGGAGGTACTAATTCTGGGGAATCGTTTTACTTCCTTTTCAAGATCGTGAGAACTTCCTGTAGTTAATAAACAGATACAACACGTAATCACGTAATTATTGCATAGGGACAACTCATCTCCTGAGGCCACTTTTCCTGCTTTATTAAATCCACGCTCCGTGATGCTTTTTTTATGTTTTCGTGGAAGAAGGGAAATCTTCATAGACAACCAGCTGACCGTACGATTGGGTAGTATCGGATTCCCGAGGAAGGTGCCCTCGGGCCTACCGACTAAAACCCCTCTACCTAAAACCGTTCTGGGACCAGTAAATAAATAGGTCCTTTTCCGCCGACACCATGATGCAGCAACATTCATTCCTCCTTAGTATCTTCAGATTTTGTAAATGTTTTGGAGAATGATGTTTATTTTCTAAAGAATGTGATGATAGTGGAATAATTTTGTAAGTATGTATGGAGTTGGGTAATTTTCACCTCCGTAATCCGGTAGCCCAGATAATCATCCTCTGTCGACACATCATCCAGCAACATTGTAACAAAAAAGAGACGAATAGACGTCAGAAGATGGGGAGAAAAAGACGGAAACCGATACGAACAAGAGGGCTCGCTATTCGTGTAGAAAGGGCAACAACGAAACATGATACTTAATGTTCTCGGTGGGCCTTCAATTACCACGTCCATCGTCGGCTGCTTTGTAGTTGTTTTTATTCGGCACGGAATCTAATATCGCAGTTGGTCCACAGAACGCCGTCGTCATGGGTCGTCGTTGCGTTGCGTTGTTGCCGTAGCGGCCACCGCCGCTGTCGTTGCCGTTGTTCTGTTATTCCCCCCGGGGCTTCGGCCATTCTTCATGCTTTGATAGATGTGTCAAATGCGGGACAGGTATTGTTGATGCTTAGATAAATGACTGCCTGCCGAGGAAGCAAAACAATCTCCTTTGTTGGACCTGACATATTTCATCGGTGTTAATTTACTCTTCGGGACGTATGCCCCCGCGGCCCCACCCCCTTTCGCCGTCTCCCCAGCCGGATTTTCGGCTCTTGTGACGTGATCAAAGTGACGGCTTCTGTAGCTCGAACGCACGTACAATATGTACGTGTCTAAGTCGGTGCTTTGGCTGTAACCCGGAGAGACGATGAAGAGGATTACTTGCACATTATTACAAGCATTCTCCAGCTCAGACACCGCACCCAGAAGCGATTATTGTGAGGATAATGGGTTTTAGTGGTGTCTATTGTGAATGTATGTGTGTATGATTGCTTGTATGTGTGTATATCATCCAACGGGTGTATGTAGATCTGTTGTTGGTGCAACAACAATAACCTCAAAAACTTTTTCTGTCTGATACACCTTTCAAAATGATTAATGTTACGCTCGTAGTTAATGTTGACAGTGAATACGCAGAAAATTGTTTGGGTCAGATATCACACATACATAAAACCATCTATCGTCATCACTATACGGATCAAACCGAAACAGCCTTTCTCCACAATTTAAGTTTAGTTAAATTAAATCCTATGTAAAATGTATCGCTTGTTGTTACTTTGTGGTATCATTTCATAAGGCTCATTCTCATTCTATCAATTTTGATTTATTGTTAACCGTAGTCTAATATTCATACAAACTCATCATTCTTTTCTTCTGGTTCAGCATTTCCATCAAGCTTGCCACCCACGTATAATAATCTAAATTTCCTCTCCCCTTGTTTTATGTGTGGTGGTCGTTAAATCGAAAGGTCTACCTTGAACCCTGCGGGAATTTTCCCCTGACTTAACAACAACGCGGTGCGACGGTGAGTTAATGATGATCTGTCAAAGTTCGTCCAATTCATTTATCCACCCGTCCATCCATCTGCCTGTCTGCCGATCCATCCATCCAATGCCCAATTTACCAAATGCGTACTGCAAGTATGGTAGCCGACTCGGTTAAATACATACGACGGTCTTTCGTTACATGTCCTTATTGAGAGAAGGCTCATCACCATCGCATCACAAGAGATCGATGCCAGATCCGATTTGACCTTGTTCTTTTTCTCTTTCTCCATCTCCGTCGGTATATCTGATAGATACCTTATCAAGCGGTTTACGAATAATTATATCGAGCAGCAACCTCCAGTCGACTGTCTACTCCTGATGGATGAAATGTGGATTAACAAACATTTCTATATTGAGATAACTTGGACTGTTTTGGTAACGATCAAAAAGGGTCATACAAAAAACATTCCTGAGAACTGCACTGAAAGAATGGATCGTCACGATCCAGACCTACTTGTCTCCTTTCCATCTGCATGTGGAATCTATAAAATAACTTTATGACTCAGTAAAGGTATACCTCGGGATCACGAATCATGATAACATTCTATCTTTGCACAATCTAAAACTGTTCTACGATATAGATCATTGGATTTGGTATGGTATCTTTTACTTTGATATCGACATGGTGTTTTTTGTTTCATTGTCCAACTATTGTGTTATTTATTGGCGTTCATTTTTCACGTCGAGTGACTGCGACGTTACACGTCGTACTCTTTCCGCTGCATGGGTCGCGGTCTCAGGCGACCAAAGAAGCACTGTCGGCAACTTCAAAGCTCTCGACCGGACGGGACGTGCTCAAAAAGTGCTTTGGTAATAAATCGACTGAATCAACGCTACCATTCATAAGAATCGCTCGCCGGTATCGCATTAATTATTACTGCAACGTGTATTCTAACTCACGTTCTCGTTCATTCTCAACAGCAGCTTACGAAAGGGATTTGTGATTAACTGAAGGTTTGTATGCTTTTTAAAAGTAGATATGAAAATCGATGTTTGTCAGAAAGTTTGTGGTCTGGAATATACTATGAAGAAATCGTGATCCAGAAAGATTTCACTGAAGCTGAAGAGGATAGTGAACGCAAAGTGAACTTGTGGTCCAGGTTTGTAATATCCACTTGTCGAATTATTGTTTTGGAAACTTAGAAGCCATTGTAGCCTTCATTCTCTTCTTGTGATATTAGGAATAATGCGCTTACAAAGTTTCCCTAATAATACGCCGCGGAAAGAACAATATAAGGAGTGGAACTTTTTCCTGTCCAGTGTCAGATGGTACGGGATGATGGATGCCGGTCATTCGTCATCGTTACGATCTCGTTGTACCATAGTCGCTGCCGTTCAGTTGATATCGATTCGGAGCAAAGCCCTGACGTCGTCAACCGTTTTTATTGAAATGCCCCGATAATAAATCTCTTCTTAAACTTTCACTTAATCAACGCCATCTGCCGCGAAACGAACAATCGCTCTCGTCGACACTGACGGGGATCGGAAAGTTATTAATAACCGACTTTACGGATCGACGACTAACGAAAAACATGTTTGTCTTCTTTCAGTTCCGGTGACTGGGCTTGTAATTCATCTTTAAAAATCAATTTTATTCCCATTTTTGTAACTATTGTCGAGGACTACTGGAAAATACTTCCTCCCCGGACTTAGGAATGGTGACAATCTGCAGAAATCGTGGAATTATCGCCATGTACACTAAATTTCACTCGGCTGGTCAAAAATGGAGAGGCTTATTCTCAAATTGATGTTGGTCTTATAAAGAAAGCTCCATTTTAAATGCCTTGAAAAGTGTCGTCTATTTGTAGGGTGTTAAATCACATCAACTAATTACGGACCACCTCCTTCCCCCCGATTATTTAGGGTGCTGTTCCAAAAAGGACATACTAAACAATCAAAGAATTATCCTGCATTTTTCCTCATCTAGGAATGATAATAAAGACCGTTTAGGAGCTTTAAGTAAATAAGGTTGTAGAAGGCTACAAAGTTGGGTGGGTAACCGTTGCGTGTTTTGCAGCAATAAATTAGCCCGCAGCAGTTGTGGATTAAGTGCGGCTGTGCGGCTCAGTCAAAGATGGATCTGCGCGAGGATTGATTCAGGAGAAGGCGGAGCTCTAAGAGGCCGTCCCGATGACGTTTTAAGAAAACATGGCGTTAAGAATGGGTCTGCCACTCCAGCAACGAGATTGCCTGTTTGGGTTGCAACCAGCAACTTCGAAAGAATAGAGCCTGAAAGTAACCGCTGCGCTGTATGTATTATATATCCTCTGATGACCGACGTTCATAAATACACACATGCACTATTTACATCTTGTAATTGTTTTTTATTAAATTAATATCACGTACTTTAAATCTAAATGGGTGCTATAATTAATAACACGGAGTGATATTTTGTTTAAGTACTTACAAAAGTTGTAATTCCACAGAGGATGACATGAGTGATGTTTGTATTGAAAAGAATATTTACAGAAGAAATGACTGTAAGAAAGAAAATCCGTTTAATGTAAATGAATGCAAATAAAAAATATAGCTCAAAAATCAGTACCTTCATGTTGCATTAATTTGTGACACGGAAAAGTGGTTATACCTATGGGGTGGGTATAAATAAATATGCACATAAAAATGAAATATTGTTAGTAAAGATACTTGTACTAGGTTATGACAGAAATATTTTACTTTGTTTGACAATTTTGCGATTGAAAGGATGTCCTCGATCCACCAAGTTACATTTCCAGAAAAATACAGTTTCCGCGTAACATGTCTCTTGAAGGCGTCATTTTCGTTTGGAATGACGAGCCGTTTCATATATCCAACCATAGTAATCTCATGTGAAATCAGTGGCATGTCCGTATGTACGTACAAAGCTTCATTTCTCCTCGATTCTATCAGACCGAACAAGTAAACGTGTTTCAAACATTTCATCATTCTTTCCATGTTGACACAACATCTTTTATTGAAAATAATGTGCGCCATCAGGTGCTTTTCTCGCAGATAGACATTCGCTGTCGCCGTCAACCGTAACATTATGATCGCAGCAAGCGTGAGCACGTGATTCCCCGCGGCAAAACTGAACGAACGAACGAGTAGTCATCAGAGGAGGCGGCGGCGGTGGCAGAATCGGGGTGACAGCCGGCAACAACACAACCGCCGCCACCGCTAGCGGGGGATGTTCCGGAGTGGTGGCATCAGAGCGGTAAACATTGACCCTTTTTCGCCGTACATGCTCTCTATTCCCGCGGGCGACATAATTTCCGTTATATAACAGCACGCCTGCTTTCCGGAATGATTAATGTCCTCAATTCCATTAGCAGCCCGTAGAGGTGACAGCGGCGGCGTCACTGACGGGGTTGGGTGACGCTCATGATGTTTTTCTTGTTTAGAAATGAAGAGCGAAATGAAAAGGTGACACATACGTCATCACACTCTACGTCTCTCTACAGATGCTACATGCTCGCTCTTTCAGAAAATTCCTGTATTATCATTGATTATTCTTAAGGAAACGTTCTTCAAAAATCCTGGTCTGACATCATGTAGCTTCTGTGAATCCCAAGTTATTTTGCATTTGTAGATATGTAAAAAGAAAATAATTTCTAAATTCAAATTTGACTGCTTTATGTAATTTGAAAGTTTATGGATACTCCTACAAAGTATCTGGTTGCTAGTATCAATAGGATAACGCTGTTGTAGTTAACTTTAAAGGATTCTTCCAGTACCAGTGTTCTTTGATTGTTAAGCAATACCTCCTGAAAATTAATTTTCTTTGTTGGTCTTGCAAGAATATTGTACATCGTGGTTACTACGGCACATCATACTTATCGAAGAATGAGTTTCGTAATAAGTAAAAGTCGTGCTACTTGGCCATGTTCTTCGTAGCCGTCTCGTCCTCGATTATTAATGACCTTTCCTCGCATACACTTCCATCGAAAACAGAAAGTCATTACTGGATACATATCAGCTTCATCGATCCGTTCAACTCCTTATGATTAATGTGTCCGGCGATTCGGAGCCCTTTCGCTCCGTTACCGATACTATCGATCGACAGCCAGAATATAACAAATCATTTCGTTGGCTTGCCACTACGTTGAGTTATTACCGGAGCCCACGGAAGCCCATGTTCTTTATATCTAACCTCTCAATCGCCAGTCCAGTCATCGTTGTCATCGTCTTTTGGATACACTCAGCAGTCATCTAGCTCACACTGTGTCCTCGAATTTTTATGGTCGAATTTCAATAGAACAAACCATTCATTTACGTATAAACAACGTATAAAAGAATACCACGACCCATACAAGCTCAAACTCCTTATAGGTACATACAGATAGATAATTAAACTTGTGGAATCAAATGATTTTGAAGTTACAAAATGGCAATAAATATCAACGTCTAGAATTCCATACAGTAATCATCTGGCATCTTCGTAGTCAAAAACAGATTGGAAATGTTAACAGAAAAAGACGATGATTATATAATACTTCTCTTGGAGAAACAGCTTAATAAAGAAAATTCAAACAAGAATGTTTCTGCAGTTAAAAAAGCTATTTTACACTCAACAATTGTTTCGACCCAGTCAGTCATTATGTTATGAAGATGATTTGGTTATTGGACCTCTCCTGTTGTGTCCCAACACAAACATGTCTCTGAGTAGATACAATTGAATTTAATCCACAACATTCGTATCGAACAGAATTGCCTTGATTTTGAAACCAGACAGTACATGAGCTAACTGAATTAAAGAACGTAATAGTTATAATAATTGGTAATTGGTTGGTTAAGTTGACAGGTAACATTTCCCCAACATAAAACTGTTACTGACAACGACGGAGCAATTGAAAAATGGTTTTGCTGCTTTGGAGTGACTTAGGTACCTACTTCCTTTTTCCTGGTGATTATTGGACATTTGCAACGTTCGTCTTCCACGTAACAACAACATACATCCGGTTTGAACGGACGGTGTTGCACGGGTAGCGTCTGCAGCGTATTTATTATTCCGCTATCGTTATGAAACGCTGTCACAGTATATTTCGCCAGTGGAAGCTTTATGATTGCAATAAATATCTAGATAAACGATCTTTTAAATTATAACCGTGATAGATATTTGCCCACTCAGCTGCAGGGAGGTGCCGCCGGGATAATTTATGTGGCCATTTATCTTAGCTCCACACCCTCTGCTAACTGCGAGCCAATTCTAGATGTGTGCCGTGATAGCAGAGAGTAGAACGAGAACTCTACGGCTGCTCTACGACAACGACGTCGTGTACGCTCCGCTGTTCTACCATGGATCGGCTGTTGTTTCTGCCTGACTTGACCCCATTCGTTACCGTAATGTCTTCTTTCGACTTTTGCTGTCTCCACACCTCCCCAACTACCACCATTGCCACAGCCACCAACCAACTTATCCACCACCTCGAGCTAAAGCATGTATGATTAATGTCCTAGTACTCCTCGAAATTTGTTCACTTTTGCTCACTTGTTATGTTTTATTATAGAAGCGCTCGTTTTCTTAGTTATTTATTTACCCTCTTCTTTATCGCGATCACTTTTCACGCCCTCCCATTTATCTCTTACTCCATATAAAGTTCTATTCTATTTCTTTACCTTTACAATAATTGAGTGCCATTTAGCAACCTCAAACAAAGGACATGATAATAGGGCAAAGAAGTGAGGTTACAATTTTAATTTTACGACTTATATATAATACCAGCTTGTAAGCAACATGCCACCCGTTTCTAACGCCTGCCTTTGTGAGGCAATTTGTGTCTAACACTTGCCTATAACAGGCAACGCTAGTCTGTGCTAGAAAATAAGTTTCTAGGGCTTGTTTATATCAGACAGTCCCTTTCTAACGCTTGTCTGTATTATACAGCCCATCACCTACTAACGCTTTTCTCTGTGTCAGGCAATTTTTTCTAACACTTGCCTATGATAGGTACCCTATTTTTAGGACTTCTCTGTTTACCATATTCAACGCTTGTCTGAGTCAGGTAGCCAATTTCTAACGCTTATCTATGACAGGCAGTTCATTTGTCACTCTCATATGTGTCAGGAAATCAACTTCTACCGCATATTTACATCAGACAGTGCATTCCTTACGCTTGTCTGTATCATACAGCTCATTACCTTCTAACGCTTTTCTCTGTGTCAGGCAATTTTTTCTAATACTTGCCTATGATAGGTACCCTATTTTTAGGACTTCTCTGTTTCAAAAAGCAGCTCGTAACGACTGTTTGTATCCTTCAGACCATATTCAACGCTTGTCTGAGTAAAGGTAGCCAATTTCTAACGCTTATCTATGACAGGCAGTTCATTTGTCACTCTCATCTGTGTAAAGGAAATAAACCCTTCTACCGCTATTTAATCAGACATTTCCTTACGCTTGTCTGTTTCATGCAGCTCATTACCTTCTAACGCTTTTCTCTGTGTCAGGCAATTTTTTCTAACACTTGCCTATGATAGGTACCCTATTTTTAGGACTTCTCTGTTTCAAAAAGCAGCTCGTAACGACTGTTTGTATCCTTCAGACCATATTCAACGCTTGTCTGAGTCAAGTAGCCAATTTCTAACGCTTATCTATGACAGGCAGTCCATTTGTCACGCTCATCTGTGTCAAGAAACCAACCTCTATCACTTGTCTTTATCAGACATTCCTAACGCTTGCCTATTTCATGCAGCCCACTTCTAAGACTTTTCGCTATGTCAGGCAGTTTCTTCTAACGCTTCCCTATGGCAGTTAGCCCATTACTAACGCTTGCCTATGACGGGCAGTCAATTGTTAACCATTGTCTGTGTTATAAAACAGCTCGTAATGCTTGTTTGTATCCATTTGCCCATTTCCAACGCTTGTTTGTGTCATGCAGTTCATTTCTAACGCTTGTCTGTGGCAGGCAGCCAATTTCTAGCGTTACTCTGTGACAAACGACCCCTTTTTTATTTTTATTTATGACATGCAAGTGTTTTTAACCCTATTTAGAACATATTGCTATAATTATTGTATCGGCCTGATAAAAAAAGTTCATGTCACCTGATGTAATTTGTGATTACTGAAGATTTGAAATAGCTTTACATTGTAAGCTTATAATGACATCCTAATTCAGTGGTTGTTTTAAGCCCATCATAACATTGCGGTGTACGTAAACATTGACTGAGTGTCTTGGTATTTTGTTTGTTTGTAAATTTATCTGTTTTGGTGATTTTTTTCGGATAGAAATTTACGACTATAATGTTAGGTATAATTTCCAAATATCCTACAATTCAGTTTACGTTTGTTTTAACGTGAAAAGTGTGCGGTAAATCAAACGAGATTCAAGATAATGATTACAGCTGTCCCGATGTTGACTGTCGATAAGCCTTGGGATCTTTTAAAGTTGGATAATCTTTTTACAACGTCCATAAAGCTCAACGTTTAATACCATTTCGACACTCTCTTTACGATAAGCGGCAACATCAAATTGTAGAAATAGGACCTTCCCAGATTATTAAAAAGAACCGAATGAATTTTTATAGATAAATGATGGCGGAACAGGAATACGATTAGTCAGAATTTGTATGGGAAAACACTTTACATAAAATTTTATCGCAAGAGTCTATTTTAGAGCTATAATTGAGGCTAATTTCATTTTACTTCAAAGGTGACAAGTGAATTTTAATAACTCTAACTGTTTATTTCTCATAAGTTATTATGTGTAAGTCATTCAGGATTAATTCTCAAAGATGTTGTTTTGCATTAAATACCATGCAGTTGTTTTTCCTTTCAATTTTCCGTAATCTACTGCAGATTTTGATTTATATTCCCAGTTTTTGCCTTTTTTTACCTCTTCTGCTAAACCTTGGACATTCTTTGGATTCCATTACCATCAAGCTTCAACTAATTCTTCTCAATCTTCCCATCATGCCTACACTTCAATGTCCGTCCTTTTAATCTCCTTTTGTGTATTTATGTTATTTACCTCCATCCTTCATATTTCTTACCACCTCATCTAGTCCCAAAGCCCATATTAGCATATACGTACTTTCAGCATTCCTCTTTTGGAAAATATTTCCTTTCTTTTCAGCGGCTCCCTTTTGTTTGCTTCACTGTTGTTGATGTCCAATTTGAAATGAATTAAATTAAATCCTTTCCATATCAGTTTTCTCGTTTTATTGTATCTCTAACATACATTTAGGTAGCTAAAGTCGAAATTTATTCTTATTTATTTATAGTTAGGACTGTTGATCTGTAAAGCCGCTGCGTTTCTATTTATTAATATGAATAATCTTGAATAAAAGATTCCGATTAATAACGGAGCAGTTAACGAAAGTCAGTGACATAGAAAAATACCACGATATATATACTAGAAAGCCCGTAAGCCACAATAAAATGTTTCCCGTTCGAAAATGATAAAGCGCCTAATTTACAGCTGACACAGCGATGGTAATTTACGACTTGGCTTCGAAAAATTCCGGTCCCAATAAAAATTTATAGTTTCGCGGCTGGCAATTTATGATCGACTGACGAGCAACAGGAAGATGCCGATAATCTGATCATATATTTCGATACTTCAGTTACTCCTCTCGTAAGCTCCTTCCTCTTGATTTATGACTGTTTATGTTACTACTGCTGCTGTTTTTCGATTTAGACACCGTGCACATGTTTTGATCCACGCCGACGTAAATTCACACGTCTCCGATGTTTAAAAGTCCTTTGCGCATCTTTATCTTAATTTAGCATTACTTTCGCTCCCATTATGGAAACTTAAACGGATGGATGGAAATTGGCCAAATCCGTATCTAGTAATACGACGTTTACAACATGGTTTTCTTATATTTCTTATTACAAAGTACATTCCCGCCTTATTTCTGTCAAACAGCAGTGTACTGGATGTCGAAATTAGGCGCATTAGGTAGGACCATACTTTGGTAAAGCTTTTAAATGGTCAACTAGTTGCAGGATGTTGTATCATCAGAGAAGATAGCTTTCCCAATTTACACTAAATATGTTAAAACCGTAAATAATGGCACATTGTACCTATATACGTGAATATTTATATATAGAAAAAAGTTGAAGGATATAAGAGAATGTATCAGACGGCATGACACTGGAATGTCTTAATAGACTACAACAAGACCCGAGTCGCGAGTCAGTTCATATCCAAACTTTCCCATCGTGTTTTCCAATAGATGTACAAACAAACAAACAGACCAGACGGCTTGGAGAAACAGAGTGAGAGAAAGAAGAGAGGAGCGTCGCGCTTACCCGACGACGCGACGACGGCGTCGCCGGCGTCGTTAGTTGGCATCGCTTTTCCGCCGGGATGTGTTCAGCCGCGGCCGCAGACAGCTCGGCAAATCACCAACGACACTAATGTTGTACATGACATCCTGCATTACTGATTAAGCCCACGATAACAGATTTAATGAAAGCGGCTCGTATGTCAGTGAGGGCGTGGAGGGAAAGCGGATGGCACGCGCTATGCTAATTAGTTTATTATACGGAAAGACGCGGTGGCAACGGCAGATTCATCCCGAAGGGGTATATTATAGGGAGGGAACGGCTGAAGGGGATAATGGGAGTGCCAGATTGAGTCGTCGTTGGTTGCGACACGATCCGACGCGACACTATGAATAGATGGATGCTTTGCTTCTATCGCTGACGTCTAACTTACCCCCATGTTGCACGCGACGGCGACGGCGACGCTACGCGACGCATCGCGGTGTCTGTTACGTTTATCGGGCGTCAGAAGATACGCGTCAGATTAATTCACAACGATAGCGCTGATGTATGAAAGTTTCAAACGAACTTTGCACGTTATCCGCCCCATCACAACGGCCTTTAAAAATTGTTTGAGTTGACAGCGACGAACAGAACGTTCATGAACTGAAACGGGAATGGAGGATAAATATTTCATTTTTATTAGGTACCCCAGGGAAATCAGGGGACTCAATCTCATCGCGTCTTTTTTATTCTTCGTCTTCTCTTTGTAAATAATACCGATCATAAAACTTAATCTGTAGACTATTATGAATAGGCATTAGTGTGATTAATGGGTGACCTTTGAGAATATTTAATCCACGATTGCTAGATTCCTTTATCGAACCCTTGTGAGGGTCACCTTTATCCTTTTTTATTACCATCGGATAGATTAATGTACCTTATTACAAAAATATTTCAACTTCTAAATCTAATTACCAGAACAAAGTGGACTCAGTTCCCTTAAGCTGGGAAATATTTTATCACTTAGTTTTTATTATCCTTCTTGTTTAAGTTTCATGCTCGTCATCGTTTTTGTCTTTTGACCAAAGGCAATCGATCACCTGTCTCGATTGTTGTTACTTATGTTTAGGTAGCTTCCAGCTGCCTTTTTAACCAGTCGTTAATGGTTTCTCGCTGTTAATATACCAACTACCAACACTTCTGCGTTGTCAAAAGGACTTACGATTTTATCAAAACAATAGACGTTGACAATTATAAATGGACCTGATAGTCAAGTTAATAATCGTTCATTCTGTCAGTTTTACTTTGACCGATCGTACACGATGTTCTTCGTCTTTTTAATGGATACCACGGTTTGGGTGGTAAGTATTGGATCGTCATAAACAGATATCATTCTCTTAAAAATTTTGTGGGATGCAAAATATTTGGATATTCCTGAAAATCAATCAATTTGACCCAATTCAGACAGATGCTTTATTCGTGTTTCTTATTATCAAAAGAACTTTCCTTTTGACAAAAGGAATTTCTTTCTAAATTTCTTGGAATGGTGGAAGAACCTCCACGAGATGGAACTAAATTCATAAAAAATAATTTGAATTGTCTCTTGTCATGAGCAAAATGGGCGCCTTGGTCTTGCAGTTTTGGGCCGGGTCTTGCAAAAAACGATCAAGACCAAGACTAAGTACGTAAAAGTATGTACTATTGTTTTTGTTTTCGATTTTAATTTCCGAAAATCATGACTTAAAAGTTGGTTTAAATATAAAGTACAAGAAGGATTAAAAGAACAGTTAAAGGAAGTAAGAGTAGAAGTTCTAGACAGAAGAGTGACAGATATAAGCGAGAAGAGAAGAAAAAGTGATTAAAAAGCGAAATAGTTATTGAGTTGTTGCTGTTATCGAGTTAATTAATAAAAACTGTTGAGAAAAATACCTGATATTTTTTTTATTTTTGTTCTGCCGGCTTTATGGATGGTGTTTAGCCGCTCGTGTAGTTTAGACACATAATCGTCCGTGGACAGCGAAGAATCTTCAGGTCGGCCAAACATCAGATCAGCAGGTAGTCTCAGCTCTTTCCCGAATAGCACACAGGAAGGGATCTGTCCGGTAGTCTCGTGTATGGATATCCTATAGGCCAGAAGGAATAAGGGACTGTGGCGATCCCAGTCGGTCTGATGATCGTTCACGAACATCCTCAGGTTGTTTTCTATAATCGCATTAAATCGCTCTACCATGCCATCAGACCGAGGATGCAACGGAGTTGTTCTAGTTTTCCTTATTCCCATCAATTCACACACTCGTTGTAATATCTGTGATTCAAAATTTCGGCCCTGGTCAGTGTGAATCTCCATAGGAACTCCATATCGGCTGATCCAGTTGTTTATTATTGCCTCCGCCACGGTGATTGCGTCCTGGTTGGAGATTGCATAGGCTTCGGGCCACTTGCTGAAGTAATCCATCACAACGAGGATTTAGTGGCTGCCATCTTCCGTTCCGTGGAAAGGGACCAGCGATATCCATGGCTATTCTTTCGAATGGCGCTCCGACGTTATACTGGTGCATCTTTCCTCGTGTCCTGGTTCTCGGACCTTTGTTAGAAGCACATACTTCGCATTTTCTACACCAGTCTTCCACATCCAATCTGGCGTTCATCCAGTAAAACCGTTCACGTATTTTCTCTAAGGTCTTCTTCCCCCCTAAAATACCCACCTCCAGTCCAAGCATGCAGCTCTTTTATTACTTCTTTCGTCTTTTTCTTGGGCAACACAACTTGTAGTCGATTCTTGGTACCGTCCGGTCTTTTCCAGATTCTTTTAAGGACTCCTTTCTCGAGCTTTACGTCCGCCCATGTTGGTCGAGATTCTCCTGTCTCCTTCCATTTCATAATGGGTCTTAGGTCATCATAGGTTCGCTGTTCCTCAATCAACACTGTGTCTTCCCAATTCTCTTGTCTCTACACGGTGGTATGTAGGCATGGAACTTGTTCTAACCCTTATTTTCGTTACACAGAAGAACAATGCTTGCAGTTCTGTGAGCATGGTCGTCTTGATAAGGCGTCGGCATTACCATTGTGTTTTCCTGGCTGATGTTTAATTTTGAAATTGTATTCTCGTAAACGCTGTAACCATCTGGCCACCTGTCCTTCAGGGTTTCGGAACTGCAGCAACCATTTAAGAGAAGAGTGGTCAGTTCTCAGCAGGAATTCTCGCCCATATATGAAGGTACCCGAGCATCTATGTTGATAATTTTAACCTGTATGACGAAATGTGTTTGACGCAGCTACCCGTATGAGAAGTTTTTTTTAACAAATGCTTAACTTTATTGTGTATTTATGTTCCGTTGTTGGTTTGTTGTTACTTTCGGCTTCTTTGTGAATTGCAACAAACCTTCGTCTTTTATGTTGTTGTCTGCACTCCTAAAACACCCTCCATAAATTCTGTTAAAATAACTTCTATAACTTCAAATTGTGGGTATACTCGAAATATCGTATAACACTCAGTATAGGATGGGGCGTCTTCGGTATAGACGAGCGAAAATTTGTACCATTTGACTTTGGGCAAAAATACAGTGCATATTGTTGTCGCCCAGGTTGAGACGACTCCTTATAACTATGGGTGCTTCTTACTTCTTGTATGATTTGTGGTTTATTTTGATGATTTATAACAACTTTTAATAGAAATGAATCTTTATTCCACAAGTTGAAATTATGTTGCACAGAGCCACAACCGACATAAAATTACTGGTGCTAACTATAACTGTAACCATCTGTGACTTACGAACTAACACTTGTTACGACCTTATAGATATAAGATTCCTTTTATTGTACTATAAGAGACTAAAGCTTATTCAATGGACGTGTGAACCGCCCCATTGCCCATCTCACACTTTGTTTATCTTTTACATGAAAATTGGACAACAAATCCTGATAATACAACCGTTTCCGGCTTCAATTATTGACGTAGCTGAAGTAATAGTGTAGATAATGATAACCATAACAATACCCGAACAAAAAATATATTAAAGTATATCGAAATAATATTATTTTCAAATTATATAAAAAGATTTATAATTATTTATTGTTGGTCCACAACAACATGATGGCATAGAATAAATTAATAATTTAAAAACATCGAAATCGATTGAATATCAAGTCGGCTCGGAAATAAATATGAATAAATTCGTGGGCATCAACCGAAAAAATAATAAGTTCATTAGGCACCTACTGCAATTAAAATAAACGAAATAAATGGCTACGGCGATGGATGGTTCGTCTGTCTGTTTGTTTCGGTTAATCTCTGAAACGGCTGGACCGATTTTGATGGAACTTTCACTGGCAGATAGCTGACGTAATAAGGAGTAACTTAGGCTACTTTTATTTAAAAAAACAATAGGGTCCCACGAAAAAAATGTTATGTTTAGAAAAAATATAAAACAAAAGCAATTACCAGATTAAATGACAAAACCAAGACTAGAAGTATTTGAGTAAGACCAAGACTGGGTCTTGCTTCGCTACTAACTAATTGTCTGATACAATTTGTGGTTGAAGGTTCAAGAAGGGCCTATGTCAAGGTTTATCAGTTTAGACCTCGTTTCCATCACGATGATGTATGCTCACAGGTATGTTCGTGTGTATATGTTGTATACATGACCCTGCCAGTGTGTTCACAGTCAGCCTGTCTCTTGCGACGGCCGTCCAAAGCACCACACCTTATAATTACGACTTCCCGGCTAAATGAGTTCGCTGTCAGCTCGCACCTTCATTTGTCTTTGGAAAAGCCATGGCAGGCGCGATCCTTATCGCTAACGATGGCTGTCGTGTCGACAGGCGTCTCGCTTGCAACCGCGTCCGCGACCCGTTTCCTTTCTCTCTCGGTCGTAATTGTTAAGGTTTCAGGTAGCAAGCGAGCGGACAGCTAACATGAACTCTTGTCATTTTCGAGGCATTAAAGTACCGGGAAGTGGTCGCCTCCTTGGCGTAGACGTCCGTCGCCGAGAACGATGCGGTCGGCGACAATCCACTACAGGCCGTTCCACGTTCCAGATTAACCCAAAAGATATCGAGAACTACCACTCACTACAGAGTGTAAGAACAAGATTTAGAGACGTCGTAAAGTTGTGTGAAACATGGGCAAGTGTCCTTTAAGTCACCAGGAAGAGTTACTAAATGTACCAGTAAGGCCATCCAAATTGGACGACCTTTTATTTTAGTAAAGTTAAGGAATCTCATAACTCAACTGAAAACTGGGCAAGGGTTGGCTTTTATTATTCTTCAAAATTTGACACCTGGTCGTTAATTTTATCCATTTTTTGAGATTGAGGACAACTCTTGATCTTCCAATCCTAATGTCATGACATAAAGCCATTCATAATTCAAATCAATTCTAGAGTTCCTCTCTGATTTGGGACGTGGTGTAGGTATTTTATAAGAACACTGCATGTACAAATAATGACGGTGTGCCGGAATACAGTAAGTAGTTCGTTCCCATATCGGCTGTCAGCTTCGTATGTAAATGGATTCTTGGGGATCTGTTGTTGGCTGACTGACCACGAGGCCCATTAACTGTGACTCGACCTGCCACCAGTGATAAAAGACGCCGTCTGAGGTTGCTGGTATCCCGCAGGGTTTGTGTTTCCAAACCGAGGGACCGAGAAGAATCAGCCAGGCAGGCAGGCTACCTACTTAATGATCGAAAGTTTTAATTTATATTCGTGTTCCTTCTAATTTTTCGTGGTCACTAA
Source organism: Agrilus mali (assembly GCA_029378335.1). NCBI lineage: Eukaryota > Metazoa > Arthropoda > Insecta > Coleoptera > Buprestidae > Agrilus > Agrilus mali. The sequence goes on along the minus strand of CM055663.1, from coordinate 10,807,454 downwards.
TTACCATCTTCTTGGGGCGTTTTAGGGACTCGAAAGCATCGCTTCAAAGGTTCTGAGGTTCTCCTCAAAGTACGTAGTCCCAGTGATGAATGAACTTTGAAGATTTAGGTGAATTTTGGATTGGTTTTTGTTACTTTTTAGACTTTCCATTTCACTCAGGAAATTTCTCTTACAGTATGAACCTTTGGTCTACAAAAGATGACGTTTATAAGAAAACTTGGAATGCCTGTGCTCCTGCTTTTCATCCCAGAATTTTCAGAAAGTTATAAATATTAGGTTACTATTTATTAACGTTTTCTCTGTTTGCGCTCAAGCGTGGAAATAACGATTAATGGACATGCAAAATAACTAAATGCAAACGTATCGTTAATAGTAAATATTACTGGAATAACGACCACAAATAGACAAGAACATAACATGTACCTGTAAGTGCACCTCTCGGTGTAATAGTTGTTTCTCTGTCCCACTCCCTCGTCCTACTTCGCCATCCGTTCTATCTGCCAGCTCTAGGAAACGTTCCCCTAATTATTATGTATTATCGCGTATCTGTCGGAATAAATCAGTTTTATGACTTCATCATTACTCGAAAGTTCAAAGTTATTTGCTTGTAATTTTCTCGAAGAATTATTGCCGATGCTTTTCTTCCGTGGCAATAAAAATCCTCTTTACGATGTCGCTGTTAATTAGCGACCGCGACGCGACACGACGAACGTGATGAGCGAAAATTTAATTTAATAAGAAAAAACTGTAAAGTGCAAAACAACAGTACACAAGCACAGGCACAACAACCTCTTTTCATGTCACGTCGACTTGTGAATATGAGCAAAAAAATATATATTGAAAACCAAATGGGTTCATTAATATTCTTTTTTAACATTTAAATCACATGTAATAGTTCTGGATTTACCCCGAAAACATTTGTGATTCTCTGATTTAGACAATGATACAGGAGTATGTCAATAGGCACTCGAATTTAATCAAAAAAGTCCCTGGCTAGGTTCACGTTGAGGTCACACTTTCTGTCGATATCCAGTGCCTTTGTGCGATTGTTTACGAGACGACTATGTCGAGTACGACATTTATTATGCATCGTAGTTGTTTTAAAGTTCAACCTCCGGTTCTTGTGTTGCCATTAAACGGCAACGGGACATAAAACAGTGCCTGCATACTCGTTTTACGGTCTGCCGTAAATCATTCTCAATGATGATGAATTTCGAGATAAAATGCAAATTATCGCGAACGTTCGGAGTACGTGTTTTGCGTTTGGCGTGGACAAATTGCCTCGCATTGTGCACCACGATCCCGCCCTTGTTCCATCGAATCGGCACTTCCTAGTCGAGGAGGAAAGGCGCCAGATGGGAACGGGAACGAAAGCGGCAGAAGAGTACTTCCCAACATCCTTATCAGACTCGCAAATCGTCGGCAACAGGCTAAACAACAGCTGTCTGGACCTATCTTTATGATAACATATCCATCAATATTGTAAGCTGTCATTTGGAAAATTTTACAGTCAATAAGTTCAATTTTTATCAGTAGATTCACTTAAAAAGAAATTGGGGGATATAAGGATGGCACTTATGAAATAAACAGATCCAATTTAGGATGAGAAAGTGATGTTAAAGCTAAAATAGGAATCCAATGAGTAGTTCGTGGGTTTGCTTTTATGGTATCTAAAGGAAGAAGAATGCTATAGAAACTGTAGATGGATTCAACATAAGCAACTGAATGGAGAAATTTAAGGAAGGTGCCTATAATTAGAGTTTAGAATTGTAGTGTTGAATGATTGAGGAAGTTTTGTTAACACTGTAAAAGGTACTCGATGGATAGGATGTGTGTTTTTTTTTCTCTTATAGTATCTATGAAAGTTTTTCATAGATACGTAAAATTGCTTCAACAAAAGCAACTTTATGGATAGATCTACTAAGGATAATGCTTACAATAATCAACTACAGTTTGGAAATTCAATTTAATGCTAAAAAAAGAACTCTTTGGGTAGATTGGGGGTTGACCTTTATGGTATTCCTGAAGATTCCTCAAAAAAGAAGGTTGCTGCAGAAACTTTAAATAATTTCAACACAAGTAACTCAATGGAAAAATCTAAGAAACGTGCTTATGTTAAGCATGTTCAGTTTGGAACTGTAGTACTGGTTGATTGGGGAAGTCTTAATAATAGCTGGAACCGGAACTGTATCAATATATTTGTGCGTTTGCTCTTTTGGTTTTTCTAAAGGTTCCTCAAAGATGAAGATTGTTGTAGAAACTTTAGAAAGTTTCAACACAAGTAATCCAATGAAGAAATCTAAGGAAAGTATTTATGATATAAGCAGATCCAGTTTGGAATTATAGTGATTGATGTTTGGGGAAATCTTGTGAAAGCTGGAAAAGGAATTCTATGGATAGATTGTGGGTTTGCTTTTATGGTATCCCTGAAGGAACCACAATGAAGAAGGATGTTATAGAAACTACAGATAACATCAACACAAACAACTCAGTGGAAAGATTTGATCACGGTGTTTATCATAGGCACATTTCGCTTAGAATTGTGAGTATAATTGAGTATTTTCGAAAATTTGCTAATGATGATGGGAATGTTTAGATTGTTTATATAGTATCAAGTATCTTAGTGGAGAGATCTCAGAATGATGCTTATTATAAGGAGATACGGTTTGGAATTGTAGTGTTGGGTGAGAAAATTTTGTTAAAGCAGGAAAAAGGACTCTGTGGGTAGATTGTGAGTTTTATATTATAGTATGTATTCTGAAGATTCCTCAAAGATTGAGTAAGCTTTAAAAACTATGGAAAGTATCAACACAAACAACTCATTAGAAATTTCTAAAGATGCTGCTGATAATCAGATATAATTTAGAGTTGTAATGTAGTGTTATTGGGGAAGTTTTGTTGAAGCTAAAAAAGAAATTCTATGGACGGTCTATGATTTATTTTAAGTTATCTCTGAAGTTTACTAAAGACACAGAGTTTCAACGAGGAATCCAAAGATGGTGCTTATGATAAGTGTTTCAGAAAAGCATTCAGTTTAGAATTCTAAGAAAGCATAATTGAGAGAGTTTCTTTAATACAGGAAAGAGAACTCTGTGGGTTGTCTGAGTTATTTTATAATATCTCCGATTGTGGATGCCTTAGGAAATTTAGATAGTATCAGCACAAGCAGCTCAACGAGAGATCTAAGGATGAGGCTTGTAATTAGTGTTTGCTAAGGATAGCTGAAGAAACTGTGTGAATTGTTTGTGTATTGTATCTCTAAAGCTGCTGTTTTTTGCTACTGTGGTAAATTTTCCGTAATTAGCAGAAGAGCAAAAGTAAGGTGTGTTTCAAAAAATCGTCCGTGAATCTCGCATGTTTATTGCAAACACTAATTACGACGACAAGTATCGACGTGTTCCGCTCGAAAACAAGATTCGAGAGGAGGTTGAGGTCAAGCGGCCGGCGGTTTGGTACTCGGTCGGTTCGGTTTGGTTCGACTGTTGATGCTACTTTGCTACTGCTACCAAACCAAGGTGGTGTGTGTGTAAATGTGTTCGGATTCAGCGCTACCAACTGTCTTGTGTGTAGCGCACTGTTTACCAGCCGATAGCGCTCGTCCCCATTACGGAGTCAATTAAAGGAAGCCAGCGAGTCGCAAGTGTTGTAAATTAGATTCGCATTCGGAGATTACATCACGATACGAGCTCCAGCTCGTATATTCACCACTTATCTCGTCCTCTAATAATTGCTTTATCGGGAGCCGAGAAGCGCTGAACGCGCATTATTTATGGTATGTCCGTCGCGATTGCTGCCGCCGCCGTTTGCAGGATGTCAGACAGTTACCGTTACCATCGTTTCTGGATGCTGTCGTGTTGACGGTACTTACTCTCTCTGGATGTGGATGCTGTTGCTCCTCGGGTGCCCGAATGAAGCCCGAACTTGGCAGGTTTACTCGCTCGTAAAAATTGAACGATGTTTTTAAAGAATTGACCACTCAAATTCACAGCAGTGATCATGACGCTTACAAGATATCAGGAGATGAAGATTCAGAAGCTGGATGCAAAAAGGATGTGCATGGCGAAATAAACTGGCATCTATGTATATTTACTAGTCATAAAATATTTTAAATTTGTTGGATATGTACTCTTTGAGTATATGACCAATTATGATTGAAGGCTAAACACAAAACTTATTTTCTGATTAGCTATCATTAAGTTTTAATATGTTTTATTAAAAAAGCTAAAATAAAATTCCTAGTAATTTTCGCCCATCATAATTATAAAAACTCAAAATTTTAATCAAAGTATTTTGTTATAGTAGACTTCCGATTATCCGGAATAATGTGGACCGGACCTATTCCGGATGACCGAATTTTCCGGATAATCGAAATCGGAAGACGGAAACTATGAGACCTTATTGAAGAACATTTATTATTACATATGTAAATAATCTGTGCAACTTGTAGCCCTGCACTAAGCTCTTTACCTAGCCACTAGCTTTCTAGCAACAGCAAAATCAGCAGAAGACATAGTTTCTATGGTCAATTAAAAAGATAAAAGATTTCGGCCGCATGTGTTGCACTTGTGCCTAACATAAACAGACATAAAATATGCCGTTATCAATTAACGGGTCGGGTGCGGTCCAGTAGGGCGGCACCGAGCAATACCATCTGAAAGATGTCCTTCAGAGGGTGTTGTATACCGAGGCACATTCTTTTGACCATTTGGACTAACCAAATGTACTAGTAGACAGTTTAGTTTAGGAAAATTCCGGATAAACGGGAGCCGCATCACTCCAGTTCCGGATAAAACGGCGGATTTAAAAATCGATATCATTCCGGATAATGCAGCGTTCCGGTTAATCGGGATCCGGATAATCGGAAGTCTACTATAGGTATAAGAAGTTCAAGTACTTATTTACTTTTATATTTACACTAGCTATGCCCGCGACTTCGTCCGCGTGGAATACCTAGTGACTTTCGGCAGCATTTAAAATTTTCTTCTTCTATATTTTGATTTTCTGGGCCGTAAGCCTTTTTGCCGACGTCATTACATAAAAACTTTCTTTCCTTATTTTTGCCCCCTTTAGGGTAAAATTTTTACAAACTTTAAATGTCGTATTTATTTCTAATCAAAAGCCTAAAAAATAAGTTTCAAGCTTCTATCTTTAAAAATTACGGAATTTCCGCACAAACTTTCTTATTTTAACCCCTTACAACCCTTTTTTCGCATTAAAAAGTAGCCTATGTCCTTTCTGAGGCTCTAGACTATCTCTGTACCAAATTTCATTTAAATCGGTTCAGTAAATTTTAGGCCAGATTGTGTAGCATACAGACAGAGTTACTTTCGCATTTATAATATTCCGCGAATTCATTTTTATCGATTTTCCCATGGGAATAAGATATTTTCTCGCAGTAAAACGTAACCTATGTGTTAATCCTGGGTGTCAGCTAACTCCATACCGAATTTTATTAAAATCGCTCCAGCCGTTTAGACGTGAAAAAGTAACAAACATACACACTCACAAACTTTCGCCTTTATAATATTAATGTGATTAAATTGATACGAACAAAAATAAAAAGTCGTATGAAAACAAAATCATCAAACTTATTTATTATATTTCTTACGTTTTTGCCATTTTTGACGTTTTTTTCGATCTTTTATTTAAAAGAAAATATTTAGCGCTTAATGCACCCCAATAACTTAAGTAATTAATAGTCTTATAAACTACCGTTTATTTATTTTGGTGCATTGAGCGTGTGATAAATATTTTTTAAGAAATAATCGTAAAAACGTCGAAAATGGCAAAAGTTTGATTTTTTTATACGACTTGCTACTTTGTTTCTTATCAACTTAATCTAGATATAAAGTTAAATACTTTAATTTCTTATAAATATCTATAATGGAATAGCTTTAATCAAAATTTTGGAATTTCATGACTATGATGGGCGAAAACGACTAGGAATTTAACCGAAATCTCAGTCACAAAATAAATTGTTTACTATTTTTCTATACCACTTGCTTGTTATAATTTTATAAGGTCCTCAAAATTTAACGGTTGCCATGGACATTCGTAATCCTATTAGCTACACATTGCGACTTTCAAGCAAAAAGGAACAGAAGTTCTCTTTTTTTGTGCCCTTTCTCAAGAATCTGTGTGTTAAAGATTCGTTCTTGAAAATTTCCATTTTTTCCCTCTTCACTGTAATAATCAATAAGTGTTCCACGTGGCACAAGCGAGTCCATAAAATTTATCCCTGAAACGAAAATGTTTTGTAGTAAGTTGAGAAAAGCAGTTCAGGCGAATGTTTCAAAATGCCATTTTATTTCTCTGTCAATCATAAAAATAAATCAACTCGATAACGTAATGGTCGTATAATATCCTCCCAAGTACCTACCAATACACGCGCTCAAAAAGCATAAGTTTATTAATAAGCGGAATCCGACGACTGTACAAAGAAAACCAAGTTGGCGTTAACTCAGAATTCGTTAAAGTAATGAACTCCTTTTATAGTTGCACTTATCAAAGGCGGCCTTTTTTCCATCATTTTACCGGCTCAAGTGGAACTTGCTGCTATTGATGTAATTAAGCACATGCAATGTAGAACGACACGAAGGTCGTGACTGTATTCGTTTCAACTCTTGCTAAATGCGAAAAATCTCGTCGAAAAGTAAATTTCTTGTTGTCGTTTTTGAAGAGTTTTAGTCTTTTTTTATCCCTCTGTTTTTTTTTTTTTTTGGGTGTTCTAAGAGGAAAAACAGCCCTTATAGTCACGCGTTCATATCTTCGAAAAATATTTTTCAGTAGTGAGCATTCAGATACGTTTAGTTTAACAAAGCATAAGAATACTGAAACTATGGCAAAATCAATTAAATGAAATAAAAACCGTTAAAATATTTAGTTAAAAAAAATCTAAAACATGTTGAAAAGGTAAAGGGCCACGAATTTGTTTAGTTTCCCAGATACGTATTTATTTAAATAAAGTGCTGAGTTGTAAGAATCTGTCTGTCAAAAATAATTCGCAGAATTCAAATAAAAACATTTGAATTGAATGTTTGGAATTTTACAACTAATTTAAGAATATTAAACTATAATTAAATTTTACCAAGCTCTTTTTGTTTATTTTAATTTGTTTATATCTAATAATACAAAACAAAAAATTTCCAGACACAAGAACAATCCTTTTGTTGTAGTTTACATAAATGTACACCATTGGTGGTTTTCCTTATTAATTAAGTGTCTTAGTCGTAGATGAAACAGGCGTAAATACCAGTGCAATATTTCGTCTCGATTTATAATTCCTTCATAATAAATCGCTGGCAATATTGTGTTCGCCATACAATGGGTCATAAACCAAAGCCTTTCGCGAATTCAACTATCTCGCTTCATAAACACTCCGGCGAAGAATAAAGCCGTTTGTTATCGCATCATCGTCTGTGTATGAATGTAGTGAAGGTACCTACAGACTAGAGCCAAGAAATCCAAAAATTTATGTCATTTTCCTACTTAAGCGGTTTCTGCTACAAATAAGAAAAAAAAAATTATTATATTTGATTCCCAGACTTTGTTGTTAAAAGGGAGTTGAAATGTGATAATATTGTAGAGGAAACTAGAAAAAGAGTAGTTAAGTACGAAAGAAAACTGGACAATCTAGTAGATGAGGACGTAACAAAGGAGGTGTGGAGAAAAACAGTCCTAATGTAGGAATAAAAAATAGGTATGATAAGGAAAGAGATGATGCGTTAGAGGAACTAAGTTTATGTCAAGAGCAATTAAATGAATAGGGTAGTTTAGGAATGAATATAGAGCAGTTAGTGAAGATAAAATGTAATGAAACTATAAGAGGAGAGGACTTAAGAAGGGTAACTAGATCAAAATATGTTGAAAATATCAGAAAATACTTACTTTGGGAACATTGGCAAGGAGATTTTAAACCACAATACTTAAATCAAACGAAAGAGATAAATGTTTTCGCAAGGGTTAGAATAGGAAATGAAAGCAGATGATGTAAGTATTGGATGAGGTATGATAAAACATTAATGCATGTATTGGTACGATGTGAGGAAAGGATAGAAGAAGAGGAATGTAAAAGGTTGCTAAGTAAAGAAGATTGTCTGACCCTGTTAAAACAAATAGTTAAAAAAAGAAAGGGGATTGAAATACAAACTGTTTAATGGTTACTTTAGGATTTCCCCTAAAAGGTATTATTGGGAAAAATAGGGTGGGAAGGATTAGAATGAATAATCTCTTGTTTTTTGTTTTTCTTTTTTCTTATTAGGTTATAAGAATAATGATAATAGTATTTATTGCTGTACAAAATGGTATTACAATTATATGATTCCAGTATTTTTTGTAACCTGTAGTGGTATTACATTACATATCTGTACACAGAAGCAATATAAATAACATTAATAGAAGAAGAATATAAGATCTTAGAACTAGTTACCGAATAAAAACGTAGTCTTGATGTAGTTGCTAAAGGAAATCATTGCCATGAAAAGACGTACTATATTAGCGAAAGAGGCCTGCAGAGTCTTAATTTGTACATTTCTTTATCCAATCCTTGAGTTGTCTTTTAATTGTTGTAAACTTATAATTTAGCGGTTGTCTTAATAGTAACGGTAGCCTCTTGAATAAATTTATCGCCTGGAATCTAGATATTTTTTTGCCACTATTAAGTTTGGCTTGCGGTAAAGGGAGAGGTTTTATTCTGGTGTTGATCCTAAATCTGAGTAATCCTTCCTCAGTTGTGACGTTGTGAGTACCAGTACAGTAATATCTCAAAATAGTATTAGGCTTGGTTAATGTTTAGAGGCCTTAGCTTTGTTCAAAAATCCTTTTTTTTACCTTTTAATATGATTATGATTAGTCTAGTTTGTATTGAGGATAATTTGTTGAGTACATTGGCATGGGTAAGCTGAATCCCATAAATCGTAAATTATACCGTAGGTAGCAATGCTATGAAATAGACCGTAGTACAGGCCAACAGAAATAGCTTGGCCCTTGCAATCTGAACGCCCACTGGTGCGAGATGGACACAGCTGATATTGCAGTGGGGACAGTCCTTTTAGTCTTCTTACTTCGATAAAGCACATAGCGTTGTATGTAAACTCGCCCCTTATTATGAGAAAAATACATTAAATCAGAAACTTCAACGGTAGGGACAATTAATAATGATTTTCACCTGATTTTAAATTTTATTTAGTTTATAAAAAACTTTTAGCAAATACTTTTCATAATTGGTGAGACACTCTAAAAGGAAAGCGAACAAATTAAAGAAACACTTAGGAATACATATTTATTCTATAAACTTAATTAGTCAATGTTTCGTTTATTAGTTTATTATTATTCTTATTATAATTATTTTAATATCAATAATAGCTGAGCTGAATACCTCCAAATATTTATTTATTTATTTATTATTTACAAATTGATGTGCCTTTACAACTGTAATTATTTAATTTAATTACTTATTAAAATCAGTATTCAGAGGAAGAAGTGATTGTAGAAATAACAATACTGGGTACTAAATTAACCCCATTCAAATAATATTACATATTTAAAATACAAAATGGGAATTCTGCTTCATTAAATTTAAAGTGCATTACCACTTTTCGTGTAAATATTACTAATAACATTAAGACACCCTGGGGCGAGTTTACTTGTACAATACGGGCCCGATTTGAAATACGATACAAACACCGAGCGGCAAAATGCATCTTTTTTTCTTCCGAATGCGCTTTCTTTCTATCTTTTGCGCCGTTCGTTGAAGTCTGAGAGGCCACCTTATTTCTGTTGACCTGTACACACTTAAAAGATCCTTGCAGAAATTACAAAACTGAGCTTATAAAAAACATAAATCAGATATTTTGTTTTTCGAACGAGGCTGTCGAAGTGGAATTGCTTCATTTACAGTGAATTTCATTTATAATGACTTCGGATGTAACGTCGATTTCGGTTTAAGCGACTAATTTTAATGAACTATTAATTACAAGATGCTAGAAATCTCATACTGATATTGCGACCGAGTCTAAACACGAAACTTTTTTATCTTTTGTTTACATTCACAGATAGTAAGCAGTTGTAGTAATTGTTTATAATTGTTAGAGTTGATAAAATGATTAAATCTAAGAATCAGTTACTGGGTACTTTTCTTGCTGCCTAATTTACTTCTTTCATTCTTTCTCTCTTTCTTTTTATATAGCGACTTCCGGATATAGCGACGGAATTTAATGGTTCTTTCATCGTCGTTATAAACGAAATATACTGTATTTTTTTTGTTTAGCAATTGTGTATAATATAATATCACTTTATCACACTAATATTATAAAGACGAATGTTTGTGAGTGTGTGAGTGTGTATGTTTGTTACTTCTTCACGTCTAAACGGCTAGAGCGATTTTAATAAAATTTGTATGGAGTTAGCTGACACCCTGGATTAACACATAGGCTACGTTTTACTGCGGGAAAATATCTTATTCCTATGGAAATCATGAAAATGAATTCGCGGAATATTATAAATGCGAAAGTAACTCTGTCTGTATGCTACACAATCTCGCCTAAAATAGTGAACCGATTTAAATGAAATTTGGTACAGAAATAGTCTAGAGCCTGAAAAAGGACATAGTCTACTTTTTAACGCGAAAAAAGGGTTGTAAGGGGTTGAAATAGGAAAGATTGTGCGGAAATTCCGTAATTTTTAAAGATAGAAGCTTGAAACTTATTTTTTAGGCTTTTGATTAGATATAAATAAATACGACATTTAATGTTTGTAAAAATTTTACCTTAAAGGGGATAAAATTAGCCCATGAAAGTTTTTGTGTAATGACGTCGTCCAAAAAGCTTACGGCCCAGAAAATTAAAATATTAAGTGTAAAAAGTTATAAAGGTTTTGTTTATTTGGATCAATAAAAGTAGTTGAATGAATACTAAGCTAAACTATTATAAACTATAATTAAACTATATTAATCTATAATATTACCTTGCATGCATATGTACATGTAAAAATAATTAACTGACTAATAACAATTAATACCTACCATAAAATAGTCGTATATTTCACGTACGTTAAGAAAATCCTTAATCCACTCGGACTTGCACAATAGACGTACAATATTTACATAAATAAATATATTACATTTTGAGCCGTTAAGGCTGTCATTATATAAATAGATAAGGTAATACAAATCAAACTGACTGTAGTTAATGCTTCCGTTGACATTATTTAAATTAACATTTATTATTAAGATGGCTTTTCACTTTGGAGTGCTTTTAGACGTAGTTAAACAAAATTATTGTAAATCTATGTAATTAAATTTTGACGTCATATGTTGTAATTATACGTCTATAAATGTTCATGAACACCTACAGAATTAACAATAGATTATTTTAATTTATTGCCTTTACTTTCGTCTCGTTTAATTGCCCGGATTAAATTACTTCGTTTAATCCACCCTCATAAAGTTATCAAGAGTATTTTCAATAAACGAATCGCAGAAATGTTTTTCAAACCAACGGCAGTAGTTCGCCTAATTAATAAAAATCTTTTGTTTTGTTTTACCGATAAGGAAGTTTTCATGGCCACTATTTTAATATTCGAAAGCAAACCGTATCATAAATTGATGCTAAGTGTGACAATGACATCTACTGTGGCGCAAATCTGAAAGGTACAGCGGAAGATCCACTTCAGTCTTCCTCAATGACAGACGGAAATGAAATATATAGATACGCTTTTATTGAACTTCGTCCGCGTGAAATAGTGACTTTCGGCAGCATTTAAAATTGTTTTCTTCTATATTTTTATTTTCTGGGCCGTAAGCGTTTTGCCGACGTCATTACACAAAAACTTTCATTCCTTATTTTTAGCCCCTTTAGGGTAATATTTTTACAAACTTTAAATGTCGTATTAATATCTAATCAAAAGCCTAAAAAGTAAGTTTTAAGCCTCTAGCTTTCTATCTACTTATATATCTCTGTACCAAATTCTCATTTTAATCGGTTCAGTGGTTTGGGCGTGATTGCGTAACACAGACAGACAGAGTTACTTTCGCATTTATAATATTATAGATTAATATAGTTTAATTATAGTTTAAAATAGTTTATATAGCTTAGTATTTAACTACTTTTATTGATCCAAATAAACAAAACCTTTATAACTTTTTACACTTAATATTTTAATTTTCTGGGCCGTAAGCTTTTTGGGCGACGTCATTATACAAAAACTTTCATCGGCTAACTTCATCCCCTTCAGGGTAAAACTTTTACAAACATTGAATGTCGTATTTATTTATACCATATCTAATCAAAAGCCTAAAAAATCTTTAAAAATTACGGAATTTCCGCACAAACTTTCCTATTTCAACCCCTTACAACCCTTTTTTCGCATTAAAAAGTAGCCTATGTCCTTTCTCAGGCTCTAGACTATCTCTGTACCAAATTTCATTTAAATCGATTCAGTAAATTTTAGGCGAGATTGTGTAGCATACAGACAGAGTTACTTTCGCATTTATAATATTCCGCGAATTCATTTTCATCGATTTTCCCATGGGAATTAGATATTTTCCTGCAGTAAAACGTAGCGTATGTGTTAATCCAGGGTGTCAGCTAACTCCATACCAAATTTTATTAAAATCGCTCCAGCCGTTTAGATGTGAAGAAGTAACAAGCATACACCCTCACACTCTCACAAACTTTCGCCTGTATAATATTAGTGTGATTATAATTTGAGGAGGAAATTTGCACTGCAAACAGAATTGGCAATCATAAATTTTATAAAACGGTTAGCTATTTAAAATAGTATGATGTGCGTTTATTATTTTCACTTTTCGAGATGGGTATCAGAAAGGTATGTAATTAGATATCATAAATTACATAATAATTTAAAATAAAGGGTGGGGGAGCAAAGGGTTAACTAATAAAAAATTATAAAATATTTACTGTCTTCGCCCTTTGTAATAGTGGAAAGACAGACGGTATTGTGCTTGGTGTTCAGCTGCATTACTTTAAATTAAACTATACCATCTGGCGTGAAAATGCTTTTAAATAAGTAATATTAAAACAAGGTGGATAAGTAACTGTTTTGCCTGTGTACCTACCTATCTACTTATGTATGTGTCTGGTGCAGTGCCGACATTACCGTTGCACACCTTTCCGTTAACCTTAAGTTATCGTCTCGTTGTACTTAATGCTCGCAAGTAAGAAAATTGTTGAGATAATACCGACAGGCAGTAATTCTCGAGCAAATTGTGTTAGTCATTTGCGAATGCAGCAACGCATTACTTAGCTGTGTAATGTATGTATATGTATGAAGACGACATTATCTAGGAAGCTGTGAACTAAAAAGGATAAGCGACGCAAGTTTAGACACTAATTCGCATCCTGCATATCCTCTGACTTTAAATTAGTAGATACTAATACATTTACGACGTCTGATAAACAGTAAATGTGTTAAATGTCAAGCGGATATCAATTTTTTGTTTATACATATCTGAGAGAAATTACATATTTCCTTGCCGGCATTTTTAATTTTTATATTCCTACTAGCAGCAAAACCCGGTGTTGCACGGGTAATATTATATTACAAATTTGATGGAACATTTAAGAATATTCGCGAATTTAGAACTATTCAGAACATCCCATAATGATTCAAAATATTTTCTAACTTTTTTGAACATTCTGAAACATTCTTAAATGATCTTCAAGATTCTGGAACATTCTTGAACATTACCAAATCATTCTGAAATGTTATAATTAAACATTGTTTTACTTCTTAGAACATATTTGAACTCCCTGTAACATTCTAAAAAAATCTGCTTCATTCTCATCCCCACTCCGTACTGTTTGCTGGGTGAGTAGGGACATCAGTAGACGCCTGGCGGGGATGACTAATCGATTGATAATAAATAATTGATCAGTTATCGACCACTGAGAGTTGAAGATTATTACAGTACTAATATCGCTATTAAAAAATGGGGGTTGGTGGTCGAAGGATAAAAATATGTATTTTTTAATGCCAAATCATAAAAAATAAAATAAAATAAATTGTCCAAAAAATAAAAAAGTCAGGGGTGGACAACCCTTATCACTTAGGGGTATGAAAAATATATAGTAGCTGATTCTCAGACCTGCTGAATATGCATATAAAATTTCATAAGAATTGGTCAAGCCGTTTCGGAGGGGTATGGTAACTAACATTGTGACACGAGATTTTTATATATTAGATATGATGTTCTTTTCTAAGAATGATGCCGCCCGTTGTGATTGCATATAACAGAATAATATCCCTATGTTCGGTTCGTAAGTTACCAGTACAGAGTTACAGGTTATGTCGACCTAGATTCTTTAAGAGGTTGTAGTTTCCCTCATTTCTGACTAATTTGACTATCAAAGACCGTATCCCAAACTTAACCGCTTTCAAGTTATTGGTCTTTTAAGTTTTTTTTAATAAAAATTGCCGATTTTTTGTATATTGTCCCATTTTTTTGTGTTTTGTACTTATCATTTATTTATTTTTACTATTTTTCTGTAGTACATACGTTGCTTTATTATTCTCAACACTAAAATTACAACTAACTGAACCAACAGGGTCGCAGTAGATGATTGATAATTAAAAAAGGTAATAAATTCATAAAAAATATTTTTTATCCTTTTTAAATATAAAAAAAAGTCTATGACAGTTATGCTGCAGATGTGTTTCAAAATATCTATGGTTCTTTAGCTATCCATCAAGGTATAACAAGTTAGAGTATTATCAGAAGTCTTACATAAAATGCTTCCAGATGGTAGTAAAAAAATAAGGGTACGTAAGCATCAAATTTATCACTTGAGTCAGAAGAGAAAATAAAATAATCAAAATAGGTACAAAATAACGTTTATTACTCTTTTCAAACAAAGTTTACAATGTATTTTCCACATGTCCGCCTCTGTTTCGCACACATACTCTCATTCTGTGTCATAAGACACTTTTCACTACACCAGTTGTTAATCATCTTCTTATTTCGTTTGCCGCATCGATAATTTTCTGCCTCAAAACATCAACAGATGTAATTGGATTTAAAAAAATCGCAAAAACAAATAAATTAGAGGCACAAAACAAAAAAAAAAGGGACAATAGACAAAAAAATCGGCAATAACTTGGAAACGGTTCAGTTTGGGATACGGCCTTTCCTAGTCAAATCAGTCAGAAATGATGGAAACTACAACCTCTTAAAGGATCTAGGTCGACTTAACCTGTAACCCAGTATATTTTAATCCAGCATGGCTAAAATACTACCCTACTAAGCCGAAAAGTGCTATATCAATCGGAGTAAGTTTTGAGAAAATCGACTCATTGTAAATTGTTCTTTCGCATCTTCAAAAACAATTTTTTTTTAAATATGTTAAAATTTATTTATATAAATTTTTACTATTATACCTAAATTGTGAGATATCGCTATTTAGATTAAATAGAAATGCTTCAAAAGTTGAGCTTTTAGTAGTTTAAGGAAAAATTGAGATATACAAAACTTCTTACTTTTTTTTAATGTTTTAAATTTGAAATCTCTATTTAGCTTATACCATTAGAAGCTAAATTGTTATATATATCGAATGGCATACAAAAAACTAAAAGGGTAGAATAATAAGTTTAGTACAGTTGGAAAAGTGAAAGGAAGGATACTTACCATTCCCAGAACAATACCTGAAAACAGAAATATCCCACAACTGTAACTATTTGCAAACAGCATTCTAATCTAAACCTTCCTATGGTCCCATATTTTTTTTTCACTTTTTTATACACAGGCAAAGTCCTTACAAAATGACTTGGCGTTGTTTGCCCATGGTGTTATCATAAGAAGTCAATGAGGGATAATAAAAAAATTAGCTACTGAATAGATGAGTTGTGGTTGCAGTTTGACCATAAATATAAAATAACAAGACGTATTCAGGCAAAATTTGCAAGAAATACAAAACATAATAAAACAACGTTTCTTCTTATTTGATTTTAAAAAGTTCGATCCTGTATCATAAAAAAAAATCATAAAAAGATCTTTTTGCCCCCGGTTTGTAATAATTACAACCCTTATAATAAATAGTTAACGAGCATTAATGCTTCCTCACTAAGTACATCCTTGATCCTTGAATGCACCATCCAGTGAGCATAATTAAAATTACGTACTATACGGTTTATTGTTCAATAAAAATAAAGCCAGTTGGTAGTATAAACAATTTTCAATGTTACATTAAATACACCTACCTTATTTCGACTTAATAAACATAAAAATTATTTATGAAACGCATGCAATAAACCTTACAGTAGTAGTAAATTTTAATCAAAAGGTTTTAGAAAGGATTTGGTATTTTCCGTAACATTTACAACCAGGTTTACAAATTGTACAGGTAAATACCCGGCAGACTACAACAAATTTATGGTTTAGAGTATTAAGAGAGTTATGTGTGTGTAATTAATATTCATACTTATTTGTATGACAATAATGTTATTTGCAGTTACTCTTGATAAAATTTTTAATATTGTTTATTAAATAGTACGTGGAACAAAGGGAGTTTAATGATTATATCTTCAGGCTCATTTGGGGTCAATACGCATTTTGTCCTTTCTCGAAACGTAATATTAATTTTTAAAACTACAAAAAATAGAAAACTATTTCAATTAATAAAAAAATTCATTTTCCACCCTTGAGGAGGAATATTTTGTTTTTTTTTACATGGAACCCACCCTGAGATATAGTTTATTAATCCCTCATACTTTATATGTAATGAATTGTTAAATGTCAAATATAATTATATTAATTTCAATAAAATTCTTATGTATCTATTCTGTATATAAATCAAATTTTCCAAACATAAACGCAGCCTTTCTGCTACACAGGCTCATTTGGGAAAATATGCATTTTGCCCTAACTCGAAACTTATTATTCATTTTTGAATGATACATTTTATAGTTGTTATTAAAATTAAGACTACAAAAAATAGAAAACGATTTCAATTGTTAAATAAATTAATTTTCCACTCTTGGGGAGGAATACCTACTTTATTTTTATTTACATGGAACCCTCTCTGAGGTATAGTTTATTAATCCCTTATAATTTATACATAAAAAATTGTTAAAATTATCAAATATAGTCAATCCTTTTCAATTAAATTCCCATGTATCTATTCTGTATATATGAATCAAATTTCCCCAAACATAAACACAGCCTTTCTGCCACACAGGCTCATTTGGGTCAATATGCATTTTGCCCTCTCTCGAAACTTGTTATTCATTTTTGAATGATGCATTTTATAGTAATTATGAAAGTAAAAACTATAAAAAATTGAAAACTATTTCAAATAATAAATAAATTAATTTTCCACCCTTGGGGAGGTATGCTTTATTCTTATTTACATGTAAGCCTCCCTGATATATGGTTTATTAATCCCTTATACTTTATACATAAAAATTTGTTAAAATTGTCAAATATAATTTTATCCTTTTCAATAAAAATTCTTATGTATCTATTCTGTTTACAAATCAAATTTGCCTAACATAAAAGCAGCCTTTCTGCCACACAGACTCATTTGGGTCAATATGCATTTTGCCCTCTCTCGAAACTAGTTATTCATTTTTGAATGATGCATTTTATAGTAATTATGAAAATTAAAACTACAAAAAAAGAAAACGATTTAAAATTAATTATTAAAATAATTTTGTACCCTTTGGGGAGGAGTATTTTATTTTTATATACATGTAACCTTTCCTTAAATAGTTCAATAATCCGTTACATTTTATACATACAAAATTGTTAAAATTGTCAAAAATAGTCACATCCTTTTCAATAAAATTCTTATGTACTTATTTATTCTGTATATAAATCAAATTTGCCACGCAGACTCATTTGGGTCAATATGCATTTTGCCCTTTCTCGAAACTTATTATTCATTTTTGAATTATGCATTTTATAGTAATTATGATAATTATAATTAAAGAGGAATACTTTATTCTTATTTACATGGAACCCTTCCTGAGATATAGTTTATTAATCCCTTATACTCTATATATAAAAAAATTGTTAAAAGTATTAAATACAGTCACATCAATAAAATTCTTATGTATCTGTTGTGTTAATAAATCAAATTTGCCAAACACAAACGCAGCTCATTTGGGTCAATATGCATTTTGCCCTTTCTCGAAACTTTTATTATTTTTGAATTATGCATTTTATAGCTCAAAAAATTATTTAAAGAGGAATATTTATTTTATTTACATGGAACCCTTCCTGAGATATAGTTTATTAATCCCTTATACTTATAATAAAAAATTGTTAAAAGTATCAAATACAGTCACATTCAATAAAATTCTTATGTATCTGTTGTGTTAATAAATCAAATTTGCCAAACAAAACGCAGCCTTTCGCCACACAAGCTCATTTGGTCAATATCATTTTCCTTTCTCGAAACTTATTATTCATTTTTGAATGATGCATTTTGTATCTAGTAATCATGAAAATTAAAACTACAAAAAATAGAAAGCTATTTCAATTAATAAATACCTAAATTAATTTTCCACCCGTGGGGAGGAATACTTTATTGTTATTTACATGGAACCCTCCCTGAGATATAGTTTATTAATCCCTCATACTTTATAAATAAAAAGTTGCTAAAATGATCAAAAACAGTCACATCACATTTCAATAAAATTCTTATGTATCTATTCTGTATACAAATCAAATTTGCCAAACATAAACCTAGCCTTTCTGCTTATCTCAGCGGGTGTACTAAAAGATCCAATAAACCAAATATTATTTGGTCATTTCCCTGAAGTTCATTGCTTCACCGATCGTTGGGGTTATACCTACCCAAAATTTTATCGCAACTAATAGGATTAACTATCATCAACCGAGTCGACACAATATAATACTTAGCACCCCGCTGTCAAACGAATTGGATTACAATGTGCAGATTTATTGACAAAGACCACATAATAGTGCGGTTAATTCTAAATGATATTCGGAGAAGTATTATCTTATCTATTTTATAACAATTAGCCCGAACGTACCGAGAAAGGTAATTTGCAAATGTCATTGGACTTATTTTGCTCTTCTGCATAACTAGGTAATTAAATAGTAATTGGTTAAAGCGGCCGAAAAATATCAACTAGACTTATAGAAGATTTACTGCCCGTTTAACATAATAATTTTGAAAACTGTTGTAGATTATAAATATGTATAAGTTTAAACAAATAATTGTGTATCTAGGTATTTACGAATTTCGTAACTTAGTGGAAAAGTTTTGTTTGTAATTGCAATAAACTTTTCACACGAATCAAGGTTTGTTTCAAAACGAATATAAATCATTAAAATTTATTGCAAAATGCTTTGTAAATGTTTACAGCAAATAAACATTCACATGTGAATCGTCTGTGAGTTAATTTTTTAAAGGATTCAATTTTAAAATTCTATTTTTTTCCTTATCACTATTTTTTATTTATTATCAATTTATTGTTTTTTCTGCCATGTCTAGATTTGTTAAGGTGAAAAATAAGTCTCAAGTATTAATAATTAAATAAATAAATCATCAATGAAGAACTACGTATTGGTATAATAATTTTTTTTTTGAGTTTCTGGGGCTTTCTCCCATTTACATTGAATGTCTCAAATTTATTTAACAACTAGCTGCGAAACCAGGCGTTATTTAATAATTATTCAATATTTTGTTGGTTTTATTTTTTATTTTTTCTAAAATAAAAGTAGCCTAAGTTACTCCTTATTACATCAGCTATCTGCCAGTGAAAGTCCCGTCAAAATCGGTCCAGCCGTTTCAGAGATAAGCCGGAACAAACAGACACTCCAATTTGATTTATTTATTTGTATAGATATTTAACAAATATTTTAAATATAGAAGTACCTATACACTCCTAGTATGGTTGAAGAAAGGCTCATTGGAGGCAATGGAATCGAAATGTCAAATCTTATTTCTAATTAGATTGTTTTTTTACGAATGATTTATTTCGTGGTAGACAATGGAAGCAAAATATAATGGATGATGGATATATGGAAGGAATAAGCAATAAATAACGTGCCTATTGATTTGCAGCCATTCATCATGGTCTACTGGCATCGCGGCCGTCAACAAAATAATTCATTTTGCTCCGCAGCCATAAGTCATTGGTAATGGGCTCACTATATGTCATTCTAAATGATTCAATTCCAAAATCAATTTGCAATTATTGCGCGGAACGAACTGGAAAGTAACAATTATTGTTTGTGCTGCAGGACTGGCTAGCTGTTATAAAAAAAATACAGATATATAGCTGTTACTCCATTTGAACATTAAAAATTAAAAAAATATTTATAGTAAATCAGCTAGCTGCCTTATCGTAATATAATTTATAATTTTATTGGAGTTTAATTACGAAGAAGGAAGAAAAACAAACGATCAATTCAACTGAAGAACACTATCTATCAGTATGGCGTTAAGAAATTCAAATTAATTGAAATCAAATTGATGTATTCAGATGGCCTAAAAACTTAAGATTTTTCTAGGCTCATGACTTCAAATATAGACATATACATTTCACCCCATTTAAGTAAGTATCTTACTCCAGAGTTTACATGGTGGTTCTTTTGGTTTTTTTTTCATTGTTTACGCTAACGACAATTTTAAATTGGGAATTGGGGAACAATTGGAACGTTGGCGGTGCCTAATTAAATGCTCGTCACTCTCGAAAACTCATCGCAAAGGGCTGACAATAAACTGCAGACAAAAGAGAGCGCGGTGGTTACACTCACCCCATGACAATCCGACACGCCACACGCGTTTGTTTCGATTCCCGCAGAGATGAGTGCGCCTTGTTGTTGTTGTTGTTGTTGTTGTGACTGTCCGCATATATATACACACATTTACATTATACATATAAATGTACCTATGGATGTGTGTATGTACCAATGTATATTCGTGCGCAATGCTTTTGAGTCATGCCATGGAAATTAGCCCTTTCAACGGGAACGCCATTAATAACCTTCGATGGCTTATTGTTCGACCGTCAGTTTTCTATTATGTAGAGCGGAATCATCAATCTAAGTTGGCGGCGCGCAACCCCAGCCGCTCTTGACAAACGACGTTCTGGTCTCTCTTGACGGCTGCTGTCGCGGCTCTTTTAATAAATGATCAAGCGCGACGTTGCCACATCAATTCAACGCTTCGATGCCCTTCATGTGTTCATAAAAATCAGACACTACATCCAATCTAAACTACTCCTGGGGGCATCTATACACCCATCAGCATATCACTAAAACTCCTACAACAATCAAAGATCCAAGTAATTAATGTATGTATGTAGTTCGAATTTGCTGATGCACCACTGCAATGGTTGCACTCTTCCATCAGGATTTTCTCCTATTAGTTCCTCTTCTGTTCCTTCCAAATCTTCATCTTAAAGATACTCACTTCCTCCTGAGAAAAATTATGTGTAAAACAAACTTGGTACATTCCCTTTTTGAAGTTCTTGGTATCATGTTCTTGTGGATACTCATTTCTGGGAAGAAATGTATTCAATACCTAGTTACAATTTACTATTTTCCCTTGACTCTCGTCACTCTACTAGGATATTCTTCCTATTAGTACTTACTTCTGGGAATTGTGTCCAAAACCTTCATAATTTGGTTTTTCTTTTTGAAGTTCTCTTGAAATAAAGTCTACACTGTTGCAGGATCTCCCTACTTTGGATACTCGTTTCAGAAAATAATTATGTCCAAAACCAAACTGACTTTCATAATTTGGGATTCCAGTTCCCTTGAATGCCTACACTCTTTCAAGATCATCCTTGCTTCCGAGAATAATTGTGTCCAAACCTAAATTCAACATCATAATGTGGTATTCCTTTTTTAACTTCTCTTGAAGGTCTACAGTTATACTTACTTAGGATCTCTATCCAATGGAAACTTACTTCTGAGCAGAAGTAAATTAACACATAATTTGTTATTACTTTTTGAAAATCTTTTGATGGTTTACACCCCTTCAGAATCTCACTTCAACGAATATTTATTTTTGAGAAGAATTGTCTCCATATCCAAATTGATTTTGCATAGTTTGATTTTACTTTTTAAAAATCTTTGGAGGGTTTACACCCTTTCAGGATTCCTCTTATGAGTACTTACTACTAAGAAAAACTATGTCCAATACTAAATTGATTTGTATAAGTTACTATTTGTTTTTGAAGTTTCCTTGACTGTCTAATAAGTTCTACCAGGATCTTTCTCCTATGAAAAGTTTCTTCTGAAAACAATTCTCTCCAAAACTATTTCGTATTTCTTTTTAAAGCTCTCTTGAACGTCTACACTGTTTCAGGATCTCCCTACTTTGGATACTCATTTCTGGAAAGAATTATGTCCAAAACCAAACTGACTTTCATAATTTGGGATTCAAGTTCCCTTAAATGCCTACACTCTTTCAAGATCATCCTTGCTTCAGAGAATAATTGTGTCCAAATCTAAATTCAACTTAATAATTTGTTATTTCTTTTTTAAGTTCTCTTGAAGGTTTATAGTTATACTTATTCAGGATCTTTATCCAATGGAAACTTACTTCTGAGCAGAAGTAGACCCAAAAGTAAATTAACACAAATAATTTGATATTACTTTTTGAAAATCTTTTGAAGGTTTACATCTTTTCAGGATTCCTCCTATGAGTACTTACTACTGAGAAGAACTATGTCCAATACTAAATTGAATTGTATAAGTTACTAATTGTTTTTGAAGTTTTCCTGACTGTCTACGTTCTACCAGGATCTTTCTCCTATGAACACTCTACTGAGAAGAATTCTCTCCAAAACTGTTTCGTATTTTTTTTGAAGCTCTCTTGAAGGTCTACACTGTTTCAGGATCTTCCTATTTTGCTTACTCATTTCTGAGAAGTTTTGTGTCTCAAACCAAATTGACCTTCATGATTTGGTATTCATTTTTGAAGTTGTCTTGAATCTCTAGACTCCTTCAGCTACATCCTTCTATAGATTTTTGCTTCTGAGAGGAATTGTGTCCAAACCCTAAACGACTTACATAATTTAGTATTACTTTTTGAAAATCTCGTGAAGGTCTTCAATCTTTCAGGTTCTTCTTCCTATAAATATGAACATAGATACTTCTAAAAATAATCGTGTCCAAAACTAAATTGACTATTTTGATAAATTGTTAATGGACTACTCATTCAGGATCTTCTTTAAATTGACTTTCATATCAAAATCTTTTGATGGTCTTTAATCTTTCAGGATAGTTGTTTCTGTCATCTTTCCCTTTTTTTTTCTGTCATCAATTTTTTGATACCCTTCTTCTATGTTTTCTTTTTCAGTTCTTGTATCATCTAATTTCTTTCCGTTTACCTACATCAACATTCTCTCATTCCCTTTTTACTTATTCCCACGATTGTTTTAGGATACAAAACATCCAAGTATGCTTCTAATCATCTTGTACTTTTATTGTCCTTCTTTAGAGTTTCCAAATGTCAATTCTATACATAAACCAACTGGGATTCGTTTGAGTTTGGTACATTCTCGATATTTAAATTAGGTTCAGTTCCTGGTTTTCTCTTTGTTTTTTCGATCGACACTATTATTATTATTATTACTATTGAGGTTGTTGGTCAAGATGAAACGACAGATTATGTATTTCCGTGGTCCAAACTTGGCGTGGTCTAATTGAATTCGTAGAAGTGGCATTCGGTAGCAAGTCGGACTCGGTCCGTGGGCATGTACTTCTTGTGATAGATAGCGAGCAACTTATCAATTAGGAGCGCGAGTGTAGCGCCGCCAAACAATTCTCCCCTTAGCCGCTAATCTCATTAGGCGGCCATGTTATCGGCCTGGGTGCTACTGTCGCTTGTTCCTGCTGGCAATCAGATTAATTAATACTTAATCTGCATTTATACATATGCATGGGATCCAATGCGAGATGCTGCTCACCACCACCGTCTGTCGACAATCTCTGATCAGCTTCTGGTCCATTCTACCTGCATGCTTTCTTGCTTAGTTATTCTGCTTCCATTGTCATCCTCCCGACTTCAGATAATGGAAGCGAGAAAGCTTTGTTTCTACTACCATGGATTTAGGAGCTAATTAGTGAAGTATACGGCTGAGTAGAATCAATGAATGAAAATTAATCACGTTCTTACAACATTTCGATTTCTGTGGAATCTCAGATTTAATTTAGTAGGATTGTAGCTTCCCGTTTTCCTAAACATTCTTCAACCATCTATTGGTTCAGAATCCATTGGTCTCCTGTCATCAAAGGAATGTATTGTCTGATGTCCAAAATGTCCAAAAATTCTGCCTCGCTTTTGACATAATCCTCGTACATTATTTACACAGTTTGAACGAACTTTTCGTGTTGGTTTCGGTTCAAAGTCATTAAAATTTCGATTGTTCATTGTTTGAGCTGCACTCCAGCAGTGGGGGGATGGTTCTCATTTTTCACTGTCATCGTGAAAAGTGCATAATAACGTTCATCTCGTTAAAACGCATTAAAAATGCGTACGACCGTGAAGGTAATGACGGGAACACACAAGTGGACGGATCGGCAGATGCACTTCGTACAACATACGACCGATGGTGGCAGAGTCGGTTACGTACACATACATAGAGATAAAGAAAGAATAGGAGATCAAGTAGCCCAAGAGTTTTTGAATTTAAATTGAGCTCATCACGAACAGTCCATTCGGAAAACCAACGAAAACATAACTTGACGTGCTTTTTGAACCGCAAGACCGAATGGGTAGTCGGATTTCTATGATTCCTGTTACCTACTACACATTCTCATAAAAATCATTACAGGAATAGAGTATAAGAAAATCGAAGTAGGTAGTATTGTGGAATATTAACTGAATAAAATAAACAAACACCCAAAATCCACAAAACGTTTAGAAACCTAAAACGCGTTTCGGCATCTAAATTAATCTTAAAACTACGTATATCTTATTAAATAGTTACGATTTCTTGTATTGGGCGGTTTTCTTAATGTATTTTAATTCCTTGAATTGTGTTTGCAGTCGGTTTTTTGTAAAACATTTTAGAATAATATGAATAAGAAATAAAACTGCTTTTTTTTGTTTCACACTGGAATTAGAGCCTTTTTCAAGAGAGTATACAATATATTGGAGGATGACACCTTGGATGTCGAAACGCGTTTTAGGTTTCTAAACGTTTTGTCGATTTCGGGTGCTTGTTTGTATTATTTATTAATAGATTTTTTTGTAATTTTTCTCAGTACAAAATTGTTGTTTGCTAATTAATATAAAAATTATTTTTAGAACTGTTATTGTTTAGATTAAATCTATTGTAAAAATTCTCATAAATATTTCACTTACGTAAGATATGAATCATCTTTTGAAATAATCCAACATGATGGGCAATAAATCATTCTGTCATTCCCTAAATTCAGTTGAAAACTACTCGATCATAGTGGTTTTCTCTAAAAGATTGAGTGAATGGGTTAGTAACACATGATACTTGGTACCCAAACAAAATCGTTCTACGTACATAATAGCAGCTGAAGAGTCAAAATAAAATTTGACTCAAAACAATTTCCTTCAATATAATCATTTCATAGTCTATATTAAATATTACGATTTGGACTGCATATAAGATTCAGGTATTATTTCATATTTGAGACATTATCTGATTTAATAAAATATCAATAGGTGCATTTATTCAGTTACACAATGTTTCTTTTAAAATATAATTTCCTAATACCGTACGACAAATTCTGTACAAATACCTACTTAATTTTTATCAGTTACACACTCCAATACGTCAATAAGCAAATTGTGTAACTTATACACTTAAGAAGTTATTTGTTAGATAAATAGGTACCTATGTGAATAATCTTATTTATTTAGGTATCCACATCAAGATTTATATATATATATATATATTAGTAGAATACTGATCTGATTAGATATCTCTTATTATTGATAGTAAGTTATATACCTGGATAATATACACCGCTTGTATTTTGCAATTTTAATTACATAAACGAAAAAAATAAAAAAAAACAGCTAATATTTAAGCTTTTAGTGATTTGGGCTTGTTTCCAGAAATTCCTGAAGGTTTAATTTTTTGAGGAAAAGTTGAATATTCCGAAGTAAAGCTTCTATACAAGCGATTAGTGATGCTTACACATTTTTTTTCCTGTTTTCTCAAAATTTAAATATTCCCCCAAACAGTTATCCGAAAAAAACCCTGAAAAAAACGCCCCTGGAAAAAAGTTCCCTAATTCTAGATAAATTGCAATTATACAAACTCAAAATAAAGGCAGAAACATTACTTTATATCTTGTTGTTTTGTAACTGGGTTTAAACTGTATGAGACAGTGGCGGATTTACCAGCAGGCTGAAACGAGGGTCAAAAGATCAACAAAAATTACAAGATTTTAGTGCTATACAGTATTATACTGAATACACTAACGTCTGTATATGAAAAATTATTGAACGCTTATTTATAAAATATACAATTGTGATTTTGAATTTTTAAGATATTTCAACAGCGTTTAAGTAATTAATTTTAAATTTAGTATTTTTACCTATTTTTTAAATTAATTATTGCCATAATTTTTTATGTAGGTCCACCCACACTATTCAGTTTATGTGTAATATGTTTCACCACTTAAATATATCTATTCGAAGAGAAATGGGATCCGAAAAAAATTGCTTAAAAATAACAATAATAAATATTATATATAGATATATATGTGGAAAATTAATACTTTTCTATCGATATTTCTGATGACTTTAACATGTTTGAGTGTAGAATAAAAATTTAATAAATGTACACGTAAAAAATTGCATATTGTTGCACAGAATTTCATAAATATTATACATTTCTTAGATGATGATAATTAAAAAAAAAACAATATCTAATGATAACATTGTAATAAATCAAAGCTGTAAATATCCATTCAACGAAAGTTCTTCTTAATAACATTCTTACATTTTTAATCCTAATGAATTCGTATCAGTATTTGTTGATTAGTCTTATAAAAATATAATACAATCATAAAGTTGCAATTTCATTGACAAAAAATTTATTGTGAATTAGTGTATAGAATTGCAGGTGTCAGTCGGGGCGGCAAATTTTGAATAGCCTACGGGCGGCAAATGTGTATATCCGCCACTGGTATGAGACATCAAATTAAACAAACTTACAATCATTGTGCAAATGCAATTTGGAAATTTTGCTTATAATGTCTAAAGAAACTATTATTATACCCCGCATCAGTAGCCCAAATTTATATTACAATTGAAAGTAATTTTGGTCCAAATAAAATTTGATGGGACCATGAGGTTTTCAACAAATTAATTATTATTTTGTGGGCATCTCTCCATTGAGGCATTTTTTCTGGAGGCTTTTCGTTCGGGGTTTTTTTCCTGGAGTTTTTCAAGGGGCATTATTTTCTGGGGCTTTTCTTCCCGGGCGATTTTTTTCCTAGTTTCGTTCTTGGATTATTCAGCCTGTTCTGGAATGAGTTTGTCCTCCAAAATTAACAATTGTTTAATTATTTTTAAATTATTTTTCCACAAAACTTTTTTCCATTACAATTTCATTATGCTTGTATACCAACGATCGGTGTTCACCTATGTTTCTTTCCTTCTGATTTCCTGAACTTTTAAACATTGGCGAACACAGTCTCTACTTGAATGATTTCCTCCCCCAAAAAGAAAATTTTGTTATTGATTGTAAAATTATTTTCCCCTAGACCATCACTCATGTTTCGTTCAGGATTTTTCAATATAATAGTTTGTTCTGGGATGATTTCTTCCCCAACACTGACAATTGTTTAATAGATTTTGAAATTGTTTTTCCACAGAAGTTTTTTCCATTTTAGTTTTAATTATACTTCTATAAGAACGATCGGTGCTTACTCATGTTTTGTTTAAGTTTCCTTAATATTTAAACATCGTCGAACACACTCCTTTCTTGAATAATTCGCTCTATTCTTGAATGATTTCCTTCTCCAAAATGATCATGTGCTTTTCGATTCTGAAATTATTTTCCCCTACAGTTTTCTCCATTTCAATTTTCATCATACTTCTATAAGAACGATCAGTATTTACACGTACATATATCAAGCTAGCACGACAGTTATTTTTCCGATTTCTGACTTGCACTATAATTTGTCGCTAATTTGTTACCAAATCCAAAAATTTGTCGTTCGTGACGTTTAGCCATAATCAGCTGGTATGCTAGCTTGATATCAAACTGGCACTACACATAGCGTATCTCGAAAAGGAAATGTCGTAGTTTATTACTGTAAAGACCATAATTTGTCGCTAAAAGATGACACATTCAACGAATTTGTCGCAAGTCTTATCTCCAGCTGATAAGCGAAAAACTGCTGGAAAGCCATCAAACTCTCGAAAGGTAACGTGTTGCAAAACTTGGGGGAAACAGGGAAAATCTAATTTAGAAAATTTGGTAAATAAATCCGATATCTTAAAACAAATGTAACAAAGAACTCCTTAATTAATTGTTTGATGATTTTCCAGCAGTTTTTCGCTTTTCAGCTGGAAATAAGACTAGTGACAAATTCGTTGAATGTGTCATCTTTTAGCGACAAATTATGCTCTTTACAGTAAAATCCTACATTTCCTTTTCGAGATACGCCATGTGTAGTGCTAGCTTGATATCAAGCTAGCACTACAGCTGATTATGGCTAAACGGCACGAGCGACAAATTTTTGGATTTGGTAACAAATTAGCGACAAATTATAGTGCAAGTCAGAAATCGGAAAAATAACTTTGTTGTGCTAGCTTGATATACGTAGTATTTACTCATATTTCGTTTATTTCATTATACTTCTATACGAACGATCGGTATTTACTCATATTTCGTTCAATTTTCCTCAACTTTTGAACATTGGGGTATACAGTCTGTTCTTGGATGATTTCTTCCTCTAAAATAATTAATCGTTTTACAAATTTTAAAATTATTTTTCCCCAAAATGTTTTTCTATTTCACTTTTCATTATTCTATCATATATTTGTTATTTTAATGATGAGTTATTACTACGTTCGAATAGATGATAATGCGTGTGAAAATGTAGGAATCATATATCGAAGAACATGATTGATTGTGCACCAAATGCAAGTTCTAAAAGTACGTAGACATTTAATAAACATGTGGGTCGACAGCTTGATATATGTGACGTTAGATTAATTACCATATTACGTCAGAGAACTGCAAATCCATTTTCTGAGTTGACAGTTACATATGGCCAAGTAATACAAGATCCTCTTGATGCTGCTACCGTTTTTCCAAGTTAAACAACGTCATCATCATCTTACTTACTTATAATCACAAGCATAATAAATGCACAACCATATAATAATAGCATTTCTTCCAGCGACATGAATATTGTTAATTGTCTCTTCCATATTCAATCATAGTATCTATGTAGGTACTTAATTTTCTTAAAATTTAACCTTTCCGTGTAATATTTTGTTGTTTATCTATCGTGATATCGATATTGTAATTTTGCTAGACGGTGTTACTCAACATTTTTTGTTTATTGATAAAAGAAAAATGTCAGTAAACACTTTTGTAAAGTGATGATAAGGGTGACAATATTCTTGTAGAAACACTTCGGCTTATAATCTTGTTCCACAATAACTCGTCTGGTACTTAATCGCTAATAAAAATCGGCTGCTTATTTTCAAGTTGCTTTCAGGCACTTTCACGAAATATGATGAATCGATGAATTGATTGTATCAGGTTGAAACTTAACATTGATTTTTCTATCAATGTCAAGTTACACTGAAGTGTGTTGTTTGTGCACCATATAGTACATCAGTGATGTTTCTAATACAAAAACTATTTTTTTTAATTCATATAATAAATTAATTGGTATTAAATTTTGATAATTGGATATATTTTTTGGCTCCGTGTTTGGAAACATTTAATGGATTTTTTCTTAGGAATTAGCCCATGATCGGTACAGATCCACGGAAGTTTTTTTTAAAAATAATATAATTTATCAGTATAATTTACCTTCGGAAAAAAGTACATCCACTCGAAACCAAGAAGCTAATTGAATAATAAAGTAACAAGTGATCAGTCGAAGGTTCAATTGATTCGATAAAAAGGCAATTTGTTATTAGAAATAGGCACATGGTTTTAAGTGCCTTTCGGCTTGATAAAAATGTAGACAATACGTGAACACTCTCATGTTGAATTATCACCGCTTTCCAGAATGCAAAATACGTCAGAAACTCTTTTTTTTCTGACACTGATGATAATTCTACATTGGTGTTATCATTATGAATTGATATCGAATTGTCTGCTTCAAAACTTTTTATTACAAATTTCAGTCCAAATAGATTTCAAGCTCCTGTACGGTAGATCTTCCAAATGAAGGAGGAAATCAATGAACATTCTGCTAAGCTCTAGAATGTTTGCATCAAATTAGAGCAAACCCATGATGCTTTTATTGAGATGCAAAATTGATCCCACCAAAAATATTCTGTAAAAAACTAGCCAAGTCTCGATGGAGCTGCTTGTTTATCTCTAAAAAGTAATGAAATCTAGACAAAGTCGTGCCAAGTCTAAGGTTCCTTACTGCGATTTCTTTATTATTATAGTTAATGTTGTGTGACTTGGCCGTTGAACATTACCAATACCAGTATGGGCTATTGACTCACTTAACAAACATAGGTAGCTTTCAACAGATATAACATTACAAAATATAAAACATTATAACAAAATTGACTTGTACCCACTAACGTATAAAGAATTTTCAACCGCCAAGTCACACAACATTAACTATATTAATAAAGAAATCGCAGTAAGGAACCTTAGACTTGGTACGACTTTGTCTAGATTTCATTACTTTTTAGAGATAAACAAGCAGCTCCATCGAGACTTGGCTAGTTTTTTACAGAATTTTTTCGGTGGGATTTCACTTCTTTTTGTAGAAACGTGGGCGTATTGATTTATTTTATTAGATTTTCCTATTTGACACATTTTTTTTCTTTTTAGGAGTAGTTGAATATTTTTTGTAAAGGCGTTATGTCGATCTCTAATAGTTTGGTTGGGCTCTTGTGTTTTCTAATCAGGGTCACCAGCTACTCCAGATCTTCGATTATCCTAGTTTTTATAGTTTTCCCTTTATGTGGCCATTAAACCCTAACTCTGTACCAAATTTCAGCTCTCTGAGTTTATGGGAAGTACTAGTTCTATTCTGATGATCATGAGTCAGTAAGTGAGTGTCATAAATGCGAAACTTTGCTTTCGCTTAACTTCGGAACTAAATGACCTACAGACTTGAAATTTTGGATTTTAAGTATGTGATTATAGCTTACTGGATGACGAAAATTTCTGCGTTTTGGTCTTATACAGAGGTTCTCAAATAGGGGCCTGAAAATGCGGCGAAATGGTTCCAGTAAAGGATGGTACGGCAGTGTTTGCTTCGCGCTCGACTTGGCGGGGGCACTGCCGTGCCCCCCGATTTTCCTGTGGTTGAGACCTAAGGGCAATCAGTAGTAGCCTTGTTCTTCTACTCCGTTTCATCTTTCTTTACTCAATAACCTCCACCCACCCCTCCATATATTCCCATGATTTCTGAAAGCGACTGAAGCGGGTCTTCTACCCTTCTCTCCACTTTGCACCATACGTAGGCCAATGGGACAGCCTATCACATAGAGGGAGGGATTGAGATAAAGTGATTGTCTAAACAAGCGGGACTCAAAGAATCTCCTTTTTGTCAAAGACTATCAAAACGTAAAGAAAATAAGAAAATTTAATTCTCCTTTGTATTAAGGAGTTGTAAGGTCCAAAAAGGGTCTGTGGATGGTGTCGATTTGGTTACGTGTGTGTAGGTATTTGGATACAAAGTTGCCAGACGTATTAATCTTGTTCTGGGGCAATTAGATCGTTTGGAATGGTTGGACTGATGCGGCCAGAAATATGTAGCAAATTCGAAATATAAAGAGATTTGTGAAGGAATTTGTATCTGGTTGTAGTCTGGGCCGTAAGAGAAGTGACAAGCGATTGGACGAAAGCCAAAGCAAGGAGCCGTGACGGCGCCGTTCGGTAATTGCCGTAATTCTTCACGGCACTTTTTAATTTAAGAAAAGGGCCCTCAAGATAACGTGCCTTTGATCTTCGCACTGCGGCTGCCACTCGGCTCGTAACTCTTACAAACTGCCGTCGTCGACGTGAAAAAGAACTTTGTCTCGCGCGGCGATCTATCAACGTCGAGAGAGTGGAAAGCGTGGTGGAAACGCGGGAAATTTTCCGACGATGAGACGTTCTCTTTATATGAACCGAGTAAACGCCAGGACAATGGACGACCTATCCTCCTTGTAATACTACGCTCCTTCATCTATCTTCATATCGATTCTTTCTCTTCGCATTGAATTTCCTTCTTCTTATCTACTGCTAAAACAATCGATAAATAAAAAATGAAAAGTTGGTAAATTTTTGTAATTTGTAATTAGTTTCATGAAAAATAATCTAGTTCAATTTGTCCAATAGTTTTGTTAGAAAATTAATTCACAAATAGAATTATTCAGTTTGCCACAAAAAAGATGATGATAGTTGTGGTCCAGGAGATGGATAAACCCATGGATGAAGTGGAAACCCTTCATCCAAGGCTCTTCCAGTTTCCTTAGTATCATGGCCCAAAGTTTCTCATCTTCTCCAAGTTTCCTGAAGGTATCAATATTAGAAGTCGATTAAACGTACGTCCTACACAAAAGAAAGAAAGTCAATCCTGGATCAAAGCCATCAAATAACTCTTATTGAAGAAGCGTTACTCTTTTCAACAATTAATGAAAACAATATAGTTTAATTTATCCAACAGTTTCATAATAAAATCTATTCACAAATAGAACTCAGTTGAATAATTCATTTTGTCACAAAGAAGATTCCATGATTCTTGAGGTCCAGAAATCGCTCGTCATATACGGAAAATCTTTGGTTGAGGTACAATTTTTGTAATAAATATTTTCGATCTCAATGAATCATAGTCAAAAGTAAATTTCCTGGGGGTATCAATATTAGATGTCGATGAGACGTTAACCCACCACAAATGAAGGAAGGTCAAGTCAGTCCTGCACTAAAGTCATCAGATAACTCTCGCCGGAGAAGCGTAAGCCTTGTCAAAATTTTCATTAGAAATGTATCTATCCACAAATAGAATTATTCAGTTTGCCATAAAGAAGATTCCATTATACTTGTAGTCTAGGATTGACTCGTTTCCTTCAGTAAATCTATGGATGAGGTGGAAACCTTCCATCCAAAGCTCATTTAGTTTCTTTAGTAAAAATTCTCAATCCCAATGAATCATAGTCAAAGGTTCCTCAGCTTCTTCAAATTTCCTGAAGATATCAATATTAGCAGTCGATGAAACGTATGTCCTACACAGACGAAAAAAAGTAAATTCTGGACCAAAGGCATCAGAGAAGTCCTTTTCAATAATTTATGGAAATAATCTAGTTTAATTTATTCAACATTTCCGTTCGAAAATATAATTACAAACAGAACAGTGTTAAATTATTCAGTTTTCCACAAAGAGTGTTCCATGATCCTTGTGGTCCAGGATTGGCTTGTTTCCTTTAGTAAATCTATGGATGAGGTGGAAACCTTTCATTAGTTTCTTTAGTAAATATTCTCAATTTCAATGAATCATAACCAAATTTTCCGGAGGTATTAATATTAGAAGTCGATGACACATGGTCTCTATATAGGAGAAATAATATCAGTCCTGGACCAAAGTCATCAGAAAACGCTTGCAGGAGAAGCATGAGCCTTTTCAACAATTCCTAATGCTGTGTTAATAGTCTGTGTTAATTGATTGATTTAATTTTAAATATGTGTATGTGATAAAAAATTGCTTTTTTATGTTTCAAAAAGTTTTTATTGAAAACTCTACAATTGTTTCGGCATCTTATGCCTTTTTCAAGAGTAAGTACCGATAGTCTACTGTCTACCGAAACAATTATAGAGTTTTCAATAAAAACTTTTTGAAACATAAAAAAGCAATTTTTTATCACATCTACATATTTATTCCAATATGTTTCATAATCGTTACTTATGATTTAATTTTAACTTGATTGTGGTCGGGCTTATTACACAATTTGAGATTTTTTTTATTTTTTCCAGTGTCCGAAAGGTGGCGAGCACGCTGTCAAACTTTTGAGGTTCTTGCTTTGTACCTTTTGAAATATCAGGTAGGTATTTAGAATAATTTAGACTTACTTACTGATCATTATAACCATCGTGCTAGAATTTAAAGAAGGATAAAAAGTGTACCTAATTGATTTTTGAGTATTGATTGATCATAATTATGAGAAGCATAGAAAACATCACACTGCCAATTTAGTTAGTGGTCTACATCATGGGTTAACATTCGGAAGGTCACCGGTTCGGCCTGGACCCTCCAGCTCTGTGGTTAACTCCGATCATTTAGACCTACAATGGACTACTAATATTTCTCCATTTATCTTATGTCTTCATTCTGTCTCTTCCAAACAACCATCGACTCATTTACAAGCATAGAGGCTGAAGATGGCCTACATTTTACCCTTCAGCTTTGCACGAGAGTGTAACTCGATGGGATTTCCTACCCCCAGTATTGAGAACGAAATAAGAAAAACTGTTTTTGTCGATATGTAATTAGACACAGTGGCGGATTCACACATTTGCCGCCCGTAGGCTATTCAAAATTTGCCGCCCCTACTGACACCTGCAATTCTATACACTAATTCACAATCAATTTTTTGTCAATGAAATTGCAACTTTATGATTGTATTATATTTTTATAAGACTAATCAACAAATATTGATACGAATTCATTAGGATTAAAAATGTAAGAATGTTAAGAAGAACTTTCGTTGAATGGATATTTACAGCTTTTATTCATTACAATATTATCATTATTGTTTTTTTTTTAATTATCGTCATTCTAAGAAATGTATAATATTTATGAAGTTCTGTGCAACAATATGCAATTTTTTACGTGTAAATGTATTAAATTTTTTATTCTACACTCAAACAGGTTGTTAATCACATCAGAAATATCAATAGATAAGTATTAATTTTCCACATATATATATCTATATAATATTTGTTATTGTTATTTTTAAGCAATTTTTTTCGGATCCCATTTCTCTTCGAATAGATATATTTAAGTGGTGAAACATATTACACATTAATTGAATAGTGTGGGTGGACCTAAAGAAAAAATGATGGCAATAATTAATTTAAAAAAATAGGTAAAAATACTAAATTTAAAATGTAATACTTAAACGCTATTGGAATATTTTAAAAATTCAATATCACAGTAGTATATTTTATAAATAAGCGTTTAGTAATTTTTCATATACAGACGTTAGTGTATTTAGAATACTGTATAGCACTAAAATATTGTAATTTTTGTTGATTTTTTGAGCCTCGTTTTTTTCCGTGCATAAGATAATATTTTTTTTAAATTTCTGTAAGACAAAAAAATTTTTGAGCAAAGTTTGCCGCCCCCTTAAATCTGCCGCCCAAGGCTCTAGCTCTAGCCTATTCAACCTGCTGGTAAATCCGCCACTGATTAGACATCAAATCAAGAAATTAAAAAAAGTTTGTGAGTGGAATTTATTTCCGCAGGTTCTCCACAAATAACATTGTTCACAAGTTATTCACGCCAATTCTTAATATTCCGAAGGATCAATAAATAAATACAATTTATCAATAACTATTGTGCGGGCATCTACATAAACATTTATGTATGTTCATAAACTGTGAAGCAATGTAATTATCTGTTTACAAGTAATATTAAGTGGTCTTTATCGGGGTAAACACACGTACCATATACGTCTGTATGTTTGTATAATAATGAGCATGATATTGTTGACGATTTATTATAGTAACTTTTGCCATTTTTTAATAGGAATCGACATGACAGCAAGACATTTTTTACCATTAATCTACTGTTGAATTACTCCACATATCTGTATACAGAGAGAATAATAGCAACGCTTTCTCGTCATAGCAATTACTTTTAACGTTAATTCTTTTCTGATTTATTAACGTTCCAACTTCAATAGTTCCAAGGCAACCGGAGCAGGAAAAACGCTAGACGTAATTATTTATTGACGGAATAATTTATTCATGCCAAAGTAGGTTTCCCGTATTTCAACTGAATAATAATTAATATTATACGATGCAATTTGTTATCAGATATAAAAATGGACGTTATTACAGTTGCATATCATATAATTATGCACCTATGCAAATAGAGATAACTTCTTTTTATTATTCAATGGTTTGCTATGTACTTACTACGTATTTGCGACTTGGATACGATCTATATACAATGTTTATGAAACGTTAGGTACCTCACTTAGGTCAGTCAGTGTGAGGTGATTCAAATTAAATCTTCAATTAAATTAAATTATGTAAGTTCATTCTTATTATTTTAAATTAAATGATAGCCACAGTTACATTTGACACATTTAATAACACTATTTATGAAGCAATCATTCTTAATTGGACTGTTTCACATTCACACGCAAATATAATATATAAATAATCTCCATAATTAATTAATTAAATTCCAACACATTTTTTGCTTTATTAATAAATAATTGAATTTTGTGGATCCGCTTATAATGAACTCCAATTTGGACTTATTTGGTATTAATTAAGCACATTAAGAATTGATGAAAAGACATAGGCTTTCACGACCGGCGTTATCAGAAGAAATTGTGATATCCGGGCTTGTTGGCCGTGGTTTAAAAAATTGTTTGCTAGGTTGTACAACCGCAGCGATGGACATTACACTCACGCTACATTCCCTGAGGATGGCAACCATAGTTGTTGGCAAAACGTCGGATAAACAACTTCGTCGGTGTTCTCACCGAAGGAGAAACAATCCTAGACCACGGATATCTTCTGACATTAAGAATTCGTAAATAAAGAAACTGTTGTCACTTGATGTACGTTTCGCTATGTTGTAGCTTCTTCAGAGGTTCACAATTTACTTACTTTAGTTAAGAATTTATGTGAGAAAGGTACAATATTTTTTTAATGTTTAATTTTGATAATTGGAAACTTCATATTTTTTTTTTTTTTAATAACAGACAACTACCCCTTCATTGATTGTCAGTGCCGGTTACATTTGTGTGATGAAAATATGACAGTGTTTTCAACTCCGCCGTCATTATGTAGATGAACTGCTTTTTTACCATAACAAGAAACTTTCTGTAGCCTGTAATTATTGTTTGTCTTACTGTCGACTAATTACAGTATTTATGCAGTCGGGTCTAATTTTTTTTTTAGGTACAAAAACCGTCATTTAGTCAATTTTACAAGCCTTGTATGCAAAGTTGTTTAACTGCTTAATAAAAATTTTATGAACTGGAAACTGTCAGTAATGTTATACCTACCTCTCTTAAAAATGTAAATATATATATACACAGAGTTTTTAAAGTTGATGGGCTATAAGAAGTATATGAATTAGTAGAAGGAATTCAATTCTGAAACTTGGGCTCATTTGGTTATTGTTTATGCCGCTTCTTTTAAAAATATTTTCAAGTTCGATTCACATCCGGTTATACCGGAAGTCGACACCAACTTGATGATTTTAAATAGAATGGTATATTTTTTACGCTGAATTCGAATAAAACGTGTAATTCTAAGGTAAGTTTGATAACCAACTTGTACACCTATGACGATCGGTTTCTGAGTTAATTTAATTTATAGAAAAAAAATCGCTACCGCAACTCAACCTATAAAAAATCATAACATCCACAAAATACGACTCAGACTGTTGAAATTTTTACTAGTAATAGCTGAATATTAGTGCTAACGCATTGACAAAATTTAACTAAATACTTTATTCAGGGCGTCCAAAATAATATTCTAAAGTTTAAAAAGTTTAAACATGAATAACCTCGTTTTTTTCAAAGGGCACCTACCATTTTTTAATTTTTCAATCGACTCCTTTTTTTATCCTGTTTCGATCTATATATACTTTCTTTTGAATTTTGAATTATTACTAAAAATAGCCAATTTTATTATTTTTCGCATAAAAAGGTGTGCCTTGGAAAAATGACAACTAACGGCAATCAATGCAAAATGAAACCAAAAATCGCATTTTCGATTAATTTCTGTTACAAAAAATAATCAAAAACGAAAACTTCAATCGAAGTAATTATTATAGGTAAACATTTGTCTCGAACATCTCCCCAATAGAAATTAAGCGATAAAAAAGGTTTTACTGTGAATTTGCTTTGATAGTAGTTGAAATTATTAAAAAAAACTCAACGTTTAAAGCCACAAAATTATTTATTGACCACTATAGCAATTTTACCACACAGTGGCTTCTTCAGGTGGAAGATATTTTAAACTTAAACTCTAATACAAAATCTCTTATATACTGAAATTATACTAAGATAGGGAGAGGGAAAGATACAAAATGGGACAGTTACATATTAAGAGGTGAATTATTTACATCTATTTGATCGTTTATTATTAAGCCTAATTTATT
Organism: Agrilus mali; assembly: GCA_029378335.1. Taxonomy (NCBI): domain Eukaryota; kingdom Metazoa; phylum Arthropoda; class Insecta; order Coleoptera; family Buprestidae; genus Agrilus; species Agrilus mali. The sequence goes on along the minus strand of CM055663.1, from coordinate 10,768,981 downwards.
AAGTTTGTTAATTTCAAGACTTTTAAGTAAACTTAGTTTTAAAATTGTAAAATTTTAAAATTATCATCGAAATTATGAGAATTCTGTATTAAGTGTTCGGCATTAGTAGAATTAACCGTATTTTTCTTTCATTCTACTTATGCCGAACACTTAATACAGAATTCTCATAATTTCGATGATAATTTTAAAATTTTACAATTTTAAAATTAAATTTACTTGAAAGTCTTGAAATTAACAAACTTAATAAATTAGGCTTAATAATAAACGATCAAATAGATGTAAATAATTCACCTCTTCTTAATATGTAACTGTCCCATTTTGTATCTTTCCCTCTCCCTATCTTAGTATAATTTCAGTATATAAGAGATTTAGTATTAGAGTTTAAGTTTATAATATCTTCCACCTGAAGAAGCCACTGTGTGGTGAAATGGCTATAGTGGTCAATTAATAATTTTGTGACTTTAGACGTTGAGTTTTATTTATAATTTCTATCTATTATAAGAGTTACAAGAACTAAAAGCTTCGTCGATCCAATTTTTGATAGTAGTTAGTTGTCAATTGTCCAAGGCACACTCTTATTACGCCAAAATCAATGAAAAGATCTATATTTTAAAAATTCTAAATTACTCAAAATTATATAAATAAAACGGTAGGGAGTATCTAAATGAATCGAAAGAGAAAAAAAAAAGGAATCGATTGAAAAAATAAAATATGGTAGGTGCAATTTGAAAAAACGAATTTATTCGTGTTTGAAGTTCTAAAACTTTAGAATTTTATTTTGAACGCCCTGTATAAATTATATAGTTCAATTTTTTGAAGGCGTTAGCACTAATATTCAGCTATTACTAGTAACAATTTCAACAGTCTGAGTCGTATTTTGTGGAAGTTATGATTTTTTATAATTTGGGTTGCTTTCTATAAATTAAATTAACTCAGAAACCGATCGTCATAGGTGTACAAGTTGGTTATCAAACTTACCTTAGAATTACACATTTTATTCGAATTCAGCGTAAAAAATATGTCATTCCATTTAAAATAACAAAGTTGGTGTCGACTTCCAGTATAACCGGATGTAAATCGAACTTGAAAATATTTTTAAAAGAAGCGGCATAAACAAAAACCAAATGAGCCCAAGTTTTAGAATTGAATTCCTTCTACTAATTCATATATTTCTAATAGCCCATCAACTGTATATAAAGGCGATTGTTTAAAACGTAGATGTTGCTAAGCGAAGGGGTTTATGATTTTTTTTACACGTCATGTTATGCATAAATTTTTTTTTTAATGGGTTGTCCGGAGACCAATTTTTATCAATTTATTTGTAAAGTAAAAACAAAAATATGAGGAATTAACTTAATTTTCAGTTTTCGGGTCTATAAAAAATTAAGAATCATGATTGGAGTGGTCTTTGTATATTATACAAATTTTGTTTGTGATCGAATATGTTTCATTATTCATTATTCACATTAATTTAGCTGGCTATAATTTTTAAGTTACCTGGTGGTAGTTGGTTAACATTTATGATTGCACTTTTTCATTTTAATAAAAGAAAGGATATCATTTTTCGAAAGTACGTACATACGTATGTATGTACATATTCGTCTTGTGATTTACGTTGGAAAATACGCTTTAATGCAGGCATGACACACAATTTATCATTTCCATTCTTTTGCTCCTGCTGCTTCTGTCGACGAGTTAAAGGTTACTCGAAGCAGTGGCTTATCAATTTATAAATTCATGCCAGGAAGACTGGCCGCATAAATCAGAAATAATAAATTGCCCCTTTCACCCCGGCATATTCATTATAATAAATTGAACGGGCTTGCAGAGTGAGAGAGTTTTGATTAATGATCGACTTGATTTTTTTTCAAAAAAAAAAGTCTATGTGTTTTCTCTCCTACAAAACCAAATAAAGGAACCATTTTCAACCACCGCTCTCTACAAAAGTACAAATACACCATCGAAATGTAGAAATCTTATTCTAATTCTGCATAATCAAGAATTAGTTGTAAAAAATATTTATAATATATTTTTTAACTACATATTGAGTGACTGTGAAAGTACACTAACATACGTCACAAACTTTACACATTAATTTTAAATATACCTCCGTATGTGGTCATCTTCATTTAATAATTGTGAATATTATTGTATTAAAGTGATTCTTCGGTTATAACGATATATCATGCCTATAGTGGCGTGTTTTTTTAAATTTGAAAATGAGCTGTATGAAAAGTTGTTATTCATGTAATTCTTTCAGTAGTTTTTAATTGAAGCCCATTACACATAACAATCTAATTAAAACAAATGAGGTATAATGGAACCGTAAATTAAACGTGCAAAACTAATTATAAATTTAGTCTTCTTGACATTTTAATAGCGTATCGCAGTTGGTAACAGAAATTATTGTATTAATTATCGACTTTTCTTTCTGTGTCATGGTATTTGTTAAACGGGAGCTTGTTCGCTCTATATATACATAGGTACACAATACTATAAGTACCTATTTTCAAAATAAATTAATTTCAATAGGTATACATGCGTTCAAACAACTTTTACTTTTATTAGCGGATTTTATCCACGTGTAACTGAGCAATTGGTAACCATCCACACACATACAGTAACTGTAGTAGGTACCTACAGATAAAGATAAGGAGAATAAATAGAGTTCGAAGTAATTGTTAATTGCTGAATTCTTTTGAAGCCTATAAACTATAAATACAATTGTCGTGGTCATTGGGGCTAATTAATAGCGTTTCAAACACTTGAAAGTTTAAACGTAACGGTATTAAATTAATACGCTGTCCATTACTATTACTGACAGGTGTCACGGTGCATGAATAGTGCTTTGAAACCGACAACAAACTATAATGCAATACAAGATTTATTAAGTGGGTATACATACGCCAATGACATGCAAATATTATTGATTAAAAAATAATTGATACCTTTTCTATTTCCTTAATTGTCGTTTATTATTTATTATACGTTTAAATAAACGGTAGCCACACGTAACTATTATGGACAGATATGAATCGGTGTAGATTTGAGGCTACTTAAAATTTAACGAGTCAGCTAATGTATTAACTATGCTATTAAATAAATTATTATGTATATGTAATGTAATAAAACCGTTTCAAATTGTCTCGGCATTTAACACACTTACCCAGATTCAGTGAATATAAAAACTAGTATAGTCAGTGTAAAATATTTTAAAATATCGTTTTTGATTCTGAAATCGTGACAACAGAACTAAATTCATAATTAAATAAAACACTAAAATCCATAATTCCTGGTAAAAACTATTAAAACAAGTATCTGTTTAATGTCTATTAGGAAAATAATTTGTCTCCATAAACCCAATTAAAAAAAGATATTAAGATTATTTTATTATAATAGTAAGATGTATAAGTAGGTACCTAATAAAAATAAAATCTCAAAAAATCTTTAAGACTAGCTATGCCCGCGACTTCGTCCACGTGGAATAGTGACTCTCGGCAGCATTTAAAATTTTTTCTTCGATATTTTTATTTTCTTGGCCGTAAGCCTTTTTGCCGACGTCATTACACAAAAACTTTCATTCCTTATTTTTACCCCCTTTAGGGTAAAATTTTTACAAACTTTAAATGTCATATTTATATTTAATCAAAAGCCTAAAAAATAAGTTTCAAGCCTCTAGCTTTATATCTACTTATATATCTCTGTACTAAATTCTCATTTAAATCGGTTCAGTAGTTTGGGCGTGATTGCGTAACATACAGACAGACAGGGTTACTTTCGCATTTATAATATTATAGATTAATATAGTTTAATTATAGTTTAAAATAGTTTATATAGCTTAGTATTCAACTACTTTTATTGATCGAAATAAACAAAACCTCTATAACTTTTTACACTTAATATTTTAATTTTCTGGGCCGTAAGCTTTTTGGACGACGTCATTAGGAAAAATTTTCATCGGCTAATTTTATCCCCTTTAGGGTAATATTTTTACAAACATTGAATGTCGTATTTATTTATATCTAATCAAAAGCCTAAAAACTAAGTTTCAAGCTTCTATCTTTAAAAATTACGGAATTTCCGCACAAACGTTCCTATTTCAACCCCTTACAACCCTTTTTTCGCATTAAAAAGTAGACTATGTCCTTTTTCAGGCTCTAGACTATTTCTGTACCAAATTTCATTTAAATCGGTTCAGTATTTTAGGCGAGATTGTGTAGCATACAGACAGAGTAACTTTCGTATTTATAATATTCCGCGAATTCATTTTCATCGATTTTCCCATGGGAATAAGATTTTTTCCCTCGCAGTAAAACGTAGCCTATGTGTTAATCCAGGGTGTCAGCTAACTCCATACCAAATTTTATTAAAATCGCTCCAGCCGTTTCGACGTGAAGAAGTAACAAACATACACCCCCTCACAAACTTTCGCCTTTATAATATTAGTGTGATTAGCTTAGGTTAGAGCATGGGTCGCCAAACTTTTTTGATCATTGACCCCTATATAATTTTTCGAAATATCCATCGACCCCCATAAAAGTTAATTAAAATTAAACTCTATTAGATACTGTGTTGTACATTTATTTTATATTTTAAACATTATTAAAATTAATGGTACATTTGTACCAAAAGTTTTATGACGAATATATTAATGATGAAATTTAAATACCTTAATATTTATTAAATAATAAATAATTATAAATAAGTAAAGTAACTACAGATTTATTGCTTCTTAATCAATGAGATGGTGTGTCTGGTGTTTATTTTGCAAGGTTTGCTATATTGAGTTAAAAATTGGTAAATTTTAATCTTAAATCCCCTAGAAATTCCACATTTAATTTATTTCTGTACTTAGTTAAGATTGAATTTACGTGACTGAAACCGGCTTCAACCATATAAGAACTTAGAAATGCTAGCAGAAATGGCTGAGCTAATTCGTAAAGTTTTTCATATTTTTGCATTATATTTATACATACTCAATTAGATATGGGTGATTAGCGTATTAAGAACTGTTTTTCTTCGCCCCTAATCGACCCTTCCGATTCAGACCGACCCCCGCTTTTCTTAAATAAACCCCTGGTGATCTATATTATAGACCACTGTGGCGACCTCTGGCTTAGGGTAAGGTTCCTATTCATTGAATCCTTTTCAAATACCAATACTAGAACCCTGTATTTGAACACCATGTTCAAAATTTGGAAAACATTATTTTAAAACGACCCTCTTCATCAAAACTGTTCATTTCTAAAATAAAATTTCCAACTCTTCTCTAAAATTTTGTACAATGATAAATCGCCAATAGCTACAATTGTAAGCAAAAATATCGTAATATCTATGTTTCTAGCGTAAGGGTAGGTTTGTAGTATAATTTTATGGAGCTGTCTCCAATCATGACACAAAATTTTGGAAGCAACTGGGCATTGGATTATCCAAATATAGGATGAAATTGTGTATTAAGATTACTGTCGATATTCAGGGTGTTATTGTTAAACAAAATTTTTTAATTAAACAATGGTTGACTTTTTGGGGTTTTTTAACGAATTTAAAATGTCAATATTCGGTCATGAGGTCATAAATGCGATGTAATTGTGATTGTGGTTAATTACCCCCTGATAAAATCAGAAGATTAAATGACGTAACAGTAGGGTATTAAGTATTATGCCATGGTATATATTATAATAAACGGTTTTAGCGAAAAGGTAGGTCTGTAGTGAAAAGATGACCCAATGATTTTGCAAATGTTGAAGGATTGTTTATTACCATTACTACGGAAAATTTTTGCCCTAATTTCCAAGGAACCTCAGAATTAAATATTCGCGAACATTTTTTGGGGGTTTTTTGGGCGTGTTTAAATGTAAATATTTGGTCATACGGGGTTTTAGATAAATACGATAGACGAGATAGTAGCCGAGACTGATTACCCGCCGAAAAGAAATCAGTAGATGAAATGATGTTAGAATATGAAAAATGCCATGGTCTATAATTTCAGGTTCTAGTATAAAAGGAATATAAGTTGGTAGTAGAAATATAACACCAATTTCCTCTTCTAATAGATGTGCAAATGTTAAAGGATCGTTTATTACCATTAATAGGGTAGATTTTTTGCCCCATCTCCAAGGAACTTGAAGTGGACGATTCTGACATATGGTAAAATTTCGTGGTTTCCATTGATTACGTATTCGAAGTGGACGATGGCGGTCAAAGTGCCGCGTCACCGGATAATTGGATCTGGGCACAAAGTCGCGCAAAAAGATAGAAAGAACGTACGCCGCCCAAAGTCTCCTCCTGGTCGTCGTCATTGCTGTCGTCAGTGTCTGTCGTTGATTTATTGACGTCCGTCGACAGTGATGGAAGTCGCTGCGAATAAAGAATCAAAAGAGCCGCACTGAAACAACCGCGGTTTTCTATGTCTCTGCCTTTTAGAAGGGCCCAGGTCGTTTACTCTACTGACGAAACCTGGCCTCTATCTAATTGTAAAACTTTAGACAAATGGATGGAAAAGGACGAAAGAGAACGGATTTTTAAATCAAAGGGAGGGATCAGAGGACGCACACAAAATTTTTATTTAAGGCACTAATAATTGGAGTCTTAGACGAGCAGAAGTCCAAAGTTGTCCAAAAATATTCATATATCAGGTTCCAGAGTTAATTAAGTACTTCGTCTGAAACGACTGGTCGTATTTCAAATTAGCCCTCTCATGAATTCCATGAAGTGTTTAGCTTCGAGTTAAAATAGTATGGGAGAGTAATTTAACTGTACCCATACGATGTAATTCGATAGGCTGACGTGGATCGATGATCGTATCGATCCGGTGCCACTGATCAAAATATTGAATGCAGCCTGCTACTGTTGTGGATCAGGGCATTCCATTGGGGGAATGTGAACGGACGTGATGTGACTCTCGGATCTAAGAAGATACTCAAAATGAGATATGAACCTGTAACGGATCCACTAACTTTTTGTCGACCAATCGATTTCAGATTGAGCTTAGATAATCTTTTTAGTTCTTCGACAACCGTACCGTAACACATTTCTGATGCCATAGCGCTAACTGATTCTTCGATCGGATCGGATCAACAAGCGGCCAAATTTCATTTGTAAAAATAGATACCGATAAAAAGATTTAGTATACAGTTATTTATACAGGGTTATTCACGCTATACGGCACGGAATATTATGGCCAAAATATGAAAATTTCAAAAACTTTAACTTTTGGGCTATATAGGGGTCTATTATGGTTACCTTTTAAAATTATTTTCATATTATACAGGGTGTTCCAAATGCCCTAAAAGTATCAAAGTTATGTTTTTTTAAATGGAACCCCCTGTATATTATTGCATTTATGGATTCTTCGATCAAAATAAGTGTTTGTTTTGATGAGGTTTATAACACCTAAACCTTAAGGTTTTTTTAATAATTTGAATTTTATCAAAATCTAACCTAATTTTCATGTTTCAAGTACTTAAGAACTATTTAAGTTATGTAAGCGAAATTTACAATGAAGTGTAACAATAGATCATATTTTATATCCCAATTATAATAAACTCGTCATCTTTTACAGGATGTCCAAAAATTAATACTACTTAAGTAAGAACTTTAAGGGGTTGTAACTTGATTAATTTAAATGGAACGCCATATTTTTTTACATTTCAGGAGATGTATTTTTTTATTACCTATCGATTGGTATAAGGGTGTCCATAAGCTAAGTGTTCGCGTTTTCTCAGGAAACGCTAAATAATTGTTTTATGCGCCATTTGGAGTTTTTTAAATAAAAGTTCCAATGTATCTAGTTGCCTTTGGTGTTTATTGTCAGATGTTAATATTTATTGTTGAAGTGTTGCTTATTCAAAATGAAAATTTATTCGAAAGAGGAGCGTATTGATATGATTTTTATCCTTGGGGAATGTTATAAGAATTGTTTATTGGCTTCTCGAGTTTATGCTCAAAGATTTCCCGAAAGAAAACATCCTAAGCCAGCCGTTTTTGAAAAATTATTAAAACAATTTCAGGAAAGCGGAAATATCACTTATAAAAAACCCATTACAGGAAAATCAGTCACTGAAGATGAAGAAAATGTCTTTATGGTAATCGGATCAGTTATCGAAAATCCCAATATTAGTCAAAATCAGATTTCCAAAAATACAGAACATTAGCCAATTAAGTATTTCAAGAATTCTTAAAAAACACGGTTTTTATCCTTATAAAATCCAGCTTTGTCAAGAACTTTACGGAAATGATTTTGATAACCGAACTGAATTTTGCATGTGGGTGTTGGATAAAGTGTCAGAAAATGAAATTTTTTTCGATAAGGAAGGTGTTATTTTTAAAGGGGGAAAAGAAAATTTGTACTTTTTTCCCCCTAAAAAAAAAAACGGGGGCCGTTAATGTATGGGGTGGAATACTGGGCCCGTATTTAGTTGGTCCGTATTTTTTTGAAGGACCATTAAATGGTATGATGTTTCTAGAATTTCTTTTACACCAACTTCCAATATTATTGGAAGAAGTGCCTTTTAATATTAGAAGTACCATGTGGCTTCAACTGGATGGAGCTCCGCCTCATTATCACCGTGAGGTTCGGCAATTTTTAAATGCCCACTTTCAAAATAGGTGGATTGGAAGAAGCGGATTTAAAAATTGGCCCCCCAGATCCCCGGACTTAACACCAATAGATTTCTTTTTGTGGGGATACATAAAAGTAATTGTCTATAATACGCCTCCTCCGACAACTCCACAAAATATGAAAATGCGCATAAGAGACGCTTTTGAAAGTGTTACCCCGCAAATGTTATCCAATGTTAGCAGTGGTTTCGAAAAAAGAATTTACAAGTGTCTGGAAAACGATGGTCGACATTTCGAACACCTATTGTAAATATTTTATTTGTATTATGTTATACTTAATTGGTTAATTTATTTATTTATTTATTTATGATTTAAAACATTTAATTGAAAAATTCCAAATGGCGCATAAAACAATTATTTAGCGTTTCCTGAGAAAACGCGAAGACTTAGCTTATGGACACCCTTATACCAATCGATAGGTAATAAAAAAATACATCTCTTGAAATGTAAAAAAATATGGCGTTCCATTTAAATTAATCAAGTTACAACCCCTTAAAGTTCTTACTTAAGTAGTATTAATTTTTGGACATCCTGTAAAAGATGACGAGTTTATTATAATTGGGATATAAAATATGATCTATTGTTACACTTCATTGTAAATTTCGCTTACATAACTTAAATAGTTCTTAAGTACTTGAAACATGAAAATTAGGTTAGATTTTGATAAAATTCAAATTATTAAAAAAACCTTAAGGTTTAGGTGTTATAAACCTTATCAAAACAAACACTTATTTTGATCGAAGAATCCATAAATGCAATAATATACAGGGGGTTCCATTTAAAAAAACATAACTCTGATACTTTTAGGGCATTTGGAACACCCTGTATAATATGAAAATAATTTTAAAAGGTAACCATAATAGACCCCTAATAGCCCAAAAGTTAGTTTTTGAAATTTTCATATTTTGGCCATAATATTCCGTGCCGTATAGCGTGAATAACCGTGTATAATAATACATAGCAATTTATTTTTTTTGCGGTAGTCATATATTTAATAAATGAATTAGTTGACTGGCTATCTACAACAATAAATTTTTTGTATATGAATGTTCCAGAAGAAGGAGGAGAAAAGGGGCACTTAAAAGAAAGTTTGTAGTTCCCATGACCCTCTTCAAAAAGTAACCAAAATTGTTAAGTACCTGATGATGTGATGATAATCCCCAGGAAGCTTCAAAAGGAACACAATGATTGATGCTGGACGTTTTGTAAATCTTATCAAATGATATATCATGTCAAGTACAAAAAAATAAATATAATCAATTATCACCGGTTTCGATCTTTTTAATAAACATATAAGTATTTTAAAATTAAAAATACTTATTTCAAACAGATATGGTTCAATAAGAACCAGAGGATCAATTTTTTTCTGCAATTTGAATTGAGTCAGCAACGCTCATTAATTATTATTTTTTAATTTCTCTTAAAGTAGAAACGTAAACGTGTTAAAATACACGGTATCCACATTATTTAAAAAATATATCTCCAAAACGTTTTTTTTATGTGAAACATCTATGCCGCGGGTAAACCGGATTGTTGGCGTGGCGATCGTGGCGATTGCATGCCGTGGCGATTCTCTTGCCACTCGTTTCGACGGTGTAATTTACTATAGTAAACTAGAAGATGGAAGTGAATTACTTTATGATTGTTGTGTACATTTCACTTAATAAAAAAATGAATGATATTTCATTTTTACATGAGAAATTATTTCCGTACAGTCACAGAGGTTCAATAATTTTTAAAACCTATAAAGATAAACTACCATTGATTTTATTTAGCTGGAGATTCCAATGTAAATTTTGCTAAAGATGAATCAATGCCATTAATTACGTTCCTCCAAAAAGAATTTCAATTGCAAATTAACAACAATCCAAGATAACCTGCTACCAGATATGCAACAACAATAGATGCTGTATTTATTAGATATCTTGATAATGTTATGTCCAATACTTTTGTAACATACTTCAGTTATCCTCGACCAATTATATTATCACAGTAATGCTGTCAGAGGCAGCATCGAATGTAACTATTACTGAAGTCACTGATTAAAAGAATTGAGTTGTCGCAACTTGAAATAAATTTTTGAATTTTTAATTTTTTTATTTAATAAAAATAAATGTTTATCAAATAAATAGTCATCATTTTGTGGAAAAAAATTGTAATATTTGATTTTTTCAGTATGCCATATTTAGTTCCTGTCGTAATATTGTCTTTCATGCATATTACTTGAGCAAACTCGATGTTTCACATCTGCCAGGCGTCCCTGGACGGCTCACATTTTTTTAATTTAATTTTCCTACTTACAATTAGACAGTCTTCCTACGCATGTCAGTATGTTAGAGGATTTTATTTGATGTTATAATTGGTTAAACCGGTAGACCACGAACACAGTAAAATGGCAGATAGACAAAACACCGTTTCGCGTCTACAACAATAAATTCCTCAAGATAACTGCTGAAAGGTTTTATTTGACTAATCCCATTAGTAGAGTAGTAAATTATGAGTAGAATTTTATTAGGTATGTCCTTTGTAATACGGTTGTCAGAACCGTCGTAACTGATACCTATTTTTGTATTTGAAGCAGCAGGGGTTGTTGCTTATTGGCCGTTGGAAAAGGGGGCAATGAATTGAAGGATGAGAATAATGGTAATGTACAGGGTGATTCATAAACATTAGATAATATTTTCTTATATAGACATCAATAGAAGACCTTTTTAGAAAAGTTTTTATTTTTGTATCAGTTACGAGCAGTTTTTAACATTTTTTTTTAACTTTAAAAAAGTCAACAAACCTCTATAGGCTAAAAAAATTATTGGTTTGAATATTTACATATAATTAATGTAATTCTTAACGGTTGAGCAACTGACTGAAAAAATTTTACATACAGAAAAAATCAATTTTTTAAACAGTTTTTCTTAAATCAAAATATTAACTGATAAGCCATTGTAATATTGTTAGTTTCTGTAGCTTTGTTAAGCAAAGGTAATAAATCATTTGATAAAAATAAGCAATAAAATTTCAATTCTGAAAAAACAGCAAAAACATTGTAACACGTACATGTTTTTTCACAAACTTTAATATTATTGGAGAAAGGATGAACACTTAAAGGGTAAGTGCGTCATTATTTTCCTATTATACGCCATTTACTTCTTTTTTCATATTTTATGAGTTTTTGTCTAATGCCTTTTCTGTTTATAATAAGCGTTCAAACGTTAAAATGATAGAATACAAAAATAAAAAATATACATAAGTAAAATTTGAATTCAGAATCTGTCTACTCCTTTTAAATAAAAGAATTTTTATTACTCCTTTGTAATTTCCGCATGACAAGTTTATTGTGCAGGTGTTAGGCACTGTGGCGGCAATTTCAAGAGAGAGGGCTTTATTAAAATTTGTTGTTTCCTCCTGTCTACTTGTCTTCAAACGTTCACGTCTTGTCAGCTAGATGCTAGACCATAAAAAAATACCTGCCATCATTTGAAGCGTACAATAAGATCCTGACAGCTACAGAATAAACATGTACCTTGTCATAAATGAGTTTATGATCATTCTACCACAACAAGTCTGCCGCCTTCTGGCACTCAAGGGGATTTAAAGACCCAGGTGTTTTCCACCCAGATCTACTTTTACAAAAAAACGTTCACCCCCGTTTCCTCATTGAATGCAAGGGAAAGGCATATAATAGGAAGAAGGCGATTTATTGATGAAGAGTTATTAGTGATATAAGGATGGGAATATGATAGGGTAATTCTTAATTATATTGGTCTAAGGTCTATTGTTAGTAACGAGCGTCAGTTAAAGTGTCTATGTTTTGAAAGAGGATCCACAAGGATTGCCGGAAACTTTGGAAAGGATAACAGTGAACGATGCGAAGGAGGTTTGTGGAAATGACACATTCCCGTAAACCTAAAACTAACAATCCATCTCAGATCTCATATATCGGGGTGTGTTTAGCATTGTGCGATTGTCATTTTGGTCCATGTTTCCAGGCGCTACTGATTACACCCAGGTATCGCGTCGGCGAGAACAAAGTGTCCATAGGGCTGCTTGTCATCGTCACTAGGCTCTCTGGGTGGTAGAACTTGACGGCATAGAAAAGGAGAGAATTAACGCTTTGTCATACACAACGGTCGCAACCAACAAGGACATGGTGGAGGGGCTCCTAACGCATGCGCCCGTTAAGGAAAAGGTCAGAATTGCGGCAAAGAGCGAACAGTTCGAGTCGAGTTGTTGAGCGGTTAACTTGTCCCGAAATATTCAAGTCTTGTGTCGGTCGTACCAAAAAGTTGTTTTTTTAGTTATTTTGTGTAGTTTGTACCCGTGTACAAATGGTTGTGTTAGACGGAAGCAGCATGCTTTCTTCCGCCCCCGGCAATCAGTATCTTCAACCGGATTATCTATCGCCTTTGCCAACAACGGTTAGTATCTATTTATTTCTTTGGTAAAAGAAAATTGAAACTTTCGATTTGTTTTTTCCAATTTTTCTACAATTTGAACTTTTATTGCAGTTGGATGCAAAGAAAAGTCCTTTGGCACTTCTAGCCCAAACATGCAGTCAAATTGGAGCGGACTCTCCATCCACCAAGCCCCTCCTTTCAGCATTGGAGAAGCCCAAAAAGACATCAAGTGATGGAACCAATCGTTCTCCATCAGCGAATTCAAAAGATAAAAATGAAAAGTCGGCTTCGAGAAATAGCCCTTCTGATACAAAGTTAGCCTTCAAACCTTATGAAAATACGGTTTTGTCCAAAAAGTGTGAAGAGAAAAGGCCATCGTCCAAACCAAATGTGCAATCAAACAATGCAGATAATGGGGAAGAGAAAAAGTCTCGAAGTTCTACTCCTAACAGGAAATCTACTTCTCCATCAAACTCATCTCAAGAAGAATCATCTACACCCGTTTCTGAAATGGAAAGATCCAGCAGCAACGGTCCAAAATCTTCTTCCCCATCCCAAAGAGGTGCGAGTCCTATAATCAGATCTGGTTTAGAAATATTGCAAGGACATCCTAAAGACATCCCATTGGGTACGTTTAAACCGGGTAGTTTAGGATCAGGACTGGGTGGATCTCTGAGTGCGTTGTGTTGCCCTCCTGGTTTTGAGCACACAAATCCAGCTTTCAGACCTCCGTTTCCTGGTGCCCAGTTCTCACATCATGCGGCAATGTTAGCCGCCGGATATGCTAGTGCCACACAAGTTCCGTATTTAAGTTATGCGCGTGTTAAGACTCCGTCGGGTGGCGAAGCCCTAGTGCCAGTGTGCAAAGATCCATATTGTACTGGGTGTCAGTTCAGTTTACACAATCAGCAATTGCTAATGAACGGTGCAACGGGACCATGTCCCAGTGGGTGCACACAGTGCGACCATCAGAAGTACAACTTAGCAATGGCAGCGATGTCATTAGTGCCTCCTGGTCCAGTTCCACCCACATCGTTGGCTTATCCCCAATTGGGTAGGCCCTACGTTTGTAACTGGATAGCGGGTGATACGTATTGCGGAAAGAGGTTCGGAACTTCCGACGAACTTCTTCAACATTTAAGAACACACACGAGTGGTTCTGATCCAGCATCTGTTGTTTCTTCGACCGCTTCTGCCCTCTTGAATCCACATTCGTTATTTTCTTCTGCAGCTCTTCATAGAGCTGGCTATCCAAATCCACCTCTTAGTCCTTTGTCAGCGGCTAGGTACCATCCTTACGCAAAACCGAGTTTACCAACCACCTTGGCAGCATCGCCTTACAGCGCTTTTAATCCCACAACGTTGGGTCCTTATTACTCTCCGTATTCCGTGTATGGGCAGAGAATAGGGGCGGCAGTTCATCCATAATAGTAGCTCTTGTGTTCGTTCACCTGAAAATGGACGAAATTTTGTATGACATTGTTCGTCCGTTTGTTCTGCTGTGATAAACTTGTAAATATAATTAATTATATTCGTACACTGATAGGTGCAATCCAAATCTTGTAAGTTAATTGACGATTCGGTCCCTGTAAGTTATTTTGTTATTTACCTATTACCTAAATATTTGTCTTACAGATGGTCGTATTCTTTGAATTGTATTGTAATTATAAGATTTGTTGATTTTTTCAGTATGCTTTAAATAAAAATATAGTCCACAATTTTATTTTTTTTTTTATTTTTAATGGCATTAATAATAATCGATGATACACGTTATCAAATATTTGTTTTTGCTTTTTATTTTCGAAATAGGGAAAGGTGTCGTAAAATCTGTTATTCTTGTTTAAATATAATTTAGTGCCATTTGACATGCAAACAAACCTTTATCGGATAGGAAAGTATATTTATAGGTTTGTTTATGATAACACGAAGAGCAGTTCAATTGATGGTGGATAGCGTTTGTGATAACAATTTATTGGAAGAGGAAAATTTCAAATTTAATGCATAAATTTCTTCATTATTAATACCTATAATAGAAAATTTAGAAATTGTATATTGGTAATTTCTTACGTAAAATGTAATCAGTACCTACTTGACTTGAAAATATGTTGCTATTCATTATGTAATCGTTTGCATATCTTAACGAGTTGTGAAAGAATTTTCTTAATTGGGAAAACAAAAGCTAGAGAGATAAATTATTATTATTCTGTCTTAATACACGAGTGTATTTTTCATTTCAAGGCAAAACGCATTTGTGTATTTTACAATAACTATTGTCAAGTGAATCGAACTGCGTACAAGCCATTATGTGTTTTGTGAACTGAATAAACAATATATCAGGCACTTCAATTAAATAAATAATTAATTAATACTTTAACCTTTACAAATGCGAAAGACAATTGAATGAGAAACAACAAGTAGTAAGTATACATGTTTATTGAATAAAATTCAAGTTTTTTCCATGGAATTACAAAGGTAGACGTGATCTACAGGTAATAATGGCCTTTCAATATAAGTATTTATATTTTTCATTAATCGGACAATTCTTATTTTTTCTTTTTTCAAATTGTAATTTTTATTTCTCTTCAGTGTTTAATGCGCAAGTTTTGAAAAGTTCTGGAAATATTTTTATTTTTTTTGAGACGAAAAATAATAATCGAATAATTATTTTTAATTGGATTTCACTTGCAATGTTTTCCAGTTGTTAATAAATGAGTATATCGTATATGTTTTATAGAAAATAAGTGACAAGTTGGTGAGTTATGTATCTGTGTCCACAAAAATATAATTATAAATTATAACAATTTTAAAAACATATTGTTTACAACTCAATAAATAAACTAACTAACTGAATTACAGAAGAATCTAACCGATAATTTTTTAGTGATTTACGGTTTTTATGATTTAATGGCATGTCCTACATTCTACGTTTTATCAGGAGGATTTTACGTATTTTTTTTTTAATATCACACATTCGATAACATATGAATAAGAAGTTTATCCTGTAGGTGTTGGGTAAATGGACGGATGTTATAAATATTTTTATTGAATTACAAGATGCTTGCTGCCAGTATTTTAATAATTTATTACTATCATAAAACTCGTGTTATGAGAGGTCGGTCATCACTCCTACAATATACTGTATATATTACATTACATATAACTCATCATACATAACATGTGCCCTCTTTAATAATTCTTGCACTTTTATAAAAACTTAAGTTAGGTATCTTCAGTTTACCGAGGTTATTTATTACGTAATTTACATGCTAATTTATTATAATTTAATAGAAATAACTTGTGCATTTATGAATTAATATAAGTAAAATATGTTGGGTGTACCTGCTTCTCTACATTTGTTATTTACGTTAAATGATGTGAATATTAATTATTATGCTCGTTAATTACCTACCTACCGAAAAAATTAATTTCCATTTATTATTGATGTTGCTTGTGAATGAGTTTTTACAGTAGGTGTGTATATTCAAACTTTTAGTTTATGGATTTAAATGACAATTAAATATTATTATACATAATTATATTCACGAAGGAAATTATTATTTTACTATTTATATGTCTATAATATATAAATATATAATTTTAGGTACAGTCAAACTTTGATAACTCTAATCACTATATGACGTAAAAAACTGGAGTGTTCGAGTTATTGAACAATAATAGATATATATTAATTTTTTGTAAATGAACAGTTTTATGTATTTATCTTATGTTACAAATAGATAGATAGATCGAGGTTGATGCTAAATACATATTATCAAAATATTCGAGCAAAAAAAGTTCGAGAGTTCGAGTTGTTAGTTAAACATTTAACGTATTTCTCATATTTGATGCTATTTGGTTTGACTTATCAAAAAATCGATTTATCGGCGTTCAAATTATCGAATTTTGACTGTACATGGTAAGGCATCTTTTTTATTGGAAAGGGTAATTGCCAAAGTTGAAATACGTTCCAATGGTATCTATAATGGCACTGTCTGCACTTAATATCTTCAACAATTTACAATATCAAAAAAATTAATAAACCCTTCAGAATGATTCGTCGAATATGATAATTCGTGTATTAAAGCACCAACAAAAAAATTTCAAAACTTTTATTGTTAAACGAAAAGTAATATTGTATTCACAAAGGCCTGATTATTTGGCTGACTGCATTTTTAAGGGCTTTGATTTTTGTTAGGCATGTTTGTATTGTTTTTTTTGGGAGGATTAAGTTATAAAAGCAGAGAAATAAATACCAGTGGTAAAAGGGCATCCTGTGCACCTAATATCTTGAAATGCCAACGCTGACAATTCTTATAATGGAGCAAAAACAAAAAAGCGACAAAACTTTTATTGTAAAAAGGAAAATAGGTAATTTTATCCCTACACAATTTCTAAGCATTTTCACTTTCTTTAAGATTCTAAGTATCCAAGTGAGGCATCTTTGTAACATTTTTATATTCTAAGAATTAATTTCTGAAGGTTGAGGAATATGTTCCAATGGTAAAGTGGCACCGTGTGCACCCAATTTACTAAATAATCCAAATTCCAAAAAAAGAAAAACCTCAACAATTAATCGACGAAACTGATAATTGTTGCAATGAAACACAAACAAAAAATTTACAAAGCGCTCATTGTAAAAAGAAAAGTAGGTAATTTTATCCCTACACAATTTCTAAGGATTTTCACTTTCTTTAAGATTCTAAGTATCCAAGTGAGGCATCTTTGTAACATTCTTATATTCTAAAAATTAATTTCTAAAGGTTGAGGAATATGTTCCAATTGTAAAGTGGCACCCTGTGCACCCAATTTACTAAATAACCCAAATTTCAAAAAAAGAAAAACCTCAACAATTAATCGACGAAACTGATAATTCTTGCAATGAAACACAAACAAAAAAATTACAAAGCGCTCATTGTAAAAAGAAAAGCAAGTAATTTTATACCTACACAATTTCTAAGGATTTTCACTTTCTTTAAGATTCTAAGTATCCAAGTGAGGCATCTTTGTAACATTCTTATATTCTAAAAATTAATTTCTAAAGGTTGAGGAATATGTTCCAATTGTAAAGTGGCACCCTGTGCACCCAATTTTCTAAATAATCCAAATTCCAAAAAAAAAAAATATAATCGACGAAACTGATAATTCTTGTAATGAAACACAAACAAATAATTTATAAAACTTCTATTGTAAAACGAAAAGTACGTAATTTTATAGCTATACAATTATCATCGCAAAGGCGTGATTATATGACCATTGATTCCTAACACTGCGCATTTTAAAGGATTTTGATAACCTTGATTTTTTAGGGTTTCAAGTATTTTTTATTTTTTTATTTGTAGAATTAAAGAGAGAAATATGATCCAATGGTAAAAAAGCACCCTCGGTACCTAGTTAATATCAAATTTAAAAAAATTTAATGAACCCTCGAGAATAAATCGATGAAACTGAATCGAAATACAAAAATTACAAAACTTATATCATTTCACTACTCTGTGGCTACAAAAATGTTGCTTGTAAAATTCGTTTTCTTAAACATTATTCACATAAGTATTGGTGAAAATTAAAGGCCATTCATGTTGTTCAAGGCAATTTTATTTTACATTTAATTTTTAAAGTGTTTTGGTTCCTTTTTTAGCAATACATCATAACTGTTCGACGATATCAGGCTAGCTATATAAGATAACCGGATATAAGACATCGAAATACATGTAGACATATGTTGTTGTATGCATTTCAAAATTCACGTGGATATGCCCATTTCTTTTAACCGTCCCTATAATAAATGTATAATGATAAGAGAGTGGCACTCGCATTATCTATGTTTTAAACAGTACCTCTCGAAGTGATTGATTTAGATTTATAAAAATGTCAGATAAGATACGAAGCTTGTCAATTGTAGTAATTTGTTTTGATTGTTGAAGATGTATCGTGTGTAAAAATGCGATTAGGTATGGTAACAAAAATTAACGGAACTCGAAATTATTGCTGCCAAATAGAAGTTTTTACTGTAATATGTACATTTTGTATATTGATAAAAGAAGACTATCTTTTCAAAAAGTTGGAATGATTAGGTATTACATTGGGTTTAATTCTCCACCTCCACCCATAATTTAGTCGATGAAGTTCAAAAATGGTTTATGAACAGATTTAAGTGTTAATGTTTGCATAATCTATACTTATTTGTTGATCTACACTTTAGAGTAAAAAACTCATCAGTCTCTTCTTGAACACCACTGGAGTCAGTTTTTATTTGGAAGAGATGGTTGAGATGGTCAAAAAGAAAAGATATCTAGGAACATTACATCCCCAGCATTTGTCCAAATGACCCAAGGAATGTAGAGAAAACATGAAGACAAAAGAGCTTCTAGTTCTGAGTCCAAATTTTTTACTAAAAGTGCTTTTGGTCATTAAAGTTCCGATTACATTACATTTTAAAATCCAAATTTTCAAGTAATTATGCTTAAAACTCTAAGCTCCATGTGGGCTTGAATTACAACAAAAGGGCTTGAAATTTATCAAAAAGGTTTAGCTTCGCTTTACACTTTGAAGGGGATTTATGCACTTTAATAGGACTTTGGGCACTTTGAAAGGGCTTCAAAATCATTTAAAAAGCTTCAAGCATTTTAATAGGACTTTGAGTACGTACTTTGAAAGAGCCCCATGCTCATTTAAGGGAATTCTACCACATTATTAGAACTTCGAGCACTTAGAGAGGGCTTTCAGTTCATTCAAAGGGCTCAAGCATTTTAATAGGATTTCGAGCACTTTGAAAGGGCTTCAAACTCATTTAAAAAGCTTCCAGCTCTTAAATGGGACTTTGGGTAGGTGCTTTGAAAGAGCCCCATGCTTATTTAAGGGGATTCAACCACATTATTAGGACTTCGACCACTTAGAGAGGGCTTCAAAATCATTTAAAAAGCTTCAAGCACTTTAATAGGACTTTGAGTACGAACTTTGAAAGAGCCCCATGCTCATTTAAGGGAATTCTACCACATTATTATTTAACTTCGAGCACTTAGAGAGGGCTTTCAGTTCATTCAAAGGGCTCAAGCATTTTAATAGGATTTCGAGCACTTTGAAAGGGCTTCAAACTCATTTTAAAAGTTTTAAGCACTTTAATGGAACTTTGAGTAGCTACTTTGAAAGAGCCCCATGCTCATTTAAGGGGATTCAAGCTCATTATTTGGACTTCGAGCACTTAGAGAGGTCTTTCAGTTCATTCAAAGGGCTCAAGCATTTTAATAGGATTTCGAGCACTTTGAAAGGGCTTCAAACTCATTTAGAAAGCTTTAAGCACTTTAATGGAACTTTGAGTAGGTACTTTGAAAGAGACCCATGCTCATTTAAGGGGATTCAAGCTCATTATTTGGACTTCGAGCACTTAGAGAGGTCTTTCAGTTCATTCAAAGGGCTCAAGCATTTTAATAGGATTTCGAGCACTTTGAAAGGGCTTCAAACTCATTTAGAAAGCTTTAAGCACTTTGATGGAACTTTCAGTAGGTACTTTGAAAGAGACCCATGCTCATTTAAGGGGATTCAAGCTCATTATTTGGACTTCGAGCACTTAGAGACGTCTTTCAGTTAATTCAAAGGGCTCAAGCATTTTAATAGGATTTCGAGCACTTTGAAAGGGCTTCAAACTCATTTAGAAAGCTTTAAGCACTTTGATGGAACTTTCAGTAGGTACTTTGAAAGAGACCCATGCTCATTTAAGGGGATTCAAGCTCATTATTTGGACTTCGAGCACTTAGAGACGTCTTTCAGTTAATTCAAAGGGCTCAAGCATTTTAATAGGATTTCGAGCACTTTGAAAGGGCTTCAAACTCATTTAAAAAGTTTCAAGCACTTTAATGGAACTTTGAGTAAGTACTTTGAAAGAGGCCCATGCTCATTTAAGGGGATTCAAGCTCATTATTTGGACTTCGAGCACTTAGAGAGGTCTTTCAGTTCATTCAAAGGGCTCAAGCATTTTAATAGGATTTCGAGCACTTTGAAAGGGCTTCAAACTCATTTTAAAAGTTTTAAGCACTTTAATGGAACTTTGAGTAGCTACTTTGAAAGAGCCCCATGCTCATTTAAGGGGATTCAAGCTCATTATTTGGACTTCGAGCACTTAGAGAGGTCTTTCAGTTCATTCAAAGGGCTCAAGCATTTTAATAGGATTTCGAGCACTTTGAAAGGGCTTCAAACTCATTTAGAAAGCTTTAAGCACTTTGATGGAACTTTCAGTAGGTACTTTGAAAGAGACCCATGCTCATTTAAGGGGATTCAAGCTCATTATTTGGACTTCGAGCACTTAGAGACGTCTTTCAGTTAATTCAAAGGGCTCAAGCATTTTAATAGGATTTCGAGCACTTTGAAAGGGCTTCAAACTCATTTAAAAAGTTTCAAGCACTTTAATGGAACTTTGAGTAAGTACTTTGAAAGAGGCCCATGCTCATTTAAGGGGATTCAAGCACATTATTTGGACTTCGATCACTTAGAGAGGGCTTTCAGTTCATTCAAAGGGCTCAAGTATTTTAACAGGATTTCGAGCACTTTGAAAGGGTTTCAAGCTCATTTAAAGACCCTCAAGCACTCTAACACTGCTTTGAGCACTTGGAAAGGGTGTAATGCCCTTTTTTAAATACAAATCGCAAAGCACTTGTATAAAGTAGTTCAGTTACCAATTCTTCACCACTTGCTTGCAAAAGAACTTGAAATACAGTACTTCCAAGCATAATGCATTAAAGCCTTGTTCAACTCTGCTATAAACGAACAATGTTATCTTCCAAATGCAAGCCTATGATGTGTATTATTTTATGGGCCACTAAACAATACAAAAGACTTCACACATTATAATTTCATTTTCCTTTTTATTTTATTTCTATTTTTTCTAGCTTCTTACCCCCTTGAACGATCCGTGAAGCTCGTAAATCAAAAGCTTGTGAGATAATCTTAAATCGAATGAAAATCTTATAAATATTATTTCTGGAGAATTAATATATGGTAGTTAAGTCATTCTTCTTATGTTTATTTATGAACCCGAAAGAAGTGGATTATGCTAACTTCTGATTTAGTCTATTTTTTGTTCAAATAGTTTAGTTCGACTTTATCAGTTGTTTAGATTTTGAATTTCCTCGAAATTTAATTGCTATTTTGCCCTAATCCATCATCGGTTTAAATTGAAAATATATCCAGATTAGAGCTGAACGAATGTTAAATCCGGTGATGGATTGTTTATTATTAAAAGTAATCCATTATTTTCGATCAGTCACTTATTAATCAAATAACCGATTAACCTTCTTTTTCACATTCATTTTATTGTAATCTCTTAAACATAAGTAATCCACAACTTTGTCGAAAGCTTTGGAAACTACTATTTAATATACTAATTTTTATTTTTAATCTGCAGAAGGATACATTGTGTATTGTGGGAGAAATTTAAATACTCATCGCAGCTCAATGAACAATATCATAACTCCATACCAGTACCAACAGACTCAGTCGTATGCTGTCTAAAAACTTAACCCCAAACCAAGACCAAAAGCTTTTTAGTTTTAACCTTTCAGTTGCTAGTTCTATAGATATCCAAAGAACTAGTTATAAGTTTTTGCATTTTTTCAAACGTTAATTATGTAGGCTTTGAGCCTACATAATCATGGGTGAAGTTAGTCTTTCTCTTGAAGTAGAAAAGCATCAGGTTCTATTTTACTCGCCAAGACTTGAAACTGATTCCATCTGTTGCATTTAATGTGGCTGGCTATATTTAGTTCACTCAGAGAATTTTGTTCCGAGTAGTTTCGTGGATATATCTATGTCTTTTTTGAAAACATACTTCCGCGACTTGACTTTTTATCTGCTACTCAATCTGTCAGCGGATCGGTTGAAATTTTCAGTGAACTCCGCGGAGGTAAAGGTTACTCTGTTCACTAAATAACTCGTCGTCGTAAAAATAACCTTTGTAGAAACTAAAAACAGGCGATTTATTCATTGCGCTGGTCGACAGACAAGTGAATAATTACGCGTCAATGTTGGTTTTGTTGAGAGATGGATAAGTATAATTAACACTAAACGTTATCGGTTTGTAATAAGTGGCTTTGTTATTTTGTTTTCCAATCTCACGTTATTTCCACGTACATAACGATTGATTTTGATTAAAAGAGACGCTTATTATTCATGTTGTTTGAGGAATACATCTATTTTTTATCATAGGATGATGTTTCATCAAAACAATGAAATGACTTCATTAAAATATTTTGGATTTTTTATAGAAGTTTTCAAACATTAGAGATACTAACACTCTGTAACTGAATGTACAGGGTGGGCTTTTGAATACGAATCTGAGAGCTTTTTGTGTAGAAAAGTTCAAACTTCAGAAAAAATTTCGGACAGATGAACTTAGTTTTGAAAAGGGACTTCTTTTAATACAGAAATGGTGATAATATTATTAAAATTTAAATAGATAAAAGGGACCCTTTAATACATTATTCGAAAGGTCTGAATCATCTGGAGGTAATACAAAACTATTTGATAGTTATAATGATTCGTTTCTAAAATATTGGACTTCAAGGATTAACTGCTTTTCAATTTTCATGAAACAAGAAATTACCTAACATTAGTAAAAGTCATAACTTAGGAAAAATTCGCATAGAGCTGAAAATTGGCAGGGACGTTAAATACATCATTATAAATAAAATGTCAAAAGTTCCCTTCGATCCTACTTCTGCAAAAAAAATTTATAGAAGGTCAAAGTGCAAAATTAAGTTTTTTCCCATTTTTCTCGAAAACGGTCAATTTTATTGTGAAAATAAATCAGACAAAAGTTGTAGATCATACAATTCTATACAAAAATGTCCCAGACACTTTTTCTCGTACGACTCGCCATTCGTGAGGTATCGCGGTTTTAACAACTACAAAATTCATATTTTACATAATATGCACTTAAATGCAGCCTGTACACGTCATCGGACGTTCAATATAAATAAAAATAAGAAACTATTGGTTTGTGTTACTTACACAATAAAACTTCTCTATATTAAATGAGTATTTTAAAATAAAAGACTATACTGTCAGTTCCTAATTCCCTTCGTCGGTAACATTGTGGCAAGTGTGGCTAGGCAATAAGCTGGACTCAGAAGAATGGGGTTGGAAATTAACAGATAATTATTTGGAGCAAATTCAAACTCTACTCCTGCCTGCTCCAGAAAAACTGCTCAATACTATTTTTGTAACTGCAAGACGGATTGTAGTGAGAATTGTGGCTGTCAAAAAGTGGGATTATTTTGTTCGCCAGTATGCATCAATTGTCAGGGTCAGATTTGCTCCAATATTGAATCAAAAACAACAGATGAAAATATTTATGATGTTAATGAAGAGACAACTGATGCATCCCATTTCTTAGAACAGCGAACAGAAATTCTGCAAGAAGAAGAAAATGAATATAAAGAAATAATTGTCGAAGTAGAATTAGACAATTATCTATTATAATAACATTTAGAAGAATACAACCTATTCCACTTTGATCATTAGCAATATTACCATAATTTCAATCAATAGGATACGATCGAAGGGGGTTTCTGACATTTTATTTATAATGATGTATTTAACGTCTCTGCCAATTTTCAGCTCTATGCGAATTTTTCCTAAGTTATGACTTTTTTTTGTCTATTTTGACTGGACTATAATTCGGTTGATTTGGCACACCTTAATTCCTCTGTACTTTCAGCAAAGCAGTATCGGTATTGCTGTAATGCGAGCTGGAAAGTTCTTAGGCTAGCATAGAAAAAATTATTTTTTTTGATAGAATTTGATTTTATTATTTAATATACGATGTGGATTATCCGGGCTAACGAGCCGTGGTCTCAGGATTCTTCTGGGAGCGGATTCAGACGCTCCTGAACCTCCCAGAAGAATCTTGAGAAGTCACCGTCTCCACTGAAAATGTTCGGCGCAGATTCAAATGAAACGTTTGGAAGTAAGGAATACTCCACTCGACCACGGCTCGTTAGCCCGGAAAATCCACATCGTATAGACTCCGGCCGTGAAACCTTCAAGCATACATTTATTCAATATAGTTCCTTTTGAGGGCGAAACAACGATTATAGCGGTCATACAATTTTTCGATACCATCTTTATAATACGATTTGTCTTTAGCCTCAAAATAGGCTTCAGTTTCGGCGATTACCTCTTCATTTCTGCCCAGTGAGCATCCCCTTGAGGTCTGACAATAGAAAAAAGTCGCTGGGGACCAGATCTGGAGAGTACGGTGGATGCGGAAGCTATTCGAAGCCCAATTCATAGAATTTTGCTATCGATTTCATTGATTTGTGACACGGTGCATTGCCTTGATGAAACAGCACTTTTTATCCATTTTTTCAAAGTAACAAAACTTCTTTCACTAAAAGCTATAACTCAGATACTAATAGTGCAACAGCTGCTGTCAAATCTATACACGCGTCTTTTGAAGGTTACGGCTAACTAAAAATCACATGGATTTGGTACAAGTAGCGCCATATATGGGTCAGCCTACGAACTTTTCAGCCCGCCTAATATTTCTGATACGTACTAGTAATGAACGAAAAAAACCTTATTATCAGTTACAAAAAATACAATTTAGTATTTTTTTAAATTGAGCACCACCAACTTTCATACAATTGTAGGTACCTATAAGTTTTTTCGAATGATACGTTGGCATAATTTTTCCAATGAGTCACACTCAGAAGGTACCATAAGTACTTACATAAACTTTTGATTTTAAATATCCTCAAAAAAAAATCCAAAGAGGAGAGGTCTGGGGGATCTGATTTTGAGCACTGAGTCTGAGGGATTTTCTGAAAATTGAACTTTTCTACGCAAGAAGTTTTCAATGGCCCACCCTAAACAACGCTTGAATCCCTTTCTAGCAAGAATGGAGCAAAAGCAGGACCAAGATAAGACAATAAAACCTTTCTATTGGTCTTGGCTATGTTCGTTTTTTTTTCATTTTAGTCTTGTTAAATTATCCATGACAAAATTACAAGACCAAGACTGTTGCTACTCATCGATCATCACTGAATGGACTAACAGCTATTTCTTCAAATTTCGGTTACTTACTTTTAAATGATTACAATCAATAATACAGAATTGAAAATTTTATCATTAATATTCATTTTCTGTACGTATTTTTCTATAATCTTAATATGAATCCTCCTTCACATCTTTAAAAAGAACTCTGGAATGGAAAGGGGTCACCCAAAACCACTTTCTTTATCATTTACTTTGGGTCATTTTCTTTCGATCACATAATTTCTTTGTCTTTATGTTTTGAAACAAGATTACCCAGCCACACTTAAAACTAAAATTTCAATGTCGTCTTGAGTGAGTGGTTGGATTTGAAATCCCATTTGTCTCAAATGGCGCTGCTGTTTCATCTATTTATGTTGCTTTGATGCCAAGTTTTTAAAATCAAATTATACTTTTACGTTCCAGACTGGCGGCAGCCGTCAAATTATGTCGTCTGTGATTTTTCTTCAAATGAACCCACTTTATAAAACCGAATAGGACTGACTGGCCTGAAGTGTAAACTCAAGCAAAGAGGAATTCGATGGTGGTGGGTAGTTATCTGAGAAGTTTGAAGAAATCTGCAGATTGGGGAGTAGGTACTATTGGTCTTTCGGTTAGTTACCCTATTTTATGACTCCTAAAATATTAGAATGAATTTTCACATAGGTATCAGGAAATTCCTGGAAAATTGGGGCCAAAATTATCTAGTACCACCTGGTGCCACTAATAAGATTTTAGTATGATATTAGAGAATGTTACAAAATTTGAAAGAGTTGCAGCTGTAGGTAATATGGTAATGTTCATGGGTCTTTTATTATTTTCCAGCTCATCATTGTGTTTATTCTTGTGATATTTTTGTTCCCCTTTTGTCTTTCGAACGACCGTGCATGACGGACATGTTCGTTTCATTTACAGTGCCTGGTTGTGTCAACAAAATTAGAAAGAGATTAGGAAGTTAAGCGTCCATCAAGCCGGACAATTAGCGGGGGCTGAAGCAGTAACGACCTATGTTGACGTGGTAGAGCGGCAAAAACTCATCTGTCAAACGGTTTGCGGTGTGTGGAGGGTGTAAGGGGGTGCCGTTGCAGCACAGTTCGACGGCAAACAAGGCGAGTATAAGAAGACGACGGTATGATAAATGAGGCCTTGACAGGTTTGGGCCATCTATCATGTGCAGAAGATTGGGACGCCGGGAGGAGGCCATTCGCTGGCAATTCATCATCGCGCTTTCACACCCATATCCTGCCATCATGATTGAAAGCAAAACTCTGTTATATATTTCGAGATTATTTTTACTGTCGAGCCACTGAATTTTCGGGCTTTTTTACAAACTACATACTTTCCTCTCTTTATAATATACCGCCTCATTCTTTCCATTTCGCAAAACGGATTTTTCCTTAGCTCCATTCCTGCTGACCTGACCTTTCGAATTACATACTTTCATTGGAAAGATTTTGAGTTACTACATCAAATAAGGATAAATTTTAATATTTATGATTTCCAGACATTTTCCTGATCCATTTACTTTTCAGTCTTTTGAAGGACCCAGCTCAATTTTCAACTAGCAGACACTTATAGGTTTTCGATTTTTTTCTGGAACAGTTGATGAACTGGTAGAGTCCTGATTCGGGTCTAAAAGCTGTCGTTGGTTAAATTGCTTCCTAGGACCGACGACGGTCTTTAGGGCCCAAATCAGGACGATACCAGTTCGACTAAGAAAATTTTAATTTGTAATTAAATTTTTTTCTGAACTTGTATCATAAATATTCCTTCACCTTTCAGTCCTAATTCAACTAAAACAATTTGTAACTCGTGATTTAAAAAACATTCTGAACTTGCGTCATAACGTCTTCCTTCATCTTTAAATTCTTTGAAGATCCTAGCTTAACTGGAAGGTTTTAATGATCAGTGATATTGTTAGTGAACTGATAGAAGTCTAGGATTTGTGATTTTCAAATTATTTCTTCCTTTGTACATTTTCAGACTAGATTTGATGGACCTGGTTCAACTAGGAGGGTCCTGTAAGCTTTGATGGTCAGTGGTATTTTTAACGAACAGAGGAAAAAAGAAGAAATTTCTAGTTTGTGGTTTTCAGATTTTTACCCGAACGTATACCATGACATTTTCCAACACCATTCAGTCCTTTGAAGATCCAAGGTCCTAGCTCAACTTTTAACTAACGGGACCCTATAAGTTTTGATGACCAGTAGCCTTTTTGATAAACAGAAGATGACTAAGAAATTTATAATTTTTGATTTTCAGATTTTTTCCGGAACTTGTACCTTAACATCCTGCAGCACCTTAAATGTTTTGATGATCAGCGATATTTTTGACCATCAACAGAGAGAAGATTAAGAAATTTGTAACTCGTGTTTAAACCACAATAATTCTTACATTGTGCCATAAGATCTTCCTTCACCTTTCAGTCTTTTAAAGATCCAAGCTTAACTAGAAAGTTTTAACGATCATTGGTATTGTTAGTGAGTGAACTGATAGAAGTTCCTTTGCACATTTTTGAAACTAAATATGATGGGCTTGAATCAACTAAGAGGGCTTTGATGGTCTGTGGCAAAGCAATATTTTTAATTTTTTGTAAATAGTGTACATTTTATTTCAAATTTATATTTCTTTCTTTTGTAAATATCACTTCAATGAACTTCTTGTCTTGTGCATGCCTTTGTTTCCTTTCTATTGTTCCACTATCGCTATTACTACTTTTACCTAGAATTTCACACTCACCTGTATCTGCATGCACCCCTTACTAATAGCTGGTTTTGCCCTTAATTGCTTTCTTCTGAATTCTGTACTTTCCTATCTATTCAATTCTACGTATTTATACAACTAGTGTCATCAGCCTTACTCTCAGTACTTTTCTTTCTATCACATCTATTTTACTAACAACCCTTTTGTATAAATACTCTCTAAATTTCCTTTCTCAGGACAGTCTACGCTTCGCTCCAGTATTAGTAAGTTGCCTACATTGTTTATGTTTATTTTGTTGTCTTTGTTATTATTGTTGTGATTGAAATTTTGTTACTGGTTTTTCTATATCTTTTGCATCTTTCATCTTTGTTATTGTATATATCTGCATTTCATGTTTTGTTCATTTCTGTACATAAATTGTTATTTTTTATTGTTAGTGTTTTCTTCTGTTTGTTAATATTTTTATTAATATTAACTTTAAAGACGCTAAAGTGGTGACCCCGATATAAGTGCAATTAACAATTTTTGTGCAAAGTGAACTAACATTTACAAACAGAACTATGTCTACCCAAAAAAGTGCATCGCGTAGTGCGGAAGATACGACATCCATCGACCGCGTTGCCGTAAAAATGCCAGCTTTCATCCCTTCGGACCCAGAGCTTTGGTTTTCGATGTTAGAAAGCAGTTTTGACGCAGCAGGAATAGTCCAGGATAGCACCAAGTTCGGTTACGCATTAAGTGGACTTGAACAGAAATACGCCCTCGAAGTTCGCGATATCATCATAAAACCGCGTAGTGAACGAACCTACGAGCTCTTAAAAAACGAGTTAATCAAACGTATGGGTGCATCACAAGAACAAAATACCAGACGTCTACTGGAAAACGAACCCCTGGGAGATCGCAAACCTTCGCAGTTCCTACGACATTTGCGCAACCTCGCCGGCAGTGAATTCCCGGAACAGGTTCTTCAAACGCTTTGGTTAACCCGTTTACCAAAACATATCCAGGCCCTCTTAGCTGCGCACCAGGATCTACCGTTGGATAAAAGAGCTGAAATCGCGGACACCATCGTCGAAGCATATGGCCAGTGTAACAACGTCTCAGAAACCTCCACGTCTACTGTAAACAGCAGGTTAGATTTCTTGGAAAACGCCCTGACAACGGCGCTTCACGAGTTAGCGGCCATAAAAATTAACCAAGGACCACAACACCAGTCTAGACGTTTCCCAACGAGATCACGCTCCCGTTCACGTTCGCGTTCGCATTCGCAACCAAAGAGCGAAATTTGTTGGTACCATCTTCGTTTCGGCCAAGCAGCAAAAAGATGTACCAAGCCCTGTAAATACGAAGCCAATTCTCCGGGAAACGACATGGGCAGTCGTTGATGGCGACCGACGACAGCAGCCCTACACTACTATCCCGCCGATTATTCATCACCGACAAGTCTGCGAAACTAAAGTTCCTGATCGACACTGGTGCTGACCTTTGTGTGTTCCCACGTTCCCAACTTCCGGAACCAAGAGAGAAGTCGAATTACGAGCTCTCCGCTGCAAATGGTACTACGATATTCACATATGGGACACTTACGCTGACTCTGGACCTCGGACTTCGACGACAGTTCACGTGGCGTTTTGTCGTGGCTGACGTTTCAAAGCCCATCATCGGCGCCGACTTCTTATCGCATTTTGGACTGCTCGTGGACATGAAAAACAAGCGTCTCCTGGACGTAACCACTCATCTTGCATCACATGGGAGAGTGATTGAGTGTAAGTCACCATCTGTTAAGACAGTTTCAGGTTCGTCACCATTTCACGGCCTATTACAACAATTTCCGGGAACGACCCGGCCAGGAGGAACTCCCACGTATACTTCTCACTCGACTAGGCATCATATAATCACCACTCCCGGACCACCTGTCGCGCAACGACCACGACGACTCGCGCCAGACAAGTTGCGTGCCGCAAAAAAGGAATTCGAGGCCATGGTCAAATTGGGCATCGCTCGTCCTTCCAAGAGTCCCTGGGCATCACCGCTACATATGGTCCCGAAAACAGGCGATGAATGGAGACCCTGTGGCGATTATCGCGCCCTAAACGCTAGGACATGTCCCGACCGGTATCCTGTCAAACACATACAGGACTTTTCCCAATCGCTCAGTGGGAAAACCATATTTTCCACGATCGATTTGGTACGGGCGTTTAACCAGATTCCTGTCGCTGACGAAGATGTCCCCAAAACAGCCATCACGACACCGTTCGGCTTGTTCGAATTCACACACATGAGTTTTGGGTTACGCAATGCCGCACAAACCTTCCAGCGGTTTATCGATGAAGTTCTGCAAGGCTTAGAATTTTGCTACTCCTACATTGATGACATTCTAGTTGCTTCGGTGTCGAT
The DNA here is from genome assembly GCA_029378335.1 of Agrilus mali. NCBI lineage: Eukaryota > Metazoa > Arthropoda > Insecta > Coleoptera > Buprestidae > Agrilus > Agrilus mali. The sequence goes on along the minus strand of CM055663.1, from coordinate 10,737,845 downwards.
GGAAGAACATCTGGACCACCTGCGGACATTATTTGGTAGATTACAACAATATGGTGTAATTGTCAATCCATCCAAATGCGTATTTGGCCAACCGGAAGTAAAATTTCTTGGCTACCTTGTTTCCGGTTCCGGCACACATCCGTTGCCTGAAAAAATGGACGCCATCCGATCCTTCCCGCTTCCGCAGACGGTAAAGAAACTCCGCCAATTTCTGGGAATGGTCAATTTCTACCGACGATTCATCCCGAAGGCCGCGAAGATCCAGGCGCCACTCAACGACCTTCTGCAAGGCAACGTGAAAGGCAATCACCCCGTTTCTTGGACACCGGAAGCTACGCAGGCATTCGAAGCTTGTAAAGAAGCCCTTTCGCAGGCTACGCTGTTGGCACATCCCAAAACGAATGCAACCCTGGCAATATTTACCGATGCATCAGACTACGCCGTGGGTGCCGTCTTGCAACAGCTAGTGGACAATCATTGGCAGCCCTTAGATTTCTTTTCTAAGAAACTAAGTCCTGCCGAAGTGAACTACGCCGCCTACGATCGGGAGTTGTTGGCAATTTACCTTGCGGTAAAACATTTCCGATATATGGTGGAAGGTCGAACTTTTACCATTTATACCGACCATAAACCAATAATCTACGCCTTTCGGAAGAAGCACGACCAATGTTCCCCACGTCAAGTCCGACATCTCGATTTTATAGCCCAATTCTCCAGCGACGTCAGGCACATTTCCGGGTCTGAAAACATCGTTGCCGATACTCTATCCCGGGTAGAGGAGCTGCACGATACCCTGGACTACGAGGCACTCGCAGAAGAACAAAAAACGGACCCAGAATTGAAGGAACACCTCAACAGCGATTCCTCACTCAAGATGAAGCTCCTGCAATTACCAGGTACCACATCATCAGTTTTTTGTGACGTTTCCATGCGTACCGTTCGTCCATTCATCACAAAAGGGTTCCGAAAAGCTGCTTTTCACTCCGTGCACGACTTGTCCCATCCAGGAATCAACGCGACTGTCAAACTTGTGACGCAACGTTACATTTGGCCGTCCGTAAAGAAAGACGTTCGTCAGTGGGCCCGTTCCTGTATCGCTTGCCAGCGTTCCAAGATAACGCGACATGTGTCAGCTCCCGTAGGTTCATTTCCGCCTACGTCATCGAGATTTGACCATATACACATTGATATCGTCATAATGCCGCCGTCCGAAGGATATAGGTACTGCCTAACGATGGTAGACAGATATTCCAGGTGGCCCGAAGCTGTCCCTATTCCCGACCAGGAAGCATCGACCATTGCTCGTGCCCTATACGACAACTGGATCGCCAGATTTGGGACTCCTTTAAGAATTACTTCCGACCAAGGCCGACAATTCGAGTCGTACCTTTTTAAACAGTTAAGCCGTTTATTAGGTACGTCTCATCTCCGAACGACCGCCTATCATCCTTCAGCTAATGGTATGGTAGAACGTCTGCACCGACAGCTTAAGGCATCTTTAATGTCTCACCAGACCAATTCCTGGACGCGAGCTCTACCAACAGTGCTATTGGGAATACGATCTGCCTGGAAAGATGATCTTCAAGCTACCACAGCAGAACTATTGTACGGAGAAACGCTGCGACTTCCTGGTGAGTTTTTAGGATCACATCCAGATTCTCCTACTCACGAAGATGCATATGAATTCGTCAAGGAACTCCGTACAATACAACAAACACTGCGACCCACTCCAGAACGCCGCCATGGAGATAAAAAAACTTTTATCTTCAAGGACCTCAGCACAACGAGTCAGGTCTTTATTCGCCGCGGAGGGCCGAAGGAGACGCTTCTACAACCGTACGAAGGCCCGTATACAGTTGTTCAACGTGCGGACAAAACCTTCGTCGTCCATGTCAAAGGTCGAGACGTGACGGTATCAGTAGACCGCCTTAAACCGGCCTACGTCATGGCAGAACCACCCGCTGCATCGATAAACCAACAAATTGTCCCTGGAAGCACGCCATTGCCACAACAGTTGCCCTCCAACGAGCCGCCGATCATAAAAAATTCAACAACAAGGGCTGGAAGGCGAGTTCGTTTCCCGGATCGTCTGCAAGCAGGATTTCCGTAACGTCCTGTTACTAGCAGGGGGGTACTGTGGCAAAGCAATATTTTTAATTTTTTGTAAATAGTGTACATTTTATTTCAAATTTATATTTCTTTCTTTTGTAAATATCACTTCAATGAACTTCTTGTCTTGTGCATGCCTTTGTTTCCTTTCTATTGTTCCACTATCGCTATTACTACTTTTACCTAGAATTTCACACTCACCTGTATCTGCATGCACCCCTTACTAATAGCTGGTTTTGCCCTTAATTGCTTTCTTCTGAATTCTGTACTTTCCTATCTATTCAATTCTACGTATTTATACAACTAGTGTCATCAGCCTTACTCTCAGTACTTTTCTTTCTATCACATCTATTTTACTAACAACCCTTTTGTATAAATACTCTCTAAATTTCCTTCGCTCCAGTATTAGTAAGTTGCCTACATTGTTTATGTTTATTTTGTTGTCTTTGTTATTATTGTTGTGATTGAAATTTTGTTACTGGTTTTTCTATATCTTTTGCATCTTTCATCTTTGTTATTGTATATATCTGCATTTCATGTTTTGTTCATTTCTGTACATAAATTGTTATTTTTTATTGTTAGTGTTTTCTTCTGTTTGTTAATATTTTTATTAATATTAACTTTAAAGACGCTAAAGGTCAATGGTATTTTTGACGAACAGAGGCAATACGAAGAAATTTCTAGTTTGCAGTTTTCAGAATTCTTCCTGAACCCTAACTCAATTAGAAGTACCCTCTACTACCTCTTAGTTTAAATTTAATGATCCAGGCTCAACTAAAAGGGTTCTACAAGCAGTTTGTTATACATTTAAGTTCAGAGAAAGATATAAATTTTGGGCTTAAAATAAATAAGGTCCTTCTATTTATTATTTTTCTTTAAATAACATTATTCTGTTTAAAGGATTCATAAAATCCTGGATAAATTTTGAACTGATAAATAATAAATATTATATAAAAAATGTTTGTATTTAAATAACGTCTCTATTCGTTTTCTAATAAGGAAATAAACTTTTATAGAATTTCAAAACAATTACATACACATTAAATTAGTAGGTAGTAATATGATAGGAACATTTTAAAATTGTTATTACATGTTAAAATCAACAAAAGAACATACAAATTCTATCAGTATTTCTAAATAATTTATTGTTTAAATCAGTTTTCATTTCTATTTTTTGAATTATACCGTTTCAATAGTAACTGCTTTAATAAAATTATCTACTTATAGAAAAGCTGTTATACTAAGTATAGTATTATTCATAAATACAATTAATTTTTGAAGAAGCAAAATGATAATTCATGAAATAGGTACTATAAATTAGGTATAGATGTGTGTACCACGGATATAAAAGGCGTATATTATTGTATGTAATTAAGAATTTGATATTTAAAACTGCTGTTGTTGATTTTTTTATTAGTTTTTCGTTTTGTAGTAATTTTTTAACATAATATCTTATTATGGCTATGGATTTGTATTTTATTAATTTAGAGCTATTTGGGTAAAACAGAAAAAAGTTGGTATTAATTAAATAACTCATTTTAATAAATGAAATCAATTTTAAAGGATTTCAAAAGGAATTTCATAAAAACTTTATAATTGGGCTACTAACTGGAACAATGAAAGTTGATATTTTTTTATTATTAATTGAATTTAAATAACTTTAATTTAATACCTTTAATTAATATGTTAATAACAGCTATGTTTTTTGATGTGTCATTAATTATATCGTTTTATTAGAATTGTTTGCTGTATATTTACTAATTATAGATTTCATTATTTTAATCGATTTTTATTAATTTCTGTCTGTTTTTTTAATTATCTGTTTACCAAAATGGCATATTGTTATTAAGTATACAATTATTCACAATAAACATTAATATTTAGAAAAAAAATAAGCAGATTTTATGTAAAATCTGAAATTAACCATGCAAATTTTTGTTAATCATTTAATAAATAGAAATATTAAAATAGATGCAGTATAATTTAAGAATTTGTTTTTCAAATGTTTTTTTATGTCACTTTGTTTAAATAAACTTGGTTTTGGTTTTATTTATAATACGTATAACAATATATATTTACACTTAACAATGTTTTATAGATTTGAGCAAATTTTGTTCTGCTTTTGTAAATATATTAGTTTATGGTATACAAATAGCTCTAAGAAATACAAAATGCATTGTTTTATTTATAATTAATTTATTTGTTATAAACTATTAAGGGAAGTTTTAAATAAATATTGAAAAGTACAAGTAACAGTTTAAAGGATTAAAATTACAAGTAACGTGCTTAAAATGGCAAAAATACATCATGTTTAAGAGCATTAGATAGTTTTGTTATGTTTAAATCGGTTAATTGGTTTATTCTAGTTAATATTTTAATAAAAGAAAGTGTTGCATACGAAGTGACCTGGCTTGTAAAATTTATAGTATAAAATTGGGAAATATATAATTTTAAGTCCTTGCTTAATGTTTATCTACATACTGGTTAATGCATATGAAGGGATAAAAACCTATTTTGTAAAAATGAAATTAATTGATTTGTATAATTTCCTTAATGCTATAAGGTTTATGATGTCAGTTAGATTGACAAAGGAGTCTATTTGTATAGAGTTCTGTGAATGGGGTATTTTTAATAATTTTACTTTTGTAAAGAAAAACTTTGTTTGACTATTTATCTTTGTAATATAAGTTATTTTGTTATTTGAAGACAAATTTATAACAAATTAGTTAAGTTTTACACAGAATAACATTGTTTTTGTAATTAAGTAACTAAAAAATCATAGTTGGTAGAACTGATCTTTTTCAAGTTTCATGTTACATACGTAGAAAATTCATTTCAGTATGATTTTGGCATTTGTAGAGGATGTATATACGCTCTCATGAATTGTCATTGTTGATTTTTATTGTTAATTTCAAAATGGCGTTTATTTAAAAGCAGTGTAATCCAAATATTAATCGTAACTTAACTAAGCAAAATGTGTTTAAGAAAATTAATTGTTATGTAGATGTACATACAATATTAAAAATGTGATTTTTGAGGTTAAATATAATTCATTGAGTCGCAGATTTATAGATGGTGTGTGCCTAATAATTCATATCATTAATTTATATTCTAATGCAATTTTCTTTTTTCAGGAATTCAGTTTTTGGTGTAAATAATTAGATATTATTAGTGTGCCTGATGTGAAATATAGAACATTAATTTGACTAAAAAAGAAATGAAAAATTTGTTTGGACCGAAACAATAAAAATGCATGTTGCATTGTCATTGTAGTACATGCATGAGCTTTTACATAATTTGGCAACTATTTACAGTAAGTTTTATAGAAGTATTGGTACATGATTGTCATAATTCTTGGTATGAAATAATCATTTTGTCTTTCAATAAATATGTGATTATTGTTTATCATCAAGATAATATTTGGATCTTTTCAAAATTTATTGTTTTATAGTAATTAAATGTACAAAAAAGATTATTACATTCCAACATCATATATGAAATGGTTGAGATTATAATTTTTTTAAATGCTTTTGCTTTCGTATACTTTTCATATTACAATTGGTGCTTGGAGTATATACTAGAGCTTTTGTATAATTTACAAGTAGATTTTGACTTTTCTGCATTTAACATAAAATGGCAATTCTTTATTAATGTAATGCAGGTACCTATATGATAAAATAGAATCAGTTTTCTCAATAATTGAATTGATGTGCAGTTTCGATTGCTAGATTAGTATAAAATGGCTCAGAATTTCTATTGATTTGATAATGTTCTGAATGTTTTCTAAAGCTTTTCTGCAATTTATTATCTACTATATATAGTCAATATTATTTATTTGAATATCGTTTTAGTAATTGATTTAAATAATTAGGTATTGGTAAAGATCTATATCATAAGATTAAAAGCATGGTTTCTTTATAATGCTCTAATTTAATTTATTAGAGGGATATTTTTTCAGTGTCTTGGGATTTAAGGATTTATTTTACTTACATTGTGTCTTGATTGTCAATACCAATTAGCACAATGGTATTGATTTTTATATTTTTGTTGAACAAATCTAAATAGTTTTTTTCTTGATTATTTACCAGTTTTTGACAGTTGCTAAACTGATGAATAAATTGAACATGTGGCATCTCTTAATATTTAATATTTTTAAAATTCTAACAATCTAGTGCCACAATTTCTACAATATTATTTATTAGGTTTCTGCTGGCTTTGCTAGTTGGTAGTAAGTGGAAACAAAGTGCAACAGGAATTCAGATCAGTTCAGAATTCCTTTTTTAATTAAATTTTATGACTACATATCCAACAACAAAATAAAATACATTTTATGTATTTTTAATGAGAATTCCTGAAATCAGGGTAATTTTTTTATTGCTGTAAAACCTGTTAACCAATCCATTTTTCCTTTGTTCTGCTAATTAATTTTTTTTTCAATGCAGTTTATAGCTTTGACTAAATTGCAACACTTATTATACATTTTGTAATGTCGTTAAGATATTTTACGAATTGTTATTGCGCCCTTTTGAAGGAAGACAGGTTGTCATAGTTCGACTTGTTTGATAAAGGCTCAGGTTTTAGGTAAATTGACAAATGTTTAATCTTTTTCGGGAATTGTGTTGCTCTTCATCAGGACAACTAATAGTGAGTGAAATGAAATGTGAAAAAAAGTGTTATTTACAATGAGTTAAGTGTTATTATTGTAAGTGAAGTGGTCATAGGTATACTTAACCAAAAATTATGTTCAGAAATCTGTTTCAAAAGTTATGTTATTCGTGTGAAGTAACAATGTTTAGATTGATTTGTTAACGTCAGTGAAGATTTGTTTCTACGAAACTGCAAAATTTCATCGGATTTTCAACAGTTTAATGGAAAAAGTATGTGCTCTTGAATGCGTCATGCACCATTTTGGCACAGCTTACCAGTTTCTGTAATGGTACTGTGTCAGAAACAGCCTGTTTACACCAATTAAACCATGTCAGTGGTAAAATACAAATGCATTATAGGCGCGCACTGCAACCGTAATGAATCTTGGCATTCTTCTCGCGCCTTTAGCAACCACGACGGCGTCAGCTGCTGTTTATTATTTTTTTTGTGAAGCAACCAGTATACCATTCGTCGCGGTAATTTTTATATATCTCTCTTCGAGACAATTTTACGGAAAGACGTTTTGCGAGCAAGCGAGTAGCTACACAAGCTATTTGAGGATGTCGAGGTGATAGATTTAGACAGTAACAGGTGTTGTGCTACCGTCATTGCACAAGCCTCGTCGACCTTTTAACTGATCCTGACTGTTTTATTATACTGTGATTCAAAATTTTCATTGAAAGGTATAACAGAAACCAAATGATTTCTCAAAAGTTATGTTTAGTTTTGCTATAAGAATAGTTTATCGATTGAATTACAAGCCAGAGATTTACTAGATTTGATCGAATTCCCGGGACAGTTTTGTTTTCCTTTTCAAGATCAATTCTAGTATCGCTATATAATTATTGCACACAGTGGTATTCTCCAACAGAGAGGACAAAACTGTCCTCGTAACGTCAATCAAATCTAATAAATATCGTGCTTGTGATTAAGTCCATAACCTCCTATAATAAAAAAATTACGCGTTGGAATCAATAAAAATATTTCTATTTAGTTTTGTTCTCGATTAATGTTACTGGTGGTGAGTTTTTTGTTCTTACTGTTATGAAAGTGACCGTAAAAGTTACAATATTTTTAACAGTGTAACAGTTGTGAATATTCTTTAACTTGTTTAGTCGTATAAAAAGTGAACGTTAACATTTACTCCTGTATAATGACAGTATCTGTCGATTCGTTTACCTTGAGCTTATTGAGGATAGACGGGAGTTTATTTATGCATGGAGAGATCAAAAGGTCTATGTTTTTATTTTACACTTAATTTATGCGTAATTGGTCAAGACGTATGGGCACACGGCCGGCCTCTGTTAAAATAATATCGTTTACTGTGGTTTTATGGCACGGTGCAACGAGCAATAAATTACCATTTTAAGAAGCTTTGCGTGTCAAACGAACCAAACAAATTCATTTGATCACTCTTTTATTACAAGAGCAAGAAAACTTATTCTGAAAGGAGGTAAGTGGGAATATGGAGTAACTGTGTGGCGTCCTTAATATTGAAGTTTGCCGGATGATTAATGGAAGTTTACAGTGTAGTTCGTTGAGTTAGTATTTCACCTGAGTTTTTCCTTTGAACGGGTCATATGGTGTCTGTTGACTGGGAAGACTGATTACATGCTGTTTCTTTTTATACAGCATTACAGCTTCTACTTGGTGAAGTGTCGGCCAGGCAATTTACTCGAACAAATCGTGTGTACTGTTCGTAGCCTTCCGCGCGGCGCGGTGTAAATTGCTTCGTGTCGACCCGCCATCAAGCAAGTCTTGCGTAAATTGCCTGGCAGCAAGCTCATTGTGGCGTAGCCCCTGCCTTTACCGCTGTCGCCGTCGCTCTCTGTTATCGCTGGTGTGCTTGCTCGGCTTCTCAAATCCTTTTTTACGACAGCGTCGCCGTAAAGCCGTCCGTAAACCTAACAATTTATTCCCAAGGCCCTCGTAAAAGTCGCCTTAAACTCTCCAGAAATTATTTATGAAAACCTTAGCTCGGTTGATTTACGGCCGTTTTCCGCCCGGTTCCGCGGGTGAAACGAACATGGTGCGTCACCTGGTTAGTTTAGTGCAAGCGGGCAAGTTGGCTTTACTTCCTGCTTGTTATCTAGTAAATAGAACCTACGGTGTTTACTTATCCGTGTGTAGTAGTTGTACTAATAGTTGTAATTCATCTTGTAAGATTATTTATCTATTAGTTCATAAATAAGGCAAGGGTGAAAGAAATTACGATATGTCAGTGTCACTGGTATGATTACAATGTATTTCAGTTTTGAAATAAATATTTGATGATGAAACTGTTTTTCCTTTTATTGGTCCTTTTACGGATTAAATAGTACCCGTCCCCGTCAACATACTGTACCGTATTTACATTAAAAAAAAAAAAGACGATCAAGACGTGATTTCTGCTATCTGCGCACATTATTCGAAAAAGTCTCCTTGCAATTGGTCCTCCTGTGAAGGTGTGGATTCCGCGATGATGGTACATATTACGATAAATTGATTTTAGACATATGTGGACTCAAATCACCTCTTGTTATTTCCATTATATAGATACATTGTGATTTGAATTGTTGTAAATCGACCCTGTCCCCATCAATTCCGTTCTTTGGTTTTGATCACGCGTCTACGACGTGCATTTGTTTTGACGCGGATTTTTTTTAACTTGAATACGGTATAGAACGATAGGTTTTGATTGGCTAGTATACGTACTCATTGTTTAAAAACATGTACATCTGCTTAATTTTTAGTTCTTTTGTTTCAGAGATTTTCATGAAGATCTACAGTGTTGTTACGTATGTTGACAAGGAGCGACGACCTTTCATAATCACTTTGTAAACTGCCGCATGGCGGTCAAAGTGAAAGCAGTTGCCACATGCAATTTTGCCATTCACACCGTTGATTGGGCCAATTCGTTTATGCTGCCGTTTACACTTCTGTTTCCTCTGGTTCTATAATATTCCCGGATTTTCTTGATTTCATGATTATCATTAGGTACTTATTGTTTTTGCAAAACTGGACATCAACAGCATGGATCATAACAAGCACTAAATGAAAACTATATCTTCGTTTACGTTGCTTATTTTATCTTCTTATCTGTTGGAAGTACTGCATCACCAGATTATGTCTATATTTCTGGATTTTCTTGATTTCACGATTATCATTAATTATTGTTTTTACAAATTTGGACATCAACAACATGGGATCATAACAAGCACTAAATGAAAACTAAATCTTCGTTTACGTTGCTTATTTTATCTTCTTATCTGTTGGAAGTACTGCATCACCAGATTACGTCTATATTTCTGGATTTTTTTGATTTCATGATTATCATTAATTATTGTTTTTACAAAGTTGGACATCAACAACATGGATCATAACAAGCACTAAATGAAAACTAAATCTTCGTTTACGTTGCTTATTTTATCTTCTTATCTGTTGGAAGTACTGCATCACCAGATTATGTCTATATTTCTGGATTTTCTTGATTTCATGATTATCATTAATTATTGTTTTTACAAATTTGGACATCAACAACATGGGATCATAACAAGCACTAAATGAAAACTAAATCTTCGTTTACGTTGCTTATTTTATCTTCTTATCTGTTGGAAGTACTGCATCACCAGATTATGTCTATATTTATGGATTTTCTTGATTTCATGATTATCATTAATTATTGTTTTTACAAATTTGGACATCAACAACATGGGATCATAACAAGCACTAAATGAAAACTAAATCTTCGTTTACGTTGCTTATTTTATCTTCTTATCTGTTGGAAGTACTGCATCACCAGATTATGTCTATATTTCTGGATTTTCTTGATTTCATGATTATCATTAATTATTGTTTTTACAAATTTGGACATCAACAACATGGATCATAACAAGCACTAAATGAAAACTATATCTTCGTTTACGTTGCTTATTTTATCTTCTTATCTGTTGGAAGTACTGCATCACCAGATTATGTCTATATTTCTGGATTTTCTTGATTTCATGATTATCATTAATTATTGTTTTTACAAATTTGGACATCAACAACATGGGATCATAACAAGCACTAAATGAAAACTAAATCTTCGTTTACGTTGCTTATTTTATCTTCTTATCTGTTGGAAGTACTGCATCACCAGATTACGTCTATATTTCTGGATTTTTTTGATTTCGTGATTATCATTAATTATTGTTTTTACAAATTTGGACATCAACAACATGGGATCATAACAAGCACTAAATGAAAACTATATCTTCGTTTACGTTGCTTATTTTATCTTCTTATCTGTTGGAAGTACTGCATCACCAGATTACGTCTATATTTCTGGATTTTTTTGATTTCGTGATTATCATTAATTATTGTTTTTACAAATTTGGACATCAACAACATGGGATCATAACAAGCACTAAATGAAAACTATATCTTCGTTTACGTTGCTTATTTTATCTTCTTATCTGTTGCAAGTACTGCATCACCAGATTACGTCTATATTTCTGGATTTTTTTGATTTCGTGATTATCATTAATTATTGTTTTTACAAATTTGGACATCAACAACATGGGATCATAACAAGCACTAAATGAAAACTATATCTTCGTTTACGTTGCTTATTTTATCTTCTTATCTGTTGCAAGTACTGCATCACCAGATTACGTCTATATTTCTGGATTTTTTTGATTTCGTGATTATCATTAATTATTGTTTTTACAAATTTGGACATCAACAACATGGGATCATAACAAGCACTAAATGAAAACTAAATCTTCGTTTACGTTGCTTATTTTATCTTCTTATCTGTTGGAAGTACTGCATCACCAGATTACGTCTATATTTCTGGATTTTTTTGATTTCGTGATTATCATTAATTATTGTTTTTACAAATTTGGACATCAACAACATGGGATCATAACAAGCACTAAATGAAAACTATATCTTCGTTTACGTTGCTTATTTTATCTTCTTATCTGTTGGAAGTACTGCATCACCAGATTACGTCTATATTTCTGGATTTTTTTGATTTCGTGATTATCATTAATTATTGTTTTTACAAATTTGGACATCAACAACATGGGATCATAACAAGCACTAAATGAAAACTAAATCTTCGTTTACGTTGCTTATTTTATCTTCTTATCTGTTGGAAGTACTGCATCACCAGATTACGTCTATATTTCTGGATTTTTTTGATTTCGTGATTATCATTAATTATTGTTTTTACAAATTTGGACATCAACAACATGGGATCATAACAAGCACTAAATGAAAACTATATCTTCGTTTACGTTGCTTATTTTATCTTCTTATCTGTTGGAAGTACTGCATCACCAGATTACGTCTATATTTCTGGATTTTTTTGATTTCGTGATTATCATTAATTATTGTTTTTACAAATTTGGACATCAACAACATGGGATCATAACAAGCACTAAATGAAAACTATATCTTCGTTTACGTTGCTTATTTTATCTTCTTATCTGTTGCAAGTACTGCATCACCAGATTACGTCTATATTTCTGGATTTTTTTGATTTCGTGATTATCATTAATTATTGTTTTTACAAATTTGGACATCAACAACATGGGATCATAACAAGCACTAAATGAAAACTAAATCTTCGTTTACGTTGCTTATTTTATCTTCTTATCTGTTGGAAGTACTGCATCACCAGATTATGTCTATATTTCTGGATTTTCTTGATTTCATGATTATCATTAATTATTGTTTTTACAAATTTGGACATCAACAACATGGATCATAACAAGCACTAAATGAAAACTATATCTTCGTTTACGTTGCTTATTTTATCTTCTTATCTGTTGGAAGTACTGCATCACCAGATTATGTCTATATTTCTGGATTTTCTTGATTTCATGATTATCATTAATTATTGTTTTTACAAATTTGGACATCAACAACATGGGATCATAACAAGCACTAAATGAAAACTATATCTTCGTTTACGTTGCTTATTTTATCTTCTTATCTGTTGGAAGTACTGCATCACCAGATTATGTCTATATTTCTTGATTTTCTTGATTTCATGATTATCATTAATTATTGTTTTTACAAATTTGGACATCAACAACATGGATCATAACAAGCACTAAATGAAAACTATATCTTCGTTTACGTTGCGTATTTTATCTTCTTATCTGTTGGAAGTACTGCATCACCAGATTATGTCTATATTTTTGGATTTTCTTGATTTCATGATTATCATTAATTATTGTTTTTACAAATTTGGACATCAACAACATGGGATCATAACAAGCACTAAATGAAAACTAAATCTTCGTTTACGTTGCTTATTTTATCTTCTTATCTGTTGGAAGTACTGGATCACCAGATTATGTCTATATTTCTGGATTTTCTTGATTTCATGATTATCATTAATTATTGTTTTTACAAATTTGGACATCAACAACATGGGATCATAACAAGCACTAAATGAAAACTAAATCTTCGTTTACGTTGCTTATTTTATCTTCTTATCTGTTGGAAGTACTGCATCACCAGATTATGTCTATATTTCTGGATTTTCTTGATTTCATGATTATCATTAATTATTGTTTTTACAAATTTGGACATCAACAACATGGATCATAACAAGCACTAAATGAAAACTATATCTTCGTTTACGTTGCTTATTTTATCTTCTTATCTGTTGGAAGTACCGGATCACCAGATTATGTCTATATTTCTGGATTTTCTTGATTTCATGATTATCATTACTTATTGTTTTAACAAAGTTGGACATCAACAACATGGGATCATAACAAGCACTAAATGAAAACTATATATTCGTTTACGTTGCTTATTTTATTTTCTTTTCTGTACTTGATCGCCATATTCTGCGTAGGTATTATCTGGATGTAATTAATATTTGGTTTTTTTATGTATATATGTCACTCACAAATTGAATGAGCCATTTCGTTTATACTGCTAATTTTACCACATTTTCTGTTGGATAAACTGTAACACTTGATACGGTTTTTTTTATTTATGAAATTTATTGTTTTTCTTTAAAAACGACATTGAGAGCACTAGACGAAAACTACCGGGTGTTTTATTATGGATGGGCACCGTCCATATCACAGAGACTACTGTGTATGACATTGTAGGGAAAAGATTTTATTTCTAAAATGGCAATGAGAAATTCTTGGAAATTATTTTTATGCTCAGCATTCGACCACTAAGGGGCGCACTTAATAAGATGCATTATAAAATTTAAGGTTTCTCCAAAAATTTTCATATTAAGCTATAACTTTAATTACATAATTAGGAAGCTTGAAAAAGTCCACATAAGTTATCTGGGGCTCAATGGGGTACCGACCTTAATACGAATGGGGGAAGCACCTGCATGTCTAATTACCTACTTAACTTGCTGAATCTTTTAAACGATTTATCCGATTTTAGCAATCTGAGACTTTTTTTAAAGAGAAAAGTAAGTGTTACCAAACACTCTATCCATTGGTACCCAATAGCTTTGAATGAAATTTGTAGAATGTGCAATTCGAAATTATAACGGTTTTTTTGTTTTTGTCACAAATATGTAATTCATACGATATCATTTTTATATCATAATTGAAAAATAAAATTTGCAAAAAAAAATATCTTCGTTCGTTTCAGTTTTTGCTAAATCAATACTTTTTAACACTTCATTGGAAAAAATAGTTGTTTCCGTTGTTCCGTAGCTTTGTAGGTAGGATTAATAATAGTTAGTTTTCATTTGCCATATTTCGTGCCCCTTTCACACTTTGTCTGGGCTTTGAATCGGTCTAAATCATGTAGAAAACAAAATTTTAAGATTCCTAAGCCTTGGCGAAGTGTGAAGGGAGGCATGGAATATGATAAATGAAAACCAATTATTACCAACTAAACAACCCTACCTACAATTCAGCGAAAACTATTTTCCCAGTGTTAAAAAGTATTCATTTGACAATAACTTTAAAATGGACGAAGATATCGAACTTCAGTTTTAATGTTTTCTCTTGCCAATTTAATCTACTTTTTGATTATTATAAAAATTAATTCGTATGATTTAAATTTTCATAACAAAATTAAAAGAACTGATGTAATTCCGATTTGCGCCCTCTAGCCATTTCATTCGAAACTATCTGGTGCCATTAGATAAATTTATGCAAACACTCACATTCCTTTTTCAAACAAGTCTGAGTTTGCCAAAATCGGATAAACCGTTTAGAAGATTCCAGCAATTTAAGTAATTAGATATTCAGAGGCTTTTCCCCACTTATATTAAGGTCGGGACACCAATGACTCTCAGATAGAATTTATGCAGTTTTTAAGGCTTTCTAATTATTCTTAAAGTTATTGTTTAATATGAGAATGTTCGAATACGTTTTGAATTTTTCTATCCATCACATCAATTGCGTGGAGTAATACAAAGTTTAAATAAATAGATTTCCAATATTTTCTCATGACCATGTGAGTAATAGAAACTTTCTTTCTTTAATTTCTATGATATAGACCTTTCACTCACGCTCTAACAAATCATAGGTGTCGGAATGAATTTGTACTCTATCATTTAACTTGCACCCTAGGAATGGTACATTTTGGCTTTATTCGGCATTCTTTTAAGAGTGGATTTTTATGATTTCATTTTTATTAGATACGTGTCAATCGGCATTTAATACATTAAAGTTTATATAATGGAATATTGGAGCAATACATCTTCTAATTGGTCATTTATAACTTCCATTCTCCATTGGTCGTCGGAAGAGTTGGTTTATTAAATGGAGAAATAGTCTGACTGCCATGTACTTCTACTCGACATAAAACTAATTAGTGTAAATTACTCATTCTGCCATAAATTTTATTGCCTATACAAGGTACAGGCCTTATCGAAGCGGTCTTGTGACATGCGGCCATAAATAGAAACGCCTGGACTTTTTATTAATGTTTTAATTAATTAAGATAACATTCCTCGCTTGTTTATATCCCTATGAGCTTCCATGATCGGCGTTACGGCGACATTAACTGTCGAACGTATAGCGAGAAAATAAAAGCAACGTTGCCACTATTCCTCCAATTACTAAAGTTTGATAACACAGATTCCTTTTACTTTCTTCACTGTGAATCATACTTTAATTTTTGAATATTTTTTTATTGTGGAACAGTTTTTAAATGGCTTGAGGTCTCTTAATTTGATATCTTTAGGTTTCTGCTCCTAATTACAATCTCTTTTGATAGTTAAATTACTACGGTTTGTTAATATATCGTTTTATTATGACGCTGATCGATCTTCTTTTTATTGTTGTGTCATTTTGTTTTTCCACATCAACAGAGTTAGTGCAAAGGTTATGCTGTTAACTGGCAACATTGCCACCTTTGCAAGTCGCGCTGTAATTCTACGACCGGCTTGAAGTATTTACGATATGGGGGCGCAATATTTCACGCAGTTTATTGGAAATGAGCACAGTTAAGAAGGAAAATGGTGTGCGGAATAAGCGATAAATTGAAGCAATATACCACTAAACCAGGCGCAACTCTTAACTTAGTTGTTTATGGGCATACAGATGAGAAGCTGTTTTTTTTATATATTTTAGAAAGCCAACTGTTACGAGTTAATTAACTTTTGAATGAGAATTGATTACGGATAAAAAAAGGATGGTAGCTTGCGGAAGAAGAACGTAGTGGCGCACTTCTTATTAACCGATTTGTGGCTGTATTAGTCAATTAAAACTTTTCGTTTTGATTTTTAAGATGTGAAAGTTAAAGTCCATTATCAAAGATTTTTGGCGATTGTGAATGGCAGGGAGAACAACTTTCAACACCGGATTTTGATTTTGGTTAGAGGAAGCGGTCATTTAGGCGTGTGATGTGAATCAGTGGTCTTGCTGTTACCTATATTCATAAAGTTGAAACGGTGCGGTTATGGTAACACATTGTTGTATAAGAGTAGCATAAAGGAAGGTGCCTGTACAGGATTGTGCGTGAATAAAATTGTAGGACAACCTTATTTGTCGCTGCTTAACAGTGTTTCTGACGCAAAGCAGTCTCCGTATTTAATACCTCCATTATAAACGGACGTTACGTGGTGAATACATTACGATGCGCTGGCGGATATATTTGTAATAAAAGGCAATAAATAACAAGGTATCGGAGCGGATAAAAGCGGCAAATGGACGGACAAACGGCCCGGCTGAGAACTTTATTGCTGCGCGAGAATGTTTTACATGAACAAGTTAATGGTGAACGGAAGTGACAGTGGGACGTTAAACTCTGAGCCGCTCTCATAGACCGGTTGACAGCTGCGATATATCTAATTTATCACAAGTCAGCTCTAGCTGGGCTTGTTGCCGTTGCTGAATCCTGCGAGTTTGCCTGCCTGCCATCGCATTGCGACGCGATGCGACGCGACACGACGTTGCTGCCATTCTTCGTCGCTACGTTCGTTTTACTGGTACGTGACAGCAGCCGACATGTGGATAGAACATGTTCTGTGGATGCGTGTCATTGCAACTATATTTGTGTTCAGATAATGTCTAAGGGAAAGTATGACAATTTTGAGACCTACTGATGACCAACTGTTGTAACCCGGGTATTTGGGAAAAGGTGCATGACTTTTATAAGAGACCTAAATAGGCTTGAAAGGTTCCTTGCGTAAAATAATGATCGTGCTTTCGTTTTTTCCTCGATTTTACTTCTTGTCGGTGAGCAGTGACAAGTGTCAGAATGTGTGCATATTATGTAAGGTCTAAGTGCTCCTAATCGCATACTAGCCTATATACGACCTTGTGATATCCGCGCCTGATGTTTCACGTTCCTTTAAGTGCCTTAGGGACAGGTAATGGAACGTTGTTTAAGTGGAGGCATTTGTACATGTACTTTTGCAAGCTGTTATTGAGGAGAAGAAAATTACACGTTAAGTCGAGCGTTGTTCTTTTGATGTCTACTACGTATATACACAAACATAATCACACAACTGGCGTATGAGGAAGAAACAAACAGATGATCATTATTATAAGCCGTTCTTGTAAGTTCGTGGTCGAGTGAAAGTTTTTTCTGTTTCCATTTAGGTTCTTAACGAGAACGAGCGTTCAACATGACTACATAACATATGCCTTCAATTTTAGTAAATGCACGTATATGTCTACAATTTATATAAAATATTGCCATCACTTGATACAAAAAGAGAACGTCTGCAGAAAATTGTGATTGGAAGGGTAAATTTTAATTTGGAAGCCCAAAGTCCATGTGCTGGATGTGGCTGCCTACACATTATTTGCAATTAAACGAGAAAATAAAGGGTTTTGACGAGTTCTTTTAACTCCAGTTTTCCTCTTGACATTTTGATTATGGAAAGAGCAAAGGGCGTCTGACATTGAAATTAGCAAGTGCAGCCTTTCGAACGTGCCCTTTCATAATATAAGTGAGTCGGTTGCGACATGAGAGAGGGAGCAACGACAGGATCATCAGGTTGCGCTGTCACTAGTGATGGGCGCTATCGATAGTTTTTACTATCGATAGTCACTATCGATAGTTGAATAACTATCGAATAATTCATTCGATAGTTTTTATTCGTTAGCGTATTTTTTCAATTACACGATAGTCAGGCAGCAAACGGTTAGCTCGATCTATACTAACCTACAAATATACGAACATATTATACTTACAGACCAATATACGATTCTTATGCTAGTATAGATAAAAAAACAATCAGCCTATGCTGAAAATAATAAATAACCTCGACTTACAACATGGTTTCTAACTCTTATTACTTTGATAAAAAATTTATTTACTTAGGTAAGCGATCTTTTTTGTATTGTTATTAAACACTTATTTAATTTTTTTTGGGTAATTATAAGGACGCAGTACAAACATATAGTAAGTATTTATGAGTCAAATCCTAACTACACTAATTTAAAAAAATATTAATTATTTATTTGCATTTTATTTTTTCTCATATTTAACTAGTATAAATTGGCGCCATAGAAAATTATCTTTTTAAAGTATGTAGGTACATATGTATTGAAAACGTTTAATATTTATAGAATTGTTTATATGATTCGGCTCTGCTACGAGGAAGTATCGAAGTAGTAGCCAATGCGCAAACGTATCATTTACCCATTCCAACCAGGATTCCAACGTTCAGTTCGATAGTTGGAAAGTATTCGAATAAAAAAAGTAACTACTAGTTACTAGTTATTCAGTAGCTACATTCGATGTATAGAAGTTACTACTATCGATAGTAATTTTCATTCATTAAGGAAAACTATTCGATAGTTACTATCGATAGTAAAAACTATCGAATAGTTCGATAGTTTTTATTCGATAGTGCCCATCACTAGCTGTCACTTCCACTATTGCTGCCGCTTGCATCGGCTCAGTTCCAACTCTGTTCTTTCTACACCATCACCATAACAGCGCCGTCACACGAAACGTCGGCAGTGGCGACGTTTTGGGTCAGGCACCCTGACGGGCCCCGAGGGTCAGGTTGCTGAATACGTAATCACGGCCTGTCAGAGGACGAGGGCGGAACCCGTCATGTAGATTGAATTTTCTTTTCATCTTTACATAATGGACCGCCCAAAGGGACTAGTTATGAAGAGGCATGCACAACTTTCATTGTCCGTATTCTGTACGGATTCAGTTCAGCTGACTGCTTACTTACATTATCTCTTCGTGATGCAGTTTATTTATTTATTAAAATTTTCTTCTGCACATTGTACCTACATACTTTTACTCATTTAGTAGATTCTCTAAGCTGGATAGTATGAGTATATTCCGGGAGTCGTGTATTTTGAGTAGTAGTGATTAGTGATGTTATAGTGCAGACAATTATTAGTATTTGTTGTTCATTTGTAGGTTAACATGTTTAGTTTCTTTGCTGTCAAAAAGTGACAAATGTTAGTGCGGTTCGTGTTGTTTACGCTGTACGCTGTAGTATTAAGAATAATGGAAACGTTGTTAGTGCTCATAAAAGTGATACAACAACGCTAAATTCCTGTAACTGAAATTTAATCTCGTCCTTATCTGCGACTAAAGGGTAACGATTAATTTACTGCACTATAACTCATGTTATGGAAGCGTGTTCAGACGTTTATAGTGCTCCAATATCAGTTGGCTTACTCAACTGCTCTTTCTCTGTAAATTAAAACAAGTTATTTGCTCGTTTCCCATAAAAGCCAAACGGAACATAAATCAAAGACATTTACAGCTGCACAGAGACATTTTTATCTAGAAACAAGGTTAGCTCAAGTTATTTATTGTCCTGTTATTAGTGCTATTACCCTAAACATGTGTCGTAATTCTTTGCCGCCCAATAACAAGAAAGAATACACATCATCGTCAGAGCGTTGATGTTAATAAAGCGGCACTTTTAATGCCGTTCCGGGAAGGAGATTATAAGCAAATTATATAGTTAAAAAGGCATTTACGAACATTAATTGTTCGCTCCGCTCCTATAATAATCATAATAAAAAGAGATGAATTTTGAAGTAACCTGTAGGTAACTTTTTGTCGGCAACTCATTATAATAATGGAAAGGTATCCTTCACGTAGGTACTGTTAACATATTAAGCAACCATCCTGAGGTGATGAGAATATGCAATCTGTTAAATGGATAATTCAACGATAGAGTTATTGAGTGGATATTATTTATTGCAAAAAATGAAGTTTGATAAAACTCATCAGGTTTCATCAGAATAACAAGCCAAAAGTTTTTTATCTGATGTGGAAGATGAAGAAAAAGTCAAAGAGGAAGATGAAGAAAAAGTCAAAGAGAAAGTGGAAGGAGCTGAAGAAATAAAAATTTCCCATGATAATGTTCAATAAAATATTTTTAATTCGATACATTGAAACGTCTTCATACATGCAGAACCCAGATATGCTTAGATTAACTGCTGTGGATAGAAGTAACAAATATGGAAGAAGTGGAGGAAACGGAAGAAAAATTAGCAGTACCTACACAATTTCAATGCTGTTCAATGGAAATGTTTGTTAAGACTGCTGTTCATTCTTCCGCTCCTACAGGAAGTATCCCCAACTTTGCAAGCCTTCGGATCAAGGTTAAGGCTAATGTACTCATTTCAAGTTGTGACATCGCGTATAACGACACATAATGCCAACGTTTTAGTCAGCGTGGCATTTGGCAAATTAAAACAAATGATTCTGGTGTCGTGAACTCGGTCGCTAACGTCGCATGCGAAAATGGCAAGGGAACAGTAAGATGCATCCCTTCACACATCAATATCAATATCTACAGTCGTCTACTATACGCCTCTGTCATATATGCAACTGAGCATTCTTCGTTTGCCGTGACATGTTGAGCGTTAACCGGTCCTTCGTGAATTCACCCACCGCACCGCTAACAATGAGATACAACAAGAGACAACGGATCTTTATGCAGACACATGTGTCCATCCCTACGTCAAAGGATATTTGGCTTCTGAATTCATTGTTGGTACAAGTGTTGGTTGAACTTCCGGAAGATGATTATTTACCTTTAGGGGACTGACACCCATTCGTTTCTTTATTTCTCAACCCTATTCTACTATTCAATAGTTTATTAAAGCGAAGTTGTAGAGATGTATGCAGTGTCTTTGTAATTTTTCATTACATTTCTCCATCAGTATTCATTAAATTACATTAAAAAAATGCGTGTAGGTCGTCTTAATTAGCGAAGAGGGTTTCAAGGTTGAGTTTGCATAATCCGCTTCACATAAATATCCTCTGTCTACGCCTTCGCGTTACGACGTAATTTATCTGGGATCGTAATTCGCAAACTGCCATAAATATCAATTCAGTGCGCATTCGGACTAAATTAGATGGCCGATTATGACATCTGCAAATGCTCCATCCTCTCTGAATCACTTAATAATGCCGTTCGGCGTGAGCAAACAGCGGCTCCGCTATCCTCCGTTTACACTCTGATCCATACTTTGTACGACCGGCGAGTCTATCTGACCCCATCTATCACCTCGTAATTTAGGATTTCGAGATAATTTGTGATTGCCGATTTGCTAATTGGAACCTGCGACTTGTTACCTCGTCTATGAAAGACCGTTTTAATATTCCGTAAAGAATGTTATTTTTTTTTATTTCCAAATACTCATCGTCATAAAATCTTCACTTTATTGTCCTGTCCTGAGCTAATCATCGCATTTCGCAAAAACTAGCATGATCTACATCTCTTAGTTATTTGTAGACTGTAATCTGACTTAGATTTTCATCTACTTCTGTTTCTATTTCTATGTCTCTAATTAGCCCTTCACTCCTCAGAAGGTGCCCCATCATCCTATTTTGCCAACTCCCTATTGTCTTCCAAAGGGCCATAGGGCTTCATACTTTTTTTTTGTAGTATGTTTTTATTTCTAGTTTTGTATATATCTATTATATTTTCACCAATATAGAATTATATCTCAAACGCTTCTAACTTTTTCTTTTTCGCTTCTCCTGTTGTTTTCGTTTTTTAACCAATACAGAGCTGTCTTCTAAACATACACTTAATAATCTTCCTTAAAATTTCTAAATTAATTGTTTGCAAGTACAAAAAGAAATTACTTGAATCAGCAGACGCCTGCCAAACGTACATTAATGTATGAAGGCTAAAACTTTGAAAGTTTATAAATCTCACTATAGTAGACGAAAACACTTTAGGGGGGATTAGAAATCTTGAATGACGATACCGTATTAAAATAATTAAGATGCTCAATAATTGTGCTTATATGCGTCAAAAATTAAGTAACGATTTTGTAACAGTATTTGTAAAGTCAGTCCCATCTGCTGGGTCTAACACTCCCCCAGATGTAGTATGAAGTATGTATGTCAGCGAGTAAATATATTGATGGAATTTAGAAATAACAAAATTCTTACGTATGTATGGATAATTGGAATAGTTTGTATTAAAGTACTTAAACAGTGATGGGAAGGGTTTAACATCCCTTAATGTGTGTTTGTGTACGTTAAGTTAGGTTAGATTAGCTCAGATTTGGTGAGGGGTGTTAGCTCTTCGTCTCGTTATTGAGTACTTTATATAAATAAACTTTAGCTTTTCTAAATTGCACTAATATATTGACCTACTTAGAAACATTCCTAGACATTGGCAACACTCTTTCGTCTGCATTTGACTTTATACTGGACCTGGGGGAGAAAGTCCCTTCAGATGGGCCTGGCTTTACAGTTGCTGTTATAAGATCGTTGATTAAATAACATAAAAACAAGTTTCCAGCTTTTATTTTTGACTTAAGGGAGCTTAATTATTGCGCATCTTTACTATTTGATATTTGTTTTCGTTTGAGTCTACTATACGCCTCTGTCATTTACGATTAATTTGAAAATTTGAAATAGATTACTGTTCTGTGTATGTTCGAAATAAGGTTCTGTGTGAATGTGGGACAAGGACAATAGGTGAACTAGAAAAGAAAAAGAGATATGGCCCTATGATGAAAATGCCACTGATATAATTGTTTAAAAATGAGAAGGTAATAGAAAATCATGACAACAGAGGGCGCTAACGAAATCAATAGAAAATTGGCAAGCTAAGATGATAGTACACCTTTTGAGAGTTAGCTAGAGAAATATCAGAGGCATAATAGGAATAATGAAGGGTAGAGAAAATCTAAATGGGCAGATGAATATATCATAATAGTTTTTGAGAAATGTGAAGTTTGACTCAAGCCAGGAGGAAATGGATACCTCAGTGATGATGAAGTTTTCAATAAAAAATGAAAATTTTTGTCAGAGTTTCAAACCGATCGTTTGTATAATAGTCAGCAAGTCCCAAGCTTCAATTAGCACAGTGATAATCTCAAATTATCTCGAAATTCTAACTTATAAGGTGACAGATGGCATCAGAGCGATTTTTTTATTGCTCGAAGTATCCACTAGATAGGATAATCGACGAAATGTAGTACCTATGCTGCTAGCTCTAAGTCTATAATTTCCTTTTATCAAAAGTGACTATATCACAGTGTTTCTGCTGTTACTCTGAGTCATCTAACCTCCTCGATATAAAAATCGAAAATATTTAAATCTCTGAATTTTATATTTGGTTAAAATGAGATTGATACTTCCGTTATGGTTCATTGCTGTTCAAGTGAAAAGAATCGGTGGAATCTTCCTGGAACCCAGTTGCTTTTCTGTCAAAGAAAACATGAATAATAATTCGTACTGATGAGTTGGCGTTGGTGGTTATTACAACCAGCAGATTCATACAAGAACTGACAGGTTATCAATCTGCTCGGTCGGTGGCGACTTAATGTTTCTCAAATTAACTTTATGAGCTCTTAAATAAACTGGTTAGCTCGCTGGGTTGCCGAGGTATATGGCCTATTACTTTAATTGATGTGATAGGTGTCTGTTTTCGTTACTTAGCATTCATTATTTCCCGTAAACGATTGCCCAAGTCGCGATTGATGCCGTGGACGTTGATAAATTAATTCTGTTACCGGTTTGACCGTGACGATGTGGCGTATGAATTGTTTGGTAAAATTTATCCATCTTATCTGCCTATGTTTTGAAGTGTGCTTATTTTCAAAGTATCAACCTGTTTTATGATTAGTGAAATGATGTGGGTTGACAGTGTAAAGTGGTTTATTCGATATTGCACCTGACTGACAGAAGTATTATCCTCATTTTGTTGCATAGAAGGTTCATCTGATTTTCTGTAGTTTTTGGTATTTGCATTAGAGATTTGCAAGATGCTGAGAGAAATTCCTATAATTCTCCACATACAACGTTACTAATAGTAAACGATTTCGAAGATTGTTGGTGATTTTTCTTTGTTTGATTCCTCTTTATTTATGTTTTTATTGTCTTTTTTATGAAATTAATCAGGTCTGTGGGTATCCTTAATTTTAGGCGTATTTCATGAACGCCAGGTTTTCATCATCTTGTGGCCGTCAAAAAATATCTTCAATCGTTCTGATATTCCCTGAGTTTTAAAGCTCCTCCCCGTTCTTCTGGATTTGTTCGCTAACAAGCATGTATTTAGTTTTATACGCGAGCAACTTTTCAACTACTGGGCATGACCTTGCCCAGCAATTTGTTTCTTGTTAAATGCTGCTTTGATTGACGTTTGCGCTTGTTAGCAGTAAATAATTGCTTTAAATTTATCTTGACTGTTTATCTAATGCTAAAAGGTATAACAACTTACATGTTATCTACGACGAATTCCGTATGAGCTGTTGTGTTTTTAATTGTTTCCTGCGAAACCTGCTATCGGAACGTACCTACCTTGTCAAAATGATTAATTAATGACGGATAAAACAAAAGTCATGTTGAGAAAATGGGTAGAGCGACACAACATGGTTTTCTTTTACGTCGAGAAAACGTTTTGGTCACTTCTATAAAAAGGTTCTTCCATATTATTGGTAAAGCAGGTTATTCGGTTCTTCTTTCCACTTAAAATGGTGCGATTTTCTTCACTGAAACGATGCTTAAACTCAACGTCGAAAAAAGGACCATAGTCGCGTAAGCTTGTTTTTATCAGTATTTCTTATCTAAACAGTCGCAGGCGACGCAGAATTGGTCTGATTAAAGAGGCTGTTCACGTCCTTTGCGTTTGCGATCACGTCCGGCCACGACTCTATTGTATGTAAAAAGACCGGGTGGTGAGTGTCTTCAAGGTGAGGTGAGGGCTCGTCTTCAGCTCTGCAGCGCTACGTGGTCGAAGAGAGACCGTTGGCGAAGACCATGAACACCATCACACTGTGGTGTTCCAGGCGGTGCTGTGGCCTCCCAGCGAGCTGACCGCAGTAATTATTCCATCGGAGTTAATATTTAACGCCGCAGCGGGCGTCTTCGACGACAACGAATATGCCCTTTACATACATAAAGCTCATGGGTGTATTTGTGTATGTGGCTCTTCTCAATAAAAAGGATTGTTCTATGCTACATACTATAGAAAAGTGAGATTTCAAGAATATTATCGGCAATTGGATTGTCATAAATATATCTCTTTTGTGATTATATCTTGTGGTTTCTTTATCTGCCAGTATTCTATTGGTTCATTTGAATTGAGTTTTGTAAGGAGATGTTTTAAGTGTAAAACGGTATTTTGTACTATTTCATAATTGTTGAATAACAACGCTTTTATTACAATTTGTATAAACTTAACTGCCGTCCATTCAAAGGAGATCTTCCTTGTGTTGTACGAGTAGAAAATTTTAGAGTGATTATTTCCTGTCGCCACCCACGTAGTGTTAGCGAAGGCACCCGCCAGGAAACCACGTCCCCGCCATTGCTGCACTCGCCTGAACGTTCGCCGTGTTCGTAGAACCGCCTCCGCACTCTCTTCCTAACGTAATTATATTCGCGGCCGCGAGATAGCAGCCATTGTGCGCCGATAACGGAAGACTTACTGTTATTACATGCCCTCTGTGTAAGTAAAACTGCTCGACGTTAAAAAGTCAACTGAGCCAAGATTTACGAGCTTCGATATTTGATCTCGCCTCGTGCTGTTGTGGTTACGAGGTACACCCGAGTATCGGGTACTACTGCGGATAAATTATTTATTTATTATTATACGATGACGGGGTGAGATAAATCATTCGAGGATTAGCAATATTTTCAACTAGTACTTCCATTTATTATGTACGCAGTAGTAGGCTTGGCATATACTTGTTGGACACTGAAAGTCCTGTCATTTCTACCCTTTTCAAGGAAAGCACTTGTTTGGAACTTAATGTGTATCTCTTCGTGTTTTTAATTGTAACGGTGAAAGCAACCGTTTATATGATAAGAAAGGTAGGGTGGAACAGAGTTCAAGCCAAGCTTCTTATGTTCCCTTGACATGCTAGTCTCATCACCAGGGTCGGTCGATTCAAGCTACGTTTGACTTATATTAATGAGGTCGATTGTGCCACATAACGCACATCTGACAGATATTAACTTATAGGGCGTCATAAATCATCGCAAGTGGTGATTATCCCATTGTTTAGGAATTCTGCACTCAACTTTTTTATAATTAGTTGCCGTGACAGTGAGAAATGCCTTTTTTGTTGGCGGCGCTATACAACGAACGGGAAGGAATAATGATAAATAATGGACTTGTATCTGTCAACATTCGCGATAGCACGAAAATCGGATGCCGTACGCGCAACTCCCATACGAAACGTTACACGTGCGACAAAAGGAGGAGGAGCAGGGTGGCTAATAAATGAGATCCATCCGCTTGACACGCACGTCGATACTCGTGTCATTGTCATTTGATCCCAAGAGGAGGGGAAGATGTGTCATGACAATGATTTACTGGAACAGATCGTTTCGGTGAACCCGTATATCGAATGACTTTTATTATGCTGACAGTCCTTTCATCTCTGTTTGTATCCTGCAATAACGACTACCCCAAAATAGTACTTGTCCTTACATTCTTTGTTATCTCTTCCCTCTTCAGTAGATACATTAAATACAGGACTTGTTCAAGTTCTTAAAAAGCAATTATATGTTAATCAGACTTAGCGCTATGTAACTGACAAAAGTGGTACGTCGTAAACTAATTTGGTTGTCACTTATCTTGTGGTTAACAACGTTTCACCATTAGATTTATCCCAGTTAATCTTGTTCGTTGGTGTGTTCAGTTGTCCAACGGTCGAGGACGTTTTCTCCCCGTTGTTACTCAGTTCTTTAGACTAGACAACAACAGACCTTGCCGATCGGATCTGCGTTTTCTTAGGATCCTTTGGCTTGCGTGAGTATGAACGATGGTAATACCGGCACTAGATGCACAAGAAACTCAGCGAAAGGAAAGGAGAAAGAGAAGGCAACAAGCGACACAACTTCTAACCGTATAAACTTTAAAGAAGTTGCTTCTGCAGTCGACGTTATCGTGCCGCCTTGGTGCTCCTTTATCTCTTCACGAATAAATCTTCCTCTGTCTGCCCATTTGTTCCTCCGATGTTTAGTAGCCTGATAAGGGGTATAAATGTCCGAGGAGACTGGTTTTGGAGGTTTTAAGTGGTACAAGTAGAAAACGATGGTGGAACTGTTGAAAAAAAAAGGAAACGAAGTAACTGTACTTCCAATTGCATTATCTCACGTGGTTGCGATTTCTTCAAGCAATCATCGCAATTCAGTATAATTTTTCCTGTAGTTGAAATTCCGTTGCTGCACCGAAGCACTCCTGCTTTTGGTCGCCTTTAGATGTTTTGTGTTACTAAATGCACGAATTGATAAATTTTCCTCTCACGTAAATCACGTATCCGAAAATACAATCAAGCGCATCAACATCAGGGCGTGTTCAGACGTTCGGAGCCTAAATGCAAGAAGAAAAATTCCGTTACATCTCATGCATATTTGCAAGGAGCAGGGGCGTCTCTGTCCTCGTCATGCGTGGATTCCAAGACGACGAGATACCAAAGCGCATTGTCCTCATGTCAGTCGTAAGTCAATCAACGTTTGCAGCTATAGCAATCCCACTGTTGACAACAACGGACGGTCAGACAATGAAGAGTGACGGGCTTCCTACCAGACATACTTATATGCATCGAATGCACGTGTGTGCATCCACTTTATTACACGTGATTATTAAGTGCGTTCATTCTTTGCTAAATAAATTGAATATGTATGGACGAACATGCGCTGGAAATCACTGATTAAGATTCCTTGGGCTGGGTCTAAAAGTAGATGCCATTCTTGGAAATATTCTTGATTTACACGCCATCATCTTACAGTTTATAATTATATGATGCTAATTCATTTGCAATTTACAACTAATCCATTTTATTAAATTAATCTCATGCCTTGCATTCTGTTTCATCATCACAAAATACCGAAAGGGGTGATTTAGATAAAATCATGTTCGATGAAACATATCGTACGTAAAACGTACCAGAGACTATGCATGTTGTCTATTAACTTTAAGCAATTATTTACGATGACGATGTGATTTGAAAGTAAGCTATTCACTGGTTATGAGTTACGATGCTACCGTCCTATTTATCTTCCGAACCGTTATAGTAAAAAAAACGTTGATTTATCGATCGTAGATAAAATCTACATAACTACCTCGCTTTTAAGCGCCTAATTAGGAGTCACAGTAGTCGTCTTAATTATTCTGATTTATTTGTTCCCGTGAACCAGTTCAAGATTGTTTGAGTAATCGATTAGATTTTTTCCTTTGCCGAAAGATTAATAGCCAAATTTGATCTTCGTCCGTTCCGACATCTCAGCTCTCAGCATGCTCTAAATAATTAATGATGATTGTTTCTCTCTTTCCAATTAATCGTCTTCAGTTTTTCCTAAAACGTTTTACCTTACATATGCTTGCTTATCAATGTTATTTATTATTTCTTTACATGGACGACTATTCAGCAGTCAGGGGAGATCACGTGTAACTCGTTGGGAATAAAATTTTGCACAGACCAAGGTGTCACGACTTATTTATGATTTTCTTTACGAGAGAGTACAATGAGTAATAGTCGCCCATAGACATCCTTGTGTTTGTTGTGAGGTCTTGCATTCACAAACAATATAATATGTAAGCAAGCGGGTCGCGCTAAACAATTCGTTTCCATTAACGTTAATTGAATGCTTGTCCACGAAAATAACAAGATTTGAATTGAATGTAAACGAGCCCATTTCAACGAAAGGAAACCGGGCAGGTGTATTGGATTCTTTCAAATGAAATTTTCGAATTGGTTTTACTTTACGTTGTGAATACAACAGAAGTATTTGTGTTTAAAAGTAGAATTAAATGAAGAACAATGCTTCAGTAGTCACCTAAAGAAGATTTATGAGAAGATATCGTTCGTGACTGAAATAAAGCTCTTCAAATTCTGACTGCTAATAAAAGCAAATTGATGAATACCTATTAGAAAAATTTTACACTTACGTAACCGATTTGTTTTTTGGAAAACAACATAAAAAAGTTGTTTTCGATTTGGTTCTAGAGGTAATTGTTTAGGATGAAAAGAAGTAACTAAATTATTCTCGTATTCTTTTACCCTCTTTCCGCATTGCCATGGCATCGGGTATAAATTTTCCTTTAATCTACCCCCTTAACTTTTTACGCTGTAATCTTCATCTTAAAGACCACCGAGGCGCGGGAGTTTATCTCCGGCGGTATAAATCTCGGCAAACGTCTCGACTTCCTGTGCTATGTAGTAGGGTTTGTTTTGATATACAGCCATGTTCTTACACTTTCTACCTAACGACTAAGAATTACATTCATGAAACATGCAGCAAGTTCTTATACACGCATAATTCTGAGCAAAAAGTTGGTGTACGTTGAAGAAAATTATTCAGATTAAATGAAATGCGTTCTTCTTTGAAATAATTTGCTGAATGGATAAAAAATTGATAATATAAGCTCTCAAATGACTAATGGCAACTGAATAATTTTCTTGTGTGATTCAAAGTGGTGCTCCTGTTTATGGATTGGTATTAATTGAAGTGTAATGTTAAACTCAGTGTTTGACAAAGGGGCGGCCTGTCCCGGGCTGAAGTTTTCAGTTAAAAGTTTTGAAGTATTATTTCGGATAAGAGATGGGAATACTATCTGGTAGGAAGAGAGTTATAGTATTCGTTTCACTGTAACGTATGACACAATTTATCACCCCGAGGCGGCAAATTTATTTCTTGGGGGTTTCACGTTCTCATTGGGCGGAAGAAAGGAATGGGAAGACGGATAAGAAGGACGAGATGAAACCGCGAGGCAGCGGGGCATCCGTCTTTTTGGCACGAACTTTTACAAGCGTACTATTTTACGTTTTCAGGACGAGCCATAAATAACGAGAGCCCTTTTATTATTATTTCCTCTGCATAAGGTAATAAACAACTACGGCAATAGGTTCCTTAAATGAAGACGTTCTTTGGTTTATATTTATGGCCTGTTTATACTCCGTAACAGCTGGATACAGGCGTGGGACTGCGGCCGCTGAAATTTTAATTAAGATGATTAAATGCCCTCTCGCGATGCGCTTTCATTTTTATTTGTAGCCCCCAACGGGCAACTGCTTGTCCTCCAATTTGAAATGTTACAAAATTGCACGTCTCCCTTAGATTCTCAGGAATCGTGGGGTGATCACTTTAAACTTTGTTCCATTTATGAAAATCAAAAAACAAACATTTTGTTTAATTCACATGTATTGGAAAGTGAAGTACACTCTTTAAAGTTCTTAAAGAGACTAATTATCTAATCATTATCACTATAGGGGCACCTTTCATTTTAATCATCCTTGGTGCCCTCTGTATTTCATTTATAAGCTTCATGATATTTTTATCGTTCTTTTATAACGCTTCTTACATTATAAAATTTCTTTGCAATCGTTTGTGGGCATAAACGTAACCACTCCTTCTGTTTTTCGTTTTAGGGAATGCTGTATTATACAAAAATTTAGTTGTTTCTTTATCGCCTTTCTACGTGTTTATCTCTTGGATGGTGATGGAGTTTATAGTGATTATCTATTCATTCTATCATAGGCCAGAATTCCAATTCTTTCGTAACAATGTGTGGTAATTGTAAACTGATACTGTAGGTGTTTCTTTTATCAACTTCAAACGTTCTAATTGCTTTCTTGTTCCAATCTCGTTTGATCTGATCTAATGGTTTAATTTATACACATTTCAGAAGCATCCTCTGTAAATAGCGCTTTCCGCACATGATAAATTTAGTCTGTCATCGAGTTTAAAGCAGTAGTTTGTTAGCGATGGTAATTAATTTTGTAAGGATACTGCGGTGGAGCGAAGTTTCGCAAGTATCATCCGCGACTGTTTTTAAAAATGTACGGTGTAAAGTTAACAAGTACATCAAAGATGATCAAAGGTTTCCTTGTGGATGCCAAATTGTTTGACATTAATAATTAATCCAGATGAAGAGTTTGTTCGGAAGATAAAAATAATTTAGTTAAGCGGAAATGAAAATTTAGGTAGCAACAGAAAAAAGATAAATTGAGTTGAACGTATTTAGCTAGAAAGCTATATTAAACACAATTTGTAAATAAGTAATAAAAATAATATTTTCGTTTACTGGGGGTGTTGACTTGTTTGATTTAGGGTGTTTTAACCTGGAATTTTATGTAGGTATCCAAAATTATTCAATTCGTTTTAAAGGCAACTTTTTTACAAACGAACTACCACTTACAATGACAAATTGTTTCTGGAGATTAATGAATGCCACGTTCTTGTTACGGAACCATTTCCCGTTTATTCTCTAGCTTTACTTGTCAGCCAACTTAGCGTATCTTTCAGTGGCAGTAAAAGACCCATAAAAAAGTGTAAAAAAAATGAAATATTCAGGCCTATTCTGTAACCCTCCAAATCGAATAGAGATGCTTGAAATCGAATAGAAGTGGTGGGGTAGAATAGAAATTGTACGGAATCGGTATTCTGTAACTCCTCGAATCGAAATGTAAAGTCGACCATCGAAATATGACATTTCGACTGCATGGAAGCTGTCGAAATCGTTATTTCGATGGTAGAAAGCTCTTCGCACATGCGCCTACTGCTTAAAGTGGTTCTTAAGGCAGTGTGAATTTCATTACCTGCTAAGGGTTTCAGTGGACATCTGGTTTACCCTTGGGTACGTCACTCTCAATTCTCGGTATTCAACACAAATTTGCTTTATTAGTTCGGTTAGGTTAAAATAACCAACTGTCAGATGGTTACTAAGGCCCATATTCGCATGAAAAATGCAGTGTTGCCGCGTTTTTCATCTAACGTCTTGTAGAAATCATAAATTTCGATTGTCGCGTCGTCGACTTTAGTTACAGAATATCAAAAATCGACGTTGAAAGACGCAGTAGAAGTGGGTACATTAAGATCTCTCCACATCTCGATTCGATGCCTACATTTCTATTGAGTTACAGAATAGGCCTGATTCTTTCACACTTTCGCTGTTTGCTATAACGGATAGGAAACGAAACTCGAGAACGTCATGATGTTTGTTCTAAAGAGAAATTAATAAGGAAAATGGGTTAAATGAAAATGAGGGTTGCTATTGAATTATTTCTTGATATACTTTATAAACAGTATATTTTCTACTGTCGTGAACTATAAGGGTTTGGAGGAATACAATACTTGGTGTTGTTTATAATAACAAGCATATGAACAAAACATTTTCTAAGGGCATTGTCATAAAATAAAACAGTTTTTTTTCTGAAACTGGTATTCTTCCGCTGGCTTGCAGTAAAGTTGCTATTTTGCGTTTGCCCATCGTAGTGGAACAAGAACAAACGTTTACGAAGACGGTGTGTGGTTCTGATTTTATGTCGTCGAGTCTGTTCGATTCGAGTCTCTTTTCTCTATGCGCTCGTTGCGGTTCTTTCTAATGCATCGAGTGTCCGTGCGGTGCTGTCATGACGATGATACGAGTGGGACCACCCGACCACCGTTCGTGTCGAAGATGGTAGCCCACGCGGCGAACAGCAGGGCCGGCGGGCCCGCTGCTGAGCGGCCGAAGAGGCCCCCCGACGGCGAAGCTCCCGACAACAACCAAGATAAACGGGCATCCGTGGGTGGCTGCTTCGGGCTAGTCGTCGCTATACTCATACTTCGTGTGCTGTTAGTTTTCTTATTTTTACCGATTAAACACACGATCTGTGTCCCATACATCAGCCCCGGAGAGTTGCGACGTCTTCATAAAATACGAAGCCACTCTTTTGGTGTCGGCCGGCAAAGTCAAAAGGTCGCTGATACGACAAAACAATCTTAAAGGTTTTAGATGAAATATCTTTACTGAACAGAACAGTCAGTTCGATTGGTGTACGAACTACTAGAAAAATCAGATAAACTAATTTAAAATTTATTATATAACATTCCTTGACGCTGACATGCTTGAGAAATATCATCCTTTTTGGGGCGTCCTGTACTGAAGTGCTGAATAGTAAACTAAATAACTCACTCCTCTGTTTAACTGGGTCATAAAATGGGTTCTGCTCACCCCAAGGGCCGTACTAGCTCCCTTTTAACAAAAAGCTACTAAATTTCGTCACAACATCCGCTTCATTTCGTGACAGGCCGCCACTGGATTCAGTGGTTCCATCGCCCTTACTATTATTAGTCATTAAAAGTCTAAAATGACGATAATAGAACTCAAGGTGTTACTGACGATTGTACCGTGTCTTTAATACATATTATTTCTTTCGTGGAAACGATAGAGCTAATTGAAATAAATAAATAAAACACGTCCGTTGTGTAATTTCAAGCGGTTTCCTTCGTTATTTATGTGCAAGAAGTCGAGCCGGCTAATTTAGCAGTGCGTCAATGTTTTGTTCGACATTTTTCAGTGTCCGCCAAGCCTTTGGTGTAGATTAATTAAATCGGGCAGACGAAAAGCAGCTGGACGTCCGTCGTTTGTATGCGCGCACTCAAAGAAACGGACGGCATTCCTTTGAAGTTGATCCAGGGACGGAGCAGAAGGTGAAGAGAAGCATCAGTGCTTTCCGGGTAAGGCAGACGCCACATGATGTTAGATCATTAGAATCCTGATATGTACTATAAAAACTCATTAACCTAACACCATACTGAGATTTATTTTATTTATAGATATAATTTGTAACAGTGGCGTAACCAGGGCAAAATTAAGATCCTCCATATTTCATTCATCCCCAATGAAACGAAAATGTATAGAGATGGAGTTGCTTGTTATCCTGTTGGAAATAAATATTATTTGTACATGTTAGTGCTTTTCTTTTTCGAGTTTATCTTTCTGTTCTCTGTTAACCATCACCGTCACTTGAACGAAAATAAGGTTTGCAACCGGGTATACTTTTGCTGTCTTCGTGACAGTGACGAAGCGTCGCAGAATGTGCAGTATAAAACAACTGTCTCATTTGCATATCCTCGAAAGAATCTTTCGAAAACAGCTCGAGCCTTTTAATTTACACATCATTAATTACGGGTCTCGACATATTATACGAGCCTGCTTCATAAATGTCAGTCCACTCCTATACAACTAATTAAAGGTGTACAATATTTGAAAGACGCTATAATTCACACCCTTCGGTTGATTTGTATTATGCCGTCCACCGTCGATTAATTTTTTATTCTACCGTCCTGAATTATTGTTACTTTGGGCAACATTTTCATTATTTTTTAAATGGATATTTCCTCTGAAGTGAACTGAATCTTTAAGGAGGAAAATATTGCTGCATTCACACCGAAAATGTAATAAGAATGAAGGAACGTTTCAATTTTTCCTAGAGAGAAATTAATATCCTTTCCTAGATTGTTCTTTGTAGAGCGTTTTTCGCAGCCACCCGAGCGGTGTATTATGAGTTATGTTAAATCACTTCCTCTCCTGGTAAAAGATGGCTGTCGCGGTTGAGAGCGTGAACTCGGCCATTAAATGACTATTTATAGTACCCAATAAACCGGTGCAGTTGACAGGGAATTATGTCTGTGACCAGTCATAAAAGTAACCACTAAATTCTGCCATTCTTTATAACTGTGGTCCATTGAAACTCACGTCTCCAAATTAAATGGTATAAATCTTCGAAGAACGTTAAAAGGGAATGGAACCTTTTAACGTTGCCAAGTATGATGAAGAAATTGTTGGTTAACTTTATAGTTTAAGAAATGTTACATGACATAAAACAAATTGGTTTCACACTTTTTCTATTATCAACAGAAGCGTATAAAGAGTGTTTAATCTTTAGTAGAATACATGTGATTTCTATGTTAGCAAATGAATATATTACATCGATTAATGTGCGTGAAAGTGCGTATATTATTCTGAAATGAATAGTGGTTTATAGGGCTGCCAACCAAACACATTTGCTGTTGATGTGTTCCACTTCTTGACAAGTTATGCAAGCGCCGCCACTGATGCAGTAAAGTAAAATAAACTAATTTTAAGCCTTCACAATCATCCATTACTATTGATGATTCTGGTATATGTGGTGGATTGAAATTTTGTTCGTTAATAATATGCAGTTCTGTCGTATTCTAATGACATGTAGGTAAATGTTTAATAACAACATGCACTTTAACCTTTGCTGTCATGTTAACGGCTTGTTGTACATTGGCTGCTTTTATAGCATAAACATCATTTCATTTTGGTGATTAAAAAGAAGGTGTGGAAAAGATGTTTTTTCTTGTGTTCAACGCTCGTGTACTGACATTTACCCGATGACGATAAGTTTATGGCCGCGAAAGACATACGTACACATGTGTGCGGTACGAAGAACGTCTTGTTGAGTGCTTCTTTAAATTGATTATTTTCACAGCAGCCCTCGGAGAAAAAAAAATCTTTCAGTAGTGGAGATTAAAAATGTCAATGCTGCATATTCACCAATTGAACGAACATATGGGAGAATGATATTTTCAACTGTATGTAATGTAACTTTGTATAGTACAGTGTACCTACGTTAATAATAGGGTTGTGCGGTGTGATTTGTTTCAGTATGCCGTTGTTGTCGCCAAGGTTGGTAACGATTCCTTATAACTAGTAATTTCTTAACTTTATAACTTTGTATTTGTTATAATTTTATAGTAATGGTAATAACTATAAACTAACTACTACACCTACAGTAACTTATTAACTTCTTCTTCTTAATTTCAATGTGTCTTCTGTGCCTTATTACTACCTTATATAAAATTCCTTTATTTTGCAATAAGAGACTAAAGT
This sequence comes from Agrilus mali, assembly GCA_029378335.1. Classification (NCBI taxonomy): domain Eukaryota; kingdom Metazoa; phylum Arthropoda; class Insecta; order Coleoptera; family Buprestidae; genus Agrilus; species Agrilus mali. The sequence goes on along the minus strand of CM055663.1, from coordinate 10,701,577 downwards.
TTAATCAACGGGCGCGTGATCCGCCTTTGTTTACCTTTCACATGAACAAATCCCATTAATGTAGTTTCCGGTTTCAATTGACCTAACCGAAGCAAAAATTTTGATAATGATAACAATAGCCGAACAAAGAACTATGAAAGGAAAATTTTGAGTAACTATATCGAAATAAAATTATTCTGAAATTATATAAAAAGACTAGCAGTGAAACCCGACGTTGGTCGGGTTAAAATACATCACATGTTTAATGGTATAAAAAATATGTAAGGATCTATTTTTTAACGTAGATATTATACATTTATATCATAGATAACGTAGATATTGAGAGACTTATTTGGCCATTAAACATACGGTGTATATAGAGTATATCTGATAGAGTTAACTCACTAAAGAATTGAAATAATTTTAAGAAACAGCTTAGTAAATTGAAAATTTATGTTTTATTTACATAATTATTTAAGCCGTTTCTCCCTTTGTTCTTCTGTTTCATTTTGGCGTGTTACTTTCCTTCTTATTGAATCCACTTTAGATTTTGTAAAAACTTTTTTACGCTTTGGCATTGTGTATATGTAATGTAATAAAGTTACACGAAATTAATCTTTTGATTGTTACGATGAAAACACAGGAAGTCACTGAATTTTGGTTTATATACTGTAACGAATTTAGATGCTTTCTCACAACTACTGTCCTCCGACCCAAAGATGATCTCTTTAAATACACCTTTCGAACTTTCTAGATAACAGCTGGAAGAAATCTTTATTGTTCCCGAATGATGAGTAATAATTAGAAAGTCGTCGATAATTCGCAGAATTGATCTTGTTACTTGTCGCTGGAGAAAGATTTACAGCTTGTAAGTCGTTTATGATAAAGGAAAGCCGGGCGCCGTGGCTGTGTCGTAAACATGTTAGCGATAAGAAGTACATACATGCATACAAATTGTTATCACACACACGCACGGTATCACGGGGCGCTACTATACCATCAGACATCGAAATTTCTTGTATTAGAACACTCGAAAACATTCAAATAGTCTGTTCTTTTTCATTTGTCAAAATCACTTAAATTTTTTTGGTCACTGTTCGCTCTTGTTTCCAATTGATCTTCATTCGACTGCAAACACAAGTCCTTATGACTTTAAAAAGGACAGAAATATTTCTCTTCACCTTTCTGCCACCTACAACCACCCACCGCGACCAAACTCCCTTACTCCCACCTGGACACCAAGGGGTATTTACCACCCCAACAGGAAGTTGATTGGAGTAGGTAGAGATAGAGAAAACCCTGTCTTTACGTACGAACATTAGCATTTTATATATGTATTTAGATTTATAAATGTTTATTTTTTGGTCTATAACACCGTGGTTATGATGTGATAACTATAGTATTGTGTGACGTGATGTGATGTGAAGTAATGTGGTTTTGTGCGGTGTGAAGTGAAATGATGTAATCTGATGTGATGTGGTATGGTGTGATGTCTTGTGAAGTGCTGTGATGTAGTAGGGTATAGTGTGATGTGATGTTATATTATGTGCTATGGTCTGATGTAGCATGTTCGAGTGCATCGTAGTCTAGTGCGGTACAATTCATGTAAAGTAATGCGATGTGATGCGGTATGTTCTGATGGTAAATGCTGTGGTGTGATATGGTGTAGTGTAATCTAGTGTCGCAATGTCATGTAAAGTTATGCGATATAATATGCTATGATTTGGGTTTACGATGGTCGCTACATCTTCAAGATTAAGTACCTACTGAATGAGTGAATTTATTTATATGTTCTTTTAAATCGTTTGATCTGTAATGTTAATTGTGAAAATATGTAAATGTGTTTTGATGCATATATGTATTATAATCCTTTATAGCGGTTGATGATAATATATTAATTAATCAGTAAACATTGCTTTAATTTCTTATTAGTGTTTTTTCCGGCTTGTACGTTAATGTGGAAGGAGAATTATGGACAAGTGTCGAAGTGGATAAAAATGAAACTAAAAATAAGAAATAGCGGCCACCGGCTGCCAGTTCCACGCCAATTAATAATAAATATTGTAATTTTAGCCATTAATTACAGAAGCGGCGGTAACAATCATTAGAGAGTATTGGAGATCACGCAGGCCTGTAAATTCTAAACAGCGACATCAAAACAGGGATATAAAAGTAAATTGCAAAATAAAAACAAATTATATCCATAATTACCGTTGATTTATGGCTCCTGAACCGAGTGTAAATACAAACATTAATTATAATAAAATATAGACACTTAATATTTTACGAGCGTATTTTAGGACGCGGCGATAACAATTTTATTTCATTATTCATGAGTTGAAACTGTATATACATTTGAAAGCTGATTATATAAATGTTAATGAACGCGTTATAAACGTCAACGGCGTGTAACAAAAATGTACCTGCATCTGGTTAAACTGTTTGGTTAAATTATTGTAATGGAAATTGTATACTTTTAACGGAATATAAAATGCCCCTTCGTTATTATTCACGCCTTTATATTTATTTCACAAAAATTTCCGTCATAGCACTCCGCATTTTGTGTGGGTTAATAACGTTAATTCGATAAAGGATTAAAGATGTGTTATTCGCATTAATAACATAACCAGTGGTGGAAGAAATAAAGGAAATTTGGATGTTTCTATGGCTAGTTCTAATATATTTCTAGCAACCCTCTAGGTCTAATTGGGAGAAATTTTGATGTGGCCTTCCATAGCGTCTCCATTCTGAATGAATGAAATGTTGGTAAAATTTTGAGTCTTTAGTTTCTCATTTAACGAACACAATAAAATTTACCTCATAAGTCATCAAGAGCACTTTTCACTCGGTGCTCCTTATTATTTACAGGGCGGTTAACGATTACCGAAATCCTATCTGAAGCCTGCTGAGCAAGCCAATAGGTCATTTCCAAGCAACATGATACAACTTTGCCCCTAAATTATTTTTGAAAATGGTCAATGTTTTTAATGCTCAGAAAATTCCTTTTCATTATTTTTCCAACTCAAGCTAGTTATGTTGTGCTATATTCGCCTTCTAATTAATTGATTTTACAGATATCCATCCGTCAACTTTGTACTTTTGGATTTCCTGCAAGTTAAGCGACGTATCAACTAAAATCTTTTCACTTTAGGCAATTACAATCAATATACTTAAGAATACTAAAATCCCTTTAATTAGAGATTTATGCTTTTGATGCATTTTATAAATCGTTCTTCCTGTAGTTTACAAACGGCGTGCACGTGTGGCTAAACGTTTCGGATTGCGTGTCGGAGTAGAGCTGCTGGAAACGAGCGTGGAATTTATATTGGCCTCTAAGAAGGCAGGGGTTGCGGGCAGTGGCGTCGCTGTCGTCGGCGTGAGCGAATGTGCGCGGATCGTAAAACTGCAGTAAAATATACGAGGCAATAAAGTGTTCTCGCGGTGGTGTAATAATTGTTCTTAATGAATATTTATCGACCCTGGGGCTTGCGGTGCGTTATGGAGAGCGTTTGGGGTTTCACCGAGGATAGCGCTCGCGCACGAGATAATATCACCCAGCCTGCCACACCACCACGTTACATATTCTTATACTGTTACTCTACGGCTACAAACATCAGTAACAATTTAAGAGCCAACTGATGAAATAAAATGAATACTCACATCACTCTACCAATGTCAAGAGGGCAGTTGTAATAAAAGAAAAGCTTTTTGCAAAGTAGATGGCGCTACTACATACATACCTGCTTGAGTTTCATATTGATGGAAAAGTTAAAGGAATATATTAGGAGTTTGCTTTGCAGCTTTTGAGTTTTTATAAAAGACATTGCTTTGTAGATTATCATTAATGGATGAAGAATCATTTTATTTATACAGTTTAGTTTTGTTGTTCCAATACGCCGATAACTCCATGAATTGCATGTTGTGAGCAAACAGTCGGTAGATTGGCGTAGATTTCACGATGTTCATAATGATGGATGACATAATTACATTCTACCGGTGAAATGAATTAGAGCGAATGTGTTTTACATTTTACTGCGGTGACCTCTGGTGGTGTAGCACGGATTAACAGTTAACCAGAGTGACAGCGTCGGGGATGGCGGCGGTGGCGACATTAGAACGACGACGACGGCTACGACTACGACGCGACGGTCGAAATGATTTATGTTACGCCGCTTGCATTATTAAGCAGCCAACCTGTCGCGGTAACGAATGCGCCATTTAACAAATTGTGACTGTATCGCGCCGGTGACAAACGATCAGGTTGCCCGACCTTTCGCCCGAACGAGGAAACTGCATGTTTGCTTGTTGTCGCGGACGTGCCATTATGGCAACTCCACGAACAAGGCAAACGAGAAGGAATAAACCATAAAACAATCGTTTTCTCTGGGTGCAATTCCGATTAATTGAGGAACATGACGCACGACAGGAAAGTAGGAAAAACTTAGTCCACAAAACTGGCAGTGGTCGCGATCTCTAGTTCCACAATCCCTCAGATGACGTTGTAAAGAAGACTTAAGGGAATACTTATGCCCGCACCTATCACAGATGTGTGCCTGTGTAGCCTTACGAGAGACGGGATTAGATTTCTTATTGCTCTGCGTAGGACCAGAATTGTCAGACTTGGCCCCTTTGGCGAAAGAAACAGATTTCGCAGAGCTCTGGGAGACGGGCCTAGATGTTCGGCCCGGATTGGACACAGAAGCTGGTGGTTGTGCCCTTTTACGTGTGGCCCCCGTTTAGGGGGAAGGTCCGGGGTCTTTTGTCTGGTCGGCATGCTGGGTCCCTGTCTTACGTGCTGCTGACGAACCCTCATCAGCAGCAAGATCCGAGGCTCTATTACTTTTCTCCATCCCGTAGAAACACCCGAGGTAGGGTGGGTAACCCAGCCCGGAACTGCCCTTTACCGTGATGCCGCGTGGCCGGGAATAGGTACTTGGGGGGCTGCCCCCATTGAGCACGTGCGCGTCCTATTACTCTCTACCACCTGACAGCCAAGGGATGGCAGAGAACGATCCGCTGTGCTTAGCCATTGGGGGATACCCAATTGCCAGCGTCACCACTAGGAGGTGCACAGTCGGTCTTGAATCCACGACCCCTATAGACAATTAAGTCTACTTGAACTTGGTAAGGCCAAACCAAACCAAGCGGAGTAACAGACTTACCCCTTGAGGTCTCCCCCCCCACACGTAGGGGTTTGTTCTAAGAGAGTCGTAGTTACTCCCCCAACCATCACCCACTCATTTCCACTATTCCTTAAGGAGGCTGAAGAGGGCCTCCGACTTTGCACAAGAGTGTAGGTCGGGGGGACAGCCCGCCCACAAATAAAGGTAGGAATGAAACACCCAAAAGTTTTTTTACACCACTTAATCACTAGTGTCCTTATTAGGTAACGCCACTTCGAGTGCGTCTGTTTCGGCTATAAGTGCGGCGTACATCAATTAAATAAGGACTGGTAAAACATGTCCCACTAAGACGAGGAGGGAGGACACCGCTGCTGCGTTTAGCTTAAGTTCTTGGTTAATATAATTTAAGTCAACTCCCAACTAAGAAATATAACCTCGAAAATGCACTTTACATATACTACGTATAGGTACGCGGTTGTTTTCGTTTTCCTCAAATCAAATGTGAAAGTCGATCGAATAATCGATTTATGAATAAAGGAGCCATTCAAATAAAAGTAAATATAATTTTTGTACAAACTTATTGTATGTGAAGATTAGTTCATCAAAATAAGTTCACGTGTCTCCAAATTGTTTTCGAAATGACTTTTCATAATTAGTATCATAAAATGAATTCCATTAATCTCATTCCTATGATTTATAGCTGGCCGTATTTGCTTCAATTGTAAAACTGATTCGCATTAATTATGTCACATATCTCAAATGATGTGATTTTTGTTCGTACTATATTATTTACATGTCGCTGTTATCGAAGTATATTTGTGCAATATTGCTAGCGGTATATCGTGCAATAATTTTTATTAACCGAAATTACTAGATCGTATGTATATGACCCCATATTTTTACAACGTGTACACTTGTAAACAGTCGTATCGAGTATTAATTTTATGTGCCTGTAAACTGGAATTAAATGTGCCGACAACGGTTGTTACATTTATTATGATTTATTTAAACGATAGACAACCATTGAAGTATCAATCCTACGGGCTTTATAGTTTGACGTAATAGCCTATAAACAGAGAAGGCTCGTGGAATAAATAAAAAATTTGAGTGGTTTAATTAAAGAATTTTAAGGAATTCTGTTGAAGGAAAACACTTAAGTTGATTCAGTTATCAAAATAATATTCGATGTTGGGGCTTGATAGTTGTGGTCTAGGATTAGTTCTTCGGTAAGACCAAGAATGATGTTTTTTATCCAATCTTTCAGCAACTACTGTGGTTGGTGTCCTTAGAAACCTAGTGGGGCGGAAAGTTTTTTGCTGAGTTTGTGGTTTTGACATAAGTTTCTTCTTTGTTAGGCATTACTACATGTGGCCCATGCTTCTTGACAGCGAAATAGTTCAAAACCAGCAATCAGGTTCAACTCAGCTTCAGGGTTTCTTCCCTTTCGTTGAATTTGTTAAAGTATTTCTGGATTTCGATGATATCTTGATTAGTCCAGCAAAGTAATTGTACGTTAGTTAAAATGTTACTGCTCCTAATGACTGTCATGTCCCAATTTTGTGATATGTTTTATCACTGAATTTGTTGGGTCCTCGAAGTTTTCATTAACGCTTTACTTTTTATCTACGGGCCCTAATGCTACGTTTCATGATGCCTATGGGCACTAGCGCATGGGATACGATATTATGATATATATATATATATATATATATATAGTTGCGGTACAAAGTGGCATCCACACGTGTTAAAACTGCGGTTGAAATGACGTCCGGGGTAAAGTGGCATCCGATATACGGACGTCACTTTGAACATGTTGTCCAAAAGCCTTCGTGTATTACACAGATGTCGCCCTGTGGTACTAAATGAAATCCGAGCGGATGCCGGACTGGGCCATATCCGTATATTTCTAAACACTACAGTGCCGTGTATATATGCTAGATGGCGCATAGGTAATATATGCGTATACCTATGTCGTACCCGAATTAAGGCTAAACGTGCGTCCTCAAGAAACGGTACAGACCACGCACCTTGTTGCATCCGATAGCGACTGTTTATTTGTTTCTTATCTATTACATGTTCCTATTTAGTGTTTTCTAAACAATGCTTCAAAATCAGTATTTCAAACCAGAGGCCTTTAAATTGTAATTGACTTAACTGTTCTTTCTTTAAAGTAAAAAGAGTTAAATTATCGAACGTTTAAAGATAAAAAGTACATCTCCTATTAGAGTGGAATTTAAAAAAAAATTACCTATTCTATGAAATGTAGGTATTAATGAGACATTTGCAATGAATTGAAATATTGCCATTAATCATTGCATAATTTACGCCGAAAAAATGTAATTGATTATGTAACAGTAACTTCCTTAATTCTTAAGCTACCTTATCTTTTCAAAACCCGTTTTATATTAACCATTCTTCCCCAAAAACAATGTACAGGTAACAATTAAAGCACAATGGAGCTAAAAATATTTTTTATTTTAAAATCTACAGCCGACGTTTCGCCCCCAGTGTAGAATTTTTTCAAGGCGTAAATAAGATAAAGTGAGTTGTAGTAAGTTATTAAAAATTGAATATTTTAAAACTTACTAGTTTTTACAGTTCAATTAGTATATCGCAGATGAAAAGTACATGTCAGACGAATTAGCAAAAAACATTCCAAAAACTCACAATACGAAGACAACAATTTTTTTTTAAATACAATAAAAGACGGCAAGTTGTATAGATAAAATAATAAATAAACAAATAATTAATTAAATATTAATTGTAAATGTGATGTCCACGTGGTGTTTTATTTATTTATTTAATTATTTATTTATTATTTTATCTATACAACGTGCCGTCTTTTATTGTACCTATTTAAAAAAAATTGTCTTCGTATTGTGTTTTTTGAATGTTTTTTGGTAATTCGTCTACATGTACTTTTCCATCTGCGACTTGACTAACTAGTAAGTTTTCAAATATTCATTTTTTAATAACTTATTACAACTCACTTTATTTTATTTAGGCCTTGAAAGAGGCCTACACTGGGGGCGAAACGCCGGCTGTAGTTTTTAAAATAAAAAATATCTTGCGCCCCATTGTTTTGTACAAAAATTTCATTGTAGGTAAAAAGATTTACCAAATTCATCTTCCTTCACCGGTTCATTTCTGAAATTTTTTATTTCAGATAACACACACAAAACATTGAAAAGGAAATATAACGATCACAAACTAATTAATTTTAATCTTAGAGAAATTAAGATATAAAGTAGTCTATAATACGCAATTTTCTATATTTCATGTTAAGTTTCAAATTTAAATGAAACTTTACAAATCTCGTACTTGAAATAGTAGAAAAATATCTATAAAATATATTGTTAGGGCTACAAAAATAATTAATGGATGGAAGACGTTCCATTTCAGCAATAGACGTGATGCTACGTATTAATGTTTGTTTTTACGAAAACGTGAGACAATCATTTTATTTGCATTATAACTCCGTTAGTTTTTATGCTATCAATTTTATCAAAACAAATTTAAAATATCTCTCGAAATCCATGTACGTAATTCTTATATGCAAAAACTATTATTTTTGCACTAGAGGAGGATGATTTAACAAATCGCTATTAGGGAAAGGTAAATTTCTCTATTGTTTTAGTACGTTGGTTAGCCTGTAAATACGGCAAAGACTAAAGTGATGGTATTTAGGAACGGGGGAAAAAGAAAAAAAAAACGAAGGTTAGACATTTAAGGGCGAAATAATTGAAATTGTGAATGAGTTTAAGTATCTGGGGTATTGATTCTCGACAAGAAATAGTACAGAAGGACATATAAAAAAACTTGTAGGGAAGGCGCAAAAGGCAGCAAATGCAACATGGGGTGTTTTTAAGAGAACCGGTAGAGACACAAGAAATGATGGTGTGTTTTTGATGAATACTTTGGTTAGAGCAGTGGCGTTATACGGAGTAGAAATCTGGGGTTGGGGTAAAATAAAGGATCTGAGTAGGGTACAAGGAAGGTACTGTAAGATGGCCTTAGGGGTTGCTAAAAATACACAGTTAGAGAACGGGCTTGTAGATATATAAAAGACGTAATGGGGATGGGCAACGAGAGATGGCCAAAAATCTGCTTAGTGGAAGAGATGTGAGGCATTTTAAATAAAAGGCCTTCGAAATGGGGTAAAAATGTAGGGGAAATGCTAAATGAGCTAGAAGTAACAGATGTGAGTAGAATGATTTGGGAGAGAAGAAGTGGAGAGGAAATATACAATAGATTAAAAGAGGGAATGAGTGTGTGGTGGAATAAAAACTAGAAATAGAGAGGGAGGCTTTATCGAACTCTTCTTATAACAAAATGTATAGGGAAATTGTACCAGGTGAAAACGGGGCAGAGTATTTAAATAAAAGGTACAAAAAGAAAGAGAACAAGGAAATGTGGGCAAGAATCAGATGCGGGAACATAGGGAGAGGAATTAAGAAAGGGTATAGGGATTGGGTTTGTAGACTGTGTGGAGGAAGCGAGGAAACGCTAGAGCATTTGTTTTGTTGTGGAAATGCAATGCAAATCCAAAGAGAGGAAATAAAAGATTTTATGAAGAGATGGAAAGGTGAGAGATTAGAGAACAACATAAGGGGGTTGATAGTAGAGACGCTAAAAGTAGAGTGTGTGAGGAAATATGCGAATACATGAGAATAACGGAAACAAAGATTAGAGAAAATGAAGGTTACTTTTAATAGATTAGGTGATGCCATAAGTTAAAAGTTATAAGTTCGACAAAATAGGATGTAAGGAAAATAAATGTAAATTCTCTAAAATAGAGAATACATGTGTATAATAATAAATAATAAATAGTACGTTGGTTAGCAAAAATCTGCAAAATTATTATTCAAAAACACAGATATAATACTTTTCTCACATCTGAGAAGCTTAAATGTGAAGAGAATTTGTTTAATCGTAAGATAAGGTGCTAAAACAATAACTATACCCAATCAATTTTATCAGTATCGCTCTCACTATTAGTTTACCATATACTGGGAAATTTGAACGAACACTACAACAAAAACAGATAAAAGTCATTTTGAGGTAAATATGAAACAGATTAACCCATGGATTATAAAAAATTATAAATTTATAAAATGTTTTTAAAATACTATTGTTACATATCTTAAACTGTCTCTAAATTATATATTTTTTTCAAATTTATCACATTTAAATCTCTTTTTAAATAAATAAAAAACGCATTGGTTTAGATATATTTTAAATTTAATTCGGTCAAAATATCATTGACTGATTCCAGAACAATTTTATGTTTTTATTTCCTGCGCTTATCGGCAGTTACTGTAAATATTTTCATTGTAGAGATATAGGATGCAGATTTGATCGCATAAACGCCGGAGTTTAGGTACACCTTAAAATGAAAACAGTATTCAGTCCGTGAATATAAGGCGGATGCCAGTTTACTGGAGTTCTTTTCGGATGCCAGACTGACCGACAGCTATATATATATATAAAATTTTTGGGTAGGAATGGACATGGTTTTGATCATTTTCTTCTTCAAAACAAGACGAATTATATTCGAAACTCCTTTGGTATCGGATAGGAAGGTGCTAGCAACCCTTAAGTTCTCTTTGGTCAATGGACAATTCCTAGGTCGGATGGTTCTACGGATTTTCTGACCGATGTATCCTGTGGTACTGAAAAATTAGCACGTCTAAGAAGGTAAGATAGCAATCTCTTCAACTTTCATGATATACGGTCCATTCTGAAAACGCCGGCCGTGAAAGCCTAAGTCTTTTCATCAAACTAAACGATAACTAAACCATCAAAGGTGTTAAGGATACAATTGGTCGAATTTTGATGAAGATAAATGTCGAAATCATAATTATTCTGACCAAGAAAATCCAGCAAAAAAATCTCAAGGATCTTCTTACAGAACGGGGAGTAAATCGTATCCCATGCAGTTGTGGGTAAGTCTTCATAGGTATCATGGCTACACATAGATAGTATCATAAACGCGTCACTGCAGACTTCCACATCCTTATGTGGTAAATAATTGCTTTCCAATTTCCTCAATAATATCTAAAAATAATTTGATAAAATGTAATATTATGAATACAGAGTGTTACAATTTTATAACAGTTATGGGGAGGTATATTACAACTGCAGCAAAGCATTTCATAATTTTTACGTTTGCTGAGGATGTTACCCACGTAATTGTTGAAGCATTAGTTAAAAGACATCATCAGTATTCCCGCCGAAGGAAGAGCAACCCCAGGTCACGTCCTTCAAGCTTAAATATAAGACATTGCTCCAGTCCCATTGGATTCTTTTGGAATGAGACGTTATTAAAAGGTGGTGTTCAGAAAGTGTAACTGTTAATTCCAGTAATTTACCGTTCTCATACAAATGCGTCGAATTCCAGAATCTGCGCCTAGGAAATTATATTGGTAATGTGTAGTTGGTAAGCCCGAACGGTACCAATCGTGCTCCTGATAGACAGTACAAGGAAGATATAGCATTAGCATAACACGACATGAAACCACCTCATTTGCAGAGATCAAAAGGCACCGCTGATGTGTTGTAGGACCGCGCCGTTTCATCGACACCGCTCACCCCTCTGCACACGTCGTGACTGATGCAAACCAACTGACAGTCGGGCTAAACATAACAGCCATATGCAAGTTATGTATATGTTGTTATGAAGCAGTTCTGTCGTTCAGAGCCGCCAGCTTAGCGCCTTCGTCCTTAATAGCTTCTGATATCTGACGGACAAGGCGGGTTGTTTATCCCTTTGACTGTTCAAATAAATAGAGGAAAACTATTAAATTTAAATATGAAAATAAACATAATGGAAGCTCGCGTTTTGATGAGTATTAGCTTGGTATGCTGCTTCAAATTATACGCTACACATAGTTGGAATTTTTTTCTGATTTCACAATATGTATTCCTCAGGGTTTTTCGCTTCAATAAGGAATTTTTGTGTTGAGATCGTAAACTAATTCTATATACTGATGCTTAGACGAAAGCTTCTCTCTCTATCTCTGCATTTAATAGGAGTACGGTTGAGATTAATGTTCATATTTCAGTGATTTATTGCACGATTGCCATCCTGTTAACGTGACCTGATCTCGATGGAATATCTAACGTTCTGTATGCTCCGCGAAGCGCCGCTTTTCCCCTTTAACCATTCCTTCTTCAACCGACACGAGACGACGAAAGATGTATTCTTGAGGGAGATGCGTGAAAACACATACAGCGTTTGCCGGTGATTGATGCCACTTTATTACCGTTTGTCGGAATTAGAAACGTATATGTTTTCCGCGAAGCCTTTGATGTGTAACTGACAGCAATATTTTAACAAGACGGGATCGATAAACAGGTTTAAGGCGATGTTTTCGGTTTATAAACGATCGTCAGAATGAAATGTTTTCCATGTAATCAAGGTACACATTGTGATTCCTTTTATCTCTATTAATAACGTACCAGCTTATGGGCTATATCAGTCAGTCGTCCAATTAAAAAAGTTTTGAAGTTTCGTTGAGTCTCCGAAATTGATTTCCATGCAAAATGAATTACAAAAGGAATCTGCGGTCATTACCCATTCATATTTGAAGAAGTTGGAGCCGCAGTTCCCCTAGAATCCCCAATTTTAATTAAGGGACTTTCGGTGGAAAGCTCCTCAAGTACTCAAAATTTCTTGTCTGTATGTTTAAAAGTTGAAATGTCACAATAATTTTGGTCTATGTTTGGTTGGAAAAACAAAAAGCCTGTCCTCATTGAACGTTTTTCCGTTACTGCTCCTGTTCTGAACCTAACAGACACTGATAGGCATAAAAAATGTTTTGTTCATTCTTTTATAGATTGTAGGTACCTATGTGACACTGTACTGATTTACTGAAGATGCATATAAAATCGTTTTTTGTCCTTAACTTCAACGTTCCCTTTTTATCCTTTGTATATCGATTACATTTCTGTTTCTGAGCACGTATATCGAAGGCAAGTAGTGGTAGGTAGTCATAATTATGTATTTTGATCCGTTGTAACGATAGCAAAATTATGCCAAGTCATTTATGGAAAAGTTTAAATCATTCATGGGCGGCAGCGTCTCTCAGTACAAAAGGCCGACGGAATGCTTGCCGAGTGCGGCTGTTCGCCGTCGAATGAAACGAATAAGAAAAAAATACATGAGGATTTTAAGCACCTGCGTCATCGTAATCGTATATTGCAAGACCAACTCGAAGGTCGACGTTGACTGACTAAGATGAACGACGTTGTCATTTCTGATTTGGCCATCAATAACGCGTGACGGACAGACAGACAGGCCGAGAACCGCACCGCGTTTCTCTGCAGCCTCGGCTTCTTATGTTTATGCCGTGTCAGTGAAACATCCATGTGGCGGGCTTTTAAGCAATTAAGATTAATTGGCGCATTCTAAGTACTCCTTTCTTTGCCACGGGTATTTCGGAGAGACAAGTCATCTTTCAAATTGCTTCTCGTTACAATTACGCTGCGAATCTATTCCTGTCTTAAGGAATGAAATCCTATCAGAACAACTACTAATGCCATCAATGCAGTCAGAAGTTCTAATGCGACTCTGTTAAATTGGCAACAAGGCACCAATTTCATTTTTTATTTTACTTTATAAGAGACGCCGTCTATCTTAACTACTTCAAACAGTTTAAATAAATCTTCACAGCGTAGATAATTTAATTCTTAATCAATTTCGCCTGTTCTCGAAGAAGGAAGTGGTAGTAATTATAGAGAAGTGAGCACCAAAACATGCAACGCCGGCCGGTCATTAACGCCAACCGTTCGTGTCATCTGTCATTTCTGCGCCACTTATCCCTCTCCGTGTCGAAGTTGGTCTCCTTCCAGAATCAACACAAGAAAAACAAATCATGGCTTCCTCCTCATTATCGCAACCATTAGTGAAATTCTTCGGAGAATGATTGTCAACTCGGCAGTGGATGGTGCTTGTCAGTTTCGGGGGCGGACATTCGATGAAATAGGGGCGTTTGGCCCTTCATACAATATGAAATAATTAAAAGATCAACAATGTGTTTCTTACAATTATTTATAGAGTATCCCTACTTAAATTTACTCCAATGATTGATGGAAGTATATGTCATAATTGATAGTAATTATAATTATGTATATTCAACCCATTTTTCTTGTTTGCGTGCAAAATCAATCGTTGTGACTCCTGTCTAAAACGTTTTGTCGCGATCGGTGTAGACTTAACCCTGGGGTGGAAAGAACGTCCAAATGGGCGACCTCCTGGCACCTCGGCGACTTGGGAATGACAAATGGAGGAAGATCAGGCGATCTTGCCTCCCGGGTTGGCTTGCAATCATTCTTTCGCGAATGTAAGAATTGCGACGCCGACGTCGACGTGTTAGTGTGCAAGCGTCGCCGTAGAGCACAAGAACCTGATGAATAAATAAAGCCATCTAGGCCACCATTTATCATAGCGGTATCACGTGCAGCGTAATAAATTCTGACGCTACACACAGCCGATAAGGGAACCAACTGCGTGTGTTATTGGAGTTGTGAGCTTGAAATTTGTAATGGAATGTTTAAAAGTTGTATTACGGTTACCACTTTGGTATACAAAACACGCAAGAAGTTGGAGCGGAGTTTTATAACCTGTGAGTACTGCACGGGACTTTGAAACCGTTCCTGCAATTAAACGGTCTTTTTGGTAAAAGTAAACTCGTGGATCTTGGTGTAAGTATCAAAATTGGTATTGTATTGGTAATTCAAGACAACCATATGTTGATAAAATGAAGCTTTTGACTCAAATTGGAAACGATCTTGTGGACATTGTGGTTTCCTTTCAGCTCTTCGTCCAGTTTAGGGAAAGATGGTATACGGTAATGAGAAGTGCGTTTCAGTGATGCTCTAATTTTGAAACTTGCTTTATATTACCTTTTTACGTCATTTTTCCCAAAGTTTATTTAAACAGAGCATACACAGTTGACTGGTTGGCTTGTATCACACGCGATGTACCGTTAATGTAAACGTCATTTTTTAACGCCGAACCGATCAGTAATAAGGGAAGGCATCGTGAAGAAAAGAATTTAGCGTGAGCGCTAATGCGGCAACTATTAATGGGTGTTCATCAATCACATTATCCACGGCAGCACAGCACATGGAAATTAAAAAGAATTATTTATTGCTTTTAATTTAACTTTTAAAACGTTCTGAAGTTTATTATTCCCGATCGGGCACCTACAGACTAGCATAATTGATAATCCTCCTTAATGACGTTTTTATTGTGAATAAATGAGCTGTAATAAATAATGGAACGCGGCATTGGCAGCAGTCGTAATTATTGTTGTTGTTACGTTCCGTCTCTTTTTGGCCTTAGGCGGAAATCATTATGATCAGACGAAGAAGGAAAAAGAGTGACAGACAAAGAGGAATCGCTTGGTCTCTGTCATGGTACACATATTTTATGTTGGTATATCATTACCTATATATGTACGTCCTCGTAGATACCTACTTTTATATATAAACCAACCGGTCTGTCTTCCTTTTGGCTTTTGAACACGGAGTCAACTTTCAGCATGCTAATTACACATTACCTGTCATATTATTAATCGTTAACATGTTGGTTGCGATTTATCTTAATTATATTATCGAATGAGGCAGTAAACTTCAGTTGAAGATCAGTAGTAATTTTAAATGATTTGACTGGTCTAATACATATTTAAAAATTGAGAAAAACAGATCCATAAAATTCACATCCAAAGGATGTCACATACCTACCACAACATTTTTGATAGGAATTGGAAATATTTATAGACAATAAAAGGAAATCAATAGTACAAATGGGGGATCGATCGATTACATTTGTAATTAAATGTTGAATTTATCTTTTTTCATGGAATATTAAGGTTATGTTGCAGTTGGTCACATATACCGCCGAGACGTTTGTCATAAGGGTGGGCGTTGGTGAAGCTGGACAAATGGTGTCCTGACTTCTGCTGTACGCCAAAGTAATATTGTACAGCTGGTTTATGATGTTTGTTAAAGTAGACACGTACTTTTGTAAAAAAACTTTATATTTAAAGGATCGAAACTATATAGTTCACAAGTAATGGTAAAGGTAAACTACACTAACTTAGGAATATAACGTTCGACTGACTGAGGAATGACTGAATGAATACGTACAGTACTGTTTGATTACTGTCTGAATACTAATTGAAGTCTGACTATTTAAAATTGAAAACATACAAAGAAGGTTGACAATACAAAGAGGTAAGAAAACAAGTAAGATGATTTACGAATAAAATATGTACAAATGACCTGGCAGCTCAGCTGTTAAAATACAGCCCTAATGGGTTTTTAACTTCCCGGTAACGTCTATAAATTGCAATCAAAGATTCTATAGAATGTAGATTCCAACATCTGAATTAAAGGAGTAAGTATCAACATAAATATAAGAATAAAGACTCAATAATACGAGGATGGATCAAATATAAACGAGGCTTTGTTCATAAAACATTTATTTTAAAAATTTTCACAAAAACACAAATTTCTCTATTTTTCGACATATCCCCCTTGTTTGATTATACATTTTTTGCAACGGATTGGTAGTTTTTTCAACTTGTTTTCATAAAAAGAAGCAGGGCGGGAGTCAATCCAGTTGCGCACAAACGCCTCCACATGTTCATCAGTCTGAAATCGCTCGCCTCCTAGTGATTCTTTGAGGAGCCCAAACATGTGGAAATCACAAGGGGATAAGTTTGGACTATATGGATAGTGCTCCGACTGAGTGTAGTGCATTTTACCGATTTGGGCCTGCGTTAAAGATGCTCTAGCAGCTTTTTGACCTTCACTCAGCAACTTTGGGACACAACGAGCTGAAATTTTTTGGAATCCCCAGTTTTTCGTTATGATTGTGTGGACACTCCCATAGCTGATGCCGAGTTCAACAGATATCTGAAGCACAGTGGCGTGGTGGTACCCTTCAATAAGGTTTCTTACGCGTGCAATGTTAACCGGCGATATTCTGGTGCGCGGACGACGAGGATGATTTACATTTTCGACACGATTACGCCCTTCGTTAAATTCTTTCCACCAAACTTTTACCCGTTGCCATGAAAGCGTTTCATTTCCGAACTGTGCTAGCAATCTGCGCAAAATTTCAGCTGGTTTCACGTTTTCACGTGTAAGAAACTTAATAATAATCCGTTGCGCAACGCTGCTATGCATCTCTTTCTAAACTCATTGTGATAGCTACTAACCAAGCAAACACAGCAATACGACGAGTCGTTTCCGTGTCACCTAATACCCCCTACTTCAAGTTGCTAACGCCCGTATGCGCCTTGAACAATTATCCGGCGCTCAATTTAAAAAGGCTCGTTTATATTTGATCCGCCCTCGTAATTGAAATTGTATACAACGACGAATAGTGAGGAAACAAGCGTTCTATAGACATTTTGATTAGCCTGAAAAAAATCATCCGTGAGGTGTACCCACTTACTCAAATGTAATAATTACCATGTATATGATATGATAATCAAGCATAGCTTTTTTGTTGAGATACCGAGGGAAATTTTCGATAATTTCCCTGCGGCCATACAAATTTTTCTCCATTGTTGGTTTTTACGTGGGATTATCATTCATTATGTAAATTATATTCACAGTGAGTTACCCAATAATACTTGAAGAATTTATTTTCCCGTAAATATCATTGAAATTTACGGCGTCATGTTACCGCTTTCGCGCCATATCTATCTCTATCTCTCCCACTTTGCGTTAAGTAATTGCCGTGATTCATGGGTTATCATTAATTTTACGAATACGAATGCTCATTTGTTTTACCTTTAAAGTAACAGTTATTAATAACTGGTAAGCGTTTATGCAACTAGAATTATGTAAACGTTCGCCGAGTCAATTTGTTATTTATTTCTCGGCATCGCTTCAAGTATTCAATGTTATAGAGATATACGTATTTATAAGAAGTGAAAGTTCCGCATCTGTTTTTGAAAATTTATTAACTAACGAAATACATCTCGACCAGTCAAACATTATCGATATGGAATTTAGTTTCTACATTTGTCCATATTTCATTTTTAGAATTAGAAATTTGCATTTATAATTAATGACTGTTAATTTATGCTATCCATACGGTGGCCCGATTGGATTGTGTAGAACGTATTTATAGTGCCTACCTATTTAGAGGCAACTGATAGATTAATGGAAAAAACGCTTAATATGGTATGAATGTTTCAGCCCAATTAGTTGCTTGAAATTTATGTGTTTTAATTAGTAATTAGAATAATAACCGTTACTGTCGGTACGTACACAATAAATAAGATACTTTATATAGGTAGATAGATAAGCACGGAATATGTCAAGAAATATATGTAATTAGAAACTATTATAAAATCATTAAGAAACAGAAGCTGCTGGAATTAAAGTGATCATCGAAAAACGTGGTAATTATTTTGTATCGTTCGTAATTGCCTCTTCTTACGTAAGATATTGAATTTCATTTGAAGGATTCAATTTCTCTTCCTCCTGAAATGATGATGTGCCATCTGTTGCAATATAAGTTTGTATATATTCCTAGAAAGTAGTTAACTAAATTATGAATAACAATTTCATTGTTGTTATTTGGGGTCGGTTTTATTTCTTCTTAGGAACCAGTACACTGTTCTGGATTCTTTAATTGTTGGTGTCTCCAATTTCGTGTTTCTGGTGACGGTTTTCCACCAAGTGGCTAGTGAAAATTCTTTGTCCTTCTCCTCCTCTCTCGTATGTCTAAATTTCGAAGGGTGGTACCTATCCTTTAACAAAACAATTTACTGAAACATGCATTATTTTATGCATACAAAAGCAAAACGCTGATATGTCGCTGGACATGTCCAATGTCGAAATACAACCCTTATAAGTATTGCACATATATCACTAGGTTCCTGACGACGGACAATATATTTTTGTATTTTATTGTCTTGGTCGATGTGACAATCGACAGCCATAACAATAAACTCGGCTAACTTTATTTCTGCTTCAGACATAAATAATTTATCAGCTAATAGTCGGTAACAACGGCATAATGTTAATAAGTTGGCGTCGTCGTATAAGAAAGTAATAAAGTGGACGTGTTACTGCGGATATTTAGCAACACTAATGTACGTGTCTGACATGTATAATAATTGAATATACACTGATGTTGTGTGCGTTTGTGTCGGTTTGTAACGGGAGGCAATCAATGTACTGTGTCCGCCATTAACACGACAGACAGTGGCGTACGTAGACGTGGCATAGATCGTCTGGGTAGTTTTCTTGAACGTTGCGAAAACGCGAGAATTATACGGTATTATATGTTAATTGTAACGCGCAATTTCAATTCTACAGATTTACAAGTCTTCATGTGAATATTATCAAGTGTCTGGCTTTACAAATGAAATCGTTTCATGTTGATGGCGACGCGGAAGTGCAATTGCACGTAAACTACGTAGATTTGATTTACTAAAGGAAACACTAGTTAATTTTACGTCTTTGGAATGGGTTATTACCACTTATCTTCCAAGCCATGGATGTATTTCGGAATAGAAGGAACAAATTATTCAGTAATTAAAAAGTTTTTTGTTCGTGGATTTAGTGAGGAAGTAGAGCTTTTCCTAGACTATCTACGACTATCAAGGAATATCGAATTATCTTCGGATAACTAATGCAATAGGCTTTTATGTTATATTTCAACCGACTACACTAATTTGAAATAAGTGACAGATGTCGTGACTGATGTAGAAGTTTTTATCAAAACGTTAATCTGGAAGAGAAATGGAGAAGAATTACAAGAAAAGGCTAATACGTTAAAAAAGGTGGTCTTAAATAAAGAGGATTTGTTGCTGATCTTATTTCTTGTCACATGTCCTAAATGTTTCTCTATGATGGCCAGTGAGTATGTCATTAAAAATGGTCAAATTAGAGTCAGGACACGTTCTCCTTATGGCTGGTCGGTTGGCGCAGTTTATGCGTACCTTCACGACGACGCATGTTATATCTGCCGCTGTAGCAGATAGTTATCGACATTGCTGGACATGAATATGCCAGTTACAACACATAAAGCTAAGGATATGCTACACGTGAAGGTTTTTTATCGCCATAACCACATTACGCGCATAAATTTCAAAGTATTTGAATTTAAATTCGGCTCATTATACTCGGCTACTTTGGCGAATGACAAGTAGGTGCTTTTGCTGTAAAATATGTATTATTCGTTTCCACATACACGAATACAAATATGGAGATCTTCTGTCTGCATTTGTACGAATGAAAATGGCCATTTTATACTAATTTAAAGTGATCGGTTGGAATTCCTTGCAGCAGCCAGCAATCGGTTTGATTTAAAATCGGTCATTAAAGTTGGCTTAGTAAATTGCTCAATTTACTTAATTAAATCGAATTTATTATCCACTTTTTAATAAATTAAATTAGCTATGAATTAAACAACAATTTCAACGGAATTATTTTATAGACCAGAAAAAGTTTCTTAATAGTATCAATTTGCCTTTTATCTCTTAATGAGGGACTAATTTATAAACCGAAAGTTAATGAGATAACGGTCTCTGTGGATAGAATGGTCACATTCTAAATTACGCAGCGAATATATGAATAGTAAATAAAATTAATGTCCTGCATACATATTATCTTCTTGAAAGATTCTGCTGATTGTGCATCGTTGTCTGTCGTCGTTTGCTTACCATCCCGTCGTCATCGTCAGCCCAATATTATTATACCACACAGAGCGTCGCGTCTTTTGAAATCTATTTCTATCCGAAAATAAACGTCAATGGTGATTTGTAATGGGCCCTGCGTCTGTCACATCGCATATTTTCCTTGTTTAGGCGGCTCCGTGTAGCAGGCGCAAAAGGAGTAATGCGCCGTTCTCGCAAGCGGAACAACTCGTACAAAGGCCCCGTTTATACAATGTGACACGTCGGATTAATTTCGTTTCTGTTCGATGCAGATAAATCATCAGGAGACGCGAAACAGAACGTTGACGGAGCGGTTTTGACCGCAAACTTCTATTACGAAACGTTGGCTTGCAGTAGTTGACGTGAAGATGTCATCGGACCATAACAGATTTTTAATTTCTGATTTTCTAAGTGAGGGATTGCCGAATGTCGGGGGTGGCCGGGAATAAGTGTTACAGGGCTGCAGAATTGCGAAAAATGGAACCGCATTCAATGCAAATAATAACATGCAAAGCCGGTTGTATTGTAGTTAAAGTCACATTAAGAGCTTCTAAATATCAATCAATTCAATCTCATTTTTGTTATGACTGTTACTGAACAGGATCGGTGTGTATATCTATCCTCAATTCAATCATGTGTTAAAAACAGTAATAATATACATCAGGTGGTTATTAAAATTGCCTGTCGACACTTGTTGACGTTCTGCACTTGCGTCTCTTGTTTCGGTATTTCACGCGGAGTCGCGGAATCATTGGGAATGGCATGGGAGCGACGTTTCTGACATGTCAGTTGTTTAATCCATCTGTTCGAATCAAAATAAATCGGCGATGCGCGCGGGCCTTAAAGGTGCACATGCTTCAACTCAAAGGAACATCGTAACCATTTTGACATGCAACGAGAGCAAAAGTGACGTTCCGAAACCAGTGAACATCGTTTTAGTGGAGAAAATCGACGTGATTGCTGGCGCACGAAATTACCTGCTAACGTTCTTTGAAGTTGTTATTTTTGCCGTCGTCTCTGCCCTCAACATTTCATACAACGTGCTGGCATTACTGGTTATGATGACTATGTTTTGACACATAACAGAAAATGTTGCCAGCTGTTCCCATTGCTGTCATTTTAATCATAAAAGATATACAAATATATTTTTACAAACGAGAAATTCTAGTGGAAACGAAAGGATTTATTCATCGAGTTCCTTTATTTAGGAAATATCATGTTAGAGGAGGAGAGGATAAAGTCTTTATTTGCTGTTATTTATTAATCTTCCTGGTATGCCAACTTTGATTTCTGATCCTGTGACTTCGAGACCGAAATGTAATTCCTGCCAGGGGTCCATTTATTTTTCTCAGTTTTCCACGATAACTGATGACCCTTTCCAACCTCGCGTATCCTAAGAAGCCTCGTTCATTTTTCAATACGTCCATGTAAGGTCTTTTACGATGGACGGACATTCGTTTCCCAGACGAAGACAGCCATAAAGCGAGTTTCCCTTCTTTGCTGCACCTACGGGAAAGGATATATAGCCCCCTCGTAGTCGTAGTCAGGAGAGAAAACGCTGGCTCGACGATCCGCATACGACGAGAAGGCGCGCGAAAAGAAAGCGAGCGAGATCGAACGAGTAAGAACATTGTGAAAATGAGAGAGACGTCGATGCTGCCGTTACGTCGTGGCACTTCATCATCTTTATGAGTGTAAAGTGCAGAACGAATGGCCGCGTCTTGCAGATAGCCAGAACGGATGTCGTACATTCGAGAAAATAAGCTTATTTTATCTCCTCCATAAAGTGTAATTTATGGCGAATCCCGACGGCGATGAAGTCGACCGTCTAGAGAGAGAACAGTGGAAGCCGCTGCCAAGAAATATCGTCGACAGAACACAGGACCGCATTCACTCGGAATTGTACAACGTTACATAAATATTGTCGTGCAGCGTATTCATTACAACCAACCGTGAATCTTCCAAGCATAAAAGACATACTTCATTTTAAAGCATTCATTGTTTGAAAATAATAGTAACCATCGATAATCACGGAACATCACGGGAAGAGTAAATTTTTGTTGCTTTTCCACCAGTTTCAGCTGATGGGTGTGATATTATTCCACCAATTTGCAGTTTTTGATGGAGTGAAGGTGGAAAGAGGTCGACGAGCAGGACGATCTCTAATATAACTATTCCACTATTTGTCTATATCGAACCGAGAAAACTGCAAAAAACCTAAACTAAGGCAGATGATCGCCGCCAAACTTTAGTCCTTAGGATTTTTTATCTAGCTCTTGTAAAACCACCGCCACTTTACCTTTATGGAAGTAACAAACTTATAGAAGAAAGACAGACATCCGAAAATTCGAAAGAAATAGAATTTACCTTCTTAATCTAACCCGGACCTGTGATTTCGTGAAACCTTATCGACCTGATCGGCGTTCATGTTCAGCGCTAAAAGCCCGTTTTCCCTTATCACGGATTCTTACTACGTCCTTATCGACTTCGTCGTCCGATTATCGGGCCAAAACTGTCGCGCAAATTGTTCCGTATGTGTGCACAGTGCCAACGGACAGGAAGTGTAATGGACATCGGGAATAACGTTTGCAAAAAGAATAATAAAACGGGGAAAAAACGGGATCGTTGTCGACACACCACGTCCGCTTTGTCTCCGTAAAAATCAAGATGTACGACATTATCGGTGGGCGGAAGGGTGATCTTGGTCCGATATCCTCACAGATAACTTCATATAAATGTCACATTGTCTTTCAAGAGCTGAGCGCTAAATTGATATAAGCGCTATGGTAGCGAAGGGTCTTTGAAGCAGAACGAATGGTTTGAGCTATCACGCGAATAAACCTGAAAATTGGAATTATGGATTTTTTCCACATTGAAATATGTAATGAAAATGTTAGTGTTGCTATTATAATCGCGAATGTTTAGTTTTAAATAAGTAAGTTTGGGGGTTAGTGAGAGTGTGTATTAATGTTCCTGAGTGCTGGAGTCTGGTTTAATAACAAGTTTAAATATTAGGGTCGATTTATGTTCGCAAGTGTTTACTTTTAATAAATAAAATTGTTGAAACTGTGTAAGTGTTATTGTATATAAATGTTCGTAAATGTTTAATTTCAATTAACAGTTAATGTAAGTTTATTAATACATGAGAATGTATAATGTATATCCATGCTTGTGAGTGTTCTGCTTCGATTTAATAAAAAGTGTAAGTGTTAGTGTATATTTGCAAGTGTTTAGTATTTAATTAATAAATGTGTGTGTAAGTGTTAGTGTAGGGTATCTATATTTATGAGTGTTAATTTAATAACAAATATATACATCGAGTGTTTCACTTCTTAAGTTTATAGTACAAAGTGTAAGTGCTAGAGTTTATCTATATTCGCATGTGTTTAGTTTTATGTAATAATTAGTGTAACTGTGTAAGTATTGTTACTGCTCATAAATGTTTAGTATTAATTAATAATTAGTGTCCAAAAGTCTCTATATTAATATATAAATGTGTGTATTCATATTTGCCAGTGTTCAGTTTGATTCACTTTAATGTTCCTTCTGTAACGTTTTTTGTAGAGTAGCGGTAAGCAATATTTTACAATCCCAGTAAAATCTGGGCTTAGGTACTTCAAACTCTTGATTTCCCTCATCACTTCCCAAATCCTGGGGAATTGTGTCCCGCTCCTTAATTGCCTTCCCTTCCTTCACATTGCGCTGCCTCTATTCCATTCCATGATATCTGACAGCAACATTGTCATCATCTGTAGTAGATCTATCAACACTATTAAGATCAGGAATCTTTCATACTTGGAAAACATACATGAACGAAAATGGTGCTCCACAAAGAGGATCCCTTATTCCATTATAAGTGCTGTCCAATAAGTGGTTATTGTTATTCGGTATCATGAAAATTGAATTGTGGAATGAATAAACCGTCCGACATGCAGATGTTTCTTGCAAGCCACTCATGCCACGTTCGGACGATAAATCTCCCCGCGACAGTCTTACCGCAACCAACATCGGCGCGCCTTCAACAAAAGCTGTAAGCGGTAGTAGACGTTTTGAATAACGCTGAAGCATCCCGGACCGCTTATGTAATAATCCCGATTCAATTCGAAAGCGGAATGACGGACGGGGGCAAACCCTACGTGTGGCGTAGACGGCATTTCGATTCGTCATCGGAGCAATCAAATCCACGGTAGGGGGTCGACAGCCGAATCACCACGGACCGATTAATAACACTTTATCATTTTGAAACGATAATACAACGAGCGACACGCGGTAACCAAAACCCAGGCAGAGAAGGCGCACAGGCGGTCGTCGAGCCGTCTCTCTCAGTGGCAAGTTTTGTTTGTTAAATTGTCTACGACCGTGGACGGATCTCTAATAAATGAGACTCCTTTTCGCAATACAAAACTGATTGATGTTCCTCGAACAAGGCGGCTTTTTCTTCTCTTATTATTCTTGATGATTCATTCTCTTCAAATATTTTCGGATGGACGAGGATCCTCACAGAAATCTTACAACCTTACTCTTGATGGTGATTCTCCTTGATCTTGAAAATTAATTACTTATATTGTTGGATTTTCCTTCCTGGACAACACCAGCAACGACGTGTTTTTATAAATTCCCATTTTGGTGTTATATTTTTGCTTTGGTCGCAGCTCACCGCTAGCTGTCGTCCCGACGCCCGTCGACGCGATGCGGTTGCCGCGCAGTGTAATGAGCGAGTGCATAGAGCAACGGGCACCATACATCAACGTCAGTCCGAATATAGATATAAAAGAGCGATGAATGAACAGCTCTGTTGAATGCAGATAAACTTTCCTATTACACACATGTCGGGTAATTTATTATGGCGTGTGACAGGCACCGAGTCGAGACACGGTGGTGAAACGGCGTTGCTTATGCCGCTGTTGCTACTGCCAGTGTTTCACCAAACGAAATAATGATGCACGTCCTGATGGTATTTTATCCCCGATAGTAGTTTTATACCTGTAAACAAGAGCGGGGATGTGAACCTACAGGACCACGAAGAGAATCAAATATTTAGTAAATCAAATCAATTTTCCTGCGCATCACTTGGACCATAAAGCAGTGACTTTAGGTAGGCACATAATTGAGTTGCATTCAATGCTTCCCTTCAAGGCACATAATTGAGTTGCATCCAATGCTTCCCTTCATCACAAGCCGCCACTACCTGTACACATAACTGAATCATGAACCTTAAAATTCCGTCTTATAGTAGAACCAGAACAAATAATTCCATGAAGTAATTTTTAGGAGCATAAAATCGAAATCTGGCTTTAGAATGTTCCCATTATGTAGGCACAGTCGAAGCAACAGTTGTATTATTTGTTTTCTGGTTTATTTGCGTATAACCCTGCACAATTTACGTTGGTTAAATGTACAACAGAAGATGTGGTGCAGTTCTGTTTATTTTAGCAAGCTACTGCAGAGAATCTATTAACACTGTGGTTAAGAATTAGTGGCCGGGATTTGACCGACAAAGTTTGTTGTAATTAGACGTGCCAACAAGGAGTTGGCCGCTGGTATTGTTGCAATTAGACTAGAGACGATGCTACAATTACTTGCAGTTACATTCAACTTTTGCAGTTGCTTGGTCAAAAATGCAACAGAGAACATCTTTTTCTTAAGTTACTTTTGTTATTAATTTAAATATTCGGAATGTAGGACGGCTACAATCTTCTTTTAAAGATTGTTACATGGTTATCGAAAGATTATTATCCTGGTTGGTCGTGCTTAAAAGCCATATTCCTATTATCTTCTTTTAAAATAATTAAATGTTTGTCCTTTATCTAAAAATAGGGTATCCTGTGCAGGTTGGCTCTTGTGCTAAGTGGACGGTGTCATTAGTGGCAAGGTGCTAAAAATTCGTGGCTCCCAAAATACGCAGCTGAAGTAGTCTTTGTTGGTTGGTCGAGATGTAAATTGGCATTTGAAAAGGTACGGACGACGCTTTTACATTTCGCTCTTTTTTAATTCGTTGAAAGGACCGAGGATTTGTTTTTTACGTTAGTGGCTATTATTGTTCATCCGAGACATTTCCGTCTCCTGTACCTTTGCGTGGGACCCAAGTCTAAGAGGTCCTTATTTTCGTAAAATAATAGGCCACTTTCTGAAAGGCTTGTGTTCTTTACAATGGCACTTCAGAGTCTGAGGTGGGTCTGATTTGAGCTAATTCTAAATTACTTTGAACTTTCTTCAGGTACCTACAAGGCCCAGTTTTTCTTCTTATGAGTGAAGAATTCAAACGAATGTTGCAAGGCAAGAGCTCGTTACACTTCATCTTACTTCACCCCACAAGAAACTAAATGTTATCACGTGAAATTTTATGTTATGATAATTTATTATGAGCCGAGGCCCATATGGTAACACTGTGTTTTCCGGAGTGTTCTGCTGTGGTCCTGTCTGCCTTTTCTTTCACTAGACGTTTCGCCAGTCTCGGCCACTAGCATCCTCAGTAGATCGCTACTGCTGTTGCTGCTTGCATTGTTAAGACTGTCTGCTGTCTATTTCAACAGCAGCAACGATATATTGAGGATGCCAACAGCTGAAACTGGCTAAACGTCCAGTGAAAGAAGAAGGCAGGACGATGGCAGAACAACCCGGAAAACACAGTGTTACCAATAATAATAGTCAATGTGAATACAAAAACCAAAATTTTGGAGATTGCAATAAAACATACTTACTTTGTACAGAAAGGAAAGCCTTTCTATGAAGAGCCCTAAGAGCATTTTATATCAACCCAGAAATGTAGGTAATTCAACTCATGCCGAAGACCTAATAGTAATAAGGATTACCCAATTGTATAATTATTAAATTGTGGTCATGTATTGCATGATTGGCATTATCTGAAATTAAAGTAAAATCTCCTTATTAGCGGAGTATATGTCGCGAATACGGAAAACGTGAATATAGAATGATGATTTGTATAGAAATATAGGGGTTAGGTTCCAAGGTATGGGGCCGTTCATAAATTACGTTCGCATATAAAGGAGGGAGGGGTCTTGCTGAGTGTCAAGGGGGGACGGGGGCTCTACGGCAACGTGACGTTCGCCTTTCATCAAAAAATGTTACTGAATTTTTACAGAATCCTTGGACTTCTGATAAATAGAAATATTATTTATTTGTTCGTTACAAAAGATATCTATTTATTACTTTATTTAAATTTTATTATGAAAATAAAATAAATATTTTTGACTACCAAAATTTGTGTATTATCAATCAGAATTTATCATGTTCAGGGGGGAGAGGTTTTGTTTTTGTGACAAAATATTTACAGGGGGGTCACAGAAAGTGTGACAGCGTGACAACCGAGGGAGAAAGGAGTCAAAAAAAGCTAATTTTAGTGTGATGTATTCTATGAATGGCCCCTAGGAAAATAAAATAAAATCTGTTTAATCACAAATAAAAGATAGATACATAATTAAAGCACAAATAACTACTCCAAAAATATTATTATTAATTCTTATTGCTTGAACTATTTGTTTTAAAGTATTTTGTAATTTTTCCTGCTTTGCGATTCGGCGGTAGCGATATTATAAACTTTGTGACACCTCTAAAAGACTTTTATCAAAGAACTTTGGGCTTAATAAAAATATTGAATTTTAGCTTAAATAGAATAAGTATTTTGATCGTTGTCAAATAGACTTTAAGTTTTCTGTTTCTGTATGCATGTTGTGTTTCTTGTGAATCTACTTTTAGTCCATTTACCTAGTTTGCTATATACAACTTGTTTTGCTGGTCGTCATGGACCATTTTTATTATTGCCAGATGTGTACAAACTACCCTTAGCAGGTAGTAGGTTAGCTTTTACCGAGTACAAAAGTTGATGTAAAAGAGCAGTCCACAAGTTGTTCTCAAACTGTATACTTGCAATATTTTTTTCTCTTCGTTCACTACTGTTTTATTCATGTAATCTTTAATAACATTAATACACTGTTTTTGGAAACCTGCTATCATTTATTTGAAGCTGCAAATAAATATTCAACAAAAAATAACATAATTTTTATTGTTTATATTTGCACCCCTACTTGTTTATTTTGATATATAAGTGGGGAAAACGTTGAATAATGAAAAATGAATATAATATTATCTCTTTTTAATTATATGTGTAATCGTAATTTACGTATTCGCGAATAAGGAAATTTTCCAATGCGAATATAGGAAGTGATCTCCATTTTTCCTTCCGCGAATAAGATTTTACTGTATACATCTTTGTGTTACTTATATTTTCTCGGATTTACATTGTCTATTCTACAGTTACCATTCTGGCATAATGAAGTGAGTAGGTACCATATGAACACTTCACATGTTCGTTTAAAGATATTTTTCACTTTTAATCTCCTGTGGGATGGAGTGTAACGAGTTCTTGTCATGCAACAGTTGAATTCTTTCCTAATAGAGATACGAGAATACATCGATCACATGAAAGGGATTCGTTCGTAGGAAGTGACATATCATGTATAGGTACGTGGGCTGTGGTATCATCATCCTATCCGATTTTCCATTAATATTTTTTGAATGGCACGCCATACGTATATGTGCATACGTAGTACACTTGTGTGACGTGAGCGTGTGTGTTTTCTGTCCGAACTTTAATTGGAAGCGTTTCCAGTTGTTACTTGTCAGCTACCGACGGCTTCTGTTACGAGTTCGTTACGAAATCGGTCCATGGGAGTGGCACCTCTAATTTATTCCCAGACAACAAATTCGTTATCTGGTCGCTGTCAGATCATTGTTGTCGTTGTGCTACTGTGCGAGTGGACCGCGATAAGCTGCCTCCATTTGTTAAGGCCGAAATTAAGATACGAACTTCTTATTATTATTATTATCATCATTTTTTTTATTTCTTTCCTTCCAAACGAGAACAGGTCGAAGGTATGCACCACGGCGGCTTTTCTTTCCTCTTACAAAACGGTTGTTAAGCTACCGCCAGAAAGAGAGACGATCAAAACTACATGTACAGCTTTAATTGACGGAGTAATATATAATATATGTTGCCTCACCAATTGTGCTTCAATCTAATTCTGTTTTCAATGCCGAGTTAATTGTTCGGAAACGTACACTGTAACGGACACCTGTCATTTGAAGACATCGTACAATTTATCGAACAGCCAACCTATCATAGAAAGAAGGAACGGATAAGTCTTTTAAAGTCAGCCGATATCTTCGAGGAGAGAATGTGATTTTAATGATAAAAACATACCTAATACAACTTAGGTAGGTCTACATAGGTACCAGTCGTGACGATAATGCTTAGTCATGTTTCCAAAAGAAATTATGGAAAGTATTACCTAAGTAAGCGAGCGACCTGCCCCCCTTTCGACCCAAGACTGAATAGTGTGAGACCTCTTACAAATGATTAGTTGGCAAACACACTTCATTTGACGTAGTCCATCTTGCTTGAAAAGAAGCAAAACATAGATCTTCTCGTAAGCATCGGGCATGTTTGCTTTGTGCTTCGTCAAGAGAGCACTTTGCTTCCCTGTCTGTCGCCAGGTAATATGATGCGACTTAAAATCACCGCTTTTCACTTCGACTGTCAGGATACAGTGGCATATGAGGTGAGGAACAGGACCGGCTTTGACAACTTGATATTCGATTCGTATTCTTGTAGATTTACTTTATTATTATTACTTCAGTTTTGCGACTAAAATAGGATTTATTAACAATATTACAGTGAGTTATCTTTTTTTGTTAGTTATTAACCCTTTCTATCCGTCATTTTTTCTATTGCTAATTAAAATGAAATTATAATTTGTAAACTTTGATACGATAATAGTTAATTTCGAAGTGGAATCTGTAAGAAATAATTGGAATTCATGACCGAAATTGTTGTGGGGCATTTTGTGGTTCGAATCCGGTTCTGTCGATGATGACAGGGTGGAATCAGTGAAGCGGACGTTATCCCGGTTGGTAGCTGTCAACTTCGGACGTCTGAAGAGGGTCCCCTGCTTTCCTCCGTACGAACCGCCTGTCACACGGTAGCCTTATAATAACCGTGATCCGACGTCGGTCAGATTACAACAATCTGCTTCTGTTCTTCGGCTTTCTAGCGGATTGACAGATCCCGTCTGCTGCCTGTTTGCTTTCGGCTTCGCGGACCTGTTAGTACCACTGATTGTGAGTCTTGAAGGAATTTCGAAACAGAACTAGGTACCTACACATAGGTACACAGTGCTTATACTTCTTCCCACAAATATTTTTGACTATTTTTATACAATTTATAAGAATAACGGCGATTTCTTGAAAAGACTATTTCGCACATGCATTAGTTTAAAAAAATATTTCGCTCATACGCCACCAACTTAACTTCCACAGCCTGTGCTGTGAAAATGGTTTTTAGATCAATGTTAATTTCGGTTTATGTGTCATAAAAAATGAAGTAAGATAAGTTGTATTTAAAATGTGATTAGCAATTATTTCGCTTCCTCCTTTGTCTGTAATTTTTTAAACGTACGAGAAAGTTAATAATAATCCGTTTGGTCGTTTAGACTTAACTTGGAGGATTAGCGCTATCGCTGGAATAATTAATTGCAGGCTTGCATTATTGATCGTTTGAAATGAAATCGAGATAAGAGCTTGACAGGTAAATAACAGATATTGAAGGGTCGACCTAAATATTAAAGCTGATCGTGTAAGTAATTATCCCATTAATCAATCATTCTTGGCGTTCTTGTGCTCGGGGCGATCTCGATGAGAATTTTTGCTAGGAATTCTTTCCAACGAAACGTTGCAAAATTTAGAAGCGCCTAATGGCAACTACGGCGTGCTTATATAAGAATTTATAAAATGTACTTAACCATTTAAGATATTTAGAATCGTATTTTTAATCGCATCGAAGTTATTTAGAGCTATGTAATTGTTCCAGTGTTATCAATATTGCAATTGCAATTTACTTAATTGATTAATAACAAAAGAGATGAATATTTTTAAAAAATTATCCTTATTGTCGTCTCTATTTACGTATGTAATGTTGTCAAAACATATACAGAATATCAAACTTTCCACAGAGGGATTTAAGGGTGTCAGCTTTCGCTGATAATGCGTTTACTATTTATTTTAAATCCGTAGAATAAGCATACAAACAATAAGTTTGCTTTCGACAACAATGCGTAGGTACGTGCTCTGACAACTGACTAATTCATAAACTAAATTGGATATTGTGCAATAAAAAAAACTGATTTTGTATTATTTACTTTGGTAGAAGAAAAATTAAAGCCAAACACTTCTTATAATAAAGTCAGCTAATATTGGTGGTTATTTAGGAAGGATATTCGTAAATTAGGTTATCGATTATAGCAAACATAATTTTCTTCTAATATTATGGAGTCCATTGTATAAGTGGATTCAATTAATGATCTGCCAATCCGCGTAGGTATTGTTATTTCTT
The DNA here is from genome assembly GCA_029378335.1 of Agrilus mali. Lineage (NCBI taxonomy): Eukaryota > Metazoa > Arthropoda > Insecta > Coleoptera > Buprestidae > Agrilus > Agrilus mali. The sequence continues at coordinate 10,669,376 of CM055663.1, read as the reverse complement.
TTTTTATTGTGTTTCATATTCGTGTATACAACTGTTGAGTATGTTATGGATTAAGTATGAAGTTCGAACATCCCCTTGAGACTGTTGTATTCTTTGTTGTTTTGGCACCGGCGGCCGCGTACTTCCGCTATTTTAAGTGGCCTGGTTGAGAGATTATCGTACGTGTTGACGTCTAAACGGTTTTCAAAGCTGACGACTTGACAATGGTCTTTTAAATATCACAACTGTTATTTTATAAGTAGCAACCATACAACCCTCCTCCGGTTATCCTTTGTCAGGATATGAAAAGGCCAATTTTTCTAACCAACTGGAGCTCTCATGGAAACGGGTGTTACCGTTTTTAACAAGGATCTCAAAATAAAAGCACTGTTACTTCAACTTCAAGACGTACTACTACTGATAGGTACTATTGTGTCTCAAATGAGTGGATTGGGCATTTTACTTTGTTTGAAAGAAAATAATTAAATATATTTTTATATATATACTACTATTTTCATTATTCTTTTCGGGTCTTTTTTTGTTTTAATTATAACAACGCCAAACAGTAAGTACTGCCATAGTAAACTGTAAAATGAAACTATAAAAAAGAGAGAAATTTAAATTCCATAAGTACAAACCGTACAAGCAAGTGTATTCTTATATAACATATACTCATACTCAATTTTCGTAGTTTCATTTATTATTCCCACATCCATAATTATTAATAAAGTATAAATTATATACCAAACATATCCTATAAAATATGCAATAAGTTAAAAAAACTAACCCTGTCTCCTATATCCGCCAACAAAGATAATTTGGGAAAAATACTAGTCAATAATAAACATAAAACAGATATTTTAAATAAAAACGGTGTATACCGAATTAGGTGTAAGGATTGTGATGCTTTTTATGTCGGACAAACTGGTAGAGTTCTTAAGAAACGTATTGAGGAGCATGAAAGATCGATAAAAAATGGTACAAAATGTACAGGGATTGCAGACCATTGTATTACATTCAACCATTCACTTGATTCCAAGAATGTAAACCTGCTTCATTATTAAACTAAAGGAAAACAGCTTAACTTCCTTGAAATAGCCGAGATAAATACAGCGTTATTAAATGATCTTCAAATTACTAACGACCAAATAGAATTTCGAAATTCCCCACTTTTAAAATTACAATAGGATAAGTGTAAATAGATTTACCTGAAAATGTACAAACAAACAAGCAGATATCACTAAAACACTCGACAAAGTTCGAAAGCGTGCAAACTTAATTTCACTCATAAACGGGCGCATAAAAACCTGCAGTACGGAAACACTTCTCCACATTTATAGGACCTCTAATTGACTATTGCTCCCCAGCGCTAACCCAAGCCTCACAACCGAAAACGCATCTTACGAAATATCGGAAGATTAGATAGATTTTTCCCTTCCAACATCCTTTACAACCATATCACAATCACACCAATTCCTACACGTATTAACGATCTTCAAACCAAATTCACTATACGAGCTATCGACAACAATAATCCCATTTCAACAAAAACACTAACACACATACCCCGCAGACTATCTAGAAAACCTCAACAAAAACTTCCTTACCCTCCCGCCAAGCTATTGGCAATCACTCCAGGCCTCCCAGAGCCACACGGCTGAAGAGGATCCGAAGTGACAGATCCTATAACGGCCTGAGGTAGAGGGGTGTTAGTCGGTAGGTCCGAGGTTACCTTCCTCGGGAATCCGACACTACCCAGTCGTACGGACGGCTTGGTGTCTATGAAGATTTCCCCTCTTCCACGAAAACATTAAATAAATAAAAAAAAGTAAATAGCAATACCGAGCGGCATGGCCTAGTGGTCTAAGATCATTGCTTAGCATTCGGGAGGTCACTGTTTCGATTCCGAGGCCGACTACTCTGGCCCATGTTTTTCTGTGGTTTCCTTTGGTCCTTTAGGCAAATGCTGGGGTAGTAATATTCCACAGATAGTCTTTCATTTCTCTTCTGTCTTTATTTCGTCCGTCTCATCTTTCTTCCCCCACACTACCACCCACCCATTCTTACGATTCCTGAAGGAGGCTGAAGGGGGCCTTCCGCCCTTCTCCTCCGACTTTGCACAAGAGTGTAGGTGGGGGGGGGCAGCCCGCCCACCAATATTTTAGTTTTAATGTACCTTTAGTTGATAAGTATAACTTTTATAATGGTGTAATAACCGAAACAATTGTTAGAGAAATCCAATAAATTTTATGTGAAACAATTACCAAGTGGCTTTTTAACTATTAAAAATGTTTCACCAAGAGATTTGCGAAAATTCAATTTCTATTATAATAAAGTATTTTATGGTCTTATTTGCGAGTTTGCATTGCCCCTTGTCGAGTACAAATATCGCCACATAGTGAAACAATAATAAAAAACATTACTTAAAGCGAGAGAGAAAGAGTGGCAGGGTTCATTTCACTCTAAAAATCGAAATTAAAGGGTTATTTACTGGATTTTATGTATAAATAAATCAAATTCTTTCTGTGCCAGTCATTGGATTATTGTTAAGTGTTTGTTTTTACTCAATACGAAATCTTCGAGGAATAAAGAGAAGCTAGAGGATTATTCACTAATCAAAAATCCTGATCGACAAATTTTCACTGGATTAAAGTATTATATTCTGAATTCCTGAGAATTTTCGATTCTTCCGATTGAGAAAAGTGATTTTTACTTAATGTAATATTGGATAAAATATTAGTGGGTTAGAATAAAACAAACATGTAGTGTTCGAAATAAAATTAATACATTTTGTTGTAAATTATTTAATTATATATTAGTTGTGTTTGTAATTTATGTGGTTCTAGTTCATCCATTACATCAATCCCTTTTTCGGAGATTTGTTTGGCATTAGCTTATCGATATCCTGATTCGAGATAAGTATGCCCATATTTACTAAAAATATTACATGGATTTGATTTTACTAACATAAACGCTATGATCGATGCCTGTTTGACAAACACGTCTTTCCGTATCTTCGGAGACCCATCAAATTTGAACAGAATTTGATTAATTGACGTGGTACGTTGTCAATTGCGTTTTAACATCGATAAGCCAACCAGATAGTAAATAAAATATTCATACATCCAAAGGGGACCACCTGTCGATTCTAATTCAACAATACACCCAAGGCTTAAGTGTTAACGTAATTGTAGGAGTTTTTGAGAAATCAAAGGCAACTGAATAGTGTATACGTGTATATGGATATATGGTGAAATTTGTATTAGGTATTTATGATGTGATTTTGTTAACGCGACTCTGTCCCATTTCCCACTGACGTTGATGACAATAATCCACCATACCATACCATCCGTTGCGATGAGTGTCACCAGCAACGCGGACAAATATTTGTTCGTACGGGCCGAACACATCACGCAAACTAAACAACTCTACGCAATCCATCATTTAGTCAATAAATACAAGTTCAACGTCACTGTTAAATTAATATGTTTATCTATCCATTAACCGAGTGAGGGAAAGCTGCCTGCAGTCCATCGTGCACCAGCCACTGATGATGGCTGCTACGTTTGACGCTATGGTGCACCTGTTCTTTTGCAACACATTACCTACAATAAACAACCATGATGTGTATAAGTTTAAGGGTCCGGATGTGCTATGGAGGCTTTCAGGATTCTTGCCCACTGCAAAAAATTTAATAAATAGATTTTTAGTTTCAGGTTCTGTGTATTTATATTAGCCTAGTTTTGAATATTAAATATTTTAAAATCAAGAGGTTTATTTTGTACAGTAATCTGTCTTTTAAAGAAATTAGTAGAAACTTGTAGGTGAATTGCAACTTTGAAATTGATTTTTTTTAAAGTGAGGGTTGTGGTCTTGAGCAGAGCCACTGAATGCTGAAGGGATGTTCATGGGGACAAAACAATTTATTTCTAAGAAAATTTGGACGACGGTTATACTCAATATCATTATCCATCTCTGTTGGAAATTCTTTTCGGTTATTCAATAAAAATAACGTATTTTTATGTTTGTGTCATCGCTGCTATCAAAATACAGAAAAAACAAACCTCAAATGTGTGATCATATCATAGTTATCATCTATTTTTTTTTATTGAAAAGAAAATCTTTCTCGTTATTGTTGTTTAATCTGATTCCAAAATCGAATTACTTCTAAATGTTTTTGTTTTTCTACCTTTTGCCATAACATTTGATTTGTTATGTTTTTATTAATCTTCCTCACCTTAAAATGTCTCTGGAATGTCACAGTAACTGTCATTTTTAAGAGCACTGTATGGTTATTAATATAAGACAAAAACCACCCCTGAATAAATTTTTTGTCTATACGAATTAATCTTCAAAGCTGATTTCGATACAGACTCGAAGAGCAGACCGTCTGGAATGATAAAAATTTTAAATTAAAAAACTTTGGGATAACGACGGTTTTTATGAAACGATTTTCTCTCGTCTGCCATTAAATGTGGTAATTGTTTATGCGATAGAAAATAAGAAAACTGAAATTCCAAAAAGCCTTGCGTGGCACAACACAATGAAGTCCAAATTTTAAAATGCAATTAAAAGTGGATCTGTGAAACAATATTATCGCGTTTGCAATGTGTTTTACAGGTTAATTTAAAAAAGAAGATAAACAAAATCGAACCGGCAGAAACCCTGGATTGGTACAAGGTGTCTACCATTAGTCCAGTGCAGATAAATTCTTTTTGTCATAAATTCTTAGCAGTAAATGAACTATACCACCTTGTAGAGTAGGTCTGTAGGATTTTTTGAGTGAAATTGGTCACGTGTTGGATTATGTAAAATTGTTTAATTAACAAAAAACGACACGATTTTGGCTCGTTTTTTGGTTTTTCCAATAAAGCTCGGAAACTAAGACAGCTACGGTTACGCTCCAACGAGAGAAATTGTAGGAAATTTAATCACCTTTAAAATGCATTTTGTTTTCGACCCAATTGGATAAGCATTTCCCGAGAAAAATAAGGAAAAGCACCGGAAAACGTGGTTTTTTGCTAATTTTCAAAAATTCGTAACCTGCAGTTTTGCGATTTAAGGAACGAGTCTTCGCGATAAAGTGGCTCTTGATTTTGCACACTTTTTTAATACTTTTTAATCTTGGACAGAAAAAGTGAGATATAGATACGTTTTGTAGGATGAACGTTGAAGTTTCCAAATTCGTTCGAAAAAGTCCAAAAAGTTTATTTTTAAGAAAACGGGAAGCGAATAAACAATTTGCAAAATTTTCGCTATCAAAGTTGCAAATTGAATATCTCGGAAACTATAAATCCGACAGAAATCCGTTTTCGCAGTTATTGTACATGTCAAGAGCTACTTTATCGCGAAGACTCGTTCCTTAAATCGCAAAACTGAAGGAGTTATGAATTTTTGAAAATTGGCAAAAACCACGTTTTCCGGTACTTTTCCTTATTTTTCTCGGAAAATACTTATCCAATCGGGTCGAAAAAAAATGCATTTTAAAGGTGATTCCTACAATTTCTCTCGTTGGAGCATAACCGTAGCTGTCTTAGTTTCCGAGCTTTATTGGAAAAACCAAAAAAACGAACAAAAATCGTGTCGTTTTTTGTTAATAAAACAATTTTACATAATCCCACACGTGACCAATTTCACCCAAAAGTTCCTACAGACCTATTCTACAAGGTGGTATAGTTCATTTACTGCTAAGAATTAATGCCAAAAACTGCCTCTTTTTAACCAAGCGCATTGGACTATATTACTAATTCCAATATATATCACAAAAATCGGAGATGTGAAACAATGATCTCCTGTTTTTTTATATTGAATTTACAGTCTTCATAAACAGCAAACGAGTCCTGTTTGTTAACAACAATTTTCACCAATATTTTTAACTGTTTGAAAATATAGAGATGTTGGAACAATTTTCTTCCATTTGCTATTTATTTGAGAGGTACTTTACATACGGAGTGTATGGCCCAAATGTAAACATTTTTCAGTGCTATGAACAATTTTCTTTCACCTGTTGTTATTTTATATAAATCATTTGCTATATTGCTAATTAAGACGTCCTATTAAAAAATTAACAAAATTGTAAAAAATCTTGATAATTGGAACGTTTTGGACTATTCTGTCGTTTGCTTTAGTCAAACTTAGTCATGTAAATATGAACATTTTTACAGTGACAGAACCTCTAACCGAAATTTAAACTTTTTTTGCAGAATATTACTTAAGATAAAAAAATTGTTCTTAACATTGACAAATTTTCACATTCTCATCATTACTACCATTTGTTAATACCTTGAATATGAGTGCAACTTCGCAGACGGGAAATGGTTATATTTTAGTGACATATTGAAATTAGTAATATAGTACTCTGTACCAATCCGGAGTTTCTGCCGGTGCCCTTCCGTCTTTCTTAATTTTTAAAATAGCTTGCACAACACATGACTATATATCTCATATAAAATAAAATCTGCATATCATAAATTGTGCTGTCAGATAGTGATGGGAGTACTCGAGTACAAAAATCGAACAGTACTCGATTCTTGAATGTACCCACTGTAGTCGAGTACAAACTGAAAAGTACTCGAATACTTTCATAGAGTACTTTGTGCTTGTACTAAATGACTAGTATCGAAAGTCCAAGAATCGGTCACACTACAAGTACAAGTACAATTCAGTACTCGGTAGGTATCAGTAGGTATATCAGGTGGTATCGGGCAGTATCGGGTATTATTCGACATACAAATAATCACTTTGTGCGCTGGTTTGGAAACTAAATAAAACTACCTATGTATATCGTATTAGCTTTATTTTTTTTATTTTAAACAGGGGAACTACTTTATTTCATCATGGGGAATTACTTTATTTTTATTTCATCTAGGGGAACTACTTTATGTCATCTAGGGGAACTACCTATATATTTGAACGAAAACCGTTAAACATCGTTTATTCACATGATTAACATTTTTTCAATGTTACAGATCCTAGTTATTTTTATTTAAATACAATTGATAAATTCGTCTATTGTCCTACAGATGGGGTAAACAACCAGTTATTAGAAATTTATCGGCGTAACGTAAGTATTTTAAAATCGAAAGTCCAAGGCCGATACCCGATACCGCCGTTATACAAATACATGCATATTACGATATTACATGCATCGGAAAAGAATCGGGTACTCGAGTACTCGAGTACTCACTCGATTCTGAAATGTACTCGATACCTTAGTACTCGATTTTTTAAAGTACTCGATTCCGCCCATCACTACTGTCAGACGCAGGGCTCTTTGGAATTTCAGTTTTCTTACTTTCTATCGCGTAAACCAGTGGTGAGCAACCTTTTTAATCAACGGGCCAATTCAAATTTTTAAATTTTTTGGCGGGCCGCACATAAAGTAACACTTATTAATAATTTAAAATTTACTTTATTTATAATAAACATTAGAATAAAAAAAAAATAAAGATTTCATATACAAATTTTAATTCAAAATCAAAACAAACAAGAAAAGAACAAAAAAACGAATTTACTTAAAATTTTTAAAACACAGACTTTAGTTCATGGTACAGGTCTTTGCCGGTTGTAGTCCCTTACATTGGAATCAGTGAACACAATTCTTCGGTAATATTAAATTTGGTGTCAATACCACGTAAAAGTATAGCCAATTGTGCTGTATCGCTAATATCGCAACTCTCATCAAGTGCCAAAGAACAGTATTCGAATTTTGCAATGCGTTCACGAAGCGTTGTTTCTATGTTGTCGGACAAGTCTTCAATTCTCCTTGCAATGGTGAATCTTGATAAACTAATGTTTGAAATAACATTTATTTTATCAGGAAATGCTATTTCTGCAAAAGCAGTCAGACATTCTTTTATCATCTCTCCATCCGCAAAGGGTTTCATTTTTTTTGCCAGTATTTGACTGACAACAAAACTAGCCTTTGTGTTGCTCATCCCTGGCGTAAACCACACTTAATGACAGACGGGAAAACAATGCTTCATAAAAACCGTCGCTATCCCCGAGTCTATAATTATAATTATTACATTAATTGTTAAGTTTCACGTAGATTAAATATAATAAAATAAATCGACAGTAATGTGACTACCTACGTACGTTAGTATGTGATATGTAAATGTATCGAACGTTTATTATGATTAATTAGATAGACGGACGGCTGTTTAGAACGAGCATGATACATATATGTACATAACAAATATCCTACATCCATCCATAAATATATATTCTGAATCCGCAAATGACGGAACAGATACCAGTTCAGTGTCTATTGGTGGCGATAACGTCAATCAAATTACTTCGATTTCAAATATAACAGTCATGTGAAGTGGATGTTAAATACATAATTAATTTGCGAGCGACAAGGAAACGGTCCGGCGAGAGCGGGTCCCGCATTAACATAAACACCGTGTTCGCATAATGATAATAGGTGAGTCGCATGGTCTACTTTCGCGCGGGTCCCCTATAAATGACACATTAGATGGCCGAGATAATGGCTGTCCAAACCTACGAGTCGTGTCACTTGTCACTGTTTTCTCAGCTGACTGACGGACATCGTATCTGATAAAGCGGCCGAAACAAATATGATTCCAATAATGTGAACACGTTCCTCTCACAAAATTTGAACTTCCTTACGTAATAGTACCGTAAATCGACTGTTGTTCGTTCTAACAAATTTCGTAACAGCAAATTGTTGAGTATTTATTTGATAGGTTGAGGTTTTAAAATTTACATATTCCACACTTTGTCCGTTTTTTCAAATTTTCAATTTTTTTCTTGTTAGTAAATTTCTGTTGTTTGCCTGGCTGCTTATCATTTTTCTTCAAACTTAATGCTTGAGTTTGAAGAGCAAGAGACGAAACACAGTCTTCTGTTTTCACACATACGCCTGTCCTCTCTGATTAGTCACGCTATAGTAGAGACGATTATATTTAGCGTAAATCCCAATAAAACCGCCGTATCTTCTTTTTTTTTTTTCATGTTACTAATTTAGAGTATAGCAATAGTCGAGGCAATCATTTTTGTAAGACACGACAAACGTTATTGAAAATGCAGTAAGTTTAGAAAGACAAGTAGCATAGGAATTGAAACAGACACTTGCATATACGAGGGCGGATCAAATATAAACGAGCCTTTTTAAATTGAACGTCGGATAGTTGTTCAAGGCGCATACGGGCGTTATCAACTTGAAGTGGGCATATTAGCTGACATGGAAACGACTCGTCGTATTGCTGTGTTTGCTTGGTTAGTAGCTATCACAATGAGTGAGAAAGAGATGCATAGCAGCGTTGCGAAACGGATTATTATTAAGTTTCTTACGCGTGAAAACGTGAAAACAGCTGAAATTTTGCGCAGATTGCTATCACAGTTCGGAAATAAAACGCTTTCGTGGCAACGGGTAAAAGTTTGGTGGAAAGAATTTAACGAAGGGCGTAATCGTGTCGAAAATGTAAATCATCCTCGTCGTCCGCGCACCATCATATCGCCGGTTAACATTGCACCCGTTAGAAACCTTATTGAAGGGGACCCCCACGCCACTGTGCTTCAGATATCTGTTGAACTCGGCATCAGCTATGGGAGTGTCCACACAATCATCACGAAAAACTGGGGATTCCGAAAAATTTTAGCTCGTTGGGTCCAAAAGTTGCTGAGTGAAGATCAAAAAGTTGCTCCAGTTCGCATCGCAGCTTTAACGCAGGCCCAAATCGGTGAAATGCACTAGACTCAATCGGAGCACCATCCATATAGCCCAAACTTATCCCCTTGTGATTTCCACATGTTTGGGCCCCTCAAATAATCACTAGGAGGCGAGCGATTTCAGACTGATGAACATGTGGAGGCGTTTGTGCGCAACTGGATTGACTTCCGCCCTGCTTCTTTTTATGAAAACAAGATGAAAAAACTACCAATCCGTTGGGAAAAATGTATAATCGAAAAATAGAGAAATTTGTGTTTTTGTGAAAATTTTCAAAATAAATGTTTTATGAACAAAGCCTCGTTTATATTTGATCCATCCTCGTAGCTATCGCGCTTACTCCTGCTTGGTTACCTCTTACTACTTTGTCTGTACGATTCGTAGTATTTCTTGTCTTACAATTAGTAAGGATGGTGGTAAGGTAACATAGCAAAGGCTGGTTATGGCCAAGTAAGAACGAGAAAAAACATACATCACTTAATTAATCGCAACCGAACCTTCAAGAGGTGCCTAACCTAACCCCCGCACAGTGACATTGAAATCCTAATTATTTAAAAAAAATAAGATTGGTATGACATGGCAGTGTTTACCTAGAAGCATTAATGCCCTTTAACTATTAAAAGGATTGTAATATACAACAGCGGGCGGCAAATCGGCCTTCTTAAGGTTGTTTTGTAAGAAACAAGGTCGGACTCCTTAGATTCAAATAAGAAGAAATGTTCTTTCGTCATGTTTTGTATATCTTAAAAAGTTTACCTAAATACGTCTGTTGATTCGTATTTACAATTACAATCACAACTCAGCTATTCAACAGGTAGTTTATTGTCCCTAATTGCTTTAAGACCATCGGCAAACACCGCCAAGTGATATTGCAAGGATTTTACTAATAATCATCATCATATTCAGATGTTAACGTTAACGCCAAATCCAAATCCGCCAAAAGTCCCTCAAATTTGGACATTGTTTCATCTACTATCAAATATTGTTTCAATTGAGATGATTTGTTGTGGTCGAAATGAAAACCCTCAACATTATCTTTTTTCTTGTTATGAGGGCGGTAACGTTGCGAACATAAATTTCCAACAGTTCGTTTGTTCTCCTGACCCTTCGTTCCACTATCAAGATATTGCGTTCGGCCAAACCCCATACGGTGCCAACAACATCCCATAAAAATGTTCATCGGACGCAGTTTGGTCACTCGAACGGGTCTAATGCGCCCATTTGCGACATACCGTTGAACTATAATATAATAAAATAACGGGGGAACGTGGGAGATTAACTTCATCGTTTTATTTCCGATGATTGTAGAAAATCGTGATGAAGTTGTTAGTATCATTTGAATGCTATTAGCCTGTCAGTGTGTCTTTGCAATTCCCGCGTATAGGTGGTTGGTTTGTAATAAAAAAATTGTAGATTTTTGTTTTTATGGAACTGTGACTTAGACCCACATTCGATATCCAGAATACAGTGTTAGATTTTCCTTGAATGCTTTCACAAACTACCTAAAAGCCATTTCATTAAATCATTTAATCTGTTTACTGCGGATTTATAATGTTGTTATCTATTTGAGAAAATATCCTGTTGTTTCTTTATCCGTATATGAAGCATCAGCTGGTTCTCATTACAAGTATCAACGACAGGGCTTAAGCCGAGCTGGTCTCAGCAGAGTCCCGATAATCACGTTGATGAACTCAATTTCTCATCGGTCGCAAGAAGAAAGAATATGCGACCGCGATTGTCTCTCGGATCTTAAGACGCGTATTCCGCCGCATAAGACCGACGTATGATAGGCAATCAGAGAGCCGCTGCGGCCGGCCGTATCGGCCAATTTACGTCTTCTTTATTTATAGCGTTGTCCCACTTAATAAACGGATGTGCCTCAGAAGCTGATTATATCGCGACGGTATTATTTATCACTCCGGCTGCCCGTTTACATTTCTGTATAAGTGAACATTTAAACAACTGTTCGACATATTTCTCGCTTTAATTAAGCAATAAATCTGGCCGCGCGACCGCGGACGGCCGCCATTTATAACCGCCACCGGAATGAATGGCTTCACCTGATAATTTAATCACCAGCGTAATGCATATATGGTACACGTTGCCGACCGACATGGCCGCCATCCCGCCCGCTCTGGTCAACTATATTATTTGTTATTTAATAATAAACCCTATTTGATTATGTCGGACCGGACGTTGTTGTCCACTTTGCCTTCAGCAGCAGGTCCGGATTCACAATAAACATTTGATTTTTCATCCCCAAAGATCTTGTTTTATATTGATGGGTATATAAAATTTTCAATTTTACATTTCTCCACCTAATATTCGAACTTCCACTCTTGATTTGCCAATTTTTTAGTATATATGTATTTATAACTTCTCATTCGTTTTTTCTTACTGTATAATCCGCATCAGTGGATACGAATTTTGTGCTTACATACGTTACTCGGGATACCAACGGTGCATTTTATAACGCAGTGTCACGAGTACTTGCCAATTAAGTTAGTGTGGGCCTAATTAATGAACATCTTCCCTGAATAGTTAAGGAATATTCCCGGCTTTCATGAAACATCTAGAAAACTCCAGCAAAGATCAATGGGAAAACAATTAGATTACGAGAAGGCTGTAGATTCCACTAGAAAGAAGCTGAAAAGACTATATAAAGGCAACACGCACACACCGAGTCAGTTAACAGTGAACAGCTGATGTTTGGAAGCGAAGCGATCGATAGGCGATACAGGCGAACCATAGTGGCGATAGAGTTCATAGAGAGCGATAGCGAGTGGCTACGGTAACGGCGATTGAAAGAGACTTTTAGTGAAATAAATTGTGCGGACTTATTCATAACTGTAGTGTAGTCAAATTAATTTTAGTTGTTAAATAAATTCGTTATTTTTGTTTTGTTAATTGTGTTTTCTGTGACCGAACACGTCACAGCAGTTTGCGATTCCTTGAGGTGCCTGGAAAAAAAAAATTCGAACGGCCTGTTTTTCGCTAATTAAGCTCAGAAGATGATCTTTACTAATGTTTCAATTAAAATAACGAGCTTGTCGTTGAGCAACGGCGGGTGGCGCGTCGTTATCAGCTTAATGTTGCCTTAATGAAACCCGCTTGTATAAAAGCTGCAGTCCATCTCCATTAGCGGGAGCTCAGAAAACGCTGCAATTTCCTAATTAAAACTAATGAACTCGGAGCTCCTGAAAAACTGCGTTAATTACTCTTCGGTTTGGAGTTATTGCCGTTAAATGAACGACTCTCTTTAACACTTCGTCTTTCTCGGTGCGCGCGTTGGCGACGTCGGGTCGGGACGCTACTTGACCCTTTCCTCTGACGTCGCGGGGTGGCGGCGGCGAAGTTTGAATTTTAACGCTTCCGATAAACGCTGAACATCTCCCAAGGCACGGATTTATTGAATTTTATGGATACCGCCAGCGAATTTATTTCTAAGGCGATTTCTCTTCCACCTTCTGAAAATCCTTCGGAATATCCATTTGGTATTTTGTCGGGAGAAGTAAAGAAATCGGATTTTGGTCGGTTTTCTTTATTCTTAAAATTCAGATAAGGTGTTGTGCAGCTCTTAGAGCCAAAAACCTATCTGGCAAGGCTATGTTTACTGGGCAAATTGGATCTTTAAACTAAGATTCTTGAAAGATAAATATTGTGTGTTTCCCAAAGACCGTTTGTTCGTTATGATAATTTACTTCTTTTCGTAAACGTTGTTGACACGATTCTAATTGTGCTACGCCACTGTTTTCTTCCGGATTTTTACGTCGAGAGCGGATCCATTTGGATGTCCGCGACGTCTCCCCGAAGCTCCATATCCGGTGACAAATGGACGGCACACATTGCACTAGATGGAACGCAATATGTCCGTTCGAGAAAGGCAATAACCATTAGGTTTCGAGAAAACTGCCCCATTCCGAATGACACGGTCGGCGAATATAAGGAAATTTATTTCGGAAAATATATCGGATTAGCGGGGCGCGAGGCCCGGTGATGCAGGAAGGTCGGGAATAACGATCGGGGATACCGATCGACCGGAAAAATTAAGCGTTCCGCCCTTTCAATTTCCACTCTTTCTATAACGTTCAATAATCCGAATCAGTTAGTGATGATGGAGACTTTATCTAATATCGAATTGATGTTTTCTTTCAAGATAAATGGATTGGTTTCTTTTTGTCATAAATTGATCTCCTCGATTAGATTGAGAGCCTTCCATCAACAAATTTTATCGTTGATATTGATTACATTAATAAAATCAGCATCAACCTCATTTTGTAGTGCATAAGAAAATCAATTTTAGAAATTGAGTTGAAGACTGTCGGTGCAAACAACAACTGTAACGTGCAACGTTCTCTTCGGAAATTTCGTTTTATAGAAGACTAAACGGGAAGAGGAGCCGTCGACACATTTCCGTTTATAGAATCCCTTTTTCCCGAAGATGTTAAAAGTCAGTAAAGTGTATCCCCGCGCGGACGTGGCAGTAACCATTACGGGAGTAATTCCGGGAATCGGGCAAATATAAAAGACATGAGCGAACGAGTTCGAGTTTAACTCGATTTTTCCCGGCGTCGTAATTCTGGATTAAATTGGAAAAGTTGTATGAATCGGAGCTCGGAGTTGTTTAGTGCACTCGACAGGAGCGGGTCAGTGCGCGGTTGTGAACATGAGAGGTAATCGCCTCGGATAAAGGAGCATGACAGCTTTCGTCTGAAGATAAAGTTCCTCGACGTGTTGAGAGAAATGTTAAAAATATAATAGAGTGACAACGAATTTCAGATTTCTCTAAAAATACCACGATTCATTGAAAGTCCACATCCATCAGATTTTTAAGTTTTATTTCCATGTGGATAATAATATTTATCTAAACATTTACCATGTTTATGACATGTCCGTTAGAATCTCAATGTCAGTAATTTTTATGGATGGTTTTGGTGCTAAATAACAAGTAGAACAGTTGATATCTTAATTCCTGTTCGTTCATCCGAAGAGAAGTAAGTGATTAATGAAATGTACTTATATTACAATCTGATAAAAATGTTTCCTTCGTTTCCTCATTATTGTACTTCTAACCATAATTCAAAATAATTGACCGCTGCTTTTCAATCTGTCAGACTTAGTTTCGAAGTTAAATACACTTGTGTGATATCAATGCATAGGTACAAAGACCACAAAGGAAAAGTAGAAAAAGAAGAAGAACGAGAAGTCAGTTCATCCGTCCTCTTCAGCAATGAATAATGTGTGGATGTCGTGACTGGTGCAGGCAAATCAATCTTGTGCACGTCAGCCCCGTGCCCCGAGGGTGACCACGGGACGCGGGAACGGAGGGTCGGAAGCGACGGACGCGCCTCCTTGTCATGGAAATGCCAATCCTCCACTTGATTTACATGCTATTGTTGTCCAGACTAGCCCTGGCGGGATATTAACATAATCTTATATTTAGATTTGAAGCGTGGAGGGTAAATTGAGTGAACTGTCCCTTGTCAATTTACATACACGTAACGGACGATGACGATTGGTATATTAGATTAGTACATCTGTAGAACTCTTTAACTGCAGACTGCAACAAATAAATAATTTTAGTAGTGTTTTAGATACATTCGCCAACACTTTCGAGTATTGGGAACAGGACAGATCAATCTGGAAATTAATCAAGTCAGTGTCTTCCAACGATTAAACTGTTAAACCAACAGATGTTATGCACCCAATCTTGTGGTTTGTGGGGATGTTAAGTGACTCCTAGTGGTGAAACATTTTTGTGTGTTTCCAGTTGGGAAACGAGAGCTACCCAGTTTAGTACTGTAAACCAAAGCAATTGCATTATTTGTAGGAGAAAAAAAGAGGAAGGCGATAAAGGAAAGTACATGTGTTTAACTCCTTCAGGATGAGGTTATTAGTAGTTATAATAAATTGATAGTTTTGGTTATGTTAATAGTTTGTTAAAAAGTATAGTTCGAAATAATTTAATACATTACTGAATAAAATTATAGATGTAAGTTATTTTTGACAAACCGTTGTATAACAGATTTTGATCCATAATCAAAATTGTCCCATTGACCTGTCTCATGCTGAAGGAAGTTTAACATACATCCTCCTCAGCCATTCTCTCCCACTCACAAGCATAGTAATTCCTTAGATTTTCAACACAAAACTGGTCAGCTCCCGTTTACTAACTACTTTCGCGTACATGAATCGTTTAATATCTCTTAAAACACAAAATTGGATATTCTACATCTATTAAATTACCGAACGGCTTGATCTGACAGCGTAGTAGTTGGAAGACAATAATTTGATGATGTAGATTCTGAATTTGCCTGAAATGGGACAGATTTTGTTATAATAAGCAATGGATCAATTTTATCATATTCATACAGTTACTCAAAAGTTCTGGACGTAACCAATTTACTAAAACATAATTGTGGGAACGTACGAATTAATGATAACCGTCATCGTCACCTAATGGACGGAGAATGCTTATTAGAATTCAAAGTGAACCATAAAAGGCATTATCTTTAAATATTTATGTATGTGTATGTAGTGCCAAGCCTCACATCTATAATTTCCCATTCCGAAACCTTTTTCTATAATCATTGGGTGAGTAAAACAAATAACACCTATTCACCTCACCCGCCTCGAACGAAAAGCGCCCAGGAGTTCGGTAACATCCGTAATTTTTTGTCGCCAGGGGAACTAACTGCGTAACTCTGAATGCCTTAATGCTCCTTTTACACGCCAAAACGTAATTACGAGCTTAGGTACTTTTTCAACTGTGGCGATAATATGCAGACGTCTATATTTCGATTAATCTCTGGCATGTATCGAATCGTTCGCAAATATAATATTTGTAATCAAAGATCGTCATGCGATGTAATTTATTCTCGTTGTCATGCTTTCGAAATATGACTCGATTTCCCAAGTTGGGTTGGTATGATAAATGTTATGCGTGACTTGGCCAGTGTGTTAACGTTTATACTTTTACATAAATAATTAAAAATATTCTTCTATGTCCATACTAATTATTTTATTCATTTCGTTGTTGTTTATCTCTATTGAGTAACATTACGACAATGCATACAACTTGTGAATCGTAAGTTATGTGTAGCTTTAGGAGTGCGTTTTGACAAATGGGACTCTTGGTTACATTGTAGTTTTATAATAAGTGAAGTAGAGTTTGCTCTTCGGACATGGCCATTGTATGCTTCATGTATGGCATGATTTATCGGCGGGGTGACAGGGAGAGACCATAGATAAAGGGAAAGATAGATCCCCGGGGTCATGGGGTGGCGGTCGCAGCAGACAGTTTTCCCTTGGCCCCGTGGCAGAAACGATTATTCACTTGCTCGCTTCTACTGAACTGAAAAAGAACGAGCTGTGGAGAGTACACTCGGAATTGAAACGAATGCCTGTAGCGTAGTACGCGAAGGAGAGACCAAATTCGAAAATATATCAGGGAAGACCACTTTTACTTGTTTTGTCCTTTTACTCCACATTTATAAAATCAGTTTCTGATGTTATATCAATTTTTTATATAAATTTTGAGAGCAGCTCGACCTCAGCAGCTCCGTATTGGTTTTCTTTTTATCTCGTAATTTTATAGGCCTCTGGTGAGGTTTCTATCAGTCAATATTAATATTGGTGATAATAAAAAGTTAGAAGAGGTTAATGACATACCTATAGTAAATTATTATTAGAAACATTTATAACAATATTTTGAAAGTGTTCCAGATAACATATATTCACTTCCTTTGTGATATAGTTTTCGTACAATGAAATAAATGATTAATATATCGACGATGATCCGCTTCCATTAATAATTGATCCATAAAGTTGTAGCTGATGTCCTCGAGAAAATAAATGATGTGTTGACTGATAAGTTTAAATAATTTCTCAGTTTGTGCCTCGACCTGTCTGGATTGTGTTGGCAAAGAAGAAGCGATAGACGTTGCATCATGAAAGCCGTGGCCCCGGTCTTTGATTTATCGTTGTTCACTAGGAAGAATGGGACGCGGAAACGTTGTCTTTTCTGTTTTCCTTCGGGCCGCCAGTCGTACAAATGGCCTAATGCTTGTACTTACAGGGCTTTTATGATCTTTCTTTCTAAAATATGGCACGTCAAATCGGACAACAGAGTGGGTTTGTTGGACAATAATCCAGTGAAAAGGTGATTAATGACAGATTAGTATTACGATGCGATACGGTAGCTGGACTACAACTTCTCTTATTTTATTTACGAACGGCATGTCAGTTATTATTGTTGTCATAACAACTTTTAGTAGTACTCTTTAATGACCCTTATTCCAGAAAATGGTGTAGGCATGTAGGTATTCTTTATTACTGTTCCAGTCTTTTCCATCATGGATGAACATTTTTTATTGCTGCTGTTATTTTTTGTCATTTATTTTTCAAAAACGAAAACCATCCATGGTGTATGCAGAGGTGAGGTGTCTGTTGTGATTGGATTTCTGGTCTTCTCGGTCCAATCAGTTCGGTGTTCTACATGAGACCGGCTAATTACGATAACGAGTGCGTAGCGAGATTGTAGCCATTAACGACACTTTTTATTGCCACGTAATGAAGGGCCCCGATCTCGCTATCGGCATATAATTACGCCGATTGCATGTTATTAAGTGTGGTTTCCATAAAAACTCTGATTATAAACCGCGCCACGGACGCGCCCAACCGCCGCCCGACTGGCGTATAGATGGCGGGACGAGCCGCAGAGTCGTGACGCATACAGGCTAAAACCCGGACGGTCTGGCGATGGGCGGCGTACGAGAATTACCCGAATGACAGTTATAATTTCACGTGTGAGTCTGTCCCGGGTTATTTTCGCGTGATTGATGGCTTCTCGACGACTGACAAGTGCTTATTACCAAGTCGACGGCTAATGTGAAAACAGTGGCGTGCGGCGCCTCGATACTACCACAGTTACTTAGAAGAATAAAAATCTGAAAACAATGGTTAGTTATCATGATACTCGAGTACGTATCAGTTAGTAAGTAACCTGTCGATAATGATATTGTTGCATCTATTTATATTTAACTATGTATCACATAAGGTAATAACAACGTTCCTAAGATCGCACTGAACACTTTCAGTAATTTTTTTATTTCCAACTGGGATTCACACTTAGAAAAGATCGGATGCCCATTTGGTTGTAATAAACAATTAACGTGATTTATTGCGGCTTCATTGGCAATATGGAGTTGCGAGCAGTGTATAAGGGTTGAAGCAAAGTTAAGTGTGGTAAGGTAGTTGGTTTGTCGGTGGTGGTGGTGGTGTGTATAAGGTAATAATAGTGGTCTTTGTTGTTTCTCTGAGGAAACAAATCGTGTAAAAGTTGACATATCACATAACTTTATGACTGTAATTTTTTAAACTTTAAGTGTAATTTATACAGAAATGTACAATATACTGAGGGTCAAAATTAAAGCTTATTGGTTCCAACCCCCCCTTCTTTCATGCAAGTATTTCTATGGTTTCCTTGGATTATTTCGACGAATGCTTGGACAAGTAATATTCACTATTCGTTATTTCCTCCATCTCATCTTTCTCCCCTTAATTACTACTGATCCAATCCCACGTTTCCTAAAAGGAGACTGAGAAATGTTTTCCGCCCTACCTATCGGGTTAATTTAGCCCAGGACATGCCCTGCTGTTTGGAGTGTTCTGGATAGCTTTTAAGTAGCGTTCTGGGTTTTTAAATTTTCTCAAAATCCTCGAAAACTAGTATTACAACTTTCTTTGTTTTTTTTTTACTCTAACCTAACCTAAAATCCTGTTTGAGAAGTTTTCCTGTATTTCTCTTTTAAATTCATCCCCTCTAAACAAACGATTACTATGAAGTACTACCCTTATCCGCGTTCTGTCATTCAACCGAAATGTCCTAAGATCGCACTGAACACCTTCGGTATTTTTTTAATTTCTCACTGCGATTCACATTTACAAAAGATAGGATGCCCATTTAGTTGCAATAAACAATTGACGTGATTTATTTCTGAATCTTTGGCAATATAGAGTTGCGAGCAATGTACAACGGTTAAAGTAAGCGTCGTCCTGTGCTATATACATTCAGGACACGCCGGCGACTTCATCAAATGCCAGGCTTAGTCAGATAACAAGCTGTTAATCCGGAACTCTGGGAATGCAATTCACACCCGGATTTACGGCAACTTCTGCTCCGACGCCGACCCCGATGTCTCTCGAAAATCTGCTTAACGGCGGACCGTGAAAGCGTTTAGCAGTAAATAAAATCCACGGCCCCATTTGCCCGGAACACGATAGGAAAGGGATAGATAGAGCGGCCGCCAGGATGGCCTGTGGCACATCGTTTCATAGGGACGTGTTTCCCACCTAAACCCACCTTCCTACCTAACCTAACCATCGACCGCAATAGAATATCTTTGTCTGGCTTAGCGGACGCTAACGTTCCACAGCTACCGCCTCCACCTTCTCATCCTCAACTGGTGATTTTAACATCGAGCGTGAATCATGATTTAATGGGTACAGCGCTGGCCCGGAATACTAATGGAAATTGCGCTTTAGAATGATCTTTTCAGCGATAGAAGTGGTTTCGGTAATGGGACGATTTCGTTATATAAAATCGTTTGTTACTCCACTTGGAACCAAAGAAAACGATTTAATCGATACTTAAAAGGCACTTGAGAAAGAAACGAGGATTTTTATTAGACATATTATAAGAATACATAAAACACCATATGCTCCTTAAGTGCAGACAGATATATCTACACAATTAATACAATTATAATAAAAAAAAATTATTAAGGACACTACTATTGTCTTTCTCTTTATTATGTTATAAATAGTAAAAGAGTTGGGTTCTGTTCTTTTTCGGTTTGTTGAAGATAATGTACCTACGTACATAATAAGTATGTCCGTATGGTGAGGTGGAGTTCCAGCAGTCTGTTATTATAATGGAAACAAAGGCTAAAATAAAATGCTGTCAAGTGCGTGGTTCTTGTACGTAGAAAAGAAGCTTATAAATCAGAGGAGGTTATAATTTATATTGTTGAGTGGAACACAATGGTCATACAAGCGAGATATTTTCACGCGATGCCTTAGCGGCGGTGAAGATAATAATGCCACACGGCGGAAATGCTGTCATCGTTTCTTTTCGTTGCAGTCTTGCAAAAGAACGTTTCTGTTGTGAACTTAAGAATCTTAATAGCGCAGCGGGGAAGTTTCTTTTTTCTAGGAAATTATTAGACGACGTTGCTATAAAAGAATGGTTGTTTGCATCAGAAGAATTTGAACTTTCTTTACTAATCACAATCACCCCAGTCATCCGTTGTAAAGAGAGTTGAAGAGGACAAATTAGTTGGAAACATGGTCTGGACCACGTTGTCTTCGTTATATGGTTAAAAAATGGTTTATAATTCTATGAGTATCTACTAATACGGTAAAAGCTGCAGGCCACCATCTGAAGAAACGATAAATAATGATGGCCGTATGTCATAATTTAGCCTTCCATGTCTTCGGTTTAACTAGAAGCGAGATGAGTCGCTCGTTGGCAATGTTTGTTATTTATATGTATGTATATTCGTATAGGTACGTACTTCTAGGCAGAGATCCAACGTATGGGCATTATAAGTAACAGCCACAACAACATAAGAAAACCAGTAGGAGATCTGACTGCAATATTGCTTGCGAGTCAGTCTTTCTCCCTGATTACGTGGATGCTCGTGCATTTGTTATGCACGGTTGATGGTCTCCGGCAGATGTTTGTATGTATGCATGTATATTACCCACCCGACTGGCGTAATCTTTCCTCCTTGTTTTTAATGCGCGATTATTAGACTGAAATGCTAACTCGAGACTGATTAACGAGCACCGAGAGGTCGAACAGGTGCTGCACGTATATACAACGTTTTCAAGTTTCATGCAAAAATTGGATCCGTTCGCTCATCTTTTGTATATAGTGCAACAGGCGAAACATCTTACCACTTCTCTGGTTTTCCATTTTGTGCCTTCAATCCTTCTCAAAGTGATTCCTAAGTCACACGGAAAGATCATAAAGATTCAGGACTCTTGTGTTCTTCATCGGAATTCTGACCAATTGAATAATTAATAATAAGGGGACGTGTTTCAGACGATGGGATTGCCTCCATTACTTTTGTGAATTCGTGTATTTTATACAAATGTCGGCTCTTCAATAAGTGATACTTGAAAATGCTTCTTCACTGAAGTGTGTCTGGGAGCAATTATTGAATTAAAATTAATTGAAGAGCAAAAATTTCTGACGCCATATTCAGACACCGTTTGAATTTAATTACCTACATTACAAACGATTGACTCAAACTAAATAAACTACAGTCCATTAAATCATCAACAAAATATAATTTATAATATATTCTGAAACCCAGCAAATGACCTTTTAAAAATATTAAACGAGACAGATTTAAAAAAATCGTTTCCTTTTAATTGCAACTATTTGTCAACGGATCCAAAAAGGATGCCGAACAACAATCACCTTATTATTAATATGTACAGAATATGTAATATATTTCTGCATGAATTTTAATGTCACGATTTCGAAATTTAATATGTGCAATATTTAAAATTACAACGTTTTCTTAATGACGTACTTAATACTGTTGCTACCGATGTTGGTGTCGAAAAGGGAGAGAAATTTGTCTGGTATCTCCAGCGGACCCACGTTCACTTGTTGGATTAAAACGGTAAATAATTAACGCGATGCATTTGTCATTTAGTATTAATGAAGTCGAAACGGTGCCAACTCGCTAAATTGATTATACCAAAAAGTGTCTTCTGCATTGTAGTCATTAAAATTATTGCCAAGCTGTTAAGAAAATGAAGTAGGAAAGGACGCCGCCTCTACATCTTCGAACAGAAGCTGTTGAAATGACATCGTCTTTCAAGAATTGTCCCTTTAAAGATCCTTATATTGTTTTATTATGTTAATTGTTCAAGATGGACTTGTTGACAGAAAATAAAATTGCTTCATTTCGAAAGCAACGAACTTCGAGACGAAAACATTTTGAATAACAAATTCGAGAGCATCATTTTTATTAATGAACCTTTTCGAAATTAGTATTTTACGATCAAGGAATTTAAATGGGTTACAAACACCCAGTATGTGCCTGAGAAGTCTGGTAGCGTGCACGTGTTTTGCGGCATGTCAGTGGTAGGTTAACAGTGGCCACCGTAGACCACCGATAGCAGCCCCATTTGCATTAAACATTTCCAATTCTTCAAACGGGCACATTCGAAACTGAAATATGTGCATGCTCTCCGTGCCCGGTGCCGTTGGAACGAACGAGCGCGATAATTTATCACGCCAGTTAAATTGACTCGTAATTTATGTTTTGTAAAAGTTACTAGACTGCTAATCTAATCGAAAACTCGATGCAAGCATTTCTAGCGCACGCCTGAATAAATCATTCCGTATATGTACATTCTTATGCATATACGTATTAGGTATGTGTGTTGGGGGGTATCCATACGTGTGGTGGTATTAACATATACGTGCGGTGTACTTCCAAGGCAAAATGTGGGCAGGTAGTTAGTTTGTCGGTGGTGGTGGTGTGTTCAATTGTATTAATAACCGTCTTTGTTGTTTCTCTAAGGGAAAAATTGTGTAAAGGTTGCCATGTCATACAGCTTGATGACTGCAATTTCTTAAACCTTGAAAGCGTAAACACACAACATACTGACGGTCCAAATGAAAGCTTATCGATTCCAAGCCCCCCTTCAATTCTTTTATTTAAGTTTTTCTATGATTTCCTTGGATTATTTAGACACATGCTTGGACAACTGATATCCGCTGTTCTTACTTTCCTCCATCTCATCTTTCTCTCCTTAATTACTACTGATCCATTCTCATGATTCCTAAAAGGAGGCTGAGAAATCTTTTCTACCCTACCCATCGGGTTACTTGATCCCAGGACATGCCCTGCTTTTTGGAGTGTCCTGTATAGTTTTTAAGTAGCGTTCTGGGTTTTTAAATTTTTTAAATATTAAGGGACATGGGTGTAGCCAAGGTAGGACCCATTTTCTCAAAATCCTCGAACAACTTTCTTTGTTTTTTTACTCTAACCTAACCTAAAATCCTGTTTGAGAATTTCCTGCATTTCTACTTTTTTAAATTCGTCCCCTCTAATCTAACGATTACTATGAACTACTACCCTTATCCGCGTCCTGTCATTAAACCGAAATTTCCTGGTGTTTCACCTTCAAATCCCTTTTTCCAAAATTGGAAGATACCACCCCTAGTTTAGCACGTAGGTCAAAAGGATCATCCAGCACTGAACGACTACATTTGAACAACCCCGACAATGATTCTTCTTGTTTATCTGACCTGTCGCTTACTCACTCGCTGGCATTTTTGATATATGTTTACGGTTTGTTAACATGGAAAATACTTTTCCTTTTTTCTCATCGGTTTTATGCATGAAATCATCATGATAATGTACGAGTTTGGGTGCTGTTTTTAATGACTATTCAACGTTAATTCGAGCCTCGAGGGGCCCGTTTCCGGTGAAAAGTCCGGTGATAATTTACCGCGCGAGAAAGATATTAATTAAAACGTAACGACTATCAGGTTAATAACAAGTCGTTTCTGATGCAGCCGCCCGTGTTCGTACAACATTCATACGTTGTATTTATATATTCTTGTTAGGCTAATTAACGGATTTAATTATCGTAAATTGTGAGCTGTCAGCTCGGTTATTAATTACGTTGGATTATTTACGCACCCAGCGTTACCACTGTAATATGCTTCTGCGGTCGTGGCCATCCGTGTAACAAACGCAAATATATATTTATTGTTATCGCGACCGCTGTCAACCGCTGCCACTGCAATTGTTTGCATTAGTTACCTACTATGTCCTCGCTTTGTTACGCTTCGTCGATCCAGTTAAGTAGTCGCAATCTCGTTCCGAAACATGGCTGATACAAACTTCACAACGAACGTCCGGATCATTGAACTGCAAGGGATGATACAGTCAACGAATGTGGAATGCTACTATTATATACAGATCATACGACGTTAATCGACCAACCGAGCGGCTTGGTCAAGTCGTCTAGATCATTGCTTAGCATTCGGGAGGTCACCGGTTCGATCCCGGGGCCGGCTACTCTGGTCCAAACTTTTCTATGGTTTCTTTTTGAATCATTTAGACAAATGCTGGGACAGTAATATTCCACAGATAGTCCTTTCACTTCTCTTCTGTCTTCATTTCGTCCGTCTGATCTTTCTCCCCGAAACCACCACCCACCCATTCCCACGATTCCTAAAAGAGGCTGAAGAGAGCCTTCCGCCTCTACCCTCCGACTTTCCACACCAGAGGTAGACCGGAGTGACAGCCCGCCCACCAATAAAACACCCAAAAGGGTTGTTTTATTTTAAATCAACCAAAAGCAGAAAATTCGAAAGCTCCAATTCAACGGATCTCTGAGCATTATCTTTCACTACTTATCGAACCCGACCAAGTTTAGTTTTGATATTATCTCATTATTTTGCTGGTGTTCTTCATTGTGAAATCAAAAGGAATGCAAATACAACATCGTTCATCAAGACTTTTTTTGACCCAGTTTATTTGGTATCTGTTGTATGGAAGTTGATGTGGGCCTGCCTATGTAACTTTTCTCTTATCGCCCCTGTGTCATTTTTCATTGGCTCAAACATGCTATATTGCATTTGAAAACGACTTTTCTGTTTATCGTTACGGAAACGTTAAACGCGTTGCAGGAGTATGCAAATTGGTTCGGATGGGGGCACTTTGCGTGGAAGCGGGTGTTTCTGATCTCGAGTGGCAGATCAAAGTGGTCTGGTATTAAAGTTGCATCCGATGGATTGTTCCCCCTGAGGAACGCAGTAGGATGCGCTTTGACCTCGCGCTTGGATCCTTCATCCGGAAAGTAATTGCCCTTTCATCGCCCGGCGGTTCTCTGGCCAAGTAACATCCCGCGGGCTATTGTCTAAGCCAAAAACGAGACGATGCTAGTTTCCGTCAGACTAATGCTCTTCCCGTTCAATTTAATTTAAAATAAAATTACATTCGGATGCTGAATATTAAATTCTTCTCCCTCTCATAAAACAAAAAATGTAAGTAAACAACTTTACTACCCAAGCTTTCGTTCCAAGAAAACATTAGATACACCACACCGCCTTCGTTCAGTTCTTGTTAGGAATACGTCCTGAATTTTAAAATATTTTCTGGAAGCTATCATACGTAAGGAGTGTACATGATCCTCTTGACAGGATAGTGCCTGAGAAGATCCACATTTTCCTAAAATATAATAATTATAACTTTTCCATAGTAGAAAGCATCCTTCATTACTCTTTATGATAGACTAGCTATGCCCGTGACTTCGGCAGCATTTAAAATGTTTTTCTCTATATTTTTATTTTTTGGGCCATAAGGCTTTTTGCCGACGTCATTACACAAAAACATTCATTCCTTATTTTTGCCCCCTTTCGGGGAAAATTTTTACAAACTTTAAATGTCGTATTTATATCTAATCAAAAGGCTAAAAAATAAGTTTCCAGCCTCTAGCTTTATATCTACTTATCTATCTCTGTACCAAATTCTCATTTAAATCGGTTTAGTAAATTTTAGGCGAGATTGTGTAGCATACAGACAGAGTTACTTTCGCATTTATAATATTCCGCGAATTCATTTTCATCGATTTTCCCATGAGAATAAGATATTTTCCCGCAGTAAAACGTAGCCTATGTGTTAATCCAGGGTGTCAGCTAACTCCATACCAAATTTTATTAAAATAGCTCCAGCCGTTTAGACGTGAAGAAGTAAAAAACATACACACTCACAAACTTTCGCCTTTATAATATTAGTG
The DNA here is from genome assembly GCA_029378335.1 of Agrilus mali. Lineage (NCBI taxonomy): Eukaryota > Metazoa > Arthropoda > Insecta > Coleoptera > Buprestidae > Agrilus > Agrilus mali. The sequence goes on along the minus strand of CM055663.1, from coordinate 10,642,864 downwards.
TGATAATATTACATAGTCGGTCTTGAACAATTCTGTTGTTAATTTTTCTGTCATCATCATGTCATCATTATTACACAGACTCATCAAATTTGAAACGCTATTATCCTCTTTGTTTATTTGCAATAAAAACTTTTCTAATAATGATTTTATATCCATGTTTCATCATAAATCTGTGCTATAAGATGATGAAGTATTTGGTATTGTTGTGGTACGCATCTTCGAAAAATATTTCATGTTCCATTCCAACACGTCTCCACTGTCTGTCTGCTATTTCTCGTAGGTTTCGCTGTCATGTTTCGTTCGTCGGCTGCCAGCAATGCGATAGGATAATGTGAGCTGTTGGTGTTTTGACTGACAAGCGAGCTCCGCTTGCTAATTAAGATATAACGCGCCAAAGAAAATAATTGACAGCGGTCAGCTACTCATGGCGCTATTCGGAAACCTCGATGCCCCGGAGACCATGAGAACAGGAAGTTGGTCTCTATTCGTTTATGGGTTAATTAGAAAAATGTGCCGGGAATGAAAAACTGACAGGAGTGACACCAACAAGATTTTCATGAAAATGAGAGTATTTAAGCAAGTGCAATTTCTTTTCATTAGAAAAAGTTTGTCTGGTGTATATGGTAGGTGTAACAGGATTTGATAATACTGGTCTTGGCCAAACTCCTTGCATTATCCTTTATATTACCAAACATGTAATTCCAACTATCCGAATTGTTTTTAGGGAAAAAAAATTAAGACGGAAACGGATCATGACGTCAAACAACTCACTCTATGTTCCGAGATGCTGAACAAACACTGACTTTCTCTTTTTTCTAAAAAAATCCAATTATCCAAATAGGGTCTGGTCCCCCCAATTGATTCGGATAATGGAGTTGTATTGTAGAATGAATGAATGAAAACACACGGTTTATTTCGTCACGAGCCGCCACTGGTATGGCATATAGTATATAGGTGATCCATTTTTGTTCCTTCGTGTTAAGTGTTAGAAGTATACGATGTCCTTGTCAATTTCGAGGTCTTGATTTTTCTGGTTCATTTTCCCATTTCCCTTTCCCCACGTTGCGTCGTCTATATGCAGGATTATAATCGAAGGAAATTGGTTTCAGTGGTTGGCCACCGGTTGCCTATTAAGCCGTCCGTCTTTACGTCACCGGTGAATGGGCCTTTACGTCTCGGCGGGTAATTGACCATTGTGTTGTGCCGATGTGGCCTGAGGAAGCGCACAATGAGAGCGTCATTACAGGCCCTTTCAGCAGCCGTCACGACAGCGTCAAAGCATTCAGCAACGCCATCTAGTTTCGTTGAGCTGTTTCTGCCTTCCTCCTCCCTCTCCAACTCCGCCACAGCTTCAACCCTCCTCTGTTTGTATCGTCTTTCGTTTACACTCCCTCGCTCGCTCTCTGACATTCTCCTGCGCCGGCCCTGACACTTTGACAGAATAATTAAGGGTCGTACAATAACGGACGGGTTTACACGCGAAGCTATCAACCAACGCGAACGTATAGAAAAGAAATTGAACGACGTAAGCTGTCTTTGATCGGAGTTCTTTTGTAAATTGGCGCGGCGTAATCTTACTTTATTGTGGCTTATGTTTTTATCGTCAAATTAGGGGAGATCCATCGCAGCATTTATTGAAAATGTCATATTCAGAAAAAGTATACTCGTAACAAATATTATATAATAAATGTAACAAAAGTATGACTGAATTGTATTTATTGTTTCAACTCCATTTTCCTTTTCGAACAACAACAACAACATTCATTGAAAGAACAATGATGGACGTAACTAACACAACATATCACTCCACGCTGTCATCAGATGAATTGAAACTTGAATTCGATTATTTCCGAATGAGATTAAAGGCGTTGTCGTGTACTACGAGGTTTGCTTGCTATGTTATTTGATGAATTTAAAGAGGTACCAACCTGTCGTGCATGTAACATTTTACAAAAAATACCTGCAGCAGGATAATTGGAAAATAAATTAAAATGGCTTTCGTAATTGTTGCATTAAAAGTTGTCTGTGATATTGATGTGAATTTATGTGGCTTTAAAAACTAGACGCGATAATAATTTCGATGACAGAGCGAATCTCAAAAAAACAATGAGAACTAGAGGGACAGAGGAGCTTGGCAACGTCGATGGAAGCATTAATCTTCATGAGCTGTTGTCATAATTCCCCCTCGAATAATAAAAACGTTCATTTATCAAATGTAATTGTATAAATTATTTATAACACGTCAAGAGCTGCAAACAATTTCCTGTTCATGTGCCATAAATCATTTCCCATTTGCATTCGCTAATAGAAAATTGCCAGTTTTTGCCGGGCGCGACGTAATGTGACCCTGGACATTCAATTGCTCTAATGCATGTGTACATACACCGAAATAAACAAACAAACCTACTCGCTAAACCATGAATGTTTATCCACGAATAGTCCAATTTAGTTATGCTTCAACTGGGGCGTTCTTATTTTACTGTACCGTCTGTTAACAAAGCTATGAACCAGAAATCTGTGTAACATGCCCTTAAATTTTGAGGTTACATTTAATTTATTAAGGATGCAAATTACATTACTGTGCTTCTATGCTTAGTTATAGTCTCAAATACGCAATAATAATAATTCCAGAAATGATATCTAAGGACGTATCCCCAAGACTGCAACAAGAAGACAATAAAAGGGGTCTAGCATAAGAACTATAAACGTAAAGACCTCTTGACTCCATATGTTTGAACAAGATCACTTCAAAAATAACTTCTTGTAGTTATCTTTTCGATGGGCACTTTTGCAATAATTGTCTTCGTTTATCAAAAGTAAATTGGTAGATAATTTGTCCCAGTTTATTCTTTAAGTATGTTTGTACGTCACGGAGGTAATCGAACTTTGTGTCGTTTTCTTTGACGCTGAGTGTACACTTCAACTGCGTGTAATGAATGCCTGTTAACCGCGCTAAACATTGGCAGGAAACCAAAGCGTTGCTTTTGCATGTCATGTCATGTGTCTGATGTAATTGTTAAAGTGCCGGGAGTGTAATGAAAGCAATGTTGAGTCACACACGTAACAATTGTCTGAAAACTAGTTGCTTTAAATGGTTTATTTTTGGTCAATGGTGTTTACTAATTATTGAAAAAAATCAACCAGTAGGATGTTAATCTTTTCTAAAATAAATTTTCTCAAGATGTTTCGATATAATTTTAGACCATTTGAATGCTTAATTTACTTTTCCTCCATATAAGTTAACCTAACCCAACCTAATAAGTTATTTCAAGTGTTTTGTATTTCCTGGTTGGTGTTGGTTACCTTAAATTTGTTACTGAGTCTATCTAGTTTGCCAAGCAACTAACCGTTTCTGGACCGGGACAAATACGGTTTCGCTATATTTTCACTTAACCTTTCGAAAACGAAAATAGAAACAGAATTAATGACAATGGGATAAATTACGGTACATGTGTCCAACTTGACATGTTTATGGGTAATTCTTGGACACCTGCCACTGCATGCATGGATAGCATTTGCTCGATGCACTTTGACATCGAAATTTTATGACTTCGACTCATTTGGCTAGACGTAATACGTCGTAACCAAACGGGTTAGTTTTAGCTCTTCGCATTTTTACTGTTGCTAAGCAGTAAAGTTAACTTTGTTTCTTTCCGAGGTGTTAACTGCATGCTTATCATTTTTTTGTGGGCTTTACGTAAGGTGGTAGGCGACAAGCAATTCTTCCTGTCGAAATATTGAAAAGACTGCTGTAGTTATGGCATTTTTGTGGGAAGAAGGAGGATTCCTTAAAGGCCTCCAAACAACTTACATTCCTGAAGAACTCTAGTTTTTCCAAATTCCTTCCATTTATCTTTGGCCTTTTAAGTCTCTTTATGTAGGTTTTTACACTTTTAAAAAAGGCCTCAAATACTTTCCAATACATGTGGTAAGGTATACAATATAAAAAGAGAGGGTAAATGTCTTTGCAATCTCAAATCCTTCCAAGGCACCAAGTATTTTTTAAAAACAGGACATGTCTATTCTTAAAGTTCATATAATGAATTTATCAAATTGTAAGAAAGCTTATTGGGGAAAGGAAGCTGAGGCAACATCATTGAGAATGAATGGAATTCAATGAATATAAAAAAGTAAACTCTGAAGGATTTGTTTCACATTAAACTCATTCGTGAAATATGAGTAGAGCAGATAAATTTGGGAGCTTTTAGATCTAAATCATTTGTGAAAAATGAGACGCAACCAGCTGATTAATATCGCTTGAGCGTAAATATTCTCTTGACGGTGTAGTGAACGGGAGACAGGACGACAAAAAAAAATAAAAATTAACGACGGCAGCTGTTCGGAGTTAACGTCAGGCCAAAACATCATCGCGATATCAACAAATTACCGCCCACCGCGAGACAGCAACGTCCTTTCTTTAGGAGAGTCGTCCATTTGTCAGCGGCGGATGTTGACAAACGCTACCGCCGCGCCTTCTTATTTTCCATTTTTCTTCCCGTTGAGCAGTGACAAATGATCAACGTACAATTGGAACAGCTCATAAATAGCGATAATATTACCGTGTGGCAACATCGCGTCAGCTAGCGTATTTTTTCTCATCACATGACGGGCCACTTGAATATCGTAGTGATGGGAATTGTCGTTACTTTTCAGTACTCGTATGTAATTGTTACTTTCGGATCTGGTATTCGTTACTTTGTATTCGGTACTTAGTAATCATTAACGATAGCCGGCAATAGGTAGGTATTAACATCAGCTGGAACCGGTAATGATGCGGTTTATATATATATATATACACTTTCACAAATTAATGTAAATATGTATCGAGTACAGACTTTTATACTACCGAATTTGAAAAGCGACCTGTACTGTATAATAACAGATACGTAAGCAGACTTGAGAAGAGTAATAGGTAAGTTAAATAACAGAGAGCGCTGAGATTTCTACCTCAGTACTTTCGCTCCTATTCGAAGTCGTTGGTGTTCGTACGATACCAATAACAGAAACAGAGTACGAGATACGATATACGATTTACGATACATATACGATATACGTTATACGAATTAGCACGTACGCAGATACGTAAGAAGCGAGTCGGTACCGAGTAACGATTACTTTTGAAAACGAGTAATCGTTACTTCGGGTATTTGGAAGTAACGGATATAAAGTATTCGTTACTGTATTACCCGCCCATCACTAGAATATCGTTTTAATCAAGATATATGCGGACGCGTAAGCTCACCTTTTATACTGGTTCTTACAATAGCACTTTAATTATGTACAATACAGAATATAGACGCGGATTAAGTGAAAAATTGACATGGATCCAGTGGCGGCTAGTGTGTAGGTGCTGCAGAGCTGCAGAAAGGTGCTGTGCACTACTGGAACTCTATTTCCTCATCTCAACTCCAAAAGTTGCTTTCATAAATGAGACCATTCAATAAAGAACACACCCTTAATTTAAATACCAGTCGCACCTACAATTACTCCAATATTTAATAAATAAGTTTATTGATGTGTTTATCTATTTGCAAAAAGGGTACAGTAAATGTAGAAACATGTTTCCAGTCTCCATACGTTGTTAGGTAGCCCCGGTGTTTTCCGGGATATTCATCGTGAATAATTTATCGATGATTTAATAGACAAGAACTCGTTGTTGGTAATTAATTGTTATCGATGTTATTTTTAATGAGCATCGTGTGGTTGCGGACAGAACGGACGTTTGGTACACGTAGTCCGGTCCTGTTCTTGTACCCACGTACAAACGTCTTTACATTAAGCAGTTGTCGGGTGTGTTCGCGAAGACAAATGGGCCGCAGTGCATAATGCGTCGGGATACATAGCGTATACTTAATAAAATGGCGTGTGTGAGTGTCGGTGAATAATAATGTAATTTGTTGCTGCCAACGGTGACCTCACAGCTGGAAGACAGGCACATGATCATTAACTTTGCCAGGAGATGATTTCTCTTATTTCTGGATGGGTAGCACGCCTACGTCGCGCCGCACCGTCTCGCGACCTACGTCCTCTACCGATACGCAAACGAACTAACCAACTAACTAATAACACACCCAACCACAATTTAATTAAAAATGTGTATCTATCTATTTAGTTAGAAAATTACAACTTGGTAAACTTTAATAAGATAATTTATTGAATAAGTTGGAAAAGTAAAATTTTTGTAAAAGCGAAAAGTCGCTTTGAAACGCCGTGACACGTGAAGGAAAGGCGGGTTGTGTGTATATATCTATGCTGAATATTGTAATCAGCGGTTAACGTTACAATGGCTCATAAATATTGTGGACGAGAAGTGTCTGTAAAGATCGCCTGGGAAATCATAATTAACGGCGATATTTTAGGTGATTTATCATACGGTGCTCCGGTACGTCCACGTCTGGGGCATGATTGATTGGGAGTAGACATGAAATAAAATCTACAACGCGGCAACATTGATTCCACCGCTCGTTTTAGGGATGGTTTAGGACATACGAGGGGCGGGAATCAAATAACGAAATAAATACAATATGTATTTAGAGAAAAGCAGTATAACTACCATGGTTAATTCTAACCCAGGATTAGAACTGGTGACTCTGGTCTAGGCGGTCGAAGTTGATCGCTAAATGAAATATGATTCTTTTAGAAACCTAATGGAAACAAAATTGAGACAATTTTGTCGTTGGAAGACATCATTTCTTGTAGGTATCTTATTCTTTCTGTTTTCGCCATTGGGAAGATTTTTCAATGTCTGTTTCAATCGTAAGGTTAAGAATAAGGAGATATACGCAAAGTTTACCAGCTTAAAGCGGTGTCAGACAATCATTCTATTCTGTCTGTCAACTCACTTTGTAGAAGGATCATGGCACTGATTTACAAGTTGAAGACAATTGCTGCTTATATTGAATACAATAAACAGCTTAAATTAATTTGCTTTGTTCACAATTTTTAAGAACTATACAATCTACTAAACGGTGTTACTGTATATTTTAATTCACGTCATTACTTATACTTATTATTAAATATATAAGTTAAAAGAATATTTTTATCTATGGATCTCTTTAGAATCATATTGCGAACACTTAAGCTGTTTAAGGCACGTACAGGAGTGTGGTCTGTGGTGTTAGAATGCTGTGCCGCGTGGTGTTTTTAGAACTTGATGTATCGGAACTGTCGGTCCGTTCGAAGGATAAATGAAATGGAGGAAACAGTAACATTAATCCCACAGACTGTATCGCCTCTGCCGCTCTTTACATCGACTTGCCAAGAGGACGAAAACGCTGTCATTTTTCAAGTTACGCCTCTAATTTATTACGTTTATTGCGTAGATTTATATTGGTGCTGACTTCTGAAGGATTCCGGAAAGAATTTATCCACTATGTTCATCGTTTCGAGTTAAAATAGAAATACTATTATATTATTTCTGACGTTCGTAATAAAATTCGCTATACCTAAACATACGTACTTGTTCTTTACCTCACGTTAGGAAAATAATAATAGCAAATAGTAACGTCAACATAACGGAAATATAAATAAGCAAATTTCAAAGTCTTGGATTGTAATAGTTTGACATTAGGAGTGTCGCCTGTAATTATAATTTGCAATTACTGTTATTACTAGCACCGCTGTAAGAAAGCCTATAAGTAATTTATGAGAATTAATAGAATAGATATTTTAATTAGCATTTTCAAAGCAGTTACGAAACCAATTATCCCATTAAAGAGGCTACGCTACTTTACGTTTCTTGTTTCCTTATTTTTTCTTTCGCTGCTGCACACCAAGTGCACTGTTCGCGTTTACCTAATTGTGCCTCTAATAAGGTTCTCGCTCGGTCTTGCTGAATCACATTACTGCAATTAATTTATTCTGTGTAATTGTCCACTCCACCACTGTTGTCACACTTCTTTTATTCTTGAAAATTCTATCTCTAGGTAAACTATGATCAATAGTTACAATTTCCTAATTATTAATAAATAATTTACGAGAGCTAGCCAACGACTACCTACCTTGAATTTTTAAGCAATACTAATAAAGATGCGAATCAGTGTGGTAATAAATTTTGCTACAGCTCGGATGAGCAAAAATCAATCATGCACACGGAAAGTAGGACGTACGTTCAGTGCGGTATAACTTGTCATAGTTGAGCAATTTTTGAATTTGCTCAAGAACATGATGACATAAATACAAAAAAATTTGTAAAATAAAACCACAAATTGGCTGACCGATGAGCATGACGGTTTATCATAATTTTTGATATGTATAACAAATAAATTGTAAGGTATGGCAACGCTGAGCCACTTTGAGACAATAAGGCAGTAATCGTTCGATCGAGATAGTCATCTTGACATAGGTAAAATATTATTGCGAGTCAGTTCTTTTAGCTGCTGCTGGCACGCACGCCTTTCTCTCTCCGATTAGCATAATTATGCGCTTACAGTTTTAATTAAGATATCACTTGCTTATGGGAAAGTGTCATGCGAACGAATAACGTCTGACATGAAACGGGCAAGGAACGATAGCGACTCGACGTCTTGACAGAGAAAAATGACGAAACGTTTTAATCTGCAATTATACGCGAAGCTCGCTCGTAAGAACAGACAAAGAATGAGGAGAATGAGAGAGAAACCAGTTGATCGCATTTTTAAGCTTTTCATGCGGCAAATTCGTTAATTCGACGTTTTTGCAACACAAAACCGAGCACAATTTTAATTAATCAACAACTGACCACAGATATTCTTAACACGAATCGTTTCACGATTGATTATGTGAAAATCATAACTAGGCTGAGGGGGAAAGTAATGAAAATAATTTTGAGTAGAAATACATTACGTACCTCTATGTATAATAAACATTAGTATACCTATGTGAAGATCAAAATTATGTGGTAAATCCGAATGTAAGATTAACGACAACCCGTCTACCGCTAATAACGTGCGTCGAAAAGGATGTAGGATTGGAAGTAGTGGAAGAAGAAGAAAAGCTCGACAGGTTCGTTGGAAATAAACGAGCGTCGTCGCTGGTAAGCCGCCGTGGCGCGTCGCAACGCTTCGAGGAGCTTCCGTCCGGAACTTTTTCCGATTTGTAATATTGCCGGAGTCCTGATTTATCGACGGCACCTCAGGGAACCGAGGGATAAATGGAACGGATGAAGCGCTAACATTAATCCACCGAGCTGGTGCTCGAAATTTTTCCGCAGAACCATTCGTTTCCACTTGACAGCCAAAGACGGTAATCTGCTAAAAGAGGAAGTGGAATGACAGTCGGATCTCGATTGCGATGCTCTCACCTACTACGTAATTTTATATATATATATATATACGTATGTTTCTTCTTTCTTTTCTTTCTGTGTCCTCTTCGCGTCACCTCTTTTTCTCAAATCCTGCAAGTCATCCAGATGCTGTCCCGAAAACGTCACTCATGTTACACGTACTCCTTTTACATCGGAACTGACAGCTTCATGCCGGAACGGCTCAATCGGAATCACGGCTTTCAAAATAACTACATACCAGGAAAAATTATGTGGGATTTAAAAGTGAAAGAAGCTAACACCCGCAGTGTTTTACTCGCTTTCTATTTCTTTCCAAATACTTTCGTATATTTTTTTCACATGTGTCTTTTTTATTAGTTTCTGGCCATTATTTTAGTAAATCACAAAATACAGCTGTGTAAATCAAACTCTAATTTATAAGTTATGAAGTAATTTCCCATTTATTTTGCGGTGGTTAATATAACAGCAATTAATATTTATTTCAAGTTTTGGAAAACGACCGTTAGTTTCTGGCGCTAGCGTGAGTTTGTGTTTTCCGTGTCTAGAAAATAGAGGAAAGCCATTCCGTTTAAACGGCAATGCGCAACGACTTCCTTCCATTCGTTCATTCTGCTTGCCCTGTCGCCTGCCTGTTCGCCTTTATGAACGTCTTCAGGAAAAAGCCCCGCACCACTCGAGCTGTTTGCATTTCCGCAGACGTTGACAAACGATCGCGAGAGATGGCGCTGCATTCGTCTTACAAAGTGCGAACAAGATACCAACTACCGCCGTAAAAGAGCCGTTATAAATTACATCGGCTCTCGTTGCTTATTTGCCCGTACTCTCTTTACAGTTTGCGGAACTGAATGCAACACATTTTTATTTACCTTTTACTTCTTTTAAATGAATATCGTGATTGTGGAAACATTCTTAGTAGTTTTTTATGCGATTGAATAAGTAGATTCATGCGTCTAAAATATTGAAATCAGAATAGGGGCAGGGTGACAAAAACTTTCGAAAGACGTTTCAGTAGTCTTTATTTCTCAAAAGACAGTTATCTTAGAAGCACAATCGATTGTAGGTTATGTTGCTTGAAAACTACCCCCATTAGGTAGTGTTTGCATATGAGTCCGTGTAGCCGTTGCCGAATCCTTTTCTTTGCGACCGACGTCGTCTGTCCCATAAAGGAAAATAAATGAAGTCATTAGGAAGGGGCCGTGTCCTTGTATTTTTGCCCGCATTTGTTGGCTCTTGTCGCCTGCTTTATCACTGTCGTCGGGGTGAGCGTGACGCGATTTGTCAAGGGCCTTCGACTCGTTTAGAGTTCCTGGGGACTTGCCGGGGCCTCGCACTCACACACATGCACACAAACAAACACCAGCGACGCCGTGCACACACACACACACACACACGGCGGAAGACTGATGGACCCGCTGATTATACGACTGAGTTTGATGAATGATAGGGAGGCATTTCTCTCGCCACGAACGCACGAACCTTCGCAAGAAAAAGAGCAAACATCGGGAAAACCACAAACAACGGACACCGTCGAAACACCCGCCGTCCATCACGTCCAAATGTTGATGGATAACCGCTTCCCTATTCGTTAGCGTCCAACTGTAAACACGTTGTTAAGGGAAATAAAATCTTTTTGACGTCTCAAACGAGATTAATTAATCGGTCATCCCTGAGCACAAGGAACAAACAGGTTTTTTAACGTACAAAATATATTGTTTCTACCTTTCTCTATACGAAGGATCCATTCCATGAGGAACATCCACTTCATCTCTCATTTCGAATATTAATACAGACAAAACGCCTATTTGGCCAAATTTCCATAAATTACACTTTTTTTACTTATATTGCTCCATTAAAAGAACTTGAAAATTCCTATTTATTTCTTTGTTTTAAAGTAAAATCGACAATAGCAATTATTTATTTGACATCATAAATTGAATTGCTTGGAACCACATCCAAAACATAATTCCACACGAACTAATCAATTCGCCCCTGCCATTCTTTTAGCTTCCCTTGTCTGCCAGATAACAGAAATTTATTTCGATGTGGTATTAGACAAATCCGCTGCCACGTTTAGAGGGGAAGGGTACAGACAAGATTATTCGACAATTCCAGTTATTGCCCAAATTGGCTTATGCGGTGTGTCCACGCCGACAACTACATAGGATTCCAATAACTTATGCTGCACGTCCGTGGCGGGTAGTGATTTATCGATGCGCCTCCAGGGACTATTCCAGGTCTTCCGTAGTTAATTAGAAATAGCTTTGTTCGAAGATTAATGAAGTGGTCGCCGAGTAGCAGATAAATTTAATCAAATATCGCCCGGTTGCGTTTAACCACTGCGATGTATCACCTGACATCCTCAGATAGGAACGGATTCATTCTCACTTACTTATTCACTACCTACATTCCGATTGTCGAAATCAACTTAACAACAAGGATAAGGACACTTTTAATTCACTTTCAGGGATTGTTAGATAGAATACATACATTTAAATTAACAATGTCCTTCTCATTGACAAATTTATTTGTATTGAAAACGTCGGGCAGTAATAACTTCATTGTCTGAAGAAAATCAGGATGATGAGATGATGTTTCAACTCTTACTACAACCATCGTGTTATCTTAAGTAGACTTTTACTTTCAGCCTTCCTTTTCCACACACCCTCGCTTCTTCTTGTGGTTCTAATCCACCTTCTTTGCTTTCTTCTGCTTTCTTCGGATCGTTTATAAGACTAAGTCTTCTAGTGCCCTCGTTTCGTCCGTTTCAACTAACCATTCCATTCCACCACTGACCACCTTCTTGCGATCACTAATGAGGAAGACTGAAGACTACCTTCGTTTCTACCCACCACCGTGTACTATGGTATAAGCCAGAAGTCAGTCAGACGTCAAGCGGTATCGGCTGGTACGAGTAAAAAACAATTGTTTATATGCTCTTGTACCATTTTTTGAGCCAAACATCGACCTAGGAATTTAACTGACATTTGCAAATGTCAATCATTTAAATCCTTCTGTTCTGAGGATGTATTATTAGCAAATTACAGTTATCGACCTATTTCCGGCAATACAATTGATGGCGATCGGAATTTCCCGTATGCTACACTTCAACTTGCACCTTGTCCATTATTAGATAAATACATACGTTGTTTATAAGTCCCTCGAACAGACACGGCCAGTACCTAAGTAAGAAACGAGTAATTACACCCTGTCATAGGCATGTTACAAATGACCGTCGTAGTAGGCGATGTCGGCCGAGTACCGTAAATATTATGTTTATCGAACCCGGTGCACCGTGGGCCGCCACTGTGGCGGCTTATCTATCTAAACAGCGGCGGCACGGGCACAACTTAACCAACGGGGCATTCGTAGTATAACTTATGAAAATGTATGTTTGTCTGTTTATCTGTACGTTTGTATAGGAGCTAGGTATATACGCGGCACGACATGCAACCGATTACTTTTGTGTGCATTTCCGTCGTGGGCGGCTGGGTATTTATTACGCCGTAACGTAAGAAACTAATTGACACCCACGGCGTTAATTGATACTTATAGGAGAACAACGGTTGTGTGATTCTTGGTAAGAGAGAAAGAGAGGGATCGTTATGCGTGGGCTATTTATTTAGCTGTCCGACCGCTCGAATGCAGGGGTGTAATTCGCCTGTCAGTGGGAAATTGAAGGTCTCTTGCGGTGGAACGACGTCCGAGGTTCAATTTGGTAGGGGTACCATGACGGAAATTCATCGCGGACGATTATCAAACAGTAAATATGTACAGATTCTTATTATTTATTCATTTGGAATATTGTACAGTAGTCTGTAAAGTAGGTTTCAAAGAGTAAAATATTAAAAACAAATCCAACAAAAGTTGTTTGTTTTTTTGTCGATATTTAAAAATCGCAATTTGCAGTTTTGCCTTCACTTTGGCATTTATCTAGAAAACTATTGGATTAATCTTAATGCTCTAATGAGATAATATGTAGAGAAATACAAGAGCATTAATTTGAATCATGTGCAAGCTTCATCATCATATGTTAGGCAGATTTGCTTGATAGATTTTTTAAAAAGCATAGTCAGCAAACCAATCAACTTCACTCGAAATCTCTGAGGCTTGTGCTGCTAATTGATTTAATATTGTTTTGTTAACAAGCTCTGGGTTGTAAAGAAAGTTGAGGTTCATATTTCGCACCACCCTACCAGGGACGGTAATGCAAATTCTACTGAGAAGATCAGGGTTATCAATATAGCTTCTAATGATTTTAAAAAAGAACAGCAGATCATGGAAACAGTCTTTGTGATTTGAGTGTATGCAGGGTAGCTTTACGAGCAATATCTGTATAGTAGTGGGAATAAGTAGGCATAGGACAGCGTAGTTTAAATGAGAGGAAGCGAAGGAATCTTTGCCTGATTTTTTCTACAGTATTTTTTTTTTTTATTTATAGTATAAACGGGAATTAAATTCCCTTTACAAAATGATGATATTCATAAGTGATGGCTAATAATTATCAAAGTTTTTATAGTAGTAATTTTCTACTAAGTATTGCACACAATTCCGTGAATAACATATGATATACTATATGAAGTACTACCGATTAATCTGAAAATATTAATACTGAGATTTTGGTTTCTGTGTAGTAGATTATTTATAAATAAGTAAAGCATCTAGTGCTTTATTTTTTAAATGCACTAACTGAGTCATTGTACCAATCAACTCTTATCAGCGATCAAGTTACCCGTGGACATGATACGATGCACAACAGATCTAGAGATACTTGATATTTGAGAAATATTTAAGTGACGGTGACCATATTTGTGAGGAGTATAATAGTATGGGTTGGACAAGAGCTTTAAAGAGTTGAACAAGAGTAGAGGGTTGAAAAAATGTAAAAACATTATTCATTATTATATAGAGAATTTTTGAGGCCTTGCTAGTGATATGAGATAATATGTGGCTCTTGAATTGTAGAGTAGAGTCCAGCAAGACTCCTAGATCTCTTATTTCAGTGACTCTTCAGAGCTTAGACGTACTGCCTTGGTAGCCGAATTGAAAAATAATATTTCGTTTATAGAATGAAATGATGGAACATTTAACTTTGTTAAGAAATCCATGATTAGATAGTCATGTAATAATTGAGTTATAATCATCCTGTAACAGTTGTTTGGCATCGTCCCACGAGTTTATAGTTTTGATATCATCGGCATACATTACACATTTTGATTGCTTAATAACATCTGGTAGTTGGTTTATTGTCACATTGAATTAAATGGGGCCACAATGAGAGCCCTGCGGGACCCCTCGTGCAGCAATGATGGACTGTGACTTTACATCACCAACAATGACGTGAGCAATTCTGTCACTCAGATAAGACCTGAACCATCCCAACAAATCACCATTTGTTCCAGCGAAAGCAGGAGATGAGGGTGTTCAACAGTGTCAAATACACTAGTCAGGTCGGTGTATATAGCGTCCAGTTGACCTCTTCCTGCAATCACACAGTCACTATTACATCCAATATCTTGGCAATGCCACACAGGTGACAGATTGGCCTATAATTAGTCGTATATTTTTTGTCTCCTTTTTTATGTCTAGGATAAATATACGATATATTCAATTTCCGAGGCATTTGTCGTTGTGTTATTGATCTCTGAAAGAGGATGGTGAGAGGACGGCAGAGCGATATACTGCATTTTTGCAATAAAATAGATGGTAGTCCGTCACTCCCAGGTTTAGTGGAGTTATTCAGTTGCTTGAATTTATTATAGATGTTTTCTTGTTTCATTTGTATGAAAGTTAAAGTATTTTTTTAAATTTTTTGTTTTATTAATAAAAAATTAAAATTTGAAACTATTTGAATATCAGTTTATAATCGATTC
The DNA here is from genome assembly GCA_029378335.1 of Agrilus mali. Taxonomy (NCBI): domain Eukaryota; kingdom Metazoa; phylum Arthropoda; class Insecta; order Coleoptera; family Buprestidae; genus Agrilus; species Agrilus mali. The sequence continues at coordinate 10,627,732 of CM055663.1, read as the reverse complement.
GTCCTCGTATATGCCAACTACAAATACAATTTAGAACCTTTGCATTAAAATCATTTTATTTCTCATTCTGATCTTTTCTAAATTTATTAATTAATTATTTTCCTACTTTTTCACTCACAACATTTTCTTTTGATTTTCATTGTTTTCATTACGTGTCACCTGTCTTCAAATATATCTCGTGAAAAGATACAAAACCTAATGCGCCATCTACAGAAAAAATTTTGCAGAATAGACATCCTCCCGTTGGTTTTTGGTTCTTAATTAAGAAAAGTTTTCTTGAAAACGTCTTCCTGTATTTTCTAAACCGTAAAGCGATCTGCTACTGCTGTGAGAACAGGATCAAGCAGAAATATCGTTAGCGGACTCTAGATGGCGAATACTGCTTGTTCTCTTTAGTACCTACATGACATTTTGATTTCCTAGAGGGAAACAGTTGTACTGTTTGTGAACACAATTTATTATAAAGAGATACAAAAGAATCACGAATTAAAACTAAAAATTGCCAATTAACTAAGAGCCAATATTTTCTATTGTTATGTAGCACAATTTTTTAACTACATGATTTATTTATGCAAATTGTTCGTAAAAATTACTTTTTTCAAAAAAGAAAATTAATTAATTAGATGTGTAAAACTAAACAACTGAATAATTTTTTAGGCTTTGTGTGATATATGTAACAATGGTAGACATTTTTGTTTAATCTACGGGAATGTGTATTGATTTTAAAGTGAAAAGTACATGTTATATCTCCTCTGATAACAGCAAATAATGTGGATTACCGTAAAACGGTATGATTTATAAACCGATAATGGAGATGTACATATGTATTTGTTTGTATTTTTGTAATGACTCTAATCGCTACGCCAGGTGTTTGATTATCTTTTATTGTATTTTATCATTGTACTTTGAAAGGCCACTTTTAATCACAAAAATCCATTAATGAAAACTGAATATTGAAAATCACTATCATTTAACATGAAATCAATACATATGAATCTCCAAATTACAAAACAATGCAAATAAACTTTATCGAACACTCAACAATTGTTTTAACCTAGTCGGTCATTGTCAAGAGTACAGAGAATGTAACTTCTCTACTTTTTGATTTGGAGGTTTGGTAATTTGCCAAAATTCTCTATTTTATGCCTGAAAATGTTCATGCTTAAAAGAACTGTCACGGTTAAAGCAAAAGTGTAATTCTTATTTTAGTAAAATCCCTGTTTCTCTTTTAAATTTCCTTATCGATATTCCATTATACTTTTATTACTTCTTTAGCGTCGTATTAATATTTTCTCTTACTTGTAATAAATTCATATTTATTTTATGTTTTTCCTAGTACATGCTGTACTAAAAGTTTGTGTTGTTGTTTCCAAGTCTTATTATGACAAATTCATTTGCATAATAAACGTTATAGGTCATGGGAGACAGTGCATATGGATGGAACATTGTTAAACTTCTCGTTAAACATTAACGAGCGTGATGTTTGCCTTTGTAAATATACTGAGAATTTTAACGTATTTATGTATAATACGAGTTGAATAATCAACGTGTAAAATACGTCTCGACAGTCGACACTTAATGGATTAATTATTACTCTATGAACTTCTGAAAATTCTAAATTCACCAACAAAAGGTAGTTCTCAAGTACAAGTTATCATATTTTAATTAATCATTTTTAAATCAACAATGTTATTTACGAGAATGCACCAATTATACATTTTTTACCTAATTGATAAAAAAATAAAAATTGATTGATAATGAATGTCGATGATTAAAGGAAACGTCTCTTAATCAGTTGCGAAAAACAATTAATCTTAATAAATAGATAACACAGAAGTACGTCTGTAGGTTTGCTTGGTCACTTAAAAAAAGTGAAAACTGCATCGACTCTATAATGTATTTAAATAAATAGTTTGTTTCAATCAATAAAGATAAGTGATCAACTTTGTTGTAAACGTGGATCATAATTATCTTTTGTAGTAGTACTTGAACTTGATAAAATTTTTTTTAATACTTGCATATGACTTATAAATAAATATGGCTTTATACAGGGTGTCCCAAAATTCTGTGAACGTAGAGCAACCATATGTTCCTGGAATTAAAATAAGTCGATTTAACTGCATTAAAGTATAAAGGCACCAAATTCACTTTGTTTACCTGTGAGAGGGCTCTAAAGGCATAAAAAAACTCACTTTTCTTTAATTACTCAATACACTTTCAATAAAATTTAATACATGGAAATGATTCTGACAATACGTATTTCTAATGTGTATATTATCAACTTTCTTATAAAACGGCTAGGGTGAAATTTACTCCTATCCTCAGATACAATGGTCCAAAACTTTTTTGGAAGGTTGAATGGGTGTTTGATTAATTCTTTTATAAAGGCACATATCTTAGCTTCATTGTTTGTTCCTTATAAAAAAAATCATATCTGCAACAGTTTCGGAGAAAAAACAAATGTTTCTTCCAATGATAATTTCCGATAAAAATTCTTGAAATATACACTCAGTTCCAAAAAAACGTGACTCACTAGAAACTTTCAAACTTTGTCGTTTCTGCACGAATTGACTAAATTTTATTTTTTTTTTTTATTAGTAGGCAATTCTCTTGTCTTCTAAAAAAAAATAATTTTAATTAACCATGTTTTTTCTTAATTTTTGACTCACCCTGTGTATCTATTAATTATTTCACCAGAAAACTATTTATTGATAAATTCAAACAGTTGGTTAGGTTAAATTTGATCGCAATCGATTGTAGAGTCGTTATACGTTTTCCAACATTTTTTTTCTGGAAAAGTACTTTTATTACCTACTTTTTTTGTTATCACACTAATATTGTAAAGGCAAGAGTTTGTGAGTGTGTATGTTTGTTACTTCTTCGCGTCTAAACGGCTGGAGCGATTTTAATAAAATTTGGTATGGAGTTAGCTGACACCCTGGATTAACACATAGGCTACGTTTTACTGCGAGAAAATATCTCATTTTCATGGGAAAATCGATGAAAATGAATTCGCGGAATATTACAAATGCGACAGTAACTCTATCTGTATGCCACACAATCTCGCCTAACTGAACCGATTTAAATGAAATTTGTTACAGAGATCGTCTAGAGCCTGAGAAAGGACATAGGCTACTTTTTAATGCGAAAAAAGGGTTGTAAGGGGTTGATATGGGAAAGTTTGTGTGGAAATTCCGTAATTTTTAAAGATGAAAGCTTGAAACTTATTGTTTAGGCTTTTGATTAGATATAAATAAATGCGACATTTAAAGTTTGTAAAAATTTTACCCAAAAGGGGGGTCAAAAATAAGGAATGGAAGTTTTTGTGTAATGACGTCGGCAAAAAAGCTTACGGCCCAGAAAATAAAAATATAGAAGAAATAAGTTTTAAATGCTTCCGAAAGTCACTATTCCACGATCCACGCGGACGAAGTCGCGGGCATAGCTAGTTTAATAAAAATCCATAACCATACCACAATCTTTCCCCCTGTTTCTTTAGCAACCCGTTGATCAGATTTCAAAACTTGTGGTGTTTTGATCTTGGAAAAATGAAAATCATTGCCTATCTACTAATTGTAAGTTAAAATTAGTAACATTAAACGTTTGCGAAACAAAATTCAGAACGGTGCAGAAGTTTTACAAGTTTCGATTATTTAAAGGTGAGGGTGGTTTCTACCCTTGTCGTATCTTGGAAAATTTAAGGACATTTAAATTTAGCAAATCGCTAGTACCGTCATCGATTGATTTTAAATTTTGTAGAAAATTGTCGCTGAAGAAAACACTTCTTTCTTCGAAACTGTGACGAATACGATTTTTTTTATAACGAACAAAAAATAAAGCCGAAATACGCGCCTCGTTAATGAAAAAAAAAAGTTAAAACACGTGCAACTCAGTGAAACTTATTTGGCGATCTCTATACCTTTATAACGAATAAGCATTGTTTGGTGAAAGGAAGAGAGAGTACGAGAATTTTCGGGATTTATGTTTTAAACACATACATACATCAAATTTTTTTCGCCTCCGTTTATTTTACCAAGTGCTTAAGAAACCGTAAACTATCAATAACTACAAGGGGAAATTTAAAAATTTAAAACATAATAATTCTCACTCTTAAATAAATATTAATTGTTGTTAAATAAACATTTACTGTAATATAACTGCTATGAGATGCCGGTCACTAACAGCTGACTGTAATACCGATATGCGCATGCGCCCCTTTCGCTAGACGAACGTTACAAAATGTGTCGTTTCATGGCCTTGAAATTTTACTCTCATCGCGCTCAAAGAAGTTTCACTTTAAAAATAATTGAAGTACCCATTCAACCTTACGAAAAAGTTCTGAACAATTGTCTCTGGGGTAGGAATAGTTTTACTCTTATTGTTCTATAAAAACATTGGATGTGCACATCAGAAATTAGTATTTCCATGTAGTAAATTTTATTAAGATCGTGTTTTTGAATAACTGAAAATGAATTTTTTTACTACCTTTGGTCCTCACACAGGTAAAGGAACTAATTCGGTATATAAATACACACGTGTAAGGTGTAAGTCTACTTATTTTGATCCCAGGAACCTATGGTTGTTGGTCCATATTCACAAAATTCTGAGGCACTCTGTATAGTAATGGTAGAAAATGATAAAATAATATTTACGTGATTGTCGACATGACGAAAAAAACGTTTGACTCAACCTGCACGTACAAGTAATTTGTAGATATATTCACTTTTATATGAGTAACAATCATACTCTTTCAAAATATGGAAACCTATCCTCTGATATCGTTTTTCAGTTATCGTAAAAATAAATGTATCTAAAAAACATGAGTTTGTTCAAACCAATCCAAAACAATGCATATTTGTGTTTCCGATATATTACAAATATTAAGTAATTATTTTTTTGCACATATTTTCTTTGTGTTATGAAATTAAATCAGTGTTTAAGCTTTGAAGATAAGTAGATAACAAAGTATAAACATGTAGTTTTTTACGTTTAAATTTTAGTTATTTAGTTAATAGAATAAAGAAGGATTCGGCCGTTTGGTATTATCTATAAATCGAAATTTTTAAACATTGATCCCAGGTGCTTACAATTTAGAGTTGTTTCACGGCTTTTATGACTTTTTTATCACTGTATTAATGATGTCTTGATAAATTGAAGTGGTTTCCAGGTGCATTGTACTTGCCGGAGTGAATTTATAAAAATTATCAAACCAATTTTAAACGATGACGTTATCATGGAAATTTCAGGGTTTGTCGATTTGAAAGATGTTTTCCATTGTTTTAAAAAACAGCAACAATTTTGGGACGCCACATCAAAACTGATAAGCAACAATATGATGATTACGTTAATTGAACAAATATGGACAGTTATTATAGTGTAACGCGTACGTCACACCAATGTTAGTTCAAATAAAAAAATAAATTAGTCTGAGTACGGAAAGGTGTTTGTTTACGCCACAATGGCATTTACTTAGCCCTTCTTTAGCGTATGCGTAACAGCTTTCTGATAACAAGCTGATATGCGAAATACCTATCAAGTACACGTGAACTTGTCTTTGTTTTTTGTTTTTACCAAGTGTACCTGTACTTAGCATAAAAGTATACAATAATAAAAACAATCTGATCAACTAACACAAAAGTGGATTAATGGTAATTAGTAGAGAGATGCAGTCGGGTGAGGTATAAAACGAGGCTTCTGACTTTGGCAGGTCATACTCTTAATTTAACAATTGTCAAAAATTTATTGGTTGTTTGAATGTACATGCTTAAAGGTATAATATAATAATATATATCTAATCTTCTTTCTGTCTCGAAGTAGTGAGAAATTTATCAAAAGTGCTTATGATCCATTCGGAGATAAAGTCAATATATTAATGAAAAGTGGAAAAAGTTTTAATAAGTGGTTGTCTTGAACGCGCCTCGCTTAACAACCATGGGTGCCAAACAAGAAAATGGCAAAGCAAAAGTTTTTTATGACCCCATGGCAGTGACATGGACTGAAAAATACAGTGACAAAATTGATACTGTATGGGGTAAATTGCCTGATTTTCTTAGGGGTACTTTAGCTGCACTTGCGGTATTTGTATTAGGAGTTTCCATCAACGGTAAGTCGAGATAAAAGCTTCTTCCCTTAAAATACGTTGACATCCTTTTAACATTTTTCCTTCCTATACTAATAATTGCATAGTTTCTCATCTATTTTGTTTTTCCAAAATATTTCATTAAAGTCTATTGTGAAATTTTTTTTGTTACAGGAGAATGGATAAACATCACCGTTCATTTTAGTAAACAATTAGGTTACTTTAAGGCACATAATTATTTTCTTACTGACTTTAAATTCTATTGGTTAAGTAGTGTAGTAGTATCGTATTCAATGTATATTCTCGTAGGAGGTTTTCTACATGTGAGTAAAATCTTTGCGATTAATTTCGTTTTCGTGTTGTATAATTGTAGACTAGTATTTTATATTTTTTGTTTTCGTGTTATCAAATCATAAAAGGATTAACAGGTGTTATATAGGGATTATTTGTTAAAAAAATTTTCCATGATCTGATAAGAAATTCGTTAAATTGTATTTTTTCACTGAAAACATTGTAACAGACTTTCGAACGTTTACTGATTAACCTTATCAAACTTCACAACCAGCATAAAGGGTACGTACTTGTGTTTAGAGATATAATTTTTCTAGTGGTACTTCTATGTATGGCAACGTGATAGCCCCGAAAAATGGAAGTGTCAACCGCACAAATTTATGCCCCCAGAATTGGAGAGACACGAAATTATGGTGGGATCATTTACGCTTTTTGTCAATTGTACAGTTTCCAGCTTAATTGCGTGCTACGTCGCAAATGGGGGATGGAGTATGACATATTACAATATAAATGACTACCCTCTTTGGTGGTTTTTCCTTCAGATACCAGTCATTTTCATTTATCAGGTAAAGCATCTTTTTATTATCGGAGACTGAAAAACGTTAATTGGAACAAAGTAACCATTTCGGCTCTAAAGCAAAATTTATTCGTTGTTGATATTAAAAAAATCATCCCTACCGATATTGAAATATCAATCATCTTAATTATAAATATTTTAACGCAATACGTAATTGTTTATTGCCATTTCAGAAATCATTTTATACTATTTTAAATCTTTCTTCACGACAAACAGAAATATTGCCGTCTCATTGTTATTCGTTCCGTATGTTTCTAACATCTTTTGCGGAAGAATTGGTCGGAAAAACGGGACATTTTTCCGACCGGTCGAGAAACTTTTTATATTAACTGTGCGCCTACGACGTTTGTAACGCGACGGTGACATTATATTTTTTCCGGTATATGGGGGTGCCGAGAGCCGGAGCCTGGGTGCCCTCTAATGGCATCTTAGTCGGTCTGAAGTGAGTGTTAAAAATTCTCCGACCGGTAAATCACTGTCAAGAGGGTCGCATTTAACTTTCGTGCCCGTTTTGCAACGAACAACGCCGAATTTGCCTAGAAGCATATATTAAACCTTTCATGTTCTTTCGTCGTTCAAGCTCCTTCTGCCCTACACTCCGAAAATCATAAATCACCCCGTTTAAAACTGGTGCGCCCTGTTACCTTGATAACGGGGGATGGGGAGACCGTGTCCGTTTCGAAACTTTCTCGGACACAAGGAAAAGCGCTACAACTTCTGCACACGATAAACCCTTTTATATAAATGTAGTTAGGGGGTGGCTCGTTTTTCAGGAAATATTTTTTTATTTTTAAAATTTTGAAAGTTCTAAAGTTTTTTGGAGCAACTGATTAATTTTCATATTTCATCAGAGAATAAAATCTATTTTGATGGGAAAATGTAGGTTTATTTTTAACGTCGTAAATTTTGGCTTAGAATTTAAAAAAAAATTCTAGTGCTTGGGAAGGTAAAATTTTCTGGATTTTTCTCAACAAAAATAATTATGGAAAAAGTTAATTTTGATATAGATATTTCGTCACCCTTTAATGTTACATGAGAATTGTGGGTAGGAAAAGAGGTCCTGCTGCATCGTTACTTTTATTCTGAAATATTCCACTTTTCTTCGTTGCCGGTGACAGAATAAAAAAAAAAGAAACAAAAAAGTTGTACCTTTAGAGGTGATGGCAGTAGATTCTGTGACAGATTTACTCGTAAAGATCGATTAAATCTCTCTGTAAACATTCCTTTCTTTCGTTAGATTCGCATCATAAATCACAAGGGTAGGTAACATTATGTAGGTAAAAGTTCTTCTGCAGCAGTCCGTACAAGTGCGCCGCGTCGCGACGCCTCGGACGGCAATAGGGAAAACGTAGTAGATAGTAGTCGTGCCATGGTAGAGATAAATGAAACCCCAACCTCCCTCCTTGTCACCGGAATACGACGCTCGTGATTTATTCATCGCCTCCGACGACCAGCAATCGCTTAAATGGCGAAAATTCATTGCGGGAGAGTAGTAGGGTATTTAAATCATTGCCCCGATTGCCGAATATACACAAATTAATTTGTTTCCGGAACTGCTCATTTCCTGACAAGAATGGGAAGTAAAACGAAACAATGATAAAACACTCAAGCCAACCGCTTTACAAAAAAATCAAATAAAAACTCTAGAAGAGGCGAGGGTGGGTGTTGTCGATAGTGTTGGCATAATGCTTCTCCTGTCGCTTCTTTTTAAATAAATCAATTTAATGTCTCATTGAGTATTTCAATTTAGCTTGGAGGTGTTCACCCTGGATTAGGGGGTATGATAACCGGAACTCGTTACCAAAAGCGTTTTCCAAGGAAAGACGATCTAATTTTCCTTTACAACTCATCAAGCTGCAGTTTTCGGGCTGGTGAGTGAAAGGTCGTCGCTAGAGGCAACCGATCTACGCCGGGGGCAAAAATGCATGCGCCTTCCCTCCCCTATTTCATACATAGGCATTAGACATCCGCATTTACCATACGTATATTATTTACCGTGGCAGCCGTAATTAGCGAGTCCCTGATAACTTCCTGAAGAAGTTTTCCACGGTCGCCCCGGATAGAACTAATAAATTCCGAACTTATAATCGCTAACGGTGCCGCTCAGTGGTAGATAGAGGAGCTTTTAGTAATCCTCCCGAAACATCCGTCCTCATTAGGTGTTTTCGTTAAGAGGATTACGACATTGCCGCGATCTTATATGTGGGTACCCATTTCTCGGCCGAACCGCAACGGTAACTAAGTTTAACTCGCGCACAGCTCCAGTTAAAGTATTTTATTAATAAGAAAATATATTCTTTTTAGGGTGGAAATGCTTTTATGTTGTATACTGTCTGAGAACAGGTGCATTAAATGTAATTTGTTGCGGGTGTCGCGAAAACTGCTCCCAGAGCGATTATATCTTCCATTTCCCTTGGAGAACGACCGACGCTACGCCGGATTTGTCTTTCATTAAATAATTCCTTTGCTTAATGCGCCACACGATTTGTCTTCTAGTTTGTTTAATAATTTATTTTGTGAGATCTTCTTATAAACGGCAAATGTGCTAACAAGCAACAGAAACAGTTTGAGTTAAATAAAAATGTCGAATTGCTAACAACATATTGATAAAATTCACTGAATTTATTACAGAAATATCCTTTTCTCTATTATTTTACTTTATCTATAAATGTGAACCATATACGTCACTATATACGACAGAATGTATGTTGAAAAATTAACCGTATATTGAAATAATTTGATTTATTTCGTGTTTTAATAAACAGGACTACAGCATCTACCTGTTGCATCGCTTGTATCACATACCGTTCTTATACAAGCATTTTCACAAGCTCCATCACAAATACAAGCAGCCGACGGCTTTTTCCGTCACAGCAATCCATCCTGTTGAGTCCATTCACTTGCAACTCAATTACTCACTGCCCCTATTCGTCATACCCTGCCACTGGGGTAAGTTCCTTCTTTCTTTATTCGAAGAAAAGGAAGAGGTCACACTTGGGGCTAAATAAATACCTGCTTAATTTTTACCCTTTCTAGGCGCCTTTTATGTCGTTTGCCTTTACGTCTATTACAACGGCATTATTAATCATTCTGGTATAGACTTCAAGGCACCGTGGTGGCAACCATGGCAACCTGATACCATGTTCCACGATAACCACCATCAGTATTTCCACGTGAACTATGGATTTAATTGTTCAATTTGGGACAAGGTATGTAACATAAAAGACAATTTATATTAATCTGTGATAAATGATACTGTGTTTGAAACCTCATACAGTTGAAATTCTTCTTCTTGTGTAGTATTTACTTACTCGATTTGTAGATACATGGAACCTACAGGCGCAAAGATATGATCTACAACGAGGATACTTACTTCGGTGGCAAGCCTGTTTGCGAAGCAACCGAGGAAGAACTGAAGAACGAATTGGAGGAGAGAATGTCCGAAAATCCAGCTGCATACAGGGATGAAAACTATTTTCTAACGAAAGAAGACTTGGAGACGAATTTAAAGAACAAAAGTCAATAACAACTATTACGAAATGCTTATGTTTAGGTTTTTTTAATCTGTGCATGTTGGATCGGTAGCATGACGTTTATTTATTTATGTATATTACTTTGAAGACCCGTTGTGAAAGAATAATAATAATAATTAACAAACGAAAAATTCGTTTTCTTTTTTTTTTTAATTTTAAATTGAAAATGTAATATTATCTTATACCGATTAGTTTTCAGGTGTCTCATTCATGCAAAGTTTAAGTAGAAGCAGGTGTTTATCTAAAAATGCTTATCGTATTATTTTAATGACGTAATATATTTAATAGTTATCTTGACTGAAACTACGGTAAAATGTATATATTTTATTGAACAGTCATGTACAGTTTTAAAATAGAATTTTTGAGAAGTTGCACACACTTTTATCACCATTTAAAAATCCAAGTGAATCTAATCGTAAATTACAACACATGGCCATAAATATCGGTATTTGAAATTCGGCTAACTATATAATAAAATATGAAGTTAAAAAGTTAATATTACATTATATACACAAACTTATTTGGGTATTTAAAACCATGGATATTATCAAACTATAATAATTGTAGATTTTTATCACTACTCATTTGTTTGAAATGGAAAATAGAAGAGGGGTAAAATTGTCAAATTTTTCGAAAGCAGTTAAAAATTATGGGAACGTTTTCCCCAAAAACATTATCTGATTAGAGGGAAGAAAGGGAAATTGTTACTTTTCTAAATAATATTTATGCTACGTTTGGATTATTGTTAACGTTCAAGTATATTTATACATGTGTTTCACTTGCTTCTGTAGATTATATTTCGCTTATTTTTTTTTACATGTACTGCACTATGACGATCCTGTGGGTAGTCGAAAATCCATAAATTCAAATTACATTACAATTTTCTGGCGGTTAAATATTAACAACGAAAATCCAAATTAAGAAAACACCAAACGAAAGGGTACAAGAACTTCGAGCATTTGGCGCTGATGTGTTTGATATTACTGTCAACTGCTGTTCCATCGTTTTGGCTGGCGTAGGTCGACTCTGCTGTAGGTGATCTGTGAAAGAAGGAGAGTTTAATTCAAATATTAACGCAATTTATAGAATTCCATAGCAAAGTACGGGACTGCATTTTCATTTGCCCCTCTGTCTGTCTGTAAGTCACAGTCATCCTATCCTTTCATTAAGGTTTTTAGTAAAAAAATAACTTAATGCTTTGATTGTACTGAACTTTATTGTCAACAAAAAATGTTGGCCACGATGTTTATTTTTATTTATTTTGTTCCTAATCAAATTTGAAATTATCGCATGACGAAATGAGAATCCCTCAACTTAATTTAGCTTGTTTTGCAAACTCTAGCACTGCAGTAGTATCCCTAATAATGTTGCCTGCATAAAGCTGTTTGAACATAAAAATTTGTCTTGAGAAGTTTTTGTTGCATAATGAAACTTTAAGGCATTCAACACACCTGTTTCTGCAAGCACTGCCTGCTCCGGCGACTCCTTTGAGTTAGTGTGAATACGGTCCTCAAGGAATCCGTTGTCAACTGAATTACCTTAATCAGAAAATGTTTTTCTTAGCGTAGGAATTACTTGGAATGTTTGAGATTCAGAAGATAATAAAATAATTAGATATTATAATCAGCAGGATCACAAACGCTTTGTAAATTTACTTTAGCCCCGGAATTGAACACGTTATCTAACACTTTCTAGCTAGTTGTTTCTTTTGCCCTTAAAAGTAATTAACGAACGGGAGAATAATTACTTTGTAAGGTTTTAAAAGACCTTACCGCCATCTCTAATATTATTTCTTCTAGAAGACAAAATTTCCGTTGCCTTGGTGACTGACGATGGGGGTGATGTTGAAGGAATATCTGAAACAGGGAAACGAATAATAAATTTGATTTAATCAAATTTACATAGCCTGGCTTCAAGGCTTTCGAGAAGTTTTTAATATTTTTGAATATACGCCAAATTCACATCATAACAAGAAAAATATATTGCAAATTAAAAAGGGAAGGAATTTGTTGTTTTCCGGTTTAATATGTCGTGTTCCGTAGGATTTTCGTAAGAATCTTAAAAGAGACACCGGCTTTGAATGCCTACACTCAGTAATTCTTAATATCCAAAACAAATTGTTTGGCACATACATGAAAATATTGGGTATTTATTTATATACATTACCTAATTAGAAAATGTTGAGTAACTCGTCATTTCAAATCCCCACAATGTTTGTGTATTTGTCTTAGTTGATTATAAACATCTATTCACGATAATCGATTTTAGTCTATGAAATGCCTCCACGTAAAAAAAAATTGGGCTATTATATCAGTAATATAAAACCATTTATATCCGAAAAGGAACTCGTTTATTCTTTCAGCAACTACTGTTTCTGGTGAAATTGTTTACACGTGTGTCCATAAATAAATAACATCTGTTGGATGTAACAAATTATTTAATAAAACGTCCACTTGCGAGAAATACTTAGGATCCACATTGAAAATGATTTGGTGAAATTACAGATTATTTTAATTTATCGTTGTCCCTAAGTTGACTTTTATTTATTATTTTATTTATTTATTTATTTATTAAGCAATAAACGGGTTTATAACCCTTTACAGAGAAAATATAAAATATAAATAAAAATATTGAGGTATAAGTAAGAATTATGCCACGCAGTGACACTCGCTCCGCGCTTCACAATCAAATATTAATTTCCATTACAGAAAAAAAAAATATACAAATAAGGTATATAAATCAAATTAATTGCAAAAATTACAACTTGGAGCTTCCATCATACATCTGTAATTTCATACAAATAAGAGAAAACAAAAGAAGCAAAATTTCAAGTGCAGACTAGTAATACTCATGTAAGAGTTCTCTTATGCAACGTTTAAATGTATACAATGTTGCTGAAGACTTGATGACTGAGGGTAGACCATTCCACATACGTCTAATAAGGCGAGCAAAGATCGAGTAGTAAAACAGATTAGTTTTATGAGTAAAATCCGAAAACACTGCTGGTTGGCGAGTACAACTGTATGATTGTTCTTTAATACAAAGCTCAGAGATGAAAAGTTCAGAGTATATAACGTTAGTCATCACTCTGTATACCAGTGACATATCACCAACGCCGTGAACCGATTTTATGGTAAGCACTTGGAAACGACGAGTAGTCATGGTCAGTCCATGACATTGCAGAGCCAGCTTTGAACGACAGGTATCGCAAAAATCTCCGCTGGATTCCTTTTAGGGTTTTGGACTGAGAAGCAGTGTATGGGGACCACACTGGAGATAGGCAACACCAGGGTTCTGTACAAGCAGACAAGAGATGCACACGATGAAAATCCACTAGTTGACCTCATCAGAAAGCCCTACTGGATCTAGTCACTACCCATTCAATATGGTCGGCAAATTTAAGCATGTCGTTTAATACGACCCCAAGGTCACAAAAAGAGTGCACTCATAAATACATCTGTTTGAGTTCTTTAATATAGTCGATCACATTAGAAACGTACGAATATCAAATATGTTATTTCCCCGACTTTAAAAGATGTTATAACGCCATAAAGATAAGGTTGTGCAGTTAATCGTATTGGAAGCGTTACCTTTCTTGGGGCGCTTGCATTCGGAAGCCGGGTCCCGATAAAGGAGAATTTATTGGATTTAACACGTTAAAGGAGTTTTATTCGAGTGCATGGTGTGGTGCTTACAAAATCTCTTTCTCTATGAAACCGCGGTATATTTAATGAGAATTGAGAAAATCGAGTGAAAAGTGGAAAACTAGCTCCCAACGAAAACACGAACAATAAGAATGATATACGATTGCCTATTTATTATATATATCCTTCAAATCTAACGAGATCTTATAATAAAGTTTTCTTTTTATTAATGTCTTGCGAGAATGTATGAAAAGAAATGAAGTCAGTGAAACGAATATGAAAAATCTTTTTCAAGCCCTCTTGCCCATTACAAGGAGGGCACCTTTTTGCGGAATATTTTTCCCAATTCTGTTATATTAACTAACCTTGTTTCTTTCGGAAGGTTGTTATTTGTGAATTCCGTGATTCGTCTCTTCTCTTAATTTCCATTTTGTATACTCTGCTCTTAATCGCCCACCGATGCGATGTTATGATAAACAAGCTGTTTTATATTTTTGTTGCACACCGAATTTACTAAGGGAAAACGTCTCCATCGCATTAAAATTTTATTTGCGCATAAAACGGATAATTAAAATTTTACGAGTTTCCCGTTTCTCATGAAAATGCTGAAAAACAACGTTCCGGAAATGTTTCATTTTGGAACAACAAAATAATTGGCATTGGCTTGATTAACAGTTTCTGGATTACTCGACATCAATCAATAATATATGTATTTAGCACATTATTCGATGTACAAAGGTGACCTAAAAATCAGCTGCTATAATACAATACTACTACAATAGTAAATTTTCATATTACAATTGAAAAGAAACATTTTTGCATGTACTCGATTTTTGACTCATACTAATACTAGGTACTTAATAAAACTTAAAGAGTTTGTAGTGCACCCCTTGTGAAACACTTTATTAAATCAATAAAATTCGAAGGTGAATACAAAAACAATGTTGGACCAGTTTCACTTGAATTTTACAGAATTCTTTAAAAGTTTGTTTCGACTGTTACGTTATTTTCAAAAGATACATGAAATTAAATAAAATAAAAAAAAAACTTTCAGTGTTTCATTTCCACCAAGGTTGGAGGGCGGGCTGCTCCTCCGGCCAACATTCTGGTGCAAAGTCGGAGGGGAGGGCGAAATGCTTTGGGGGAGAAAGATGAGACGGACCAAATAAAGACAGAAAAGAAGTGAAAAATTATCTATGGAATATTACTTCCCCAGCATTTGCCTAAATGATCCAAGGAAACCACAGAAAAACTTGGATCAAGGCGGTCGCGGCCCCGGAATCGAACCGGTGACCTCCTGAATATTAAGCAATGATCTAGACGACTAGAGTCCAGGCCTTCTTAAACTATGGGTCGCGACCCCAAATGGGGTAGCGTAGCTAAATTCTGGGGTCGTGAGAGATTTTTTCAAAATAACATGGCTATCTAAGCTGTGTTATTTGTCAGATATCTTTGTGAAATTAAGCGATCTCACTTTGTCTCTTTAAGAAGAAAATTGTGATATATTTACTTCGAATGATAAAATTGAAAGTTTTATTAAAAATATAAATATTAGGAAAAGTAGGGTAGAAAAAAAATCATTCGAAATGTTTCCAGTGTCGACAATTTTATAATCATGAAAAACTATTGCGAAACGTTTATTGCAAAAATTATTGTAGATCACTTAAAAGCGCTATGAAATTGTTATGCAATAAAAAACAGGCACATCCATCTCATTAAATTTTTTCCTTTAATTTTAATTTAATGCTTACCACCTAACGACTGCGTTCGAATCTATTCGAGCGAACTAAGACGGTCAGAATTCCCTTTTATTTATGTTATTGCAAAAAGTGCAATTTTGATGAAAAATAGTGCATATAATTTTTGTAACCATAATTAATATAAATTTACTTTTTGTGCAATTTTTGTATGTTTTTTAATGGATTCTAAAACTATATATTTTTATATGTATATTGTTACCTAATAAATAAATCATCAAAAAATATTTATTTCTTTTTCTTTTATATTTATATGGGGTCGCCAGGAAACACACAATCATAAATGGGGTCGTGAATGAAAAAAGTTTAAGAAGCCCTGGACTAGACCATACCGCTCGGTCAAAAAGTTAAATAAAGTTATGAAGTTATTTATAGAAACATCTACTTATTGGCAATACCTACAATTAAGAAGGGAGTATTGTTACTAAGAAGCTCAGATTGGTTGTTAACCGAGGGTAAATTTTAATGTACCTACAGCCTTCTTAATTTCTAGATTTTCTAATAAATTTAATTTTCGGCTTTGGTAGGCTGAATGCAATTTTTTGACAGAGTTGTTAATGGTACAATGTTCGTAACAGTAGAAACAAATTTGTAAACAATTCAATATATAATAAATTCAAGTGAAACTGGTCCAACATTGTTTTTGTATTCACTTTATTGATTAAATACTATGTAGGTACTTAATTATTTGGGGATAACTGAATTAACAAATATAACACGTGTTAACTAATTACGCTCATTGACCCTTGATACACGTTGTTAACATGGGAAACTGAATAATTAATACTTAGAGTGGCACTGATTGACATTAAATATTAACAGCATTAAATGAATTTACCAATTGTACATCCAACAGAATTTGTTGTATTTAAATGAGGACATTGTCATATGTTAGGTGGGTGATGTCTCAAGTTCCTTTCAGTTTTTTGAAAAGATAAAGAAATTTCTTTTTTATGTTATGTAATTTTATTGTTAATACAATTTAGTACAATATAAGTATAATACCTACATATGTAAGTGTAATGTGACCCGTTCTTGTGAACTTGCTATACACTGAAATCTAACTTGCACCATCTGAGTAAGTTTTGTCGATTACCAAACTACCGTTAATAGTAGTGGGTAGTTAGCAACAGAGAATAATCCGATAACAAACGCGATCGTTTTATTAACTTGTAGATAATGTTCGAGTAGGTAGTATCGTTACGAAGATTGCAGTTGGTATTATGCTTAAACGTAGGTACATATATCTGTCCGAAATCATATTATTTCACTTCGACTGCATAGAAAATTAATTCTGATAAGGCTCGTTTTGTGGTTATTTCGCTAACGGAAAAGCACTTAAATAAATTACTACAAGAAACTCGCTTGTACCTCAATCATTCAATGTTATCTATTGAGGAGATTATAGGATTCGGATTAAGTTAGTTAAATTAATTTCAGGTGAAAATCTGTTTTTCCTGAAAGAAACTGAATTGGATTGAGTTTGTTACCGTTTAGAAAAAACTCCTACTCGTGAAATATTTAACGTATTTATATGGATAATGTGATTACAATAAATACAAATTCTATTACTTTAACGTGAAATCAGTTAGTTTCTAAATATATGTTGTCTTCCTAAAACAAATAGAAATACTTACTTTTCGGTAATAAAGTTACCTTCTTAAGGAACTGAAGTTAATTAAAAACTGAAGAAGTTTACCACTCGTGCTAGCGAAACGTTAGGAAGCAATTCCAACCAACGACGGCCATTAGACCCGAATAAGGACATCACCAATCCAAAACAATGTATTTTTGTGACTTGAATTGTGTGCTGTTGTAGTTGGCCACCCTCTCAGTGTTTCTCCCTTTTATCCTTCTCTCGTTTTACGATAAGCAAAATCAATCAAGCAAATTCATCCTTGTAGAACGTATTGTAAATCCTTCCTATCAATTCGTGTGTGTTAACAATATCCTCGAGAGGACTTCATCCTATTTGTTTTTCCGTTCTCGACCCCCTTGGGATATACTTCAGCGTTTTATTGATACGAGCGGCAACACTTTATCGTCTCTAGTAACTACTCCAGTGTTTCTATTTTATTTACTCGGCGGCGTTGCTTTCAAGATTATGATAACGGGTGTTTTTGGATTTGGACGCCCCTACTCTCTCTCTCGTCTAAATCGCTTTCCGTCTCAATTGGCCAATACGCCTAAATACAAAATATCCGATAGGGTTGGCCGAGCAAGAATTACTTTTCGTTATTTCCTGACGAAGTCTTTCCATTTTCTCAGAAATGTAATCTTTTGACCCGCTCCCCGTCAGGGATAAATCACTTACCTGAATGTAGATTATAAAAAGAAGTTAGGAGGTAGGAAAAGGAATTTCAAATGAGCTTGTTGTTCTGGCTCTTGTTCTAGACCAGGGATGGCGAACCATTGGCACTCGTGCCACAAGTGGCACGTTTGAAAATTTTGATGGCACGCACAAAAACAAATTTTTTTTTAAGTTATCTTTTTTAATAGAAATGAATTAAAAATTATTAATCTACACTTAATTTATAGTTGATGATATAAATTTGTAGTACTGTTAACCTATCTTAGTATGTTAACTAGAATCGTCAAATTATACATTTTATTATTAAAATATGGCATGAATTCTTGAATGAATGAAGTATATACAGATGCGCATTAGATAAAAAATTTTGCGTATCCAGTTTCGCCTTCTTAAGGTATTTGAATGTTGTTGCTGTCGCAGCGCTCGAATCAAAATTTATTTTATATCCTGATACAATACCATTTGAAAAATTAAATTTAAAAGTCCTTGAGTGGTTAAATTTTAATGAATTAGAAATGGAATTAGTTGAATTTCAGTCAAGTACCATATAGAACCAAAAATTTGTTGATTTAAGAAATGATTTAGAAATTATTGAAAGTAATCGATTATTGGATAAAATAAATAAAATTGCAGAAGATGAAATTCTAACTATACATGGAATTCAGTTCCTGACACGTTTAATTGGTTAAAACTTTAAAAATATTAGCAAAGGCAATTTTATAAATATTTTCATCGACGTGGGCATGTGAATCTCTATTTTCAGAATTAAATTTTATAAAAAATAAATATAGGAATAGAATGACGGATAAGTCGAGCTCTGCATGCGTACTGTTGAAATTAACTAAATATGAACCAGATATTAAATCTTTATCATCTTGTGTACAGCAACAAAAATCACAGTAAAAACAATTTTTTTTAACGTGAATTTTGTTTCTAGCATATTGCTTTTTGTAAAACATTGATTAATAAAAAATTGTTTAAAGATGAATTGCTTTTGTTTGTTTGTTTAATTATACTTACGTATAGTTTCACCATGCTAACATTTGGAATGAAATTTTATTGTGGCACGTTACCTATTTAAAAAAGAATTTTTCCGACTTTGTGGCACGGACATCAAAAAAGGTTCGCCATCCCTGTTCTAGACATTCCTGATGCTTTTCGTAGCAAAATTTCGTTTATAAAGTCCTTTAATGTTTTATTATACATTGCAATTTCTGTCCTTCCTATTAGAAAGCTTTACAAGATCTTCTTGATAATTAGAGACTAATTCATCTTACATTTGATACCTCTTACAATTGAAATATTTGAAAGAATTCGGGCCTTGTGCAAATCGTCTCCCAGTTTTTTTTAATGAACGCAGAAAATTGTTTACAGTAGTTTTTATGATAGTATGTGCAACCAAAAATTTCGAATCTTATCGGAAGCACAAAACTCTCGACCGATACACACCGGAAAATAAATCCGCTGAAAACGGAAGTCGATGCCTTTCCTACCAGATGGGAAAAGGCGTCAGCTTCCTTTACCGCCCATTGTGCCTTGCGTTAAAGGCCGTTGCAATGGAATTACGTCGAGGAAAAATATGCATACAAACCAAAACCATAAATTGAAAGCATTCTTGAACAAAATTTCAATGCACATTTTAAAAATATTTCACAATACTTAAATACATTAAGAGCTTACTTTTTACAACAAACAAAAAATATAGAAATTAAAGTGTTTGGGTGTTGTACTATAGATGCAAAGTTTATTAAATGATTGGAAAATTTTATAGAATTTATTTCTTTAATCATATACATAATTTTTATTGAAAGGAACAGTCGAAATTTTGCACTTAGATTAGGTTACAATATTGGGGAAGGTCATTGGAACAAATTTAGATGACTCTTACCAGTTGATTATATTATCTACTCAAATATGGAATTTAATACTTCAATATCTCGATTTCCACTGACAAATTCATTATAATGAAACATCAATTTTGTCATTAATTTAGTGCTATACACACTTTACAATAATAATTTATACTACGTACGCGTTACGTAGTTTTCGTAGTTTAATGTGATGGTTCATGCGGTTTGCCCAGTTTTCCAATAGTAGTTCATTATTAAAGCTGAGCTCATATTCTAGGCATCCGTTGTATCTGTTGATGTGACAAACAGGTTGTAAGAGATGTTCACTTCATTAAATCCTCCATTTATCCTTTGATTATCTTCATACGGACAGCCTTTGTCTCATCATACTACTGCATTATTTGACTGAATGCATTTACGTAATGTGTCCATCTCATAGTGAAATTCTATATTAATATTGAGCGATTGTGGTTATCGCTTCCACCAAGTTTGTCCTGTATAACTAGAATGTTAGTTACCATTGCTTTTTATGAAATTTTATATGCATATTCAGTAGGTCTGAGAGGTCTACCCCTAAGTGATAAGGGTTGTCCACCCCTAACTTTTATTTTTTGGACAAATTTTTTTTTATTTTTTATGATTTGGCCCTAAAAAATACATATAACCCTTAATTTCACCCTTCTACCACCAACCCCCATTTTTTAATAGCTATATTAGTACTGTAATAATCTTCAACTCTCAGTGGTCGATAACTGATCAATTATTATCAATCGATTAGTCATCCCCGCCAGGCGTCTACTGATGTCACTACTCACCCAGCAAACAGCTCGGAGTGGGGATGAGAATGAAGCAGATTTTTTTAGAATGTTACAGGCAGTTCAAATATGTTTTAAGAAGTAAAAGAATGTTTTATTATAACATTTGAGAATGATTTGGAAATGTTCAAGAATGTTCCAGAATCATGAATATCATTCAAAAATGTTTCAGAATGTTAAAAAAAGTTATAAAATGTTTTGAATCATTATGGGATGTTCTGGATAGTTCTAAATTCGCGAATATTCTAGAATGTTCCATCAAACGTGTGATATATTCTTACCCGGGCAACGCCGGGTATTGCTGCTAGTCATATATAAATATGTCACATAATTGAAACTTTATTTGATCTAATTAAATCTAAAAAAAATTTTCCTGGTATATGCCCCCTCCGATGATCTCCCCTACATTTTAAAATAAGTTCCACCGAAATCGGTTCAGCCGTTCCGGAGATTAGCTGGAACAGACACAGACAGACAGACAGACATACCCTGGAGTTTTATTAATATTGACAAGCCGTAAAAAATTGCAGTTACGCTGATCTAATTTGCTAAAACGACAACATCCATAAACCGAATTTTGTGGTTAGGTTAGGTTAGGTTGGGTACAATGTTTTTCCGCACATGGTAGCACGTATTGAGCACATTACAGCACAAAATTTGTATTTCTGATTAATTAAAGTAACAGGGCTAACTTGAGTAGCACAAAAGGACCTCCTCCTAAGAATTAAACTATTAGAATAAATTTTTTATTGTATGCGGCACATTTTGGGCAGATTTCAGCACAATGTTTTTAATAGGAACATCCCAAACGACATGTATAATATTATAGACCAGAAAGTCCAATGTATTTGTAAGAATCACAAATGTCCAATAACTAATCTGACAAATCAAATCTTTTATTCAGAAAAGTCGATCGACAGAGATGGAGAACTTCCCGGTTGATTAATGTCTAGAGTTGCGAGATGTAATTCTAAACGTTGTTTTGCTAGAACACCCAGTAACAATAATTTTTGACTTTTTTAAATAGAAAATGAGGTTGCATGTGATATTTTTGACAGGAAAGTACCTTGAATAGCGCATTTCCAAATTGCGAACCTACCATAAAACCGCCTTTTTATTTGCGACATTATTCCGGATGTTACAAAGCGGGATGGTTTTGACAACAAGAGAAACATGTAACAAATAGCGTGTATGACAAATTATTGAGCGCAGAGGTATACGCTCTGAGACATGAAAGCTGTGTAGCTAGTTTCAAATGAAACGTGCGCGCTACCTTTTATACGTAGAAAAGTCCGTTTTTGAACTGAATGACAGAGAAACGAAGCTACGTTGCATTTTTCGTATTTTATACAACAGAGCGTTTGGATTTGGAGAAGAGCTCGACATTTCCCTTTCAAATATTCGGCGTGGATTTAATTTATCATATAAAGAAACTGCTTTTACTATCAGGGTAAAGTCGTTTGATCGTGCATATTCAACAAGAAAAGGCGCATGCAATTTTTCACATTTTAAAATTGAATAAGGCAAAATTTGCACAACACTTTTCATGTCTGATACAGGAAATGATAGAAAATTATTATTTTTTTTGAGGATTTGTTTCGTTAGAAACTCTATTAAAAGAGTTCTTCTTGGTGTTCTCCATATTTAAAGTGAATTTTTATATGGGGGTTTGATAACTTATTAATTTTTTTTAACTTTTATCTTAAGTTTATAATTTAAACATTGGCAATTACAAGTTAATGTTTACCACCACTCTGCCAATAGATAAATTGGCAGTCATTTACATAAGGATATCTACTTATTAATAATAAAGTAAAGCGGCAGACATTTACTTAAATTAGTAGCATCACAGTCCTATAGTTAGTAAGAGGGTGTTAGGTGTAGGTAGTGAAGAAGGTAACTCCTATTGCCCACCCATATTAAAGGCTGGTATAACAAAATTGATTTTGAGAATGCCAGACTTAAGGGCGTTGGTACTAATTGTAAGTTCAAAAATTAAAGACATATAAACCATTAAAGATGCTCAGCGTTCAATGTTGTTCCATGAGCACCTAATTTTTTAATATAGCTTCATAGAGCTCTAAAAAATCTCCAATTTTGGCACTTTCAAAATTTATTCACTTTCATTGACAAGTGTAGAGATTAATCAAAACGGTTACCCATTTCACCACCTTAACCTAACTCCTTCTTATTAATTATTTGAGTTTGATCTTTCTGATTTTCTTATTGCAATTTACCTCTATTTAAATAATTGCAAATTGACTGAGTGATTAACGTTAGTTTAATTCCCGTTGATTAATTTTAATGAGGTAACAGACTCTGAGGGGAGCGCAAACAAGAAACGGCTCTTTAAATTGTCAATCCAAGAAATCCTTTTTCATGCTTTTTTCCACATGAGGTGTTGATAATAAAAAGCAAACAGGTAAAGCTCTAAACTGTGCCAGTTGTAATCTCTAAGCCGTAGCCGTTATTTTCTAAAGAGTTGGCGCGAGCGACGACGGTCCAGCCAGTTGCCGAAGATTATAAGAGATTACGAGTTTTTATTTTGTCTCAATTCGTTCCGCTTCGTAATCCTCTGCCTAAGCACGCTGTCTGCTCTTCGCTATCTCACACAAGAAAGGAGAAGCCAACAAAAGAGTGAAATTTTTAAATAATTTTGCAAACGCAGTTCCGCTTGTTTGCTGTTGAATTACATAGGTTTCATTTGTGTACGTAGTCGACGAGAAGGGGATCAGGACGTCAGGACCAAAACAGAAACAAAAGCAAATATTGAGAATTTTTAACCACCAACAAAAAAACGACCGTTAATGCGTTGTGGCTTTTCAAATTTCAAATAACCACGCTTTTTTATCGTTTAATAACGACACGTGTTTTGGTAAATTTAAAACGGCCACAAAGCGGAATTTTGTTTGTATCTACGTAGTAGTTGGTAGTTCTTTCAATAAAAATCCGGAACGGCAGTTCATTATTATTAGCTGATATCAAAAAATTTGTTCAAAATAAACAAATAGATGTGGGCTAGTCTTTGCTAAAAATAAGAAACGTACGAGAAGTTTTAGAGAATATACTTAAATATTCTGTAACAGTACAAAAAGGTGCCCTAGGGAAATTATCGAAAAAAGACACGTGATATAAGTAGTAGCCATTTATAGTAGAGTAATATCCAATCGTTGAATTATGTTACTAAGTACATTCTGCGGAAACGTCCTTTATTTCTCTTTATATCTTGGTCGGTATCCTGTTCATCCATAGATCGTAAAAGTCCATCATTTTTATGTTTGAAATTGTACACAATGTGGATTTATTTCTATTCTCCGAATATCTACAGACCGCAACCGACTAAACAACTGATTCGAACGAAAGAAAAGGACGCGGAGTTATTAACGAGAGCGGAAAGGCTTACGGTCAAATTGGCAACAGAATAAAATTGTACTCACGATAAAGTTTTATGGTGCCATCTGTTTCTCCCAAGGAATTCTTCGAGATGCACTTGTAAGATCCGAAATCGGTTGCGCTCACCGCCCGAATTGTCAATTTCATGTGCACTTTGTATGCATTGTCGTCCATGTGCGGCTCGTATTTTGCTCCTGCGAAATAAAAATGGAAAAGATTGGATACCAGGCAATTTTACACACTAATGGCTGCTTCAAAGAATAAAGAACAAGAAAACACAATCCAGAGACGCTAACAACTAACTCTTTTACTTAGGTAGTTATAAGGGCGAGACGATTAATTATTTGGATAAGAATTAAATTTTCATTTGTTGTAATTCTACAGTAGAAATTGGTTTTATTTTGCAAGGTACTTCTACTACAATTTCGGTGCATATGGTTGAAAATTAAATTGGAACACATGTAATTGCATGTACAGCATGCACTTTACGGCGTTTACAATGCGAGTTACGCGTTGTACTGTAACTTGTAAATTAGAGAACAATGATCGTAAAGGAGGGATCCAGCTCGAAAGGATACAAGATATTATAGATCGGGTAGGTATACAATACTCCGCCTTGGCCTGCCTTATTGTTTCTATTATATTCAGAATCTAGTCGATGCTTTCAAGAACACCCTATTGTACCTCAGCGCTAATCATTCATAGGGAAAGTTCACCTAATCCTTAACCTTCTAAGATTTCAACTGCCTAACGTAACCTATCTCCAATGTTAATCCTAGAAGGTGAGTTCAGAAATCAATTCACCTCAGATGTAATCTAGGGTGAGAAAAGCGTACCTACCTCAACTCTTATGCAGGTGTAGTCGTCCGCATTTCGCAAGTTCAATCCGGTCTTGACCGAATTTCAAGGGGTTAGACCAGACCCCGGCCAACAATTTGAATTATTTCATACAAATCTGTTTTTTTAAGTGGAACATTTGTAAGGGCGTTATTAGGTTAAAAAAATACTCAAATATTATATATATTAATATTCGTTTTGCCTCATCATCTGCCAGATAGACTGAAATTCACTGCCAATTTTATCCTGGCCTGTTGCAGTAATCCTTTTAACTTATTAATTCAGCAAACCTCAAAACTTTCGGTAGAGATACATTCGAAAGTTTGGCGCAGAGCGGTTCTTCTATGATCTTTACTCTTTTTACTTCCTTTTACTTTACGATGTTGTAAAGTCCGTCCTTCTTATATTATGTATGTATGTATGTAAGGCACTCCGGACAGGTTTCGCATATTTTTTGGCCAAGAAAGGTGACCTATATCCAGAACCCAATGGGAAAACACGTTCTTATTGATTATAGTAAATTATTAAAGTGAGTAAAGATAGAGTCCTTAAATCCAGTTATTTGCCTAAATAGTTTGTCAGCTCTCGAAAAACCAAAATTACCTACGTTATTACAAAACGTTTTTCTACCCTTTAGTCTGTAAATAGTAGAATAAATAATTCATGTTCGAATCAATTTTAGTTTCATCATGCATTAACTTTTGATGACGGCGGCATGAACAAGTGGATCGATACATAATTAGAAAAAATACTTAAAACTGCTTTCTGCAAGTCTGTCTAAATGGGCTTTCAGAGCCTTTTAGAGTTGAAAAAGCCGTTCTGACTGCGTTAATGGACATACAATTTAAATACTTTGAGTTGCAGCAAGTGAACGAAAACGTTTTAGATATTTCAGCAAGCAGCAAGTTAAAAGCAATGGTGGAAGCGCGTATTTAACAAAATAAGTTACGTGCATCTAGCTAATTCTCGCAAAAATTAATTGTTTCTCATTGCTTGCCTACGAATGGTTATTAGTAGCAATTTATTTCAATTTTATACTTTTCTATGCTCTACGTAGCCGTTATTATTTTATAGTTTGTACAAAGTACGATCATACGATCAAAAAGTATTTTATTTTTTGTACTCTATCAGCGAAAATGATGGATGATCTTCCAATTCTTCCAATAATTTTCGGTTTCCTTAAACTGTTTCCTCTGTTACTATTCAGAGTTATCAATAATTGCCAATTATGATATGTACCTAATAGATTGCAATAATGAATAATTTGTAGGGGTGGGCCGATACCATGTCCAAAAAGTTGACTCGACAATTTTGGAATTTAAAAAAAAATATGTGCCAAAATGTGCCCGAAATGTGCTATTATGTGCTATTTAAAAAAATTCAAAAAAGTTAACTTTTATGACTAGGTCCTTTTTATGATGTTTAGTTAGCTCCACAGCATCACTTCATTAAAACCAAACCAATTGTTTTGTAATGTGCTCAAGATGTGCTTTCATGTGCCATTAAAAAAATTGAATTTTTATTGAGACATCTTTTTTGTGATAATTAGTAAGCTCCGCAAAATCACTTTATCAAAACCAAACATATAGTGCTGTAACGTGCCCGCAATGTGCTATTATGTGCCAATTTGAAAAACAAAATATTTGAATAAAAAGTTTAGATTTTTCCTTAAATGTTAAGTCTTCATTAATACTTTCTCTACTAGTAATGTTATTACGAAAAAAAATGGAAATTTTACTTTAACGAGAACAGGGAAATGACTTGACTACATAAGTATTTTCATATTGTTGTATAAGAATATACCTATATTTATTACTTAATAATTACTAATCTTCTATTTTAAGATATATATACATAAATGAGCAAAAATTTCAGTCTTTTTGTCTATGTGTTGTTATAACATGAATGAAAAGTTTATTCCCTACACTAATAGAAAGCTATCATTAAATATAAAAAGTTACTATTAACAATAAAAAAACGTTTAATAACACTTTGTATTGATAATATTAATAATAATACGAATTTTATAGTGTACAATACATTCTATACAATCGTAAACTAATAAAAAGTACAGGTACTTACCTTACCATAACATGAAAAAGAATGTATGGTGATGTTTTATGAACAATATGCAAAAATAACAAATAACTATGAAAACAAAATAAGTAATAAAAGTAGACGGACTTGTTCAGTCTTCGTCAAAGCTTAAATCTAATAAAAACAAAAATCAACTTATCCATGTCAATGGACTAGAATAGAAATATCTTCTATCTAGCAAATTCAAAAGTATATGTAGGGGAAAGTGGGGGAATTGTGCGCACTTAAGCGGAAATCATTATAGCACTGATAGAATTGTAGATATTTTAAGTATAAATACCGTAATGGGAGTGCTATTTAGGTTACTCTCAGCACGTAAGTCAATTATAGGAAAAAATAAAGTATTTATTGCTGAAAGTACAAAAGTGCTCTTGCGCACCATTCCCCACCCTCGCGGGTAATGATGCGCACATGATGGGGAATGGTGCGCATTAAAAATATGATTAGATAGTCAACATTAACTGTAGAAACATTTATTAAGATTGTCAAACATAAAAAAACATAATTCCTAATTTGAGCATGGGTCACATTTATAATTTTTAGGGGTATCTGAGCCAGTACACTCGGCATGATTCCAAGTTGAGCAAAGGACACATCTGTACCATAATTCTCGTTTGCCAAATTCTCCGCAAATACCACAAACTTCGTTCGGCTTCGCTGGCAGATTCGAAGGTGGCAGTATGACACTCTTGGGTTCAAACTTAAACCTTTCCATGAGAGTTTGAAGGTTCGAAAAAAAATAATTTGATTGAATCCTTATTAAAAAATGCAATCCTATTTAAACTAGTTCCTTCAGGCTGCCGTAGCTTTATAACAGGGGATCTCCTTAAAAATCCATACAGCCAGTCCTTCCCAGCTAATCCCTTTTCCTTGTCGAATTTATGGACAATGTTATGTTGCTCAGCGTACCGAAAAGCTAATCGTCTAAGACATTTGGGTGTTAGGCCATAAAATAGTTTTGCTAGCGTTAAAATATACTCTCTTAAATGAGATTCTATTTCCTCTGAAAACACAGGCTTGCAACCCAAACGAGGTGGCTTCGGTTGATTTTCTGACAGTTTTTTTTCTGAGTGTCAATTCAGGAATATTGAAGATCCTTCCTGCGTCCCTTATTTTTCTGCCATCATTTCTTATCGCAAATAATGCGTTTTGTAAATCTTCTGCCGTGTATGAAAGAATTGTGGTTTTTCTTGTATAATTTCTCGGCATCTTAAAAATACAATGTTTAACATTAGATTACGTGTCGGGGAATGGTGCGCATCAGCGCGCATCTTTACCCTCTTAGATATTAAATGACAATCTTTAATACAGTTACCAAACTACTTAACCTAACAATGTAAAACAAACATTAATTGATACACAACATAGTACTTTTTCATAAAATCAATATATCTTACCGATTAGGGAAAAAAAATGGACTCACCGTCTTATTTTCCGATGCCACAAAATTACAAAGACAGGCTTGATTTCAAATAAACATGGCTCGTTCCGTGCAAACGTACACAACTGGTATGAGTAATGGCGTCAGTGATTCACACTAGGCAGGAGGGAATGCAGCACTAGTCGGTTGCGCTTAAAAGCCCGCGGAATATGAAATAGTTTGATGCGCACGATTCCCCCACTCTCCCCTATATATAATAAATAGAACGTAAAATACTGGTGTGTGTTCAGTCAATAATTGGGTGAGTCGTCATTAACTAACTAATAAATCAGTCTTTGGGTTGTTTAGGTCTTAAAAGGTGGAATTTGTCGGATATTATTGGTCCGATGTTCTTCCAAGTCGTTTCCTTGGAGGTTATGCGTCTTATTGGCTCGTGTAGCCAATAGGATCCAGTCCTTGAAAACTCGGTAGAGCCAAGGTTACTGTATTGTCCAAGTTCGGTGAGGTGGGTGATACAGTTCGTTTTCGAGCTGGTGGCTACCATAGCGGCAGTAGCTGGCACATCAATCTCAGAGGATTGGTGTTGGTACTCGAACTCGAAGACGCCCTTTAGTGGAAAGGCGTGCGCTAGAGTGTGGATGGGGTTCAGGATGGGGTGGGGGGTTGTTCCTTTCGTCAAATTTGACACTATCAGTGGTGCAACAGACAGTGATTCGGCATTAGTTGCGAGTGAGGAAGATCCGACAAAATATGAGCAATAGGTGCCCATGATCTGCAGGACATTTCCAAACCATGAGTTATCTTCGTTTAGGAAGCAAAACTGGCTTAGTGCAGTAATGTTTGAACCGGCTATCGGAGTTGGTAGGCCAATTCGTGGCCCGTAAAGATTGAAGGCGGTATTAATCTCTCGGTTCGTTTCGAGGGGGTACAACATTCCCGGCTGGAGAAGGGTGGCTCTCTCAGTTTCGGTCCATCTCTGTTGATGGAAAATATGACCATTTAAAATACGATCCGCTGTGTTATCGAACGTCCCTGGAAGGGTGTAGTCCGGTATCTGGCCCGCTGGGGCAGTGAGTATGTGCTGGATAAATCCTAGAATTCCTGGAACGTATGGCAAGGATAAGTGGAATGAGTTTACTTCATCATAGTGGATGAGGTCACTAGCATTTAGCCTTGTTACTGTCTTAGGAATGGCGGGAGTTACCTGGCCATATAAAGCTATAGATGGGCGAGCGTGTCGAGTGACTCAAATAAAGCGACTAGGGGGCCCGGGATTGTCAGGGTCTCCGGTGGGTATTCCTGCAAGAAGGATACCAAGAATCGTCTGTTTTGAGGCGTAATGGTAGACGCTTTCATTTCAGCGCGTAGTACTTGGATATAGAATAGAATTCCAAAGTACAGTCGTGACACGAGAGGATACCACGCATCTTCCTGTCTGCGGAAGTATGAATTCTTCCGAACTAGATCGTCCATGATGTGGACTATCCTGTACATGTGGAAGGCACATGGTGTGAATGTGCTTGGGTGTGGCTGGGTTCTACCAGTTAGGGGGTTTCGAAGGAAGGGGGTTAGGATGGCGAAGATAGCGGTGGAGGGGGTCTGCTTTGAGGATGTCTTTCTCTCTGCTTTTGGCTTGGGAGCTTTGTCTTCAACTTCAGCGCCCTTTGGCGTTTCAGTCTTATCAGTCGATGGTTGCAGTCTGGGTTTAGATGTTTCAGCATCTAAGTTCCTTACTTTATCGATCTGCTCTTCGATGACTTCTTTCGAGACTTTTGTGGTCGTCATTTCGGTTGTGGTGGGTAATATTAGTGAATGTCTTTTACTTTTGTAGAACTGGTGAAGTTATTATGATGGTAATAGAGCTCCAGAAAGACTATTCTCTGTTAAGCATATTATTATGCTATATCATCGTACCACATTTATCGATGCATATAGAAAGTGTTAATGAAGATTTAACATTTAACGAAAAATCTAAACTTTTAATTCAAATATTTTTTTTTTCACATTGGCACATAACAGCACATTGCGGGCACATTACAGCACTATAAGTTTAGTTTTGATAAAGTGATTTTGCGGAGCTAACTAAATATCACAAAAAGGATGTCTTAATAAAAATTCAATTTTTCAAGTAAACATTTTTTTTTGGCACTTGATAGCACATCTTGAGCACATTACAACACAATTGGTTTGGTTTTAATGAAATGATGTTGTGGAGCTAACTAAACATCATAAAAAGGACCTAGTCATAAAAGTTAACTATTTTGAATATTTTTTTACGTAGCACATTTTGGGCACATTTTGACATATTGTTTTTCTTTTAAATTTCAAAATTGTTGAGTAATCTTTTTGGATATGCCAATACCATCTTTCAGATACAGATACTAATACTTCGGATACTTCCTTGGCCGATATCGATACAATCTCTGAAAGTATTGTGACATAGTGATCATATTTTGCCAAAATAATATTTCCTTTTAATTGTTTTTTATTTCATTAATCACATTTGTTTTAATTTAAATATACAATGTGTCGATTTTACGAAACAAGGAACCGCCAGACGAAAATGCTACATGATTGCACGGCAAAAGTGGGCCGTGACCAACTTGCAAAGTTTAGTTCGGGGGGTAATAGAGCACTATGTGGGTCAGTATAAAAGAATTAGTTTTGAGAGTAAGTAGAGAATAAAAAATAGGGTAGGGGTGAGAAAGATCAAACAAGCGAGTCAGAAGGATCAGGGGGTGTAGCGGGTTACCGCTATTATTCACTCTAATGCCCTGATAACAGTCCCTGCCATTATCAACGGTGTCGTCCCATTTCGTACCGTCGCATTTTGTACTGCGAAAATATTCTACCTGTTTTATTCCCATTTCGTACCGTCGCCCATAATATAATTATTTTTATTCCCATTTTGTACCGCGAAAATATTCTACCTGTTTTTTTTTTTTCATTTTGGACCGTCGCGTCGCCCAGTTGAGTAGAGTTAGTGCTATTTGCGAACGTGTCATTTATATAATTCTATTGTCTACTCAAATTTTGCATTAAAAGATAATGTGTTTAAAGATTTTTTAATATCCTTTTTATCTATATTTGACGCCCTCAAAAAGAAGAAAGGTTTTTTTAATTAAAGATATGTCAATACAACAAATTGTTGAAGATTTTTTGAAAGAAAAAACAACAATCGGCATATGCCTAGAAAAACTACAATATATATGTTTTAACCGTTAATTTTCGTAAATGTTATTTTATTTTGTAATAAATATTAGGTATATTTTTTAAAATTTAGACAGTTGTGTTTTGTTTACATATTGCATACTGTTAGTTAATTAAACATCGGATTATTATTGTAATTTTAACCGCACAACTATTCCTAGAATGCGGTACGCAATGGGAATGACGACAGGTATATATTTGGGACGCGGTACGAAATGGGAACATCAGGGGTAATGGTACGAAATGCGACGGTACGAAATGGGTATAAGCCTTATCAACGCCCCTAGTTAGTAGTTAATTAGGCAAGTAGTTTTAAGATATATTCATAATTAGTTTTTAAGTGTTATTTGTTTTATAAGGCATTATTTAATCTATTAAATCCTACAAAAAAAAACATACAAAATTCGCTTTTCTTTATGACAGTATCGAAAATTAAGATAAAAATAATGTTTTATTTTTAACATTCATACTCAATTTAAATTTATATATGTAACTAATAAAATTTCTTTTTGACAAATTTTAATTTTTGAACGTGTTCCAATGTAAGCGAAGTTCGAGTTGGCTTCACTATATGTCCCGTTTCAGAAAATGTTTGGTCTGAAAAAACTGATCCAGCTGGTATTGCTAAGTAACGAACTGCCAATGTTTTTAGGTAGTTTTGGATATTTAACTTCATTTTTCCAATATGTGTAGGTTGACGATGACGAGTATAAGCGAGACGAAGCAAAAGCACAAGTATCTGATTTCAGATACATTTGTATCGGTCAGTATCGGAAAATTGCCAATATCGATACTGAGTAATAATTTGTTACCTTGGGTAATAATGCGGCCATCGTCCTTTGTCCAGTAGTTTATGGATTTGGGATAGGCTTCAGAGTAGCATTCCAGGGTGACTTCTTGTTTTTCACTGGCACCCACGAGCTGATTCTGAATCCAAATCATGGGTGGAACTAGAAAATACCAGGGTGATAAAAATAATTTTAAACTCCTTTTGTCCTTTCTTGTCAAGACAAAAGGAACTACAAGAAGATAATTGGATGAAAAATGAAATATGTAGAAGCAAACGTTGAAGGTTAATGGTATCGAGAAAACGAAGTTATTTTTAATAAATATAATGTGAAAGAACGTTATATTAATTTTCTTTTAGAATACATTAAGGTATCCAATTTATGTCATATCTAAATTTAGATCAAAGACAAACGGGTGTTCAAAATCTAAAACATTCATGAAACAGTTTCGCATTAAAAACCATCTAAACTGCGTTTAATCTGAACGATTGTTTTTGGCAATTACATTTAAATTACAACGCCCACCCGCGCCAACGTCTACGTCTACCTGTCGGATCTTGCTAAAGCGCAAAGTTTCCTAGGAGGTAGGCATTGTACAATGGCTCGCTCGAACTAAACCAACGAAGCTGCTGAATAATTCTTCAACAAACTCGAGGAACGTCGTCACTTAAAGGGAGCGCTACTACGAAGTTTCAATTTCAAAATATTAAATAGAGAGCCCAGGTAGCAAGTTTCGAAGTGTGCCTTAATTAAATCTACATAGTAATTAGCACTGCACAGACTATTGATTTCCGCATCAGTCGTCGGGGGGAACTTTTGCTTCAGTTTTAATCGTAAACGAAAAGGTTAATAACAAACAACCAGCTGCTGTTTCCGTTTAAAACGAAATCGATTGAAATCAAAAAAGAATCCAAATATAACTCACGTCCCCGAAATCAAATTCCATACAGTTTTCACGCTGACAAACTTCATTTGATATCGCTATAAAATCATTCCAACATTTGAAATGCGATGATATTTTTAGACAAAGCCTAATTTTTATTGCTCTACTTTTACATCGTTTTGTTTTTGTTTTTGTTTAGTAGATAGTTGGGCGAGTCGCAACTGGTTCGTTCCATTTCAATTACTATAAAACACAAGGGATGCAGCGGCGGGGGTGGTAGCAACTATAAGGGGTAGCTAATTACTTACACTGAACTATTAGCATGATCCTTTTGCTGACCGTGGGCGGCACTCCGTTGGAAGCAATGCAGAGATAGGGTCCCATATGCAATCTAGTGACTCGGTTCAAATGGAACTCACCACCCTCCACCAAAGAAACTATAACAAATATAAAAGCAAAAATGAACGAGCAGTATGAGATACAGGGTGCTTTGTTTTGTTATAATATATAAAAAAATAACAGAAAATACTTTCGACTGCATTAGTTTTTTCAAAATGTGACCAACTGTCGGAGTCAATTAGAAACTAGAAAATAATCTGTTACAAAGTCATCCAATCGGAAGTTATATTAGAACTTCTGCGATATTTGAAGTAATTAATTTTTTTGGTATCTTTAATTCCGCTAAATCAACCCAATATTTAAAACAAATAGACCCCCAACGAATTAGTTGTAGCCACAGGCCTGCACCTCAGAAACGTTAATTACATTCGAAGCGGTTTTAATTTCGTCTTTTATGACTTCAGAACGGGAATATTTATCACTGAGTCAATAATGAGTTTTCCAATCATTTCAATTTATACCCGTTAAGTTGATAGAAATATTTCGGGAAGCAAATTCGCTCAGCATGATGATGAACCCTTTTGAAAAACCTCGCTCTCATCAGTCTAAGTGCAATATTCAATTCAATTCGAAAAGTAAATCCGAATTTCCTCGTGTTCGTCACTTTTTATTCCTTTATTAAATCTATCTAGTCTAGCCATCTCATTCTCTTCCAGTTCAAGTCAACAGATTCGTCTTATTGATGTTCTACGTTCCGGGAAATGGCGTTCAAGGTTTTGGCAACAGTCCTGCAAATCATATCCGGTTAACGTTTCTTTATCTTTATGTACGTAAGTACATTTTTAAGGATTACTTTTAATCAACTTACTCTCTGATAATCTACAATAGATAATTCAAATTGTACTGCGATCAATCAATTTTATGATCGATCATCCATCGCCTATTACGTGAATTTAATTTTGCTTTAACGTTTTCGATTATTTTGGTTAGTTAGTATTATAGCAACGCCAATTCTACTGCAAAAAATGCGCAACCTGTTTACTTATTTTGAAGACTATTTAATTTAATGTATTTTTTATCGAGTAATGATATCAGTTTTCATTATCAACCTTTAGTGTTGAAAATGTAAAATATGCATGATTCTTTTTTAATTATCAATTCTGCAATGCTCCTACATTATTCTCCCTAGTAATCTCATATCATCCCGGATAATGGTGATTCTATTTTTTTTTTGTGCACCAGCTCAAGAGAAATATTAATTTCCACCGTCCTTTATCCGGGAAATACAAAAAGTGCTCTCAATTATAAAGCCGAATTTTTATCAAACTGAATTCGATTTCGCTCTCTCGTTGTCTATATGTAGAATAGTGAAAGGTCATTTTTAATTTGCACAAGAGCGATCCTCTAGACTAGACAAATTTAAATTACGGTAAACAGCAGGACGCAACGTGAGGGGTCCGTCCGATCGCATTTACAACACGAGTGCGATATAATTACCGTTATTAGTCCGATGCGATGCGATGCGATAGGGGATGGATGCGAGAGTGGTGGGGTGCAACGGTGGCGCGGGCCCGTCGACAGAAGCATTTACCACGGCAATGTTTGCCGGGTCTAATCACTAAAAAGCATGCCCGTGAAACCCCTTTGATCGTCTCGATCATCCTTTATAACTGAAATGTACTAGAAATGTTCGTATTCACGGAACACCCTCATGGATACACATTTGTATTTATATGTGGAGAGTAGACTGTACGTTGAAATACATGCAGGACATATGTGTGTGTGTGAGGGTTTAGCAAACGTAACTGCTACTGTGCTTTTCAAACAGGAATATTATTTGCTACGTTTCTCTGTTGATATAGCCGATTGAAATAATATGCAGCGCACAACTATTATAAAAAAATATTCCATTGTACATTTATCGATTCTTCTGGTGCTTCCTGTATAATAATTTTAATAAACCAAATTATAGTTGTCACGATGTTATAATAGTGGGCAGTATGCATTTGATCCTCGTCCACAAAATGTAAGATCACATATTTACGCTTATCTA
The DNA here is from genome assembly GCA_029378335.1 of Agrilus mali. Lineage (NCBI taxonomy): Eukaryota > Metazoa > Arthropoda > Insecta > Coleoptera > Buprestidae > Agrilus > Agrilus mali. The sequence goes on along the minus strand of CM055663.1, from coordinate 10,591,894 downwards.
GTATTTTACGAGAAATGTTACCTTCATCCCCTGAATCCAATAGTATCGGCTTAGCTTCCTCCCTTTTCCAAACTATACTTGGTTTAGGATACCCGGTAGCAGCACATTTCAATGTCACACTTGATCCTTCCCTGACGACCATGTCACTGCTTGTAGGGTGGTCCAGAATGTCAGGGGGCACTGTAACAAGGAAAATTAAATTTAAATTTTTGAATTTATATTAATTGTTTTTTTTTCAGCTGAAGGTGGCGTTATTGCAGTTTCTTCCTCGCTATTGTCACCTTCTTGTTACAATTTAACAATTTCATAATTATCAAACAATTAAAAAATATCGACTATGTCAATTTGATGAGCATATAAAAGATGTGTCGAGTGCTGTGCAACTGCTGTCGTTTAGTCAACCGATTTCCCGTTTTAGTTGTGAGCATAATGCCGACATTTCCCCTTTGCTGTTGGCAGGGTCATTTAAATTCATACTCGTAAAAGGGGCACCAGCATTTAATGAACCTTAATTAAGTGGAGAGAGACAATGTTGGAACGATATGAACACTTCAAACGAACATTATAAAATGTATCTGCGAACATTGCAAATTGTCACCTCAAATTAAGAAACTATTTTCGCAACTATAAAGGTTGCAATTTAATGCTGACTAATTTTATTAAAATAAAGAGAATATGCAAAAATTTTTATTTCTTCCTTTCGGTTGAGTTTATTTTATTACGAATCCCATACCAAAAAAATTAATTTTGGAAAACCACTTTTTGGTGTTACCTAATTATTTTAATCGAATTTCGTCACGTTTCTTTTTCATTGTTTGTTCAGTTTTTCACAATGTTATGTTCAAGATGAAAATGCATCTATCATATTTTGATAAATTTTGAATGGTATATTTCTGTCTTTACATTGTTTTAGCGATATTGCTGATTACGTCTATAACAGTATGACGTTTAAGGGCGTATTTTGGTGATGTTGGCTTGTTTATGATTTACGATTGGCTGCATGAAAGGGCTTTATGAATATACAGTTCATTTATGTGCAAATTTATAGACTACACTGAACTTTACATAAACCCCAATCATAAAATCTCGTTCAGTTGAAATAAGATATGAAACCGAGCGGAGGAAGAAATCTGACGGAACTCGAACCGACACAATGTAAACACTCGCTTGCATATGTAGTCGGGTGTTTTTATCAAAGTGGATCGAATTCCACCTGAATGTATCTACATCTTATGCATAAAACCCTTTTGTACATCGTACATCCCTAATAACAAGGAAATGTAACATTCTTAAAGTATACAGTGTTTTTCAAGTTGATGGGCTATTAGAAGTATATGAATTAGTAGAAGGAATTCAATTCTGAAACTTGGGCTCATTTAGTTATTGTTTATGCCGCTTCTTTTAAAAATATTTTCAAGTTCGATTTACATCCGGTTATACCGGAAGTCGATACCAACTTTGTTTTTTTAAATGGAATGGTATATTTTTCACGCTGAATTCGAATAAAACGTGTTATTCTAAGGTAAGTTTGATAACCAACTTGTACACCTATGACGATCGGTTTCTGAGTTAATTTAATTTATGAAAAAAAATCGCTACCGCAACCCAAATTATAAAAAATCATAACTTCCACAAAATACGACTTAGAGTGTTGAAATTTTTACCAGTAATAGCTGAATATTAGTGCTAACGCCTTGACAAAATTGAATTAAATAATTTATACAGGGCGTTCAAAATAAAATTCTAAATTTGAAAAACTTCAAACACGAATTACTTCGTTTTTTCCAATAGCACCTACTATTTTTTATTTTTTCAATCGATTTCTTTTTTTATCCTCTTTCGATCCATATGGATACTTTCTATTTTATTTGAAAATTTTGGAATAATTTTGAATTATTACTTAAAATAGGAAGTATCCATATAGATCGAAAGAGGATAAAAAAAGAAATCGATTGAAGAAATAAAAAATAGTAGGTGCTATTGGAAAAAACGAAGTAATTCGTGTTTGAAGTTTTTCAAATTTAGAATTTTATTTTGAACGCCCTGTATAAATTATTTAATTCAATTTTGTCAAGGCGTTAGCACTAATATTCAGCTATTACTAGTAAAAATTTCAACACTCTAAGTCGTATTTTGTGGAAGTTATGATTTTTTATAATTTGGGTTGCGGTAGCGATTTTTTTTCATAAATTAAATTAACTCAGAAACCGATCGTCATAGGTGTACAAGTTGGTTATCAAACTTACCTTAGAATTACACGTTTTATTCGAATTCAGCGTGAAAAATATACCATTCCATTTAAAAAAACAAAGTTGGTATCGACTTCCGGTATAACCGGATGTAAATCGAACTTGAAAATATTTTTAAAAGAAGCGGCATAAACAATAACTAAATGAGCCCAAGTTTCAGAATTGAATTCCTTCTACTAATTCATATACTTCTAATAGCCCATCAACTTGAAAAACCCTGTATACCTATAAGGTTGTACAAAATTAAAAGAGTCATAGAAACAAAAAGCAGTCAGTTATAAATGACTAATTTAATTTTAACTGAACTTACCAACAACGTTAACGAATCCAATCTGGCTAATCATAGGTTCAGTATTTATCTGGCACATGTACCAACCCCGATCTGATTCCCTCACATCCCTTATATGTAGATACCATATCCTGTGATCACTGTGCGAAACAGCAACCCTATGGTTCTTGGTAATTACATGACCGTGTATAGTGAGAATAGTCTGGGTGTCCACCCTCAACCAGGCCACCTTAAACAACAAAATAATAAATAAATTTCCAGATAATAGTAAAAACTAATATATTAAGCGACTTTCCCCTAAGCAGGTAATTAAAATAATTTTTCATTTTAAGCTGTTGCCTGTCGGGTACAAACATAAAACAACAGTTTTAAACGTCTCGAATTAAAATTTTTATTTCCTCGAATCATTCCTTGTTATGATTGTTTTATATTCCAGTAAAAAGCGAGTTATGAGTCTCTCTCACAAAGAGTCTTGTTGTTTTTATAGCAAAACGCGTTTAAAAGGGCCTTTTTTATGTTCAAATATAGCACCTAAAGGGAAAAGAAGGATTTAATATCATAAGTACACCCCAACAAAAAAATGGACAATTACCCACTAATCGAATTGCGCCCACGAGCATTCGAGAAATAGAAGGACAGGGCAACAAAAATCATTTTATTTCTTAAATGTTTAATGAAATGCCCAATCTCTCGGATGTTATTAATTTTATTTTTATTACAGAGGAGTTTACTGGTGTTCACAGAAACGTAAAATTTGGGTCGTTAAATTATTTATATTAAACATGTAGGTGCAAGAAACTCAAACGTCAGCGTGCGGCTATAAGCATGTTTAAACAATTTGAATTATAAAAACGAAATTAAAACACAATTTTGTTTCACAATTTTATTGAGGAAAACTCTAACAATTGTTTCGGCCGTTAAGCCATTATCAAAGAGAATAATAAATTACATTAAAAAAACTTTTGGGTGTTTCATTCCCACCAATATTGGTGGGCGGGCTGTCCCCCCCGACCTACACTCTTGTGCAAAGTCGGAGGGTAGGGCGGAAGACCCTCTTCAGCCTCCTTTAGGAATAGTGGGAATGGGTGGGTGATGGTTGGGGGAAGAAAGATGACTAGGGGTTACGGTAACAAACTTAAAAGTGGAGAGGTCCAAAATTTCAAAATAAAGTATTCATTAGTAATACAATGTTCGGATAGTCCAGTAGGTACATTTCGTATTTTAGATGATTGATCTTTCATGTTCTTCTATTCGGGTTTTTAGGGAACGACCTATTACTACTACTAATTATATTATAAAGGCGAAAGTTTGTGAGTATGTGAGTGTGTATGTTTGTTACTTCTTCACGTCTAAACGGCTGGAACGATTTTAATAAAATTTGGTATGGAGTTAGCTGACATCCTGGATTAACACATAGGCTACGTTTTACTGCGAGAAAATATCTTATTCCCATGGGAACTTTGTCTGTATGCTACACAACTCGCATAAAATTTACTGAACCGATTTAAATGAAATTTGGTACAGAGATAGTCTAGAGCCTGAGAAAGGACATAGGTTACTTTTTAATGCGAAAAAAGGGTTGTAAGGGGTTGAAATAGGAAAGTTTGTGCAGAAATTCCGTAATTTTTAAAGATATGTAGCGATCTGTACATTTTGTATATAATTGTAATTTGTTTTCTAAATTTTATTTTCTTTCTAAAACTTTTCTTTCACTTCTTGAGCATGCCACATTACCTGGAATTCCGCTACCTGCATGTACCCTTACTAATATTATTAACAACCTGATTTCTCCCGCAATAACATTCCATTCTGTTTATTTCTAAGTACTCGTACCTTCCATATACTTTCTATCTTTCTTCTAAACTACCCTCGTCTCCTTGTAAACCATTAACGACCCTACCTATAAATATTCTTATTTTCGATCCCGATAGGCAGTTGGTTTTGAGTCCGTTTCCAGTTCTTTTCAAGTTCTTTTATTTCTGTTCGCTTCTTTATTGTTATATAGTTTTTATCGTCATTGTTTTTTTGTATTGTGGTCTTCGTTAATTATATTGTAAATATTTGGTTCATTATATCGTATTTAGTGTTAGGCCAGGCGCCCACTCGGCCACCGGTGGTCGCCACTAGACGCGACCACACGCTGCGGACGGTGTTTTGCATGCAATTCAAATGGCGTCGTCGCACACTCGGCGACAGCAGTCGCCCGTTCGAGCCACGCGCTGCGAGAGAAGCTTGTTCTCGCTACTTGTCGCTGACGACGGCCGCTGATTCTCCGGCGCACACTTAGCCACTTTTCCGGGCCACTATTTTAACTGGGGCGGACTGGGAGAATTCGGACATGACATTTTTATTAAAATTATGTTTTTTTTGACAATTGTAAATTTAAAACATACATTCCTTTTTTATTTATATTTTAAACCTTAGAAGGAAAGTGAAATGTTGAAATTTTTGTCATTGTCTTTGAATTTCTTTATTAGACAGTCAATATTGTGAATCACTTGATTGCATGAATTGTGGATATTTACCAAAATATTGGTTAATTAATATAAATTCACGTCTCCTGCGTCGTCTTCGTATTACAAGGAGCGTAGCAAGTGCTTCCATGTTGAACTTTTATAATGCAACTAAATTTTTTTAACGCCGGACCTGATTAATAAATTAGGAGAAAAGTAGCGACCACTGGCGTTTTACAGTAGCGTCTAGTGGCGACCACCGGTGGCGACGGCTAGTGGTCGATGTCAGCCACCGGTGGTCGCGTCTAGTGGCGACCACCGGTGGCCGAGTGTGCGGGCGGCCTTAGTGTTCTCCTTTATTTCATCGCGCCGATTAGGACAATAAAAGACCTAAACACTACAGTGGATCACGTCGGGGTCACCACTGTAGTGTTTAGGTCTTTTCCAGGTAATGTGGCATGCTCAAGAAGTGAAAGAAAAGTTTTAGAAAGAAAATAAAATTTAGAAAACAAATTACAATTATATACAAAATGTACAGATCGCTACAGATAGAAGCTTGAAACTTATTTTTAGGCTGATTTGATTAGATATAAATAAATACGACATTCAATGTTTGTAAAAATTTTACCCTAAAGGGATAAAATTAGCCGATGAAAGTTTTTGTGTAATGACGTCGTCCAAAAAGCTTACGGCCCAGAAAATAAAAATAAAGAGAAAAAAAAATTTACATGCTGCCGAAAGTCAATATTCCACGTGGTCGAAGTCGCGGGCATAGCTAGTCAAATATAAAAGGCGGAGCAGTGTAAACAATTCCTTGTAGACACCACTTTTTTCCAGAATATTTTGTTTATCTAATTTATTGTTAACTATAATTTTGTTTTTATATTCAATATGTTTTACCAAGTGCCTAGCCAAGATTCAATTTCGTATAAATTTGAATTAATCATATTTTACAAGATCAACAGTCAATACACTAAAAAAGGGGTGAGCAACACGCGGCCCGTTAATCGTGTTTATGCGGCCCGCCAAGCATTTCTAAAATTGGATTTATTCATCGACTTTCTCGCTTCAATATATTGTTATAAAATTAATTACAAAAATGGTCGTACCGAAGAATACCGATGTAAAAAATGTATTTTTCTTAGTAAACATCGAAAATTTTTATAAATCTTATGAACCCCGAGAAATTTTTGCTTTTGATGAAAAATGCAAAGTAAATGATGTCTCTGTTCGGAAGTACGTATGTTTGCGAACAATTATTTTCAACCATGAAATTAATCCAAAATGACCACCGATTAAGACTGAGTGATGCACAATAAGAAAGCTGCGTACGTGTAGCTACCTCATCAATTCCGGCTGATATTGATCAGCTTGTATCAAAAAAACAATGCCAAATTTCTCATTAAAAATTTCAAGTAAATTCGTTTTTCTTTTCTTTTAAATTGGTCCATTGATTAAAAAGGTTGTTCACCCCTGCACTAAAAGGTAGAAATTGGCGGCTATTTTTATTAATTAACTGATTTGCTGACGAAGCAGAAGTCTGATTGTTCTAATTAAATCCGACCTCGTCTTCTTCTTGCTCATTCGCGATGTTTTGAATATGCTCCACATTTACTTGAGATTAAATTGGCCAAAATTATACGGCTTCTGTGCAAGTTCGCGAGCTTCTTAAACAAATTACCTTTACCTTTACGTACAGTTACATCCACTTGCCTGATGTCGGAAACGAAAAGAAAGCAACTGAACACCCTTCCCGTTCAAATTAAGTTCACTTTTATTACCGTTCTCTATTTCCGCCAGCTCACTTTTGGTTGCGTTACTGCTCTTTATTTCATACTTTAAAAAGAACCTCGTAATCTACCATGGTAGTAATGACGACATAAACCTAATTCTTCTTTTGTATCTAACGCTCTTCAAGATCGATGGCAATATCTCATTATTGGCTCGCTTATGACTCATCTTAAAATCATCTACCTCCTCGATATTAGAAAAGTCAATAGTCAAACAAATACATAAGAAATAGTTGATATATGTATCGGTAAGATATTTGTTAATGGCTTGCTTGTAACTCGTTATAAAAACATATGCTTGCTTGAATCGGAGGTAAGTGACACTTTAGATTAAAGATGAACGACTTGGCTCGCTCAAGACTCGTCCTGAAAACATCTACCTTCCTGGTATTAAACAAAAAACGCAAATAATTAGTTAAATGCTTGATCTTTCTCACCTCTACCCTATCGTTTATTCCCCACTTACTCTCAAAACTAATTGTTTTATACTGACCCACATAGTGCTCTTTTACCCCCAAAAGGAACTTTGGAAGTTGGTGCAATCATGGCGCATTTCCGTCTGGCGGTTCCTTGTTTCGTAAAATCGACACGTTGCGTATTTAAATTAAAACAAATGTGATTAATGAAATAAAAAACAATTAAAAGGAAATATTATTTTGGAAAAATGTGAGCACTATGTGACAACGTGCTACAATTAACTTAAGAGAAATATTTGGTAAGTTCAGCAAAAAGCGAGCGAACTTTAAAGCTCTTTAAAATTTATAACTATCATTTGTTATTATTTTGGATATAACTCGTGGCAAAAAAATAAATATACGTAAATAGAGAAAATTGATAATTATGGTATGGGAAAAGTGAAATAAAAGAAAATACTCTGTTGTTAACGAACAAATACTTAACTGAAAATATTCAAACGAATGGTACACCCAAATATATTTGGATTTTGCTGAGTAAAAGGCCCTTTTCCTTTTTACGAAACAAAAAAAAAAGTTTTAATGGATGATGAAAAAATAAAACGAAATTGTACGTTGAAAATCCACCGAATTTGTTATTATGATAAAATCTGTTGAATAAAAAAATAATTTTTGACGTGTTCAGACATTATGAGTATAACAAGAGTCAAAAAGTATTGAAAGGGTTTTCGTATACATTTAAAATTACCATAAAGCCCTTTAGCCCCTGAAACGCTTGTTCCCTCCGCTTTGGGTCCGCATATATACCTGTATTAAAGAGCATTCCCAATTTCGCTTGACTTACTTTCCATAATGTAAACGTGAAGTTACATCTAAGCGAATAAATTAAATAAAAGTCGGGGAACTTCACCTTGTGCTGATTGCGTTATCCTGAATACATGCGGAGTGAAACGTTAAGTGAACTGGCAGCTTCGTATCTCTGATCAGGAATAGGACGTTTCTTTTTTCCTGCCTGTGCTGTGTGTACAAACGGCTTCATTGAAAGTAAAAATTATAGCAAAGCTTTATACGTTATAGTTGAAAGTTTTAGCTTTTAAACTTTTCATAAACTCTGTATGTGGTAAGAGCAGTTTTATTGCAAAACCGTCTTTTAGCTCAAAAATTTAACCAAACACAAAAGTTATTGTGTAGGTAGGTAGATACTTATCAAAAAAATTAATAATTTCTCTAATTTTTTTACTTATATCTAACTCCGGTTTTCTCCTAAATCGATATTTTTTATGACGTTATATTTTCACGCTTTCATTGACAGAGTTCGTTGAAGCAAGAGACTAAGCAAGGTAAAGACAGGGCGAACACCGTTTTTTCTTTATAAATAAATCTAATTTTTTTTTCTTGTGGGCCGTCTGTCAGCCTCTGTTTTTAAAGCTTTTAAGAGAAAACATCGTTAACAGGTTTAACGAATTTTATAATGAGTCCCCTCGAGTGACGTAAAGCTCACCGTTGCGTTGCGTCACAAAAATAAAAGGAATGAGATTATTTTAGAACATGGCTTAAAAATGATCCATACTTACATAATAATATTATAAATGTGAAAGTAAGTATGTTATGTTTTCACGCTTAAACCGCTGAACTATTTTTGATGAATTTGGCATGGACATAGATGGGACTTAGAGGAAACATATAGGCTACTTTTTGTCGCCAAAATACAGTTTGTAGGGAATGAAGGTTTGTATATCTATACAAACCCCCTAATATATAATATATTCATAGAATACTATATTCATCATTAGAGACCAGGGTCGATAATTTTTGAAACAAAAAAAATTATAGTAGGATGAAACCCATTGAAAAAGGAAGAGAATATAACAAAAATGAGAAAAAAGTTAAATGGCACAGTTGTAGGTAAAAAAAAAGATCTACAACTTTTGTATCTTTCAATTTTTTCACATGACCTCAAAATTTGTGTGAAAAATTCAAATAACCAACTTTTTGGTTTTTTATTTTTCTTTTACAAAAAAATTTTTTTTTTACAAAATTTGGTGAAAACTTAGCTATTTATGTCCCAAACACGCTGTAATTTGTTTGATTTGAAATATTTATTTACTGAAAAAAATAGCAGTGGTTACATTTTTTAGATAAAATTCCCTTCGGTTTTTTGCATTTCCTGAGAAAACTTACCACAGTAATGTATATTTTTTTTTCACACCATCAGAAAATAGAGATTTCAACGAAGAAAAAGCCCACCAACGTTACTAATAAAGCATATATTTTGACATGAGAATTTTCGATTGAAAATTAGGGTGCTTTTTTGATATTAAGTAAAAATAAGGGAAAAATAAATATTTCAAATCAAAAAAATTACAGCGTGTTTGGGACATAAATAGGTAAGTTTTCACCAAATTTCGTGAAAAAAATTTTTTTTGTAAAAGATAATAAAAAACCAAAAAGTTGGTTATTTTAATTACTATTTTTGAAGGCTTCAGCACTGGTCTATTATAGTATTTTAGGATTACGTAATTAAGTTCTGTTACTAATAGTTTATATATTTCTAAAATAAATATAGTATACTTAGACATTTTTTGATTGTTTCTTTTTTTATTCTTATTAAGTACGTATTTAGTATTTATACTTCCGATATGTCTCGCAAGAATTATAATTAATCTAGCGCGTAGTTTGTGAACATGGGTCGCCAAACTTTTTTGATCATCGACCCATATATAATTTTTCGAAATCTCCATCGACCCCCACAAAAGTAATTTTCTGTGAATTAAAATAAAACATTATTAGATACTGTGGTGTACTGTTGTACATTTATTTTATGGTTTTAAACATTTATTAAATTAATGGTACATTGTGTACGAATAGTTTTATGAAAAATATATTAATGATGCAATTTAAATACCTTAATACTTATTAAATTATAAGTATTTATAAATAAGTAGAAATAATAAGTAAAGTAACTACAGATTTATTGCTTCTTAATCAATGAGATGGGTGTGCCTGGTATTTTTTTGCAAGGTTCGCTGTATTGGGTTCAAAATTGGTCAATTTTAATCTTAAATTCCCTCGAAACTTCACATTTAATTTATTTCTATACCAAGTTAAGACTGAATTTACGTGACTGAAACCGGCTTCAACCATATAGGAACTTGGAAATGTTAGCATAAATGGCTGAGCTATTTCGTAGTTTTACATATTTTTGGATTATATTTATACATACTCAATCAAATATGTGTTTTCTTCGACCCCCAATCGACCCTTCCGAATCGGATCGATCCCCGCGTTTGTTAAATAGACCCCTCGGAGTCTATATAGACCACTTTGGCGACCTCTGCTCTAGAAGAAAGTATCCTATCCTTTTCTAATACATTGTACGGCTTATATAAACTCGAGATAGTGCTGAATAGTCTTAACTGCGTTTGTGAGAGACAATATTGAAAGCTTTTCGAGAATATTCCACATTGTAATTTATTATTTTTAAATACCTATGAAATTTTTGACTTTTATCTTCCTTTCCTTCTTATAAATTCAACTCATTTTAATAATTTAGCTTCGTTTTTTTTTTTGAGATCATCGTAAAATTGTGCATTCTGTTGGTTGCTAACAGCCTAGCGTCGAAACTTTTGTGAGGATGGTGAATGGTAGATGAATTAAAGTAATGGACTTTGACAACCTAAATTTTTAAAAGTTCACCAACATTTGGTTGCCAGGTAAATTGTAACTTTTAATCATCTTTAAACGATTCTCAGGCTTTCTCTGTAAAATTTTAGATAAAGTCGAAAAATACCTTCGTTTAGGTTCATTTTTATTGCACATAAAAATTAAAATTAAAGAATGTTCTTTACGTTACGTTTATGCTTACCTTAAATGCTGACAAATTATTAACAGCACACTCTAGGATTGCTTCCCTTCCAACAGAAACTGTCACGTTATTAATGGGAGCGTTGAAAACTGGGTTTCCTGGAACAAAACGAAACAAATTTATATTCCTTTTCAAATAAATAGTTGCAAACAAATCGAATAACTGTGCTAATTGTTTTATGTTTTTGATCTTGTTCTGTTTTATTTAAGTGGTGCGTATCTATAGAAAGGGTAGTTTATAATTCGTATTATTTATTCTAAAAATTTCAAATGGATCAACATTTTGGAACGTTGAATTTCTACATTCGCAGCAATTTTTTGGCAGGTACGAATTTGCGAGGTAAAACAGAAATGCTAATGTTGTTCATAAATATTCACAAGCTTTATCAACATTGCCTGTTCGCAGTCGGTAATTCGTTTTTAATTATCCGTTACTTGTTAATATTCAAATTAATAAACCTACTTTTCCAATCTAACAAATGCAAAACGTAATAATAATAGAACAGTACAAGAAAAGAAATGATAAATACGAATGAGCTGTACATATGATTCCACCTACATTTTCTCAAGTTTATTTACAATCCTAAAAGTACTTGGGGCGTTATAACGTAGATATTAAATTTTTATCTTATTTTCGTACATCGGTTGTGATATTTGTTGACTTATATTTTAGGGTCTTTCTTAGAAAACTTTATTGAAGGAGCGAATAAAATACTTCCCAATGCACATATAAATTTAATTTGGAACCTTCTCCCCTGTAGATAGTTTTATCTAACACTGACACGACAAACTCGTCTTTCATTAAAGTGCAATCGACGATGGATTTGCCTAGTCTGACATTTAAAATGTAAATGTCAGGCAAATTTCGAAAATGTCACTGTTATCGTTGTAACAAAAAGAAAACTTTTACCGGTACACTTGCAACATCTGATATTTTTTCTGAAAATATAATGAATGAATGAATAAAAAAAAAACTCATTAAGCTCATAAAGTTATCCACCATTGTGCAACTGTTACTGAAATATAACTAACTATCTAACAGGATAATCCGTCGGTTTAAATCCCTTAGGACATTATTAATTAAAGTTTAACTCTAGTTTGTCCCCGTTATAATTTTAATCTGTTGGCAATCCACAATGGCTTGCAGATAAGGTCATGGAGTAGCCGTCTTTAACGCTGTGTTAATTTTTTCTTACTTTAACCTTTGCACTTCACATGACCTATTGCATAAAACTGAAGCCTAGAGATGTTTATTCATATCAAGAAGTAGGTTTCACAGAACAAAACTTTCTTTTGTCGACAATACTAGATAAAACAAACAAAAACTTTCTCGAAAACTGTTGCCCTCAATTTGCATAGCGCATGTAGTAAAATGAACAGTAACGTTTCCCAAGGAATTCGTTTGTTTTCCTAAAAGAACAGCTTTATTTACTTCCCTCCTTGAGGCGGAAAAGCTATTTCCCTATTGCCATAGTTGTTGAACTTTTTCGAGGAGTGGGATTCAGGAATGATGGCATATTTAATGCGTTGTTGTTGTTATGGTGACGTTTACAACATGTATGCATTATTATACCTAAAATATAATACTTACTTTGTTCTTTAATGTAATCTCTTTTTCCTGTACGTAAACTAAATTTTCTCGAAGTAGATTTTATTATAACTTCGCTATGATACCGAGGATGGATATTAACTTGACACAATTACTAAATAACTAAGACTGCCGAGACCAGAAACATCAACAGTTCTTCAGAAAGTTGCATAAAATATGTTCTGAAAAAATGCACGCTATCGATTCAGTGTGTATCTAGGTATCTACGTATTCTAAGGTGAGTTACTACCAGCTGGAAGGTCCCCTTCAACGTAAGTGGTCTTAAGTATCATTCAAATAGCAAAATCCCTCCTCGAACCTAGTAACGTTCTCGAAAGCTCAATTTAAAAAAGAAACGGTGTAAAAGGACCAGCGAACACTGACCTGAAGACCTGAATACTTTTGGTTGAAGGAACGTGTTTCTGTAAAATTTTCGTTTAATGAACGGACAGTTTTACGTCTAACAACTAATCGTGAACAGAACTTCTGATACCGACAGTTCCGAATAATTCGGTTAGGCAATTAGTCTTTCCTCTAATGGAAACAAGATATAATTAAAATCGTTGACAGACAAACGTAGTAAAGTACTCACAAAAGTTGCCCGTTTCACCACCCTAACTCGCTTATTACTAGTTTAAATATGAATGATTTTCCGATCTAAATATCTGACTATTATCACATCTACCTACTACTTAACTTACAAGTGGTCTGATTTTTAATAATAGTACTTACGTTGTATTTGGATTAATTTTGATTCAACACTTGCTTCACGCTAAAATGGTTAGTTGGAACATAAAATTATTAAAAGTGAAATGGGCTGGTGGGGTAAATGGCTCTCATCGTTTGCGTTTTATCCTTGTAACGTACAAAATTGGTTTTCACCTGAATTAAATCAGAATTAATCCCGAGGAAAAAAAAGTTAGGCCACCAACACACATGTACGCCGCTGCCCGTTGACAAAAATATATTTGAGCGGCAACGGGATCCAATCCGGTGACACTTCATTTACAGTGATAAACGACTGGCATGAATGAGGTGAGACGAAAACACCCTGTTGGTGAATTATGGCTGCGAAATATACAGGCGAAACGGTGTTAACGCGCGCGCTCAGGTCCCTTACAAAAAAAAAGTCTCACGCTGATAAATGGAAAATGTTATTGAAATGGTATTCTGTTAACCGGTCGTGCGATATCCCATCGCATCGCATCGTATCTTCTTCGATTTTCTCTCTCCAGCTTTAACTTCCTCTAAGAGCAAATAATACAAAGGGTTGTTATCCGTTACGAAATTTTTAAACCGACAGTGCACTGTTTTCTGTAATTTTCAAGAACTTTTTAACCTCTCAACGAAAATATATGCAAATACCTATCAAATTTGCAAACAAGTGAAATCGAGTGCACTCTTTAAAATATTAGGGTGAGTGAGGACACCCCTAACTTACCTAACAGCAATTTTTATTCCCACTTTTTAAATAACCTATTGTAACCTATTAGCAATTTAAAATATTTTTTATTAATATCTAGAAGTCCATCCCCGAAAAAGACAAAAAATTAAATGTCATTTATAGATCGCCTTTAATTTTATCTGTACTCGATGTTTAAAAGAACTAAAACCCGTGTTTCGGTACGAACTTCTTCAAGCGGAAGAGTTCAGTACTCAAAGACTTTGGTCAAAGAAAAAGATCTTGATGAGATAGAAAGAGATAAGGCGGAGTACACGACCGAAGATCACTTAATAGAATTGAGTGTTTTGTTGTCAAAGTAAGATGTTAGATTTAGCAATGAGCATGAGCTACGTACTTAGTGAGAATAATTTTTCGTTCCATTTTATTAGACTGAGAACCAATCGTAAAACTGGTTTAACGATTGATGAAGCGGACGATCGCCTGAAAAGATTCGGACCCAATTGTTTGGTACCTAACGCTACAGTATCAAAATGGACTGTACTTTTTCATAATTTTTTTGGGGGCTTTGCATCATTGCTGTGGATGGGATCTATTATGTCTTTTATTGGATACGGGGTTGCTCTAACGTCCGATCCTAGCGTGGTTCAAGATAAGCTTTACATGGGTATAATGTTAAAGTAGTAAAATAAGTCATCTATAGTACCTACTTTTTTAATAGGAATCCTTCTTCTGATTGTTGTGTTTGTAACGGGTGCTTACGGGTTCATTCAGGAGGTTCAGAGTATAAAGGTAATCGAAGGATTTACCAACATTGTACCCAAACAAGCGACTGTAATTAGAGAAGGAGAGGAAATGAGTATTCCAGCTGAAGAAATTGTTTTGGGCGATGTCGTTAAATTTAGTATGGGAAACGTTGTACCAGCAGATATTCGCATAATTGAGGCTCAAGGTGATATATCGTATATTTACAAATGTTCTATTTTGCCCTTGTTCTTTTTTATCATCAGATCTTGCTGTTGAAAATAGCGCGTTGACAGGAGAGTCGAAGCCGGTCGGAAAATCACCAGATTTTACTGATGTAAATCCAATGGAAACGGAAAATATCGCGTTTTTTGGAACGTTTGTAGTACAGGGATCTGGCAAAGGAATTGTTATAGCCACCGGAGACAATACAGCAATGGGAAGGATTGCTACATTGACAACTGGAATTGAAAGTCAAGAAACAGAGATTAAAAAGGATTTAAAGAGATTTGTCCATGTTATCACAATTATAGCTTTTCTGATTGGTACAAACCATTTTTTAATACTTTAAGTGGATATTTATTTAAAAATCGTTTGTTTAAGGTATAACCTTTTTTATGGCTTCACTTGCAATAGGTTACAACATATTTCAAGCCCTGTTGTACTTCATAGGCATTGTGATTGCCAACATCCCAGAATCACTTCTCATCACCATGACCGCATGTTTATCTCTTACTGCAAAACGTCTGAAGACCAAAAACTGCGCAATAAAAAACTTACAGGCCATAGAAACTCTAGGCTCCACCTCTGTCATATGTTCTGACAAAACCGGCACGCTGACTCAAAATAAAATGATGGCTAGTGCTATTGCTGTTCTTGTCGTTTTTCACTAACCGATTAACATTGCTAATATTCAGGTTGGCCACATATTTTATGACACAATCATTCACGATGTGTTGAACAACCATTATTCTATCAACAAGAAGAGCGGAGGCCTGGCAGCCCTCTGTAGAGTAGCTACACTTTGCAGTCGGGCGGAATTTAAACCTGGCCAAGAGAATGTCCCAATTGATAAAAGGGAGGTTTCTGGGGACGCTACTGAAATAGCTGTTCTCAAATTTATAGAGATGTTAAGTAAAGAAGCATTACAAATGAAAACCTATAAGCCGAAGGTTACATAACTTTTAAATGACAAAACAATTTTTCATCATAATGCATTTCAGGTTTTCGAAATTCCCTTCAACTCGTCCATCAAATACCAAGTCTCTATTCATTTGAAGAATGACAGTGAATTCCTGTTGGTACTGAAAGGTGCTCCCGAACGCATATTGACCTTTTGCTCAACTTATTATGACGGAACTGCAGAAGTTGCCATGACACCATCCATAAAAAGTAATATAGAGTCCGTTGTTCTAACCCTGGGAGCGATGGGAGAACGAGTTCTCGGTTTCTGCGACTCTACGCTTCCTGCCAAACAATACCCACAAGATTTCGTATTCACAAGTAAAAATATTCCGATAAATAACTTGAGATTTGTCGGTTTAATGTCTTTCGTTGACCCACCAAGGCAGAACGTGCCAGATGCCGTTGCTAAATGTAAATCCGCTGGAATTAGAGTAATCATGGTAAATAAAATTTTTTTAATTAAACCTAATCAATCACCAAATATCTCCATTTCGAATACAGGTCACTGGTGACCATCCAGTAACGGCAGCTGCCATTGCCATGAGTGTCGGGATATTGACCGATGTTGAAACTGCCAATTTTGCCACATCGGTCTACGATTTGAATGTTAAGCAACAGGACGAGGAGTCCGCGCATATACCGTCTCATATAATTGTAACAGGAAGTGACCTACGTCAACTAAACAGTCAGGAATTGGTAAACTTGGTAAACTCATATCAGGAGATTGTATTTGCACGTACAAGTCCGCAACAAAAACTTCGAATTGTTGAAGCATTTCAAGAGAATGGATACATTGTAGCAGTAACGGGGGATGGGGTTAATGATGCACCTGCTCTAAAGAAGGCCAACATTGGTTAGCTCTTAGCTACTTATTTCATAATCATTCTCGTTAACTTCTTCTTCAACGTAATTGAGTTGTATGTTTCGTCAGGTATCGCAATGGGCATAACTGGGACTGACGTCGCCAAAGAAGCGGCAGATATGATCCTGATGGACGACAACTTCGCCTCTATAGTTACCGGAATCGAAGAAGGTCGACTTATCTTTGACAATTTGAAGAAGAGCATCGCTTTCCTGTTGACTTCTAACGTTCCCGAATGCGTACCGTTCATACTTTTTGTATGTTTTGGCATTCCGCAAGCTCTGAGCGTCATAGCGATAATTGCCATCGATATCGGGACGGATCTGTGGCCTTCTATCGCTTTGGCTTATGAAAAACCTGAAGCTGATATTATGACGAGGAAGCCGAGGAATTACAAAGAGGATAAGTTGGTCACCTGGAGGCTCATCGTTTACGCTTATTTTCAAATTGGACTGATACAGACTTTTGCCACCATGGGCTGCTTTTTTATTATGATGTCCATGCACGGGTGGCATATCGGACGACTTATTGGAATTCGGTTAGTAAAGTATAATTTTAATTGTCATGTTTCTTTTGGATTCAATATAAAAAGCTTTTTACAATTCAAGAAAATATTAAAAATTAAAATATCATAAAATTTGCTCTTGTGCAAAACTTGTTGTTGTATTAATAGCTGTCGAGCTTAATGTCAAGATATCGACTCGGTTGAGAGTTTTTCGTCTCAACAAAAAAAAAATATATACTTTTGTTAATGTTGGTATTCAGTGGCAGAAACGGGAGACATCAATACTCAGCAAGTTACCCAGTCAGTCAACGGGCGAGACTTGAACGGAAGTAAAATAAAACAAAAGTTTATTCGAAAATTCGGCTTCTACCAGAACCCGTCCGTCAATTAGCGACAGGAGCAGGCTATGAGAAAGTAAACTGAAAGTAATTAAAACTTCTTTTCCTTCTGCTCATCGTTAAACCTCTCCTGTTAACTGTACAACACAAATCATTTCTCAAGTTAAAAACAGAAACAGCAGAGTTTTTGCCGGACGCCTCTCGCCTCTACTGTAATTTTTCAAAAATTAAATTGGTTAGTTAAATAAGAAGTTTAATCTACTCCAGTCTTTCCCAAATAAATTAAACAAGTAGATTCTTTCCTCAGGGAGGAGTGGGACAACAAGGTAGTGAACGACATGCAAGACTCGTACGGTGTAGAATGGACATATGAGGAAAGGATGACCCTTCAAAGAAAGGGTTTTGCCGTCTCGTATCTGACCATGGTGGTCACACAGATCGCCGACCTGATAGTGTGCAAAACGAGAAGACTCTCAATCTTCCAACAGGGTATGTCCAACTGGTGTGTAAATATTAGTATTGTTTTCGTATTGGCATCGGCGGGCTTCTTCGTTTATACCCCTATTATGAAACGTATCCTCCAGTTCGAAAAAGTCAATTGGTATTTGGTTATCCCGTCTGTTCCTTTTGGTATATTGATTGTATTATTCGATGAAGTGAGGAAGAAGGCTATTAGAGACAAACCGGGTGGATGGGCCGATAGAGAACTGTATTATTAAGGCACAAATATATTAATATACCCAATAATTATGTATTTTATGTTATGTAGCCAATATGTTATGTATTCAAACAAATAAAAACTAAAAGTAAACTTTTAGTTTAACCCAACCTAACATAACCTGATCTGCAATCATCGTACTTTTAAGAACTCCCGGGACTGATTGTGTATTTTTTTATGGTTTTGTTGTTCTTTTAGTAAATACCTGTTGTAATTTATCGTGTGATGAAGGAAGGAAGTAGGTGGAGGAAGATGCCGCAGCCAATAAATCCATAACCAGTTACAACCATGACCTCAACACGAAGCGTAAAACGTAGGAAGCCAATTGCATCTGACACGCCAACTAAATAATTCATATCCGTTTGGTCTTTTGGGGATAATCCGTTTGATTTTAGTGGGGGATTTGCTATTCTGTAATCAATACGGCTAACTGCACATCTGTCATGAACAGAATAAGAACCGTGTGCTATCCGGATGTTTTATTTATAGATTGTTCCGAAACAAAGCCAACTATTCCCGTAAATAATGATCGCTATTTGGAAACTATTTCGAAGCGGTAAAAACGACCGACAATTGTTCCAACAACGGAAAAAGGTGAATTCATATTGCAAGTACAAGCTGTCTTGCGTTCGAGACACAATAAACTGCAGTAAAAAGTGGAAATAAAAAGGACGAAAATGCTTCTTCAATGAAACAGAATTAATTTGGACTGTGACCTTTGCAGGAATTTTCGCTCATTAACTTTTCAATGTTTTAACCCTTTGGCGCATCTGAAGACGTATTACATCAAAATTAAAATATAAAGAAATATAAATAATTAAAATATAAAGAAATATGTCACTGTGATTTGTTTATTATCTTTCACCTAATTATTTATTTAA
Source organism: Agrilus mali (assembly GCA_029378335.1). Taxonomy (NCBI): domain Eukaryota; kingdom Metazoa; phylum Arthropoda; class Insecta; order Coleoptera; family Buprestidae; genus Agrilus; species Agrilus mali. The sequence goes on along the minus strand of CM055663.1, from coordinate 10,572,613 downwards.
TATTTATAAACACATACCGGTTCAAAAGTTACTAACAACATATAAATCAAACAAAACTTTCAAAAATGTTGGTCAGGTATTCTTGATAATAGCGGCAATGCGATACCTTTTAAAACACGTTTAAATGAACTATAACATTGTGTCTAAAAAGATTTGTACAGGGATGTCAGAACATGTCTTAAATTATTACCATACCATAGACATAGATAACACAGCCATATTACATATTCAACAAAAAAGTAAAAAATTAAGTCTTCCAGAAAACCTAAAAATAAGAAAAGCGATTATGAATAAACAAAACATTGTAAATTTACAAACGGAATCGTATAGCATTAATACACCCCTTCTCTTTTGTAATTTGGGGAAAACCCAAAACCGGATATAAATTAGAATAGATCTCATTATAAACTTTAGTATAATTTTATTGTACCTACTTTTGATAATGACGAATTTCGTCGAAACAACATTGTCGAGGTTGATAATTAAATTTGTGAAAATAAACCAAGTGTTTGTTTTTTTACCATTTATTTAATATGCATTTTCACAATGAATGCATCGTACAAAACTTAAACTGTATTAATATCTTATTATAAACCGCATTAAAAAAAACAGACTCGAAAATTTTTCGTTGATAAATCGTATATTTCGAACGATGACTTGATTTGAGTGATTCTGATTTTGTAGTAGCCTTTTGTTTCAAAGTAACAATAAATCCGGGAAGATATCCTAAAGCAGCTTTACGATACATGGGGATGGATGGTGTTTGGTATGTAAAGCCAACGCGCTCGCCAGTGTTTACTTAATCGCTTGTTTCTATTCCAATAAAAGAAAACTTCGGAAGCAGTAAACTTTTAGTTGGCAATGAATGCAGGGTAGGTGCACAGAAGGAGAGTGGTAGATTTATTATCGGTCGTGCTAATGTTCGCTATTAGCGCGGCAATGGTTGCGGCGAGCGGTCCGCGATTGAACCGGATTATTCCTAACATATTGCAGCTTGCAAAAATTGGCCATAAATCAGCATTATCAGTCTCATGCTTTCCTATTACCGCTGACGTAAACATAGCGATTATGGAAACGACGTTTCGGCCGCAGAACGACTCCCGCAGTGATATATTGTATCCGTGTAGGTCATTCTGCTGCCTCCGTCCTTGTCCCGTCGTGGTTTATGTTGTATCTGGCGCAGTGGATGCGCGATGCATATGAATTATCCATGATGGAGCACCTTAGCAGTGGTAATTCCACTCGGGGGTCGATTGTGCCACACCATGTTACGTCGGGTGCGAATCGAGGATGCCAATTATCGTCAATCGCGGTCCTGAAACTGAAAGTCGAAGGCCCAGAGATCGAGCTAATGAACCCCGGTTGCATTGGGTTTTCGTTTAATTAAAACTCGAAGTCACGTTCAATTAATGGTACAGCGATTGCAAAAAGGAGAAAGAATCAAATAAAATTTGGTCTTTTTGATAATTTAAATACCTAACAGGAATCAGTCGATTCGAAGAAAGTAAAAAAAGGGCCAAAGTTAACGAAAAGTATGAGATCATGCAACAACTTTAAATCTAAAACTTTTTTTCTGCTAATCAGCGACAGAATAAAGAAATAAATTGTTCTGCCTACGTCGGATTGAATAAAACATTAGCCATTGTTTTCTCCTGAAGAACTAAACGCGGATTTGAAGTAAATAATCTTTGGAAAATATTTTATCATTATGTTTTATTAAGGAGTTAATAATTCACTTTACAAGTAGGTAGGTACTTAGAAGTCAACGAAGCGTTATTTCAAAAAGAACCTTACCTATACGGATCTGATAGCTTCTAAACTGAACATAGGAACTAATACACACTTTTTATTTATGTTCCTATACCTTGTAGTATTAATCAAAAGATGATACCGCACGTTGTGATTGCATTGTTCGGTTCGTAAGTTACCAGATCTATATACTCATCTACATATCTGGTTACTTACGAACCGAATAGAGAATTAAACATTTCTATGTCAGCAATTATTGTGTTTTTTTTTTCACGTATTATTTATCAAAATATGATTCCAGTCGTTGTGATTGCATGTAGCAGAATTTCCCGTATTGCTAAATCTGTATAGTAGTAAATTACATAGAGTAAAGTCGCTAAATGTGGAATACCATTTTTGTTTATTAAAATATAAGTTATAAAAAATAATTTGAAATACATAGTTTTCTACATATGAAATACTTAGACTATTTCTAAAGCAGACATAAGTGTATATTAGTAGTTCAGCTCTGTAAAAAGAATGTACAGCGATTTTTTTAAAACAACTACGTTTTTGAAAGTCGAAGTTTTGGTATCCTAATGTGGAATACTTTGGTACCTTTAAGTGGTATAGCAAATACATTTATGTTTCAAGGAACAAAACAGGATATTTTATAACAATCAGCATTTATTTAAATGTATAGGCGGAATTGTTAGGGAACTAGCTAAATTTTATTATTCTCCTCCTCTGCAAAAATCGCAGACATAAACCTCAGCCTCGTCTCTCGCGCATTCTTCATGAGCCCAGCATTGGCACAAGACACACATAACCCAAATTTCCCCTCGCCTGTCGTTCGAAAACTTTCCGTCGCAAAAAATGCAAGTAGCATCACTTGTGGGATTCTGTAGGGAGAATATTTCTTCATTTGTAGAATCATGAACGCTAAAAGAAGATGCTTCAGAGCTTGAAAAAGAACGGCCTCTTTGGTCTTTTTGTAATTTTTTAGCATCACGATTAGACCGAACCTTATTTTGACCAGCCTCTATGGAGTTCTCAAAAGTGGAATATTTCCTATTCCACAATAGGTCACCTCAGAGATATAACAAAATCTAGTCACAAAACTAACAAGAAAGATTCCAGCTAACGAACTGACTTCAGAATACAATAACACAATCCTTATGCTACCTTACCTGATATTTGGCACACCTAAATGGTTTTAATAAGCAAATGCTAAACTAAAAATCTTATGGACACACAACCATGCTTTCGACACGTTTTTAGGGTTATGATCGAAATTATAATTCTGTTATATATCGCACCAAATCTTAAGTCTACAAACATAGATACTTCTTCCTTTAAATTGTAGATACCTCTAGCAGTTCTCTAAAAACACGGGTATTCCACATTAAGAGTGTCGCAAGAAACCATTGTTTGTTTATATTTTTTATTGATTTATTGAATGTTTGCCTTTTAGTTACATATGTGTCATATGTATCAAATCTTGTTCTCATAACTGTTTTGTATATACACTGTGTGTTAGATGGAAATAAGACCAGTAGTCTTAATCCGTTCATAGTCGAGTAAGGTTCTTGTAGTCGCATATTTTTGATTAATGTCAATATATTTGTTCAATTTAAATAATAGTTTTTCACTACGTCCGAACCGATGTACATGTCTAGACGGGTAGTTTTTTCGTGTACACAACATTAGTGGCGACCGTGACAGGACTTGTAGTGATAACCGATACGCAAAAATAGTTATTTTTGTTCTACAGATAAACTCATACCGCGACAGTCATACGTTTTAATTGATTGAAGCAGGTGGTTTCGAACCAAGTTTTGAAGTATGGAGCAATTAAGAAAACGGCGTACTACATTTCGCGCAGTATTTACGAAAGCGGCGAATGAGTTGGACAAATTGTTGACTTCGCACACACGGGATGACCCGCAAGTATATGATCAAAGAAAAGTATGCTGGGAAATACTAGAACAAAAATATAACTCCTTACGAATGGTCGATGAGGAAATTCTTAATTGTCTACTGCAAGAAGACGCTACAGAGGAAGTTTTAATGGCAGATATGGAATCAGCGGACGAGTACACAAAAAGATTTATCTTGCTGAAACTTCAGGTCAGTGGTCCTCATAGACAAGAAGGACAATTATCGGACAACCGCGATTTTGTAAACGGCGATACGGACAGAGTGCGACGAAAGTTCAAGTTGCCCGCGATTGAACTGAAAAAATACGGAGGTGATATTCGCGAGTGGTTACAGTTTTGGGGACAGTTCGAAAAGGTGCATTCGGACCCTGAAATTGATGACAACGATAAAATCGAATACCTCATTCAGGCAACTATCCCGGAAAGTCGCGCGAGACGGTTAGTCGAGAGTTTTCCCCCGGTAAGCGGAAACTATCAGAAGATGATAGACTGTCTGAAATCAAGGTTCGGGAGGGAAGATTTACAAATCGAAGTTTATGTGCGGGAGCTGCTGAAATTAATAATAAATAACACGGCAAACAAAGAAAAAATGGAACTCTCCGCATTGTATGACAGAGTGGAAACTCAAATGCGCGCTTTAGAAACATTAGGTATTACGAGTGATAAGTGTTCAGCAATGCTTTTTCCGCTTATCGAGTCGTGTCTACCAGAAGAGCTTCTTCGAGTATGGCAAAGATCTTCAGAGTTTTCAACCATCAGTAAAATTGAGTTAGGAAGTTCCCAGGAACTAATAGCAAAAAATCGTTTGGATCAACTCATGTGTTTTCTGAAAAATGAAGTTGAAAATGAGCAAAGAATCTTATTTGCTATGGAAGGTTTCGATCTTGGTGTGGATTCGCGAGAAAAAGTGACGCGAAAAAATAGACAAAAACCGGTCGATTCAAACAACGTGCCTACCGCGATCGGATTGGTGAATAACGAATTAACAAGTAAGTGCGTGTTTTGCGAAGGAAAGCACGATAGCGAAAAATGTTTCAAAGCCCAAAAACTGACGCTGGACCAGAAAAAGGATTCTTTAGCCAAAGCAGGAGCTTGTTTTCGTTGTTTAAAAATCGGGCATCAATCACGTAAGTGCCGGCAGCGTTTAAAGTGCGTCGCGTGTGGAAAATCTCACACAACCTTAATGTGTTCTAGCTTATCGAAACCAAAACATGAAACTACCGAAACAGTTGATAAAAATTATATTCGGGCGAACAAGGACAGCCTAGCGAGTAACGTGGGATCTGTAGACCAAACATTGACGAATTATTCGAGCGATCACGTCGTGCTACAAACTCTTCGCGTTAAAATAAACAACGGCTATGAGTCGAAAGAAATTCGAGCTTTAATCGACAGTGGATCACAAAAGTCCTATATTTTAAAGGCAACTGCGTCGCGATTAAAACTCATACCGACAAAACGTGAAAAACTGATTCATTCATTATTTGGAGGAAGTAAAACTTCTGAACAAGAACACAACTGTTATAACATCAAATTAGAGACGGACTTCGCACCGTATTCTTTAGAAGTTCTCGACCAAGAAATAATTTGTAATGACGTCACTCCTGTTCCTATGGGTCCTTGGATTACTGAACTGGCCAATGTAAACATCGAAATAAATGATGTTGGTAATAGTACACCCATTGAACTTTTAATTGGAGCAGATGTTTTGGGAAGTATATATACAGGGCGAAGACATACTTTAAGTTGTGGTTTGGTTGCAATGGAAACACTTTTGGGGTGGACATTGATGGGGAAAATCCCAAAAAAGCATCGAAGCATTACAAATTCCATGATGGTCGTGTCTCTGTTTTCACAAGATATGTCTATAACAAATTTATGGGAAATCGACGTATTGGGTATTTCAGAACCGTCAGTTAAAAAATCTCGTGAAGAGACGGCACAAGCAGCGAAAAATTTCTTCCTGGAAACTGTCAAGAGAGATAAAGAAGGCCGATATGAGGTGAGACTGCCATGGCTTGAGGGACATCCACCTTTACCGGATAACTACTCCTTGGCAAAAAGAAGATTAAACTCGACGCTGCAAAGACTAAAAAGAGATGGAACATTGGAACCGTTGAATCAAGTTTTCGAAGAGTGGCTTGCTGAAGACATAATAGAAAAGGTGCCATGTACGAAATTATCGCACGCTTCTCATTATTTACCACACAGACCAGTCATAAAAGAAGGAAGCACGACGAAGATTAGACCTGTGTTCGACGCCTCTGCAAAAGAGAAAGGCAATCCCTCTTTGAATCATTGTTTAGAAAAAGGACCTAATCTTATCGAATTAATCCCGTCCATTTTGGTGAGATTTAGGGAACACGAAATAGGTGTAGTGTCAGACATTCGAAAAGCATTCTTGCAAATTAGCGTTCACGAAAAGGACAGAGACTTCTTACGTTTTTTATGGGTAGATTCAAAAGGGAACGAAGTGGTATTTCGACACCGACGAGTCGTGTTTGGGGTAAACAGCAGCCCTTTCCTTTTAGGCGCTACAATCGACCATCATCTATCTGAAGGTTTACAACGAACCTCCGAAGAAAAACCAGTGTGCTCCAAGGCTACAATTAAAAGGCTGCAACAAAGTTTTTATGTCGACAACTGTGTAACAAGCGTCCCTAGTGAAGAAGTTTTGAAAACATTTATTCGAGAGTCCACAGCATTTCTCAGTCAAGCGAAATTCGAATTAAGAGGGTGGGAGTTCACTCGAAAGAAAGGCTACAATGAATCCTGTGAGTTAATTCCAGTGCTTGGACTGATGTGGGACCCAAAAGATGACACGCTTTCTGTTCGGAAAGAAAACGTCCAAGATGTTACAGACCTAAGGCCCGTTACAAAAAGAAAAATTTTGGCTTTGGCCCAAAGGATTTTTGACCCCATTGGATTTACTTGTCCAGTAGTGCTGTGTCCCAAATTATTGCTCCAAAGGACCTGGGAGCAAAAGGTAGGATGGGATGTGGCAGTTGATGAAGAACTAGAGGAAGCATTCCTGAAGTGGGTTTCGGATCTGTCACACCTGTATGAAATAAAGATTAAACGATGGACAAATGTTTTGCCTGCGAATAACGGTGACTGCAGTATTCACACATTTTGTGACGCAAGTAAATATGCCTACGCCGCTGTAGTATTCCTGAGAATTGTCCGAGGTGAACACGTTTTTATCCATTTGTTGGCGGCCAAAACAAGAGTAGCACCTTTAAAAAAGTTAACGATACCACGATTGGAATTATTGGCAGCAACGATAGGTGCAAGATTATACACCTCTGTGCGAGAAAATCTGAACTGTGAAGCTCGATCCTTTTTTTGGAGTGATTCATCAACTGTAATCTCATGGATCAAAAGAACTGAAGAATGGACAATTTTTGTGGGCAACCGAGTAAAGGAGATCCGACAACTGACATCGAAGACGTCTTGGAATTTGCTACCGGGCAGTTTGAATCCCGCGGATCTTCCTTCCAGGGGTTGCACGGCGCGACAGTTGTTAGAATCTAAATGGTGGGAGGGTCCCAAATGGTTGTTTGACATGGAGGACCAATGGCCCAAAAATGATCTTCTGTGTGATGAAGAAGAAATTTTGAAAGAAAAGAAGAAGACAATAATTGTAACTACAGTAAACACCTCTTCCGATTTTTGGCACTTGTGTTATTTCTCCAAATATGAAAAAATTGTTCGAATGATGGCCTGGTGTTTTCGTTTCATTCATAACGTTAGAAAACCGGAAGACAAAAGGGCAAGTGTTTTGAGTACGGAAGAATTGGACTCTGCCGAGACGTTTATTTTTAAGCTTCTGCAGAAAAGGGAGCTTCTGGAAGATCCCAAACGACTCAACACTTTACCCAGTTTTCTTGATGAATTTGGCGTTTTACGGTTGAAATCGAGAGTCTGTGAACGTGAGGACAATAAAAATTTTCGTTACCCGATTATATTACCGGCAAAACATCCAGTTGTGAAGCGTTTAATATTCGATCTTCACGTCAAATCGTGCCATGTTGGAATTCAAGGACTAACCTGCCTTTTGCGAGAAAAATATTGGATTCTTGGTGGAAGACGATCCATTCGGTCGGTTATATCAAAGTGCACAATTTGCAAAAGATATGACACTAAACCATTACGCGCGGGACCGCCGCCGTTACCACTGGACCGAGTTCGGGACGCCAGTGTGTTCGAAGTGACGGGGATAGACTTCGCGGGTCCATTATTTCTAAAAACAGGCGAAAAAAGTTGGATTTGTGTATTCACGTGCGCGATTTACCGAACTGTCCATTTTGAGCTGGTGACTTCTTTATCGACCGCGAACTTCCTTCAAGCTTTTCGTCGGTTTGTTGCGCGGCGGGGTCGACCAAAGACTGTCTACAGCGACAATGGGACCAATTTTGTGGGTGCCGAAAATGCCTTCGCGAGACTTAATTGGGAAAACATATCCGAATATTCTACGGCACAGCGAATAACTTGGCGATTTAATCCTCCTACTGCGGCATGGTGGGGAGGCTTTTGGGAGCGAGTTGTAGGAATGCTGAAGAAAATCTTGCGAAAAGTTTTGGGTCGCGCCTCACTTACTTATGAAGAACTAATGACTGTACTCTGCGATTGTGAAGACATAGTGAATTCTCGACCGATAACCTACTTGTCAGATGATCCGGAGGACCTGACACCTCTCACACCAGCTTCCTTTTTAAGAGATCAAAATGAGAGTGGTGTACCTGATTGTGACTCTGTTGATCGCAAATCTCTTTGTCGTCGAGCGATTTACAGACAAAAACTGCGACAAGTTTTGCGACTCCGCTTTAGAAATGAGTACCTGGGTCAACTCCAGCTTCATAACCAAAGGAAATCAACGAAATCTATTTCCGTTGGCGAAGTTGTGTTCATTGGAAATGACAACCAAAAGAGAATCGATTGGCCTCTAGGACGTGTTGAAGAACTGCTTCCCGGCAAAGATGGCGAGATTCGACTTGTTCGAGTTAACACCGCCAGGGGACAAATGCTACGGCCCATCCAAAGAGTGTACCCTCTAGAAGTCAGCGAGTTGAGTGCCAGGCAGGAAAAAAATGAAGTGCATGAACCAAATGTTAGTGCGGGAGTGTCTAAAAGCAGAGTACCCGTTCAAGTGGTGACGCGCTATGGCCGAAAAGTGAAAAGGCCTGACAGATTAAACTATACTTAGAAAATAGATTTTTTTTTTCTTATTCTTTCATTTTTATATTTGTTTATGTTTATTGTGAGAAATATTTCTGTATCCAAATATTTCTCAGGTGGGAGAATGTCGCAAGAAACCATTGTTTGTTTATATTTTTTATTGATTTATTGAATGTTTGCCTTTTAGTTACATATGTGTCATATGTATCAAATCTTGTTCTCATAACTGTTTTGTATATACACTGTGTGTTAGATGGAAATAAGACCAGTAGTCTTAATCCGTTCATAGTCGAGTAAGGTTCTTGTAGTCGCATATTTTTGATTAATGTCAATATATTTGTTCAATTTAAATAATAGTTTTTCACTACGTCCGAACCGATGTACATGTCTAGACGGGTAGTTTTTTCGTGTACACAACAAAGAGACTATTTCACATTTAGCGACTTTACTCTAATATTTTTATATCTAAATAAAATTCCTGGGGTCAATACATAAATTAAATTTACAAGTATTTTATAGGGCGAAATTAATTTTCCTTATTAATTGTTAATATCACTTGCCAATCGACTGTATAACCGACTGTTCTTAAACCATTCTGGAAGCTTCTCCAAATTTCTCTTTATTACACTAGCTATCCGCACCTATACAGTTATGATTGTGAAATGTCAGTGACAAAGAAAAACTTTAATCAGCTGCTTCAAAGCAAGTCTATTGTTATCGCTCTCGACCTACGTAGATACTTGTATACATATATACGTATAGGTTATAAGGAATAGAAAGTGGATACCCATAGATAGTGATAAAGGGTTTGGTGAGTTGTTTTAATTTATTCGATGAGTTCGGTCCCTAATGAAACTGTTGACTGTAATAGCAAAGTTACTCGAATAAAAACATATCGTGGACTACAAAGGAACGTAGAACCTGAAGCAGAATTTCTCGAAATTCCGTTTACTTTTCCACGTTCGTCTGTGTATTGATAAGCTTTTGATATTTAAATAAGCGACAGGAACGAGCTTTTGTTGGTACGTACGTAGTCGTCAAAATAATTCGCACCCATGGCAAAATTTTGTAAGGATCCCAAATAAACATGTCTTCTAAATTTACATAGTAACATAATAGGCAAAATAAATTAAACCTATCGTATACAAATGAGAGCTATTTATAAGCAACACACAGAGAGTGACCTGCAGTAATACCTTATCCTTACGGGAATTGTTACATGTATTGTACATTAGACTACCCTATAATTTTATTTACTCCCTTATGATTCTGCGTATTCTGGGTCCGCTTAGTTTCGAACTTCGATCAGGCAATTTCTAGGAACAAATTTGTCTGACATACCTACTCCATCACCGAGTGGTTTCGGGCTAAAACATTCTTACTTTTGAAACTTTGAAATCCTTTAATAAATTGAGTCATACCGTCAACGTATGTATGTAGTTGTATCTATTAGTTACTAGCTAAGCTCCGCGTGGAATAGTGACTCGGCAGTATTTAAAATTTTTTTCTTGTATATTTTCATTTACTGGACCGTAAGCCTTTTTGCCTACGTCATTACACAAAAACTTTTATTCCTTATTTTTGCCCCCTTTAGGGTAAAATTTTTACAAACTTTAAATGTCGTATTTATATTTAATCAAAAGCCTAAAAAATAAGTTTCAAGCCTCTAGCTTTATATCTACTTATCTATTTCTGTGCCTAATTCTCATTTAAATCGGTCCAGTAGTTTGGGCGTGATTGCGTAACACACAGGCAGACAGAGTTACTTTCGCATTTATAATATTATCTATAGATTAGTGTACTTTAATTATAGTTTAAAATAGTTTATATAGCTTAGAATTCATTCAACTACTTTTATTGATCCAAATAAACAAAACCTCTATAACTTTTTACACTTAATATTTTAATTTTCTGGGCCGTAAGCTTTTTGGACGACGTCATTACACAAAAACTTTCATCGGATAATTTTATCCCCTTTAGGGTAAAATTTTTACAAACATTGAATGTCGTATTTATTTATATCTAATCAAAAGCCTAAAAAATCTTTGAAAATTACGGAATTTCCGTACAAACTTTCTAATTTCAACCCCTTACAACCCTTTTTTCGCATTAAAAAGTAGCCTATGTCCTTTCTCAGGCTCTAGACTATCTCTGTACTGAATTTCATTTAAATCGGTTCAGTATTTCAGCCGAGATATTGTAGCATACAGGCAAAGTTCCCATGGGAATAAGATATTTTCCCGCAGTAAAACGTAGCCTATGTGTTAATCCAGGATGTCAGCTAACTCCATACCAAATTTTATTAAAATCGCTCCAACCGTTTAGACGTGAAGAAGTAACAAACATACACACTCACAAACTTTCGCCTTTATTATAGTAGTGTGATACTTTTTAACGTCGTTTCTCGTTATATATAGGTAATATTCACGTGTGAGACTGTTTCGAAAACTGAGGATGAGTTGTGTCAAAACTTGTGGGGTAACTTCTAGTTTTGGCACTTTGTATAAATTAAAGGTAAAAGGTTGGCAACTGTTAATCTCTTGGCCCACACACGACACACCTTTCAATAGTAATTTTAAATAGTATGTGAATACTTTTAATAAATTATCAAATTGTTGTAGGATTGTTTTTATACCATCGAAACATTTTTTTAATTCTGTGTTTATTTTTTCTTTCAGGTATGTTATAGTCAAATAGAAAAATCTTTTTGAGACTTCAACAAACCTTTTTACTACCAAAAGGTTTTTTTTATTGTACTAATTTGTTGGAATTATAAATATCAAATCAGATTATTGGACAAATTTTACAAAGGAAAACTGTAATTTTGATTACAAGGAGTTTAAGGAGTAGTGATGCGAAATATATGATTGGGTATCCAGTTACAGTCACTTAGCCTCTCCTACTCAAACCCGACTCTGGCCTCCACGTTGGCGAACTCCGGTAACCTGAGCAACTAAACTGAAGATCGGGTATTCAACCCCGGTGGAAAGTTTGGTCAGGGCTGATGTGAGCGGGTGAATTAGTTAAACAACATTAAAATTTTTAAAAACAATCGGGTTTAGTTTAGGAATGAGGTGGCAGTAAATATCGATAGATGTCGCAGTTCTAGAACATGTTGATGTTCGTTTCCTTAGAATAACTTCACTATGGTTAAGATAGTTAAAAAAAAGGTGGCACTCTTCTTTAATACGTTTCTTCTACAAATTTCCAGGGCTGAACGTAGGTATTAATTTTTCTCCTTTGGCTATTTTGCGTTATCTCTTATCAAACTCATTCACTAATGAAATGGTTACCGATAGCTTGCACCATTATCTACAGCGGTGAAACAAAGGGGGATGTTTCGACCTGCCACTGTCGCTAAATCGCGTGCATTCATAGATACAGTCGCCTTTCACTTAATTAATTGAATTTCGGAATGACTCGACTCTAAAAAAACGGGAAAAAAACTGGCTAATGTAAGTAAGTTAAAAGCGATTTTTCCTGCCTGTTGCTACCTGCTGCACCATCGCCAGTATCCACAACCAGCCAATAACGAATATTCATGTTGCAGCTACGCCAGGTTGCATGTGAAAAGAAAATGTGTTAGTGTCAGCTCTAACGAGCTCCTCTTTCGCAAACGTAACGAAAATATCATACGTTTCATAATAAACTCCTCTAGAAGTGGATAAAACTTATTCGGTAGAAAGGAAATACAATTTTTCACTTGAAAATAACAAAGATTAAACATGAGAATAAGATGGTTGTCTGTCAGGTATTCCTTAGTGGAAGATACTACAAATGAAATTTTTCTGGAAACCAAAAGATAATATTATGGGCTTAAATGTTTAATAATATTATACATAATATAAATAATAATCGAAGTCGTTATAAATGAAATCCACTGCATCTCTGCCATTCCTTCACCGAAATATAGTGGTGGAGGCGCTGCACATTGCTTCTTTTAATTCCAATAAGTGTTAGTGTATTACTTATTGGAATTAAAAGAAGCAATGTGCAGCGCCTCCACCACTATATTTCGGTGAAGGAATGGCAGAGATGCAGTGGATTTCATTTATAACGACTTCGGTTGTAACGACCTTTTAGTTATAACGACATAACACATAAGTCCCTTGAATTTAAGGAGTAATTTAAGAAGAAAATTTGGCTGTAACGACTTCGGATGTAACGTCGATTTCGGTTTTAACGACTAATTTTAATGGACTATTAATTACAAGATGCTAGAAATCTCATACTGACTGATATTGCGACCGAGTCTAAACACAAAACTTTTTTATCTATTCTGTACATTCACAGATAGTCAGCAATTGTAGTAATCACACTAATATTATAAAGGCGAAAGTTTGTGAGTGTGTGAGTGTGTATATTTGTTACTTCTTCACGTCTAAACGGCTGGAGCGATTTTAATAAAATTTGGTATGGTGTTAGCTGACACCCTGGATTAACACATAGGCTACGTTTTACTGCGAGAATATACCTTATTCCCGTGGGAAAATCGATGAAAATGAATTCGCGGAATATTATAAATGAGAAAGTAACTCTGTCTGTATGCTACACAAACTCGCCTAAAATACTGAACCGATTTAAATGAAATTTGGTACAGAGATAGTCTAGAGCCTGAGAAAGGACATAGGCTACTTTTTAATGCGAAAAAAGGGTTGTAAGGGGTTGAAATAGGAAAGTTTGTGCGGAAATTCCGTAATTTTTAAAGAAAGAAGATTGAAACTTATTTTTTAGGCTTTTGATTAGATATAAATATGACATTTTAAGTTTGTAAAAATTTTACCCAAAAAGGGGCAAAAATAAGGAATGAAAGTTTTTGTGTAATGACGTCGGCAAAAAGGCTTACGGTCCAGAAAATAAAAATACAGAAGAAAAAAAAGTTTTAATGCTGCCGAAAGTCCACGCGGATGAAGTTGCGGGCGTAGCTAGTTGTTTATAAACGTTAGTTAAGGTTGATAAAGTTAAATCTAAGAATCAGTTACTGGCTACTTTTCTTGCCTAATTTCCTTTATTCATCCTTTCTTTCTTTCTCATTATATAGCGACTTCCGGATATAGCGACGGATTTAATGGTCCTCTCATCGTCGCTATAAACGCAATATACTGTATATAGTTTTATTATTTGAAAATTTTTCCCTTCTCATCCATTGATGTCGCAAATTTTGGCCATTTCTTTCACGTGCTTTTTTTTTATAGAAATGTACTGATTAAAATTCAAACACGGTACCTAGTTTACCACCGTGCTTCTGGAGAGAGTTTTAGCCTTGGCTTCCAGGAAATTTGCATCGTTTTCTCTATTCCGCCACCGAAAGGCTTTTAACGAAATATAATTGCTTCTAAAGCATTAGACGCCCACGTCGGTCATATTTAATAAGAATCGAGACCTGAGTAGCATTTTGACGTGAAAATTAAATGGACCCAATTCGATGGGGCGAATCGTGCCAGCCAATTTCGCAAATCTGTAAAATTAATTTTCTAACTGCTGGGGCTTTAATAAGGTTTATGTGGACAATAATAATGGATATTGGCCTCTTAGTATTCCGATACTGTTCCAGGTGGATGTAATAGTTCGATATTTATGTAGCCGTTTTAATTAGTCGTACATATTGTAGCAGCTTATGAACCGCCTAATTATTAACGCATTTCGGTTATGCGTTCGTTTCGATTGTTTTGGGGTTGCTGAATTAAATTGAAACATAGTCCGAGTAATACTTGTAACATGGCAGGAATAATAAAACCTGTTGACTTTTTTGGCAATACATAAATAATGAAAAACTCGATTGATTTGAGCCAGCTAATGCCTATATTTTTGAATATAAATTGAATTATTTATTATTAAATATCAATTTCTTATTTTTATCAATATTGTGATATTTCATGTGTTGTTGAATGTGTCTTTTTACCCATCGTCTCTATCGAAAATGTTAAAACTGGTTAATGGGATTGTTCTGTGATGCAAAAGGACGAACGGATACCACAAACAGAATTCGCCATTTAATTGTAACGTACCGTATGTTTGTATATAGAAACATTTGTATATCCGTTTACTAGGCATCAAACAACAGCTTAATCATACGGTCCATAAACGTTGTAGAATTATTGTTCGGGATGATTTTTTTTTCAGGGCAAATGATCGAAAATGACAAAGCGACCAATCAGAAACATTGTAGTTCGACCAATAAATTTACATTTGATGGATTTCCGTTACGGCAATATTGTATTGTACATACAATACAATAACCAAAAAACGATTACACGGCCGGCTGTATTGAAATATATTCGCGTGGATCGTTAACTATTCGCTCCGTATACAAATCAAAATAATTAGTGAAGAATAATTTGCCATGAACATCATGATAAATACATTTATACTACACAAAAAAAAGTGCTTCCAATTTTCCAGGCTCGTGTTTTGACTTTTTCTTTGATCTTATAATAAAATTAGGATTTTTTTGGCACACAAAAGATCAAGTTGATAAAAATGCGCATATCTATGGGGGATTTTAATTAGTTATTATATATGTATACCTCAATTGAATTCGTTTTCCAAGAAAACCAAAGAAGCTCTTTATAATTTTTTTAAGACTAAACCAACTTCAAAGGCAATTATAGAGCTCCACCTTTTACAAATTCGATTATAAATCACAAAGATGATGGGTTCTAATGGTATTAATACACCATATTGTTAATGTATATGTCGGTACCGGTGCAAAATCGAATTTCACCGCAAGTATCAGTACACACGTTTCTTAGCACAACCCTCCAAATTTGAGATGAAAATAACATAAATGAGCTGCATTCCGTGCAGAACCCCTGCATAATTTCATCACAAGTTGCCACCGTAATATTTATTACATTTATTCAAACAACTTGTGAATCCTATTTTTAGATATTTTCTTTCCTCCTCCAACTGTTTTTCCTGACTTCAGAAATCCAAGAACAGACACAACAAGAAAATCTTTTACAAGTAAATTTAAGTCTTTTTTTTATATATACATACTTCAAAAGGTTATTGTGTTTTAAGATGGAACTTCTGTTTGTCTTCAAGTATGAAGAAATTACCAATTCATTAAGTGACAAATTGTTCTTTACAGTTTTCTACGGTACACATTCAGCAGGTCCTCAACCGTTGCTGATTTAATTCGATTAAAGAGGTCTTTTGGACGACTTATTAAACAACCGACAATTACTGCTTTTGTCTCATTTAAAGTGCTTTAGTAACACGTAATTCTCACCCACTTTCATTAACTATTTTATTTGATTAGTGCTGTTGACTCACTATCGGCAAGAATGTAGTAAGGTGGTTTACGAATTTGTACACTTAAAGTAAACATAAAAAAATAATTAATTTTTATTCTGCAGATTTTTAACTTAATGAGAGTAATTGAAAACAGCATGAGCCCTACAAATATCTACCTTCAAACTGCTACCTTCTATGTAAATTTGTTGTTGCACTTTATTTTCATGTATTTTGGAGTAACACTAAATTTTAAACACTGTTGGTTAAACCACAACAATTGCTACACAAAAAAAAAAATAAAGGAAATTAATAGTAAACAATTTTATGATCCATTTAATTTTATAAATTACCTAAGCTTAGTGGATCTACCTGCATAAGTAGAAAAAAGAGAGATTACAAGTGTACCTTAAGCATTACATTTTTCCAGCATCAGAACTTTGCCGCGTCAAAAAGGAGATATTAGTATAATCCTGGTAAAACTTTTCTTTCGAAAGAAACGGTTTTGCTTTTAAAATGCATCATGTACTTTACTAAATAAAATCCGCTCTGCTGCATCTAAAACAACTTTAAATTTAATATTTATATTCTTCGCTTATACACGTATTCCGAGCAAGATTTTCAAATCGCATACATATGTATTATTGTTTACTAAATATGCTTAAAAGATTTTTAGATACTTTTGCTGATGCATATTAATAAACTAAAAAATCCTTTACTCATGTTTATTTAGTGAAGCTTACAGAGGAAAAAGGATTTTTTCAAAAAAGATGCCTGTTAAAAAATATGAAATCTCGAAGGATCAAAATCAAAAGGATACATTGGACAAACCAACACTGCCTTCATTTAGAGAAATAAACTTTTTGTGCATTTACAATGGCATTCATATAAAATGTGACAAGAACGATGACATTTGTTCTCCATTTTGAGTCTTCTTTAGAACCAAACAGGAGTATTATTTATAAGGCAGTAGGTTTTATGTCACGTACACTGCAACCGCTCTGTTTGTGCTGATGTGCAGTTCCCTTTTTATTTCCTTTGCAGTTGTTGTTTAAAGGAAACGCAAGTGGCAAACGCCGGTATTAATGTCGGCAAGTTTCGTCGCATCGCGTCGCGCAGCGTCGCCGTCGTTATCCCCGGTTCCCGTGCAAATGTTTTGACATCAAACAATGTCTTTGCCGCCGCCCATTGTGCCCCATGTACTCGCTGGATACTCCACATTTCAAATAGGAAGACATACATGCAGACGTATGTGTATGTGTATTAAATAATTTCATTTTGTTATCAAGTTTGCGACGACAGTGCGAGCTGTTTAACTATAACTGATGAATACCACCCTGACTGTCTCGTCCCTCATTGTTGACGGGCGGAAGTCTTGAGGTCTCTCGCTATCTCGCTGCGCTTTTGTAATAGCTCATTGTGATAGATGCAATATTTTAGAAGAAACCAGAGAATCAATTTCATTTCGCACACCTTTGTGCTAAAAAGCAAAAAGATCGTGGTCTTTCTAGTTTTCGATTCTTCTTCAGCAAGTTTTTTTTATCAGAAACAAGTTGCTATAAGTACAAGAAGTATTAAAATGCTGTGGATTATTAATGAGATGTACAGAGGACGTTAGGCGTTAGGGGGCCAGCGAGGAAAAGCAGTTAGAATGATGGTGGGACGCCTTTCTGAGACATGAAAGGCTTTTAAGGATATTTTCGAAGCAGAAATATAGGATGTTTCAAAACTGCGTGTACATAAAGCAGCCGCAGGTCGATTTAACCACATTCATCTATCTATATACAAACTTGCTTTGTTTACAGACCCGTGAGAGGGTGGCAAGGCTGAGAAAAAACTCGTTTTTTTAATAGATCACTAAATAAAACAACGGTACCGTTTCACTATTTATTTTGTCTAGCTCGACAAATTTGTTTCGGCGCAATCCGGCCATTAACAAGAGCAACAGATGATTACTAAGTTTAAACCCCTACATTATCACTATTAATGTATTCAAAAGTTGAAGAGAAGGAGAGGGGAATTGTAAGTAGTGAACTCGATTTGGTTATTTACTAAATGAATAGGTATTATTGAAAACGGCTTTTTTGATTTCCAAATTTTCTAACATAGAGAGTTTTCTAGATTTAGGAATATAACTATGTAAAAGTTTGAAATAATAAGTATCTAAAGAGTGATTGTGTGTGATGCAGTGCTCGGCCATTCCACTCGAATTACATTTTTTATTTTTTATCGTCGCGGAGTGTTCGGCGATGCGCTTCGAAATTGCTCTTCCCGATTGACCGATATATGTGGCACCACAATCTTTATAAAAAATTTGGTAAACCCCACATTTATCAGTATCGGGAGTGTTTCCTTTGTGGTTCACCAGCATTGCACCAAGGTTAACGGAGCCGTTTTCAATAATTCTGCAATCGAACTTTTTCTGAAGGGAAGATTTAAATTATATAGGTACTAAAATTATTAACAAATCTAGTTGAACCAAAAATAGGTTTTTGCTAGCAAAGGGGGGTAGGTACTGTTGTAAAGTAGACTAAATACCTGTTTTTTTTAATTTTTTGTTTAATAATTTTTCAACTAAAAGAGGTTGATATACATTAGAGGTTGCAATAAATTTATTTATTCTTAATTCCGTATTAAAATCCGAGGCGGATAATGGTATCTATATTAGTGAGTCTATTGAGAAGGCAATGAAATACCGCAAGTTTTGTTTGATTTGGGTGTGCGGAATTTGAGGGTATTATTGTGTCTGTAGTGGTAGGTTTACGGAAAATATTAAATTTGAACCTGTTTGTGTCTTTTGATAAGGGTATATCCAGGAAATTAATGCCGTTATTTTATTTAGTATTGTGATTTAATCATGCAGTTTCACAAAAATTACACTAAAAATAGTCTTTGTTAGATTAGTAAGAAATGCTTTGTACGATTTTAATAAAGTTTAGTACATAGAAATGTTTATAAGGGCAGTGCTTTCTGAAGCCTATAGATCATTTTCTTAAAATATGACAGATACTAGCGGATTAAAAACTTTGCTTTCCACAAAACTATCATAGATACGATTTTTCATTTCAGTAATAGATCAGAAATGTAGGTAATAACAGTTGTTTTCCAGACAAAAACTTATTAAAGACATAAATCGATCTTACAAATACATTGCAATCGAATTTATCTAGAAGTGAAGGTAGTTTTTGTCTCAGTCGTACCGTACCCTACTAAATTTAATGAACATGTCGGAACTTATTGTACTATCTCCTTAAAGTGGTCTTCTCACCAAATGTTATTCAAATCTTCGAGTTATTTAAAAGAACTTTGCTAATTAAGAAATGTTGTCGAAAATAATCGATCCAAAAACATTTTTTTCCGAAACTGTTGCAGATATAGATTTTTAATAAAAAATTATTAAAGTTGTAATTCAACCCTCAAAGAAGATTTAGAACAATATTATCTAAGGATAGGCGTCTTTTACACTCTTGTTGTATTTTAAGATAATTGGTTTATAATTGAAAAAGTAGTAGGTAGGCACCCTTACAGATATTTATACGTAACATATTTTATTAAAATCGTGCGAAACTTTTTTAATTAATTCAACAAAAAAACATATTTTTTCTCACATTTGCTACCCTCGAGTAAACGAAGCAATTTGGTAGATATATATATATATATACGAATATGGATCAAATATAAACGAGCCTTTGTTCATAAAACATTTATTTTGAAAATTTTCACAAAAACACAAATTTCTCTATTTTTCGACATATCCCCCTTTTTTGATTATAAATTTTTCCCAACGGATTGGTGGTTTTTTCATCTCGTTCTCATAAAAAGAAACAAGGCGGGAGTCTATCCAGTTGCGCACAAACGCCTCCACATGTTCATCAGTCTGAAATCGCTCGCCTCCTAGTGACTATTTGAGGGGCCCAAACATGATGTGGAAATTACAAACGGATAAGTTTGGGCTATATGGATGGTGCTCCTAATGAGTCTAGTGCATTTCACTAATTTGGGCCTGCGATAAAGCTGCGATGTGAACTCGAGCAGCTTTTTGATCTTCACTCAGCAACTTTGGGACTCAACGAGCTGAAATTTTTCGGAATCTCCAGTTTTTCTTTATGATTATGTAGACACTTCCATAGCTGATGCCGAGTTCAACAGATATCTGAAGCACAGTGGCGTGGTGGTCCCCTTCAATAAGGTTTGTAACGCGTGCAATTTAACCGGCGATATGCTGGTGCGCGGACAACGAGGACGATTTACATTTTACATTTTCGACATGATTACGCCCTTCGTTTAATTCTTTGCACCAAAGTTTTACCCGTTGCTACGAAAGCGTTTCATTTCCGAACTGTGCTAGCAATCTGCGCCAAATTTCAGCTGGTTTCACGTTTTCACATGTAAGAAAGTTAATAATAATCCGTTGCGCAACGCTCCTATGCATCTCTTTCTCACTTATTGTGAAAGCTACTAACCAATCAAACACAGCAATACGACGAGTCGTTTCCGTATCACCTAATATCCCCACTTCAAGTTGCTAACGCCCATATGCGCCTTGAACAACTATCCGGCGCTCAATTTAAAAAGGCTCGTTTATATTTGATCCGCCCTCGTATATTTGACTGTTAAATCGACTTATTTGCTCCCAAGAACCTGTGGTTTCTCTAATTACACAGAGTAATGTGTATTTCTGTTTAGAAAATGTGCTTAATTAGCTCTTCATGTCATTATCGTATCTCTGCTTTTCTTAATTGTGACCTTCGTGACTCCTTCTGTACTCATTACTAATAATCTACAATATTTTAATCAGTCATCTAGGTTTTGAATATTTAACTTGTTGCTAATTAGAAAAACTTGCTGAAGTATCGAAAACTAGAAAAACATTGATTTTTTATGTTTTTATCACAAATAGGCGAGGAATGGCCACACGACTGAGAAAGTGGTCATCTTCTGGTTTACCCTAAACTAAAATATTGTATCTATCACAATGAGCTACATTCCTATGTGCCAAATTTTGTTAAAAATGTATAATTTTTTGTCGCCTTCTTACATATAAACGAAACAATTTAGAATAAAGAGAAATGCGATTAAATTAACTTATTTTACCAGGAAACGTGGTTGGTTGTACTTCTTCTTGGAAAATGTCTTTAACTAACACTTTGTGGCTCAGAAAGTGTTTTGGCACCTTCCTACCTCTGTTTTTTATTATTGACCTTTATAGCATCTCCTGTTCTCCTCAATAATAATCCTCAGTAGGTATTTTAATCAATCTTTATATTTTGAATATTTAACATGTTGCCAATAAGAAAAGCTTGCTGAAGTATCGAAAACTAGAAAAACGTTAACTTTTTACCTTTTTATCATAGAGATGAGAAATGACCATACAAAAAATAAAGTGAGTCTCCGGTTTACCTTTAAATATTGTATCTATCACAATGAGCTACACTTTTATGTAAGAATTTGATTAAAATCGTACAGTTTATGCCACCCTCTCGCAAGTAAACGAAACAATTTGGAATATAGAGAAATGCAGTTAAATTCAGTGGTTTTAATCCCAGGAATGTGTTGTTACTCTATATACATACCGTTAGTACACCCTGTATAACTAAAGGACATAGGAAAGTAAAGAATGGCCTAAAATAGAAAGGGGTGGATGAGACCGGCGGCTGTTTTGTGCTGATAAAATAGTCAATTTTCAAACATCTATATTTAGATATTATTCTGTACGTGGATTTGCCTCGCATTAAATTGTTAGAATTTTTAACTTTTCCAAAAGATCCCCTACTTTTATTTCGTCTTTTGTTGCCGTTTTCGTACTTTCTACTTTATTATTTATTCTTTGTGTGAAAGTTTATATAGATTGGAGAATATGTATGTATTTCCCAACAAACGTCATAAATAAATAGTATCTGCCTGTTCTGACGTGAACTCTTCTTCTTCTTCACACGAACGATATACCGTTGTTATATCTTCTCTTCGCGGATGATACCACCACAGTGCCTTTCATCTCGTGGCTGTGCTCTGCAGTAGTAAATAGAGATATATGAACCACAAGTTTGTCTGTTTCTTTCTTTTTGATTTTTCCCGTTTTCCTCCCCTTTTTTCGCTTGTTTCGTCTCTAAACAAACAAGCGACGATGTAATAACGTTGCTATGTTTCGTGACGCCTACCATCCACATGCAGCCATCCGTGTTGGTTGTCGGCAAACAATGATTTCACCGTGTTAACTCTCTGATCGCTCAAGCAGATTCGTCTGTTTACACAGCCAACGTGAAACACGAATCGCAGTATTAACTTGAAATGTAACTGCTCTTTTTACAAAGTGTGAGAGACACGGCTCAATTACGGGAATCTGGCATTCAAAATGAAAAAGAAAAGAATAAATATTTTGGTTAAACGCAAACCCTACTCTGACGGTGGGCATCAGGAATATAATTGTGAGTAGAATTATTATTTTAAAAGACATTTATGCTTCCATTTCATTTGTCTCATTGTCTTGCACCACCAGCAAGTCGTCCTGTGTCATCCCGTTTTTCTTTTTGTTGTTAGTTGTCCGTTTTGAGGTTTTGAATTATTAATAAATGTGACGCTTCTTTGGTACTCCAATGTTGTCTAATTTATTACCAGACAAGCTTTTTAAAGGCCTTGGCGTATGGGGTTGTAACTTTTAAATTATTTTGTAACAAAGAATGTTGGGAACTAAACATTTTGAGCACTTGAATTAATTAATTAAATCCTTTACAGCAGGAACAGTCCAAAATAAAAATTATGTAATTTTTTTACACTTTTACTGCTCTGAGAATTACAACATTCCTCATATTTTACTTATTTCTTTATTTTTTCCATGTTCGTATCTTTTTTCATGGATTAGGCAGTTGATAATTCGAGAATTGCCAACTCTCTCATTATTCAGATCTAAAACTCGTCTAAGAATCATTTCGTCAATTGACTTCTTTATCGTCCTGACCAATGACAACGTTGGTATTTCATCAACGCGATAATGAAGAAAAATCTAACTTTTAAAAGCGTCTGCCTCTTCGACTTAATCTCTAATTGCAATCCCTCTAAGTGGGAAATCTAAAAGTTTTAATTTCTTTCATTTCATGAAACGATTTCTTTTTCGTGGATTGTTGAAAACCTTTTTGAAGCTGCAATTTTTTCTCCGCGAAAATCTCTTCATAAAACAGTTTTTCGACTCGAAACTTATCCCAAACTCCTCTTTTTATTGCATCGGTATAACGCTTTTCATTACGTTACAACTTTTCAAAAGTACCTACTTGGCAAATTTTACTTAGCTACTTTGCTTCGAACTACTTACGAAGCAATGGTAATTTAGAAGTTTACATACGAAAATTTACCTGTATGTAACTTTCAGCGTGCACACCTGAGTGGGATCTAAATAAAAACTTTTTTGGTATTTCATTAAACATTGAAATCGACTTTAATATTGAGACCGGGAGAAATCATGTAGGAATGCCATTTAAATAGCGAGTAATATACATCGGACAAAGTAGTCGTGATCCAAACACAATTTCATTGTCTATAATATGTTATTATTAAAAAGATTTCTATAAATTATAGACTAAAAAAATGTCTCAGAAAAGTAAGAAGTAAGAATTTCCTTTGTAATTTTTTAATTCTTTAAACTTTGCGGATCTGCTAATAAGGGTGGTGGTAGGGTGTACCGTCAACCTATTTTTCTGCAGCCCCTTTTCCGCAAGTTACAATAACTCTCACGGCCAATGTTAACTTTGCGAGCGCAATCTTCATTAATTTCCAGTTGTTACGTACCGTCGCCACGTTTCTTTTTAAAACCTTAATTAACTCGATTAATTATTTTCCCTTTGTCCAATCTAACTAACGAATGCGAAACTAAAAAAATTGCACTGTCTACGAGTGAAACAGCGTTGAATAAAATTTACCTGCTTCTAGGTACCTACAGTGTACGCGAATTACCTACCTAACAAAAATAAACTAGAAAACACACAGATTTACACATAAATAAAAAATGCTGCAATCTGTACATAGTAGGTATTTATTTTGTAAAGGAGGACTCTTTTGCAAAGTTCCTTTTGTGTCGAGTTAGAACGAATGTGAGTGTAGCAGGAACCAGGTATTCGCTAGAGAACGGTCCCGTAGGTAATCTCTGGTCCCTAGCACACTCTCGCTCTCCCCAATCAGACTATTCGAACGACGTTAAAGAAAACACTCCGCCGACAAGGGGGAGAATTAGTTCGCAATTGTATGTGCCACTTTCAGTCAACGGGAAAATTAAAAATGCTTTCCGATATAACGGAATTATTGGAAGATGACAGGGAAAAAAGACCAGTTTGACGTTACGTTTCTAGTAAATAAATAATTCAAACGGACAATCTAATTAACCTTTCATTTCACCTTTTCTGGAAAATGGAAGGGCATTCCCACCTGATTTCACTTCAGTAAAGATAATATTTTTACTCCGGCCGCTTGGCAGGTAAAAATTAGATAAATAGAGAACAATTCTTGTGGGTGTAAGAGTAAATGTGAGGCAAACAGCAACAACAAAAACCTAGAACATGTCATTTATTGAGAGCCAAAAAAATGTTGGTAACCTAAAAAGAGATTTGTAGCCAGATGCAATAGAGAAAGGCACGAGATAAAAAAAGTAAAATAAATATCGTGCACTTATAATTTAAATCTCTATATATGTAGGTAATATAGACCAGGGTCGATAATTTTTGAAACTAAAAACAATTATAGTATAATGAAACCCATTGGAAAAGGAACAGAGTATAACAGAAATGAAAGGAAAAATAATTTACGAGCGATCTGAGGTCGGGAAGGGGGTGAGTTTTTAGGGGAAAAACCGTTTTCTTTGATTTCCGGAAAAACTACAAGTCTTATGGAAAAAAGTTAAATAGCAATGTTGTAGGAAATAAAAAGATCTACAACTTTTGTAATTACACTTTTTTCACATAACCTCAAAATTTATGTTAAAATTTTAAATAACCAACTGTTTAGTTTTTAATTTGTATCTTTTACAAAAAATTTTTTTTTTACGTAATTTGGTGAAAACACCTATTTATGTCCCAAACACGCTGTAATTGTTTTGATTTGAAATATTGATTTTTTCACCTTATTTTCAATAGAAAATTCTCACGTCAAAATATCTGCTTTTTAAAAACGTCGGTGTACTTTTTCTTCGTTGAAATCTCTACTTTTTGATGGTGTGAAAAAAATATACATTACTATGGTAAGTTTTCCCAGGAAATGCAAAAAAACGAAGGGACCGCTGCTATTTTTTTCAGTAAAAAAGTTGATAATTACATTTATGTCATAGAAAATCTCATAATATATACAGGTCTGTAAATATGAAACCGGAATTTTTATTTGTTTTTACATTTATACAATATACAAATGGCAAAAAATAATTTATTCAAAATATTGTCCCTCGTTTTCTACACATTTTTTCCACCTCTCTGGTTGCGCGTGAATTCCACGCCAAAAGAATTCCTGTTCTTTTGAGGTAAACCAATTATCAAGCCATTCTGCGACATTTTCGAATGAAGTGAACTGCTGCTTGGCCAGTACGTGTCCCATCGATGAAAACAGGTGGTAATCTGAAGGAGCCAAGTCTGGTGAGTAAGCCGCATGCGGTAGGATATCCCACCTGAACCTATTTTGCAGTGTGAGATGGAGCGTTGTCATAAAGAAAAATAACTTTGTGTTGTCTTTTTTGATATTCAGGCCGCTTTTCACCCAGAGAATCGTTCAAAACGATCATTTGCTGTTGGTATCGTTGCGTATTGACGGTCTCACCTGGTTTTAAGAACTCGTAATAGATAACGCCCTTCTGATCCCACCAAACACACAACATTGTTTTTTTTCCAAAACGATTTTGCTTTGCAGACGATGTTTCTGGTTCGCCTGGATTGACCCATGGTTTTCGACGCTTTGGATTATCAAAATATATCTACTTTTCATCGCCAGTTACAATTCTATGCAGAAATGATTTTCTTTTGTACCTGGTGAGAAGAATTTCGCAAGTGGTTTTTCGGTTTTACTGCTGTCTTTCATTGAGATCATGGGGAACCCATTTTCCCACCTTCTGAATTTTTCCCATGACCTTCAAACGTAGGGTCAACGGCTTCTCGAGTCACATTCAATTGCTCTGCGAGTTGTTGTGTTTGCGTGTCATCCTCATCTAGCATAGCCTGCAAATCGTTATCCTCAAATTTTTTCGGTGGTCTTCCACGTTCTTCGTTCGACAAATCAAAATCACCAACTTTAAATTTTTTAAACCACTCAAAACACTGTGATTTACCAAGAGCATGATTGCCGTAAGCTTCGACAAGCAGGCGATGTGATTCTTCAGCAGTTTTCTTTAAATGATAGCAGAAAACCAATGCTGTCCGCATATCGTAATTACTAGGTACAAAACCCGACATTTTTAACGAAATAAAATAATTTTTTGTTGTAGGAAGTTTTGTTTTTTATGTGTTGGAATACTTTGACAGATGTCAAAACAAGAAAAAGTGACACCTATGAAAATTTCAACTAAATAAACTTAGCAGATAGAGCCATTTATTCAAAATTCCGGTTTCATATTTACGTAAATATACATGTAAATCGTACTATTGAATTTAGATACTTTATACTGATTACGTTATTCATTATAATGTTTTTAAAAACATTAATCTAGTTTTTTTTGTTTTTTGCATTTCCTGAGAAAACTTACCATAGTAATGTATATTTTTTTCACACCATCAAAAAGTAGAGATTTCAACGAAGAAAAAGTCCACCAACGTTTTTAAAAAAGCAGATATTTTGACGTGAGAATTTTCGATTGAAAATTACGGTGTTTTTTCGATATTAAGTAAGTAAAAATAAGGTGAAAAAATAAATATTTCAAATCAAAAAAATTACAGCGTGTTTGGGACATAAATAGGTAAGTTTTCACCAAATTTCGTGAAAAAAAAATTTTTTTGTAAAAGATAAAAAACTAAAAACTTGGTTATTTGAATTTTTCACAAAAATTTGAGGTTATGTGAAAAAAGTGTAAATACAAAAGTTGTAGATCTTTTTATTACCTACAACTTTGCCATTTAACTTTTTCCCATAAGACTTATAGTTTTTCCGGAAATCGAGGAAAACCGTTTTTTACCCTTTAAAACTTCCCCTTCCCAAACTTAGATCGCCCGTAAACTATTATTCCTTTCATTTCTGTTATATTCTCTCCCTTTTCCAATGGGTTTAATCCTACTATAATTTTTTTTCACTTTTTACTATTTTTGAAGGCTTCAGCACTGGTCTAATATATTTGTGTGCTTATGTGATATTTTCATTTATTATAAATGTTGAACTTTTTGCGTGTGGCAGTTTTGAAACTGATAGAGAGACATGCTTACTTTATTTTTATGATTGTTCTTTCCTGTGAAAATTGAATGGTTGTTCATGTTTTTGTCGACACTTTTTTGAGTTAATAAGCTCCCTCATGTCGAAGAATGTAAACGACAGAACTTTTTGTTCATAAATTCCTTTGGCACTTCCCGCATACCTACGCCACTTCGCCTGTGTTTTAAAAGGTGAATTTGAACATGACGAATTTAATTTTCCATGAATTCTAAAAATTAGCTGTTATTTTATTCTGGGCGAATAACATCAACCGATTTTATTTTCTCTTATCCTGTGAGAATAATTTTGGGATATGAAATACTAAGTAAATCCAAAATCTAAAATATTCAACAAAATATTTGGAAAATTTGTTTTTAAAATAATTTAAATTTGATGTTTTGTAATTTCATCAAAGGATGCAAATATCCGAATTCAATAAAAAGATCTCTTTAAACCTGCATTAACTTCAATCTTGCTTTTAGCTACTTAGTGTATTAAATTAAAATGTCTGACGTTGTTCACCAAATGCTGCTTTTCCCTTCGAGTAGAAAATAGCCGTAATCTATCTATCATAGAGCAACATCAACAAGCAAACTTTATGAAGTTTGCTAGCCTCTAATATAAACGTTTCCAAAACGTCTCTCGTTTAATATTGTTATCAAAGTATCTACCAATAACGAAGGTGGCGATCGAAGTAAGAAGGAAAATTAAAAGGGGATCATTTTCGACCCTTAATACTTGGAGCTCTTGGATATATGTATTTCTAAAATTATTTTCCTAGAACTGGGAAAGTGTTTTACCTAAAATAGAAAGTTCTGAAATTTGAACGGGCTTTTGAAGGAACGACCTACCCACGAAAATTAAGTTATTTAAATTTGAAAGCCGTCAATAAATTCCTTTCTTTGCGAATCTCATTCTCTGGATTTTCTTGGAATTAAATAACCCTCCAAACTATATAAAATGTAGAGAATAAAAGAAATTTTCACCATTTAGAGACAGTAAGTTTTTTTTTGTCACTATTAATTTGTATTGCAAAGTTCGTGGGGTGAATTATTAGACAATGTGTCAAGTCTCGTTAGCGTTTAATATTAGTATCAGTCAGTCTCTTGTCAATAAATTTGTTTTCGGATCTCGGCTATTTTATTGAACAGGTTATTTCAAACAACGATAATGCACCAGTTATCCTCAAAGATTTTATACATATTTCTCAATTTTCCTTTAAATTATGTTCGTAATCTTTCAAAAGGAAGACTTTCACTTTTAAAAGTTCGTCAAAAGTTACCTAGTTAAGTTGGGATTAACTGGGAGAGGTTGCGAGCAAACTTACCCCAAGTTCCGGTGGCGTGTGCCGGTTGTAACCACGAGGTTACGAAGACGAAAAGGCTAAAGAGAGGAAACTGTCGCGTCCTGAGGACGCTTTTCCGGACGAGCGTCTCGGAGCCGGTTGCCTGTAACCGGAAACAGCGGGCCATCGGGGCAGTTCCCGCGCCACTGAAATGTTGCGAGTTGCCGCGCAAGAAACGCCACCAAACTAATAATGCCCAACTCGCAGACGTGCGCAAAAGTAAACCACAGCACGACAACTAAAAACGACATAGGTATTATCGTGATTCCCTGAATTAACCGAAATCATTGAGACAATTGACTCAAGTAGGAGAATGAATCACTTAGAAGACAACCATAATGGAAAACACTAACCAACAGCAGCTGGTTCATAAAAAAGGACTTTATTGTCATCCCTACGTTTGGAAAACCACCTTTTGTGTAACGTTTTTTTTTTTATTGAGGAATAAAAGAGAAGGATCTGGACCTTTGTTCACTCCTTTTTTACCTAAGCAATGAAAAAAACATTTACAGGACTCACGTTTTCATTCATGTCTATCACCTTAAGAACGGTTATAGTTGCTTAGTTACAATCATTTTCTTTATTCTGCATCACGTTTTCTCATTTGGAAGATGCCAGTTGATTACCCCAAAATGCCCAAAAGATCCTAATGAGATCGTTTAGCCATCACCTCCTCATCATCTGTCGCTGGGGTTAAGATTAATGTCTGATTGCTATCTTAATCGAAACCTGTCATAGTTAGGAATTACTGGGCTTCTATCGGACGTAATATTTTTACGGTTGACTAACCGTCCTTCTTATCTACTCCTAGGTATTTTTTAACATCAGTTCTGATATTGAAAATGTAGTGAATATTGTACATTCTAATGTTTACATTTCCTCACCCAATTGATGTCCAAAAAGTTGTCTCGACAATTTTGGAATTTAAAAAAGAAGATATGTGCGAAAATGTGCCCAAAATGTGCTATTATGTGCTACGTAAAAAAATATATTCAAAAAACTTAACTTTTGTGACTAGGTCCTTTTTATGATGTTTAGTTAGCTCCACAACATCATTTCATTAAAACCAAACCAATTGTGTTGTAATGTGCTCAAGATGTGCTACCATGTGCCATTAAAAAAAGATATTTAGGTACTTGAAAAATTGAATTTTTATTGAGACATCCTTTTTGTGATATTTAGTTAGCTCCGCAAAATCACTTTATCAAAACTAAACATATAGTGCTGTAATGTACCCGCAAAGTGCTGTTATGTGCCAATGTGAAAAAAAAATATTTGAATAAGAAGTTTAGATTTTTCGTAAAATTCTGTCTTCATTGATACTTTCTCTACTAGTAATGTTATTACGAAAAAAAATGAAAATTTTACTTTATAATTTGAGAATAGGGAAATGACTTGACTACATAAATATTTTCATATTGTTTTATAATAATTAATAATTACTAATCTTCTATTCTAAGATATATATACATAAATGAGCAAAAATTTCAGTCTCATTGTGTATGTGTTGTGATAACACTAAAACGGTACCATATGAAAAGTTTATTCCCTACACTAATAGAAAACTATTATTAAATATAAAAAGTTACTATTAACAATAAAAAAAGGTTTAATAACACTTTGTATTGATAATATAAATAATAATACGAATTTTATAGTGTACAATACATTCTATACAATCGTAAACTAATGAAAAGTACAGGTACTTACCTAATAAGTACAAGATGTGTTGCATAACATGTAAAAGAATGTATGGTGATGTTTCATGAACAATATGCGAATACTATGTTTAACATATTATTATGCTATTTCATCGTACCACATTTATCGATAGGTATAGAAAGTTTAATGAAGACTTAACATTTTACGAAAAATCTAAACTTTTTATTCAAATATTTTTTTTTCACATTGGCACTTAACAGCACATTGTGAGCACATTACAGCACTACAAGTTTAGTTTTAATAAAGTGATTTTGCGGAACTAACTAAATATCACAAAAAGGATGTCTCAATAAAATTTCAATTTTTCAAGTAAATATTTTTTTTAATGGCACATGATAGCACATCTTGAGCACATTACAAACACAATTGGTTTGGTCTTAATGAAGTGATGTTGTGGAGCTAACTAAACATCAAAAAAAAGACCTAATCATAACAGTTACGTTTTTTTAATATTTTTTTACGTAGCACATAATAGTACATTTCGGGCACATTTTGGCACATATTTTTTTTTTCTTTTAAATTCCAAAATTGTTGAGTCAACTTTTTGGACATACCCAATTGAGCCTTTGATGCTTCATGCTTTCGTCAATATTCACCTTCATGTACAATTTATTTATCTGAAATAGCTGCATTGGATGCAGCTCAATTATCCGTCCAAATTTGCTATTTTATGTGTGTATGTTATGTTTAAAGTGAGTGCCACCCAGTTAAAGAATTCAATTGATTTACTACTCAGAATGGGACAGCCTTCAAAATCATAACTACATTGTAATTTTCTGACAATTTTGATTAAATGATACCCAATAGTTTTCATTTCATGAGCACAACTGCGTAGTATTATAATGTATTATAAATTGTAAATTTATTCAATGGTAGGTAGCGCTTTTTGGAATCAAATAAATGGTTTAATTTAAACTGATAATTTTGAATTTAATCAATCGTATATTATATATTTCGAAGCGGCAAATATTTGCACTCCCGGAACCATACAAAGGCTAATTTAATTTGTTCACTCGAAAGCAATTTCCCAGAAAATGACAATAACGACAAAATTGTAAAGCAGCAATAATTGACGTTAATTTTGTTATGTTGCCAACAAAAACCATTTACATTTCCCACGTGTTTAGAACACGCCGGGTATGGTTCGGTCAGTTTCAAACAATTACTATTTTTTAGTGTAGTTATTTTCTTTTTAATGAAAAATCCCCACATTATTTCACCCATTAACATGGTCGATAGAATAGATTGGAAAATTAAAAATGACCTCACTAAAATTGAACGCTTTTTGGTATTTTATTTTTTGTTGATTTGTTACATAATTCATTTAACTAAATTAACATTTAACTGTAATATTTTTGTCTTATCTGACTAATTTCTACCAATGTGGTGTAGGCATCAGGTACATCCTAATTACTTCTCTGTCCTGGATACTCTTATCTGACAGAAAGCAACAGGTTGTCACTTAAATCAAGAAACAAGGTTTTGAATGTTACACTCAGACAATCCTCTTTTAAAAGTTTTCGTTCTCAATGTGACCCTTGAACTGTAGAAGATAATAATAAATAACTTGTCATGTTTAATTTTTGATTATCTGAAGTGTACATCCTGATAATAATTTGTCATTTGAAGTAAACTCTGGCTACATTTTTGAATCATTACGTGCCTTTACTGTTGACTGCGATCAATCTACTAAATTGTTAATGTTTTCGTTTGAACAATGTACCTGACCCTGAGAAATTGGAAAGTTGCTTTTTTATGAAGAATACTGTTCAAGTGTGTATTTATATTTACCGCCAACACTGGTTCGTTCTGAAGTTAACTCTAAGAAGTTTCCATTCCCGTTGTGCTCAGTTTTTCTTCTTGCCTATGGAAATGGGAGAAGGAGTAGGAATCTTAATCGGAATTATGTTCAGAAGCAATCAAAATATGAGTTGGTTGTTGTTGTTGGTGGTAGTGGTACCTACGCATTTCGCAAATCTATGTCAAATAAGCAATGATACGGTGTCATCTTCAGTGCAAGACCGTTTTCCATTGGTTGCCACAATTACGTGCACTATCTGTTTACCCCCAGGAGAGATCCAAACGACGGCATACTTACTTACTTGAACATTGTTACAGAAAGGCACAGCCAGTTCTCGTAAACTTGAAATCCATGTAATGGGAAAAGTTTCTTTATAAATCCTCCCCGGCAAAAGTCAATTTATTAACTCGCCCTCCTTTAGCGGCTTTGGCGACGTTTCTTCTCTGTTACGTTATTCGAGATGATGTACGATACAGGTTCGCAACAATGAAACATTATTAGGGAGGGCGATTTGTCTTAAACCCTCGGTCGAAATCAGTAAAAATGATTGCAGCTTAAAGAGAAAGAAAATGGAAAAATTTCAACGCGTCATTAACAGCTGACTTTTCCGATGAAATTGAGCTTCCGAAACAAAAGCAAAAAAATCTATTAGGTTCCTAAAAAGAACGGTCGACGTTTAGGCTGTCAGCAAAACTAAAGAAGGGATTTGTTTTGTAAAATAATTTTTAACTGTAAATTACTGTTAGTTAAGTGTGTCAACAGTTGCTGTGTATCTTGGGTTGTCTAAGGCGAAGAGTAAGAAGTTTAAATCCAGTTAATTAAAAAAAAATAGTTTTTCATCCAACAAAAGTAAACTTTTTGTTTGGCATTGATAAAAAGCAATTTATTTTTTCTACTGATTGTTATAGGTTTGTAACAAATATTATTAATAACGTGCAGAAGGAGTTGAGTTGTTAAGTCTGAAATGGGGGGTAGGTTTGTAAATGGGTTCGGTTCTATACATATATTATTATATGTCTAAATTATGCCATAGTTATAATTTTGCGTAGTTTATAATTTCCTTATAGGAAATTTAAGCAGTAGAAACATGAATTTTCTATTTGAAGACCTAGGCTCCTACAGGGTGGACGCTGTAATTATTTCACTTCTGCTTTCAGTAGAAAGTTAATTCGACAAATGACTGCTTCATCTGTTGTCTGTCTTTGTGGCAAAAGATTATACCCACTGTGCTGGTAAATAGTATTTAACACAATAATAGTAAAGATTGTACTGTGTTCCAGCTAACCCGTTAATATTGGCAAGGGTCAATCGTCAACAGGTAATGAAAAGTAATAATAATAATGAAACCTGTCCCGCTAACAACGCTATCAGAAAGCCGTTGGAGGTAGCATGAAATGTTTGTTGTTGATTACAGCAGTATGAGTGTTATTAAGCTCCTTACAAATTGTTTAATCCCAAGTCTGTCATCGTTGTAGTAGTCTCATCGTCAGTTGGTCAGCAACGGGCGACGAAGAGTGCACGAAGTTCATGACATACATTTCGATAAAATATCGGCAACTTCCTATTTTCGTAATCGACAAGTGAAACACTTTTGTTTCTGTGCATAACTGAATAAAAGAAAATATTGTTAGTGAACAGATTTTGGTGTGTTAAAATTGTTATGGAGAATTTTAATAATATGAGTGCGTGTATGTTCGAATACAGGGTGTTGCATTTTATAAACGTTACCCTTATATGTTATCTTTTGAATTTGGTAAGAAAAGTATTATTGTTATTGTAATTAATTTCGTTAACGTTGATGTCAAAAGTTTAGTAAACATTCTCGTACAAAAACTAGTTTTCATTTTTTCAATTATTAAGTATTTATCGTTTTTTTCCGGTTTAAAGATAAATTTAAATTTTAACGATTTTCTTTTCTCCTTTAGATTACATACGTAATATATAATTTAAGGGAATTTGTTTCAAGCTACCAGTTAGTTACGACATACCTACATACTTTTGTACAAAAATACACATATTCACAAATGAGTTTAAGAAGTTTGATTTCTTGGGGAAATTACACCTGTATTCTTTGATGTAGATTCGAAGTTCAGCTTTTATGAAACCAGTTTTTCACGCTACATTATTACGTAACTTTTGCGTTTTTAAGGTAACAAATAATAATTTTAATTGACCGACGTTGCTTTTCATTTTTTATGCTACAACATAGTGTGTTATTATTTTATAATTACCTTAAAAAATGTTGTCAGTCACATATCATAAAGAGGTACATACACAGCATAAGTACTACAATACGTACAATGTAATTCTTTTATATTTTTTCTGATGCAATAAGTAATATGTAATCTTAAAAATAATATATTATTGATTTTTCATTATATGTATGTAGGTATATATAATTTTTTTTTGCTTTTATAAAGGCTTGAGAAGCTATAACATGTAGCTACAGGTCCTATTAAAAATCCAGTGGAACCATAAAATTATCTATTAATCCTTAAAGTGTTGTACAGGGTGATTTGATGTTACTAACTCATAAAATGCCACTAGAAATGTTCACACCATTCTTAATTGCTAATAATAATAAGATTATTTATTTATTTATGCCAGAATAAGTACAAAAATAAATTCTGCACTGCTATTTGCGTAGCATCCAGCTTAATACAATTAAATTAAATTACAACACAAACTTATAACTAAAACTAAAATTGGAAAAAAATGGTCAAGATTAAATACAGTAAATAATAAGAAAAATTTCTAAAATTTTCTATTTAGATCAAGTTCAGTTATTAGTTTTCTCCTGATAGCCACTTTTTAATTATTGATCTTAATATATCTTTTTTTAAATCCATTTGTTTCATATTCGCTGGCAAACTGTTAAAACAACGTATTGACTCACAGTTGCTACTTTTACCATAGAACGTTTTTCTAAACTTTGGCAGCTGTATAATTTTGTTTCTGGTTTTGCTTGTTATAGAACTTTTAAATTTATCTTTGAGCACATTATAATGCATACCTACATATTGACTCAAGCGAAAAAATATTTTTTTCAGCCCAAATAAACTTCATAATTATCGACTTTTTATAATAATTATATCAAATATTGCAATATTTTTATAACGTGTATCATAAATCAGTCACAAAAAAATTAATTTAGCTTTTTTTCATCAAAAACTGATGTTATAATAAATACCTAATTACTAATATGATCGATAAGGAGTGACACTATATATTACTGTACCAAATTGGGACAATCCGAACTTTGACATTACCTTACCATTCCGATAGGAAGACTTGGGTATTGTATAAGGAAGTTGTTTTAGAATTTCCTCCTCGTTTTGGTTTCTTCAGGTAGGTACTTATTGTTAGGGAAAATCCAAACGCTCCAATTTGAAATATTGCACTTTGTAAGCGCCACACGTCCAACTCATTAAAACCGTCTAATGTATTTTACTCAAGCCTAATGTTTTATTAATTAGTATGTACCATATGCCTCATAATAATAATTATTTAAGTCCGAATTTAATCTATTTTCCCATCGTTTTGTTTATTGCCTTTTTCGAAACGGCAAATCCCAACTTATCCAGATTGTTATTACTATGTATTACAACGGGAATTTTTAACCATTGCCATTTACATATATATATTTTTTTCTTTCATATATCTATCCGTTATCACCTTTTTGTTGTGCTCTAAACCTGTTGAAAGACAATTATGTATCTGTCGTTTCCACAAACCACATACAATAGTGTTATTCATGACATGACCTTCTCAAGCACATGCATCCGTTCAGGCAAAAAATCACATTCTTTTTCATTTATTTAATTATCTTAAAATTTTCTCGTGCAATAGAAATAAGTCGATCCACAGCAGTGGCGGATTTACCAGCAGGCTGAATAGGCTGGAGCCTAGGGCAGCATATTTTAGGGGGCGGCAAACCTTGCTCAAAAATTTTTTTGTCTTACAGAAATTAAAAAAAAATATTATCTTATACACGGAAAAAAACGAGGCTCAAAAAAACAACAAAAATTACAATATTTTAGTGCTATACAGTACACTGAATACACAACGTCTGTATATGAAAAATTACTAAACGCTTATTTATAAAATACACTACCTAATGTGATTTTGAATTTTTAAAATATTCCAATAGCGTTTAAGTATAACATTTTAAATTTAGTTTTTTTACCTATTTTTTAAATTAATTATTGCTATAATTGTTTCTTTAGGTCCACCCACACTATTCAATTAATGTGTAATATGTTTCACCACTTAAATATATCTATTCGAAGAAAAATGGGATCCGAAAAAAACTTGCTTAAAAATAACAATAACAAATATTGTATAGATATATATGTGGAAAATTAATACTTTTCTATTGATATTTCTGATGATATTAACAACCTGTTTGAGTGTAGAATAAAAATTTAATAAATTTACACGTAAAAAATTGCATATTGTTGCACAGAATTTCATAAATATTATACATTTCTTAGAATGATGATAATTAAAAAAAAACAATAATGATAATATTGTAATGAATAAAAGCTGTAAATATCCATCAAACGAAAGTTCATCTTAACATTCTTACATTTTTAATCCTAATGAATTCGTATCAATATTTGTTGATTAGTCTTATAAAAATATAATACAATCATAAAGTTGCAATTTCATTTACAAAAAATTGATTGTGAATTATTGTATAGAATTGCAGGTGTCAGTAGGGGCGGCAAATGTGTAAATCCGCCACTGATCCACACAACGATCAAACTCAAACTTTTATTCATAAGAATTTAATTTTGTCACATAATCTTGCCAATTAGCTCAATTTGAATTATGCTCAAGCAAAAACTTTTTTTTATTCTTGCCACTGTTGTTAGATTATAATCAAAATTGTTTTCATATTCGAAAATATGTTATTAGTTATTATAAGATTCTTTAAAAGAATAATTAATAAGGTATGTATATAATAATAAGTGCATAAATTACCTACTTCAAAATTTGCATTTAAACAAGTGGATATTTTGCTATGTGAATTATATGTATAAATATATATTTCTATGTTTTTTATCGCTGTCCCTATATAATTATATGTGTGTCAAGGAATCTTATGAATTTTAGTATTTTAAAGGAAATTTTTAGTTAGAAAACGTGTCATTTTGTACGTTCATCGTTTACGTAAAATATTTGTAGGTAGGTAACATATCATGACGTTCGTACTAAAGTTATTGTCACGACAAAAATTCAACGTTATGTTGTTAATAAAAAAATAAAAAAAGCTTATGCCGAATATTCAGTTATTAGCTGCTACTAAATTTTTCACCTCATCCGTTAGACATTAAAATTTAGTGCAATAACATCGTTTCTTTTTTATTAGAATTTTATAATAATTTTACGAGTATTAAGCATTACCGAGTCATGTAATGGATCAGTTTTCCAAATTCTATAGCTTTATGGATATTTTATAATCAGTAAAAATGGATCATAAACTGCTTCAAGTTATAACAACTCTACAATAAGTATGTTTTGCAAACGAACTAAGATTATGACCTTAACACCGATTATACTCAATTTATATTTTCAACTTATAAAAATACAAGCAATGTGTCGCATTTTTCTTCTGTGTTGCGATATCTACTGCATGTAATTATGTAACTCCTTCGTATACCTAATATTTAGTTTTTGCAATAAAATATGTCTCATTTTTCGATTAATTTTCAGGCAGACGTAAAAGAAAAACTAAGTAAGACGCCTTTTTATAAAACAGGATCTAAAGCTCAAATCACTTTTTTATACACTAAAACTTATGTAGGTACGAGTATATTATATTGGTTTTGCTGCTATTATTCCTAATGGAAATGAAATAGATTGAGAATTACTTGTATCATTTTTAAAAAACTACCCTATAGTTATGGTTTTAACTTTGTGACAATCCATAATTACTCAAATTGAGTGACACTGCAAAGTTGTACCATTGGGAGCTTCGAAAGTGTTTTGTGTTATCTAAAACTCTTCTCGTTGTCACTTATTACAAAGTTTATGATTAAAAATCATTTGACCCGGCTATTGACTTTCTAATAATCGTCGTTGTAATAAAATAAACAAGCGAAATGTAGTTGTTTGAGTTTTGGATGTAAGCTGATGTGTGCATATTATTTTAATAAGTCCTGCACACGCGTGGTACAAAATATTCTTCATATAAATGACTATAAAAACCGTTTTCGGTAAACAACAGTCGATGTCAAATGTCAACGTACTTGAGTAAAACAGTAAATGAGCAAACAAGTCATCATTAAAACATGAAGATTCTGAAAACTGATATTACCAGCATATTGGCAAAAAAATCGAGTACCTATTGACACTGACAACATTTTTGTGTAGGTAATGCAAGGACCTGAATGTGAATTAGATATTTTGTTAAAGTTTTTTCAGTTGCATATTTTAGAGAAAACTATTAAAATCACGAATTTCAAATGTTCTTCGAATAAAAACTATTGGTCGAGGCTTTACATTTGAACTTCTTATGCAAGTCTAATAATATAATAATTAACATAACATTTGTTACGATTTTCAATTTTTAAATTATTCATGATGTCAATTCTAAGAAACCCGTATTAATTTTCGCGCTTGAGTGGACAGTAAAGTTAATAAATAGACACTTTATAACACTTACATATATATCTAATGAAGTTATATAAGAAACATAAACAACAAATCTTGAAAAGCCCTGAGATAATTTTATATTATATACCGGTTTTTATTTATTGAATTTATCAGTTTTTCTTTAGAAACATAAACAACATAAAAGGAATTTGATTATAATAGTTAGACATCTTCATGTTTGAGTTTATTGTTATAAGCAACTTTATTTATAGATTTTAATTGTTATTTCTCATTTTTGTCTGCTAAGTAAACAAATTACATAATTTAGCAGTTTATAAATGTATCATATCATAAAAGTTAATATGCATGGCAGAATTCTTCTTCTTTCTTGCTTTTTATTTTCCATATTGCAATTTTATGTTTTCATTTCTATTATTTATTTATCTCTAGGTAAGTTTAGCCAATTCTCGGCCTCCTAACGACCATTATCATGGTGGTATCCATCACCATCACCACTCGCATTATTATCACAGGAACGGCACCTCACGATTCGCATTCAATGACACGAATCCAAGAATTTTGAACCGTCGTAACGACCATTCTGATCAATGTAAGTAAACTGGCTAATGAATTTCTTCAGAAATGTTAAGGTGACTTTATTGTTGTTCGACAGTGAATTCGGATTTTGTTCCGGAAAGGGATCACAATGCCATTGTGTTTCAAGATTCGTCTGATTTCGTTTTCCCAAACTCGTCCGAAGACGAATCCGATTCCATCATCCGTCCGCCCAAATGTCGCTCCGACGACACGTTTTGTGAGGATGTTGATTATTATCCCACTCAACAATTAACCCGAATATTGAGCAGGACCTCCGTCGACAAAGGTTTTTTCGGGGAGGACGAGGCGCCTCCAGAAATTGCAAATCGTCTCGGAGAGACTGAAGACATGTTCTTCTGTTCAAATCTAGAAAAGGTGATTTATCCAAAAGTAGCTAAAAATAAATACGACAAATGGAAATACATCGTTAATACCGACATCGACAACGAGAAATATGTGCAGGGTATTCGAGTGGAAGTTTGTGCAAAGTAAGGATTAATCATACAAGAGCTAGGCAAAGCTTTAAAAAAATATGCTTCCAGTCTTTTGGGGCTTACGAACTGTAGTTTAGCTTGGTAAACGAATTATTAAATACTTTTCAAGCTCTATCGGAATGTTTCTTACGTGGTAACTGATAATGCGAAATTATGATGGCATCAAAAACACTTTAAATAAGGGCTTTGAGCTTTTTCGACAAGGGCTTTGTCCAGCTCTTATTATTGGTATATGACATTCATTATTTCTTGTTTCCTTCTAGGCCAAATGGTACCTGCAACTTGCTTAGCGAACCTCCCAGTGGTTACATCGTCTGGTGCCAACAAAAATACATGTTCCGGCGACTCCTTTCTGTAAATGATTCGGGCTCTCCAGAACCTGATACATTCAAATTACCGTCCGCATGCTGTTGCGCTTACAAAAGAGATCCAAACTTTTTAGTAAGTTTTGGAAGGAATTCCAGGAGAACGTGAGCGAGCGATCGTTCGAGGCCAGTGCCTCAATTTTATGTTCCTTATTATATTAAAAAAGTGTGGACTGATAATCTATAAGTTATCAACAGAATAACGGTTGCGAATGAACAAGAGAATTCAGGAGCTTCTGATTTGAAGTTGTCAGAATGAATGTCGAATATGACAAAAGAAAAAAAGGAATTTAACCAAAATTATTAACTCACAAGCCTCAGCGGAAATCGAATGTGTTACAGTTCATGATTCATCGTTTTGACTTTTCATGAAACGATACATACACCGATATAATACATAAAAGTAATTATTAATAAATTATTTAGTGGGAAATTCCCATACTAGGTATATATGTATATACTTTAGTTGGCATAATATTTCTTTGCGGTATTGAAATAAGCATAAAGTACGCGGTTACATTTAGGTGACCTGTTCAGTGATGAGAACGTATAAAAAATTAATTACGAACATATGTATGTAATTTTCATACTATTTTTTGACCATTTCCTTTGGCATAAACTGTTCACGTAGTTTAACAATTAACGCATTCATGAACCGAAAAAAATCTAAAATAAAACGAATTTGTCTGATTGACCTGAAATCACGTGACAATAAATTTAAAATAAATGCACACACAGTATGTAATACCTACGTTACCTAATTATTACTTTCGTAATTTCGTTAGAGAAAGCGCGTAAAACGTCTTATTAAAAATAAAAATGCTTCTAATATTCGTGGCAAGCGGATATATTTTGAAGTATGCAGGTACTTAAAATTATAATGTACATATTTAGGTCTTCTCTCTGTTCTTTAAAATAGGAAATGTACAGGGTGAGTAATTAAATTTATGAGCTAATTCGGTTATATTGGCGCAGTCTGACTAAATTTTTCCATTTGCATGAACTGTGATCGTTATATGTAACTGATTGTGAGTTAAATGCATTTTTTAAATGTTTGTTTTAACATATCTTTGCTACGTTTTGTTTTTCCTGTACACACATTTTCTATTGAATTACTGTTATTGTTATGAATAACTGCTCATTTGAATTTCACATTTCAAACAAGCGGCCTGTGTCGAGATTAAAACTCGATAATTGTGCACCGAAAAAGAAAAACACCTAAACGTGTTTAATTTTTTTCCAACACAATTAAATTTCAAATACGAATAATCGAACCCCAATTCACTCAAAAAAATATATTATAAAAACACGAAATAAAGTATTAAAATATAGTATAATAAGTAAATAAAAACTACTCCTCTAAAATAGTGTTAAAAACATTTGTTATATTTTAATTTTATTTTATTTGCAAATATGTATGTATATGTTAAATTCGCAATATATACATAAATAATTATTTATATAAATCTGACGATAACACCAGTGATTTTAATTATTGTATATAAAATGTGTAAATATTGTACAAAATAACTAAAATAATTTATTAATATGTAATTATTCTGTTTCTTTTTAATGTATCGTCCTAAAGCAAACAAAATAAATTATTTTTTAACTTATTTACTTTTAATTATAAAAGCACCAATAAAATAGATAAATATTTTGGAACTTTTGTAGTAAATATACCCTAAATGAAATAAAAGATTCAAATTATTGCTATTATCAGCCATTATTTTCTTTTGA
Organism: Agrilus mali; assembly: GCA_029378335.1. NCBI lineage: Eukaryota > Metazoa > Arthropoda > Insecta > Coleoptera > Buprestidae > Agrilus > Agrilus mali. The sequence goes on along the minus strand of CM055663.1, from coordinate 10,530,506 downwards.
TTATTACAATTAGGAACACATAACTAAAATATTTCAAAAATTTGTAAAATGACTGTGTTAAAAATAAAATTATTATTACATGGAAGATACGAAATCGACAATAGTGCAAACAAAACAATATTTATTAATTAGCCACGTACACGTTTTGTGTTACTCGGAAGTTTAATTTCCTCAGTTAGTTGATTTTGTAATCGGGGTTCAAACCACTTTTGATTACATGGAGATAAAATGAAAAGGCAACGGGCCTAAGAACAAACATACACGCTCTGACCATGAAACTATCCAAGGCATAGTAGAATAACTAGATATGCATTATTACCACAAAAGAATTCACAAATATATTCAATTTAATAGAAAATTAATGTCGTATTTAAAGACAATATAGTAATTTGTTTTATTATGAACGCAAATTACGCCACATTTATCAAGATTTGGAAATCGATTTGTTGTAACTCAATAAAATTCTCTGCAATCGCCATTTTTAAAGTTATTGAGAATTTTATAAGAATGTGTACTTATATCGGTTATAGAGCCAGTATAATTATAAAACTGTACCATAGACACAAAAGAATTCTAGGTTATGTAAATGTCATTTCATGTTTGTAAATTAAAAACAAATGAATTATTAAAAAGCCGTGCACATATTGCACCATATATTGTACATTGTATCATTTCATCATAATGAATGGTAATTGGTTCATATTTAACAGATTAATAATATTCGTAATTCTATTAAATTAACAGAGAACTCCCATACAAAAAGCTGGGTAGGAACAAGTTTAAATGAAATATACGGCAAATGTGGGCCTTGGAATTACATTACTGATCCTGTAACTCCCTCACGATATAACAATGTCTTTTATAAATTAGAAACAGTTGACCTCAAAGACCCACCTAAACCTTTCTGTAGTTCTGAGAAGTTATCATGGGATAATGATAATGTCCGAATGCCATATTCAGAGAAGAACTTGTTTCCAGTTAAAAATGTAAGAGATTTGTAAATGCTAAGTTTTTACTAATTGTTTGTATTATTTGAAATGCCTGTAGGATGATGGATCTGAAACCCTTAAACCACGTTGGGAAATAATTCAGACATCACTGTTGCAAACAATTAACAGCAGTAGAGAACTAGAAGCTTTAATGAATAGATACAATACAAGACTACCAAAGCTTGTAAATTTACACCATTTTTTTGATGAGGTATGTAGGAATTTTAAGTAATAATAAAAACGGTTTAGGCTTTCCAATTCAAATTTTTTTATACATGAAGTTTTGAAGGAATTGGAAGAGGAAGAGACCAAATATTTCTTTAAAAATGTATTACCTGGAATTATTGATCTTGCCCTACAATTGCCTCATCTTACACAAAAGAATGTGCCACTACTCAAACAAGGAATTCAAAAATCTCTTACATTTACACAACAGCAAATAGCATCTTTGTTAGCAAATGGATTTCTTTGCACATTTCCATGGGGAAAGGATATAGCAGCGTCATATCCAGGAATTAACTTTATACGGTACTTAAAAATTATGAAAATATCAGATTTCGTAATTCTACAACTTTTGATTCTTATTTAAGACTTTTTGGATTTCAATATAAACCATCAAGACAAAACGCTATAATGAATAAACTTAGATGCATCTGTCACTATTTCAGAAAGATTTTGGCCAAAAGTATGTTTTGCTATGATTTTCCAAAATTCCTTATTTTTATCTACTTCCTTGTTTAGATCCTGTAGGTGTAGTAACATTTGAAAGGAAATCATTGTCTAAACATATGTTTCCTCGTTGGGACAAGGAACAAAATAATTTGGGAAACACAAGGGTCTATGTTTGTAGTGAAGGGAAGATTGAAGATGCCAAAGGACTTTTACAAGTTGATTTTGCTAACAAGTAAATATTTGTTTTTCATTTCTTTTTAGCCCTATATTATTATTCTTGTTGAATTATATTATAGGAATGTAGGGGGTGGAGTTTTAGGGTCTGGCTGTGTTCAAGAAGAAATTCGTTACATAATTTCTCCAGAATTAATTGTCAGCCGACTTTTTACCGAACGTTTGGATTCAAATGAGGCCCTTCTAGTAACCGGTATTTTTTTACGTTATTGAGTTTTAGTTTTTTATTATTTCTAATGCGGTTCTTATATAGGAGCTGAAAGATATAGCAATTATAAAGGTTATGGAGACTGTTTCGAATGGACAGGTAATTGCGATGACTTGACCCCTTATGACGAGTATGGAAGAAGAAGAACTACTGTAGTTGCTATTGATGCAACCCCTTTTCGAAAAGCCAGTGACCAATATAGCTCATCATTGATGCTTAGAGAATTAAATAAAGTAAGAATATCGATGAAACAAAAATTTCATTAATTCTCTTGAAACTCCCAATTCTGAATTATTTTAATAGGCTTATGTAGGTTTTTACTCACGGTCCCACAATCCCCTTCCAGCGGTGGCTACAGGGAATTGGGGCTGCGGAGCCTTTAGGGGAAGCCCATACCTGAAAGTTTTGCTTCAGTTTATGGCTTGTAATGCCACAAAGCGCGACTTGGTTTATTTCACTTTCGGTGACGTGGAACTTCGAGACAACATTTACAACATGTACACATTTATTGCAACGAATCAAATAACAACAGGTTGTTGTCGATAAAATTTCAATTTAAAAATAATGGCATTGTTCCTTTTATTTACAGGAAAGCTGTGGCGGTATTTGTGCTCATTTTCAACATCCAAACTGACTGGTGAAAACTTATTTGCCTTCATACAACAGGCGCATTTCGACGTTAAGAAGCAGTTATTTATAACAGATTTTGCAAAGGATTCTTCAACAGGGGAGCCATCCACTTCGCTTTCCTCTAAATTTTATAAGAAAAGTTCTTTGGGGGAGAATGAAGCTGGAAAAAATCCAGCTACTTTGCATGACTCCTCTGAGGCCAGCATTTCAATTAATGAAAGCATTGATGATAGGCAAGAATCTTCCCAAGCACAAGAACATGTATTTTATACTAAAAAGAAATCAAATGAAAATGGAAGCAACTTGAAACAAAAAGAAATAACTGCAAAATATCAGATTGATTCACAAAAAATGTTAAGTTTGTTTCAAAAAATAGATGGTAAAGTTGAAGTTAGTGAAGCACGAAAATCTTACTCAATGGAAATCGATATGTTAAGTGAAATTGCTGGAAAAGAAATCGTCAATGAGGAAATTACGAACGATAGTGGGTGTCTAACTCAAAGTGAAGAACCTTTAATGGAACTTGATGAAGTAATTATACAAAATAACGAAGAATTAGTGCATAGTAACTCAATTTCTTTAAAACCCAGCAAACCGCAAAAGAAAATAACAGACTTTTTTAAAACATCGTCTAGTAGATGACATTAAATTAATAATTTGCTCTGTTAACTTAATGTTGATAAATGTTTTATAAAATAAAAATGTAATTTTATCATTTTTACGTGTTCTTTTTTCCTTGTGTTTAAATGAATTTAATGAAAGTAATAGCCTTACAAATTTTTAGAAAAAAGGAAGTTAATTATTCTAATATTGCTTACTTTTTAATAGTGCATAAAATAAAAATTCAGGGTAATTTTTAAAATGTATGCAACGCTAATATCACTTGTGTTTTGCAAGTAATATTTGACACATTTTTTGTTTTCATTTTCAAATAATAACTAAAAATTATACTACTATTTTGAGCGTATTATTATAAACAGTAATTGTTATACTTTTAATCTCAATCCCAAGTTTTATTAGAAAAAAAACAGCAATTTAGAGGAAAAGAGAGGAGTATAGGTGAGTAAAAAAATATATACAACCCACTAGACTTTCCTGTAAGCAGTTATTTAAACACATTAATAATTTAATGTGTTATAACAAAACGATGTAAAATTCAAAATTATATACCTAATAAAAATAGTGAATAAGTCAATTAGGATTGTTAAATTTATGAATACTGGGAAATTATGTCGTATAATAATTTTATAAAGTGAGACACTAAAAAAGGACACAGAATATTAGAAGAAGACGGTGTACTCATTGTTGCGAAAATTAAATTGGTGTTTGTGTTTGTTAAATATACAATGAAGTTTTTTTGCAAACCTCTATTTAATTTTGTGTGTGGGTGTATTTTGTGCCTGAAAATGAGACTCATCCACATAAAAGGTATTTCGATTTACATTAATTTGTTGCGTAAAGGACGGTTCATTAAATCTGTGCTTGTGCATCCCAAAAAATCAATGAATTTTACAAATGTCCCTACTACCAGTCGTGTTCTTTTGTTGACGTTTTGCAATATTATAATCGTTTAATAACAATAACAAGTGTAATATTTATATAATTGTGCATTTGTTTATAACAACATGACCATAGATTAACAATATGACAATATTCTTCCGCCTATTAAATAATAACAGGAATTGTACAGCATCAGTGTCACTTTGATAACCTATTATTTTATTCATACATATCGTATTACTCTACTTTTTTTTACAATGTTATTTCGATATATTAGCAGTGTTCAGTGAGTAATTATTGTACATTTGTTTATTTTTACATAACAATTATTTGTGATGAACCAACCATCGCTTTTGGTTATCACCCTCATTTCTTTGGGTTAGTATTATTAGTTATTAAACAAACGAACAAAAACAATTTTTATTATAAATTTACTTCCCTCTTAACAATTGTTTTACCTACCCTATCAGTGCATCGTCGGAAAAGCTAGTAGTGTGAGACAATTGCTAAAAAGAAAATAAATTTAAGGTGGAAAAAATGCTTTTATTTTGTTTAATAATCATTATGAATTTAAAGGCTAAAAAACTGTCGAGCATTATTGGTAATGAATAATTATTTTCAAGTGTTTTAAAATAAACGAAATGGTATAATTTATGTGATTCTTTTGTAGCTGTTTAATAGCTCCAAAATGAATATTATGAGAAAATTAAGGGGTGGAGGGACTAGCAGCTCCATCCCATCCACTTCTAATAATGAATATTTGGAGCAACCCAGCTCTCCAAGAACACAACTAGGACTGATGCACCTTAAGAAACTGTTTTCTGAATACAGTCATCCATCACATTCATTAACAGAAACAGAAAAAAATGATAAGCTATATAACATGTTGCCCCTATTTTGTAAAGTAAGTAATCATTATATTTATTTATGGGATTACAGATGTATTTACTCTTGTAATGCAAAGGTTTTTGGATCAAGTCCCACATGTGATATGAGTGAGAAATTTTGGGATATTTTAACATTCTGTCATGCTGTATCCACACTAATGGTATCTGAAATACGTAACAGAGCATCCAATCAGGGCACTGAAGCAGCCAGTTGTTCAATTGCAAAGTTTTTAGAAATTGAAAACAGTGAAGAATCAAGCAATGGCTGGATGTTGTTATCTACATTAAATTTATTAGCAGCAGGTGATTCGAATCTCATCCAGGTACATACATTTACATTTATTATTAATTTTCTTATATAAATACACAATTTTATCAATTTCAGGTGATGTCAGAGGTATCAGTACCATCAACTTTAGTAAGGTGTTTGTATTTATTTTTTGATTTGCCTGAAGTGAGTGAAGAAACAGCCAATGTGAAAGACAATAACAGCGATTTCACTCCAAGGGAAAGAAGAATTTTGTTGCAAAAAATATTTGTGCAGGTACCTATAGTATAACATCCAGTCAGAATCCATTCATAAAGTTATATTTTAAATAAATATTGCAGTTGCTTGTTCGATTGTGCAGTCACCGCATTCCAGCTGAAGAATTGGCTCGAAAAGACGACCTGACGTTGCTTTTTTCAGCCATTACCTCATGGTGCCCGCCTCATAACATTATGTGGCGAAAAAGTGCCGCCGAAGTACTTATGACGTTATCTAAACATGGATTAACACCACCTGTTATAGGATACATTCACAGTGAGTGCCAGAATTATTTTTTTAATTTATTGCTCATCTTAATTTACCACTGCCTGCTCTTTCTAGCCAAGGGTTGCATTGCTCTCTGCATAGAAAATATGCAACGCGTACCGGAACTGACACCCTTAGAACTTGTAGAAATATTCGTTACAATTTTTTGTTTCCTAGAAGACTCCAGCGATCTTTGTTCTACGTTACTTGAAGACTTTCGCCAGGCGCAGGGATATCTTTTTTTATCTGATTTTTTGTTAAAGTAAGTCGTACGAATTTTTAACTTTTTAATTTCTTCCTTATCACATTATATTATAATTTGTACAGATTAGAAAATGATAAATCCAATGAGGCTCAAGAAGCCGTGAGGAATTTGATTTTGTTGATCACCTCGTTATGCACGTACGGTTTTATGGAACTGAAACCTTCGCATGCTTCAACAGGATCTCTATTCCAAATGAAGGGGTTCATGTTGCCTCAACCCTCAGGGAAAGGAACCAGTGTCCGAAATATTCAAGCATTTAACGTAAGCTAAAGGTTATTAATATAAACAATTGAGGAATTTGAAAGCTTATTTGTTTTCCAAGGTCTTGCAGACAACATTTCTCAAGTCAAACTCTTCATTCCTTTGTCTCACAATTCTTGATGCCATCTCGAATATATACCACGCCGACAACGCCAATTACTTCATTCTTGAGAGTCAGAACACATTGAGCCAGTTCGCTGATCGTATCCACCATAAGCCCCTTGATATTCAAAGAAAACTATTTGAACTTGTCGAATTTCTTGTGTTCCAATTGAACTTCGTTCCATGTAAAGAGCTAATTTCCATGTCTATCTTTCTACGCACACACAGCCTTAATTATCCCGAATCGAGCTCTCTGTGTATGCACACATTACTCAACATCCTAAAGAGCAATCCGATTTTTAAAGATGTATATCGTGAAGTGGGTCTACTCGAAGTTTTCGTTACATGCCTCGATCGATATGCAAAAATGCTCGAAAATACTCGTATTACGACAACAGAACCGGACAAAAATGTTGTGGTAATGGACTCAGAACAGGAAAGGTTGGGTAGAATGGTAATGGAGGCATTGACTGTACTTTTAGCTGGGAACGCAGCAAATGCAAAACTTCTGAGAGAATGTGGAGGCGCCAAATGTGTACATAAGCTGGTAGTATATCCGGACTGTCGTCAGGAAACTTTGGGTAATTAGTTTTAATTTCTACAGTATCAATGTTGGGTTTTTAGATAAATCGAGAAGTGTACTAAAAATTCCTATGAATTAACTATGATTTTTTTTTCAGGGATGATTAGGGAATTAATATTAACAAGTGGAGGTGATGACGATATGTCACAACTTATGACAACGTTACATTCCTCTTCAAGAGATGATCTCTGTTTGAAAACTGAAATTCTCAAAGCATTACTCTCTTGTCTTAAAGAATCTCACAGATCACGCACAGTTTTTAGAAAGGTATATATTCTTTTTCCAATTACTAATACCTTTACAATTTTTTTTATAATTTATTTTAATATGTTATTTTATATTATATTACTCATTTATTTTCAGATTAACGGTTTCGTCTACGTAACTAGTACATTGCTTGCCTTAGAAGGCAAATTATACACTAAACATAAAGACGATTCCAATCTCTTGCATTTACTCTATGTTGTATTCCACACCATTAACACGGCAATGCGCTTCGAGCCGGCCAACGCGAAATTCTTCCATCACGAGATATGCATGACTAGTCTCTGCGACACCCTCAGACTTCTTGGTTGTTTTCTGGGAGAAAAAATAGAAGTAATAACCGACGTTTCGTATGTTGGAGAAATAATCGACAGCGAAACTCCCGAATGCTTTCACCGACTCTTTACGAGCAACATCGTTGAACCAGAGTGAGAATTTTTTATGTTCTTATTTACACATTTTTTAAAGTATAATAATTTTTACTTGCGAGAAAATTATTAATGTGTTTACTTGATAATGTAATAATTTAATTCTATTATTTGTACAGATTTGCATATGATATACCAGCAGCCTTGTCATATGTAATCATAGTATACAGATTGTTGTACGATGTAACATTGGACCTGTTTGATAAACAGAATATTTCTGCTGCTGGTGTTTTAAACATAAAATCTCCATTTTTTAATCGACATGCATCTAATGGACATGCTGTAAGTAATCTCTACATCTTTACATCAACAGAATGTAATATTTATTTAAATTTTAATAAAGAACAAGGAGGATAAGAACAATGGATCAGGCAATAGGTCTGCTGTCAATTCATTAAACCTTAACCCTCCATCTCCTGATCCAATGGTGGTACATCCAGGAATCGTTATAGTGATGTTAAAATTGTTACCAAATATACATGTAAGATAAATTTCATTTCTATATTTATTTTTGTTAATTTATTTTCTTTTTTTACAGGACGAAAATAAAAAGTTGTCCCTTCAAGTACAAATCTATTTGGCAGAAATAATAAAATCACTTGTACGTAGTGAACGTAATCAACAAGTGATGTGTGAAAGCGGTTTTATGAGTCACTTGTTGCACGTTGGTTGCGAAGCTTTACAGAACGAAAATCATGTCCTACATACCCCTTTACAGTATATGCTCGAGCGTTTGGCCGCTCAAAGCCTCGAACCAATGGACTTGAGACGTTTTCTGCGTCTGGGCAATCCTCTTAGGTGTCTTCCGCTAACCACGACTGAACCTGGAGGGGGCCCCATTCCGTTAACACGCATCAAGACATTGGTGTCGGTTACTACTCCAAAGGACTTTAGATCACAGTCATCATATTCAATGCCACCCTTCGTCGAATTCGACATGTCCGCCGAGGGTTTTGGATGCTTGTACCTGCCAAGCATAGCTCCCCAATCACCCACTGGGACCAGCGTTGTATCTGGGTTCGATTCAGGGGTAGTAGGAGGAATTGGATCTGGTAAGAACATTTTACATTAATATTTTTTAAGAGAAGAGAAGTTACTGTAAAATACTTGTAGTAGTTCTTCATACATATAAGTTAACCTTTGTGGAACCCATTCTTAAGGATAGAGATCGCAATAGCGTCTCTAATTATAGACCCATCTGTATAATAAATTGTCTTGGAAAAACTCTTGATGCAATAGTTTTCAGAATAACGTTACTTTATAGAAAATAAGTTCACATTAACAAATCTCTTCTCATTCATTACCAATGCTTTCTTTATGTTTATACTAAGTACTTTGCCTGCCGTTTATTTAATAAATAAATAAAATAAATTAGAATAAAGGAATTCAAAAACGTTTTAATGCATACACATGTTACTCAAATTATAAAATGAAATAACGTAATTTTGAGTATTCAATTGCATACAATAAAATATTAATTTAATTTATATCGAAATAATAATCCAATATGTTCACAAAATGAGTATTTATATTTGGTTTATTTGTTTGATAAATACATACATATTTTAAAATTTAACATTCTAATCTAATTTTTTGTCCAAATTTGTAATCTACTCTTTAAAAACGGTTACAAACATTTATAAATGTCTTAACAAAATTGTCTTTTTCAGGTGATCGAATTTTTCCACCACAAACTGGTCTTAGCTATTCAACATGGATCTGCGTAGACAAATTTTCAGATCCGCGAGTAGATCCCCATTGCGTACGTTTATTAACTTTAGTCAGAAACTTAAATAATACAAAGGAAGATCAACTGGTATGTCTTTCTGTTGTACTATCAGCAAGGGACAAGGCAATTATTGTTTCAACACAAGAAACACATATACCTCCTCGTAAGTCTTTTTTTATTTTGTGTGTACATACATTGTAAAATACTTTTGTCTTTTTTTCAGACGTTGGTGAGTGGGAACCTGAAGGCTCATGCGAACACGGGGCAAGAATATGGTGTCCTGATATTCTTCAGGAAGGTCAGTGGCATCATGTAGTAGTTGTGCTTAACAGAGCTGTTTTGAAGAACTCTTCATTTTCTTTATATCTTGATGGCCAACATATGCATACGCAGAAATTACACTACATATCGCAGAATCCTGGGGGCGGTGCTGCCAATCTAACGGTGGCCTCTTCGGTTTATGGATTTATAGGGACCCCGCCTGCTTGGAGACGATTCTCAAGACTTTTGTGGAAACAAGGACCATGCCACTTAATGGAGGAGGTAAGACTTTTGTTGTACTTTACTTTTTGGTGTTGAAGTAAACGTTTATTTTGTCCTTCTATATAGGTTTTGCAACCAACTACGGTGAGTCAAATCTACCAGTTGGGACCTCATTACATGGGCTCACTTCAGGCGCCACCGCTAGGCTCTTCAGAGCCAATTCAGCCATTTATCACTGAAGAGAAAATAATGTTTGGTTTGAATGCCAAAGCAGTGTCTCAATTAACTTTGAGCAAGATAAGAAAAGTGTACAGTAGAAACGATAACAAGTCCATAGCTAAACAATTAGGAATGTCTAGTCATGAAAACGCCACCCCTATCAAAATTCTTCATAACTCTGCAGGCCATCTGGCAGGTCCAAGTCGTACGTTAGGAGGAGTCGTCATTGGGTATTTGGGTGTAAGAACGTTCACTCCAAGGCCAGTTGCAAACGTGGTAAGTATCTTTTGCTGTAATCTAGAGGTAATAGTTAAATAACTATGAATTTGGAACGTTTTTCTTTTAGGTTGACACGGTCGGTGGTTGTTCAGTACTTCTGGGTCTCATTGCGATGGCACAGGACATTGAGAGTCTTTATGCGGCCGTTAAAGCATTAGTTTGCGTTGTTCGGACCAACAAAACGATTCAGGCAGAAATGGACCGTAAAAGAGCCTACCAGACTTTAGCAATGCTGTTACGGCGAAAAAAGAACCTTTTGAATTCACACATATTACATCTTACACTAAGTCTGGTTGGAACGGTAGATAGTGGCAGAGAAACCTCAACCATACCAAATTTGACCGCCTTTAAGGTAGGGCTTTTTAGTGTTAAATAATTTATACAAAATAGGTAAACAAATAATGATGCTCTAGTATTTATGTATATTTTCAATTTGCAGGATCTACTGTGTGACTTTGAAATTTGGCACGAAGCTCCCGGTGAACTTTTACGGTCCCATCTTGAACATTTATACGAATTGGCTGCTGAATCGAATGAGAAACGCAGTAACGTGTGGATAATGCGCGATCTTAATCTTGTTACGAAACTTCTTCACATTCTCCCCGGAGTAAAACATCAGACCACTAAAGACATCTTATTCTCCCTCCTTTCTGTTCTTTTAAGTGGTCAACCTAAGCAATCCGATTTGCTATGGTTCGGACAATTTATTGCTTCAACTTTACCAAGCAGTACCAGCAATGGTGTGACAACTTCGTCTGCAAGTAATGAAGAGGATGGTGATTATGTGCTGAGAAACAGGTGTTTGGCTTTGGTTCATTCAATGCTATTCACAAATAGAAATTCCCTGACTGTGATGGTCTGCGACGAGATAACCAAAACACTAGGTTTTGATTGGTTACTTCTGTTTTTGCAGCCTCAATTACATTCTGCGACAATCATTTGGGCAATGCAAATCCTTGTTGTACTGTGTTCAACTCCTTGGTTGATGAGTCGGTAAGTTACTTAAATTGTATGTTAAAGGGGGTGCTAGTAAGTGTTTTTGTGTTGTTGCAGTTTCCGTGAAGGTGCTAACAACGGTGGTTGGCTATACCGTACTGAAATGGTCACGAACAACAACAAAATGAAATTCGTTTTAGGCGTCCCGCCTATTAATTCACAAAGTTCTGAGTCCAAATCTGACGCCCTTCACCTCCCTGGTTTTCAGTTATTAGGTTGGCTGTTGCCCTCGCACCTTGATGTACCTGAAATATATTATTTGTTAGCCGCACTAGTAATGGGGCAACCAGTGAAGACATTACCTTCAAATCTTAAGAAATTCAATCTCGATTCATTATGGACATATTTATGGGGCACCACAGTTAATAATCAACCCGTTAGTAGCGTAGCCCCCAGAATTAATTTATGTCCCGAAGCTATCGTCATACTTTTGAAAATGGTACGAGCGATTTTACATTCAGATCAAAGCAAGTTGCCCGAGTGGTTAAAGGAACATCCAGATTCCATCATTAACGTAAGTACATAGTTAGGAACATGCCTTTTCAATAAATAATTATATATGTATAATTATAATTTTATTTTTAGGTTCTTTTTTCGTTGTACCACAATATGCCCGACTTCATGCCCATATTCATGTCTGCCGACGTTTTAGGAGCGCTGGGCGCTGTTCTGTTCCCATTTCCTCAAGGCAACTTGTCTATGCCAGATAGCGCAGATAGTAGTGGTGCTTCTACTCCAGCAGGGGAAGAAAATGCTGAATCGATCATGTTCATACCAAAATCTCCTATAGAAGATACATCCCTTCTTTCACATCCTGTCTATCAGCTGGTAATAAACTTTATTCGGGTGGTTGTTGTGGATTCACTAAGTTTGTCATTCACTGGAAAGGGATCACCTGTTATAGATCTAGTTTTGGATGCTTATCCGGAAGACTCTTCCATTTATCAACAAACAGCTTATCAGACGGAGGTTTTAGTTACATTAATGGACCATTTACTGGCTGCAGACATGTTGGTAAGTTACAGAATGTTTAATATGTTCATTTTTTCAAACTATTAATTTGCTTTAATTTTAGGTTGGTGATCAGGCTGCTATACCTATTGTGCCGTTAGCCAACGCGCACGTACAACATATTGCACCAAACGTGTTTTATTTAACCGCAAGAATTGTGGACAAAATGTGGCAAGGGTCGTTAATTCGTAATCCGCACGAAGTATTCGATTTTATAGTAAAATTGATTGGACAAGCAAAGCGAAGACCTGGTCATTTCTCTCTAGAAAGTCTTTATCACTGTCTCAACCGATCAATACTCTTTCTTCTCTCACGGCCAACAGATTCAATAGCCGACCAAATGTCCGTATTAGAGGCTTTGCACAAATTAACAATGAATCGGTAAGTTAACTATAAAATTTCTCTTTTTATTGTATAACAATTATAATTCATTGTTTTTTACAGCCTAATCGTCTTTGGAGCAGGTAACCACGAGCTTGAATTTATTGGCTGTCTCACGTATTGCCTGCTCCAACTTACGAGTAATATGAAAATCCTTCTGGATTCAAACATGCGCACAACATGGCATGTTAATCCGTCAAGAGACTTAGAATCAAGCGACGAAAAACTGACGCAACACCAAGGTCACAACCTCATAGCTGGAGCTGCTTGTCGCGTCTGGGAAGAACTATATGTATGCAAAAAGCCAGCCATCGAAGAGGCTTTTAAAGTAACTCTTGTGCATCCAGGTCAAAACTCTAAAGCGCCGGACTTAATACTTGTCAGAGAACAGGTGTACGAGGCCGCATGTAAACTTTGGCTTAATTATGTGGAGTCAGAAAGGAAAGCAACGTATAGGGTACCTTGGGAACTTCATAATCAGATACAGTCAAAGATTCATAAGGTCACTGGAGGGCTAACGAGGCTTGCGAGTCGTACTAAGGTCCGAAAAGAGGAAACGATGCGAGTGAAGGTTAGGATACACAAGAAACAAGCATTGCAATGGATGATAAATCATATAAACATTGTCAAGTAAATTAAATAAAATTACGTATTTTTCAGATACTTATTAATTTGATTTCTTTCAGGTCTTTGGTTGAAATGATTCATAATCAACACCAGAACACCACTCAACATACGCAACAATACGTTCATCAAGAATGGTTGCAAACAGAGGCCGAGCTTACACGTGAAAGGGGATTATGGGGACCATTGGAGCCAAGCTATTTGGATAAGTGGATGCTTGATATGACTGAGGGGCCTCATCGTATGCGCAAGAAGACGATGAAAAACGATTTGTTCTACTTACACTATCCTTATAGACCTGAAGCAGAAAAAGGTTTACTGAAGTATAAAGTAGGTGTTTCAAAAACAATATTAACCAGTTATCAGCAATTTGCCGAATGTTTTTTATATTTTCTTTTCAGGTTGCCACAAGTCACCACAGTAAGGATTACTATAACGCTCTTCAGAGAAATCAACAGCAGCAACAACCGGAAACAGAGGTTATGGAAGAACAGCAAGAAAGAAAGGAGGAAACTGCTACAAATGAAGAGCCTTCTTTAATGCTTCCTTCATTAACACGATTAAAATCGGAACCGGATGATCCCGCAGACGAAAACGAGACTGAAGAAGAACATACTTTACCACCTGACAATCAAACGCTTTTAAGACTATTACAAGAAAATGAAAAGGTGACGTTTGATTATCGCATTAAAAAAATTAGTAATGTATTTTCAATTTTGTGTTACAGATAACGTTTATGTTCAGATGCGTACGCATACAAGGTTTAGACACAACGGAAGGGTTATTACTTTTTGGGCAAGAACACTGTTACGTTGTAGACGGATTTACCTTGCTGAAAAATCGGGAAATACGAGACATAGACAGTGTGACAACAGAGGAATATGAACCTATTGCCCCTAATCCAGGATCTCCCAGACGATCTAGAGCCATGAGACAATGTTCCAAGTTCTCTTACGACGACATAAGGTAAGTTTTAAATTCTTAATTTAAAGTAGTCACACGTAGATTATAATTATAAACTAAAAATTTTTTTTGCTTAAAGGGAAGTTCATAAAAGAAGATATCTCCTGCAACCAATGGCATTAGAAATATTTTCAGGGGATGGTCGTAATTATCTGTTAGCATTTCCACGTAAAGTTCGTAATAAAGTTTATCAACGGTTCATGGCTCTTGCTACAGGAATCGCAGACAGTGGCCAACAGTCCGTGGCCGGACAGAAGAAAACTGCCAACGTAGAACAAACCACTGGGTTATTGTCCTTTATTGGCGAAACCACTGTTACACAGCGTTGGGTAGTAAGTGATATTAATTTCTTTACACTGATGAAAAAAATGCCTGTCATATTAACAATAACCTTTGAATATTTTTATTTTTAGAGAGGGGAAATTTCAAATTTTCAATATCTTATGTACCTCAATACGTTGGCCGGACGTTCGTACAACGACTTAATGCAGTATCCCGTTTTCCCATGGATTTTGGCCGACTATGACTCTGAAGAGCTGGACATGACTGATCCGTCTACCTTTAGAGATTTTACGCGTCCCATGGGTGCCCAGAGCTCGGAAAGATTGGAACAGTTTAAAAAAAGATTCAAGGTAAAACTTTATTGGCGCATTGTTTTTGTTACTTATTTAAGGGTGGTTAACGTAGTGCATAAGTCAATGTACCTACCCTTAACTTTTTTATATTTAGGAGTGGGACGATCCGCATGGAGAAACGCCCCCATATCATTATGGTACCCATTACTCGAGTGCCATGATTGTAAGTTCGTATTTGGTTAGATTGGAACCATTTACACAACACTTCCTTCGGCTACAAGGGGGGCACTTCGATTTAGCTGATCGTATGTTTCACAGCGTAAAGGAAGCCTGGTTGTCTGCCTCGAAACATAACATGGCTGATGTTAAAGAACTTATTCCCGAATTCTTTTATCTTCCAGAGTTTCTCAATAATTCAAATCAGTTTGACTTAGGTAAGTTTATAATATAATAATCGTATGAAATAAAAGGATTAATTTGTGTTCTTCAGGTGTAAAACAAAGTGGTGTAGCACTGGGTGATGTGATACTTCCTCCCTGGGCGAAACAAGACCCCAGGGAATTTATTAGAGTGCACAGAATGGCGTTGGAATGCGATTACGTGTCACAAAATTTGAATCATTGGATTGACATGATATTTGGGTGCAAACAACAGGGCCAGGCTGCTGTTGATGCCGTAAACGTGTTCCACCACTTGTTCTACGAAGGGAACGTGGACATCGACAAGTAAATATTGTTATCATCATTTTGGAGGTAGATAATAAAACTTTTTGTTACAGTATTGATGACCCATTAAAAAAGAATGCAACAATTGGTTTTATAAACAACTTCGGTCAAATACCAAAGCAACTCTTCAAGAAACCACACCCTTGCAAGAAAATGGGCGGTAATAATAACAGAACGTCAGTAATAGACACAGGATCCCTTGTGCAAGCGTTTGCTCTTCCACCGCCAGAAAAATTGTTCTTTCACCATCTAGACAACTTACGACCATCATTACAACCCATTAAAGGTAAAATAAATTGTTTGTTTCATTTTTAATGTGATATTTATTTATAAATTTGTCTCACCTGAGTGTATAGATCATAAAAAAAACATTTCTCTTATTGCAGAAGTCAAGAGTCCAGTGGGTCAGATATTCCACGTAGAAAAATCAGTTTTAGCAGTCGAACAAAATAAAGTCCTAGTCCCCCCGACGTATAATAAATATGTGGCATGGGGATTTGCCGATCACTCTCTCCGTATTGGGAATTACGATAGTGATAAAGCCATATTTGTATGCGAAACAGTGATACAAATAAGCGGCGAAATTGTTGCATGTGTGTGTCCTTCATCCAAGATTATTGTCACTGCTGGAACAAGCACGGTAAATATCCCATTTACTTTAAATATATTTTTCCTTTTATTTAAATATAAACTTTTGTTTTAGGTTGTGACAGTGTGGGAATATGAATCTCGTAAAAAAGAGCTGAACATTAAACACAACTTGTACGCACATACAGACGCAGTTACTTGTCTCGCCTCTAGTCCTGCATACAACGTCATAGTCTCAGGATCGCGCGACTATACTGCCATCGTTTGGGACCTGTCTCGGGGCTTGTTCGTAAGACAGCTTAGGGGCCATGCAGGTCCTGTAGCCGCTGTAGCTGTCAACGACTTAACGGTAAGTTTTGATATTGTCCACGTTATTAAAAATATTTTAAAAATTTAAAGATTTAACTAAAATTTCTACGACTATTTAGGATCCAGTTTTATTAACTGGCCTGAATCATCAATAGTCCTCGAAATTTTAACTAAATTTCAATTGTACAGGATGTCATAAATTCAAAGAACACGTATAAACTGAAATTTGTTACAGGGTGACATTGCTACTTGTGCTGCTACATGGTTACACATATGGAGTATAAATGGAGACGAACTTGCAAACGTAAACACGTGCGTGGGAAGAGCTGACCGAATGCAACAAATATTGTGCGTAGCATTTTCCCAAACACACGAATGGGATTTCCAGAATGTGATAATGACCGGATCCACCGATGGTGTAGTAAGAGTAAGTACAAGCGAATTTTGCCATATTGTAGTAATTAAAAATTTTACGAATTTGTGTAGATGTGGTCAATCGATTATGTTCAAGTACCTGATGAAGAGAGTACTAAGTCTGATAATAGCAGCGCCAAAAATGACCAAACCGTTAAAAAGGCCAAAGATAAGCCACTTATGTCACCGGTAAAAAAGGTGATGTCGTCAACGACACCCTTACACAATCGTCTCGTCAAACAATTAAATGTTGTATCAGGAGACAGCGTGGGAAGTACAGGAAGTAGTAGCAGCGGTTACCTCATCAAGTCTGGATCAGAAAGCTCTCTTTCAGAGGAATCGTCCATGGTTACAAAAAGGACATCTTTCGAACGACAAACTACCGACGAATTGCTTGCAACATCAATGAGCAGCAAAGAAATAAAAGCGGAAATGCAAGAAGAAAAAGAAACATGCAGTGATGGCGATGAAGCTGTTCCCACTACACCGCCAGTACCTCCGGCTAGGCGTAGATCGAGAGTACATGGAACTCTTAGGAAAAGTGAAGGTAATAAACATCCGTTTCCTTTTTTCTAAATGATTTTATTTGTTTGTTTGTTATTTAGGGGGAACCAGCTCGGATAACGCGAGCTTAGATACTGACGACGGATCCAGTCTTCGTGCCAGTAAGTCGGACACTAGTCTGACAGATTCTTTCATTATTGTACCCCCAGAACCAAGAAAAAAACCGATAAACCCACATAATACTCTACGGCCAGGATTCAAGTGGCAAAGGCAGTTGGTTTTCAGATATAAGCTAACAATGCATACAGCCTACGACAGGAAGGACAACGCAGAACCTGCATCGATAACTGCTCTCGCAGTTTCACGGTATACTATTTTTTACAGTATTAGTGGTAATTGCAACAAGTTGTAGGGTTTTGTTTGATATGATAAAAAAAATGTTTAAAATTATTTTAAACAAATACCAATCAAAGCAATGTCTTTTAAAGTTTATCTTGTTTTATGTCATTCAGGGATCATCGTACGGTGTACGTTGGGGATGCTCGTGGCCGCGTTTTCTCTTGGAGTGTTTGTGATATACCAGGTCGCACTGCTGATCATTGGCTAAAGGATGAAGGAGCTGACTTCTGTGCAGCATGTGGCACACGATTTACTATCTACGAAAGGAAACACCATTGTCGTAATTGTGGTCAAGTTTTTTGCTCCAAATGTAGCCGTTTTGAGAGCGAGATTTCTCGCTTACGAATCTTCAAGCCAGTTCGTGTTTGCCAGAGTTGCTACGCTGTATTGAAGTCGGCTTCTTCAGAAAACACCCTAGCAGGATTAGGACTTGGACGATAAAAGAGTGGCAACAATAGGTAGGAACAGTATTTTGCTTCTGTATTTTTTTTTTTTTTTTAAATTTTTGGCCTCGAACAATTGGGGAATATTTACTTTCTCTTCTATCTGTCAAGTAAGATATTTAGAAAAGATCTCGATATTTTCAATGGTTGGTTTAAAAGTCATGTCAAAATTTAAAATCAAATTCAGGAAGTTTTAATTTTGAAAACCAAAATAAACGTTTTTTCTAGATTTGCTATTGGTTTTTAAGCTATAAGTATTAGTGTTTTAATTTTAGCTAAATTTTGGATTATGTTTAAAAATTTTACTCCCTTAATTTTAATTATGTAAATAAAGCATACATCTTGCTTTAAAACTTTTTCATTAATTTTCTTATACGTACAAAACTTCAATTTATAATTGAATTTTTGTATTTTAAATTTCGGTTCAAAAGTCTGTGATTAGTTTATTTAGTTTCTCGTACTTAAGTCTCAGGAGCTTCGGTGTTTCAAGTAATTTTACCTAATAATCATTCTTTTATTTTATTGCTTTTTAAGGTCTATTACACATTTTGAAATGATCTCGATGATTTTTTAAATATGTATAATTTCTTGTTAATTTCAATTTTCATATTTTTATTAATCAACGATAATTAACTCCAAATATATATACTATAAACTACTATCAATTACCGGTTGAATGAATTTGTCAAAATGAAATCTTACTAAACACTGTTTCTTACCTTTTTTAATAATCTAAATCCATAGTAATGATTTTGTATTTCTTATACTAATAAACTTTAAAATTTGCATATCAAATGCCTAACATATCAATTTTATAATTAATTCTATGTATTATATAGCTTGTAAACGTAAAAAAATACGTAATTTAACTTTTAAAATATAAATCAAAGTTCTTTTTTTAAACTTAAACACTGAAGTTCTTGAATATTTTTTTAACGCGTGATATTCACGTTTCATACGCATCCGCGGTTGTTCTATTTATTGGGTTTGTAACGTATTTTGTAGTCTGATGCTTTCGTTTTGTTTCCTGTCATAGTTTTTACTATAAGTACTCTTGTTTGGTCGGGCACAAAACAAAAGCAATAGATTACAAACCGCGATAATGAACTTATTAAACCAAAACTTCCAATTGTATTAAAATGTTGGTCGTAAGATACGTAAATCATTACGCATAATATTGAAAATTAATTTTTGTGTAAGTTAAAATGCATACTTTACAAACAAATAAAAAATATATTTAAAAATTGTGTGTATCATAGGAAATTGTAGAGATGAAGTTATTTATAGTATGCTTGAAAGAATAACTTATTAAAAGGTCCTCTGTATTTCTTTGTTATTTTGTTATATTTTTTAAGTGTATTGTTAATGTAATTTTTATATTTTATTATTACTACTAGTTGTACTTTGGTTTGTATGTGAAAAGTAATTAAGTAGCTTAGAAAAATATCCTTTACGTATTATTTCTATATTAGTAATTTTGCTATTCAAGACTATTTTCGTATAATAAAACGTTAGAAACTGTCAATTATAAATAAACAAAGCCATAAGACCTCTTTGTAAAAATTTTAGAGTTTCACTTTTTATTGTTGATTGCGCCAAGATTTGAAAACACATTTATTTTATATAGCAATAATGTAGGTTTTAAATAATTAATTGTTAATTTTTTATAATTACATTATTTGTATTTGTTTAAACTTATATTTTCTTTGATGTTTATACCAAATGTTTTATTCGCGAAAATGAAGAAAAGTATTTGTGAAAAGGTAAAATCTGAACATTCTGTAATTTAGACAATATGATAGTGCACAATGTAAGTGCATTCCAAAGCATATAAATATATATATATTTATGTATATTTTTTAAATGTGTGATACTGTTAACTATAGTAGTAGAATTGTAAATATGTGAAATGTCGAGATGCTATTAAATAAATAATACTTAATACATTAAAAATAGAAAATTGTAATCGATTTATCTAACACCCCTGTTCTTAACGTGCAGATTTGGAGAGCAGTAGTTGTACTCTTGAGGTAAAACGAAAAGGAAAATACTGGCGAGTGATTCTGCAAGTTTCCTGAGACCACCTTAAGAATGTAGACGAATTCCAGGTAAGTTTCAATTATTTACTTAAATTTTACAACTACAACTTCATTAAACAAATTGCAAATCAAACAATAGTACAGCAAATACAAATTGGAATGTTGAATTTCTTTGACAATATTTTTTTCAACTTTCATTAAGATAAAAATAAGTTATTAAGGATGCATTAACCATAATTTATATATAATTGAAAAAGGTTGAATAATATTAAAGTTGATTTATTACATTACTGAACATTTTAAATAGTTAATGCAAGGCAAGGTTTTTAATTTTAATTCTTGGATTAAATAAGGGAATTTCAAAGAAAAATCTTTTTACTCCCTTTAGTACATTTTTACTTATTTTAGCTACAATACTGTAATTACAGTAATTTTTAACTTTTAATAAATGTTTGTAATCAATGAAAAATAGACTTGTAAAAGCTTATAAAAGTATAATGTACAATTTGCTAGCACATGATTTTACAATAAGTGTAAAATGGGTTGCATAACAAAAGTAACTAAATATTAATTTGAAATACGGCATGTGATTATTCGTTAAAGGGGTTGCATAACTCAAAGTGAATAGTTAAGTCTTGACATTAAAGACCAGATAGGAGTTCAAACTCCCTAACATGCTTAGTGTAAAATGTACATTCAAATGCATAATCATGTATGAACAAAGCTTATCATGACAAATGCAGTTGCACGAAGTGCGAGCGCACATTGTAAGTTTACTGTGTATATTTTGTAATATTTTATTCGTTATGCATTGTTTTTAAAATATATATTATACAACATTACAATATATACACAACGACGTAAACGTACGAAGGATGCGCACTTCTACTTTGCGCAATTGATTAATTAGGTGTACATTTGGTACCAAGCAGATACGGAGTTTGAGCTCCTGTCTGTAATTCTTGATACTTGTGCTTTCGGGTTAAACGATGAAGAACGAAGTTTGACGAATTAAAAATTTCAATGCTCGAACGGAAACGGAAACAGGGGAAACAGTGTAGTTCAAACGTCGAAGGAGTTTGTATGTGTTAGTGCGGGTTAGTGCGTTCCGGTCCGTTGTTCAAAAGAAGTCGAAAACCAAGGTAAAGTTTTTCAAAACTGACACTATATACAATTTGACATGTAAAATAAATTGCTTGTGTTTATGGTCAGGAAATAAGCGAGTTTTAAAATTATGCGTTAAAATCGAGTTTTGAAAATTTAGTAGGCAGGTACCTGCATAAAACTTAAAAATAATTTTTCCGGTAAGTTATTTGTTTGTTGCCATCAATATGACTCAAATTTTGCTACAACTTAATAACTTTCTTCTAAGTGTAGTATTATTCGAATGTGTTTATCTACTGGGTTTAAACATTTGAATAATTTTTTAATAATTGACTATATTTTCGACTATTTAATTTTTTTTTATATGTGCCTGCAGCTTGCAATAATTACTTTTATTCTTATTTTTTATATGTACCTAAGCCCCCGCAGCTTGCAATAATTGTTTGTATTATTAATTTGTTTATAGGATATTTTAAATAATGAATTGATCTTGCCCTAACTGATCACATTTTCAGATTTATTTTTTATTACTTACTTTTGTACAGGTAAACAAAAGCTGTATTATTGTTGATTGTTGACTTTAAAACAAAGCCTAATATGTTGCTAATTGTCCACTGTTGGCTGTCTGACTGACTAACATTGAATTTGTTAATTCCGCAAACGTTTTAAATTATTGTTACTATGCCGCGAAATCTTCAAGATCAAATACGATTAATTTCAATTAAATTAAATATTAATAACTATTTAAAACTTAACAAATTCAATGTTAGTCAGTCAGAAAGTCAACACTGGGCGATTAACAATACAGGTGGCATGTTAAAGTCAACAGTTAACAATAACGTAACTTTTGTTTAAAAAAGCCTGGTAAGGACTTAAGTGTTAAGTAATTTTCAAAAATTGAAGTGATTGAAATTGAGTGATGAACTTAATTTCAAAATATTTCCCTATTCCATTTGTATGACAATATTCCAAAATTTTATTCGTGTATTTTCAATAGATTAAAAAATATTCGGGGAGGGGGGCTATATATAATCCCTGTATTTTTTGTTTTGGTGGTTCCATTGTGAACTTTCACATTTACTATCGTATTATCCGACTTACCCCTATGATTTTTCAGGAATATTGCATTTTTGTCATTATCGTCAGATTTTACTTATTGTAGATCTTTTCATATCTTGTAAGAACCACCAAATGTCGGATATGTTATTTTTTTATTGCAGTTAATTCAAAAGTTTTAGAGATGAAATTCAACTAACAATAAGTGTAAAAAACAAATTTGTTTGTCATAATGTTTATTATTTTCCGACGTCAATTATTTTGGAAGTAAATTTAAATTTTGTTTTGTAGTAACAGATAATAACTTCCACTTTTATGTAGGTGCCTACGTTTTAAATAAAATCGCCCTTTTCGCGAGGAGATTTTTCTTTTTAAATTAATGCAAACAAGTTCATTTTTCAGTAACTGTATCAAAACTCAACTCAAAGATTTCAATTCTTATGTATTATTCATTTTTAAAACAACTTAACTTTTACTCTTAACGAAGCTGAACTTAAGTTCTTAATTTAATTAGACGACCTAGTTTAATTTTTATAATAAATTTATTTAAATGGCGTCAAAAAATCAACTAACTCCCTTATTGTTATTTAACAAGATTTCTGGAAATAACGAACCCTTGAAAAATAAATTTCTTTTCCTCTACTGCTTTTTGTAAACCAATTTCATTTTTGCAAAATGAATACTTAGTTTGTAATATTCTATTTCTAAATAGAGTTGCCATTATCACCAATGTGCAACACTATTAACATTTTCTACTTTTACCTATATTTAGGTTTTAATATTTTACAAGTTTTTAGGTAAATTAAAAATAAAATTTACAGTGTGATATAATATTGCATTAATTTACACATTATAAAAATTAATAATTAATTTATTCTAATAACTTCACAAATACCTAACTGTCGACGTTCAGATATGAAGACAATAATGCACCAAACTTACTATATTTTCCTTTATCTAGGTTCAAATAATATAATACGAAGATGGAAATACGAGCTGAGGATAAAGGAGCACAAGTTAGTGAAGATGGTGCCCTCGCCGGACGAAGCTGAAATGGTAAGTCTATTTATTATTAATTTTTTCTCTTGTTCATTTTTAACTACCAATTAATTTTCTGTTTTTTTCTTTTTAAAAGCTTTTTCGAAGAAATTATTGCGTCAAGATAATAACTGTATGTACGCCTTCGACATCTTTTAACAATAATTTAAACAAACACTTATTGTTAAAAGAAGTTGAAAACGTTCATACATTTATCCTGACCTAACAATTTCCTCGATAAAGCCCATAATCTAATTAATGGGTGAAATGTGGGGCGTTGTTTGGTAAAGTATTTTTTTTACCTGGATAGTGAATTAATTGGTAATTTGTTTACTATTATTGTTGTTGCTATTATCTCAGTTGTGTGGTTATATTGTAAACATCGTCGCAGATTATAAAATTCGTGTGCTTGTGGTCAGTAAAACAATAAAAAAGTGCATTTTGGAAAAATTGATAAAATCTCAATTTTGTGATTTTGGACATTTATAACAAAACAATCTATTGTCTCTGTTTTGATGTTAAAATAAAATTGTATTTTTAATAGCAAAATTGTAGTATAATAATTTCCTTAAATTTTATTTGAATTTAAAATTGGCTCGAGTTAAACAAGAATATTCCTACAGAGGTATTTCTTATCGTATCTTTTTTTCGGTCGCAAAAAAACTCGTGTATTTCTGTACCGGGCTATCAAACATGGAGCTCAGCTTTGCAGAGGCCAAATAAAGGTAAAATAGAGATACAAAATTTACACAGTAAAATATTACGAGCTCGATCGAATTTCTTCATTAAAAACTTTAAATACACAATATGTTCAACTATTGTTTACGAGAAATTGTTAGAATTTGCTAATTTGAATAAAATTAAAATTTATGCAGTTCTCCATATCAAACATTTTTACCTTAAATATTTTTCTTTAAACTTTTAAAATATTGTTGCAAGTATCGATGTCTGCACTTTTCAATGGTTTAAGACACTTTTAATTCGACTTTAAATTTACAAACTACAACCCTTCAAAGTATTATCAGTTTTGCGATCTGTAACTAAATTTACATCTTTGTGGATCTTTTTAGTACATAGTTAAAAAGATTATTTTGTAATTTGAATATAAGGATGCAAGCGTCAATATTTGTCCTTTTTAATGATTTGAAAGAAAATTAATTCGGACTTTAATTTTACGAACTACGACTTTATAAAGTACCTATATACTTATCATCATTTTTTGCCATCTCTAACAAAATTCAAATCTTTGCGGACCTTATTTAGAAACTTCATTTTGAGGATTTTAAAATGTAGATGCATGCGTCAATGTCTGTCCTTTTTTAATGTTTAAAAAATACCATCATTTTTTGCGAACTGATAAAAATCTTCGTGTACTTTTTCCTAATAAAAATTTACCTAGAAATTTTATTTGAAAAATTTGAATGTATCGGTGCAAGCGTCAGTATTTGCCCTTCTTAGTGATTTGAAAGAAAATTAATTCGTACATACTTTATTTTTGCGGACTACGACTTTATAAAGTATAAATCTGTCATCAGTTTTTGCCAGCTCTAACAAAATTCAAATCTTTGCGGATTCTTTTATCATAGCAAGAAATTTCAGTTTAAAAATTTGAAAGTGTCGATGCAAGTGATATGTTTGCCCTTTTAAATAATTTTTAAATATATTAATTTTGGGTTTAAATCTGGACACCGTCATCTGTCTCTGTGAATTCGTAACAAAATTCCCGGACCTTTTTGGCATAAATACAAATTTAATTTTGAAAATTTTAAAGTATTTTAGCATAGGACAATATCTGCCCTTTTTCAGCGGTTTAGAAAAAAATTCGAAGCCCTTTTTCTTGGTATAATTTAATTAGGTATTTATTTCCTTCAGTGAATTCTTTCTATTTTTTAAATTATTTAAAATTGAAATTATTTCGTGTTAAATAACAGCAATATTCGTACGCAGAAATGTCTTTATCAGTTGTCACGATCACAAAAAAAGTTGTATTTCTGTAAATAAACTGGTATTGAAGTTCAACGTTGTGGAGGTCAAATTAAGGTAAAACCAAGGCACGTTACAATAACTTACACGTGCATATCTATACACGTATGTACATACATTAAACTCGACCGAATTTCCTGTTAATATTAATATGCTCAAGTAGTATTAAATTTATAAGTATTTCTTATCAATCAGAATAAAATTTGAATTGTTGTAAACATTTTTTGTATTATAATTATAATTTTTGTACATTTTAATGTTCATTGCAAAATTTCAAAAAGTGGTTGTAGATAAGTACCTAAGCTTCAATGTCTGCCATTTTCAGTGGTTTGGAAAAATTTGAATTATTAATAAGATAAATATATCAGATTAATTGCAATTTTCGTTGTTTTTAAAGGCCAATTCGTGTTTTGATTAAAGCAAACCATGAACAATTTTGATGATAAAGAGTTTCTAAGTTAAAATAAAAAGAAAATTTAGCTATACAAATTTTTATTTTGTATTTATAAGAATCTTTCTTTGTCAATAATTTGAAAAACTTGAAATTTTCGCCTTCTTAATAGAATAACTCAGGATTGTATTGTTTTTTAATCATTTGCATTTAGTTGTTTAGCATACAAAAATAATTATGGTATATTTAAAAATCAGACTAGGTATATAATAAGGGGGATTTAAATCAGAAATAAACTTCTTGTGGTAATCGAGTTAATATATCATCACATCTTTATTAAAAAATCGTAAATATGCTCACAAACTTTTTTCTTTTAATAATTTAGGGAGAAGTTGTTATGCAAACGTGTACCTATGTACATATCACCGTTAACAGATGATGGCTGAAGGTGTAGTTCTTGAAGGTACCTATGGAATGGATAGTATTATATTATGGAAAATAGCAACAGGACTAAAAGATAAGTTGATTTTTTATTTTATTTTTATTTTTTTCCTTGTTTATTCACAGGAGTCTTCGTTAGATAGTAACACAATATTTAAGTTACAAAGCTGTTTATTAAATACCAGAAATTTACTTTACTAAAGAAGCCACAGTATAGCAAATTGGTCATTATGGCATTTTATAAACAGTATTGTAACTTAAATATTGTGTTTAATTATGTTGGTTACAAGTATTAAAACATTTATCCTTTTTCAAATAACTTCTAATTTTCAACGAAGTTAAACATAGTATTTATTTTACAAAGTTGTTTATCAAATATGTACCAGAAATTTACTCTAAATTTCTTCCACCTGAAGAAGCCACAGCATTGTTAAATGGTCATTGTGGCATTACATATGTAAACAGTTTTGTAACTTAAATATTACAGTTACAAATATTAAAAGCTTCTTCTATTCAATTTTAAAAATTTTCAGCTTTTTTAGTAAAGTACTCAAGCTTTGTGTCAAAACATTAGATACAAATTATTTTAAATAATAATAGAAATAGATGGTTTAAACAGACTTTAAATTTTACATAAATACAGAGGGGTTATATTTTTTATTCTTTTATATTTTTGGTTTATAAATATTGCGAGGTTGTTTAACATTCAATAACAAATTATGGTATATTTAGAAGTCAATTATTTTCGACTGTATAAGACGGTTTTAAATCAGACATAAATCTTTTATGGTTTATCAGCTTTATTAAAAAATCGTATGCTCACATGTTCTTTTTTTTTAACAATTTAGGGAAGAATCGTTTTCCAAACATACCTATAAACCGTTAAGAGATGGTATGCTGGAGGTTCAGTTTTTGAGGGCACCTATGGAATGGATAGTATTATGGAAAATTGCAATAGGAAAAAAAGATAAGTTGATTTTTTATGTTTATGTCCTATTTATCTGCAGGAGTATACGAACCCTGGCGCACTTAAACTGGTCCAAACATATTAAATATAAAATTATTTGTAGGATTTCTTGTCTTTGTCTTATTAAAATGAGTGGTAGTTTTAAAGTTTGTTATTATATTTTCCAAATTTCCTTAAAGAACGAGAACTTTTTAAAAATAAATGGTCTCTAGTTCAATTTTTTAAATAACTTCATCACTGTTTATTATTCACCTTTTGATAAAAGTATTAAATATAAGAAGTTTTTTTTTCATATCAGTAAGAACTAATTAAATCCCAAACAATTATGGGTATTTTTAGCGTTTTGGATTATAATTCAGTTATAAGTTCGTAATATTTAGGTCAACCATAGTAAAAATTATTATGTACAGGCCAGGAAACTCGATTTTAATATGTTTAATAGGTTTGGTCCAATTCAAATGCGACAGGGCTCTTAGTAGATAATATAATACATATATCGTACATATTTTAATTGAAAGTTGAGGTAAATTAAATATTCAAAAATAAGAAAAAAAAATACTTTTATTATTTACGTGTTTATTTCTTTTTATAAAAACTTACTAAGTAAATGTTTAATTCTACGATGTATTTTGGTAAAATTTAAAATGCTTCTTTTAGAGAATTTTGTAATTTCTTATTATTTAAAATTGATTTTCTTTTTGTTAAACGGTAGTAATATTCACACACACACAAATTTGTTTATGAGTTTTAATAATCACACCTGAAATTCAGCATATAAACGAAATAATAATTTAATTCTTATACATGCCAGTGCAAAGTGCATACGTAAAAATTTGAGCGAATTTCTTTTAAATTTTAAAAAACTATGCCTAATTATTTTTTTAGTATTATTTAAATCGAGATTTTGTTTACTAAGAATAAAAATAAAATGTTTTCAACAAAATTTAAATTTCAGAATATTTGTAATTTTTATTAACTAGGGTAAATAAATTTAAAAAAATTGAAATCTTTATGTTTTTCAGAGAAATTTCCTGTTTTATATTAAAGCAAACTATGCACAGTGTCGATTATAAAAAATATATAAATCAAGGAAAATTTTAGGCAAAATAATCTTTTTTATTACAGAAGTATTGCTTAGCCATTAGTTCAAATAAAAACAAAATTTTCAACGAAACTAAACTTAGTATTTACAAAGCTGTTTATTAAATGCCAAAAAACTTTAAATTGCTTCCACTTGAAGAAGCTACAACATAGTTAAATGTCATATGTAAACAGTTTTGTAACTTAAATATCATAGAATTACAAGTATCAAAATTTTCTTCTGTTCAATTCAACTTATGATTTTTGTCAAAACATCGGAAATTATTTTTAATAATAATAGCTTGCATTTCAGAATTGGTTATAAGCAGATTTTAAATTTCACATATATACAGAGAAGCTATATTTTTATTTATTCTAATATTTTAAAATATAAATTTTTGATTTAAATATTGCTTACACAATTGTTTAGCATTAAAAAAAAAATATGGTATATTTAGGAGTCATTTCTTTTCGGCAATGTAAGAGGGTTTCAAATCGAACAAAAACCTCTTGTGGTAATTAAATTATTACACCATCACGTCTTTATTAAAAACTCATATGCTCACAATCTTTTTTTTTAATAGTTTAGGGAAGAATTGTTATCCAAACGAATCAGCCGTAATCAGGTTGGATGCTCGAGGTATGGTTCTTAAGGACACCTATGGTATGGATAGCATTATGGAAAAACAGGATTTTAAAAAGATGAGTTGTTTTTTTTATTTTTATGTCTTAAATACTTCTCTTCAAGAGTGTATAAGCTCTGGTGCACTTAAATAGGACTAAATGTTAAATATAATTATTGGTACGATTTCTCGTCATTTCCTTATTAAACTGAAAAGTAGTTCTGATGTTTATTACATTTTGCACAGTTCCTTAAAGAACAAATAACTTTTTTGAAACTGATTGCCTCTAGTTCGATTTTTTTAATAATTAAAAAATGTTTTTCCAAGTACTTATTACCATTAACTAAATTTTTCTAGACTGTCATTTAAGTTTTAACCAAGTATTTAAAAAGACAGTGTTTGTTGTTCACCCTTTGATAGGAATGACAGATATAAAGATATTTGGTTTTTGTTCCAATTCATCTTCTAAAAAAGTGTTTTTTTTTGTCAAAGAATACTAAGTAATTTGCAAATAATTTTTGTAGTTTCGAAGATTGCAATTCGATTATGTTCATGAGTTAGTAACAACAGTAGAAATGGTATGATCTGTACTGTTATCTGGCATTTATAGGCCATATAATTATATCTTAAACACGTTTGCTCCAATTAAGTGCGACAGAGCTTGCATTTGATAATATAATCATCGCATTAAATTGCTCATAATTTAGCAGAAATTTTAATTAATAGTCGTCGATGTAAATTAAATATTCAAAAATAAGAGAGCTTTACTTTCATATACGCAATTTTGTTTTTAAATATTTCAATTTTAATTCTACATATATCTCGACCGACTATGTCTTTATCAAGTGAAATTTACTTAATGAGTTAATAATACGTGTCTTTTTATTTATATTTAATTAATATTTCACAAATCTTACTACTGATTCATTGGGGCAGTATAAAATTCACTCCCTTTGATGACAAGTAAACAGAATATGAAGAAAGGTCAGATTCACTCCCAAAGACTAGATTATAATAATTAGGTAATTTGTTGCTAATAATCAAAAATATACATACAGACTTTTATTTATATGTAAAATTATTCTATACAAGTTTTATAAATTCGTAACTCCTTATTATATGTAATTGTAACTAATTAATTTTATTATTTTTAAATTCAGATTTTTGAATAATACTTTTATCGTACATTTTAAGAATATTGCTACTTTTTTTAATGTAACCGTCTATTTATAATTATCAATTATCAAGATAGTGTTTTTTTTTCACTTTATATAACTGTAACCCGTCATCCTTACTTGTTGAAAGACCAAAAAGTTAAAATATGCTTCATGCTCTTTATATATTTTCTTACCCTTATCATACAATTAGAGGGTTAAAAGACAAATAAAGCAAAAAAACTGACCCGCTACGTCTAATTGCCAGGAACTTCCTAATGAGTTTATTAAGTAACCGGAGTGAATTTATCAATAACATGGGACTGATCTTACCACTGACATGGGAGTGAATTTATCTACTATCAAAATTGACCTATTTACCTTGTAAGTAGTGTGGTAAATATCGGTTCATTGGATTGAAAATATTAACGACTTTTTATTAATTAATTTTCTGCTAAAGTATTTTTCCTTTGTTTTACCTGGAAGCTACAAAACATTTACGTAGATATTTATATAAAAGGGGATAATTTCAATGCGAATATATAATTGTTGACAATAATCGTTTTTCAAATCCAGAGAATTAGTTCAATTTATTCATTACATAGTTTCGGAGAAGGTGCTTTTTTTTATATGATTACAATGGTTCAGTCGCATTTTGAATCGAGCGAAATACAGTTTTACAAATCGATGCTGAGTTGTAGCTGGTAATCAAGGCATTTGATCATTAATATCATTGATTACTAAGTTACACAATTTAATCGTGCAATCATCTTTGCGGGCCACACCAAATACAATTAATTGCATTTCGTTGTAATTTACCAAATACTAAATATTTATTTTATTAATCATAGAATTGCCTCTTAAATTATTTACCTAAAAGTAACAATTTTTTATCAGTGATTGTCGACTGATCATGATCATATTATTTAATTAATCTCATGAGATTAAATGTTTTTTATCAACTTTGAAAATATTGGAAATTCATATTACATTCAAGTTACAATTATTTTCATGCCTTTTAGTTAATTAAATATATTACAGTTATCATTTGGAGTGAAATTGTTAGTTTTGTCCTGGCCGGTTAAATTATCAATATGCATTTTATTAAAAAAATATATTAAATACATGGTTGCTGTATAGTTATGTGATCCCAGAAATTTT
The DNA here is from genome assembly GCA_029378335.1 of Agrilus mali. Taxonomy (NCBI): domain Eukaryota; kingdom Metazoa; phylum Arthropoda; class Insecta; order Coleoptera; family Buprestidae; genus Agrilus; species Agrilus mali. The sequence goes on along the minus strand of CM055663.1, from coordinate 10,499,011 downwards.
GGACCATAATATTTTTTCCTATTCTAAAAACAGTTTAATTTTTAATTAAAGGCTTTCTCGTAATTTGTACAATCTTTATATCCGGCTAAAATATTTTTTTTTATAAAAATACTTCTCTATTTATTGTTTGTGCATCTGGAAATAATTTTTTATTATAAAAGAATATTTTTATCCTCGGTATTTTTTTTAAGCGCATATAAATATTTTTGTACTTGAATTATGCCAAAAAGAACACTTTTTAAACAAATAATAATTTACTGAATTCTAATATTTTATTAAAATAGTTATTTATTTTTTTTTTCATTATTTTTTATCAAACAAAAATAACCTTAAGGATGCCTTGGTAAAAAATTTATAAGAAAACAACATAAAAATTTCTATTAGCTGTACCTTTCTCGAAAATCTCTTAATTCTACATGTTTTTGAAATATTTTTTTATAATATACTTACTTTTACTTTCGTGTCATATATCGTATATTATATCAAATATATCACTACTAAATATGAAAACTGGAATAAATACCAGTCGAATATTTATTTTATGAAAAAAAAAAAAAATGTGATGTCAAGTTCCTCTTTCTTATTACAAATCTTTAATACCCTTCGTTTCTTATTTTTAATGACCTTTATTTTTTCTATTGGCTTCAACCATACGTGGATATATTGAAACATTTTTTTTAAGTTTTTATATGTATTTGTTACAACTGTCATAACAATCAGCCAAAATTTATCTAAAATAAAGTGAATCATTGGTTGGACAGTTTCTAAAAAAAAAAAATATTAAAATGTATATTTAAATAATTCTTTTACAAAATTAATCAATTTGCACATATGGCCTCGTCAAAATATACATTACAAATTATTGTTCATTTTTCATTTCAATGCATCCTTAAAGTTATATATTTTACTTTCTATTTGGTAAATTACAATTGCAAACATGTATCTAGTAAATATTTTCTTACTGTTTTGTGAGTGTAGTGATAGTGGTGATTTTCACTCATCTTATAAGATCTGCAAATAAGTAAGTTTATGGTATATTCCAAAATATCTTAGCTAGGTTTACGTATTTAGTATTTAAACTAAAAATTTTTATTCAATATAAATTACTTCAATTGCCAATCAAAATTTTCTAATTAAATTAAAAAAAAAATCTCATCATTAGGTTTTTTGCACTTACTAAACCAGTCAGAATAATATTCGTCCTATTATTAAATAAATTAATTACTACTCAGTTATTTTTTTAATCAGCAAAACTATTTAGTTGGATACAAATGTATTACGTTCAGTCTTAAAGTAGCGTGATACTATGTCAAGAAAGGAGAAAATAACCACAACAAAAACAACTAGGATGTCTTAAAAGTTTATTCGCTAAAAATAATATTTTATAACATTTTTCTGAATTAATTAAACAAATAAAAAACTTTTACGGCAATCTAGTCCCTATCGTTGTTTTCATTTTTATTCAACTGGGGAGCGGGAGAACGACGGAGGCTGCGGCTGTCCTGACTCGCCCCGGTTTAGCTTTTTCTTGGCCATTCTCTATAATGGTACCTAATCTGACAGGGTGTAAAAAATTGTACCGCATTAACGATGCAATTTTTTACACCCCTAAGGTTTAGGATCTCAGACTTCCTTCGATTGTGGGGCGGTTTCAAAGTGGAAGAACTCCTCGTTCCGTCCCATACCATCACGCTTAATGTGGAGTTGGTAGGATCAGACAGAAGGGGGGGAACTTCCCGCCAGACCTCATGGTCACTTTTTTCTTCACGGTAGACGGTCAACGTTTGTTACAGCAGTTTTTATTACGTAGTAGTTGGTCGGTATTATGAAAAACTAATCACACCTAATTACTTAACTGATAATTACTGGTGTAACAAACTTGTGTTGGCCGTTTATCGCTAATCTACGGGCCTACTAAAGGGAACATCAGTTGATGGTGGATGACAGATGCTTCTGGACACCACAGCAGGTACATCTTCACTTCCTTCGATCGTTATTTAAAATGGCGATCACAAAACTTTTATCTTTTCTCCCATTCTTTCTTGATACACGTTTTTTCTTTTTTATTAATATAAAACAATGTTATGGTAAATTTAGACGAATTTTTTTTGACTCATTCATTAATTTTGTTTTAATTAACTAAAGTCAATTGTTTGAAAATTGTATTTGATGTAGTAAGTGTAACGATTTCTATAGTTTTTAAATTAATAAATTGTATACGAATATGTAGGTGTTTATAGAAAGGTTTTATGTATATTACTATCAAGATCTACAAATAGGTAAGTGGAACAAAAAATAATTCATGTATGCATGTGAAAATAAGAGAGAATTGTTTTTTCTTTATGATAATGTTAAAGTAAAAACATAATTCATCTTAAAAGTTTGATGAATTCAATAAAAAATATCTATTAAAATTGTATACTTGCTCCTAAAAAGCTTATTTTACAAAAGTTTGATGTGTATTTGAAATTTAATTTACTAAGAACATTTAAAAAGTGCAGTAAAAATTAACCAGTTGGTGGCAAAAGTTTTGTTGCATGTTGATTAAACATTTTAATAGGTTACTTAAAATTATAAAAATTTATTTTCAGGTATCGTGTGACATATGATGACTATTGAAATACATTCACATTTATCATTCTGGTCTCCAGTGGTTCCCAAAGTCGTTGACTTGTGTCAATAGACGCTTTTTTGTAGATAAAACTTTAAGTTTCAGAGCAATAACAACCATCGTACATTCTCAATCAGAAATGGTCAAAGGAATATTAATAGAAATTAGTAGCAATAACAAAGTCAATAATTGAAAATGAAAGTGACCATTGAAATTGTGTTTTTCAAACTGTGTAGGTACTACAATAGTCATCAAAAAATTGGTTCATACTTCATAGTATGCAAGTAATATTATTGTTTTTGAATACATGGAAGGTTTAATAGATAGTTTGACATTTAAAATAATCACTGAGATAGCGGTGTATTGAAATTATCCCCAAAATATTAAGTTTTTAATATTTTTTTATGTTAAGTTTAAGTACGTATTTAGCGTTAAAATATAAGAAAGTAATTTTTTTTTTTAGTTCTAGGGTGCCATGATATGGATCTCTAAATTGACAAAGTTTTGTTCCATCTGTATATTCAGGTGTGGATTGAAATACGGAAATAGGAAAATTGATAGTTATCTCAACCCAACCCAAGGGCTCAGGTAATGTGCAAACTTTGGAAGCTTACCTACTCTTGTCTTACCTCTGGAGGTAGCTAGAGATAGTGAAAAAGTCAAGCCACAACAAACTAAATGCTGCGTTACGAAATGGAAAAGCTGTCTACAACCTACCAACTGGAAATTGTATATGTGTAGACTAAATAATGTTAAGTTAGAGTACGATCGCTGTAAAATGTAAAATGTAGTACGTAATGTGTAGTACGTAGTAATTTGTAAGTGTAGGTTTACTATATTTAGAAATAGCCGGCCGGCTGAAAAGTATAATGTAATAAGGTGTAAAATTAGTTCGAGAGAGTTTTATAATTGTTTTGTAAAAGTGTAATTTTGTGAATTATTGGTAGGATTTAGATAGGATAAATCAATTAAGGAAATTTTAAATATAAAATAAAAGTAAATAAACCCCTTATAATTTTAGGAGATAGGTACTAGGTAACGACGTTTAGGTAGACTTTAGGAGACAATAAAGAAAACGTGGCTTATTTATGTTAAACCCATTAACATGTAAGAAATAAGTACTTCGTACTAACACTCGTGTATAAGTTGCAATTTAAATAAACGTTTTAAACCGCAAATAACTATTTTTGTCTCCCACACTCTGCAAAATATGGTTAAATTTTAATTAACAAAAAAAGTTTCGATTTTGATTCTAAATTTGGTATTTAAAAAAAATAATAGATGGCAGCACCGAAGCATTTCGCGATGGTTTGGTATTCCAGAATATATGAAGCTCAAGTGTCCCCTAAAGGGTGGCGTGGGTGGGCTATGCTCGGAACCAATAGTAAGGTTAAGAAGCTTAAAGAGCGGGGCCGAAGGCCCCGCTCTAGACACTCGCGCTTCGCGCGAGTGTCTAGATTAAGAATCTTAAAGAGCGGGGCCAAAGGCCCCGCTCTGCACTCGCGCTTCGCGCGAGTGCTTAGATCAAGAATCTTAGAGAGCGGGGCCGAAGGCCCCGCATTACACTCGCGCGAAGCGCGAGTGTATATTAAGAATCTTAAATTGTTATATTAATTAAGAATCTTAAATTGTTATATTAATTAAGAATCTTAAATTGTTATATTAATTAAGAATCTTAAATTGTTATGATAATTACAGAAATCTGCCATACCATTCGCAAAAATACTTTCGTTGGTGCTTTATAGATGGCGCTCTAGTTAGAGTAAGAATACTAAAGAGTGGGTCCTGCTCTACACTCGAGTATAGAATAAGAATCTTAAATTGTATATTAATTACAGAAATCTGCCATACCATTCACAAAAATACTTTCGCTAGTGCTTTATAGATGGCGCTAGAATCTGAATTAATAGTTTCTGAAATCCGACAATTTTTTTGACCAGTTATATTACAGAATTTTATATTATCAGAAATCTGCCATACAATTTAAAGTAGTGGTTTGGTGCCAGAAGGTTCCAACATGGTTTTACATAAATTTGATAGATAGCCCTGTTCGTACATGGAAGAAATACAATTGAAGAAAACCTACTCATTTTTTAAAATTATCTACATATGCAAATTACAATGAGAAAATGGGAATCAATTTAAAGTATTAACGATTAACAAGATACAAATAAATTTTGGTTTTTAAAACGTTAGTTAATGTTGAATCACAATTATCATAAAGTATAGTCAATAATTACTCAATATGCATTTTGTGCTTTATTAAATTTTAATGAGAATTAACAATATATTTTAAATGTCATCCAGGTTTACTGCATCTATCTGAGTAACTATTTTATCTTCAATTTTTTTATCATCTTTCTTTTCTACACTTTCTGAAGATAGCTTTCTTGGAAAGTCCAATTTACTCCAAGACCCTGGCTCAGCCTTTCTAAGTTTTATTTCAACTTTGGTACCATACATGGATACTGTACTCTCATCAACTTTAATTATCTAAAAAAAACACATGCATACTGCAATATATGCCATATTAAAGTAACTAATTTAAATAACAATAAAAGATAAGATACTTACACCCCTAAGCTCCAAATCGAGATTAAAAGATGCATTATTTTGAGATGGAAATACTAGGTATGCCTGCAACCGAATTGGGTTAAGTTTTACCCAACTCTCACCAGGACAATAATCTTTGGCATAAATGGTAACAATTACATGAGACCCTGTTTGATGCCAATCCCATCGGCAATTTACACATTTTGGATCTTTGTCCTTAAAAGACAAAATAGCATGAGTTTCATAATATTTAATAAATATAATTAATAAACTTTTTCTTATATATAGATTAGACAGAGTAATTGCTATAATGCAACTTGAAAAAATATTATTTCATAGAAATTACATACTGATTCCTTTATCCATTTATGACTTCCTCGTTCACAACCCTCTTGGCTCAAGAATGCAGTAAAGTCACTTGTTTTTCGCTGACAACATGACCAGTACTTCATTCCTTCATGGAAGATTGGCACTCCAGAATGGTAAATACAAACTGTTTCATTTGATGAAGGCCCCTCATAAGTGACACTACAACCACCATTTTTACAATTAGTTCCTATTGAAACTCCTTCAACTTTTTCTACTTCTGTCACAGTTATCAATTTGTCCTTATTTAATTCTAATTGTTGTTTAAGAGATGGTGCAATTTCGGGAACTACAATACTCTAAAAATAACAATTATTATAAATGCCAAATACTAACAACTAAAAGTAACTTACCAAACGTGACTCAAATGGAGGCCTTTCTAACTTTGGGATTACAATAGGTTTTACTTCGATGATTTCATCACTTTTTACATTTACAGGCTTCTCAGGTTCAGGGGGTTTAAGGTTTGAATGTCTACTGAAAGTACAGCCATTGATATTTAAAAACTCTGTAAAGTCGGTGCACTTCTTGTTACAACAGGACCAACCCTTGTATGCATCGTGGAAAAAAGGAGATCCTGGATGATGACGACATGAATCTATATTCAAATATATTATATGATTAATTAGCTGACCGTGCATAATATTATAATACTCAGGTTCTAGAAAATTCAAGCATTATTCGCACATAACCTTAAATACTGTTACCTTCGTTATTGGTTAAAGGATCATATTGCTGACCACATCCCCTGTTATAACATTGTAACAATTCTTTACCATTTTTATTAATTTCCATTTTAATGAGTTCTTCCAATATAAATTACTTGTATTTGTAATTTTTCAAACACTACTTTCGAACTCTTTCAACTGACAAAGCTGTCAAACCCAAACTCATGTCAAACTTTTCCAAGTTACCAACTAAAAATTAATCGACTAGGGTAGCAAACCATTAAAACTAAATATTACTAACAAATTTTTGTAATTTTTAACCGTTAATTTTTAATTTGCCTCAATTTCATATTTATAAAAACACTACTAATATTTACATTACATAATTTTCTGTTTCTTTGAAAACAGGTTACGTGGATAAAGTAAATTAAGTGTGACATGAAAAAAGTTAGGTGCTTAGAATAGTATCTTTTTTTTTTTATTTCATTCATAAACTTTCGTTCAACTAACTAATAGACTCATGTATTTTTTAAAAGAAAATAAAATAAATACAATAGATAACAAATATCAACTATATGCTCAATTTGATAATACATACTGAATGTAATTAGTGAATTAAATAATTTAAAAATTCACTATTGAGATTAACAATTGTTATCTACCTACATATAAAAACTAAAGGCCCCTTTTGCATAAATATCTCTTAATTAAATGTTTATAATGTGTACTATAGATTTTCAAACATGTCAACCCTTCTAACCGTGTTCCCTTTACGAATTTCGTTTAACGTTTTATACTTGTCTCTACCCAGACGCACATTCTCTCGATGAATACGATCTAAATGCGTTTCCTTACTATCATCTTTAGTTTCCATTAATTGGGTTTTTAAAGCCTAAAATTATTATTTATTATCAAGGCGTAAAAAGCAGTTGTGTTTAAACCCATTTTGAGACAAATTCTCAATACAGCCCCCTCTTATAAAATGCAAAACAAACATTTTAAACTTACCTTTAATTGTTCCACTAGTTGCTGATTGACTTCCACCAACGATGGTAAACTGTGATCGACTCCGTTTGGTAACGTTTCTAACTCTCCCTCCTTCTTTTTTGCATCTTCTTCTTCTTTAAGAGCCCTTAACTCCTCTTCTTTCCTTCTAGCTTCTTCAACTTCCCGCTCCAGTCTCTTTGCTTCCATGTCCTTATATTCAACTTCCCTTTGTTTTTCCAACACTTCCAGTCTCTTGGCTTCGATTTCTGCTTCTAAACGTTTCTTTTCAGCTTCTTCCATATTTTTGGTTTGTTCCAATCGTTCCATCATTTCTTTTAATTCCCATTGCTGCTTTTCAAGCTGATCTTTAGCTCGTTGAAGTTGTTTTAATTGTTCCTGTAACTTCTCAATTATATTTTGGGCCTCCTCCAATTTCTTTTGACTATCGTTCATCTGTGACTTGAGGTTTTGAATTTCTTCCAGATACTGACTCTCTCGTTTTAACGCTTTTTCGAGAGCCAAACGTTCTTCCTCAAACGCTTTCCTAATGAGTATTCAGATTTATTCGTTTGTTGTTTATAATGATAAAATAAATATACCTTTGTTCAAGCCTCTGTTTTTTTAATTCTGCAGCTTTAGCTTTCATTTGCATAACTTCCAAAGTATCCGGTTTTCTCCTCTTCACATATAATGAATGATTGCCAATACTTAAATTTAGTATGCGTTTGTTTACCTTTCCATCATGAGAGAAAAATATGAAATCCTTAGACTGACGATCGATAGACTTAATTGTAAATTTCTTATCTCTAAAGTTAATGTTTTTAATTTCCGACCATGGAAACGCTATAATTGGATTTAGTCTAAAATATGTAATTCACCTGAATTAGTACACAACACCATTTCACCTATTCTTTTTCCATAACATACTTGTCTTCCAATTTGTAAATATTTAAACCAAGAGCGGTTACTCCTAGAAGAAGTTTTGTGCCTTTCTTATTATATATTTCAAAGTATGAGACTCCATACATCTCCAAATTTTGAGCAAGCTTTAGATATTCCAACATAGCATCTTCTTGTAACATACCATGATGTTTTTCCCATAAGACTACAATGTTGTGTTCCCAGTCATCACGATCCATGTTATGTTGATTGAAAACTCTAATAAAAAAAAGTTATTAACACTTCCAATTATTAGTGCATAAACAATATACCTTTCGGGTAACAACTTTTCTTTGGACAATTCTTTCTTTTTCTTTCTACTATTATAATCTCCGTAACGAGCTTGCGCAGCGTACGACGCAAGCAGAACGCACGTTTCTGGAGGACTATAAATTTTATCCGAAAGAATAGCCGATCGCACTTGTAAAAAGAAATATCTTATGGTAATATCTTCTATGAGCTCTTGAGATACGTCCTCAGGATAATACTTAATTCGATACCGCAGACTCAGTGATGGGCTTGCATATGCTTTAATGGCCTGTGAAAGTTTACGGTAATAATAAAGAAAATTTAAAACTTTAGTTATACCTTTTTAGAGCCGTCTATCCAAATTTCTTCGCCGTCGAAAGTTTTGTACAGAAGACCAAAAAACCAATCTTCTCTTATACTTATATTCTTGCTGATCTGATAGAAGAGATCTATTGTTCGAGTTTTTGCCGATGAGGCAAACTCAAGTTCTGTATCCATTGTAGTTACTTTTACAGTTACCTTAAAATTACGCATTAATAGAATTTTGAATTTTTCTAAAACTTCACGCCTACAACTTTTCGTATGCCTAAATCACGTTATAAAAATCGACACTTATTTAACCCTGAGTCATATTAACGTGATGTAGATAGGTAAATGATAAGGTTGTAAATAATAACCTGTGTTTACCACATTGAAGGTAATGGAAGAAAAGTTACACGGTAATAAATAAATTATAATATATAGATGAGCATATCTACTATATAATTTTAAAGTTACGATTACACACATACTAACTTATCAAATAGGTATTAGAAGTTTACAAAATTAATGAAACTAAAAATCTTAATGGAAAATGACAAATGAATTAAAGAACTTACCATGTTTACCATTTTTTTTTAATTCGTAAATAAATATTTTAATAAACCTAAAAATAATATCAACACACTTTGATATACTCGACCAACTGCTCGAGTGTTTCTTTAGTCACGCAAACATCGATTGCGAATTGATAGCTTGCTTTAACTATGTTGATAAGGTATTGATAACTTTGATATGAAAATTAGTATTGTATAAAACAACTATATATCACACAAAGGTATATTATGTACAAATAAATATCTAAAAAGTACGTTATTTTGCATGATCCTTAGTGTGACACAAACATAGTTTACTTACTTGAAACTTCTTTTGGGTAGAAAAAAGTTTCAAGGAAAAAGGTGTGGTATTTTCGCATTAAATTTATTTATTGTCGATAAATAGGTTTGTAGACATCTTATTTGATGACATCATCCACCTTACTAATTATAAAAGAAATACCAAAAATACAAGTGACACTTCCTCGTTAAAAAACGTCAGTTCATGATAGAACTGACATTGCAAGTTTAAATATAAACAGAATTAACGGATTATCAATTTTTACTTTTATAATTATGAAAGTACTAACTATATAATTTTTTTTTAGGTCCTTTGATGAGATATATTTTTTTATATCATCTAAAATAATTGTCAACATTAATCAATTCATGCATGTACAATATAACACATACCTGAAAAATACAGAACCTACGATAACCAGTAAAAGACAAACATTTTTTATGTATGCACTTACACCCTCCAACTTACCTTAAAATGGGTGCAGCTGGGTTCGTTAATAACACCACAGTACGCATTAAAAAAAAATAATGCTGTGGTTTTTCGGCAATTTTATTTTTACCCTAAATACTTGTATAATAAACTCAATATTCATACAACTAACCTCTGAATACAAATAAATGCAACTATAAAAGAAATGTATAATAATACTATTAATAAGAGAAAAATACTACTTTTCATTTTAGAAGCTGCATAAGAAATTTACAGAAAAAAAAAACATTAATTAATTGCGGCAGCAACTGTAGCAAAATAATTTCGATATTTTTTATTTTAAAGTAACAATAATAAAAAATGTTTTGATAATTTAAAACAAACGTTATGATTTTTTTACAATTTCCTTTTTTTTATTATCAACATGAAAGATTCCAAAATATTATTTTTGGCTCAAATTTAATAACAAACAAAATAATAATTATGATAGTTATAATAATAATAATAATCGTAATAATTAAAGTAGAGATTGCCAATTAATTAATTGTATGTGTTTTGTTACGTTAATTATCATCGTATCCAATCCTAATTTCTATAAAAAAGAAGGCAACAACGGTAAGTAATATTATTTACAAAAATTTTACTTGTTTGGACTGACAAACCGACCCCGCTTGTCACTTGTTGAAACGGCCGGACTATGAGGGGGAAGACACCGCATGCGCACTCTCTTCCGGTCGTTTCGGACTGCGACCGTTTTATTTACACGTGTCAGGGGGAGGGAAGGGAAAGCACCCGCGGATTATAACAGGCTGAGTATATAATATATTCTTAACGTTAAATAGATAAGTAGTTTTAAGTAACATATGTTTAAAAAAATTGAAAATTCCTAATAGGAGCAATAATATAATAAACTTACAAGCTCATAAAAAACGAATTAAAACGGAAACACGTTTTAATAACGTTTAAAATAAATGTGCAAATTAAAAACTTTTAATAAAGAAATCTACCGTGTTCGAGTGAGAAATTTTTTTAGAGTATGATGGATTATTAGTTGTTAATGAATGTCAAAGTTTGGACCCTGAAATACTAAAATTTCAAAAACAGCGAAAAATGTGGTGACAAGTTTTCCATAAAACCAAACATAACAAATGTTATCATAAAACACAGTTAAAATTTAAGTTAATTTTTATTTTATATCTGATAAAATAATTTTAAAAGTATGAATGTGTGAAAAACTCAACCTTTCTGAAACATTAATTTCGAACAGTAAATATCTCATTTCTGTTTTATGAAATTTCCTTATTGGAGGGTATTACTCAGTCTTTGAGCACGCACAATTCCGTTCTCGCATTCTATTCGTACCCCATTCCGCAAATGGCACATGCTATCAAATAGAAAATTAATTACGAAAGAAAAAAGGATGATTGGCGCCGAATATCATTTATGATAGAATATTATATATGCACATATTTTTTTATGAATCAAGCCGTTAATATAATTGGTAAGATGGAAATGGAATGCCTGATAACGACTGCTAACGTCATCTCTATCTTTATCGTCGTTTAAAAAACAAAGCTTTCGAGATTATATATATTAATTAAGTAATAACACTATCATATTATGTAATTAGTAGTAACTAGTAATTATTTATATTATATATCCACGTATATAATTGCGTTTGATAATATTAGGTCGAAAAATAAGGCCCCGTTTAGTTTTTCTTACGAAATAGTCTAAGACGCTACCGTTATTTTAGACTTAAAACGACAGTAACGCCAATTACTGTCAACGCTTGAGAATTAGAGAAATTATTATAGAAATAATTTAAATTCAAAAAAAAGGAAGAAAAATAATGATAAAAGTTACTTGTATGTATGCAGTTGCAGTTATCGATGGGGAAGGAGAAGCATAGGAGGGAGAAGGTTTGTTACTTGGTGTGGACGAATGCGGGGATGTTGCGTTGCACCTTCTTATCCGCTTTACATGTTCTCGAACTGGTCCACGCGACGTTTCGTATTGCCCTTACGAATTTCACGAAGGGTCTTATATTTGTCTCGTCCTTGACGAACATTTTCCCTGTGAATCTTATCCATTGCCGTTTCCTTAGTCTCATCTCGCGACTGTGCCAAGTCTTGCTTTAATGCCTAAAGAAAATTTGATATTAAAAAACACTAACACACAATAGATATAAAACACAAAATTGCTTCATTTTTGTACTGCCTTACATATTTTGTACAAGTAATACTAAATCTGTATTTTAAAAATTTGGTAAAAGATTAAGAGTAAAATTTTCACCGAATAAACATAAAAATATCGAATCCCCTCCAGTCGCATTTTAAAAAAATACCTTGTAAAATTCGATAACGCGTTTTATTAACAAAATAAATACAAAAACTTACTAATAATTGATCCTGAAGACGTTCGTTGCGTTCAGCCAATGTCCGCCTTTCATTGATAGGGTCAACAATGTTCTCATCGGTGTCCAGGTCACGGCTGATATCCCCGTTAACCATCTCATCATCTTCGTCGTGATGATTTTCTTCTTGGAGGTGACCTTTCGTGGCGTTTGCCAATTGTTGTGCCTTCAATTCTTCTTCTTTACGTCTAGCGGCTTCGACCTGAAAATTAAAAGGGCGTTTCTTCACATTTGTACATATTGATTATACACACTCTTACCTCTTCTTGTAAACGCCGTGTTTCGGAATCTTTTTCTTCAACCTCTCTCTGGATACGCAAAACTTCTTGTTGCTTGGTCATAATCTCTTCTTCGAGTTTCTGCCTTTCGGCTGCCTCCATGTTTTTGCTTTCCTCCAGCCGTTCCATCATTGCTTGGAGTTCCATTTGCTTCTTCTCCAGATCTTCCTTGGCGGCCTGCAACTGTTTTAGTTGCTCCTCTAGTCTCTTAATCATCTCCTGAGCCTCCATGAGACTTGCTTGACTACGCTCCATCTCCTCTTGCATCGCCTTGATCCTATCCTCATATTCTTGTTGTTTCTTTTCTGCACGTTCACGAGCCGCTATCTCTTGTTGCAACTTTTCCCTAATAAATAATAATAATAAGGTAAATATTTATACTTTTAAATATTTATAAAAAAATATGTACCTTTGTTGCTGTTTAGCCAGTTTTTCTTCACGAGCCTGCGCCTTCATTTGTTGCACGTCGATGGTATCAGGCTTGCGTCTGCGCATATACAATTCGTGATTGCCCATACAAAGAGCAAGAATTCGTTTATTAATGCGCACTCGAGGAGCAAAGAAAACAAAATCAGGGGCTTTCTTATCAATTGGTTTGATTATAAACTTGCGATCGTTGAAAGAAATATTCCTAATTTCCGACCAGGGAAATCCAATCTTTGGAGTAAGTCTACGACAAAAAAAATGTAAGATAATTTGTCAAGACAAATAATAATGGTATAATTTATAATACCTGTCGTCTTTTTCATAAATGTTAAGTCCTAAGGCATCCACTCCAAGGTACAATTCGGTACCTTTTTTGTTGCGAATTTCGAAATAGTTGACTCCATACATTTCAAGATCTTGGGCTATCTTGAGGTATTCCATCATGGCATCTTCACGGAGCATTCCGCGATGTTCATGCCACCAGGTCACTATGCTTTGTTCCCATTCCTCTTTTGTCATCTTATGCTGATCTAATACTCTACAATGAAAACAAGTTAATAAATCTGTTTACTGTCTAAAAATCTTACAATTTTTACCTTTGAGGAAGTAATCTATCATTGGCTAAGAATCCGGGTCCGTGTAGTGCTTTATTGTAGTCTCCATGCCTGGCTTGGACTGCATATGAAGCTAATAGGACGGAAGTTTCAGGAGGACAATAAATTTCATCGGATAAAATTGCATTTTTAACCTGGAGGTAGAACAGTCTGACAGTGATGTCTTGAATCAGTTCTTCAGCGACATCTTCGGGATAAAACTTGGCCCGAAATTTGAACTGAAGTGGATTTTCTTTCTTTACATCTTGGTTCATTACCTATGAAAAAAAAAAAAAAACGGTTTAATAAACTTTTAAATCACTAATGATATGACGATTAATCAATAAAAATAAATTACACAATTATGTAATTCGATGTCTTACCCAATCGGAAAACGGCAAATATCCGGGCTACCTCCACAAGTAAGCAAAACAAATGTAAAAGAGATATAAGACACATTTCGTAAAAATATCGAGTTAAAATTTATTTGACACTTGTGCATTTACTTTTTTGTAGTTCCCTGTATACTAAATTCAATCTGTTACTTGTGTTTGCAAAATTATATTTCCATCACAGAACACCAGTTCAAGGACAAAACGCAAAGTCTGCTAACTAAAGTATAGAAACGATGACTTGTTTTTTCATTAACATTCAAAGCAGACGCTAATATAGCCCGCGATCTTCTCAATATGTATTTATAAACGATTATATCTGCAGTAAGGACTACATAATAGTATCCGGGCATCTTTTGGATTCAATGTACCAACAATACGTCAATACAAAAGAAAAAGGAATGATAACAACTTTTAATTTTGCGATGTACATACCTACCGTAAAATTAATTGTTTTTGTTAACCATATATAGTAGACAAAGTTTGAATCATCAATGACATATTACTATCATTAAATAATACTTATTTTTATGCCTTTTATCAGAAGATAACAACTAACGGATATAAATATCTATAAATTATTATTGAACTTAACCTTTGTACTAATTGGTACATTATATTTACGTACAAATCTTTACTATTATAATAATTATTTTGATAATAATGTGTAGGGGCGCTTGCTATAAAAACGATAAACATATTATAATATTATGTAGGTTTTATGGTCAAAATATCTTATGGTTATGTAAATGGAAATTGAAAATAGGTTGAAACCTTACCAGGTCATCTTCATCGCTATCAGATTCGAGCGACGAATGTCTTAGACGAAATTGCTTGAAACACCTAATGCATCTCCTAATTCCTGCGTCTGGCTGTTTGTATAACAAAACAACGTAAATATAAACCGATTTTCGCAATTGTATTACTCGGTACGGGTGCGACGATTACCTATCTACGTTTCCAAACGATCTGGCAGGTTACAATAACGACAAATTGCTATGTACTTCTACGTATAACTACAGCAACAATAATTAAGTGGTTTTTGGTGGATATGACAGACATACTAATACTTTTGATGGTATACTCTGAAATTTTAAATACCGACCTGCCTAGTTACATTTTTATTTTTTAATACATATTTAAATGAGATATTTCCAAAGATTTTGTCTAAAATATTTACCCATCTTTTTTCTGAATCTACTCAAAGTGTCTGAAGTCTGAAGATAAGGCTTCTAGAACTTAAAAAAACCTTCAGATAAAAATTGTAGAAAATAAAATATACAGATTTTCGTTACTGTTTCTATACCTTAAATGAGTAATTACTTAGAAGAATCTTTAAATAAAAAATACAAAAATCCATTGTATTATTTTTACTTAATTTTAGATCACTGCAAAGTCCTTTGATCCTGTCGTTTCATATTATTTTTGTAATGTATAACAACTTTTTAAATTAAAGCGAGTAGACACGTATGAGTATTAAGGACTGGCGTGCATAATGCATCAATCTCCTTTTTCACCGTGTGAAAGAACTCTAAAGTGGATTCCTGTCAAGGAGAACATTTATTTGCAAAGCACAAATCGCCTCCCGGACGCCATACATCTGCATGCACGTATGTATGTGAGAAGTGGTGTAAAATGTAATCAAAATTAAAGATGAACCGGATACACCTCGACAATTTACCGTCACATTCTCCAACAATATTTGTGGCATGTTTGAAAACAACTTAAATAAGTACAAAATTTTATGATTATTGAAACATTAAATAAAACAGTGTCCAATTAAAAGAAATCAAACAAATTAAATTAAGCGTAAGTACCTTGAAGATTGAAAGTTCAAGTTCTTCGTTAAATACACACCATTTATTTAATGACAGCAATGATTAGGTATATGTACTACTCAACAGATCGCTATTTCCCGATCATTTTTAATAAATTGAAAGCAATAAATTATGCGCGATAAACTGCAGGTAGTTTAGAGCAATTATTTATTCTCAATAAAAATTTAAATACCTTCACCTAAATAACTACATAATAATTGTCCTTTACGTACCAAATATGCAATTAAGCATGCATATTATATTAAAACAGCAAAAATAATGTTGAAATTTTGACAGGGGCTGAATCTATATGGGGTAATCCATTATTTAAAGTACATATTATGTACAGAAATAGGAAATTATTTGGGCATTGAACAGTCTAGCGTTAAATCTATATAAATTAGGTTGGAAACATTTTTATTTTTTACGTAATAATCACGTTTTTGTCTCGAGCTTTTTCACATTATTACCTTCACTAACGTTGTTGGTTCTAAGTATGTATATAAGCACACTTACTTGTAATAAAATAAATGCAATAAATTTTCTTCTATACACAAGATAATGAGCAAACAGTTAAGTTACGTAGTTAATTGTTATGCAAAAGTCTATTCATAAGTTTACTCATATACCAATAATAAAATTACTATTATTATTATTACGTATACAAGTAAATATACAAATACACAAATTAAACATGATAGACAATTTAATAACGATTTCAAATCGTTTTATTAAATCTTTGGTTAGGCTCGTTAATGCAAAACAAATAAAAATGTAAGGACTTTCTGTATTTCTTCATTTGTTTTTTGCTTGTACGATAAGAGCAACATATCATTATTACTTACGATATATAAAAAAATGCCTCCAGGTTTATGTTAAACGATGCTGTAATAATCATTAATTACGTGGTTAATTAGTTATTAATTGTTATGTGTACTTTAAGGACTTTTCAATGTAACGTAACTGCCTATTATGCAAAGAAGACTAAAATACATAGGTAATTCTTCTAATTTAATCAAAATTTTTTAAAATAACCAATACGTAATATCTAAAATTATCATGACTTAATGACAGTAATGATATAAAGGTATAAAAATTCACTGTAGTAGGTATTATCTAATAAGTATAAAAAATTCTCGTGTCACAATGTTTACCATACTCCTACGAAACGGCTTGACCGATTTTTATGAAACTCTATATATGCATATTCAATAGGTCTAAAAATCGGGAACTATCTATTTTTCATACCCCTAAGTGATTAGGGTTGTCCACCCCTGACTTTTTATTTTTTGGACAATTTTTTTTTAATTTTTTTATGATTTGGCATTAAAAATACATATAACCCTTAATTTTCATCCTTCTACCACCAACCCCCATTTTTAATAGCAAAATTAGTACTGAAATAATCTTCAACTCTCAGTGGTCGATAACTGATCAATTATTATCAATCGATTAATCATCCTCACCAGGCGTCTACCCAGCAAACAGCACCGAGTGGGGATGAGAATGAAGCAGATTTTTTTAGAATGTTACAGGCAGTTCAAATATATTCAAAGAAGTAAAAGAATGTTTTATTATAACATTTCATAAATGTTTTGAATTATTATGGGATGTTCTGGATAGTTCTAAATTCGCTAATATTCTAGAATGTTCCATCAAACGTGTGATATATTCTTACCCGAGCAACACCGGGTATTGCTGCTAGTTTGAATATAAAAGAAAAAATAACGGAAAGGTGTTATTTTCAATTAGCAATTAGCCCACTTCCGCTATAAAAAAATTATATTGCCCATTTTGTTTGTTTAATTTTTTACGGTGAATTAGCTTCGAGTAATCTACTTCTAAAACAACCGGAAGTGCAGGTAGGTATCTGATGAAACTCAGCATACAATACCTATTTTTAACTAAATCAATTTGTTTTAACAGTAAAGCCAAGTTATTTTAACTAAATACAGACATATTTATTATAAAATTACCCAATCCGGCCTTAACTGAAAACAGAGTGAAAAAAAATCTTCAAATTGTAATCATTACTTAGAAAATTAAGCACTTCCTATTTATTGGCTTCAAACTATAACGGCAATAAAACATAAAATAGACGAATGGAAAGTATAATAAATTATTACAACAAATAAATCATGAACAGGTAGGCAGACTAGTAATTATATTGAATAGGCTGTTACAAAGCGATTACAATTTTAATAAACGTCTGTACAATCAAATCAACGACGTTCTTATAGCGATGGATACACGCTTATAAATTTATCAGGACGAACGTTTGCTGAATTGGAAATGTAATCACGTAACTGCAAGGAAATGGGATATTTGTTTGTACGGTACTTCTCTCTAAATAAATAAATTGATTGCGGATGGACTGTTGTAGTCAGTAATTAGCGCACATATATACATGCAAAATGTATTTTTTATTAAACAACAATTATTAGGTACTGTAACAACAATTTTCAAGGCAAGATATTTTTAGTCCACATTTCTAGCATTTATATATCGGGAAATAGATACCACCAGAGCAGGTTAGAATTTTACCAAAAGAACCCTAAGCTTATAAGTCCCAATTAAGTAGGTACACTTTAAAATCCAAAAATTTCAAATTACCAATAACTACGAAAAGCAGTATTAAAAAAAGCATTAAACTAGTTCTTAAATTTAAAGTGCTAGGCCATCAATTATATTGAAAGAGCTTGAAACCCCTTTTAACTTTTAATTAAAATGCACTTTTATAAGCCCCCAATACTAGTTCATAAATGGGCTTAGATTTAAAATGCTTCTTAAACTCCGAAAAAAGCGAAAAAACTCGATGCATATTTTCAAGCAAACACACTAAAGTTTTGCCTACAAAAAAAAAATATATTTGAATAATCCAAACCAACTTAAGCATGTAATTATGAGGTGTCAATAGAAAAATAAAACACCTCCGCAGTTTTAAACGATTAGTAACATTAATTTAATAACTTCAATTTCTGTAACTCAATGTTTAAAATAGAAATTTAAATATAGAAAAACAAATCTTCGACAGTTTGAAATATTTTTCCTATTATCACATCAACAATTTTAATTTTATAACTGAAAAAAAAGTGAAAAATTCATGCCATAAAAATTCGGATTCTTTCTCGTAAAAGTCAGTGAGATCACAAGTAAACGAGAACTTTTTAATAAAAGCGATGATGACATCAGTCTGAGGCGCTGTGACTAACAAACAATATTAACAATACGAAATGTTTATTTTCTGATTAGAACTGTAACGTAAACTAGACTTTTTAATACCACAAAAGGAAAAAATTGCAATTATACAGTTTGTTGTTTTGAAATTAATATTATCTAAAATGTAAAATATGTAGAGGCTCACAACATTTTATCACTGTTAAATTGAATTAAATGTGAGGACTATCAAAGAACCCGAGAATTCTAGAAATTAAGCAACCCTTCTGTTCCCAGGATAATGAGATTAAAAAGCATACGTTCGTACGGAAAGGCATTGTGTCACAGAGAAGGAACACAGGATAAATTCCCCTAAACACTCTTTAACCAGTATTTATACAGTGTGCAAGATAAGGATGGGATAACATTGGGATTCGGAAATACGCAGAAAAAGACAAAATTTTTCTAAACCGTTTTCTATTTTCGTGCCTTTATTTGATAACGGATATCACTTTTGCATAGCAACTTTTTTCGGATTATCCAATGGTGGCAACATATTTGAAGCCCGACGTATCGTTTTCGAGGGGGCATCATTAAATTTTTTGTAATACGGCTCTGTTATTTTTACTACAAAATCTAAGGCCGTTTTTAGTTGTTAAATAAATGATATCACTTGCAATTGTTTAAACACGTTTTTAGCTTGTATTAGGCATAATTTAATTTATTTTCCTGAGTACGGCTCTAAACGCCCCCAAATTTTTTTTTTGGGGAAAGTTATAACAGTATGAAAGTGAGCACAGCACAAACTATACAGCAATTTTTTTTGTTACTATACTATTATTTGTAGATACAATTTTCGTTATTACATTTTTTATTTTAATTAACGAATTAATAAATTTTGTTGAATATTTTGTGCTTTATTAACTTTTATACTGTTTTGACTTCCCCAAAAAAAAATTTTGGTGGCCATACTCAGGAAATAATTTAAATTATGCCTAAAACAAACTAAAAATGTGTTTAAACAAATTTTCTAATTAAGAATTAAAAATGGCCTTAAATTTTGTAGTACAAATAACAGGGCCGTACTACAAAAGATTAATCTGATGGGTGATGGATGCCTCGAAAACGAAACGTTGGACTTCAAAAGTGTTACCACCATTAGATAGTCCGGAAAAAGTAGCAATGCAAAAGTGCAATTTATTTTCATATCTGTTCTTAAATAAAGCCAGAAAAAAATAAAACGATTTTGAAGAATTTTTGTTTCTTCCGAATATTTCTGGAACTGCTTGGAATTTTAAAACCCTCCACACGGCATATTGTAAGGCTCAAAAATACTCAACTTAATGGACTCCGTTATCGCTTACCGCTTACAAGATCCCAATACTGTCCCATCCTTATCTTGGACACACTGTATATTTGATTAAGTATTTTAAATTACCGTAAATCTTATAACAGAGGTGGGTAAAATTCCTAGTATTTTCGCCTATCATAATTATGAAAACTAAAGTTTTCATTAAAACCTTTTTATTTTATTTATAAGTTCTAGTATTTACCTTTATATTTACATTAAATTATCAAACCGGGTATTTCTTATATTTTTGCCATTTGCGACGTTTTTACAATTTTTTATTTAACAGAAAATATTAGGGCTTGCTTTATGCACCACAATTTTTCTCTCGAACATTAAAATTAACAGTCTTACAAACCAGCATTTATTTATTTTGGTGCATTGGGCGCTTAATACATTTTTTTTATAAATAAATAATCGTAAAAACGTCGAAAATAGCAAAAATTCAAGAAATAGTTCGATTTTCTTTTTTTCATACGACTTGCTACTTTTTTTCTTATCATCTTAACCCAAATATGAAGGTAAATACTTTAATTTCTTATGAATATAATAAAATAGCTAATCAAAATTTTGAAGATCACGACCATGATGGGCGAAAATTACCAGGAATTTATTAACAATATTTGAAATGTTGTCGTTACTTTATTAAAGCCTAAACAGTAACAAAAAGAACCTGACCTGACCTACTTAACCTTTACGATATTCTTTGATAATTAACACTATAAATTAAAAGACATCCTGCAATTTTATTTCACAATGAAGTTACAGACAGTACCATCGAAATTTTAGCTCAAGGCTCGTTCATAATCTGATACTTCCTTTCCTGTCTTTCGCTTTTATCAATAATAACAAAAGCACATCGATCTCGATAGCTTTTGTTTCTTTTAGAATCACTATGTAGGTACATACAAACGAAAGTAACATCGTTTATGAAAGGTCGCTATACTGCAATACATATTTGAATAAAGGAGAGACCCAATTTTCAATTGGACAAATAACGCGCGCCACTTCATATAACTTTGTATGTATTTTATGATTTACTAAACCGATAAGCCCGTTGGCAATATTCACAACAAAACAAACGGTACAACGGGGCACCTGCATTTGTTTCCTTTGCGATAAATACAAACACGTTATAGGTACATATTTGCACTTTTGCAATTGTTTGCACTCGATTAAAAAGGCTAACAGATACCTAAATAGGCTTTTACTTACGGAAAAATTCACCAAACCCTTTGTGGAAGAGAATGATAATGATATTATTTGCTGGAGTCTAGTAATAAAGTAAATTTGCCAAGTTTATTTGTCACATCTACAGGGTCTCTCAAATAGCTGCTGCTTATGGACAATCCCATGCTACATACTTACAGATATCAGTTGTGATTTAGAATTTGTTTTTCTAATTTTGAAATCACAATGCAAAACTATATAAACCATAATAAACATGGGACGGGTTGCTATCGACACCTGTTTCTTGCTTTTTGTTTTTGGCAAAATCACAGTAAACATCCTACAGGACAATTTGTCATTTTTCATATTCCTATAGGTACGTTTCCAAAAGCAGTTAGCTGCCAAACACAGATCATTGTTTACTTGAAAAAGTGCCACATAATCGCAAAAATGTACGTGATCGAATTAATTTCTTCATAGTATTTATTATTAAGTAGATAACAGATTTCCCGTTTAATAAAATAACTATCGTTGGAATTAAAACTATCTACCAGAAACTAGTTAATTATCTTTCGTCATTAGGAAATGCATTTTAAAGAATGCAAAGACAACTTTTGTACCTATTATATGGACACGGTTCGATTATCAGACCTATTACACGTTACCAAACACAAGACAATTTTGTTGTTTGGTTAAGCGCCTGCCTACGTCTTGCAAGGTGTTAAATAAAAAAATATTCATGGCAAATTAATTACTATTATACCAGACACAATGACGGTTGGTTAGTGATACAAAAAATTGGCTCTCACATTGTATGTTAATAGAAAGAATTAATTTAAGACAGAAAGTTTTTTTTTGTAGGTTAATAAAAGCCATTGCTTTTTCCAATATAAAATTAATTATCTAGGTACCTACCTACATAATTAAGATCTTTTAGAAAGAGTGCGAGTTTTACAAATATTAGTTTAGGTGCTTATATAAATTTGTTAATACAAAAAGATCAGATAATAACGAAATGATAACATTTTTGGATAATCTTTTTTGATACCTTCTCACATAAATTTAGATTATAGTTATTACGTGGTTGATTAGATAGGTACTGTAACAAATGAAGAATTTAAATAAAGACTAGCTATGCCCGCAACTTCGCCCGCGTGGAATAGTGACTTTCGGCAGCATTTAAATTTTTTTTTCTTCTATATTTTAATTTTCTGGGCGGTAAGCTTTTTGGACGACGTCATTACACAAAAACTTTCATCGGCTAATGTTATCCCCTTTTTAGGGTAAAATTTTTACAAACTTTATATGTCGTATTTATTTATATCTAATCAAAAGCCTACAAAATAAGTTTCAAGCATCTATCTTTAAAAATTACGGAATTTCCGCACAAACTTTCCTATTTCACCCCTTACAACCCTTTTTTCGCATTAAAAAGTAGCCCATGTCCTTTCTCAGACTCTAGACTATATCTGTACCAAATTTTATTTAAATCGGTTCACTATTTTAGGCGAAATTGTGCAGCATACAGACAGAGTTACTTTCGCATTTATAATATTCCGCGAATTCATTTTCATCGATTTTCCCATGGGAATAAGATATTTTCCCGCAGTAAAACGTAGCCTATGTGTTAATCCAGGGTGTCAGCTAACTCCATACCAAATTTTATTAAAATCGCTCCAGCTGTTTAGACGTGAAAAAGTAACAAACATACACACTCACACACCCACAACCATTCCCCTTTATAGTATTAGTGTGACATACTGAGTATTTATTTAAACAATAAATTCCTAACCAATACTGAAAGTCCTATGAAGTCATATTAAATAATTTCATGAATATAATTTCGGAGAAAAATGTTTGTACATTGAGAATACTAATAGAAAAGGTAGCACACTTATGAATCAAATTACGTATGGTAAATAATTCTCATTTAAATTTGAAGAAAATATTCTAGCCCTGAAGATGGAAATTTAAGGGTAGATTTTTTATTATTATTTAGCTTATATACATTTTTCGAACCAATTTATTGGTTTCAAAAACACGAAAATTGACTTTTACCTGTAACTGTTTCCACAATCAGTGAAGGGGTTAAAATAAATATAAAGGAGACTGTGGAAAACCAAATAATTAAAAATTGGAAAAGGTCTTACCCCTCATAACCACAACACTTTTAAAAAACGCGGACACGTGTTTCGCTCACTTACGAGTCGTGAGCATCTTCAACGCAAGACAGTCTTGCGTTGAAGATGCTCACGACTCGTAAGTGAGCGAAACACGTGTCCGCGTTTTTTAAAAGTGTTGTGGTTATGAGGGGTAAGACCTTTTCCAATTTTTAATTAATAAGTGAAGGGGTTGACTAAATATTACGTATATCAATCTAGCACGACAAAATTATTTTTCCGATTTCTGACTTGCACTATAATTTGTTGCTAAATTGTTACTAAATCCAAAAATTTGTCGCTCGTGCCGTTTAGCCTTAATCAGCTGGTATGCTAGCTTGATATCAAGCTAGCACTACACATAGCGTATCTCGAAATGAAAATGTCGTAGGATATTAGTGTAAAGACCTTAATTTGTCGCTGAAAGATGACACATTCAAAGAATTTGTCGCTAGTCTTATCTCCAATTGATCAGCAAAAAACTGCTGGAAAGCCATCAAACTCTCGAAAGGTAACGTGTTGCCCAACTTGGGGGAAAAAGGGAAAACTTAATTTAAAAAATTTGGTAAATAAATCCGATCTCTTAAAACAAATGTAACAAAGAACTCCTTGATTAATTGTTTGATGGTTTTCCAGCAGTTTTTCGCTTATCAGCTGGAGATAAGACTAGCGACAAATTATGGTCTTTACACTAATATCCTACGACATTTCCTTTTCGAAATACGCTATTTGTAGTGCTAGGTTGATATCAAGCTAGCACACCAGCTGATTATGGCTAAACAGCAGGAGCGACAAATTTTTGGATTTGGTACCAAATTAGCGACAAATTACAGTGCAAGTCAGAAATCGGAAAAATAACTGTCGTGCTAGCTTGATATACGTCTAAATATTATACATTTATTTAGATAATATGTTAATGCATGTAATACTATAACAGAATTCTAAATCAAATTTCAAATTGGTCAAAAAATAAAAAAGTTATATCCCCTTAAAATTCTATTGTCTGTCGAAGTTTTGCGTGCAATTTATATGGCGATACAAAACTGTAACGTCACAATTCAGTATTTTCCCCTCTGTCTAATTGTGATTTTTAATTTTTTATAATATTAAAAAACTGTTTATACCAGGCTATTTGTGAGATAATAATAGAAAATGAAAAAATAGTCAACTCCTCACAATTTAAATTAAATAAACGTGTTTGGTTGTAGCATCAAATCATGTGAAAGCAACCCACTCGGGTTGATTCACACCCGTTACGAATTGAAGAGCTCGTATAACAAAAGAGTTGAATAATACTAGTATTACTTTCACGACGTTTTGCAAATAGATAGATACATATCTGTATTTACAGAGGTATTATGAGAAAAAGAGACACTAATACGCTCCGTGCCATAACACATATGTATTACTTTACCATGATAATAATACCTACATACATCTATACGAAAGTCATTCACCTTGCTTCTTTACTTTACACCCAACCATTACCGATTAAGAAAATGTTCGAGACAAGAAAGCATTTGAATGAAACGCCTTCGAAGTAACGTTTTAATGAGTTAAAAATGTTTGATGAGCCTTAACTTTTACACAATCTATTATTACAATTACGAAGGTTGTACAGGAAGCGACAACCAGCCCAATGAAGCTCATATTTCTTTAAATAACTTCATAAATATTAGGTACCGGGTGATTCTTTATAATGTCGCCCCCCTTTAAATTTGTTATTTCAAGCGTCCCAAAAAAATTAAAGGTATGGTTATGTAGGTGCTAAAAAATACTTTTTTCTATTTATAAGAAAAATTTGAATAATGATCAATACACAGGGAAAACCAAAAAGTTCGTTTTTTTTTTAATGGATCACCCTATATATGAATTTAATTTTCGATTCCTCGTAAAATTCTAAGCATAATTTATATAACATACCGTATACCTAAATTCAATAGTTTCTAAAATATTCGCGTTTGAAACGTTATCATCAAATATTTTATGTAGTAGGAAATGTTTCTGTATTTCCAAATGAAAATTGCTTTCTGTACAACCCATGTATTTAGAAATATTCATTACAAAAAGATAAGATTTTTGTTTTTAGCTTTTAAAAGAGGAATTTAAAATGTCCCTGCCATCTTACTACACCAAAGGATAATACAATAAAAGCGAACAACACATCAGTTTACAAACATTTAAAGGAACACTGAAAATTAATTAACCGCACATTTACCCTAAATCTGATTAAAGATAAACATACAACTAACTCCATACGTCAATTTCGTTCTTTGTTTGAGGAAATAGAGTAGGTAGGTACTGGAAATTAACCCAAAGATCATAAATTTATTTTTAGCAATCCAAATTGTAACTGGCAGTGCTAGCCAGCTGTAAATTTTATTATTAAAAAAAAAAAAAACATTTTGAAGTTTAACAGCTATAGAAAAAAGAAGTTTTGTAAATTCCTAGTTATAAGTAGGTCTTCAATTTGATTGCAATTTTTTTAATATGATAGCTTTCTACAATATACAATACAGATATACTATTAGTACGTCATCAAGATCTTTCTGACGTATTCTATAATCGTCAATCGTAAATTCTAAAAATAAATAAATGTTTTTCAAAACTAAATGAATGCATTAAAAACAACTTGAATGGAAAAATTTTTACGCAATTTAAAAAAGATATTGGTTTAAATTTAATTTAAATCAAACCAAAATATATTTTTTTTTATTGTTAGTTGAATCCCTTTTTTCTTCTTAGATATTTTTATATGCATAGTCGAACTTAGATAACTCTACTTTCGCAGGACATTTGATTCGATCTGTCACAACATTCTATGGCAAAAATTGTATGAAAAAGGACTAAGTGCACAGCTCATCAGTTTTACAGGACTTTTACAAAAAAGCAACGGTGAAGGTTAAGGTAGACAACCACAACTACACTCGTGAAGTAAAAATAACTCAAGGGGTGCTACAGGGAGACTCACTGAGCCCAACGCTCTTTTTTTTGTTTTTATCTGATATACTGCAATTTTTTCTTGATCGGGGACATCACAAAATGGAAAAAATATGGAATTGCTCTTATTTGCGGATGATCTAATTATCATGGCAGAAAATGGTATGGACCTACAAGATAAGTTACACACTTTGGAAAGATATTGTAAAATTAACCAGTTGGAAGTTAATACATTTAAATCTAAGATCATGGTGGTTAGATGGAGTGGCAGGATAACCAAGCATAGACCGTTTACAATCAAGGAAGAAGAGTTGGAGGTATTCCTTTTAGCTCAACGGGACTTTTTGAGGCTACTGCAGAATACCAATATAGCAAAGCAACCGCAGCAATAAACACTATCTGGAAACCATTGATAGCCACAAAACTAGAAAACTGGGAAGCAAGGATCAACTTATTCGATTCTGTAGTCTCGTCTACGTTGCTCTACGGGCAGGCATACGGGGTATTAGCCAAGAAAACAAAATAGATAAACTACAAGTAACGTTTTTTAAAAAGCTTCTGCAACTGCCACGGTGCACCCCAGGGTACGTTAAGACTGGAAACGGGATCTCAATATATTAGCACTCAAAAGAACCCTGGCATACCTTAAGAAAATTCAACAAATGGAAAACCTAAGATACCCAAAGCAATGCCTAGATGCTCTGATAGCCTCGGATCTAACCAAAGATAAGGACACGGACAATAGGCGCAATTGGATAACAATATTAAAAAGAGTGTTGGAACGGTTAGGTTTCAGTCTAACACACGAAATGGAACCAATAGATTACATACTGACTAGAGAGAAGGAAATTATCGATGCGGCTGTGGTTTACTCATATACTAGTGACAAAGAGAGGATGACTGAATCGTCATACAGCAATTATTACAAAATCATAAAAGAAGGAGACAAATACGAATGTGAATCTTACCTGGAATACAAGTTGCCACTACCACTAATCAGCATATTCCTACAGCTAAGAAGATTCTAAGACTACGATACAAAAACATATCATATGTCTGGAACATGAATGACCTTTGTACGGTCTGTAACTTACAAGCTAGTGAAAACCTCCAACATATCTTCTAATCTTGTCCTATTTTCGAGCAGCTAAGGGCAGCTTATATTCTCAACAAAAATGTAGAGCAAGTGCTATCGCACCAAACTGAGGACCACATAAGAAAAGTATACTACTTTGTAGGAAACTACTTAAAACTACGCGCCTTTATGATAAACGAATGATTACCTCATTAAACAAAAATTCATTATAATATCTAGTCTAGTTTAATTAGAATCAGTTTTAAGTTATGTACCTACTACATGTAACTGAAAATTACAAATAATGCCCAAATTAGTTCGGCAAATTGTTATAGACAATGTTCTGAAAAACTATAAACTATCTATCTATTTATCTAACTTAGATAACTCGAATACATATACATACTTTTTTTTTGTAAATGAGCAACTATGTTATATTAATTTCATGTTACAAATAGATAGATACATGCATAGATATACAGTAGGTAACATATTTTTTCTGTGCACCACTTTTCACAAAATTTAATTTTTAGTCAATAGACAAACTACGTTTTGATGAAAATAATCGTAGAAACTGAACTACCTCGCTGCTTAGATACACATGCCGCTATTAATAAAAGGAGTTAAAATCGGCGGCTTCCAGATATTATAATAGTAGAAATTACAGAGATTTCTCATATGATTAACTGTATCTAAGTTTACTTGATGGAAATTCATGATTCACTTAATAACAAATAAAACACAAATTTAAATTTCCACAATATATTAATTAACAAGTACTTAACAATTGTTTCACCTTACTAAGGCTTCATCAGAAGTATAACAATAAACTTAAAACTAAAGTTCGGGTGTATTTATACTAAGGTCCTTAAAAATAAACCCCCCTCCCTTAACCTTAGTATAAATACACCCGAACTTTAGTTTTAAGTTTATTGTTATACTTCTGATGAAGCCTTAGTAAGGTGAAACAATTGTTAAGTACTTGTTAATTAATATATTGTGGAAATTTAAATTTGTGTTTTATTTGTTATTAAGATTTCTGATACTTGATGCCAATGCCAACTAATTTGGTTCGACTTATCGTAGCTTCACAGTATTTTGCAATTAAGAGTTGGTGGGTAACAAACGACCACTCTTTTTAACTAGACAAGATTGAAAAGGAAAAGTCTACAAGTTACGAAAAAACAGATGACTCAGGATTAAACGAAGTTTTAGTATGTACGTAATAATGGGACGGTGTAGGAGACAAACTATGATGACAACCGCATATATGTAGATACCTAGATGTGTGTACAAATTCACAACTCTTTACATCACCTTCGAATTCACCATCAACTGGTGGTACCATTGTGATGAACTTTTACCTGCCGATGGATGTATCATGTGGGCAGCTCAAGGAAAATGGTAATCAGAAACAAGTACTACATAGTTGAATAACATTTCACAAAAGGTTTTATGCATCATATTAATCCACATATCTTCTATAATAGTTACTATTTTTATATTCGAAATTTTATTAAAGAATAGAAATAGAAACATACGTTTTATTCATTAGACGTACAAGAAATTATTTGCAGGATTTTTTTTGTATTTCCCCGCTATATAATGGTTAAATTATAGCCACGTTTGCTCTTTCAATGTCAATATCAAACGACAATTTTAACTAGCGGAAGTGAGATTGTTTTCTGCAATTCTCGCCGTTATTTAAAGTTTAACGTTACCTATAAAAAGCGCATTGTTAATCTAAATCGCTTCATGCAAACTAAACTATTATAAATTATAACTAGATTATCCTGAATAAAACAAAACTAGGCCAACTCATTCAAATTAGGTTATTACCGAATAAAATTTATTAATCTAAGAAATTCCATATCCTTTATCACACTAATATTATAAAGGCTAGTTTGTAAGTATGTGAGTGTGTATGTTTGTTACTTCTTCACGTCTAAACGGCTGGAGCGATTTTAATAGAATTTGGTATGGAGTTAGCTGACACCCTGGATTAACACATAGGCTACGTTTTACTGCGGGAAAATATCTTATTCCCATGGGGAAAATCGATGAAAATGAATTCGCGGATATTATAAATGCGAAAGTAACAGTCTGTATGCTACACAATCTCGCCTAAAATACTGAATCGATTTAAATGAAATTTGGTACAAAGATAATCTAGAGCCTGAGAAACGACATAGGCTACTTTTTAGTGCGAAAAAAGGGTTGTAAGGGGTTGAAATAGGAAAGTTTGTGCGAAAATTCCGTAATTTTTAAATATAAAAGCTTCAAACTTTTTTTTTAGGCTTTTAATTAGATATATAAATAAATACGACATTCAATGTTTGTAAAAATTTTACCCTAAAGGGGATAAAATTAGCCGATGAAAGTTTTTGTGTAATGACGTCGTCTAAAAAAGTTACGGCCCAGAAAATTAAAATATTAAGTGTAAAAAGTTATAGAGGTTTTGTTTATTTGGATCAATAAAAGTAGTTGAATACTAAGGTATATAAACTATTTTAAACTATAAAAATTAAACTATATTAATCTATAATATTATAAATGCGAAAGTAACTCTGTCTGTCTGTGTATTACGCAATCACGCCCAAACTACTGAACCGATTTAAATGAGAATTTGGTACAGAGATAGATAAGTAGATATAAAGCTAGAGGCTTGAAACTTATTTTTTAGTCTTTGGATTGGACATAAATACATTTAACGATTGTAAAAATTTTACCCTAAAGGGGACAAAAATAAGGAATGAAAGTTTTTGTGTAATGACGTCGGCAAGAAGGCTTACGGCCCAGAAAATAAAAATAAAGAAGAAAAAAATTTTAAATGCTGTCGAAAGTCACTATCCACGCGGACGAGATCGCGGGCATAGCTAGTAAAAAATGATCAAGAATCTGGTGATTATAAGGAGTTACACAACAGTAGGTTTTTTTTTAAAATAATTCTCTGGAACTGAATTAAAAAAAGGCATTTAAATTTTAAAAAACTCTAATGTGGAATTTTATTTTGGTGTTTTCTCTTATCAGGTGGATAGAGAAATAATTGTTCCAAACCGTGACGTAAAACATTTTAGGAGTTTTGTCATCCACAATTTACACAATAATCTACACGGTTTACAGAAAATATTAATTTAAGCTGTTTAACCGGTTAGCCGTTTTCTACAATTTTCCTTACATGACTAGAACTTTGCTAGTTTTAGAGATAAAACGCGCACACAGACCTTGGAACGTAATTAACAGCATATTTAACTTGCTTTTGAAAGTTATGTAAGAATTTCGTACACCTCAAATACACATATTTAAATAACGTACTTAGTAACAATTCATGCAATATTTACCCAGAAAAAACGTGATGGTGAGAGTAAGAAGAAATTGTCAACTTTTGATTAAAAAGTTTTACCTACACATACACAGGCGAATAATTCTCATTACCCATAGAGTAAATGTTCGATCATCATGTACTGAGAATTCATAACGGCTAAATACATTTTACACAAATTTTTACTTTTATTTACCTAAAAACAAAACGTGAATTAAGATAAAAATACGATAATTTATATCATCTTGTTGGCAGACATACTTGTATACCATTGCAGTAGCCAAAAGTAAGTACCTAATAAGTACTCACGTGCTACCGATTTGAAGTGCTATGCATTAAGAATTATTTGATTCCTTAGTATCATAAGGTTACGGTATGTAAAGACTCGTTGTCTTTTCATTCCCTTATACATTTTATTTTCATTATGATTAAATTACCTTTTAGGAATTCTTATTCGTAAAATACATTTGACTATTATAGTATAAATATCCAAAGGGTGGTATAAGTGGTGTGCGCAATCGACATTCGTCGTTTAGACGAATTAAAAGTAATTTCGAAGAAAGCGTATTAATGTCGACCTTCGGTAACCCTAAAGTCATGTTTTTAAATAATGTATTAATAATATAATTAATCTTATAAACTCGCTTAGACTGCTAATGTGTAATATAACAAAACCGCAAGAAATTACACAATAAACCATAAACTTTTAGTTGTGGTTATCCACAGGTTTCCTTTTAATTTCATTAATATTGAATAGTAAAAAGTACGTATCAAGATACCAACTAAGCCTGTTTGTTAATAATGCTAATACTTTTTTTTCTTTTTTTGAGTTTCTTTCGTTACAGATAACTATGCTGTTGTTTCCTCAGTGACATTCACATACATATTACAAAAATAAGTAGTTTTCTAAACCGCTAAGCAGTTTCATATTCCCGTTATGTAGATTATGACAACTTAAGAGATTCTAGGAAAAAATTTAAATATCTTCTTTGCGTATGTGTCCAGATAACGGTACTTCCATGCCGAAAGTTTAATGAGCAAATACGTAATAAGTAAGATGTTTCTCGCAAGCAGAAAGACGAAGAAATCGAACGAAAATAAAACGAGGAGTTTTTACAAAAAATGATTCGCGCTACTTATAACGCCACCGTTTCAAAAATATCCGAACCATTGTTGTTATAAATAACTGTGACACTTAACAAAGTGTAATATACTATTAGAATAGATAAGCCTGATAAGCCAAAGTACACAAACTTACATAAGTCTGATTGTGAGTAATACTATAAACCGCTTAAAATTATTAGTGTAGGTAGGACATTCCCATCCGAATTCTTGTGACGTGTCTCCTAATCGTAAAGTCTAAAATTTCATCGAAACCCCCTAGAACTACAAATTTACCCACTAGGAAAAGGTGAAGTATTTATTATAAGCAACAAACGAATTACGAGGTTTCTAAATACATTTATAACGACACTGAGGCGTTCTAGTCCTATTTCTAGTCCCACTTCTATCAACCACGAATTGGATTAAAAATAATAGATTTTAAAATGCAAGTCCTACCTTTTTGTAAAGTTTGATCCACGTGAGGTCCCCTTTTGAGTCTGTATACTGAAGCCCGAAGAACCAGACCTCCCTTAACCCAATGGTCTTGACCACCTGATCGAAGAGCTGCTTTCCCGTGGTTGTGGCCTGGATCGCGAATTCTAGCTCCGCGTCCATAGTGGTCACCCTCACATTCATCTGGAACAATCGATAATAAAATCAATTAAACACACACCCAAAATTTGTAGGTAATTTTTACTATGTAATTCTTTCCGTGTTTCAAACAACACAACATTAAGGTCGCAAGTTTATTATTTTTTTTTTTTTGGGTATTTTAAGAAATTATATCGAGGAAATACGAATAGACCAGTGCTGAAGCCTTCAAAAATAGTAAAAAAAGAAAAAAAATTATACATAGTATGATAAAACCCATTGGAAAAGGAAGAGAATATAAGAGAAATGAAAGGAAAATAATTTACGGGCGATCTGAGGTCGGGAAGGGGAAGGGGGTGAGTTTTTAAGGGTAAAAAAGGTTTTCCTTGGTTTCCGGAAAAACTACAAGTCTTATGGAAAAAAGTTAAATGGCAAAGTCGTAGGTAATAAAAAGATCTACAACTTTTGCATTTACACTTTTGTCACCTAACCTCAAAATTTGTGTGAAAAATTCAAATACCCAACTTTTTGGTTTTTTATTTTTCTTTTACACGAAAAATTTTTCTTCACGAAGTTTTGTGAAAACTTACCTATTTATGTCCCAAACCCGCTGTAATTTTTTTTAATTTAAAATATTAATTTTTTCACCTTATTTTTACTTAATATCGAAAAAACACCCTAATTTTCAATTGAAAATTCTCACGTCAAAATATCTGCTTTTTTAAAAACGTTGGTGGGCTTTTTCTTCGTTAAAATCTCTACTTTCTGATGGTGTAAAAAAAAATATACATTACTATGGTAAGTTTTGTCAGGAAATGCAAAAAAAACGAAAAAACTAAAATAGATTAATGTTTTAAAAATATTATAATGAATAACGTAATCAGTATAAAGTATGTGAATTCAATAGTACGATTTACATGTAAAATATATTATGAATTTTTCTATGACATAAATGTAATTAGAATTTAATAAATCAACTTTTTTACTGAAAAAAATAGCAGCGGTCACATTTTTTAGATAAAATTCTCTTCGTTTTTTTGCATTTCCTGAGAAAACACCTTAGTAATGTATATGTTTTTTCACACCATCAGAAAGTAGAGATTTCAGCGAAGACAAAGCCCACCAACGTTTTTAAAAAAGAATATATTTTGACGTGAGAATTTTCGATTGAAATTAGGGTGCTTTTTCGATATTAAATAAAAATAAGGTGAAAACATAAATATTTCAAATCAAAAAAAATTACAGCGTGTTTGGGACATAAATAGGTTAGTTTTCACAAAATTTCGTGAAAAAAAAATTTTTTTTGTAAAAGAAAAATAAAAAACCAAAAAGTTGGGTATTTGAATTTTTTACGCAAATTTTGAGGTTAAGACTTGTAGTTTTTCCGGAAATCAAGGAAAACCGTTTTTTACCTTTAAAAACTCACCCCCTTCCCGACCTCAGATCGCCCGTAAATTATTTTTCCTTTAATTTCTCTTATATTCTCTTCCTTTGCCAATGGGTTTCATCCTACTATAATTCTTTTTGATTTCAAAAATTATCGACCCTGGTTTAGAATAAGTGAATCAGATGTCAGGATTTATCAGAAAGTCCCATAAAGTAAAATAGTAGTGTGGATTAAGATTTAAATAAATGCACCATTAAATAAATGCAATAACAAACTTAAATGGCTTTCTGTCAAAAAGAAATACAGTCGAACTTCGATAACCCGAAACGCCAAAATGTGTATGATTATTATTTTTTTTTATAAATGAGCAATTGTATGTATTTATTTCATGTTACAGATAGATAGATGTATGGATGGGTGGACATAGGTAATATATTTTTTCAGTGCATCAATTTCCACTTCCTTATTAAGATTTAATTTTTGGTCAAAAAGTGTTTAAAGTTCGTTTTGATGACAAATAATCACAGTAACTGAACTGCCTCACTGCTTGCAAAATACCGCTATTAAAAAGAGATATCAAAATGGTACACTATTAAAATTCGACTTATCGAGGTTAGCGCCAAATAGAATAACAGAACTTTCAGAATGAAAATTTCGTATTTTTCATAGTTTATGCTACTGCTACTAATTTGGTTCGACTTATCAAAGTTTGAATGTATTCTATAGCAGTGCAAATGCAAATACCTTCATTTGTAAATTTGCTTTGGAATTGAATGTTACACAAGTCTGTTCTTATTAAGCTAATACCAGTAGTAGCGTGACTAATAATGACTGGCGGCTACTTAAAAAAATTACAGTTCTTCTTTTGTAAACATTATCATAGACATATTCTATGTAGGTACGCATTCTACACTGCACTTACATATATGTACCTATAATTTTCTATATAAAGTATATGTTCACAGTAGCCGTTGGTACACACATGTTGATATAATATTAATAATAAAACAACGCCGATAATTGAGTCAAGGTTGGTAACATTACCTTTATAGCTGCATACACATTACAATCGTTGTAACGTACATATCTAATGCTTAAGGTAGGTACGTGATGCAAGGTATTATTTTCCGTAGATTTACGTGACAGAATACCTACGATGGCTTATCGCGTAAGATACAATAAAAGTACTTGTAAATTTTTATGTTGTATCGTACGGATCAGACTGTAAGTGAGCCAAATGTTTGACGGTGTATAAAAAATCTGCACATTTTATTGCATTAAAATGCGTAAACGTATCGCATGATAGTCGTACAAAATCGCATCAATTCAATGAAAACTTAGAAGGCCGTTTACATTAAAGACTAAAGTGGCTAAACACAGACCTCAACATAAAACAAATATAATTTATATAGGTACATTAAGGAGGTTTTACACGTGACATTCCTTTTATGTATGCCATGTTCCAATTTCGCAAAAAAAATAATGACAAAATCATCGGTCAAAATGCGGGTTATACCAACTCATAATATCGTACTTTTAGACAACTCGACTCGGTACGATAAGTACATTTGAATACCCAAGGTGGACATAATAATTATACTATTCAGAATGGGGTTATGCAGACCTTGTTTTCAGCACCTGATCACTAAACGTAAATGACTTTCGTGAGAAGAATATATACAAATTGTGTTCCACTAGCATCGTGGCTTATACATACTTACATACTTAAGCTAGCCAATAAATTGAATTTAAAGGGGTCGCACAATTAGTTCAAACCACTGAGGGTTGCATTTTTTTCGATATTTAATTATCTGTAATGTTACTTACAACAGTAAGAATACCTACAATTGTATTCTTAAAGATAAGAAATACAAACCGTAAATTGTTAAACACTACAAAATAAAAGTATTTTGCCCAGCTTACAGTTTGTATTGTCAAGCGTGATAGAGTATCGAATGTACGTACATTTGATAAAAAGTTAATAAAACCGTATTATTACAATTTAGTACCTATTTATTGCATGAAAACAATGTAAGTAATGGCATTTTTTGATAATAAGTCCATAAAATAACCACGCGATAAAAATATATATATAACATAGGTACGAGAAACGAACTTAAAAGAAAAAGAAAAGCATTTAGGTACATATAACTGTTTGGACAAAAACCCATTTTATTTAAACTGTTAAAGATAATAATCCCACCTTAATTTCACTGTTACTTTCTTTGATCATCATGACGACTTTTTGAAAAAAATACCACCTACCCACAAGAATTTAAAACACAAATCTTACAAATACTTTAACAGAAAGTACCTAACTGACAGGCGGGCGCAGAGAAAGTCAGACTTTGCTCATTTCCATTCAATCGTGAAGGTATTTGTCACTCACTATGTCCTGTACATATGTACATATTTTTAACATATAAATTCATTGGAGATTTTTGGATTTTAAAATGTAATTGGTACTTCAAGGATCAAGGCACTTTAATTGAACAAGAACTTGAGCCTTTTGGTTTTTTTGTGAGATTATTGAATGAAAATGGCCTTTTTAATTTCTAATAGATACATAATTTCTTAAAATTAAACTTGTGGAATTACTGCATCCACAAAACCCCACCGTCAAGTGCGGTTTATGTAGTACTCAAATGTAAACTTTTTCAAGGTAAAGAAGCAATTACAGGTAGGTATCATGACGGAGTTAAATTCCTAATTTATCTAATAAATACATATTACGTATTAGCTGTGACAAACAAACACATTAGCAACAATCCATTGATTTTTTTTCTAAAAAAGTAACGGTTTTTTTGCAAACTTCTTCAATAAGTTATTTTGTATCATTTGAGTTAATTATGGACTCTTAAAATTTAACCTTGTAAACGTTAATTTTTCTACACAGTTAGTACGACAAAATTTCACACATCCTGTACTTTGTGATTACATTATTTATCTTTAACGCATTTACTGTAAGATTATTCTAACCATAAATATAATTACGTTTAGGTATATTTGTTCATCCGTCACTGTTATTTTAAGTTTGTAAATTAGTTAAGCATAAGTATAACTCAACCACAAAAGGATTCGTTACGATAATTTAAAATGCAAAAAGAAATAATTCTCCATGAAAAGCTGCTTTTTTTATGTCGATGCTTAGTTAAGTACAAAATTAAAAATAGCAAAACGTGCAACTAGCATGATTCATATAATGCAAACATAAAGATTATGATTACTATCTTCGGTATTTAACAAGCACTTCTTAGGTAGATATAATATAAATAAAGGTGCTTTACAAACCAATTAATGATAGATGCTAAAATTTCAAAACTGTTAAGTTTCTTGTAAATTATTATTAATATATTTTTTGTAATAAAGCATGTAGGTAGGTATTAAAACTTCACACATAATCAGTTTAGTTAAAAGTAATGAAGAAAAAAATATACAACAGATATTAATATAATGTAATAAATGATTAATTTATGAAAACACAGCTTTAATTTAAAAGGAATAATGGCTAAAATGAGTTTTAATTTAATAAAAGATTCTTAAAAATCAACCTCAGCTTTTATTTAATTAATAAGGTAGGTACGTAAGACATATTTTCGAATAAAATGAATATGAACCTAAATAGTTTTTTCTTTTGTTTAGTCCAATAAACAGTCATTTAAATAAATTTTGGGTGGACTGAAATTATATTTACACTGGATTCTAGCCAAACAATTCAGTTAGAAAACTGACCTCACACAGAATTCTCTTGACCATGTCAAATACAAATAACCTCAACCTCACCCTCTAGGTTGCTTAGGAAATACGTAATTAAAAAGCAAAAGACACTTTTAAAACCGAAAAAAAAA
The DNA here is from genome assembly GCA_029378335.1 of Agrilus mali. Classification (NCBI taxonomy): domain Eukaryota; kingdom Metazoa; phylum Arthropoda; class Insecta; order Coleoptera; family Buprestidae; genus Agrilus; species Agrilus mali. The sequence continues at coordinate 10,461,032 of CM055663.1, read as the reverse complement.
AAACGTTAATAAAAATTAAATTAATATAGGCTGAGAGTGAGTAAGATTACGGATTCATTAATTACATTAATATTTGTTTCTCACAATAAATTTACTCTTTACATGTGGTAAACCATTCTAAATTGGTGACAAACAGCGGCATCATACTTTATTTTTGGACGAATGTAATCACAAATTTTACATCCGGCATAGGTATAAAAGCCAGTACAATACAATACAGTTAGTTAAGCAAACCCCCCAAAAAATTCGAAATAATTTAAAGAATTCAAACCTACCAATTTTCCAGAAACCATTTTGGAAATTAGTTTATCCAATAGGGCAATGAAATTCACAAAAAAAAAACACTAAATTCTCGCGGAATACAACTCAACAAGTTAGTACAAACACCGGCTAACGGACTAAACCTAGCTAAGCACTGGTAAGCACTGTTGCTAGTCCTTTTTGAACTTGCATCGAACAAGAGCTTTCTGATTGGCTGTTACACTGACTGACTTCTGCGCGATCTTGTTTTTTAATGAAAACTCTGGCGGCAGAAACGCAACCATGCAACAGTCAAAGGTACTTATTGGCGCGTTTATTTCCAAACTACTAAACATGAAAAACAGAATTTCCAACCGTTTAGAACTTTTTTGTTTAAAAATCATGACAAAAAACACATTTACGTATGTAAGTACATTTTCCTTCACAAGTAGATGCAAACAACAATTATTGTTATAAACTATCAAGTGCAAAAACAACAACTAAAAATTTTGAATTTATCTATTTCATATATGTATTTGGCAACGACTTTCCTACAAGGACGATTTTGACCTCGGCTTGACCCTGACAAATGACCATTGAAATGTGACTGCCCCCTTCATCACGACTAAATAGGGTTTGGTTCATATATAATTTTTTAAAAAAGTCACCATATAGCTACTATTGTAAATAAAACAATGTGGTAAATTTTTCTGTCACCTTTTTTTAATTCTTTCATTTAATTTGTACACAGTAAAGGTACAAAAGTAGAAACGAACAAATCCTTACATCATATTGTGTTCTGAGAACCGGTTTCAATATAGAAAAGTACATTAGGCAAATACCTATTAACCTTCGATTGGCGCAAATAATGACATTAATTGAAAACACCAACAGGGAATGACTGTTTCAGGTAATTAGCGATAAAATTTAATAAATGCAGGAAATGCTTACAAACAATGGCCAGCAAATGTAGCTACAAAAAGCTTTAGACATAAACAAATTACTGTATATCAAACCCCTACTTAATAAAAAGTATGGCAAGTTTAATAACAACAATTTTCCCAAAAGATAATAATTAATTAACACAAGAAATTGTTACTCACCGATTTCGGCATTTTGATAAATTGTTCTATACCTGTAATAAAAAGGAAAAACAAATTAATTAACAATCAATACTTAAAAGCCTACCTACAAGTAGAGTAAAAAAATGCACACCTTTTATTAATTATGTATTTAGGTATATATGTATGCAGACAAGTAGGTATTTCGTGGCACCTGTAACTCATTTAAGGAAAAGCGGGTATAGACAGGTAGGTATAAAAAAGATCAAACATTTACTCCATTCAAGAATTAGGTACCCACCCATGAAATTTGAAAGAAGGGCTTATATAGATAAGTAATAAGAATTAACTTTTATATACCAGCACAAATTTTGTATACCTATTATGTGCAATAAATAATTATTATTTCCTAGTAAGAGGACGTTCAGGACAATCATTTTTCTTATAACAAATATGTTGTATTATAGTTAACTATCAGTAATTTTGTACACGCATATAAAAAAATCGCTCATTACTCATTAATTAACCTGTGATTACAATTTGAGGTTAGACTACTAAATGTCACAAAAATAAAATCAAAACTGTATGCAAGATACTTCTATGTATTTGCCTGTTGAGCAGTCATTAAAAGAATTTCACCTGGCAAAGCAGTCGATGTTTGAACAGGTGTCTATGGAAAGTTTTAAACTAAGTAGAACTCATTGAAGCCCAAGAAACAGGTTAAATTAGAAAAATTGTCGGCAAATATAATGAAAAACGAACGGTAAAACAAAATTCCAGTTCGAAGTCATAAACCGCGGATTAGATCCATGGTCTCGGTGTCACGTTTAACTTGTTGTTAATACCACCAGGTAAAGGCAATGCCGGTATGACTGTAAATATGGCGTACTAGGTTCGTAAAAAATAACTACTTACAATGTTTTAAATCTGCAGTACTGTACTATTCACCGACAACAAAATTAAAATAATGTTCGTTGCATGCGTACAAGGTATAACCGCAATTTTTCATGCACACACCCTTCGCACTCACGGTATAACTTTATCGTGACAAAATTGACTCAGCGAAATATACTATGTAGTTCAGGCAGCTTCCGCTATGAATTAAACAACTTACTCCTTTTTTACATCGAGGCGCCACCTGGCGTAGAACACGAGAAACATAAATGACAATAAGCGACCACAGCGCCATCATATGAACATCCGCTAAAATATCTAATTTCCAAAACGAAAACTGTAACCATACTATTTTAATTTGTCATTCTCACCGTTAGATAGTGCTACTAATAAATTATATACTAGTTGTACCCGTTTATATATACTAGTCTGTACCGCTCAATACTCAAAGAAATCTTTTTAAATAGATAACAATGTAGTAAAACTAGTTGTAATGGGAAAAAGATAAGTACGTACAGTAAATTTACCAAGTTATCAAATTTGCAATTATCAAATTGCATATTTTTACTGAACATATATAAAGTTGATTTGTAATCGTCGAATGTGGATATTTTATTAATTAATAAAAGATTTTAGAAACCCCTTCAAGTTTCGAGTATGACTCTATATTGGTAATTAGGAGAAAATAAAGCATTATAAAAATGTATTGCGTTTAAGTTTTAAAGTAAGGATCAACCAGAAACCTTTGAAGAATTACAAAACAATTTACTGTATTTCCGAATAGTTTAAATTACAGAATAAAAACATAAACATTAAGAACAACGTAAATTTTTAAAATATCTGTCGCACTATAAGAAAATTGTTATTTGATGCATATAAAAAATTCTTAAATAATTATGAATTGCTATGAAAGCAAAAGTTTCCACATGTTTCTTAACATATTGTTAAACAAACAGAAAATATGGCTTATTTTAAATTTAATACATTTAAAAAAATACTTGAATTGGTAAAACATAATGCATAATTTAACAAACAGCCCTGTATCAATTTGCCTGTTAAAACAATAAATCATACATTCATATGTACATACATGTGTAAAAGTCAGTAAAGCATTAATATAATCTAATAATAGATCACAAAAAAAATATAATTATCTTTTAGAAAGCATCCTTTTTTAGTAACTTAAATATTCTTAAGGCTGGTGTAATGTCTGTCTGTGGTGTCTCCTAAGTGAACTCTTGTCAGTGAAGATTTTATCGCAATCCCTACATTTAAATGTTTTCCCTGTGTGTGTCACCAAGTGACGACTAAGTCCTGATGCATGACAAAACACTTTAGGACACAGTGAGCAGTAATGCAACTGTATATCGGTAGGATTGGGATTTAAGTGCGACCGTAAATGGACCCTCAGAGGTTCCTTTTGTGTAAAACCTTTGGGACAGTGTGGACAATTGTATGGCTTTTGCCCTGTGTGGGTCATTAGATGGCGAAACAGAATCTCTTTCTGTGCAAAACTCTTTTGACACACTTCACATTGGAAAGGTCTTTCTCCTGTATGAATACGTTCATGTCTTATCAAAGCTGACCTTGTTGGGAACCATTTCTCACAAATACCACAACTAAATCCTCGCTGTTGCATGTGTACAGATGCATGCCTCCTTAATTGTATTCTTCTAGAGAATGATTTTGGACAATCAGGACAATGGAATATTTTTAGCTCACCATCTTCATCATTTTCTTGGTCTACATAAGAAGGAAGTTTAAGATCAACTTCATCTTCAGCTGTTAATTCCATTACTACTACTGAACCGTCTGCTGTTGTAACTTGGACTTGAGTTGGTTTTCCTGGCTGTTGATCAACTGTCATTTGTAATTCACCACTGATATTTAGATCAGGGTGTGATGCCAAAGTTTGCTTAACAGCATCAGTTATTGCATCTAGATCTTGTTGTTCTAATGATTGCTGGTTGCTAAATTGTGGCTCTTCATCTCCATGCTTTCCTAGCAGATATATACTATTGGAATCTGTTAGAAAAAAGTTAAAATAACTTCACTATTTTGTATATAACTTTACAAATAAATACATTCACACATTCATTTACTTACCTTCATCAAATTCCTCTTGTGTATCACCATCCATCTCTATAACTTCTTTCTTCAAAGGCAAATTGTTGATTGTGCAAGCTTCCTTATTAATATCATCTGTTTCAATAGGTAAAGTGATGCTTTGTGGATCTTCCTCAGGGACTTCTACCTCTGGTTCAATGTAAGTCACTTTAGGTAGTCCAACTAAATCCTGTTCAGAATTCATTTGGTCTTCAACTGCAACATACTCTACTTTATTATTTTCTTGAGCTTCAGTCTCAACAGTTTCAGTAGTATCAATTTCTGAGACTTCAACATCACCAATCCTCTCGTGTAACATTTTCAAATGTTGGCGCAATTTCATGTCAGATTGCTCGCATTTTTTTCTGAAAATGTACGACTTTTCAAGCTGAAACTTGCAGGGGTGACATATTTTATCTGGGAGTCCATCGCCTTCAAATACCTACAAAAAACTAAAGTATATTACCAAAATAAACAACCTATAAACATGTTATTATTGTGATATTTACCTCCAACGACACACACGCCATAATTCGAAGTGTAAGGGGCACAGAGTCTTGGTCACTGAAAATAGGAACGAGTTCATCTTCTTTTGTCATACACAAACGGCACAATTCGTTTAAATGTAAAATAACTTCCTGTTGTTCATCCGGCTTTTTTCGACTGTATGTTTTCATCATTTGTGTTGGTAAATAAGGAGGCGAATAAATTGAAGTAAAATGATAATCTAGGTTTCTTTCCGATGATAACTGACGCGCACTACTTTATCGTTTATCGTTCTTTCATATGACAACGCCGCAACGCTACAGCTCATAATGGAATCTAGTCTCGTTTGCGCGCGCAACTGTCGATCGTACAACAAAGCGGGAAATTTTAAAATAGTCATTTAAATATAGAGCGCGAAACGTAACTAATTATTACATTAAGCAAATATAAGACATTGCATTTGTAGAAAATAGCTCAATTTTTTATTATAAGATTATAGAAATTATCGGCGAGCAAAATGCTTTTAAATTTTAACAGCAGTTCATTTGAATAGAAGATAAGACAATCTTACATAAACTAATTGAAACTTATAGATATAATAAATGATAAGGATTATGTTAATACTAAAATGTTGAAAACTACTTATAAGGGCTGCTGCAGGGATTATTTAAAATGCGATTTATTCGAAATGAATCGAACGATTCTGTTTAATTTTCACTTCAATCTCATAACTAAATCATATAAAATTGTTCGTTATCAGAGAATAGTTAAAAACAGCAGTATCTTTTCGGTACCGAAATAAAGCAATATGTAATCCTTGGCAATTGAGTACTCTACACAGCGTGTCCAAAATACGATGGGGTTGTATTAGGATTTCGTAAATGATAAGAGATAGGGAGTCGATTTAATTATAGAGAAGTTGCGCATTCTGTGCTTACAAATATGCCGCGTAGAAAGTTTTAAAAGTCCTAGAAGTTCCGGAAAAAGGTATCTTGAAAAAATAGAAAATATTCAAAATGTTTTTTTTTTCCTGGCTTTATTAGAGAACGGATATCAAAATAAACTACACTTTTGATTTTGCGTCAAAATCTAAAGCTATTTCAAATTAATAATTAGATAATATTACATTTGTTACTTGAGCACGTTTTTGGTTTGTTTAAGGTATCGCTTATTGACTTTTATACTCTCATGATTTCCCTTAATAATAGTGTTGCGTCACACACGCCGATTTCTCATTGTGTGGATAGTTGGAGTATGAAAGGTATATGCTTGGTATGATGATGATGAATTTTGTAGTAAGAAATATCTGAGTCTGGTTAAAGGTAGGTATATTGAAAACGTATCGCACTATTTACACTATTTACAACATTGATTTGAATATAAAACGTTTGTATTATTAAATGAATTGATTTGAGGTAGGTATATGAAATATGATAAAAATGCCGTAGGAATAGGTCTGGTGTTCTATTCAAAGGTTAGAAGAAGACTCTCTCATCATGAGAAAATAGGAACATGAAAGAATGTTACGTTAAATAAAGATAAGAAAGAGGTGCCAATTGACAAGATAAGTGGTTAGATATATGCAAGCATGGATTTTAGGGTGAAGTAGAAGACAAGAAAAACGTTTTAGCTGTGAACTATAAAATAACAAAATGAGTAAACATGTATATATACTATGTTAAATAATTAAAAATTATGTGTAAGAAAAATTGAATGTAAAAAATATGAATTATGGTTATAGATACAAATAATTGTTGCACATATGCAACATACTCCCCCGGTTGAGAGGTGTGCGATCAACTTATTCTAGATTGCTTAGTTATTATTAAACAAAACATTTAGGTAAAAAAATGCAAAAGATAAAAATTAAGAAATACTTATGTCTATGATAAATTGGTATGAAAAAAATAATAAAAGAATGGGATATAAATCTGATGAATACATAAACTTAAATTTAAAATTATATGGATTCATTGTCACTTTCAGTAGGTAATGGTGCGAGCTTTTTAACACAACGCGTACACTCACCCGCGACAGTTTTTAATCGCACTGTACGTATTATGCCGTCTGGTCCTGGATATGCCTCAATAACACGTCCCAATCGCCATTGGAATGGTGGAGAGTTGTCTTCGCGTAAGAGTACAATAGAACCTTGTTTGATTGTATGAGTACCTTTGGTCCATTTGCGGCGAACATTTAACTCATTGATGTATTCTTTATGCCACCTGGTCCAAAAATCTTGTTTGACTTTCTGGATCTGTTGCCAGGTAGATAGTCGGTTTGTTGGAGTCATCTGGAAATCCTGTTGAGGTAAACTCGAAAAAGAATCGCCATTGATAAGGTGAAAGGGAGTCAATGCTTGAAGGTCATTAGGATCTGAGGAAATAGGTGTTAATGGACGGGAATTTAACACAGCTTCTATTTCAATGGTAAGGGTGTTAAATTGTTCTGCAGTGAAAGTTGCGTTGCCAATAACTCTTTTGAGATGGTATTTGAACGATTTGACGGCGGCTTCCCAAAGACCACCAAAATGCGGGGCTCTGGGTGGTATAAAATGCCATGTTATGCCTTGGGTTGCCAAATATTGATGCACGACCTTGTTATGATTATCAGACATTAGTAATGTTTGTAAGTCTTTCAGCGCGTTGTTAGCGCCTACAAAATTAGTTGCATTGTCTGATGAAATAGATGCGCATTTCCCTTGTCGAGAAATGAATCGCCTTAAAGCAGCTAGAAAAGCATCTGTTGTCAAGTCAGATACGGTTTCAATATGTACAGCTTTAGTGCACATACAAACAAAAATTGCTACGTAGATTTTTATGAATGATTTGTTACGATACTTTTTCTCTTTTATGAGAAAAGGACCGCAATAGTCTACACCAACATTTGTAAACACTTTCGTCTGCTCTGTCCTTATCTTGGGTATACTACCCATTGGATACTGTACAGGTAAGGGGTTGGCTCGTGCACACTTAACACAAGCACGAACGACATGTCGAACTTGATTACGACCATCAATTGGCCAATAATTCTGTCGTATTGCATAAAGGGTAGCCTGGGTACCACCGTGTAGAGTGTTAAGATGCTCTTGTTGTATTAAAAGTTTTGTAACGTGGTGTGACTTGGGTAATAGAATAGGATGTTTTTGCTGATAAGAGAACGTTGTATTTTGAAGTCGGCCGCCCACTCTTAGTAAACCGTTGTTGTCTAAGAAGGGTTGCAAATTTAAAAGTTTGCTATTTGATGGCACGGTGTTATGTTTATGAAGATGTTTGATTTCTGTAGGAAATTCAATTTGTTGCAATAAATAAATAATCCTCTCTGATGCATGTTGTAATTGTTCAACAGTTAACCATTCGTTTCTCTGAGATGTTGGTCGAAATTGTAAACATCTGGCAATGATTCGTTGTAACTGAATATAAGAGGAATAACGGGTAAGTATGCTATTATCGAACTGAAGGGCTAAACATGTGGATTTCCGGATCCCAATATCGGTAGCAGGTTTAATGACCGGTTGAATAGGCCAGTCTGCCTCACCATCGGCTAGCCAAGTTGGGCCCTTATTCCAAATAGCGGCTTTCTTGAATTCTTCAGGCAGGAGACCACGGGATACCAAATCAGCTGGATTATGTTGTGTTCGTACATGTTTCCATTCTACGTTAGTGGTTTTTTGTTGAATGTTAGATACTCGATTGGCTTCAAATGTTTTAAGCAAATGTGGTGATGTATATATCCATTGAAGTGCAATCATCGAATCTGTCCAAAATATGGTGCGGTGTATGGGTATATGAATAGCCTTTAAAATTGAATTATATATATCGGCTAACAATGCAGCTGCACAAAGCTCTAGTCGAGGTATGGTTTGTTTATTTTTTAGTGGCGCGACCCTTGATTTCGCGCAGTAAAGACCCACACGAACACTGCCGTCTTGACCTGTTGAACGAAGATAAAGGCATGCTCCGTAAGCCTTCTCACTCGCATCACAGAAACCATGCAGTTGGATCTCTTTTGGTTTGTCGTGTAATATATTTCTTTGAAATGAAAGGTCATTTAAAATAGGTAACTGGGATATGAAAATTTTCCACCTGGTATGAAGTTGTATGGGTATAGATTCGTCCCAATCAAGTTGTAATCTCCAAAGTTCTTGCATAATTAATTTTGCAGTAACCACTACTGGGTTAAGTAATCCTAGTGGATCAAAAATACGTGCTATTTCTGAACAAACGGTTCTTTTTGTTATTCTATTGTTGGTACGGGGTGTAACGGTATATATTATGGCATCTTGAGAAGAATTCCAATGAACTCCTAGTGTTTTTAATGTTGCGGCGTTATTGTCTTGTAGTTGTAGATTTATATTGTGATCCGGTATTGTTTGGAGTACTTCAGGTGTGTTAGAAGCACATTGACGAAGATTAAAACCACCACTTCTGAGTAAATTGGTAATCTCTTCTCTTAACTGAATGACTTCTTCAATGGTATCAGCACCGGAAAGTAAATCGTCGACATACAGATCTCTTTTTAATACCTTGGAAGACATGGGGTATGTGTCCTTTTCATCGTCGGCTAATTGGTGTAGGCACCTAACAGCCAGATAAGATGCTGGTTTCAACCCAAATATTAATCGGTTGAACTGATAAATACAAGGTGGACCACATTCTTCCTGCCAAAGAATGCACAGAAACTTTCGATCTTCTTCCGTTATCATAACTTGTAAATACATCTTCTCTATGTCACCTGTTAGTACGTGATTATGAAGTCGAAATCGTAACAGTAGAGAAAATATATCATCTTGTATTATGGGACCTCCCATTAACACGTCATTTAAGGTGAGTCCACTACTTGATGCAGCCGATCCGTCGAATACGACCCTAACTTTCGTGGTCATGCTGGATTCTTTTATTACTGCTTGGTGCGGTAGAAAAAATGCGTTAAGGGGCGGGGCATCGAGTTTGGTCATGTAGCCCAAATCTAAGTATTCATGTATTACTTTACTGTATTGCTTTTGGAGATCAGGGTTCTTGTTGAATCGTTTGAATAATGATTGAAGGCGTCGTAATGCCATTATATATGATTGTCCCAATGAATGTTGTTTTTCATTGAATGGTAACGACACGGTATATCGACCATCTGGGTTTCTTTTGAAATGTTGTATGAAATGATTTTCGCATGCAGTTTCTTCAGGCGAAAGGTATTTGTTTGTTGCACCCTCTTCGATTTCCCAAAATCTTGAGAGATCAGTTTGGAATGAAGTAAATAGGCATTTTGTTTTGCGTATTTCATTGTAAGATGGTAAACTTCCGCCAATTATCCATCCTAATTGGCTTTTTTGAAGAATCAGATCCGGTTGTTGTGGAGATGAAAGTGGGATTTGTCCTGCGCTTAACAGGGATAATGATGTGCCAGATCCGATAAGGAGTTGTACTGATAATGGTTTATGAAATTCGGGATCTGCCAACCGTAAATTTGCTGGTATGTTTAAGAGATCACGATTGAACTGTTGTTCTGGTGTATGAGATGTGATTTGTGGTATTGCTAAGAAGTCGAGTTTTCTTTGGTATTTGTTGTATATTGATTTGATAGTGGCCGTGACACTATAATGTGAAATGGTAGTTAATTCATTTAACGCACCAATAGGTATATGATGTTTGTTGATAGGTAACTTCAATGTTTTGGCGAGGTTTTCGGTAATGAAATTTTTTGTTGATGCGGTGTCAATGATAGCACGACATCGTATAGGTGTAGATGTGTTGTCCATAATGTGAACAATTGCAGTTGGTATTAAATCATCAGTAGGTGTTTCCAAACTGAACGATTGTGTGTGATTAGGTATTAGTCAAGAATTAGAATGATTCTGTGTGACAGACTGTACGTTACGAGAAGTTGTTGGGGTTGTAGAGCTGACCTGAGATGGGTGACTGCCACTTGAAGATAGTGCAGTTATCGGATGTAGGAATGTGTTGTGTTTTTCGTTACACACTCTACAAGTACCTGCTTTACACTCATTTATGGGATGCTTTTGTCCCAAACAATTTTGACACAGGGATGCGGTTATCACTGCTTGCTTACGTTGAGTGATGGGCATTGCTCGGAAATCTGCACAACGATAAATGGGATGGTTTCCCTGACAGATGGAACAACGATCATCAATATTTTTTATAAATTTCTTTTGTGTACTTGTAACAAAGGTTTGATTGCGGCCTTGAATTTTACTGCTACTGCTGTTGTTACACTTGTATGGGGGTTTGAGAAGTTTTTCTTTGGGTCGTGGATAAGAGCTGTCGGTACAATCACCTCTTTTTTCTAAAAACTCTAGTAGTGAAGTGTATGATGGCATTTTATTATCGGAAAGCGTGGTTTCCCACAGGTATTTGGTATGATTGCTAATTTTGGTTAGAATTAAATAAATGAGAAAACTGTCACAATTTTCAAGAGATTGACCCAATCCTTGTAAGGCCCGTAAATGTTGTCGAACGGTGTCGATAAGATCATCAATAGCTTCTGGAGTATCTCTGGCTAATCGGGGATAATTATGTAATATATCCCAGTGTCTGAAAATCGCTCTTCTGGTGTTGTCATACTTTTTGGCTAAGATATTCCACGCCTCTTTATAATTATCAGCTGTATGTTCAAGGGACTCAATTGCTCGTAATGCTTTGCCTTCTAACGCATCTTCCAGGTATTGAAATTTGTCTACAGGTGGGATACTATCGTTGTCACCTACACGAGCGAGAAATTTGTCCCGAAATGACTGCCATTCTTCTATTCTACCATCGAATTTCGGTAAGCTAATTTCCGGTAACCTGATGTTGGGTTTATTTGATATGATCTGCGATGTGGACTGATTAGGTTTGATTTCAGGTGTTTCAGGTGTATGTTTTTCAATTATTTCTTCAGCCATTGCGACTATTTTGTAGTGTTCTTCCTCCATAGATTCGAGTTCTTGAATATGCTCTTCTATTTCATCTGTTTCTGTTTCTATTAGGGAGTTGTGTATTTTATAAATTCCGTGGAAATGTTTCTTATAAGCTTCGAATTTTATTTTTAAAAGCCGAATGTTTGATTCTGTATCTTCACTTTGAAGATATTCTAGGAAGTTATTGGTACGTGCCTTTATAGCATCTCTTTTGCGAATTAAAGACATTATGAATACTTATGCGTAGGTAAAGGAATAAGAAATTAAACTGAGTTTAAACAATCTGAATAACAGGAATATATACAAGGAAATGGCGAAACTAAAACGAGCCTACCTTGATGATGTTGAACAAATACGCCGTTGTCGCCAATTTGCTCTGGATTGCTGATTCTTTCACTGGATGTTGTGAGAATGGTATTTGATGAAGGCAGGTGAATTTTCACTTCACTCGCGTAATCCAATGAAATGCACTGATATCGTTAGTTTTTCACTCGTAAAACAAAAAACAATCCGGCTCGAAGGACCAAAAAATGTTGCGTCACACACGCCGATTTCTCATTGTGTGGATAGTTGGAGTATGAAAGGTATATGCTTGGTATGATGATGATGAATTTTGTAGTAAGAAATATCTGAGTCTGGTTAAAGGTAGGTATATTGAAAACGTATCGCACTATTTACACTATTTACAACATTGATTTGAATATAAAACGTTTGTATTATTAAATGAATTGATTTGAGGTAGGTATATGAAATATGATAAAAATGCCGTAGGAATAGGTCTGGTGTTCTATTCAAAGGTTAGAAGAAGACTCTCTCGTCATGAGAAAATAGGAACATGAAAGAATGTTACGTTAAATAAAGATAAGAAAGAGGTGCCAATTGACAAGATAAGTGGTTAGATATATGCAAGCATGGATTTTAGGGTGAAGTAGAAGACAAGAAAAACGTTTTAGCTGTGAACTATAAAATAACAAAATGAGTAAACATGTATATATACTATGTTAAATAATTAAAAATTATGTGTAAGAAAAATTGAATGTAAAAAATATGAATTATGGTTATAGATACAAATAATTGTTGCACATATGCAACAAATAGATAGTTTTGGTAGAGTTCAGTGCTGTACTCAGGAAAAATTTTAAAACAACTAAATTTAAGAGTATATTATCTTTTAATTAAAAATTAAAAATGGCTTTAGATTTAGTCGTAAAAATAACAGGGCTGTATTACAGAAAATTGATGATAGCCTCTCAAAGACGAGAAAGGCGACATTTAAAGTATTTCCACCATTGAATAGAACAAAAAAAATGGCTCTGCAAAACTGCAGCTTATTCTGATATACGTTCTTAAGTAAATCCAGAAAAAAGCAAAACAAAGCGTATCTCTTATCATTTACGAGATCTTAATGTTATCCCATCCGTATCTGAGGCACACTGTGTAAGATACTATTTAGTCATATTTTTAAATAATTCGAAATATGTTAATTCGATTCAAGTCCTATTCGCATGCTCCTACAGTTTATTAAATGAGATCGACTACTTAGGTCCTTAGTTTGCATCTTGTTTAATGTTACACGTCTTTTATGTCACAAATTAACTCCAATTATCAAAACATTAACATACTGGATGTTAAAAAAATGCGCCGCAATTTAGTGGTGAATGATTATGACAGCACCCAACTCGATTGTTGTACGCCGTTGATGTATAACGTACGTTGTTCATTTTTTGGCAATTGAATGTTAAGGGATCGCCACGCCGGGCGGTAACTCCCTTCGGTATGAAAATGTACATCGACCCGTTGATTATCGCAATTGATTTCCCATTGCAGCCAAAACGCGTCCCCTTTCTGCCAGTTATTAGATTCACCATCATCTTCAAACAACAGTCCGCTATCTTGGCCTTTTCCCAACGGCGGAAATAGCAACATATCACGCCGATTATCAGCTAAATGATTTACGTACGCAGTGCGTGCAGAAAGTGGTAGCATAGCACCTGCACGAACCAACAAGGGTAGACGCTCCAAAGGTGCGTCCAACGTAATGGTTTGGCCACCGCAAAACCAGGAACCGGTATAAAAATCGTACCACCCAAGCGAATTTCGAGGCAAATAAACGTCGCGACGTCGCTGCCCCTGTTCCACAACACTAGCCACCAATATATCCCGACCGAGCATAAAATCGTCTGTTTCGGAAAAGGTCATAGGATCTTCCTCATGATCAAGGAATGTGGGACGCAGCATGGGCTCATCGTCCTGACAAGCCTGCCACAGCAACGTATAAATGTAAGGAAGCAAGCGATAACGTAGCACAATCGCATCCCGGATAGCAGGGGTGACCGAAGGATACATCCAGGGTTCGTTCACTGTGCGATCGTCGTTCCAGGAATGGATGGTGAAACGTGGATGCATCACCCCATTTTGCACCCAGCGGACGAATAGTTCAGCGTCTGGTTTCTCACCGGAAAATCCTCCGACGTCGTGCCCCACATTGTAGAGTCCCGAAAGGCTCATACCTAATCCCATACGAATGTTATAGCGCAGAGTTTGCCAACTGGTGCGGTTATCTCCGCTCCATGTTTGCACATAACGTTGCATTCCTGCACATCCTGATCGGGAGATTAGGTAAGGTCTCTTGTTCGGAGCGAATCTCGATTGTGCTTCCATTGAGGCACGCATCATCAGCAGTGCCATTACCGGACGAATATGCTTGATGGAGATTTCCTTTCCGAAACCAAAACAACGCGCTTCGCCATCCCAGACTTCATATTCGTTGTTATCGTTCCAAGTAGCGTCAATACCCATTTCAAGCAATTGTGTCGTGACATTATCCTGCCACCATTTCACCGATTTTGGATTGGTGAAGTCAATATGAGAACCCTCGTCATCCCAGAAGCTTGATATTTCGGGTTTGTCGAATTCGGAATCACGAATAAACAACTTTTGTACGGCCACTTGCTGGTATTTGGGATGGTCGTGCAACAGACAGGGCTTAATATTAGCCGCCAGTTTGAGCCCAGCATCATGAAACGCCTGGGACATGACTTTGGGCTGAGGCACTTTGTCGTAATTCCAGTTGAACACATAACGTTTATTGTTGATTGAAGTATAGCCGGAAGAAAGCTGGAACGAATCGCATGGGATGTCGTACTCGCGGCACAATTTAATGAACTTCATCAGTTGATTTTGGGCGTCAGGAGCATCAGTATAGTGCATGGTGGAACCGCTGTAACCTAAACTCCACTTAGGTCCGAAGAACGTTTTACCTGTTAAGCGTACGAATTTTTTTGTTACGTCAAGTATTTGAGGTCCCAAAATGAGATAGTAATCTAAATCGCCCGCTTCGGCATGATAGCGGCTGTAGGGAAGATGATAATTGTCCAATTCGTTGCCCAAATCAAGTTGGGTGGTGGTTAAATTGTCATAAAACAAACCAAAGCTCACGCCATTATTGTTGCGTCGAGTAATTGTGAAAGGTATATGTTTGTAAAGCGGATCCGTTGAAGCCGCGTTGTATCCCATCGCATCCAGGTTACGCATTTCAAAGCGGCGTCCAGTACGATTTAGGTCTCCTGACTTTTCACCCAATCCATAGTAAATATCCTGGGGATAACGTCGCTGATGATGCTCGAGACCATCACCGTGGGCATTAAGTCGATAACCGTGGGTCGGGGAATCAGCCGCTAACGGCTGCCATATTCCCTGTTCATTATCACGATAATCCCATTCCAACCACAGGGGCTGGTGCACTGTGACACGCACTTTAGTTGTATTTAAACGAATTTTATCCCCGAGTAGTTCCAATGAGAAGCCTGGTAAACTGAATCCTACGCAGCTTTCACGCGGACGTCCTTCCCAAGGCACGTCAGTCTCTTTGGGGGCGATGCTCCAGGTACGATCCAAGTGCAATTTTCCCTTACGCTTAATCAGTACGCGAAATAAATCATCTTCCAGTACGTAGACACGAAATAAATGTTTTTCATCTACTTTTAATTCGACAAACTCGGCGGTCTGTTGGTATAGGACGCAATTTTTTAAAGTCTTCATGTCAACTAATGCTAAAAAGGATAGGTATTTAAACTTGACGTGGTCGCAAGTGAAAAGAATGATGAACACTAACAAATAATCTCATATGTATATGTATAAACACAAACAGTTGTCTAAATAATAAACAGTAGATAAGAAAGTACAAAACAACTCAGTTATCATCTACTACGAGAGTGGTTCACTTTACTTATGTAACTTATTATTTTAAATTTAATTTTATAAAAGAGGATGATAAAATGTTTCGAGTGTTTTTGATCTGAAGTTTCCTTCTTTGTTATTGAATTTTAATTACAAATGAAAGGCTAGATTAGATTGGAATGTTCAGTTTTTGGGGGGCAAATGTGAAGGTTGATAAAATCAAAACACCCACAAAAAAGTTAATATTTAAATAAAATATACCAGTCTTAGGTACATTGGTTTTGTGCCACGTTAAAGCGCGAATACTGTAGATATTTTATGAGTATGTAAATTTTCGTAAACTGTCGGTGAGTGGTATAGTCCCTATAAATATGAAAATTAGAACAACTAAGGACGAGTAAAATTCCATGTTGGTAATGGTAAAAAACAAAGATAAGACATGCCTACGAAGCTGCATTGAAACGCAAATAAATATAGCAACATGATAAAACTACGAAGGTTAAAACTCAAACTTAGAAAACTATTTGTGATTTGAGCAATATGGGTGTGTTTACAACAGCTGTAACAAAAAAATGTTTAAAACCTTCGTTTACATGTATGTTTAATTTCACACGCTTTTTACGTTATAATGAGAATGATAATGTAATTAAATCCAATTATCCAAACGTTAACATACCGAGTATTAGAATAAATGATTTGTTCTGGGACAAATTCAAGACTTGGCCAGATAGATCAGCAGTGGTTTGTATACTTCTATCAATAAAGTATTTAATTTATTATTTTGTTAATTAATTGTAGATATGTTCAGAAACAGGAA
Source organism: Agrilus mali (assembly GCA_029378335.1). Taxonomy (NCBI): domain Eukaryota; kingdom Metazoa; phylum Arthropoda; class Insecta; order Coleoptera; family Buprestidae; genus Agrilus; species Agrilus mali. The sequence continues at coordinate 10,444,336 of CM055663.1, read as the reverse complement.
AAACGTTAACATACAACGACATTTTCAAACAAAGTCGAAAACTTTCAGGATTTCTGCAGTCAAAACTAAAACTGAAAAAGGACGATATTGTTGCCCTTATCCTACCAAGTATTGCAGATTACGGTGTCATAGTTTTAGGGGCATTAGATGCAGGATTAATAGTGACAACAATTAATCCTCTGTATACTAAAGGTTATATTCGATTCTAATACAAAAAAATTTTTTACATTTTAATTTTTTAGATGAAATCAAACGTCAACTGAACGATTGTGGGGTAAAAGCAATATTTGCGTTAAATGTTGTAACAAATCTCATTAAAGAAGTTATTAAAACAATAGATAATAGTATAAGTGTGATAAGTGTCAGTGTTGAGGTAAATATGATAATTTTTACTCTCTTTCAAAGCTACAGCTCTTAACTTTTTTGTAATATTTATAATTACCTGTTATATTTCTGTATTAGGGTTTCCTTTAATTTAATTTTTTTCTTGTAGAGGAACGAACCCGTAACTCCAGGGATTATAAAATTTCATGAAATAATTGAGAATTCCTCATTTGAATTTAACCCTGTATCTCGAATTCTGGAGGACGACGTGGCTCTTTTGCTTTATTCCAGTGGAACGACAGGTCTACCAAAAGGAGTAGAATTAACACATAAAAATATAGTGTCTAATGTTATACAACAATCCAGTAATGAATCGTTGGATTTTTTAAAATTATTTGAAAGTAAGTGAAATGATATTTATTTTTATATAAAAAAATGGTTACTTTTTTATTTCAAATAATATTTACTATTCTTACAAGGGTAGTTGTACCATTGAACAGTTTTTGAAAATAGTAGTTAAAAACTGGAAATATAAATCCTCACTTTTTATGATACTCAACAAATAAAAAAAAAAATGTATTGCAATAAAATCTGTGTGTACCTCATAGGAAATGTGGTGTCAAATTCTATGGCATTTTTCCACAGTGGAGGCTTATCGGCCATTTTTTTAACCTGGTATTCGGGTTCAAAACTAATAGCTACACCACGAATTAACACAAAAACATTTGCGGAACAATTTGTAACACACAAGCCTAATATAGGAACCTACACTCCACTAATAGGTAAATATAAAATACTCTAAATATTTTTAAAAGGCGATCTACCACTCCTTTATGGAACAATTTACATTTTTTTATATTTATTTTATAAAGGTCAGGTAGAAGGCTGATTTGAGTTAGCAACTCGTCAGCTGCGAGTTGAAGGTTTAATAATAATAGTTTGTTTTTTATCTAGTTCAAATGCTAACAAAAAACGACAGCTTTACGCCTAAAATACTCCAAACATTAAAAATAGTACTTTCGGCGGCAGCACCCTTAGGTGGAACTGATATTGCAAGATTTTACGAAAAAACCCAAAACCAGGCACGTATAATTCAGGGTTATGGACTAACTGAAGCCTCCCCTGCAACACACAGGCTACCCCTAGATGCTGGAAGAGAGAAGATAAGTTCCGTGGGTGTTCTGTTACCGAATACGAAAACTAAAATTATTTCGATCGATAGTAATGACACAAATGGCTTGCCTATTAAACAAACCGGAGAAATTTTGATAAAAGGGCCTCAGGTACGGTATAACTAATTCACCCCTTAAAACAAACTTCATTAACGTAAATTCGAGTCGTTAATAATAACAATGATAAAATAAAACCCGAAATTCGGATTTTTACAGGTTATGAAAGGCTATTTTAAAAATCCGAAAGCAACTAATGAAATTATCACTGAAGATGGATGGCTAAAAACGGGGGATATAGGACATATAGATGAAGACGGTTACCTTTATATTACCGACAGATCAAAGGATTTAATTAAAGTAAGAATTAGCTTAAGTCTGATTGAATTGTTATAAACTTTAATTTAACTTTTTTTCCTTCCTATTACTCAGGTACTTATAAAATGTGTTTTGTTAAAGGTAAAAGGATTTCAAGTAGCCCCAGCAGAATTAGAAGAAATATTACGCGGCCATCCTTCTATTGAGCAAGCGGCCGTCGTCGGAGTTAAACATGAAAGATTCGGGGAAGTACCAAAGGCATTTGTAGTTTTAAAAAACAGCCGTCGAATATCAGAGGGAGATATTAAAGAATTTGTGGCGAACAAAGTAATTAATTATAAGCAGTTGGAAGGTGGAGTTGTTTTCCTGGATGATTTGCCCAAAAGTAGCACTGGGAAAATATTAAGAAAAGAACTTAAGGGAAAATGAAACCTGAAATATTTTATCTATGAATCAATGGTCATTTTTGTTTTCCTATTTTCTATAATAATAATATAGGAAGAAATATCATGTGATCATCCAACTATTGAGCAAGTAGCTGTCATAAGAATTTGGGGATATACCGAGGGCATTTGTAGTTTTAAAAAAGATCGTCAAATAGAGGGGATATTTAAGAGTTCGTGGAAAATAAAGTTATTGTTGATAAACAGTTGGTAAGTGTTGTTTTCCTGGATGATTGGACCAAAGTAACACTGGGAAAATATTAAGAAAAAAACTTAAGGGAATATTAAGTATAAATGTTTTATCTAAGAAGAATTTAGGAAAATATTGGAAACGATATTAATTTTTAATAAATTAATGAATATTTTAGTGTTTGTGTTACTGCTTTTATGTCACCTTAAAGTACGAGTACTGTACCTACTTACTTCATTCAAACAAAAAAACAAAATGAATGACAAACAGGAGATAACACACTCAACAAAGTGGCATTAAGATTTATTTGTACATATTGGGACGTGTTCGGTCACGGAAAACACAATTAACAAAATAAAAATAACGAATTTATTTAATTACTAAAGTTAATTTGACTACACTACAGTTATAAACAAGACTACGCAATTTATTTCACTAAAAAGTCTATTTTCCCGCTCGCTTCTGGTGCAAACACTCGCTATACAATAGACACTATGACTTCTATCGCCTGTTGTTCGCCTATCGATCGCTTCGCTTCCAAACATCAGCTGTTCACTGTCAACTAACTCGGTGTGTGCCGTTTCCGCCTTTTATAGTCTTTTCAGCCTTTTTCTAGGGAATTCTACAGCCGTCTAGTAATCCAATTGTTTTCCCATTGATCTTTGCTGGTGTTTTCTAGATGTTTCAGGAGAGCCGGGAATATTCCTTATGTATTCAGGGAAGATGTTCGTTAATTATGCTCACACCAACTTAATTGGCAAGTACTCGTAACAATATGTTACGAGGATGGATAAAATATAAACGAGCCTTTGTTCATAAAACATTTATTTTGAAAATTTTCACAAAAACACAAATTTCTCTATTTTTCGACATAGGTATCCCCTTTGTTTGATTATACATTTTTCCCAACGGATTGGTAGTTTTTTCATCTCGTTTTCATAAAAAGAAGCAGGGCGGGAGTCTATCCAGTTGTGCACAAACGCCTCCACATGTTCATCAGTCTGAAATCGCTCGCCTCCTAGTGATTCTTTAAGGGGTCCAAATATGTGGAAATAACAAGGGGATAAGTTTGGGCTATATGGATGTTGCTCCGACTGAGTCTAGTGCATTTCACTAATTTGGGCCTGCGTTAAAGCTGCGATGCGAACTCGAGCAGCTTTTTGATCTTCACTCAGCAACTTTGGGACCCAACGAGCTGAAATTTTTCGGAATCCCCAGTTTTTCGTTATGAATGTGTGGACACTCCCATAACTGATGCCGAGTTCAACAGATATCTGAAGCACAGTAGCGTAGTGGTCCCCTTCAATAAAGTTTCTAACGCGTGCAATGTTAACCGGCGATATTCTGGTGCGCGGACGACGAGGATGATTTACATTTTCGACACGATTACGCCCTTCGTTAAATTCTTTGCACCAAACTTTTACCCGTTGCCATGAAAGCGTTTCATTTCCGAACTGTGCTAGCAATCTGCACCAAATTTCAGCTGGTTTCACGTTTTCACGTGTAAGAAACTTAATAATAATCCGTTGCGCAACGCTGCTATGCATCTCTTTCTCACTCATTGTGATAGCTACTAACCAAGCAAACACAGCAATACGACGAGTCGTTTCCGTGTCACCTAATATCCCCACTTCAAGTTGCTAACGCCCGTATGCGCCTTGAACAACTATCCGGCGCTCAATTTAAATATTTGATCCGCCCTCGTATACTGAAGTTTCAGAAAACGTTTTCCTATTTCCTATAATAATATTGGCTAATATAAAAGGTTTCCAAGTAGGGATAACAGTTTTGGAACAAATATCGTGTGATCATTGAACTATTGTGCAAGTGGCTGTCATAGGAATTAGACATGAAAATTTTGGCACAGTACTGAGGGCATTTGCAGTTATAAAAAAGGTAATCCAATATCAGAAAGAGATATTAAAGAGTTCGGGGCGAATAAAGTTATTAGTTACAAGCAGTTGGAAGAGGGAGTTGTTTTCTTGGATGATTTGCCCAAAAGTAGCTCCGACTGGGAAAATATTGAGGAAGGAACTTAAGGGAAAATGAAATATGAAGTATTTTATCTATGAATCAATTTAAAAGATTATTTTAGTGTTTGTGTTATTGATTTTATGTCACCTTAAACCGCGAGTACTGTAGGTTCCTACTTAATTCATTTAAACAAAAGCACAAAATCAGAGACAAACAGTAGACAACATACCTACCTAACAGAAATTGCATTATGATTTATTTGTAAATATGCTGCATTTGCAGAAAACGTTTTCCTATTTCCTATAATAATAATATTGGCAAATATAAAATGTTTTCAAGTTGGGATAACAGATTTGGAAGAAATATAGTGTGATCATTAAACTATTGTGCAAGTGGCTGTCATAGGAATTAGACATCAAAATTTTGGGGAAATACCGAGGGCATTTGTAGTTTAAAAAAAGATTATTCCACATCACAAAGGGATATTAAAGAGTTCGGAGCGAATAAAGTTGGAAGGTGGATGAGGGAAAGGAACTTAAGGACGTTCCCAAAGAGCAGCTGTGCTCAACTTGTTAAAAATGATTCCATTGCGTCGTTTTTCAGATCTGGCAGCATTGTATTTTTACTGTGCCTGAGATACGTGTTGTTTATGTAGAGAAAAAAATATGTTACTAGGATTTTATGTTAATTCAAAGTTTATGATGTTAATATGCTACTTATTTATATTAAATTCGAATAAATATTTTACTTGTTATAAAAATGAGCTCATTTTTAATATTTTTTATAACAAAACCAACCTACCGCTTGTCATAGTGATTTTACAGAAAGATATTCGTTATATCTTACAATTGTAAGAAAATTACTATTGTTATTTAATAAAATATTCGCTTTAACATCGATCGGGATAGGGTTCCCATGTTAAATATATAGAAATTTACTACCGCAAGAACGATTGAAAAAATTCCTATTATTATATATGTATTAACTTTCAAAAGAATCGTAAGAACATTGATTTTTTGGGAAGGTCCTTAAGGGAAAATGAAGTATGAAGTATTTTATCTATGAATCAATTTAAAAGAATATTTCAGTGTTTGTGTTATTGGTTTTATGTCACCTTATAGGGGAAGTACGCTACCTACTTAACCCATCCAAACAAAAATACAAAATGAGACAAACAAGAGACCAAAATACCTAGCAAAAGTTGCATTAAAATTGATCTGCTATGTAAAAGTTGCAGAGAACGTTTTCATTCAATTTACGTGTTATGTGCGATTTTGTCAAAACAAAAACCCGAAAATTTATGTACATTTGAAACTATAACATGAACCTCCTTTCTCTTGCCCTGTTAATTAATAAAATAAAAACTTCGCATGAGAAATAAAAAGTGCAACTCGCGCGGTTTTTACAAAAACTTCATTGACTTATTCACCATAAATTATCTCGTGTGTACAGAGGCATTAACACACATTCACACACGCACACATACAGAAGTGTAGATATACAAAGACACATTTTATTTGTTGTAGAGTCCATAAAACGATTGATTTGTCCTCTTTTAGTTTTACATCAAACTATTCAACGTCGCAAACTTGTAAACAACGAAAAGTGGCACAAAAGGCCACGCAAAAATTACCAAGTGCATTTACGTTACTATACTAGTAGACGTAACATCACGGCAATAGTTAGCACACAGAACACGCTGCATCTGATGGTGGATTCCTTTTTATTACGTAGGAAATTTGTTTTTATTTAATAACGTAGGTACAAATTTGGCAAAGAATAATTGTCATTGAGGAAGAAATGGAAATTGCTTTTCAGTATAATATATTATATGTTATATGTAGGTACGTCCCTGGAAGAAATGCTAAACTTTTTGATTAATTTGAAAAAGGTTCGATAGAGTTACTGGATGCGCAAAATATTATCGAAACTTTGCAGGGCGACATGGTAATCTAAAAAGAACCATCCCCACCAAGATGTAATTCAAAAACTGAATGGCGATATAATGTGAACGCTCTGTATGTCTTGTATCGCAACTTCCTTCACTCACCAATACGTACGTTCATACATACCAATAGTTACTACAGGTGTGCGAGGTGTATGTGAATGTAAAGTTAAAACAAGGCAAATGCCAACAAGTCGCGGTCCGAACAGCGGCCGATGGTTCTTTCTAAATCCTGCAAGTACATAGTGATATTTATTTAGTTAGTTAGTAGTGGTTTGTCCGTAGAAGAAGTACGGGCTCTTAAGACACAATTCTCTCTTCTAATCCGCGTCCGAGCGAGTCTCTTTATTACCTTTTGGAGCTTTCGCGAATTTTAACCGTGTGCCCTAGTTATCGAACTTCTCGGAGATGATGGACTTCGGAGAACGGACAGTCCTTACGACAAACCAGTCGATGGTATGTGAATCCCCGCGGGCCGTGCAAGAAAAATAAGGAACTCTCGACAAGTACGTTTCGTAATCGCGGTGGTAACACATACTTATAGTACCTATTAAAAGTATTAATTAATGTGACCTAATAGATAAATAAAGTGGCGGTTTTTGTGTAGGTATAAAAGATTTCGGAAAATTTTTCTTTATTCCCGAATCGATCAAAGGAGTTTATCAACTATAAGACCTCAAGGTAATTAATAAAGTTTAAAAGTTTCTGAAACTAGGTATTTTTTAGTAGAATTCGAAAATAACTCTACAAAAGAGGGTAATTCAATTACTTGTGAGGAATCATTGACTTAAAGAATTAAAAATCAATCGATTCTTTAACTGATTGGTCAATAAATCCGAAATTAATGAGCGTTAAAAAACGTGAAAATTCAATACAAACGTTTTTAGAATACTTATAGAAAATATTCCTCAAACTATAATTTAATTCACTGACTTACTTAAAATTATTATTTTGTTACTTCAAAGTTTAAATTCTGCAGCAGTGGTTTACGAAAACAACTTTCATCACGAATAAGTATCTTTTATAGTTGAAAGTTCAAGATTAACTTTCTTGCTCAATGTAAAATCAAGAATATAAATAACATAAATTTCTATACCAACGTTTCTAAAATAACATTTAAAAATCAAGACAACATCAAGATTGAAGTTTCGAAATTCATCAAAAAACTGCGCTTTTCATAATTCAATCGTAAAAGTTTTAAAAACTTAAAAATTATCTTTATGGAAGATTTACTGAATTTCAAAATAATTTTGGAATTTAAAAAAAAAAATAAATTAGTCATACACTTAATAACTTTAAGTAGTATGTATAAAATACAAAAGTAAGATCAATTATCCTTTTGGGACTACTCGTAGGATTGATGAGCATTAAAAAAAGAAACTCCCAATGTTTTTAGAATATAAAAAGAACTTGTTTCGTGGTTTCCAAACTAACATTTAATTTATTTACTAAATTATTATTTTGTTACTTCAGTGTTTAAATTTTGCAGCAGCAATTTACGAAAACAACTTTAATTACATCATTAAAAAAACATTAAATATAATCGTAAAAGTTTTAAAAACTGTTTTTTAAAATAAGTTTGGATTTTGAAAATAATCCCATAAAAGGGTAAAAATTTAACTAGAATCTCTAGGGAGTCATAGACTCAATAACTTCAATAAGATATATAAAGTACAAAAGTAAGATTAATTATCCTTTTGGGATTAAGTACTCACAGGATTGATGAACATTAAAAAAAGAAACTCTCTATGTTTTTATAGTAAGTAAATAAAGAACTTCTTTTGTAGTTTTCAAATTAAAATTGCTATTTTGTTACCCCAGTGTTTAAATTCTGTAGCAGTGGTTTACGAAAATAACTTTCATCACGAAATAATATTTTTTTATCTTAGTTGAATGTTCAAAGTTAATTATCTTGCTCAATGTAAAATAATATTAATTTCTATATCAACTTTCCTTAAGTAAGACTTTAAAAATTATTAAGTTTCAAAATTCATCCAAAAACATTTTTTTATAATCCAATCCAAAGTTTTGAAGATTTAAAAAAACTGTTTTTATAAATTTTTTACTGTCTTAAAATAATTTTGGAATTTGAAAATAATCCCACAAAAGGGTGGCAATTTAACTAGTTCCCACCTCTAATGAGTGTTAAGAGTTAATAAGTTTATTAAGGAGTATAAAGTACATAATTAAGATCAATTATCCTTTTGGGGCTACTTCCAAGATTGATGCTAACATTAGCAATGTTTTTAGAATATAAAAAGAACTTTTTTAGTGGTTTTCAAACTAACATTTCATTCACTTACTAAATTATTATTTTGTTACTTCAAAGTTTAAATTCTGCAGCAGTGGTTTACGAAAACAACTTTCATCACGAATAAGTATCTTTTATAGTTGAAAGTTCAAGATTAACTTTCTTGCTCAATGTAAAATCAAGAATATAAATAACATAAATTTCTATACCAACGTTTCTAAAATAACATTTAAAAATCAATAGACAACATCAAGATTGAAGTTTCGAAATTCATCAAAAAACTGCGCTTTTCATAATTCAATCGTAAAAGTTTTAAAAATTTAAAAATTATCTTTATGGAAGTTTTACTGTTTTAAAATAATTTTGGAATTTGAAAAAAAAAATTAATTAGTCATACACTTAATAACTTCATTAAGGAGTATAAAATACAAAAGTAAGATCAATTATCCTTTTGGGACTACTCACAGGATTGATGAGCATTAAAAAAAGAAACTCCCAATGTTTTTAGAATATAAAAAAAAAACTTCTTTCATGGTTTTCAAACTAACATTTAATTCATTTACTAAATTATTATTTTGTTACTTCAGTGTTTAAATTTTGCAGCAGCAATTTACGAAAACAACTTTAATTACATCATTACAAAAAAACATTAAATATAATCGTAAAAGCTTTTAAAGATTTAAAAATTGTTTTTTAAAATAATTTTGGATTTTGAAAATAATCTCATAAAAGGGTAAAATTTAACTAGAATCTCTAGGGAGTCATAGACTCAATAACTTCAATAAGATATATAAAGTACAAAAGTAAGATTAATTATCCTTTTGGGATTAAGTACTCACAGGATTGATGAACATTAAAAAAAGAAACTCTCTATGTTTTTATAGTAAGTAAATAAAGAACTTCTTTTGTAGTTTTCAAATTAAAATTGCTATTTTGTTACCTCAGTGTTTAAATTCTGTAGCAGTGGTTTACGAAAATAACTTTCATCACGAAATAATATTTTTTTATCTTAGTTGAATGCTCAAAGTTAATTATCTTGCTCAATGTAAAATAATATTAATTTCTATATCAACTTTCCTTAAGTAAGACTTTAAAAATTATTAAGTTTCAAAATTCATCCAAAAACATTTTTTTATAATCCAATCCAAAGTTTTGAAGATTTAAAAAAAATAATTTTGGAATTTGAAAATAATCCCACAAAAGGGTGGCAATTTAACTAGTTCCCACCTCTAATGAGTGTTAAGAGTTAATAAGTTTATTAAGGAGTATAAAGTACATAATTAAGATCAATTATCCTTTTGGGGCTACTTCCAAGATTGATGCTAACATTAGCAATGTTTTTAGAATATAAAAAGAACTTTTTTAGTGGTTTTCAAACTAACATTTCATTCACTTACTAAATTATTATTTTGTTACTTCAAAGTTTAAATTCTGCAGCAGTGGTTTACGAAAACAACTTTCATCACGAATAAGTATCTTTTATAGTTGAAAGTTCAAGATTAACTTTCTTGCTCAATGTAAAATCAAGAATATAAATAACATAAATTTCTATACCAACGTTTCTAAAATAACATTTAAAAATCAATAGACAACATCAAGATTGAAGTTTCGAAATTCATCAAAAAACTGCGCTTTTCATAATTCAATCGTAAAAGTTTTAAAAATTTAAAAATTATCTTTATGGAAGTTTTACTGTTTTAAAATAATTTTGGAATTTGAAAAAAAAAATTAATTAGTCATACACTTAATAACTTCATTAAGGAGTATAAAATACAAAAGTAAGATCAATTATCCTTTTGGGACTACTCACAGGATTGATGAGCATTAAAAAAAGAAACTCCCAATGTTTTTAGAATATAAAAAAAAAACTTCTTTCATGGTTTTCAAACTAACATTTAATTCATTTACTAAATTATTATTTTGTTACTTCAGTGTTTAAATTTTGCAGCAGCAATTTACGAAAACAACTTTAATTACATCATTACAAAAAAACATTAAATATAATCGTAAAAGCTTTTAAAGATTTAAAAATTGTTTTTTAAAATAATTTTGGATTTTGAAAATAATCTCATAAAAGGGTAAAATTTAACTAGAATCTCTAGGGAGTCATAGACTCAATAACTTCAATAAGATATATAAAGTACAAAAGTAAGATTAATTATCCTTTTGGGATTAAGTACTCACAGGATTGATGAACATTAAAAAAAGAAACTCTCTATGTTTTTATAGTAAGTAAATAAAGAACTTCTTTTGTAGTTTTCAAATTAAAATTGCTATTTTGTTACCTCAGTGTTTAAATTCTGTAGCAGTGGTTTACGAAAATAACTTTCATCACGAAATAATATTTTTTTATCTTAGTTGAATGCTCAAAGTTAATTATCTTGCTCAATGTAAAATAATATTAATTTCTATATCAACTTTCCTTAAGTAAGACTTTAAAAATTATTAAGTTTCAAAATTCATCCAAAAACATTTTTTTATAATCCAATCCAAAGTTTTGAAGATTTAAAAAAAATAATTTTGGAATTTGAAAATAATCCCACAAAAGGGTGGCAATTTAACTAGTTCCCACCTCTAATGAGTGTTAAGAGTTAATAAGTTTATTAAGGAGTATAAAGTACATAATTAAGATCAATTATCCTTTTGGGGCTACTTCCAAGATTGATGCTAACATTAGCAATGTTTTTAGAATATAAAAAGAACTTTTTTCGTGGTTTTCAAACTAACATTTCATTCACTTACTAAATTATTATTTTTTTACTTCAGTGTCTAAATTCTGAACTTTCATCACGAATAACTATTTTTAATAGTTAAAAGTTCAAAATTAACTTTCTTGCTCAATGTAGAGTCAGTCAGAAATAAAAATAATATGCATTTTCATCAACTTTCCTAATATGCCAACTAAAAATTTGATATTCATCGAAAAAAGTTGTTTTTCATAATATAATCGTAAATTAACGTTTGTAAAAATGTCTTGAACAAAAACACCAACAAAAAGAAAAATTTTTTGGCAGTGTTATAAATAACGGTAAATCATTGGCACAGTTAGTTATTAGCTTAGGTGCAAATTAGTTTAAATCTTATATAATAATTAACCATTCAAACAGTACATTTGAAAAAATGTAGGGTAACTAATTTCCATCTTTCACTCAACTTCCTTTAACTACTTAAATAAGAAATCAGATAATGTTACGCCAAAGTTATTTAACAGATCGTTCGTTCTTTTTTCCCATTTCTAAAGAGAGCAAACAACTTTTCTGTAAGATATCACCAGATAAATTATAAAATAAAATATTAGTAAACGCAAAAATATATTTTTTCAAATTAAGGACACGTATTTACTTAAATTTTGTACTTAGGTATTCAGGGTTACAACGCCTTTCAAAAGTTAATGACTTAACGAATTAAATATTCATTAAAAACAAACACAAAATTCCTATTAGCAAAGTATACCGAAAAGTGTTAAAGAATTAATTATGGAGATATTTTCTTTACCACAAAGTGTAGCTCGTTTGATATTAAAAATATTTGCAATGCTTTGGATTTTCAATCAAAAAACCATTCGCAAATTAAAATTTTTAATTAACATTTAAATTTGTCTTTCATTGGATTGAACAGGTCCGTCTCAAAGATAATTGTGGAAAGTGTTTGGACAAATTTATCAAGTAAAAACCATTAAAATAAAGGTCCGACCGACCAATACCAATATGTATTACCAATCAACTTTATGTATAAATAAATAACAAGAGTAGACGTACTTCTAAGTCATGCACTAAAAGGTTACTTTTATACTTAGTTATATTTATAAAGTGTACTCACCTGGTTGTAGGTGAAAGGTAGATACCGAGTCGTTATTTTTTTCATGGTCGTCTACTTCCCAAACGATTCATTAAACACACACACTGTACAACTTGGGGCGCATGCTCTATCATCTGGAATGTAAAGAAATACTTTTTATAACTGTTGTCCACATTACGTAATGTATTTACTTAATACAGTTAAGGAGTTTGAAAATGTTAAAGAACAGAATCAGATTAAGGTGGAACTGCGGGAGGTACGTGTGCATACCTTTATGTGATGGAACCTCACATTACATCAGTGCTTTCACAAGAAGTTTAATACTCTAATTTATGGGTCGCGAAACTTTTTTAATCATCGACCCCTTTAAAGTAATTTACTGTTAATTAAAATAAAACTTTATTAGATACTGTGTTGTACCAGTGACGGATTTAGACATTTGTCGCCCATAGGCTATTCAAAATTTGCCGCCCCTACTGACTGACACCTGCAATTCTATACCCTAATTAACAATCAATTTTTTCTCAATGAAATTGCAACTTTATGATTGTATTATATTTTTATAAGAGTAATCAACAAATATTGATACGAATTCATTAGGATTAAAAATGTAAGAATGTTAAGAAGAACTTTCGTTGAATGGATATTTACAGCTTTTATTCATTACAATATTATCATTATTGTTTTTTTTAATTACTTATCATCATTCTAAGAAATGTATAATATTTATGAAATTCTGTGCAATAATTTGCAATTTTTTACGTGTAAATTTATTAAATTTTTATTCTACACTCAAACAGTTTGTTAATATTATCAGAAATATCAATAGAAAAGTATTAATTTTCCACATATATATCTATATAATATTTGTTATTGTTATTTTTAAGCAATTTTTTTTCGGATCCCATTTCTCTTCGAATAGATATATTTAAGTGGTGAAACATATTACACATTAATTGAATTGTGTGGGTGGACCTAAAGAAAAAATTATGGCAATAATTAATTTAAAAAATTGGTAAAAATACTAAATTTAAAATGTAACACTTAAACGCTATTGGTATATTATAAAAATTCAAAATCACAATAGTATATTTTATAAATAAGCGTTTAGTAATTTTTCATATACAGACGTTAGTGTATTCAGTGTACTGTATAGCACTAAAATATTGTAATTTTTGTTGTTTTTTTGAGCCTCGTTTTTTTCCGTGTATAAGATAATATTTTTTTTTAATTTCTGTGACAAAAAATTTTTGAGCAATGTTTGCCGCCCCCTAACATCCGCCACTGTGTTGTACATTTATTTTATGATTTTAAACATTTATTAAAATAATGGTACATTGTGTAACAATAGTTTTATGAAAAATATATTAATGATGAAATTGAAATACCTTAATATTTATTAAATAATAAGTAATTATAAATAAGTATAAATAATAAGTAAAGTAACTACAGATTTATTGCTTCTTAATCAATGAGATGGGTGTGTGGTGTTTTTTGCAAGGTTCGCTATATTGGATTCAAAATTGGTCAATTTTAATCTAAAATCCCCTCGAAATTCCACATTTAATTTATTTCTGTACTTATTGTTAGTCAAGATTGAATTTACGTGACTGAAACCGGCTTCAACCCTATAGGAACTTAGAAATGCTAGCATAAGTGGCTGAGCTATTTCGTAAAGTTTTACATATTTTTGCATTATATTTATACATACTCAATTAGATATGTGTGATTTGCGTATTAAGAACTGTTTTTTCTTCGACCCCCAATCGACCCTTCCGATTCAGATCGACCCTCGCTTTTGTTAAATAGACCCCTGGGAGTCTATATAGACTACTTTGGCGACCTCTGCTCTAATTTATTTAAACGTTTAGTAAGAAATTTTAAGACAAAAAACAAGAAGAGCTGACATCATGAGACTAGTTCACAAGACCAAGAATCTAAATTATAACTCAATTTTTATTAGAGATTATTTCATCAATAATGTTGAATGCAATTTAACGATTATTGATTGAGTGAAAAGTTATCTGTTCAAATATTAATCAAGGGCGAATTTAATGTTGAAAATAGAACCTAAATTCATGCCAATGTGGAATACCAAAACAGGATATATTCGCTGTGTTACAGTTATAAAATCGCGACCTTAATTCCAGTTGAAGTTGATTCCTTATTACATACGCATTCTCACACGTATGTAACTTAAAACTGAAACACATTTTAAAACCGATGAATTATTTTTTTCAACTTAGTCTAAAATACTTTTATCGATTTTACATGTTTGCTAAGCCCTATATGGGGTTTTCCAATGGATGACCACCACAGAATCAGATTAAGGTGGAACTGCGTGAGGTACGTGTGCATAGGTAGATCCATACCATCATGGGATCTAACCTTCACATTATATCAGTGCTTTTACAAGAAGTTCGCTAATTTTTTGCGAACAATTTAATACTCTAATTTATTTAAATGTTTTGTACAAAAATTTAAGACAAAAAAACTTTTGTAAAACAGGAAGAGCTGACATCCTGAGACTAGTACACAAGTACACTACAAGAATCTAAATTATAACTCGATTAACTTAACGATTATTGATTGAGTGAAAAGTTATCTGTTCAAATATTAATCAAGGGCGAATTTAATGTTGAAAATAGAACCTAAATTCATGCCAATGTGGAATACCAAAACAGGATATATTCGCTGTGTTTAACAGTTATAAAATCGCGACCTTAATTCCAGTTGAAGTTGATTCCTTATTACATACGCATTCTCACACGTATGTAACTTAAAACTGAAACACATTTTAAAACCGATGAATTATTTTTTTCAACTTAGTCTAAAATTTTTTATCGATTTTACATGTTCGCTAAGCCCTCCCTATAAGGGGCTTTCCAATGGATGACCACGTAGACTCAAAATTCCAAAGAATTATGGTAATTAAATGAATTTTTGTCTTTTAAAAACCGTAAATTTAAAAATATCAGGCATTGATAAATTGTATTATACATACAGATGTAAAAGTACCTATCTGTTGAAGAAAAATTGTTAGTACAGCTTTCCAAAGAACTGTTATAGAGTATATGCGGGTATGTACGTACCTACATACTTATAAATATAGGTATGTGGATAATAATTTATTCAATCAATTTGAATATGAAATAACACTGCACCAAAGAATCTGTTACGTGTTTTTATATATTAATATAAAGATAGGATGCATAATACTGTTTCGAATTGCATCAGTTGTGGAACAATTTTCCATCGATTAACTTTCATAATAGACACGTAGTACGTTTACACAGAAAGATACAATCATCGACCATGTCGGAATGGCAAAAATGGTCAAACGTACTGTATTCTCTTTTACGTTAACCTTATTCTTCTAATTCCGCATTGCTAATGAAACGCAATCTGTATCATGTTAATTTGATAGGCCTCAGCGATTAGATCGTGGTTGGACCAACGCCTACAGTCTACCCGTTCCTTTAAAACGGTACTTATATATAAAATTTTCCTTATTAGTGTTGGTCTAATTTTACGGGAAAATTACCGCTTTGGATACACTTTACAAGGCAAAGAAAACGGTACTAGATTTGTTATCAGAATCACTAATCATTAATGAATAATAATATTTAAATGAGTTCTTAATGCATTTCTTATTACGTTAACATAAAATTATTTCGTAATTTTGTACTTTCCGTTCCCTTTAGTAGAACAGAATAACCGGGAGATTACATCAGTTTAAATTTAATCATTGCTAATATATAAAATTCTCGTGTCACAATGTTAGTTACAATATTCCTCCGAAACGGCTTGACCGATTTTTATGAAATTTTATATGCACATTCAATAGGTCTGAGAATCGGTTACTATCTATTTTACATGCCCCTAAGTGATAAGGGGTGTGCACCCTAACTTTTTTAATTTTTTTGGACAAAAATTTTTATGATTTGGCATTAAAAAATATATATGACCCTTAATTTTCGTACTTCTACCACCAATCCCCATTTTTTAATAGCGATATTAGTACTGTAATAATCTTCAACTCTCAGTGGTCGATAACTGATCAATTACAGTAGAACCTTGATAACGTAAAAACCTTTATAAATTCATAAAATTTTGTGTTCCCTTCCCCTCGGAGTCCAAAATCTCTTTTACTTAAAATTTGAACCCTCTATAACTTAAACGAATAATTTGGGCATCGCACCTCAGTAAGTAATAAAATTGATGTAGAAAGTGTGAATTGTTTGAAACAAAAAAAAATTATAACCGACTTTTTTAAGTAGAATAAAATAAACTTGAATAAACGTACCTTTAACCCTAAAATAAAGTATGTATGTACATAATAGCATTTCGGAGTTTCATTTACATTGAACCTAGCTCGTCTATCTCTATAATTCCTAAACAACGCTCATAAACGGACCTCTGTAAGTAAAAATATAAACCAATAAAAACTCTTTAACTTAAACCCTTAGTAAGTAAAAACCTCAATAACTCAAATTTTTCAACGTTTCCCTTGGTCTTTATCTTATCGAGGGCCTACTGTATTACCAATCGATTAGTCATCCCCGCCAAGCGTCTACTGATGTCACTACTCACCCAGCAAACAGCACGGCGCCGGCGTGGGGATGAGAATGAAGCAGATTTTTTAAGAATGTTACAGGCAATTCAAATATATAATAAGAATATTTTATTATAACATTTCAGAATGATTTGGCAATGTTCAAGAATCTTGAAGATCATTCAAGAATGTTTCAGAATGTTAAAAAAAGTTAGAGAATGTGTTGAATCATTATGGGATGTTATGGATAGTTCTAAATTCGCGAATATTCTAGAATGTTCCATCAAACGTGTGATATATTCTTACCCGGGCAACGCCGGGTATTGCTGCTAGTATAAAGGCATGCGTGCCGCTAAAGCTTCATAACCAAACCCCCAGGACCATGAGTGTTATATGGTATCTATCTCCCATGTATGAAGAAGCTTTCGATTTTGAGCTGCAGCAGTTGGTTTCGAATATTATACGAGGCTCTCCAGAAAACTTCATATGAAAGAATGAAATGAAATATTTCAGAAGGTCCCAAAATGTTCTGGAGATTTCCAGGAGGTTCGTTAATCTTCTATATTAGGTACTCCAGAAGGTTCGAGAATGTTTTAGAATTCTCTAGAAGGTGCAAGAATGTTCTAGAAATTCTCCAGAAGGTTCGAGAACATTCTAGAATTTTGAAATGAATGAGGAAGACCATTTCAAAATAACATCTTTTTATTTTTATAACTTATTGGTGTATAATACTATTCATTAATCCTGCTTCGATCTTAGCCAAAGACGGTTCGACAGCGACAGCAATGTAACTAACAATCCCATGATTAATTATTTTTACAACATTGGCAGCTCTTTAACTCAATAACGTGGGAGTTAAATAATTGTAGGAGGCTTATGAACGTTTGTTATTTATGTTATGTATTGTACATACAATAGTCAAAGAATTGCACCTGTAAGTACATACCTACATACGTGGTAAATCGCCTAGACGGGAGCTTAAATTACCCAATTCTCTATTCGTTATAAAAGACGATGACAAACAAGAACCTGTTATCGTGAATCATTATCAACATCATGCATTATTAATGGTATTCATGGACGACTCGGACAACGGTATTGTTGTTAAGTAAATAACCAAATGGATGTTCGAAACATGAATAAGAATCCACGTATGTTTGTATGTGCATACAAGATTAAGAACAGCAATTATCAAAACACACGCAGATTGTTCAGAAGCTTTTTTACGACTGTGAATATAATATTAAATCTACTTATTGAAAATTGCAATTATAAATAACATTAACATCTTTGTAGTAAAAAAATCAGTAAATCCAGGAATAGTCTTTGACTGATAATCACAGTAAGTAGTTAATAGTAAAGGGGAAAGTAAAACATGATGAAAAAATTGGAGAAGTACTTGAGTAAGCGTTTGGAGTTAAACGCTAGTAAAATAAAGTGTATGGAATTTGGGGATGTAAAAGGTGGAAAGAGAAAAGAAGATAAAGAAATAAAATGGCCAGTGAAAGTAACAGAAAAGGTTAAAAAATATACATATTTAGGCTACGTTTTAACGGAAAATAACAACGACAAAGCGCTTATATTGTAGACACACAACTGGGGATAGCAAATGCTTTGTTAGCTAGTATTTGGTGAATAGGGCAAAGGGTTTGTAAGTATGATTGGGCGTATAGAATTATTTGATGGGGATGGAAAGAACAGGAACAAGTGGAAAAATTATATACGAAATATATAGTGGATATTTAACTTAGACAGAAACACACCAGACTTTGTAGTTAAAAGGGAGCTGAAATGTGGCAAGATTGTAGAGGAAACTAGAAAAAGGGTAGTTAAATACGAAAGGAAACTGGAAAATTTAGATGAGAACATAAGAAAGTAGGTGTGGAGAAAAATAATCCTAAATGTAGGAATAAAAAGTAGGTATGATAAGGAAAGGGGTGATGCGTTAGAGGAACTAGGTTTAAGTCAAGAAAAATTAAATGAACGGGGTAGTTTAGGAATGAATGTAGAGTAGTCAGTAAAGAAAAGATGTATTGAAACTATAAGAGGAGAGGACTTGAGAAGGATAAATAGATCAAAATATGCTGATAATATGAGAAAAGTACTTTGGGAATATTGGCTGGGAGAATTTGAACCACAATACTTAAATAAAAAAAGGTTAACAATAGGGATTGAAAGCAGAAGGTGTAAGTATTGAATGAGAAATGGAAGACAAAGTATGTGGAATTTATGAAAGAGTTTGGAAGGATGTGACGAAAGGATAGAAGAGAAGGAAGGTTGCTAAGTCTGACCCTGTTAAAACAAATAGTTAAAAAAAAAAGAGAGGGTATTGAAATACAAAATGCTTTGGAGTTTCCTCTAAAAGGTGTTGTTAGGAAGGAATAGGGTGGGTAGATCTCTTTTTTTTGTTTTTCTTTTTAAGTTGTAAGAGGTGCTTTGTTTATTTTCGTTCTCTTTGAATTTTTTGTTTTTGTCTTTTTGTTTTTCTTTAGCAATTGTATATATACTAACTTTATGTTTTAATAAAAGTATACAGGGTTATTTACGCTATACTAATAAATAATTCTAATAAATATAACGACTATATACAATTAAGTATTTATATAAATCACCCTATGGTCGATTAAACATATTTCTGTACACGACTTTATTCCGCATTTTACCTTCAGTAACAAGAACAACGATATCTTGAAAAACCCGTCACGTAACAAATAATACGTCCCAGGAAAGATAAAATACCGAAGCCTAATTACAAGTGTCATGCGAAAATAATTACAAGCAGGGTTTAAGTATGTATTAGAGCGAGTTTGAGCCGGAAAAGCGTAGTTAGGAAACGGTTCGATCGGAAATTAATGAACATGTAGCGAATTAAACTCTGTTGAACTCGAATGTAACGGTCCAACCTCGTGTTAACACAAACGTAGCAAAGAAACCGAACGAATTCAAATGAGCGATTTAGCATGTCGTATCTGTTTTTAAGTGTCAAGCTTAAAGTGCAACAGGACAAAATTATGGTCATTTGCTTTGACCGCTATCTGTTAGGTTGCAACAACACAAACGCAATGCCAAGTGAACCGATTCGAAGGATATCTAAAGGATAACGACCGAGAATTATAGTTCCTATTCAGTGGCGGATTTACACATTTGCCGCCCGTAAGCTATTCATAATTTGCCGCCTCTACTGACACCTGCAATTCTATACCCTAATTCACAATCAATTTTTTGTCAATGAAATTGCAACTTTATGATTGTATTATATTTTTATAAGACTAATCAACAAATACTGATACGAATTCATTAGGATTAAAAATGTAAGAATGTTAAGAAGAACTTTCGTTGAATGGATATTTACAGCTTTTATTCATTACAATATTATAATTATTGTTTTTTTTAATTACTTATCATCATTCTAAGAAATGTATAATATTTATGAAATTCTGTGCAACAATATGCAATTTTTTAGGTGTAAATTTATTTAATTTTTATTTTACACTCAAACAGGTTGTTAATATCATCAGAAATATCAATAGAAAAGTATTAATTTTCCACATATACATCTATATAATATTTGTTATTGTTATTTTTAAGCAATTTTTTTCGGATTCCATTTCTCTTCGAATAGATATATTTAAGTGGTGAAATATATTACACATTAATTGAATAGTGTGGGTGGACCTAAAGAAAAAATTATGGCAATATTTAATTTAAAAAATAGGTAAAAATACTAAATTTAAAATGTAATACTTAAACGCTATTGGAATATTTTAAAAATTCAATATCACAATAGTATATTTTATAAATAAGCGTTTAGTAATTTTTCATATACACACGTTAGTGTATTCAGTTACTGTATAGCACTAAAATATTGTAATTTTTGTTGATTTCTTGAGCCTCGTTTTTTTCCGTGTATAAGATAATAATTTTTTTTAATTTCTGTAAGACAAAAAAATTTTTGAGCAAAGTTTGCCGCCCTAGGCTCTAGCCTATTCAGCCTGCTAGTAAATCCGCCACTGTTCCTATTACCTACCACCGCTTAATCATTTATGTTAAAATCTATTCATAATTTGTTTTATATCCATTATATTATGTGGTCCTCAGGCCTAATAAAATTATTCTGAAATTGCCTATTAGAATATGTAGCCTGAAAAATGATTGAACTATGTATTAATTAAAACCAAACAAAATTATTATCAGGTACACTCAGAAAACGATCAAACCGTAAATTGAATATCTTTACTTTTTCAATTACATTTTAGGAGGTTTTACATCCATAGATGGCAGTCTTTTTAAAGTCATTTGTGTGAAACCACGATATTTGACAGAAGTCATGTGTAACGAAGATTAAAATTATTATTGAAGAGGTCCAAAAATGTACTGGACACTATTTGTCCAAAAAACTAGGAAATAATGTTACATTTGAATGTCCCTTCCCAATTATCCTAGGGAATAGATAGTATTTTCTTAATTTATCTTCATTTAAGGCAGAATTAGTATAAAAACATTCAATCGAATGTTAAGGCTGAATGAATTTCTACCCACATATAAAATAAAATTGAAGAGTTGTTAGTTATTTCATCCATGAACTATAACATTTCCTTATATGAAGGTTATGCGAATCAAAGTAGTTGTCGAAACATTCCCAAGGTGTGTGTTCAGTGAAGTCATTAAACACTTAGAACCGCTTAATTAGTTATTATCTATTATTAGGTAGATATTATATTAATGCTTATACGAGACATTATTATAAACAATTTTAAAATCCGACATTAATAAATGTTATATAACACACGTACATGAGGTGTACCATACTGGATTTCAGTTTCACTATGTACGAGACGCATCGAAGCGGAAAGGAACTCATAATAGTAAACTTAGCACACCGCCTGAACATGCTGAAACAATCCGGTGCTTTTTACTTTCTCTAAACGACCATGGGTGTCGAAAATTAAACGCTTTAACCGCGAAATTCTTCTAGGTAACATCACCGATTTAAAACCAATTACTTCCAACAGTTTTATAATCTTGCTACTCTCTAGACTGATCGTAACAGTACAAATCCAATAATAATCGAATACACAAGACCGCTATAACCACTTTTACAAAAATTCCTCTGTCAGATATAAATTTTTTTAAAAGTGAAAGTTTTAAGAACATCAAAAAAAAACAACTTTCTATCTAATAATGATTCGAAAATGGACGTACAAGGTTCAATAACAATCGATAAGTCAATTGTAAATACCTAATTACCAACAACAGAAATGCGAGATACATTAAGCAACTTGTTAAAAGTAATATAGAAAAAATGTATTTAAGATTTATAACTAAAGTTTACGACCTGAGATGTAAAATTCAAATTTTTACAACTATGGTTCAGTATATTTACACAGAGCGTCCCAAAATAAAAACTAAATTGAAATTTAAGACCCAAAAAGCAAGCGTTGAATGCTCATATTATGATTAAATAAATTTTATGGAGGGCGCCAAAATAAATTAAATTTAAGATCTGTGAACTAAGGGTCAATTTGCACAATTATGTTTCAGTAAATTAATACAGAGTGTCTTAAGAAAAGACGTAGATTAAAGTAACATTTAAGACTTGCGAAGTAAACTTTAAATATTCCATAATTATGGAACAGTAAATTATACAAAGTGTCTCAGAGATAAATTGAAATTATATTTGAATTAAAACCTCAGAAGTAAGAGTCAAATTTTCACAGCTAAAAGCAAGAGCGAGACCAGACGAATTTGAGCAAGACCAAGACCAAGACTGAGTAAACAAGACCGAGACCACGCCCAAAACTATCTGAGTCTTGGTCTTCGTCTTGTTTTTTCGCATCACTAAAGTACTCCATAAATTAATAATTGGTTTTAGATAATTTTATGAATAATAATAAGCAATAACATCTTAATGAACTTTTTTTTCAATCTGTGGATAGTGAATTTAGGTTTAAAATTGTTTGCCAAATGAAAACATGTTTACAAAATTTTTTGAAAAATGTTCGTTAAGACCTTATTGCAAGACCAGACGAAATTCAGCAATACCGAGACCAAGACTGCGTAAGCAAGACTAAGACCAAGAGCAGAGGATTTTGAGCAAGACCAAGACCAAGACTATCCGAGTCTAGGTCTTAGTCTTGCTTTGCTCATCAAGGGTCTCAAGATATAATAGAAGCTAAATTAAAATTTAAGACCCAAAAAGTAAGCGTTGAATGCTCATATTAAGGTTTAAAAATTTATGAAGAGCGTCTCAATAATAAACTCAAAATAAATTAAATTTAAGGCGTGAGAAGTAAGGGTCAATTTGCACAACTATGTTTCAGTAAATTTATACCGCGTCTGTCTAGAATAATTAGAAATCAAACTACAATTTGAGACCCTAGAAGTAAGAGTCAAATTTGCAAAACTATGGCTCAGTAAATTTAAGAAGTGTCTCAAAGATAAATAGAGATTAAATTGAAATTTAAAACCTGAAAAACTTCAAATTTTACAGTTACTTTATACAGAGCATCTCAAGAATAAATAGAAGTTAAATTAATATCGTAGACTGAAAAAGTAAGCGTCGAATTTTCACCTTATAATAGTTTTATACAGGACGTCTCAAGATTAAATCCAAATTAAATTAAAATTTAGGACCTGACAAATAATGATCAAATTTTCACATTAATTAATTAATTACAGTTCGGTACGTTTTTAGAGTCTCTCAATAATAAGTAGAAATTATTAATTAAAATTTAAAATATGGCAAGTAGTGGTCACATTTTCACAACTATGGTTCAAAAAACATTTATACAGAGTGCCTAAAGAAATACTATTCGAACAAAACGAATATGATTATTTTTAAAACCCGTCCTAGCACTTTAAAATCTATAAAAAAAAGTGTACGAGACTATTGGCCACATAGCTCAAGTATTCGACTCCAAAATTTTTTTCCCAAAGAATAAATGTGATATAGGTATTTAACTCCCTCCGGAGCATAGATACATTTTGATCAGTATATAATCGCAAAATTCTGTCCGATTATAGATTAGATAGATAATCTGACAGATCAGAAAATTTCCATCACAACAGGGTTGCGTTCAAACTTTTTCGGTTATAAAATATCACTTTTTTTAAGTAACTATGTATAAGCTAGAAGAACTTGTTCGCCTTCGACCGTATTTCCTGTGGAATGCTACACCTGTCTAAGTTTCGTTGGAAATCTACGACTTCCAATTATTGGTTTCCACCTCATCAGAAGAAGCCAACAAACTCATTATATTCGCTTATCCGAAGACATGCTCCTTTAGCTGCTGATTCTTGAAATATTCTAACCGACCGACCTGACCGTGCGTATTTACAACTGGCAACTTCCTTATTGCGACCACATTCCCGAAGAAGTTTTCCACAAATAATATTTTATGAAAAGAAAATATTTTTATATTCTGAAAGCACCTTTATGAAAAAATTGATTGATTTTTGGAATAAAATACTTTAAGGAACTTTCACTTATTTTGTTTTACGTCTTAACAAATTCGTTTCGACCTACAAAGGTCATCTTCAGAAGAAGGAATCCTTTTGTCTTAAATACTAAGGTCTAATGCTAAGGTAGGGGAAGTAAATGTTTGGTACACATGCTAACAATAGGGAAATCAAATCATTTTCAATTTCATTTAAAACATTTTATTTGTTTGCTCTTAAATGATTTTTAATTTCAATTGCTTCTTGTAGTGTTAATTTTTTGCCTTTGTCTTTTACATGTAGTATTTTTACATTTTCCTTATAATTGAAAATGTGGTCTTGTTCTATACATGGTTCATGAATGTGTAATTTTTGTTATAGTTTTTACAATGTTCAAAAACGGGATCTTTAAACGTTCTGCCAGTTTGGCCTGTATAAATTGAATTACATGAATTACAAAATAATTTATACACTCCACATTTTAGAAGTGAGTAAATCAGTTTGATCTTTTCTATTGTTCAAATATTTAAATAAATTATTTATTGTTCTAAAGGCTACTTTATTATTTTAATTTTTTATTTCATTGGCAATTTTAGGCCCGTCTTCTACAAAAATTGCCAATTCCCCACCCCCACATTAGCTGTAGATAAAAATTTTAAACTATAATTAAATTTCAATCATTCACTGTTACCTTTTGAAGAAGCTACAAAGTAGCGAAACAATTGTAAAGGTTTCAATAAATAAGTGTGGAAATTAAACAGCTTTTATTTACTAATGAAATAAAATTTGACAATAAAGTAGCCTTTAGAGCAATAAATAATTTTAAACATATATTTGATTTCGGGTTTTCTGGCCGTTGTCTGGAAATTTCTTCCCGACGACGTTTCGCCTGCTACTGTGGCAGGCATTCTCAAGGGTGGCGTGGTGGTCGATGGACCGATCCACAAGAGAACTTCGACCAAGACGACCACCACGACACCCTTCCCAACGTTGAGATGAAATTTCCAGAGACAACAACCAGAAAACCCGAGATCAAATATACGAGGGCGGATCGAATATAAACGAGCCTTTTAAAAGTGAGCGCCGGATAGTTGTTCAAGGCGCATACGGGCGTTAGCAACTTAAAGTGGGGATATTAGGTGACACGGAAACGACTCGTCGTATTGCTGTGTTTGCTTGGTTAGTAGCTATCACAATGAGTGAGAAAGAGATGCATAGCAGCGTTGCGCAACGGATTATTATTAAGTTTCTTACACGTGAAAACGTGAAACCAGCTGAAATTTTGCGCAGATTGCTAGCACAGTTCGGAAATGAAACGCTTTCGTGGCAACGGGTAAAAGTTTGGTGCAAAGAATTTAACGAAGGGCGTAATCGTGTCGAAAATGTAAATCATCCTCGTCGTCCGCGCACCAGCATATCGCCGGTTAACATTGCACGCGTTAGAAACTTTATTGAAGGGGACCACTACGCTACTGTGCTTCAGTTATCTGTTGAACTCGGCATCAGCTACGGGAGTGTCCACACAACCATAACGAAAAACTGGGGATTCCGAAAATTTGAGCTCGTTGGGTCCCAAAGTTGCTGAGTGAAGATCAAAAAGCTGCTCGAGTTCGCATCGCAACTTTAACGCAGGCCCAAATCAGTGAAATGCACTAGACTCAGTCGGAGCAACATCCATATAGCCCAAACTTATCCCCTTGTTATTTCCACATGTTTGGACCCCTTAAACCGCTTAAAGAATCACTAGGAGGCGAGCGATTTCAGACTAATGAACATGTGGAGGCGTTTGTGCGCAACTGGATAGACTTCCGCCCTGCTTCTTTTTATAAAAACGAGATGAAAAAACTACCAATCCGTTGGGAAAAATGTATAATCAAACAAGGGGGATATGTCGAAAAATAGAGAAATTTATTTTTTTGTGAAAATTTTCAAAATAAATGTTTTATGAACAAAGGCTCGTTTATATTTTATCCATCCTAGTATGTTCAAGAGACAACGGCCGCGAAAGCCTACACATATTTAATCAATAATTTATTTAAATATATGAACAATAGAAAAGATCAAACTGATTTACTTCTAAAATGTGGGGCGTATAAATTATTTTCTAATTCATGTAATTCAATGTAAATAGGCCAGACTGGCAGAACCTTTGAAGATCCCATTTTTGAACATTGTAAAAATTATAACAAAAATTCCACATTCATGAATCATAATAAGGAAAATGTAAAAGATAAAGGCAAAAAGTTAACACTACTGGAAGCAATTGAAATTAAAAATCATTTAAGCAAACAAAGAAAATGTTTTAAATGAAACTGAAAATGTATTGGATTTCCCTATTGATAACATGTGTACCAAACATTTACTTCCCCCACCTTAGCACCTTTATGTATCTATAATCTACATTTGGTTGAATCTACGCTTACAAAATATTTTTTTTAACGTTCGCTGCAGTAACAATTAACTAATTGGTAGGTATGACCTCTTACAACTTCACTTTAATTATTCAATCTATTACGAAAATAATAACCATAAAACAGATAGTTTTGACGGACTAAACGCAAGAAACTAAACTGCGAAATACAAAGTAAATTATGTATTAGTAGTCAGACCTTTCACTGACATTTCTTTGTGTTGCAAACACACCAACCTGCTTTTATAGTCTAGTTATATTAAATATTTGTAAAATTTTAGTACGATTCGATTAACCCCATTACAATATTATGCTGTATGCTGACTGACAGTTTGATTGCCAAAAAGCAATAGATACAGATTTAGAAATCAATAAAAAATCAATGGATTGTAGTATCAATAATTTACCCAACGGTGTTGCCATAAAAGTCAAGAAAACAATTTAAATCGAAAAACGGCTGCAAAATTTAACAAAGCTTTTCAGGACGATTTTAGAGTGAAAGCTAAGCTAAGATTTTAATTTGAGTATGTAAGGATCTATTTCGGTTCAAAAATTGACAAACTTTCTTGTAATTTATTTTAATTCTTTCGTAAATTTACAATTATCTACTCTCAAGGACATCAAAAATACACCTATGTAGGTACACAGCAATTGACTTATTTTCAAACAATAGTGAAACCAACCAGAACTGGATGTGTCAACCTTCATTATGATTATGATAATCAGATCTGCATAAACCATTGTCATACAGTATACATACATATATGACATTCAAGAAACATACATACATACCTTGAACGAAAGTATTATTCTAATAGTAACATTGCAAGTGTGTATTACCTAACATAGGTTGTTACAAATGCAAGTTAAACTTTCAGGGTGTAGCGCGAACCTGAAGGTCAACAGAAATTTTTATTGATGTTAACGTAAGCTAACGTAGGTACTCATTAATATATACAAAAGTGCGTACAATGTATACGACTTTCTTCTTATTTGTCGTTTTATGTAATAAAGATTCCAGACTCGTGTGGTAATTAATTGGTTATGTGTGATGTAATGGTACAACGGTTAAATGGTGTTTTTTGCATCCGTAAAAGTTCTTAACGGAGGCGTTTTTTAATGAGAAATTTTTGTAATAGAGAAAGGGAAAAGTTTATTTAGCATTTATATACGTACGTACTACTAAGACGATGTGCACATAAGTAACCAAGTAACTAAAGCAAATGCATTGCTGGGGAGAATATGGGGAATAGAACAAAAATTGTGCAGGAATAACTGGGAAAGAAGGGTGGTACTATTTAAAACATTAGTAAAAAGTATAGTCTTTTATGGAGTCGAGATATGGGGATGGAAAGAGTATAGAATAGTAGAAAATATGTATAAAAGGTATATAAAATGGGTGTTGCGCTCAGAAAGAAGTACCACAGACTACATTTTAAGAAGGGAAACAAAATGTGGGAAAATTGTGGAAGATACAAGAAGGAGGGCTGTAAAATACGAAGAAAAATTGGGGAAATTACCGGAAGGGGATTTAAGAAAATGGATATGGAAGAAAAAGATATTGGGGATCTGAAAACAAAATAAATATGATGTGGAAAGGGAAAAGGCCTTAACAGAAATGGCAATAAGTAAAGAACAAATAGAAGAGTGGAGAGGAAAGGGATTGAATGTTAGTAGGATGGCGGGGAAAAGATGTAATGAAATAGTAAGAGGTGAGGATTTGAGAAAAATATGGGAATCAAGATACGCGAAACGTATGAGGGAGTTTATATGGGAAGAATGCCAAAGGAATGGGGTGCCGGGGTATTTAAGAGAAGGAAAAAGTATAGAGATAATAGCTAGATTCAGAATGGGAAATGAGTCTAATGAGAATAAGTTTTGGATGGAAGGAGGTAAGAGATTGGGTAGAATATGTGGAGAGAAGAGTGAATCAATGGAGCATGTATTAGAAGAAGTAACGGGGAAGAATGAGAGGGAGGAACTTGGAAGGATAATAAATGCGGATGGTAGTGGTCTGGCCCTATTAAAGCAAATTTTAAAAAGGAGAGGTGTGGAAGGGGGGAGGTAAAATACATGAAAAATGATTATAAGGGAAAAGTAAGGGAAGTGCTTAGTTTAAATATATATTGCTAAAATTTTGTAGGTTGGAGAATTAAATATGTTTCCTTTTGCTTTTCCTTTTGTGTGTGGAGATGTAGATATAACTTTTTGTTTCAATAAAGCTCTTACATACATACATATACCTACGTACGTACAGTTTTACTTTTTTAGATAAATATGATAGGTACAAGAGTAACAAGTTTATAAACTCCAATCTAATGATAATTTGATAATGATGAGTATATTTTTGGGCCTCCACCAAAACGGCTTGTCAAAATAAATTTTCAAAATATGAACATGTTTTGATCAACCCTCTTTAAAACTAAATAAAAATTTTAACAATAACGAAAAAGTTGAATTGTAATCATTTCTCTGAAATTTTTAATTAATTGAAATATCACCTAGTTGGTAACAACTTTTATGATTAGTATGACTAAAAATAAAATTCTCTGCTGTAACTAAAGCAACTGAAATATTTTAACTAAAAATAGTTATTTGATGCCGCATTTAACTATAAATTTAATAGTGGTACGAAGATATTTATTTCGGTTCATCCGATTAGGTACTTCTAATAACATGAACACTGTCCGGCAGACAAGAGTAGTTCGTGGTAATATTTCCAAAAGATGTGTTATATAAATCACTACTATGGCAAAGAAAATCTGGCGGTCTTCAGTAACGGTTATTTATATAAAATAAATTTCTTCGTTGATTTATCTGTAGACTGCTCACGGAAAGACGATCAAAAATCATGAAGACATTCACCTGAGAGGAAAAAGCGTGGGCGACAGTTTGTCTTAATGTTTACCTATTGGTCACCTGAGCTGAAGAAAACTGTTTTTTGTTCCCCTGCATATTAATATTACTTGACATCAAACTTATTACAAAGGAAAAAAAAAATATTTTCGTTATTTTCACATAACTCGAAGGTGGCTTGGTTTAGCTATTTTAAGTCCTTGTTTCGCCATTGATTCTTGATAACATTTACAAATTTAATTCTCCATCATCAGGCCAAAAAATCAATCATTAAACCAATAATGGATCCTAATCAAGGAGATAGGACTTTTGTTAATGCTCGTTCACTTCACAATAAAATTAAATATTCCTGAAGCTCAATGTTTCATACATCCAAAAAGTCAACTTAATTAGAGGAAAAGGTAGTCAATATCGAATTACATTTCTAGTTGTTGTAGTGATGAGCAAAATT
Organism: Agrilus mali; assembly: GCA_029378335.1. Classification (NCBI taxonomy): domain Eukaryota; kingdom Metazoa; phylum Arthropoda; class Insecta; order Coleoptera; family Buprestidae; genus Agrilus; species Agrilus mali. The sequence goes on along the minus strand of CM055663.1, from coordinate 10,414,215 downwards.
GGTCTTGGTTTTGGTCTTGCTTTTTCGCATCACTAAAGTACTCCATAAATTAATAATTGATTTTAGATCTTTTTATGATTTAATAATAATAAGCAATAACATCTTACTTAATGAACTTTTTTTCAATTTGTGGATAGTGAATTTAGGTTTAAAAATGTTTGCCAAATGAAAACATGTTTACAAAATTTTTTGAAAAATGTTCGTTAAGACCTTATTGGAAGACCAAGACTAAAACCAAGACCAGACGAAATTCAGCAAGACCAAGACCAAGACTGCGTAAGCAAGACCACGACCAAGACTGAGTAAACAAGACCGAGACCAAGCCCATGACTATCCGAGTCTTGGTCTTGGTCTTGCTTTGCACGTCACTAAGTTGTTGTTATAAATGAATTTCTACATCTCCCCATTAAATAAAAACAATTTTTAGGCTTTCACGGCCGACATCCCTCGATACAGTGGTTTCTTCCGGGCTGTTTTGCCGTGGTACATGGAAACTTCTTCCAGACGTTTCGCCGTTCTTAGCTGACTGCATCTTCAGTGGAAGAAGTTTTCATTGACCGTGGCAAAACAGCCCGAAAGAAACCACTGTATCGAAATTTGTTTTATGGTTTACTTTTTGGTAACCCAGTGAAATCAACATCTTTTGCCGTCCTTCAGAACACTCGAAATCCAACTTATTAGAGAGGAACATAAGAAATAACTTGAAATTTTGAAACAACTGAAAGGTGTCTTGGAGTCCCTGTTTGGTTACTCACTAAATAAAATCTACAATTTTTAAGATAAGGGATTAGGATTTATTTTTTTGGTCCTGAAATGATTCTCAGATTGTTGATAAAATTTAGAAATTAAACTCTCTAGCTCTAGAAAAAAATCAATCTTTGGACCAATGACTTTAGATCCTGACCAAGGAAAGACAACTTCTGTCTACGCTAATTTGCTTTTAGGATTTAAAATCAAATTTTACAGTCATAAAATTAAATATTCCTAATGTCCAATAGTTCATACATTCAAAAAGTAAAATTAATTAATAGAAAAAGTAATCAATATCAAATTCAACTGTTAGCTGTAGTTGTCATAAATGAATTTCTAAATCTCCAAATCAAATGAAAACTACCTATTACTGACAATGATTAGAAAAAGCGTGGGCGTCAGTTTGTTTTAATGTTTACTTTTTGGTGACCCACTGAAATCTACTTCTTTTGTTTCTCTACACATCAATGTCACTCAACATCGAACTTATTAAAGAGTAAAAGAAGAAATGACTCGATATTATGACACAACTTGGAGGTTTCTTGGTTTAGCAGTTTAGAGTCCCTGTTTGGCAACTAACTAAACAAAATCTTCAAATTTTAAGACACCTACTTAAGATTCATTTTTTGGTCCTGGAACGATCCTCAGATTCTTCATAAAATTTAGAAATTAACTATCTAGCATCAGATAAAAATCAATCATTGAACCAATGAGTTTCGGTCCTACCTACACATCGATGTTACTCAACATCGAACTTATGAGAGAGGAAAAGAAGAAATACCTCGTTATTTTGACACAACTTGAAGATGTCTTGGTTTAGCAGTTTAGAGTTCCTGTTTGGCAACTAAACAAAATCTTCAATTTTTAAGACACCTACTTAAAATTCATTTTTTGGTCCTGGAATGATCTGCAGGTTCTGGATAAAATTCAGAAATTTAAGTCTGTTTCATCAGACCAAAAAAATTAATCATTAAACCAATAATTTAATATCCTAATCAAGTTAGTGCTAGTTTACTTTTACGATTGAAAATCAAAATTGACAATCATAAAATTACATATTCCTAAAGTCAAATTTATGAGACATTCAGAATAGCAAAAATTAAATATCTATTATTATGAAATAACGATTCTTACTGCCAGTTGTTATAAAGTAATTTCTACATCTTCAAATTGAATAGATACAACAACTCATTTCTAACAATTTAGTTAATGGAATAAGAAAATTGGTGCTTTCAATTTGCCAAAGAAACTACACTATACGACTAAGTAGTTCTATTCTAACACCTTTTGATATCCACCAAAACATTACCGTGCAACACAAAGATCAAAATCGGTTTTTTGTTGTAGGTACAACTTTCACACGATATGAAAACAATGAGTTTTGTTTAAACGTGACACTAAAGAGGAACATGTTGCTGATCGACTCAATTGAAAATTGTAAATTGCAATCTTATTAGCAACAATAACAGACTGGCTATATACATCTATAATAATAAAGTCAATACTTATGTGATTTATTGTTTGCTCATACTTTTTTTAACACCAAATCTAATTTTACTAACAATATAAACGTTAATGGCTACTGGCCAAAAAGAAACACTTGTTACTGAATAGCAATCTTCCAAAACAATAATAGACTTGGCTAAAAAGTTGCACGTTGCATTTTTGTTCAGTTACCTACCATATAATAAGAATTTACTTACAGACAAACCGTCATAAATCATCTGGCAAATTACCACGCGTGTATTTAAATATTTATTATATTGTCATGAAACTTTAGAAAAGCCTCAACGTAGGTACTCAAAACATCTACAATTTGAATAATTTTACATTCCACATACAGGCTGAATACAAAATGCGATTTAAGCACCTGGTTAGCGACAGAAACGAAGCCTTTCTTTAAAGCAAAAATATTAAATTTTGATTTACATAAAAACCCTATAAGTCACCATGATGATTACATTAATAAAACTGCCAACAAAAATGGAAATTTCATTGATACAAAATCTTCTATCTAACATTTTTCAACCAGATAACAACTGTACTTCACGATGCAGTTCGATGGGAGAACTTTTTATGTTTACTTACAATTAGTGGAAAAAAATGTGCGACTAAAGAACGACGAACATTGTAAAATGTAGGTCAGTGCAACCACAGCCCTACAAACCGCGAGGAGGTACAGTTTTAAGACCTAAATTCAAGAACACCGCTCCAAAAACGACAAAAAAAATAAGATAAAAAACCAACTACAGTATTGGAAGCGGTTACAACGACTTTAACTCGTTTGCTCTCCGTGTTTGGCACGGGGTCAACCATCCCATCCCAGTACCAGTAGGTCGGTGTCCAGCAGCAGCAGAACTCGAGAGCCCCAGCCCACCTTGTGTTGACATAAACGGCACAGTGGCGGCGGCGAGAGAAGACCCGCGGGCAATCTAACTGTCACCGAGACATCAAAGCACCTTTATCGCGAACGACTCATCGTCGTGGTTTTTATTTTCCGGTTGGTTTGATTAACGGCAACGGCCCAAATTGCGTGCGTTCGTGCCGGAATCGATTTGTCAGTGTCCGAAATTAATGTCTTAAATGTGCGCTTATCTAAGAAAAGCTCGGTCTTGTTGTTAACACACCGAAAACTTTCTCTATCTCTTGTTGGATTAATCGAGAAACACTTACATGTTTGAAAATTATTCACGTAGGATTGGAACAATACAAGTTGATTAATATTATCAAGTATCGTTATCTACACTGATATCTACTGCTAAATACCGTATTTATTATATTAGATAAGGAGTTTACGAACACGTCTAGGTACTTGCCAAACTGAATCCACAACTCTGCATAAATGTTCGTGATGGATATAGGTACAGACCACGCTGTAGACTTACTATTTATCAAATTTGGCATTCATAAAATTAAATATTCCTAAAGTCCGATGCTTCACACATTCAAAAAGTAAAATCAATTAAAAGAAAAAGTAATCAATATCGAATTCCACTGTTAGCTGTTGTTATAAATGAATTTCTAAATCTTCCAATCAAATGAAAACTAACTAATACTGACAATGAGTGGAAAAAGCGTGGGCGACAGTTTGTTTTAATGTTTACTTTTTGGTGGCCCACTGAAATCTACTTCTTTTGTACCCCTACACAAAGAAGAAATTACTTGTTATTTTGACACAACTGGGAGGTGTCTCGGTTTAGCAGTTTAAGAGTCCCTCTTTGGCAACTAACAAAACAAAATCTTCAATTTTTAAGATAACTTCTTAAGATTCATTTTTTGGTTCTGAAATGATCCTCAGATTGTTGATAAATTTCTCTAGCTTCAGATAAAAATCAATCATTCAACCAATGACTTTAGACGTTGACCAAGGAATTACAACTTCTGTCTATTCTAGTTTACTTGTAAGATTGAAAATTAAATTTTACAGTCATAAAATTGAATATTCCTAAAGTCCAAAGTTTCATACATTCAAAAAGTAAAATTAATCAAAAGAAGAAGTAATCAATATCGAATTCCACTGTTCGCTGTTGTTATAAATGAAATTATCAATCTTCCAATCAAATGAAAACTAACTAATACTGACAATGAGTGGAAAAAGCGTGGGCGACAGTTCGTTTTAATGTTTACTTATTTGTGACCCACTGAAATCTACTTCTTTTGTACCCCTTCATAAAGAAGAAATAACTTGTTATTTTGACACAACTGGGAGGTGTCTCGGTTTAGCAGTTTAGAGTACCTCTTTGGCAACTAACTAAACAAAATCTTCAATTTTTAAGATACCTACTTAGAATTCATTTTTTGTTTCTGAAATGATCCTCAGATTGTTGATAAATTTCTCTAGCTTCAGATAAAAATCAATCATTCAACCAATGACTTTAGACGTTGACCAAGGAATTACAACTTCTGTCTATTCTAGTTTACTTTTAAGATTGAAAATCAAATTTTGCAGTCATAAAATTAAATATTCCTAAAGTCCAAAGTAAAATCAATTAAAAGTAAAAGTAATCAATATCGAATTCAACTGTTAGCTGTTGTTATAAATGAATTTCTCAATCTCCCAATCAAATTAAAAGGATCTATTATTTCTTATCTGCACTGATATAATATATACTGCTACGTGGACTATTTACGAATATATGTACTTGCCAAATTGAATCCACAACTCTGCATAAATGTTCGTGATGGATATACAGACCACCTTGTAGACTTACTTTTTTTAGTTTTCGTCAGTACTTCAATGCTGATCAAATATTAATGTTTCTTATGCCTGCCTCTTAATTATGTATACCTACGTTTTTACAAAACCATTGTATAACTTACAGAAATGCTATAGTTATCAAAAAATATCCATAGATGTTTTTAACTTGATATTAATCAATGTGTCTTCTAAAAGTTAATATCGACAAAATTGACAGTTAAGAACAATTTTTCGTTAGTTCGTAAACTACGTGGTTACCTCTTATCCTTGTAGTAATCTTTAAAAGTATACAAAATCCTTCAATAACCCACGTATCGCCTACTACATTACCCGCACACTCAATATAATTAAAGATGATGAAAATTTTTATTTTTTGTTTACGTACTCAGTGTGTTACAAAATAAACGTTCAATCCTACAAATATTGATATAAAATATAAAATTATTGTCTCAGGAAATACTCTTTTACAGAAATGAAGTGAAAGAACCTCAAGAGGTTTTATTATAAAAAATGATTGCCTTTCTTGAATCAAAAATTAAAAACTCTAAAGAGTGATTGGTTTTATATTATTAATTACCTTTTAGAAAAATTGATTAAAAACAACAGATACAATAAAAAAAACAACAAGTCAGGAGTTTATAAGCTAACTTGTGGGTCTTGTCCTAAAGTCTACATTAGTCAAACAGGGAGAACATTTAAAAAACGTACAATAGAACACAGAAATAGTTATGTAAAAAACAAAACATATTTAACATATGCGAACCATGTAACTGTAGAAGGACATAGTGTTAATGAAAATTTCGAGATTATACATACAAATTTAATGGACAAAGTAACGTTATTATAAAACTTGGAAATAAACAGAAATAATTTTAAATGACCAAGTAGAATGTAACAACACCCCTCTACTGAATTTGTTTTAACCCAATACCACCCCCTATTATCAGTAGCTATTTAAGGACCTGAACTAGTTTTCATAGTTAGTAACAAATACTCAATAGCCTGAAGAAAGCTAAGTTAAGGTGAAACATGTTGCTAAATAATTTGTAAATATCATATACATGTGTTTTTATTCTTTAAAATGCATTAAAAACACATAAATAGCGTCATGTCACAAATCCTGTATTAGTCAGTGAAACAGCAGAACCTTTGTGAGGATAGTCCTTGAAATCCTCAATTCTACAACCTACCTACTCTATTTTATTAATAAACTAATAGGCACGCTTGGTAACTTGGTATGCATGCCATTATAGTAACTCAATAAAAATGATTTTACAATAAACTGTGACGAAGCAAATTTTGTTCTAAAAGATAACCGACCTGTTCAATTTCATAAGCCAAATTATATCCATTCATTTGATACACAAGCACGCTAATTAAACAAGAAATATAAATTGTTCATATCAATTTCACGAGCTGTCGTATAGACAGATTCTTTCATAAACTATTATCTATCGATTTAAATTTAAAGACGAGGCATATTACACCTGACTGGCTACGGAAGATGGAATCAGTGGCCTAAATTTCATCTGTTATGCGATCACCGATTAGATTTACAACAGTGGTTTAATGCTTAATATAGATAATAAATAGTTTGTTGTCAATTGAGTGAAATAGGGCTCTCCACGATATGCACCAGAAACCGGAGTTGCTCATTTTTACTTTTCTTTTTACTCCCGCCCAATGGCATTTTAATTTTATTACGAAAGCAAACGATTAGTTAATAAAAAAACAACTAAGTACTATTAAAAAATAATTAGAAAAATATATTTGGGTTATTGTCATAAATATTAAAAATAGCGTCCGGAAAATAGGAAATAAAAGGAAAGTGGTTGTACAAGTGCTTTTTAAAAAATAACTGTAACAATAATAAAATTTATAAAATGACATTTTTTAGCGCCAATATGTTCCACTTTTGTTACAATAATGACATTGATTCGCAGAACCGCACTACGATGTCGTTCTGTCGCCTTCATGGCATTCAACTTTTAAGCCAAAGGTGTTCGGCACTTTTACGCGCTTTTGTAATAACAAAAACACAAACGAACCGAAACGCTAATTTGCAGTTTTCTCTTAACGTAACCGACGAATAAAACGAACAGCACACGACCAAGAACCAACACTGTCGCGCAATACTGAGCCTGTGAAATTTTAAATTATAACGAAACATTTAAAAATTTAATTCCGCACAATATGCATCTCACAAAAAAAATATTCCTACTTTACAAAATGTATTCAGAACTTAGTAAGAAAGAAGTTTCCACAAAATTAGTTTAATAAACTTAACAATTGTTTCGCTTAACATAGGCTTCTTAAGAAGTACTGAAGTGGAAACTTCTGTGTTTTATTTCTTACTAACTAAGTTTTAAAATGAGTTTCCATCAAAAGGAATATGGAAATAATAAATCATAAAATGTATTCAGAGTAAAAAAACGCTCAGAATTTGAATCAAAGAAAAATATTGTTGAAGTTTATTCATTTGTGGTCATTTAGCAATCCATAAGTACATAGACCAAACTTTTAAGGATCGAATAGTGGAACGCTATAAATTATAAGAAATAATTTTATTAACAAATAGTTACATGTAAGCAAACAAACATTCAATCATCACTTCTTACACTTACAAAGTAGAATTAGGTACAAGAGTCAGAAAAAACAATTGCATTTATCAAGAAAAACAAAAACATAATTTCTACCTCCATTTAAACCCGCCTCAATGCAACCCCTTTTCCAGAACACATAATATAAATATTTCACTATCTCCTTTAAGGCCCTACAACTCACCGGCCCTTCCCTCAAAACTCCCTTATACTACCTTCCTCATTCGACAATTCTACACATTCTTCCATCGACCTTCTTCCCTAACATTACCCCAATACATACCCGAGGTATTCCTACATCTCCTATCCTCCTTTTTATACCAAAATTTACATCCTCTGCCAGTTGCGGATTTACACATTTGCCGCCCGTAAGCTATTCAAAATTTGCTGCCCCTACTGACATCTGCAATTCTATACCCTAATTCACAATCAATTATTTGTCAATGAAATTGCAACTTTATGATTGTATTATATTTTTATAAGACTAATCAACAAATATCGATACGAATTCATTAGGATTAAAAATGTAAGAATGTTAACAACTTTCGTTGAATGGATATTTACAGCTTTTATTCATTACAATATTATCATTAGATATTGTTTTTTTTTTAATTGTCATCATTCTAAGAAATGTATATTATTTATGAAATTCTGTGCAACAATATGCAATTTTTTACGTGTAAATTTATTAAATTCTTATTCTACACTCAAACAGGTTGTTAATATCATCAGAAATATCAATAGAAAAGTATTAATTTTCCACATATATATATCTAAATAATATTTGTTACTGTTATTTTTAAGCAATTTTTTTCGGAACCCATTTTTCTTCGAATAGATAAATTTAAGTGGTGAAACATATTACACATTAATTGAATAATGTGGGTGAACCCAAAGAAAAAATTATGGCAATAATTAATTTAAAAAATAGGTAAAAATACTAAATTTAAAATGTAATACTTAAACGCTATTGGAATATTTAAAAAATTCAAAATCACAATAGTATATTTTATAAATAAGCGTTTAGTAATTTTTCATATACAGACGTTTTGTGTATTCAGTATACTTTTTATAGCAGTAAAATATTGTAATTTTTTGAGCCTCGTTTTTTTACGTCTATAAGATAATAATTTTTTTTATTTCTGTAAGACAAAACAAATTTTGAGCAATTTGCCGCCCCCTAAAATCTGGAGCCCTAGGCTCTAGCCTATTCAGCCTGCTGGTAAATCCGCCACTGCCCCCTGCATTCGTTCTCTGTTCTAAATCTAGCTATCACGCTTGAATTCTCCCTCTTTCAAAATATCAAGGCACCAGGTTCCCCTGCCAATTTCCCCACAAAAATTCCTACAGCCCCACTGTATATCTGGATTCCTCTATTTGTTTTTTAATCTTAACCTACATCTCATTCTCACCATCTCCCATATGTTATCACCTTGTCATCTTCCCTCCTCCATCTACATCTGATCAATTTTTAACACCCCAAGCGTTTTTTCTTCCTGTCAGATCTTTTTTTCCACCTAATATTAAGAAATTTCCTTTCTTACATCCCGTTCGTGCAATTTCTCCTCATACTTCCCTCCTTACACAATGCGGTGTACTTTTTTCTAGTTGCAATACCTCTTGAATAGCACTTTAATGTGATTTCTTTCTTCCCATCCCTATAAAATACAATTCCCTTCACGTCTACGTTAACACTACAAACTAACTCTGTTTTTTTTTTTTTTTTAAGATGCAGTATTGGTCCTGTGTAGTTATATTTGCCTTAATATGGCCGTCGTCATTTACGGAAATGAATTTCGTACCCTGTCCCGAAATATCCCCCCGAGCTAAACTTCCCTTGCCGATGTGGCTTGGGACCTACGGAAGTGGAATTGGACGGGAACCCAGCACTTTACGTGAACTGCGACAGGATTGTTTTGGGTTCAGATTTTCCCAGCTTACCCTACGGTGCACCCGTGGTCTCTTTCAGACAAAGATACGCAGGTCATCAGTCTCTTCCGACACAAGTAAGATATATATGTATATTAACTAGCTATGTTTAATATGTATAGTGGGTAGAAAAACAATAAAATTCAAAAAGTGGGACAAGATTTAAAAAAAAAATATATGCATATATATAGTTGTTAATATGCCCAATATGTGTGTTAAGGTACAACCACTACATTTAGTTCTAGAAAATTAAGCAGATTAAACGTTGAAACCAAAAACCATTGCTAACGAAATTATTAAATCGTATCGAGGGGAAATGCAATTATGGTGTAATACAATAAAACACAGACATCTTAATTTAAACAGACAGTTTCACTTTTATAAATTATGAATACCTATATAAAAATGAAAACTTTTTCTGCTTTAAAAATTCGAACTGCACCTAATAAATCAATCAAATTAATTTCAACATTTTTCATAACATATTTGAATAGTAGGCAAAACTGTTCAGTGCTACCCTAATTGGCCCTAACATTTCTACAGTCTTCCCCTTATGATCTGCATCTCGCTTTTCTAATTAATGGATCATTTACGTATATCGGAATTCAAATGATACGGGCTATTAGATACATTCATACATAAGTACATAAGTGCAATTTTGCTTGCCAACATAAAAATAATAATAAAAGAAAGCCCATGTACTGCTTCAATTAATTCATTTTATAAAAACCTGGAGCCAATCTTCACGCAAATTATTGAAGAAAATAAAAGTGAACTCCTTTTTTGTTGGGGAAACAACTCCAACAACCGTTTTTGGAATAGAAAATTATTTAAAAACAAAAACCGTTTTCAGGCAGGTGCTAGAGGTATAGTCATTAATTATGCGTTTCCTTTCACTAATTATTATTTTCATTTTCTGAAAGTGTTCAGAATGAAATCTAGTACTTGTGTATTATAAGAAAATAATAAACTTGGACTTTAATTTATACAGACGCAAAATATTTGCATAAGTACCAATATGAAAGTTGCGTTGTACGTTGTCCAATAAAAATACTTGTCCTATTAGTCAATAAAAACACAAAAAAAAACAACTATGTATTATGTTAATGACTATACTCTTTTTTTATGTTGGAAATACCAAAGTACTTAATTTTCCATCTGTAGAAGGCTTCAGTTGATCACCAAAATCCTTTTTTGTACTAATGTAAAACTTTCTTTAGTTCTTTCAGGTTTTTAGTACTTCGAGTTTACCGATAAGAACGCTCGATTTTAGCGGTAATTCCCTAAGAAGATTAACCGAAAGGCTGCTAATAAGATTGCAGTCCACTTTGGTAGAACTGCGCCTCGCTGAAAATTTGTTAGGCGACACCCTAAATCCAATTTTTTCAAGCAACGAGTTCCATGGACTCAAGCATTTGCAAATCCTCGATTTAGGCAGTAACAGTATCAAAGCCCTTGAGGAAGGAATCCTCGAGGGGTGCGAAAGTCTTCAGGTTAGTGACTATATTTTTCTTAAAGAGAATACAAATAGCCGTAACATTTATTTTTCGTAGGAACTCTATTTAGATCATAACAGTTTGAATGCTATTCCGACTTCTTCGCTCAATGGTCCCAGAGCATTAAGGGCCCTTTCGCTTAAAGATAACAGGATCGGTATGAATTTTCAAGCGACTTAATCCCTTACTTGGTTTATTCACAATTTCGAAAAATTGTTTAAGGTTCTTTAAAAAATGGCGCCTTTTACAACCAAAAGCACATGGAACACCTCGATCTTGCCCAAAACCTCATTGCCAATATAGAAGGTGGTTCTTTTGTGGGACTCGCCAGTCTAAAAACCCTTCGTTTGGCACACAATAAACTTGCAAGGTTCAATAGCGATGTGTTCCAAGGAGCAGAGAACGTCCAACTGTTGGATCTCTCAGACAATTTTCTGACTGAATTTCCTTCAGTGGCTCTCAAAGTTTTTGCAGAACTGAGATATCTGAATCTGTCATCAAACTTGATTCAAGTAAGTTCTTCTTTTCTTTATATAAGAATCTCATTAATATCTATTTATTGCACAGCATTTGGATGGTGCCGAATTAACCCCATTCGCAAGCTTATACTATCTTGACATAAGTAGAAATAATATCGCAAACATTCTACCAGGAACCTTCTTAGGGTTGAAACAACTGAGGAAATTGGATATCAGTGTTAATTCTTTGAGAACGGTAAGTGACCTGTCCAACTATTTTTTCTTCTACATTAACATTTTCTGCTCTGTTAGATCGAAGACGATGCTTTCGAAGGTTTGGATAATCTGGAAACCTTAATTCTTCACGACAATAACATCCTTCTTCTACCAGCGTCAGCATTTGGGCGTCTACCTCACCTAACATCGCTTTACCTCGATTATAATAGGGTAGCAGCCCTATCAGGTGACATCCTTCGATCCGTGGCCGAAAAAGTAACAAAAATCTCAATAGCAAAGAACGTTGTCCGTGAATTACCATCGGGAACTTTCGAATATTTCCAACAACTCCAAGAGTTAGACCTAACAAGAAATCATCTCACCACTTTGAATACAGAAGCTCTTGGTGGATTAGAAAAAACTCTAAAGAAACTCTACTTATGCCAAAATCACATCAGTGCCATTACAGGCCCTCAACTGGCACTCACAACTTTGGAAGTACTCGACTTGAGTGATAATAAGTTATCAGAACTTCCAAGAAATGCGTTCGCTTCGTTAACGAGTTTGAAACATTTGAATTTAAGCAGGAACCATCATTTGACTTTTGTACCTTCTGGTTTTATACAAAAATTAACTCAACTCGTTATAATTGATTTAAGTGGTACCGGTATGAAAGTTTTGTCACCGGATTTATTCAGCAAAAATCGTAAATTACAATACATTTATTTGCAAAATAACGAAATCACAGAAATAACCGACAATTCCTTCGCAAACCTTAGAAATTTAACCGTTGTGGACCTATCTTATAATAGAATAAGCAACATACGACAGGGTGCTTTCGTTACTGTAATGAACATGAAAAAATTACTCTTGAAAGGGAACGAACTAAACGCCTTCAAAGGAGAAATTTTCAACACTGGCACTAGTTTAGAAGTAATAGACATTTCCGATAATAAATTAAACTACTTGTTCCCATCATCCTTCAAGATCCATCCTAGACTTAAAGAACTTTATGTGGCAAGGAATAAATTCACATTTTTCCCTGCCGAACTTATATCGACATTGCAATATCTCGAACTAGTAGACCTATCCGAAAACGGACTTAAAAATGTGGAAGAATTTGACTTTGCTCGTTTGCCTCGTCTAAGGAAATTACTTTTGAGAAAAAATCAGATAGAATCGATCAGCGAAATGGCATTCCACAACTCTACCCAAATTCAAGTTCTCGATTTAAGTTATAACAAATTAGAGCGATTAGGAGAACGGATTTTTGAAGGTTTGATACGATTAGAATTGTTGGATTTGGAAGGAAATCTACTTACAGATTTACCAGATACTATTTTTGAGAGAGCTAGACTACAAATGTTAGAAAATATAAACTTGGCACATAATCTTTTCGAAATAGCCCCTTTGAAACCGTTACAAAGGCAATATTTCTTCGTTACATCCGTCGATTTATCTCATAATAAATTGGTAAACATACCTGCAGAAGACAGTCTTATGGTAAACATTAAAAGATTAGATCTTTCCTTCAATCCCCTTTCTGAACAATCTGTAATGAATGTACTGGGCGAACCAAAAACGGTAAGAGAAATCAATTTGGCTGGTACAAATATCAGTCGCATCACAAGACTGGAAACGCCCTTCTTACATTATCTTAATCTTTCACAAAATAACATATCGGAATTATCTGAAACAACGTTTGAAAGAACGTCTCTTTTAGAACATCTGGATTTGTCACACAACCAACTTTCGGAGATGTTTACGTCGTTTTCGAAAGTGTGGGCTCTCCTAAACAACCTACAGTCCTTGGACTTATCCCACAATCCAATAAAATCGATTTCACAAACGGATTTCGAAGGACTCGAATCTTTGAAAACTTTGAAGTTGCACGATCTTAACCAATGTGATCGTATTGAGAAGAGTGCCTTCAAATATGTACCTAATTTATCAGTATTGGAAGCATATAACTTCCCAAAAGCGGGCTACATTGATGTTAAAGGTCTCTTGCAGAATTTACCAGCCCTTGAAAGAGTTAGCATAGAAACCAAAGATCCGTCCATAGGAAGCGATCATTTGCAATCAATTTTACGATCTAGATTAAAAGAAGTTGGAATTATGGGGTACAGACTCCAGAGCGTTTCATCCGGGACACTATCAGGCCTAAAATCACCAGAGGTCACCATAAAACTTAGTAATACTTCAATCATATCGCTACCACCAGCACTCTTTTTCCCTGTACCTAGATCGTCTAAAATAACGTTAGACTTAACGGGAAACCAAATAACTACCCTAAGTCCGCAAATGTTAACTGTCCTGGACGACAGGAGGGGCGACTTAAAAATTACAGGACTGGAATCAAACCCCCTTGTTTGTGACTGCACTGCCAAAGCTTTAAGACGTTGGATTGCTGCAACGTTCAGTATGGTCAACTTGAAATGCACCAAACCAGACTACTTGTCCAAAAATTTCTTTGTCGAAATAGACGAAAGAGAATTTACGTGCGACCCTAAAAGACCGACAATCCCACCTTCGTCCACTGCTACTAAATCGAAAACTACTAATGTCCTAACAAAATCGACAGAACCAGAAATAATTTGGTCACTAGCACCAACAGCAAAATCTAAGACTAACTTGGGGGTTACCACTAAAAAACCTTTAACTGGGGCTTCAAGTCCTGGTAACGACGACACCCTAATCATAGGAATCGTCGGGGGTGTTGTTGCGTTCATAACGGCTCTTATTATAATAATCTGTATCATACGATTGAGGGCAACCACAAGGTACACAGGAGGTCCTGTGGGTGTAGTTAATGGAGCCATACCTCACAGCACGGGCAGCAATTGTGCTTGTAGTGTAAAAGGAGCACCTATTTATGCTATACCTCAATATGGTCCAGGTTATGCTGCGACACTGCCCCATAAAATGCATAACATGTCAGTTTCACCAAGACCAGCCTATTCTACAATGGGTCGATCACCATATGGCAGTCAAGCTTATTATGTAGCTTACCCGGCTGATGATAAAAGTTATCGGTAGTTGGATTAAGCGTGTGTGATTTTTTAATTCACAAAACTTATAATTCATTAACAGATAAAGCTGTTACATTGACTCCATAAAAGTGATAAAGTTAAGTGCACCTCGTAACAAAATAAACTCCGTTTGTTAACAAATTTAAAAACGATACAATTTGTACCTACTAACGTTCTCTTTTTAAGAATCATTTATTACGTATAAACAATAAGTAGAGGAACAATTTTGCCTTTTTTAAATAAATTATCGATAATATTAGGTATTATTGACACACAAATGTTTATTTTTTGGTGTGGTATATTATCACACTTAAAAATATTTTTGCCATTACTTAATACATATTTTAAATTGTACTCATAGTTGTAATAGTTTTGTGTATGATAAAATTAGGAATTAAGAAGTAGCTAGGACTAATTCTTACTCGTTGTTAATTTATAATTTTGTACAAATGAAATGTCTTTTAAATATTTTTTAATACCTAAATAAAATGGTGTTGTTTACACTTCTATTTACCTATACTTTTCTTAATTTTCTACGACAGAAGCTCCAAGTATAAACTTGTTACAACTGATACTTCCTAAATAATTATTTTGGAACACTTCTTAACGTATTGCATTTATATCAAAATTCTATTAAATTAATCAACATGATTAATCTTTATGTACATAAATTAAAATTATTTTAGTTGTACCTCAAATAGGTATAAGCAGTTGCAGGTACCTATAATTCTCTTGTATCTACTTGTGTGAAAAGAAATGTTATTATCTTTCTTTTATATGTATATAAGTAGCGCATTTATTAACAGTTACCAAATACCCAGCAATTACTACCTGATAAAAAGCTATAGTATTGTATCAGATAGTAATGGTCGGCCTTGCAAAAATTACAAAGTATTTCAGCACTTACCATTAATAGAACAGCAAAAAAGTGTCCTCCAATGATAAAAACACTCGTCATCCATCACTCGCGAGCACTTTTTACTTTTTTACGCTGAATTGAATTAAATGAGAAATTTATACAGCAACAATCACATGTACGTACACATACATGTATGCTTACATACACAGATTTTCAATTATGTAGTAAATACTAATAATTTTTGTCAATCTGAAACTGGAATTGAAATAATGTTATATAAATTAAAAAAAAAATGATTGTATAATTTTAGAAATATCAATTTTTAAATAATAATTAATTTATATCAGCGTAAAAACGTACTTACACCACCGACAAATTGAGGCGAAAGAACTACCAACAAATAAACAATGAAATTTATGGCGGTTGTGTCACAATAACCCGCATTAGTAAACCTTGTATTAATTTAAATTAAACATTAATTTACAATATACATTGAAAATTACTTTAAAATTTAAGGAATATGCCTTGTTGTATCTAAAATAACCCTATTTTTAACCTTAAAACCTAACGTATGTTGCTTTTTATTTATATTATCCCAACTATTTTTGAATAGGCAATATAGTCTCTCTATGGTTTCTACCACCTGTTTTTGTTTATACAAGAAGTTACCGGACATTTCAGCCGCTAATTTCAAAATTAAATTCTAGAATTCAAAGAATTATAAAATAAAAAGCTGATGTTGAATAAAATAACAAAAAAGTAATACTTGATTATCCCTTGCAAAAAAGCAAATAAATAAACCCACAGTTCTTTTTAACTGTAAAAATCACAGATTCAGTATGACAATTTAATTAATGCAAAAACTATGTTAATTTTAAATATATAAATTAATAAACAATCTCACCTAGGTCTTGCAAAAGATAGAAAAGTTACATAATGTAAGCCAATTTTTTAATATTCCCACTAAAACCTTACTTTTTATCTAAAAGAAATTACAAAAGCGTACATTCTGAAAATAAAAATTAATCAAAACGTACATTCACCATATAAAAGCATAAAAATAAAATTTAAAGCAACATATCTGATATATTATATAGCGTAAAATACGCCCAATTCTGCTTTTACATGTCACATATTCCTTGTGAATTTACGAAAAATAATATAATATAGAATAATTTATTTTTTAATGAATTCCACCCCTTTTGTGAACAAATAGTTAAATGAATAACTATAATGTGTACATAAAAAAAGGCTTCAAAAACTGCTTAAAGCTTTCGCTTTTTTACTGTCCTTTTTCATCCCACCTCTATTATGTATACATAGTATTGCATATTAATAAGAGGTACTTTCCAATTTTAATGGCAATAAAGACTTCAGATACATGAATCCAAAACATCAGCCTCATTTGTGTTAAGTCAAAATTGTATAGTTTGGTAAAATCTAACTAACTGAGTGTTTTATTACCATTTGAATGTAATAGGCTGGATAAACAATAATTTACCACACATGAGATAGTCAAACTGGCTGGGATTTGGATAGTCAAAACAACTTACCAAACAAAAACTTTCCATCCCCTTCTTTAACATTTTACACATCCTTTCCCTCTATAAAAACGACGAGGAAGACACAAAACGTTACTAACGTTAAAAAAACACAATTAGCACTTCATTTAAACTTTTTATTTTTATCACCTTGTTTTAAAGTTCATTTAAACGTCTCTTCTCTACACTTCACAGCAGCAATTGCTATAGTGGCGGCATTGGAGTGCCAAGCTTCGGTTTAATTTAAAAAGAGTGATACACAGCACACTTTCGACTACAGTAAGATGTTTTTTTTGTTTTAAAGACAAATATACATACAATAATCGGATGAGCAACAAAAGGAAACTACATTATTACAAAGAAAAGCCTTAGAACAATCCGGACCAGCACACATAAAATATAAAAAGTAACACATTAATTATTTACCATTTGCGTGTCATAATACAAAACTAATTTGGCGCCTTACTAAAATAAAAGATCAAATTTAACTGTAACTTCAAAAGGCACTTGTCGAGTGTCATGAGTGTTCATTTTTTAATAAAAACAAGAATTTGATAATCGATACACATAATTAAAAAACCTATTGCACTTCTCCAAAAAAACGCCAGAAATTAAAAGTCTCACTTAAAGATTGCACCAAAATCACATATGTACAAGGAGGGCAAATGCCCTAAAACCCCTTTTTTTGTTTGTGTAAACATATTCAATTGATCGTTAAAAAAGTTACGTACAAATTCAGATGAAAAATTAAAATTCCCATATGCACTGTCCGAACTGTTCAAAAGCCTATTTATAATAAGATAAAGGCAATAAACAATCAGTTTCATAATAAAATAAACGGCAAAAACTGCTGAATATCCTGCATATTACCAATATTATGTAACAACGAATTCCCTAAACTAAACAAAGAAAAAAATAATAATAAATGAAGATAAAATGAAACACGCTAAACAGACGAAGTAAATTTTAAGGGCGAGGAAAACGGAAAAATGAACTCGTAAAATAACACATAAATATGTAAATACCACTTTGAGGCAAAAAAGTATTTGTACATTTTTTCTATTTACTTCCCTGATTTGCATTTTTTTTTTAATAAATGTGAAAAAGACTTTTCTTTTATTAAAATCTAACAAGGTAAGTATTTGACCTGATTACGAAAAGATCTTTCGACGATTGCTAATTGATACAATTTCTATAGTTTATCATTCAAAAGATCTTTTTCTGTATGTAGGTCAAATGCACGTATGCATGCAATTTACTAAAATCATATCTGTATTCACAAAAATAGTGCTTTTCTTAGTCATCTTTTAACACATTTACTAATCAATTTATAATTAATTACATTACTCACGATTAACGTTTGCTATTTACAAAAATGAGGAAAAACAGGTTGAAACCGGCTAACATATGACTACGCCTTATTCGGGGTTTGTCGTGTAAAAGAAAGAAATAATTTAAATTAATTTTTCAGTAACAAATACCGTTCTACCTCAATTTTATTATTGTTTTCGTTTTCAGCAAACAGGTAGCAGCAATGGTGATTTGATTAGCAAACTGTAGTAGTAGTAATAGTAGTAAATAGCAGCGATATTATCATTTTCTTTTTGTTTATTATACAGTACAATCATTGGCTACTTGTATTAATTAATTAATAATAATAATAATAATGATAACTAGTACTCCTGTCACACACGGACGACAAAAAACAAGATGCGAACAAGTCGATATCGATAATATATATTTATGTACATTGCAAAGAAGCTAAATAAACAATATTATAATTAATAATGATAATAATAATTCATAATAAAAGTGTGAATAAATTGATGATAATATAATAACTATAATGATGTGTTCTTCTCTCAATTATTATTGTTTCTTGCTATCTTTTTTTAATCGATTTAATTAAACTAATTAAGACGAGATAGTACCAACGATGGTCGAGAACTAGAAGAAATAAATCCAAAGGGCAGTAGCAAAGTAATGATATATTCAAAAAAATTAAATTGCAGTTGTTACTATTTTTGTAGGTTGTAATTGTTGTGTGAGTACCCTTCAGAGGAAAGAAGTAAACAACAAATGAAAGTAACTACTAAAGTTGTAGCGGTAGTGTTACAATAAATTAGTTCTAGTACACAACGGTTATCGTTATCACTCCTGTTTTGTGTTAAAGTGGGAGGAAGGGGGAAGAATTGCCGAGTCTTGCGCGCACGCGCATTTCTGTTACCGCCACTTAACAAGCGTCCTAGCACGCACTAAAACCACAAACGCACCACTAAATGTATTCCACCCTCCACTTCTCCTTAATTTCATCCCTTTGTCAGCTTCTGCAAACGCCATTTACAAGAAGAATACACTTCCTCTTGCCTTTCTCCACCACCTTTCTTCTTTAATTTTCTCCTTCACGATTATAAGAGTGTAGTAGCAATAGTAGCAGTAGTGTAGTATTGTAGTAGTAATTATAGTTGTAGGAGTAGTAGTAATAGTAGTAATCATAATAATAATAATAATAATAGTTATAATAATAATCATTATGTATGTTTTAACCTAACAACGAAACGAAACAACAGTCCACTACCCTGTGCGTGTGGTGCGCGTGTGGCGGGGTTCATATCTTCTGGATCTTCTCGCCGACGACGACGGGGTTGTTACGCCTGATCTCCTTCGCTCCCATCTCACGGTAATCGAACGTGCACTCGTGTTTGTCGCTGTATCGGTGCACCGCGCAAAACAGTCCTCCGCAGCGGCACTCGAACCCTAGAAAACGGAAACGACACAACATTGATGGGGGTGAGTAACTAACACCAGCGCGACAGACGAAACGTTTCAGTTTCATTGTTGCCTCTCTTTAATTATCTACATAAGTTCGTTTTTGCACTCACCAAAACATCAGAAACCCTAATCAGGCTAAAAATTAAAAGGCCACAGAATGGATCAGGTAAAAAATCAGATAGGATCGTCAGAAAATGATTCCTTCATGAAATGAAGGTTCTAAATTAAAAGGATAGAGGGCATATTACAAATCATATGATTGGGGTGGCTAATTATGTAATGATCAAAAGAAAGTGAGGTGTCTTTGAAATGAAATCTAATCACACAAAATAAAAAATTGAGGGAAAAATGAGAAAGTGTTTAAAAGTAGGGAGCCCAATATCATGGACAAAAATATTAAAATGCAGCCCCTATTTAAAAAGTTATCGTTACTTGTTGCAAAAACGAACCCATGAAACCTTAAATACATTTCACAGATGAATAAATATCCTGGAAATGAGACAGCAGTTGCACTCGATGAGATGACACATACATACGTATCTGAATAAATGTCTGTGGATGGACTAGAAGTAAAATGGTAAACGTTTCTAGCAGCTTAGAAAAAAATCAGAAGTTAATAATTTATTTATTTGAAACACCATATCTAACTACGTTCATAAAAAGAGAACATCATAACAAAATCACCGACTGATTAACTGTAGGTGACGATTTTGTATTAATGACAGCTTAATAGGATCGATAGAACATCTTCACTAGACCAGCTAACAAAATATTTTTGATGTGAAAATTTTAACAGCAATCCGAATATACGACAATCTAAAATATGTGACAGGGATTGAAATATTAAAAGCGATCCATACTAAAGTTTTTAATCAATTTTTGAACATTATAATTTACAATTTTTTATATAATTTCGCATTTAAAATAAAACATGAATTGTCTCCTTCCGAGTGAGTTATTTTAAGCGAGAAAAAATAAAAACATTCTGGAAAAAGGTCAACTTTCTTAAAAAATCACAACTTCATTAATTTAACGTTTGTAGCATCGGTCTTTCGGGAAAAAGTTGTAATAATTGTGTATAATAATCAAGCCTATGGGGGGTTATGTAGGACTTATAGTTTTGCACAACTGCAATTAACAATATTCTAGTGAATAAATTTGCAAGGGTCACTCTATGTCGCCCAATTAATGTAAATCGTAACTGATTAAGTTAAATGAACAATTCGTATTTCTCATTATTTTGTTTAAATTCTCATAAGCAACCGAAATTTTCGATCTAGTACCTGCAAAAGAAGCTGCAATGGGGAAATTCCAGGCACTAAGTCCAACAGAACTCCTCATCTGCTCACTTATTATGCGCTATAACTTTTTAGGAAAACTAATGCTACAAATTTTAAATTGGCGAAGTTACGATTTCTTAAAAAAATGACATTTTCGTGTTCATCTGAAAGTAACTTCGACTCAGACGATTCAATGTTTATTTTAAAGCTCTTCTGATTCACTAGATATTATTTCCATTTAATCTTCGATTAATCTAGTAATTTTCGAGGTAACTGTGAATATATGCAATTTGTTAAAGAAAAACTGACGACTTCTGCTGGGACCATTTTTGGAAATTTTACGCCTTGAAAACTACTCTACAATGAAGAATAATTTTTTTGCAAAAGTCTTTTTGGCTAATGACTAGCCTATTTTTATTTTCTCAATTAATGACTGAATATCGAACGCCTAGTCGGTAATATTGTAATAATTAAAATCAAATCTAAATTGCTCACGTACAAAGACGAAACAGATGATTGAGAGCGAGTGGGGGGAAAATGGAAAGTTGCCTACCTGTTAATCCGACCTTTTTACGGCACACAGCGCAGCGGTTCTTTTTCTTTTTGGCGTCTTTATCGCCGTCTTTGTCACCCGGGTTCGAATCTACATCGGAGGCACCGCTTGTGGCCGCTTCGTTCTGGTTTTGGACGCCATCGTCTGTTTCCTGAATAGACAAAAACACAAAAATTATTGTACCATTCATTAAAAAATAACAACAAAAACAGTTTTTCGTGTTTTCCAGCAATCATCCAGAAAATAAATTTAAACGAGGTAAATATTTGTTTGTTTTGAAATTATTTTAAATTTGTTTAACTACAACATTTATGGAAAATTATTGCCCTATTGCTAACCAGCAGTAACGAAACTAAAAGAAATCTGAAAGGAAATTATGGGAAAAGTCAAATAGAATAATTTTTTGAAAAATAAACAAAGTAGTGCATACTTTTAAGGGTAGTTTTTGTACCTATTTAGTTCGTCTTCAGACGCAGAAGTCCAAACAACAAAAACGAAAAACTTATAAAAACAAACAATTCAATTTGTCCCATTACCGGATGCTGTGGATCGGACTGCTGCTCGTTTTCGTTGTTTGTGGACAATTTTTCTATGTTTTCCTCACATTCTTTATTTATCGATGTATGACTGTTTGACATAACTCTGTAAATTTTGATGTCACCTTGACATTTTGACGGCTCATATGTACAAAGCACACTTAAAAAAATAATGTATTTTTGTTTTCCAATCGAAAAATGAACATTAACAATATTTCACAACAAATCCCGTTTATTTTTGCACCTTTTCAGAAATAAAAAAAAATACCTACCTTGTTTATGTCAGCATTCGAGTCCGTCGATGCCGACAATGGCACGGAGGGGTGGCAAGTGGGTATCGTGGGTTGTGCGGTGGCTGTCGCGGCATCCATAAAACTGGCGAACGACTGTGCGTTGTTGACGGAGGAAGCAGGGCTGGGAGTCGAAACGGGGGGTTGCTGTTTCTTTTTCAGCGCTTCCTGCAAAAACATACGAGTAAAAACAACTATCCATCCAGGCGGCACCGTTAATGCATCATGCATAAATATTATAAGGGAAATAAAACTAATACTTTAATATAAAACGAACAATTATAATATTAAGCCGTTACTGAATATTTCCGTTCGTTGAACTGTAATTTACCATGTATGTATATGGTAAACACGTCAACAGAAAACGCGCAATGGCGCTAAAGTAATTTTCAATTTCACTGCGATACACACAGATAGTGTTTGTGCGTTTATTATGCCAATAAACCCATTACACAATTGTGCACAAATGCTGCTTACCATCGGTACACATGCATTCGTAATTATTAATCCATATAACCGTTAACAACATGCTGGTGCAATTTACCCTGATCGCTTTGCAAAGCTTAATCTTAAAGGGAAATTAATTATAATTGGGGGGAAACGATTGCGTACGGAAAGGTCAATAAGCTACACAGGAAATTGCGGCAATTATATTAATATAAATATCAGAAAGCGCTAACGACCAAATACATATAATCTATGAATATAAATATAATCATGTACATTAAATGAAGTTTAAAAGAGGGGGAATTAAATATGTAAAATGGTAACAAAAACGAATGATTTTGAAAAAATCTGTTATTTTTAATGACGATATTTGCTTTTAATTTGAAGTTATTAAATTATAAATATCAACTGCGTTAGAGTCCTAGTGTTTTTAACAGGCAACGTTGGGGGGAATCACACAAGAACACGTTAAGTACTTCTTTTTTCAACAAATTTTGAAAGAAAGCTAACGTTTATAAAACAAAGTATTAGTTTTATGACTGTGTTTATATCTTTAACATAATACATATGGGTATTTATAAGTAGAGGTAGGTAACAGTACCCACTTATGTTACACGACGACCTTCATTATCTCGAAAACAATTTTTCGCAATTAGTACATGGGCAGTGTCTATCTAACATCTATCTGTTTCGCTCGTGAATGCATGACCAACTTGGCGCAAAAACGATCAACAAAAACTCGACCGACCTTCGGGTCTCCGCCTTGTGCATACCGAGCAAATTTTGCACCAACCGCAGCAAAAATAACGCCGCTTTTGCTTGCATATTAATCATTGCAATGAAGTCAAAGTACAAAAATAACATCCTCAAACAGCAAACTCATTCATTCTACTCTATCATAATAAAAATAAAGTCACACATTTCTTTTTTAATTTTGCTAAAGCCAGAATGAAAATTAGTGAACGTTTTATATAAGGTAAATAAAACTTACTTTATAACACAGAGAACAAAGTCCATCGGTGGCAGGACTTCCATAGAATCCGCAACCTGACCGGCAGAGAGCTTGCATGGGATTTGACTCCTTCTCCATTTCGTACAAGTCCTTTATTTAATTAAAATCGCACTAAATATCACTGTTACTATTATTTTATTGTTAACACAAGATGTCACTTCAGTTTAACAAGGAGCGGCCGAACAAAAACTTTAAATTAACTAAAAAATAACTAACAATAACAACAACACGTTCGCGACTGTTGTTCGATATTATTTATCTCAACCGCTTCCTTTTTCTCTTCTTCTTCTTCTTTCTCTTGAACCAGGGATCTAGCAATGAAGAATCAGAACCACCAGAGCGGTTGCTGACCCACACCAGTTGTCAGTAAAGAATCATATTATTATCTGTAACAAAAAAAAAATTACATTTATCTACGAATATAATAATAAGCAACGTTATGAACATAATCTAATAATTTCCAGAGTTTCTACTTTTTCTTTATGCTGGATGATATTTATGAAGTCAGTATGATGGTATTAAGAAAATCATATTGACCGAGGAGGCAATAATTTTTTATCAAATTACGCTTATCAGCCACCTTTGGCCCCTTCCTGTCAAGAGGTTCTCTGATTAAAATAGGCCATCAGTACTTTACATTCCGATAAAACTATCATCAAGTAGATACATGCGCAACATACATATTTTATGTATGTAATTTTGATTTCAATTTTCAAAAAAGTTGAATATTGAAAATGAATACAAGATTATACTTTGTAAGGTGTTTATAAATTGAAGCTTCTACATGTTTTTTTGTTTTGGTCCAAAATAAATATTTTTGAATGGTCACATGATGATGCAATTGGTCATTTTTCAATACTGTATTACGAACGTTTTACGACAAATTTTTGGCAACAAAACATAAGTCTCTGTAGCACGGGTCACGTGGACAAATCATTTAAATAAACACCAAGCATCTACACAGTTAAGTTTCTATGTAATTACTGTATTTTTTCCAGAAAGCTGAAAATGTACGATTCAAGAAATAAGCAATCCGGCTTGAAGGATCATAGAAAAATCCCATTTGAAAGAATATATTCTTCTGCAATGTAATCCGTACGAGTTGTTGTGACCCACACCGAGAGGAAACGCCACCTGTGACACACGCACGCTTCCGCATGTCGCAGTCCGATGTCGGTAAAAATAAAGTAAAAAAGGACAAAAAAGAAAATAAAACTATGTCGGTCGCCGCCTGGTGGTCGGGAAGACTTTGAAACCCGAGGGGCCTCCGGCCGTGGGCGGGTCAATGTCCCCTATCATACTTGTACACATAATTGGGTACGCGGGTCTTCCTTCGCCACCCGAACGAACAGAACATTATTTAAAACACAAAAACGAAGACCCTAAAAAAATTTTTTAAAGATTTTTCTTAACCTTACCATCTTCAAGCAATAGGTACCAAGACCAAATAACAATACAAATTTCTGCATGGAATTTCTGCCACTTGAGAACAACACCTGAACTAATTTACACGATTGAGAAGTACTCGGAGCTATTAAGCACAGTTTAATGAGGGATGCAAATGATGATTAACACAATTTATACCCTACACCTTCCCCTACCTTCGAAACCTGATAGATTATTACGTGCTGGGGTTGGTCAACACGTGCGTGGCTAATAAGTATATTTTGCAAGTAGATAATAACTGAAAACGTGGGTTTGACACCTGAATTAAAAATAAACACTGTATGATTATTTTTTACTTTTCACAAACAGATGGTTCTTTATTTAGAGCAACGTTATTTACACAACAAGAGGAAATTCAAGGAACTCAGAAAACAATAATTTCTTTTTTTATAACAATTTCATTAAAAATAGGATTTTAATATTTCATTCCTTACTAACAATTAACAAAATTAAAATGACATCTCCTAACATTACTTTCACTCTGAAGGTGTCACTTTCAGGTGGATTTTAAATCATTTTATTTTAATCTCGTTTTATTTCATTATTTTTATGTTTGTTTTGTACTCATTTTCAATCCAAAGTTTGCTTAAGTTTACACAAATATATTTTTTTGTTTGTAACTTTGTGGTAGTTTAAACACGAGGGTGTGTCAAGTTGTACTAAATTCTTTGTTTCGAACTAGCTCGCGTTTATCAGTTTTCTTGTATTACTATTTAAGTTTAAAATCTGTGATTTTAATTTTATTTTCGTTTCTAAGTGAATCTAAATTTTGTTTGGATTGTCGGCCATTTTATTTCACACATTTTTGTTAGCTGTGGAAAGTCCCAATCATGTTTATAGTTTTAGAATTGTAGTTTTGACGAATGCATAGGCATTTCAGCCCTGAATGAATGCATTAATAGTGTGAGAGACTATACGTCTATTTCAACTTTAGGCCGCTTTCTGACTTGTCGGTGTAGCAGCGGTGCGGTATCGGTATGCTCGGTATACGCGGTACCGAATGCTTACTGAGCACCTATATTTCAATACGGTCTTCCTGACTTGTGCGGCACGTGCGGTAGAGGAGTGATATCGGTTCGGTATACTGCATCGCGGTAGAAACGTCCAGTGGCCGCTCGGGATTACTGCATGAGACATCATACAATATCTCCATCACTCAAGGAGGACGACATCTTCTTGTGACGGTACAAGCGGTTCTGCTCCGTTTTATGCCGAAAACATACCGATGGATGTGTAAATGCAAGCAACGCGGAATCGTTTCGGTACCAACCACTTCGGTACCGCACCGCTGCTACACCGACAAGTCAGAAAACGGCCTTAGCTGGGGATTAACCTGCCCCAAGGAATTCCCTACCTAATCGTATTAACCAAGGGTTCTTTAGTTTTAAACCAGGGTCGATAATTAAAAAAAAAACCCAAAAGTTGGTTATTTGAATTTTTCACATTAATTTTGAGGTTATGTGAAAAAAGTGTAAATACAAAAGTTGTAGATCTTTTTATTACCTACAACTTTGCCATTTAACTTTTTTCCATAAGACTTGTAGTTTTTCCGGAAATCGAGGAAAACCGTTTTTTTACCCTTAAAAACTCACCCCCTTCCCCTTCCCGACCTCAGATCGCCCGTAAATTATTTTTCCTTTCATTTCAGTAACATTCTCTTCCATTTCCAATGGGTTTCATCCTACTATATTTTTTTTCACTTTTTACTATTTTTGAAGGATTCAGCACTGGTCTATTTTGAAGTGAAACAAATATGTAACAACATGACGGGGATTTCCGATTATTGAAACTACATTGTCTCTATTATTTAAATTTTTTTTCTCTCGAGCTTGGCACCTTCCACCCTCTTAAAATATATTAATCATTCTTTTTTTTGTAAATAAAATTCGATTTCGTTGTTTGAAAAATGGCGTTTTGTCTGAATTTGCTGCCCCTCCTTCATTATAAATGTTCCCACTAATGTATCAATTTAAATTATTGGTCTTACCCGGGTTTTCCTTACTACAACTCATAAAATAAAAATCGTTCAAGATCCTAATAATAAAGATATTCGTTTACTGTATTATACTAAAATCAATAACAAAATAGTAAAAACAAATTTAGATTTGTGGTACATAAATTACCTTACAAATACATAATTAGGCAGTCATAATTAAGGTTGAAGTGATTATCAGAATTTAATTTGATGCGAATGGTCAACAGCCAAGTTATTAATAGACTACAAAAATAGGTAAATAGTATTTATTAATCCATACGATCATTTAGGCATAACAAACACGTTTGTATATTTGCATACGGGCGAAATGGTAAAGGTGGACGAGCCATGTAATTTAGAAAGTTGCTTAAATACAAACGCAATTAAAGTTATAGACAGATAACGTAAGCACGTATGTACACAAATGCAAACCATTAGTTTTATTATATGTCAAGCAGTTCCTGAATTATTACTTTTACTCCAAACTTTCTTAACCACAATAACATAAATATAATCTGCAGGAAAACAAGGATAGATAATACATTCTTAAAAGCACACTTTTCGTAACTCAATAATCAATTAAAAATCGATTCTTCAGCTTTCGATAAATAGATATAAAAAAAATATCATACGGCTATAAAAGCGAATTACTCCAATTTCAAGAACAAAGCCATTAAATTACATTGTAATCAATCCAACGGCAATAAATAAATCTCGAAATGGAGAAAGTAATATATCCCTGAACAAATTCGTTGTTGGTACAGACTAAATTATAGATAACACACCCTATCCTCTAAATTAACAAATATAATGTATTATAATAAATGATACAGGAAATATTGAACGATTAGTTGAAATAATATCCTTCGCATTTTAAAAATTTGAAACGCTTTCGAAATACCTACAGCGTATACATACATTTAACAGCAAATCCCAAAAGATCAAACATTTTCTTTCATAACACGTACACAATATAAAACGGAAAAAAGTAATTTTAAAATCTTCACTAACGAAGGAAAATAATGCTGATGAGATGAGTGTCAATCTCAAGAATTCCCCGACATCATCTCTTGGCGAAAATAATATATTATTATAGCAATTTGTGAACAGATGCTTCTTTTGGTACCTACATATAAACAGATAGTAAAGATGTAAAAATTGAATGGGAGACGCCTATTATTTAGTAGCAAAATTAAAAAAAGGGTCTATTGGAGTCAGATGGTAATGATGAGATTCATCGATTAATAAGAAAGAAGATGGTTGGAAGAGTTGGAACCGCCTGGTTCTATAAGTATTTAATTTAAACTAAAAGTGCTCATAGATAAAAGAAAATGATATTCGAATGAGAATACCAACGCAAAATTAGGATACCCTGGCAACACTTCCTATCTCCTATTGTAGTTATACTATAGCAAACTGTAAGCAGCATATTTTTATTTATATAATACGCAGACAGTATTCTTTTAAAACTCAAAAGGAGACACCTATTATGTGGTAGTAGCATTATTTTAGACATAGTGAGAAGTTCATCGATTAATAAGAAATATGGTTGGAAGAATTGGGACCGCGTGGTCCTGTCGTCTATCTAATTTAAATTTCGTTTAAAACAACCAATTTTTTTTATACATACATAAGTAAAAAGTAGTGTTTTACAAATATTAAAAGAAATCAGTGCCATTGCGAATATTTTGAAAGATGAGGATACATGTGAGCAAAATTTTATTTTTAATTTAATATTTTATTTTTCTTTTCTTTTACTGTTGACTCATTGAGGAAGTTTCAATTAAGTTGATCAGTATGTATTAACATTTAATAATCTTAATTACCCATAATTTATTATTAATTGCAAACTATGGTAGGTACCTAATAAGTGAAACATTTTTTTTTCTATAAACTGGAATAAGCGCTTTACAAAATGTTACGTTGTAAAGTTGTAATTCAAATTATGTAAAATTTAGGGCATCTAGTGACTCCCCCTAAAGCGACGGGTAATTGTTCGGGGTGTATTGGGGATAAGTACTCATATCAAAACCCAAATGGAAAATTACGGTGGAAAAACTTCCCCACAGTTTCATTTTTTACTAGGTATAAACATATAAAGGTGTTTCGCCTGAAAAAAAAGACTAATTTTTTTCTTTTTGCTGAAATCCAGGGGTGTTAAGAGTCAGTTCATATCTCAACAAACCTCAAATGGAAAACTGCAGCGGTCACCTCCCTTTAAGCTTCAATTATTCATTATTATACTCAAACTGTTTAATTGTTATATGAAAGTTGTTTTCCAGGGAAAAAATACCCCCCCCCCCTATCAACCCTGTTTAGTTGTGGTTAGTTCGTTTCATGAATTTTACTATTTACTAACGCAGTACTGCTTCAAACGCTCCCTCACACCCCTTCGGGAATAAATGTAACCCGTTAAGTCCACGTTTTTCTTTTAATATGATTAAATTAAAACATTTAAAAAGTTGGAACTTTTTTTAAAGGCCACAGTTACAATTTTTTACTTGGATATTGATGAGGGACCATCTCCCACCATTTCCATCAATGGCTTGAAAATTCAACCTTTACCTAATTTACTGTCTATTTTTCTATCAATTTTCATCCTCCACTACTTCAATTAAAATATTTTATACGAACTGAATACATACATCAACAACTATTACTGTAATTGTATTGATTACATCATATTGTACCACGTTTTTCCTATTCAATTGTGGGAGTAGGCACGAATTCGGTTTTCGAATTCGTAGACGCCAGACAAACAAGTAGTTTGTACGGTATTATCTATGTAGATGTGTGTTTGTGTAAGGTGTGCTACAAAAGAAATGTTTGTCCTTCCTCCACCATTATTCTATTCGAGCCGAAACGGTCATGCAAAATATGCAAACCTTGACCGACATCCTGCCTAGAGTTCCGCAATGTCTGAGAAGAAGCCTATTCTGATCAATATCTTCCACAAACACAAACACAAATTATAATCCAGTTCTAGACAATTTTTAGAATTTTTTCGTAATAGGAATATAATTTCATTAAAAATTCAAAGTATAAGAAAACTGTCAGTAGTTTCACTAAGAGAGTTTTGTAACTCAAAGTCATTATTTATTTATACGGCCCTATTTATTTACAGTTAGTTTTTGCTATTGTATAGCATCAGCCATAACGAAAAAAAGGCTTTAGATTGTGCCATTTTCAATATACCACTCTGTATAACATCAATGATAACCAAACCAATGGATTCAGTTCATCCTCGCCACAAGGAGAAACCACACCTTTTGTAGGTATAATAATATAATTATTGTAGACTTCGTCGTGGTTGAAAATTTAAGCATATGTATAATACGTACCTACTACGGTAGATCCTAGCAGCTCAACGTGAGTTGCATAATCGGCAATAAAATTAAATAATTTTTGGACGGATTCCAAGGCTCGTTATCTCATGTAGTCGCGTGGTTAGCCTTGTTTTTTTGCGCCTAAATTTTATTTAAGTACAGTACATCTCATCTCGCTCCTTATACATATACTCGAGCTACTCACCATAATTATTTTTTTACATATATCAAGCTAGCACCACGACAAAGTCATTTTTCCGTTTTCTGACTTGCGCTATAATTTGTCGCTAATTAACACTACATACCGTATCTCGAAAAGGAAATATCGTATGATTACTGTAAAGGCCATAATTTGTCGTTGAAAGATACATTCAATTAATTTGTCGCCAGTATTCTTTCCAGCTGATAAGCGAAAAACTGCTGGAAAATCATCAAACAATTAATCAAGGAGTTCTTTGTTACATTTTTTTAAGAGATCGCCTTTATTTACCAAATTTTTTAAATTAGGTTTTCTCTGTTTCCCCCCAAGTTGGGCAATACGTTACCTTTCGAGAGTTTGATGGCTTATCAGCAGTTTTTCGCTTATCAGCTGGAAAGAAGACTAGCGACAAATTATTTGAATGTGTCATTTTTCAGCGACAAATTATGGCCTTTACAGTAATATCATACGATATTTCCTTTTCGAGATACGCTATGTAGTGTTAGCTTGATATCAAGTTACCATATACCAGCTGATTATGGCTAAACGGCACGAGCGACAAATTTTTGGGTTTGGTAACAAATTAGCGACAAATTATAGTGCAAGTCAGAAATCAGAAAAATAACTTTGTCGTGCTAGCTTGATATACGTTATTGTTTTGACTGTGAACAAGTGCGCCATAAAACCTGAATGTTATCAATAACTAGATAAATAAAACCAGAATTTGAAAAATGATGCAATCAAAAATGAAACAATATAATATTTCCTGCCACTGGCGTAGCGTAGGGGGGCGGCACTTTTTAGGGGGCGGCAAAATTTCACAGTAAATAATAAAATATTTTCCATTTTTTTTTTCTTCCCCTAGTGTTTATAATAAAATACTCAGAGCTTTAAGGGGTAAAGAGTTCATTTATTATAAAAACGACACCAACGTTTCGGTTCTGATGTGAACCTTTATGAACTCTTTACCCCTTAAAGCTCTGAGTATTTTATAATAATAAAATATATCTGTGAACCATTTCATATTTTTAACACAACTATAAATTCGGACCGATTGAAAAGAGTACGGAATTTTTCATTACTTATTCTGTGACGAATTCGGGGAATCCCCTTTCTTTAAATGATATTTTGTAACGAATGGCAACACCGTCTATACTAACTTGCGGGGATTCCCCGTATTTTATTTTGTGCTTGAATTGTTTATGACTTATATAATCAGCGAGAATGACTTCTATTACTATATATAAATATTCGTAGGTACATTACATGTATCTTGTCTATTGAACAAGAGGTGTGAGATGCTATAGACATTGATGGTGCAATAAAAGACTTTGCTCTTAAAATAAGTAGACGTATATATTTTTATTTAAAGCCGGAAGTTTTGTTTTTAACTCTAACATGTAAGATATAAATATTACTTAATAGTATCATCATCCTAGTTCTAATTAAAAATTGATTTTCGTTTTATATTCAATTCGCTAATTATTTAATCATGTCGATCGTCGAAGTGAACCCTAATTTTAAGTAGGTACTATTACCTCGACGATCGACATGATTAAATAATACCTCGTATGTACCTGTTATATCAATGGTTGAAGTAAGAATTTTTGTATTAATAAACGTCATTGTAAAACAAATAAACTTTTTGATTTAAAATCTAACCTGTATAATGCAAAATAATGATGACTGTTCTTGCCAAAAAGTCTTGTAGAATTAATGTATAGTATACATTAAATTGAAATACTTAATTAACAGACCTACGCTTCGCCACTGTTTCCTGCTTAATGGTCAGTTGTAATATAAGGAAGAGAAGAAGGCATCTGCGTACCGCTTTGTTTGATATCGTCATTAAAAATTCGCACAATGCCATATTCGTCACATAAATAAATAATGATTAGTGCAAGGACGAAATCGGGTACGGTACTAACAACGTACCCACTACCATCATAATAAAGCAGTTATATAATCGACACATTTGTTTACGGTTTTTGTCGACCAGACACACGTTTTACAGAAAAAAAATACAAAATCCTACGCTCAAGGCCTACACCTAGAAAGCGTAGGCCATTCAATTAATATAGCTACCGAATAATTGTACCTAACAATAAGTTAAAATTAAAAATAGACCTCATCAGTAACAATATAATAGATATCTACAATTAAACACATTTACAAAAAAAAAAAATTCTTATTTATCACAATGTAGTGAAGGAAAATTTATTTTCAGTATTTGTAGTGGGTGATGCGTTGTTTGAAAGTAAGAGCCAAGTAGTTTCGTTGTAAAAACGACTTAGAAGTAACGTGAGAGTCTATTAATTGTTTTTGACATAGACATAGACCGTAGGTGAATTGAAAACTTTCCCCAAAGAAAATAGTTTATTGATTTAATGATAGGAAAATTGCGGTCACATGGAACTAGTATCATTATATACCTGGCTCTTATTCGACCGAACAGACGCCAACGCCAACACCGACGCTTGGCGTCACGTGCAACACGTGTGTTGTAATCGATGTGATGCAGCACCAAGTGCACGCGCAAAGAACAGTACCTCCAGTGGTATTAAAGACAATTTTAATGCATTTAAACAATGCAAATGCGAATTACTGCTTGTGCGGGCAGGCAAGGACGAAGTTTCAATGTTAATAAAAAAAAATCTAAAACTCAAATTTTGGGTTCCTTTAATTGCTACGTGGTGTTCTTCGTGCCAAAGATATTTAAAAAAAATGTCTTTCTTGCCAAAGATATAAAACAATTATTACCCTTGTGCTTTGCCAAAGGCGCTTCCAAAATTAAGGAGAATCACAAAAAGAACTGGCACAGTCCATTAGGCATTAAACTTTATTACCTACGTACTTCTAGGGTTATAAAGTGGTAGAAAATCTGCCCATGAAAAATACAAAACTCATTTTTAGGGTTCCGCACCTCAAAAAGGAAAAAGCGTCCCGTCCGTCTGTCAAGACCCTTTTTCTCGGGAACGCGTGGAGGTACCTATCAAGTTATTTATACAAAATAATACTCACGTTTACTGTCCCTAGGAGCTGTGAAAAAATCAAACTTCTAAGCCAACGCAATCAAAAGATACAGCCGTTTATGCCGCAAATTTCCGCAAAATTTCGAATCAAAACCTACAGGGTACTTCTTCCCGTGAACTCAGAATCTTGAAATTTGGTACGAAGCAACGTCTTATAGCACAGATAAAGGAAAAATTGCGAAAACCGTAAATTTTTACTTACATCATATAATAAAAATATTTTTAATAATTTTAAAGTTACTACCCCTTTCCTCATGAACGCGTAGAGGAATTAAATTGAAATTCATATCAAATACTCAGGTCTATAACACCTTTAAGCTGTAACAAAATCAAACTTCTATGTCAACGCAATCAAAATAAACAGCAATTTAAGCCGCATATTTTCAAACTCGCAACTACTCGCAAGGGAATCAAAACCTAAAGGGTACTTCCAGTCGATTTAGAATCTTGAAATTTGGCACGAAGCAATGTTTTATAGTACATATAAAGGAAAAATTCCGAAAACCTTAAATTTTTAGTTACATCACGTATATACAGGTTTGTACGGAACCCTCGGTGCGCGAGTTCGACTCGCACTTGGCCGGTATTTTTTTATATACCTAGTCTACTCTTGTTAGGAGAAATGCTGCTCTTGTGTGCATATGTTCAACATCAACAGTAATAATACACACACGTGCACCATAGTGTCGAAATGAATTTTGTATATCTTTGGCGTCATTATTATTGTACATCACAGACGTATTTCACTGTGCACGTGGTAGTGGCATTGTGACCCGAAAACCGAAAACGATGCAATAATAATTGGAGTGAAACGCTAACGGATGGATCGCCAGCAAGGCCGCCTACGCGGTATAACCATTCCACAAATCAGACTGTTCAGCACACTTTTTGGACAACAATAATAAAAAAAAAAAAACGAAGGAAAGAAATACCAACCACAGACCACTCATTACTTTTGTATTTGTTCTCTCTCCGATTTTTTGTACTTGAAAGGAAGATTAACGTACATATAGTCCAGAATTAAAAAAAAAACACTATGCGGGCCAAATTAACTTTTACGTCATGCTTTCCAAAAGCTATTTGGGGAAAGCCAAAAGTTTGCATTTATTTTTGAATCGTTAATATCGAACACTACGTTCCAAAGTTAAAAAATTATGGGATGCTTCGCCCAAAAACTAATTGAATAATAAAAAGGGTAGCAAAATTGCAGAAAAATCCTAAATTGGTAAATACAGTCAAAACCAGTTACAATGACATACTCATATTTGGTCGTAAAAACCCATAGTTGTAACAACCGCTAATAATGGTCTTTCTTCGATATCAATTTGTTTTCTTTTCCTTTTCGACATGTTAATAGTTTGCCAAATAATTCGACAGTATATTTTGGTGCGTCTTGTGTGCAAAAATCAAAGAAAGAGACGAGGGGTCTCACAGTTTTGTCTGGATAGTTCGATATGTTCCAGGAATTCTTTACACGTGTAATAAACCAACAGTATCGATTACGAAAGACTGAGAACCCCAACTGGTGTTGGTTGTTTGTTACCTTGTTACCATGCTAATAAGGCAGACACAAGTCACAGTACTTTTATTGTTATTAACGGCATTTTTGATTTTATCGTCGTCCTGATAAATGTTACCAACACACGTGCATTTTGTTTCTATGAATTACAGAAGACCCCAAACTCGACACGTTTTTGTTTACTTTTGCGATCTTAGGGAACGTACCCATACTACGTGATCCATTTAGAGGGGGGAAATTAAAATACTACACTCGGTCACAGGAGCGGGGGGGGGGGTTTGCTTTTTTCACCGGCAGAAATCTCGCGCTTTTTCGAACCAAATTTGAATATGGCGCGGAGTGTTTAGTGCTTCTTAAACCCTCAGTTGGTGACGCTGACGCACATATGTCGAACCGTCAGTTGATTGAAAACAGATAGGTACTTTTTATACCCTTTACAGTTCAGTTAAAATTTAAATTCGCAATACTACGAGTGGTCACCGGGGGGAGGGGGGGTCGGAAAATATTAACAAATAGGTTACGTAGTATGGGTACGTTCCCTTAATAGCCATTGGCCATCATACAGTGTCAGATGTGGATACTGTTATCTATTCAAATTGTTTACAATACGGCTGGTCGTTATAACAGATATAATTCTCCGAATATATTAGTGAAACGTAGGTCATTAAATGCGGTAGGTATGTCGTACTAAGCAATGTTTTTGATGAGGCGGTCATAAAGCTGGAATCTTTGATTTTGGTCAATATAACCGGTATGTCGTAATAAACTGTTTTAACTGTATGCTCAACATTTTTGTTATTTTGTTGACTTTGGCTATAAAAAAATAGTTTCAAATGTAAATGAAAACACTGCACGCATAAAAATATTACAAACTACAAACGTTGGCATCAAAATGAAAACATCTTTGTATAGGTAGGTGGTACTTTAATTTTAATGTAACTTGTGTAATTGTTTGATTGATTGAGGAAGTATGCTCGTTTTAGCCATCATTTGATTGCGCCTCCTACTAGGTATCTATCCTAATAGACGTATCGAATAGAAACCTTGAAAAACGGTATTATTAGCATAATCGTTACCGTATCGTCGTTTTATTTGGGTTACCATTGTTTTCCCTTTCAGTAGACTAGAGATATCGCGCAAGCGAAATCGCAACCTTGCAAGTGCACAACACGGCGAAATTCAGAAATAATTACGAAACGTTTGTCGTCGACTTATTACCCGCGTAACCTACAAATACAACTCGTTTGTTCTTCTAGGAGAAATACGCGTACACGTGTACTCGTACCCATTTACCTATACCTCTAGTCTATACAGTTAGTACACGCTAAACGGACAACAAAAATAATCGATGTCTGCTACACAACAATGGCTACAACAACGGTTACTTCACTTTTATTTCATCGTTTAAAAGAGAAAAGCAACCAATTCGACATTGCATAACTGACTCATTGCAGATACCTCCATTACAATTTCCGATTATTTTTTTAGACCATTCAAGATACATAACTTATTATTTATGTCAACAAGATTGCTGTATGCAGCCCAGAAATAAAATTAGTCCCAGACTGCATTTTGGAACTGAACTGAAATGATTCTTTGATAAGATTTCTCATTGGCAATGATGGTGAAGTATTTTTGATTTACGACCATTTAAAGGTAATTGATACCCTCTATATTAATAAAATACGCATTAGAACCCTTCGAGTTGTACATAAGTGCTATGACAACATACTATTCTTTATCGATAATGTTTTGCCCATAAATGCTCTAAATCAATACAAAACTTTTTGACATTTAACCTTTTTTACACCAGTATAGTTTCATCACTGTATGTCTTACAGGGGTTGCGAGTGACTTCAAACAAATGCTACCAATGAGGAACTTCACCAACTAGTGGATGCTAGAAATAGACTGGACCTACATTGGGGTGTAAAGGTATCTGTAGATTTGGCGAAAGATGAGTCTCTCTTCATGGAAATGAAATAAGTTGCTGGTGGCGATTAAGAAAAAAAGACACTGAAAAGCGAACGACTGTTGTCTGTGAAATTCAACTGACCTCCACAAAATACAGGCGAAATGGGAATAGAACTGGTGTCTTCCCAAATGAGAATTCACTATCTAAACTTTAGACCATGCAACTTGATGCCATTTCAATCACAACCAGAACAGTAAATGTACTCCTACTCCCAATTTTTTCCTCATTATTCAATAGACGGCCAGCCAATCTTCCCACGAAAGCAAACCGAAAATTCCATTCAAGCAACAACAAACTCTCTCTCTCTCTCTCTTGCTCTCACAACATTTACTTTATGTTTATTCGCAAACAGGATCTTCTTTGCTGCGTCTTTCTAAAACGTGATCGTTCCAACGGCACAGAAAGTGGGCCGCGACAGAATCTTCATCAACATCAACATCTTTCCGATTCCGTTCACATACATACACGAAATCTCGTCTCATATTCGTTCTTGACGGGGGCCCCTTTTGTTAACGGTTCAAACAGGTTGTTTTGCATACCATCATATTTATGTGAGCGTGTATTGTATATTGTGTACCATCAAGTCTACGACCTGGTGATGGCAGGGACTGGACTCGTAATGAAGAAGAAAGAGATACAAACAATATCATGACAAAGGCGGTTTCACCGTCATCGACCGACAGTGGGTAAAATTATTTAAAGAATTTCCGTTGTCGATTGGCATTCGCAACGGAAACGACTACAAAACGAATAATACTGCAAAATAACAATCGTAAAATTTCAATTACATAACTAACCTACCGTAGTATGAAAAATATGTCTCTAGTTGTATCTACTGCTGTATGATGTATGGATGTATAATTCAATGGAATTTCTCCCAATGACCACCAACAAGAAAAGTTGTGAACTTTTACAAATGCAAAAAGCTGATAATTTTCACTTTCGGAACCCTATAAGAATACAACAAAAGAACGTTCTTTACTTCTTTAAAACAGCAGCCATTTTATGCAACTGGGCAGGATAATCATACTGTGAATCAGCTGTGACAATTACAGAACTGGCCAAAAGAGTAATTTTTTTTGTTTCTTATAAATAAGATTCTAAAAACATTTTATTCAAAGATACCTGATTTTTACAGGAAGTGTCATAAATCCCCTGCTACAGCGAGATTAACGAACATTTCGTTTTTCATGAAGAACATCCCCGGAGCTGTTTTGATCGATTGAGCATCCCACTATTTAAAAAACTCGATTACCAGACGGTAAAAACTGCAGATGAACACATTTTTTTCTTGAGGCAAAGACGCTAAGTCACGCGGCGAATTATTAGCGGTGATGATTGCCTATCGTCAGCAACATGACGCTTCTCTTTGTCGGCAACAAGCCAATGTTTGATTCGAATACGAACGAGACGATTTCTTTTCTTTATCATTTATTTAAATGGCCTTTTCACTTATGATCAAGCCAGAAAATGGAGATAGGAATAGACTCGATCATCTACAGGTCCTTTTGAGAAACGAATATTGAGTATACTGTCACGTTTTTGTTATGCTCATGGGAGTCGAGCCTCGACGAATTTTGAACCAAAACAAGGAACGAAACCGGCTTCCATTCCCTTTTGACGATTTATAAATAAACATAAAAAGAACGTTAAAATTTACACCAACAGGTCACGCTCGTTATCGGTACCTATGTAGGTATGTATTCGGTTTATCGGTTTACGATTAACGAAATGTCGACTACGACGACGGCCCAGTTACGAAACAAAAACATATGATCTTTGAAAGTGTGCCAAGAAACGGCTGTGCGAACTACAAACGAACAAGTTATACAAATCCAAGTTTTAAAACAAAACAAGAATGGCCCCGGTAATTGAAAATACACAAAA
Source organism: Agrilus mali (assembly GCA_029378335.1). Taxonomy (NCBI): domain Eukaryota; kingdom Metazoa; phylum Arthropoda; class Insecta; order Coleoptera; family Buprestidae; genus Agrilus; species Agrilus mali. The sequence goes on along the minus strand of CM055663.1, from coordinate 10,374,887 downwards.
ACGAATCTTGACTTCAAAGAAAAACCGTCAAAACCACCAGCATTCAGAACAAAAACTAAACCCCATAAAATTCGCTTATAGAAACGTTCTTAGTCCAAAGTGAAAGACAAACCAGTCTTTCCTTTCTGCACTAAAAATTGCCACAAAAAATGAAACCACTGGGAAATTACTTTCATTGTGCATAATTCTGATCTCGATTACAACGAATACGTTTGCAAACAGCTGGCGCCTCTTTATGACGCAACAGTCGCGTACGTTTTCTACTTGACAATAATAAAATTAGTTTTCTTAAAATGCAAACTACGCAATTTGCGTTATTGACCTAACCTACATAATATACATGCATATACAAATAATAAATGGAGACCACATATTATAACAACATGTAACAAAAATAGACAAGACAATAACATAATTAGTGAAGTTCTATCGAAGGGAATTCTCGCGTCAATGCGCAACAATTTTATCTTCTTGTCAGTAAACGACACAAACAAAATCATGTGTTTTTCTCACATAATCTTGGGCAATACGTCAAAATATTATTAATAGTATTGGAAAACTATTCCATTTCGAACCGTCACCGGCAGACAGACGCTCAGGATGCCGGCGTCCAAGGACGTGCGCATTGCGGAAGTAGGTCAGTACACGTGAACACACCCACAATCACAGGCTGTGATTGTAATATTGCACTTGATGCAATTAATTGACCGTCCAGAACTGCTTGATATTGGACGACGTGCCTGTGTGCGTGAGTGCAATATGGCGATTGCACGATTCTTTCATACTTTTTGGGTCGACTGACTCTTGCTCGTTGTCGCACGTGAAGGTAAAATTTTATAAGGCAATATGGATAAGTGCAGGAGAGCACGTCAGCAGCGTGCACTTTAGACTGGAGAAAAGAGGTCGTAGAAATGGAAGTGGTGACGCACGAAGAAAACGAGGCGGAAGAATGTAGGTCTCTTTCGTCGAAGAACAACGACTAAAAAAGACGAAAGAGAGACAAGGATCACAAACGAAATAACAGTTTTAACGGGCAACCATCAGGTGAATTTCAATTACAACAGCAACAGCTCACGAATCTGAGCAACATCACGTAGTTGAGCTGTTGATTCGATTATGCAACATAGCCCGACTGGAACTAGGTGGTCCTGATATAATACTTTTAAATATTTCTTCGAAAATTGTACCAAAAAGGGTTTCTTCATTTAAGCCAACTCTTGCAGAGATGGGTCTCCCTCCTTAAAGTGCTACTTTATAAATATTTTAATTTTTTTTTTAAATACGTCAACTTTTGACAACATTTCATGGAATTCCGAGCGCAGGCATGCAGTCACATAAAACCAACACGAAAATAAACTTTGCCGATTGCCCGATTGACGCGCCGTAAGCGTACCACCTTCAGTTCATCACGATTCACGCGCCTACACAATGGTGTTATGTGCGTCACATCGGTGACGACAATAGAGATATTCAAGGACATTGCGATGCAATTAACCGTCATTGCTTTTATGTAGACGGGGAGTAGTTGACAATTAAACGGCGCCGAGGATTCGATCGCAACGTCGCGACCATTCCCAATAATCTACCTTTTTCTACGCAATGAGAAAATAACTGAACAATGATTATTTATTGTAGATTATCTATAAGACGGGAAGTCCTCTTCGACTTTTTTCAAAAACTGTGGAAATAGATGAGAAGTGCGAGACGGTTTTATTGAAGACACTAACATAGTGGAAAAACTATCTATGGAGATATTACTAACCCAGTATCTGTTTATATTGAGAATGAAACCCCCAGAAATACTTGGATCGAAGCCGACAGACCCGGAATTAAACCGAGACCCTTCTGAATGCCAAGCCGCTCGGCATGAATTCATCTGGCAATCGAGTTAGAATTCTTGTAGGTAATTGGATAATTTTACTGTTGCATCAAAAAGTAGGTACCTAACCCTTTTATTTATAAGACATTTGTGGAAATTTTACAAAAACGATAAGCCGCATAGGAATAAACAATCTTATTTACGTGTTTACAAATTAGCAAGCAGTATACTTTCTACGTAGTAAAAAATGATTTGAGAGATAGCCAATATTTGATTATAGTCGCACAAAGAGACGTTTACAATTCTGAATGTACGTTCACTCCTGTGTCGTTAAGAGACAGACGAAACGTAGCTGCCTTTAGAACTAGAAGCGGGCAAACAAAGGACCAGGTGTGTCGACCTTAACAAAAAGAGGGTACCACCATAAAGGTGCTTCGCCTCTTGCCACCTTCCTATTCCTGAGAGCAGGTAGTGAGACATTATACCACAAAATGTTACTTTTTAAAAACAATGGAGACCGGTTCGCAAAACAACAGATTATTTTCTTTGGAGAACTAAAGACAAAAACATTATTACGAAAATTACTACTATGTGGCACCACGTCATAACATTCTCGGGAATGATAATTATGAATGACTAAGCAAACGACTTCCAACGAACTGAGAACGCAGGCGCTCTGGGCACCGTACGACCAATACGAAAGGCAACATGTAGCGTGGGTATTTATTTGTGTCTTTATCTGTATTTAAAAACAGACTAATACATTCTAGAAAAAAAAATGACTGCAGTTTGCGCAATGTAATTTAATCGTTGTACACAAGCTAAACAACAAACATTTCCATTTTTTTTTAATCCAGCGATACCTCCACATTTAGCACACCTACCTATTGAATATTATAATTAATTATTATAATTCACTATCCTCTCGAATATAAAACGTCACAACTGTGTGGGGATCTTGAAACCTTCGAGTTGAGAAGTGCGCACTTTTTCAACTAAACAACACTAAATTTTGAAGGAAACAAAGGTGAACGCACCAACTTTTCCAATGAGTACGCGAACAGCTGTTCTTCATGAACCACTGCCTCATAAACCAATTAAAAACCACAAAATCAAATCTTTTCCCGAACAACGAACTCACAATGTGGCTTTTGAGTTACTACTCCACATAGGCAATTGCGTTTTACAGTTGAAAACTGATAAAAAGGTACTTCAATTGAGCGATGTTCACGTCCTCACTCGGTCACGTTTACGAACAAACTGAAAACCGACATGACGCTGCAAGAAGCGAGAACAGAAACACTAGCACATGCGCACATTCCAAAACAAAAATCGAGAAGTTAAATTGTGCGGAGAACGCGTGGGAGAAGGACGGGGATACAAGTCGCTCGCCCATTTTACTCGAGGTGGGGATTTTTACGTCGAACATACTATACATACATATTATATATTATTACCATTAATAAGTAACTGGAACGCTCAGCTAACCAAGAGAAAAGAGACAAGCGGACAAATTCGAAGAAAGGCACCTTGATAACGACAAACACGGATAAGTGAAGGTAAAAACGATAGCAATAAACAGCCGTTTTGTCGGTAGTGGTATACTGACGCACGTTGGCGCATTTGTAATCATGTTTTCCCCGTTTTGAAACATTGCTAATGGGAATTACTTCTTCACGTCATTCATAAAAAACGTACTGAGCTTCTCGATAAGCAGTATTACAATACTAAAACCACAGTAAGATAAAGAAGTTTTAATGGATGAAATCATTCCTGATAAATCCAAAATAGGTACACGTGCTCTAATAAGCACGTGTCTCCTCCACAAAGGCATGTCAAAGAAATATAAAGCAGGTATCGGCACCCGCGTCAACGAAACGTGTTTTAATGGTTAAACGATTTCGCACTGGAACCAAAACAAACCCATATATTTTACATTAAAAAACACTTCTAATGGTGCAAAGTGGTGAGGAGCAACTTCCTGGCGGTGAAGGTGAAGAAGATATTGATCAGGCAGACTAGGCGAAGGCAGCAGAAGAGTACAGTTTTTGTGAACTACTTACCTATTCTGTCCCAACACGATTCAAGGAAGTCAAAGAATCGAGGAATAAGAAGATTATTTTGTTCTTATCAACTGACGATGGTGGGCACACTTATTTCGCGACCTACGCCATGGTACAAAGTAAAGTAGTGGGTACGTACGGCAGAAATTCCTTTCTAACTTCCTTTAGGAACAGTGGGTGGTAGTACTTGGGGATATTTTGACCTGACAAGCGAGTCGAAGACAGTAGAAGGGTAAAAATTACTTGTAGTGTATTACTGTTTAACATAATTCAAGAAAGTCAGAGAAAACTTAGAACTGAGGACGTTTAATATGTATTTCATTCTCATCAATTGACACTGATGGATAGACTCTTCTAGCTTCTAGATTAAGATAGGGGTATAAAGTGGTAGGTAGGACAGGGATTCATTTTCAGCATCTTTTAGGAATTGTGGAAATCAAGTGGTAGTGATGGTTAATGAGATATTGACCAGGAAAGCGAAAAGAAGACAGTAGAAGTGTAGAAAACTGTCTATATGTGGAATATTAGGTATTACCTAAGACGATTCAAGAATAATAATTCACAGAATACATGCAATCAAGGTAGTGGAAGATGATATTTTTTTATTCCCATCATTTGATGTTAGTGGGCATACCCTTTTAGAGACCTACATTGTGGCGCAAAAGGATGGGTGGTACAGAACATCCTTTAGAAGTTGTGGAAATAGTTGGGTGGTGGCGATGAAGGGAACGTTGTAGAGACAAAGTAACAGGAGAATGAAAAACTGTATGAGGAATATTACTACCTCTAGGCCGATATACACAACCCAAGAAAATTACAGAATGGAAGCAGAAGGAGCACAAACTTTATTGGAATGCAAGTCAAAATCACACTCAACTTTTGAAATTAGCATGTTAACGTAGCAATAAAATATCGGTACGTACAGACTGCCTACAAATTACAGTTGGTTTATCAGAAGAATTGTTGTTGACGACGCACTGGCATATTATTTTCCGATTGTAAAATGTCTTTGTCCTGTAAGTAAGTCCGCGTACAAAGTACTTCATTGCCATAATTCGAACGACGAACCTGAGAAATACATACAGTCACAATGGCCTGTGGCAATACACTTATGTGCACCGTGGGCGTGCAAATGTTAAGTGCGGACCAATAAAAAGCATTTCCTTCTATTTTCCGATGCGTCAAAAAAAAAAGTTATTTTATATTAAGTAGATAGGGTCTTTGAATCCAAGACATTTGGGGTCTTTGAAACTATGTTATCAAATACTAGGTAGGTACTTACACGCAAAATCTTATACAAATACTACCTACATATCCACATTAACAGAACCATACGGAAAGGGTAGTGTACTCTAAAAAATGATCGGTAATCATAAGCACATACAATTAAAGTTTACTATGTACATTATCTGTTTATTTTACTTCACTACCGGGTACCGTATTAAATACACGAGGACGTTGGAGTCCGAGGTTACTTTGGTTATAATAATGCACTCAAGGTTTAGCTTTTTTTGCCACGTGTGCCCGCTTGTTGTAAGGATAACCAAGACGTCACCAAATTATTTTAACGAAAAGGACGATGAGATATAATAATAAAACAGTAGAAATTATTACAATATGTACTTACAGCGACACTTGGATAGAAATATTTAAATGTCCGCGTAATTGAACACGTATTAACGAGGAACATAGACCTTCAGAGAGATATCAACGCTAATAAAACAGTTTAATTGCTAATACTACACATCATGAAATCGATGGAATAGATATTATGATATTTCCAATCGTATCATTGTGATAACATGTGGAGGGGAGTATGTGACAAGAAGTAGCACAGACTACTACAATTTTTTTTATGTAAAAGGTTGATAAACAACAAAAGCTGAAAATACGTTTATATTCTTTTGCGTACCTATGTTGTATTTTTTTTTAGTAAAGTTCTTTGTACTTCATGTAATAAAGGAAATAAAAGTGTACTATCATTTTGCGTTTTTGGCAACAAATACCTAAATGTAGAAAAATCGCTGTATACGCGATAAAATATTTAAAAATAGTCGAACTTTTCTCGGTTCCTTTCTGTATTTTAACTCGCGAATGCGGGACAACCGGATTCCAGCTGATCACTGTCCCCATCGTCTACTGGTTCGTTCTCTGGCACTATTAATAAAATTTGGCCAGCGAACTCACTGCTTCTCTACCAGCCCAAGGCCGGACGTATACACAAAAATAAACAGATTCATGCAAACCACAAGTGTGTAAGTTCTCACGATAAAATAAAAAACAAAATATTCAAAGAATTAAATTAATATTGGGAAAAGAATGAATCGGTTTGCAATCAACTGAAGTGTGAAGAAGTAATCATAACGTAATCTAAAACATTGGCGAAACTGTTATGGCGTGCTGATGAGAACTACCAACTTAAATACTACAATAAAATTTATTGTCTACCGCAAGAAAACTCCACAGGTAATTTATCAGAATTTTTTTAGTATGATCTAAAGAGCAATCGCTCATCTATGAGATAAAGCAATAATGTTTCGATGTATAAAATCTAATAAATCGTGCAACATAAATACGTTAACAACATATGTGATTTGCATGTTCCTGCTACACACAATTACAAAAATTTTGGCCGAAATATTTGAGTCTGAGCAAGCTCAGGGCCACCTTCAAAATATACGCGGAATTAACACAGGAAACGCGAGACAACCATTGCCAATAAAAATTAAACAGCAATAGTTCAAGTGATCACGCCGTCCATCCACACGACACATGAAAAACATACGCGGAGGAGACACCAATGGTATTGTTAACTGCGCAGCACGCAGTCAACTTTGACCTTATCGCTAGCTCTGATAATAGAAGTCTACGTTCACATTATATACACAGGGTGATTCAAAAAATATGAGACATAAAACAACTAGAAGTTCTAAGTTCCAATTTTACTGCATCCAATTTTGATCCCTTTTTCAAATCATTCTGTATACCTACTATTCGTATGTACTTAAGTTAATGCCTGCCTCCTTGCTAACATAAATATATGGTGAAGCCATGCATTGTGTCGTATATTAACACGTATGTACCTATATAAATAGACAAATAAATCTGCGCAAACACTCTGATGAAATGACCTCAGCGGCCAAACGTCGGTGCGTATTACAATGCTAACCCTAGGTCAAAAACGATGACGGACCACGTTGCCAAATCTATTTTTAAATACCTCAACATGCACAAAAATCGGCTGCTCGAAAGGTTCAAAAGCAAACAAAGATAGTGTTTGCTGTGGCAGTTCCTATTTGCGCTTTAAAAATAATTTTTGAAAACAATTCAACAGACAAAACTTAATGAAACAATAAATATAAAAGTATGTTTTCGAGTTTACAATGAGATTGTGAAAAAGCGAGGGGAGATAAAAAAAATAAATATGAAAAATTTAGATAAGACAGAATGAGTAAGTAAATACGAAAAAGTGTGTCAACGGTGAAAAACAGAGAGAAAATAGCAGATTATGGATATTTATTGGATGTTTAACCACCTTTTCCAAATCATATATATTTTTCGTAATTTTTAGGGTTTCTCCGGAACGAAAATTTCCAATTTCTGTCACCATTTCCAGACAACCTACTTATAAAAATTCTTTCGTTACCAGTAAAACAAAAATATTGTCATAAGTCGGACAACATCGCTTGTAAAGAAAAGAGCGCCGTCATCGTCCGACTAGTTTCCATTGTACTCTCGTCCGGGTAATTCCAGGTTATTGCGCCGTCCATTTGAGAGTTTGGCAACCTTGCGGTCGCGCTCGCAAGTTCGTTTCCCTCTCGCGACGCTCGGGTTATACCCGTTATTTTTTTACGACTATGGACGGGAGGACGACGTCGGTGTTGGCTGGCGTCGCTCGCGCTTTGTTTCCCAGCGGACGAACGGGCGCACGGGAGTTAGGGCGTCGCAACGCACCATCGAGCCACGCACTAATTTACGAGCCCCAACCAACTAAAATGCTCTCACATACATATGTATGTGCAGACATTTTCTTTGGAAAAAGTAAAGCAAATGAAACAGACGTCTACAGCAAAAAGAAAAAAAACGACGCAAAATAATTTTGAGAATTGGCAGTAGACTGGGCTGTAAAATGTTGTCGCCTGTAGGCGTTGTGTTGTACTGCGAAACACTCACGTGAAAACAGATGTACACATATATCACGACGCCATAACACAGATATACCTTACAGTTTTCAGTTCCAATTAACAATATGAGCGAAATTAGTGTGCAAAAAAATATTTATCTCTAGAAGACCAATATACAAACGAAAATAATTATTTTGCCCGGACTGTACTTTCTAATTTTTGATGGTAAAAATATTACTTCACAGAAGATCGACCATTTTACACCCGCAAGTGTTCTTCGGGTCATTGTTTGTTTCCGTTCCTGCTGTTATTCTTAGTTTGTACGCAGAAAAGCGCGCTCAAGTTCTTTGCCCAGTCACAAATCTTGCCTTTTTGTGTGCCTTTACGCACAAAAAGTTTGTCTGCGCAAATTTCGCAATTCAGCACGCGACTTAAGATGCGTACTAACATCGTACACTGTGCGCAAACAAGCCAAAAGTTGTATTACAAGTATTTGCTCAATCTTCGATCTGTATTTCTTATATAGATATCAAGCTAGCACTACACATAGCGTATCTCGAAAACGAATTGTCGTAGGATATTACTGTAAAGACCATAATTTGTCACTGAAAGATGACACATTCAAAGAATTTGTATCAGTTGATTGTGACTGAACAAATTAGAGAAAAATTTGGGGACAAATTCTGGTCATAACAGTATGTTTCAACTATATTTCTATTTTGAAGTATGTATGTCATATGCAGTGTCAGCTTATCAGCTGGATATAAGACTAGCGATAAATTCGTTGAATGTGTCATCTTTCAGCGACAAATTATGGTCTTTACAGTAATATCCTACGACAATTCGTTTTCGAGATACGCCATGTGTAGTGCTAGCTTGGATATCAAACTAGCATACCAGCTGATTATGACTAAATGGCACGAGCGACAAATTTTTGGATTTGGTAACAAATTAGCGACAAATTATAGTGCTAGCTTCATATACGTGCAAATTCTTAGGTGTTTACATCTTTAAGACTTTGTAAGCGCAAAAACTGAATTCAAATTGAGCAGAGAGCCACAGGTGTGTAAAACATAACAACCAAACTCATAAACATATTAATATAATATTAATAGAAACAATTTTTTCATAGGCTTACCCGAGTGGCCCGGGATTTCTTCGAGTTTCCGCATTCACTTCACACTTTCACTCGTTTTTAGAAAATGATTAATTTTCTGAAACAAGAGAAAAACAGTAAAAAAAAGTTTTCTATAGGGTACCACCGACATATTTAAACAATTTTAAAAAAATAGATATTATTTTTAACTTCCTAATAAATGTCTTAAAAATATGATTGATAGGCACACATGTAATAATTATTATTTATAATGACATTTTCAATGTAGAAATCAAATAGATAAATATATTTATCTGTAGGTATATCTCTTTTTATCGTTTAAACAATCAAACCAGGTGCTTTTTTTATCAAACAAATAAAAAATAAAAGATACGAACAGTTTAAAAATGGGTTATCACAAAAAAAAACAGACCACGTGAGCTTCTTATAAATGGATACTCTTGTGAAAAAATGTAACAACTTTGCAAAAGAAGTTGATTGGAAACAAAATAACACCACAATATAATGCACAAAACCCAAAATAAATAGGTAAGTAATCTAAAACAGGAATATTGCGGTATAACAACCTTGAATTGGGCATTTAATAAACGCAATATGAAGCACTAATAACTTGAGATATACTAACAGTGTCCTTATATACCTATAATCTAATTTTATCGCCAAATCAATAAATTTTTCGAGTTTGAGTTGATAAAATACTGTTGGCTTTTCTTTGTTACAACTAAAATTATTAATGATATTTCTATACTGATAACTACATCAACAAAGCGTCTTCATCATTGCGGTTTTCTATAAAAGTGGACTTCCTCAAAAACACAAAGTTTAACAAAAGACCTATTACGCATTCCACACAAAGCAAATCGGTAAACAATAAAAATTTGGCTCAACATTTGATAAAAAAAAAAAGTATAAGATAATAAATATTTGCCGAATACGAGATGCATGTTGTTAAAACAGTCCAAATAATCAGATAGAACTTTTGCATACATAATATTTAAATCGCCGTGGCTCCGTCCCCTATCGTATCGTGTCATCAACCCTCGCCTGCTCCGGAGCGTCGGATGGCAATGACGCAGGGGAGATACACGAACAACTCACCCTTTTTACCTTCATCATTCATTACATTACAAAATCCCCCAGACGTCAAGCCCGCAGGTCGAATTTCCCTCGTCAAAATTTTGAAGCGACTAAACTTTAAAATTTACCTCCCTTACAATAATATCGATTTAAATTAACCCCTATATAAACAACAAACATTGCAAAATATAAATGTTGTTAAGTTGAAGTAAATCAATTATTCGTTTCGTATTCAAAGAGGAACAACTGTTCAAATTCGTATGTACAACAAACTCTTCCTTCAATCAGTCAGTCAATGTTTTCAAGTCAAGGTCTTGAAAAACGAAAAGCGCAACGTTCCCTTTTGAGCCCGCCGTATAATTTGTTTACACCCTCAACCGCCCCCTAGTCAGGCATCCAACGACCCGGTTCTCCCGCGCACATTATGATACACATTCCAACAAAAAAAAACCACCACCACCGCCGGTCGGGGTCGAATCCGGGGATATCGCCAGACGTCCGTTCTTCAAACGAGGGACGAGGGGGGTAGAAGACGGGTGCGCGCGGTGGCGGTTCATCGACCCTTTATACCCCCACCCACCCAGTGCTTCGTAAGACCGAACCCATCTGCGGCTCTAAGCGTCGAGACGCGCGCCGACAGTAATGAAAATAAATCTGTGGATTGACGACTGTGATGAAAACTTTAGCACAACCGATAGATCCATATTTATATGACACGAAGACAACTGCTTAATCAACGAGTAGTTTTAATTAACGGAAAGGGGTGGAATATCGATAGAAGGAATGAAATCATTACATTTTTACTGCATTGTAAGGCCTAATCAATAATTAAGTATTCAACTGACCTATAAATAGCAACCCCATTTATTAATAACCACACACTATGAAATTCAGCTTATGAAAACAAAGGGATACTATGACGGTGGTAAAATCAATAGAAGAAGCGTCGCGTCGGTTAGATAATTACAAAAATGTAAAAATTGTATGCGTCGGTGTTGCCCTTCACAACACGAAATGTCTAGTTGCCTACTTTCCATAAACCAACTGGTGGGCAAGTGAAAGAAAAAGTAGAAAATCTGTTACAATATTTCACATCATCTCCCCCCTCTCTTACATCTACATTTCCTATATCCTTCGAATTTAATTATCACTAAACCATGGAAGAAAAATACAATACATACATTATTTGTACCCACTTCAAAACACATCAATAAAAAAAAATATATTAAGTGGGGTTCAGTCCGTAACTTTAGACATTTAAAGTGTAGGTAGACACTTTTGGTATTTTATATAAGTAAGTAATAAATAAGTTCGTGGTAGGTAAGGTAAAGTGGGTGACTGTAGAGGCGGTTATGATGAACACAGGGATGTCAGACGTGGGTTGGCAGTGAATAGGGGGTGGCGCGTGTATTACGTAGCATTGTACCGTCACAGATGAGCTTTCAGGTCAAGTTTAGCGACCTTAAAATAAGCGAAATCCGGTCAGAAGTTTCGCTTTTTGTACGGTAGATTAAACACGCTTATGGCTTTCGCATAAAACAAGTGACGTTTGGGGCAAAATCAATACTGAATCAAGCAGCTCCTGTTCGCGAAAGTATGCAGGGAATTCGACAAATTGCTTTGAGGGGGTCTAAATACAACCTATTTGAAGAACTAATACCGATCAAAATTAGTAACAATTATTTTATTGAAAACTGATTCAAGGCTAACCCTTTTAAAGAAATATGTGGAACCACCACAACTCCTTCAACTTAGTACCACTTCCTATTTTATATTACCAATCCTTTCTAACTAGTTCATCCAGGATACGATACATCAGGAGTAATAGTAATAAAAACGTGTACTTTTAATAAGCTTGTCCTTTTTTATTATGGCCAACAAAGAAAGGAGACTCGCGCCAGACAAAAGAAGATTAATTTATACCACCTATCGATGTATATGTGGAAATATATACCATACACATACGCACCTGTGCTGTGTATACCCGAATGTATTTCTCCAATAATATTGTGGACAGATGGATGGATGAAAATCGAGATCGACGATCTCAATGAAGGACGAAAAAAAGAGCGAAACAAAAGGGAAAGGACTAAAAACAAGGTCGCCTTCTCATATTCTCGCTAACCGTTGCCGACAAGCAGGGTATTTATTGTATTGCACAAAAACAGGAAAGAAGTGTAGTGTTAATAAAAAATAATTATTCGTTACATCACCCTTCATAAAAATATTAAGGGGCAACATGATTTTCTGTACCAAAAACTCCAATAAATAGGTACCAAACTAAAGAAAACAAGAAGTTTCCAAAGGTTCGTCCACTCCTGGGCCATACATACCATCACACCATGGCGAACCACCAAAGGAATGTATGTGATCATTATCCCCACCTCTACTTTGATATAATTACTCAAATCAATTGAAAGAACATGACCAAACACACGTGTTACAAACTAGTTTCTTCAAAAATTCGAATATTGAAAATTCGAAATTGACACACTTAATACTTACGCATATGTTTGTCTCTAATTTTTTTATTTCAATATTCTAACTAAGGTATTCACTATCTATCTTTGTTATTGTTCCATATTTTGTGGAAGGCTCTCATATATCAATTACTATGTAAAATGCAATTAGGTAAATAGAGTACCTAAATTTTCAAGGAATATCTATTGAAGCTACAAATGGTAAAAGTAGAATGAAATTAATACCTATGTCAATAAACAAATGTAGTAGCCCTCAAAACTTATCAATCTTTTATGCACTTCGTATCCAAAACAAATCCACACTAATACAACATAAACATGTTTGTTAGCATATACAAAAACAATACACAATGAAAACGAAAACAAATTCTTGTACACTCATCAAATTTATAATACAAAGAGATTGAAACGTTGCCTTTATCAATACCTTTAGAACAATGGAACAGATTTAAAGATCTATTATTACTCATAATATGTGAACTTAAAATGTAGGTACCTATATTGTATTTTATAATTAATGAATAGATAATTAGCACGATTTCTTTAATTTAATTCCGTATTTATCACGGGAAGTCAACAAGGCTCAAGACATTTTCGAAGAATCATTAATTTACATAGGTAATAGGTACATAGTTGGAAAATATTAGGCATCTTGGTTGACAAAGTAAAAGGTATCGATTCTAACCTTTGTGGTGTAAAATATAAGACTCAAATCGTCTTTTATTAAAAGTAATTCGTGTTATAATATGTAAATATGTGAAAATTACTGACGAATAATTAATTTGTAGATAATTTATGACAGGAATTTACTTACAATTAGGAGGATAACTCCGAATCACAATGAAATTCCCTATTGCGTAAGCCAAATTATAACAAATACTGTATAAAAACTTAAAATATAAAGGAGAATCTAATCAAAATATTTGTCGAAACATTCAGTTGTAAATCGAAACGCTATGACTGTAAGATCGGACCAAAAGCAATAAGCTTTTGAACGTAAAATGGCGACGTAGTTATCAGTAGTTGCACAATTACTTTACAAATTATGGTGCTTTCACTGAAAGCTTTGCAAACATCTACATTCAAACGGTTAACAACAAAATAAAAATACTTACAATTAATATAGAATTTAGAATAAAATCCGAAATAACTGTACAATGGGCATAAACTTCTCAAGCCACAAAAATTGACAAAACTAGGAACAAGCTCGTTCACGTGACACAACTACAGAAACTGATTGGTAAAATGAAATAGCAGATTACTGCGCATGGTGCGACATCGAACGGCAACAATTTGAATTAATGTGAAAGTAAAATAGTGTCTCCATAACCTACCGTTGTAAGAATATATGATTAATTAAAATTATTTATATTTACAACAAAATTATTCATGCAGATACATTGCATTTTTCTAAGTAAAATAGGAAAACGATTTAACAGATTCAATCAAATAAAAAATGCTGATTACAACTTAGTTTACAAAATATAAAGAAATATATGTATAATAACTTGAAAATTATTATTAATTTAATATTTCAAATATTACTTAATAATAAAACATGGATATATACAATTAAAATAAAATATGAAAACTATTTGTTTTATTTACGAAAAATTGAAATATATTTGAAAGAATTATGTCTGATATTAAATGTCGCAGCTAACTAAAATAAAATTTGATAAAATTCTAATCGAGTAAGTGTACTATTTTTAGATTGATCCAAATTATATTTTATTTGATTGTAAACAGTAATATTCAATATTAAACGATTTACATTGTATGCAAACGATTGACGTTTTGAAAAGTTATATTGCGTCAGTTAAATGAGTTCATTCACAAAATTTGTACACGTTTATCGCGTTATTTTTCATTTAACCTTTAGTCTGAGAGCGTATACTAAGAGCGCGCATCATTTGTGTGACCGGAGGCCGGCGGATGTGATAAAGTCCTGTACATGTCGATAAAGCCCAAGAGCGAAATAATTGTGTTTCGGCAACATGAATGCAACGATTTTATTCATCGTTGTTCTTTATTTATTTTCTACAAATGCAGATCCTGGGGTAAGTAAATTATCGTATTAATTAGTATTTTATTCATTATGAAAACTTTCTCGACACAACGCGGCTCATTTTTTTTCTTTAGTTCTTAAAAAATACCTTCTTTATTAATCTGCAGCCATCGGCTTTGTCTTATTCCTTTAATAAAAATATAAATTTTAATTGAATTTAAATTCATATAATCAATGTTTCATTACAGTTATTAAATGAAATCAAAATTGAATTAAAAATCTATTTCTGTTAGAGTTTTATATTCATATCGTTATTACCGATTGATATATTAATACCGTTACTACCGTCTACGTTTATTAAATTAAAAATAATTACTTTTAATAAAAATTTTTTGTTTCTGTACTTGTTATCAACGACGCATTTATTCAACGCATGCGTTCGAGATTTGTGTTGAATGCACCACTATTTTAGGAAAATTAAAAATAAACCTATATCAATTTACTGGTTTTATCAATTATCAATTTGAAAATACGTCAGCAAAATTAGGAAATTGCATAAAACTCTTTCTTGTTATACGTATGTATAAATATACCTAACTGCGGTCTGTTACAGAAAACGAATACTATCGAAATTCGAGAATGGGAGAATAATTTGATAAAAGACGAACTATCATGTATTAATAGCACCGGAGTAAGTTTAAGCGTGATAGAGAGAACAAAAGTTACCCTAGAATTACCAGAAGACGATCCGAAATACAAACAATATTTAAAATGTTTTTATATGAAAAGGAGCTATCAAAACGATTCAGGGGAAGTTCTTTATGACAACATCAAGATTATGATACATCAATTTACTAATGCAACTGAAGCTACAAGGATAATTGACTTGTGTAAAGAAATGAAAGGGACAACCCCTGAAGAAAACGCTTTTGTAGCACAAAAATGTTTATTGAACCTGTTTCATCCTAAAAGTGAGGAAGAAGAGAAAACAGAAGAATAATATTTAAAGAAGAAACATATGGTCAAATGCTCATTAAGTTGATTGCAAAACATTAATGAATGTTCCTCACTTAGAATTAATCAATTTGACTTTTTTTTATAACTTTGTAGAAAAGTGTAATTTGCAATAATTTGAAAAAAAAATCTATTTTTGTTCGTGAGCACCTTGAAAAGTGACAGAAGTTATAAAAAGATGAATAAATTATGCTTACCTACTGTTTATTTAGTAACAAATATCCGACTACAGTATTTTGTCTTATTTATGTAAAATTTTAAAATGTAAAAATGATTATTAATACATATTAGAATGTGTAATTATCAAATATTTTTAAATTAAACGTTCTGTAAATCTTTATAATGTCTACTTATTTCACATCACTTTATTTGTCGTAAAAATGATGCAAAATACATTGCCGCTTATAATTTGTATTTTTTATGAGGTACAGTAGCCACCATTTAGAACACTTTTATAACTGTCAACTTCTGTCAGGTGGGCGTTATCTATGAAAATAACCTTACTTTAAATAAGCTTTCAAAAATAGATTATCAAATGTGATTAAGATTAATTAATATACGAAAACAAGGCTATTTCATAATAATGTTTAAAGTGTAATAATAAGAAGACAAATATTTTTCTGAGATAAATATAAAATGAATTCAATATCACGTTTTGATTGCGTTATAGTCCCTAGACTTACAGATCCAAATGGGTGAAAATTACACTTTAAATAAAATACAATTTAAAAATGTGTATTCGACATTATCAATTAATTTAATAAAAAGGGAATTCTGCAGATTACAAGGTCAATATTTTATAAATTAGATAAAAAATATTGAACATTCAACAGGTGATCTGTTTTAATCACAAAAATAAATTTTAGGGCAGTGTTATTTGGATCATGCAGGCACAACACTTTATTCTGAAGTACAACTCTCAAATATTTTTGAAGACCTTCAAAAAAATTATTATGGCAATCCACATGCCAATAACACCCCTAGCAACTTAACCGAAGATGTAATTGATCAAACCAGACATGAGTAAATGAATAAATTTTAAATTTAATTACAAACAAGAAATCTAATTTTTATATTCATTTGTAGAATTTTACAACACTTCAATACCAATATTGAAGAATATTCAGTGGTATTTACATCTGGAGCTACTGCAGCTTTGAAATTAATAGGAGAATCATTCTTTTACAGCAAACAATGTGAACAAAATGGAATATTTGGATACTTAGATGACAACCATACTTCAGTTCTTGGCATAAGAGAGTATGCCAATGAAATAAGATGTATTCCTAGATGTGAAGCTTTTGATTTATTCAATTCAAACTTTAAATGTTCTGAATATGAGACAAATTGCAATTGCTTATTTGTATACCCTGCTCAAAGTAATTATTCTGGATATAAATATCCTTTGTCCTGGGTCTCTTTGGTACAAAAGGGAATTTTAAACAACCTTATAACTTCAAATAAGAAAAATAAATGGTTTTGTATGTTAGATGCCACAGCTTTTGTTCCTAGCAATAATTTAAATTTGTCTGTATATAAGCCAGACTTTGTATGCTTATCATTTCATAAAATCTTTGGATACCCTACTGGACTGGGAGCCCTCTTAATCAAAAATTCAAGTGCTGAAGTCTTACATAAAAGATACTTTGGAGGAGGTTCAGTTTCAATGGTATTAAGCAAAGATAAAGTTCATGTGTCTCGAAACATGATAAATGAAAGGTAAAACGCATTTAAGTTAGTTTTGAATACTAGCATATTATTGTCAATAAATTAAATGTTCTTTTTTCTTGTAGGTTTGAAGATGGTACACTGCCTTTTCTATCAATTATAGCAGTGCGACACGGTTTTAAAACATTAAAACGGTTACAACTTTCAACAAATCTCATATCACATCATACATTCAATCTTGCTAAGTATGTTTACCATTCTTTGTTTCATTTACATCATTCTAATGGAAAACCAGTTGCTGTTATTTATCATGATTCTCAATTCGAAAATCTAAATATTCAGGGAGGAATAGTTAACTTCAATTTACTAAAATATACTGGAGAATATGTGGGATATGCTGAAGTATGATTTGCAGTTAAATTTTTTATTAGTTTTCTTTGTTCATTACTATTTTATTATAGGTAAAACATATTGCAAATTTGTTCGGTATTCACTTAAGAACTGGCTGTTCCTGCAATCCAGGGGCTTGCCAAAGACATCTTCAACTAACCCCAGCTGATGTGAGAAAACATTTTGAAGTAAGTTTAAAAATAAAATTGTTGTATAAAAAGCTGGGAAAAGTTTTTTGTAATTTACCAGAAGTGCACTTTAAGCTTGTTATGTTGCAAAACACTCTTTATGTAACGTTGTTATATAAATAATTATTATTTTAGCTAGGACATGTTTGTGGAGATGAAAACGATTTGGTTGGTGGTTATCCCACGGGTTCAATTAGAATTTCCTTTGGGTACATGTCAATGAAAGAGGACGCAGATATTTTTTTAAAGATGATTGTGGATTGTTTTGTTCATGGGCCAGTTATCATCAAACCACCGAAAAATTGGACAAAACAAGAAAATTATAACTTTCCATGTGTAAATTATAAAGATGACTCGAATAATCAAACTGTAGTTTCATGTAATGAAGTAAATTTAAATACATTTAATCGTTCATCCAGTAACAATAACGAATTGTATATTAACGACGAAAATGTTACAAAGGGAACTCTGGAGCAGATATTTATATACCCAATAAAGTCATGTGGGTTTTATAAAATCGAAGAAAAATGGGAATTGGTTTCTACAGGATTAAAATATGATCGAGAATGGATGATTATTAATGCTTCAGGGGTTGGTATAACTCAGAAACGAGAAGCTCGTTTGTGCCTATTAAAACCGAAACTCAATATTGAAGAAGGTACTATGGATTTGGAGTTTCAAGGTTTGGGTCTATTAATAAATAATTAACAAAATAATGTGTTATTTTTTTCTCTTCATTATATTTTAGGAAAGGTCTTCAAATCTTTGCCACTAAATGTTTCCCATTTTGCAAGGAAGAGTGTCTCAAAATGTCTTAGTAAAGTGTGTGGAGACAAAATTGAAGGATGGGACTGTGGAAATGAAATTGCTAATTGGCTCGATGAAATATTTGAAAACAATGGATTGAGATTGATAAAACAATGTACTGAGGATGAGTATTCTAATGCAAGAACTTCAAAAGATTGTATGTTTCATTTACATTAGGTATTTCTTTATTTACAATACCTTTTATGTTTCAGCCTCAAAAGTGAAAATTTCATTAAGCAATCAGGCTCAATTTCTTTTAATCAATCGCGAAAGTGTTAACTACCTTTTGGATAAAATATCTCGAGAAAATTTTACAGAGTCTTCTCTAGATTTTATTGCGCGTTTTCGTCCCAACTTTGTTGTAAATTTGAATGAGCCGTTTGTAGAAAATAAATTAAGGGAAGTTCATATTGGGAACTTAAAATTTAATGTAAGTGTTTCTTTTTAATTAACGGAAAATAGTTCATTTATTTTTATTGTTTTTTAGTTTGCTGGTCAGTGTAACAGATGCCAAATGATTTGTGTTGATCAATTTACAGGTGAAAAATCGCACGAACCATTACAAGTCCTATCAGAAAACTTCCAAGGAAAATTAAAATTCGGTATATATTTGTCACAAAATAAACAAAATTCTGAAAACTTATTACAACTTACTGATCCTGTCTTGTGTATCTGCTAATGTAATTTATTTTTTTTGTAATGTATTAACTTCCACAAATAAAAATACTTTTGTAATTTTTTTTTTAATAGTAATAAGATAGCATTACGTCTAAAAATAAAAAACGAATAAATGTCTCCGTCTACATTAATTGGGATCTATTTCAAGTACAAATCTCGAATGCAACTTAAAATGGCTAAATAAACATGTTCACTCAAAGATGGCGTGAGTTTGTCGGCTTTCAAAACCTTAACCTAGAAATTAACACGAGATTTGAAATGATTTTCTTCAATAAAATATAATAATTTAATTTAAATTCTCGAAATATCGCGTAGTAATTTTTTTTTGTGAAAGCTTACATTAAGTACTTTTAATGCTTATTGTGTAAATTATGTGTTTTGAAGTGTTAAACCTAAAATTAATAACTGGTTCAAAACTTATTTAAACATGGATAAAAAAACAACTGAAGGTACTTTAAAAGGCAACTTACAAATACACCCAAGGGTAAGCAATTCTACATTACAAACCAAAAAAGGCATACTTGAGGGACATGTAAAAGAAGTGTCTGTAAATGACTTGTTTATTGACGCTTCTTCCTCTTCACCAGAAATGTTAAAACACACTTTGTCAGTAGAAACAAAGGCAAAAAGAAGGAAGGCAGTTAGCTTTAGTAACGATGCCAATACTCCCGATTCAAGAAAAATTCAGAGGGAATGTACACCATATAAATTTAAGCAAAAAAAAAACAAATTTGATAGAAAACCTGGCAATTTGAAATTCAGTACTTCTTCAAGTAATTCTTGTATTTTTGAAAATGAAAGTCTCTGTGATAGTATAGGCATGACTGATTCGTCTTTTGTAAGTTCTGAGGTTGACTTATCAATGCTTCTTCCATCCGTTTCTGAATTTGCCAAAATTGAAAATACTAAACAGAAAAAATTAAAAAGAAAAACGAAAAAAAGAAAATTAGAAAACACTCCTTCCCTAGATTCATTATCAAGTAGTTCTGTTAGTGAAGTTAACATTCAAAGACACAATAAGAGAATAAAAGAACACAAGGCAAGAAAAGCAGATCTCAATCAATATTTTGGAGAAAATTCACAAACTGTGAATATGTTAGTAAAAAAACAAAATGACACTAATTATATGCAGCCTACATATTTTGATGTCGATGAAGTACATTTTGAAGGTAGAGTCAGTGATCCGTTTACTGAAATAAGTAATGCTTCACAAAAAGAGGATGACAACTTCAAAGATACCCTTAATATACAAATACCTAAACTCAAGTGTGAAGTAAGAAATATAGATGTGAATATAGAGAACTATAACAGTCCAACAGCTGAAATTTTTCCTAAACAGATTAGTGAAACATATGCAGATTTTTGTTCAACACTAGATACTTCGATGGGAAACATTTCCTTAGAAGATTCAGTTTTTGCTTCAGATATTTATTCACAAAATGAAACGAGTTTCTCTATAAGCAACACATTAGACGAAGATGAAATTGAAATAGAACCATCTTTTTCATTAAGTGACGACTCAGTAGATGATGACAATAAAACTTCTGACGCAAATTTAAAGCCCCCTAAGAGTAACATTAAAGATGCTGGAGAAATTTTAAATGGGTTTTGTTCACCAGGTCCTCCTTTGGAGCAATGTAATGGCTTTATTAAACCTCCGGAAGTTTACGAGAATGAAAATCATCAAACTGCAGTTGCTAACTTTTTTCAACTTGATAATTCCTTGATAATAATCATAAAACCTGAATCAAAGTTGTATTTTCATGGATATCTTTTGGTAACAGTTCTTCAAGGGGCAGTTGAAGTTTTGGGATACAAATTAACTCCTAATTCAAAACCAGCTAAAATCTATTCTCCACGAAGTAGCGGCTATTTATATTTTGAAACCGTTGAAGAAAACAATATAGCAGACTTAGATGCTCATCCCAAACTAAAAGAACTACACAATGAAAACAGTTCATTGGAAGAACTATTAAAGGATTGTCAACCTAACGACGCCATCATATATTGTGAAACGTTCGAAGATTCGAGTCTAAAATTCATGGAAAATTACATTTCTCAATCGATTTTCCCTAAACCTGACGAAACTGGTTTACGATGTACTTTTAGAGACAGAATCGAAAATTGGAATGTATTCGAGCCAAATGAAGAATGGGAATGCCTAAGAAATATTAACGTAAACGATAAAATTTTCATATGTGGAGGAAAAGGGGTTGGGAAAAGCAGTATGTTAAGGTACTGCGTTAATAGTTTATTGGAAAAGTTCCCTAAAATTTTAGTCATCGATTTAGATCCTGGTCAACCTGAATTTACCCTACCAGGATGTGTTTCTGCTGTTATAATTGATGAACCTATATTCGGACCAAATTACATGCAGCTACGTAAGAGTGAAAGGTAAAAAAGGTTTTTACAATAAATTATCCACCACAAATTAATCAATTTCTACATTTCAGAAGCTTTCATGTGTCCAATATTGATGTTAGCGATGAACCACGTGAATATTTGAATTCAGTGAAAGAGATTGTTACATATGCAAGAACTTTAGAGTCCATGGTAACATTTGTCAATTATATGGGTTATTCCAGGGGACTTGGTGTGAACCTGGCAGCTTCAGTAGTTGCCTTAATAAACCCTACAATTTTGATACAAATCAAAAGCAAACACATTCAACGAAACTTTAAAGATTATTTAATACCAGAGTTCATCGAAAATCGAGCCAAATTGTTTTTGCCCTCTTTGGAAACATCATTAAATTACCAACATATAACTGTAAGATCAGTTGCTGACGGCAACAAGAACGCTGACTTATCAGCAAAACAACTACGTGAAATGCGAATTTTTTGGTATTTTGGAAAGATAGTATTCCTTGGAAAAAATTCATTAACCAGTACAACTGTTTCCGTTTATGAGTAAGTTGTTTTTAGTTTTTTAAATTACGAAAGTTATTAAAAAATTTTTAGGATTGGCTTATCTGACATCAAAATAATTCATAATAAGAAGATTGTACCCCCTTTGGTTGTGAATGGAAATTTGGTGTGTTTATGTCAAAAGGAACCAGAGTGGAATAGCTATCTTTGCATAGGATGGGGTAAGTTTTAATACAATAATCTTTTTTTTCCTAATAGTTGATATAAAATATGATTTATAATTGTTTTAGGAATTGTACGGGCTGTTGATTTAGTAAACGATAAACTGTATTTGATATCACCAGTTTTTCCTGAAGATTTGGAGCTTGTTGATCACATTGTCTTGGGTTCAGTTTTTCTGCCTAATTCTATTTATTTATCGGATTCATCTAGCAGTGGTCTTATTCCTTATGTGGCACAAGGACTTTTGAACATTTTTGGCGAAGTTCCAAAACGTATTCAAGAATATAGCCGAAGAAAGGTTTTCGTACATTAAACATTTGTTTTCTTTACTGTAAATGTTCAGAAGGAATCAACTTTTAAGTTTCAATACAAATTTGTTTATTTTGAGGGACATTGTTTTATTTCTGACCTTTTTCCGACAAATATTATCATTCTAAAACTTAATATTTACACAAAAACAGTTAAATTAAATGTTTGGAATACAAATTTGTTTATTTTGAGGGACACTGCTTTATCTCTGACCTTTATTTTACAAAAATTAATTATAAAAAAGCAATTAAATGTTTAAATGGTTCTGCCGCTCAATTCAGAATCAGTTTAAAATACGAGAATAGGGGCCAATAGCCAGTAAAGTAAGTAGTTTAAAATGCAAATTATCAAAAAACAACTGGATAAATAACAGTGATATTATCTTATGATTTTAATTATGCTTTTGCATATTGAATTATATTACGTGATGGGTGTTGCTGGTTATAACTATTAATTAATTAATTAATTAATTAATTCCTGCATTAACCGGATAATTTGCAAAAACCCTTAAAATATCTGTTTGAGAATCTAAATAAAATATTGCAATGTATTGTTGTTCTTTTCAATTTATACTACCTATTTTGCATACTTAATTTATAAAGTTACAACTGAGTGCATGCAGGTATTATAGATATAGACATACGTATTATTGTTATTATGAGAAATTCGGAAATTAGAACTAAAACGCGAATTTATAAAAAATGCTTAATATAAAACAATTATTATAAATGAACAGACATTTTAAGGGTTTTTGCAAATTATCTGGTTAATGCAGGAATTAATTAATTAATTCATACTTATATAGATAATATCAAACTGTTATTTGCATACTAAATCAATTATTTATTTAGTTGTTTTTAGATTATTTGCATTTTAAACTATTTACTTTACTGGCTACTGGCTCCTATTCTCGTATTAACTTAACGTACAAACACTCACATTCAGACGCTGGGTTTCTTATTTGGTTATTTCTTATTCATTTTGAATTTTAAAAATTTACCGCTTACTTAGACCATAGATCTCTACATTCAGTCCATTAGTCATGCGCATTAGCGGCGGTTCGGGGTGATAATTAGAGTCGCCTACTAATCTATGGTCGCCTACTACAATTACCAATCACAATGTTACAATTTCATTACAATTTCGTATAACCTCAAAAAATTACTAAAGGTTACTTTCTGCTTGAAATATTTAAATAATTAATTTACTATTAGGAAGACAGAATGGACAATGAAGTTATTAAGACAAAACGCTTTTTTTCATCAAATGAATTACACTTATCTGAGGAGTGGTTGGAGAGTTGTTTAGAATGGTGTCATGAACAGAATCAAAATCTGACAACAGAAGATCTTCACAAACAAGTTTATGAGCAATGGCTCTCGCTTGATTTAAGAGACGTTAAAGTACCAATATTGCCTCCTAATGTGGCACAACAAATTAAGACAACTTTAACTGGAACTTACTATTTACAAATGATGTATGTTATTGATATTTCAAAACCAAAATTTTCGCAATTACAGAAAATAAGAAATAAGGGCTCATATCGGACAAGTGATTTAGAAAGAGAAGAGAATTGTAGCAATAGAGTTTTACAGTTAACACTTACAGATGGTGTACAGGAAGTACAAGCTATCGAACTTAGACCTATAAAATCATTACATGTCAACTTAACTCCTGGTGTAAAAATACAAATCATTGGGCCAGTAATTGTAAGAAGAGGACAAATATTGTTAGAAGAAAAAAATATTACAGTTTTAGATGGAGAAGTTGAAGATCTTGTAGTTCAAAATGCAACTGAAAATGTTATGGCACGAGCTTTAAGATTACCTGAAAATCCCAATCCTAATGAAATAAAAGAAGATGCCGATAACACCGGTATGAGCACTCAAAACATATCCACTTACACTGTAGTTGAAAATAGAAATAGCCAATCACAAACTAATAGAATAAATAATAATCCAATAGTAAATACAAATACCTCTCAATATAGACAAAACTCTTTAAACAATTTAAATTTAAACAAAAACGTGCAAAGATTACAACAGAGTAAAATTTCCAATACTAACGGTGAGAATTACAATTTATCCAATGAAGAAGAACAACAGTTAGCTGAGGAAGTAGAAATGCTTCTAAATGCTGAAAATTTAATACAAGATGAAATACAAAATTTATCTAAACATGCTAATAGAAATCCTGATACAAGTTCATCAGTGAGAAATACAAAGGGGACTAATGAATCAAAGAAAACTGCGTTTGAATTTGATGAAGATGATGATGATTTGTTTGAGAATATGGACATTGATGCCCATTTGGACCTTATTGATTCAAAGCAGTTACAGCAAGAACAGCAACGGCCCAAAACAAAAATTACCTCAATAAGTGAACTACAATTTAAAAAAGACAATATTTATAAGTTTACAATAAAAGCAAAATTTAAGTCTGTTCTTGAAAAACTAACTATATTTGATAGTAAGTGGTATCTAAAAATTTCAGTTACTGATGATACTGGGGATTTAGTTGTATGGGTACACACTGATCTTATGACAAAATTTGGGGGAATGTCTGCAACTGAAATGACCAATCTAGCGCAAAAAGCAGGAAACAGTCCAGGAGAGATTCCGACAAGACTCAATAGGGTAGGGGCAAATTAATTTTATTTTACATTACATGCTAAATACTGTTTATAAATATTTTCAGGTGCTTATCAACTTAAAGGAAAAAATATCCAGCTTAAATGGAGACATGGTAATAGAGTATAATAAAAATGAAGCAGTACCATTTCTTATGGATGTTATTTGATAAAGATTAAACCCAAGAAGTGTGCATTAAACATTGTTTTCTTTGTTATATTTGTTCAAACAAATGGAACTTTTAAGTTGGAATAAAGATTTATTTATTTATTTTGAGTTACGTTGTTTTTTTCTTAATTAGAGTTAACAAGAAACTATTTAATAAAATTTTGATCCTTCGATTAAAATGTACCTACTGATAATTTTTCTTTTTTGAAAACGAATTATTAAAGGCAAGTATGCATTATAAAATTAAATAATTATAGCAACAAAGCTTTAGCAGGTTGAATGTATCCATGCGATATACATACATTACATAAAAACAAATAGGAAGTATGCACTCACCTATTTCTTCCTTGTTCTCTGAAGACTTTCCTCTGCTACCGTGAACCTTCTTAATCACATACACTGGACTTCATAAATCAGACACAACTTTTCTCTTTAACGCAAACGATGTAAGTGAGTTAAATTCGACGATTTAACACTTATATTTTACTTATCTCAATTATTTATAAACAAATCTTATTACCTTTAAAATACTTTTACAATTTAGTAAGAAAAAAATTAGGTTAGATTAACATAGTAAACAATACGTTTATGATTTATCTAGTTATTCATTTGTGCCACTATTACAAAAAAATAACTTAATGAAGGTATTTAAGATTATTTCGTATTATTTTCTTTTGTAATTAACAGGTAAATTAGCACACGGACCATGCTCGACACTTGTAAACTCCAAGCAACAAATAATTATTTTAAACACTCAGGAACGGACCAATCGTAATGGTCCAAATAATTTAAATGGATATTCAACCTTCATTGGCGCGAAGAATAATAGAAAGGTTTAGGAGGGTTGATTATCAATCAATTTTTTTTAAATATTTTTTTATTAAAACGTAGTATTGTATATACACATAATAAATGCTAAACAATATTAATTCAGGCATTATGCCAATACAAGCTATCTTAAAAAGCAGTCGACTTTGAATTATTTATCACTTAATTACCTCTTATGTTATCAAAATGCATCAGTACTTAAGGGTGGAAGGTGGAAAATATTTCCTAAAATATGTAGGTACAACGTAAATAATAGATACACATAAAATAAAAAAGCAAAAAGTAGAAATAATGCGTACTATGATTAAAAAAATGCTCTACTTTTATGCTACATTTTTTTAATTATTTTTGTTAACGCTTTAATTGAAATAATTATGGTTATTTAACTGATTGTGAGACTGCTTCTCAAACAATAAACACAGCTATTTCTCTAATAAGAAAATTGAAATCTTTTACAGTTATAATTCCAAAAAAAGTATAAAATGTAAATCACAGATCTTAGCTTACTACAATACAAACTTATACATTCATAATAACCAAAAACATCCAAGCACAAGAAAGCATATCGTGGAAAACAAAGATATTAAAAATGGACTTTATTTACTTAGATAAAATTCTAATTTTTTTAACTTTTTATTTAAATTATACCATCTGCAATTATTTCGAAATGTAATATTACCTACAATTTATTTCTTTACCCTGTTTTAATTATCTTAAACCCACGATATACTGCAATAGTTACACATATGTATATAGATATGTAAACAAATTTATTATACTAAATTAAACAAGATAGGTAGGTATACCGCAGAATATAACATCAAAAATTAATTGTTTATAATATGCGAAGAATTTTAAATGCAATAAAGGGGTGTATTCTGGTAGTTCCTTAATATTAAGAGAGATGAAAATTTACAACGTAAATACATAATAATTATAACTATTATTATTATTATTGTTATTATATTTGATATGAACGGTGATTGACAACTTTTTATCGTATTTTTTAAATTTATAATTAGGCAAGCTTATTAAGTTTTACACACGTTACAAATGTATGTATATGTAGTAGGTATGTAAAAATCGTATCAAAAAATGTCGTTTGTATTACTTTTTCTTTTTATCAAAATATGAATAGATATTAATTAAAGACGAGGAGTAAATTAGAAAAGAATGTCTGAATTGGTCCCAGCACTGAACACGATGGGGTTTGCTGCTTCTTGAAGGAGAGTTGGTTCATCTTCATTATTTGTCAATTTTACATCAGTTTGAGGTGCAGAGACCAACGATCTCGTCATACCTAATTTAAAGTCTTCAGTTGCGGCCTTTGGAATGTAATTTGCCAACGTTGACCCTAATTTTAAAATACTGTTAACCAATAAATTGAATAAGAAGGCTCACTAGGTATTTGTAAAGTAAACTTTTGACCGTAACGACATTTTCATTAGAAAAAATGTCTCACAATTAGTAAAATTTACTGTCAACGTTCCATTAAGTTGTTTATTCGAGTTAACCCGAGAAAAAATTATTAATTGAAGCCTAAACAAAATAATTATCTACTACCGAAAATAGGAAAATATGGAATGGTTAAATATTGTCAGATAGATAATGTTATCATTATTTATCGGCATTTGTTCTAAGCTATCCAAAATAAATTTCCACTTTGATAAACAAAAATAAATTATATATAATAATATTTGAACAAAAATTAATATAAAACTAAAAACAACATTTAACTGTTTTTATGATCATCAGTCAATTATTTATTATACTATTTTTTATTTTGTTTGGGAAAACATTTTTTTCACTCTCTCATTTTCGAAATTCATTAAACCAATCACAACTCACAAAGTCTGCAGATTACCAATGAGCATTCACAAGCTTCTACTTGCAGCAAAGAATTTGTATTCCGATTGGCCAATTACTTTAGCACTTGTATTTTTAAATTCCAAAAAAAAAAAGATTCTTGATTTCAATAAAGTTAATTAATTATTTTTCAATTGCTAACCTGAGAGAGAAGGAACTGTGTGACCTGGTGTCGAGGACGACAAGTTGGACGAATAATCCTCTTGTAGAGAGTCTTCTGAAGGGTACTCAAAAACTTCTGGCACTGTTTCTACAAATGTCAACTTCACCTGAAAAAAAATAATAAAATTACTTTTTCGTTATCTTTATTTTATCACCACAAAGTTTTCAATACCTATATTAAAACTTCTTCCTATAATCTTAAGGTAATAAATATTTCAACTATTCTTTGAATAAAAAAGTAGAGTGATGACTGGAATCCTAAAACAATCTTTTAATTTTTTAAAGACTAAAATAATCTAAAGTATTTTTTTTGTGACAAAAAGCAATTCAACCCTTTTCTGTTCTTTAATTGTTAAATTCAGTTTTTTACCTATACAGGGTTTTTCAAGTTAATGGACTATTAGAAGTATATGAATTAGTAGAAGGAATTCAATTCTGAAAATTGGGCTCATTTGGTTATTGTTTATGCCGCTTCTTTTAAAAATATTTTCAAGATCGATTTACATCCGGTTATACCGGAAGTCGACACCAACTTTGTTATATTAAATGGAATGGTTATTTTTTATGCTGTATTCGAATACAACGTGTAATTCTAAGGTAAGTGTGATAACCATCTTGTACACCTATGACGATCGGTTTCTGAGTTAATTTAATTTATAGAAAAAAAATCGCTACCGCAACCCAAATTATAAAAAAATCATAACTTCCACAAAATACAACTCAGACTGTTAAAATTTTCACTAATAATAGCTGAATATTAGTGCTAACGCCTTGACAAAATTGAACTAAATAATTCATACAGGGCGTTCAAAATAAAATTCTAAAGTTTAAGAATTTCAAATACGAATAACTTCGTTTTTTCAAATGGCACCTACCATTTTTGATTTTTTCAATCGATTCCTTTTTTATCCTCTTTCGATCTAGGTGGATACTTCCTATTGTTTTATTTGAAAAATTTTGAGTAATTTAGAACTTTTAAAATATAGATAATTATATAGATATGTATTGTAATATAAAACTAGGACCGAACACAAATAAAGTGGGTGTCCATTTTAGAATTTAGAGTGAATATAAAAATCTTATTCCAAATGCTGCACTTAAAAAATATTTTCTGAAATATTGTGCTTGTTATTATAAACATGTGAACATTCTAATGAATTTATAGTTAAAAAAATAATTAAATAAAAATTGATTTCATAAAATATAAACAATACACAATAAATAAGTAATTGTAGAAGGCAGATCTAGAAAATTCGATTTAGTGATACATTTAAAAATTAGCAATAAAAAAGAAGACATTAAAGCTAAATATTGGAAATCAAACAATAAAAATTTATATTAAACGTTATCGTTTTTTTGAATTTCTTTTGTTTTATTTTATTACTTTTCATGTGCTTTATAGCTTCATCAAATGAAACTAAATTTATTTCAAGAAAGTCATTAAAGTATCAAGATTAGAATAGAATAAGAAATCAGAATAAATATTTGAAAATATACCTACAGGGTGTTCATAATGCACTAACAGGTTTCTAAAAATTCTAGTAAAATATCTGAAATCACTGCAAAAAGTAATACATAAACCGTTATTTTTAATTTGAGGGCAATATTTTGAATATTTAACGTGTCACTACTTAAGATAAAGAGGGAACACAAATGACAAAATTCACCCTACCAATAATCCATAATTTCTCATTCCTTGTCTCCCTGTCAATTTATCTAGACTACTCTAAAAAATATCTAAATAACATGTCCATTGATAATGTAATTTGACTACCTACCTATTGTAAAAAAAAATAAAGAAAATTTTTAATTTCTTGTACCTACCACGTTCTAGCCATTTTAAAAATTTGAAACAATTTTAGATAATTTGAGGTTAAAATACAACAAAATAAATTTCTTTTGGCAATCTAGTAGGCCTCAGTTTTTATTTTACAGTTATTTTAAATTTTCAAACGCCAGTAAAAATTTTGACAGTTGCGTGGCTTAGTTAAATTAAAATTAATTTTGATTCTTTAAAAAACCTTTAAAAATGGCTGAGGTACCTATGCTTATAAAACTAAAAATCATAAAATGTGATCATGTGAGGTAAAGCTCTTTTGCCCTGCATCAATGTTTATGTGTGTATATGTATTATTTTGATTACATAATTTACTAATGTAGTAGAAAAAAATACATTCAAACATAATTTTATGGGGACTGCTTTTTTGTGGGGGTCCCAAATACCTTTATATATAGGTCCGGCCCTGTATAAAACTACTTTGCATTCAACATTGCCAGTTTCCTTGTAATTGTAAGTTCTTTTAATTGTGAATTCACCTTGGTGCCTTTTACGACACTATGATAGTAGATTAAACATTCGTGTTACTTTAGAACGAAAAAGAAAGAACATTTAAATTCAAAAACAACCATTTGGTTTTCAGGAACATCGTGGTGGGTGACAAAATTCTAAAAATACAAAAGATTTCATACGCCTAATGAGTGATTTTTAATACACACAAAACGTGCGCGGAAAACTAAAAAACTAAACAATAAAAATTATTTTTTAATAATTTTACTATTCTAGTAGTAGATACAAGCATGTCATATTTTTTTCAGAAAATGTGAAAACTAATAACATAAAATTTTGTTTCAATATGATACCTACAGCATTTCTATTTAATAAATAATATAAATTTGTTATAGTTTTATTTTCCATTATTATTAAACTCATTTTCAGTTTTATTTACAAAATAGGTACTCACCAGGTAGGTATACTTTGTATTTGTTTACAAACAATAAAATGAAAACATTAGCAAGCAAATATTTTGAGTTGAGTCAAGTTCAGAGTCATTCCATTGTAGTACCTACTTACATGCAATTGTAATTATTTTTAAAAGCAAAACAAATTTGAAAAGCACAAACGCTACGTATGCAAATTGTTTTCAATTGTAATTTAAAACGTACCGCATGTTTTTATTTTTATTTTTTTTTATTGGCGTCATACTAGTAACTAATTTAACATATGGTCCAATGTAACAATTTTGTAACTAGAGATCCTTCATTGAATGATAAAACAATTTTAATAATCGTGATTACAAGAACATCTTTTATAAACATTTTGTTTACATATGACAACATGTGTTGTTTACGTAGTATTGTTGACTTGTTCTGATTACAAACACGTTCAGCAATTAAGTAAAAACAAATAAAAAAATACTAGTTGTGAGAAACCTACGTCGTTATTGTTTTCACTTTTCAATACGAAATGAGGACTGGATTCATTCTACCAGCAAAGTTTCAGTTCAAGTACAAATTGCTTTAACATCCACCGTTCTAACCAGATTTAACCCACTCTGATTTTGTTTCAACTGTTTTCGAACAAAAAAGTGACTCCCTTTGATAAAAAGATGAACAGAAGAAAATTAAAGTTTTTTGAAAAATGTTTTGTAAAGTATATGTTATCGTAAAAAAGCATATTTATTGTTTTAGTACTCCCAACTTTCTACCTAAATAAATCGGTTATTATTTAGTTAGGTGCCTACATTTCAATTTGCATTTTAAAAGTAGGTCATTAATTATAATTATTTAAGACGAGAAGGCACTGATCGCATGTGTACCTATTATAGTTAATGTCTATGATCAGCATCAACACAATACACACATAGATAAATAAGGCAATCTGCCGACAGGCCTTGAACTTGTCTGAATTAAGGTCATAGCCCATGGCAGATTCTGCGAAACTCGCTCACGCCCGTTTTCTTCATCATGTAATAATAGCACTTGAAAGAATGCTACCACTTTGTTATATAACAGCTACAAGTATATGTGTAGTAACTTCTTCTTTTTTTGCTGATGTAAAGTATTTAACAAAGGAATGTAGCGATTGAAGAAGATATTTACAGAATATGTTAAGGAAATGGCCCTTCTAAAGACCATCTGGAGACTGGAGATATCTCTGTAGAGTATTGCTTAAAGTAAAGGTCTTCCCTTCTGAAGATTCATGCAGAATATTACCTAAAAGAACTTCTGAAGATACATGAAGCATATTACATAAAAGAAAATTTCTTCCAAAGAAACTTCTGAAGATATCTGCAGAATTTGTGAAGGAAATTTACCTTTCTAACGACCACCTGAAGTTTCTGCAGAAGATCACCTTATAGTAAACAACTTTCTAAGAATTTCTTGAAAATGTTTGCAGAGAATGTTAAGAAAAAAGTCTTCCTAAGGACCTTTCGAGGATACATGAAGCATATTACATAAAAGGAAATTTCTTCCAAAGAAACTTCTGAAGATGGTTGCAGAATATGTTAAGGGAAATGTTTTTTTTTTCTAAGGATCTTCTGAAGATTCGTGCAAAATATTACATAAAGAAAAAATCTTCCTAGGATCTTTTGAAAATACTTTTAAATATTGCTATAATGGAAAGGACTCCCTAAAGACCTCTTGAAGATGACTGCAAAATATGTTAAGAGAGAGGTCTTTCTAAAAACCTTCTGAAGATATCTGCAGGATTTGTTAAGGAAATTTACCTCTCTAACGACCATCTGAAGATTCGGCAGAAGATCACCTCATAGGATACGACTTCCTAAGAATTTCTTGAAGACGTCTGCAGAAAATGTTAAGAAAAAAGTCTTCCTAAGGACCTTTCGAAGATACATGAAGCATATTACATAAAAGGAAAGTTCTTCGAAAGAAACTTCTGAAGATGGTTGCAGAATATGTTAAGGGAAATGTCTTTCTAAGGATCTTCTGAAGATTCGTGCAAAATATTACTTCAAAAAATCTTCCTAGGATCTTTTGAAAATACTTTTACATACTGCTATAATGGGAAAGACTCCCTAAAGACCTCTTGAAGATGACTGCAAAATATGTTAAGAGAGAGGTCTTTCTAAAAACCTTCTGAAGATATCTGCAGGATTTGTTAAGGAAATTTACCTCTCTAACGACCATCTGAAGATTCGGCAGAAGATCACCTCATAGGATACGACTTCCTAAGAATTTCTTGAAGACGTCTGCAGAAAATGTTAAGAAAAAAGTCTTCCTAAGGACCTTTCGAAGATACATGAAGCATATTACATAAAAGGAAAGTTCTTCGAAAGAAACTTCTGAAGATGGTTGCAGAATATGTTAAGGGAAATATCTTTCTAAGGATCTTCTGAAGATTCGTGCAAAATATTACTTCAAAAAATCTTCCTAGGATCTTTTGAAAATACTTTTACATACTGCTATAATGGGAAAGACTCCCTAAAGACCTCTTGAAGATGACTGCAAAATATGTTAAGAGAGAGGTCTTTCTAAAAACCTTCTGAAGATATCTGCAGGATTTGTTAAGGAAATTTACCTCTCTAACGACCATCTGAAGATTCGGCAGAAGATCACCTCATAGGATACGACTTCCTAAGAATTTCTTGAAGACGTCTGCAGAAAATGTTAAGAAAAAAGTCTTCCTAAGGACCTTTCGAAGATACATGAAGCATATTACATAAAAGAAAATTTCTTCCAAAGAAACTTCTGAAGATGGTTGCAGAATATGTTAAGGGAAATGTTTTTTTTTTCTAAGGATCTTCTGAAGATTCGTGCAAAATATTACATAAAGAAAAAATCTTCCTAGGATCTTTTGAAAATACTTTTAAATATTGCTATAATGGAAAGGACTTTCTAAGGATCTCATGAAGATGACTGTAAAATATGTTAAGAGAAAGGTCTTTCTAAAGTCTTTCTGAAGATATCTGTAGAATTTGTTAAGGGAATTACTTTTCTAACGACCATCTGAAGATTTTGCAGAATATCACCTTATAGGAAAGAATTTCTAAGAATTTCTTGAAGGCGTCTGCATAAAAAGTTAAGAAAAAAGTCTTCCTTAAGACCTTCCGAATATACATGAAGCATATTACATAGAAGAAAATTTCTTCCAAAGAAAATTCTGAAGATGGTTGCAGAATATGTTAACAGAAATGTTTTCCTAAGATCCTTCCGAAGGTTTCTGTAAAGAATAACCTAAAGCCTTTAGACGGACTTTTCGAAGATATTGGGTGTTTTATTTACATAATGTCGCAACTTCTTTGAGAAATGTTCAACATTTAAATGCTTACCTATTTATCTTTTTAGGATCTTTTAATGACTCTATTAACTGGGTGTGATTGGAATAGACAACGTTCTTTTTTTTTGAAATTTTGGGCAATAAAACTGTGGCTTTGTGTTACGCACTATGAAAATTCTTTAAAGACCCAGTAGGAGAAGATCGTTTGCTATGATTTCACGAGAGACGTGCACGCAAGTAGTTTTATAACAATACAAAAACATTCATGCGAACAGTACGTGACGATGTTTAGTAAGTAAACAAAAAAAAGGTCGTGAAGAATTTAATGCACTTTAGGAGACCGAAGGTCGTCAAACAAGTTCTCTTGTTCATACATTCAACGCTTTATATTACCTACAAATAAAGGAGAAAGGTTTGGGTCAACAATACCATAAAACACATACGCCAGACATTGTACTGTTACCTTTCTATCATTCCAAGCACATAAAATAACATAACTATCGTTGTATTATTTTCAAATAATTTACTTCCACAATCCTATATTATAGTCCGTAAGGCAATAAAAATTTTAAAAAAGTGTGCCAGACGCATTCTCCAATTTCAGTAACAATTTACTACAGTGACGAAGCATAATGTATAGACCAGGGTCGATAATTTTTGAAACCAAAAAATATTATAGTAGGATGAAACCCATTGGAAAAGGAAGAGAATATAACAGAAATAAGAAAAAATAATTTACGGGCGATCTGAGGTCGGGAAGGGGAAGGGGGTGAGTTTTTAAGGATAAAAAACGGTTTTCCTTAATTTCCGGAAAAACTACAAGTCTTATGGAAAAAAGTTAAATGGCAAAGTTGTAGGTAATACAAAGATCTACAACTTTTGTATTTACACTTTTTACATGACCTCGAAATTTATGTTAAAAAATTCAAATAACCAACTTTTTAGTTTTTTATTTTTATCTTTTACAAATAATTTTTTTTTCACGAAATTTGGTGAAAACTTACCTATTTATGCCCCAAACCCGCTGTAATTTTTTTGATTTGAAATATTTATTTTTTCACCTTATTTTTACTTAATATCGAAAAAGCACCCTAATTTTCAATCGAAAATTCTCACGTCAAAATATCTGCTTTTTAAAAATGTTGGTGGGCTTTTTCTTCGTTGAAATCTCTACTTTCTGATGGTGTGAAAAAAAATATACATTACTATGGTAAGTTTTCTCAGAAAATGCAAAAAAAAAACGAAAAAAACTAAATGAATGTTTTTAAAAATATTATAATGAATAACGTAGGAAATCAGTACCTATAAAGTATGTGAATTCAATAGTACGATTTACATGTATATTTATATATTATGAGATTTTCTATGACATTAATGTAATTAGAATTTAATAAAACAACTTTTTTACTGAAAAAAATAGCAGCGGTCACATTTTTTAGATATAATTCCCTTCGTTTTTTTACATTTCCCGAGAAAACTTACCACACCATCAGAAAGTAGAGATTTCAAACGAGGAAAAAGCCCACCAACGTTTTTAAAAAAGCAGATATTTTGACGTGAGAATTTTCGATTGAAAATTAGGGTGCTTTTTCGATATTAAGTAAAAATAAGATGAAAAAATTAATATTTCAAATAAAAAAATTACAGCGTGTTTGGGACATAAATAGGTAAGCTTTCACCAAATTTCGTGAAAAAAAAATTTTTTGCAAAAGAAAAATAAAAAACTAAAAGGTTGGTTATTTGAATTTTTCACACAAATTTTGAAGTTATGTGAAAAAAGTATAACTACAAAAGTTGTAGATCGTTTTATTACGTAAAACTTTGCTAAGACTTCCGGAAATCAAGGAAAACCGTTTTTTACCCTTAGAAACTCACCCCCTTCCCCTTCCCGACCTCAGATCGCCCGTAAATTATTTTTCCTATTATTTCTGTTATATTCTCTTCCTTTTCCAATGCGTTTCATCCTACTATAATTGTTTTGGTTACAAAAATTATCGACCCTGGTCTACTTCCATAATCCTATATTATAGTCCGTATTAAGGCAATAAAAATTTTAAAAAAATGTGCCAATCGCATTCACCAAATTTACAACAGTGACAAAGCATATATTATAAAGTGTTAATTAGAAGACAGGGTTCAATGTCTCAACAAAATCGTTACTTTCAATTCAATAGTACTTACTTATAAAAAAAAAATGTAAATAAACATAACGGTCCCTTATGATCTTTTGTGTGTTTAGTATTACTTATAAAAATAATTTACCATTGTAAGTAATATTTGTTTGTTATCCAATTATGTATTATTTACCTATCTATCAGTCAGCCAGTTCATCGTCATTATTGTTTTGTTAGTTAAATTAGTAACATGTGTAAATCGAGGCTTGACTTATTATCATAGGTAGTTAAAATTCAATGACACCTACTTGGTGTTGCTTGTGGTCGATCGATCGGTCACATTTGTGATCGATAAAAGTGAATTGTCATGATGAGTGACATTCCGGCCGAAATTTCGATAGAAATCGCATGCTAATAACAATTCTGTGTAGAAAGTGGATGCAAATTTTTACGGGGGCTCCATCTGTTATATATTACTTTCACGGCGCGTTGTTTACAAAAACAACACATGATGTGTTACCTACCACGCACGATAATTATCATACGTTTCTTAAACTAAAAGTGTTGCATATTC
Organism: Agrilus mali; assembly: GCA_029378335.1. Lineage (NCBI taxonomy): Eukaryota > Metazoa > Arthropoda > Insecta > Coleoptera > Buprestidae > Agrilus > Agrilus mali. The sequence continues at coordinate 10,337,695 of CM055663.1, read as the reverse complement.
TTCTAGGACTTTTTAATTTGATACCAAACACGCCTCGTTTCTTAAAAAGCAAAAGAAATGTTTGATCTCGCAATATGGCGGCTGATGGCGTACCGCATCCGCCATGTTGATTATTGTTTCTAGGTCCCAAATTATACTATTATATGAGGGTTGATACAAAAAGAATGCGTTGGTGTCCACAGAATTCTCATGAACTTTAGAAATCTCTTTAATTTTTTTTATGTAGGTTTGTCGTTATTAAAATATTAAGTTTATTAACAATTTTGATAGAATATTGTCTTTCTTTTATTTATATTAAATTTTGTTTAAATTCTTCCTGACTATTTTTTTATACGTCCTACACGTGTTTATTGAGGGAGAAATGTACGTATGTATTTGTGGTTTAGCTAAGTACCTATCCATAAACTATTTTCAGGATATAGGGGATTTAAGGAATCCTACAAAATGAGAAAACATTGTAGTGTCGCGATTACCATGTCACTCACTCACATTACAATATTATTGTAGGTGGAAATAACGTAATCAATGAGTCACGGGTATAAAATAGGTAGGTAATATAACTAAAGTGTGTGTTATTAGCCACAGCACTAATTTCATTTAACCCAACAAATACAAACACGAACATTTAAGGCAGGCGAAAAATCAAAAGAAACCATAAAAGCACGTTCCAAAACATCAGCATTCGTTATTAATTCCCTGCTTGTTTTAATTTTGTGTTACAATTTTATGACTAATTTGTCGTACATGAGTAAAAATCATAATATCTATATTCAATGCTAGGTACTGAAATCATATTATGTATTATGTATAAGGTGACTGCAATAACAATTGGTACACCTGATAATGTTATCACTAAACAGAAGGTGAAATTGTACATGTAGGTACTTATTACAATGCACGAGTGTTTTTCTTTATTAATTACAAAAAGCAATAGTTATTAAGGGAAATTCATAAAATACATAATTTCTGAGAAATGCCTGGTATTGATCGATAGGTACTAATGTTTGAATGGATGGTAAAAAAATACCTAAGGAGTATCTATGTATGTATTTATAAATATTAAAATTGTTTTTGACTACGAAGGCGTTCGACACTGTTAACTATTCTATCTTATTGAAAAAGCTTGAATTATTAGAGGCAAGGCACTAAATTTGATTAAAAGCTACTTATTAAATATACAACAGGCTGTAAAAATAAATAACTTAATAAGTTATACTAGCACTTTAAATATTGGCGTTCCGCAGGGTACGATTCTGGGACCTTTACTATTTTTAGTTTATGACAATGATATGTTTGATCTTTTTTCTGGTGATAGTATTATTGCTTTTGCTGATGACACTGTCCTGTACTGTTCAGACAAAACTTGGGAACTTACTTACACAAAAATGAACATATTAATTAACAAAATTTACAAGCAGTTAACAGATAATGAGTTAACTTTGAATATTGATAAAACTGTATACATTTCTTTCTCAAATTATTTAGATTCTAAACCTCAAAACTTTATTTTAAACAAATAAATGGAGTACCTCTTGCTTAAGTGGATAAAAGATACTAAATACCTAGGCATACTCATTGATAACTGTCTGAATTGAAAAGAAAACTTATTTATCTTTCTTTTTTTTTTCTTTAAAAAAATTATTAAATTTAAAATCACTACTTCATATTTATCATGGTCTATTCAACAGCATTGCAACGTACGGTATACTAGCCTGGGGCAGTGCCTATAATTTGCACTATCACCCTTATACCCTCTTCAAAAACGCATTTTTAAAAAATTATTTTTTCAAATACTTCCACAAATTTTAAAGTACTCCACTATAACTATCTCTCAATCATATAAATTTAATATTCTAATTTTTAATCTTCCTCATCTTAAAAACCTTTACAAAAATTCCGTGAGCATTACTAGAAATAATAGCCTACAGCTTCCAAAAGTTAAACTTGAAGTAGGAAAGAAAAGACATCTTTACAATGCAATATTTTTCTTTTTAACAAACTTCCTTTGGATCTCAAAGTAAATTACTAGGTACTCTAAAATTGTAGTAAGAAAAAAAATTAAAACATTGTTCAATGTCACTCTCTTAATTAAATTTAAAGCCTCTTCCGCATTCAAAAGAGTAATATTTCTTTACATATTAATTGTAATAAAAATTTGTATTTTAGTTTTAGTTCTAACATAAGTTTTTGTTTAGTTTGTTATTATTATATTTTGGGTTGGGTAATTTGTTACCTCAGTGGGCATTAGTTTACTTTATTTTAAGTGGCTGTGTATATTGTAATTTTGTAACTGGTGGTGAATAAATAAATAAATAAATTTAAAACAGTTCCTTTTTCTTTTCGTTTAAATAGAAATAAAAATAATCGTAATTTTTTTAGTGTTCAACTGTCTTGAAACTATGTATTGTTTTGGTGTTTTAATGTGAATCAACGATTTCTAAAATTATTTAGATCTGCACAACTATATTTTCAAAATTTCGCAAGGATTCAGTTTATTTTCTGAAAATAGCATTCTTCATTAATTTGCATTCTAATTATTTTCTATGTCTAGTAGTGTTTCACTATTGTAAAATTATGTCGTGAAGTTAACGATATTATGGAGAGACTTTAATAAATCGTAAAAACAGAAGTAAAAAGTCAAAAGAACAGATGTGGGCTACCGGCAGAATAAAAAAAACTGGTTTTTATGTACTTCTACATCTGCCTCCTCGAAGAACATCGTTTCATGAAGTTTTCGTAGCAGATTATATTAGGAACAAGAACGAGTAATGATGGATTTAATTTTTATTACATTCTTCTTGAAATTATGCATAATAATTAGAATATAATAAGGGTTCACTGTTAAAAAGGGGAGGCCTACCATCCTACTATGTATAAATATAGGATGCCAAAACAAATAAGAAGGTTTATGAGTGTTAAGCACACAAAATTTAAGTACATTGCCATCTGCACATTTTGCTGCTAACTGTAGGTAGGTACTCAAACTACGCGTGGCGTGCTGATGAGAAAAATAATGATTTTGAAATCTCTAATAACATTTTTAATTACATATTTAAACCAGAAAAAAACAATAATAATAATAAATAAAAATACTACCCTTCCATCTCCTTCATAATAGATTTTATTTCCCTTCTGTATTTATTCTCCTCCCCTTTCTGCCCGTCTTCTTTCTAATATATATAGCTTTTTTTGTTTCTTGAATTTATTCTCCTCCCCTTACCGCCCGTCTTCTTTCTAGTATTTGTTTCAATATGGCCAGACCACTTCCATCCGCCTTTAATATCCTTTCAGTCTCTTCCCTCTCATTCTTCCCCAATACTTCTTCTTGTATATGTTCAATTGATTCATTATTTTATCCACATACTCTACACATTCTCTTTTTCTTTTCCATCCAAAACTTATTCTCATTACATTCATTCCCCATTCTAAATCTAGCTATTATTTCTATACTTAACCCTTCTCTTAGATACCCCGGGACCTCATCCCCTTGCCAATCTTCCCATGTATACTCCTTCATTCCTTTCGCGTATCTTGATTCCCATATTTTTCTCAAATCCTCACCTCTTACTATTTCATTGCATATTTTCCCCACCATCTTACTTACTTTCAATCCCTCTCTTCTCCATTCCTCCATTTGCTCTTTGTTTATTTTCATTTCTGTTAATGCTTTTTCCCTTTCCACATCATATTTATTTTTTGTCCCTATCCCCAAAGCTTTTCTCTTCCATAACTCTTTTCTTAAGTCCCCTTCCGGTAGTTCTCCCAATTTTTCCTCAAATTTTACCGCCCTCATTCTTGAATCTTCTACCATTTTCCCACATTTTGTTTCCCTTCTTAAAATGTAATCTGGAGTACCTCTTTCTAAGCATAGTACCCATTTTATATACCTTTTATAGATATTCTCCACTACTCTATACTCTTTCCATCCCCAGATCTCTACTCCATAAAAAACTATACTTTTTACTAATGTTTTGAAAAGCACTATCCTCCTTTCCCAGTTATTTCTACACAGTTTCTTCCCTATTCCCCATATTCTCCCCAGCAATGCGTTCGCCTTAGCTACCTGATTATTTAAGTGTGCCTCGTCCTTGTTATTTTCTGACATTATGTACCCCAAGTATCTATATTTTTTAACTCTTTCAATCAAATTCCCCTTCCATCTCAATTCCTCTTTCTCTTTAAAAATAGGTAAAAATACTAAATTTAAAATGAAATACTTAAACGCTATTGATATATTTTAAAAATTCAAAATCACAATAGTATATTTTATAAATAAGCGTTTAGTAATTTTTCATATACAGACGTTAGTGTATTCAGTATACTGTATAGCACAAAAATATTGTAATTTTTGTTGATTTTTTGAGCCTCGTTTTTTTCCGTGTATGTGTAAGACAAAAGAAATTTTGAGCAAAGTTTGCCGCCCCCTTAAATCTGCCGCCCTAGGCTCTAGCGTCTAGCTTATTCAGCCTTCTGGTAAATCCGCCACTGGCTGAAGTCCTAACTGAAAACAAATCCAACAAAAAACGTTGGGGTATTTTTAATAAACCTTTTGATATTCTCTAGAAAACTTCTCAAAAGTATCTATTGATAAGGCGGTTATAGGAAATAAAGTTTATTGTTTAACATAATAATATGTTTACCAAGATAAAATTGTACCATGCAGTATTTAAGGCCAATAACCCATAATAGTGTTAAAAATTGTCTTCAATAAATTAATTAATGTAAATATTAGCATATTGTGTAATAAGTTTATAGATCAAATATTGGTTGTTTTAATAGATACCAATATTTTAGGTTTATTTATTAATTATTTAAGTACTTCAGGTATCATCGAACTTTCATCGTATTATAGTGAAGGACATTAACAGTAATCTGAATATTTTTTAAATAATTAATTATGGATATAAACGGCTACACGTGTTCTGATAAACATAATTTTCCACATCTTAAAACTTCATTAATATCAAGGAAAAATTTGGGTGTTTTAGATAAAAAAAACTGTCACAGAAAAAAGAACAATAATAAGTCTAATGTTATTGTCAATTAATTTTTCTGTTGCTGCTGACTTCCGCTTCCCGGAAATTGTTGCTTTTGAATTCGATAATAATACTACAGTCATTAAAATTGTGCGTTTATGTTAATAACCCTGAAAATGTAATAAACATCTATTTATCTAAATAGGGTAGGTATCTCTAAATCCACTAGTCTAATAACATTTTTTTAGACTAATCACACTTCCCGAATTTTTTATCTACAAGGATTCATATACAGACACTCACTCACTCAAGTATACACAATCTTGCAGGTGTTCACGACCAAGTTCTGCACACCTGCAGCACCGTTTTGTGACTCAAAATTCTTGTTCCAGTATACACAGATATCTTCAGTAGGTAGGCTATTCAACTTTTTAGGCGAACATTTTATTTTATTTTCTTAGTTTGATTGGATACTAATTGTTTTGGTAAGTAGATCAAATGACTTCGTTAGCACGCATCTTATCACCTTTTTAAACTGTAAACGTTAATGGACACCGCAAACGGTGTTACCAAACCTGTAGGTAGGTAAACATTTAGATATTAACTAAATGTGTCATTTACTTTCTACTAAACATGTAACATTATTTACAGTTATAATATTTCGTATAATAAAATGTGCCGTCGAGTGAAACAGCCAGCCAGCAGGTTAATTAAATAAAATAAAATCATTTATGTATAATAAGTGTCCTTTGTTGAAGATGTATTTGCAACAAAAATGTTATTGTTCGCAAGGAATGTGCAGGTACCTATTTAAGAAGTTCCTGATGGCGAATTTTCAAATAAAACAGCTTTAATGTTGTCATTAGCATTTACAAAGTACCGTTCGTTAAACCTGTCACTTTAAAATGTTCAAAGTGATAAATACCTTAATACAACACACAGTCACACCTATCCGGTAAAACATCCAATAGGTACCTACATAAATATTTCAGAGTGTAGAATTAATTATTTATTTAGGTACTATGATATAAAATAAGTTTCAGAGGGACACATTGTATTGAATTCTTCAAAAACTTTAACCCTTTTTATTTCAAGAGTAATTAACAATTGAAAGTGGACCAATCAGAGAGCTTGATTTGGTGCAACTGCAACGATTAGAAGTAGGACACGTTGAATATAACAATCGAATAACGAGTTACGCCCACTTAAACTCACCAATCAGTGCGATGTTGTCTGTTGTTACGATTAGAAGTGAACGAATTGAACATAGCAACAAGGCAGCGCCTACTTGCAGTTTGCAACACAAATTTAACCGTTAATAACTCGATTATTAGACATCGGATCGAAAAACTGTAAAGGAAAAATTTTTTTTGAATATAATAAAGAAACTAATGATCTACTTTTTAAAATTCAGTTAATTGTTGTACCCTAACTGTATAAAAAATTGTAAAAGGTAACAAAAACAGTAATCCAAATTCTTGTTTTATTACCTATCTGTTATTTTTTAGTCGTGTGCCCACCAACTAACGAGGTACCTACCAATGATAAAACAATGATTATTTATAGCTTGTACATACATACAAAACACATGTTGTATACATGTAGGAATTCCTTTGATTTAAATAAAGTCCACTGTTTGTTGTTATAATTTGTAAAGTAAATACACACATGCAAGCAACTAAAGGCCTACGTACAGTACGTGTGTGTGTTTTCGTGTTTGCATGCGAGTATTCGACGATGGTATGTGTTTATATGTGCGTGGATGCAACGGACTCAAAGTAATATGTTTGTTATGGTACTGAATGCTCTCATACAGGAAGTCCTACAATCGCCATATCCTGTAAAGCAGTTGTTTATAAGGAAGCGCGAGTTTAAATTCTCCAGATAAATTGTAACATACATACATACACGTGTATGTAATAAATTATGGTGAACGGTCAAGAATTATAATGATATCATGGTGATGTTAAATTTTTTGTAGGAAAAATTGTGAAATTATTGCAGTGGCGTAGGTACATTTATCAACGAAAGTACTAAGCAAATTTCGATTGATAAAACGTTAAAAACAATAAAAAACAACTAGAAAATACCGCCAGTAAGTCCCCAAAGTTTGTATCTAAAGGCCAAATCATTAATATTTATTGGAGAAGATGTAGGAAGGGATCAAGATATTGAACAGCAATACTGATAACGGATGATAACATTCACACAACTGTGTATAATATTTTGATCTATTTTAGTAAGACACGTACACCTACAATAAGTAGGTATTGCAAAAAAAGATGTGTAAATATCACACGACTTAAAAAAAAAAAACGTGTTGTTATTTATCAATACCTAGGTATCTACTTGTTATTGTTGATTATATTTTTTTATTATTAGTCGTAAATGTTAATGTCTAACAAACGATATAAATTAAATTTGAAGTATCTGTATTTATAATGTGTCATAAAACGTTAATTAACACATCATTAATTTATAAAATTTATAGAAACTAAATAATTTATTTGATTCTGTTAACTAAATTAAAATTTTGTTAGTTTCCTATAAATAAATACCATTTTGTCGGAAAATGCAATTAATTAATTATAAGGGCAGTTCATTAATTACGTGAGGTGTTTCTAATTTTAATTTGGACCCCTTTCTCACACTTAACGAGATTCAGTAAGATATTGTGGGATCCCCCCACTTCACGTGAATTTACCCTATAATAATTTTTTAATTGAAATGTAAAATTTTCTTGAATTAAAAAACGACGTGAGATTTTCAATGACCTCCCCATCTCTTTAAATGAGATTTTGCTGAACTCAGGTAATTAATTAATCAATGGATGTCCCTTTATTTTATTATTTATTTTTCTTCTATAAAACTGTTCAACCAAAGCAATGTAGAAATCGAACTTAACAATCAATTGAGAAACTGTCGCTTCGTAAGATAATCAATAAATATTTCATTGCCACCTTATTATCTACAGTTCGTTACAGACTGATCGAATGAACGGAAAAAATGAATTTCCGCTACAATAACGATAACAATACTCTCAATTGTTAATAATAAACAATAAATAAATAATTAGATAATGGAAGACCTACAATTAAAAAATATTGTATATTGTGGTTGTCACAACTTTCCCTTATCTTCTAATAGGTATATAAAATTCTCGTGTCACAATGTTAGTTATCATACTCCTCCGAAACGGCTTGACCGATTTTTATGAAATTTTATACCTATGCATATTCAGTAGGTCTGAGAATCGGCTACTATTTATTTTTCATGCCCCTAAGTGATAAGGGTTGTCCACCATTAACTTTTTATTTTTTGGACAAATTGTTTTTAAATTGTTTTATGATTTGGCATTAAAAAATACATATAACCCTTAATTTTCACCCTTCTACCACCAACCCGCATTTTTTAATAGCGATATTAGTACTGTAATAATCTTCAACTCTCAGTGGTCGATAACTGATCAATTATTATTATCAATCGATTAGTTGATTAATGTTACAGGGAGTTCAAATATGTTCTAAGAAGTAAAAGAATGTTTTATTATAACATTTCAGAATGATTTGGCAATGTTCAAGAATGTTCCAGAATCTTGAAGATCATTCAAGAATGTTTCAGTATTGCTAGTATTATAAATATAAAAGGACATAGGTACGTATGTACTTATACGCATTATTATTGAAGTTTCTTTGCGTGACATGGCGGTTCGAGTTATCGAAGTTAATCTGTATATCTACAAAAGTGTAAAAAAATGAAAAGAAGGACTGACAATTGAATGTTGCATGAGTATTAATAAATTCAACTAATTTGAAATGCGTTACAACATAAAGAAAGGTCGACGGCATGGCATACTTGGGTCAATAAATTTTTGAAACTGGCAACTAATATTGTTATGTTCAAAATCAATTCTTCTCCATAAACCGTAAAAATTATGGGCATCCATGCTTCGCGGATGCAAAAGTAATAAAAGAAATGTTTATAAAACTTCACATTAATGAGACGATAATGACCATAATAAATAAAGACAATCTCATTCAATTTAACTGATTCCACGATTAGAACAACAATTATTAAATTAAAAAGATGCATAGGTAAATTACTTATTATTTTTTTGGGTAGTTTTATTCTTTTGTTGGGAATTAATTAAAAAATAATTATTAAGTTATTTGTAAAATAAAACTGGTAAGAAAAGGAAAGAGTGGTGCCCCACACTGGAGCCTAGATCTTATTGGCTGCACAGAGAGTCAACAGAATTTAGGCATCTACCACATAATCGCTTTTATTTTGACAGCTTCCACCCCGACAAGTTTTTGTTCTAAATTTAAAAAGAATTTTGCTTGTAAATGAAACTGTATCTATATGTAACATAAATTTGTCATCATTGTTAACTAGAACTAGACCAATATGGATTTGTATTTGTTGTCAACAAACGGTATTTGAATAATCATCTTTTGACCCATTTATTTCATCATCCATTCTTTACGTATTTAAAGAAAAAATACGTCGACGAGCACAATTGAGGAGAACAATAATAATAAACAAGTTGACATTTTTCTTTCACTTTCCAAGAGACTCTTTTATTGTGCCGGGTGTGCAGGTACCAAATCGAATTTGTTGTACGCAGAAGTTTATGGGCAGTTTAACAAGCAATAAGTAGAAAGTGTAACAAGAAAACGGAACGCAAACCGAAATCGCTTTACGTAACCAAAATAATCAGTGAGGAAGTTAGAGACGCATTTTTTATCTTTGTAAACCTAAATGTAATTTAATTAATTTAACACCAGAAATTGTTAACAAACCAATAACAGAGGTATAAAATGGCACCATTACCACTTTTGAGCTATACTGACCAATAAATAAAATATTGGTCAATAGTTTATACAAAATAATTACCAGATAAGCATTTCGAACGCGTTAGTTCTCATCAGCAAAAAAAAACTAAAAAACTTTTGGGTATTTCATTCCCACCAATATGGGTGGGCGGGCTGCCCCCCCCCCCGGCCTACACTCTTGTGCAAAGTCGGGGGGGTAGGGCGGAAGGCCCTCTTCAGCCTCCTTGAGGAATCGTGGGAATGGGTGGGTGGTGGTGTAGGGAAGAAAGATGAGACGGACGAAATGAAGACAGAAGAGAAGTGAAAGATTATCTGTGGAATATTACTACTCCAGCATTTGCCTAAATGGTCCAAGTAAACCATAGAAAAACTTGGACCAGAGTAGTCGGCCCCGGAATCGAACCGGTGACCTCGCGAATGCTAAGCAATGATCTAGCCCACTAGACCATGCCGCTCGGTCTCTCATCAGCACATCAGCAAGACGCTTAATGTAACTGGGATTAGAAAATATCAAGAAAATGTCAAAGTGGCGCCATCCACATATTTTTACGGCTAACTGTAGACGGTATAATGGCAATATTATGTTTGAGCACATTAATTATGTAAGTACTAATTAATAATAGATTACATGTTTCTATTTCATAGAAAATGATTGGATTTTTTGTTTCAAATACTAACTTGAGGGGTAGAAATAGTTTTTATTTATGTTTCTTCAGTGGTTTTCTTATAAAACATCGAACCCTTAAGTTTACATCAGGAAACCATAAATTACATTATAAATCAAATGTGCTTCATGCAGTCAAGTAGTGATAAGCAAAATTGGTCTTGGTCTTGCAGTCTTGGTCTTGGTCTTGCGAAAAAGCAACACCAAGACCGAGACCATACGAATTTGAGCAAGACCAAGGCCAAGACTGAGTAAACAAGACCGAGACCAAGCCCAAGACTATCCGAGTCTTGGTCTTTGGTCTTGCTTTGCTCATTACTAAAGTACTCCATAAATTAATAATTGATTTTAGACTTTTTATGATTGAATAATAATAAGCAATAACATCTTAACGAACTTTTTTTCAATTTGTGGATAGTGAATTTAGGTTTAAAAGTTTTTGCCAAATGAAAACATGTTTACAAAATTTTTTTAAAAATGTTCGTTAAGACCTTATTGCAAGACCAAGACTAAAACCAACACCAGACGAAATTCAGCAAGATCAAGACCAAGACTGCGTAAGCAAGACCAATACCAAGCCCAAGACCAGACGAATTTGTGCAAGACCATGACCAAGACCGAGTAACAAGACCGAGACCAAGCCCAAGACTATCCGAGTCTTGGTCTTGGTCTTGCTTTGCTTATCACTACAGTCAAGTTAATTAATGTCACGCAATTGATAATTTGCTGCCATCTATTTATTGATAACTCTAACTTTCCAAAGAAAACTCTGTGCCAGTTTGAACCTACGATAAAGTTTTTATTGACAAAAGAAATTAAGTCAGCAACCTATCGAAAAAAATTGAGTTTTATTTAATTAAAGATCTTTTGTGGAAGGGTGACTTAAAATTTATCAACTCTATGTATCTATTTATCAAAAAAAGTTTAGCCAAAACGAGGGGTAGTATAAAATTCCTTTTTGATATAATTTTCTTACAATAAGGAACATTACAATCTCTCGTTTTGGTTGAATGTTTCTTTATTCCAATTACTAATTGAGGGGTAGAAATGAAAGATATATTTCTATTTAAGTTTTCATAGTTGCTTTCTGAAAAACACGTTAAATTCATTGGTTCACATCAGCACACCATAAATTACATTATAAATCAAATGTGCTTCATGCAGTCAAGTTAATTAATGTCGCGCAATTGCAAATGTACTGCCATCTATTTGTTGATAACTTTAACTTTTCAAAGGAATCTCTTTGCCAGTCTGAACCTACGATAAAATTTTTATTGACAGAAGAATACTTATTAATTATTAAATATCATTGTTCGGAAACTTATTGAAATAAATTTAGTTTTATTTAATTACTGATTTTTTGTGGGAGGGTGACTTCAAATTCTTCAAATCTATGTACCTATTTATCAAAAAAGTCTAGCCAAAAAGGGGGGCTGTATAGGATTCTTTATTGATATACCTTTTTTTATAATAAGGAACCATACAATTCTTGGTTTTGGCTATATTGTTTGTTCCTAAAGGGGTAGAAATGGAAGGTATGTTTCTATTTAAGTGCCCATTGTTGCTTTCTTAAAGAACGTCGATTTGTTCACATCAGCACACCACAAATTACATTATAAATTAAAGGTTCTTCATGCAGTCAAGTTAATTAATATCATACAACACCAAGCACACTGCCATCTATTTTTTGATAATTCTGAACCTATGAAAAAGTTTTTATTGATTGAAGAATATTGAACAATTGATTGGTCAGAAATGTACCTATCACAAGAAATTCATTTTAATTTAATTACAATTTTTTTTAAAACGTATTTAAATTAGCCAAATTTAAAAACTGAAAATAAATGTTACTGTAGTTTTCTAACTAACTGTAAACACCTATAATTTAGATTAAAAAATAAAACAAATTGTCTTGTTTTTTTATGTGTGCGTAAAAAAATAAAACAATTTACATTTTAGGTAGCAGAAATAAGTGGATAACGACTTTTGGATTTTTTCACACCTCGTAACCTACTTTATTGGATAGAACCTTTCATCTAATGCGATTCCCAACTAGGCATGAATTTCAGTCGGTTCTGTTTGTATGTGTATAACGGTCAGCCCAATTCGTGATTCTTGGCTGCAATCGTCATTATGGCGAATTGGAGCGAATCACAAATTTTGAACTTGTACTTATATAAAGATCATATTAATGGTCGAACTGAATATTGTAAAGGGAAATGTAACAAAATCGGAATCACAATAAAAAAGGAAAGAATAAATAGAAAGTTTCATTTCATGATCAATGAACGAAGAAAAATAGTTTTCTATGTAGTTCTTCCCCTTAATATTAATAGAAAATTTGACCTTACCCTTCAAATTTGCTATTATTAATTTTTCTTTTATCAAATAATAGTTTTCGTAGAAAAATTGATACCAAACGCTTGAAGAATGGATTATTTATTATACTGAGCATTTTTGAGGGTTTCGAAGCTAAACCCCCACAGGATCACTGACGTACCATTCATTTCTTTTATAACAGCCCCTTCCTTTGATAAACTACATTTTTCAACAGAATTATAAGATACTTGAAGACGATGGGAACTTGTGTCTCTAGTCTTGGTGGTCGTCGTTGTTTCAAGTACAGCTTCTATAATGCGGACATGAGTAGGTACATGAATTAGTAGAAGGAATTCAATTTTGAAACTTGGGCTCATTTGATTATTGTTTATGCCGCTTCTTTTACAAATATTTTCAAGTTCGATTTACATCCGGTTATACGGGAAGTCGACACCAACTTTGTTATTTTAAATGAAATGGTTTATTTTTTACGCTGAATTCGAAAAACAACGTGTAATTCTAAGGTAAGTTTGATAACCAATTTGTACACCTATGACGATCGGTTTCTGAGTTAATTTAATTTATAGAAAAAAAATCGCTACCGCAACCCAAATTATAAAAAATCATAACTTCCACAAAATACGACTCAGACTGTTGAAATTTTTACTAGTTATAGCTGAATATTAGTGTTAACGCCTTGACAAAGTTGAACTAAATAATTTATACAGGGCGTTCAAAATAAAATTCTAAACTTTAAGAACTTCAAACACGAATAACTTGGTTTTTTCAAATGGCACATCATATTTTATTTTTTCAATCGATTCCTTTTTTTATCCTCTTTCGATTCATATAGATACTTTCTACTGTTTTATTTGAAAAATTTTGAGTAATTTAGAATTTTTAAAATATACATAAAATCATTAATTTTGGCGCAATAAGAGCGTGCCTTGGACAATTAACAACTAATGACAATCAAAGTAAAATTACTGTAAAACCTTCTTTATCGCTTAATTTCTGTTAGGGAGATGTTCGAGACAAATGTTTGAAGTTGAAGTTTTCGTTTTTGATTATTTTTTGTAACAGAAATTAATCGAAAAGGCGATTTTTGGTTTCATGTTGCATTGATTGCCGTTAGTTGTCATTTTTCCAAGGCACACCTTTTTATGCGAACAATATTTGGCTATTTTAAGTAGGTAATAATTCAAAATTACTCGAAAATTTTCAAATAAAACAGTAGAGAGTATCCACATAGATCGAAAGAGGATAAAAAAAAGAATCGATTAAAAAAAATAAAAAATGGTAGGTGCCATTTGAAAAAACGAAGTTATTCGTATTTGAAATTCGTAAACTTTAGAATTTTATTTTGAACGCCCTGTATAAATTATTTAGTTCAATTTTGTTAAGGCATTAGCAGTAATATTCAGCTATTACTAATAAAAATTTCAACAGTCTGAGTCGTATTATGTGGAAGTTATGATTTTTTATAATTTGGGTTGCGGCAGCGATTTTTTTTCTATAAATTAAATTAACTCAGAAACCGATCGTCATAGGTGTACAAATTGGTTATCAAACTTACCTTATAATTATTACACGTTTAATTCGAATTCAGCGTAAAAATTATACCATTCCATTTAAAATAACAAATTTGGTGTCGACTTCCGGTATAACCGGATGTAAATCGAACTTGAAAATATTTTTAAAACAAGCGGCATAAACAATAACCAAATGAGCTCAAGTTTCAGAATTGAATTCCTTCTACTAATTCATATACTTCTAATAGCCCATCAACTTGAAAAATCCTGTACATAGGCACAGAGCGGCTTATATTTTCAAAATATCTGCAGAAAAAGACTACAAACTAAATTTTCTTCCGTTATAATACACCTATCAACAAAGTTTTAATATGACTTTCAATGAACTTATTCTTATAATAGACCTCAAAAGCGGATGTTTTTTTAATCAGTATTCAAAGTTACATTTCTTTTTTCTGCTGCTTCTGAATATTAATATACGTAATCGTAAAATGTTATTTTCGAAAAGAAGCAAGTGGTAGTAGCTGGTGTTAATGCCCAGATGCTCTTGAAAACATCTCCATTCAAGGTATTGAATATTAATTTACAACAGTTGCTCTTCGTGAGCTGAACTCTCACGATCTGACCTTTGGGCAATGAAGTCTTATTAAAAAAATCTACTTATTACACTGTTACTTTTATGAATGTCATTATTTAAGGAACGAGATAAATTTAATTAGAAAACCTCTGTAATAAATAATTTTACGTACGTAGATAGAAATCCAAGTAAAAACCCAAATCCTACGTACGTGTCTTAAATTAAAAATTCAAATATTTTTTGGTTTTAAAACACTGAAAATTCTCCAAGTTTAAATCATGATTGGTGCCTACTTGTGCAAAAGAGGTAAAGAATTTCAAAATGTACAGTTTGACAACAAATTATAAAAGCGTTGCTAATAGAGCCACATTCTTTTCCTTTTATCGGAGCAAAACCCGCCGTTTTGACCTTTTCCATACCGTTTTTGTACTTATGTCTACAATTCTCATTTGGCGTGCAATAAAAGGTACAACCACTTTATGAATCCTGTGTGTGCCGCAGCAGAATGTTAACAAAGAATTCGTTTAGGAAATGTACGGTGTAGTTTTGAATGTATGTTCGTTATACGTATGTATGTATGCTTTTGTAGCTGGCAGAATTCCTGCCAAAGAAAAATGCAGCAAGAGCGCATTCTTTTACGTCCTCCTCTCTCTTTTTTTTTTTTCGTTCTGTAATACACCCCGAGAAATTTAAGCAACTATTCGACATTCTAAGAAAAGGGGTTGTGCAGTACAATGAATACTGAAAGCAATGCCAACAATGGCGAAATGCTTCTCCTCCATCAATATCAACAGAATATGGACGGAAATCTTGACCCATAACAATACCTACCAACAAGTAATTTCGTTGAATACTTAATGGTTCAATTCGTCTTAAAAAATTATTCATCAATAACAATAATTGTTAACTGCAAAAAATAGTTTCAGAAGAAATATAATACATATAATAACGTTTTCATTTCGCCTTGTAATAAATTAAATTAAAGGAGGGGTAGAAATGGAAGGTATGTTTCTATTAAAGTTTCCACAGTTGCTTTCTATAAAAAAATCGAACTCATTGGTAAACATTAGTGTACCATAAATCTAAATCTAAATCTAAATACATATATAAAATGCTAATGTCCGTACGTAAAGACAGGGTTTTCTCTATCTCTACCTACTCCAATCAACTTCCTATTGGGGTGGTAAATACCCCTTGATCTCCAGGTGGGAGTAAGGGAGTTTGGTCGCGGTGGGTGGTTGTAGGTGGCAGAAAGGTGAAAAGAAATATTTGTGTCCTTTTTTAAGTCATAAGGACTTCCGGAAAGATCTCAAAAATTTTAAAATGAGCGCAAACTGTTATCTATTATCGACTTAGAATGTTCGAGAAAGTTCTAAAAATTTCTTGAATGATCTAGAAAGTTTCAAAAAGTGTACATCTACGTTTCAAAGTGATGTACATCTAAATATTCTAGAGTGTTCTGGTACTAGGAATTTCGATGTTCAATGATATATAAATCAACATTCAGTGACTTTTGTCAGTTAAATTGTGTTTGCAGTCGAGTGAAGATCAATTGGAAACAAGAGCGAACAGTGACCAAAAAATTGAAGTGATTTTGACAAATGAAAAAGAACAGACTATTTGAATGTTCTAGAGTGTTATGTATATAGATAATATAATATGTAAATAATATGTATAAAACATAAATTTTCCATTTAATAAGCAGTTTCTTAAAATTATTTCAATTCGTTAGTTAGTTCACTCTATCAGATATACTCTATATAGATCGTATGTTTAATGGTCGAATAAGTCTCTCAATATCTACGTTATCTATAATATATAATATCTGCGTAAAAAAATAGATCCTTACATATTTTTTATACCATTATATTAAACATGTGATGTATTTTAATCCGAGCAACGCCGGGTTTTACTGCTAGTCTATACTAATATTATAAAGAGGAAAACTTTGTTTGTTTAGTTCTAATGAATAGGCTCAAAAACTACTGGACCGTTTTTAAAAATTCTTTCACCATTCGAAAGCTACATTATCCACGAGTAACATAGGCTAAATTTTATTTTGGAAAAAAATAGGGTTCCGTAAGATATTTGGGTTTTTCGGACAAAAGGTGTAAAAAGTCAACCAGAAAAGTTACTTATTTTGCGTACGCTGCCTAAACTATAAAAGATAGAACCGTAAAATGTTCTAATTAATTGTAGATCTTATAAATATCTACAAAAAAGTCCGCGACTTATTTAAAAATCTTGAATTTTTTTGGACTACATTTAAACGCATTTATTTTACTCATGCTATTCATCCTTATCAAAATAAATTATTTCATCACTAAGTACAGTTTATATAGATAATATTTGGTCTTTGAATTATTAAAATTGGACATTTGGTTTTGAAGTTATGGCGAAATTAAAATATTACGATTTCTGCTGCACGGGCCGTTGCGAAGTGAGCGTCACCAAGGCGGGGGTGCGCGTGCGGGAGGGGAGTCAGCTAGTTGTATATAAAATTCTCGTGTCACAATGTTAGTTACCATAGGTACTCCCCCGAAACGGCTTGACCGATTTTTATGAAATTTTATATGCATATTCACTAGGTCTGAGAATCGCCTACTATCTATTTTTCATACCCCTATGTGATAAGGTTGTCCACCCCTAACTGTTTTTTATTTTGTGGACAAATATTTTTATGATTTGGCATTAAAAATTACAGATAACCCTTAATTTTCACTCTTCTACCACCAACCCCCATTTTTTAATACCGATATTAGTACTGTAATAATCTTCAACCCTCAGTGGTCGATAACTGATCAATTATTATCAATCGATTAGTCATCCCCGCCAGGCGTCTACTGATGTCACTACTCACCCAGCAAACAGCACGGAGTGGGGATGAGAATGAAGCAGATTTTGTTAGAATGTTACAGGCAGTTCGAATACGTTCTAAAAAGTAAAATAATGTTTTATTATAACATTTCAGAATGATTTGGCAATGTTCAAGAATGTTCCAGAATCTTGAAGATCATTCAAGAATGTTTCAGAATGTTAAAAAAAGTTAGATAATGTTTTGAATCATTATGGGATGTTCTGGATAGTTATAAATTCGCTAATATTCTAGAAAGTTCCATCAAACGTGTATTATATTCTTACCCGGGCAACGCCGGGTATTGTTGCTAGTCTTCTTATAAATAAAAATTTATAAAATTGGTGCAACACACAAAGAGCAAGAAATGAAACCTTTACACAACATTAAAACACCCTTAAGGGTTTCTAGAAATTTCTTCCGACAGATATACTTTTTGTGTGTGCCGTTTTAATATCATCTTACAACAAACTCCATTATCTATCTAATTATTTTTGATATGGAATAGTGCCTTGTAAAGGACAATCGTGATAGGTAAGCTGACGAAAAACAATGTTGAAAGACAAAGTGTTAAAAGCGTTCGTGCTGTCGAAATTCTTCTTTGGCCCACCTTCACCACGATGCATTAATTTGTTTTTGTAAACAGTATAATATTCAATTACTGACAGATGAAGAAGTGTAATGTTGTTCTTAGGAAATCGAAACGTAATGGTGTGCAAAGTGAATTCCTTTTGTACGTTCATTTCAAAGAATGGATTCTAAAATTGCGACATTTCGTTACATCGTTGTTGTTGGTGTTGGGACGAGGTCAATGTAAAATGAAAATTATTTAGTAACACTTAAAATCACCTAAAATAAAATGATGACCAAATTTGAAGGAAATTAAAAACTTTATTAAACTATATATAGGGGCCTCTTTGTAACTATTATTCTTCCCTCAATTTAAGATACTAAAGGGATGAAAACTTTTTATTCCTTCAGTATTTCGTTGGTAATTGAGAATAATTTAGAAGGATCTTGCTAAAATTGGTCATCATTGTTACGGTAATTTAAGTAGGATTGTAAATAACTTTCACACAAAAATTGAAATTGTAAATTGTCCCCAGACATTTATTGGAAATCTATTGTCATGGAAGTGAAAGTTTTTACAATTGATACAAATTCATTACAAGCAATGTACGATTTAATTGAGAATAAACTCAAATAAACGTGACACTTTTGCTTTACTCAACACGTTTAACTGATCAATTTATATTAATAAAAGAATAACATCAACTCAAAACTACAAAGAGGTTAACGTCTTAAGTTTAAGAAAAATTTAAGCATTTATTAAAATTAATTTCTTGAATTTTGAAAGGAATAAGTAGGTTTAGGTTTTTCTCTTATAATGTCTTTATATTTCATAAGCTGATGTGACATTCGTCTTTTTTAACATTTTTGCTATAATTCTTTTATTATGCATTAACCAAGAAAACGTACTGTCCACTAAAATATGAACGAAATTAATTTTGATTTTCGTATTCGTATCTATGATGTAATCTTGGTAAAGGTTGGACTGAGCAATGAGGCGCCGTTGCTCATCATAGATGCCATAACAAGAGTGCACATTGATCAAATAAAAGTGTAAGTTTATTTTTAACTTACATAGGTACTTACCCACCAAGTTGATTGCTTTCTTTAAGGGCGCTTAAGGGGGTGATGTTGATTCTTTCCTCTCATTATAGAGTCAGCACGAATTTAACATAACAATGTAAGTATTTCTACGGAAATAAACACGTCGTCTACGACTTTAGACACTCTAATCTCTTTTTCTGTTAAATTTGTCGAGTCGAAAGGAATGTAATCGTAATCGTTACTTTTCCCTGCACTGATCTTCGCCCACGAGCAGCATTGTAAACTGTAATGCTTTGATTCTTCAATAATGGTAATAAATAAGTACCAACGATACATAAGCCTACTAGATGTCTACCGATAATAATACGCCTACTATCTATTGTTATTTAAGCGTGGGAGGAGATCAGTGGGCTTGCCGCTTTCCCCAGTGCACCCGATTAATTAGCCATATAGGTATCTAACACACGTTCACGTGCACTAACAACAAACAACATAACAGGACACTAACAGGTAGAAATTCACACAAGGAACTTTTACCTTCCTTATTTACATCATCTTTCTTCCAGTAAATCGAGTTTGGCTGTTGTGTATAGTGTAATTAATTATAATTGAAACTAGGTGAACATTATAAGCCGTTAATGTATTTATCCGTTGAGCAGAAGGAAACGTCCTATAGAAATAAGAACTTTAGTTTCGGTTTTAACGGCGGTAAGAGGACGCTATATGTAATTAAATTTAGGGGCCGTTCTTAAAATACGTTCGCATACACAGGGGGGAGGGTCTTGCTGAGTGTGACAAGGGGGGACGAGGGGTCTACGGTAACGTGACGTTCGCCGTTCATCAAAAAATTTTACTGAATTTCTACAGAATCCTTGGACTTCTGATAAATAGAAATATTATTTATTTGTTCGTTACAAAAGATATTTATTAATTTATTTAAATTTTATTATGAAAATAAAATAAATATTTTTGACTAACAAAATTTGTGTATTATCAATCAAAATTTATCAGGTTTGGGGGTGGGGAGTGTTTAGTTTTTGTGACGTAATATTACAGGGGGGTATCAGAAAGTGTGAGGGGGAGGGGGTCAAAAAAGCTAACTTTAGTGTGACGTATTTTATGAACAGCCCCTTATAATTTTTAAGAAGTTCTAGAATGTTTGTGAAAGTTCTAAAAGTTTCAAAAATGCTCCACAATCTTCCAAAGGGTTTTAGAATTTTCGAGAAATCTTTAGAATTTGTAGGTTTTAGAAATTTTTAGAAGATTCAAGGATTATCTATAGTTTAGAGTTCTGGGATTTTCCAGAAGGCTAAAAAATTTTCTATAAGTTTTTAAAATTTTTCAAAAGGCTCTAGAAAGTCCAGAAGGTTCAAAGAATGTATAATTTTCTAAAAGATTTGAAAATTATCAAAAAATTTCCAGTATGTTCGAGAATAGTCTAGAATATTCCTGAACGATCGATAAATTTCTAGAATTTTTAGAACGCTCTAAAAGTTTCAAGAATGCTTCATAACTTTTCAAAGGGGTTTCGACCAAGAAATTTTCGGAAAATCTTCAGAACGATCGAGGTTTATCTATAATTTTTCAGAAGGGTTAAAAAGTATCAAAAATGTCTCAGAAGTTTAGAGTTCTGGGATTTTCCAGAAGGCTAAAAAAATTTCTATAAGTTTTTAAAATTTTTCAAAAGGCTCTAAAAAGTCCAGAAGGTTCAAAGAATGTATAATTTTCTAAAAGATTTGAAAATTATCAAAAAATTTCCAGTATGTTCGAGAATAGTCTAGAATACTCCTGAACGATCGATAAATTTCTAGAATTTTTAGAACGCTCTAAAAGTTTCAAGAATGCTTCATAATTATTCAAAGGGTTTTCGACCAAGAAATTTTCGGAAAGTCTTCAGAACGATCGAGGTTTATCTATAATTTTTCAGACGAGTTAAAAAGTATCAAAAATGTCTCAGAAGTTTAGAGAGTTCTGGGATTTTCCAGAAGACTAAAGAATTTTCTATAAGTTTTTAAAATCTTCCAAAAGGCTCTAGAAAGTCCAGAAGGTTCAAGGAATATATAATTTTCTAAAAGATTTGAAAATTATCAAAAAAATTCCAGTATGTTCGAGAATAGTCTAGAATATTCCTGAACGATCGATAAATTTCTAGAATTTTTAGAACGCTCTAAAAGTTTCAAGAATGCTTCATAACTTTTCAAAGGGGTTTCGACCAAGAAATTTTCGGAAAATCTTCAGAACGATCGAGGTTTATCTATAATTTTTCAGAAGGGTTAAAAAGTATCAAAAATGTCTCAGAAGTTTAGAGTTCTGGGATTTTCCAGAAGGCTAAAAAATTTTCTATAAGTTTTTAAAATTTTTCAAAAGGCTCTAAAAAGTCCAGAAGGTTCAAAGAATGTATAATTTTCTAAAAGATTTGAAAATTATCAAAAAATTTCCAGTATGTTCGAGAATAGTCTAGAATACTCCTGAACGATCGATAAATTTCTAGAATTTTTAGAACGCTCTAAAAGTTTCAAGAATGCTTCATAACTTTTCAAAGGGGTTTCGACCAAGAAATTTTCGGAAAATCTTCAGAACGATCGAGGTTTATCTATAATTTTTCAGAAGGGTTAAAAAGTATCAAAAATGTCTCAGAAGTTTAGAGTTCTGGGATTTTCCAGAAGGCTAAAAAATTTTCTATAAGTTTTTAAAATTTTTCAAAAGGCTCTAAAAAGTCCAGAAGGTTCAAAGAATGTATAATTTTCTAAAAGATTTGAAAATTATCAAAAAATTTCCAGTATGTTCGAGAATAGTCTAGAATACTCCTGAACGATCGATAAATTTCTAGAATTTTTAGAACGCTCTAAAAGTTTCAAGAATGCTTCATAATTATTCAAAGGGTTTTCGACCAAGAAATTTTCGGAAAGTCTTCAGAACGATCGAGGTTTATCTATAATTTTTCAGAAGGGTTAAAAAGTATCAAAAATGTCTCAGAAGTTTAGAGTTCTGGGATTTTCCAGAAGGCTAAAAAATTTTCTATAAGTTTTTAAAATTTTTCAAAAGGCTCTAAAAAGTCCAGAAGGTTCAAAGAATGTATAATTTTCTAAAAGATTTGAAAATTATCAAAAAATTTCCAGTATGTTCGAGAATAGTCTAGAATATTCCTGAACGATCGATAAATTTCTAGAATTTTTAGAACGCTCTAAAAGTTTCAAGAATGCTTCATAATTATTCAAAGGGTTTTCGACCAAGAAATTTTCGGAAAGTCTTCAGAACGATCGAGGTTTATCTATAATTTTTCAGAAGGGTTAAAAAGTATCAAAAATGTCTCAGAAGTTTAGAGTTCTGGGATTTTCCAGAAGGCTAAAAAATTTTCTATAAGTTTTTAAAATTTTTCAAAAGGCTCTAAAAAGTCCAGAAGGTTCAAAGAATGTATAATTTTCTAAAAGATTTGAAAATTATCAAAAAATTTCCAGTATGTTCGAGAATAGTCTAGAATATTCCTGAACGATCGATAAATTTCTAGAATTTTTAGAACGCTCTAAAAGTTTCAAGAATGCTTCATAACTTTTCAAAGGGGTTTCGACCAAGAAATTTTCGGAAAATCTTCAGAACGATCGAGGTTTATCTATAATTTTTCAGAAGGGTTAAAAAGTATCAAAAATGTCTCAGAAGTTTAGAGTTCTGGGATTTTCCAGAAGGCTAAAAAATTTTCTATAAGTTTTTAAAATTTTTCAAAAGGCTCTAAAAAGTCCAGAAGGTTCAAAGAATGTATAATTTTCTAAAAGATTTGAAAATTATCAAAAAATTTCCAGTATGTTCGAGAATAGTCTAGAATACTCCTGAACGATCGATAAATTTCTAGAATTTTTAGAACGCTCTAAAAGTTTCAAGAATGCTTCATAATTATTCAAAGGGTTTTCGACCAAGAAATTTTCGGAAAGTCTTCAGAACGATCGAGGTTTATCTATAATTTTTCAGACGGGTTAAAAAGTATCAAAAATGTCTCAGAAGTTTAGAGAGTTCTGGGATTTTCCAGAAGACTAAAGAATTTTCTATAAGTTTTTAAAATCTTCCAAAAGGCTCTAGAAAGTCCAGAAGGTTCAAGGAATATATAATTTTCTAAAAGATTTGAAAATTATCAAAAAAATTCCAGTATGTTCGAGAATAGTCTAGAATATTCCTGAACGATCGATAAATTTCTAGAATTTTTAGAACGCTCTAAAAGTTTCAAGAATGCTTCATAACTTTTCAAAGGGGTTTCGACCAAGAAATTTTCGGAAAATCTTCAGAACGATCGAGGTTTATCTATAATTTTTCAGAAGGGTTAAAAAGTATCAAAAATGTCTCAGAAGTTTAGAGTTCTGGGATTTTCCAGAAGGCTAAAAAATTTTCTATAAGTTTTTAAAATTTTTCAAAAGGCTCTAAAAAGTCCAGAAGGTTCAAAGAATGTATAATTTTCTAAAAGATTTGAAAATTATCAAAAAATTTCCAGTATGTTCGAGAATAGTCTAGAATACTCCTGAACGATCGATAAATTTCTAGAATTTTTAGAACGCTCTAAAAGTTTCAAGAATGCTTCATAACTTTTCAAAGGGGTTTCGACCAAGAAATTTTCGGAAAATCTTCAGAACGATCGAGGTTTATCTATAATTTTTCAGAAGGGTTAAAAAGTATCAAAAATGTCTCAGAAGTTTAGAGTTCTGGGATTTTCCAGAAGGCTAAAAAATTTTCTATAAGTTTTTAAAATTTTTCAAAAGGCTCTAAAAAGTCCAGAAGGTTCAAAGAATGTATAATTTTCTAAAAGATTTGAAAATTATCAAAAAATTTCCAGTATGTTCGAGAATAGTCTAGAATACTCCTGAACGATCGATAAATTTCTAGAATTTTTAGAACGCTCTAAAAGTTTCAAGAATGCTTCATAATTATTCAAAGGGGTTTCGACCAAGAAATTTTCGGAAAATCTTCAGAACGATCGAGGTTTATCTATAATTTTTCAGAAGGGTTAAAAAGTATCAAAAATGTCTCAGAAGTTTAGAGTTCTGGGATTTTCCAGAAGGCTAAAAAATTTTCTATAAGTTTTTAAAATTTTTCAAAAGGCTCTAAAAAGTCCAGAAGGTTCAAAGAATGTATAATTTTCTAAAAGATTTGAAAATTATCAAAAAATTTCCAGTATGTTCGAGAATAGTCTAGAATACTCCTGAACGATCGATAAATTTCTAGAATTTTTAGAACGCTCTAAAAGTTTCAAGAATGCTTCATAATTATTCAAAGGGTTTTCGACCAAGAAATTTTCGGAAAGTCTTCAGAACGATCGAGGTTTATCTATAATTTTTCAGACGGGTTAAAAAGTATCAAAAATGTCTCAGAAGTTTAGAGAGTTCTGGGATTTTCCAGAAGACTAAAGAATTTTCTATAAGTTTTTAAAATCTTCCAAAAGGCTCTAGAAAGTCCAGAAGGTTCAAGGAATATATAATTTTCTAAAAGATTTGAAAATTATCAAAAAAATTCCAGTATGTTCGAGAATAGTCTAGAATATTCCTGAACGATCGATAAATTTCTAGAATTTTTAGAACGCTCTAAAAGTTTCAAGAATGCTTCATAACTTTTCAAAGGGGTTTCGACCAAGAAATTTTCGGAAAATCTTCAGAACGATCGAGGTTTATCTATAATTTTTCAGAAGGGTTAAAAAGTATCAAAAATGTCTCAGAAGTTTAGAGTTCTGGGATTTTCCAGAAGGCTAAAAAATTTTCTATAAGTTTTTAAAATTTTTCAAAAGGCTCTAAAAAGTCCAGAAGGTTCAAAGAATGTATAATTTTCTAAAAGATTTGAAAATTATCAAAAAATTTCCAGTATGTTCGAGAATAGTCTAGAATATTCCTGAACGATCGATAAATTTCTAGAATTTTTAGAACGCTCTAAAAGTTTCAAGAATGCTTCATAACTTTTCAAAGGGGTTTCGACCAAGAAATTTTCGGAAAATCTTCAGAACGATCGAGGTTTATCTATAATTTTTCAGAAGGGTTAAAAAGTATCAAAAATGTCTCAGAAGTTTAGAGTTCTGGGATTTTCCAGAAGGCTAAAAAATTTTCTATAAGTTTTTAAAATTTTTCAAAAGGCTCTA
The DNA here is from genome assembly GCA_029378335.1 of Agrilus mali. Lineage (NCBI taxonomy): Eukaryota > Metazoa > Arthropoda > Insecta > Coleoptera > Buprestidae > Agrilus > Agrilus mali. The sequence continues at coordinate 10,312,218 of CM055663.1, read as the reverse complement.
AAAAGTCCAGAAGGTTCAAAGAATGTATAATTTTCTAAAAGATTTGAAAATTATCAAAAAATTTCCAGTATGTTCGAGAATAGTCTAGAATACTCCTGAACGATCGATAAATTTCTAGAATTTTTAGAACGCTCTAAAAGTTTCAAGAATGCTTCATAATTATTCAAAAAGTCCAGAAGGTTCAAAGAATGTATAATTTTCTAAAAGATTTGAAAATTATCAAAAAATTTCCAGTATGTTCGAGAATAGTCTAGAATATTCCTGAACGATCGATAAATTTCTAGAATTTTTAGAACGCTCTAAAAGTTTCAAGAATGCTTCATAACTTTTCAAAGGGTTTCGACCAAGAAATTTTCGGAAATCTTCAGAACGATCGAGGTTTATCTATAATTTTCAGAAGGGTTAAAAAGTATCAAAAATGTCTCAGAAGTTTAGAGTTCTGGGATTTTCCAGAAGGCTAAAAAATTTTCTATAAGTTTTTAAATTTTTCAAAAGGCTCTAAAAGTCCAGAAGGTTCAAAGAATGTATAATTTTCTAAAAGATTTGAAAATTATCAAAAAATTTCCAGTATGTTCGAGAATAGTCTAGAATACTCCTGAACGATCGATAAATTTCTAGAATTTTTAGAACGCTCTAAAAGTTTCAAGAATGCTTCATAATTATTCAAAGGGTTTTCGACCAAGAAATTTTCGGAAAGTCTTCAGAACGATCGAGGTTATCTATAATTTTTCAGAGGGTTAAAAAGTATCAAAAATGTCTCAGAAGTTTAGAGTTCTGGGATTTTCCAGAAGCTAAAAATTTTCTATAAGTTTTTAAAATTTCCAAAAGGCTCTAAAAGTCCAGAAGGTTCAAGGAATTATAATTTTCTAAAAGATTTGAAAATTATCAAAAAAATTCCAGTATGTTCGAGAATAGTCTAGAATATTCCTGAACGATCGATAAATTTCTAGAATTTTTAGAACGCTCTAAAAGTTTCAAGAATGCTTCATAATTTTCAAAGGGGTTTCGACCAAGAAATTTTCGGAAAATCTTCAAACGATCGAGGTTTATCTATAATTTTTCAGAAGGGTTAAAAAGTATCAAAAATGTCTCAGAAGTTTAGAGTTCTGGGATTTTCCAGAAGGCTAAAAAATTTTCTATAAGGTTTTTAAAATTTTTCAAAAGGCTCTAAAAAGTCAGAAGGTTCAAAGAATGTATAATTTTCTAAAAGATTTGAAAATTATCAAAAATTTCCAGTATGTTCGAGAATAGTCTAGAATATTCCTGAACGATCGATAAATTTCTAGAATTTTTAGAACGCTCTAAAAGTTTCAAGAATGCTTCATAACTTTTCAAAGGGGTTTCGACCAAGAAATTTTCGAAAACTTCAAATCGAGGTTTATCTATAATTTTTCAGAAGGGTTAAAAAGTATCAAAAATGTCTCAGAAGTTTAGAGTTCTGGGATTTTCCAGAAGGCTAAAAAATTTTCTATAAGTTTTTAAAATTTTTCAAAAGGCTCTAAAAAGTCCAGAAGGTTCAAAGAATGTATAATTTTCTAAAAGATTTGAAAATTATCAAAAAATTTCCAGTATAGTCTAGAATATTCCTGAACGATCGATAAATTTCTAGAATTTTTAGAACGCTCTAAAAGTTTCAAGAATGCTTCATAACTTTTCAAAGGGGTTTCGACCAAGAAATTTTCGGAAAATCTTCAGAACGATCGAGGTTTATCTATAATTTTTCAGAAGGGTTAAAAAGTATCAAAAATGTCTCAGAAGTTTAGAGTTCTGGGATTTTCCAGAAGGCTAAAAAATTTTCTATAAGTTTTTAAAATTTTTCAAAAGGCTCTAAAAATCCAGAAGGTTCAAAGAATGTATAATTTTCTAAAAGATTTGAAAATTATCAAAAAATTTCCAGTATGTTCGAGAATAGTCTAGAATATCCTGAACGATCGATAAATTTCTAGAATTTTTAGAACGCTCTAAAAGTTTCAAGAATGCTTCATAATTTTCAAAGGGTTTCGACCAAGAAATTTTCGGAAATCTTCAAAACGATCGAGGTTTATCTATAATTTTTCAGAAGGGTTAAAAAGTATCAAAAATGTCTCAGAAGTTTAGAGTTCTGGGATTTTCCAGAAGGCTAAAAAATTTTCTATAAGTTTTTAAAATTTTTCAAAAGGCTCTAAAAAGTCCAGAAGGTTCAAAGAATGTATAATTTTCTAAAAGATTTGAAAATTATCAAAAAATTTCCAGTATGTTCGAGAATAGTCTAGAATATTCCTGAACGATCGATAAATTTCTAGAATTTTTAGAACGCTCTAAAAGTTTCAAGAATGCTTCATAACTTTTCAAAGGGGTTTCGACCAAGAAATTTTCGGAAAATCTTCAGAACGATCGAGGTTTATCTATAATTTTTCAGAAGGGTTAAAAAGTATCAAAAATGTCTCAGAAGTTTAGAGTTCTGGGATTTTCCAGAAGGCTAAAAAATTTTCTATAAGTTTTTAAAATTTTTCAAAAGGCTCTAAAAAGTCCAGAAGGTTCAAAGAATGTATAATTTTCTAAAAGATTTGAAAATTATCAAAAAATTTCCAGTATGTTCGAGAATAGTCTAGAATACTCCTGAACGATCGATAAATTTCTAGAATTTTTAGAACGCTCTAAAAGTTTCAAGAATGCTTCATAATTATTCAAAGGGTTTTCGACCAAGAAATTTTCGGAAAGTCTTCAGAACGATCGAGGTTTATCTATAATTTTTCAGACGGGTTAAAAAGTATCAAAAAATTTCCAGAATGTTCTCGAATTTTCCTGAAAGATTGAGAATATTCTAAAATTTTTCAGAATGCATTAAAATTTTCAAGAATGCTTTCAGAGGGTTATTAAAATTTCTATAAGGTTTTGGAATTTTCTCGAAGGCTTCAAAACGTCCGAGAATGATCAAAAATGATCCAGAAGGTTCTAGAATTTTTCAGTAGGTTCTAAAATTCTGCTGAGCGTTCTCTAATTTCTCAAAAATTTGAAAAAAAATCCAGTAGGTTCGAGAATGTTCTAGAATTATCCTGAAGGATTGAGTAATTTTTAGAACGCCTTAAAAGTTTCAATTTTCGAATTTTCAGGAAGGTTTTGGAATCTTCCAGACAACTTTAGTAATAGTTTTCCAGAAGGCTCTAGAATTTTCTAGAAGGTTATAGAATATGCTAGATTTTCCCAGAAAGCTCAAACATTTTCAAAAATCCTTTAGGAAGTTATAGAACCGAAAGAAAAGAATATTTCATAATACAATCTACCACACTGAAAATATTATTTGCTTGATTTGGCAACAGTTATATTGTATTAGAATCTACTACACTGAAAATTTTATGAAAATGAGATCTTCTTGGTGGTTATTTGGTTATATAATAGTTTTCTATTATTATTATTTGTAATGCATGATCTGACTGTTGAATTTCCAAATCACATTTCGTTTATGTTGTCTTTCCCTACCGTAATCGTCTAATATCATATAGCAGTAGTAAATAGCGTTTTATAAATAAAAATATATGAATACATGACATAATTTGTAATGTTAAAGGTGTCATCTTCATTTCTATTTATTTATTCATCTTTGTGTTGAAACTGTTAATGGTTCCAATAACAGATAATAATAGAAATAAATTACTGGAAAAAAGAAGCGAACGGGAAGAATTATCTAAAATAAATAGTGGTTACATCATTTTATGTCTAGACAAGGTCGTTTAGACAACAAATATTGTACTTACATCAACAATATAACAACTTAAAAGGTAGAAACCATAAACAATCAATGTCATTAAAATAGAAGTTAATGTATAAAAAATAAATAGTTTCGTAAGTACTGTTAAAACAATGCGACAAACTTTTTTAATACTATGTATAATGTGCATACATAAATATAAGTATTTTATATGTACCCATAGAAATAAATAGGTAATAATAATTTTACGATTATTAAGCAGTTTAACTAATCACTTTCTTTTGTGCTTTCAATTCTTTTGTGTTTTCTTTAAAACAATAGATATTATTAATATTAATTTTGTATACCTACATAGTATTGTGACTTTACACAAAAGTTATTTAAATATAATCATTAACTATTATTGTTAGATAAGATATCTTTCAGTATTTAAATATGGTAAAATGAAATATTTTTAAAATAATAATTTTCTAGAAATATTTCAATAGTATCTGACTTCAGCTGTTAATTTAATTCTGATATAAGATAACGTTAACGTTGTATATCTAAAGTAAAGACATATCTATAATTAATTAGTTTATTTAACTACATACTTATCTTATCATGTCTAGGAGGTATTTTTAGAAATAAATCGTAGATAAATATGTTATTGCACAAAAATACTTTTTGATCTCATCAGCACGCCAAAGGCAGTTGTTGCGTAGAAAACACCATCTATACTTTTGTTTTAATCTCTCAAGTTTCTTCTATGTACCTACGTACGATGCAATCTTTTACGTTTTAACTTCCGTAATATTATGAAAAAGAAGAAGTAACTAACTACCACTGATTTCGTAGATAATTTTATGAAGATATAATTGCGATCCTACTTGTCTAATTTCCGCTAACAACCGACATGTGTGTATTTCAATAATTAGTCTGAAGCTAATTAGAACAAATTAGGCGAGGACAATAATTGACGACTACATTTTGTAATCTTCTGCAGAACTGGTTTTCTTTTAATTAACTTCGAGAGCATAAAAGCATCTATTATTAAAACAATGAATAGAAAATAGGAGAAAGTTTGGCGGAACTGCATCTAATAGTTATTAAGTATATTATAATTACTTATATATACATTTTTTAATAATTATGATTTTATTGTTTAGTGTTGAAAATTTATCATATATATCCTTTTTTCAATAGTAGGTTTCATTTAAATGTCCTGCTAACAGTGAAGAATTAAAAAGGCGTCGAAACGTACCGTGGTTTCAATTAAAAGTATTCCATTATTGGTTTTAATTTAATAATCGATTTCTGAGAGATTTTACGATATTACAAAACAGTAGAGTGTTTAAATACCTTCTTACATAAATACAATTTTTTGTTTCGGTTTGTAAAATTAGTTGATCGCGAAGGTTAAAACTAGTGACCGTATCTTTTCGACAAGGCAAAATAATATGTATTGCACATATACCGGTTGCAAGATTATTATCTTCACTATAAACTACGTAAAATAGAAACTGAATTTAAATGCAGACAAATTAGTCTCGAAAATTTTAATAATAGTTTAGGCAAACGTTATCAGACTTTTTTTGTTTATATTTACGGTGGTAAATCCGGGTTATCTATAAGAGGATGTCACAAATACCATTATCAGAATATGTTAGAAATGGAAAGGTGTTAGGAATAGCAGGAGTACAGAAGGGGTATGAAAGCATTGCAGAACACCTTCTGGATCGTAAAGAATTAGTAGATAATACAGACACATTAGAAGCAGAAACAGGAGTAAAAACGGGTAGATGAAGACGATAGATTTGTGGTAGATTGTTTTAGATTAGAAATTGGCGAAGGATGATTGCAACAAATTACAATTTTATGAATACAATTTTCTAGAAGATTCCAAAATGTTCTAGAATTGTCAAGAAGGTTTCAGAATTCTCCAGAAGGCTCCAGAATGTTCTAAAAGTTTCGAGGTTGTATCTTTAATTTTTAAAAAGGTCCAAGGGTGCTCCAGATTTTCCAAAAAATTCAAAAATGATACTAGAATCTAAAAAAATTTAACGTTCCAAAAATTTTCATTATACATACTCTTGAAAATTATATTGCAGAATCTACTACACTGAAAATTTTTTGAAAATAATATCCGCTTGATTCTTAGTAGGCAATAGTTTTCTGTTATTAATTGCAATGCATGACCTCTGACTTTTTCTAAGTGACATGAGGGTAATTTGGCTAGATTTAAAATTTTTTTGTTATGTAAAAAGATGTTAGAAGTGGGTGTAGGTGTAATAAGTAATAGAATGATCACATAGAAATATATTAGAAGCATTTATCATATTTCATGATGCTCTTAAGTTATGAATCCTTTCACACATATTATTTTATGAAATTAAATTCTTTTGGTGCTGATCTGGCAATAGATATCTTTTGTGAATTGTAATGCATGAACTCGCACTTTTCCTGAGTGAAGTGGTGGCTAGTTTTAATATAATTTTTATGTCTAAAATAACGTTGGCAGAAAATGTTAAAAGTGGGGATGTATTGGGAATGGCAGGGGTGGATATAGTAAGGAATCGAATGGCAGAACGCCTTCTAGATCACAGAGAACTGGTTAGAGACATATTAGAAGCAGAAACTGGAGTAAAAAGGGGTGGATCAAGACATACTTTGTTCAAAAGTAGTTAGAAATGCTGTTTTAGTTTTCAAGAAGATTTTAAAACTCGAGAATTTTCCAAAAGGTTCGACAAAGGGTAGACTTATTCACAAATAGTTAGAGATGTTGCAATTGTTTTGGTTTTAAAAAATTCAAACATTGGCTCATGATGACTATTAAATTACATAAATATAATTCTAATTGATGGTCGATTTTTTACGTAAACAATAAGTAACCCTTGACACATGAATTAAATAAAATAATTTGGCACTACAATTCATGATTTATATTCGAAGCAATGGTAAAATAGAAAAAGAAATAAGAACTTACCCTGACTGTTTTTTTGCCTTTATCCCTAAGACTAGATCTGCCATCAATGAGAATGTTATCGTTGACGAAGAATACGTCGCAAGGACTAGGAGGTCCTGCTAGAAGGAGCCAATCGTCGTCGTCATCAACCACTGACTCATCCAGAGATACTCCGGGGAGAATTATTATTCCACCCTCACCGACCTGCAACATAAGAGAGAGAAAACATTAAGAGGGGAAAAACGTTCAAAAATCTATTCTTATTTAGACACTAAAAAGATTGATAGCGAGGCATACAAACGGTACAACGGGTTCCTATTTTTAAACAAGATTGTTAATATTAAATTGTCGATAGCATATCGGCATCTATCGACATTTAAATGCACAATAATCTAATACAGGGATGGCGAACCATTGGCACGCGTGCCACAAGTGGCACGTTTAAAAATTTTGATGCCAAGCACAAAAACAAAAATTTTTTTAAAGTTATCTTTTTTAATAGAAATGAATTAAAAATTATTAATCTACACTTAATTTATAGTTTATGATATAAATTTGTAGTACTGAATACCTGTCTTAGTATGTTAACTAGAACCGTCAAATTATACATTTTATTATTAAAATATCGCATGAATTCTTTCGAAGTATATACAGATGCGCATTAGATAAAAATTTTTGCGTATCCAGTTTCGCCTTCTTAAGGTATTTGAATGTTGTTGCTGTCGCAGCGGTCGAATCAAAATTTATTTTATATCCTGATACAATACCATTTGAAAAATTAAATTTAAAAATCCTTGAGTGGTTAAATTTTAATGAATTAGAAATGGAATTAGTTGAATTTCAGTCAAGTACCATATAGAACCAAAAATTTGTTGATTTAAGAAATGATTTAGAAATTATTGAAAGTAATCGATTATTGGATAAAATAAATAAAATTGCAGAAGATGAAATTCTAACTATACATGGAATTCCGTTCCTGACACGTTTAATTGTTTAAAACTTTAAAAATATTAGCAAAGGCTATTTTATCAATATTTTCATCGACGAAGGCATGTGAATCTCTATTTTCAGAATTAAATTTTATAAAAAATAAATATAGGAATAGAATGACGGATAAGTCGAGCTCTGCATGCGTACTGTTGAAATTAACTAAATATGAACCAGATATTAAATCTTTATCATCTTGTGTACAGCAACAAAAATCACATTAAAAACAATTTTGTTTTTTATGTGAATTTTGTTTCTGGCATATTGCTTTTTGTAAAATATTGATTAATAAAAAATTGTTTAAAGATGAATTGCTTTTGTTTGTTTGTTTAATTATACTTACGTATAGTTTCACCACGCTAACATTTCGAATGAAATTTTATTGTGGCACGTTACCTATTTAAAAAAGAATTTTTATGACTTTGTGGCACGGTCATCAAGAAAGGTTCGCCATCCTTGATCTAATATATAAAATTCTCGTATCACAATGTTAGTTACCATACTCCTCCGAAACGGCTTGACGATTTTTATGAAATTTTATATGCATATGCGGTAGGTCTGAGAATCGGCTACTATCTATTTTTCATACCCCTAAGTGATAAGGTTGTCCACCCCTAACTGTTTTTTATTTTGTGGACGCCAGGCGTCTACTGATGTCACTACTCACCCAGCAAACAGCACGGAGTGGGGATGAGAATGAAGCAGATTTTTTTAGAATGTCACAGGGAGTTCAAATATGTTCTAAGAAGTAAAATAATGTTTTATTATAACATTTCAGAATGATTTGGTAATGTTCAAGAATGTTCCAGAATCTTGAAGATCATTAAAGGAATGTTTCAAAAGTGTTAAAAAAAGTTAGAGAATGTTTTGAATCATTATGGGATGTTCTGGATAGTTCTAAATTCGGGAATATTCAAAGAATGTTCCATCAAACGTGTAATATATTATTACCCGGGCAATGCCGGGTATTGCTGCTTGTATTTGATGATAAAATATCTTAAATGATTTGTTCGTCAAATTTTAACCGATTTTAATGATTCTTTTTTTTTATATAAATTATATTCCAAGGATATTATAATTAAATTTGAACATAATATTTCGTCACTGAATAAGGGAATGATTATCATCTTAGGTGTGTATCTACAAATAGACAATGACTAGGGCAATATTTTTTTCATTGTAAAAATTAAGGACATCTCTAATCCTTGTAGATATGCATCTTGAAGACTTTCTTCCCATTCCGATTAATCCACCAGGACAGATCATTATTTAGCTCCTATTATTACCCTGTATTTCTGATCTGTTAAAGGTGTATGTATGAACTTAGGTACTTATAATAGGTAGGTAATAATTACGAGGTCAGTAAAATATTGCTTTGCGTAGATAACTTTACCTCTATTAACATTTTTGTTGTTGTTGTTCGTAAAAAATAAGCGGATTAATTGCGACGTATGCATGTACTAACAGAAATAATTGCAAACAAAACGTTCCGCACTTCGGAAAATTATACATATTGACTATATTGACAAAAAGAAGCGGAACTTCAATGTCGACCAAAACAAGGACGGAAGCACAAAGGCCACCACAAAGAACAAGAATATGTAAACAAAAGCAACACGGTAATAGTAACAAGAGATAGTTGTTTTGAAAACAAGAGCCACACGATATTTCCGTTATTTAATACATAACGCGTTTACAGTAAACAAAATACAAACCAAATATTCAAACCGTTTTTTGTTTGCTGTCGCAGCAGGTTGTTTGTTGTAGGCACCATGTAATATAATAAATTGTAGGTAGCAATGTTCTTGAAATAAGAAAATCAATCAGGATTCATTTGGTAGACAATAAAAACATTTTACTTATAACGTGTTTTGTTGATACAATTAGTGTTGCCATTACATTCAATGTAATGACAAAATTCAAGTAGGTATCTGTTTCCAAGGCTACCAAAGGTCGTTATTTAATAGATACAATAACCGTTTTACAATTACACAAACAAAAATGAATGTTAATTGTAAATGACCGAGGATAAACGTTTATCTAGTACATGAAAACATTTATGTGGGTACCTACCTAACTAATAGAAATATTAATAGAACTAGAGGAAATATTACATAATTAAAATGGACCCAAAAATGGTGCCCAACAAACGTTAGTTGTAGTTTTCCCCTAAATGGTTATTTAAACTTGATTTTGATGTGAATCTATAGCCGCGGGTAAACCGGATTATTGGCGTGGCGACCGTGGCGATTCTCTTCCCACTCGGTTTGACAATGTCGTTTACTATAGTAAACTACAAGATGGAAGTGAATTAATTTATGATTGTTGTGTACATTTCACCTAATAAAAAAATGAACGATATTTCATTTTTACATGAGAAATTATTTCCTCACAGTCACGGAGGTTCAATAATTTTTAAAACCAATAACGATAAATTACTATTGATTTTAACTGGATACTTCAATGTAAATTTTGCTAAAGATGAATCAATGTCATTAATTACGTTCCTCCAAAAAGAATTTCAATTGCAAATTAACAACAATCCAAGAGAACCTACTACCAGATATGCAACAACAATAGATGCTGTATTTATTAGATGTCTTGATAATGTTATGTCCAATACTTTTGTAACATACTTGAGTTATCCTCGACCAATTATCACAGTAATGCTGTCAGAGGCAACATCGAATATAACTACAAATTACTGAAGTCACTGATTAAAAAAATTGAGTTGTAATTTGAAATAAATTTTTGAATTTTTAATTTTTGTATTTAATAAAAATAAATGTTTATTAAATAAACAGTCATTTTGTGGAAAAAATTCGTAATATTTGGTTTTTTCATTATGCCATATTTAGTTCCTGTCGTAATATTGTCCTTCATGCATTTTATACTTGTGCAAATTCGATGTTCCACATCTGCTACACGCACTTTTTATTTATTTAATTTTTACTGTAAGAATTATATTTTAATTGTTCTTTAAAACTTCTTTTCCATAATCTACCAGTTTGACCCACATATACTGCTATTTTGTATCTTACAAAATTTTGGTATTTCACTCCATATTCTCACGAAACAGATGACTACTTTTATTTTTATTTATTTTTATAACAAGAATAATATTTTGGTTATTCTTTAAAACGTTTTCTTTTTCAATAATCTACCAGTTTGACCCACATATACTGCAGTTTTTTATCCCAAAAGGTACCTACCAATATTCACTTAGTTAGTATTTTCACGAAACTGATGACTATTTCTCATTTTTACGTAAATATATTTTGACGTTGTTAATTTTAATTAATTAGCAATTTAATTTCACGGAAACATTTTAATGAAAATGGAATTTGCACACGGTCGCGATCTCGTACTTTCCAAGAACACCTTCCGGTTGTTTCTGCCCAGATTAGTTTTAAAAATGTAAACTACGCGACTGATCATAATTTATGCAAAACCGAATCAGCTGCGTAGCATTAGTTTTCCGAATTCCTAACTGTAACGATAATAATGTTCCTAAGACAGTGTCCAACAAGGTCTACACGCAATTTAAAACAAGAACTTGTCTGGTATAGATAGCTGTATTGTTGATTAAAGATACGTTATGTTAATTAACATAATAGCAAAACTATTTAAAATATTCCACTATCAACTATCAGAATGAGACGAAAGAGATTGGTCTTATCAAGAGTGGGATGATGGGATCCTCAAAAGTTATATGATATTATTGACGTTCAAATTAAAGTAGATCATAGGTAGTATAGTGATTTATTTATCGTTTATTGGAATTAGTCTCATAAAATGTTTTTATAATTGTTAACTTTCGCTCGTTTAATTAGGTAACATTACCTCGTTAGTTAGAAACTTGAAAGTGACGCCGAAAAAAAGGTGTAATAAAAATTGTACAATCACTTACTTATTGTTTTATTTAAAATCAAATCCAACAAAAAACCGTTTGAATTAATTTATTTGTGAGCGATTCTGTCGAGAGTCAACGTGGATAAATTTATAGGTGTATCATTGTGAGTAATAAAAAGTGCAAAATCCGCTGACTTTGTCATTGCAGCATGAAAATGAAAGCCAGTTATTATTATTCATACCAGGAAACAAAACGTTTAAAATTGGTGAAAATCCATTCGTGAGCACAGACTTTAGACTGAATGTTAACCTAATTCATTGTTTGGAATTTTTACATTATCCTGTTCAAAGATAAAGGAAGTTCAATGTCGATACCTTAGTATTAAACGTAAGATGATCTTGTAACCTTCAAATACTTTTAGAAATACGTGTACTTAGTCAGCATAATTATTTGACACCTCAAAATTGCATAATTGGAAGTATTTTCAAGAAGACAAATTGGAAATCAACAAGAAATAGGAGGGCTAGTTATGGTAGAAACATGCAGAATGTGGTGTAGAGAGGTAGAAGATGAGGATGACATGAAGTACTTACCTACTTAGGAGATGATGTCCAATCAATCATTGATTTGTTAATTATTATATCCCTAGAGATATTTAGTGATTAGACGTACTGGAATGAGTTTGTGAACAATAGATAATATGGAGGTAAATATGAAAAAGGAGAAATAAGATGGTGAGCTACCTTCTAAAATTATAAAATAAGTTAGAGATATATTAGATACAGAAAAAGGAATAGAATAGAGAGAAGCAGAGGAAGTTCAAGATTAGTTAACTGTTGCTGCAATTTTCTGGAAATGCGAAGACTGACTGAGGATGGCAAGGCGAACTTAGCAGTGGATGCACAATGAACTTTTGGATCGTCCCTTATTTTATTTATACATACTTGGGGATATTTAGTGTTTAAAAGCATTAAAAAGAGTGTGAGAACAGAGGACACTGTGGAAGTCAAATACGAAACGCAAAACGAGATGGTGGGTTAACTTCTGAGACACAGAGGGCTAACTAGAGACATGTTAGAAGCGGAAAGGGGAGTAAAAGGAGGCAGAGGAAGATCTCTAAATCGGATTACAGTTGCTGTAAATTTCTGCAATTGAAACGACTGATTCAGGATAAGAAGAAGTAACTAGAAGTGGATGTCAAAGCAATCTTTCAACTATTTATTAATTCGTTTTCACGTTAGAAGAGATATGTAGTAATTAGAGATATTGAAAAGGGGATGGCACTTTAGAATTAAACAAGAAAGTGGAGAAATAGATGGTGGGATGCTTTCTGAAACATGTAAGGTTAGTTATAAACATGTTAACAACATAATGTGAGGAGAGAGAGGTAGATAAATATCTAGATTTGTAAATTTTTGGAAGTGGAAAGACTAGTTCAGTTAGTATAAAAGGAAGTAGACGTCCAAGCAATCTTCCAACTATTAATTATTTCGTTTTTACAAAGGAATGGGTGGAAGTCGATAAGGAGGCAGACAAATAGATAGTGGTGTATTTGCTAAAACATTCAATGTTGATTAGAGACATGTTAGAAACAAAATGTGGAGTAGAGAGAGGCAGCTAAAGATTACAAGGGCTGTAATTTTCTGATGTTGCGAAAACGGACTCAGGATAGGATGAAGTACGTATTCCTAGAGGTAGATGTTGAATCAATCTTGTGACTGTTAATTGTTCCATTTCTACTTCCGTAGAGATGTTTAGAGACTAGAATTCTTAGAAAAATGATAAATAGAGAAAGCTTTGAGAAAGTCAAAAAGAAAATGGAAAACTAGAAGGAATGTGGGGAACTATTTAGAATCAGAAAGAAGAGTAAAGGAAGCAGAGAAAAATCTATACCAGATTACAGTTGATGCAATTTTTTGGAGGTACGAAGACAGGCTTAGTATAATAATTACCTATGGTGAAGTTTATGTCAAACCATCGAGAGAACACAAAGCACTGTGGAAGTCAATAAGGAAATGGAGATAAAATTGTAGAGCTACCTTCTAGGACATTGAGAACTAGTTTGAGATATATTAGAAGCAGACGAAAATTGAAGCAGAGAAAATCCAGATCAGATTCAGTTCCTGTAGAAGGGAAAGACTAGTTCAGGATAAGCAGGAAGTACTCGAATGATAAACAAGTTTCCACAATGTAATTGTTTAGTTATAAGGAAGCAGAGCAAATAAATGGTGGTGTACTTGCTGAAACATTCAATGTTGATTAGAGACATGTTAGAAACAGAATGTGGAGTAGAGAGAGGCAGCTAAAGATTACAAGTGCTGTAATTATCTGATGGTGCGAAAACGGACTCAGGATAGATGAAGTACGTATTCCTAGAGGTAGATGTTGAATCAATCTTGTGACTGTTAATTGTTCCATTTCTACTTCCGTAGAGATGTTTAGAGACTAGAATTCTTAGAAAAATGATAAATAGAGAAAGCTTTGAGAAAGTCAAAAAGAAAATGGAAAACTAGAAGGAATGTGGGGAACTATTTAGAATCAGAAAGAATAGTAAAGGAAGCAGAGAAAAAAATACACCAGATTACAGTTGATGCAATGTTTTGGAGGTACGAAGACAGGTTTAGTATAATAAGTACCTATGGTAGAAGTGTATGTCCAAACCATCAAGAGACCACAAAGCACTGTGGAAGTCAATAAGGAAATGGAGAATAAAATTGTAGGCTACCTTCTAGGACATTGAGAACTAGTTAGAGATATATTAGAAGAAGAAAGACGAAAATATGGAAGCAGACAAATATCCAGATCAGATTTCAGTTCCTGTAAATTTTTGGAAGAGGAAAGACCAGTTCAGGATAAGAGCAAGTACCTCGAAGTAGACGTCCAAATAGTAATTGTTTCGTTATAAGGAAGTTATAAGTTCTGTAATTTTCTGAGGGTGCGAAAACTGGCTCAGGATAGAATGAAGTACGTATACCTAGAGGTGGATGTTCTGATTGTTAATTATTTCATTTCTACATCCACCGAGATATTTAGAGACTAGAATTATTTAAAAAAAGATAAGTGCAGAAAGCAGATAGCATTGAGGAAGTCAACAAGGTAATAGAGAAACTAGAAGAACTGAAACGTGGGGAACTATTTATAATCAGAAAGAAGAGTAAACAGAAGCAGAGAAAAATCTACACCAGATGAAAAACTGTTTAGGAAAATAGCCATGCAGAGAAATATCTAGATCAGATTACAGTTGCTGTAATTTTCTGAAAGTGCTGAGACTGGCTTAGGATAGGAAGGAGTACCTACCTTTTTACAGAATCCTTGGACTTCTGATAAATAAAAATATTATATATTTGTTCGTTACAAAAGATATTTATTAATTTATTTAAATTTTATTATGAAAATCAAATGAACCTTTTTGACTATCAAAATTTGTGTATTATCAATCAAAATTTATCATGTTCAGGGGGGGGGGGTTTAGTTTTTGTGACGTAATATTTACAGGGAGGTCACAGAAAGTGTGACAAAGCGTTACAACCGGGGGGAGGGGGTCTAAAAAGGCTAATTTTAGCGTGACGTATTTTATGAACAGCCCCTAGGGCTACTAAGATACAGAGAGGAAGATCTAAATCAAATTAGACTTGCTCTCCCTTTCTGAAAATACGAAGATAGCTTCAGGATATGAAGAATAAATCTTTAGACTGTTGACCTTATGATGGTGATGAATGGATAAAAAACTTTGAAAAGGGGAAATAATATCAATTTCGAATAGGTACTGAAATATCTGTTTCAAGAAGCTTTTTCTGTTTTTAGGAAAAAATAAGTAGAACGCTTCAAGAAAAAAAATATACCGAGTATATATTATACTATGAGTACCTAAAAAGTATACACATTCGATATAAGGAAGGGTAACTTTTTCAAAAACTTATTTTTAATTTAATCACCACCATCAGCTGATATCAGCAATTTCAAGACAATTTTGGAAATACCATACCTACTGGAATAAAGTTATAAAGTCCTGTAAAATTTACAGTTTGATTTTGGTTTTAAAACTTTTTACACTAAGGTTGTTGTTATTAACCAAGAAGTAAGTGCACATTTGGCTTTAACGGAATTTGTTGCTCATGGGCATATTATATACAAAACAACACATGTATATTTATATATAGATGTGTATACATATATACCTATGGTGCAGCTTGCCCTCAATAATTTACCTGTCCAGTTGGTGGAACGTTACCAACACGGCCATAGCACAATACCGCTACAAACATGTTCATGTTGGGGCCAGATAATAATGGTAAACGTACGGTACAGGCTACACAGGAGGTGTCGTCAACAAGGTATGTATATATGTAGGTATGCCATATTATATGACCACTGGACCAAAAACATTACAAAAAAGTTACGCTTGCTTTGACATTATTTTATCTGAGTACAAATTCTAAAATGCACATCAAACATTATTTGGGAATTTTTGTGGAATACCTACGTGGGTAGTATTCATAATCGCAGTTGAGATATTTTCATGGACTGTGAAGAATGTGGAAGACCTTCGAAGCTGTTGAACCGATTAATAACTGTCTTTTTGGAAGATGCAAGTTCTTAAACAGGAAAATTGGTTTGAGATTCACTTTACCACAAAATAATCTCAACTCAAGGCCCACAATGGACTAAAAACGACCCTCAGTAACCCAGCTATTTTGGCTATGGATTATTCAGAAAAAATGTTGGATAGTTTTTCTGAATATTGTAAACTTTATATCAGAAAATTGTTCATATAACTGCCATTCATTATTAAAACCTTTATGGACAATTTGTAAAAGTTTATCTATTTCTAGAGGTCGTTTGATTGGTATGTGGGCCACTTTTGATAAATACATCGGCAGTAAAGTTCCAATATCCAAACGTTGACGTTTACGAATACGTAATAAATTTAATAATACATAATAACAATAGTTCCTATTAATATAAGATAATAATTTAACCTACATAACTAACTTGTACGCATGCACAGTAATCATACTAAGTTTTTGTATGGTTCGATTATTGTCTAAGATATTGTTGCCACAAAAAAACTAATGGAATGATTTCCAAACAGATATCATGGTCCTGTACAATTGAATAGTTATCGTTAGATTAATTAAAAACCGGTCAAGTGCGAGTCGAACTCGCGCACCGAGGGTTCCGTACAAATCTGTATATATGTGATGTAACTAAAAATTTAAGGTTTTCGGAATTTTTCCTTTATATGTGCTATAAAACATTGCTTCATGCCAAATTTCAAGATTCTAAATCGACTGGAAGTAACCCTTTAGGTTTTGATTCCCTTGCGAGTAGTTGCGAGTTTGAAAATATGCGGCTTAAATTGCTGTTTCTTTTGATTGCGTTGACATAGAAGTTTGATTTTGTTACAGCTTAAAGGTATTATAGACCTGAGTATTTGATATGAATTTCAATTTAATACCTCTACGCGTTCATGAGGAAAGGGGTAGTAACTTTAAAATTATTAAAAATATTTTTATTATATGATGTAACTAAAAATTTACGGTTTTCGCAATTTTTCCTTTATCTGTGCTATAAGACGTTGCTTCGTACCAAATTTCAAGATTCTGAGTTCACGGGAAGTACCCTGTAGGTTTTGATTCGAAAATTTGCGGAAATTCGCGGCATAAACGGCTGTATCTTTTGATTGCGTTGGCTTAGAAGTTTAATTTTTTCACAGCCCCAAGAGACAATAGCCCTGAGTATTTGGTATAAATTTTAGCTTGATACCTCCACGCATTCCTGAGAAAAAGGGTCTTGACAGATGGACGGACGGACAGACGGACAACGAAGTGATCCTATAAGGGTTCCGCTTTTTCCTTTTGAGGTGCGGAACCCTAAAAATGAAATTAATTCTTTTACACAAAGCAATAAAACAGGTATTATTATACAGGGTTTTTCAAGTTGATGGGCTATTAGAAGAAGGTAAATGAATTAGTAGAAGGAATTCAATTCTGAAGATAATTTCATTAATTTTGGCGTAATAAGAGTGTGCCTTGGACAATTTACAAGTAACGACAATCAAAGCAAATCACAGTAAAACCTTTTTTATCGCTTAATTTCTGTTGGGGAGATGTTCGAGACAAATGTTTATCATAAATACTTCAATTGAAGTTTTCGTTTTTGATTAATTTTTGTAATAGAAAGGGTATAGCCGGATTAATATGGGAAATCTGCCCCCGCGGCTTTTTCGACTCGCACTCAGGGGATCGATTTGGTGTCGAATAAAAATAATTCACCTCAATTTTTAGCTCTTTAACTCAAACGGTTTTCAAGATTTTCAAAAAAAACCTGTTTTTTCGATTTTATTTTTATTTTTATAGTGAAATTCAAATAATATGATCATCATTCTTAAACTAAGAGCCGATTTTTAGGGGAGGAAAGAAAATTAAAATCTTTTTAAATTTTTAGCCTTTCTGAAATATGTCACTCACCAAAATTCGCCAGAAAATGTATTTTATACTCGTTTACACTCAGGAATTTTTTTGAAATTTTTGAAGTGGTGGAACAATATGAAAAAAAATACTCATTTTTTTCCTAAAATCTCGCGTTTTAACTAACATATTTTTTTTAGTTTACAAAAATGCATAGAAAATATTTTTTTACCTAAAGTTCACAATGACATTGCTAATCAAACATTTTCAATCATATTTGCTACACAATTATTACTTAAACTCTATGTTTTTTAAAACTCGCGCCAAGCAGACGCATTAAACGCTAAAGTAATCATTGTGTAGCAAATATGATTGAAAATGTCTGATAAGCAATGTCATTGTGAATTTTTAAGTAAAAAAATATTTTCTATGCATTTTTGTAAATTAAAAAAAAACTGTTAGTTAAAACGCGAGATTTTAGAAAAAATTTAATTTTTTTTTATTGTACCACCACTTGAAAAAATAAAAAAAAAATCCTGAGTGTAAAGGAGTAGAAAATACATTTTCTGACGAATTTTGGTGAGTGACATATTTCAGAAAGGCTAAAAAATAAAGATTTAAATTTTCTTTCCTCCCCTAAAAATCGGCTTTTCGTTTAAGAATCATGATCTATTATTTTTTCACGTCTTAGACTCATAAGAATTAGAAAAAAAATAATCATCAATTAATTTTGAATTTCACTATAAGAATAAAAATAAAATCGAAAATCTCGAAAACCGTTTGAGTTAAAGAGCTAAAAATTGAGGTAGATTATTTTTATTCGACACCGAATCGATCCCCTGAGTGCGAGTCGAAAAAGCCGCGGGGGCAGATTTCCCATATTAATCCGGCTATACCCTTAATCGAAAAGGCGATTTAATAATTCAAAATTACTAAAATTTTTAAAAAACAATAGGAAGTATACATATAGATAGAAAGAGGGTACAAAAAGGAGTCGATTGAAAAAAATAAATATGGTAAGTGCCATTTGAAAAAACGAAGTTATTCGTGTTTGAAGTCTTAAAGTTTAGAATTTTATTTTGAACGCCGTGTATAAATTATTTAGTTCAATTTTGTTAAGGCGTTAGCACTAATATTCAGCTACTACTAGTAAAAATTTCAACACTTTGAGTCGTTTTTTGTGGAAGTTATGCTTTTTTTATAGTTTGGGTTGTGGTAGCGATTTTTTTTTCTATAAATTAAATTAACTCAGAAACCGATCGTCATAGGTGTACAAGTTGGTTATCAAACTTAATTAATCAAACTTGAAAATATTTTTAAAAGAAGCGGCATAAACAATAACCAAATAAGCCCAAGTTTCAGAATTCCTTCTACTAAGTAATTCATATACTTCTAATAGCCCATCAACTTGAAAAACCCTGTATGTATATATTATATTAACTTCAATATACTCCCATAATAAAGTTTCCATTGGCCAAGAGTCATTAAAAGTTTTACGACTTTTTAAAAAATTTCAAAGCACGTTTTAGACGTTATGGCCAATCATTATTCAACATCTTTCCTCAGTTATCCAAATTAATGTTCGTATGGATCGTAAAATAAGAACAGAAAGCACCTTATGACGTTATTGAAAGAATGCAGCTTCCAACAGTTGTACGTAATAAGAAAGAATTTCTATAGGATACAAAAACTTTTTTCACTTGTTGTTTATTACTTTCGTTCGTCTTTTATAACAAACTACCACAGCATCATGTAATGCATTCGTGGTACGTCCAAATGTTGTTGAACTTCTGCTTGGTAATATAATGTTCTTCGATTGAATTAACCAAGTATCATTGTAATGGTAGGTAGTTAGTAGTGACTTGTTCGAAACGACTTTAAAACGCAATAATCGTCTCTGACATTCGTGCTTGTTGGTTTCAAGAAAAACAGGTATTTACAACATATGAAGTTGCAAGTTATGAAGTAAATTTTAAGTGAATAAAAAACCAGCAACGTATGCAGGAAATATGACAGAAGAGCAAAAAGCATAGCTTTGCATTCTTCTTAACCAACGTCATAATCATAATCTTTACTTACTGGAATTATCATATATCCATATTAATAGAAATCATTAGTTGGCAATTTCAAAAATTCCTATCTAATAATAATTAGAAAAATGCTTACGTGCAAATATAGCAATGTCAGTGTTAAATAATTTTGTTTTGCACACTTTATTTTATCATCTTTGCTTATCTTAAAGAAACACTTTCAATATTTACCCACTCAGACAGATACATGGTATATGTGTAGCATTAATTTAAATTCAAAACTTATCATACTTATAATATACATTATTATATGATGTCTCCTGATAAGGAATACATGCATTTTGCCAAGTCCAGTAGCAAATTGTAATAAGTGTTCACTACAAAACACAAGGTTTACAATTTGATAAAAAAAATAATAAATATTGCATATTTGCTCATTTGTTCAGTGTTTAAAAAGAAAAATTATGAACAAAGTCATTATCAACAGTACTTGCTAATGTTACTCACACCTTAATTTATACTTACAATCGGTAGCGGATTTACACATTTACCACCCGTAGGCTATTCAAAATTTATATTTATACCCTGATTCACAATCAATTTTTTTTGTCAATAAAATTGCAACTTTATGATAATATTATATTTTTATCAGATTAATCAACAAATATTGATACGAATTCATTAGGATTAAAAATTTAAGAATGTTAAGAACTTTCGTTGAATGGATATTTACAGCTTTTATTCATTAAAATATTATCATTATTTTTTTTTTTAATTATCATCATTTTAAGAAATCTATAATATTTATGAATTTCTGTGCAACAATATGCAATTTTTACGTGTAAATTTATTATATTTTTATTCTACACTCAAACTGGTTGTTAATATCATTAGAAATATCAATAGAAAAGTATTAATTTTCCACATATACCATATATCTATAGATATAATATTTGTTATTGTTATTTCTAAGCAATTTTTTTCGGATCCCATTTCTCTTCGAATATATTTAAGTGGTAAAACATATTACACATTAATTGAATAGTGGGGGTGGACCTAAAGAAAAAATTATGGCAATAATTAATTTAAAAAATAGGTAATAATACTAAATTTCAAATGTAATACTTAAACGCTATTGGAATACTTAAAAAATTCATAATCACATTAGGTAGTGTATTTTATAAATAAGCGTTTAGTAATTTTTCATATACAGACGTTAGTGTATTCAGTATACTGTATAGCACTAAAATATTGTAATTTTTGTTGATTTTTTGAGCTTCGTTTTTTTCCGTGTATAAGATAATATTTTTTTTTAATTTCTGTAAGACAAAAAATTTTTTGAGTAAGGTTTGCCGCCCCCTAAAATCTGCCCCCTCTAGGCTCTAGCCCAGGGATGGCGAACCTTTTTTGATGATTTTATAAATCAATGTTTTACAAAAAGCAATATATGATAGAAACAAAATTCACGTTAAAAAAAATGTTTTTAATGTGATTTTTGTTGCTGTACACAAGATGATAAAGATTTGTTATCTGCTTCATATTTAGTTAATTTCAACAGTACGCATGCAGAGCTCGACTCATCCGTTATTCTATTCCTATATTTATTTTTTATAAAATTTAATTCTGAAAATAGAGATTCACATGCCCACGTCGATGAAAATATTGATAAAATTGCCTTTGCTAATATTTTTAAAGTTTTAAACAATTAAACGTGTCAGGAACTGAATTCCATGTATAGTTAGAATTTCATCTTCAGCAATTATATTTATTTTATCCAATAATCGATTAGTTTTAATAATTCCTAAATTATTTCTTAAATCAACAAATTTTTGGTTCTATATGGTACTTTACTGAAATTCAACTAATTCCATTTCTAATTCATTAAAATTTAACCACTCAACGACTTTTAAATTTAATTTTTCAAATGGTATTGTATCAGGATATAAAATAAATTTTGATTCGACCGCTGCGACAGCAACAACATTCAAATACCTTAAGAAGGCGAAACTGGATTCGCAAAAATTTTTATCTAATGCGCATCTGTATATACTTCGAAAGAATTCATGCGATATTTTAATAATAAAATGTATAATTTGACGGTTCTAGTTAACATACTAAGACAGGTATTCAGTACTACAAATTTATATCATAAACTATAAATTAAGTATAGATTAATAATTTTTAATTCATTTCTATTAAAAAAGATAACTTAAAAAAAATTTGTTTTTGTGCGTGCCATCAAAATTTTCAAACGTGCCACTTGTGGCACGAGTGCCAATGGTTCGCCATTCCTGCTCTAGCCTATTCAACCTGCTGGTAAATCCCCCACTGCTTACAATACAACTTAAACGGAGGGAGGGGGGTTAATTGTTAATTTTTTGGGATTACGCATTTGAAAGGTGGTATGTATTTAACGTCTATCTGGTCATTTAGTAAATTGACGTTTTCTAATTTATTGTATTAAAAAATTTCTATGTTAGAGTCATTACAAAATTAATTAAGGTGTAAGTAACATTAGCAAGTACTGTTGATAATAACTTTGTCAGTCGAAACCAGTCCAGTCAGAACTAAATACTTAATAATTGAGTGACACTGCAAAGTTGTGTTTTATTTGATTTTATTCATACTGTAAAAATACATTTGTAATTTCCAAGTTTCCTTTAAATTTTCATCAAACTTTTGCTTATGAGTCATTAAAATTTAATTATGATGACTTCAAGAATAAATTCAACAATTCTACCAGTTACAAGATACCTTATAAGTAAGAGTATACTGATGCATCAGAGACGGAAGACGGTTAGCAGTAAAATGAGCTCAACTAAGGTCATATCACTATTTAACTTGCTACCAAATCAATTGAAAGTAAGTAATAAATAATGCTAACTCATTTAAAACCAATGTAAAACCATGGATTGTAGCAAATACATAGTTTATTTTTGATCAAACTTTCTATAAAATAAAAATATTTTTTTTTTTAAAAAAGCAAACTTAAGGGATCTCCATTTTTGGATTCATTTATACTTTTAAGTAATGTTTAAATCTTAAAAATGATCTTTATAAAATTTTGTATGAATTTTAATTTTAAGTTTCTGGTGTAGGTAATGACCAGTCCTGCGCACAGGTATAAATATACCCCTGCAGGTTTACTAAAATAATATGTTAATATATTATGTAAAATATCTGGTTCAATTAAAAAAAAAGTACCTAATATGATTAAAATTAAACGTAAAAATATATTGGAAGGGGATACCCAGAAAACTTCAGTACAATACGGTGCTGCATTTGAATGCATAATAAGCATTAGAATTGATGCAAGGAAGGGGTGAAAAATTCCCATTGTGTGAAAGCCTTATTATTCAAAGCACACGATAAATGATAAATCAGAAGGGTGATTTCTTTGCACGAATAAATTTCAGACGAGACAGGATTGCTACCCTTCAACTTCAAGGGAAAATGTGAATGTGGTTGATATTAAGTTTTAATATAAATTTGTTCGATCAATATTTATATTTCGGCACTTCCTCTTCCACTTTTTTATATCCTTATCTTACGCCTATCCTTTAATCCCTGTTCTTTATTATTATTTTTATCATATACCTATCTCTTAATCCTTCCCCCTTTTTTATAATTGCAATAATATGTTTAACTATTTCTGCAAGTGTCAGAAATAATCCTACTATCCATTTTCTTCTAATCCTTATATCCTCGTTCTATCTATATATCTCTTAACTTTTGTTATTGATTCCAAAAATACCTTTCACTATCCTTTCAATTGGTAGAAAGTACCCTACAATCCTATTTATTCTAATCCCTATATTTTCCTTCTAAGTCTTCCTATACGCCTCGTAACTACTGTTTTATATTTCAAAAATACCTTTTACTATTCTTTCAACTGGTAGAAAGTATCCTACTGTCCTATTTCTTTTAATCTTTATCTTCCTATTGAATATCTTATTTTATCCTTTTTAATAACTTTTGTTTTTGATTCCAACAATAACTACATTAAGGCGTCCCATTTGGCCAAACTTCTTTTGTGTTCCTACTATTTTAAATAATGTAGTAACCAGGGTCTGGTCTAGTTTTAAACTTAATAAATTAGTATTTCTGTCGATATTTCCCACTACTTCTTAATAGGTCACCATTGTTTTGGTCCCCGTGTTACTTGGGGACTTCCAAAACCAAAAATCAAAAAAGATTCGATATCTAATGGTTGTGGTATATAGATCGACAGCAAAGTGATCGATTTTAAGACAAAGAATGTGTATTTTTTAGGGCTAAAATCCTTTTATTTTTCCTTTAGATTTCAAAGCTATTTACAGGTAATAACTAGTGATGAGCAAAGCAAGACCAAGACCCGGATAGTCTTGGGCTTGGTCTCGGTCTTGTTCAAATTTGTCTGGTCTCAGTCTTGGTCTTGCTTTTTCGCAAGACCAAGATCAAGACTGCAAGACCAAGACCAATTTTGCTCATCACTAGTAATAATTATTTTCTAATATTTGATATAATGATTTTAATTTTTAATTATCCTGATAAATGCATACCTAATAATTTGTGATTTGTTATATTTTGTTTGATTCAAATTTCGTTTTGTCTTTTTAATCAAGAGTTGGACCTGTAAACAATGTTATTTTATGTTTTTTTGTTTCTCATGTTTTCTATATTCTTTGTCGAGCTATACCGGGTGCGTTCAGAAAATCGTGGGCCTTGCTGAATTTATCTAATCCAGTGCACGATAATAAACCTGGGAGTATTCACGAAACTGTTTTATTTATCTGTGCCCCTTTCGACTTTAGATTTCAATATTAAATGTGAGGCTTAGATTATATCCTCCAGCATCACACTGTACGGGACTCAGTACCTTCTGGAAATGCCAGATAACTAATCTAAACATTCTTTAGTTATAAATGTTTACTTGAAAGGGTATATGGTATGTGCTGGGTATGAGGTTCGCACAAGCCAACATTTATTTCTGATAATAATGATTGTTATATTCTTATTTTATGGTAATGGATATTCAGGAGGGCTACCAACGTGAGTTTCTTTGGCCGTGTCCTAGAGTAAGCCTGGCACTTTTGTTTGTTTATTTATTACTGGGACTTTCCAGACGTTTTGCATTTCATATTTTATAAAATTAAGTATTTTTGTATTTTTCGTGCCTTTTATTCTCCCAATTTACGTTAATAGCCTGTGTATGAACAACGTAGGGGAAATTTATTTCTAGTTTGGCTCTTATTGTTAGTGGAACATATTTAATATTAACAATAAGAGAAAAAAAACAACACTTGGTATTTTTGTCCCACAATATTTATGTTTTTACTGACAAGTGTTTCGGCTGTTATGCCATTATCAAATTGAATAAACAATAATATTTAACATGGTATTTATAAGGAGGTTGGAGCCTAAATTATACTTCTTACAATCTTAAATAGTAGCATAAATGTACATGAATCACCAGTCTGTCTCAAAAGCTAACTTGAATGACCAAACCGATTTCGGGATTTTCCCGGTTATTAAAGTTAGCTTTTGAGACAGACTGGTAATTCATGTACATTTATGCTACTATTTAAGATTGTAAGAAGTATAATTTAGGCTTCAACTCCCTTATAAGTAAATACCATGTTAAATATTTTTGCACATTCACTTTGATAATGGTATAACAGCCGAAAAAATGTCAGTTTTAAATAAAAATTGTGGGACAAACATACCAAGTGTTGGTTTTTTCTCTTAATAACGTAGGGGAATTTTTGACGATTCCTACAATACAATTTTCTGTCCAATTATTTTCATCATCAATTTCAGAAGCAGAATAAAAATTAATATGAAGGTAGTATAGAAACCTGTGGTTTCGTTTGGCGTGAAGGTATTGGTGCCATGTGGGCAGAAAAAAATTGCATGTGAAATTTTATATAGGGATAAAATACTTCAATGTCTGAATATAAGTCGTGTCTCGAAGGAAGAAATTTAAGACATTTCCTGTATAAGTTGTGACGTAATTTAATGAATCTACCTAAATTTGACCTTTAATAGGCATTTACTTAGGTACATACTCGTTCGTTTTACAGCAATTGCTGGAATTAAATTTATACATAATAGAAAGTAGTTTCATGATTTACACAATCCTAAGAGATTCAAGTACAAAACAAGTTTCCGAATATTATACCTACCTAGACTGCTGACACCAATGAATTTTTATGAACTGTACTCTAGAGTACCTAATAGAAATAGTTTGCTGTAGGTACATACTTAATGGTTAACTTTATGGTCTGTTGGTTTGTAACCAGTTTGTATCCCTTTAAAAAGGTAATACATACCTATACTACCTGTCCCTTCCCACGGTTATTTATGTTTGGAAAAGAAGGCAGATGCGGAAGCCACGTTGAATCCACATAAAAATCTACAATATTATATTACGGTGCAGGTATTACTTACTGTATTTTTACAACCTCAAAAAATAGTACTCATTTACTGACTCGTCTGAAGTTGGCGTAGTGTTCTGAAACGAACATGTATCTATAGTTCTGGAGTTCTTGCATAAAATTTTCAATAGTTCTGCAAAATTTCCCAAAAAAAAAAAAAGAAACCATCATATTTAGGGGTAGCGCTGTAATTTGTTCGTTGGAGAGTTCTGATTGTTTTATTTTCAGTTCACAAGTAAGAGTTCTGGGGTTTTTGGGAATGGTTCTGTAAAAAAAATTTTTTGATTTCCCAAAAAGAATTCTGGATAGCTTCTTGAAGAGTTCTATCGAATATAAGAACTCTCCAACGAACAAGATGCGGCGATATCCATAAATATGATGGTTGCTTTTTTTTTTTGGGAAATTTTGCAGAACTATTGAAAATTTTATGGAAGAACTCCAGAACTATAGGTACATGTTCGTCTCAAAACTATGAGAATTGGATTATTTTTTTTGAAAATTCGGGAGTCAACTTCATACGAGTTAGTTACTGTATTCTATTAATAAAGGACGATTCTCACGGTAAAAGGAAAACAAAATTGGAATTTGCATTTCTAGACCAGGGTCGATAATTTTCGAAACCAAAAAAATTATAGTAGAATGAAACCTAAAAAAATATACATTACTATGGTAAGTTTTCTCAGGAAATGCAAAAAAACGAAGGGAATTTTATCTAAAATATGTGACCGCTGCTATTTTTTTCAGTAAAAAAGTTGATTTATTAAATTCTAATTACATTTATGTCATAGAAAATCTCATCATATATAAATATACATGTAAATCGTATTATTGAATTCACATACTTTATACTGATTACGTTATTCATTATAATATTTTTAAAAACATTAAGTAATTTCGTTTTTTTCGTTTTTTTTTTTGCATTTTCTGAGAAAACTTACCATAGTAATGTATATTTTATTTGACACCATCAGAAAGTAGAGATTTCAGCGAAGAAAAAGCCCACCAACATTTTTAAAAAAGCAGATATTTTGACGTGAGAATTTTCGATTGAAAATTAGGGTGTTTTTCGATATTAAGTAAAAATAAGGTGAAAAAATAAATATTTCAAATCAAAAGAATTACAGCGTGTTTGGGACATAAATAGGTAAGTTTTCACTAAATTTCGTGAAAAAAAATTTTTTTTTGTAAAAGTTAAAAATAAAAACCAAAAAGTTGGTTATTTGAATTTTTCACATAAATTTTGAGGTTATGTGAAAAAACTGTAAATACAAAAGTTGTAGATCTTTTCATTTCCTACAATTTTGCCTTTTAACTTTTTTCCATAAGACTTCAAGAAAACCGTTTTTACCCTTAAAAACTCACCCCTTCCCATTCCCGACCTCAGATCGCCCATAAACTATTTTTTCTTTTATTTCTCTTATATTCTCTTCTTTTTCCAATGGGTTTCATCCTACTATAATTTTTTTTCACTTTTTACTATTTTTGAAGGCTTCAGCACTGGTCTATTCAATGCAACCTAATAACTAACTGTACGTTTTCTAATAAAATTTAAATAATTAAATAAAAATCTACTCTCTGAGATAAATCGTAGTCACTTTAAGAACGAATATATGTTGGGCATTCCGTCCTGATTGTACCTATTTGCAATTCTAATCTAACCCGGGTTAGAACCTGAATCTGTATATTGCTGTTTTTGCATAAAATTTAGAAGAAAAGAAAAAAATTCCGGCCTAATATAAGGTATTTAGTGACAAAATACAGTTAGGCAGTTCCTCATTAAGTATAGACTTTCAAAAACAATAATATTCACTGTAACACATACCAATCGTCAACTTTTGGACATTGTATTAATTAATAGCATTTGTGAATAAATTTATGGATTAACTATGGTATTTTAACAAATTGTTTGAGGTAGTGACACATTTTTAACAACAAGTAACAGTTGGAGTTATTAGCAATAAATTATTTATTTATAAGGTACAATTAGAAGAAAAGTTCCAAATGATACCTAATTAATTCATCGTAAAAAAAAAATTATAGCAAGACCTACAAAAAGCCCAACAGCAACAAAAACCATTTACAACAACAAATTATTGCAACATTTACTTAGATTTAGAACACAATATCCGCAAAATTGAATATTAGATAGTTTACTTAACATTACTAGATATAAAATTACTATCACTTTACTTGTTTTTATCTCAAAAAAGGATTGGTTTAAGTATTTACTTGTACAATGGTAAAAAATTTTTTTTTGAAAAGCCTCCGTCCTTGGCATAAACGAAAAAATTCTGTCGGCAACAGAACAAAGAATATCGACGACGATAAGTACAAAAAAGATTAGTAAAGAAGAATTAAACCAAAAAAGCTACGTAGCTTTTAGTATTAGATAAAATTTGGATAAATAACGTGCTTTCAAGATATGATTTTAAATACCTTCTACTTAAATCTAAAAAGCGAATTATATCATGAAAAAAGTAAAATAACATTTTCTACCCGTCCTTTTTGCCAATTTTATGGCTTATATAATATAAAACCCACTAAAATTTGCGAATCATATGCCATATATCAACAATATAATTAATCAGAAATATTTTATCGATAATAAATTGATAAAACACATTTGGATAAATACGATGTTACCTAGCTGTATTATATATGTAGGTAAGTAGTAGAATCATTGTTTATTTTAAGACGATACGCTGGAAATGTGACTATTGGAGTGACTCAACTAATGTTAATTTTATTTCTATTTCAACACTAATAAGTAAACCGAATTATTCACCTAATAAATGGGCGCTGGTTTGGTAAAATAAACCGTTACTACAATGCTTTATTCGTTCAATTTTAAATTATAGGTACCTAAGTAATATTTTTCTCCATGGCATGAACTCACACCAATATAGTAATCCTGAGGAAGGTAATTATTTTGGAACCTTTTATTGAAGTGCTTCTAGTCTTGCCTATAGTACCTACATTCCTAAGCTGGGAAGTATGTATGATACAAGAGGCAGGTAGGTAAACGTGTCACAACACAATAGAGTGAAATATTACAATATCCTACCTTAGGCCTTTCGATTTTTGCACTGCGTATCCTGCCATCATTGCAGACATAATCAGGCACATCCTTTCTGTCAGTAAACTTGAACACAATAGAGTTTTGCTGGTAGTCTTGATTAGAACGTTTCGGTTTTAGGGTTCGTGTTTCTTCTGCACTTTTTACTTTCACACCGTTCGCAATTACAACTTCTAGTTTAGGAGAGTCTTTGATTTTGGGCGAAATAACCGGCTTAGTCGTTAATAGGGGAGAATAATTGTTTGATGTAATAAGGTCAGTCTTGTTAGATATCTGGGGGGAATGTTCGTTGCTTCCCAGAGGAAGGCTGGGCAGCTTTCTTGGTTTACCACTTGGAGAAAGTCGGGGCGAAGCAAGAGGCGATCCTTTGGGAGAACTCTTTCCTGTTCCATTGACTACAATTAGTAACGGAGAAAGCACTTTTTGTATTGGTGGTGTTTGAGTTTGAGGTTGAGCTTGAGGAAGATGACTATATGACACGTTTGATTTTGAGAGATTATAAGTGAAACTGTTGCCAGAAGACTTATTTGATAAGCCTTCATGAATATCCGGAGAAGAAGCCCTGAAGAACGACGATGTTACGTCTTCTTTGCTTCCGAATTCGAGTCTCATGGGACTTTTCGCTCTCTCTTTGACAGGAAGATCTTTGAAAATTTTAGTAGAAGAATCAGAAGTTACGGGACTAAGAATGGGGGATCCGTTAGTAATGAAGCCATTAGTGGGAGATTTAGCAGGACTTCTAACTACTGGGCTCTTATCAAGTTTACCGCTTTCCGGCGTTTTTATTTCTTCGATGGAATTTGATGTTTGTAAAACACTGTTGTTGTTGTTGTTGGTGTTATTGGAATGGTCTATTTCTCCTTTTATGAAATCCTTAGTTGCGGAAATCTTAAAGTTCGAATGGGTAGGACTAGAATGTACAAGCAGATCGGGTGTTTCGGAAAGGCCGTGTCCGTTTCTGAGTTCTTTACTGTCGCCTTCCTTGACCATGGATATGTCTGGTATAGGACTGGTTAAAATTGCACTCTCGACGGAATTCTGTCTTGATATCCAACTCCAATCGGAATTCGATAGGAGCTGCGAAGGCCTTATCAAGTGTTCAGGTTCCGAGATGCCATTTGCTACGACGCTCTTGTTATTATTAGAAGAGTCGACTTCTTTGTCTGTCGATGAGCTCTTCTTCTCAAGGGCAGGCTTACCGACACGTTTGTCGCCGTGCAAAGCAACAGGTTTCTGTTTAATGGGCGGTTTTTTGTTATTCACTTTAGTTTGCACAATGATGCTCTTGTATGTCGCGACCTTAGCGGCTACTTCGCCCGTTGGCTGAGGGGCTCTTGTCCGTCTTTCCGGTCTTCCTTCGAAAATCTTTTTCGCTTGTTGAATCAGATCGGCTGGTGGTTTTTCGCTATCCGAAATAACTGGAACTATCCTTTTGGGCCTGTTGATCTTTTCACGGATCTTGTTGTTATCCGATGCTTCTGTTATAATCAGTACTTCTTCGTGTACAGATTCCCTTTTGTAGGTGTGATCGGTAATGAATTCGTGTTCTTCGTGTCTAGTTCTGGAAATAGTCTCGACGGAACGGGCTCGTTTCTGGTCGCAACCACGTGTTGCGTTGCGATACCGGTTGGTCACATTCCTCTTGCATTCTTCTTTTTTTGGCTCGAATATACGCGAGCTTGTGCTCACATATTTCGGTTGGGGTTCATCTAAGTCATTGTCAAGGATGTTCTCCAAAGACGTGGCTTTCCGAAGGGGTAAGATGGACGATCGGATACGAATGTTGTTTTCTCGAAGGGTTAAACTTAAATAGCGGTTTTTGAGTTTATTCACGATACCCGGTCCGTAACGGAACTCATCCGGATTGTCCGTATCAAGTTCCTTAGTGCCGTTTTCTTGAACAATGTCACACGCGCTAACTTGTTTCGAATCCATCCAGCAACGTTCTTGAACCATCTTGCTGTTTAAGACACTCGATGCCGAATGTATTTTACATCGCTCTACACTGAGACCCTCGTCTGTTCGCACGTTGTCGTTGACTGAGGCGGTGTAGCATGTTGGGTTAGGTTGTTGTCCGAACCGGTCGCCTGTGGCCGAAGAGCTTCGAGGGGTCCCAGTCCCCACCAGCTGTTGTTGCTCACTTTCTACGGACGATTTCGAGGATGATGACGATTTACTGCGGATTCGTAATATCAAATCCTTCTTCCACTGTGGCATATCGCAACTGTTATCGATTAACGAAGCCATTTTTTCAATAACTTTCGAGGAGAACGTTGATAAGATAACGTTTACTTATAATAAACGTTTCACAATATATTAAAAACGGGATTTCGTCAACGGGAAAAGATTACTTATCGTTTCGTTTCATTGGCAGTGATGTACATTATGTTTATCATCACACACCTAGAAAATGACACGGCGGACTTTACTTTATAACTATCGACGATCGATATGGACGGTGCGAAAGTTAGCCATTTCGCGGTTGTGTTTCCACACATGACTACCGCTTCCAGGCTACAGAGAAATAATTTCACGTTTTAAATGCGCTATGACGTAACGGACATGTTAATTGACATAAGGAAGTCAATAGTATGCTTACGACATCTTACAGGCAATAGCTACACTAAAAACGATCCATTCCGGTTACTGAAAGTTTCCATCTTCGTTATAATAATAACAGTACCAAAACCGCTCTATTAATTTTTATGAAACTCAGTTATAAGTAATAAAAAAAAACAGGAACAATAAGAAAAAGTTTGGACTTTATTTTTAATTAAATATTGTTTCCAGTTATTTACTATATTTACGATTATTTTTATACTTTTCAATTTTTATTCCATGCTCATAGATAGGAAATTCATACACGTCAATTTTGATTTTGAAGTGGGAATAAAGTATATTAAATATTAAGCTCAGAAGGTCTTTAGAAAGCTTTTACAACAACTTTCTTTTTGGGCTTGGAATAACCCGATAATTTCCCAGCAACTATACGTTTTATTCGTTCCTCCCTTTTTTCAATATTTTCGATGGCTTTTCTTCGCCTATTTTCTAGATTAACGGGTTTAGCAAGTTCATTGAAAATCGGGCTTCCCACTAAAGGAGTGTGTATGAGATTTTTCATTTGGTCAGCGGTCATAGTCCTCATTAATTCGAAAGGATTTCTGTACTGCTGCTTCAGCTTCTCAATTTCTTGGTCGGTTAATGGTTTTAATACATCGGTCACCTCCTTTTCTTCGTCTTCAATGTCTTCTAGTTTTTTTGACTTTCTTTTGTTTCTTTCGATTTTTCTTAACATGGATTTTCTAGAAAGGCTGTTGTATTTGCTTTTTATCACGTTCATTTGGTCGAGGCTCAGTCTCGGAGCTTTCTTCTTAATAGTAAGTGTCATTTTCAGTTCTTGGAGTCTCTTTTTGATCTTTTCATGTCGACGGCTTGTGATATTGATGATTTCGTCGAAATCCTGGAAGAAGGATTCATGTCAAAACGAATTATCTTGGGAAGGATGTTACCTGTAGGTATTGAAGTGATTTGTTACTGACTCCTCCTGAGCTCACTACATCCTACAAGAAAATCTAACAGAACCGCGACTCTTTTAAAATAGAGATATGAGACGGTTGGGGTAATTTGGGTAAATAAGTAAACTGCAACTGGGTTGTATTTGAAAATGCCAATACTTTTTGCCACACGTTTATTACACGACTTATCCAAAGGGACAAATATACAAAAACAAAACATATTAACTTCTTCCACGCATTGAAGTAATTAAAAAGGGAAACTGGACCACGGTGTGCGCAATAGGAAGTGGAATTCTTTCCGGTTTTGGAGTTACACTGCATATTTTTGTATGAGATCGGTGACGTTTCTGCAAGAGGGGTAACAATCCAAATAAATATGGAAGTCCACTAAAATTGACATTTATATAAACCCAAGGATCACATGACCAAAAGTAAAAGGAAATCCAGATATTGCTGAGGTTCATAGAAGAAAAGCTCGTGGTTTTTGAAGCTTTTCTTCAACCTTTAGCTTCTCTCATCAGTGTATCTCTCTCATCAATTACTTTAAATGACTGTTTTGTCTCTTTGAACTGCCTTTAACTATTTATGGACCTCAGCAAAACTGAACCTTTATTTTTTATCAAATTGTAGGTTTTGGGAAAACAATTTTCATTAGTCATTCGGTACTGGCAGGGGGGGTTTTTGATGTTGTATTTACATTTACTTTTGCCCATATTTTCCTTTATCTACTACAGTTTTTACTTTTGTATGGATTTGTTGATACGAAAAGAAGGATTAATAGTGGTCGTTTTATTGTTCACTTTCTTGGGATTTAAATTACATGACTATTTATGTATATCGTTTGATTTAATAATATTCGGAGTACAAAACGTGTAAGTTCTCAAAAAAATAAAAAATAAAATGGCTGCAATTCCAACTCGCAATAACAAGTACGAATACGATAAAAATTTTGGTAGAGATTCTTCTGCAAAACAGAAACAACGTTGTATAGGTAATCGTTGTTCGATCCTATAAAATGTTTAGGAAAAATTAACTGAACGGGGACTTTAGTTAGCCCCTAAAAGGGAAATTTACAACAGTTACTGCAAGCGGAAAGGGAACTTTGTCGGATTTTGGATGAGGTCTAGGCAGTCTTAGTCTGGGAAAAATTGGGATACTATGACTTTTGTTACTTTTTGAAACGATCTCGTCAATACTCCGTGACCCTTGAACGAGTGTGGTAACAAAATCGTTAGCTTGCGAGTGTGATAATTTGGTAACTGTCGGTAAAATTTTTTTGTTAATTAGTCGCTCCCTAAGAGATGTTAGGTGTCTGGTGGTTTCGCCCCACCATCGGCGGGATTGAGGCACCTTTGAATACGACAGCATCCTCTGCTCTTCGCGGGGACATGGGACATTGGTTGAGTCAGCAGAATGACGTTTGAATGCCAACGTTGGGGCTGCAATCTTGCTTATCTAAAAGTTATAAAACTCCAGATAAAACTGTCCTACTGTTAAGTTCTTTTAAGATTACCTCGATGGGCTGGTTTCTCTTGAACGTCTTGGACGGTCGAGGGGATGTTTTCCTTTTCTTCTTAGGATTCTCTATTTTCTTTTGCTTATCCGGAGCTTCAGAATCTTTTCCAAACAACCCCCTACTTTCTGCCACTTCTATCATATACTTGTTGTCAAGATGAGTTATTTTCTAACGATAAAATATTTTATAGTTGTACGTATGTTTTATTGGTGGTAGTTACAAAAGTACCTTTCTCTGTATTAAAGCGAGGTAACAGCCCTGTTTTTTTAAGTTACCAAAAGAGCTCAACTTTGGTGACACTTCTTTAAGTTTGGGCTTTTCAAAAAGATCACAGGGTGGTACCTGATTAATTAATTTGTTAATTTAAGGGTGATAAAAATAACTATTCAACCAGTAAATACCTCAACGTCATTCAAGGTACCTTCGGTAATGATGCTGTTCAAAGATTGTTGAGACTCGTCGGAGAGCAAACTTATAGAGCTAACGCTTTCAAGCTCGAAGTATTTTCTGACCAACTTATCGTGGTCCACGTACTTGCTAATTTCATCGGTGGTTATTTCTTTTTTCTTCTAAAAAGATAACGAGTATTACCACTTGCGAAAACTGACAAACCCAAACCCCTAAACGTACAAAAGTAAAAGCATCGCGGGGTAAATCTGACGTGCTCAATTTTCCCTGAATAACAGCATGTTTCAGTTGGGTAATCTTATTTATATATTCTAAAGTCTTGTCGACCATTTGGTTATTTTCGGCGTCGATTTCGGAATGTGTTTCGTACATCACCACCTGAATCTACAACAAAACATATAGCTTTAGGTTAGAAGCAAACGAGCAGTCGACGACTTAATGTTTATACTTGAGGTTTCGTCATAGCAAACTGCAAAGTTTTTTTCTGTTCGTCCAATATACCTTTGATTCTCTTTTTACCTTCCTGTGTTATTTCAGTTTCGGTGAGTATCTCCAAAAGATTTAGGTCTCCTCCTCGGCTACACACCTACACTTTTGAATCAGATATTGAACTTGACACATCAGAAAAATTTGTCTCACCAAATCGATGGGGTCACTCACGGCGGAATAACTGTTTGGAGGAGTAGCAAAAATGGCTGTAGCCTCCTCCAAACACGATTCTTCCGATCCACATTCGAAGAGTTTCTCGGAAAACACTGATACATTTTTAGTACCCAATTTATTAAGGTAATCCTCATACTCAGGTTTTCTAAAAATATATCGAGTTAAATTAATAATAATGACATCATTTCAGTTTAAGTAAGACCTATTCCCTGCGCTAAACACGACAAGCTTCGAAATTTTCCCATTTTGAGAAAGCAAGTTAGCCAAATAAGCTGTGGCCCTGGGCGAATGTATATGACTCTGGATTACAGTTCCTTTGAGTTGAAGCTCGGTCACTACTTTTCCAAAAGCTGCAGGACCCAAACAAAACGATCTATCCTAGACATTTATATATTATCAGACATAAACAATAGTATAACTCTTAATAAAACACAAGTTTTAAGAAAAAATATATTGTTCCGAATAGGTACACACTACAATATTGTTTCACCACCATCACACAGTGGCATCATCAGGGGATGATTTGACAAATTAGATCTTATTAACAATTTCCTAACTGGTATACATAAAAATATCAAATTCACTATAGAGTTAGAAGAAAACAGTTACATTAATTTTTTAGATTTAACTATAACACGTAATAATTCATAACACAAATTTAATATATTTCACAAGCCAATTTATACATATTCTATCATACACGCTATTTCATTCCACCCCATTTCCCACAAATTAGCTGCGTTTACCTCTACTATACATAGACTTTTAAATGTTCCACTATCCCAAGAACATTATAAAGCAGAACTAGATAGAATTCACACTACTGCAGTCAACAACGCTTTTCCTCATATAATAGTGGATAATATTTTGAATAAACAGCTTCAATCAAAAACTTTAAAAAGCATTTATCTAGTAATAAAAACAGTACCTACTAAATTCAACTGTATTTCTTATTTAGGTAACATTTTATTAAAAATTGGAAAAAGAATTCAATACATTAGTAATAGTTTTATTGCCTTTAAAACAAGTAGTTCGTTAGGTAAATATATCTTAAACAACAAATGTAAAATCGTAATTTGAACTGTAATTTAGGAGTTTATTTATTAAATTGTAGGGATTGTCCAAAAGTTTATATGACAGATGGGTAGGTCTTTTCAAACACGTATAAATGAACACTTTTTGAGCTTTACTAACAATAAAACTGATTCGACAAATGATTGATTGCATTGGCTGTTACTTGGTGAAAGTTTAAATCAATGTTAAGTAAAACACAGTTAAACTTTTCACAAATTTTTTATTTTTCACAACTATAGTTTCGCTACCCTGTAGCTTTTTCAAGTAAGTAAATTCTGCAACTTTTATTTTGAATAAATTCAACAGTGATGAATTATACCTACAAGTCTAATTAATTGGTCTTTAATAACAGGTCTGCGTTATGATTTTTTATTTTATTGATTTCTAAAGATTCTAAAACATTTAATTTTGTGTTGTTTTCTAAAACATGTTTTCTGTTCAATACAGAAAACCGTAGCTTCAATAATGATTTCAAAATTCTACTTGTTTTAGGAAAAAGCACAAAATTAAATATTTTAGAATCTTTGGAAATCAACAAGATAAAAAAAATCATAACCCAAACCTGTTACCAGTGGCGGATTTACATATTTGCCGCTCGTAGGCTATTAAAAATTTGCCGCCCCTACTGACACCTGCAATTCTATACCCTAATACACAATCAATTTTTTGTCAATGAAATTGCAAATTTATGATTGTATTATATTTTTAATAAGACTAATCAACAAATATTGATACGAATTCATTAGGATTAAAAAAGTATGAATGTTAAGAAGAACTTTCGTTGAATGGATATTTACAGCTTTTATTCGTTACAATATTATCATTATTGTTTTTTTTTTAATTATCATCATTCTAAGAAATGTATAATATTTATGAAATTCTGTGCAACAATATGCAATTTTTTACGTGTAGATTTATTAAATTTTTATTCTACACTCAAACAGGTTGTTAATATCATCAGAAATATCAATAGAAAAGTATTAATTTTCCACATATATATCTATATAATATTTGTTATTGTTATTTTTAAGCAATTTTTTTCGGATCCCATTTCTCTTCGAATAGATATATTTAAGTGGTGAAACATATTACACATTAATTGAATAGTGTGGGGGACCTAAAGAAAAAATTATGGCTATAATTAATTTAAAAAATAGGTAAAAACACTAAATTTAAAATGTAATACTTAAACGCCATTAGAATATTTTAAAAATTCAAAATCACAATAGTATATTTTATAAATAAGCGTTTAGTAATTTTTCATATACAGACGTTAGTGTATTCAGTTACTGTATAGCACTAAAATATTGTAATTTTTGTTGATGTTTTGAGCTTCGTTTTTTTCCGTGTATAAGATAATAATTTTTTTTTATTTCTGTAAGACAAAAAAATTTTTGAGCAAAGTTTGCCGCCCCCTAAAATCTGCCGCCCTAGGCTCTAGCCTATTCAGCCTGCTAATAAATCCGCCACTGCCCCTGTTACTAAACGACCAATTAGACTTTAATAATTCACCACTGTTGAATTTATTCAAAATTTAAGTAGTTGCAGAATTTACTCACTTGAAAAAGGTACAGTGTATCGAAACTATATTAGTGGTGAAAAATAAATAAATTGTGATGTTTAATGGTGCTTTACTTAATACAAATTCGACATATGCCGAACATTTAATTAATAATAAACATAATTTTGATCCAAACTTCCAAATTTTGCATATACAAAATAAAGGCTATAAATTAAATTTACTTGAGACCTTTGAAATTAATAAAGTCGACATATTAAACGATCAAGTAGAGGTGAAAAATTTCCCCCGACTTTTAAATATTAATTTTAAGTGATCTTAATGTTTCACCCCTACCCTTCGCTATTATAAGTATAAATACTAGATGTAATTTGTCAAATCATCACCTGATGGTGCCACTGTGTGGTGAAACTATATTGTAGTGTGTATTTTCAAAAATATATTTTTTCTTGAAACTTGTGCTTTATTCAAACTTATGGATATGTTTCAACGAATAGAAGCTTCTATTCTGAAAATAATAAACAATAGTGAAAATCATGTTTAGGCTCACCTGCAAGATAAGTTTGTGTTTTTGCACTAAAGGACTTTGCGAAAGCTTTGTCCTGACAGAGGAATGAAGGATTATAAAATGGGGACACACTTTATCCCACTTAAATTTGTCAGGTTCCAGATCGAATTTTTCATCTTCCAGTGGTTTTACGTTAAGGGTGCTCTTCAGTTGATTTGTTATTTCGTCAACATTTCTAGGACAAAGGAAGATACAGATACTCATTTTGTTGTATTTAATAAATAAACAATCATTTAATTATTACTTAATTTTGTTGACGTTAACCCAGCACGTTACGGGGGTTAATTGACTGTATTGAATTCGATCATCCCTTAAATGTTTTGGTAAAAGGTCGCTCAGTCGTAGTGCGTTGTTTTTAATCCTCATTCTGGCCACTGAAGCTGCCAAATGGATTCGTTGCGCCCATAGTGATTCCTCAATTTCCCAAATTCCATATTCAGAAAAAATATTTTTGGCCGCCTCTCTCTGTCTCAAATCTCGATGTTTAAAATTGCGATGGTAAAGGTCGAACAAGAGCATCCACACTTTTGGGCGAACATCTTTAAGCTAAAAAGCGGTGGCGATTTTCTTTTTCCTCATTTGCTCAATTGAATTTTGTTAATGTATTAATTTCAGTACTTACTACGCTATATTCTTCAAAGAAACTGCAACTGTCCAGGGCAGCAATAAGGACATTTTTATCTATAAAAGGTATTTATTTATTTATTTAAGTTTCATGAAGAATAGAAGGAGAACATGGATAATGTAGTCCAAAGTTTAACGATTCCATATTTGTCCGGCACGAAACGAAAACTTTGATTGATAAAGTTTT
This sequence comes from Agrilus mali, assembly GCA_029378335.1. Classification (NCBI taxonomy): domain Eukaryota; kingdom Metazoa; phylum Arthropoda; class Insecta; order Coleoptera; family Buprestidae; genus Agrilus; species Agrilus mali. The sequence continues at coordinate 10,272,740 of CM055663.1, read as the reverse complement.
ACAGTGGATTACGTAAGTAAATAGAATTATTGAATTGAAAACAACAAACACTAAAGTTTCAAATAAAACAAAGTAGAGGGGATGGATATGGTTACTTATCGGTTAATTTTAAGTTTAATAGTAGAGAATTCCTAATATCTAATTAATTCGTCATTTAATATTATATATTGTTTATTGTATCTATTTATTTCCATGCTTTCTAGTAAGTCTAATTTAATTCCTTTATTTTGTAATTTAAATTAAAACTATGATTAAATTTATGTAGACGTAAAACATAGTAGACCAGTGCTGAAGCCTTTAAAAATAGTAAAAAGTGAAAAAAAATTACAGTGTGATGAATCCCATAGGAAAACGAAGAGAATATAACAGAAATGAAAGGAAAAATAATTTACGGGCTATCTGAGGTCGGGAAGGGGAAGGGGGTGAGTTTTTAAGGGTAAAAAACGGTTTTCCTTGATTTCCGGAAAAACTACAGGTCTTATGGAAAAAAGTTAAATGGAAAAGTTGTAGGTAATAAAAAGATCTACAACTTTTGTATTTACACTTTTGTCACATAACCTCAAAATTTGCGTGAAAAATCCAAATAACCAACCTTTTGGTTTTTTATTTTTCTTTTACAATAATTTTTTTTCACAAAATTTGGTAAAACTTACCTATTTATGTCCCAAACACGCTGTAATTTTTTTGATTTGAAATATTTATTTTTTCACCTTATTACTTTTACCTAATATCGAAAAACCACCGTAATTTTCAATCGAAAATTCCCACGTCAAAATATCTGCTTTTTTAAAAACGTTGGTGGGCTTTTTCTTCGTTGAAATCTCTACTTTCTGATGGTGTGAAGAAAAATATACATTACTATGGTAAGTTTTCTCAGGAAATGCAAAAAAACGAAGGGAATTTTATCTAAAAAATGTGACCGCTGCTACTTTTTTCAGTAAAAAAGTTGATTTATTAAATTCTAATTACATTTATGTCATAGAAAATCTCAAAATATATAAATATAAAAATATGTAAATCGTACTATTGAATTCACATACTTTATACTGATTACGTTATTCATTATATTTCTAAAAACTTTAATTTAGTTTTTTTCTTTTTTTTGCATTACCTGAGAAAACTTACCATAGTAATGTATATTTTTTTTTCACACCATCAGAAAGTAGAGATTTCAACGAAGAAAAAACCCACCAACGTTTTTAAAAAAGCAGATATTTTTACGTGAGAATTTTAGATTGAAAATTACGGTGTTTTTTCGATATTAAGTAAAAATAAGGTGAAAAAATAAATATTTCAAATCAAAAAATTACAGCGTGTTTGGGACATAAATAGGTAAGTTTTCACCAAATTTCGTGAAAAAAAAATTTTTTGTAAAAGATAAAAATAAAAAACCAAAAAGTTGGTTATTTGAATTTTTCACACAAATTTTCAGGTTATGTGATAAAAGTGCAAATAGAAAAGTTGTAGATATTTTTATTACAAACACCCCCTTCCCCTTCCCGACCTCAGATCGCCCGTAAAGTATTTTTCCTTTCATTTCTGTTATATTCTCTTCCTTTTTTAATGGGTTTTATCCTACTATAATTTTTTTTGGTTTCAAGAATTATCCACCCTGGTCTATAGGCGGAATCTGTCATTTGTGGTGTTCAAGAATACGTTTTTTAAGAGATCTACCTGTCTGGCCTACATAGACCTTGTCACAATCATTACAACTGAGTAAATAAACATCTAACTTATCTTTTTATTTAAAATTTATTTTTTACTTAAGTATTAATATTTTGTATGCTATGTAACTATTGTTAACTTTTTGAACATGTTTGCCTATTTTTAAAACGTATTCTTGAACACCATAAATGTTTCTTAAATAATAAAAACAGATTCTGCCTATGCTTCACATCCGAATGAATTTAATCGTAGTTTTAATTTAAATTACAAAAAACTACACTTACAAAATAAAGGAATTAAATTAGACTTACTAGAAAGCATGGAAATAAATAGATACAACAAACAATAAATAATATTAAACGACCAATTAGATATTAGGAATTCTCCACTGTTAAACTTCAAATTAACCGATAAATAACTACATATATCCATCTTATCTACTTTGTTATATTTAGTATATAAATATGTGTAAACCTGAAGAAGGTAATAATTACCGAAACAATTGTAGTGGTTGTAATCAATATATTCTTTGAAACTTTAGTGTTTGTTGTTTTTCTTTTTAATATGTACGAGTTTCAACAAGTATCAGCTTCCACAATTAAATTTTAAATAGGATTAAATGGGCAATCTTCACACTCCTTCTTTTAATTTAGTATTTCTTGACTGATTGTGAGTTATTTGAAATTATGTATCTATATTTATTTTACGACTGATTTAAGTTGTAACTTACGTCTAAAGACGTCGTATATGAGGGTATAAACCCTTCTCATTTCTTGTTCATCGTCAAATTGTACCTGTCTGGGAGGATTCGAGAGCAAATACGAGGCTTTAGCGATATCGGTCAAAGTCCAAGTAATTTCGCTGGGTCCATAAATAAGAGAAACTTCTTTTTTTAATCTTTCGATAATGGGTGAACTGAATTTGGGGGTAGCCTTTGGTTTTATGTCCCAGTCGTGTAATTTGACCACTTCGTTTTCCTCTATGAGCATGGACATTCTCGAAAGGATTAAAGAAATTTATTAGACCCTTATAACTGATCATGTTTGGCTTTAATTTTTTTTTGTGGTCTTGCTAATTAAAGTAGTGCACAGGGCTTACCTTTAGGAGGATTAAAATTTAACGAGAATAAAATGATGACAAGCCGAATTTGACAGTTTTTTTGATTTATGGGTGCTAGATAAAATTTGTTATCGGATAGAAAATCAACATTTTATTTATTGTTGAGTGGAATTATTTTATTTGGATAATATACGTCTTCATCGCTCAATTTTATGAAACTACTTGAAATTTTCTATTGCTGAACATTTAGATATGTTTTGTTATTGTTATTATATTCAAGAAACTACGTTCTCCAATTAAGTATTTATTATAATAAATCAACCTATTGTACCTATCTAGTTATACGTAATAAACATATCCAAGTATTTATTGCCGAATAGAAAATAGATGTAGGTAGAACTTTGTATAACTGCAATTTATGTTGCCTAAACATGATAGGTATACCTAGGTATGCGGATTTACGTAGGTACATGCGAAATCGGCATAAGATATTGTAAACTATGTGTATACATAGAATAAGATAACAGGATAATTTCAAAATATGTGAATGTGTGCAGTAATAAATCCTGATTGACATTTTAAAGCCTTCTTCATGCTATCAACAACTACAATTGACAGCCAAGGCTTAGAACCAATAAATAAGTTGACTGGGTGTGGTTTAAAATTTACTTTGATTAGTTATGTAATAATTTATTTAGGAATTTTAGGTACCTTATAATTTGCTACGAACTATGTTTATCTAACTAAAATATTATGATGCCCTTCCAAACAAAAAATTAGAATTTTTTGTCATTCCATTTCAAAAAACTAAATTTTTTGTAGAAGTAGAGTATTAATTACAAAGGGACTTAATTGTTAGCTGAAAGCATAATTATTGTATTTTGAAAATAATCCTCTGTTAAGCCCGAACTTAGTTTAAACCAACCCCTTCTTCTTAAATACTGATTTTTGAATTAAGCTTCTGACGATGCTCTAAAAAAGCGAAATACAGAAAAATTAAAATATTTTATATTCCATAAAAGTTCAAAAGTAAATTTAATTCAGATAACTTTCAAAAACTAATAAATTCTAATCTTTTCAGCAACTACAACTGCAACTTTAATTAATTGAATATTTTTGGCTACCTTTTCTTTTGGACCAGTTTCTGATAAATTTTAAATCTGAAATCCGGATCACTAGGAAGCGTCAACTTCAGAAACTCCTCCAAGTCCATTTTATAAGCTGCTATTTCTTGTTCGAACAAGAAGTCCTGAAATATTTTCGATAACCGACTAAGAAAATTCCCTTCCGATTTTGAACTGATAGAAATCCACAGCTGGTGTTCGTGTTTTGTGAATCTTTCCATGTTTTCTTTCCCTTTGCCACCTCCTCCTCCTCTATCAAACTGTAGTACACGTTGGGAAGATTGTTCTTTTCATTTCAAATCGATCACAAAACAAGTAAGCATTTATCTATTTAATGCAAGAAAATTTATGCACACGAAAAGGAAAACGTGCATACATACATATAAATAGTTAATACATAAACCAAATAGCAAATGTGTCACGCAAGATGAATCCTTGAATCCAATTTACGTAAAAGTAAAAAATTATAGTCTACATATAATACACTAATAAGAATTTTTTTTCACAAACCATTATTTTGATGATAAATAAAAGCAATGTTAAATTGACAAATAGTTGGTTTAATAATTGGTAGCAAATGCAAAGAGAAACTTGAAAACTGTAAAGTTTTTTTTGAACTCTGTAAATGAATTGTGAACTTTATTGCAAGGCACGAAACTGAATCGGTTTAATTGCAGAACAGCGTAAACTTAACTGTCTCATTATCTAAAACTAACTAATAACAAAACTAAACTATAAACAGTCTAAAAACGTTTTGCAGCAATTGAATTAATTGGAGAAAAGTTTTCTTCATAACTACCAGGGACGGACTAGAACTCTCAAGGAAAATTCTGTTGACTAGCATGATGTAGAAAAAGTAGGAAGTGCGGAATGAGGAACTTTTAGCTCAAAGATGATCAAAATTCTCAAATCAATTAATTATTTGTAAGAATAGGGAGAATTTTATGAAAAAATGTTGAAGCAAATGAAACGTAGGACTTCAAAAATCCACAGGAAAATTTTGTAGGTAATGTTTTTAAATATGCAAATAGAGTTCTTACAGGAAAAGATGGCAAATAGAAGCATTAAAACGAGTACGACTTCTTAAATTTTCTTAAAAAGACTGAGGATCCTGGGCGAAAAAATATGATTAAAATGGAATCAAAGGAATTTATGAAATTATCAACTAACAACCTATTTAAAAACTAAAAGTTTCATTGCCTTTCTTACCCTGCCCATTGTGAAAACAACAAAAATACTTAGATAACTTCCTTTCAAAAATTGTTTTGTGTTTATTTGTGAGAGGTGCCGATCGTAACTGATGAAAATTTCAAACCCCTTAAAGCCTTATTATACCTCACTGCCACCATTTACTAAGAGTTTCACCACCTGTTACAATGACAAATCACGCGAATGCTTTTAATGACGTGACACAAATCAGAACTATAAATTACCCTTAGCCACGTATAGAGAGAGAGGTAGATGTTAAAGGCACAAAAATATTGGCAATTTTTGTTTCACCACTCAAAACGTTTTACGTACTAACAATTAAATAAGTTATTTTTTGGGTGTCCACTGCAGCATTAGGGTGTAGGGTGTAGTTATGAGCAAAACAGTATTGGTGTTGAAGTTTCATCTTGCCTTGTTTTGGTTTTGCAAATTTAGTAAGACCAGGACTAAATAACCAAGACTAAAAGCAAAAGCAAGTCTAAGCAAATAAGACCAAGAGTAAGTAAGAGTAAGAGCTAGACTAATCGGCAAGGCCAAGACTGAGTGAAGATCAATACTGGAATGAATACTAAATGTTGAGTCTTATCTTGGTCTTGGGTTAGTCCAACAGTGATGGTGTGTGAACACCACTTAATAGTATAAAAAAAAATTAAAAGCACTTATTGTATTTAAGTTTTTGAGAGCAATCAGAACTATAAATTATCCTTAGTCACGTATAGGGAGGTAGGTGGTAAAAGCACAAAATATTAACAACAAATGTTTTATCACTTGAAGTTCCACGAATAACTAAATAAATCTGCTACTGCAGCAGTTGCGTACCTAGGTAACCAAAGGCCCTGGGGCAAAAAATAAAATAGGGTCCCAACTAAACTATTTAAAATCGTTTGTTCCGTATTCGTCGTGTTCCGAATTCGACGTATACTTCAGATTTGTCATAATTCAGATTCGTCGTAATACAGTTGACTCCATAATAAAATAAAAAACCAAATACAAAATGGAACTTATTTTAATGAACAAATTAAAAGTATTTTATGAAAATAAAAGAAAATATCTACTTGTTCCCGCTCAAAAAATACGGTCCTGTGACAGACACACAGACAGCGGAGGCACGTAAATAAGGTCCCGTTGAGTATCCTTTGGGTACGGAATCCTAATTAAGTAGAGATTTTTAATCCAATAACACCACTTTCTTGACCGACTATAGATACGTTTTACGACGAATCTGGGTTACGACAAATCAAAATTTTATCAATACAACTCAAAATATTAATATGTAGTTACATTTAAATATTTTAAAGTTGCAAAGCCACTTTATCATTAGTTCTTTATTGTGCATAGCAGGGCACGTCCTGGTTCTACACGCAGAGTTTAGGAATGAATAACTGGATAAATTAATTAAAATAGGTTTCTTTAATAAAAATTAGTGGATATTTCTAAAACAATTTATAGTTTGTAGTCAGAGTCCGAGGGGCCCCCTGAGCTTGGGGGCCTCGAGGACTGCCCCGTCTAGCCTTATGGTAGTTACGCCACTGTACTGCAGTAGGGTCTAGCTTTTGAAGTTTTATTTTCCCTTGTTAAATGAACAAGACCAAGACAAAGATCAAGACTCATTAGCAAGACCAAGATCAAGAGCAAGACTAAGGCTAATTATAAATGTTTAAGTCTATGACCAAGACCAAAATGCATTAGTCTTCCCGGAGCTTTGTGCATGGAAATGTGCTTAAAAGCACTGTATTTTAAGCCCTTTTATGAACAAATATTTAGGGCTTCGTAATTGAACACTTTATAAAACTGCTTTGTAATTTGAAATTTAAAAAACAAAAGCTCTTTCAAATTGCTCGAAACCCCTTTAAAGTGCTTGAAGTCCTATTAATGAGCTTGAAGTCATTTTAAGTTGCATGAAGTCCCTTTAATAAAGTGTTTGAAAGAAACCATTAGAAACTTTTTGATGATGATTCAAATTTAATTACCTTTAAATCAGTGGCGAATTTACACATTTGCCGCCCGTAGGTTATTCAAAATTTGCCGCCCCTACTGACACCTGCAATTCTATACCCTAATTCACAATCAGTTATTTGTCAATGAAATTGCAACTTTATGATTGTATTATATTTTTATAAGACTAATCAACAAATATTGATACGAATTCATTAGGATTAAAAAAGTAAAAATGTTAAGAAGAACTTTCGTTTAATGGATATTTACAGCTTTTATTCATTACAATATTATCATTAGATATTGTTTTTTTTTAAATTATCATCATTCTAAGAAATGTATAATATTTATGAAATTCTGTGCAAAAATATGCAATTTTTTACGTGTTAATTTATTAAATTTTTATTCTACACTCAAACAGGTTGTTAATATCATCAGAAATATCAATAGAAAAGTATTAATTTTCCACATATATATCTATATAATATTTGTTATTGTTATTTTTAAGCAATTTTTTTGGATCCCATTTCTCTTTGAATAGATATATTTAAGTGGTGAAACATATTACACATTAATTAAATAGTGTGGGTGGACCTAAAGAAATAATTATGGTAATAATTAATTTAAAAATAGGTAAAAATACTAAATTTAAAATGTAATACTTAAACGCTATTGGAATATTTAAAAAATTCAAAATCACAATAGTATATTTTATAAATAAGCGTTTAGTAATTTTTCATATACAGACGTTAGTGTATTCAGTATACTGTATAGCACTAAAATATTGTAATTTTTGTTGATTTTTTGAGCTTCGCTTTTTTCCGTGTATAAGATAATAATTTTTTTTTTATTTCTGTAAGACAAAAAAATTTTTGAGCAAAGTTTGCCGCCCCCTAAAATCTGCCGCCCTAGGCTCTAGCCTATTCAGCCTACTAATAAATCCGCCACTGCCTGTTACTAAACGACCAATTAGACTAATAATTCACCACTGTTGAATTTATTCAAAATTTAAGTAGTTGCAGAATTTACTCACTTGAAAAAGGTACAGTGTAGCGAAACTATATTAGTGGTGAAAAATAAATAAATTGTGATGTTTAATTGTGTTTTACTTAATACAGATTCGACATATGCCGAACATTTAATTAATAATAAACATAATTTTGATCCAAACTTCCAAATTTTGCATGTACAAAATAAAGGCTATAAATTAAATTTACTTGAGACCTTTGAAATTAATAAAGTCGACATATTAAACGATCAAGTAGAGGTGAATAATTCCCGACTTTTAAATATTAATTTTAAGTGATCTTAATGTTTCACCCCTACCCTTCGCTTCGTTTTTTTTGTGTATGCAAAGATAATATTTTTTTTTATTTCTGTAAGACAAAAAAATTTTTGAGCAAAGTTTGCCGCTTTAGGCTCTAGCCTATTCAGCCTGCTTGTAAATCCGCCACTGCTTTTAATGTAATTGGAAACTCTAAGCACTTGGATTTTAAAATGTATGTATTTGGAATTTCAAGAACCGAAACAGTTTCAGTAACGGCTTTGGACATGAGACTACTTCAGTGAGGACTTTGCTTGATTAACTATTGTCTTATCTTGCAGTTGGGTTAGCCCATCAATACGTACTGGTGTGTGGACAGTTTCCATTTACAAGAATAAAAAAAGATTTAGATGCGCTTGTTTTATTCATCTTTTTGTATAAACAAATCTATATAACAAACAAAACGCCATATTAGAAATAACAATTAATCAGCTGGATATGTCGTTTTTATCCAAGTTCAAAAATTTCTCTTTCGTAGCTAAATATTGATTAATTCTTATAGCACCATAACTACAAAACCAATAAATCGTTTGAGGATTATCAAAAATCAATAAACCTTTTGGTAAACTTACTTTATAAAATCGAAATCAATGTACGAATGTTCCGCCTGGATTAACGCCCAAATGCCCCAGAACAGGTGACTGGTAAGGGCGAATTTATTGACTTGTATATACAATTTATTAATATCTTCGTCGCTTACGTTATCGGTGTTATTGAATTCCAACAAATACGTTTTTAACCAGTCGTATTGCAATTCCTTAGAAGGATATTTCGAGTAATCAATCGCATCCGGCTCAATTCCTAAATAGAAAACTTATGATAATTACTACATCGTTCACCCCCTCCCTTTACATTTTATGGAATTTTGTGCATTACAACATTCTGAACACGAAGCAAATCGTTTCTTCACATAATGTTCAGCATTTAAAAAAAGTTTGTGTTACTAAAAATTGGTTGTGTTTAGTTATTTTCAATTATTATATGAAGGAATAGACCAGTGCTGAAGCCTTCAAAAATAGTAAAAAGTGAAAAAAAATCATAGTAGGATAAAACCCATTGAAAAAGGAAGAGAATATAACAGAAATGAAAGGAAAAATAATTTACGGGCGATCTGAGGTCGGGAAGGGGAATAGGGTGAGTTTTTAAGGGTAAAAAACGGTTTTCATTGATTTCCGGAAAACTACAAGTCTTATTGAAAAAAGTCAAATGGCAAAGTTGTAGGTAATAAAAAGAACTACAACTTTTGTATTTACACTTTTTTCACATAACCTTTAAATTAAAGTGAAAAATTGAAATAACCAACTTTTTGGTTTTTTATTTTTATCTTTTACAAAAAATTTTTTTTACGAAATTTGGTGAAAACTTACCTATTTTTGTCCCGAATACGCTGTAATTGTTTTGATTTGAAATATTTATTTTTTCACCTAATTACTTTTACTTAATATCGAAAAACCACCCTAATCTTCAATCGAAAATTCTCACGTCAAAATATCTGCTTTTTAAAAACGTTGGTGAGATTTTTCTTCGCTGAAATCTCTACTTTCTGTTGGTGTGAAAAAAAATATACATTACTATGGTAAGTTTTCTCAGGAAATGCAAAAAAACGAAGGGAATTTTATCTAAAAAATGTAACCGCTGCTATTTTTTTCAGTAAAAAAGTTGATTTATTAAATTCTAATTACATTTATGTCATAGAAAATCTTAAAATATATAAATATACATGTAAATCGTACTATTGAATTCACATACTTTATACTGATTACGTTAATTATTATAATATTTTAAAAAACATTAATCTAGTTATTTCGTTTTTTTAAATTTTTTTGTAAAAGAAAAATAAAAAACCAAAAAGTTGGTTATTTGAATTGTTCACACAAATTTTGAGGTTATGTGAAAAAAGTGTATTTACAAAAGTTGTAGATATTTTTATTACCTACAACTTTACTATTTGACTTTTTTCCATAAGACTTGTAGTTTTTCCGGAAATCAAGGAAAACCGTCTTTTACCTTTAAAAACTCACCCCCTTCCCCTTCCCGACAGCTCGCCCGTAAATTATTTTTCTTTCATTTCTGTTATATTCTCTTCCTTTTCCAATGGATTTCATCCTACTATAATTTTTTTTTTGGTTTCAAAAATTATCGACCCTGGTCTAGAATAGTTTACATAAGTATAAGATTAGGTTGTAGAACTCACCTACAAATTCGTTAAAGTGATTACCAATATCAAACGCTTGATAATTGTACGCAGCGTATTCGTAATCGATGAAAACAACCGAACTTTCATCCTCTGTACATATCACATTTCCTAAAAGAAGATCATTGTGGCAAAAAACAACAGGACTATTGATTTGAGTTAGGGTTTCTTTAAGATACTCTATTTCTTTCCGCAACTGTTCTTTTGTCAAAACTAAACTCTCATACCTAAAATTATACTCACATAAATCACCAATCCACCATGATACAAAATTAATCTTCCCACTATAATATTTTTAGTTTTTGGAACATTTTTGGGAGCTGGAGATTACTCAAATATTTCCTTTTATCAATTACATATAAAATAGACCACAAGAACTTTGAATTGAAAATTAAAATTTTTATTAAAACAATTCATCATTACATCAAAGTTTATGAGAATAATCAATGTTAACTCATTAATAATATTGTTATTAGAATTCATAGGCAGGAAAAAATGTTTAGATTAGCGGGACTTGTTATGGCACCGGAAGAAAAGGAACAATAATAATTTAGGTATGTCCCTTTTTCTGTGTACGTAAACATATAACGAAAAGTTATTATTATAAATATGCCGAAGAAATCAAATAATTTCATAATTTGCCATTTATACATTTATGTAAGTACCTACAGTTTGTTGTTACCTTTCATGTGTATTTGGATCAGAAAAATTATCAGGTACCAAATTTAAAAAGTTATTTAATTTGTCCCATAACATTGGCCCATATTCCCTTGTGTTTCCACCTTTCTTAACTTTATGTAGTTTAGCCAAATGTTTTGCGACCATTTTATAAGTTGCTGGTTGACTCACTGTGTTGCAATTAAGTGTGCAACCTGGTACAAATTCGTATGCTAAACCATTACTAAACGTTGCATAAAGACTTGGCGCTAAACCTTCTCGGTTTAGTAATTTAATGTTCCTAAAATCACGTTTTTATTATTTTATTACTACGTGTTAAAAATTAATTTTAAGTAGGTAAACAAGAGTAAAAACGTAGAACGTTTCAAGAAATTAATTAATAGGTAATTCAATAATTCCTTGAAATTTTTAAATGCATTCAGAGTTCTGCGGTTTGGAAAATTACAGATTTTTTTTAATGAAGGTCGTGCCAATTTATAACGATATTGGTGGCAAAAGTTAAAATTATGTAATACAATCAGTGGCACAGTTACCCCAAAAATATTTTGTTTTCAGCAAATGGTAGTTAATCGATCATTATTAAAACAATAATTTGTTCAATGACAAAAATTTGAAGAAGACTTAAATCATAAAATTTTGAATGAATATTTACATTAAATTATGTTATAGGACACGCACCTTGTTTCAGCCTTTCTATCAATTAACAAATCAGTTTTGTGACCATAAACCCTAACCAGGACTGAATTTTCCTCCTTTTCCCCTTCCAATTTGCATTTTACCAATTTGTTGGTGATACCGTCTGTTAAAAGCTGAACATAAGGGATGCTATTAAGAGAGAGATTAAGGCTAATTTTGAAACTTACTATAACTAATAAATACACGTCTAACATGCGCCAAAAAAACTTTATAAGCAATAAAGAAATTTTACGTCGTAATTTTTTAATTTTATTTAACAGGTACTAAAGTAGTTAAAAAAATTTTTTTCGTTTACTTAAATGAGAAGATGTAACGATAAATTATTTACTTAATAAGAGATAAGGTAATTGACGAAAAACTAAATTAGCACAAAACAAATAAGTAAAACTGTAACACACAAAGGTCGTACCTTAAACTCTATCATATTCGGCTGCCAATTTGGTCTTATAACTTTCAATATACTCAAGGCTCCATTATTTAGGTCGTTATCGTGTATTTCGATTGGTATATAAGGAAACTTTTCCATACTTTATATACTTTTAGATAGCACCTGTTACAATCGAGTATAATAAAACATACAAACTATGTTGTTACTTCTTCTACGTTTACAACGTAAATAACGTAAAACGTAGCATGTTTCAAAATAAATATGTTTTTGTATGTATCTGTATATATATATATATATATATCTTAGTACATTACATGAACGATAAATAATAACAACAAACTAACAACTCTCTTATCACACTTTACTTTTATATAAAGTCCTCCCGCCAGTATTCAAAGAACCCTACACTATGAGTCCGTGCAGTTATAGGATTGGTCGCTGTTAAATTGCTACCGTTTTCATTACTAATGTATGATACCAATTGCTTTGAAATTGTTTCTGAACCAGCTATTTATCGCTATTATTCAAATTATGTATTACAATAATAACTGTAGTAATACTGATACGTTGTATATGTACAATTGACTCTATTGAAATAGTAGCATTTAGTCCACTCTGAAATAAACACAATCTTATAATCACTTTCCTTTTTATTATAACCAAAATTACTTCCTATTTAAGTTAATTAAATTAAATTATTTATGAGAAAAAGTTCCACTACTGTAATGGTAAAATATTAATTCTTAGGTAGGTACTTCAATTAATCCATAGTTGTAAAAAGTTTGTATAATTTACTTTTTTCTAATTCATGATTCTTTAAAAAAAAATTAACCAAAACAAGATATTATGTTTTCTTTAAACGCCAATAAAACATGTAATATAAACATTGCCCTGCGCAAAACGATTTCACTGACATCCTTTTTATTACAACTACACTTTTATATCGTCTACATGTGTAGATAGGTAATTGTGTTTCGGAGATAAAATAAAATATTTTAAAAAAGGATCTATATATTTATGAAGTTATATAAGCGTGCTATCTTACCTCTCAGCTTTGACCTTAAATAATCTCCAGCATTAAGTATTTCCTGTTTGTAAAAAATAAACTGTATGTACAAGAGAGTAACAGGTCGTTCCGGCAAAAAATGATTGATTTTGGAGTGAATTTACATTTTGTAATTAATATATTACCCATACGTACACACTGGTTTTAATAATACAATAATTGCGGTATCTCTTTGTAATTAAACAATGTGGTAAGTCTACATTTTCACGTATGTTGTGAAGAATAAGTATTTTTCACAAATTAGACATGAACAGGATCGTACGGATAAAGGAGCAATAGAAAACCTTGGATATTTTCACGTTGTTGCGCATGGAATCTTCTATCGACCTTTTCCAACATTAAAATATATATGCACATTCAATTAAACGGATACAGATGATTTTAAATGATTATTATTGTTTGACAATGACTTAAACAACCTTGAATAAATAAAAAATAAAATAAAAACCGAATATAAGGTATTACGAAGTACCTACATAGGCTACATACTTTGGTACATTTGCCGATTGAAAAAAAAGTTATTTATCATGAAACTGATAACGATTACACCGCACTAACTGTATTTCACAAAAAAATACAGAAAACTAAAGTGGTAACGAAAAAGCACTTCAAATAATGTCTGTATATCAAAAATACTGAACCAGTAGAATGTGTTGCCTACCTTCTCCTTATCCTTTTGTGTTACGTTCGGAGTTTGAACCTGTTTACGAAAGTACTTAACAGTATTTATCGACAGAGTATTTCAATTATCACATTTTTTTATTATTTAATCTTATCAAAATTGTTATCAGGAACAATTGTCACAATAAAATCAAACATTTGCATTCACGTATACTCATATTTGTTTTTAATATGCTCTAACTTAGTGAAGAGAATAGAGCATAAATATTAAAGATGATTCAGTGATTAATTTTTATTTAGTCACGTACTAGAATTTTAATCATAATTCTTTTAAGATATTTATCATTTTATAATCTCATAAATTACTAAGGGAACATCGAAGCTTCTGGTACGTATTTTTAGATAAATATTTAATATGTACCTATAATATGAAGGGAATCAAACTTTGAAAGGAATTCTACCAGAATAAAAATAATTTACACATGTTGACTTTTAGGCAAGTAAATTTTCATTAAATCTGTTATAAGGGTGGTTCAGGATCCGATCTTGACCAAGGCAATAATTACTTTTGTTGTATTCTTAATGCGTAGGTAACAATTTTGTTCCATAAAATTTTTAATTAACAATATTCCGGATAATAGTTTTCGTTCTATAACGGGAATTTATAATGTAAAATTGTTAAGCTTGATCGTAAAATATTTTATGATTAACACTTCCAATTACCCTAATAATCTAACTGGAAATTACACATTTAACGATGATTTTCATAGAAGTTTAGAAGAAAAAACAAAACATCACATACCTGTTAATTTTTTTTAACACTACCCTATTTATTTAATTTTATTTGGTCACTTGAAAAAAATTTAAATGGTTTATAAAGCAGTGTGAAGTTTTATGAAGAAGCAGTAAACATAAAAACATCAACAACAAACAAAGTATATTTAAGAACTGCTACTTTTACATTAACAAATATCCAGTAATCTAAATTAAAAGCTATTTTATGTTAGGTTGGAATAATAAAAGCAATAATCGAATTTCGAAAAGTAGTCTTGCATTTTCCTGTCGATAATAACGATGTGTGAACAAACGGAATATGAAATGAGCAAAGCAGACAAATCTTACAAAATAATGAAAACAAAAATTCGAAACTGGAATGTACAAATCTTTTATTCATCATTAATAGCTATAGCTCCCATCTTACAACAAAATTCTCTACGCTGTTTCAATTAAATATTTTCTAACATCCACATACTTCCCCCAAAATTAATTTTGGTTAGCCGCATTTGAACAGAAGTACGTGCCGTCATTTTTATGGTTTTTATTTTCCATCTTCGGCAATTAACTTACAAACTCAACGAAATACTATCATATTACAGTAGAAGTACATAATTAGACCACATCCAGGACAAAAGCTTATTCAACTTGGTTTTAAATTTCGATAACATTCATCATTAATGATTTCGAAAGGTAAAATCATAACAGGCTTCAACCCAGAACTATAGGTACTATGTACTTTATCTACTGGCCTTCTTATGCTACAATGATTTTGGGTAGGTAATAGTATTTGATTCGGATAAGTAAGAACTTCTTATAAAGAAAGGGTTCCAACTTCACCGAAAAAAAGCTTAACTATGGAGAAATAATGCTAGCGCACATATTACATGATAAATTGTTATGGACACCATATCATCAATACATACATATATGATACTTATTTACAAAGTTCTCTTTATTGGGTTTTATTTATTTAAAGGATGACAAAAATTTAGCGATAAAAATAATGGATATTACAACTTACGAGGTGACTATAAAAAAAAATTAAGTTCTGATGCGAGGTGTGGAAAGGAGAAACAGAAAAGAAGCGTATGACAATAAATAAAAAAAAAATGTGTGTTGATATTAAAGAATTTAGTAGGTAGGCAATTAACGTCGTTATATTCTCGCGTCCCCAATTTTTATATAAATACTGGATAAAGATGTCTCCATGTTAATATTACCTTTCAACGATAACCGTACGTGTTATCTAACGATAAGGAACACCATATTTTAAATTGCACATTATTATTAAGCATAATGAATAGTCTAATGCATGTTGCCAAGACAGAACTAAAAACAAGCATCAAATATTATATTAAATAAACGATTTGAATATTGTTTAAATTTGAAAACAAAAAAAGTAAAATGATAAAACAGGATGCCCAAATTGAACAGGATAATATGCCAGTATTTGAATTTGTAGCTTAATTATCAGAAATTAATTTAGGTTGTCCTTTAACATTCTGATTTTGAATTCGTGCAGCCTCAAGATTTTTAATCAAACATCTCCTATTCTATGACTTTGA
Organism: Agrilus mali; assembly: GCA_029378335.1. Classification (NCBI taxonomy): domain Eukaryota; kingdom Metazoa; phylum Arthropoda; class Insecta; order Coleoptera; family Buprestidae; genus Agrilus; species Agrilus mali. Next base: position 10,256,439 of record CM055663.1, on the reverse strand, counting down.
TCTTGGGTAGAACAAGATTCATTTTGCGAGGACTCATGATGATTTGGGCATCCTCGTGTTTTGTATAATGTATATGATGATTCGCATCAGAGACTGCTAATAATCGATGTAATGTGAGCAGTTTTACAAATATACAAGAGACTAAACAACAAACACAATATACATAACAATAATCGTAATAAGCAACGATAATTATATGCACGCTATAAAAATTAATAGACGACGTACGTTACACTATAGGCATTGTATCCAGCGGGATTTTGTGTAAGGTTTTTCATTATCTTACAGCAGCATATCTCCACAGAGCAATAAGCTGTTTTTCTTCATTTTCTAATAACTGATGAATGTTTAATTTAAAAATTAAAAAGTAGTTGTGCTATTTTCACAGTTTTTATTTCAATAACCTTATCATATATATGTATATCACTCGGACGAGTGTCTCTCTCTCTCTCTGCCTTCAAGAAGAAAGTAAAACTAATGTACACTACGACTATACAATTAATTAATTAGGTAATTAATTGATCATTAATTAGAAGGTGTTACTTTTGTGAACAAGACTGGCGAATTAGTCACGTATCACAATGGTTTTGTTTCTAGTTCTGATCAGTCGTCTTCACGAAAGTTCTTGCTCTTTACAATTGTTTACAAATTTGGATATTTCTTTTAAAAATTAAAAAGTGATAGAAAAACTTCTTGCCACTACTAAATACATTACTTTAAAACGATCGTATTTCTCTGTACAAAGTACTAGGTAGGTATATATACGATGAAAATAAAAAGCACGAAACAGGAACGAATAACAAAGGCTACAAGGGGAGACTAGTGGTAAATATGTGCGAGTGAGAAAAGTGGGAATGCGAAGAAATTCAAGGAAGAATCAAGGGAGAACGAATGGGATAATTAATGAAAGAGACAACTGATGCTTTTTGTTGCGATTTTCGCGGTAGAATTTATTTGGTGTAGAGGAAAATGGCAACGATGAGGCCGTAAAGACCCAATACTTCGGCGAAGATGAGGATCAGGATCATACCTACGAACAGTCTTGGCTGCTGAGCAGTTCCTCGGACACCGGCATCGCCCACAATACCAATGGCGAAACCTGCAGCTAATCCTGAGAAACCGACAGCTAAACCGGCTCCAAGATGAACAAAACCTCTGAAAATACAAAAAATTTCATCTCTTTACCATGAAAGAAAAAATATTACTTCTTTTTCTATACATATCCTGGACACATAGATAAGCATTTAGAGCTTTTATATCATTTAAGCTAATTCTGTTATCAAAATAGGTACACATCTATCCATCACCAGTGCAAATATAGAACGAAAGTGGGCCTCACAGGTACACAAAATGAAAATATTCCATAACCCTTCTTGTGTGTATGAATAACAAAATACAGATGACTCATATACATAGTTTATCAGCAAAAATGACGTCGAATAAAACCACTTTAGTATACATACGTGTGTGTATTCATTTTCAACGTTTAGTAGTAACAAATTTAATATTGGAGATAATGAAATTTCTGTGATAAAACTAATCGGTAACAACCATTTACGGATTTTTGAAAGATTCAAAACACTAGCGACTAATTTTATGAAAGGTAGGAAATACGAAATTCAAAAGCTCTTAATAAAACCTTCATTTCAGCAAATTACACGCAAGAATCACACCCTGTAAGTGCAGCTAATAAATTGACGACAGGAAAATTGTTTTAAGAAATGACCTATAATATTTATTGCTGCTACTTACCTTTAAATTATAAAAGTCATTTACTACAAGAAAAACAATAAAATAATTTGAGACATTTCTGAAAACGAATTAATTTGCTGTTTATTTATGTAACATTGAAATGAGATTGGTAATTTATTTTTATTTATTTTTGCGGGTCATCCAATAAAATAAATGAGACTCGTCCGTGTACGAATGAACACAACATACCAACGATTGTCTGAACAATGTCTGCCCCGAATCGTGAGAATACGAACTGTTGCCAAAAAATGACACACACAAACATGCCCAGATAAATGTACTTGAACACCGTCGAAAGACCGCTATTAATCTCTATTTTTGTTTTAAGCGGTACCAGACTTTCGAACATAACGATTAGTACGTATAAATGAGCAGTTTTACGCGTTTTTTCTGGTACTTCGCAATAAAACAATAAACTATATCGTTATCGACAATGTGCGATATCGGCAAGTACATCTTTCGAATGAACTTAACAAGATAATAAACGACGTGGAAGACTTTTGCTATTTGTTTTTGTACTAAATAAGCGTCAAATCAAAATACTTTTGAGTGCGTATCCAATGTACAAAAGCTACGCTTTTTTAAAGACATTTTCTAGATTATACTCAGACCATTGAAAATAACATAATTTTTTATGTTAACATCCAGAAGTAAAGAGACTAACCTGTACAATGAATAAGTCGATGGCGTACTGAGACCACTGGCTATGAGGATAGAAACGACAAGTCCGTAAATAGCGACGATACCAGCCATGACAACGGGGATGATAGACTTCATGATAAGTTCCGGCCGCATCACAGACATAGCTGCTATACCCGTGCCTGATTTCGCCGTGCCATAGGCAGCGCCAAGGGCTGGAAGAAAAGAAAAAAATAATCAACACTAATACCATTTGATGGCCCTTAATAAAATTTGCCAACACTATCAAATTTACAATTATTTCCATCAGCAGAACTGGACAAACCATTCATAGATCACGTTGATGATGATCAAGGGTTAAAACACCTTAAATTATAATTATGCTTATCCCTTTAATAAGATAATTGTTGTTGTCTTTTATTTATTAATTTGTGAAAAGTATAATAAATTATTGTAATTAAAAATGTGCGATTAATATAGCTTTTTAAGAGAAGCAGCTTCCCCTTTATTTTTAGAAAATGCAAGTATATAAATAATATTTATGTATGTGGTGATATCGATTGGTTGAAGTCCTTGTCCTTTAAATTACTAGTTGCCCTGACATAAATTTGAAAAATATTGCAGTTGGAGGCTCTCAACCTGCAGTCGTACATAATAACATTGTAACTTGGGCTCTTACTTTCAATAGTGTGATAAATAGTTATGGATATTGAAATCATTATGTTCGTAATGTGTCTGTTGTAAAAAAAAACGAAAGTTATTATTGTTCATGTTAAAAAAAAAACAACAAACTTCATGCAATTATAAATTCAATTAAATATTAGTTGGAAGTTTTAACAGTAATTGTAAAGGAAGATATACTACAATAGAAAGGAAATTTCTGGAAATAATTTTTTTTATTTACTGAATAAAAATTTATCTATCGATTTAGTGACGCTTTTATTACCGATATGGTTATCAATAAGCATGCATCTATAATAAAAAACAAGTTTTTACCATTGACGAACATCGACAGTAGTGACAAAGAGCTATCACTATTTTTTAAACAATTTTAATGGTAAAACATGCAAAGTTAACAAAAATATAATATTGCTAAGCTCAACAGTTTATTATTTTCGTTCTAATGTTTCTTAACTTTTTCTTTTTGTCGTCCACAAAATAATACGAAACTGCAACATTAGGCGGTGTTACACACCTAAAGTAAATTACGTTTTGTATTAATTCCCTATCGTTAAAAAATGAGTAACACTGAATTTTTCGCTGAAGATGAAGCTAGTTTACTATTTTAAGCATCAAAGAAACAAAAATGTTAGCAAGTAATTCTAAAATAACCAAACAGAATAATAAATCATAGGTAATTTAACAGGCTATAAATTAAGTTTTTGACGCCATTAAACCGAGTACCAACAGGTACAAAATCAGATGTACACATACTGGGCGTCATAATTATTGTTAAGTAAAATTTAAAATTTTACAGATCATTCGCCACGTTTGCCAATTAATTGATCTTATATAAAATCAATTTTTATAGCCGTCGTAAATCTTCACGCACTTACTCATTTCATAATGCATAAAGGAAGTTGTAGGAATTAATTGTTTCGTTAGAAATTTCAACTTTGGACTCTTCTATTTTAGTATGTATCATGAACACCAATATGAAAAGTATTTTTCTTCAGGTTTATTTCTAAACATGTAGAATGTAGTATAAATGTTAGTTTCCAAAAATGATAAGAAAATGTTGTCGATAACATGTTCGTACGCCTATTAACACGTTGCTTCCAATTTAGAAAACAACAACAGTTATATGTAATATTGGCTGACCTCATCATTCATATAATCGCACATAATAATTGCCCCAAGTATTGTTTGCACACTGCATAACAATAGTGACATGAAAGTGACCATTCCGATTCATACTTTTATTAAATAATCGAACATGACATAAATTGACTCGGGTGTGCCAACTTTCGAGGCGTACGACCTGCTACTATCTAACTTTTATATTTATAAAAAAAACACATATATTGATATACACAAAGCAGGAGGATAGAGTGGAAGGCCGTTTTCAGCAACCATTTAAGAATTGTGGGTAGTAGTTGGGGTGGCAGAGTTAATTTGAACGAAATGAAGTAAGATAAATGATTGAAGGAAATCCCCCTGTGTGTATATTTAAACCAAAATAAACTCTGACAATTGTGCATATCCCACTTCGTAAAACGATTCCAATATAAAACATGCAAATGTATTTTTTATTTTAATTTTTAAGACCAGCAATTAAAATGATTAATAACTGAAGCATTGATCTTCAATTTAATCAAGAAATACTCGTAGATAGATTTAAAAGATTATAACAGGAATCAAGCAACGGTGTATTATATACAACAAAAACATCTGGAACACCATTTCTTGGAAACACGTGTTTAGAACTCGCGTAAACTCTGTTTTAACTAATTCTGATCGCCGCAACTGCTTTTTTATAATTAGAATCGAAACCGACTAAAATACCTGAATCTTCGCTAAAAAAAATGACATCAATCGCTTTAAAACTGCGTCTTCCTTAATCAAGAAAGAAAACAACAAACTCAACATGTTTTTTTATTTATAGAGGTATTTCCCGGAGAATGTGTATGAAAACGTTTGTTAATAAAAAATACCTTTTTAGTTTCATATATTTTTTTTGTCACCTGCAGAAATTCATTAATTATTGTTAGTTACTATATAATAGGTGTCACTGTTTCAGGTGAGTATATATGTATGAAAATATTATATATTGGCTATATCGTAACTACAATTATATTTAGATTGCTTTGTGTTAATTTAGACGGAAAATTGTATTTGCAATATATGCTGAGTCAGAATTCCACACAATTAACGAGGAAAAGGTGAAATCAGGGGAATTGCAGCAGCGGTTACTTTAAAAGAAAAATAATTTAGATATAATAAAAATTAAAAAGTTATAAAGTTACTTAATTCACTTTAAGCTGTTCTGAAAGCACACTTTTATTGCTGCTACATTACATTTTTGAATTCTTTACAGAAATACATAAATTATATAACTAGGTATACATATTTAGGCTGCATGTAATTAGCAACAATTTACTAATTTAACACGTGCAAATACTACAAATTTGCAAATAAGTACAAGATTTATTTAAGAAATAGTTTGTAAAAGAAAATAAAATTTCTTTGACAATTCTAAAAATATTTTTTCAGCATTTTATAGCGTAAAAAAATAGTCACCGTTAATTATTTATCGTTAAAGTAGAAAACTATAGAGAATTTGAAGGCTGTGTCATTTATAGAGATAATAATTATAATGGTACACCCATCCAAATATCACATGATAAGCGCCACTCACATGCTTTGTTAATTAAATTAAAGTAATACAGATAATATAAAATGAAAGTATGAGTATTGAAGTACAGAGAATGAGGAAGAAACATAATTTAAAAAAATAGGAAAAAGATTTACAATCTGATGCAATTACCTAGGTTTATAGAAAGTAAAGGATAATTATGAATGAAATTTACTATTAGTGGTAGGAACCTATATGAAAAAATAATTCGCAGTACACATCACATGTTTCGACCTTTTGCATTAAGTTATGAATATACAGAGTAATAACTCATAAGTGTTCCCTTTAAATTTTGTTTAAAATGAAATTATAATTCATATTTCATTTACAGAAAATAGTTTTGAAATATCTTAAGAGATTTTTTTAAGAATTCATAAATACTAATCCATGAAATCATTGATTACATGATCAAGTTAACGTAACCTTGATGTCACATGTTTTGGTAAATACACCGGTAACACCCTGTTTTTTATAAAAGTTATATTAAATATAAAAAGTTCTTGTACAAGAAAAGGACTTTCAAAAATAAATGATTGGTTGTTTTTTTTTATATACAAACAACGATAATAACATAGGTACCTACTGTAATTATAGATGTTTCTGTTAATTTGGTATTACTTTACCAAAAAGGTATTATTCGACAAAAATTATCATTATGAAAAAATTTATTTATCAATGAGGGGTATAAAGAATACAATATTCAATAAAAACTCCTTGAAAATGTTCATGTACTTTGCAGTCTTTTTACTTTTTATGACAAATTATGAACATAATACTGTAATTTTTTTGCAAAAAAACCAGTGACGACATCATTCTGCTTTTATTAAAGCCTTTTTACTTTAAAATTGTGAATTATTATGGCTAAAAACACTAATTTTCTTAGTGGGGTGGGTCTAAGTTAAAAGCACGTGACCATGCTATTATAACATAAAAGTAGGTCATTTAACAACATCAAAAGAAAAATTCTGTGCATGACCCACGCTTTTTCGAAAAAAATAGTAGAATTGAAACTAAAATTAAGTTCATTAATGATATCATGACTTAATGGATAGAAGAAAACTGGCGCTACGCCCATGACAGCGAATGAATACTGTTTGAGCCAAAATTTTATAAAGAATTTATCGTTTTAAGACAAAGAAACGCAAATATTCTTCAGAAAAGGAGTCAACGGATCTAATTTAGTAGGATTTAGTGAAATATTAAGGCAACTTTTGGGTCATTTGATTAATCGATATTGCTAGCGGTAAAACATATTACAACTGAAATTTTACTCACAACTAAAAATAACGGCTGCAGCAGCTCCCATAACTCCAAAGAAGGGTCCGTAGACGGGATATTCTTCTGATAACGCCATTTTACTATATTTTCAGAGTATTTACAGGCCCGAGCTAACCAGAAAACAGACAACGTTCAGCGGAACCAACAAACCACTGACAAATATGGCTTACAGTGCGAGTAAGTAGTGTGTTGGTCATATGACGATAAGAAAATTTGAGATGGAGTGAGGTAGCTTCCAGCTACGCTATTGGTTACCGTTGTGGTGGGAATTACAAACAAACCTTTCCCCTTGAATTTTAAAGAGTTGACGTTTCCCTCTACTCTTTTCTTATTTCGTCAGAAAACATATGTTTTAAAATATTAATGATAAAAATTCCCATAGTTTTTATTTAAATAAACCTTTTTGAATTTTAAGAGGACAAACCTATACTATAATAATATATTGTGCTAGACATTTTAGTTTTTCAATCATAATTTGAGTCACATGATTTTTCTCAACATCCGTTGTTACGTCTAAAACATGAAGAAGCGCTAAATTCGATTTTGAACGAATTGTGAGTTAGAATGAAACTATTATTTATGCCAATTTTATGAAACAACTTAAAAAATAACAAATAAAACAAAAAACTACTTTTATTGTTATTTCGCTTTATTATTGTTTTTAAAAGTTATTCTATTTATGTTCAATAAAAATTAAATTACGAAGTTTTTTAAAAAATGAAAAAGAAATAATTTAGATGGATATACATACTAAAATAATTTAAATAGGTACTTTTCTCTGTAATTATATAAATGATTTTTTTAATATCATATGACATTAATGTTTACAATTCCTGGAACCACGTATGCAGCCATACTTACACCACTTCATTCACATTTGCATACTTTCTACCATAAAATTCAAATTTTTAAATAAAATAACATTTAATCAAAAATACCTAATTGTTTTATATTTATGTCAAATTTATCAAACAATAAAAAAACAGATAATAAAAAACTACTCTAATTGTTATTTCCTTGATTATTGTTTTTAAAAGTAATTCTACTTGTGTCAATAAAATTAAATTTGTGATTTTTTTTTTATCTAAAAAGAAATTTAGATAAATGTAGTAAAATAATTTTATTATAAGTACTTTTCTCTGTGATTATATAAATGATTTTAATATCATATGACATTATTAATTTTTTCAATTCGTGGAACCACGTATGCAGCCATAGTTACACCACTTCATTCAAATTTGCATACTTTCTACTATAAAATTCAAATTTTTAAATAAAAAAATCCGAATATCATAAACTTTAATTATTTCAAATTATTATTATTAATAAATATTATCAAAAATACCTAAATATTTTATATTTAATATTAATTTCAAAATTGCAAAAAAATGCTTTGAATTGTAGCTGTACAGAAATCAAGTTATTAAAAAAAACAATAAACTGCAGCCATTTATAGTTTGGTAGTTCTTTTTGAGTGTATAACATTTCACAAATTTTATTTTTTATTGTAAAATAAAAGAAGGATGTACAGTGTTGCCTAAAAAGTATGTATTTTGGTTAAACCGTAATTTAAATGAAAAGACTTTTCAAATGAAAGTTATTCCATAATTATTTTAATATCCTCTAGATCAGCCAAATTTAATTTACTATACAGGGTGTTCAGAAATTGTAAATACAAGATTTATTTGAAATGGCAGCACTCTTAAATATTAAAGTAGTTCAGACTTCCAAAGTATGAGGCTATGCAAGAATTCGCAGATAATTTTTTTATTTTTGATTGGACGAATATTTAAGAGTGGCTGCCGTTTAAACTGAATCTTATATTAGCAATTTCTTAACACTCTGTATGACAAATTAAATATGAGGATGTTGTATTAAAATAGAGAACAATTTTTATTTGAAAAAATATTTTCTGGGCCACACTGTATAAATTAATAATGTTTCCCTAGAAGAATTCCATTAAAAGTACTAAGTAATTGTATTATAGAAGCACTTAACGATATAATAATCTAAATAATTGCAAAAAAGATTAAAATAATATTTTTTGTAGTATGATAAAATAATTTTAATTTTCCATTAGGTAGTTTAAGTTTCCACCGCTTACAGAAAATATGCGTCAACAATTTTTAGTTTTATTAAAGAAACATAGTACCTATACTAGAAATCATAGAAGCGGAATAATATTATCTTAAATAGTAAATATGTTGTGATTAATCATAGTAATTAAAGTTTCTCAAAGGTCAATGGCCACGTTAACAAGTTACATTAAGTCGAGGCATCTTCAAAATTTCGTAGAATCGCCACATATATGTATGTGACTTTTTTTCAGAAAACTTTCTCAATAACGGGACTCCTATTAATAAACTCACGGATGTTGTCTAAATTTTCTTTTAATCAGACAAAATTACATATTTTAATCTTATATTTCTATATGATATATAACAAAAAAAATTTTAATAATGTATGTATCTACATTAATATGGCCTGTAAAGTAAATAAAAACCTTTTAATCAGTAGATTTTGGTTTTATCTGCTGTGTGGTATTAATAAGTTCTTAAATTAAAATAAATTTCAGACGTGATATAACCGTTAATCAAACAGTATACAGTCAAACATCCATAACTCAAACGAATTTTTGGTATGTCGAACGAAATTTGTTGTCAGTGACATAAACTATGGAAATGCGTTTAATATTTACTTGATAAATCAAACTCTTGAGCATCTATTACTCGAATTCTATTAGTCGAATTTTCTGGGGGGGGGGGAACCACTTAATAATGTACGATTTTAGTGTCTCTTTAATAACAGTGAGACACTTCAGTTTCTGCGATTATTTGTCATCAAAACGTTACTTTAAAAACTTTTGACCAAAAATTAAAACTTTTAAATAAAAAAGTGGAAATTGGTACACGGAAATAAGAAAGTATCTACCTATTATATATCTGTCTAATTATCTTTATGTTACATGAAATAAATATGTATCTTCTAATATATACAATTCTCGTGTCACAATGTTAGTTATCATACTCCTCCGAAACGGCTTGACCGATTTTTATGAAATTTTATATGCATATTCAATAGGTCTGAGAATCGGGAACTATCTATTTTTCATACCCCTAAGTGATAAGGGTTTTCCATTCCTAACTTTTGTTTTTTATTTTTTGGACAATTTTTTTTTGTTTTTTATGATTTGACATTAAAAAATACATATAACCCTTAATTTTCTCCCTTCTACCACCAACCCCCATTTTTTATTAGCGATATTAGTACTGAAATAACCTTCAACTGTCAGTGGTCGATAACTGATCAATTATTATCAATCGATTAGTCATCCCCGTCAGGCGTCTACTGATGTCACCACTCACCCAGCAAACAGCACGGAGTGGGGATGAGAATGAAGCAGATTTTTTTACATTGTTACAGGCAGTTCAAAAATGTTCTAAGAAGTAAAAGAATGTTTTATTATAACATTTCAGAATGATTTGGCAAGTTCAAGAATGTTCCAGAATCTTGAAGATCATTCAAGAATGTTCCAGAGTGTTAAAAAAGTTACAGAATGTTTTGAATCATTATGGGATGTTCTGGAAAGTTCTAAATTCGCGAATATTCTAGAATGTTCCATCAATCGTGTGATATATTCTTACCCGAGCAACGCTGCTGTATAAATGTTCATTTACAAAAAATAAGCATAACTCGAAGTCTTGATACCTACCTCAAAGTTTTTTTGCGTTACAAGGTAATTGGAGATATCGAAGTTCGACTGTAATTCCTTAAATTTTAGAGAAATAATGAGCTGTAATAAGTAAATTTTCCTATGAATCTGTTATACTTCGAGAAACCTGCACGTTATTATGTAAACATTTGGCCTTTTAAGACCAACGTAGATAATTAATTTTGCTTACATTCTACTACTGTAGATTAGAGGCAGTGGCGTAACTACCATAGGACTAGACGGGGCTGTGCCCCGGGGCCCCCAAGCTCAGGGGGCCCCTCGGACTCTGACTACAAACTATAAATTGTGTTAGAAATATCCAGTAAACTCTGCGTGTAGAAACAGGACGTGCCCTGCTATACACAATAAAGAACTAATGATAAAGTAGCTCTGCAACTTTAAAGTATTTAAATGTAACTACATATTTATATTTTGAGTTGTATTGATAAAATTTTGATTTGTCGTAACCCAGATTCGTCGTAAAACGTACTTATAGTCGGTCAAGAGGAAGTGGTGTTATTGGATTAAAAATCTACTTAATTAGGATTCCGTACCCATAGGGTGCTTAACGGGACCTTATTAACGTGCCTCCGCTGTCTGTATGACAGTCACAGGACCGTATTTTTTGAACGGTAACAGGTAGATATTTTCTTTTATTTTCGTAAAATACTTTTAATTTGTTCATTAAAATAAGTTACAATTTGTATTTGGTTTTTTATCTTATTATGGAGTTGACTGTATTACGACGAATCTGAATTATGACAAATCTGAAGTACGTTGAATTCGGAACACGACGATAACGGAACAAACGATTTTAAATAGTTTAGTTGGGGCCCTATTTTATTTTTCGCCCCAAAGCCTTTGGCTTTCTAGCTACGCTACTGACTATAGGTACCTAATTATTACAGTAATAAAGTCACAAAGATAGAGAAAAATGAAGAAACTGCACTCACCTTTGTCTAATTGTGCGATAATATTTGCATTGAAAATGTTTATTTAAAATTACTACTTCTTCACTGCTACTAACTAAATATGATCTTTTAACACTTCTTAGTAAAACAAAATTGCAAAATACGAGTTTCACCTATGTTTTCAGGTGTGTGTGGTACAATACTTTCTTCTACTGACCACGACACGAAAAGTGGAGCAAATCTACAACCCCATTGTTAAATTTTCCAGAAATTCTATGCCTTTAAATATCCAACACGTTAATTAAGTCTATCATTATTTAACTACGGTAGGTACCCAATTATTACGAATAACAAAGTCACAATGATCGAAAAAAATGAAGAAATTGTCTGTTCTAAGTATTTGCAATAAATTTGTTTGATATACTCCCTGAGGTTGCTGTACTGCTGTATTTTCTTCTACTGATCATAACACGAAAGTACAACAAATTACAAATTAAGAGTACGTATTTAAATAAATTTTGAGTATCATTTCAAAAGGTGTTACCATTTTCCCAACTTTTTATTTTACCATATATTAGCGAAAAACGTAACGAGGAAAGGTTGAATAATATCGCAGTTAAACGTAGGTATAATAATTCACTTGTGCAGCCTTAACAAGGATAAGAAAAATTATTGGTATAACAACTGACGAGAGCTCACAGTGCTCACAGTCAGAGAAAGTCCCTTTCTCCATTCAATGAAGCGCCAATGTAGAATTTATCGCTGTGATGTTTTTATCCAAACGAAAATCTTCATCAGGAAGAGAGAAAATACAATCAATAACATGGACTTTCGATGCAATTATCTACATGTACGAGAGGAGCTTTTGAAAGGATATTTCTGAAACTATTTATTATAAACTAGCTGTGCCCGCGACTTTTAGGCTAATTATTTTGCAAATAAAACACATACATACATTAAAGTAAACTATTTACAGTATTTTAATGCAAATAGCTTATTTAAGTGCATTTTTATACACGACGTTTTCAGTTTTTCCATCTTTTGCCAAAACATAAAGATTTTACAGGTTTGATCTGGGCCGTAAGGCTTTTTCACACAAAAACTTTCGACCCCTATTTTTACTCCCTTCAGGGTAAAATTTTAACAAACTTTGAAGGTCGTATTTATATCTAATCAAAAACCAAAACAATAAGTTTCAAGCTTCTTGCTTTAAAAATGACGTAATTTCCATACAAACTTTTATTCTCTATTTCAACCCCTTACAGCCTTTTTTCGCATTAAAAAGTAGCCTATGTCCTTCCTCATGCTCTATACTATCCCTGTACCAAATTTCATTTAAATCGGTTCAGTAATTTAGGCGTGATTGTGAAACACACAGACAGACAGAATTGATCTGCAGGGGTTGTTACATTAATTTATTACTTATAAGCATGCAGATGATGATTATAAATATTTTATATGTACATAGTAACTAAACTGTTCCAAAAATGTACAGCTAAAATTAAATTAAATTGGTAGATACCACAGCTTTAGTTTCTGGGCAATAAAACATTAGTGGTCTATTTTTACAGTTACTTTCAAATTTGAATTTTATAACACGACAGTCTTATAAGAAAAACTATTTATTAGGTAGATATTTATACTCATGTGCTTGATCTAATTTACCGTTAGACGCCCTGCAATGAAAACTTAAGTGACTTTTTCCTAAACAAAAGAGCATTAAATTTTTTATAATAATATGTACGATATATGCACACACTCTTTGGGTATATTTTCATGAGACAAGATTGTATAATCATAATCACAAAAAGCAAGAATATGCAGCCAAAGTACCTATTGACAAATATAATACGGTGAAACCTTATTATGACTGAATTTCATTTGTGAAATCGAAATATTAATAAAATATGTAACAGTCATTCAAAAAATGTTTACATTGAAAGCCACAAAAAATAATATAATCCAAGGTACTAATATTATAAATGTGAAAGTAAGTCTGCCTGTTACGTTTTCGTGCTTAAATGCTGAACCAGTTTTGATGAATTTTGACAATAGACATGATGGGACCTATGTAGAGGAAACATATAGACTACTTTTTGTAGCAAAAATAAAGTTTGAAGGGGACGAAATAGGGGAAGAAATTATTTTAATCAGTCTAGAATGTTCTGGATTGTCCTAAAAAATGTAATCGATGTTTGATAGTATATAGGCGGACGTTCAATGCTTTTTTGTCAATCAAATATCAACTACGAAACTACGATCAAGTTATTATCAATATAATCGATGTAATTATTTTAGTAAATTAATTAATAAATAAATTTCGTATCGTACACTATAGAGGGTTTTTCAAGTTGATGGGCTATTAGAAGTATATGAATTAGTGGAAAGAATTCAATTCTGAAACTTTGGCTCATTTGGTTATTGTTTATGCAGCTCTTTTAAAAATATTTTCAAGTTCGATTTAAATCCGGTTATACCGGAAGTCGACACCAACTTTGTTATTTTAAATAGAATGGTATATTTTTTACGCTGAATTCGAATAAAACGTGTAATTCTAAAGTAAGTTTGATAACCAACTTGTACACCTATGACGATCGGTTTCTGAGTTAATTTAATTTATAGAAAAAAAATCGCTACCGCAACCCAAATATAAAAAATCATAACTTCCACAAAATACGACTCAGACAGTTGCAATTTTTACTAGTAATAGCTGAATATTAGTTGTAACGCCTTGACAAAATTGACTAAATAATTTATACAGGGCGTTCAAAATAAAATTCTAAACTTTAAGAACATCAAACACGAATAACTTCGTTTTTTTAAATGGCACCTATCATTTTTTATTTTTTTCAATCGATTCCTTTTTTTATCCTCTTTCGATTCATATAGATACTACCTACTGTTTTATTTGAAAAATTTTGTGTAATTTAGAATTTTTAAAATATAGGTAATTTCATTAATTTTGGCGTAATAAGAGTGTGCCCTGGATAATTGACAACTAACGACAATTAAAACAAAATCACAGTAAAACCTTTTTCATCGCTTAATTTCTGTTGGGGAGATGTTCGAGACAAATGGTAATAAATACTTCAATTCAAATTTTCGTTTTCAATTATTTTTTGTAACAGAAATTAATCGAAAATGCGATTTTTGGCTTCATTTTGCATTGATTTCCGTTAGTTGTCATTTTTCCAATGCACACCTTTTTATGCGAAAAATATTAAAATTGGGTATTTTAAGTAATAATTTAAAATTACTCAAAATTTTTCAAATTAAACAGTACGGAGTATCTATATGAATCCAAAAAGGTTAAAAAAAGGAATCAATTGAAAAAATAAAAAATGATAGGTGCCATTTAAAAAAACGAAGTTATTCGTGTTTGATGTTCTTAAAGTTTAGAATTTTATTTTGAACGCCCTGTATAAATTATTTAGTTCAATTTTGTTAAGGCGTTAGCATTAATATTCAGCTATTACTAGTAAAAATTTCAAAAGTCTGAGTCGTATTTTATGGAAGTTATGATTTTTTTATAATTTGGGTTGCGGTAGCGATTTTTTTTCTATAAATTAAATTAACTCAGAAACCGATCGTCATAGATGTACAAGTTGGTTATCAAACTAACCTTAGAATTACACGTTTTATTCGAATTCAGCGTAAAAAATATACCATTCCTTTTAAAATAACCAAGTTGGTGTCGACTTCCGGTATAACCGGATGTAAATCGAACTTGAAAATTTTTTTAAAAGAAGCGGTATAAATAATAACCAAATGAGTCCAAGTTTCAGAATTTAATTCCTTCTACCAATTCATAGACTTCTAATAGCCCATTAACTTGAAAAACCCTGTAGGGATACAACGTACGTATAATGAATGGTACAAAGATGTATTTTAATCCGGCCAATGCCGGATTTCGCAGCTAGTTATTTATTAAAAACTGCTCAGCAGAGGCATAGAATGAGCTTAAGCACTAAAATTGAAAAATGTTAAGCCGAGAAGTATGCAGATGCACCCTCAGTGAGAGAAAAAAAATAAACATTTATGTTGGTATTATTTATTTTTATTATGGTCTCTTCCCCATTCACTAACCGCTATAACTGATAACAGGAAACCTGAAAAAAAAACATTTATTTCTTTAAGGAATGATAGCAATGTTGGTAACTGGCGATTCTGGTGACATGATGAAATAAATTATTCCGAATGCAGTCACCAAGGTAACTAAACTCGAACCTTCCCCGTGCATAATGAATGAATGCAAATATCAGATTGCACATCGATTATTCATCAGCGATGGTTGTTTAACATTTCCATAGGAAGACCGACACAAAAAATATCAATTACAATTTTTAACAAACAGCCCAAAGTGTGCCTTTCGCTAAACGCCATAACGACGTTATAATTTTATGAAAACTTTCACAGTTATGTAAAGGCTTTATGATTTAAAAGAATCTAGATGTGTCTGTTGTGGCGTTATTTCGTGTTGTGTGTGGATGATGGTTTCTGCACTCGATGGGTCTCTTCTCCTTTTACTTTCAAAGGAAGTTACCGTGCGAATTAGAAAGATAATTTCTTAATGATGCCTCACTAAAATGGTATCAATTAGGTGCATTGCTGTTACCTAACACACAATATTTATTTGGTGAAAGAAAAAACAACAATGACGCTGATTAAGACCATTTTTATATATTTACTAGCAGCAACACCCGGCGTTGCTCGGGTAAGAATAAGATATCACACGTTTGATGGAACATTCTAGAATATTCGCGAATTTATAACTATCCAGAACATACCATAATGATTCAAAACATTCTCTAACTTTATTTAACACTCTGGAACATTCTTGAATGATATTCAAGATTCTGGAACATTTTTGAACATTGCCAAATCATTTTGAATTATTATTTTACTTCTTAGTACATATTTGAACTCCCTGTAACATTCTAAAAAATTCTGCTTCATTCTCATCCCCACTCCGTGCTGTTTGCTGGGTGAGTAGTGACATCAGTAGACGCCTGGAGGGGATGACTAATCGACTGATAATAATTGATCAGTTATCGACCACTGAGAGTTGAAGATTTTTACAGTACTAATATCGCTATTAAAAATTGGGGGTTGGTGGTAAAATGATGAAAATTAAGGGTTATATGTATTTTTTAATGCAAAACCATAAATAAATAAAAATAAAAAATTTTGTATTAAAAATTAAAAAAGGAAGGGGTGGACAACCCTTATCACTTAGGGGTATGAAGAATAGAAAGTTCCTGATTCTCAGACCTACTGAATATGCATATAAAATTTCATAAAAATCAGTCCAGCCGTTTCAGAGGAGTATTGTAACTAACATTGTGACACGAGAATTTTATTAATTAGATTACCAACATGTTTTAATAATATCGAAAAAAACTTTCTCGCCTCTCATTTTTAATGAAATACAATTTCTGACCTTTAAAAGATTAAATCCTAACTTTGTTTTGAGTTGTGTAGTTTTGCAGAGGTCATGTATGACCAGGGTAGGACTGGCCATACTTATAGTCTGGATGACGTTTGCCAGCTGGACCCCTAGCCTCAGCAGGCACCCTACCCTACTTACTTCCAGGTATACGAACTACATGTGAAATAGTTCATTGTTACTTAGAGAGAAATGAAACAGAAAAATTCAAAAAATGGTTGATCCCGAAAACATCACATAAAAGAGACCATAAAATTGTACATTATTAAGGGATTCCCCCAGAAAATTCATCTTATCGAAGTTGACGCCAGTTATTATATCTTAGTTACCAAGATATTTGAGTAATAGAAGTTCGAGAGTTCGAGTTATCAAGTAATAATTACACGTATTTCTCTTAGTTGATGCTGTTGTTACCAATTTGGTTCGACTTATCAAAAAAAAGTTTGAATGTATAATATGCTCTCATTTATTTCTACCATAAATTAATTTTAAAAGTAAATTTTACTAATTTGTCGCAGTAGTAATTTTGTGGGGGTTCCTTTTTTGTGGAGGCTCTGGGCACAGGCCCCAAATGCCTTCACGTTAATTCGGCCCTGTCACTATCTCTGTAAATTGTATTAAACTGCTCTATATCTGCAAAAGGTAGTAGATATTTCTGTATTTCTTAAGACCTTACTAATGAAATTTAAATAATTTGTTGTTCCAGAGGCGGACTGGCCATATAGTCAGTCAGGGTGGCGTTTGCCAGTCGGGACCCTAGCCTCCGCAGGCACCCTACCCTACCTACCTCCACGCTTACGACCTACATGTAAAATAATAATTCATTGTTATTTAGAGCGAAATGAAACAGAAATAATTCAAAAGAATTGTTGCTTTTTTCATATCTTTGCAGATGATGTAAAGCTATACTTGCGTATATGTAGCTTGGATGACGGCAAAAATTTTCAAAAGGATCTTTCCACAGTTCTTCAGTGGTCCGATGACAATAAACTGTCTTTCAACGTCAGTAAGTGTGCAGTCATGTCGTTTTCTAGAAAGAAAAACCAAGTAACATATGGGTACAGCATAAATGGAGTTACCCTAACTCGGTCTGATTTTGTTGTTGATCTGGGAATAACGCTTGATCCTTGTCTAAATTTCTTTGAACATATAAATGGCGTTGTTTCCAAATGTTTAAAGTTATTGGGATTTATTAAGCGATCTACATTGGGTTTTAAATCACCAAATACTATCCTAACTCTTTACAAAACAATGGTCTTACCTATCTTAACATATGCTTGTCCTGTTTGGTCGCCCTATACGAAGTCAAATATTGACGCACTTAAAGGCATTCAGCATAGGCTCCTTCGGCTTCTTTCATTCAAGTCTGGACTTCCAATGGATATTCACGATCATACATATGACCTTTTGATGCAAAAATTTCAACTCAAGGCAATAAACTGGGTACATCGATATCACGATAATCTGTTAACCTACAAAATACTATACGGTCAATTGAAGTGTTTGGAACTGTCAAATAAATTTACAAGTCGTCAAGTCAGTTACGGTCTTAGGACTTTCAGACCTATATCAGAAAGTTCACACTCTGTAAATTACCTTTTTCATGCGCCAGTCTCAAGAATGAAGAGACTATGGAATGTTCTACTGCAAAATATTGGATCCGGGGATTTTAGTGGTATTTCAGACTTTAAAAATAAGTGCAAGAACTTTTGTGTATCATGTGATGATATAAAAAAAAATTGTACACTACGAGCATTTGTTCTCACAGCCGCTATTATTATATAATATTGTAATTGGGTATTTTTTTTGCCCGTTTGAATACAAATAAATAAATAAATAAATATTTAGAATCAATTATACTTGTGGAGGAGCTTTAAAATCACAATGCCAGTGAAAGGCCCCACTCCCAGTCCAACCCTGTGGCGTTCTACATTTTTCCTGATTGTGAGTAATGCCCAAAATAACCTTTCTGATTTTTTGTTGAATATGTCGCTTTGCTGTATACTTTATGTTTATAAATTGATTCTGATCACCATTTAAGGCTTGCACTATTTCCTTCAGGACACAATATAAACAAAGAGCTGGAAATTTAGGCATATATTACCTATGTATGGTATACAGGGTTTTTCAAGTTGATGGGCTATTAGAAGTATATGAATTAGTAGAAGGATTTCAATTCTGAAACTTGGGCTCATTTGGTTATTGTTTATGCCGCTTCTTTTAAAAATATTTTCAAGTTCGATTTACATCCGGTTATACCTGAAGTCGATACCAACTTTGTTATTTTAAATGGAATGGTATATTTTTCACGCTGAATTCGAATAAAACGTGTAATTCTAAGGTAAGTTTGATAGCCAACTTGTTACTTGTACACCTATGACGATCGGTTTCTGAGTTAATTTAATTTATAGAAAAAAAATCGCTACCGCAACCCAAATTATACAAAATCATAACTTCCACAAAATACGACTTAGAGTGTTGAAATTTTTACTAGTAATAGCTGAATATTAGTGCTAACGCCTTGACAAAATTGAATTAAATAATTTATACAGGGCGTTCAAAATAAAATTCTAAAATTGAAAAACTTCAAACACGAATTACTTCGTTTTTTCAAATGTCACCTACTATTTTTTCAATCGATTCCTTTTTTTATCCTCTTTCGATCCATATGGATACTTCCTATTTTATTTGAAAATTTTGGAATAATTTTGAATTATTACTTAAAATAGGAAGTATCCATATAGATCGAAAGAGGATAAAAGAAGGAATCGATTGAAAAAATAAAAAATAGTAGGTGACATTTGAAAAAACGAAGTAATTCGTGTTTGAAGTTTTTCAATTTTAGAATTTTATTTTGAACGCCCTGTATAAATTATTTAATTCAATTTTGTCAAGGCGTTAGCACTAATATTCAGCTATTACTAGTAAAAATTTCAACACTCTAAGTCGTATTTTGTGGAAGTTATGATTTTTTATAATTTGGGTTGCGGTAGCGATTTTTTTTTTATAAATTAAATTAACTCAGAAACCGATCGTCATAGGTGTACAAGTAACAAGTTGGTTATCAAACTTACCTTAGAATTACACGTTTTATTCGAATTCAGCGTGAAAAATATACCATTCCATTTAAAATAACAAAGTTGGTGTCGACTTTCGGTATAACCGGATGTAAATCGAACTTGAAAATATTTTCAAAATAAGCGGCATAAACAATAACCAAATGAGCCCAAGTTTCAGAATTGAAATCCTTCTACTAATTCATATACTTCTAATAGCCCATCAACTTGAAAAACCCTGTATGCGAGCTGCAGTCAAAGCAGCTAAAATGCTGTAAGAAAACGCCTTGTCCATTTAAAAAACAACCCTTTCATTTTATCACGTGTTTACAATACACTAAAACAGGACAACAAAAGTTAATGATTTCTTTTTATGTGAAACATCTATAGGCGCGGGTAAACCGAAGTGTTGGCGTGGCGATTGCATGCCGTGGCGATTCTCTTCCAACTCGGTTCGATGGTATCGTTTACTATAGTAAACTAGAAGATGGAAGTAAATTAATTATGATTGTTGTGTACATTTCATCTAATAAAAAAATGAATGATATTTCATTTTTACATGAGAAATTATTTCCGTACAGTCACAGAGGTTCAATAATTTTTAAAACCAATAAAGATAAACTACCATTGATTTTAGCTGGAGATTTCAATGTAAATTTTGCTAAATATGAATCAATGCCATTAATTACGTTCCTCCAAAAAGAATTTCAATTGCAAATTAACAACAATCCAAGAGAACCTACTACTAGATATGCAACAACAATGGATGCTGTATTTATTAGATGTTATATCCAATACTTTTGTAACATACTTCAGTTATCCTCGACCAATTACCACAGTAATGCTGTCAGAGGCAACATCGATTATAACTACAAATTACTGAAGTCACTGATTAAAAAAATTGAGTTGTCGCAACTTGAAATAAATTTTTGAATTTTTAGTTTTTGTAATTAATAAAAATAAATGTTTATTAAATAAATAGTCATAATTTTCTGGAAAAAAATCGTATTATTTGATTTTTTCATTATGCCATATTTAGTTCCTGTCGTAATATTGTCTTTCATGCATATTGTGCAAACTCGATGTTTCAATCTGCCAGGCTCACATTTTTTTGAATTTTGTTAATACGCTTTCAGTTCTTTAAAACAATTTAAAAAGTGAGATAGCCAGTTTTTTTAAAATATTTTTTGTTGAGACCCTGTATATATTTCACGTTTGTCGAAAAGAAAGAGGAAATTGGGTGTAAAACGTCTTTCATAACGTAACACGTTAGATGTTACATGTACGTATTAATTAATGCAAAGTCAAAGTGCGAAGATAGTCGACCGAGCCATTCTATGTATTGTATAGTGTAGCTATCTATGTATAGTAGAATATACGGCTCCCACGGCCGGCATTGTAAATATGTAACATACCGTGCGAAACATCGTGTGCAACGTGTTGAATACAATTCCAACTTTTAAATTAATTTTCTGCCTCCTTAGCTCGTTTAGATCGTCATATGCATTCAAAAATCGTCAGGAAGAAATTGTAAGCAATATATTTACTTTGCTGTTCCCAGGCTTCTGCTGATTCTTCTTCTTCTTCTTATTCTTCATATTTATGGAACGCTTTATGGCAAATGCATTGAATTCAACTTGACTTATTTTATTACCATATTGTATAATTCTGTTATAATTTAGTGACTACTGTCCTTAGAATGCCGTTGGTCATTAACAGGGTCGGACTGGGAGAGAAGTGCACCAAAAACTATATAAAAATTGGAAATCTCACTTTTTAAGTTGTTTTAAAGAATTGAAAGTAGATTAACAAAACTAAAAAAAAATACTCATTAAACTTTGTTGTCCTGTTTTGGTGTATTGTAAATTTTCTTATAATAAAATTCAACTCGTGATAAAATGAAAGGATTGTTTTTTAAATTGACGAGGAGTTCTCTTATTACAACACTTTAACTGCTTTGACTGCAGCTTGCATACACCATACATATACATAGGTAATATTTGTCCAAATTTCCTGTTTTTTGTTTATAATTGTAGGTCCTGAAAGAAATGGTGCACAGAATCAATTTAGAAACATAAAGCGACATATTCAATAAAAAATCAGAAAGTTCATTTTGGGTTTTACTCACAATCAGTGAAGGTGTAGAACGCCACAGGATCGGACTGGAAGTGAAGGGCCCAGGTGGCATTGTGATTTTAAAGCACCTCCATAAGTCTAATTGATTCTAAATATGAAAATGGCGACCTTTTCAAATTAAGGGGATGTTTTCGGAATAAAAGAGGATCAACAACTTTTTTAATTTTTCTGTTTCATTTCTCTCTAGGTCACAATGAACTAATACTTTACATGTAGGTTGTAAGCTTGGAGGTAGACAGGGTAAGGTGCCCGCGCAGGCTAGGGTCCCGACTGGCAAACGCAACCCTGACTATATGGCCAGTCCGCCTCTGGAACACCAAATTATTTAAATTTCATTAGTAAGGTCTTAAACAATACAGAAGTATCATTTTGCGGATCTAGAGCAGTTTAATAGAATTTACAGAGATAGTTAGGTACAGGGCCGGATTAACGTGAAGGCATTTGGGGCCTGTGCCCAGAGCCTCCACAAAAAAGAAACCCTCACAAATTTATTTTTAAACATATTTTTTCCACTACGGCGACAAATTAGTAAAAATTTACTTTTAAAATTAATTTATGGTAAAAGTAAATGAGAGCATATAATACATTTAAACTTTTTTTTGATAAGTCGAACCAAATTGGTAACAACAGCATCAACTAAGAGAAATACTTGTAATTATAAGTTGATAACCCGAACTCTCTAATTTCTATTACTCGAATATCTTGCTAACTATTATATTATATTATATTCTATAATAACTGGTGTCAACTTCGATAAGTCGAATTTTCTTACCTTAACATTTATAAACAATTACTACAACTGCTGACTATAGAAGATGAAAAAGTTTTGTGTTTAGACTCGGTCGCAATATCAGTATAAGAATACTAGCATCTTGTAATTAATTGTTCATTAAAATTAGTCGCTAAAACCGAAATCGACGTTACATCCGAAGTCGTTACAGCCAAATTTTATTCTTAAATTCAAGGGACTTATGTATGTGTTATCTCGTTATAACCAAAAGGCCGTTACAACCGAAGTCGTTATAAATGAAATCCACTGTATTTCAAAACATATGTTTTTTATATCATTCGGCAGCATTTAAAATGTTCTTCTTCTATATTTTTATGTTCTGGGCCGTAAGCCTTTTTGCCGACGTCATTACACAAAAACTTTCATTCCTTATTTTTGCTCCCTTTAGGGTAAAATTTTTACAAACTTTAAGTGTCGTATTTATATCTAATGAAAAGCCCAAAAAATAAGTTTCAAACCTCTAGCTTTATTTATACTTATCTATCTCTGTACCTATTTCTCATTTAAATCGGTTCAGTAGTTTGGGCGTGATTGCGTAACACACAGACAGACAGAGTTACTTTCGCATTTATAATATTATAGATTAATATAGTTCAATTATAGTTTAAAATAGTTTATATAGCTTAGTAATCAACTACTTTTATTGATCCAAATAAACAAAACCTCTATAAGAAAACACAAACAAACGTTTCTGCAAATAAACTTTTATTACTCGACAATTGTTTCGAACCTAGACGGTCATTTTCAAGAGTACCTACTACAAACGGTTACTAATCTTAAAATGTAAATGACAATGTTTATATAGGTATTACAATTAGGGGGTGGGGTGCAAAAAGTAACAATTAGAATTTTGAAATGACTAAGGGTGTATTGTAATTTAAAATTTCTACAATACACCCTTAGTCATTTCAAAATTCTAATTGTTACCTTTTGCACCCCACCCCCTAATTGTAATACCTATATAAACATTGTCATTTACATTTTAAGATTAGTAACCGTTTGTAGTAGGTACTCTTGAAAATGACCGTCTAGGTTCGAAACAATCGTCGAGTAATAAAAGTTTATTTGCAGAAACGTTTGTTTGTGTTTTCTTATTAAAATGTTTCTCCACGAATGCACCCACGATAGTTTAAAAACCTCTATAACTTTTTACACTTAATATTTTAATTTTCTGGGCCGTAAGCTTTTTGGACGACGTCATTACACAAAAACTTTCATCGGCTAATTTTATCCCCTTTAGGGTAAAATTTTTAGAAACATTGAATGTCGTATTTATTTATATCTAATCAAAAGCCTAAAAAGTAAGTTTCAAGCTTGTATCTTTAAAAATTACGGAATTTCCACACAAACTTTCCTATTTCAACCCCTTACAACCCTTTTTTTCGCATTAAAAAGTAGCTTATGTCCCTTCTCAGGCTCTAGACTATCTCTGTACTAAATTTCATTTAAATCGGTTCAGTAAATTTTAGGCGAGATTGTGTAGCATACAGACAGAGTTACTTTCGCATTTGTAATATTCCGCGAATTCATTTCCATCGATTTTCCCATGGGAATAAGATATTTTCCCGCAGTAAAACGTAGCCTATGTGTTAATCCAGGATGTCAGCTAACTCCATACCAAATTTTATTAAAATCGCTCCAACCGTTTAGACGTGAAGAAGTAACAAACATACACACTCACACATTCACAAACTTTCGTGTTTATAAATATTAGTGTGATTACCCATGCTCTTTCTTTTGTTAAAAAAATGTACCTATTTAATTAGGTAATAAATATTTTATAAAATGATGTACATATTTCCTGGATTATTAACTGTATTCAAGGATGTTAAGCATCATTTAGGAATAAACAACTTTACAGTTTTTTGTGACGATGCAATTAAATTCTACCACCGCACAGTCTTGCAACAAGCTAGGTAACTATAAAAGTTTGTGGTATCTATAATAAATAAAGGCCAAAGAAATTTGTAAACATTTTGAATTGCTTCAGATTGCTGGCGTAATAATAAGCTTAGATTAATAAGTAATTAATCATTCCCTAATAATTCATATTTTGTAATAGAGTATTTTCAATGAAAAATTTCGTTACCTACAAATCGCCAATTAACTCGAAAATTTCTCAAACGCTTGCATAATAGCAACTTATTTCGCTTTTCCTTCTTTCTAAATCTAAATCTAATATATATATAAAATGCTAATGTTAGTACGTAAATACACGGTTTTCTCTTCTCTACCTACTCCAATCAACTTCCTGTTAGGGTGGTAAATACCCCTTGGTCTCCAGGTGGGAGTAAGGAAGTTTGGTCGCGGTGGGTGGAAGTGGGTGGTTGTAGGTGGCAGAAAGGGGAAAAGAAATATTTCTGTCCTTTTTTAAGTCATAAGGACTTCCGGAAAGTTCTAAAAATTTCTGAGATTGATCTAGAAAGTTTCAGAAAGTGTACATCTACGTTTGACCGATTTTTATGAAATTTTATATAATTATATTAGTGAAACTACCAAGTGTTTTTTATCTCTTTTTTTATCTCTTCTTTTAATTTTATCTCTTCTTTTAAATTTTATATGCATATTCAGTAGGTCTGAGAGTCGGCTACTATCTATTTTTCATATCACTAAGTGATAGGGGTTGTACACCCCTAACTGTTTTTTTATTTTTGGAACATAATTTTAATTTTTAATTTTTTTATAATGTGGTATTAAAAAATACATACAACTCTAACTTTTCACCCTTCTACCACCAACACCCAATTTTTAATAGCGATATTAGTACTGTAATAATCTTCAACTCTCAGTGGTCGATAACTGATCAATTATTATCAATCGATTAGTCATCCCCGCCAGGCGTCTACTCATGTCGCTACTCACACAGCAAACAGCACGGAGTGGGGATGAGAATGAAGCAATTTTTTTACAATGTTACAAGGAGTTCAAATATGTTCTAAGAAGTAAAAGAATATTTTATTATCTATAACATTTCAGAATGATTTGGCAATGTTCAAGAATGTTCCAGAATCTTGAAGATCATTCAAGAATGTTTCAGAATGTTAAAAAAAGTTATAAAATGTTTTGAATCATTATGGGATGTTCTGGATAGTTCTAAATTCGCGAATATTCTAGAATGTTCCGTAAAACGTGTGATATATTTTTACCCGAGCAACGCCGGGTATTGCTGCTAGTTATATAATAGATAAAATGAATTCTAAATTTTTAACAGTTGTTTAAGATGGCGTTTCCTCAACAACAAACCGATTATTGTATGTGTAGGTATTTCTTAAATTAATGTAAACAGCAGATGTTTGTTATAATGTTGCGATTTCCGTGTTTTATTATTTTTTTAAAGTACATTCCAAATGTATTAAAATTATATAATCAGGAGATTCTGTCTATTATTTAATTATGCAATTATTACTATGTAGATAAAACGTAAAAGTAATTATGTAATTTATGAGCACTTACTGTAACTAAAATTGGCAAAGTAAACGATTTGTTGAAAAAAAAACTTTGATTTACAATGAAGTTCAGTTGTTAAAATTAAACTAGAAAATAGAGAAGAGAAGAAGACATACATAACATTAAAATAAGGTGAAGGTTAGGTTAGATTATTTAAAAATAATATCTTGGGTCTCTAATATTTAAGTTTGGTCTTAAATTAGCGTTCAAGAAGCTCTTAGTTTTGGAATTTTTGAAGTTCATTTTGCTCATTTTATTGTGCCAACCGGCTTAAGACCATGGAATTTTAACCCAGAGAAATATTATTGAAGAGAGTCAATTGTATTCTTCTTATTGATTTGTGGTATTAGCCCCTAGAAGGCCTTTAATTTTGACATTTTCGAGGTTCACTTTGGTCATCTTTTGTGCCAGCCAATTCCAAGGAATTTTCATCCAGAGAGAGGTCGACGTATTATTGAAAAGAGTCAATTGTATTCATCTTATCGTTTTGTAGTATTAACCACAACAAAGCCTCTAATTTTCGAAATTCATTTTAGCCACTGTATTGTGCAGGTTTGTGGCCATACAAATTTACCTAAGAGATCAATTTATTTTAGAAGGGAGTCCTTTGTATCCTTCTTACTGATTTGTGCCATTAGTCTCTAAAAACCCCTTAATTTGGTAATTTTTTAAATTCATTTTTGCCACTTTTGTTTGCTAATTTCAAACCATATGAAGTCAACCAAGAGAAATATCGACTTATTGTCGAATAGAGTCGATTGTATTATTTTTATTGATTTGTGGTGGCATCAGCCCCTAGAAGGCCCTTAATTATGACATTTTCGAAATTCATTTTGGTCACCTCTTCGTGCCAGCTAAGACTATGGAATTTTAACTTAGAGATGTCGACATACCATTGAAGAGAATCAATTGTCGAAAGGAGTCTTGTATTATTCTTATCGATTTGTGCCACTAGTCCCTAAAAACCCCTTAATTTCGTAATTTTTTATCCAATTTTGCCACTTGTTTGCTAATTTTAAACCATATGGAGTCAGCCAAGAGAAATATCGACTTATTGTCGAATAGAATCGATTGTATTATTTTTATTGATTTGTAGTGGCATCAGCCCCTAGAAGGCTCTTAATTATGACATTTTCGAAATTCATTTTGGTCACCTCTTCGTGCCAGCTAAGACTATGGAATTTTAACTTAGAGATGTCGACATACCATTGAAGAGAATCAATTGTCGAAGGGAGTCTTGTATTATTCTTATCGATTTGTGCCATTAGTCCCCAAAAACCCCTAATTTCGTAATTTTTAAATCCATTTTTGCCACTTTTGTTTGCTAATTTCAAAACCATATGGAGTCAACCAAGAGAAATATCGATTTATTGTCGAAGAAACTCGACTGTATTATTTTTATTGATTTGTGGTGGCATCAGCCCCTAGAAAATGCTTTTTGGCTAACTTTTTCTGTCAGTTTGAGGCCAAACAAATTCACATAAAAGAAATATTGATTTATCTTATAAAATTTTAACCATACGATGGTACATTTGTTGGGAAGCATAGCGAAATATTAAGAAATAAAACAGTAATTTGGATAGATCGAAACAATTGTCGAGTAGACAACAATCAATATGTGAAACTTATCCAAATCACTCTTGTTTAATTCTTAATATATCGATTTATCGTCGAAAGGGGTCGATTATTCTTTTCTCATTTATATTGTGAAATTAGCCCCTACAAAATTCTTAATTCATTGTCACATTTTGGCGCATTTTGTCCACTTAGTTTGGCAAATTTCATGCCACAGAAATTCGACCTAAAGAGATATCGACGTGTCGTCGGAGGGAATCGATCAGTTGATTGTATTCTCGTTGATATTATGATTGTGGTATTCAAATCAGGTACGTCCACGTTCATGGACTAATACGTCGTTACCATATTAAGAAGAAACTAAATAGAGAAGATAGCCATCGGTTTCAGCGTGTGACACACCATCATCGCAGTGTCTGTCTGGGCTACCTGTTGAACCGTAACCATGTTTCTGGGACCGTTATGTGAATTCGTGTGTACCGATGGATCGTTAACTGAAATAAGAACTTATTTGCCTAGTAAATTACAATGCAATGGTCGGCTCCATATTTTTATTCCTGTCGCAATTGCGGCTCACTGTTTTTTTTCCTTTCTTTCGCACATCGTATAATTAGTTTCTTCTCCTGGCAATAATATCAGCGGGAGAATAATAAGAATTGGTCTTCATCATTGTACTGTACACTTCCGGGTAAAACTATAAATAGAAATGGGTACGACAGGTGTCTTATATCTGGTTTGTGACAGAAGTTACCTGGTTTACGAGGAGACGACGTTAAGGCCTCTAATTGCAAGATTTACTGCAATAGTATTAACGCCACATGGACAGGTAGGTAATTAGCAAGCAGGTAAATTGGGAAGAAAGGATTGGAATGCTAAAGTCAATTCTTAATCTCAGAACGGATTTAAGAAGCTATTATATTTTCTTGATGATTTCCAGTAGGTACTAAAAGTATAAATACCAAGAATTCTATAAAGGCAAATTAAAAGTATCAAATATTAAAGGTTCTTCCATTTGAGGACCTATTACATCAAAAAATATATTTCTAGAAGTCCCAAAAGCTTTTTTTTTTAATTGACATTAATAATAGACGCAATGCTCTTTCTTTTCTCTCTCATGAATTGCTATCAATGCTATCAAAATAGACCCAACTGGTAAATAATTAATGGAAGTTAGACAAGGAGTTGACTTTTTAATAATGTCTAAAGTCATAAACAACTTCTTTGTGATATAAGTGTTGTTCAGTCCACAGAACTATTGATTTCTTATTGATTTATTGGTTGAGAGTGATTATTAATTTTAGATACTTTTTAGATCTACAGTAAACTTCATCCAAGTTCAAATTCCAATATGATCTTTATTTTTTACGAATTGACATTAATATTACATACATCCAATTTATAAATTGTTAATTGTAATAGACAAAGGATAGTCTTTTTAGAAATGTCTGAAACCTTTAATAGGTTCTTCGTCACTTATATATTCTTCAGACCACAGGACTATCGATTGTTTATTGATTTATTAGTTGCTATTAAGATCCTCCAATCTTCGATACTTCGTAGATCTATGGGAGGGTGAATCCATGTCCCACCTCCAATAATTTAAAACAGAAGCACTCAACATTGAATTTTTTAATGATTCAGTGCTCTTTAATTTTTTTCTCGTTAATTGGCTTCAAATTAGACCCAACTGGTAAATAATTCATCGAAGTTAGACAAGAAGTAGACTTTTTAATAATTTCTAAAGTCATAAACAATTTTTTTATCATATCAGTGTTCTTCAGTCCATAGAACTATTGATTTCTTATTGATTAATTGGTTGGGTTTGTGATTCTCCATTTTTGATATTTTTTGGATCTACAGTAAAGTTAATCCAATGCCAAATTCCAATATGATCTTTAACCGATTTTTTAAGAATTGACATTAATATTACATCCAATTTATAAATTGTTAATTGTAATAGACAAAGGGTGATCTTTTTAGAAATGTCTGAAACCTTTAATAAGTTCTTCGTCATTTATATATTCTTCAGATGCTAGGACTATCGATTATTTATTGATTTATTAGTTGCTATTAAGATCCTCCAATCTTCGATACTTTATGGATCTACGTATAGCAAAGTGAATCCATGTCCCACCTCCAATAAGTTAGAATAAAAGCAGTCAACATTGAATTTTTTAATGATTCAGTGCTCTTTAATTTTTTTCTCGTTAATTGGCTTCAAACTAGACCCAACTGTTAAATAATTAATCGAAGTTAGACAAGAAGTAGACTTGTAAATAATGTCTAAAGTAATAAACATTTTTTTTATCATTTCAGTGTTCTTCAGTCCATAGAAGTATTGATTTCTTATTGATTTATTGGTTGGGTTTGTGATTCTCCATTTTTGATATTTTTTGGATCTACAGTAAAGTTAATCCAATGCCAAATCCCAATATGATCTTTAACCGATTTTTTACGAATTGACATTAATATTACATCCAATTTATAAATTGTTAATTGTAATAGACAAAGGATGGTCTTTTTAGAAATGTCTGAAAACTTTCATAATTTCTTCGTCATCAATATATTCTTCAGATCCCAGGACTATCGATTATTTATTGATTTATTGGTTGCTATTATGATTCTCAAACCTTCGATACTTTATGGGTTTTTAGCAAAATTAATCCATGTCCCAAATTGAATCAGTTAGAATAGAAGCATTCAAAATTGAATTTTGTAATTATTGAATGCTCTTCTGGTGAATTGCTATCAAAATAAACCCAACTGGTAAATAATTCATCGTGAAGTGAACTTTTGAATAATGTCCAAAGTCATATAAAGAAAATATATTTCTTGAAGTCCCAAAAGCTTCTTAAGAAGACTGTAATTGTGCCATTTTTCTAACATGGTAATTCGATGTTTCGCAAAGTACAAGAGAAATTATCTTACACACCATTTGAAACAAATTAGATACATTTCAAAAGAACCGTGAGTTCGAATAGCGGATGGGTTCCAGTTCTGATGAAATCTTTTCGCGCCACAGATACCAAAATAATAACGATAATTTGAATGAAATACAAATTATATCACAAGATGAAAAAGACCGTTGTGCGTGCTGGCAGTATTACCGTAATAACATTTTCTGTGTGAATTGTAAAAAGCCATAACATTTACAACTACTGCGAATCGGTGTTGGAAAACGTTAGACAAACAGATGGAAAAAAGTTAATTGACTTTATGCTCTCTCTAATGGCAGAAACGTCTCTATGCAGTCAACTTGAACCACTTCTGCTAAGATTGTTCTTCAATGGCAAGTTTCTTCTTACTTTACTTTGATATGTAAGTAAGTAAGTGAAGAAGTAGGAATTGTAAGGTCAACAGACTAGAAGATGAAAACCAACATAACATAAATCCTTAAATATGGAGCCAAACTAATTGCATTTTTGGGCTACCCTGTACACAAAGTCTTATCTAATATATAAAATTCTCGTGTCACAATGTTAGTTACCATACTCCTCCGAAACGGCTTGACCGATTTTTATGAAATTTTATATGCATATTCATTAGGTCTGAGAATCAGGAACTGTCTATATTTCATACCCTTAAGTGAAAATGGGTTTTCCACCCCTAACTTTTGTTTTTTATTTTTTGGACAAAATTTTTTTTTTTTTTTTTTATGATTTGACATCAAAAAATACATATAACCCTTAACTATCACCCTTCTACCACCAACCCCCATTTTTTAATAGCGATATTAGTACTGTAATAATCTTCAACTCTCAGTGGCCGATAACTGATCAATTATTATCAATCGATTAGTCATCCCCGCCAGGCGTCTACTGATGTCACTACTCACCCAGCAAACAGGGACGGAGTGGGGATGAGAATGAAGCAGATTTTTTTACAATGTTACAAGGGAGTTCAAAAATGTTCTAAGAAGTAAAAGAATGTTTTATTATAACATTTCAGAATGATTTGGTAATGTTCAAGAATGTTCCAGAATCTTGAATATCATTCAAGAATGTTTCAGAATGTTAAAAAAAGTTAGAAAATGTTTTGAATCATTATGGGATGTTCTGGATAGTTCTAAATTCGCGAATATTCTAGAACGTTCCATCAAACGTGTGATATATTCTTGCCTGAGCAACGCCGGGTATTGCTGCTAGTCCCTTATAAAATAGTTAAGTCAATATTATACATGCCTATATTCGGTGGCATGTTTTCACGTATTCCACATGCCATTCACTCTAGAACTTAGCGAATATGCTTACCTATAGGAACTCATACCGTGTAAATACTTAGTTTCTTTTCCATTCTCCACAAGAAATCTTGACTTGCTCAACAAAACACTTCTACCACCCACCTTCTGAATGTACGTGCTTTCAATACGTAACTATTTTTGCACGTAATGTTTTTTTGTGAGTTTAAATACATAACACTTTTAAGTGAGTACAGATAGCCTTTGCCAGTGCAATGGTGAAATCAACTAATCAAAATATGTACATACCTATCAATAATCCAGGTAGGTAGCTACTTAAAAGTAATTCAGAATCTTACAAACTATTGCTTACTGTGTACTATATGGGAGCTCTTGGAGCAAATGTTCGATGGTAATGAGATTGTAACAGAAGAGACCACTTTGTACTTATTTTAGGATTTTATTGTTGGTTGAAATTTCAGTTCTCCAATCTTCGATACTTTTTTAATTTACAAGAGTAGTAGAGTGGATTCAAGTCCAAAGTACAATAAATTAGACAGAAATATTCAGAATTATTTCTCACGAACTGATACCAAAATAAGCCCAGTTGGTAAATTTTTATTGAAATTAGACAAGGGGTCCATGCGTAAAATCATAAACAATTTCTTTATAAGATATGTGTTTTTAAATCCACAGAACTATTGATTCCTTAATGACTCATTGTTTGGGATTGTGATTCTTCAATTATCAACACTTTATAGGTCTACAGCAAAGTGACTCTACGTCCCAAGTAAGAACAAAGCACTCAACATAGATTTTTTTAATGATTCAGTGCTCTTTAATTTTTTTCCCATTAATAGACCCAACTGGTAAACAATTCATTGAAATTAGACAAGAATAATGTCCACAGTCATAAACAAATTCTTTATCATATCAGTGTTCTTTAGTCCATAGAACTAATGATTTCTTATTGATTTATTGGTTGGGTTTGTGATTCTCCATTTTTGGATCTACAGTAAAGTTAAACAAAGTCCAAATCCCAATATGATCTTTAACCCATTTTTTACGAATTGACATTAATATTACATCCAATTTATAAATTGTTTAATGTAATAGACAAAGGATGATCTTTTTAGAAATGTCTGAAACCTTTAATAAGTTCTTCGTCATTTATATATACTTCAGATCCCAGGACTATGGATTATTTCTATTATTTATTGATTTATTAGTTGATATCACGATTCTTCAATCTTCGATACATACTTTATGGTTCTACAGCAAATTGACTCCACGTCCCAACTCCAATAAGTAAGAACAAAAGCCCTCAACATTGCATTTTTTTACTGATTCAGTGCTCTTTAACTTTTTTCTCATTAATTGGCCCAACTAGTAAACAATTAATTGAAATTGGGCAAGAAGTGGACATTTTAATAATGTTCAAAGTCATAAACAACTTCTTTGTCATATAGGTGTTCTTCAGTCTATAGAACTATTGATTTGTTATTAATTTATTGGTTGGGTTTGTGATTCTCCATTTTTGGATCTACAGTAAAGTTAAACAAAGTCCAAATTCCAATATGATCTTTAACCCATTTTTTACGAATTGACATTAATATTACATCCAATTTATAAATTGTTAATTGTAATTGACAAAGGATGATCTTTTTAAAAATGTCTGAAACCTTTAATAAGTTCTTCGTCATTTATATATACTTCAGATCCCAGGACTATGGATTATTTCTATTATTTATTGATTTGTTAGTTGATATCACGATTCTTCAATCTTCGATACATACTTTATGGTTCTACAGCAAATTGACTCCACGTCCCAACTCCAATAAGTAAGAACAAAAGCACTCAACATTGCATTTTTTTACTGATTCAGTGCTCTTTAACTTTTTTCTCATTAATTGGCCCAACTGGTAAACAATTAATTGAAATTGGACAAGAAGTGGACTTGTAAATAATGTCTAAAGTAATAAACATTTTTTTTATCATTTCAGTGTTCTTCAGTCTATAGAACTATTGATTTGTTATTAATTTATTGGTTGGGTTTGTGATTCTCCATTTTTGGATCTACAGTAAAGTTAAACAAAGTCAAAATTCCAATATGATCTTTAACCCATTTTTTACCAATTGACATTAATATTACATCCAATTTATAAATTGTTAATTGTAATAGACAAAGGATGGTCTTTTTAGAAATGTCTGAAACCTTTAATAAGTTTTTCGACATTCTTCAGACCCCAAGACTATAGATTATTTAATGATTTATTGGTTGCTATCATGATTCTCCAATATTCGATACTTCATGGGTCTATAGCAAAGTGAATCCATGTCTCAAATTCAATAATTTAGAACAGAAGCACTCAACATTGAATTTTGTATTTATTGAATGCTCTTCTCTTGAATTGCTATTAAAATAGACCCAACTGGTAATAGTTTCATTGAAATTAGACAAGAAGTAATAAAATAACTTTTTGTCATATAGTGTTCTTCAGTGCATAGACTATTGATTTCTTTTGATTTATTGGTTGGGATTGTGATTCTCCAATTTTAAATATTTTTTTGGATCTACAGAAATGTCCAAATCCCAATATGATCTTGAACCCATTTTTTACGAATTGGCATTAATATTAACATCTAATTTATAAATTGTTAATTGTAATAGACAAAGGATGGTCTTTTTAGAAATGTCTGAAACCTTTAATAAGTTTTTCGACATTCTTCAGACCCCAAGACTATAGATTATTTAATGATTTATTGGTTGCTATCATGATTCTCCAATATTCGATACTTCATGGGTCTATAGCAAAGTGAATCCATGTTCCAAATTCAATAAGTTAAAACAGAAGCACTCAACATTGAATTTTGTAATGATCGAATGCTCTTCTCATGAATTGCTATTAAAATAGACCCAACTGGTGAATAATAATTAATTGAAATTAGACAAGAAGTAAGCTTTTTAATAATGTCATAAACAATTTCTTTGTCAAATATGTGTTCTTCAATTCACAGAACTATTTATTTACTATTGATTTATTGGTTGGGATTGTGATTCTTCAATCTTTTTCTTCTTTTTGATACTTTTTGGATCTAAATTAAAGTTAATCCAAATCCAAATTCCAATAAATTAAAACTAAAATACTCAAGATGGTATTTTTTTAAGGAATATATAACCTTTTGCAGCCCATTTTTTATGAATTGACGTTAATATTGGACCCAATTTGTAAATCATTTATTGGAATAGACAAAAGGTGGTATTTTTAGAAATAACAGAAGCCGTTAACAACTTCTTCGTCATTTATTTATTTATTTATTGATTTATTAGTTGCTATTGTGATTCTCCAATCTTCGATACTCTTTATATCTTCAGCAAAATGTCCAATAGCCAGAACAGAAGTGTTCAGGATTGTATTTTTGAAGACTATAAGGTCTTAAGATTAAACTCAGATGTTATAAATAAATCCTGTACTGAAATCTGATATTTTTAAAAATGCCCGAAATTTTCAAACTATCAAAAATTTCTTCGATCTTTACAAATCAACTTCACAACTGAAGGTATTCATCAGTCAACATTAATTGGAATAATCGTAATCTTGAGCAGCTTTTGCAAAGTTGTAATTCCTTTTCAAGGATGATTGTAGATTGTGCCTAAGACTCGGTCATATCAAAATGTGAGAAAAAAATCATTTGTGGATGTTTGCACTTAATTATAATTGCTGATTCCCCTTTTTCTCATCTTCAAGTAAATAAAATCGTCACCCATTAACATTAGTATCTGTAAGTAAGTAAATCTCATTTTGCTGACATTTTCATTTTTATCAGCAATTGTTTGACACAAAGAACCTCTGTAAAGGTTGATAGTGTCGTCGATTTTCTTATGTCTCATTAATTATATCTATATCTTCTTTCATACACATACTACTTATAGTTATTCGTGATGATGAAATGGCACATGGTCGAGTCGAGTCGGGGGTCTTCCAGCAAGGTACTTGCTGATGTCGAATCGGCATGATATTTACTTCTTCAGCGGCCACTGTTGCGATCGGTTCATAGCCATTGTCCGTCCATCCTCTAACCCATCGTCCGCGGCGTCGGTCGGTAGTCTGTGTTGAGCTAGTGCGTTTCTTTTGCTTCTTGGTGCCCATCAGAGAGTGGTGTCTTGTATAGAGATCTCGTCCACCGTTTTGTAGCGGTCAAGGCCGAGCATTAGTGACCGCAGTGCCGAGGGGCTGTCGCAGTTCTTGAAGTTTTACATTGCACAACTTCGTATTATTATTATGCGACTACTATCATATTAACCAACTAGTTGCTGTAAAAATTGACGTACCACCAACCATCATCATCCGCAAATTTATACTTGACGCTATTTTGTGAAGGACCTACTCAGTGGGTGATTCCCAGTTCTCAACTGCTGCAAGCTCCCAGGGGCAGCTAAAAAGATTATCCTTACGCTTCTGACAGGTATTTAAAGTCATTTTGCTTTATCTGTAGACGGTTATCTTTGTACGTTTACTTAAATATTTCAAATATAATATTAGTTTGATTTAAATTTTCATTCTAAAGTCCTCAATATGTACCAAAGAGATTTAAGTTTACATCTTGGGATATTTTCTATTAATAAATATTTATAGATTTTTTGTGTGTAAAAAAATTATAATTATTATTTAAACATTCTCAAAAAATTCTTAGAAATGCATAATTAATGTAATTGATATACAAGAGATTTCTAAGGGTGTTAAAGGAAATTTTCAGCCTTAAAGTTAAATAAAATCTATCTGGTGTCATCCTTTGGTCTGTTGTGGCAAAAATGTAAAATTACGAACCTTTGATTTCTTGCGGAGTAAAAAATTCCAGGAACATCATAAATAATATCTGTCGACGATATT
Source organism: Agrilus mali (assembly GCA_029378335.1). Classification (NCBI taxonomy): domain Eukaryota; kingdom Metazoa; phylum Arthropoda; class Insecta; order Coleoptera; family Buprestidae; genus Agrilus; species Agrilus mali. Next base: position 10,219,273 of record CM055663.1, on the reverse strand, counting down.
TTTACTAATTTTAGGGCCAAAAATAACTTTTTGTGGCCTTCACCCCTTTTAGTATTTCGTACAAAAAAGGAAAGATAAATTTTTTGGTAAAACTTAATGATTTTGAAGAATAACTGCTGCTTTTGCTAAAAAAGTTTGTGAACTAAATAAAAGTTCATTAATTTAAAAAAAATACTAACAAAAAAAATTTTTCAAACCCCAAAATTTTCTGTCATTAATTTTTAAAATCGTGATAAGAAACCTTTGATGATATATTATCCCTAGTACTCCTTTTAGTTTTCCATCAAGGATCGTGTAAATTATAAGAAAACCTAAAAAACTTCGCTAAGTAAATAAAAAAAAAAAAAGTTTGTTTTATTTACATTTACATTCCTATTGTTTGTTTAAAACAATCACCTTTGTTGTTATTATTTGTTTATAAATTTTATTAATTCTTTTGTCAGCACTTTTTACATATTGAAATACGTGTTAATGATATAAATAGATAGTAAATCTTCTTGTCGTCTGTAGGTAAGCGTGTTTGTGTGACTTCAATTTCACGCCGGACACTTTGTTCCGGTACATTCGGTTAATTAAAATTCATTAGATATTCATGATTGGTCGGTAAACACATGTCATTCTAATTGATCAGCAGAATGTCTAATAATATAGGTAGAATAGGTTTGTTTAAATGTAGTCCATCGTGTTTTGAGAGCATGCACGTAATCGGCGGTCTAGTTTGTAATTATTATTGTAAGCTAATTAGCCGAAAATACCCATATAATTATAATACACACAAACGAGATGTTCTGATGTGATTTGATGTGACATGGGACATTTCAAAATCCGAATAATGGCAACTTTCATTATCTTACGCAATTAATTAATTAATTAATTTGTGATGGAGAACACGACAGGGTTTTGAAATCTATAAAATTTGTTATGAAATCGTCCAAAATCACATTAAGTCATTAAAAATTCCTAACACTAGATAGTTAATAAATAATATGAACTACGAGGGTGAAGACTACCAAGGGAAAAATGGCGACGTAATAGGTGCCTAAATTCTATTGGCAGCTCGTTCTGCTCATGTGCATTAAGCTCCCTAACGATTAACTAACTGTCTCAGAAGCGTAGCCAATAAAATATAGTTATACTCTAGTCAAAAATTTCATTTTATGCTAAATTCAAAGATACTTCGTGTAATATTGAAAAAAAAAGTAGTATCTTAGTTGCATGTTGTTTTTGAGAGTAACAACATAATTCTTTAAATTGTATCCAAACCAAACGAAATTGCAGTTTCGCAAAAGTTATTTATTTTCACGAACGTGATAACTGTTTCGTCAAACACCGGTTACTCCATCAGTAGCTGTTGCATCGCCCTATAATACGTAAATAAAAATAATAAAATGCTTAATTTAACGTGTCAAGGTTTTGAAATAATAATTTTGTTTGGCGAATGAACGGATCATTCTTTTTTTTTTATTATTTTCACAAACTGTGTCAAATTGATCCTTTTAGATGATAGCCAGTAAAATCAAAGTAGGTCGTGCACACACATCCATACAAGTACACGTATCTAGATACACATAACCACAGGAAAATAGATAAGATAAAATTGCTAAGCTTACATTTAATAGGTAAATTATTTGCCTTAATCTTATTTGTTTAAGTAGGTAATTAACAACGAAATTAAAATTGAAACAATTGTATTGTGTACAGTTTTGTTGTAAAATAAATTTATACTTTTGAAGATGCCACACCATGGCGAAACATTAACGAATTTTCCTTGATTTCCCCTTGATAGTAGGATGAAACCCATTGGAAAATGAAGAGAATATAACAGAAATGAAAAGAAAAATGATTTACGGGCGATCTGAGGTCGGGAGGGGGAAGGGTGTGAGTTTTTAAGGGTAAAAACGGTTTTCCTTGATTTCCGGAAAAACTACAATTGTTATGGAAAAAAGTTAAATGGCAAAGTTGTAGGTAATAAAAAGATTTACAACTTTTGTATTTACACTTTTGTCACATAACCTCAAAATTTGTGTGAAAAATTCAAATAACCAACTTTTTGGTTTTTTATTTTTCTTTTACAAAAAAATTGTTTTTTCACAAAATTTGGTGAAAACTTAGCTATTTATGTCCCAAACACGCTGTAATTTTTTTGATTTGAAACATTTATTTTTTCACCTTATTTTTATTTAATATCGAAAAAGCACCCTAATTTTCAATCGAAAACGTTGGTGGGCTTTTTCTTTTATATGACATAAATGTAATTAGAATTTAATAAAACAACTTTTTTACTGAAAAAAATAGCAGCGGTCATATTTTTTAGATAAAATTCGCTTCGTTTTTTTTTCATTTCCTGAGAAAAACTTACCATAGTAATGTATATTTTTTTTTAACACCATCAGAAAGTAGATTTCAACGAAGAAAAAGCTCACCAACATTCTTAAAAAAGCAGATATTTTGACGTGAGAATTTTCGATTGAAAATTAGGGTGCTTTTTCGATATTAAGTAAAAATAAGGTGAAAAAATAAATATTTCAAATCAAAAAAATTACAGCGTGTTTGGGACATAAATAGGTGTTTTCACCAAATTTTGTGAAAAAAAAATTTTTTTTGTAAAAGAAAAATAAAAAAGCAAAAAGTTGGTTATTTGAATTTTTTACACAAATTTTGAGGTTATGTGACAAAAGTGTAAATACAAAAGTTGTAAATCTTTTTATTACCTACAACTTTGCCATTTAACTTTTTTCCATAACACTTGTAGTTTTTCCGGAAATCAAGAAAAACCGGGTTTTTTTACCCTTAAAAACTCACACCCTTCCCCCTCCCGACCTCAGATCGCCCGTAAATTATTTTTCTTTTTATTTCTGTTATATTCTCTTCCTTTCCCAATAGGTTTCATCCTACTATAATTTTTTTTGGTTTCAAAAATTATCTGCCCTGGTCTATTAAGTAGGTACTCCCTAAGTACCTAAAATAATAAAAATAAACATTTATTTGTTGTTACTTCATAAATTGAGATTTAGTAGTCATATTTTGATACAGTTTTCTCTGTTATATAGAAAATTGTATCTACAGATTAATTTATGTTTCTACATGACAAAATTACTTTAGAAATTTTGAGATATGCTAATAGACAATAAGTCTTTTTTTATGTAAGAATTTTTAACAGCAGTCTGAATAAGCCACAATGTGAAGTAAATTCAAGAGAGTATAATATCAAAAATGCCCCTAACAAAAATTGTGAATATTATTTTTAATTGATCTTTAAACATCACAATTTTCAATTTGTGCATTTTTCTCGAAAACTAAATATTAGAAAAATCGTAATGCTCGAATGTAATATTGTGAAAAACCTTGGAAAATGGTAATTCATTAAAAAATCAGAACTTCGTTAATTTAACGTTTGAAACATCGATTTTTTGGTAAAAACTTGTGATTATAGTGCAGGTGAGGGTTTCTGTCGAACTTTTTGTAAATAACAATATTCTAGTCGCTCGATTACTTCAAATTATTAAAGTTAAATGATTAATAAATAAAACGTATACCTCATTTATTACTTAAATTCTTAGTAACCAAAAATATTATGCACATATTGCCATTTCGATTTAGTGTTTGGACTTTCCTCGTTGTCGTTATTTTTCAGCTCAATATGAGTAGGTAATATTTGCATACGATTTTCTGGTTACTTATGAGAATTTAAATGAAAAAGTTAAATGAACGTTTTGTTAATTAATAATTTAACTTTAATAATTAGTATGAGCATTGTAAAATTATTTGCTAGAATACTGTTAATTGCAATTGTGCAAAAACTATAACCCTCATTTGTTCCCTTATTAATGCACTATAATCACAATTTTTTCCCCGGAAGACCGATGCTACAAACGTTAGATTAACGGAGTTATGATTTTTTAAGGAATAACCACGTTTCTCTTGGTACTATCGGGACTATTAAAATTTTATTTTAAAACTCTTGTAGTCTTACACATATTACCACATTGGAGCGTTCGACTAATACAATTTTTTTTTTGAGATAAATACGAAAATCGTAAATTGCAATGTTTAAACATCGATAAAAAGAATAGAATCGATGAGGTTATTAAATAATATACACAATGAAACACGAAGTTACAAAATTTTTTGATTAAATGTATTCCACAATAACTGCATCGTCACACAGTGACTTCTTCAGGTAGAAGAATGATTATTATTTATATATACCAAATGTACTATTATTGAAACATAAAGTTATATACACAATTGCTAAACAAAAACAAAAAAGCAAAAACAAAAAATTCAAAGAGCAAAATTAAATAAAGCAAATCTTATAACCTAAAAATAAACAAGAAAAACAAAAAAAAAGAGATTATTCATTCTAATATTACCCACCCCATTTTTTTCAATAATACATTTTAGGGGAAACCCTAAAGTAATTATTAAACGTTTTGTATCTTAATCCCCTCTCTTTTTTTAACTATTTGTTTTAACAGGGTCAGACCATCTTTTTTACTTAAAAACCTTTTACATTCCTCCTCTTCTATCCATTTGTCACATCCTCCCAACACATCCATCGATGTTTCTTCTCCTCTTTCATAAATTCTACATACTTTGCCTTCATTCCTCATCCAAAACTTACATGTTCTTCTTTCATTCTTCTCTACTCTAAACCTTGCGACAACATTAATCTCCTTCTTTTGATTAAAGTATTGTGGTTCAAATTCTCCTTGCCAATGTTCCCAAAGTATCAATTCACATGTTTTCAACATATTTTGATCTATCTATCCTTCTCAAGTCCTCTCCTCTTATAGTTTCATTAAATTACATCTTATCTTTTTCACTAATTGCTCTACATTCATTCCTAAACTACCCCATTCATTTAATTGCTCTTGACTTAAACCTAGTTCCTCTAACGTCCTCATCTCATATTCCAATTTCCTTTCGTATTTATCTATTATGTTTTATTCAATAACAAAAATGGTAACTGTTCGTGTTTCATTGTGTATATTAGGTACATAAAAAAGAAACTGACAGATTTTGTTGGTCATTTTCAATATTTTACTCCTTCACATTACATTTTTTTTTTACTTAAAAAAAATATACGTCCAGCTGACAATAAAATTGTAAAAATCACAAGTGTTTTAATTCGTTAAATTTTCATTTGACCTGAGAGTAGGTACACCATTCCGGATTTTGTTATATAGAACACGTAGGTAAATGTTTATGTGAATGTTCTACTAACATTGCCTTTTTAAATGGTAGGGATATATTTATTATACTAGAGTGGTGAACCAGTTTAGACCTCTAAGAAAAGTTTAATTTCCGTGTTGCATCTATAAATCTCTCACAGTTCCTTTTACATTCTCCTACTTCCGGGAAAATTTATGATAATTTCCTTTTGTTTCTGATACCTTTCTCGAAATATTAAAAAATAACATCAGCTAATAACAGACCACTGGAGTTATACATCCATTGTTATATTAGCAAAGTAAATCATGAGATAATATAATGTATAGGTATCTATTATATACCTACCGCATAACCGTTTTCTGTTTGCATCCAACCAAATAATTTATGCAACAATTTCATTGATATTGATGTAAATGAATTAAAATTTAATACACTGGAGATTTATTATTTTAATTAAACTAACTAATTAATTAATAATTATTAGTTAGTGCACTTTTTATCAGTGACAGTTATGTAGTAAGAAAACTTTTTTTATATATTACGTTTATATATATATTTTTTATTTCAGATACAAATCAACAAGTGCAATGTTACTGCATTATTTAATTTTAAGCAGTTGCCTTGTGCTAACCGCCCTTGCGTCTCAAACTACCCCTTCAGAACAAGAAGAAGGTGATAATAGCATGACAAGGAAGGTACTAGGATCCAGGTAATCCCTATTTTCATGCAATTACCATTCAGTAGTGTTCGTTGTTAGAAAAATCACATTACAACATTCTGTGTCGTAATTTCAAATACTTGGACATTAAAACCATCAAAAGATTAGATTTTGTATTGGAATCACTTTTTCCCAGCTCAATATTGTTTATTGTCCCCGCAAACAAACTTGACCTACATTACTAATTATTATATCTGATGTTCAACATTTCCAGGAAGAGTTCTATTAATACTTAAGTTATAAGACAATTACTGCATGAGTACGTACGATAATGCTTTTGCATATCCGTTTATTTTTACCCACGCACATGCCATATGGATGGGTAACAATTATAAAAAAAGGGGGACCTAGATACTACAAGTAGAGATACCCATCACCATGGGACTGCATGTATCTATTAGATAAAAACTAATAAAGAGGATACAGTGCTATTATCCAATTTAGATCAAGGAGGGGGTCCAGAAGATCTGGACTTCCCCTGAAGTTAAGAAAATAGTTATCAGTAGATAACATAAATACAATTTAATAACTTTAAGCCTTTTAACGACAGAATGGTGTGGTGTTGAAATAAAATAAATTGTTTGTCCCTTGATTTGGACCTACTTTAATTAACCAGTACGTAAATCGATAATATAATTTAATAGCTACTTGTGCTTAAGTTTGTTATGACGCCATTAACCCAAATGCTTCCAGTTCCCAAAGTATGACATACGATTATAATTCCATTTATATGAATACATTTAGCTCTTTTAAATTCCTCATTCAGGTATAAACAAATTTGTCTGTTAACGTGTTAACGGTATTGCTCTTTCAGCGTGGTAACATCGGTGTCAGTTATAATGGACACCGGCAATGGGTCAGAAGCGGCGTTCTCGGACGCCGCAGGCAAGCCAGTCCAAAAACCGGCGGCCGCTTCTCAACTGGCCAGTCCAATAAATTTACTTAATCCGGACCGATACGAATTCTACACTTTTGACGATAACGGCGACCTAATCAAAAGACTCATGACACTTGAAGAAATCCAGGGGATCATAGCCAGTGGTGACGGGGAAGCAACTAATTACAACACCCAACTGCTCGAGAACGTACCCAAAAAGGACCTAAATTCAATTCTCAGCAACGTCCAGAACGTTCTCAAAAAAGAAATCGAGTCCCATCAGTCCACGTCCAGTGTTAAGCCTGTTTATGACACCCCAGACGTCTCCTCGACCTGGAGCATGATTCTGCCCGCAATTTTTGGCAATTCAGGTGATGAAATACAGCTCCAAAAACCGCAAGGAGTTGTCACTCCGGAAACTATTACCATCGAGAATGGTACAGTGGTCCCTTTTGTTTCACAACCAGCAGAAATCAAAACAGACAACGAGGCAGAAACGACAAACCATCAAGAGGTTGTATCCACACTTCCAGATATTAAAACAACAACAAAAGCAGTTACAACCGAAAACGAATCAACACCTGAAGAGGAAGTTGCTACTACTGAGTCTCTAAAAATAATCACAACATCCTCCTCCTCCTCTTCTATAACAACACAAGCTCCTATCTTGGAAGCCAAGACCACTCAAAAGGAAAAACCAGATGACAATGTTGATGTTCCCATAATCCAAGTAGTTATAACAGAAAAGGAGCCCCAAAAAATACCAGAAACATCTCCAAAACCAATACAAACCACTACAGTAATTCCTATCAAAGAAAGTGACAGCCTTCCGAGTGGTTCCCATCACGAATTTGATACGTTACAGAACATAAATCAACTTGAATTGGAAGAAGCTTCATCTGAATCATTGAAACCGACTGCAACTACCACTGAAGTTCCTGCAAAGACCAAATCAACCGAAACAATTCTCTTGATATTGTCAACTATTAAAAAGGACACAACCACCACGTTAGATCCAATTACATCTTCTGAATTATTCTCACCAACTACAACGTCAACAACAATAAGTAGTACAAGAGACACTCCAATAGCTACTCAATCATATTCAGAAGCCTCAACAAAGTCGTATCAATCAACCACTTCACAACATTCATCTACTCCAGAAGATATTAAAAATATTTCCGAAAAATATAACAAAGGTGATGATCCGAATACATCAACGGTGCTCTACGAACAGGTTCCTTTGGTTACAGTGTTCTCATCAACTCCAAACAACTACGAAAACAGGACATCGACAATCAAAGACAAATTCACCGAAACTCCTGATTATTTTCAGTCATCACCATCGGAAACATTCACACACGGGCTCATTAAACCCCAGAACGTTACTTTCACTAACAACACGAGAGATGAAGTAACGTCTACATTAAAATACGAATCCACTCAATTTCCTATAATCGACAACGTGGCTACGGATTCAAATTTTCGGCCTCAAGTATCTCAAGGAGGTGATGTAAATACCGGTTTTAATGACGGCAATTTAATTCAAGCTGTGGATGATCTTATTTCCCAAATAATGGGCTTTAATCAGACAACAATAGAAGATTCTTCAACTATTCCCGGAGTTATTGCAATTAACGAAGACTTTAAATTAACAAACGAAGACTTGAGTCGAACAGAATCGTTGGTTGCTTCAAATTTGACAGAAATTAATGATACTAAAAGCAACACAGAAACTCCAATTGATCTACACGATTTATCAAGTTTTGCAACCACCCTGGCAAATAATATTAACGATCACAGTTCTACGTATACCACTGAATTAAATGAGACTTTTGATAATTCGTCGGAAGGAGACATTCTCACTTTTAATGTGAATCCACAAGGGTTACAGTTCGCAGAAACCATAACAACAACAGAAGATTCACGAAATTTCAGCACAACTACAATCATTTCTACCACTAACACTGATGAAAAGGAAATGGAATCTTTGGAAACATCGGAAGATAACAGTCCATCTAAAAACGAAATAAGTATTGTACCATCTCAAACAAACAACAAAACTTTAAAACAACCTACCACGGAAAAGATAATTTCAACAACAGATTACATCTTCACAACCTTAAACGAAGATTTTACAACACACAACATTCATAAAATAAACTCGTTAATAAACAACGACTCTGACAAGGTATCTTCAGAAAATAACCCTGATATTTACGAACCATTTGTTAAGGAAGTTGAATCACGAACTACTACAACAACTACAACAACAACAACCAAGAAACCTATTGAGATTGTCAATGAAAGAAACCCTCTTGAGAGTTCTAATAATTCTGCTTCAATAGAACCCGTTTCTCCTCCAACAAATGAACTTCTTCACAGTTCTCCTTCAAATAGTATTTACTATCAAAGCGTAACAGAGAGTAAAGATAACCTAATAACAGAAGAAACAGCTCCAAATAATACAGACTCATACGTCCGGATAACAGCAGCTCCAGTAAACAGAGTTACATTAAATTATAAACCATCTGGACAGACCACCGAAAATGTACAAACTGTAACAACAACAGTATCTTATAGGGAACCAGCTGAAATTAAACCTACTACTACTATTAGTCCTTTGGAAGTAAAACCTGAACAGAAACCAGTTCCAATAAAACCCGTAACAACCTCTCCAGAAACATTATCCAGCAGTGAAACAAACTGGAAATTAATATCAACAATCCCTCCCCCTAAAGAAATACCTTCAACATCACCTGACAATAAAAAAATTACTACCACAACAGCAAATTCGGTTGATTTAATATCAGACAGTGCTCAAGGTTATGGTTTGGAAGAGACTACAGCATTCCTTGATACCGACGTCTACAGATTTACAGAATTATGTAATGAACTCTCATTCAGTCTATGGAGCAGAATGTACAAGTTTGTTGATTCAGCGAGGAGCATTTTCCTTTCACCTTTTGCGACGACTTCGATGTTAGCAATGGTGTTCCTTGGTGCTAGAGGCGCAACTTCCGGAGAAATGAACGAAGTCTTAAAACTTGATGACATGGTGACCTTTAATCCTCACTCGGTATTCAAAAATGTCACGGATACAATCGAAATATCTAAAGATTCTGGAATAGCCGCTTCCGTAATTTTACGAGAACTTTACAGTGACAAAACCAAAGGAAAACTGTTAAACTTTTACAAAGAGAGAGTGCGGCATTTCTATGACGGGCATGTGGAGGAAGTAAATTTTACCACCATATCAGACGTTATTAGAAGAAGAACTAATCTTTTGGTTAAAAGGTACACTTGGGGAAAGATTCACGATTACCTTAAGGACAATGCTATTTCGGCAAGGCCACCGTTGGCTGCGGTAACTGCCAGTATTTTTCAAGTAAGTTGTATCTTAAGATAATCAAAAATTTTTTTATTATCTATATTTTAATTTTATTTTCGATAGACTGATTGTTCTCACACGTCGACTTCCGGTAGAGATGGTGAACTACATTTCGTGTTTGCTCCAACAACTCGTCAAAGGAAACTTGTTCCTATTCCTGCAGCAGTTTGGCATACGGGATTTTTGGCGGGTTACGATCCTGGTTTAGATGCCACAGCTGTATCATTAGGTACTACAGAAAATACTATCAGTACCATATTGGTCATACCAGGCCAACAAGGCATTGCTGCTCCTGGAGATGGCTTGGCAAGATTAGAAGAACGCCTCATCAAAACTGCTTTCAGCCAAGGCTCTTGGTCCCGACTTCTCAGATCTCTCATACCACGGCCAGGTTTGGAAGTCCAAATTCCACGTTTTGCACATCGATCCACCATCAACACAACATCAGCTTTAGAACAAATGGGATTGAAAGAGTTGTTTAGTCCATCAAAAGCTGACTTGAAGGGTCTAAATGGAAATGCTCACGAGATATACTTGTCAGATCTTCTTCAGGTTAATTATTTCGTCTTGTGTGGTGAAGGAAAAGTCAGTGACAGGCACTACTTTGAAGAATATCCCCTTAATTTGGAACACACGATGAGAGATAGCAAAGGTTTGAAGTTCCAACCAGAAAATTATCCTTGGACCGATCCGAGGGAATTCCAAAGGGCGTTTGATGACTCCCTTTATGATACAAGTCTTTTAAACGTTCCATTACCTTTAAGACCACGACAGGCGAGAGTTCCTGACACCCCAAGATTAAGGTTCGACAGGCCCTTCCTGTATTTCGTTAGACACAATCCCACAGGACTTATACTGCATATGGGAAGGTTCAATCCTATACTCTTTCAATGACCGTTTTTGTATAAATTGTGTGTAAATTGTGACGGCGTATCATAGACGATTATTCAAAGGTTTACAGCGAAAATTTTTGCTTGAATTTTTGAATACACCTTTCGCCCTAAATGGATAACATTTCAAGCGGCCCCCAGAAAGAGGATTTTCTTGGATACTAATGAATGTAAACGTTTAAACTACACGCTCAAATTTAGAGCCGGGCCTGTGTAATACTCATTAATATTTATCGTCGTTTTAACCGCCTGGTATTACGATTAGAGATACAAATATTATCACTTCTATTTTAAAGATTCATTCCTATTATCATTTTTAAACTGCATCTTTTAAAGTTCATCAATATTGTAAAGTAATAATTGTCGTAATAATAATCAATGCTGATACTAATTAATTTGTTGTATAATGTTACCAAAGTGCTTCAAAAATCATCCCCATTCGATTACTTGGAAGCCAAAGGACATTTAAATATCTTTCTTTTGTTTTATATATCAAATCAATGATAAGATGACATATCCTCTAGTTCAAAAGATAATTTGGATAGGTTATTATGTAGTTATTTATTTATGTATTAAAAATAAAATATGTACCTATACATAGTTAGAATATTTTTTTAGCATGTAACTTTTGTATGGCGTGATATTAAATAAAATTTCACAATCATTTTATAGTAATTTTACTTTTGCAAATATAGCAAAATTCAGTTTATATTAATGAAATAAATTAAATAGGAATTTGAATAAATTAATTAAATTCCTTTAGACTTACTAGCTATCACTAATAAACTTTAATAGGCTGTAATATCGTATATAAGTGGCATCGGAATTAATAATTAAGCTTTGTAGTAACATTTTCAACAATTAACTAATAACAATAAATAGCATTCACCTTTTTTCTTCAAATATGATAAACACACCATCACAAATTAGGTTTTAAGTAATAGAAACGCCTAAATTAATATTTTAAGGACTTTCAGCATTTTTGAATTTAATTTGTAATGTTTAGAAACAGCCACACACATGCAAAGAAATACACTAACAAGAAAATTTCTTTTTTATTTTCCTGGAAGCAGGTATGCAACCAGTATAACAGACATACATACAGATTGCCTAACTCAGTTTTTTTTTTATTAATAATACACGAAAAGAATATTTTCAAATAGGTATATAGTACTTTCTTTTAATAGTTAGTACCAATTACTTTTAATTATAATTCTTTTTATCACAAATTATTAAGTGTTATTTGACTGATTATAATTCGACATGTAGTAGGTACTAATTACTCCATTTAGATAAATCTATGAAAAGTATCTCCTTTTTGAAAAATCTATCTTTAAATCAGTCAAAATCTTTTTTATATTATTTACTTCTGACTAGTACACAAAAAAGTTTTTAAGAGCTGAATTTAAAAAAATCCCCCTTTAGTACACCTTAGAGCACTCGAAGACCATTTAAATCTCAATATTCACAAACTTGGGTTGTATTTTGTGTTAGTCATAATACTGTTTTAAATTAATAGATTTTTTTATATAGTTTCAATTTTTGTAATAAATACATTATTGGAAGTTATCATTTATTTTTGATTAATTCACTTCTTCGTTTTAATTAAAACACTAATTTAATTAAACTTATCAAGTTTATTCTCTAGATCTCTTATAAACACAAAAGAAACATTTAATCCAATAAACGTGTAATTCCAGCTACTTATGAAGCTCTACATTAATTATTCAAGCAATTATAAAAAAGAGAATGAAGTAATATGTTAATAATTTATTTCTTTTCATCTTTTCCATCCTTCTTTTTGTCTTTAAGATTACCAACTGCTTGGCGAATGGCTTCAGATTGTGGGTCAACACCAGGTAAATTTTCCAAAACACTTTGCAGAAAAGCCGGATCGTTCATAACTTCTAAATAGTCTTCATCGCCTTCCACTTCCATTGCTTCTTCTTTTCTTTTACTTTCAGTACTACTTGTTTCTTCTACAAATAATTAAAAACTAATTAGATCAGAAAACAATATTATAAGTAAAACAATGCTTACGGGCATCTTGCATGGACATTTGCATAGCAAAAGCGATTTGTTCTTCTTCTGTCATGTTTGCAAAATCAACAGGTGCTTGAGTAGCCCCTGTAGTCTTTGGGATTTCTCCTTCTTCCATAGACATTGCCAATGCTCTTTCTAGTAAGGCTTCTTCGTTTGGTTCTTCCTTAATGGGTGCTGTCTTACCTCCTTCAGCCGCGGATGCTTCTCTAGCTTTACGAGCCTCATCTTCTTGCCGTTGACGTTGTTCTTCCATTGACACCCGTAGAGCCTGAACATGAAAACAAGACAATTAATCAAAACAATAAATTATATTTCTTTTACTAAACATACCAGAGCAAGTTCAGGATCTTCATTGGGATCAATACCAAATTCAAATCCTGGTACTCCTAATCCCGCGCCTCCGCTTCCATCTTCACCTTGAATTACTGGAGATGATATTAAAGCATCAGATAGGTGAGGTCCAGGGGGTACAGTGACTAAATGACTTCCAGTACCATCCTACATTTAGATTATAAAAAATTACAATTAGCTTTTGGTTTCTTTTTTTTTAATTATTTTACCTTTCCATTAAGGGTATTGACAAAGGTAGTCAAAACCTCGGTATTAGTAGAGTCTTCACCAAAATTGATGATATCTACATTGACTTTTTCTTTCTTCAGTTTCTTCGCCAACTTAATAAGTTCTTTTTCTTGAGCTGCAACCGGACTTCCCACAAATGCTACTATGCGCATTTTGTGATTTTTTCCTTGTCTGTGTTTTAATGCTAACTAAAATAAAAGTATTCAAATTTAACTATTTTAATAAAGATGCATTAATAGAATGACAAAAAAGGTTGAGAATTTATTAATGTAGTAAATTTTTAAGCTGTTAAAAGAAAACATAAGACTCACATGAGCAATTCTAATTCCAGTTTGAAGATTTATATTTCCATCAGGTTGGACTAAGTGCAACTTTGATAAAATACGACCAACATCACTGGTAAGAGTTGCTAATACTTCGACGCTATAATTTAAAAAAATGAAAAAAACAGTATAAAATATCAAAGGAAATATATGCTTTCAGAATAGATTTGGCTATTTGTCTTAGTAAATATTTTTTACTACATCATGTTTACAAAGTGTTATTTTAATGAGATAAAACAGCAAAAATATTTACTTAGCCAACTAAAAATTTCATTCACCTTTCAACTAATGTCTTTGTTCTCACTACCAATTAATTAATTACAGGAGATAAGTAAAGATTATGAAAAAGCTATTTGCAAATTTCTGATCAACAATAGTCCAACAAATAATAAAAGAAGCTTTTTAAGGCACTCATTACGTGAAAAAGGATAAGTAAAAATGTAAATTAAGTAATTTAAGCAAAAAAATTCTTAACATACTTGGCCAATGTCAATAGCCCCACATTGTTCTCAGGATTGGACCTAGTTTTTGAATGGCAAACCAAATTAACCGCATCTTGCTGGGCTTGCAATCGTGTTGGAAGGAAGTCTCCATTTCGCATGTAATCGCTGTTATCCACACTAAATAAAATAACTTATTTTAAATAAATTGTTCAATGACTTGCACAACCAAATACAATTTATAGGTTAAATGTGTAGAAAAGGATTTTTTCAAATAGTTTTGGTTAACAATAAAAAAAGGCATTTCATACCAAATCATAGTACTTTCCAGAACCATATTTATCAGCGATGTTGTTCACTTTGAAAACTAATTAACACTAATGAATTAAATAAAACAGTTGGTCAATTTACGGATTTACGGTTTAATGACATATAATGACAGGTCACAGATTTCTATCTGTTGCCTAGATCTGTTGTATCTGTTGTTATTTTAATCGTAATTTTTCGTCAATTGTCGTGATGTTCTTATTACTGGTCTGAAGCATTCTGAAGTACAGGATAGTAATAGGAAATAAATTTTATTTTATTTATATTATTTTATTTTCTTTAGAAAATCTCTTTTAAAATAATTAAAATGAAATGCATTGATAAAACTCTAAAACACACTAAAATTTCATTAAAACTGTGTAGTTATCCGATATTATAACAGTTTCTTTTTATGTTGAAAAATATGGTTTACAAAATACATTTTTTTTCTTCTTAACTATTACACAAATTAAGATTAGGTACATTCAATAATAAAAACAAACTTTTATCAAACTAACACAAATAAACTTTATGGATTCCGGTTCTGTTTTAATTGTTGTGTTTCGTTAAAGTCGTTAAATTTCATAAGTTTAACAAATACCAATCTGAATGTATTATTTCGTGCAGTGTTATTTGCTGTAAATAGATAATCCACAAACATAAATTTTATCAATTTTAATAAATTATAGGATTGTCAATTATTAGCGGCAAAATTTAACCGCCGTTTTAAAATATTTAACCTTGCTGGAGTTGTGCATAGCATAGATTAGGAAATATATAAGGTGGGGACGGAGGGGACGTTTTATTTAAATAGGGGCTTGTATGTGGCGCGAAAAAGCGAAAATTACTCGTAGCTGTGTAATGAGTGTGGGTGTTGTTGGTTCTTTTTCTCGTTATTAATAAGTTTAGCAGGTAAGATTTAGAAAACCATACTTGTTAATTATTTCACGTGCTCACCCTATTTACAGCAAGAGATAATCAAAATGCCTTACATGGGAAATAAAGAAAATCAGCAAATTATTAACAAAAGTAACCGCCAAAACCTATACAATAACGGCTCCATTTTAACTGAAAACAAACTAAATGCTCAGATTAATTGCTCAAATAATAGCGACATTAAAAATGGGGTAGAATTTGATCCACAGATAGAACCATTGCTACGAGAGAATCCAAGAAGATTTGTTATATTTCCAATTCAGTATCCAGACATTTGGGAGAAGTACAAGGAATCTGAAGCATCCTTTTGGACAACAGAAGAAGTGGATCTCTCCAAAGATCTTGACCACTGGAAGGGGTTAACAAATGATGAAAGGCATTTTATTTCACATGTTCTTGCTTTTTTTGCTGCATCAGATGGTATTGTAAATGAAAACCTAGTAGAGAGATTCAGTCAGGAAGTACAAGTAACCGAAGCTCGTTGCTTTTATGGTTTTCAAATTGCCATTGAAAATATTCATTCAGAAATGTACAGCACACTCATTGATACATATATATTTGACCCAGAAGAGAAGGAATTTCTTTTTAATGCTATTGAAACCATGCCTTGTGTTAAGAAGAAGGCTGATTGGGCTCTTCAGTGGATCAGCAGCAAGAACGCAACATTTCCAGAAAGAATTGTTGCATTTGCTGCTGTTGAGGGAATTTTCTTTTCAGGAAGTTTTGCTGCTATTTTCTGGCTCAAAAAAAGGGGTCTTATGCCAGGACTAACTTTCTCCAATGAGCTTATTTCTCGTGATGAAGGTTTGCACTGCGATTTTGCCTGTTTACTATTCTCTTATGTTGTTCAGAAACCATCAAAAGAGCGAGTAACAAATATAATTCGTGATGCAGTCAAAATTGAACAAGAATTCTTAACTGATGCTTTGCCTGTTAGTCTCATTGGTATGAATTGCGAACTTATGTCCCAGTATATTGAATTTGTGGCTGATAGACTTTTAACAGAGTTGGGTTGTGATAAGATTTATAATTCTAAAAATCCATTTGACTTTATGGTCAAAATTTCAGTTGATGGCAAAACAAATTTCTTTGAGAAGAAAGTAGGTGAATATCAAAAGAGTGGTGTCTCTTCTGAACACATTGGGAATGAATTTAAGCTTATAGACGATTTTTAAAAGTCTTAAAATTTATGAAAACCAGTATAAGCTTGCTTTTTATGAATATCACATTTTATTTTCACAGTTAAATTGGTATATATTAAGCGGTGTTTTATCGATTATTCAGAAAGCGCCTAATCATTTTCAGTATGTATTTTATAACTGTTTAAATTTTATGAATACGTGTTTAATGTGTTTTTGTCACCAGTTTCATAAAAGGCGTTTTTAAATTAGTTCATAGTGAAATGGACCTTTGTAAGTGTTTTTATAGTATTTTATTTTTTTAGGTTTTATTGTAGTTTATATTATATTAAATTACTTTACCAAACTGCATTGCAAGTGTACAACTTTTAGCTTATAAGTAATAAATAAATATTTAGCACTACTAATTTAAATTTTGTCTAATTAAAATTAGAAAACACTGTTTTTTGTTTAGAGCTGTTATTGCTCTTTCTTCAAACAGTGCGATTTAATAATCAGTATAGAATGGTTCAAATATACTTGGAGTTATGACTAAAAATATGTATCTAAAATAAAAAGAAAGCTATTGTATTGACCAGGAATTGAACCCAGGTTGTTTGCAATGCGAGAAAACGGCGTAATTAATTGCAATATTCCCAAATTACTCTTGCTTTCTACATATCTAAGTACCGTTAGAGTTATTTCACTCTTTTTAAAATTAAACACCGAAAAAAATGTAAAAGCTATCGTATTTATATTAGATTTTGAATTTGCCGCTAACAAGTTTTTAAATTTTGAGAATTGTGGGTAGTTGTCAAATGTCAGAAACAGTCAAAACAGTATTTTCGAATTTGACGTTTGATGATAGTTATCATGTGGCTATATTAAAAAATTAAAATTCAAGAAGATTTATATCTAGTCATGAACAATGATTTTACTATTTCACGCTGCATACTTCATATTTAAGTTTCTTTTTAGAAATTATAAATGTTTCCAGTTTCATAAACAGAAATCAACATTATTGGCTCTTCAGTGTTCATGTTCCAGTTTTGATAAGACTCGAGATGCTGAGGAAAATTTATCATTTGATCCTCCAGTTTATAGGCAGAGGTATAGTGCCGTACAACAAGTGCTCTTGGATTATAGATGGAAAAAGTACATGAGAAAAGTGGTCGAATTTGGATGTGCTGAATTTGGAATGTTTATGTATTTAAAGAACCTATTGAGTATTGAAAAAATCGTTTTTGTTGATATTGCAGAAGATATTTTAGTGGATAATAGCTTTAAAATAAAACCTTTGACTGTTGATTACTTAAAAAGAAGAGCAAGTTCTTTGAGTGTAGATGTTTACGCTGGTAGTGTGTCATCACCTGATGCAAACTTACTACATGCTGATGCTGTTATTGCTATAGAATTGTAATTACCATTTTCTTTACATGGTTGATATATGTTTTGCTTGTTTCTATTTTTGTAGAATTGAACATTTATATCCTGACACTTTGGATGCTCTTCCATACAATATTTTTGCATTTATACAGCCTAAAATAGCTATCTTCACTACTCCAAATGCTGATTTTAATGTGCTGTTTCCAAGTTTTAAAAAGTTTAGGCATTATGATCATAAATTTGAATGGACAAGAGAGCAGTTTCAGTCATGGTAGGTTTCAATTAATTGTATTAGTTTTCCAATTTTATCACTTCCATTCCTTTCCTAAATGTCTGCTATTTTACTCTTTATTTCTTCATTTTAACTAAAAATTTTATGATTTTCTTTTTTATGACTGTAATATTATATAATATCGAATGTAACTTTTAGGGCAGTTAATATCACTCATCGTTTTCCCCAATATACCGTTTATTTCGAGAATATTGGCTATGGTCCTAAGGATACTGACTATTTAGGGGCTTGTTCTCAAATGGCTGTGTTTGTAAAGAGTTCAATAATGTATAACTGGCCTCTTAATCAAGCATTACCTCTTTGTGACAAATCACATACATTTTTTGATCAATCAGTTGAAAGTACTGACAAAAATTCCCGACAGAAATACACTTCTTATGAATCTTATGGTGTTTGTACATATCAAAGTTATAGCACTCCCATGTATGATTACGAAATTTTGCCAAAGATCTGTGATTATTCAGAAGACATCATTAGTCCTTATGAAGACACATACTATAAATTCCTTGAAAGTATCGAATATCCTTACAGCACAGAAATAACTTCACCTGAGGAGGTTTTAAAGAATGAGATATTGTATAGTGTTCATCTTCTTGGAAGGGTAAATGGGAGATACTACAGCTATGACAGGGATAGGTCAGAAATACCATTGCTAGATATTGTCTGCAATCAGCAAAGATTTGTTACATCTGTATCTGAAGTTAGGTGAGATTACTAATTAATTAAATAAAAAAGAAACCCTAGTTTTCAAAAGCGACATAATCTGTGTATTCATGAGCAATATAAACTACATACTTTTAATACACTTAAAAAAAATGTTAACAAATTAATCTATAGATTTATGTATATATTAAGAGAAATTTAATTTTCAAAAAATTATTTCCTTAATGATTTATACAAGACATAATTGAATAAATTCATAGATTCTAGTTTTTTTTTTCAATTATGAATAATGTCATTTGTCATCTTTGTCAATCATCAAAATTTCAGTGTTTCTTCAAATCTCGCCTATTTTACATGTCCATATTTTTTCAGTGCAGTTCTCCAGAAAGCCGGCTACAAAATAGAATCATGTGTTGACTCTTTCGCGAACGAAACTATACAATGTGTCATATATGAACCTGAAATGGAAGCGAACAGCTCTTC
Source organism: Agrilus mali (assembly GCA_029378335.1). Classification (NCBI taxonomy): domain Eukaryota; kingdom Metazoa; phylum Arthropoda; class Insecta; order Coleoptera; family Buprestidae; genus Agrilus; species Agrilus mali. The sequence continues at coordinate 10,199,653 of CM055663.1, read as the reverse complement.
GTCGTATGCGGAAGAGTCTGATTATGCTGGAGAGAGTGAATGGGAAAGCGTTAAAGAAAGCGATATGGACTGGAACAGAGCTGACGATGGGGAGCAACAATTTATCGCAGACGCACAATTTCACGCAGAAACCGTAGTCGCAGAAATTATTAATAAAATTGATGATGTTAACAGTATCCCTTCACATTCTTCAAGTGAGTGGAACACTGAAGAAACATGCACAAGTAACGAAACAGCTAAAGAACTTAGCTGTAGCAACTCGGATTTTTTGGATTTACCAACGAACTTTATAGAAATCGAACAAACGGCAGAAAATGGATGCAAACATAAAAAAATTGAAATTCCATCAGTTGTTCGTAAAAAATTTGAAAATTCTTCTGTGATGAAGACAAAATTGGAAGGACATTTGAAGATGGATATTACAAAAGAAAATAGTACCTCTGTCAGAAATGGTTTGGTAAAAGATTTAGCAATTTCTAAAAAAAATAAAGAAGACTCTAAAAAGACCAACGAGGATCTTTCTCCCATTATAAAAAGGGGAAAAAATAAAGATGGTATCGATTTTAGTGGAAGAAGGAGCCCCTTACAAGATGTTGAAGATGTGATAGTTCCTGGTGGATCGAATATTAAACGTAGGAAAAAGCAGAAAAGAAATGCTGGAGAATGCCAGTTGAATCGAAGAGAAGAAGATGACGAATTACTGAACGAGAGGGTGAACGTAGACGTTGTGAACGCTGAGGTTAATTTAATTAACGAACTTTTGGATCAAATGCCTCAGGCAGTTGTTGAAAATGGTGACTTAGTCAACAACAATAGGGATTTTGAAGGGAACAATTACCCTAATGCTGTTCGTGATGCTGAAGAAATACATAATGAAGACAATGAAAATCAAAATCGAGGTACTCACTTCTGTTTTGTACTATCCCAAAAAAAAACTGTTATTTTTGTAGTGGACCATGTTGAAGAAAATGAGGTGCAAGAAGACTTTGAAAACAGAAATGATAATAACGATCGCCAACCTTTGCGGCTCAGAAACGAAATTCAACTAGTTCAGGATGCTGGACGGAATGTTGCTGAAGGTGCAGAGGAGCTTCCAGAGGTGGAACATGCCAGCAGGGAGGCATTATTCGATCCCAATTCACAACTTGACCTACTCGACGGTTTTTTAAATCAACAAAACAACAGGGATTCAAATAATGTTAATTCATCTCAAAATGGGGTGGTAGTTATTGGAATTAATCCTATTGATGAAGATGGTGGAGTAGCAGGTAAAAATATAATAATTTTCAAGGCATTTTTTCTCTTTACTAATGCCTTATTGGTTTTAGTAGTTTTGCCAACACATGCAAACCCATTTCCAAATTGGTTACTCCATCTTTTAGAAAGTGAAGAATTGGGAGCTATCAATCTTCACGATGAGCCCCATTTTTATTGTCAAGGTGACGGTGTAGGTACGTTCATCACAATAAATAAGAAGTAGTCATCTGAAAAACTTAATTTGCTTATTTTTTTAATTATCAGGGGTCCATCCGTCAATAATAGAAGTTGATTTGGAGGATGATTCGGACACAGATTCTGACGAATCATCTCACAGTAATGCTGACGAAAATTTAACGTTGCAAACTAGTTCTAACTCGCAATCGGATATGACAAGCTTCTTATTAGAAAGCGATTCTCGACAGGGTACACCAACGTTACCTAAACAAAATTCTTCCAGCAGTAACGATAAAAATGACTTAAAACCCGATCAGTTAGCTCAAAATGGAATTTTAACTGTATCAAGCAGCCTTAGCGATGCTGGATCATCCAAATTGTCCATAGACTCAAAAAACAGTAAAAAATTGAAAAAGAAAGCAACGGTTTCCAATTCTTCGGGGTCTCAAGATAATAAAGAAGATATCGATATCGAAGAAATAGAAGAAGAGAACTTTGCTGTTTCTCTGTCACTTTTGAGTAATCTGATATTGGCTAGTACTGAAGAAGTTTACGAAACGTTGCGAAGTTCCTCGTCATCAGTAACCACGTCTACTGGGACAGAAGGTGGTGTTCCTCAAGGAATCGAAGTTCCAGTTGCTAGCAGTTCTCAAAATGAAGGCGGCGATAAGGACACACAAGAGAAGGAGTCTTCAGACCCAACTTGAGTTTATTTTATTCGCTGTTAAAAATTTTTCGAAGAAGACTGACAATTTGGATAAGATTGTTGATTTATTTACTTTTATTATTATTATATTGTGGATTTATGAAAATTTATTTTTAACCTTTTGCCATAATTGGAATATTTTTCCCATCGAGAACAATTTTTTATTTTAAAGTTAACATGAATAACATTTTATTTAAACTATATTTTTGTTAAAAAAACTGGAACTTTTCTACTAAATCAGTTTAATACAAATTTTGTTTTTTTTTTTCTTCTTAATTTACGTCGTCTAAATATTGTTGTCTTAACTGGAACAATGACCTCTGCATAATTTATTAAATAATTAATCAAAACTGATACCTATACCCCAAAAGTTACATATTTTAATATTAATACATTTGACTTAAACTAGAAAGAGAGGAGGCTCGTAATTTTTAACTCTAAGGTGATGCATTTTTCGGGACGTTAAGTTCAGTAGCACAACATGCAACAATTAGTAGTGAAAAAAAAAATTTCGTTTTATAATTAACATTCGTGAAAGTTAATGTCTTTTATAAAAGTGACACAAGAATATTAATAAACTGTTTAAAAAAAACGAATTAATTTTTAGAAAACTATTATTTGAAATAAAAATAGAAACTTATATTTCCGTAAATATTTTTTTTAAACGTATTGTATTAAAATATCAGTAGTATTTGCTTCTAATGATGATATATTCTAATTATATATTTAATATTGTATTGCTAAAAGTGACGCCGCCAAAGAAAATTTGTGGTTAACAATGGCCTCTCACATCTTTCTTAGTAGTTTTTCTTGAGGGAACAGAATTTCATTTCAACAAAATAAAATATGAAGCATTATGATCCTCTTTAATAAATTACTTCAATATTTTCAGTTATACAAAAGTCATAAACAAATTATTAAACGTGAATTTCTTTATTTAAATTAATAATATAAACAATTATTTACACTTGTGAAACGTAACTCTTGCTTCTTTTTCTTACACTACAACATTTACAGTCATAGGCACGACAAATACCATTCTGTTTTTCAAAACTAATAAAATTAATTAACCACTTAACACAATTTACAATTTTTTTTACTGCTTGCAAAACAACGTTAGGCACCAAAAAAATGGCGTCCGTCTCAATTTTGGTACAAAAATAAGACGCAGGCACTAATAAAAGCAATAATATGAAAATACGGAAAAAGCATAAACAAGGAATTGAACTCAGGCAGGCAATTCATTTTTGATGTAATTATTTTAAATAAAGCTGATCATCATTTACATACAAAAACTACAGGTTATTCCCTAAAAAAGGTGAATAAATATGAAGTATCATTAATATACCACCAGAATTCTTTATAAAAATTGTCTTTTTATAAAAATATTAAAAGCAGTATAAAGAATTATTTTATCAATTTTATTATTAAAACATGCCGGTTGTCGTTTATAGCGCCACTACATTTTTGAATTTAAGGTATTTTATTCTATGATTATCTATTATATTTAAGTTAATAAATCCCTAGGTTAATCTATGATTTAAGTTCTTGACAGAGTCCGACAGATATCTATGAATATGACGTATGACCATAGAATAAAATACCTTAAATTCAAAAATGTAGTGGCGCTATAAACGACAACCGGCAAGTTTCAAAAATAAAATTGATAAAATAATTCTTCATACTGCTTTTGATATTTTTATAAAAAGACAACTTGTGACAACTTAGATATTGAAAATATGTAATTAATAATTACCGGTCCTCCCCCTAATTACTAATAAAGATGTAAAATCAAAGCTTGTAGGGGTAAAAAAAATATATTAATAAAAAACTACTAAACTAAGTTTCGCTTTGTTACTTACATAACTTTAAAAGTTAAATACATTCCAGAACAGTAGTTAAAAACACACTTTAAAATACAAAATAAGAAGTATATAGAAAGTATATAATTAAATAAATAATCAAATAAATGGTTAAAAGAACGTAGCTACATGGAGGGACGACATAAAAAACTATTAAATCTATAAATAAAAGTTGTTAAAAGAGGCAAGAATAATGTAGTAATAGTTATAGTATTAGTATATAAATTATAAAACAATAATTTTTGACTATTAGATTACTGTTAAGATTTGAACTTAAATTAAAATATACAGAGGATTATTTCTGAAAGCTTCTTTTAATTTAATTCATGAGAGTTTGGCTATTAATTCACATTTGAGTGTGGACAATATTCTTATAGTCAAAGGTTATTATAACATATATAACAAATTTAAACAAAACAACAACATAGAGCATAGAATTAATAACTAACTAAAACTATAACTTTTTTATCTTGGCCAATTTTTTGTTTATGGACTGGCAGTTTATGTATACTTTTTAACGTAACTATGTGCCCTTTAACTAATTATGTACACATTTGTTTATTATTTAATTGTTTTATTGAAATCTTATGTTGTCTTTTAAAAATGTACTGATATTATTGTAAAGAAAACACTATAAATTTTGGCTTAATTTTTGTTTCGACATACATAGCCATCTTCAGAAGAAAGATTAATAACTAAGTTACAAATATTTGATCTTAAATACTAATAATTTTTTATGGATTAGGGTGGAAGAGGTAACTAATACTTTACACACGCTTTCACAATAGGGGAGTCGTAAACATTCTCTATTTCATTTGTTGTAATTTCTCTGTTTGAATTTAAATGCGATCTTATCCCTATTGACTCTAGAATTGTTAACTTTGTATTTTTGTCTTTTATATGTAATATATTTTGACATTTTATAATTCATAAAACTAGACCTATGATTATAACTTTTGCATTGTTGTTTGATTCTGTCTTTAAACGTCCTCCTCGTTTGTCCTATGTAAATAGAATTACATATATTCCGATATAATTTATATATTCCACCTTTTAGAAATAATTGATTTGTCTTTTCTATTGTTAATACAATTAAATCAATTGTTTACAGTTCAGATAGCAATCATGACATTTTCTGTTTTTATTTCTTTAGATATTTTAATGGTAGAAGGATTTAAATACGTTGAAGTATTAAATTTACGATTTTTAGATGTAACATTAAGGGTATATAGAATTGAAACATAGTTTCGTTAGTTTTTTACAAATTAATCTATCTATAAGATTTGTCTCATAGCCATTTACAAATCTCATAGATAGATTAATTTGTAAGAAACAAAAAAATATGTAATGAAGTTCCTGAAAGAAATCAAACTAATATTAACTACCCTTATTTTGTTCGGTCTACACACAGGGATTCATTTCCCTCAGTAGGATGTACTTATTATTGGCAAGTAAATAAATTAATATTTTCGGAACTTATTTATATACCAATGTACCTAGTCTAAATAAATAAAAAATAATCAATTGATTTTTCATTTACGAATTATTATTACCATTATTTTATGAATAAAATTTGGTAAAACTATAGAATCGCGGCTACTCTGAAAAATGAAAAAAAAATCAGTTTCTTTCTGTAAAATGGCTTTATTTTAGTCCAAATGTCAATAAAATGAGGGGGGAGTGATATTTTTAATAGTTAATTAATAAAAATTGCAAAAAACTACTAAAAAACGTGACTTAAATCTTACCTGATTTTAGTAAAAATTTGGCGGTGTCTAGTGTAAAAGTTGTGTGCACATTGTAAAACTTTATGCTTATGAAGTTAAAAAGGTGTTCGGAAGGTGTAAATCGGTGAATAAACACGTAAAAAGTTTTTTTTTTTGGATTTACAATATAAACAAATTTGGAGGTTAGCTAGTCACTGCACGCTTCGGTTCGTCACTTGTTATTATTAATACGATTTTCTTAGTAGGCTCTTAGTAGCTTGCTAGTAGTCACCACTCTGGTCACCACTAACTGACTATTAATAAGGGTGTAATTTATTAGTAATTAATATTATTCCTATGAATTTTAAAATGTAATCACCCTGTATATCAAAAAGTTATGTAATGTGGCCTTTATCGGGTAGATGTCGCTGATGGCTTTAATTTTATTGACAATGCTTCCAATATAACTTCGTGGTGGCGCTAAAGTCGTATGTATTTTTGACATTTGAATGGCAGTTACACTGTTATCAGTTGATGAGCCGTTGATAAATTGGTTGTGTGAGAGGTGGTGATGTGTACTGGTGGTTCGTTTGTCTTGTGATAATTAACAAGCAACTTTAAATTGTTACAGTTAAAAAGGTCAGTAGAATTTTTCATTTTACACACATCTTGTGGGATTATAACCCAAAAACGTGTCCAGTAAAGATACAACCTGTCTTTTGTGTAGTTTGAAATCGCTATGATACCTATGTAGTTCGTTTAGAAACTTAAATTTTATTAAACAAATAATTTTATGAATTGAGGAGGATATGTTAGATAATTAGAATAATTTTTGGAAATTTCAACAACACAATAGTGATAACCAGTTGGGTTAATAGTGATTTACTTTGTAAAAAGGAATGACATTAATTTGGGTATTAATGAAAATATTGTAGTTTATTTTCTTAATAAAATTTTATAAAGGTATTTGTAATTTTTCTTTCAAGCCAGTCACATTTCTTTTTTAAATTGATGCAGCAAATGTACTTTTATTGTTGTTTTTTTCAAGTATACTTTTATGTTGTTACTATGGATCACTTGGTGAATAATTTTATGTAATTATAATCAGATGGGTAATTAATTGCCTTGGTCTTTTACATTGAATTATAATAGCATTTTATAATTTGGTTGATAATAGTTTTTGTTCTTAATTCACCTTGAAGCATGTTGAATATCAATTAAGGATTTTATTTTATTTTGTTCATAATAAGTACATTAAAAAATAGTGAGTGGTATCTAAACAAGCTGTAAAAGACATTTTTTATCTTTTCTTGGATGCTCATTACTTGCAATGAACTTGTATTTAATTGAACTCGTTATGATGTTTAACCTGTTATTCAAATTGTTTTTTATGCTCAAATAATCAATGTTGTTAATCAAGATAAACAATTTAAATAACATATCAGAAGGAACTGTGATTACACTTGTTCTTTGAAATTAAAAATTTTTATTATTAGTAACCATGACAGGGCTTTTTTGAAAATATTTTAATTAACGTATTAGGTATACCTAGTTTTTGGGGGTTTCATAGTTGTGTACATTGGAAATGGGTTTTTTAAAATTTTTTTTTGAAAGATTGTTATGGAAATATATTATTTATACGTTCCATTTGAACATTCCAGACGAATTATTTGAATTGTTTTAATTTATAACAATTTGAAAGTATTTTTTACGTAATAAAACTTGTCCATTAGAAAGCGAAATATTCGAAATAACACAATTTGATTTCTTATTAATAAGAAAGAGATCATTTATGTAAAAGTAATGTTATGTTTCTTTTATATTTCTTCAAGGAATACCTAGGTACTGGTGAAAATATTGTTCTTGAATAATTAATTGTTTTAATTTATCAAAAGGAATAGAGATAATTTTTGAAGAAATTAACCCCAACGTTTTTTAACTGTTTCAATATTTTACCAATAACAAAATATTTTCTCAAAATTTTTCAATTTCTTAAGTATGTGAAATATACTGAGAGTTTAATAGTAGCTGTGCATATTGGCTCCCTTTTTAGAGATTTTGACTTGAATACAGATTGAACAAAGATTGTTATGAAAGGTCATAGTTAATTAATTTATTATGCTCTTTATTACCATAATTTTCATTCTTGGTATGCTATCGTTTAAAGCTAAATTAGTTCAGTATTTTCTAATTTGTTTTGATTCATTATAGCGATTCGTGTAAGAAGTTTTTATTAGCTAGAATTTTTAATTTTTTATTAAATTTTTGTTTTTTCCATATTTGTTTTATTATTTACGTCGTAAACAAATACTAAACAAAATAAAGCTTTTAGGGAATCTAAAAAAAAATATTCAGTTAGGAATTTAGGAAGATCAGAAAGTGAATAATCATTTTACATTCGCATTTTAGCCAGTGAAGAGTCAGTTTTAATTAGTTTTTTAAATCTCGAAATGAAAGCGGTGAGGGTGTGCATTTGAAATTGAGATTTGTGTAAAAAGGCATAAATAAACTCAAAGAAATGGGATAATCGTTTGGGCCCTTGTTAACCAGTTCAACGAACTTTACATGTGTAATTTATGTAATAAATACATCCATGTACGTTCAAATGTAGTGTTATTAATAATCATTTTGTTCAGAACGTATTTTCAGTTATTGCATTCGCAAAATATTTAGATAATTCATTATAGATATAAATATCTGTGTATATCTCTTGAACTTTAGGCGAAATTAAGGTATAATTAGAAATCGCGTTCTGCGTTATCAGAATTCACAAAATATTTATAAACAACTTCAACAAAAAAAAGAACGTTCTCCAGATACCTAAGTGATTTACCAAATCATTTTAAGATCGTGAACTTCTATAAGTTGTCCGTTATTTTTTATTTTCAAATTTTTAGACTTAGTAGTTTCGGAGATAATGGAGGGAAATGTCAATTTTTGTCTATTTTCATAAATAATTTTAATAATACAGTGCCTCGTGACAAAAAATATCAAGACTTCGATTTATTGAATACTAATACATACATATAATACATATGTACTACCCAGTGATTTATCATCTTACAATTAGACTAAGGAAGAGAAGGGGACTCGTAACTCTTATGCTATGCCTGCGTCGTGTTTTGATGCCAAAATTAAGGTGGACGCCATTTTTTTGGTGTCAAACATTATGAATTGTTATTTGTGTGAAAATTGTTATTTAATTTATTTGTGGAAACGGAATGATTGTATGTTGTGCATATGACTGCAAATGTCGTAGTGTAAGAAGAGGCAGGAGTCATGTTTCTCAGGTGTAAAGAATTGTTTATAGTATTATTAAGTAACGAAATCCACGTTTAATTTGTTTTTGGCTTATGTATACATAATTGAAAATATTGAACTAATTTACTAAAGAGGATCATAATGTTTTTTGTTGAAGGAGTGAGATTCTGCAATTTTTCTCAAGAAAAACTACTTACAAAAATGTGAGTAGGTACCTAGCAATTAGTAAAAAAATATATTATAATTAGAAATAAATACTTAGGTACTGCTGACGTTGTAATACAATACGTTTAATATTTTTTATTTTCATTTCAAATAATAGTTTGGTTGTCTTAAATTCATTTTTCTAAAAATCGATTCGTTTTATAAAATAATGTATTAATATTCGTGCATAATTTTTCCAAAGAAACCTTTACTTTCAGGAATAATAATTATGAAAAGAGTTTTCTTTATCACTTGATGCTAATTAGGTACTGCAAGTTGTGCTTCTGAAATTGACGTTTTGGACCAAGAGGCCTGAAAAATGCATCACCTTAGTATTGAAAATTATGACACCTCTTTGCCTAATCTAAGTTTACAATCTTATTTGAAGGTCATATAGTTCATATAGGATTTTTTTGTAATTTGTACTGTATAAAAACGCCACGGGACGCCTGGCAGATGTGAAACTCAATTTTTATAATTAGTGATTTCAGTAATAGTTATATTCGATGTTGCCTCTGACAGCATTACTGTGATAATTGGTCGAGGATAACTGAAGTATGTTACAAAAGTATTCGACCAAACATTATCAAGGCATCTAATAAATACAGCATCTATTGTTGTTGCATATCTGGTAGTAGGTTCTCTTGGATTGTTGTTAATTTGCAATTTAAATTCTTTTTGGAAGAACGTAATTAATGGCATTGATTCATCTTTAGCAAAATTTACATTGAAATCTCCAGATAAAATCAATGGTAGTTTATCTTTATTGCTTTTAAAAATTATTGAATCTCTATGACTGTACGGCAATAGTTTCTCATGTAATAATGAAGTATCATTCATTTTTTTATTAGGTGAAATGTACACAACAAAAATAATTAATTGACTTCCATCTCCTAGTTTACAATAGTAAACGACACCGTCGAACCTAGTGGGAAAAGAATCGCCAGGCGTCTGCGCATGCCGAGCGTCGCCACGGCATGCAATCGCCACGCCAACAATCCGGTTTACCCGCGGCTATATGTTTCACATCAAAAATTATTTACTGTATTTTTTACTTTAGGCCCAGTAGTTCAGAGATAAGGGTAGGTGGGAATTGTCAATTTTCGTCTATTGTTTTAAATAACTATTGCCAATCGATTTGGTTCTATTTAACAAAAATTCTGTCGAAGTTTGATGTATTTGTTTGAAATGATAAAAAAGAAATTGATTTAAAACCCTCATAACAAGACCTCTCGTTTGACATGTCACAATTATGTATTTTAAAATTAATTAATTACCTGACTTGCCCACTAAAATAGACGAGATCCCCTTTATTAAAAATTCGTATTTGGGTCATAGAAATTGATAAGTATACATATCAAATTTCAAACAGGAGTGAACCTATAAGTGTTCCATTTTTTCCCTGAAAATGCCTTTTAGTGCTCTTTTTAATTTTCTAGTTCAAAATAACAGTTTCTTAAAAATAAGTTACTTAGGCACCTACATAAGTGTTTTAGGAATGACAAAAATGTATAATAATAGCTGCGAATGCACTTAGGTGACCGGATGCAATGAAGCTCATGATTTAGATTACGTTCAGTGATAGTGTTATTAACTGAAACTAGAAAATGGGACGATTCTTAATACCTTTATGATATTTTAATTAAACAATATATTTATTTAGAATGATTCATGAGTATCATGAGAAATAATGTTGTTATCAACAGTATGTATTGTAGATGTATTTTTTTAATACTTTTTTCTTTTTGTTTCAGTAAATTCACCGTAGGCTAACTCTCAATAAATACTCATATAATTATAAGTGGCAATCATCTTACGATTAGTGAATAGGTTCTCCGATAATAATTATTCACGATATTGCCAAAGTTCAATTTTGATAAAGTGTTTGATTTTGTTTTGTTACTTAATTGTTTTTTCGGGTTGGTGTCCTACGAGCGATCGTAGGATGCCTTGATCGGCACTCTACATGACAAACGGACGCGGTGGTGGCGGCTCTGGCATGGCGTCGTTCATGACCAAGAAGAAGAAGTACCGGTTTCAGGTGGAAGTGCTGGTTGAGGAACTACTCGAAGTGCCTTTTGTTTCGGCGGTTCTCTTTGCGAAATTGAGACTGCTCGATGGCGGGAACTTCCAAACTCATACCAAAAGGTAGGACCAATTTACCTTTACCCTTTCCTCTTCCGACGCGTCGCTTAAAAGAGCCGCAAATTGTTGGTATTGTTACGTAATTTACAATATCACGTATTTTTCTTTGTACACTTTTTATTAAATTAACTTTATAACAACAACGATTCAATATCTATTTCGATAACAACAATAACTATAACTATTTCGCTCGTCAATCGCTTTATCTTCTCGCTTATATCTGTCGCTCTCTTCTATCAAATACTGTCAAACTGTCCAACGCTGTTCCTTATATAGTCTTATGGACGTTTCTAGGCAACTCTCGAAACGTCCAGCAACTCTCGGACTTTCTGGAACGCGTCATAGATTACTTCCACACAATTTTCGCAGTCGGCGCTTGTCAACGTCAGAATGACACATCTGTCACAGTATGTTAGTTTGTTTGTTAGCCCATAACTTGGATTTAGTGTAAAAAATCGAAGGAGTACTGTGGAATATTAACTGAATAAAACAAACAAACAAACAAACAAACGTCCAAAATCTACAAAACGTTTAGAAAACTAAAATGCGTTTCGACACGCAAGGTGTCATCCTCAGTTAGGGACTAAATTAATCTTAAAACTACGTCCTATTAAATAGTTACGATACCGCCAAAGGAAATTTTACAGGAACCCATACAGAAAAAACTAATTAAATTTATTAAAGAGGGGTCACTGTTAGGGGTGGGGTTTTATTAGGGATATTGTTCTAGTGGCACTAGGACCAGGGATGGAAAAAACCGTTTTTTATAAAATTTTTGAAACAAACAGTTCAAAATGTTTAAAACATGTGTTCATATGTTTTATATGTTTAAGGAGGTCAGTTGAACACTGCAATATTAGATAAAGCTATGAATTTAAAATATGTCATTCTTTTAGTCATGTAGAATGATTCTAGAAAAACTTTAGGATATCTTATCGAACTATTTAACAAGATATTCAACTTTGAATATCGTCAGAAATACACGGTGCTGTATGGTATATGGTCACAATCTAAACTAAATTCCTCTATTTAATATACTCACAAATTAGATATCAGCTGGGAAAATAATCATATTTATAAATTAATATTTATATTTTTAATTTATCGAAAAAAAAAAATGTACTTTGACGATGTCTTTTCAATATAATTTGTGAATAAAGAGTCTAAAAATAGGGAACTCGTATCCTAGCTTTGCCGCCATGTCGATTTGACAACGTCGCAACTCGATGTACTGCATGCGTTATATAAAATTATATCAATTATGACAGAAGACTATAGGTTAGGGTATAACACTTAAATGAATCTTGTTTACCGACAATACGCGACGTTGTGAAACGTTTTCACAGCTATTTACATCTAAAGTCAATTGAATTACTTTATATTTCTTGAGCATGATTTAAAATACCAAAATTGTATAATCTTTTATAAAACTAAAAATAAACAATTTTTACTATTATAAAGTATTATAATATTCGACTTGAAATTTTTTTTAGGATTTATGGTCTAAAACTAGAGTAGTAGTCAACTGACCTCCTTAAACCTTTTTTTCTCGTTTATTTTAGACACTTGTTTTAAACTGACCATTCTCTATGTAAAACGTTCACCGAACGTAGATTCTTCATCGGTATTTTGTTTATTACTGTCGCACAAGCACGTCCATCTGAAAATATCTCTTACTTCTTTGAAAATTGTTTTAAATTAACCGAATTCTCAAAAGCTTTTGAACAAAGCATCACACCCCACGAAGGCTTTAAATTGCATTTATTGGACATGCTTTTTTTATTTTCTATATAAAAAAATAGCTAAAGATATTTGTACGAATTTACCTATAGGTACCACGCTGTATTTTCTAAGGAAACCACGAACTCTAGATCCAAAAACTACAGTCGTCTAAAAATATTTCGTGAGAAGAATTATCCAAGCTAATAAATAAATGAAGTTTCTTCTAGTAACGAGTGAGATTGTTTCCTTATTTCATACCACTACAAACAATAATTCTTCTCTAGTAGACCAGGGTCGATAATAATTTTTGAAAACAAAAAAAATTATAGTAGGATGAAACCCATTGGAAAAGGAAGATAATATAACAGAAATGAAAGAAAAATAATTTACGGGCGATCTGAGGTCGGGAAGGGGAAGGGGTGAGTTTTTAAGGGTACAAAAACGGAATTCTATGATTTCCGGAAAAACTACAAGTCTTATGGAAAAAAGTTAAATGGCAAAGTTGTAGGTAATAAACAGATCTACAACTTTTGTATTTACAATTTTTTCACATAAACTCAAAATTTATGTGAAAAATTCAAATAACCAACTTTTTGGTTTTTTATTTTTCTTTTACAAAAAAAGATTTTTTTTCACGAAATTTGCTGAAAACTTACCTATTTATGTCCCAAACACGCTGTAATTTTTTTGATTTGAAATATTTATTTTTTCACCTTATTTTTACTTAATATCGAAAAAGCATCCTAATTTTCGATCGAAAATTCTCACGTCAAAATATCTTTTTTAAAAACGTTGGTGGGCTTTTTCTTCGTTGAAATCTCTACTTTCTGATGGTGTGACGAAAAATATACATTACTATGGTAAGTTTTCTCAGGAAATGCAAAAAATAGTTGTTCTAAATATTAAAGATATGATTTCAAAAAGGGAATTTTATCTAAAAAATGTAGTTTTAAGATTAATTTAATCTCTAACTGAGGATGACATCTTGGGTGTCGAAACGCGTTTTAGTTTTCTAAACGGATTTTGGGTGGTCATATTTTTTATAATCACTTAACGAATTTTGATGGGATAATTTGGGTCAGTTTGTGAGTAGAGAATCTGAATAGAATATGCAGAAATGCATTTTTAATTTGCTTGTTTTCGAAGCAACAAGTACTTGGGTACTTAATTATGCATTTGTAATTTCATAGTTAGTTGTTCGGTTACCTATTTGCTGACGGTAAGTAGGTAATTACAGTTTGTACGTAGGTAATGGCCACTCATCTGTTATTTTCTGGGTTTAATAAAACATCAACGGATGTTTTATATCAAGTTTACCGTTATTATTAAAGTGAAGTGAGGACTAATTAGATTTTCAACAATAAGGTTTCTTAAATCAAGGTTGTTTGTACGTAATCAATCAAAAAACGTAAAAGGGAACTGTCGAAATAATTATTTATCGTGTTTGTTTTTAACTTTAAAGACGAAGAAGCACAAGTTTTCTTTGTAGTTGTACAGTAACAAACCGCAAAACTACTTTTATTACTAACAATAAGTACCTAGAAACAGTTTTTTATTAACTTAATCCAGTAAACTTTTGAATGTCAATTGGTTGAGGCTTTAGCGTCACCGCCACAATAAAAACAAGAGACACAAGTTTTGGTTACAAAATTATTTTATTAACTCTACATTTTCACAAGTCGTCAGTACTAGGTTCTTGAATCTGGTCTTTGTTTGCCCCTCTTTACTCCTGTTTCTGCTTCTAAAAGTCTATGATAATCTCTTATGTCCCAGAAGGTGTCTTTTTTTCTGATTAATTTCCATGCACTTGTAGATTAAAAAATCACATTTTCAATAGATTTTGTGTTGTTTTGTGCCATTGTTGTTTATTTTATTAAAATTAAATAGTAACATGTTCAGTTATTTTCAGTAAAGGCCATAGTTTGTCGCTGAAAGATGACACATTCAAAGAAGTTGTCGCTAGTCTTATCTCCAGCTGATAAGCAAAAACTGCTGGAAAACCATCAAACAATTAATCAAGTTCTTTGTTACATTTGTTTTAAGACATCGGATTTATTTACCATTTTTATTAGGTGTTTCCCTCAAGTTAGGCATCACTTTACCTGTCGAGAGTTTGATGGCTTTCCAGCAGTTTTTCGCTTATCAGTTGGAGATAAGACTGGCGACAAATTCGTTGAATGTGTCATATTTCAGCGACAAATTATGGTCTTTACAGTAATATCCTATGACATTTCCTTTTCGTGATACGCTATGTGTAGTGCTAGCTTGATATCAAGCTGATTATGGCTAAACGGCACGAGCGACAAATTTTTGGATTTGGTAACAAATTAGCGACAAATTATATTGCAAGTCAGGAATCGGAAAAACAACTTTGTCGTGCTGGCTTTATACGTTAAAAATGTTACTCCTTTAATTTATTAGGTTTTTATTTTGTTTAAATTTTTTTTCTTTACGAAATAATGGTGTAAATAAAATTAACTTAATTTTATTTGAATATAAAAAATGGTACAGTATAAAAAACTATAAGGACGTTTGCAACTTAATATTATCGGTACTGTGAGGAATAATTATGTAGTTGTCCCAACTCGTTGAACAAAAGTTTTTTCTGATTATCTAATGAGGTATAACTCTTAATAGGTACCTACTACATCACTTTGTATCCAAAAATTATAAGCTACTTTTTTTTCAATATAATATGTATCAAACATTCTTATAATATTTACATTCCCTAATAATCATATTAAATTCGGAGATGCTTATCCTTTCATAAGTTGAGACCTTTTAAAGCAGTAATAAAAGTATTTATATTTGTTTTAAGATGACAACATTTCTTTAGGAAGTAACTGATTTCCCGTTAACGTAATAAGATTAGTAATTATTGTAGTCACATCATCTATATTAATAATAATAATCACATCATCCGTAGTAATATGTAAATACCTTAAATTTCAATTCGAAAGGGTTTCATACAATTAATAGGTTGCAGTACGTATATCAAGCTAGCACGACAAAGTTATTTTTCCGATTTCTGACTTGAACTAGAATTTGTCGCTAATTTGTAACCAAATCCAAAAATTTGTCGCTCGTGCCGTTTAGCCATAATATAGCGTATCTCGAAAACGAAATGTCCTAGGATATTATTGTAAAGACCATAATTTGTCGCTGAAAGATGACACATTCAACGAATTTGTTGCTAGTCTAATCTGCAACTGATAAACAAAAAACGGCTGGAAAGCCATCAAACTCTCGAAATGTAACGTGTTGCCCAACTTGGGGGAAACAGAAAAAACCTAATTTAAAAAATTTGGTAAATAAATTCGATCTCTTAAAACAAATGTAACAAAGAACTCTTTGATTAATTGTTTGATGATTTTCCAGCAGTTTTTCGCTTATCAGCTGGCGATAAGACTAGCGACAAATTCTTTGAATGTGTCATCTTTCAGCGACAAATTATGGCCTTTACAATAATATCCTACGACATTTCGTTTTCGAGATACGCTATATTATGGCTAAACGGCACGAGCGACAAATTTTTGGATTTGGTAAAAAATTAGCGACAAATTCTAGTTCAAGTCAGAAATCGGAAAAATAACTTTGTCGTGCTAGCTTGATACACGACGTTGCAGTGTGGTACCCTCTATTATCTTCTCCTTTCGAGTATTTACCTCATCATTTCTAATAATCTTTTCTTTTAATGGAATTTTAATCATTCTCCTATGACACAATTTTTTTCTTTTCGCCTCTCCCACCGTTTCACACCCTTATTTTTTCGAAATTAATTTTGTTACGTTTCTATGGTTTTAGTATAATTACAATAATTATTTTTGTAAGTTAATTAGTTGGTACATCGGGGTGTATTCCAAGGTTTGCTGGCAACATTAGACCTTTAAAACCCCATTAAATTTATATAATTTGCATTCAGTTAATTTGCACAAGACACCAATTTGAATATTTTGTCACGAGTATAAATATAAGTAATTATCTAGCTCGATTTTCTATAGAATTTATATTTTTTATCACTATGGTTTTATTATTCAATTATTATTTACCTACTTATTAATTAATTAGAAACAGGTACTTAATTGCTTGATTAATTTTTCAAAAAGTTTTTGGTGTGTATGTGAGTTTGTGTATCACTCATTTTAATTTCGAGTTGTTGTTAAAATTGTTTAATGTTCCAAAAGGGTATTTAAGAACGACGATGCGTGGAACTTGAGGGTGTAATAACCCCATTAATTTTCGGAACAATTCTACAACATTTAGTGTAATTATTTCGTTGAGCAGAGTAGACGAAATTAACCAATACTGTTTAAAAGAGTTCATGTTTCGAAATAAAAAAAAAAAACCATGCCCTTAATAATATTTTTTTGTAATCAGTGTTCAGGAGTTAAATAAATCATGAACACTCTGAACATTGTTAAAGTTGTGATCTTATTTATAATTGGATTTTTAATTCGTGCCGTTTTCCCGTATTTACTTTTTGTAAAAAAAAAAAAAGAAAAACGAAACGTTGAAGCTTACAAATTCTGGCAGCACAATGAATCTCTGTTATTTGTATGAATGTACGTAAATTTGTGAAAGAGTACAACACAATTATTGTTAAGAGTGTGTAAATATACATACGTAAATTGAGATTTTATAGTGGTCTGTTTTATGTTTGCGTAAGTGCTTTTGCATTCTTGTAAAATGTCTGTTTTGTGTTAAAATGAGGACGTATTTCGTATATGTAGATATAAGTCGTCTACGCAAAAAAATTGTCAAGTAGCAGATGCTGCAGAGAAATATTTATCTCTTATTCACAAATAATACATTAACACATATATACATACTTTTCATAAACGCTTTGGTATTTAGTTAATCCCATTTTAAAGTCATACCTTCAAAATATAATTTTTGAAATAAACACATATGGTAAGGGCGTCATTAAACGGCATCGAATTTTAAAAGGGATCATAAAATTTACAACTATTTGAAGTGATTTGTAAAGGCTATTCTTGGATGTACCTTTATATTTGTTAAATTTCGTTTAAATTTAAAATAAACACGTTTACCATGAGTGCCAATAAACGGTAGTGTGTTTTAAGAGAGATAATCAAATTAACAACCTATTGAAGTGATTGATAGAGGTCATTCTTGAAGTTACCTTTTTCATGTTTGTTCAATTCCAATATAAAGAAAATTGGATATATTTATAAAATTTTTTATAAATATGTACATACCTATAGTAAGAGTGCCATTAAATGGTAGTGAATTTTAAGAAAGATCATAAAATTTACAACCATTTGAAGTGATTTGTAAAGGCTATTCTTGGATGTACCTTTATATTTGTTAAAGTTCGTTTAAAATAAAAATAAACACGTATACTATGAGTGGCATTAAACGATAGTGAGTTTTAAGAAAGATCATAAAATTTACAACCATTTGAAGTGATTTGTAAAGGCTATTCTTGGATGTATCTTTATATTTGTTAAAGTTCGTTTAAAATAAAAATAAACACGTATACTATGAGTGGCATTAAACGATAGTGAGTTTTAAGAAAGATCATAAAATTTACAACCATTTGAAGTGATTTGTAAAGGCTATTCTTGGATGTACCTTTATATTTGTTAAAGTTCGTTTAAAATAAAAATAAACACGTATACTATGAGTGGCATTAAACGATAGTGAGTTTTAAGAAAGATCATAAAATTTACAACCATTTAAAGTGATTTGTAAAGGCTATTCTTGGATGTACCTTTATTTTTGTTAAAGTTCGTTTAAAATAAAAATAAACACGTATACTATGAGTGGCATTAAACGATAGTGAGTTTTAAGAAAGATCATAAAATTTACAACCATTTGAAGTGATTTGTAAAGGCTATTCTTGGATGTATCTTTATATTTGTTAAAGTTCGTTTAAAGTAAAAATAAACACGTATACTATGAGTGGCATTAAACGATAGTGAGTTTTAAGAAAGATCATAAAATTTACAACCATTTGAAGTGATTTGTAAAGGCTATTCTTGGATGTACCTTTATATTTGTTAAAGTTCGTTTAAAATAAAAATAAACACGTATACTATGAGTGGCATTAAACGATAGTGAGTTTTAAGAAAGATCATAAAATTTACAACCATTTGAAGTGATTTGTAAAGGCTATTCTTGGATGTACCTTTATATTTGTTAAAGTTCGTTTAAAATAAAAATAAACACGTATACTATGAGTGGCATTAAACGATAGTGAGTTTTAAGAAAGATCATAAAATTTACAACCATTTGAAGTGATTTGTAAAGGCTATTCTTGGATGTACCTTTATATTTGTTAAAGTTCGTTTAAAATAAAAATAAACACGTATACTATGAGTGGCATTAAACGATAGTGAGTTTTAAGAAAGATCATAAAATTTACAACCATTTAAAGTGATTTGTAAAGGCTATTCTTGGATGTACCTTTATTTTTGTTAAAGTTCGTTTAAAATAAAAATAAACACGTATACTATGAGTGGCATTAAACGATAGTGAGTTTTAAGAAAGATCATAAAATTTACAACCATTTGAAGTGATTTGTAAAGGCTATTCTTGGATGTATCTTTATATTTGTTAAAGTTCGTTTAAAGTAAAAATAAACACGTATACTATGAGTGGCATTAAACGATAGTGAGTTTTAAGAAAGATCATAAAATTTACAACCATTTGAAGTGATTTGTAAAGGCTATTCTTGGATGTACCTTTATATTTGTTAAAGTTCGTTTAAAATAAAAATAAACACGTATACTATGAGTGGCATTAAACGATAGTGAGTTTTAAGAAAGATCATAAAATTTACAACCATTTGAAGTGATTTGTAAAGGCTATTCTTGGATGTATCTTTATATTTGTTAAAGTTCGTTTAAAATAAAAATAAACACGTATACTATGAGTGGCATTAAACGATAGTGAGTTTTAAGAAAGATCATAAAATTTACAACCATTTAAAGTGATTTGTAAAGGCTATTCTTGGATGTACCTTTATATTTGTTAAAGTTCGTTTAAAATAAAAATAAACACGTACACTATGAGTGGCATTAAACGATAGTGAGTTTTAAGAAAGATCATAAAATTTACAACCATTTGAAGTGATTAGTGAAGGCTATTGTTGGATGTAGGTACCTTTATATTTGTTAAAGTTCGTTTAAAATAAAAATAAACACGTATACTATGAGTGGCATTAAACGATAGTTAGTTTTAAGAAACATCATAAAATTTACAACCATTTAAAGTGATTTGTAAAGGCTATTCTTGGATGTACCTTTATATTTGTTAAAATTCGTTTAAAATAAAAATAAACACGTATACTATGAGTGGCATTAAACAATAGTGAGTTTTAAGAAAGATCATCAAATTAACAGCCTATTGAAGTGATTGGCAAAGGTCATTCTTGAAGGTTCCTTTTTTATGTTTGTTCAATTCCGATATAAAGAAAATCGGAAATATTTATAAAATTTTTAATAAATATGTACATATCTATAGTAAGAGTGCCATTAAATGGTAGTGAATTTTAAGAAAGATCATAAAATTTACAACCATTTGAAGTGATTAGTGAAGGCTATTGTTGGATGTAGGTACCTTTATATTTGTTAAAGTTCGTTTAAAATAAAAATAAACACGTATACTATGAGTGGCATTAAACGATAGTGAGTTTTAAGAAAGATCATAAAATTTACAACCATTTGAAGTGATTAGTGAAGGCTATTGGTGGATGTAGGTACCTTTATATTTGTTAAAGTTCGTTTAAAATAAAAATAAACACGTATACTATGAGTGGCATTAAACGATAGTGAGTTTTAAGAAAGATCATAAAATTTACAACCATTTGAAGTGATTAGTGAAGGCTATTGGTGGATGTAGGTACCTTTATATTTGTTAAAGTTCGTTTAAAATAAAAATAAACACGTATACTATGAGTGGCATTAAACGATAGTGAGTTTTAAGAAAGATCATAAAATTTACAACCATTTGAAGTGATTTGTAAAGGCTATTCTTGGATGTCCCTTTTTTTTTTTTAAAAAAAAAAATTTTAGTTAAAATTCTTTAAATATTTTAAAGCTATTCTTGAGTCCTTAATTATGTTAAGTTTTAAAATAAAAATAAACACATTAAGTGGCATTAAACGATAGTGAGTTTAAGAAATTAAAATTAAACCATTTAAAGTGATTTGTAAAGGTATTTGGATGCCTTTATTTTTGTAAATTTTTAAAATAAAAATAAACACATTAAGTGTTAAACGATAGTGAGTTTTAAGAAAGATTAAAATTTAAATTTTGAAATTTGTAAAGGTATTTGATTATTTTAAGTTTGTTAAAAGATAAAGAAATTAAACACGTATACTATGAGTGGCATTAAACGATAGTGAGTTTTAAAAAGATCATAAAATTTACAACCATTTAAAGTGATTTTAAAGGCTAATTCTTGGATGTCCTATTTTTGTTAAAGTTCGTTTAAAATAAAAAAAACACGTATACTATGAGTGGATTAAACGATAGTGAGTTTTAAAAAGATCATAAAATTTAAACCATTTGAAAGTGATTTGTAAAGGTATTCTTGGATGTATTATATTTGTTAAAGTTCGTTTAAATAAAAAAAACACGTATACTATGAGGGTTAAACGATAGTGAGTTTTAAGAAAGATCATAAATTTAAACCATTTAAAGTGATTTGTAAAGGCTATTCTTGGATTACTTATTTTGTTAAAGTTCGTTTAAAATAAAAATAAACACGTATACTATGAGTGGCTTAAACGATAGTGAGTTTTAAGAAAGATCATAAATTTACAACCTTTAAAGTGATTTGTAAAGGTATTCTTGGATGTACTTTATTTGTTAAAGTGTTTAAATAAAAATAAAAATACTTTAATGGTTAAAGATTTTAAGAAAATCATAAAATTTACAACCATTTGAAGTGATTTGTAAAGGCTATTTGGATGTATCTTTATATTTGTTAAAGTTGTTTAAAGTAAAAATAAACACGTATACTAAACATTAAAGGATTTTAAAAAGATCATAAAATTTACAACCATTTAAGTTTTTAAAGGCTAATTCTTGGATGTCCCTTTATTTTTGTTAAAGTTCGTTAAAATAAAAATAAACACGTATACTATGAGTGGTTAAAGATAGTGAGTTTTAAGAAAGATCATAAAATTTTAATTTAAAGTGATTTAAAGGCTATTCTTGGATGTACCTTTATTTTTTTAAAGTTCGTTAAATATAAAAAAAACACGTATACTATGAGTGGCATTAAACGATAGAGAGTTTTAAGAAAGATCATAAAATTTAAACCATTTGAAGTGATTTGTAAAGGCTATTCTTGGATGTATCTTTATATTTGTTAAAGTTGTTTAAAGAAAAATAAACACGTTACATGAGTGGCATGATTAGTGAGTTTTAGAAAGATTTAAATATTTACAACCATTTGAAAGTGATTAAAGGCTATTCTTGGATGTACCTTTATATTTGTTAAAGTTCGTTTAAAAAAAATAAAATATACATTGATGGCATTAAAGAAAGTTTTAGAAATTAAAATTTACAACCATTTAAGTGATTTTAAAGGTATTTTGATTATTTATATTTGTTAAAGTTCGTTTAAAATAAAAATAAACGTATACATTGATGGCATTAAAGAAAGTTTTAAAAAGTCATAAATTTACAACCATTTTAAGTGTTTTAAAGGCTATTCTTGATGTACCTTTATATTTGTTAAAGTTCGTTTAAAATAAAAATAAACACGTATACTATGAGTGGCATTAAACGATAGTGAGTTTTAAGAAAGATCATAAAATTTACAACCATTTGAAGTGATTAGTGAAGGCTATTGGTGGATGTAGGTACCTTTATATTTGTTAAAGTTCGTTTAAAATAAAAATAAACACGTATACTATGAGTGGCATTAAACGATAGTGAGTTTTAAGAAAGATCATAAAATTTACAACCATTTGAAGTGATTTGTAAAGGCTATTCTTGGATGTACCTTTATTTTTGTTAAAGTTCGTTTAAAATAAAAATAAACACGTATACTATGAGTGGCATTAAACGATAGTGAGTTTTAAGAAAGATCATCAAATTAACAGCCTATTGAAGTGATTGGCAAAGGTCATTCTTGAAGGTTCCTTTTTTATGTTTGTTCAATTCCGATATAAAGAAAATCGGAAATATTTATAAAATTTTTAATAAATATGTACATACCTATAGTAAGAGTGCCATTAAATGGTATTGAGTTTTAAGAAAGATCATAAATTTGGTAATTGTTTCATTATATTGTTGGAAGTTATTTACTAATTGAACATACCGTAACTCTTAATACTTCGTAGGTTGATTTTGTATTTTTATATTGTTAATGAATTAACTAAGTTTTTCTATTAATCTGATAGCAACACATATAGCAATGATGTTAACTATGTATTTGTTGAAAGATAACAAAACGTCACATAAAGCTTTTTATTGCATCATTTAATCACATAAACGGATGAATCAGAAGTTTTCCAACAAAACGGTATTAAAAGAGTAAATAAAGCGTTTTATGATCTGGATTTTTATTAAGATTATAACGTAGAGAACTTTGCTAATAACGAACGTCTGAAAACGACTCAAACTTACTTTTGTATTATTTAAATTATTATTTGTTTATATTGTGTTGTCGGGTAATTTTTTTTTTACAAAACCATAAATTGATTAAAATTAAGCCAGTTTTTGGCGTTGGTTTGTTTATGCTGAATTACAGTGATACAATCTAAATATAGTTTCAAACTCTAAATCCACGGAGATACAACTGACAATGAATGAATGGATTGCTGAATTGAGCTGTGAAGTTGAAACAACTCTTGGCCGACGAAGAAAATTAAACTGAAGATCAAAGTTGATTTGTTGCCGAAAGCGCTTGAAATAAAGCACAAACGATGATGAAACTTTTCGAGATTTCATACATTCATACAATTATTTAATTAAAGTATTGAGGCGTACCTATGAACAATTTTAATTAGATTTTTCCCCTTTATCTTTATGTTTTTTTGTACGGGTGTAAGTTTTGTTTATTATATTATTTGTACGGTGATGTAAAATGCCATACATTAGTAAATGAATCACCGCAACGGCGGTGGAGTGGGCATCTTGCGAACATCATAAAATTATTTCAAGCGATTTTCTAACCTACCTCTAATAAGTAGGTAGGTATGTTGTTATATACAAAATCGTTTTTGAATTATGCATGTATTTATTACCAACTTTCTTGGTTATTATGTCGTAAAATCGTTACGTAAATTATGCACTTACGTGTGATAAGTTGAACGATGTGCATTACCTAAGAAACATTATTCTTATTTCACAGAAAATCTTACGATAAAAATCCTCGAGAAATATTTTTTTATCTACCCATGTAAGTATATAGAACTGGTATGAAGTTAATTTTTTAATTTACATCACAATCACAACGGGCGGCATTACCTTTTGATATTAGATGATATATAGATTAGATGTAATACAGTAGAACTTCGATAAGATAAAGACCAAGGGAAACGTTAAATAATTTGAGTTATTGAGGTTTTTACTTACTAAGTGTTTAAGTTAAGGTGTTTTTATTGGTTTATATTTTTACTTACAGAGGTCCGTTTATGAGCGTTGTCTAGGAATAATTATAGAGATACACCAGCTAGGTTAAACGCAAATGAGATTTCGAAATGTTATTATGTACATACGTACTTTATTTTAGATTTAAAGGTAAATTTATTCAGGTTTATTTTATTTTATGTACATAAAAAGTCGGTAATTTTTTTTTTTGTTTCAAACAATTCACATTTTCTTCCTACATCAATTTTATTACTTACTGAGGTACGATGCCCAAATTATTCGTTTAAGTTATAGAGGGTTCGTATTTTAAGTAAAAGAGGTTTTGGACTCCGAGGGGAAGGGAACACAAAATTTTATCAATTTATAGAGGTTTTTACGTTGTCGAGGTTTAAGTTATCAAGGTTCTACTGCTTATGTATACTAGCATACTGGGTAAGAATATAGCACACGTTTGATGGATAATTCTAGAATATTCGCGAATTTAAAACTATCCAGAACATCCCATAATGATTCAAAACATTCTATAACTTTTTTTAACACTCTAGAACAGGGACACGTTTGAAAATTTTGATGGCACGCACAAAAAAAAAATTTTTTTTTAAAGTTATCTTTTTTAATAGAAATGAATTAAAAATTATTAATCTACACTTAATTTATAGTTTATGATATAAATTTGTAGTACTGAATACCTGTCTTAGTATGTTAACTAGAACCGTCAAATTATACATTTTATTATTAAAATATCGCATGCATTCTTTCGAAGTATATACAGATGCGCATTAGATAAAAAAATTTGCGTATCCAATTTCGCCTTCTTAAGATATTTGAATGTTGTTGCTGTCTCAAAATTTATTTTATATCCTGATACAATACCATTTGAAAAATTAAATTTAAAAGTCCTTGAGTGGTTAAATTTAAATAAATAAGAAATGGAATTAGTTGACTTTCAGTCAAGTACCAATAAAACCAAAAATTTGTTGATTTAAGAAATGATTTAGAAATTATTGAAAGTAATCTATTATTGGATAAAATAAATAAAATTGCAGAAGATGAAATTCTAACTATACATGGAATTCAGTTCCGGACACGTTTAATTGTTTAAAACTTTAAAAATATTAGCAAAGGCAATTTTATCAATATTTTCATCGACGTGGGCATGTGAATCTCTATTTTCAGAATTAAATTTTATAAAAAATAAATATAGGAATAGAATGACGGATGAGTCGAGCTCTGCATGCGTACTGTTGAAATTAACTAAATATGAACCAGATATTAAATGTTTATCATCTTGTGTACAGCAACAAAAATTACATTAAAAACAATATTTTTTAACGTGAATTTTGTTTCTGGCATATTGCTTTTTGTAAAACATTCATTAATAAAAAATTGTTTAAAGATGAATTGCTTTTGTTTGTTTGTTTAATTATACTTACGTATAGTTTCACCACGCTAACATTTCGAATGAAATTTTATTGTGACACGTTACCTATTTAAAATAGAATTTTTATGACTTTGTGGCACGGACATCAAAAAAGGTTCGCCATCCCTGCTCTAGAACATTCTTGAATGATCTTCAAGATTCCTTAAGGTTTTTTAAATAATTTGAATTTTATAAAAATTTAACCTGATTTTCATGTTTCTAATACTTAAAAAGTATTTAAGTTATGTAAGCGAAATTTACAGTGAAGTGTAACAATAGATCTTATTTTATATCCCAATTATAATAAACTCGTTATCTTATACAGGGTGTCCAAAAATTAATACTACTTAAGTAAGAACTTTAAGGGGTTGTAACTTGATTAATTTAAATGGAACGCCATATTTTTTAACATACCAGAAGATGTATTTTTTAATTACCTATCGATTGGTATTAGGGTGTTCATAAGCTAAGTCTTCGCGTTTTTTCAGGAAACGCTAAATAATTGTTTTTTGCTACTGCTAACTCTGGACAACATTTGCGGGGCGATCCTTTCAAAGTGTCTCTTATGCGCATTTTCTTCTTCTCTTTCTTTTTTTTCTGCATCTTTACCCTGGTTATGTGCCTGGGTGGTTTTAACAGGATAAACTATAACCAGACTTTAACCTCCTTAAACCAGGTTTAGACGGTAACATGCATACGTACGAGTGTTTTCTATCCTATGATTTTATTTGTGAAATTGTTACAGCATGTGTGTGGATTAAATTAAATGTACTTACTGAAAACGCCAATAATTTTTGTCACAAAGTCACTGCAGGGCTTCCCCACTTAACATATAAACAAGCTTAACCCTATAGTTAGTTACATAACCATCATCCTTATCAAAATAACGAAAAAAAAATACAATTAATCATCTTATAGATACTAATATGCATTTTATAATGTTAAAATTAGTGCAATTGTTAGATTATAATTTTGTAGTTTTTAAATGTCGTTAGTGATCGACAGGATTGTGTTAAAATGCAATAGACTGATAAATTTTGTGAAGTGGCGGTGTAAAATTTCGAAAATAACTTTATTGTAATTGCAACCTTTTGAAAATTTTTGGGAGAAATTTCTGAAACTTGCTTACAAAGTCTTTATTGCCATATTAAAACACTTAGTAGTTTGTTTTTTCGTTTTTATTTTTAGATCAATGTTTTAAATCTACCTTTTCAAAAAGCAATATAAAGCAAAGATCGAAGTAAAAATCTTGAACCAAGTTATAAAAGTCGTTGATATAAATAGAACAAAGGGAAATTCAGCACTGGAATTTTACCTGTAATAAGGAAGAAAATGTAAAATACACATTGCAAGTATTTATGACGATCGAAACGCTCCTTCCTCGTACCAACCAAAAATAAACGCATCGATGAAAGACTAAGTTGTTTCGTTATTGAGTTCTTGTGAACGATCTCGATTTTCTCATTTTACAAACGAATATGTTACGGCTTCTAAAACATAAACGTAGGCCATAAAAGATGATCGTTAAATTCTTCTACATACCTTTACCATAAATAATACATACTAATTTTTATGCACCAAAGTCTTTAACGTTAAAACGTTTCCTTGTTCCAATGCATTTATATGTAATAAGCCGTATGAAGGTTGAATAATCTAAATAAGAAAATACACAAAAGGTAGAGGTGTTTCAGAATCTCATGAACTCCGAGCTTGGTGTACGCAGAGACTTAACTCCTCCCATTATTAACGAAATGTTCGAACATAAGCTCCGCCTCTCGCTGTTCTTGCTCCTGATAAATTAAAATACAAAGCCAAGTAACTAAATTTTGAATATTCGAGTTTTATAGATATTTATTATCATTTTGATTTTTTTTTGAATCAGAATAAGATCCTTACACGAGATATTTTTTTAATTTAATATTAACATGTACTTACTGGGGACTTTTTGTCGAAGATTTGAATTAAATTAAGGAGATACGCATTTTAAAATAAATATTTACTTAATTGAAAAAGCAATTTAAGGTATTCTATCAAAAATTTTGACAAACAATAAATTTGAAAGCATTTCTTTGTAAGTCATACGAAGGTTGTAGAGGCACAATAAAAGGTATAAAGGGTAGAGGTGTTTCAGAATCTCATGAACTCCGAGCTTGGTATACGCAGAGACTTAACTCCTCCCATTATTAACGAAATGTTCGAGTGTAAGTTCCGCCTCTCGCTGTTCTTGCGCCTGATATTTCAAAATACGAAGCCTAACAACTAAATTTTTGAATTCTCGAGTTTAGTAAACATTTTTGTTGTCATTCTGGGTTTTTTTGAATCAGGAAAAAGATCCTCATACAAGATATTATTATTGTATTAAATACTAACATATACTAGGGACATTTTGTTGTGGATTTTACTTAAATAAAGGAGATACGCATTTTAAAATAAATATATTTACTTGACTAAGAAGCCACAGAAACGGTAAATTCGAAAGCATTACACTGTAAATCATAAGAAGGTTGTAGAGGCACAATAAAAAATTTTAAAGGTAGGGGCATTTCAAAATCTCACGAACTTTGTTAACATAATCTCTGCCTTGTTGGTTTGGAGATATTCCATCTAATAAGTTATTATTAATTTAATTTTCTTGATACAAATCATCTTACAAACCAGCAAAGATTTGATACAAATGTATTTAATTCGAGTGATATTTCCTTTTTTTTTTGTCCGTCTTGAATTATTAATCAAAAAATCAATTAACCATTTTGTTTTATTCCTTAAGATCATAAGCTTTTTCAGTTAAAGAACAAATTTTATTCTAGGTACCTAGGTACATTTTATTTATTATAGACTTGAACTTCAATCTTGGCAAACATTAAATATGTTACTAGGGACAAAAAGAAAAACTTTTTAATACATATGTATTTAAATTAAAAAAAAAACGTCACGTTTGTACCATTATCTACAAAAAAATTCGAGATATTTTGATTATTATTCAAATTGTGCATGCACATTGTTATTGATAGAGTTGTACAAATATTGATAACATCGATTTTTTTATTATATATCAATTCGTTTCATTTCTCGAAAACGTTACTCCAAATATTGAATTCGTTTATAACTTTTTTTAAGCACAAACTCACGTAACGTATGTAAGTGTTAGTGGTATTTATGTGGAAGGTCACTTATTAATTTTAGAACTAATTTTTTCAGAAAAACAAACAAACAGTCGGTACGGTCGTTACTTGGTGGGTGCCAAATTGATTTTTCGCGATGTGTATTACGCATTTTAAGGGCAATGACATTTCCGTGTGGTCAGTAGGTATTGTGCGTGATGAATTTGCATTTAATATTTGTCCGAAGGGCTTTTGTGTGAAAACCGCACGTGTTTGATATTATAATCGTCAATAATCAATAAAGTTTTTGCTCAAACAATACGGTTAGGTTAGCATTTCTTCCAGGGACGTCAGTTGGTTTTGTTTTCAGTTTTGACAGGAAATATCGATAATAACATCATAAATAAAAGATAGGCAAAATTAATCGATTCATTGTAAATCATAATGAATAAATTGTTGTTAGACTAAAATTATTTTCCATAGTTTATGATGTAATTAATATCTATAAACTTCATCCACAACATTAAAATAAATATATATATTCCTTCGGGGGCTTCGGAATACAGTAATTTATTCACGTAGGTGTTTTTTAGTTCATAAATGGTTAATAAAACGTTCATGAGGTGTATCCACGCACATTACTCTGTCAAATAAAAATCCCAGTATCTTATCTTAACCTACGTAATTAATTTATATATGTAGGTACTTTTTGTCTAGAGATTTTGTAACGTATTATAGAACACCAAACCAAAAATAAAAAAATTACGTGCACTTTCTCATTAATAATATTCCTTATCAGAGCTCGTACTGTTTACTGAGTTTACTGAGTTTTAAAATGTGTTATCGCTTTTAATGCTTTTTTTAATGAAAAACTGCTACAATTGCTAATGGCAAGAAATCATTAGTTTTTACTGTCTCACACAAACCGAAGTATTGTTTTAATTTTTTTTAACAGAAAAATAAAGTAATTATTACGTATTTTTATGGATTTCAAACAAGTTACAGTGATATTGTACTACTGGCTTATTTAGTACTAAGTAATTAATTTTGTTGAATTGCGTATGATTTGTGGCATTTTTAGTACTTAAGAAAGTCGTTAATAATTTTTTTTATTAGTACCTAATTATATTTTGTATTTTCAAAATATTTTATAACCCTCGAATACCATTGCAATAACAGATAAGTTTCATAATATCGTAAATTCCGATAATTTTTATAGTGGGTGTAAAAAGTTTACTTAAATAATTTTTTTTAACGATGTCGCTGCTATCTGTTGGTTTGGTGGACGAGTTGGTACTGTCAAAATTTAATCCTACTCTTATGACTAAACTAGATTGTGTTCTTAAGGTCTTTAGTACATTATCTAGGATCATGAGGTCAAATATACACATACTCTTGGTAACTGCAACCTCTAAAAAATCATATATATGTTTAATAGGTGACCCTTAGGTCGAAAGCAGTCACTGCTCTGTGATTACATATGTGACCTTGTTTCTAACTTTTTTTTTCAGTTCACTTACCCTGTCCCTTTGTGTAACATTTTAACGAACCGCCACTGGTCATCGATTAAAGTTAATAAGGATATGCAGTAATATGTAATAGTCACAAGCAATGACAATATTTTATTATAGAGCAATGACTCTCAACATATTCTAGGTACCTACCTATATATAATACGTATAATCTCGAGAGAATTTTTTTTTTAAATTTTTAACCAAACTTTACTTACATGACTGAGTACTACATGTAGGTACTGTATATTTTATTTAAAATATTTCATTATTTACTAGCTGTGGCCCCGACTTCGTCCGCGTGGTAAAGTGACTTTCGGTAGCGTTTTTAATTTTTTAGGCTAATTAATTTGCAAATAAAACATACATACATTAAAATAGGTTATTTACACTATTTTACTGCAAATAGCTTACTTAAGTACATTTTTATACGGGGGCCGTTCATAAAATACGCCACGCTAAAATTAGCTTTTTTTGACCCCCTCTTGTCACTCTTTGTCACACGTTCTGTGACCCCACCTGTAAATATTGTACGTAACAACAACTAAAACCCCTCTTCCCTGAACATGATAAATTTTGATTGACAATACACAAATTTTGATAGTCAAAAATATTTATTTTATTTTCATAATAAAATTTAAATAAATTAATAAATATCTTTTGAAACGAACAAATAAATAATATTTTTATTTATCAGAATCCAAGGATTCTGTAAAAATTCAGTAAATTTTTTTGATGAACGGCGAACGTCACGTTGCCGTAGACCCCCTGTCCCCCCTTGTCACATCTTGTCACACTCTGCAAGACCCCCCCTGTTTGCGAAGGTATTTTTTGAACGGCCCCACACGACGTTTTTAGTTTTTCCAATTTTCGCAAAAACAAAGATTTTGCAGGTTTGATGCACGTGAGAATGCCACAGAGTTGCCCATGGGAAAAACATTTTTTTTAAATGAACATCAGCAACTTTAAAAACAAAAAATTCTACCTAACGTACACGAATCAAAATGTTAACCTCTTTGAATGTCGTATTTATATCTCATCAAAAGCCTAAAAAATAAGTTCAAAGCTTATAGCTTTAAAAATAACGTACCTAATTTCCATACAAACTTTCATCCCCTATTTCAACCCCTTACAGCCTTTTTTTCGAATTAAAAAGTAGCCTATGTCTTCTCAGACTCTAGACTATCTCTGTACCAAATTTTGTTTAAATCGGTTTAGTAGTTTAGGTGTGATTGCGTAACAAACAGACAGACAGAGTTAATTTCGCATTTATAATATTAATAGTACAAGTCAATACGAAATTAAAAGTTGCAAAAATTTTTTCTCCTTTATTATTCTTTTATTTACTCGTTAAATCGAATGACGAGACAAATCGTTTGGTAAACATCTTTACATTTCACGTCTAGATAATAATTTATTGAATAATACTCGAGATGGTAGTAAATTGCATTTGCCTGTTATACATACAGTTGATAGAAATTCTTATGCAGTAATCCAGACAGGAATAAAAATCGAGAAAATTACGTAACCTATTTTAAATTAATTATTTTGGTTCTACTTAAAGATTCTTTTAATATAAAATTATTTATTTACGTGCGTTTTTTCCTTTATAGTCGTGAAGTTTTGGGTTTTTGTAGGTCACTGTTGTTTTGATTGACTCGCATATTCACTTGCAGACAACAAGCAGGAAGTTTGATAGCTTTGCAGATTACATCCGTACGATATTGTCTGACATTTTGTGTGTAAGTATTGATGTGTTCATATCTCGAGTTGTTTTGTTTACTTTTTTAAATGGCTGTTGTGTTTTTAATTAACGGAATATGGTGAAGATTTGGGCATTTGGAGCAAAGTATTAACATTAAAACGTTTAAGGGTTTTGGGACTTCGTTTCACAGGAATAACATATGTCCTAATAAAATACTAAGATAGTAACTAAAAGTATCTAAAACATGATTAGTTATAAATACCTATACAGATTTATGTAATTTGTAATTTACTTCCATATTTCTGATCGTGAGCTAGGTACCATTATGGCAGACGACCGCCATATTGATGTTACTTAACCTTACTAATTTTTAGCAGCCTTTAAATAGAATTAATTGAAATTATTTCTTTAACTTACATTAGGTAATTATATTAAAAAAAAAATCAATATACAATTTACATTAATCTAATATACCTATAAAATTCTCGTGTCACAATGTTAGTTAACATACTCCTCCGAAACAGCTTGACCGATTTTTATATGCATATTCAGTAGGTCTGAGAATCGGGAACTATCTAATTTTCATACCCCTAAGTGATAAATGTTGTCCACCCCTTCCTTTTTTTAATTTTTTGGACAAAATTTTTTTTTAATTTGTTTATGATTTAGCATTAAAAATACATACAACCCTTAATTTTCATCCTTCTACCACCAACCCCCATTTTTTAATAGCGATATTAATACTGTAAAAATCTTCAACTCTCAGTGGTCGATCACTGATCAATTATTATCAATCGATTAGTCATCCCGGCCAGGCGTCTACTGATGCCACTACTCACCCAGCAAACAGCACGGAGTGGGGATGAGAATGAAGCAGATTTTTTAGAATATTACAGGCAGTTCAAATATGTTCTAAGAAGTACAACAATGTTTTATTATAACATTTCAAAATGATTTGGCAATGTTCAAGAATGTTCCAGAATCTTGAAGATCATTCAAGAATGTTTCAAAATGTTAAAAAAATTTAGAATCATTATGGCATGTTCTGGATAGTTCTAAATTCGCGAATATTCTAGAATGTTCCATCAAACGTGTAATATATTCTTACCCGGACAACGCCGGTTATTGCTGATAGTACATAAATAAAAATACATTGATGATTTTCAACTATTTATTATATTGTTGATTACTTGACGATCGTTTCGTTTATCAGATTCAAAATATATAATAATTAAGAACCCAACTGATAAATACCAAAAACAATTGAAAGAAGTAATATCAAACTAATTTTTTCTTCCAGTCCTCGAATTATAAAGTAATTAACAGCAACCCGCTACCCCCCAAATTATATTCGTTCAATAAACTACACAAAGAAAACGAACCGATCAGACCAGTAGCTTAATTTTTTACGGCCACATCTATTATCCGAAAAAGTAATCCATATCTTAAATGAGTATATTACACTACTTGTTCTAGTGAATTTGTTATTAAAAGTTCTCAAGATTTATTATAAATGATAATAAACATTCAATTATTACATAACAGCAAATTTATATCATGACGTTAGGTACTAATCTTTTTCCTTCGATGC
The DNA here is from genome assembly GCA_029378335.1 of Agrilus mali. NCBI lineage: Eukaryota > Metazoa > Arthropoda > Insecta > Coleoptera > Buprestidae > Agrilus > Agrilus mali. The sequence goes on along the minus strand of CM055663.1, from coordinate 10,165,712 downwards.
CACCGGATGAAGTCATGGAAATTATAAAAAAAGCATTAAATCTTAACAATGTCAACCCAGTTGTTACTAATTCATTTCACTTCTTAGTATTTGTTTAGACCAAAATGATTTCTTATTTGATAACGACATTTATATAATTAATAGATTCTATATCTACTTGATAGAAATTTATTACTTTAGTAAATAAAAACACTGTTTAATTTTCACATTTATTTATTAAAACCTTTACAATTGTTTCGCTACTTTGTAGCTTCTTCAGAAGGTAACAGTGAATTCATTTGTACCTGCAACGAGAGTTTAATGATGGGTAATTTAATCCCCTTAGTCCCTCATTAACCGAGCTGTTTATGGCAAATTTAAGGGAAAATATTAAAAATTGCACTTATTTCAGTAAATGTTTATATTGGTACAGATATGTAGACGACATTATTATCAGTTTTATTGGTTCTAGTAGACAAACAGACAACTTTTTAAAATTTCTAAACAACCTTCACCCTAACATAAAATTCACTATGGAAACAGAAGTAAACAAACAAATCAACTTTTTAGACCTTACCATAAAAAGAATTGAGAATAAACATAACTTTTCCATTTTCCACAAGCCTACTCATACCGATATTGTTATAAATAATAAATCTTCTCACCCCGTTCAACACAAATTAGCACGTATATCAAGCTAGCACGACAAATTGATTTTTCCGGTGTCTGACTTGCACTATAATTTGTCGCTAATTTGTTACCAAATACAAAAATTTGTCGCTCGTGCCGTTTAGCCATACTCAGCTTGATATCAAGCTAGCACTACACATAGGGTATCTCGAAAAGGAAATGTCGTAGGATATTGCTATAAAGACCATAATTGGTCGCTGAAAGATGACACATTCAAAGAACTTGTGGCTAGTCTTATCTCCAGCTGATAAGCAAAAAACTGCTGGAAAGCCATCGAACTCTCGAAATGTAACGTGTTACTTGGGGGAAACAGGGAAAACCTAATTTAAAAAATTTGGTAAATAAATTTTTTGATTGATTACGTACAAACAACTTTGATTTAAGAAACCTTATTGTTGGAAATCTAATTAGTCTTCATTTCACTTTAATAATAACGGTAAACTTGATATAAAACATCCGTTGATGTTTTATTAAACCCAGAAAATAACAGATGAGTGGCCATTACCTACGTACAAACTGTAATTACTTAGGTACTTATCGTCAGCAAATAGGTAACCGAACAACTAACTATGAAATTACAAATGCATAATTAAGTACCCAAGTACTTGTTGCTTCGAAAACAAGCAAATTAAAGATGCATTTCTGCATATTCTATTCAGATTCTCTACTCACAAACTCACCCAAATTATCCCATCAAAATTCGTTAAGTGATTAAAAAAAAATATGACCACCCAAAATCCGGTTAGAAAACTAAAACGCGTTTCGACACCCAAGATGTCATCCTCATTTAGAGATTAAATTAATCTTAAAACTACATCCTATTAAATAGTTTTACAATCCTTCTTTAAGAAAGTCTAGAGGAACCAACACAAAAAAAATAAAATTTATTAAAATCGGGTCACTGTTAGGGGTGGGGTTTTAAGAAGATCGCATTCTAGTACCTACGTACATCACGCTAGCACGACAAAGTTTTTTTCCCAATTTCTGACTTGCACTATAATTTGTCGCTAATTTGTTATCAAATCCAAAAATTTGTCGCTCGTGCCGTTTAGCCATAATCAGCTGGTATGCTAGCTTGATATCAAGCAAGCACTACACATAGCGTATCTCGAAAAGAAAATGTCGTAGGATATTACTGTAATGACCATAATTTGTCGCTAAAAAATGACACATTTAAAGAATTTGTGGCTAGTCTTATCTCCAGCTGATAAGCGAAAGACTGCTGGAAAAAAATTAAACAAGTAGTCAAGGAGTTCTTTGTTACATTTGTTTTAAGAGATCGGATTTATTTACCAAATTTTTTAAATTAGGTTTTCCCGTTTCCCCCAAGTTGGGCAACACGTTACATTTCGAGTGTTCGATGGTTTTCCAGCAGTTGTTTGCTTATTAGCTGTAGATAAGACTAGCGACAAATTTGTTGAATGTGTCATCTTTCAGCGACAAATTATGGTCTTTACAGTAATATCCTACGACATTTCCTTTTCGAGATACGCTATGTGTAGTTCTAGCTTGATATCAAGCTGACATACCAGCTGATTATGGCTAAACGGCACGAGTGACAAATTTTTGATGTTGTAACAAATTAGCGACAAATTATAGTACAAGTCAGAAATCGGAAAAATAACTTTGTCGTGCTAGCTTGATATACGTCAAATTAGTGTCGTTTCGATGCACGATATATAGATTAGTAAATGTGCCAATGTTAGAGATAGATTACAAGAGTATTAGCAATTATCAAATAAATTGCCACTAACAATAATTATAATGTTTAAATAATTAAATATCCAAGTATAAAAACAGAGAAACAAAAATATGCAACATTAACTTTCTTAGGAAAACCAACAAACAGAATTTCATCCTTACTAAATAATAACAATTGTAATATACCATATAAAACTACTAATAATTTAAGCAAATTTATTAAGAACAACAAAGATAAAATTAATAAAGTAAACACACCAGGGATCTACAGATTAAATTGTAAAAATTGTTACATGTTTTACATAGGTATGTAAAACATGCAGAAATTTCAAAACCAGAACCAGTGAGCATAAAAGATCATTCAATGATAATAAAACAGACTCTAACTATGGTAATTATACGTAACAATCACAATTTCACAATTTCGATGAAAATTTAAAAATTTTGCATGTAGAAAACAGAAAACAAAAATTATCATTTCTGGAAATTGTAGAAATTAATAAATTCAAAAAAAGCAACAGATTAATCAATGAACAAACAGAATTAAGCAACTCTCCACTTCTAAACTTGTTCCCCGATACCATCCCTTCAGTTAATATTTAAGACCAGTTATTGTTAATAGTTTTAAGTTGATTACAAACTTCCAAAGAAGCCAAAGTTGGCGAAACGCGATCGTCAAGTGAACAGTAATAAATAAAGTGGATTTCATTTATAACGACTTCGGATGTAACGTCGATTTCGGTTTTAGCGACTAATTTTAATGAACTATTAATTACAAGATGCTAGAAATCTCATACTCTCATATTGCGACCGAGTTTAAGCACAAAACTTTTTTATCTTTTGATTACATTCAGAGATAGTCAGCAGTTGTACTTAGTAATTGTTTATAAATGTTAATGTTGATAAAGTTAAATCTAAGAATCAGTTACTGGCTACTTTTCTTGCCTTATTTCCTTTTTTAATTTTTTCTCTCTTTCTTTTTATATAGCGACTTCCGGATATAGCGACGGAATTTAATGGTCCTTTCATCGTCGTTATAAGCGAAATATACTGTAGTTGAAAATCATAAGTGTATGTATTTTTATTTATGTATAACATGAATTTTAACCAAGTAACGGTAGACTCGATTTTATATATGTAGTTTACATTCACTAAACCAATGTAATTAGTATCTAGTAAAATATATAACGATTTACACCAAGTCTACATCCTATCCAACTAACTGACACATTATTTTCATCTTAATACAATTCCATGACAAATATACTTATAGTAAAGTCAATAATAAATAGTCAAATAAAATAGTGGTTACAATTTAAATATATAAGATATCATAATAAATAAATCAAAATTATTTGGTAAATTACCCAGGTATGTATCTATTTAATAGTTTATCAAATAATTAACGTTATTATCAAAAAAATAATTATGTACTTTTTTAGTTAGGAGATTGCAACAAATGAAAGTAAATCTTTATTTTTACAAAACGTAAATAATAAGAATTGTCACACATTGATCTTGCCCTTTATATCACTTTGGCATCATTCCAAATGTACCGAAAGCTCTAAACGTTAAGAAACTTTTTTGTTCATGGAAAAAAGGCGTATAAGGACGACGTACATTAATTTTACCACAGAAGTGGTCTGAATAGATAGATACTGTCGACAGAAAAAAAAAGTGATTTCTTTCTGTAATTTAACGAAAGTTTGACCTCTCTTTCCAAGGTTGAAGAACATTAAAAGACAATACAATTTGGTGTAGGGACTATTTTTAGAGATTGAAAACTTCACGATTTACAAAAATTGGTATGGGATTGTTGTATTTTTGCGCCTTTTAAAATTTTTCAGTGAATTCAAAATTGTCTGGGATACATCAAAAAATATTAATAAGCGGCTGTTTATAAAATACGTCACGCTAAAATTAGCTTTTTTTGACCCCCTCTCCTCGGTTGTCACGCTGTGTCACACTTTCTGTGACCCCACCTGTAAATATTATACGTAACAACAACTAAAACCCCTCCCCCCTTAACATGATATTTTGTTGATTTTCAAAAATATTTATTTTATTTTCAAAATCAAATTTAAATAAATTAATAAATATCTTTTGTAACGAACAAATAAATAATATTTCTATTTGTCAGGAGTCCAAGGATTCTGTAAAAATTCAGTAAAATTTTTAGGTGAACGGCGAACGTCACGTTGCCATAGACCCCCCCGTCCCCTCTTGTCACACTCCCCCCCCCCTGTATGAAAACGTATTTTATGAACGGCCCCTAAGTAAACTATTCTTAAAGAAGAAATATCTTAAAGAAAACACACAGCAGGGTTGTAGTTTTACACTTTTTATTATTACATACTTTAACAATCATTTCGACTTATAAGGCCATCTTCAAAGACTAATACAATAATAGTAATATGTACAATAAATTACCATCGTACTATTTGATTCGAATCAAGATCACAATGTCAAACTATCTATATTTCATAATTTATTACATACATACATCAAAATAGTAGATTCTAAAGAGCTGTTTGACTTTCTTTAAATGATTAAAACGTACCGCGATTGTAACAGTATAGAGGGTGATCACTAGTCCTTAGACCCTGGACGTATCTCTGGAATATCGTTTTGAAATTCAATTTTAACAAACGTTTTCGTTTTGTTTTATTCACCTTGGCTTATTAATCAAAGAATCATTTTGTTTGATTTCTTAGGATCACAAGGTTACGGTATGTAAAGACATCACGAACGAAGTGTCGTGGTCTTGTCATTCCCTTATACATAATATTTTGCTGTGTTTAACATTCTTATTTTATAAATTTCCAAGTTACTTTTAATATACCTATCTAATAACATGTTGGACCTACATATGGAAGAAGATAAATTAAACTATGTAATACGCAGGTATAAGTGTGGGAATTAAAAAGTGGCTGTAAAATAAGTAAAATCGGTAATATTGTTGTATTTACTTCTATAAAAAATAAATCTACATTATTTTACTTTTATTCCAAAACAATTCGAATATAACGCAAGAGAAAATTATAGGTGAAATTTGAGCAGTCGAAGAAGGTAAAATCAGAGGAGTATAAATTATCTACCTACTTTACGATTTTATGTTTTCTTTATTGCTGGAAAATTACGTTTCTACTGGATACTAAGAACAACCACATATCGACACGTGGGTAAATGATGATACTTATTACGAAGTCGAATTATTGTTTTGTCCAATAAATTAGGGTTGCCATCAGTCCGAGTTTCCTCCTAGTTTAGGGGGAGTCCGGGGAGCGTCCGACGGGGTTTCATTTGTAATGTAAAGTAAACTAATAAAAAATAATAAAGATAAAATCAACAAAGAAAAACTATCTGGAGTTTATAAGTTAACTTGTGGGTCTTGCCCTAAATTATACATACGACAAACTGGAAGAACTTTTAAAAAACGTATTTTAGAACATAAGAACATTTATGTAAAAAATAAAACCAACTCCACATACTTTAACCATATAACTGAATCAGGACACAATTTTAATGATCAGTATGAAATATTATATGTAAATAACAAAGGATATAAATTAAGTTTATTAGAACACTTAGAAATAAATAAATTTAAAAAACAAGATATATTGTTAAACGACGAATTAGATTGTAACAGTTCTCCCTTCTTAAATCTTTTTTAAAATTTGCACTTTTAAACAGCCCCTCCTTAGTTTAGATCTATTTAAGAATTTATCCCTCAATAAAAGTTAGCAGTAAGTACTCAACACCTGACGAAGCGAAATCTTTTGGCGAAACATATGTTGTGTTTTTAAAAATAAAATTAGTGAAATCCAGAACAGTCTTTTATTACTTATTACATTTTTATCATCGATAATATGGAATTTTATCAAGTAAAGGTCGAAACCATTCAATTATTAAAACATTAAGAAGGTTTTGTTTTGTTTCTTAAGAAGACTAAATTTAATGTAGAAATAAATAAAAATCAAAAATATTTTTTTTTACTGATTGTAAGTAGGTAACTTGTAAGTAATTTAAAGAAAAATACTGGTAACATGTCCGGGGCCTAAGCGTCAATATTCGGGGTTTTTACGCTTCTTGTCCTGGTTGCCAGATTTTAGGGATGGCAACCCTATATCCAATACATGAAGATGCAATAATAACTCAATACCTACCTAGTCTAGAATTTTATTTCGATTTTGTTGCTTAAAAACTACCATAATTTACTAACTTAACATAAGTGCCTGCTAATCATTGTACAATTAGAGTAAAGTACCTAGTTAATTATTTATACGTAAGCAAAGCGTGTTTGAAATGATTATTAGTATTCGTGGTCGATATAGTAGATTGTGACAATAATTGCAGACTGTTAATCTTCACACGCGACCCGACCCAGTTTTACACGAACAACCCTGACTTACAAACAAACATTATTAGTGTCCTGTACTGGAAAGTTACAAAAACTTGAGTACGTATATTTCTTCATAAACGGTCCCCTATTGGCCACTACAGACGACATGACATATTCGTTCTTTAATTCAGGTTTTGTCGCGGGACGTCCTTGCAAGGCCTTGTACCTTCGTTAACACCCGTTTGAATGTAATTTATACGAAATTGCTTTCTATTTACTTGGTGCATGCAGACTAGTCGTCCGTCGTTTAGGAATGCGGGCGGTGATGTAACCACGATCGTACATGCTCTGTACCTATTACTCGTTGTTGAATAATAAATTAATAAAATGTGCATGATATCAACAAGGCACTTTGCATATCTAAACGAAAATGTGCTACTGTTTGCCAAAGAAGAAAACGAAGGTTAATTTTATTGCACAGATATACACTCAAACAGTCAAACTTCGATAACTCGAAAGCAAATTGATTGGCACTAGCATCAAATAATTTTCTACTAAGCTCTCGGACTTGAAAATATTTGGCGCCAACTTCGAAAAGTCGAATTTTCTGGGATCCGATTTTAACGTCTCTAACTAAACCTAACCTAACCAGTGAGGCAGTAAAGTCTTGATACCTCGAAGTGGTAATTTGCGTTATCGAACTTACCCTAGCAGGGTCCGCTGTGTAAAGGCCGCAGGCTAAAAATCGATGAGCGTGCCTAAATCCCTGAAAAGGTTGCGAATTTTCTATACAACTAGCAGCAATACCTGGCGTTGCCCGGGTAAGAATATATTACACGTTTGATGGAACATTCTAAAATATTCGCGAATTTAGAACTATCCAGAACATCCTATAATGATTCAAAACATTCTCTAACTTTTTTTAACATTCTGAAACATTCTTGAATGATCTTCAAGATTCTAGAACATTTTTGAACATTGCGAAATCATTTTGAAATGTTAAAATAAAACATTCTTTTACTTCTTAGAACATATTTGAACTCCCTGTAACATTCTAAAAAAACATAAATGTACCTATCCACTTGTAGGTAATCTTGCAGGAAAAATTATGTATGTTATTAGGTTAGAACAAAAAAAAGGAATATGTTTTGGGAACTTCTAAATTTTTGTTATGCAACAAGGGGTCGAAAGCGTTACCTTCGAATAAAATGCGATTCCCCAGAGGGTGGCGTCACGTAAATAACCTACTTAGCCATCCATTTTGTTACAGTACCTTGTTTTGAGCATGTTTTATTCAGGTGTTGTTTCATTTAGTTTACAAATATTTTGCTTAAAAGTACCTAGAAGTACAAGTAGAACGAAATGGAATATTTCTCTCAATTCATTAAGAATCCATTTCGTTTCCTAAATAAACACGGAAATAAAATTACAAATTTTCAATGTAAATATATGCGGGACTATTATTTTGTTGTGTTTAAAAAGGGGGTTGTAGAAAAGAAAAATTAATAGATACGAATCAATTTTTAAGCGTTTTTAGTAAGTTGTATATTGATAAGTTCCAAATTGTAAAGATCCAAGGCTTTTGATCTTTAACTGTTGAAGTTTTATCAAAAAGATTGGATTGGGGCAGGTGGTGACATGGAATAGTGAATTTTATTCGGAAACTTTTAATTTACTTTTCATGCGATCTGTGAATGTTATCACTGCGGTGTAATTAACGAGTTTAACAAGGATTGCATGTTTTTCAGTTTGTGTTCATTCATTCGTTCTTTTTGTTCTTCTCTGGGAACTTCCGTTTTTATTATTTTCCACACAGTTATTAATGTGGCGCTATTGAGAAAAATCGATAACGACACACTTTTCTAATCCACATTTTCTCGTAGGTACTTTTTCATTTTTGATTTTTTTTAAACTACCGATTCTCCACACATACATTCAACGATTGTGTGAAACTATCTTCTAAAGTGCATATTCATCTCATCCCTAATTATATAATACTGTGACGTGTTCGGTCACAGAAAACACAATTAACAAAACAAAACAACGAGTTTATTTAATTACTAAAATTAATTTGACTACACTACAGTTATGAACAAGTCCGCACAATTTATTTCACTAAAAGTCACTTTTTAATCGCCGTTCCGGTAGACACTATTTATCGCTCTCTATGAACACTATCGCCTCTATGGTTCGCCTGTATCGCCTATCGATCGCTTTGCATCAGCTGTTACTGTAAACTGTCAACTAACTCGGTGTGAGTGTCTCGTCCGCTTTTATAGTCTTCTCAGCCTTTTTCTAGGGTATTCTACAGCCGTCTAGTAATTCAATTGTTTTCCCATTGATCTTTGCTGGTGTTTTCTAGATGTATCAGGAAAGCCGAGAATATTCCTTATGTAATCAGGGAAGATGTTCATTAATTATGTTCACACCAACTTAATTGGCAAGTACTCGTAACAATACATACTTACATAAGTGTGTACAAATGTATAGATATTATACCACAAGTTTTCGCAGAACCATTGTCGAACCAGCAGTTAGCAGTAACTATTGCTAGTTTGTTGGAACCAGCAAGCCCCATGTGCAATGCAACAATCCATTATGCATTATACCTACTACTGTTGTAATTTAGTTCCATTTAGTCGCTGTAATTTACGTTTACATAATGAACGTTTAGTTCTCAGATCATATTTTATGAATTTGCACTTGGTTATTATCATATGCACATGCATTATTTTGGTGACTAATGTAATGAGCATCTCCCAGCACCCTACAAATTTTATATGTTGTTATACTGGAACAAACATTTCCAATCACAAAAGTAATTAATGGGCTGCAAATCGACAAAAAATGCAGGTTTTCGGGTATTCAGTTACTTCTCCATTTTTCAGCGACCTGTATAAATTTCATACGTGAAGCTGCATGGGACATGTGATATCTTACATTCAGCCACAAATGCAATCGATGTGCAGCAGCAAGTAGATAAAAGTTGCAGGTGCTCACTGTGTTTGTTTTCTCATCGACATATTTAAGTTTACAATTTATACTTGCAACAATAATTTCCTATCAATAATGTAGTTTACATGCAGGCAGCTGCAAGTAGATAAAAGTTATAAATGTTTATTCTTAGTTGTTTCTTTCCTTTGTGACTTATAAATTTCCCACGTTGTACTGCAACAAACATTTTCAGACGCTAATGTAATCGATGTGCAGCTGCAGGTAGATAAAAGTTGCAGGTGCTCACTGTATTTCTTCTCTCATCGACTTATGAGGTTTACAATTTATGCTTGCAACAATAATTTCCTGTTAGTGATGTAGTCTACATGCAGGCAGCTGCAAGTAGATAAAAGTTATAAAAGTTTATTCTTAGTTGTTTCTTTCCTTTGTGACTTATAAGTTTCCCACGTTGTACTGCAACAAACATTTTCAGTCGCTAATGTAATCGATGTGCAGCTGCAAGTAGATAAAAGTTGCAGGTGCTACTGTATTTCTTCTCTCATCGACTTATGAGGTTTACAATTTATACTTGCAACAATAATTTCCTATCAAAAATGTAGTTTACATGCAGGCAGCTGCAAGTAGATAAAAGTTATGAATGTTTATTCTTAGTTGTTTCTTTCCTTTGTGACTTATAAATTTCCCACGTTGTACTGCAACAAACATTTTCAGTCGCTAATGTAATCGATGTGCAGCTGCAAGTAGATAAAAGTTGCAGGTGCTCACTATATTTCTTCTCTCATCGACTTATGAGGTTTACAATTTATGCTTTAACAATAATTTCCTGTTAGTGATGTAGTCTACATGCAGGCAGCTGCAAGTAGATAAAAGTTATAAAAGTTTATTCTTAGTTGTTTCTTTCCTTTGTGACTTATAAGTTTCCCACGTTGTACTGCAACAAACATTAGCAGTCCACTAATGTAATCGATGTGCAGCTGCAAATAGATAAAAGTCTTAGGTGTTCACTGTGTTTGTTTTCATCGACATATAAGTTTTACAATTTATACTTGCAACAATAATTTCCTGTCAGTAATATAGTCTACATGCAGGCAGCTGCAAGTAGATTAATGTAGCAGGTGTTTATTTAGTGGCTTCTTCTTCTCAGCATCCTATAAATTTCACGCGTTTCATTGCTACAGATATCTCCAGTTACTAATGTAATCGATATGCTACTCTAAGTAGATAAAAGTTGCAGGTGCTCACTATATTTCTTCTCTCATCGACTTATGAGGTTTACAATTTATGCTTTAACAATAATTTCCTGTTAGTGATGTAGTCTACATGCAGGCAGCTGCAAGTAGATAAAAGTTATAAATGTTTATTCTTAGTTGTTTCTTTCCTTTGTGACTTATAAATTTCCCACGTTGTACTGCAACAAACATTAGCAGTCCACTAATGTAATCGATGTGCAGCTGCAAATAGATAAAAGTCTTAGGTGTTCACTGTGTTTGTTTTCATCGACATATAAGTTTTACAATTTATACTTGCAACAATAATTTCCTGTCAGTAATATAGTCTACATGCAGGCAGCTGCAAGTAGATAAAAGTTATAAATGTTTATTCTTAGTTGTTTCTTTCCTTTGTGACTTATAAATATCCCACGTTGCACTGCAACAAACATTTTCAGTCGCTAATGTAATCGATGTGCAGCTGCAAGTAGATAAAAGTTGCAGGTGCTCACTGTATTTCTTCTCTCATCGACTTATGAGGTTTACAATAATTTATACTTGCAACAATAATTTCCTATCAATAATGTAGTTTACATGCAGGCAGCTGCAAGTAGATAAAAGTTATAAATGTTTATTCTAAGTTGTTTCTTTCCTTTGTGACTTATAAGTTTCCCACGTTGTACTGCAACAAACATTAGCAGTCCACTAATGTAATCGATGTGCAGCTGCAAGTAGATTATGTAGCAGGTGTTTATTTAGTGGCTTCTTCTTCTCAGCATCCTATAAATTTCACGCGTTTCATTGCTACAGATATCTCCAGTTACTAATGTAATCGATATGCTACTCTAAGTAGATAGAAGTTGCAGGTGTTCAGTTAGTTGTTTTTTCTTTAAGAGGTCCATAGATTTCACACGTGTACTGCTGCAAGTAGAGAAGTTGCAGCTGTTCATGCAAATTTTTCTTACAAAGGAACACCTGCGGTATTCCTACTTGCAACCTGTCTATCACATCAGCCACCTTATTGATTTATAATATCTTTCCTTATAAATAAATACCAGTTGTAGTATACTGCAGTATTTATTTAGACTGAGAATGTTATTCTTCTTAGTAGATTAAGTAATTAAAATTATGGGAATGTACTATGTGGTGCAGTCTGTAGATTTAAAAACTCTTTTATTATATTGATTCGTAGGATACGTGGTTTCAAAAAGAACACTAATTACTCTTGCCCCAAGTGGTGTTATAGTATGTGACCTATTTTTTGTGAGATTTAATGACGTTATTGTGCATACCAACAAGAGGACGTTTTGCAGAAATGCCAACATGCATTTCCATGCTTTCATTTTAATTTGTGGCTTTGAATTCTTTAGCATTGTTGAGTGTCTTGTGCTCTGATCTTTATTTTGTCCTGTCTCAAGAAGGAGGCTCATTTTCTGATAGTAAGGAAATAATGTGGAAAGCAAAATGGTTTGATAATTAATGTCAGAATGTAATTTAATTTGAAAATGTACGTATTGAGATATTTTGCTTAAGTTTTTTCCTGGTCGACGTGTAAGTACTGTAGCTTTAGCAAGCAATGTCAACGTTCTCTTATTGAGTTATGGAAAATTCACTTTTCTCAACACGTTCCCTTGAGCCGACGCTGTGCCATATCTTTTGCAAAATCCAATTTCCAATTTATATTCACGAGCAGGATGAGTGCTCGCACTATATCCTGCGAGAAATTTATTCCCAGATAGGTAGGTGTCGGTTTTACAATCTGTGAATTAATTTTCCGTCTTTACTTTATGCTCATTTATTTATGAAGGATTTCTAGGCGTATTATTATACATCTAATACTCGCTTATTTTGATAAGAGGACCGAAAATATAGTTTTTGTTACTTTCATTATTAGATGGATAATAAAGTCCTTATTCGTATGAGGTATTATGAGGAGAAAGTGAACCCAAATAATGCTAAACAACTTTTCTTTTACTTTGTTGCTTATTCATTTGTATTAATATATTTTTGAAACAAATTAAAATTAATTTACGTACGGGACGTAGCATTGGCAGTGATTGTACAGTATATAATATAGGTACATAGGTGGGATTAACTATTTTTAATTATTACACTTGTTTTACAAAATGTCATGAGGTATCTGGAAGCGATGAAAAGCCGAAATTAGAACGGCGTCAGGTATGCCAAAATGAAAATTGTGATATTAGGCACGAGTGTAATGCAATTTAAACAAGTTGTGCGACTATAAATAGGAGGGAGGATAGTTTTAGTTGGGAAGTTAATGATCTAAACCAGATGTTGCTCGATATAACTCCTTTATAATTTTTTTACCGGAACATGTTTTCTACTGTAATTGCTGTAAATTTAGTTGCATGGGAGTGGATGTTTTAAATTGTACATTAAACACTGCATCAAGAAGATTTTAATGTACATCTATATAATTGAACAAAAAAAATTAAAAAAATATTAAGAGAGACAACAGTAGATAACTACCAATTATATACATATACGTAGTAATAGATATAGAGTGAAATGACCAATAGAGAGTACCTATGTTCTAAAAAAGATGGAATAATTTTTTTTTTAGTGGAGAGGGACTATGTAGTAACAGATGTGTAACTGGGCAAAAAAGGAGAGAAATTAACAACAAAGAAAGTAATATGTAGTAAACAAGGATAGAGATAATGTTTAATGAATAATTAAAAAAAGAAAATGTTACAATAAACAAGGACGGATTAACTACTCCCCACCCATTCTGAATTTGCGCCAATAAATAATCAGAGTCAGAAAAAGAAGTATAGGAGACTAATAAAGGACAGGAATAGTAGTTTTGTTTTGATGGGAGGGGCAATGACATGTGAAATGGTAGCTGAATACTAAAAAGAATGAAAATGATAAGATAAACAAGGATGGAACAACTACCCCCCTCACTCATTCTCACTTTACGTCAACAAATAATCAGAGCCAGAGAAAGAAGTGATCGACAAAGAGTATATACTAATAAAGGACAGGAATAGTAGTTTTGTTTTGATTGGAGGGGGCATGACATGTGGAACTGTAGCTGAATAATAAAAAGAGTAAAAACGTTAAGATAAATAAGGACGGATTAACTATTCCCCACCCATTCTGAATTTGCACCAATAAATAATCAGAGTCAGAAAAAGAAGTGATCGACAAAGAGTATAAACTAATAAAGGACAAGAATAGTAGTTTTGTTTTGATGGGAGGGGCCATGACATGTGGAATTGTAGCTGAATAATTAAAAAAATTAAAAGAATAGGATAAACAAGGATGGAATAATTACCTCCCCTCCCACTTATTCTAAATTTACGAATAAAGGATAGGGGTGATGCTTTTTGGCCTGGTGGGAGGGACTATAACCTGTAAACCTATAATTGGACGATAAAAAAAGAGAATATGCTAAAATAAAAAAGGATATATTAAGCACTTCTTATCTATTCTACATTAATGCCAATAAGCAATCAGAGCCTGACAAAGAAATGGTCGAAAATGAGAGTGTGCTAGGAAAGGATGGAGATAATGTATTTTTCTTAATTAGTCACATATTTGCATATAAATATTTCCTAATCTGTATACGTATGTATAGGGTTTGCTAGTTCTGTGGGAAGCAAAAATAGACAAATATTGTCATAGAAATTCGTATTATTTATATATTTACATGTAGATTAGATATTTTTTTAGCGATTTCCTGGGGGCCGTTCATAAAATACGTTCGCATACAATAGGGGGGAAGGGGTCTTGCTGAGTGTGACAAGATGTGACAAGGGCGGACGGGGGGTCTACGGCAACGTGACGTTCGCCGTTCATCAAAAAATTTTACTGAATTTTTACAGTATCCTCGGCCTTCTGATAAATAGAAATATTATTTATTTGTTCGTTACAAAAGATATTTATTAATTTATTTAAATTTTATTATGAAAATAAAATAAATATTTTTGACTATCAAAATTTGTGTATTATCAATCAGAATTGATCAGGTCCGGGGGGTTGGGGGGTTAGTTTTTGTGACGTAATATTTACAAGGGGGTCACAGAAAGTGTGACACAGCGTAACAACCTGGGGGGTAGAAGGGGTCAAAAAAAGCTTATTTTACCGTGACGTATTTTATGAACAGCCCCTTGAGAAAACAGGGGTTAACTTGAGAAATACCAGCAAAATTATATTATAGGTTAGGTTTCTACTAAGTAATTGAAGATAAATAAAACTGTGGTAAGATAGGTTTTTAAAAATATGTTTTTCTTTTGTTAAAAAGGACTTTTGGAACTTTTCCTCAACGATTTTAAAATCATGACTGTTTATTTTCTTGCCTCAACTGCTTTTACATTTTTTGTCTTATATATTTTTTTGTTTTGTTTCAGGTAAGCAGAATTTAATTTATCAGTGGTTTTTTGTGTGTGGTAAGTTACATAATTAGTTGGTACCAATTATAATTTTAAAATATCGTTATGAACGAACGGCGCAGTAAGGAATCGATTTGTCGGCACCATTTATCGCACTAGAATTGTATGTGTCGTTTGCGCATGACTTATTACTACCCTCCGCTGTCAGTTGACGTTAAAACCGAATTTTATTGTAATTGCTTCATTTTCCCATTTTACTCTTCATTGTAGATGTGTGTTTTAATGTACGTTTGGTACTGATAAGAATGTAGGTAGGTACATACTTACGTAAATAACTATTTTTGTTAAGATTGTAACATTTTATGCATTTTAATAACCAAAGCACGTGTCGAATGCTATCAAACGCTTATTAAGTATTATGGACATTAATCCATTTTACATGTAACCTAGTTCGTTTAGAGCGACCGTGTAAGTACATTACGTATAGGTAACCTTGTAATTCGAAATTCACATGTAAAATACGTTGCATGCATTCGGAATTAGCGTGGGTATTCGAGAAATTTAACGGAGGAACCGAAATTAATCTAATTGTAACGACCCAAACAAACACAAATAACTAATTTGCGAGAAACGTTTATTTATCGTTATCCACCGTTTCCTATTTTGATTAGTTTGTCAATCAATGAAGCTGTAACAATTTAATCCTACCTAATTTCTTGTTTTTAGCGGTAGATGGATGTGCTCCAACCGGAGAAGAAACAAAACAATTTAGGTTTAAGAGGCTTAATATTAAATTGTTTCATTTTCTCCAAGAAATTTGAAATTATATTACGTAGATATAAAAGTAGCTTTCTGTTCACCTTTTTCGTTTATATTTCCCTTCAAATTGTTTTTTTACCCTGTAAAAAAATTATAAAATTTCTTGATGGTAATGACGACCGAGTGGTGTTATTTACAGGTCCAGATCATAGCTTAGTATTTAGAAGATCTTCCGCTCTATTCTCCGGACGTGTGTCACAGTTATTCTTCTTATTTTTCGTAGCCATGTTAGTCCATAGGATCTTCAACTTCTATAAAGATTTGCGGCCGTAAATATTGTGCCGTATTCACCAAAAATTTTGACAAGATTTCGTCTTGAACAATTCGTTAATTTCTTATGAAGATTTGTATAGGTAGGTACATAGTTTCGATTCAATGTAGGACACTCCTGTAATGAATCACATACTTTCCTGTCAAATGGAGAGAATTTCACATGTGGTTTTGTTGTTGCCCTATTTGGCAACGTAGTTTGCTAAATTATATTATTTATGTATATTCCCTTAGTTTAGACCAGTGCTGAAGCCTTCAAAAATAGTAAAAAGTGAAAAAAAATTATAGAAGGATAAAACCCATTGGAAAAGGAAGAGAATATAACAGAAATGAAAGGAAAAATAATTTACGGGCGATCTGAGGTCGGGAAGGGGAAGGGGGTGAGTTTTTAAGGGTAAAAAACGGTTTTCCTTGATTTCCGGAAAAACTACAAGTCTTATGGAAAAACGTTAACAGGCAAAGTTGTAGGTAATAAAAAGATCTACAACTTTTGTATTTACTCTTTTTTCACATAACCTCAAAATTTGTGTGAAAAATTCAAATAACCAACTTTTTTGTTTTTTTATTTTTCTTTTACAAAAAAAATTTTTTTTTTCATTAAATTTGGTGAAAACTTACCTGTTTATGTCCCAAACACGCTGTAATTTTTTTGATTTGAAATATTTATTTTTTCGCCTTATTTTTACTTAATATCGAAAAAGCACCCTAATTTTCACTCGAAAATTATCACGTCAAAATAACTGCTTTGTTAAAAACGTTGGTGGGCTTTTTCTTCGTTGAAATCTACTTTCTGATGGTGTGAAAAAATATACATTACTATGGTTAGTTTTCTCAGAAAATTAAAAAAAACGAAGAGAATTTTATCTAAAAAATGTGACCGCTGCTATTTTTTCAGTAAAAAAGTTGATTTATTAAATTCTAATTACATTTATGTCACAGAAAATCTCATAATATATAAATATACATGTAAATCGTACTATTGAATTCACATGCTTTATACGTATTATGTTATTTATTATAATATTTTTAAAAACATTAATTTAGTTCATTTCGTTTTTGCATTTCCTGAGAAAACTTACCATAGTAATGTATATTTTTTTTCACACCATCAAAAAGTAGAGATTTCAACGAAGGAAAAGCCCACCAACATTTGAAAAAGAGCAGATATTTTGACGTGAGAATTTTCAATTGAAAATTAGGGTGCTTTAAATAAAAATAAGGTGAAAGAATATCGACCCTGGTCTAGTTCTTCTCAAATTGTTTTTTTACCCCTCAAAAAATTGTAAAATTTCTTTATGATAATGGCGATCGAATGGTTTTATCTATAGGTCCAGATCATAGCTTAGTATTCAGAAGATCTTCCGCTCTATTCTCCAGATGTGCGTCACAGTTATTCTTCATACTTGTCGTGGCCATGTTAGTCCATAGAATAGTCACCTTCTATAAAGATTTTTGGCCGTAAGTATTGTGCCGTATTTACCAAAAAATTTGACAAGATTTCGTCTTGAACAATTCGTTAATTTCTTATGAAGATTTGTATAGGTACATAGTTTCAATTCAATGTAGGACGCTTTACAAGTTCCAGAAACTTATATAATGAATCACAAACTTTTCTGCCTAATGGGGTGAATTTCACTTGTGTTTTTGTTTTTGCCCTATTTGGCAACGTAGTTTGCTAACTTTAGACACGTTGCCGTGTTTATGTGTGTACGTGTGTAGGTATATTTGAAGACTTTCACGTTTGCCAAAGTCAAGTTAATATTTATTGTGCCGGAACCATAGACAATATACCGCATTGGAAATTGCCTATGCAGTAAAATTTTATGGCCAAACGGAAACCGATAACGTAGCGTGACTTTTCAGTCTCAAAATTTAGAAAACACGATTATAGAGTTCTAAGAATATGACCGCAGATTTTCACGTGTTCCTGAATGTAAAATTGATAAAAATTGGGAATCATCAGTGTGTTAAAGTTGTTTATGTAAGCATATAGGTACTTAAGTAGTTCTTTGTCAGTTCTATTTTAGATTTTTTCGCTGATATACGCAACAATGACAGGTAGCCATTCCGTGAAAGATATGCGTCAGGATTCCAATTTAATAGAGGACTTTCTTATGTAGCAGTAGATTACGTTGTCTCCACCTTGGCAAAAAAAAGTGATAAGGAGTCTATTTTGTGTTCGCAGGGATGCCATGACAAGGATATTATGTTAAAGCTGATCTAAATATAAAAAAAGTAGATGTGATTGTGAAAAAGAGAAATTGGCTGTTCCCTAATAAAAGGGTAAAAATGGTTCTGTATGTATTAGCGGGTGTATTCATAGGATCTCATGAGACTAGTAACTTTTTTCAATGATACAGATATTACTTAAATTACTAAAAGTATTTTAGAATCTTATGAAACTTGATTTTATATTGTGGTTTGCTAGTATTTTTATTTTAAGAAAAATATTTAATACGTAACTGTTCAAAGACTAAAATGCATAAATATTTAAATAAATCAAAACAATAAAAAAAACATGAAGGTGGAGTTACGACGCGTGATTGTTTCTTTATTGTGTCGTATTTCATGTTTATTTCGCGTGACACCTACGTGGGTTGGTTTCACTGGGGATTGCTATCCTGTTTATCAATAACCCTTGGCAAATGCCCACGCGAAAAGAAAATACTTCGGAAAATTTTCTTTAATTACGTACGTAGGTACTGACTTACTTGTTTGTGTTGTTGTGCGATATTTTGTATTCTACGAACCCACAGAATATAAGCAGAGGGTAAAAGATTAATTGATTCATGGGGAGATTTTATTGCAGCAACATAAATTTTTGAAATATGCTTGTAACATTGGTATTATTGTTGACGATTATGACGTAAGATACGTACTCCTCTACACAGATCGACCAGTTACATATTCTAATATTCTTTTAGTTCATTTTTTTTTATTAGATCATAGAATTTTGTATGGTTTGTGACATTTATTTCTGTGGTGTATAAATATAATCCTTTCATTAACTGTGAGTAATCGATTGATCGAACTATGGGGAGATTTTATTACAGGAACATAAATTTTTGAAATATACTTGTAACATTGGTAGGATTGTTGACGATTATGACGTAAGATACGTACTCCCCAACACTGATCGACCAGTTACATATTCTAATGTTTTTTAGTTCATTTTTAGGGTTCCGCACCTCAAAAGGAAAAAGCGGAACCCTTATAGGATCACTTCGTTGTCCGTCCGTCCGTCCGTCCGTCTGTCAAGACCCTTTTTCTCAGGAACGCGTGGAGGTATCAAGCTAAAATTTATACCAAATACTCAGGTCTATTGTCCCTTGGAGCTGTTAAAAAATCAAACTTATAAGCCAACGCAATCAAAAGATACAGCCGTTTATGCCGCAAGTTTCCGCAAATTTTCGAATCAAAACCTACAGGGCACTTCCCGTGAACTCAGAATCTTGAAATTTGGTACGAAGCAACGTCTTATAGCACAGATAAAGGAAAAATTGCGAAAACCGTAAATTTTTAGTTACATCATATAATAAAAATATTTTTAATAATTTTATAGTTACTACCCCTTTTCTCATGAACGCGTAGAGATATTAAATTGAAATTCATATCAAATACTCAGGTCTATAATACCTTTAAGCTGTAACAAAATCAAACTTCTATGTCAACGCAAACAAAAGAAACAGCAATTTAAGCCGCATATTTTCAAACTCGCAACTACTCGCAAGGGAATCAAAACCTAAAGGGTACCTACTTCCAGTCGATTTAGAATCTTGAAATTTGGCATGAAGCAATGTTTTATAGCACATATATAGAAAAAATTCCGAAAACCTTAAATTTTTAGTTACATCACATATATACAGGTTTGTACGGAACCCTCGGTGCGCGAGTTAGACTCGCACTTACCCGTTATTTTTTTTATCAGTTCATAGAATTTTGTATGATTTGTAAAATTTATTCATGTGGTGTATAAATATAATCCTTTCATTAACTGTGAGTAATTGATTGATCGAACTATGGGGAGATTTTATTACAGGAACATAAATTTTTGAAACACACTTGTAACGTTGGTAGGATTGTTGACGATTATGACGTAAGGTACATACTCCCCAACACTGATCGACCAGTTACATATTCTAATGTATTGTAGTTCATTTTTAGGGTTCTGCACCTCAAAAGGAAAAAGCGGAACCCTTATAGGATCACTTCGTTGACCGTCCGTCCGCCCGTCTGTCAAGACCCTTTTTCTCAGGAACGCGTGGAGGTATCAAGCTAAAATTTATACCAAATACTCATGTCTATTGTCCATTGGAGCTGTGAAAAAATCAAACTTCTAAGCCAACGCAATCAAAAGATACAGCCGTTTATGCCGCAAATTTCGCAAATTTTTGAATCAAAACCTACAGGGTACTTTCCGTGAACTCAGAATCTTGAAATTTGGTACGAAGCAACGTCTTATAGCACAGATAAAGGAAAAATTGCGAAAACCGTAAATTTTTAGTTACATCATATAATAAAAATATTTTTAATAATTTTAAAGTTACTACCCCATTCCTCATGAACGCGTACAGGTATTAAATTGAAATTCATATCAAATACTCAGGTCTATAATACCTTTAAGCTGTAACTAAATCAAACTTCTGTGTCAACGCAATCAAAAGAAACAGCAATTTAAGCCGCATATTTTCAAACTCGCAACTACTCGCAAGGGAATCAAAACCTATAGGGTACTTCCAGTCGATTTAGAATCTTGAAATTTGGCATGAAGCAATGTTTTATAGCACATATATAGAAAAAATTCCGAAAACCTTAAATTTTTAGTTACATCACATATATACAGGTTTATACGGAACCCTCGGTGCGCGAGTTCGACTCGCACTTGGTCGGTATTTTTTTTAATCAGATCGTCGAATTTTGTATGGTTTGTAAAATTTATTCATGTGGCGTATTCCTGGGAATATATATAAAGTTGCCCTTAAGTTGTATATCTATATTAAATTGAGCATATTTAATCCATTATTGTTCGTTTCGATATACGTATCTAAGTATAGTGCCCGTGTGCGTGCAGAAGCAATAACTATTAATTGATTAAATTGACCTTTTTGTTTATTTTTAGCGATTGCCTATTCAGATTTATATGGCGGCATTTCGTGGTTAATAAATCGACGCCACACGCAAGCGCTGTTCCCATTTTGCTAATTTTGTTTCTTTACGGCTGAACTTTCCCAATCTAAAGGGTGTAAATTAAATACAAGGTCAAATTTCACTGTAGGACCGACTCACGAGAATTGGGAGAAGACACTAAACAGTATTGGTAACTGTTAGGAGTAAAACACCCAAAACTTTCTTATTTGTTTGTGTTGTTAATCCTGACCAAACCAACACCCAAAGACAGTATTACACCAAAGTAGTTTCCGTATTTTTTATTTTAGTCGAAAATTCTTTGTTTTTTTACGGTTTTCCGATTATTATTTTTAATACAATTACTATATACATACTTATGTAATGAATGTGCTATAGTGCTGCTTACTGTTACGTTATTTCGCCGCTGTTTCCGGCTGTTATAAACATTGCTAGACGGAAGCGGACAGGACTTCCTATTAAAGCATTCGTGCATTGTCTGTATATACATTTATTTGTGCAGTCATCTACATTCATGTACAGTATGTTAAGTAGATGACTGTTGTTGTCGGGGTTCTCTGTTCTGTGTTCTCTCCATTCAAATTCAAACGATTCGTGTCTTTTATCGTATTGCCAGGATGTGCCTGCTTCTTCCAGGGTATTCTATGTAGACATGTCTTTTCAGGATGTATTATATAATAAAAAAAAGTGTAACACATCTACGCGTATAAATAGAAAAACTATAGGGTCAGGAGGGGTAATTGTAAACAGGCTCTTTATTTCGATGAAATTGGACTGCTGATTATTCCAACTAATGGGAATTATAGACTGTGGTGTTGACTTTTGACGGTTGGATGCTTTTGCATATTTAATAACAGAAATGCACTTAAAACCAAACAAGGACCTAAATTAATCTTCGTCTAAATTTAATCTTCATCTAAGATACATAGAGCTTCAAAAAAAACTTCCAAAATCGTTTACAATTTCACCACCTAACCCTAATGTTGTTAACAGTTTATGTAACGCAGAATATTTCTTTGGGTTGTTAATAACTTTTTTATCTTATTATATGACTTCTGTTCTGTATTATCCTTCAGGAATTGTTTTTTTGTTGTTAGAGGCAGTTCAGAATCTGATGAACCTCTACTGTAGAGTGCGCAGAGACACGACATGTAACTCCGCCTATTGTAAAGCTCCGCCTCTTGTTGTTCTCATGCACTTCATGGCTCATAACATTTTAAATTACTGTTAATGTTTTGCTGGCGTTGTGGAAACGTTCGAGCCTTCATCAATAGAAATAGAAGCTCCAATATTTTTTCTTTTTAATTTTAACAATAAGTGACGTAATTGACAAGTGGTAAAATAGAGCTTTAACCAGATTGAACTTACGTAACTTCTGTTATTAATATTGTCCTTCTTTTGTGGACATCTGTTATTTAAAATTTAAAATCTCATTAGAATTCATTTTGTGGTTCTCAAGCCTACAGACGCCTTTTGATTTTAGAGGCAGCTCAGAATCTGATGAACCTCGACTTTAGAGTGCACAGAGACATAACTAACTAACTCCGCCTATTGTAAAGCTCTGCCTGTAGCTGTTTTCATGCACTTCATAGTTCAAACATTTTGAATTACTTTTAACATTTTCCTGACGTTTTGGAAACATTCCAGCCTCCATCGTTAGTAATAGAAGCTCCAATATTTTTTCTTTTTAATTTTATCAGTGAGTAACGTAATTAATTAAAAGGTGGTGGAAAAGAGCAATAACCTAATTGAACCCTTAGCTGGAAACATTCATTGTTTTAGCTTAAATTTTTATTTTTATTTTTGGGTTCACTGAACGTATGTTTGCAGGTAATTCCTTAACCTATAACCTGAAATGTAAATTTGCAAAGCACTAAAAGTTGAGGGTATTGAAAAGACGCTTTCGGTTGGTTTTGTTCATTCAAGCGGATTTCCCACACGGAGAGCGTTTTATTTATTTGCATGAAATTCGATTATACAAAGCTGCATATACGAGTATATTTTTATTGATGTTTTCTACTACTTGAATATAAAATTCGATTTTTTCAATTGTAATTTTTAAAAGCTCTCATTCGAACCACTACCAATGCAGTGGTGTGAAAAGAACCGAGTCAATCCACAACAATGTTCTTACTAAAAATTGGAGCTATTATACCAATAATAGAAAAAAAATATAAAAGGATGAAACCCATTGGAAAAGGTAGAGAATATAACAGAAATTAAAGGAAAAATAATTTACGGGCGATCTGAGATCGGGAAGGGGAAGGGGATGAGTTTTTAAGGGTAAAAAACGGTTTTCCTTGATTTCCGGAAAAAACTACGAGTTTTATGGAAAAAAGTTAAATAGCAAAGTTGTAGGTAATAAAATGATTTACAACTTTTGTATTTACACTTTTGTCACATAACCTCAAAATTTGTGTGAAAAATTCAAATAACCAACTTTGTGGTTTTTTATTTTTATCTTTTACAAAAAAAAATTTTTTTCACGAAATTTGGTGACAACTTACCTATTTATGTCTCAAACACCCTGTAATATTTTTGATTTGAAATATTTATTTTTCCACCTTATATTTACTTAATATCGAAAAAGCAACCTAATTTTCAATCGAAAATTCTCACGTCAAAATATCTGATTTTTCCGGAAATCAAGAAAAACAATTTTTTACCCTTAAAAACTCATTCCCTTCCCCTTCCCGACCTCAGATCGCCCGTAAATTATTTTTCCTTATTTCTGTTATATTCTCTTCCTTTTCCAATGGATTTAATCCTACTACATATAATTTGTTTTGGTTTCAAAAATTATCGACCCCGGTCTATATAAAGTTTTTTAAAAAACAGAAACACAACACACGTAGTTACAACCAAAATTAATGATTAGTTAGTGCCAGGAAAATTAATATACCTAATCAATAAATAGTAGGTACATCTCCGAGAAACTAGACTAATAATGAATGGTATTGGGGTGAGGGATAAGCGCTGATTCATTTTTGATTATGTCATGGAAATTTCACCCTGCCTGATAATAACGAATGGCCGAACGAAAGATTGATGGAGGGCGATACTAGAATTTATTGGTTGGGGAAGTGTAGAGTTTGACCTCTACTGTGATGGCTAGGTACATCAAACATGAATTAATTATTGTTACCTATTGTATGTGATGTGTAGGAATTTATTGTCTTTTTTTAAAAAAATAATACAAAAACAACTTATTTCATTCCCTTTGTCGTACATCTATATTTCTTTTGTAATGTGAGGGGTCAACGTTGACCTACATTTATTGTCTCATTCATGGCCAAATGCATTATCAACTTTGAACTACTGAGCTAATAAAAGGATATTTTGATGGTAACGATGAACAATAGTATGTTTTAATATTTTAGAAAGACGCAAATGCTTAAGTTGTCTAATTGATGGTATTTGTTAAAGTGTTGCGTCTGGATTGGATAATAAATCTTGTCATGAATTCTGGAGCTGCCTACATGTTGTGCTCAAAGTGTATATCAATCATCAATTACATTATTATTAGGTTTACTCGAATCTGCCGATGACAGCCTTTAAGCTAATTACAATTAAAGCTTAACTGCATAATTAATCAATGTTATTAAACGTGTTAGCTCATAAAAAGTTTGCCTTTAGTCTTTAGGTAAACCGATCTACATACTTTTCAATTTGTTTTACAACTAATCTTGTTAACAATTCGTAATTTATAAAACAGAATTAAGGGATGGAAACAAAACATTTTTTTTTTTTAATTTTTGAATTTTTCAAACTGTTTAAAAGATGTGTTCATATGTTTTATATGTTTAAACCTTTTTTTCTCGTTTATTTTAAACCTTGTTTTAAACTGACATTCTCTATGCAAAACGTTCACCGAACGTAAATTCTTCATGGATATTTTGTTTATTAGTGTCGCATAAGCACGTCCATCTGAAAATATCTCCTACTTCTTTGAAAATTGTTTTAAATTAACCGAATTCTCAAAAGCTTTTGAACTAAGCATCACGCCCCACGAAAGCTTTAAATTGCATTTATTTTCTATATAAAAAAATAGCTAAAGATAATTGTACGAATTTACCTATACCACGCCGTAGTTTCCAAGAAAACCACTAATTCTAGACCCAATAACTACAGTCGTCTAAAAATATTTCGTGATAAGAATTATCCTAGCTAATAAGTAAATGAAGTTTCTTCTAGTAACGAGTGAGATTATTTCCTTATTTCATACCTACAAACAATAATTCTTTTCTAGCCAAATTAATTTAAATAATAATTCATGTTACTTTTTATTTTTGTTTTAAAAACAGTTTAATTTAAACCATGTTTTATTTAGAGTATGTTTTAAACAGTATTTGAAACACGTGTTTTAAAACACTTTGTTTTAAACATGCCAACCCTGGCAGAATTTAATTATTGATCGCTTCTGAAAGTTACTTGG
Source organism: Agrilus mali (assembly GCA_029378335.1). NCBI lineage: Eukaryota > Metazoa > Arthropoda > Insecta > Coleoptera > Buprestidae > Agrilus > Agrilus mali. Next base: position 10,139,807 of record CM055663.1, on the reverse strand, counting down.
GTATTTGTCAGGACAGTAAAGAGGATGTCTTCTGTTATTTATTCGTATGCCTCTTTTTAACATTGTTTTACAATTAATCTTGGTAACAATTCGTAATTTATAAAGCAGAATTGAAGTATTAATTGCTCTTGTACCTGTTAAAGTATTTAAGTTAACAAATCAAATATGTTTTGATATTTGACATGTGCTAGACAGTTTGGAAAAATGAATTTAAAATTTAAAAGTTGCACAATATTAAAGAAAAGATATGATTAAACTGCTTTTAATTAATTTAGATAATTAAAGAACTCAAAGAATCCTTGCTGTAGGATTTATTTATTCCTTTACAAAACTACAATTGAAATTAATTTTCCTAATCATTTCTTGGATATGCCATCTTTTGTCTCCTTATCTATATCTACTACTTAACCCCATTATGCTGGATAAAACTCAATGTCTTTTAGAGGCACATTTCTAAAGTGCATTCGTTAATATTATAGTAATCCTACTTTTCTGAATTGGTTTCGATTTTTTTACTTTTATCATTTTTTTTTTTGGATTTGCAAGTATAAGGCCAGGCGCCCACTCGGTCACCGGTGGTCGCCACTAGACGCGACCACACGCTGCGGACGGTGTTTTGCATGCAATTCAAATGGCGTCGTCGCACACTCGGCGACAGCAGTCGCCCGTTCGAGCCACGCGCTGCGAGAGAAGCTTGTTCTCGCTACTTGTCGCTGACGCCGGCCACTGATTCTCCGGCGCACACTTGGCCACTTTTCCGGGCCACTATTATAACTGGGACGGACTGGGAGAATTCGGACATGACATTTTTATTAAAATTATGTTTTTTTTGACAATTGTAAATTTAAAACATACATTTCTTTTTTATTTATATTTTAAATCTATGTAGGTACTTAGAAGGAAAGTGAAATGTTGACATTTTTGTCATTGTCTTTGAATTTCTTTATTAGACAGTCAATATTGTGAATCACTTGGTTGCATGAATTGTGGATATGTACCACAATATTGGTTAATTAATATAAATTCACGTCTCCTGCGTCGTCTTCGTATTACAAGGAGCGTAGCAAGTGCTTCCATGTTGAACTTTTATAATGCAACTAAATTTTTTTAACGCCGGACCTGATTAATAAATTAGGAGAAAAGTAGCGACCACTGGCGTTTTACAGTAGCGTCTAGTGGCGACCACCGGTGGCGACGGCTAGTGGTCGATGTCAGCCACCGGTGGTCGCGTCTAGTGGCGACCACCGGTGGCCGAGTGTGCGGGCGGCCTAAGGCCAGGCGCCCACTCGGCCACCGGTGGTCGCCACTAGACGCGACCACACGCTGCGGACGGTGTTTTGCATGCAATTCAAATGGCGTCGTCGCACACTCGGCGACAGCAGTCGCCCATTCGAGCCACGCGCTGCGAGAGAAGCTCGTTCTCGCTACTTGTCGCTGACGCCGGCTACTGATTCTCCGGCGCACACTTGGCCACTTTTCCGGGCCACTATTTTAACTGGGACGGACTGGGAGAATTCGGACATGACGTTTTTATTAAAATTATGTTTTTTTTTGACAATTGTAAATTTAAAACATACATTCCTTTTTTATTTATATTTTAAATCTATGTAGGTACTTAGAAGGAAAGTGAAATGTTGAAATTTTTGTCATTGTCTTTGAATTTCTTTATTAGACAGTCAATATTGTGAATCACTTGATTGCATGAATTGTGGATAGATACCACAATATTGGTTAATTAATATAAATTCACGTCTCCTGCGTCGTCTTCGTATTACAAGGAGCGTAGCAAGTGCTTCCATGTTGAACTTTTATAATGCAACTAAATTTTTTTAACGCCGGACCTGATTAATAAATTAGGAGAAAAGTAGCGACCACTGGCGTTTTACAGTAGCGTCTAGTGGCGACCACCGGTGGCGACGGCTAGTGGTCGATGTCAGCCACCGGTGGTCGCGTCTAGTGGCGACCACCGGTGGCCGAGTGTGCGGGCGGCCTAAATTTATATTTAGGTATGTCTGTTTGAAAAAGAACATAATATTTGTGTTTAGTACTTGTTTTGCTAGCTGCAACGAAACATAAAGGTGATTAATTTTTTGTATTTAGCACATTTCCTCTCATGTAGGGATTTATTGGATTACCACGATTCGGTTACTCGTTACTAATTAATTTAGTATTTATTGAATAGAAGAGGCTTTTAATTCATATAACTCCATATTTAATCAAGTAGGATAAAAACACAATAAATATATTTTTTATTGTATAACCACAATAATTATTTATAATTATAATTTCTTAGATCTCACCATTAAAACATTAATAATTACCATCAATTCACAATCTATCAGAAAGAAACACAAACAGATTTGATTATTCATGCTAGGTCACATCACCCGGTTTCACATAAACTTGCATATTTTCATTCTAGTATTCATAGACTTTTAAAGTTACCTTTATCAGATAGCTAAAAATAATGGGTATAATATAGAACTAGTTACTAATTTATTAAATAAAAAACTACAAAATCAAATCCGAAACTTAGTATACCCGTATGTAAAATCAAATTAAAATCTTCAATACTATTCAATGACGTTTTTAGGCAATATTTCAAACAATGTTAATAAATACATCAGAAAATTCACCAATAATAAAATTTCATTTAAAACATACAACAAACTAAGTAATTTTATAAAGAACAATAAAGATAAAACCGACAAATGGGCTAAATCAGGAGTATATTTACTGAATTGCGGTGACTGTGACAAAGCATACGTAGGGCAAACAGGTAGATCGTTCAAGTATAGAATAAAAGAACACATAACTTCCTTCAAAAACAACAATCCTAAATCAACATATGCTGAACATCTTTTAGAACAAAAACATAATTGTGATAAAAATTTTACATTTAGGAAATAAAGGTCTAAAACTAAACTTATTAGAGAGACTTGAAATAAACAAATTACATAAAAAAGGAAAAGCACGACCAAAAAGAGGTATGCAACTCACCACTTCTCAATATTTAACCCCCTCTCCCCTGTAGATCTAAGATAGTATATAAGAACAATGTATTGTATTTTACTTTATTAAATCTTCCACCTGAAGAAGACTGTGAAGTCGAAATAATTATTGTGGTTATACAATAAAAAATATATTTATAACTCAAACTGTGTGTTTTTATTCTACTTGATTAGTATTTATTGGTTTTTTTGTCGTTATTAAACGTAAATTTAATGGGATTTATTGATTCGTTAGGAAGCTGTATTGCATTAGGTTCATAATTAACTACTCTAATTCAATTAACAAAGTATATTTATCGTTAAATCAAGGATGTATCGCATATAATCATAAATTAGACAGTGGTATATAAAAATACTAGCAGCAATACCCCGGCGTTGCCCGGGTAAGTAAATATTACACGTTTGATGGAACATTCTAGAATATTCGCGAATTCAAAACTATCTAAACATCCCATAATGATTCAAACTAACTTTTCTAACTTTTTTTAACATGCTAAAAACTTTCATGAATGATCTTCAAGATTCTGGAACATTCTTGAACATTACCAAATCGATTGATAATAATTAATTGATCAGTTATCGACCACTGAGAGTTGAAGATTATTACAGTACTAATATCGCTATTAAAAAATGGAGGTTGATGGTAGAAGGATGAAGATTAAGGGTTATATATATTTTTAATGCCAAATCATAAAAAAAATAAAAAAAAAAATTTGTCCACAAAAAGAAGGTAGGGGTGGACAACCCTTATCACTAAGGGGTAGGAAAAATAGATAGTTCCTGATTCTCAGACCTACTGGATATGCATGGTACCATAGCTTTCTTTAAAGTGTCGAATTTTAATAGGGTATAATTCTTATATATATGTATTTCTGTGGGGTTAGATATTACAATTGTAGATTTATGTATGCTAAGGTGAAGGATCGTTCACTAAAAGAATAAGAGAACACATTTGCGTTTCCATTTTTATTGATTATGATCCGCAGTAAAACTTGAAATCCGGTCTGATTTACTTCTTATAAAAAATATCTTATGTCGAACACGTATAACTGTACTATGTACCTATACAACAAAGTTTTTTTGGTGTTGTTTCGGTGGCTTTTACCGGCACGGCTAACCGAAACGTTTTCTGGCATTAAAAAGGTAATAAATGCGGATTCTTACTTTTTACGCGGAACCTCTGACCCTGATTTCGGCCTTGGCAATCGTCAAAGAATAGAAAACAATACAAAGACGTTCATTTTATATGTATGTGCCTATACACAGATACGTGTTACGTAGACCATGACATTAACGTTTGTGTTTGTATTTTTGTCTCTGATTGGTGAACTGCTACTGTTTTTTAATTTTACCCGTTGACTCAGGACCGAACAAGGTGAAGGCTGAGTGTGGGATGTACGTGAATAACTATATTTATATATTTTTACCTGAGCATGTTGATCGTGTTGTAACATCTTTCAGGAGGAATATAAACAAACGTCACACGCCACGCAAAAATTTGGTTGTGGTATAATATATTAATAAATAATTTTATAATTGTTAAATGGCCAATTAAAACTTAATTGATTTTTTTACTTTATTAGTGAAAATATCATTTCTTGGATATGACATCTTTTGTCTGCTTATCTATATCTACTAACCCTATTTTGCTTAATAAAACTCGATGTCCTTTAGAGGCACATTTCTAAAGTGCATCCTTTAATACTAATTCTACTTTTCTGAATTGTATTTACTTTGAATATAAATTCCATGTAATAAATTTAGATTTTACATTGCCATTAAAAAAATCAAAAATTCTAATTCTATTACCAAAACACAATGGTAGGGAAAAATTGAAAAATTTTTGCTTTTATTTCATGTAACGCTGTGCTTTTTTATTATTAAGGTTAGAACGGTTTTGTAAAATTAAGGAAGGGAGGGGTAATGGAGAAGGTAAAAAATGTATATAATATAGAACAGAAAATATTATTAAAACAATGACCTTCTCTGGTGGTTTGAAAGGTTATTTGTTTTTATAGAACGTATGTATTTTTAAAATATTTCCTAAATATTAAAAATTTGTATATGATTTTCAAAAATTATTTATTAATTTAGCAACATGGTTCACCTTAACTCAGGCTTCTTGAGGCTATTGAGTATTTAATAGATACTAACTATGAAAACTACTTCAGGTCCTTAAATAGCTACTGATGATAGGGGGTGGTATTGGGTTAAAACAAATTCAGTAGAGGCGGGTTGTTAGGTACATTCTACTTGGTAATTAAAAATTATTCCTAGTTTTTTTATATGTGTTTATTTCCAAGTTTTCTAATAACGTTAATTTTTGTCCTTTATTATTTATATATAAAATCTCGAAATTTTCATTAAAACTATGTTATGTTTTTTTACATAACTATTTTTGTGTTCTATTATACGTTTTTTAAATGTTCTCCCTGTTTGACCAATGTAGACTTTAGGGCAAAACTCACAAGTTAGCTTATAAACTCCTGACTTATTGTCTTTTTAGGGTTCCCCACCTTAAAAGGAAAAAGCGGAACCCTTATAGGATCACTTCGTTGTCCGTCCGTCCGTCTGTCAAGATCCTTTTTCTCAGGAACGCGTTGAGGTATCAAGCAAAAATTTGTACCAAATACTCAGGTCTATTGTCCCTTCGAGCTGTGAGAAAATCAAACTTTTTAGCCAACGCAATCAAAAGATACAGCCGTTTATGCTGCAAATTTCCGCAAATTTTCGAATCAAAACCTATAGGGTACTTCCCGTGAACTCAGAATCTTGAAATTTGGTACGAAGCAACGTCTTATAACACAGATAAAGGAAAAATTGCGAAAACCGTAAATTTTTAGTTACATCATATAATAAAAATATTTTTAATTATTTTAAAGTTACTACCCCTTTCCTCATGAACGCGTAGAGGTATTAAATTGAAATTCATATCAAATCCTCAGGTCTTTAATACCTTTAAGCTATAACAAAATCAAACTTCTATGTCAACGTAATCAAAAGAAACAGCAATTTAAGCCGCATATTTTCAAACTCGCAACTACTCGCAAGGGAATCAAAACCTAAAGGGTACTTGCAGTCGATTTAGAATCTTGAAATTTGGCATGAAGCAATGTTTTATAGCACATATAAAGAAAAAATTCCGAAAACCTTAAATTTTTAGTTACATCACATATATACAGGTTTGTACGGAACCCTCGGTGCGCGAGTTCGACTCGCACTTGGTCGGTATTTTTTTATTGTATCTTTGTTGTTTTTAATCAATTGTTCTAAAGAGTAATTTGTTTTATAATGTTTTTAAAGTTTCTACTAGTGTGCTCAATATAGATTTTTTTTGTGCTCGCTTTCAGTTCATATTCCTCTCAACTATTGCTCGTTTTTCTCTTGCATTTTCTTCTGAATTTTCCTAATAAAAATAAAATACGTTAACTTCTTCTCTCACGATGAGGAACTGTTTCAAGCTAATAATGTGCATTAATATCATCAATGAAATAAAAATAGATAAAATTTTGCTAATAGGTAGTCGCTTCTATTCCAAGGAGAACTGCCTGTGTTTTTGATAACGAGTTATCTGTTCAAATTACATTTATTATTCGAGTTGCAAATTACATACATACATGCAGTAAGTGACTTTGCGTTACTGTTTTTAAACGTGGAAATCACTTTCATGGAAAATTAGATGCATCGAACCACAATAAACAGTTTTCGGTTTACATAATATGTTGGTATCGCATAAATTAATAAATAATTTCTATTAAATTACAAATACTTGTGGAATAATTTTCTGTAGTCATTTGACATTTTATTGGGCATCTGTATACCTACAGGGTGTTAGGCGGTGGGGTGTGGGAAACCAAGGAGGTGAATGCTGAGATCCCAATGGGTATTTTTAATCATATTTAGTACAGTGAAATGTTTAAAAGTTTTTGAGTTATTTCACAAATATGTAGTATCGTTTTAAGCATAATAAAACAAAATAAAATACCACGTGTATTGATAGTTACATTTATTTTTACGGTTTTGTCATCCACATGAGCTCAATTTTCGATACAAATCATAAAGTAATAAAATAAGCTCAAATTTTTACATGATATATTATCTTTTAAATTTTTGTTTTCAATATTTGCAGGCTGATGACAAAAAACATTAGACTGAAAGTGACATTCAAATAATTGCAAAAACTTCTTTATAGTTAATAGATTGCGTATCGCATTCTTTGTGAAACATTTTGAATACGAAAAAAATGGGATTTAGAGTAACAAAAACTGGGTTTCGTTTCACGAAAATATTTTATTTATCTCTAAAAATTTGTTTCAACCCTTGCGGGTCATTGTCAAGAGCTATGGAGTTACTCTAAAACCCATTTTTTCGAAAACTTCTTTAGTTAGTACTTTTTCTAAAAAGGTACAAAGTTCTTTAAAAAAGTACCTAACTACATAAAAAAGTGATGTTTTTTTTCGTAAAACGGTATTATGTTCGAAAATCTTAAAAAATTAAATAACTCAAAAACTATTAGACTTTGCACCAAACTAAATATACGAGGATGGATCAAATATAAACGAGCCTTTGTTCATACATTTATTTTGAAAATGTTAACAAAACCATAAATTTTTCCATTTTTCGACATATCCCCCTTGTTTGATTATATATTTTTCCCAACGGATTGGTAGTTTTTTCATCTCGTTATCATAAAAAGAAGCAGGGCGGGAGTCTATCCAGTTGTGCACAAACTCCTCCACATGTTCATCAGTCTGAAATCGCTCACCTCTTAGCGATTCTTTGAGGGGCCCAAACATGTAGAAATCACAAGAGGATAGGTTTGGGCTAAATGGATGGTGCTCCGACTGAGTCTAGTGCATTTCACTAATTTGGGCCTGCGTTAAAGCTGCGATTCGAACTCAAGCAGCTTTTTGATCTTCACTCAGCAACTTTGGGAACCAACGAGCTGAAATTTTTCGGAATCCCCAGTTTTTCGTTATGATTGTGTGGACACTCCCATAGCTGATGCCGATATCTGAAGCACAGTGGCGTGGTGGTCCACTTCAATAAGGTTTCTAACGCGTGCAATGTTAACCGGCGATATGCTGGTGCGCGGACGACGAGAATGATTTACATTTTCGACACGATTACGCCCTTCGTTAAATTCTTTGTACTAAACTTTTACCCGTTGCTACGAAAGCGTTTCATTTCCGAACTGTGCTAGCAATCTGCGCAAAATTTCAGCTGGTTTCACGTTTTCACGTGTAAGAAACTTAATAATAATCCGTTGCGCAACGCTGCTATGCATCTCTTTCTCACTCATTGTGTTAGCTATTAACCAAGCAAACACAGCCAGCAATACGACGAGTCGTTTCCGTGTCACCTAATATCCCCACTTCAAGTTGCTAAAGCCCGTATGCGCCTTGAACAACTATCCGGCGCTCAATTTAAAAAGGTTCGTTTATATTTGATCCGCCCTCGTAGTTAAAAATACGGACAAATTACAAAAAACAGGAATATATAGATGAAATTGCAAATCTTTTAATATTTTATTTTATATAGGAAAAATTAGTAGAAATTTAGGCATAAGAATTATGGAACATTAAAGATCATTGTTAAATAATAAAACGGACTCAAATTATGCTAACAATTTGATAACAAATAGTCATGATTTTAATGAAGTTTGGTCTTTTCGTGATGAGACCAATTTTAGTTGTTTGGGTTTTAGCCTTAATGACTTGGCTGCTAATTAAACACTAAATAAAACACTAGATAACAAACAGCAACAACAATATATTAACAACTTAACAATGAGACAACAAACGAGAATGAAAACAATGAAACGATGAAGTGCAATAGGATAAGGCTCGAAGGTAGCAAAGCTGGAGACCAACTGCCGAAGTTTTTAAAAGAATGATTTAAGAAACTTATAAGGGAGGAGCTAATAGTTGATAGATGAAAGTAGGGTACCAATAGGGTGGTAACAAAGCTGGAAATTTTTAGAGATAAGAAATACTAAGAAATAGATTGTAGTACCAAACCACCGAAGAAACCCATCGTAAAATTGCAATTAAGAAGGAATGAAAAGTACAGACGTCATGCTGTTAGTATACGAAGAATGAACTGTTAGAGGGATTATAAGAAAGTACAGTAATAAAGTTATTTGAATAGATAGACCGGATACAATAGAAATATTTACAAAAGAAAGGAATGTTTATAGAGCATCTGCATTGTTATCAAGAAGAGAAATTTGAAGAATATTTACATAAATTGAACTGAACACAGAAATATAATACAAAAGAATTCATATTTAAAATATATATACAAAAAGCTACCCATAGAAATATACAATTATTGCTTTTGGTTGGAAGCTGAAGAATGTGGCGTTATCCGCCACAGAAGAATTTAACGTACTACACAATAAAAATAATTGGTATAAATTTTCGGCTTTAGAAATTTTAGAAATTAACAAATTTAAAAATAGTAGTCTATTAATTAACGAACAAACTCAATTAATCCAATCTCCATTACTAAATATGTTCCCTGCTCCTCCTCCCTTTACAAAATAGTATATAAAGAAATATGTTATCACTTCAGGTTTAAGTTAATAATAAACTTCTGGTGAAGCCAAAGTTTTGCGAAACAATTGTAAAGTTGGTTAATCAAATCGTTGAAATTTTCGTTAAAATTAAAAATATGCATTGGGATCTCAGTTTCACCTCCTAAATTATTTATATCTCTCCGCCTAGCACCCTGTATTTATTAAAAATGAACTTGAGTGCAGTTTCAAAAACAACACTTAGGGGATTATTATAATAGAAATTATTACAGCTAATTTAGCTGTTGTTTGTTTCATTTATTATTATAACTGAGTTTTTATTAATTTCCTCAATTTTTTTATCATACAATAATTCTTATGTTGTTTTCTTTATTGTGTAAGATTATCTCTAATATAAAATAAGCCACGAGTATCCAGTTAAGTCATGTGTCGTTGTTAATAAGTGTGTTTAATGTCAAGTGCCTAGAAGTTGGATTTAAATAGAAAATTATTATTTTTAGTAAGACAATGACCTTTCATTACACCACAAACGTTATGTGCTGGCTTGTCTTGTTTTTGCAAGGAACATGTTGAATATTTCTCCGAAACTGAGTTACACAACTACTTAGTAATAATTCTGCCATACAATACCACAATTGTAATTTTTTCAAAATTTTTATTTTCATATTAAAAAAAAAGTAAATATATAATAAGTACGTCTAATAATTTTTTTATTTGTCAACAAAGTTGCATCATATTGCAATAAAGTATCTTACAGGATTAAAACATTGTGAAAAAATTTATAAGTCTATGGTAGGTTTAAAGTACAATTTATTGTCAAGTTAATTAAGGACTTAAACTGTGTTCAAATTGCCTGGGATCCTTTGGGAATTCGCCTGATCTCTCCCAAGGGGGTGTCACTGAAATTCAAGTACAATTAAAAACTTTTATTTAATTTTGGCGAGCATTATTTAATAGATAGGGTAGATTTTATTAGTTAAATATTTCTATTCTTTAGTATTTGATATGACATTTTCATTGTTATTGCCAAAATAAATCAAGCGTAGGTTGTTTTAATAAAAAAGAAAAAACAGAAAATGTGAGAACAGGTCTCTTGCAAAAGCGGTTATGAAACGCAAAAGCTGAAAAAAAATTGTTAGTTATCAGTGACAAGTAAAATGAATGATAGCCCCAAACTGCGGCGTTCTCGGATATAGGGCAAGGATACTTGGGCTAAAATATCGCTATAGCAAAAAAATTAAAGAGTGTCAACTTAAGACTTCTTATAAATTAGAAAAAATGAATATGGTCTAGGAGAAAATATCCTGTAATATATTTGTTTATTTAAACCTGTTTCACCATATTAACTTTCTACGCATTCGCTTCTCTTGGATTTTACTGCAATCTGTTTGAAATCGAATTGATGTTATATTATATTCGGAAACAGTGTTTGCTTTTAGTCCAGTCCTGAAGCCTTCAAAAATAGTAAACAGTGAAATAAAATTATAGTAGGATAAAATCCATTGGAAAAGGAAGAGAATATAACAGAAATGAAAGGAAAAATCATTTACGGGCAATCTGAGATCGGGAAGGGGAAGGGGGTGAGTTTTTAAGGGTAAAAAACGGTTTTCCTTGATTTCCGGAAAAACTACAAGTCTAATGGAAAAAAGTTAAATGGCTGAGTTGTAGGTAATAAAAAGATTTACAACTTTTGTATCTACACTTTTTTCACATAACCTTAAAATTTGTGTGAAACATTCAAATAACCAACTTTATGGTTTTTTATTTTTATCTTTTACAAAAAAATTTTTTTTTTCACGAAATTTGGTGAAAACTTACCTATTTATGTCTCAAACACACTGTAATTTTTTTGATTTGAAATATTAATTTTTTCATCTTATTTTTACTTAATATCGAAAAACCACCCTAATTTTCAATCAAAAATTCTGACGTCAAAATCTCTACTTTTTTAAAAACGTTGGTGGGCTTTTTCTTCGTTGAAATCTCTACATTCTGATGGTGTGAAAAAAAATATACATTACTATGGTAAGTTTTCTCAGGAAGTGCAAAAAAACGAAGGGAATTTTATCTAAAAACTGTGACCGCTGCTATTTTGTTAAGTAAAAAAGTTGATTTATTAAATTCTAATTACATTTAAGTCAAAGAAAATCTCATAATATATAAATATACATGTAAATTGTACTAGTGAATTCACAAACTTTATACTGATTACGTTACCTATTCATTATAAAATTTTGAAAACATTAATCTAGTTTTTTTGCATTTCCTGAGAAAACTTACCATAGTAATGTATATTTTTTTCACACCATCAGAATGTAGAGATTACAACGAAAAAAAATCCCACCAACGTTTTTAAAAAAGTAGAGATTTTGACGTGAGAATTTTCGATTGAAAATTTGGATGTTTTTTCGATATTAAGTAAAAATAAGGTGTAAAAAATAGATATTTCAAATCAAAAAAATTACAGCGTGTTTGGGACATTAATAGGTAAGTTTTCACCAAATTTTGTTAAAAAAAAATATTTTTGTAAAAGAAAAATAAACATCCAAAAAGTTGGTTATCTGAATTTTTCACACAAATTTTGAGGTTATGTGAAAAAAGTGTAATTATAAAAGTTGTAGATCTTTTTATTACCTACAACTTTGCCAGTTAGCTTTTTTCCATAAGACTTGTAGTTTTTCGGAAATCAAGGAAAACCGTTTTTTACCCTTAAAAACTCACTCCCTTCCCCTTCCCGACTTCAGATCGCCCGTAAATTATTTTTCCTTTCATTTTTGTTATATTCTCTTCCTTTTCTAATGGGTTTCATCCTACTATAATTATTTTGGGTTTCAAAAATTATCGATCCTGGTCTATTTAGGGCGGAGTTTTTGATGAAAGAGTAACAGTCTATAAAATGATTGAAAAGCCCTGCGGATGTTACTATAAAAAAGTTCGAGTTGTAAAGTGTTTAAGTGATCGTGGGTGGAACCAAGTCAAAAATGCTTGTGTTTATACCATAAGTACATAAAACTTAAAAACATCGTGGCATCATCCTCTTTGGGGTGTCTCAAAATTGAACAATCTTTATATTTCCCAAGACACAGATTAAAAACCTAAAAATAATATTTCTCGGACTATTATTGTGTATTAAAATGAAAGATATTAACGTTTACGATGAAAACTGTTTCTTGTTTGAGTTAATAGAAAGATGAAGAGCAAACAAAAGGGGATTGTGGGCGGAAAACCTGGAGGAACAGACTGAATATTCAAAAGCTTTAATACATTGGATAGCACGATTACAAAATCTTTTGCTTTTAGTGCGACAGTGGAGGAAAAGAGATAGTGATGGTAAGGAGACTGCATTAGATAATGAATAAATGTAAATGTTGACTTGATAACGTAACGTGGCATTAAAATAATAAGTAAAGCAAAACCACCAGCAGCCTACTGCTACTACCACTACTACTACCTACTTTGTTAACGTCCCAGTGCACTTCTGACGACAAGAGCGATTTGTTTAAAACGCTCTTTCAAACCGTAATTACATCATGGTGGGTTTCTCACTCCCACGGTTACACCCTCGCTTGAATCTTTATCGATATGTACAGGGTGTGGTTTTTCTTATAGTCGTTGGCTTAGAGAATATTTTGACGTCCTAGTTTCCAACATAAATCCATCCAGAGTGTCTTTTTTACATAAAAACTAGCAGCAATACCCGGCGTTGCCTGGGTAAGAATATATTACACGTTTGATGGAACATTCTAGAATATTCGCGAATTTAGAACTATCCAGAACATTCGATAATGATTCAAAAATTCTTTTTTACCACTCTGGAACATTCTTGAATGATCTTAAAGATTCTGGAACATTTTTGAACATTGCCCAATCATTCTGAAATGTTATAATAAAACATTTTTCTACTTCTGAGAACATATTTGAACTCCCTGTAACATTCTAAAAAAATCTGCTTCATTCTCATCCCCACTCCGTGCTGTTTGCTGGGTGAGTAGTGACATAAGTAGACGCCTGGCGGGGATGACTAATCGATTGATAATAATTGATCAGTTATCGACCACCAAGAGTTGAAGATTATTACAGTACTAATATCACTATTAAAAAATGGGGGTTGGTGGTGTAAGGATAAAAATTAAGGGTTATATGTATTCTTAATGCCAAATCATAAAAAAATAAAAATATTGTCCAAAAAATTTAAAAAGTTAGGGGTGGACAACCCTTATCACTTAGGGGTATGTAAAATAGATAGTAGCCGATTTTCAGACCTACTGTATATGCATATAAAATTTCATAAAAATCGGTCAAGCCGTTTCGGAGGAGTATGGTAACTAACATTGTGACACGAGAATTTTATATATTAGATGAAAGAAATATGTTGTCTCTCGACGTTTTCGTCAAGATCATGAAAACTTATTTTTTTATCACAAAGTTCAAACTATGAATTTTCATTCAATGTCGATTTTAATTTGTTGCAGGGAAGAGGTGGTGGATCACACTGTGAAATGGAACACCCGTTTCTCGTTCCAGTGCAAAATGCTGGCCCCGGCCTCGACCGGTGTCCTGGAGCCTTGCGTCCTAAGGATCTCGGTCCGGAAGGAGTGCAAAGGCGGAAGATCGTTTACAAAGCTCGGCTTCGTCGATCTCAATCTGGCCGAGTTCGCCGGGGCCGGGGAGACGTCGCGAAAGGCCCTGCTCGAAGGATACGACACCAGGCGGCGGCAGGACAACTCTATGCTCAAATTCTCAATCAAAATGAATATGCTCGCAGGCGACGTACTATTTAAAGTGTAAGTATTCACAAATTTTAAATGTCTATACAACCAAAAGGAAGGAAAATGTCTCAGGGAGGAAGTGCCCTTAATAGGACGTCCTGTCTTGAAGTCTCGAGACTGGAATTTACACGTTTCAAAATTCTCGATACAGTTTTTTTAATTGCTTTTCTTGTTTTGATTTTCAGCCCTTCCCCTTCGTTAAAACATAAGCCTGTAACCAACGAAGAATGTTTACCAGACCCAGTTCTTCCAGACGAATTTTCCGCTGGTTCTTTAGCTGGTTCTATAGCCAGCGCTAGTTCAGGTTTTGGAAGTTTACCTAAAAAACGTCCACCACTTCTTACCTCAGGTAAGTGTCTCACTTGTTTAGGCCAAATAAGCCAAAAATGATTAAAAGATCCTTGAACATCGATATCAGTTTCTGGGTAGTTCCCTGTAAAAAAATGTTCCTCAAACTAAATCCACGCACAAAAAAAATCATTTTGGTTAAATAAAATTTTAAGCATCTTATATGTTAAAAAAAAGATTTTATTTCAATTCAATTATTGTTTCTGAACACCCTGTTTAAATAGCAAATCGTTTCAAATACACCTGGAGGTGTTCCAGCTCAAGATAATAAGGCGGAATTGTTTGCAAGAGCTGCCCAATAATTAATTATCGGCCTTTTGACAAGTATTCAAACAGTGTGAGCGGGAAATTCTTACATTTATTTGCTCGCTTCCATTGCAGAACTAACGATCGGACAGACGCTGTCTGAAAACAGTGTCCCCGTTAGTATCGCCACCGACAACAGTGGCGACGTCGTTATGGCGCTCAAAGAGCCGGAAGAGTGTCTAAACGAACCGGGACATTCTAGGAATTCGTCGAACACGAGCCAAATGTCGAAAGCTTCGGGATACAGTAGCATTCATTCTCATAGCAGGCACTCCAGCTCCGGTGACTCAGGGCATATAAGGTTAGACCTACTTGGGATTACATCATAATAAGGGCACAAAATAAGTGCGGCAAGGGTCAGCCACCAGGGTCAAAATGCGTAGATAGAAACATTTTTTAGAAAGAAATTTTATTGTTATATTAATTGTATCGATATGATCTTTGAACCATATTTTTTTCTTTGGATCCTGGTAGCTGTCCCTACCAAATATATAGTCAAATTTCTTCCATATACTTTGGCACTTCTCTTAGAAGGAAATGCTTCTATATACATGAAAAGTACATCATTAAATTCGTTATGGAATTCTAAGAAACTTTTGCCCTTGAACTTTTCCAATACGATGTATAATAACCGAGATATCTGCATTTAAAGTTAAACCAATCAGCGCAGGTTCCTTTTGCTGCAAACAGAAGTATAAGTCGCCAGGGCCAATTGAAACACAAACGGCGAGTGAACGTGGGCGTGGCTCATGTTTAAACTGTCACCACACTGATTGGCGTGCAGCGAAGCGAACTCGCTTGAATTGGTAGATTTTGTCACTTTATTTTTTTTTAATTGGTAAATAACTAAGCGTCTGATGGAAAAAGTGTAAAGGAAAATGTTTCTTAAAATTTTGTAAAGAATCGTATGGTGTAATTTTGCTGCTACCTTTTCTGATCGTTTTTGAATTTACTTATTTCTTTTCCCGTGGTTAGTGTATTCATCTGTAACAATTAACATATTTTTAAATAAGTTTATATTCAAGCTTTTAGGTCTGTTTAAGCTTCCCAGAGGCATTTTAGTTTATGGACAAGATAGATAGCGTGGTCACCCTTTTCATTACAAGATTAGCATAAAAAATTAAATTTACATATTTTACCTACTTAAATACATTTTGAATTTTTGATGACTTTTACTTCTATGCTAGGTGTCGTATTAAAAATTGTGATAACAAGCTGTGGTATGTGGAATTACCATTTTTTGTTTTAATTTTAGTAATTTATACTTACATATGTGTTTAAATGTTAGGTAAATTTTTGTTTTTTTTGTTTTGGTTTGTCGAAAACATCTTCTGCATGCCTTCTTTATTTTTGTTATCTAGGAACCTTCATATGCCCAAGTGGTTAGCGTCCCACAAATCTTCAAACCTTTCTCCCTCTTCCCCATCATTTCCCATGTTCTATATTCAAAGACAGACTATATGGAAAAAGAAAACCTTTTCCGTAGATTCGGGTTTCGAGTTGTACAGCACCCCCGAGGGTGATGTATCGATTAATAATAATGACGCGGCGGTAACGGAAAATTCAAGCGATAGCGGTAACTGTAGTGACCTTTATTACACCCCCGACAGTACCATGGATTCCGATTTTTACGACGAAGTTTTCAAAACCGCGGACGTTAAATTTTCGAGTGATGATGTTTTTTCAAATAGTTTTAGTAAAGCGAAAACAAACGAGTTGCAAAAGTCTTGTTCGTGTACCACCGTAGAAATGAGGGTGAAAAACATGTCCCCCATTAAAGAAGTTCCTGATCATCACTTATCAGACAACGGTAACGATCTGGATCGTTTGAGTTTGAATAGTGCCAAGTTTAATGACAACCAAGGGGGTGTTTTGAGATCGAAAAGTGATTTCGAAATACCAAAGCACAATCTTAGTCCCACCACTAAACGCGAGGGAATATTTCAAAGTTTTATGCATAAATCTGAAAATTTGATCTCCTACGTTACTCCGAGAGGGTCGAGGAAAATTCAGAGTAACGGTGTTATTGGGGTTGGTATTTCGGATAAAATTGGCAATCAGTCGACCCCTGTGCAACAGGGTGGTGGAAATAATAATAATAATAACAACAACAATAATAATAATAAAATGAACGTGTCTCCAACTTCGAAATTTCCCCCCCATAGTGAACCCTGTACCAGAACCGCTTCTCCCACTTCTTCTATTCGGTCAAGGATTACACTTGCCGAGGGGCAACCCGTTAATGACGTCAGGGGGAGGTAAGTGTGACGTTGTAGTGTAGTTTTAGATAAGTACCAATATAAGTATTTTGATTTGGTTTTTTCTATGATCTAACCATTCCTAAATGGCAGCTAGTTTACCAACTAACATGTAGCATCTCTTTTTGTGTGGTTTTGGGGTCTATGAGAGATTCTTGTTTCATAACTATTTTGTTTGAGATTTAAAATTAAAAAAAAAAATTTAATTTGTTTATTGGCAAAGTATGTTCGCAGTGGAGTAAAGCAATTATCATTTTTCAAAGTTAAATTCATTAATTATACTCCCTCCATAGAATTTTAGAAAAAAAATGTTGACAATGAGCACCAATTATATGTGAATGGCTGATCCAATGATTATTGATTTTACGAAAGTATGATTTATGTAAAAGTTTGATTAAATGAATTCATTAATACTCTAAAATTATTTTCTATTGTACAGAGCGTACCGTTTTGCCACTATATATTTTATTGCATTTTGAATTCTTCGTTAACAATAAAGGTCATTTTAAGGACCACATATTAGGTCAAAGTTTCACCATTTGGGCGTTATTTAGAATTTTTGAAAAGAAGTGCCCAGGCGAAACGGTACACCCAGTATAATTTTAAAATATTAATGAGTGAAACTATTACTTGAATCTTACTTTCATAAAATTAATAATAAGTCATAATCTTATATCTACACGCTTTTGGTGCATCCTGTATATTAAAAAATACCTATTTGAGCTTCGATATGGATAACAATTTCATTAAACTTATTTTTTTAACTTCTACATATTATGTACAATTAAATTAAATATGTTTTGTTTTGTTAATTATTTATTTAAAAAAAACATTAATCACATTGTATAACTTATTGTAGTTGCTTTTTTGTCTAGTTGCACGCTTTTTGTTTTGTTTCCGTAATTAATATGTACATGATAACACGAGTTTTCAGACCGAAAAGGCCTACAGATAACGTACGTATTAACCAACTTCCTCAGTACTTTCTTTTTCACTTTTCTACTTTTTTATGATTATTTGCATTTGCGTATAGTTTATGGTCTGTCTAACTACTTCATCTTTTTCTGGTAGCAGGAAGCTGTTTTATTTTCCGGTGGGTTCTTTTTGCTTCCAAAACACTAACAACGATGACAATTCAACTCTATTTTCGGTTTTCAATAAGAAATACATAGGTATTCGATTTTAAACCGTCAAACATTTTTGTGTTTTTCTTTTACAACAAAAAAGATTCATTCAAACTAAGCCTTAACACACATTGTACTTTCAGTAGATTTGATTAATAAGTTCTGGAATATTTAAAATTTCTTTACGTTTGCAATTTAAACGCGAAATTAGATTTCCTACGTACTTTATTTACATTAATCATGTCGCATAAAATGACAATAAAAAAGAACTTTTCTTTGAAATCGTAAAAGCGAACACACTGTATTACACTTTTTTCTTTTATACCAAATGGTCGCATAAAAATTCTGAGAAAATGCTTTATTTTTATAAATATTTTAGTGGTAACTTTTAGGTTGATTTACTTTGAAAAACTTTTAATAAGCCCCTTGAAGCAAACTTTTTTTAATAATTGGTTAAGTTAATAATTCACTGAAGTATGGTAGATCAAACTGTTAGACACCCAAAAGTTAGAAAAATTAATATCCAACTGATCTTAGAAATTTGAGAAAGCATGGTATTAGACAATAGATTGTAGTCTATGATATTTATTAAATACAGGATGCACCAAGAAATAGTCGTAGAAGATTTCAAGCACTATTTCATGGTGTATGATGTATCTAATAGTTTATGTTATTTACCAAGTGAACTAAACTGGTGTTTATGTAAAGAGAAGAGTTATGCTTTAGAACTATTAGTAGATAACTACTTATACATGCGCAAGCGTACTTATGCTCTCGTCTACTATCAGTCCTGAAGACGTACTTACTGTCTCGTAAAAGTAAGTTTTTTCTACTTGGTACATAATGTGCCATTTAATGCGTTTGGTTTTTTGTAATTTTATGATGCCAATGAAAATATTTAACACTATCATGTACATGGTCTGATTGACTTGCTCGAAACAACAGTAACGTTTGATTCATTCACCAGTTATGGCTTTTATATTGGTTTTTCAGAGGCTTATCTCACCGTAAGATATTAGAAGGAGGTTCTGGAGGTAAGCTGGCCCCAGTGGCCAACAGTCCAGACGAGGCGCCTTTAGTGTCGTCTGATTGTTCGCTAAATCCCCAAGTTCGACGTCCCAGCATCACTAAGTTAGTCTATTTCTGTTGTTGTTGTCCCCGTGTGTGCGTGTGTATTTATTATCGTGATTTTTCGTAGCATGACTGTTGTATTGCCTTTTACATATGCAAATCTTCAACTATCTCTCTCTCTAAAATGTATTTTTTGTTTTCGATATAAAACAAACCTAAAACTCCTATAAATAAATAAACAATTATGGGCCTGATCTTATTTATCTCTACCTCTACTTCCCTTCTTGATGTTATTCTTATCTGGCAGTCTAGCTTTTAATCAATGGCCTGACCGCCAAAGCCTTCCCTTGGTCAATATTTATTTCTCGTTCAATTTGATCTGCTGCCTTGTGGCTGTTGCTTATTCTAGTGCTAAAATTGTTCTAATATTTTTTATTAAAAGAACACGAAGAGATGATTTGTAATGTAAATTGCCCAAATATGCTTAATATGTTGAAACCCTGTATTTTTGCAAATTTTCCTGCAGGCTTTCTCTTCCATTCTCCCACTTTTTTGCTTGTAGTTTTTTAGGTACTCACATTCTAAGCTCGCACATATTTTCTTATTCAACGCTAAATTTATTGTATTTTTAAATAAAATTTGTAGTATAATCTATAAATGTTTTTGTAGAGTGGTTGTTTTTAAGATTTAACTCGGGTGCTATTTTTTAACTTGCATTTAAATCGTGTCGATATAAAAGTGCAGGTAGGTATTTGGATAGTTTGTTCATCAGTTAAAATTTACATCAGGGTTTCAGTTGCATTAGTAATTAATAGGATTGACTTTTTTGTTGCTTCTACTATTTACTACTTTTTCATTACCCTGTTTTATACAGAAGCGTTTTTGAGTAGATTTGAAAACCTTAATGCAGGATATCCGTATAGACCAAAGCAAACAAAAAATGTTTTTGGAAAGTTTCGGAAATTATTTAAAACGAATTTTAAGAAGTTTGTAAAAAAAAATATTGATGTGAATAAAGTACTTATACTCTAATATATTGATAAATAATCTTACGATCAGCCACTCTCATTAACTGTATCCATAATTAAATTATTATCAGATTTATTAAAATGTTCATTTTAATTGGGATAAATATTTTAGCTTTTATTATGTATGTATGTATGTTAATGTAGCTCATACACAAATTGTTTTGTAATTCATAAATTTTACAGTTTTTGTTGATGAATTTCTCTGTTGCAGTTAACTAAGAGTTTTTTTTATGATAACAAGTTGTCGTTGTTTTCTTTTAGGAACCACAGCTCTGGTAGTTTAGTCCTTTCGGAAACGGGATCTTTGGATAGGGCGAAGGCTGCTCTTGAGAGACGAAAAAAGGCTCAAAATCAGGACACAGAATTGGCAACTGTTTCGGGAAGGGTTGAAGGAACTAGGGTCAATCCGGATCATCTCATAGCAGAACTTTTGAAGAACACCAATCTCGAGCAAACAGACGATTCCGCAGAATGTATGTAAATTCCGGAAACTTAGGGACACCTACTTAAATTTAGAAATTTAGGGAAGATTGATGTTATTGTGTTTTTATTTTTTAGCTTCTGGTTTGCAGTTATTTATTGCAAAAGATGGTACTGCAGCTTTAGGAAACCACGAAGTGAAGTCTCAAATGTCAACGGGGGCGCAACTATTCAAACAAGTGGTAATGGAGGATAAGAGGTAGCCGTTATCTAAAGGCGACGTCTCAGCAGTAGCTTAGTTAGAAAAGGAAAACAAAAAAGAAAACTGCTCAGCTAAGGAGTTTTCTCGTCATCCTTAATGGACTGACTGACTCCTTCATAGTAAACGAAATGAAAAACAAAAAAACGTACTAGTAAACGTATAAAGAAAATGATATTATTAAAAAGTGGATCTGGATGTTTTGAAGTTGCCGCAAAATTTATTATTACTGCTTCCAAATTTTTATACTAGAAATCTAATAATTAATTGCCTTTGTAAATTTTGTGGGTGAGCCAGTCTTTTCTGGAAAAAAATAATTGAATAATCGTCAATTTTTTGAAATTTATTTAGGTTACGATTAAAGAAGATAAAAAAGGTTTGGCTAAATATGATAAAATAAGAAAAATATTTTATTTTTGGAGTTTTAATAGAAACTAGATTATTTACGTACTATTTTAATTTTGTATTTAAAAAATCTCAGTGTTTGCCATCTAGCTAAACCCTTTTTAACGTTTTCTTCCTGTATACGCACACATATACTGAAAAAGTTTAAATTGATATACCGGGTATATCATTAAGAATGGCCACTGGCCGTGCCTCGGAAACTACTAAAATGGCCATAGGAAAATCTTATTTTTAAGCTCTACATTTCATTAGAAGGAGGCGCAATTAACACAATGAATCATAAATTCCAAGATACCTCTGAATATTTTTATATTAAGTTATAACTTTACTAACACCATCAAAAAGCCTGAAAAATTTCACATAAGCTTTGTTTCAGGCTCATTAGTGTACTGACCTTAATAAGAGTGGAGAAGCTCTCCACTGTCTAATTGTTTAAATCGCTGTATATTTTAAACGACTTATCAAATTTTAGTAAGCTTAGGATTGTTTGAAAGGGAAATGGAAGTGTTTGCAAATACCATATTCAAATTGCCAGAAGGCAATAACAGTTTTTTTTTGTTTTGTCACGAAAATTTAAATCATACGGTATAATTTGGTACTACAATCGGAAAGTAGTTTAAATTTGCAAGAGAAATTATTAAAACAACAGTTTTATATCTTTATCCGTTTCAGGGTTACTGCCAAATAGATATTTCTTAACACTTTAATGGGAAAAAAGTGGTTGTTGTCATAGTTTTGGAGCTTTATGTTAAAAAGTATCCATTTGGGAATAACTCTCAAATAGACGAAGATATCAAACTGCGATTCAACGTATTTTCTTGGAAATTTAATATTCATTCTGATTATGGTATTTTAGTGACAAAAAAATACTATCCTACATTCTTATTAAGGTCGATACACCAATGAGCCTGAAATAAAACTTATGCGGAATTTTTCACCATTTCTAATGATGTTATTAAAGTTACAGCTTAATATAACAATTTTCGGAGAAATCTTGAAATTTATGACTATCAATTGCGTTTCCTTCCGATAAAATGCGAAGCATACAAAAAAAATTCTCATGGGAATTTTTGTAATCAACTTTTCTCCCAGTAGTTCCGTGATATGGCCGGTGGCTAACCTTAATGAAACACCCGCTATTTCATTAGAAATCGCAATAAGAGAATGAAAATGGCCCTCATAATACTGAGTCGGTTCAATAAAATCTCTAAAATATTATTTTATTATTTTTTCTGCTGTTCCTTGTAGCAGTATGTGGTTAATCTCAGTTACATTCTTGTATTTTCAAATAGGCGTACCACCAAGATTCTGAAAAATATTTAGTAGAACATTTTCATACTTTTATCAACCAGAACCCTTGTACCTTTTGTAATAGTACGCTTTCGAGTATCAACCAGAAACCATTTATACTATTACCAGAATGAAGAAATTATTATAAGTTTTAGTAAATTTATTCAATTTATGAAAAGTGATATTTATCAGAAAAGATGTGTCGCCCCATTATTGCCAAATCGCTACGTAATTAATACATAATAGTGTTCAAAACAATGTTAAAGATGATGATGATGATGATGATATAGCTTGAATGTTTGTAGAACTCCTGATTTTCCACTTTTATAACGCATTAATTAATATTTATTTCGGACTTTTGCAGTATTATATTTACCCCATTAAGTTAAAAGAAAGAAAGACAGTTTTGTGTTTTTTTTTTACACATTTACATTGTATTGCCAACTAATGTGATATAAAATTAAGTGCAAAAATACATCACTGCTTGTGATATCAATATAAAGTTGACAATATTATTTATTGTAAATTATTAATTATGATTAGTCTGTACAGTTCTGTATTTATTTATTACATACTTCCTAATTTTCTCCTCTGTATTTTATTTATTAAGAAGTTAACAAATAAACTGTAATTTTGTTCACTACTCATTCAGTTAATATTAAAGACATCTATTTATTTTATTTGGAATAAAGAAAGGTTTATTTAATTTCTTAAACTTAAACTAATAATTTGTCATTTGGTGTAAAGTCCTTTTCAAGGTAGATTTTTGAGTTAATAATTTTTTTACTGAAAAGCATACCTTAAAAGAACGTTGCATTAAGAAGCGAAACATTGTATATGTTTAAGAAATAAACTCTTATGCCTCTTTAAAAAAATGTGTATTTAAGTTATTAGCGATTTACCTTTTTTTTCTCTTGTTTTAGATTGTAGCAGTTCAGGATTAATGAACAATATAGTTTAAATGGTAAGTAACTCAATTACATACTATATTAATTATATATTTCTTTAAAAAATCCCAGTGCTTAGCATCTAGCTAAGCGTTTTGTATCGTTTCCTTCTTATAAAAGCACTTTTACTGAAAATGTTTAAATCAATCAAATCTCGGGGAATTGCTTGGTATAAATATTAAGGAAAAAAGATATTACTAAACAGATCGTAAGAAAATCTTGGAAATTAGTTTTAAGCTCCACATTTCATCTAAGGGGCGTAGTTGATATAGTGAATCATAAAATTGAAGATTTTTCCGAAAATTCTTATATTAAACTAACTTAAATATTATCATCAGAATGCTTGAAAATTTCGCATAAGCTCTGTCTTAAGCACATTGGTGTACCGACCTTAACAAGAGCGGGGGAAGCCCCTGAATGTCTATTTAAATCGTATCTTCAAAACGATTTACCCGACTTCAGCAAACTTGGGCCCTTTGAAAGAAAATGCAGGCGTTTTCAAAATCCGTAGTTATTATGGCTCAATAGTCTCGAATAAAATTGCTAGAAGGCATAATTCGAAATAATAATAGTTTTTTATTTTGTAATGAAAATTTAAATCACACTGTACTATTTTGATATCATAATCAGAAAGTAGATTAGTAGAATGTGGAAAAAATAGGTAAACTGTGAACTTTAAAGTTATATGTAAATTTATTACATATTTAATTCTTATACTTTATTCATTTTTCTTCGCATCCACCTAACACATGAACCAGATATTTCTCTTTTATTTCACAGATTCTCCAGTTATTTTTTTCTTCCTCTTTCTGTCGAAACATACAACCCCTACATTAATTATCCGCACTATACTTGGCCAACAGACTTATATTCTTACATCCTCCCAAATATTTGGGTAACAAATTCCTCTACCAATCCACCCACATTATCCATTTTAGTCATAGATAGATAAGCATATTTGGAGTCTATAATTTTCCTTACTATTTCACTAACTTGCTCTATTTAACCATCTCTCATATTTTTAAACCTGTTTTTACATTCATCTAGTTGATTCTGTCATATTCCCAGTTCTATCACTGATTCTTCTCTCTTTCCTGTATTTATTTGTTCTCTCGCTATTAAACGCTCTTTTCCTCCAAAATTTCTTATTGCATCTGTCTAAATGCAGCACCCACTTTACGCATTTTTTTTTAAGTATTTTCTCAACCTGATTATATTGTTTCCACCCCCCAAATTCTCTTATTTCAATGTTCTTGACATAATCTTTTTCCTATGTCCCAAATCTTTCTCAATAATGCATTTGGATCTCTACATGTACTCCATTTTTATTTTCCCCCATGAAATATCCAAATAAACATATTTCTTATCATTTTCTATTACACTACCGTTTCATTTTAATTCGTTTTTGTTTTTCCCCTTTCTACCTCTAGTTTCACCAAATTCCATCTATATCTATCTTGTGTTTTCTCTGTTCAGCTGGAACTTCTTCCTATTTATATACCTTTTTAAGACTCCCATCATTCCTTTAGTTGATTCAAAACTTGTCAAAAATACGATAACACGATATTGTCTGTATAACAGATAGCCTAAATTTTCTTTCTCCCTATTACTATGCATACCTACCCCCTTCTCTAACTCTCAAAATCACTTAAATAAGTGTAACATTAAAAAGCCTTATACTAGTCTATATCTATATATCCATGCTTTGTAAAAATGTTTGTCCAATATTTTAATTAAGTCAACATGCAAAGTCGTAGGTAGGATGTTATCAAAGGGGGTGGGGGCGGAATTGTAAACAAGATAACAGTAGATTTTTCTTAAAACAAAAATGATACCTAAATAAAAAGATGTAATATTAATCATCGGGAATTTTGAGAAAATGGGAAGTTTATAAAGGTACTATAGGTATTTCTCGTGTAAATGTCTGAAAATAAAGTGTTACGTTACTGTTATTTTGACAATTTTATGTTTGGAAATACGGTTAAGATAATGACAATAAATATTGTCGCCTCTGCCAGAATATCCACTGCAAATGTTCAACCTTTTCATGAATGAAATTGTTCACGTGCTGTCTAATTGATATAGATAAATATAGAGGTCAGTGAATTCCATAAATGTAAAATAAATTGAAGTAATGTATTAATATTGATGTATAATATAGAATCATTCTTTTCCTTAATTAATAGAAAAAAAATGTTGGTGATTACCACATTACAGTTGATTTTGAAATTTCACATTTAAGTACAAAAATTGGATAATTTTAGTTAAATCATTGAGTGAAACTAAATATTTGCCATTAAATATTAATACTTAATTGTAGGTGTTATTGTTATTTACGATGTTTTTGTTTGACTCTTTAATTATATTATTGTAGATTCTTATCCGTTTGTTTTAAATGGTTTTAGTGTTTTTTTTTTACGATATTTGATGTAACTTGTGACCTTCTTCGTGTATATTCTTTCTTTTTTTTATACTTATCAATGGGCAAACTTGTGAAGGAAGGTCATTTCCATATACAGTTTAACTTATTTAATAGTTTTCAATACGAACGGAAACTTTTGCCGTTGTTTGTTTATTTCTGTACATTTTTTACAAAAGTTCATGAATTTCTTTCAACAAAAAACGATAATTCGCGAAACTTTATTGATTTGTTTGTTAAGTTAATATTAAGTAATTTGACAATGTATGGAAAGTTAAGTACCTATTAGGTATTATTGTTGCTTAATTGCTATTACCTAGTAAAAAAAAAGAAACAAGCATCAGGTAAATGTAAATAAATAATCAAAAATGGGAATGTTTTACATTCTTATAAATTGGCGTATATTACAGTAAGTAATATACCTGATGAACTTTATATTGATTTTTTATTGAATTATATATAAATAATTATGATTTGACTTGTGTAATAAAAAATCGAGAAATCGATACAATCATTATATATTTGCATTGATTTTACTTTTAAGAAGATTCAGTCTTTTAAAAGTCATTGTCAAACGTCTACAAAATGTTTAAAAATGTCGATTGAAACATTTTCGTTTAATTTTTTTATCGCATAGTGAATAGCAATTTTTGATTTACCAAAGATTTTTCAAATTACCTATTGATTTATTGTATTATATATATATTATTGACATACCATACTCGGTCAATTTGTAATATGTAATCAAATATTTACTTCTATCGTTAAACTTTCAAAGAAATTGACAAAAAAATATTTTATGCGAAGGTTGAGGTAAAACGTTATGTAGGTATGTATGTTTTCAATGATTAAACAATCGTAATTTTCAAACGAACTAAATTGCATTTAAATTGTGATTAGCACTAATTAAAGATTTCGACATGAAATTTCAGGGTTAATCTGAGTAAATTTTAAAATCGTTTCGAAATAGCTAATGCGGAAATAACGAGTGTAGGTAAAAAAATATGTACATGTATTATAGTTTATCGCACGAATTAATGGTATGTAAATATTTTTTTAAAACCATTGTACCTAATTTTAATTATTAAATATTAAATGTATATTTTTGTTCACGCCATCAGAAAGTAGAGATTTCAACGAAGAAAAAGCCCACCAACGTTTTTAGAAAAGCAGATATTTTGACGTGAGAATTTTCCATTGAAAATTAGGGTGGTTTTTCGATATTACGTAAAAATAAGGTGGAAAAATGAATATTTCAAATCAAAAAACTTACAGCGTGTTTGGGACATAAGTAGGTAAGATTTCACCAAATTTCGTAAAAAAACAATTTTTTTTGTAAGAGATAAAAATAAAAAACCAAAAAGTTGGTTATTTGAATTTTACACACAAATTTTGAGGTTATGTGACAAAAGTGGAAATACAAAAGTTGTAGATCTTCTTATTACCTAGAACTTTGCTATTTAACTTTTTTCCATAAGACTTGTAGTTTTTCCGGAAATCAAGGAAAACCGTTTTTTCCCTTACAAACTCACTCTCTTACCCTTCCCGACCTCAGATTCCCCGTAAATTATTTTTCCTATCATTTCTGTTATATTATCTTCCTTTTCCAATGGGTTTTATCCTACTATAATTTTTGGTGGTGTCAAAAATTATTGACCCTGGTCTATAAATGGGACATGTGATTCCAAAAAATATCTATAAAAAAAATTAAATTTTATTGAAAAAAGAAAAAATTGAATTTCAAGAAAAAATAACTAGCTAATGATAAGCTAATAATATTTTCTTGATTGATGTATACTGAATGAAAAATTACCTAGATAATGTACAAAATAATTAATATTAATAGTGATTTTTTTCCTTCATGAAATCATACAACCTGTTTATTGAAGCTCTTTATTCTTTTTTTTTTTTAAATAAAATAAGTCGATGGAATTACGGATAAAGAGAAAAAACTGTTGCAATTACCAATACACAAAGTAACAACTCAAACATGAGTGCAATTTTTAATTACCAAGTATCCAATTACTCTTAACAATTATTTCAAAGAAACGTCCCCGACTGACATTTTAAATTATTAATATTTATTCTTGATAAATGAACAGTTTAATTACTTTTTTACATAAAAAGTAATTCAACAAATTGTAGGACATTGAGTAGGTCTAATTTTCTACTTGTGTTGATATTATGGACTAAATTAAATCCTTTGGATCTAGATGGTGATTATTTGTAATACAGTGGTCATAAAAAAGACTGCTATTGTTTTTTTTTGTGTGGGATTGATCTACCTAATATTGATTCTAAATAAACGAAAAAATGTGTTATAAAGAAACATAAAACAGTTTTTAAAAGAACAACAACGGAAAATTATAAAATTGAAGGATATTTAGAAAGAAGAGATTTCTGTTTTTGGTTTTTGATATTATCATGAAAGAAACTACATTGTTGGATCTGAGTCGTAATTATTTGTAAAGCAGTAATCATAAAAGTTGATAGTATTGGTTTTTTTTCGTGTAAGATGTTCATTTGATCTACATTTTAAAGCTCCGCCAGATTGATCTTTTTTTACATTTGTTATTATTTTTAACTTTAAACTCATTACTAAATTTGGTTTGATAATTGTATTCATAAATCAACCAGTGGCGGATTTAGACATTTGCCGCTCGTAGGCTATTCAAAATTTGCCGCCCCTACTGACACCTGCAATTCTATACACTAATTCACAATAAATTTTTTGTCAATAAAATTGCAACTTTATGATTGTATTATATTTTTATCAGACTAATCAACAAATATTGATACGAATTCATTAGGATTAAAAATGTAAGAATGTTAAGAACTTTCGTTGAATGAATATTTACCTACAGCTTTTATTCATTACAATATTATCATTATTGTTTTTTTTTATTATCATCATTCTAAGAAATGTATAATATGTATGAAATTCTGTGTAACAATATGCATTTTTTTACGTGTAAATTTATTAAATTTTTATTCTACACTCAAACAAGTCGTTAACATCAGAAATATCAATAGAAAAGTATTAATTTTCCACATATATATCTACATATATAATATTTGTTATTGTTATTTTGAAGCAATTTTTTTGGGATCCCATTTCTCTTCGGATAGATATATTTAAGTGATGAAATATATTACACATTAATTGAATAGTGTGGGTGGACCTAAAGAAACAATTATGGCAATAATTAATTTAAAAAATAGGCAAAAATACTAAATTTAAAATGTAATACTTAAAGGATATTGGAATATTTTAAACATTCAAAATCACAATAGTATATTTTATAAATAAGCGTTTAGTAATTTTTCATATACAGACGTTAGTGTATTCAGTATACTGTATAGCACTGGATTATTGTAATTTTTGTTGATTTTTTAAGCCTCTTTTTTTTACGTGTATAAATAATATTTTTTTTTTCTGTGAGAAAAAAATTTTGAGCAAAGTTTGCCGCCCCCTAAAATCTGCCGCCCTAAGCTCTAGCCTATTCAGCTTGCTGGTAAATCCGCCAGTGATATCAACAGCTAGGTACATCTTCTACAACTATAATTGAGTTTTAAGTTCCATGAATTATTATAAATATTGATTTTGAATAACTGAACAAATTCAGTGTGTATACATAAAACACTTTTTAAATGAACAACAAACGTGGAATTATGATTTTGTAGGGTATTTAACGATATAATTCTTCCCAAGAGAGATATATATCAGATAATAAATCAAAGCAACCATGGGGCACAAGAAATTAATTAAAAAGCTGTGCTTAATGTTTGCAACAAATTCGTGGCGATGTACTATACCATCTTTTCATATAAGCCTATTTAACACTATTTAACTTTCAAAAAATTTGGTAAGTTTCATTAAAAAATGATCATAATTGTTATTATTTAGAATAATTGTCTAAAATTTATTTCAGCCTTAATAAAACCCTACAACAGAAGAGAGTGAAACGTCCCCTTGTCTTTTAAACAATCAAAACTTCTTGTGCCCCATCGTTACTTTGATTTATTACTTACCTATAGGATATTTAGTACTTAATTTTTGTTTCTCCTTATTTTTTGAGCATTTGCGATAAAGATGAAAATCTAAATTTTGTTATACCTACTTAACATAATTAAATTAAGTAGTAGGTACATTTTTTGGATTTTTAAATACTCTGGGACATTCTAGATCATTTTAGAAATATCTGGAACATACATGAGCATTCCAAATCATTCTGGAATGTTATAAAACTTTTTTTTTACTTCTTGGAACATGTTTGAATATTCTGAAACATTCTCAAAAGATCTGGGACCTCCAACAAATTTTAGAATATCCTAGAAAATTCTAATACATTATTGTTACTCTTCGATTCACTAAAAGGCGGTCAAAAAAATTTCTATTTTATTTATAGAAAACATAATGTATTAGATATGTCACATCACAAAATTTTGTCACTCACTTCCACTCCTCGATACCAAACTCTCCTATTATTGAGAAGAGGATCAGGACTCTCTGGGTGGTCATGGAGAAAAGTAAGGATTAATTTTATATACTGATATTATATTGATTTTTAATATTTAAAAGTAGCACAACACCAGATTTAAATATAATTTTTAACTGGCTTTCAACCTATACACTTTTAAAAAAACAGTTAAAGTTCGATTTCTTAAAAATGTTCCTTATTGCTTGTTTTTTAAACCATCAAAACTTCTTGCGCCCTATCGTTGCTTTGATTTATTACCTGTATGATATTTAGTACTTAGGTTAATTTTTGTTTCTTCTTCTTTTTTGAGCATTTTCGATTAAGATGAAAATCAAAATTTTGTTATATTCTAGGAAATAACCTACTTAACATAATTTAATTAAGTACTATATTTTTTGGATAAGCAATTTTCATTCTGTACGGATCATTTATTAAGTGCCTACATACATAATAAGATGGATTACTTTACAATATTTATTAATGTTTGTTTTATAAGATAAATTGATGCTTTATTATTAGTAGTAGAAGCCATTAAGTTGGTAAATATTACTAATTGTAAGACTATAGAATAGTATGTTAAACAATTCGCTCATTACAGGGAAAAAATTAATTAGCATTCCTACACTTAAGCATAACGCAAAAAGTTACATGAACCTTTTGCCTAATGTACGTAAATTTGTTTGTTTGAATATTTAGTATTTAAAAAATGTTTTATGAACAGAAAATGAGAAAAATAAGCAAATATTACGAAGACTGGTGCAAGCAAACAATAAAAAAGAAAAAATGTTTAGTTTTACACATTCTTTTAGAGTAAAATGTTCGTTCTATTTCAAAAAGTTGTGTGTGGCAAAAAGAATGAGTCTCATCCAAAAGAAAATTATTTAAAAATTGTCATCTTTCCAAATAACTTGTTATGTACGTATATTACCTAAGCCTTAGTTACGTTACGTATCAATCAATCTAATGACAGCCAGTAATGAATTTAATACATAAGTAACGTTTGTTAATTAATTTTAACATTTATTGGGTTTTTAGCATTCTGAGTATCTATTGTTATTTTGGTAAAAAAATTAGTAACTCTAAGAACATCTTATGTTGCTAAAAGGTGTACCTAGCAAGTTTACCTATACGTATAATGCCCCTGAGGTCAATTACTGCTAAACAGCTTCTTGGGTATTTATAATAAAAATGACAGATACCTGAAAGAAGTGTCCCTCTCATCTTAATAATATTCTTAGGTAAAAAATACTTCAATATTTTTTGTAAGTCTTGATTAAAGCGTTTTTTTTTTTTCATTAGGTAGGAGTCAGTTTGTAAGGGGAAATCAGTTCGTTGCCTCATCTTTGAAGTCTTTAACTGTCAACTTCATACATAGTTATTCATCGACAAGTAATTTCAAATTTCATCGCATTATAGTGATACATAATAGCTTAAAGTTGACTAACCGCATGTTGATTAAAAATACCTACATGCATACTAGGAACTTAAATTAGAAGAAAAATTTTTGTACCGAAATTATATTCGTTTATTGTTATGAGAACCAAGCGGAACAAATTTTGCTGTTAAATTTGAGGGTAAAGCTTCTTATTAATTCAGTGAACCTGCAAATGGAGTCAACAGCCACTCGGGTCTTTGAGGTTTCGGTCAATTAACCCTAGAATAAAAAAATCATTGAAAGTCTTTTATGTTTATGAATCTCAACTTGTGTCGAGTACATTTAAAATTGGAAGAATAATGATATACAGGGTGGGCTAACGAAAAGGGGTTAGAAACGTTTTTGAGAATTTCGGAAAATTCCTTTTACATATCAATTTAGTTTTAATTGATGATTTCTTACCGCCTCAAGACGAATCAAACCCTTAAATTTTACCCAGGCAATGTGGGTGCGATACATTATTCGATTATTATTATTTTTTCTAGATACACAATAAAAATAAAATTACGTCACAATTTACATCACAATTTACGTCATATTTACGTCAAACAAAATGTTATTCCTAATAATAAGTGGTTTATTTATAGTCCGGTCAAATTAGACCAAAAAATAAGAGTAAAGCTACATAAATTCCCATCAAGCTGAAAATTAGTGAGATTGTTTAAAATATGATTAAAAATAAAATTTGAAAGTTCCCCATCTTTCCCCTGTATAGAAATTTTTTTTTATTCAAGGTCAAAGGTAAAAAAAAAGAGTTTTTCGCGATTTTCAGCAAAACGGTAAGTTTTATTATAAAAATACTTCAGAAAAAATTGTAGATCATAAAATTATCTATAAAATATGTATCGGTATTTTTTTCCTAAAAGCCACCGTTTCTGAGATATCAAGTTAAATGAAACCCAGTCCCTTATTTTATACGCCAGTGTAACCTCGAGACAACATCTGTCTCCTGTTCAATTGTATGCGTGGCTAGGGTCCTATACCTGCTTTATGTCAGTGTGCCCAAATAATGAAATACTGTTAGTCCCAGGGTTGCCATATTAGGGGATTTTCCCCAAAAAATAGGGGATTTTTTTCCTCTGTGGTATTTTTGGGGGATATATTATTCAGGGGAATTCTTCTGGGGAAAAATTTTCCTCTACATATTTTTTTCTATTTGCACTAAATATTTTCTAGTTCTTGGGGATTTATTTGTCACATAGCTTATTTTGGGGTATTTAAGAGATACATATTTTATAGATATTTTATGATCTACAATTTTTGTCTGGGGTAATTTTATGATAAAACTTACCGTTTTGCTGAAAATCGGGAAAAACTCTTTTTTTTTGGCCTTTAACCTTGAATAAAATTTTTTCCAAACAGGGGAAAGATGAGGAACTTTCAAATCTCACTGATTTTCAGTTTGGTGGGAATTTATGTAGCTTCGAATGTCTAAATTGACCGGACTATTAGTAGGTAAAATTTAAATTAGATATTGGAGTCACACAATGGTCAATTTGGGTCTCAACAACTGTCAATAAAAGGTAAAAATTTTGTTAAAATCTTGCAAAATATTCATTTTGAATGATTTGTCTTTGAAGATTCAAGTAAGCAGATCGATGAAAAATTAAATTGCGATTTTTTTCTGTTTGCTATTGAGACATTGTGAATCATCATTTGTGATGTGTATGTAAAATTGTCAAAAGAATTGAAATTGTGAGCCTTTTTTGTAATGATAAGAACACTAACGAAACTCCGCGTTTATTCAGTGATCTTCATCCTGATAACTGATAAATTTGTTCGCTATAAGTACGTTCTAAAGTTGATAAAAAAGTTCCAAAAGACCGGATCAGTGCTGCTGTTGTGATGCTTTTTAATAGAAACTTCCCAATGTATCGAATGGGTGGATCGGGTGCTTTAAAACTTAAACTTTTGGGTGTTTCATTCCCACCAATGTTGGCCTACACTCTAGTGCATAGTCGGAGGGTAGGGCAGAATGAAGACAGAAGAGAAGTGAAAGATTATCTGTGAAATATTACTACCTCAGCATTTGCCTAAATGGTCCAAGGAAACCACAGAAAAACTTGGACCAAAGTAGCCGGCCTCGGAATCGAACCAGTGACCTCCCGAGTGCTAAGCAATGATCTACATGACTAGACCAAGCCGCTCGGGTGCTTTAAAATGGTCAAATCATCAGATCTCTCCCATTTAGACTCCTCCCCTTGTACTTGTAGGGATATTTAAAATTAAAAGTTTAAGGATTAATAAAAAAAACCGGTCAAGTACGAGTTGGGCTCGCGCACGGAGGGTTCCGTACAAACTTAATTTTTTGGCAATGTTGCTACAAATTTACGGTTTTCGTAATTTTCCCTTTATCTATGCTATAAGACGTTGCTTCGTACCAAATTTCAAGATTCTGAGTTCACGGGAAGTACCCTGTAGGTTTTGATTCAAAAATTTGCGAAATTTGCGGCATAAACGGCTGTATCTTTTGATTGCGTTGGCTTAGAAGTTTAATTTTCTCACAGCTCGAAGGGACAATAGACCTGAGTATTTGGTATAAATTTTAGCTTGACACCTCCACGCGTTCCTGAGAAAAAGGGTCTTGACAGACGGACGGACGGACAACGAAGTGATCCTATAAGGGTTCCGCTTTTTCCTTTTGAGATGCGGAACCCTAAAAATCAAACAAAGTTTAAACAGATGTATGGAAATTTAGCAAATTAAAATTTGATTTAATTTTTGTAAATACATAACAA
Source organism: Agrilus mali (assembly GCA_029378335.1). Classification (NCBI taxonomy): domain Eukaryota; kingdom Metazoa; phylum Arthropoda; class Insecta; order Coleoptera; family Buprestidae; genus Agrilus; species Agrilus mali. The sequence goes on along the minus strand of CM055663.1, from coordinate 10,104,960 downwards.
GTTTTTTTAATTAGAAATAACCTTTTGTCTCATGCAAATGGTAAACTTTACATCTTTATATTATATATAATTACTCGAAAATTTTCAAATAAAACAATAGGAAGTATCCTTATAGATCGAAAGAGGATAAAAAAAGAAATCGATTAAAAAAAAATGGTAGGTGCCATTTGAAAAAACGAAGTTATTCGTATTTGAAGTTCGTAAACTTTAGAATTTTATTTTGAACGCCCTGTATAAATTATTTAGTTCAATTTTGTCAAGGCGTTAGCACTAATATTCAGCTATTACTAGTAAAAATTTCAACAGTGTGAGTCGTATTTTGTGGAAGTTATCATTTTTTTTAGTTTGGGTTGCGGTAGCGATTTTTTTTTATAAATTAAATTAACTCATTGTCAAAAACCGATCGTCATAGGTGTACAAGTTGGTTATCAAACTTACCTTAGAATTACACGTTTTATTCGAATTTAACGTAAAAAATATATCATTCCATTTAAAATAACAAAGTTGGTGTCGACTTCCGGTATAACCGGATGTAAATCGAATTTGAAAATATTTTTAAAAGAAGCGGCATTTACAATAACCAAATTAGTCCAAGTTTCAGAATTGAATTCCTTCTACTAATTCATATACTTCTAATAGCCCAGCAACTTGAAAAACCCTGAATACTTTAAAACAAAAGTTTAAAATCGATTTCTTGAAAATGTTCATTATTTGCATTAAAATAAGCATAATACAAAAAAATTAATATAGAGAATTTCATCGAGTGATGAAAGAAAAATGTTTTTCTAGAATTCTTTTTACACTAATTATCTTTCCTTTTTTGCTGATTTGTTGTTGGACAATTAAGAAATTATGTTTTATAGTTCAAATTGGAAAACTAAAAAAAAACAAAACAGCTTGTGACGTAAATTTCATGACAGAACTCGACAAGAAAATGGTTCTTGTAGATGTAACTGATTTACATAAATGACAAATTACCAAGGTGACTTATAATTTACATATAAAAACGCCTCTTGGAGTCGGTATAAATAAATTAATAAATACGTCTAGCAATAAGGAAAACTTAATGCACTAATGCAGAAAAATTTGATTCACACTTAATTTGAATGGAATCTTCTTTTAATAGTAGGTTCTTGTTGTTTTCACATTTCTCTGTAATTAAACATACTTACGTCAATTTATTTACAATTTACAGTTGTTGTTGTTACCTGATGATTATCACGATATCAACGCCATTCTAGAATTTTGATTGAAAACATGTATTAATTATTATTCAGAGAAATTTTTTGCATTTGCGTAATCGTTAATTATTGCTTATACATATATTAATTTATTGTAAGAGAAAATAATTTTTAATAATAAATAATGAGAAAATAAATTAATGCCGACTAACTGATTGACCATTTCGTTTCGTCTAATGTTCTGAAACTTCTTCCCGGATAAAGAGTAGTAATAACAGAGACTTTGTTATTGGTGACTCGATCAATCCAGAAATATTTGGGTTTATGGCCTAATGTAACTACTGTTTCTTATTCTGAGTCAATTTCTTGAATATTAAAGCACTAAGTATCACAGTTATCTGATGTAGGTCTTTCTCTACCACTTTTTACTCCTGTTCCTGCTTCTAATATATCTTTAACTAGCCCTTCATGTTTCTTTGTGTTCTCTTACCTCCTTGTTGCTAATTCTTTCTGTCCACAATATTTTTATCATCCTCCCATTTGTTAAACTTTTATACTAAATTGTCTATTTTAAGAATCGATCACACACCGAATTTTGTTTGGAAACATATATTTAATTAGTTACCTGCACAATTTTTGAGATAATAAGGTATCCTTGTTGGAAAAATATAAAGGTAATTTGTATGACAAGGTGGCTGGTGGCATTTGCGTCATAAGATTGAATGGAAACGTTTATGAAACCTTTTTCTCTTTTTTTTTATTGTTAAACTTGATTAATTATTCAAATCAGAAATATACTGAGCAGACTGCTTAAATGCAATCATGATCGCGATTTAAAAGAAAGTTATTAAAAATAGTCAAAACTGACGAATAATCCGGTGCTGGACTGGGTAATTTTCCGTATCAAAACACTTATTGACTTTTCAAAATGTTAGATGTTATTGGACAACAAAATTTTACATTAAACACAAGAGTTATCTTGTTCACGTATGTTATTATTGAATTCAAGAAATGTTGAAAGGATTTTGATATGATATTGTGAAAAGTTTTTTGTGTGTCCTATTTATTGAAAATGGATAACAACTTTCACCAAGTATCAGCCAACTCAATCAAAGATTTTGATATGGTTTTCAATCTTTCATATTCAAGGAACATTGCTCTTGAATGGTAATGAATTATAATTTAACATAATCATTACGAAAAGTTATGATATTAGACCAGGGTCGATAATTTTTGAAACCGAAAAAAATTATAGTAGGATGAAACCCATTGGAAAAGGAAGAGAATATAACAGAAATGAAACGAAAAATAATTAACGGGTGATCTGAGGTCGGGAAGGGGAAGGGAGTGAGTTTTTAAGGGTAAAAGACGGTTTTCCTTGATTTCCGAAAAAAATACGAGTCTTATGGAAAAAAGTTAAATGGCAGTTGTAGGTAATAAAAAAAAATACAACTTTTGTATTTACACTTTTATCGCATAACCACAAAATTTGTGTGAAAAATTCAAATAACCAACTTTTTGGTTTTTTATTTTTCTTTTACAAAAGAAAATTTTTCCTGAAATTTGGTGAAAACTTACCCATTTATGTCCCAAACACGCTGTAATTTTTTTGATTTGAAGTATTTTTCATTTCCTGAGAAAACTTAACATAGTAATGTATATTTTTTTTCACGCCATCAGAAAGAAGAGATATCAACGAAGAAAAAGCCCACCAACGTTTTTAAAAAAGCAGATATTTTGACGTGAGAATTTTCGATTGAAAATTAAGGTGCTTTTTCGATATTAAGTAAAAATAAGGTGAAAAAATAAATATTTAAATCAAAAAACTTACGTGTTTGGGACATAAATAGGTAAGTTTTCACCAAATTTCGTGAAAAAACAAAATTTTTTGTAAAAGATAAAAATAAAAAACCAAAAAGTTGGTTATTTGAATTTTTCACACAAATTTTGAGGTTATGTGACAAAAGTGTAAATACAAAAGTTGTAGATCTTTTTATTACCTACAACTTTGCCAGTCAACTTTTTTCCATAAGGCTTGTAGTTTTTCCGGAAATCAAGGAAAACCATTTTTTGCCCTTAAAAACTCACCCCCTTCCCTTTCCCGACCTCAGACCGCCCGTAAATTATTTTTCCTTTCATTTCTGTTATATAATCTTCCTTTTTCAATGGGTTTCATCCTACTATAATTTCTTTTCACTTTTTACTATTTTTGAAGGCTTCAGCACTAGTCTATATGTATACTTAACAATTTTAACCATTATTAATAAAATTTCAGTTTTGAAAAATAATTTGGGAACAAGAACAAAATTAGTTTTGGTTTCAGAACGGATTCTTTACTAGGTGAAATGACCTGACGTTGCCCGGGCAAGAATATTTCGCACGTTTGATAGAACATTATAGAATATTTGCGAAAAATCTGGAACACTCCAGAATATCCTTTAATAATCCTTTAACATTTCTGAATATTCTGGAACATTCTAAATCATTCTCGAATGATCTTGAAGATTCCAAATCATTCTGAAATATTATAAAACATTTTTTTTACTTCTTGGAACATGTTTGAACACTCTGGAACATTCTCAAAAGATCTGGGACATCCAGCAAATTTTAGAATATTTTAGAAAAGCCACTCAAAACATTTTTTATTCATTTATAAAAAGAAGCGATATCATATCACACATTTTTGTCACACACTTTCACTACCCCCGAGACCAAACCCTGTTATTATTGAGGAGAGGCTATAAAGGGCTATCTACCAATGCGTCTTTTTGTATATATTATTGATTTTTTAAATATTGTCATTGTTTATCTCTAGTAAACTGTCTTAATTGCATTTGCAAACGATTTAAAACAACGTAATAACATATCACAATTAATTACATATTTATTATTACAATATTATGCAAAATCATCACTGGTTCGATTGGTTTCAAAGTACCTACCTATGTAACTACAAGGAATAGAGATAATAGAAAAAGTGAAACGTTAAAAACAATGCGTCAATGAAAAATAAAAAACATCCTCTATCTACATAGGCACGTTAAAAAATAAATGTTGTAAGTACATATTTATGCACGTTTTTTCCTGATGATCCGTCATTGATTGAATGTACCTAGTTGTCGATTAATTTTGTGGTTTTAGAGGAAGACAAATGTGTTTGGTTAGTTTTAAAAATTTACATAGTGTGATCAAGATCAAGCACAAGGATTTTAACATAGGAGTTTGTTCTACCATACGTATAAGTTTCCTTTGTTAAATTAGTTTTCGTTTACAAAACTTGTGCTTGTACGTATAAAATAAAATAATTAATAGTCAAAATTCTCATGTCACAATGTTAGTTACCATACTCCTCCGAAACGGCTTAACCGATTTTTATGAAATTTTATATGCATATTCAGTAGGTCTGAGAATCGCCTACTATCTATTTTTCATACCCCTAAGTGATAAGGGTTGTCCACCCCTAGCATTTTTTAATTTTTTGGGCAATTTTTTTTTTAATTTTTTTATGATTTGGCATTAAAAAATACATATAACCCTTAACTTTCACCCTTCTACCACCAACCCCCATTTTTTAATAGCGATATTAGTACTGTAATAATCTTCAACTCTCAGTGGTCGATAACTGATCAATTATTATCAATCGATTAGTCTTCCCCGCCAGGCGTCTACTGATGTCACTACTCACCCAGCACACAGCACGGAATGGGAATGAGAATGAAGCAGATTTTTTTAGAATGTTATAGGCAGTTCAAATATGTTCTAAGAAGTAAAACAATGTTTTATTATAACATATCAGAATGATTTGGCAATGTTCAAGAATGTTCCAGAATCTTGAAGATCATTCAAGAATGTTTCAGAATGTTAAAAAAAGTTAGAGAATGTTTTGAATCATTATGGGATGTTCTTGATAGTTCTAAATTCGCGAATATTCTAGAATGTTCCATCAAACGTGTGATATATTCTTACCCGGGCAACGCTGGGGTATTGCTGCTAGTAGTTATATTAAAAAAAAGAATGGTTATCAATTTAGATGAATATTAACTTTGTTAAACAAAAAACTTCACAGAAACACTGAATTTACTTTACCCTGTTAATAAATTTAAACCCAATAAGTACAGTTCTATTACATACCTAGGCCACATATCCTTAAAAATAAGTCGTGAATTGCAAAAATCAAACAACATAGTTACTTCTGTTAAATTTAATTAATTAAATAAAATTTATTAAACATAATAAGGATAAAACTGATAAGGGATCAAAATCTGGAGTTTATTTATTGGAATCAAGTTTATGTGGGACAAACTGGTCGCTCCTTCAATCAAAGGATTAGAGACCACAGAAGGAGTTATAGTAATGAAAAAGCTGATTCTACTTACGCAGAGCACTTATTAAAAGAAAAACATGCTTTTAATGATAATTTCAAAAGAACTACCAAAAAGTCAGAAACTAACTTTAGCTAAGTCTTTATATTAATAAATACAATAAATTAAACATTTCACTAAACGATCAAATTGATGTAAATAGTTCCCCACTGTTAAATTTAAATTTGTTTTCAAAAACTTAATGTTCCACCCTATCCCCCTCTTCCTTTGTTTCCCACCCCATAAGTGCTTGCTAAATTTTAGTATTTAAGCTAATTTTGTAATAACTTTAATCATACCATCTTCACGTGAAGATTGGTGAAACAATTGTAGTGAACAATTAATATATCTTTTGAAACTTTACTTTTGCTTAATTTTCATTTATTTGATATGAAGTTTCAACATGTACAGCCTACAACCATTACTTATTATAGTTATAAGTACCCTGTAAAATATAATATTGCATGTGTATAAAATAATCAATGCAGGCAGGAGCTAGTTATCCTTTCCTTTACCCATATTAATGAATCAGAGAAGGACAGAAACAGAACGCAAAAGTATGTGTTGTGTAACTGAATATATTTGTAGTGCAGTCGGATTAGAAAACAATTCACTTTTTTGTTATAAATACTTTACAAAAACCAGAATAAGACAAAAACAAAATTCCCCGTAAAAATAAACTATGGTATGCAATCATTTCTTCTTCGCATATAAAAATTGTAATTTGAAACTTCATGGTGTGTTTTGTTTTGAAAATGAATGCATTAAATAGTACATAATTACCTACAATAAAACTGATCATAATTTGACGAGAAATGAATCGAATGAAAAAACGTCCCAATGCTTTTGTAAAAAAAGAAAAATTATAAATTATGGAGTGATCTTTGTTCTGGTATTGGGCAAGAGTACGATTTCTGGGGCGCCACGATTTGAAGGTCGTTTTAGAGGTCGCTGAGTACGGGAAAAATAGTAAAAGAATTCCTACTCGCTTGGTCTTCGGGATATCGAAATTCGAAAGTCGAAAAATCAAATTGAAAATTTTTATGAAACAAATATGTTTTATTATGTAATTGGCCATGAAAAACACGAAAAAAAATGCCGACCATTTCATACCGTAACCTTAGCAAAACCCTCTTGGTGGTGCATAGCACTTTTCGATGGTGCATAGCACTTCAAACATTTTTTTCATAGCGACCATTTCATTCCGTAACCTGAGCAAAACCCTCTTGGTGTGCATAGCACTTTTCGATGGTGCATAGCACTTTAAACATTTTAATCATAGCAACCACTAAAACTAATCGAAACGTCGATTCTATACCACCACCAACACGTCGATTTACCTTTATAGGACCATCAGTCATTTGTATAGGCCTATATGCTATATGAGTGTGCCCACGGAAACGGAACTCTTGCATGATTTTTGTTCTTCGATATCTCGAAAACGAAGCGGGATATCGAAAAATTTTATTTTTAATTTGTTGTCAAATCGTGGCGCCCCAGAAATCGTACTCTCTCCTGGTATTGTTTATTCAAATGACCATTTTGGTCTCATTTAATTGATAATGATTTCCTCATCTCTACGTCGTGGCAAAATGCACGTTATTTTCCTTTTAATTTGTACTCAATAGTCTTTCTTTTAATTTTATATCTACCTCACCTCTAGCGGTTGCCTCCTAATTTAGACAAAAAGTTTCTGAACTTATGTATTCACTTCAACCTAACTTATATAGGTATGTATGTGACCCGAATTGATGTTTTGTGTGTTTTGTGAAATTTCATACTTCTATCACTAATACCCACTGATTTTAATTAAATAGTATATTGTGCAACAAGTGCGGAAAATAGGCAATTACACACGAGGACGAAGTTGAGCGCACGAGCAAAGCGAGTGCGATCAATGGTCCCGTAGCAGCGTGTGTAAAAATTATTTTCGACACGAGTGTCGCGAGGCTCGATGATTAAGCAATCATATTATAAATTATAAGTTTCACATTACACGAAAATAGAAAATAACGAATGTCTGACGTACGAAGAATGGGTTATTTATTGAAAAAAATAAATCATTTTTACGATATAAATTTAGTTGCTAAGCAACGATGCCTCGCGCACTCTGCAAGTTCGTGCGTCAATCGCAGTACGCCTCCCGCAGGCTTTGGATGTTGCTAAAATCGAGCCTCGCACACCGCGTGTCAAAAAGTAATATACGCAACACGTGCGCAGCGAACGCGAATTACGCACTCGTGGGTGCTACTACCACTCGTAAATCGCGTTCCCTGCGCACTAGTTGCGTTATGTACTATTTCGTGATGGGTCGAATTTATCTATACTCTGCACTATGACTTGTCAATGAAATTTTGTAGAAATTGATATTAAACTTAAATTCGACTCCAAAGGTGATTGATTGATACAGTGTAAAAAAGATGACCACATGTAATCTTAAATTATACGATTATATTGCATATTTAAATATTTGTTGTGTACTTAGTTTTTATTGAGTTTAGTTATTAAATTTATTAAAAAAAAAATGATGAATTGAATCAGTAAAGTACCAAAAAAATTAGTAGGTAGGTAGGTATCTGAGTCCCTCCAAAATTTACTTTTTTTTTAAAACATTGAGACATTTTTTCACTCCACACATCTCTCGTTAAACTATAATCTTTATTCATTTTGGGCTCATTTAATTGATAACGTTTTCCTCATCTCTACATCGTGCAAAATGCACGTTTTTTCTTTTTAATTTGTATTGACGATCAAAAAAGAAAACAACATGAAGTATTTTTAGATTTGAAGAAGAAAATATTTATGTGATAGTTAATTTTTACTAAGAATTTTGTTGTTTGTGTTATAATTGTTGTTTTTAAAAAATATTTACAACAAAAATAGCAGATTGTTTTCATTCAAAAAAGTTTGTTTATTATAAATACTGTTACATAATTTAATATCGCTTTTATTAATTAAATCGATCACAAAATAACAACAATTCAACAACTATTTCGCTTTCGTCATCACTTTTTCTTCGCTTCTCTCTAACTTCTGTCAAACTACCGTCAAAAACTGTCAAATTGTAAACTAAACTTTTAAACTTTTGGGTGTTTCATTCCCACCATAGACTACATTCCCACCTTTAATGGTGGGTGGGCTGTCCCCGCCGACCTACACTCTTGTGCAAAGTCGGAGGGTTAGGGCGAAAAGCCCTCTTCAGCCTCCTTTAGGAATAGTGTGAATGGGTGGGTGATGGTTGGGGGAAGAAAGATGAGACGGACGAAATGAAGACAGAAGAGATGTGAAAGACTATCTGTGGAATATTACTACCGCAGCATTTGTCTAAATGGTCAAAGGAAACCACAGAAAAACTTGGACCAGAGTAGCCGGGGCCCCGGAATCGAACCGTTAACCTCCCGAATGCTAAGCAATGATCTAGACGACTAGACCATGCCGTAGTCTATGAAAATGCCGCTCGGTGTGTGTATGGTGTGTGACAAACTGTCCATCGCTGTCGTTTATATAGTGTTGTGGACGTTGCTAGGTGACTCGAAAATTCCAGCAACTGTTTCTCGAACCTTCTGGAACGCGGCATAGGTAAATTGCTCTCCATTTTCGCAGTCGGCGCGGGTCAAAACGCCACGTCCGTCCCACTGCCTCCCTCTAGCGCTGATCATCCCGATCAGTTCCTTCCACGGTGTACGGAGCCAACCGGTCGAGGTGTACAACTTTCATCTTGAATTAGGGGCCTCGTTGTATGTTTATCCGTGTAATAACTTTGTATGGGCCTTTCCAATTCTGTTGTAATTTAGGGCACCTTCCTTTCTTGCGAACTGGGTTATAGAGCAATACACGATCGCCCTCCCTGAATCCAGTGGAATTCGCTCGCTGATCGTAGAGGGTCTTCATTTGGTCACTTTCATTTTTTTCTTGTTCTGACGGCTTTATGGATGGCGTTCAGTCGCTCGCGTAATTTAGACAAATAATCGCCCGTGGACACCGAAGAATCTTCAGGTCGCCCAAACATCAGATTAGCAGGTAGTCTCAGTTCTTTCCCGAATAGTACACAGGAGGGGGTCTGTCCAGTAGTCTCGTGTATGGATGTCCTATAGGCCAGAAGGAATAAGGGAATGTGGCGATCCCAGTCGGTCTGATGATCGTTTACAGACATCCTCAGGTTGTTTTCTATAGTCGCATTAAATCGCTCTACCATTCCATCAGAACGAGGATGCAACGGAGTTGCTCTAGTTTTCCTTATTCCCATCAATTCACACACTCCTTGGAATATCTATGATTCAAAATTTCGGGCCTGGTCAGTGTGAATTTCCATAGGAACTCCACATCGGCTGATCCAGTTGTTTATTATTGCCTTCGTCACGGTTGTGGTATCCCGCTTGGAAATTGCATAGGCTTCGGGCCACTTGCTGAAGTAATCTATCACAGCGAGGATGTAGCGGTTGCCATGTTCAGTTCGTAGAAAGGGACCAGCGATATCCATGGCTATTCTTTCGAATGGTGCTCCGAAGTTATACTGGTGCATCTTTCCTCGTGTCCTGGTTCTCGGACCTTTGTTACAAGCACATACTTCGCATTTTCTACACCAGTCTTCCACATCCAATCTAGCGTTCACCTAGTAATCCCGTTACGTATTTTGCCTAATGTCTTCTTCACCCCAAAATGTCCACCTCCAGTCCCAGCATGCAGCTCTTTTATTACTTCTTTCGTCTTTTTCTTGGGCAACACAACTTGTAGTCGCTTCATAGTTCCGTCCGGACTGTCCCAGATTCTTTTAAGGACTCCATTCTCGAGCCTTCGGGAATCCCATTGGGCCTAGTAACATTTCGATGTAGTACTAAGGGGACTCACATCCGCCCACGTTGGTCGAGATTCTCCTGTCTCCTTCCATTTCATGATGGGTGCTAGGTCATCATCGGTTTGCTGTTCCTCAATCAACACTGTGTTTTCCCAATTATCTTGTTTGTCTTCGGTAGTATGTAGGCAGAGAACTTGTTCTAACCTAACCCTTCTTTTCGTTCCAAAGAAGAACAATGCTTGCTATTCCGTGGGCATGATCGTCTTGATAGGGCTTCAGCTTTTCCATGGTGTTTTCTTGGCCGATCTTCAATTTTCACATTGTACGCTTCTTTCGGCAACTGGCGTCTGTCTTCTTCCAGATGGACAGCCGCTGCTCAAGTGCCCCGTACGTCCGCAATTCCAACATGTAATTTCTCGTTTCCTTTTGACACAATCGTGTCACTCACCCCTTCTTTCGGTTTTGAAGACATGACTTCTTTGGCTATTTTTACCATTTATTGTCGAAATATCTCGCCATCGTCATTAAAATTCAACCCAGCCTGCCGGATTCTAACGTGTCCTTTGGCGGCTTCGTATTCCAGCGCGTGCGACAATGCTTCGCCTGCAGTTTTATGTCGAGACATGCTTAGGGCTTGCTGTATTTCGACATCACGCACCCCATCGATTAACATTTGGGTGGACAATTGGTCTGTAAAGTCTTGAGAGGCACTAGGATAAGCCAACCGCACAAGCCTTTTGACGTTCGCTTCGAATTGTTGGAGGTTTTCGCTGCTACGTTGAAAGCGACTTTTTAACTGAAACTGGTACATTTGTTGTAGATTTTTATCACCGTAGCGTATCTCCAATCCGTCCACCAGAATTTTAAAATAGTTTTGCTGCATTTCTGGTATACCTTGCAAAACGTCTAGAGCTTCCCCACGTAACGCTATTATCAGGGCAGTGTCTTTCTCCGTTTCATTCCACTCATTTGCCTTGGCAGCAGCGTCAACTTGTTTAAGATAGATTGACCAAGAAATCTTCCCATTGAATGTTGGTGGTTTTATTATCGACATTCTTACACTTCCTATTTCGATTTTCTTTGGTTTTGGGTATTCTTGAACATTCAGATTAGCCTTCATTTCGTCTAATTCCTTTTGAAACTTTTTGCGCACGGCCCTTGCTTCCTTTAACTCTTCTTTCAATCCTTCTTGCTCAATTTTTATTGTTCTTATATCTTCGATCAATTTCTCTTGAACTGTCTTAATTTCTTCTTTCATTTCTTTAAGCATTTCTATCAAAATTTTCATCTTCTCCTCCATTTTTGCCGCTTTATTTCTTGTGACTGGCATAAATACTTACCTAATTAATGCGATCACAAAATAACGACAATTCAACAACGATTTCGCTTTCGTAATCACTTTTTCTTCGCTTCTCTCTAACTAAATGTACAAAAATCAAATAGCTGATAGGTACCATATGAATTGAAAAGCAGGAATGACCGACTGAATAAGAAATTAATTGCTTATTTTTGTTTATTGTTATTAAAAACGTTGCAAAAATAATGCCGGAATTGTTCAGTTGGTACAATGTCCGAAAATTTATTACTGTAGTAGTAAAACAGTAGATTTTAGAATTAAGCTATCAGTCACAATTTTAAAAAAGGCAGGCACTCCTTTTCTTATTTTTTTGGACTACTATTTGTACTTCCCAAAAACTACAACGTCCCCATCTCTAACGGCAATTTAATCTAGATTTTCTTCCCCTCTCATTACTCTTGCTGTTGCTTCTATTTAACCCTTAGGGTCTCATTGATTGATTTGAACAAGAATACGAAATAAATTACTTAACAGAAATATACTTGTTTAAATATTTGCAGAAGTTTTCTTCTGAAACAGTAGAACAATAAGTTTTACAATCAAGCTGTCAATTACAACTTTAAAAAAGACAAGCACTCCTTTTCTTTTTTTCCTGAACCAGTATTTGTGTTTCCCAAAAACAAAAACATCTCTGACAGCAATTTAATCTCAATTTTCTTCTCCCCTCTTTACTCCTGTTGTTGCTTCTATTTAACCCTGATTGACTGATTTAAACAATAACAAGTGATAAATTGCGCCAAAAAATATAATTTTCCTTAATCATGTAGTTATTAATCAATAAATCAACAGTTGGTAGTTTGCTTCAAGGTAATATTAGTTCCATAATAATTGTTTATTTATTATAATTAATTAAAAATGAAAATCTGTGGCAAAAATCATAAGGTGAAAGTAGCATTTAAAAACTATTTAAAAACAAGTAAGTAATACGAGTATAAGTAAGTGAGTTACTTATAAATTAATTTTTTAATTTTTACGAGGTGGTGGGTACCTACCGTAGGTATGTGGCACAATGTTCTGGTAAGAACCAAGGCTGCCCATGAAAAAGACAAACTCGAAGCACTCGAAAGGCAAATTCATTTTTAATTACATATACATATACTATCTATTGGGCTCGTCTGTCATGATCTTCTAAACTTGTTTTTGCAAATTGTCTCTACATCGACCTTATACGATAAGTAATAATTTATTATGAAACATTTTTCTTAAATGGAACAAATTACAGGCCTTGTTTTTATTTTCCAAACTCACGGGGTTTATTTTGGGACCTGAGCACTTTTGCTAATTTTTTTATTGAATAAAAATTATTTCAACTGGAAAATAATTTCTTCTGTACCTAAGTACTTTGTGTTGTATTATAAATTTAGGTAAAAGTGCCTTTTTACAGTAGGTATTTACATAAAAAAATTATCTTCCCAGTAAGGTAGGAGTGGTGTTTACCATATAACAATGATGGGGTGAATAATACCATCCCTTAACGAGATCTAATAAATCAAACTTGTTCTCGAGGTTGTTTGGTTTTTGGGAAAGAAATTTACATTAAATAATCCATTGGTCGAATTTACTTATGTCCACATTCATTCAGATGTGTGCGTATAGACAGTTGTTTGCATATTTTGTATTTTATTATTTGTAGTAGTGTTGAACTGTGATTATGTCCGACAACCTTTAAACATTTTCAAACGTCGATATGTTTACTAAGTGTGCTGGTTAAATAAAAAAAATAATTTACAGTCAAAATTATCACTTTTTTGCGAAAAATGTTTAGTTGTATCATAGTGACATGACAAAAGTGCAAGTAAGTGTAAGTGACATAAGAAATTGTGCTAGATTCCATTAAAGAACGACTGAAAGAAGTAACCCAACATTTACTGCTAATAGAATCATTTAGATAAAAAAAATAATAATTAGGTACTCGATAATAATTTTATAAATGCATCTATCAAGAAATTTGATAGATTTTTTATTAATTAACAAAAATTGTAGATAAACTAATTTTTATCAAACTGGATAAATTACATGTGTACATACAACTTATATATAGTAGTAATATACAGTCAAGGTGTGAAGAAACGAAAAAATTGTTTGCGACCTTGAGCCCCACTTAGTTTAATATCCCACCTCCATGCGGTGGCTTCTTAAGCCCACAAGGGGCGTGACATCGTCTTATTTAGATTACTACAGTCACCCTTGGATTTTAAAATTTGTTGTGCCCATGTACCTTCTCTTCTTGTTTTCCCGGTGAAACAGTGACTCAAAATTTATACATACTATACAGGCAAAAATGTGTGTTACACTTTTTCTATTATGTCTAAGCGCGATTGGGGTGTTTGGTGGCGACGTCGATGAATTTTTAAGGGCGCAATCGCCGGTGTATGGGATCTCGTGGATTTCTGGTATACAGGACCACAACACGTCCTGTACGGAGGACTTAAGGACTTTTTTGGATGCTGTTGAACAGAAACACGTGTGGGCTTTAAAAGGTAATAATTTGATTTAAAAATTAAATTTACTTTGTAAGAGATACACGAATAAAATCATTTTATTAAATTATTATTTTGATCTGGACTATACAATTCTCATTTTAAATAAATATTGGAAGAAGTTTAATTTTTTGTAGTAGAATTTATTTGTTATAAAAAGTAACAAAACTGATAAACAATTAAAAATTATAGATAAAAGCTGGTTTAAATTTGTAGGGTTAAAATGAAAAAAATTGTCTCATTATCAGTTTTTTAAGCACCATATAATTTGACTTTCAATAGTAAAATCACGTTTAAAAAAAAATTGGTTTTTAAACACATCTTGTTAAGCCATATATGATTATTGCACTTCTTAAACTTAATTAAACACTTTTTATAGAATTGTTTTTATTCGCATTTTTGTTTTTATTGTTTTTTTTTTTAATTTTACTACATTTGATTGATAGACCATTGCTGAAGCCTTCAAAAATAGTAAAAATTGAAAAAAAAAGTATAGTAGGATGAAACCCATTGGAAAAGCAAGAGAATATAACGGAAATAAAAGGCAAAATAATTTACGGGCGATCTGAGGTCGGGAAGGGGAAGGGGGTGAGTTTTTAAGGGTTAAACACGATTTTCCTTGATTTCCGGAAAAACTACAAGTCTTATAAAAAAAAGTTAAATAGCAAAGTTGTAGGTAATAAAAATATCTACACTTTTTGTATTTACACTTTTTTCACATAACCTCAATATTTGTGTGAAAAATTTAAATAACCAACTTTTTGGTTTTTTATTTTTATCTTTTACAAAAAACCAATGGGTTTCATCCTACTATAATTTTTTTTGGTTTCAACAATTATCGACCCTGGTCTATGATAGATTTGTAAATGCTTTATAATTAAACATAAAAACTGTTTATTGATAGCAAATAAAACATTTTTAGGACACCGGTATCTAATGCTTAATGGATTATGTAATATGCTAATGATAATGATTTTAATCCGTAGAGACCCCGAACTTTTAATACAGTTATCATTATTTATGATTTTGGGTAATGTTGCTAATATAAACAATCATGATTGTTTATTTTATAAAAGTCTAATGTAGCTACCGGGAATAAATTAAAAGTAGTACTGAATACATATTTTTATGGCCTATTAGATACCTAACGATCATTTCTAAAATTTTAAAAGATTGTTGTAGAAACAAGCCCCAACTCAATAATTTGGAAAGTTCTTTTAAAATGCATAAAGAGTTTGCTTATGAGACTTTTTACTTCCTGCCTCTGACGTAATTTCTTGATTCACCCTGTGTACTTAATAGGTGCACAATGTTTTGTATTGTCTAATAATTTTTCTTAATAAAATGGATTATGACATAATTTATTATCTTTAAAACAACTTTCTTGTCTTATACACACAAAGTTATAAAATTGTTAACTTAACAACAATTTTGCAAGGGTCTAAATGTAATAAAAATTTGTTATTTTAACTAGCTATGAACTCTTAACATTTTCACATAAATTTTGAACTTTATGACTCAATATCATCCGATAGACAGACGATATCGTACACTTTTTTAGTGTAATTATGGTAATCGTTGTTCAGTTTTAATAATTACCGAATTTCCCAAATTAAGATTTAATGTTAATTCTGCTTTCCCAGATGAGTAGGTACGAATTAATTAATGACGATAGGAAGAATAATGAACTCAAATAAAAAAACTATTTCTCGTTTTATTATTTATTCAGAAAACTGATATTTGCTGTTAATTAAAAAAAAAAGAAAAAAGATTTGTTGTATTTTTACGTTTTTTTATTGAAAATGGACATACCTAAACATAAAAAAATTGTGAAATCCAAAGTGACGAAGTATTAAACCTTTTAGATGTTGAAAATTACAGGTAAATAAATAATAACCCTCTATTATAATTTTATTTCACTCTATTACATATTAATTGAAGATTCTTTTGTAGGTTGAAGTAAAATTATAGTGGAAAGCGTTATTATTTATTTAACTAATATCCAATATGAATTTCAGTTTCCATAAAGTAATGGCTGAAATAATTGATTATTGTATTGATTATAAAATTAGGTTTGTTAGTAGACTGTAGTTTTAGAAAAAATAGTTTCATTATATGTTACGTGTTAAAAAATAATTTGCAAGGGTGTATTAAACAAAAAGTAAATATCACGTAACAAATTGTACCTACCGAGTTCATGAAGAAATTCTGTGCTAAATCCTAAAATTAGCATTTATTTTATTATAGTAGTAACTCCGTATAATGAAAAGTGACACTATTAATCTTAACTATATATGTATTGACGAACTTTCTTAAAATTACGCGAAGTCTAATACCATAACAAAAACAGGGGCGAAGTGGCAACAATAAAATTTTCAAAGTTAATCATTTTTCTATTCATGTAAATTTTATAAACTAATCTAAAAACAGTTAAAATATATGTATGTACATAATACATTAGCAAAATAGTTCGGCGAACTTTACCAATGAATGAAATATAATTAAGTATATAGCCTTAAGAAATTGATATAATGTAGGTACGTGTAATTAATAAAATTTAAAAAAGAAAAAAAATTTAGAATTTTTAATTTGAACTTGAAAGTATTTTTTTAAAAAGCGCCATAAACAATAACGAAATAAGCCCAAGTTTCAGAATTGAAATCCTTCTACTAATTCATATATGTACTTCTAATAGCCCATCAACTTAAAAAACCCTGTATATCAGCTATTCTGTAATTCCTGTGACGCTTTATATATCGGAAAGAGTGGGAGAAGCATTAAAAAACGCATTACAGAACATGTATATTATATTAACAAGAAAGATAAAAATATTGGATTTGCAGAACGTTGTTCAATCTTTAACCATTCTATTGATATCAGAAAATCAGAAATCTTGCATTCGAACATAATAAACTATAAAAAACTGTCTTCATTTGAAAACTTACAGATCAAAAACAGTGTAAATTTAGTTAATAACCAATTAGAGCTAGACACAACCAATTCTCCACTAATCTTGTGCCATCTTTAACCCAATTAACCCTCCCCATTCACAAATTATTATAAAATGGTACGTTCAAATTTTATACTTTAACAAACCATTTGTTACTCTTGATAATAGCCCTTTTCGGTCGAAACATTATTGTCGAGACAATAAACTATTTGATGAAAAGATTTCTGTTTCTTTTCGTATTCTTATTATTAAAAAATGTTTCACAATCCTTGCACCGTTGATAGTTTGAGTTTTATACAAAAATGGTCTTCTTATTTTAATTAATTACTATTTTAGGCCTTGAAAATATCCCTATAATTATAAACACCAATTAAATACGTAGTAGTGTGTATAAACTTGAGTCCCTAAATCCCCTTTTAGAACACTTATGTCCTCTAAACTTTGGTAGAGTCATATTAGTTTCAAGCACAAAAAAGTACAAAAAGGGGAAAGATATGGAATATACTTAACATATATAGATTTATATTTGTTGTTTTTAATTTTATTTTTGTATGTAATTATATAATAATTATTTTGACAAAGGAACCATAGGCCAAAGGATGTTTTCAAATTTTAAACGCTGTTCTGACCTACGTACTTTTTTTTATAATATTATTGGTTGTAGAACTTACCAACAGTTAATGTTGGCGGAAAAATACTATGTAGGTACCTATTATGTATATTATGTACAAACAATTTACCTGAACAACGTCAATAAAAAAAAAGTGTCCAGGTTCAGGTTTCCAACTGTGTTAAGGTTAGCAACCTTTGGTTTGACGGTGCCTTTTCTAATAAATTGCTAATAACATAATACGTAGTAAATGTTCTAAACAAAGGAATATTTGGTTCTTGATAATAAAGAATATATTTTCTGATTTCTTAAAAAAGTTTAAGCTAATCTCACAGGACAACAAAATGTTTCAAACAAAAGTTTAGATGTTTTCTTTGTTGTCCAAAAAATTTTTGTCACTGTGTAGCGAAGGAATTATAAAATAGGACCTTAAAATCTGAAAATTGTTAATAGAAAACATAAAAATAAGGAAATATCTCTTTACCATGGGAATAAGAATTTGTACCAATGCAAATTATGTAATAAATTCTAGATGAATATTATTATTACAATAATTTGTTCATATTCAAGGATACTTCTTTGTTACGGTACATCATAACAAGAAAATAACTGAACAATAGTACATAAGTAATTACAGTTACCCTTGAAAATTGACAATAAATTACATTTATTGTTCTTCCTGATTAAGTCGTTTTGAGGAACAATTTAAAAGTTTCCTAAAAAAATATTATTTTACTTATTTCACTGTCACTGTGTTATAATTGTTAAGGAAAAAGTTAATTACAAACTGTTGAAGGTGCAAATGTTGTGAAACATCGTAGATATAGGTAATGTAAAGACAAGATAAGACGTTCACCAATTTATTTATTAAAACTCGATATGTTTCGGGTGTTACCAGTGGCGGATTTACCAGCACGCTGAATAGGCTAGAGCCTAGTGCGGCAGATTTTAGGGGGCGGAAAACTTTGCTCAAAATTTTTTTGTCTTACAGAAAAAAAAATATTATTTATACACGTAAAAAAAGAGGCTTAAAAAATCTACAAAAATTACAATATTCCAGTGCTATACATATATAAATATATATACATATCCATAGTTGATTCATGAACCCTCTGACAGTTAACGAAAAATGTGCTGGAGCACCATCGTGTTGGAACCACATATTTTCCCTTAAAACAGGAGGAACGTTTTGCAGAAGCCGAGGTAAATCATGTTGCAAGAAATACAAATATTGTGCACCATTTAAACGTTCATGAAAGAAATGTGGTCCAATTAAAAAGTTTCCCATTATACCACCCCAAACATTTACTGTCCATTGTCTCTGCTTATCAACCGATCTCAGTATTTTTGGGTTTTCAGTTGCATAATGATGAATATTATGACGGTTCGGGATACCATTCTGAGTAAATGTAGATTCGTCGGTAAATAACTCTCAGTTTCCAATCCCCATTCGCAAAATGTCCTTCTAGTCTCGAAATCGGGCTCCAACAGTTCTTAATGAAAGGAGATACTGTAGTCATGATATTTATTATTTTTCAATGTCTTGCTTACAGTAGATCGTGGTACATTCATTTCTTTTGATATTTTTGTCAAACTAGTAGATGGCTCTTCAATTACTGATAATAGTACATTCAAATTTTCTTCGTCACTTGTTCTCTTTTTCCTTTCACATTTCTCATAACTGACATTTCCCGTCCTAGTGAACCTTTCCTTAAGTTTTTCCAAACTGCTAACTGAAGGTTGTCTTCTATTAGGATATCTCTGTGCATACATTCGCTAAGTTAACAAACAATTTTGTTCAGCTGATCCCATAATGAAAATCATGTCAACGGGTTCGTTTTTCTCAAACTGCATAATGCCGACTTAACTAAAACCCCTAGTAGTATGTGACAAGCAGAAATTGTTCAGGAAAACTACGAACCGAATCAAACTGGTATGATACGACAATGACAACAATGCAAAAATAATTGTAATAGTCTTAGTGATTACAGCACGCTTAACGTATTCAATTATTAGATGTATTAGACGCATTACGTATTCATTTATCATTTGCTTGTGCCAACTTGACAAATCTGACCGATCAGCACATTAGATCAAATCAAAAACAAATAATCAGCTGGAAATAATGAAAAAAGTGAAATATCTCTGAAATTACGAGGTTTAGGTATAAAATATTATAAAGAAACATTAAGCAGAATTAACGCACCATTCCAAAAATTCAATAATATACAGGGCGTTCCATTTGAAAAAATGGAGAAATCGCTCTTTGAAGGTTGCTTAATTGACTGCACCGTAAAAAACACCCTGTATAATAAAATTATGATTTTATTATTTTTTAGGTTTAGTACATCCGTTGGCAGCATAACTACTAAATATTTCATCTCAACTAATCGTAATACTCGTGCATTGAACTAAAAAGCCAAACCCTGTTGCAACCAATTTTTTTACATTTTCATTATAACTCAACAATGCAACATCCAAACCCAAAAATCTTTGTATCATTGAAAAGACAATCTTAAGTAGATTATGAAAAACAAATAATATACAGGGTGTTTCATTTAAAAAAATATGTTGGAACGTGCTCCGATTTAGTGATTCACCCTGTATATGTCAAACTATTTTTAAAATATGCGTCTTTTGATACTGTATCATTCTCATAAAAAAAAATTCTCTAATCTGATTTAATAAAGGCTATTTTGACCTTTGACGCACGAATGAGCAACCCTGTATATTAATACTAGTATAAGTCACAATAATTAACAAAAGAGTAGACCGAGTCTGACCTAATTCTAATTGGTTGTTAACAATATTTGATTTGCTGTTGGTAGCTTTTTAAATTTCTAAATTGAGAATCATGAATGAAATCTTACATTTGTACCTAACTACAGGTCAACAGAAATAAGGTGGCCCCTCAGAATTCGAGCGAACGGCGCAAAAGATAGAAAGAAAGCGCATTCGGAAGGAAAAAGATGCATTTTACCGCTCGGCGTTTGTACCGTATTGTACAAGTAAACTCACCCCAGGGTGTCTTAATGTTAGTAGTAATATTTACACGAAAAGTGGCAATGCACTTTAACTAAAGCATAATTCCCATTTTGTATTTTAAATATGTAATATTATTTGAGTGGGGTTTAAAGTCGGTTCCTCATGAAACATTTTAAATACTTATGGAAGATAAATAAAATTGCTTTTAAATGTTTCATATACCATACAATACATATATTCAATATACCT
Organism: Agrilus mali; assembly: GCA_029378335.1. Classification (NCBI taxonomy): domain Eukaryota; kingdom Metazoa; phylum Arthropoda; class Insecta; order Coleoptera; family Buprestidae; genus Agrilus; species Agrilus mali. The sequence goes on along the minus strand of CM055663.1, from coordinate 10,083,992 downwards.
TCAATTGTCCCTATCGTTGAAGTTTCTGATTTAATGTTTTTTTTCTTCTAATATGGGGCGAGTTTACATACAACGCTATGTGCTTCATCGACGTACGAAGACTAAATGGACTGTCCCCACAACAATATCAGCTGTGTCCATCGCGCACCGGTGGGCGTTCAGGTTGCAAAGGCCAAGCTATTCCTGTTGGCCTGTATACGAAAAAGCTAATAACATTAACAGAAACGAAAAACAAAAACATATTTTTACTAAAATTAGTTTATAAAATAAATTACTTAACGAGTTTTTAATTTTTCAGTAGGCAGTAGGTGTATTACTTTAAATTATCATAATTTCGACTACCGTTTGAAAAGACGAATAAATAAAATTAACATTAATAACTGTAACTTATTATAATTAAGTAATTAAATAACAATTTGGCAATGAATTTTCTTTTTCTGCTTTGCATTTTATTTATGAAGGATAACAGTAACCCATGTAAATAACCTTTTAGAGGTTTCCCACATTTATCTGCATATTTTAATTATATAATTTGTTCTAAATATAATTAAGCATACAAGGAATAAATAAGACCATAACTCTTTTAAGAAACTTTACAATTTTCGTAACGGCAATAAAAATCACTAATTTGTGATTAGCTATAGGCAGTAGTGAAGCTTTTAATAATATATTGTTGTGTTTTGCAACCTGTAGGTAAATGGAAGATTTCAAAAAATGTTATTTATATTTATCAAAAATATTTATGAAATTTTTTATGAACTGGGCAGAGCTTTAGTGTTTTGTATTTAAAAATGTACTTTAAGCCTTTTGAGAGCTTAGAGCACTGAATATCAAGTCTTTTATCAAATATACTATTGAGCTTGGTAATCGAATTACTTTAAAAATGTGCTTTGCTTTTATAAAAGTGCTTATAGTCTTTTCAAAGTGCTCGAACCTCTTCTAAAGTCCTTTTAAAGCGCTTGAAGCCTTTTTGAGATGCTCGAAGCCTTTTTGAGATGCTCGAAGCCTTTTCAAGATTCTCGAAGTTCCTCTAAAGTGTCCGAAGCCTATTAAAGTGCTTTAAGTCCATTTAAAGTGCCCAAAGTCTTTTTAATGTGCTTAAAGCCTTTTGAAGATGCTCGAAAAGATTTCAAAATGCTCGAAGCTCTTTTAAAGAGCTTGATGCTTTTGCAAAGTGTTCAAATCCCTTTTATAGTGCTTGAAGTTCATTTAAAGTGTTCAAGTCTTTTTAACATGCTCGAAGCCTTTTTAAAGTGCTAAAGCCCTTTTGTTTTTTTAAAGTGCTTGAAGTTCATTTAAAGTGCTGGAAGCCTTTTTAAGATACTCAAAGTCCTTTCAAAATGCTCGAAGTCCTTTTAAAGTGCTTGAAGCTCTTCTAAAGTGCTCGAAATGTTTTTAAAGTGCTCGAAATCCTGTTAAAGTGCTTGAAGCAGTTTTAAGATACTCAAAGTCCTTTCAAATCGCTCGAAGTCCTTTTAAAGTGCTTGAAGCCCTTTTGATTTTTTAAAGTGCTTGAAGTTTATTTAAAGTGCTGGAAGTCCTTTTAACATGCTCGAAGTCTTTTTAAAGTGTTTGAATTCTCTTAAAGATGCTGGAAACGTTTCAAAGTGCTCGATGCCCTTTTAAAGTGCTTGAAGCCTTTTTAAGATACTTAAAGTACTTTTAAAACGCTCGAGGTCCTTTTAAAGTGCTTGAAGTTTATTTAAAGTGTTGGAAGTCCTTTTAACATGCTCGAAGTCTTTTTAAAGTGTTTGAATTCTCTTAAAGATGCTGGAACCGTTTCAAAGTGCTCGATGCCCTTTTAAAGTGCTTGAAGCCTTTTTAAGATACTCAAAGTCCTTTCAAAATGCTCGAAGTCCTTTTAAAGTGCTTGAAGCTCTTCTAAAGTGCTCGAAATGTTTTTAAAGTGCTCGAAATCCTGTTAAAGTGCTTGAAGCAGTTTTAAGATACTGAAAGTCCTTTCAAATCGCTCGAAGTCCTTTTAAAGTGCTTGAAGCCCTCTTGATTTTTTTAAAGTGCTTGAAGTTTATTTAAAGTGCTGGAAGTCCTTTTAACATGCTCGAAGTCTTTTTAAAGTGTTTGAATTCTCTTAAAGATGCTGGAACAGTTTCAAAGTGCTCGATGCCCTTTTAAAGTGCTTGAAGCCTTTCTAAGATACTTAAAGTACTTTTAAAACGCTCGACGTCCTTTTAAACTGCTTGAAGTTCTTTTAAAGTGCTCGAAATATTTTGAAAGTGCTCGAAATCCTGTTAAAGTGCTTAAAGCCTTTTTAAGACACTCAAAGTCCTTTCAAAATGCTCTAAGTTCTTTTAAAGTGCTTTTTTAAATTGCTTGAATCCCTTTCAAAGTGTTACAACTCCTTTTAAAATATTCAAATTTCTTTTAATGTGCTTGAAATCCTTTTAAAATGCTCGTAGTCCTTTTGATGTGCTCGCAGTCCTTTTAATGTGCTTGATACCTTTTAAAAGTGCTGGAGGTTATTTTAAAGTGTTTAAAGTCCTTTCAATTAGCTTGGAGCTTTTTCGAGATTTTTCAAGCCTATTCATAATGCTTGAAAGCAAAGCAAAACCATCAAGTCTTTAACATCTACATCTAGTTGAAACCCTTCTGGTTTAATTGCAGCCCTAATAGTGTACTCGAACTCTTTTAGTTTATTAAGGCTTTGAGTTTAATTACTGTTCGATGTAGTTGTTAATTTGAACTCGAAATGTATTTGGGGCTTCGTGAGCCAAAGCAAAGGGATTTGGGCTTAGAATTTGTAGGCTTTTCCCAGCCCTGGGTATGAGTCTGGTATAATAATAATAATTAGGGGTGGTTCGTGTAATATTAAACAAATAGATTTGTTTATGTTTTATTGCAACTTTGCAACCCAATAACTAAAATAGTAAATCAAATTTATTATTTCCTCAATTGAACTGAAAGAAGAGTTGTGCTGTTCTCTGGGTCTTTTAAATAACCCACATTTTTTAACTTATGAAATAAAATTTGAATAAAAATCAAAATTCGGAAAAACAGAATCGCCGCTTATATTATGTTATTATAATAATAATGTAAATAACAAAATGTTTGTAAGTTTAAAATTGCATTGAATTTTTTATCATTTTCTGAAAAACAAATTAAAATTGTGTGATAATATGTTTAAAATAATAATTAATACTTTTTAGGAATATAAATAAATTTTTTAATATTTTTTTTGTGACCAATCCTTAATTTACTTCTTATTAATTAACACATGCGTACCTAAACGCGTTCGTTTTTACCGTAATAAAGTTTTGCAACGCACCGTACGTAACCTTTTGGCGACAAGCCTTTCGCATCATTCATTGGTCATTGCGTGCGTTTTAATAACGACGAATTGCAATAAAAAAATCGTAATTTTTTTAAATAAAGGTTGTTAAAGAAACTATTTAATTAAGTTCACTAAGGTAGCACCTTTATATTTTCTATATATAGTTGACACCGATAGATGCATTTATTTTACGTTAGTGTAGGTAATTAATTTTCAACACATAAACCTTCGACAATCTGAATTAATTGATTTAAACTTGACCTGTTAAACTTCTTCGTCTTCCGATGTTTTATTTATTAATAATTATTAACATATAAACTAACGTTGAGATAAAAGAAAGGAAACCGTAACCTGCTTATATATTTAAGAAACTGTTAAATATTTATATTAATATTGTGGTTGTTTATAAACTAACAACAAAGAATTTTTAGAGTTATCCATCAATTTTCTACGACTTGCAATAAAATATTAGAGAAGCATATTTGATTAGATTTAAAAGGACTTAAAGGCTGGTTGTTTGTAAAAGTGACCAGGTGTTTTAAGAGTATATAATTAATTTTGCTTTTCCAGCTGACCTTTTCTTATGTTTATTTTCTTTTCTGAGTTGTCACTTTTTTTATGGTTGTTTGTACCTTATCGCTCACATACAAGTGTTAAACAATATAATTTTTTACGACGATGTATGGATTTTAACTGAACCTTATGGCTGTTCTTTTTTTCATGTTCAAAATACCCTTGAATCGTTATTGCTTACGGTATTTAATGCGAGGACGTGGGTATTTATCATCATCGAAACCAATTTCTTTTACAAATGTAACCTCCGAAGGCTGAACACACTCGGTTAATTGTTAATACATAAATATATACATTTGTAAGTATACCGATGATGTATTTTTCTGTTTCTTATTAAGGTAATCGTGTGTTGTAACTTTTTGGCAATTTCTTCCTTTAATAATAGATACTAATTTTTCTTCTTAAGCGATCAAACTTCTCAAGGCTCTGCTTGATTGACGATTAAATTAATTATGGTGATAAAAAGTGTAAAGGCCTACTATTTTTAGTAGCACTAATGGCCTACGGGACTTATTATTTATTGTATGTACAGGGTGGGCAATAAATATAAAACAATTGGTAAATATTCGTTATAACAACGTTTGAGGCCAAGAGAATCATTTGTAGTGATACCCTATCAGGAATCGCAGCAATAACTCCTATGTATATCCACTCAGAAAAACCATTGTAGAATAAAAAAATACCGGCCAAGTGCGAGTCGAACTCGCGCACCGAGGGTTCCGTACAAACCTGTATATATTTATGTGATGAAACTAAAAATTTAAGGTTTTCGGAATTTTTCCTTTATATGTGCTATAAAACATTGCTTCATGCCAAATTTCAAGATTCTTAATCGACTGGAAGTACCCTTTAGGTTTTGATTCCCTTGCGAGTAGTTGCGAGTTTGAAAATATGCGGCTTAAATTGCTGTTTCTTTTGATTGCGTTGACATAGAAGTTTGATTTTTTTTACAGCTTAAAGGTATTATAGACCTGAGTATTTGATATGAATTTCAATTTAATACCTCTACGTGTTTATGAGGAAAGGGGTAGTAACTTTAAAATTATTAAAAATATTTTTATTATATGATGTAACTAAAAATTTACGGTTTTCGCAATTTTTCCTTTATCTGTGCTATAAGACGTAGATTCGTGTAAAATTTCAAGATTCTGAGTTCACGGGAAGTACCCTGTAGATTTTGATTCGAAAATTTGCGGCGGCATAAACGGCTGTATCTTCTGATTGCGTTGGCCTATAAGTTTGATTTTTTAACAGCTCCAAGGGACAATAGACCTGAGTATTTGGTATAAATTTTAGCTTGATACCTCCACGAGCTCCTGAGAAAAAGGATCTTGACAGACGGACGGACGGACGGATAACGAAGTGATCCTATAAGGGTTCCGCTTTTTCCTTTTGAGGTGCGGAACCCTAAAAATGAACAGTAACATTTTAAAGAGATTTGCTTAAGTTTTGGCACCCTTGGTGTTTCTTTTACAATCGAATAGGAACATGTTCAGTTAATTTCTGTAATAATTTAATCAGATGTTTTAGATGAACTTTTTAATCCTACAATATACTGTATTGAAAATTATTAAATACCCACTTAATTTATTAGGTTTTTAATATTTTACTTTTATTAATTTCTTTTCGGATGCAGTGGCGTAACCAGAGTTAGTCCATGCGGGTAAATCAAAACATCAAACTCGTATAAACCACAAAACATACTTATATTAAAACAGGTCATCCATACTTCAGGACCTGGTTTATGTTTTTTTCCACTTCCGAACCCACGAATTATACCTGTGTATTACATAGTTTTATTTATGTACTTCTATATGTATACCTATGAGCCCTAATGCACTTGAATTCGGCCAAAAATGTTAATAGATATATTAAAATTAAGTAACTTGGAAATTTTTAAACTAGAACTTGGTCCGCGTGGAATAATGGCTTTCGGCAATATTTAAAATTTTTTTCTTCTATATTTTTATTTTCTGGACCGTACGCCTTTCTGCCGACGTCATTACACAAAAACTTTCATTCCTTATTTTTGCCCCCTTTAGGGTAAAATTTTTACAAACTTTGAATGTCGTATTTATTTATATCTAATCAAAAGCCTAAAAAATAAGTTTCAAGCCTCTAGCTTTATATCTACTTATCTATCTCTGTACGAAATTCTCATTTAAATCGGTTCAGTAGTTTGGGCGTGATTGCGAAACACACAGACAGACAGAGTTACTTTTGCATTTATAATATTATAGATTAATATAGTTTAATTATAGTTTAAAATAGTTTATATAGCTTAGTATTCAACTACTTTTATTGATCCAAATAAACAAAACCTCTATAACTTTTTACACTTAATATTTTAATTTTCTGGGCCGTAAGCTTTTTGGACGACGTCATTACACAAAAACTTTCATCGGCTAATTTTATTCCCTTTAGGGTAAAATTTTTACAAACATTAAATGCCGTATTTATTTATATCTAATCAAAAGCCTAAAAAATAAGTTTCAAGCTTCTATCTTTAAAAATTACGGAATTTCCGCACAAGCTTTCCTATTTCAACCCCTTACAACCCTTTTTTCGCATTTAAAAGTAGCCTATGTCCTTTCCCAGACTCTAGACTATCTCTGTACCCAATTTCATTTAAATCGGTTCAGTAAATTTTAGGCGAGATTGTGTAGCATACAGACAGAGTTACTTTCGCATTTATAATATTCCGCGAATTCATTTTCATCGGTTTTCCCATGGGAATAAGATATTTTTTCGCAGTAAAACGTAGTCTATGTGCTAATCCAGGGTGTCAGCTAACTAAATACCAAACTTTGTTAAAATCGCGCCAGCCGTTTAGACGTGAATAAGTAACAAACATACACACACACTCACACACTCACAAACTTTCGCCTTTATAATATTAGTGTGATAAGTATAAGGAAATGACAAGACCACGACAACACTTATTTGTTCGTGTTATCTTTACATACCGTAACCTCAAACAAAATCATTCTTTTCTTAATAAGCTAAAATTAATAAAAAAAAGGAAATGTCTCCCGGCCTAAAAATGAAAATAGGCTGACAACATTTGCTTACATTTAATTTCAAAACTCTCTTAAAAAAGTTCCTAGAGAATGATATTAAATTATTTTTTTACAATAAAAACTAAAGTTATATGTAATTACATGGGCGTAGCTAGGGAGGGGCAGGGGGTTCCGGGCTCCTTCTAAACTGCCCATTTTACAGAATCCTCGAAGATATTTTTTGTATCACTTGTTTCTTATCAGCCTAAAATACTTTTTTTGGGAAAAATATACAGTTATCTTGTTTTCAAATTCGGCCCCCCTTCTCGACAAAATCTATCTTCGTCCTTGTGTAATTATATCATGAAGAGGAACAATAAACGTTTGAAGTAATTTACTGATATGAAGACATCAAATGTACAATTATTTTATCTCCTAGAGAAAGGTTGCAAAATAAAAATATTTTTATTTAAATTTTTCGTTTGGAATAAGTATACAAAGTAAAGCATGCTTCAAAGGCGTGAATTAAAACTTTTTCCACGCTGTTTTCGAAAGATTTAGAAAATAAAAATGGCACAACTTGAAAGTGATTGATAAACAACTTTGGTCTTTAACCTCCCTGCTTTATTTTTTTCTTTTTATCTTATTACATTTAGGTATAAAGAGGCATTTCGTTCTAAGGTCAAGAACATCTAGAAAAATGAAAACAATGAATGTGATTATGATTATAGGGTTTTGTACGTAAAGAACATAATTTGAATTAAATAAACAAATACAATTGTTGTTAATAAATAATAATTTCAGATTATAATGAATTTGATTTTTAGATTTTCCTTTTCAATTTATTTTCTAATTACATACGTTGAAAATAATTATCATCGGTTTAACAAGAATAATAATTTAAATATGTCTTCAACATTTAATAGCATAAAAGATTTTATAAAAGTAATGCATACGAAGTGTATGGTTTTTCGTATATAAATTCTTAAATAAGGAAGTATAGGGTAATGAAAAGTGTTATGCTGGAAAATTTTTGAAGTCCTTTCACCCATTCCTTCAAGGTAATTAAAATTAAAATCTTTAAATTTGATTTGTCACACACGTAAATTAATTCCTAAAACTGCATTTTTAATTAATTACTTTGCAAGGCTATTTGATCTGTTGCTTCTTCATTATTTGTCATTTACATTCATGTTTTGCAAAAGACGACATCTAATCTACGTAAAATTATTTTTTAATAAACGTCAATAAATACCACAACTGTAAAAATCGATATTAAAAACCTATAAACAATTATACTTCATACCTACTTGCAAATATTACCTACCTATTTGTGAGGTGTTAGTAAAATAACGGATCATGTCTGTAAATACAATGGTTTTTTGAAATTCATAAATTGCTAAGTCAATACAATGGAATGTGTGTCTATATTAAACAAAATATTATTTATTAATTGTATGTACGCATTTACATGTGACGTATTTGTTAAAAAAAACGCAAAATGACAACGCTGCTGTAATGCACAAAGACTTTGTATATATATTCACATAACAAATAATAAGCAATTTTTAATTGTTAATTGATTAGACTCAGAATAAAACTTAAATATTTTTTTATTTTTGGCTAGAAAACAAAGTTTTTATTAAATTTTGTCATTTTTTGTAAAATTTTTGTAACTAAATTTTAAAAATCTCAAATGTTACAGAACATTTAGTACAAATTTGAAAAAGAAAACGAACTTTGTTCTTACTACATCGTTTGGGGTCTAATTCATAGAAGCCTCTAATGAACGATATTATGTAATCCATAAAGATTTTAAATATAGTCACAATGTAAATAATAAGAAATTTTTAACTGTTAAATAATTAGACTCTCCGAATAAAACTTCAATATTTGTTTTATTTTTGGGTAGAAAATTTTAAGTTTTTATAAAACTCAAATTGTTGGCAGTATTTTTTTTAATGAGAGAGAAATTTCAACATAAGGATAAAAAGAAAGGCGAACTGTTATTTTTACATTGTGTGAGGTCAAGTTCATGAAAACCTAGCCTCTTATCAACTCTCTACGAATAAGGCTTGTTGTAAATGGGTAATATATGTATTATTTAAATGGTTAATATATTCCTCTATAATGTTTATTAATGAAATTCACTTCATTTAATTTATTGAAAGTTAAATTTAAATAATAATAGCATAACCAACAAATTATCATAAATAAATAATAAGTATAATTGAATAAAAAAAAATAATAAAATTATCGGTTCTAACTACAATATGGGAAGTACGAAGGAGTGCTGCGGGAAATGCAAAAAGAAAATTTCGAATAATGAATGCATTGGTTGTGAAGGAATTTGTCAAAAATGGTTTCACGCAAACTGTGTGTCAATCACAAAGGCAGAACTGGAAATGATAACAAAGATCACAAATCTCAAGTGGATGTGTGATGTGTGCAATGACCAATATGTCCATATGGTTGATAATTCTGTAAAGAAAATCATGCAAGAAACAATGGAATCAATGAAGATTACAATGGAGCAAATGATGGCGAAGAAATTAAATGAAATCCTGAGGAAGAATGTGAACTTGTGGAAACCAACAACTGAGCACAGGGTAACATATGCTGATCGAGTCAAGGAGCCTAGTCAAGAGGTGCTCATTGTTCACCCGAAGAAAAATCAAACCAGTGAGAAAACGAAGGAGGATTGTCAAGCAAAGCTGGACCCAACCCAAATGAAAGTTGGAATTGAGAACCTCAGGAAAATAAGGAATGGTGGTATTGCCATAACCTGTAAGACTAAAGATGAAATTCTGAAGATAAATACTGAAGTCCAATCAAAGATGGGGAAGGAGTATGAGGTTAAAATTCCAACCTTGAAGAAACCAAAGATAAGAATATTTGATTTGGAGGAGATGACAGATGAAGACTTATTAGAAGCCATAAGGAACCAGAATCCTCAGATTGTCAAGCCGGAATCGGAGCTGGAAGTGAAGATAAATAAGAAGGCTAGGAAAGCATACATGGTGGTCATCGAACTGGATCCTCAAACATTCGAGAGGGTCATGGAGGAGAAAAAGCTGAAGATTAAATGGCAACGGTGCCAAGTTAATGAATATCTAGGGATCTCTCGATGCATAAAATGTTATTCATATGACCATTGGAATGCTGAATGTGACAAGGAAAAGAGGTGCTTGAAATGTGGGGAAGAACATATGGCAAAAGACTGTAAAGCTGATCAATTAAAATGTTCAAATTGTGTTAATGCAAATGAAAAGCTGCATCTTAACTTGGATGTTAGGCACAGTGTACTCAGTACTGAGTGTCCAGTGTACCAAAGGAGAGTGAGCATGAAAAGGAGAGCAATAATGTATAAAAATATATAGCAACCACCGAGGCAAGATAATCAGGATAATGGAGGTGTCATTGTCTTAAATGTTGATGGTTTGATAGCTAAGAGAGACATGATTTCACTCTTTATGTTTGAAACTAAACCAATATTGGTGATAGTTGTTGAATCTCATGTAACTAAAGATGATGAGGATGCGCTAATTAACATTGACGGTTACTCATGTATTAGGTGTGATTCATATACTAAGCATACAGGGGGAATTGTAATGTATGTTGTTGAAAACTTGTCATTTGAAGTTGTAAAAAGTGATGTGAGGCAGAGAGACTGGTGGATATTAGCTATTAAGTTATTTATTGGATCTGAGTTAATAGGGACATTTGCAGGGGTTTACAGATCACCAAGCTGTAGTAAAAGTGAATTTTTAGATAGCTTTTCATTGGCTATGGAAGAAATTTTGGACATGAGCCAAAAAGAATGTACAATTGGGGGGGATTTCAATATAGATTGGTTCAAAACAGATGATTATTATACAAATAGACTGAAATCGTCTATATATGGGGCTGGTTTAAAGCAAATGGTAACTGAAGCAACTAGAATCACCAAAGACAGTGAAACTTTGATTGACCTTGTGCTTACTGATAATAGGAATTTAGTATGTACGGTTTTACATGAACCAAGGCTTTCTGATCACAGTATGATTCATTTTAAAGGAGTGTTAAATAGATACATTGGTAAAAGAGAAAAGTTTTTAATGAAAGGGAAGATTGATTACAACAAGTTATCTGATGTACTGGAACAAAGATTGAGAGAAACTACAGATGTAAATGGAATGGATGTAGGAATTGAAACTGGGTATAATATTTTGAGAGAGACGATAATTCAAAGTGTTCAGGCGTCTAGGAGGCCAGATATATGGGTGAATAAACAGCCATGTCCATGGTTTTCACCAGAAATTAAGGATTATATGAGGCAAAGAGATATAGCATATGGTAGATTTTTGTTATTGAAGGAAATAGGCCAGGGGTCAGAAGAAGCATGGAATCTGTACAAACGGTGTAGAAATAACTGTGTAAATTCATGGAGGGAGGCAAAGAAAGAGTATTATGAAGATAGCTTTCAAAGACTAAAGAATGAACCAAATAAACTATGGAAGCACTTAAAAACTTTGTACCAAGCTAAAACAAAAGAAATGAAATATGTTGTATTTGAGGATGAATATGTATTTAATGCCCAGGAAGTGGCAAACAGACTTAATCAATATTTTGTTAACAGTGTCAATGAAATTGTTGCAAATATACCTAACACAAATGGTTATGAATTGATTGGGAGGGTGCAAGATGTTAGTCTAAGTAAATTTCCTGAAGTAAGCATACTGGATATTGAAAGGATTGTACATAATTTAAAGAATACAACTGGACCCGATGGCATTAGTAGTGAAATTATGAAAAAGTTGTGGCCAATAATTGGTGATAAAATAACAAATATTATAGGAGAGTCCCTCACTCAAAGAATGTTACCTAGGACATTAAAAACATCGGTTGTTGTTCCTATTACCAAGGTTAAAGGAAGTGCAAGGTGTAATGATCTCAGACCCATTAATACTCTCCCAATAATTGAGAAAGTTACTGAGACTGTAGTATATGAAACACTCCTAGAATATGTTAAACAAAATGACATGATAACAGAGCATCAATCAGGATTCCGAGAAAAGCACAGTACTGAGTCAGCGCTACAGTTGGTAATAGAGGAATGGTTAAGAGCGATTGACAAAGGAGAAGGAGTAGTGGCAGTATTCTTGGATTATAAAAGAGCTTTTGAGACAATTAACAGGCCCTTGCTATTGAGGAAATTGAGAGATTTGTATAGAATTACTGATCAAGTATATGAATGGATAGATGATTACTTAAGTGAAAGGTATCAGACTGTGCGTTTTAACTCTAATGTATCTAAAGAGGAGGAAGTCATACATGGGGTTCCACAAGGGAGTAAGTTGGGACCATTGCTATTTATACTGTATATAAATGACCTACCTGGGGTACTTGAACAATGTAGGATACATATGTTTGCTGATGATACTTTAATATACATGAGTGGGGAGAATGCTCAAAATGTTGTCAATGTGATCAATGAAGAATTGAATGTAGTTTGTGAATGGCTGTGCAAGAACTATTTGGGGATAAATGTGCAAAAAACAAAATGTATGGTGCTGGGGAAGAGGGGATTCAGGGATGAGACAGAGGCCGGACACACAGTTGTACTTATGGGTTCTAGTCTGGAGTGGGTAAAGAATTACAAATACCTTGGAGTTATTATAGATAATAGTTTAAGTTTCAAAAACCATGTTGAATACATTAATAATAAAATAGCAAAGAAAGTTAATCTCTTGTACAAATTACGAAAAACACTGTCAAAAACGGCCAAAGAATTGTTATTTAAGTTACTCTTGGTTCCTCATATAAGATATTGTTCTACTATTCTATCTATGATAAGCAAACGAGAACTTGGAAGTGTACAACGTAATTTTAATCGCGGAATGAGAGCAGTATTAAATAAAAGGCGCAGCGAAAATATCGGCTCAATGTTAAAAGAGCTAGGTTACTTATCTGTTGAAAATGAAATCAAAAGGGATGTGTTAACATTTATTTATAGATTGGAACACAGTCTCCTTCCAGTTTATTTAGACTGTCTAGTCCAAAAAAACTCAGATGTTCACAATTATTCAACAAGGCAAGCAAGGAACTTCCATTTGGAGCCTGTCCATAGCAGAAAAGGATTAAAATCAGTGTTTGGAAATGGACTTGTATTGTATAATATGCTGCCAGAAGAAATAAAAGAAGCTGGGTCAATAAAGACATTTAGGGATAAAGTTGGGATATGGTTGGAGAAAAAGACATAGTTGTTGTTAGTGATTGTAGTGCTTTAGTTAAGATTATGTCTTAAAATTGAATTGTTGCTGATGGGGTATGCAATTATTTTTGTTAATGTTTAAGGACTGTGATTTTATATTAGCTGTCAGTGGAAAATGTTGGATTTGTAAATTTTATTAGCCGTAGGCTATTTGTTAATAATTAATTAATTAATTAATTAATAATGATGCGATAAATTGTATCGTAGTAGGACACTTACTGATCTCACAAACAACAAAAATGCTTATTTTAGCTCTAAAGTAAATATTATAAAAGCTGTTACATAATTTAGTAAATATCGTAGCAGTTTATTCATTTTATTTTTGAAGAATTTTCAAGGCATGTAAAAAAATATTTTTAACTAAACCTTTATAATATAATACATAATGAAATTCTGCTTAAGTATTACAAACAACTGAAATAACCCTTTGTAGTTAACAAAAAGAAAAATGTTCGATTAAGCTGAAACTATTTGTTTGAATTTTCATTTTGAGAATGTAATAAGAAATTGAACTACTCACCAACCAAGCTTTAAAAAAGTACATTAAATATTTATTTATCTTGCTCTATCATTGATCAAATATCGTATAAGTAAAGCCTATGTCTTACCCTACTCTCCTTTATATGAGATTTGATGAGATTTTGCTTACTAGCCTCCATTTTGACTTCACGTACTGTTGGGCTGTCCAATGGAACACGACCTTAAACGTTTATTTGTTCAGATAAGTAATTTACTCGATATCTTGATAGTATGGCCTATATCTAACACTCCCCCTCCCCCTTTAATTGAGACTTGATGAGATTTTGTTAGACTCCAGTTCACCCCCATTTTTGAGCTAACGTAGAGTTGGACTATCAAATAACTACTTAAAACAACAAATATTTAAAATAATAACTTATTAATAATGGAAGTCGATTTCAAACTTTGATTCGTCTCGACAAATTATAGACTAAAATATCATGTTGTTAATAAGGCCCCTGTCTAGCATCACCCTTTCTTATTGTTTTCCAAACCTCTGCTAACCCCTTATTTTGGGCTTACATAAAATTGGACTGTTCAATGATTACTAACAGCAACAACGCGTTAATAAGTATTTAAGTTTTTGTCAGTAGTTTGTTAATACGTAATAAAACATGATCTTAAACATTTATTTGTCTGGATAAGTCTTTACCAGATATCTTGATGGTAAGGCCTATATATATCGCCCTCCCCTCTTTAATGAGATTTTGTTAGACTCCAGTTCACCCCCATTTTTGAGCTAACGTAGAGTTGGACTATCAAATAACTACTTAAAACAACAAATATTTAAAATAATAACTTATTAATAATGGAAGTCGATTTCAAACTTTGATTCGTCTCGACAAATTATAGACTAAAATATCATGTTGTTAATAAGGCCCCTGTCTAACCTCACCCTTTCTTATTGTTTTCTAAACCTTTACTAACCCCTCATTTTGGATTTACCTACATAAATTGGACTCAACAACAACACGTTAAAAAGTATTTAAGTTTTTGTCAGTAGTTTTTTAATAATGGAACACGATTTAAACATTTATTTGTCTGGATAAGTCTTTTACCAGATATCTTGTTAGTAAGACCTATATCTAACACCCCCCTCCCCTAAATGAGACTTGATGAGATTTTGTTAGACTCCAGTTAACCCCCATTTTTAAGCTAATGTAGAGTTGAACTGTCCAATAACTACTTACAACAACGACAAATCTTTAAGGAGAGTAAGGTTTTTATCAGTAATTTATTGAAATGAAATTTGTTTTTGTCTGAATAAATCATTGACCAAATAACTTATTGGTGTTAAGGCTTTTGTCTAACCTCTCACCCTTACCTTTGACCCATGCTAATCACTATTTTGAGTTTATAGAAAATTGAACTCTATTTCAAAGTTTTTTTTTCCTCTATATATCATTAACCAAATTCCTTAAATATCTAATCCCATCCCATGATATCTAATGAGACTTTGCTGGACTCGTATCCTGCTTCCCTCTTACATTTTTAATCTACAATTTTTCCAGGGAAGAATTTGTTCCTGATTATAAAGCTTGCACATAAAAGTCCTCTTTCCAGTTAATCAAAAGTAAATTCTATATAAAATAATTTTAGTATCTACATTGATTAATGTTTTTATTGGAAAGCGTTAGTAATAAAAAAGTCACTTGATTATGTCGCGAATATTTTATATTTTGATAATGATATCGTAATTTAATAAATAAAACATTGAGCAGTTCATATTTCATTCACGAATACCGCAAATTTTCCACTATTGGTCATCTTTTAAACACGTTCTTATACATAATATGCCTATAAATATGTACCTATATAGACGCGTTTCGCAAAATTTTCCACGGTCAAGTTGGAGTAGGTCGTATTTTAATCTTTTCTTTATTCATGCATGTTATTTTTATGTTCTTCGGCTTGAATTCTTGCGGTCGAGGTTTCCCTTTCATTAGGAACCGGATGAAGAAGGTTAACCCAACATGTGCTCGGTTATATTCCGATATATTAGGGTTTTTTCTTATTTTGCTTTATTAAATGGTACCGAAAAGGTCATAATTCAGTGACTAATTCATTGAAATTTATTTAACATTTGTACATTTATTTGTAATTGTAATTTTATATCTAACGTTACAATTGATATGACCATATTTATGTTAAATGGAACAGCTAGAGGGTAAGGTGGGTGTAACAAGGTCGAGTTTAGTAAAAATGTTATGGTGAAAAAAATTTTTGGTTTCAGGGTCTTTCTACTTTCCCGTTTAGTTAATTCTTCATGTATTTATTTTTGGAAATGGGGCAAATCCGGAGAGTATGGCGGATGTATCAGGATTGAGTTTCGTTAAAATATTAGGGTGAAAAAATCTGCTGCTGTTAGGATTCTTTTACTTTCTCGTTTAATTAATTTTTCATGTATTTATCGGCGATTATATAACCTCCCATTTAATATGTAAATATTTTTCGAAATGCGGCAAAGCCGGAGAGTACGGCGGATTTATTTGGATTGAATTTTGTTAAAATATTAGGGTGAAGAAATCTGCTGCTTTTAGGATTTTTTTACCTTCTCGGTTAATTAATTCTTCATGTATTAATTTTTGGAAATGAGGCAAATCCGGAGAGTACGGCGGATGTATCAGGATTGAGTTTTGTTAAAATGTTAGGGTGAAAAAATCTGCTGCTGTTAGGATTCTTTTACTTTCTCGTTTAATTAATTTTTGATGTATTTATCGGCGATTATATAACCTCCCATTTAGTATGTAAGTATTTTTCGAAATGGGGCAAAGCCGGAGAGTACGGTGGATGTATTTGGATTGAGCTTTGTTAAAATATTAGGGCAAAAGAATCTGCAGCTTTTAGAATTTTTTTACCTTCTCGGTTAATTAATTCTTCATGTATTTATTTTTGGAAATGAGGCAAACCCGGAGAGTGCGGCGGATGTATCAGGATTGAGTTTTGTTCAAATGTTAGGGTGAAAAAATCTGCTGCTTTTAGTATTTTTTTTACTTTCTTGTTTAATTAGTTCTTCATGTATTTATCGGCGATTATATAACCTCCCATTTGAACTCGTCTGAAGTTGGCACCCGAATTTAAAAAAAATTCAAAGTTCTGAGACGGACAAGTATAGTTCTGAAGTTCTTGCATTAAATTTTTATTAGTTCTGCAAAATTTCCCAAAAAAAGAGCAACTACCATATTTAGGGTTAACACCGTAATTTGTTCATTGGAGAGTTCTGATCGTCTTTTTTTTGAACTTACAGCTAAGTGTTCTGGAATTCTTCAATGTTTTAGGGAATGGTTCTGCAAAAAAATTTTTTTGCAAAAGTTTTGATTTCCAAAAAAGAATTCTGAGTGGAGTTCTGAGTACAGTTCTGGGTAGCGCTCGAAGAGTTCTATCGAATATCAGAACTCTGCTTTTTTTTTTGGGAAATGTACACGTTCATCTCAGAACTCTGAGAATTGTTTTTGTTTTTTTTTTTGAAAATTTGGACGCCAACTTTAGTTCCATTTGATATCTATGCAAGTATTTTGAAAAATGTGGTAAATCCGGAGGGTAAAGTAGGTGTAACAGATTTGAGTTTTCTTATAATGTTATGGTGATAGTGGTAACCTTTTCCTTTACTTTCCTGTGTAGTAAAACCTTAATAAAAGCATTTTTTATTGCATTATTACCTATAACGGAATGTTTAGAGTTTAGATCATCATGCAAAGGTAATCATTTTACTATTGCGTGAAACAATTATTGATTGTTAATTATAGGCAGGTACAAAGTGGAAAACATTGAGCTGGTCTTCCGTTTATAATCATTAAAAAATATATATATTTACGGTGTACTTAATAAGGAAAACATCACGCATCAATTTATTTGTCATGTGTGTTAAAAAAATTACACATAAGCATCAGAATAATAAAAAAAGGCTCAATTATCTTTTTCAATTGTTTAATACATAGGTATATTGACTATTTTACAGCATGAACATATATTTAACATTAATAGAATTTTATGATTCTAATGGCATATCGAAAAGATAATGTAATTTTACTATAATTTTGCCCTTTTAAAACATACTTATATGACATATGTAATAATAAATGTGCAATTTCAAGGTACATAATGAATTTTTTCAGCTCTTGACGCAAGTGGACAGCCTGAATCCAGTTTTTTATGGGGAAACAACCTCTGGATCGGTTCCGAAACGGAATGTTCTAATATTATGAACAAAAAGCCTTTAGAGATTAATCATAAAAGGATTCCGCACTATGGTCCTACACCATATGATTTTCCTCCATTTCCTTTGGATTTTATTTTGGTCAGAATGGTGCACAACAATATTCTACAGAGGCATACACATATGCCCTTAGAGGTAAACAAATAATATTTTATTTATTTAACGACATACCTACAAACATAATTTCCGCTGTAAATTTTTTAAAAAAATAATTATTTTTGTAAAACTTTAGCCAAGCTTTGTTATTTCAGTATGGATTAATTTTTTGAAAATCATGTTTCACCAAATTTCTTGCAAATCATTATTTTTAAATAGGTTTGCATTTTAACGACTATTTCACCCTATTTGGGCATCTTTAGAAGAAGAAGAAGAAGTAGTGATATATTTTTATTTTGTGCTACTTTTTCCTGCTCAAATTTGTTATAAACGAACAAAATAACATATAGACCAGTGCTAAAGCCTTCAAAAATAGTAAAAAGTGAAAAAAAATTATAGCAGGATGAAACCTATGGAAAAAGGAAGAGAATATAACAGAAATAAAAGGAACAATAATTTACGAGCGATCTGAGGTCGGGAAGGGAAAGGGGCTGAGTTTTTAAGGTTAAAAAACGGTTTTCCTTGATTTCCGGAAAAACTACAAGTCTTATGGAAAAAAGTTAAATAGCAAAGTTGTAGGTAATAAAATGATCTACAACTTCTGTATTTACACTTTTTTCACATAACCTCCAAATTTATGTGAAAATTTCAAATAACCAACTTTTTAGTTTTTTATTTTTATCTTTTACAAAAAAATTTTTTCTTTCACGAAATTTGGTGAAAACTTACACATTTATGTCCTAAACACGCTGTAATTTTTTTGATTTGAAATATTTATTTTTTTACTTTATTTTTACTTAATATCGGAAAAGCACCCTAATTTTCAATCGAAAATTCTCACGTCAAAATATCTGCTTTTTTAAAAACGTTGGTGGGCTTTTTCTTCGTTGAAATCTCTACATTCTGATGGTGTGAAAAAAAATATACATTTCTATTGTTTTCTCCGGAAATGCAAAAAAACGAAAATTTTTATCTAAAAAATGTGACTGCTGCTATTTTTTTCAGTAAAAAAGTTGATTTATTAAATTCTAATTACATTTATGTCATGGAAAATCTCATAATATATAAATATACATGTAGGTTAATCGTACTATTGAATTCACATACTTTATACTGATTATGTTATTCATTATAATATTTTTAAAAACATTAATCTAGTTTTTTTGCATTTCCTGAGAAAACTTACCATAGTAATGTATATTTTTTTTCACACTATCAGAATGTAGAGATTTCAACGAAGAAAAAGCCCACCAACGTTTTTAAAAATGCAGATATTTTGACGTGAGAATTTTTGATTGAATATTAGGGTGCTTTTCCGATATTAAGTAAAAATAAAGTGAAAAAATTATTATTTCAAATTAAAAAAATTACAGCGTGTTTAGGACATAAATGTGTAAGTTTTCACCAAATTTCGTGAAAGAAAAAATTTTTTTGTAAAAAATAAAAATAAAAAACTAAAAAGTTGGTTATTTGAAATTTTCACATAAATTTTGAGGTTATCTGAAAAAAGTGTATGTACAAAAGTTGTAGATCCTTTTATTACCTACAACTTTGCCATTTATTCTTTTTTTCATAAGACTTGGAGTTTTTCCGGAAATCAAGGAAAACCGATTTTTACCCTTAAAAACTCACCTCCTTCCTCTTTCCGACCTCAGATCGCCCGTAAATTATTTTTCCTTTCATTTCTGTTATATTCTCTTGCTTTTCCAATGGATTTCATCCTACTATAATTTTTTTTTGTTTCAAAAATTATCGACGCTGGTCTAATATTGTAATTACATGACATGACATGTTGTTTAAAATTTAATGAAATCATTAGATACTAAAAGATCATGAAATGTCGATGTTTCGTTACTGATTTCTTGGAGCATCTTCAGGAGTATAATTTCTAAAAGTGATAAAATAAATTCTGCTTTGAAATTGTCATATAAAATGGTCGATCAAAGTCAATAGATATATATTTTCCAAAATAATGTTTGCATCTTGGTCGATCTGTATTTCAATATTTTTTTTGTAATTTATTGTACATAATAAAGAAATTCATTCATTACTTTATATTCATAGCAAATGCATATTTATTTAATTATATTTTTTTTTGTTGGACATTGAAATAGAAGGACAATAAATATAAATTCTGTTCTAAAAAGAGGGTCGAAAGTTTTCTTGGATTACAATTTGTATTTTTATAAATGTTTTTTTAATATTTGCACAAAAAAAAAATATGTAACTACATACGTATTACCATGGAGCTGCATCAAACAGAATAAATTAAACTTTTTTAATTGGAAACGTGTGTATAAGTAGATACTGGTTTTATTTTTGTCAAAAGAACTGATCATGAGTTAATCTACATATTGCAAACAAATTGGAAATGAAACAAGTTATGGTATACTTTTAATATCTTTTTTATTTACACAGTATTTTTTAACAAATATTGTGGCAAGTTATGCTCATATATTCTTAGCAGAAACAACTTTTTAAAATAACTTTTTTATTTAAACATGTCTTACCTACTTATATATAAACAATTTATTTTAAAAGTTATTTTAACATTTACTTAATTACTTATCATTAAGGTCACTGTGTATAATATATGTCATCTTAAGGATATTTATTTGTTATATCACCTGTCTTTAATCCACTACATCACATTATGCAAATCAAGTTGATATCGTCATCAAACATTCTTCAATTCCTGCAGAAAAAATTCCTTTTTCATCTTGGTGAATGTTGTACATACTGAACAATGCAATAAAGGGCACTTAAACTTTTTAACTAAATTACACGACTATTGTAACGCTATGATGTAGTTTTTCAGGGTTGGTATTGTACAAACTTAATTTATAGAGTTTTTGCTTATATCTAATATTATTTTTAAGGGATGGGGTTGATATTTCAATAAATTCAAGAGAGGTGAATATTTAATAACAAATTCGGATTACAATTTTTTATTTTATTAATTTCTAATTATTCTAATACATTCAGTTTCCCAGTTTTCCCTAAAATATATATAATTTTAAATTTTGTATTAAATAAATGATTTTCTGTTAGGTAATAGACGATTTGCATAATTCAAGTTTTGTTTTTAATTTTTATAACTTTTTAGATGTTCAGAAATTCTCGTATTAAAGGATCTACCTGTTGTCCGATATAAAATTTATCGCACAAACCACAGGTCAATTTCTAAATACCTGACTGTTTTGTTTTTTACCTTTATCCTTATTGTTCTTAAAAATTTCTCCTAATTTGTTATTTGTTCTAAATGCTATATTAATAATTTATTATTTTTTTAATTCGGATGCTATTGTTAAATTATCTATAAATAGTAAGGCGTGATAATATTTTGGGTTTTATTTGAACGTAGGAGAAACTAAATTGATGGCTGTTTTGTACAATTTTTTTTTATTTACTTGTCTATTAAATCTACTTTTTAACCGTTGTCAATTGCTATTTCTGTAATGATTAATTATAGGAAATCTCCTAAGCCCACTTTTAGTTGAAATATTAATGGACAATTTAGAAAATACGATTACCTAAACCCGTTACTCAACAAAGATTTTCAATACCGGTTCAGATATATTGACGATAATTAACTTGCTTTGAAGGTACACCTAGGAAATTACAAATTTTTTTAAATTTCATAAATAATATACACACAAATATTACATTTTCCTACTCTAGAAGAAGAGACAGCAGGTGGATTGAATTTCTTAGATTTAACTATCACAAGAAATATCTAAACACTAGCAGCAATTGTTGCCCGGGTAAGAATATATTTATTACACGTTTGATGGAACATTCTAGAATATTCGCGAATTTAGAACTATCCAGAACATCCCATAATGATTCAAGACATTCTCTCACTTTTTTTAACACTCTGGAACATTCTTGAATGATCTTCAAGATTTTGGAACATTCTTGAGCATTTCTAAATCATTCTGAAATGTTATAATAAAACGTTATTTTACTTCTTACAATTAGAACATATTTGCACTCCCTGTAACATTCTAAAAAAATCTGCTACATTCTCATCCCCATCAGTAGACGCCTGGCGGGGATGACTAATCGATTGATAATAATTGATCAGTTAACGACCACTGAGGGTTGAAGATTATTACAGTACTAATATCGCTATTAAAAAATGGGGGTTGATGGTAGAAGGATGAAAATTAAGGGTTATATGTATTTTTTAATGCCAAATCATAAAAAAAAATGTCCAAAAAATAAAAAAGTTAGGGGACAACCCTTATCACTTAGGGGTATGTAAAATAGATAGTAGCCGATTCTCAGACCTACTTAATATGCATATAAAATTTCATAAAAATCGGTCAAGCCGTTTCGGAGGAGTATGGTAACTAACAGTGTGACACGAGAATTTTATATATTAGATTAATTCAATGTCTATACATCTATAAATACAAATAAATAAAATCGGAATGTCTCTTTATAATAATAAAATAACCGCTTTTTACTAAATGCGTAAATGAATTTTATGGATGATTCACGGTACAAATAGCAAAATTACATTTTTTTATAATTATTGTCTGTCTGTCTGTTTGTTTGTTCCGGATATTCTCTGAAACGGCTGGGCCGATTTTGACGGAGCTTTTACTGGCAGATAGCTGATGTCATAAGGAGTAACTTAGGCTACTTTTATTTTAGAAAAACAATAGAAAAAAAATGGGTCCCACGAAAAAAGGCTACACAGCTAGTTTACTATAAACCTACACACCCTGGTACGATTATTCATTTCACTTCAATGCATTGGGTGAACTGAAGTTTTGTAGCATAAATTAGCAGCATTCTATTCAATAATACACAGATTATCTAAAAATAATTATGACAAAGAAGTAAAAATCATCAAAGAAATAGCATTTAACCAGAGATGTGCAAAATAGGTTATTAAATTATTTAAATGCAAAATACAAATACTTTTTGTATTTTGTTATTTCAAATACAAAATACAAAATAGTTTTTCATTTTATATTTAAAATACTAAATGCAAATTACGTATTTACAAAATGCTTTATTAATATAAAATACTTTTAGTTTCAAACTATCTTTATTTTGTTAAAAAGTTTATTTATTTCAGCCAGGTAACAGGCTGGTAAATTTACTTTGATAACTTACTTAAATTAAATTTACTTAACAGATTTTGATAAAATAATTTGCTCAAATACTCTGTCGCTCATCTTTCTCCTGTGTGGTCTCAAAAAGCCTTTCTACCGGCGCCAGCGCAGAGGTAGGCAAGCAGGTATTATATTTCAAGAATAACATCTTTACTGGGGGTATTTATTTAATGATTGCAGGCTGACATCATTATCCTTCAAATATTGCAATGATTCCAGGTCAATAGTGCATTTGCACTATCAATAGCTAGTGAGGAATCCGAATCATCATAGAACATGTAGTATGATTCATTTTTTTTCTTGTGTAATGATTGAGGTGTATTATTTACATTTTTGTGATCATTTTTAAGTTTTCTCACTTCTGCAAGGAACAATTCCTTTTTATGTTCTCTATTCCCTTTTGGCACCCATTTTAATTTAAAAAAGGATATGACACCGATGCCAAAATTGCTTTATCATGAAATTTTCTAAGCTTTTTTTTATTGTCTCTATCAGTACTCCACAGTATATGGGATTTTCCATTTGTAATAAATGTAAGATTTTTTGTAGCAGGCATCTCTAAAATATTTCTTTATCTCCCTCTAAGCTTTTTATACCTTCTGCTATGGGCTTTGTACAGTTTATATTCAATTAGAAACTGCATTTTTTCATCACATTAATTATTAATTCTTTGGATGTTTACAAAACTTTGCGAAAAATATTTTGCATATTGCAAATACAAAATATGTCATAATAGGTATTTCAAATAAAATATAAAATGCTTTTCTAGAAAAAGTATTTAAATACAAAATGGAAATAGGTATTTTGTATTTTGCATTTCAAATACTGTTATTTTTAAAATGTCACATCTCTGCATTTAACAACAGTTACAAAGCAGATTTAATAGACAAGTTAATAAATAAAAAAATGTATAAAATAGCCTTCAATTAAGTTTATCCTAGCTTCAGAGAAAACCCAAAATATTATCACACCATACCATTTATAGATAATTTAACAACAATAGCATCCAAATTAAAGAAAGAATAAATTATTAATATAGCATTTAGAACAAATAACAAATTATGAGAAATTTTTAAGAACAATAAGGATAAAGGTAAAAAACAAAACAGTCAGGTATTTACAAACTGACCTGTGGTTCGTGCGATAAATTTTATATCGGATAAACAGGTAGATCCTTTAATACGAGAATTTCTGAACATCTAAAAAGTTATAAAAATAAAAAAATAAAACTCCAATTATGCAAATTATCTATTAACAGAAAATCACTTATTTAATACAGAATTTAAAATTTTACTTATTTTAGGGAAAAGGTGAAAATTGAATGTATTAGAATAATTAGAAATTAATAAAATAAAAAATTATAATCCGAATTTGTTATTAAATGATCAATTAGATTTAAGCAATTCACCTCTCTTGAATTTATTAAAATGTTAACCCCCTCCCTTAACAATTTAATTAGATATAAGCAACAACTCTATAAATTAAGTTTGTACAATACCAACGCTTGAAAAAGCTGCTGTATATCATAGCGAAACTATAGTCATTCATGTAATTTAGTAAATATATTTGTGAAAACTTTTAGTGCCTTTTATTACATTCTTCACAATATCTTTTGTAATGTATCCTGTATTATGGACACAAAAAAGACCGCCATATCGATCTTTCATATTTATTAATATAACATTAATTTAATATTATTTTAATTGTAAAGTTAATTCTTTGAATATATTTTTGTTGAGAAATATGTTTTCAAAATTTCTTTTTCTTTGACACTAGTAATTTTCTGTTTTTAGAAATTGATACAGTTAGGACTGTGTGTCCCAAAATCCTGCGAATCAGAAGAAATAACAATCCTAATGCGTGAATATTTAGATTCTGGTTATTTTAACTTCAAGAATTTCTACAACGTTAGCGTGGAAATAGAAGAAGTAAATTCAGTTTGGGAGAGTGATACAGAATGGTTAATGTTACCTAAAACAATCGTTTTTCTGTGAGCTGACATTTAATTACTTTTTATTTAAAAATATCACAAAAATAATATCTTACAGTTCAATTTACTCTTTGACTGGGCTGCTAATTATTGTGGGAACTGTGTATGATGTAAAAGTAATACAACCGAGACTCAGGAATAAAAAAGAAGAAAGTAATTTTATTAAAAATGGTAAGTACCTACATATTACTTTGACAATTAATTTATTACGTGCTATTAATCGAGGTTTTTATTTAACAAAAAAATAAGTCAAATGAGAAGTGATCAATAATTAGTTAATTTCTAATATAACGGGTAACGCAAAGGTGATTCAAAATTTTTAATAAATTAGTGACTATTTTATGTAAATTGCCTACAAAATTTTAAATATTTCTTACGTAGGTAAATTTGAAAAATATTAACAATACTTTATCTTAATCTCCTAGTTTTTTATATTCTCCATTAATTTTGCTTTTACAGTGATGTAATTAATGCATTTAGATAACTACTAAATATTAAAAAAAATAATAAACTTGAATTCGTGACCTTTATTTAAAAGGCAAAAAATTTTAATGAATATATTAGAGATTAATTGATAACATAAAGAAATATTGATTTTACAATTTAGTGTCTTGAAATTCATTTTGTTAGATTAGGTTCCAAAAAATGAATTAATTTATAAAAACCATTAAAAACTTTTGGAATTCGTGCTTAATAAGTTTTTTGAAAATTAGTTGGGAAATCCACAAAATATATCTAATTATGTTTTCTATTTAAAATGTCTTCACAAGTCAAAGATGTTTATGTGTTTGTGTATTCGATTTAAAAATTTAGAAAACATTAAAAAAATCTAATTTTTTATCTAATAAATGACTGAAAAGAAGAAGAAGCAAATAAACAATTAACGAACGTACGATATAGTAATGTAATTAAAATAGTAAACATTAAACACTATTTAAACAAAAATATGCTAAAAATAAAGCACTTAAGAATTTGTCAATTAATTTTTTTTAATAAATACTTATATTCCTGTATAAATCATTGTAAATATTGGTGGTTATTTAAACAATTAGTTACCCGTTGTCCCTTACTACGAAACTAACAATTAATGAACTCTAAGGAGTAGATAAATAAAAAACAACTGTAAATCTTTTCAGGAAAGTTATTGTAAAAATGACTTTATTTATGATTAGGCTAGAACGTTTTACCTGCTCAATCATAATTAAAGGCATCGAAGTCCGAAAATTTACATTTAAAAAAATCGACTTTCAAATATATGTTCTTTTAAGTTTTCGTAAAACGTCTTTTCGTTTGACTTTTATAGGTCGATAATTTTTGAAACCAAAAAAAATTATAGTAGGATGAAACCCATTGACAAAGGAAGAGAATATAACAGAAATGAAAGGAAAAATAATTTACGGGCGATCTGAGGTCGGGAAGGGGAAGGGGTGAGTTTTTAAGGGTAAAAAACAGTTTTCCTTGATTTCCGGAAAAACTACAAGTCTAATGGAAAAGAGTTAAATGGCAAAGTTGTAGGTAATCTACAACTTTTGTATTTACACTTTATTCACATAACCTCAAAATTTGTGTGAAAAATTCAAATAATCAACTTTTTGGTTTTTTATTTTTCTTTTACGAAATTGTTTTTCACGAAATTTGGTGAAAACTTACCTATTTATGTCCCAAACACGCTGTAATTTTTTGGATTTGAAATATTTATTTTTTCACCTTATTTCTACTTAATATCGAAAAGACACCCTAATTTTCAATCGAAAATTCTCACGTCAAAATATCTGCTTTTTTAAAAACGTTGGTGGGCTTTTTCTTCGTTGAAATCTCTACTTTCTGATGGTGTGAAAAAAAATATACATTACTACGGTAAGTTTTCTCAGAAATTGCAAAAAAACGAAAAAAACTAGATTAATGTTTTTAAAAATATCATAATGAATAACGTAGGAAATCAGTACCTATAAAGTATGTGAATTCAATAGTACGATTTAAATTATATTTATATATAATGAGATTTTCTATGACATAAATGTAATTAGAATTTAATAAATCAACTTTTTTACTGAAAAAATAGCAGCGGTCACACTTTTTAGATAAAATTATCTTCGTTTTTTTGCATTTCCACAGAAAACTTACCATAGTAATGTATATTTTTTTTCACACCATCAGAAAGTAGAGATTTCAACGAAGAAAAAGCCCACCAACGTTTTTAAAAAAGCAGATATTTTGACGTGAGAATTTTCGATTGAAAATTAGGGTACTTTTTCGATATTAAGTAGAAATAAGGTGAAAAAACAAATATTTAAAACCAAAAAAATTACAGCGTGTTTAGGACATAAATTGGTAAGTTTTCACCAAATTTCGTGAAAAAAAAATGTTTTTTGTAAAAGATAAAAATAAAAAACCAAAAAGTTGGTTATTTGAATTTTTCACATAAATTTTGAGGTTATGTGACAAAAGTATAAATACAAAAGTTGTAGATCTTTTTATTATTTACAACTTTGCCATGTATCTTTTTTCCATAAGACTTACAGTTTTTTCGGAAATCAAGGAAAACCGTGTTTAAATTATTTTTCCTTTCATTTCTGTTATATTCTCTTCCTTTTCTAATGGGTTTCATCCTACAATAATTTTTTTTCACTTTTTACTATTTTTGAAGGCTTCAGCACTGGTCTAGTAGGTACTTTTATTGATTCACTTTCTAACTACTTCTTTGATTATGAATCTACCACATACCTAATATAACGAATTGTTTCTTGCACTAAAAGGGAGAAGTTGGTTGATTGTTTTTATGGTGTTTAGGTACTTCAAATGGGGTGTACACAATAGGCAATGATAATGTAATCCCCCGACATCCAGCGACTACAGACGTCGAAAAACAGGTCGTTTATAAACCGAACATTTTGGAGCAGTTGTGCCAGTGTTTTTCGTTTTATAATAACATGAAGTCTTTCCTAAAAACAAGGGCTGGTTATGACGCCATTGGAATGGTTCATGGGTTTAGATTGTTCTCTATGTTATGGGTCATAGCGGTCCATTCGATGTTTTACGAAATTGACTTTTTTGAAAACGTTCCTGATGGTTTCAGGCTATCAGAATTTTTGGTAACTCAACCGTTCAACAACTCGACGTATTGTGTGGACAGTTTTCTATTTTTGAGGTAATTTTTTATTTTAGTTGTCGCAACTTTTATAGTAATACGCCTTGTTTGTTTATATTACAGTGGATTTTTGTTGTCGTATCTATTTTTCAAAAGTAAAAAAGGAATATTTGAGTCAAACAAATCCTTCAACTTCACTACTAAAGCTTTGGAATATATCAGCCTTGTAATGAATAGGTTTTTAAGGTAATATACACAGACCTACTTTTGAAATAGTATTTTAAAATTAATTTAATTCCAATTAGATTGACACCCCCTTACATGGTGGCCCTTGTTACTGCGGATGTCCTTTACACGTGGCTACGAAGACATTCTGTGTTAGTCTCAAGTGAAAGGGTGGACGAAATATGTCCAAAATATTGGTGGAGGAACCTCTTGTACATCAACAACTTGTTCCCTAATTCCGAACTTTGTTTATCATGGTCTTGGTATCTTTCAGCAGATATGCAATTCTTCTGTATTGCAACCCTAATTTTAATTATTTGCACTGTGTAAGTTTGAACTCTTTTACTATTTGTAAGTACTCAAATTATTACTTAGATCCACTAAATTTACCATTTTCTCAAAATCCTTAAAGAATGTTTATTTTTTTCTAAATAAAAATCGAGCTGAGAGCTGTATTTCCTTATCAACTTAAAATACTTTTTCTACAATATAAATTTTATCTTGTTTTTAAATTTGGTCTCCCTTGTTATTTACCTATAACACCCTAGTGATTAGTAAATTTTTGTTTTAGTAATTTCAAGTTAGCAGCTACAATAACAATAGCTCTGTTTTTCACGGGGATATTTTCTCTAGGGGTAGCGTCGTATCAATTTGGATACGTTCCTACGTGAGTATTTATTATTCCCACAATTAACTTGAATTAAATAATTTTTGAAATAATTTCACAGAATGGACGAACAATTAATAAGTTTGGACGCCATATATTATTTACCATGGCAAAGGATAGGTCCTTATATCGTCGGTTTTATGACTGGATACTTACTGGTGGTAAAACTTGATATGAAGCTTAATATCAGCAAGGTAGTCATCAATCAAATTAATATTTTCTTTAATTAATTTTTTGTTTTATTTTTTAGAGGATTAAAACAATTTGTTGGATTATTTTTCCCAGTATTAATTTGTACATAATTTTCGGTATTTGGGGTCGAAATCTTTCGGTGGGGTACGCAGCATTTTTCATGGGATTTTCACGAACGTTTTGGGGGGTTGGTTTAGCCTGGTTGTTTATTGCCTGCTGTACAAATAATGGAGGTACATACCTATTATACCATTAAGTAAGTACCTACCGTTATATAACAATTTCTATTTTTAGGAACGATAAGTAAATTTTTGTCGTACCGGGGATGGGTCCCATTAAGTAAATTAACCTACTGTGCGTATTTAATCAATCCATTAATGATGACCATGTTTTATGGTACTACGGGTGGTAGTCAGCACGTTTCGTTTTCCGGAATGGTAAGTAAACTTTAAATTTTTAAGGCGGTAACGCACTTGCCAGAAATTCTGCAGCTAATCGCGTCGCTGTGACGATTGAACTGTGTTAGTGTCTGATGACGTAACGAATTTTAGCTCAATCTGAAGCGACCCAAATGTGCGATAGGAGAGCGGTGCAAGTACGTGCCGACCTTTAAAACATATTTATGAAAATTTGTTTCATTTTTAATGTTCGTATATTATAGATGTTTGACGTTTGCGCTACCTGGTTGTGTACGTTTTTCATGTCTCTGTGGTTTTCCATGCTTTTCGAATCGCCGTATATTTCTCTGACAAAATTAGTTCTGCAAAGGTCTGTTAGAAAACGACCGACAACTGAAGAAAACAAAAACTAACAGGGTGTACTAAAGTATTCTTTTGTTTAACTCTTTTTTATTGATACAATTAAGTATAATAGGCAATTGATGGATAAGTTTGTAAATATAATACAATTTCATTCTGTGATCACCGTAGCTTTTAAGATTTGTAAAAACTGGCTAGTATTTGCATAAATATAAAGTAAAATTAAAATATATTTTTTTATAAATAAGTAATTAGATGCTTACTAATAAAAAAAATGAACGAAATTTTGTGTATTATTGATTTTACTACTTTTACTACCACTACTATTTCAATGGTAAATTTGTAAATTAAAGGTAGGTACTGAATAGTTCGACCTTTACTTGATGAAAATCCATAATTAAAGAATAAAAACACTTGTTTATGATTTTCACAAATTATTTATTAATTAAGCAACATGTGTCACCTTAACTTTGGTTGGCTTCTTCAGGCTATTGAGTATTTACTACTAACTATGAAAACTACTTCAGGTCCTTAAATAGCTACTGATAAAACAGGGGTGGTATTGGGTTAAAACAAATTCAGTAGAGGATAGTTGTTACATTCTATTTGGTCATTAAAATTATTCCTCGTTTTTATATCTGTTTATTTCCAAGTTTTATTATAACGTTAATTTTTGTCCTTTATTATTTATATGTGAAATCTCGATATTTTCATTAAAACTATCTCCTTCTACAGTTACATGGTTCGCATATGTTGAATCTGTTTAGTTTTTTACATAACTATTTTTGTGTTACATTATACGTTTCTTAAATGTTCTCCCTGTGTGACCAATGTAGATTTTAGGGCAAGACCCACAAATTAGCTTATAAACTCCTGACTTATTGTCTTTTTTTATTGTCTTTGTTGTTTGATTAAATAAATTGATTAAAAACAACAAAGCACAATAAAAAAAAGACAATAAGTCAGGAGTTTATAAGCTAATTTGTGGGTCTTGCCCTAAAATCTACATTGGTCAAACAGGGAGAACATTTAAAAAACGTATAATAGAACACAAAAATAGTTATGTAAAAAACAAAACAGATTCAACATATGCGAACCATGTAACTGTAGAAGGAGATAGTTTTAATAAAAATATCGAGATTTCACATATAAATAATAAAGGACAAAAATTAACGTTATTATAAAACTTGGAAATAAACAGATATAAAAACGAGGAATAATTTTAATGACCAAATAGAATGTAACAACTACCCTCTACTGAATTTGTTTTAACCCAATACCACCCCTGTTTTATCAGTAGCTATTTAAGGACCTGAAGTAGTTTTCATAGTTAGTAGTAAATACTCAATATCCTGAAGAAGCCTAAGTTAAGGTGAAACGTTGCTTAATTAATAAATAATTTATGAAAATCATATACAAATGTTTTTATTCTTTAAAGGTAGTAATTTGTACACCATTTTAGTATATGTATGGTTTAAAAAAATTGAAATGTTCGAAATCACTTTACAAAAATAAAAGTAAAAGATAGTTTCAATGGTAGATAATACTCAGTATTTGTTGATTTTATTAAAAATAATTTGTATGTATAAAGGTAATATTATTTATAAAGAACCGATAAAAATCCCGGTTAAGCAAATAAGGTAATGACATCGTCTTCTATTGATGACTTTCTAAAAATTTCTTAATATAGAGAGCGACTATTTTCTGTGGTCGTGCTTCCCATACGCCCAGTTGTTCCCGATCAGTTCTAACCTAAAACACAAAGGCAAAATTATGTACTTAAACATTTTCAATTTTCAGGACTTATGGTTGTCATTGATCAAGGCTTCTTATCTTTAACGTTTCGTTGATTAGCGTGAATCGACGAAACGTTGAAGGATCAAAAAGACAATAAATTAAAAATGATGTTAACGATAACTGTGAAAGCTTGAACCACATTTTTGTTCTTACTTGATCATCTATAAGTCGATCCAGAAAAGTGACGTTAATAACCCCAGCTTTAATTCCAGCCTTGTAGGTGAGGGCAGAAAATGCTGCCGCTTCCATTTCAATATTGCGGACTCCCAACGAGTGAGCTTTTTTCAAAAATTCAAGTTTGTCTTCTTCTGTGTACTCGCAAAAAGCTCCGTCAAGTCTTCCTTGCCCTGGACACATTTTTACAATTAATTCTTTAATAAGGGGCCATCATATAATTGAATAAGTTAGCAACTAGGGGGAGGGGAGGATATCGCATATTGTGATAAGATGTTGCAGGGCGAACTGGGCATTTTATTTTGGATAGTTATTGCTTTATTAAGGTAATAAGTATTTTAAGATCAATATTTGCGTAGTATTCGTAACTCAATATTTAGAGGGAGGTCGCAAAGAGGGTGATGCAGCGTGACGAAGAGGTCAAAATTTTATAAAAGGACTAATAAAAAAAAAACTGATATGAAAGAACTAGCTATGCCCGCGACTACGTCCGCGTAGAAAATTTTTTTCTTCTATATTTTTATTTTCTGGGCAGTAAGCCTTTTTGCCGACGTCATTACACAAAAACTTTCATTCCTTATTTTTGCCCCCTTTAGGGTAAAATTTTTACAAACTTTAAATGTATTTATTTCTAATCAAAAGCCTAAAAACTAAGTTCCAAGCCTCTAGCTTTATATCTACTTATCTATCTCTGTACCAAATTCTCATTTAAATCGGTTCAGTAGTTTGAGTGTGATTGCGTAACACACAGACAGACAGAGTTACTTTCGCATTTATAATATTATAGATTAATATAGTTTAATTATAGTTTAAAATAGTTTATATAGCTTAGTATTCATTTAAGTACTTTTATTGATCCAAATAAACAAAACCTCTATAACTTTTTACACTTAATATTTTAATTTTCTGGGCCGTAAGCTTTTTGGACGAAGTCATTACATAGAAACTTTCATCGGCTAATTTTATCCCCTTTAGGGTAAAATTTTTACAAACATTGAATGTCGTATTTATTTATAACTAATCAAAAGCCCAAAAAATAAGTTTCAAGCTTTTATCTTTAAAAATTACGGAATTTCCGCATAAACTTTCTTATTTCAACCCCTCACACCCTTTTTTCGCATTAAAAAGTAGCCCATGTCCTTTCTCAGGCTCTAGACTATCTCTGTATCAAATTTCATTTAATTCGGTTCAGTAAATTTTAGGCGAGATTGTGTAGCATACAGACAGAGTTATTTTCGCATTTATAATATTCCGCGAATTCATTTTCATCGATTTTCCCATAGGAATAAGATATTTTCCCGCAGTAAAACGTAGCCTATGTGTTAATCCAGGATGTCAGCTAAATCCATACCAAATTTTATTAAAATCGCTCCAGCCGTTTAGACGTGAAGAAGTAACAAACATATACACTCACACACTCACAAACTTTCGCCTTTTTAATATTAGAGTGATTCGTTTTAGAAGAGTATAAAGGTATTCCAATCATTTCTTTTTTTTACGAGGGTGAAGTTTGCACAACCTCATTTCGTCCTGTAACATACAGGATATCCTAAAGACTCCGTAGATAAAACAGTAGAACTAAATAAGTTTTTATTTGGTTGTGGTGGTCACTGGAGCGTCGGATGTCATGAGAATGTTTCATGTTTTTGAGGATGAAACGTCAGAAAAGACGCATTGTTACCCTCAAAAAAACGATTGCGGGAATACTTTTTGAGCCCCCCCTGTATATCAATTGTGTGGTTCTCTCTGCATGTTTTTTTACTTTAATAAACAAATAGCTAAGGACACTGTTATCGTCCTTTTTTGCCGTATCACGTGGCCGCAGTAAAAAAACGAGAAAGGCATTATCTTGTTTTCGTTCTGCCAGATTTCGTTCAGTTTAACCGGCGCGGACAACCTGTTGAATATTCCGATTAAAGTATAACTAAAGTAAAAGTGGATTGTTATTATTTAATTGTTTCTGTGTGATGATGATTTGTAATTGTTAGGTACTTTTTTAATATTCCAGTGATATAAACAAGTATTTATGAAACAGATGGTGTTTGGTAAGTGTATCATTTTGTTTAATATTTGTATCTATAATTAATGCTTTCCCTGAATAATTGTTTGGTGTTGTAATAATTACATAGTGGTTACAATTAAACAGTAAGTTAATCAATTATTGTTTAAGAAGCAGATAAAGTTAATTAATTTCTCAAAAAACCAAATGGGTCAATAATAAGAAAAATGTTTCGTACCTTAAATTAAAAAAAAAAAAATTAAAAGGCTTTTTGTAGGTGGTCTCCTACTTTTAAATTATATACTAATTGAAAACTTTCATTGAAATTATAACTTTGACCAAAAAGTAAGCAAAAAATTTAGCATACACTACGTATCATTAATTTATTGAAACAGTAGTTTTCTATAGAAAATAAGACATATTTACCCTCATAAAAGTCTAATGCAGACATGGTCACTCCTGGTGTAACAGGGTATCCCAGTTCTTTTGCGATTTCTACCAAGTCGTCAGCTAATTCGGGATGGATTACAGTTGGCCTTTCGATTAATTTCCCCAAAATTGGCTAAATATAAACATACACAAAATATAGATACATATATAAAAATTTTCTTTTGTTTTCTACTAACCAGAGAATAGTGTTCTTTTAAAAATCCATTTACCGCCTTTTTTGCTACAATCACCGTTCCAGGATCCACTCCTAAACCACCTGATGTTCCCAACCGAAAAAATATTGGATCTTTTGCTTTAGCGTAATACAAAAGTTTGAACATTTCATGCAGAAGAATTGTTAACGAGGGTTCTCCCATTCCGTGCTAAAAGATTCTAAATGGAATATATTTTATTCGCAAATTTCCAAAAGTTAAAATGACATATTAACTCCCCAAAATATCCATATAAAAGGCAGGATAAATTTTTAATTATTTTAGTATTTAGAAATGAGCGAGAATGAGAGAATAAAAGAAGACCTTTTTCAACCATTAACATGAAATAATATTTAGATGAAAAAGTTTATAAAATCAATAAAATTTTAGGCTCTCTTATTTTATTTTTGAAATGAGTTTTTTATTAAAAAAACAATTGTTTAGGCCCTTATGGGCCAAACCCTTTAAATTTCCCAAACCTTAGGTAATTAAAAAATTAATTTCCTGGTATGTTAAAAAATATGGCGTTGCATTTAAATTAATTAAGTTACAACCCCTTAAAGTTCTTACTCAAGTAGTATTAATTTTTGGACACCCCATATAAGATGAGGTTTATTAAAAAATTGAGGGTATAAAATATGATCTATTGTTACACTTCATTGTAAATTTCGTTTACAAATTAAAAATTTAAGTATTTGAAACATGAAAATTAGGTTACATTTTGATAAAATTAAAATTACTTAAAAAACCTTAAGGTTTATGTATTATAAACCTTATCAAAACAGACACCTATTTTTCAAAACCAAAAAAATAATATACAGGGGGTTCCATTTAAATAAACAAAGCTTTGATAGTTTTAGGGCATTTGGAACACCCTGTATAACATGAAGATAATTTTAAAAAGTAACCGTAAAGACCCCATATAACCCAAAAGTTAAAAGTTTTTTAAAGTCTCGTACTTTGGCCATAATGTTCCGTGCCGTATAGCGTGAATAACTGTTTAAAAAAATGGGGGATTTATTCACAAAGACGGAATTATTAAGTCACAACGATAACATGGGTAATAAATGACATGTAAACTT
This sequence comes from Agrilus mali, assembly GCA_029378335.1. Taxonomy (NCBI): domain Eukaryota; kingdom Metazoa; phylum Arthropoda; class Insecta; order Coleoptera; family Buprestidae; genus Agrilus; species Agrilus mali. Next base: position 10,048,305 of record CM055663.1, on the reverse strand, counting down.
GTAGGTAATTTTTTCCGAGGATGTGATAACGTCGACTCCAATTCTTGTACTACTGACGAAATAAATGTTTTGTATAAATTTCAATTACAATTTGTACCTAGGTACTCAAAACAAAAGTAAAAAACTATTAGGAAGTTGTGGACAATTAATGCTCCACAAATTTGGAGATCGATACCCGATGTGCTACACACTTAATACATTTTTTTTACTTACGTTAACACAAAGTACAGGTCCCACTTTATACATACTAAACCTATGGGAATTTGCTGTAATATCGTCCAGAATTATGCTGTCTGGATGCAACATGGATCCAATTTCTTCGTGAATAGTTTCAGCAGTACTCTTCATTCTTATTGCTTTTCCACCCATGCAAACGAACTAATTTAAATTTTAAATTATTAATAAATATAAAAAAATAGGTAAATATATAAAAGTAAATGGTTAAAAAATAATTTGAAAACTATCTCACTAAATTATAATTTTAGATTTCTTTGACATGCAAATTTGCAAACCTTATAGAAGCTTTTTTTGTCATTTCAGGGACAAGTATGGGAAATCCTGCATTTTTCATATAATATACATATTTGATGCTCAAATATTATGATATAAAAAATTAATCCCCAAATTGTAAAGGAGTGGTGAAAAATTAAAACACACTCCCAAAATGGTATTTGCGTTTTTTCTTTTGGAAATAAAAAAAGGTACGAAAAAAGTTGTAAGTAAAAACATAATAATACATAAAGCTTTTTTGATTATTAAGAAAAACGCAAAAACACAATTTTTGGTTTGTGTTTGTATTTCCACCACCTCTTTACATTTGGGGTCAACTTTTAAATTATTTTATTCGTGGACTAAATATGCAAAGTATATCAAAAATGCAGTGGCCCTGACTTGTTGCCCCAGAAATTATGGATTTTATTGGACTATTTTATGGAAAATATTTATGTTTTACAATTTTTAATAGAATTTAAATAAAATTTTCTGTTAATGGAACATTTTTAAAAAAATTATTAATAAAACTACATATTTTCATATATTTTCAAATATAAATTTAATTAAACTTATCAGAAAATTTTATAATTCTCCCAATATATGTTTTTCCTAATTTATCTTATTCTATTTTAATTTTATATATTTTAATTGGGCATTTAAAAGGTAAACAGAATTATTGTTTAATTAACACTATATAAATTTATTATTGTATTAACTTATTGTTTAAATAACAACTTAAATAAGGTAATAAAAGCTTTAATGGTTGAGAGTTTTGTAACACTAACTTTTGCTTTGGTCAATTAATGTGGTCATCAGGAATAGCATCAGTTATTTACAACCACCCAGTTGCGATCAAGGATGGAAGTAAGCGGGATGTAATCATTGAATCATATCCCAATATCATCACTTGCTATCAAGGGGTCAGGATTAACCCTCCTGATGACTAAAGGTTACTTTCTTTCGTGCCTCTGTGTTCAAAAAACTGTTCGTACAATCGTTGCAAATTGAGTCTTTGGCGCCACCTGTTGAGCGTGTATATACAAGATACGACGGTGAAGGTCTCAGCATGATTAACTTAAACCTTGAAAGTTAAGTTGTACTAGTCGCTAGTGAGTGGCAGCACTATACGCTTTCTCAAATTAAATTCGAATGTATTTATAAACTTGTAATGTGCACGATTATAAATTTGCTGGGTTGTAATTAATAATTCGAAATTTTTTTAATGTTAATTTTGTTTTGTTTTATAGCATATTGACTATAGAAAGTGGAATTATGTTTTAGAGTTGACTCACTTTTCATCTAAGCATATTTTAATTTATAAATTTATGTACCTTAACATCTCCGAATCTTTTACTTAAATCCTCACTGGTATCCAAAGCTAGATGATACAAATGATCAATCTCTTGCTTCTGAAGTTCATTATTTTGTAATAAAATACTAAATTCGTTCACATTGTGATTTTTACGAGTCTTATCTTGAAGTTTAGTGTACTGCAACCAACGCTGTTTGATTTCCCTATTTGGAACACTATCACTACTTATACATTGCGACATTACAATTGAATTATGTTATTATGAATAATTCAACCTTTCGTATACGACTGTATTAAAATTTTGCTCGTACTAAGGTTAAGAATTTATGCAATTAAATGCACTTTTAGTGTCACGTGGTTATTATTCTACGAAAAGTATTTTAAAACTGCACTTATCAGTTTTATAAAGTTATAGTATCTGAAAAAAGATTAGACCAATATCGCCCAGTTGATCCGTTCGAACTATTAACTAAATCCAAGTGATAAATATTGAAAAAAGGGAGTATTATAACATACCTAGTAACACTTATTTTTTTAATACAGAACAGCAATAGCGTAGCTAGAAATTTATTTTAAGGGGGGTGGGGAGAGGGCCAGCTTATTAAGAAAATGTTAGGGTAGGATAAAAAATAAAAGGGTTTTATAGTACAAATGCCAAAAGATCAATAATTACGTAATAAAATGTCAATCCATTAATTATTTAATTACAGCCTAACTTCGATAACTTAAACCTCGAATTTTTGATAATTGGTTGACAAGAAATGTGTGTAAATTTTATTTGATAACCAGAACCCTCGAACTTCTGTTGCTCGAATATCTTGATAACTTGAAGGTATATTTAGCCCCAACTTCGTTAAATCGAATTCTCTGGAGGATTCCCTTAATAATATTTGATTTTAACGACTCTTTTTAATAGCAGTACTATGCAGCTAAACAGTGAAGCAGTTCAGTTACTACGATTATTTGTTATCAAAATGTACTTTAAAAACTTAATTTTTAACAAAAAACTAGAAGTGGAAAGTGGTGCACTGAAAAATATATTACCTACATTTATACATCTAATGTATCTAACTGTAACATGAAATAAAATACTACAAATGTTCATAACAAAAAATAAAATGAATGTATCTGAATAAATAGTTTTTTCCAAAATTTTACTTGGAATGTACAACAATGGAAGGTAAGAATGAAATAAAATATACGGAAGGAAGGAAGAGCATAAATAAAAAGATTATCTAATACCATAGTTTTGTTCAAAATTTTTTGAAGGAAGGAAGGAAGGAAGGAAGGAAGGAAGGAAGGAAGGAAGGAAGGAAGAAGGAAGGAAGAAGGAAGGAAGGAAGGAAGGAAGGAAGGAAGGAAGGAAGGAAGGAAGAAGGAAGGAAGGAAGGAAGGAAGGAAGGAAGGAAAGGAAGGAAGGAAGGAAGGAAGGAAGGAAGGAAGGAAGGAAGGAAGGAAGGAAGGAAGGAAGGAAGGAAGGAAGGAAGGAAGGAAGGAAGGAAGGAAGGAAGGAAGGAAGGAAGGAAGGAAGGAAGGAAGGAAGGAAGGAAGGAAGGAAGGAAGGAAGGAAGGAAGGAAGGAAGGAAGGAAGGAAGGAAGGAAGGAAGGAAGGAAGGAAGGAAGGAAGGAAGGAAGGAAGGAAGGAAGGAAGGAAGGAAGGAAGGAAGGAAGGAAGGAAGGAAGGAAGGAAGGAAGGAAGGAAGGAAGGAAGGAAGGAAGGAAGGAAGGAAGGAAGGAAGGAAGGAAGGAAGGAAGGAAGGAAGGAAGGAAGGAAGGAAGGAAGGAAGGAAGGAAGGAAGGAAGGAAGGAAGGAAGGAAGGAAGGAAGGAAGGAAGGAAGGAAGGAAGGAAGGAAGGAAGGAAGGAAGGAAGGAAGGAAGGAAGGAAGGAAGGAAGGAAGGAAGGAAGGAAGGAAGGAAGGAAGGAAGGAAGGAAGGGAAGGAAGGAAGGAAAGAAGGAATAGTGCGATCGTGGCCCATCCTGCAAATTTCGATGTTTGTATGGGCAATATAAGATAACTATAACGGACAGACATTATTAAAAATTTTCCAGGCCACTATATTCTAGGTAAAATAGTGCTTGAAGAACACAAGGTTTTTTTTACAAACAACCAAAATATGGACTTGTAGCAGGAACTCGAAATTTTTAACTTTTGCAATAGCAATTTTTTGAAAACACTGATGACTTCATCTCAAAAAATGAGATTAAGAAGCTGCCACTTAGTATTTTTTTTAATTTCTGACAGTTACCAAATTGTCCTAAACAAACACTAAAATTTGGCCACTCTGCACATATGTACTTTAAATTTAAAGAAGGCCAGCATCAAACATAACTATGGTTTTCATTAGCAATTAATTAGGATAAAAAAAAATTAACAAGTATATTATTTTATTTTATGGGAATGCCCCAGGGTGGGGAATTAGTTTTGTAGGGTTGGCAGTGCTATCTAACCTCCCCTCCCCCTACCAACTACGCTCATTTTATTTATATTTATATTTACTGTACGATAAGTTTATGTTTTAGTTTCTAATCCAAATTCATTTTATCTGTTTAGGTATTTATTGTAGTCAAATATTTTAAATTACCTACCTACAAACGCATATTTAAATATTGTGTAACACCTACCTTTTATTTTTCATAAAAGTAGAAAAGCAAAAATATATTTTTAGTTTTCCACTTTTTAATCTTTTTAATTATATTATTTTTAACTAGTAAGCATTTAATAAAAGCACAAAAAATGTAATCTGTAGATTTAATCAGTTCAAGCAGTCGTTGTATTAACAGCGCCTGGAGTATAAAAGAAATTTTACAATATAGTTTGCGGCTATTTTCTGAGGTCTTTCTTCCCAGTGATGAAGTTGATCACGGTCAGGTGTTATCTAAGACGAAAAACAGAAAAAATGTATTATAAAGGAGGGAGGGTCGTCATCGATAGACTGTGAGGAGTTACCCCTATTATAATAAAAAATTTAATTAGGTATAAGTATTTTATTATATTTTTATTAATTTAGTAAAATTTCACGTCTCAGTAAATTAACAGCAAAAGTGAACAAGTTTTCTTCACGAGAAAAATCGATAAACTGAGGCCAAAATATTTTTTGTTTTTTTTTGTAAAATTGTACCCTTTTTCAAATATTGAGTTTTTAGACATGAGCATTTTTTCTTACATGATAAGTTTTTAACATGTTGTTCCTTAGAAGTCAAGACATACAAAAATTCTGAAGGAAAACGTACCTAGTCACTTCGGTTTTAAGTTATTGTAGCGTTAGATTAGCGCCCGATATTTTACTAAAATAATGAGACCTATAAAGATAAACTGCAAAAAATTTTTGTTGTAGGTATTGGGATCAATATGTTTAGTTTTTAGTATAAGAAAAAAAAAAAAGGAATTGTTACTTGATCCTGTGCAATTCGGTCCACAATAGTGACGTTTACCGCTCCAGCTTTAATTCCGGCTTTGTATGTGAAGGCAGCAAAAGCTGCTGTTTCCATTTCTATGTTGCAGACCCCCCTGTTATGTGCTCTTCCTAGGAATGTACGCTGTTCTTCTTCTGTGAACTCACAGAACACCCCATCACGACGTGCTTGTCCTAAAAAAAATTTTTTAGGGCTAAATTGTGATAGATTCTAGGTTTTGGACCCCTCTCTTTTTTAGTGTCAGCTAATCCAAAATTATTTTTGTAATCTTATCATCTCAAAATCCTCGATCAACCCCTACTTCTAATAGCAGCTGTTCAGCAATGAAAATTTTAAAAATCTAGTCCTGATAAAGATAATTATTTGTTATAAAATTTGTTCTACCTTCATAAAAGTCTGGTGTCGTCATTGTTGTTCCTATAATAACAGGAAATTCCAGTTCTTCCGCGATTTCTATTAAATCGTCAGCTAAATCAGGATGAACCCTGGTTGGTCTTTCAACAGTTTCTCCCAAAATAGGCTACGAAGATAAAAGTAAACCATTTCAAAGTATTTTTAATATTTGTATGTGTGCACCAACCAGCGAGTAACGTTCTTGTAAATATCCATCAACAGCCCGACGTGTTACAACCACCGTTCCCGGATTCAACCCCAAACCACCGCAAGTTCCTAATCTGAAAAAAATCGGATCTCGTGCTCCTGCATAACATAGAAGTTTAATTATTTCGTTTAGAAGAATTGTCAAAGAAGGTTCTCCCATTCCATGCTAAAAAAAGTATTCGAATTGAAGTTTTTAACACACAGTCCCAAGGTCGAAGCTCATGATATTCCTAAATATTTTCTCTTATGAATCACAGTATCTGAGGCATATAAATGTGTGGTTTTGATAGTTTATTTGTTGCTTACGTTAACACACAACACTGGTCCTACTTTGTATATTGTAAAGCGATCAGCATTAACTGTTACTTCTTCAACAGTTGCATCTAATTGGGGAAAGTGGGACTGGAACTCTTCTTTTAAGAGTTCTGCAAGGCTTCTCATTCTTCTAACCGTTCCACCCATGCAAACAAACTGTAGATTAAAAAATTAAAATATATATGGTGTCTACGTGTGTATTTATTCTTCGTGAAAAAATTTAAACTTTGAAAAAATATTTAGTCACAACTTTTATTAATTGGCAATTATTTTTGCTATTATCCTTGATCAATAATCAAAGCAACTGTTTCGATCAAAAATTTACAATAATTGACATTTTCAAAAATATTTGGCTTGGTCAAAAGATTGCTCATGTTCAAGAATAATTACTGAAAATATTTCTCCAAAACTCCCTTCGTCAGTAAAAATTGCTGAAATTGTAAGAATCAATACATTATGTTAATTAAAAATTTTAAAATTTGATTTGTAAGTTTGTATTCGTTGACACATTTTCAAAATTTACACAACTTTTTACAATACAATAAAATTATAAATAGCAATGTACCTTAACGTCTCCGAATTTTTCTTTAAAATCTACACCGGAATCTAATCCCAAATGGTACAGATGATCAGTCCCTAGGTTCTTAAGTTCATTATTTTGTAAAAATATTGTAAACTCATTGGGACTTTGTTTTTTATTTTTCATATCTTGAAGTTTTATGTACTCTCGCCATTGCTTTTCTATTTCATCCCTTGAATTTGGATTATTGGATGTAGAAGCACAGTCACTTGATAAATTTAACGACATTTCAATTTAAGATGTCAACAATAGGTGGGTAATTACTTTAGAGTTTGTTAACACTAATGCACTAAAATTTGCGCAAAATGCAATTTATAGAACATCATGGTTTTATCAAGAGGGGAACCTAACGTCATGTGAATAATCTATGAAATCCATTTTAAATTAGATTTATCAGTTCTAATATATTATGAATAAAAATAGATAAAACTAGGAAAACGTAATTAATGTTTATGAATAATCAATCATATATTAAGCAAACTGTGTGTTTATAACAATTTGTTATATTGTAAGATTCTGCATCTATGTGTCAAACGAGCAGAAACCTTTTTGAAAGGTAAATTTGTATTTCATCTGGTGATTCACAGTAATTCTGTAGGGCAGGACAAACTACTTCTTATGTTTCGTTGGAATATTAATCATGTAACAGATACAGGGCAAACCTGTGTTCGAACTTCCTAAGTGAAACTGGTTCCTCCTACTATTCCTCAAATGAACTAGTTTACTCTAAAATTATAACTGGCCAGTAATAGTAGCAGAACAATTCAGGTCAAACTAGTTCCTCCTATCACTCTTTGAATAAACTAGTTTATGTTGAAGTTAAAATTGGCCTGTAATAGCAACAAGGAAATTTAGATTGCCCTACCTAATAGACAAAATTTATTCCTCCCATCACACCTCAGGTAAACCAGTTTATCCTAAATTTGGAATAGGCCAGCAACATATACAAGAGAAAAGCCAATTTGGATTATCGTGGCTAAACTTGTTCCACCTATTACTCCTCGGATAAATTAGTCAACCCTAAAATCAGATTTAAGCTTGTATCTGATACAAAATGAACTTGTTTGTACTTCCTCGGCCAAACTGGTTCCTCCTACTAATCCTCAAATTATCAAAGTCATTCTGAAATCTTAACTAGTCTGTAACAGTAGCAGAACAATTCAGGTCAAACTGGTTAATCTTATCACTCCTTGAATAAACTAGTTTATACTAAAGTTAAAATTGGCCTGTAACAGTGTTCTATATAATAGGCCAAACATGTTACGTCCATCCCACCTCAGCTTAACTAGTTTATACTGAAATTTAGATTAGCCTGTGAAAGTTGCAGAACAAGTCAGGCTGCGCTGGTTCCTCTTATAGCTCTTTGGATGAACTAGTTTATGTTTAAGTTAAAATTGGCCTATAACTGGTGCAGGATAATCGAGATTGTCCTACCTAGTATGCCAAACATGTTACGTCCATCCCATCTTAGCAAAACTAGTTTATACTGAAATTTAAATTAGCCTGTAAAAGTTGCAGAACAAGTCAGGCTGCACTGGTTCCTCTTATCACTCTTTGGATGAACTAGTTTATGTTAAATTTAAAATTGGCCTATAACAAATGCAGGATAAGCCAGATTGTCCTATCTAGTATGCCAAACATGTTCCGTCCATCCCACCTCTGCTAAACTTGTTTATACTGAAATTTAAATTAGCCTGTGAAAGTTGCAGAACAGGTCAGGCTGCGCTGGTTACTCTTATAGCTCTTTGGATGAACTAGTTTATGTTAAATTTAAAATTGGCCTATAACAAATGCAGGATAAGCCAGATTGTCCTATCTAGTATGCCAAACATGTTCCGTCCATCCCACCTCAGCTAAACTATTTTAAATACTGAAATTTAAATTAGCCTGTGAAAGTTGCAGAACAGGTCAGGCTGCGCTGGTTACTCTTATAGCTCTTTGGATGAACTAGTTTATGTTAAATTTAAAATTGGCCTATAACAAATGCAGGATAAGCCAGATTGTCCTATCTAGTATGCCAAACATGTTCCGTCCATCCCACCTCTGCTAAACTTGTTTATACTGAAATTTAAATTAGCCTGTGAAAGTTGCAGAACAGGTCAGGCTGCGCTGGTTACTCTTATAGCTCTTTGGATGAACTAGTTTATGTTAAATTTAAAATTGGCCTATAACAAATGCAGGATAAGCCAGATTGTCCTATCTAGTATGCCAAACATGTTCCGTCCATCCCACCTCTGCTAAACTTGTTTATACTGAAATTTAAATTAGCCTGTGAAAGTTGCAGAACAGGTCAGGCTGCGCTGGTTACTCTTATAGCTCTTTGGATGAACTAGTTTATGTTAAATTTAAAATTGGCCTATAACAAATGCAGGATAAGCCAGATTGTCCTATCTAGTATGCCAAACATGTTCCGTCCATCCCACCTCTGCTAAACTTGTTTATACTGAAATTTAAATTAGCCTGTGAAAGTTGCAGAACAGGTCAGGCTGCGCTGGTTACTCTTATAGCTCTTTGGATGAACTAGTTTATGTTAAATTTAAAATTGGCCTATAACAAATGCAGGATAAGCCAGATTGTCCTATCTAGTATGCCAAACATGTTCCGTCCATCCCACCTCAGCTAAACTATTTTAAATACTGAAATTTAAATTAGCCTGTGAAAGTTGCAGAACAGGTCAGGCTGCGCTGGTTACTCTTATAGCTCTTTGGATGAACTAGTTTATGTTAAATTTAAAATTGGCCTATAACAAATGCAGGATAAGCCAGATTGTCCTATCTAGTATGCCAAACATGTTCCGTCCATCCCACCTCTGCTAAACTTGTTTATACTGAAATTTAAATTAGCCTGTGAAAGTTGCAGAACAGGTCAGGCTGCGCTGGTTACTCTTATAGCTCTTTGGATGAACTAGTTTATGTTAAATTTAAAATTGGCCTATAACAAATGCAGGATAAGCCAGATTGTCCTATCTAGTATGCCAAACATGTTCCGTCCATCCCACCTCTGCTAAACTTGTTTATACTGAAATTTAAATTAGCCTGTGAAAGTTGCAGAACAGGTCAGGCTGCGCTGGTTACTCTTATAGCTCTTTGGATGAACTAGTTTATGTTAAATTTAAAATTGGCCTATAACAAATGCAGGATAAGCCAGATTGTCCTATCTAGTATGCCAAACATGTTCCGTCCATCCCACCTCTGCTAAACTTGTTTATACTGAAATTTAAATTAGCCTGTGAAAGTTGCAGAACAGGTCAGGCTGCGCTGGTTACTCTTATAGCTCTTTGGATGAACTAGTTTATGTTAAATTTAAAATTGGCCTATAACAAATGCAGGATAAGCCAGATTGTCCTATCTAGTATGCCAAACATGTTCCGTCCATCCCACCTCTGCTAAACTTGTTTATACTGAAATTTAAATTAGCCTGTGAAAGTTGCAGAACAGGTCAGGCTGCGCTGGTTACTCTTATAGCTCTTTGGATGAACTAGTTTATGTTAAATTTAAAATTGGCCTATAACAAATGCAGGATAAGCCAGATTGTCCTATCTAGTATGCCAAACATGTTCCGTCCATCCCACCTCAGCTAAACTAGTTTATACTGAAATTTAAATTAGCCTGTGAAAGTTGCAGAACAGGTCAGGCTGCGCTGGTTACTCTTATAGCTCTTTGGATGAACTAGTTTATGTTAAATTTAAAATTGGCCTATAACAAATGCAGGATAAGCCAGATTGTCCTATCTAGTATGCCAAACATGTTCCGTCCATCCCACCTCTGCTAAACTTGTTTATACTGAAATTTAAATTAGCCTGTGAAAGTTGCAGAACAGGTCAGGCTGCGCTGGTTACTCTTATAGCTCTTTGGATGAACTAGTTTATGTTAAATTTAAAATTGGCCTATAACAAATGCAGGATAAGCCAGATTGTCCTATCTAGTATGCCAAACATGTTCCGTCCATCCCACCTCTGCTAAACTTGTTTATACTGAAATTTAAATTAGCCTGTGAAAGTTGCAGAACAGGTCAGGCTGCGCTGGTTACTCTTATAGCTCTTTGGATGAACTAGTTTATGTTAAATTTAAAATTGGCCTATAACAAATGCAGGATAAGCCAGATTGTCCTATCTAGTATGCCAAACATGTTCCGTCCATCCCACCTCTGCTAAACTTGTTTATACTGAAATTTAAATTAGCCTGTGAAAGTTGCAGAACAGGTCAGGCTGCGCTGGTTACTCTTATAGCTCTTTGGATGAACTAGTTTATGTTAAATTTAAAATTGGCCTATAACAAATGCAGGATAAGCCAGATTGTCCTATCTAGTATGCCAAACATGTTCCGTCCATCCCACCTCAGCTAAACTATTTTAAATACTGAAATTTAAATTAGCCTGTGAAAGTTGCAGAACAGGTCAGGCTGCGCTGGTTACTCTTATAGCTCTTTGGATGAACTAGTTTATGTTAAATTTAAAATTGGCCTATAACAAATGCAGGATAAGCCAGATTGTCCTATCTAGTATGCCAAACATGTTCCGTCCATCCCACCTCTGCTAAACTTGTTTATACTGAAATTTAAATTAGCCTGTGAAAGTTGCAGAACAGGTCAGGCTGCGCTGGTTACTCTTATAGCTCTTTGGATGAACTAGTTTATGTTAAATTTAAAATTGGCCTATAACAAATGCAGGATAAGCCAGATTGTCCTATCTAGTATGCCAAACATGTTCCGTCCATCCCACCTCTGCTAAACTTGTTTATACTGAAATTTAAATTAGCCTGTGAAAGTTGCAGAACAGGTCAGGCTGCGCTGGTTACTCTTATAGCTCTTTGGATGAACTAGTTTATGTTAAATTTAAAATTGGCCTATAACAAATGCAGGATAAGCCAGATTGTCCTATCTAGTATGCCAAACATGTTCCGTCCATCCCACCTCTGCTAAACTTGTTTATACTGAAATTTAAATTAGCCTGTGAAAGTTGCAGAACAGGTCAGGCTGCGCTGGTTACTCTTATAGCTCTTTGGATGAACTAGTTTATGTTAAATTTAAAATTGGCCTATAACAAATGCAGGATAAGCCAGATTGTCCTATCTAGTATGCCAAACATGTTCCGTCCATCCCACCTCTGCTAAACTTGTTTATACTGAAATTTAAATTAGCCTGTGAAAGTTGCAGAACAGGTCAGGCTGCGCTGGTTACTCTTATAGCTCTTTGGATGAACTAGTTTATGTTAAATTTAAAATTGGCCTATAACAAATGCAGGATAAGCCAGATTGTCCTATCTAGTATGCCAAACATGTTCCGTCCATCCCACCTCAGCTAAACTAGTTTATACTGAAATTTAAATTAGCCTGTGAAAGTTGCAGAACAGGTCAGGCTGCGCTGGTTACTCTTATAGCTCTTTGGATGAACTAGTTTATGTTAAATTTAAAATTGGCCTATAACAAATGCAGGATAAGCCAGATTGTCCTATCTAGTATGCCAAACATGTTCCGTCCATCCCACCTCAGCTAAACTAGTTTATACTGAAATTTAAATTAGCCTGTAAAAGTTGCAGAACAAGTCAGGCTGCACTGGTTCCTCTTATCACTCTTTGGATGAACTGGTTTATGTTAAAGTTAAAATTGGCCTGTAACAGATTCAGGATAATCCAAATTGTTCTATATAATAGGTCAATCATGTTACGTCCATCCCACCTCAGCTAAACTAGTTTATACTGAAATTTAAATTAGCCTGTAAAAGTTGCAGAACAAGTCAGGCTGCACTGGTTCCTCTTATCACTCTTTGGATGAACTGGTTTATGTTAAAGTTAAAATTGGCCTGTAACAGATGCAGGATAATCCAAATTGTTCTATATAATAGGTCAAACATGTTACGTCCATCCCACCTCAGCTAAACTAGTTTATACTGAAATTTAAATTAGCCTGTAAAAGTTGCAGAACAAGTCAGGCTGCGCTGGTTCCTCTTATAGCTCTTTGGATAAACTAGTTTATGTTAAAGTTAAAATTGACCTATAACTGGTGCAGGATAAGCCAGATTGTCCTATCTAGTATCCCAAACATGTTACGTCCGTCACACCTCAGCTAAACTAGTGTATACTGAAATTTAAATTAGCATGTAACAGTTGCAGAAAAAGTCAGGCTGAATTCTCTTATTACTTGTTGGATAAACTAGTTTATTTTAAAGTTAAAATTGGCCTATAACAGATGCTGGATAAGCCAGATTGTCCTACCTAATACGCCAAATATGTTACTCCCATCACACCTCAGGTAAACTAGTCTATATTGAAATTAAAATTGGCCTGTAATAGTTGCAGGAAAAACCTGTTTGGACTATCTAGGCCAAACTAGTTCCTCTTAGCACTTTTAGATAAAGCAGTGTTCCCGAAATCTTAATGGGCTTCTAGTAGATACATATGATGATCCAGTTTAGACAATTTAGTCAAACTGATTCCTTCTACCACTCTTAGTTTATCCTGAAGTCAAAATGTATTAGATCCTTCTTCTCATAAAGGCTAGTTTATCTTGAAGTTATAATTGACCTGTAATAGTTGCAGGATAAATCAGTTCTGAGCAACTAAGTCAGACTGGTTCGTCCCACTGCTCTTCAGACTGTAAGTAGATTGGCAAGTAACAGATAAACGTTGAACTAGTTTGGATTGCCTAGGCCAAGTGAATTGATTCTGAAATCTCAATGGACCTGTAGCAGACACAGCGGAAACCTGTTTGAGCTACCTAAGTCAAACTGGTTGCTCCGATCGCCCTTTGTATAGACTAGTGTATCCTAAAATCAGTTGTCTGGTTAAAAATATAGGAAAAAAAACCGTTTTGGGTTGTCCAGGTTAAAAAGGTTTCCTATTTTTAAATAAATTTGTCCAGTTTAGGCTAAATTAGTTTAGAAATAGTCGAGTTCAGTCGATTATTTTCAAATACCCACAAGTAAGTGATTGAAAAAGAAAACAATATTGATGTTATAGCAAAATTTATTCTGTAACATGGCTTAATAAAATGACATCTACCACAAATAGTATTTTAATATCGTATTTATAATATTGTTGCTTCCTGCTAATTTTAACTAATAGGGTTATCATGCAGTTTATGATTTTATTGTACTATTATGTATGTACAGTGTGTCATAGAATCCATTTTTACTCCATTATTTTAGGTAAGTAGAACATTTTTAAGTAGTCCCAATAATAATAAAAAAGATTACATAAGTTTTACACACTGTATATCATAATCATTACAAATTACAACACAGCTTTTAAAGTCGTACAAACTTGTATAACTTCTAACTACAAACTCTATAATTATTATAATAGTTATATTTATTATATTTTAAATAAATGTATAATATATACTGTGTGTTTGTCACATATACATATTATATCGACTATATATTAAATATAAATAGAAATAAACACCCTGAGTACAAATATAAAAACTAATTTCCAAAAGTGCATTAAATTGCAAAGTCAAAGTCGAATTATTTATTATGTAACCTCGTCATGTACAGTAATAAGTTAATTGAGAATGGAATTAGAAATATATTTTTATGGGTTGTGTATCAAAACAAAGGACGTACTTTACATATACCGGGTGTCCCACCCCAACAAATATACACAAATACACTAAATTTAATTAAAAAAAAGTTTTTTTAAGAATCTCTAAGGTTGACTCCGCCCGCTGCTAACCAATTGCCAAAGTATAAGCTCCGCCTCTTTTGTCTTCTGTGCATTTAACGGCTCATGAAATAAGAGTATTTTTATCCATTTTCAATAAAATTTTTCTGTACATACAACACCTATGTATATTATTTTGGTGAGCAAATGTGTATTATGGTATTTAAAAATTGGGCAGACGTTTCGTGGTTCTTTATAAAAGTTTGAAATTCTATCTACCTTTCGATAAACAAACGTATAATATTTTCAACATTAACAATAACAAGAAAGTAAAAAATTGCAGCTATCAACAATTCAACATCGAATTTCATACCTACATGCTACAAAACTCGAAAGTTTATAAATATTAAATACCTACTTTTATATAATTCAAAAGGCGTTACAGTTACAACATTTAATATAACTAACAACAATTCATTAATTAATTAATAATAAAATACACACATACATAGGTAGTATAGTTAGTTTGTCGTTGTTCATATGGTGGAATATATTGTCAAACATATTATTATTTATTTAGTAAACATTTAGTACACATACATATGCACCTAAAGCAGTTATTTGTTGTAATTTAATTTGAGGCTTTTCTTTATAATAATTTGAAACTAATTTAATTAAATATTTCAAGCTGTCTTTGTAAAGAATAATAAATATTACTTGATAGCAACATTTTCTTCTATCGAGTTGTTTATATGGTAGTAAGTGTTTCAAATACACGATATGTTTAATTGTTCGTACATAAATTAATGTTTTTTGTCAGGATTGTGAGTCAGAAAATATATTTATAAGTAAATAAAATAAGAAAGCTTAATTTCTGATAGCGATACGTCGCACTTAAGAAGGTTGTTTGGGGACTTAATTAAAAATTAATTACAGGGGCTCAAAATAGGAAGAACAAAATCATTTAAAGAGTGGAGGGTCATTCAAAATCTCACATGAGAGAGATATGGGGGTCGTTTTAAGTGTTACAAAATCTCATTAAAGTAGTGGGAGGTCCCAAGTAAAAGGAAAATAGCACTTGTAAGTAATGGTCGTCCCTATTTTTGAACTTAAAACATTTCCTTCGAAACTGTTTAAATGTAGAGTAGAGAGTAGAAATTATAGAGAAAAATTTAAAAATTCAGTTTTATGATTGTCGTTTGTGAATAATTCTGGGTGTGGTGCAAATAATTTTTTTTAGATATGTTTCGCTATTTAAAGTATAGATAATCAACATAATTACCATTTCCGGCATTTGAATCCTCCTAGAGACCTAGATAATAGCTCCTTATCTCATTAAAGTTGGTTTAAAAAAACGTGAACTTTAACTAAAACTTTAAGTAAAAAAACTTTAAATAATAAATAGATAAACCTAACCTCTTATAGCTCTTTGGATGAACTAGTTTATTTTAAAGTTAAAATTGGCCTATAATAGATGCTGGATAAGCCAGATTGTCCTACCTAATACGCCAAAT
Source organism: Agrilus mali (assembly GCA_029378335.1). Taxonomy (NCBI): domain Eukaryota; kingdom Metazoa; phylum Arthropoda; class Insecta; order Coleoptera; family Buprestidae; genus Agrilus; species Agrilus mali. Next base: position 10,032,477 of record CM055663.1, on the reverse strand, counting down.
ATGTTACTCCCATCACACCTCAGGTAAACTAGTCTATATTGAAATTAAAATTGGCCTGTAATAGTTGCAGGAAAAACCTGTTTGGACTATCTAGGCCAAACTAGTTCCTCTTAGCACTTTTAGATAAAGCAGTGTTCCCGAAATCTTAATGGGCTTCTAGTAGATACAGGATGATCCAGTTTAGACAATTTAGTCAAACTGATTCCTTCTACCACTCTTAGTTTATCCTGAAGTCAAAATGTATTAGATGTATTAGAAACTTTCAAATGGTTAATTAAGTAAAAAAACTTTACAGGATAAACCTAACTTTTAAGTGTTTATTACTGGAATTTTAGCTGTTAACGCCATTTCCCATAATATTAGATTTTACATATCATTTCCGATAACTGGATATCAATTAGCCACTCTAACTAATAGCATATCATCTTATCTCAAAAAAATTGTTTAAAAGAAAGGAATAAAAATAATATAAATTAAATATCATTTACCGGAAATATAAAGGTATTACGTACGTAATCGCAATGTTCCAAGCCTTTTTCGTTTTTAGCTTTTTGATATCGTACCTATTTATCCATACTGATATTATAAATGCGAAAGTGTGTGTGTTACGCAATCACGCCCAAACTACTGAACCGATTTAAATGAAATTTGGTACAGAGATAGTCTAGAACCTGAGAAAGGACATAGGCTACTTTTTAATGTGAAAAAATGGCTGTGAGAGGTTAAAATAGGGGATGAAAGTTTGTATGAAAATTACATCATTTTTAAAACTAGAAGCTTGAAACTTATTGTTTAAGCTTTTGATTAGATATAAATAAATACGATATTCAAAGTTTGTAAAAATTTTACCCTAAAGAGGGTAAAAATAGAATGAAAATTTTTGTGTGATGACGTCGGCAAAAAAGCTTATGGCCCAGATCAAACTTCCAAAATCTTTATGTTTTGGCAAAAGATGGAAAAAATAAAAACATCGTGTATAAAAATGTACTTGAATAAGCTATCATAAATAAATTATAATTAAAAATAAATTAAGTAATCAACAAGTTCAAAAATTAGTTTTTATCTGAAATTCGATTCATTCTCAGTTTTAGGTACTCGCTTTTTAAAGATTTTTTGTGGAATATATTGAGTCTTATTTTTAGAATCATTAATGTATACTGTCATAATATTTACAACTAATTGCATCTAAAGTTTTAAGTATAGGAAGTCTCAAAAAAATAAAATAAATAAAATGCCTTAGTCGTTGTGAATTTTGATATGCATTTTTTCCATAGATGATGTTTAGACGATTGAATTTGGTATTAAGAAATAAAAAAATGAAAGTTAAAGCTTTGCTGGCATTACAAGAAAATTACTTTCTCAAAGATTTGAATGTGCGAAAAAAAGGCTCAAGAAACCACCAAGAAAATATAAATAAAATGGGGAAGTGATGACTGATAAGTTTTTCATACTTAAGTTAAAAATCAGTATTCTCAAAATATAGTTTTATATTTATGTAATTAAAGTCCTCTTCTATTCCATTATTGTTTAGAAATGTAATTTAAATCATCATTATGTTGCTACTAAATTCTAATCTCTCAATATGTTTTTGTTATTAAAAATTGTATTGAAATTAATCTGTATTGTATATTACTTATTGTATACCATATTTAGAGAATCTCTTTAAAATGATAGAATATCGTCAAGATCCAAATAAAAACTGTAAAACCAAACCAAGTGTGTCCTTATTCTTATTTTATAATTACAGAAAAGTTATAAATAGGTGTTCTGCATAAGTAAGTTTATCAAAAAGTAACCATCGACCCCCTACAAACATTACAGTTCATTGAAGAACTATTTCAATCGGATTATTACACACGAATGAAATTATTTTATGCTTGGCTTGTTTTCGTGATTCATTAAAGATGAAATCATGTTTACATAATCTTATTTATGTACCTCTGTAAAAATGACTAGTCTTTGATAACAGTATATTTAGGTACATACAAAAAGGAAATTATAAAATATCGATTATGATCATTCAAAAAAATTGTAATAAATCCCATATTTTTATTAATTTTTTATAATATTTTTTTCAACAGATGTCCACGTTTATTATCATAGTCATTAGTATACAAAGTTTCAAGGAAGTTGTCTAGTGTAACCATAATTTAAAAAGTTCTTCCTAGGGAAAAGGGCCTTTTTAAATTTAGACTAGGTACCAGTAAAGTCGTTTGTCTAATGTTTTGTCAACTATTGTGGTTGTCATCTTCATGGAATTGCAAAATTGGGATTCTTAGTATGATCTTATTAATAGTGAACGTCTTTATACCATCGCTAAGTGCCTTGAGGATTATTTTCATTCAAGTTTTTTTTAATTCCTAATATAATAAACGCCAAAAATTTGGGAGTAACAAAATGTGATTTTTATTTTAATTTTTTCAACAAATGTCCATTTTTATTATCATTATCATTAACACACAGAGTTTCAAGGAAGTTGTCAATTTTAACTACAATTTCGACATTTAAAGGATTTTCAGGTGGAAAAGAAACTTAATAAATTTTGAATACCACAGTCGTTTATCTGACGTTTCGTTAAGTATTGTTTTTATCATCTTCACGGAACTACAAAATGGAGACTCTCAGTATAATCTCATTAGTGAAGGACCTTTTTACCCTGGCTATATTCCTTGAGGATGCTAACTACAGTACTTGGAAAAAGGTTGAATTAAGGGGACTTCATCTTTTATTTATCTGAAGAAGAGACAATTCTAATTCATCTAATCAAATAATTAAATTAAAAAATGTGTAAGAGTTTTCTTAAAACATTAGTGCTGTTTTTAGGACATAAGTACTTATTCAAAAAGAAATGCATTTTATTTTGTAATGTAAGTACCTACCCAAGATTTTTTTTGAGATAAGATGAATTAAAAAAACAGAAACGTATATAAAAATAAAACAAAAATAACATTTTATTTTCCATTATTTTCACAGATAGCACTTATACTCTAGAATATTTTTTTAGTTAGTTGTAGCTACTTTTCATTGTAATATATTTCCAGTTATTTTCCAGCTTTCCAAATAATGATTTATCCATTGTTATCAGGATCAGATAAAAAGAACGAGAATCCTTTTGTATTTTTATGCTAACAGATCCGTACTAGGAACGTTTTAAATTAATTAAAATTTTTGGCTCTTTACTAAAATTGTTTATGTTTGCTGTATAAAAAAGAAATTTTTCTCAACTAGCCACTGTTGAGGTATATATAATACTTCAAATATACCAACACACATACTTATGATTATTATTAAGAATATTTTTTTTCAAACGACTTAAGCATAGTAATATACAGGGTCATTAGTCAGAAAAACAAAAATATGTAAAGGAACTGAAAAAATTATAAATTTAAAGTTTCGAACAAAAAAATTTAGGCTCAGTTATAAATAATAGAATTTTATGTTTTCCCTAACAAAACATCCTGTATATTAATTATCCTTTCGTACCTACCTACAGAGTATGATCATTATATTTGTATATAGAGTGTTTGTGCCACTTTAAATGTGTATATTATACAATAAATTAATAATAATAGATGTAAGTAAATATGTAGATTAAGTAGCCTATTATAAGAATGTATAAATTAATAATAGTGAATAGTGTTTGAGCTCGTATTATGAATACAAGTTTAGTCAAACGTTTCGGATTCCTGTTGAACCAGTTTGAATCTCCTAGGACTTTTCACAGCCATAGATCCGTGACCTTCGAACGAAAGCCTACCTTTCATTTGCAAATATCTTTTTATATACCTCGCAACCAATTTTTGTGGCCTCATCTGCCATTCGTTTAGAACTTCTTTTGGTGCCATCACCTACAGAATCATACAAAAACTTTTTTCAGAGTTTTCACAAATTTATTAAGAGACCAGTTATTAGGAAAGTTGTTTGCAATTTAAAAAAAATATTTTTCAGTAACTAAGGATTTCTAATAAAAATGATTGTGAATATTAATTTTCTAATTCAGTGTAGTTGGTGTTTGTTTGTGTTCTCTTACTTGGTCTCCTTTTAATCTATCTAAGAGTGCGACGCAGAGAATGGCTGCTTTTATGCCCGCATGGTGGGTAAGGGCTGCAAAGGGTATCGATTCCATTTCGATGTTGATTACACCGGAACTACGAAGCTGATTCATATAGTCGATCTTTTCTTGCTCGCCATATTCGCAAAATGCTCCATCCAGTCTTGCTTGTTCTAGATAAATTTAAGAAAATTTAATTCGTGGAGGCTTATCTCCATTTGTCGTATTTTATTGGTTAATGTAGAATTTCATAAGGTCAGAAATTTATTGAATCTACCAAATATTGAACACAATTTTTGATCGATTTGGGCTTTTTTATCATGATCCATGGAATTTTGCTTTTCCAAACGTTTCCTGAAGAAATCTTCACTGATAACTTGGCTGGTGACTCATGAGTAACAGCAAAATGACATTCATAATAAATGCTTACTTAGGGCTTTGAACTTAAATACTTTTTAAAGTTCATAACTTTTAAAATATAATTTTGGCTTCAAGAATTAAGGAACTTTGATTTGGGGTTGGAACTTGAAACTCTTTATTTGAGAAGTTTGTTCATTTTTAAATTACTTAAGCAATATTTGTTCAATTTAAAAGTTTCAGTGGCTTGTGGTGAGTTATAACACATAAGAAACAGCAAAATTCCATTCACAATAAGAGTTTTGAGCTTAGAATTTAAATACATTTCGAACTCTTCATATATTAAAAAGTAATTAGGGCTTCAAAGGTCGAAGAATTTTATTAAATAAGGTCTTAGGGGCTAAGGCTTGAAACTCTTTTGACAAGAACCTTGCGCATCTCTAAATTATTTAATATTTGTTCAATTTTAACTTTTGAACACTTATGAGACTTCTCAAGACAGTTTCGGTGGCTGGTGCTGAGTTGTGACTCATGAGGAGCAGTAAAACTCAAAGACCAAAGAAATTTGATAAGTAAGGACTTTGGGGTTAGAACATGGAACTCTTTCGATGAGAACTTTGCTCCTTTCTAAATAATATAATGTATATTTGTTCGATTTAAGCTGGTGAATAGTTATGAAACTTTTGAAGACAGACTCGGTGGCTTCTGCTGAGTCATGACTCGTGAAGAACAGCAAATTTTGTTGGAACAGCAAATTCCATTCATAATAACTGCTTAGGGCTTTGAAGTCCATGGATTTAAAAATGTAATTGGGGCTTCAAAGATCAAAGAACTTTGGGGTGAGAACTTAGAACTCTTTTGATGAAAATTTTGCTCCTTTCTAAATAACATAATGTATATTTGTTCGATTTAAGCTGGTGAATAGTTTTGAAACTTTTGAAGACAGATTCAGTGGCTTCTGCTGAGTCATGACTCGTGAAGAACAGCAAATTTTTTGGAACAGCAAATTCCATTCATAATAACTGCTAAGGGCTTTGAATTTGAACATTTTATGAAGTCCATGGATTTAAAAAGTAATTAGGGCTTCAAAGACTAATGAACTTTGATAAGTAATATCTTTGGGGTTAGAACTTGGATCTCTTTTGATCATCTCTATATCTCATGATATTTGTTTAATTTTAATTACTTAGTGAGTGTTTATGGGTATTATTTTATACTTCTACTGTGATGCAAATTTTCCAAAATTATTATATGAGAAGACCTTTAGGATGATAAATTAGAACAATGCTATTTGGTGTCATTTTTGGAAACTTTGGACTGCAGTTGTACATTTACTAAGGTCATGGAATTTTCTGCTTCTTAGGAATGTAGTGCAAAAAGAAAAATAAGAATTTGTATTGCCTCACGATATTAAATTATTATCACCTGTTTATTAGTCAGACCAGTATTTCGTCATAGTTATAAAAATATTCCTATGATTCGTTATGATGACGGTATTTTCTGTTTTGGAGAAAATAAAAAATGCTCTGCCTAGTTATATTTACCTTCGTAAAAATCTGAGGTGCACATAGTCTTTCCAGTAACTGTAAGATAAGGATCTTCAGGATCCGTCATAGCTCTTAGATCTCTCACTAACTTTTTGTCTAGTTTTGCAGGTCTTTTAACAATCTTCCCAAGCATTGGCTACAAATTAATGTACTCAACGTTATCCACCAATAATAGTAGAATATGTTATTCATTTATCTATTGAAAATTGTTCCAGTGGTTAACTCACCACTTGATAATAGTTATTCATTAAGGCATCAACTGTATCTTCGGAAATAACAACTGTACCACCCTCGATGCCTACGCCCCCACATGTGCCGATCCTGAAGAAGATCGGGTCTTTGACTTTTGCATGATACATGAGCTTAATGACTTCATGAAGTAAAATACTTATCGATGGGATACCCATGCCGTGCTGGAAAGACATTTTTAGAAAACGTTAGTCTTAATCTAAAAATAGCAAATGTTTCGTTGAATAATTTCAAAAACCTGCGAACGTGTCATAGTTATATTATAAACAATAATTTTACCTACTGAAGTGGATTAATTTATGTTATTTTTTTTTTAATTTTTAGTATATTTGCTTTAATAGAATTCTTAATCTCAGGAAAGGAATTTTGTAATAATTAGTACTCAAAACGTTTTTATGAATATTTTGGAAGTAAAAAGAACAAACGAACGGTTTTTACTGTAAGTTAATTTTTAAACAACTTTAAATTCAATTGCTTGGCCTACTTAGGGGCGCTAATATTGATACTTGACCTCAATTTTAAGTACAGTTTCTTTAAATGCTTTTAAAATAAAAATATAATAAATTAGAATTGGAACCATTTTGTTCCTACGCGTTAGAAAATATGAAATTTTCATTTAGAATGTGACATTAGTTAGTACTTCAAATGTCTCTGCGTTCCCAAGGCCAAGGCTCATAATAAAATTCTAAAATGCCTTCAGCAGCCTTATCAATTGTGAAGTGAACAATAATAAAACCCACAAACATTGATGAATTTTGTACTTACACTAACAGCTAGTACAGGTCCAACTTTGAACATACTATAACGATATGAATACTGGCTTATGTCTAACAAAGTTGTTCCAGTGGGCAGCTTGTGCCCTATCTCTTCCATTATAAAATAGGCAAATTGTTCCATACGTTTTGGGGTGCCACCCATACAAACAAACTAAAAGAATATTGAAAATCCAAAGTCAAAATTACGTATTATAGTTTCTAGATTGTTTAATTACTGTTTTTGTTATTGGTGTAAGGGATAAAGAAAATACTACACATTTTTTTTTTTTCAATAATTTAAATACCATCATTATCTGATGGTGGTATTGTAATTATGCCAGCCTTAGAGATACCATAGTAATGTGTATTTTTTTTCATACCATCAGAAAGTAGAGATTTCAACGAATAAAAAGCCCACCAACGTTTTTAAAAAAGCAGATATTTTGACGTGAGAATTATCGATTAAAAATTAGGGTGTTTTTTCGATATTAAGTAAAAATAAGGTGAAAAAATAAATATTTCAAATCAAAAAAAATACAGCGTGTTTGGGACATAAATAGATAAAACTTTCACCAAATTTCGTGAAAAAAAAATTGTTTTGTAAAAGATAAAAATAAAAAACCAAAAAGTTGGTTATTTGAATTTTTCACATAAATTTTGAGGTTATGTGACAAAAGTGTAAATACAAAAGTGGTAGATCTTTTTATTACCTACAACTTTTCCATTTAGCTTTTTTCCATAAGACTTCTAGTTTTTCCGGAAATCAAGGAAAACCGTTTTTTACCCTTAAAAACTCACCCCTTCCCCATTCCGACCTCAGATCGCCCGTAAATTATTTTTCCTTTCACTTCTATTATATTCTCTTCCTTTTCCAATGGGTTTCATCCTACTATAAATTTTTTTTGTTTCAAAAATTATATTATCGACCCTGGTCTATTGATGACTTTACTGGTTATAAAAAATTGTAAAGCTACATAGTTTGTTTTATTTCGCACCTGTAGAAATTTTTACCTACTGCTTTTCACTTATAATACCTAATTGTGAAGTTTAGGATAAGTACATACGAATATTTTAAATGATTGTATTCATTTGGTTGTGCAATATTTTTTATAATAAAAGAAACCACAATTCTTTTTCAAAATTTTTAATATCAATATTTTCTGATTCTAAAAATAAAAATTATGGCAGTATTAAAGAGTGTTTTTTAACTGTAATCTTTACATCTGTAGTAATTTATAGCTCAAGCTTTTCACTTTGAAATTTTTGAATTATTGCCTACCTAATATTACATAACTGTAATCGTGGCAGCGATTTTTGTAGAAAAATAAATACAAAATATTATTACCTACTTAATAATAATCAAATAAAAGTAAAAACATAAACAAGAAGATAATTGTGCTAAAGGAAAAGAAAATATTTTTTTAGAATCTGCATACGTTTGATTAATTAATGTTTTGTTTAATTTTATAATCGAAATACAACGTAGTTGGGATGACAACTCGTTATGTAAACGACGTAAAAAGGAAGTTATTAATTTGTGTATAAAGCCTAACTAATTTCAGCTTTACGTACATGTCACAATAAAATATAATTTTATCACACAATGTTGCTAAATATAAATATTAAATTTGGAAATAATTGGATGAATTATTATGTAACTCTGATTTCCATAACAAATATCTGTACCTACATACAAATGTATGTTATAAATTATAAACATGTCAAAAAAGTAATTTTTAGTACTTATTACCTTTATTATATTTTCTCTTTAACAATTAAATGTTGTGCTATATTGGCTAAACGAATGGATCATTTGAGGATAGAATTGAAGTGCATCATAAAAGGTTAAATTTGAGAACAGAAAATGTACATCGTATAAATAAGATGCTGTAATTTCAACATTTTAAATGAATTAATCGTTTGATGCAAAAATTAGAGTTATAGTAGGGAACAGAAGTTGAAAACAATTTAATCGTTTCGTAACTGATTTGTCACCTGCATCTACCTTATTAGGTATTAGGTATTTAATCGACGGATTTTTTCAAAAGGAAGTTGCACATTTAATTTGTAATAATGCAGTAATTCAACTGTCTTGTTTGGGTACAAAAAGTTGGTGTTAAATCCGTTGAATAAATAGTTTCCTGTACAAGTTGACATTTGATGTCTATGTATTGTCAACTGATTTTGCTTTCAAGGTTTCTTACCTACCATGAAGTTTTTATTCTACAACATTTGTATGTGTACCTATATGTAGATAATAGTGAAAGTTCTTTTTAACGTTTTCGTTAGATAGGTATATTTACTTACAGATACGTATAAAATTCTTTTGAGTAAGTATCTACCTTTATGTCACCAAACATCTCGACGAGATCATGTGAACCACTCCCCAAAGCCAAATGGTAGAGAATGTCCTGGTCCATGAGCTCAATGTTTGGGTTTCTAAGTTTGACTGACCCATCTGGATACCTGCATTAAAATAATAAATTAATTTTTAATTTAGGACATAAGTATAAAAATAGGGAATTACGGAATTCTACTATAGGTACGTACGTAAAAAAATTGTAAACGCAATTGTTTTGTAAAATTATAAAAAGAAACACAATCTGGCAGTTATTTTTTCTATAAAATGTAGGTATAAATTAAATCGTAAAAAGTTTTATTTACAATTTTATTATGGTTTATAAAAGAAGATAAATAAATAACGTAGGTACATAGGTATGTATACTTAGTGTCAGAGTTTTTTAAATAAATTTCTATAAAACATTGTTGTTGTAAAAACCACATGTTCACCCAATCAAGCCTCTAATTTATTGCTTTTTGGCAAATAATGTGTGAATTTTTTTTTTATAAATCTTCCTAAGAGATGCTTCATAAAACGCTTTGGGTAATAAAATTACATTTTTATGTATGCCGATTGGAAGATCACTTTAGTTGTTGCTATTTATTTCAATATATTTTTAGTTATTACTGTAGATTAAACTTTTTAACCACCCTGTGTAAGTGGGTCATCTTTTTAAAGGTAATCATAGGAAAATAAAACTTCTGAATATTTCGATAATATGCTTCAATAAAAAAATAATCGTGGGCGTGAAATATGTTACACAATTTTGATATCCTGACTGAGCACTTTGTATCTTAATTTTTTGTTTGCGGAGGGCAGGCAGCAAGAATTATCAGTTATTTTTTAAGGTGAGATAAATACATAGTTACTTTAAAATTCAAAGCATATTACGTAATGATATAATAAACTCAAACTTTTACAGTAATTAGCTAATGACGTTAACTAAACACAAAGTTGAGAAAAATCCTCATTAAAGGAAACTATAGGTAACTAAAACTATTTTTATCAACTACACTTTGAAATAATCCAAGGAAAATTAGTTCGAAAAGTAAAGGAAGGAAGTAAAGTGAGGAAGCTTCAACCACCTACCCATTTTGAAAACCAAAGAATTACTTAAAAAAGTGAAAGAATTTAAAGTGACGGGCTTCAAGCACTTCAAACACTAAAAGATCTTTAAATTAGTTTCCAAAGCTTCAACATTTTGCTCAAGAAAGGGCTTGAAATATCTTAAGTGTTTCTAAGCCTTAAGTTGAAAGAGTTAGAAATAAATTTTTAGAAACAGTTGTAATTCCCATTTGCACTTCATTAGTGTTTTATGAACCACCTATATTTGTATATTATCTGATTTAGTAGGTACATCAAGCCCCACATACATTCTGAAAGTCAAGGAATTACTTTAAAAAGCAAAGGAAGTATAGTGAGGAGGCTTCAGGCACATTGAAAACACTTAAAACACTTTAAAAGTTCTTGCAGCTGTTAAAAAAGCCTCAACTTTTTGCTCACGAAAAGGCTTGAAGTACCTGCAGAGTTTCTGAGCCCTGAAAGGGTCGAAAATATGTTTTTAAATACAGCAGTAATTTAAATTTGCACTTTATGAATTTTTATATAAAACCCCCATGTTATTTTGATCAAGCCCCAATTACATTTTAAAAACGAAAAAATTAGTTCGAAAAAAGAGGTTTCAAGAACTTTGAAAGCATTTCAAGCACTATAAAATATCTTGAAACTATTTACAAAGCCTCAACTTTTAGCTCACGAAAAGGCTTGAAATACTTAAGTTTCTAAGTCTTGAAAGAGTTAGAAATAAATTTTTAGAAACAGTTGTAATTCCCATTTGCACTTAATGACATTTTTATAACACCTATGTTGTAATATTATTTTGATTTAGTAGTACATCAAGCCCCACATACATTCTGAAAAGTCAAGGAATTACTTCAAAAAGCAAAGAAGTAAAGTGAGAGGCTTCAGGCACATTAAAGCACTTAAAACACTTTAAAAGTTCTTGCAGCTGTTTACAAAGCCTCAACTTTTGTCTAAGAACAGCTTGAAGCACTTAAGTGTTTCTGAGCCCTGAAAGGGTTGAAAATATGTTTTTAAACACAGCAGTAATTTACATTTGCACTTATGAGTTTTATATAAACCACCTCATGTTATTTGTAGAATCAAGCCCAATTACATTTTAAAAACGAAAAAAATTAGTTCAAAAAGTATGTTTTAGAGGCTTCAAGAACTTTGAAAGCATTAAAACACTATAAAATATCTTGAAACTATTTACAAAGCCTCAACTTTTTGCTCACGAAAAGGCTTGAAGTACCTGCAAGTTTCTGAGCCTTGAAAGGTTGAAAATATGTTTTTAAATACAGCAGTAATTTAAATTTGCACTTTATGATTTTTATATAAAACCCCCATGTTATTTTGATCAAGCCCCAATTACATTTTAAAAACGAAAAAATTAGTTCGAAAAAAGAGGTTTCGAGAACTTTGAAAGTATTTCAAGCACTATAAAATATCTTGAAATTATTTAACAAACCTCAACCTTTTGCTCACGAAAAGGCTTGAAATACCTTAAGTGTTTCTAAGCCTTGAAAGGGTTAGAAATAAATTTTTAGAAACAGTTGTAATTTCCATTTGCACTTCCTGACGTTTTTATCAACCACCTATGTTTATATATTATTTTTTGGTAGGTAGCTACATCAAGCCCCACATACATTCTGAAAGTCGAGGAATTACTTCAAAAAGCAAAGGAAGTAAAGTGTGCAGGCTTCAGGCACATTAAAAGCATTTAATACACTTTAAAAGTTCTTGCAGCTGTTTACAAAGCCCCAACTTCTTGTCTAAGAAACACCTTGAAGCACATTAATGTTTCTGAGCCCTAAAAGGGTTGAAAATATGTTTTTAAACATAGCAGTAATTTAAATTTGCACTTTGAGTTTTTATATAAACCACCTCATGTTATTTTGTAGAATCCCCAATTACGTTTTGAAAACGAAAAAATTACTTCCAAAAGAAAGGCTTCAAGAATTTTGAAAGTACCATAAAATATCTTGAAACTATTTACAAAGCCTCAACTTTTAGCTCACGAAAAGGCTTGAAATATTTTAAGTATTTCTAAGTCTTGAAAGAGTTAGAAATAAATTTTTAGAGACAGTTGTAATTCCCATTTGCACTTTATGACTTTTTGATGAACCACCTACATTTGCATATTATTTTGATTTAGTAGGTACATCAAGCCCCACATACATTCTAAAAGTCAAGGAATCACTTCAAAAAGCAAAGACAGTAAAGTGAGATGGCTTCAGGCACATTGAAAGCACTTAAAACACTTTAAAAGTTCTTGCAGCTGTTTACAAAGCCTCAACTTATTGTCTAAGACACAACTTGAAGCACCTTCAGTGTTTCTGAGCCCTGAAAGGGTTGAAAATATGTTTTTAAACACAGCAGTAATTTTAATTTTTAGGTACCTCAAGCCTCAATTACATTTGAAAATTAAGGAGTTACTATAAAAAGTAAGGGAAGTAAAGTGAGGGTACTTAAAGTACTTTAAGATAACTTCAAATACTTGAAACTGTTTACCAAACATCAACTTTTTGCTCACACAAGGGCTTGAAGTACTTTCAGTGTTTCTAAGCCCTGAAAGTGTTGGAAATAAATTTCAAACACACTTGTAATTGGCATTTGCACTTTATGAATTATGTTTATGAATCAACCTGCAAGTTATTTTCAAACACACGTGATTCATGTTATTCATCAATCAAATTCTTTGTTTTATTATGTGTACCGTATATGAGGTAACAAACATTTCCCAATGACCTCTTTGCTGCAGGAACGTTTCTTCTTTTTCAAAGCGACCACATCACTTTCGTATGCATCTTCAAAATCACTATAGTGATGCCAGTTGTCGTGGTCATCGTCTAGTATGATGACTTTTGTGGTTTCCGGCATTACTTCTATTTATAATAATCACTTACAATTTAAAACTTCACTAATGATAATTTGTTTAAATATGTAGGTAACGGTTTAATAATTTGTACGAGTATTAACTGTATACTGTATAGGAATGTATCGACTAAGTAGTTGTTTTTACTGGTAGTAATTTTAGAAATAGAAAAGATTTACGAACGAACTTAAACTTATTTATAAAATTACCCCCACCGGGAGTTCGTACAGTAGGTAGTATGCTTGAATGTGTGCTTATCATATGTGTCTGACAGAGACTGCACCAGTAATAATGATAGCGATAAGGTGTTGATAACTTATAGATACTATTACATGCTCTGTAATGTCGTTTATAAACAGATCAGTTGTTGTATAAGTGTATATTTACGTCATACATAAACAAATCCACCAAAACAAAAATAAACTTTGATGTAATCAATTTTTTTACTAGTTTTTGGCGATTTGTAAAGCAGATAATAATTGGAAGAATTTAATTGAAAAAAAAACACATTTTTTGCTGCAAGTAGTAGTAAAGAAATCGTTGCAAGAAATTGCAGCAATAGTCCAAAAATTAGCCACTCCTACTTGCAACAAAGAAGAACGTATCTGATTGGTTAATTTCTTTTATTTTTAGTATGTATTAAGTCGAGTTTAAAGAATGAAATATAAATTTTAAAAAGTTCAAATAATCCATTTCAATAATAGGGTCATTTTGCTGTATATGAATACACAATGAAAGTAATCAAATCGTTGCAAATAATCGAAGTATAAGTCACCCTAATTGAATAAAAAATATAAATGTTGCTCATTAATTTCTTTTATTTTTATGATTAAATCGAGTCGAAAGAATGAAAAGTAAATCATCAAGATTAAAGTTCGTTTGCTGTATACCTATTCACTTACAGTAGAAGTAATCAAATGTTGGAAATTATTGAAGCATAAGTCACATTCACTTGCAACTAACGTCAACAAAATCGAATTGACTTATTGCTTTTATTTTTGATATTAAATCGAGTTAAAAGAATAAAATATAAACTTACAGAAGTTCAAATAATCCATTTCAATAATAGGGTCATTTTTCTGTATATGAATACACAATGAAAGTAATCAAATCGTTGCAAATAATCGAAGTATAAGTCACCCTAATTGAATAAAAAATATAAATGTTGCTCATTAATTTCTTTTATTTTTATGATTAAATCGAGTCGAAAGAATGAAAAGTAAATCATCAAGATTAAAGTTCGTTTGCTGTATACCTATTCACTTACAGTAGAAGTAATCAAATGTTGGAAATTATTGAAGCATAAGTCACATTCACTTGCAACTAACGTCAACAAAATCGAATTGACTTATTGCTTTTATTTTTGATATTAAATCGAGTTAAAAGAATAAAATATAAACTTACAGAAGTTCAAATAATCCATTTCAATAATAAGGTCATTTTGCTGTATATGAATACACAATGAAAGTAATCAAATCGTTGCAAATAATCGAAGTATAAGTCACCCTAATTGAATAAAAAATATAAATGTTGCTCATTAATTTCTTTTATTTTTATGATTAAATCGAGTCGAAAGAATGAAAAGTAAATCATCAAGATTAAAGTTCGTTTGCTGTATACCTATTCACTTACAGTAGAAGTAATCAAATGTTGGAAATTATTGAAGCATAAGTCACATTCACTTGCAACTAACGTCAACAAAATCGAATTGACTTATTGCTTTTATTTTTGATATTAAATCGAGTTAAAAGAATAAAATATAAACTTACAGAAGTTCAAATAATCCATTTCAATAATAGGGTCATTTTTCTGTATATGAATACACAATGAAAGTAATCAAATCGTTGCAAATAATCGAAGTATAAGTCACCCTATTTGAATAAAAAATATAAATGTTGCTCATTAATTTCTTTTATTTTTATGATTAAATCGAGTCGAAACAATAAAAAGTAAATCATCAAGATTAAAGTTCGTTTGCTGCATACCTATTAAATTACAATAGAAGTACCTAATCAAATATTGGAAATTATTGAAGCATAAATTACATTCACTTGCAACTAACATCAACAAAATCGAATCGATTCATTTCTTTTATTTTTGATATTAAATCGAGTTGAAAGAATAAAATTTAAACTTATAAAAGTTCAAATAATCCATTACAATAATAGGGTAATTTTTTTGTATATGAATAGTTGAATACATAATAAAGGTAATCGAATCGTTGCAAGTAATCGAAGTATAAGTCGCCCTATTCGCAGAAAAAAATATAAATGTTGCTGATTAATTTCCTTTATGTTTATGATTAAATCGAGTCGAAAGAATAAAAAGCGAATCACCAAGATTAAAGTTCGTTTGCTGCATACCTTTACACTTACAGTAGAAGTTATCAAATGCTGGAAATTATTGAAACATAAGTCACATTCACTTGCAACTAACATCAACAAAATCGAAGCGCTTAATTTCCTTTATTTTTGATATTAAGTCGAATTGAAAGAATGAAAAATAAGCTTCCAAAAGTTCAAATAATCCATTACAATAATAGGGCCATTTTTCTGTATTATGAATACACAACGAAACTAATCAAATCGTTGCAAATAATTGAAGTATAAGTCACCCTATTTGCAGAAAAAAATATAAATGTTGCTGATTAATTTCCTTTATTTTTATGATTGAATCGAGTCGAAAGAATAAAAACTAAATCACCAAGATTAAAGTTCGTTTGCTGCATACCTATTCACTTACAGTAGAAGTAATCAAATGTTGGAAATTATTGAAGCATAAGTCACATTCACTTGCAACTAACATCAACAAAATCGAAGCGCTTAATTTCCTTTATTTTTGATATTAAGTCGAATTGAAAGAATGAAAAATAAGCTTCCAAAAGTTCAAATAATCCATTACAATAATAGGACCATTTTTCTGTATTATGAATACACAACGAAACTAATCAAATCGTTGCAAATAATTGAAGTATAAGTCACCCTATTTGCAGAAAAAAATATAAATGTTGCTGATTAATTTCCTTTATTTTTATGATTGAATCGAGTCGAAAGAATAAAAACTAAATCACCAAGATTAAAGTTCGTTTGCTGCATACCTATTCACTTACAGTAGAAGTAATCAAATGATTGGAATTATTGAAGCATAAGTCACATTCACTTGCTGTTAACATCAACAAAATCGAATCGATTATTTTTTTTAAATTTGATATTAAATCGGGTTAAAAGAATAAAATATAAATTTACAAAAGTTCAAATAATCCATTACGATAATAGGGTGATTTTGCTGTTCATGAATACACAATGAAAGTAATAAAATCGTTGCAAATTATCGAAGTATAAGTCACCGTATTTGCAGAAAAAAATATAAATGTTGCTGATTCATTTCCTTTATTTTTATGATTAAATCGTGTCGAAACAATAAAAAGTAAATCATCAAGATTAAAGTTCGTTTGCTGCATACCTATTAACTTAATAGAAGTACCTAATCAAATATTGGAAATTATTGATGCATAAGTTACATTCACTTGCAACTAACATCAACAAAATCGAATCGATAAATAAAATCGACAAATAATCGAAGCATAAGTCACACCTATTCGCAGCAAAAAGTATTAATATTGTCGATTGATTTCCTTTATTTTAGTGATTAAATCAAGTTTACATGACACCTCTCCCAGTTTCCTTTTTCATATAAAAAAGTTAAAGTCAAAATCGTTGAAAACAAAAGCATAATCTGATTGGTTAATTTCTTTTATTTTTGATAATATTCGAGTTGATAAAATAGAAAATAAATTTTTCTGCATATGCATAAGTACACAGTAGAAGTAATTAAATTGTTGTATTTTTGGTCATAGAAATATACTCCTCAAATTTGAATGAAGTAACCCTTTGAGGTTGGTCCTTTTTGCTGCTTATACGAAAAGCAATAATTTTTGCTTGCAGTAAAAAAATATTTTATATGATCAATTAGTCATTTTTATTTTTGCAACATATCGGTTAGAATAAATTAATAAAAAATAAATGTTTTGACTACATTTTCTAACATTACTCCAATAATATCTATGTAATAACAAAAAAATTCTAATTGTTCCTAAAGGCTCTCTGAAGTTATGCAAAACAATTTCTTAATTTCCTTGCCTTTTTGCAAACTTGCATTACTCACTTAAATACATTTTTGAACCTGAGCCAATTCATCTTCTCTATTACTTTATTTATCGAGTTCATTGAAAAAATTCAAAGCAACATGGCAAAAATGAATCTTTTAATAAATTTCAAAAGTTAGCAAAAACTTTTGATTTTTAATAAAATTTTCAATTATGTTTATTTTCTAAAATAATGTATAAATATTCGAGAGGATTCTTGGGTATGCTTTTCTAACTTTCAATTTTCTGTAACATTTACAAAAAAAAAGTAGTTATATCTAATACACCTAGCGTGCAAAAACGAGCCATTTTAAGAATCTTGCTCTATTAACCTTCATTTTTATTATTGATTGCTGTAGTCGACGCATCCTTGAACAAGTTACTCACAATTTGATTCAGCTTTCTACTAACAGATGAAATTTATTTCACGTCAAAATTTATTTACAAACAAAAAATTATATAATCCCATTAAAAAAAAAAACAATAAGTTAGAAAAAGTTCTCTTTTTTACTTATACATAGTGAGACTTACTTGCAGTCTTTTACGCCATTTTCCTGAATTTTCTCCTCATCATCAGACATTTTAAAGGAATTATTGTACCAGTTACACTTTCAGTATAAGATTATCACAAAGTTTGTGTTAACAATGCAATGTTGCTGGTGCTTATAAAAGTGCAAACTTCGACAGCCGAGCTGCTGAAGTATTGTATCCATCTATCTTTTTGATTCGGATCGCTTAGCACCGAACTTTTTCAGTGTAAATGAACTTGTAGTGCTTTCGAAATGTGTAGGTGTTGCATTTAAATCACCAAATACAGGGTGGCCAATGACAACAACACAATTCATTCACAAAATTTATATACAAAATATACAAAAAAATATATAAAATTCTCGTGTCACAATGTTAGTTACCATACTCCTCCGAAACGGCTTGACCGATTTTTATGAAATTTTATATGCATATTCAATAGGTCTGAGAATCGGAAACTATCTATTTTTCAAACCCCTAAGAGGTAAGGGTTGTCCACCCCTAACTTTTTATTTTTATTTTTTTATGATTTTGCATTAAAAAATACATATAACCCTTAATTTTCATCCTTCTACCACCAACCCCCATTTTTTAATAGCGATATTAGTACTGTAATAATCTTCAACTCTCAGTGGTCGATAACTGATCAATTATTATTATCAATCGATTAGTTGATTAATGTTACAGGGAGTTCAAATATGTTCTAAGAAGTAAAAGAATGTTTTATTATAACATTTCAGAATGATTTGGCAATGTTTAAGAATGTTCCAGAATCTTGAAGATCATTCAAGAATGTTTCAGAGTGGTACAAAAAGTGAGAGAATGTTTTGAATCATTATGGGATGTTCTGGATAGTTCTAAATTCGCGAATATTCTAGAATGTTCCATCAAACGTGTAATATATTCTTACCCTAGCGACGTCGCGCCGGGTATTGCTGCTAGTTTATTTATAAAATGCCTAAATATTGTTAGTAGTACCTATTAAAAATTTGGGTTGATAGCGAGATAGATACCAGAATTATTTACTTGACGCTAAATTATTATTAGGGTTCTGCACCTCAAAAGGAAAAAGCGGAACCCTTATAGGATCACTTCGTTGTCCGTCCGTCCGTCCGTCCGTCTGTCAAGGTCCTTTTTCTCAGGAACGCGTTGAGGTATCAAGCTAAAATTTATACCAAATACTCAGGTCTACTGGCCCTTGGAACTGTAAAAAAAGCAAACTTCTAAGCCAACGTAATCAAAAGATACTGCCGATTATGCCGCAAATTTCCGCAAATTTTCGAATCAAAACCTACAGGGTACTTCCCGTGAACTCAGAATCTTGATATTTGGTACGAAGCAACGTCTTATAGCACAGATGAAGAAAAAATTTCGAAAACCGTAAATTTTTAGTTACATCATATAATAAAAATATTTTTAATAATTTTAAAGTTACTACCCCTTTCCTCACGAACGCGTAGAGGTATGAAATTGAAATTCATATCAAATACTCAGGTCTATAATACCTTAAAGCTGTAACAAAATCAAACTTCTATGTCAACGCAATCAAAAGAAACAGCAATTTAAGCCGCATATTTTCAAACTCGCAACTACTCGCAAGGGAATCAAAACCTAAAGGGTACTTCCAGTCGATTTAGAATCTTTAAATTTGGCATAAAGCAATGTTTTATAGCACATATAAAGGAAAAATTCCGAAAACCTTAAATTTTTAGTTACATCACATATAATACAGGTTTGTACGGAACCCTCGGTGCGCGAGTTCGACTCGCACTTGGCCGGTATTTTTTTTATTAGGTAATATACACAAATATAGACGAAATCGGTTATAACGAAAACAGTTATAATAAAGACGTGGATGGTTATTTTAATAGATAAACGTAAACGACGTAATTTTTTTAGTACTTGTCGGATATTAGGAGCTTCTTTATAACAGAGGTACGTTTTCATATGAAATCCTTATTTATTTGTCCTTATGTATACTTTAATTTTTGTATTTTATGAAAAACAAGCAGAATGTGTTATTAATAAAATTACTATCAATTAAATTTTTTTTTTTTTGAAAATAAACTACTTTATGTTGGTTTTATTCTGAGCACTAAATATCCAAGAAAATTATTTAAAATATCAAAAAAGGACCTTACAGGTTCTTTGCTTGGTTTAATTAAAAATTTAAGTGAAGTCAATTTTTGTAGTGAGGAACTAAAATTATTTAATTTGTAGCTAAAAAGTTTCTCAAGTAGGTAATATTCCCAAATATTGACGAAATCGGTTATAACGAAAACAGTTATAATGAAGACGTGGATGGTTATTTTAGTAGACAATCGTAAAATACGTAATTTTTTTGGTGCTTGTTGGATATAACGAGCTTCTATAACAGATAAACGTCTTCATATAAAATTCTTATTTGTTTGTCTTTATATGTATAAGAACTTTAATTTTCGTATTTCATTATTTTTATTTCGGCTATAACGAACACGGTTGTAACAAAAACATGGTTGATGGTTTTAAGTGATAAACTAAAAAGAACGAAAACACTTTTATTGGTACTTGTAATCGGGTATAACGAACCCGACTTTAAGAAAAAACCCTTATTGATGTGTTTTTAATAATACTTTAATTTTTATTAGACAACAAGCACCATGTATAGCGTCTGACATTACTTGCCCTTGCTTTTTTGAAAATTTGCCACCTTACTATGTTAATACGATTTTCATCATCTAGCGTATTGTAGGTAGGTACCTATGTAATATTTTAATGCTTTTGATTTCAGTGACTGCACTCAAGCAATTATTTATTAAAGTTATGAAACCGTTATAAAGAATTTGTTATTATGTTACAAAAATAATTACATAGGTACCTACTTACTTCTACTTGCAAAATATTGCTCTGGAAGTTATTCGCTGTTTTTGTTACGATAACCTTCGCGAAACCTTTAAAAATATTAATATATAACATTTTCTGCCTAAATAGTTACTCAATTTTAACTGTATATTTACTGTCATTACTAAGTTACACTGTAAAACATCATTCTCAATATAAAAATTACCAGTTTAAATACTTTTTTGTTGTTTTCCTCTTTTTATTGAATACTTTAGCTAAAAACTCCAAATAAAAAATCTACTTAAACAGAGATTTAGTTTAAATTAAATTTTTAATGACTAATTGAAAAAAATACAAAGATTCTCATTTTATTATTTTTCTTTTTTTCTTTCTGTTACTGAAAATTCACTTTAAATATTTACAACGTAAATTTGGTATCACCAAATCCTTTTTCTTACCAAAAACCCATTTTAAATTCCTTTCAGGACCAAAATATATCTTCTTAAAATAAAAAATATTCCAAATCGAAAAGTTTTTACTGGATTTTATTCTTCAGGAAAACAGGGGAGGAGTTTTTATTTTTTCTTGGATTGATTTCAAATCCATTAGCTGTACCTTGTTATAAGGCACCTACTTACATAGTTTTTGTTGCCATAAAAAACTAAAAGTATAGGTTTCATAAAAAGAGATTTGTTATCTATTAGTCGATTATGGTTTTTGTTAGACGTGATGATATATGATTTAGTCAATTTCAATACCCATTATTTTTTCATTGTGAATTAAGAATGATATTGACATTATAAACAAAAACTAGTAATTTGTACATAAATTATAACGAACAATTTGCGTGAACAGTGAGAAAATTTTATTTTCAATGACTTAATTCTAAAAAAAACAAAAGTGTTCACATTATTATTTTTCATTTTTCATTCTTACTGTTACTAAAAATCCACTTTAAATTATTTACAACGTAAGTTTGGTATTAATAAATCCTTTTTCTTACCAAAAACCCATTTTAAATTCGTTTCAGGACCAAAATATATCTTCTTAAAAAAATTATATTCCAAATCGAAAAGTTTTACTGTATTTTATTCTTCAGGAAACAGGGGAGGATTTTTTATTTTTCTTGGATTGATTTCAAATCCATTAGCTGCACCTTGTTATTAGGTACATACCTACTTACAGAGTTTTTGTTGCCATAAAAAATTAAAAGTATATGTTTCAAAAAGAGATTTGTTATATTTATTAGTCGACTAGCTATGCTCGCGACTTCATCCGCGTAGAATAGTGACTTTCGGCAGCATTTAAAATTTTTTTCTTCTATATCTTTATTTTTTGGGCCGTAAGCCTTTTTGCGTACGTCATTACATAAAAACTTTCATTCCTAATTTTTGTCCCCTTTAGGGTAAAATTTTTACAAACGTTAAATGTCGTATTTATATCTAATCAAAAACCTAAAAAATAAGTTTCAAGCCTCTAGCTTTATATCTACTTATCTATCTCTGTACCAAATTCTCATTTAAATCGGTTCAGTAGTTTGGGCGTGATTGCGTAACACACAGACAGACTGAGTTACTTTCGCATTTATAATATTATAGATTAATATAGTTTAATTATAGTTTAAAATAGTTTTGTATATAGCTTAGTATTCAACTACTTTTATTGATCCAAATAAACAAAACCTCTATAACTTTTTACACTTAATATTTTAATTTTCTGGGCCGTAAGCTTTTTGGACGACGTCATTACACAAAAACTTTCTTCGGCTAATTTTATCCCCTTTAGGGTAAATTTTTTACAAACATTGAATGTCATATTTATTTATATCTAATCAAAAGCCTAAAAAATAAGTTTCAAGCTTCTATCTTTAAAAATTACGGAATTTCCGCACAAACTTTCCTATTTTAACCCCTTACAACCCTTTTTTCGCATTAAAAAGTAGCCTAAATCCTTTCTAATGCTCTAGACTATCTCTGTACCAAATTTCATTTAAATCGGTTCAGTAAATTTAAGGCGAGATTGTGTAGCATACAGACAGAGTTACTTTCGCATTTATAATATTCCGCAAATTCATTTTCATCGATTTTCCCATAGGAATAAGATATTTTCCCGCAGTAAAACGTAGCCTATGTGTTAATCCAGGGAGTAAGCTAACTCCATACCAAATTTTATTAAAATCGCTACAGCCGTTTAGACGTGAAGAAGTAACAAATATACACACTCCCACACTCACAAACTTTCGCCTTTATAATATCGTATTAGTGTGATTACGGTTTTTGTTAAACTTGATGATATCTGATTCAAAGGATATTTCAATATCCTTTGATATTTCATTGTGAATGAAGAATGATATTGACATTATAAACAAAAACTAGTAATTTGTACATAAATTATAACTAACGATTTACGTAAACAGTCAGATCTATTTAAAATTTATTTCAATTGATTTTGTTTTCAATATCTTGTCTGTACTTATACTTACAGCATACGTGGTAATTAATTATTTCTGAAGATCCAAAGTGGATATTTACTTACTAAATGATTAAATTAGAAAGATGAAAACGTTTCATAGAAGAATAAAAAAAGGAAAATAATACAAGAATTTACATGCATATTTAGATCATTTTAATAGTTTTTTTAACAGCATGTCATTTGAATGTGTCATCTTTATTCGATTCAGATTTGATTCTTGAACTAAGCATATTGTAGATATTATGATTTAGTATTCAAGGGCTGGCTTGAGCCATGATTTTTCACTTACGTAGTGTGTTTCTATTTAAGGAGCAAAAATACATGATGTGGACGTATAATAATAAAACTCATTTTCAAGTCATGACTGACTGTTCCACATTTTGATTTTGATTTAAGGGAAATAGCTACTGTTTCCAAACTACTGAATTTAAAAAGCTTCCAAATGAAATAAGAAAAAGGAATCTAAAATACATTAGGAATTAATGTCAACTTTAATCAATTTATTAATTAAAAAAGGAGATAATAATGAATAGTTGCTTTTAAAATATTTGAAAAGAAGTACAAGTTTCTTAAGTTTTCAGTTTTTATGAAGTTTCTCTTTCAAAATCAATTAATTAAGAATTTATAATTATTTCTATAAAAATCGTTCAATTTTTGAATTTCTAAATGAAACGAATTTTGTTAAGACTAAAATACATAAATATGAAAGTATAAATTAAAGTTAACTTTTTTGATTATGAGACCAATTTTATTATGTATTTTATATTGGAAAAGAAAATTGTTAGACCTTCAGAAAAAAACATATATTTTCATATTTCATTTTAAAAATCGATTATTTAAGTGCTTACATATTTCTACACAAAATAGTTCGAGTTGATTTTTCAAACGAAAAGAATTTTGTTTAGTAAGTAAAATTTAAAAAAATATTTGTTGGGCCTCTTATTGGAGGACCTAAAAAATTGTATTTATGAAAATGGAAATGTTTATGTGTATATTGTCTGTACTCTAATTAAAATCCTTCATGCTTTGTTAATTGTTCTGTAACTCATTAATTTGAACTTAATATCCCTTTGTAAACTCTTGGAAATTTATTTCCAATTTACTATTCAAATTCGTTATTCGTAACATCTACAGAAACTGTAACAAAAGACTAAACAAAACGTTTAAACACTAAGCAGCACTACAGTAAAATATAAATATTGAACTATTTATAAATTATAAAAAAAAAATTAATAAATAAAGTGTATGCCTGATAATTTTTGAATGCGACTAATTTTTTATATTGTAAGAGAAAATTGTTGCACCTTAAGAGTCTTAAAAGATCAATTTGTTGTAATCCTTCACCAAATAAGAACAAATTAGATCTCCTTTTTTTATTTTTTTTATGACGACTGCGTTCTTAAATGAAAACCTTTGGCAATACGATTAATCTGTGAAGAGACTTAAGTATATATTTGTAAGTAAAACGGTTAAGTCTGCAAAAAGTTTCGTTTTCCTCGAAGGCATTGAACTTTATGTTCGTTGGTGTATTGTATGAAGATGTGCTGCAGGATAATCCGAAATCCCATTAGGTACAAAGTCCATACAAAATATATCCTACATTGTCAAACGTAATAAATGAATGTTTTCCAAAAAGGTATGAAAGATACTTACTCGTCAAGTTCTTCATCTGCCCAATTGTGATCCATTGATGAACGATTGATAATAAATTTAATAACACGAGTAAAAGGACCGAAAACGAGAGGCACCTCTGCAGCCACCAGGAGTAAACTACACAGAAAGTTAAGGGCGCGACTTGTTGGTTAGTGGAGTATCGACCGCTGTTGGAAGGCCGGAGCACTCTTTAAATCCTTGTTCACAAGGGAAAGCCCAATTGCACATACGGAAAATGAAACGGAGGAAAACTGACAGAGTTATGCGCACCATCGACGAAAAATGTTCAGAAAGTTTTAAAGGATAACCATCTAACCATCAGGATTCAATGATCCTCTGAAGGACGAAACCAAAGCAGAACAACAAATAAAAAGGGCATTTGGTTGGAACTTCTACACAAAAAAAGAACACCCCCCAATTGACAATATTTTTTTTAAGCTCTTCCTGAACGGGAATTTATCAAAACTCCTCCAGAAATCTTTATCTAGTACTTAATGGAATATTTGGTAAAAATAAGAGGGTGGACTTTTCTGGAGGTCCTTTAATAAAGTTTACATTAAATAGAGAATGGGGGCGGTATACTGGACCTGCAGAACTAAAAAAAAGGTAAAGGTTATAATGTGCTGCAATAAGGGCAGCTCATGACTCGTTTTTTATCTTCTTGACGTTACCAAGACTATTAAGTATAAATTTTGAACATGATTGTGGGATGGCCCTTTACAGGACACGTTTCGTGTAGTTTACTTTGAATAGGGGTTGTACATAGGATCTGCAGAACTACAGAACTACAAAAAAACAATTGAGCTTAATGTGCTGCAATAAGTGCAGCTCATGACTTGTTTTTCTATCTTCTAGACGTTACCAAGCCTATTAAGTATAAATTTTGAACATGATTGTGGGATGGCCCTTTCCAGGACTCGTTTCGTGTAGTTTACTTTGAATAGGGGTTGTACATAGGATCTGCAGAACTACAGAACTACAAAAAAACAATTGAGCTTAATGTGCTGCAATAAGTGCAGCTCATGGCTCGTTTTTTTTATCTTTCAGACGTTACCAAGTCTACTAAGTATAAATTTCGAACATGATTGTGGGATGTCCCTTTCCAGGACTCGTTTCGTGTAGTTTACTTTGAATAGGGGTTGTACATAGGATCTGCGGAACTACAGAACTACAAAAAAAATTGAGCTTACTGTGCTGCAATAAGTGCAGCTCATGACTCGTTTTTTATCTTCTGGACGTTACCAAGCCTATTAAGTATAAATTTTGAACATGATTGTGGAATGGCCCTTTCCAGGATTCGTTTCGTGTAGTTTACTTTGAATAGGGGTTGTACATAGGATCTGCAGAACTACAGAACTACAAAAAAACAATTCAGCTTAATGTGCTGCAATAAGTGCAGCTCATGACTCGTTTCTTTTTTTTCAGACGTTACCAAGCCTATTAAGTATAAATTTTGAACATGATTGTGGGATGGCCCTTTCCAGGACTCGTTTCGTGTAGTTTACTTTGAATAGGGGTTGTACATAGGATCTGCAGAACTACAGAACTACAAAAAAACAATTGAGCTTAATGTGCTGCAATAAGTGCAGCTCATGACTTGTTTTTTTATCTTCTAGACGTTACCAAGCTTATCATAAATTCTGCATAAGATTGTAGGGTGGTCCTTTCTGGGACTCCTTTGATGTACTCGACATAATAAATAAATAAAGGCGGTATATAAGAGCTGCAGGCCTACAGAACTATAAAAAAACAATGTAACAATTTAGATTTATGTGCTGCAATCAGTGCAGCTCATTTTCACGTCTCCTGGACACTTCCAAGCTAATTATAAATTCTTCATAAATTTATTTTCAGTTTAAAGATCCTGATGATGCTCTCATAGGCCAAAATCTTTACTGTGAGTACTTCTGATAAATTGCATTTATATTTAATTAAATATCTTTTAATATTGTTTAAAATAATAATGATACTTGTTATGTAATGTTATTTTCAATATAGACTAAATTTTGCTCATGTTTAATTCATTAAAATATAATGGCGACCTTCGTTTTACGCTTCAATTAAAATATTCCGGAAACGGTAAGAGAAAGACGCTTTTTGTACGCGAGTCTGATTCAATGTTTAGAATTCATTCATAACTTTACAACAACCAAAGACAATGAAATAGTTTTAACAAAGGACACTATCATAAATTTATCCAGGCCTTTAAGCAATTGAAAGTGTTGATTTTGTAAGAAGTAATTAAAATTGTAACTTTGGAATTGATATTCCAGAATTATTAATCAAAAATTCTAGAAGTAAATATTTGGTGTTGACAATAAATAAAATAAAATAAAAATAAGTCAAAATATGTTCATTTATTTTTCTGACCTTGCCAGATATTATCAGCGCAAAGAGCTTATGTATACATATATTTTTTTTAATTCAACCAATATTTTCAAAATAGGGGATTTAAAAAGTTTCCAAAAGAATATCAAGGAAAATTCTAAAATACAAAATAAAATATTTATCAATTAACAATAAAAAAAGACTTTGGTTTCTGATATTTAATTGATTAAGAGGAGGAAATATATAATATTATAAGATTACAAATTTTGAAGTTCTTATGAAACTTAGGTTCTGGTACTATCACCATTCAGGATCGTCTTGTACATATTATTTTTATTTTAATTAATTTATAATGGTAATGGTAAGTCAGAGTTTTTGTCTGTAAGATTAGAAAAAAAAATAGTAAATTATGGATTTCAAATAACAAATAAAATACTTAATCTTTTGCGTTTCTTATTACATAATTTGGATGAAATTTCAAGATATTCAAATTGTTCCAATGTCAGAAGAATCAATTAATTTTTGCAAGTAAAAGTATTAATAAAATAAATGATAACCAAACCTAATTCAGAAACCGCAATCGTTTGAAACAATCACTTTTGAAAGTAAAAAAATTGATTTAATAACAAAGAATTTAAATAATCAACTAATTTGATTAGCAAACGCCGTTTAAACACAACATCATTTCCATTATTGCTTAATAAAATATGAATTTATTTCTTTTACGTTAGTCCTTAAGGGTTGATATTTGAGCCTTTTGGTCCTCTTTATTTTTTTAAAATATAAAATTTGAATCTCAAAATGTTAACCCGTTGGCAAAAAAATGTTGAAGAAGAAAGATAGACAATGTTTCCTAAAACAATTTAAAAGTAATTAAAATTTTTAAATTGTCGTTAATTCTCCTTAATTTAATTGTGATGGAAGAAAATGCGCGTAATTATTTGTGAATGTTGAGGGCGGTAACACGCGTCTAAAGTTTAACCTAATAAACGGCTTTAATTCTCTAACAGAATTTATCTGTGCTTCCGGATTAAGCCAGCCAACCGAGCCAAGGCTGACTAATCAACAATACACCATCAATTCACCTGTCTTTAAGGTCAGTCTTCCAACTATTGCCCCATCACATTACTATTTACTTAAACCAACAAAAAATCGCAAACCGCGTATAAATACATTCACCCTGCTTTCACACCTCAGTTCGGATCGGTCTCTCCAATAGTGCTCTTTCAAAATCGACATCTCAAAATGTTACGTCATATAGTTACCCTCACAACACTCTCCCTTATGGCATTTACAACGACAAGTGGTACAAAAGATGACCAAGAAAACATGTACCGATTCAGGTATCAACAGGCCGACTTGATGAAAACAGCGGAAACGAAAGCTCCTGTTAGTGAATACGAGGTAGCAGAAGGATATCTTCCAAACGACGAATTACATCCAGAAGCCTCCCTGGGATACATGAGTACAGCAGGGATGGGAGGAGCAGGATTTGGTGGCGGTTATTATCCTGGTGCATTTATGGCAGGCGGTGGAGGCATTGGAATGGGTGGTGCTGGAGGAATTGGAATGGGTGGTGCAGGAGGTATTGGAATGGGTCATGCTGGAGGCATTGGAATGGGAGGAATAGGAATGGGTGGAGGAGGAATCGGAATGGGAGGAGGGGGAGGCATTGGTCATCACCATATCGGTTATCCAGGTATGATCGGAGGTGGAGGACTAATGGGAGGATTTGGCGGGGAAGTCATAGACAAAAAAGCCTTCGTGGACGAAGGAAAAAAAGCTGGAGGAGGGACATTCGAAAAGGCGGGGGGTCAGGTCGGTCAAGAGTTCAAAGAGGGACAGGGAGGCTACAACAAGGGAAAAGTATTCGTGAACAACGCGCAAGCAGCAGATGGGTACGAAAAGCAAAAGGCAGGAGAAAAGAAAGCCGTTGAGGACGGAAAAACGTACTACGGTGGAAAAGCATTTAATCAAGAAGGTAACTAACACAAAAAAATTATGCGCAAAATCATACTACTATTTTCTTTTTTATTAAAAACATTATAATAGGTAAAAATGCTGGAGAAAAGTCGGGTAAAGCAGGTCACAAAAAGGGCCACAAAATCAAAGGATACAAAACAACTCATCACAAAGATGAGTCAGGTAAGACAGAAGAATTTTATGACGAAGAACACGACGAAGGATCCGACTATTTCCACAAGAACGAGAAGGGCGCCTTTGGTGAGAATGCTGGGGCTGCCTTCAAAGGAGGCCACGACAATGGTGTATTCAATTCCGGTGAGAAAGGACACCAAGCTAATTATAAAAAGGAAGAGCTGCTTAACAAGGACAAAGCTGAACAGGGTCAATTCGGTTCATCGAAATTCGGAGGAAACCAAAAGGCATACGGCCTCAATAGTGGCATTGATCATCATTCTTTGCATGAACTTCAAGAAGGCAATAAAATGTATAAGCACTTTCCCTACCACGTCCCTTTTCACAAAGGGGTAGGTAGAAAGTAGAAGTATGAAGAAACTCATGTTGAGTTTTAGACCATTGATTATATTGAATGCGATTTTGTATGTAAATTGTACCTATCTGTGTTTCTTAATTTATTCTCTACTTTAATAAAAAGCCTCATTAATTTTTTACACTGAGTTTTTATTTTTTGCATTTATGTATCTAACAAAATAATGGAATCAATACAAGGTCAATCAAAGTGATTTTAAGTGACTAGTGTTTCAATAAATCTATCTAATGTATAATTTTAAAATTCATGCATAAATTCTTCTCTTTATTTATTAGTTAAAAGGGCATCCTTATAATTTTTTAGTATATTACTAAATCGTCCAAAAATTTAAAAGAAAAAAATAATTAGGCTTTTTCTGAAAACTTAATTAAAATTTCAAAATAATATTTCAATACAGTCTGGAGATACATAGGTAGGCTGAAAAAGAACACCCTGTATACTACTACGTTTCACCTTTTGCTTCTCGTGTATCTTCTATAACGGGTGTTTTATTAAAGGGTGGGCTATTTAAAATGTTGTTTCAAAATCAAAAAACAAAGATATTATTGCAAATTGTGCCTTGCAGATATTTTATTCGAAACTACCGGGTACGAATAGATACGGTATTTTGTAACACTTACATTTCTCTTTCAAACAAGCCTAAGTTTGCTAAAATCAGATTAGATGTTTAAAAGATACAGCAATTTAAATTAGACGTTCAGGTGCTTCCCCCATTTTTATAATGGTCGGTACGCCAATGAGTCTAAGACAAAACTTATGCGGAATTTTTCAGACTTTTTAATGATGTTATTTAAGTTATAGTTTAATATGAGAATTTTCGAAGAAGTCATAAACTTTATGATTCACTCAATCAATTACGCTCCCTTGCTGTGAAATGCGGAGCCTAAAAAAATCCCAAGATTTTCTCATAGGCATTTTAGTAATATATTTTTTTTTAATTTCTATACCCTATAGTTTCCAATATATGCCACCCTTAATGAAACACCTAATATAAAGAATTGTATTACAGATAATTATGTAGTTTGCTGGAACATTCTTTCGAGTACCAAAACTTTTAAATTAAGTTAGTTTAAGAAAAACTTCGTTCTGTTACCTCTTACAAGTATACAGGAGTGTTTTAATTTGCATAGGCACGTTTAATACGCTTATACTCTTTATTAGCAATTGTATTGTTTATTATTTTGCATTTTCTTAAATTAAAAGGTTCACAATTAAACGCGTATTAAATCTGCTACGTGTTTGTTTATTACCTATCAATTCGAACTTGACCTACTTCTCTGTATTATAATGTTATTCACTTTATTATATAAATCGCAATTTCACGCCGTTATGATTAAACAAAGACGGATTAATTACTGCACACACATCCACTAATTAGGAAACAAATGTTACTCCATTATTTATTTATGTGTATTATTAAGATTATTTATTTTACCACTTTGGATACAAATTTTTGTTTCTTGAGTTTTTTTAATGTTTATATTGATAACACTTTTTTGTATTATAGGCCCCAAATTTTACTTCACAACGATCTCAAAGGAATCGATTCATGTAAGTTTTATAATATTTCGCCAAATTTAATACAAAACAAAATAAAAAAAAGACGTGATCAGTCAGACAATTTATTATTATTATGTACAAGCTACATACGTACAATATTTATTTAGCCTCGTTTCTACATAAATATAATATGCTACTAATTTACGATATTTCAACAAAATATTTGCACAATATACGTACTAATTCTTATCAGTAATATGAATTATATTTTGCACATTAGCAGAAATAATTACAGTGTGAGGAAGTTTTTCTTGAGCAATAAGAAGGGTATGAATGTGTAAAACTAATTCTTTGTCCAGATGATAGAAATTAAATTTTTATAAATATTTAATTTCCGTTAATGTGCTCAAGTCTTTTTTATTACCACGCACAAGTAGATACACAATGTCACATCGATACATACGATACATAGTTACTTTAATTAAAAATAAATCGTTTCAAATTTAGAAAATTATTTTATCCAGTTCGTAAAATCATTTATTGTACCATCTGTTTTTTTTTTATTTAATTGACCAACGAAATTAACAAGAATTATTAAATACACACAAAAGATAAAATGGATCAAAATGAAAGCATTTGTTATATTAATCGACTGTAATATATTGTCGTTTTATTAGAAGATACGTAATTTCGGACATGCACCTATTTCTTTTTTTTAATGAGGGTATAAAAAGCCAATAACAATAACAGCACCGATTTGCTTGTGAAAGAAATTTTTGAGAATACTATAAACCGACTGTAATTTAAAATAGTTTAGATGAATAATTTGCTACATACAAGGGATTTCTTAATTGTCTTTTCTCGCAGAAAAATCACCCAAAATTTTTAAAAATAAACAGCATATTTTTATGTGCTTAACAAAATATACAAAAATATGTTTTTGACAAGTTTCTCTAAAACCTCTAAATATTTGAAGATAAGGTAATTTTACTATTATCACTTAAATCACAATGTTCTCGTATAATTTACGTGTACATGAGTTTTCAGCACTTATATACACCACTACAATACACAACAGACTACGTATATGTATGTATATTTCTAATATAAGACAAAAATATAATATAAATAGCAGTTCTAAGATAATAAATTAATTAATTGTATATAAGATAAAATAGTAGTGTTTATCACTGCGTTGTTCTTTGGTCAAAGAGGGTCATGAAAGCGACTAGACTAATACGTAAAATTATGGCTTGGAAAGACAGCTCTTGCTAACTTCTCTTTCTTTGGATCTATTAAATTACGGTAATGCCTTGTGAAAATCAGACCTATAATCTAATTAAGGGAAGAAAAAAAAAACAAAAAAAAAAAATGATAAAGTGCATTTTAAAATAAAAAGTGCTTTTTATACTGTTTGGGGCTCAGACTTTATTTAAAATTTATAATACGAAATGATCTCTTTAAAATACCACGAAATTCTATAGAATTTGAAGTAAAATTATTTCCACTTTAAGTTATATTATCATTCATTAATTGAAACGAAAAGCAGGAAACAAAATCAAATCGTACAACGGAAACAAATTTTATTTGCCTATATATATATCTTATCAGTTGTAGTGGGAGCCCCAATCAGCATAATTATCAGGTCAAAGCCTTCGCAGCTTATTAAATTTTTTAAGTGGTTATAATTAAATAAGTTTTTCATTACTAGAGCGAAATGAATATTAGACCCACCACAAGTTTATTAGATGAGAAGAAACTAGAGGAAAGCACTCGGATTGGCTCTAGGGTCTTTCTGATTACGATAGCGAACCGTTAACCAAACACCCAAAAACTGTAACATGCACAAACAGGACTATTAAATCGCAAACTGACCATAATATTTAAAAATACAACATACCATAACATTTTCAATTAAAAAAATTAACTTGAAACTAAATATTTACAATAGACATTGATACTCTTTACTTGTACAATAGTTTTGAAGAGAACTGATTAATTAAACTAACTACAAGAAATTCATTTTCAAGCAAAAGATGTAAAGGTTTAAATAAGATAAAAGAACATCTTTAAAAAAAAATTAAATTAAAGACCAGTTGTTAGTAAAAATTAGGCATATTTTTATCAAAAAATTGGACTCGATTGTAGTATACTTCAAACGCTTAACGACCACTATTTGAGTAATATAAAAATTTAATACAAAATAGCAATGAAGGCTAATGAAATAATGAGCCTTAAATTGTTAAAATACCACCAAAAATAGCTACTTTACAAAGGACGATAATGCTATACTTAAACAGCATATCTGTCCACTAAATATTTTGTTTTAATGTTTTTGTTCCTGTAAAGTTTGTATTATTTATTCAAAGCAAGTGTATTTAAATAATAAAAAAATATTGGGACAAATTGAAAAATTGTTTTTGCTATTAGAATGGTATGGAATTTACAAAACAACACAAACACCAAGCACTTTCTTTTTCAAATTACTGAAAACAAATATACAATACATGATTCTTATGAGTACTTGTTATAATTAAATTCTCGAATTTAAAAAATATGGAACATAAATATTTGGTTATTTAAAGGACTAGGGTTGATAAGAGCATGAAAATGATCCCCATAACTAGAAATTTGAATTTTTCTAAGAATTCTTTTATTAGATAAATATTTTGTTCCCTATTTTTATTATGGATTATTATAATTATATAAATAAGAACAAAAGCACTAATATAGATGCCATTTTCATATACTTATACAAATATTGACCCTTGCCCTTTAATATACTGTGTACTATTTGAAATAATTTACTTAAAAGTTAGTTTAAGGTTTTTGTTAATAATTATTAAAAAAAAATTATTGTTACAGAACTTGAGTAAAGAGGAACTGGAGCCTTTAAAAATAATGATACAGTTCCAGTTTCTCTTGTATTATTAGAAAAAAGAAAAGCAATAAGAGCATTTGTCTTAGTTTTTTTACCTCAGTAAAGCTGAAGAAAAGTCCAATCCAACCACATAGTTTAAAAGCATAATTAATTGTACTCTGCAGTTTATTCATACAAGAGGGGCATTCACATTTGGGATTATGGTCAAAATCATGACAGCATTTTGGCTACAAAAGATGTACATATATATAATATTTTAATTCCATATCAATTTGCATATCTTACAATCTTAATTAAATGTCTTACCTTAATTAAATCACAACTTGGATGACCCATTTTAGTGTTGTTTAATTTAATTTCTTTATCAAATCCACAACAAGTAAATACATCTTGAACTTTAGCTTTTGTATTGTCATCCACACGTCCCCAACCCTACATATACACAAATAGTATTATAATTGCAAATTGTATTAACTGTAAACTGACCTGTTCTGCCAATTGTTGCTGTTGTTCCATATTAACTCCTAAACAGGCACAAGCAACTGAAAATTGGATTAAAAACAGGAGGAAAAGAATTACCATGTACTAAAAAACATTAAGGATAAATCTACTGAATATATCTAAAAGTATAAAACGATTAAAGGATACAAAAAATAACATAACTTGATGGTGTTTAACTGCACCAACCAGTCCGAGTAAAGAAATTAGAAATAGTATTATTCCACATGCCAGAATGCCCCCTACGATTGGCAAATTGGTCACTATAGATGCTGCCCTTCCATATACAGCAACACCAGTCAATACAAAGGCTACTAACTACAAAAATATTAATATAATATGTTTTCTGTTTTGACAAACATCAGTCACTTACTATGTAGAGAACATTTAATGAAATAAGGGCATTTTTGGAACAAGTAAACCCACCACACATTTTTTAGCACCCAAATTTACTACGTCACTTAATAATTTGATGGAACACTTGAAAAGTTCCACAAATTAATAAGTCCACTTCACTAACAAACAAAGTTACAAATTAATCAATCAAGTTAAATAGAACATGTGAAGTTAGCTAACATTCAAATCGTCTTTTTAATAATAATGAAGTTGGCAAATTTTTAATTTTTTAAATATTTTGTTCAATTAGCAAAAACGCAGACAATGTTTATTAAAAGGTATTAATTTTTATTTCCGCAAAAATAATAATAAATGTTTCCTTTTCTACTATATATTTTACTTACTAACGTTAATCATGTATGAACTATCTATGAATTTGAATATAATATTTTATCTATGAATGAAGTAAACATGTGGTTGGCAGTTTTAACCTCAATTTTCTAATAGTTATTGTAACACAGTAATTTTATTTATTAAATAATTAAAGACTTAATTATAACAATTTTTTGATAATGTCGGAGACTATTGCCCTTAAGAAGAAATCACAAAAAAAGGTCACACTTCGTGCTGCAAAAATTAAACATGGACTGAAGGTATATGTATTGCTATACACTAATCATTCTTTATTTAATTAAGAAACTTTTTACAGACGGGGAAAAATTTAAAAAATATTGAATAAGTTGATTAAACATCGTATGAAAGGAACAGGAATAGTGCTATTAAAACATTTACCACATGGATTTTATGAAAATGAATTACGCAAATACTTCTCTCAGTTTGGGGAAGTGCTACATGTTGTAGTGTGCAGGTCTATGAGGACAGGACAAAGCAAAGGTTACGCCTTTATTCATTTTGCTGAAGAGGATGTTGCAAAAATTGCAGCAGAAACTATGGATAATTATTTAATGTTTAAAAAAAGGATGATAGGTAAAATACAGTAATAGACCTTTTGTTGATTTATTTAAACATCTTGTATCCTTGTAGCTAAATTCTTAACTCCTTCTGAAGCTCCTTCAAAGATATTTAGAAGAAAACCAATAGCACCAAATAATATTCCTTTGAAAAAGATTAGAGACAAAATGAATAAAAGAAAAAATGCACCACTATCAGAAAATCAGTATAAGGAGAAATGTAAAGAAAAACTTTATAAAGTACGAAGAGTCACAAATAAGCTTACTGCATTGGGCATAGATTACAGTATAGATGTCAAAAATGTACCTAATCTTGAAAAGAAAAAGCGAAAGATGTCCAAAAGAAGTAAAAAGGCTGCTAAGAATTCTAATAAATTAGAGGAATAAATTAAAGGAAACAATTAAAAATAATAAATAAAAATGAATAGACTCATTTTATTATAAGTTTAAACTTTAAAATAATACAAATTAATATGCAAATTTTTAAATAAAAGGACTTCTTCAGTTAGATTAATATTTTACTTTTTGGCTGCAGCTTTGCTCTTTTTGATTTCATCCTTCTATTCTGAAACCAAACTTTTACCTAAAATATAAAACTCAAATTATTGAACTTATATAAAAATGCATTTCAAATCAATTAAAAAAGTATAGTTTCTGAAGATAATTAAATTGTTTTTATTTAAAGTGTATGCAACCTTAACATCACGAATGTTATGCAATTAGCACTTGTCAAGTAATTGTTTATAATTACAAATAATAATTAAACATTATTCCACGGTTTACAGCGTATTATTTTAAAGGGTAATAATTATATTATTACTTTAAATTTCCACTTTTATTAAAAAATGTAGTAATTAAGATAAAAATAGGCTACAAAGTGGAGTCAAAAATGTGTGCAACCCAATAAGCTTCTCCAACAGTGATAGGGAAACATAAATTGGTTAATAATTTATAATCCATTAGAAAATATATATTTTTTATTTGATAATCAATGTTATAAACATATAATAATATGGACAATACACGAATTCGTTTCCACCCCGCAAGTTTGTTTATCAGGAATGTAGGTATGTCAATGATTTTAATGAAGTAAATCACTAATTGCTTTTTTATCGTTTGTAAACAATATTTTTATGATTCTGCGTTACTACAGATTAATAACTTTTTACAGTTAGGTCAAGACATTAAAATTTATGTTCACGTTTATATTTTTATTTTGAAAAATATTAACACCCACGTGAATAATAGTCTAAAAATTAAAAAAAATTTAATTACCTGTCTTTCTGTAAGATTAAGGGCAGTAGCAATTTCATATCTTCTCAAACGTGTTAAATAATTTGAATTTTCAAATTCTGTTTCCAGTTCTAAAATTTGTTCTTTAGTAAACGCTGTACGCTCTTTTCTTATGGATTTTGAAGAACAGCAAGATGAATGATTATCTGTAAAATAATAAAAAGATAAAGATTAAGATTCAAAAAGAGGTATTTTATTTTACTTTTATTACCTATTACTATGTCATTATCTTCATTAATTTCTCTACAAATATTTTGTTTTCCTGAGTTAGTTATAAAAGTATTCCAAATAGGTAATTTGTTATCATATCGATTTTCGTATCGATCAAAAATTCTATTTTTGTGTTCAATACTTATAAAATTATTTTGCTGATTTAAGTTATCACCATTTCCATTCACTTTCACTGCAAAACGCGCACTATCACGATTAGGCAAACAGTAATTTAAACACGTGTTATAAAGATGATAATTTCCTATGTAGGATCTGTCGTTTTTCTGAAAGTCATCTTTCATCCAAGAAAATTTTGAAGTTAAATCGTAATTTAGAGTAGGAAAATTAAATTTTGGATTATCCATTTCACAGATGAGTGAGTAGGTGAACTTCTGAAACTTGTTAGCGCAAAAACTGATGTGGAGGGTGGAACATCTCAGGTTTTTGTTTCTGTTTCCTGTCTCGTATATTTTGGAAGATCCAATAGGAAACCAGTTAATTTGTTCTAAGTGGATGGAAATAGCTTAATTGGCCGGAACGTCCAGAATGATAGCTTTCATCTGCATTTGGTTTTAATAAGAAATACTTACCTAACATTTATATTATCACAAAAATTATTAATTGGGGGTTTCGAACCCTTATAACTCGTCAATTGTACTTTATATTTTAGTTATAGAACATTTTACAAAATATATATTTAATTTTCATTTCATGAAGGATTGGAGCTTTTAGATTCTAATTCTACAAAACGTTTCGTATTCTACATTGGGAGACATCTTCAGTAAATTGCATGACGATTTAGTATATAGCCTTTTAGTCCAGAAACCATAAATTTTTCATTAAACAAGCAATTTAATTTTAAAATATTCATTCTTGCCCTTGAAGCCTTCACCTTACAGACAGTTGTAACAAACTTCAATGCTTTAATTTTATCCTATAAACAATTAAATATGGGTTTAGATTTCGCAATAAATACCTTTTAGCATAGATATATAATACCAATAGGCATTAATCATTTTATTTTTGCGAATATCTCACATGTGATGTGTCAGTTGGTTGTTGGTGCTTTAAAAATAATATTCTACCACGTGAAGGAAAGGAAAACGAAACTGGTTCATGTAAACAATCTAAAGGAAGTTTTACCTCACCTTCGTGTATCATTTAAAGCACAAGGTTTCATATTACTTGCAGAAAAGGTCGCAGGAGACAGGCAGTCTGAAGGATAAAATATTACGTATATATAGAGGGTGCAGACCTCCCTCAGAGTTCCGCCTCTTCAGAACACCCTGACAGAAACTTAATTAGAAGTAGAATATTCTTTTTTATGTTAATATTATCGCCAGTGGCGGATTTACACATTTGCCGCCCGTACTGACACCTGCCATTCTATACACTAGTTCACAATCAATTTTTTGTCAATGAAATTGCAACTTTATTATTGTATTATATTTTTATCAGATTAATCAATAAATATTGATACTAATTCATTAGGATTAAAAATGTAAGAATGTTAAGAAGAACTTTCCTTGAATGGATATTTACAGCTTTTATTCATTACAATATTATCATTATTGTTTTTTCTTAATTTTAATTATCATCATTCTAAGAAATGTATAATATTTATGAAATTCTGTGCAACAATATGCAATTTTTTACGTGTAAATTTATTAAATTTTTATTCTACACTCAAACAGGTTGTTAGTATCATCAGAAATATCAATAGAAAAGTATTAATTTTCCACATATATATCTATATAATATTTATTATTGTTATTTTTAAGCAATTTTTTTCGGATCCCATTTCTTTTCGAATAGATTTATTTAAGTGGTGAAACATATTACACATTAATTGAATTGTGTTGGTGGACCTAAAGAAAAAATTATGGCAATAATTAATTTAAAAAATAGGTAAAAATACTCAATTTAACATGTTATACTTAAACGCTATTGGAATATTTTAAAAATTCAAAATCACAATAGTATATTTTATAAATAAGCGTTTAGTAATTTTTCATATACAGACGTTAGTGTATTCAGTATGCTGTATAGAACTAAGATATTGTAATTTTTGTTGATTTTTTTGAGCCTCGTTTTATTCCGTGTATATGATAATAATTTTTTTTTATTTCTGTAGGACAAAAAAATTTTTGCCGCCCCCTAAAATCTGCCGCCCTAGGCTCTAATCTATTGAGCCTGCTGGTAAATCCGCCACTGATTATCGCACTTACAATAACAGAAAAGAAAAGGTTCGTTTTAAAAAAACTTTATCTAAAATAAACTACCCACACAAATACTCGAATTATTCATATTTCAAATTAAAAGAAATAATCCACAAATACCCAAAGTATTTATATTTTTAGAAATAGATGATTTTGCAAAGAATTGCATTTTCTTTAGTTATTATTATTTAATTATCCTGACAGTTTTTTTTTCAAAATGACATGTTGGATTGGATTAAATCGTCATTTATTTTTTGCATATTCTGTTTGAAACTAAAAGAAATTATCCAAAAATAACGAAAGTATAATTTTTTTTTCAAATGGATGATTTTGCAATAAATCGTACTCACTTAAGTATAATTGTTTGGATTTACTAAAAAGAAAATCCCTTCCATCCTTTGCTAATTAGATTCTGTTTCCAAAGAAGTGTTAAATAAATATTAGCTTTTTATCTAAAATTAGTAGATGATTTTATAATGAATTTGATACCCTTTAGTGACTATTATATTATACTAAAAATAGTTTTTTTTTTAATATTTTGTTTTCGTATAATTTAGTTTTGTTTGCTAAAAAAAAATTTTTTTTATCCTTTGCAGATTCAGCTTTCAAAAAATGTTAAATAAATATTAGTTTTATTTGAAATACGACAAATATTTGTACTAGTGAAGGTAAATAATCGGGCCCTAATGATAGCCTATGATGCTATTTTTACTTAATTTATTCTCAAGGCAATTCGTTGCGTGTCCTGGACATGCTATTGAAATGTATGAATGCAATTGCAATAAAAAAGTGAACAAAATATAAAAAAATATGTAACATGTAACAAAATTCTTCACTATTACTCTTTTTTTACAAATTTATATTTTATAAGTTGAATAGTAGATCGACTTTTGCCCACGACTTCGTTCTCTCAGATATGCGAAATACCTATGTTGTAAAGGCTCACCACAACCATTAATAAAGTTATTGTAATTAACATAAAAGTAAAACAGGAAATAGGTAAATATGTGATACACTATGTAATTATTAATTGTATTATGAGTGTAACCAGTAACTGCTATTAAGAGATTGAATTGTAACTATAATTTACATTTAATCTTCTGATAATTTTTTTTTTAATTAGGCACTTACTCACAAATAAGGCGAAGCAAGAACAAAGGATCAATCAAAAGCATAAAGCAACTTTTATATATGCATTCCACCCCTATTTAAAATTATAAATTTCACTTTAAAACTGGAGCCTTTAAAAATAATGATACAGTTCCAGTTTCTCTTGTATTATTAGAAAAAAGAAAAGCAATAAGAGCATTTGTCTTAGTTTTTTTACCTCAGTAAAGCTGAAGAAAAGTCCAATCCAACCACATAGTTTAAAAGCATAATTAATTGTACTCTGCAGTTTATTCATACAAGAGGGGCATTCACATTTGGGATTATGGTCAAAATCATGACAGCATTTTGGCTACAAAAGATGTACATATATATAATATTTTAATTCCATATCAATTTGCATATCTTACAATCTTAATTAAATGTCTTACCTTAATTAAATCACAACTTGGATGACCCATTTTAGTGTTGTTTAATTTAATTTCTTTATCAAATCCACAACAAGTAAATACATCTTGAACTTTAGCTTTTGTATTGTCATCCACACGTCCCCAACCCTACATATACACAAATAGTATTATAATTGCAAATTGTATTAACTGTAAACTGACCTGTTCTGCCAATTGTTGCTGTTGTTCCATATTAACTCCTAAACAGGCACAAGCAACTGAAAATTGGATTAAAAACAGGAGGAAAAGAATTACCATGTACTAAAAAACATTAAGGATAAATCTACTGAATATATCTAAAAGTATAAAACGATTAAAGGATACAAAAAATAACATAACTTGATGGTGTTTAACTGCACCAACCAGTCCGAGTAAAGAAATTAGAAATAGTATTATTCCACATGCCAGAATGCCCCCTACGATTGGCAAATTGGTCACTATAGATGCTGCCCTTCCATATACAGCAACACCAGTCAATACAAAGGCTACTAACTACAAAAATATTAATATAATATGTTTTCTGTTTT
The DNA here is from genome assembly GCA_029378335.1 of Agrilus mali. Taxonomy (NCBI): domain Eukaryota; kingdom Metazoa; phylum Arthropoda; class Insecta; order Coleoptera; family Buprestidae; genus Agrilus; species Agrilus mali. Next base: position 9,990,792 of record CM055663.1, on the reverse strand, counting down.
GACAAACATCAGTCACTTACTATGTAGAGAACATTTAATGAAATAAGGGCATTTTTGGAACAAGTAAACCCACCACACATTTTTTAGCACCCAAATTTACTACGTCACTTAATAATTTGATGGAACACTTGAAAAGTTCCACAAATTAATAAGTCCACTTCACTAACAAACAAAGTTACAAATTAATCAATCAAGTTAAATAGAACATGTGAAGTTAGCTAACATTCAAATCGTCTTTTTAATAATAATGAAGTTGGCAAATTTTTAATTTTTTAAATATTTTGTTCAATTAGCAAAAACGCAGACAATGTTTATTAAAAGGTATTAATTTTTATTTCCGCAAAAATAATAATAAATGTTTCCTTTTCTACTATATATTTTACTTACTAACGTTAATCATGTATGAACTATCTATGAATTTGAATATAATATTTTATCTATGAATGAAGTAAACATGTGGTTGGCAGTTTTAACCTCAATTTTCTAATAGTTATTGTAACACAGTAATTTTATTTATTAAATAATTAAAGACTTAATTATAACAATTTTTTGATAATGTCGGAGACTATTGCCCTTAAGAAGAAATCACAAAAAAAGGTCACACTTCGTGCTGCAAAAATTAAACATGGACTGAAGGTATATGTATTGCTATACACTAATCATTCTTTATTTAATTAAGAAACTTTTTACAGACAGGGAAAATTAAAATATTGAATAAGTTGATTAAACATCGTATGAAAGGAACAGGAATAGTGCTATTAAAACATTTACCACATGGATTTTATGAAAATGAATTACGCAAATACTTCTCTCAGTTTGGGGAAGTGCTACATGTTGTAGTGTGCAGGTCTATGAGGACAGGACAAAGCAAAGGTTACGCCTTTATTCATTTTGCTGAAGAGGATGTTGCAAAAATTGCAGCAGAAACTATGGATAATTATTTAATGTTTAAAAAAAGGATGATAGGTAAAATACAGTAATAGACCTTTTGTTGATTTATTTAAACATCTTGTATCCTTGTAGCTAAATTCTTAACTCCTTCTGAAGCTCCTTCAAAGATATTTAGAAGAAAACCAATAGCACCAAATAATATTCCTTTGAAAAAGATTAGAGACAAAATGAATAAAAGAAAAAATGCACCACTATCAGAAAATCAGTATAAGGAGAAATGTAAAGAAAAACTTTATAAAGTACGAAGAGTCACAAATAAGCTTACTGCATTGGGCATAGATTACAGTATAGATGTCAAAAATGTACCTAATCTTGAAAAGAAAAAGCGAAAGATGTCCAAAAGAAGTAAAAAGGCTGCTAAGAATTCTAATAAATTAGAGGAAACAATTGTTGAGGATATTAAAAACAATGAAATTACAACAAAAACAAAGTCTTCAATCATAATAAAGCAAACTAAAACAGGAGAAACACTTGCAAATGAAAAAAATGTGAAGAAATTATCTTTGGAGAATGGTCCCAAGAAAGCAAAGTCTCCAAATAAAGTAGAACAAATTGTAACTAAAGTAAAGACAAGGGGTACACCTAAAAGTAAGCAAAATGTAAAGGAAGTATCATTAAAGAGTAGTCCCAAGAAACTGAAAACTCCAAGCAAAGCAAAGTCTCCAAATAATGTAGAACAAATAGTTACTAAAGTAAAGACAAGGGGGACACCTAAAAGTAAGCAAAACATAAAGGAAGTGTCATTAAAGACTAGTCCCAAGAAACTGAAAACTCCAAGCAAAGCAAAGTCTCCAAATAAAGTAGAACAAATTTTAACTAAAGTAAAGACAAGGGGGACACCTAAAAGTGAGCAAAATGTAAAAGAAGTGTCATTTAAGACTAGTCCCAAGAAACTGAAAACTCCAAATAAACTTAAACTAATTGAATCTAAAGGAAAGACAAATAAGACACCTGAAAGTATGAAGAATGAAAAAAACTTGTCATTGGGGAGCAGCCCCAGAAAAACAAAGTTTCAGAATAAAATAGAAACTAAAACAAAACTAAATAACGACAATAAAAGGTCATTAAAGACTATTTCAAAGGCAAAAGACAAAATAACGAAAACAAAGACTCAGAGAAAAGATGTAAAAAAGTTAAAATCAGCTTTGGAACAATATATGGCAGAAAATTTTGGCAAATCTAGGCCTAAACTTAGAAGTCAAACAGCACAAAACAAATCAAAATAATAATAAATGATAAAAATGTATTGTAATTATAAGCATTTGCTAAAACTTTTGTTATGACTTCATAAATTGAATAAATCATTTTAAATACCCAGCTGCTTTTTTATAAATAAAATTAAAAAAAATGAATAGACTCATTTTATTATAAGTTTAAACTTTAAAATAATACAAATTAATATGCAAATTTTTAAATAAAAGGACTTCTTCAGTTAGATTAATATTTTGCTTTTTGGCTGCAGCTTTGCTCTTTTTGATTTCATCCTTCTATTCTGAAACCAAACTTTTACCTAAAATATAAAACTCAAATTATTGAACTTATATAAAAATGCATTTCAAATCAATTAAAAAAGTATAGTTTCTGAAGATAATTAAATTGTTTTTATTTAAAGTGTATGCAACCTTAACATCACGAATGTTATGCAATTAGCACTTGTCAAGTAATTTGTTTATAATTACAAATAATAATTAAACATTATTCCACGGTTTACAGCGTATTATTTTAAAGGGTAATAATTATATTATTACTTTAAATTTCCACTTTTATTAAAAAATGTAGTAATTAAGATAAAAATAGGCTACAAAGTGGAGTCAAAAATGTGTGCAACCCAATAAGCTTCTCCAACAGTGATAGGGAAACATAAATTGGTTAATAATTTATAATCCATTAGAAAATATATATTTTTTATTTGATAATCAATGTTATAAACATATAATAATATGGACAATACACGAATTCATTTCCACCCCGCAAGTTTGTTTATCAGGAATGTAGGTATGTCAATGATTTTAATAAAGGGTAAATCACTAATTGCTTTTTTATCGTTTGTAAACAATATTTTTATGATTCTACGTTACTACAGATTAATAACTTTTTACAGTTAGGTCAAGACATTAAAATTTATGTTCACGTTTATATTTTTATTTTGAAAAATATTAACACCCACGTGAATAATAGTCTAAAAATTAAAAAAAAATTAATTACCTGTCTTTCTGTAAGATTAAGGGCAGTAGCAATTTCATATCTTCTCAAACGTGTTAAATAATTTGAATTTTCAAATTCTGTTTCCAGTTCTAAAATTTGTTCTTTAGTAAACGCTGTACGCTCTTTTCTTATGGATTTTGAAGAACAGCAAGATGAATGATTATCTGTAAAATAATAAAAAGATAAAGATTAAGATTCAAAAAGAGGTATTTTATTTTACTTTTATTACCTATTACTATGTCATTATCTTCATTAATTTCTCTACAAATATTTTGTTTTCCTGAGTTAGTTATAAAAGTATTCCAAATAGGTAATTTGTTATCATATCGATTTTCGTATCGATCAAAAATTCTATTTTTGTGTTCAATACTTATAAAATTATTTTGCTGATTTAAGTTATCACCATTTCCATTCACTTTCACTGCAAAACGCGCACTATCACGATTAGGCAAACAGTAATTTAAACACGTGTTATAAAGATGATAATTTCCTATGTAGGATCTGTCGTTTTTCTGAAAGTCATCTTTCATCCAAGAAAATTTTGAAGTTAAATCGTAATTTAGAGTAGGAAAATTAAATTTTGGATTATCCATTTCACAGATGAGTGAGTAGGTGAACTTCTGAAACTTGTTAGCGCAAAAACTGATGTGGAGGGTGGAACATCTCAGGTTTTTGTTTCTGTTTCCTGTCTCGTATATTTTGGAAGATCCAATAGGAAACCAGTTAATTTGTTCTAAGTGGATGGAAATAGCTTAATTGGCCGGAACGTCCAGAATGATAGCTTTCATCTGCATTTGGTTTTAATAAGAAATACTTACCTAACATTTATATTATCACAAAAATTATTAATTGGGGGTTTCGAACCCTTATAACTCGTCAATTGTACTTTATATTTTAGTTATAGAACATTTTACAAAATATATATTTAATTTTCATTTCATGAAGGATTGGAGCTTTTAGATTCTAATTCTACAAAACGTTTCGTATTCTACATTGGGAGACATCTTCAGTAAATTGCATGACGATTTAGTATATAGCCTTTTAGTCCAGAAACCATAAATTTTTCATTAAACAAGCAATTTAATTTTAAAATATTCATTCTTGCCCTTGAAGCCTTCACCTTACAGACAGTTGTAACAAACTTCAATGCTTTAATTTTATCCTATAAACAATTAAATATGGGTTTAGATTTCGCAATAAATACCTTTTAGCATAGATATATAATACCAATAGGCATTAATCATTTTATTTTTGCGAATATCTCACATGTGATGTGTCAGTTGGTTGTTGGTGCTTTAAAAATAATATTCTACCACGTGAAGGAAAGGAAAACGAAACTGGTTCATGTAAACAATCTAAAGGAAGTTTTACCTCACCTTCGTGTATCATTTAAAGCACAAGGTTTCATATTACTTGCAGAAAAGGTCGCAGGAGACAGGCAGTCTGAAGGATAAAATATTACGTATATATAGAGGGTGCAGACCTCCCTCAGAGTTCCGCCTCTTCAGAACACCCTGACAGAAACTTAATTAGAAGTAGAATATTCTTTTTTATGTTAATATTATCGCCAGTGGCGGATTTACACATTTGCCGCCCGTACTGACACCTGCCATTCTATACACTAGTTCACAATCAATTTTTTGTCAATGAAATTGCAACTTTATTATTGTATTATATTTTTATCAGATTAATCAATAAATATTGATACTAATTCATTAGGATTAAAAATGTAAGAATGTTAAGAAGAACTTTCCTTGAATGGATATTTACAGCTTTTATTCATTACAATATTATCATTATTGTTTTTTCTTAATTTTAATTATCATCATTCTAAGAAATGTATAATATTTATGAAATTCTGTGCAACAATATGCAATTTTTTACGTGTAAATTTATTAAATTTTTATTCTACACTCAAACAGGTTGTTAGTATCATCAGAAATATCAATAGAAAAGTATTAATTTTCCACATATATATCTATATAATATTTATTATTGTTATTTTTAAGCAATTTTTTTCGGATCCCATTTCTTTTCGAATAGATTTATTTAAGTGGTGAAACATATTACACATTAATTGAATTGTGTTGGTGGACCTAAAGAAAAAATTATGGCAATAATTAATTTAAAAAATAGGTAAAAATACTCAATTTAACATGTTATACTTAAACGCTATTGGAATATTTTAAAAATTCAAAATCACAATAGTATATTTTATAAATAAGCGTTTAGTAATTTTTCATATACAGACGTTAGTGTATTCAGTATGCTGTATAGAACTAAGATATTGTAATTTTTGTTGATTTTTTTGAGCCTCGTTTTATTCCGTGTATATGATAATAATTTTTTTTTATTTCTGTAGGACAAAAAAATTTTTGCCGCCCCCTAAAATCTGCCGCCCTAGGCTCTAATCTATTGAGCCTGCTGGTAAATCCGCCACTGATTATCGCACTTACAATAACAGAAAAGAAAAGGTTCGTTTTAAAAAACTTTATCTAAAATAAACTACCCACACAAATACTCGAATTATTCATATTTCAAATTAAAAGAAATAATCCACAAATACCCAAAGTATTTATATTTTTAGAAATAGATGATTTTGCAAAGAATTGCATTTTCTTTAGTTATTATTATTTAATTATCCTGACAGTTTTTTTTTTCAAAATGACATGTTGGATTGGATTAAATCGTCATTTATTTTTTGCATATTCTGTTTGAAACTAAAAGAAATTATCCAAAAATAACGAAAGTATAATTTTTTTTTCAAATGGATGATTTTGCAATAAATCGTACTCACTTTAGTATAATTGTTTGGATTTACTAAAAAGAAAATCCCTTCCATCCTTTGCTAATTAGATTCTGTTTCCAAAGAAGTGTTAAATAAATATTAGCTTTTTATCTAAAATTAGTAGATGATTTTATAATGAATTTGATACCCTTTAGTGACTATTATATTATACTAAAAATAGTTTTTTTTTTTAATATTTTGTTTTCGTATAATTTAGTTTTGTTTGCTAAAAAAAAATTTTTTTTATCCTTTGCAGATTCAGCTTTCAAAAAATGTTAAATAAATATTAGTTTTATTTGAAATACGACAAATATTTGTACTAGTGAAGGTAAATAATCGGGCCCTAATGATAGCCTATGATGCTATTTTTACTTAATTTATTCTCAAGGCAATTCGTTGCGTGTCCTGGACATGCTATTGAAATGTATGAATGCAATTGCAATAAAAAAGTGAACAAAATATAAAAAAATATGTAACATGTAACAAAATTCTTCACAATTACTCTTTTTTTACTAAGTTATATTTTATAAGTTGAATAGTAGATCGACTTTTGCCCACGACTTCGTTCTCTCAGATATGCGAAATACCTATGTTGTAAAGGCTCACCACAACCATTAATAAAGTTATTGTAATTAACATAAAAGTAAAACAGGAAATAGGTAAATATGTGATACACTATGTAATTATTAATTGTATTATGAGTGTAACCAGTAACTGCTATTAAGAGATTGAATTGTAACTATAATTTACATTTAATCTTCTGATAATTTTTTTTTTAATTAGGCACTTACTCACAAATAAGGCGAAGCAAGAACAAAGGATCAATCAAAAGCATAAAGCAACTTTTATATATGCATTCCACGCCTATTTAAAATTATAAATTTCACTTTAAAATAATTTTAAGTACTTTGTAAAAAAAAAAACAGTTCCCACAATTCTTATTATGTACTAATCCATTTAGCATTTGGCAAATGACCAATAAATGTTGGATACAAGTAATAACAGTGGGATGTTCAATAAATTTGTTTGTTTATGGTTTCGAATTCTGAACCAAATAATTGCCTTTAATAATTGCGATATAAATGATCTAATATTTAATTGCTCATGCATATACCTGCAACGGAAGTGAGCTCAGTTGTAGTGACTAAAAAATAAGTTATAGATACATTGGATGACCTAACTTTTGTTTTAGGCCGTTACGAGGTCACTAGGAAATATTGTAGAAACATATGACTGTGAATATAAATGAGTACGTTTGGACAAAAGAAAGAGAAAATCGAACTAATTAATTGAGAATTTAATTTTCAAGATTGGATATTGGTGCAACTATAAATTTTTTTATCAACAATTCAACGTTAATTAAGGGAAATGGTCTATTGAAAGAGTTTTATTAAAAATCGAAAAACTTAAATGTTTCAGTACGTTAAAGACAAATAAAAAAATTTAATGAAATTAAGACACTTCAATAAAAATCAAAGAATATCAAAGATAATTAAGGGTGCTTTAATAAAATTGTTAAATGACATTGAATGAAAAGAAATGAGAAATAAAATTTAAACAAAATCAAGATATATGTCACAAAATCTCAATTGAAAATTAAAGAATCTTAATATAATTGAAAACTGCCAAATGGAAACCAAATGATTAGAAAATAAAACTAAATAGAATCAAAGAAGAAGATAGTGGTAGTAATAAAATCAGTGAATCTCAAGGGAACATAAAGATTTGGGAAAATCAAATAAAATAGAAGAATATCAAATAAAAGTTACAGAATCTCGAACAAAATCAAAAAGTTTCAAATGAAGATACAGGAATATCAAATAACTCAAATGAAATTGACAAACGTGAAATAAAAAAAGTAAATAATCTCAAATAAATCAATAATGCAATAATACAAATAGAAGAAAATTGATAATCAAAAAAAATTGAAGATGCTTCCACAAAAGTCTAGGAATACTTAAGAAAGACCTAAGAATATTAAAGAAAAAATAATGATACGTCAATAAAACTGAATGATATTAAATGAAAATCAGTTGATTTGAGTGGTAGAGTATATCATATTACGAATGGAAATTGAAAAAGACCAACCAAAATAACAAAAATCAAAGAAAATTAAAGTTGGTTTAACAAAAGTTGAAGGATATTATTCACTTAAAATCAAAGAATATCAGAGGAAATAAAAATGAGGGAATGTTAAATAAAATGAAAGAATATCAAATAAAAATTAAACAATCTCTAACAAATTGAAAGATTCAAATGAAGATCATCAAAAATAAACTCAAGGAATCTTGAATGAAAACCATATAAAATTAAAGAAATAATTAAAAATGCATTAATGAAAGTCAAAGAATATTCAATAAGAATCAAAGAAAATTGGAGATGCTTCAATAAAATTCTGAGAATATTAAACGAAGGAACGAAATCAAATGTGATTAAAGAATATCAATATCAAAAGATGTCAATTAAAAATCAAAGAATTCGAATTAAATTGAAATATTACCAAATTGAAACCGAACAAATGAAAATTGAAATTTTCAGTGAAAAAATAGTGTTTGTGATGCAATTATGATGAAACATTTTAGTACCTTGTAAAATTTAAAAATAACGAGCACTTAGATAGTTTCAACTGATTTATTAATATCTTCAATAACAATTGGATCTCTTCATAAAATGATTAAAATCATCGAGCAAAATACGTTCCTGATATATACAAATTATTAAATGAATGATATATCCGCAAAAGTTTCAATAAATTTAATGAATCTTTAAAAGAAGTCATGTTTCTCTTAGATGAGGTTTTAGGGGTATTTCCTATTTCGATATAAAAGATCATCCTCGGAAGAAGGAATTATAACTTTACAAATTTCGGCTCTTATACAGTAATTAGGTAAATATTATATTAAGGAGGGGGTAGCAAATGTTTTGCACATGGCTTTACAATTGGAGAATCGTGGAAATTTTCGGTTTCATTTACAGCATTTTCTGGAGTAGAATTTAAGACTTTGTGCACGCCATAAAGCCTTGAATTAAATTTTAAGAACTTCAATTGAAACACACAGTGCTTTTTAAACTCTCGAAAAACTTGAAGCACATTTTCAAGCTTAAAGCACTAAAGCTCTGACCAAATGAAGTTTCTTTAAAGTTATAATGAGAAATAGTACGAACTGATGGCGGATTTTCTTTTGAAAATTTAATTTCAGATTTTAACTAAAAGACACTAAAATAGAAGTAAATGGATCTTATATGTTGAAGTGCAACTCTGTTATTGTCACCTGTTGACACATTTTACATTTCTATGATAATTAATTTTACAGATCATGGTTCCTTTAATCTAAATTTAAAAAAATATATTTTCTATGTGGCCTTAAATGATATTTTTGTGTTGGACTTTTAATAACTAATAAAATAAGTAACAAGCACACTCATAATAATTGCTTAACATAACATTGTTGTTAAGTGAACACTGATAATTACGCATTTTTATAGCCGCGTCACCCGTATGCACAAAATGCAAATTTTCTGCATAATTAGTTCACAAATAATTATAGTTTTGAACAGTTAACGTCGACTTGTTTTACACTAGAAATAAATTTGCAGCTTGTTCTAAAAAAATAATACATTTCAAGCAAAATTTCCTACCATTCCGGTCCTGGACGAGCGCCGATAGACCATATTTCAAATTGACACTAACATTATTATTGAGTCATAAAGCATTGGAAATTAAAAACCAAATAAATTAACATATTGATATTGATACCAACGCCGTTTTAGTGGTTGCTATAATTTATAGGGAAATATTCGTAATACAGAGAGACAATAGAATTTATTTTAATACTCTTATTAACTATTTTAGAGACCGTTTATCTTCTTTAACTTTAACGTTGACTGTCATGTCGGTTCTTAAAGTAACTGTTTTAATTAAAATGGTAAAAATGTCGTTTATTCGATCATCTTTACGTCATTTCGTTACAATTAGGTTGCCGACTGACCTAGTTAACTGACCCTATTTAGACGAAATAGGGGATCCATGTTTTAATAGCTTCATTATTTGTCTGAGACAACTGAAAATTGCAAAAGGTCGAACGGTAGCGGCAGCACTTTAAAAGCTTTCAAGATAGGGCGAGTACGAACTGCACTCATTTTCAAGCTTTGAAACCATAGACGCAACTAGCATCTAATTTTTGGGAGTGGTTGTTGGAACGAACCTGAACCAGTGGCGTAACCAGAAGAAGTGTATCAAAACACGAAACTCCACAAAATATGTATTGTCATACAGAAGAGCGAATTTTGTATGGTGTTTTTAAAGATTAATTAAATGAAATGGTGCTTTACAAAACCAATAACACTTAAAAACTAATTTCAGAATTATATAAAAGAACTACTTGCCTAATAACTATCAACTAGAGGGGTTGATAATAGAATATTTTTTGTTTTATTTTTTTATGATACAGCATACAAAAATACATATAACCCTCAATTTTCATCCTTCTACCACCTACCCCCATTTTTAAATAGCGATATTAGTACTGTAATAATCTTCAACTCTCAGTGGTCGATAACTGATCAATTATTATCAATCGATTAGTCATCCCCGCTAAACGTCTACTGATGTGGCTACTCACCCAGCAAACAGCACGGAGTGGGGATGAGAATGAAGCAGATTTTTTAAGAATGTTACAGGGAGTTCAAATATGTTCTAATTGTAAGAAGTAAAAGAATGTTTTATTATAACATTTCAGAATGATTTGGCAATGTTCAAGAATGTTCCAGAATCTTGAAGATCATTCAAGAATGTTTCAGAATGTTAAAAAAAGTTAGAAAATGTTTTGAATCATTATGGGATGTTCTGGATCGTTCTGAATTCGCGAATATTCTAGAATGTTCCATTAAACGTGTATTCTTACTCGGGCAACACCGGGTATTGCTGCTAATAACTAAATAAAAAACAGTGAATGAAAAATTGATGTAGGAAAAATATGAGCACTATGTGACAGTATTAAAAAGGACCCATTCCCATTTGGGGACTTGGCTTAGACTTTTCCCACTTTGGGACCAGATTGATAAAGTTAAATCTAAGAATCAGTTACTGGCTACTTTTCTTGCCTAATTTCCTACATTCATTTTTTCTCTTTCTTTTTATATAGCGACTTCCGGGTATAGCGACGGAATTTAACGGTCCTTTCATCGCCCTTATAAACGAAATATACTGTACTTCTTATATACCTACCTTGCACTTGAATTCGGCCAAACATGTCAATAGATCTGTCGGAGATGGTGCCTGCAGACAATTATTCCTTATTTATTGTTACATCGAGACAAGATTTATGGTCATCCTTAGGTTTAGTGCATGTTCCTTTTTAAAAAGCTGTTAGGTCCCAGTATATTAAAAATAACTTGTTTAAAATACTTGTTTATTAGAAAAAAAGAAAGTTAAACACAGTAGAACATTATGTACTCTTATAAAGTAATGACAAGACCACGACAACACTTACATATTTCGTTTATGTTGTCTTTACATACCGTAACCTTGCGATCTTAACGAATCAGACAAAATCATTCTTTGATTAATAAGTCAAGGTGAATAAAAGAAAGGTAATATTACCCGACCTAAAAATGAAAACAAACTGATAACATTTGTTAAAATTTAATTTCAAAACGATATTCCAATTCAGTCCGGAGATACGTCTAGGGGCTAGATTGAAACCGATCACCCTGTATATTCATTTCAAAAGAAGTAGCTTAGCTTTTTAAAATATATCTACTATTACTACCGGCTAATATCATTAAACTAATTTAGGTTTATTTATATTACCTAATACCCACTAAATGGGAATAACAGTAATACTAACACTGTTCTACTGTCCAATAATATAGGTACTCCTGTATATGTTCAACATTGCTAAACCAGTTCGAAAATATGAGTAATTTCATTATTATTCTAGATAATTATATTTAATTAAGCTATAAAACTTAAACAAAATGACGTGTATTGTGTTTGTCTTTTAGACAATTAATGTTGATATATCCCCCATATTCCCCCCTCCCTTGGATACACCACTGACCCGAACGAATATTGTTGCAATAACCGGCACTGCAAAAATGTTTATTGTCTTGAGGGGTTCTAATTCTTCTTTTAGGGGTTCTTAGTTTTGCCCATGCTGCCACCCTTTGCTCCCCAAACATTGTCCACTTCAGAATTTTGACTTGAAAAAATCTCAAACAGTTTAAAAACGAACAACTTAATGCGTTTTAAAATTTTCCGTGGGAGGACCCCCGAATCTCTCTTATTACTGTCATTTTATACTCCCTGTCCTCCTGAAGGGCTCACTACCCGAGTTAAAAAGTAGAAATTATGTACTGTTGGTCCATTGGTGAGTATGCCCATCAGGCAAGCTGTTTTATTATGCGTAAAGGATTAAAGGACATCTACTGGACCTTTTCGTGACCTTTTCTAAATGTATGTATGGGTAATAATAATACAAGGACCATGAGACAATGTAATGTATGATTCAGATTTTGACATTTAGTATCGCCCATATATTGCAGTTATTAGAATTTGTGACCAAATCACGTTGTTGGTCATAATGTACCGAAATGAATCATTGTCTTTTATTTGTTAACTTTCTTTTTTTAAAAAATACGTAGTTTATTACATACAAAAATAGAAATGACTTTTGAGTACAGATACCAAAAGTGTACCTATACATACACATCAAACTTAATGTGTTTACTTGTCAGAATTGTAATGAGTCAAACTTACTACAAATCAACAAAATAGAAATTTACATTGTGTTTTATGGTAGACTATACATGTGAGCTACAAATAACTTTTTAATATAGAATAATTTTTAAAAATAATTCTTTAGGTAACATCATGATAATGTTTAGGTTTGGAAATTGTTGCAGTCCTGTAATGTTTGAATAGAAGTTTTCACTTATTGATAAAGAAAATAAAAATCCTCATTTTAGCCTAACCCAGTAGCTGTGGTAAGGGCTATTTTACAATTTTCTCTTTTTAGTCTAACCTTTACATTTCCAATATTTAGGAAATACCCCTAAAACCTCATCTAAAAGAAATATGACTTTTTTAAAGACTTTCATTCAATAGATTGAAATTTTTGCGGATATATCATTCATTTAGTAATTTATATAAATCAGGAATGTATCTTACTGGATGATGGATGATCCTTTTATGAAGAGATTTTTCGATTTTTGTTTTCAAAACAATTGTTATTGGAGATATTAATAAATAAGTTAAAACTTTCTAAGTGCTCGTTATTTTTAAAATTCAGGTAGTACTAAAATGTTTCATCATAATTGCATGACAAACACTATTTCTTCACTTAAAATTCCAATTTTCATTTGGCGTTGTTTGGTTTTCATTTGGTAATATTTCAATTTAATTCGAATTCTTTGATTTTTAATTGACATCTTTTGACATTGATATTTCTTAATCACATTTGATTTTTATTTATTTCTCAGCGCTTTTTTCGTTCCTTTCTTCCTTTAATATTCTCAGAATTTTGTTGGAGCGTCTTCAATTTTCTTTGATTCTCATTGAATATTCTTCGACTTCCATTAGTGCACTTTTAATTATTTATTTGACATTCTTTGATTTTAAATGGTTTTTATTTAAGATTCCTTGACTTTATTTTTGATCTTCATTTGAATCTTTCAATTTTGTTAGAGATTGTTTCATTTTATTTAACATTCCCTGATTTTCATTTCCTTTAATATTCTTTGATTTTAAGTGAACATCCTTCAACTTTTGTTAAATCAACTTCAATTTTCTTTGATGTTTGTTATTTTGGTTGATCTTTTTCAATCTTCGTTCGTAATTTGATATACTACCACTCCATTTCAGATCAATTGATTTTCATTTAATATCATTAATTTTTATTGAAACGTTATTAATCTTTCTTCAATATTCTTAGGTCTTTCTTAAGTATTCCTAGACTTTTGTTGAGGCATCTTCAATTTTCTGTGATTATCATTTTTCTTCTATTTTTATTAATGCATTATTGATTTATTTGGGATTATTTACTTTTTTTTTATTTCACGTTTGTCGTTCCTTTGAGTTTTTTGATATTCTTTTATCTTCATTTGAAACTTTTTAATATTGTTCGAGATTCTGTAATTTTCATTTAATATTCTTTTCATTTTACTTTTTGATTCATTGATTTTATTTTGAAATTCCACCATCGGCTTCTTTGATTCTCTTTAGTTTTCTTTTCTAATTATTTGGTTTCCATTTGGCAGTTTTCAATTATATTAAGATTCTTTAATCTTCAATTGAGATTCTTTGACTTTGATATATCTTGATTTCGTTTGAATTTTATTTCTCATTTCTTTTCATTTGATGTCATTCAACAATTTTATTAAAGTACCATCAATAATCTTTGATCTTTATTGATCATTTTTTGACTTTTAATGGAGTGTTTTAAATTTCGTTTAAATTTTTTATTCCTTCTACTTCAAAGTACTCAATTTCCAGTGGTAATTCTTTGATTTTTTTACTTAAATTTGATAATATCGATTGACAATCACTCCGTTTTTTGAGATTTTTTATTTTTATTTGATTTTCGTTTAATATCGTTCAATTTTATTGAATCATCTTCAGTTCTCTTTAATATTCTCAGTCTTTTGTTGATTTCTCATTGAATTGAATCATTATTTATTTATTTGAGAGTCTTTAGTTCTATTTGACTTTTGTTAAAAATTGATATTCTTTAATCTTAATTTGATATTTTTTGGTAATGTTGAGCTTTCTTAATTTTTATTTCATGTTCTTCTTTTTTATTTGATTTTCATCAATTTTCATTTAACATTCTTTGACTTTTATTCAAAATTATTTGTTTTCTTTAAGAAAATCTTTGATTGTCAAAATTAAATAATTCGTGTTGTTGCAGGTGCATTTCTTGTTTCAAATTACGAAGAAGTCAATCATTAAGTGGGCGCAGATAACTATTAAAGCGCTTTTGCTTCTGACATCACCTAAAACATTGAAACTCCGTCTCAATGGAGACCGCGAATGCCTCGCCCACCTAACAACCATCAACTCCTGTTCGAAACAGTCGAGGAAAAGGTTAGTTAATTAGGTTAAAGTACGATTTATTATCCTCCGACAGTTAGTTACTTATTGTATCCGTTCTTCCTTTGACGGATCCGGAAGTAATAACGTGAACGGTCATCACATCGCATCGGTAAAATAACAATATTTCGAATATTCACAACCACACGTCTACTGTATGACCCTGATGAAATAACGGAGACCATTTCGAAAGATAAATCTATCAATTTGACCTCTCAACTCCTACGCATTCATTTGCAAAAATCATTTATTATAATATTTACCTACCACAAGATTATAATCATAATCAGTTACATCAGAACAGAAAGTAAAAGTTAAAAATTAAGAATAAAAATAATTTATATGTATCGGTTTGAAATAGTGTGAGCCCTTGATTTTGAATTCCTTATTAGTCATAAATATATGATTGCAGTTTGGGTCCTTTATGTAACAGAATTAGCCAAAATTTAAACATAGGTGTACTGCTCGGACTCGGGCCAAAATTATTTTGAAAACAAGGAAACGTAATTAAATTTCGAACACCTTGTTAGGCTCCACCCAAAAGATCATTACGTGTTCATCTCTAAATTTTGAATGGTTTAAAATGCAACTTCCTTTGGTCATTGCCAAAAGTACCTGGAAAAGGCATTATTCGGATAATACTGAAGCCAAAAAGTTTTTACAAATTTTGACACCTACTTAAAATAAAAATCCTATTGGTACACTACAGCTGAAGCTACTAATACAACCTAAAAAGTTCTCATCTTCAGTCAGCACAGACCTCAAAATTTTCAATCATATCTGTGGTACCTCTTTAATAACTCATTGCCAAGAGACTTCTGATACGTTACTGAAATCTGCTAACAAGACTGGGTTGAGTCAATAACCAAGTCTAAACTGTTCTAATCCTTTATAATTAATTTCCAGTCATTACTGACCTCAAACTTTTCATCCATGTCTGTGTGCCTCAATAACTCATACCAATTTGAAGGGAAGAGACTCCCTACTGAAATCTGGCTAATACATATGGGTTAACTTACTAGCCCAGTCTAAATGTTCTCTAACTAAGTTTATCTTTATAGCATTTTAGTCAGCACGCCTAAATTTTCAATCATTCTGTGGTGCTCTTTAACAACTCTTGCAGAGACTTCTGATACCTATGAATTGCAACAATGTTTAGTTACTAACCCAAAATGTTCTATCTTTATACTCACTCAGCTTATACTCAACTTCATATGCTGTGTGTCTCAACTCATCATCTTGAGAAGACTCCCTACTGAAATCTCAAATTGGTACTACACATCTAAAGTCTATCTTATACTCATCCACGTATCCTCAAATTTTATCCTGTTGTAGTGCTCTTAATACTATACTCAATGGAAGAAGACTCCTGATACTAGATCTCACAACTGGTTGAGTTACTAACCCAGCTAAGTTTATTTTTATAGTCATCTCAGTCGAGCCTAATTTCCATATCTGTGTGCCTCTAACAACTCTTGCAAGAGACTCTGATACTACTGAATTTCAACAATGTGAGTACAACCCACTAATGTTCTATCTTATAACTCACCAGTCATACTACCTCAAATTTTCATATGTTGTGCTCAAAACTATACAATTTTGAGGAAAGACTCCTACTGAATCTGTAAATTGGGTTATTACACATCTAAAGTCTATCTTTATACTCATCCAGCGTATTCCTAATTTATCCTGTTGTAGTGCTCTTTAATAACTATACTCAATGGAAGAAAAGACTCCTGATACTTCAACCAAACTGGTTGAGTTACTAACAGCAAAAGTTTATCTTATAGTCTATCGAAGATTCAACATCTAAATCTATCTTTTGCCTCTCAGCCTATTCCAAAATTTTATCCTTCTGTATGTCTAAAACTTATACTATCAAGCATAAAAGTCTGATCTTATAACTCAACCTAGTCATTACTAACCTCAAAGTTTTCTTTATGTCTTTCTCAACAACTCAAAATTTTCAAAGTGGTGCCTCTTTAAATCTTGCCAAAATTGATACTACTGAATCTCAACAAACTCTTTATACTAACCCAACCTTATTGTCCTTAAATCAACCCAGTCTTATGCTCTTTCATTCATCTGTGTTTCAAAACAACTCTTGGGAACTTACTGAAATCTGCAAAATGGGTTCTTACTACCCAGTCTAAAGTTTATCCTTTATAGCTCTCTCAGCCGACCTCAAAATTTTATCCTTCTGTGTGCTCTTTAACAACTCATTGCAAAAAAGACTCCTGATACTATGAAATCTGCAAAAAGCTGTTGAGTTACTAACCCACTAAAAAGTTTAATCTTTTATAATCACTTCAGTCAACGACCTCAAAATTTTCAATCATATCTGTGGTGCCTCTTTAACAACTCATTGCCAAGAGACTTCTGATATCCTACTGTAATCTGTCAACAAAACTGCTTTGAGTTACTAACCCAACCTTAATTGTTCTGATCTTTTATAACTCAACCTCAGTCATTACTGACCTCAAACTTTTCATTCATGTCTGTGGTGTCTCAACAACTCATACAATCGTTTGAAAGGGAAGAGACTCCCTACTGAAATCTGGCGAATAATATGGGTTAACTTACTAGCCCAGTCTAAACTGTTCTCATCCTTTATAGCTCATCTCCAGCCTGTATTGTCCTCAAAAGTTTTATCCCCTTGTCTGTAGTGTCTGTTTAATAACTCATACTATCAATTGGCATAGAAAAGACTCCTGATACGTTACTGAAATCTGCAAACAAGGCTGAGTTCGAGTTACTCACCCAGTCTAAAAAGTTGTAATCTTTTATAAGTCATCTTCAGTCAGCACAGACCTCAAAATTTTCAATCATATCTGTAGTGCCTCTTTAACAACTCATTGCCAAGAGACTTCTGATATCCTACTGTAATCTGTCAACAAAACTGCTTTGAGTTACTAGCCCAACCTTAATTGTTCTGATCTTTTATAACTCAACCTCAGTCATTACTGACCTCAAACTTTTCATTCATGTCTGTGGTGTCTCAATAACTCATACAATCGTTTGAAAGGGAAGAGACTCCCTACTGAAATCTAGCCAATAATATGGGTTAACTTACTAGCTGACTCTAAAGTGTTCTCATCTTTTATAGCTCATTTCCAGTCTGAATTATCCTCAACATTTTTATCCCCATGTCTGTAGTGTCTCTTTAATGACTCATAGTATCAATTGGCATAGAAAAGACTCCTGATACGTTACTGATATGTTCAAACAAGTCATCTTCAGTCAGCACAGACTTCAAAATTTTCAATCATATCTGTGGTGCCTCTTTAACAACTTGTACCACCAATTGGCAGAGAAGAGACCCCGGTGGGTTACTGAAATCTGTCAACAAAACTGGGTTGAGTTACAAATCCAGTTTAAAAAGTTTTCATCCTTCTTAACTCATATCCAGTCAATATTGATCTCAAATCTCAATTTCATCCACATGTCTATGCTGCCTCTCTTATTACCAAGAAGCAAAAACGAAGGATCTGATGCTTTACAGAAACCTTTCCAGCAGACTAAAATGTTACTTTAACCTGTTTTAAGAACTTTCCACCCTCCATGACTCATCTCCTGACAGTGGTGGCCTCAAATTATTCATCCATCCATATGTCTATGGTACGTATTTAATAACCCATACCACAAATTAATGACATTATGAAGTCCCCATATAACAACTTGAATCAACAATAAATTAACGCCCAACACGACAAGCGAAACGATGTTAAGCGTGTGTAATAACAATGTCAACACAAAGATGATGTCATCTTCCAGCCAGGACCCTGCCACTGAAGAAAATTCACGTAACCATTGTAACACATTCGCTAATTCGCAACCGTACAAACAAATCTAAAGCGTCGCTATTGTGGTACTTTAGCCGGGTCTTTCCGCCAATCGTAAGCGCTCGTTTTTGCTTAGCCAGGTGAGACACGAACACGAACGTAAAGATAAGCCAGCAAGCAGCCCACGTAAATTTATACTTATGTACGAGTAGGTACTTGCACTTGTTAAATAGTCGGTTTGTTTGCAATTAAAAAAAAAAAAAGGCCGGCAACTTAATCAGTAAGTCAGTAGTAGTTCGCTGGAGGAGGTAAACGCGCGAGTATCTACCACGACAATTTTTATGAAAAAGTCATGAATCTAAACGAAACACTGTAAACAAACTTAACCATCACCGGTTTAATTTTAGTTGTTTGTTAATACGTTTATTTCTTGTACTAGGAGTTAAAGTGTTTATGGTTATAAAATGGTATGAATTACACAGATAATGGGTAGGCGTTAAAAACGAGATGGTAATCGTTGAGCAAATATCAGTGAATGAATGAATAGTGATCTAAGTTTGTCTGTTAAGTTAAGTTCTTCGGGACAAGACGCCAAGACCTGATTAAATATCAATCGGTATTTTAAACAGTAGTACTCTTTAAAACTGAAAACCAGACGCTTGTACCTAATAGTTTCTTTATTCAGTATTTTGTGCGTGAAAGTGCGTGAAATTTTAAAATTGTAAAAATGGTGGCCAAAAAGAATCATCTCGATTACTCAAGTAAGTAACAGTTTTAACCAGAAGAAAAAAGTTAATAACTATTTGCAACTTAATTATGTAATAGTTTAAGTAAGTAGGGAATTAATATATTATTAATTTTAATATAAAAACTATAATTACCTAGATCAAATTGAGAAGAAAAAGGGGTGTCAAAATTGGATTCTTCTATAATGATAAACATTGATGACTTATTATTACATTCCTTTAAAACATTAAATTATAAGAATCAAATTTAATAGTAGTTATCTTATTTCCTGTGGGGTTCTGTGTAAGTTAAATAATTATTCACAGGTATTTTTTCGTTTCGAAATTACCGAGGTGACAATTTTGATTTCGATAAAAAAATTGGAACAAAAAGTTGCAATATGTGGTTTATATTTAACTTTAAATAATTATTGAATTTGATCAATATTAATTCTATCTAAACCCTTCATTATTTAATTGTTTCAAGATGATATTACAAAATATTTTTTTCTCATGACATGAAACTAGTGTAAAAGTAATTTTGAGAACGTGTCTCAATAGTATAAAACTTATTTAAAATCGTGTTCTTTATTTAATAACAAGTCATTGAAAGTTATCTTTATTATTTCTTGAAGTAATACATTTTTTCAAATTCTTCATTTTAGTGATTTTTGCCCATAATAAATGTAAGCAATTTTAATTAAAAACTTGTTCTAAAAGTATTCTAGTTTTAGTAGCTGTCGTTTAAGCGTAAATTTTGAGTAATATAAAATGGTAAATATTGATTTATGTAAAGCACCTGGTAACAAAAATTTTCCAACCGATAAATAATAAGATATCATCAAAGTACTTATCTAATAATTATGAAACCATTCATTGAATTGAATGATAACAACATAAATACTCACCTAGTTCATCGATCCATAACTTAATTTTTTTCAATAAAACAATACAAGACGTAGAAATATTATTAACATTTATTAGTTGTCATTCTTAAAGACGAACTTTATAGGTTTTAGAATAATTTTTAATTTGATAAACAATTTTTTAATGACACCTTTCAAAAACAGAAATATGCTCACAATTAACCTCAATCTTAAGTCAAACTATTTTTGAGAAAATACACCCATAATATTAAGAGTTTGTTATCTCCCATTAAAACCCCTTTTGTTTTGTAACTTCAACCATGTACTTATATCAAGCTAGTACGACAAAGTTATTTTTCCGATTTCTGACTTGCACTATAATTTGTCGCTCGTGCCGTTTAGCCATAATCAGCTGATATGCTAGCACTACATATAGCGTATCTCGAAAAGGAAATGTCGTAGGATATTACTGTAAAGGCCATAATTTGTCGCTGAAAGATGACACATTCAACGAATTTGTCGCTAGTCTTATCTCCAACTGATGGAAAGCCATTAAACACTCGAAAGGTAATGTGTTGCCCAACTTGGGGGAAACAAGGAAAACCTAATTTAAAAAAGTAGGTAAATAAATCCGATCTCTTCCAGCAGTTTTTCGCTTACCAGTTGAAGACAAGACTATCAACAAATTCGTTGAATGTGTCATCTTTCAGCGACAAATTATGGTCTTTACAGTAATATCCTACGACATTTTTTTTTCGAGATACGCCATGTGTAGTGCTAGCTTGATATCAAGCTAGCATATCAGCTGATTATGGCTAAACGGCACGAGCGACAAATTTTTGGATTTGGTAACAAATTAGCGACAAATTATAGTGCAAGTCAGAAATCGGAAAAATAACTTTGTCGTGCTAGCTTGATGTACGTACTTCAACCTACCTACGACAGATAAATTGCAAAATTGTAAAAATCCTTTTTAAATCCTTGAAGCAGTCAAGTCATTTTTGATCTGACATATTATTTCACCGATGATTTACACGATCATTAAAATCCATTTTATTTCCGTCAAGAATAGTTTGAATTAATTTAAATAAACCTGCACGTACCTATGGGAAATGAACTAGTGGGTGTTAATGTTATGTAAAAGTCATGTTATTAGACAACCTTCTAAGAGTTGACGTTGTTATTAGCATTTCATTATATATCTACCTACCTAATTAATTTTAAGACTGCAACAAAAAAAATTATATTCCCTGACACACTCGAAATATGTTACTTAATAATTTAATTTATTTTTGTGTTGATCAAATACATAAAGTAAAGTAGTGTTATAGACCTGTGCTGAAGCCTTCAAAAATAGTAAAAAAAAAAAAATTATAGTAGGATGAAACCCATCGAAAAAGGAAGAGAATATAACAGAAATGAAAGGAAAAATAATTTACGGACGATCTGAGGTCGTTAAGGGGAAGGGGGTGAGTTTTTAAGGGTAAAAAACGGTTTTCCTTGATTTCAGAAAAAACTACAAGTGTTATGGAAAAAAGTTAAATAGCAAAGTTGTAGGTAATAAAAAGATCTATAACTTTTGTATTTCCACTTTTGTCACATAACCTCAAAATTTGTGTGAAAAATTCATATAACCAACTTTTTGGTTTTTTATTTTTATCTTTTACAAAAAATTTTGTTTTTTAACGAAATTTGGTGAAATCTTACCTACTTATGTCCCAAACACGCTGTAATTTGTTTGATTTGAAATATTAATTTTTTCACCTTATCTTTACTTAATATCGGAAAAGCACCCTAATTTTCAATCGAAAATTCTCACGTCAAAATATCTGCTTTTGTAAAATTGTTGGTGGGCTTTTTCTTCGTTGAAATCTGTACTTTCTGATGGTGTGAAGAAAAATATACATTACTATGGTAAGTTTTCTCAAGAAATGCAAAAAAAGGAAGGGAATTTAATCTAAAAAATGTGACCGCCGCTTTTTTTTTCAGTAAAAGTTGATATATTTAATTCTAATTACATTTATGTCACAGAAAATTTCATAATATATAAATATACATGTAAGTCGTACTATTGAATTCACATACTTTATAATGATTACGTTATTCATTATACTATTTTTAAAAACATTAATTAAGTTTTTTTCGTTTTTGCATTTCCTGAGAAAACTTACCATAGTAATGTATATTTTTCTATACACCATCAGAAAGTAGAGATTTTAACGATGAAAAAGCCCACCAACGTTTTTAAAAAGGCAGATATTTTGACGTCAGAATTTTTGATTAAAAATTAGGGCGCTTTTTCGATGTTAAGTAAAAATAAGGCGAAAAAATAAATATTGGAAATCAAAAAAATTACAGCGTATTTGGGACAGAAGTGGGTAAGTTTTCACCAAATTTCGGGAAAAAAAAAAGTTTTTTTGTAAAAGATAAAAATAAGAAACTAAAAAGTTGGTTATTTGAATTTGGACATAAATTTTGAGGTTATGTGAAAAAAGTGTAGACACAAAAGTTATAGATCTTTTTATTACCTACAACTTTGCTATTTAACTTTTTTCCATAACACTTGTAGTTTTTTCTGAAATCAAGGAAAACCGTTTTTTACCCTTAAAAACTCACCCCCTTCCCCTTCCCGACTTCAGATCGCCCGTAAATTATTTTTCCTTTCATTTCTGTTATATTCTCTTCCTTTTCCAATGGGTTTGAACCTACTATAATTTTTTTTGGTTTCAAAAATTATCGACCCTGGGAATAGTGCTCAAAATTACCACCTGTTGATTTATCTACTATACTAATTATTATAAATTAGATTTATTTGTTATTACATAGTTTCATGAAAAATAGAATTTAAACAATGTTTTTAAAAGGCGGTATTAAGAAATTAAAAAGAATGATGTACAAAATAAACAACTTATTCTTATCTCTTAATGATAGCTTTGATAAGCTGTATAGTCTACTTGCTAAAGTGACTAATAATATGGTTGTTAAGTTAAACATGACAAAGAGTTCATTACTCTATTTTATAATAAGTATCTAACGAACTGATGAATCGACGGTTCGTATTTTATTAAGACAGAAGACAATGTTATTGTTAAACAAATGCGATCACAATACCTAATTAAAGACTAGTTAGTTAAACAAACATAAACCTAAATTACATGATATGCCTTGTCCAGTTCCTCGTGCTACTTGACCCAGTAAATGATCATCTAATATCTAGTTACATTTTATAAATTAACATAGATAAACAAAATAATTTTGTAATAAATAACGAACAAATAGGAAAAATTAAAATAATAGGAGGTACATGGTACAGTACCCGCGCTTTACTGTGGCATAAGAAGCAATAAACATAAGATTCCGGCTAATTAAGTCAATTTTAATATAAAACAATTACGACTGTTTGGGTCAAGTCGATTAAGTTGAGGATTTTTGTGAAAAATATGGACTAGGCCAGTTTTTTGCAAGAAAATAAAAAATACGACTAATATGCACTTGCACAGTTTCAAAAGGTTGCGGAAAATTGTTTGTAAAGAAATTTAGGTTGAACACTAGTGTTTTCATTAAATCAATGCTTTTTGTGGCGCATTTGTTGTGAAACATGTTTAAACTAAGGATGGATGAGTACAAAACACGTTGGGTAAATTTCACAAAATTTTATTCAAGTATTCTTAACGAAATCGTTTCGGTTATGAGGCCATAATCATAAGATACAGTTGTCTACACACAACAATGTGTTTTGTACTCATCCAACCTTAGTAGTGTTTTCTTCGGTTATATCTCCATAACTTTGTTGCCTTCGAATTTAGAGAAAATTTTTCTTAATGAAAATTCATGTATTTTCCATAAGGCAGATATGATGTGATTTTTAAGTTTTTACACCTCTACGGAAAATAAGGTTTCTTTAAAAAAAAAACGTGGTATTCTTCCAGTTAAATTTTGTCGTAGGTACTTCACTTAAATTTTCTGTTTCATTTGTTAGAATGAATATGGGGCATGACCACAAACAAGATTCATCCCAAAAAGTTGTTTAATAATCCAGGCGAATTAAGTTAATTTTAAAATAAAACAAATACCTACGACTGTGCTCTGAGATAAAATTGTTACGGACTACAATAAAAGTTTTGTAACATTTCGTGTTTATTTTATTTTGAAATGGAGTTACAATGATTGTCAGTTTGGTCTATTATTTAGTCAATTTTTATGAAAAATGTGGACTAAACCAGTTTTTTTTTTGCTAAAAATGGGTTCTAAAGAAAATAAAAAATATGACCGATACACACAGTATCAAAAAGTTGTGGAAAATTGTTTATAAACAAATTTAGATTGAACAATAGTCTTTTTTTCGGTTTTATCTCTATAACTTTGTTGCCTACGAATTTAGAAAAAAGGTTTCTAAATAAAAACTCTTTAGTAGGTACCATATTTTCTATAAAGCAGATGCGATTTACGCTTTAAAAAAAATTATATATTTATGGAAAATGAGGTTTCCTTGAGAAAATGTGATATTCTTCCAGTTACATTTTTGGGGTGGTTATTTCACTTAAAATGCTAAGGAAAAATTGGTTACTGATGCTGGTTCATCTCCTCTCAAGTCAAATAGCACTGCTCGCCAAATTTAAAATAATTAATGAAAATGTTTGAAATTTCTTGAGCACGTAAAAGGAATGATCCCTTTACAACGTACAGTTATCAGATTTATCTGTTCTTATTCTTATAAACAGTTTTCTTTTATTTAAATTAAATTTTCAAAATTTTTAAATTTCGTAAATAATAGATTTTCAATAAAACACAGATTGTTCGTTTTAAACTGTTTCACATTTATTTATAAGACCTCTTACAATTGTTTCGGTCTTGCGACCATTTTTAAAGAGTTATAAGATGAAACTTAACTTGAAACTACCTGGTTAACAATTTATAGGCTAGAGGGGCTGTTTTGAACTTATTTATAAGTTGTAATATCAGCGATAGTAATAACTATTATTGTTTAATAACTGCCATGTATATCGAACTTTTTAGGCCTTCTGTTTGCTCATTTCTTATGTTTTTGTTTTTAGGAATGGCTCTTTCAATTTCATATTTTTCTAGAAAATTAAATTTTTTGCTTTTTGGAACTGTATGTAAAATTTTGAAATTTTCTTTTGAAAAATTATGATTATTAGTGATGCAGTGCTGAGCGAAACCTGTAGTATTTTTATTATTTTTAATTGACTTTTCATGTTCTTGTATTCTTTTTCTGAAATTTCGACCTGTTTGTACAATATATATGGCATCACAGTCTGAGCATTGTAGCTGATATACTCCTGATTTATTTAATTTGTTATCTGTAGTTAGTTTGTTGTTAGTTAATATTTTTGCTAGAGTGTTTTTATTAGTGCTAATTGTGTTTACATCTAGTTTCTTAATTCTATGGCAAATTTTAGAACTTACACCGTTTACGTAGTTTATTAGTAACGAATTTTCTTTTTTCTTAATATTGCTATTATATATTTCGTCTCTAATTTTGGATTTTTGTTTTTTGTTAACGATTTTGTTAATCAAATTTTCTTTAAAGCGGTTGTTAGTGCTAGAGTTTTTATGAATTTTACAACGTACAATTATCAAATTTATCTGTTCATATTGTTATAATTTCATTTAAATTCAATTTTCAATTTTTTTAATATCGTAAAATAAGGTATTTCTGAGGTCTTAAGTTCGAGTTTTGGTAAACTTAAAACCTTTGGAATTTTGGGTTTAAAACTCTTTCACAATATTCCGAGTATTTTGAATTTTTGGCACCAAAGGCGTTTGATAGTATGGAAGAAATAGTACTTTTTGAAATGTTTGAAGATAACCAGAAGGATTAATGTAAGTTACAGATTTTATTCATCTTCTTTTACCACAATTTTCCCTGCTGCAAGGCTATTTTTCATTTGTTTATTGTTTATTTCTTACATTGCATAGTATTTTATGTCTGTCGTATTGGCAAAAATCCACTTGGAAATTCTTTGAAACAGACACTGATTTTCATTCGCTTGTATCTGCAATATATTAATGGGAGCCTTTTTTATAATTTCCTGTATTTATTTTATTTTTTTGTAATAACATTTGCTTGATAATTTAGTAATAAGTAGGGGAAAGAGGTAAAAACTCTCATGACTGAGTTGATAATTTAATAATACCTAAATTTTATAGATTAAAACAAATAAAATATTTTTATAATACCCAAAAAGTTGTTGAATTATTAAGTAATTCAACATAAAAAAAATTGGGTCAAAGGATAATAATATTTGAAATATTTTAAGGACAGTCTTTTAAAATAAGGAGCTTAAATTCCGTTAGTTTATTTATCAATGTCAATAGTTAACAAAAAGGATACGTATAGTATCAAAAAGTTGTGGAAAATTGCTTCTAAAAAATTTTGGTTGAACAATAACCTTTTTTTCGGTTTTAAAAAGTGTATATTTTAATTGGGTCATAAATAGATTGCGGGCGAAAACGGCAACTCCGAAGTTATTATTTGTACCTCATTAAAACGCGACAGACCAATACTTTTTTCCTTTTAATTACAAATTGCCATCAATCATTTCAAATAATATTTTGCCTCTGTACTCTACAATTAGATTCGTAATTCTAAATTATTATTTATTCTTTTATTGACAGTTGATGTAGGAGTCTCTTATTTCAACATTTTTCTGTAATGACAAAAAACTTTTTGTCGTTATCGATTATTATTGAGTTGAAATTTATTTTATGGTTATAATTACGTTTTCTTATTATAGGGATGTAATTGTAGGTATCTATTTTTTGGAGTTTTTGGAAAACCAAACTCTGACCTTTACTTAAACAATAATTTGTTAATTAACTGTTAACTATGCTTAGTAATTTTATTACACGAGTACCCACCATCTTAAACAAAATACAATTTTTACTTAAAAATAGCATCCACACAGTTATATGATGATTCATTGTAGGTATATTTTAATGTCAAATTAGCAATTACTGTTTACATAATGGGTCATAAAATTGTTCAACTGCTGTGTTTGAGTATTCTTGACGCTTTTTGTCAATGTGGAAAACTTATTAAAACGGCCTTGTGTGAAAAGAATCGTGCCACACAAAATGTATGTATTTTCACATACAAGAACGTAATATAAATTAAGTACTTTTATCATTTTTACAATTTCGTAGGTGGAATGAGATCAACTATCTAAATAATGAATGCTTTTATGGTGTTGTAAAACTATTAATTATAATAGTAACTGTCATCTATCATACTATCATCTAACCAAATAAATTATCTGTTTTATGTACCTACCTGAAGGTTGGAAAATTTTAAAATAATTAACCCAAACTATCTAAATAATTAATTTAAATTTCATCTACACTTTTTAGACTTAAAAAAAAAATGAAGACTGGAAAAACTTTGGCGGTTGTTGTAGAACGAACAAAATAGCTCAAACCCCAACGCCAAAACACGACACTTTAGTTGTCCGAAGCACTTTTCGGTAACAAGGTTACATTCTTCAGGGACTATACTGAAATTTGTTAAGGTTCAGTGAACATGGTTCAGCAGCAATAGTGATGATGTTCAATGGACCTTGACAATAACAAAAAATAATAATTAAACTAGACTAAATAGCGGAGATCCAGGGATAGGACCCTTGTCATTGTTAACTAAAATTTGGTTATTTTTACAAATGTATAAACTTTCAAAACTATCTAGTAGACAATTATTCCTAACTTCCTTAACTAATTTAACATTATTAATATTAATATTATGTTCTTCAGTAAGAATATGTCGGGCAACACTAGATTTTTCGGCTCTACCAAACCGTGCATGAGCTAAATGCTCCTTGAACCTGGTTTGGATCGAGCGTCTAGTTTGTACAATATATTTTATATTACAGTCGTTACAGTTAATTTCATATATCCCCGACTTTTCTAAGAAAGGAATTTTATCATTGGGGTTACCGAGGAGAGTTTGAAGGGAGTTGCCACTTGAACTGTAGGCAATGCGAAAACCAAGTTTACGAAAAATGCCTTCGAATCTTCGAGTAAATCTTGGCTCGTATGGCATAGTAATAAACTTGGTCTTACTGGTGTCTGTTTGAAAAGTCGAAGATCTTGAAACAGAATTCTTAAATTTAATCTTAACTAATTTATCAATGATGTTACTATTGTAACCACTGTGAATCGCAATTTTCTTAATTATACAGAGTTCCTTATGATATCTACTTTTACTAAGAGGAAAACTAAGCAATCTATGTACAAGGTTTTCTATAGGTATCAAATTCTAAAGAATTTCCATTTCTTATAACCAGCGCATCTAAAAATGGTAGCTTGCCATCTTTCTCCAATTCAACAGTAAATTTGACCGAAGGGAAACGTGAATTTAAAACATCAAGAAAGTCTTGGAGACTTCTGGAGCTCAAATCGAAGATAGCGAAAATTTCGTCCACGTATCTAAATCATATTCGAGGAAAAAACTTTAAGTGGCTAAGGTCACCTTCAGCATATATTAGGGGTAGTTCTCTTTTAGGTTTAGTTCACTTCAGTCCCTTGTTACCGAAAAGTGCTTCGGACAACTAAAGTGTCGTGTTTTGGCGTTGGGGTTTGAGCTATTTTGTTCGTTCTATAAGAGATTTTAGGAAATATTAAAGCTGGTTTCGGGCACTAAAAGTTGTTTATTGTTTCGCCCAAGGGTAAGCAACTTTAAGTACCTGAATTAGTTTAGTACAATTTCTTTTAGTTACCTTTCGGGGAGAAATAGTGGAATTTAATTTGGAAAGTATTGTTAGAAGTTGTTTATTAGTAGTAAGAGCCTTTGTTGCAACAGAAAGTTATGTATACATCTCCACACACAAAAAAGAACATACTTTATTATCCAACCTATAAATTTTTAGTATTATACATATAAACTAATCATTTCCCTTCCTTCTCCCTTAAATAATTTTTTTGTGTATTTTCCCTCCCCCTTTTTCCACATCTCTCCTTTTTTAAAATTGCTTCAATAAGGTCAGACCACTACCATCCGCATTTATTATCCATTTAAGTTCCTTCCTCTCATTCTTCCCCGTTACTTGTTCTAATACATGTTCCATTGATTCACTCTTTTCTCCACATACTCTACACAATCTCTTACTTTCTTCAATCCAAAACTTATTCTCATTACACTTAGTCCCCATTCTGAATCTAGCTAATATCTCTATACTTTCTCCTTCTCTTAGATCAGGGATGGCGAACCCTTTTTGATGTCCGTGCCACAAAGTCATAAAAATTCTTTTTTAAATAGGTAACGTGTCACAATAAAATTACATTCGAAATGTTAGCGTGGTGAAACTATACGTAAGTATAATTAAACAAACAAACAAAAGCAATTCATCTTTAAACAAATTTTTATTAATCAATATTTTACAAAAAGCAATATGCTAGAAACAAAATTCACGTTAAAAAAATGGTTTTTAATGTGATTTTTATTGCTGTACACAAGATGATAAAGATTTAATATCTGGTTCATATTTAGTTAATTTCAACAGTACGCATGCAGAGCTCGACTCATCCGTCATTCTATTCCTATATTTATTTTTTATAAAATTTAATTCTGAAAATAGAGATTCACATGCCCACGTCGATGAAAATATTGATAAAATTGCCTTTGCTAATATTTTTAAAGTTTTAAACAATTAAACGTGTCCGGAACTGAATTCCATGTATAGTTAGAATTTCATCTTCTGCAATTTTATTTATTTTATCCAATAGGTAATCGATTACTTTCAATAATTTCTAAATCATTTCTTAAATCAACCAATTTTTGGTTCTATATGGTACTTGACTAAAATTCAACTAATTCCATTTCTAATTCATTAAAATTTAACCACTCAAGGACTTTTAAATTTAATTTTTCAAATGGTATTGTATCAGGATATAAAATAAATTTTGATTCGAGCGCTGCGACAGCAACAACAGTCAAATACCTTAAGAAGGCGAAACTGGATACGCAAAATTTTTTATCTAATGCGCATCTGTATATACTTCGAAAGAATTCATGCGATATTTTAATAATAAAATGTCTAATTCGACGGTTCTAGTTAACATACTAAGATAGGTATTCAGTACTACAAATTTATATCATAAACTATAAATTAAGTGTAGATTAATAATTTTTAATTCATTTCTATTAAAAAAGATAACTTTAAAAAAAAAAATTGTTTTTGTGCGTGCCATCAAAATTTTCAAACGTGCCACTTGTGGCACGAGTGCCAATGGTTCGCCATCTCTGTCTTAGGTATTCTGGCACCTCATCCCCTTGCCATTCTACCCGTATAAACTCCCTCATACCTTCGCGTTTTTCTCACTGTTTCATTGCATCTTTTCCCCACCATCCTACTAACATTCAGTTTTCACTCCACTCCTCCATTTGTTCTTTACTTATTGCCATTTCTGATAATGCCTTTTCCCTTTCCACATCATATTTATTTTTTGTCCCTATCTCTAATACCTGTTTCTTCCATATCGCTTTTCTTAAGTCCCCTTCCGCTAGTTCTCCCAATTTTTTACCGCCCTCCTTCTTGCATCTTCTACCATTTTCCCCCATTTCGTTTCCCTTCTTAAGATGTAATCTGGGGTACTTCTATCTAAGCGCAACACCCATTTTATATAGATACCTTTTATAAATATTTTCTACTATTGTATACTCTTTCCATCCCCATATCTCGACTCCATAAAAGGCTATATTTTTTATTAACGTATTAAGTAGTGCCACCCTTCTTTCCCAGTTATTTCTGCAAAATTTGCTTTAGCTGCTTGGTTACTTATGTGCACATCGTCTTTGTTGTTTTCTGTCAGCATGTACCTCAAGTAGTTGCATTTTTTTACCCTTTCTATCACTTTCCCCTTCCATCTCACTTACTTTTTCTCTTCTTT
The DNA here is from genome assembly GCA_029378335.1 of Agrilus mali. NCBI lineage: Eukaryota > Metazoa > Arthropoda > Insecta > Coleoptera > Buprestidae > Agrilus > Agrilus mali. The sequence goes on along the minus strand of CM055663.1, from coordinate 9,959,482 downwards.
TTTCCTACCTCTTACTTCACCAAAAACTATTATTTTGGTTTTTTCACCATTCAACTGTAAGCATTTTTTTCCAAGTATTTTTCTATTTTTTTTGTCATTTCCCTCATTGCACCCCATCTTGTCGCAATTAACGCTATATCATCCGCATAGCAGTTGTTTATTAATGAACCCTAAAAAAATCTAATTGTTTATTTCTAGATCTATGTTTATAGAATTTGATTGATTAGATAAACATTATCTATATTTTTATCATTTACGTCAAAGGATTCATTAACAATGTTACAGCGCAATGACGTATTTAAACAAAATTTACAGTATACATCTTGACTAAAAGTCTTTTTTAGAACAAACAATAACATGTTTGCAATCATAATTTCAGCTTTTATTATAGGTACATCTTGTTTTCCTGAAAAAATTGGCACAATTCTAGTTATACTTATACGCCCATAATGGACCAGTTTTTGGCTTCCAATCATCTTTTTTTGGCGAAATGACGATTTTGATTGATAGTAATATTATTAAAGACTTTTAGAACCGATATAACTTATTGAGTTGTACACATATTCTGATAAAATGTACGTACAAATAAACACATCTATAAGGAGACCTTGCAGGGAATTGTTTTTGTTAAAACTTTACTCCTTTTTTAAGGATGATTTTTGAAATATGTTCATTTTTCTTTTATTTGAATGGCGAGAATATCCACCAGAAGTACGGGATTGGAATAAATTTAAAACTGGGACTTTCTATATCCATATGAAGTAGCTTAAAATAATGAGTAAATCACAATACGAAATAAAACAACGGTACCGTTTCACTATTTATTTTGTCTAGCTCGGCAAATTTGTTTCGTCGCAATCCGGCCATTAACAAGAGCAACAGATGATTACTAAGTTTAAACCCCTAAATTATCACTATTTATGTATTCAAAAGTTGAAGAGAAGGAGAGGGGAATTGTAAGTAGTTAATTCGATTTGGTTATTTACTAAATTAATAAACGGCTTTTTTAATTTCCAAATTTTCTAACATAGAATTTTCTAGATTTAGGATTATTACTAGTATTCATTGCCTTCTCAATAGACTTACTTATATACCATCATCCACCTCAGATTTTAATACGGAATTAAGAATACTTAAATTTATTGCAATCTCTAATGGATATCAACCTCTTTTAGTTGAAAAATTATAAAAAAAAAATAAGAAAAACGGGTATCTAGTATACTTTACAACAGTACCTACCCCCTTTGCTATCAAATACCTATTTTTGGTTCAATTAGATTTGTTAATAATTTTAGTACCTATATATTTTAAATCTTCCCTTCAGAAAAAGTTCGATTGCAGAATTATTGAAAACAGCTCCGTTAACCTTGGTGCAATTCTGGTGAACCACAAAGGAAAAACTCCCGATATTGATAAATGTGGGGTTTACCAAATTTTTTGTAAAGATTGTAGTGCCACATATATCGGTCAATCGGGAGGAGCAATTTCAGAGGTAATTCGAGTGGAATGGCCGAGCACTGCATCACACACAATCACTCTTTAGATACTAATTATTTCGAACTTCTACATAGTAATATTCCTAAATCTAAAAAACTCTCTATGTTAGAAAATTTGGAAATCAAATTAATTTAGTAAATAACCAAATCGAATCAACTACTTACAATTCCCCTCTCCTTCTCTTCAACTTCTGAATACATAAATAGTGATAATGTAGGGGTTTAAACTTAGTTATCATCTGTTGCTCTTGTTAATGGCCGGATTGCGCCGAAACAAATTTGTCGAGCTAGACAAAATAAATAGTGAAACGGTACCGTTGTTTTATTTCGTATTGTGATTTAATCATGAAGTTTCACAAAAGTTGCCCCTAAAAATAATCTTTGTTGTATTAAAATAATGAGGTTAATCAGAAAGTGTCTGTTTCAAAAGTAAAAAAAAAGGGATAACGCCTTAATCCTTTACCGTTCCTTGTACCAAGAGGCAGTATAATCCTTCATATTGAAAAATATTGTAAATAGGGAAGGGTCCATTAACCGTCAAAGGTCCTTTCTGTCTATTTTAAAAGGAAAAGGAATTGAAAAACTGAAGTTTCCCTTTAGTTTAACTCAGGGGTTAATTTTGGTGACCCCAACAATCCTATAATGCAATCTGTGGTAAAAATATACGAGATCAAAAAAATTACATTAATTAAATCAAAGATAAGTTGAGCTTTTCTAAATAACTGTCAAATGTCCTTAATTTAAATCTTACACAGGAACTAGATATGGTAGTAAATCAAAAACACATTGAACCCTTCTAATTAAATACCAATGATCCTTATTAGAAATTACTTTTATTTTATTTTTTATTCTTTAAGGGATTTTCTTTAACCAAAAACTTAACTCTTTTAAAATTAACTGTCAACGGTTCTTTTCTTAAAATTGCTCCTATTTTTTTACATCCTTTAAGATTTTTTCCTTAATTCCTGTGGGTTTTCAACAGTAACTAGGTATTTTATTTAATTAAAAAAATTAAACTCTTTTTGTTAGCGGTCAAAGGTCCTTAATTTAATATTATTTTTGGATCCTTCAAGGACTACTTCTTTATTCATGCAAGCTCTTCGAATTCTCCCAACTAAGGAGACCGAGAAAGTTTTGGAAAAATGCGATTTCATTTTTGGCGGACTATATTTATATACTAGGAACTTGTTTACAAAAATTTCACGCGTACAATTTTCTATCCAAAAAAAGGCAACAGAAGAGGACCACCCGATGCAATGAATTGCAAACTTACGGTTACTCATTATTCAAGCTAGGAAAGATATATTTTTGGATTTAATTGGTTATAAAAATGCTGGACACGATTTCCATTTCCCGCATTCACGTTCGCACGTACGCGTACCAACATGCGTACTAAACATGCCGCTTCAGTATCTAATAGGTACAGTAGACATTATGAGAAAGTGTATAAATTATTCATGTTTATTCGAATGTAAAAATAATCCTTATTCAAGTTATCTTTGGATCTTGAACACATGTTTTGGAGGTGTTTTAATTCTACCGATTACCTCACACATGGTTTTACATACGACAGACACGTATGAAAATAGTGAAGTATCTATTGAAAGAAACACGGTCAATTATTTAAATGCTTATTAACACTAAAATTTCCAAAACTCGTTAAATTATAATGTACCTAGTACTTATGTAATAAGTAGTTAGTATTTGTACCCATGATTATTAATTTTAACTCAACAAGTTGCTGCTTTGCTGTAAAATGTAAATAAAAGTACCTAAATTAGAAAATTTTCTGCTTTATTTATTATAATTATTATTCCAAAAAGGTTTGGTAAACCAGGCGAATTAAGTTAATTTTAACGACAAAGTTATTTTTCCGATTTCTAACTTGCACTGTAATTTGTCGCTAATTTGTTACCAAATCCAAAAATTTGTCGCTCGTGCCGTTTGGCCATAATCAGCTGTAGTGCTAGCTTGATATCAAGCTAGCACTACACATAGCGTATCTCGAAAACGAAATGTCGTAGGATATTATTGTAAAGGCCATAATTTGTCGCTAATTTGTCGTTGAAAGATGAGACCGGATTTATTTACCAAATTTTTTAAATTAAGGGTTTTCCTGTTTCCCCCAAGTTGGGCAACACGTTACCTTTCGAGAGTTTGATGGCTTTCCAGCAGTTTTTTACTTATCAGTTGGAGATAAGACTAGCGACAAATTCGTTGAATGTGTCATCTTTCAACGACAAATTAGCGACAAATTATGGCCTTTACTGTAATATCCTACATTTCCTTTTCGAGACATGGTATATGTAGTGCCAGTTTGATCTTTTAGCAGCACTTTTTCGCTCATCAGTTGAAGATAAGACTAGCGACAAATTCGTTGAATGTGTCATCATTCAACGACAAATTAGCGACAAATTATGGCCTTTACAATAATATCCTTTCGTGTTTGTTTTATTTTGAAATGGAGTTACAATTATTGTCAGTTTGGTCTATTAAATAAGTCAATTTTAGTGAAAAATGTGGACTGAGCCAGTTTTTTTCTGTTAAAAATGGGTTCTAAAGAAAATAAAAAATATGACCGATACGCACAGTATCAAAAAGTTGTGGAAAATTGTTTATAAACAAATTTAGGTTGAACAATAATCTTTTTTTCGGTTTTATCTCTATAACTTTGTTGCCTCCAGATTTAGAGAAAAGGTTTCTAAATAAAAACTCTTTAGTAGGTACCATATTTTCTATAAGGCAGATGCGATTTACTCTTTAAAAAAAATTATATATTTATGATAATTAAGGTTTCCTTGAGAAAATGTGATATTCTTCCAGTTACATTTTTGGGGTACATATTTCACTTAAAATGCTAGGAAGAAATAGGTTACTGATGCTGGTTCATCTCCTCTCAAGTCAAATGGCATTGCTCGCCAAATCTAAAATAATTAATGAAAATGTTCGAAATTTCTTGAGCACGTAAAAGGAAGGATCCCTTTACAACGTACAATTATCAGATTTATCTGTTCTTATTCTTATAAACAGTTTTCTTTTATTTAAATTAAATTTTCAAAATTTTTTAATTTCGTAAAATAATAGATTTTCAATAGAACACAGATTGATCGTTTTAAACTGTTTCACATTTATTTATAAGACCTCTTACAATTGTTTCGGTCTTGTGACCATTTTCAAAGAGTTTTAAGATGAAACTAAACTTAAAACTACCTGGTTAACTATTTATAGGCTAGAGGGGCTGTTTTGAACTTATTTAAAAATTGTAATATCAGCGATAGTAATAACTATTATTATTTAATAACTGCCATGTATATCGGACTTTTTAGGCCTTCTGTTTGCTCATTTGTTATGTGTTTGTTTTTCTGAATGGCTCTTTCAATTTCTAATTTTTTGCATTTTGGAACTGTATGTAAAATTTTGAAATCATCTTTTGCAAAATTATGATTATTAGTGATGCAGTGCTGAGCGAAACCTGTTGTATTTTTATTATTTTTAATTGACTTTTCATGTTCTAGTATTCTTTTTCTGAAATTTCGACCTGTTTGTACAATATATATGGCATCACAGTCTGAACATTGTAGTTGATATACTCCTGATTTATTTAATTTGTTATCTGTAGTTAGTTTGTTGTTGGTTAATATTTTTGCTAGAGTGTTTTTATTAGTGCTAATTGTGTTCACATTTAGTTTCTTAATTCTATGGCAAATTTTAGAACTTACACCGTTTATGTAGTTTATTATTGTCCAATTTTCTTTTTTCTTACAATTGCTATTATATATTTCGTCTTTAATTTTGGATTTTTGTTTTTTCTTAACGATTTTGTCAATCAAATTTTCTTTAAAGCGGTTGTAAGTGCTAGAGTTTTTATGAATTTTACTTCTTTTGAATAATTTTCTTCTGATAGAAGATAATTAATCAATCTATGTATCAGGCTATTAAAGGTTGATATTTTATGTTGCTATTTTGGTTAGTGTGCTGGGATTATTGCGTCCGTAAATGTTTCTTTTTTATATATATTGAATTCTAGATTGTTTTCTTTATTTCCTGTAACAGTTAGGTCTATAAAATTAAGGGATTTATTGTTCTCTAATTCTAGAGTGAATTGAATTCTTTGGTCAAATGAGTTTAATAATTGTAAGAAATTCTGTAGTTGTCTTTCTGTTCCTGACCTGATACAAATAATTGTAAAACAGTTCAAAACGAACAATCTGTTTTTTATTGAAAATCTATTGTCAATATGTTTTACGAATACCTCACCGCTAATACAGTGTTTTTTCGTAAAATAAGGTATTTTTGAGATTTTCAGTTCGGGGTTTGGTACAATTAAAACAATCTAACCATTGGGCTGTGATCACTTGGTGAAACATCTTTAAACACTACAAACGATATGTAAAAACATATGTAAAAAACACACTTGGAAAATTTGTTTCACTATAGTTTGTTTCATTATAGTGATCACTATAGTGAAACAAATTTTCCAAGTGTGTTTTTTACATATGTTTTTACATATCGTTTGTAGTAACAATTAAAACCTCTGGGATTCTGGGTTTAAAAATCTTCCAGAATTTTCCGAGTAGTTTGGATGTTTAGCAACAAAGGCGTTTGATAGTATGAAAGAAATAGTACTTTTTGAATTGTTGAAGATAATCAGAAGGATCAATGTAAGTTACAGATTTTATTCATCTTCTTTTACCACAATTTTCCCTGCTGCAAGGCTATTTTTCATTTGTTTATTGTTTATTTCTTTACTTTGCATATTTTATGTCTGTCATGTTGGCAAAAATCCACTTGGAAATGCTATGAAACAGACGCTAATTTTCATTCGCTTGTTTTAAACTATCTACAATAAATTAATGGAGCCTTTTTTATAAATTTTTGGATTTTTTTGTAAGATCTTTTGCTTAATCATTTGGTAATAAGTAGGGGAAAGAAGCAAAAAGCCTTATGACTGAGTTGATGATTTAATAATACCTAAATTTTATAGATTAAAACAAATAAAATATTTCTATAATACCCAAAAAGTTGTTGAATTGTTAAGTAATTCAAAATAAAAGAAATTGGGTTCAAAGGATAACCATATTGGAAACAATTTAAGGACAATCTTTCAAAGTAAGGAGCTTAAATTCTGTTAGTTTATTTATCAATCACAATTATTAAGAAAATCAATTGCATTAAAAGAATAGCTTTTAATCATCATTAAACCTTTTTTTGCATTTGACCAGCTTTTATTGCCCCTTCTTTTTCTGATTCATTTACACAGTATGTCCCAAAAGAAACCGAACTTATTAAATATAGAATAAAAGGCACATTATTTTTTGGTCGAAACATTTTTTTTATTTAAAGTAGGCTCCATTAGAGTCAATACAACGTTTGGCATAGATTAGATTTTTTTATAACAATTTCCGGGATGCTCTTTAGCACCTGTGTCACGGCTGATTGAATGGCTGGAACATCATCATAAAACGCTCCTTTCACCCCAGTTTTCAGTTTGGGAATCAGAAAATAGTCACATGGCGCTAGATCAAGCGAATACGGAGGGTGGTCAAGGACACAAATCTGTTTTTTCAACAAAAATTCGTAGACAGTTTTGGTCTTGTGAGGAGGTGAATTATCATGCAATAAAAATAGCTGCTTTCCTTCTGGAAATTCGGGTCTAACACGAACAATTCTCGACCACAAACGATGTAAAACTTGTAAATAGTATTCTCCAGTAACAGTTTCAACTTCTGGAACAAATTTCTTGTGGACAAAAACCCTTTTAATAATAAAAAGTTATCAACATTGTCTTGATTCTTGACTTCTGGAAACGCAGTTTTTTGGGTTTTGGCTCGCCTTTCGACTTCCATTCTGCAGATTGACGCTTGCTTTGAGGGTTATATTTAAAGCACCATGTTTCACCACCAGTTATGATCAAATTCAAGAAAATTTGGACCGTTTTTAGCAGTGGAAATGATGTCTACAATGCTCTACACGAGCGACTTTTTGATCTTCATTTAACTCATGTGGAACAAAACGCACGCAAACTTTTCTTTTACCCCAAATCTTCAGTCAACATTCTCCAAACAGTATTCTTACTCGTACATAATTCATCCGCTAACATTCTAACAGTGAAATTTCCATCAAATGCGATGATTTCACGCACTTTTACCACCAAATCAGCACGGTTTTTATAATTGTGGACGACCGGACTTTGGATCGTCATTCAAGTCTTCTCTTCCACATTTTTAAATCTTTGGAACAACTCATAAACTTGTGTACGAGACATACAATTATCACCATAGACTTTCTTCAAAAGTTCATAGGTTTCAGTAAACTTTTTTGGAATTTAATACAAAGTTTAATATTTTCTCTTTGTTCCATTGTATTTTTTCGACATGTAGGTACATAAAACACACTGACATTCAAATACATAATTTGCTAATCTGTCAACCGATTTGCATGAACTTAGGTGCGTTTGAAAGAAGAAAGATGTACCTGTCAAACGCCGTCAACGTTGCTTAGATGCGGTACAGGTTCTATGATTTAACTTAAAGATTCTGTTTCTTTTGGGACATACTGTGTATGTACTTACGTGTCAATACTTGCACGATTCTGACGTAATTTTGTCAATATTACCAGGTAACAGGTCATTTTGCCAGTAGCTAGTCTGACTGACGACACCATTGTGCACCTAATATAATATGCAAATCGCACCTCGTCACCAAATTGACTAATTCATACGTACGTAGATTGCAAATATATAATTTTAAACCTGTTAATTTAGTTTTTATTTTTAGCTTACTGACCCAGCAACTGAATAATAATCGATTTGTAAAAATGATTCACATTCAAATATTTAAATAAAATTAAGGACAACAGTTTTTTTTAGTATTTTCTTTAATTTGATTAAACGTGGATTTTCATCTAGTGAAAGTCGAAACGATTCAATACTTATCGATATCGATGTTTCGCCATTTTTGAAAGCTTCTTCAGGGTGTAAATGTGTCTTTTATTAAAGAGATACATATCACAATAAAATTTTAATTCACTTCCACCTGTATCTTTAGGTTTAACTCCTTAAAAAATCTGTTGATAAAAATAAGAGGTGGAATTTTAAATTATTTTTTTTTTAAGAAAATCAGAATGTGTATAATAATAATCTACTGGAATAATAATATAAAACTACAATAAATTTCGTTTAGTTTGTTGTTTCTTAACTTGGGCCAGTCATAGTTCACAACATTCATTGTAATATTTTATCCATTCATTCATTTTGGTTACATATTTATTCATTCATTCATACCTTCATACATTATTAATGGACTACGAAAATGATTGATGAATCTTGGAGAGACTGACAAGATAATAACTCAATTTACTTATCTACCTGTGCTATAAAAGTGTATCAGAAAAGAAGCGATTACATACGTTTACGTGCATTTTTTGATATTCGACCCCAAAAGAAAGTCCCAGGACCTCAGGATTTAAATCAATTATTTAAAGAGTTTAAATATTATTATATGTAGGTATATTATAAAAGGCAATTTTAAAAGAAAAAAATATTTCCCTTTTGACATAGACCCCTAGCTCACCCTTAGTAATGTTTAATGAAGTGCGATAGATTTCCACCTTCTTCTTACTTGAGATTTATTTTATTATTTTTTATTAAAAGAAGAAAGAATAAGTAGGTAACAGTTGTTTGAAACAAATAGTCATTGTGAAGTTTTACTTGTCTTCTAACTTAAATAAAATATACTTAAATATTATCCATTTAACTTTTTTTATGCTAGATATTCAACAGTAAAATTAAGTTATGATTTTTGACCTAATATGAATAATGTTGTGATTTTTTGGGACTTTTGGGAACCAATAACAATTATGCTAAAATAATTGTAGATATAAATAAATAAACAGATTTGGCCGATATTTGATGAAAATCCTTCACCATCAATAAAAACAATACTTGAGATTTTCTCGAATGTTGTGAATAAAAATATATTCAAATGAGATGTTAAAAAGACTCTTTTAATACAAATAATTGGAGAAGAAGGCTAAGGATGTTTAAAATAGTCGTGAAGGAAATTGTATTTTATGGTGAGGATGTATGGGGATGGGAAGAAAGAAAGCAGATTGAAGTAGGTACTATACAAAAGGTATATAAAGTGGGTACTGTAATTAAAAATAGGCACGTCGAATTATGTGGTGGGAAGAGAAACAAAATGCCGGAAAATGTGGGAGGAAGCTCTGACAAGGGAGGTTAAGTATGAAGAGAAATTTGGGAAATTGGAGGAGGGGAATACAAGAAAGAAAATTTGGAGAAAAAAGGTTCTTGGTATAGGTAGGAAAAATTGATATGATAGGGAAAGAAAAACGCTTGGATTGTTACATATTAATCAGGTGCATATCGAGGAGGGGAGACAAGGTGATAACGTACGGTAAATGGTGAAAATAAGAGGGGGACGGTTGAAGAATCCTGTTATACGCTGTGGCTGATGAAATTTTTGTGCAGTTTGCTCCTATAACCTATTTAAAAAATATTGTTACATAGTGCTCATATTTTTCCAAAATTATATTTCCTTTTAATTGTTTTTTATTTCATTAATAATATTAGTTATAATTTATAAATGCAAGGAACCACCACACGGAAATGCGACATGATTGCACGGCAAAAGTGTGCCGTGACCAACTTGCAATTTTCCGTTTGGGGGTAAAGAGCACTATGTAGGTCAGTATAAATGAATTGTTTTTGAGAATAAGTAATAAGAAAGAAAGTAATAGAGAAAAAGTCAATAAGATCGAGCCAGCGAGTCAGTGGGGTTAGGGGGGTATAGCGGGTTACCGCTATCACTCACCCTAATGCCTGATAAGAGTCTCTGCCATTATCAACGCCCCTAGTTGATAGTTAATTAGGCAAGTAGTTTTAAGTTATTTTTATAATTAGTTTATAAGTGTTATTTGTTTTTAATTGTTAATTTAGTTTATTAAACCATAAAAATTCAGCTTATTCGTTACAAAATCAGTCCAAAAATCTCAAAAACTTAAAATATTTAGGCATCTGTGCAATGGCGGTTAATAAAAAAAATTTAGGCACAATTTTAGTGTATAATAAACAAAAACAAGAAGTACTTGATGAAAATGGTGTTTACAAACTCTTTTGTAAGAATTGTGATGCAGTTTACATTGAGCGATCTGGCCGTGCAATTAAAAAACGCGTTTATGACCACAACTATTCTATAAAAAAATTAAAACATTTCCTCTGGTTTCTCTGAACACAGCGTTCTCAATAATCACAATTTTAACCAAGACAACATTAAACTTTTGCACATGTCTAATAAAAGCAGTAAATTAAATTTACTTGAACATTTAGAAATTAAAATAGCTATTAAGAATAACGAAAATCTTGTAAATAACCAGATAGAATTGTCAACCTCTAGTACACCCTTAAGAGTTGTTTTAAGTCCTCCGAAGGTTGTTTTTAAAAATTTATTTATTTCTAAAAAACGTTGTGGGGACTGAGAAAGGTTACCAAATTTGTTAGTGAGTTCACGTTTTATTTATTTGTACATTAATACTCGATATAAGCGTTAAATGTCACAAAGTAAAGGATGTAGGTTCACACATCTAAATGGTAAGACATGTTGGTGACAAATCTAAAGATTTACATTCAAAGAACAATACAAAAGTGCAAAATTGCAGTTGTCCAGTACACAGTTGTTATCAGGGCTCTAGCGTGTAAGCAGACTTGCGTCAGCATATTTTTATATATAAGTACCATTATAATGTAGCCTGGATAACTTATTACTCGTAGATATTTAGGTTTTTCCTACAATTAAGTTTATATTATGTCAATGTATCCCAAACTGTTCATCCTATTGTATCTACTCTTGATAAAGGTCGACCGGCCGAAACGAATTCGGCGAGTTCTAATAAATTTAAAAAGAGATAAGGAAAGAGAGAGAGGGTAAAATACAAGAAAAAGAAGAAGAAAAAAATACCGGCCAAGTTCAAGTCGAACTCGCGCACCGAGGGTTGCGTACAAACCTGTATATATGTGATGTAACTAAAAATTTAAGGTTCTCGGAATTTTTCCTTTATATGTGCTATAAAACATTGCTTCATGCCAAATTTCAAGATTCTAAATCGACTGGAAGTACCCTTTAGGTTTTGATTCCCCTGCGAGTAGTTGCGAGTTTGAAAATATGCGGCTTAAATTGCTGTTTCTTTTGATTGCGTTGACATAGAAGTTTGATTTTGTTACAGCTTAAAGGTATTATAGACCTGAGTATTTGATATGAATTTCAATTTAATACCTCTACGCGTTCATGAGGAAAGGGGTAGTAATTTTAAAATTATTAAAAATATTTTTATTATATGATGTAATTAAAAATTTACGGTTTTCGCAATTTTTCCTTTATCTGTGCTATAAGACGTTGCTTCGTACCAAATTTCAAGATTCTGAGTTCACGGGAAGTACCCTGTAGGTTTTGATTCAAAAATTTGCGGAAATTTGCGGCACAAACGGTTGTATCTTTTGATTGCGTTTGCTCAGAAGTTTGATTTTTTCATAGTTTCAAGGGACAATAGACCTGAGTATTTGGTATAAATTTTAGCTTGATACCTCTACGCGATCCTGCGAAAAAGGGCCTTGACAGACGGACGGACGGACGGACAACGAAGTGATCCTATAAGGGTTCCGCTTTTTTGCTTAATGCCAAATTTTAAGATTCTAAATCGACTGGAAGTACCCTTTAGGTTTTGATTCCCTTGCGAGTAGTTGCGAGTTTGAAAATATGCGGCTTAAATTGCTGTTTCTTTTGATTGCGTTGATATAGAAATTTGATTTTGTTATAGCTTAAAGGTATTATAGACCTGAGTATTTGATATCAATTTCAATTTAATACCTCTACGCGTTCATGAGGAAAGGGGTAGTAATTTTAAAATTATTAAAAATATTTTTATTATATGATGTAACTAAAAATTTACGATTTTCGCAATTTTTCCTTTATCTGTGCTATAAGGCGTTGCTTCGTACCAAATTTCAAGATTCTGAGTTCACGGGAAGTACCCTGTAGGTTTTGATTCAAAAATTTGCGAAATTTGCAGCATAAACGGCTGTATCTTTTGATTGCGTTGGCTTAGAAGTTTGATTTTTTCACAGCTCCAATGGACAATAGACATGAGTATTTGGTATAAATTTTAGCTTGATACCTCCACGCGTTCCTGAGAAAAAGGGTCTTGACAGACGGACGGACGGACGGACAACGAAGTGATCTTATAAGGGTTCCGCTTTTTCCCTTTGAGGTGCGGAACCCTAAAAAGGAAGTAGTATCTATATATAATAATAAAATTATGTAATATTTATAATTAAATTAGTCTGTTTAGGGTTCCGCACCTGAAAAGGAAAAAGCGGAACCCTTATAGGATCACTTCGTTGTCCGTCCGTCCGTCCGTCTGTCAAGGCCCTTTTTCGCAGGAACGCGTAGAGGTATCAAGCTAAAATTTATACCAAATACTCAGGTCTATTGTCCCTTGAAACTATGAAAAAATCAAACTTCTGAGCAAACGCAATCAAAAGATACAACCGTTTGTGCCGCAAATTTCCGCAAATTTTCGAATCAAAACCTACAGGGTACTTCCCGTGAACTCAGAATCTTGAAATTTGGTACGAAGCAACGTCTTATAGCACAGATAAAGGAAAAATTGCGAAAATCGTAAATTTTTAATTACATCATATAATAAAAATATTTTTAATAATTTTAAATTTACTACCCCTTTCCTCATGAACGCGTAGAGGTATTAAATTGAAATTCATGTCAAATACTCAGGTCTATAATACCTTTAAGCTTTAACAAAATCAAACTTCTATATCAACGCAATGAAAAGAAACAGCAATTTAAGCCGCATATTTTCAAACTCGCAACTACTCGCAAGGGAATCAAAACCTAAAGGGTACTTCCAGTCGATTTAGAATCTTGAAATTTGGCATGAAGCAATGTTTTATAGCACATATAAAGGAAAAATTCCGAGAACCTTAAATTTTTAGTTACATCACATATATACAGGTTTGTACGCAACCCTCGGTGCGCGAGTTCGACTCGCACTTGGCGGGTTTCCTTTTTCTTTTTGTGGAACTGTATAAATAACTTTTCGTTTCAATAAAACTCTTACTACTACTACTACTACTACTACTAATGGGAAGGAGGGAGCGGTGAAAATGAAGTGACACAGAAGGGAAGTTTTAAGGGAAGGCCCAGTGGATCGTAAAGCCTTAAATGAGACTGTAAAATATTTATACCTGTTAGAAAGTTCTAGGAAGCGATTTCCATTGGGACCGGTTTAAAGGGAGGTGGGATGACCTTATGTTTCTTTTTTTTTATGTTATTATTGATGGATGCAATTTGTTTTTTCTGGATTTTATAATTGTTCTTTGTAAATATCAAAATTGATGGTGATTTACGTTTCTTTTTTTGCCTGTATATAACTTTTTGCTAATAAAACTATCTCTTCTTCTAACTGTGTAAGTAAAAGGATAGATTTGGTTGATGCTTAATGAAATCCTTCACCACCAATAGACACAAAGCTTGAGATTTTTCAAATTTTGTGAATAGAAACATATTCAGAATTTCATAATTAGTAAAAGAAATGGCAAATAAAAACTCTTCTAATGCAAAAAAGTTGGTTAAAAAGGACTTTTTGATATTTAATTAATTGATTTAGTCTTTACTTGGAGTATTAATGGAATACTACTAATAAATATAATCGTTATTTTGTTCAATATTTTACTGATCAATAAATAAATCAATCATATTTCAGCTCCTTATTTTTAAATAGTTTCGAAACTACTTATAGTATTTTTATTGTCCTTTAAATCAAGCAAATTAGCATCAACTATGAGAAATACGTTCAATTTTTACTTGATAACTCGAACACTCGAATTTTCTGGGAGACTCCCTTAATAATTACGTCTCTCCTTTTAATAACAGTAAGGCAGTTCAGTTTCTACGATTATTCTTTTCAGACGTACTTTAAAAACTTTGTCTTTTCATACCTCGAAGTATTTTTGCGTCATAGATGATTCGAGTTATCGAAGGACGACTGTAATTGGGTACTTGATGAAAATCCCTTACCACCAATAAAACCAAGACCTGAGACTTTTACAAAATTTGTTTTTATTGGTAACACAAATAATGTTATTGATAATATAAAATACAAAACAAAATAATTGAATACAAAAATTTCATATGAATAATCAACCTGATATTTTCCCTATTTTTTTATCAAATAAAACATCCCCCTTATGGACCCTTCGTCATTCATATCTATAGTATATTATTGAATAAAAATGATCTAGGTTAGTATACGTTTCAAGCTACGTATAAACAACAAAGATTCTTTAGTTTCCGGTTTTGTAACTTTCAAAGTCATTGTTTACATTATCCCGAGGGAATGAGCGTCGGTGTTGCGTTTGGCCTGGTGCAAAAGGCGTCGGGACGCGTCGCGTCGTGTGCCAGTTCCTTGCAAACGTGTCCGTTGTACGGATGGAACACGTCAGTGTGATTTGAAAATTCGAAAACTGCCGGGAGTTGACACAAGAAATTTGTTACACCAATTAGAGTGACAGTAATTAGTGCAAAATGGTCGGCTACTATACTCAAGGTAACTAAATGAAACATTCAACTTTTGTCTTTTCTATTTTTTTTTGTTTGGTTTTCGTCACTGTGGTATTTGCTTAACGTCTTTCAAACCAGCACAAAACACGTGTTTCGTTTTTGGCTTTCGGCGGTTTTTCATTCGATCATCGCGTGTTTCATTTCACTTGATAAGTGGATTTTAAATAAAATGTATCCAATGTTTTTTCATCGTATTCATTCACTCAACACAAATTTGTCTTTTTATTTTAGTTTTGGAATAAAATGGTTCATGAAACATTCGAGAAATAAAATTTTATTAAATTAAAATCTAGAAAAAGGGAAACAAAAATGTCTAGTCAATGTAGTTATCAATTATAAAAATTGGTAATAAAGTAAAAACGAGAACTTTATTTTTTCTATCCGAATATTTTAGTTTTATTACATACAGGTACTAACTAAATAAATTTCTTGTTAAACTTTATTAAGTTTTTCAATATTTCAAAATAAATCCTTATGGGCTTGGAGTACTTTGAAAGGGCTTCAGGTACATTAAAAGACTTTGAATTGCTTTAAATAAAAATAACAAGAAAGTTTGCGAAATTGAAGTTCTAAATGGACTTTTACATTTTAAATATGCAATTACCAATTTCTTAAAAAATTATGTAAGATTGTTGCAAGTACTTTAAAGGTCTCAAGGACTGAAAAAAAATTAAATTACTATAAGGTACATATTACAAAAATATTGACGAAGTTAAAGTTATGATTTAATCCTTCCATTTCCTTTAATGTTTTGGAAGGTCATTTAGAGTACTCAAAATATTTGGAGAGTACTTGAGGCCTTTTTTAGAGTAATTGGAGTCCACTCAGAGGACATTACTTTTTGAGGAAATTGATAATTGATTTTTAAAATGTAAATGTCCTGTCGGGATTTCAACTTCGTACAACTATCTTATAAAGGATATCAAATTCATTTAATGTACTTGAAGCTTCTTCAAAGTACTTGACGCACTTTCAGAGTACTCGAAGCCTTTTTAAAGTGATTGAAGCCCTTTTAGTGTGCTTAAAGCCCCTTCAAAGTACTTGAAGCCCTTTTAGAATACTTAAAGGACCCTTACATTATTTTTTGGGAAATTTGGTAATTAGATTTTAAAACATAAAATGTCCTTTCAAAACTTCAATTTGACGCACTTTCAGAGTACTCGAAGCCCTTTTAGAGCACTTGTAGCCCCTTCAGAGTACTTGAGGCCATTTTAAAATACTTAAAGAACCCTTACATTACTTTTTGAGGAAATTGGTAATTCGATTTTAAAACATAAAAATGTCCTTTCAGAACTTCAACTCGACGCACTTTCAGAGTACTCGAAGCCCTTTTAGAGCACTTGTAGCCCCTTCAGAGTACTTGAGGCCCTTTTAAAATACTTAAAGAACCCTTACATTACTTTTTGAAGAAATTGGTAATTAGATTTTAAAACATAAAAATGTCCTTTCAGAACTTCAACTCGGCGCACTGTCAGAGTACTCGAAGCCCACCTTTAGAGTACTTGAAGCCCTTTCAAAATACTTGAAGCACCCTTACATTACTTTTTGAAAAAGTTGGTAATTAGATTTTAAAACATAAAAATGTCCTTTTAGAACTTCAACTCGACGAACTTTCAGAGTATTCGAAGCCCCCTTTTAGAGTACTTGAAGCCCTTTCAAAATGCTTGAAGCACCTTTACATTACTTTTTGAAAAGATTGGTAATTAGATTTTTAAACATAAAAATGTTCTTCCAGAACTTTAACTCGACGATCTTTCAAAGTACTCGAAACCCTTTTAAAGTACTTGTAGCCCCTTCAAAGTACTTGAGGCCCTTTTAAAATATTTAAAGAACCCGTATCAAACTTCATTTCTTAATTTAAAGAACCCTTACATTACATTTTGAGAAAATTGGTTATTTTATTTTAAAATATAACTGTCCCTTTGGAACTTCAACTTCGCAAACGTTCTTCTAATTTGTGGTTTAAAATAGAATGACCAATTTCTTCAATGGTATGTAAAAGTTTTTCAAGTGATCCAAAAGAGCTTCAAGTATTCTGAATGGGCTTAAAGTGGATTAAAAGGGCTTGAAGTATGTACTCTGAAAAAGCTTTAAGTACTCTGAAAGGACATCAAGTATTCCGAATGGGTTTGAAATATTGTGAATGGGTTTCAAGCACATTAAATGCGCTTCAAGTACCTACTCTTCAAGCACTCCAAGTAAAATATAAATGACAAAAAGGTCCTAAAAGAACATTTTTAAGTAGAAAGCACCTTTGTCCAGCTCTGAATGTTAAAGAAAAAAATAATAAAGTAGACTTTTGATTGACTACTAAGGTATTTAAATGTTAATGATGAATATTTTTGTCGTTGCTTTGATACTATTTCTGTCAATGAAAAATGTAGTTTATAAATGCACCAGGCACTAACTAAAATATTCATATAGATACGTTTTGGCCTTCAAAAATGCATGTTTGAACAATTATTATCGTGTTACGTTAATTTGTATATTTTTCTCGACACAATTTCGTATGTCAACATCGGACGCTGAAAACGAAAACTATTTTTTGATGGAAACTTTCATTCAAGAAGACCGTTAATTCAATGAGGTAAACATCACGGTCGATTTGCGTGTGTATGTTATGTATATCGTACAAACTTCCTAAAAATATTGCATAACGTAAGTTACACGAACGTGTAGGTATTGCTGTTTACACACACGCATCCTTTTTGGATCGACTTCAAAACCTGACACAGGATTCATTAAACATGTTATAATTACATTTACTACTGATGGTATTTTAAATTCACGT
Organism: Agrilus mali; assembly: GCA_029378335.1. Taxonomy (NCBI): domain Eukaryota; kingdom Metazoa; phylum Arthropoda; class Insecta; order Coleoptera; family Buprestidae; genus Agrilus; species Agrilus mali. The sequence continues at coordinate 9,941,546 of CM055663.1, read as the reverse complement.
TTCGGTTACGTCGACATTATAAATAAAAAGATCGATGTATTATTTAATATAATTCGCAGAAAATTTCGAATGACGCCAAAAAATTTAGGTCACACTAATAACAGACTGCAACACGTTGCAAAATACTCCAATGTTTTTACTTGACCCTTTTTTATATTATTACTAGCAGCAAAACCCGGCGTTGCTGGGGTAAGAATATATCACACGTTTGATGGAACATTCTAGAATATTCGCGAAATTAGAACTATCTAGAACATCCCATAATGATTCAAAACATTTTTTAACATTCTGAAACATTCTTGAATGATCTTCAAGATTCTGGAACATTCTTGAACATTGCCAAATCATTCTGAAATGTTACTTATAATAAAACATTATTTTACTTCTTAGAACATATTTGAACTGCCTGTAACATTCTAAAAAAATCTGCTTCATTCTCATCCCCACTCCGTGCTGTTTGCTGAGTGAGTAGTGACATCAGTAGACGCGTGGCGGGGATGACTAATCGATTGATAATAATTGATCAGTTATCGACCACTGAGAGTTGAAGATTATTACAGTACTAATATCGCTATTTAAAAATGGGGGTTGGTGGTAGAAGGATGAAAATTGAGGATTATATGTATTTTTGTATGCTGTATCATAAAAAAATAAAACAAAAAAGTTTGTCTAAAAAATTTAAAACAAATTTAGGGGTGGACCACCCTTAATATTTAGGGGGATAAAAAATAAATGTTGGTCGATTCGCAGACCTAACCGATATGCACACAAAATTTCAGGAAAATCGGTAGAGCCATTTCGGAGCAGTTTAATTACAAACACCGTGACACGAGAATTTTATATATTAGATTATATTATATTGGGGAAATCAGAATTAGTTTAAATGCCGATATATTACTTACTGTCTCAATAATCTTGGCCAATGCGCTCAAAATATTTATAAATTTAATATATTTTGATAAAACAACCCCTCTTTGGTTTTTATTCTTTCAATTAACTTTGAGAGTGCAACTGTTGTGAATCATACTGAATGTAAAAAATGTTTCGGTTACATGACCATTATCAAAGGTAAGAGTAAGATCTATACTAAAGGCTTAAAACTAATACACACAATTTATACCTTACAACATAAAATGAGAGGGGAGTCTACGACACTTAATTCTAGTTGGTTGTTAACCAAATCCATGTTTGGTGCAAAAGATTTTTTTATTTCATACGTAAGAGGAGAGACAATTTCACACCAATGTGGATAACAATGACATTATCTATATCTAACAATAAGTGATAGTGGCGGATTTACCAGCAGGCTGAATATGCTAGAGCCTAGGGCGGCAGATTTTAGGGGGTAGCAAACTTTGCTGAAAAATTTTTTTGTCTTACAGAAATAAAAAAAAAAATATTATCTTATACACGGAAAAAAACGAGGCTCAAAAAATCAACAAAAATTACAATATTTTAGTGCTATACAGTATACTGAATACACTAATGTCTGTATATGAAAAATTACTAAACGCTTATTTATAAAATATACTATTGTGATTTTGAATTTTTAAAATATTACAATAGCGTTTAAGTATTACATTTTAAATTTAGTATTTTTACCTATTTTTTAAATTAATTATTGCCATAATTTTTTCTTTAGGTCTACCCACACTATTCAATTAATGTGTAATATGTTTCACCACTTAAATATATAATCTATTCGAAGAGAAATGGGATCCGAAAAGAAAATTGCTTAAAAATAACAATAACAAATATTATATAGATATACAATATGTGGAAAATTAATACTTTTCTATTGATATTTCTGATGATATTAACAACCAGTTTGAGTGTAGAATAAAAATTTAATAAATTTACACGTAAAAAATTGCATATTGTTGCACAGAATTTCATAAATATTATATATTTCTTAGAATGATGATAATTAAAAAAAGCAATAATGATAATATTGTAATGAATTAAAGCTGTAAATATCCATTCAACGAAAGTTCTTGTTAACATTCTTACATTTTTAATCCTAATTAATTTGTATTAATATTTGTTGATTAGTCTGATAAAAATATAATATAATAATACAAAAAATTGATTGTGAATTAGGGTATAGAATTGCAGGTGTCAGTAGAAGTGGCAAATTTTGAGTAGCCTACGGGCGGCAAATGTGTAAATCCGCCACTGCTAAGTGATGATTTAAAGAGACCCAATGATCGGAAACCCCAGTTTTTCTGTCTTTTTTATCTATAATATTTAGATGCTCTTTTATTCTAATATTGATAGCTCTACCAGTTTGTCCTATGTAACAGGCACTACAATTGTTACAACGTACCTATTTAATATTACCACTTTTTTTGAAAATATCTATCTGGTTTAAATTTTGTATTTTAGAAAAAAGTGGTATATATAAAATACGTTGTAACTATTGTAGTGCCTGTTACATAGGACAAACTGGTAGAGCTATCAATATTAGAATAAAAGAGCATCTAGATATTATAGATAAAAAAGACAAAAAAACTGGTTTTTCCGAACATTGTGTCTTTTTAAATCATCACTTAGATATAGATAATGTTATTGTTCTCCACAGTGGTGTCAGTACAAGCAAGAAATTGTCTTTCCTCGAAATGTATAAAATAAATAAAGCTTTAGCACAAAATATGGATTTGGTCAACAACAACAATTGTGTGTGTTAGTTTTAAGCCTTTAGTACAGATCCTACTCTTACCTTTGATAATGGTCATGTGACCGAAACATGTCAGGTTTTTATTAAATTGGTGAAACTTTCTACTTGTTTTATTTTATTTTTTTATTTTTGGTTCTTTCAATTAGTTGCATTTAAAATATTTTTTATCAACACATCTGGACAGAGAGTGTGTAAAGTAATAAATTATTTGTTAATTAAATAGGCATTTGTGGAAATCTGTAGCCAAATTAATTACTATTATCAATATTTATATTTTTTAAGTAGGTTATCAACAAATCTACAGAAAATGATGCCGTGTGAAAATGTTGTTTTGTTCTGAATTTCTTACCTTTGTGGGTGAAGAACAATTGTAAACAAATTACTAGTATTACTGATTGCACTTCAATCAATAAACGATTGTTATAATGCTTATTATAAAGTGTAAACTAATGCAGCAATGTCGTAATATTAATAACAAATTCTTTATTAATGAGAAATACAATTATTGATCTTATAAGGGAAAAGAAAATGTAAACTTTTGTACAATAGTTTTTATCTACTACTACTACTACTAGAAAATATAGTATATTATTTACTGACCAGTATTGTTGCTGAAGTCTGTTTTATTTGTTAAGCCGTTAAGTGCATACCTACTACGTATACAAAGTGTACCTACATAATATATGCTATATGTCGTTGTTGCAGCAGGAAATACTAAACCTAGTTAAAAAAATGGGTATGTATGTTAATATATACGTAGGTACGTAAAAGTAGTGAATATACCTACCATAAAAAATTAATTAATTAATTAACCAAAAAACATGCTACGTTTCAAAAATTGTAGGTATATAAACGTGGTGATGTTTAATATTTAAAGTACTTCATAAGGTGACCAGAGAAGAAATCAAAGCTATTTATACAGTATACAGGTGTTTAAAATATACTTACTTACTTATCAATTATCATAATTAAAATATAGAACGTCAATTAGCCTAGTAAATGAATGGTGTTCGCTAATAGAAAAATCATAAAAAAGAAATCCTCTGCAGTGAAGAGATTGTTAACAAAAAATTTTTGGGGGTTGTTTTTTGGATAATGTATTGACTAAAAACAATTCTACTAATGGTTTGAATAAAATCCCTAATTCTAAAATCCTTAGGCACCTATAGCAATCTGATTCTTCAAGCTCCAAAGAACGTTTAATACTCAAAGAATTTCGTAGGCTTTTTTGAAAGAGATTAAAGTTTTCGGAAAGTATTTCAAACCCTTAATGTGTTTTGACCCTTCAAACTCCAAAAGACATTACAAAAATTCAAACACTTCGTGGGCTTTATTCAAGTGTTAAAGCCTTAAACTCAGACCTCTTAAGTACTCAAAGCGTTCCTTTTCTTTAAACTCCAAAGGACGTTTAAAAAATTTAAAGACTCTTTGGGAAAATGTTTTTAAAAGGTTTAGATGAATTTAGTAAATTTACTGAAGTTTGGGGGTTTTTTAAAAGGTTTTATTTGTAACCTTAATCTCCTACTATCTAAAATTAACATTAAAAGTATTTCTTGGCCGGAAATACTCCAAAGAAAATGGGTATTATTTAAAGAATACGTAGGCTTTTTTACAAAAAAAGATTAAAAGTTTTAACAAAAAAAGTATTTCAAACCTTTAAAGGGAGTTTTACCTTCAAGTACTTCAAAAGGGGCCCAGAGAAGAAACCCAAAGCTTCGTTGGCTTTATTCAAGTATTAACTTAAACTCAGAACTCTTAAGTACTTAAAGCGTTCCTTTTCTTTAAACCCCAAAGGGAGTTTTAAAATTTAAAGACTTGTGAATGTATTTAAAAGGATTTTTAATGTACTTCAACCTTTTAATCTAAAATTCACCTAAAGCATTCTAGTCTTCAAGCTCCAAAGAACGTTTAATACTCGTAGAACTTCATAGGCTTTTTTAAAAGAGATTAAAGTTTTTTGAAATTATTTCAAGCCCTTAAAGTGTTTTGACCCTACAAACCCCAAAAGACATTACAAAAATATAAACACTTCGTGGGCTTTATTCAAGTATTGAAGCCTTAAACTCAGACCTCTTAAGTACTTAAAGCGCTCCTGTTCTTTAAGTTCCAAAGGACGTTTAAAAATTTAAAGCCTTCGTGGATGTATTTAAAACGTTTGGATGATGTTTACAAATCTAAGAAGTTTGTGGGCTTCTTTGAAAGGATTTTAATTGTACTTCAATCTCTAAATCTAAAATCCACCTAAAGTACTCTAGTCTTAAGCTCCAAAGAACTTTAATACATAAAGAATTTCGTAGACTTTTTTGAAAGAGATTAATGTTTCTGGAAAGTATTTAAGTAATTCAACCCCTTAAAGAGTTTTACCCTTCAAACCCCAGAGGACATTACAAAAATCCAAACACTTCGTGGGCTTTATTTAAGTGTTGAAGCCTTAAACTCGGACCTCTTAAGTACTTAAAGCGCTCCTGTTCTTTAAGTTCCAAAGGACTTTTAAAAATTTAAAGACTTCGTGGATGTATTTAAAAGGTTTAGATAATGTTTACAAATTTAAGAAGTTCGTGGGCTTCTTTGAAAGGATTGTAAATGTACTTCAATAACTAAATCTAAAATCCACCTAAGGTACTCTAGTCTTCAAGCTCTAAAGAACTTTAATACTTAAAGAATTTCGTACGCTTTTTTGAAAGAGATTAATGTTTTTGGAAAGTATTTAAGTATTTCAAACCCTTAAAGAGTTTTGACCCTTCAAACCCCTAAGGACATTACAAAAATCCAAACACTTCGTGGGCTTTATTTAAGTGTTGAAGCCTTAAACTCGGACCTCTTAAGTACTTAAAGCGCTCCTGTTCTTTAAGTTCCAAAGGACTTTAAAAAATTTAAAGACTTCGTGGATGTATTTAAAAGGTTTAGATAATGTTTACAAATTTAAGAAGTTCGTGGATTATTTAAAAGGTTTAAAATGTTTACAAATTTAAAAGTTCGTGGGCTTCTTTAAAGGATTGTAAATGTACTTCGTAACTAAATCTAAAATCCACCTAAAGTACTCTAAGTCTTCAAGCTCCTAAAGAACTTTAATACTTAAAGAATTTCGTACGCTTTTTTGAAAGAGATTCTTAAGTACTTAAAGCGCTCCTGTTCTTTAAGTTCCAAAGGACTTTTAAAAATTTAAAGACTTCGTGGATGTATTTAAAAGGTTTAGATAATGTTTACAAATTTAAGAAGTTCGTGGGCTTCTTTGAAAGGATTGTAAATGTACTTCAATAACTAAATCTAAAATCCACCTAAAGTACTCTAGTCTTCAAGCTCTAAAGAACTTTAATACTTAAAGAATTTCGTACGCTTTTTTGAAAGAGATTAATGTTTTTGGAAAGTATTTAAGTATTTCAAACCCTTAAAGAGTTTTGACCCTTCAAACCCCTAAGGACATTACAAAAATCCAAACACTTCGTGGGCTTTATTCAAGTGTTGAAGCCTTAAACTCACACCTCTTAAGCACTTAAAGCGTTCCTTTTCTTTAAGTTCCAAAGGACTTTTAAAAATTTAAAGACTTCGTGGATGTATTTAAAAGGTTTAGATGATGTTTACAAATTTAAAAAGTTCGTGGGCTTCTTTGAAAGAATTTTAAATGTAGTTCAGTCTCTAAATCTATAATTAACCTAAAGTATTCTAGTCTTCAAGCTCCAAAGAACTTTAATATTCATAGAACTTCGTAGGCTTTTTTGAAAGAGATTAAAGTTTTTGGAAAGTATTTCAAACCCTTAAAGAGTTTTGACCCTTCAAACCCCTAAGGACATTACAAAAATCCAAACACTTCATGGGCTTTATTCAAGTGTTGAAGCCTTAAACTCAGACCTCTTAAGTACTTAAGCGCTCCTGTTCTTTAAGTTCCAAAGGACGTTTAAAAAGTTAAAGACTTCGTTAATGTACATAAAAAGTTTTCAAGTATATCTAGTCCTAAACATAAAGCCCGTGGATATTTTAATTATTTTGGCCCTTTAAACTCCAAAAAGCTCAAAACTTACTGAGCTTATTTGAAACAGTTTAAAGCACTACAAGCCCTAAACCCATACCCCTTGGGTTTATAGTAGTTTTAGTCCTTAAAGTTCCAAAGGACGTTAAAATTGCAAGAGCTTCGTGGTTTTCTTTAAAAAGTTTCAAGATACTAGACCTAAAATCTTTAGGTACTTAAAATACTTTGTTCCCTTAAACTCCAAAGGACTTTAGAAATAGATAAAGTTTAGTCTTAAAATTTTTATTATCATTGTCCTTTTATAATATTCTTCTCTATTTTTAGTTGTTTTGAAATTCCTTGATTTTGTTATTGCAATTATTGAATAAATTTCAATTTTAATACCATCTAATCGTTAGTAATATAGTAGAAAATTTAGAAAAGATTCTGTCTTAGTCTATATATAGTTGTTGCAAACTATTTAGTTGAAAATTTTAGTGCGTTAGAGTTAAACGTTTCTTCCTAGAGCTGACTCAGCAATTCATTTCCCAATGACTATCACGCGTTCAGATAATTTTCTAACGACTTTTAGAGCTACCCCTGGAGCCACACCTTTCACTGTTTATCGTTTGGTCATTTTGTGGCCGATTTTCTTAATTGGATTTCCCGCGTCGCGTCGTTTTCCGTTGATCTGAAAATGACCCAAAGTGCCATCGTCGTGGACAATCATTCTACTAGCGCAACGGGGACCGCAGTAATTAATTTATCAGGTCGCATGTCTTCGTCGTGAAAAATGTCATACAAATGTCACTAAGGTAAAGGTTACTATCAACACAGATTGTCTGACCTATTTTATTTTTCATAGGGGAAAATTTACTTTGAGACGGTAATCCCAAACGACCGTTTGATAATGAATGCATAATAATTTCTTTAGATCCCAGTTTGTTTTAATAAAACACATATACCCGATTACTTTTTATTTATTTGTTTGAAACAATATTGGAAAAATTTTAATCTAGTTAATACTTAACATTACAGAAAATAACTAAAGTATGTTATTGACATTTCCCTAATTCCCCCTGAAATTGTGCAATTTACAGAATTATAGGTAGTAGCTTTTATAAACTTTTTTACTAATAATAAATGAATTTATTGTTGAATTATTATTAATTATTTGATCTATTAAATACTGTGTTGTACGTTTATTTTATGATTTTAAACATTTATTAAATTAATGGTACATTGTGTTACAATAGTTTTATGAAAAATATATTAATGATGAAATTTAAATACCTTAATATTATATACTTATAAATAAGTAGAAATAATAAGTAAAGTAACTACACATTTATTGCTTCATAATCAATGAGTTGGGTGTGCCTGGTGTTATTTTGCAAGGTTCGCTATATTGGGTTCAAAATTGCTCAATTTTAATTTTAAATCCCCTCGAAACTCCACATTTGATTTATTTCTGTACTTAGTTAAAATTGAATTTACGTCACTGAAACCGGCTTCAACCATTTAGAAACTTAGAAATGCTAGCATAAATGGCTGAGCTACTTCTTCAAGTTTTACGTTATATTTATACATACTCAATAAGATATGTGTGATTTGCGTATTAAGAACTATTTTTTCTTAAACCCCCAATCGACACTTCCGATTCAGATCGACCCCCTTTTTTGTTAAATAGACCCCTAGGGGTCTATATAGACCACTTTGGCAACCTCTGGGATTAGACTATAATAATATTGATTCTTTCATTAATTTTACAGTATCTAAATTATACAATGTTTACACAGTCAGAACTAATGGGCGAAGTTCTCAAATAAGTGTTCAAACCCAAAGCCCTTACGTCCTTAAAATGTTTGGGTCCTTCACAACACTAAGGACATTTAAAACTCAAAGAGTTGCGTGTATTTCTGTAAAAAGGTTTCAACTATTTCAAAAATACTTCAAACCCAAAACCGTTTGGTTTTTAAAATGCTTCGATCTTTTAAGCTCCAAAGAACGATTAAACATTCAAGGACGTGAAGGGCTTATTTAAAGGGATTTCATGTATTTTAAGAGTACTTCAAGCCCTAAACTCAAACGTTTTAGGTACCTTCTTAAAATATTTTGATCTTTCAAGGACCAAAAGATGTTTACAAATCTAAAACAATCGTGGGCTTTTTTGAAAGGATTTTAAATGTACTTCAATCTCTAAATCTAAAATCCACCTAAAGTATTCTGGTCTTCAAGCTACAAAGAACTTTAATACTTAAAGAATTTCGTAGAATTTTTTGAATGAGATTAAAGTTTTTTGAGAGCATTTCAAATCCTTAATGTGTTTTGACCGTTCAAACCCGAAAGGACATTACAAAAATTCAAACACTTCGTGGGTTTTATTCGCGTGTTAAAGCCAAAAAGTCAGACCTCTTAGGTACTTAAAGCGTTCCTGTTCTTTAAGCTCCAAATGACGTTTAAAAATTTTAAGGGTTTTCAGGAATTTTGAGAACATTTCTAGTCCTAAACATAAAGCACTTAGGTATTTCAAGTGTTTTAGCCCTTAAAACCTCAAAAAGCTCAAAACTTACTGAGCTTCTTTGAAAGAGTTTAAAGTACTACAAGCCCTAAACCCAAACCTCTTGGGTTTCTTAAATTTTTGGTCCTTAAATCTCCAAAGGACGTTTAAACTCTAAGTGCTTCGTTGACTTCTATAAAAGAGTTTCAAGTTTTTCAAAGATACTAAACCTAAAATCTTTAGGTACTTAAAATACTTTGTTCCTTTAAACTCCAAAGGACTTTAGAAATACAAAGACTTAATAGCCTTCCTCTAAAAGGTTTCAAGTATTTTAGAAGTACTTCAATTCCAAAGCCGTTAGGTAATTAAAGCGCTTAGTCCTTCAGCACCAAAGCACCTTTTAAACTCCAAAAATTTCGTGTGCTACTTTAAATGGATTTAAGATATTTTGAAAATATTTCAAACACTGCATTAAAACTCTTATTAGGTACTTAAAATTGTTCAGTATTTCAAACCCCAAAATGCTTTCAAATTTTAAGAGCTAAAAGGCTTCTTTAAAATTTCGTGTGCTACTTTAAATGGTTAAAGTATTTTGAAAATATTTCAAACACTACATTAAAACTCTTATTAGGTACTTAAAATTGTTCAGTATTTCAAACCCCAAAATGCTTTCAAATTCTAAGAGCTAAGATGCTTCTTTAAAAGGGATTTAAGTATTTTGACTGTACTTCAATCCCTTAGGCCCTTAAAGTGCGTTGGTCCTTCAAACCTTACTAGATATTTAAGAATACATTGTCTTTATGGGCTTCTTTGGAAGAATTTCTATCATTTTGGCAACATTTGAAGCCCTTTCTTTAATTACATATTATTATAAATTAATTTCCACTTATTTATTCATAAAAAATCGTTGAGGTACAAAACCTCCAAGTTCTGGTGCTCTCAATCGACTTAAAGAACATTTTAATCTACCAAGTCTATCTCTGCCCCAAATCGAAACATTTGAAATATTTATTGTTATATGCTACGGACAATTTTGAGTTTTGGCAGGAAAATTTTTTTCAAAATGTTCTTCCAAATTTAAAATAGTGTCTCAATTTTTAAAATATCTTTCTCTTTTGCCCCATGTGTTCTATGCAGCAAAAATTTCGAAAATAAATTTTTTAATAGCTCTACAAAATATATTGTAGTCCCTAATAATATGTAACAGAATTCTTCAAAAAGACAAAACATTTTTCCAGAAGTATTTATTCTTTCAGTTAATTCATCATATTTCAATTTCTTTAGTTAAAAAATGAAAAACTCTTTGCAAAGGTCTCTGTAATTCTTATTTAAGTTCAAAGTAAACAAATACATACGTCCGAAAGTATTATTTTTGTATGTCTTTAGGAACCCTACAATATTTTGACCTCTGTTAAACTATTTATTTACGTACCTATACATATATTCCGGCATATGTTTCTCTCAGTTTCTTGAATAAAACTGGTTATACCTAATTTTCCGTTACTCTTGGGAATCTTGCTGAAAAGATTATCTACCTAAACAGTTCAAATTTTTCACTTATAAAGAAGCTGCGTTGGGTTGCATGAATAAAGTTGCAGAATAAATTGAAATTACTTTTTTATGTTTAAAAGTTAATAGCTTAATATTATTTATTAGTTTTTGGTACATAAGAAAACAATTTCAGTTTTTCAATTTCATAAACATTTTGTCGTTAGTTTCTTGCGATTTTCTTCAAAGTTGCCATCATTCTTTCGCTTCTTCACCCCCAAACAAAAGCATAAGGTAACAAAATAAAATTTTAGCTTACCTACAAATCGTTAAGCATTTACAGTTTGTTTTTCAATTAATCCAATAGTTAATATATTTGTTTTTTTTTTGTAGGTGTCCCTACGACAGCGGAACTTGAAAACAACAGCAATCAAAAGAAGTACACGGTCAATCGGACTTCGAAAGGAGACTTAGTTATTTCGAAAATAGTTTGTGGCCTTTTAGTATTGTTAGCAATGATTCTCATAGCATTAGCAGCTTTATTAACATACTTTTTACTGCCTTATTGTCCAAATGAAGCTTCGCCCGAAGCATTAAGGAAAGCTGTGGTCAAAGATGGACCAGTGAGACTTTCACGTAGTGTACAACCCTTACACTACAGGTAAATCAATTAGAATTACGAAATTTTAGAAAACAACAACTAATGTTCTTAAGCCTAATTTTTAGAAAAATATTTCGTCTTATTTGTTATCCATTAGGTGCCTCTTTCTTTGAAAATATTTCTGAACAAATTTATTCCATGAGTCCTGATCTAATGGAATTTTAATGGTTAGGCTGTAAAAAGTTCATAAAAACCTACCTACACCAAAAATCTAGTGGATGTTCGAAAATCGCCTTATCTTAATTAAATTATTTCGGTCCTTATCTTATTGTACGAATTCCAAAGTTAATTATTCTTGAAACATAATTCCTAAACAAAGAAAATATGTAAGTTCTTATGCTACTTTTAATCTACTTGCTTAATTGGAACAAGCAAGGAAGCAGTAAAAAAATCATACCCTACTTTCGATATTAGTGTGAAAGGCATGAGGAAGAAACAACAAAAAACACATAAAAGAAAATTGGGCTTTAAAACAGTGCGAGCCTGAGCCGGTGGTTCTCTACCGTTAATTTGAGTTGTCTGTAGTCGTAAAGTCTAATTTCAGTTTTATTTACGTTTTCTGTTCATAATAAACTTTGCGAAGCCGATGTGGTCATTCTTTAAAATAGATAGAGAGAGATATGTTTCCTCTTGATCTATATCCACGACCGAAATTAATTGCTGTTAGTCTTCGAGACCCTCAGAAAATTCTTCTTACCATTTTTTTTAATTAATTTTGTTAGGACCTGTTTTACATAATCAAATAAATGTAATGGTAGTTTTTTTAATATTTTATGAGTACCTGTCTGTATTATCTAAAGAAATATAATTTTATTTTATACGTCTATCTGCATTTAAAGATATCTACTTCTATTTTATTGTGTAAGTAAAAAAAAAGAAACAGATTTTCTCAAAGACAATGAAAATACTATTTAACTTGTTTTCGTAAGTATTTTTAATGTTTTGTTTATTTTCCCACGTTTGAAATTTAATCGCAAAATAGCACAAAGAAGTTCTTTCAACTACCTACACCTTACTACTTCTCAGAGTGGGTCACTGTTTGTATTGTCTTTTTTCTTGAAAAAGTAATAAATTATGGTGATGAGTTTATCTCTTCATATGAAAACACTGTTGTTTTCTATTGGAAAATGGAAATTAGTTATTTGTAAAATTTCAAAAGAATCAAAATAATTAGTTTTGAAATATCATCCCAAATTTTCTATTGATCAGAAATGAAGGGTTCTTAGAATCTGTCTGAAATTATTCCTTGGAGTGTCTTAAAAAAACCTTCTATGGTGCAACATTGAAAACATCAAGAAATCATCCCTTCTTATTACATTAAAAAAAAACTACGTATGGAAAATTTGTGAAACGTCGACTAAAATAAAATTAAATACACCAAAAAATACTTTTAAATGTTTCAAAATTGTTTATTTGAATACTCTAAACGTATTGCAATAGGTTAAGTCTTCTCCAAATATAAGCCTCATGTAATAAATAAGCTTTGCTCTTGAAAAGGAAATATTTTTTTTAGTAATGAGCTTGTGATTGCAATAATTTATCTCCTCGTTTCTTATATCTACAAATCGAAATTAGTTATTTGTAAAATTTCAAGAGAATCAAAATAATTAGTTTCGAAACATCAACCCAGATTTTCTATCGATCAGAAATGAAGGGTTCTTAGAATCTGTCTGAAATTATTCCTTGGAGTGTCTTAAAAAAACCTTCTATGGTGCAACATTGAAAACATCAAGAAATCATCCCTTCTTATTACATTCAATAGAACTACGTATGGAAAATTTGTGAAACGTCGACTAAAATAAAATTAAATACACCAAAAAATACTTTTAAATGTTTCAAAATTGTTTATTTGAATACTCTAAACGTATTGCAATAGGTTAAGTCTTCTCCAAATATAAGCCTCATGTAATAAATAAGCTTTGCTCTTGAAAAGGAAATATTTTTTTTAGTAATGAGCTTGTGATTGCAATAATTTATCTCCTCGTTTCTTATATCTACAAATCGAAATTAGTTATTTGTAAAATTTCAAGAGAATCAAAATAATTAGTTTCGAAACATCAACCCAGATTTTCTATCGATCAGAAATGAAGGGTTCTTAGAATCTGTCTGAAATTATTCCTTGGAGTGTCTTAAAAAAACCTTCTATGGTGCAACATTGAAAACATCAAGAAATCATCCCTTCTTATTACATTCAATAGAACTACGTATGGAAAATTTGTGAAACGTCGACTAAAATAAAATTAAATACACCAAAAAATACTTTTAAATGTTTCAAAATTGTTTATTTGAATACTCTAAACGTATTGCAATAGGTTAAGTCTTCTCCAAATATAAGCCTCATGTAATAAATAAGCTTTGCTCTTGAAAAGGAAATATTTTTTTTAGTAATGAGCTTGTGATTGCAATAATTTATCTCCTCGTTTCTTATATCTACAAATCGAAATTAGTTATTTGTAAAATTTCAAGAGAATCAAAATAATTAGTTTCGAAACATCAACCCAGATTTTCTATCGATCAGAAATGAAGGATTCTTGGAATCGTCTGAAATTATTTCTTGGAGTGTCTTAGAAAACCTTTTATGGTGCAACATTGAAAAAAACAAGAAATAATCCCTTCTTATTACATTCAATAGAACTACGTATGGAAAATTTGTGAAACGTCGACTAAAATAAAATTAAATACACCAAAAAATACTTTTAAATGTTTCAAAATTGTTTATTTGAATACTCTAAACGTATTGCAATAGGTTAAGTCTTCTCCAAATATAAGCCTCATATAATAAATAAGCTTTGCTCTTGAAAAGGAAATATTTTTTTTAGTAATGAGCTTGTGATTGCAATAATTTATCTCCTCGTTTCTTATATCTACAAATCGAAATTACTTATTAGTAAAATTTCAAGAGAATCAAAATAATTAGTTTTGAGACATCACCCCAAATTTTCTATCGATCAGAAATGAAGGGCTCTTAGAATCTGTCTGCAATTATTTCTTGGAGAGTCTTACGAAAAACCTTTCATGGAGCAATATTAATAAAAACAAGAAATCATTCGTTCTTATTATTTTCAATAGAACTACTTATGGAAAATTTGTGAAACGTCGTCTAAAATAAAATAAAATACACCAAAAAATACTTTTAAATGTTTCAAAAGTTGTCTATTCAAATATTTTTAAGGCATCTATCTGAAACTATTTGTTGGAATATATTATAAATACTTATATGGTGCAACATTAGAAAACTCATGAAATCGTCACTTCTTTTTACTTTTAGTAGAAGTAGTTGTGAAAAATTTCTAAGGCAACATTTAAAATAAAATTAGCTTCAGCCAAAAACGCTTTTAAACCTTTCAGATTTGTTTATTTAAAACTTCTACACGTGTCTTTTTCAAGAGTGAAGCTTATTGAGTGATTATTTTTTAAATAATAATAATTCCTAAATAAATAAAATTGAGACATTTAAAAATAATTTTTCGTTTTCTTAATTTTATTTCGTCCCTTCTTAATGTCTCTTTTTAAATATAAATATACTGAATAAACAGTCGATGAATTTTGTAATTTAGAAAATTTATTTTCATTCTCTTTTGTAGACTTCAAATAATCCCGTTCCTCGAAGAAGGAAATTTCACGACAAACGGCGCAGTAGAAATAACTGTGAACACTTCACAATCGACTAATAAAATAGAACTAAATGTTAATGATATAGAAATAAACCAACATTCCGTAACCGTAAAACATATTAGTGACGACAAGAATATAGAAATATCCGAACAAAAGTACGATAATGAGTCGCAAAAGTACATAATAACGTTAGCAGAATCCTTAAAAGAAGGAGATCAGTATCAGATAGCCATCAAGTACATTGGAAAACTCAACGATTATATGCAAGGATTTTACAGGAGTTCTTACGTTGATTCCCATACAAAAGATGTCAGGTATGTATTTATTTCAACACATAAAAGTGATTTTCCCACACAAACTTTTGTTCCATTTATTGTTACCAGTTTTCATTAAAATTATATTTTATGAGGTCACTCTAGTTCCTTAATAGCAGAAAATTGGCTTGAGCTATTAACGAAAGAATGCTACTCAATTAAATGCATTCTCAGCTTAAACCTTTATTAATTGTGCAACAGCTGACTTTTTTTAATGTCCATATGGGTTTTTCTAGATGGCTAGCTACCACCCAGTTCTCCCCTACAGATGCCCGAAGGGCATTCCCATGTTTTGACGAACCTTCTTTCAAAGCAAAATACACAATAAGTATCGCCAGGCCATCGAACATGACCTCATTATCCAATATGCCAAAACGCGAAAGCGTGGTTTTGTAAGTCTATTTTATCCTGCATGAAATATCACTTTGATGACCCTACTAATACCCACCCAATTTTAGGGTCGATAAGAAAGATTGGATTTGGGATCACTTCAAAGAAACTCCTCAGATGTCTTCGTACTTAGTTGCTTTCGTGGTAAGCGATTTGCAGCCTTTCCGGTTCAACTCTTCAGAAAAACTATTCACTATTTGGAGCAGGAGGGATGCTTTGGAACAAACCAGGTTAGCAATGGACATTGGGCCAAAAATTTTGTCGTATTTTGAGAGATATTTTGGCATCGATTTTCCCTTGCCCAAAATCGATATAGTTGCAGTACCAGATTTTGGATTTAATGCTATGGAAAACTGGGGCTTAATCACCTTCAGGTAATAAATAAAGAATTTTTAGAATGAGGTCCTCATCAAGGAATCTCTTAAAAAGTCCAAGACATCTTGACAAAAAAATTGAATTGTTAAGAATGTTTTTATTTTTTTATTTAGAGAAGCTGCTTTACTATTCGACGAAAAGATATCTACAATAGATGACAAAAGGACTGTATCCACCGTTTTGTCCCACGAATTGGCCCATCAGTGGTTTGGAAACCTCGTGACCCCCAAATGGTGGGACGATTTGTGGCTAAAAGAAGGTTTTGCCAGTTACTTGCAATACTCCGGAGTCAATTTTGTAAGTACACTCGTTTTACTGCACGTAATAGAACCATAATGAGAATAATATACGCGATAGGTGTTTCCCGATTGGAACATTTTAACTGAATTTATCATCACAGAAGTTCACCGAGCGTTCGCAATTGATTCTTTAAAGTCGACACACCCTTTGACTTTTAAAGTCCATTCTACAGACGAAATAGGGCAAATGTTTGACCCTATCTCCTACTCCAAGGGTGAATAATACAGATTTTAACGATTATTACTACAATCTACTAATTACTTATTGTAGGTGCTTCCCTAATTAGAATGATGAATAATTTCCTTGGCGAAAGAACTTTTAAAGCTGGACTCGTTAAGTATTTGCACTCTTTTACTTATTCTAACGCAGATAGTAACGATTTGTGGGATGTACTGACCCGACAAGCCCACGAAGATGAGAATCTTCATAACGATCTGTCCCTAAAGGAGATCATGGATTCTTGGACGCTACAGGCAGGTTTCCCAGTAGTCACTGCTGTTAGGAATGGTAAAAGAGTCGACGTCTCACAGGTTTGAAATGAAGCACATAAAATGATATTGGAGTAGTTTCTTAATTTTATAATATTTTTTGGAATAGAAACGATTTACGTTTGATAAAAACTTTGCTGATGATACATTATGGTGGGTCCCATTGTCTTATACAACTGATCTTCGTATTGATTTTGATGACACTTCTCCAAAGCAATGGTTGAAGAAAGAGACAGGGAAGAATTTTGAAATTGACGCAAACCGGTGGTGGCTTCTTAATCCACATCAAACAGGTATTTTGAAATTTTGTTTATGTACCCCAGGTACCTTCTTCGTGACTTTATTGTCACTGATTATAACTAAACCCAATTTATTACGTAGTGACACAAAATTGAATTTATTTATTGCTCCTAATGACCTCAATTCTTTCATTTAGGCATTTAAAAATATTGCCATTAGGTACTTTGTTTAATTCTGAGACACTCTTTTCTTTTCCGTTTTTTGATACGATCAATAGTTATCGAGTAATTGACGATTTAAATAATTGACCAATCGGAGCGCATCGTCTTTTCTGCAAGCAGAAGTACGAGAGCAGCGGTAGGCGCAGGATCACGCTGCGAGTGCATATGTTTCAGCTGTAATTGCAGCAATGTACTGTTGGTGACCAACATGACCAACTCATGTCGCTTTGTTAAAAGAAAATAGTCGTGTTTGGTATCAAACGAAATGTCTCAGCAAGACGATTTCTTAAATACGTATCTTGAAAAGACATAATACCCATTCTTATCAAATATATAAGTAACAGATGACTGTACAAAGTGGTTTATTGATTGTATTGTATGGTAATAACTGGGTTACTGATTTGAAGTTTCCAGACAAACTAATAACAAAAATTAGACAAGGAGGGATGATTATAGGGCATGGACGAAACCAACACACTAGAGGTGCACGGGTCGTCCTAAGTACTGCATTTGAGGTCGAAGCGACTAATAGGGGCGGAAAAATTAAGACAAACTTTTCTCATCCAGTTTCTACTATTATCAAATAATCTGTTTAGTGTAAAACTTTTTCTGATAAACGCTATTGAATTTTGTTCATCTTATTATTAATATTTTTTGGTCTGATTTTGTTTAAGGATATTACATTGTAAATTACGATGAGCAAAACTGGAGAGCACTGACAGAGAATATCATGTCATTCCCAACGACCATAAGGGCGCAACTAATAAGTGATTCAATGGACCTGGCAAGAGCTGGTCTTCTTGACTACGACATACCATTAAAAATTATCAAAAAGCATAGCTTAGAAGATAAAGAAATCACGTTCCTCCCTATGCATGTCGCATTTTTAAAATTAGAGTACCTCTACAATATATTGTATTCCACTCCTGCATTTGGAGATTTTGACGTAAGTCTTTTCCCATAATTCCCCGTATCAATTGAAGAAGATATTAATTAAATTATGTTTCTTGTAGATTTTCTTGTCAACGATATTCTCTTTTGCGTTTGATAACGTCGATTTCGAGGATTCCCCGACTCATCCTTATTTAATTCAGAGGATAAGGAGGACTGTTGTAAAATGGGCATGTAAAAGACCTGAAACCCGATGTGTTGCCACAGTCAGGCATCGGTTCCGAAATTTGATGTCTGGACAAGGATCTCAAGAGTAAGTCAACTCATAATGGCATCCTCTGAAACTAAAAATGTATTTTGAAATTCCTTTTTGCAAGTCTTTTATCAAAAAACAATAGGATTTGTTAATATCCCTAAGCTTCTGAATAAGATGCAATTTCATGACTATAATTAAGAATACTTCCTGAAAAACTTTTAGATGCTACGTAATATTTAATATTGTTTTTAGGATCACATCAAATACTCAAGAAACTATTTTCTGTACTGCCATCCGAGAAGGTTCTGAACCGGAATGGAATTTTGCTTATGAGCTGTACCTCACAACAACCTCCATTTCGGAAAAAGAAACCATCCTCAACGCATTAGGTTGTGCCTCTAAACCTTGGCTTTTATCAAGGTAAAAAATTATAACAAGAACCACCGAAAAAATGCCTATACAAATTATATTTTTTGTATATTTTAGGTATTTAGACTACATGATAAAGAACGATTCTGGAATTCGGAAACAAGATGGGCCTCGAATATTTAGAGCTGTTGCCTCCAATCACATAGGCTACAACGTTGCATTTAATTTCCTGTTGACCCACTGGAAACAAATCAACGAGTAGTAAGTACATTCATTTTGCACTTATCATTTAATCAGTCGCTTTTTAAAAATTGTTTAGTAGATTATAGATATATTATCGTTATTTTCTTTCCAAATCCATCTTTCATTAGCACCACTAAAACTATAGCTAATACATTCATTTGTCGTTGTAACTAACTGACAGCAAGCAACATAGACCCTTAAAAAATATATTTCAGACGAGATTTGTAATATCTCAATTTGTTTTTTGAATTGTTCCTGAAAATACAAAGCATTTCTAACGTCCTTTGTATTTTGGACAAAACATTCAATATCACCTATGTATTATTAACTTTGACTAATTGACGTCGGATGGCGCCACGAGTACTGTTCAATTCGTAAAAACACTTTTAATTATTAATATACAATGCGTGTACACAAAGTTTTCGACATTTCTTTTTTATACACATCTTTTTTTTTATTGTAAATACGTATTTAAGTTTATTAACAAAACAAATTAGAGACGATCTGTGTTACTTGCCTCTCGTAATGTTGTTTTCTGCAACTTACGAGTCTGTAACTAACTCTAAACAATTTTATTAGTTATGGATCTGCATTTAACACTATTAGCAAGATGGTGGAAGATTTGACGATATTTATGAACACGGAGGCCCACCTACAAGAACTTCTTAAATTCAGCAAAGAGAACTGGGAAACGTTGGGAACATCAGCACAAGCCTTCGATAATGCAGTAGAAAAGGTCAGAAATAACATTGACTGGATGAAGATAAATTATCGATCTGTAGAAAAATGGCTTCAAGATCACAATGATCACTATGTTATATAAACAAGTTTTGCACCAGTACCAAAGTAAATACACCAGGTAAAAATTACTGACTATCTTTAAAATATATAATATAATACTTCGTACCTATTAGTGATTTTCGTTTTTTTTTTTTGTATACAGACACTTTGTCACTGTTATTTATTTTATTAAAATACTTTATTACTTTTGTCATAATTGTTGAATAACTGAATGTGTAGATGTAAGTTTTAAAAAACAAATATCTTGTTGCAGAAATAATATTTTTTTTATTTATAAGTTGAACATTAATGACTGACTGTGAATCCAAAAACGAATCAAATGTTTTTTTCCTAAGTTAGGGACTTTTTACTTTCTCGTTCATTTCAGTTGTTTATAAAAATTGTCTCTTTATTTCATGAACGACCACTGTATAGCCCAGTGTTCATTCATAGTTTTATAAACACCTAACAAAAAAACTGAGAAAACAATAATCGCTATATCTACATCTAGTGAAGAATTCATTTTAAAGGTGACTTTTAGAGATAAATAATAATTCGGACAATACCGACTTGTTTATTTTGTATCAGTTTTTCGTCGGTTATGATTGCGTGTAGTTTAGTGGCGATTTTACGAGTGTTAAATGTTATAGTTTTACACAATTCCAGGGAAATAC
Source organism: Agrilus mali (assembly GCA_029378335.1). NCBI lineage: Eukaryota > Metazoa > Arthropoda > Insecta > Coleoptera > Buprestidae > Agrilus > Agrilus mali. The sequence continues at coordinate 9,921,118 of CM055663.1, read as the reverse complement.
GTAATTGGTAAGTTTATTTTTATTAATATACATGAAATCTGGATAATTATTAATTGATAAAAATTGTATTTGGTAACATTCGGTTGAAAAAACTAAAGAATATAATATTCAGCATTACGATAATCGCCAACGCAGTCTGAATGAAATAATACTTGTTTATTTACTTATAAGACACAATATACCAAAATAACTTTAATTTTGAACAATCTCTTTAATAGAAACTTTTAATTTTAATTAATAGTTGATGGCTAAATATAACTTGAAAATTAAACAAATTAAATAAACTTATTAGCTATTAGCCTTATTTTACCAACAATTTTCCATTTGAAAGTCGTAAAACTTTTTTTTTATATTTGGCATACAGATATTGATGAAATGATCAATTAAAGAAATTTCATCCTATGTTTATACATATAACACTAATTTTGTTAATTTATAAGCCAAAGTTTGACAAAAAATGGCCAAGTCTTAAGCGTAATTAAAGTTCACACTCTAAATTATTTTTTACAATAATAATTATTGTATTCAGTACAATACCAATAGCTAATTACCTAATCATCATTTGAATGTTTGAATTTATTCAAGAGTTATCTCATATTTTTACTTTGCGACTTCTATTGACCATTTATTTGTTTATTTTATTTTTTTTTTCATTATGATATATTTTGGATAATATAATTTATCTCGTCTTTCCCTATATTTTTATCCTTGATATTAAGAATTTTAGTATGTACCTTGTAATTAGCATTACAAATTACCGTGTAACTTTTGTATAAAGCCGACGCCTTTATTCTATACACTAAAGTTAAAGTTCGTACTATAATTTCATTTTAAAATAATATCTATTGAAATATAATAATTAGAATTGATACCTAATTAGAACTTATTGGTAATTAACTTATCTATATTAATTAAAAATCAAAATGGCCGCCAACGACAACAATTACAAAAACAATGATGGCCGACACTGACAACAATTAAAAACAATTATGGCTGACACCACCAACAATGCATCAACAATTAAAACCATAATGGCCGACTTTGACAACAATTAAAACCGTAATGGTCGACCATAACAACAATAATGGCCGACAACATTAGAGCAATTGCAGTATCCTAATAGCTAAACTAGCATTTAAATTCAAATTTAATACGTTGTGTTAAACACAGTCGACATTTTGTGAATACCTCTGACAAGACTCCTTATTTAGCAACCGTTTTCTAAATTGTACATGTAAGTTAATTATGTAATTGCGTTAAACAAAACAATTATTCTTAGTTTATTGTATCGGCATTGATTAGGATCGATTCTGTGAAATAGTTACATCATTCTATTTAATTGCATTTCACAGAATAATAATTTTGTTCGGTTGGTTTTCATTTATTTGTGTCAAAATGTGTATCACGTGACGAGAGACACAACCAACAGCAAATCAAGATGAACACTGATGTGAAAGAAGTTTTTGGCGTGCAAGAACTAGGGACATTTTAAAACTCGCCCTTTTTGTTTATTAGTGATTTTAGTTTAGTGTGAAGTTTTAAAGGTCGATTATTATCATTCGGCTGTTTGACCCAAAAAATTTCCAACAGGTGATTAGTAAGTACGTCGTGTTGTAACGTTCCAGACCCATAAACAATTGTGGACGTTATAAAGGATTAATAATAGTAACACACATGTAAGAAGCATTCTCGGCCGCGTCAAGCAGTGACATTGACAGTGATTATCTGAATTTTCGTAGGTATGCTATAGAAGATGACAGTTCTGGAGGATGAGCAAGTTTCTTTCCATCAAAAGGCATCGAGGCGTCTTCTCCCTGGGGACAACTTAAATCCTTCAGATAAGAACAAGCGATTCTCGTTAAAGCATAAACGTAGACATTCCACCGAGCACGAAGTCGTCCCTACGAAGAAACAACTTTTTGAAGACATGTTAAACGGATATCGGGGTTCTAATGACAACTACAGAAGCTCCGGTGATGCCGTACTCGAGTGCCCCGTGGCAACCCTCTCAAATATGGGTAACACATGCTTCCTTAACAGTGTCATTTATACTCTTCGCTTTGCACCAACATTTTTACATAATCTCCACCATCTTATTGGCGATTTAGCTTTGATAGATGCTCGTTATTCCCACAATAAGGCAAAAAGTTCGTCGTTAGGACGAAACATTACCTCTTCCTCAGGTCCTAGTTCACGCAGTACAAGCAGTAAAGATCTCCTCTCTCTAGGAAGCAGTAATGATGTTATTCCCAAACTCAAAGTTCAAATTGTGACAGAGAAGCTCCATGAACTTTTTGTAATGATGCATAATCTTGAAGTTAAAGAACTCTCAGATACATATCAACCTTCTGCATTGCTGCAAGCAATCCGGGAAGCCAACTACATATTTGAAGGTAATCATCAACAAGATGCCCATGAACTTCTTGTTTATCTTCTTGACAACATTAGAGAAACTTGTGATTTGTTGGCACAACATATACAACACAATCCAGAAATTTTATATGAAGCAGAATCATCAAATTTATCATCATCCAGCAGCAAATTCTTTAATGTACGTCGTTCTTGGAAAAAGAGCAACAAAAAGAAAGATAAAAATACAAAGGACATGCAAAATGAAGACCGTTCAGAGGAGGGCAATGCCTATGCTGAAGATGCTATTGCAGGTGATCCAATTGATATTTCTAGAAGAAAGATAGGCTACAACTTTGTAGCAGAAGATTTTGAAGGAATTACACTAAGGAGGACCAAATGTTTAGAATGTGAAAGCGTAACAGAAAGAAAGGAACCTTTTTATGACATCCCAGTACCAATCAATACCAACGAAAATTTTGATGCAAGTCCCAGTGAGATTTACAGGAAAGCATGTGTTACATATGAAAAACTGTGTGATTCCAATAAATATCTCTGCGAGAAATGTAAACGATACAACGAAGCGAGTCGCGAAGTTTCCTTTGAGAAACTTCCAAACATAATGGTTTTACAGCTTAAAAGGTTCACAACATCTGTTGCAGGAATCCAGAAAGTCAATTCTTACTTGCCAACACCACTCGAATTAGAATGCTTTTGCGAGAGGTGCTGCCAGATGGAAGATGGTCCTGCTCTTCATCGTTACAATCTTTGCTGTGTAATAATGCATCTTGGTGGAACGATGGCATCGGGCCATTACATATCATATGTGAGATTAACTGATCATTCAGAAGATTATTTGGGCTGCACCAGGGACGCCCCAAAAGGCAGCCTTTCAGCAAGCAGCAGCGAAAAATCGCTAAACTTTCTCAAATATATAAAAAACAGAACCCTAAGCAGTACAATAATCGATACAAAGAATGGTTTAATTCCTTCAAAAAGCCAACATTCTTTCTGCAGAAGCATTGACTGCTGTGGTATTAAGTTGAACAGGAATGTTTTTGAAAATGTTATAAACAATTGTACAAAGAAGAATGCTCTGGAAAAATGGCAAATACAAGACGACCTATGGCTAGAATGTGACGATGAAAACGTTCGCCTTATCACCAGACGAGAATTCGAAGACGTACTTAGTTTTAAGCCAAATTCAACTTCCACCCCCTATTTACTGTTCTACTCAAAAATAACCGATAGGATACTAGATGATTAATCAATCGATCGCTTAGAGAGGAGAGGCTTAGGTATTTCTTTTTAGAAGTACAAAATTAGTGATTCTATGTGATAAATCAGAAAGAAGTCGAGTATGAACACTTGTACTGTTACGATCGAGAGTCATTCTAATAGTAATGCTTCTTGTTGTTGCTTTATTTAACGGGGAAACGTTCGCCAACATACATTAATACATACATACATCTTGTATAAAATCCATTTTTGTTTTAAGTTTTGTTCTATTCAAGGTGGGCCTATGACACTTGAAATTGTATCATACTTCTTTATTATCTACATTTATGAATTCAGAAAATAAATTAGGTTCTCAAATTATCTAAAGAATAATATTAATTTGTTGCTCATCACATTTGTTTCAAAAAGTACATGATATTCCTAAATAAAGTATTACAAATGTATTTTATAGTCTTTTCTTTCTTAATTAATTCATATTTATTTTATCAGTACTTTTAATTAATTCAAAACGAATTTATTGATCACTACGATTGTTACTTCAGGTGCACATGTATTTGTGTTAGTTATTATAATTAATTAATATTAGAAACATTAAAAAACTACTAAATATATGATTAATCGATATATTTATTAAAGAAAACAAAAATTATTATACATGTTAAGTGTGAAGTTTTTTTGGAGACTAGTTTTTAATCTACCAAAAAAAGGTTGTTTTATAAAACTATAAACTACAAGTTCACAAACTTTTCTGAAGTACCTTGTAGTTTCCATTGAAGCTTGTTGGTTGACCTATGTATAAAATAATGCATTGTGTGTTGCATAAATCATGGTAAATAGAAAAGTTTTGGCGCCCTTTTGAAATAAAATAAATATTTTCAGTGAACATTTAAAAAGGTTTTGAAAACTCAGTTAAGATTGACATTTATTTAAGAAAATATTTGTAAGGGAAGAAGATTCAATCAATGTATTTCTCTGAAAGTCACCACAGAAAAATTGTATTTATTATTATCACAATCAATCTATTTTTTACTACAGTTTTTCATCTAATAATTTTAATATAATAAAGGATAAATATGTTTGAGATAATTATAAAATTATTTCACATTTTTAAGTGCCTACCAGTAAAGATATATAATATCAGCACTTAATATGTACTCTGTATAGTTTATTGTAATTTTATTTTGTACCTTTGAAGAAAGTATTGTTTAATAGTGTTATAATGCGTTTTCTGCCATATTATATTGCGGTTTACAGGAACGAAAAGTTTTTTGCTATCAGTTTCAGAAAGTATATCACTATTTTCCTCGATTAATTGCCTGAACTGTAAATAAGAATAAAATTCACACATTTAAACACTTTAAATTAAACATGGAAAAGAAACTAATTTTCAACGTGAGATTTTGATTATTGAAGATTGTTACTTGGGAGATAGTCATACTTATAACTTATACCAAAAGGATTTTACTCACCTGACCTCTTTCAACTGGACTTGTAATTTGTTCTAAAATCGTGGTTAAATAACGTAACAGCGTTAGAGAATCTTTTTCTAAACTGAAAGAAAACAACAAATATTACTTAAATTGAAATTCACAAAAAATGACTGGATAAAGCAGCAACAATATTATAGCAATAAACAAAATTTTGTTATAAAAGTTGTTTTATCTGGATTATTACTATTACTTTAGTATTCTGTTTTATTTTGTATATTTCAATCATAGTTTTGAAATCTTGAATCTTGGTCTTGAAATCTTGAGTCTCATTTTTGAAATCTTTAGTTTTGTTCCTGAAATTTTAAACCTTAGTCTTAAAATTTTAGACCTTGTTCCTCAGATCCTCAGTTTTGATCTAGAAATTTTGAGTATTTCTCCAAGGATCTTGAATATTTATTTTGAAGTCTTGTAATGCTCTTGGAATCTTTAGTTTTGGTCTTGTAATTTAAACTTCAATTTTAAAATTTAAACCTTGTTCTTCAAATCTTCTGTTTTAGTTGTGAAATTTTGACCATTTTTCTTGAAACCTTAAATCTTGGTTTTAAAACCTTATTTTGTTCTTAAAATCTTCAGTTTTTAACTTGAAATTCTGAATATCTTGATATCTTTAGTATAGTTCTTGATTTCTTCAATTTTGATCTTGAAATTATGAATTTTAGTCTGGAAATATGGAATCTTGGTCTTGATGATTTCAGTTTTGGTCTAAAAATATTAAACAATAATCTTGACATTTTGTCTTGTTCTTGAAATCCTTAGTTTTGATCTTGAAATCTTGAATACTAGTCTTGTTAACTCGAATGTTCTTGATATTTTCAGATTTGGTCTTAAATTATTAAGCATTAATCTAGAAATCTTGTCTTATTTTTGAAATTTCCAGTTTTCAATTTAAAATTTTGAATATTGGTCTGGAAATCTTGAATTTCGGTTTGTAATTTCGAGTATTGTTCTTGATATCTTCAGTTTTGACCTTAGAATTCTGAACATTACTCTAGAAATCTTCAATCTTGGTCTTGTATCTCGAGTATATATTCAATTATGGCCTTAAACTTTTGAATATTAACCTTGAAATCTTGCCTTCTTCTTGAAATCTGCAGTTTTGGTTTTGATTTTTTGAATATTGGTTTTGTTATATCGAGTTTTGTTATTGATATGTTCGGTTTTGAATCTTATTGGTCTTCAATTCTTGAAATTGAAATTTGATGTTGAAATCTTAAAACTCGTTCTTCAAATTTTGAAATTTAGCCTTGGTCTTATTAATTATACAAATATCTACTAAGGATTATAATATATTTGGATTTATAAAATTTGTGGTGACCTACTGTTTTGTTTTCATTAAAGTTATTAAACTTATTGGTCTGAAATGATGAATATTTGCAATTATGATTACAAATACAGTTTTACCTTTCCCATATTTCTAGAATATTATTTTTGAAAAAGTTCTTGGCAATACGATGTCCATCATCGCTCTTAGCGACTGCAAAAAATACTTTTGATCTGTCTTCTTTTTTTAAACCAGAACTTTCATCGAGGGTCCATTCTAAATAACGTTCTAACAACGAAGTGTCCTTTGTGCAAGCCAAAGATTCTAAAATTTTTGCTTTATCTTCGCCTTTACGTAATTGTTTGTATTTTTCCCATAAGAAGTCCCATTCAGTTTCACCGCCTTCCCTAATGCCAATACAATAAACCACTGGACGAAATTCCTCTGGTATCCTACATTAAATATGAGAGATTATTTCTTGTCCTATTTTTTACTAAAATTATATTGTATTTTAATAGTACTCACATCGTATTATCGTTTCCTATGTAATCATTAAATAAAGTTTTAGCATCGTTTATACACATTTCCGATAAATATTTGCAAGCGCTTACAAAAATTAACGTTTTGAGGTCTGCAGCGTCCAAATATGATGATGGCGGTTTTACTGTTAGGGGTCCTATTTTTTTGTATACTGGATCCAAAATGGATCTCATATACCTCTGAAATTAATTAAAGCGATATAGAATAAGTTTAACGTTTCAAATTTTAAAATATGTTGACCTGCAGCTTACCTGAAATAATGGAAACGTTGGGGTGCCGTGTAACATGGTGTGAATATATTGAATTCTCTTTAGTGCATTCTTCCAAGGGAGATGTTCATGTTCTTCTTTTAAGTAGGGTAAAATTCTGAAGAAAATATCATAATTTAACTTATTTGCTTGCGCCAATTCGGCGGAATCATCAAGTAATTGAATTCTATTTCCAACAGGGATATCTTCGAATGATTCGCTATTTAATAGTTTCACCAACATATTCCAATTGTTTTCATCATAATTCACCCTGTATAGACCAGACGAATTTAAATTAAATACAAAACATTCGTCTATATTACAGATATTTTCAATTATTGTAGCGTCCTTTGGACAATGCAACCAACTCGTTTTGTTTTCTTTGAAGTTAGACAGATGAGTGGAATAAATCAGTTTTACCCACCAACATTCGTTATTGTGTGAAACGTTTGAAAATTCAGCGAACTTTTCCTAAAGGAAAAATAGAAAACTGTTAAGAAACATTAATTTTAACCAACGGAGAAAGATCTCGGTGAAGTTGGCACTCTCAAATGCGAATTTTCGAAAATCATTTACAAGGTTCGTTAGTCCACGTTTGTCAGGGAAAAAGTTTCTTGCGTCCACCTTTGAAAAATCATTCAATAATGAAAAATTGGGCAAAAACTAAATATCCGCAATTCCATTAAATACACTGTTTGTTTGTCCAAGGTTAGTCCAAGTTTGTCCATGATAAATTTTAGTTTGTCCACCCTCCAAATTCAAAATATCGCAAAAAGGATTTTTTGGGGGAAGAAACTAGGCCCCAAGGTATTAAAAACAACGAAAGACAGTTAATTCAATAGGTTTCCACGATAAAGCCACCAATAGATTAGCAAATGAACCATATAATAAGATAAGAGGGTTGATCGGGGTTGAAATAGCCAAATACGACGACACAATCTTACCTTCAATAGCTACCCTCTTAAAACTGAACCAACGGGAATAATGTTTATAAAACCGAGCCCATCCCCCAGACAGGCGAACCCACCCCTACGACGCTAAGTAAATCTTGTTAAATACGACAATTTTTGGTGTACACTTGAACCCCACGTAGCTAAGTCCCTAAGGCTGGACGGACAAAAAAAATTGGGGTGGACAAACGAATCCTTAGAATGGACAAACGAAACCACCCCTCAATAAGCAAAACGACACCTATGAAGTTAAATATCTCTCGTCATATACGACAATTTTTCATTTACCTTTGAGTCCCATGTAGCTACGTTCTTGAGGCTGAACAAACCAATCCGTGGGATAGACAAACGACATTATCCTCAGACAAGGGAACCCATACCTATGAAACTAAAAAATATCTCCTGTCAAATACGACAAGCAAATAATTTTCGCATATAGATACTTGAGTCACATATAACTACATCCCTACGCCTATATAAGCACAAACGAATGTGTACCCGAAAGGTATTTCGATCCGTAATGGTGGGTTCGCTTTTATAAAGTATCCATCCTAAGGGTTCGTTTGTCGAACCTTACGTACTTGGCTACATGGAGTTCAAGTGTACATGACAAATTAACGTATATGACGAGAGGGTACTATTTCGTTTGTCCACCTTAAGGATTGGTTTGTCCAGCCTCAGGGACGTAGCTACATGGAATTGAAGTGTACAACTGATTAAGATTTTACGTGCGGCACCTGCCCGTGGTGGGCTTATCCAAACGCCAAACCGGCACAGAAGCACCTGGATGGAGTGTTCGACTCCATGGGGTCTCCCCTCCGTCAGACGGATTGGTCCCATGAAGCCGCGAAGATGTTACCTGTGGACTAACTAACCAATCGGCACAGCCGACTGACCAGGCGGGTAATTCACAGGGTCGGGCCTATCCAAACCCTTAGTACGTTCAAATTCGGGAACTACGCAACGTCGCGGGCGCTTCGAAACGTAGCCCCCTAACCCAGCATGCGGGCTATCAACCAACTGCCCCGACACCAATCGGCTGGGGAGGAGCCGAAGCTAGACTCCTGGGCACCCCCGCCCCCGAGGTGCCGGTGTAGGCATTTCGGTGGCCATCGGTTACTAGAGAGCACTCCCCACAGGGTGACATCCGCTTCGCCGTATTCTTCTACCGAGCACCTTTCAGCCTTCAATCTACTCCTGCTAGCCCGAGCCACCATTGCTACTCTGCATTCGCTTAATGCTTCTCTATTCGTATCCCCCCTAATGGGTCAGGATACCCTCAACTCGTGACCCCGCCTGATGCACCCTTGTGCCAGGCGTGTACTTATGACATGCGTGGGAGATCAGCACGCAGAGGTCAAGTGGCGTTTCCGACGTCTGTCGAGGTTCCCATGCGATTGCCACTGAAGGTGTCGGTGGCCGCACCGAGAGAGCCTCACTTTCGACGGGTTAGCGTTATGGCGATGGGGTGGTTTCTCCCCCATGCCTCGTCGCCCCGTCTGTGCTGAGCTTACCGCAAGTATGCGTGCCAACTGCCGATTTACCACCCCGAAGGGCTTCCACGGCTGCTCCAGTACACCAAGCGGGCGCTTCCGGACCTTCGCCCGTGTCCGTAGGCTACTTCCCACCTGCTCTTGCTTCCAGATGCCCGGGGTCCTTTGGCTTCCCCACACTTTCGCATGGGTACTGAGCCCCCCCCCCCACCACGACAAGGTTTTTTAACTTCGTAGGGGTGGGTTCGTGGGTTCGCTTATCTTGGGGGACTCCTTTGAACAGCCATTATTCCCGTTTCTTCATTTTTAAGGGTGTAGCTATCTAAGGTACCATTTTGTCGCCGTATGTGACCATTTTAACCTCGATCATCCCTCTTAAACTAGGGTTGTTTTATTTGCTTGCTAAGCGTATTGGTGGTTTTACTGTGGAAACCCACTGAACTAACCGTCTTTCGTTGGTTTTAATACCCGTGAGTCCTAGAAACTACTTGTTTTGGTTTCTTCCCCTAAAAACCTCTTTTTGCGATACTTTGCGAATTTGGGAGGTAGACAAACGAAAATTTATAATGGACAAAATGGATTAACTTTGGATCAACCAACTCTGTAATGGAATTGCGAATATTTGCCCTAAAACTTTTGTTTGAAGGGTGGGCACATGAAACATTTTCCTTGGCAAACGTGGACTGACGGTGGGCAAACGAACCTGGTAAATGATTTTCGAAAATTGCTTTTATTAGGGGTGTCAACTTTGCCAAGCTAGAAGAAGGTAAGAGACTAAAGATGTGCTACCTGAGTTACAGTTGCTGAATTGTCTTCATAATTACAGTTAACTGTTACAAGCGGATATCCTTTTTGATAGGTCCATGGGTCCATTATGGTTTTCATATCCAAATGTTTATCAATTACATTATCTTCGTGAGCTGCAATCGTAAGGTGTTCAAAAAGATCGTCTTGTTCGACATTTCCAAATTTATATTTATCCAAGAATAGTACTATTCCTTTTCTGAAAGTGTCTGGTCCCAAAATGTTGATCATCATCCACACAAGACAAGCACCTTTTTTATATGTTGTTTTGTCAAACATTGTCCTAATCTCGCGGGGTGTTCTAACTTCTGCAGAAACCTTCAATAAAGATTATCAATATTTACCCAATTACTTTTTAAAAAAGATAATAAATTCGTACCGGATGTGAACCGTTCTGAGTGTCGAAATGGAATGCTGCTAACATATTAGATACCATTGCTTGATTTTCAAGGTGATTCCATTCAGGATAATGATAATCGACTGCGTAATCTGCCAAGAAAGTGGCGAAACCTTCGTTAAGCCATAAATCATTCCACCATTTTATCGTTACTAAATTTCCGAACCATTGGTGAGCCAACTCGTGTGAAATAATTCTTGCAACTGTATTTTGTTTCGAATGCGCTGATAATTCAGGATTATACAATAGTCTAGATTCTCTGAACGTTATTAGTCCCCAATTTTCCATTGCACCAGCCCTAAGTTGTGGTAGAGCTACCAGATCCAATTTTGATAGTGGATATCTTATTTCAGACAAGTATTCAAAGTGTACTAAGGTTTTCGGAGCGACCTCTGCTGCAAAACCGGTCTAAAAATTAAAACGAAAGAAATTAATGTAGACAAGATTGTTACAATCTTAACAAATAACGCTAATACTTCACTCGCTGCCTCTTCTCTGGTCCAAATTCTGAAAGTAACGTTGGTTTCAGCATGTTTCGGGACAATTGTAGGCTGAAAATCGGAAACCATATAAGCTACAAGGTACGTCGACATTGGTAAAGATTTTTGGTATCTGTCCCAAAACCACCCCTCTCTTTCTTCCCTAAAAACATTATTTACAAGAAACCCAAATTTTAATCTAGACTTAAAGGAAATTACATGGGCTCAGTTGTTAGAAGAGGCATGTTACTTAATGAACTGTATTTTTCCGTCCTTCCAATGCTTATTTCGAACGTGGCTTTAAACTTTGGTTCGTCAAAACATGGAAATGCCATTCTGGCGTGTGTTGCTTGAAATTGTGTAACGGCCAACCATCTTTTCTCATTGCTTTTTTTATGGACGTAATGGCATCTATAGTATCCTATCAGATCCTCCCTAATATCTCCCGTAAATCGCATTGACAAGTCATAAATAGAACCTTCCGTTAACAGTGTATTAAGTTTTATGACCATAGTTTCGTTTATCTTGTTTATGTACCATTCTTTAACGTAAACAGAATGTGGGTCACTCAGAATAGTGTTGTGAAGGGTGACACCTTGGTGAATTGTCAAATTTAAAACATTAAGAATTATTGTATCCGTCGAATTTACACATTTTAACTGCAAAATAGCATTAGTAAAAAAAAATAATACTGGCAAATTGGTAAAAACTTTCGTGGCCAGTTGATGGACTGTTGATGTCCTGATTCGGGTCTAAAAGCCGTCGTCGCGTCTGTTGGAATTGTTTTCTAACGTTTCGCTCGCTAGCACAAGTGGTGACCTTCTTCAGACTTTTGATAGAGTCTACACCTAGGAAGCAATTCCAACCTATAACGGCCTTTAGACGCGAATCAGGACATTACCAGTCCACACTAACATTTCTTAATTAAATAATCAATTGTTTTGCTCAAATGAATTTTCTAAGAATAATTTACCCTTATAACAACTTTTCCTTCGAAAAAGAACCTCTGGAGGTCGTCGTCGGCCAAATTTGTTATTATTTCCAGTTTATAATTCTGTGGTAGTAAATTTTCGGGTAAATTTCCAAATTTTCTGCAGAATGCTGTCAACCAAAATGCAGCAAATAGAGACAACGTTGCAAAACTAACCATAATAATTAATAATTATTTCGAAACTACTTTTACTTCTCTTCACAAAATTCTGGTGAAATTAGATTTTGGGAAACCACAAAGGCATATTTATACTTACATGTATTTACACAAATTTTCTCGTTTTGTTCAAACTACATAAATAAGTTAAATGCCTATTAATTTTTTAAGATATTGTTTTAAATTGTATTACTGTTGTGTTTCAATTATAAATAATGTAAATGTTGTCCATAACAGCGAATTTTATGGCTCACACAGTAAAACTGTTGTTTCGTTTAGAAATTTATTTATAACAATTACAAAATTGTATTGAATTTTATCCTTTCCATGTTCTTGAAAACAACACTATTAAAACAATAATTATTAGTTCAAATTCTGTGCTTCAGCTAAAAAAAAAAAACAAAATGAATTGGATGTAGGTCTAATAAAAATAGAATCGATGAGGCTTTTATTTTTTGTAACTCCATTTTAAGATAAATACAAAAAAACACAGTTTAATTACTAATATATTCACCAGGGGCGATTTGTTTGGGTCTTAGTTTACTCCTGATCTGATATTACTTAACGGAACCTACCCATACTACGTGACCTATTTTTTAACATTTTCCGACCCTTCCCTCTCCTCGGTGACCACTCGTAGTATATTAAAATATTTTTTAACAATATCAAGACATATTCCACCTTCAAATCAAAGATAAGTAATTAATGTTTTAGGCCGGTTTTATTGGAATAAAGTTCGATATTCAAGACGTCACACACTGAGACTCAGTACAACCACAATAATGGATTTTTCGCCCCTTGATACGTACCCTGAGGATAATAACCTCAGTAGTTGGTGAAACGTCGGACAAACAACTCCAACCAACCAACCAACGGCGTTTTCACCGAAGAAAAATCCTAGACCATGGCCCTCAAGCCCGAATATCGAACCTTATTCCGATAATAGTAAATGCTAAAATTCAATTAGGATTTGTTTTAGCGTGTTAGTATTTTTAGGGTTCCGCACCTCAAAAGGAAAAAGCGGAACCCTTATAGGATCACTTCGTTATCCGTCCGTCCGTCTGTCAAGACCCTTTTTCTCAGGAACGCGTTGAGGTATCAAGCTATAATTTATACCAAATACTCAGGTCTATTGTCCCTTGGTGCTGTGAAAAAATCAAACTTCTAAGCCAACGCAATCAAAAGATACAGCCGTTTATGCCGCAAATTTTCGAATCAAAACCTACAGGGTACTTCCCGTGAACTCAGAATCTTGAAATTTTGTACGAAGCAACGTCTTATAGCACAGATAAAGGAAAAATTCCGAAAATCGTAAATTTTTACTTACATCATATAATAAAAATATTTTTAATAATTTTAAAGTTACTACCCTTTTCCTTATGAACGCGTACAGGTATTAAATTGAAATTCATATCAAATACTCAGGTCTATAATACCTTTAAGCTGTAACAAAATCAAACTTCTATGTCAACGCAATAAAAAGAAACAGCAATTTAAGCCGCATATTTTCAAACTCGCAACAACTCGCAAGGGAATCAAAACCTAAAGGGTACTTCCAGTCGATTTAGAATGTTGAAATTTGGCATGAAGCAATGTTTTATAGCACATATAAAGGGAAAACATTAAATTTTTAGTTACCTACATCACATATACAGGGTTTTTCAAGTTGATGGGCTATTAGAAGTATATGAATTAGTAGAAGGAATTCAATTCTGACACTTGGGCTCATTTGGTTATTGTCTATGCCGCTTCTTTTAAAAATATTTTCAAGTTCGATTTACATCCGGTTATACCGGAAGTCGATACCAACTTTGTTATTTTAAATGGAATGGTATATTTTTTACGCTGAATTCGAATAAAACGTGCAATTCTAAGGTAAGTTTGATAACCAACTTGTACACCTATGACGATCGGTTTCTGAGTAAATTTAATTTATAGAAAAAAAATCGCTACCGCAACCCAAATTATAAAAAATCATAACTTCCACAAAATACGACTAAGAGTGTTGAAATTTTTACTAGTAATAGCTGAATATTAGTGCTAACGCCTTGACAAAATTGAATTAAATAATTTATACAGGGCGTTCAAAATAAAATTCTAAAATTGAAAAACTTCAAACACGAATTACTTCGTTTTTTCGAATGGCACCTACTATTTTTTATTTTTTCAATCGATTCCTTTTTTTATCCTCTTTCGATCCATATTTAATTATTCCAAAATTTTCAAATAAAATTGGAAGTATCCATATGGATCGAAAGAGGATAAAAAAAGGAATCGATTGAAAAAATACAAAATAGTAGGTGCCATTTGAAAAAACGAAGTAATTCGTGTTTGAAGTTTTTCAATTTTAGAATTTTATTTTGAAATTATAATTGTAATTGAACTAAAATATTAATGCTTCGAAACAAAAATTTATTTCCTCTATAGAGAAACTACTGCAATTTATTAAATTAAAGGGTGAAGTTATGAATCGTTTTCTATCTAAATTTATCACAATTGAAATATATTTAACAAAGGTAAAATGCACTTTAGGGCCAATATGTTGGTTCTCTAAAAACAAAGGTAATAATTGGTTTTCACTTAAATGAAACCCAATATAAATATTTAAAAAAAAATTTTAATAAACACATGTTAATAACAAACTTAAAATAATTTAATTTCTAATAATAATTTGAATTACGGTTTCTTCAGAAATTGTTCAATGCGATGGAGATGCAACTTCCTCCATTCAATGTGATATCTAGCCCTCTCCAAAGCTTGTTCTACCTTATTTTTTGAGATAGAAAATATTTCATCATTTTTTTCGACGAATTCCTTGAACTGGAAAAATATGGACATTTAATTTACCTCATTGGAATCAAATTCTATGGAACTCATTTAATTTTGACGACATCATTTATGTAGTGAAATTTTCTTTTACCTCGTCGTATTCCTCTTCGGTGGTAACATATTTGCTTATTACTAACAAATAAACTGATATTTGTTCAACATTCGGCTTTAGACTGAAAGAATGTATAATTTGTAACTTACTTTGTCGTATGCATATTATTTTAGAGTTTTACCTCTCGAAAATTTTTTGAACGTTATTTTGAAAGAACGTTTTAGCAATTTGATATCCCACATCGTTCTTGGCCACTGCACTAAATACCGTTAACTTGTCTTCTTGTCTTAGGCCAGATTGTTCATCAAGAATTAAATCCAAATAACGTTGCAATAAGGAAGTCCTCCTGGTGCAACCCAACGACTCTAAAATGTCCTGTTGTTCGCCGATGGCGTCTTTCATTTTAAATTTTTCCCATAAGTCATTCCATTCTTCCTCACTGGCTTTTTTCATTTTATTACAATAAACAAATGAGCGAAGTTCGGGTGGTATCCTAACATACATTAAATAAAAATGTATATTTTTGCTTTAAACAATTGTTTTAGGTACTTTTGTTATAATTTAAAGGAGACTGAAGGACGAATTATATAATGGGGTATGTTTTTATTAGTGTGTAGAGTTCCACATATTTTACTAGTTTTTATTTGTCTGATATGAATTGACTTACCTACTGTTTCTAGAAAAATCATATATATCTTTCTCACATTCCTCCAGTTGAAATATGCAAGCCGTTGATAAAATGGTTCTTCTTAATGTCATTTTGTTTAATCCGCCTGGTTTTTCTAGGTCAACATTTATCGCCTTTATTTTCTTGGATATCGGTTGTAACAATCTTTTCATAAAATCCTAAAACATTTTATTTAAACGCAACGAAGTATCCACATAGTAAAAACAATAATTCCTTGTATGCTGAGTACACTGTAGTTTGACTTACATGGAATGACTGAAATTGAGGTGTTCCGCGTAAATTATCTGTTAAACAATCTGTATTTGTCTTTACAGCTATCCAAGGAAGGTGATCAGTTTCCCTATCTAAATACTGTAGTATCCCAAAGAAAATTTTGTAACTTAATCTATTTGAAGCTGCTAGAGCTGCAGAATCTTCGATCAATTGAAATCTGTTTAAAGCAGATATGTCTTTATATGAATCACTATTCAATGTAGACATCAACATTTCCCAATTTTGTTCGTCGTAATTTACTCTGTACAAACCTATCATTCCTATATTAAATATTACCCACTGCTTTTTATTACATAAAATGTTTTTAATAACTTTCGGTTCGGATGATGGACAGGATAACCAGTCCTTTGGACGTGTGTTTTTAAAGTCTTTTTCTTGTTGGTTGGTATAAGTTAAGGGTATCCACCAACATTCATTATTAGGTAAAATACCCGACTCCACATAGAATCGCTCCTTAAAAAGGAATTAATCGGAAATAAAAATGTAATCGAATTAATTATGACTTATTGACCCACCTGGTGTATTTCTATTGAATTGTCTTCATAATTTCTGTTTACTGTTATCACAGGATATCCTGCTTGGAGAGTCCAAGAGTGCATTATTGATTTGAAACTAAAATCATATTCAAATGTCCTAGCTTTATTAATTTCAATTTCCAGAGACGTAAAGAGATCGTCTTGTTCAACATTTTTATATTTATTTTCTTCCAAGTATCTAATTATTCCCTTTTTAAACGTTTCTTCTCCTAAGTAATGAAACATCATGTTCACAAGGATGGATCCTTTATTATACGATATTACGTCAAATATTTCCAGTATTTCCGTAGGTGTTCCGACCGCCACAGAAACCTTTAATATACAGTGTTAACTTGATCGAAGTTAAGACAACGTTTTCCATCTACCGAATGTGAATTTTTTTGACTATCCCTAAGGAGTACGTAGTGCATGTCCGTCATTCTTTCTTCATCCAACGAATTCCATTCAGGAAAAAGACGATGAACTACAAAAGCTGCAAAAAAAGTAGCGAATCCTTCTTTAAGCCATAAGTCATTCCACCATTTTATTGTAACTAAATTTCCAAACCATTGGTGAGCCAACTCATGACAAATAATATTCGTAATACGTGTTCTTTGTACATATGTTGTCGTAGGGTAAACAAGTAAACGCGCGTCTATGTAAATTATAAGACCCCAGTTCTCCATAGCATAAACCGAAAATCTATTTACAGATACCATATCTACTTTCGGAAGAACATATTTTATATTAAGGTATTGCTCGAAAAATTCTAACGCCCTTGGACCAACATCCGCTGCCCAATTGATCTAAAAATTAATTCAGAAGGTTTTTTGGCATGCAGTTAATTTGTGGTGCTTTTTATATACCTACATATTCTTTTGAGTCTTCATTGCTCCATATTTCAAATGTCACGTTGTTACTGGAAACTTTTGAGCCGGTTATGCTTCCATAATCAGACACAATGAAAGCTACAAGGTATGTAGGCATTCGTACTGATTTTTGAAATCTATCCCAAAACCAACCCTTTTCGTTCTCCCTAAAAGTAATATAGATAGTGATTATTTGTGGGGAACTAAGAACATTCCCTTTGTATGCTTACATGGGTTCAGTTTTTTCGAGAGGCATGTTACTTAGAGAGTGATACTTTTCCAACCTTCCAAGACTTATTTCAAAGGTAGCCTTAAAATTGGGTTCATCGAAACATGGAAATGCTCTTCTGGCATATGTGGGCCCAAACTGGGTAAGAGCCATAAATGTAGGGTTTCGTGATCCCTTTTTAAAGTAACTATCTCGATAATATCCTCTGTAATAATCAGTGATATTTCCAGTAAATCGGATAGTAAGATTGTATGTATCCCCTGACGTTAAAGGTTTATTTAATTTAATTACCATTTTTTCGTTTCTTGGGTGCAAACACCATTCCGTCACATAAACAGAATGTGGGTTACCTCCAATTCTAATAAGGCTAACACCATTGTGTATTTTCAAATTCAAAACATTTAAATGAATAATATGAGTCGATTCCAAGCATTTCACCTATAAAATAAACATTTTCTCTTACTAATATGAAGCACCTACATTCATATATGGATTTCTGAAGTGTTACCTAAGGATAATGTCCTGGTTTAAACTACAAACGTACCAATAGTTAGTAATTTCTCAAAATTTAATAAAAAATAAGATTTACCCTTAAAATAAATCAAAACTACAATTAGAACGAAATTAATCACAAAGTTTAAGGTTACAAAATATTTTATATTATTAAATGCCACAATGACCGTTTCGCCACACTGTGGCTTCTTCAGGTGGAAGACATTTACTAAACTTAAATTTTTTTCTTGTTTGCGTGGAAGAAGGGAAATCTTCATAGACACTCAATCGTGCGTACGACTGGGTAGTGTCGGATTCTCGAGGAAGGTGTCCTCGGACCTACCGACTAACACCCCTCTACCTCAGGCCGAACTTAAAAATAAATACAACATACATATATACTAAATTATAGGATGAATAATGGGGGAGATAGCTAAACAAGTTACAATTATCTAGTAGGAACTTTTTATATATTTAAAAGAGGTGATCTATTGACATCTATTTGATCATTCATTTAATTTATTTATTCCAAGACATTAAAGCGAATTTAACTTTAAACCTTTCTTTTCTGTGTGTAATATTTGGAAAATCGTCATGAAAACTATGTGAATTTAGAAGTAAATGTTCTGCATAAGTTGTGTTTTTCCGCGAATCATTCAAGGTGTAAGCAACGGTAAAAGTAACGGTAAGAAAGGGTCACTTCAAATGATATGCGGATGTGATGTCTCTAATTGAAGATAATCACTATTTATTTGCAACTATATACAAAAATTAGGACTACAGCAAAAAACATATAAAACGGTACAAAAAGATTGGTTGGTTAAGTTTACAATTCGGTTGGTAACTGACTACTCTCCACATTCTCCGATTTCTCTCAAGGGTTGCTTTTTACTTCGGTACATAGGAGACATTCAGGCCTATTCTGTAACTCCAAATCGAATAGAGATGCTTGAAATCGAATAGAAATGGTGGGGTAGAATAGAAATTGTACGGAATCGGTATTCTGTAACTCCTCGAATCGAAATGTAAAGTCGACCATCGAAATATGACATTTCGACTGCATGGAAGCTGTCGAAATCGTTATTTCGATGGTAGAAAGCTCTTCGCACATGCGCCTACTGCTTAAAGTGGTTCTTAAGGCAGTGTGAATTTCTCTACCTGCTAAGGGTTTCACTGGATATCTGTTTTACCCTTGGGTACGTCACTCTCAATTCTCGGTATTCAACACAAATTTGCTTTATTAGTTCGGTTAGGTTAAAATAACCAACTGTCAGATGGTTACTAAGGCCCATATTCGCATGAAAAATGCAGTGTTGCCGCGTTTTTCTCCTAACGTCTTGTAGAAATCATAAATTTCGATTGTCGCGTCGTCTACTTTAGTTACAGAATACCAAAAATCGACGTTGAAAGACGCAGTAGAAGTGGGTACATTACGATCTCTCTACATCTCGATTCGATGCCTACATTTCTATTGAGTTACAGAATAGGCCTGATTGTCAGAACTACAAAACAACAACATATGGCAAGGGTAGCGGGGGGAAATTACTCAGAAGGAAGGTCATAAATTCAGGTACCTAGAGGATATTTTGCTTTAAGTATCTTTCAAGAAGAAATCGGAGTGCTTTCTTTTTTAAAGACAAGTTTGACAAATTTATGAAGAACATTAGTTATCATACCAAATAACATTTACTTCTATAGCGAGTGTTCATATTTTGCTGACACCAACTGATTCAGCGACAGTATTCAGAGAAGGTATTGTTACGTATTTTACAATTATAACGTATTTTTCTCAACACTTTTTATTTAAATTAACTCCAACACAACAACGATTCAATATCTATTTCGATAACAACAATAACTCTATAACTATTTCGCTCGTTAATCGCTTTATCTTCTCTTCGAACTTATCTCTGTCGCTCTCTTCTATCAAATACTGTCAAACTGTCCAACGCTGTTCCTTATATAGTATTATGGACGTTTCTAGGCAACTCTCGAAACGTCCAGCAACTCTCGGACTTTCTGGAACGCGTCATAGGTTACTTCCACACAATTTTCGCAGTCGGCGCTTGTCAACGTCAGAATGACACATCTGTCACAGTATCAACATACGTGGGCAATAGCATGTAAGAAAATTGATCAAGAAAGATTATAAATATAAGCCAATTTGTAATTCATTCGCTTTTTATCTCTTCTTTCGTCAAAACAGGCTTTAGTTAACGCACATAGTGTATCATTATCCCTGAGAACTAAGATGTAAGTCATTTTTGATTTAAGCTCGGTAATTGTAAGTTTTTTTGAGAAACAAATATAATAAAGTGACTTTCCAAAAAGGAACATTTTGAGTTTAGTTTTCTTTTTTAAAAACCAAAACCGAGACGTCAAAATTGTAACTCATTCTCGAAAAACGCAACTGCCACAATTCATGTATTTACAATTCAAATGGTTATCTTCCGAACAAGTTGAATTAGTGAACTTATTATAAAAACTCTTTTTGTGTTCGCGTATCCACTCTTTAAAGGACCTGCTTGTTTGGCCTTTGTAGGCGTTATTGCATGAAACCGTAATTGAGATTATATACACCCGATTTTAAATTTTTGTTATATTAAATTAAACAACTCATAAATTTCAAACCTTTATATTCTATAAAAAACTGAGACAAAATTTCAAAATTAAATTTGCCCCAAAACAGTAAATTTGTATCGTTTGATGTTTGCAATTTATTTTCGAGTATTCCTCCCTTTGAACTAATACAGATAGTAAAAACCCATCTAATTAACAACCAGGTAAATCCAGTCGTTATAAACGATTTGGTCACGTCATTAGCTACCTGCCTTAAGCAAAATTATCTAGTGTTCGATAAAGTTTATTACGAACAACAACAAGGGTTGGAGATGAGAAATTGCTCTAAACAACGGTTTTAAAATGTCTTCAGTTAAAAAGTTATTAAACAAAATACTAAACAAAAGTACTTTAAATCTGGTATATCCCTATAATAGAATTAAAAGGAATAATAATTATTATTCTCTAACGTACTTGAGAAATATTTGTGTTACACATTTTAAAATTCACAGATTCGGTAATCTTTTTAAAACAAAAATCTAAAATCGGGAGTATATAAACTCAACTGCGGTACATGCAATAAAGCCTACATAGGCCAAACAGGCAGATCTTTTAAAATGAGGATACGCGAACACAATAAGAATTTTTATAATAAGTCCACTAACTCAACTTAGCCAGAACATTTATTTTTAAATTTACGTAGTTTTGACTACGATTTTCGAAAGATTACACACAGAAAAGAAAGGTTTAAAGTTAAATTTGCTTGAATGTCTTGAAATAAATAAATTAAATAGTTTAGGCCTAATCATGAATGGTCAAATAGATGTGAATAAATCACCTCTTTTAAATATATAAAAAGTTCCTACTAGATAATTATAACTTGTATTAGCTACCCTTCCCATTATTAAGCCCCAAATTTACTATAGGTATAAGTATGTTGTATTTATTTTCAAGTTACCGAGCGGCCTGGTCGTCTAGATCATTTCTTACCATTCGGGAGGTTACCGGTTCGATTCGGGGGCCAGTCACTCTGGTCCAAGGTTTTCTGTGGTTTCCTGGGATCATTTGAGCAAATGCTGACTCAGTAATATTCCACATAAAGTCTTTTACTTCTCTTTTGTCTTCATTTCGTCCGTCTCATCTTTCTTCCCCCAACCATCAGCCACTCATACCCACTATTCCTAAAAGAGGCTGAAGAGGGCCTTCCGCCCTACCCCTCCGATTTTGCACAAGAGTGTAGGTCGGGGGGAGTGAAACACCCAAAAAGTTTTTTTAAAAAAGAAACTTTTAATTCAGTAAATTTCTTCCACCTGAAGAAGCCACAGTGTGACGAAATGATCATTGTGGCATTTAATAAAATAAAATATTTTGTAACCTAAATTTGTGTTTAATTTCGTTGTGATCATGGAGTTACAAGAATTATCAGCTTCCTCGATTCCAAACTAAAATGTTTACTAATCTAATCTTGGTTTTTGATTAATAAACCTTCTGCTCTTTAAGCAGCTTTGAGCTTTATATTATTAAACAGTAGGATTAGAATAAATAATTACTTTAATAATGACCTTCCCTTCAAAAACGAATTTGATATTTTCATCATCATCCAAATATGTAATTATTTCCAAATTGTAGTTTTCTGGTATCACATTTCTTGATAAATGTCCTACTCTTGTACCAGCTGCCATCAGTAGTATGCTTACGAGCAGCAACAAAATTGCAAGGCAGAGGAGACCTCTTAAAAGAAAACTTAAAATTGCATTTACATTGCAAATTATATTATTGAATCGTACCTGGCATTTTTAGGAAACCGCATTTGATTGAAGATGGTAAATTTAACGAAATTGTTGTTGCACTCTACATTTATAGTATAAATCTAATCTTAAAACTTTAAAATGGTATTGATTTAAAGAAGTGTTTTCTTTCTTAACAATTAAGTACGTTTCTTCTGTGTGTATTATTTTTCTTATCAAACAATTTTTAATTACGATGAAATAATAACTTTGGGGCATTTCAATTCTCATAAAGCGTCAAAAATAGTTAATTTTATAGTATGCATTATAAACAGGTTTGATTACAAAATAACTATTAATTTTAAAAACCAGACCTAGTTTAAATAATAATCCGTCTGTGGAGTAATTGTTCATAATAATTGTTCACGTATTCTGTATTTATGTAACATAAAATATCTGTTTCAAGCTTCCTTGTGATTAAAAATGTTTTGAGGCAAGCATCTATTCATTCAAATTTTTTATATGTAATTTCCAATCCAATCTGTGATAAGATTTAATTCTCAATTCTTACTTGGATATTAAAAAAAAATCAAAAGTAAACATTTTAGTGCCAAATATGTTTATTCTCTAAAAACAAAGGTAATATATTGGTTTCTGCTTAAATAAAACCCAATATAAATACAACAAATTAAATAATTTTGTAATAAACACACGTTAAGAAACAACTTAAAATAATTTAATTTCGAATAATAATTTTAATTACGGTTTCTTCAGAAATTGTTCAATGCGATGGAGATGCAACTTCCTCCATTTAATGTGATATCTAGCCCTCCCCTAAAGCTTGTTCTACCTTATTTTTTGAGATAGAAAATATTTCATCATTTTCTTCGACGAATTTCCTGAACTGGAAAAATATTAACATTTAATTTACCTCATTGGGATCAAATAAATATTCTATAGAACTCGTTTAACTTAAACGACATTGATTATGTAGTGAAATTTTCTCTTTACCTCGTCGTATTCCTCTTCAGTTGTAACATATTTACTTATTACTAACAAATAAATTGATATTTGTTCAACATTCGGCTTTAGACTGAAAGAATGTATAATTTTTAGCTTAGTTTGTCGTAGGCATATTATTTTAGTGTTTTACCTCTCGAAAATTTTTTGAACGTTATTTTGAAAGAACGTTTTGGCAATTTTATATCCCACATCGTTCTTGGCCACTGCACTAAATACCGTTAACTTGTCTTCTTGTCTTAGGCCAGATTGTTCATCAAGAATTAAATCCAAATAACGTTGCAATAAGGAAGTGCTCTTGGTGCAGCCCAACGACTCTAAAATGTCCTGTTGTTCGCCGATGGCGTTTTTTTTTTTTAAATCTTTCCCATAAGTCATTCCATTCTTCCTCACTAGCTTTTTTCATTTTATTACAATAAACGATTGAGCGAAGATCGGGTGGTATCCTAATAAGATTCTATATTTTCTGTTCGAAGTACTTAAGTTATAATTCAAAGAAAAGGATTGAATGACTAATTCAAAATAAGTATATAATGCGTATAAGTACAGTCTAGACTGTTGCTGCTTTCTTTTAAACTGATATAGATTGACTTACGTATTTTTTCGTAACTTTTGACTTGTAGGAAGGACATATTCATCTCTCTCACATTCCTCCAAGTTGAACATGCATGCAGTTGCTAAAACCATTCTTTTTAATGTCATTTTATTTAATCCTCCTGGTGCTTCTAAGTCAACATTTAGCTTCTTTATTTTCTTGGCTATCGGTTGTAACAATCGTTTCATAAAATCCTAAAACATTTTATTTGAATTCAACTAAGTATTTGTATAGGTTAAGAACAATAATGCCAATTGTTATATCCTGAATAATCTGAAACTTGACTTACATGAAATGACTGAAATTGAGGAGTGTCACGAATTATGACCTTTAAAAATTGTGATTTTGTGTTCACAGCTATCCAAGGAAGGTGATCAGTTTCCCTATCTAAATACTGTAGTATTCCAAAGAAAATTTTGTAACTTAATCTATTTGAAGCTGCCAGAGCTGCAGAATCTTCGATCAATTAAATATCTGTTTAAAGCAGATATGTCTTTATATGAATCACTATTCAATGTAGCCATCAACATTTCCCAATTTTGTTCGTCGTAATTTACTCTGTACAAACCTATCATTCCTATATTAAATATTACCCACTCATTTTTGTTACATAAAATGTTTTTAATAACTTTCGGTTCGGATGATGGACAGGATAACCAGTCCTTTGGACGTGTGTTTTTAAAGTCTTTTTCTTGTTGGTTGGTATAAGTTAAGGGTATCCACCAACATTCGTTAGTCGGTAAAATACCCAACTCCACATAGAATCGCTCCTTTAAAGGAATTAATCGGAAATAAAAATAAAATCGAATTAATTATGACTTATTAACCCACCTGGTGTATTTCTATTGAATTATCTTCATAATTTCTGTTTACTGTTATAACAGGATATCCTGCTTGGAGAGTCCAAGAGTGCATTATTGATTTGAAACTAAAATCATATTCAAATGTCCTAGCTTTTTTAATTTCAATTTCCAGAGACGTAAAGAGATCGTCTTGTTCAACATTTTGATATTTATTTTCTTCCAAGTATCTAATTATTCCCTTTTTAAACGTTTCTTCTCCTAAATAATGAAACATCATGTTCACAAGAATGGATCCTTTTTTATACGATATTAAGTCAAATATTTCCCTATCTTTCCCCACGTGTTCCGACCGCTACAGAAACCTTTAATATACACTGTTAACTTACAATTAGTCAAAAAATGGGGTAATGTAGACAAAATATACCGGATGGGAGTAATTGTAGCAGTCGTAGTAGGGAAAACTAAGTCAATCTGCTTTACTATTTCTTCATCGAATGAATTCCATTCAGGAAAAGACGATGAACTACAAAAGCTGCAAAAAAAGTAGCGAATCCCTCATTAAGCCATAAGTCATTCCACCATTTCATTGTAACTAAATTTCCAAACCATTGGTGAGCCAACTCGTGACAAATAACATTTGTGATAACTGTTCTTTGTACATATGTTGTATTTCCCAAGTAACAAGCAGTACGTCTGTTTATAAATTATAAGTCCCCAGTTCTCCATAGCGGCAGAAGTAAAAAGTTTACATATAACATATCTACCTTCGGAAGAACATATTTTATATTTAGGTACTGCTCGAAAAATTCTAACGCCTTTGGACCAACTTCCGCTGCCCAATTCAGCTAAAAATTAATTCAAAAACTGTTTTGGTCTAGAATAAATTTATGGTGTTTTTTACAAAGTCCATTTTAGTGTTTTTCACCCCAAATTCGAAATGTTACGTTATTACTAGGAACTTTTGGGGCGATTATAGCTTCATAATCAGACACGACGAAAGCTGCAAGGTATGTAGTCATTCGCACAGTTTTTTGAAATCTATCCCAAAACCAACCCTTTTTCTTCTCCCTAAAAGTAATATAGATAGTTATTATTTGTTGGGAACTAAGAACATTCCGTTTGTATGCTTACATGGGTTCAGTTTTTTCAAGGGGCATGTTACTTAGAGTGTGATACTTTTCCAACCTTCCAAGACTTATTTCAAAGGTAGCTTTAAAATTGGGTTCATCGAAACATGGGAATGCTCTTCTGGCATTTATGGGCTCGAAATGTGTAAAAGCTATCGGTGAATATAATAGTTTGTTATCTGAGCTCCACCGCGAGGAAAGAACTTTCTGATATCCTTCGAAATTGTTAGAGATATTTCCGGTAAATCGGATAGTAAGATTGTAAGTATCCCCTGGCGTTAAAGGTTTATTTAATTTAATTACCATTTTTTCGTTTTTTGGGTGTAAACACCATTTCGTCACATAAACAGAATGTGGGTTACCTCCAATTCTGATAAGGCTGACACCTTTGTGTATTTTCAAATCCAAAACATTTAGAAATATAATACTAGTCGATACCAAACATTTGACCTATAAACTCAAATTTTTTTTATTAGTAGGACATATTCTAGATTAATATATGGATTTACAATGTAATAACTATGTATCAGATCCTGATTCAAACTACAAATGTACAAGTCTACCTACCTACATAGAACGAAAATGAAATTAAATATGATAAGAGTAATTTTTTCAGAACTAATAAAAATTAAAACTTGCCTTTATAATGACCTTCCCTTCAAGAAAGGATTGGATATTATTGTCGTCATACAAATATGATATTATTTCCAAATTGTAGTTTTCCGGTATCACATTTCTTGATAAATGACCTACTGTTGTACCAGTTGCCATCAGTAGCATACTCACGAGCACCAATAAAATTGCAAGGTAGACGATACCCCTTAAAAAAATTTAGAATTATTTTTGTACTATAACATATTATTTTTCGTATTTATGGTGATTAGTGTGTATTTAATTCATATTTTCTAATATATACCAGTATTTTTTGTTAAATGAAAACTTCTCTAGTGTTTTCATTTCTACATTTAATTAATTCCATTATTTCAATACCCAAATTTAAAGGTCGTACCTGGCGTTATTAGGAGACCACATGTGATGACGGTAAATTGAATAAAATTGTTGTTGCACTCCACACTTATTCTGCAAATCTAATTTTAAGACATTGAACAGGTCTCAAATTAATAGAGGTGTTATTTGGATTTATGATTTCATTTTTAGTACTTATTCTTCTTCTTATCAGAGATTTTTTAATTATGATGAATATAATAACTTTGAGGCATTTAAATTCTCATAAAGCGTCAAAAATAGTTAATTTTATAGTATGCACTATAAACAAGTTTAATTACAAAATAACTACTTATTAATTTTAAAACCAGCCCTAGTTTAAATAACAACCATTCAGTGGAGTAATTGTTCACATATTCTGTTTTTATATATAACATAAAAAAAGTTTTTACAAGCTTCCTTGTGATTAAATATGTTTTGGTACAAGCCTCTATTAATTCAGATTTTTCATGTGTAATTTCCAATCCAATCTGTGATAAAGTTTGATTCTCAATTCTTACTTGGATATTAAAAAAAAATCAAAAGTAAACATTTTAGTGCCAAAAAATGTTTATTCTCTAAAAACAAAGGTAATATATTGGTTTCTGCTTAAATAAAACCCAATATAAATACAACAAATTAAATAATTTTGTAATAAACACACGTTAAGAAACAACTTAAAATAATTTAATTTCGAATAATAATTTTAATTACGGTTTCTTCAGAAATTGTTCAATGCGATGGAGATGCAACTTCCTCCATTCAATGTGATATCTAGCCCTCTCCAAAGCTTGTTCTACCTTATTTTTTGAGATAGAAAATATTTCATCATTTTCTTCGACGAATTTCCTGAACTGGAAAAATATTAACATTTAATTTACCTCATTGGGATCAAATAAATATTCTATAGAACTCGTTTAACTTAAACGACATTGATTATGTAGTGAAATTTTCTCTTTACCTCGTCGTATTCCTCTTCAGTTGTAACATATTTACTTATTACTAACAAATAAATTGATATTTGTTCAACATTCGGCTTTAGACTGAAAGAATGTATAATTTTTAGCTTAGTTTGTCGTAGGCATATTATTTTAGTGTTTTACCTCTCGAAAATTTTTTGAACGTTATTTTGAAAGAACGTTTTGGCAATTTTATATCCCACATCGTTCTTGGCCACTGCACTAAATACCGTTAACTTGTCTTCTTGTCTTAGGCCAGATTGTTCATCAAGAATTAAATCCAAATAACGTTGCAATAAGGAAGTGCTCTTGGTGCAGCCCAACGACTCTAAAATGTCCTGTTGTTCGCCGATGGCGTTTTTTTTTTTAAATCTTTCCCATAAGTCATTCCATTCTTCCTCACTAGCTTTTTTCATTTTATTACAATAAACGATTGAGCGAAGATCGGGTGGTATCCTAATAAGATTCTATATTTTCTGTTCGAAGTACTTAAGTTATAATTCAAAGAAAAGGATTGAATGACTAATTCAAAATACGTATATAATGCGTATAAGTACAGTCTAGACTGTTGCTGCTATCTTTTAAACTGATATAGATTGACTTACGTATTTTTTCGTAACTTTTGACTTGTAGGAAGGACATATTCATCTCTCTCACATTCCTCCAAGTTGAACATGCATGCAGTTGCTAAAACCATTCTTTTTAATGTCATTTTATTTAATCCTCCTGGTGCTTCTAAGTCAACATTTAGCTCCTTTATTTTCTTGGCTATCGGTTGTAACAATCGTTTCATAAAATCCTAAAACATTTTATTTGAACTCAACTAAGTATTTGCATAGGTTAAGAACAATAATGCCAATTGTTATATCCTAAATAATCTGAAACTTGACTTACATGAAATGACTGAAATTGAGGAGTGTCACGAATTATGACCTTTAAAAATTGCGATTTTGTGTTCACAGCTATCCAAGGAAGGTGATCAGTTTCCCTATCTAAATACTGTAGTATTCCAAAGAAAATTTTGTAACTTAATCTATTTGAAGCTGCCAGAGCTGCAGAATCTTCGATCAATTGAAATCTGTTTAAAGCAGATATGTCTTTATATGAATCACTATTCAATGTAGACATCAACATTTCCCAATTTTGTTCGTCGTAATTTACTCTGTACAAACCTATCATTCCTATATTAAATATTACCCACTCATTTTTATTACATAAAATGTTTTTAATAACTTTCGGTTCGGATGATGGACAGGATAACCAGTCCTTTGGACGTGTGTTTTTAAAGTCTTTTTCTTGTTGGTTGGTATAAGTTAAGGGTATCCACCAACATTCGTTAGTAGGTAAAATACCCAACTCCACATAGAATCGCTCCTTTGAAAGGAATTAATCGGAAATAAAAATAAAATCGAATTAATTATGACTTATTAACCCACCTGGTGTATTTCTATTGAATTATCTTCATAATTTCTGTTTACTGTTATAACAGGATATCCTGCTTGGAGAGTCCAAGAGTGCATTATTGATTTGAAACTAAAATCATATTCAAATGTCCTAGCTTTTTTAATTTCAATTTCCAGAGACGTAAAGAGATCGTCTTGTTCAACATTTTGATATTTATTTTCTTCCAAGTATCTAATTATTCCCTTTTTAAACGTTTCTTCTCCTAAATAATGAAACATCATGTTTACAAGAATGGATCCTTTTTTATACGATATTAAGTCAAATATTTCCTCTATTTCCTCACGTGTTCCGACCGCTACAGAAACCTTTAATATACACTGTTAACTTACAATTAGTCAAAAATGGGGTAATGTAGACATATACGTATACCGGATGGGAGTAATTGTAGCAGTCGTAGTAGAATACTAAGTCAATCTGCTTTACTATTTCTTCATCGAATGAATTCCATTCAGGATAAAGACGATGTACTACAAAAGCTGCAAAAAAAGTAGCGAATCCCTCATTAAGCCATAAGTCATTCCACCATTTCATTGTAACTAAATTTCCAAACCATTGGTGAGCCAACTCGTGACAAATAGTATTTGTGATACCTGTTCTTTGTACATATGTTGTATCCGAAGTAACAAGCAGTGCGTCGTGTTTATAAATTATAAGTCCCCAGTTCTCCATAGCGGCAGAAGTCAAAAAGTTTACATATAACATATCTACCTTCGGAAGAACATATTTTATATTTAGGTACTGCTCGAAAAATTCTAACGCCTTTGGACCAACTTCCGCTGCCCAATTCAGCTAAAAATTAATTCAAAAACTGTTTTGGTCTAGAATAAATTTATGGTGTTTTTACAAAGTCCATTGAGTGTTTTTCACCCCAAATTCGAAATGTTACGTTATTACTAGAAACTTTTGGGGCGATTATAGCTTCATAATCAGACACGACGAAAGCTGCAAGGTATGTAGTCATTCGCACAGTTTTTTGAAATCTATCCCAAAACCAACCCTTTTTCTTCTCCCTAAAAGTAATATAGATAGTTATTATTTGTTGGGAACTAAGAACATTCCGTTTGTATGCTTACATGGGTTCAGTTTTTTCAAGGGGCATGTTACTTAGAGTGTGATACTTTTCCAACCTTCCAAGACTTATTTCAAAGGTAGCTTTAAAATTGGGTTCATCGAAACATGGGAATGCTCTTCTGGCATTTATGGGCTCGAAATGTGTAAAAGCTATCGGTGAATATAATAGTTTGTTATCTGAGCTCCACCGCGAGGAAAGAACTTTCTGATATCCTTCGAAATTGTTAGAGATATTTCCGGTAAATCGGATAGTAAGATTGTAAGTATCCCCTGGCGTTAAAGGTTTATTTAATTTAATTACCATTTTTTCGTTTTTTGGGTGTAAACACCATTCCGTCACATAAACAGAATGTGGGTTACCTCCAATTCTGATAAGGCTGACACCTTTGTGTATTTTCAAATGCAAAACATTTACAAATATAATACTAGTCGATACCAAACATTGGACCTATAAACTCAATTTTTTCTTATTAGTAGGACATATTCTAGATTAATGTATGGATGTATTAACTATGTATCAGATCCTAATTCAAACTACAAATGTACAAGTCTACCTACCTACATAGAACGAAAATGAAATTAAATATGATAAGAGTATATTTTCAAGAACTAATAAAAATTAAAACTTGCCATTATAATGACCTTCCCTTCAAAAAAGGATTGGATATTATCGTCGTCATACAAATATGTAATTATTTCCAAATTGTAGTTTTCCGGTATCACATTTCTTGATAAATGACCTACTGTTGTACCAGTTGCCATCAGTAGCATACTCACGAGCACCAATAAAATTGCAAGGTAGACGATACCCCTTAAAAAGATTTAGAATTATTTTTGTACTATAACATATTATTTTCCGTATTTATGGTGATTAGTGTGTATTTTTTTCATATTTTCTAATATATACTAGTGTTTTTTGTTAAATGAAAACTTCTCTAATATTTTCATTTCTACATTTAATTAATTACATTATTTCAATATCCAATTAAGTCGTACCTGGCGTTATTAGGAGACCACATGTGATGACGGTAAATTGAATAAAATTGTTGTTGCACTCCACACTTATTCTGCAAATCTAATTTTAAGACATTGAACAGGTCTCAAATTAATAGAGGTGTTATTTGGATTTATGATTTCATTTTTAGTACTTATTCTTCTTCTTATCAGAGATTTTTTAATTATGATGAATATAATAACTTTGAGGCATTTAAATTCTCATAAAGCGTCAAAAATAGTTAATTTTATAGTATGCACTATAAACAAGTTTAATTACAAAATAACTACTTATTAATTTTAAAAACCAGCCCTAGTTTAAATAACAACCATTCAGTGGCGTAATTGTTCACTTATTCTGTTTTTATATATAACATAAAACATTTTTTACAAGCTACCTTGTGATTAAATATGTTTTGGTACAAGCCTCTATTAATTCAGATTTTTTTATCTGCAATTTCCAATCCAGTCTGTGATAAAGTTTAATTCTCAATTCTTACTTGGATATTAAAAAAAAATCAAAAGTAAACATTTTAGTGCCAAATATGTTTATTCTCTAAAAACAAAGGTAATATATTGGTTTCTGCTTAAATAAAACCCAATATAAATACAACAAATAAAATAATTTTGTAATAAACACACGTTATTAACAAATTAAAATAATTTAATTTCGAATAATAATTTTAATTACGGTTTCTTCAGAAATTGTTCAATGCGATGGAGATGCAACTTTCTCCATTCAATGTGATATCTAGCCCTCTCGAAAGCTTGTTCTACTTTATTTTCTGATATAGAAAAGATTTCATCATTTTTTTCGACAAACTGCTTGAGCTGGAAAAATATGAACAACATTTAATTTACCTCATTGGAATCAAATAAATATTCTATAGAACTCATTTAACTTTAACGACATCATTTATGTAGTGAAATTTTCTTTTTACCTCGTCGTATTCTTCTTCGGTGACAACATATTTACTTATTACTAACAAATAATATGATATTTGTTTAATATTCGGCTTTAGACTGAAAGAATGTACAATTTTAACTTAGTTTATTGTTATGTATATTATTTTAGTGTTTTACCTCTCGAAAATGTTTTGAACGTTATTTTGAAAGAACGTTTTGGCAATTTTATATCCCACATCATTCTTGGCCACTGCACTAAATACCGTTATCTTGTCTTTTTGATTTAGACCAGATTGTTTATCAAGAATTAAATCCAAATAACGTTGCAATAAGGAAGTGCTCTTGGTGCAACCCAACGACTCTAAAATGTCCTGTTCTTCGCCGATGGCGTCTTTCATTTTAAATTTTTCCCATAAGTCATTCCATTCTTCCTCACTAGCTTTTTTCATTTTATTACAATAAACAAATGAGCGGAGTTCAGGTGGTATCCTAACATACAGCAAATATTAGTGTATATATTTTTGCTTTAAACAATTGTTTTAGGTACTTTTGTCATAATTTAAACAAAAGAGACTGAATAACGAACAGTATAACGTGGTATGTGTTTATTAGTGTGTGTAGAATTCCACATATTTTACTAGTTTTTATTTGTCTGCTATGAATTGACTTACCTACTGTTTCTAGAAAAATCATATATATCTTTCTCACATTCCTCCAGTTCAAATATGCATGCCGTTGCTAAAATGGTTCTTCTTAATGTCATTTTGTTTAATCCTCCGGGTTTTTCTAAATCAACATTAATCGCCTTTATTTTCTTGGCTATCGGTTGTAACAATCGCTTCATAAAATCCTAAAACATTTTATTTAAACGGAACTAAGTATCTATATATTAAAAACGATAATTATTTTTATATTCAGTACAATCTGTAATTTGACTTACACTGAATGACTGAAATTGAGGTGTGCCATGTAGATTCTCTTTTAAGAAATCTATATTTGGTTTAACAGCTATCCAAGGAAGGTGATCAATTTCCCTATCTAGATACTGTAGGATTCCAAAGAAAAATTTGTAACTTAATCTATTTGAAGCTGCTAGAACTGCAGAATCTTCGATCAATTGAAATCTGTTTGAAGCAGATATGTCTTTATATGAATCACTATTCAATGTAGCCATCAACATTTCCCAATTTTGTTCGTCGTAATTTACTCTGTACAAACCTATCATTCCTATATTAAATATAACCCACTCCTTTTTGTTAATTAACATATCATTAATAATTTTCGGTGTGGATGATGGACAGGATAACAAATCTTTTGGAAGTATGCTCTTAAAGTCTTTTTCTTGTTGGTTGGTATAAGTTAAGGGTATCCACCAACATTCGTTAGTAGGTAAAGTACCCGGCACAAAGTGAAATCGCTCCTTAAAAAGGAATTTATTGGAAATAAAATTGAAATTGTAAAAATTAATTGTGAGTTTTTGGCCCACCTGATTTATTTCTATTGAATTGTCTTCATAATTTCTGTTTACTGTTATAACAGGATATCCTGCTTGGAGAGTCCAAGAGTGCATTATAGATTTGACACTAAAATCATATTCAAATGTCCTAGCTGTATTAATTTCAATTTCCAGAGATGTAAAGAGATCGTCTTGTTCAACATTTTTATATTTATTTTCTTCCAAGTATCTAATTATTCCATTTTTAAACGTTTCTTCTCCTAAATAATGAAACATCATGTTTACAAGGATGGATCCTTTTTTATACGATATTACGTCAAATATTTCTCTTATTTCCTCAGGTGTTCCGACCTCCACGGAAACCTTTAAAATACGCT
The DNA here is from genome assembly GCA_029378335.1 of Agrilus mali. NCBI lineage: Eukaryota > Metazoa > Arthropoda > Insecta > Coleoptera > Buprestidae > Agrilus > Agrilus mali. Next base: position 9,886,733 of record CM055663.1, on the reverse strand, counting down.
GTTAACTTAGTCAAAGTTAAGATAATGTTTACATATATACCGAATGTGAATTTTTTTGACTATCCCTAAGGAGTACGTAGTGCATGTCCTTCATTCTTTCTTCATCCAACGAATTCCATTCAGGAAAAAGACGATGTACTACAAAAGCTGCAAAAAAAGTAGCGAATCCCTCATTAAGCCATAAGTCATTCCACCATTTCATTGTAACTAAATTTCCAAACCATTTGTGAGCCAACTCGTGACAAATAATATTTGTGACACGTGTTCTTTGTACATATGTTGTCGTTGGGTAAACAAGTAAACGCGAGTCTATGTAAATTATAAGACCCCAGTTCTCCATAGCACCAGCCGAAAATTTACTTACAGCTACCATATCTATCTTCGGAAGAACGTATTTTATATTTAGGTACTGCTCGAAAAATTCTAACGCCTTTGGACCAACATCCGCTGCCCAATTCATCTAAAAATTAATTCACAAGGTTTTTTGGCATGCAATTAATTTGTGGCACTTTTTATGTACATATTCTTTTGAGTTTTCATTGCTCCATATTTTAAATGTCACGTTATTACTGGAAACTTTTGAGCCGGGTATGCTTTCATAATCAGACACAATGAAAGCTACAAGGTATGTAGGCATTCGTACTGATTTTTGAAATCTATCCCAAAACCAGCCCTTTTTGTTCTCCCTAAAAGTAATATTGATAGTTATTATTTGTTGGGAACTAAGAACATTCCCTTTGTATGCTTACATGGGTTCAGTTTTTTCAAGAGGCATGTTACTAAGAGAGTGATACTTTTCCAACCTTCCAAGACTTATTTCAAAGGTAGCTTTAAAATTGGGTTCATCGAAACATGGAAATGCTCTTCTGGCATCTGTGGGCTCAAAATGCGTAAAAGCCATAAATGTAGGGTTTTGTGATCCCTTTTTAAAGTAACTATCTCGATAATATCCTCTGTAATAGTCACTGATATTTCCAGTAAATCGGATAGTAAGATTGTAAGTATCCCCTGGCGTTAAAGGTTTATTTAATTTAATTACCATTTTTTCGTTTCTTGGGTGCAAACACCATTCCTTCACATACACAGAATGCGGTTTACCTCCAATTCTAATAAGGCTAACACCATTGTGTATTTTCAAATTCAAAACATTTAAATTAATAATATTAGTCGATTCCAAGCATTTCACCTATAAAATCAACATTTTCTCTTACTAATATGAAGCACCTACATTCATATATGGATTTTTGAAGTGTTACCTAAGGATAATGTTCTGGTTTAAACTACAAACTACCCTTAAAATAAATCAAAACTAAAATTAGAACGCAATTAAACACAAAGTTAGGTTACAAAATATTTTATTTTATTAAATGTCACAATGACCATTTCGCCATTGCACAGACTTCGGCTGAATGAGGTGAACATCGTCTTTACCGAAGTCTATACGGACGGATGCTATATCAATGTCATAGGTACATTTGTGCTCTTCGGAAGTAGGGCCATATAATTTCTGTAATATGTCCAATGGCACCATTCACCAGACCTTTGGACACATCTATATTGTAACGGAACATTACCTTGGCCCCAACAAATATTTCTAGCTCCTTAGGTAGCCCTTCTGTCTTGTTTATATCTGATATTGTTTAGATCTAAGTTGTCAGTTTTTCGAATACAATTTATAAGACTATCATGTGCTATGATTTTGTTAATCGTTATACCACGAGTTCTTGGGGTTGTCCTTCTCCTAGATAGGTTGCAGAACAAAACTGATGACGCCCATCTCGCGAAATCGCACAAGTCAAAGTTAATCAACCGATGTTACAGGCTTAAAAAATTCCACCTCAAGAATAATCGAGGTCTACACCAAATTTCAGGTGGATTAGAGCAACGGAGCTTATAATCACCATCTTTTTTTAACCTGCTTTTTTATTCTCAGCGAACCCTTTCATTTAATAGCCATACTATAAGAAAGCTCTAAAAGTCCGCCATATTGGATTAAGAGTGATGTCAGAATATTTTTCTAATTATTCTCGGCAAGCCCTTTCATTTGATACCCATATTGTAGAAGTGCATAAAAAATAACTATTCCGCCATTTTAGATGGTCGGCCATATTGGATTTATGATGACGTCACGCAGCTTATCGTGTATTATAATCCAAACTAAACGTGTATACAAAATTTCAAAATTTAGTAGCAAGACTCCACCCGAACAACCATACATTACAAGTTAAATAAAAGCTTTTAAAAATAACTACAAAATACTTATATAGTAAATTTGAGGCTGAATAATGGGAAGGGTAGTTAATACGAGTTACAATTATCTCGTAGGAACTTTTTATATATTTAAAAGAGGTGATCTAGTAACATCTATTTGATCATTCATAACTAGACCTAAACTATTTAATTTATTTATTTCAAGGCATTCAAGCAAAGTTAACTTTAAACCTTTCTTTTCTGTACGAAACATTTAGAAAATCGTCATGAAAACTATGTGAATTTAGAAGTAAATGTTCTGCATAAGTTGAATTAGTGGACTTATTATAAAAACTCTATTTGTGTTCGCGTATCCTCTCTTTAAAACAAATGCCTGTTTGTAGGCTTTATTGCATGTACCGCAGTTGAGTTTATATACTCCCGATTTTAGATTTTTGTTAGTGACGTCTTTATTGTTTTTTATTAGGTTTCTTAAAGATTTTTTTGTTTACAAGAGATTACCGAATCTGTAAATTTTGAGATATGTTTACTATATTAGCACAAATATTTCCCAAGTACGTTAGAGAACTAAAATTATTATTCCTTTTAATTCTATTGTAGATATATACCAGGTTTAAAGTTCTTTTGGTTAGTTCTTTGTTTAATTGATTTTTAACCAAGGACATTTTAAAACCGTTGTTTAAAGTAATTATGAAAATTCGCTTAAGTTCTTTGTTATAATAAGTTAAAGGCATGTGTACAGTTAAAAGTCTGTGGATACTCTAGTCAAAAAAGGATAACTTGTGTGACATCGGGTGAAAATATTTAGCATGTATTATTGTATCCATATGAGATTTTTTGTGGTAGATTAAAAAAATGTTTATCATTTTTACTATGTATTGTTAAATCAAGAAAGTTTATAGATCTGTTTTCTTCTAATTCTAATGTAAATTTGATTTTTGAGTGCAAATGATTTAAAAAATTAAAAAACAGTTGACAATTCTCTGTCTGTGCCCGTAAAGTATACTAAAATATCATCTACTTAGCGATGATAATAATATAAATATTTTTTAAACACAATATTAGTCGATATTTTTTCTCTAATTCGTTCAAAAACATGGTAATATAGGACTCAGTGAGTTTCTCATCTCCAACCCTTGTTGTTGTTCATAATAATCGTTATCGAAAACTAGATAATTTTAGTCGGTAGAGATTCCGGACTAGTAGGCCGTGGTCCTGGCGATGTCTTCCTCGCTGACGTTTCGCTCTCTTCAACTGAATTGAATCGAGACAGCTACGACCTAGATTACAAACTAAGCTCTGAAGATGCTCACCACAGTTGTGACTACAAGATCCGACCGTGAAAGCCTTAGTCGTTAAACTAGATAATTTTTCTTAAAGCAGGTAGTTAATAACGTGACCAAATCGTTTATAACGACTGGATTTACCTGGTTGTTAATTAAGTGGGTTTTTACTATCTGTATTACTTCAAAGGGAGGAATACTCGAAAATAAATTGCAAACATCAAACGATACAAATTTACTGTATTTGGGCAAATTTTATTTTGAAATTTTCTCTATGAGTTCCAAAGAACTTTTTTACAGAAAATAAAGGTTTAAAGCTTATGCGTTGTTTAATTTGATACCCATAATAAAAATCTAAAGTCGGGCGTATATAAACTCAAATGTTTAGTAAATTTCTTCGCCTCGAAGAAGCCACAGTATGGCGAAATGGTCATTGTGGCATTTAATAAAATAAAATATTTTGTAACCTAAACCTTGTATTTTCGTTGTAATTACGGAGTTACAAGAATTGCCAGCTTCTTCGGTTTAAAACTAAAAATTTTACTAATCTAATCTTGGTTTTAGATTAACAAACATTTTAAACAGCTTAGAGCTTCATTTTATTGAACAATAGGAAGATAATAAGTAATTACCCTTATAATGACTTTCCCTTCAAAAACGAATTTGATATTTTCGTCATCATCCAAATATGTAATTATTTCCAAATTGTAGTTTTCTGGTATGACATTTCTTGATAAATGTCCTACTCTTGTACCAGCTGCCATCAGTAGTATGCTTACGAGCAGCAACAAAACTGCAAGGCAGACGAGGCCTCTTAAAAGAAAACTTAAAATTGCATTTACATTGTAAATTATATTATTGAATCGTACCTAGTATTTTTAGGAAACCACATTTGATTGAAAATGGTAAATTTAACGAAATTGTTGTTGCACTCTAAACTTATAGTATAAATGTAATCTTAAAACTTTAAAATGGTATTGATTTATAGTAGTGTTTTTTTTTCTTAACAATTAAGTAGGTTTCTTCTGTGTGTATAATTTTTCTTATCAAACAATTTTTAATTATGAAGAAATAATAACTTTGAGGCATTTCAATTCTCATAAAGCGTCAAAAATAGTTAATTTTATAGTATGCATTATAAACAGGTTTGATTACAAAATAACTATTAATTTGAAAAACCAGACCTAGTTTAAATAATAATCCGTCTGTGGAGTAATTGTTCATAATCATTGTTCACGTATTCTGTATTTATGTAACATAAAATATCTGTTTCAAGCTTCCTTGTGATTCAATATGATTTGGTACAAGCCTCTATTAAATCAGAGTTGTTTGTCTGCAATTTCCAATCCAGTCTGTGATAAGGTTTGTTTCTGAATTCTTACTTAGGAATTACAAAACAATCAAATTTTTATGCCAAATATGTTTATTCTCTAAAAACAAAGGTAATAAATTGGTTTTTGCTTTAATAAAACCAATATAAATATAAAAAATAAAAGTAATTAATACACGTTAAAAAACATAAAATAATTTCATTTCCAAAAATAATTTTAATTACGGTTTCTTCAGAAATTGTTCAATGCGATGGAGATGCAACTTCCTCCATTCAATGTGATATCTAGCCCTTTCCAAAGCTTGTTCTACCTTATTTTTTGAGATAGAAAATATGTCATCATTTTTCTTGACAAATTGCTTGAACTGGAAAAATATGAACAACATTTAATTTACCTCATTGGGATCAAATAAATATTCTATAGTACTCGTTTAACTAAAACGACATTGATTATGTAGTGAATTTTTCTTTTTACCTCGTCGTATTCCTCTTCAGTGGTAACATATTTACTTATTACTAACAAATAAATTGATATTTGTTCAACATTCGGCTTTAGACTGAAAGAATGTATAATTTTTAGCTCAGTTTTTTCGTATGCATATTATTTTAGTGTTTTACCTCTCGAAAATTTTTTGAACGTTATTTTGAAAGAACGTTTTAGCAATTTTATATCCCACATCGTTCTTGGCCACTGCACCAAATACCATTAACTTGTCTTCTTGTCTTAGGCCAGATTGTTCATCAAGAATTAAATCCAAATAACGTTGCAATAAGGAAGCGCTCTTGGTGCAGCCCAACGACTCCAAAATGTCCTGTTCTTCGCCGATGGTGTCTTTCTTTTTAAATTTTTCCCATAAGTCATTCCATTCTTCCTCACTGGCTTTTTTCATTTTATTACAATAAACGATTGAGCGAAGGTCGGGTGGTATCCTAACATTACATTAAATAAAAATGTATATTTGTGCTTTGCAAGATTTTTTTTAGGTACTTGTGTTATAATTAAAAGGAGACTGATTGACGAATTATATAATTAGGTATGTAGTTATTAGGGTGTAGAGTTTCACATATTTTACTAGTTATTACTTATCTGATAGGAATTTATGTACCTACTGGTTTTAAAATGGTCATATATGTCTTTCTCACATTCCTCCAGTTCAAATGTGCATGCCGTTGCTAAAACCATTCTCCTTAATGTCATTTTGTTCAATCCTCCTGGTTCTTCTAGGTCAACATTTATCGCCTTTATTTTCTTGGCTATCGGTTGTAACAATCGTTTCATAAAATCCTAAAACATTTTATTGAAACGCAACTAAATATTTACACATAAAAAACAATAATTTCTTGTAAACTAAGTACACTCTGTAATTTGACTTACACATAATGACTGAAATTGTGGTGTTTCACGTAAGTTGCGTGTTAAGTAATCTGTATTTATTTTTACAGCTATCCAAGGAAGATGATCAGTTTCTCTATCTAAATACTGTAGTATTCCAAAGAAAATTTTATAACTTAATCTATTCGAAGCTGCCAGAGCTGCAGAATCTTCGATCAATTGAAATCTGTTTAAAGCAGATATGTCTTTATATGAATCACTATTCAATGTAGCCATCAACATTTCCCAATTTTGTTCGTCGTAATTTACTCTGTACAAACCTATCATTCCTATATTAAATATTACCCACTCATTTTTGTTACATAAAATGTTTTCAATAATTTTCGGTGTGGATGATGGACAGGATAACAAATCTTTTGGACGTGTGTTTTTAAAGTCCTTTTCTTGTTGGTTGGTATAAGTTAAGGGTATCCACCAACATTCGTTAGTAGGTAAAGTACCAGGCACAAAGTAATATCGCTCCTTAAGATGGAATTAATCGGAAATAAAATTTAAATCGAATTAATTACGACTTATCGACTCACCTGCTTTATTTCTATTGAATTGTCTTCATAATTTCTGTTAACTGTTATAATAGGATATCCTGCTTGGAGAGTCCAAGATTGCATTATTGATTTGACACTAAAATCGTATTCAAATGTCCTGGCTTTATTAATTTCAATTTCCAGAGACGTAAAGAGATCGTCTTGTTCAACGTTTTTATATTTATTTTCTTCCAAGTATCTAACTATTCCATTTTTAAACGTTTCTTCTCCTAAGTAATGAAACATCATGTTCACAAGAATGGATCCTTTATTATACGATATTTCGTCAAATATTTCCCTTATCTCCTCAGGTGTTCCGACCGGTACAGAAACCTTTAATAGACAGTGTTAACTTGATCTAAGTTAAGATAATCTTTTACATATACCGAATGTGATTTGGTTAGACAATCCCAAAGGAAAACTATGTGCATGTCCTTCATTCTTTCTTCATCCAACGAATTCCATTCAGGAAATAGACGATGAACTACAAAAGCTGCAAAAAAAGTAGCGAATCCCTCATTAAGCCATAAGTCATTCCACCATTTCATTGTAACTAAATTTCCAAACCATTGATGAGACAACTCGTGACAGATAACATTCGTGATACGTGTTCTTTGTACATATGTTGTATCCGAAGTAACAAGCAATGCGATATCTCTATAAATTATAAGTCCCCAGTTTTCCATAGCACCAGCCCAAAATCTATTTATAGATACCATATCTACTTTCGGAAGAACATATTTTATATTTAGGTACTGCTCGAAAAATTCTAACGCCTTTGGACCAACATCCGCTGCCCAATTCATCTAAAAATTAATTCAGAAGGTTTTTTGGCATGCAATTAATTTGTCGTGCTTTTTATATACATATTCTTTTGAGTCTTCATTGCTCCATATTTTAAATGTCACGTTGTTACTGGAAACTTTTGAGCCGGTTATGCTTTCATAATCAGACACAATGAAAGCTACAAGGTATGTCGACATTCGCACTGTTTTTTGAAATCTGTCCCAAAACCAACCCTTTTTGTTCTCCCTAAAAGTAATATAGTTAGTTATTATTTGTTGAGAACTAAGAACATTCCCTTTGTATGCTTACATGGGTTCAGTTTTTTTAAGAGGCATGTTGCTTAAAGAGTGATACTTTTCCAACCTTCCAAGACTTATTTCAAAGGTAGCTTTAAAATTGGGTTCATCGAAACATGGAAATGCTCTTCTGGCATCCGTGGGCTCAAACTGAGTAAAAGCCAAAAATGTAGGGTTTTGTGATCCCTTTTTAAAGTAACTATCTCGATAATATCCTCTGTAATAGTCAGTGATATTTCCAGTAAATCGGATAGTAAGATTGTAAGTATCCCCTGACGTTAAAGGTTTATTTAATTTAATTACCATTTTTTCGTTTCTTGGGTGCAAACACCATTCCGTCACATACACAGAATGTGGGTTACCTCCAATTTTAATAAGGCTGACACCTTTGGGGTATTTTCAAATTCAAAACATTTAAATGAATAATATTAGTCGATTCCAAGCATTTCACCTATAAAATCAACATTTTCTCTTACGCAAATGTTTACTAATGTAGTCTTAGTTTTAGTTTAATAAACCTTTTAGCCCATTTAGCAGCTTTTAGCTTTGTTTTATTGAACAATAGGGGTAAAATAAGTAATTACCCTTATAATGACCTTCCCTTCAAAAACGAATTTGATGTTTTCATCGTCATCCAAATATGTAATTATTTCCAAATTGTAGTTTTCTGGTATTACATTTCTTGATAAATGTCCTACTTTTGTACCAGCTGCCATCAGTAGTATGCTTACGAGCACCAACAAAATTGCAAGGCAGACGAGGCCTCTTAAAAAAAAAACATAAATAGCATTGTAAATCATATAATTTTTGACAATTATGGTTATTTTTGTTAGTTCATTTTATATTGTCTGATTTTGAGATAAAGAAAGATTTGCTTGAGTTATGTTTCCATATTTACAGAAATATGTGTACTAGAGTTATGGAATATTTTCATTTCCAAATTAGTTTCGTTATTTTAGTAACCAATTGAATCGTACCTGGCATTTTTAGAAAACCACATTTGATTGATCACGTAAATTAAAGAAACTGTTTATTACACTTCACAATTACAGTTTAAATCTAATCTTAAAGCTAAAATGGTCTTGATTTATAGTAGTGTTTTTTTGTTAACAATTAAGTAGGTTTATTCTGTATGTATTATTTTTCTTATCAAACAATTTTTAATTATGAAGAAATAATAACTTCGAGGCATTTTAATTCTCATAAAACGTCTAAAATAGTGAATTTTATAGCATTCACTACAAGCAAGTTTAATTACAAAATAACTATTATTTTAAAAACCAGTCTTGGTTTAAATAATAATTCTTCAGTAGAGTAATTGTTCATAATTGTTCACTTATTCTGTTTATATATGACATAAAATATTTTTTATAAGCTTCATTGTGACTAAATATATTTTGGGATAAGCTTTTATTAAATCAAATTTTCTTATTTGGAGCTTCTAATCCAATCTGTGATGCTTGGTTCTCAATTCTTACTTGGATATTAAAAAATAATCAAAAGTAAACATTTTAGTGCCAAACATGTTTATTCTCTTTAAATAAAGGTAATGTATTGGTATTTCTTAAAATGAAACCCAATATAAATATAAACAATTAATTTTTTGCAATAAATACAAGTTAAGAAACAACTTACAATAATTGAATTTCCAATAATTATTTTAATTACGGTTTCTTCAGAAATTGTTCAATGCGATGGAGATGAAACTTCCTCCATTCAATGTGATATCTAGCCCTCTCGAAAGCTTGTTCTACCTTATTTTTTGAGATAGAAAATATCTCATAATTTTTTTCGACGAATTGCTCAAACTGGAAAAATATGAACATTTAATTTACCTCATTGGGATCAAATTCTATAAAACTCGTTTAACTTTAACGACATCATTTATGTAGTGAAATTTTCTTTTTACCTCGACGTATTCCTCTTCCGTGGCAACATATTTACTCATTACTAACAAATAAATTGATATTTGTTCAACATTCGGCTTTAGACTGAAAGAATGTAAAATTTTTAACTAAGTTTGTCGTTATGTATATTATTTTAGTGTTTTACCTCTCGAAAATTTTTTGAACGTTATTTTGAAAGAACGTTTTGGCAATTTTAAATCCCACATCGTTCTTGGCCACTGCACTAAATACCGTTAACTTGTTTTCTTGTCTTAGGCCAGATTGTTCATCAAGAATTAAATCCAAATAACGTTGCAATAAGGAAGTGCTCTTGGTGCAGCCCAACGACTCTAAAATGTCCTGTTGTTCGCTGATTGCGTCTTTCTTTTTAAATTTTTCCCATAAGTCATTCCATTTTTCCTCACTGGCTTTTTTCATTTTATTACAATAAACGATTGAGCGAAGGTCGGGTGGTATCCTAACATTACATTAAATAAGAATTTATATTTGTGCTTTGCAAGATTTTTTAGGTACTTGTGTTATAATTCAAAGGAGACTGAAGGACGAATTATATAATTGGGTATGTATCCATTAGGGTATAGAGTTCTACATATGTAACTAGCTTTTTTTTATCTGATATGAATTGACGTACCTACTGTTTCTAAAATAGTCATATATGTCGTTCTCACATTCCTCCAGTTCAAATTTGCATGCCGTTGCTAAAACCATTCTTCTTAATGTCATTTTGTTTAATCCTCCTGGTTTTTCTAGGTCAATATTTATCGCCTTTATTTTTTTGGCTATCGGTTGTAACAATCGTTTCACAAAATCCTAAAACATTTTATTTAGACGCGACTAAGTATCTACATGTTTAAAACAATACTTCCTTGTATGCTGAGTACACCGTAATTTGACTTACACTGAAATACTGAAATTGAGGTGTGCCACGTAAGTTCTCTATTAACAAATCTACATTTGTTGTCATAGCTATCCAAGGTAGGTGATCAGTTTCCCTATCTAAATACTGTAGTATTCCGAAAAAAATTTGTGACTTAATCTGTTTGAAGCTGCCAGAACTGCAGAATCTTCGATCAATTGAAATCTGTTTGAAGCAGATATGTCTTTATATGAATCACTATTCAATGTAGACATCAACATTTCCCAATTTTGTTCGTCGTAATTTACTCTGTACAAACCTATCATTCCTATATTAAATATAACCCACTCATTCTTGTTAATTAACATATCATTAATAATTTTCGGTGTGGATGATGGACAGGACAACAAATCTTTTGGACGTGTGTTTTTAAAGTCTTTTTCTTGTTGATTGGTATAAGTTAAGGGTATCCACCAACATTCGTTAGTAGGTAAAGTACCCGGCACAAAGTGAAATCCCTCCTTAAAAAGGAATCAATCGGAAATAAAATTTAAATTGTAAAAATGAATTATGAATTTTTGACCCACCTGGTGTATTTCTATTGAATTGTCTTCATAATTTCTGTTTACTGTTATCACAGGATATCCTGCTTGGAGAGTCCAAGAGTGCATTATTAATTTGACACTAAAATCATATTCAAATGTCCTAGCTTTATTAATTTCAATTTCCAGAGACGTAAAGAGATCGTCTTGTACAACATTTTTATACTTGTTTTCTTCTAAGTATCTAGTTATTCCCTTTTTAAACGTTTCTTCTCCTAAGTAATGAAACATCATGTTCAAAAGAATGGATCCTTTTCTATACGATATTGTGTCAAATATGCCCATTATTTCCGTAGGTGTTCCGACTGCTACAGAAACCTTTAATATACAGTATTCACAAGGTCGAAGTTAAGATAATGTTTTACATATACCGAATGTGAATTGTTTTGACAGTCCCTAAGGAATACGTTGTGCATGTCCTTCATTCTTGCTTCATCCAATGAATTCCATTCAGGAAAAAGACGATGGACTACAAAAGCTGCAAAAAAAGTAGCGAATCCCTCATTAAGCCATATGTCACTCCACCATTTCATTGTAACTAAATTTCCAAACCATTGGTGAGCCAACTCGTGACAAATAATAGTTGCAATACGTGTTCTTTGTACATATGTTGTATCCGAAGTAACAAGCAATGCGTTTTCTCTATAAATTATAAGTCCCCAGTTTTCCATACCACCAGCCCAAAATGTATTTACAGTTACCATATCTACCTTCGGAAGAACATATTTTATATTTAGGTACTGCTCGAAAAATTCTAACGCCTTTGGACCAACATCCGCTGCCCAATTCATCTAAAAATTAATTTAGAAGCTTTTTTGGTATGCAATTAATTTGTCGTGCGTTTTGTATACATATTTTTTGCGTCTTCATTGCTCCATATTTTAAATGTCACGTTATTACTGGAAACTTTTAAGCCGGTTATGCTTTCATAATCAGACACAATGAAAGCTACAAGGTATGTCGACATTCGCACTGTTTTTTGAAATCTGTCCCAAAACCAACCCTTTTTGTTCTCCCTAAAAGTAATATACATAGTGATTATTTATTGGGTACTAGGAACATTCCCTTTGTATGCTTACATGGGTTCAGTTTTTTCAAGAGGCATGTTACTTAGAGAGTGATACGTTTTCAACCTTCCAAGACTTATTTCAAAGGTAGCTTTAAAATTGGGTTCATCGAAACATGGGAATGCTCTTCTGGCATCTGTGGCCTCAAACTGCGTAACAGCCAAAGATGTAGGGTTTTGTGATCCCTCTTTATAGTAAAAATCTCGATAATATCCTCTGTTATAATCATTGTTATTTCCAGTAAATTGTATAGTAAGATTGTATGTATCCCCTGGCGTTAAAGGTTTATTTAATTTAATTACCATTTTTTCGTTTCTTAGGTGCAGACACCATTCCGTCACATAAACAGAATGTGGGCTACCTCCAATTCTAATAAGGCTGACACTTTTGTGGATTTTCAAATTCAAAACATTTAAATGAATATTAGTCGATTGCAAGCATTTCACCTATAAAATCAACATTTTCTCTTACTAATATGAAGCACCTACATTCATATATGGATTTCTGAAGGGTTAATTAAGGATAATGGTCCTGGTTTAAACTACAAACGTACCAATAAGTGAGTTGAGTAATTTCTTAAAAGTTTATAATACATAAGATTTACCCTTAAAATAAATCGAAACTAAAATTAGAACGCATTTAAACACAAAGTTTAAGTTACAAAATATTTTATTTTATTAAATTCCACAATGACCATTTCGCAACACTGTGGCTTCTTCAATTGGAATTACAATCACCGGACATAAACACACATTTGGCCGAAGAGGACTGCCTGAGGTAGAGGGGTTTTAGTCGGTAGGTCCGAGGACACCTTCCTCGGGAATCCGACACTACCCAGTCGTACGGACGATTGAGTAACTGAAGATTTCCCCTCTTCCTCGGAAACAACAGAAAAATTTCTTTCACCTGAAGAAGCCACAGTATGGCGAGATGGTCATTGTGACATTTAATAAAATTCAATATTTGTAACCTAAACTTTGTGTTAAACTTTGTTGTGATTATGGAGTTACAGGAATTATCGGCTTCTTAGATTTAAAAGTGAATTTTTACTAAATCTTGGTTTTAGATTAATAAACCTTTTGCTCTTTAAGCAGCTTTGAGCTTTATCAGAAGAAATTGTGAAATCCGGGCTTGATGGCCGTGGTCTAGGATTGTTTGTTCTTCGGTGAGAACACCGAAGAAGTGTCTTATCCGACGTTTCGCCAACAACTGTGGTTGGCATCCTCAGGGAACGTAGCGTGGGCGTAATGTCCATCGCTGCGGTTGTGCTGAGACTGTACCGCAGCGATGGACATTACGCCCACGCTACGTTCCCTGAGGATGCCAACCACAGTTGTTGGCGAAACGTCGGATAAGACACTTCTTCGGTGTTCTCACCGAAGAACAAACAATCCTAGACCACGGCCATCAAGCCCGGATTTCACAATTTCTTCTGAAAACGCCGGCCGTGAAAGCCTAAGTCTTTTCATTTGAGCTTTATATTATTGAACAATAGGGGTAGAATAAAAAATTTACCCTTATAATGACCTTCCCTTCAAAAACGAATTTGATATTTTCGTCATCATCCAAATATGTAATTATTTCCAAATTGTAGTTTTCTGGTATCACATTTCTTGATAAATGTCCTACTCTTGTACCAGCTGCCATCAGTAGTATGCTTACGAGCAGCAACAAAATTGCAAGGCAGACGGGGAAGTCTCTTAAAAAAAACATTTAAAAAGGCATTTACATTGCAAATTATATTATTGAATCGTACCTGGCATTTTTAGCGAACCGCATTTGATTGAAGACGGTAAATTTAACGAAATTGTTGTTGCACTCCACACATATAGAATAAATCTAATCTTAAAACTTTAAAGTGGTTTTGATTTATAGTACAGTTTTTTTTTTCTTAACAATTAAGTACGGGTTTTTTCTGTATGTATTATTTTTCTTATCAAACAATTTTTAATTATGATGAAATAATAACTTTGAGGCATTTCAATTCTCATAAAGCGTCAAAAATAGTTAATTTTATAGTATGCACTTTTAAACAGATTTGATTACAAAATAACTATTAATTTTAAAAACCAGCCCTAATTTAAAGTATAATCCTTCAATGGAGTAATTGTTCATAGTAATTGTTCTCTTATTCTGTTTATATATAACATAAAATATTTTTTATAAGCTTCCTTGTGATAAAACATGTTTTGGAATAAGCTTTTATTAATTCAGATTTTCTTATTTGTAGCTTCTAATCCAATCTGTGATGTTTGGTTCTCAGTTCTTACTTGGATATTAATAAAGAATCAAAAGTAAAAATTTCAGTGCAAATTTGTTTATTCTCTAAAAACAATGGCAGTATATTTGTTTTTGCTTAAATAAAACCCAATATAAATACAACAAATAAAATAATTTTGTAATAAACACACGTTAAGAAACAACTTAAAATAATTTCATTTCCAATAATAATTTTAATTACGGTTTCTTCAGAAATTGTTCAATGCGATGGAGATGCAACTTCCTCCATTTAATGTGATATCTAGCCCTCTCTATAGCTTGTTCTACCTTATTTTTTGAGATAGAAAATATTTCATCATTTTCTTCGACGAATTTCCTGAACTGGAAAAATATTAACATTTAATTTACCTCATTGGGATCAAATAAATATTCTATAGAACTCGTTTAACTTAAACGACATTGATTATGTAGTGAAATTTTCTCTTTACCTCGTCGTATTCCTCTTCAGTTGTAACATATTTACTTATTACTAACAAATAAATTGATATTTGTTCAACATTCGGCTTTAGACTGAAAGAATGTATAATTTTTAGCTTAGTTTGTCGTATGCATATTATTTTAGTGTTTTACCTCTCGAAAATTTTTTGAACGTTATTTTGAAAGAACGTTTTGGCAATTTTATATCCCACATCGTTCTTGGCCACTGCACTAAATACTGTTAACTTGCCTTCTTGTCTTAGGCCAGATTGTTCATCAAGAATTAAATCCAAATAACGTTGCAATAAGGAAGTGCTCTTGGTGCAGCCCAACGACTCTAAAATGTCCTGTTCTTCGCCGATGGTGTCTTTCTTTTTAAATCTTTCCCATAAGTCATTCCATTCTTCCTCACTAGCTTTTTTCATTTTATTACAATAAACGATTGAGCGAAAGTCGGGTGGTATCCTAACATACATTAAATAAAAATGTATATTTGTGCTTTGCAAAATTTTTTTTAGGTACTTGTGTTATAATTGAAAGGAGTCTGATGAACGAATTATATAATGGGGTATGTATTCATTAGGGTATAGAGTTCTACATATGTTACTAGCTTTTTTTAATCTGATATGAATTGACGTACCTACTGTCTCTAAAATAGCCATATATGTCAGGCTTACATTCCTCCAGTTCAAATATGCATGCCATTGCTAGAACCATTCTCCTTAATGTCATTTTGTTTAATCCTCCTGGTTCTTCAAGGTCAACATTTATCGCCTTTATTTTCTTGGCTATCGGTTGTAACAATCGCTTCATAAAATCCTAAAACATTTTATTTAAACGCAACTAAGTATCTACACATGAAAAACAATAATTTTTTGTATACTTAGTACACTCTGTAATTTGACTTACACTGAATGACTGAAATTGAGGTGTTACACGTAAGCTGTGTGTTAAGTATTCTGTATTTGTCTTAACAGCCCTCCAAGGAATATGATCAGTTTCTCTATCTAAATACTGAAGTATCCCAAAGTAAAATTTGTAACTTAATCTATTTGAACCTGCTAGAGCTGCAGAATCTTCGATCAATTGAAATCTGTTTAAAGCAGATATGTCGTTATATGAATCACTATTCAATGTAGCCATCAACATTTCCCAATTTTGTTCGTCGTAATTTACTCTGTACAAACCTATCATTCCTATATTAAATATTACCCACTCATTTTTGTTGCATAAAATGTTTTTTATAACTTTCGGTTCGGATGATGGACAGGATAACAAATCTTTTGGACGTGTGTTTTTAAAGTCTTTTTCTTGTTGGTTGGTATAAGTTAAGGGTATCCACCAACATTCGTTATTAGGTAAAATATCCGACTCCAAATAGAATCGCTCCTTAAAATGGAATTAATCGGAAATAAAATTGAAATCGGATTACTTATGACTTATCGACTCACCTGATTTATTTCTATTGAATTGTCTTCATAATTTCTGTTTACTGTTATAACAGGATATCCTGCTTGGAGAGTCCAAGAGTGCATTATAGATTTGACACTAAAATCATATTCAAATGTCCTAGCTTTATTAATTTCAATTTCCAGAGATGTAAAGAGATCGTCCTGTTCAACATTTTTATATTTATTTTCTTCCAAGTATCTAATTATTGCCTTTTTAAACGTTTCTTCTCCTAAGTAATGAAACATCATGTTCACAAGAATGGATCCTTTATTATACGATATATAGTCAAATATTTCCAGTATTTCCGTAGGTGTTCCGACCGCCACAGAAACCTTTAACAGAGAGTGTTAAACTTGATCCAAGTTAAGACAACGTTTTCCATCTACCGAATGTGAATTTTTTTGACTATCCCAAGACAAAACTATGTGCATGTCCTTCATTCTTTCTTCATCCAACAAATTCCATTCAGGAAAAAGACGGTGGACTACAAAAGCTGCAAAAAAAGTAGCGAATCCCTCATTAAGCCATATGTCACTCCACCATTTCATTGTAACTAAATTTCCAAACCATTGGTGAGCCAACTCGTGACAGATAACATTCGTGATACGTGTTCTGTGTACATATGTTGTATCCGAAGTAACAATCAATGCGGTATCTCTATAAATTATAAGTCCCCAGTTTTCCATAGCACCAGCCCAAAATCTATGTATAGATACCATATCTACTTTCGGAAGAACATATTTTATATTTAGGTATTGCTCGAAAAATTCTAACGCCCTTGGACCAACATCCGCTGCCCAATTCATCTAAAAATTAATTCAGAAGGTTTTTTGGCATGCAATTAATTTGTCGTGCTTTTTATATACATATTCTTTTGAGTCTTCATTGCTCCATATCTTAAATGTCACGTTGTTACTGGAAACTTTTGAGCCGGTTATGCTTTCATAATCAGACACAATGAAAGCTACAAGGTATGTAGGCATTCGTACCGATTTTTGAAATCTATCCCAAAACCAACCCTTTTTATTTTCCCTAAAAGTAATATGGGTAGTGATTATTTGTTGGGAACTAAGAACATTCCCTTTGTATGCTTACATGGGTTCAGTTTTTGCAAGAGGCATGTTACTTAGAGAGTGATACTTTTCCAACCTTCCAAGACTTATTTCAAAGGTAGCTTTAAAATTGGGTTCATCGAAACATGGAAATGCTCTTCTGGCATCTGTGGGCTCAAACTGAGTAAAAGCCATAAATGTAGGGTTTTGTGATCCCTTTTTAAAGTAACTATCTCGATAATATCCTCTGTAATAGTCAGTGATATTTCCAGTAAATCGGATAGTAAGATTGTAAGTATCCCCTGACGTTAAAGGTTTATTTAATTTAATTACCATTTTTTCGTTTCTTGGGTGCAAACACCATTCCGTCACATAAACAGAATGTGGGCTACCTCCAATTCTAATAAGGCTGACACCTTTGTGGATTTTCAAATTCAAAACATTTAAATGAATAATATTAGTCGATTCCAAGCATTTCACCTATAAAATCAACATTTTATCTTACGCAAATGTTTATTAATGTAGTCTTGGTTTTAGATTAATAAACCTTTTAGCCCATTTAGCAACTTTGAGCTTTATTTTATTGAACAATAAGGGTAAAATAAGTAATTACCCTTATTATGACCTTCCCTTCAAAAACGAATTTGATGTTTTCATCGTCATCCAAATATGTAATTATTTCCAAATTGTAGTTTATTGGTATTACATTTCTTGATAAATGTCCTACTCTTGTACCCGCTGCCATCAATAGTATGCTTACGAGCAGCAACAAAATTGCAAGGCAGACGAGGCCTCTTAAAAAAAAAAACATAAATAGCATTGTAAATCATATAATTTTTGACAATTATGGTAATTTTTGTTAGTTCATTTTATATTGTCTGATTTTGAGATAAAGAAAGATTTGCTTGAGTTATGTTTCCATATTTAAAGAAATATGTGTACTAGAGTTATGTGATGTTTTCATTTCCAAATTAGTTTCGTTATTTTAGTAACCAATTGAAACGTACCTGGCATTTTTAGAAAACCACATTTGATTGATCACGTAAATTAAAGAAACTGTTTATTACACTTCACAATTACAGTTTAAATCTAATCTTAAAGCTAAAATGGTCTTGATTTATAGAAGTGTTTTTCTTTTTGCTTAACAATTAAGTAGGCTTCTTCTGTATGTATTATTTTTCTTATCAAACAATTTTTAATTATGATGAAATAATAATTTTGGGGCATTTTAATTCTCATAAAACGTCTTAAATAGTTAATTTTATAGCATGCACTGTAAACAAGTTTAATTACAAAATAACTATTAATTTTGAAAACCAGTCTTAGTTTAAATAATAATTCTTCAGTAGAGTAATTGTTCACAATTGTTCACTTATTCTGTTTATACAGGGTTGCTCATTAGTGCGTCAAAGGTCAATATAGCCTTTATTAAATCAGATTGGAGATTTATTTTTATGAGAATGATACAGTATCAAAAGACGCATATTTTAAAAATAGTTTGACATATACAGGGTGAATCACTAAATCGGAGCACGTTCCAACACATTTTTTTTAAATGAAACACCCTGTATTATAATAATGAAAATGTAAAAAAATTGGTTGCAACAGGGTTTGGCTTTTTAGTTCAATGCACGAGTATTACGGTTAGTTGAGATGAAATATTTAGTAGTTATGCTGCCAACGGATGTACTAAACCTATAAAATAATAAAATCATAATTTATTCACTGTATTAGCCTTTACATGTTGAAACTCCATTTTAACAATGAAATAAAAGAACACTCAAATATTTTATTTTATAAGTCCACAACGACCGTTTCGCCACACTGTGGCTTCATCAGGTGGATGAAATACATTAACGTATATTACATTTTCAAACTTATATACTAATTACAAAATTATGGAGGGGAGTTAAACTGTAAATTTAATAAAGGGGAGTTGTTTACATCTAATTGGTTGTTTAGTAATATTCCTAGTTTATTATAATTATTAATTTCTAAACTTTCCAATAGGTTTAGTTTCTGACTTTTACTTGCTATATGTAAAATTTTGAAATTTTCATTGAAATTATGATTATTACTAATTAAGTGTTCGGCATAATTTTATTATACAGGGTGTTTTTTACGGTGCAGTCAATTAAGCAACCTTCAAAGAGCGATTTCTCAATTTTTTCAAATGGAACACCCTGTATATTATTGAATTTTTGGGATGGTGCGTTAATTCTGCTTAATGTTTCTTTATAATATTTCTAGTCTCGAATCGGTCAAATTCTTGATAAGGAGATACTTAAGTCAATATTTATATAGTATCAGTTAATACGTTTACATTCATTTCTTTTTTTAAGTTCTAACGGAAATGTTTAAGGATAATTATACTTGCCTATGTCGTGTCTCTGTAGTTGGATGGATCTTGTATATCAATATTTTTTCATGCTGCTCCATAGAAAAATTCAACGAGTTTCGTTCAAATCTGCGATCTAGTGCAACTTGTATAGTGACCCGCACATATCCATCTACTGAATTGTATAGATATCGTGAACCCTCTGACGAGTTAGCGAAAAATGAATAAATTGCTAAAGCACTAATACGACGTTAACTAAAATATTAGATGTATTAGAAACAGTAGGAACTTTATGCGAAGCCGAGGTCAAATCTGTTGAACGAAATAAAAAATTGTGCACCATTTAAACGATTCATGAAAGAAATGTGGTCCAATTAAAAAGTTTCCCATAATACCACCCCAAACATTTACTGTCCATTGTCTCTGCTTATCAACCGATCTCAGTATTTTTGGGTTTTCAGTTGCATAATGATGAATATTATGACGGTTCGGGATACCAGTCTGAGTAAATGTAGATTCGTCAGTAAATAACACTTTTTGGAAAAAGTTAGGTGTTATCCTTTCAGTTTCCAATCCCCATTCGCAAAATGTCCTTCTAGTCTCGAAATCGGGCTCCAACAGTTCTTGATGAAAGGAGATACTTAAGTCATGATATTTATTATTTTTCAGTATCTTGCTTACAGTAGATCGTGGTACATTCATTTCTTTTGATATTTATGTCGAAGTAGTAGATGGCTCTTCAATTACTGATTATAGTACATTCAAATTTTCTTCGTCACTTGTTCTCTTTTTCCTTTCACATTTCTCATAACTGAATTTCTCGTCCTAGTGAACATTTCCTTAAGTTTTTCCAAACTGCTAACTGAAGGATGTCTTCTATTAGGATATCTCTGTGCATACATTCGCTGAGTTAACAAACAATTTTGTTCAGCTGATCCCATAATGAAAATCATGTCAACGAGTTCGTTTTTCTCAAACTGCATAATACCGACTTAACTAAAACCTTTAGTAATATGTGATAAGCAAAAATTGTTCAGGAAAACTACGAACCGAATCAAACTGGTATGATACGACAATGACAATAATGTAAAAATAATTGTAATAGTCACTAATACAGCACGCTTAACGTATTAAATTATTAGATGTATTAGACGCATTACGTATTCATTTATTATTTGCTTGTGCCAACTTGTCAAATCTGACCAATCAACAGACTAGATCAAATCAAAAACAAATAATCAGCTGGAAATAATGAAAAAAGTGAAATATCTCTGAAATTACGAGGTTTAGGTATAAAATATTATAAAGAATAAGAGTATAATAAAATTATGATTTTATTATTTTTTAGGTTTAGTACATCCGTTGGCAGCATAACTACTAAATATTTCATCTCAACTAATCGTAATACTCGTGCATTGAACTAAAAAGCCAAACCCTGTTGCAACCAATTTTTTTACATTTTCATTATTAACTCAACAATGCAACATCCAAACCCAAAAATCTTTGTATCATTGAAAAGACAATTTTTTAAGTAGATTATGAAAAACAAATAATATACAGGGTGTTTCATTTAAAAAAAATGTGTTGGAACGTGCTCCGATTTAGTGATTCACCCTGTATATGTCAAACTATTTTTAAAATATGCGCCTTTTGATACTGTATCATTCTCATAAAAAAAATCTCCAATCTGATTTAATAAAGTTTATATTGACCTTTGACGCACTAATGAGCAACCCTGTATATGACATAATTTTTTTTTATAAGCTTCCTTGTGACTAAATATATTTTGGGATAAGCTTTTATTGATTCAAATTTTCTTATTTGTAGCTTCCAATCTAATCTGTGATGCTTGGTTCTCAATTCTTACTTGGATATTAAAAAAGAATCAAAAGTAAACATTTTAGTGCCAAATATGTTTATTCTCTAAAAATAAAGGTAATATATTAGTATTTCTTTAAATAAAACCCAATATAAATATAAAAAATTAATTTTTTGCAATAAATACACGTTAATAAACAACTTAAAATAATTTAATTTCGAATAATAATTTTAATTACGGTTTCTTCAGAAATTGTTCAATGCGATGGAGATGCAACTTCCTCCATTCAATGTGATATCTAGCCTTCCCTAAAGCTTGTTCTACCTTATTTTTTGAGATAGAAAATATTTTATAATTTTTTTCGACGAATTGCTCAAACTGGAAAAATATGGACATTTAATTTACCTCATTGGGATCAAATTCTATAGAACTCATTTAACTTTAACGACATCATTTATGTAGTGAAATTTTCTTTTTACCTCATCGTATTCCTCTTCAGTGGCAACATATTTACTCATTTCTAACAAATAAATTGATATTTGTTCAACATTCGGCTTTAGACTGAAAAAATGTAAAATTTTTAACTAAGTTTGTCGTTATGTATATTATTTCAGTGTTTTACCTCTCGAAAATTTTTGGAACGTTATTTTGAAAAAACGCTTTGGCAATTTGATATCCCACATCATTCTTGGCCACTGCACTAAATACCGTTAACTTGTCTTCTTGTCTTAGGCCAGATTGTTCATCAAGAATTAAATCCAAATAACGTTGCAATAAGAAAGTGTTCTTGGTACAACCCAACGACTCTAAAATATCCTGCTCTTCGCCAATGGCGTCTTTCATTTTAAATTTTTCCCATAAGTCATTCCATTCTTCCTCACTAGCTTTTTTCATTTTATTACAATAAACGATTGAGCGAAGGTCGGGTGGTATCCTAACATACATTAAATATGAATGAATATTTGTGCTTTGCAAGATTTTTTTTAGGTACTTGTGTTATAATTGAAAGGAGTCTGATGAACGAATTATATAATGGGGTATGTATTCATTAGGGTATAGAGTTCTACATATGTTACTAGTTTTTTTTATCTGTTATGAATTGACGTACCTTGTGTATCTAAAATAGTCATACATGTCGTTCTCACATTCCTCCAGTTGAAATATGCATGCCGTTGCTAAAACCATTCTTCTTAATGTCATTTTGTTAAATCCTCCTGATTCTTCTACGTCAACATTTGTCGCCTTTATTTTCTTGGCTATTGGTTGTAACAATCGTTTCATAAAATCCTAAAACATTTTATTTAAACGCAACTAAGTATCTACATATTAAAAACAATAATTCCTTGTATGCAGAGTACACTGTAATTGGACTTACACTGAATGACTGATATTGAGGTGTTTCGCGGAAGTTGCGTGCTAAGTATTCTGTATTTGTTTTTACAGCTATCCAAGGAAGATGATCAGTTTCTCTATCTAAATACTGTAGTATTCCAAAGAAAATTTTATAACTTAATCTATTCGAAGCTGCCAGAGCTGCAGAATCTTCGATCAATTGAAATCTGTTTAAAGCAGATATGTCTTTATATGAATCACTATTCAATGTAGACATCAACATTTCCCAATTGTGTTCGTCGTAATTTACTCTGTACAAACCTATCATTCCTATATTAAATATAACCCACTCATTTTTGTTAATTAACATATCATTAATAATTTTCGGTGTGGATGATGGACAGGATAACAAATCTTTGGGGCGCGTGTTTTTAAAGTCTTTTTCTTGTTGGTTGGTATAAGTTAAGGGTATCCACCAACATTCGTTAGTAGGTAAAGTACCAGGCACAAAGTAATATCGCTCCTTAAGAAGGAATTAATCGAAAATAAAAATAAAATAGAATTAATTACGACTTATCGTCTCACCTGATTTATTTCTATTGAATTGTCTTCATAATTTCTGTTTACTGTTATAACAGGATATCCTGCTTGGAGAGTCCAAGAGTGCATTATTGATTTGAAACTAAAATCATATTCAAATGTCCTAGCTTTATTAATTTCAATTTCCAGAGATGTAAAGAGATCGTCCTGTTCAACATTTTTATATTTATTTTCTTCCAAGTATCTAATTATTCCTTTT
The DNA here is from genome assembly GCA_029378335.1 of Agrilus mali. Lineage (NCBI taxonomy): Eukaryota > Metazoa > Arthropoda > Insecta > Coleoptera > Buprestidae > Agrilus > Agrilus mali. The sequence continues at coordinate 9,862,989 of CM055663.1, read as the reverse complement.
TAAACGTTTCTTCTCCTAAGTAATGAAACATCATGTTCACAAGAATGGATCCTTTATTATACGATATTTCGTCAAATATTTCCCTTATCTCCTCAGGTGTTCCGACCGGTACAGAAACCTTTAATAGACAGTGTTAACTTGATCCAACTTAAGATAATGTTTTACATATACCGAATGTGAATTGTTTAGACAATCCCAAATGAAAACTATGTGCATGTCCTTCATTCTTTCTTCATCCAACGAATTCCATTCAGGAAAGAGACGATGGACTACAAAAGCTGCAAAAAAAGTAGCGAATCCCTCATTAAGCCATATATCACTCCACCATTTCATTGTAACTAAATTTCCAAACCATTGGTGAGCCAACTCGTGACAAATAACATTCGTGATACCTGTTCTTTGTACATATGTTGTATCCGGAGTAACAAGCAATGTGGTATCTCTATAAATTATAAGTCCCCAGTTTTCCATAGCACCAGCCCAAAAGCTATTTACAGATACCATATCTACCTTCGGAAGAACATATTTTATATTTAGGTATTGCTCGAAAAATTCTAACGCCCTTGGACCAACATCCGCTGCCCAATTCATCTAGAAAAAAAATTTTTTTTTTAAATTTTTTTCAGCATGCAATTATATTGTGGTGCTTTTTATATACATATTCTTTTTCGTCTTCATAGTTCCATATTTTAAATGTCACGTTGTTACTGGAAACTTTTGAGCCGGTTATGCTTTCATAATCAGACACAATGAAAGCTACAAGGTATGTAGGCATTCGTACTGATTTTTGAAATCTATCCCAAAACCAACCCTTTTTGTTTTCCCTAAAAGTAATATAGTTAGTTATTATTTGTTGAGAACTAAGAACATTCCCTTTGTATGCTTACATGGGTTCAGTTTTTTCAAGAGGCATGTTACTTAGAGAGTGATACTTTTCCAGCCTTCCAAGACTTATTTCAAAGGTAGCTTTAAAATTGGGTTCATCGAAACATGGAAATGCTCTTCTGGCGTCTGTAGGCTCAAACTGGGTAAAAGCCAAATGTGTAAGGTTTTGTGATCCCTCTTTATAGTAAAAATTTCGATAATATCCTCTGTAATAGTCAGTGATATTTCCAGTAAATCGGATAGTAAGATTGTAAGTATCCCCTGACGTTAAATGTTTATTTAATTTAATTACCATTTTTTCGTTTCTTGGGTACAAACACCATCCCTTCACATAAACAGAATGTGGGTTACCTCCAATTCTGATAAGGCTAACACCATTGTGTATTTTTAAATTCAAAACATTTAAATGAATAATATTAGTCGATTCCAAGCATTTCACCTATAAAATCAACATTTTATCTTACGCAAATGTTTATTAATGTAGTCTTGGTTTTAGATTAATAAACCTTCTAGCTCCTTAAACAGCTTTAAGCTTTATTTTATTGAACAATAGGGGTAGAATAAGTAATTACCCTTATAATGACCTTCCCTTCAAAAACGAATTTGATATTTTCGTCATCATCCAAATATGTAATTATTTCCAAATTGTAGTTTTCTGGTATCACATTTCTTGATAAATGTCCTACTCTTGTACCAGCTGCCATCAATAGTATGCTTACGAGCGGCAAAAAAATTGCAAGGCAAACGAGGCCCCTTAAAATAAAAAACTTACAATTGCATTTACATTGTAAATTATATTATTGAATCGTACCTGGCATTTTTAGGAAACCACATTTGTTTGAAGACGGTAAATTTAACGAAATATTTGTTACATTACACACTTATGGTATAAATCTAATCTGAAAACTTTAAAATGGTCTTGAGTTATAGAAGTGTTTTTTTTTTGTTTCTTAACAGTTATGTAGGTTTTTTTGTATGTAGGTACCTATTATTTTTCTTATCAAAAAAAAATACTAATAGGGAAAAAAATAATAACTTTGAGGCATTTTAATTATCATAAAACGTCTAAAATAGTTAATTGTAAAGTTTGCACTATAAAAGATGTTTAATTGCAAAATACCTATTAATTTTTAAACAACATTTGCACAGTGGGGTAATTATTTATTTGCTTTTTCTGTTTTCATATAACATAATGTATTTTTTATAATGTTTCAGCATGATTACACATTTATAGGAATAAATAATGAAACTAAAAATGATTTTTGCAAATCGTAATTATTTTAGAGATAGTTTCTAACATCCTTGAGGTACAGTTTGTGCCATCGCGTATTAATGGTCGCAGATTCTAGGGCTCGTTGTACTTCAGTTCTTATTTCGGAAAATAGTTCTTTGTTTTCAACAACGAATTTTTTGAGCTGCAAAAGGATATATAAAACAGGTGCTTCAGTTATTGTTACTTTCATTATTACCCACCCAGTCGAGTTCTCTAACGGTAGTAATTTGCTCAGCAATTACCATTAGATATGACGATAGTGCTTTAAAGTTAGGTTTTATCCTGAAGAAAAATACAAGTGGTGTTAAATTCATCGGGTGATTTCTTTTTACATAATCTGTCCAATTAACTAGGTACATATTAACTGAACCTAAAGTGTTTGATAGAAGTGACATTTGGTAATGCAGAGGAATTGTATAATTTGACCTCTTAAGCATTAGGGGAAGTAACAGTTACAGGAGAAACAAGCGGATAAGTAAATGATAAGTATGTAAGGGTTGTGAAGACATAACAAATATGGTGCAAGTTCAGGACGATCCTAGATCTGAAAAAATAAGGACTTTTTAGAGCCTTAAGTATCCTCCCTACTTTCCACACCTTCAGTTCCTTAAATGAAAGGTCGTGAAGGGGTTGCACAGGCAAAACTGAAGACTGAAGATTTCCAAGGATATCTTAAAGTGCATTACCACAAGTAGAGTGATAAGATTGGCACACCCTAAATTGTATTGAATTGAGTTTTTGGCGTAATTATTGGACAGACTATGTATCTGTCTATCAAAAATAAGAAAAGACCCCACCATCAGAATATATTCAGACGTGGGGTTTCTATCTATTATTGTTTTTACCCCTCGTATAGCTGTTGAATGTGATCTTCGAAGAACAATTTGGCAAAATTATATCCTACGTCATTTTGAGCAACTGCTGTAAACACTGTTAGTCGATCGTGTTTCCTTATGCCACTGTTATCATCAAGGGTCCATTCCAAATAACGTTGTAGCAACCATATAACCCTAGTGCAAGCCAAAGACCTCAGAATTATGTTCTTTTCGTAACCCGTATTCGTCTCGTTGTATTTTTTCCATAAGAAGTTCCACTCTTTTTCACCACCGCTTTGTATCCCGTAACAGTAATGCAACTGCCACATTTCATTGTTGATGGTTCTACCGTAAAGTAAAAAACAACCAAAAGTAAGTGTATATACAGGGTGTCTAAAAAAATATCGATTGCTTACTTGGATTGTAACTGTTCCGACGTCATTTTGGAGTCTTTAACGTAATCATTCAAAAATTTTACCGCGTCTCCTCTACAAGTTCCCGCATTATATTTGCAGGAGAGTAAAGTTGTTACAGTTTTAAATTTTACAGCTTCCATGGTTGTTTGTCGTTTGCTTTTAAGTTTTTTTTCAACTGGTTCTACTATGTTCCTGACGAATTTCTACAAGGGCATAAATTTTTAAAACATTATAAAAAAAGTCGATAGATTCTAATGAGATATTAGTTGTTTCGCCAATTCCTTTTTCGTCACCACATTAAAATTTATCTGAATCCACCTTGTCTTAATTCCTGTTTGGTCACCTACCCTTTCGCTAGCGTGCAGCTCTCTCTCCAGCCCTTCCTCGTGGCGTAAAAATTAGTTTAAAAAAGGTTATTTAAAAAAAACTCTTGGGTGTTTCATTCCCACCAATATTGGTGGGCGGGCTGTCCCCCCCGAATTACACCCTTTCGCAAAGTCGGAGGAGGGAGGCCGGAAGGCTCTCTTCAGCCTCCTTTAGGAATAGTAGGAATGGTTGGGGGAAGAAAGATGAGACGGATGAAATGAAGGCAGAAGAGAAGTGAAAACTTATCGGTGGAATATTACTACCCCCAAAATGATCCAAGAAATGTGTTATCCCTAATTTATAACCTGCGACAGGCATTTATTAAAAAGGTAAAGTGACGAAACAGGAATTCTTGATTTAGGTGACGAAACAAGAACAAATCTATTAGATACCTACCTTCAAAAGATCCATAAATTGAAGTGTAACGTAACATGATATGCAAATAATTAAGACGTTGTGCCGCTGCTGTCCAAGGAAGATATCGAATTTCCTTTTTTAAGTATTTCAGAATTCCAAAGAAATATTTGTAGCTAAGTTTTGATGCAGCTGCTAGACTGGCAGAGTCATCAATCAGTTGAGCCCTGTTTATAATAGGTACGTCCCTGTACAAATTACCATTTAACGCAGACACCAACATCTCCCAGTTTTTGTCGTCATAATTTACCCTGTAGAAGGCTGAACCCCGTAAATTGAATAAAACCCACTCAGTTTTGTTGGCCACTTTATTTATGATTAATTCACATTTCGGACATGGCAACCATTTTTTTGGAAGCGTATTTCCGAAGTCTTGTTCACGTTGATTTGTAAAACTAAGCGGTATCCACCAGCACTCATTCGTCGGTAAAGCGTCCGGATTTTGATAGAATCGATTCTAAAGCGGAAAATATTCGAAACTTTACGTATTTAACTTTATTATCATAACCATCACGCCTATTATTAAGTAAGTGCCCTCACCATACCAGAGCTCAAGAAATTCTGAAATACCTCTGACGTGATCTTGAGGTGCTTAGTGACATTTTTAGCTAATGACCCACAATACCACAACGCCCAATGCCTATAGACTCACCTGAGTTATCTTTACGGAACCATTCTCGTAATTCCTGTGGACTGTTATAACCGGATATCCTGCTTGAAGAGTCCAAGTGTCCATTACCGTCTTGAATTTCATGTTTTTATCAAACGAACCAATTTTATGAGCTTCAGTTGCGAACGATTCGAAAAAATCATCTTGTTTGACATTTCCGTACTGGTGTTTCACTAAATAGTCAGAAATTGCTTTTTTGAACGTGTCCGCCTCCATAAAGTTGACGATCATAAATATAAGGGAAGCTCCCTTCTTGTACGTGGTTGTGTCAAAGATTGCACTTATTTCGCTGGACGTTTTGAGTGGCATAGAAATCTTTAATATTCAACCAAAAATAATATATAAAATATAAAAGAGAGTAACACACTTACCGGATGTGAATCTTTAAAAGAGTCATAAGAAAGCGCCAGCAGCAAATTGTTGACTGTCACATCGTCAAATGATTTCCATTTATGATAAACATGATTGACCGCAAGAGCTGACATATACGTAGCAAACCCTTCGTTCAACCACAAATCTGTCCACCATTTCATGGTGACCAAATTTCCGAACCACTGGTGAGCCATTTCGTGAGCAATAATATTTGCAACGGCTACTTTATCAGATAATGCATTCAATTTTGGATCGAGCAGTAACATGTTTTCTCTGTAAGTTACAAGTCCCCAATTTTCCATAGCGCCACACTTAAAATCAGGTACAGCTACCATGTCCTTTTTTGAAATGGGATATGTATTGTTTAGAAAATTTTCAAAGAAATCAAGCATTTTTGGCCCGGCTTCTTTTGCAAATTCAGTCTGTAGGTAGGTATATTAAAACAAAATCGTTATCCTTAATCCTTAAATAGGTTCTTATTTTACCTGATAGAGTGCGTCTTCTCTAGCCCAAATTCTGAACGTGAAACCACTTTTACCAATTATTGGTTGGGCGGTAGTGTATTTAAAATCAGATACAATGTAAGCTACCAGATATGTTGACATTTTTAAAGTTTTTTTATATCTGTCCCAAAACCAACCTTTCTTGTTTTTCCTTAAAATATTTTTTTAAGGTTTTGTAGATACATGAATGTAGAAGGGTTATAAAAGAGGGACTGAACATGGGTGATGCCTGAATTTTACTGGCTATGCCTTTGCTGAGTTACCAAAAAAATATGTGTGTACCTAGCCAATCCAATAGAATCCAGGCACCTGCTATCTCCTCCCAGTTTATGTGCAGTCCCTATTTTCCTACGTTTCCATTTTTTATTTATAAAACACTAGCTATGCCCGCGACTTCGTCCGCGTGGAAAAGTGACTTTCGGCAGCATTTAAAATTTTTTTCTTCTATATTTTTATATTGTGGGCCTTAAGCCTTTTTGCCGATGCCATTGCACAAAAACTTACATTACTCATTTTTGCCCCCTTTAGGGTAAAAATTTTTACAAACTTTAAATGGCGTATTTATAACTAATCAAAACCCTAAAAAATAAGTTTCAAGCCTCTAGCTTTATATCTACTTATCTATCTCTGTACCAAATTTTCATTTAAATCGGTTCAGTAGTTTGGGCGTGATTGCGTAACACACAGACAGACAGAGTTACTTTCGCATTTATAATATTATAGATTAATATAGTTTAATTATAGTTTAAAATAGTTTATATAGCTTAGTATTCAACTACTTTTATTGATCGAAATAAACAAAACCTCTATAACTTTTTACACTTAATATTTTAATTTTCTGGGCCGTAAGCTTTTTGGACGACGTCATTACACAAAAACTTTCATCGGCTAATTTTATCCCCTTTAGGGTAAAATTTTTACAAACATTGAATGTCGTATTTATTTATATCTAATCAAAAGCCTAAAAAATAAGTTTCAAGCTTCAATATTTAAAAATTACGGAATTTCCGCACAAACTTGCCTATTTCAACCCCTTACAACCCTTTTTTCGCATTAAAAAGTGGCCTAAATCCTTTCTAATGCTCTAGACTATCTCTGTACCAAATTTCATTTAAATCGGTTCAGTAAATTTTAGGCGAGATTGTGTAGCATACAGACAAAGTTACTTTCGCATTTTTAATATTCCGCGAATTCATTTTCATCGATTTTCCCATGGGAATAAGATATTTTCCCGCAGTAAAACGTAGTCTATGTGTTAATCGAGAGTGTCAGCTAACTCCATACCAAATTTTATTAAAATCGCTCCAGCCGTTTAGACGTGAAAAAGTAACAAACATACACGCTCACACACTCACAAACTTTCGCCTTTATAATATTAATGTGATTTCTCTAGTCTTTGAAGTTGTACAAATAAAAATATCTATAATTGTTTAATGATTAGAATACGAAAAGGAACAAGAATGTGTTCACCAAATAGTTTATTGTCTCGACAATATTGTTTCGGCCGAAACGGCCATTATCAAGAGTAACAAATGGATTACTAAAGTATAAAATTTGAACGTACCTTTTTATAATAGGTACATAATTTGCAAATGGGGAGGGAGAGTATGGTACAAGATTAGTGAAGAATTGGTTGTCTACCTCTAATTGGTTATTAACTAAATTTACACTGTTGTTAATTGCTTTTTTGATCGCTGTTTTCAAATAAAGAAAGTTTTTTATAGTTTATTATGTTAGAATGCAAGATTTTTGATTTTCCTAGATCGATAGAGTGCTTAAAGATTGAACAATGTTATGTAAATCCAGTGTTTTTATCTTTCTTGTTAATGTAATATACATGTTCTGCAATTCGTTTTTTAATGCTTCTTCCACTCTTTCCGATATATGAAACGTCACAGGAATTACAGAATAGCTGATATACAGGGTTTTTTAAGTTGATAGGCTATTAGAAGTTTTAAAAAACTATTACTTTTTGGCTCAAAATAATAATAGTTAGTTATAAAAAAATGAATTAACAAAACCACCTTGTCAAAACAAAGAAAACAAAGAACATTTATTCAGCTCCGAGTAGAACAGCGGTGGTTCCTGAAAACCCTGATCATTCGAGAGCGCGAAGCTCTCATAAAAACACAACAAAAAAGAACTTGAAGAGTGTATTAAACAAATACAAAATGTTAATGAAACACTTACAAAACAATGTCAGCCCACCAAGACTCACAATATCCTGCGCCAATGATGTGACTGCAGCTGGTATTCAGGGTCTTACCGGGGACTTATCGGAAGGGTCAGGAGGCCAGTTAGTCTCTTTGCTATTGATTGACCACGCTTAGTATATGGAAGAGAGCCGCCTGCAGGATTTTATCGGCCCATATAATAATTAGTTATGTATGCCAGATGGTTACGACCTTATTTAACTTCACCCCGACCTTTAGCCCCAGCTCTCAGTCCTCCAGGATACTATTATATGGGTGAGATGACGAAGTGACTAATGTAACAAAAAAAAACCTTATAGATCTAAAATTAAATTTCGATAAAAAAATTATAAAAATACTTATTTGGGATTGAGGAAGCCAGATAAAGGTGATTACAAGGGAGGATTAAGGATGTCCGTAGTCCATACAAATATCATACACTCAACGAATACCCCCTCAGATAAGTACCATAAAAAATTTTAATTGATGAAAAACAACATATTATAGTATTATAAAAGTGAGAATAGTTAATTTAAAGTTTGAAATTACAAAATTGCCCCAAAGACCTAAAAGGTGACCAAGATACTTGAGGAATTTTAAAAGTGCCTCCTGGCAACAAAAAAAATTTTAAAAAAGAAAGTACCTGGTTCACAAAAACTTTCACACAGAATCAAGCACAGAACATTAAAGAGAAATCACACACAAAAAAGTCAACGATCCTATCATCGATTGCCTAGTCCTGCGCAAAGTTGTTAGCCTTGATGATAAGACGAAAGGTCGATCAAAATTTGGAAGAAATCAATACTAGTGAACCAAGACAAAGACAAACTGAACAGAAATAAGTAAAATTTTCGTAACGGTATTTTTCGTAGAAAAAAACGTTACAAAGCATATGAATTTGCAGAACGAATTCAATTCTGAAGCTTGGGCTCATCTTGTGATTGTTTATGGCGCTTTTTTTAAAAATACTTTCAAGTTCAAGTTAAAAATTCTAAATTACTCAATTTTTTTCAAATAAAACAGTAGGGAGTATCTATGTGAATCGAAAGAAGATAAAAAAAGGAATCGGTTGAAAAAATAAAATATGGTAGGTGCCATTTGAAAAAACAAAGTTATTCGTGTTTGAAGTTCTTAAACTTTAGAATTTTATTTTGAACGCCCTGTATAAATTATTTAGTTCAATTTTGTTAAAGCGTTAGCACTAATATTCAGCTATTAATAGTAAAAATTTCAACACCCTGAGTCGTATTTTGTGAAAGTTATGATTTTTTATAATTTGGGTTGCAGTAGCGATTTTTTTTTTCTATAACTAAAATTAACTCAGAAACCGATCGTCATAGGTGTACAAGTTGGTTATCAAACTTACCTTAGAATTACACGTTTTATTCGAATTCAGCGTAAAAAATATACCATTCCATTTAAAATAACAAAGTTGGTATCGACTTCCGGTATAACCGGATGTAAATCGAACTTGAAAATATTTTTAAAAGAAGCGGCATAAACAATAACCAAATGAGTCCAAGTGTTATAATTGAATTCGTCCTACCAATTCATATCCTTCTAATAGCCCATCAACTTGAAAAACCCTGTATACCATTTTTTATTTACAATATATTTACCCAGATTTAAAATATTGCTTTCAGCCCGTTTCGGCCGAAACAATATTGTCGAGACAATAAACTATTTGGTGAAATAATTCTTGTTTGTTTTCTAATTATTAAAAAATATTTCACAATCCTTGCACCGTTGAAGTTTGAGTTTTATAATTGTTTAATAAATCTTACATACATAGGTTCTGTTTTGTCAATGGGCATGTTACTTAGTGAACTGTATACTCCCAGTCTTCCAATGCTTATTTGGAACGTAGCTTTAAAACTTGGTTCATCAAAACAGGGGAATGCCCTTCTGGCGTGTGTTGGTTGAAACTGGGTAACAGCCAACCATCGTCTTTGTTTCGATTTATTGACCACGTAACTACTCCTGAAATATCCCACAAGCTTATCGGTGATATTTCCCGAAAATTGCAGGTTGAGATTGTAATTAGAGCCTGCCTTTAAAGAGGTATCTAAATTAATAGTAAGGATTTCGTTTTTCTCAGTTAAAAACCATTCGTTTACGTTGATATGGTGTGCACTATTTGCTTGCTCCATAACAACGACTTTTTTTTCGATCGTTATATCCAGTGCATTAAGAACTATGGTATTTGTCTCTTGCAAGCATTTTATCTGCAAAACAAGACTCATTAGTAATAATAACAAAAATTTATTTATTTATCGATATTGACAAAACGTTATATTTTACATTATTAATTAATAAAGCAATATATAAAACTTGCCAATATATTAACTTTTCCTTCAAACGTAAACTTTTTGTTTCCTGTCTCTACCATATTCGTTTTTATTTCCAAATCATAATGTTCTGGAATCAGACTCCTTGGTAAAAGACCATCTTTTGTACTTGATGTCAACAACAAATTGGCCAAAAGGCACAAGACCACTCTTTACGAAAGTTAAATAACAAATAATGAAATATTATTTTATTAATTAGGTATAATTTTACCTGTACGAGAAGCATTTATTTCGAGATCGCATCTGATGAAGCACGTTTTAACGAAACACTTGTTACTCCCTAAATTATTCTTTGAAACGCTTATAAAGTCTCTACACCTATTGATCAGGTAAATCATTTTGAAGTGCTTATATTATACTTCCTCGTTTCATTTAAAGTGTACTAATTGGTTAAATGCTTACTACCTTTGTAAACAACGTTTCTGGAGATGTTTCAATTAAGAAAGCATAAATTCTGCAGTACTTGGATTACGATAAAAGGTCGATAATAATGGTTAATCAGTTACTTTTACGGCTCATGCAATACAAAAGAACTAAGAGTCTAACATTCATTACTTAATTCACTTAACGAATTAACAAGCAAAAAGACTTTTTAATTAATAAATAGTGAGAAACTTAGCATCAAAATAATATATATTTTACTCAATGTTTTTTTCTTTATTTATTTATTTACAGGTCGTATAAACAATGTGGTCATGAACGACCTCAGTACATAATATTATATTTCATGATAAGGTATATAGAGTAAAGTTATATATCTGAAACTGCTTAGACTTTGCCATATATTTTAATGTCTTTTAAAAACTTGATGTCATGTCCAAAAACATGACTCGACAATTTTGGAATTTAAAAGAAAAAAAATATGTACCAAAATGTGCCCGAAATGTGCTATTATGTGCTACTTAAAGAAAAATATTCAAAAAAACTTAACTTTTATGACTAGGTCCTCTTTATGATGTTTATTTAGCTCCACAACATCACTTCATTAAAACCAAACCAATTGTGTTGTAATGTGCTCAAGATGTGCTATCATGTGCCATTAAAAAAAAATATTTACTTGAAAAATTGAATCTTTATTGAGACATCTTTTTTGTGATAATTAGTTAGCTCCGCAAAATCACTTTATCAAAACTAAACTTATAGTGCTGTAATGTGCCCGAAATGTGCTGTTATGTGCCAATGTGAAAAAAAAATATTTGAATAAAAAGTTTATATTTTTCGTAAAATGCTGTCTTCATTAATACTTTCTCTAATGGTAATATGGAAATTTTACGTTGATGAGAATAGGGAAATGACTTGACTACATAAATATTTTCATATTGTTTTATAAGAATATATATTTATTACTTAATAATTAATAATCTTCTATTCTAAGATATATATACATAAATAAGCAAAACTTTCAGTCTCTTTGTCTATGTGGTGATAACACTAAAACGGTACCATATACAAAGTTTATTCCCTACACTAATAGAAAACTATCATTAAATATAAAAAGTTACTATTAACAATAAAAAAAAGGTTTAATAACACTTTGTATTGATAATATTAATAATAATACGAATTTTATAGTGTACAATACATTCTATACAATCGTAAACTAATTAAAAGTACAGGTACTTACCTAATACAAGATGTGTTGCATAACATGTAAAAAAATGTATGGTGATGTTTCATGAACAATATGCGAATACTATGTTAAGAATATTATTATGCTATTTCATCGTACCACATTTATCGATGCGTATAGAAAGTATAAATGAAGAAATTTTACGAAAAATATAAACTTTTTATTCAAATATTTTTTTTTCACATTGGCACATAACAGCACATTGCGAGCACATTACAGCACTATAAGTTTAGTTTTGATAAAGTGATTTTGCGGAGCTAACTAAATATCACATTTTTCAAGTAAATATTTTTTTTAATGGCACATGATGGCACATCTTGAGCACATTACAACACAATTGGTTTGGTTTTAATGAAGTGATGTTGTGGAGCTAACTAAACATCATAAAAAGGAACTAGTCATAAAAGTTAAGTTTTTTTGAATATTTTTTTTAAGTAGCACATAATAACACATTTCGAGCACATTTTGGCACATATTTTTTTTCTTTTAAATTCCAAAATTGTTGAGTCAACTTTTTGGACATGATTAAGTACGTCTGCTACTTAATTTTTGTCATTGAGACATTTTGATACTTCTAAGTAGATGTTTCTTCTAAGGTGTTGGTTGTTTCATTTTATTCATATTTATAATTAAAATTGAAATGTAAAAAAGGATTTCAATCAATAATTAGTGAAAGTCTATTGGCATCAAAAAATATATATTTTATTCAATGTTACAGTCACAATTTGTTGTGTATACTGCAGACGGTACTAATGAACAGTTACATCAATAAATAAAATTCTTCAGGGTCTAAGTATTCTTCTTATTTTCCACTTTCAAATTCAAATAAGTACGCTTTAAAATATGAGTAAGTACACATTTTTAAGTACCAATAAATAAAACATAGGTAATGGCTTTTACATTTTATGATATTAATAATTCTGTAACTATATTAAGGTTGGCCAGTTGCCATTGAATGTTCAGTTCTGCAGACTCCAGACCTTGTTGGACACCATTTCTTAATTCCGAAAATATTGCTGTGTTTCGATCGATAAATTCCTTAAGCTGCGAAAAAATTAATTTATCACCAATATGTTTACCTTGTTTTAGTTCCAAATATTGCTTTGCATCTTCAGTGATGACTTGGCTTGTGTCAAGTCGTGGCTTAGTTAACCAGCCAGGTCACAACTGAAGATATCAACAAACATTAGGAAGAATTCTTTATTCGTACTTACCTGAGTATATTCACCTTCGTTGACAATTTGCCTTGCAATTGCTCCCAAATAACGCGTCAATGTGTTGGTATTAGGTCTCAACCTAAAATAAAAAGAAAATAATAATTTTGCTGAAAATTGATATGTGGAGTTGGCGTTACCCCTCGTATATTCTCTGGATGTTATTCTCGAAGAACGATCTGGCAATGTTGTATCCGATGTCATTTCTGGCAACTGCCCCAAATACCGTTGACCTATCCTGTTTCCTAATACCAGAACTTTCATCCAGAGTCCATTCCAGATAACGCTGCAGCAACCAGATTTTGTTGGTGCAACCCAAAGCTTGTAAAATTAATTGTTTTTCGCTGGCTGTGTCTGATTCTTTGTATCTGTTCCATAAGAAGGTCCATTCTCTTTCATCACCTTGCCTTATTGCATTGCAGTAGATCGATGAACGGAAATCAGTAGGGATTCTAAAGAACGTTTTGGTTTAGACCCTACTGGGTGGTTATTTTGGTAATTTGTTTACGTACGGGTTTGCTTCGGGATTGTTGACATAATTTCCGCGAACAACCTTTTTGATTCGTTGATACATGCTTCTGTTTCGTATCTGCAAGCGTGGGAAACAATAAGGACTTTGTATCTTATTCTATCCAATTTATCTTTATCCTCAGGGTCGATTCTTAATTGACCCATCCTCCCGTATGCTGGTTCCATTATACGTTTCATGTATGCCTATACACAGTATTTCACAGTATTTTGCAACAATATCAACTGGATTTTACCTTAAATGATCCAAAGCTGGAACTGTAACGCAACATGGTGTACAAAAATCCAATATTTCCTGTTGCTGCCTTCCAAGGAAGATATTCTGTTTCTTTGTTCAAATACCGGAGAATGTTAAAGAAGATTTTGTAGTCTAATTTGCTTGTAGCTGCTAAATCCGCAGAATCTTCAATTAACTGAACCCGATTCAGTGTGGGGATTTCAACGTATGAGTCACTGTTCAGGGTGGCCACCAGCATACCCCAATTCTGTTCGTCATAATTTACCCTGTACAAACCTGCCGCCCTTATGTTGAATATGACCCAATCGTCCTCATTACAGATATTCTGTATTATTTTGACAGTTTTTGGACAAGACAACCAATCTTTTGGTCGCCTGTTATCAAAGTCTCTTTCATCCCCGTCTGTATAACTCAATGGAACCCACCAGCACTCGTTTTTATCAGTAGCATTTAAGTCCCGGTAATATCTTTCCTAAAATGGATTTTGAATTTATTTTGTCAAAAAGTGAAGGAGTATCATCCCCATTTACTTACTTGAGATACTTGTACCGAATTGTCATCGTAGTTCCTTTTAACTGTTATGATCGGATATCCTGTTTGAAGAGTCCAGGTGTCCATAATGGTCTTGACTGTTAAATTTTCGGGAAGTGCACCGTTTCTATGAGCTTCAATTGTTAAGGATTGCCAAAGGTCGTCCTGTTCAGCGTTACCAAATTTGTGTTGCTCCAAATAATTGCTCACCCCCCTTCTGAAAGTATCTTCTCCCAAAAAGTTGGCCATCATGAACAGTAAATGAGATCCTTTGTCATATGAAATTGCGTCAAATATTTCTTTTATGTCTTTAGGGTTTTCGATGGGCACAGAAACCTATTAAGCAAAATTTCAAAACCCAAATCAATCCCAAAAAAGACATGTACATACCGGATGTGAATTTTTAAGAGAATCAAAGGTAAACACTGACAACATATTCGATACGGTTTCTTCATCAAAAGTGTTCCATTTGGGATATAGTTGGTGAACTGCAAGGGATGCCATATATGTAGCAAAACCTTCATTAAGCCACAAATCTGTCCACCACTTCATTGTAACCAAATTTCCAAACCATTGGTGAGCCAGTTCGTGAGAAATAACGCTTGCAATGGAAAATTTATTTGAAAATGATGAAGAAACGGGGTTGAAGAGCAGCAAATATTCTCTGTAAGTTATCAAACCCCAATTTTCCATAGCGCCAGCACCAAAATCTGGTACAGCCACCATATCTTGTTTTGGAAGGGGATAAGTAATGTTGAAGAACTTTTCATAGAAGGCCAATGCCTTGGGGCCAACTTCTGCAGCAAAATCGACCTAAAAATTAATACAAGGACATTTCCGATATTCTTATATGGTCTTAAATTTACTTGATCGATTGCTTCTTCTCTAGACCAAATTCTGAAAGCGACGTCGCTGTTTGGAACTTTTGGGGCGAGGGTGGAATTAAAATCGGTTACCATGTAAGCCACTATATATGTTGACATTGGTAATGATTTCTGAAATCTGTCCCAAAACCATCCCTCTTTCTCTTTTCTAAAAATAAAGTAATGAATCTGTTGTTAAGAATACAATACGGGAAAGATGTTGATGGAAATTTACATGGGTTCTGTTCTCTCAATGGGCATGTTACTTAGCGAGGTGTATTTGGCCAATCTTCCAAGACTTATTTCAAATGTCGCTTTCATGCTTGGTTCGTCAAAGCACGGGAATGCCCTTCTGGCATCTGTTGGTTCAAATTGTGTGAGAGCCAACCATTTTCTTTGTTTCGTATTGCTATCGACGTAACTGCTTCTGTAATATCCTGACAACCCATCGGATATATTTCCGGTAAATCGGATGGTAATGTCGTAAGTATGATTTTGTCGTAACTTTTTGTCCAATAATAGGCTCAAAGTTTCGTTCTCGTTACATTGACACCATTCGTCAACATGGTTAATTTCTTTGTCAGTACCGAGTTCATCAATTGTAACACTGTTATCAATTATTTCCAAGTCTATGACGTTGAGAACTATTTTGGACGTGGGTTCTATGCATTTTACCTGCGAAATAATTTTACTAATAGTTGTGATCCAATTTGAACAGTTTAATGAGCAATTAATTAAATTAATGAGGTGTCGTAATTATTTTAGTAAATGAGTAAAAAGTGTGAAACTTACCGTTATGACGACTTTTCCTTCAAAAAAGAACCTGTCATGTTCGTCATCTGCCAAATGTGTTATTATCTCCAGGTTGTAATTTTCTGGAACTACATTTCCTGGCAATTGTCCAACTTTTTTACAGGAAGCCATCAATAACAAACTGACCAACAGGGATAAAGTAGTGAGGTAACCCATGGCCCTTAAAGAGAAATTATACTTATTAAAAAAGGGTATTACTTACCCTTAAATTTTATAAAATTCCTTTGATTAGTTGTCAAAAAATATAATTTTCAATTCAGTTCTGTGGAACTTTACAAATTAAACTTCCACATAAAAATATTTATAATAGAGACTCTAATTGGGGAAGAATTTTCATTACCTCCCCCCCTAAACTGACGAAACTGTTACCAATTTAGTTCATTTATTTTAAACATTTTGAAATACTTTTCTATGCTTTTGATAAAAATATTGTATTTATTACTTCTGACTACCGGATATTTGAAGTTATTTATTTTTAAATACATTATCGAAATCGTGGGTTTATGGATATATATTAAAAACCTACAAGTTAATAAAAACGGGTTATTTAATATTATTCTTAATTTAGTTATAACGTGTTTCTTAATATGTAGATACGTAATTTAGTTCAAAATCCTGACCATAAAAAAATATTTTCTGATGTTCATGCAAATCAACAGGTTCAGCAACGCAAAAATTTCTTCCAAATAAAAATAACATTAACGATTTCATGTATTTTTCTAATGGGCTGAATGAATAATAATACAGTAACATTTCCATAACAATGAATTGGACATAAGCGTAGTCAACGAGCCACATTTGCTACTGCCCATGAACTTTATTTATGTTAAATAATTATAAAAAAAAAAAACAATGAAGGTTTTATGGTTTTGAGGGTACATTTTTTTGCATATTAGCATAACCCGTAGAAAGGTCGATAGCCAAGAACTTCATTGTAAGGTCACCATTAAAACTTAATCTAAGGACGTTGACATGCTTCTGGTAGTGTGAAGGATTTTATCATCAATGCAAAAAAACTTACCTGCATTTATATTGTAGATACCCACTGCGGATTTAGTTGGGTAAAAAGTATTTCAAAATATTACTTATGTTAAATTCTGAAAAGGACTGGACCTTAAGGAGTCGTGTAACAGACTAATATTTTATTTGCAATTGTAATGGTAGATAATTTTCTGCTTAAATAAATGGACTTTAAAAACATTCACATAAAGGCAATTAGTTAGTTACATTTGTATAGTCAGAAATAATTTCTGAAACACTATTAAATTAACAGGTGGGTGTAAATTTTTATTTTCGATTTAACTTTAGATACTAAGGTACGTGTAAATGTGGACATTTTTAATATTGATCGACAATTTTATGAAAACTTTGAGAATTACTTTTTTTGTTATATTGTAGTTATTAAAAAACGTAAACAGAAATACCAAAACTTATTGTTAGTAGATACCTACAACGTGTAAATTACTATTTTAAGTAGTTAGCAACGTTCGAAAAAATTCTGCCAATTAACAAGATTTCGAGGCTCTTTGTACTTGTATGTAATCTCATTCGAATTAATTCATTAATCATCTTACTCACGTGCTTATAGGTACAGGGTTTAACATGGCAAATAAATCAGATCAGCATATGTAGTAGGTACAATTCTACATAAAACCCCCGTAAGTTGAAGTAACGACCCAAAAGAATGTCTAAAATTCAAAACAGCAATTCTTCAACTCAAATTTATGCTAGAATCCGGCTTGAAGGACCAAATTAATTAAAATTTAGCAAATATTAATTATTTATTCCCACAAATTGCTACTATTTTCTATCATCCATGCCAATTATACTCTAATAAGATTTTGAGTAACTACAAACAATAAGTAATTCTCACTTTATTATGTTACTTGTCTTTACAATTGTTTCGCCCTACAAGCGCATCTTCAGAAGACGTATTACTGAAAATAAACCTTAAGAAGTAAAATAATAAAGTGGAAATTACAAAATTTGAATTTGGTTCGTTTTATTTATTAAAAATTAATTTCCATAAAGTAACGGCGGATACAATCAATAAGTAAGTCTGTTGAAAATAAGAAGGCAAACTGATTTGGAGTTGTAGTATTATAAACCTGTAAACTGTAAAATGCTGTTTAAAATTCAGATTTGGTATAAATACCGACCATTGCTACACAACGAGGTCAATGCCTAACATTGAAATTTTTACAAGGTATTGTACAACAAATACGCATGCCTACAAGTAGAATACTAATTTGTTAAGGTATATTATTAATAATTAAACTGTAGCAACAACGATGATTATGTAACAAGGAGCTTTATCGTCACCTATGAATACATTAGAAAATACATATGTCCAAAAAATTGATTCGACAATTTTGGAATTAAAATGAAAAAAAAAGTGCCAAAATGTGCCCAAAATGTGCTACTATGTGCTACGTAAAGAAAAAAATATTCAAAGAACTTAACTTTTACGACTAGGTCCTTTTTATGATGTTTATTTAGCTCCACAACATCACTTCATTAAAACCAAACCTATTGTGTTGTAATGTGCTCAAGATGTGCTATCATGTGTCATTAAAAAAAATATTTACTTGAAAAATTGAATATTTATTGAGACATCCTTTTTGTGATATTTAGTTAGCTCCGCAAAATTACTTTATCAAAACTAAACTTATACGTAGTGCTGTAATGTGCCCGCAATGTGCTGTTATGTACCAATGTGAAAAAAAAAATGTTTGAATAAAAAGTTTATATTTTTCGTAAAATGCTGTCTTCATTAATACTTTCTCTACTAGTAATATTCTTACGAAGAAAAATGGAAATTTTACTTTGACGATAACAGGGAAGTGACTTGACTACATACTTAAGTGTTTTCATATTGTTTTATAAGAATATATATTTATTACTTAATAATTATTAATCTTCTATTCTAAGATATATATACATAAATAAGCAAAAATTTCAGTCTCTTTGTCTATGTGTTGTGATAACACTAAAACGGTACCATATGAAAAGTTTATTCCCTACACTAATAGAAAACTATCATTAAATATAAAAAGTTACTATTAACAATAAAAAAAGGTTTAATAACACTTTGTATTGATAATGTTAATAATAATACGAATTTTATAGTGTACAATACATTCTATACAATCGTAAACTAATGAAAAGTACAGGTACTTACCTAATAAGTACAAGATGTGTTGCATAACATGTAAAAGAATGTATGGTGATGTTTCATGAACAATACGCGAATACTATGTTAAGTATATTATTATGCTATTTCATCGTACCACATTTACCGATGCGTATAGAAAGTATTAATGGAAACTTAACATTTTACGAAAAATCTAAACTTTTTATTCAAATATTTTTTTTTTCACAGTGGCACATAACAGCACATTGCGGGCACATTACAGCAATATATGTTTAGTTTTGATAAAGTGATTTTGCGGAGCTAACTAAATATCACAAAAAAGATGTCTCAATAAAAATTCAATTTTTCAAGTAAATATTTTTTTTTTAATGGCACATGATGGCGCATCTTGAGCACATTACAACACATTTAGTTTGGTTTTAATGAAGTGATGTTGTGGAGCCAACTAAACATCATAAAAAGGAACTAGTCATAAAAGTTAAGTTTTTTTTAATATTTTTTTTAAGTAGCACATTTTCTTTTAAATTCCAAAATTGTTGAGTCAACTTTTTGGACATTTAAAAACTGTGTTATTTGTAACACATTATAATGTAAAAATATTTTTGATATCTATGTATTAGAATGGGATTGAACGATTTTATTTGATTAAATTTTGTTATCATATAAGCAATAAAAATTATTTGAGTTTAGATAGTATTAGTGTCCATCCATTTTCAATTAGAAATTGTTGTGGCCTTTATTCATTATCAAAATAAAAAAATTTATCAGTAAAGGAATTTCTCTGTCCGTTTTTAACCAAATGCCCGAGCATAAGCCCCGCCTCTCTCTGCTGTCGGCTCATAAGATTTTGAACTACCTCTACTTTGTTTTTATTTGCTCTAAGTAGCAGGCAAACTAATCTTAACATTACATTACAATGAAAATGTACCAGCCACTACCATATTAGTATTAAATTAGACATGCAAATTGATTAAAAATTGCAAATTTATAACTGCATGAATAATTTTGTGTCAATATCGTTTGCCTTCAAAAAACGCATTCGTGTGGCTATGCTTGTGGAACAAATGTGCATGCGTACGTACCTACGTACCTATTTACTTTATGCAATTGAAAATTTAATTCCTTTTAGGTAATTAATCTGTAAGTAACCTTACATATATCCACAATTTTTTAATATTAGTATTTAATTCTGTGACTTACAATACCGTGACTTTCAATAATACGTAGCAAAGGATAATCGACTACAAGGGTTTCAACAATTTCCTTCACATTTTATTGTAGGTACCTATATATATTGATATAATTATCGAAATTAATCATAATTCAATTCAAATTAAGGACAGTACAAGGCCTAGGTACTTTCATTAATTAATTAAATGGGGATAGCTACGTGACTTACTATTATTTATTAGATTAGTTGGTAGAAAAATGTCTTATAATCATACCCTATTTGTGGCAAAATATTGATCTTCCTTTTATATTTTATCATGTTCTTATATATAGGTGAATAAGTATA
This sequence comes from Agrilus mali, assembly GCA_029378335.1. NCBI lineage: Eukaryota > Metazoa > Arthropoda > Insecta > Coleoptera > Buprestidae > Agrilus > Agrilus mali. Next base: position 9,842,248 of record CM055663.1, on the reverse strand, counting down.
TGAATTTGTTATTATATTTTCAAACAGAAATATAATTGTTATAAGTTGATTGAGGCTTTCATGGCTGTCGTCTGAAGAAGCTGTATTTTCGGATTCTAACCGCATATTCTTTGATTATTGGGGGCGTCAACAGTGCTCGACGTTTAGTTCAGTAAGAGCCTACATCGACAATGTTAAGTTCCTGAAGGTGTCCCCTGCGATAGGAAACGAAACGTCGAACACTTTTGACGCTTCTATAATCTACTATGGGGATTTCATCAACAATACGCAGTTAGGTTAGGTTAATAACTTTCTACAAGATTCAAGAAATTTCTCGAAAGGTCGATAACATCTGAAACATTCTAGAAAGTTGTAGGAGTTTCTCAAAAGTTGAATAGCTTTCCGGAATTTTCTAGAAGATTCGAAAAATTTCTCACAATTTGGATATATTCCTACAAGATTCCAGAAATTTCTCGAAAATAGTGATGAGCAAAATTGGTCTTGGTCTTGGTCTTTCGAAAAAGCAAGACCAAGACCGAGACCAGACGAATTTGAGCAAAACCAATACCAAGACTGAGTAAACAAGACCAAAACCAAGCCCAAGACTATCCGAGTCCTGATCTTGATCTTGCTTTGTTCATCACTAAAGTACTCCATAAATTAATAACTGATTTTAGACTATATTTTTATGATTGAATAATAATAAGCAATAACATCTTAATGATTTTTTTTTCAATTTGTTGATAGTGAATTTAGATTTAAAAATGTTTGCCAAATGAAAACATACTTACAAAATGTTCGTTAAGACGTTATTGCAAGACCAAGACTAAAACCAATCCCAGACGAAATTCGGCAAGACCAAGACCAAGACTGCGTAAGCAAGACCAACACCAAGACCGAGACCAGACGAATTTGAGCAAGACCAAGACCAAGACTGAGTAAACAAAACCGAGACCAAGCCCAAGACTATCCGAGTCTTGGTCTTGGTCTTGCTTGTTCTAGACCTAGACGGTTCGAGGAATTTCTTAAAAGTTAGATAACTCTCTTAATCATTTTTTCGGGAAATTGCTTGAGCAAATGGTAATTTTCTTAAACTTCCTCGAAAATTGGAAAAAGTTTCTTGAAAGTTCTGTTATTTTTTTGAACATTTGGAAAAATTAGAGAAATTCTTTGACGGTTGGATAATTATATCAATTTTTATAAAAAATCCCAGCAGTGTTTTGGAAATTCGTTACGTATTTTAACTTTTCTGAACATAATAGAAAATTCCAAATTTCTTTTCATTAGGTAATTAGTTTATTCATATTTTTCTACCTCTTGAATTAGGTTTTCATTACATTGTCATTTGAATAAATACTTTAATTCAAATGTTCACTATTCCAGAAAGCCCGAAAACCCAGCGAAGGGTGTTTCCGGCTCGTTTATAAATAGAGTGGATAGTAATAGCAATCTTTTTCGTGTCAAATACTGTTTGAGTGTGGTGTTAAAAGTAAATTAAATTAGTAGATGAAGGGGTGTGTGGGTCACGAAGCTGATATGGTTTACGACATTAGCAGTTGTAACGCATCCAATAAACCTTCTGTTTGAGATATAAAGGCTTTTAATTCAAATTAAAGCTGCCCTATTCCTGATTCTATAGCAAAACTTGGATCTGATGAACTACCTATTGCAAGCAAGTTAAAAATGAAAATGGTAGTATTTTTAATGAAATACTATCACCTAACTACCCTAATAGGTGCTTTATCGTGTCAAACAGAAATTCATTGTTAATATTCACTATGGAATTATTTAAGATAATATCATACAAATATTAAAAATTTGGAAGACCCTTTCTGAATTTTAAAGACTTGTATGAGGCAATACGTATGAGGTTGACTCTGCTCCAAATGTTTTATCACTTATTTAATAGTCAATACATTTTTTATGTAGATACCCAATTGATTTTGTCTATTGATAATAATTCATTTTGTTTATAACTACATGATGAAACTCCACATCATAAAATAATAGAAAAGGCACTTTAGGGTTTCGATTACGCAATTTATTAACAAAAATTGTATATCTGTTTCATCACACTGTGATTTCGTACAAAATATTTGGCGCTTAAATCCTAGAAGTTTCGGATAGGATTTAATTAATAAAGTTAATAACTCATCATTGTTAAATTTGTCAACTCTCACCTTTTAGGATTACAGTGCCGAATAGTTTGTATATATAATTTTAAGTTAACTTTCGAAGAAGTCACCGTATAACTAAACAGATCTGTCAAGTTTTTGTTAATAAATTGTGAAATCGAAATATAAAAGTGCATTTTTTACTATTGTATTTGTTTATGGTTACAACTAAAACTAATAGGAGGGAAAGTATGATTTCCTGACGCCACGATTTGATATTTTTAGTTAAACTGGCCCAAAATAAGATAACAATGAAGAACAAAAATTTCCCTTTGTTTTTGAGATATCGATACTTAAACTTTTTAATTTTAAACAGAGTTAAGTATAACTTAGATTGCGCGAATGCTACGTTTCTAATTTTGGAATTTATCTCTACATTCATAAAGCAAATACAGTCAAACTTCGATAACTCAAACGATCAGTGGCGGATTTACCAGCAGGCTGAATAGGCTAGAGCCTATGTAGATATATATGTGGAAAATTAATACTTTTCTATTCATATTTGTGATGATATTAACAACCTGTTTTAGTGTAGAATAAAAATTTAATAAATTTACACGTAAAAAATTGCATATTATTGCACAGAATTTCATAAATATTATGCATTTCTTAGAATTATGATAAATAAAAAAAACAATAATGATAATATTGTAATGAATAAAATTTGTAAATATCCATTCAACGAAAGTTCTTCTTAACATTCTTACATTTTTAATCCTAATGAATTCGTATCAATATTTGTTGATTAGTCTGATAAAATGTTCACCTGAAGAAGCTATAGTATAGCGAAACGGCTGTACTGATACAAATAAACTTTTTCTTGAAACTTTTCACATTTTTCATTTTATGAAGCTGTTTTTGTCACATGGTAATTTAAGTTATCGAAATTCGAGTGTAGTTCTTCGGAGAAATGTATTTTCTGTGGATTTTACGTTTCATTCCTTTTGTGATATGTACCTATGTTAGGTTACGATAAGTAAACGTTCCCTCTTTCGCTTCCCCTCGCCCCTTAAAAATTTTGAATTTTGAAACTAAAATTTGAAAATATCGATATATCGAAAACGAAGCGAGTCCTTAAAAAAATATTCTTCAATTTCATTTCACTTTGGGACAATTTAATCAAAAATGTCATCACGGAAATTGTACTCATCCCGCACAAAGTGTTATATTATGGGGAAAAGAAAAATAAATAATTTCTTTTCCCAGTTATTAGAGTTTTAAAAGTCATAAGAATTTAGAAATAAACTATTTTTTCACTTTTGTTTCATCAAATAAGTAATTTTACATTTAAATTTGTTTCCTTTAATTTTGTCTTCAATAACATCAATTTTTTTATCAATGAAAAGTCATGAAACTCATGAATAAGTAGGTACGTAAATAATTTAATTCATAATAAGAGCGAAACATGCGCTGTCCTTTTCTCTCTAGTGACCTACTGACAGCGGTTGAGTGTAGTTGTCATTATCTTAACCTCACTCTCGGTCCTCTCCTTCTTTCGCTAGCTTTTAAACAAAATGTGAAACAAGTGAATGTAGGTATTTATAAAAAAACTGTTAAAACATCGTAACAAAGTCTCGAAGTGTCTCACTACAAAATTTGTGACGAAGAATGGTCTCCAAAGAAGATTATCTGGTAAATTTGACAATACATTTATTGTATTGAACATCACTTGAAATTTAATAAAATCCATAAATTAATTTAAGCTAATTAAGTAACTGCTTAATCAATGTCGAAAGCAGACCTTCCTTTTTTTACATGAAATCATATATTCAGTTCTAATCTGATTTAAGTTATTTTACTTCCTGTTATTTAAAAGGTTAGATATCTGTACCTGCTTAAAAATTTATTTTCTGGTACAGTTAAAATACAGTTATTTATGATTTAAATATACAAATAATAATAATAATAATAATCATATTCTTAGGAAAACACCTTTTTGTAATTTTTTTAACAAATACGTAGCATGGTTATGCCAATTTTATAATTGTAACAGTAACTCTACTAATTTGCTTATTGAATTGTACCGTGAAAATGGGGTCAATAAGTATTTATTACTGATGCAGGTAGACTTAACCTTGTTTACAATGAACTGTCTCGTTTTTTATTTTTGAAAAACATTTGGGCATTGACTATTTGAAATAGTACTTAATACCTATGGGTAGGTAAAAGTCTAAATAGAACTTTCACTTCACTTATTTTCACTTTAGTCTGCTTTTTAACTGTAGGTACTTATTGTAAAATTCTTACGTAATTTATTTAAAAAAATGACTGTAATTTTTTGTTTAATTCCTTTCTATTATTTTACCAGTCTGTCTGACCGTAAATTATTGCAGTTATAGTGCCTTTTTCATTTTTTATTGTTTTACACGATTATTTAACAATTGTAGATAAGTGTATTTTGCCAAAATAAATTTTTTACATTTATTTTTTTGTCTTCATGTAGTTGCTAATTTTTGCGTATTTTAAATTTCGCGGTGCTACTGTTTCTTCGCTGCGCAAATGTCACTGCGAGCGAGCAGTGCCTCCTGGGAAATGTCCAAATTCACTTGTTTCTTTCTGTGCATTGTTGAAGTGAATAAATCGCTCAAATGTGCTTAATAATCCAAAAAATACAGTCAAATTGTGATGTTAAAAATCTTTTTACTGTGGTCATTAAGTTTTTATCAACTTCTGTCACTTTGTTTTAAAAACTTAATTAGAAAATGGCTTAAATGTCTCTTGAGGTAATAAAAACAGATGACTGTTTATAATTAATATTTTTAGAGAATGTTTAAAGCAGTTTCTTAAAAAAATACCAATATAATTAATTATCTAATAAACTAATAAATGCTTTGTGTATGAATCAAGATATTTTTTTTTTCAATCACGTTTGCAATAAAAGCTGGAATTTATATATCTTCTATAAGGAACTGGCTTACATTATTAAATTAGTGTTGTAATTTGCGTTACAACTGTAATAGTAAATAAAATATTTGTTATTTATGAAAAAAATTATTAACTGATTATATTAAAGGACAAAACAGTCAATTTGTATCTATAAGATCAGTTTCAGTTGTCACGTCCAAAAGGTATAAACATATTGTTTATAATGAAATTGCACATAAAAAATATCACAATTTTTTTGTTTACATATTTTAATTTTGATCTAAAGTAATTATAATTTTTTTTAATTGCAGATTTTCCAATCTAGTTCCAAGTGTGGGTGAGTTTGATAATATTTTATTTATTACTGTTTTAATTAATGTTTAGGTAAACGAAGATATTAATTATTTTTATTAGGTATATTATTATAATTTATGCCCCCTCACATTAATTAATTGAGGTGTTTTGTTAGCTATTTATTGTTTGCTTGGTTTATTATCTAAAAATTTGATTTTTGCCTACTCATTTTAAAATAATTGTTTATATTTCAATTGGTTACATTTAGCCCACTTTTGCGAATTTATTGAAAATTATTAGCACCTAATGGAGCAGCTTTTTATGTTCTCGATTGAATAGGTATTAACTGAACTATAAAACCAGTTTTATGTGTGATGGAAATATATTATTTTAATAGCAAACTGAAACTCCATTTTTTATCGTATATACTGTGCAAAATACTTCCTAATAGGTTTTCCAATACATACATATGCATTTTAAAAACTCTGAATGTGTGTGGTCAAAAAGTCGACATTTTATCTTAATCTTATTTAATCGCACTTTGAATATTTTAATCAGAACTTAAAAGATAATGTTTCATCATAATCTGCTTTGTTTTTCGGGGTTTCCCCATGAACGTGGAACACCTTCAGGTATTCCTTTATTTTTTATAACACTGATGACCTAATTTACCACAATAGAAGTTTAATGATGTTGGTAGTGGCTGAATAGTAATATTTTACAGTTATCTACATAAATTATTTTACAATAAATTTATTCATCAATCCCATCAGGACTTTCAGAATAATGAAACTAATTGTTGAAATACCAAATTTTAGATGCGACACAAGTGTTACGTATGATTTTAATGTCATAATATAATAAATAGTATGTAGTCACGTTTTAATCGTTAGTTTTTGTCATGGAAGCGTTCAGCTCACTTAATACTTAGATATCTATTTGCTTACAGTAAATATGGGACTTAGAAAACAACTTAAAATAATTTCCTAGAAACATAAAGTACACGAGTAAAAAGTTGGTTTTATAACATATCAGTTTTTCTTTGATGCAAACTGCTCTGAATTTTTCAAAATCCGGGTCGCAATCATTTTGAATCAAACTGGTTTAACTTGTCTTTCTTTGAAGTACCTACTACAAAGTGGTTTGTTTGCAAATTTACTGATTTACTGGTATTTTTTGATAATCAAGATTTAAAAAATTAAGATTCATAAATATTTTATATTTTATGACTTAATTAATTTGTTTATAATTTCCATGCTCGTTACTGGAAAATGTGAATTAATCGTACAACAAATTGAAAAGCGTAACAAAGATAATTTATCCATGGCTTTCGTCACATAATTATTAAATTAAAAAATGAACAGCAAATAAAACAGAATTAATTTAAATTTTATTTTTGATGTATTATAAGTGTCATAAAGATGCAGTACGACATTTAAACCATTATTCTATCGTAACAAATACATCTTAAAGTTACAGCAAATCATAACCATTTGAGTAGCGGAAAATGATACATAATTTAATTAATTAATTCGAGTTAGTGTACGTAGCATACTAATCCACTACTTACTTGCTTTATGACATGAATCAGGTACGTTTAATATTTATTGCATTTTCTATCAAGGTAATAAAAATTGTTTATCATAACTTTGCTCTGGTTTTTATATAGTTACTGTTTTATTTCCTTAATGCTGATCGACGTAAAAAAACGGCGGATAATTGTTGAAATTTTCCTTTTTTATGACTAAACCTTTTCACATGCAGTTGAACACTCACAGTCAATAAAGCAGAAACTCATGATATTTATTGCATCAATTTGCTTCACTTTTTTTATTCAATTAAACTTTTATTCCCTTGTTTCCAAATAAATTTAATAATATAAGTAACAATGGAACAATAGCAAATGTGTGTGCAAATACTTGTTGACTCTTTAGAAAATCGTAAACAACTAAACTTATGTTTCTTGATAAGAACTGGAAAGTATTTAAATTTAAATTTTAAAACAGAAATTAATCACTCATGTACGAACTATATTCAAAGTTTCAGGCGGATTTCTACCGGTGATTTTAATTACATAGTTAGTAAGTAGGCAGCGCACGTTAATCTCTAATTCACACAAATTTGCATAAACTCCATTTATTAATTAAAAAAATTGTAATGGTCAAGTAAAGTGCTACTTACCCGTCAGTTAATTAGTGAAAGTAAAAAGGACGATAATGGCAACAGTATTTTGTTCGATGGTCACCTCTTTAACAGACGATGTCCATCTGACACTAGGTTGATCACGGTGTTGGACTTTTAGTCCTTTGTGGCTTCCCACCTGTTCGGTCAACAACATGCGCCCCACTCTATCTATGTATAATAATATAGCAAATTACAATGTCTATATGGAAATTGTTTGTTTGGTATTGTTTTTCACCCTGACCGGAATGGCATGGAAATTGAACGTCATACGACAGGCAATTAGGTCAGTTTTTTTTTTTTAGACTCAAGCCCATTCACTGAATTTTATTAACTAAAGTCACTAGTAGAGTATCCAACAGGAAAAATTCGCCGTTTCTAGGTGACAATACTTGTGGAAATAATAAAATATTCTTACATCCATTAAGTATTGAGTATGAGGAGCAAAGTCAAAAGTATCAATAACAGACAATTAAATGCTTATTAAGTGCACTAATGAAAAATTAAATGCTCTTGGAGCCTGAAGTTTAAGTAAACGAAAGTTGCACAAAGTAATTAAATGCTCATTAAATTCCTTTAAGCAGCACTTAAATGTTCTTATTATTTTTCCAGTAAATAAAAGTCTTCTCAGCTTGCACAAAACATTGACAAGGGACCAAAAATAGGTTTAAATGCAAAATTCCTGTATTTCATTGGTGTACTAATTAGCTACTAATTAAATGTCGTAAAGATAAATTAAGCATTTTTTGTAAAAATTAAAGCTCTATTAAACCAGAAATAAACCTGAACAGTAAAAGCATTAATAATTTATGTTTTTATTAAAAGCTAACTAAATGCCTTAATGATAAACTAAATGCTCCAGAATTTTTTACAATACTTAATGTTATTTTCAAGTCTCAAGTTTAATTAAGCAATAAAGACTTTTTTGGTTGGTCACAAAGTAATTAAATGCCCATTAAATACTTTCTAAACATATCCTTTGGTATTTAAAAGCTGTTATTTTCCCAGCAAATAAATGATTTCTTAAATTAATCAAAATATTGATACAAAAGCAAAGAAATCAAAAACAAAGTTAAAGAAAAAGAAACACTATTCAATTATTGTATTGGTCAAATACTAATTAATTGCCTTAATAAGACATTCAATGCATTAGATACGTTTTTTAAGTATTTTTCTGCTAATTTAAGAGAACAAAATCTGGGCGAAGAAAATTGTTTAAATAATGAAAATAACTTTTTCTAGTAACATAAGAATTAAATAATATAGGGAAAATAATTCAAAACATCAACTTAAACTGATTTTCTAAATGAACATCTAATTACTGTATGAGCAAAAAAAACTATTTTCATTGCATCAATGTTTTTTTTTTTGCTCATATTCTGGTTACTAAGTTTTTATTAATAGAACTGCAAAGAACTGCAATTTTTATCGAAAGGCTCAGAGCGTTTAATTTTGTGTCAATACTTTGTCACGAAGTAAATTTGATAAAACAATAATTAATATTAAAACATTTAATTTCTATGTGGCTAGAAAAGCTACTTTCATTGTATTAACGATTTTTGTTTATGTTCTGGTCACTTAGTATTAAGCTATAATCATTTTCAAAAACGCCAAGAGCATTTAATTTCTTATTAATTAAGGCACTTAATTGATATTTAAACAATCCACAGCTAAAGCAGTACGTTTTTTTATTTCTTAGACCATTTAATGTTAATTTAAACAGAATAAAAACTCGAAATATTTCATTTGTCTTTAGGACGTTTTATTAGCATTTAAACAGTATATGACCAAAATAATGGGATTATTTAATTAAATCTATTTTTGCCCTTCTTGAATGCCATTATAAATTATTTACTAGTAAGAACATTTAATTAGCAACAAGTCATTTACTGTGACGAAAAAATATTTTTTTAATTTTTTAACTATTTGTTCGTGTTTTATTAGTCCTTAATTTTAAGTCAGTTATATCAGTAATTTTTAGAAAGCCCTCGAAGCATTTAATTTCTCATAAGTGCATTTAACTGTCATTTAATAAACATTTACTTGTTCAAATTTCATTTTAAGAGTTTTATGAGCTTACTCGGCAACCAACATTACACAAACTTTATAAGCTTTAAGAGATTATTTTAATTAACTAATAATTATACCCAAATGGAGAATTGACGTTCAAGGTGATAATAACATTACGTAATTTTGTTTTTGCAACTTTTGTTATTGCCCAAATTATGACTAATCAAATTAATTTCATTTTATAAACATTTATTGTAGGAGAGAACTAATTAGTAAAAACAAAAAAGATCACAAAAGAAGTTTTATAATTTATCGTTGTTTTGAAAATATGTAATTACATTCCTTATCAACATTTCATGAAATTTAATGCAAGATTCAGTTTATAAATAGGTACAATAAACTTAAATGCTATTATGTAGTTGTACAATTATTTAGTAGGAACTATATCGCCAACCCATTTTAAATATTCTTCATTACCTCCTCCTATGGGCAATGAGATAACTTCACAAACTGTATAGGGATGATTTTTCTTAACAAACTCAGTCATTTCTGGAACCCTTGAAGTCCTAGTTTTTATCATCAAAATTGTTTCTGAATCCTCTTCAATTTTGCCTTCCCATTCATAGACTGATGTTATTTTTGGTATTAGATTTACACAAGCTGCTAATTTATTTGATACAAGACCATGTGCTAACCTCTTGCCTACCTCCTCATTTGGGGCTGTTACATATGCTACTGAGTGCGTTCCTGGTACATAAGAACCCGATGTTTTGTTCGCAGAACATTCCCCAGACATGGCACTAAGAGTTGCTGAGTGTTTTTTAAAGAGACTATAAGTAAATATTTTTTAAATAAATGTTTATGAGCTACCACATAACCTTAACTAAAATGACTTACCTAAGAATGACAGTAGACAGGAGAATAGTCTTTTTAAAAATTATCATTGATTGCTAGGATTAATTAATTTTTCATTTAATTAATTTGTATGAGTTGCTCTATTTATATGTTAAAAAGGAGTAGTTGTAAGTAATAGCACAGATAGCAAAGCACCAGCTGATTTGATAAATGTAATGTAACAGGTCAACATAAATTACAGAATGTATGAAATCACAATACTACAAAATTGACTAAATAATTTTATTATCAGACTACAGATGGCACAAAGTGTACATTTTTGACTAATTTTAGATATAAATTAATCGAATTTAAAGTCGATTTATTTATTAGAACATTTGCAAATGTATTTGAACTAATTTTTGAATATGGTATCTACTTACCTTCAGTAGGATTCACCCTTTGTTATTAAAGAAATTGTAACATGTTAAAGCACTAAATACTTCATTAAATTTACTTTTACTGAAGGGAAATAAAAAAAAAATAGATTATGGGGTAAATATTAAAACTATCAGTCTACATTTTTATTTCATTGCACAGACACTGATAATAAAATATAACAAAAAAAGATAAAATTTAAAGTATACGTAAGATTAATTAGAATTTAGATAATACCGAAAAGAAACTATCATTACTTTGTACTTAAATAATAATAAAAAAAATAATAAAACGCAAACGTTCGCATAATAATAACTTAAAAGAAAAAGGGAGGGGCGATTATTCTGAACAAATTTAAATTATGTATAGACACATTTTCTTAATTTAATGTACATTATATTTACAATATTTAGCAAAAGTCATGTTACACTGTTTCACTAGATAATAATTTAATTCTACATCAACATAACTATACACAATAATAAAATTGCCAATAATAATGTAGTGCTTTCATCCAATCTGGACATTTTTAGAATTGACACGTTGTATTATTTTATTCAAACAAATAATAAAAAAAAGTTACATAATTATTATTTATATCATTGGTCCAAAATTGACATTGAAATAATTCGATTAAAAAAAACAGTTAACAAGAGCAAGAAAATGATATGTAGAAAATTGGTCTAGCGCAGATGAAACAAATTCGTTTTGAACTAATTAAGTTTAATTAATGGTTTTGTACTCACTAAACAGCACAGAAATTATTGGCAGGCTTTTATATTGCCAAATTTACCTCAAGATTGCAACTTCGACAAAATAATTTTACATTTAAAAATCGAAATCGCAAACTTTAAGTAACTAACTTCACTACTTTGGCTAATAACATGTAATGTTATTTATAACTTACTATTATTATTCATCTAAATGTTTAGACTGAGATTAGAAATGGTGGCAATAAAAAAATTCAATGTCGTGAACCGGACTCGTCGTAAATAAAGGATAAAATACTTTTTAGGAACTTGGACCCCCTCATTTCAAACTATCATACCCAAACTGACACCATTCTTACGCAGTAGAAACACGTGTAAAGATCTACCCCCATAATCGAAATGTGCACAACAAAAATCCACTCAAGATTGAATCTCTTTTATCATTAATTAATGTTATTTTATTGTTACTACTCCAGTGAATAGTTAGTTGAAAATTATTAAACAAAAGGAGAACCGTCAAAAAAAGTTTGAGTCAGGATTGATGCAATTAGTGGATTATTAAAGAAGAAAGACTCTTATTACAATTTATCTTTTATGTATTTTATCACATATCCTAACTGGCTATAAATTAATACATTATTTGTATTTTTTTCACAAACATCAATGCTAAAATTGCAATTCAATACAACGACACACCAATAGTATAATATTAAAAAATTACTTATTATAATATTTGTATCACAGTCGCAGAGTTCTTATTTTAGTTTTGTAATCGTTTATAGCTAACTGGTATATGTGCAAGCACCGAATTGTGCAGCTTGCTCGCTATATATTTATATATTTATTTATAAATCTACAAATAGAATAGAATAAAACTACGTTTATAATTCTTAGCTACAAGTTAGGAAGTAATGGGGTCAAGCAAGACTAACTAATACGCTTGTACAGTAATTATTTTATTGACTTGTACGTTTTAAAAGGTAATTTTGAATAATCTGGCATGGAATGTATTCTTATAATTTTGTAATCAACAAGTTACCCAAATTTACGCCATTTATACCCGCACTAAAACATGCAGGAGTCAAAAATCTTACAACACAACAAATACTAAAATGAAATTGGACGAAAAATCAATTCGTTTACCTAATGAACGAGGATGAATTTTTCATCTTTTGCACAACTGCAATTATTTTTGCTAACGTTTTGGTACCAGCAGTGGGCCTTTTTTAGGATCGATATATCAAGTGCTAAAACGTTAGCAAAAATAATAGTTTTATAAAATTGTCCTGGAGGTTCCATTAAAAAAAAAAAATCACTCTCACAATTTTGATAATGCAAGAATTTAAATCATTTAAAAAAAATTTTGTTACCACAAATATTATTTACTTTTTCTATTTAGATGTCTAAACAAAATATTTGTTATTTACTATTAGTCTTGTTTAAACCCATCATCAGGCCGTGTGATGGTTTTAATAAGTTGTTTGCCTAAATCGTTACACGTGTTTCACCCGCACAGGTTCACGGAGTTGAGAAAAAAGCATTAATACTTTCAAGCCAATAATACATTGAGACCAAAGGTGACCAACAAATTGATCGTCTAAGATTTAAGTAACTAGTAGTGTGTTTGGTTCCAACAACTAACCTACAAGTTGTTCCACTAAAACCCGATACTGAAAATTCAACATGGATCAAACTTTTTTTCAATTTCACAAATTTTAAAACCGTTTTTGATTTTTTACAGGTAGAAAATTTTAATGTTAATGTTGATTACCAATTTTGATTGTTCTATCACCCCACCACAAATTTCTCTTAAAACTATGAAAACATTTGCAGAAATTATCATCTTTCAATTTTATGAAAACAATTTCGCCTGGTGTTACCTCAGTGTCGTTGAGCAGGTTAATGTGGAACGGATGGTATTGAACGCCAATGTAATACTACCCTAAACTGGCCTTTATAAAGAAAAAGCCGGTTTCGTTGGTTACGAAAAGCCGAATAAAAAAAAAATAGAACGAAAAGGGCTTGTTTAATAAACCTCTTTAGATGCGTGCGTTACCAAGGAAACAGGCGACTCGCCACATTTAAATAGTAGGTAGGGTATGTACTATGTACAAATAATACAGTAAAAATAATTTGATTTAGACCTCTTCCATAAATAAACATGATTCAGTTCTATCACACTTTGTTTAAACTTCACATTTTAATGAGAGCAGCAGGAACTCGTCTTTTATTCGAACAGCGCCAGGATGTCATCGTTTGTTGATGCGTTTGTGGGCCCAGTGCTGCTACCACTTGAGGGGGGCGTGTTCAAATCGGGGGGATCCAAGTACGAGAGCAGCTCCATGGGATCCACACTGTCAGGTAACAACTGTAAAACAAAACAAAAAAAAACATTACTCAACAACTCAGTCGATTTCCAAAGAAGCAATTTACTTACATTAAGGGTTTCTTGGCCGGTGCCTTCCCCATCTATAACAGCAGCTGGGTCGAAGTTCAAATCCGAAGGAATGTCAGCCACCGAGGATTCGCACTTGTCGTTGCTGTTCGTATTTCCACTCGAATTTAGATGGCCGTTGTCAGAATTGGCAGGGGGAACACTCGGAGGACCTGTCGTTCCTCCTCCAGGCGTGTTCGCTGAACCAGGAGTTCCACCTGGCGTATGAGGAGTATGCGGCGTATGAGGAGTGTGAGGTGTGTGGGGCATCTGAAATGAAATGTAGATTTTGAGTAATTACATTCATTTTATTATAGTTCTAATCATCTCTTACTTGTTCATTGAGGCTTTTTTCCATTGCATTTAATGGGTCAAGAGAATTAACCGATTCACTTAGGTGGGAGAGAGGTCCATTTCCTCCTGTATATTCGTTTCCACCGCCGTTACTCGAACCGAACTCAAATTGGTTGGTTCTTGAGCCGTTGTACGACGTGGGACCATTCATCATAGACCCACTGGCTATACTGTTCATATCCGGAGGAATGTATGGAGACATGGCTTGCATATCCCAGTTGTTCATCGTGGGCATTGTCATACTACCGGGTGACATGGCTTTATTAAGTTTCTTAGCTCCACAAGAATCGTTACCTTCGTCTTCCATCTAAAACAATAAATTTAGAAATTAGTAAAACAACTTTTAATTTGATTTTTAACTCTATATGGCTTACCTTAATGTTAGGGCTTAAACTTTTAGCAGTCTTCCAGTTAGCTGAGTTATCAATTGTAACTTCTTCAACATCAGGATTGTTTATGTTGTTATTCAATATTCCCCACATGTATTGGTCCACTTCTAAACCTTCCAATTGGGCCGATTTACTACAAAAAAAGGTCAGTGTTAGAAACATAATCCAAAAGCAGCCAAAATCTCTAAACTTACTTGCATACTGGACACCTCCAAGACCCCCTCTCACAATTTAGCTGGAGATATGATTCCAAATCGAAACATTGTATATGTTTACACTCGTGACCTCGAGCCGGAAGAGTTATTCTTTTGAACGTTATAGGACATTTAAGGGATACTTTTAACGCGGTTTGTTCTATAGTGTCCCGATCCCTATCCGAAAGATTTGGACCAGAAGTATTGCTAAAGTTTCGTTTGATTTTCGCTATGCAATGGTCGGCTGTTAATAACCGTTTCCTCAGGAGACCTTGCAGAACGGACCTTACGCTAGGCCTGTGCACTAATTGCAGCACAAACAAGTGCGACTGAAACAAAATGCTCTTATTAATTCACATGCTCTTTGTTAGTCCTTTTTTCCAATTACTTACACAACAACAAGCGGCAACGGTGATTTGTATTGTGTTTCTACCTGGCTGACAAACTTCCTTCAGGTAAAGTGGTTTATGTGAAGTCTTATTTTCTCCCCGATCTATAACGAGGGGGGTAGCATTAACTGAAACTTGTACAGATGCAGGCCAATTGGTGTTCATTTGTCTGTCTTCGTGATGGAAACACTTCAGTTGAAGTTCCAAGTCGGACCTCCACATCAGCGTCTGATGCACGGTAGGCTTTAGTTGAAACACGTGATTACTAACAGCTAGGTTGTGCTCTAATCTAAATGGAGGCAGAATGATACCGTCTCTAACAGGAAACGTCAACCTTAATTCATCATCTTCTGAAAAATATTTAATTAGAAATACATATTCATAATTAATCAATGTTATTGAAATTACTTTGTGCGGGTAGTGGGGGCTTGATATCGTTGAAGGTAGGTTTCACATCCGGATTGGGACTAATATACGGTGGCATACTACTGGCTGGCGTTAGGGGTGGTGTAGGGTTTCCAGGAATGGGACTGTGCTGGTAATTCATGGTATTCCTCATGCCCATATCCTGTTGGAATTGGTTCGTATTTCCATATTGGGGTGTAGTGTTATTCATGTATTGTCCACCGTTACCGCTGTGGAATTGATTCATCGAATTTGTTGGAAAATACTGGGACTGGCTTGTGTAGGGAGGGGTTGCTTGTCTTAAAGTAGTATTATTTCTAATGGGTCCCATATTTCCTGGGCCAAAGGTAGCCGACGGTCCTAAGGCTTGTTGTGTAGGGTATTGCGACTGGAACGTCGGCTGTCGCGTATTATAACTAGGATACTGTCCATTAGGATTGAAATTGGGGTTAATGGTAGGACCTGGTCCAGGGGTGGGATACGACTGCTGTGCTCTTTTCTGGGTCATGTGCATAGCGGGGGAGGGATAAGGTGTCATTCGCCGCGGGTACATGGTGTTAGTTGTGGGACCTGGACCTTGAATGCCCATCTTCGGTCCCATGGGATTCCCCTGCATGCTCGTCATCATGTTTCCATGCATGCCGTTGAGGTTCATGTTGCCGCCCATATTCGACATGGGGTTCATGTTGTTCATGGGCATCATCCTTTGCTGGTAGCCCTGTGGGTACTGTTGGTTACTGAACTGGCCGTTCTCTTGCAATGCTACCACACTCGCAGTAGCAGTCGCCGTGGCCGTTGCGGCAGCCACCATCGCAGCCGTTGATAACGCGTTTCCACCACCGTAACCACCTTCAGTACCGTTCATGCCACCATTTGCACCATAATTACCTACGCTGAAACAATAATTGAACCATTCTTATACATGAAAACTTTTTGAAGATTATTTTTGGGTATTATTTAAAATTTATTTTCTGATATATTATCTATAATAAGGGTAACGGTAAATTTGAAACGTTTTAACTAATCTTACTTTTACTCGTGTTGTTATATAATATTTAATTGCAACTAGTTACCACATTTTTATATTAGCCAACATTAAGTGTTATGTAGAGTACAAGCTTATATAAATTGTTATACTTAACAAACAATTTTGTTAACATAATATTAATGACCAATTAACTTATTTATTATTATAATAAAGGACGTTCTAGCAAGATTCTGCACCCATAAATTTTGAATTAAAATGTATCGGCAATAGGCCTTGCATGATTTTTTAATTCTTTTATCAATTGTAATAATTGTTTATAATAAAATAGCTGTACGTATAAAAATTTTAAATTATTGACATTATGACGTAGGTACATCGTATTATTCCAAGTCGTTTATCATATCACTGATCGCGAAACAAAGTACATTACCAACAATTCTAGTAATATCTTATCAGATTGAAATGTTTATTTTTAAGCTTTAATAATTTCATGTGTTTGGCAGATTTTTGTTTAGGTAGTGGGTATGATAAAATTGTAAAATACAACAGTGTAAAATGAACTTTTAATGATATTACATATTTCTTGTCTTTACATCTCTATTAATTTGTAATTACAGCGCCTAACAACTTACTTATACGCCTTGGCTAATTGGGGAAGTCATTAAACGGACTTTTAATAACGGAAATTTTTGAAATTGTTGTAAAATTAACACGACCAACAATTTTTGAATACCTGCAACAAATTATAAATCAAGCTGCATTTTTATCGAGTTAAAGGAACGTTACAAGCAAAAGGGCTGTCGGAATTGGTGCCCTCGTGGGCCTACAGTGACCAACCAAAGCCAATGAATGATCTAAGAATCTATAAAATGTTAAGTAAGCCGAGCGTTAAATTTTCGCAAGTTTGGCGTAACTTTAATAAAACTTTCAATCGAAAGTTTAATATACATAAGTACCTAAAATATAAATTGTACGAGCACGCATAAATTTGTACTTAAAGCATAAACATCATTTGAAAGTTGAAAGAAATACAGTGGACTGTTGAAAGCTTGTGAGTGACGACTGTTGCGGATTTCAATTTACATATTCGACGGGTGTTTGGTGCGATGGATGAATGAATAGATGGAGAAACCAACGATCTCGAATACGTCCTCTGGTCGTTGTGCCGTTTGCTTTTTCTTCTTATTTTATTTAGTAATTTATTTTTGAAACACGTCCGTCTTACAATTAGCAGCAACAGAGAGCGAGGGCAGCGTCTTGAGCTTGTACAAAATGTAATTGTTGCTATAATAGAATGCGAGAAAGCGTGTCGAACTGAAAACTAAAACGAAGAATTCTGATCGGCCAGAAAGAAAAGAAAATGCGGGCGCACGCGCAATATTCCCGCGATTTTATAGGAATTAGAATGACCATTGTTGATGTGTAAGCACGTTTACATACAGGGTGTTGCCAAAACAACACAATAATCTTTTTATGGTTTATAATGAGTGAAAGTGCTACATTCGACACGAAACGAACAAATGAACAAAAACAGGGCACAATAATGACCAGAGTTCAAGTGTATAGATAGGGCCGGGGGGACCTTTTTCGATTATTTTTACTTTTTACTTATTGTTTGATACCTCACAGAACTACACAAATCTAGACAAAGTTATTTTTCCGATTCCTGACTTGCACTATAATTTGTCGCTAATTTGTTACCAAATCCAAAAATTTGTCGCTCGTGCCGTTTAGCCATAATCAGCTGGTATGTTAGCTTGATATCAAGCTAACACTACACATAGCGTATCTCGAAAAGGAAATGTCGTAGAATATTACTGTAAAGGTCATAATTTGTCGCTGAAAGATGACACATTCAAAGAATTTGTCGCTTATCTTATCTCCAACTGATAAGCAAAAACTGCTGGAAAACTATCAAGGAGTTCTTTGTTACATTTGTTTTAAGAGATCGGATTTATTTACCAAATTTTTTAAATTAGGTTTTCCCTGTTTCACCCAAGTTGAGCGACACGTTACCTTTCGAGAGTTTGATGACTTTCCAGCAGTTTGTTGCTTATCAGTTGGAGATAAGACTAGCGACAAATTTGTTGAATTTGTCATATTACAGCGACAAATTATGGAATTTACAGTAATATCCTACATTTCCTTTTCGAAATACGCTGTATGTAGTGCCAGCTGATTATGGCTAAACGGCACGAGCGACAAATTTTTGGATTTGGTAACAAATTAGCGACAAATTATAGTGCAAGTCAGAAATCGGAAAAATAACTTTGTCGTGCTAGCTTGATATACGTCAGATCTAGTAACTTACGAACCGAACACAGGAATAACACATTTCTTTGTCGAATTTTTTTTTATTTATATTCCTTTACCATTTCTGATTGGATGTAACAGAATATCATCCATATGTTCATTTCGTAAGTTGCCACAACACAACTGTATTATGTGATCGTCTCTAAGAACTTCTTTGGTTAAAATCCATCGTAAGTACCTACACTATTTTCGTATAAATGTAACATTCCGAGACCATTGATATGATACGTGTTACAACAACTTGCCTGTCCTTGTGAACTGATATTAAATTACAGATTACATTAAAAAAAATGGAAAAGTTTTCAAATCGTAAAATGTGAATACCCATTAATACATATACAAAATACAAAATCACTCAGTAACCACCATCCACCATCGATACAGCCCCTAAACCCTTAGTTTAACAAGAACCTTCCTTCCAAGAATCCTTATGACAAGAACATTATAATTTGCAGCAAACATAAAGGGCATGTAAAATTTTAAAAGTTGAGGATTAGTTATTAGGTATAATTACAGGTAGAAATGCAAATTATTTAAATCCAGCTCCTCTGGTCTTCTCTAAATCACCTGTGTGTACAATCACCACAATATTTGTTGACAAAATCGATTTCTTTTTGTAGGTATCTACTATTAAACAATAAAAATCCTGCGTTTTCCTATGAAAGTTGTCAAAAAAAGAGAAGATTTTACTTATAACCCTTTTTTCTTAATCTCCTCAATCTGAACTTTGCAGTTGTAGAAATTTTTCTAAATTGATAAGTAAAAGACAAAAGACAAAAACCGTCATTCCCAGTGGCGGATTTTCCAGCAGGCTGAATAGGCTAGAGCCTAGGGCGGCAGATTTTAGGGAGCGGTAAACTTTGCTCACAATTTTTTTTGTTTTACAGAAATAAAAAAAAATATCTTATACACGGAAAAAAACGAGGCTTAAAAAATCAACAAAAATTACAATATTTTATTTCTATACAGTATACTGAATACACTAACGTCTGTATATGAAAAATTACTAAGCGCTTATTTATAAAATATACTATTGTGATTTTAAATTTAGTATTTTTACCTATTTTTTACATTAATTATTGCCATAATGTTTTCTTTAGGTCCACCCACACAAGTCAATTAATGTGTAATATGTTTTACCACTTAAATATATCTATTGGAAGAGAAATGGGATCGGAAAAGAAATTTCTTAAAAATAACAATAACAAATATTATATAGATATATATATGTGGAAAATTAACACTTTTCTATCGATATTTCTGATGACATTAACAACCTGTTTGAGTGTAGAATATAAATTTAATAAATTTACACGTAAAAAATTGCATATTGTTGCACAGAATTTCATAAATATTATACATTTCTTAGAATGATGATAATTAAAAAAACGCGTTTCAGTTTTCTAATAGTTTTGTGGATTTTGGGTGTATGTTTTATTCAGTTAATATTCCACACTAGTCCTTCAATTTTGTTACATCTCATTTCTGTAAAAAGTATCGCCCGGTATATGGTAGATACCTAATCTGATATAATTAAAAATCAATTACATAAACGGAAACCATGTTTAGTTGCTATGGTCACACAATTAGAAAAAAGTAGTTGGTAAAAGCAAGTATTCGTATTCGTGTGCTAGATTCGACGATTTCTTGACCTGCAATTAAAATAACTAAATCCATTGAAATCTACTCAACCAAATACATACAGATGTAAGTTATGTACATAAACAAACAGTTAGATTTTTACAAACCTACTGAAATGTTCACTAACCTGTATGTATGTAAGTAAAGTAACATAATAATGAAAGGTCACGCTTATTTAATTTTAAAACTTTGAGCAAAATCTAATCGGAAAAGGTTTAGCTATTTAGGTATTTGGTGTAGGCAGGTAATCGCAATAGTTTTACAGAACAAGAAAAATCAATTTTCTTAATTTATGATGACAAGGTGCTTTTTGTTTTTAACTTGATACATAATAAATAAACTTTCTAGATTTTGCGGATAGTGGCAAGCAAGTAGGTATTTAAAAATATCTAGTGTAGTTTTGATACTAAAACAATATTCTCAATATTTTAATTTATATTTACAGATTTCATATAAATTATTGTTTTCGAATAAACGATTTGCGCAAAAGTCATGTTGTATTTTCCAATAACAATCAATGGTGTGGTAACAACTAGCGGTGAAACAGTGTTTTTACGAAATTAATTGTTTATTTGCGTAACAATTTATTCTAGTAAAAAAAATGTTCATGTATTTTGTTACATCTATCTATTCACGTTACGTTATTACACATTTTTAGTGAAGAAAAATCTAAAACGCAAAATCAGTATCGTCTTATACCTATTTATTGTAAAATACAGACGATACCTACATAGAAACATAAAAAATAAATTTAATTATTAGATATTATACACATGTACCTAGGTACGTAGTACATACGAATAATTACTACGTACTACCTACCAACAGATTGCATAATCGGACATGGGTGACATTAAAATAACGAATGTTTATGTAACATATCTACGTATACCTGTAACATACCTACGATACATAGATTGCATAGGTTTGTAAAAATGCAATTGATTTTTTTTTAAAGAGCAAATTATCAAAAATAATTACCATACCTTATATACATTATTATACAACTCGTTTTAAACTTTTGTGCTAATATTTTTCAAAAATCAAATGCTTTTTCTTATTATAATTTTTTTAGTCATCCAAAATTCGTTCAAAAAACCCTTATATTACAATCATTGTCTCCCACTAGTTCAAACCCCTAATTATTTATTATTAAAACCCCCTAACAGTATTTAATTAACACTTCTCAAAATAATATAAAAATAGAAATTAATTCAAATCTTAGAGCTAATTGATTGCCAACGTCTTCTTTTTAATATTTAGTTTAGATGATAGTCAGACGTAGATCACAACAATTTCTGCCTTTTTTGTTCTCATCAACACGCCACTGTAGTAACAATAATTATCAGTAGATGGCGATGCACGTACCATAACTTTAATACTTTTTTTTTAAACCTGATTCTAGTTTCTAACTACATAATATAAAATTTGTTTGTAAAGATAAAATTAAAACTTCCTATTAAATGCTTAAATTCTTTTTTTTTTTCGTGATGCTGAAAGTTTCAACCCAAAATTTGTTTAAAAACTCATTACCTTACAATCATTGTCTCCCACTAGTTCAAACCCCTAATTATTTATTATTAAAACCCCCTGACAGTATTTAATTTACACTTCTCAAAATTCAAATCTTTCAGTTAATTGACTGCCAACGTCTTTTTTTTAATATTTAGTTTAGATGATAGTCAGACGTAGATCACAACACATTAGCACGCCACTTTAGTAACAGCAATTATCAGTAGATGGCGATGCACGTACCATAACTTTAACCCTATTTAAAAAACCCTGTTCGTAGTTTTTGCTAACCAATATTAAATTATATTATAAAATTAAATGATTCAAATTAAAACAATTCCTATTCAATTCTTAAATTCTTTTTTTTTTTTTTATGCTGAAAGTGTTAAAAAAATTTCGCACCTTAATCAACATCAATAAAATATCTTGCACTGATAATATAATTATTGTGTACTGTTGCGACAAATTTTTCTCCAAGTCATTTACTTCTAGATAAAAGAGACGCCAGATTTTTTGTACCATACATACGTACATCGAAAAAAAGTCATGCACTATACATACATAGTACGTACGTACGTAAATGCACCTATGTACGCTTATGTCGTACCGTATTTGTGTGCATGTATAACAATATTACCTAATTAAGTTATTAAGCAAATAATGACAATGTTATAGAGTATATGCCAAAAATAAAAATAAGGTGTTTTAAATTTATACAAAAAGCATACCTAAACTGAATAGTCATTTGCAACTGATAATATAATGTTAACAAATACCCAGAGAAGTTCAACTTATATTGGAATATCTAATAATAAATAATAACTGGTTCATGGTGGAAATATGTATGCAGATAACACGTGTTAAGTAAATTATTAATTTGATACAAAGTAGTTTTGCTGTTACTGATTATGGTTAAAATACTTTATGATTCTGTCAAAAAGTGCAAAAGTACAAATTATAAACAAACAATTATTCGTTTTTTAATTACCTACGTAGGTATGACAAGATTCCATCCATATCTACTTTAAAAATTTTTAAACCCATTACAACAAATATGTACATAACCAATTCAGAAAAGATGATGTCATGTTTTTTAAGTTTTTTTTTTATTTTTTAGAAATACATATGTAAATTAATACTGAAAATTTAAGGAATAATACAATATTTGTTTTATTGCAAGTTATTCTTATTATTTAATATGCATAGAAATGAATGTACCTACACCGCAGCCAAAAAGTTTTGGAACGTCCTCCACATTCTCTTAAATAGATAATAATTACAATAATACCTACAGGTCAAAATAAATTAATTGTATTGAATCGAAAAGGCTATTATTCAAATATTGATAATGTCTGACTTATTTATTTCCCACTTTTTTGCACAATGTGTAATTAATTAGTTTTATCTTATTAATAATACTGTATATTATGCATGTACAAAATACGTGATAGTTCATTAGCAGTGCGCAACTTGTAGATAGGTAGGTACTAAAACGTAGCACGTAGGTACAATAAATAATATCTACATAAAATACGTATTTGATGGATATTATTATAAAATCGGATCATTAAAAATGTTACGCAATTTACATTATTGTGTGACATTTGAATGACAAGCTATTCTCAAACCAAACTCCAAGGTCTCCAGCAGTGTCAACTTTTAATTATTATTAGTAAATTTACTGTGTGATGTATGCATGTGTAGTTAGTGTACCACCCATATATGAACATTATTGTTTCCTATTAGTACACAGAAAAAATTACGACAGGTTTGTGTAAAATGGGTTTGGAAAAAACGCCCCTGGCAAAAATCACCTATGATTAAAAAAACCTTTAGTTCTATATAAATTGCAATTATACAAACTGTGCCAACTAAAAACTACCCATATAAGACATCAAATAAAACAAACTTAAAAAAAATTATTTACCCCACACAGGGACCCTAAATTTATCAAATCAAACTTTATATCTTGTAATAAAACTCCCTAATTGTGATACTAATTACTATTTTACCAAATGTTATTTATTTATGTGATATGATAAAAGATTTTAAATGTTTCAACAAATTGATAATGGTTTTGCAAGGATTTTCTTCCAAGGGTTTTTTCCGGAGGTATTTTTTACCCCTTACCCTCAAGATACAGGTACCTGTTTCAGCTATTCAATCTCTTGTTCTTATTTCGAATATTTATACCTAAATATCTACAAAATTTTCAACTCGAAAACTTTTAAATAGACCAGTGCTGAAGCCTTTAAAAATAGTAAAAAGTTAAAAAAAATATAGTAGGATGAAACCCATTGGAAAAGGAAAAGAATATAACAGAAATGAAAGGAAAAATAATTTACGGCCGATCGGAGGTCGGGAAGGGGAAGGGGATGAGTTTTTAAGGGTAAAAAACGGTTTTCCTTGATTTCCGGAAAAACTACAAGTTTTATGAAAAAAAGTTAAATGAAAAAGTTGTAGGTAACGAAAAGATCTACAACTTTTGTATTTACACTTTTTTCACATAACCTCAAAATTTATGTGAAAAATTCAAATAACCTTGATTTTGGTTTTTTATTTTTATCTTTTACAAAAAAAAAATTTTCTTTTTTCACGAAATTTGGTGAAAACTTACCTATTTATGTCCCAAGCACGCTGTAATTTTTTTGATTTGAAATATTAATTTTTTTCACCTTATTTTTACTTAATATCGAAAAAGCGCCCTAATTTTCAATTGAAAATTCTCACGTCAAAATATCTGCTTTTTTAAAAACGTTGGTGGGCTTTTTCTTCGTTGAAATCTCTACTTTCTGATGGTGTGAAAAAAAATATACATTACTATGGTAAGTTTTCTCAGGAAATGCAAAAAAACGAAAAAAACTAGATTAATGTTTTTAAAAATATAATGAATAACGTAATCAGTTTAAAGTATGTGAATTCAATAGTACGATTTACATGTATATTTATATATTATGAGATTTTATATGACATAAATGTAATTAGAATTTAATAAATTGACTTTTTTACTGAAAAAATAGCAGCGATCACATTGTTTAAGTAGTTAAAATTCTCTTTTTGAAATCATATCTTTAATATTTAGGACAACTATTTTTTGCATTTACTGAGAAAACTTACCATAGTAATGTATATTTTTTTTTTCACACCATCAGAAAGTAGAGATTTCAACGAAGAAAAAGCCCACCAACGTTTCTAAAAAAGCAGATATTTTGACGTGAGAATTTTCGATTGAAAATTAGGGTGCTTTTTCGATATTAAGTAAAAATAGGGTAAAAAAAATAAATATTTCAAATCAAAAAAATTACAGCGTGTTTGGGACATAAATAGGTAAGTTTTCACCAAATTTCGTGAAAAAAAATTTTTTTTTTCTAAAAGATAAAAATAAAAAACCATAAAGTTGGTTATTTGAATTTTTCACATAAATTTTGAGGTTATGTGACAAAAGTGTATATACAAAAGTTATAGATCTTTTCGTTACCTACAACTTTTTCATTTAACTTTTTTTCATAAAACTTATAGTTTCTCCGGAAATCAAGGAAAACCGTTTTTTACCCTTAAAAACACCCCCTTGCCCTTCCCGACCTCAGATCGCCCGTAAATTATTTTTCCTTTCATTTCTCTTATATTCTCTTCCTTTTCCAATGGGTTTTATCCTTCTATAATTTTTTTTTGGTTTCAAAAATTATCGACCCCGGTCTAAAAGACGATGAACACGTTGTATGGTCCATTGGTTCGGTTTTTAATTAATTAAAGAAAGAAAAAAGCACTTCCGCAGTCGTCTTACGTTTAAATAAGTTCTGATGATGTGACTCGCTGAAGCAATTATTACCTAGTCACGTTTAAAAGATGTAGTGCAGGTACCTCAATGTGTAAAGCCACGTCTATGTATTTGTACCTAACTGATTTAAGTGGCTGAAAAATTCCTAAAGGGCATTATCACTAACTAAACTTGTCTCAATTGTCAACCTTGACTGACAAAGAAGTCATCGTTCCCCAACTTGTTTCCGGTTGCTTTCAAACACCAAATAATACCTACAGAGAGTTAGGTACCTACACATAGAAAAATACATACAATAATAGTAATAGTAGATAATAATAGGTAAGACGGATGCCATGTTCAAATAATATATGTATAATAGAGACAGCATTTATTTTTTCTATGTATGTAAGTCTCTGCTACCTACCTGAAATATATCTGTATATAGGTAGGTATGTCTATTTAAACCGTTAAACTTTTCTAACAGGCTGTGAATCACGCGGCAAGGCGAATGTTGAAAAAAAAAAGGAATAAACAGGCACATTTCTGTGTACTGAAACTAACAACCCCTTTGTAATCGTCAGGGGATGTAAACGCTTGTTAATAACGTGAATTTTAATGCCCAAATGTAACCAAACTTAACCGAATATTATTGAAAAGATTTTGAACGACTACAAGGAGGTTGCTAAATTTATCATACATTAAAAAATTTGCTGCTACTGAAATATTTAATGAGTAGATAGTGCCGAGGGACCATAAACGTCCTTACATTACAAAAAAATTACAGGGAGGGGGGCAGGGGTCTTGCTGAGTGCGACAAGGGGGGACGGGGGGTCTACGGCAACGTGACCTTCGCCGTTAATCAAAAAATTTTACTGAATTTTATACCGAATCCTTGGATTTCTGATAAATAGAAATATTATTTATTTGTTCGTTACAAAAGATTTTTATTGATTTATTTAAGATTTATTATGAAAATAAAATAAATATTTTTGACTATCAAAATTTGTGTATTATCAATCAAAATTTATCATGTCAGGGGGGGTTGTTTAGTTTTTGTGACGTAATATTTACAGGGGGGTACAAAAAGTGTGACACAGCGTGACAACCGGGGGGACGGGTCAAAAAAGCTAATTTTAGTGTGACGTATTTTATGAACAGAAGGTGATATCTGACTGATTAGTATATTTATTAATTATTTAAGGTCCTCGACAGAAAACACAAAACAGTACAGTTAATCTTAAAATCAGTAGATGGCGATGTACTGGCAATAAACTGAATTTATATTCTTTACATGTTCTGCTGATGAGTACTAATAATCTTGAAATCGCAAATTCTTCGAATTGTACTGACCAAAAACTTAACATTCTTTGTCAATATATTTCTATTCATACATAATTACAAATATTGTATCTGGTATTAAAAAAACTAACTGTCTTCACGTCATCACATCCGTTTATCTATTTATGAAATTAGATTGTTTTTTTATTTTATTTCATGGGAATCTAATACACGTAAACTGCTTATTGAATTAACAATTTATCATGCTTTTTGCGCACAGCGAGTTTCATTCCAAGAAAGTTTACATTTAGTTTAATTAAAGTACATTACTAGGTCGGAATTTACTTTCTGTACGTATGAAATATGAGGTCAATTTAAGTTGAAGGTACAGTTACATGACAAGTTCACAAGTCATCGAAGAATGCAGTTTAAAAACACTCACTACACCCACTAAACATATCTATATTTAACGTTTCGGCCCATATGGTTGTTTTCAATAGAAATAGGGAGAGTTTTTCCCCAATAATATAGTTATGTTTTCAAAAATTGGTATTTAGGTAGCAAAAATACTATGATGTACATATCTTTCGGTGATAATATCGAACGTACTAAAAGATTTCAAGATCAAATCGAAAAACAAATGAACCAATTCTACCCTTTCAAAATAGAAATTTATTACATAGGTCATAAAAATAACAAGCAACAAAAGATAGTGCATGCTATTTTTTATATAAATGATTACCATAAGTGTCAATAATCATTAAAAAAAATAACAAGACGATTTTGCCATGAAGGTCTAGAAAGTTACGCTTAATTATGTAAAAAATATGTAAACGTAGACAAACAATAGATAATAATCCAAGGTAAAATAGATGTGGCACATGTTGTGAAAAATTGAATTTACATACTTCACATCTATTATCTAACTGAAACTTTCGTATAAAATTAAAAAAAAATCGATTCAAACAACAAATATTAATTAACTAATTTAGGCATTTACTTAATACTACGTGCAAATTTTAATTAAAACTGTAATCACTATCAAAAACATATTAAATAATTAACTTTAAAAATAAACTCACCTATTAATTTGTTGTTTTTACCTATCTCTTGATCGAGCTAATTAGTTTGTTTTAATTATTTTTAAGTTACATAAGTACGTATAAATTTTTAGCTTGACAAAATTGGGAATTTAAAGTGAAAGTCAGTACAAAACAATACAACATTGAGGTAATAGTTTGACAAATAAAAAAAAATAACAATCATTATTAATAACTAATTGAACTGTCTGGTATGTTAGAATTTCAAAGAATATCGTGAAAGTAATGAAAGCTATAAAAAATAAAGTTGATCCAATTCTTGGCACTTAGATATTAGGAAAATATATTGAGCTCAGAATAAGGAGGAATGAGTCCAATAAGATTTCACCAAATCTCATATAAATAAAGGGAGGTTATTAAATATCTCACGTCAATTTCTTACCAAAAAACATTGTTGAAATTTCCTTTATTTGTTTTATCATGAATTCATTGTAGAATCTCACATTAAGAGTTCAAATCTCACGTAAATAAATAATTTCAAGGGGTTATAATTTGCCTCAATGGAAGATCAGTCTTTCCAATAACTTCTTTTTGTATTAAATTTATTAATATTTCGAAAGAGATTTCTCTAACAGCATTCAATGAAACTATAAGCGAGTAACCGAATGAGAGGTTGGTCCAAACAAAAAAATGATAGATGGCGTGTAACCACTTCCTAAAACCGACTCTTTAAAAACTAATGTATCTGTTACCTACACATGGGGGCCGCGGCCGCGTTATGAGAATAAATAAAAAGTTGTCGATGGGAACAAACCCTTTGAAACGAAAGAGACTCATAACAAAATAATTTTTATAATAAAGGCAAGCCGTCGTGGGGTGCGTTAGCAGCGGGAATTCGGTCGGACGACCGGTGGTGGTACACATACTACGAATACGTATACGTGGGGAACAATACATCGTGGTGGTTGTCACGGGTGCATAACAAGCAGACCGAGTGGGCTGCGGAACCTTTAACAATGGAAAAACTGCCAATCGGGAGATTGGTCTCCGCGCATAATGTCCCCAGAGAACGAACGAACCAACTTTCAAGTTGGGAATCGACATAATGTAAAAACGTTTTTGAACATTATCGTGAGAATGAGAATTAAGGTCTTATGAATGGAAGGATCAATGTTGGGACCCAATAAACGACAAGACACACAAAAATACATTATTATTGTTGTGTTTTCACAATTGTGCAGCCAGATTAGGTAAATAATGAACTATGAATCCCACAAGAGAAAGGCAGAATCACAAATCATAACCATCAATTGGTACCTACATGAACGATTCAACCAGACAGAAAAAAATATTTTTGGATTTAATGGTCATAGTCCAGGATTAGCTCTACTCCTTCTTCAGTGAGAACCTCGAAGAATCTCAGTGAAAGAAAAAAGGAAACAGGCCAAAACCATCTGAATTTTTATTTATCCAGTCAATTCAGACAATTGTGGTTTAGGATTCATTCTCCTCTTTTACTGGAGGCCTCGGTAGAAATGGTTGGATTGGTGCCTTCAGTAGGATGAAACAATTCCATCGGAAAATTTCAGTGAATAAGAAGAAAGAATCCTGAATATTAACTGATATAAATGGAATTCCTTTTTCAATGAGGTGATTAAGTCAATCCGAATGATTATGATCCGGGATTCATTCTCCTTATTCACTGAAATCATCGGATAGAATTGCATTATTCCACTAAAGACACCCATCCAGCCATTCTAACCCAGAACTCCAGTGAATGAAGAGAATAAATCCTGAACCACGATCATCAAAATTGACTGGATAAATAAAAGACTCTGATGTTAAGTTCAGATGGTCGTGGGCAAGAATTTGCTCACATCCTTTAACGAGTCCTTAGATTGAATCACTTCAATCCACTGGAATAATTTATCCAATCAAACCAGATGGTTGTGGTCAAGGATTTATCTTATCTTTTTAGTGGAGTAATTCCACCCGAGGACTTCACTTAAAGAGAA
This sequence comes from Agrilus mali, assembly GCA_029378335.1. Taxonomy (NCBI): domain Eukaryota; kingdom Metazoa; phylum Arthropoda; class Insecta; order Coleoptera; family Buprestidae; genus Agrilus; species Agrilus mali. The sequence continues at coordinate 9,812,051 of CM055663.1, read as the reverse complement.
CAAATTCCGGACCATAACCATCTAAAATGATTGGATTAAATAATATAAAGGAACAAAGTGATTTCAACCGAGGACCTCAGTGAAAGAGGAGAATGAATCTTGAACCACGATCATCTGAATTGACTGGATTAATAAATGACTCTGATATTAAATTCAGATGGTAGTTGACAAGAATTTGCTTACATCCTTTAGCAAGTCAATAGATGGAATCACTTCAATCCACTGGAATTATTTACCCAATCAAACAGATATTGTGGTCAAGGATTCGTATTATCTCTTTAGTGGAGTAATTCCATCCGATGGCTTCACTGAAAGAGAACGAATTCTGGACCATAACCATCTAGAATGACTGGATTAAATAATATAAAGGAACAAAGTGATTCCAACCGAGGACCTCAGTGAAAGAGGAAAATGAATCCTGAACCACGATCATCTGAATTGAATGGATAAATGACTGAAGTTGAACTTAAATGGTAGTTAACAAAAATTTGCTCATCTCCTTTAGCAGTGATGGAATCACTTCAATCCACTAAATAAAAAAGGAATGAATGTTGAAATACGACCATCTGAATTGACTGGATAAATGGAATCCAGATGCTCATGTGCCAATATTCTTTCTCCACAACCACTAACTCAAAAAATGTTCTTTGCAAATATTTACTATTAAGATATTTCGGATTTTATAAACAATATTGTTCTATAATATGTCGCTAATTTGTTACCAAATCCAAAAATTTGTCGCTCGGGCCATTTAGCCATAATCAGCTTGATATCAAGCTAACACTACATATAGCGTATCACGAAAAGGAAATTTCATAGGATATTACTGTAAAGACCATAATTTGTCGCTGAAAGATACATTCAACAAATTTGTCGCTTGGTTTGTCTCCAGCTGATAAGCAAAAAAACTGCTGGAAAGCCATCAAACTCTCGAAAGGTAACGTGTTGCCCAACTTGAGGGAAACAGGGAAAACCTAATTTAAAAAATTTGGTAAATAAATCCGATCTCTTAAAACTAATGTAAAAAAGAACTTCTTGATTAATTGTTTGATTGTTTTCCAGCAGTTTTTCGCTTATCAGTTGGAGATAAGACTAGCGACAAATTATGGTCTTTACAGTAATATTCTACGACATTTCCTTTAGAGATACGCTATGTGTAGCTAGCATACCAGCTGATTATGGCTAAATGGCACGAGCGACAAATTTTTGGATTTGGTAACAAATTAGCGACAAATTATAGTGCAAGTCAGAAAACGGAAAAATAACTTTGTCGTGCTACCTTGATATACGACGTCTATTTCTCTATGAAAATCGAACAAGATTTGAAAATTTTCTCACCAAATTGAAAGAGATCAAGGCTGACGGAGTTAACTCCAATAACATCTTTAGAGGGAAAACAATCGCTTATTGTTAAACAAAAACACAAATCTTTTTTGAATTGTTGATAAAATAGTAAGTTATTAAGCAATAAAAATATGTTTAAAATGTTTTCAAACATGTATTAAGTAATTGTAAAAATGGTGGATGAGCTGGGCACATCATTTTGTCCATGAAGTAAACTACAACGTACAAAAATTTCTAGAAGTGAATAGTCGGAACTAAAAAACATTTAATTTAATAACCTGTAATTGTGCAAAATAACGTTACGTCCGTGCTCACTTAAAAATTTCTTTATTAATAAATTAAACAAAAAATTATACTATCTATCGATTAAGTGCCTAATTTTAATTACAAAGCTGTAGGCAAGGGAACAGTTTAGAGACAAAAATAAATACTGAATTAAAATCGTTGATTAAGTTACCTACTATCAGAAGGTAAATTAACAACTTTTACTAATGACTTACTACACTAGTGTTATGTAAATCGATGAAATTTTAATAAAAAAGATAATAGAGGAATATTTATTGTATTTTACAATATTTAGACGTAAATGTGTTCTAAATAAGACCTAAATAATGTGTTGGCGATAACATTTGAAAAAAAATTTAACCAGATGTTTGAATAGTCTTGTTGTCAAGCCTGTCCCTATAACATTTGTATTGGTGTGGAATAAAAAGAATCGCCTGTGCGGCCCCCTATTTAACACACCGCCCATGGACGCTTTTTGAATTTATTGTTGTTGAACCGATGAATCGACCACGTCTGACCGACCGTTTTGACGGAAAGGCCGAACGTTTAAGTCTTTTGAAAAAAGCCGAGAGAGTCTCGAAAACTAACAAGAAGACTGAACATGCGAAGAAGGCAGCAGGTAGACAGACAGCAAAGAGCAAAGAGAACCAGGACGACAGCTATACTAGTAGAAGCGACAGATTTCGGCTTTGAATGGACAGACCATGCACCCACCATGAGTACGTGACGGGTAGGTAGATTCTAGATTTTCGAGAACTGGCACAATTTGTCTTTTTTCTACCGCCGAAAGACGAACCAGAAGAATACGTAACAAGCGAGACAACGACAAGAAGAAGTTCGACTGACCATCCATCGGATCGACTGGTTGGTTAGTTGGTTGGGTTAGTTCCAAGATTTACGACAATACAATTACCCTAAGTTAGTATTATTACTACTACCACCTTAGGCCATATCTAAATACCACAACAGACTATTTTGAAATATGGTCACCAGCAGCTAGACTGACAGACAAAATGTGCAAGCAACAACATAACATAAACACCTCCTACTATTCCGCGAAGCGTTAATTGCATATTTTGACATAACTGTCGAAAACTCTTGCTAAGCATGTTATCATTGTCGACAAATCGTTTTAGTTTATGATGACGTTTGAATTTTTGACAAGGTGATTAAAAATCAAGAATAACAACTAGGTAACTACCTACACACCTACAATAAATAATAAATCATTTAATGTAAACTTCTGCTGCTTCCAGCAACGATTCGTTTAAATTTCAGCATAAGGAGAACTAGAAATTGGACTCAAATTATCTGAAATTAAATACGAGTTTTTCAATGGGAAAAGAACGTGGTAAAGACTTTCCCAAACTATTTTAGTTAAGGTTATTATTTATTCGCAATAAAGTATTTTGGGTCGTGCTTTGACCTACCACAACCAATTAAATCATACTATAATAGTCAAGTCTACTGACTGCCTTTATTAGGTAGAAAATATTGAAATTAAAAAAGTTATTACACTTGATCTCAACTTTCTATGGAATATGCTATCAATCAAATCTGCTGCTCAATAGTGTCGTTATCAAAATAATTTCGGTAGATACAACACAAGCAGAATATATAAAACATCTAAACCAAAACTATTTGGTTGGCCTTCAGTTTTTTTTGTCTCTCTTCCTCTGGAGATTAGAGGTAGGTAGGTACCCCTCCCCGTAGATAATAGATGGGAAAAATTCTTCACATCAAAAATAGCTCGTGTTCCTTTGAGACCCCGAGGATGCGGTTAAAAATCACGTCTCGAAAATATTTCATCGTGGAGACTTCCTGTGAAGCCAAGAAACCCATAGCCAGGCCAGCATCCGACATCTGGCTGCCATTTCGGCGCATTACCCCATCTCACTTTAACCCACGATGACCTATCGCGACTCTTTCTCTCTCTCACACCCTCTGTCTGCCGTTTCAACCCCGTTACAACACAATCGACAGCGACAAGGGCTGATATCCACTACTGCTACTATCCCCTCCCCTCCCTCCTCTCCCAGCCCCCGACTGACTGGCCTACCCAGCAGCGAAGCATACGATATTATACACCGTTTCCTCACTCACTAGGTCACCTTTGTTACCCCTCAAAAACCACCCTAATTGGACACACATTATTATTTGTTTGAGTACCTGGATTCAAACCGTAGCGTGCTGGTGGTGATGCTTTTGACTTCAACGGAAATTTTTGTCAACTATGATTTACACGGGTCCAACATGGGCGGAATTTTGTTTGTGACACTGCACATTACAAATCTTTTTCTGAATTTAAAAAATCATTAACGTTTTTATTTACGGATGGTTACCAAAATCTACATTAATCAATAAATTAATATTAAAACAGTAACAATAGTAACTTGCACAATTATTTGAAATATTTTTTTTGTGGAAAGCAAATGTTTTAATAATAATTTCTTTCTCGTCAAAATTTACCTAATAAAAAAATATCAGTTAATTGAACATGTTATGTTGAAAAATACCCATGTTGTTTTTTTCGATAACTAAATTGATTTCAGGAATTGTACATCTTTTAACTATTATCGCAGTGGCGTCAGTATTGCAGGCGAAATTCCTATGTTTTAATTTCTTTATCTCTCGTCGACATTTTTGTGTTGTCACCAAGTCTAAATATAAATCGGCTTTCTTTAAAAATGTCACGTAGTCAAAAACTGGAATTTTAGTGCGCCAATAAATCATTAAATTGTACGCAGAGGGCCCCGATTTTATAGCAGCTACTTCCAGGAAAAGCTAGCTACCCCAGCCCATCGAAGATTTTGTCTACGATATATAATACCTACAATGCTACCTATGCTGACAAAGCATTTTATGGTTGTCTAGGGTTTTATTTTTGGAAAGTAACTTTTAGACGATTCGATTCCTTCGTACAAGAAACAAACATTCTTCGACCAAGGCTATAAGATAATAATGTGGATCCTTACATGAAATATTCCCTCAACAGAAGTTATGTTCTCCTGATAGCATTTATTTTTTAATTTTCAAAGCAACTGAAGTACATAACTAGAGTTTGTCTGAAGTGGTTGGGGGTTGGTTGATCGTGGTTGTTACAATTAAGTAGAAATTATCGGGGACTTACCCAGGGCCAGTTTGCCTATATCCTTGAAACGTTGTTTGTTGTTGGGACTGCTTCAGGCTATTCTGATAAATAGAGGGACCTGTGGGGGGTTGTTGTGAGCCGTTGGCGAAGCCACCGTGCGGTCCTGACTGGCTAGACGTGGTGACTCCCCACACTGTGGTCACAACTGACAATTGTTGTTGAGCTGCGGTGCCAGTTGGCGACCAGTCCCTGAAACAGGACGGTCTAATTACTTCCGGAACTCACTCTACATTTTATTTTGCTTTTCAATGACATTCCGCAAGACACCAAACAAAAAAAAATTAAATTCCAAAACACTTCACAAGAATTGCCATCACTAACAGGTGTTCGTCTCACAGTTCTTAAAACACAAATCCACCCTTTGAAGCACTTATATATGTTAAGTTAAAACACTGGTTAGAAATTCCGACAAAAAAACGATTAAGGGGTAGTTTTTGGATAAGAATTATAAAAACGCGACTATTGAAATGCGTAATTTACTAATGAAATCAATTTGAAGACGAAATTAGTGAAAGTCGATTTTTAATTAAATTTTACAAAATTATGAAAAAAACTTGTCCGATAAGAGACGATTTCTAGTTAAAAACGTATTTTCTGATTTGTTTTGAAAATAAACCGCCAAACAGCTGTTTTAAGTTATGCAGAGCATTACACGCGTGTTCACGGCATTGCATACTCTCAGGTACGAAAATTAAATTATTCGCGGTGCCTTTTAAACAGGCGGACGTGTTGTGACTTTTACGACGATCTTAAAACGTTTTTTAAGCACTGCAAGCAATTTTATGAGGAAACTTACTTGTAAATTTTGTTTAGTCTAAAAGTAAAATTTTGATATCACACAAATTAAAATGATTTTAACAAAAATTTTTCTCTACTAGGTATATTTCCATCGTTTTTCGCGCTTTTTGAAATTTGAAATTGTTAGATTCATTTAACTCTTAGAAGAATTAATTTAACTTTTACAAGGGAAGGATTAATTTAGTTAAAAAAATGCAATTTTTTACACGTAATTTCAACTTTTTTAGTTTTTCGAAGATCAATTTGTGAAGTGCAATTTTAATGGTAATGGTTAACTTTTTTTAACACTTGATTTAGCACTCTTGTTAACACTTCATAATTTTTCAAATTTAAAATTTTCTTCATTAAAAAATATTTAATGTAAAATAAACTTTGTACACTTTATTCCACAATTTGATCAATATTAGGCACTTTTTTTTAAAAACCATCAACTTTTTTTCACACTTTTTTTTAAACTTTTTTTACCACCAATTTATATAATAAACCTGTATTTGAGTTTTTTATAATTTTTTTCAACTTTCTATCCACAATTAGTTAAGTTGTTACGATCACCAACACTATTTTCAATTATTTTAGTGTAACACGAAGATATTTACCTATAAGTGTATCCCAGCATTTGACCGCACTCATAAAGGAAGTAGATTTCGCAGCAATATAAACTTTATTAAGGATCAATCAAATCGCGATCGAATACGTCTCATATCTAACTTTGAGAGAATGTCACACTATCGGCGGATCGTATCTACGCGCGTGTACACTCTACCGCTAACAGCATTCAACTGTCTTCTGCCTGTGGGAGAAACAACGGCACGTAGTCACGGTGGTGGGGATTAGGGGAAGTTGACCCGAGCAGCTCATTCTCCTCCATTCCGTGCGGCCACAATATCGGTTATAGAGCGCGACGTTGCCAGATCGGTGCGAACAACCGTGGGTGGATGGGCTCCCGTCCCTCTACACTCACACAACACGCAACTTTATGAGAGGATTGTGGATCACTTGGTGTTCTTGACTGGCGCGGTATGCGCCGCGACTCAACGGATTGCCTTGTCGTTGCTGCCGTGCTGTTGCTTGCGCTCTTTACCATTACGAAAAATAACTCTCATAAAATGTACGTGAGCCAGAGCGAGAAGGCGTTAAGTGGAATCTTTGATGAGAACAATGTAGGCATAACGACTTCGTATGATAAAAAAAAGAAACCAACACTGAGCCTATAATATGTACCCATGTAACTATGTGACTGTACATCTAAACGTGACGTCTTCGTAATATTTGTTTTAGTGTTTTATATGCATGTAGTTGTCTAAACATAAAATCCGGTTCATATGTTTTATTTTTATGTAACAAGTTCAATATTCAGTCATTCATTGAGTAATTGTTTTGATACCATCGCATAAGAACTACACCACACGATAGAGCATGAAGATTCAAACAGAAAATTCCTTTCCCGTTTTTCAATGCGATGTGTAGTTCCAAAGTTATTTGAGTTTGAAAATAATACCAGCTTGCGCGCGCAAGTGGACGCACAGTGCCTTCGTTTGGCCTAAACGCCGCACAGAATCCTCGCTTAGCCTAAGCGCCGGCCGCACAGGAAATTCGTTTGGCCTACGAGATGCGCGACGCACTGCACCCTCTCGCTTGGCTCAACCTCCATTACGCGCTGCAGGTACGGCCGCAGGTCTATTGACGATATTGGCGTATGCTGCCAAGTTCATCTTGTTGCTCTCAAACTATTACTATAATTTGATAACGAACTCTTGTACTAATTAGAAATATGTGGGTACATAAAACCCATGGTTTGATACGTCTCAATAATTCGAAAATGGCCTTATAGTCGAAATATGCAGATAAGTCCGAATAATTGTGAAAATAGGTTTGTGTAACGTATCAAACCAAGAGTTTTACTTCCAATCGTATTTTAAAAACGTTTCACTTAATCACAATCTCAATTATTATTGCTTATCACATATCGATTTTTATGTCCTAAAATAATTGTCATTAACAATAAAAATTAAGTTTATCCAAATGATCTCCGAATTGACGTTTCATTCACTTTGGATTAGATTATGGTGTGAAAAGATTCCTCCTCGTCCTCATCCTCCCTCAACTGATGTTATTTACAAAAACGTAGTTTTCACTGGAATTATAACCTTACCAAAAAGACTTCAAGCCTTAAGCCCAAAGCCCTTATTGAAAGTGTTTTGGTCTTTAAAATACGAATTACATTTTAATATCCAAGGACTTACGTCGAAAAGTAATTAAGTTCAAAGAGCGAAACACCTGAGAAGGGGATTAAACCAAAAGGGCTTCACACACATCGAAAAGCTTCTTGAAGTCCTTGTTTTATTAAGGATGATCCAAAGAAGTGTGTTTTTATTGGAACTTTATTGTTAGATTATTACTACAATAACTAAAAACAATAAGTCCATCTGAACACTTAAAACATGAAGTGCTCATACAGGCTCAATCAATAGAAAAAATAAATAATATCTAACCCACAAAAAAATACGAAAAATAAAAAATCATATGTAAACATAAATGCCACACTTTTGCTTTGTATTTTGAACAAGTTTTAAGCACTTTGAAAGGACTTCAAGTTCTTTAAAACGGTTTCAAGTACATTAAAAAGGCATCAAGCAAGCACTTTAAAAAAGCTTCGAGCAGTTAAAGTGCTTTTTAGCTCTTGAAGGTCTTGAAGTAGGTACATTTTCAAGCACAAAAAGCTAAAGCTCTGTCCAGCTCTGTCTGTAATATACCTACGCAAATATGAATTTTATTGAGTTTGACCAAAAAAGAAACATTTTTATAAATAAAGTTGGTTAAAAAAGGAAAGGGGAGGGGACAGAGGTTACCTTTACATACCATAACCAAATATGATAAAAAGGTCGCCTTGGTTTTGTTTTTTTCTAACAAAATTATTCATGAGAAGTGATTTTATTTTCAGCTGTTTCTTTTTTCTCATTGTTTGTTTTTTCATGTATAGCATATAAGAAGTTGATTTGATAGCAAATTTTTTTTTATTTAGAACTCGTTTTGTTTAGGGACCATTCAAAGCGATAAAAACTACAGAAATCTTAAATTAAGACATTTCCACTATATTTTCTTTATAAATCCACCTTTTGAGACCAGTACTATGAAGATGAATATGTTTTTAATTTTTTATCATAAAAAAGACAGGTAACCGTAAAGGTGTATAATTACCAAAACTTTTTGTTATTATGTACTGACTAAAGAAGTTTTTGACGAAATAGTTTCATTGAAGTATTCGTGAATTGGTTTACAGGAACAAGTAACGTATATCAAGCTAGCACGACAAAGTTATTTTTCCGATTTCTAACTTGCACTATAATTTGTCGCTAATTTGTTACCAAATCCACAAATTTGTCGCTTGTATGCTATCTTGATATCAAGCTAGCACTACACATAGCGTATCTCGAAAAGGATATGTCACAGGATATTACTGTAAAGGCCATTTGTCGCTGAAAGATGACACATTCAACGAATTTGTCGCTAATCTTATCTTCAACTGATAAGCAAAAAACTGCTGGAAAACCATCACACTGGCACTACATATGGCATATCTCGAAAAGGAAATGTCGTAGGATATTACTGTAAAGGCCATTTTTCGCTAATTTGTCGCTGAAAGATGACACATTCAAAAAAAACTTTTCACTAGTCGGATCTCCAACTGATAAGCAAAAAATTGCTGGAAAGCCATAAAACTCTCGAAAGGTAACCTGTTGCCTAACTTGGGGAAACAGGGAAAAACCTAATTAAAAAAAAAATGGTAAATAAATCCGATCTCTTAAAACGAATGTTACAAAGAACTGCTTGATTAATTTTTGATGGTTTTCCAGCTGTTTTTCGCTTATCAGTTGAAGATAAGACTATCAACAAATTCGTTGAATGTGTCATCTTTCAGCGACAAATTATGCTCTTTACAGTCATATCCTACGACATTTCCTTTTCGAGATACGCTATTTGTAGTGCCAGCTTGATATCAAGCTAACATAGCAGCTGATTATGGCTAAACGGCACGAGCGACAACTTTTTGGGTTTGGTAACAAATTAGCGACAAATTATTATAGTGCAAGTCAGAAATCGGAAAAATAACTTTGTCGTCCTAGCGTGATATACGTGAACAAGTAGATATTATAAATTATAAAGAGAAATATCTGATGTGATAAGTAATTTTCCTCATCTTCCAATTATTTACAATTTAAACAAGCACTAGATCTGACACCTTCCATTTATCGCAGCAATTAAACGGTTAGAAAGTACACACCTAGTTAGTACCCCATTATCAATATTGAAGCGGATCCAATAGGTATATGCACATGTGATGTACTTACTTTTTCTTCAAGTGAAAATTGACCTTACTTATACATACCTACAATAGTACTTATGTACTTACTCGCCAAGGTTAGTTTTCTTCCACTTGCCTTTCTTCAATAATTATACTACGTACTTACAAGACTGTCTCGTATTACTGTCTGCTGTGATTTTAAATGATCCTATTGTTGTCCGTCTTTTATTTTAACCTTAATTGTTTAATTAAAAATTCACTTACGATTAGATGTGTTAAAAGTGAAATAATATACGTATGTACAATTTTTCTGCCAATAAAATAAAAATTCTTATACAAATCTAGATGTGTAAATGTAATAACTTGCTTTATGTCGTATGTAGAAGTGTGCTATAACAGCTTTATTACCAAACGATTGCCTAATAATACATAGTTAATTAAATTAGCAAGGGAAGCCATCCCAATGACATGACTAAGGATAAGACTAATCAATTTTAATTATAAAGCAAAAAACTAACTTATATTTGAAAATTCACCAATGGTGTCAACTTCAGGTATCACAGATGATGAGAAAAAAATTTGTTAACAATAGTTAATTGGAACTGAATATTAAAAATCAGGACCGGAATCAGGAGCCTACAGTTCTCGGGGATGACTATATTTGCTAGGTATTGTTATACTGACGATGGATACTTTCAAAGCCTTCGATGTTTTAATAAACAAAACTTCATTGATGATCGTACAGACTATATCAATCTCGTAAATGCCCCCAGTTAATAACATTTAAATATATTTTTTTAATGTCTGTACTCAAAACACATACGTAATCCATTTTCCCATTGCAATTGCAACGTAGTCGTGTCCAATGTAAATCACATTTATTTTCGACAGTAACCTATTTGTTTAACATTTCATTAGTTATAGATACATAGAAAGGAATATTATTTGTTGTTGGTGTTGTTCCCTGTTAACATATTTCACGTGTGTGTACGTTTTAATGTGACCCAGTATGATTTATCGATGGCCATGTCCGCGGGCATTCAATTTACAAAAAGCTTTACAGATGGTTTCATTTGTTTAATGTAATTACCTATCTAATGTGGCGATATTTCAATTACCTACTAGTAGCGTTTTCGTTTGCTTTGTTGATGGTTGCCAATAAAGACAAAAAGGCACGATTGCGTGCAGCCAACCGCGATACCGCGTTATTAGAAACCCTCCCCCCGGTGGTTGTACGTTTATTAATAATGCACGGATACAGTTTGCTTTTTTTCCTGTTACTGCTTCCAAGTATGAACACGGCCAGGGCTACTGAATCTTGCATTAAGAACATAACACTCTTTGTATACCTATACATTTCGATATACCTAATCAACAAGTACATGTCATTTTCACAAAGAGAAACAACATCCACAAAGGTTTTCACCATTCTTCAAGAGAAATATTGCAATCTAGTTCGTCTAGTTAGTCCTTGCGGATGCTTAAACCATCGAGAAAAATATCTGCTAGGTTTTTACCAAACTTCCAAAGATATTTCAACCTACTACATTACTAAAGCCTTGATAGATCTGTGGACCATCGAGAAGTAAGTATCTGTTGCGCTTTTACCATTCTTCCAGAGATACATCGCAACCTACCACGAAAGTTCTGGTAGACAAGTGGATCTTAGAGAAACAACATCCACGAGATTTTTAGCATTCTTTCAACCATAGGTATATTGCAACTTGCAGTCTGCACAATTACTCAAGCCGTATTATGCTTCTAAATACTTAGACCATTCAGCAATAACATCCACAAGGTTTTCACAATTATTCCAGCAGTATATTGCTACCTATTACGGTACTAAAGCTTTGTGAAATCACGTGGACCATCCAGAAATAATATCCACAAGATTTTTAGCATTCTTCCAGTAATAGATTACAACCCTCAACATTATTGAAGCTCTGTTATCCTTTTTAGTACTTAGATCAACCCCAGGTTTCACGCACAAGATTGAAACCCAGTTAAATATGTAGAGCATATGGAAACAACAACCACAAGGTTTAACCATTCTTCCAGACATAGTGCAAACTATTACATTATTGAAACCTTGCTTTTCTTTTAATACGAAGATATTTATTTTGGTAGCAACATTTGATAAATTATCTTTTAACCATGCAAATAAGTTTATATCACTTACCAGAACTTGCGTAAGAGTTTGCAATGTATCTCTAGAAGAATGGTAAAAGCCCAACAGATACTTATTTCTCGATGGTCCACAGATCTACCAAAACTTTAGTAATGTGGTAGGTTGCCATACACTTGGAAGATTGGTAAAAACCTAGCAGATATTTTTCTGGAAGGTTTAAACGTCTGCAAGGGCTTTCGTAACGAATTATATTGCAATAAATCTCTGGAACAATGGTGAAAACCTTTGTGGATGTTGTTTCTCTATGGTCCACGTATCTACCAGAACTTGGACAAGAGTTTGCAATGTATCTCTAGAAGAATGGTAAAAGCCCAACAGATAGGTACTTATTTCTCAATGGTCCACAGATCTACCAAAGCTTTAGTAATGTGGTAGGTTGCCACACATCTGGAAGATTGGTAAAAACCTAGCAGATATTTTTCTGGATGGTTTAAACGTCTGCAAGGGCTTTCGTAACGAATTATATTGCAATAAATCTCTGGAACAATGGTGAAAACCTTTGTGGATGTTGTTTCTCTATGGTCCACGTATCTACCAGAACTTGGACAAGAGTTTGCAATGTATCTCTAGAAGAATGGTAAAAGCCCAACAGATACTTATTTCTTGATGGTTCACAGATCTACCAAAGTTTTTAATGTGGTAGGTTGCCATACATCTGGAAGATTGGTAAAAACCTAGCAGATATTTTTCTGGATGGTTTAAGCGCCTGCAAGGGCTTCCGTAACGAATTATGTTGCAATAAATCTCTGGAAGAATGGAGAAAACATTTATGGATGTTGTTTCTCTTTGGTCCACGTATCTACCAGAACTTGGGCAAGAGTTTGCAATGTATCTCTAGAAGGATGGTAAAAGCCCAACAGATAGGTACTTATTTCTCGATGGTCCACAGATCTACCAAAGCTTTAGTAATGTGGTAGGTTGCCACACATCTGGAAGATTGGTAAAAACCTAGCAGATATTTTTCTGGAAGGTTTAAACGTCTGCAAGGGCTTTCGTAACGAATTATATTGCAATAAATCTCTGGAACAATGGTGAAAACCTTTGTGGATGTTGTTTCTCTATGGTCCACGTATCTACCAGAACTTGGACAAGAGTTTGCAATGTATCTCTAGAAGAATGGTAAAAGCCCAACAGATAGGTACTTATTTCTCAATGGTCCACAGATCTACCAAAGCTTTAGTAATGTGGTAGGTTGCCACACATCTGGAAGATTGGTAAAAACCTAGCAGATATTTTTCTTGATGGTTTAAGCATCTGCAAGGACTTCAGTAGCTAACTAGATTACAATATAGCTCTGGAAGAATGATGAAAACCTTTGTGGATGTTGTTTCTCTGTGGTCCACGCATCTACCAGAACTTTCGTGGTAGGTTGCAATGAAGAAGTCTAGCAAATATTTATTTCTCGATGGTCCACGGATTTACCAGGGCTTTATTAAAGGGGTAGGTTGTAATATACCTCTTGATACATGGTAAAAACCTAACAGATGTTTGTTATTCGATTATCTATGTAGATGTCTACCTGGACTTCAGTAAGGTAATAGGTTGCGATATATCTCTAGAAGAACGGTAAAGGTCAGAAGCTACGTATTTTTAAGGTTTTTAACGAAATAAACCAATTCTTCAAATAGACCTGGTAACTCTTGTGATACTTGCTTTAAAAAATGTTATTGAGACATTAATAAGTGTACACCCGTATAAACCGTGGATAGTGCATAGTAAGCCCATGACGGTACCACAACCGAAGAGAAGTAGTTCGAAACCCGAAACGCCCTGTATGTTGACACGCCGCGTGAAGTGAGCAAATACCTCCTTGTCCGTTTTGATATCGCTGTCCGGACAAACCTACACAATAATTGCGTGTCATAGTGTAGCGGAGCGTATGTTTACCGTTTAGCATTGGTTGATAATTAGGCGGAGTAATTGAAGTTACGTTGTCGACGGAGCCCGAGAGCCGGTTCGGAACGTTTCCGAACCAACCACGCCACGGCTATATCGCACTCGGTGACAAGACAGGTTGAATGCCACAGACAACAAATCACCATGTCGTACTGCAGATATGCGGCAGCGAGTGAACGGCGCTGCGGCGGCGGAGGAGGACGCCAGCGCCGTCGTCGACAACGACCGACGACGCCGTTTCCACCGCCTATTCTCCTCTGCCTCTGAAATATTTATTTCGATCCCTACTCTTTCGGAATAAATCTTACCTTCACGGGTGGAAAACTAACTAACTACCTACGGATGGACGGACAAACTGAGCGAGAGAGAGGCAGAGACCTGACGATGAGGGAAGTCAAGTCGAAGCCCAAACCCGGCTCTGGTCTGTGTGCTCCACAGCTCCGTGAGTAATAATCATCCAGCCTGTCCCGCACGTATGGTATGGTATGGTCCACGACGCGACGACGGTGGTATGTGCGTCGTTGCGCTCGTGCAATCCTTTCTTTTTAAAGGAGGAAGAAAAGGAACGAGAAGCGGGAGCGAAGCGGTAGGTGATCGGCGCCCGATGCCAATTGTGAATTGGCAAACACGAACGAAAGTATTCCGCGCGAAGATTAGATTGTTTCGATTTTAATCGAGCGCGCGCCTTCTCTAATCGTAAAACAGGAACTGTTTAACAGACAGTGGCGTCGGACTGCAAAGGAAACAAAATATTACAAAAAATTTCATTGACAGTTAGTCAACTGTTGATATAAATAAAAAGATACTTTTTGACAATTCGTCCTGACCTGAAAAATAGTGAAATCCATTTTTGACCAGTACTTAATTCGTCTTAAATTTCAACTTCCCTTCTAAGGATTATTAAAAATCTGATTGATACCTATGTATTTACTTAGGGTAATCAAATGAAAGCAGAACCCTTAATATAATATTTTAATCATTTATACTTAGTTAGTTGGTGTAGAAAAGCTGTTCTGTATAAATTCTGATGAAAGGATAACGTCACTAAAAAGAAATTCGACCAAACCACAATGCGGTTGATATCCAGTATGACTGTAATATTCAATAAGCATTAAGTAGGTACCTATGACTAATTTAGTCCTTGATTACAAAATTAGTCTGGAAATTTTTAATACGTCATACAATACTGTAGTAATAAAGTGAACAGAATCACTGTAGAGAAATCCTTTTGAATTACGCAAATTATGTGGTCTAGCAACTTTAGCATCCGATGTTTGATAGAATTGCACCTCCACATCTTCCTGTTTGGGAAAAAACTTACATTTTACGAAAATTGGAACATGTCACATATCTAACTATACAAATATTTACTAGCAGCAATACCCGGCGTTGGTTGCCCGGGTAAGAATATATAACACGTTTGATGGAACATTCTAGAATATTCGCGAATTTAGAACTATCCAGAACATCCCATAATGATTCAAAACATTCTCTAACTTTTTTAACACTCTAGAACATTTTTGAATAATCTTCAAGATTCTGGAACATTCTTGAACATTGCCAAATCATTCTGAAATGTTATATGTAATAAAACATTCTTTCACTTCTTAGAATATATTTGAACTCCCGGTAACATTCTAAAAAAATCTGCTACATTCTCATCCCCACTCCGTGCTGTTTGCTGGGTGAGTAGTGACATCAGTAGACGCCTGGCGGGGATGACTAATCGATTGATAATAATTGATCAGTTATCGACCACTGAGAGTTGAAGATTATTACAGTACTAATATCGCTATTAAAAATTGGGGGTTGGTGGTAGAAAGGTGAAAATTTAGGGTTGTATGTATTTTTGTATGCTGTATCATAAAAAAATAAAAACAAAAAATTTTGTCCAAAAAATTAAAAAAACAATTAGGGGTGGACCACCCTTAACATTTAGGGGGATAAAAAATTAATGTTAGCCGATTCGCAGACCTAACCGATATGCATACAATATTTCAGGAAATCGGTCTCCTTTAGTTTATTCCTATTATTTTATAACATTAATTTAAACTTCTTACTTCCTCTATTCTTGCGATTCTTGACCTTTCTGTCTCTTTTCCAATCCTCATTTATGATTTTTTTATCCACCCGTTTATACCCTTTCAATTCTTTTGGCAAAAGCAGATTTTTCACATCCCTAACAAGTATTACGAATTATAATCTAGGTAATCAGGTCTTCCTTAGCTCCTTATTCCTTTTATTTATATACATCTTGATATCTAAAAGCTGTCTTACCGTTCTGTCTCTTATTTTCCTCGGCGACTCTCAGTGCTTTCTGTTCTCCTGCTTTTTCCAATACATCCTATTTTATGATCTCTTTATCCACCCGTTTTAATACTCCCTTTTCAATTCTTTTGGCAAAAAGCAGATTTTTCACATCCCTAACTAAGTATAATTACGAATTATAATCTAGGTAATCAAGGTCTTCCTTTAGTCCTTATTCCTATTTATGTTATAGTACATCTTAGAATCGTAAAACTGTCTTACCTTCTGTCTCTTATTTTCCTTGGCGACTCCTCAGACTTTTCTGTTCCTGCTTTTTCACTACATCCTCATTTTTATGATTTCTCTTTATCCACCCGTTTTAATACTCCCTTTTCAATTCTTTTGGCATAAAGCAGATCTTTTCACATCCCTAACTAAGTATTTACGAATTATAATCTAGGTAATCCAGGTCTTCCTTTAGCCCTCCTTATTCCTATTTATGCTTATAGTACATCTTGATATCTCAAAAGCTGTCTTACCGTTCTGTCTCTTATTTTCCTTGGCGACCTCCTTAGCACCTTCTGCTGTCCAGCTTTTTCCAATACCTGCTCATTCTTATGTTCTTTCTTCATCCACCCATAATACCATATCTACCGCAATATGTATTGAAGCAGATTTTAGCTATTCTTATACCAACGTAGTCTGTCTGGCTACCTTAATAATATTATTACACCGTAAACGTTACAACGTGTTGTAATTGTAACAATCGTTTAAATTTTAATATTGCATGATGGAAAGCTAAACTTTCGAACTTTTTATTCACTCTGTGCTGATGTTTTAAAAATAATTTATCGGTGGATTAATTTGATCAGCCAGTGTGAGGAAAGAAAAAGCCCGTCAGTGAGCAATAATGTTAATAATACTGATTGGAACTTTAATTATACTTACTGTTTAACATGAATAAGTGTAACGTGTATGAGGGACTTTTTAAATTCTTGTGGTATAGATTGAACTTTGTAATAAGGCTTGATTAGTTCCATTGTTTTTTGGATAATTATTGTTATGGCTTTCTTAATGAAAAAAGCTCAGACTAATTTCTCAGCTTTCTCATTGTCGTACATACTAACATACTAATGTACATACGGGTTTAAATAATAATATTAGACGTTAATACATAATACCTATTGTAGATAGTTGTAAGTAATCGTCATCAATTTATTGTTATCATCTTCGGTTTCAAGTCATCAGATAAGAATGCATATAAGGTACATTACCATATAAATAAGTACCTAATTGTTATCAGATATAACAAAATAAAACGTATTTTGTAAAAATCCTTTTACAACGTACACTACGCATATAATTTTGTCCTTGTAGCTTAATTAAGTGTGTACACAATACTTATTATTAAATCATCTAGGAGTTGTTATACATGCATAGGTAATAGATAAATATAAAAAATACTGTGTATTCGTAAACTGGATGTTACAGAATGTGTTAATTTACCTACTACAAGGTAGAAAATTTTATTATCTACAACACTTTTTCAAGTTTATTTGTGATTTGTGTAGGTACGTGATGTGTCCTTGGTTTGCTGATAAATAAATCCGTATATGAATAATTGTACCTACATATGTAGATAGGTACCTACTCGAAAATATAGTTTAGTTAAAAACAATATAACAATTTACATACATAGTAGACAGGATATAGTTAAGAAAAGAGTTTCATAAAAACAATGTGTACCAAAGATTACTATTATTTTATGTTTTTCGGCTCTTACTTTCAACGGCCGACTACTTCGTCCAACTAACAGACACTTGTAAAGCGTCACGTTATTTACAACTTAATAATTCATAATATCTGTTTTTGTGAAATTTGTTTATCTTATCTTCATTGTTGTTCGTTAAAAGGGACCTTAAACTATTTTTGTTGATTTTTAATTTTCCTTTTACATACTTTTGTTCTTTGAGTTTAAAAAAAGGTGATAGACAAAAAAAATTACATTATAGATATCTTGACTGTGTTGAAGAAAGAGTAGTAGGTAGGTAGGTAGTTAACTACCTAAATAAAAATTTTATCATCCATTGCATAATATTAAACAGTCAGACATTCATGTATGAAACATATTATTTATATACAATGTTGTTCAAAAATATTAAACCGTTAAATTGAAAACAACATCAATCTACCTTCCTGTTTTTGCCTACATTATCCTATGTAAAGGTAACACAAACACGGATTTACATTATACATATTGGTATAGTAAGTCACAAAAATATTTTACAATTATGGTTTATGTGATAAACTTAATATTTTTTTTGCTATTAACAGTACTCTCGTTTTCTACCATAGGGTAGCAAATTGAAGTTGAGCTTGAGCTGCATTCAATGCAGAACACATTCTTCATTTACTAATAAGTACATAATAGAAAACATAATCATTTTATTAGCTACTCAAAAACGCTTAAAATATTTTTTTAGTTTATATGATGTATTTATTTTGCCTAGGTACTTTTATAAAAATAATAAAAACTATGGTATCCTCTTCTTAATAACAGGACTGGAAGAAGATTTTTTTTTTTCGCTATTAAGAGCACTCATTTTCTAGAATGGGAAATAGCAAATATAGGTGGAGATTGAGCTTCATTCAATCCAGAATACGTTCTTCATTTACTAATAGTATACAGGGTTTTTCAAGTTGATGGGCTATTAGAAGTATATGAATTAGTAGAAGGAATTCAATTCTGAAACTTGGGCTCATTTGGTTATTGTTTATGCCGCTTCTTTTAAAAATATTTTCAAGTTCGATTTACATCCGGTTATACCGGAAGTCGATACCAACTTTGTTATTTTAAATGGAATGGTATATTTTTTACGCTGAATTCGAATAAAACGTGTAATTCTAAGGTAAGTTTGATAACCAACTTGTACACCTATGACGATCGGTTTCTGAGTTAATTTAATTTATAGAAAAAAAATCGCTACCGCAACCCAAATTATAAAAAATCATAACTTCCACAAAATACGACTTAGAGTGTTGAAATTTTTACTAGTAATAGCTGAATATTAGTGCTAACGCCTTGACAAAATTGAATTAAATAATTTATACAGAGCGTTCAAAATAAAATTCTAAAATTGAAAAACTTCAAACACGAATTACCTCGTTTTTTCAAATGGCATCTTCTATTTTATTTTTTTCAATCGATTCCTTTTTTTATCCTCTTTCGATCTATATGGATACTTCCTATTTTATTTGAAAATTTTGGCATAATTTTGAATTATTACTTAAAATAGGAAGTATCCATATAGATCGAAAGAGGATAAAAAAAGAAATCGATTGAAAAAATAAAAAATAGCAGGTGCCATTTGAAAAAACGAGGTAATTCGTGTTTGAAGTTTGTCTATACGTATTTATTTTGTTAAGGAACTATTATAAAAATAAAAACAACTACCTATAAGGTATGTGTTTGTTTACTATAATTTTTATTATCTTTTTACACGTGTAGTGAGCACCTTGTAAAAATACATATGTAAGTAATAGTTTTCCGTTTACGTATGTATTTTAATTTTTGTTTACTTTTCTTCAAATATCTATCAGTAACGTCAGTGTAATAATAATAATAATAATATAATTTGCAAACACACATTTATACAGAGGTAGGTTTCCGTACATACTTATATCCTGTTTGATTATCAAATCGGTATGTAGGTATGTATATAAAAGCGTATGTAAATAATCGTACACACGCACATAGATATACACATAAGTAGGTGCTGCGACTGTTGACGATAATTTGCAAAACAATGGATATCACTATTTATATCACCCAAAACAGTGATGCCAAATCTGTTAATCGTTTTTAAAACCATTCATTTGAAAACTAGTTTACAAATTTCTTATGTATGTACATTAAGATACCTACCTACTTATATATGCATATCTGCATTGTATATTATGTAATTATAATAAATAATAATGGTACTTAGTTATGTATGTATGTATGTATTTACTTGAAAGACAAAGATGGTTTTGTACTAATGCTGAATTGATATGATACTTAATACTTTTGCATGAAATTTCTTATCTCACTCTACTGGAAAACAACCAAAAGTAAGTAAACACATTGTGTTTTGTTGAGAATTATCAATATAAATAAATAACAGTTTCACAGTTCAGTCACCTTTCAGTTAAAAGGAAGTAGTTTTTGGCAAATATTATATTGAATTTATTGTTCAGTTTTTGGAATTTGTTTACACATATTTTTTATTTAGAATTTTGATAGTAGTTCGAGTCTGAAATATTTATTTATAATGACGTATATCAAGCTAGCACGACAAAGTTATTTTTCCGATTTCTGACTGGCACTATAATTTGTCACTAATTTGTTACCAAATCCAAAAATTTGTCGCTAGTCGGATCTCCAACTGATTAAAAAAAATTGCTGGAAAGCCATCAAACTCTCGAAAGGTAACGTGTTGCCCAACTTGGGGGAAACAGGGAAAACCTAATTTATATCATCTCTTAAAACAAATGTAACAAAGAACTCCTTGATTAATTGTTTGATGGTTTTCTAGCAGTTTTTCGCTTATCAGTTGGAGATAAGACTAGCGACAAATTCGTTGAATAATTTATCTAATCAAACCACATGGTTGTGGTCAAGGATTTATCTTATCTCTTTAGTGGAGTAATTCCACCCGAGGACTTCACTTAAATAGAACAAATTCCGGACCATAATCATCTAGAATGATTGGATTAAATAATACAAAGGAACAAAGTGATTCCAACCGAGGACCTCAGTGAAAGAGGAGAATGGATCCTGAACCACGATCATCTGAATTGCCTGAATAAATGACTCTGATGTTAAATTCAGATGATAGTTGACAAGAATTTGCTTACATCCTTTAGCAAGTCAATAGATGGAATCACTTCAATCCACTGGAATTATTTATTTACCCAATCAAACCAGATGATTGTGGTCAAGGATTCGTATTATCTCTTCAGTGGAGTAATTCCATCCGATGGCTTCACTGAAAGAGAACGAATTCTGGGCCATAACCATCTAGAATGACTGGATTAAATAATATAAAGGAACAAAGTGATTCCAACCGAGGACCTCAGTGAAAGAGGAGAATGAATCCTGAACCACGATCATCTGAATTGAATGGATAAATGACTGAAGTTGAATTTAAATGGTAGTTAACAAAAATTTGCTCATCTCCTTTAGCAGTGATGGAATCACTTCAATCCACTAAATAAAAAAGGAATGAATGTTGAAATACGACCATCTGAATTGACTGGATAAATGGAATCCAGATGCTCATGTGCCAATATTCTTTCTCCACAACCATTAACTCTAAAAATTTTCTTTTCAAATATTTACTATTAAGATATTTCGGATCTTATAAACAATATTGTTCTTTATTTCACGTATATCAAGCTAGCACGACAAAGTTATTTTTCCGATTTCTGACTTGCACTATAACTTGTTGCTAATTTATTACCAAATCCAAAAATTTGTCACTCGTGCCGTTTAGCCACAATCAGCTGGTATTCTAGCTTGATATCAAGCTATCACTACACATAGCGTATCTCGAAAAGGAAATGTCATAAGATATTACTGTAAAGACCATAATTTGTCGCTGAAAGATGACACATTCAACAAATTTGTCGCTTGTTTTATCTCCAACTGATAAGCAAAAAAAACTGCTGGAAAGCCATCAAACTCTCGAAAAGTAACGTGTTGCCCAACTTGAGGGAAACAGGGAAAATCTAATTAAAAAAAAAGGTAAATAAATCCGATCTCTTAAAACAAATGTAACAAAGAACTCCTTGATTAATTGTTTGATGGTTTTCCAGCAGTTTTTCGTTTATCAGTTGAAGATAAGAGTAGCGACAAATTCGTTGAATGTGTCATCTTTCAGAGACAAATTAGTGACAAATTATGGCCTTTACAGTAATTTCCTACGATATTTCCTTTTCGAGATACGCTATGTGTAGTGCTAGCTTGATATCAAGATAGCATACAAGCGACAAATTTTTGGATTTGGTAACAAATTGGCGACAAATTATAGTGCAAATCAGAAATCGGAGAAATAACTTTGTCGTGCTAGCTTGATATACGTTTTATATTGTCTGTATTTTATTATTTCTAATAGAACTACTTTCACTGTTGTAATTTTGATGAAACATTATCAATAACACAATAAAATAAAAGAGTATTTAGGTTTTAAGTTTCAACTAGTTTATTAATAACTCTGTATTTGTAAATGTACCTACTCTTCGATAATGACCGGCTAGGTCGAAAAATCTGTTTTGGAATAAACAATAAGAATGAAGAGATAGTGTATGGTAAAAACGAATTAGAAGCAGAAAAGGTAATAAGAGGGGAAGATTGCTCTTTTCAAACAGATACAGACGTGAGAACCTCTGATTTTCAAAAAAATAGGAAGGTTTCAAGTTTAGATTAGGATAGGAAGTAAAAATGCATATCCAACCCATTTTTGGTTTGGAATATTGTTACAATGATGAATTGGATATTGAAATGTTAAGTATTTTTTAAAGTGCCACAGAAGATTGCCAGATTTTAATATTTGCTTCTTGGGATTAGGGCTGCCATCTTTAAAATCTGGCAATCAGGACAAGAAGCGTAAAAAGCCCAGATTTTGATGCTTTAAGTTACTTGGTAAAATATAAAATAGTTTCGATTTTTATTTATTTCTACATTAAATTTACTAGTCTTCTTAAGAAACAAAACAAAACCTTCTTAATGTTTTAAGAGTTCTTAGCATCAGTCTTACGTTTATTAGTTCTTTAAATTGGGCTTCCTCCTCAATTGGCACAACAGACCATTGTGCAACACCTTTATGTTATACGTAATTAAATAATGATGAGGATAATAGATTCCACTTTCATTAATGTATTCAGGGCAAAACCTTAACCCACTTTTTCAGTGTTTACTTCCAAAATTGTTATAAGCTAATTAAGAGGTACCTACTGCTACGTAGTTGTCATTGAATTTGTATGCACTGATGCTTTTCGTGTGTTTTTTTACGGTTGACTGTGTTGTCCTATTATAAAGGCAAAAAGGTCGATTTAAAACAATCGTACCACGTACCACCCTCTAGTCGAAAGTTATATGTCTAAAATTTTATTTTTAGCCAGTAATTCGACGTTCTATTTTAAGAGAGACGATAACGCCATAAAAATTAACCGCCACGAAATCGGTTTTTAGGTTATCACTGTTTACTTGTTGTGACCATGCCGTTAACGTTCGTAGATTAGGCCTTTGTTGAGCTACTTAAGGATATCAAAATAATAATTAAGAATTCAAATTACCTAAGTGCACCGCGTTGTATTGTATACGTACGTACTTACTTAGTTCATATAAATACACAAGATAATATTTCTAGCGATACAATTAAGTTTTTTACACGTTTAATTTGCTAAATACTGGAAGAAGAAGTTTCCCAAACATTAGTAGTACCTATATGTATGTTATTGGTTTATTTGATGTTCAGCTTCATCATCTGAAAGAACCTACCTATAAGAGGAAGCGTCATATGATTGATTGATTTCTTTCAACTTAAGAAAGTCAATTTTATAAGGGAATACCTTTATCTGTATGACAACTGTCTATTAGGTACTTATCATAAATAAACTTACTTCTCAACAAAACACTTAAAAGTGCAATAAATATGCACTAGGTACAAAATATTTATAATATACACATTTAAATATTTTTGTATACCTATGTATGCCCTATCAAGTCGAGCTCTTTACCTGGGAATGATATTAACTTTGTCTTTTTCCTGGTAAACTTAATTACCTATTAGTCTTCTGTGACGTAAATATACAAAAATTTAGTAAATAGTAGCAGATCGTTAAGGAATAAAGGTAACAACAACAAAAATAGTCAAAATATTTGAGGTATGTAGCAGCAGTTTGAATGGACAGAATTTTGATCCTTGACAAACATTTTAATTGTCAATTCCTGAAAATTCTATAATTTAAGGACATAATTGCACATATTTTTATCACAGAGCTTCATTGAAACCAAAGCTGATAGATATTATGATTCAGTTTTTTCGATTATTATTTTTCCAATTAAGTTTGTAGATAATAAAAGTAACACAAGGATGCAACAACTATCTAAATATTTAAACATTTATCTATTGTAAAAAATCGTCAACACTTCAGTGAAATTTAAATGCCGGTTTATGTAAGTTTGTATGAGTTTTACTTTTACTAGTGATGAACAAAGCAAGACCAAGACCAAGACTCGAATAGTCTTGGGCTTGGTCTCGGTTTTGGTCTTGCTTTTTTGCAAGACCAAGACCAAGACTGCAAAACCAAGATCAATTTTGCACATCACTAACCATCATCAAGGGTAATGTTTTATTAAAATCTAAAAAAGATTTAGGGATAAATTATTCATTTTGAAGTAAACTTGTGCCTATTTGAATATTTTCTGAACAAGAACTTCCTGTTTCTTCTCTAATATAAGTTTTAAGCTTCAGCAACGTACTAGTTTTGGTAGAAAGATAAAAATGGCTCTTTGTAAAATTGATACTCTTTGCAATTTTGTTTTTTAGGTAGATAATACTTAATTATACATTCTGATCCAAAAAAAAACGTGCAAAACATTGCAAATATTTGAAGTTAAGAAAGGGAGCAGTTTTTAGCCTTTTAAAGGATAAGTTCAGTTGTAATATTGAAAATAAATAAATTCGAAAAATTGATCCTGAGGCGCAACGAAAATGTGACAATTTTAGTTTTACTTCAAATATACAGTTAGTTATCATTGAAATTAATTATTTTTTTACTAATAATCAATAATTAACTTTGGGTCAGTTGATGTCACTTATTTATGTTCCCTTTTGTAATAATATGATAAGTACTAAATTGTTTATTAAATACTGCAGACGAAAAATGATTTATTTTAAAGTAAATTTATGGAGTACTTTAGTGATGAGCAAAGCAAGACCAAGACGAAGACCAAGACCAAGACTCGGATAATCTTGGGTTTGGTTTCGGTCTTGTTTACTCAGTCTTGATCTTGGTCTTGCTTTTTCGCAAGACCAAGACCAAGACCAATTTTGCTCATCACTAACTTTTACCCCAATCCTCTTCTTCTTATCATACGTTCACTTTAATCCATAAACTTGCTTTTAAATGACGTCAATAATTTCTCGCTTATTTACAGTCAGCTTCACTGTTAGTTTTTCTGGTTTAAGTTTACCTTATTGTTCTTGTAAAAAAAATTTGAACTTATTATTTGTTTTTTTTTTGGAACTGATTGTGAGTTAACAAAAATTACATCTTTTTGGAATTGAGTTTACAAGAACCTTACAGCCAGGCTTTCTCTTGAATAATATTTGGGTTTAATTAGGGGTTGGATATTCTGTAGGTACTTACGGTTCATTAAGAAATTTTGAAAACATTTATTTTCAAGTATTTATGGACTTCGTGAAATTGCAACAGATATAAAAATGGTTGTGATATTAATCATACTATTTGTATTGGGATGTAAATATTTATTTCTGTTTCTTATTCTAACAAAATTTATAGTATACTCTCAGGTAAATGACCATAAGTATCAAGCACGTACGTGTATTATCATAATCTCCTGATTTCATAAACGTTTCTGTAATTATTAATGTGGCTATTCAGTTTCGAAGGCCAGTGCCAGGTCAAGAACTCAATAAAGTGATAAGTCAAACCATATTTACACTTCTGATGTTGTTATTTGTCTCAGAATGGTTTGACAGTAGGCATAGGTAGGTATCGAAGTGCTCATTAGCGAAGATTCGAAATAGACGACGATAAAATGACGAGTAGCTAGCTAGCTACCTACATAATAAAAACGTGTTGGTCTTCTCAACAATTTTGTAAGTATCGTACAGTATTAGTAAAAGCTTACTATACAGAAAGCCAGACATCAGAAACAGATAAAAAATGATTATGACTAATGTCCAGCTGAAAACAAATTTTCTATAATGTAAATATCTATAAAAAGATAAGTTGTTTAATTTTAGAATTTTTAACGAAATGATTGATGATATTGGAAAAACACTAGCCTAGAATCACAATAATTAATTATTTCAAAATATTCTGAAAAAAGGTAATGGCTAAGTGAGTCTTACAACAAGGTCCTCCTTAAAGGGTTTTGTCAAGGGAGGGTGGTAGGCAAATTTTAAAACAGTATTTAAAGTATTCTAGATTTTACTTTATACATATAGGTACAGTAAGTCACAAAAATATTTTACAATTATGGTTTATGTAATGAATAGTATACAGGGTTTTTCAAGTTGATGGGCTATTAGAAGTATATGAATTAGTAGAAGGAATTCAATTCTGAAACTTGGGCTCATTTGGTTATTGTTTATGCCGCTTCTTTTAAAAATATTTTCAAGTTCGATTTACATCCGGTTATACCGGAAGTCGATACCAACTTTGTTATTTTAAATGGAATGGTATATTTTTTACGCTGAATTCGAATAAAACGTATAATTCTAAGGTAAGTTTGATAACCAACTTGTACACCTATAACGATCGGTTTCTGAGTTAATTTAATTTATAGAAAAAAAATCGCTACCGCAACCCAAATTATAAAAAATCATAACTTCCACAAAATACGACTTAGAGTGTTGAAATTTTTACTAGTAATAGCTGAATATTAGTGCTAACGCCTTGACAAAATTGAATTAAATAATTTATACAGGGTGTTCAAAATAAAATTCTAAAGTTTAACAACTTCAAACACGAATTACTTCGTTTTTTTCCCAAAAGGCACCTATTATTTTTTATTTTTTCAATCGATTCCTTTTTTTATCCTCTTTCGATCTATATGGATACTTCCTATTTTATTTGAAAATTTTGGAATCATTTTGAATTATTACTCAAAATAGGAAGTATGCATACAGATCGAAAGAGGATAAAAAAAGGAATCGATTGAAAAAATAAAAAATAGTAGGTGCCATTTGAAAAAACGAGGTAATTCGTGTTTGAAGTTGTTAAACTTTAGAATTTTATTTTGAACACCCTGTATAAATTATTTAATTCAATTTTGTCAAGGCGTTAGCACTAATATTCAGCTATTACTAGTAAAAATTTCAACACTCTAAGTCGTATTTTGTGGAAGTTATGATTTTTTATAATTTGGGTTGCGGTAGCGATTTTTTTTTCTATAAATTAAATTAACTCAGAAACCGATCGTCATAGGTATACAAGTTGGTTATCAAACTTACCTTAGAATTAAACGTTTTATTCGAATTCAGGGTAAAAAATATACCTTTCCATTTAAAATAACAAAGTTGGTATCGACTTCCGGTATAACCGGATGTAAATCGAACTTGAAAATATTTTTAAAAGAAGCGGCATAAACAATAACCAAATGAGCCCAAGTTTCAGAATTGAATTCCTTCTACTAATTCATATACTTCTAATAGCCCATCAACTTGAAAAACCCTGTATATTCTCTTCTTAATAACTGGACTGCATTTTCGTCTTCTAGTATAGAGTAGCAAATTTAAGTAGATCTTGAGCTGCATTCAATGCAGAACACATTCTTCATTTACTAATAGATATGTAGATAATTGAAAATATAATCATTTTGTTACCTAAGTAGGTACTCAAAAATGCTCAAAATATTTCTTATGTTCATATGTATTTCTTTTGTTTAGTTACTATCATAAAAATAAAAATAATTATAATATCTCGTCCTAATAACTAGACAGCAAGACAAATTTGTTTCGCTATTGACAGCATTTTCGTCTTCTAGTATAGAGTAGCAAATTTAAGTAGATCTTGAGCTGCATTCATTGCAGAACACATTCAACATTTACTACTAGTACATTACTGAAAATATAATCGTTTTCTTACCTAGGTACTCAAAAGTATTTTGGGTTGATAAGAAATTATTTTGATATTTACAGTTAAAATTATTTGTTATAATGATATCTATTTATTGTTTTAAAAAAAACCGTTTCGTATTTTTTTAAAAATTAAAATTGCGATTCACGTTCATCTGCCAACATAATGTCATCCTCATGATTGCATATTTTGTGCATTCTTGATTCTTGATATAAATTAATATAAATTTTATTTTGGTGAAATTTTTTTTCAGAATAATGACTGACATAAAGTGTTATCTTTAAGTGTCATATCGAAAATTTATAACGATCTAATTCTCCGAATAAGTGGCGTGCATAAACTCGTTTTGACATACTTATTAATTTGTACTGGAACCATAAATATGTACGTATTATTGTGCAAAACTGTTGCTAATATCGTTAACCAATTACAGTCACACTTCGATAAGTTGAATTTTTGATAAGTTGAACCAAATTGGTTATTAATTTTTCTCGAACTCGTGAACTGCAGTTACTCGAATATCTTGATAATATTTGGCACCAACTTCGATAAGTCGAATTTTTTGGTAGAAACCCTTAATAATGTACAATTTTATAACTCGAACTCTCGATACCTTGAAGTTTCTGTGCGTCACATGGTGATTCGAGTTATCGAAGTTCGACTGCATTATTATTAGAGAGGAAAAATAAGCGGAAACAAAAGCGTAAGCCATACAGGGTCAATTTGGAAAATGACCTGATGTTTCGGTAACTGGCCAGTAGGTATTATTAGTAAGGTAGCAGATTATAAGAAGTTTTTTGCACTTTAACTGCCAATAAGTAATTTTGAACCTTCATGATAATGAATACATAGATGACGACCTAAACACAGAAACTTTTATGTTTAACAGGTACATACCTATCTACGTTAACACACAATAAATATTTTAGAAGATGTTAAATCAATACTCCACTTAGACATGGCGTTATGTTATAACTGTGTCATGGCCGAATACATTTTCCTTTTCACTCTCATACCCCCGTTTTGTTGTTGAGACATGGAATTTATATTTTCAAATA
Organism: Agrilus mali; assembly: GCA_029378335.1. Taxonomy (NCBI): domain Eukaryota; kingdom Metazoa; phylum Arthropoda; class Insecta; order Coleoptera; family Buprestidae; genus Agrilus; species Agrilus mali. The sequence goes on along the minus strand of CM055663.1, from coordinate 9,782,907 downwards.
AAATTGTCGTCCACAGAAGGCTATTGTAAAATCCACTCGCTGTCAACCATTTCCACTTTAAAATGTTAGATAACCTCCAAGAAAAGGAAACTGTCATGCAACCTTTTTTAGTTAAATTCTAATTCTGTTTTGATTTTACATCGTTATGGGGACTTTTATATGTTCTAAAATTATAATTTCAATTAATTTATTACTGAAATATTTGAGGGTGGATACAAGGGGTTATTGACAAAATAACTATTGGTAAAACCGCCACTGTCCATCAGTTGGTTAATTGAAATTATTATAGTAAATATATAATTAATAAATAATATATCTCATAATTTTATAAATTTAATCCAAATCCTGATAATACATTTATCGAAAAAAAAAATCGTTATCAATAAGTTTTGTTATTTACACACCTACAGGAACAATAAAAATTACAAACAATTTATAAAATGTTTCAATGAAGGCAAGTTGGTGTCATTTTGTAACAGTGTTGCTATCGATACAAACTATTCAATAAAAGCTTATCTGTAGATCGGAAACTATCTTGTCTAATAAATGCAAATTGCTGTGCATTTGGATCAAGTGATAAGATTTAAATTTGACGCGTAACAACATACATAATCTTCCTAATACCTTGTAACGAATTGTTTGGAGCATGAGATAAGAATTATTTTTTTAAATTACTGCTAAAATGTAGCTAGTAGAGGTATTAGTCTTCATATTTAAGTCTACTTGTTTGATTGGCAATAAATCATACTTACGTATATGTATAAATAAAAATATTTTTCATTTAATTTTTAATCACTTAGGTAGGTACTTATTAAAAAATAAATTATAGGTACTATATTATTTTATATAAAAATAATATTGTGCCAAATGATTGAAAATCAATTAAGAAATTAATTAATAAATATACTTAGTTATGAATATGACGATGAGAATGTAAAATTAAATGACAATAAAAATACTTATATACATAGTAACTATTTCTTGTAAGTTGAATTTAAATTAATTCTTTTGATATCTCAGAATATTTTAAATAGACTGTAGAATAATCTCATAATTACAATTTTAATAATCTCAAAAATTGTTTCCTTTATGTATATTATCCATTATTATATTCGTGTGCCCATGTAACTTATGTACAACTGCAGATATATAATACGTAATTAGTAATGTGAACAAATATGTACTTTGATGATTTTTTGAGGAAAATTACCGTTCTGTTTCTCCTTTGTGGTCGAAATGTGACTTTGTGCACGTAACAATTTCCGTTGTGTTCTAGTGAAGGTATTAATAAGTATTTTTATATATTTTCTTGACCTAATTATTAAATAAAGTACTGATATTCAGCAAATCGTTAACTAGCGATTAAAATGTCCAACAAGATGCAAAAATAATCTACTTGATAAATATCTAAATTTAATAAATAAATCGTAAAAATTTATTGTTTCTAAAAAATTTTATGGTCACTTGGTTAATGATCCATAATAACCACTTTGAAATATGCAAATGATTGACAAATTGATTTTTTTCTCGACTTTTAGTTTAATTTCTTTAACAACTTTTTATTAATTACTTTCAACCGTCCTTTGTAGCCAGTTTTATGGTAAAATTTCCAAAAATAATCATTTTCCTTATTCAAAATCACACTAATATTATGAAGGCGAAAGTTTGGGAGTGTGTGAGTGTGTATGCTTGTTACTTCTTCACGTCTAAACGGCTGGAGCGATTTTAACAAAATTTGGTATGGAGTTAGCTGACACCCTGGATTAACACATAGGCTACGTTTTACTGCGGGAAAATATCTTATTCCCATGGGAAAATCGATGGAAATGAATTCGCGGAATATTATAAATGCGAAAGTAACTCTGTCTGTATGCTACACAATCTCGCCTAAAATTTACTGAACCGATTTAAATGAAATTTGGTACAGAGATAGTCTAGACTCTAGAGCCTGAGAAAGGACATATGCTACTTTTTAATGCTAAAAAAGGGTTGTAAGGGGTTGAAATAGGAAAGTTTGAGCGGAAATTCCGTAATTTTTAAAGATAGAAGCCTAAAACTTATTTCTTATGCTTTTGATTAGATTTAAATAAATACGACATTCAATGTTTGTGAAAATTTTACCCTAAAGGGGGTAAAATTAGCCGATGAAAGTTTTTATGTAATGACGTCGTCCAAAAAGCATACGGCCCAGAAAATTAAAATATTAAGTGTAAAAAGTTATAGAGGTTTTGTTTATTTGGATCAATAAAAGTAGTTGAATACTAAGCTATATAAACTATTTTAAACTATAATTAAACTATATTAATCTATAATATTATAAATGCGAAAGTAACTCTGTCTGTCTGTGTGTTACGCAATCACGCCCAAACTAGTGAACCGATTTAAATGAGAATTTGGTACAGAGATAGATAAGTAGATATAAAGCTAGAGGCTTGAAACTTATTTTTTAGGCTTTTGACTAGATATAAATACGACATTTAAAGTTTGTAAAAATTTTACCCTAAAGGAGGTAAAAATAAGGAATGAAAGTTTTTGTGTAATGACGTCGGCAAAAAGGCTTATGGCCCAGAAAATAAAAATATAGGAGAAAAAAATTTTAAATGCTGCCGAAAGTCACTATTCCACGCGGACGAAATCGCGGGCATAGCTAGTAAATTATAAGAACATCTTATTTTAGGAAAACCTTATGGTTATTTGGTCAATGATCCAATTTGCAATTAATTTGAAAAAAAGAACGAAACTTCATTTTTTCCTCAACTTTTCTTCAATTTCTTTCAACTGTCCTCTGTAGGCAGTTTTATAGCAAACTTTACACAAATAATTAAATGTCGGTTGTACTGTAAATCAGCATGAATTAGCATATTTCAAAATATATTTATTTGTACACAAGTAACTACAAATTTAATTATATTGGTGTATAATTACCTACCTACATTTATGTACTTAATAAATACCTCTAGTATCTAGTTATATACAAGCACGTCACAGAAAATGTTAATATGTGAACATACTCTTGATATTGAACAAAAAAGAGACATTACGAGCGATTCTTCGAAAATATTTTGCGTATTTTGTGTTAACATTAACACGTTTGTATGCTCAACCTTCGCATTATTTAATCTACTTGTTGTAAACTACTACATATCTTCGACGCTATAATAATCCTACGGTGACCTTGATAAACGATAATGCTGATAAGTAATTTTTCCATTATTTTGTGTGCCCACATTAAACAAAAAAAAAATGCGAAAGTATAAAGTGCATTACATAAAACATGTAAGTAAATTATGTACCATCATCGATCATTTCTTCATTGACAGTTTAATGCTTGTTAGTTTTATGATACATACTTTCCAATCAATGAAAAAATAATATAATCAATAATAAAAGCTCAATAGCAAACCATATGAGAATGAAAGAAATTGCCAACTGAAATTAATTTAATTCAACCTAACCTTACTGTTGTTTTTTTTTTAATATTCGTCTTCTTTAGTTCAGTAAAATTGAATGAAATGTAATCAATATCTAGTAATTGCTCAGTAAGGTAAAGAATACATAATAAAATGTGCTGCATTGAAGCAGCTCGAAAACACACCTAGGTACATTCTATTTTTCGGTTACCATATTATTCGAAGGCCTCATTCTGATCTGTCTGATTTTTTAAAAATAGAATATCTCGAATTTTTAGAATAATTTCCTACATGTACAATACTCTTCCTGGAATATTTTTATCTGGTGTGTAATTCAGTAGATAAAAAAGTGACCCATTTACTGAAAATATATTGTTTATTATTTATTGTTTAATGTTTTAGTGTGGATCGCCGACAAAAAGAACATAACTGGAAAAAAGACAGTAATGGGCAGCTATTTTGATGAATGGCAGGAAGTGTTTAATTTCATAATTGAGATCAGAATTAGAATGAGCAATTGGTGTTAAAGGTTCTGGCCCATGCGTTAGAAACAAACGTTATTTATAAAGTTTAAACGTATGTACATACATACATGAAAACAGAACTATAAAATATTTTTTTTTTTGGTTACTTTTATGTATTTAAATTTTTACTTTTATTTTTATATAAACACAGAGTGTTCTTTATCATTGTCATATATACTTCATCAGAATATTTCATAGAAATTTGCTATTTAGTATTGTAAGGTATATGAATTTACAGATTATCTAATAGGTACTATCTGCTATTTATCAAGTACCAAGTACATACCTATTATACAGGGTTATTCACGCTATACGACAGGGAATATATTGGCCCAAATATGAAAATTTCAAAAACTTTAACTTTTGGGTTATATAGGGGTCTATTATGGTTACCTTTTAAAATTATTTTCATATTACACAGGGTGTTCAAAATGCCCTAAAAGTATCAAAGTTATGTTTTTTTAAATCTGACCTAATTTTCATGTTTCTAATACTTAAGTAGTATATAAGTTATGTAAGCAAAATTTACAATGAAGTGGAACAATAGATAATATTTTCTATCGCAATTATAATAAACTCGTCATCTTATACAGGGTTTCCAAAACTTAATACTACTTAAGTAAGAACTTTAACGAGTTGTAACTTGATTAATTTAAATGGAACGCCATATTTTTTAAAAAACCAGGGGATGTATTTTTTAATTACCTATCGATTGGTATTAGGGTGTTCATAAGCTAAGTCTTCGCGTTTTTTTTTCAGGAAACGCTAAATAATTGTTTTATGCGCCATTTGGAGTTTTTTAAATAAAAGTTCCAATGTATCTAGTTCCCTTTTAATATTAGAACTACCATGTGGCTTCAACTGGATGGAGCACCGCCTCATTATCACTGTGAGGTTCGGCAATTTTTGAATGCCAACTTTCAAAACTGGTGGATTGGAAAAAGCGTATTTAAAAATTGACCACCCCAGATCCCTGGACTTAACACCAATAGATTTCTTTTTGTGGGGATACATAAAAGGAATTGTCTATAATACGCCTCCGACAACGCCTGAAAATAATTTTAAAAGGTAACTATAATAGACCCCTATATAACCCAAAAGTTCAAAATTTTTGCTATAACATTCCGTGCTGTATAGCGTAAATAACCCTGTATATGTCTATAAAATAAAAATGTGGGATTAATGTGATAAAATAACTTATCTCTGTAAGGTAGTGAATGAGAATTTTTAGATACAAACCTAACAAATATTTTATTTCATTAAATCATTTTAATCCTCCTAATAATTAAAAAGTTATCTTGTCATCTGCCAACTACTTTTTCCTTTTGTAATAAGTAGATTACATTGTGGAATGATCAAATTTCATTAAAATGTGTTGCGAAGGTGATTCCAGTTGTGCCCCCACAAAACTTGGCCTCCCACGTTTTTTGTGTAAACTACCCTCGTAGGTCGAAGTTCAGAATTATTGACGTCAAGCAAAAGGTCACGGGCTTACTGCGACAAATGCTCTGCAAATTCTCTAATGTAAGCCTTCAGATGATCCGAACAAACCAAAAAACCGAATCAAAAACGATAAAACTTTAGTTAATTTAGACATTAAGGCACCACCCTTCAAAGAATTGTTGTTGTTACTTATTAGGAAGTCAGATAATTCAGAAAAAAAATACGACTTACACCTTCAGTTGAGTCACTTTTAGATGTACGAATCTCATGAACTTTAACCTTGGAGTACGCAGAGAAATAGTCCCGCCCACAGTTGACTAAATACTCGAGCATAAGCTCCGCCTCTTGCTGTTCTCGCGCATTCCACGGCTCATAGTTAGATTTTCAAATAGGAAAGTATTTTGTGTTTAATTTTCCAACTTAGTAATGCTAAATTAATTTTCAAATTTTACGATACCGTATATTCTTGTTTACATTGTTAGGTTTATGATGGGTTATATTATCTACTTTTTTGCGATAGTGCAACTGACTAAAACTCAAAAAGCTGCTCTATTGAGGCAAAAATTATTTCAAAAATGTTGCATCTTTATTTAGTAGGTGTTTTGAATCATTATGGGATGTTCTGGATAGTTCTAATTTCGCTAATACTCTAGAATGTTCCATCAAACGTGTGATATATTCTTATCCGGGCAACGTCGGGTATTGCTGCTAGTAATGTAATAAATGAATGTCCCCTTCCTTATGTAATTTTATGTACTGGGACATTCGTATGTAATAATAGTCCGGTCAATTTAGACATTCGAAGCTACATAAATTCCCACCAAGCTGAAAATCAGTAAGATCGTTTAAAATATGATTAAAAATAATATTTGAAAGTTCCCCATATTTCCCTTGTATGGAAAAAATTTTATTCAAGGTCAAAGTTTTTCGCGATTTTCAGCAAAACGGTAAGTTTTATCATAAAAATACTTCAGACAAAAATTGTAGATCATAAAATTATCTATAAAATATGTATCAATATTTTTTTTCCTAAGAGCCACCGTTTCTGAGATATCAGGTAAAATGGAACCCAGTCCCTTATTTTATACGCCAGTGTAACCTCGAGAAAAATCTGTCTCCTGTTCAATTGTATGCGTGGCTAGGGTCTTATACCTGCTTTATGTCAGTGTGCCCAATAAATAAAATAATGTTAGTCACAGGGTTGCCAGATTAGGGGATTTTCCCCAAAAAATAGGGTTTTTTTTTCCTTTGGGGTATTGTTTAGGAATGTATTTTTCAGGGGAATTCTTCTGGGGAAAAATTTTCCTCGACAATCTTTTTTCTATTTGCACTCAATATTTTCTAGTTCTTGGGGATTTATTTGTCACATTTATTTTGGGGTATTTTAGAGATACATATTTTATAGATAATTTTATGATCTACAATTTTTGTCTGGGGTAATTTTATGATAAAACTTACCGTTTTGCTGAAAATCGGGAAAAACTCATATTTTTGACCTTTAACCTTGAATAAAATTTTTTCCATACAGGGGAAAGATGGGGAACTCAAATTTTATTTTTAATCATATTTTAAACAATCTCACTGATTTTCAGCTTGGTAGGAATTTATGTAGCTTTACTCTTATTTTTTGGACTATTAGTGATTTTGAATGGCTGAGATTTCGACATACGTACGTTTTTGCAATTAATATTATTGTTATGGTAATTAGAGCACACGCTGCTTTAAAGTACAATAATTGTAAACCAAGTAAGTACGTTATCAAGTGACATTCGGTTATTACTTGACCTTGACAATAAGCTCCTTTTAGATAAGGTAAATTAAGTTGTACACATAGCTATTATACATAATATATATAGAACTATATACATATGTACGTGCCACGAACAATAATACATTTATACAATAGCAGATACTATGTATTTGGTATTGTTGTGTGTATGCATGCCTATGTATGTACATACTATATAGTAGTTACTTATAATTAGTAGCTCTATGCGCTTACGTGATTTAAGTTACTTAGGTACATGAGTATTTCACTAGGTACAACAACGCCATTTGTATGTCAACGGATACCGATAATGGCAAATATTTTTTTGAGACATAAAAGGCTCAAGTGCGCGATAACGTATCGTCAACTACATTGTATAATTTTGTTGTCGATGATTTCCATTTCATTCACAAAAAATAAAAATTAGCCAATAAAATAAACAGCCACAAAAATTATTATTAAAATAAAAATGGCGGTGGCCACATTGCCGGAAAACCTGGAAATGTCTAAACTTTCTAGAAAAGTCAGGAATAACATGGTTTTTATAATAATAAATTTTTAATTGTTTTGAGATTAAATTAAAAAATATAGGTTTATTTGATAAATAAAAAATTGACTTTAATTAACACACATAATAATTTATTAAGTAATTATGAAGTAAAATTATTTCAGAAGTTGTCTTTTAATTTAACCATTCCAAATTTAGTTAGGAAATTGTTAAATTATATTTCTGGAAAACCTGGAATAAGGTCAGGAAATTTGATCTTTAAAAATCTTTGGCTACCATGAATATATATGTAGATATATTTTATATACACCCATGAGAAATTTTTACCAATTTAGATCAGTCTCCATCCCTTAAACCAGTAGAAATAAGCTTTTTTCCCAATACTGTGATCTAAAAAAATTTTTATCTGATAATGAATTTTTTCAAATCAAAATCATTTAAAGTGGGTAATAAGTCTCAATAAATTTTAGTTTCGTTTAGTTGGTAGAAAAATTATAAATATTATAAATTATTTATTAATTAATTAGCTAAAAATGTGTCTTTTTTACAGGTTTTTTAAATCACCACCCAATTCCTACTGGACTTTTGTACATATTATGAGATTCGTCTGCTTGGTAAGCAATAACAATTATTTAATTATTTTTGTACAATTAGATTTAAATTTTGAAAAAAATAAAAAATAAAAACATTTCAACACATTAGTGATAGATCAGGATTTTTTAAAACTGCAATTTATTCAAAATAAAAAGGAAGATATTTAAGGAACTGTTGTGTTCATGTTTATTAAAATAAAACAGATGATATTTTTAAAAATTTGAATGGAGTTATTGTGAAACATTTTAATTATTTAAGAAGATAACTAAATTGAATTAAATTGCCTTTAAATGTATCGAATATACAGGGTTTTAGTTCTATAGAAGTAATGAATGTAGAAGTTCATTTTGGTTCATTTGGGCTCATTTGGTTATTGTTTATGCCGCTTCTTTTAAAAATATTTTCAAGTTCGATTTACATCCGGTTGTACCGGAAGTCGACACCAACTTTGTTATTTTAAATGGAATGGTATATTTTTTACGCTGAATTCGAATAAAACGTGTAATTCTAAGGTAAGTTTGATAACCAACTTGTACACCTATGACGATCGGTTTCTGAGTTAATTTAATTTATAGAAAAAAAATCGCTACCGCAACCCAAATTATAAAAAATCATAACTTCCACAAAATACGACTTAGAGTGTTGAAATTTTTACTAGTAGTAGCTGAATATTAGTGCTAACGCCTTGACAAAATTGAATTAAATAATTTATACAGGGCGTTCAAAATAAAATTCTAAAATTGAAAAACTTTCAAACACGAATAACCTCGTTTTTTCAAATGGCACCTATTATTTTTTATTTTTTCAGTCGATTCCTTTTTTTATCCTCTTTCGATCTATATGGATACTTCCTATTTTATGTAATGATTCAAAATTATTCCAAAATTTTCAAATAAAATAGGAAGTATCCATATAGATCGAAAGTGGATAAAAAAAGGAATCGACTGAAAAAATAAAAAATAATAGGTGCCATTTGAAAAAACGAGGTTATTCGTGTTTGAAATTTTTCAATTTTAGAATTTTATTTTGAACGCCCTGTATAAATTATTTAATTCAATTTTGTCAAGGCGTTAGCACTAATATTCAGCTATTACTAGTAAAAATTTCAACACTCTAAGTCGTATTTTGTGGAAGTTATGATGTTTTATAATTTGGGTTGCGGTAGCGACTTTTTTTCTATAAATTAAATTAACTCAGAAACCGATCGTCATAGGTGTACAAGTTGGTTATCAAACTTACCTTAGAATTACACGTTTTATTCGAATTCAGCGTAAAAAATATACCATTCCATTTAAAATAACCAAGTTGGTATCGACTTCCGGTATAACCGGATGTAAATCGAACTTGAAAATATTTTTAAAAGAAGCGGCATAAACAATAACCAAATGAGCCCAAGTTTCAGAATTTAATTCCTTCTACTAATTCATATACTTCTAATAGCCCATCAACTTGAAAAACCCTGTAATATCTCTACAATCGTTTCGGCATGTTATGCCTTTTTCAAGAGTAATCTTATTATTAACTAAAATTAAATTTATTATACAGTGTTTATATACCTAAAGTTTAAGGGGGAGGGATACAATCATATTTTCTTAAATCTATGAAAGGTGTATTTAAAAATTGTTGTTGGTCATTAACAATATTTTCTTTTTTATAAATAGCTTTTTTAATTTCTAATTGTTCTAATAAATCTAAACGTTTCCCTATTTTGGAATTGTGTAACAATTTTACATTTTCTGAATCTATATTATGTTTATTATTAATACAATGAGATGCTAAGCAAGTTGAGTGTTTTAAGTTGGTTATGGATTTTTTGGGTTCATCTATTCTAGTTTTGATATTACGTCCAGTCTGCCCTATATAGAATCCGTTACAATTTCTACAATTTAATTTAGTTACCATTTTTAAAGGATTTTTTTAATTATGAATTTTGCAGGTGATTGTTATCGTTTTGCAATATTTAATGGGTACCATCTTCGTTCACAAAATTATTTTTTATCTTTTGTTTCATTTTAAAATACATACCTATGTACATTTTAGATTCTTTTACGTATTACATAATACACATTTAATATTAAAATGAAGGCCGGATGCAAGCAACTAAATTAGTTTAAAAAAGGTTTGCTCATTAATATATAATATATATCATAGTTACTTATGTCTTCTGTGTCAACTCAACGTGTGTGTTCCATTCGTTATCAATATATTGCACTAATCGTAATATAATAAGAGTTAAAAACAAAGTGAATAGGGGACGAGAATAAATAATACATATAACGATATATAGACGAGATGCTCTTTGACATGCTAAAATAAATCGAAGCAGTGCAATAAGATAACATTTTATTAACCGTAATAAACTCTTTTTAAAAATTATTGTTTAAGTATTTGTGTCTTTATGATATTTATTTGCTATCGTTAAAAAAAAAAAATTGTGACAAGGTATTTCTTATACCATAGTCCACTTAATTAATAAGCCGGAAAATATGGAAACATTGAGGAACAGGGTCGATTTAATTTTTGTTTGTGGATTCCTTAGACCTTTAGGAACATTCATCAGCACTAACCCCTGCATTACCATGAAAAGTTAGAAATTTAGGATAATTTCTCCTTTCCCCTAGGGCCTAGGCAGCCCAAATAGTAGCAGTAGTCAAAATTTCACCTCGGAAATCGTCTCCCGCCATTTTTGGAGGAGTCTGATTAGGAATCCGAGGTCCAAAACCACTCTAAAAGTACCATGGTATAAAAAAGTAATATTCGGAGGTAATGTAGCGCAGTGGCGTAGCTATTATATAGCAAATGGGACCTTTTCAACCTGTGGGGTTCTGAATTTGAAGATCTTTTGCACTGAATGTGTTTGATAACATCAAATAAGTATATTAGTACTTTTGAAAGCTGTAACAAGGCGAAAAATAATTGTGGCTATTCTAACCTAAAATAAAATACAATACAGGATGTATTTTTCGTTTTTAATTTGACCCCCTGGTTACTCATTCTTAACCATAACTATAGACTACTTCTTTTGTCTGTCTTGTTATTAAACCCAAATGTCGTGACATTTCCACGTTTAAGTTCTGATTTCCAAAACTGTAAGATAGCTAGATACCCAATAATAAGTCATGGGAAGGAGCCTGATTCCAGTATTTGCACAAGAATGGCTTTCTACACCACTTATGCAGCGGTTAATGTTGAAGAATATTCCTGAAGGTCTAAGGAATCCAGGAAGAAAAGAATTTTTAAAATCGGCACTGTTCCATCACTTTTCCAGACTGTACAGTAGTTTCCGGTTTATTTACAGGAATGAAACCTGAAAATTACCTTAGATATTTTGTACCACTCATAGTTTTTTTGTTACAAGGTAAAGACGAATTATCATTAATGTTATTGTCATGTTATATGACGATATTTTGTTTCCGTTGTATCTCTTAACGATTCTCAGTAATAATTAGCAAGCTTATTTGCACCCCATTACGTTAAAATCTGTCTTTCATTGAAGATAAATCTTTATGAGACAATTTCTACTGTATCTAAATTTTTCGGAAAGAAATCGATATTAGAACCCAGAAAGTGAATTTTGAGAGGCATTTAACAAGTTATTTCTTTATAAGCGTTAAATATGTAATTGTCAGCTGGCATATTTCTAAGAAAATTTCTAAACACAATTCAGTTTCATTTATTGTAGTACTCAAATATTTCATCTTTCATTATTATCCTTAGTACAGGCCCAGAAATAGGTCCTCTTTAGTTTGAATTTCAACAATTCTCAGAAATTTTTGTTTGGATACAAGAACCTTCAACAAAATTCTTCATCAATCCAACTGGAATTAATTAGTGATTATTAGTGACATTTTTTTGGTCCCGAAGGGTAGGTGTTTAATACCCCAGTTGAATTCACCTTTAAATTGTCACTTATTACCCACCCATATTCATTATAACGAATATATGTTTCCGTATGATTCCTTCATATGAACTCCATGAAGTTTATTTATCACCAATGCTAATAACTATTACCTCCTTTCAACTAAGTTTAGAAGAATCAACGGTTCTGTTCTAATGCGTTAAATAAACCATTGGCAGTACATTAAATCATCCCCTTCTTATAAAAAGCAATGAGAGGTAGTATTTCCGCCACGGTGGAGAAGATTCCATCTTTTTTAAGTGGTTGCTGAATGTCCTGACTACGATTTTGATAAATTTAAATTTCGAACTAACTGTTAAATCAGAATGAGGGGGTGTGTGTTAAAGGGTAACAATAGGTGTTTCGGATTTGATTTCAGGGTACCAAAATGTCACAAATCCTGTGTTTATCAGTGGTTCTTTATAAACGCAAAGCTACATAATTATTAATTTACGTAAGTCCTTGGTAGGTACTTCAATAACTTTCCTGATACCTAATTAGTAATTTTTTTATGTATCTTCTACATATTTCACTTATATTTACACATTTGCCCCCGTAGGCTATTCAAAATTTGCCGCCCCTACTGACACCTGCAATTTTATACCCTAATTCACAATCATTTTTTTTGTCAATGAAATTGCAACTTTATGATTGTATTACGTATATTTTTATAAGACTAATCAACAAATATTGATACGAATTCATTAGGATTAAAAATGTAAGAATGTTAAGAAGAACTTTCGTTGAATGGATATTTATAGCTTTTATTCATTACAATATTATCATTAGATATTGTTTTTTTTTTAATAATCATCATTCTAAGAAATGTATAATATTTATGAAATTCTGTGCAACAATATGCAATTTTTTACGTGTAAATTTATTAAATCTTTATTCTACACTCAAACAGGTTGTTAATATCATCAGAAATATCAATAGAAAAGTATTAATTTTCCACATATATATCTATATAATATTTGTTATTGTTATTTTTAAGCAATTTTTTTTCGGATCCCATTTCTCTTCGAATAGATTATATATTTAAGTGGTGAGACATATTACACATTAATTGAATAGTGTGTGTGGACCTAAAGTCATAAAAAAGCTTTTTTAAATAGGTAACGTGCCACAATAAAATTTCATTCGAAATGCTAGCGTGGTGAAACTATACGTAAGTATAATTAAACAAACAAACAAAAGCAATTCATCTTTAAACAATTTTTTATTAATCAATGTTTTGCAAAAAGCGATATGCTAGAAACAAAATTCACATTAAAAAAAATTGTTTTTAAAGTGATTTTTGTTGCTGTACACAAGATGATAAAGATTTAATATCTGGTTCATATTTAGTTAATTTCAACACTACGCATGCAGAGCTCGACTCATCCGTCATTCTATTCCTATATCTATTTTTTATAAAATTTAATTCTGAAAATAGAGATTCACATGCCCACGTCGATGAAAATATTGATAAAATTGCCTTTGCTAATATTTTTAAAGTTTTAAACAATTAAACGTGTCCGGAACTGAATTCCATGTATAGTTAGAATTTCATCTTCTGCAATTTTATTTATTTTATCCAATAATCGAGATTACTTTCAATAATTTCTAAATCATTTCTTAAATCAACAAATTTTTGGTTATATATGGTACTTGACTGAAATTCAACTAATTCCATTTCTAATTCATTAAAATTTAACCACTCAAGGACTTTTAAATTTAATTTTTCAAATGGTATTGTATCAGGATATAAAATAAATTTTGATTCGACCGCTGCGACAGCAACAACATTCAAATACCTTAAGAAGGCGAAACTGGATACGCAAAAATTTTTATCTAATGCGCATCTGTATATACTTTGAAAGAAGTCATGCGATATTTTAATAATAAAATGTATAATTTGACGATTCTAGTTAGCATACTAAGACAGGTATTCAGTACTACAAATTTATATCATAAACTATAAATTAAGTGTAGATTAATAATTTTTAATTCATTTCTATTAAAAAAGATAACTTAAAAAAAAATTTTGTTTTTGTGCGTGCCATCAAAATTTTCAAACGTGCCACTTGTGGCACGCGTGCCAATGGTTCGCCATCCCTGCTCTAACCTATTCAGCCTGCTGGTAAATCCGCCACTGAGTAGATGGTTTTAAAGGGAGAATAAGAAACAAAAGTAATATACATATAACACTGAAAATTATTTTGATGTTTAAAATTGTTTGTGGACATTTGTTGTTTACAGCAATTATTAAAGCGTAACATCGTTCTATATCTTTATGACTACTTCATACAGATGATATGATATTTTAAATGCATTTTTTATAGAACATAATTCTTAAAATAGGCTTCTGATTTAATACGTTAGATATTATTCCATGAATTAAAAAAGTGTTAATGAATAACAGAATCTATGTAGATTATTGGGTCAAAAGAATACAAACTCAGGGTATTAAAACTGTGCGTTCTGTTAGAATAATAAATTTTGGTACGTAATAGCTGATTACATTATAATAAAAAATGTTTAATTGTATTTATGTATTTTCAGATTATTAAGTTTTAAATATAGTCAGCAACTTTTTTAATTATTGAAATATAATTAGCTGAATTAGCGTTTAAAAAAACAATAACGTCATGTCTGGATGTAACATTTTATTTTAATATTAATGTTTTATTGTTACATTTAACTCAAATGTTACAATAAGGATTTACCATTTAATTCAGAATTATTGTTGGATGTTAAACCAATAAATAAGCTCCATACATATTTGTATGTATGCACGCGACAACGATTTAAAAAACTTCCAGTCTGACTGTGAGTCATAAAAAAGATTTCAGAAATATTTTTTACGAATTGGTCATTAAACTGGCGCGTTTTATGTTTGCACACCGCGAGTGTGCTTATTTGGCATTTCAATTAATTTTAACGACCGGAACAATTCTGGAATTGACCACTTATGGTATTTTGGCAAATTATACGAACACGTGTAAGGTATTTAATAATAAGTAGATAAGAAATTTTACTGTTCATGACAAATCAACCATGCATACATTTAGGTACGTTATAGTTAAGCAAGTTTTTATTCTATTTTATTACAATACCACAGCCTTTTACATATTTATGTATTGTATGTACGTAAAGTTTTTAAGCTGATTATGGACCAAAACAACGCAATTTGTTTAATATTGGATTGCATAATGTATTAACAATTGTTGTTTTTAGTGTAATTTTTGGAGATAGGTACTTTTTTCTAAAAATAAGCCTGTTTGTGTTCTTTGATTCGTGCATTCAATGTTCGACCAAATTGTTCAATGTAACGTAATGTGACCCACACGGTTTGTTTTGTGATAATCAAAGTTGGAATTTTTGTATACAAAGAATACAGCATATTTCGTTTATAACGACGATGAAAGGACCATTAAATTCCGTCGTTATATCCGGAAGTCGCTATATAAAAAGAAATAGAGGAATAATGAAAGAAGGAAATTAGGCAAGAATAGTACCCAGTAATTGATTCTTAGATTTAACTTTATCAACCTTAACATTTATAAACAATTACTAAGTACAACTGCTGACTATCTGTGAATGTAAACAAAAAATAAAAAAGTTTTGTGTTTAGAGTCGGTCGCAATATTAGTATGAGATTTCTAGCATCTTGTAATTAATAGTTCATTAAAATTAGTCGTTAAAACCGAAATAGACGTTACATCCGAAGTCGTTACAGCCAAACTTTCTTCTTAAATTACCCCTTAAATTCAAATAACTTATGTGTTATGTCGTTATAACCAAAAGGTCGTTACAACCGAAGTCGTTATAAATGAAATCCACTGCATACACATGAATATATCACGTCTTTTCCAAAAATATGTCAAATATATGCTTCGTTTTTACTATTTAGATATGCATCTTAATGAAAATCAAAATAAATGAAGTAAAACGACATTAAATTAATTTAATGATAATAGTTAGCTTGTTATTGTACTGATTAATAACAATTAAATGTCGAAAACGTTCGTTAAAGGTAAACTGAACAGGTGTATGTTTTAATAACGCTAGGTGTTCAGGGGTCTCAATGTAAACCATAATAATCATGAACAGTCGTATTTTATGATAAGACTTTTGAAATTTCTGTTAATGTTTGAAAACTTTCATTCCTTTTGTAACACATAAAATTGATAAATGGGACTCTCTAGAATAATTTTCAATAAATTTTTATACTATTCTACAACAGGAAATTGGCCTAAATAGAGAGATGTGACCAGTCTCTAATTTTTTAATTAATGGACTGACAAAACCATAATGAGCTTTAATATACCATATGTCAACCAGGGTTGGCATGTTTAAAACAAAGTGTTTTAAAACATGTGTTTCAAACACTGTTTAAAACACACTCTAAATAAAAAATGGTTTAAATTAAAGCGTTTTGAAAACAAAAATAAAAAGTAACATATTATTATTCTTTAAATTCATTTCGCTAGAGAAGAATTATTGTATGCAGATATGAAATAGGGAAGCAATCGCACTCGTTACTAGAAGAAACCTCATTTATTTATTAGCTTTTGGATCTAGAATTCGTGGTTTTCTTGAAAAATATAGCGTGGTATAGGTAAATTTGTACAAATAGTCCGGTCAAATTAGACCAAAAAATAAAAGTCAAGGTACATAAATTCCCACCAAGCTGAAAATCAGTGAGATTGTTTAAAATATGATTAAAAATAAAATTTGAAAGTTCCCCATCTTTCCTCTGTATAGAATAAATTTTATTCAAGGTTAAAGGTCAAAAAAATGAGTTTTTCGCGATTTTCAGCAAAACGGTAAGTTTTATCATAAAATTACCCCAGACAAAAATTGTAGATCATAAAATTATCTATAAAATATGTATCTCTAAAATACCCCAAAATAAGCTATGTGACAAATAAATCCCCAAGAACTAGAAAATACTTAGTGCAAATAGAAAAAAGATTGTAGAGGAAAATTTTCCCCAGGAGATTTCCTCTGAAAAATATATCCCCAAAAAATACCCCAAAGGAAAAACAATCCCCTATTTTTTGGGGAAAATCTTCCAATCTGGCAACCCTGAGACTAATAGTATTTCATTTATTGGGCACACTGATATAAAGAAGACCCTAGCCACGCATACAATTGAACAGGAGACAGATATCTCGAGGTTACACTGGCGTATAAAATAAGGGACCGGGTTTCATTTTACCTGATATCTCAGAAACGGTGGCTCTTAGGAAAAAAATATTGATACATATTTGATTGATAATTTTATGATCTACAATTTTTGTGAAGTATTTTTATGATAAAACTTACCGTTTTGCTGAAAATCGCGAAATTTTTTTGACCTTTGACCTTGAATAAAATTTTTTCCATAAAAGGGAAAGATGGGGAACTTTCAAATTTTATTTTTAATCATATTTGAAACGATTTTACTGATTTTCAGCTTGGTGGGAATTTATGTAGCTTCAAATGTCTAAATTGACCGGACTAAAATATCTTTAGCCATCTTTTTCATGTAGAAAATAAAAAAAAGCATGTCCAATAAATGCAATTTAAAGCTTTCGAGAGGTGTGATGCTTTGTTCAAAAACTTTTGAGAATTTGGTTAATTTGAAACAATTTTCAAAGAAGTAGGAGATATTTTCAGATGGACGTGCATGTGCAACACTAATAGATAAAATACTGATGAAGAATCTACGTTCGGTGAACGTTTTGTATAGAGAATGGCCACTTTAAAACAAATGTCTAAAATAAACGATAAAAAAAGGTTTAAACATTTTGAACTGTTTGTTTCAAAAATTTAATAAAAATTTTTTTCCATCCCTGATGTCAACTGATCTATAATCGCACGTTTTCCGAATAAATCTTCATATTTTATAATCGATTTAGTCAAATCAATCAAATTTTATATGTTGAAAAAGTAAAAAATAATCACTTTATGTGGGAAAACTTCCAATATTCATTAAAACTTGGTTTTTTGGAAATATGCAATTTTAAATAAAGCTCATATCTGTATCCGTAATATCGGGATGATATTTCAAATAATAAAAGGAATTTTTTTGCATAAAATCCCAACTCTAGTGACACTTACAATAGAATCAACCATGAGTTATAGTTAACTAATTATGTACCTATCATTATCATACAACTAAATGGTGTATTTGATTATGTTCGTTATTCCTAGGTTTAGAGCTTGGCCACTTTGTCTTATATAAGTTGCTTAATATTCTATTACATAAAAAAAATATTGCATACATTACAAAAAAATGTAACAAACTGGATTTTTCCTAGGGATGCCCAATTTGTTAACAATAATTTTCTTGTTGATATGTAACATGTTGATGTTTGTATTAAGCTGTTGAAAATTAAACCTTTCGCTTTCAATTAACAGCTCGTTTAAATAACGTACATCTAACGATAAACGTGTGACATTTGGACGAATTTGTTGTATGAAATACAATTTTTAGATTTGGCACATACTGGAAAACAGTGTACAATACATTTGTATTTATAATATGGTATTTCTGGTTTATTTTATTTTATCTGCTTCAAAGTTATTGCCAAAAGTATTTTTGTGCACTTTATAATTATGGGTATTATATATTTTGTTACGTACATACCCACTTGGTTAAAAATTAAGGGAGTTAAGGGTTCAAATTTAGGTGAAAAAAGTACTTTATTTCCCAGGTTTGGCATATTTAATATTTTACTTGGGAATAATAATTATTATGCATGCCATAAGCTCCCAAATAAACAATACCCACAATGTTAACAGACATAAGGATTTATTTAAATATATTGTTTACTAAAAATAATCAAAAATTGTAATTATGTATGTATGTATATACAATTTTCGCACCCACCTTATTAGCCAGATTTTGTATGCAATGACTTTTTCAGTATCTCCCAAAATTGATAACTTTTAAATACTTAATTCCTATTGTTTTATTTGAAAATTTTCGAGTAATTTTGAATTATTACTTAAAATGGATAATTTTAATATTTTTCGCATAAAAAGGTGTGCCTTGGAAAAATTACAACTAACGGCAATAAATGCAAAATGAAGCCGAAAATCGCATTTTCGATTAATTTCTGTTACAAAAAATAATCAAAAACGAAAACTCCAATTGAAGTATTTATTTGATTGTCGTTAGTTGTCAATAATTGTCTAAAGCACACCCTTATTACGCCAAAATTAATGAAATTATCTATATTTCAAAAATTCTAAATTAATTAAAATTTTTCAAACGAAACAGTAGGGAGTATCTATATGAATTGAAAGAGGATAAAAAAAGGAATCGATTGGCAAAATAAAATATGGTGTGCCATTTGAAAAAACGAAGTTATTAGTGTTTGAAGTTCTTAAACTTTAGAATTTTATTTTGAACGCCCTGTATAAATTATTTAGTTCAATTTTGTCAAGGCGTTAGCACTAATATTCAGCTATTACTAGTAAAAATTTCAACAGTCTGAGTCGAATTTTGTGGAAATTATGATTTTTTATAATTCGGGTTGCGGTAGGTAACGATTATTTTTCTATAAATTAAATTAACTCAGAAACCGATCGTCATAGGTGTACATGTTGGTTATCAAACTTACCTTAGAATTACACATTTTATTCGAATTTAGCGTAAAAAATATACCATTCCATTTAAAATAACGAAGTTGGTGTCGACTTCCGGTATAACCGGATGTAAATCGAACTTGAAAATATTTTTAAAAGAAGCGGCATAAACAATAACCAAATGAGCCCAAGTTTCAGAATTGAATTCCTTCTACTAATTCATATACTTCTAATAGCCCATCAACTTGAAAAACCCTGTATGTATAAAATTGTGGTGATAGGTTAAACGTTTAAATAACGTATTCTATTTATCCAACTTTATTTAATACCCTCGTGATAGATAACTAACAGTGATTCATGTTAAAGTTTGTTCTCATTCTTGCAATAATATAATTAATAACTGCATATCGCTAATGATGCAATAATTATTATAGTATACTGATGTGAAATAATTTACCAAGTGAAATCATTCTTCAAGGATTGATAAAATAGAAATAGATGGTTTCATTGGCCTTTGTGCTCTCCGTTTTCTAACTCACAATCAGTATTAAAAGATCGAAAAAACAGTTTTCACAATAATTAAACATACGATTTATTGTCTATCGAAATCAATGTAATTTACTTATCAGCAGAAAAGTTATTTAAATATTCAATTCCAACCTTCTAGTTCCAATCTTCCAGTCGGTAGGCAGATGCTAATTTATTGCAGTTTTACGACTTTATGTTGTACGATTAGATAATAAAATTGTTTTTTACTCTCTTTGTATCCGTGGTTAACAAAAATAATTATGCTAAATAACAAGAAGCGTTTTGTTATTTCAAATCTTTACGTACGTATAACTGTAATGATTAAAATGCGTACGAATGTAAATTGCAGCTGTTAATGACAATTGCAGTTAGAGGGGTTATTTTAATGTTTGATGTTTATTACTTTGCTCGTATTGTCTTTATCTAAACTACAGCAACTTCTTACGTAACTTAATTATAAGGTTATGGTACGAAAAGGCAACACGAAGGAAGTGGAGAGTTAATGTAAATTGTAATAGTGGAAGTAGGGACAGGCAGAGGTTTCTGCTCTACCTCCAATAAGCTGCAAATATTCTCAAAAAATTCGATAATAATAATTCTTTCTAAGTAAAAATATGAACTGTACGTGTCAAAAATATAAAATAAACTGTTATTTTCCCTCGACAAGTTCCTGACAGGTGACAGGGGGTTCGAATTTTTAGCTAATATGAAAATTGGCTTAAAATGGGGAGAAAAGAAGGCGTGTTTGTTATTATTTTATTTACTCCTTATTAGAAAGAAATTATTATTACCAGTGGCGGATTTACACATTTGCCGCTCGTAGGCTATTAAAAATTTGCCGCCCCTACTGACACCTGCAATTCTATACCCTAATTCACAATCAATTTTTTGTCAATGAAATTGAAACTTTATGATTGTATTATATTTTTATAAGACTAATCAACAAATATTGATACGAATTCATTAGGATTAAAAATGTAATAATGTTAAGAAGAACTTTCGTTGAATGGATATTTACAGCTTTTATACATTACAATATTATCATTAGATATTGTTTTTTTTTTTAATTATCATCATTCTAAGAAATGTATAATATTTATGAAATTCTGTGCAACAATATGCAATTTTTTACGTGTAAATTTATTAAATTTTTATTCTACACTCAAACAGGTTGTTAATATCATCAGAAATATCAATAGAAAAGTATTAATTTTCCACATATATATCTATATAATATTTTTTATTGTTATTTTTAAGCAATTTTTTTTTCAGATCCCATTTCTCTTCGAATAGATTATATATTTAAGTGGTGAAACATATTACACATTAATTGAATTGTGTGGGTGGACCTAAAGAAAAAATTATGGCAATAATGAATTTAAAAAATAGGCAAAAATACTAAACTTAAAATGTAATACTTACACGCTATTGGAATATTTAAAAAATTCAAAATCACAATATTAGTGTATTTTATAAATAAGCGTTTAGTAATTTTTTATATACAGACGTTAGTGTAGTCAGTATACTGTATAGCACTAAAATATTGTAATTTTTGTTGATTTTTTGAGCCTAATTTTTTCCGTGTATAAGATAATAATTTTTTTTAATTTCTGTAAGACAAAAAAATTTTTGAGCAAAGTTTGCCGCCCCCTAAAATCTGCCGCCCTAGGCTCTAGCCTATTCAGCCTGCTTGTAAATCCGCCACTGACTGTTACATAGATATATATTTTTATTAGTAAGATTGATGCACATATTAGATTAGACAATTAATAATAAGCGTTTTTGGCACCTCACACACCCACCTTATAATAATCGACAATGGAAATGAGTTTATCATGTTTTGGTTTTTAGCGGAAGTAGTTATGCCAACCACTTTATTAAACTTCCTTGTTTAGAAATCCACTGTAAGTTGCAATCAGCATTTTTTACATGACAAAATTTATGGGCTGATATTATAACAAACAGAAGCACTTGGTAATTGTTGTTTACAAACAAATTCGATTGAAATTGATTTACCTCTTTTATAATTAAAGTAACTCTTTGATAATATTGATCAATTTTCTTTGGGATAATCAGATGGAAAATTCGTTAGCAAGAACAAGAAATATTATAAGAAAAGTAATTACAATTATATTTGAAATTTATTTTTTTACACTGTAATTCCCTTTCAAAATTTGCAAAAAAAATTTTTAAGTGAATTTTTAGTAAGTTGAAGTGGCTGAAATTAGTATTTATTTATGAAAATCAAGTTCCAATGATTACCAGAGATCAATTTCTGTCTCTTTTTTAATTTAATTAGTCTATAATTACATCACAAATAAATTTCCTTTTTTCTAAACATTTTTAATGTGAATCCTCTTTGATTAAATATTTCGAGGCATCCAAATGTTTTTCTCATAGTTCTACAGATTTAACTAAGAGATAAGACCCTTTTAACTGTGCGCACACTCTACTTCATTCATTTCCACGTTTATCCAATCATAACAGGTCACAGGGCCTCTCCATTTACGGTTCATGGTCACACTGTGAGAATAGTTTAACCGAGGTCGAGATTGACTGATCTGACGAGTTTATAATAAATAAAATAAAGTGAAAGTGATGTTCAATCTTTGCCAAAAAACTGTAATTAATTTGATATTGGCAGGTACAATAATTACTCTATTTTAATATTTGATTTACGTCGTGCTCGTTGTTTAATATTTAAATAAGTGACCGTGTTGTGGACAATTTTCGTGGACATAGGCAACGTTATTATAAAGGAAAATCTAGCAATAAAAGGAAGCCATCTTTTCTGCCATTTTTGCTGTTGTCTTATTGGAAATTACTCAGCAACTACATCCAGGATTTCTTTGCAACTATCCTGTTAACCTGTTCCTGATGAAGGAAGACATTTTTTGGTATGTTATCATTTAAAAAAAAATATTACGAGATATAGATATTTTAACAACTATGCAAATTTAGTACCTACACTACCTACAGGATTTATTACAGATTATATGGTAAATAGAAATTATTATAGGTAATTATTTGTGTGAAAGGGCGTTAAATTGTTACAACAAAACAATATAATTTTAATGTTGAATTTATTTCAGTTGCAATGTTGCATATGAATTACAGACATACAAACACACAGGCATAATTTTTATGTTTCCATATAATAGTTGGCATTTCGTGTCAAAGGTGAATGACGTCGCTTAAGTACGTATAGCATGTGACAGCAGGGACATTTGTTAAGTTTCGCAATAAAATATATAGTAACGTCTTTGTGTACTTACAAGAAATCGATTTCTTCAATCTATATTACCTTTAGGTCAGCTGCCATCGCTTATTTATCTTTTCTTTTGTAGCATATTAATATGATAAACAGCAATAAATTGTTTATTAAGTATCATACATTTTGATAAAAATGATCCCACGAGGAGTATATAGCATTATATTAACCCACGAAGTTAGCAATTGTTGTAATTGCTTCATTATTAATAAGTAAAAAAAACTTATAATGGATAATTTATACACCATTGTCAAGAGAAATTTGTTACTAAAATCTAAAAAGGAGGTTTGGTTGAGAAGTAACAATGAAATAATTCTTTTTTGGAAGACAAAGTTACAGAAAACTTCCTCGATACAATTTTTTCCTTTTCAATAGTTTCTAAAAAATAATTCCCAGCCACGTCTTCAATGTGAGCTACTACTTTTGGTGGGAGGATAAAAAAATTGCTATTAAAAAATTGCAATCTTTTTAAACTTTATTTTTTACGTAGCTAATAATAATAAAAAATATGAGAATTTCTGTTTTAGTCTATTACACAATTAGTATTTTTTTTACTAATAATTACTAATTAGCTTTGTCAGTTGCTATCACTTATTTATCTTCCCTTTTGTATTAATTTGATAAATAGTAAATTGTTTATTGAATACTGCAGACATTACATATTAGTAACTAAAAATGGGCCCACAGGAAGTGCGACTTTTCACACAGGGAGTTATAAATTATTTTAAGTAATTAATTATATACTTATACACTATACTCTTAATGGAAAGTTTGGACCATCATTAGTGATGAGCAAAGCAAAACCAAGACCAAAACTCGGATACTCTTGAGCTTGTTCTCGGTCTTGGTCTTGGTCTTGCTGAATTTCGTCTGGTCTTGGTTTTAGTCTCGGTCTTGCAATAAGGTCTTAACGAACATTTTTAAAAAATTTTGCTTTTTTGCAAGACCATGACCAAGACTGCAAGACCAAGACCAATTTTGCTTATCATCAAGGGTAATGTTTTATTAAAATCTAAAAAAGATTTAGGGATAAATTATTCATTTTGAAGTAAATTTGTGCCTATTTGTATATTTTCTGAACAAGAACTTCCTGCTTCTTCTCTAATATAAGTTTTAAGCTTCAGCAACGTACTAGTTTTGGTAGAAAGATAAAAATGGCTCTTTGTGAAATTGATATTCTTTTCAAATTTTTTTTTACGTAGATAATACTTAATTATACATTCTGATCCAAAAAAAAAACGTGCAGAACATTGCAAATATTTGAAGTTAAGAAATGGAGCAGTTTTTAGCCTTTTAAAGGATAAGTTCAGTGTAATGATTGAAAATAAATAAATTCGAAAAATTGATCCTGAGGCGCAACGAAAATGTGACAATTTTAGTTTTACTTCATATATACAGTTAGTTATCATTGAAACTAATTATTTTTTTAATAATAATCAATAATTAACTTTGGGTCAGTTGATGTCACTTATTTATCTTCCCTTTTGTAATAATATGATAAGTAGTAAATTGCTTATTAAATACTGCAGACGAAAAATGATTTATTTTAAAGTAAATTTGTTTCACTTTAAATATTTTCTGAAAATGAATTTCTGCATTTTTTTCTCTAATGTGAGCTTTAAATTTCAGCAACTTACTATTTTATGGAATTGAAATTCTTTCTGATTTTCTTTTTTTTTGTGTAGACATATTACTTATACTTTTTGATCCAAAAGGAGACTTGCAAAATATTACAAGTATTTGAAATTTTTATGTTTTTGAAAGATGAGTTCAATACAACGATTAAAAATCAAGTTTTAATAAATTAATTCCAAAGTTGATCTTGGGACGTAACAAAAGTGTGTGAATTTTGGTTTTAATTTTTTTACACAGTGAGTAATTATTGAAGCGAATTAATCTTATAATTATCTTTGGTCAGTTGCTATCACTTATTTATCTTTCCTTTTGTATGGATAGTTTAGAGATTATTATCAAGAGTAATGTTTAGATATTAAAATCTAAAAAAGATCTGGGGATAAATGATTTATTTTGAAGTAATTTTGTTTTTTTTCAAATATATTCTAAAAAAGAATTTTCTGCTTCTTATTTAATGTGAGCTTTACGCTTCAGCAACGTACAATTTTTTGTAGGAAGAAGATAGTATTTTTAGCCAGAAAAAGACGTACAAAATGTTGCAACCATTTAAAGTTAAGAAAGAGAGCAGTTGTAGCTTTTTGAAGGATAAGTGTAATACAATGACTTAAACGAAGTAGTTTAATTTAAAAAAAAATTGAAAAATTGATACGAAAAGTTGAATATTTTATCTTTGGTGTATTTTTCAAACTTAGTGGGGTAATTTTACGATGAAGTCTGAGGATTAACGATTCAATACCGGAGAAAAATAAAGAAACAGAAAATAGATAATTATTTTAACATTTAGGTCCCTTTAATACCGGAATGAATTAATATAAAATGCACTGTAAATTTAAATTTTTGATCCTGTATGTAGGTAGGTATCGAAAAATTTTATTAAACGATAAATTTGCCTTATCTCAAACAAACATCTCACACATGTCTCAAGTTCAGGTTGATCTCGATCTCGAAGAGCAGATGCTGTGAAAATTTCAATCGGGCGGGCTCCTTCTTCGGTGCATGTCTTTAACGTAGTATAGCTATGAGAATCGAGGATGGTATGTAAAGAGGCCGTCGACGACGCGACGCGACGTGGCGCTAACTCATTTAGCAGTTTCCTCTCTTATATGATCTTGGCGTTTTACAACTCTCTTAATTCGCATTACAACTTAATACGTTGACGTTTATGTAGTTTTAGGAGGGACATTAAATTATCAGTTTTATGATTAAACAAACAGATTTGGTTCGAATGAACTTGTCACCGAGGTTGCACATAAGGCGGGACCGTCAGACAAGCTCTGCGTGCAACTGCTAATCACTTTTAATAAATTACTACTTAGTAAATGTTAAATTATTATAATGTTGTCGAAATAAAATAAAATCGTTTGTAAAGATCAGATAAAATTTGCAGATTTTTACCTAAAACGATTTCGGACAATACCACTTGTTTGACCAAAATATAAATAAATAATGATTGTAAAACTTTTGAGGAAATTTTAACTTTCGTGGATTAAAAAAAAATTTATGATCAGAAAAAAATCATGGCAGAGTAAAGGATGGTTAACGCTAATCCGCTCCGGAATTCGGACGACGCACGGACACGGCATGATATCTGAATGATCCTTAATACAATTGCTCTATTATAATTTGGAGAAAGGCGCAAAAGATTCTGGAAAACGATGTAAGATTTTCAAGAAAAGTTATGGTATTTTGTTATACTTAAGTGTGGAAAATATTAAAGGTAAAATGAAGGACGTTCCGTGTTTGAGCTGACGATGAGTCTCGGACAAAGCGCGGACACGACACGGATCTGAAACTGAGTAGCCTGAATTGAATTGAATGAAGTTTAGTGGTTTTTGAGATGGTCTTAATGTGCGGGTTGTACGATTTATCAGCTTAGCTACAAACTTTCAATTTTGTTTTTCTTTCATTGCATTGCATATACATTTATATATATACAAGTTCTGCATGAGAAAAGAAGATAGACGTAAAATTTCAAGTGTTTCTCAAAATCTCTGAATAATAAATGACAAAGTGACAAATTTGAGAATAACAATATTGATTGTAATTTATATTATTGTAACTTTCTAGCACCGTATCTATCAGTATAATAAATAACTGTTATAAAAATAAAATTATGATCGCCACAACCCTATGTATGTAAAATAAAATAATTCTCCCTTTTTCTAGGTACGTAATTTACAGTTTCTGATTTTTTTGTCTTGATTCATATAGCCAAAGACCTTTGAACCCGCATGTTAAGAATACTTATAATCTGTGTGAAATTTTTTTTTGTTAGAATAAAGGATGATTCACACAGGACTGTTTGGTGCCTGAACCGAATCTTGGACGAGACGCAGATGCGACACTGACTGGAAACTGTGTAGCGTGAATCATCCTTAATATAAATTAGCCTGCCGGTCATTATAATTTCATTTTAAAAAGGACAAAAGGTTTCTAGAAGTTCATTTAAACGTTTCAAGAAAACTTTGGGTACTCACTATTTTAGGTTTTGTTATTTTACTAAAATTCTTAGCCTTATTCTTTTACTATAAAGTTAGATTTTGTGATCAGTGATTCGAGATCAAGAAAAATTTCATGGTAGAATAAAAATAAAGACTGGTTCACTTGTACGTTATCCAATTGTCTTTAAAATGAACGAGTCTGGCATATGTTACAATTTAATTTTGAAAAAGTCGTAAAGGTTTCTAGAATTATTTTATTTAAACTTTTCAAGGAAACGTTAACTACCTGCCATTCTGGGTTTTGTGGTTTGTGAGATATTTATAATACTTTTTGTATCACAAAACTTGATTATGTAATCTGTATGGAAATTTTCCTTGGTAGAATAAAGAATGATTCACATTGTCCTAAGCCTGAACCAAATCTTGGACAAGACACAGATGCGACACTGACTGGAAACTGTGTAGTTTAAATTATCCTTAACATTCGTTGTAATTTTATTTTGAGAAGGGCGAAAAGATTTTTAGAATTTCATTTAAAAGTTTCAGGAAAACTTAAGCTATTTATCGTTTTAGGTTTTGTAATTTTTTAAAAATTCATGGTATCCTTTTACCAAATTATTTAATTTTGTAATTAATGATTAGGAAAAGGTTCAAGGTAGAGTAAAGGATTATGTATATTCACGCTACATCTCATTCTGTAATCCTTAGCATCACTGAGCTTGCCATTATTGTTATTATATATGTATTAGATTATTTGTTATAATTTTTAATTTAGAAAAAGAAGCCAAGTTTTCCAACAAAATGCTACCTTTCTGAAAAATTCATACCAACCAAATTGATTTTGTGATCACTTATCAGTATGGAAATAATTCCTGATCGAATAAAGGATGGTTCACGCTACTCCAATTGGGATCCATGAAGTCTAAATCGTTTTAAACAAGAATAAGGATGTGTCTGTAATTTGTTATTAATGTAACTTATTTGCAAATATTGACTTTGGAGGTTTTTTGATAAATCCTCTTTATCAGTTAGCAGGAGTGGCGTTTGGTTATTTAGTAAAGTCTTTTAGTGTCATTTTGGTCTAAATTTTGTCATAATTTTCAGTATAAAAGACTGATTGTGAGCGAATTGAATATGTTTTAATAAACATTGTTTTAACGCTCAATAAAGTTATTTCACGTTTCAAATCTCTCCTTGATTGATAGCCGTAATAAAATTTCAACAAAAGCAGCGCATGACAAGGTAGTCAACCGACAACGACGACCGTTACTGTCGTTAAGTGTTTGTTATTATTAATATACCATTATTGTTATTATTAATAGTATTATTTATAAGATTGCACTTCCTACATTAATTACTACGCCTTGTAGGTACTTGTCCCATTGTGTTGACACGCTGCATGATTGTTTTACGAAAAGGTCACAATAGCCGCATGAGTAGCATGTTACAAAACAATCCAAGGTGTACAATTAGTTAGTAGGATACCTACCTATATGCACGTGTGTGCACCCTTTATATTACGCCAATAATTATATACTTGCTACTCGTTTATTAAAAACCGTTCATATTTGCATAATTATCGCGGAATTAGGAGACGCACATTGAATTACAAGAGTGCAATTAGCAGCTCTAATTCTAATTTGCTGTCGTTTAAATAATGTATTTACTTTAGGTACTGACCTTACACTACTCGTCTTCTATTTATATTGTTATCGAAGGTGGTTAACCATTTTTTAGCAGACTCTTCTAATAGCTAGGGAGGCTGGTGGAAATTTAGGTATATACTATATGATTATCGTCGTTGACGTAATGTAGTTAGTCTGCACAGTGGCGGATTTACCAGCAGGCTGAATAGGTTAGAGCCTAGGGCGGCAGATTTTAGGGGGCCGCAAACTTTGCTCAAAAATTTTTTTGTCTTACAGAAATAAAAAAAAATTATTATCTTATACACGGAAAAAAACGAGGCTCAAAAAATCAACAAAATTACAATATTTTAGTGCTATACAGTATAAAATAAATATAAAGGAGACTGTGGAAAACCAAATAAATAAAAATTGGAAAAGGTCTTACCCCTCATAACCACAACACTTTTAAAAAATGCGGACACGTGTTTCGCTCACTTACGTAAGACCTTTTCCAATTTTTATTTAATTGCTATACAGTATACTGAATACACTAACGTCTGTATATGAAAAATTACTAAACGCTTATTTATAAAATATACTATTGTGATTTTGAATTTTTAAAATATTCCAATAGCGTTTAAGTATTACATTTTAAATTTAGTATTTTTACCTATTTTTTAAATTAATTATTGCCATAATTTTTTCTTTAGGTCCACCCACACAATTCAATTAATGTGTAATATGTTTCACCACTTAAATATATCTATTCGAAGAGAAATGGGATCCGAAACAAATTTCTTAAAAATAACAATAACAAATATTATATAGATACATATGTGGAAAATTAATACTTTTCTATTGATATTTCTGATGATATTAACAACCTGTTTGAGAGTAAAATAAAAATTAAATAAATTTACACGTAAAAAATTGCATATTGTTGCACAGAATTTCATAAATATTATAGATTTCTTAGAATGATAATAATTAAAAAAAAAACAATAATGAAAATATTGTAATGAATAAAAGCTGTAAACATCCATTCAACGAAAGTTCTTAACATTCTTACATTTTTAGTCCTAATGAAGTCGTATCAATATTTGTTGATTAGTCTTATAAAAATATAATACAATCAAAAAGTTGCAATTTCATTGACAAAAAATTGATTGTGAATTAGGGTATTGAATTGCAGTAGCTTTGTTTTTTTATGAATAATTTCGAAATTAAAAAAAAACTGTCAAAAATTGTATTGTCTTTCTGTCATCAATTACATCTATTAAATACATTTTAAGTATAGATAGTGAAATTAAAGCTGGCAGAAGTCAAAATGGTGGGAGTTTTTATAAAAATAACTAGCAGCAATGCCCGGCGTTGCCCGGGTAAGAATATATTACACGTTTGATAGAACATTCTAGAATATTCGCGAATTTAGAACTATCCAGAACATCCCATAATGATTCAAAACATTTTCTAACCTATTTTTACATTCTGAAACATTCTTGAATGATCTTCAAGATTCTGGAACATTCTTGAACATTGCCAAACCATTCTGAAATGTTATAATAAAACATTCTTTTACTTCTTAGAACATATTTGAACTGCCTGTAAACATTCTAAAAAAATCTGTTTCATTCTCATCCCCACTCCGTACTGTTTGCAGGGCGAGTAGTGACATCAGTAGACGCCTGGCGGGGATGACTAATCGATTGATAATAATTTATTGGTTATCGACCACTGAGAGTTGAAGATTATTACAGTACTAATATCGCTATTAAAAATTGGAGGTTGGTGGAAGAAGGGTGAAAATTTAGGGTTGTATGTATTTTTGTATGCTGTATCTTAAAAAACAACAACAAAAAATTTGGTCTAAAAAATAAAAAAAAAATTAGGGGTGGACCACCCTTAACATTTAGGGGGATAAAAAATAGATAGTAGCCGATTCGCAGACCTAACCGATATGCACACAAAATTTCACGAAAATTAGTCGAGCCATTTCGGAGGAGTTTAATTACAAATACCGTGACACGAGAATTTTATATATTAGATTATTTATCATCCCATCGTCTATTCAAAAATTATTTTTATGTATTATAAATATAAGAAAAAGGTGGCAAACATCTACAACTCTGATTTCAGATGTAATACACAAAACAAATATATAATTTACACAAATAATATTAGTGACTGTGTATTTGTACTCCCTTGCAGCTGTCCCCAGGTAGTACAATACTTCTGCCTTTGAAAAGACATTATCGATTTTTTAATGCCTTTTTCATTGTTATGCTTCTCATAATTAATAGAGATAATTAAATTAAAGGCAGAAACTATCTTACAATTTTTCTTTTAACAATACAGATTATTAATGCAACATCATCATAGTGGCAGAAGTAATTCTTTTATCTCTTATGATATAATTTCAATAATTATTCTAGTCTGTCTGCAGATGATGTAATTTATTTTTTTATATAAAATTTTATAGGTAATACTTAGAAAAAAAAAATAATTACTCTAAAACACAGCAGGAAAAACTTCTGCCACTAGCATTAATTTTTTTTATAATAAATATGATTTATTAAGACTATCGCAGAAACGATAATATCATTTATGACACCTATTTTTATCAACATTTTTCCCAAGCTCCTATTTGATATTGCAGCAATTAATGAATGGCAGAAATTGGTTAAAATTATTATTTCAATTAGTACTGTAACTCTAAACCTCTGCCATACGATGAAATCATATAAAGATTACCTAGCTATAAAACCTTCTGGCATACAAAAATTGATGACATCGATCAAAAGAAACAAAAAGTCGAGATTCGAGTAAATATTCTTATTTTTAATAAATTTGTACTTAATGTTGACTCTTGTGTTGAAAAATTATATTATATTATTTTTTCAGAGGGATAAAGATTTTAAACAGCGTGGTTTATATTTAAAATATTTGAAATAATTTTTTTGTTGCTAAGTAGAGTTTATGAAAAGTAGTTGGGTTTTATTTTTAAAGTAACTAATCGTTTAATTGCTGTTTTTCGTTGTTACGTGATACGTTGCATATTAGGTAAACAGATAAAATAGAAATTTTATTTACGTAAGAAGGTTACATTATTTTCTGGAATACGTTTATTATTGGCTCGAGTTGATGCCAGAAGCCGAAATTACTTCGTAAAAATTGCTCAATAAATAATTAACGATGGATCTAAGTGTCATTTTTATTAAACTTACCAAAAAAACAACTCTGCATGACGTTTTTATGATACAATACCTCGTCAATCAATCGTTCATTCTAAATACACAGAGTATTTTAAAAATGTGTTAATTATTAATTTTTTTGTTTAGTGCATTTTCTAAAGTATAATTCGATAATTAAATATTCTGGCTGTTATTGGAATCACGCCCAGCCTTTCAACAAACAACTTGTGGAAATTTGTGGAATGACTTATACGCTTTGTAGTGATAATAGTTTGATACTATTTATTTATTTCTGTTAATTATTTCCGTTTGTACTATAGAGTTATAAGAATAAATTTATGGATTGAAATTATAATTTATAACAGCCTGTGATCTGTGCAGGTATGTGACGAGGGTACAATGTCGTCCAAGTTCTTGGAAAAAGAAATTGAAATCTAATTAATAAAATTGCTTTTTCGATCTAATTGGCCATCTAATGATGATGATGATCTGAGTACTATACATTTCCAGATATTTTATATCAAGGTGAGAATATTAACACTTAAACCGCAAGAATTTTTTGACGGAACTCGACTCATTTGTCCATAAGACAACTTCAAAAGCTTTTTGTCGAGTGCGTTGTATTTAATACACAGGTATTATAAAATAAAAAACATAACAACTAGCTCTTCTAATAAAAATGCAATTATATTAGTGACTTATTTTAAACAGTTTTCAGTTACCGCTTAAAAATCACCGGGAATATTATAAAACAAAATCAGAATTATGGTTCATAAATTGGAATACATATTACGTACTTAGACGTAAAATATTTCTTAAATTAAAAAATTAGCAAACTTGTCGCCAGTGCCCCCCCCCCCCCGTATTACATGGGTACACAAGTAAGACTGGCATCGCACCGAGAAATTGTGTAGTGTGAATAGGAACTGTAAATTACACCAACATGCTAAGTAATAACGGATAATGTATCAATATAATCGATCAGATGAACTTGTAACTTTTCTTAACTTACGGTATCGTCAGGCGGTGATTTTGTTAAATATTGAATAGTAACCGTATGATTTGATTGAGACATGTGTCATAAAGAAGAGCGAATTTTGTATGACGTTTTTAAAAATTTAATGAATTAAAAAACGTTATAAAAAAGCTAAGGGGCCGTTCATGAAATACGTTCGCATACAAGGGGGGAGGGGTCTTGCTGGGTGTGACAAGATGTGACAAGGGGGGTACGGGGGGTCTACGGCAACGTGACGTTCGCCGTTCATCAAAAAATTTTACAGAATTTTTACAGAATCCTTGGACTTCTGATAAATACAAATATTATTTATTTGTTCGTTACAAAAGATATTTATTAACTTATTTAAATTTTATTATAAAAATAAAATAAATATTTTTGATTATCAAAATTTGTGTATTATCAATCAAAATTTATCATGTTCAGGAGGGGGGGTATTTAGTTTTTGTGACGTAATATTTACAGGGGGGGTCACAGAAAGCGTGATATAGCGTGACAACCGGGGAGAGGGGGTCAAAAACAGCTAATTTTAGTGTGACGTATTTTAAGAACAGGTCCTAACATATATAATTATAAATCTACTTAAAAAACTTAAAACTATCAACTAGGGACTTTTGGGACGTTAGAGTGAGTGATAGCGGTCACCCGCTACACCACCCTAACCCTTCTCACTCGCTTCCTTGATCTTATTTTCTCTCTGTCTTTTCTGACTGACTTGTTATTTGATAATTACCCACATAGTGCTCTTTTGGTTACCCCCAAACGGAATTTTGAAAGTTGGTCACGGCCTACATATACCGTGCAACTATGTCGAAGTTCCGGGTAAAATCAACACGTTGCATATTTAAATTAAAACAAATGTATAATTAACGAAGATACAGTCCAACTTCGATAACTCGAATCACCATGGGGGGCAAAAAATTTCGAGGTATTAAGACTTTGTGTTTAAGAGTTTGAATGATCTTTACTCTGTTAAAATTAAGCTGTGTATACTCCTTAATGTAGCCACGTACTTTTTAATAATTAGGTATTTATTATTTTATTTATACAGTGTGTTGTCTTTTTAAACTGTTTATTAAGTATTGTATTTAAGCAATTCTCATTCAACATATCCTTGAAGAAAACTTACAACACAAGGCAAAACGTCGGTGTTGGTATTAGATTAATAAACATTTTAGTCCCTTAAACAGTTGAGGTTTTCATTGATTTATAGACGTCAGAAACGTACGTTATTAAGGAAAACCTCCCCAAAAAGAAACCGATTTATCGAAGTTGGCGTCAAATATTATCTGCGAGTTATCAAGACTAAAAGAAGTACCTGCGAGAATTACAGATATCAAATAAAAATTACCCGCTTAACCAAGAGGAAAAGGCCAAACAGGGAAATCCTTTAAAGATCAAAGATATCAAAGAACATTAAAGAAGCTTGGAAAATAAAAACTCAAATTCTTCGTATACTTCACATTTAATTGAAAACAATCATATTTTTGATGAGGACTACAAAATTTGAAAACATTGAAAATAAAGGCTTAAAGCTAAACTTATTTGAAAGCCTAGAAATAAACGGGTGTAAGTCAATTGCGCGCTGCGGTCAGTTTACTCCCTGCTGTGACAAAACTGACCCTAAAAGTGATGGGACAGTTGCGCGTGATCATTAAATTATTGCCCCCCTGGGCCTTTTTTATTAATAAATAGTTCAATCATATTAGAAACCAACAAAGATTTGAAATAAATGTATTTAGTTGGGGTTTTTATATTCACCTTGACATAACTAGTAGGTAACTAAAGAATATTATTTTGTTTCATTCTGTAGGATAAAAAGGTTACGGTATGTAAAGACAACACGAACGAAGTGAGTGTTGTCGTGGTCTTGTCATTCTCTTATTCATCATGTATTGGAGTTTTTGTAACAAATTGTATATAAACATATTTTTAAATTCTTCAGACTTTTCTTTAAAAACGGTTATATAAATTAAATAAAATTACCGAGCGCGCAGTTGACCCTACAAATTCTTGGCAAACCGCAACTTATCGAAAATTGGACTTATCGGCGTTTAATTTATCGAAGTTTGACCGTAATTGACTCTGCTTGCAATGTTTTTTTAATTAAAGTGGGCAACTGAGCCGCATTCAGTGCAAACACTCTTGCTTCATTATATCATTAGCATTTTTCTTTTGTGTTTTCAAAACCTTCTCGTCTTCAATGTTTCTGACATTTATTAAGTAAATATTTTGCATGGTTATTAATTCGTTAAATTTTTTATACCTTCAACCTCTGTTCTTGATTTGTTTAATCGAAATGAGCGTCAGCGTCTGCAAAAGCTCGTTGTCGTTGACGTCATCGACGTCTACAGTATCGCGTCGCGACGCCGCCGACGCCGTCGGGGTGCCGTATTCATAAACACACACACAAATACTGACATACACATCCTGACAGTTCGATATTATTATTATTATCATCGTCATCACGAGAGACCAACCGTTCCTTTACTGTACGGGTGAAAACAAGTTTGTATGTATTGATTTATCCTTCGAGTAGGCAGGTGGATCAGAAACCCCTAAAGATTCTGGATGTTTGGAGGCGGCAAAGGATAAGTATTTACATTTGGTTCTTGTTTTTGTTTGGCGCTTTTAGGGGAAAATGTTGTTCCTCAGACTCTGAGTTACTTTATGAACACTTTTACTTAAATATTACGTATTTTTCTTATGCAGATCGAAGTCATTTGTCTCCAATACTTAATTAATTAAAGAAAGAAGTAGAAATTAAGGTTATATAATTTGCATGAAAGATAAAAAAATGAATAAAAAGGCAGCAAAAACTTATAAACAGATTGGCAAATATATAAAATGTTTGATTCCCCATACCTCCATAGATACCCCATAATATGATTCGGAAGTATTTAAAAATCAATACCAGGATGGAAACCAAAAGTCCTTAATTTTGATTGGTTATTATCTAAATTGACCCATAAAGCCCCTAAAATTTACTTAAACTTGATTAATATACTTAAAAATATGTGACCCCCTACACCTCTACAGATACCATAATACTACTCAAACGTGTTTTAAAGTCAAAATTGAGTCGTAAGGTCATAGATACGAAAATAGAAAATACAATTTCTTAATTCTGCTAACCTGACCCCTAATAACTATGTAAATTAGCTCTTTTACTTAAGTATTATTTTTATATGTAGATGGAAGACATTTGTCACAAATTTGGTCTTTATTTCTACATGATAACATAAAGAGAGGGGTAGAAATGTTTGTTGACAAAATTTGTATGAACGATTGAGATTTCTTAAAGGCTGTAATGGTTTAAGAAAGAGTCTTAGCATTAAGGATTTCCAAATCAATTTTCAAAGCTTTTTTGACCCCACAGATCCCCTATAATGACTTGGATGTGATGAAATGCCTGTCTTAGGTCGTAAGACCACAGATAAATAAGATTTTAATTAGAAGTCCTTAATTCTGAGCGATTATTAACTAAGTGGACCCCTAAACCCCCTAATGATTAATTTATTTACTTAACTATTATATATATACAGTGGATTTCATTTATAACGACTTCGGTTGTAACGGCCTTTTGGTTATAACGACATAACACATAAGTCTCTTGAATTTAACGAGTAATTTAAGAAGAAAATTTGGCTGTAACGACTTCGGATGTAACGTCGATTTCGGTTTTAGCGACTAATTTGAATGAACTATTAATTACAAGATGCTAAATATCTCATAGTCATGGATATTGCGACCGAGTCTAAACACAAAACTTTTTTATCTTTTGTTTACATTCACAGATAGTCAGTCAGTAGTTGTAGTAATCACACTATTATAAAGGCGAAAGTTTGTGAGTGTGTGAGTGTGTATGTTTGTTACTTCTTCACGTCTAAACGGCTGGAGCGATTTTAATAAAATTTGGTATGGAGTTAGCTGACACCCTGGATTAACACATAGGCTACGTTTTACTGCGGGAAAATGTCTTATTCCCATGGGAAAATCGATGAAAATGAATTCGCGGAATATTATAAATGCGAAAGTAACTCTGTCTGTATGCTACACAATCTCGCCTAAAATTTACTGAACCGATTTAAATTAAATTTGGTAGATAGTGTAGAGCCTGAGAAAGGACATAGGCTACTTTTTAATGCGAAAAAAGGGTTGTAAGGGGTTGAAATAGGAAAGTTTGTGCGGAAATTCCGTAATTTTTAAAGATAGAAGCTTGAAACTTATTTTTTAGGCTGTTGATTAGATATAAATAAATACGACATTAAATGTTTGTAAAAATTTTACCCTAAAGGGGATAAAATTAGCCGATGAATGTTTTTGTGTATTGACGTCGTCCAAAAAGCTTACGGCCCAGAAAATTAAAATATTAAGTGTAAAAAGTTATAGAGGTTTTGTTTAT
The DNA here is from genome assembly GCA_029378335.1 of Agrilus mali. NCBI lineage: Eukaryota > Metazoa > Arthropoda > Insecta > Coleoptera > Buprestidae > Agrilus > Agrilus mali. The sequence goes on along the minus strand of CM055663.1, from coordinate 9,745,085 downwards.
TTGGATCAATAAAAGTAGTTGAATACTAAGCTATATAAACTATTTTAAACTATATTAATCTATAATATTATAAATGGGAAAGTAGCTCTGTCTGTCTGTGTGTTACGCAATCACGCCGAAACTACTGAACCAATTTAAATGAAATTTGGTACAGGGATAGATAAGTAGATATAAATCTAGAGGCTTGAAACTTATTTTTTAGGTTTTTGATTAGTTATAAATACGCCATTTAAAGTTTGTAAAAATTTTACCCTAAAGGGGGTAAAAATGAGGAATGAAAGTTTTTGTGTACCTAATGACATCGGCAAAAAGGCTTACAGCTCAGAAAATAAAAATATAGAAGAAAAAAATAATCAATGCTGCCGAAAGTCACTATTCCACGCGGACGAAGTCGCGGGCGTAGCTAGTTGTTTATAAACATTAGTTAAGGTTGATAAAGTTAAATCTAAGAATCAGTTAGTGGGTACTTTTCTTGCCTAATTTCCTTCTTTCATTCTTTCTCTCTTTCTTTTTAGATAGCGACTTCCGGATATAGCGACGGAATTTAATGGTCCTTTCATCGTCGTTATAAACGAAATATACCGTATATCATAGTTTTAATTTCTACATATTAACTCAAAAAAAGGAGTGAAAATGGACATAATGGTGTTCGTTTACAAAATTTGTCTGAAAGATTGAAATTTCTTACTTCATAGACCCTTATAGATCTCGAATAATATAATTTGGACGTGATTAAATGTCAATATTAAGTTGTAGTGTCATACATAACGAAGATTTTGATAAGAAGCCCTTAATTCCGATTGATTAAAAAGTAAATTCCCCCTAAAGCCTCCAACTATTATATAAACGTGATTAATATTTTTACTTAAATATTTGTCTGTAATATAGTTTTGATTTCTACATAATAACTCGAACAAAGCGGTAGAAATGGATATGACGGTATTCGTTTGCAAAATTTGTCTGAAAGATTGAGATTTCTTAAAATCTGTAGTGGTTTACGAAAGAGTTGGAAGTGTTAGCATTCAATATCTTGAAAACAACTTTTAAAATTTTTTTGATCTGATACACCCAATAAGTTTCGTATATTATGATTTACTTGTTTAAATGTGAATATTAGGTCATAACGCCATAGATAACGATGATCTAGATTATCGTAGAAATTCTTAATTCTGATTGATTATTAACTAAACGTATTCCTAAAGTCCTTAATTCTTGTGTAAGCTGGATTAATACTGTTACATAAATAATTGTCCTTAACTTTGGTTAAGTGATAACTATGATAACACTTAATAACAGTGCTGTTAAAAATTAACGTGCACAACTACTGTGAATGTTGGTTAACCTTTTTCCATAATATCGGGGATGTGTTACGTTAAACTTTTAAAGAATCCCCTTTTTAATGATTTGACCCTTTCATTTGTTTCGTTTTTTTTTATAATCGTTTGTTGACCACATCCATGCATCGGTGCAACGAAGCGCATAAAGTTCACTTATTGTTGCGGTTGACATTCACCGAAAATTGGGCCATTTCTCCGCATTCGTTTGGTTTTATTGTTGCCGCTGGCTGGAAGTGGGGGTGGGACAGTTGACAGGCACCGGAATTTTTCCAGCTCTCTCTCGTTTTACGGATTTTTCCCTGACTGACGAGCGACGAGCGACGCGACGCGTCGGCCGGCATTGTTACGCTTCGAGGACGAGTTTTTCGGACGCTTTTTGCTTTCCCACCGCCCGACTAACCACAGAACTTCAAATCGAAGTAGACAACTATCCACCCCACAATGAATCCTCAAATTTTTGAAATTTTTCGATAAAATAGATCTTTTAATTTTTTCGAATAACATCACTGAGGTCAATATCGAGAAATGGACAGAATGTTAAAAAAGGAAGTAGGTACATAAATATATTTCTCAAAAAGTAAGAGTAAAGTAATGGCATAATTCAATCCACTTCATGAGTTTAAATCTTCCACCAGCTATTGCTCTAAAATATACAAAAGAGATGTTGTGATCGAATAGATTTGTTTATTTTGGGAGAGTGTTAAGAGATCTGTTTATTCGTAAACTTTGTTGAAACGTTTCGTGGATGGACCTTTTGTTTCCTTTTGCCTATCTTCGTTTTATTCGAGTTCAGTGGAATTAACTGAGCAAATGGAGAGTGGTCGATACTAGCGTAATGGATGGAACAAACGAAACGGTTGCGGCTCTCACTGAGCTGAACAGCTGCAGATAGATCGACAGCGACCGAGGAGAGATGTTGGTTGATGTCGAAAATTCTCTGCGTCATTTTTTACCCTTTGTCCCACCGTTTCGTTCGCGCGTACACTCTCTTTTGCACAGTCGTTCTCTTTGCCGATCGATTTTTCAATTGCACGCCAGACAAAGACGGACTCGTCACGTGAGAAAGAGAAAAAGAGAGACAGATTTCGCATTGTTCTAAGGCTGAAAAAGGTTACTTCTGTGACACAACCACCTCGCTGAAAGGATACCTCTGTAGCGTTTGTTCGTGTCTAACCAATTGACTTTGACAAAAAAATCATTTCGGTGAATCTAAAAGAGCACCTCCAGGTATATGTATTTCTGGATAAACTTTCTGAATTCATTTTTAACATTCCCAACTACTAGAACGTACTGGATGTTCTAGAAATTGATGCAGAAAGGCAAAGAGCAACCCCAAAGGGGCTTCTATCTTCTAAAGTAGTTTGAGGATTGAGATTTTTCGAATGGACGTGATGGATCATTGACATAAATATATTGAGGAATAGAACAGAACAACATTGAAACTATCTATTAATAATAATTGCTTAACGCTGCCGTTGCCCAATACCATTGTAATAACGTATAACATTCCGGTTGGAAGTATTTATTAAAATTTTCCCAGGAAGATTCATTGGTCTGGTTCATGAAGATTAAGAAGTATCGTTTTTAATTTCACTTACGAATCACCAAGATCAACAGTAATTTTGCCAAAAAATAGTCTACGTACGGTGTTTATAAAAGCAAAAAATAGTCGCAAAGATTATTCTGTATTTTGAAATGGTTTAGGGATGAAGAGTATTCTAAAGGCTCTAACAGATCCAAGATCAACAGTTCATCATGCTTAGGATATACATTGAAGAAGAACAAGATCAACCCTTAATGTACCCAAAGACAATTCCTGATTCCTTGTTACTAGAAAGAGCCTTGTCAAAAATATCCTTCTGTGTTTGGTCATGTGAACTGTACCATGATCAACATTTTCGGTTCTTTTGAGATTTATTCAAGAAGAAACAGTCTAGATTACCAATACGTATAATATTACTATTGGAACAGTTTATCAAAACTTTCCCAGGAAGATTCATTGGTCTGGTTCATGAAGATAAAGTATCGTTTTTAATTTCACTTAAGAATCACCAAGATCAACAGTAATTTTACCCAAAAGAAGTCTATGTACGGTGTTTATAAAAGCAAAAATTGTTGCAAAGGTTATTCTACATTTTGAAATGGTTTACGGATGAAGGATAATCTAAAGGCTCTAACAGATCCAAGATCAACACTTTATCATGCTTAGGATATATATTGAAGAAGAACAAGATCAACTCTTAAAGTACCCAAAGACAATTCCTGATTCCTTGTTACAAGAAAGAGCCTTGTCAAAAATATCCTTCTGTTTTTGGTCATGTGAACTGTACCATGACTAACATTTTCGACTCTTTTGAGATTTCTTCAAGAAAAAACAGTCTAGGTTACCAATACGTATAACATTACTATTGGAACAGTTTATCAAAATTTTCCCAGGAAGATTCATAGGTCTGGTTCATGAAGATTAAGAAGTATCGTTTTTAATTTCACTTACGAATCACCAAGATCAACAGTAATTTTGCCAAAAAATAGTCTACGTACGATGTTTATAAAAGCAAAAAATAGTCGCAAAGGTTATTCTGTATTTTGAAATGGTTTAGGGATGAAGAGTATTCTAAAGGCTCTAACAGATCCAAGATCAACAGTTCGTCATGCTTAGGATATATATTGAAGAAGAACAAGATCAACTCTTAAAGTACCCAAAGACAATTTCTGATTCCTTGTTACAAGAAAGAGCCTTGTCAAAAATATCCTTCTGTTTTTGGTCATGTGAACTGTACCATGACTAACATTTTCGACTCTCTTGAGATTTCTTCAAGAAGAGATACTTTAGGTCACCAATACGTACAATATTAATGTTAACAATTTATTAAGATTTTCCCAGGAAGATTCATTGGTCTGATTCAAGAAGATTAAGTATCGTTGTTAATCTCACTCCAGAATTACCAAAATCAACAGTAATTTTGCCCAAAAATTCTCTGCGTACTGTGTTTATAAACCTAAAAATTTTAAAAAGGCAAAAATGATCCCAAAAGTTATTGTAGACTTTAAAAATGTTTAGAGTTTTCTAATGGAAGTGGCAGATCCAAAATCAATTTTTCATCGAGCTGATTGAAAAAAAATGACAAAAACCCCAAAACTACCAATCAATAATTGTTTAACCAAAGAAGGGTGTTACATTTCACTCTTTTGGTTTCGCCCAATAATACAAGAACAACTTATTAGTCTTTATTGGAATGTTACACTTGGGATTCCTGATTCCTTGTTACAAGAAAGAACCTGACCCCAGAATATGCTTATAGGTTTGGACATTTAAACTATACCAAAATCAACATTGTTGATATTTTTGAGACTTCTTCATGAATATAATGGTAGATGGATTTTTAAGGATTTCAGAGTAAGATTGGTCTGCTTCTTGAAGATAAGCTCGCTTTTAGTTCTAATCCAAGACGAATAATTTGTCCAAAAGTGTTTGTATCTTAACCTACGAATTTTGGAAAATTAAACAACTCCAAGAGCTATTTTTCATTCTGAAATAGTTTTTGGGATTGAGATTTTTCTAATAGCTGTAACAAATATTTGAAATTATATTTTACCAAGTTCAGTAGATGCTCCAAAACTACCCATCAATAATTTCTCTATTTCCCTGCTTTTACTCAAACCATCAAAATTTGTTGGATTACTAGATTCCTAACTCGTCGTTATATGGAAGAGTCTTATCCGAAATATTCTTCTAGTTTTGGTCAAGTGTATCAAGAAAAACATCTTTGATGCTTTTGAAATTAGAAGGATTTTTAAAAAAATTTTGGAAGATAATTCTTTTGTCTAGTTAGTGAAGATTATGTCTTATTTTTAATTTCCATCTACAACTATCAAGATGTACAGTAATTTTGCCCAAAAGTGTTTTATATGTTGTTACTTTTGATTTCAATAGTAACTATGTATCTATTACATAATGTGTTGTATGATTGTATGTCCAAAATATCTAACCTAATTTTTTAAACGTTTGCAGTGCCTACTTTCGCTCTAAATCTCATGTAAGGGTCCCATTATTGTCCAATTGGGCACGTGTATTTACATAGGCATTTATTATGCATACAAATCCTTCTATATAAACACATAACACATTACATTAGATACAAATAATTCATGGTTGCGTGTGTATTATATCAATTTAGTTTCGGTGTGGCTGCTACCGTGATGACGATGACAGTTTAGTAGTACGTAGTCGCATTCAATAATTATACTAGAAGAGTCTAGCTGCATGATGTATGTATGTATATGCATGTAAGTAGACAATCAACAACTGCGTCGTTGTTGCGTTTTGAAATTATTAAATAACTGACCTTTTAAGGGGGTCCGAAGGACTAATTCTTTCTATTTATAAACGCGCCGTCCTCTTTTGTTATTCGACAACGCAACTGCCTTCTCCGATCCTTGCTTCGAATATGACACGGTTTGTCATCTTTAACTGGAAATTACAAGGTGTTAACACGGCTCCTTCTTTTGTAGGTACGCAGTTGATTTATGCAACACATTCGCTTACGTTATTGTTTACTATTTTCTCCATATGCTCCACCTAAAGTTTAACCGGGTTTTAATAGGGGGAAATTTGTAGCATTAATGAGGTATCGTGGTGGAAAATGTTAATTTTAAGGATTAAGAAAATTTTGTTTATTCGCGTAGAAACTAGGTACCTACTCGATAGGTATGTAGACCAGGGCCGATAATCCAAAAAAAATTATAGTAGGATAAAACCCAATGGAAAAGGAAGAAAATATAACAGAAACGAAAGGAAAAATAATTTACGAGCGATCTGAGATCGGAAAGGGGAAGGGGAAGGGGGTGAGTTTTTAAGGGTAAAAAATGGTTTTCCTAGATTTCCGGAAAAACTACAAGTCTTATGGAAAAAAGTTAAATAGAAAAGTTGTAGGTAATCAAAAGATCTACAACTTTCGTATTTACACTTTTTTCACATAACCTCAAAACTTATGTGATAAATTCAAATAACCAACTTTTTGGTTTTTTATTTTTCTTTTACAAAAAATTTTTTTTTCACGAAATTTGGTGAAAACTCCTATTCATGTCTCAAATACGCTGTAATTTTTTTGATATGAAATATTAATTTTTTCACCTTATTTTCCTGAGAAAACTTACCATAGTAATGTAATTTTTTTTTCACACCATCAGAAAATAGAGATTTCAGTGAAGAAAAAGCCCACCAACGTTTTTGAAAAAGCAGATATTTTGACGTGAGAATTTTCGATTGAAAATTAGGGTGCTTTTCCGACATTAAGTAAAAATAAGGTGAAAAAATAAATATTTCAAATCATAAAAATTACATCGTTTTTGGAATTTTTTTTTTGGAAAAGATAAAATAAAAAACTAAAAAGTTGGTTATTTGAATTTTTCACATAAATTTAGTGGTTATGTGAAAAAAGTGTCTATACAAAAGTTGTAGATCTTTTTATTACCTATGAACAGTTTTGTTCATAAACTTTTATAATGTCTTATTTTTTTTATATATATACATCATGTTATGTTTTATATTTCTCATTTCATATTTCTATGAAGTTTGTTTTTATTTAGACACTTCCATGGCTAGTAAAATGGACAGTTGTTTCAGTGGTTTTTTAAGATCGATAAGAGGGATGTGTCTAGTATTCTCGAATGTAAGACGTGTTTTGTAATAGTTTTTTGTTAAAGTAAATATGTTATTTTAATATATGATAAAGTTCATATTGAGTTTGATCCTTCCAATTAATGCCAAGCAGCACATTCAGGGCAACAGCCCAACCATTGGTCCTTCGAGCAGCCGGATATATTAAAATAACAAAAAGTAATTCAAGCATTTTTAACCTAAACACCACGTTGAATCATTGATTTTCACGGTACACACCTGCACACGCCGAGAACAGTTCAAGATCAGACTCGACGAAGCGAGCCGAGCCTGCAACAACAACAAATCAAAATAGAAAAGGAAGCATCTTCCGCATCTATTGTAACATCACACGTGAGTTCCTTATAATTTTCCTATACTTTCCCTTTAGAATAACAAATAAACTAATTTCAAAATGGCAAATTCAGATGAAAATATAGTAATTGAACTAACTAATGTTGATCCAGAATTAAAAGCATTAAAGTTTCGAAGAGGAATTTTGAAAGGTCATATCACCAGGTTAAATACTTTTTTGAGTACATTCAATCCACAAATGTCAGATATTAAACAATTGAAAAACAGAATAAATAAGTTTGAACCTGTATTTGAAGATTTTCAAGAAGTTCAGACAAAAATAGAACTATCAACAGATAATATAGATGGCGAGAGGGATAAGTTTGAAATTGCGTATTTCAATACACTTTCATTAGCTGAAAAGTACTTTGAGGAAGCACACGGTTTTCATTCAAGTACCGCACCTCAAAACCACACACCTGTAAATCAGACCTCTGATTCACCGATTACTGATGATTATGTTAAATTACCACCTATAAACTTACCTACTTTTAATGGAGAATATGACAAATGGTTAATGTTTAGTGAGACTTTTGATGCAGTCGTAATACAAAATAAAAAGTTAACAAACAGTAGAAAATTTCAGTATTTACGATCATGCTTGCAGAGTGAGGCACTGAATGTAATACGTTCATTAGAAATTTCAAATGATAATTTTGAGGTTGCATGGGAATTATTACGAAAAAGGTACCATGACACAAAATCTATGGTGTACGTTCATATTAAGGCAATTTTTGAGATACAAGAGCTTACCAAAGAATCATCTGGAACATTAAGAAATTTGGTTGATGACGTGCAAAAACATACTAGAGCACTAAAGATTCTAAAACAACCCGTTGAACATTGGGACGTGTTGGTTATATACATACTCTCAAACAAATTAGATTACTATACAAAACGAGAATGGGAAGCTATTGTATCAAAAAAACCCGATGAGGAAATGCCAACTTTAGACGAATTTTTAGAATTCTTAAATCAGAGATGTAGAGTGTTGGAGACAATCAGCAGAGGCAGACCGGAAAAAAGTAAATCAATAGACAAATTCACTCACAAACAAAACACATCAAAGTTTACATTTGTAACAACAAAGGTAACTGAATGTGATTTATGCAGTCAGCATCATAAAATATATTCATGTAAAAGATTTCTGGACATGTCAGTTCCTGAGAGACTAAATTACATCAGGCAGTCAAATCGGTGTTATAACTGCTTATCAACGGGTCATCAGTTAAATAACTGTGAAGGAGGAAATTGTAAAACATGCAACAAAAAACATGCAACATTAATACATGTAGACAATTATTCACGTAATAAACAATCAGACACACAACAGTCACTCAAAACTTCTAGCAATCAAAAAATCACACATGATCAGGGAAACCAACAAAGCAGCATTCATCAAATTATTCAACAGCCAATTCAATCAGTCAAAACCCCAAACAAAAATTCCATACATTCAAACATGCAAACGCCAAATAACAAAGAAGAAGCCAATCAAAACAATCACTCAGTGGTATATCATTCAAGTTTGTCAAGTCAGGTTCTACTATCTACAGCAATAGTCATGATTCCTGATAATAAAGGTCAGAATCATCATTTCAAGGTTTTGTTAGACTCCGCATCACAGTCAAATTTCATCACCAAACAAACTTGCGAAGAAGTAGGTTTAAAACCAAGAAAGGTTTCACATACAGTTACAGGATTTGGAAATTCATCAACTTACATCACAGAAGAAGTCGAAACAACAATTCATTCAACGGTAAATCAATATAAAGTAACAGTTAAATTTCTGATAGTGCCAGAAATCACTAACAACTTACCACTAGTCAGCATTCCAAGATCAAAGCTTACAATACCACAGAACATGAAACTCGCAGATCCACAATTTTACAAGTCATCCAAAATAGACATTTTAATTGGTGCAGAAATCTTTTATGACATTATGTGTGTGGGACAACACAAAGAATCGAAAAATGCACCTACCTTCAAAAAAACCAATTTTGGCTGGGTCATAGCTGGAAGGGTTGGAATGGAAAACAATCAAATTCATACAACATGTAATCTAACTCAACTAGAAAGAAAAATTGAACAATTTTGGACAATAGAAGATATTGGACACCAGAGACATTACTCGAAAGAAGAAGAAGAGTGTGAACGCCACTTTGCGGAAAATGTCACAAAAAACGATCAAGGTCAATTCATAGTCAGACTTCCTTTCAATGACAACAAAGAAAAAATAGAAGATTCAAAGACAATAACGATGAAGAGATTTTTACAACAAGAACAGAAAATACAAAGAAACAAGAATTTGGAAAAAGAATACACAGCATTCATGAAAGAATATCATTCATTGGGACACATGAAATTAATCACAGACATTCCTATACATCACTATTATCTCCCACATCATTCTGTCATAAAGCAAGACAGTCTCACTACAAAAACAAGAGTAGTTTTTGATGGCTCAGCTCCCAGTACGAGTGGTATATCCCTTAATCAAGCACTATTAAAAGGCCCACAGATTCAAGCGGAGTTAGTTGACATTCTCACAAGATTCAGACTGCACAATATTGTCTTCACGGCTGATATAACCAAAATGTATCGCCAGGTACTGGTCAATGAGGATGACGCTAACTATCAACTAATATTCTGGCGGGAAAACCCTCTTGAGAAAATCAATACATTTAAATTGCTAACAGTTACTTACGGTACAACTACTGCGCCATTTCTAGCGGTCAGATGCTTAAAGCAATTGGCAATCGAACATCAAACAAGTCATCCGGAAGCTTCTAAGGTTCTGGATGAAGATTTCTACGTAGACGATCTACTAACAGGATTTAACAACAATGAAACTGCAGAAAGGATATTACGAGACTTAAATTTAATACTACAAGGAGGACATTTCGAGCTAAGAAAATGGAGAAGCAATAAGCCAGAACTTTTAAATAAAATCACCGCTTCTAATTCAAATGAAGTTATGATGATAGTTAATCCTGACACCACAGTTAAAACACTTGGATTATATTGGAACTCCAAATCAGATAATTTCCAATATCAAATTGAAAAACAAGACACAAGAAAAATTACCAAGAGAAGTATTTTATCTACCATAGCAAAGTTATATGACCCATTGGGCTTACTTGGACCCATCATTACAGTAGCTAAACTTGTCATGCAAGAAATTTGGCAACTCAAGACTGATTGGGATGAAACTGTACCTGAGAAAATTCATACCAAATGGAAGAACTTTTTACAAGATTTAGAGACAATAAACACATTGAACATTCAAAGAAGAATTACCAATTATGACACTTATACAAAGATCCAACTTCATGGGTTTTGTGATGCTTCGCAATCAGCTTATGGAGCTTGTGTCTACATAAGAACCACAAGCATCGACGGTTCTCATTCTGTTCATTTACTAAGCTCAAAATCAAGAGTAGCACCACTGAAGATTATCAGCTTACCAAGGTTAGAGTTGTGTGGGGCACTTTTGTTAGCTCAATTAGTGGAAAAAATCAAACAAACCATGAAATTACACTTTGATGACATACATCTGTGGACAGATTCTACAATTACTCTTGCCTGGATATCAATGTCACCAAATCAATGCAAGACTTTTATTTCCAACAGAATCACGGAAATTCAAAATTTGGTTTCTGATTGCATCTGGAAGCATGTACCCGGCACAGAAAACCCAGCGGATTTAATATCCCGAGGCAAGTTCCCAAGTGAAATTATCAATAACAAAATTTGGTGGAACGGACCTTTATGGCTCCATGAACATGAGAATTCATGGCCAATTTCAAACCCTGACATAGCCAAACTCACCAGTGATGATCTTGAACAAAGAAAAGAACAAACATTCATTCATGCTACAATCGCATACTCTTCATTATTTACAAGATTTTCAAATTGGACTCAACTTCAACGAATATCAGCTTGGTGCTTAAGATTTAAGGAAAACACCTTAAATAAAAATCACAAATGTTTAGCACATCTATCAGTCAAGGAGTTAACACTTGCCTCTAAGCGTTTAATAAAATTAGCCCAACAAGAAGAATATTCTGAAGAAATTAAACATATTCAAAACAATGGACATGTAAAACCTCACAGCAAAATATACCAATTAAATCCATTTCTTGATAATGAGTCAATCCTCAGAGTTGGAGGAAGAATCCAACATGCCAAAATACCCGATTCTCAGAAACATCCATATTTATTGCCTCCACATCATCCAATAACATCACTCATAATCAAACATGAACATGTGCTTCTCTTACATGCAGGCGTTCAATCAGTTTTACATAGTTTGCGATTAAAATATTGGATAACTTCAGGCAAAACCACGGTAAAAAAGATATTAAGATCATGCATATCTTGCTTTAAAGCCTTTCCCAAGACCATAAACCAACAAATGGGAAATTTGCCTGAAAAAAGAGTTCAAGAAGCACGACCATTCGAAATAGTTGGAGTTGACTTCGGTGGTCCAATGTTAATACGAGAAAGTCATCGACGTGGAAAAGTGCATACATCTAAATGTTACATTGCAGTATTCGTATGCTTTGTAACAAAAGCCATTCATATAGAACTCGTTTCAAGTCTAACTACTGAAGCATTTATAGCTACATTAAAAAGATTTATATCTAGAAGAGGTACCTGTAAACATATTTATAGTGATAATGCTACAAATTTTCAAGGAACAAAAAATGAACTAGACAAAATTTATCAATTACTGGCAACTAAACCTAAAAATGACCTTATACTTACCGAACTTGTGAATAGACAAATTTCTTGGCATTTCATACCACCCAGAAGTCCTCACTTCGGAGGTATATGGGAGTCCTCAATCAAATCAATTAAGAAACATATTAAAAAGGTTATTGGAGAAACATTACTTACCTTTGAAGAGTACAGTACTTTACTTACCCAAATTGAATTTTGTCTTAATTCAAGACCCCTTACCCCATTATCAGAAGATTCCTCAGACCTCACTCCTTTGACTCCCAATCATTTTTTGATAGGAGACTCATCAATATTCTTAGAAGAACCCGACCTAACTCACACACCGACTAATAGGCTTTCTAGATGGCAACATTTAAGTAAAATGACACAACATATCTGGCAAAGATGGAAGCGTGAGTACTTGTCTACTTTGCAACAGAGAAGAAAATGGAATCAACCAACACCGAACCTCAAGGTAGGAGATATGGTACTGGTCCTTGATGATCAACATCCTTCATCCAGGTGGCCTTTAGGAAGAGTGTTAGAAGTGCATCCGGGAAATGATCAACTTGTGCGGGTTGTGACTGTACAATTAACTTCCGGAAAGGTTAAACGGTCAGTGAATAAAGTGGCAAAATTACCCATAGATGACTAAAGTTGTTGAAAGCCTTCAGCCTTTCAAGGAGGCCGGAATGAACAGTTTTGTTCATAAACTTTTATAATGTCTTATTTTTTTTATATATATACATCATGTTATGTTTTATATTTCTCATTTCATATTTCTATGAAGTTTGTTTTTATTTAGACACTTCCATGGCTAGTAAAATGGACAGTTGTTTCAGTGGTTTTTTAAGATCGATAAGAGGGATGTGTCTAGTATTCTCGAATGTAAGACGTGTTTTGTAATAGTTTTTTGTTAAAGTAAATATGTTATTTTAATATATGATAAAGTTCATATTGAGTTTGATCCTTCCAATTAATGCCAAGCAGCACATTCAGGGCAACAGCCCAACCAACCTACAACTTTGCAATTTAACTTTTTTCCATTAGACTTGTAGTTTTTCCGGAAATCAAGGAAAACCGTTTTTTACCCTTAAAAACTCACCCCCTTCCCCTTCCCCTTCCCGATCTCAGATCGCCCGTAAATTAGTTTTCCTTTCATTTTCTACTATAATTTCTTTTCACTTTTTATTATTTTTGAAGGCTTCAGCACTGGTCTAATGGTAAATAGATAAATTTGATTTGGTAAGTAGGATAAGTTTGATTTGTCCTCGTGAAGGTAGGATAAGTAAGTCAGTTTTGAAGAAAAGTCTTTTGAATACTGATTTTTTCTGTCTTTTAATATTATTTTGTGCCAGAGTTGTGAAATTTATCTGGCAGTAGGGATAACAATAGGAGTAGATAGAATTTTTGGAATAGTTTGGGAAAGAAGAAAAGGGAAAGAAATATGTCAGAGAAGTAAAAGCAATTCGAAGGACAATCAGTACATATTTTATAAAAAATTAAAAAAAAAACATTTGAGGGTGAAGAAAGATACTTAGAATGGGAGTGTAAGTGACGTCCGGTCAAAAAGTTTATTCAGAAGAAAGTGGGTGGTAAAAAGAGGATTGTGACGGGAACAAATTAGACGTCTCAAAAGTTATTCTTGGTACCTATAAAGTGTCAAAATAAATAATTTTAAAAATGAGTAAAATAAACGACTTACTAGGAATTACATGTAACAAATTAGTTGCCTTATTAATTGTGGTAAACCAGAGGGAATACTTCAAGACCTAGGTCTACATGGGGAAGGATTGTTTTTTAAAAAATACAGCTCAAGAATCCTTAATATCTAGTTGGAGGCCAACGTAATATATATAGTAGAATTATATCAGACTTCATTATTGATCTCGTTCTGGATATTGTTTTGTTGGGAAACTTTTTGTAGCTTTGGTATTTTCTAAACCAAAATATCTCGATTCTCGTGTGATTCTATAGACATTAGAGTAATCTCGTATTATACAACGAAAGGAGTAGCTATGTACCTAAAGCACGACGTTTGTAAAGACGATTACGAATTCAAAGTGTTGGACTGACTGTCTAGACGCATTTCAATCCTACGCCTTCACGAATAGAAGGTGTGGTGACATTCGAAGATGACAAACTCTTCTCTTCTATTTCTAGAATATTTATAGCCAGGATTCACCCCAATACCTATTTTGATGTTAATTTTCAACTAGAAAACCTTAAACCTATCTCCGCATCGTAGCCGTATTTCAATTTCTATTTCTACGCCGTGGTCACTCGAATAACTAGAACCTCTAGGTATTATTATTAGCCTCATTTATCCAAATTTGGGCTTGTGATACTTATTGAAAGTCGCCTGCAAAAATTTTTATTACAAACTTATCTAGGGTGAAAGGTAGTCAAGTGCAATTAGACTTCTAACTTTATTTTGCAACCAGTGAAAGTTTAATTGTGATGCTGTGACAAACGTACAAACAGACAAATTCTATTAATGACAATCTTTTGTAATAATAATAATGGTTGATTTGGGTCGTTTTGATTTCACTAAATTATTGTTAACAAACCCAAAACTTTCAAAATTATTATTGTGAACACGACAATGACGATGTTATAAAAGTAAAATGTACGTAAATAACGTGTGCATAAAAAGCCCATAAAATATGTCGTTTCTGTAATTTTACGATCAGATGGTCCTTGATGATGATCATCAGATAACAGTTGACAAATTGTTTACCACTTACATCAGTACGGTATTTATTATTTCGAAATGCGTACAAAAAATATTTTACACTACATTCTAATAATGCTTAATTATTATTTCACAAAAAAGTAGCCTAAAGCTTCAACATTGTGAACATCGCAAAAGGATTGGAAGAAATCCTTGTTAGTATCGTATTTGTACTTATTATTTTCTTTTAATTGATTACACTGGGACAAGAACTTATCGTAGGCATCATTAGTGATCTTTTACAAGTAGGAAATCGGCTGCGTATAATCGTGTTTCCTTTCTTTTATGGATAATTAGTTATCCTTGTTTGGATGACAAAATCGTCATGCTCAATGTATTATACTAACACTAAATCGCCTTGAAATGATTGCCTTTTGGCCAACAATAATACAATTGTGCGACCCCGATTGTTTAACCAGAAATTGATCCTACGTGCCAATAACAAATTATTGTTTTACTCCTGTTAACTCTGTTAACATGACTAAAACTCACTGAAACATTTTTAACTAACCTTGTTCTTGATGTCTTTTGCTGCCATACAGTGGCGGATTTACCAGCAGGCTGAATAGGCTAGAGCCTAGGGCGGCAGATTTTAGGGGACGGCAAACTTTGCTCAAAAATTTTTTTGTCTTACAGAAATAAATAAAAAAATATTATTTTATACACGGAAAAAAACGAGGCTCAAAAAATCAACAAAAATTATAATATTTTAGTGCTTTACAATATACTGAATACACTAACGTCTGTATATGAAAAATTACTAAACGCTTATTTATAAAATATACTACAGTGATTTTGAATTTTTAAAATATTCCAATAGCGATTAAGTATTATATTTTAAATTTAGTATTTTAACTTATTTTTTAAATTAATTATTGCCATAATTGTTTCTTTAGGTCCACCCACACTATTCAATTAATGTGTAATATGTTTTACCACTTAAATATATCTATTCGAAGAGAAATGGGATCCGAAAAAAATTGCTTAAAAATAACAATAACAAATATTATATAGATATATATATGTGGAAAATTAATTCTTTTCTATTGATGTTTCTAATGATATTAACACCCTGTTTGAGTGTAGAATCAAAATTTAATAAATTTACGCGTAAAAAATTGCATATTGTTGCACAGAATTTCATAAATATTATACATTTTTTAGATTTATGATAATTAAAAAAAAAACAATAAGGATAATATTATAATGAATAAAAGCTGTAAATATCCATTCAACGAAAGTTCTTCTTAACATTCTTACATTATTAATCCTAATGAATTCGTATCAATATTTGTTGATTAGTCTTATAAAAACACAATACAATCATAAAGTTGCAATTTCATTGACAAAAAAATTGATTGCGACTTAGGGTATAGAATTGCAGGGTGTCCAAAGGTAGGGGCGGCAAACCCCTTTGTGAAGAAAATTTTTTCAACCCAAAATGAAAGTAATAACCTGCATGTCTTTTTAAAATACCTGTGGAAGGGTGATCCTCACATGAGTCCTTTAATTGATCAAGAAGGGTTAAAAAGGGTTCAGGTCTCAGTCGACAACACAGGAATTAACGAAATTGATAATAATTTGTTAGTTATAGTTATTGTTGATGATGGAAAGAAGAACATTGTTGGATGTGTTTGTAAGTGCACCCCCTTTAAATGTGATTTTTGTGACGCCCATGTTGTTCACATAAAATATGGTATTTAAACTGACAAATCTATTAATTATTTCCTGGTGAAATCAGTTGATATTTTAATAAGAGGCGATGTTTATTCTATTTATTCAACGATGTGAATAAGATTTGAAACAAAAAATACTCCTTATTCCAAACTGTATGAAAATAACGGATGACTGAATCTTGAGTTAATAGATTTGAAAAAAGGCCAGGTAAACGGCTTCAGTTAGTTATTAGATAACCGTCGTAGTACTTTAGAAAGTTGCAATATTTTTCTACGATTATTTCCCAGTTATCGTTTATTGAAATGACAGGTTGATTGAGAAACGGACGAAAAGGTGCCTTTGCGTTCTGAAAATGTCGAAACGGTATGGTTCGTTCTAATTTTTACAAGATCTAATCAAGAGTTAACGTGCCGGTTCTTCTAAAAATTAATTACTTGTACTCTATCTGTATTATGGTGTCACATTTTTTATGACAGGTGATAATTTAAAATAAATACTTAATTCCTTTTTATTTTCTATTTATTTCAAATCAATACAGAATCTTTTCCTAACTGTATTCACAAAAAATTATTGAAGAAACTTCGTGTAAAAAGGTTTACAAAATATTCTGATTGGTCCCTTTTAGTCCCCTCACGTGAGATTTACTCTAACGACTGTCCTCCCTCTTCTGGCTGGACATTTTTCTCTTCTCTAAAGTCTTCAGTTGACGTGAACTTTCAACATTCAAATAAAATGATGTAAAGTGCATTTTATGAAATTATCCGACGTTTGTTGCAATTCACACAAACAAACAGTCGTCACCAATGCGTTTTGCAGTTGATAGCGTTACGACACGTAATGACAGCAACAACAATTGAAGATATCGTGGCATAACATTGTTTACCAATCAGTGATCTCATTAGCTGAGTGCAGCCTCATCTAATAATAGATCATGATCGACGTTACTTTAACAATAACTTGTATTGAGAAGATATGTGTCACGCTTCTATCCGTTACGAAAATTGTATCTACTTTAAATGTGCTTGGTCCGCTGATAGACCGCGACGAGAAAGAAAACTAGCGCAGGGAACAACTGCTGCCAACGTTAACATTATCTACTATCACCGAAATTCCCTACGAATTATCAACAAGAATAACCTTTAATTAATATATTGTATTAGTAATTAATAGGGGCAGCTTTTATTTATAGTGAGTAAGAGTGGTTTTGAGTTGACCCTATCCCTATTCTTACAGCCTTTTGATCTATTTTAATACGTAGTTCTATTTGACATACTTACGTACCTATGTACAAAGCAATATACCAATTTTCATTACTTATAATATATTTACCGTGATTGTTAGCGTTATTGGCAACAGTGTCTGATGGTTGGTAATAATTATGTGGTCGCGTGAGTAAATGAATAAGTAAGTGGTTTACGTTTCGTAGACGTGCATAAATGGCAGTGAGTAGTAGTAGTAGTAAAATATTCTAACAAAGAGAGACAAGAACGGCAACAAAGAAAGTCTAGAATATGAGGATCATTTTTAAAAAGTGCGACCGCGAAAAAAGTGTGTCAATGAGATAGCCTCGTTCAGGTTCCTCTACTCGCTCGAACAATTGCGCATTTGTCGGCTTTTATTTCCACGGTTTCTTAAATTTCTTGCTGTTGCCAGCAGCGTTGGTCGTCATCGTCATCGTAGTCATTGCATAAAGCAAACAACTTCGAATGTTATGCGATTACATGGCGTCTGTCTTTTTATTATCGCCCAAATGTAGATGAACGCGCCGTCAAGCGGCGCACAATGATCGGAAGTTGCTGAAATCCGGTCAAAATCTGATACTTATTCAAATATTACAAAATAAAAGACGGGTTGTGAAGTGCTTTCAAACTCAGAGTTGTTCCAGAGACGTTTCCTGTGAATGTCTGTATCAGTATGTAAGAGGACGAACTAATGCGCACATATGGCGAGTGGGATTGCTATTGAGCATGCATCGCGATGAAGGCTGTATAAAAACAAAGCTCGAGTAGTAGGTTCATTAATTACAACTCAACCCAGTGGTCGAGTAGTTAGATAACAATTTAGTATTCTGGATATACAATTAAATATTTCCAAACATTACCAACGTTGTTTCATTTATTCATCGAAACATTATTATAAAAACACATCCAGACTCTAGTACCTATTTACAGTAAGGGAGGACATTTAGTTCTCAATTGTTTATCTAACACTAAATTTCACCCTCCCTCCTCCTGCGTGTCTGCTCATCGATCTTTTGGACAGGTTTCAATGGCTCCCGAGCCTTGTTACTACCACGATGGCGTAAAGTAAGCGAGCAAATCGATATCTTTTTGTGCAGACTGGAGAATAGCAAATTAGATTACCTACTGGAGTTAGTTCCACGGGACTTTCGAGAAACCGAATGCCCCGGCTTTTTAGCGGGAAAGTGGCGGGTTGAACGTAAAGGAGTTAGCTTTGTTTCCGACGCTAGACGTCGGTCGTGTCGCTACCTGCGATAAATAAAAATCAGAATCCGAAACTACTTGGTACATCAATATCGAAGAAAACTTTTGACAACAATTCTTAAACAATGTATGTATTTCTATAAAATTGAGGACAAATTTTTTGATAGATTTCAGACCATTAACCGTAACTGTAATAGGTGGACACTTAGCTAGTAACATATACTAATCAAGTATTCGTTTAAAATTCCAATACTGGCAGTTAATGTTAGGAAACGTGTGAGGATAATTTATTGTTTGAATCTTCCGATGTTCCCTCTTATTAGTTCGATTTTATTGTCGTTTTAACGTCCGTTTTCTTATTCAATTTGGGATTCTTATCAAGGTCTATTCGTTTAATTGTTTAATGGATTGTTTTTTTTATTATGTAGGTGTGTAACAACCGTGTAATAATGTCATGAGCACGTATAACAAACAACGACGAAGTAGCGGCCAGTTTTATTTAATTAGTTAGGAAATTGAGAAAGAATAAAGTTACTCAACTGGGGTGAAAATTCTCGTATATTTGAAAACATGCACATACACCAGACAAATATTATTCAAGGTTATCTGCATTGTTTCCGAACACTTGGTTCAAAAATTAAAAAATTGATTAGACCTTGGACAAATAAATTGAAATATTTGTTATTAACAAATACAATTTAGAAAGTACGATGTAATGTTATTGGTTTTATAAAAAGCATTAATTTTATAAAACGGGTGATAGATTAGATACTCTTTAATTATAGCGCATGCTTAGCATTTATATGATCAATAGTAGCGAACACTTAGAACTTTAGAAACAAAATTTAAAAGAAAATGTAAAATACAATATTGTTTATTTATAGTTTATAGCATTATTTTTTATAATCTGTCTATTTACTCGACTTAACAATTCGCGCAGTGTGCAGCAATAATCTAACGATGAAATAATATTTAATTGGGCATATTTGCGCATGAAATGATAATTTTTGTTTGACGTAACTATTTCATTGTTAAAGGATAATAATAGAGATAACGATTATGTTTCACGCATTGTAGATTAGCTATGATTCGAGGCCAGAGTGAAATGTGAATGAAAACGACAAATGTTGCGCTTTTTAGACATTTGGATATTAGTTGTAAAGAGTCTCGGTTGATTTAATTTTTATTCGTCCTGAATAATGTTATTTATTTCAATATTATTTAAATCTTTTGTCAATATTCATAGTTTAACGAGATCATAATTTATGTGTGATTTTGCAAAGTAAATTGGGGATTACCATAAAACTGATTGGTGACGAAACAAGATCGTATGATTTCTGGATGCATAATGAATCAATCAATTGGTTAATACCACATTTTGAGTTATTTGTAATCTTTTTGCACTACAGCAAATCTCGCTAACATAACTTAAGCAAGAAATCGTAAATTTTAAATTATTAAGCAATTAATTGTATCATTTTTAAAATAATAAACTATTAATTTATTTATACTGCAATTACGAATTTATCAAAAAATGACTAATATGCAACATGATCAAATAATTTTTTCGTGATTCATTTTATTATTCAGCTTCATGTTAAATAAATTTATATATTTTATATACAATAATATCGACAATTCAATTTCGTATTTACACTTCTTTTTTATTATGATTTTTTCTGTTCAGAAGTTTAAAAATTATTAGGTAATTAAATATTTAAATGTTGTGCAGTGGCGGATTTACACATTTGCCGTCCGTAGGCTATTCAAAATTTGCCGCCCCTAATACTGACACCTGCAATTCTATACCCTAATTCACAATCAATTTTTTTGTCAATGAAATTGCAATTTTATGATTCTATTATATTTTTATCAGACTAATCAAAAAATATTGATACGAATTCATTAGGATTAAAAATGTAAGAATGTTAAGAAGAACTTTCGTTGAATGGATATTTAGAGCTTTTATTCATTACAATATTATCATTATTGTTTTTTTTTTAATTATCATCATTCTAAGAAATGTATAATATTTATGAAATTCTGTGCAACAATATGCAATTTTTTACGTGTAAATTTATTAAATTTTTATTCTACACTCAAACAGGTTGTTAATATCATCAGAAATATCAATAGAAAAGTATTAATTTTCCACATATATATCTACATAATATTTGTTATTGTTATTTTTAAGCAATTTTTTTTCGGATCCCATTTCTCTTCGAATAAATAATATTTAAGTGGTGAAACATATTACAAAATTAATTGAATAGCGTGGGTGGACCTAAAGAAAAAATGATGGCAAAAATTTAAAGTTTAAAAAATAGGTAAAAATACTCAATTTAAAATTTCATACTTAAACGCTATTGGAATATTTTAAAAATTCAATATTACAATAGTATATTTCATTAATAAGCGTTTAGTAATTTTTCATATACAGACGTTAGTGTATTCAGTTTACTGTATAGCACTAAAATATTGTAATTTTTGTTGATTTTTTGAACCTCGTTTTTTTCGTTTATAAGATAATATTTTTTTTTATTTCTGTAAGACAAAAAAATTTTTGAGCAAAGTTAGCCTCTAGCCTATTCAGTCTGCTGGTAAATCCGTCACTGATGTGTAATATTCTGACAAGGAACAAGGCAATGGTTTGTCCCATGTAGAGATGTGTAAATTACATCTTTTGCTATGTTTGGCAATAAATTTAAAAATTTACGTAGCTATTGTAAAAAAATATCAATTATCTACAACCGTATCGTTTCCCTAATTTTATTTATTTCCACTCGTAACAGGTTCGGTTGACAATATAATCCGTGTCTCACGTTAGAAAAGCATTTTCGGTATATTGCTGCTTTGATATTTATCTATTTATTGGTTTTAGCGAGATAATATTATCTAATCACGAAAACGTGTTATTTTGTGCGTTTGTTAATATAAATCCACAAGTACAAACGTGTGGGTGGCGTTAAGGTTTTTTTTTACGTCTTACAATAATTATTATTACATACATGAGTATATGTTTATCTACGTAAAAATTTTTTTTTTGTTGTTATTGTTGCATTCAGTCATCGTGAATGTATATATCTACTATAGGTACATAGGTAATGACGATCAAAAATTGCGAGTTAATATAATCAATGAAAAAGTGATACAGTTGCATTAAAAAATTATCGTTAATTGAAACTTGACTTGCACGAGGAATAAGAAAAACAGGATAATAAAAACCTTAGCATGTTTACAATAATACCTACCTAAAAAATCAACATTTGATTAATTACTGTTTGTTTACTCATAAAATTGGAAAGGCTTACGAGAGCATATTGGTGCCCCCCTAATGTGTACGGTATTATTGGTTGTGTTATCCAGTTTTGTCAGGATAGTCAGGAACAAAATTACAATGAATTAATCACACGATGTAAACGCTATCTTTCGGTCATTTTGCAGTAGCTCAAGGAAATAGTTCGATTTTTGCTTTTTAGATGGCTTCATACTTTTGCGGGCTTAATTAGGAAAAAATAAGTAAAAGGTTTCAAGATATTATAAGGCTAAAAGAAGTATGGAAAAATGTTCTTTTCGCTCAAAAAAATTAATTTATTACCTAATTAAAAGATGGTGCCCAAAATTAGACAACGTTCTGCTATTAAAAATATTGTTGTAAGATATTTTGGTCTTCAATTATGTTATTGCTATTGCTATTATTACCTAGAGAAACACAAAAGTAGTATTTTTAACTCTTCCTTGCTTTTGTTACTCTCATTCTATTGTACCTGTTTGACTTTATACCTATATGCATGTTTGTATGCATTGTTCATTGTTTCTCGAACCGTTTTATGGGAAATTATATTATTAAGTGGCCGCGTATTTTCGTCACATTTACGACTATTTGACTTTGAACGGTGAAATTCAAGTACACATTGCATAATGGTGCAATTGCGATATTTATTTATTGCCAAATTATTTTTTCCGCGATTTCCGTAACAGCAATTATTTCTCATTTACTTCGTTTCATTTCTCAACGGAGAATATTAAGATCGTAATTAATTCATTAAAAATTTCAAGTAAGACTAGATTTTTAGCGTTAAATCGCTGGATGAGACAGATAATACGTAATTAATGAGACCATGGCGACAGTTTGCGTACGATAAATGAATTTTATCGACAAAAAAAATAATCTGGAAAACTGAGGTAATTGATTATCTCATATCCGTAATGTCACAGTGCTATGATATTACATATATTACCTCACCGTTGTGTATGTATATCTTTAGGTAGTAAGTAATATGGAAGTAATAAATGTAACCGACTTGAAGAAAATGCCATTTAATTTGTCGAACAATTGATTTTATCGCTGATTGCGTGTTTTTTTAATTCGATCTAACGAATGGAAAAACCGTATTATAATCTTTACACGAACCGGTTACTTGCCATTTTTGTATAACCTATACAAAGTCAACAAAAGGTTTATTACTTAACCACTGAATTAATTTAATACAATTTCGTTGTATATTTTTACAAAACAATCGATGCCGGAGGCATTGTTTTCCAGCGGAATTTCCTAAACTTATCGCAAACTTTTGAATTTCTACTGTAGTTACATTTTTTAACTGTTAATTACGAAATCGTTGTTACAACACTTAAGATAAATAATTATGCGACTTAACTTAACTTTGTGCGTGCCGTGTAGTGCTCAAATTTTTTTTTGTGGTTCCTTAGAGTTTTGATTTAATTTGTATTTCAATTAATCTTTAAAAATATATCTGTATCAGGATCGAAACCACCTCGTATCAAATCATCAGCGAGTCGCCTCTGTAATGTCAATTTATTCCCAATTATGTCTACGACCCGATCATCAAGTTCTTCTCTAATAACTTTTTCGGCATTTTACTAGAAAATTGTCTTCTCATCTCTGGTTCCTTCATGCCCACACCTGACACCGATTGTAACGTATTTTATAATGTCTAATTTATTATGTACTTCTTTAAATAATAGTCTAATGAACACCATTTACTTAGGTATAACTTTAGTGCAGTCCACTTGGTATAACGTCTACTTTATTGTTCATTTATTTATTCACTACTCGGTAGACGGTCCTGTCTTATTTTAAAGTTTCGAGAATTTCTCCTAAACTATTCTAGAAAAATTCTCGTTCATCTCTTGTGCGTTTGTTATCGACGCGAGACATGTATTGGCTATAAATCAAGCGCCACACGGCACATCGAAGGTGCTGTATCTATTGATGTTACTGTTTACAAAGTCGCGGGCAGTCGTACCGAATCTCTGGCAAATAAAAGTTGTACAAAAGCTGCGGAATTAGAAAAAGTTGATTATATTAAAAATATCTTCACTAATAACCAATATTAACAAAAAATACCATTTATAACACTAATAAAAATTGTCACCCCTGTAAGGATTACGCTCAGGGATTTAGTCCATTTAGATCTGTGTTGTGGTTAGGACTGCCCCTAGAACGCCCAAAGAGTACCATTTTTAAATTAAACGTTTACATATCCTAAATTAATTAAAAAAGAGAGCAAAACGATTGACCACATGATTTTTTGAAAATACATTCACTATTTGTAGAGTAGAGTCGGGGATTATGAAATATATCCGGTAATATGGAATACCACACTATTAACAAAACTATTAGCACTATCTAAGTGCCGTTGCTATAATCTCAAGCCAATGAGTTGAAACTTCTTCCACAAGACTGCTTAGTCTATGTTCATTACGCGTTTGGGTATTTTTTAACAGTTAATGTGATTTCGGTGCGCACGATATTTTTAGGTAAGTACATTAAAATATGATTTCGAACATTTTTGAATGTGATCTTATTTAATATTATTGTTTTTTAACTAGATGAATGATATATGAAAGCTTTAATATAGGGATACCGCTCATTTTAGGTACTTTGTATTTTTTTTTCGGCATCACCTCAAAATTAATATAGGCGGCAAATATGGAATAGTATTCCATATTTCCCGACTTAAAAATTAACATTTAAAAATTGGTTTCTCTTATTTTTAATGAAGAGGATTTTCTAACAGAACAACACACAAATCAAGAAGCGCTTATTGAACATGAAAATCAGTTTAACTCGCCGCGTGACCAGGAAGATGCCGTTAAAGGGGCAAATGGACAAACAGTTTTACCACAACACATAGAACCTATTCCTGTTTTTAAAAAACGAGAAGGCACAAAAGCGGGAAAAGCCCAAATTCTGACTACAACCCCAAATAAAAATGAACTGGAAAAGTCAATTCTATCGAAAAATGAAAAAGATAGAGTTAAAAGAAAGGTTAGTTCCGACGGAAAAAAAAGGCAAAAACTGGAATCAGTAAAATGGACATTGACGTCAAAGCAACTTCAAGTTGTGTTAGTAAAAAAATTAGAAAACAACAGGTGATAGATAGTGAAACATCTTCAGATGATTTAAATGGAGGTATCTCACTACTAGATGACTCACTGATGGGGAAGAGTTCCCCAATATCAACAGTAACCCAAGAGATGATGCAGAATGTATTTTCTGTTCAGGGCGTTTTACAGCTGACTTAAGGGGAGAAATGTGGATACAGTGCCTAGTATGACAGCTTTGGGCACACGAACTGTGCGCCGATGCCGAACGCGATTGTTATGTTTGCGATTTTTGTCGTTAGTAGATATATTTCATAGTGTTCCATATTACCTCATATTACCCGACCATTTTTTCGGCAAACAAAAATGTAGTTTTTTTTCAATAACCCGAAATATTTTTTATTTTTTTAAAGTGTGTTACCTTAAGTTTATCAAATAAACCGTTTAGCCATGCCATTAGCATTTTTTTATTTATATTGGTTCAATACTTTTCGAAAAAATTCCATAAACAAAAGTGGTATTCCATAATCCCCGACTCTACTCGATTTGTAAAGAACAAAAACACCTGTATATGATTTTTACAAATTATTTATTAATTTAGCAACATGTTTCACCTTAACTAAGGCTTCTTCAGGCTATTGAGTATTTACTACAAACTATGAAAACTACTTAAGGTCCTTAAATAGCTACTGATAATAGGGGGTGGTATTGGGTTAAAACAAATTCAGTAGAGTGGAGTTGTTACATTCTGCTTGGTCATTTAAAATTATTCCCAGTTTTTTTATATCTGTTTATTTCCAAGTTTTCTAATAACGTTAATTTTTGTCCTTTATTATTTATATGTAAAATCTCGAAATTTTCATTAAAACTATGTCCTTCTACAGTTACATGGTTCGCATATGTTGAATCTGTTTTGTTTTTTACATAACTATTTTTGTGTTCTATTATACGTTTTTTAAATGTTCTCTTCTATGTAGACTTTTGGGCAAGACCCACAAGTTGGCTTATGGTATAAACTTATCAAGTAAAGGTCGAAACTATTCAATATTTGTATTTGTGTTACTTATTTGCCAATATAATAATGTTGATAAGTAGGTACTTAAAGTATCGTGTATGTATTTACAACAATGATTGTAATGTGAGGATGTACCTTATGTTACGGTAGTATCGGATTGTCCGTTATGAGGAATAGATCCGCAGTGCCGTTAAGAGCAAAGTCATCCGTTCACCTGTGAGCTCCATTACTGCCCTGCTCTGTGCTGAGCCGCGGCCCGTCCCGTCCCGTTCCGTCCCGGCCCCACGTAACAATAAAAGTGTAACAATTCGGTCGGCCGCGGCCGTTCGCGTGCACATTCAAGATCTTCCGTTTTTCTTGTTCTTGTTATTTGTTGTCGTCGTTGTTGTTACTTCCTTCTTGTCCTGCAGTAGTAATAACAGTTGCCGGTTTGCATTTCACGCGACGCGATTTGTTTAAATTAAAAAGATCGCAGCAGATACTTCTTCTTCGTCTGTGATGTCCAAACGTTAGAGAGAAAGGGCAATAAAGATGTCGGGACATGTGTAGACGAAAACGGATAACGCTCTTTGAAATTATCGCTTTAGTAAATTAACAAATGACACAGAAATCAAATAAGAATTAAGTACCAAGTAGCTCATAAAATAATTTAAAAAAAGTATTGAAATATTAAATTAAACTACCTACTAGTAGTGTCCTAAAAATAAAAATAATTCTTACGTAATTTTATCGTTTGATAATTAATCATCATCATCATGATCATAACATCCGAATTGAAAGGGTGACCCCCAGTAGTTTCAATGAGATATTAATTTTGAATTAATGGAGTTAAGAACACCCCATTGTAGCCCTAACTTCATCGTCTCCTATTCTTTTTTTAAATAATTTCTGATGACCTCGATATCGAAGCACAAATCGCATCCGGGTTATTTGTTGTTTCTAGCTTTTAGTACCAAACTAAAGCTAAAATGTTTATTAATCTAGAACCAACACCGACGTTTCGCATTGTGGTTTAAAGTTTCTTCAAGTCTAAAAAGTATACATTCATTGAAAACCACTTCCAAAATTCAATGAATGTATGTTTTTTAACCCTGAAGAAACGTTAACCACAATGCGAAACGTCAGTTTGGTTGTAGATAAATAAACATTTTAGCCCTTAAACAGCTTTAAGTTTCGATTAATCGAACAATAAGGGTAGAATAAGTAATTATACTTGAAATACAAACACCTCAGTACAGCCCTAATTTATTTTAGTTTTTGAGGTGTTTTATGGTCAAGTAGAGATCCTTATAGTTTTGGTCATCACAGGGGCATATTTTGTACAATTTTAGATTTTTTTTCGATTTTTCCTTGCTGTAGGTTTTCACTTACCATATTTTTTTCGGTTCGGTAATTAATTGTGGAAGTACAAGAGGCGCAAAACTCGTCCGCTGCTAGTGTAGACGTACCTTTAATAAAACTGTTGAAGATTTCAATAGAAGAATCCAGATCCTATAAACGACAAAGAATTCAACATACTGTCTTCTACGTTAGTGAACGGAAAGGTGCTTCTTGGTTATTTCATTGAGACATACCAACGTACACAAGTCTACAAATACTAAGGCAGACATGCGTATTCGTAAACCCATACAAACTCATACATACCTACTATACATTACAGTATAAGGCACCTTACCATTTATTATATATAATATTATTGTGTTAATCCTGTACGTTTGGTTAGAGATTTTTGCCGATAACAATCTCCACCTCAACTGTAACGGACTATAAGACATATCGGTAAAATATTGCTCCGAAAATTAAACGTGTGTGAAAAACGAAAAGGTGAACCGCTAAATTAATTCATATTGAAAGATGGGATTTTGTGATAGAGTCAACTTGAAGAAATAAAAAACAATTTTAATGACAAGACTGGAAACGTTACCCAGATTTTTATAATGTGACATGGGCGACATCACCACATATATCATCAGGCAATGCAAATATTACTTATCTACTTTCGAATACTTTAACTATACATTATTTAGGTAAATGTGGGTGAATACAGTTACTAAAGTGGTCTACAAATTCAGATTGTAAAGTTGAGTGGTAGTACGGTGAGAAGGGATTACTGTTACATTATGAACCAGAGAGAATTTTATTACAGTAAAATAGTGTCAAATAAAATATAAAAATCTTAAGGGTTAATTGACACTTGAAATTATTAATTATTTTATGGGTTAAATAGCAACAGAAATTATTCATATTATCAAAGGTTATCTAATAGCTGAAATTATTGATAATTTTAGTGGTTGATTTACTACTGAAACTATTAAAAATTTTAAATTCTTGGAGCTTTTACATCCCTGTTTCTATTTATCACTATTTCACTTTAACATTATTTTTGTGGTCTACATCATTAGGCAATGCAAATTTTACTTATTCACTATCGAATACTTTAGCTAACTAAGTAAGGGGGCAGTATGGTGCCAAATGATTAGTAGACCAGTGCTGAAGCCTTCAAAAATAGTAAAAAGTTAAAAAAAAATTATAGTAGGATGAAACCCATTGATAAAGGAAGAGAATATAACAGAAATTATAGCAAAAATAATTTACGGGCGATCTGAGTTCGGGAAGGGGAAGGGGGTGAGTTTTTAAGGGTAAAAAACGGTTTTCCTTGATTTCCGGAAAAACTACAAGTCTTATGGAAAAAAGTTAAATGCCAAAGTTGTAGGTAATAAAAAGATCTACATCTTTTGTATTGACACTTTTTTTACATAATCTCAAAATTTATGTGAAAAAATCAAATAACCAACCTTTTAGTTTTTTTTCTTTTACAAAAAAATTTTATTTCACGAAATTTGGTGAAAACTTACCTATTTATGTCCCAAACACGCTGTAATTTTTTTAATTTGAAATATTTATTTTTTCACCTTATTTTTACTTAATATCGGAAAAGCACCCTCATTTTCAATCGAAAATTCTCACGTCAAAATATCTGCTTTTTTAAAAACGTTGGTGGGCTTTTTCTTCGTTGAAATCTCTACTTTCTGATGGTGTGAAGAAAAATATACATTACTATGATAGGTTTTCTCAGGAAATGCAAAAAAGATAGAAGCAAGAATATAAAAAAAGTTTAAAGGTTAATTGACACCTGAAATTACTAATAATTTGATGGGCTAACTAGCAACAGATATTATTGATATTACCATGGTTTATCTAATGACTGAAATTATTGATAATTTCAGGGGTTAACTGACTACTGAAATTATTAAAAATTTCAAATCCTTGAAGCCTTTTACATTCCTGTTTATATCCATCGCTATTTCACTGTAACATTATTTTTTGTGGTCAATTCATTAATTGTTTTTCGTACAATGGAGGGAGTGATATCCCAGGTTATACAGGGGTGTAACTTAGGTCCTCGCATCATTAAGCAATAAAAATTTACTTATTTACTATCGAGTACTATAACTAATTATAATTTATTTAGGTAAATGTGCGTAAGTACAGTTTTTAAAGAGGTCTAAATTGAGATAGCAAAGTTAAGGGTTGGTATGGTGTGAAACGATTAGTTTTACATTTTAACCCAGTTTATAATTTTTAACCAGTGCTAAAAGGGGATTTAATTACAGCGAAATAGTGTCAAATAGAAGCAAGAATATAAAAATTTTAAGGGTTAATGGACACTTGAAATTATCAATAATTTCATGGGTTAACTAGCAACAGAAATTATTGATATTACCGTGGTTTACTAAAGACTGAAATTATTGATAATTTCAGGGGTTGACTGACTACTGAAATTATTAAAAATTTAAAATCCTTAAAGCCTTTTACATCCCTGTTTATATCTATCACTATTTCACTTTAACGTTATTTTTTGTGGTCAATTCATTAATTGTTTATCGTACAATGGAGGGAGTGATATCCTAGGTTATACAGGGGTGTAATTTAGGTCCTCGCATCATTAAGCAATAAAAATTTACTTATTTACTATCGAGTACTCTAACTAACTATAATTTATTTAGGTAAATGTGGATAAATACAGTTGTTAAAGAAGGCTAAAAATTGAGATTGCAAAGTTAAGGGGTAGTATGGTGCGAAATGGTTCGTATTACATTTTAACCCAGTTTATAATTTTTAACCAGTGCTAAAAGATGATTTTATTACAGCGAAATAGTGTCAAATAGAAGCAAGAATATAAAAATCTTAAGGGTTAATTGACACTTGAAATTATTAATAATTTCATGGGTTAACTAGCAAAAGAAATTATTGATATTACCGCGGTTTATTTAATGACTGAAATTATTGATAATTTCAGGGGTTGACTGGCTACTGAAGTTATTAGAAATTTCACATTCTTGAAGCCTTTTATATCCCTGTTTATATCGATCGCTATTTCACTGTAACATTATTTTTTGTGGTCAATTCATTAATTGTTTTTCGTACAATGCAGTGACTGATATCCCAGGTTATGTAGAGTTGTAAGTTAGGTCCCCGCATCATTAGACAATAAAAATTTACTTATTTACTATCAAGTACTTTAACTAACTATCATATACTTTATTTAGGTAAATGTGGGTAAATACAGTTGTTAAAGAGGTCTAAAAATTGAGATTGCAAAGTTAAGGGTTGGTATGGTGTGAAACGATTAGTTTTACATTTTAACCCAGTTCATAATTTTTAACCAGTGCTAATAGGGGATTTTATTACAGCGAAATAGTGTCAAATAGAAGCAAGAATATAAAATTTTAGGGGTTAACTGACTACTGAAATTATTAAAAATCTATCTGGCAACATTTAACTGTAATATGGTGAATTTATTATTTTTTTATCGTATATAAATGTAGTGATAACCCCAGTTAAAAATCATAGCCCAAGTTACATTGAGTAGAAGACTTCTGTATTTTTTTTTTCATAAAGTATCTATTCACAATAAATATGTGGTACTAATCCTCATGTTTTTTTTTATGTTTATGGTAATCATTAGTTTACTTTCAAAGAAAGGCAAGAATCGATTGGAAATACGTAACGAACAATGGATTGTATTGGTATACGCAATTTCTTTTTTTTTTCAGTATTTCTGCCGATTATTTACTCGAATGCGTATATATCTCACCGGATTGTGGATTGTTGCTGCGATTTCAAAATTTCACAGTCTACTACTCCATACAATGGGCACAATTAAATTGTAGTATAATCTCTGACGAAGATACGAAACAAATTATCGAGACCGATAGAAAACGTGTTTATTGCATGTTCGCGCTTCAGAAAGGTTTTCTATTAACTAGTCGTAGATTTAGGGTCACAATGGCCGGAGAAATCTACGAGAAATCGTCTAGGAAAGTGTGAGTGAAACTGTAACATTCTGCCGTGTGGTTGATATGACATCTGCAAAATGAAAGCGGTGCAACATACTCTTTTGTGTATATATGTGTGTATAAATGGTTGATACCACTATAACAATACTGTACATGTGCCCTTGTTCTTATTAATTCAAAATATATTGATATTTAGTCAATGACCCACCACATCCTACCTGCAGTTAGATTTCGCTAATAACAGGCAGACCATTTTTAATTAATGAATGTAAATAATATATTATGATAATTACTTTTTAGAGCACACGTTCCTAAAAAAGGTCAAATTTTAATTGGGAATACAATGAAAATTAAAATATCTAAAATAAACTTCTTAGGGTAGTAGCCAATAGGTACCTACATGTTGAAACTTATCTATAATGTAAAAATTAAAACACAAAGGC
Source organism: Agrilus mali (assembly GCA_029378335.1). Taxonomy (NCBI): domain Eukaryota; kingdom Metazoa; phylum Arthropoda; class Insecta; order Coleoptera; family Buprestidae; genus Agrilus; species Agrilus mali. The sequence goes on along the minus strand of CM055663.1, from coordinate 9,713,046 downwards.
AGTTTCAAATAAATTAATTGTATTCCTAAGAATATCGTTTCGCCAAAAGATAATTTTATTAGCTTTAGGACTAACAATCCTCTAGGCAGTTATATAATCAACAACAAATGTAAAACCCCCAAACATTCCTGTTCAGGCGTCTATTTATTAAATTGCTAATATTGCTCTAAAGTGTAGATAGGACAGACAGGCAGAAAGTTTGAGACCCGCATAAATGAACATCTTAAAAGTTTTAACAATAAAAAAGTAGACTCTACCTATGCTGAACATTTATTTATTCGGAAAACGTGCGATTATAGATCAGTTGCCATCAGGGATGGAAAAAATTTTTTTTATTAAATTATTGAAACAAACAGTTCAAAATGTTTAAAACATGTGTTCATATGTTTTATATGTTTAAACCTTTTTTTCTCGTTTATTATAGATACTTCTTTTAAAGTGACCATTCTCTATACAAAACGTTCACCGAACGTAGATTCTTCATCAGTATTTTATTTATTAGTGTTGCACATGGACGTGCATCTGAAAATATCTCCTACTTCTTTGAAAATTGTTTTAAATTAACCAAATTCTCAAAAGTTTTTGAACAAAGCATCACACCTCTCGAAAGCTTTAAATTGCATTTATTGGACATGCTTTTTTTTTATTTTCTACATGAAAAAGATGGCTAAAGATATTTTAGTCCGGTCAATTTAGACATTTGAAGCTACATAAATTCCCACCAAGCTGAAAATCAGTAAGATTGTTTAAAATATGATTAAAAATAAAATTTGAAAGTTCTCCATCTTCCCCCTGTATGGAAAAAATTGTATTCAAGGGCAAAGGTCAAAAAAATGAGTTCGCGATTTTCAGCAAAACGGTAAGTTTTATCATAAAAATACTTCAGACAAAAATTGTAGATCTTAAAATTATCTATAAAATATTTTTTTTTCCTTAGAGCCACCGTTTCTGAGATATCAGGTAAAATGAACCCCAGTCCCTTATTTTATACGCCAGTGTAACCTCGAGACAACATCTGTCTCCTATTCAATTGTATGCGTGGCTAGGGTCTTATACCTGCTTAATGTCAGTGTGCCCAATAAATGAAATACTGTTAATCTCAGGGTTGCCAGATTAGGGGATTTTCCCAAAAAAGTAGGAGATTTTTTTTCCTTTGGGGTATTTTTTGGGGATATATTTTTCAGGGGAATTCTTGTGGGGAAAAATTTTCCTCTACAATCTTTTTTCTATTTGCACTAAATATTTTCTAGTTCTTGGGGATTTATTTGTCACATAGCTTATTTTGGGGTATTTTAGAGATACATATTTTATAGATAATTTTATGATCTACAATTTTTGTCTGGGGTAATTTTATGATAAAACTTACCGTTTTTCTGAAAATCGCAAAAAACTCATTTTTTTGACGTTTAACCTTTAATAAAATTTTTTCCATACAGGGGAAAGATGAGGAACTTTCAAATTTTATTTTTAATCATATTTTAAACAATCTCACTGATTTTCAGTTTGGTGGGAATTTATGTAGCTTTACTCTTATTTTTTTTCTAATTTGACCGGACTATTAGAGAATAACCATAACTTTAATTTAGATTATAAAATTTTACATAGGCAAAATAAGGGTGTCAAATTAAACTTACTAGAACAACTAGAAATAAATAGATATTTAAAAAAAGGAGTGAATTTAAATGATTAAATAGAAGGCAATAGTTCCCCGTTACTCAATATTAATTTTAGCAAACTAAACAATTACCCCCACCCACCTAGTCCTAGTTTTAGTCGAAGTTTGCATACTCACCACCTGATGATGCCACTGTGTGGCGAAACGATATTGTTAAATTTATTTGAAACTGTTTTTATGTTTTAATTTTTACATATCTAAAATAGTCTTAATTTTACATTAAAGCATGACCATTGTTATTACCTTGTAAATAACGAGAACAATGCTGATGGCAAACTTTGGCGAAAGTGCGTGACCAATTTTTCCCCTTTAGCGGAAATAACCCCAATATTTTGTAAGCTTTTACGCGAACAGAATTGAGGCATTGACAAGCGACTATTTGCAGTGTAAACTGATTAAATAAGTGCTCCGGTTTGCTTGCCTAACCCAAATTATTTAAAAAGTTCTCTTTTTGTTGTGGAAAAAATCGGGCCAAGACTGCGAATAAAACTGAATGTATACCTACACGTGTCAGAACTTCATATACGATCAATCTAAACTTTTCTCGTCAAAACTTTGTGATCAGTGGCCTCAATCTTTATTGAGTTTTTTTGGGGTCGCTTTTTACAGTGTTCCTTTATAAATAGGTTTAATGATAGGGTTATCGATGGAAATGTTCAAGAATTAGATATTTTCATTAGTTTATTCAGACAAATAACTTTTATTAAAATAATAATTATATGACTTCAAGGAGAAAAGCTTTCTGAGAATCTGTTTTATGATCATATTCTTTGGTTAATTTCCAAAATTAAATTTTATTACTTATCTACTAGCAGAAATACCCGGCGTTGCCCGGGTAAGAATATATTACACGTTTGATGGAACATTTCAGAATATTCGCGAATTTAGAACTATCCAGAACATCCCATAATGATGATGATGTTCAAGATTCTGGAACATTCTTGAACACTACCAAATCATTCAGAAATGTTATAATTAAACATTCTTTTATTTCTTAGAACATATTTGAACTCCCTGTAACATTCTAAAAAAATCCGCTTCATTCTCATCTGCACTATGTGCTGTTTGCTGGGTGAGTAGTGACATCAATAGACGCCTGGCGGGGATGACTAATCGATTGATAAAATTGATCAGTTATCGACCACTGAAAGTTGAAGATTATTACAGTACTAATATCGCTATAAAAAATGGGGATTGGTGGTAGAAGGATGAAAATTAAGGGTTATATATATTTTTTAATGCCGAATCATTAAAAAATTAAAAATAAAAATTTCGTCCAAAAAATAAAAAGGGTGGACAACCCTTATCACTTCGGGGTATTAAAAATAGATAGTTCCCGATTCTCAGACCTATTGAATATGCATATAAAATTTCATAACAATCGGTAAAGCCGTTTCGGAGGAGTATGGTAACTAACATTGTGACACTAGACATTTTAAATACTATTAGATAAAAAGTCATAATTTATTTATTCAAATTTTGGTTTTAAAAAGTAAACAACGGATATAAAACATATTTTAAAAAAATTAACTATGTAATGTACTTAGCTTAAAATATCATCAAATTATGTATAGGTATAATTTATAAATTGTATTGTTAACTTCGTAATGGGAACGTGTCAGTATTTGTTATTATCTCTTCTAAAAAAATCATATTTAGTTTTTTGGATTTTTTAAAAAAATTACAATTAAAAATTATTGCCCCTTTATGGGCCCCTTTTTCTATTTCTTCATAATATACATAATCTCATACATTGCTCTTAACTCAAACAAACGTTTTTTGCTGCTTTTTTAATGTGACGATATAAACTTGTTTTGTCCTAACTTTGATAAGGACGAACCATCGTTAGCAGGTGTTGTGTACACGTCTGAGAGAGTGAAACACAAAACGAGAGCGGGAAAGAGATAGACGCTGACCTTTTCGTGGTACATCTTTTCCATCAAAGAAAAATTCGTCGTGTCCTGGTCCGAATTAACACGATTGACAGAAATTATTATTACAATTTAGTGTTATTATTAATGCGGCGCCATATTAATGAGTGGTATCGAGAGCTATTAATTAATCGAATTATTAGGGAAGTTTTCATGGTTTAATAAAGTGAACTTATTCGATATCGTGTTGTGCTTTGTGCAACCATAAACTTGATTTTGAACAGTGCATTTGAACGAAACTTCTACTTAGGATTATAGGATTACGAATGATAATAAGTGGTAAGTGGTACATACAATAATTATTAATCAGATAGTTTCCGATTCTCAGACCTACTGAATATGCATATAACATAACACATAAAAATAGGTTAAGCCGTTTCGGAGGAGTATAGTAACTCACATTGTGACACGAGAATTTTATATATTAGATAAGGAAAATGAATTGAGTAGAAACATTGTGTCAAATTCAAAAATAGAGTCATTGCCTAGTCTTTTTTGGTATGAAATTTATTAGAAATTTTTCCCAGATGTTTGCGAAGTTTAAAATTTCAGCGTTCTCCATGTCCATTCAATAATTACTTATTGGTTAACTTGGAAAAATAAAGTTTATTAGGTAGAAAATTTGGCAAGATTGGCTAATTAAGAATAATAAATTAAATCGGAAAACTTATTGAAAATTGTTTAAGAAAAACTAAAATGCTTAGATATATGTGCCGAATTCAAAAAACGATCTATTGCCACATTTCTAATTATTACTAGTAAATTTGTAAATTGCAAAAAGAAATAAATTGGCTAGCAATCTTTGTGCCAAGTTCAGTTCAAAAATTGGTTCATTACCGAAAACTTCTAATTATTGATCTTTTGCAAGAGATAAATAGAAAATATTATTGGAAAGATTACTAAAATTGGTATAATAAAGGAAAATTAAATTAGCTGGATATTTTACTGGTTAAGTTCAAAACATAAGCTATTTCCATGTCCACTCAATAATTACTCATTGGTTAACTTGAAAAAATAAATTTTATTAGAAAATTTAGCAGGATTTTGGGTGAGGAGGTGAATCGACCAGAAATAGTATGCGCAAAGTTCAAAAAGAGAGCCATTGCTTTATATCATTAATTATTACTCATTGGTTAATTTGGAATAATCAATTAAATCGGAAATTGTCTAAAAAAAATAATAAAATGGTTAGACGAATTCAAAAAGTGATCCATTGCCACATTTCTAATTATTAGTAGTAAATTCGTAAATTGTAAGAAGGAATAAATTGGCTAGCAACCTTATGTGCCAAGTTCAAAAATTGGTTCATTATCGAAAGCTTCTAATTATTGACCCTTTGCAAAGAGACAACCAGAAAATATTCTTTGAAAATTTACGGAGTAAAAAGGTAAGTCATTCCCATGTTCACTCAATAATTACCCATTGATTAACTTGGAAAAATAAATTTTATTAGAAAATTTAACAGGATTTTGGATGAGGGAGTGAATAGGCTAGAAACTCTATGTGCCAAGTTCAAAAACGTTTGACGTATTTCTCTAACCATTATTCATTGGTTAATTTGGAACAATATTATAGTACCTATAGTACATTAGAAAATTTACTGAAAATAAACTAGTTAGACCATAGTATATGTGCGAAGTTCAATAGCAGACTCCAATTGTTACTCATGGGTTAATTAGAAACAACTTTATTATAAAGTTTAATACGATTTGTGTAAACAATAGTAAATTGGCTAGAAGTCTTATGAATAGAGTAGGTTGATTGGCAAATATCTCTAATTACTGATCATTTTCTGTTAAAGGTAAATAATAAATTCTATTGGTAAATTTACGTAAATTTGTTTAAGGAAAAAAAAATTGGTTGGAGATTCGATTTGCCAAGTTCAAAAGTAAAGCTATTTCCACATCCTTCTAATAACTGTCCGTTGGTTAATTTGGAAAATTTAGTAGGATTTTACAACAAAAAGTGAATTGGCTAAAAATTGTAGGTGCCGAGCTCAAAATCAAAATTACTGCTGCATCTCTCTAATTACTACTCGCTCATTAGTTAATCCAGGAGTATAAATTGTGTTTTATTTAATTTTTTTATCGTAAGGTGAAATAATTTGGTTATGAATTTTATGCGCCAAGTTCAAAGATAGAAAGGAAATTGGTAAAAATATAATTTAAGTTTAAGGAAAAATATGTGGTTTAAGTACAATTTACGATTTTGAACTTGGCACTCATCGGCACAATTATTTTCAACTTGGCCAAGATACGAGGATGGATCAAATAAAAACGAGCCTTTGTTCATAAAACATTTATTTTGAAAATTATCACAAAAGCACAAATTTCTCTATTTTTCGATATATTCCCCTTGTTTGATTATACATTTTTCCCAACGGATTGATAGTTTTTTCATCTCGTTTTCATAAAAAGAAGCAGGGCGGGAGTCTATCCAATTGCGCACAAACGCCTCCACATGTTCATCAGTCTGAAATCGCTCGCCTCCTTGTGATTCTTTGAGGGACCCAAACATGTGGAAATCACAAGGGGATAAGTTTGGGCTATGTGGATGGTGCTCCGATTGAATCTAGTGCATTTCACTAATTTGGGCCTGCGTTAAAGCTGCGATGCGAACTCGAGCAGCTTTTTGATCTTCACTCAGCAACTTTGGGACCCAACGAGCTGAAATTTTTCGGAATCCCCAGTTTTTCGTTATGATTGTGTGGACACTCCCATAGCTGATGCCGAGTTCAACAGATATCTGAAGCACAGTGGCGTGGTGGTCCACTTCAATAAGGTTTCTAACGCGTGCAATGTTAAACGGCCATATGCTGGTGCGCGGATGACGAGGATAATTTACATTTTCGACACGATTACGCCCTTCGTTAAATTCTTTGCACCAAACTTTTACCCGTTGCCACGAAAGCGTTTCATTTCCGAACTGTGCGCAAAATTTCAGCTGGTTTCACGTTTTCACGTGTAAGAAATTTAATAATAATCCGTTGCGCAACGCTGCTATGCATCTCTTTCTCACTCATTGTGATAGCTAGGTACTAACCAAGCAAACACAGCAATACGACGAGTAGTTTTCGTGTCACTTAATATCCCCACTTCATGTTGCTAACGCCCGTATGCGCCTTCAACAACTATCCGGCGCTCAATTTACAAAGGCTCGTTTATATTTGATCCGCCCTCGTAGTAACTAAATACAATGAATCTGCATGAATGAAAACACATATTTCTCTGAGGTTTTCGTCTAGGTTTGAACTATTTCCTTTGGGTTATCGAGAAGTGGAAATCAATCCATGTCAAAATTTTTCTCTTATCTTTTCTGATTTCCGTTTCCCGGTTTTCTGCCCACACTGATACAGTAGGTTTTTGATGATCCTTGTCAAGTTAAATTATACTGTGTTGGTAGGTACTCTACGCGTAAAAATGATAAGTCAAATAGAATAATATAGCATGGCGAGTCACATTGTTCGATGACAGTGGAAGTAAAGTGAAGAAGGCAAGCCAGCCGAAGCATGAAAGGCTATTCATAATATTTTTAACAGTTCACATTTCCAACTATTAATCATATTCAGAAACCTGTTGATTTTACAACAACTGATAAAGCAGCCATTAACTTTTGTGTTTCCATATATGTAAAGAAGGAACGTAAGTGTAAATAATGGGCCGCTGTCAGATTGTTAAGATTTTAAATAGATTCTTGAGCGCGCGAACAATTCGGGAGAAAAAGGCCGTGCTAATGATAGTTTAGTTTTCACTCTTTTCATGGCCTACCGTGGATACATGTGCATATTACGTATTTATATACCTACACGTATGTACGTACACTCCGCGAACGAATCGAATATTCTTTTGTTCCCCTTGTTCTCTAGTGTTATCGTTTGACGTGAGTAATGTTGCGTGCTGTGTCGAAAACTCAAATAGAAATTAATCAAATTTGTCTGATCGACTAACCTTTGTATACGTTGCTATTTTTATTTTGTGAAAATTAATTGCTACTACTACAATAATGCGTTTCTTACAATCAAAGGAAAGCATTTGTTTGATCAATTTCTTTGATTGCAGAAGAACGTTTTTTAAACCCTGTACCTAAGTAGAGCTCATCAAAAGAACTCCAAACTTAAGCCCAAAAACCTTACTTAAGGTACTTTGTTTCTTGAGATCTTCAGGCACTTGAAAAAGAGCTTTGAGTATACCATGATGATTTGTTTGAAACGTAAAAGCTGCAAATACATCAAAAGATGATCAACTGGTCAAGGATTTACAAAAACAATGCTTCAATTTTCTGTATAAGCCGCAAGACTAAAGTCTTTACCTAAAGCACAATGGTCCTTAAGGTCCTTAAATACTATTCCTATGAGGGCTTCAATGAAACTAAAACTGACTATGATACACAGGGAAGCTAAAGCCCATAATGTTTCAATTTGGTTTGAACCTTATAACAGGGCTTGGCAGAGCCCTGATCAAAAGACTAAAAGCCTAAGCCGAAAGACTAAAGTCTTTACCTAAAGCACATTGGTCCTTGAGGTCATTTAATACTTTTCCTGTGAGGGCTTCAATGAAACTAAAACTAGCTATGATACACAGAGAGGCTAAAGCCTATAATGTTTCAATTTTGTTTGAACCTAATAACGGAACTTGGCAGAGCCCTCATCAAAAGAGTTTCACACTCTAAGTCCAAAGTCTTTGGTCCTTGAGCATCTTAAGCTCTTATAAAAAAGCCTACGTATACTATGAAAGTTTTAATGGAACCAGATGAGCTTCAAATGTACCAAAATACTTGAAGCCTTTTGGAAAAGTTTTTGAGCACACGACAGAGGCTTGAATTAAACTGGAAAGGTCCCAAATTGATCTTGGTGTTATATTAGTCAAGGCTATAAGGGAGATTTACAAAAATGTGATACAGAAGTACTTAATTCTATAATGCCCAAAAGAGCTCCAAATGCTAAGTCCAAATTTTTTGTAAAAGTTCTTTAAGTATACCATGAAGGCCTGAATGATACCAGAAGAATTTCAAATGTGTATCAAGAGACTTGAAGCACTTTTGGAAAGGTTTTCGAGCACACTAAAAAGGTTTCAATTAAACTAGTAGAGAGACTTGATGCTTCAATTTTTTGATTGAACTAACTATAGAATTTAGCAGAGCATTAATCAAGAGGTTCAAACTCCAAGCCCATCTTACAAAAAGTACGTTTAGTCCTTAAACACTTGTAAAAGGACTTTGGATATATCATGGAGGATTGACTGAAATTAATAGAGGTTTAAATATATCAAAAGGTTTGTAACAACTTTAAAAAATATACCATCAGATCCTAACCAATCATTACAAATAAAATCAGCAACGTTTCATAGCCTTATCCATAGATTGTTTAATTACCCTTTAAGTAAAACCAATTTTTTAAAAGAAGTAGATATCATAAAGCAAATAGCTTATACGTAATAATGGTTACAGTGAGTCCTAATTAGATAAACTAATAATAAAAAAGGAACAACAAATAATTGCCAAAAAATGTATCCCTTTATAAAAGAACCAAAAACATGTAGATTTATAAATTATTGTTTACAAAAATTGTTAATAATCTTAAAAAATTAGATATTGACACCATATTAGTAAATAAATGCAATTTAAGAACCTTACTCTGTAACAATAAAAAAGAAAAATATGATAAACTCCCAAAATCAGGAATATTCAAATTAAATTGAAAAAATTGTAAGGCATTCTATATAGGGCAGACTGGACGTAATATTAAAACAGAATAGAAGAACACAAAAACTCAATAACCAACTTAAAACACTCAATTGGCTTAGCATCTCATTGTATTATCTAATAATAAACTTAATATAGATTCAGAAAATGTAAAATTGTTACAAAATTCCAAAAAAGGAAAACGTTTACATTTGTTAGGACAATTAGAAAATAAAAAAGCTATTTATAAAATAGAAAATATTGTTAATGACAACAACAATTCTTAAATACAGCTTTAATAGATTTAAGAATATATTACTGTATCCCTCCACCTTAAATTTTAGGTATCTAAACACTGTATAATAAATTTAATTTTAGTAAGTAATAAGATTACTCTTGAAAAAGGCAAAACATGCCGAAACAATTTTAGAGATGTTACAATATATATTTGAAACCTTCAAATGCAATTTAATTCAATTTGTTACCTTCGAGTACACTATAATAGCTTTAATTAAATCAGGATGGTCTTAAACCGATCATATTTAAAGAAATATGATATAGAAAGACTCTTATTAGGTTCAAAATTGTTCAAAAGAGTGTTTCTTTTTTAAATATAGAGCAAGTTAATTTTTTGTCTATTGAAATGTCTACGAAATATAGATATTTAAATTGTATTTACCTAACACATATTTAGTTGAATTTTATGCAAATGGAAGTCTGTTGTTAAGGAAGTGATTAGTAGTTAAATTCATTTTCAGTGCTTAACGAAAGTTAATAATAATATAATACCGGTAACTCATTTGTAACATTATTAATATTGAATAATTATTAATTAATATTAAGACATTATTACCTATGTACGGTGTAAGTTATCCAATATAATTCCAATATGTAATTAGTCACTTTCAATAAATCCACCTATACATACGTACGTACGTATCAATATCGCTATATAAATGTACTTACCGGCTAAGGACTTGTATATGTATATATATTATGAGTGCTTCACTCAAGGATTTTGAAGTGTGCTTTCATAGAATGCAAATCTTTACTTAAACACTTCTTAACATTAAGTAGGTAGGTAGTTAGCATCGTAACTAATCCAGACGAGACGCTCAGTTACGAATAAGATCTATATTATAGGTACAAGCAGCAATACCCGGCGTTGCCCGGGTAAGAATATATTACACGTTTGATGGAACATTCTAGAATATTCGTGAATTTAGAACTATCCAGAACATCCCATAATGAAACTTTTTTTAACACTGGAACATTCTTGAATGATCTTCAAGATTCTGGAACATTCTTAAACATTACCAAATCATTTTGAAATGTTATAATAAAAAATTCTTTTACTTCTTAGAACATATTTGATTCCCTGTAACATTCTAAAAAAATCTGCTTCATTCTCATCCCCACTCCGTGCTGTTTGCTGGGTGAGTAGTGACATCAGTAGACGCCCGGAGGGGATGACTAATCGATTGATAATAATAATTGATGAGTTATCGACTACTGAGAGTTGAAGATTATTACAGTACTACTACTACTACTACTACTATTACAAAATGGGGGTTGATGGTAGAAGGATGAAAATTAAGGGTTATATGTATTTTTTAATGCCAAATCTTAAAAAAAATACAACTAAAAAATGTTGTCCAATAAACAAAAAAGTTAGGGGTGGACAACCCTTATCACTTCGGGGTATTAAAAATAGATAGTTCCTGATTCTCAGACCTACTGAATATGCATATAAAATTTGATAAAAATTGGTCAAGCCGTTACAGACGAATATGGTAACTAACATTGTGATACGAGAATATTTATGTATTAAGCCGGAGACCGACTAGTAACATTTACCTGTAATGTAACATGTTACAATTCGAGCATTACACTAGTCAGTACAGCGAATCGAGCAGCTCGAAGCGAGCAACGAGCGCGAACGCGTGCTCCATACGCCTGTCGGTTTTTTCGCGAATCCCTTTGACTGATACATTACAAAATGATTACAAATCAGTGCAGATTCTGGCGCGTTCACTTCGAACACTTTTAATACATTCATTACTATATTTTAAACTGTGCCTAGCGGACGTGTATGAAATTGTGTTTTATATAAATATACATATATTTAATATTGTATTATTATTATTTGTTAAATATATATAAAAAATTCAATTAAGTAAAATATACGCAGTACCCGCAACTTGTAAATCATTCATCTTTAGCTCGACTGAGAGAATGGAGCACTGTGAAATCATGCATTTGTAACAAACATTTGTAACATCAAAAAAATTACTTATTGTAACGTAAATGTAATGTAATGCTCACTTCAAGCATTACATTACATCGCTCGGCTCAAGTCGGTCGCCGCCTTAAGGTGTTTTAAGAGACAAATTAAGGGGATGAAACATAAGTTAGAGGGGTGGTAACTGTCAAAAAGAAAGCGGTGGGGTAGCAGGTGCCTGTATTCTATTGGATATCTACACTGCGCATGCACAGTATGCAACTCAGCTGACCAGAGGCGCCGCCAATAAAATTCAGACACCACACCAATAGGAACCACCCATTCTCCACTGTAAGGTGACATTCCCTTCTTTTATATTGGCACTGTAAACGCCATGTATCATTTTTAATAAAATCCACATAATACGCGATGTTGAAATTATCCTTTTAGTTAGTAGGTATATAAATAATTTATTCAACTTTATATTTGTTTTTACGTGTTTGAATACGATTTTCCTTAGAATTGCTTTTCTGTTCATTACATATAACACGCAACAGTTACTTGTATACAATAAATTAATTTAAGTTTAAAAACCTTTAGTGTGTAGGGAAAATAAAAAAGAAAATCTTAATAATCATCCAGTGTGGCATTCATGTTTTTAAACAGATTTTCGTGGCATTTGACCTTTTGGTTGTTTTCCTTTTCCGTGGAAACTTCAAGCCCTCACGTGTTATATTCCAATTACATCCCCAGCACACTCGTCGTGCCTGTCCATCGTCCATTAAGGCATAATGTATTTAATTTTTGTATGATACCTGTTCTACGTACCTATTCTTTTTGTTTTAATTTTACAAATGGGGGATAACTACCCACATTTCGCCGCTATTTATAACCCAGCAAAAAAATTGACTAGCAGGTAAACGCAAGTTCTATAAAATTTATTATTTTTAATTAATTAAAAAGTACTTAATTTATAATAAGGTGTAATTTTTGTATTATTATATGTATCTTTTACTGTTTGTTTTATAAAAGAGATTTGCCGCCTTTCATTATCAGATTTTAGGTGGGTTGTTCTTGTTTGCAAGTTTTATTCTGATGTTATTTATCTCGTGCGTTATATCTAGTAATTATTTTAATTCTTCTTATCATACGAATAGGGTAATAAAAGGATGGCGTTAGAATGGCTGTTTAGTACCAAAATAAGCTACTATTGGATACAATACAAAAAGGATATATATTTATAGAAAATATCTTGATTTTGGGCATCGTTTTGGAAATTTTGTTTCATAACTGCACTTAATGGTGGGAGAATTGTTCAGAAAGTGTGATACGTGAACGATGGATCCAATTGAAAAGGAGTCAGAACACTTGAGAATAAAAGTTCTTAAGGACCCTTCCTGTCCCTACAAGTTGGGATGGTATTACAATTTCGTTGTAGTTAATCCCTTTCTTACATTCGTAGTTGCGGTCACATTTTGGATTTAAGTGTAATAGGGTCGAATACAGTGCCTATTTCACTTCAATTTCGCATAAAATATTAGGTGGAGATTGTTCTCGCTTGCCCACACAACATATTTAGACAGATAGACGAATCAGTGTTGTTGTTGTTGTTGTGTTGCAGTAAGTAAACGGTGACCCAAATAGTTGAGCAGGCACGTAGGAAGTGATGCGAAAATTGGGTTCCAAACGCCTAGTTTTTTTTTTTTTTGTTTGTACCGTACGCTACCGGCGTCCGTCGTGGACGCGTCGCGGTAGAATCCAACGTATCTCTTCTTCATATTATCGAGGTTGATCGCTCGATGGACGGATGGATGGATGATGGTAGAGAATAGAAGCTTGGTGCTTGCTTACTTCCTCGCTTCGTCGTAAATTCTATCGTACATAGATTTATTGCGGGAACGATTCGGTTGGTCTGGCTGCGTGTTTCCCCCAAAAAAACTTTTCTACAATGGAGATCAACGGCCTCGTTTAATATTCGCACAAGTATAAATTATAAATAGTGTAACAAATGGAAGGAAGGTCGTCGTCGGTTTGTAATAGCTGACGATGCGATGTCTTGCCACCGTACCGGTGAGGCAGCGAGCGTCTATTTGAATGGTACCGTTTTATTTATTAATCTATGTAAATATAGTAACGTTATTGTGGAACATTGCGAGTGGATAAATTGTTCTACGACATATGGAACATATCTTGCACTGTCTAATATTAAAAAAATCTTTATTGTACTAATTAAAATAAATAATGAAGAAAGTGAGCCATCACGTTTTTAGGAAATCCTTTTTTGACTGTTAACCCTTTTTACTCTTTAGATAAAGGAATAACGTGACCAAATTTTGTTATCTCTTGAATGATCCCAGGATTTCTAACGTACTTCTGATAAAAGGATAATGTTTTCTACAACAGTTAGGTGTTCAATCAATAAAATCAATGGTGTTGATCATTATTGATCCATAATTGACCACAGAAGTACTCACAATTACTTAAAAATAATAGATAAAGATTTTCATGTTCTTCTTGTGTCTTATCAGTTAACAAAAAATGTTTCTACCTAAAGTATATATACCAAGACTACGTTTTTGGATTCCTATTTACGGATTATCCTGAAAACATCGCACCTCTAAATTAAAAGATATTTATTAATAATACCAAAGATTGTTGATACCTACCCATAAAAAGTTATTGAAGGTAATTTTACAAAACCCTAAGCAATTTTCGAAATAATAAACAATAAGTTATTCACAAGATGTAAATCTTAAATATACAGCTCAGGAGTGTCCTAATTAAAGTAAATATTTAAGGAAGTTACCTATTGCGTTTTTAGAAAATCTTTTTTTTTTACTATTAACCCTTTTTATTCTTTAGGAAAAGGAATTACGTGATCAAATGTTATTATCACTTGAATTATCTCAGTATTTCTAACATAATTCTGACTTTTGAGTGGCGAAAGGATCATATATTCGACAACAAATGTGTTAATCAATATTGATCCATAATTGACCACAGAAGTACTCACCATTAGTTAAAAATAATAGATAAAGATTTTCATGTTCTTCTTGTGTCTTATCAGTTAACAAAAAATGTTTCTACCGTAAGTATAGGTACATACTAAGACTAAATTTTTGGATTCCTATTTACGGATTATCCTGAAAACATCGCACCTCTAATGTAAAAGATATTTATTAATAATACCAAAGATTGTTGATACCTACCCATAAAAAGTTATTGAAGGTAATTTTATAAAACCCTAAGCAATTTTCGAAATAATAAACAATAAGTTATTCACAAGATGTAAATCTTAAATACAGCTCAGGAGTGTCCTAATTAAAGTAGATATTGAAGGAAGTTACCTATTACGTTTTTAGAAAATATTTTTTTTTTTACTATTAACCCTTTTTATTCTTTAGGAAAAGGAATTACGTGATCAAATTTTATTATCACTTGAATTATCTTAGCATTTCTAACATAATTCTGACTTTTGAGTGGTGAAAGGATAATATATTCCTCAACAATGAGGTAATCATATTCAAACTGTCTGCGGTGCACTGTCACATAGTGCTCATATTTTTCCAAAATTATATTTCCTTTTAATTGTTTTCAATTTCATTAATTACATTTGTTTTAATTTAAATATGCAACGTAATGGTTTTACGCAACAAGGAACTTCCACAAGGAAATGCGACATGATTTCACGGCAAAAGTGTGCCGTGGCCAACTTGCAAATTTCCGTTTGGGGGTAAAAGAGCACTATGTGGGCCAGTATAAAAGAATGAGTTTTGAAGAACACAGGAGGTCAGAAGTCAGTAAGATCGACCCAGCGAGTCAGAGGGGTTAGGGGGGTGTAGCGGGTTGCCGCTATCACTCACCCTAATGCACGATTAAGAGTCCCTGCCATTACCAACGGCCCTAGTTGGTAGTTAATTAGGCAAGTAGTTTTAAGATTTATTTATAATTAGTTTTTAAGTGTTATTTAGTTTATAAGGCATTATTTAATTTATTAAATCATTAAAATCATATAAAATTCGCTCGTCTACGTTACAGCACTTGTTGTGAAACATGGTTATCAAATTATTAAATGGGCTATGCCCGAAACATATGTCGAGTACATTAATAAATTAAGTGAAACATTTTTAGTGTTTTTATTTTTTTGCATAATTAGGTAATCAATCAATAAAATCAATCGTGTTGATCAACATCGACCCATCATTGACCTCAGAAGTGCTTACCTTGGGTCAAAAATCGTTTATGGATGCTATATCAAAAACAAGTTAATCTTACATCAATTATTAAAAATCATACATCATTAAAGTATCTAAACTTGGATTACGTTTTTACAATCCCACTTCTCACTCGTTCTGAAAACATTGCGACTGTAATGTAATAGATATCTATCTACTTCATGGTAGGTGCCTACCAAAGGAAGAAAAGGTTATTGAAATTAATTTTCTAAATCCTTGGGCAGTTTTCGAATTTATAAACAGATTCATACTATTATAATATAAATGTATGTAGTATGGTCATTTTATTGGCCTATCAACGGTGCTAATCAATTACGAACGGTTTTACGTGCGGCTGACGAAGGTTTTTTGGCAATTTTTCGTACTTATGTGCGTATATCTGTAGGTATAATAAATTGTGCATTCCTCTCTTTGGGGGAGAGGGGTAGAGACGAGGTGAATATCGAAATAGGCAGTCGGCCAGAAGTGCATATTTCTAATGTCTAATAACGTCGGACAGACAAACATACAACACTACACACTCTAATCTAAAACCAATGCTCGACCTCGCGATGAATATCAATATTAGAATAGAATTGAAAAGAGGAAGGACTCCAACGAACGAACGAACAAACAATCGACTTTTACTATTTTTATTATTATATACTAGATATGTAGTAAGATTTTTTCCCTTGACGCTACTAAAATTGTGCATGACGAGGAGGTCATACGGAAGGAAGAAGCCGGATGGCATTGCCAGTTGTGTGTAGTGCAGTAAATAAATAAATAATAGCATATTGGTGCCATTTGCGACATTAACATTTATATTTGGTAATGAATTATTGTTGCTGTGATTAAAATGCAACAGCTGACGTGGTTTGAAAACATTCGATATAGTGACAATAAATTTATTCCATTTAGGATAAAAGAATATTGGAGTTCCCAGTTTATATCTTCTCTGTTTTATTAAATTTTAGTTAATAGCAACAATAAATAAGTTTAGCCTGCCATTTTAGGTGATTTAGAAAAAAATAACTTTCAGTTACTTATTTTAAATCAATAAAGATCTAAAGAGATGTTCCCGTATATTCACAGACCTGAAAATGAGCTGTCGCAATTTTTAGAAAACTGAAAAGATGTGTGCAAATTATTGCCAAAAATAAATTGCTTCTAGTCATCAATTCTAGACCAATAAAGATCTAAGGGTATTTTCTGAGATCCTCAACGACCTGAAAATACCCTGGGGCGAATTTGAGAAATTTGAGCAGATTTCTGGAAATCAATTCAGATATTGATAGAACTGTCAAAACGAAAATTACTTTAAATTGTCAGTTTGAAATCAATAAAGATCTAAAGAGATCTTTCCGTATCTTCACAGACCTTAAAATGAGCCTTGGGAAGTTTTAGAGATTTGAAAAGATCTGAAATTTTTTGCCAAAAAGAAATTACTTCCAATAGTCAGTTGTAGATCATTGAATATCTAAAGAAAAAGAAAATTTCCTAGATTTTCATGGATGCATGTGAAAATGTGCTGTGGCAATTTTTAGGAATTTGAGAAGAAGTCTGAAAATAATTAGTTAAGATATTGATATAACTGCCAAGAAGAAAATTACTTTCAGTGGTCAATTTTAGATAAATTATGATCTTAAGAGATTTTCCTGAATCTTCAAAAACCACAAAACGTTCTGTGGCAATTTTTAAAAATTTGAGAACTGGAAAGTATCAAGTCGGATATAGAATATAGAACTGAAGAGATTTTCTTAGATCCTTAATGATCTGAAAATGAGCTGTAGCGATTTTTTTAAAATTGGGAAGATCTCTGGAAATCATTAATTCAGATAATGATGGAACTGTCAAAATGGAAAGTAGTTGTCAGTTTTAAATCAATGAAAATCTAAAGAGGTTTTCTTGGATTTTCATAGACTTGAAAATGAGCTATTGCGATTTTTAGGAATTCGAAAAAAACTCCCGAAACTATTGCCAAAAAGAAAGTTGCTCTGTTGCCAGTTTTAAATTAATGAAGATATAAAGAGGTTTTCCTGGAAATTCATAGATCTGAAAAGATATCTGGAAATTATTACCAAAAAGAAAATTGGTTCCAATTATCAGTTTTAGATCAGTGAAGATCTAAAGAGATTTTTTGGTTCTTCATAGAGCTCAAAACGAACTGTGGCAATTTTGAAGAATTTAAGATTTCGTATTCAGATACTGATAAAACATTCAAGAACAAATCATTTTCAAAGATCTTCATAGGCCTTAAAAATTGTCACTTTTAAGAAGTCTAGGAATTATTTTGCAATTATTACTTCAGATGTTAATAGAACTGTCAAGATTTTCAGAATTTTTTGTTGATCTTAAATGATCTGTCCGAAATTCGAAAATACAGATCTTCAATGATCACTTCATATTTTTTCTGGGGCCATAAATTTCAGTGGAACTTTTTTGGCATATCTGTAATATTTGCTTTATTATGTAATCTGTATTGAAGGGATGGCAAATCATAACCATTTCCTTCTTGAACATTTAATAAGCTTGGATTTCCTCTTTTAAATTAATTACTAAATTCCGAATTTTATTTGTTTTGAGGCTGATTGTAACCATGGAACAGTAGGGTAAAAATTGTCTAATATTCGTGTTACTGTTACTCTCTCTCACCCTCTGCTAAAATTAATATAGTAGATATTGGGAAATAGAAGAAATATATGATTTTCTCATCAGGATAGACTATTATTAAATTAAAGAAGAAAGTCTAGGGCAGGGATGGCGAACCATTGGCACTTGTGCCACAAGTGGCACGTTTGAAAATTTTAATGGCACGCACAAAAACAAATTTTTTTTTAAGTTATCTTTTTTAAAAGAAATGAATTAAAAATTATTAATCTACACTTAATTTATAGTTTATGATATAAATTTGTAGTATTGACTACCTATCTTAGTATGTTAACTAGAACCGTCAAATTATACATTTTATTATTAAAATATCGCATGAATTCTTTCGAAGTATATACAGATGCGCATTAGATAAAAAATTTTGCGTATCCAGTTTCGCCTTCTTAAGGTATTTGAATGTTGTTGCTGTCGCAGCGGTCGAATCAAAATTTATTTTATATCCTGATACAATACCATTTGAAAAATTAAATTTAAAAGTCCTTGAGTGGTTAAATTTTAATGAATTAGAAATGGAATTAGTTGAATTTCAGTCAAGTACCATATAGAACCAAAAATTTGTTGATTTAAGAAATGATTTAGAAATTATTGAAAGTAATCGATTATTGGATAAAATAAATTAAATTGCAGAAGATGAAATTCTAACTATACATGGAATTCAGTTCCTGACACGTTTAATTGTTTAAAACTTTAAAAATATTAGCAAAGGCAATTTTATCAATATTTTCATCGACGTGGGCATGTGAATCTCTATTTTCAGAATTAAATTTTACAAAAAATAAATAAAAGGAATAGAATGACGGATGAGTCGAGCTCTGCATGCGTACTGTTGAAATTAACTAAATATGAGCCAGATATTAAATCTTTATCATCTTTTTTTTTTTTTAACGTGAATTTTGTTTCTAGCATATTGCTTTTTGTAAAACATTGATTAATAAAAAATTGTTTAAAGATGAATTGCTTTTGTTTGTTTGTTTAATTATACTTACGTATAGTTTCACCACGCTAACATTTCGAATGAAATTTTATTGTGGCACGTTACCTATTTAAAAAAGAATTTTTATGACTTTGTGGCACGGACTTCAAAAAAGGTTCGCCTCCCCTGGTCTAGGGGATGGTAATTACACAGTAGATTGTGGGAAAATAATTCAAATAGAAATAAATATTTATCTGTTTAGAATATATACTTTTAGGATAAAACACTTTTGAGTTTTGTTATTGTACTGACACAGAAGATCTTTGAGGATGGTACGACCCTCTCGTGATTTTATAAGAATAGTAGAATTTAGGAAATTAAAATAGAATTAGTCTTTATTTTATTGTATTCGATTTTATACGATGTACATTTGGAATAGGTAAAAATAATTAATCAAAGAGGCGTTTGAAAGTAGAAATTGCTACTGATTAAATTAAATAGTTGTTCAACACACCTGCTGGTACAATACCACCGTTGAGGAGTTTTCTTTTTTTTTTAATAATTAACCAGTTTGTTATAATGATTATTTCGGTTGGTACCTACCTGATCATTTTCTGTGGGAGACCATTTGTTAGGTTTGGTGTTACGTTCTGTCGTCTGCATTGTGTTTTCGAAAGTTGAGTCGTGTATTCACAAAATATTTTTGCATTTAGAAGTGTATAATAGAATCAAATTAAATTGTACGAGTCTGTTTTAATAATTGGTTATTTTTTTATTCATTTTTTAAGTGAATTTACGAAAATAATACATGAATCTTCTCATTAACTGAGTCATACGCCCGACTTTAGAAATGATTCAAATTATTTGTAAGTACGTACCCAGTCTTTATTGCGTTAAATATCTACTTATATTTCTTTTGATGCATTTTATTCCTTTTATATTATTTTATTAGCCATGACCAATACGTCAACAATAAGTTGAAACCATGGTCCGATCGAGGAAGTGTGTGGATCAATACTCGATCTGTGTTGCATCATTCTGTATCGGCCGGATTTACAAATTAATTATATTAAAATGATTTATGCAAACTGCAATCACGTGTAGTATAATAAAACACATGCTGGTTAAAGTTAATTTGCATTATTTAATGTCGTGATCGGGAGTGAGTGTGTGAGACTTCTGCCACGCGACGTGGTACGTTAAAATGCACACAAACAGCTTCCAGACAAGTTTTTCATTTTATAATCTACCTAAGATATATAATATGTAGATTGTAGATATACGACTTGACGAACGCCTGCCAGCAACGACGGACGGACTTACTGACCAATGCATTCTGACGCCTTTATACACACGTTTTATTATTCACACACGCATTCATTTACCTATGTACAAAGAAGTATGTTGCGTAATAAGTGTGATTGATGTATTTGCTCGTTGATATTTATTCATTATTATTAAAATGACCAATGACGATTTTCAATTTATTTTTGTTGTGAACAAGTAAATATAATAATTCATAACAGGGACGGACGGGCTGCGAGGGAGTTTTGAAAATGTTCATTTTGAGACTCGAAGAAACAAGGCCCCTGTCCTTTTCTTGCTATTTAATTTGGGACAGATAACCTGGTTCCTAGAATTTCCTAGCCATTTAAGATATTTATTCGTCATTAATAAAATGACCAATGAAATATTGTAATTTGTTTTTGCCCTGTATAAATAGAAAATATATAAAATAAAAATGAATAGAAAAAACAATACCAGGGGCGGACTGGCGACAAGAGAATTCCTCGACACAAGGTCCCTGTATTTTACTTGCTTTTTAATTAGGGGCAGATAACCTTTATTTAACACAGCGTCCTTTGGTTGCATAAATTCCCTGATCCTTGAAGATATTTAGTTTATTCGTCATTAATATAATGAGCAATAAAAATCTGTAATTTGTTTTTGACCTGTTCGAATAAAAATAAAATTCATATCAGGGGTGGACTGGTCACAAGAGAGTTTTGGTGGAGACTTTATTGGAATTTAACAACAAGGCTCCTGTCCTTTATTTGCTTTTTAATTGGGGACAGTTAATCTTTAACACAACGTCCATTGTTTGCTTTAATACTTGGTCCTTCAAGATATTTATTCATCATGAATATAATGACCAATGAAAATTTGTAATTTGTTTTTGACCTGTACGAATAGAAATAAAATTCATATCAGGGGCGGACTGGCCACAGGAGAGTTCTAGGGGAGGCCCTATTGAAATTTGTCGACAAGGCCCCTGTCCTTTATTTTCTTTATCATAAGGGACAGTTAATCTTCAACACAACGTCCTTTGGTTGCTTTAATTGTTGGTCCTTGAAGATTATTATTCATGATGAATAAAATAACCAATGAAAATTTGTAATTTGTTTTTGACCTGTACGAATAAAAATAAAATTTATATCAGGGGCGGACTGGCCACAAGAGAGCTTTGGTGGAGACCTAATTGGAAGTTTACGACAAGGCTCCTGTCCTTTATTTGCTTTTTAATTGTGGACAGTTTATCTTCAACACAACGTTCTTTGGATGCTTTTATTCTTGGTCCTTGAAGATATTTATTCATCATGAATATAATGACCAATGAAAATTTGTAATTTGTTTTTGACCTGTACGAATAGAAATAAAATTCATATCAGGGGCGGACTGGCCACAGGAGAGTTCTAGGGGAGGCCCTATTGAAATTTGTCGACAAGGCCCCTGTCCTTTATTTTCTTTATCATTAGGGACAGTTAATCTTCAACACAACGTCCTTTGGTTGCTTTAATTGTTGGTCCTTGAAGATTATTATTCATGATGAATAAAATAACCAATGAAAATTTGTAATTTGTTTTTGACCTGTACGAATAGAAATAAAATTTATATCAGGGGCGGACTGGCCACAAGAGAGCTTTGGTGGAGACCTAATTGGAAGTTTACGACAAGGCTCCTGTCCTTTATTTGCTTTTTAATTGTGGACAGTTTATCTTCAACACAACGTTCTTTGGATGCTTTTATTCTTGGTCCTTGAAGATATTTATTCATCATGAATATAATGACCAATGAAAATTTGTAATTTGTTTTTGACCTGTACGAATAGAAATAAAATTCATATCAGGGGCGGACTGGCCACAGGAGAGTTCTAGGGGAGGCCCTATTGAAATTTGTCGACAAGGCCCCTATCCTTTATTTTCTTTATCATTAGGGACAGTTAATCTTCAACACAACGTCCTTTGGTTGCTTTAATTGTTGGTCCTTGAAGATTATTATTCATGATGAATATAATGACCAATGAAAATTTGTAATTTGTTTTTGACCTGTACGAATAGAAATAAAATTCATATCAGGGGCGGACTGACAACAAAAGAGTTTTGGTGGAGACCTTATTGGAATTTAACGACAAGGCTCCTGTCCTTTATTTGCTTTTTACTTGTGGACAGTTAATTGTTAACACAACGTCCTTTGGTTGCTTTAATTTTTGGTTCTTGAAGATATTTATTCATCATGAATACAATAACCAATGAAAATTTGTAATTTATTTTTAACCTGTACGAATAGAAATAAAATTCATATCAGGGGCGGACTGGCCACAAGAGAGTTTTGCAGGAGACCCTATTGGAATTTATTGACAAGGCCCCTGTCCTTTATTTGCTTTTTAATTGGGGATAGTTAATCTTCAACATAACATCCTTTGGTAGCTTAAATTCCTTGATCCTTGATGATTATTCATTATAAATATAATGACCAATGACGATTTACAATATGGACACCCTGTTTTATTAGGAGGCTAAGATAGTTGCCAGAGATCACTAGAATCCCGTTTGCTTTTTGCTCAATAGTGAAATAAAAATTAAAAAGAAAAATCATCCTGTATCATAGCAGCTAATGTTTTAGAACGACAGCTGTCAAATTTGTTAGGTTAGAAAATACGTTGTTTTTCCGCCATACTAGATTCTAAGTTACAGCCGTGTTACAGTTATCATTAGCTCTTTACTTAAAGTATTTGATTGTTATATTTGTTTGAGTGACACAAAAAATATTGTTTCAGGTGATGTGTCCTGTCATCAAGCCTCTAAAGATGCCGCAACAACTGCTTGTTATTGGTAAGTGTAATTACCTTCTATTCGTTTTGCTTAGGTACAAATTTTGTATAAATACTCCAAATCGTGGTCGTATATTAAATATTATTTTGTCTTTAATCGTAATAATAATGTATCATATAAATGTGCGGGTTGGTTTAAGACATATGGAAAATCGCTTGGATTTTGGCTATTTTTCCCGTCAATTTATATAAGTAAGTCGTCATGTCTATGTCATTACATAGTT
This sequence comes from Agrilus mali, assembly GCA_029378335.1. NCBI lineage: Eukaryota > Metazoa > Arthropoda > Insecta > Coleoptera > Buprestidae > Agrilus > Agrilus mali. Next base: position 9,689,408 of record CM055663.1, on the reverse strand, counting down.
CAAAGTGACAAGCGTAAATAGATTGTGTTTTGTCATGTTTGTCGCGGCCAAATGATGTCTATTAGTCGAAAGGAGGCGGCGGAAAAACGGGCACTCGCCGGTGTAACTTGTTAATATGACGAATAACAAGGAAACAAATTGTAACTGGTTGCACTTTCAAAATATATTGGTCATAGTGACACCCAAACAATTTTTATTACGAGGCTTAGTCAAAATGATACCATTACAATGTAAAAATAGCTTTTTTAGTTTCATTATCGTCTGAAATAACTAATTTTTATCAGAATGTATTAAGTTTGAATTTGCGGTAAACCTAATAAAGGAGTCTTAAAATATTATGAGACTTAACTGGGGGATGTGCTAAGAGATAGGCTCTCAGAATGCATAAGCTCCGCCTTTCGCTGTTCATGCGCACTTCACTGCTCATGAGATTTTGAACAACCTCTAATACTCAACTTATCAGAAGACTAGATGTACAGAGCGTTAATTTAAGTATTCCTACATAATTTTTTTCAAATGTTTTCTTGTAAATCGTGTTCTCCGAATGTCGATTAATATTTTCTAATGATTTTCTATTGTCTTGACTAAAATTCAACGTTTTCTCGAAAAATAGCAGAAAAAAAAATATTCAGACTTTCAAGAAGTCAAAAAGCCCTTCCTTAAGGGCTTCAGTGTGTTAAAACTTAAACTTTCCTAGGGTTTATAGGTGTTGAAAAATGTAAGGTAATGTGTTGTAGCCCAGAAGTTCTGGGAAACTGATCCTCAGCTCTCTTATGACCGGACCGCCCCTGTCCTCCCCCTGTTTGATTTGTTCACTCCTAAGCCAGTAGCATTTAAGCGTAAATGACGTTAATTTTGTTTAAAAAACACAATATTTATCTAGGACATGAGAAAACAAGGATAAGGAACTTTATATGTCTTCACTCTGTAAATATCTGACATAAATTGAAATACATAGTTCCTTTTGTCTGTGCTTAGTAGGGAGGTGTCGTGACAAAAAAGTTTTCTTGTTCTTTTAATAAAATGAAACGGTTAATTCGAGGACAGTGCGGAGGAGCACTGACGTCAACAATTCAATTCCTGTGTTAAATTCGTTGTCTTCCTTTTTTATCAGCGTCGCGTCGCTTCGTTGCCGTCACTGTAGCGTCTTACAACCCCCCCCCCTCTTTGCTTCCCTCCCGTCACGTCCTCAGAATACCGTCCTGCGTCGGTCAGAAATCTAAACAAATGTCGAGTCTTCAACCGCAAACTCACTTATTATAGCTTATAACCATTTATTCACGTCTTGAGAATATACTCGATTTACTTTCCGTCTTTATCGGTACCGTACTGTTCCTGTTTTTGTCTCAAGAGTCGCTCATCTCGCGCCGCTTTTCCGCTTCTCCGTCTCTCTCGTTCTCTCGCGCCCGTTTTTAGGCTTGATTTCAATTTCAAATTAGACGTCTTCAGTTTGCAGCCTCGTTTAATCACAGCGTCGGGGGCGACGACGGACGTCGGCGGCTCGACGACGGCGACGTCGCGAACGCTTTCACATTTCGAACGCCACTTCCGTCAAGGCGGCTGCGACGGTGTGTAAACAGAAATACTTACACGTATATACATACGGGGTGACCCACCTCTTTAAAATCTTACCTTCAGACAAAATTACAGAAAAATAAAAAATATTATTTTTGCATCTCCTACTTTTTGTTTTGTTGTCAAATTTACTACCTACTTTAAGTGTAACACTCTGTATAGTGTTTATAATCTTTCCTGACGTCCAAATTTTTCTGTGGTTTCCTTGGATCATTTAGGCAAATGCTGGGGTAGTAATATTCCGCATGTAGTATTTCACTTCTCTTCTGTCTTCCTTTCGTCCGTCTCATCTTTCTCCCCCAAACCATCGCCCACCCATTCCCACTATTCCTGAGCCTGAAGAGGGCCTTCCGCCCTACCCTCCGACTTTGCACAAGAGTGTAGGTCGGGGGGGACAGCCCGTCCACCAATATTGGTGGGAATGAAACATTCAAAAGTTTTTTTTATCTTTAGATTAATTTTTGTAATAATTCTATGAATATGACCGAATAGGTCGAAACAATTGGTAGAGTATTTCTAATAAAGTGTAAAACAACCGTTTAGTGTTGCCTCCAAATATTATTTATAATCTTTTTTTAAGGGAAAAGTCTTTTTTTTTTCGTAGAACGTAAAAGTTGAAGTTGATGTACTTATTCAGTTTTTAAAGTCTTGAATTTCCACCCTGCATATTAAAAATAATTATTACGACTTGAGGATGGGTTATTATTAATTTTTACATATTTTTTACGTTGCTCCCCCACATACACAGGTTCTGGCACGCCTTTCCGAAACGGTTACTTATTATGCCTGAACTGCTCGCACGATATTGTTCTTAATTAATTAATTTTAGAAGTCATGGGAAGGGCGTTGGAAAAGCGGGTTAACTGAAATAGGTCAGTTATCTGGGACGAGTCGAAACGAGCATTTATTCGACCTTTCCATGCGAATAATGAATGTACATTAGACCAGGACAATCCAGGACTTGCTATTCCATACATAAACTTAATAGAAAGTCCTGTTGTTCGGCGGAAAAGTGTAGGTTTTCAAAATTAAGTCCTTAAATATTGAATAGAGATTTAAGGTTTAAATAAAAAAATTGGGGGCAAAATTGAATTTTATTAGACATGGAGAACATATATAGCAAAATAATTTATTTAATTACCTTGACGGTAACAATTAGTTTAACGCCATGTGTTTCGCTAATTAAAAATTAACATAAGAAGTTAATCAGAAACGTCGTACCAACTTCTGTAATAAAATTAATGTTTAGATGAATATGTATAACAAATTTTCAATCAATATTCGGTTAATTAATTAGCAAAATCCATGTTTTTTGCTCCAATAAAAAGTTTATTTAGCAATTTAATTTTTAGTCAATAATAACTATTATATACATACATACTAGGTACGTATAGCTTCGAAGATGCTTTAGTTTTTTTTAATATCAGGATGATGATCTTTTTCGTTGTACAACGAACTCGGCAAACACGTTTCGTTTTTTCTCAAGACACTATATATCAAAAGGCATACACCACGTCACTGCTATGGTTCCATACAGAACGTGTGTATTATACTTAATAACAAACGCATTAATTTGGGTAATTTATTAAGCTGTCGTGGAACTAGTGGACCTAAAAACAAATTGTAGTAAAATAATGAATATTCCATTATAAATGGTTGTATGTACTATTTTTGAGGTGCCCGCTTTATTTTTATGCCTTGTTTTCCAAGAATGTAATCCGGCAGTTAATTATTTATCTCCTAAGAACCAGGACAATAATGTCCTTCAAATCGTGGATCTCATCATTTACAAAACTCAATCACAAAATAGTTCGATTTACATACAAATACTAACAGAATCATGTGAATGTGTTCTATTGAATGGAAAGGCTTCAAATTAATATAAATTCATTGTTTGTTGTGTGGGAGAGTAGAAGTAATTGTCGTTTTCTTCTTTGCCCGTTCTGCACGGTAATTATTGCAAAACGGAAGTTTTCCTCTGATCGTGTTAAACGTTTCGAAGAAAGTTTTTGGAGGAAGTTGGTCGTCACCGTATAATAGGAATGTACATGTCAATCAAGATCATGTAAGAACGTTCAAAAAGCTTTCTACTTTCTGCAAAGACACAAACAACTAACCACTTACTCATTTACTGGATGAGATGGAAATTTACTTTCACTGATGCATATTGTATTATTTATTTAAGTACCTATATCTCTATATATTTATTAGATATATATTTCAAACATACTCAGAACAATCGTAAAAATTGTAACAAAATAGTAGAATGTTTGCAGAATTGCTAGTAGAGAGCTTGAATCAATCGCAAACACTCGAGGGTGGTAAAAACATTTTGGCGCCCCTAGTTGGTGTATAGGAACAAATAATAGTAGGAGGAAGAAGAGGAGAAGTAATACAAAGGGATATGTAGATAATAATAGATACAGATCAAATTTGAAAGGCTATGAATGTCTCTAGAGCTGATAGTAGCAAGTGTAAATGACCCACAAACACTTGAGGTGGTAAAAACATTTTTGCGCCCCTAGTTGGTGTATAGGAACAAATAATGGTAGGAGGAAGAAGAGGAGAAGTAATGAAAAGGGATATGTAGATAATAATAGATACAGATCAAATTTGAAAGGCTATGAATGTCTTTAGAACTGATAGTAGCAAGTGTAAATGACCCACAAACACTTGAGGTGGTAAAAACATTTTGGCGCCCCTAGTTGGTATATAGGAACAAATAATAGTAGGAGGAAGAAGAGCGGAAGTAAAAAAAGGGATTTTTAGATAATAATAGATATAGCTCAAATTTGAAAGTCTAAGAATGTCTTTAATCTAATAATAGCAAGCGTGAATGAATTACACACAATAGGGCGTCATGAAAGCATTTTCACGTCTCTGGTTGGTGTAAGGGAAGAAGTAGAAGAAGTATGCGGATAATAATGTAGCTCATAGTTGAGATAAAAAAGTAGTGCGTATTTGACAGGTATGTTTGTAGATTTTTTGATAGTCACAGTAATACTAGGGCGTGGTAAAAACGTTTTAATGTATCTGATTAGCGCAAAAGAAGAAGTAGGAGGAGGAGTAATAGGATTATGCGCATAATAAAATTCCTGGTGTATGACGAGCAGCAGATGTGTTTAGAATTGGTAGTAGCGAGAGTGTCATGGGCTAGATGTGGGTCCGAAATATATTAATAAGAAAGTTAGGGACAAGCCCTCAAAAATTGGTTAAAGATTTTGTGCCAGTAATATTCAAAGTGTAAAAGTAGTTTGTATTCGACAGGTTGTGGAATGCTTTAGAACTGATAGTAGTGAGTTTTGTGAATCATAATAAAAACACTCTCAACTGCTACAATTAATGACATTTTCTATCAAAATTAGATACTTGCTAGAAATTATGGGTTTATTTTTCTTATTCAATAAAAACCAACCTTGAAATTAAACGACGTTTCGTATTTCTTTACATTTTCCAATTCGATAAAAAAAACTATGTAGGTAATAATTTCACATTCAATTGATGAAAAGCTGCTGGAATTTTGAATCAATATTTTTAGGAAGTTGTGTAGTGTTGTTAGTGAAAAAAAAGGCTACTGACGTATGTAAATATTCGTAAAATAAAAAAAAATTAATCGATGACACAAATCACGATCCTAGTTGAATAGTTTCCGGTCATTCACATGTTATTGGAAAACAAATGTTCGGTTCGTTTTTGGTCAGTTTAGAGGGATCCCGCGCTCAATTAAATTCTTCTTCGTGCAATATATCTGGTGTTTTAATAATAATTTGTAAACAAGAAGCAAACCGGAATAGAGCACCATTTGTCAACTGTTTCGGTGAATGCCATCGTAGCAAGTAAGCCTTGGATCCGTCGTTCTCGTGTATTTATCTGTATGTATGTGTGTGTAATAATATGAAGATTATAGAATAGACATATATAACGTATATCGTAGAATTACTGGCACTCACCACACACAAGTAGCACATAACATAGGTACCTAGTAGCTGTTACAATTTATACTGACAACAAGTCAAGTACGAAACAAACTATTCTATTTCTAATAATACGTCTGTCGTCGAGTTCAAGACAAAGTTTGTTGGGCAAGGAAATACCTACTACATAAAGTTTGTTTGCACATGTATAACAACACCCTTATAATCGTCAGAATTTATTTTTATAAAATTTCAAAAAACTGTACAGCAATAATAATAAAATACATATGAAAATATTAACCACGTTAACAAAATAATAAAGTGAGTAATTATTGAAAATAAATCATCTTTTTAACTAACTAACTCTGGATATACTTCAGTATGAGACACCTTCAAATCGCTTGAAAATTTCCGCGGATTCATCCAAATGCCCTAAAATGAGGTAAGGTGTGATAAAATCGAAAACAAACCTAACCTAACATAACCTAAACATCCCTACACTTCGCCCCTCGCTTCGCCCTTACGATTGTGGAATGATTTTGTCACTAATAAACTCATATACAAAAAAAAGAAGATACGTATATATGCATATATAGCTAAAATCAGTATCAATGAGCGGTACATACAATATACGGTCGTTGAGTACGATTTTTAGAGATCGGGATTTAACATTACAATGGTTAAAAGAAGAAGGATGAATACCTTTTTGATGTGAAACATCTATAGGGCGCGGGTAAACCGGATTGTTCGCGTGTGTCGATCGTGGCGATTATATGGCGTGGCGACGCGTCGCCATGAGCAAACGCCTGTGCGATTCTCTTCTCACTCGGTTCGAAGGTGTCGTTTACTATAGTAAACTAGAAGATGGAAGTGAATTAATTATGATTGTTGTGTACTTATATATGGTACATATTTTACATGCAACTTCCAACTTTAATCTTCGATATCTCGAAAATCAAGTGAGATATCGAATTTTTCATAAGAACAAATCTATCTAGTTTTCAATTTTAGCGCACTTAACCACATTTTGTGGCGTATAAGGGCGCTTGGGTGCATTTGCGGTGATTTTCATGGTCCGATTCGTGTTCAGCGCACTAAAAAACGCTTGTATGTAAATTTTCAAGCAATTTGAAACTAAGTCGCATACGAAAGTTCAGCCCTTACTCTTCCTCAAGGGGAGAAATTGTGTGTCTTGAACGTAAATACCCGATACCTGAAAAAGGATTCTTGCAATAACTCAAGCAGAAGGCGAGTTATGGTTATAACAACACCATCTATATTTGAGAATGTGAAGCTGAATTATGACGTCACCATTGTTTTATTTATAGGCGCTATACAGGGTGAATCGTTGCTATTATTAATATGATGTAGGTAAACTAAAAAAAGATTTTGGCTTCCTAGTTAATAAATGATGTTGCTGGAAGTAACCTGAGCCCTGGAGGGAGGCACTCTGTGGGTTTCTATTGATCAGTAATTGTCTCCAGATGACTCCAATAATTTTACTAAACGTGTAAATGGTATATTAGGTTCCTGTGGTTGTGATTTTCTAAAATTATTTTCCATTAACCTTTTCTTTTGTCGGATTTTGACGTGTGACGTATCATCATCTACTCGTCGGAGCTGGCTGGCTGTCTGCGATATAAAAAGCCTTTCGTACCAATATGTGAAATGTGTATTATACCAACGTGTATATGTGTGTGTGTGTTATTATGCGAGGGAGAGACAAAATTATCCACCGCCGTTTTGTCGTCGCTCAAAATGTAAACTTCTAGCACGCGGCGTTTAAAATTAAGCGGCCAGGAACGCGAACAACCAACGACGTTAAAAATAATAATCCTCTCTTTCCCTGTGTCCTGTCGGCGGATGCGACGTTTGCCTGATGACGGCCGAACCACAAAGAAGAGAACTTGCTCATGATTAGTTTTAAATAGGCACAAATCGAGACAGCATACAAAGTGTCTGAATTTTGTGGACATTGCCACCTGCACTGAAGAAACCATTGAGATATTCTACAGAAAGAATATTTTTAAGTTCGAATAGTTCCCTTGTCGTCTGTTTCTTTTATTGTTCTGTTTTCGAATATTTTTAAAAATAGCGCCCTATTGACACGAAGACGTAAGCAACCAAGGTAGCTATACGTATGAATATATTACGTAGGTAGGTATAATGTGTCGACAATGAAAAATATCTTCGTACATTAGATAATGCAAGTTGGTGTAAAAATAGTCGCTAGACAATGGCATTTTATCTTATCTCGTTTTCACGCTTAACCTCAGTCTTGTAATAAGTAGTAGACTACGTTTTGTGTAAGTATGCTTTTTGTTGCTATGTATGCTAGTATATAGGTAGGTAGTAGTAGCAGCAAGCAGTTCTTGTTAAAATTACATGTGTGGTGTTTCTATTAATAGTAACACGTGCGATCCGAAAAAGGAATCTTATCTTTTCACTTCCTCTGGCGCTGTGCTAACGCCGTCGTCGCCTCAGGATATGGACTCGTAGTACCTATATGGTTAGCGGAAGTAAACGAGACACACTCACTCACTGCACGGTGTGAGTGACGATCACTCCAATAAAAAATGGCTATCGTGCCAAATATAACACTGATTTAAGCTTAGGATCCTTCAAAATTATTGAATAAATACAAAAATGGTACCATTATGGGTCCTAGATAAGTAAGATATCAAATAAGAAGAATAACTAATTTGTATAAAATTAGCTCTTCTTTTCCAGGAACTGATTCAGAAGTTTGTTTTACGGAGGGCAATGGTCAAATGAGGGGATAAAAGCACCAAAAAAAAAATACCTAAGATTTAAATCCTTTCGCCTCGGTCAAAAATTGTTAAAGTTGGCCAACTGGTCTACAAGTTATCAGGCGTAAAAATCTTCCATTAAATGGTCATAGAGTTTGAATGGTTCGGTTAGAGGCTTATTTTAAGATAATTAAAATGTTTCAGTTGTAGGATTACAAGATTTTAATCGCTTAGGTTTATCGGGCAGAATTTCATATGTCTATGGGGTCTGAAAAGTGTACGTTAGGAGTTTATGATTTAGGTTAAGGGATTTAAAACAAAATGGAAGGGCCTCTGAAGAAGCAAAGCAAACTAGTGCTAGTGATACGTTGGGAAGCAATTCCAACCGACGCGATGACTGCCTCTAGACCCAAATCAGTCAGTTTGATTATTGTATCCTCCATGACCAATCCCTAGTCGCCTCGAGTATGATTTAAATAAGTCATGGGGTTTAAAAAGTTTAGATTATTAAGGTCTTATGGAAGTTGAGAGACTTAAAACGATGAAGTTATCGGGTTACTTATTTGGGTTATTGAGCATTTAAATTTCTCAGGTGTTCGAGTATTCGTTCTTGGACACTGTTTAGGCATAAACGGGAGACGATCTCTTTCATTTTTCCCTTTTAGGTTAGGATTTAATATTTCAGGTTATTGGATTTTTGAATTTCTTAAGAGTTTCACTATAGAATTCATCAGCACTCTTAAGTCGCTTAAGTTTAATGGTTTTGTATTATTGCTTTTAAAATTTTGATCAATCCCTAGTCTCCTTGGGTAGGATTTTAATTAGTAATGTGGTTTGAAACGTCTAGATCAGTTAGGGTTTATTAAAGTTAAGGGATTAAAAACGATGGGGTTATCGGGTTACTTATTTGGGTTATTGAGCATTTGAATTTATAAGGTGTTCGAGTATTGGTTCTTGAACACCGTCTAGGCATAAACGGGAGATGGTCTCTTTCGTCCTCGCCTTGACCCCCCCCCCCCCCCGTGGTCTCCTTGGGCAAGATTTTAAATGGTCATGGAGTTTGAAAAGTTTAGGTTAAGATTTAACGCTTCAGGTTATTGGGTTTTTGAATTTCTTCAGGAGTATTTATCAGCACTCTTAAGTCGCAGCGGGGTGATCGCAATTGTCGTCCTCTTGGATCCACCCCTGATCCCCTTAGGTAGGATTTCAAGGCTTCAATCGCGTAAGTTTAATGGCTTTAGTATTATTGACTTTTAAATTTAATCGCCTTTACCGCCTTCCTCTTGGATCTACCCTCCGTCCGTCCCCCTGAACATAGTCACGTTTTTGTGATTTTCATGGTTCTTCTACTAGAGGGTCTCAAATTTGACCAATTTGGGCTATTAATTCCCAATCGATTTTAATCGTTGGGGACCTTCGTTATCAACATTACTACTATATTAAATTATTCTTCAATCTTTAGCCCCTTGGTACACCCCACGAGTGTCTTACTTGCTATTAGTCAAATAATAACTGGAAAGATGTCAAACTTCTGACTTCATAATTAATTTCGATTTTCTGTTTTTGGACTTCTAGAGTCTGTTTCTTTTCCTTGTTTTCAAGGCTAATTTTTCTGCCAGGGGGATTCAAAGTCGATCAATTTGGCTTAGCTATTAAGGCTATAAATTCTCAATCGATTTTGGTGTTTGAAGGAAGGCTTTTAACATTACTATGGTATTAAATTATTCTTGGAGTATCAGTCTCTTGGTCTTATTAACTATTTTGAGCTTTTCTTGTTACGAAAGTGAAATTGGACCAATTGTAAAGTTGTCATCAAGTGTGATCTATGCACAGTAGAGCAAAAGGAATGGGCTGTAGTATACATAAGTGTAGATAATAACTTTGTAATATGCATGGAAAGATCTCTTTCGGCTCGTCATTAGTATTTTAGGCATTTCTTTCAAGACGTGCTTATAACAATTAGAACGTTGCCGATTTCTGCTCTGCGTTTGTACCTATTTCTCGAGGTGCGTCGCGTTCCTCATCGTTTACTTCCGCTACACTTTCAAAATCGAGAAAAAGAATTGCAAAATGGTAATGAGAAAGTTGACACCTCCTGGCCGCGAGCGGAAAAAATGTGCCCAACTAGTGATAGTTCGCTCGGCAAAAACTGGATGGATTTCGATCTATCACACGACTTCACTCACTCACTTATTTACTCGCGCACACCATTTCGTAACTGGTTTTACTTTCAAGACCTTCACTTTCTACATGGTCAAATAGATCTTTCTATACATCGGCGACAACCATCACATCATTTCATTATTAACAACCACTACCATTGCTACGACTACTATTATTACTATTACTCGTTCTTTTTAGAAACTCACATGAAGTTTTGATTTTATTTGAGGGAACTTTAACATAAGTAGATGTTTTTAGGGTGAAAGATTTTTGCGATTCAATAATAAATTTTTGGTCTAGAAAAAAACGGTAAAATATGTTCTTGCCCACACTTTAAATAACAAAAAATTTGAGATCCACATGTATGAGATTCTCAGTCTCGAATATAAATAGCCCTTTGTAGAGTTAAGTCTGCTACTGAGGAGACTTTTGGTAGGTTATATTCTCAAGAAAAGAGAGTAGATCATTAAAAATAGTGAGAAGACGCACTCACAAGATTGAGATTTTTACCAGGATCGAACTTTTCAGAAAATACTTTGGATACTAATGTTTGCATCGAGACTTTGGATCTAATTAAAATAATTATTGTAGTAATTTAATAATAGTCGTATGAAAAGACAAATAGGTCTATTAATTTTAGCAAGTTGCGAGGAAGATCCGAATAGACTTAACATTCCCTATTTCAAGCCTGTGCCAAACCAAATACTGTATTACAATAAGTACTTATTCTCGTGTTCATATAATTAGTACCGGTAATAAATAATTCTGACGCCATTATATTAGCCATATTGCAACGATTAACAAAAACTTGCTTGCTTGCGAGCTGTAGGCAGTTACGTTTATTATTTTCTAAAGAAGTTGTTTGTAAACGAACGGAATGGTTAATAACAAAGAAAATTGACATAAAAAGAAAATAGTTTGTTTGAACTGTGGAAACGACTCAATTTGCTATCGTATAATAACTCATTACACACATCGAATTGGCTTATCAGTAAAGTGCCAGTTTCAGAGCTAAAATTAAATTAAAATTGTCCTTTAAGTTAATAAATAAGACAACAAAGTGAATAATAACTAATTAAAAATGTAATGCCATTATCTTTCATTAATTGTCATAAATTATTCCGAGAGACATAAATGACTCATATCAGGAAGCAGTCGATTTAATGGTGACACTGCACTCACTGGGTTTTCAAGTGTTTGAACTTGATAGTCACTAATTTAACGTGTAATTGGTAATAAGTAATTACTAAAACGCAGTTTGTGGTTTTTTTGTGCTTCTGACAATAAAAATTACCTATCTATTTATGTGGTTATCTCAGAGTACCTGCAGAAGATTAGTTATCCAAAAAGTTTTTTCAAAAGTCACGATGGAAAAAGGCAAAGAGAAAATATAATTTCCCTTGAAGAATAAGAAAGCTTAGGCTATTATTATAGTCTTCAATAAAATAAAATTTTTTTAAAGATATCCTTTTCAACATGACATTATTAAAAAGAGATTTTCCCACAATATAATCTATCAAATTTTCAGTAGAACTTAATTGTATAGGTAAGGTTAGGTTAATGTTTCAGATTGTTGGGTTTTTTAATTTGTTCCGAATTTTAGTAATGTATTCATCAGCACATTTAAGCCGTAGAGGGGTGATCGTTCTCTTGGATCCATCCCTGGCCTCCTCAGTAGGATTTCAAGGCTTTAGTTGCTTAAGTTTAATGGTTTTATATTATTGATTTTTAAATTTTGATCAATCCCTAGTTTCCTGGAGTAGGTTTTCAATTATTCATGTGGTTTTAAAAGTCTAGATTATTAAGGATTTATTAAAGTTAGGGCTTTAAAGCGATGAAGTTATCGGGTTACTTATTTGGGTTTTGAGAATTTGTATTTCTCAGGTGTTCGAGTATTGGTTTTTGGACACTGTCTAGTCATAAACGAGAGATGGCCTCTTTCATTCTCCTCTTGAACCCCATCCCCTTGGATTCACTGGGTAGGATTTTAAATGATCATGGAGTTTGAAAAGTTTGGGTTAAGATTGAATGTTTCAGGTTATTGGGTTTTTGAATTTCTCAGGAGTTTCACTATAGTGTTCATCAGCACTCTTAAGTCATAGAGGAGTGATCATTCTCTTGGATTCCCCCTTAGGTGGGATTTCAAGGCTTCATTGGCTTGAGTTTAATGGTTTTGTATTATTGATTTTTAAATTTTGATCAATCCCTAGTCTCCTTGAGTAGGATTTCAATCAGTCATGTTGTTTGAAAAGTCTAGATTATAAAGTGTTTATTAAAGTTAAGGGATTTTAAATGGTCATGGAGTTTGAAAAGTTTGGGTTAAGATTGAATGTTTCAGGTTATTGGGTTTTTGAATTTGTCAGGAATTTCAGTATTGTATTCATCAGCACTCTTAAGTCGTCGAGGGATGATCGCATCTGTCTTCCTCTTGGATCCACCCCTGATCCCCTTAGGTAGGATTTCAAGGCTTCAGTCGCTTAAGTTTAATGGTTTTTGTATTATTGACTTTTAAATTTAATAGCCTTTTCTGCCTTCCTCTTGGATCTACCCTTCGTGCCCCTGAACACAGTCACGTTTTTTAATTTTCATGGTTCTTCTGTTATGAGGTCTCAAATTTGACCAATTTGATCTTGACCATTGGATTATTCATTTCCAATCGATTTAGATCGTTGGGAACCTTTATAATCAACATTACTACCATATTAACTTATTCTTCAATCTTCAACCCCTTGGTACACCACATTTGCTATGAACCAAATAATAATCTATCAAATCTAATTGGTTAGATTAGGTTAATTCATATATAGTATAGTCAAATAGACCAGAAGCATTGGTACAATATTTTTTTTCTACGTTTGGTACTATGTATGTTCTTGTACGAAAGTGTAGACGTGTAGCATCTGAGTAGGCTTATTAAGTCATTTATTTACTTTATGCCTCTTTAGCGTTTAACCCTCTACGGCCTGTTTACATTTTTATGGTTGCGTTTGAAACCCTCCCATGCTAATTTAATTGTTAACAGCTTCTTTGGAGACGGTCCTCGAGCCGGATGAAATTTGTGTCTCACACATCTGTTCGTGCCGACGACGACGACGACGATGGAACGTTTACGAGGGAAAAATGTATCCTTGTGTGTGTATGAGCATGTGTGGATATCCATGTCTACTAAACAGATCTCTAATAACGACCGCTTCTTTCTTTTTATTATATGTATATGAAGATTAGGTTTGGTTTAGGTATATAACACCAGTAGTTATGTTATCGTCATGGAAAAAAGGGGTTTAAAAATGTGGCTCATTATTATGAGGCTGGGAAAGTTCCTTACGGATTCAGTAGTCCAACAGTAGTGCTAATGTTAATGGAATTTTTAATAACACTATATACATCAGAAAAAATATTTATTATTAAGACTGCAGGGCAGGGTTTGCTCTTTGAATTCACGATCATTTTTCTCAAAAAAATACACCTATTCAAAAAAATTACAGCAAAAGAAACTGCTTAGAAAAAACTGATTGTCATTAGAATGTATCATGGAGTTTGGGGTAAAAATCTCCCAATTCGTTAAACTTTTATCATTCAGAAAACAGAAAACAGTAATAAGAAAAGAAATTTTGCAGTTTGCTTTAGTAAAAAAATATGATCCTATTGTTTCTCAATATTCCCAGAAAAGCAATTTCTACTGGACTCAAACGTTTCTCTGTAGCAATAAAAATGAAAGTAACGACAGTAATAGTAATAATTGATTTTGCTTGTTAAAAAAGAAACCAACCGATTGCAAAATATAAAAAAATTAACGTGTGTTTTGCAAATTGTAATCGCCAAATAAGTTGTCGAATGCTGTTTTGCAAGATCATTTCTGTCTTCTGTGTCTACTACTAACTAAGCATAGATAAATAAAGCTTACGTACATTAAATAGTTGGAGAAGGAGTAGTAATTGTAATTATAAAATGCGTCAAACAATGAAACGCCACCTGCAATATTGTATTAGGTAGTAATTAATGTTACATAAGAAAGTATTTAAAACATTCGATTTGACTGTCTTGTCCGAGATTGTCGTCGTCGTGGTCGTGGTCGAATCGTTGACAGAGAAAGTACAATTGATAGGTATTTGTTGCTACTGCTACTAGTACTGGTACTGCTAATACTGCTGTTATGAGATAAGTTTATGCAGGTAGAGCATATAATTGTAATACCTACTTCTCTGCTAGATACAATGCGATCGAGTTTCTTTACTTACTTTTGAATTTTAATTTTACGTTATATAAGAAATTGAAAATATTATTATGATTCCAACTTTTTCAACTTTCTATTACTCAAGTTAATAAAACAAGAAGAATAAGCCTACGTTGTACATTCATTTCGACAATGTGACTAACAAACCGTCTCTGATGTAATTGATGCAATGAATAGAAATTTGTCGGTGATGCAACTGTTTTTGCTAGAAACGTACGTACGTACATACGTATATTTACTATTAAAGAAGTAATTGCAAAAGTTATAGGTATAATTTTGCTAATCTCTATGCTTTAACTAAAGTAGAATTGGATGGTTTCTATATAGATTTGAAAAGAAACTTCTTCTTCAAATTTTTGACATTCCATTATTACTAATAATTAAGAAATTTACTAAAGAGTGCAAATACATACAAATATCTCAATACGTTTATTTTTACTATAACTTTTAGAGGACTACTCCATCTCCTAGAAACTAAGTAATTAAAGTCATCAATCAGACATCACAAAAACCTGACTAGCACTCTTTATTCATCATCCTGCAACTAATTGATCCGGAACTGGACTAATGTTAACACTCTTTAATAGCACTTAGCCCATTAGTCCAGCCTAAAACCACAACAACTTTATTTGCATTCTTTGACAATTATCCTGCAAGTATATGGGTCAATAATCTGATTGATATTGATAGTCTTTTGTAGCACTTGGCTTATGACCTCTGTCTGACATCACAAAAACCTGATTAGCACTTTTTATTCATCATTCTGCAACTAATTGATCCGGAACTGGACTAATGTTAACACTTTAATAGCATTTAGCCCATTAGTCCAGCCTAAAACCACAACAACTTTATTTGCATTCTTTGACAATTATCCTGCAAGTATATGGGTCAATAATCTGATTGATATTGATAGTCTTTTGTAGCACTTGGCTTATGACCTCTGTCTGACATCACAAAAACCTGATTAGCACTTTTTATTCATAATTCTGCAACTAATTGATCCGGAACTGGACTAATGTTAACACTTTAATAGCATTTAGCCCATTAGTCCAGCCTAAAACCACAACAACTTTATTTGCATTCTTTGACAATTATCCTGCAAGTATATGGGTCAATAATCTGATTGATATTGATAGTCTTTTGTAGCACTTGGCTTATGACCTCTGCCTGACATCACAAAAACCTGATTAGCACTTTTTATTCATCATTCTGCAACTAATTGATCCGGAACTGGACTAATGTTAACACTTTAATAGCATTTAGCCCATTAGTCCAGCCTAAAACCACAACAACTTTATTTGCATTCTTTGACAATTATCCTGCAAGTTTATTGGTCAATAATCTGATTGATATCGATAGTCTTTTGTAGTACTTGGCTTATTACCTCAGTCTGACATCATAAAAACCTGATTAACACTCTTTATTCATCATCCTGCAACTAACTGATCCGGAACTGGACTAATGTTAACACTCTTTAATAACATATAGCCCATTGACTCAGCTTGACACTACAACGACCTTATTTGCGTTATTTAACAATTATCTTGCAAGTATATATGTCGATAACCTGATTAAAATTGGTAGTCATTTGTAGTACTAGGCCTATCACCTCAGTCTGACATCATAAAAACCTGATTAGCACTCTTTATTCATCATCTTGCAACTAATTGATCCGGAACTGGACTAATGTTAACACTCTTTAATAACATATAGCCCATTGACTCAGCTTGACACTACAACGACCTTATTTGCGTTATTTAACAATTATCTTGCAAGTATATATGTCGATAACCTGATTAAAATTGGTAGTCATTTGTATCACTAGGCCTATCACCTCAGTCTGACATCATAAAAACCTGATTATGGTGATGATTCATCATTCACTCTTTGGTAGTTTCTACAAATATTAGTACCCTTTCCTAGAACTTCACCTATTACCTCAATCTGACACCACAATAATCGTTTTAGCACTCTTGAGTAATTATCCTACAAGTATGTGGATCAAGAAGAAGTTTAGTAGCAGTTAGTCTATTACTTCAGTATGATACCATACTAATCTCATTATAATTCCTTTATAATTGTAGCACTCTTTCATGAAGCTTGGAGTTTTAGCTCAGACACCAGAATAACCTTTTTAGCACTCTTGAGTGAAGTATGTCAGATGAAAGCTGAACTAAAATTAGCACTCTTCAGTAGCAATTTGTTTTTTACTTTAATTCAATGCTAGGATATCCTCAGAAATCTTTAGAAATTATTCTACATATTCAGTATATAGTGCTAATCATGGTTTCTTTTTCATTTTAATGTCTGATCACTCGTTAGCATTCTTCAGAGACTATTTGGTATTTAGGTTCGTTACTTAAACAGCCATGGTTCTTAAGTTATCTGTCCATAGATTTATTTAGGATTAGTAATTTTCCTGTCAGTACTAGCGTAGTCTCAGGATTACTTTCACCACAGTGTAGTGTCTGTTTAGACTTCAGCAGTCATGATAATTTAGTTATAGCTCAGTTCAAGAAGTAGAAACTGACCGAACTTAGTTCTCTTTAGTTTTATTCTTATTTCAGTGTAGCTCTTAATTTTTAAGTATTCTTTAGCACTTTCCTACTCTATGAATCGGTTTCATTCTCAGTACTCTTTAAAAAAACAGTTGGAGATTTAATTTAAGTGTTTGTTCATTTGTATGTAGCTTAAAAAAAAAACGTACCTATTAAAGTAAGTCTATATGAGAATAGTACTTACTTACTGGCACAGTTTGTAGAGGACTATTGAACAACATTCATTGCATTTTTCACCCTCAACAAAGAAAGAATTCTTGTGATCAATTAAGTAATTAATTTAACATGACCAGGAGACGAAAACATATCGTTTCATCAGCGGATCGTTGTAGTGACTTATTTCGAATTATTTTCGGTACATACAGCTATTAGTATTGTTTGGGCGTTTCTACTCGAAGAATAAATTCCGTAAAAATAGCATTTGGCGGGTGTCCCTGTTTAAATACTGCTCTGGCAACTACAGTAATTCTTACCATGTGTATTAAACGTATTTTGTGAGCGTACTTACAAATGTATATTTGTACGTTATACGTATACTTTGTGGTTATATTTATACAACATTCTCTGGGCCATCGTACTTTTCTAAATCTTACTTATTGCAGCCATTGTTTTTTAATTCAAATTACTTTAAAATATGCTTCTATGTAGATGTATTCAAATCTATGCATTAAACTATCAGTTTTCAGAATAATTGTACAAATTTGTCTAAAAGAAAGGAAGCAGAGCAAAATCTCATGAAATGTTCTTTTTCTTATAAAATCCATTACTTTAACATGACTTAGAATTAGACGAAGACATTTCCTTTCATTAGCAGACCGTTGTGGTGACTTATTTGAAATAATTTACGGTACATCTCGTTACTCTTAATTCCAGTTAGATACAAATATTTTTTCAGACCTTCGTTGTTGTTTACCTCAAAGAAAATTGTTCTTGTTATCTTTAAACCTCGTTTAAGTAATTCGCGAAAGTTCCAATAGTCTTTGGTACATTTTAAAGCCAATAAAATCTACTTGTAGATTTAATGCTTGCGCTTTGTTGCCCATTACATTTACATTTTTATCCTTTCGGCTATTATCTGTGCGAGTACAAGTATACAAATGCGAACAAGAGCCGATTTAGCAGCACGCGCATTTTTAAATATAACAGAGCTATTTCAGGACCAGTAAATACCAATATATAAATAAAATTAAAATTAAAATATGGCATGCGTCAGACAACGGTTGCAACAGCATTCTACTGGGAAGGAAAATTTTAGCAACTTTTACAATTTCACACAAATTGCTTTTTCTGTCAGGATAATCATTTTCGAATTCGGGAATCCAGTGTTACATATTTAGAATATTGTAGACCAGGGTCGATAATTTTTGAAACCAAAAAAAATATACTAGGATTAAACCCATTGGAAAAGGAAAAGAACAGAAATGAAAGGAAAAGTCATTTACCGGCGATCTGAGGCCGGGAAGGGAAAGGGGGTGAGTTTCTAAGGGTAAAAAACGGTTTTCCTTGTTTTCCCGGGAAAAAAATTAAAATGTCTTATGGAAAGAAGTTCAATAGCAAAGTTGTAGGTAAAAAAATAGTTCTACAACTTTTGTATTTACAGTTTTTTCACATAACCTTAAAGTTTATGTGAAAAATTCAAATAACCAAGTTTTTAGTTTTTTATTTTTATCTTTTACAAAAAAACTTCTTTTTTCACGAAATTTGGTGAAAACTTTCCTAATTATGTCCCGAACATGCTGTAATTTTTTTGATTTGAAATATTTATTTTTTCACCTTATTTTTACTAAATATCGGAAAAGCACCCTAATTTTCAATCGAAAATTCTCACGTCAAAATATCTGCTTTTTTAAAAACGTTGGTGAGGGTTTTTCTTCGTTGAAATCTCTACTTTCTGATGGTGTGAAAAAAAAATAATTATTACTTTGGTAAGTTTTCTCAGGAAATGCAAAAACGAAGAAAATTAAATTAACGTTTTTAAAAATATTATAATGAATAACGTAATCAATATAAAGTATGTGAATTCAATAGTACGATTTACATGTATATTTATATATTATGAGTTTTTTATGACATAAATTTAATTAGAATTTAATAAATCAACTATTTTACTGAAAAAAATAGCAACGGTCACATTTTTTAGATAAAATTCCCTTTGTTTTTTTGCATTTCCAGAGAAAACTTACCAGAGTAATATTATATTTTTTTTCACACCATCAGAAAGTAGAGATTTCAACGAAGAAAAAGCCCACCAACGTTTTTAAAAAAGCAGATATTATGACGTGAGAATTTTCGATTGAAAATTAGGGTGCTTTTTCGATATTAAGTAAAAATAAGGTGAAAAAATAAATATTTCAAATCAAAAAAATTACAGCGTATTTGGGACATAAATAGGTAAGTTTTCACCAAATTTCGTGAAAAAAAAAATTTTTTGTAAAAGATAAAAATAAAAAACTAAAAAGTTGGTTATTTGAATTTTTCACATAAATTTTGAGGTTATGTGAAAAAAGTGTAAATACAAAAGTTGTAAATCTATTTATTACCTACAACTTTGTCATTTAACTTTTTTCCATAAGACTTGTAGTTTTTCCGGAAATCAAGGAAAACCGTTTTTTACCCTTAAAAACTCACCCCCTTCCCCTTCCCGACCTCAAATCGCCCGTAAATTATTTTTCCTTTCATTTCTGTTATATTCTCTTCCTTTTCCAATGGGTTTCATCCTACTGTAATTTTTTTTCACTTTTTACTATTTTTGAAGACTTCAGCACTGGTCTATTGATTGATCTGTAATATATAAAAAATGGAAGAAGGAGGTATTTACGAAAGTAGTAGGAGAGCAGAAAACGTCGTGGATGTTACTCGTAGTAATGAATAGGATGGTAGGAAATCTTATGAGACTTAGGAGGTAACTAGAGACGTAGTAGGAACAAAAGCTGGAGTAGAAAGAGGAATTTTGTCCTGAATGCGGGATATTTCAGTTCCTTCGGACTGAACACATTTTAAAAGAGAGAATTCTGCTTAGTGATGAGCAAGGCAAGATCATGACCAAGACTCGGATAATCTTAGACTTGGTCTCGGTCTTGTTTACACAGTCTTGGTCTTGGTCTTGCTCTAATTCGTCTGGTCTTGGTTTAAGTCTTGGCCTTTCAATAAGGTCTTAACGAAAATTTTTAAAAAAAATTTGTAAACATGTTTTCATTTGGCAAACATTTTTAAACCTCTATTCACTATCCACAAATTAAAAAAAAAGTTCATTACGATCTTATTGCTTATTGATATTCAATCATAAAAAGATAGTCTAAAATCAATTATTAATTTATGGAGTACTTTAGTGATGAGTAAAGTAAGACCAAGACCAACACTCGGATAGTCTTGGGCTGGGTCTCGGTCTTGTTTACTCATTCTTGGTCTTGGTCTTGCTCAAATTCGTCTGGTCGCGGTCTTGGTCTGACCAAGACTGCATGACAAAGACCAGTTTTGCTCATCACAAATTCTGCTTCTTGTATTCCATCGTGTCATAGGGTCTTGTTATCTTTCGTGAGTAACCTTTTTGTCCCTTAATTATTGTTTTTGACTCAGTCTCTTCGTATAATCCTGACACGTGGTCGAATCTTTCTCTTCCTCTCACTGATGATGATTTCTCGTCTTGAACGAAAGTTCGAGAACAGTAGGTACCTAAAATTGTTTTCTGCCATCGTGAATATATGCAGGTAATACATGGATGTAAACTTGAAACGTTATTTTCGCGAATTTAGTTTCACTTTTCTAATTGCGTCAGCATACTTTTTTTTAACAAGTTTACAAAGACGGAAAAACACTTTGTTTGTCCCTATTTTTACTGATTAATTGTCTGGTGTCATGTCTTCCTTAGTTGCGACTAAACAAGTTACGTGACGTGACCGTATGGAAATCTTGTACTTGAAATGGAAACGTGTTGTTTTTTCTGACGTTAAACTTAAAAGAATCAAAACTTCAACTATTATATCGTATTAATTAATCATTCAAACATTATTAGTCGCAATTTTCTGAAGGCTGCTAACCCCAAACTGGCCAAAGAGGCTTCACATATTAGGAGCTCATATTTTCCCTTAATTTTTTAAAATTTTAAACTCTCATTATTCTCAAAATTTACAAAGAAAATAGACCCAGAACTGTTAAACTCAAACGAACCAGTCGACTGTTGTCTGTTGTTGGTTTGATAGATATATATCGGGCAACATTTAATAACGTTCCCAGTTGACTGTGCAATGACCCTTGCGCGTTTCGCTCCTATCGTGGGACATAGTTTCGTGTCATATTACACGCGCCAGCCACTGATAAATATTATCAGTGGCAGATAAGCTAGAAGGCACTGCTTCAGGTAAAAGAGCTCTTTTGATTTATTCAAATTACCACCGTGACCCCTGACGACTGGTCATGTGAATAAATGTTTAGTAATAGGTACAGAAAATTTGCCGTTGCTTCCTAAGAGGCTACACAACCGTTAAATAAAAACTTACTGATATGAAACATATTTGTTATCTTAATAAATTATAAATTAAGGGTTTGAAACTTGTAACCTGTTAACTCGGGAACTCACTAAAGTACGTTAGGTTGGGTTTGATTGAGAAGAATATAAATGTCTGGTCTGCCTTCAAAACATACCGAGGTTGGGTTGAGTGGTTTTTAATTCTTACAAATTTGTTAATCTGTTTTAAAGGACATTGAGGGTCATTACAATTCTACACTTTACAACATTTACAGCCTGTATTATAATACTTTTAATTTGAAACGCTCATTGGTCAAAAGTACCTACCCTCGTTTCGTGTACAATGGCATATTATCTGAAGAGCAATAAATGATTTCACAGCCGGATCTTAATTACTACACGTATATGTTGAAATAGCCGTCTGACTGTCTGTTACTTAATTAAAAAAAAAACAACTGTGAGATGAGACCATCTCACCGTGAAAGCTCGTCACCGAATGTTATGATGTTTGGTTCTTTTGTTTTTTTAATTATTATTGACGAATTGTAAAACGCGTTAAATTAATTAACACTATGCATCGACGGCTCTTCCTCGAATAATGTGTAATGGAAGCTGACCTCCATTTTATTTATTCATTTATCTCTTAATTGAGTAATGATTTCAATAGGACTATAGTGATTGATTGTAACTATTCACAAATTAGTACATTTTAATAATTAGGAAATATTATGAAACATTTTGCATTAGCTGTTACAAAAAGATTTCTTCAGATAAGCATTAGAAACCTAAAAATCTAAAATCTAAATGTAACGACATCTGCAGAAGCAGAAAAACCACAAGTTCTATTAGTCTTTCACGGTGTTCAACCATCAAGTTTCAGTCCAATGATGTCAAATACGCTCAAACAGAACGTAAGCAAAAGATAAGGATTGTCAACAAAAAAATATAAAATTAACAAGTAGAAACCTCTAAGAAAGCACAATAACTCAAAGTTTTATTAGATTTGATCAACTGAGGTCGTCTAGACGGTGTTAAACCATCAAGTTAAGATTTCTTCAGTGCTATGATGTCCACTGAGCTCGAAAACGGGACCTCTGCAGGAGATACGCATTGCTAACTTAAATATACAAAATTTTCAAGTAGAGACACTAAGGGAAGCACAAAAACCCCAAGGTATATTATGTTTGGTCAATTTAGGTCCTGTGGAACGGTGTTAAGTCTTCAAGTTAAGATCTCTTTAGTTCTGTGATGTCCAGTGAATTCGAAAATAGAACCTCAGCAGGAGATAAGCATTGCCAACTTAAAAATATAAAATTTTCAAGTAAAGACATGAGGTAAGCACAAAAACCCAAAGGTATATTAGGTTTAGTCAACTTAAATCGTCTTGACGGTGTTAGGCCATCAAGTTAAGATTTCTTCAGTGGTATGATGTCCAATGACCATGAAAACGGAACCTTAGAAGGAGATAAACATTGCCAACTTAAAAATATAAAATTTACAAATGGAGACACCTAAGAAAGCACACAAGGTATATTATGTTTGGTCAATGTAGGTCCTGTTGAACGGTGTTAAGCCATCAAGTTAAGATTTATTCAGTCCTATGATGTTCAGTGAGTTCGAAAACAGAACGTAAGCAGGAGATAAGTATTGTCAACACCAAAATATTGAATTTAAAGTAGAAACACCTCGGGAAGCACAAGAACCCAAAGTTTTATTAGGTTTAGTCAACTCTGGTTGTCTAGACGGTGTTAGGCCATCAAGTTAAGATCTCTTTAGTTCTGTGATGTCCAGTGAGTTCGAAAACAGAACGTAAGCAAGAGATAAGTATTGTCAACTTAAAAATATAAAATTTTCAAGTAGAGACATGAGGAAAGCACAAAAACCCAAAGGTATATTAGGTTTAGTCAACTTAGATCGTCTTGACGGTGTTAGGCCATCAAGTTAAGATTTCTTCAGTGGTATGATGTCCAATAACCATGAAAACGGAACCTTAGAAGGAGATAAACATTGCCAACTTAAAAATATAAAATTTACAAGTGGAGACACCTAAGAAAGCACACAAGGTATATTATGTTTGGTCAATGTAGGTCCTGTTGAACGGTGTTAAGCCATCAAGTTAAGATTTATTCAGTCCTATGATGTTCAGTGAGTTCGAAAACAGAACGTAAGCAGGAGATAAGTATTGTCAACTTAAAAATATAAAATTTTTAAGTAGAGACATGAGGAAAGCACAAAAACCCAAAGGTATATTAGGTTTAGTCAACTGAGATCGTCTTAACGGTGTTAGGCCATCAAGTTAAGATTTCTTTAGTTCTGTGATGCCCAGTGAATTCGAAAATGGAACCTCACCAGGAGATAAGCATTGCAAACTTAAAAATATAAAAATTTCAAGTAAAGACATGAGGAAAGCACAAAAACCCAAAGGTATATTAGGCTTAGTCAACTGAGATCGTCTTGATGGAGTTCAGCCATCAGGTTAAGATTTCTTCAGTGCTATGATGTCCAGTGAGCTCGAAAACGAAACGTAAGCAGGAGATAAGCATTGCCAACATAAAAATATAAAATTTACAAGTAGAGACATCTAAGGAAGCACGACAACCCCTACTCCTATTAGATTTGGTCAACTGATGTTATGTTGACGGCGTTCAGCCATCGAATTAAGATTTCTTCGGTGGTATGATGTCCAGTGACCATGAAAACGGAACCTTAGAAGGAGATAAACATTGCCAACTTAAAAATATAAAATTTAAAAGTAGAAACACCTAGAGAAGCACAAGAACCCAAAGTTTTAATAGGTTTAGTCAATTGAGGTCGTCTTGAGCAGTGTTAAGCCATCAAGTTAAGATTTCATCAGTCCACTGATGTCCAGTGAATTTGCAAATGGAATCTCAGCAGAAGATAAGCATTACCAACTTAACAATATATAATTTTCAAGTAAAGACACTTAGGGAAGCACAAAAACCCAAAGCTGTATTATGTTTGGTCAATTGAGGTCGTTCTGAACGGTGTTAAGCCATCAAGTTACGATTTAAATCAGTCCACTGATGTTCATTGAGCTCGAAAACGGAACCTCTGCAGGAGATAAGCATTGCCAACTTAAAAATATAAAATTTACAAGTAGAAACATCTAGGGAAGCACAAGAACCCAAAGTTTTATTAGTTATAGTCAACTGAGGTCGTCTTGACGGTGCTAGGCCATCAAGTAAAAATTACTTCAGTCCTATGATGTCCAGTGAGTTTGAAAACGGAACCTTAGCAGGAGATAAGCATTGCCAACTTAAAAATATAAAATTTTCAAGTGTATACCAAGTCCTATTAGATTTAGTCAACTGAGGTCGTCTTGAACGGTGGTAAGCCATTGAGTTAAGATTTTTTCAATCTGTTGATATCTTATATGTTCCAAGCTGAAACATTCGGTAAAAGATAAGCATTGAAAACCCAAAAACCTAAACTTCACAAGTAGAGAAACCTATAATAAAACCCCAAATTCTATTGGTTTTGGTAAACTGAAGTAACTTTGAAACATGTCAATCGATTTTTTTAAATTTCGGACGAAATCATGTCTATAAAAGTGAATGAAATTATACGATAGTTTGTCGTGATGAGTGGTTTTTTGGTCTGGTGAGATTGGTAACAGTGGTCGGTCGGTCGTTCATTGATTCGTTCGTGTATAGGATCCGAAATAAGAGGTTGTTAGTTGGTATAGTAGTAGGCACAAACGATCGGAGTTACTCACTTATATGTGAGTGATTCTCTTCATCTCAAACACTGAATGACCGTTCAAGGTAAAACCGCTGAGTTGCGTATCTAGCCGAAGAAAGAAGAAGAAAGAGGATTGTGTGGCATGTACGCAGCACGGGCAGGTTCTTCACCGCGCGCGTTAACAGAACGATCGACCGATCGACCGTCGCGGCGGACGAATAATAACGAAACAACGAGAAAAGAAGAGGAGGCTGCTGTTACATTGTTGGCACTCATTGACGATATCTCTTCTCATAATAGTGACAATTGATTAACGATAGCGGTAAATTTACGCGACTCTGAATTCTTCGGCAATGGAACGCTAATGATTGCGTGGGCACATACCAAATGCACTCACGGTCTCTCTACATACGAAAATTAATTAGAACGATAAATTGTTAGGATTAATAACTATTTAAACCCTCAAAATAAGAATGGATAAATGGTATTGGTGACGAGCACATACAGCATTTTAATCCTGACGACCATTTCTTATCGTAATCTTTGTACTTTGTGTTGGTACTGAATTTAAGAAGCCCCGCCCATCTGTCTTGCAATAATTCATAGCAATTAGCTAACTCTATGGTATTATATTGTGAGAACGAAATTGCACTTATTGGTCTCGATTACATATTCTTGACTAACTTTGTCTTTAAGGATATAATAATATAATGAAAATTTTTGCATGCATTATTTTCGCTTTTGTGATACTCTTCCTGAGTATTTTTGACCATAGTTATTGACCCACATTCGAAATTATAACGTTTCCGATGTTTAGCAATAACAAAAAAAAATTGGATTTATGTTTATGTAGTTGTTGTGCAACGCCACCTCTTAAATTGCCATTTGGCGGTTGATTTGTGCACGAAAATACATTACCGTGTAAAAAATGCCCCAGCAGTGTGTCGGGAAACAAACGGTTATTTTTGAGTATTTCTTGGGTATTTCGAGTGAGTATAAAATACGGAATCCGAATCCGCAATGCGTAAACTTCTTAACAGCCGAATAAAACTAAAAATAGCTGAAATATAAATAATTTACGTCGTTACGGTAAACTGGATCATGGGGTTATTATTTAAGTACCTATCGAAAACCCGTTTAATCAACACAGGCGCAACTTTAACATTTTGGCTCTACTATTCTGATCATTTTTCAAGGAGAAAAATTTATGCTTTATGGAGAGTATATAAGTTTGCTAAAAACTTGTTGCTGTATGTAAAGTTTTTTTTAGGAATCTAATTTTATGTTGCATTTTCATTTACCTACACGTAATACACCAGTCGAAGGTGGTGGCCCAAAATAATTTCCATCTTAAAAAAGGTCTAACTAAACAAAGTCGAAATTATTTATAGTAGGTAGGTAACTTGTGAAGCTTTCGAAGAAAAAAACCAACATTAGGTAATAAAATTTGCATTTTCGTAAAGTAAAAGTTGGTTGAATAAACAGAAAAAAAATATTTGGAGTTCGTGTTAGAAAATATTTTTTACGATAATTTTTTTGTCTTTAATCAATTATAACGATTGAATTTATAGAGCTTCTAAATATAAATATTCACGTAAATGATTCGGCTGTTGACCTGTTCTGTTCATCATTTGTACAGACTGAACTTTCTACATAATATGGTTCTTAGATGTCATCACTGTATGGTGTATGCAAAGTTGTTTTGTGGGTTTTACTTCTTTAAGAGATAAGTGGCTTGTAGGAGGAATATTCACGGTTATTATTCCCATTAGAACCAAGCTTGTGAGCCTCTGTTTGATCTTAAAAATAAATCTACATGTACATACTACCCGTGTCCATAAGTACGAACAACACATCAAAAGAATGACTGCCTCGGAGGACATTAAAATAATTGTTATAATAGCCGGTCGAATCTCGTAAGTTGCTTTAATAAATAATTACTTAGGTAGTGGATATAAGGATCATTAATTCGGTAATTGCAGGTGTAGCGGAAATAATTTCACCCACTATCGAAAGTGGAAAGATAAAAATGCTATTTTACGCTTATTGTAACATAAGTAGCTAATTTTCAAAGAACAAGGCATAAAAAATTCGTTTTTCGATAGCAGTGCAACCCATAAAAATCTTTGAACCCAAAAAGTCTCAAGTTTGTACAATTTTGTAGACGAATCTTTACGCCTTTAATTACAGCTTTAATTTCATTTCGTTTCATCCTGATTATAGTTTATCATCTTGTGGTGCCATATGAAAAGTATTTTCATCATGTTCCTTGGCATCGTTTGCTTTCTGTTCTTCGTAAAACATGATAACTCGCTTAGGATTTCTATATATTAAACAAAGGTGATTTACAATGCAATAAAGTCTTGAGATGATGAAAATGTTCTCAATTACCCAAGTAGTACATGACGACTTATTAATGGATAACGAAATGTCACCTCATCACTCTTGACATACGTAAATTAATAATGCAATTAGCAGCGAAGGCTACCAAGGGGTCACCATACAATATGCATATTTGTTTAAAAAACATTAAATCTGACAAAACTTACAGCCGAGTATTTAATAAAAATTGGATTGTCCAACAAACAAAAATTGTATTATTTAATTTATTATTTTTTAATCTTAAAAAAGAAAAAGGTGTACTTGTATGTGAGTAAAATTATTTGTTTTTTTCCGTTGTCTGTTGACATTCAAGGTCAGCTGGTAACTTCTCCATTAACTAGTACCCACTATCATTTTACTTTAAAATCAGGCAAATAACAAGTTTTTTTTGAGACTAATTTATGTCTGAACTTATTGTGCAAGGTCAGCAATTGTGCAACTTTACGTATGCACGTGCGTAGGTATATTATCTTTGTTATGTAAAACCTGCAATTTTCCAAGCGTCGTCTTGTAGGCAATTTTAGTATATTTTATCTTTTGAATGTCATTATAGACACTTTGGAATAGTAGGAAATTATTATATCATATTGTTACGAGTACTTGCCAATTAAGTTGGTGTGAGTATAATTAACGAACATCTTCTCTGAATACATAAGGAATATTCCCGGCTTTCCTGAAACATCTAGGAAACACCAGCAACGATCAATGGGAAAACAATTGGATTACTAGACGGCTGTAGAATTCCCTAGAAAGAGGCTGAAAAGACTATAAAAGGCGGAGACGGCTCGCACCGAGTTAGTTGACAGTCGACAGCTGATGTTTAAAAGCTAATGGGGAGCGATCGATAGGCGAACAACAGGCGATAGATAGATAGTGTCTACATTATAGCGAGTGTTTACAGTAGAGGCGAGCGGGAAAAGGGACTTTTAGTGAAATAAATTGTGTAAACTTCTTTATAACTGTAGTGTAGTCAAATTAACTTAAGTAATTAAATAAATTCGTTGTTTTGTTTTGTTAATTGTGTTTTCCGTGACTGAACACGTCACAATATATTGGGGACGATTTTTCTAGTTACCGATTAAATATTTCGCACAATATAATATGCACTTAGTTTTCTGACACTGTTTATGATACTGCCAACTCAAAAATATAAAAGTTACAAGTAGATAGACATAGGGAAGCACAAAAACCCCAAGGTATATTAGGTTTGGACAAATGAGGTCGTCTTGAACAGTATTAAGCCATTAAGTTATGATTTCATCAGTCCACTGATGTCCAATGGACTCGAAAACGAATCCTCAACAGCAGATAAGCATTGTCAACTATAAAATATAAAATTTACAAGTAGATACGCCTTGAGAAACACAAAAACCTAAGTTGTGTTAGGTTTGCACAACTGGGGTCGTCTTGACCTAAAGGAAACTTTGCACTACAATTATAGGTCGATGAACATTAGCTGGTGGGAATTAAATTAGTACAATAAAGTCTTCAGCTCGTTGGTATTCTTGAACAAAACTTTATCTAACCTTAAAGGGTACACAGTCTAATGCTGGACAAACTCGAGCATCATCGTCTATTCACAAGCAACTACTAAGTGCCTATTTGGCCAATTTGGCACTACGTTATTAAAAGTAGAATGCCATAAAACTTATTTGTATTTTTCGATTTCGTAAATGGTGCCAAACAGATTGAATAACATTTGTTTTTGTACTTAAAGATGCCGATGGTTTTAGATTGTTACAATGTGCGGTTCAAAATGGGCTCTCATCGCCAGATGTGGAATCGTTACTTGTGTTTTAAAATGTAAAGGCGGATGTAAAATCAAACTAACCCATTAAATAAGTTTACGTCTGTCTGCTTGACTTTGACTAAATATTTATACGACGCTCCAAATAAAATTAGATCAAGCTGCATTTTCATAATTATTCGTAACGTAACATACTCGTCACATCCACAGTATTAAGTATATCTACAGTATCTCTATTTGGGAAACAGTGTTAACAATTTTAAGTACCTATACATAGTAAATACCAGAGAATGCCTGCCACTGTTACCAGTTAATGACAATTCTTATCAAGAAACTACCAAGGGAAGATGGTCATAAACCAGCCATGATGACCATCAGTCTCAAAGAAATTTTTCTTGACAGTAGACACATGTTGTGTAGACTCAATTATCATTCCTAAAAAATAATCACGTTACAAAATCGATAGCAATGTGCTATGATAAACCTTTTAGGTACTTCTTATTCCTGGCAGTATCTACAGTGTTGGAGATGCAGCTGAAGTTGATGATTATCAGATATTAAAATGAATCCTTTGTACCTACCCTCCGCTGCTTCTCACCTATAACTTTCTTCTTTCAGATGATGAGAAAAAATCTTCAAACGTGAGGATTTGGTGTCCTTTTGGGCTGACTCTACAACCTTTCTCTTCTTTTACATTGCTTGCATCTTCATGGGTAAGTGAAATTGACTTATTTTACTTGCCTTTTATGTGATTACTGGGGAGGATGAAGGGAATTTGCGATAGAAGCACTTGTTGCAGTAACTGTACGAGATGTTATTTATTTATTGTGTTAAAACTGTTGACGACGTAAAAAGACTGAATTTATAGACATTTAAAGCGTCATTAGCATCATCTTAATGATCGATTTTCCCCCACTAAATTTACTTATTTATTTACATATAAACATGTAATGCGCGTTTTAGTTTTCAATTCCAACAATACCTGCAGCTATTTTATACGTATTTATCCGGTTATTATTAAAATGTGACAACATCTTCGTTCAGCAAGTGTTAGAAGTACATATAGGAAGCAATAACGGGCCCGCCTTCGCTTTTCTTGCGTCTACATGGTACCTACGCACAGACATATATATACATAGGTATTCAAGGGATATAGAGTTAAATAAATTGATAAGAAAGAGAGCAACAACAATATCGTCGTGATTTACGCTGTTCATTTGTATAATTCAAGAGGAGACCATGGAGTACCACTGTAACAAATGAATGTTTCGTACCTACTGTAGAATGAAATTAATTTGAAACACTTCTTCCAAACATTTGTGTGGAACTTATCAGGTTTAGCCATATCATCCGAAAATCCTGAATCTACATCAAGGATTCTCATATCCTTCTTTCGTTCAATGTTGGAAATACCATTAAGGCCCTTCTTCAGCATTAACTACATCAATCAACATACTGGTTGACGTAGTGTGAATTTTCATATTCCTGTGACAATAAAATTTGAGAAAACATTCAAATTGAAGATTAGTCAGCCACATCGTCCACTACTGGTCGTCTCACTAGCAATTGGTGAGATTTCCAGAATCTGTATCAAGGATTCTCATGTTCTTCTGGTACTTAATTTTGGAAATACCATTAATGAATGTCCTTCTTCAGCTTTAACCACATCATCCAGCACACTAGTTGTCATAATATGAATTTTCATATTTCCCTGACATTTCAATTTTGAAAAACCATTCAAAACACAAGATCAGCATTCAGCATGTAATCCAATACTGATTGACCCATTAGTATTGCCTAATATTTCAAGAATCTGTATCAAGGATTCTCAGATCCTTCTTTCTTTCCATGTTGGAAATACCATTAAGGCCCTTCTTCAGCATTAACTACGTCATCCAACATACTGGTTGACATAGTGTGAATTTTCATATTCCTCTGACAATAAAATTTTGAAAGAACATTAAAATTCACGATTAGTCTTAGCCACATCATAAAGTACTGGTTGTCTCATTAGCAATTGCTGAGATTTCCAGAATCTGTATCAAGGATTCTCATATTCTTCTGGCACTCAATTTTGGAAATACCATTACTCAATGTCCTTCTTCAGCTTTACCACATCATCCAGCACACTAGTTGTCATAATATGAAAATTTTCATATTTCCCTGACATTTCAATATTGAAAGACCATTCAAAACACGAGATCAGCATTCAGTACCTGATCCAATTCTGATTGACCCATTAGTATTGCCTTAGATTCCAAGAATCTGCATCAAGGATTCTCATATCCTTCTTTCTTTCCATGTTGGAAATACCATTAAGGTGCTTCTTCAGCATTAACTACATCATCCAACATACTGGTTGACATAGGGTGAATTCTCATATTCCTCTGACAATAAAATTTTGAAAAAACATTAAACTGAAGATTAGTCTTAGCCACATCATCCATACCTACTGGTTGTCTCATTAACAATTGCTGAGATTTCCAGAATCTGTATCAATCATTTTCATATTCTTCTGGCATTCAATTTTGGAAATACCACCAGCTTTGTGCACATAATTTAACACTAGATCTCTCATAAGTACTTCCTAAGATATTCGAAATCATCATGGTGGATTGATTCTCATTTGAATTTGACCAGGTGGCAGTTTTCCGTCTTCGTTTGAAGGCGTTATGACTGACAATAAAACTTTTTCATTTTATTCTATGGTACATATTGTATGCGTAAGGAGAACATCCATGTGTGGATTACTTGGAAACGGTCAGTTGATTGTTGTATAAAAGTGTATAATATAGTCGAATGCGTTTCGAGGCTGTTGAATGCGAACTCCTCCGCTTCGCTCCGGTCGCCGCAGCGGTTCTCTCTTCTGTTTGTTTATCGTCGTTCGGATTGCTCTGCTTGCTGTTATGTTCTCGAGTCTTCGGGACAGGAATTGTGTCGTGTCGCCCGAACAAGTCAAACGTAGCAAGTAGCAAAACGAAGACACCGACACCGTCATCGGCATCGGCACTAGCACTCGCAACCGGCTAACTGGTTTCGCAACAACCCCAGCGGTTTACATTCCTACTTGTGCACTACCGTACAAGTGCACGAGATTTTCTTCCTCTTTTTTTTTTATTTGAGAGCGCGTGAGCTCAGACAACGACGAATTACGTAAGTGAGAGCGAGCCAACAAACTATGATGACGATGATGATGGTGATGGTTATGGTTATGGTGATGGTACTGTTTAGTTTATGCATGCATTTTTAGCAGTTTTTCATGTCTGATATTGTTACTTACCTACTCGGGCAGAAACTGGCGATCCTTTTATTAGGGGTTTCGTTGTTATTGGATTTACAGTTCCAATTACTTGAAAAGAAGACATTGTAACAGAAGAGGTAATTCCGTGGTTGAGGTGTGGTGTAATCGAAATTCTTTTGGCAAAACTGATCAGGTATTAGAAGAAGGGGCAAAACAGTAGCACCATGAAAGCCAGCTAGAGAATAAGAGAAGAAATCCTTCATATTAGAAGCAAAAGAAGTAAAGGGCGCCATAAGAAGACTTAAATTAGATTTTTAGATTTTGGAAAATGCGAAGATTTGTGACGTGCTTACCCAATCATGACGATCATGACATCCTCCAGTGACATTATTTGAGAGATGGGATTATAATAACCTGATGGTTCTGTAGCAGGTCTTCAGGTTGTGATCTTCTTCATGTTCTTCGTAAAGCTCTTCAGATGCTACTCTGAAATGAAGTTCAATAACCGTCATTTACTTCTTCTTGAAAGATTTAGAATAAATTTCAGCAAATTAAAATCATTTTCCTTCTTATCCATGGATTAAAACGAATTTTGTCTTGACTCGTGGTGCGTCAGTGACACTGACAGATCCCACTGACTGTAGTGTACCTATACATATATAATAAGTATAATACCTAACTTGCCAACCTTGACCTGCTCGACTGTAATATTTGGTAGGTGTTCTTATGGGTAGGTGTGCTCCTGTATACACTTACCTATTATGTATCATCGGTTAATACCGATTAACATGACGATGGCGTACCTACCTGTTTATCGTATTAAGCGTTCTTCTTTCTATTAACAGACATTAGCACAACGTAGCAGATTCGTAGAAGGTACGAATTAATTAAGAAAAAAAGATGGTCCGACTCGGTAGCGCTCGACTTTACTAATTATTTACAAACAGTTTTTAATTACGTATTCCTGGTAGTTGGGTAGTTAGTGATCGAAATTTTGAAACAACGTGAGAACCGATTAATTACTTCTTTTTTATTACTTGTTTTTTTAATTAATAAAATATTTTGAAAATGCAGTTTTAGAGTATCATCAAACCTCATATTAAATGAAACTATTTTTTTTTCTTACCTATTTAAATTTTTTCGTAATAAATTACATACCCGGTGATAATTATTTTCTTTTTAATTATTATGACAACCGTATGAAATATTAATTTTACAAAGCACATTTTTAATAATTATACATACAACTGCATAGGTAGATAGTTATGATTATTTTAATTAGATAGTGATATGTTTAAAGGCAATGTAATTAATTTTTTTTTCTTATAAATTAATGATGATATATTCTGAGAATGCTACTAAGTACCTTATTGACGGCTGTACATCACAAATGTTTGGAAACTATTTCGAAAGATGTAAAATACTTTGCACATTATTTCTTATTGGTTAACATTTACTGACCCGTTTTATATTTACTAGAAATGCATTTTTTTCCGTTCTATTGCTATTGTATTATGTACAACAGTACGTTTTGAGGTCAGGCCGCAACGGGTGAGTGAAAACTTTTTTCTAGTTCAAGGATTCCTGATGAAAACATCAATAAAGAAACCGAGATGAGCAATGTTTTCAAAGAAACAAAAACAAAAGCTTTTTATTAAACAAATAATGTAATAAAAACGATTATTAAGAATAACCTTATGTTGAAATATTTTATTTACTAAAGTTTTTTTACATGTTTTAGTTTAAATGATATAATTGTATAGTACAATGAGTTCATGAGTTGTGACAGTCGAAAATACTTTGTTGTTGTGCTGATTATTGTTATCTAAATGAGAGCACATCGACCAGCCACATAAAATTATGTTAGGATAGGTCACGTATTTGCGTTTAAAATACAAAGCTAAAAGGTTATGCTAAACATAAACTTAAAGTGATGAAAAGTCATCGTTAGTAATAAGTCATTAATTATGTATACGTTTGTTAAATTCGAGATTGTAAATCTGGCGACTATCTAATAAAAAGATCAAGGTTCATTTTGTGCTCGTCCTAAAAACATTCTCAGGAATTAAAGAACAAATGTTGACAAACGAAGTGCTATATTATACGAGTACCTATATGCAAACAATTCCTACTAATTTATTTTCATTTTCTACTCATTCTAAAAACATTCGCTTATCGTTACATTAACCGTTTCATTCGTACTCATTTTAAGCTCATTCTAAAAATATTTCCAGGAACTAAAACTCCTTTAAGGACCTAATCATAAAATTTTTGAATAAATGCTAATAAAGGAAATGCTATATATGCAAACAGCTCTTGCTAATTTATACTCATTTTAGACTTATTCCGAAAACATTCGCTTATTGCCAGATGATAAAATAACACTAGATAATATTTTTATATTTATTTACTCCATATTTTTAGGAAATCTGTGGGTATATTCCTCTATGGCCCGTTTCATTTGTACTCATTTTAAACTCATTCTACAAACATTTCCAGAACTAAAAGTCCCTGAAGGACCTACTCAAGAAATTTTTGATGTATGCAAGGAGCCCCTGTTAATTTATACTCATTTCAGACTCATTCCAAAAACATTCGTTTATCGCTAGATGAAAAAAAAATAATAATATAGGTATCATTTATATAGTATTTTTAGTATGCATACTGTTATTAGCTGTTACTCATTTCTGACTCATTCTGAAAACATTTTCATAGTTGAAAAATTATATTAGTGATCACGTATTTCCTGGACAAACTTCAGAAAATTTGGGAGTATGTTTCTCATTTCACTAACTCTTCTAATTCGAGCTCATTTTCTGGCCATTCTAAAAACATTTAGAGGAATTAAAAATCATTAAAAAAGTAAAATCTTTTAAATAAATATTGATAAACAACTGGAAATGTTTATAAGCAGCTCCTATTAATTCATGCTCATTTATGACACATTCTAAAAACATTACAATACATTATGTATGGATACATTTACTGGCTGGATCTTATAAAGTCTAAAGAAGCTCATCTCTCTAGTGCTCGCTTTAGGCTCGTGCTGAAAACATAAACTCGAATACGAGTTCCTTAATTTTTTTTTAATATGGAATGAAAATTTTTGCTTTATTGACAACGTTTTTTTTATTGACCAACTGTTTATACATACGTCTGTACGTAATGCAACGCTGCAATTATGGGCTCATTTTTACTCATTCTTATAACATTGACAAATACAGTTACTTTATAGTTGGTAATAATTGGAAACCTTAAGAAATCAGGAAGTACAATTTTTACCAGCTTTTCTATGTCGGGCTTGTTTTAGACTCGTGTTAAAAATATTCAGACAAATTAAAAATTACACGCTTAAGAAACAAAGAAATTGTTATATAAATTTTGATAATCCAAATTGTTTGTTTCTAAATATTTTGCATAATTTGCGCTCATTTTAAAAACATTAATCATTCGATTAAACACAGAATGTTATTGAATTTTGATAATTAAACTTCTGAATAGCTTCTCGTTCTAAAAATGTGAATTTTGGGCCACACATTTGTCTATTTGATACACTATTTTAAATAAGTAATATCAAACAATTGCTGATAAATTAGTATTAGATTATTATTATAAACGTCTATTATCTTTATCGTTAAGCGATAAGGAGTTTGTTTTTTGTTATTGTTGACCGCATCGTTTGGTACTTCCTCAACCGTTTAGACCTTTTGTCTTCATTATCGATCGCCATTGTTCGATCGCGCCGTAAAAAATCTGAAGCTTAAATAATTAGCAGGGTTTATTGTCATAGTGTCCATTACAGATTAACAATGGGCAAAGATCAGGTCATTTAATCTTTCCTTAACATGCCACCCACTGACAAAAGGTTAATGAATTTGCTGGATAACGGAAGATGTGTTCGATCGTAACAATAATGTCGACAGTTTCTTCGTAACATCTCCAGTAACGAAAGACATATTTTAAAAAAGAAATGTTGAGTGCCATTGAGGAATATTTGGTGGGCAATGCTATAAATGGGTGGTGATGGCAAAATGGGAGTGTGTCGGAAAAATTAGGCGTATGAAGGGCGCTTATAGAAGCTAATAAGAATAGGGAGAAGTGACAGGATGGAAAACTTCTTTCCCAAACTTTTTTTCTCGTAGACCACTTTCAAAGGTTTACTGTTCTAAGTAGACCCCCCTGCTGCTACATTTCTACTATATTCCAAAAACTCCTAAAAATGTCTCGGTCGAGTTCCAACCCTACATTCAAAAAAAAAATAAATAAATAAATAAAAAGAAAAATAGCACATTCTCTTGTGTCTTATTTATTAAAATAATACGATCGACAAAACATCAACAATCAACTCTAAAATGAAAATCAACAATTTCAAAAAATTATCATCATTTTATTGAGACGGATGTTCTTGATGAATTGACAGCAAATTATCAATATTTGGCTTTGTAGACTAGTGCTGAAGCCTTCAAAAATAGTAAGAAGTGCAAAAAAAAATTATAGT
The DNA here is from genome assembly GCA_029378335.1 of Agrilus mali. Lineage (NCBI taxonomy): Eukaryota > Metazoa > Arthropoda > Insecta > Coleoptera > Buprestidae > Agrilus > Agrilus mali. The sequence goes on along the minus strand of CM055663.1, from coordinate 9,652,179 downwards.
AGGGTGAAACTCATTGGAAAAGGAAGAGAATATGACAGAAATGAAAGGAAAAATAATTTACGGGCGATCTGAGGTCGGGAAGAGGAAGGGGGTGAGTTTTTAAGGGTAAAAAAGGTTTTCCTAGATTACCGGAAAAACTACAAACTACAAAATGGAAAAAAGTTAAAAGGCAAAGTTGTAGGTAATAAAAAGATCTACAACTTTTGTATTTACACTTTTTTTCACATAACCTCAAAATTTATGTGAAAAATTCATATAAGCAGCTTTTTAGTTTTTTATTTTTATCTTTTACAAAATTTGGTGGAAACTTACCTATTTATGTCCCAAACACGCTGTAATTTGTTTGGTTTGAAATATTTATTTTTTCACCTTATATTTACTTAATATCGAAAAAGCATCCTAATTTTCAATCGAAAATTCTCACGTCAAAATATCTGCTTTTTTAAAAACGTTGATGGGCTTTTTCTTCGTTGAAATCTCTACTTTCTGATGGCGTGAAAAAAAAAATATATTACTATGGTAATTTTTCTCAGGAAATGCAAAAAACGAAAAAAACTAGATTAATGTTTTTAAAAATATTATAGTAAATAACGCAATCAGTATAAAATATGTGAATTCAATAGTACGATTTACATGTATATTTATATATTTTGAGATTTTCTTTGACATAAATGTAATTAGAATTTAATGAATCAACTTTTGTACTGAAAAAAATAGCAGCGGTCACATTTTTTAGTTGAAATTCCTTTCGTTTTTCTGCACTTGCTGAGAAAACTTACCATAGTAATGTATATTTTTTTTCACGCCATCAGAAAGTAGAGATTTCAACGAAGAAAAAGCCCACCAACGTTTTTAAAAAAGCAGATACTTTGACGTGAGAATTTTCGATTGAAAATTAGGGTGCTTTTTCGATATTAAGTAAAAGTAAGGTGAAAAAATAAATATTTCAAATCAAAAAAATTACAGCGTGTTTGGGACATAAATAGGTAAGTTTTTACCAAATTTTGTAAAAGATAAAAATAAAAAACTAAAAAGTTGGCTATATGAATTTTTCACATAAATTTTGAGGTTATGTGAAGAAAGTACAATTACAAAAGTTGTAAATCTATTTATTACCTTCAACTTTGTCATTTAACTTTTTTCCATAAGACTTTTAGTTTTTCCGGAAATCAAGGAAAACCGTTTTTTACCCTTAAAAACTCACTCCCTTCCCCTTCCCGACCTCAGATCGCTCGTAAATTAGTTTTCCTTTAATTTCTGTTATATTCTCTTCCTTTTCCAATGGGTTCCATCCTGCTATATTTTTTTGTTGTTTCAAAAATTATAGACTCTGGTCTATTGGTTTTGTAAGGTATTTTAGAAGGTCTTATTACGACCATTTTTCACTGAAAAATATCAAATTGAAAGAATTTCTTTTTGCATTCTTAATTTTTTTTTAATAGTATCTATATTATCTGCCTACGTTGATATAGGTAAATCCAAGCCAATATTTTCGTGGCCCCCCCCCCCCCCCATAACAACTTGTGAACCCCCATTTTTTTTTACGCCAACATGGACCCCTGTCTGGTCTCCCGTAGACCCCTCAGGGACCACTTTGGGAACCTACGATCTATATCATGTGCACTGATTGATTTAGAATCGAACAAATCTTCTGTACTAGAAACGTGTAAATTTAATAAATTACCATGTGCTCATGGGTAACATGCCCACGAATGGTCCCTGCTGAAATTGTTGACATAAACTGTAGGAAATGGTTTGCACATTTTCTTGTTTTGCATTATGTTGGTGTTTTCTCTTCGTCCAGTTTAGACATGATGAAGAAGTATCTGCCCACCGTTTATGTGTTTGGTAATGAATACAATGACCATCTAATGAAAATTAACAACAGAAAGTAACCTGGTTAACTAGACCTTACCAAAAAGTACAGCTATTTGATCTCTTCAGTAACTACCTCGGACACTTTATACCAGGTCGTTTAAAAAAATTAACGGATTCTATTGTATTCCTCGCTCATTCTCAAACAAGTTTTGTCCGTACATGATCAAGGTTAACGTACTGTGAAATTGTTACTTCTAATTTCTGTCTCGCATATCTCTTTGTTACCATTAACATTTTATTTAACATATCCTCATTATTTTCATTATTCTCCGTTAACACCATTTACCAAATTTAAAAATAAAATAAAGAAGACACCTGTTGACAAATTAAATCTTGGGCAGTGGCCACTAGGGGTGAACTTCTTCCTTATTATATTTTGTAATCTTGATCCTGAACTAATGTAAAGTGTAATATTTGCGATAAATTTAAGACTTGGTGCTTCAAGACATAAAAACTTCAAGAAAATTGTTTGGTATGTGAGGTGTTCACATCCGTAACCTCCCACACTATCGAATGCAAGGATAAATAAATCCTGATCGTACCCATGTATCTACTAGTGATGTCAATATTGTAATGATTCGTTACTCAATACTCGTTACTTGGTAGTAATCGTAGTAATCGAGTACTACTTTGAGAAAGTAATCGTTACCGATTACTTTTAGTTATACCGCGTCCCATCGGTACTCTCGGTACTGTTCGGTACATTAGTCGTAGGAGTCGTAAGACGAAGTAATCGAGGTAATCGGTAATCGATATGCCATGCCAGTTCGATTACCAATATTATTTTGTGCAGGATATGGGAACAAAAAAATGTACCATGTACCTGTTATATTCTATATCCATACTATGTACCTAAGTTCATATCTAGGTATATATGATGTATGGGTGGAAATGAAACAGAACGAAGACTATCTATGACAAAGACAAGCTCGTGCTTAAAGGACTACTTGCACCATTCATCGTGTTATTATTTTATTATAAACATGTAGATCAACATCGCGTCGTCGTTTGCGTCAACATACGATAATATAAATATCTGTATTTATAGTTACGTATAATTTAGGTACTAGGTACAATGTTAAAAAATGGCTTGTTGAGTTCTATTGATTTATAAAGAGAGCTGCACTTTTCTTATTGTTATTATTATAAAACTAAATTTCTATTGAACTGTTTATTTTTTATTTAGGAATAAAAGATAATAGATATAAAAAGGGAATAACATAATTATACATATAGGTACATATTACCGATTATTTATTGGTAATCGCCGTTACTGTGGATCGTACCTAGGTAAACGATATTATGTATTACAGAAAAAGTAACTAGTATTTGTAACGATTACAAAGTAACGAGTATTGATTAATAAAGTAACTGGTACTAACGAGTACCAAAAAGTAATCGTACTTGACATCACTAGTATCTACCTATTTATTACATAATTACAATACGTTATCTACTGAAGGCTGTTGCACTCATTGAGCGAAGAAAAAAAAATTAATTAACAAAGCTACCGTAAGGCAGGCCACCAGGACCAGTCAGTTAGTGGTTAGTTATACGTAGTAGTTAACTAACTATAATACGATATTAAATTGTTTTAATAAGTGGGCAGTCTACAACTGTCAACACGTGTGTAAACAAGATGGCCGACTAGATAACGCGTGCTGACCACACCTTCTACCAACATAAATCAATGGACATTAACAAGATTATACTTTGAACGTGAGGCACCGATTGTAATTAACATACAGGTACATATATAATTTATTTATTTATTTATAGTAACCTCGGACTTTATGATTTTTATGTGAGCCAATAAATAATCAAATGAAAAGGAATGTCTATGTACCATATACAAAGTCTGCAGTTTGCAGACATAACACACTGTTGAAATGTCGTGTGTAATAGGACGCTTCTAAAACAATAAATTACTGGTTCTTAATAATTAAAATAAACAATACGAGGTAAAGTACCTGTGTAGGTATTTGATTGTCATAATTGATTGTAGCGTGATTATTACAAATGTGGGTCATTGCAGGGGTAGATTTTAGAGGAACTAAAGTCCGTGAGAAATTAAAATTTGAATAAATATCTACCTAAACAGAATTTTGGAAAATAATACAAATCATACTTAAAATTAAAAAAGGAATGGGGAAGGGGAAGTCTATTGGAAAAACTATACAAAAAAAAAGAACGTGGGAAATAGTAATAAAGACATGCAGGAGTTTATAAAGGATTGAAGAAAGAGTAGATAAAAAAATAAATCATAAAATGAAGAAATTAATCTGAGGTGATGCAGATAATAAGAAGAATGCGGCAGAGTAAAACCTAGTAGATATTGGTAAATAAGGGAAAAAAGTGAAGATATTAAGTAAAGAGTTGGAGACAAAAAATAAGATAAAAAGGAGGAGGACTGTGGTGTTATTTGAGCTGAAGTTAAGTGAATGAAAATAAAGGGTTGAAGAGCAGAATAAAAAAATTATTACTGAAGAAGGAAAATCAAAAAGAAAATTGTGGTTTGAAGTTGGAAAGTTTGAGGGAAAAAAAATAGAAATATTAAGGAACAGCAAATATTTAAAAGGAACAACAGTGTTTACTAAAGAGACGACAGCAGAAGAACGAAAAATTAAACAAGTTATGAATGTGATTGCGACAAAGAGGAAAGGAAAAAGGAATGCAGATATAAAAATAAAATAAGGGGATAAGAAAGTCTCATTAGGGGATACAATATGGATATGGGATGAAGAAAAGAAGGAGATGCTATGGTGAAAGGAGGGAGGACATTTCGTGAGAGAGGAAAAGGAAACCAATGAAGGGCTACAAAATGGAATAAGAGGACATTAAAAGAATGAGGGAGCTAAGGGAAAAAAAATATACTTAAGGTTTTATGGTGGAATACTGGGAGGTTGAAAAATTTTTGGTATTTCATTTTAATGAGTGAAACGTGGCGTGAGGAAAAAGGTGCTACTCGATTAGACAGGTTACAAATTTGAAGCTGTAAGGGCGGGGAAAATGGGAAGAACTAAGGGAGGTATGATATTGAGTTTTAGAAAATGGATTAATTGAGATAAATATTTTTTGTATATTTTAATGAGATAATATGAAGCTCAAATAAGAAAACTTGAGGAGCAATTTTATATTACTAAAAATTATCAATTAGGTATTTATTTTTGGAATTCATCTTAGCCTGATAGCCTGAATAGTCCAGTCAAAATAGACATTTGACTGAAGAAAAATTCGCATAGAGCTGAAAATTGGCAGAGACGTTAAATATATCATTATAAATAAAATCCCCTTCGATGCTGCTTCTGCAAAAAATTTTATACAAGGTCAAAGTGCAAAATTAAGTTTTTTTCCATTTTTCTCGAAAACGGCCAATTTTATCGTGAAAATAGATCAGACAAAAGTTGTAGATCATACAATTCTCTACAAAAATGGCCCAAACATTTTTTTCTCGTACGACACCATTCGAGATATGTCGCGGTTTTAACAATTACAAAATTCGCAGCCTGTACACGTCACCGGACGTTCAATATAAATAAAAATAAGAAACTATTGGTTTGTGTTACTTACACAATAAAACTTGTATAAGTTGAATGAGTATTTTAAAATAAAAGACTATACTGTCAGTCCCTAATTCCCTTCGTCGGTAACTTTGTGGCAAGTGTGGCTAGGCAATGAGCTGGACCCAGAAGAATGGGGTTGGAAATTAACAAATAATTATTTGGAGCCAATTCAAACTCTACTCCCGCCTGCTCCAGAAAAACTGCTCAATACTAGTTTTTGTAACTGCAAGACGGATTGTAGTAAGAATTGTGGCTGTCAAAAAGTGGGATTATTTTGTTCGCCAGTATGCATCAATTGTCAGGGTCAGATTTGCTCCAATATTGAATCAAAAACAACAGATGAAAATATTTATGATGTTAATGAAGAGACAATTGATGCATCCCATTTCTTAGAACAGCGAACAGAAATTCTGCAAGAAGAAGAAAATGAAGATGAAGAAATAATGGTCGAAATAGAATTAGACAATTATCTATTATAATAACATTTGACCTTTGATAATTTTTTTTGCAGAAGTAGGATCGAAGGGGATTTTTGACATTTTATTTATAATGATGTATTTAACGTCTCTGCCAATTTTCAGCTCTATGCGAATTTTTCCTAAGTTATGACTTTTTTTGTCTATTTTGACTGGACTAGAAAGGGAATTCTGTATTTTATTAAACGTACGAAATGACTTCCTATTAAGCTATGTATCAAATGTACTTATAGATAATTTTAGCACCGTAAGGTTAGGTTAGGTCATATTATAATAGGTTGTGTTTGGTTAGGTTAGGTTTGTTCGTCTTGTGCTGGGGTCCCTAGATACCCTCACTTTAGATCTACGTAGTAAGCTGTAAACTAGGAAAAAATTGCTAAATCTCCATAAATGCTTACTAAACTGTCTACATTTGTCCTGTGTCTTATTTTCTAATATTTACCCTGTATCCGTTTTTCAAGTTGATGGGCTATTAGAAGTATATGAATTAGTAGAAGGAATTCAATTCTGAAACTTGGGCTCATTTGGTTATTGTTTATGCCGCTTCTTTTAAAAATATTTTCAAGTTCGATTTACATCCGGTTATACCGGAAGTCGATACCAACTTTGTTATTTTAAATGGAATGGTATATTTTTTACGCTGAATTCGAATAAAACGTGTAATTGTAAGGTAAGTTTGATAACCAACTTGTACACCTCTTTGACGATCGGTTTCTGAGTTAATTTAATTTATAGAAAAAAATCGCTACCGCAACCCAAATTATACAGGGCGTTCAAAATAAAATTCTAAAATTGAAAAACTTCCAACACGAATAACCTTGTTTTTTCAAATGGCACCTACTATTTTTTATTTTTTCAATCGATTTCTTTTTTTATCCTCTTTCGATCTATATGGATACTTCCTATTTTAAGTATTAATTCAAAATTATTCCAAAATTTTCAAATAAAATAGGAAGTATCCATATAGATCGAAAGAGGATAAAAAAAGGAATCGATTGAAAAAATAAAAAATAGTAGGTACCGTTTGAAAAAACGAAGTAATTCGTGTTTGAAGTTTTTCAATTTTAGAATTTTATTTTGAACGCCCTGTATAAATTATTTAATTCAATTTTGTCAAGGCGTTAGCACTAATATTCAGCTATTACTAGTAAAAATTTCAACACTAATTGTAAGTCGTATTTTGTGGAAGTTATGATTTTTTATAATTTGGGTTGCGGTAGCGATTTTGTTTTCTATAAATTAAGTTAGGTACAAGTTGGTTATCAAACTTACCTTAGAATTACACGTTTTATTCGAATTCAGCGTAAAAAATATACCATTCCATTTAAAATAACAAAGTTGGTATCGACTTCCGGTATAACCGGATGTAAATCGAACTTGAAAATATTTTTAAAAGAAGCGGCATAAACAATAACCAAATGAGCCCAAGTTTCAGAATTGAATTCCTTCTACTAATTCATATACTTCTAATAGCCCATCAACTTGAAAAACCCTGTATACGTATACAGGATGAGCTTTTGAAGTTACATTTAATAATGTTTGCATTGATTGCTATTTTTTTTTTATTATTAATTATCTGTATCATTTTGTAAAGTCCAATTGTAAAACAGGTTTACACACAGTTCAACGGGTGCTTCGTTGCAACCCGTCGCGTTCAAAAAAATGTGCATTAAATTATTTATTATACAAAATACCGGTTTACTAAATAAGTATATTTACACATAGTACACATAGGCACTGTATGCATATTAGCATGCACGCTAATTAGTAATTAAAACTAGTCGCGCGTAAAAAAGGAGTTGAAACTAAAGGACAGTAATGAACTAATGAACGTGCTGCTGTTTTCTTTTTTTAATATTCGATGCGGTAAATCAGTTGTGTTAAAATCAAATATTAGCAGTGTGAGTGAATTTTCCAGCTGAGGTAAGACGTCACACGTCAGGTCAGTTTGGTTGCTAAAGCTGAAGTAGAAGGACGTTGGTTGGTGCATATACATAAACATGCATCAGGATTTACATATGCAGGTAAAAAAGTTGCGGCCTCATAGAGACCTAGATACGGATAACATTGAAATCCACAAACAATAATAATTGCATGATCATAGGGACTTAACGAGACTAGTGGCCAATGAAAACAAAACAAAAAAAGAACAGGTGACCTCCAGACTGAGAAGGATCGATTTCGAAGCAATTTCTGCTTACGAGATTGTTCGTCGTGTCCCCATTTACTGTTTTCTGTCACGTCTAATATTATTTGTACCCACATACGAGTGAATACATACTTTATTTCTATTTTATCTAAATTAAGCAGTAGCTTTTGATACATAAGGTCACAACATAAAGATTCAAGACCAACTTTTATTATCTACCTTTGAAAATATGCATCTATTTTACAAAACAGAGAAAATCCAAATAACTCCCTGTAGATATAAAACTAATTGTAACGGCTTTAAATTTAGTTAACAAGGAACAAAACTAATAAAAAAAAATATAGCAATTAAAGAATAAAAACACTTGTATATGATTTTCACAAATTATTTATTAATTTAGCAACATGTTTCGCCTTAACTTAGGCTTCTTCAGGCTATTGAGTATTTACTACCAACTATGAAAACTATTTCGGGTCCTTAAATAGTTACTGATAATAGGGGGTGATATTGGGTTAAAACTAATTCAGCAGAAGGGTTGTTACATTAGTTTTTTATATCTTTTTATTTACAAGTTTTCTAATAACTTTAATTTTTGTCCTTTATTATTTATAATTTATGTAAAATCTCGATATTTTCATTAAAACTATGTCTTTCTACAGTTACATGGTTCGCATATGTTGAATTTGTTTCGTTTTTAACATAACTATTTTTGTGTTCTATTATACGTTTTTTAAGTGTACTCCCTGTTTGGACAATGTAGACTTTAGTTTAGAGCAAGACCCACAAATTAGTTATAAACTCCTGACTTATTGTCTTTTTTTATTGTATCTTTGTTGTTTTTAATCATTTTTTGAAAGAGTAATTGGATTTATAAGCAATATTCAACCCAATTATAATTTTAAACCTCTATTATATAACAATTTAAACTCAATAAGGAAGTTTTACACTTCATTTAGAAAATTCTAACAATATTGTTTCAACCTTTCGGTTATCTTCAGAGAGAAACTAATTTTAACAAAGAATTAAACTTGATCAAATGAATAGCACAAAACAATGGACTAAATCAAGTATTAATACACAAAATGCTAAACAAAAAAACTTAAAAAAAAACAAATACTCGATCAGTTTTCTTACAAAAGACATAGAAAACTGAAAAATGTCATCCAATTACTTTCTATAACAATATAAGGCCCACATATCTGCTCTAGGTTAAGAAACCTACATATAAAGACAATAAGTAGTAATAAAAACAATTCGAAAACCATATTAGTTAATAACAAAATTGATAAAATAGATAACAACAAAAAATCAGGTATTTATAAAATAATATGTAATGACTGTGACGCGGTATATTAAGGGCAAACAGGATGAAATTTTGACGCCAGGCTCAAAGAGCATATAAAATTAGTGAAAGACAAAAACCATTCAACTGGATTATAACAACATTGTGTTAGGATGACCTACTCAATTAACAATGAAAGCCTTTCAATCGTCCATCTTCAAAATAAAGGATCCCACCAAAAACATTTTCATGTAAAATGTTGCCAAGACGAGACCATGTGACTCGCACTGTCCAAAAGTTATCAGATCTCATGTAGAGCTAAGCATTTAACTTTACACGCCCTAACTTCACATACTCTACACCTTTAGTCAAAATATGTGACTTGGCCATTTCGCTACATTCACATGGGCGTAAGGTGAAAAATTTATCCACTGTTCATTACTTTTCTGTTATAGAATAGTTCTTGTAGTAACGAAACGGCCAAACCTTGATTAAGGTGTAGAGTTTGTGAAGTTAGGCCTTGTAGAGTTAGAAGCTTGGCTCTACATGAGATCTGATAACTTTTTGACAGTACGGGTCACATGGTCTCGTCTTGGCAACATTTTACATGAAAATATATTTGGTGAGATTTCATTTCTTTCTGTAAGTTGCTTCTTTTTTGGGGTATATTTCTTGCACATCAGAGGTTTATAATAACAATGAGTCCCTATATCAATTTTCAGACCTCTAGCGTCAAAACTCGTGCAAACTTCTATTGCCTAGTTAAAGGGTTGGGGGATGAAAGTTACAAGTTTTATAATTGTTTTGTTGTTTGTGTACTAATAATAGCTTACATACCTAGTTTCAGCTTTTTAGGCCATTAGGAAATCCTTAAGAATTTTTATGATCATCAGTTAGTCAGTGACGAAATCAGAGTTTTTCAGATATCAATAAAACGTAAAGTATAAGAGCTATGCAATTAAAACTGTATATGTTTAATAAGTCCGCTATTGACAACATATTCCGAGAATTTTGTTTATCTGGTATAATCCAAACCCAAGTTATGAGGGTTCAAAAGAACGACGAAGCGCTTCGAGAAATGGTAGGTAGTGCCCCCAGATTTAAACTTAACTTGATAGAAAAACTCGAAATCCGAAAAGAAATTGAATTTGAGTAATGAACACACAGAAGGTCTCAATAGCCCTATATTTAAAGCAATTAGCGATGTATCTAACAGAGGGGGTGAGCCCTACATTGGCACTTAGATGTAAATAGATGTACTACTTTATTTTTAGGTTAGTTTCTAGTTCCTCTCTGAAGATACCCGAAAGGTTGAAACAATATTGTTAGAGTTTTCTAAATAAAGTGTAAAACATCCTTATTGTGGTTACTTTATTTAATATGTTTTACAATTACCCTACCGCTGATACTGTTGAAATAAAAAAAAAAATATATAAATTAAGGGATATTTATTATTACGTTTTAGTGCTAATGTTGTAGATATCAATGTAGTTAATGTAGCTGGCGACATAGCAATTAAAATGTGTAAGTAGATACATAAAACACAGCACATTTTGCCAAAGCGTTTGCATAGCATTTCAAAATAACTACATACACACGAGCATAGGTAGAGAGAGAGATATGTCCAAGAAATCCAAACTGGTGTTGCTTTGGTGGCACCGATTCAACTTTTGCAGGTACCTATATATGTATGTATAATATGCATATTTATTGCTTTGCAATATGAGTCACTCGTCTATCAAGTATATAAATTCCTGTTGGGGTCTATTTTAGATTATATTCGCGTAGAAATTTGCACACATCGCGACCATGTACATATTCATGTAAGTACTGTACCGTATGATACTGATTCAGTTTAACAAGTCGAAAACGTTAATCAAAAGGAATCTTGCTAATTGTAAGCATTACTGACAGATGGCGCTCACATCGTTGTCTGCAGTTATTTCGTAAATCTCACTGACAACTTACTAACTAGTCTTTTAGATCATTGCTACCGAGCGGCATGGTCTAGTGGTCTAGATCATTGCTTAGCATTCAGGAGGTTACCGGTTCGATTCCGGGGCCGACTACTCTGGTCCAAGTTTTTCTGTGGTTTCCTTGGACCATTTAGGCAAATGCTGGAGTAGTAATATTCCACAGATAATCTTTCACTTCTCTTCTGTCTTCATTTCGTCCGTCTCATCTTTCTCCCCTACACCACCACCCACCCATTCCCACGATTCCTCAAGGAGGTTAAAGAGGGCCTTCCGCCCTACCCCTCCGACTTTGCACAAGAGTGTAGGTCAGGGGGGACAGCCCGCCCACCAATATTGGTGGGAATAAAACACCCAAAAGAAAAAGATCATTGCTACCGAGCGGCATGGTCTAGTGGTCTAGATCATTGCTTAGCATTCAGGAGGTTACCGGTTCGATTCCGGGGCCGACTACTCTGGTCCAAGTTTTTCTGTGGTTTCCTTGGACCATTTAGGCAAATGCTGGAGTAGTAATATTCCACAGATAATCTTTCACTTCTCTTCTGTCTTCATTTCGTCCGTCTCATCTTTCTCCCCTACACCACCACCCACCCATTCCCACGATTCCTCAAGGAGGCTAAAGAGGGCCTTCCGCCCTACCCCCCGACTTTGCACAAGAGTGTAGGCCGGGAGGGGGGACAGCCCGCCCACCAATATTGGTGGGAATGAAATACCCAAAAGTTTTTTTAAGATCATTGCTTAACATTCGGGAGGTCACCGGTTCAATTCTGGGGCTGGGCTACTCTGGTCCAAGTTTTTCTGTGGTTTTCTTTGATCATTTAGGCAAATGCTGGGGTAGTAATATTCCACAGATAGTCTTCAATTCTCTTCTGTCTTCATTTCGTCACCCAACCATCACCCACCCATTCCCACGATTCCTAAAGGAGGCTGAAGAGGACCCTTCCGCCCTACCCCTCCGACTTTGCACAAAAATGTAGGTCGGGTGGGACAACCCGTCCACCAATATTGGTATGAAACACCCAATGGAACTTACTTACTAGCAGCAGCTTTTGATGGTATGTAGTCTACTGTGCTTTGATGAAGATAAAGAAGTTTGAAATCGTGATCCGCCTTCAAAAAAAATAATTTGGATATTGTTTTTTACGATTCTATTAATTATGGACCAAATTGAATTTAGCAGACATTTTATCACAACATTGTATTGGTTTAATTGTCTTTCGTTAGTGGAAAGTTGCCTTTAATAAATAATTAAGGAGAAAGGATTTAGGTTGCGAATAATTATTTTAAAACGATTCTTTCTATTTTACGTAACGGTTTGATGATAAATGTAAATAATAATCAGGATGGCATATGAACAAACTGCGTCCATGTTACGTGATTTACAAAAGCAACTAACTGACAAATGCGTGAAGAACGACCACAATGTAAGAACGTTATGTCAAAATCAGAAGACAAGATCTCGGTCGCAGAAATGGCAATATCATAACGACTAAATTCGAAAGTGCCTCACATGTATACATATACATAAATAAATAAAATGTCATCAGCCAGAAATAGCATTTGCACTGTATAGTTAATGTAAGTATGTTGGTACCTACTGCTACGATATGTTGTTTGATCTAGACAGAGATCTACTCATTAATTACATAATAATTCGGTGTAAGTTGCACGAGTTATTACACAACCGAAATTATGGCTTTTGCTATTACATTATGTGACATAAGGGCTATTTATCATTTCTTATTCAATTGCACAGGTCCAAAGACCCACGTGCGATTGTCGTTGATCAATCAAATGTAGAATAGAAACTTTTCAGTTCTTCAAATTAATGTTCATAAATAATGATAATGTCTTTCTGTCATTAGTAGCGGGTATTCATTGACTATGCTTGTTCAGAAACCTTTGAGGGATTTGAAACTAATTAAATAAGTATTGTGATCTTCAATCCGTTAGATTAAAAAGGTCCTCAGTTTAAAAGTTTTCTTAGAACTTCAAAGTCTATAGTAAGGTCTCATAGTTAGACTCTATTTCATCTTTGCTTTCATCAAACCACAATAAATGGTGTTACCTGTGGATCAATCAACCAATAAGTCACTCCATATGAATACATATAAAAGATGTGGTGCATTTTAAATCTTCACCATGGATGATTCCATAAACTTCTACAGGCTGAAGTTTGAATATTCTCATTGAAGTGTACCTAATGTCTAAAGTAGGATCTTCAGTTTAGACTTTGTTTCACCCATTATTCCTTTTTCCTACAAATAATTACTTTAATATATGGAACATTTCACTAGAAGGAAGGTCGTACTTGTACTATCAACAGGTCACTTCATATTGTGATCTAAGTAATCTCGTCTGCATCTTCTAATGCACGATCAAAGGATCAAAGGAACTGAACATGTTTAAAAGATTTGGTACCTTCTAAATCTTCACCATGAATGAAATGATTCCATAAACTAGTATCCGTTCTACAGACTGATATGTGATGTTTTTTAAAATTTGAATATTCTTATTGAAGTGTACCTAATGTCTAAAGTAGGATCTTCAGTTTAGACTCTGTTTCACTCATTATTCCATTTTCCTACAATAATTACTTTAATGTATGGAACAATTCACTAAAAGGAAAGTCGTACTTGTACTATCAACAGGTCACTTCATATTGTGATCTAAGTAATCTCGTCTACATCTTCTAATGCACGATCAAAGGATCAAAGGAAATGAACATGTTTAAAAGATTTGGTACCTTCTAAATCTTCACCATGAATGAAACGATTCCATAAACTAGTATCTCTTCTACATTGAAGTGTAAAGTTTTTAAATACGGGGATTGAAGTTTAGACTCTACTTCACCCGAATTCCCACCAGATCAATCCATATGAGGATCTTTATAATCTCTGTCGGGTAAATCTCCTTATGCAAAGATTACCAAAGCAAGTGATAATACAAATGGAGCATTCTAAATCATTATTATCACCGACATAATTCTAAAAACAGGTGTCATCTCTTCATTCTACAGTCTGATAGGTGTAGTCTACTATAGATTTGTGCCAAAGGGGACTTTAAATGTCACAATGTCTATTCTTCTTCGTCAATTCCACTGTATGCATTCTATAGGTGTCTATTGGATAAGATGTAGTTGATATACATTCTCTGTAAAAGGCGGGGGGGTATGGTTTATTGTTTTTGGAATACCATTTGACGTTTGTACGACTAGACCCGGAAAACGTACTAAGAACATCAGCACGTTCTTGTAAACGGATAACCCATTCATTGTTACACGTTGATGCAGCAGTAACGTTAACATACCTCCCATATAAGTTGGCTGCACTTGCAGATATTTTAGATTATGTATCCGGCCTACAAGTCACGCCCGATACTACTAATTACGTCGCTTAACGTAAGTACGTTATTATGTATTATGGGCTCTGTTTCAACGTCCATAATGTAAAATATATAGCTAGAATACAGGTACCTACTCTGTGCATCAAAATAGTTTATTTCGAATCCGACCTTGTCGGTTAAATCCTGTTAAATGGTTATTAATAATTAATGGCTACAGACGTGGACACGACGAAGCCACACCGGATATGTAACCTGTTATTGAAATGATTGAAAATTAACCTAAAACACTATATTTAACCGCCTGTTTGTTTATATTACCTAATGTTAATTTAATTCGTTTTATTAAATCCTCGACAATTTAATAAATATAAAAGGTATAGGGCAAAATGTCGGATGGATGAGATCGAGTCTGCAGTTCATTTAACATTATGGTAACTAACTATCAAAAATTTTTTTTTAAATATTTGACACGATATTGGTGTAGGCAGTTGAATATAATTTTAGTTTTCCGTTTTGTCAAATATTCGCACATCATCAAGGATTTAAGTAGGTACTAATCATTTTATGTGCATAGGGTTCTTTAAATCGACGCATGTTTATTTTAAGCAATTGCCAACCTTCGAGAAAATTTAAACGGTAGAGCCTTGATTTTATTTGTACGCATTCCTACTAATTTATCGAATTATTTTTGTTTATCGAACGTGAATATTTACACCACATTCAAAAATATCTTTGTTTCCTTCATTAAATTTAATCGGCACACGAGCTGTATCTTCATCTTTTATTTACACTTACAATTAGTTTTAATTAGGTAGTCGTTACATTGATATTATAGGGATCGTTAATTAACCTTAACTTGTTTGTATAGTTTCAAAACAATATTGTGTTTTTTTGTATTTTTGATGAGAATAGGAATGAACGAATTCTTCATTTTTCAGTTTTTTCTCGATCTTTTGTCTAAAATTATTCGCTCAGAAATTAAATCTGTCGCCTCTTCACTTTCAACGTGTCCTCGTGTAATTTCCTTCCGTTCGTCGTCGCTATCCTTGAGATGTCCATGAAAGCACGCCAACAAGGGCGCCTTTCCCGTGTTCCGGTATCAGGAGAGCATGAGGCTCAGGAGTGGGCAGATCCTTAAACAGGCAAATGCTGGAGGAGAAGGATGATGACGATTTTCAGAGGAACCGGCGCCTGACGTCGGCAGCGAACGGTGGAAATGTATATACGTATATGTATGTATGTATAATAATACTGTAAAGGTGGAGTGACGCGCGGCGGTGGGAGGAGGGCGTCCGTAGGAGGAGGGAAAGCTCTGAGGATGAGAACGACCCAACGCTCTTATCGGCGTTGCTCCATCTGTTTGCCGAAGAGCTTTTTCACGAATAGACAAACAGTCCTAATAATGGCAAGTTTATAATTTATTGCTCGAGAGAACCCGCAAGCAAAGTTCGTGTTGCAGTTGCTGGAATTTTTTTGAAAATATTAAACGGGACGTTAATTTGTAAGGCATCCATTTTCTATTTATATTGTTATCGATTGTTTTCGAACTCTTCCAAAACTCCTCGTTGTACATGTATGTGCGTGTAGATGGCATCAAATACTAGAACGATTATTGATTTGTAGCCCACGACGATTACACAGCGAGTCACACAAGACAAAAGCTTACCACATTGTCGTTATTATGTGACCATACTGTCCAATTTCCTTTTAGAACGAAAAATTGACGTTTTCCCCTCAATACGCCGACGAAACGAAGAAAAAGAAAATTTGTAAAGTTGGTTATTAAAGTAAGTTTGTAATAGGTACGTGTTTTTTTTTTTTTATTGGATACGCCGGGTTTCTCTCTTGCCATACGAAACGCCCTTTGGTGGTGTCTGCGCCCCTGTTGGCATCGCGTTTTGTTGCAGTCATTAAATCGGGAGAGCGCACCAAGCAAGCAACCAGTGACCTACAAACAAGTATTGAACGGCGGCGAGTTTGCAGATGCACAGGCGCTCGCGCCTGTCGACATCCGAAGATGACAATAACAAAAAACCAATGGGATGGACACACAAAACCATTGCCCGTCCCGGCTATTACTAACTCTACAAATGGTTCCTACGAAACTCAGCACTGCAATGTGATAACATCGAAGTGAATTTTGTGGATAATGCAACGAATTCTTACTTACAATTAGACCATCAATCCTCATCATCATTGTAAATATTCTCCGATGATACAACTTTCTGGAATTATCTGACCATTAAAAGTTAGAACTATGCCTTAGGCATATCTCCGATATCAAGGATGTTGTTGTTTGATCAGAATTTTAATTAATAAATCGCCACCTTTAAACTATTTTATTGTATGATTAGCTGGTGAATGTCTGAAGTAGTTTTTTGATATATGTAGCCAGTAAATCATTCACATACTCCGTCTAATAAAATTTGATGATGTCGTAAAGAGATTGTTGTCGATTGTTCAGGTAGACACGCTGTTTAGCATTATTATGTAATCCGTATGGAAAATTAACATTAAAAATATGTTTCGTTTTAAATTATGTTAAAAAAAAAACAGACACAGTGGCGGCTGCTGTAGGTGTAAGGTCATTGGAGCCACGATCATTCATTCTTATCAATCAATGATATTAACAAACGCAAACGCAGGAAACTTTTGGGGTTTCGAACTTCCCCTCCCTAAACAAATATTTGACGATGAGACAATCTTAAAGTTAATCCAAATTAAAAATAAAATTCGGACGTGTGATACGATTATACAAACAAAATTATTAGCATCTCCTCAAATATTTGATTATACAGCAAAGTTGAGTGTTGATACGAATACCATTAGCAAAACCGATTCCTCGAAGCTAATTACAATAAGGTACCAACTAACATTATCTTGGTCTTCCCGATCATTATCGGTTTTACCGGACAGTAACCTTCCGTTTACCTAACCCTCCGTCTACCTGAACCACCCCGTGCTACAACCGAATTTATACATAACGACACACTTTTATCTTCTTTCAATTTTAAATTAAAGTAACAATTTTTTTTCTTCTCTATTTGCTATTTCCTTTTTTTATTCTTGATTCGGTTGTAGTTTTCCCATCTATGTTTCTTTCCACTCTTTTACTCTAGTTTTATTGTTCCCTTTTTTTTTTTATGTTTTACTTTTCTTATTTCATCATTTGTTAACGTAAAATCATGGTTCTTTTTTTTCATCATATGTTTTCATGCATGCCCTATCATTTCCCGCTATTTGTTTTTTTATTTTCCACCGCGAAAGTGACGTAAAAACGAATTCGTTTTTATCGTTACTTTTCGCCCCTCTTTCACCACCCCACTTTCAACCCCTCTTTGTCACAACCTTTGCTTGGTGCTGGGGTTGTATATATATCGAGACATTCCTCAGTACAGAAAGAAAAACTCCCCGACACTTCATCACCACCAGCTCTCATATTCACCTGAACTTCCAAATTCGTCTATAGTTTTAGTGTATCTAGTTATTAATTGTATATTCTGTTTCATTGTATTGGTTTATTCACGCTAGTTCGCTAACGTTTTTTGTTTTCTTTTCTTTCTCATGTCGAATAGTGTTGCCTAAAATTAATTTTGTAAATAATAGTGTGTATATATAGAATAAAGTGTTGTTCCTAAACTGCAAAAGTGTATCAGTGTGGTCATGTGAAAGTCTTTTAAGTGTCAGTATTTTGGAGCCGCTACTGAACTGGTGTAAATATGTTGTACCTACGGGTATTAATTTCTTATGAATGGACCCAAAACAAACTTGTGTCCGTTCCTAAAAATTATCAAACGAAATACCACGTCAACGTTATAAATAACAGCCAAGATCAATTAACGTCGAATATTTAATAAAATCATAAAACTTGAGATCACAACAGACACTTTATCTGATTCGATGTCATTGGTAACAATATACATATTAATAATAACTGAATACGAACGAGCGAGCGAAACGGAGACGAAAAAAAAGAGAAGAGAGAGACAGAGAGAGAAGGCTGTCAATGTTGGTAATTTACTATCGACGTAGCTTACCTGTTGTGATAATTAATAGGAATTGCTAATAAATCATTGTAAACGTGTTTCTTTCAAGTTTTGTCGGCAGTCGTCATAAAGATGCTTTCTGCAAAACGTTTCATATCATAACTAATTGCACTGTCGCTTTGAATTATGATCGGGTACACGTTTTACTGAAAGAAAACTAGATACGAATGCAACAGGTGGTAGACATTAAACATTGATATCGTAAAATGCGTTCGTTGACGACAGAAATAATGACAAACGAAAAAAACATTTGTCAACGATAAACCTTTGGAAAACAATGCCGTTCATTGTTCAGAATTTTCCATGTTTGAAAGGGCATTAAGGGAAAAATAACGTTACATAAAAAAAATTTTAACTTCAGTTGAATGATATACTCATAATCAAGGGGTCAAAATGAATATTTGGATATTTGGCCATAAAAAAGACAAATGGCCCAGAAACATTTTGTTGTTTTCATTGTGGAGAAGAAAATTTCAGCCTTTTAGATATTGTTAGATTTGTCCCTTGGTGGAACAAGAAACTCTCCAGCTCAAGCTGTTGTAAGAATTTCTTTTATATCTTCGGATTGATGACTGTTAACTCTCAACCTCAGGTTGTTGTAAGGGGTGGAAGGACTCTGTTTCATACATTTTTTTACCTTGAGGCGAACTTCAAAAATTACCCAACCTTTAGGAATTCCTCTTACCGGTAGATCATGCTCAGTTAACCCTCCACCTCAGCTTGTTGTTTTTACTGAGGCGAAGAAATCTTAAAAAATTACCCAGCCTTTCGAATAATGTTTGATTTATTCTTTTGATGAATAAGAATTTCTCCACCTCAAGATGTCATAGTAATTCCTCTTACAGAAAGGTCTTCTTGAAACTGATAACTCTCCACCTCAGGTTGTTGTAAGGGGTGGAAAGATTCTGGTCCATCCACATTTTTTACGTTGAGGCGAAGAAGTTTTTAAAAGACAACCAGCTTTTCAGGCTCTCTTAGGTTTGTTTCTCGGTGGAATAAGAAACTAACCAGCTCAAGCTGCTGTAGAAAATTCTTTTACTGAAAGGTCTTCCTGGGACTGATAACTGGTAATCTTCCACCTCAAGTCGTTGCAAGGGGATCATGATTCTGCAGTATGTATTTTTCTCTTTTCGTTGAGGAGAAGAAACCATCAAGCTGTTATAGGAATTCCTTTTACTGGATAGGTCTTCCTGGGACTGATAATTATAACCCATCACTTCAGGTCGTTGTAATGAGTGGAAAGATTCTGATTCATACATTTTTTTCTTTGAAGAAAAACTTAATCTTTCAGACAATTTTAGATCTGACCTACTTAGAAAAAAGGCCCCTCCAGCTTAAAATATTGTAGGAATTCCTCTTATTAGTAGGTCTCCCTCAGGCTGGTAAATGATTATCCTCCATCCCAGGTCGTTGTAGGGGGTGGAAGGATTCTGGTACATACATTTTTCTTTCTCGAACTAATAACTGATAATTCTTCACCTCAGGTCTTCGTAGGCGATGGCAGAATTCTGGGTCTTACATTTTTTCTTGTTAAGAAGACGAAATCTTCAAAATGTTAGGTTTATTCCTCTGTGTAACAAAAACCTCTCCAGGTCAACTCCTTTTATTGTTAACTCTTCCTCGGACTGATAACTATACACCACAGATTAATGTAGGAATCTAAAGAATTATTGTTTATAGATCCTCATTATCTGAAATCCTTCAGATTCTAGAGACGATGACAGTAGCATAATCTCTTTCATTCCACAGACAAGAAAATGTCTCAGATAAAATTTTACCTTCGTGGTGACCCATTCCAAAACCAGCACTCAGGTCTGATTCAAAGTCCTTCTGCTCCCTAGTTTCCTCAGGTAGATCGTGGGAAGAATTTGGAGCATCATTCACCAATTCCGCGATCCCCCTCATTGTTTTATATTTTTGTTTTTCTAAATTTCTGCTTTTAAAAAAATCATTATACCACGTTCCATTATCCTTGGTGATAATTAATGATTAATGTTTATACTAGAGCCTACTCATATCCACTTGGAGTATTTTTTATTCATCAAATTATCTTAAAATACTAAATGTAGGAACTCCCCAGGAAGTCCCGTCATTTATGTAAAAAAGCTGACTGTAAATCCATTCTGCAAACTCTTTTTAGCAGTAAAGAAACGTAATACACATTGCACATTGGTAGAATCTAGAAGAACTCGTGAGGCGTCCATTTTCTTTTATTTTGGGCCTCCTTTCCTCCCAGACTTTAAGATTTAGTAAGGTGTGGTTGTTCAACATTCCTTCCCCTAATGAGAGATTCACTATATATAATGATTTTTTAATTAAATGAGGAAAGGAAATTACAACTCTTTCAACTAAAAGTTGACGTGAGATTTTATAGTTCTCTTCCCTTTAAATGAGATTTTAGAAGACGTCGTGTTCACCCATTTTACCGCATAAATAATGTAAAAACTACCAGTATGTGAACAATGATTTAATTAAAATGCAGTTTAATACTTTAATAATCCTTTATCGTACCAACCTCGTTTAACATTAAATGTTTGAATTGGATACACCTGCAATTATTAAAATTATTAATATATTTTCACACTTGTTTTTAGCATTTGTTCTGGTGTATTGTTTGTAAATATCTGGAAAATAAATTAATTATAAGTGACACAATCTCTTTTGTTTACTTACCTATAAATACTTATTTGTCCACTATTCAAAAGTTTCGACTTTTGACTTTGACATGAGACGTAGACTTTCTAATTTAATTTCCAACCTGCAACATCGATAAATAATTGCGAGATTTATTTAAACAAATGTTTTGTAGTTTTAGTAGGTGAAAAATTTACACGCGCTTTGCACCTACTAAGAAGTTTGCAAGCAGTTGTATATATAATAAGATGTCCGGATGTCGTATCGGTATAAAGCATGTGTTAGGTGTCAAAAGGCTTTATTGGATAATTTACGGCGTTAAATCTGAATAGTAGTGCAATATATTCTCAAATGTTTATGTAATTGCGTATTAAACTGTCAACAGGAATTTGAAAATAGTAGGAGGATGCATATACTAAAATTTTTCTGCTAATATAATTTACGACTCGACAAAAAAATTTGTATTAGTAAATAGTGGAGTAACATACCCACCTAAATTTATTTTGTAGTAGTAGTAGTAGCAGTAGGCATAATTTATCATAATAAACGTGGAAATTGTTGTAAATTATTTTTATTCAATAGTAAATGTTCCAAGCTGCGCAGTGGACTCAGTAGATGGCGTTATATACATAATAACTTATTTATATTATATTTTTACCGATAAATAACATTAAGAAGTGGTGTAAATGAAAAAAAGTCTGAACCGGTCTCAGGTAACCAACTACTCTTTTAGAATCTAGTTTTATAAAAAAAAATCTTCCTTAATAAAGACTGTCCTTATCAGTTCCCACTTTTGTTTATTGTTCAAGAGATGGAAATTGTTTACTAAAGAGTTATTTTGAGAACTGATGGTTAGTTATGACGTTCTCTAAAACCAAAAGTTATTTTTATAGAAAGTATCTAGTCATAGGGACCATGGTCTGGATTAGTACTTAAGTACCATCCATGGATACGTGCCCATATAGACCAGTGCTGGAGCCTTCAAAAATAGTAAAAACTGAAAAAACTAGTAGTAGGATGAAACCCATTGGAAATGGAAGAGAATATAACAGAAATGAAAGGAAAAATAATTTACGGGCGATCTGAGGTCGGGAAGGGGAAGAGGGGTGAGTTTTTAAGGGTAAAAAACGGTTTTCCTTGATTTCCGGAAAACTACAATGGTCGTATGGAAAAAAGTTAAATGGCAAAGTTGTAGGTTATAAAAAGATCTACAACTTTTGTATTTACTTTTTTATCACATAACCTCAAAATTTGTGTGAAAAATTCAAATAACCAACGTTTTGTTTTTTTATTTTTCTTTTACAAAAAAACTTCTTTTTTCACGTAATTTGGTGAAAACTTACCTATTTATGTCCCAAACACGCTGTATTTTTTTTTATTTGAGATATTTATTTTTTCACCTTATTTTTACTTGATATCGAAAAACACCCTAATTTTCAATCGAAAATTCGCACGTCAAATAATCTACTTTTTTAAAAACGTTGGTGGGCTTTTTCTTTGTTGAAATCTTTTCTATCTGATGGTGTGAAAAAAAATATACATTCGTATGGTAAGTTTTTCTCAGGAAATGTAAAAAAAGGAAGGGACTTTTAACTAAAAAATGTGACCGCTGCAATTTTTTTCAGTAAAAAAGTTGATTTATTAAAAATTCTAGTTACATTTATGTCATAGAAAATCTCAAAATATATAGATATACATGTAAATCGTACTATTGAATTCACATAATTTATACTGATTACATTATTCATTATATTTTTAAAAACATTAATCTAGTTTTTTTCGTTTTTTTTTTGCATTTCCTGAGAAAACTTGCCATAGTTATGTATATTTTTTTTAAACCATCAGAAAGTAGAGATTTCAACGAAGAAAAAGCCCACCAACGTTTTTAAAAAAGCAGATATTTTGACGTGAGAATTTTCGATTGAAAATTAGGATGTTTAAAATTACAGCGTGTTTGGGACATAAATAGGTAAGTTTTCACCAAATTTCGTGAAAAAAAAAATTTTTTGTAAAAGATAAAAATAAAAAACTAAAAAGTTGATTATTTGTATTTTTCACACAAATTTTGAGGTTGTGTGATAAAAGTCCAAAGTTACCTACAACTTTTTTCCATAAGACTTAATTTTCCGGAAATCAAGGAAAACCGTTTTTTACCCTTAAAAGCTCACCCCCTCCCCCTTCCCGACCTCAGATTGCCCGTAAATTATTTTTCCTTTCATTTCTGTTATATTCTCTTCCTTTTCCAATGGGTTTTATCTTACTATAATTTTTTTTTGTTTCAAATTTTATCGACCCTGGTCTAATAGTGCACGGTCAGCTTTGGTGGTACGCATAATGACTTGTCGTTCAGGTCATCAGCATCATTGGCGTCCGTCCTCAACAGTCTACTAACACCACGTTTGTGTCTTAACCCGACCATCCAAGTAACCAAACGAGGCCTTCGAGGTCCCTTGCGCCACTATCCTTCTTTAACCTTTTTCCCTGCATTTCATATCTACTCTTATTACTCATTTATTACGCTTATGTTTTATATGGTAATGGTTAATGGTACAGTATGTGGGACCTGGTGTATATTTCCATGTCATTTCACCCACACACCTTTTGTAATGGGCAAAGGGTGGCCATCAAAAGTAATCCGAAGTTGTTCTTAAATGGATATGTACCTGTAGTGTGTACATGTAAATGTACACAATGTACACCGTGAAAAGGTCATAATAACTATAAAAAGTTTATGTCCGTGTAGTTTCACAATGGTCCAGAAGTAGCCATTGATGGGAATGTAGGTATCTGGATGGAGACCCAAAACAGGTATCACAGATAAAAGAGGCTTTACCTACTTTATGAAGAAATCCTCAATGTAATTGTTTATCTATTGGCCTTTCTCATTAGTATATGTGCTTGTAATGAGCTTAATTGCTCCATGTATCTTTGAGTTGGCCAAAACTTCGAAGTGTCTCCCTAACTTGTGTTCTATTGTCTTTGAAACATATACCTACGTCAGTTCCTTCAGGAAATGTGCAGTTCAAGTAAATTTAAGTGGCCTCAACCTGTATGATTTTGTTTCTCAACCTAGTATGACCTCATGGGAGAAGTTGGATAAAGTTTAATGTTTAAACAATTTCTTTGTTAGTATGATACCTATTATTAGCTTGAAATATTTCCAAAAAGGATACACTTTATCCATAGATAGACTTAACCATGTTGTATGCAGGATTTATTGGGATTTTTGATTAGGGAATAATTGAAGTTTGCTTTCGACCATTACTCCATTGATAGGACTGATAGTAACTTAATGACGTTGATTTATTTATATCCCATCGTGGTTTTCTATGCATTATGCGACCTTAAAAGGTAATGATTTTTGTACGGATGTCCTGACATCAGATGACCATGAGTATAATTTGCTAAGCGATAGTTTGGACTTTTTGAGCACAATTGTTTGTCATAATAAGCGATTCACAAAAATTATCTCGACTGTTACATCAGACAGAATGTCACAACATTAAAACAATTTGAATAATTAGCGAATAAATAATCAGCTAAACCTGCTCCCGAGGTGATTACCTACAAAAATAGGTAATAAGTTAGAAAAACTCGTGCGAATTATATATTATGATGGCTTGACCGTTCGATGACGTTAAATGGCAGATATTTTTTCGCAGAAATGTGTCTGGGACCATTCAGCAGTCAAAAAACTCGTCTTTCTCAAGGAAAACCTATATCTATTAATTAGTAATAGGTACATTTGGTAATTTACAGGCTTTGGTTCAAAATAATTCACAAGGAACTAAAGGAAACCAATGATCTTGTTGATAACGTAAAACCAAAAACAAGTTTTTGGGTTATTACATAATTTCTGTATTTTGAGCACCTGGACCAACATTACTGAACTGAACTGACTCGTATCAATAGGTAAAAAGCTCCTACATAATGTTTCTAGATGGTAAGATTGGAGTCTTCTAGACAAAATAAAAATTCCAATCATCAACACCAAAAGAAAAACTTGTGCAAAAGTGGTTAGGGTAGAACCAAACCCAACAAAGATTAATGTTCAAGTCCAAAATAACGGTTTGTAAGTTGATAGGAGCATTTTTAAATTGTGACAATTCTACATTTTGTTAATAAATACTGAGAACAAATTTGTATGATTAAGTCAAAAATTATTCATAATGTCTGCAGATAACATTGGAGTCTTGCTACCATGCTAAAGATTTATTCTTCAAAACCAAAGCAAACACTCGACGAAAAGTATTTGGAATGGGATTAAACCGAACAAATATAAAAATTCGAGTCCAAAACTATAACAAATTTTAGGGATATAGGTAAGAGAATTTGTCACAATTTCTGTATTTTGAACATCTGGACTACATTCCCGAGACTATATTTATACGAAGAGGCCAAAAATTGTTACATTGTGTCTGTAGATTGGCAAAAGTCCTACAGTTGCTCTGGAGATTCTATTCTTTTAAAACAAGATAAAAAATTGTTCAAAAGTGTTTGGGGTAGGACTAAACACAACAAAACTAAATCATCGAAACCAAAATTACAACGATTTATGGGCAGATAAGAGATTTTTTCTTAATTCTTATTTTCTGTATCATAAGCATCTGAGCATCCTCCTCAGACTGGATCCATATGAACAGGTAAAAAATTATTATTTTCCGGGTTGTTATACCGTGGTCCTGTCTTCCTCCTTTACTAAACGTTTCGCCAGTCTTGACTGTTGGCACCCTCAGTGCTCTGCTTCTTCTGCTGAGACTGTCTCAGAAGCAGCAGGAGCAGCAACAATCTACTGAGGATGCCAGCAGTGGAGACTGGCGAAACGTTTAGTAAAGGAGGAAGAGAGGACCACGGCATAACAACCCGTGAAAGCCTACGATCATAAAAAATTATTACTTTATCTCAGTAGATGGCAAAAAAGTCTTGAAGTTACGTTGAATATTTTATTCTACAAAACCAAGACAAAAAAATACCAAAAGGGTTTGGGGTAGGACAAAATACAACAAAAATACATCATCTACTCTAAAACTATAATGATTTATAGGCATATAAGATTATTTTTTATAATTCATAATTTTTGTAT
This sequence comes from Agrilus mali, assembly GCA_029378335.1. Classification (NCBI taxonomy): domain Eukaryota; kingdom Metazoa; phylum Arthropoda; class Insecta; order Coleoptera; family Buprestidae; genus Agrilus; species Agrilus mali. Next base: position 9,625,750 of record CM055663.1, on the reverse strand, counting down.
TTTCAGCATCTGGAGCATTTTCCTAAAACTGGATTTATGTGAACAGGTCAAAAATTATTAAATTATGTTTATAGATGACAAAATTGTATCTATATCATGTCTAGCCCTGTAGTCAAGGCAAAAATTTGTCCAAAAGTGTTTGGGATAGGATCAAACATAACGAAACTAGTCCTAAATTATAACTATTTATGGATCCACATGAGGATTATTTAATATGACATATTTTTGCATTTTGAGCGCCTGGATCAACTTTACTGAGACTGTACTTTCATGAGTAGGTCAGGAATTGTTACATAATGTATGTAGATGGAAATATTGTGGTATTTTTGTCAAGTCAAAGATTTTATTTCTCAAAATCAAGACAGAAACTTGGCGAAAAGTGTTTGAGGTAGTACCAAGTATAACAAAAGTAGATCTATCATCAGACCAAACCATAACGACTCATGTTTATATAATATAGACTCTCCCTCTCTTTACTTGAAAATAATATTAGCATTATTTTTATCAACCTGACTTGTTAGTCTCTGTGGTTTGGAAGAAAATCTGGGAGGGAGTTAGGTGACTTGTAAAATTGAAATTAGACAGTTTTTCTGAATTTTATTGGTCATTACCAAAAGGCTTCCGTTTCGAAAAAGTACCACCAAAAAGGGTGGGAAAAGCTTTAGAATTGTTAGGCAGCTAGTTTAATGCAAATGTATTATTTCTATCTTGCTATCCAAGAAATCTCATCCGATATCCCAGCTAGAGCAACGAAACGAAACCGGTATTCATCGAAGAGAAAAATAATTTTCTCATTTACGACTACAACTCGACATGTAGATGGTGTGTACGCTCGAATATGCGGACTGCGCTGCGGACACAGTGTGTGTGGCTAAATGTAACCGGTTTATAATGTAATGTAATGTTACTACACATATACATACATGCACACATACAGCAGAATATATACCTACCAGAAAACAAACACACATGTATATCTTAACAATTAGTATGTATTTATTCCCAAATACATCCTGTGTTTGGCATATAAAACGATGATATAATTGGCTGAATATGATTTGACGAAATTAATTATTAATGCGCGGACATTATCTATTCACTTACATTCTTTTTGTTTTCAATTTGTAAATTGAATGACTATTAGATGGCCGAGACAAAGGGGAAAAATGTTCACACTTTTAAAGCAATAAAATATATTATTCATTTCTTAATATTTTATTATTTCGATACCTACAACATCACAAAAATGTTTTTATATTTCTGACTGTATCTGGCCATTTATCAAATTCACGTTGTATTTCATTGTAAATGCATGCTTTTATTGTAAGCAACCCTCTTAAGAATTTTTTGAAGGTAGGTGTAGTATGTCATTTTTTTCTTTTTATTTTAAAGGGAACTTTTGGTTTGTCCTACGTATACTTGTGTGTATTAAGAAACATGTATAATATGTATCGGTATTCAATACTTATGTATATGAAAAGCGCAGCAGGTAGGTATAAAAAAGAGATGAAAAACATGGTTCATAAATTCGACTGAGTATGTTCATTTAAATATCGGCCTGTTTGTTCGCGGTTTACGATGGCGATCGGCCATTTCAGCCGGGTAATTTGCAGGATTATATCTCCGACTGTATATGTAAAACATTGCTTTCTTGATATGTGATACAGTTTATGCCGCATTTATAGCTACAGCCCCCAATGCACTGGTAATACTACCATACTTTACTTAGGTACTAGTTCATACTATGACGGATATTTGTGTCAAAACTGATTTTGCATTTCCATTTCCTGATGTGTCTTGCGATATTGAAAGACGAAGGATCTAAGATTATTACAGAAATGGGCATAAATCTAATCTGTGAAACTGGTTGAGAAGTAGCCACAGTAGCCAAAACCAAATGGGTCAATTTTAATGACCTCTAGACCTCTAGGGGAAGAATTATTCATGGAGTCAAGGAACGTCCAATCGAATACCACTTAGGAGCATCACCTTTACTCATTTCTGTAATAGTCTCTGATGGTAAAGTTTCTCTTTCTCTTTCGTCAATGTTTTTCTCATAGCACCTTTAGTAGTGACTCATCAGAACAGGGTTACAAAAAGGGAAAAAGCTTACAATTATTTATCAGAGCAACTCAAACCCTTCTAATTTGTTTTTAGGCTGATTCATTGAAAGACCTTTTTCTCGTTTAAAAATTAATAGACTTGTTCGGGGATATCCTTTATAAACGTGAGTTAAAATGAAGAGTGAGATCCACAAAAATCTCATTAAAGGTCATTTTAAGGAAGGAAGGAAGGGTTATTGGGATCCTTAGGTCAAGGCTTTTAAATTAGTGAGCTTAAAAGGAAGAGTAAGGTCCACAAAAATCTCATCAAAGGTTATTTGAAGGAGAGAAGGGTCATTGGAATTCTTAGGTCAAGGTTTTTAAATTCGTGAGCTTAAAAGGAAGAGTAAGGTCCACAAAAATCTCATCAAAGGTTATTTGAAGGAGAGAAGGGTCATTGGAATTCTTAGGTCAACTTTTTTAAATTTGTGAGCTTAAAAGGGGGAGAAAGGTCCACAAAAATCTCATGAAAGGTTATTTGAAGGGAAGAAGGGTCATTGGAATTCTTAGGTCAACTTTTTTAAATTTGTGAGCTTAAAAGGGGGAGAAAGGTCCACAAAAATCTCATGAAGGGTCATTTGAAGTGAAGAAGGGTTATTTGAATTCTCAGGTCAACATTTTTAAATTCGTTAACTTAAAATGAGGAGAAAGGTCCACAAAAATCTCATCAAAGGTTATTTGAAGGAGAGAAGGGTCATTGGAATTCTTAGGTCAACTTTTTTAAATTTGTGAGCTTAAAAGGGGGAGAAAGGTCCACAAAAATCTCATGAAAGGTTATTTGAAGGGAAGAAGGGTCATTGGAATTCTTAGGCCAACTTTTTTAAATTCGTGAGGTTAAAATGAGAAGAATGGCCCACAAAAATCTCATGAAGGGTCATTTGAAGTGAAGAAGGGTTATTTGAATTCTTAGGTCAACATTTTTAAATTCGTGAACTTAAAATGAGGAGAAAGGTCCACAAAAATCACATGAAAGGTCATTTGAAGTGAAGAAGGGTTATTTGAATTCTTAGGTCATTTTTAAATTCGTGAGATTAAAATGAGGAGAAAGGTCTACAAAAATCACATGAAAGGTAATTTGAGGGGAAGATGAGTCATTGGAATTCTCAGATCAACTTTTTTAAATTCGTGAGCTTAAAATGAGGAGAAAGGTCCCAAAAATCTTATCAAGGATTATTTGAAGGGAAGATGGATTATTGAAATTCTTAGGTCAACTTTTTTAAATTCGTGAGCTTAAAACGAGGAGAAAGGTCCCAAAAATCTTATCAAGGATTATTTGAAGGGAAGATGGATTATTGAAATTCTTAGGTCAACTTTTTTAAATTCGTGAGCTTAAAACGAGGAGAAAGGTCCCAAAAATCTTATCAAGGATTATTTGAAAGGAAGATGGATTATTGAAATTCTTAGGTCAACTTTTTTAAATTCGTGAGCTTAAAACGAGGAGAAAGGTCCCAAAAATCTCATCAAAGGTTATTTGAAGGAGAGAAGGGTCATTGGAATTCTTAGGTCAACTTTTTTAAATTCGTGAGCTTAAAATGAGGAGAAAGGTCCCAAAAATCTTATCAAGGATTATTTGAAGGGAAGATGGATTATTGAAATTCTTAGGTCAACTTTTTTAAATTCGTGAGCTTAAAACGAGGAGAAAGGTCCCAAAAATCTTACCAAAGCTTATTTGAAGGGAAGAAGATTATTGGAATTCTTAGGTCAACTTTTTTAATTCGTATGCTCAAAATGATGACAAAGGTTCACAAAAGTTTTATCAAGGATTATTTGAAAGGAAGAAGAGTTATTTGAATTCTTAGGTCAACTTTTTAATTCCAGAAATTGTTTTCGTTTTAATTGAAGATTCATTCTCAGGTGATTAGTGATCACTGAGAGGGCGGGAGAGATGTAAATTAAAAGAAAAAAGCCTTGTTATTAATGGGCGTTCCCCTTTTCTGTAAACAAATTTCTGCAAATGAATGTGTGTAAAAAGATACATATTTTGTCAGATGTAGGTGCAATTTTTCATTTCGGATCCGTTAAGTGTTGGCACGATCGTGTGAGCGCGGCTATCGCGGTTAATTTAAAAACACATACAGACAGACACATAGCGAAAAACATATTATAATAACAGTACAACTACACGTATGTACAAGTACCCCACAAGTATTTACTATGCGTGTATTCAGATACAGGTTCGAAACATTCGAAAACGTCCTGGTTTCGATTTCCCGTTAATGGCCAATTTGCAAACGGCCTTTGTCTTCCGTCGTCACTGTGTTTGCCTTTTACACGAGCGAAGAGACAACCGTGTCTGCTGTATGTTTAAAACTATCTGCATGTATGGATTACTTGTGTGTATGTCAATGTACGTATGGTGTACATGTATATGGTAAATATGTGCGTGTGTTTGTTTCGGAGGAGAGATGTCAACGGCTGTAATTGTCCGCAATTTATAGTATGTCGTCACTGAGAAGCCTCGCCTGCGATACCTTCTTCTTCGTCTTCTTCCTCTTATTCTTCAACTCATTATTATTCTTCTTTGTCTGCTTGCTCCACAAATCCGACTCAACGGTTGTCGTAATATACATGGTGGCCTGAACTATCTGGTCCCTTTTTGCCCTGTAAAATTGGTCCTGTGGGTTTTAGTTATAGCGTTGTTCCAGAAGGAAAATTTGAGGAGCTGCTGAGTGGAACTCCTCTATTGCTTAGAATTCCTTAATGTATATGAAGCCGTGCGCGAATTATTTATATTCCTATCGATCTTATATTCGAGTGACTGACACCCTCTTCAGTTTATCATATTGTCGACGGTTTTTCCCGCTTGTTTTTGAACGCCCTGTATGTGTTTTGTTCAATTGTTTCTCCTGAATAGGCCAACTTGTTACTATGTTATGTAGCATAGTTTTGCCAATGAATTGATTGGTGAAGATCGGAACCACACATGGAACGGTTGAAAGACGCCGATGCCACCGATTGCAGCAGCCGTCGGTCGTCGACGACGTCGCGACGCTTCTGTCGCCTTCACTATCACCGACGTCGTCGTCGTTGTTTTCTCCTCCGTCGTCGTCGTAGTTAACGGCGTCGTCTCTCGCCACCGCCACCGTCGTCGATCCCCGTCGTCGTAACCAACCGCATTCCAAACAGTGTTGCCAACTTACGCATTCATTAAGTGATATACCATGCCGCCGGTATAAGGGGGCTATAAACGATCCTGACTCTTTGGGCTTTGTTCGAGTTGGCTGCTCCCTTCCACCGTAACCGAAGATAACCCGCCGAGGAATTGAAGGGCAGAAACGGGGAAAGGGGAAAACTACTACGTACATACATACGCAGTTCAGTTATCACCTTCAATATCGAAAATGAAATTATTTCAAAAAGGATTGTATTGTCACCTATTTTCATTCCTTTTTAGGGTTGAAAGAAGACAATCAGTTGCCCTATAAGCAAAAATATCAAACATAAATGATTGCAAACGCCATTTTACCAGGGATGGAAAAAGCAGTGTTTTATTAAATTTTTGAAACATACAGTTCAAAATGTTTAAAACATGTGTTCATATGTTTTTATGTTTAAACCTTTTGTTCTCGTGTATTTTAGACACTTTTTTAAACTGACATTCTCTATACAAAATGTTCACCGAAAGTAGTTTTTTCGTCGGTATTTTGTTTATTAGTGTCGCACAAGCACGTCCGTCGGAAAATATCTACTTCTTTGAAAATTTTTTTAAATTAACTGAATTCTCAAAAGTTTTTGAACAAAGCATCACACCTTTCGAAAGCTTTATATTGCATGTATTGGACATGCTTTTTTTTTATTTTGTATATGAAAAAAATGGCTAGATATTTGTACAAATTTACCTATACCACGCCGTTTTTATCAAGAAAACCACGAATTATAGATCGAAAACGTATATCAAGCTAGCACGACAAAGTTATTTTTCCGATTTCTAACTTGCACTATAATTTGTCGCTAATTTGTCGATAATTTGTTACCAAATCCAAAAATTTGTCGTTCGTGCCGTTTAGCCCATGATTTCCAGCTAGCACTACACATAGCGTATCTCGAAAACGAAATGTCGTAGGATATTATTGTAAAGGCCCCAATTTGTCGCTGAAAGATGACACATTCAACGAATTTGTCGCTAGTCTTATCTTCAACTGATAAGCCAAAAGTGCTGAAAAAATATAAAACTGGCACTACATATGGCATATCTCGAGAAGGAAATGTCGTTATCTTTCAGCGACAAATTAGCGACAAATTATGGCCTTCACTGTAATACCCTACGACATTTCCTTTTCGAGATATGCCATATGTAGTGCCAGTTTGATGGTTTTCCAGCAGTTTTTCGCTTATCAGTTGAAGACAAGACTAGCGACAAATTCGTTGAATGTGTCATCTTTCAGCAACAAATTAGCGACAAATTGTGGCCTTTACAATAATATCCTACGACATTTCGTTTTCGAGATACGCTATGTATAGTGCTAGCTTGATATCAAGCTAGCACTACAGCGGATTATGGCTAAACGGCGGCACGAGCGACAAATTTTTGGATTTGGTAACAAATTAGCGACAAATTATAGTGCAAATCAGAAATCGGAAAAATAACTTTGTCGTGCTAACTTGATATACGTAGATCCAAAAACTACAGTCGTCTAAAAATATTTCGTGAGTAGAATTATCCAAGCTAAATAAATAAATATGGTTTCTTCTAGTAACGAGAGAGATTGTTTCCTTATTTCATACCTACAAACAATAATTCTTCTCTAGCCAAATGAATTTAAAGAATAATTAATATGTTACTTTTTATTTTTATTTTAAAAACACTTTAATTTAATTCATGTTTTATTTAGATTGTGTTTTAAACACGTATTTCAAAACACTTTGTTTTAAACATGCCAACCCTGCATTTTACCCATCAACCCATAATTTATGGCCTGAAGATTGACAAGCCACTTGTATTTATGATTCATTCACAATTTTTCCTTTACTAATAAAGTTTATAAATCATAATCGATTTAATTTGGTAAATTAATTATTAAAACATAATATATTGATGTTGTCCCCTGGCTCGTGACCAGTACGTAACGCCCCAGTTTTTGTTCGGCAGCGCTTGACTTCTTCAAGGATTAAAATATCAATAATAACCTTGTTTTGAAATAATAACCTTATAAACGCTCTTGCGACAACAATGCAGAGGTCATAGAACTTAGCCAGGTGTGTCTTCTGAACTAGAATAATAAATATGCGACCTAAATATAATATTCGCACGCAATTTTTTACCAGATACACAAACTACACAAGTTTGGAGATTTTATCAAATATTCTTTGCTACCTACTAAATTAATCAATCAACTTATTTAGTTGATTTAACAGCTCAAAATAAAACAGAAATCATAATTAATTAACGTCTGATGAAACATAAAAAAAGAATAAATAGAATTATAGAAAAGCCTTCGTAAGTTATGGGGTTTCGAATTGGGTTTCTGTTGATGTCATTGGCTTCAAAGTTTTGGGCTAAGGGTTTGCATTGTCTCATGGTGTCTATGGTCTTCTTTCTGGAAGTTAATTAAAAGATTTTTATTCACTTTTCAATCTAATGAAGAGTAAAATCTCTGGATAGATGAGCCAGGTATTCACGTTTAAGGTTCTTGTAGGAACAGGTTTTTGGCAGTAACTCCAGAAGCATGATGAGATTTACTTCCGTAGAGGTTAACTTTGAAGAGCTTGAGAGGTTGCATCGAAATAATTGATGGAAGATTGGTATCAAAGTCAAAAGTCTCAATGTGAACTCTATTATACAATTGGAAGTATTGATTGATGAAAATCATATACCTAAAGCAAAAAGGCAGTGTGAAATGAGTTCCATTAGCAATTTCCCGTTGGGTTTCAGTCAGCATGAGTAGCTTTTCAGGAAGTAGCGTGTAAGTAACGACGATTAAAGAAACGTATATCGTACGTATACTGTCTATCTACGGGAATTCGAACCTTTCGCTACTAGGTATAATACCTATACAACCACGTAGTTGGCGAGTGTATTTATGAGTGAGAACAAATGGTATCGTAAATCTTTCTGTTTCAAAATGACAATCTGCGTGTATATGTGTGTGTGTGTGTGTGAGCATTGTACGATTCTGACAGTGAATCCGATGAAAACGACGACACATTCCATCGGTCGGCCAGTCAGTCGTCAGGAACAGAACACGGAGCAGAAGAAGAAGAGAGAAACCGAGAAGGAAAGAAAGAGAAGAAGATGTCGAAGAAAAGGAGTTTGGTACACAAAAATGAAGAAGTCCTCTCTTCTCATGGTATACCAACGTGTTTACGTTACTATAGAAGAAGGGAAGGAAAGCATCATCGGGAGCAACAGCGACGACGTTGTCCGCGCGCTTTCGTCGTTTGTTTTGTTTTGCTTGGCCTATGGCCGGCAAGTCAGCAACCTCTGTGAGAACGAATCCTGTACCAGTTTATGCGACAAAGATGCTGAGCGGTACCGCGACTGGTGGCGGAAAGAGACGCCGTTCATCGCGACGCTTTAGATAGACGAGGAAGTCAGAACAAAAGCAGACACGAGACAGTAAACCTGAGCAAAGCGATCGAACTCTCGACGACGGACGCGGCGGACGAAAGCGAGAAAAGAAGAAAAGAATTCAGAAGGAGATCGCTTGCCTCGCTTTGCGCTCATTTTCTTATTTTGCTCGCTGCTTCACTCTCACACATGACTCTCGTGAGACCAACTCATCCACAGCCCAAGAAGAGGGTACTGATTTATATACAATCACTCAAGTTGTTCTTTTTATTATTTGTAAATCTGTAGTAGAAAAATATTTTGGAATTGAAAATGAAGAATTAATTCGCTTCCAATGCGCCTTGGCTTCACAGATATCCTCACAGGAGATTAACCTATGCACGGGCGAAAAAGAAGATATTAATTCGTCACTTCTTTTATATGTTTGAAATGAAAATACTCATTGAAAAGTAAAAGATTGCAAATGAAGAATTGTCTCCCAATGCACTTTGACCTCCATGGGAATCCTCAAGAAGGATGGAATCATCTATGGCTGAAGAAGAAGATACTAATAGATTTAGGAGATTCACAAAAGTTCAGTCTTCGATGGGAATCCTCAAGAAAGGAAAATCATTCCTTGGTGAAGAAGAAGAAAGTACATTCTCACTTATTTTGTATATCTGTAGTGGAAACAGGTTTAGGAAATTAAAAGAAGTCTAAAAAAAATGAGCAGTTTCCTTTCAATACAGTTTGACCTCCTTGGGAATCCTCAAAAGAGATCAACTCATTTCTTGGTGAAAAGAAAGATAGTAAATCGTCATTTCTTTTATTATATATAAATATATCTATTGCAAAAATAGGGTTAGGGAATTATAAAGTCTAAAGAATGAGGAGTTTCCTTCCAATGCATTCTGACCTCCATAAGAATCCTTTAGTAAGACCAATTCATTCCTTTTTGAAGAAGACGATAGTAAATTGTCATATCCCTTATATATCTGTAGTGGAAATTGGTTTAAGAAATTAAGAATAGCCTGAAAAAATAGGAAGTTTCCTTTTTATGCACTTTGTTCTCCATGGAATCTTCAGGAGAGATCAACTCAGTCTTGGTGAAGAGGAACTGACTAAACCGTCACTTCTTTTATACTTATGTCTATTATAGAAATATGTTTAGAAAGAAGATTTTCTTTTCAAGGCAGTTTGGTTTCCATCAACATCCTCAAAACTGAGTAATTGAGATAGAAGCCCGAATACTCACATTAAAGGATGTCGTTGTTTCTTGCATAGGAATCTTCTTGTGTTTCTTTTTAAATGTCTGTAGTCCAATTCCAAATTTCATAAAAACATTTTCAAAGCAGGTATGCACCTGATAACGTATCTAACAGTAAAGTTGTCGTTAACTTTGTATGAGTCACAATATAGACTCGTAGAAAAATGATCATGGGGTGTTCTGTCTTGCCCTAATTAATTAATCAGGATTTGTTTCGTCAAGTTGGTCAATAACCTTTGTAAGTAAATGGTTGCCGGTCGTCGGGCATGATTCACAAGAAGTGGTTCATCTGTTGCCCACAAGAATGCAGCAAGAACAATTACACTTTCTGGAAAAAATGTCGGCCTGCAAGCCTGCCTGTTACGCCTTGGAGACGCGCGATATAATGATACGAGCATGATGTAAACCTGCGTACCAACAAACATACATAATATACGTACAAACGTGATGTGTGGATGTCCACACTTTCAGATGACAAGTAGAGTTGAGATTTAAGTGTGAGAACATGACAAAAATTAGCTGACTGTCTCTTCCTGGTGAAGAATATTTTTAGGTTACCTATGGTGCTAAGAAAGGTAACAAGGAAATGGGCAAAAATATATAGTAAATGAAGTGCTGATGGGGTCCAAGTTGCGTACTAACAAACATACATAATATACGTACAAACGTGATGTGTGGATGTCCACACTTTCAGATAACAAGTAAAGTTGAGATTTAAGTGTGAGAACATGACAAAAATTAGCTGACTGTCTCTTCCTGGTGAAGAATATTTTTAGGTTATCGTGCTAAGAAATATAACAAGGAAATTGGCAAAAACGTACAGTAAATGAAGTGCTGATAAGGTCCAAGTAGTTTGTATTCCCCAACCACATCAATTTTGGACAAGAATGAGCAGAACTTGTTGCGTGATGATTATAATTATGTAAATACCTGGATGGTTTACACAAACTATCTAAAGATTTGACACTGGGGTAGAATAGCTATGAATTTGTGGTGATTTGGGAATTTCCCAAAAATTAGTGGTAAAACAAGGAAACACCCAGATGACCAACAGTTTAGCTAGTTTATATCCAAAGGTTGTTTGGGCAGTGTCTAAAATTTTGGAGTTTGTTTCAATATTTCCCTCGAACTTCCAAAGTGTTTCCAGCATTCTCAGGACACTGCCCTTGTGCTCACGTATTGTAGAGTTACATGTAAGTCTCTACATACGTAACTGGTTTCTATTGCAAAACTCGGTGACGTTTTTCGCGAACGGAGAGCGTGCATCATATCATATCGTCCGTCCCTGCTGTATGTACCTCCTTTATATCTGCTATGTTGCACATTGCACACGAGTGAACACAAACATACCCATCGAGAGTCGAGTCTGAAATTGTTATAGTTTGGAGGAATGTTACGAAAGTAAACGTAGATTTCACATGGAGATAACGCATTTCGTGACCAAAGCAAAGCTGATGACCGTTAGTTATTGCTGCCGGTGGTGGCGGTGTCAATGCCAGTGCCAGTGCCGATACTTGTAAGGTATGGATAGTGCTTGTTTGCTTGCTGATGCTGATGTTGTTTACTGCCCAGTGTGGAGATGATACTCTCCACCAGGTCCTTAGACCCTGGCGACCGAGACCGGCCGGCGCATCTGACACCATCGCAAACTGTTATTCTTCTTCTCTTTGGTCGTCGTTTCTCTTGTTGTTGTTGTTGTTTGTTGTCTTGTTCTTGTTTTATTACTGGTAATCATTTTCTCTATTTTCATATTGCATAAAACTGGATTTGAGTTCGTGAATAGGTTACCATTTTTAAAAGGCGTTGAAGAATAAACAGATCGTGCCCTTTAGGATGTCACATTCGTGGTCAAATGGAAATTTCGAAATTATTCAGGACCATGCAATATATTTCAGAAAATAATAATAACCCTTCAAACATTTTGAACGTAAATAGGGAAATATATGATTGTTTGTAGAACACCCGGTATATGAAGAGCGTCTGGCGTTGATTGCGAATAATTTACCTCTTGCAATTTAGCATTCCTTACACATAATCGCGTCGTTTGTAAAATTCGTAATGATAATGAAGGCCAACTAAAGAATTAATGAGTCACATTCCCATCCATGGTTAGCGCTAGATAAAAAGAGACATGAGGAATTAATTTGTCGAGAGCTCAGAGTGAAATGACTAACTGTTTGATGTAAAATATGCGCACATATTAACTAAAAATAAATAGAATAATTGTTTATACCCACGCTTCTTGCCGTGAATAAAACAAATGTTAAAGTTTAGCAGTAAAAATGGCAAATTTTATAATTATTCCGCAATAAATTAAAAACAAACACTAAGTACGTATTTATAAAATAAAACCAGTAAGAGAAATATATTATCTTTAATTGCTAGAACATGGAGCTGCAATGTGTGCAGCGAAACAGTCTCTAAATAAAATGACTATTGGCCCTGTATTTTCATTTTAGTTGTCTACGAATGTTTTAGAGGTGGCAAACAGCCCTATAGCGTTGAAATGTAAATTTATTAAAGTTTGAAAAGGTTTGTTATCATTTCAGTGATTATATTTGGTATTGTGGTTCTGTGATAATAATTCTTCCAAAGCGTATGCATGTTTAATAATACAGTCTGTAGATTATTATCTTATCAGTGGATGTCTGCCCAGTTCACCTTCCTCGCCACATCCATTCAAATTCGAGAAAACAAATTTGTTTACAAAAAGATGAGAAGGTTTGGTTGTATTCAAACTTCTAACTGTCTCGTAATATGAATGGACACGTTGGGGCATGCATGTACCGTGTACGTGCATGATTGTGTCCTTAAATCTACCTGTTTTAGTGTGTGCGTGAATAGCCAACAAGGTGTGTGTGTCGTTCTCATCTGTTGTATTCAAGTTTTTTCTTATTCAGACCACTCACTACTATTAAACGATGATAAACAGAGAAGGATATTGTTAAGCCTGAACAGAGAGTATAAGGTCAAGAATACGCCCCCTCTCTCCCATATGTCTGCAACCCTGTCAGACCTTCGCTTCTCACATGCATTTATACATACATGTATAAACAACACATCTCGAATTATGTCGAACGGGCGGGAACCCCCCTGCGTTCGATTTTGGTTTATTTTTGTCTGTTTAGGGCCGGTTTACATGCCGATGTTCAGTTAAAATTATTTCTACTGACAGCTTTCTTTTCTATGTAGTGTGGTCTTTTACAAGCGGACTTTAATGCAGGAGAAGCTGAATAAGTCCAACCTCAATAATATCATTGAATAAAACAATTTTACGACCAATTTTAGCTTTATAAATGCATTAACAAGCATCTCTTATTTTACAGGTCCCCAGTTGATTGCCAATGTTAATACACGAAGAATCCTTTTAGAATAGAATTGGTGAGTAACTTTACACTCATTTTACTTGAATGGTGATACATTTAGGTATTGTGTAAAAAGACCATACTCTTACGAATATTTGTTTTTGGAATAAATTATCAGAATCTATAATAGGTAATCTTTCACCAAAAGGGAATATTTGTAATTCATTACTAACGTCTTGTGATACAAAAAAAAATGATTATCGTGGTTGTTATGCCAATATCTCGGAGTCTATAATGATCATTCGCCAATGAGCGCATTTGGCTCATTAGATTTTTATAATTCTCAACTTATGGGGCTTGTAATATTAAAAGAATAGCATTATTGTCGTTTATCATCTCAATGACTCAGAGTCTATAATGATCCGTGGGCGCAATTAGCTCATTAGATGTTTATAAAACGCAATTCTTACGGTTTGTGATACTATTTTAATTTGTTATACTAATGACTTAATGTCTGTAATGATTTTTCACTAATGAGCGCTTTTGACTCATTAGATTTTTTATAAAATTCAACTACGTATTAAGGCTTACTATACGATGTACAGAATATCATTATTTTGGATCAGATTCTATAGTGAACTAAAGGCCGCAATTGGCTCATTAGATTTTTATTAAACGCAATTTTTTTCTGGGTTGTGATACTATTTTAATTTATTGTGCAAATGATTGAGTGTCTGTAATGATTATTCAGAAATGAGCGCATTTGACTCATTAGATTTTTATAAAACACAATTCTTAGGGTTTGTGATACTATTTTTTTAGTTTGTTATGCTACTATTTTCATTTGTTTTCATTTTTTATGCTAATGACTTAGTGTCTGTAATGGTAATTCACAAATGAGTGCTTTTGGCTCATTAGACTTTTTATAAAACTCAACTCTTAAGGCCTACTATACGATGTACAGAATATCATTAATGTGATTTGTAATGCCAATGACTCAAAGATTATAATGAACTAAAGGGCGCAATTGGCTCATTATATTTTTATAAAACGCATTTTTTTTGGCTTGTGATACTATTTTAATTTGCTATGCTAATGGCTTGTAGCCTGTAATGATAATTCACAGATGAGCGTTTTTGGCTGATTAGGTTTCTATAAAACCTAATTCTGAAATTGTACGATATTAACAGAACATTATTGTATTTTGTCATGCCACTATCTCAGAGTCTATAATCATCATTTACCAATGGTCATTAGCTTAATATTAGATTTCTATAAAATAAGGCTTGTGACACTAAGGGATATCACCAGTTTAGTTTGTTATGTTAGTGATTTGAAGTCTATAATGAGCATAGAACTTTAGATGTGTTTCCTTACAAGTAAGTATGATTAGAGGGCACTTATCAAATAATTTAATAGGTATGTACATATTTTGAATAGACGTTTAGATTTTGCTACTTATCATATATAAGTATTCTTCAAAATAGTATTCTTTATTGAAATTTTCAGTTATAATTAAATTGTTTAAAAATGTAACTCCTCATCGCCCTGCTTATTTAGGACCATATTTCAATTTTTCAAAATAGGGTTAATTTTACCGTTGCCATGGGGGTAACGGAACAGACGTAACATCGTGCGCAACCCCAAGAGAGTTGAGAGTCTCTCTTTTATTACTATAAGTTACCGAGTTTATATATAGGTCATCGGTTATTAACCCCTAATGTACGTGTCAGTACCGCCTACGCAACGGGATATAGCGAACTAAAAAAATTTTCTGGTCGATTACGTTTTCTTTCTTTTATCGTTGATTCGGGCAGAAGCTGTGGAGGGTTCAGGGACCCAAAAATGGCAACTTTACAAAATACCTTTACAATTTTTTTTCTTTTCTGGCTCTTCTTCTTTGGTTTTATTGTAAATTCTCACGTTGGTAGTTTCATGTTGATGATTATTTTAGTTTTAAACTTTTTGTAGTTTTTAGCCTCTTTTAAGAACAAGATAAGGAATTTTTGGGTCAAACTGTAGGAAATTGAAACTTATAAAATATCAATTAGTGAAGCATAATTATTGAGAAATATTCATTGTGCTGCCATTATTCAACCTAGAATGATTTTGTTGTTGGAAGGTTATAGAAATTTCCCACAAACCACAAGAAACAAAGCGGTAACCATCAGTATCGTAGCCTTTTCTTTTTTTTTTGCTGTCTCAAAAGACGTAAATTTATAACACGACCTTTTTGGTTCGTCATCAAACAAACAACAGCGTATGGGAAAAAAGAATTCGAAAACTAGGATAATATCCGATCCCTTCCTCTCCACCCACCCTTAAAAATCGGTCGACATCATTCATATAGCGATACATATAATAAGGACAGCGGGTCTTAAAGATGATTGTCTGATGTTTTTTTTTTCTTCTTTGCTCAGCCTTTCTTGTTGTTTCCTCCTTTTTTTGTGGCCGAACTTCTTTCGGTTGCAGTCCATTATTAAATATTTTTCGACCCATGCAGTTTATATCTCGATCCGAATTCCACCAACAACGACTACGTAACGGAACACAAAGAACAGGTAAAATATCTTTTGTGCCTGTCTAAATGTCGAAATGACGCATAAAGGAAGAAGCGGTCACAATAAGGTCAACGGGGGTACCGACATATTAGTAACTACCTGCCCTCAGTTTAACGAAATTATAAATCGACAGCCTTAATCTCTTAAAAAAAAATCGTTGGAAATAAGAAATATTATTTCGATTTGCTTGCAATTTTTTATTACGGGGGTGGTTTCTAGAACTCATTGATTCAAAAAATATCTTCAAGACTCTACATTTTCATTTTTATATTTGAAAACGTTAAATAACGTTTGATTTGTTGTTGCCAGAGTTTTCAGGAAATCAAATTAAAATGCCCCACCAGTGACTTCTTATTATATTAATATGAGTGAGATCTACTAACTTTTACTAAATTTATTGTTAGATAATCTGGTATTTAATTTAGTACCGAGTGGTTGGTAAGATCTGTAGGCGCTTTCATACAAACGATTTAGTGTAGAGAAGAATTTAAATTGGTTGCTTTTGTGTACGGTGTACTTCAACTGTGTTTTTAAGTGAGTGAGCAACCTGAGCAATACGCAATACAGTCAGTACTAAAAGGTTATTCATCTCTGTAAACAAATTATCTAACCATTTCCAGTTGCGTAGGCTTATTGTCGTTTTAATAGGAACAAGATCGAGATTGAGCGAGAGATAGTTTTATTGGTTCTCATAGCCGCTTAATTATTTTTGAGGACCATTCGAAAAACTTTCTCTGAATGGGTTACGAGGACAACAAAACCATTACGTAGGTATTTTATTATTTGTTAGGTACAATAACACCTCATTTCTAATTACAAGTTAGTATAATCGGTTAGGCACTTGATTGTCAAGTACCTACGTACAATCGTGCCCAAAATGAATGAAAAAAGTAAATAATTAATTATTTCAGTCTCTGGAGTTGGACAAGGTACACATACGGGACCTCTCCTATTTATTATTCATATTAATGATTTAGTAGATATTCTTTTACATTCTAAAATTTTGTTGTATGCAGATGACATAAAAGTATTTAAAATGGTAAATTCTATTGAAGATGCTAGAAATTTGCAGTATGATCTGGATTATGTTAGTAGTTGGATTAATAAAAACGGCTTGAACTTTAGTTTGAATAAATGTAATGTAATCTCTTTTTTCCGTTCTAAACATATCAACTTCTCATACAATTTGTGTGGAAATCATATGTTGGAAAGGGTAACTGTAGTCAGGGATTTAGGTTTATTTTTTGATACTAACTTGTCCTTTTCGTTTCATATCAATTATTCTGTTAATAAAGCAACTAAAATGCTTTATTTTTTGTTCAGAAACACTAAGTCTTTCAAGAATCCTTTGACTATGGTTAATCTATATAATGTGATTGTTAGATCACAGTTGACATATGGCTCAGTAATTTGGTCTCCTTATAAAAAATGTGATATTGATGGATTGGAATCTATTAATCATCGTTTTATTAGATTAATGTCCTTTAAAATTGGTAAGCCTATGTCAATCAAAGATCATGATTACTCTGAATTTTCGCAACAATTGAAAATTTGTTCCATTAGTTCTTTTCATAAGTATCTTGATTAGCTTTATTTATATAAAATTATTCATAATTACATTGATTCTCCAAATCTGCTATCACATATAAATTTTAAAGTACCAAATAGAATCCTTAGAGATAATTATCAATTTGTCACTCCTAGGAATGTGATAAATTTGCAGAATACCTCTTTTTTTATTAGATCCAGCAATTTGGTGAATAATAATAAGGATATTCCTGATTTATTAGATATAAATTTGTTGGGAACGTTTAAGAGTGCTCTGAGAATTGCATTAATTAATTATAGTCAATAATTCTGGAAATTAATATTGTGTTGTTTAGTTTAATGAATTATTTATTTGTTTTATTTTTTTTGTGAAAGTTTAATTAACCATATTATATCTGCAACTGTTATTTCAAACAACAATCTACAAAGAAGATGTATCTATTCATGATAGGACCTTAGTGTCTGTATTTTTTCTAATAAATAAAATAAAATAAATTTCATAACACGTATGCATGTGCTTGAATTATTCGAGGAATTTTAAATTATTTATTTAATCAATTGAAAAATTATATCACTGTCCGTTTTTCTTTTTGGCGCAGTATTTATTCATATCACCAGTTTTATCGATTACGTTCCGTTAGAAGTTAGATTAGGTTATTAGCTTTTTAAGCTTTTTCACACTATTTTATTTCAAAAATTTAAAGTGGTAAAATACCAGGACGAGCAATTCTGGTAGGACAACTGCCACTTTTTGCCACTCTGAAATTACATCCCATGTCTTGCTTTTTTAATTGTAAGAAAATTGTTAGTTTATTTAACTTAATGAAAACAAATCATGTTTTTTCTTTAAATTTGTGTATATTGTTAGGTATGAAGAAATGCTTTTGAATATTTCCAAAAACTGCTCATAACTTTAAAACCAAAATTATCGGTTATATTATTTTTTAATTTACTCAATGTCCTTAAATTTTGCGGGCATTTTGAAATTCCTCCATGGAATAAAAACTGCAATAATAGATTAATTAAAGACTCTTTAAATAAAGACCACGTAGAAATTTGTCTACCCCTTGCCGCCCTCAAATTACGCCACTTTTTAAGTTTTAAATTGTAGCTAAAGAAATGATTAGAATCTTCTCTGATTTTATTTACAATTAAAGAAAACAAAAATTGTGCTTTTTCTTTGAACTTATTTATACTGCTATAATTGAATATGTTTGAATATTTCCACAAACTGCTCATAATTTTAAATCAAAAAATTCCCGTTTATATTATTTTTTAATTTACCCAATGTCCTTAAATTTTGCAGGCATTTTGAAATTCATCCCTGGAATAAAAACTGCAATAATAGATTAATTAAAGACTTCTTAAATAAAGACCACGTAGAAATTTGTCTACCCCTTGCCGCCCTCAAATTACGCCACTTTTTAGGTTTTAAATTGGAGCTAAAGAAATTATTAGAATCTTCTCTGATTTTATTTACAATTAAAGAAAACAAAAATCGTGCTTTTTCTTTGAACTTATTTATACTGCTATAATTGAATATGTTTGAATATTTCCCAAAACTGCTCATAATTTTAAATCAAAAAATTACCGGTTATATTATTTTTTAATTTACCCAATGTCCTTAAATTTTGCAGGCATTTTGAAATTCCTCCCTGGAATAAAAACTGCAATAATAGATTAATTAAAGACTTCTTAAATAAAGACCACGTAGAAATTTGTCTACCCCTTGCCGCCCTCAAATTACGCCACTTTTTAGGTTTTAAATTGGAGCTAAAGAAATTATTAGAATCTTCTCTGATTTTATTTACAATTAAAGAAAACAAAAATCGTGCTTTTTCTTTGAACTTATTTATACTGCTATAATTGAATATGTTTGAATATTTCCCAAAACTGCTCATAATTTTAAATCAAAAAATTACCGGTTATATTATTTTTTAATTTACCCAATGTCCTTAAATTTTGCAGGCATTTTGAAATTCATCCCTGGAATAAAAACTGCAATAATAGATTAATTAAAGACTTCTTAAATAAAGACCACGTAGAAATTTGTCTACCCCTTGCCGCCCTCAAATTACGCCACTTTTTAAGTTTTAAATTGTAGCTAAAGAAATTATTAGAATCTTCTCTGATTTTATTTACAATTAAAGAAAACAAAAATTGTGCTTTTTCTTTGAACTTATTTATACTGCTATAATTGAATATGTTTGAATATTTCCACAAACTGCTCATAATTTTAAATCAAAAAATTCCCGTTTATATTATTTTTTAATTTACCCAATGTCCTTAAATTTTGCAGGCATTTTGAAATTCATCCCTGGAATAAAAACTGCAATAATAGATTAATTAAAGACTTCTTAAATAAAGACCACGTAGAAATTTGTCTACCCCTTGCCGCCCTCAAATTACGCCACTTTTTAAGTTTTAAATTGTAGCTAAAGAAATTATTAGAATCTTCTCTGATTTTATTTACAATTAAAGAAAACAAAAATCGTGCTTTTTCTTTGAACTTATTTATACTGCTATAATTGAATATGTTTGAATATTTCCACAAACTGCTCATAATTTTAAATCAAAAAATTCCCGTTTATATTATTTTTTAATTTACCCAATGTCCTTAAATTTTGCAGGCATTTTGAAATTCATCCCTGGAATAAAAACTGCAATAATAGATTAATTAAAGACTTCTTAAATAAAGACCACGTAGAAATTTGTCTACCCCTTGCCGCCCTCAAATTACGCCACTTTTTAAGTTTTAAATTGTAGCTAAAGAAATGATTAGAATCTTCTCTGATTTTATTTACAATTAAAGAAAACAAAAATTGTGCTTTTTCTTTGAACTTATTTATACTGCTATAATTGAATATGTTTGAATATTTCCACAAACTGCTCATAATTTTAAATCAAAAAATTCCCGTTTATATTATTTTTTAATTTACCCAATGTCCTTAAATTTTGCAGGCATTTTGAAATTCATCCCTGGAATAAAAACTGCAATAATAGATTAATTAAAGACTTCTTAAATAAAGACCACGTAGAAATTTGTCTACCCCTTGCCGCCCTCAAATTACGCCACTTTTTAAGTTTTAAATTGTAGCTAAAGAAATTATTAGAATCTTCTCTGATTTTATTTACAATTAAAGAAAACAAAAATCGTGCTTTTTCTTTGAACTTATTTATACTGCTATAATTGAATATGTTTGAATATTTCCCAAAACTGCTCATAATTTTAAATCAAAAAATTACCGGTTATATTATTTTTTAATTTACCCAATGTCCTTAAATTTTGCAGGCATTTTGAAATTCTCCCTGGAATAAAAACTGCAATAATAGATTAATTAAAGACTTCTTAAATAAAGACCACGTAGAAATTTGTCTACCCCTTGCCGCCCTCAAATTACGCCACTTTTTAAGTTTTAAATTGTAGCTAAAGAAATTATTAGAATCTTCTCTGATTTTATTTACAATTAAAGAAAACAAAAATGTGCTTTTTCTTTGAACTTATTTATACTGCTATAATTGAATATGTTTGAATATTTCCCAAACTGCTCATAATTTTAAATCAAAAAATTACCGGCTATATTATTTTTTAATTTACCCAATGTCCTTAAATTTTGCAGGCATTTTGAAATTCCTCCCTGGAATAAAAACTGCAATAATAGATTAATTAAAGACTTCTTAAATAAAGACCACGTAGAAATTTGTCTACCCCTTGCCGCCCTCAAATTACGCCACTTTTTAGGTTTTAAATTGGAGCTAAAGAAATTATTAGAATCTTATCTGATTTTATTTACAATTAAAGAAAACAAAAATCGTGCTTTTTCTTTGAACTTATTTATACTGCTATAATTGAATATGTTTGAATATTTCCCAAAACTGCTCATAATTTTAAATCAAAAAATTACCGGTTATATTATTTTTTAATTTACCCAATGTCCTTAAATTTTGCAGGCATTTTGAAATTCCTCCCTGGAATAAAACTGCAATAATAGATTAATTAAAGACTTCTTAAATAAAGACCACGTAGAAATTTGTCTACCCCTTGCCGCCCTCAAATTACGCCACTTTTTAAGTTTTAAACTGTAGCTAAAGAAATTATTAGAATCTTATCTGATTTTATTTACAATTAAAGAAAACAAAAATCGTGCTTTTTCTTTGAACTTATTTATACTGCTATAATTGAATATGTTTGAATATTTCCCAAAACTGCTCATAATTTTAAATCAAAAAATTACCGGTTATATTATTTTTTAATTTACCCAATGTCCTTAAATTTTGCAGGCATTTTGAAATTCCTCCCTGGAATAAAACTGCAATAATAGATTAATTAAAGACTTCTTAAATAAAGACCACGTAGAAATTTGTCTACCCCTTGCCGCCCTCAAATTACGCCACTTTTTAAGTTTTAAACTGTAGCTAAAGAAATTATTAGAATCTTATCTGATTTTATTTACAATTAAAGAAAACAAAAATCGTGCTTTTTCTTTGAACTTATTTATACTGCTATAATTGAATATGTTTGAATATTTCCCAAAACTGCTCATAATTTTAAATCAAAAAATTACCGGTTATATTATTTTTTAATTTACCCAATGTCCTTAAAATTTGCAGGCATTTTGAAATTTCTCCCTGGAATAAAAAGTGCAATAATAGATTAATTAAAGACTTCTTAAATAAAGACCACGTAGAAATTTGTCTACCCCTTGCCGCCCTCAAATTACGCCACTTTTTAAGTTTTAAATTGTTGCTAAAGAAATTATTAGAATCTTCTCTGATTTTATTTAAAATTAGACAAAATAAAAATGGTGCTTTTTTTAACTTATTTATACTGTTATGATGAAATGTTTTTAAATATTTCCAAAAATTTCTCACAATTTGATAAGAAAATTCACATAGGTATCAAATATTATTTGATTTGTTCAATCTACCTAAATTTTTGGAAACTCTCCCTTAGAAAAAAATCTTTAAATTAAACATTACCTTAAATAGTAAACCGTTAAAGTAAATTAAGGCCACGTTGTCATTTCTTTTATTTTTGATTAAAATCTCCTCTATCCTTTGCCACCCCCGAATCACGTCAAATTTATTTTCTTTTCAACCAAAATCTCGTCCATCTTTTGCCACCCTCAAATAACGCCACTTTTTACGTTTTTAATTGTATCTAAAGAAGTCTTCTCTGATTTTATTTACAATTAAAGAAAACAAAAATCGTGCTTTTGCTTTCAACTTATTTACGTTATGATGGAATGTTTTTGAATATTTCCAAAAATTTCTCACAATTTCATAAGAAAATCTATATTTCCTTTGCCATCCTCAAAGTACGCCACATTTTGAGTTTTTATTTGTACTCAAAGGAAATATTAGATCTTCTCGGATTTTATTTACAATTAGAGAAGACAAAAATCGTGTTTTCTTTGACCATGTTTATGCTGTTATGACGGAGTATTTCAAAAAACTTCAAGGAAAATCCATACAGTAATAGAATATTTTGCCATTTGCTCAGGTCATTGTTCGTAAATTTTGCTATCCCTCTTTCAAATAAAATCCCTTAATTTACATATCAACTTACTTAATGCATCGTAATATCAAATAAAGACACTGTTGTCAAACTTATTATTTCTACTTAAAATCCTAATTTTTGGTCTTTTAGTGAAGTGTGTGGTGGGTCACTCTGCTCTTCCTTACCCACCACAAAACATCAACTCAACTCATCGGCGAGCGAGTTGTCGCTTGACGGCAAATCGAGACTGACGGGTGATTACAAGCCGCAGTAGACACCTATCATAGCCTTCTTGGATCACCTGCTCGTTTCACTCCTTTCAATGCCACCTTCACACTTTTAAAC
Organism: Agrilus mali; assembly: GCA_029378335.1. Classification (NCBI taxonomy): domain Eukaryota; kingdom Metazoa; phylum Arthropoda; class Insecta; order Coleoptera; family Buprestidae; genus Agrilus; species Agrilus mali. The sequence goes on along the minus strand of CM055663.1, from coordinate 9,602,635 downwards.
CGGTGCGCGGTGGTTTTGTATGATAATTTGTTTAACGCGCGTGCCCCAGCAACATTTACAAAGGCTCTACGAATTAATTCCCGGAGAATTAATTCCTGGAGCAATTTCCCGAAAACAATGGAAGCGAAACTATTTCTGATTTTTTAACGAATTAATTTCTGAGTAATTCATTCGTTCTCAAAAGAAACGATTCCTGGTCAAACTCCTGCAAATGAGCGAATTAATTCCTGATGAAAATATAAAAGACAAAATAATTTCTAGAAATATTTTCTCAATTTTAAAAGACGGAATAATTTATAGAAATATTTCCTCAATTTACACAATTAATCAATTTCTATAAATTCTTGTAAATAGACAAAAACGAATGCATCGCTATGACTGTTTGCGATTGAAAGGCCAATGTAAAATGGATTGCCCTAGCGGGGCAAAACGATAAAAGAAATAAATTTACAAAAAAAATAGCCTAACCTAACCTAACCCCCCCCCCCTGAGAGTAATAACCGGTGTGTTTTCTTGTTCTGTTATTGTGTTGATATATTAATTGTAGCTAGTCATTAAATGAGTTTTGAAAGGAAACCACGCCCGCGTATCAAAGTCTTAGTGTGTTATAATTATTCAAGGACTGCAAATTGTCACAGTCACACAAACGAATTTATTTCTCAGGAATTGTTTCATTTTCAAGCGAAATATTTCTGGATGTTTTGCTTCTTCAAAACGAAACAATTCCTGAGAAATAAATTCGTTTATTGATCCAGAAATTAATTCTCCAGGAATTAATTCGTCCCACCATTTACAAACAGTAATGGAAAATTTATTAGTTTTCATTAGACAATGGTTTTCATTTTTGACTTCTTGTATTTTTGCAAATGAATCGAAGTGATTTAGCAGCTCTCAATTATCTTTTAAATATCAATATTTGATGTGATGACTATTTGAGACCTTCATCATAATTATGCAGAATCTTAATTGATGAATCAAATACAGTGGATACGACTTCGGTTGTAACGACCTTTTGGTTATAACGACATAACACATAAGTCCCTTGAATTTAAGGAGTAATTTAAGAAGAAAATTGGGCTGTAACGACTTCGGATGTAACGTCGATTTCGGTTTTAGCGACTAATTTTAATGAACTATTAATTACAAGATGCTAAATATCTCATACTGATATTGCGATCGAATCTAAAAACAAAACTTTTTTATCTTTTGTGTACAATCATAGATAGTCAGCAGTTGTGCTTAGTAATTGTTTATAAATGTTAAGGCTGATAAAGTTAAATCTAAGAATCAGTTACTGGGTACTTTTCTTGCCTAATTTCCTTTTTTCATTCTTTCTCTTTTTCTTTTTATAAATATAGCGACTTCCGGATGTAGCGACGAAATTTAATGGTCCTTTTATCGTTGTTATAATCGAAATATACTGTATTTCTGTTGTAAAAACTCAAGGAAAACAATATTGAAATATTTTCTTAAATTTATTTCTCATTTTTTCGTTTTCACTAAAAGATATTCCTCAAGTTGTTAACGTCTCTTCAGAGACATTTAAGTTTTGTTGGTAATTTTAGCAATATCAGCCGTATTTAGGGTCCATCTTTTCACTTTTCTCAAAACCACACACAGAGACCTATTTTAAAACTTTTCACTGTTATTTTAATTCACATATGTATTCATTTTTCTACCTACTTATTTGTTTATATTAAGTGTAATCTTCCTTGGGTCGTCAAAAACATTAATTCTTTTTATTTTCTGTTTAATTCCGTAGACTTCAAAGCAGCCTAAAACGCCTTGTTTACCTATCTATCGCTCCTGTTCCTAAATTAAATTGTTTTCAAGGAGACAGCTCTGTAAAGTTGTCATCAGAGAACGTGTCGCCGTAATATCGACGAAAACAAAACAATTATGTGCTTTAAAAGGCGGCCAGCCTTTGTTTATTTCGGTTAGGTATCTACCTATTTTATCAGAGGTCATCTCTGAAGGATATTAAAATCAGTCTATGTCTACGTCTTTCGAAACAAGGGTCAGACAAGAATTCTGTTTAAAAATATAAGAATGTAAAAATTATGTGTCCTTATAGACTCAAGAGAATCGCCCTTTCTATCTCTGATATTTCGTAAAATAGGTAGGTACGTGAAATTTATTTTATGAAGAGCAAGATCATTTGAATTGAAAGTTAACGTGAAACTTTCAAGTACCTACTCACACCCTTTAAATGGAATTTGATGAGATTTTGTTGGCCTAATTCCTTCCTCTTTGTGAGTTCAAATAATTAATGGTTAGAAGTTCCCTTAAGAAGTGATGCTCCTTAGGAAAGAAGGATTGTGCTTTTTTATCTATTAGGTATCTCTATTCTAATTATGTAGTAACATTATGGGGGTAACTGAGTAATTCTTATGACACAAACGGAAGTCGTTAAATTAGATCATATGTAAAAAAAGTGTAGGTGCTAATTTTGGATGCTTACCCTCGTAATATATTTTATTTTCGTATTTTATAACCGTTGGCACTTTTGTTGGTGCGCCTTTTTTAGGGTTCCGCATCTCAAAAGGAAAAAGCGGAACCCTTATAGGATCACTTCGTTGTCCGTCTGTCAAGACCCTTTTTCTCAGGAACGCGTTGAGGTATCAAGCTAAAATTTATACCAAATACTCAGGTCTATTGTCCTTTGGAGCTGTGAAAAATCAAACTTCTAAGCCAACGCAATCAAAAGATACAGCCGTTTATGCCGCAAATTTCCGCAAATTTTCGAATCAAAACCTACAGGGTACTTCCCGTGAACTCAGAATCTTGAAATTTGGTATGAAGCAACGTCTTGTAGCACAGATAAAGGAAAAATTGCGAAAACCTTAAATTTTTAGTTACATCATATAATAAAAATATTTTTAATAATTTTAAAGTTACTACCCCTTTCCTCATGAACGCGTAGAGGTATTAAATTGAAATTCATATCAAATACTCAGGTCTATAATACCTTTAAGCTGTAACAAAATCAAACTTCAATGTCAACGCAATCAAAAGAAACAGCAATTTAAGCCGCATATTTTCAAACTCGCAACTACTCGCAAGGGAATCAAAACCTAAAGGGTACTTCCAGTCGATTTAGAATCTTGAAATTTGGCATGAAGCAATGTTTTATAGCACATATAAAGGAAAAATTCTGAAAACCTCAAATTTTTAGTTACATCACATATATACAGATTTGTACGGAACCCTCGGTGCGCGAGTTCGACTCGCACTTGAGCGGTATTTTTTATTTCTACTAGTTTGTTAAATTTTATTATAATTAAAGTAAGATTATGTTATGTTATTTATTGTAATTAGAATAGTTGTTCAAGACGCATGCGGGCGTTAGCAACTTGAAGTGGGGATATTAGGTGACACGGAAACGACTCGTCGTATTGCTGTGTTTGCTTGGTTAGTAGCTATCACAAAGAGTGAGACAAAGATGCATAGCAGCGTTGCGCAACTGATTATTATTAAGTTTCTTACACATGAAAACGTGAAACCAGCTGAAATTTTGCGCAGATTGCTAGCACAGTTCGGAAATGAAACGGTTTCGTGGCTACGGGTAAAAGTTTGGTGCAAAGAATTTAACGAAGGGCGTAATCGTGTCGAAAATGTAAATCATCCTCGTCGTCCGCGCACCAGCATATCGCCGTTTAACATTGCACGCGTTAGAAACCTTATTAAAGAGGACCATCACGCCACTGTGCTTCAGATATCTGTTGAACTAGGCATCAGCTATGGGAGTGTCCACACAATCATAACGAAAAACTGGGGATTCCGAAAAATTTGAGCTCGTTGGGTCCCAAAGTTGCTGAGTGAAGATCAAAAAGCTGCTCGAGTTCGCATCGCAGCTTTAACGCAGGCCCAAATCAGTGAAATGCAGACTCAGTCGGAACACCATCCATATAGCCCAAACTTATTCCCTTGTGATTTCCACATGTTTGGGCCCCTCAAAGAATCACTAGGAGGCGAGCGATTTCAGACTAATGAACATGTGGAGGCGTTTGTGCGCTACTGGATAGACTCCCGTCCTGCTTCTTTTTATGAAAACGAGATGAAAAAACTACCAATCCGTTGGGAAAAATGAATAATCAAACAAGGGGGATATGTCGAAAAATAGAGAAATTTATGTTTTTGTGATAATTTTCAAAATAAATGTTTTATGAACAAAGACTCGTTTATATTTGATCCATCCTCGTATATTTTTCTTGTAATAGCAAGGTACTTTTGTAGGTAATTCTTTCTTCTACCAGAGCCTTTTGATTAAAAATTCCCTTCAAATTAGTATTATTTTACATAATATATTTCAATTAGAATTCATATTAATTAATCCCTCCTAATAATTGTTTGTACTCAATCGCAAGGCACATTTTTTGTGTAGGTGCATTTTTCGTTCTACTAGTGCCTGTTGAAATTTTCCCTTCAAACTAAGATTACATATTTGAATATATCCAGCAAACGTTATTTTAACAACCCCCGTATTTCACGCTCCGTTTCCCTTATTCAGATCCGTAATATAGCAAGTTATTTTTGTTTCGGTTTATAGTTACGTACATAGGAGGAACAACAAGGACACCTTTGCACTTTGTGCTTTTACTACTACTACTACACGTAATATGTTTTTTATTTGTTTACTTATTTATAATGTTTATTAGTTGCTTACATACATGCAACTTTATACATATTCTAGTAGGTTCCTCCTCGTTCAATTTTTAGTGGTAATTTTTACGTTTTAATTAACTGGATAAAAACAATTACTCATAAAATTAAATCTGTATCGGTTTGACGAGCACCTACTTATAAACGTGTGCGTGCGTGTTTCGTTATAAATGTGTTAATATCGATTGGTAGTCTATCGTAATTGTTTTGTTTATCGTTAACGTTATCTTCAATAGGTGTGGGCGTATCTTTGTTTTGATGGAAAATCGATATTAGCTACGCTTTTATGCATTTTGTGATAATCATTCTGCTGTTGTTTTAGTAGTTACACAATTGCACGTATTATATCATCACTTCCTTGTGCGATACTAGAATATTGCTGAATCCCACTCGTCAAGTCGTTAACAATATTTTCAATTACCTACTATTTATCCTTTTTTGTTATTTAACAGGAAAAGGTCTAGTAAATGATTTTGTCCCCAGAAAATCTGATGATTATGAATCGAGAAACACCAGGTTGGAGTTGTAAGACGATCAGGGTTCACAAAAAACAGCTTTTTTTGTAAAATTTATTATCAAAACAGTTCAAAATATTTCAAAAGTGTTTTTTTTTGTTTCGTTTATCTTGAAACATGTTTAAAAAAGTTGGCTGTTTTATTTTATTGCACTTGTTTTCTTTATTTTTTATAAGATAAAATGGCAAAAGGGATATTATTAATAGATAATAAATTTTTTTGAGAGAACCCCTAATTCTGGATCAAAAAACACCTTAACTACAGTCGTTCAAAAACATTTTTGAGTAATAATTTAAGCAAGAAAATAAATTTAAAGAATGTTTTATATGTCAACTAGCAGCAATACCCGGCGTTGCTCGGGTAAGAATATATCAAACATTTGATGGAACATTCTAGAATATTAGCAAATTTAGAACTATCCAGAACATCCCATAATGATTCAAAAAATTTTCTAACTTTTTGGAACACTTTGGAACATTCTTGAACATTGCCAAATTATTCTGAAATGTTATAATAAAACATTCTTTTACTTCCTAGCAGTGGCGGCTCGTGGTCGAATACGAAGGGGGTTCACAAAGTTAATAACATGTAGGTAATATCAGAACATGAAGCGTATTTCACGACGTTGTAAATGCGAAGATTTTTAATATTTTTAGGAGAAACAAATACTTATGGCATTTAATAACACAATAAATAAAAACCTGACGTTTACTTATACAGGAAATCCATTCGTCTATGTTTTGAATTAGCAAACACACTCAACACTTTCATTAGGATTACCGGCAAAAATCAGGTACGCAAAGCAAAATAATGCGTTTAATTTATTACACCCACACAACCACGAAATTTTTTTATACTGTTCTTCTTTAAACACACGTTTGAACTTTTTATTTTTTAAGGTACACTCTTGTGTCAGGTGTAGTTTTGGGCGAGGTGGACCCCTTTTCTTTATTTCGAAACGATTTTGAAAATTATTTGAATTTTCTTTAATATATTTTACCGAACACGACTCCATCATTTACGTAATATTTTAATTAACATGTATTGTGCAATAAATTGTGCGTCATTTACAATTAGTGGACTTTGAACTCTGAAATCTGAACATGCTTCTGAACATAATTTTTTTACTATCGGTTCCTACCAACACTAGCTTCCAGAGCCTTTAAAAATGACTCGTACTGGACATTTTCACCAGGTGGTAGGCTGGCAGGCTAACCGAAGTTGCAAAACCCTGGCAGAATGTCGGGTAGCCGTGCCGACGTAGCACGACATTATTCCGGCTGATTTCGGCTTCTCGTGCAGTGCACCTAAACGGTGTATGTTGAGTATATTTTATCTTCCATTTCACGCGTTCGACTACCTCTCTCTCTAACACTTGGCCATCAAACGGAGTATCGCTCACGTGATATGTTCAGAATCAAAACTTGAACCAAAAAAGTTAGGTGAAGTCGTCAGCGACACAACAAAAATTTAAATATTTTCTATGGGTTACGGGTTGGTGTTTTGTAATTATGAACTATGAAATGGTTAAATAGATGTATATTATACGATAATCATCAATAATATAATAAATATTAAAAGGATAAAATTATATGGTGTAACTAGTTCAATTTTTACGGGGGTTTACTGAACAAATGCACCTACAGTAAAACCGCCACTGCTTCTTAGAACATATTTCGAACTCCCTGTAACATTCTAAAAAAACCTGCTTCATTCTCATCCCCACTCCGTGCTGTTTGCTGGGTGAGTAGTGACATCAGTAGACGCCTGGCGGGGATGACTAATCGATTGATAATAATTGATCAGTTATCGACCACTGAGAGTTGAACATTATTACAGTACTAATATCGTTATTAAAAAATGGGGGTTGGTGGTGGAAGGATGAAAATTAAGGGTAATTTGTATTTTTTAATGCCACATTAAAAAAAAAATATCCAATAATAAAAAAGTTAGGGGTGGACAACCCTTATCACTTAGGGGTATGAAAAATAGATAGTAGCCAATTCTCAGATCTAGGTACTGAATATGCATATAAAATTTTATAAAAATCGGTCATGCGGTTTCGGAGGAGTATGGTAACTAACATTATTGTGACACGAGAATTTTATATATTAGATTTAAAACACGTTATATTTAGTTTGTCTTTTAAAACACCTTGTTTCAACCTTGACGACGATTACCCACCTACCCACCTGCCTACCTACCTACCTACCTACTTATCAACCACCTCGATCGGTCGGTTATTCCCCAAGTTTGGAACGTCCATCCCTTTCGCTCCCGTTCTACGACCGCCGCGTTCCCTTTCGTTCCTTATCACGTCCCTCTCAACTCCTCCATATCGATCCCGTGCGCCCTTTATTACTGTGTGTGTGTGTGTGTGTGTGTGTGTGTGCACCACATCTACTCCTCGGTTGTCCTCTTTCAGCTTGGACCACGACGACGTCCCGTTTATACGTAGTATCAGATCAGACCATAGTTTGGATTATTGTATGTATTTCCAGATGTACTCATATACCTATGTATGTGTGTCTGTAGAAAGTTTCAGTGTTCATTTAGAACTGAATCTACCTTCATTTGTATGTGTGTGTATCCAACTATAATAGATGAGTAGAATATTGTAGTAGAGGTTGGGTTGGACCGCCTTCTAACAGATTGTCACACACCAAATTGAAGTTCCTCGACTATTAGTGGAATTAAATGTGACATAGGTATTACGACAAAATATAATTTTTAGAAGATTGCCACTCTTTAATGTGGGGAACCAAAACTCAATGTCTCAAGGTTAAGTAGTTAAGGAAAGTTAGGCCAGGTTTTATTATGTTTCTGTTTTAGAACGGGGAGAACGTATCGATTAAGAGGATTAACAGGAAGATAGAAATGTTGCATTAATCAAAACAGTATGTGTTGATAAGAAAAACAAATAACAAATGGATAATGTAAGGCAGGTTAGGTTGTGTCAGAGCTTTTTGTTTGGGACATGACCAATTACATAAATAATAATTGGTTAGATTTTAGAACAGAAATTTTGAAGTAAAATTCTTTTAAATCTTACATTTAGTAAAATACTGTCTTTTTCGATAAAGAAAACAAACATTACGTAATTTAGGTTAGGTTAGGTTACGTAAAATTCATAAATATCTTGTATTTATGATCTTTATTGACAAGGAAATTTTGGCGAGGTTGCTTGAGATTTTATTAGTTTTTTTTTTGGAACAAGAAAAGAGTTTCCATTAGGAGATTTACAGAAGGATAATAGACGTAAAATTTTGATAAGCGTTGTATTAATCAAATAATAATGAAGATCAGGTTGGGTTATACAAGGTTTTTTGTTTGGAACATCACCAATTACTTAATTGGTTAGATTTAGAACTAGACATTTTGAAGTGAAATTCTTATGAATCTTAAATTTAGTAAAATACTACCTTCACTAATAAAGAAAACAAACAGATTATGTACTTTAGAATAGATTATGTTAGGTTAGGTTTTAATTGGGTTTTTAATTTGGGACGTATCCCTTAGGAAGATTATAGCAGGATAACCGTCGTAATTTTTTTATAAATGTTGTATTTATCAAACCAGTATCTTAATTAGTGAAAGAAACCAGTGGGTTGTGTACACTAGGTTGGGTTAGGTTAGGGGTTATCCTGTGGAACTTGAGCAGTCGCATAATTGGCAGAATTTTTCACGTAAAATTCTTAGAAATAGAAATAATATATGTTAGGTTAGGTTAGGTTGGGTTATATTAAGTTGTTAATTTGGAAAATTGGTAATTTGTCCGCAAAGAGCAGATGTATAACAAAGTTTTTAGAACTGTTGTAACTATCGAAGCAGTTGATGAGAAAAGCTAATAGGTCAAGAATATAAGGTTAGGTTAGGTTAGGCTGGGTTCTCAACTTCTTAATTTCGGCAATGCTTCGCTTGATTCTTATTTAGCACCAATTTAACAAATTATTGTGAGAACTTAGTGAGTTCATTCTTCTCTAGTAGTTTGGAATGTAATTGATCTATTTCTACAGAAGTCTGTCTAATGACTGACGTGGTAAGTTTCTGGTCCACGCGCACCTTAATCTCTTCATCTGGAGCACATCTCTGCTCAATTCGGAGGAACGAAATAGATCAGACGACGGAATAAAGACAGAAAGCGTTGTAAATAGTCGGCGCGAAGGAGATAAGTACAAACTTGTTACCTTTTTCTGTCGGAGCTGTTGCCGTTTTCGTTGTGTGTGAGTGTGTGTGTTGTGTTGGTGCTGTCGCGCTGCACAGCCGCCCGCCCAGTTTCAGACTCGCGTTATTGTCTCTCAGATTTACGTGCTTGGAATTGTGAACGCGCCCAGTCATTAGACACAAATACTCGCTCTCTTACATGAGTCAACACCACCATTGCGCCTGCCGATGCTGGTTTGTCTCTCCAGCAAGCGACTCCGGCTCCAAGTTTACCGAACGACATCAAGTCGATAGATATCGTCGATTGTCGATACCTGAACGCCACCGAGAAAGTTTGACATCAACGAAAACACAATCATTCTTTACCTTTTTCCTTTTGTTCCACGTCTGGTAGTCAGAAACTTCTACTGGTTTTTGAACTCATTGGTCCAAATGAGGGAAATTTCTACGGAGTTTTGGCTTTCCCTTCTCGGTATTCCTTTCAAAGGTTTTGGAGATAATGGCGCATAAGATCATCATCATTTATGGATTTTCATGATAGAAAATAGTCCTCACAACATTTTGGTATTTTAATAACTTGTGGACAAGAAGAGTAGAAATCTATGAGGAACAGAGGAGATTGTAGGATGGGAGTCATTCTTAAGTATAATTCAACTTTCTTTACCTTTTTCTTTTTGTTCCACGTCTGGTAGTCAGAAACTTCAACTGGTTTTTGGACTCATTCAAATGAGGGATATTTCTGCGGAATTTGAACTTTTCCTTCTCAGCATTCCAACTAAATAATTTCCAGATAATAGCAAATAAGATCTTCATCATTTGTGGATTTTGAGGTGGGGAAATAGAGTCCTCGCCACATATTGATGTAATGATAACGTATGGACTGGGTCTGTGGAAGTCTAAATGGAAAAGAAGAGATAAGGGGATTGGATCCATTTTGACGTATAATTCATTATTCTTTGTCTTTTTCCTTTTCTTCCACGTCTGGTCATCATAAACTTTTTCTGGCTTCTGAACTCAATGTTCCAAATAAGCCACATTTCCATAAAATTTCAGCTATCCCTTCTCAACATTCCTATCAAAGGTTTTCAGGATAATGGTAAATAAGATCTTCATAATTTATGGATTTTTATGAAGAAAAATAGAGTCCTCGCCACATATTGATATTTCTATAACTTGTGGACCAGAAGAGTAGAAATCGATGAGGAAAAGAAGAGTTAACAGAATAGGATCCATTTTGACGTATAATTCATCATTCTTTGTCTTTACTTTTCTTCCACGTCTGGTCGTTAGAAACTTTTTCTGGTTTTTGAACTCAATGTTCCAAATATAAAGCCACAATTTCCCGAAATTTCTACTTTACTTTTTCAACATTCCTATCAAATGCTTTCGAGATAATGGCAAATAAGATCTTCATCATTTATGGAGTTTGAGGAAGGGAAATAGAGTCCCCGCCACATATTGATATTTTGATAACGTATGGACTGGGTTTGTGGAAATCTGAGTGAAAAAGAAGAGATAAGGGGATGGAATCTATTCTGAGGTATAATTCATCATTATTTACCTCTTTCCTTTTAGTACACATCTGGTGGTTAGAAGCTTCTTCTGGTTTCTGAACTCAATGCTCCGAATAAGCCACATTTCCACAAAATTTTAGCTATCCCTTCTTAACATTTCCATCAAAGGTTTTCATGATAACGGCAAATAAGATCATCATCATTATTTATGAATTTTCATGATAGGAAATAGAGTCCTGAAAGTCTATGGAGAAAAGGATTCATTCTCAGGCACGACGTTTTTGTTAAAAACTCAATAGGGTGGAAATATGAGTACGCAGGATGCAGAGGACATTCCACTGTTGTTCTACTAATTTTGAATTTAGGGTTATTCAACTGTGTAAAAAGGGAAGACAGTTCAGGATGGGAAGCAGTGGAGATTAGTATTCATGAAGTTTTTGAACTAACGATTCTTTTATGATGGTGATAATGAACCAAGGATCAAAGAAATGTCCTGCTCTAGATGTAGAAGATTCGTTAACGATCACCTGATAAAAAAAGGACAATAACTTTGAAGTTAATGATTAATTGCCCCATATTATGTCGTTTTCCAATTTTGAAGAAAAGAATCAACACAGATCAAGACTGCTCAAAGTTATCTTTCTTGTATTTCTTCAGTGACTCAAGAAATTTTTGTAAAGAATTTTTTCCGTTGGTTGTTTTGGTAAGGTGGCAATAAGAAATGAAACAATTCTATAATATCTTATGGTCTCAATTGAGACTGAACGATTCTGGAGCAAAATACCTAAAGACCAAAATTAATTAAGCTTCATTGAATTCATTTCCTATCAAGCTTTTATAGGAATATTTATTAGTCTTGAATTACATTATGTTGGTGTCAGAATTGTTGCTACTAAGAAAGATAATCTATATTTGGTATTTGGAGTTTCCTCATTAATCTCCAAAAAGATTGTATGTTTTTTGTGCTGAACGTGGATAATTGAACAACTTAATGACTAAAATAAAGAAGAAGGCTGAACAAAACAGATCCAAAATGATTTTTTTTTGGGCATGAAAATGATGTAAATCTTTTTGAAGTATTTTGCGTCAACGTATACCGTTAGTCGACATCGCAATCAAACACTTTTGAAATTGAGAGCAAACAGTTTTTCGTCTCCAATGGCTACCCACCATTCAATTTTGCATATTATTCACACCCAGTTGTGTGAACAGCCCGATTGTTTGTCCAAACGTTTCCTCTATTAAAAAGAAAATAAACATTTTGCTACTTTCTCCCATTCGTTTCCGTTTTACTGGTGATCGGTCGATTTGAAAAGCGCACATTTCGTTGTATTGTTTGCGTTTCTAGAATTCTCATTATCCACCATCGAATTTAACGTCAGATAACATTTGGATTTCTCATTCGATAAGAGAGTGAAGTAAAACAACAAAATGAAGAGGAAGAAGAAGAATAAGAAGAACATTGTTGTCGAAAGGTCGTAAATTAATTATGATACAGATCCGGATAACGAACGTACATATACAACAAATGAAGTTAGCGGCAGTAGTGGTCGACGACGATCCCTTTCCATGATGAGCAGTTCAAAAAGGATTTAACCGGGTCAGTTAATGGACTTTCTACTCCAATAACTCCATCATGCGTGTGCGTACACAAACACATAAACCTTGTGGTCATCACAGGGCTCGTTGTCAAGTGAAGGTCAAACTATTAAATTAACTAACTCTCTTTGTTGAATGAATTAACTTAACGACCTATCGATACAATTTTCCCATCGAATCGGTTCGATGATACCTTTAAATATCATTGGTGGTTCTGAATCGTTCATTGATTTGAAATACTTTACGTGAAATTATGAAAAACCCGATGATGATGATAAAGAAATAATTTTTTTTTTAAATTTTTACTTTTAATACTGTGAAATTTAAGTATTTACAATTCCCCCTGGGCATTTAAAGAAGCCATTGAGAGCTCCAGAGGTTATAATCCTACCTTATGTATTTGTTAGGAGTTATAGATACTCAATGTCAGTAAAGTATTTTCCAAAAAATGGATATCTATTTGTTATAAAAATTGTGGACTTCCCAAAACTTCAAAAATTAAATTCTACATTCCTTACAATATTTTATTACGCACTTTCGGTTTTTGTTGATTGAAAATTGTAATCCATCACAAATTTTGATGAGTAGGCATCGTACAAACGTCGTCATGGTCGATGTAAACGTTCACAAATCCAAAGATCGACTCTGTTGAAATAATTTTAAATTTGAAACCGTCAGATGTCGATGCTGGTCGCAGCAAATATATAAATTATCATTTATGAGTGGAGTGGGAAAATTCAAAGGACCTCCTCATCATACACTCAGAGTTTTGCGGTAACTCCAGCAGATGGCTGTTGCGTGTATCTCATCATACGTTCCTTTTAATAAAAACTTGTTGTTTTGGACTTTTGATAGCTCGTCACTTCTTTTCAAATCGAGATTTGTATACCTACTGATAATGAACAGTGAAGAGTTTACAACTTGTAAAGTAAAATATGTAGTAAGGGCTTTATTGAACAAAAAACGTTAAACATATATACATCTCCACACATAAGGGAAAAAAAGTAACATAATTTATTTTCCAACCTATAAATTTTTATTATTATATATCTATATATAAACTAAGCACTTCCCTTCATTTTCCCTTATAATCATTTTTTTCTTATCTTTCCCTCCCCCCTTTCCTCACTTCTTCTTTTTAAAAATTGTTTCAATAGAGCCAGATCACTACCATTCGTATTTATTATCCTTTCAAGTTCCTCCCTCTCATTCTTCCCCGTTACTTCTTCTAATACATGCTCCATTGATTCACTCTTTTCTCCACATACTCTACACAATCTCTTACTTTCTTCCATCCAAAACTTATTCTCATTACACTTATTCCCCTTTCTGAATCTAGTTATTATCTCTATACTTTTTCCTTCTCTTAGATATCCTGGCACCTCATCCCCTTGCCATTCTACCCATATAAACTCCCTCATACCTTGTTTCTTTATCTTGATTCCCATATTTTTCTCAAATCCTCACCTCTTACTATTCCATTACATCTTTTCTCCACCATTCTACTAACATTCAATCCCTTTCCTCTCCACTCTTCCATTTGTTCTTTACTTATTGCCATTTCTGTTAAGGCCTTTTCCCTTTTCACATCATATTTATTTTTTTTCCGATCCCCAATATCTTTTCCTTCCATATTTATTTTCTTAAATCGCCTTCCTGTCATTCCCCAATTTTTCTTCGTATTTTTCCTTCTTGTATCTTCCACCATTTTACCACATTTTGTTTCCCTTCTTAAGATGTAGTCTGGGGTACTTCTTTCTAAACGCAATACCCATTTTATATACATTTTATAAATATTTTCTACTATCCTACACTCTTTCCATCCCCATATCTCGACTCTATAAAAGACTATACTATTTACTAACGTTTTAAATAGTACTACCCTTCTTTCCCAATTATTTCTGCACAATTAAGTCCTATTCCCCATGTTCTCCCCAGCAATGCGTTTGCTTTAGCTGCTCGGTTACTTATGTGCACCTCGTTTTTGTTGTTTTCTGTTAGCATGCACCCCAAATAGTTGCATTTTTGAACCCTTTCTATCACCTTCCCCTTCCATCTCAATTCCTGTTTCTCTTTTCTTTTCCTACCTCTTACTTCACCAAAAACTATTATTTTGTTTTTTTTACTATTCAACTGTAAGCTTTTCTTCTCCAAGTATTTTTCCAACTTTCTTGTCATTTCCCTCATTGCACCCCAACTTGTCGCAATTAACGCTATATCATCCGCGTACGATATTGTTCATACCTTTTTCCTTCCTATCACTATTCCTCCCTCATTTATTTTACTTATTGTTTCTCCCCAATCACTTATATATATATGTTAAATATCTGTGTGCTTATCTTGAATCCCTGTCTAACCCCTTTTCCCACCCACATTTCCTTGCTCTCCCTCGTACCCGCCCTTACAATTCCTATCGTTTCCCTATATAATTCCATTATTCTACCTATCAAATCCTCCTCTAGGTAAAACATGTTTTGTTATTAATAAAATCGTAGCTTAATCTTTTATTATATTGGAAGTCCAGAAAATCTCCGATAACTTTTATTTAGAAGGTCCTATAAATTTATTTTCTGTAATCCCCATGTATGATGCTTCTGGAAAAATTCTATTCCACTTATTTTTCAATATACTGCGCATTCGTGGACTTAGTGGGACAAAAAGTAACAAGTTATAGTTTCATTTCTGTCTCTAACGTACATCTTCATTAGTAGATTCCATTACTTCAAAAATATCAATTCTCCATTACCATTGTACCCTGTTGGAGATAGTTTTGGTTTATAACATTAGTCCTGTAACAAAATTTAAAAACATTAAATTAATAGTTACGCCTAAACGTTAATACCAATTAAGGTAGATAAAAAATCAGTTCTGGGCTAAACATTTAACGCCAATGGTTCGCCTTTAAGAGAAGTCTTCTTCAAATAGTAATATCAAAAATTGATGTAATTCTTGTATGTAAGGAAATTGTATAGAAGTATTTATTATTTTATTGTTGAGGTCATTGCCACAGTTGTGAGTTATTTGCTTACAGTCCCACTTAAAATTGAATGGTTTCATGGCAATGGGCAATGGGTATGGTATGCGATGCTATGGTTACCTCTTCGCATTTGTTTAATTTGGCGTGATACGTTAGTCTTGTTCCACATGACCCGTTCAATAAGCTCCAAGCTCCGTTACCTTCTTGTGTACCAACCAACCGGCAGCGGACCAATTCGGCCGGTACAATAACTAGTAAATGTGTAAATGTTACATTGACCGCTAATCGTTTATACCACTCACAATAAACATTTTCATTAGTGAACTGTATTAATAATAATAGGTACCTAATATTAATGGAGTACAATAATTAATGTAGAAATTTATTAATTCATACTTTCGCACTTTTTGCTCCCATGCCTCTCGAAGGTCAGTCACGCTGTTATGAATTAGTTGGACACACTACTTTCTTTAACAAATATCTGAACTGGTACAAATAATTTAGATTTTCGTATTTAATAAACAGTTTGCTTAATGTCTTCATTAATATTTTATCAAATATTTTATATTGTTTTTTGAAATCACCTTCTTCTTATTTCTGGAACTTCCATTTGCCTTCATATCCCGCAGGCTACTTAGTTATACAAATCGAACCAATTCCACTAAATTTGATGTCCTAAATGCTGTCCTAATAAAAAGTCAAGTTTTAGTATTTCCTTTTGGATAGAAAATCGAAATATATCTCAATAATGCTCAGGTTACTTTTTATACATCATTAAGTAACAAACCTTTGTTTTATTATTTATATTGTTAACTCAATCCATTAGAAAAAATGTTCTTTAGTTTCACAAACTGAACTATCCTTCAGGACATTGAAAATCTTGTCGAAGTCCAAAGTGTCTGTAATAAGATAATTGGAAAAATCATCTCGAATTTCCTATAAAAATATACACAGTTATTGAATATTTTTATTGATAATATACCTGAATATTCGTTAATTAAATTAATTGGAAAAATCTTCTCGGGTATTACAAACTAAACTATTCCTCAGGACATTGAAAATCCTGTAAAAGTCCGAAGTGTATGTAATCAGATAATAAAAACAATTACCACAACTTTCCTGGCCCAATTTACACAGTTGCTACTTATTTTTATTAATAAAATATCTAACTAACTATTTATTATTTAAATTCATTAGAAAAATCGTCTCGTGTCTTAAAAACTGAACTATTCTTCAGGACATAGAGATTCTATGCAAAGTTTAAAGTGTCTCTAATCAGATAAATGGAAAATTATCTCATATTTCCTAGCAAAATATACAGTCGCTGAATATTTTTATTGATAATATACCTGAATATTTGTTAATTTAATTAATTGGAAAAATCTTCTCGGGCATTACAAACTAAACTGTTCCTCAGGACATTGAAAACCCTGCAAAAGTCCACAGTGTGTGTAATCAGATAATAAAAAAAACATTACCACAACTTTCTTAGCCAAATTTACACAGTTGCTACTTATTTTTATTAACAATATATCTAACTAACTTTTTATTATTTAAATCCATTAGAAAAATGGTCTCGTGTCTTAAAAACTGAACTAATCTTCAGGACACCGAGAATCTTTGCAAAGTATAAAGTGTCTGTAATCAGATAAATAGAAAAATTATCTCAAAACTCCAAAAAAATGTACGCAATTTTACTGAATATTTTTATTGATAATATACCTGAATATTTGTTAATTAAATAATTGGAAAAATCTTCCCGGGTATTACAAACTAAACTATTCCTCAGGTTATGGAAAATCCTATCAAAGTCCAAAGTGTCTGTAATCAGTTAACTGCAAAAATCATCTCAATTTTCTTGATAAAATGTATACAGTTACCTACTAAACATTTTTTTTGATAATATACGTTACTATTAATTGATTTAATTAATCACCGAAAAATTTTGGCGTAAATTCTGAGGAAACTAATGAGGCGGGAAGTAACAATAAAACGTATTGGATTATAATTAGAACAAATAAAAACCAAAAAGGGTGAAGTTTTGTCGTCTGTAAGATCTAACTAAGGCTTTTTCAAGGACTTATTTATATATTTATGTTACCCTTTCCAGTTCTCATTTGTTTTAACATTACTCTAGAGGGCAGAAATGGAGCCAAACTACATTATACCTAATATCTATCTTGGGCAAGTGCATTGTGCAGAGTCACATAACCAAGAACGTAAAATTGCCGCGAGCTACTGTTGCCTGTCATCTAGCGGTTAGAAAAACGAATTCTTGCATAATATGACACACGACTACCTACCTATATGGTTATACTATACGTATACACCGTGCTGCAAGTTCATCGTGTGTTATATGCAGGAAGGTGAAGTTAAGCCAAGAGGCAGCTCCCGAAACAAGCAAACTATAAATCATACCAGGTAACGCAGTTCTATCACTTACTTATGATCGGTGATTAGATACGGGTGTTCTTCGCAACCAAGCCCACTTTTGTTTAGCGGACGTTGGTAAATTCAGCCACAAGAACAACTCGTATTACGTAATAATGAACCAATAGTTTTTGACACAGAATAAAAAATTCTTTTCTTTTTGAGAATATTACATAATCGAGGCTTGACGATTTTGCGGACATTTAAACATGATGGTTATAGTTTAAAAATATTCAGTGAGTATATTTTTGTTTTTTATTAATCGCTGAAGGTAGTAAATCTTTAAACAACGTATAAATTAGTTTTGCTCTGTGTAACAAAACGAGACGTATTAACAGTTTTATTCTGATGTTGAGGTGTAAAATAATTCACGCAGATCGTACGAGGTGCTCTAAAAGAAATAAAAGGTACAAGGAAACAAACTTGGGTGGTTTTCCGTCGCTTGACCAAGGGGAACGGGCGATACGATCTTTCTGCATTCATTTCCAGCCACTTGTAAATATATATTTAACGGTTATTGTTGATTTTTATTGCTAGTAGAAATTAATCAAAACAAACTAATGTATTAAAAACAACTGAGGAGGATATAAAAAATAATAGCTCAACACCATTCAGACACTTAATTTTCTAAAATTGATGTCCATATTTGAATTTATAAACTCATTAACTGTAGATAAAATTATAACAGGCCACGTAGGTACTTTTATGACGAAGTAGTAAAATTAATGCAAGGTATATGGAATATTAGCACTAGGTACTCGTAGAAAATGGATATTATTTCCTTCTTCAATTTGTGGCTTTATCCTTGTTTCTTACCAATAAAATATTATCATAAAAACTGTCGATTTCACGGTATCGATATTATGACTGCACTCGTACTGCATGAACAATAGATTTATTTTCTTTTGTTGTATTTTCGGTGATATTAGAAGACTGTAGGTCAATTTGAAATACGGCCATAGCTGCGCTTTATTAATTTAACCGACTGATACTATTTTTCAGATCATTCAAAAAATCTTCTGGCGTATTACAAACTGAACAACTTATTCCTCAATACATTGAAAATCGTGTCAAAGTCCAAAGTGTATGTAATTAAAAATTGAAAAAAATCACCACAACTTTTCTAGCCAAATTTACATAGTTCCTATTTATTTTTATTAATAATATATTTAACTATGTTATCATTTAAATTGATAAGAAAAATTTATCTCGTGTCTTACAAATTGAACTATTCTTCAGGACACAGAAAATCCTATCATATTCCAAGATATCTGTAACCAAAATTAGGTCAAATTAAAATACGACCAAAGCTGCGCGCCCACAGCGGAATCGTTTTTTAGGCTATTTATTAATTTAATTGACCGATGCTATTCTTGAGATCATTGAAAACCTCTGTAATAGGATAATTAGAAAAATCATCTGAACTTTCTTAACAAAATGTATACAATTACTGAATATTTTTATTGATGTATACCTGAATACGTGTTAAATAAATTAATCAGAAGACTCTCCTGGCGTATTATAAACTGAACTACTTATTCCTTAGTACATTGAAAATCCTGTCAAAGTCCAAAGTGTATGTAATTAAAAATTGAAAAAAATCACAACTTTTCTAGCCAAATTAACATAGTTCCTATTTAGTTTTTTTAATAATATATTTAACTATGTTATCATTTAAATTAATCAGAAAAATTTATCTCGTGTCTTACAAACTGAACTATTTTTCAGGACACTGAGAATTTTGCCATAGTCCAAGATGTTTGTAATCAGGTTATACAGGTCAAATTGATATACGGCCACAGCCGCGCGTACACCTTAATCCTTCCTTACGAAACTTGGGCATTGTGATATCAAAACATAAAATCAAAGATTTTTGGACATTGTGAGATTTTTACACCAACTACAGTTTATCAACTACGCAAAAGTAGGTCAGTTGTAACAAAACTGATATTATTATTGTTAAAAATTACATTACCGATGCATTGATGTCACGGATCGCGCGTAACCGTTTAAGACAAAAGGTATACGCTCTATTGAGGAGAGCCTTGTGCCTTCTCCCATTGAACTTCTTAAATTCATCGTCAATTACACAATACTTTGAATTGGTTTTTGTACACATACTTATGGGTGCGTACGAACAAGATTAACGAACTTAAACAATGTTCAAGTGAAGAAATACTAAATAGAGGATCGTCCTTTTGTTACAGAGCGTTTACATCGTAAGCCTGGAGAGCATATTTGTGGTAGACTGACTATAAGTCAAGTAAAGGTTTAATTGCAATTTCTTCACACCTATTTATGTAGAGTAACATAATAAGCGAATTTGTGTATAATAGTTAATCAAGGACAAACGAAACGTATTATTCTCTCTTTCGTGCCCCCTAATGTTGCAGAAGGAAACGTATGTTATGTAGCATACAAAGTAATGTAATTAAGACTGTGCTGTTGCCAGTTTACACACTACAGACTAGTTAGTAGATTGGTCATGTAGACGCAATCGCTAAAAAATTTGACTATACTTACTATATAGGTACTGAAATAATAATAAGGTATTGTGTATCGATTGTGGTAGGGTGTTTAACGCTGTCAATTGTTTTACAATACATATTAATTTACGGCTTTAGAAATCTCGACCTATTACGACAACATTACGTAATTACACTTTACTTATATGTGTTTTATTAATGTGAGTTTGTAAAATGGCACATTTAATGAAGGCGTTGAAAATTACAAAAAGGTTGTAATAGACACCCGTGCAATGCACAAACACACCAACAATTGCATTAGGTACTAAAATGGTCTTTAATAAGTTAACATAATAAAAAGTGTCGAATGGAATGTGCAGACAAACAAATTCTACTATATACCCGTAATATCTTGAAAGTATTAATTTTAGATTGGAGTAAAGATAAAACGGGAATGAACGAAATTGTTGCAATATTTTAGCCCCGTTGGATTGCTTAGAAAGTACCTATACATACGTAGGTATCTATCTTGTAACGTACAATTTTCTTTTCTTAATAAATAACCAAAGAAAAATCCTATATGCTCTCACCTGAATTTTCACGGTTCGATGAGCAAATAACACCTAGTTAGTGGACGGTCCGTTTTTGCAAGTATAATTGATTGCAAAACTCAAATTACAGTCATTGATAATAATCGTATCTATCTATATTAAATTAACACTCACCTACCTATAGCTATATATAAATACAGACAGGTAACACCCAGAAAAAAAGGAAAATCAGCTTAAAAATTAATTACACGAAACGTTGGTCTTCCCATTAGTGAGATTAAGAAATTAACGTGAGATCCTTCCCCTTTAAATGACGAGATTTTACTAGAGCCGTTCCCCCTTATTTTTAGCTTGTTATGTAAAATTTGTCCTTCCATAGGGTAATTATTACTCAAGGGAATAGAAAAAGTGTAGAATTTCGATGCAATTTGCACTTACACTGGTGGACAAAGGAACCATAGAATCGAAAATTTTCCGTAAAACTTTACTCAGATTTTCATTAACCCTTAATATTTAAACGAGTTTTTATGAGATTTTGCTGGATCCTTCTTCCCTCATTTTGAGCTCATGTTTCCAAAAGGGGGTTGTCCCTCAGTGGAATTCAGTTGGACTTCGACTCACTCTTGCGGAAAAAGAAAGAAGCCAGTCTTATTGAAACTCCACTCATATTTTCAATGCTCGATTTTCCTTCCAGTAAATCAGATTTGATGAGATTTTGCTGGACCGATCTCCCCATTTTTTGAAGTTCACATAGTAAATGATGTTTACTAAAGCAAAACTCGCCTAACTCAAAAAAAAAGAAGAAGGTTTCCCCCAGTAGGGTTCAGTGGGACTTCGACTCACACTTACAAAGAAAGAGGACATGGAATCGAGGAACCTTTCATTAAAATTCCACTCAGATTTTCAATGACCTATTCTCCTCCCATTAAATCAGATTTGAGCAGATTCTGCTAGACCTTTCCTCCTACATTTTAAGCTCATATAATTAATGGATGTCCCTTAATACAAACTTATGCTTCTTTGATGGGTTATGAGTGATTACTATTAAAAGGATTAAAGAGAAGTTTTTGAGTGGGGTTTTAACGGAGCTTTGATCCTAGTGAAAAAGAAACCATGAAATCGAAGAAATTCTCATTAAAATTCCACTCAGATTTTCAATGACCTATTCTCCTCCCATTAAATCAGATTTGAGCAGATTCTGCTAGACCGTTCCTCCTACATTTTAGCTCAATAATTAATGGATGTCCCTTAATAAAAACTTATCATTCTTTGATGGGTTGTAAGTGATTACTATTAAAAGGATTAAAGAGAAGTTTCTGAGTGGGGTTTTAACGGAGCTTTGATCCTAGTGAAAAAGAAACCATAAAATCGAAGAAGTTCTTATTAAAATTCCACTCAGATTTTCAATGACCGATTCTCCTCTCATTAACTCCGATTTGATGAAATTTTCCTGGACGTTCCTTTTTCATTTTGGGCTCACATAATTAATGGATGTTGCCTAATACAAATATATCTTTCTTTGATGGATCATGAGTGATTGCTACTGAAAGGATTAAAGGGGTACTCTTTAGTAGGATTTTAATGGAACTTTGACCCTAGTGAAAATAAACCATGAAATCCAGGAACTTCTCAATTAAAATTTCGCTTAGATTTTAATGAACAATCTCTCCCCCATTAAATCAGATTTGAGGAGATTCTGCTAGACATTTTTTTCCACATTTTGAGCTCACATAATTAATGGATATCCCTTAATAAAAACTTATCCTTCTTTAAAGGGGTATGAGTGATTACTATGAAAAGGATTAAAGGAAAGTTTCTGAGTGGAGTTTTAATGGAACTTTGATCCTGGTGAACAAGAAATCATGAAATCGAAGAACTTCTCATTAAAATTCCACTTAGATTTTCAATAACCGATTCTCCTCCCATTAAATGACATTTGATGAAATTTTCCTGGACATTCCTTTTTCATTTTGGGCTCACATAATTAATGGATCTCCCTTAATACAAATATATCCTTGTTTGATTGATCATGAGTGGTTACTACTGAAAGGGTTGACGGAGTATTTTTAAGTGGGGTTTTAATGGAACTTTGAGCCTAGTGAAAGGAAACCATGAAATCCAGGAACGTCTCAATTAAAATTGTACTCGAATTTTCAATGACCGATTCTCCTCCCATTAAATCCGATGTGAGGAGATTCTGCTAGACCTTTTTTCCTACATTTTAAGCTCATATAATGAATGAATGTTCCTTAATACAAACTTACCCTTTCTTGGATGGATCATGAGTGATTAATATTGAAAGTAGATGTTCCTGAGTAGGATTTAAATGGAGCTGATGTAAAAGTTACCTTTATAATCGAGGGAAATTTAATTGAAACTCTACACAGATTTTTAATGACCGACTCCCCTTTCCATTAAATGAGGTTTAATGATATTTTGCTGAATTCCTTAAAAAATCACTGTTCCCTAATGCAATTTGTCTTTCTGTAGGAAGGGGCATCCTTATGTAGTGCTTCAATGGTACTTCAACTGACTCTCCTGGAATAATAAGCTATGGTATTAAACTCTACATGGACATACCATTTCTGATAGACAAATTACGTCAGAGTAGTATATTATTCCTAGTAATCCTGACACTTAACGATTCCTGAAGTCAGTTCTTAATAATAATTATCTCTGGGAGGTACCTACTCGACTTCTCTGGTTCTCTTTAGTACCATTGGTATTTAACAATTCTTAAGACGTTTTGTTGCACTGGTTTCATTTCTCATGACACCATCGTCGTCTTTTACGATTAGATTAAATCTCCACGCGATATATGCCTTTTGCTTGCTTTTTAGGTTGTATTGCGTTATTCTAAAATGAAATTTAGTCACGACCCACATTTGTCGTGATTTCGTGTATTGTAAACCAAATCACATACCTACCTAATACAAATAATTATTATGATAATTAGAGTTGTACTACGACAACAGAGGCAGCTCTACGAAGTTTATTAATTGAGTCTACTCGTACTTGATGAATCACGAAAGTTAAAATTAAATTTTCATGTGGCTTTGTGCTTTGTACCTTCTTCAGAGAGTGACAATAAAAATTAGGTGATGTGAAACTTTAAACCATCTGAAGAAGCTTTAAATTTTGAAATAATAACAATAAGAATATGTTGAGTTTTAGCGTTTATTTGCCATAAAAAATGTTAAAATTACAAACAAGGGTAGCTTGTGTAGCTTTTACCCTTATTGGTATAATAAAAATGTTGTATTGGAAACAGTGATTGGTACCATTAGGACGAGTTTGCATATTCCCCTGTTTGTTTATCGTACATAAATTTAACTGTAGGTATAAAGGTGCTGTCACAGCAGACCACGACACCATTTATCAAAGGCTGCGGTTTGGTGAAAAAAACATTGCTAATCGAACAGGTGAAATGAAATATTAATCGGTTCAGCAGCGCCTATGTACGTACGTATATATGTATGAAGCTCTCTTCGGCATTCTTTCGACTTTCTCCGCGAGATTCATGTCTCTATGTAAGTAAACGCAAATAATTAGTCGAGTTAATGAAGTTGTCTGATGCCTAATGGCTCCGGCCAATTGTAAGTAGCTAAATTGACTAATATAAATTATTCCAAGTGAAGGTGCATGAAACTTGCGTGCTCAAATATATCATCGGTCATTTAGGTTTTTAGGTTGGCGTGCGAACTTTGTTTCGTTGACCTCTCGGTGAATTTTCAAATGCGACTCTTTTCACGGTAAATTAATCCTGTTAGTGCTTCCTAAAACAAGAAAATGTGACCCAGAATTTACTATTTCACTTATTAAACCACTAGTAGTATCAAGAAAATCCTTGGAAAGTTTGTATAATATAATTGAACACTACCAGTGTATTTTTTTAATTTTTTTGACTATTATTAATTATTAAGATATGAAATTAAAAAATGAGTCGTAACTTTCGATAGGAATTTTTAATAAAAAATCTTTTGATATCTTGACCTGTTTAAATGCCAATATCGTAGATACGAAGTGATAGCGGTTGTGATTTGACTAAGTTATGAATAAATTTTACTATCGACAATGGTATTGAACCTTTAATAATTGATTCTGCTATTAATAAATATTTATTAAAGATTCGATGCAGACTGGAAATATGCACTAATATTGAATGATAGCTGATGTGTTATGGTGATGATGATGGGCACCTTGTGCTACTATAAATAAATATCTAAGGCGGTTAGCATTTATAGGTGGCGGTGGGACAACGGTCTATAATTTCACGAAAGTCGTAGATTTCTGCGTGCAGCTTGTAATAGGTTGCCTCGACACACTTTTTGAATATTATTGAAGTAACTGGGTCGTTACACAGCTTTACACTGCTTTTCTCTCGCGTCTACATATCTATTGCACTTTACCGAATGTGTCGGCTAAAACTATTCGGTCACAATGCAATCGTTTAGTCGATGTTAAAAATGAGGTCCAAGGTGTACGTATCTATTATTTGTATACACATATACGTAAAGGAACGCACGGTCAAATAGAGAAAGGAGAGAAAAATAACAACAAAGGTTACAATAAAAATAAGAATACTATTTATTGTTATATTATTGCCAATGTTACATTGTATTGGGGCACACCCTAGACTAAGGAAGAAGTGATCTTCATCATGAGGTCCTCATTCCTGTCATCAGTCTATCAGTCAGGAGCAAATCTTTGTTATCGTAAAAACCAGAACATTGCTAGCTATTTAAAAGCAAAGATGTCATTTAGGCTTCTTATTTTTACTTCTGCTGAATTATAACTCCAAGATGAGAGAGAAAAATCTTCACTAAAAGATCCTCAAGCATTCCATTACTCATATTTGTCCTGATCCAATCCTTGTATTTTTAAACAATTAAAACATCTCACATTACTAATTCTTTGTAAGCAAAGATCTCATCCAAGCATCTTCTATTTACTGGTGGTAGGTTACACTCCCAAGGAGGGAATAAAAGGTCTTCATCACCAGGACCTCAGACTCACCATCACTCCTTCATGTTTTGTTCCAATCCTTGTGTTTCCAGAAATATAAAACATCTCACAGTATTAATTTTTTGTAAGCAAAGATCTCATCCGAGTATGTTCTATTTACTGGTGGTAGGTTAAACTTCCAAGTAGGGAATAAAAGGTCTTCATCACCAGGACCTCAGACTTACCATCACTCCTTCATGTTTCGATCCAATCCTTGAGTTTCCAGAAATATAAAACATCTCACAGTATTAATTCTTTGTAAGCAAACGTATCATCCAAGCTTTTTCTTGTTACTTCTGTTAAATAACACTTCCAAAGTAGGAAAGGAAGATCTTCATCACCAAGTCCTCAGAATCACCATCACTCTTTCTTATCTTGAACTAATTCTTGTTAACAGAAATCTAGAATATCACACATTGCTAATTATTGATGAGCAAAACTTCTTCTTGTTACTTCTGCTAGGTTACAGTACAAGGTGGGATGGAGAGATGTTCATCCCCAAGTCCTCAGACTCACCTTTACTTTTTTATGGTATGTTTTGGTCTAATACTTGTGTTTCCAGAAATACTCAACATCCCACATTGTCAATTATTTGTGTAGATAGATCTCATCCAGGCTTTTTGTTACTTCTGTTGAGTTACAACATTAAAACGGTAAGTAAAAATGTTTATTACAAGGTCCTCGAACCCACCATTGCTCCTTCTTGGCCTGGGTTAATCCCTGTCTTTCTAGAAATCTAGAAGATCTCATATTACTAGTTTTTTGTGAGCAAGGATCTCACTTGTGCTGAGTTACACACCCAAGGTGGGAAATAAAGATCTTCATCTCAAGGTTTTCAGACCCACCATCATTCATTCGTGCCCTAATCAAGTCCTTGTGGTTCATGAGAACTAGAATTCTCATATTGCTAATTATTTGCGAGTAAAGGACTAATTCAGGGCTTCCTTGTGCTACTTCTGTTATCCTCAATTTTCATTGTAAGGTTATCAGACCCATAATCATTTCTTCTTGTCCTGAGCCAGTTTTTAAATCAAAGCATTTTATTATTAATTTATTTTCCCACATTGTGCCTTTAATTTAATGGCTTATTTCGGAGCTCCATCATTGGGAGGGGGGCGTTTATAACCTCTTACCCCTCCCTGGGTACGGCCCTGAATGATCTTCATCACAGAGTTCTCAGACTTATGTACTATGACGAGTTCTTTTGGGTTTTCGGAAAACTAGCACATCTCACATTGCTTATCATTTTTGTGGACAATAATTTCATCCAGGTGTTCCTCTTGTTCTGTCCTGTGTCTCCTTACCTACCAGAATTCAACTTCTCTTCCTTATTGATTCACTGCGTTCTCTATTATCCTACTTCTTCCAATATTTCCTCGTTTTCATCTACATTTCAGTGAACTCAATAGTAGAACGAAACCGTAAATTAGCTGAAGAAACTATTCACGTTCAAATTATCCAAGTTAATAGTTACTACCAATGATTCTTTGGATTCTATCATGTTTATTGCACTTTAACGAGTCGATAATATTTTTGTCTACGTATGTTTTATGCGTTATTTACGTTTATCAAAATGCGTACGTCGTGATGCACTTTTTATATACCAATGCAGTTGGTTGCATTTTCAAATTAACTGTTTTACATTCGGACGTCATTGCTCTCTTGTCAACCTTCACCGATTTGTACCGGAGTGACTTTTAAATGCCACATAAATCAATGTGTCTTACTCTCGTTTGATAAAGGACCTGATGGCACTTGACACATAAGCAATATGCAAATTGTTTGCGATGATACACGCAACTGCATCAACAAATAATAAAAGATAGTGATTAGTGTCTGCAAGTCCGTTCTTTTTGATATTTGGCAATGGATTTTGGGGATATTTGAATATCTCCTTACCCTTAAGCCGAGGGAAAGGAATACCTCTAGTGGTCTTCTGTTTTTAGGGACTATTTCCCTGCAAAGTTCATCTTCCTGAAAGGATGAATTTGGGATAATTGTAAGTTGAAAGTGTTTGTTGTTCCATAGTCCCGACGACACGTTGTTTGACCTGTGACACCGATCATGAAGAATAGCATACATACAAACTTACTAATAATAGTAAGTGGCCTTTGTAAGTTCATCCATGTAAACATTATGGTTTGTGTGTGGTTGGAAATCCAGGGACAAAGCGGTGGGCATCTTTTGTATGTGCAAGTAGACTGCTATATTGGTATAACAGGCAGCCGGGCACCGAAGAGCAACCAGAGAAGATCGAGAGAGAAAAAAGGAGAAAACCCGTCGTCCTTACATTCATGAACCAGTTGCCTGAGTGAGACACAAATAGAAGAAGATTCTAAACGACGCATCCGACGAGTAGAGAGCCTATTTATTCTACACTAGCGCGCGTTAAAATCTGATCGGCTAGTTCATTGGCTCCGATGAATGCTTCACAATAAATCACCACCATCGGAGCGCCGCACAGTGTTTCCAACATTTGAAAATTCATCTCTTAAATCATACCGACCGTAACGTAAATACTTTATCTGAAATTTATCTGGAAATTATACAAAAAGACAAAGAAAAATTGGACTCTACCAAGGTCTAAAGTACGACCAAGCCAAGTGATGTCTTTGAATGTTATATAGAAATATTCTAATGTTTTGGAGAACCTTTGAGGATGTCCTAAAATACCTTCATCAAAAAAACGACAATTTGGGCTTCTATTCGAATTTCCCTAAAACGAGAAATTCTTACCATACGTACATCCCCAATAACTATTTGAGAACAGTTAAGAAATCCGGGTCTTCCTGTTTCTTTGTTTACTCCTGCTTCTAATTAATCTCTTACCAGCCCTTCTTGAAATAGGCAAAGTTCCACTCTCATCTGTGAATCCTTCTTTTTAATATTAGACCCACGGTTCCCTTACTTTTTCTTTTGAAGAGTAGTCTCATCACAAGTCCCTTAAGGACAAAATTTTTTACACGTCTTCTAAGGACTGGAACCGTTCCGATTCCCTTAAAGACAAGACCCGTTTCAGTTCCCTTAACAACCAGATTCCTTACAATTCCTTTAAGGACTGGATTCTTCACAATTTACTGAAACTGGGCTCGACACGATTTCTTTAAGAACTGGATTCCTTACAGTGTCCTTAAGAACATGACTCATCATAATTCTCTTAACAACCAGATACTTTACATACATTTAAAGGACTGAGTTTTTCACAAATTGTTACAGAATTGTTAGAGTTCCTTTAAGGCTTGGAATCCTCACAATGTTTTAAGGAATAAACTCGTTACCAAGCCTGTAAAGAATACTTTCGTCACAATTCCCTTAAGGACCAGACTTGTTATAGTCCCTTGAAAGACAGGAATCGTCACAATTTCTTTAATGAAAAGACTCGTCACAATTCGCTTAAAGACCATATTTATTACGATTACTTTAAGGACTGGATTCTTTACAATTTTTTTCACGAATCGACTCATCTTAATTCTCTCGAATATATTTTGCTGCTCGTTTAAGGACTAGACCAGTCACAATTTCAGACTAATCACAATTCAATTAAATGAGAAATATATTTATAGTTCTTTTAAGGATTGGAATCGTCACAATAACGTTAAGGATTAGACTCGTTGCAATTTAAGGACTAGATTCTTTACAATTCCCTCAAGAGTTAGACTGTTTAAGTCCCTACATAGACGAGATTTGTCATTATTCCTTTAAAGACTGGATTCGTCACAGTTCCTTTAAGAAAACCCTTCTTTTATGAGTGGTGAGAGCTCATGTGTGCTAATCAATTTGCGAAACACTGTGCATCGGCTGACTGCGGCTCTTTCATGTTGGTGTTGTGTCTTACAAGTGAATATCATAGATAGACTTATAACCACTTATTTAACATTTATTCTAACTGGATAAGAAGTATGTAATGTTGATGATGATGATGATGCGGCGACGATGCTCGCGGCCTCTGTCGAGACCGACCGTCTCTCCGGCCATTTTCTCGAAAGACCAGTTTATATACAGATATATGCATTTGTATGTGTATGTAGGTACGTCTGAAAGTTTGTTTTCAAATCGGGTTGGATCTTCAAGTAGTAGTCCCTCACATATGTATAATGTTGGTCGATAAAAAAGCTATATGAATACTATCAGTAATACCCGGTGTTGCTCGGGTAAGAATATATCACACGTTTGATGGAACATTCTAGAATATTCGCGAATTTAGAACTATCTAGAACACCCCATTATGATTAAAAACATTTTCTAACTTTTTTTAACATTCTGAAACATTCTTGAATGATCTTCAAGTTTTTGGAACATTCTTGAACATTACCAAATCATTCTGAAATGTTATAATAAAACATTCTTTTACTCCTTAGAACATATTTAAACTGCCTGTAACATTCTAAAAAAATCTGCTTCGTTCTCACCCCCACTCCGTGCTGTTTGCTGGGTGAGTAGTGACATCAGTAGACGCCTGGCGGGGATGACTAATCGATTGATAATAATTTATCAGTTATCGACCACTGAAAGTTGAAGATTATTACAGTACTAATATCGCTATTAAAAAATGGGGGTTGGTGGTAGAAGGATGAAAATTTAGGGTTGTATGTATTTTTTAATGCCACATTATAAAATATAAAAAATAAATTTGTCCAAAAAATAAAAAGTTAGGGGTGGACAATCCTTATCACTTAGGGGTATGATAAATAGATAGTTCCCGATTCTCAGACCTACTGAATATGCATATGAAATTTCATAAAAATCGGTCAAGCCGTTTCGGAGGAGTATGGTAACTAATATTGTAACACGAGAATTTTATATATTAAATTAAATTAGAAAGTGGGTTTAGGTTATTAAAAATATAGAACAAGGGTCTCAAAATATGTTAGAACCCCCACCAGTTTCATAATATACCATCCCTTGACAATTTTTTTTATCGCTGTAACGATAAATACCTAATACACGTACTGTCTAGTATCCTATTCCTTTTAAATCACCCTATTCATCCTATATTTTTTTAATCGCCCTGTATATTGTGGCGATAAAGATGGCGAAGAAGACCACATACCTACAATTAATCGCACTCAGTCCAGATCGGTTTTAAAGTAAGCTTTTGTCATCAGCAGGTTGCGCACTATCAAATGACCCATCATCCCCTATTTCTTGACGATTTAGTTGCCAACAGAGACAAAGACTAAAAACCTTTAGGCATAATTATAATACTCATCCAGGCTTAGTGTGGGTACTAATGGTAGATAGGGTTGTATTCATCTTAGTTGACGAATTAGCATAAGGAAGTGCTAAAATAATTTTTTTTTATATTAAACTGAGTCATTGAGAACTCTACGTCTCTAGAATGAACTGTAAGTCTGATGCCTGTCATTGAGAAACGTATGTCTTTAGAACGAACAATAATTATCTGATGCGCAAGCGTAGATGGCTAATAAGCGTCAGAAAGTGCTAAAGATGTACAGCATGTCACACACAAACTTGTTGGAAGTATTAGGTATATGGAATTGAGTAATGGAAAACTCTTTGAAAAATGCTTTAGCGACTGCTTTTTGCTTAAAAAACAAATTAAATTTTGTCAATTTCTGTTTGTAAGATTCTGTATGAATGATACATGTCATTAAGTGAGCAAGTACCTGTAAAAATGTTTAAGGACTAAAAATATTTAGGCATAAATAAAACTCATCCAGGCTTAGTGTAGGTTAAATGGTAAATATGGTTTTGTTTTAGGTCTTTTTTAAAAAAAAATATTCCAGCCAGACTCAAAATAAATAAAGCGGTATTTTATCTTAAATATATGGAACTGTTTATTTAGTAGTTGGAGACGGTCACAAAGTTGAGTTGATATTTCTATTGTTCTGTTTACTTTGTTTCCGGTGAACTTTCTTGTAGACGGCACATAATTTTATTTTCCACTCGAAGGGGTGGCAGTTAGATTTCCTCGTAATTATTGCTACGCGATTTATGCTGTTCCCAATTTAGACCTCTTTCCGCGCACTACTCACTCACTAACTCAACCCCCTCCCTATAGTCGTGTCTTTCGGCGAATCCCCGAAACATTTGTTTTTTACGCTCTTGCGGCGTTATCGCTCAGAATGCTTTTAATTTAATTGTTACTTGTTCTCTGCTCTTCCCCAGAAAGCGATAAATTTCCCCTCTTTGTCTAAAGGGTTGGTTGATATTTATACAGCTCCCACTCGAGTTTTCCTTGAGTCATCGCTAATTACTTTTCTTCTCTTGCCGCGGCTGTCTTTTCCAGATCCGTAACAATAACATTTATCTTACTGTTTCGGAAAAAGAGGTGACTTGCTCGTTCAAGTGCACCCACACTTTACAAAGTTTCTTATTGACCAATACCTTTTATGTACTGCAGTTTTTTCTAATGAACTTTTTTATTAGCGCACACGTAATCTAATAAATTTTTTGAAAACAAAAATATCTTTCCTTATTTAAAATTTTGTTACTTATATAAAATCTTTACAGTTCACACTGTTAATAATGTGATTTGATAATGGCAATTGATTAGCGGCAAGATAAAGATTGCGAGTGAGATGTCGTTGGCGACACACAAGACTGGCGCAAGCGTCATGACGCCCAATATTTCCTCCCCCGTTTAACCAAAACTCTGACGTAATGGTCGTAATAATAACAACAAACAAGGAACCTGTAAATTCTCAAGGTTCTTTGTAGTCAACCGCCTACCTTCACGTCGTAAATTGATCAGGGATGGTATTTTGTTTTATCTCCTCAAATGTGTAGGGCGAGTAAAGAAAATATTAAAGCCCACACGAACAAGGGATTGTTTTATTACCGTTGGTACAAATTGTTGCCCACAACCTACAACCTACGAACCAAAAATTAAAAAACAATTGCTGTATAATAAGCGCATTAACAAATTAAATTAACAACCCCCAACTCAAACATTTATATCAGTTATATTTGTAATTCTTGTTTGTATTATCAGCTTAGATTCTTTCAGTAGGTTGTTTTTTTCAAAGTTAACTAAGTGTAACGAAATCATTTTATTTTGCGTTAATTTTTCGTGGTGGGTAAGTATTGTCTTGCCCTCGAACTTTTCACAGGAATTTTTGTGTCGCAGCCACCCACGTTTGTGCGGGTGGACCACCTAGTAACGGACGGTTCGGCTGAAATTTCATCATGTAAAGACAAGTTTCCTTCAATATATAATGAAGACCTTGTCGGATATTGTACCAACAACCGAAGCGGGTTCATTGTATCAAATAGAATCGGATAGTGTAAATACCGAATGGGCTAATGAATATTCGAGAAAAATCCTTTTAGAGAACGTCGATAAATTAATTTCAAATATGGCAAACAGAAACGATTTGAAATAAAAAAAAATGTCAAAGCTTTATTGGGAACACATGGGGTGTCACGGAAAAGAAAATGAATTAAATATATATTTTATTCGCGATGTTTTTAGAATATATCAGTATTAAGGGGTGCGCAAGCGTAGTGGCGGCGAATCAGCATTAGCAGACGTTACAGATTTATCGCCTGTCCCACTGCCATCGATTATATTAGATAAAATGAGTCATTAAAGAATGTATGTATTTAGAACGAGCAATAGTTATCTGTTACACAACCGTAGATGACTAATAAGGATCAGGATATGCTAAAAACATTACATCTTATATGGATCTGAGTTTCGAGATCCGTATGTATTTAGAATGAACTGTAATCATTTGATGGGCAAGCGAGTTGACGAATAAACATCAGCAAATGCTAAAGAGATTCCGCCTATCACTATTTTTATATTAAACTGAGTGATTGAGGGCCGAATGTTTTTAGAATGAACTGTAATCATTTGATGGGCAAGCGAGTTGACGAATAAACATCAGCAAATGCTAAAGAGAATCCGCCTATCACTATTCTTATATTAAACTGAGTGATTGAGGGCTGAATGTTTTTAGAATGAACTGTAATCATTTGATGCGCAAGTGGGTTGACAAATATACATCAGCAAATGCTAAAGATATTCCGCCTATCACTCTTTTTATATTAAACTGAATCATTGAGGGCCGAATGTTTTTAGAATGAACTGTAATCATTTTATGTGCAAGCGAGTTGACAAATAAAAATCAGAAAATGCTAAAGAGATTCCGCCTATCACTCTTCTAATAATAAACTGAGTCATTGAGGGCCAAATGTTTTTAGAATGAACTGTAATCATTTGATGCGCAAGCGGGTTGACAAATATACATCAGCAAATGCTAAAGAGATTCCGCCATCACTCTTTTTATATTAAACTGAGTCATTGACGGCCGAATGTTTTTAGAATGAACTGTAATCATTTGATGCGCATGCGAGTTGGCGAATAAACATCAGCAAGTGCTAATGAAAATCCCCCCCACACTCTATTTATATTAAACTTAGTCATTGATGGTCGAATGTTTTTAGAATAAACTGTAATCATTTGATACGCAAGTGGGTTGACAAATATACATCAGCAAATGCTAAAGATATTCCGCCTATCACTCTTTTTATATTAAACTGAATCATTGAGGGCCGAATGTTTTTAGAATGAACTGTAATCATTTGATGGGCAAGCGAGTTGACGAATAAACGTTAGCAAATGCTAAAGAGATTCCGCCTATCACTTTTTTTATATTAAACTGAGTCATTGGGGGCCGTATGTTTTTAGAATGAACTGTAACCATCTGATGTTCAAGAGAGTCAAATAATTTTATCTAAAGAGATTGTGTCATTGAAAATCGAACGTCTCTAGATTTAACCGTTATTGTCTGATACCTGTCACTGACAATGAGAACCGTATGTCTTTAGAACGAACAATACTTATCTGTTGCGCAAGCGCAGATGGCGAATTAACGCCAGCAAGTGCTAAAAAAGTACAGTCGGTTGGAAGTCTTACATGAAATTGAATTTATTGGAAACATTTTTCGGCGATTGCTTTTGGCTTGGAGAACAAGGTAAATTTTGTCACTCAACATTTTCTCAACTTTGATTTGCATAGGACCCTGTATGAACTGTACCAAGTACAGTACCTATAAACACAGTTAAATGCCTACGTTAAGTGTTTTATATTTGCAATCTTCTGAAGGGTAATTTTTGTACCTAAGTTCTTCCTAGAAATCTTAAAATTGACAGTTGCTGTATATCATTCTAAAAACATTAGCCACCGTCTGTCTAACCGATAGTGTCATAATTGAGTTTGACGACATGAGCTATATAAACGGCCTATTACCTATCCCATAACGAAGTATGTAGTTTGTGATAATTTGTTCGAAAACATATAATTAAATTGCGTGAATAGGTATATTTTGAAAAATTGTAAATTATTAAACGAGTAAGTAGTTAAAACCTGTTCGTATTACAAATTACATTTCTAATTAACGATGTGACACTTTTAAGTGTTAATTAACGGATCGTTCACATGACGTGTCGCGTGTAGTTTCTATTAAAAGTACGATCGGCGACTAAGAAAAATGTTTGTTGTCGTTTAGGACGATTTCTTTTCTAAAAGTTGTGTTTCCAGTCAGGATTGATTTAAGCCTTTTAAACACGGAAAATCTAAACAACTTGAACGATGAGGGAGAGGGACAGAGATAGAGGGAACGCGCGCTCGTGCCTGATGCTTTGAGGGATCCATAAAAAGATTGACTAAATATAGGTCTCATTATAAATAGACATCGAAAATAATCCGGCTCTTGTGCTCTATTTAGAAATACTTATTTTAAATTTTCTAATAATAATTCGCCGTTTGCTTCTGTTTGAACTTCTCAGACATTGATATTGATAGCTTGTAGTGGAGTGTACGATGAACTTTGTATTAACAAAAAGTCTATTAAAGAAACCTTTGTGAATATCCACATCCTTCAATCCTTTGTGAAATCCTCAGAAATATTTTCCTTTTTAATACTGTGATTCGTTATTAAGTAATTTTGTGTGAGGTTCAATGATCGCTGAGAAAAATCCTCTCACACAATGCGTTGTGCCCTTTTAATCGCACTTACAACACAATATTTGTTGTGTGGCACAAACACAACACATTTTGGCAAACTCAACTTAAAAAAATATAAAAAGGGTAGTTGTAAGGATTGTGAAGAGTAGAATAGAATAATTTAACTGAATCTTTCTTATCTCATACTTTTCTTATTTTACTTCCAGTTTCTTCTCCTCAGAAAGCGTTATGTTGTGGTTAAATAGTACATTCTTCAATCCTTTGTGATATCTACAGAAATATTTATTTTCCTTTTTAATACTTTGATTCGTTATTAAGTAATTTTGTGTGAGGTTCAATGATCGGTGAGAACATCCCTCTCACACTATGCGTTGTGGCCTTTTAATTGCACTCACAACGCAATATTTTTTTTTTGGCAAACAACTTAAAACAATATAAAAAGGGTTTTTGTAAGGATTGTGAAGAGTAGAATAAAATATTTTGACTGAATCTTTCTTATCTCTCGTACTTTTTTATTTTCTTTCAGTTTCTTCCCCTCAGAAAGCGTTGTTATATTTTTTATTTATGTTGTTATTAAACATTTGTTTTTAAATATATTGGTCATTTCTATAGTTGCATTTTAAAATT
The DNA here is from genome assembly GCA_029378335.1 of Agrilus mali. Lineage (NCBI taxonomy): Eukaryota > Metazoa > Arthropoda > Insecta > Coleoptera > Buprestidae > Agrilus > Agrilus mali. The sequence continues at coordinate 9,566,193 of CM055663.1, read as the reverse complement.
CTGGATTCATTTTGTGGACCTTAAAGTTTTCTTGTATAATTTTAAGATCGAGCACATTTCAGTATTGGGGGGTGAAATATTTTGGGTCAGTTTACCTGTCATTATTAGCTACAGAATCACCCCCTTTTGCACATTTTTCCTTTTGTTTTATACTTACCTGTACATATTTTATTATAATGTGTATTTTATTGTTATTTTAAATGTAAACAATGAATGGGTCTTTAACATTTTCTACGAGTAGGTAGGTAGATATAAATTACAAGATGATCTCTATCTTTGACATTTCGTATTCAATGGTACGTCCATCAGGTTGATATCTCATATTGATTCGTTTAATTGGACACGATAATTGTTACCTCTGTAGGTACATATTTTATACGTAGGTAAGCTTGTTAAGATTCTATTACAGCCACTAATAAATGCGCAGTAGTCACACTAAGTAAAACGTGAATTGAATAGAAATTCAAACAGCAATAACAATAATATCACTACAAATCTTTGTGACGATGTTATTAGGAAACAAAAAATTGAATATGGCCTCTGTTACTTTTAGGTGCAGCCCAGCGTCTATTGTCATTGAAATTTATTTCGTCTTTTGCTTAGTCATTTCACTAGTTTTTTTATTATTAATGGATTTAAATGTCCCGGAGAAACTAGTGGACAAAGGACAAATTATTGCAAAGTGAAGTGTTTCCAAATTTAAAATAACGCAAAAATCCATAGGTGCCTGGTCTGGCAAACAAGGAAGGTGATTGATGATGTTAAATATTATGAAAACTTTATTTATAAGTTATCAATTGTTAATAATGAACTATTTAAGCGAATTTCTGCCTTAAAAAAAAGTTTTTATGTATCGCAGTGTGTAATTATCTCTTGAAAATATGTTCTTAATGTGTTTTTGCCCTGAGATTTAATAAACCAATTTGTGAGTGCATTGATTAAATCCCTGTTGTGATAACGATTATTTCCACTTGGTTGGAGAGAAATGCGAGACAAGCTAGTGATTGTACGGGTAATCAAATAAAAGGTTTTTATTCAGAGATGAAAATTTAATTAGGCTTCTATCGTAACGTAGTAAATAGTTATGATTATGGTACAAATGATCTCAAAAAGAGGAAGGTTGTTTCTGATCCTCAATTAAAAAGATGGATGACAAAAAAGAAATAAAGGAGATTGACAGAATTTTTAAACGATACCTAACTATTCATTTATAAGAACACTCTGTAGGTAATTTTTTAGATCTAATAAGATTACCTCGTTATTTGTAGTGATTCCAGATAAAATTAATATTTATAATTGACGCAATACTTAATATTTATTTGATGGTGTTTCATATATTACAAACTCTCATGGTTTTTGTTGTGTGAGTTGTACATGAATAAAAGAAAGAACGGAATGGTATACAAATAGTTTTTGTATCGGTTAGAAAAAGGGCATTTTCCGAACACATTCTCCTCAAATAAATGAGACGCTGTTAGTCGTCCCCGACCCTAAAGGACGAGGGCTTATATGAGATGGAAGGCGCCAGGGGATGATAGAACAGGATTTTGGGGGAGCGGGACGGTAAGATAGTAAAAAGAGAGATAGAGACAGAGAGAATGGAAGGATCGGGTGGCGGGTAAAGATGTTTTCCACGGGCGCAAGATGAACAGCCAAATTAATTTGGTGTGGCACGATTCGGGAAAAGTTCAAGGGAGAAAGAGCGAAGAAAAGGGGAATGGATAGATAGATGCGAACGAACGTCGGGGTGCTACAACAACCCCCACCCCCAGATCCCCTAAATTTCAACCGGTTGTGCATGAATTAGCTGTTGTTTAGGAAGGCACAGAAGGTCGAATTAAAAGGTAAAAGACGAAAACTGTTATTCTAAGGACGAGAAAATTTTATCTTGCAACGACGGCGCGTGTTGCTACGTTGTCGACGCACATCACCCTAAATTGTGGCGCAATTTATCGTTCAGCGTTACAAGCTATAGAATACGAATTAATTTGTTTAAGCTCAAAATTAAATTTAATAATATTTGTAAATTATTGTAAAATGTAGTTTTATGAAGGGTAGATGTATGGCTTTCAAAATTTATTTCTAATTTCCATTGTAGATCATTAGGAGAGTTCATTCGATAATCATCAAACTAATTTCTTTTTATGTGGCAGTTAAAAAACTGAATCGTTCTTCTTCGGCATTCTGCTTTGACATTATTTGGATCACTATGCATATAATATAATTTATAGCCTTTCTCTAATCCGGTAATCCGGTAATCCAATATCTCTCTTTTTTCAGCAATAGGTATGAAAGAAGAAATGTACTATCGCGCCATTTTCATTAATAAGCGTTAATTAACTTTAAATACCCGATAATCTATTGGCGACCAGAAAAACAATTATGCCGACACAAAACAGTTATATTAATTTCATAGCAGTTCCGCTATAATAACAGGATTTTTGTAAATTAAAGAGAGCAATAACGTATTCGATATAGAAAGTACTTAGGTAGGTATATTCGTGCGGCCGGCGGAAGAATAACAACAACAACAACATCAGTACCTACCTAATAGTAAGTTATAAGAAGGCCATAATGAAAAACAAGCACCGAATGGAGATGCCAATGATCGATGACACAATCAATATCATAAATCATCAATACTATAAGTTAGGTATGCGGTTTGACCACCTTTGCCTTTCGATTGCTCCGATACATTGTTGAAAATAACCGTTAAAATAAATTGAATAGTTTTTTAATTTACGTCTAGTAAATATTTCGCGGTCATCAGACTCAAAAATAATTGATTGCAGTTATTAATAAAATATATCTCTAATAAAGATTTAATAAAATGTTGAGCAAAAGTGTAACCTTCCTTCCCTTTAGGAACTTCCAGGAATGTTTTTTTTATATAACAGGATGAATTCGTATTAAAAGGAATTTTAATTTTCACAACTTAATTTAGCATAAAATAAAAAATAATGAGAACTAAGTAACTTTAAGTTAAACCCCTGATTAGGTAAATAATTTTTATAAACAGTAGGGTAACAATTTTTTGTGTTTAGGGAACTTTAAACTCATGAAAAGAAAAGATTTCGAGTTGACAAAAATAAGTTGATTAAACTACCCTTATTTGATATGATTTTATTATTTTATATTATTTATTTATGATTAAATGATTTTAATTAAATTTCCAGATGTGTCTCACATTAAATTCAGCTCTTTCACACTAGAACTCTGTAACCCTTTAGATTTTTTTCTTTTTCTTTTTCAAAACTGTTAGAACTAAGTTTCAAAACTGTTGATTTTCTCACCATTAGGTCAGTTATGTAAACAACTTGCCCAAAAGTTGAACGATACTTACCTAAATTTTTCGAAAGACCCGTTCCGTTGCGGCCAACGTTACGTTACGTACATACAAGTGCATTATTTTGAAATAACCCCAAAGATGTGTGTGTGTTTGGTACTTGAACAAAGCACGATGAGCAAATGCATGTTAGTGTAAATACTTTTATATTTGTGTATGTGTAATAAGTATTTCGTTCGTGGTTTGTTTTGCTTAATCCGGTCATGGTCGTTGTTTCTGGTGTAGGAGTATGTACCAATGTTCATACCTACCGAAAATACTACGAGAAAGTATCCTCTTGAACAAACAGTTGTTGACTAGTGGAAACTAATTACGTTCATATGTATGTCATATAAAATATTTAACCTTTTCTCTTCACTTACCAATGTCTTCTTCATAACATTTTCATTTGCCATCTCAAACCCCAAAAGAAAAAATTATTGTAAAGATTCACTATCATTTTGTCCTGTTTGGTTGCTATGACAGTAATTGTATGTTTCACCTTGTACAATACCAACCAAATCGATACTAATTGGAATAGGGTCCTTTCAGTGTAACTATTTAAGGCATAGCAGAGGCTGTGAATCATTGAAGTAAGTATTAGCTCGAAAGGCTCAGGTGAGGGTGTAATAAATCAGTGGATGTGCGTGCCCGAGCACAAGCTCGTTCGAGACCCTTTTACGTGAGAACCTGTATCTAAATCGAGCCAATAGCTGAATGTGAATGTGTATTCATCCACCTCCTCTTCCTCCCCAGGCTCCCCTTCTCGATTTCATCTTCACCTCTTTCTTATTATTACACGTTACGTTTCAAAACAGTGGCGAAATGGGTTGGATGGATGTAGGGAATGTGCAGAAAGTTTAGGAAGATTTACAACACACCCAGGAATATCGTTTCTTCAAAAATTAGACACTCAAACACCAAACAAACTCGAAAATATTGTTTATTGTGTCTGTCTTAAGACCTTTTTATATTACCGAGAGTAATTAGTTACTGCCCATGGTGTTTCGCCACTTTTTCACCTGAGAGTGTCCACTTCTTCCCCCATTTCAATTTTCCAAATTGAAAACCATTAAGACACAAAAATTAAAAAACCCCAAAAAGAACAAATTCGAAAATATTGTTACTGTGTCTGTCTTAAGACCTTTTTATATTACCAAGAGTAATTAGTTACTGCCCATGGTGTTTCGCCACTTTTTCACCTGAGAGTGTCCACTTCTTCCCCATTTCCTCATGACTAGAACTATTTACCCAGAAATATTGTTTCTTCTTTATTATTAGTAACCCATAATAAAGACATTCTACAAAAATTAGCCACTAAAAACACCCAACAACTTATTGAGCAGACATTCGAAAATATTGTTTATTATGTCTGTCTTAACAGACCATCAAGAGCAAGGTGGTGTTAACTTTCTGTCCGTTATGTAACACAACCTTTTCTCCACTTCTCTCATTTTTCAAAGACTAGATCATCCAATCCAATATTCATTAATTAATCTTCTTTAAACTCCTGTTTGGGCATCTAGTGTGATTCTAGTTACCCTTGTCCTCTATCATAATGCTGCTATCCTATCTCCTAGTTGTACCAATATGTCTCAGAATTTTTCTAAACGGTTCATGAGAATAACGGAAAAACTAAGACCATAACTGCAATCGAACCGGCGACCTCCCGAGTGCAAAGCCATGACCTTACTGACTAGACCATTCCGCTTGTTCCTTTCGTATAAGCATAAAGTTGGCTTGTTTTTGTTAAAAACGCGATTCAACCCTGCAAAATTTAAACAAAAGATTGACGTCAAAACAAGATTCAGTTAAATTAACACAATAAAGTGGTATGTACCTATACTTATAACACTGAGCGATGGAATATTTTAGGTATAATGTCGTTAAAGAGATTATTGATTAATTTATGCAGCAATAAAATTTGTCTAGACGTATGAATTTAATTTAGTGTAGTTTATTTCCGCCCTTGCATTTTGCATGGACTACATACTTCGGTTATGTCATTTGCATTTTATGACCGAAAAATGATAGTTATTCGGTAGACGATCCCATATCGTACGACCCACATGCATGTTCCGCCTCTGTCGTCGACAATTACGAGATGTCGACGTGAAACTTTCGGCAGTAGAACAATAAAGATGTTTTCTTATATTCGTCGCCTACTTTAATTAAGACAAACGACCGAAACTCGGGGACAATAATTAGAAACTGAGGTAGTAGCAGTAGGCCGCTTAACTACTGTTTATAGCGCATATCGTTAAACGTAGGTACCAACAACGTTACCGGATGTTGTTAACTTGGCCGCCCTTGTATCGTGTCGTTTCTACCGAGAAAACTAACGCCCACCTTTGACACGTGTTGATACATTCATGTTCGAATGTTCTATTATAATAATTGCACATTAGAGGGGTCAAAGAAGATGCTGTAAAATTACTAAGAGATTCCTGTTACGTCATCGACATAGATAGTCTGCATGAATCAAATCAAGAAGTACTTAGTTGTTGTTGTTGTTGTTGAAGTTGCCACTAAACTTGTATGTTGCATATCATGCAGTCTAGAGTTCTAATATATGATAAGGGTCAGAATTTTTTATCTCCCTGATGGGTACTACTACAGCTTCAAATTTATGAAGACGTATTAGCAATTTCAACTTTAAACTTAGTTACTGCGTACTATTGACTACAACGCTCAACCTTAATGTGCTTACTTAAACTTTGCAGTTTTCTTCTAATAATATTTAAAGTTCTCCCTTTTTCTTTGTTGCAGGTTTTCGTCTGGTTGTTAGTTCCTTTTTGTATACAATTTAAACGTCGTGCTCTGGAGGAAGCCGAACCGTAAAGTTTTCTTCGGAGAATTAAGAGGTAAGTTCATATTAGTTTATTCATTTTTAGGTTGTGCAAACAAGAAACATAACAGAAACTCTTACAGTTTCGAAATAAAACTGTCTTAGGTCTGCCACCCACATTTTAGTAGTTTTTAGAGTACTAGGGCCACGTAAGATGCGAAATTCATCAGATAATTTGTTTATCTACTAAAATAAACAATACAACAACAAAACTGATAGCAGCATGAAAATTGCAGACAAATGATTGTACAGTTTACTTTCTTTTAGTTTTGTTATCTACTCAAAGAAAAATTTGTTTAAAATTTCGTATATTAAGCTTGTACAAATTCATTGAAGTTCGACCTAATCACCGCTGTTTGTTCCGATGTAGTAGTTGGTACATATAACTGGTTCGCTGAGGACTTCTTGAGATAACTTATGCGGTCACTTGCCGTCCTAGGAACTGTTAACGGCGCCTAAGGAATTCACTTTATGACTTGAGGCTGCCGAAAGGGTTGCTGACAGCTAGCTGTTATAATTGACCCCACATTTTGTGTTTCCTTATCATTCTCCATTACTGTCAGCGTGAGTGTGTTCTATTTGCAGTAGTTCCTTTAATTCTAAGCTAGAAGTTCTTTAGGCATATCGGCGCTGTATTATTGATGACCTTCTATTCTGTATGATCTAAAATGCCGCCGGTATCGATCGTTTTTAACAATATTTAAGCAGCGTACATGAATTAGTTTCTTTTATTTTTATCAAAACGAGTTCAATGACCACGTATATATATATACGACAGAATATGCTTACACTCCCTTAGACCGACTTCATAAGCAGTGCAGTAAAGCAGGAGTCCCTTTCAACAGTCCAGAAAAGAGTCACAGTAAAATTTCTTTAGGATGTTGTCACATCAGGGTGTAGGGCAGTTAATTTCTTTGTATAAAAGGGGATCGCTCCAACTTAGACAAAGGATAATAATTAAATAATGGTTTGTGCATGTAAATAAGTTGGTTTGTTATTTTCTAATATACTTTCTTTAGTACAAAGTTTTTAGAGTCCAAAGGCTACATAAGATGTAAAATTCATCAGATAATTTACTTCTTATCTAATAAGCTAAAAAAAGATCCAGAACTAATAGTAATATGAAAATTTCTGTATAATTACTCTACAATTTACTTTCTTTTAGGTTTGTCATCTACCTAAAGTAAATTTTGTTCAAAAATTCGTATATTAGTCTTGTAGAAATTAATTAAAGTACGACCTAATCACCGCTCTTTGATCCGATGTAGTAAGTACATATAGCTGAGGACTTCTTCAAACCGAGCGGCATGGTGTAGTCGTCTAGATCACTGCTTAACATTCAGGGATGCTGGGGTAGTAATATTCCACAGATTGTCTTTTACTTCTCTTCTGTCTTCATTTTCGTCCGTCTAACATTTCTTCCCGCAACCATCACCCACCCATTCCCACTATTCCTAAAGGAGGCTGAACAGAGCCTTTCGCCCTCCCCCCGACTTTGCACAAGAGTGTAGGTCGGAGGGAACAGCCCGCCTACCAAGATTGGTGGGAATGAAACACCCAAAAGTTTTTTAGGACTTCTTCAGGTAACTTGACGTCATGTGAACTGTTAATGGCGCCTAAGGGATTCACATCGTGTGTTGAGGCTACCGAAAGGGTTGTTGACAGCTAACTGTCATGGTTTTGTGCTTTCTTGACCTTCTCCATTACTGTTCTTTTAATTTTAAGCTGGAAATTTTTTGAGGCGTATCGGCGTTGTATAATTGATGACCTTCTACTGTGCATGATGTACACGAAGTGCCGCCGGTATCGATCGTTGTTAACAATATTTGAGCAGCATACATAGATTAGTTTGTTTTCTTCTTACCACAAGCAAGTTCAATTACCACGTAATGGGGAATCCCAGCTAAATGAGACAAACATTCAGTTTCTCGCTGTAGAGAATTTTTACTTCATTTGCATTTTTATGTGTGACAAGTTGGGTTTTTCTCATTTTTTAGATCCTGTTCGACGGTCTGAATCCACATACGTTATGTATATATTTTGAACACAACCTTTATATCGTATCGGATCGCTCTTCGTATAAAGCGACGACTGAAGCGACATCACAAACGTCACGTTTATTTTTCGCCCTATTTCCGCTTTGTAACGGAGGAGCGCGTTTCAATCTGCGAGAATATACATAAATTTTCGTTCGTAGCCGGGCTGTGCGCCGTTCTTTCGCGCTTATCCACCACCACCACCACCTTCAGGACTCTTGCATCTCGTCCTCGCCACGGCTTGCTGGATATCCTGGCGGTAATACGAATTAGAGGGCGTCTCAGGAGAGAACAAACTCTTAATAAAACAACCGAATGAGGAGAAGGGACGGCGTTTTAATTCACTTGTACATCACATTTTAGGGGTTTTACAAATTCTTTACGCTTTTATTAACCCGAGATGAGAGATTACGTACGCGACAGGACCAAATGGTTTATTTTAATGTAGTGATTACAGTACATGTACAAATATATTATTCACCATGTCTGATTTTCTACCCCCTGTTGTTAAGTGCATATTTTTAAGAAATTTTTATTTTATGTCTGCTTATATATATTGTTTGTTAGGTTTCTTCTAATCGCTTGTACCGTAAATTATCACATTTACGCACATCGGTTCAGTAGGGTGGATGCTATAAAAAGAATTTGCGGTTTCCGTTTGTTCCCTTTGTATAATATTAGATTAAGCCAAGGTCAGAAGGGGTGAAATAAATTTATTGTCTTTTCTTGTTCTAATTCTAATTTGGTCTTATTCGTATTAGAATATCTATAGGGACACTTCATATAATGATTTAAATTTTCAAAACTCAAAAGTATCAACAAGTTGACATAAAGGTATTTTGTTTATCCTTTTTCCATCTAGAGTGCTTGTTGCCTCATGAGACGTTCGTTATCCTTAAAAGCTCTTCTTTTCTTCAGATCATGCTTTAATTAGAAAATCGTAGAAGTAACAGACACTCAGATCATTTGACGCGAGAATGCGTCCAATTTATTGACCTTGACCCTTTACTTAGTAAACGAAAATTCTAATTTAATTTGATTATTTTTAAACGCTGCACATTTCGCCTTTCTGCAAGTTTGCATCGTTGTTAAGGAATATGTAATAATCTTTTAGTACGAATGAGTAAGCAATAATTATAAAATCAGCAGTTAATCTATTAAAAAAAATATATATAGTCCCTGAATTAGTGACCGCGATCCTGTTCACATCATCTGTGAACAATGGCATTAAAATGAAGAATTTCATAATAATAATTGTGTAAACAATGGGCAAACGCCTACAAATGTCCTTCCAATCATAACGTCATAATGCGCTTGTTTAAGCTTTGTGTGACATAATTTGTCTAACTATAATAACATATCCACTCATCTATTAAATAGGTACATGGTTAAAAAATATAGGAGATTTAATATGTAATGGTGGATAAATTAAGAAATAAGGTACATTATTTTGAATAATTTTTCAAAAGAATTTGTAGTATTATAAAATGTCATAACTAATTTCTTCAAACTTTGGTTTTAAGAAGTAAACAACGGATATTAAACAAATTTTCAAAATGTACTCAACTTAAGAAAAAGTATTCATAACAAATTATGTATAATTATAAATTTTAGAAGTCTTTTATTGTTAACTTCGTAATGGGACCGTGTCAGTATTTATTATTATTTCTTATAACATCTAATTTATTTTTCTGAATATTTTTAAAAATTACAATTAAAAATTGTTGCCCCTTTATGGGCCTCTTCGGTAAATCTTTCTATTTCTTCATAATATGCGTAATCTCATACATTGCTTTTAACTCAAACAAACGTTTTTTTGCTGCTTTTTTAATGTGACGATGTAAACTTGTTTGCGATGTTTTTGTCTTAACTTTGATAAGGACGAACCATCGTTAGCAGGTGTTGTGTACACGTCTGAGAGAGTGAAACACAAAACGAGAGCGGGAAAGAGATAGACACTGACCTTTTCGTGGTACATCTTTTCCATCAAAGAAAAATTCGTCGTGTCCTGGTCCGAATTAACACGATTGACAGAAATTATTATTACAATTTAGTGTTATTATTAATGCGGCGCCATATTAATGAGTGGTATCGAGAGCTATTAATTAATCGAATTATTAGGGAAGTTTTCATAGTTTAATAAAGTGAACTTATTCGATATCGTGTTGTGCTTTGTGCAACCATAAACTTGATTTTGAACAGTGCATTTGAACGAAACTTCTACTTAGGATTATAGGATTACGAATGATAATAAGTGGTAAGTGGTACATACAATAATTATTAATCACTTTGATCTTTATGTTACATAATCGTCAGTGTTAGGTTTGTTGTTGATTATGTCTAAATAATAAGTAAACCCTTAAAATATTAAATTATGTTTTAAATTAGATAATTTTAGTCGAGCCCGAACGCGCATGTACAATTATAACACCTGACCTTTTTGAGATCGTATTAGTTATAAATATACGTTTAGTTCCAAAATATTTTTATTAAAACTACAAAAATAAATAAAAATACCTTTGATAACAGCATTATTGATTATCCCTCGTGAATTAGTTTTATAAACATCTCTTGCTTTATCAATAACTTTCAATAAAACGACATGTTTACATACGTAGGCTAAAGGGTTAAAATTAGGTCTTTTGGGTTTACATTTGAAAAAAAGACGGATTTTAGCTTGTTATTAAGACAAAACTACACATATTTAGCCTAGTTTTCGATGAATTAAATAAGTTTTAATGGCATGGGTACAATATAAAAGTACAAAAACTGATGTTAATCTTTAAATTTAGAAAAAATTATTCTATAATTTACTTTCTTTTTGCTTTTGTCATGTCCCTAACCCGAATTTCGTTAAAAATTTCGTTTAATAAACTCGGAAAAATAATTTTAAGTTCAACCTAATCACCGTTCATTGGATCGTTTAAGTTAGTACATATAGCTGGCTCGCTGAGGCCTCGTTTAGGTAACTTATACGGTCACTTGACGTAAGTTGTCTCTCTCAGGTGAACTGCTGACGGCGCCTAGGTGGGTCACTGCATGAGTTGAGACTTCCGAAAGAGTGGCTGATGCTAGCGTTTATAATTTACCGCACATTCTGTGTTTCCTTGTCCTTCTCCATCATTGGCAACGTCGGTATGTTCTACTTGCAGCTTCAGTAATTAGAAACTGTAGGTAAATAGAGGCATACCGGCGTTGTCACTGATAGCGGAGTACATGGGTTTGAAACGCGGAATGTTTTGCACTTTTTGAAATTGAAACTATGAATATTTAAGATTATTGCCCTTTATATTTAGCCTATCAGAGTATGAGTCACCGTGCGTTACGAATAAAATTTCCGGTGATCGAGTGAGTGGTTTGATTCAAAATTGACAAAGGGTTGTTGCGTAACGAGTATAAAAAAAGAGCTTCGCGTCCGCCGGTCACACACACATTGTGCATTTATACGAGTACATACTGGAATATCTGCATGTATAAAAGCAAGGTCTACTGGAAATCAGCCCTGCTCGACCCTTTTGGAAAACAATTAGCGGTCCCCATAACTTATTTACATCTGCTCGTAGTGTGCTTTGACGGCTAGCGTTGGATACAACATGGCACCCCACGATTAAACGCTCGTTTGCGACTGTGTTTACACATCGAAACGTTCGACATTGCGCCTAGGCTTTGCCGACGCGCTAATTTACGAAATAAATTAAACTTTATTAGTGGTTCGTCGAAGATTTTTAAAGAGTCATTAGCCGGATGATTCGCGCGCGCTCGTGCTAAAGTAATAAGGGAACGTTGAATCAAGCTGATGGTTAATTGCAGGAAGATTGCGAATAAAAAAATAATTAAAAGAATCTTTTTTTTTTAATCGTTATTCAACCGCCCTTGTATTTACATATCTATTACTAATTGAAATTGATATGAATACAGGGTGATTCAAGGAACTGATACCTGGGGCAGCTGACTGTATTCTTTTATTTAATAGTTTTCTGTTTTTGTAAAATGTGGAATTAAATGGGCTTATGCTCGTGTATACTTGAATAAATAAATAAATTTAAATGAGATAAATTTATGCAATTATTCCCAAATTATTATTATAGGAACATTACATTACAATTTTTGGAAAAAACTCACCCCTATAACCACATACAATCTTTTCAAATTCGGACATGTATTTGGCCCAATTTTTAATTTTAAAAACATTAAAATAGATATTAAAAAATTGTGTGTAGTAATAAGGGGAGTCTTTTCCAAAATATTTATTATTTGCTTTCCATAATGTCCGTAATATTCTTTTATTTGCAAAAATAAGTTACTTAAGATAAAAAATCAATCATAAACTTCTAAGTTTATCAATTAGAAATATTTTAACACCCTGTGTATATATGTTGGATATCAAGGGTTCAATAATCTTTTTTTATACCTAATAGGTGTCTGTAGTTCTGCTTTTCTTTCATTTTATTGCAATTATTTCAAATTTAATAAGGAATGACAATGTTCCCCACTCGTTCGTTATCCATTGACGATATATAAGTACCTAGAAATAAAAAATACTTATATATATATATATATACCAATATATGTTTATATTTTTGTATACGCGAGGACACATATGTCTACGTGTGTATGGGATAATTAATTTGGAGAAGTTCGGTGAACTCAGTAATTTGAAACATCGAGACTGTATGAGGGGTAAAAAAAGGAACTTGAAGGACAAAAGGACTTTGTTATTATTTTAATAAGTATATCTACCAATTTGTGTGGTGTAATTAATTAATTGACAGGGAAAAATATTTTTTTTTACCTACTAATTGCTAGCATTACTTTCTTTTTACTTCCCTGTATGAAGTTACGATCTGACAAATATTACTGATTTACCTTCCAGGCTGACTTGATATTAATTAATGAACGTTAATTCAAATTAGGTATAAATTTTTATCTAAATATTTATAATATCTACTGGACGATAAATTTGTAATAATTTTTTTTATAATGCATAAGAAGGAATTGTTTTAAAACATATTGCAGTTCCTTGAAACTGAGTTTAAAAAACTTCTTATTATTTTGGGTTGTAGGTCCTTTCTATCTATTTAATTTTTTTTTTAGTTTCGAATACATATGTATCTTACACAATACAATTTTTTTTTTAAAAAGCACATTGTCCTGGCAATGTCAGATTTTCGTACTATCTCACACAAAACAGGAAATGCATAGACATAAATTAGTTTTTACCTTTAGTCATAAATAAATTGGCGTTTAGTTGTTTTGAACTAGTTAAAGAGAGCAGTCGATGTTGTGCAATTTAATAATAACGGGATATATTTAATTTATATATTTAATTACAAGTTTGTTATTTTACTTTGATGTTGGGTGAATAAGGAGTCTCGTTTCTGTAAATTCAGGAGCTTGAAGGCGTAAAAGGAAAAGTGAACACACCTTAAATTGGTAAGCAATTTCTATGGATTAGTTTAATAGGTATTGCTTAAGGATTTTGTTTTATTAATTAAGATTTTAAACAAAATGAAGACGAAGTCGTATATGTATAGTGTAGTTTTAACTGCAATTGGTTATTGGTTGAACACTCTGTATAGTATTGTACCTTGTTACGTGCAGTGTCGGATTTACCAGCAGGCTGAATAGGCTATAGCCTAGGGCGGCAGATTTTAGGGGGCAGTAAACTTTGCTCAAAAATTTTTTTGTCTTACAAAAATTAAAAAATATTATCTTATACACGGAAAAAAAACGAGACTTAAAAAATTCAACAAAAATTACAATATTTTAGTGCTATACAGTATACTGAATACGCTAACGTCTGTAGGTATATGAAAAATTACTAAACGCTTATTTATAAAATATACATTTGATTGAGTTTACTGATACTTGATTGAAATTCATGTTCACTACTTTAAATAAAACACTTATATTAAATTTCAATTGTTGTTTATTGCACTTGACAATTGTTTCGCCAAACTTTGGCTTCTTCGGAAGTTATTTGTTACTTGAGTGGCGAAACAATTGTCAAGTGCAATAAACAACAATTTAAATTTAATATAAGTGTTTTATTTAAAGTAGTATAAAATATACTATTGTGATTTTGAATTTTTCAAATATTCCAACAGCGTTTAAGTATTAAATTTTAAATTTAGTATTTTTACTTGTTTTTTAAATTAATTGTTGCCTTAATTTTTTCTTTAGGTCCACCCACACTATTCAATTAATGTGTATTATGTTTCACCACTTAAATATATCTATTCGAAGAGAAATGGGAACCGAAAAAAAATTGCTTAAAAATAACAATAACATATATTATATATAGATATATATGTGGAAAATTAATACTTTTCTTATTGATATTTCTGATGATATTAACAACCTGTTTGAGTGTGGAATAAAAATTTAATAAATTTACACGTGAAAACTTGCATATTGTTGCACAGAATTTCATAAATATTGTACATTTCTTAGAATGATGATAATTAAAAAAAACAATAATGATAATATTGTAATGAATAAAAGCTGTAAATATCCATTCAACGAAAGTTCTTCTTAACATTCTTACATTTTTAATCCTAATGAATTCGTATCAATATTTGTTGATTAGTCTTATAAAAATATAATACAATCATAAAGTTGCAATTTCATTGACAAAAAATTGATTGTGAATTAGGGTATAGAATTGCAGGTGTCAGTAGGGGCGGCAAATTTTGAATAGCCTACGGGCGGCAAATTTGTAAATCCGCCACTGGTTACGTGATTACATTGAAAGGCGTTCATATTGAAACAAAAAGTGGAATAAGCAAAAACAGCATTTTTATGTACATTTAGTCAATAAACTTTTAGTAGGTACATATTTGAATAAATTAAACCAAATGACCCAAAGGACTTTACAAGTATGTATATACTTAGGTATTATTGGTCACATTGCGTGTAAAACGCTAGATTTTACTTACCTAAATACATATACGTACGTATCTACTTGTTCTAAATTGCCTACTATGACAAGTAGATGCAAACATTGTAAATTTTTAAATGCACTTGCAGGATACATGTTACCTACTTAAATAATTCAAACATTTGCCTGTGAAAAACTAATAACTACTACAATGTCATGGTATCCTGTGAATAAGTATGCTGAGGACTTAACACGTCATATTGTTATAAAATTTATCATGGCGTGAAATACATAAATTTAAATAAGATCTTAAAGGAATTTCTACAAAATGCTTTTTTTGGTGCTAATTTTATTATCTGTATTAACTTTTCGATATAATAAAATGCATAAAACTTTTTCTATTTTTTTCAGTTGTTCATTTTCACGTTGCTGTAAAGCTTTTTGTAAACGAATTGGGAAAAGTCCAAAGCAAATACTTTCGTGGTTTGCCACTGCCTCTCCGTTTGAGAAAACTGGAATCTTGAACCAACTTATAGGGTTTTTGCTCCAATATGGTGAGTTATAGAAAATGCATTAATATTTTTTTAAATTTATTTAATTTGTAGTTAAATTTTGTTGTATATTTGCTTATCAGAAGGCGTTAGGTATATTGATTAAATTAATTGGTAATTATGTACTAAATGGAGGTTTAAATTGTGCAAATAGAAATAAGTCAATAAGTCCAGTTTTATTTAAAAAATTATGGACGTCAGTGAATGTGGTCGAACTCACAAAAATATTTATTTTAGTGTCTTCTGTTAATAAAGACAATTAGGATAATTATTACAATTTTATATTACTTCAGAATTTTTTTAAACGAAATTTAAATTTATTATGTAAAGACAGAAAGCTTAACTTAACGTTGTCAAATATTTCTACAATAAAATTTTCGTAATTTCGTTCCATATTTCTTGAGAAGTTTTTAATTTTTATTGACAGCCTTATGATAACAAATGCATAATACAGGACTTTGAAGTTGATGGGCTGTTAAAAGTATATCAATTAGTAGAAGGAATTAAATTCTAAAACTTGGGCTCATTTGGTTATTGCTTATGCCGCTTATTTTAAAAAGATTTTCAAGTTCGATTTACATCCGGTTATACCGGAAGTCGACACCAACTTTGTTATTTTAAATGGAATGGTATATTTTTTACGCTGAATTCGAATAAAACGTGTAATTTTAAGGTAAGGTTGATAACCAACTTGTACACCTATGACGATCGGTTTCTGAATTAATTTAATTTATAGAAAAAAAATCGTTACCGCAACCCAAGTTATAAAAAATCATTACTTTCACAAAATACGAGTCAGATTGTTGAAATTTTTACTAGTAATAGCTGAATATTAGTGCTAACGCCTCGGCAAAATTGAACTAAATAATTTATACAGGGCGTTCAAAATAAAATTCTAAAGTTTAAGAACTTCAAACACCAATAACTTCATTTTTTCAAATGGCACCTACCATATTTTATTTTTTCAAATGATTCCTTTTTTATGCTCTTTCGATTCATATAGATACTCTCTACTGTTTTATTTGGAAAATTTTGAGTAATTTAGAATTTTTAAAATATAAATAATTTTATTAATTTTTAATTAACAGAAATTAAGCGATTTTACTGTGATTTTGCTTTGATTGGCTTCTACTAATTCATATACTGCTAAAAGCCCATCAACTTGAAAAAATCTGTATATCTGAAAATTACTAAAAATCGAACATATTTCGTTTATCAGTTACGATATAAATGTCTTTTTTTTGGGTACGTAAAATATTGTTTACTCTTAGGAAAAATTTATCTAATTCACATAAAAATGCGTTTTTAGTTTTATCTTTTTAATTAGTTTGCTAATTATGATTCGCCAAATTCTGAATATTTTCTGACGCTTAAAATAAGTTCTAAGAGTTTTTCGTTCAGTGCCTAAATTTGGTTACATCCTCATCATCATTCTCGCCAAGTTTGTCTAAGTATAATATTTTTTGTCTGGGAATTTTTAGTAGCGGTAATCCGGGCCCCTCCTGTTCCTGTAAACCCGTTTTCATCACCCAGACCTATAGGAATTCCTTTTTTGTTAAATATAATTCGGTTGACTGTGTTGATGATATTCAGGATGTCGATTCATCTGTTCCAACTTTTTAGCAAAGGCACACGCTCATGTTTCCAGATGAATAAACATCCAGGAATATATTTATAGCAATACAAATTTGTAAAGCGTACCAACACACCCAGTCTTCTATTTCTGACTCGAATTCTTAAAATATTCGTTTCTTGTCACTTCCACCAAGTATCGATAGTAAACTAAAACTTCTGCGATCGCGTTTCTCGAAAGCTTAAATGTTCCGACAATAATACACAGATATATGCTTTGATGTCTCTAAAGCACTTCATATTTAAAGGAGAAGTACGTCTCGAAATTATTTTGGGGGTCAAATTAAATTTAATTTTTTCTGCATGTAACGGAACCAGCAGGAACGAAAATGTCGGAGGTGGTTTTTTTATTTAACGTAACTTTACGACATGTACGTAACTAGACGTGATAATTGAATAGTTGCAATAAAAAGACAACGTGTGAGACGAAAGTTCACAAGAACTTGATGACAAAAATAATTGACGAGAACTGGCCTAAATTATGCAAGATTTTACATTAAATATAAATATATATAATACATATACATACAAGTAAAATGATAATGATTGATGAGCTGAAATTGAAGGGAAAATTAAACACATGGTCCTTTATTGGTTTACGATAATTAAGAAATTATTGTTTGTAGCGGATGTTACTGTTCGGTTGCAATATTGAACAATTATAGGAATAAAAAATACAAGAAATTTACACTAGAGATAACAAATTTGAAATCGTCACGTACATAATTTAATATAAAATATGTATAACTTAATTACTAATTACAAATGCATTTAGTCCTAATTCTAGTCTTATTACAAATTAAAACTTTTGTCCTTGCTTTTGTGATATAGGTATGTAGTGTTTTGCTCTTAATCTCTGCTTTCAAATTCATGTCACCACTTTGCTTGGTATTATTTATATAATAAAATAATTAATAGTAGATAGTCTTAAAGCAACTTTTCAGCTATAGCATTAGTTCTTAAGCTTGATCGCTGCATTTTTTACATGATTTTTGTAAATTAAATTTGATTTTTCTTTAGATCCTCATCCTTTAGTAGGTAGCTTAAATGTTGGTCTTGGACAAATTAAGGCTTTTAACATTTTTTTCGGTCTTTGCTATTTTTTTTATCAAAATTTAAAAACAATTATCCAAAATCTCTGTTATTAAATTCATAATCATCAATGTTCTTGCTGTTATTAAATAAATAATGAAGAGTAGGTAGTCTTATAGGCAATTTGTTAGCTATCTGAAGCTTGATATTGCATTTTGGTCTCTAGTTATAACTTATTTATCCAATTTTGATGTTTAGATTGGTTTCTCGAATGAAAATGAAAATAGTAATCGATCTCGGTATTGATTTAGTTTATTTCTGATTGATTCTGCATTTAATTTGTTAATTTGTAAATCAAATTTGATTTCTTTCGCGCTCCTTTTCCTTTAGTAGTCTCGATATTGATTTAGTACAAACTTTAGTTCCACTCTCCGTTTTCTTTTATATCCAAAGTTTAAAGGAATTTGTTCTTAATCTTTGATTTTAAATTGATAATCGCCTCTCTTCTTGTTTTCATCTTATAAATAATTTTGATGTTAGAGTAGGTTTCTCAATAAAACAATTTTAAATATAATCGATTTTCCGGTTTTATTGATTTAGTTTATTTCTATTTGATTCTGCATTTAATTTGTTATTTTGTATATGAAAGTTGATTTCCCTTTGTATCCTTTTCCCTAAGTAGTCTCAATCTTGGCTTAGTATAAATTAAAACTCTGAACTTTAGTTCCACTCTAATCCAATGTTTAAAGAATTTGGTCTTAATCTTTAATTTTAAATTCATAATCGCCACCCTTCTTGCAATCATCTAAAAAAAATTTAAAAACCCATAAATAGGAGGTAGTTTTGCAGAGAACTTTAATCTAGCACATTGATCAGTAGTTACAACCTTTCTCTTTAATTTTGATCTTTATACATTAGTTTCTCATGTAATAATGAATATCTTCATTGATCTCGTTATTGATTTAGTTTATTTCTGATTGATTCCGCATTTTATTTGATATTTTATAAGTTAAATGTGATTTCTCCCTCGCTCGTCTTCCATTAATTGTCTTAATTCCTATTAAAGCTTTTAATTTTGCTTCAATTTTTTTTTTTTTGGTTTTATATTTCAAGATCAAATCATTTTTGCCCTAATCTCTGTTTTTAAATTCATAATGGCCTCTCTTCTTGCTTTCATCTAATAAAATAATGAAATAATGAAGAGTAGGTACCTAGTCTTAAAGGCAATTTTTTAGCTATCTTCAGCTTTATATTGCGTTTTGGTCTCTAGTTATAACTTATCTATCCAATTTTGATCTTATGATTAGCTTCTAGAATAAAAATGAATATAGTCATCGATTTCGGCAACGATTCAGTTAATTTCTATTTGATTCTGCATTTAATTTGTTAATTTGTAAATCAAATTTGATTTCTTTCGCGCTCCTTTTTCTTTAGTAGTCTCGCTATTGATTTAGTACAAACTTTAGTTCCACTCTCCGTTTTCTTTTATATCCAAAGTTTAAAGGAATTTGTTCTTAATCTTTGATTTTAAATTGATAATCGCCTCTCTTCTTGTTTTCATCTAATTAAATAATTAATTAATGAAGAGTAGGTAGTTTTATAGACAATTTTTCATTTAACTTATACTTGATCTTCCTTTTTGGTCTCTAGTTACAACCTTTGTATCGAATCTTGGTATTGTGATTGATTTCTAGAATAAAAATTAATATAGTCATCGATCTCGGTAATGATTTAGTTTATTTCTATTTGATTCTGCATTTAATTTGTTATTTTGTATATGAAAGTTGATCTCCCTTTGTATCCTTTTCCCTAAGTAGTCTCAATCTTGGCTTAGTATAAATTAAAACTATGAACTTTAGTTCCACTCTAATCCAATGTTTAAAGAATTTGGTCTGAATCTTTAATTTTAAATTCATAATCGCCGCCCTTCTTGCAATCATCTAATACAATTAAAACCATAAATAGGAGGTAGTTTTGCAGAGAACTTTAATCTAGCACATTGATCAGTAGTTACAACCTTTTTCTTTAATTTTGATCTTTATACATTAGTTTCTCATGTAATAATAAATATCTTCATTGATCTCGGTATTGATTTAGTTTACTTCTATTTGATTCCGCATTTCATTTGTTATTTTATAAGTTAAATGTGATGTCTACCTCGCTCGTCTTCCATTAATTGTCTTAATTCTAATTAAAACTTTTAATTTTGCTTCAATTTTTTTTTTTTTGGTTTTATATTTCAAGATCAAACAATTTTTGTCCTAATCTCTGTTTTTAAATTCATAATGGCCTCTCTTCTTGCTTTCATCTAATAAAATAATGAAATAATGAAGAGTAGGTACCTAGTCTTAAAGGCAATTTTTTAGCTATCTTCAGCTTTATATTGCGTTTTGGTCTCTAGTTATAACTTATCTATCCAATTTTGATTTTATGATTAGCTTCTCGAATGAAAATGAATATAGTCTAAATTTTTATATTGCGTTTTGGTCTTTAATTATAAATTATCTTTCCAATTTTGATGTTAAGATTGGTTTCTCGTATGAAAATTAATATATTCATTGATTTCGGTAATAATTCAGTTTATTTCTATTTGATTTGTTATTTTGCAAACGATTGATTGATTTCTCTGTAGATCCTCTTTCTTTAGTAGTCTAAATCCTAGTTTAGTTTAAATTAAAACTTTCAACTTTAGTTCCAACCTTTATCTACTGATTTTATATTTCAAATTTAAAAAATTTTGACATTAATCTCTGTTTTTAAATTCATTGTTATTTACATTTATAATAAAATAATGATAGGTAGTCTTGCAGACAATTTTTCAGCCATCTTAAGTTTGATCTTACATTTTGGTCTCTAGTTACAACATTTCTATCAAATTTTGACCTTTTGATTAGTTTCTCAAGTAACAATTAATTGATTGATTCTGGTATTCATACAAAAATGATCGATATTGATATGTATTTGAAAAAATGGTGTCTTGATTGTTTTCGAGCGTTTTAACCATTTACAGACACGACTTAATAGTAACAAAAATAGTAAAGTGTGGACAGTGAAATCATTTTTCATATGTAATGTCATTGGTAACGTAAGATATACAAAAGGGTTATTATTGCAAAATATTGCAGTCCTTTTGCGGCATATTAATGTATGTACAGAAATCCTTTTGGTAGTTGTAAGTTTATGGTAATCTTCTTTTCATTCCTCTAAATGGAAGTAGTCGAGTGACTCGGGTCGCATCTAAGCAAACCTGTTAAACGGCAATTTGTTTTCATTTAAATTGGTAAAGAAATAATAATGCAGCATGTGTTTGTTCGGACAAAATATGAAACCGACCGTTTCAGAACAATGTTTAACGTTTATGAATAATTTTACAATCCACCACCACTCACTGCACAATCATCACAGTCTGTATTCAGTGATACCAAATTACCATACATGATTGGTATTATGTTCAAACTGACGAAGTTTATAGTAAGTTTGTAATGTAAGTCTATATTAATCCATAGAAACCTAATGGTGAATTTATGTAATATTGATTTTTTTTGGGCCCACCAGCGCTGTTGTGCCATTTTCACCCTAAGGAGAGGAATTCTCTAATAAAATTTGCTTGGCTTTCAGAGTACCTTCTTTAATTTGAATTGTTTTTTATATTCTATTTATTTATCATTTAATTTAATGAAATGGGGATAAAAAATAATTTCTAATAAGCTCTCTTGGTTAACAGATTTTATTTTTTTTTGTATCGATTTGTTTTAAATTGGGGGTTATAATACGATATGGATAATAACCAGCCCTGGTCTAAATAGGAGGTTGAAACTCTTAAAAATTTAAATTTAAGTGCTTAAAACTTGATTTAATATTTTTTTTGCTATAAGAAAGGGGTGTTCAATTTTTTCTGGTTTTTCGAATATTTTTGACCCTGACAAATTCAGTTATTCATTGTGTTATAGTAGTTAGTAATAAGGTTTATGGCCTTGACGCTGTTCCGTCTCGCGTCTCACGTCTTCGGGTCTTATGTACAACCTTTTTACATTTCTTTGTTTCAACGTCTGTCTGTAACACCTTTTTGTTTTGTCCTCCTCGCAACAACACATCGTGTATCAAAAGTTGTGATGTGCATATTAATCGAGGGTGGCAAAACAGAAGCAGGTTTGTTCGCGAGGCTTTTTGTTTTCAAAACGACGTTTCGACGATTTTTCTAACCTACTGTCAAGGTCAGGACCGCTTTTATCTCGCATACAAAATAATTTCGATTATTTCCATAATTGGGTGTCACGGTTGTGGAATCAAATCAGCAGGTTGTTCACTTATACCTATCAAAAAAAAAAAAGAAACGATAATTAAAAAAAAATTGTTCGTATTAGAAAAAACATAATTATAGAGTGTGGTGTTTTCGGTTGATTTTTATTGCTGAAATCGGCGCGATGAAATAAAAGAAAACACTAACACTTAATACGATATAATGAACAAACTATTTACAATATAATTAGAAGAACATTAACGAAGACTACAATACAAAAAAAAAGACAAAGAAGAAGGGGGTAGTTTAGAAGATAGATAGAAAGTATATTGAAGGTACGAGTACTCAAAAATAAACAGAATGGAATGTTATTGTGGGAGAATCCAGGTTGTCAGTAAATCCAGGTAAAGTGTGTGGCATACTCCAGAATTCAGAGTAATAAGTGAAAGTAAAGTTTTAGAAAGAAAATAAAATTTAGAAAACAAGAAAATTTCTCCTGAAGTTTTCAACATTTAATGCTTCTGAGGGTATTCTTTTTGATTAATTGAAGATCTTAGGGTATTGTTTTACCACCTAAAGAGATCAGGGTCTGAATTTTTGCTATCAATTTATCTATTGAAGGTATTTTCACAAAAGGCAATTAAAAAGTTTATTTTTGGCATTGTTGTTATAGATTGTGCTTTTTTAATTTCTCCTGTACATTTGATGCTTGATATTTTACAAAAGCAGAATCACCATTAATTTCCAACCCTGCCAACCTTTACATATGTCATTTACGTGACCAAAATCTCATGCTAAACAGTTCACTTTGGGCCAGTATTGTGCTAAATGTTGTTTGTGACTTTATTCTGAATATGTAAATTCATCAAGGTTATAATAAGGTAATAAACTATTTGCCTTTTTTTTCACGTCACCGTTGAACACAATACCTACCTATATACCCAGCCAATGAACTAAGGCACTCAAACACATACAAACAAGCACAAGTACAAGTGTTTAGATCGTGTTCTTGCGGGTAATTTCTAGATATCTTTTTTTTGTATTACATTGGCGGTCAGCCGAGTATCAACAATGGCAAAACAGGTTGAAAATTTCCACATTCCGGTTCGATATTCGAAGAAATATATATACTTAGGTACCTACTACATACTGGCGCATACAAGGTACATACATACAATCGGTAAATAATGATGGACTTGATTAGGAAAAGGAGTCAGTAGCCAACGGCCAGGTTTGCTTCTATTTTAACTTACAACCAGAAATTCGAAATTATTAGATTTTGATTGACCCCAATCTTGTACCATCCTTGAAGATGGCTAGCTTTTGGTTTTTATTTTCAATTTTACTAATATATCTACTATCAATTAATATCAGGAATAAACGGGATGGGGTACTTTTATCACGAGGTCTTCTTTTTTACCATAAGAGACAAAACCATCAGCCGATGAGTAAGGAATACAGGATTGATCCATATTGTGACTGTGGTAATAGTCTCGATCCAGGTCTGTTTTGGTTCTGGCGCTGTTGGAATTCTACATTTGGGCTTGATTGTCTTTCTTTTGGTGATAACACTAACCTAATTGTTTATTCAACGTTTCACGAATAACACTGGTCATTGTTTGTCTTTTGATTGATCTCCTCATGAAATATCATTCATTAATGGACTCAAAGGCAAAATTTTCCTTGAACAACATCAGGAATATTATACGGGATGGAGTAGGCTTACCATGAAGTCTTTTTACTAGAGGAGATCAAATTTTTGGCCTTAGGTTTCCAAAGACAGATAACTGATAAAAAGATCATCTTATGAATTGGGAATACAGGATGATCCATATTGTGACTGTGGTAATAGTCTCGATCCAGGTCTGTTTTGGTTCTGGCGCTGTTGGAATTCTACATTTGGGCTTGATTGTCTTTCTTTTGGTGATAACACTAACCTAATTGTTTATTCAACGTTTCACGAATAACTCTGGTCATTGTTTGTCTTTTGATTGATCTCCTCATTAAATATCATTCATTAATGGACTCAAAGGCAAAATTTTCCTTGAACAACATCAGGAATATTATACGGGATGGAGTAGGCTTACCATGAAGTCTTTTTACTAGAGGAGATCAAATTTTTGGCCTTAGGTTTCCAAAGACAGATAACTGATAAAAAGATCATCTTATGAATTGGGAATACAGGATGATCCATATTGTGACTGTGGTAATAGTCTCGATCCAGGTCTGTTTTGGTTCTGGCGCTGTTGGAATTCTACATTTGGGCTTGATTGTCTTTCTTTTGGTGATAACACTAATCGAATTGTTTATTCAACGTTTCACGAATAACTCTGGTCATTATTTGCCTTTTGATTGATGTCCTCATGTAATATCATTCATTAATGAACTCAAACGCGAAATTTTCCTCGAACGTGTGAACCTTTTTTGCGCGCACGTGCTAATTGATTCATTCCATGAATGAGTGACTAGAAACCGGAAGGCAAACCGGTACTTTTTGCATGATGAGCGCTTCAAAATGCAGTCTTATCGTTTGACAAATTGCTTACGGTAGAAGTTAGCGGAAGAATTCCGCATTTTTAATTCCTAACGTTCGTTCGTTCGAATAAGAAACCTCGCGCGCGTTTCTACATTTATACGTAGATAGATAAGATTAGAAAACGTGTGGATAAAATGTGAGAAAAGCGTTAAAAATCGCCTCGAGGAAATAACAGTGTTCATTAAAAAAACAAAAAAAAAAAAGAAGAAGGAGATACTTATAAATGAATTACATGGAAGCAGAGCAGTTCGTTAGCATAAGGCGATAGTCACACACCGCGTGTCAATATTTCCTGTTGAACGTCTTCACGGGTCTTTGACCAGCGCATTTAAAAAAGGACGGGCAAGGAAAGCGACCGTGGCGAGAGCGAGAAGGACGATCAACCGAACTACGGAGTCGTTTAACTGCTCTCGAAGACGTTCCAACCGTGACTTGTTCTCCGGAGAATGTAAATGCATGGAAACTTATATTGTTGTTGTACGTAAGTTGCCAAGTGCCATAAATACGTGAACGCCTATGATTACCAACTTTATAATTGCCCAAGTCGCGGCACGGCTACGGCCAGACCATCGTCAGGCTGCCTGCGACTTCTCGCCGAGCACCAGACTGAGCTCGTTGCTCACTTGTTCTTATTGCTATTGTTATTGTTGATGGTGCTTATTGGTACGGACGACTGACAACGAAAATTAGCAAGAAAATACGGGAACGAACCGTTTGTTTAAGAGACCCTGCTGCAACGTGAACGAATAATATTACTATCTATTGTAATACCAAGCATTGCAACACGATCTAATACAGCAACATGGGAAAGACCATTGTTTCTTGGTCTTGGTTCAACTGATTGGTTGCTCTTGGGATGCATCCAAGGGCGAATAATAATTAGAAAAAAATGGCTTTTCTAATATTAAGGGGAGGAAACCAACAAGCTCAAAACATTGGATCTAGTTTTCTAAAAGTCTTCCAAATAACTGACTCTTCAAGAAGAATACTTCGAAGCCATCATCGTCTCCACTGAAAATGTTCGGCGCAGATCCGAACGAAACGTCTGGAAAATCTACAAATTCCATTGGACCACGGCTCATTAGCCCGGAAAATCTTTCTACTATCTTCCAAATAAGACCTCAACACATTTCTGTGTCCAATATTCAAAACATTCCTGAAAGTCCTCAGAAGTCAGACCACTATCAGTTTAAAATACTCCATCCAATTTGAGACATTCAGAACAGTCCTAGAGGTTGTTAGAATTCAGGCCCCTGCATGTTTAAAACACACGATCCAGTTTCGTTTTCAGTATTCAGAACATCCCTGGAAGTCTTTAAAAGTTAGACTACAGCTAGTCCAAAATGATGGATCTAATTCCATTTACAATATTCAAAATAGAAGTCAGACCACTCCAAGTTTAGAATACTGTACTCAATTCCGTTTGAAACTTTCAGAACATTGTAGTTTTTAGCCTTTCACAGCTGGCGTCCTTCGATACAGTGGTTTCTTCAGGGCTGTTTTGAAGTAGTCAATGGAAACTTCTTTTTCCAGGCGTTTCGCAGTTCTTAGCTGACGGCATCTTCGTAGCTGATGTCATCACCACACCACAGCCCGTAAGAAACCATTGTATTCAAAATATTCCTGGAAATCCTCTGCAGCCAGATCACTGCATTTTTAAAACAGAAGATCCAATTCCGTTTCCAATACTCGAAAGGTTTCTGAAAGTCCTCAAGAATCTGACCACAACAACTTTAAAACACAATATTAAAAACGTCCCTGGAGTTCCTCAGAAGTCAGACTACTACAAGTTTAAAATACTACATCCAGATTCGGGAAGTATTCAAATCTAATTCCGTTTCCATTATTCCGAACAATCCTGGAGGTCCTCAAAAATCAAACCACAACAACTTTAAAAAACCGAATACGTTTTTGTATTCAATATTCAAAACATCCCTGGAACTCCTTAGAAGTCAGACCACAACACAGGATCTAATCATCGATATAATTCTTCTCCAGTGAAATATATCAGTTAATAAATCAAAGCAATGATGGGACACAAGAAGTTTTTTATTGTATTAAAAAACAAGCCGACGTTTTGGCCTAAGCTGCAGATCCTTTTCAAGGCAAGTTTTTTAAATTTATGTAACGCCATTTAGCTTGAAAAAGTCCTACAACTGAGAGCGAAACGTCGGCTTGTTTTTTAATACAATAAAAAAACTTGTGCCCCATCGTTTCTTTGATTCGTTAATTCAAAACTCAGAATACCCTTGGAAGTCCTCAGAAACCAGACCACAACAAATTTAAAACACTGGATCCAATTTTGTTTATTCAAAATATTCCTGGAAGTCCTTAGAAGCCCACCATCTTCATTTTCCATATATAAAATAAGGAGAAATTGCAAGGGGGAGGAATACGGTGATTAGGAAAGGTAATTGAAGTACGAACCAGGAATCTTATCTGGACATTGAAAACATAAGCAATTTCACAGGTTTAATTTTTTCAGCAACTCAGGAGGTCTATGGATCATCCTGATTTTATATCAAATTTGCTGCCCTGATTGAAGCTTTTTAATCCACTTGTTTTGGTGTATATATTGAATATTGCATCGATTTCCTGAGAGATTTTTCGAAATATCATTAAATCATTAACCTCGATTCTGATTCTTATAAAGGAATTAATTGCTTCCTCTTGAAGTCCCCCCAGTAGGTATGCACGCCATTGGGTTACTGTGGTGTCCACGACTATTAAATGCGCAACTGTGATTACATGTAGC
Organism: Agrilus mali; assembly: GCA_029378335.1. NCBI lineage: Eukaryota > Metazoa > Arthropoda > Insecta > Coleoptera > Buprestidae > Agrilus > Agrilus mali. Next base: position 9,538,358 of record CM055663.1, on the reverse strand, counting down.
TACACTAAATACCATTCATTAAACTTTACCTGAATGCACGTAAAGGTATTTATCAATGACAGGTTAAGAAATTCCTGTCGACACATTCGAGAATCGAGATACAGTTATCATTCGATAAAATAATCAGTTGCGTAAGAACTGAACGATCTTGTTGTTTTGATAAATTTTGAAAATTCCGAAATGCCAACACCAGCTCTTAATGCATCATCAACCTAGACTAGATTTTTTAGATGAGAGCTCACTTTGGACTCATAAATGTTCACAGTTGACTCATTCCAAAAATATGTCACCACTAACTGTGAGGTATTTATGATCTTTAATGACCATGGTCCTTATAATAAGAAGAATAGTGTTGTTTATTATTCTTGATGTACGTTATTGAGTGTAAATGAACGACAACGGAGTGGCGCGTGATTCGTATTCTGCCTTTTCGATTTCGAAGATTAAAGTTCTATGCAACTTTTCATCAGTTGTGAGGAGCAATTAATGAGATTTAGATCCGCTCGTTCGCCCGCAACGGCAAAGCCAGTTAATCGTTGAGTTGTGCCGTTTGCGTGTGTATTATATCAACAGGGAGAGAGAGAAGAAGGAAAACATTTCATGCCGAATGACAACGGCGACAAAGGCACTGCTATGGCATCGAACGAACAACGGAAACAACCAAATGCACCAGCGCACTTTTCCTTCTTCTTCGTTCCCTAACATACTCTTCTATTCATTCCTAAAATAATATTCGGACAAGGAATTTTAGCCGTTATCATCTTTTACTTCTTCTTTCATACATAGTAAATTCATTTCCTTCATTCAAAATTCTAACCAGGAATTTTGGTCATCATATTCCATTATTTCTTCCTCGATTCCAAGATCTTGGTCCCTATCTTATTTTAGTTCTAGGTCCATCCACAATCATAATAATAATTTTTAATCCAGAAATTCAAAGAGGATCCTCGGTCATCATTTTCCACTACTCATTCCTTCACTACTTCCAACCATTACACTACCGGGATTCTTTGTCTTCATCTTTCTTTATTTTTCATCCATTTATGACTGTCTATTTCTTCTAGAATTCTTGGTCACTATATTCCTTAATTTTGTCTTGCATTTCTCACAAATTCTTATTTCCAATAGAGAAATTCAACTAGGACTCTTTGTCATCATCTTTCTTCATGTTTTCTTCCCATAACAATCTTTTATTCTATTCAATCCAAATAATCAAACCATAAATCTTGATCATCATATTCATCTATTTCGTCTTCTATAACCAAGTTTTTTTACAATACAAAAATTCTACGAGGATTCTTAGCTATCATCTGCTATATTTTCTTTCTTCGTCCTTCTTTCGTTCCAGGATGTTTGGTCACCATCTTCCTTTCTTTTTTCTACCTTTTCAATACTAGAATTCAACCGGAATTTTTGGCTATCATTCATCTATTTCTTCTTCATTTCAACCTAAAAAATTTGACGAGGAGTATTGGTCATTATTTTCAATTATTTCTTTTTTCATCGATAACAAAATTTTCCTTTCAATCCAAAAATTCAACACTAATTCTTGCTCATCATCTTTAATTATTTCTTCCTCCTTCCACAACAGACTCTTCTGTCCAATCTAAGAATTCAACCAAACTTCTTGGTCATCATTTTGTTTAATTTTTTGCTCCTTAGCATTGAGGATACTTTACTTGGATACCATTTTCCTCTATGTGTTCTTCCATTCATAACAGAGGCTTCTTTTTAATCCAAAGTTCAATAACGATTCTTGGCCATCATCTTCCATTATTACTTAGTCTTTCCTTAACTAATTCTTCTTTTCAATCCAAAAATTCAACCAGGATTTTTGGTCACCATCCTATACTATTTCTCCTATAATAGTCTCTTTTCAAATCAAAAAGGAGCAAGGATTTATCATATTCCTCATTCCGAACCTCAAATTGAGGATTACTCCATCGGAAAATTTGAATTTCTTAAATTTCTAAAACTTGAAAATCGTCGTATTCTTTACGAGTAGAAATTACTGGACTGAACGGGTCCTCATGAATCTCACCATAACTCCTTGAACTCCTAGTTAGTCTACTTTTCTTATATTTGGGGTTAAGGATTCAGCAAAGCCAAAATGAAGAGCGGAAGATGCCCTTTAGCTTCTCCCAGGAATCATGGAAATGGAAATGAGAGAGAAAGGAGAAATGAAGATTAATTCTTTGGTTGGTAGGGTGGTAGGTACCTAACTGTTTTGGTGAATTGGCCGTGGAAGAAACCCGAAGTTTCCTAAAGTAAGGATAAGGATTCGCGTGTGCAGTTGGTCCTTCGCCCTTGTAAAGCGAAGTACGAAGTCGTCTATACGTGATTACCGCATTAGAGGAATGTCGTTGGTATGGCGCATGCGTAAAAGCTATTGCAAAACCGACGCCGCCGACGGATTGCCCCGGCACCGCCGTCTGCTATATTCTCCTGCCACCACTCCGAGCCGCCAACGTTGCCGCCGGCGCACCGCAAAGAGGCTTCGGGTATCCTTCTCGCCGAGAAGTTGACCCAATATCTTTCCCGCGTGCTCGGAATAAGAACAAGGATACTGGCCTAATAAATAACAGAGACCCAGCTTACTCGCTACGGAGGCGGTAAATTCTCGCGGAATAAAGGGCCTTAGCATCCCGCTACTATTAACTGGGAATAGGATGCGAACGACAAATGTCCTCTCTCTCCCTCTCCTTGATAATTTCTTAGGTTTACGATCTTGTTCCTTATGATATTTTGTGGCTTTCGATAATTCTAAACACATTATCCTCTTCTGCGCATAAATAGGAAGTAACAACTTACGATTGACTTCTGGAAATTCTGTTCGGATTTTTTTTAAATTACTTTATTTAACGATACAAACACTGGTTTTCAGTGAGATTTAGGATGATACAACCAGGTATTTTATTTTGACATGAACTTGCATTTTTCGGATAATTGGGTACCATTCCCAGTTTGAAAAGCCAAAACTTTCTTGGTGAGAAAATTGAAAACCTGTGGCATTGATGTACTTCATCTAGAATTTGTTCATAAATTTACATTAAAAATTCAGGTTTTTCTTTTCCTTGATTAGCTTTAGATTCTGATATTTTTGCTTCTTGGTCAGTTTTTTGTATCTCCTTTGAGTTTTGGCTTTCTGATCCTTGGTCAGCTTTTCTTTTGCTCTTTTGGAATCCGGCATTTTTGCTCCTTGGCCGTTTTTCTGCAGTTCCTTTGGATTTTGGGCTTTCTGTTCTTTAGTCAGTTGTTTGTGGGACTTCTTTGGATGTTGGCTTTTTGCTCCTTAGTCAGCGTTTGGTGGATCCTTTGAATTCTACTATTTTCTCCTTATTCAATTTTTTGGTTGTTGCTTTGGATTGTTGCTATCTGATCTTTGGTCAGTTTTTCTGTGGTATCTCTAAATTCTGGCGTTTCTGCTCTTTAGTCAATTTTTGTCTCTGGATCCTTTGGATTCTGGCTTTCTGCTCCTTAGGATTCCAGTATTTCTTCTCCTTATTCAGTTTTACCGTGGATCCTTTAGATTTTGGAAGAACAATTCACTACGGATGTACATTCAATCATCTACCGTCTCTACCTTGCCCATCCCAGTGAGATCTAGGATGATACAACCAGGTATTTTACTTTGATATGAATTTGCATTTCTAGGATAATTGGGTACCATTCCCAGTTTGAAGAGTCAAAACCTCCTTGGTGAGTAGATTGAAAATCTGTGGCATTAATGTACTTACATCCAATACTTCATCTAGAGTTTGGTCAAAGATTAACAATAAAAAATCAGGTTTTTCTGTTCCTTGATTAGCTTTGGATTCTGATATTTTTGTTTTTTGGTCAGTTTTTTGTATCTTCTTTGAGTTTTGGCTTTCTGGTTCTTAGTCAGTTTTTTGTGGTTCCTTTGTATTCTAGCATTTCCTCCTTGGTCAGTATTTCTCTGACTGCTTTGCATTCTGGCTTTCTGATCCTTTACCAGCTTTTCAATGGCTCTTTTGGAACCCAGCCTTTTTGTTCCTTGGCCTGTTTTCTGTAGTTTCTTCGGATTATGAACTTTTTACTCTTTGGTCAGTTTTTTCTAGGGCTCCTTTGGATGCTGGCTTTTTGCTCCTTAGTCAGCGTCCGGGTGCTCCTTTGAATTCTAGTATTTTCTCCTTATTCAATTTTTCTGTTGTTGCTTTGGTTTCCTACTTTCTGGTCTTTGGTCAGTTTTTCTGTGGTGGCTTTGAATTTTGGCCTTTATGCTCTTTGGTAAATTTTTTCTGTGGCTCCTTTGGATTCTGGCTTTCTCCTCCCTAGGCAGTTTTTGTGTGCTCATTTGAATTCCAGTATTTCTTCTCCTTATTATATTTTTCTGTGGATTCTTTAGATTCTGGAAAAGCAATTCACTAGGGATATACATTCAATCATCTACCGTCTTTACGTTGCCCATCTCAGTGAGATCTAGGATGATACAACCAAGTGTTTTACTTTGACATTAATTTGCATTTCTATGGGCTAAAATAAGCTACCAATGACTTTTCCTAAAAATATGCAACTGCAATCACATAAGGGGCTGTGATACTTAATTTATAATTTGTATGATATCTAAAGAATTATTTTAACACATAATATTGTTTATGGTAGGTATGGTAATTTTTCGCATTTTCAAACCAATGCATTGATATTTTTAAACCCATACAAAATTTACTTATTTATGGTGTTCATTAATGTATATTTTAAGTAAACTATAAGTTTGACCTACGTATATAGACTTTTACCCAATTACCGCAGTTGAATAAAAAGAAATCAAACGAGAAGTTAGAATGTAATTATTCGTAAGTTGAATGTGTTGTTCTCTGACAGTAATTCTCAATCTTCCACCTTCGGACGATCAACAAATTGCTTCTTTCCCTTTGGAAGACCTCCTTCCGACCGTTGAATTCAGTAAACACTTCACTTTTCCGTGGCGCCGCCCTTTTCCTTCAAGTAGCGTTCCATAATAAACCACTGTGACCTTCTTAGCGCCTGGTTTCCGTGGCAGTCGTTTTAGGGGCACGTTTTCCGCCGATGGCGCTGACGACGACGTCGAGCTAGCGCCTCGACGCTCTCTAGTATCGGCGGCGTCGCCTTGGTCGATTTGTCGCCGAGTGACGTCGTTCTAAATCCGACCACGTGCACAATATTTCATCGTCACCCCCGTCGTAGTCTCTTCTTGGCCCTAAGTCGAGTCGCCCACCTACTACCACTACTACTACTGTCAGCAAGCGGTCGCCCAGCGTCGCGGTGCACCCGCTGTGGGGGAGAGAGAGTGAGAGAATGACAGAAAGAGAGGGCGAAGAAGACGCAGAAGAAGAGAAAGAGCACAGGGATAATGGTGGATAATAAATAAAAAAATATCCTTCTTTGCCCTGTGTCGACCAGATTGACTCGCGTTGCCCAGCAACAGGCTCGGCCGAGGGAGATCGATATGCGGAAGATATCCGCTGACTTGAACAAAGGCGTTGTGTAGCCACCGTACCGACGACGGCGACGCGTCGCAACGTTACGCCACCGACATCAACGACAACGACAGCGACAACGACGACCCTATCTCACCAGCACCGTCGTTCCATCCACCAACCTTACAACACTCAGTATATAACTTGCTTTTCGTAGCAGGAATCAAGCTGGATCAAATGGGCCAACACACACACGTGTGAAGTATAATACGAGTAACGATAAAAAAATCATGAAACACCCTCATGAAATGAATATTATTGCCCAAGCTTCATTTCTGCAATAATTTCAGATGACCCATCCCGAAGTACAATTTTATATTAGAGCGATCAAAAATTTATTTTAGTATATTATTAACCCCCTCCCTGAATACGTATTATTAGTTTTTTTTCTAAAAACACCCTGTGTAGGTAGATGGGAACGTTTGTTGTTGAAAAGTAAGTGTGGTGTGTAGGAGAAGGAGCTGAAAAGGGAAACAGGGTGAACTTCTGCATGCCATAATGTGCCTAATTTCTGCGCTTTCTTCAAGTAGAATCTGAAGCGTCTAAAGTGGTGTTTATGTTCCATATAAAACCGAGTCTTTAGCACTTTAGATCTTTATACAAACACGACTTCCTTATTATCCTTACAGACGTGATCCCCCTGACACCACGGGATTTTTATAAGCAATTAGGGACCACGTTACGGGATCGTATGAAAATTCAGAGGTGGAAATTTATACGTAAATAAAATTATTATTAACAAAATAACTATTATTTAACTTAGCAATTTCTTTGAAAAAGTTGACAATCACAAAATAATTACATTAAATATTTTTTTATTGGTGGATTTTTGATATCAAGTTCTTCACAATTTTCATAAATTCAGAGTGAAGTTTAAATTTTTTGGTCTTTAAATAATTTTGCATTTGAAATATGTCGTACAATGGAAGAAGACATTGTTAGTTTCGTTCGCGAGACGTGTACCTTATTCGGCAATAAAAGTATTTACAGCTTTCAGTATACGTTTTCTAAAGGTTAAATCACCGCGTTTTCCACGCTCCAAACGGAGTAAATCATTGTTGTGCTGCAAGTGGAGCGTCGTGGTGACGCTTCGCGCCGAGACGTTCCGCGCCTGCTGGATCTCTCCGACGCCTTTTGAATAAGGCATCCTGCTCCTCCAGGAGTCGTTTCGGCCCAAATAATGTTTAGATGTTGCGAATTTCAATACGTGTTGCCATGGCAACGGCGCCGCGACGCGCCATATACTGCGATGCAGTAACGGAACCGACGCCGTCGCTTCGGCGTCACACCCGCCGCCACCAGTTTGAAGTCCAATGCTAATCAGTCGCTCTCAACACTGATACACAATCATCAATCATAAATAATTCCGCGTTTAACGCGAATATTTCAACTCGACATCACGCTAAAGTTTGTCTCACATTTTTATAAACACTGAACCGAGCCGGATGCCTTCACAATGAAACGGATTCATCGATATAGTCCTCAGAGAAAAAAGCAAATATACTACACAAGGTGTCCGGCAAACAAATTAAATATTGTAATTTTTTCACATTCATTTCCAAACTGATCTGCTCCATTTAGATCAGCTCCACGTTGAAGAATCCTTATTGCAATACTCAATGGAGGACTTTCCATAATGGGTAGGCAATCTGCGGTTTTGAAGTACATACTTACATCATGATTTCGTCGCCGAAATAGTTCAATATTCAGGAATCAGATCTCCTGCCCCTCAGTCAGGTTTTCTGTAGTTCCCTTGGACCCTTTTCAAAAAAGGAAGGAGTGAGGTAACGATGTACCATTTCAATTTAAATCTTCCAAGACTTTTTAGTGGAGTTCAATAGTAACCTGCGATATTGAGGTACCTACTTCATGAACTTGTCACATGAAGTTATGGAGTTATGGTTTAGTGGTCAGATCATAACTAAAAATTTAGGAATCAGATCTCCTGCTTTTGGTCCGTTTTTCTGTAGCTTCCTTAAATACCCTCCAAACCAGGAGAGCGTAGGATAATTGCGTACCATTCTTAGTTTGAAGAGTCATAACCTTCTTGGTTGTTAAATTGAAAATCTGTAGCATTGATGTACTTCATCTAGAGTTTAGTCATAGATTAACATTCAGAATTCAGGTTTTTCTGTCTTTGAGTAACTTTGGATTCCGATCTCTTTGCTTTTTGGTCAGCTTGTGAGTTTTGACTTTCTGGCTCTTGGTCAGTTTTTTTGTGGTTTCTTTGTATTCTAGCATTTCCTACTTGGTCAGTATTTCTGTGACTGCTTTGCATTCTGGTTTTTTGATCCTTGGTCAGCTTTTCTATGGCTCTTTTGGAATCCGGCCTTTTTGCTCCTTGGCCAGTTTTCTGCAGCTCCTTTGGATCCTGGGCCTCAGCTCATAAGTCAGCTTTTTCTGGGGCTCCTTTGGATGTTGGCTTTTTGCTCCTTAGTCAGCGTTTGGGTTGTTCCTTTGAATTTTGGTATTTTCTCCTTATTCAATTTTTAAGTTGTTACTTTGGGTTCTTGCTTTCTGATCTTCAGTCAGTTTTTCTGTGCTTTGAAATCTGGCCTTTCTGGTCTTTGATCACTATTTGCTGTGGCTCTTTTGGATTCTGGCTTTCTGCTCCTTAGGTAGCTTTTGTGTGGCTCATTTGAATTCCAGTATTTCTTCTCCTTATTCAGTTTTTCTATTAATCCTTCAGATTCTGGAAGAGCAATTCACCACGGATATACATTCAATCATCTACCGTCTTTACCTTGCCCTAATCTTCCTCTTTTCATCCACTAATTCCTACGACTCCTGAAGAGGACAAAGTGACCAAAAGGCACATCACTGTGAATGCCGATCAACTCTCAATGGTGTTAATTAAACACCACGAAGTTTTTGAACAGAGACTCGATTCGAAATTGGAAATTAGTTTTTATTCTTAATTTATCCACAAGTCTACTTTTGAAAAGTAGATATAACTGCAATATCTATAATGTGAGATCGGCTTTAGGTTTCGCTCATTACAACATTGATCGCAGCTTGTATATTTGTACACGTATGTAGTGGTATTACAGTATCTACTCTCAATCCACAACCTACTAAAATTTTGAGTGTGTATATACTGCGGCAAACAATGCAATTAATATCTGTTTAGCTTCGTTGTGAAGTTATTAGCGCGTATCGTTGGAAAAGCGGCTAAAAACAATGCCGAAAATGTATGTTGTTGTAGATGTGAATCGCTGCAGGAGATCGTTCGCGTAAAATGCCTGGTAACACCTCCATGATAGGTTTGATTGAGGAGGTCAGCGGCTCCGTTATTAGTCAGTCGATACCGTCGATCATTATCTAACGATTTTGGTATGTTGTGTTTGTCTACACGAAAGATCGTGAGCCCGACGTTTCAAATGAGATTTGTAATACTAATTGGTTTTGTGAAGTGAAGGTGGCCTTTTTTATCTTTGCAAAAGGGTATTAATAATGTGTAAATTGATTTAAGATTGTTTTGGTCCTGAATTTAAACCAAATTTTTTCCAAAAAAGGGTTATTGGTTATTTTTCAAATAAATACATTTAGATGAAGGCACTTGTGAACCAGTGACGAGTTTCTTGACAATGTTCTCTGTTTGTTTCAGATCCAATAGCACGAGATTTCAAGATTCTTAGATTGGCCATTTCAGTTTTGGGCTTATAATCCGAACAGCGTTTTCTTTATTATTGGATTTCCGATATATTTCCAAAGATGTCAACAGAATCTTCAATGAAATCCTTTCACTCAAGGAAGTCCATCAATTCGTGGATTCTCATAGTTTCAAGCAAATGCGAATGAAATTTGTTTACATCTTCAATGAAATTGTTTCGTTCCTCAATCTTGGGCAGTGTGGTCTCCCGATTGGATTGTGGATATGGTCCCAATGAAATTTTCCTTCACTCTTGAATTTTTGGAGTATCTTCAGTCAATTAATCTTATTCCCAATCATAACACATTTCCTTCTTTTACGAAATATTTCCATGGAAGTCAGAAGCACCTTCAATGGAATCGCATCCCCTGTGGGTTTTTGGCAATTCGAAAAAGTCATCGATTTATGGATTTTGATATGGTTTCAATTAGGATTTTGAATGCATTTTCAACAAAATATGCAATTATTCAATTTTGGACTTTCTTCTACATAACTGTCGTTTCATTCAAGCTTTTTGGATAGGGAAATTTCGAAGATGTCGTTTCCTCATTGGATTTTTGGCACATCTTCAGTGAAGTGAAGTAACGTTATTCCCAGTCTTCATCATTATTTTAATATCCTTATAAGGATTTGAGGTTCTTCACCATATGGCTGTCTGACTCATCGCAAATGGTGCAATTCGTGGAGTGGTAAGTTATTACATGTTATATAGTTATTAAATTCCAATAATTATTTTCATAATTAGTATTTTTCTGGGAAAACTAAAATTGACGTCATTTTCACGTATGTCCTATTTGAAGTTTTTGTTCTGTTTCAGGGCGAATCTTTTGTGCTGGTTTTCGACATCTTCCATAGAGTTGAACGAATCAATGAATGACTAGGAGGAATTTAAGTCGAGGTCAGCCTCCATCCAGGCAAGTAGCTTTGTTACTTTATGAATGAATTTTTTACTTATCATCGTGCCCTTTATGTGGAATTAAATCTCTCGGCTTATATAATGCGTTGGAAATAAATCTCTGTAGGCGTAACAAGTCTCTTAATAAACTTAGATCTTTTCAGGTCATTTTGACTTCCTTATAACCGATAGAAAATTAATTTTTGTTGCGGTAAGGCGTGCGTCAACTAAAAAGTGTATTATGAGTAAATTCTTTGCTATTGTCTGTAATACTGAATATATTTTTTTTAAAATTAGATCAGTCCTCGTCCCCCGATAACTCGTCATTTTCTCAATTACATTTTCTCATGATATACACGAGGTGGTCGTATGAGCGTGTTCTCTAATCAAATAAACTTGCATGTATCACTTAATTTGCTGATTCATCATTGATGGGGTACATTACATCAATTTTCGATTATTTCGATCAATGGCGTGCACTACGAGGACAATACATTTTCAAAAATTTCTTTAAAAAACTCCACACTCCGGATTATTTCTAAGACCATTTTGTGTCTTGGTTATTTAAGACGAACAATCCTTCTTAGCATAAATAATCAAAATTGTGAATAAAAAAAGTAAAGAATCGTTTCTCAAAGTGCGCCACTGAAATGACGAGGGTGGATGATTTGTAACCCCGGTCTAGTTAGAACTGTGGGAGGCCTCATATTCCCATCAACTTCGATCCCCCGTTTTCGGGATGCATGTTAACCGAGGGTCATCTCATATAGCGTCACTGCTTTTTTCTTTTGTGAGAATGAATTGGAAATATGGATTGACTGGGGGATGCTGACGCTTAACCAACCCGCATGCTTTATATTGTATTAGGTTTTTTATCGGCACTCGTAATATAATTTCTTTACCCTGTTAATTTAATTACAAACTAATTTTGGTTGAAATTTATCAAGACTGGGTCGGTTTTAGTATTTCATATACTTACATTTTCCAGAATCATTTAGAGTATTTTTGGCAAAATAAATTACGAATTTGGCTTGATTTGTTAGTACTTAAATTAGTTTGTCACTTCCATATGGGTGTATTTATGGGGGAAGGTAGATGAATACATTGGCATAGGTAGGAAGGTAGCAAACATCAATATTACGCCATTAAATTACGTAAGCTCTCGAAATTACATTACTGATGCATTTGGTGTGCCCTACAGCCCTTTGATTAGCTTAATGTACATACCTATATGGATATATACATACAAATACATAAGTGTATGTATAAACTCGTATATATTCCGGTATATATGGAGCCGGACGGGGTAGCGCCAGGATGCTTTGTGTAAAGGCAAGCGAGAACATATTGTTTCGAAACTGTTTTACGAACATCGCCCGAAAGGTAATTAATTAACCTCAAGTTGACCATTTCGTCAGTCAATCTGTCATCGTAATTTAACGACAAAAACATGATGCGTGTTCCGATTTAAATAATCATAGTTGTCATATAAACTAAATGGATTGATAATTGGGTTTATTTTGTCGTTTGGACAGGTTTTATTCATAGTATTTATATACAGGGTGTCTCATATGATAGTTATATGAGGAGGGTCAGACTGCCAACTGTAAGGGAGCAACTGTTGCCTTGATTTTATTGGCTAATCTTACTGAACACGCAGCTAATAAAATCTAGGTACTCTGTACACTTTATTCATCCTCTCCTGAGAAGCTTCGCTCCCCTGCTCTGTCTGGAATTGCAAAACATTATTTAGCATACATTAGGGATATTTTGGATAACCGTCTTAAAGTTTTCTACATTTGTTAATCGCTTTGGTACAGTTTTTTCGACACCCTGTATGTATCTGTACATTCATACAAACGCTAAAATATTACAAAAATTCTCAATTAGAAGTTGCCTTCAAAAAACATTCTTGGCTCCATTCAAGTCTTATTAGTGATATTTAATAAAACGGTTGCATTTTTAGATATTATCCTATTTTTTTTTTTCGTCTTGTCTTAGGGGCACATTTTCTTTTCTTTTGTTATTTTATTTTAGAAATTTTGTTATATACTTAAATTATAAAATTGTAATAAAAGAAATTGTTACAGAAGTGGCGCTCTTAATAATAAAGAATTCCAGGAGTCCTTGCCTTCGCTTATTAGAGGTGAGTACTTTTTAAATTTACTAACTTTCCTTTTCTGTTAAATATTCTATTCTACCTGACTCTTTATACTTTATTTAGATGTATATAATTGTATTAATTTGTTGCAGAAAGAGTTACCTGACGTGATGGAGGATTCCAGGAGTCCTGCAGCCATCTGTCGAGATGAAGGAATCTACCCTTCGCACATGGGTAAGCCATTCTTCTTTTTAAATTTTGAAGGAAGGTGACTGTTTGTTTTATTTCATATTAAAATTGAATTTTAACATAAATTGTATTCGTATTTTTTATATTTCACACCTAAATTTATTCCAAATTCAATTATGTATTATAATTAATGCATTTATATTTCAAAACTTTTATTTTAGTTTTTTGTTTTGCTGCTTTCATAGTAATTATCTACTTCATAATTTCATATTAATCTAAACACAATTGTTTTTATTTTGAATATATTTTTCATGCAATTTAATTATTTATCTATTTCAAATTAGTTGTTTAATTTTATATTAATTGTTTCTATGCGTTTCTAATTTTTTTGAGTTTGTGTTGATCTAGAAATAATTATTTTTTAAATTAAGACAAGACTTCACCTTCGACAATATTTTGTAATTTGCATTACTTTTTGCCTATTTCTTTTTTATTGTTCTTTTTTTTTATTAAATTAACACACGTGTAGAACATTAACAGCATTTATGATATAAAACTTTTTAATTAGTTAGGTACATTGTTTAAGGAAGAATTATGTATAAAATTTTATTATGGAAATAAATTAATTTAATGATTCATCTAATGATTTTGCATTTTAAACACGTGGAAGTTTTCTGAAATACTTAATTTTGTTAATGTTTCGAAATAAATTTATTGTTTTTTTTTTTAATACTAGGTATTAGAAATCATTAATGAAGTTTATAAATAGTATAATGATTATTTTTTCAAAAGAGTCAGGAAAAGCCTGTTTTCTTAAAGTGAATTTGTTTTTATTGGTTGTTATTTATAACAAATTTTAAATAATATTAAACAAATAGGTAATACACTTATTTTTCAGTTCGCAGCACATGAAATTTGAATTTCACTTTACATTTTAAAAAAAAAAGAAAGGCACGTTTGAGTCACATCTGTAATAAAAAGGAGGTGGGTAAAATTTCTAGTAATTTTCGCCCATCGCAGTCATGAAATTTCAGAATTTTGTTTAAAGCTATTTTATTATATTTATAGGAGGTTCAGGTATTTGCCTTTACATTTAAATAAAATTGATAAGAAAAAAATCGCATATTACGAATACATTTTTTTTTAATAAAATATCGAAAAAACACTGATAATGGCAAAAATTCAAGAAATATCCCAAATTTGATTTTTTTTAAACGAGTTCATTTTTATCAATTTAATAAATAAATAATTTAAATATAAAGATAAATAATAACATCATAAAAAGTCTAATCAAGATTTTGAATTTTCATAACCATGATGGGCGAAAATTACTAGGAATAAATATTACTCACCTCCTTTACGCATTTTAGGACTCTGTAGGCATAGATGAACCTACTCTTGCACAAATTACACACAAATTTACGTACAACACGACTGCACTTCACACATTTTTTAAATTAAATTTTTACATTAAATACATGCTTATGTAAATTTGGTTTACTTTTAAGATTCATACACATACTAAATCAATACCCTTGTCAAAATACATACAAGCTTACAAAACTTATGTACATACACACATTGAATACTTGCTTATGTAAAATTTATTTTACTCACTTTAATACTCATTAAATTATTACACTTGCACTTATTATACACATGTATGACAAATATACACATGTATACAAAATTTATATACACACACAACACATGTATGGATGTACTTCACAGATACGTACAAATACACCTCGAACTTTGCTTATGTATAGTGTACGCACTTAAGACGCAAAGAGTCTAAATGCATTCACTTGCACAAATTTCACATAAATAAACTTTACATTTATTTCATGTACTTATACTTACATAAATCATCACACTTACCTTTAATTAGATACTAATTAATGTTTTTTATTTTTCAGATTCCAGTAGAAGAGGATCTCCGCCACGTGAGGTGGTTCCGTCCGCAGCGGGATGACCCCTTTCGTCGGGAGTTATCCTGGCCACTGGGGCCGATCTTGTCCATGACGGGATAAACTTCTGTGGATGGGATTGTCATCAATGGAAGGGGTTGTACCACAGTGGTCAAGAAAAACAACCCTTACCATTGAAGACAATCTCACTTGCTGGGGTTTATCCTGTCATACACTGGATCATCCCTGGCGTCCAAGATAAACTACCTACTAAAGGGTTCACACCTCTTCGGACAAAACCACTCACCACCACCGAGGTGGTTCCTTCCATCGGGGGTAACCCCTTTCGTTGGGGGTTGTCCTGGCCTCCGGGGTCAATCCTGTCCATGACAGGATATGCCTTGGTGGGTAGGGTTGCCATCAATGGAAGGGGTTGTTACCTTTTGGTTGAATACTTGACCAATGGGGTAACAACCCTTACTATTGAAGGTAATCTTACCTTTTGGGGGTTAATCTTGTCATGAACAGGATCATCCTTGGATTCCAGGATAAATAAACCCTCTACGAGAGGGATTACGTCCCAATGGACGAAACCAACTCGGCAACGGGGGTGAAGTTCATCCCCGCACCGAGGGAGCACCAAACGGGGGGCGTCCCCTCCGCACCGAGGGAGCACCAAACGGGGGGCGTCCCCTCCGCACCGAGGGAGCACCAAACGGGGGGCGTCCCCTCCGCACCGAGGGAGCACCAAAACGGGGGGGGCTGTATCCCCTCCGCACCGTGAAATGTAATAAAGGGGGGGATGTAAATAAAAAATTAAATAATCAATAATTTTTTTATTTTATAAAATACAAAAAAAATTTTTACGCCGCCTCGGTCCTGCTCCGAAACTTCCCCAGAGTCACGTGGCTCCGGGGTCACCCCCCAATTCCTGCCCCGGAATCGCGGTATTCCGGGGCTGGCCCCACACGGCCCCCGGAGCCACGGTGACTCCGGGAACACTCCCGACACTTAAGCCCCCGAATCGCCGCACATTCGGGGACTTATTACACGCGGGTCCCGGTCCTGGGTCCTGAGTCCTCCCTCGATGGTCCCTCGTCCCTCGATGGTCCCTCGCCCCTCGATGGTCCCTCGAAGAGTCCTCCCTCGATGATCCTTTGATGGTCCCTCGAAGAATCCCCGATGATCCTAGTGGATAGGAGTGAAGGTGATTTTTGGTGGAGGTTGGTCATTAGGATGGTGTATGATTCTTGGAGAGAAGTGGTGGATGGTCGTTGGAATGGGGTGGTGGATGGTCCTTGGAGTGTGATGGTGGATGGTCGATGGGGTGGTGGATTGTCCTTGAAGAAAAGTGGTGGATGGTCTTTGGAATGGGAAGGAGGATGGTCTTTGGAATGAGGTGGTGAATGGTATTTGGAATGAGGTAGTGAATGGTCTTTGGAATGGGGTGATGGATGGTCATTGGAATGTGGTGATGGATGGTCGTTGGAATGGGGTGATGGATGATCGTTGGAATGGGATGGTGAATGGCCCTTGGAGTGAGATGGTGGATGGTCTTTGGAATGGGATGGTGAATTGTCCTTGGAGAAAAGTGGTGGATGGTCTTTGGAATGGGTTCGTAGATGGTCCTTGGAGTGAAAGGGGTTTGTGTAGGGATCCTGGTTGATCGTAGATGTGATTTATGGGCTTGGCTGGGTGGAGTTGATCGGTTTTGGTTGGAAGGTAGATGTCTTACTTGATCCTGGTTATGACGAACTTCTGAAAAATGTAAATGTTAAGGTAAGTCCTTGTAAACAATCGGGGTTAGTCTTAATTATTACCTGTTGTTGTGGTAGATCCTGTTTCGCCATATTGGTTTCCAGAAGAATGGTGATTGTTGGTTCGGCTTGTTGGCTTCATAGTTGGAAAAATCTGAAACAAACATATTTAAATGAAAACAATGTAAATAACCAAAAAAACCAATCAAAATAAATGTATTATTACAATTATTGCTTTTCATTAAGTTTAACTAAATGATTAAAGAAAAAGTTAAACTAGTTTAAAACAAAATAAAAGTGTTTATGTCCTAGTTAAATATTTATAGGACATCTAAAAGTAAAACAGGTAAGTATAAGGGTTGATTACTTATCTAAGCAAATTATCTATTAAAATTATAAAGTCAATAAATCCAAACATTTTAAATATTAATAACAAATAAAATGTACCAAATTAAATCAATAACAATTACAATATCTAAATCTAATCAATTTTTAAAAAATTAATTTTCATTTAATATTATCTTCCGGTAATAACAAGAAATCCAGAATTCTTAAGATGATACATCTAAATGATAAAATAAATTATTTAAATTATTTTCAAGCTATGTGAAAATTGTTAAGTGGCAGTGAAATATTTATGGAACTTCTGAAAAAAGTAAGTATAACTTAGTAACTTATTTTGATAAAACCACAATAATTGATTAATTTGATAAACTGTTTGTGAAAATCCTTTTCATAATAAAATAATAAACTAAAGACAAATAAAATGTCTTCATTCTTCACTATTTTGCTGTAACTTTTCAATTTTTTTAATTTATGTTACATAGAATTACTGATATAAAAAAAAATTATTATGTACATACTTTTTGGAACGTTAGTCAACTAAAAGAAATTTGGAAGATTAAAGTGGAAAATAAGTAAAATAAAAAATTTAGCAATTTGCCAAGTATGTAATTTGTCTTGCTCAGTTTAATGCTGTTATTTTACTAATAACCGCTGTGCAAAGATACCAACACATATACATTCTATGTATAACATATGGCTTGTTCGAGTTACAGAATGAAAAAACTAGCAGAGTAAGTGGTATGTACTTATTTATTGTTAACTTACGAACAAAAGATGCAATTTACCTCGAACTGAAAATCGTTACTTTCAAAACGTACCAAGTATTATATAATAAGAATAATACAATAAGTAACAGGTGGGTAAATTACTTATTTTACGTATGAAGCCTATTTATTATTTTTTTATCTACAATTTGGAAAGACATAAAAAAATTAAACAAATAAATGTTTAATTCCTACAAATTTTTCTGATATATAGACATTATAATTATAAAGTATTAGATATAAATATAAATAAATATTTGCGTGCCAGAGCAAAGATTAAAAAAAAATAACTAATATCATTATCACCAACTCAGCTTAAATTATAAAAAAATTGCCACTTACCACTTCATTCCTTAATGGCAAAGGAATAATTATCCTGGATAGGGTACATAGATATTCTGGTGCATCGTTGTTTGTGGGGTGTGAAAAGTGCCTCACTATAACAAAAAGAAGGAAAAATATTAAAAAACGTGACTATTAAAATTAATTTGTCACTTACCTACCAATCTATTTCTTCATAAGAAGCAATGAGTAACCATCCTGGATAGGATTAAACAAGAAGGTTTAGATTTTCACTGTAAAAAAAAAAAGATTAAAAGGATAAAGAATTATGAACAACTGATTCAAAATTTGACACTTACCACTCCAATTCCTTTATAACAGGAGAAAAGAAGAAATTATCCTGGATAAGGTTAATGAGTATGAAGAATGCTTAACTGTAACAAAAAGAAGAAAAAGAATTAAAATGGTTAATCCTGAAAATTATTTGCACCTGATTCAAAATTTGACACACACCTACGAGTCCATTTCTTCATGGCAAAAGAAGTTGTTGTTCTTGATAAGGTACACTTTGTAGTTCATCGTTTGATTATGGTTATCAATAATTCTTCACTGTAACAAAAAGAAAAATTGATAATCTAAACTTTGTAAACATAACATTAATGATTAAATAAAGTATATATATATATATGGTATTAAAAATTAAATAAGAAGTTCTCAACCAATCCCTTAAAAACGAAAAGTAATGTGGATAATTGAAATGAAATTCTAGGTAATTCGTGTTATAAATGGAAATATTTCCAGGAAATTACTGAACAATTATTACCATATACATTCTATATTTTGTAACACTATAAACATTCAAGATAATACTGAGGATAAGGATAATGACAACAGCGATGAAGATGTGCTTCTTGCCCGACATGTTAGTAAAAAATAATTGTTTTTTATTTTACAATTTTGACCTTATTCAATTCTGTTTTTATTTCTGTTCATGTATAAGCATTCTTACTTTTTACTTTTTTTTATCTTTAATTTGTTTATAATATTTCCAATGATTCAGGCAACATTTCCCAAAAAATACATTTCTGGAAATTTAACATTAGTGATAGTAAATTCTAATTCATGTTTCTTTGTAAAATTTAAAAATGTTTCACTAATAATAATACGATGTAAAAATTAAATAGTCCTTGACCTACCCCTTTTAAAGGAAGATTAATGTCCAAAAAGGAAAATGGTAGTAAATTCTATTTCAAGGTTCTCCGTAAATGGCAAAGGTCAATAAGGGTTTTTTTAGTTCGAAAGATTCGAATAATATCTGATTAATTGCGCATTTGCATTTTTTAATGTATATCAAAATTTATTAAATTATTCTAGAAATTATTTATTTCCCAGGTACCCAAAAATTCATCATCGTCCATCTTATGTTTTTATATGAACGCAAGGGCGCAACACTTTTATTTTTATGTATCATTTGTGTTATGTTGTATTTTATAATATATTTCAATTAGAAGACGTTACGCCCGCCCTTACGCTCGTATAATAACAAAATCAAATCTTCCAAACTGATTAAATTTCAGCCAAAAACGAGTAAATTGGTTTAAAATAAAAAAGGCAGAAATTATCCAGATATTATCCGAATTTATAGGGCCAAAAACCCCCTAATGCACCTCCATATTTTTGAAAACGTTTTTCTAATAAATGGCTTAATAACTATTTAATTAAAAAAAAAAAAAATGAAAATGAGTAGGTACGTATTTTTTTCTGCAGAGTAATCGGCATCTTTATAAATATTGCCTGATTGCTTTCTAACTTGGAATTGCAAGCAATTAGCCGACTACCTACATATCGTTTTGTTTTGTACACCTACTGAACATGACGATCATACTCTATGTACAAAAGCTTCAATTTTGTTGTATAATTATTTTCATTTCGTGTGTTGGCGTCTAATCTGTTTTTTTTTCCAACTCGTTACCTTTCCTTAAACAACTTAGGAAATAGTTTTATTACGATAAACCGAAAGATAAACCGTATAAGATATTATCGGAACAATGAATAGTAGATTGTTAGATAGATACGCAAAATGAATTTGCAGAAATTGGTTTTATATAACACAATAATACAATAGAAATGAGTAGCACGCAGGTGCTCGTTATGGGCAGAGACAATAACAATTAGTTTATTGCAATCAGCATTAATCATGACATGCTAAAGTGTTAAGTGTGTAATATTGTAATAATTAATGACAAATTAAGTGTAAATTGAAGAAAAAAACACTTGTGTATGATTTTCACAAATTATTTATTAACTAGCTATGCTCGCGACTTCGTCCGCGTGGAATAGTGACTTTCGGCAGCATTTAAATTTTTTTTCTTTTATATTTTTATTTTCTGGACCGTAAGCCTTTTTGCCGACGTCATTACACAAAAACTTTCATTCCTTATTTTTGCCCCCTTTAGGGTAAAATTATTACAAACTTTAAATTTCGTATTTATATCTAATCAAAAGCCTAAAAAATAAGCTTCAAGTCAAGCTTTATATCTAGCTATCTCTGTACCAAATTATCATTTAAATCGGTTCGGTAGTTTGGGCGTGATTGCGTACACACAGACAGACAGAGTTACTTTCGCATTTATAATATTATAGATTATTATAGTTTAATTATAATTTAAAATAGTTTATAAAGCTCAGTATTCAACAACTTTTATTGATCCAAATAAACAAAACCTCTATAACTTTTTACACTTAATATTTTAATTTTCTGGGCCGTAAGCTTTTTGGACGACGTCATTACACAAAAACTTTCATCGGCTAATTTTATCCCCTTTAGGGTAAAATTTTTACAAACATTGAATGTCGTATTTATTTATATCTAATCAAAAGCCTAAAAAATAAGTTTCAAGCTTATTTCTTTAAAAATTACGGAATTTCCGCAAAAACTTTCCTATTTCAACCCCTTACAACCCTTTTTTGGCATTAAAAAGTAGCCTATGTCCTTTCTCAGGCTCTAGACTATCTCTGTACTAAATTTATTTAAATGGGTTCAGTAAAATTTAGGCGAGATTGTGTAGCATACAGACAGAGGTATTTTCGCATTTATAATATTCCGCGAATTCATTTTCATCGATTTTCCCATGGGAATAAGATATTTTCCCGCAGTAAAACGTAGCCTATGTGTTAATCCAGGGTGTCAGCTAACTTCATACCAAATTTTATTAAAATATCTCCAGCCGGTTTAGACGTGAAGAAGTAACAAACATACACACTCACACACTCACAAACTTTCGCCTTCATAATATTAGTGTGATTTTGCAACATGTTTCACCTTTTAACGTAGGCTTCTTGAGGCTACTAGTAGTAAATACTCAATAATCTGAAGAAGCCTAAGTTAAGGTGAAACATGTTGCTAAATTAATAAATAAATTGTGTTCTTATCCTTTAATTACGGATTTTCATCAAGTAAAGGTCGAAACTATCAATAAATGTAAATTGCACTAGAATAACAAATTGGACTTTTTTATTAGCCAAAAGTTTATTTTTATTATTTTATTGTTATTTTGAATGGACTTATACAAAGAACCAAAATATCTATTTTTTGGATAGTGAAGGCTTTTACGGCCGGCTTCTTTAAGTCACGGTACCATATCAGTATGAGTATCTTTTTAAGTTAGGTAAATGTACCTGCAGCACGTAAGTATGCAAGCAAGGAAGAAACATCTTTCGTCGATTATCATTAAAGACGGGTGTTCAAGTTGTTCGAAGTTTCATAATCATGTATCGGCCGGATCGGAGCATTTACCTACGAAGCTGAATGGCTGACAACGACTAATAATAATAACCGGACCGTCTGCGTGATAGCAATACTCCTCACTTTTACAGCAGGTGCCCATCACCTGGTGCACATTATCATCATCAGCAGGCCCACTACATACAACTTAGCCCGATGTCTTTTTCGACTACAAACAACAATTCCTCGTACTCTTTACATACGGTATTAAATTTTCGTCGTTTTCTTCTTATATCTACAGGTTGGATGGTCTATTAAAATCACACAATTTTTTGAGTCCTGAAGGATAATCAAGCGGTACATAACCAGAAAACGAAAGCTCATGAAAGTGGACTTAAGAAAAATACAAGAAAGTAGGAAATCCATTATACATGTTCTCCAAAAAGTAAAATTTGCACTCCAAAATACAACAAAATAGTTTAGTATATCTGTCACTAGGTACAATAAACCAGGCTAATCAAACCTTTCACAGTTCGTGTCCACATTCGTCTCCATGATTCACCATGGGGATTTCAACAAGAATACACTGTTAAAATACAGAGAGCTAACATTAAAGCACCACGGTTCGATTGTTTATTATACGAGGGCGGATCAAATATAAACGAGCCTTTTCAAATTGAGCGCCGTATAGTTGTTCAAGGCGCATACGGGCGTTAGCAAGTTGAAGTGGGGATATTAGGTGACACGGAAACGACTCGTCGTATTGCTGTGTTTGCTTGGTTAGTAGCTATTACAATGAGTGAGAAAGAGATGCATAGCAGTGTTGCGCAACGGATTTTTATTAAGTTTCTTACACGTAAAAACGTGAAACCAGATGAAATTTTGCACAGATTGCTAGAACAGTTCGGAAATGAAACGCTTTCGTTGCAATGGGTAAAAGTTTGGTGCAAAGCATATCGCCGGTTAACATTGCACGCGTTAGAAACCTTATTGAAGGAGACCACCACGCCACTGTGCTTCATATATCTGTTTAACTCGGCATCAGCTATGAGAGTGTCCACACAATCATAACGAAAAACTGGGGGTTCCGAAAAATTTCGGCTCGTTGCGTCCCAAGTTGCTGAGTGAAGATCAAAAGGCTGCTCGAGTTCGCATCGCAGCTTTAACGCAGGCCGAAACCGGTCAAATGCACTAGACTCAGTTGGAGCATCATCCATATAGCCCAGACTTATCCCCTTGTGATTTCCACATGTTTGAGCCCCTCAAAGAATCACTAGGAGGCGAGCGATTTCAGACTGATGAACATGTGGAGGCGTTTGTGCGCAACTGGATAGACTCCCGCCCTGCTTCTTTTTATGAAAACGAGATGAAAAAACTACCAATCCGTTGGGAAAAATGTATAATCAATTAAGGAGGATATGTCGAAAAATAGAGAAATTTGTGTTTTTGTGAAAATTTTCAAAATAAATGTTTTATGAACAAAGGCTCGTTTATATTTAAACCATTCTCGTCTTTGATATCGAACTCGTTTCAAAAGATCTACTGCACACTTTAAAGTTTATGACACAAAAACATGGACTCAACTAGCATTTAATTTTTAGGGGTACTTGGACATCCTGTGAACTACCTGGATGTTAAATTCGTTCTAAAGACTTTTAGGATTCGCTACGGTCCAGTGGATTTAACTCCAAACGCTTCGACGGCTTGTCAATATCTTTAGTATTTTATAGTTACTATCACTGAAGATGCTGACCACAGTAAACGGCAAAATGTCTGGGGTTTAATCCATTGAACGACGGCGAATCCCAAGAGCCTTTAGAACGACCATGCCATCCTGGTAGTTTACAAAATGTTCAAGTACCCCTAAAATTTGATGCTAGTTGCGTCCATGTCTATGTGTCCCTAACTTCAAAGGAGTTCAAGTTCATTAAAGGACTTCTACACCTTAGAAACAGCTCTAAACGCTTTAAAAGTGTTTGAAATCCATTTTTAAACTACAAACTACAAAGCACTTTTGTAAAGTAATTCGGTTACCAAGCCTAAAGTTTTGAAATACAGTAGTTCTAAGCTAGAAGCACATTTTCAAGAACAAAGGTCTACAAACTTCTTTTGCAATTACCTTATTACCTAAAATTTAGAGTTTCAGTTTCGAAGCATAAGCGATCGAGTGAAACTCAAAATAGATCAATTGGTAATTTATAAAATAAAATTTGAATTGTGTTTGCAGTAGGTTTGTGTGAAACACATTAGAAATGGTACCTCCTATAAGAAGAAGAAATTAAAACTGTTTTTTTGACTCACACTGTAATATATCACAATTGTTTCGGCTGATTAAGCCCTTTTAAAGAGAGTACAAAATTACACTATAAAGATTAACGTGAAGTTAAGAAAGTCCAGCAGTTTTAATTATGTTTATAACAAATGTAATTTAAAAATACAAATTGATATAGATAACACTTAAATTTGTTAGTATTCCGCATCTCAATCCTTACAATTTTTTTGGTATTTCTTGCCACTACCCTTAATCGCATTAGTCTGTAAAAGAATACAAAGTGTAATGACAAGAGCAATTGAACTTTGTCGGGATATCAGTAAAATAGTTTTTGTGGTTTATTTTAACGCACAGGAATAATTAAACGAAACGCCCTGTAAAAGTTGAGAGTTTGTACGACAGGACGGCAATCGTCAAGAAAAGTGGTAACAGCGGGCCCAGGTGATTATTTCACTGCATGGGCAGACTGCTTGCTCGATGGTCAGATGGACGGACTTGTGACACGGATCCATCCTCGCGCACATCTGCTGATGAAAGAACATCGCGCGTACGAAGCCACTTTTCGACATTTGTCCGCCGGAACTGCCGCTTCTTTTTGTAGCAGTTGGTGTTGTTGTTGTTACTGCCGCTTCCTATGCAACAGCTACTACCGCTGGCTGCTGACTGCAGGGACGACCGATAGCACTAGTAGAAGGTATTATCTACTATAAGTGGTTTTTTTTCTGTCCCGATGCGGACTGTTAAATTGGCATTTAGGGGCCTGATGATGGTGCCACACATCGACCACCACCAAACACCACACAATTTGTTACTTAACTATGCGGGCAAATTGTTCAGGATTTACGTTTTAAAAGAATGTAATTGAATGATGGTTACTTTTTATGAGAACAGTAACAAAGACAATTGTTTGGAAAAATCGCACTGCAAAACTGATCAACTAGTAACTAATTTAAAAAAATTAAGATGAGAAAAATACCAAAAGCAAAATAACCAAACGTAAAAAACACACTTGGTAAAAGCTCCACAAGGTTTTATTTAGAGGTATGTATGTCGTCGATATATCTTCAGATGGGCTGTTTAAAGGTGTTAATGGTACTTACTGTGCTTATTAAACACCCCTAAGCACTCTTAGTCTTGAAAATGATGTGAAAACTCAATTTTTTGTTAAATAAATAAAACACTGCTTTTTTAGTTACAAAATACATATTCCCCCTGAAGAAGACTTTGTTTTTAATATCGAAATAACTATTGTGGGTAAAAATTTATTGGAGTTACAAGAGATAAAAGCCTAATCTATTCAATTTTTGAAATGTATGTCAACGACTCCAAATTCAATCTTCCAATTCTTCTGCTTAATATAATATTAATATAATTTTATAAAAATGAAGATTTTTAAAGAATTAAAAAGAATAATATTCAAATATTTTTGGAAAACAAGCTAACTGAAACTTATTAGCCATTAGAATAGTAAATATCGTCACACAAGATTTTGGTAATTTTCCCAAAGCTATAGGCACTACAAGATTAGTTATTATACTACCATTTTAGCGCAAATGAATTAAAAAAATGTACAAACCACAGGGATTGAATATGTGATTCTCTAGTGTGAAAAACATTTTCCCCACAGGGAAAAAATAACATAAAAGATTAAACATAAGTCGTGGTCAATGAAAATAGTGAAGTGTAAAATTGAGTACCTACTTACATCACAAAGAGTGCTTACAACCACATCATGGTTTTTTTATTTTAAGTTACATGTAAGATTTTTTGAGACCTGTTTGTAGGCCTTCAAATTTATTTTTTTTGCTACAAATTTACTACAAATTGATTGGAACATACCCAGAATCTAATATATCATTAATTTGCTAGCATGATTTTTAATTAGAAGATTATTTGGTATCTAGAGATTTATGGGATCTACAAAATCAAACATTTGGGCTACAAACTACAGGAGTTGAATATGTGATCCTCCAGAGTGAAAAACATTTTCCTTACGGGGAATTAATAACGTAGAAGTAAAAACATTCGTTGTAGTCAATGAGAATAATATTTGAGTCAAGTGTAAAATTGAGTACTTGTAACACAAAGAGTGCTACAAGAAATTCATGTTTTTTTTTACATTAGGTTAGATGTCTGATTTCCTGAGACATCTAGGCCTTCAAATTTAATTATTTTGCTACAAATTTACTACAAATTGATTGAAACATATCCAGAATCGAATATATCATTAATTTGCTAGTCTGATATTTAATTAGATCATCTTGTACCTATCTAGAGATTTATAGACATCACAAAATTAAGCATTTAAAAAGCTACAATTTAGATTACAAAGTACCTTCAGGGATTGAATATGTGATTTTCTACTGTGGAAACCATTTTTTCAGAGGGAAAAAAATAACGTTGAAGAAGAAACAATAGTCGTGGTCAATGAGAATAGTTTTTGAAAGTCAAGTGTACAATTTAGTACTTATGATCTACTGAATTCTTACAAAAAATTCGTGTTTGAAAGAATTTTTCGAGATACGTGGCGTCGACCAGTACGTGATGCAGCGCGCGCGCCATAAAAAAGAACCTGGTCTATTAAATCGCGCGCGCATTCCACGGTGCAAGTATATGAAAAGCAAGAAGGTGAATAAGAGGCTTAATCGAGTTATAACGATCAGCGTAGCGGTGCTAATGAAGTGTGCAGCCTGCTCACTACTCTACTACTGCTTTACGCCACCTGTCGCTCAGCTGCAGCTATTGCTATTGGTACCGACCACTTATTGCATTCAGACCATACGTACATACACACATAATACCTACATGACATCGTCATCCATACATTAGGACGTGTCTATATACAGGGTGTTTTGGAACTATATCAATTCTTTGACACTTCGTCAGTCTTGAGATGCCAGCCCGAAATTAAGAAGAATTTTGGATGTAATTGTCTTTTGGTTGCTAACAAGTTAACAGATCGTTTCTAAGAATACAAGAGGCAATTGCGAAGAACTTTTTTGTGACAAGGACGACAAAAATATAAAATTCGCAGAAAATGACCTTACATTTATTTTAGCAGTATCTTTAAACTTATAGACCAGGGTCGATAATTTTTGAAACCAACAAAAATTATAGTAGGATGAAACCCATTGGAAAAGGAAGAAAATATAACAGGAATGAAAGGAAAAATAATTTACGGGCGATCTGAGGTTGGGAAGGCGAAGGGGGTGAGTTTTTAAGGGTAAAAAACGGTGTTTCTTGATTTCCGGAAAAACTACAAGCCTTATGGAAAAAAATTAAAGGGCAAAGTTGTAGGTAATAAAAAGATTTACAACTTTTGTATTTACATTTTTTTCACATAACCTCAAAATTCATGTGAAAAATTCAAATAACCGACTTTTTGGTTTTTAATTATCTTTTACAAAAATTTTTTTTTCACGAAATTTGGTGAAAACTTACCTATTTATGTCCCAAACACGTTGTAATTTTTATGATTTGAAATATTTATTTTTTCACCTTATTTTTACTTAATATCGAAAAAGCACCCTAAATTCTCACGTCAAAATATCTGCTTTTTTCAAAACGTTAGTGGGCTTTTACTTAGTTGAAATCTCTACTTTCTCATGGTGTGAAAAAAAATATACATTACTATGGTAAGTTTTCTCAGGAAATGCAAAAAAAACGAAGGGAATTTTATCTAAAAAATGTGACCATTGCTATTTTTTTTCAGTAAAAAAGTTGATTTATTAAATTCTAATTACATTTATGTCATAGAAAATCTCATAATATATAAATATACCTAAATATAAATCGTACTATTGAATTCACATAATTTATACTGATTACGTTATTTATAGTAATATTTTTAAAAACATTAATCTAGTTTTTTTCGTTTTTTTGCGTAGTTTTTCCGGAAATCAAAGAAAACCGTTTTTTACCCTTAAAAACTTACCCTTTTCCCCTTCCCGACCTCAGATCGTCCGTAAATTACTTTTCCTTTCATTTCTGTTATATTCACTTCCTTTTCCAATGGGTTTCATCCTACTATAATTTTTTTTCACTTGTTACTATTTTTGAAGACTTCAGCACTGGTCTGTTATATTATTGTATCTTATTGAAAAAATTTAATAATTTTGCTAGTTTTACAATTTTATACAATTATGATGGTTGTTCCACCAATTTTTTATTTCAACTAGGTATACAAATTATGTTGAATGTCCGTTATAAGAGATCGCCCTGTACAAACCCCTCATAAAGCAAACCGCGTTTTCGAAAGCACCAGGTCCGATATATCAGCACCTGGTTGTCGATTATCTGGTCGATTTTGGTACTTGTACTATAATTGACCTACCTGATCCCACCGTAACAGAATGTATGTTGAACCACGGAAAATTATTTGGGCCCATTTGTTATGTTGTTTGAGGCAGCTTAATAAATTTAATAAACTTGTAGTTAGGGGTCGTTCATAAAATACGTTCGCATACAAGGTGGGGAGGGGGGTCTACGGCAACGTGACATTCGCCGTTCATCAAAAAATTTTACTGAATTTTTATAGAATTTAGAAATAGATATTTATTAATTTATTTAAATTTTAAAATATTATGAAAATAAAATAAATATTTTTGACTATCAAAATTTCTGTATTATCGATCAAAATTTATCATGTTCAGGGGGGGGGAGTTGTTTAGTTTTTGTGACGTAATATTTACAGGGGGATCACAGAAAGTGTGACACAGTGTGACAACCGGGGGGGAAGGGGGTCAAAAAACGCTAATTTTAGTGTGACGTATTTTATGAACATCCCCTTATGTAAAAATATTATATAAGTAGTTAACAAAAATGGTTTAGAAGGAAAAGCAAAAAAAAATTATTAATTGAAAGGGTGGGTAATAAGTAACTTTCCGAAAATAATTGGTTATAGAGGCTATAAAAGTACAAAAAGAAAAATTACTGGAAGACTGAATAGATTTTTGTAGAGCTAAAGGGTCAACTTTAAAGCAATCCGCTCAAAACAGGGAAAACTGATTAATTAAAAAAGATAATAATAAAAAATTGTAGGATGAACTTAAAAAAATATAAATAAATGTTACTAGGTAACGTAAAAGCCTTTACATATTCCACTTAAGCATTACTTTCAACAAATTAATTATACAAAACTTATTTGCTATTTCACCCATCAGGTGCGTTATCGTGTTCAGTAATTTCTTGCACCTAACTTATTACAGTGGTTTAGCAATGTGTATTTGTTTAATGCAGACAATCAGTCTGTATGTCGACGTTTGTTTGCATCCATACATATTTATGTTAGAATTACCGTTGCAAAAATTAATATTCAACAACAATAACACTTACCGATGTGACGTCAAGACGCTTGCAGAATTCTTCTATTTTCAGTAATAGGAGTTCGTTACGGTCAGCCAACTACTTTTAGACCCGACGAGCAGCTTAGACGTGGTTATCTTTCGAAATTATGTTGAGAAGGTCTGAAAATAATAAAAATAAATAAATAAATCATGTGTTTGTAATGAATGAGGGCATACTCTTACAAAGAAATGTAACAATAAAATATTATTATAATAACATCTTCATATATGTATAACGTCCTCCTTTATGGGGAAAAATCAAATGAGTCGCCAATTCCATATATAAAATGCTTCGCTATATCGGACTTTTACAGTATCACACTAATATTATAAAGGCGTAAGTTTGTGAGTGTGTCAGTCTGTGAGTGTCTATGTTTGTTACTTCTTCACGTCTAAACGGCTGGAGCGATTTTAATAAAATTTGGTATGGAGTTAGCTAACACCTTGGATTAACACATAGGCTACGTTTTACTGCGGGAAAATATCTTATTTCCATGGGAAAATCGATGAAAATGAATTGGCGGAATATTATAAATGCGAAAGTAACTCTGTCTGTATGCTACACAATCTCGCCTAAAATTTACTGAACCGATTTAAATAAAATTTCGTACAGAGATAGTCTAGAGCCTGAGAAAGGACATAGGCTACTTTTTAATGCGAAAAAAGGGTTGTAAGGGGTTGAAATGGGAAAGTCTGTGCGGAAATTCCGTAATTTTTAAAGATAGAAGCTTGAAACTTATTTTGTAGGCTTTTGATTAGATATAAATAAATATGACATTCAATGATTGTAAATATTTTACCCTAAAGGGGATAAAATTAGCCGATGAAAGTTTTTGTGTTATGACGTCGTCCAAAAAGCTTACGGCCCAGAAAATTAAAATATTAAGTGTAAAAAGTTATAGAGGTTTTGTTTATTTGGATCAATAAAAGTAGTTGAATACTAAGCTATATAAACTATTTTAAACTATAATTAAACTATATTAATCTATAATATTATAAATTGCGAAAGTAACTCTGTCTGTGTGTATGTTACGCAATCACGCCCAAACCACTGAACCGATTTAAATGAGAATTTGGTACAGAGATAGATAAGTAGATATAAAGTTAGAGGCTTGAAACTTATTTTTTAGGCTTTTGATTAGATATAAATACGACATTTAAAGTTTGTAAAAATTTTACCCTAAAAGGGGCAAAATAAGGAATGAAAGTTTTTGTGTAATAACGTCGGAAAAGAAGGCTTACGGTCCAGAAAATAAAAATATAGAAGAAAAAAATTTTAAATGCTGCCGAAAGTCGCTATTCCACGCGGACGAAGTCGCCGGAATAGCTAGTTTCTTATATATAAACTAAAAGATAAGTTACGGTATAAAAATTGTAAGGGACAATCCCTGTTATATTTTTTAATATCTATTAATTAATGTTTTTATAAAAGACAATTAATAAAATTCGGTTATTAGAGATATTCATGAGACGTCGGCAGGTAAGTACACTTCTCTACGTTATTAGTTATGTTATTTTTTTTGTTTTATAAAAAGCGCAATCGAGCTTCTGATAATAGTGTATTTATGTAGGATTATGTTCACGTGACTTGTACAAATAACGTGGTAATAAGATAATCCGTATATGCGTTTGTAATTATGTAAGCACATCCATACATAATATCTAGTAATTCTTGACATGCATTATTTATAAACCCGCCAACAGTGCAAGCAAACGGCCACGATATACAGAGAAATACAAAATTTTAACAGGCAATAATATGCTACATCACAAGTTATTATCCACATTCACCCATTATATGAAAAGGAGTAGGTTCAAAATGTACAAAAGCCCCTTTTACGTCAGATATGTGGTTATTTTCCTTTTCCAAAAAACCCATTTCGTTCAAAATGAAAATAGAGTTTACTTGCTATGCCCGCGACTTCGTCCGCGTGGAATAGTGACTTTCGCCAGCACTTAATATTTTTTTCTTGTATATTTTTATTTTCTGGGCCGTAAGCTTTTTGGACGACGTCATTACACAAAAACATTCATCGGCTAATTTTATCCCCTTTAGGATAAAATTTTAATAAACTGAATGTCGTATTTATTTATATCTAATCAAAAGCCTAAAAAATAAGTTTCATGCTTCTATCTTTAAAAATTACGGAATTTCCGCACAAACTTTCCTATTTCAACATCAATAATGCAAGGTATTATCTAACATTGCATTTTATAAAACATGCCCTTAATTGTACTATAGATACAAAAACTTAAAAATGTCGCCTCCCTAAATTGCTGAGTTAGGTACATCCCTCCCAGCTCCTCTAATACGAATTTTTGGAGAAGAAGAAGCACTGAGGCCTAAGATAGTGGCATTGTAATCACTGGACTAAACAGGAACTGCATGCATATGCACGTTATTTTACTTGTAAACACCAGTGTCACTGGTGTACACAGTTCCGCTAAACGGATATTTGTCCTATAAACGGAAACCGCAAACCAAAAACGACCATGGTTTTACGAAAAGAAAAGAACTTGCTGTTCTCAGACACCTGATGTAATTAATAATAAGCTGCAGCATGTGAAGAAAGTTCATTCATTCAGTTTTCACCTTGCGATAACGAGATATACTTACGCGAAGAACCTCTTTAATGTAAAAATGTAAAATATAAGAAAGCTTCTGTCCAATACAATCATTTAATTGAAGCCCGGTGTAAGGCTTTGCAGAAATTAAAATTCAAAACAAAAATTTATGTGAAGTATACAAAAATTAGTACTTTTAAGTTAATACTTACTGACTTCATCACACAAAAACTTTCATCCCCTCTTTTTAACCCTTTTAGGGTAAAATGTTTACAAACCTTCAATATCGTATTTACATCTAATGAAAAGTCTAAAAAATAAGTTTCAAGCTTCTAGCTTTAAAAATGACGTAATGTCCATACAAACTTTTATCCCTTATTTAAACCCCTAACAGCCCTTTTTCGCATTAAAAAGTAATCCATGTCCTTTCTCAGGCTCTAGACTATATCT
The DNA here is from genome assembly GCA_029378335.1 of Agrilus mali. NCBI lineage: Eukaryota > Metazoa > Arthropoda > Insecta > Coleoptera > Buprestidae > Agrilus > Agrilus mali. The sequence goes on along the minus strand of CM055663.1, from coordinate 9,506,630 downwards.
GTACCAAATTTCATTTAAATCGGTTCAGTAGTTTAGGCGTGATTGCGTAACACACAGACAGACAGAGTTACTTTCGCATTTATAATATTAGTATGGATAATGAGGACGTAAACTTAAAATACAAAATAAAAATTTAAAACGCACTGTAAAGAAAATAATAAAATAAATTAAAAAGGTTTTAAACGATAAATTTAAAAGTTTTAAAAATTCTAATTTAACAGTTCCGTTCGGACACCCTGTAAATATCATAAGAAATAACTGTAACGAAATACTTGTTTGATGATAATGCCATTAGTTTGCGACCGTAAAATTGCGAATTAATTTAGACAAATAAATAAACGTAATTACTCTAATTCGTGCGTCTGTAGGTATCTGTTTTCGCGTGTTGAAGAAAAAAATGGTGTTAATAAATACAGTGTCATTAATAATGACAAGTTGCAATTCCCATGCAAATGTATACAGTAGTAGTCGCATGTTGTCAGAATAAGATATTAATGGAATAAACTTACATATGCGTTTATGTACTAGTTCAACGCTAAAGAATTATTATTTGAACGTCAACAACTTACTAATTGTTTACTGGAAGATTAATGTTCCGGAAAATTAAAACACTAAAACCATAAATTTGTTCAAACCGAATGAAAATACGTATGATGTAGATATACGTACGGTACTCTATACCGAACTCCAAGACGGTCAGTTATTAAAGGATTAAGAAGGATAATAATAAAATTATGGAAACGTTGTAAATAACACAAATCATCCCTATATACATAAAGGGAATATTTGTATGTATATTAAGAAAAATGTTGCTTTTGGCTACTTCTAAATATCTATAAAAATACAAATAATAAAAGAGCCTTAAACTACGGTGTATTATCTTTATAAAATATAACGGTTTTAATCAATTAATTAAATTTGAAATTGTAATAAAAAAAACGAGCAAACGTTTAAGAGAAAACACCGTTTTAGATATTGCAAAAGCATTTGATTAAATTAAAAAAAAAAAAAACCACAAGGTAACGAAGGCCCTTTATGATTTTTTAGGGTACAAAGTGGTCTGAATTTTTTAAGAAAACACATTTTTCATAACATAAAAGTCTTGGACATTTTCACCACTTACAAACAGAATAAATCTAATATGTAGGTATATAAAATTCTCGTGTCACAATGTTAGTTACCATACTCCTCCGAAACGGCTTGACCGGTTTTTATGATATTTTATATGCATATTCAATAGGTCTGAGAATCGGGAACTATCTATTTTTCATACCCCTAAGTGATAACGGTTGTCCAGCCCTAACTTGTTTTTATTTTGTGGACAATTTTTTTTATTTTTATTTTTTTATAATTTGGCAATTAAAAATACATATAACCCTTAGTTTTCTTGCTTTTACCACCAACCCCCATTTTTTAATAGCGATATTAGTACTGTAATAATCTTCAACCCTCAGTGGTCGATAACTGATCAATTATTATCAATCGATTAGTCATCCCTGCCAGGCGTCTACTGATGTCACTACTCACCCAGCAAACAGCACGGAGTGGGGATGATAATGAAGCAGATATTTTTAGAATGTTACAGGCAGTTCAAATATGTTCTAAAAAGTAAAATAATGTTTTATTATAACATTTCAGAATGATTTGGCAATGTTCAAGAATGCTCAAGAATCTTGAAGATCATTCGAGAATGTTTTAGAATGTTAAAAAAAGTTAGAAAATGTTTTGAATCATTAAGTATGAGATCTTCTGGATAATTCGAAATTCTCGAATATTCTAGAATGTTCCATGAAACGTGTGATATATTCTTACTCGGGCAACGCCGGGTATTGTTTCTAGTATTTGTATATGTTAAAGGAAATTTTGTTTTTGTCATCTACTTCATTTATTGTACATTTAAACGTTTAACCTTTTTTGAAAATATAGCAAAAGGGTCATAATAATTAATAATTACTGCAGCGGAAAGGTTCTGGCAAACGGAAACACTAAAATCATAAATTTGATTAAGAATGGTAATAAAATTATGGAACCACATAACATAACGCAAATCATCCCTATAAACATAATGGGAATATTTTTGTATAATACCTATATTAAGAAAAATTATGCTTTTGGCATTTCTTTCATATTTTCTACTTCTAAAAATCTATTAAAGAACCGTATTAGAAAATAAAAACAATAAAAGAAGTTTAAAATATATTGTTTTTATAAAAAAGAATGTTTTTGTGAATCAAATCTGAAATTGTAAAAGAAACAATAAAAACCGAGTAAACATTTAAAGGAAAACCTTTTTGGATATTGAAAAGGTCTTTAATTTAAAAAAAACCGTTTTAAAAACCAAAGAGCTGATATTTATAGATAGTTAAGGTAACAAAGGGCCTTTATGTCTTTTTAGGGTAAAAAGGGTTTGAATTTTTGCAGAAAATCCTCATTTTTCATAACAATAAGGTCTTAAGCATTTCCACCCCTTTATTTGACTAAATCTTTAAATAGAACAAGTTAAAAATGAAATTTCATATTTCTTACGAAAAGTTCGCTGATGTTCAATTACAGCTACTCACCAACGAGGCCAAGAAAACATAATTTTTCAGGTAAATAAAAGTCACATGCAATATTTCCAGATTTCCTAAAGCATTACCAACGGTTTTTCACATATTTGATAATTACATGAATTCTCATTGTAAGGTCTTTTGGAATTATAATCTTGTTTTCTCTACCATTTAGTTAAAAAAGAAGATCACTCTAATGTAAAGGAATATTTGTAATACCCCATACTAGAAAAATATCCCATTGAAACCCCAATCATAGGAACCCTCTTAAATCAGTTCAGTCCATCTCGAAGAACTTTGTATTTTAACGTGTTTTTTTTTTATTGTTAATTATTCTATTTGTACATGGTGAAAATTCATTGTAATTATAAACTACAACACTATTTTAATTTCCACGAATTTTATCAGTTATATGTCGTGCGTTTCGCTGCGGTGTACTTCTTCAATTTACTTGTAACTTACATTACAAAATTACTTATAAAATTACAACAGTGTTTTTATTTATGACTTTCTTGTATGTTGTAGGAAAAAATTGTGAAAATTCTTCATAGAGGTAATTTACCAGAAAACGAAACGTTATTAAACAAGTTGTGACACACGACAGCTATACGTACAACGTCACAAATTGATTGACAAACAAATGTAAAATGTAAATAAACAAATAATTGTTGTATTATAACTTAACCATCGCTTTTTGCCTTGGAAAAAAGAGCGATTGTAGTTGGTAATGAATTTCAATGCACTACTAGCACGGCAAAAGCCGCAAACTGATCTAATACCACATATCCAGGAAACACATACACATTTACACATAGGTAAATATAAGTATATGTAGTTATTACAAATTCCTAACATATTTTCACATCCTGTTCATAACAATTGATATTTTAATACTTAATTTATATAATAGGTAAACTATAAGAAATTGAAGTTAGTAGGTGCACCAATAAAACTAAAATAAAACGTGGAAGATTAATGAATTTGTTTTATAAAGAGAATTTTTGAAAAAAGTTCGTACCAATAAAAAATTGATGAAACTTCTGAATGATGACAACATTTTTAAAACGAAAAAAATCAGTAGGTAGTATAGTGGTTCTTGAGTAACGAAAAGAAATGACAAAGTTGCTAAATAATTAAAAAAAAGTAAATCAGTTCATTCACAAATAATATTAACAGAAATGGTAAGGATTTTAATAACTTTAAAGTATTTTCTTAACTTGAACAGAAAATTAAGAAGATTAATGATTTATACGTGTGATAAAGAGTATTTCTGGAAAAGTTTAATGTATAAAAAACTGTATAAGTACAAGCAATGGTAAAACTTCTGAAGGATAACAGCATTTTTAAAACGACAAAGAACTGAATAAAAAAATTGTAAGTACCCTAATACAACGAAAAGAAATTGTAGGTTTTATGAGTAGCTAAATAATTAAAAAAAGGCCGATTGATTAATTCACAAATAATATTAATAGAAATGGTAAGAAATTTAACAACAAAATGTATTAAACTCGAAGAGAAGATGATAAAGTGTATCTAACTTTTGGAAAAAGTTTGATAAATGTACCTATGAAACACTGTATAGGAACAAAAACTAATAAAACTTGTAAGTGATCAGTAATTTTTAAAATGAAAAGAACAAAATGGAACAAAAAAAATTATATGAGTACTCATTAGTGCTTTGTTAAACAACCATAAGAAATTTTATGTATAATGAATGGCTAAATAATAAAAAAAATAATAATAAATAAATAAATTCACAAATAGGTAATATTAGTAGATTAAGTGGCAATAAATGTGTGGAAAATTGTATTACAAAAAATAAGTAAAGCTTCTGAACAGAGACGAAAACGGTGACAGCAATTTTAAAATGAACAGAACAGGGTGAAAAAAAATCACACATTTTTTTTAGTGGTTTCTTGAGCAATGAAAAACAAATATATGCTGTGAGTGACTAAAGAATTAAAAAGAAAAATAATTGATTAATAAACAAGAGAAAAAGGGTAGAAATTTTTTGGCTCTTTGGGGTTGCTACCCTAAACTCTACAGTAGTCTGTATCAGTGGCGTAACTACCATAGGTTTAGACGGCGCAGTGCTCAGGGGGCCACTCGGACTCTTGACTTAAAAACTATAAATTGTGTTAGAAATATCCACTAACTTTTATTTTTAAAAAAAAACCTATTTTAATTCATTTATTCAGTGATTAATTCCTAAACTCTGCGTGTAGAACCAGGACGTGCCCTGCTATGCACAATTTAGAACTAATGATAAAGTAGCTTTGCAACTTTAAAGTATTTAAATGTAACTACATATTTATATTTGGAGTTGTATTGATAAAATTTTGATTTGTCGTAACCCAGATTCGTCGTAAAACGTAGCTATAGTCGGTCAAGAAAGTGGTGTTATTGGATTAAAAATCTCTACTTAATTAGGATTCCGTACCCAAAGGGTACTCAACAGGACCCTATTAACGTGCCTCCGCTGTCTGTATGTCTGGTCACAGGACCGTATTTTTTTGAACGGTAACAGGTATCTAGATATTTTCTTTTATTTTCATAAAATACTTTTAATTTGTTCATTAAAATAAGTTACAATTTGTATTTGGTTTTTTATTTTATTATGGAGTCGACTGTATTACGACGAATCTGGAGTTCGACGAATCTGAATTATGACAAATCTGGAGTACCTACGTCGAATTCGGAACACGACGAATACCGAACAAACGATTTTAAATAGTTTAATTGGGGCCCTATTTTATTTTTTACCCCAGGGCCTTTGGCTACCTAGGTACACCACTGCTCTGAACGAATTAGAATTTGCTTTTTAAGGAATTCCGAGTTATAATATCACCGCTCAATTTTTGGTATACTCTTTAGTATTTTATATTTGTAAATTGTAAAAAAAAAACGTTTATTATGTACTAACCATACGAAACATTTCTTAACAGTTTTTTTTCTTCACAATAACAATCATTCTATTGTATCTGTTAAAAATATTTTTTTGCAAAGGTATGAATTGCCTATAAAAGTTGATGTTTTATTTAACTAACAACGTGTGACTATACTTGGGGTAATAAATACAGCCAAAAATAAAAAAAATACCAACAGTAATGGGCCGTGTAAGCCTACACAACGTCTCTGAATGCAACTAACTAACTCCTTACCACATAAACTGGCAAAAATCTACAGTCCCTAGCAAAAATTCCCGTTGTCTGACACTTCCTCATATCTGTTTAGTAAACATGAATAATAATAAATAAATATAAAATGTTTCATACGTTTGGTAACATTATCGTTCGGTTCAATCTCAGAAATGTTGGTTTAATTGTTACGAATACATAGTTGAATAGAAAATGCCAAGGTGCCCTTATAAGGCGTTTTATAAGTTACTTCAGAGACCGACCGCAAGGTAAATATTTACAAGGAAAAGTAAAAGTAGTGCTCGCGAATGCTTATAATGAGGACAACATTTATTAATACCCGATCGCATCTAGGTGATGGCAGTTATTCTTATATTGCGCGCACAAATTGAGGCTAGAACACCGATATTTTGCCTGGCTGCCTTGCTTCCTTGCTTGCAACACTAACTTGTTTGTCTATTACTGTACGTACTGTACCAACTTACCACATTCGTACGATTAATAATAAGAAAAGTACGGATTTTATTAGTGTGGTACAATATCACCATGATGTGTTATGAATGATTATGATTTCCGCGTTTTTAGCATCTAACAAGGTCGTTCTTTACGGTTAAAAAATTGTGTTGTAATAAAAGGAAGTACAAAGAAACTCTAGGAAATACAAAATAAAACATTCTAGGAAGCGTTACATTTAAAAATTTCCCGGAAGAGACCACATACCTACGTCAAATAATTAAATAATTCCTAAAGCATTCTCCAGTTACTTAGTTATTGAAAATGCAACACATATTTTGCAAACTTCCTTATAAAGTAGATTCAAAAAATAAAACAATCAAAGTGAAATTTGGTAGTTTCCTTTATATTTACTTGCACATTTATTGAATTGATGTGGTGTTTTTGGTCCATTTAGAGCTCACAAAAATTTTATTGTAATATTTAAATGAGCACTTCTTTGTAACACCCCATGAAATAAAATTAGTACTAGGGAAAGCAGGCACAAGCTGGGTATATTTTGATGACTTTCTTAACAATTTTGAGTTTCCATTTCTCTTTTTTATTTTTGGTCATTAATCATGAAAAATATACATTTACCTAAACTTGATAGGAAATGATTAAAACTTAAAATACCTACATAAGTGTTACCCTGTTAAGCTAAAGAACAACATTTAATAGAAAAATAACAAACACTAAAGTTTCAAAGAATACATTGATTACAATCGTTTCTGTAAACATTGCCTTCTTCAGGTGAAGGTGTAGTGATTGTAATTATGTAATATATTCTTTGAAACTGTAGTATTTGTTATTTTTCTATTCAATATGTACCTACATATGAATTTCAACAAGTATCAGCTTCTACAATTAAGAGAAAGAACAATATCTTTCATCGAACTCCATTGAACCAAAAACTGCCCCAATTATCTCAGATCCCTAACTTATATTACTTTTATTATACTTTTAGATTAGAAAAGACAGTATGTTCCTATTTATTATAGACAGAATAATTAAAACACAAAAATTAACAGACCCAACGAGGGTGGTAAATTTTTCATTCAATTCATAAATAAGACCAACGTTTCGCCTCTCGGTGGGTCGTTCCTAAACCTCCACCATTCTCACGAAGAGACAAAACGTTAAAATTGCTTCTAAACTAGAAAGAAACCCTTTTGGCTGATTTGTTATTGAATTTAGAGCCTGCAGCAACGCTTCGCCTGTTGAGGGAAGGTCTTTAAAAGTTCCACCATTCCTGCGAAGACGTGAAACGTTGATATTGGTTCTAAATTGAATAAAAGTCTTACCACCCTCATTGGTTACAATTATTTACTTAATTTAGAACCACCAACAACGTTTCGCCTTTTGGCGGAAGTTTCTAAAGACACCACCATTCTCACGAAGAGGCGAAACGTTAATTTCGGTTCTAATTTGAATGAAACCATGCTACGCTTTTTGGCTAACATTATTTATTGAAATTAGAACCAACGGCAACGTTTCGCCTCTCGGTGGATCGTTTCTAAAAGTTCCACCATTCCTGCGAAGACGTGAAACGTTGATATTGGTTCTAAATTGAATAAAAGTCTTACCACCCTCATTGGTTACAATTATTTACTTAATTTAGAACCACCAACAACGTTTCGCCTTTTGGCGGAAGTTTCTAAAGACACCACCATTCTCACGAAGAGGCGAAACGTTAATATCGGTTCTAATTTGAATGAAACCATGCTACGCTTTTTGGCTAACATTATTTATTGAAATTAGAACCAACGGCAACGTTTCGCCTCTCGGTGGATCGTTTCTAAAAGTTCCACCATTCCTGCGAAGACGTGAAACGTTGATATTGGTTCTAAATTGAATAAAAGTCTTACCACCCTCATTGGTTACAATTATTTACTTAATTTAGAACCACCAACAACGTTTCGCCTTTTGGCGGAAGTTTCTAAAGACACCACCATTCTCACGAAGAGGCGAAACGTTAATATCGGTTCTAATTTGAATGAAACCATGCTACGCTTTTTGGCTAACATTATTTATTGAAATTAGAACCAACGGCAACGTTTCGCCTCTCGGTGGATCGTTTCGAAAAGTTCCACCATTCCTGCGAAGACGTGAAACGTTGATATTGGTTCTAAATTTAATAAAAGTCTCACTACCCTCATTTGCTATAATTAATTATTTAATTTAGAACCATCAACAACGTTTGGCCTTTTGGCGGAAGTTTCTAAAGACACTACAATGCTCACGAAGAGGTGAAATGTTAATATCGCTTCTAATTTGAATAAAAACCATACTAAACTTTTTGGTTAACATTATTTATTGAATTTAGAACCAACGAAAACATTTCACCTTTTGGTGGAAGGTTTGTAGAAGCTCTAGCATTGCTGCGAAAAAGTGAAACGTTGATGTTCGTTCTAAATTGAATAAAACCCTTACTACACTTTTTGGCTCTAATTATTTATTTAATTTAGAACTAACGACAACGTTTCGCCTCTTATGGGTGGAAAGTTTTTAAAAGCTCCTCCATTCCTGCGAATATATTGGTTCTAAATTGAATAAGAAATCTTAATACCCTGTTTATTACGGATTATTTGTTCAATGTAGAACCACCAGAAACGTGGTTTTTGTTTCTTAATGGAAGGTTTCTATCAACTGCATCATTTCCACTAAGGGACGAAACACTGATACTGGTTTTAAATTAAATAGAAACCCTCCTTGGCTTTGGTTATTTATATAATTTCAAGCCACTAGAAACGTTTTTCCTCTTAATGGAAGGTCTTTATAAGGCGAAACGTCGATCCTGATTCTAAATTAAATAAAAACTCATCACCCTTTTTGACTCTAATTATTTAGGTATACAATTCAGAACCACAAGCAAAGTTCCGCCTCATAATGGAAGGCTTCTGTAAGCTCCATCATTCTTAGTAAAAAAGGATAGATACTTTGATATTTATTCTGAATTAAATAAAAGCATTTGGCTCTGATTATTTACTTATTATAAAACCACCACCAACGTTCCTATAAATTCCAGCATTCCCCCGTTAGTAAAGTTTCTAAACAGGACAAAAACTTTGTTGTCCTCTTTGAGTTGATTATTTACTCAATTTAGAACCACCATCCTTGCCAAAAGGTAAAAAGTTGATATTGGTTTGAAATTAAATAAAAACCTTTGACTCTGTCCATTTAAACTTCTAATTAAGTAGAAGATTTGGAAACTGTTATTGAAATGTATCTTTGTACAAAAAGTACAAAATGTGTAATAAAAATAACTTACCCTTTGGAGATATTCGTTTTTCAGATGCACCCTTGACGAAATTCCGGTAAACGTGTAGCACACAAAATCTCCAGTAAATGTCGAAGCCCTGAGACACCATTTATGAAACTGGAAAGAAAGAACGTATCTGTTAATATATTGTTGACGTAAAAATAAGAAAAACAATAAAAATTTGAATATTATATGTATATTTATACCACAATCTAAAAACATCATAATTTATTAAATAAATTGTAGTATCTACCTAAAAAGAGTTTCAAAGTATCTAAAATAAACAATCAAGAAATTGTTCGTTGTATAGGCATACATATAAATAAAAATTTATTAATTACACCTCATGTACTACTCACAATAATAATTAACATAGAAATATATAGCTTTGTACAAATTTTGTATGTAAAATATAAAATATTTCCATTTACATGTTAATTGACGCTAAAAACTAAGTCAAGATTTCATTAGGCCATTTAAATAAACAATGCAAGTTGAAGTAAGTACTTATGGATTATTTTAACACTTATTAACTTTTACGTGTTCTTTTGTTTACCAAATCTGATATTGTTAATTAATTAAGAGTTTTAACAAACAATTGGGGTTGTTTTTGTAAAATGTCCCTGCAATAATTGCGTTGAAACAAAATTTACGTAAACTACTTATGTAGGTACTAATACAATGAACTCCGATGGCGCCTTTCATTGGGTAATAAGGAATTTTGTTGAGGCATTGATCGCTTTTTGTAACGGTTAATTTAGCAATAAGTAATAAAAGTAAACAATAAAACAAATCTGAATATTTACTTATTGCTAAAAATCTGCTACACGTGGCCAATAAATTAACAGTCAGAGTGGTCAAAATACCCAAACATCAAAACATTCTTACAAACCGCCTACTTTTTATTTTCTTTTAACGATATTTATAAACGTAATTGTTTAATAAAATTGAAAATTAGTGATACAATAAATATGCAAATGGTAGGTATTAAAAAGCATTTGCATAATTGGAATGTTAATAAAAATAGAAAAAAGAAATCAACAAACGCATAATCTTCAGGATTATTGAGACTCATGTCCTTAATTACCTATTTCATTTTTTTACAAAGTTAACACCCAACATATTTTGTTGTAAACCATTTAATTGATTAACAAAATAGAGTTCCAAGTTTCGTTGAAAAGAAACTAAAGCTAATTTGTTTAAGTATTATATTATGTTTGCTAATAAATTATTTTCACATGCTGAGTTGCAGCAATAATTAATTTGTAATACTAATAAGTGTTATATTACAAAATATTATTACCGATGATTGAGGATGTTTCGTTAAATAACGAAGTCTGTGTTTATCCAGATTTTAAATACCACAAATTCGTAATTGTTTAAATAAACTTGACGGCTTCTATCTTTAATTGGTACAAAATGAGTAAATTAACTCTATAAATGGTAAAAATGTTAATATCTACGTGTATGTATTTATGGCTTTTTCGTGAGATAGTACGAGAATTAATTAAAACGTTAGTTTTTACAAAAAATAGAAACTGTGTATTAATTTAGCGTACATGTAAATTTATTTGAATCTAAACTGAAAAATAATAAATTAATAAAATTGTTTTCTGACTTTTGGGGTTAAATATATAAATAAATATAAATTGTTTTCGATAAATACCTGATTGGTAGCAGAACTTATTTGGTAGAAATTTAAAAGTGCATATTTTAAAGGTCTTTTGTTACGTAAAAAGTAAAACAATATTGTAAAGTTTCAAGTAACAATTCCAGTAAAAGATTTGTTTTAAAACAAAAGAAATATTTCAGAAAAACTATAAAAGACACCGAAAAACTCTTTTCTCCACTTTTTTTTAAGATAAGAAAGTGGGCATATCTTTCTTTTATATGCACAAGGTTTTTATAATCTTTTGAGAAAACGCAAACTGAAAATGATTGTACAAACATGACGAAAATTTTTTCCCATCGTCACTTTCTATAGAAATTCTAAATTTTTGTACATTTTTTAAAACTGGATTCTTTTTAAGAAGGCTTTTGACCCACGACGCTTTAAGTCATTCCACAATCCTTACAAAATTACGGTATTAAAATTTTTTTCAAGCAACAACATTGTTGTAGCAACTTTTTAAACTTTCTCAAAGGTCAAACTCTCTGAATCTAATTATTTTAATTTTTATAAATAATTATAGATATTATTCTGATAAATTATTTGTTCTGGTATAGTTCAAAGATTCATAGTGGATTCATTTAATTTATTATGCGAGTGCAAGGATACCTATAGTCCGGTCAATTTAGACATTCGAAGCTACATAAATTCCCACCAAGCTGAAAATCAGTAAGATCGTTTAAAATATGATTAAAAATAAAATTTGAAAGTTCCCCATCTTTCCCCTGTATGGAAACCTTTTTATTCAAGGTCAAAGGTCAAAAAAATGAGTTTTTCGCGATTTTCAGCAAAACGGTAAGTTTTATCACAAAAATACTTCAGACAAAATTGTAGATCATAAAATTATCTATAAAATATGTACCAATATTTTCTTCCTAAGAGCCACCGTTTCTGAGATATCACGTTAAATTTCCCCAAAAAATAGGTGATTTTTTTTCTTTTGGTATATTATTTTGGGACATATTTTTCAGGGGAATTCTTCTGGGGAAAAATTTTCCTGTACAATCTTTTTTCTATTTGCACTAAATATTTTCTAGTTCTTGGGGATTTATTTGTCACATAGCTTATTTTGGGGTATTTTAGAGATACATATTTTATAGATAATTTTATGATCTACAATTTTTGTCTGGGGTAATTTTATGATAAAACTTACCGTTTTGCTGAAAATCGGGAAGAACTCGTTTTTTTGACCTTTAACCTTGATTAAAATTTTTTCCATACAGGGGAAAGATGGGGAACTTTAAAATTTTATTTTTAGTCATATTTTAAACAATCTCAGTGATTTTCAGCTTGGTGGGAATTTATGTAGCTTTACTCTTATTTTTTAGTCTAATTTGACAGGACTACTATATTAAATACAAAATTGGAAATACCTAAAGGGTTAGACTAGAAAATATTCTTACCGATGATTAAGGGTGCTTCGTTAAATAACAAAGCCTCTGTTTGTCTCGATTTTAAACACCACAAATTCGTAATTGTTTAAATAAATAAATAAATATTTCTCGGTTAATTTGTTGCACAACATTTAAACAACGACTTCTATCTTTAATTGGTACAAAACGACTAAATTAAGTCATTGAATGGTAAAATTGTAATACCTATGTGTATGTATTTATGGCGTTTTCGTGAGATGGTACGAGAATTTAACTTTCAAAGGATATTTATCGTATGTGTGACTATAAAAATAATAGTACATATTATTATGGAAATTTACAAGTATAACGTTATGCTTGCAAAAAACAAAATATTGCTTTTTACAAAACATAGAAACTGCCTATAAATTTTTCTACATATAAATTTCAAAATTATTAATTAATAAAATTGTTTTTTTGACTTTTGGGGTAAAATATATTATTCAAAATTAAAAAGAATAACCCTTGAGACTTAACTTTTCTATTCAATAAAAAGAATCATTAAAATTAACCAACAATATGTATCAATGAAAACAAAAATTTAAAGTTTATTGATAAATACCTAATTGGTAGCAGAACTTATTTGGTAGGAATTTAAACGTGCATATTTTAAAGGTCTTTTGTTACGTAAAAAGTAAAAAAAGATTGTAAGGTTTAAAGTAACAATTCCAGTAAAAAATTTCCATTAAAACAAAAGAAATATTTCAGAAAAACTATAAAAGACCGAAATATTCTTTGACACTTTTTTTTAAGACAAAAAAGTGGGCATATCTTTCTTTTATGTGCACAAGGTTTTTATAATCTTTTGAGAAAACGCAAACTGAAAACGATTGTGCAAACATGACGAAAATTTTTTCCCATCGTTACTATAGAAATTCTAAATTTTTGTACATTTTTTAAAACTGAATCCTTTTTTCGAAGGCTAAAACATTTTTTTTTTAATTTTGACCCACCACGTTTTCAGTCATTCCACAATATTACGGTATTAAAACTTTTTTTTTAAGCAATAAAATTGTTGTAGCAACTTTTTAAACTCTCTAAAAGGTCAAACTCTGTGGATTTAATTTTTATAAATAACTAGCAGTGAAACCCGGCGTTGCTGGGGTAAAATACATCACATGTTTAATGGTATAAAAAATATGTAAGGATCTATTTTTTAACGTAGATATTATAGATTTATATCATAGATAACGTAGATATTGAGAGACTTAGACATCGAAATTTCTAGTAGTAGAACACTCGAGAACATTCAAATAGTTTGTTCTTTTTCATTTGTCAAAATCACTTAATTTTTTTGGTCACTGTTCGCTCTTGTTTCCAATTGATCTTCACTTTACTGCAAACACAATTTAAGTGACAAAAAGTCACTGAATGTTGATTTATATATATCATCGAACATCGAAATTCCTAGTACCAGAACACTCTAAAATATTTAGATGTACCTAGATCACTTTGAAACGTAGATGTACACTTTTTGAAACTTTCTAGATCATTGAAGAAATTTTTAGAACTTTTTCGAACATTCTAAATCGATAATAACAGTTTGCGCTCATTATAGAATTGTTTAGATCATTTCAGAAATTTTGAGATCTTTCCGGAAGTCTTTATGACTTAAAAAAATATTTCTTTTCACCTTTCTGCCACCTACAACCACCCACTTCCACCCACCGCGACCAAACTCCCTTACTCCCACCTGGAGACGAAGGGGTATTTACCACCCCAATAGGAAGTTGATTGGAGTAGGAAGAGATAGAGAAAACTGTCTTTACGTACGAACATTAGCATTTTATATATGTATTTAGATTTAGATATTTAGATTATAGATATTATTTTGATAATTATTTGTTCTGGTATAGTTCAAAGATTCATAGTGGATTCATTTAATTTATTATCCGAATGCAAGGATACTTATATTAAATATAAAATTGGAAATACCTAAAGGGTTAGACTAGAAAATATTCTTACCGATGATTAAGGGTGCTTCGTTAAATAACAAAGCCTCTGTTTGTCTCGATTTTAAACAACACCACAAATTCGTAATTGTTTAAATAAAGTAATATTTCTCGGTTAATTTGTTGCACAACATATAAACAACGACTTCTATCTTTAATTGGTACAAAACGACTAAATTACGTGATTGAATGGTAAAATTGTAATATCTATGTGTATGTATTTATGACTTTTTCGTGAGATGGTACGAGAATTTAACTTTGATAGGATATTTATCATATTTGTGACTTTATAATATTATGGAAATTTGCAAGTATAATGTTATGCTTGCAAGAAACAAAATATTACTTTTTACAAAACATAGAAACCACCTATTGATTTTGCCTACATGTAAATTTATAGGAACCTAAACTTAAAAATAATTAATTAATAAAATTGTTTTCTGACTTTTGGGGTAAAATATTGTATTCATAATTAAAAAGAATTAGCCTGGGGATTTAACTTATCTATTCGATAAAAAGAACCCTTTCTTTTTTATAGTGAAGTACGGATAATCTTTTGCAAAATACTAGTTTAACTTTAAAAAAAATTAACTTACAATATGAGTTAATGAAAAATTATTGCAATGTTTTCGACAAGTTTTAAATACCGGATTGGTAGCACAACTTTGGTAGGAATTTAAAATTGCATATTTTAATGATATTTTGTTATGTAAAAAATAACAAAACATTCTACAGGCTCCAAGTAAAAAGTTTCCTTTAAAACATGAAAAATATTTCAGAAAAACTAAAACACCGAAATAACAAACAGTTCAAAATGTTTAAAACATGTATATTCATATGTTTTATATGTTTAAACTTTTTTTCTCGTTTATTTTAGACACTCATTTTAAACTGACCATTCTCTATACAAAACGTTCACTGAACGTAGATTCTTCATCGGTATTTTGTTTATTAGTGTCGCACAAGTACGTCCATCTAAAAATATCTCCTACTTCTTTGAAAATAGTTTTAAATTAATCGAATTCTGAGAAGCTTTTAAACAAAGCCTCACACCTCTCGAAAGCCTTAAATTGCATTTATTGGGCATGCTTTTTTTTATTTTCTATATGAAAAAAATGGCGAAAGATATTTGTACGAATTAACCTATACCACATCATATTTTTCAAGAAAACCACGAATTCTAGATCCAATAACCACAGTCGTCTAAAAATATTTCGTGAGTAGAATTATCCAAGCTAATAAATAAATTAAGGTTTTTTCTAGTCACGAGTGAGATTGTTTCCTTATTTCATACCACTACAAACAATAATTCTTCTCAAGCGAAATGAATAATTAATTTGTTACTTTTTATTTTTGTTTTAATTTAAACCGTGTTTTATTTCGATTGTGTTTTAAACACCTGTTTTAAAATACTTTGTTTTAAGCATGCCAACCCTGGTATTCAACCATTCCACAGTCCTTATAAGATTAAGATATTAAGCAACAAAATTTTTGTAGTAACTTTCAGACCCTCTCACATAGGTCAAACTTTCCGAATTAAATTATTTTAAGTTTTTATAAATATTTATATTTTTCTGGTAATTATTTGTAGTGTATTTATCTAAAACATGGCAATGCAATGTTGATAAAACTTTAAATATGTTTATTAAATCCAAAAAATCCAACTTGATATTCTCCTCGTTTTTAGATCCTCAACGTGCGATTATTTTCCAGAATATCGACGTTGTAATGAGAATGTTCGCTTCCGCAATTCGTAAAAAGTGTTCTAGCATATAGACGAGAGAAAATAAGTTATAAATAAACGTTCCAGATCGCAATTAGTAATTTTGCATTGAACGGTAAAGTGTCCCGAAATGTCTGTTGCCTCCCAAATAGATATACCTACATGTGCATTATAGTGTGCGCCCTCGTCTGCTGAAAAGCCCCAAGTCGTTCCATAAACGTCAACGCCAACAACGATATTTAACGATAAATGAGATCTGATAGTTTCACTGCTGCAATGTACATACGTTTGTACTACTATGTATTTTAAAACGAAAACGTTTAACGTTCTTGGCGCCACATTCTGGCAACGACTGACTGTAATAATAACAACCTAACTGTTATTGCACCCAAGTTTCTTTCAAATTTTAGAGGATATCCGATTTTTGGTGGACAAAAATAAAATGTCTCAATAAATTGAGGTGTTTTTTTTATCTACCAGAACACCTACAACTACACAGGGTTGAAATCATAATTCTCAAATATTAAATCGAATCTGGAAAGGAATATGTTTGAGTAGCATAAGGATACTTTAGGATCGTTTGCTTACTTAATTAAAATACCTCGTAAACAACAGTAACTTTCGCTTATGGGGTATGACTTATTATTGTAAATAATATATTCTTTGAAATTACTGTTTGTTATTTTTTTATTCAGTAGATTCTCAAATTTATTAAGTAGGTACACAGTCCGAAACATCATATGCATAAATATCGACAATCCTTCAAGTCTTGCAAAAGTAAGCAATAACCAAATCAACACAAAAATTTTAAACCCTTGCCTTTTTCGTCACTAATTTGTTTATGTGATTAAGTTTTTGAAAACCAAAAGGGTTTATGTGTTTGTGTGAATAATAAAGCAATTGCGTAGTAAATAATAAAGTACATAAGTAATTACGTATCAAGGCGTATTACAATTTGAAGGAAACTTTGGACAAAATTTGTGTAGGCGTCAATTTTATTGTTATTTGCTGCTTGCCGAGCTGTCATTAATTTGTTCGTCCTACGCAAGCTTCCTCATTAGACACGGAAGGTAAAGTCGCTCGGATTAACAATAACATCCCATTGTCATTTCCCATAGAAAAACGGCCGCACCGTCAACCAACCGACCATGTTACACATCAAATACCACCGCCGTTTATGCGGCAATAAAAAGGTGTGTATTTACCCATAAGTGACCGAGATATTGAGTCAAATTGCCACAACATAACATATCCCACGATACAATTTTATTATCTATTACTTAACTTAAGGTAGAAGACGATGAAAAATTATCGAAAAATTTGTAGCCTACAAGCAAAATATTTCAAAATAATGGGTAAAGAAAAGAAAACCATATTCTCAATAAATACAAAGCCTTATTAACCCCTGTCTTTGTAGTATTTCATATTTTATGCAATATCTCATCAAAAATTATTGATCGTGTCTGGTTTCCAATGTCTAAAGGATAATACTAACTTTGAACGAAAGAGAAAATCCTCTCTTCAAGAAATGCAATGTTTTGTCAACTGTTATCTTAGCAGTAGGTACCTAAAATTTCATGAAACATCTAATAAAAACTTATAAATCATGTAGTGGTGTCTTCAATGTCCAAAGAATATAAAATTTTGGGAAAGAAAAGGAAAATCGTCTTCTCAAGAAATGCAGTCTTATTAATCGTTATCCTTGCAGTATTTAAAATTTCATGTAATATCTCATCAAAAATGATTAATCATTTCATATGATGGCTCCTTGTGTTCAATGTCCAATGAATATCAAATTTTGGGGAAAAAAATAGAAAACCCTCTCTTCATGAAAAGAAAAGTCTTATCAACCACTATCCTTGCAGTAATTAAAATAAAATGTCATGTAATCTCATAAAAGATTATATTATATGTTATACCTTGATTACGTAAAAGTGAATTTGATCTCATTCTTTTTTTACTGTTTACCCTACGCCTACCTACTTGTGGTTGGCATTTGACAAAACACTAAAATCAATTGCGATCAAGCGATCAATTGTAAATCAAACCGTATGTACGTACTACAATATTATTCATGTAGTAAGTATGTAATGGCAACAACCTACAAGAAACGTTGTATCAACCGCAAATAAGAGAATAAAAAAGAAGTACTCCATATCTTTCCTAGGTTATTACTAGTAATTAGCAGCCAGAGGCTGCCCAAGTATAGTACGCAAGCATAGTATTTGTTTGTATGTATAAATAAGTACACGCTCACCATGCCCTAGAAAAACGTTGAATTACGAGATATAGGAAATAACTTCTAGTATCGCGCCTCGCAAAAGTGCCTTTTTCTTTTGTTTTAAAAATCCGAAGCCAATCACTTTTAACGGTGAATGTTACTCCTTTTAACTAACTTTCTAATATCATACATTGAACGCGGTGTTTAATAATTCCTCAATGATTCTCTAATTTTTATTGTTTTCCACCTTTTACTTCATTTACTCTTTTCCTCTAAATTGATTTTCGATTTTCAGGGAAACTGTAATGAAACCAACTGTTTACCATAAATTAATGTTTACTATCAATACATAATCACTTTTGTTTTCTATTTATTTATTTTTTTATAAATAATCACTATTTAAAAAAAATAAAAAAGTGTCAAACAGTGAGAAAGTTTTGAAAAATAAATTACTTAAAATAGTGCAACGTGACTAATTGTAATCAATTCAATTATTACAATTATTTGTTTAACATGAGTATTTATTTGTCTACGAAAAATAAAAAAATATATTTAAACAAAAATGATTAATTTAAATAAAATTTAACTTGGCTAAAACTGAATTACTTTCAAATTTTCAATTTCAAAAAGTGCAAAACATTCCGCGTTTCAAACCCATGTACTCCACTATCAGTGACAACGCCGGTATGCCTCTATTTACCTACAGTTTCTAATTACTGAAGCTGCAAGTAGAACACATACCGACGCTGCCAATGATGGAGAAGGACAAGGAAACACAGAATGTGCGGTAAATTATAAACGCTAGCATCAGCCACTCTTTCGGAAGTCTCAACTCATGCAGTGACCCACCTAGGCGCCGTCAGCAGTTCACCTGAGAGAGACAACTTACGTCAAGTGACCGTATAAGTTACCTAAACGAGGCCTCAGCGAGCCAGCTATATGTACTAACTAAAACGATCCAATGAACGGTGACTAGGTTGAACTTAAAATTATTTTTCTGAGTTTATTATACGAAATTTTTAACAAAATTCGCGTTGGGTAGATGACAAAACCAAAAAGGAAGTAAATTATAGAATAATTTTTTTTAAAGTTAAAGATTAAGGTCAGTTTTTGTAATTTTATATTGTACCCATGCCATTAAAACTTATTTAATTAATCGAAAACTAGGCTAAACCTGTGTAGTTTTGTCTTAATAACAAGCTAAAATCCGTCTTATTCAAATGTAAACCCAAAAGACCTAATTTTAACCCTTTATCCTACGTATGTAAACATGTCGTTTTATTGAAAGATGTTTATGAATCTAATTCACGAGGGATAATCAATAATGCTGTTATCAAAGGTATTTTTATTTATTTTTGTAGTTTTAATAAAAATATTTTGAAACTAAACGTATATTTATAACTAATACAATCTCAAAAAGGTCAGGTGTTATAATTGTACATGCGCGTTCGGGCTCGACTAAAATTATCTAATTTAAAACATAATTTAATATTTTAAGGGTTTACTTATTATTTAGACATAATCAACAACAAACCTAACACTGACGATTATGTAACATAAAGATCAAAGTGATTAATAATTATTGTATGTACCACTTACCACTTATTATCATTCGTAATCCTATAATCTTAAGTAGAAGTTTCGTTTAAATGCACTGTTCAAAATCAAGTTTATGGTTGCACAAAGCACAACACGATATCGCATAAGTTCACTTTATTAAACCATGAAAACTTCCCTAATAATTCGATTAATTAATAGCTCTCGATACCACTCATTAATATGGCGCCGCATTAATAATAACACTAAATTGTAATAATAATTTCTGTCAATCGTGTTAATTCGGACCAGGACACGACGAATTTTTCTTTGATGGAAAAGATTTACCACGAAAAGGCCAGTGTCTGTCTCTTTCTCGCTCTCGTTTTGTGTTTCACTCTCTCAGACGTGTACACAACACCTGCTAACGATGGTTCGTCCTTATCAAAGTTAGGACAAAACAAGTTTATATCGTCACATTAAAAAAGCAGCAAAAAACGTTTGTTCGAGTTAAAAAGAATGTATGAGATTATGTGTATTATAAAGAAATGGAATGATGTACAAAAGGGGCCCAAGAAAGGAATAAAATAATTTTTCACGATTTTTAATTTCTTAAATGAGCAATTTTGAAAAACAATTAAAAATTTAAATTAACTACAAAATAATGGATGTATGTAGCACCAATACAATTCGATTTAATATTTAAGTAAATATAACAATTTTACATTAAATTATTCTATTGTTCACATTAACACATAAAATAGTGGATTAAGACGACGTTTTTAATACGTTTATTAGACCACTGGGTTTAATTATTGGATGTAGTAAACTCTGTCGCCCAATCAGACACTCCATTACATCATATTAAGAACAGATCAAGAACATTTGATCTCGATTTATGAGTTAATGCTCATAGAATCTAATGTCCACAATTTGATCAATTAAAATCATTGAGACAAATTAAGAGCCCACATAATAGAATTTACTTATTAAAGGATAAGTTTAGTTGCTAAAAGAAAAACTAACGAGCCAGTAATTTATGGCTCTGTGTAAGTGACAACACATAGAGGGGTTGAAGCTATTACGAACAGAATATGAAAGAAGAATTTGAAAGTAATTTCTCCAATAAGACTTTTGATTGATTTTAATTATGTTATTGTTTAATTTGTTAAAAAGGCTCTACAACAAATTTTCATCATGTCAATTCATTGTTCTACTTTATTATTTTTCTTGGGTTCTTATACACATTATGTTAGCTTTTTATTTAATTTTCTTCTGCTAATAGGCGTCCAGGGCGTCTATGTGGCGTCGGATGGGTTGAAATTCCCGTAATTTCTAAGAATATCGTCTACCAGTGAGAGATGTAGAAGTCTCTTCTCAAAGTAAAATTAGACATCGATTTAGTTACATTAGACGTGTTGTTCAGTAAGGGGGAAATAGGAGCTAACCCTAGTTAACAAAGTGAAAACCTAATCGATGCTAATAATACATACCAACATACGTACCTAGGTACATCCCTATGTTATTCGTTCTAAATAAAGTACAGAAATACCACTCTCACGACAGAAATAAAACTCACTTAAATTGAATTAAAATGGAAAAAACAATGATTGTTATAAAAGGTCTACCTTGAATCTGCAGTTAAAAGAAATAAAAAATTTTTTAATAGTGTAAAAAGATTTTTGGAATCTCATGAACCTTGACCTTGAGATTGGTCCGATTGTTGTTATCTAAACGTCGCACCCTTCAAATTGTCACATTTGTACATGAATTAAATAAAGTATAAAATCGCCATTTAAAATAGATGGTCCAATATCACCACCCACACAATCAGACCTTTTTTTTCCAAAAAAGGAGTCTTATACTTTATAATGCACTCTTACCAACTGCCCAGACAAATTTGATATTAAACTATAAATTATGGAGCGATAATACTGCAAAGAATAGTTTTTTAGGAACTGAAGCCTACTCATTCTAGGTATATATCAAAATGTATCCACTCGAATTTAAATACAAATTATTAAGCTATGGTTCTGTAAAGTGAGGTCAAGATTTTAAATATTTTAGAGAATTTTAGTTTTGGAGTTTACTTTCAAGTCTCAATTTTCTTTGTAGTAAATGCAATCTGTCTCTCCTATGCTTTAAAATGCGCTCTCTTAAACTGTGTAAATGAATTTGAAATCTATGTTCAAATAATTGATCTATGGTACTGCAAAAGTTGTCGAGATCAGATATCTTGAAATTGTTAGGAAGCCTCTTTTCAAGTTTCACAATTTCTTTTCAGGAAATGAAACCTATTCATTTTAGGAATGCATCAAAATATATTCTCTCCAGCTGTCTTAACGAATTTAAATTTAAATACTAATTATCAAGCTAGGGTTCTACAAAATGAAGTCAGGTTTCTGGATAAATTTAGAGAATCAAATTTTTGTAGTCCGTAAATCTATCCATCCTATGCTTCAAAATCCGCTCTCTCCAACTGTGTAAAAGAATTTGAAATCTATATTCAATTTATTGAGCTATGGTACTGCAAAGTGAAATACGATTTTTTGAAAAAATTAGAGAATCTTATTTTCAAAAGTTTTCCTTAAGTCTCTAAAATCTTTTTTAGGAAATTCAACCCATTCGTGCTATGCTTTAAAATACGCTCTCGCCAATTATCTAAATCAATTTAAAATCTAAACACAAATTATCGAGGTATGGTAATGTAAAGTAGTCAAGATTTTAAAAATTTTAGAGAATGATATTTTCGGAGTTTATTTTCAAGTCTCAAAATTTCTTTGCAGGAAATGCAATCTGTCTATCCTATGCTTTAAAATACGCTCTCTCCAACTGTGTAAAAGAATTTGAAATCTATGTTCAAATTATTGAGCTATGTTATGCAAAGTGAAGTAAGATTTTTTGAAAAAATTAGAGAATCTTATTTTCAAAAGTTTTCCTTAAGTCTCAAAAATCTTTTTTAGGAAATTCAACCTATCCATACTATGCTTTAAATTACGCTCTCGCTAATTATCTAAATCATTTAAAAATCTAAATACAAATTATCGAGGTATGGTACTGTAAAATAGTCAAGATTTTGAAAAATTTTAGAGAATGATATTTTCGGAGTTTATTTTTCAGTCTCAAAATTTCTTTGCAGGAAGTGCAATCTGTCTATCCTATGCTTTAAAATACGCTCTCTTCAACTATCTAAATAAATTTGAAATCTAAACTCAGATTATTCAGCTATGGTACTGCAAAGTGAGGTACAATTTTCTGAAAACATCAGTGAATCATATTTTCGGATTTTTCTTAAGTCTTAAAACTTTTCTTTTTGAGAATGCAATTTATCTAAACTATGCTTCAACATGCAATCTTTCCGGCTATCTAAACCAACTTGCAATTTAAATACAGGCAGTCGGATTATGGAACTTCAAAGTGAATTCAGACTTTTTGAAATTTTTAGATATAAACCATAAGTCTAAGTTTAGTTTTATGGAAAGGCAACCATGTTTTAAGATACGCTCTTTTTAGGTACTTAAGCGTTTTTTAAAAAAAATGTGATGCTTCGAGGTAACATCTGTAATAAATTCTTTTTTCGTTGTATATATGTTAAAATGTTCTTTTCTTGTTTTGGTGCTGAAAGTAAAGCCCGAAGTAGTTGAATTTTTAATATAAGTATTTTTGTTTTTTTTTGCGTTTTGCTTATGTAAGCGATTTCTCTTTACGTTGGTGACACGATTGTTTTACAACACAAATATTCAGAATCGGTAACGCCAATATGTAGGTGTCTTGAAACAATAGCGGTGAAAGTGTTCATATGTTCACATCAGACTTAGTCAGAAAAAATTCAGAAGACAATCTTTCTTCAAAGTGTCACCTCGTTACACGTATTTATGGACGTGTATTATGCATACAGACATGTATTTGTAGGTACGTATGTACATATGTATGTAACCAGTGACAGAAATTATTTATTTTCACTTTTTAAAATCAGCTTGTTATTTATTTGGTCCCTTTTACTTTGCGAACAATTGAAATTAAATAATATTATACCGTGTTATTTGTCTGTGGTTTCAAAGGCTACATTAAAACGGCTGTAAGCCCTTAAAATGATTTTGACATTTTAAAATTTAAAGATTTCGAATTACCAATTTCATAAAAAAGGAATTAAAGTCAAAGCGCTGAGATCTTTTATAAGAACTTAAATTAAACTAAAAGGGCTTCAATTACCCCAAAAAGACCCTTTTGATGAGTTTCCCTTGCTTTCAAGCATTGTGCAAGGTATTTAAGGACTTTCAAAGTGTTTGAGGTGCTTTTTTAAATTACAAATTACAAAGTACATTTTTTATTAAAGTAATTCGATTACAAAGCCCCAACTATTTGTTCAAGAAAGGGTTTCTACGCTCTCAAAGTACTCGAAGCACATTTTTAAGCACTTAAGTCCTGCCAATTTCTGACCTATAATAAGTAGATTTGTAGTGATTATCGACAATTTCTGCAGCTGTCTCTTCCGATGACTGTTTGGAATTATCTGACCATTAAGAGAAAGAGTTGTGCATTTTGATATCCAAAATCAGTATTTTGAATTTAATAAGATTTGGATTGTATAATATATCAGAAGAGAACAAACACGTAGTGAATGTTGTATTAAATATAGACGTACCCACATTATTACATGTGCGTGTTGGGATCGATTTCTCGCATTGCTAAAATTCATTATTAAATCAGTTAGTTATGGGGTTACGTTAATGAGCGAGCGAGACGGGCTTATACAAACAGAGATAATCAATACTGATATGCGACCGAACATTGAGAACCGCGGTTCAACTGTTAACAAATGAAGGGGGCACATATGTGAGACAACAATACGATATAAAGGGAGAACTGTTATAGGTGGTTAGACGCTGTCGTTGCATTTTCACCCCTCTATTTTCAGAAGCGGATTTATGATTTTTAATACATCAGGATTAGGGAGACCGATCGCTTTTTAAAAAGAATACAACGAGGAGACAAGTCAAAAAAGGATATTTTGATAAAATTGAAAAGTAAAAATAGTAACTGCTTTTTGAGAAAAAAAAATCAATAAGATGATAAGTCAAAAATTTACCTTTCGAGAAAATCCAGACGTATAAAAACTGATCGCTTTTTAAAAAGAAGGCAACAAGGAGGAAACGCAAAAATTTATTTTTTAGAAACCAGAATTAAAAACAGAACAATGATCGTAGTTTAAAAAGCAATTAACAAGGAAGCAGATAAAAAAAAATTATCATCCAGGAAAATCAAGAAACAAAAACTAACCGTTGCGTAAAAAGGAGAGAAGTCAAAACTGCATCATTCAAGGAAATCCAGAAGTTAATGGATTGATTTCTTCTTCAAAGGGGTGCAGCAGGAGTGCAGTCAAAAATTCATAATTCGAGCAAATCCAGGAGTAAAAAACCGGTTGTTTTCTGAAAAGGAGGCAGCAAGAAGGAAACTGAAAAGTAGATCTTTCAGAAAATCCAGAACTAGAAAAAATAAAACGATCGTGGTCTAAAAAGGAGTTAGCAAGGAGGAGGTCAAAAATTTATCATCTAGGAAAATCAGGAAATAAAAACCAACCAAAAAGGAGGGAAGCCAGAAAAGCGTCTTTCGAGGAAATCCAGAAGTAAATGGATTGATTTTTTCTTCAAAGGGGTGCAGCAGGAGGGCCTAGTCAAAAATTTATAATTCAATAAAATCCAGACGCAAGGCAGCAAGGAGGAAACTCAAAAACTGATATATCAAAAAATCCAGAACTAACTAGGATTGCAACAGGGGACAAGATAAAAATCCACAATTCGAGAAAATTCTGAAGTAAAACATCGTTTTTTTTTTGTAAAAGGATCAAGTCAAAAAAATCATAAATTAAAAACCGAAGGATGTAGCAAGGGAGCAAGTCACAAATTAACCAAAAGTAGTATTCCGTTATCTGAATTATTTCCTCTGTTTACTAATTTATTATAGACTAGCTATACCCGCGACTTCGTCCGTGGGGAATAGTGACTTTCGGCAGCATTTAAAATTTTTCTTTTCTATATTTTTATTTTCTGGGCCGTAAGCCTTTTTGCCGACGTCATTACACAAAAACTTTCATTCCTTATTTTTGCCCCCTTTAGGGTAAAATTTTTACAAACTTTAAATGTCGTATTTATATCTAATCAAAAGCCTAAAAAATTAGTTTCAAGCCTCCAGCTTTTTATCTACTTATCTATCTCTGTACCAAATTCTCATTTAAATCGGTTTAGTAGTTTGGGCGTGATTGCGTAACACAGACAGACAGAGTTACTTTCGCATTTATAATATTATAGATTAATAAAGTTTAATTATAGTTTAAAATAGTTTTGTATATAGCTTAGTATTCAACTACTTTTATTGATCCAAATAAACAAAACCTCTATAACTTTTTACACTTAATATTTTAATTTTCTGGGCCGTAAGCTTTTAGGACGACGTCATTACACGAAAACTTTCACCGGCTAATTTTATCCCCTTTAGGGTAAAATTTTTACAAACATTGAATATCGTATTTATTTATATCCAATCAAAAGCCTGAAAAATAAATTTCAAGCTTCTAGTATTTAAAAATTACCGAATGTCCGCACAAACTTTCCTATTTCAACCCCTTACAACCCTTTTTTCGCATTAAAAAATAGCCTGTCTCCTTTTTCAGGCTCTAGACTATCTCCGTACCAAATTTCATTTAAATCGGTTCAGCAAATTTTATGCGAGATTGTGTAGCATACAGACAGAGTTCCTTTAGCATTTATAATAATCCGCGAATTGATTTTTATCGATTTTCCCATGGGTATAAGATATTTTCCCGCAGTAAAACGTAGCCTATGTGTTAATCTACGGTGTCAGCTAACTCCATACCAAATTTCATTAAAATCGCTCCAGCCCTTTAGACGTGAAGAAGTAACAAACATACACATTCACAAACTTTTGCCTTTATAATATTAGTGTGATTAAAATCGTATTATTTATTTAATGGATGAAAAGACTTTGTCAAGGTGATAAGAAATTAGGCATTAACCCACCAAATTCATAAATTAAAGTGATCCATTTAACCCCTCCATTTATTTCTACTTAGGACAAACTTATAAATTTAACGTTAATGTGATTTTTTTTTCTTGGCTTCTCACTTAAATGATCTTGTCCCACAATAAATTTTGGTTAAAGTTTCTTAATAGTTATTTTTTTCTCTTTCAGATAACTAATGTTTTTCCCTTCCCATCCCTACTAAATAAAAATTAAATAAAATTTTCCAGAAAACATTGTCCCACAATTTGTTAAATGTTGCAAGCATCATTACAATATAATCTTTGTATTGTTATTAGTGATTTGGTGAAGATTGTGTCCCTATTACGCCGCTACGTATTCTGGATCCGCCCCTGTCACGCTCGTTGCATTTTCAACCCCTATTATATTTGTTGCTTGCTGACTGGCTGCTCGCTAACTTTAACCTCGCTTCACTTCGCCACTAAGTGAATCCCCATTTCCAAGTTGATTACGTTGAAACAGGACCCTTTGTTCCCTTCAAGCTTCCCACTTCGTTTTAAGTAAACGGACGTCGACCGTTGATTATCGTTAATAAGGCCGATGAAAATCGTTCGAAGCAATTTGACTACCATCTTTAAACTTCCTTAATACAATAAATACATCGTGTAATGTACCCACTACATACTCGACTCGACGTTGTTACTTTCTCCTTTTGGAGATTTTTAAAGCCCCAATTAAATAACTGTCACCTCTGCCAATAACCACAGTTCCAATTTAATGATTAAATAAAGAACCTGTAACATAATGCGGCTGTCGATCGATTTTTTTATCGATTTCGTAAAAATATTGAAGCTCCATTAATAACGTTTAAAATAAATATTTCTTAATACTGAAATATCAGTAAGAGAAAGGTTATTGTAATTTTTGTTTTTGTACATAATTTATGCCAGAAGATTTGAAATGCTTTTATGGATGTTCACGTGCCACCTATTTTACCCCTTCTTGCACGCATAACGCCCCTCCGAGCGATATTCTAAATAACTATTGTTATTATGCCCCATCGGAAAGATTATCTCACAGACACGAGCGCCAAAAAACGAACTTCATTCACTAGGAGCACTTTTATTGAAAAATGAGTCATAAAACGATATGATGTACCACGGTAACAAAGGAGTTCGAAAGTTTCGTATGTCCTGTAGTAAATTAGGCGATCAATTAGGGAGAAAGTTTTCCTTTTATATCTCTCCGTCATCTTTTGAGACTACAAAAGTGGAAAATAAGTGCTGGCCTTTTGTTAAACACTTACTTAAACTACTAGATATTATTTACTATCTCATGACTAATTCATCAGTGGTACAAAATTTCTGTTGCAATCCCGTAAAAAAATTCTAGGAATACATTTATTGAGTACCTACTATAAAAAATAAAATGAAATGTGTTTTATACATATTAAGTTGTGGAAGAGAAGAAATGGCAAGGAGCTTATATTAAAGCATTAGGGCTAGCAAAAGTGTCACCCGTTTCACCACCCTAACTCTCATTTTACGTTCTCGTCTTGAATCTGAATCTAAATGGCTAATCAGACTAATTGACCTGCCAATCGAGTAGTTGCTTGATTTTTTTTCAATTTCAGTATCTTTTCTAAAAATTACATGATATCTCAGCTTCTATAAAAACATTTTCATATAAACAAAGTTTACAGTATTGATTATATAGGTAGCTTCATATTTTTTTCTAAAAATTCTCTATATACATATTTTTGTACAACACTCAAAACACTTACATTGCTGGCAGATATCAATACCTAGTACCGTCAAAACTGGATTTTATTTTAACACAGTTATTTCCACTTGGTCAGTGACTCATTGAGATTGCTCATATGGCGTGCTGATGAGATCTGATAAGATCAATCCACGTCTACTATTTACCATACTTATTGACTAAGACATGTCCAGAAAGTTGACTGGACAATTTTTGAATTAAAAAAAAAATATGTGCCAAAATGTGCCGGAAATGTGCTATTATGTGCTACTTAAAAAAGAAAAATTATTCAAAAAACTTAGGTCCTTTTTATAATGTCTAGTTAGCTCTACAACATCACTTCATTAAAACCAAACCAATTGTGTTGTAATGTGCTCAAGATGTGCTATCATGTGCCATTAAAAAAAATATTTACTTAAAAAATTGAATTTTTACTGAGACGTCCTTTTTGTGATATTTAGTTAGCTCCGCAAAATCACTTTATCAAAACTAAACTTATAGTGCTGTAATGTGCCCGCAATGTGCTGTTATGTGCCAATGTGAAAACCAAAATTTGAATAAAGTTTAGATTTTTCGTAAAATGTCTTTATTAATACTTTCTCTACTAGTAATGTTCTTACGAAGAAAAATGGAAATTTTACTTTGACGAGAATAGGGAAATGACTTGACTACATAAGTATTTTCATATTGTTTTATATATATATGTATTTATTACTTAATAATTAGTAATCTTCTATTCTAAGATATATATACATAAATGAGCAAAAATTTCAGTCTCTTTGTCTATGTGTTGTGATAACACTAAAACGGTACCATATGAAAAGTTTATTCCCTACACTAATAAAAAACTATCTTTAAATATAAAAAGTTACTATTAACAATAAAAAAAGGTTTAATAACACTTTGTATTGATAATATTAATAATAATACGAATTTTATAGTGTACAATACATTCTATACAATAGTTAACTAATGAAAAGTACAGGTACTTACCTAATACAAGATGTGTTGCATAAAATGTAAAAGAATGTATGGTGATGTTTCATGAACAATATGCGAATATTATGTTAAGCATATTATTATGCTATTTCATCGTACCACATTTGTCGATGCGTAAAGAAAGTATTCATGAAGACTTAACATTTTACGAAAAATCTGAACTTTTTATTCAATTTTTTTTTTCACATTGGCACATAACAGCACATTGCGGGCACATTACAGCACTATAAGTTTAGTTTTGATAAAGTGATTTTGCGGAGCTAACTAAATATCACAAAAAGGATGTCTCAATAAAAATTCAATTTTTCAGGTAAAAAATTTTTTTTTTAATGGCACATGATAGCACATCTGGAGCACATTACAACACAATTGGTTTGGTTTTAATGAAGTGATGTTGTAGGGCTAACTAAACATCATAAAAAGGACCCAGTCATAAAAGTTAAGTTTTTTTAATAATTTGTTTTTTACGTAACACATAATAGCACATTTCGGGCACATTTTGGCACATATTTTTTTTTTATTCCAAAATTGTTGAGTCAACTTTTTGGACATGACTAAGACATTAGACAGTGTCCTCAAACTTCTGAAAATTGCCTTTTGATCATCTTATTTCAATATTAACATAGGTACCTACTACAATTTTACATACAATTTAAAATCCGTCATTTATTAAGTAATTTCCTGGGCAGTTATTAAGTTCGAAGTGTCTGGGTCTCACGATACCAAATACTTATACGTTATACGTACTATAGCTAAAAGCACACGGGTGTGTGTATAGGCAATGTGTGGAAACACGAGTGTGTTGGTGCGTTTCTATACAACACTCCAAGGGTCGCTAGTACATAGTAGTAGTAGATGATCGGAAGGTTGCGGTAAGGGTTTACCGGAAGGAAGCAGCACAGTAACCGTCAAAAATCTCATTGGTTGTACTTTCAATGCCACAGACGCACAGATGTTGAACTATGCAACACACAGGGTGTTTAAAATAAAGTAAAAGTGGTTTCAAATAAACTACAATTAGATTGAAGCAATGACAAAGGATTTTTTAACAATATAGGTACAATTAATTTAAAAAATTTAGTAATATTCACCTATCTTATAATAAGTTAGTTCGGAAATACAGAAAAATACAAGGATTTTAAAGGATTATAGGGTTAGTGAAAAGAGTCACCCGTTTCACCACCTTTATACTACCTTGGTAGTGGCTTACTTGAAGTCTGACTGCTATCAAAATGGCTCAATCATTGTGATTTGCTAATTAATGCGAGCTAATTGTCCTACCAAATGGGCGATTTTTTAATCTCTTTTGTGGTGTATAAATAAATGGTAATTTTCTTCAGATATATTTATACCAATGCAGAAAATCAAGCAACTCAAAGGCTAAAAACTATTTTATTGCTTAAAAATCAAGCCAACGTTTCGCTTTATGGACTGAATGCATCATAATCTACCCTACTGATGATGCTTTAAATTTTCAACCCTTGGGCTTGTTTTCTTTGTTTCTTTATTAATTTTATTGTACATATTTATAATATTTTACTAAAAGCTTAAATTAGAATTTAGTAGATAATACATAATGGAATTGTAATATTCAGGTCTCGATTTGGCTTCTAAATTTCTTATCTTATTTAAAATAGGAACAAAATAGGTTGGTGGATAGATATAAAGAAGGTCGTCTGGAATTTGCCTCGTCTATGCCAATTAACAAATGCCCTCGTTTTATTCAAATTAGATTAAACAGACGTGACAATTGCTTGATACTATGAAAAAAACTGCTTGACGATAGGAGAAAACTATTTGATGAAAGAAAATAGTCGCTTGGAACATTTCTCCATTTTAATTTTATTGTAATCCAATTAGCTGCAAATTGGAAACATTGTAGTTAAAAGACTTCAACCTATTCTACAAATTGATAGTGACTACCGTTTGCTATTTTTTACTCTTTTAATACAACTGAAATAATTTCGTTTTGTTTTTTTTTATTTTCGAAATATTTTTTATTAATATCATGACAATATTTCCACTTTTTGTTCTTCGTTCCTGTAAGTACCATAATACAAATTGTTGGTGTGTTAATTTTTGTAACGTTCCCGACGAATGATAAAATGATCGGCAACACAGCCTCCATCAAGTACATCGTTTGAACTCGTGGGAAAAACAGGGTCGACGTAGACGAAAGCTGCATACCAACATTCACTTAACTCTTTAATTAACTAACTACTGTTAAGGGGTACCAGACCCAAATGTAGAAAACTCTAAAACTGGCTTTTCCGAATTATCCGGATACATTATCAAATTATTTATCTACAGCCTAAGCAAAATTAGTAGTTACTACTTCCCATCAGCACACCACAACTACCATAGTTTCGATGAATTACTCTCAGTTAAAGTGAGGAAAGTCTATTAAAAGTACGGTATTTAATATCATGCAAGTTTTTAGTAGCTACATTGCCATCTACTGGAGAGCAAAGTTTGCAGTAAAACCTTATCGAGTCGATTTGGAAAGGTGAGGTCTGCAGTAAATTACAATAAAAATCATAAAAACGTTTTTAACTATAAACTCAATTAACGATGTATTATTTAATAGTGAAAACAGTTAATTCAGCGTCATCTAAAGCACGTCGAACTTTACAGGGTCGATACGGAAAGGCGAAGTTTGCAGTAAAACCTTATCGAGTCGATTTGGAAAGGCGAGGTCTGCAGTAAATTACAATAAAAATCATAAAAACGTTTTCAACTATAAACTCAATTAACGATGTATTATTTAATAGTGAAAACAGTTAACTCAGCGTCATCTACAGCACGTCGAACTTTACAGGGTCGATACGGGAAGGCGAAGTTTGCAGTAAAACCTTATCGAGTCGATTTGGAAAGGTCAGGTCTGCAGTAAATTACAATAAAAATCATAGAAACGTTTTCAACTATAAACTCACTTAACGATGTATCATTTAATAGTGAAAACAGTTAACTCAGCGTCATCTATAGCACGTCGAACTTTACGGGGTCGATACGGAAAGGCGAAGTTTGCAGTAAAACCTTTTCGAGTCGATTTGGAAAGGTCAGGTCTGCAGTAAATTACAATAAAAATCATAGAAACGTTTTCAACTATAAACTCACTTAACGATGTATTATTTAATAGTGAAAACAGTTAACTCAGCGTGATCTATAGCACTTCGAACCTTACAGGGTCCATACGGGAAGGCGAAGTTTGCAGTAGAACCTTATAGAGTTGATTTGGAAAGGCGAGGTCTGCAGTAAATTACAATAAAAATCATAAAATCGTTTTCAACTATAAACTCAATTAACGATGTATCATTTAATAGTGAAAACAGTTAACTCAGCGTCATCTACAGCACGTCGAACTTTACAGGGTCCATACGGGAAGGCGAAGTTTGCAGTAGAACCTTATAGAGTTGATTTGGAAAGGCGAGGTCTGCAGTAAATTACAATAAAAATCATAGAAACGTTTTCAACTATAAACTCACTTAACGATGTATCATTTAATAGTGAAAACAGTTAACTCAGCGTCATCTATAGCACGTCGAACTTTACAGGGTCGATACGGAAAGGCGAAGTTTGCAGTAAAACCTTATCGAGTCGATTTGGAAAGGCGAGGTCTGCAGTAAATTACAATAAAAATCATAAAAACGTTTTCAACTATAAACTCAATTAACGATGTATCATTTAATAGTGAAAACAGTTAACTCAGCGTCATCTACAGCACGTCGAACTTTACAGGGTCGATACGGGAAGGCGAAGTTTGCAGTAAAACCTTATCGAGTCGATTTGGAAAGGCGAGGTCTGCAGTAAATTACAATAAAAATCATAAAACGTTTTCAACTATAAACTCAATTAACGATGTATCATTTAATAGTGAAAACAGTTAACTCAGCGTCATCTATAGCACGTCGAACTTTACGGGGTCGATACGGAAAGGCGAAGTTTGCAGTAAAACCTTTTCAAGTCGATTTGGAAAGGTCATGTCTGCAGTAAATTACAATAAAAATCATAGAAACGTTTTTAACTATAAACTCAATTAACGATGTATTATTTAATAGTGAAAACAGTTAATTCAGCGTCATCTATAGCACGTCGAACTTTACAGGGTCGATACGGAAAGGCGAAGTTTGCAGTAAAACCTTATCGAGTCGATTTGGAAAGGCGAGGTCTGCAGTAAATTACAATAAAAATCATAAAAACGTTTTCAACTATAAACTCAATTAACGATGTATCATTTAATAGTGAAAACAGTTAACTCAGCATCATCTACAGCACGTCGAACTTTACAGGGTCGATACGGGAAGGCGAAGTTTGCAGTAAAACCTTATCGAGTCGATTTGGAAAGGTGAGGTCTGCAGTAAATTACAATAAAAATCATAGAAACGTTTTCAACTATAAACTGACTTAACGATGTATCATTTAATAGTGAAAACAGTTAACTCAGCGTCATCTATAGCACGTCGAACTTTACAGGGTCGATACGGAAAGGCGAAGTTTGCAGTAAAACCTTTTCAAGTCGATTTGGAAAGGTCAGGTCTGCAGTAAATTACAATAAAAATCATAGAAACGTTTTCAACTATAAACTCACTTAACGATGTATTATTTAATAGTGAAAACAGTTAACTCAGCGTGATCTATAGCACTTCGAACCTTACAGGGTCATTACGGGAAGGCGAAGTTTGCAGTAAAACCTTTTCAAGTCGATTTGGAAAGGCGAGGTCTGCAGTAAATTACAATAAAAATCATAAAATCGTTTTCAACTATAAACTCACTTAACGATGTATCATTTAATAGTGAAAACAGTTAACTCAGCGTCATCTATAGCACGTCGAATTTTACAGGGTCGATACGGGAAGGCGACGTTTGCAGTAAAACCTTATCGAGTCGATTTGGAAAGGTGAGGTCTGCAGAAAAATACTACAGGTAATAGTCCGATTAATCACATATTTAGTCAATTCTCAGAGTAACTTGATAGTAATTTATGCGTGGTTTGTGGTTCAAACAACATAAGCACCTATAAGTACATCTTGGAACAATTCATGGCCGTGTTCGCCTTCCTAATCTGACCCGAGAATATTGTAGAAAACGGTAACGTTATGGCCTCTGTTAAAATATTTAAGGAGTATTTAAATAATCATCTATTAACAACAAAAGGTGGAGTGGATAAAGGGATGCAGAGGAAGATCCCAGATTATTATTTTGAATGTATATATATGTAGGTATATAATTTGTTCAGGTTTTTGGGAATGCAAAAAAATTGCTTAAAGACAGGGAGAAGTTAAGGGGTGAGTTCAACCAAAGATTGAATTGTAATTATAATAAAGATGCAGAATAGGAAAAATCCACAAAAATGAAAAAAAGTTACATCACCATATAGATTGAAAGTGGCAAATAATTTTCGTCACTCTGTAACATAAGTTAAAAGAAGGTGCAATTCATATATCTATCTCCTCTTATACGCGCTGTTATTTACGACAAAAACGTTTTGCCGTGACCAACAGGAGCGTGAATTAGTTGGATTCTGTTACACGAATGCAAAACAATGACCTCTTTGTTCAATTTGTTCTTCGCACAGTTAAAATACGCTACTTATATATGCTATGTATAAGTACTAACTAAACGCGTTGCAATTACACACGATCGAAAACAGCCTGACAACGTGTACGTAAATATACGTATGTACATATAACGGCCGCCATTTACCGGCCAACCGTAAAAATAATGACATAATTAATAGTTTATCAGCATTTTAAAAGTACCTACTGTATAATGTCTACAAAGAAAATAAAAGAAAACTTGAGTTTTAAAAATTATTATGGTTAGCAGAAAAATCCTACCTATAGACGTAACAATTATAAGTTAAACTAAACGTACGTCAATTGAAGGGAAAATTGCAAGCCCACCTAGCGTAGAGGTTCGAACATTATCGGATAGTTTTAGGAAGGCGTGGTTAGCAGAAAATGCTGCAAAAGTCGTAAAAATTCAATTTAGTTTAAATAGAAGCAAGAGGATGCCATTTAAAAGTTCAAAAGTTAACCCAGGATCACCTCCTATTATAGGCAACATTTGGGTCGATATAGGAAGGCTAGGACTGTAGTAAATCATAGAAGTTATTAATTATATGTACCATGAAACATACCTATGTTGTATTTGACAGTGAAAATAGTCAACTCAAAGTCACCTGTAGCACTCGGACCTTGTAAGGTCAAGTTGGGAAAAAGAGGTCTGCAGTAAATTACAGCAATAATCATGACAATACTTTTGACTGCAAGTTGACTAAACGCTGTATCAATGAAAGTGCGAACAGTCTATTCAATGTCACCTTTAGTACCTCGAACCTTATAGGGTCAAATTGGGAAGGCGAAGTTTGCAGTAACACTATATCGAGTAGATTTGGGAAACCAAACTCTGCAGTAAATTATAGTAATAGTCATAAAAATGCTTTTAGCTACAATTTTTATACAAGCTGTATCATTTGATAGTGAAAACAGTTAACTCAGTGCCTCCTGCAGGACCTCGAACCTTATAGGGTCGAAATTTGCAGTAAAACCTTATCGAGTCGATTTGGGAAGGTGAAGTTAGCAAAAAACCTTATCGAGTCGATTTCGGAAGGCGATGTTTGTAGTAATACCTTATAGAGTCAATTTGGGAAGGCAAGGTCTGCAGTTAACTATAGTAATGATCATAAAAATGCTTTTAGCTGCAATTTTTAAAAACACTGTATCATTTGATAGTGAAAACGGTTAACTCAGTGCCACCTGCAGGACCTCGAACCTTATAGGGTCGAAATTTGCAGTAAAACCTTATCGAGTCGATTTGGGAAGGCGAAGTTTGCAGTAAAACTTAATCGAGTCGATTTTGGAAGACGAAGTTTGCTTTGAAACTTTATGGAATCTATTTGGGAAGGCAAAGTCTGCCGTAAAATATTATGATAGTTGTAAAAATTCGATTAATCACATATTTACAGTGATAAGTTAGTGCAACCTATTAGTAATTAAGAGGCCTATTGATGCGAGGCTTATGGTTCAAACAACTGAAGCACCTATTAGATCTTCGATCAATTAATGACCGTGTTTGCCTTCCTAATCTAACCCGAGAGTATTGTGGAAAACGGTAACATTATGGTCTCTATTCACCCAGGCCTTGGACTTGATATTGGCATGAAAAGCTATCATCTTTTAAAACTGTTGGAAAAAGCTTCTTTAGTATAACCTTGTTGTACGAATGAATGCGGAACGCCCTCCAAGCAAATTACGTTACGGTTTATAGATGGTTAAAAATTTTAATGTCTTATACATGTCGGCCACCCCGTGGGAAGTGCGATAAACGTCACTTGACACACAGATACACACAAACGAACACATTCGTGTGGTGTTAGCTCTCTTCCTAAAACGTATTAAGTTAAATGTGATTTTGTAGGAAACAATTGCGACTAAATTAGTTGGATTTTCATTTTCGAATCGGCAAACAATGGTCGCTTTGTTCTTTCGCACTCTTCTCACGATAAACTGTAATTACGTCCTATTAAGCTATTTATACCCTTGTGTGTTGGCATTGTTATAGAAACGATGCTCTTGTTTAACACAAGACAAGCGCATTCCTTTACATCCATAGCTTTTACTGTTTACGTTTATAGTATTCCTACTTTATTCCCACTATTTCTGCAGATACGTTGTGTCTGTGACTATGGTGGAAACAAATCGTTCACTAAACGCTAATACTCTTGATTGTGTATTCTTTTATTCAATTCCCCGAAGAAGAACAAAGGCCATGGTTGTTTACAATTTCCCATATGGATATGGACTATAGAAGGAAAATATAATAGTAACTGGAAAGGCCCTGTAAGTCTTCAAGAAGAATTAAACAAACTGAGGGAGAATAATGGTGGATATATCCCCAGAAAATTTACTGTTCTGTAGTCAATTAGTTCGAGCAGGAATGACTTAATTAAATCTAAAGTTGGACTAATTTGCATTATCGCACCTTTCCAATTTCTAAACGCTAAAACACTAATACTATGGCAGCATTTTATGCCACGATAGAGCCACGTGACCCTTAATTAACCGGTAAACTGGAGACAGAAGGGCGGACACCGGGGTTTCAGGTCACGCTAACCGATAGGGCAATCCCTCCACGAGTTGCTTTGAAAGGGCTGAGGGTAAAGCGCACCAAAGGCTTGAGAATTATTTTATCTTCATCTACCTAACCACATGCAATGGAAACTTATAATTAAACAGATAATACATTTATTAGGTCAGAAAATGTTTATTTTGCTTCAATAATAATGAAGACTTTTGTACAATTATTATGTAAATTGTGATGAAGAGTTTATTAAGTTGTGAAAATCACGAACAAGAAAATCTTTTTCAGATCGAATAAAAGCACACAGGAGAAATTTAAAATTTCTATCTACTTGTCCTAAACCATTAATTAATACTTAATAAAAGAACCCGACCCCTAATTTAGCCTTAGGTTTCAACACATTGTTAAATTATTGCAACTTGTAAGTTGTGGCTGAATTTTCTAACGTCCAGTTTGCGAATGTTGTATCGATTGGGGTCGAAACCTTCTCCATATCGGAGTCCACTTTGATATCTCAAGATATAATGGTCTGTAAAAAAGTATTAACATCGTTTGTAGCCCAAAATTAAATGGTAACACTATTGAACTCTACCTTACTTCTGACTGAATTAGAATATGATATACAGTTGGTAAACAACGGAAATCTAAGTTGAATAATAATATTTTCCAGAAGAAAGAATTTGGAAAACGATTTCTTTATAAAGAAAAGAAAAATAAAATAAAAATACAGTTGGTAAACAATGGAAATATTTTCCGGAAAAAACAAAGTTTTCGAAAAACCTATATTTTATTAACGAAACGCCACTGTAACATTTCAATTTGGTTTCCTTACGTGAAAGCGAGTCGGCTATTTTTCGTCATGATTAAATCGAGTCACGCCAGTTTAAATAATAAACAACCCCACAAATTATTTGGGGCAAATTATGAGCA
This sequence comes from Agrilus mali, assembly GCA_029378335.1. Lineage (NCBI taxonomy): Eukaryota > Metazoa > Arthropoda > Insecta > Coleoptera > Buprestidae > Agrilus > Agrilus mali. Next base: position 9,467,906 of record CM055663.1, on the reverse strand, counting down.
TAGCATAAATAACAGAAGGGAACCAACGAATGGCAAAACCGAATGGGGAAGGGTAGGGGGTGGAATGAGATGTTTGTTAGTTGGAAAAGTCGACCGATAGAAACGTTCGATAACTTGGAAGGCTATAATTAAGAAGAGGTGACGAAAGAGCGCGAGTCAGTACAGGAGGCACTAGGAGGCGTCGGATCCCACCGTCGCGACGCCACTTCCGATCATTGCCGATCTTGAGTTTGCCGCACCACAGTCTGTTACGTAATCAAAGAACTATTTTACGTATAAGACAAAGTCCTACCTTAATATGTATTAAAGACGATCAAGAAGAAAAATAAGTCATGTGAAAATACCGACAAGTCAAAGAAGATGTACTACGAAATTAATTAAAACTCTGGCTTAGGATTTAAATGTGTTTAAAAGAAATACTCAAAGTTACTAAACAATGTACCTACAGCAGAAGACTAAAATAAATTCCAATTAAATAATTTCCAAAATGATTTGAAAGCAACTCTTTCTGAAAGCAGTTTGGAGAAAGCTTTTGTGTCTTCCCAAAAAACAAAAACAATCCAAGCAAGATAACTAAATGTAGTCTCTTTTAAACTAATTTGAAGAAAACTTCTTCAACTTCACCAAAGACTAAAATTAATGTTTAGTTTCATACTGTTTTGAAAAAAGAATTGAAAAAGCTTTTATGTCTTGTAGCTCCCTATTAATAATGATAATGAACACAAAGTTGAAATCGCAGAATGTTTTATTGACCACCATGATCTCACATTCACAAAGTGACCTCTTCAGGTGGAAGAAGCACTATTATCAAAAGCAGTATTTAAAACTTAAAAGTGTTTAAAAGAAACACAAAGTTACTAAAACATGCACAGTTTGAGGCCAAAATCAATCCCAATCAAATCATTACCAAAATGATTTGAAAGCAACTCTTTCTGAAACCAGTTTGGAGAAAACTTTTTAGTCTTCCCAAAAACCAAAAACTATCCAAGCAAGATAACTAAATGTAGTAGCTTTTAAACCAATTTAAAGAAAACTTCTTCAAACTTCACCAAAGACGAAAAGTAAAGTTTAATTTTATAATGCGTTTTAGAAATAGAATTGGAAAAGCTTTTATCTCTTGTAACTCCCTATTAATATTGATAATCAACACAAAGTTGAAATCACAAAATGTTTTATAGACCACAATGGTCTCATTGTCACCAAGTTCAGGAAGAAGAAGCACTACTACCAAAAGCAGTGCTTAAAAACTTAAAGCCAGATTTGGAGTCACAACCGAAGTTCAACAGGACCTATTCGCCGTTCCGAAAGAATATTCGCTAGCCCATTGTGTGGCGAAGGATTTGGACATGAGCCTTGGGATTGCCAAGGTCTTTCTGAAGAAGTTTGGGCGACTACCGATGTTACTCGACCAGGTCAAAGATGGGAGAAAAGTATTGCAGTTACTCGATGGGGCCCGATCCATCTTCTATCTAGTCACCAAAGGCAAGTCGTCGAAGAAACCTACCTACCACTCCTTTAGGGGACTCCCTGATAGAGCTAAGGGAGCAGTTGCTGCTCACTAACGTTCTGAAGCTGGCAATACCAAGGATTGGATGTGAGCTTGATGGGTTAGATTGGAGAGTGGTAAGAAACATGCTGGAGGTTTTATTCCGACACACTGGAATAGAAATCTTGGTGTGAGCTGGAAACCCACGACGAGGACCGTCATCACTGAAGACAGTCGACTGCTAGTTCCACCTGACAACCGGATGCCGAAGCGGATCCACCTGCAAGTACCGGCATGATCCTCTGAAGGAATGGCAGAATGTGATCCGGGACGGATCACCCTTAAGGAGGGGGTAGTGTAGCGACCAGTGACACTGTACGTGTGTGCGATAACAATTTGTTGCATGTACTTCTTATCGCTGACATGTTTACGACACAGCCACAGCGTACGACTTCCCTTTATCAACGTAAACTTACAAACTCCAGCGACAAGTAACAAGATCAATTCTGGAATCATCGACGACTTTCTAATTATTATTCATCATTCGAGAATAATCAGGATTTCCTTTTCGAATCATCCAGATAGTTCGAAAGGTGTATATAAAGTAATCGTCTTTGGGCCAGAGAGTAGTAGTAGTTGTGATAAAGCATCAGTGCGCGAAACAAACCGATAAATAATAGATAAAAGTGATATATAAATTGTTATATAAATAAGTGAATTGTTCTAATATAAATAGTAGTTCTAAGTTAGTGTTTAAGTGTTATATAAATAGTGTTAAATAAATAATTGTTTAAATAAATATCTTTGACTAGAAAATTCGATACAATACTGTTTTGGAAATAGAATTGAAAAAGTTTTTATGTCTTGTAACTCCCTATTAGTAATGATAATGAACACAAAATTGAAATCGCAAAACGTTTTATTGACCACAATGATCTCTTCGTCTCAAAGTGGCTTCTTCAAGTGGAAGAAACATTCTTACCATAAGCAACATTCCTTCCACCTGCAGAAGTCTGTCTGGTCAAAAATAATCCATTCTTGTGCCTCAAAGGTAATTGTTTTTAAAAGGTATGTTCAATTATGGTTTGGGTTATAATAAAACAGTTGTTGGTTGTTAGTTTCGATGCGAATAGTAAAAATACTCAAGCGACGTCGGGCGAGGGATGCCGTCGTCGTCGTCGTCGTCGGGCTTTCCACGTACCACATCAGTAAGTATAAGTAATACATATGTATGTCTAAGTATATGGATACATGTACGTGTAGGTGTACGTTTACATGGAAAGCAAAACAAAAGCGGAGAAGGAGCTGCCACCACTTGTCACGCGATCTAATCTATTATTAATCCACTTATTCCACCACCAGTCGTACCATTCCCTGTACACAACGATTTACGATTTATTTAGAAATGAAGTTTCCGCGTCTGAAGGCCGAACTCATAACTCCAGTGGCGTTTCGTTAGCAAATGAATATTTTATTAACGGTTAGTCAGATCGAAACAAGTAGGGAAATGGGGGAATTATTGGACTGGCTTTTTGACCACACCAAAGGTCAACACTTACTGAAAATTAAAGGTAGTAAAGATACTAATCTCATACAAGGATCTCGTCAGATTAATAAAAACAATTTCTCTAACTAATTGGAAGAAACACTTTTTGGTTCTCTTAATGGCTGTAATGTACGGAAATTGACAAACGGAAAGAAAGCTTCGTGACCTTGTTAAAAACCAAGTGAATCTCTTTTATATTATCAGCAAGAAAATTTTCTGATCATAGAATCTAAAGGATAAATAAAACTTAAAAGACCTAAATGGGCGTTCAAACTAACGAAGACTTAACGATATCTTCCTTAAACTAGTAGGGAGAATATTTTCTGATCTTCTGTCGAACCAAGCTACACTATGATACTGACAAAAATAAAGTTTTTCTATAAAGGCCCGTTAATCAAATGAAAATATTCTTCCACTAACAAAATGAAGAAAAATGTTTTTGTTTTTGTCAAAGATCTGATATAAATGAAACAATGAAAGGAAAGCTTCTAACCTTAATCAAAGCAAAGTAAATCTCTTCTAAACTATTCCAAAATCGACCTTGTCCTACTAAACCACCAAAAAATTCTCCTAAAGGTATGTTCCTTAAACTAATAGGGGGAGTTTTTTCTTGCTTTCTATAAGACCGAAACCACACTCTGTTACACTAACTAATAAAGTTTTTTCTTTAAAGGCCAAATAGTGAAGTGGAAACATTCTTTTTTTTAACCAATTTGCCTTAAAAGTCAGAAAAAAAGGAATGAACGAAAAGCATTCTGACATTATCGTAATTCAAATAGATCTCTTCCAACTTGATCGAAAACTGAAACCAAATTTTCTAATCCTAACACAAAGACAAAAAGTCCTATTAAACAACCTAAAAGACGTTCGACCTAAAGGAAAACTAAAATTACCAAAGATCTTTCTCAAAATAATTGAGTGAAGGTTTCTGAGCTTCTCTATCATACTGGCCAACAGAAAATTTCCCTTGAATGCCAAATAATCAAATAATAAAACCGTTTTTCCGCTTAACATTTGAAAAAAAACTTCTGAGTTTTCTCAAGAGCTTGAAATAAATAGAAAAATGGAAGAAAGCCTTCTGACCATAAAGAAAACTAAGTGTATCTCTTTTCACTAACCGAAAGCAAATTTTCTGAACCAATACAACACCTTAAAAGGTCCTTGAGCTACTAAATTACAAAAAAAATTGGCCTAACAAAGAACTAAGAAGGACCTTTCTCAAACTAATAAGTGGAATGTTTTCCGGCCCTCTGTAGGACATAAGCTAAACTTTATCAGTCTGATCAACAAAAATTTTTCTTTTAAGACCAAATATTCAAATGAAAACAGTCTTCCACTGACTAAATGAAATCAAAATCTTTTGAATTTTCAAAGGCTACAAAAAAATGGAATAATGGAAGAAAAGCTTTCCGTCATATGAGGAAAAAAAGTAGGGGAAGTTTGGGTTAAACGAGATACTTAGTGCTTGAGTAATTGTATACGATCGAATTTAAATGCTAGAAGCACGAAAATTAATCAAACGATAGTTTACTTATTATTTTATTTAAAATAAGCTAAATTTATAGATAAAGTAACCAGTAGGTATTAATATTAAAAAATGAGTTTCTGTAGCCTATGTAATTTCCCATTTTACCCACACTATGTTGTTAAAATGGGATACATAGTGTCGGTAAAATGGGATAAGATTTTTAACGTGTTTATAAACAAAAACCACAAACAAATAATTGTTCGTCGTCGCTGTCTACTCCACCGCAAACTTTATGCATCCACTTCTGGCAGGAAGAACACTTAATTCATCCGTCAGCGTCTTTACTCTTCGCATACGAATTTCCACAATAGGAACATTCAGGGTTATTGTCACAATCGCTGCTATCATTTTCTACGAAAACTTGACGTTTCACTGTTTTTCTTTTTTTATTCTTCAAATTAGGTTTTCTTTTTAATGTCCGTGGATTTTGGCTAGAATTTTCCTTTAACTTTTTAGCTTTTAGGGTTGCGATTAATTCATTTTTATATGGTGTGTTCGTTAATACGGCAGTTTTACCTCTGTTTTTGCCGTTGTTGACTTTTCTGTCTGTCACCTTTGGATATGGACGGTAATTCTTGAGGAGAAATAGAAATAAGTGTTGATGTCGACACCTTATGTAAATTGATCAGTGGTTCATCGTCACTACTTTCAGATGAAATGCAGAGTGAAGTTGATGAATTAGAAAGGGGTAAATGTAGTATTATTTTGCAAATCCCTCGTAACAATAACCTGTTTCGTCTGTATTCGTATTAAGGTAAAACGGGATACCTACCATACGTTGTTTAAAATGGGATATCTCGTTTTACCTACAATGGCATTTTAAAAATTATATTACAGCATCATTCTCACCTCTGAACTCGAGGCGATATTATTGCAAGAATGGTGTTTAACTATATCGCTATTAGCTCCACAAAATATATCACAACATTCTCATTATATATACGTATAGACACATTGTTTATGTTTATAGGTATAGATAAATTCTTAGATCAAAATCGTATAAATCTTAAAAAATTACCTAAAGTTTGTTATATGCACAGTAAATATCACCAACTGCTTCTGCAGGCGTCTACCCTTTGGTGCGACACTTCACTAACGTTTTTGATAGATGGCGACGAACGATGTATGAAATAATAATGGTATCCCGTTTTACCCAAACTCCGCTACATCTTTTCTAAACCAACCGAAAAGACAATTTGTGATTTTTTATAAGACCAGAAGAGGTTATAATTATAAAATTAAACTAAACTCCAAAAAGACACGCTCGATCTAACAGAAGACTAAAGAGTGTCTTCTTCAAACTATAGTGGAGAGAAAGCTTTTTTACTTAGTCAGTACTACCAAAAAATTTTTTGAACTTATTCCAAATACATACGGTAGACCGTTTCTCAATGATTTCTGACTAACTTAAACCAAAATATTTCCAAATATCCTGCAATGTATTTACTTTAATATTTTTAAAAATGTTTCCGCCTTTCTATATACCTAAACAAATTACATAGACGTAATTGCCATATACATTTCCCTATTTCTGGTATGATCATGTGAGATTCTGATATTAGTTTGGCTCAGATCCAAACAGACTGATAAATTTTACACAATTAATAAATAATGGTTTGATCTCATCTTCAAACGCCCAAACTAAATCTATGGTAGATTTTTCATGCTTCGTATTAGTTGCTATTAATATAGACGTATTGAAACTAATTTGTAATAATTCTAAAGCGAATCACCAAAAATTTATTGACATTAGTAAAGTCATTTTGATAATACTCAGTTAATAATCTTTTAAAACGTGGCGGAAATGGTATAAATGACATAGAGGTACCTACAGAAGTTCCATTATGGAACAAATGCTTAGAACGTATTGTAAGTATACCTCATGTACCTATCAGCCGATAAAATTTAACAAAACATCATTAGAAAGTACATGAATATATACGAATGTAAGTATATGTATAACTAGTTAAAAAGCTTTCTAAATCTTTCTCTCCTCTCTAACATTCTGCTGGTCGACACGTTTTCAGTCCGAGACGTCGATTTTATCACCAGACGATAACAGTAATTGTCTCATGTCAATGTACTTTTACTGGACACAATTACGGTACCTACAACCGAATTACAAAAATGAATACCAGTAGGTTAGGTAGGTAGATATCTGTATCAATTCGTTTATAGAACGTCTGTAAGGTAGATCAAGCCCGTCTGTATTGTATTAACTGGTTTCTCATTGTATTGTCACTAAAGTTATTCCATGCTACTTCTAAAGTAAAAAATTAACAGATATCAAAAAGATGCCTCGCACAGACAAGTTATTTTGAAGAATAGTGAGGTTATAACATCCTCCACGAAGTTAACAACGCTGCCAACATAATCTAAGCATGGTGCAAAATCAAAATTATCTTTTAAAGGGCAGTTGCACTTATCTCCCTATCTAATACACAGGTTTAGTTATATCATGTTGGCAATATTGCTACGTACTCGTATATTAGAAGCAAACATTATGGAGTACCTTTTTGAGTCCCAAATATTTCCGTCTCTTAATAAACACTAATAAATAATCAATTACATTCTAATTACCCAGTTACGTAAAACAATTCGATTTCTTCCTTCCGCATTTTCCCGTTCCTTTTTATTTTATTTTAAATCTGTCAAGTCGAAACCGCTACACCAGTTGTGAAACAAAAGAAAGCTCCTCATCGATCAAAACGACTTGATTATATTATTAGGTACTGTAGTTGCTCAATGCGAAGTTAACACAAACAACCGTTTTCGTAATAGGCAAAATTGTGACACTTCCTAGGTGGTCTCCTGATGGTAGAAGTAATAATGCCGGCTTCGAGATAATGGCCAGATAAAATTTTTGGCAACTTTGTCTATCTAATAACGTCGCGATCTAATTAAATATTAAATGAATAAATAGAAAGTATCGTGCCAAATCAATTCTGTTTAATCGATCCCAAGAACGTGCTTTTTGTAGTTACGGACTACAATCGTGTACAATTAATACAAGGCAATATTGACAATAAAAAAATTAGTTGGGCATCGATTGGTTAGTTAGTTTGCTTTTACTAGCGATTGAATACAAAAGAAATACGAGAAGATTCTGGAACAATTTGAAAAAACTCGAAGACAACATAAAAACAAAACAAAGAGACTTAATTAAACTACTAAAAAATTCTTTACAACTTATATGATTAATTTAAACTCCTAATACAACCCAAACTTTTCTAATCCTTGCTGTTTTTAATCTGACTTGTTTTATGAATCTTGTTCCTGTACGCTTTATTATAATTTTGTAGTACATTGTATGTGGATGTTCGTACCCTCTCTTTATCACATATGGGGCGAAAAAAGAAGTGGGAACAATATTTGACCTCAAATGCGTCACCGTAGTAGTTGCAAGCAAGTAAGAATAGGACCACGCGACGTCCGTCGCCAGCTGTCCACTGTGAGTGACGAACAGATGATGTAGGATGCAGGGTCGCCAACCCCCCTATATGTACTACGCCGAAAAATACACCCCAGCGTAAGCTACCCCACTAAACACACTTGCAATATTAGACAGAAAGCGTGTACGGGGAAAACCCCATCAGTATATAAATGCGCTTCTGTCTATGTACTTACTTACTAATATTAACCGGTTAACAAAACCAATACATTTTTTTTACATACACCAACCGTATGTTATCAAAACGTAAAAATGAGTCAGATGGCCTTTTTTGTAATCAAGTACATATATAAAAATTAACCAATAGATATCCAGGAAGTTAAATGCTAAGAAATGGATGAAAAGACCGTTTTTGTGTTCTTTATTTCTATCTTTGAATGGTCAACCAGTTTGCTTATAGGTACTTATATTACTTCTAGTAAATATTAGGAGCTGTCTATTAGGAGCTGCATAACGTATCAAAAAAATAAAACAGAAGCTAGTAAAATATCAATAAATTAAGAAAAAAGTAGTGAATCACCCGAAAAAGAATTCGCGCCACCTCGAATGCTAGCTCACCATCCATACTCCCGAGACATTGCAATTGTTGGGTGTAAGGGTTTCTAAATCCAAAAACTCTAAACTTTACTCATTTTTTTTTTTGGGGAAAAAAACAGGTTTTTAACTGACTTCACACTTGACCTGCTTCAGGCAAGCATTCAAGCAAGTTAAATGGTTTAGGCATTGTTGGTACCTGGTTCTGGATTCAGTTGTTCCTTCTAGGAGTTATCCCAAAGTCAAATAACTTAAAGAACTGTCATGTGGGCAACTGGATCACATTCAATTATTGCCTACTGTTAGGATTGATTTGATATTTTGTTCTAGCAGCAAATAAATGTATCTTTTTTACTACCATATTTTGAGCATCGATAGATAAGCCACGCGTTCCAGAATTGCGTCATCGCATCAGCCACCCGCGATTATTCGAGTATATAAGCACACACACGTACATACATTTATACATATATACATACACACATATATTTAAGTGAAAATAATCAATGTATGCATCGTCGATAGCCGTTGTTGTTGAATCATGTTGGCCATGAAATGAAGAAGGTCGGGATGGGATGTATGCATGTTATGGATGTACACGTGATGGAAAATCGACGATCGAGTTCTCTAGACGGGCGACTGCATAAAGGGGATGCTATTAGGGTTCCGCCCCTAATTGTGGCCCCATTTAAATTCAACATGTCATTAGAAAGCCTCACTGTATTGTATACATACGTAAGGAGCAACTACCGAATTGATTTCGATGATTATCGCCACCATCGTCGATACGTCACAGAGCTTAGAGCTTAGGGGATGTATAATATGTTACAATTACCAAGATAAAAATATAATACAAACATTTCAATGCAAGATAACTTTTAAGAGTCATCGATACGAGTATCTATGATATTTAAAAGGCAGAGCCCTTTGTTAAAAATTCTCATCAGCACGCCATAGACTAGCTAGTTAATGGCGAGATTAAAGAATAACCGCAAACAGAACAGTAAGCGCCATCTGTAAATATCCTCAGATTGCCATTACTATGATGCATCTGGTCATTTGTCGGTCTTTAAACTGATGTTTTTCGACATTATTCCTTCTAATTTGGGTATGAAACTGTCAGAATTAATAATTTGATGTCCTGTTAGCTTTTGCTACAGTTCTCGATTTCTCGGTTCAAGAAAAGAAGCAGTAATTCAAAACTTGTACCTATAAAGAATCTGGAATAAAAATTACCATTCGTGTTCTCACAAGATTTATCATTTTGAATAAATGGCCCTGTTGCTTCTTATTCAAGACAAATTACTAAACTTTCCAAAGATTTATAACTAAAAATTTGTTTTCCTCTAAATACTACCAGTGGAAAGTTACCTAAAGCGAATCAATGACTGGATTATTTTACTACAACAAACAATAAATTGACGTTACTATAAGCCTACCATGAAGTACCAAAGGTTGGCAGAATAAATTGGTAAAATTTCGTAATGGGTGAAGACATGTGGAGTGTGCCCTTTCTAGAACTCTCTACTAGCCACAGCTTAGCCTTGAAGATTGGAAACTTTTTACAATTTCTACTTTCATGATTTTACTTTTCTTGAGATGCATTTTATGAGTCCATTGAAGATATAAATATTATTTTACCTTGGCAGGTATATAGGCAGCGGTGGCGCCGTCTGCTTATAGGTAGATAAAGGTCAATGCAATAAGTTATAACAATGGAAGGCAAAACCGATCTGGAGGGTACATAAATATAATTATTAGTATAAGCACTTGGCAAAACGCATTTGTCGTTACGTAGTTGAAGAATTGTTTGTCAGCTATTACAGGAAATGCTTAAGTTTATTATGCGTGCAAGACACTAAAAATAAATCGTTGTGTATGTAAACGAGGCCCTCGATTTCGCGATACACAAAAATAGAATTCCAGGAGCAACAAGCGCACAACTCAAGCATAATGGTACGAAATTCCGTGGTCATCTTTTACAAAATTATTTTCGGTTGGTAAAAGTAAAAATTTATTAACCGACGGACAAATCGGGTTAATTTTAGAAACAAAGGACGATCAACTGGTACAATTTTTTAATAATACAGATATAGGGGTGGATACAGGAACGGAAGGGCAAGGTTTAAACAACGAGACCAAACAACTAGAAAAAGAGGACTGACTACTCAATTATCTGTTAAGATAAAAAACGAAAATAAAATATTTCCTAAACCTCCACCAACACAATAGTTTCATGGTTTTTTATAAAAATTGTTTACTGTCTACATGGAACGTGCCTTTCTGCCTATACACAATAATGCAAAATGACATCAATAAGCCATCTGTTGAAATAACAAGTCGGTAATGACAATTTCATCTGTCGCTTACTAATCTACGTTATAGTATGTGGTTACATGTCTGCGTGAAAAAAAAATTGGATTTAATTTTAGATCACTTTGCATGAGACAGAGGAGACGACACGAAGCGACGCGCCACGATGTTTACGATTTGCATTTTTATAAAGTAAGCATTCTAGCAAACTTGACAAATAAGTCACAACATTCCAGAAAACATCGAAGATTGTTTGTCCTTTAGTGCGCACGGAATGTCATGAAAAGGCCACTCAAAGGCAAAAAATAGAAGGAACAGTAAATTTTATTTTTGAAAGGAATGGATAGAATTCAGACAAACTAAAAATTTTACATTAAAACTAAACACGAACTATTTGATTTCTTCAAATTGAAATGAACGATTAAATCCGGACGTTTCATTGGAAACAAATAATTACATCTTCAATGGTTAAAAGTATGACCTTAAGCTACTCATCCACGGAGGATGTTGTTCCAGGTTGCTGAAGAAAAATTTTGACAACATCGATCTTAATTATTCCACAAATATTTCAACTAAAAGGTCATTATGTAAAAAGAAGATATGATGATAAATCGTGGTTGAAATGATCGATTAACTCCAGAAATTTCATTGGAAGCTAAGATACACATCTGCAGTAGAAGTTGCTAAAGAAAAATCTGGAACAATCGATTTTAATTTTTTTACAAATATTTCGATTGGACAATCATTAGATATCAAAAATAAATGGGAATCGATTTCATAATGGATCGTGGTTAGAATGATCGATTAAATCCAGACGATTCATTCATTGGCAGCTGCGATATAGATCTTTATGAAAGTATGGCTATAGTCTACTTATCCACTAAGGATGTTGTCCAAAGTTGCTCTAAGAAAATGTCTTAATCGATCCGAATTCTACTGTGGATTTGTGATATAAGTATCAATCGAATTTTGAAGGCAAACGAGAGCTTTGTGTAAGTAACTGGCAAAGAAGACATTATTTAAAACGTCAAATATTAAGTTTCTCATCTTTGAAGAGACCTATTTGTAACCCGTTAGATGTGAGTGGTTGGCGGAAATTTCGACGTTTGAAGTAACAGATTCGAACGATCTCAATCCTCTGTACCACTCTGCATTTAGCCTGCATGCGTCAGTACAATACAATAAATTTTGAGATTTCTTAGGGAATTGTACGAAGGTCAGGTTGCTAAAAGTAGAATGTATAATAGTAATTTTCGGTTCCGATTCGGCTTGTAATGAGGACGTCGATTTTAAATTGTTTACGTGATTAATAGTGAAATACTGGAACAGTCGCTATTTTTAGAGTGATGTGTATCCAAAGTATCATTTGCAATATGCTCCACTTTAGCGTACGGCGGTTACGGACGTGCTGATATAACTCGTTTCACAATCTGACAGCGACTAGTGTTTATACATAGACAAATATTGTACAGTTAGTACCACATTTGCAACAATAACATCAAGGAGGAGGCGTATCTCTATACACAGGGAAAAGAGAAGGTAAAATAGAAGTGACGCCGTTAGAAGGAGGAGTTTTAAAGGCGCCTGGATTGTATTTGCTATATCTATATCAAGTCAGAGCATAAATTCCCTGCGGATAGAACGAGTTGTGCCTAGGTTTTATTGACTATGCCTGAGTAGGAGTTGATCATCATCAAGACTAATATAAGAAATAGGTACGGGATAAAACGTCACTGTAAAAAGGAGTGGTTTTCTGAAGCACGACCAATTTTGCCTGGATTTTATTGGCTATATATGGGCGATAGCTGATCATCATTAAGACTAATACAAAGAAGAGTCAGAGCACAAACTCCCTAGAGATAGAACGAGCTGTGCCTGGATTTTATTGGCTATATGTGTACGATAGCTAGCTGATCACCCTGAGGACTAATACAGGAAACAGTCAGAGCATAAGTTTCCTAGCCTGGGTAGCTACTGATTATCATCAAGATTAATAGAAGAAATAGATAGAGGATAAAACGTCACTGTAGAAAGGAGTGACGTCTCTCAGACACGACGAGTTTTGCCTCGATTTAATTGGCTAAATGTGGGCAATAGCTGATCATCATTAAGGCAAATATAGGGAAGAGATTCCCTAGAGATAGAACGAGTTGTACCTGGGTTGTATTGGCTCAATGTGGACAATAGCTGATAATCATTAGGACTAATACAAACATAACTTCCCTAATTAAAGAATGAGTTGTACCTGGATTTTGTGGGCTATGCCTGGGAAACTACTGATCATCATCAGGATTAATAGAAGAAATAGATAGAGGATAAAACGTCACTGTAGAAAGGAGTGACGTCTCTCAGACACGACGAGTTGTGCCTCGATTTTATTGGCTAAATGTGGGCAATAGCTGATCATCATTAAGGCAAATATAGGGAAGAGATTCCCTAGAGATAGAACGAGTTGTACCTGGGTTGTATTGGCTCAATGTGGACAATAGCTGATAATCATTAGGACTAATACAAACATAACTTCCCTAATTAAAGAATGAGTTGTACCTGGATTTTGTGGGCTATGCCTGGGTAACCACTAAGACAAATATAGGGAAGAGTCAGAGCACTAATTCCCTAGAGATAGAACGAGTTGTGCCTGGATTTTATTGGCTATATTGGTGATAGTAGTGATCATCATTAAGGACTAATATCAGGAAAAGTACGGCATAAGTTTCCTGAAGAAAGGAATAGAACGAGAATTTTGGCCTGGATTTTATTGCTATTGCCTGAGTAGAGCTTGATCATCATTAAGATAATATCAAGAAGATAGGTACGGGATAAAACGTCACTGTAGAAAGGAGTGGTTTTCTGAAGCACGACGAATTTTGCCTGATTTTATTGGCTATATATGGGCGATAGCTGATCATCATTAAGACTAATACAGGGAAGATTCAGTCAGGCACAAATTCCCTAGAGATAGAACGAGTTGTGCCTGGATTTTATTGGCTATATATGGATGATAGCTAGCTAATCATCATTAGGACTAATACAAACATAGCTTTTCTAATGAAAGAATGAGTTGTACCTGGATTTTGTGGGCTATGCCTGGGTAACTACTGATCATCATCAGGATTAATAGAGGAAATAGATAGAGGATAAAACGTCACTGTAGAAAGGAGTGACGTCTCTTAGATACGACGAGTTTTGCCTGGATTTTATTGGCTAAATGTGGGCGATGGCTGTTCATCATTAAGACTAATGGAGATAAGAGTTAGAGCACAAACTTCCTGGAGATAGAACGAGTTGTGCCTAGATTGTATTAGCTCTATGTGGACGATAGCTAGCTGATCATCATTAGAACTAATACAGGAAACAGTCAGAACATAAGTTTCCTAGAGATAGAATGAGTTGTGCCTGGATTGTATTGGCTCAATGTGGACAATAGCTGATCATCATTAGGACTAATACAAACATAGCTTTTCTAATGAAAGAATGAGTTGTACCTGGATTTTGTGGGCTATGCCTGGGTAACTACTGATCATCATCAGGATTAATAGAGGAAATAGATAGAGGATAAAACGTCACTGTAGAAAGGAGTGACGTCTCTCAGACACGACGAGTTTTGCCTAGATTTTATTGGCTAAATGTGGGCGATGGCTGATCGTCATCAGAATTAATACAGGGAAGATAGAAAGCATAAAGTGTCACAATAGAATATTGCTTGTGTGAGGTAATTTAGTTAAATGCATTATTTAGCACCAATTGAGCATTTGAAACTACCTGTACATATCGAAGTGGTTGCACTCTAACCACATGCAAGCATTTACGCAAACTATTAAATAGAAACTTGTTTGGCTCCAGAATTGCAGTAATGTGACACATTTTCTCATATTATTGGATACAATGTATTGCGTAATAGACTTTCTACTATACTACAACTACCACCACTACAATTTGCAAAAGTCATGGTCATCCCTTCATTTAATACACTGCTCCACTTTATTATTACCATTATTGTTATTATTTATTTCACATTTTAAACTAGCGCATTCGTGATTAACCATTTGATTAGAAATCACAACAAAATTCATACACATAGGTTTCTTATTATAACTGGACGGTTTGGAATGTGGAGGAAAAAAAATGTTCAGCGAGAATAACCCTGAACTATATTTAGCAAAGATACATTCGTATATGTTTTGGTATTTTATCTGGCTCTGAAGAACAGACCGTTTTGTGTTTATACACTCACATTTGAATAACGTTAATAACAGCTGAATCATCGGAATACTGAATGTTTCTGATATCAACAACAGGACCGTGCAAAAACCATAGATATAATTTTTTACCAAACAGTCTAAAAATATTACATAGTTGATTGGTTTACTTTATGTTTAAAGGTATTAGAAAAAATCTCAAAATATTATCGTAGGGTTTAAAAATTTTTGGAAAAAAAAATATAAGAATCTATTGTCCAAAAATATTACCCCTTTAACCCTCTCTTGTTAGGAAATATAAAGATAAAGCTGAAGTTCAGTAATTGTGCAATACGTTTATATTTGTTATATTTTTTTTTTTGTTCGTGTTACTACCTTCCATAATAAATATACACAAATGTACAGACTAAGTTATTTAAATTCATTTCATCAATGAAAATGAATATAAAGTTTATAGCAGCGATTTGCATACTTCATTCAGCTTTGAATGTTAACATACTTTTATGACTTCCAATGATAATAATAATACAGTTATTCAGTCACAGAAATGCATGTAATTCCGCATTTAATATATTACATGACAAGATAAGAAGACGTTTACGATTTTTTGATAGTACTCAGCGACTCCAAAGAAAAGCGACATACATAAACTTTGAACTCTTCTATATTTGCATTCGAAATTTGACAATGTTTGGTTAACACAGTTAAATATATACGAATACCGAAGGCGTCGATCGATACGGCGGCACCGTTACCCATTGACAACCGATACATAAAAAGACTTGCAATAAAAGAAAAAATAAATAACTTTCTGAAGAAATTCAGGCAATATAAATAGGGGGTTAGAAGATAGCCGTCGATTAAAAGCAGGTGATATAAATTGCTTACCAACGTACGAGAAATCTTTAATTTCAAAAACTGGATCAGTTGCCTTCGTCTTATAAAATTCTGGAAAAGTTCTGTAGATAATAGGATTCAATTAAATTGAATATGACTCGTACAGGTGGGCAAGAGATAGCAGTCGATTAAAGGCAGGTGATATAAATTGCGTACCGACATACGAAAAATGTTTGATTTCAAAAACTAAGTCAGTTCCCTCCGTCTAATAAACTTTTGAAACAATCCTATAGTAAGTGAAATGAATCGAAAATGCCTCGTACAGATGGTTAAGAGATAGTAGTCGATTAAAGACAGGTGATATAAATTGCGTACCAACATACGAGATATCTTTAATTTCAAAAACTGGATCAGTTCAATTCCTGTTATAAAATTCTGGAAAAATCCTGTAACAGGATTCTATTGAATTGAAAATAACTCGTACAGGTGGGCAAGAGATAGCAGTCGATTAAAGGCAAGTGGTATAAATTACTTACCAACTTACGAGAAATCTTTAATTTCAAAAACCGAATCAGTTGTTCCTTCGTCTTATAAAATTCTGAAAAAATCCTGTAATGGGATTCAATTGAATTGAAAATAACTCGTACAGGTGGTTAAAAGATAACAGTCGATTAAAGACAGGTGATATAAATAATTTACATACAAAAAATTCTAAATATCAAAATCTAAATCAATTTCATTCGTTTTATAAATTTAAAAAAAATCCTACAGTAGAACAACTGAACTAAAAAAAATTACATACATAATTGTGTAAGTTTCACATGAATGTACCTAGTTGATAAAATGAGGTTACCTTATTTCCTTCGATACATATTAATATTTGTACAATCAGAATTGGCTGGGAATTGGGAATGATAGGAGTTAATTTGACCCGAAACCGCGTTCTCATACAACGCCGTTTCCTGTTGACAACATTATATGGATTTCGTAACATTTAAATATTTATTCACCACCGAAAACATAGATATTGTTACCAGAAACCCAAAAAAAAAAGGGGACATGTAATGTATTATGTATTTACCGTAATCTGAATGCACTATTTTAATTATAATAAAACGCAGGACGTGTAACCGCAATTTAACTTTATCATCCAAATGCAATCAACATTTACGACCGTGTATAATTAAATGTAGGTACTGTACCGAAAAGTTTTTGAAAACTAGAAGAATTTTGTTATTTTTTTTTAAACACTGAAGAAATATTAAGAAAGTGTCGCATATTTAGGTAGGTACATGAACTTCGATACAAAAGTTGTACAAGAAATTTCAGGGAAATAACTGTCAAGAAAAGTTGTTTAAAATAAATTAATAAATTAATAATAGTGTAAGAAAATTCATCACCTACAGTAAAAATTAACAAAAATAAATCTCTCTTCATGTCGAAGCCCTTTTTTTATTTTCTCCCTTTCGGAGACGACTTACACGTTATAAGTAGACGGTGAATACAACGAAATTCAATAAACTTTACATGATGGTGGTGCAACCGAACGTAAATGTTTCCAATAGAACACATGCATATACAGTGTCGGATTTAGGGTAAGGCCTGCGAGATTTGCAATACGTCAAAAGTTGACTAAATGTAACTTGAACCCCTTGTAATTAAAATAATTCACAACTTTAAGAAATATTACAATAAATTGTTCAGCAAGGATCAGTCACATCATGCATATTGCCTTTAAACGATTGATTACAAAAACTACCCTTTTAATCTTTCCCAAAAACAAGTTCACTTCTTTTACCTCAAGTTTTTTTAATAAACAGCAAGTTTCAACTAATTAGGGCTACTTATTATTCTTCTGTAGGAACTTTTAGGAAAATTTAATTGATTCAATAATGTAAATATTGTTTTAGAAAATTACGTCATTAAGTACAACACCAAATCATTAAAAGAGCCTGGGGGCAATCTAACCTAAATCTATTTTAAATCCGTCCCTGTATAGTGTGCATACGTATTCGTTTCGTTCGCGTATCGAAGGCCGATGCCAGGGGTGTATTATTATTGTTATGGTACAAGCGCGGCGATGCCTTGAGGGTCTTCGTCTCAACAATCGACTGAGGGTAAGGGCGAATAAAGCCCCTCCATATACATACGAGATTTCGTCACTTATAAATCGTATTATTCTTTTCACTAGTACACTATCGCAAATAAATAAAGCGCTAAAGGTTTCGAACCATCAAGATATGATTCATGACCCATGGAAATATATCTTACGTAGCATCGGTTTAAAGTGGATGATATAAAATATAGAGGGACGAGGGAGTGGTGAGGCGTGGGCCAGAATAATATTTATGTGTACATACGTATTATTCATTTTTTAATTCTACATAACAAAAAATTTAACTTTTTGAAATTGTAACATAGATGTTATCCATTATAACTATTTTTGTACCATCGAAATTTTGTTCATTCAAAAAAATTATGAAATGTGTTCTGGGATTGAGTTTCTTATTAAAAAAGGAAATAAATCGTGACAGTTTTCTGACCTAACCTAACCTTACCCAACCTATCTTTAATTTTAAGCTAATTATTTTCTTAATTTCAACTACATAGCTTTGCGAAACGTTTAAGAGAGTCGTCGTATATTGTTTTCTAAAGGTTTACTATGACCTCCTCCCTTTAAAGACATTTAGACCCTTTACCTCATCATTTTAACCTCAAATAGTTAACGAAGTGGTAGCATTTATTTAAATGAAAAGTTATCAAACAAGAAAGAAAATTTAAATCTGCAATAATTTATACATTACAAAACTAGTATGTCGTATCATATTCATAGCCAAAAAAAAAAACCAAAGTGGTTCTGTTAACATACACGACCATAATACTAATCAAGAACTAGAAAAAAAAAACAAAATGATAAATATTTCCAATGATTCTGTTAATAAGATCAATTACATCAAATCCCTACTCGCTTTATTAAAAAACAAAATAATTTTTATATTAATACAAAAAATGAAAATTAAATAATACTTGCACAATTAGCACATAAACACCCTTTCTCGTTTATATTATATACATATAATCCTATGCAAAAAGAAAGACATCCCTCTATAATTTATTTCAAAATGTGGAGATTTCTAATGCCAGGAGCATCCACCATTTTTTGTACAAATTTTCTTTTACTTATTTGTTTATTTGCTATGGTATTTATATAGTTTAATCTTAATTTAATTAATTATCAAAGTAGTTTCTGTGGTTTTCAAGTTCCCCAATAACAGTTTACTTAATTATTCAAATATAATCAAGAAAATGATGATGTAGAAAAATTTTCTCATCCATATTTTCCTGAACTGAAGTTATTAAATAACTGCATACTTATTATCAAGTTTCTGGATAATAAAAATGGCCAGAAAACCCAAAAAAGTAAATTAAAATAGAAAAATTCACTCACCAATTCCATATAATGATAACAAAGGCAAAAACTGGCATTTACCTGTAAAAAAAATCCTCAATTAAAATCGATATAAATATATAACAAAATGTGAGTTATTGGATTACTGCTACAAAAAATATATTAAATTACAAACCCAAGAGTTGGAAATTGAAAGATAACAGTTTTTGAAAGGAAACGGGATGAGTCATAGAATATCGTTGGCAAAAGTCACAAAATTAAGGAAAATTAGCCAAAGTACTTGAAGCTGGAAGACAGAAACAGGAGATAATAAGAAAATTGGTCACAACACCAAGAAGCGTCCTATAGGAAATACGGGAGGAAACTCGATTGAAAGGTGACCACAAAACAAGCCAAGACTAAGCACATCATTCATTGAATGGCAGACGAAAGAAACCACAAACATAGTTATATACCTATAGATGCCATATACTCGTCAAAAAGTTCTACAACTAAAGAATTACTAAAATAATTTGAAAAATTTGCGTGATTTCTGCTTATAGAAATGACATCTTTAGTGAACAAGGTGCGTCCGTTTTGTGTTTCAGCCATTTAAAATATTGCGACCTAGTTTCAGGTCGAAAATTCACTGCCGCTGCCATCGTTCAGTATTATAAAGATCATTCAGTAGAATGAGTTTTGCGAAACAAATTCAATTGAAATTCATCACGTAGATTCTCCATCTAGTTAACGATCCGCCACGTATCATCCTCAAATCCAACAATTCCCTCCGTGAGTTCTCCATCGTTCCGGTCGTACCTTCCCACGCCCGCTCGATGAGAAGACGGACGCCAAGGCACAGTGGAACACATCTACAAAAATCGTCGACATCACATCTCATCAGTTTTTATTCGTTAGCTTTATAAAACTTTCAACAAAAAGAAAGAGTGAAGAAAGTGCACCCTAGTGGAGCAGTATTTGGATAATTCTTCAGAATGAATTTCTTGCTTCCATTGTCTGAATTTAGATAAAGGAACCACTGGAAGTCTTTATCTTCAATAAATGAAAGAGACAGTTTCTCAGATCCATTGTTTGGAACTATCTTAGAACCCTTATTCCTGGATGCTACCCTGTCAGTAGCAATGAGATTGCCAATAGGAAGAACTACAGCCACAATCGTCTTCTAGCAAAATCATTCCTGAGAATGGTTGCCACAGTTGGTGAGGAGATATTGAAAAGAAGCTTCAACCCGGAGGTCATAAAAAGCACTACGTAGTCAGAAGTTTTGCAATAATATTCCAGGAAGACCTTCTCCTTCAGGGCCCTCCTTTAAGATTACTGTTACACAAAATATTAATTGAGTTGAGAGAAAACTGAACTTGATAACAGTGGTCATGAAGTCTTCTTACTTTGGTAACCTCCAGATTAAAGCTTATTTCCAGTATTTCTTCGCCAATTGTTGCAGGAATTTGCAGGAAAGATTTTACCAGGATGAGCGTGTGGTTGTAGTTGTTCTTCCAGTGACAATACCATTGAGACTGAGGAGATACCAACCTTCTGGAAGGAAAGATTTTAAGAGAGTTCCAGACGGTGGACTTTCATATTACAGAGAAAAGTTGAACCAAAAGTCCCTTTTTCATTTATTGAAGATAGAGACCATTAATGGCTCCCATTTCCAAATTCACCATAAAGCATGAAATAAAAGACCTCAAAATTCCTAGACAGTTTCAGACAATTAAAGTGAGTCATCCTAATTATTTATTGAAGATAAAGATCTCTATAGTTGTTTCCCATTCGAAATTCATCCAACCAAACCCATTGTAACTAACCAATGTAACAAACAACCGTTTAGATTTGAAATGACTACTCCCCATCCCTCCAAGGAACATGTAAGTATCTCAGTATCTTCGCAGAGAATAATTAAAGAGTCATCACTTTCATTTTCTCCAAAACTCCAAATAAAATGGATTTGTTCCACTGTGTGACGCTGAACTCGCGCACCGATGTAAATCCGCGTCGAAACATATCGTGTGAGTAGTAGAGAGAGGGCAAGTTGTTTTAGTAATGCACTCCGACCATTAAATGTAACCTCGTCGTCGTAACTCTTCGGTCGTTGTTTCAGTTTCGCCTTTGCCGCAAGACCAACAAGAGCAGAGGAGGAGGAACGAGAACGAAGACAAAGCAAGTTAAGGTTATTGAGTATTATGCTCCAGTTCTCCCGTCTATCTTTAGGGACCTGTGCTACCGTATGTATGTATGCATGTGAGTGTATGTATGAGCCCATTCGCGCAAGCGTCCATCGTCCTCCTCTTTCTCTCTCCAAAAGCTGCCATCTCAAGAAGGTTACCGAAAGCTCAAACTGATCCTTTTGTCGAGACAATAATGTCTTTGGAACTACAGGGTGGTCCAAAACTATTTAGGATTTCCACCAATGAATTTTGGGAATGTAATATTTGAAAATCATGATCATCATTAAATCCAAGAATCTATCCATTTGCATATGGAAAGCAAAATATTTGCTTCAATGGATCACGAATGAAGCAGCCAACGAATAATCCTGTAGAAACTTGTATTCCTTATTTAATTTTTAAATCTGGCAAGGCGCATGGTTCATAACGTCCAGAAACCATGAATGAAAAAAAAAACCGTTAACAACACAATTCTTCAAGTGATAATATAGTAGAATTCAATCCTTGTCATCAATTTTACACATTGAATCTGGAGCTAAAGGTTTTAAATTTGGAATAGGAATTATATTTATCCAGCAGAAGCCATTCCAGAAACATTAAAATTTAGCAATTTACAAATGTCCAAATTGATTAACCTACTATCAGATGTCACCAACAGTGTTCGTAATGTAATATAAGATTAAAGCCCTCTCGTTATCTTTTTATACTTGATGATGGCCGCTTTGAATGTTGACCCCAATTGTTTTTCACAAAAACTTTTAAATGTTGGTCCTTTTAATTGATATTTCGTTTGACATTAGTAAATAATGGCATGTCCAAATACTACCAACCCATAAATAGAATGGAATCACAAAATCGAAATCTTCTCATCAACTTTGTGGGTTTGTGGAGGTTAACAAAAGGCTTGAGAATGTTCGAACATGATTGATTTTGATCAAATTAGTATCAATTTCTGCAACAACAACCTGAACACTGTCCCTGTTTGTAATCTTTTGGTAAATTAATTGCTCGATAACGATAATATTCGATCATAATTAACTTGACATTATTACGAAGTTTACGAGATGCATAATCACTGTCGGGCGAAATAATAACAGCAGGTAGCTAATAAAACGGTGAGTAGTTGTGGGTGGGTTTGGAGAGATGGACGGATTAAAACAGGTCGACTCGAGTCGATTCGAGTATAAATGTCCGTCAGCGAAGAAGAGCTTATTTAGCATGTCCGAGTGGTTACCAGGAGTGCATGAATGTTGTTCTCTCTTCTCATATAAACGGTCGCGGGCGGCAACGTGGAAGGGCAAGGGTGAGTCGTATCAGAGAGCCAAGTGTCCACGGAGCCGATATTGATTATGTGTCACCCCCGACCCTTCACGTCCAATTTACTACGCACCCACACCACCACAACGCCAGCATATATACATACATATATGTACATACATAGATATAAACCCGACCTGGCTTTCGGCTAAATATTTGTTTCCAGATATTACCACTGATCGTTTCATTTTCGCAGTGCTGCCACAATTATGTATTATCCACCCTTACACATAACGACGCCAAATTGACACATTTCCTTTACGTTATCGCACCTGGTGTCCGGAAAGGAATTTGCGGAACAGTCAAACGCCTCACTCGAATGAAAAATGCTGGTCACGTTTAAAGTCAAAAATCCCAAATGAAGAAAAAAAACGTGATAACCTTTTGTGCCTATAAAACGCATTCAGGATAAATGCATCTATCAAATTGTTGTACAATTTGAGATTCTTTTAAGGGTGATTGAACTTTCTCGCTGTAAATACCAAAATACCGTAATCTGACCTGATCCTGTCCAGGGCATCTTCTAATCCGGTTCCTAATTAGGATTTGATAATAAATTCCTACCATAAAAGAAGTACAAATAAATAATTGATAACTTCTTTGTATCTTTAGAATGTATTTAGGAAAAACTCATCTATAAATGGTCGCAAGGGCCTTTTTGGCTCAAACAAATTTAAGGGTGGTCGAACTTCTCCGCTATACGTGAGTTCAGACTTTGAGAAATTTTGGCCAGATCCGGATCAGTTAACCCTTAATACCACAATCTTATCTGTTTCCGGACAGGGTAAGGCGCGCAATTCCCTAATCCAGATCAGGATTTCATGATAACTTCTTACTATAAAAGGGGTGTAAATTGATAACTAATAACCCCTCAGTATCTATAGAATGTATTTAGGAATAACGCATCTATAAATGGTCGCAAGGGCCTTTTTGGCTCTATCAAACTACTGTCTTATGTTTTTTTTAAGGGTGGTCGAACTTTATCGCTATATGTGAGTTCAGATTTAGAGGAATGTGGCCAGATCCGGATTAGGCAATCCACAAATCACAATCTGATCTGTTTCCGGACAGGGTAAGGCGCGTAATAATTCCCTAATCCAGTTCCTCATTTCATAATAAATTCTTATTATAAAAGGGGTATAAATTGATATGTTCAGAATGTGTTTAAAAGAAACGCATATGTAAATGATCACGTGGACCTTTTTGGCTCTATCAAACTATAATTATATTTCAGTTTATTTTTAAGGGTGGTCGAACTTCCTCCTGAGTGCAGATTGTGAGAAATTTTGGCCAGATCCGGATAAGTTAACCCTTAATACCACAATCTTATCTGTTTCCAGACAGGGTAAGGCCCGCAATTCCCTAATCCAGATCAGGATTTCATGATAACTTCTTACTATAAAAGGGGTGTAAATTGATAACAAATAACCTCTTAGTATCTATAGAATGTATTTAGGAATAACGCATCTATAAATGGTCGCAAGGGCCTTTTTGGCTCTATCAAACTACTGTCTTATGTTTTTTTTTAAGGGTGGTTGAACTTTATCGCTATATGTGAGTTCAGATTTAGAGGAATGTGGCCAGATCCGGATTAGGCAATCCACAAATCACAATCTAATCTGTTTCCGGACAGGGTAAGGCGCGTAATAATTCCCTAATCCAGTTCCTCATTTCATAATAAATTCTTATTATAAAAGGGGTATAACTTGATATGTTCAGAATGTGTTTAAAAGAAACTCATATGTAAATGATCACGTGGACCTTTTTGGCTCTATCAAACTATAATTATATTTCAGTTTATTTTTAAGGGTTGTCGAACTTCCTCGTGAGTGCAGATTGTGAGAAATTTTGGCCAGATCCGGATAAGTTAACCCTTAATACCACAATCTTATCTGTTTCCGGACAGGGTAAGGCGCGCAATTCCCTAATCCAGATCAGGATTTCATGATAACTTCTTACTATAAAAGGGGTGTAAATTGATAACTAATAATCCCTCAGTATCTATAGAATGTATTTAGGAATAACGCATCTATAAATGGTCGCAAGGGCCTTTTTGGCTCTATCAAACTACTGTCTTATGTTTTTTTAAGGGTGGTCGAACTTTATCGCTATATGTGAGTTCAGATTTAGAGGAATGTGGCCAGATCCGGATTAGGCAATCCACAAATCACAATCTGATCTGTTTCCGCCCAGGGTAGGGCGCGTAACTTCCTAATCCAGTTCCTGATCAAGATTTCAGAACAAATTCTTACCACAGGCATTTGCTTACCGTAATTAAATTATAAATAATATTATTTAAAATTGATAATTGACACACGTGCCTGTCCCATTTTTTACTATAACATAAGTAGGTGCTTGATCACCCACGCTATCTTGTTATAAATATATAAATAATTTGCTTCATTTTGCCTTTATTCTGTTCGATACGGTTATCCACGTGAAGTCAGTCTTTCGTCACATTTTCGGTTGATGTTAAAAAGGTAACAGGTGTGTTGACAGGTGTTACACTGTCATTTCTCCCGGGAATTTTAGTTGGTTAGGGGGAGCAAGCATTACTTTATTTTTCACGTTATTATCTACGCAAGGCGAAAATGTCGTTGATAAAAACGAAAATAACGATTGATTATTACGACATTAAGTATTAAAAGCGTATTGCACGAGATACCTACTGTTGTTTGTAGCAGGGAAACCACGAAAATATTTACTTTAATGACTGGTGGATTAGTGTACCTACACTTCTGTTATCGAGTCACTGGCAAAAAAAATATATTTATTAATAATTGACTCCGATTTTCATTCCTTAACTTCTAAATTACTAGTACTGGGAAATTTCTTTAAAAGATCAAAGCAACTAACTTGAGATCTTCATTTAAAGAAGAATCACTCCAACGTTAATTTCTTCCTGAGATGATTTAATCGAGTCTTAAAAAACCTAACCCCCTAATTTCTCCTTATTCTCCTTAGTTTAGATTGATGGGATACCAAAATAAATTATTTAGAAACGTATAGGAATCTATGTAGCTGTTAAAATTTCCTGAAGGTATTTGCAGTGTTGATTACACAGATTTTGAATCAACTTTGGATAAATAATTTCATACCCACGTAAAGTGGAGATGATGCGAGCCTACGTCCATTCGTAATAATTATTTATGTTAACGATTGCACACATCAAGCGAGAAACGGTCAAGTTTTCTTAATAGCAACGGTGAGCTTATTCACGTAATTTACAGCAAGTTCCTTATTGTCAGCATCGAGTGTGGTCCGTTATAAAGGTAAAAAATCAACTTGTACCTCAAGAGTTAAAGATACTTAAAACGAACTTATTGCATATTATAAAGGCCGAGCCAATAACTGCGGAATCTCGGGAACAGTACCAGTGGCGGCGTGATGTCACCTCAAATCAAACTTACTAAGTGAGAATTATATCTGTCTATTATTGGTTAAGTTTTAAAGTTTAAGGAACATTCACCCAACTTTATTTTGTTTTTACGAGCAAACTAAAACACTTGCTCAATTATCTTTGACGATTGCGAATGAAGTGGTCTATGAATAAGAAATTCGTTATTTTGGAAAGGAACTTTCTAATATTTTCGAAATTATTTACAGTTTCGAATGTGGAATCTTAAATATGCAAATCCAAGAATATTGTGTTATGTGTAAAAATTGTACCCTCCTCAAGGATACTCAATGTAATATAATATCTATAAATAGTTAAATATATTCTACCCAAATTCACTGTCAAGTTTATAACAGAAAAAAATTAAAACTTAAAATAACCTAAAAAATATTAAATGATAAATACTTAGCCTAATATGTTTTTGCAATTAATAATAAATCAAATGAAATTAGGAATCTTAAATATTTTTAAATATTTTTACAAACCCCTTTCAATGATTTATGTGTCACTAACTGGAATTTCTAAGTTAACCCCTGAATATTTCATAAAAAAAGGAATCCTTGCATAAAGAACTCAGTGGCAAAAACATTTGCAAGGATAAGGTCATGCACTTACATATATACATTTGTAAATATACACAAACAAACTTAATAGTACCCACTTATGTGTGAAATGTTTTTTACGAAAAAATGGGTTAAGGTCTCTCCCTTATTTATGAATTCTCCCTAACGATATTAATATTGATGATAAATTGAGTTCTCTTTTTTACAATAACAAAAAACTTAAATAGAACATTTAACGACTTGGTCGTTCTCCTCGTTAGTTTCTGGTAATTAAAAGATTATGGTAAAAATAAAAAATAAGCAGAAAGACTAGTATGATAAGCCAAACACATATCTTTAGAAATCCAACTTAATTACTGGAGGATGACACTTAGAGTATCGAAACAAGTTTTTAGACTGGGAAATTTTATAATTAATTACTGCCTCGACTAAGTTTTGTAATTATTGACTGGAGTTTTTTATAATAAAGATTTTGTTATTATCGTATGTAACTATTCATAAAATAAGGGCTTTAAATTTTAAGTAAAGGTTTCACCAGTTCTCACAAGAAGGGGCTTTTAAGCCACTCATGTACAGAGAGTTTACTAAATTTAGTTATAACCCTTTATTTATGACTACTACTGGCCCACGTAAACCACCTTAGTTGTTCGTTCAATTAAATTATCATTATGTAATAATTTACAATCAAATATTCATCAGCCCGAAGATATTTCAAACAATGAGAGTCTCGCGTACAACTTTACGGTCGCAGAAACAACACAAAAGCGAACAGTTTTCGGTGAATTTTCTGCATGTTAAAAAATTGCAAACAGGTTTGTGGTCGTGTAGAGACCTATACCTATGCACGTATATGTATATTGTACCTACACCGAGTAGCTTCTCCCTCTGCAAAAAACTTCAACGGCAGTTTGACTACTACTTGTGCAATGTGCATGCACTTGTGTCGTATAGGTACCTGTGTAATGTATATACGGTTGTGTGACTTGTACATGTGTGTATGTATATATGGGAATATTTGTCTGCACACGTATGTAACATTTCTTTTGTTCTTTTAATCAAAAGTTGCACACAGATCGACACGACAACCGGTACGATATCTTGCATTCCGCTGCAGTTCTTGAAGCTCTCTGCCTCTCTCTTTCCATCTTCCTCGCTTAACTGTTCGCAGTGGTGCACACTGCATAACTACCTAATAAAATTTCATTACCTGCCCTCCCCCCTGTTTAATATCATTATTGATTTTGAACAATGTAATGATCATAGTCGGCAGAACCAGCATATTTTCCATACACTTTAATTTAATTCTTTAAATAACGCACGAAAACGAATTTTCCCATTCTCGATTGATTAAGTTAATCGGTTTCTCGTGTCGAGAAATTTATTTTCTGTAATTTTCAAGAAAATCGTGTGGGCCGTTTTTGAGAAACAAGGATATACCTATATGTCATTACCAGTCTTCAGTTCGGAAAGGCTGGTTGTGATTGGGCCAACTTGTAGTGAATTAAGTGTTAAGATTGTGAGACCTATACTCTACATAAGTATACTCCAAATCAGTAGATATGCTCAAATATAAACACTGTAACTACTATTCTACTATATGTACAGTAAATAATTTTTTGCTTAAAAATTGTAATCGTTGGCGACACCGCATAGAATTCCAAAACAGATAGGTGGTACTAATAGGCAGGGTGACGTTTGGTAAGCTTTGCGTGGTGGCGCCTTGCGTCGCGTCGCGTCGCCACGCCGTGGCCGTTCGTTGTCGTCGCGCTAAACGCCAGATTTTCGCTACCGGGCGCCGTGGGCGTCGATTACGTCAACGAGCAGTGTCATTAAAGTACCAAGCGCTCATTGCATTGTCTCGAATGTTAGTGGAAATCAGAACTCGCAACACCCATTTCATCGACGTAATAAATCGTGTTCATTGCATTTGTATTATCCGCGGAAACAACGGTTTTCGAGATAAAGCACTCAATAGAGCCGCGCTAGGTGCATCGACCTGGCAACAGAGCTTATTCGTACAAGTTCAAAGCTCAAAGCTCCTACAATTTACAGACGTACCTGCAAGTTTACACACAAGATATTTCATTTCGTATCATACTAATTGTTTTCAAACTACACGTATTATTCATATCAAAATTTTTACATACATTTCTGAGTTCCTATGTACAGCCGAGGATTCAGAAACAACAAGATTTGCATCTCCTTTATTTATTGTAAAATAAATTGTGAGGAAGACATTCTAGTCGTGATCTTTTCCTTACTAAAAGAAATGGGTAGAACTTTAGAAAAGTTTTCTTATAAATATGCTAGAAGCACTGTATAAGTGCATGGAGCTTGCTTAACAATGTACTATAAGAAAATGCCTGGTAATTTATCTACAAAAAAAGGCCTTCAAGATTTCTTATAGCTCCTCAAGTTTTCTCATAGTATAGGAAGTCTTTTGAAATATACAAATTGCTTAAAACTATCTTAAAGTGTTTGAAGCCCATTGGAAGTTGTTGAAGCCCCTTTGAAGTGCTTGAAATTCCTTTAAAATGCTTAGAGCCCTTTTGTGATACTTGGAAATCTTTTAATGTTCTTAAGCATTTCTCTTTTAATTTAAAAATGTCAATGAAAGCCTATTTAAAGAGCCTAAAGGCTTTTTACCAAATTCATCAAGCCTCATAGTATATTTAGAGTTCTTTTGGTTTGCCTGGGGCTTTGTACTTCAGAAATACTATATAAATACATTCCTTCATAAAATTGTTTCATAATTTGTAAACTAAAAAGGGGCTTCAAGTTTTCTCATAGTGCCTGAAGTTTTTTAAAGAGCTGGAATCTTCTTTAAAATGCACTAAAAACACTTTTGTTGGTTTACGCCCATTGCAGTACAAGAATGCCTTGGACGTACTTAAAACCCCTTTATAATGTTTGAAGACCTTTTGGGATACTTCAAAACCTTTTAAAGTGCTTAAGGATTCTCTTTTTAATTCAGAAAATATCCTGAAGGTTTTTTCACAAATATTTCAGGCCTTGTAGTATATTTAGAGATCCTTTTGTTTAATTAAAGCCCCAATTGTCCTCAAAGCTCTTTTCACAACTTCCTGGGCTCCTTCATTTTCGAAACACTGTCCATGGAAATGCTTTGTAATTTGTATACCAAAAAAAGTTTTCTTACGGTACCTCAAGTCATTTGAAGTACCTAAAACACTTTTGGGTGTTGTAAGTCAATTGCATTGCAAGAATATCTTTGACGTGTTTGAAACATTTTTAAAGCACTAGAAGCCTATTTGAGTGGTTGAAACTCCCTTGAAGAGCTAGAAACTCCTTTAAAACGCTTGAAACCTTTTTAATACTTGGAAATCTATTAATGTGCTTAAAGATTTTCTTTTGAAATTCCCAAATACCACTGAAAGCCTTTATAATGAGCTTGAAGGTTTTTCACAAATGCTTCAAGCCCCATGGTATGTTTAAAGTTCTTTTGATTTTAAAGTACCTAAAGTTCCTTTGAACAGCCTCAAACATATTTAAAGTGTTTGAAGAGCTAAAAAACCTTTTATAGTGCTTCAGGCCCTTTATAAGTATTTGAAACCCTTTAAAGTGTTTGAAGATTATCTGCTTAACATTGCAAATGTCAATTTAAGCCCTTATAATGAGCCTAAAGCTGTTTTCACAAATGATAGATGCTTCATGATGTGTTTGAAGACTTTTGATGAGAACTTTACCTTGGTTTACCTACCAAGTTCCTAATACAAAAATGCATTGTGAAAACATCTTACAAAACTCAGAATGTTTTTTGTTTATTGCTAACTAACTGTATTGCAACAGTTAAGGAAAAATTGCTCCCCATACGTAACTAACAAAAGATTAACTTTTCTTAGTGTTCTCAATTTTTCCTACTCCATTTCAGATTGCTTGTCAGAGGTGCAAACGTTTTTTTTTTCTACCCGTGACGGAACGTGTTTCGGAAAATAGAACCGTCTAATAAAAATTTAATGCAACTTGAGTGGAAAACGGGGCAAATAGAAGGGAATAATATCTCCAGCATCAGTCGTGGCAGCGAACGAGGAACAGCGCACTATACGAACACCTAACCCAAATTCTTTATTCAAAGCATGCGCTTGATTGCTGGATTTAACCCTGGCTTTTACGTTTATTACATTTGCATATCGCCAAGCCGAAGACGACCACCACCCTCGTCTACTTTTTCTACCCCTAACGCAACTAATTCTACGATACGCGATACCTAGTCCTACCTGATAACTGATAAGGGCACTAATGTACAACAACTCGTTCATAACTATAAACCTCTGGTAAATTAAAGGTGTTGTATTTTTCCACTAAATATGCATTTCTCAAACAATAAAAAAGAAATAAACTTTTTCAAAGTAAACAAAGTCCTCATTCACAATAATAGGTAAGTATCAGTGAAGGGTTCTCTAAATTAACAATTGTCGTCGTTCTTTATTCAACAGTCAAACAATGGCTGCTAAGGATTTAGTTAATTGTAAGTTATAGCGTTAATGCATGCGTATTGCGGAGGGTGTAAAAGTAACGTCTATCGGGTAAACAAAATGCAAATGTACCTATGCATAAGTTTGCAAGATATTCACTTTAATCACTAGGAATACTTATTGCGCAGATCTCTAGCATTGAAAGTAGTAATTGAAATCATTTAACAAACGTCAACAAATAAACACGAACCTTAACCACTTTCTAAATAAAATTTAGTATCCATCTGTCTCATCTTACTATTTACATAATAAGTGGGATTGTGAAGTTTCCATAATTATAATAAAATTTAGTAAAAATTCATGAGATGTCTTTTGAATAATGTTTGTCCTAATCTTCTAATAATTGCAATTTCTACAGATGGTGTTCATTACATTATCTGAATAAGTATATTTATCAAACAATAGTTCATGACAGAACGTAGGTTTCACGAGAAAACTGATCACCAAAGTTTTCAGGGAACATCCATTGATTATGTAAAATGGTTTTCTTTTAATGTCAACCCTCGCTAACCCTTAGTGAGATTTGTTAGGATGTCGTGATTCTCCTAACCATCATCACGTGAAATTTAAATTTTTAATTGATGGTAGAAGGAAAAGACAGGAATTAATTGAGGTAAAGGGTTGACGTGAAATTTTCCCTAATCCTACTCTCTTCAAATGTGATTTTATTGATATTTTGCTGGAAGTGGGAGCTTATGTACTTATTACTGATGAAATTGTATTAACCCCAACAGACTATGAAACTATAAATTCTTAAATCCAACACAGAATACACAAATTGACAACCATTTTGCTCTTGCACTTTTTCCGATAAGTTAAATGCTTAAAAAATTAATTCAAAAATGCGTATATATACATTTTACCCTATAATGAGCTTTTAATTGAAAGGAAAAGGAAAGTTATCAGAATTTTTTTAATTAAAAGGTTGACATGAAATTTTCAATGACCCTCTTCCTTTTCAGTGAGACTTTTCTGGGCCCTTTCCTACTTATTTGTGCTCATGTAATTAATGAAAATCTTTTTATGAGATGACTTTGAACTATAAATTCTTATACAAACAACACAAAATCAAAACTAACACAGAAAGCACAAATTCTCAATCATCCTGGTCTTGTTCTTTTTTCTTATAAGTAACTTAAATGGTAAAAAAAATAATATAAAAATGCCTATTGATCTATTTTACCACCCTGTATTGAGTTTTTAATTGATAGGGAAAAGGAAATTATAAAAAATCTTTGCATTAAAAGGTTGAAGTGGGATTTTCAATGACATTCTCCCCTTTGAACGAGATTTGATGATATTTTACCAGAACTCCTCATTTTGAACTGACTTAATTAAAGCATTTCCTCTAATGAGACTATTTTGACAAACAGAAGACAAAATCAAAACCAATACAGACAAAATTCATAACTATTATGATGGCCTTTCTCTCTTTTTAGTAATAATTTAAGGTGTTTGGCTACCTGTCTGGATAATATGATTACCAATGGACAATCGCCCATGTCAAGATTACGTTATTATGTATCATAGTATCAGATGTTGGTAATTGAAATCCGATGTGTTGTACACGACAAAACCGCTTAAGAAACACAGCCGGCCGTATTTCATAACAGAAACTTTCGAGAATGGCAAAGTCTAATTGTCGAAAGCATTGAATAATAGCTTCTGTCGTTGTCACAGTTAAGCAATAGACGGTAGGTAGGTACCTACAAGACAACATGCTTTTGCAAATCGTGATCTTGTAATACAACTAATAATAGAATAAAAGATGTTCACATTTATCCTATAAGATCTTCTGGGTACCATCCAAATACATAAATAAATTCAAATTAATATTTTTTTTATTTTAGGTATCTTCGGAGTTTTACGTGTTAATAGGACCAACGTTTTACCCTAAAGAATCAACTAGATTTTGAATTAACCCTAATGACGAATCCTGGTCCTGGGACCTGAACAAAAAAACTTTATGGTACATAATAAATTTTAATGGTACCAAACTAGGGATGGAAAAAAACAGTTTTTTATAAAATTTTTGAAACAAATAGTCCGGTCAATTTAGACATTCAAAGCTACATAAATTCCCACCAAGCTGAAAATCAGTAAGATCGTTTAAAATATGATTAAAAATAAAATTTTAGTTCCTCATCTTTCCCCTGTACGGAAAATTTTTTATTCAAGGTCAAAGGTCAAAAAAATTAGTTTTTCGCGATTTTCAGCAAAACGGTAAGTTTTATCATAAGAATACTTCAGACAAAAATTGTAGATCATAAAATTATGTATAAAATGTCTATCAATATTTTTTTCCCTAAGAGCCACCGTTTCTGAGATATCAGGTTAAATGAAACCCAGTCCCTTATTTTATACGCCAGTGTAACCTCGATCTGTCTCCTGTTCAATTGTATGCGTGGCTAGGGTCCTATACCTGCTTCATGTCTGTGTGCCCAATAAACGAAATACTGTTAGTTTCAGGGTTACCAGATTAGGGGATTTTCCCCAAAAAATAGGGGATTTTTTTCCTTTGGGGTATTTTTTGGGGATATATTTTCGAGGGGAATTCTTCTGGGGAAAATTTTTCCTCTACAATCTTTTTTCTATTTGCACTAAATATTTTCTAGTTCTTGGGGATTTATTTGTCACATAGCTTATTTTGGGTTATTTTAGAGATACATATTTTATAGATATTTTTATGATCTACAATTTTTGTCTGGGGTAATTTTATGATAAAACTTACCGTTTTGCTGAAAATTGCGAAAAACTCATTTTTTTGACCTTTAACCTTGAATAATTTTTTTTCCATACAGGGGAAAGATGGGAAACTTTCAAATTTTATTTTTAACCATATTTTAAACAATCTCACTGATTTTCAGCTTGGTGGGAATTT
The DNA here is from genome assembly GCA_029378335.1 of Agrilus mali. Taxonomy (NCBI): domain Eukaryota; kingdom Metazoa; phylum Arthropoda; class Insecta; order Coleoptera; family Buprestidae; genus Agrilus; species Agrilus mali. Next base: position 9,433,784 of record CM055663.1, on the reverse strand, counting down.
ATGTAGCGTTACTCTTATTTTTTGGTCTAATTTGACCGGACTAAAACAGTTCAAAATGTTTAAAATATGTGTTCATATGTTTTATATGTTTAAACCTTTTTTCTCGTTTATTTTAGACACATGTTTTAAACTGACCATTCTCTATATAAAACATTCACTGAACGTAGATTCTTCATCGGTATTTTGTTTATTAGTGTCGCACAAGCACGTTCATCTAAAAATATCTCCTACTTCTTTGAAAATTGTTTTCAATTAACCGAATTCTCAAAAGTTTTTAAACAAAGCATCACACCTCTCGAAAGATTTAAATTGCATTTATTGGACTTGCTTTTTTTTATTTTCTATATGAAAAAATGGCGAAAGATATTTGTACGAATTTACCTATACCACGTCGTTTTTGCCAAGAAAACCACGAGTTACAGATCCAAAAACTACAGTCGTCTAAAAATGTTTCATGAGTACATGTATCGCCATCTAGCAAACAAATGCAGCATCATAAATTACTAATAATCCCATACGTTTTGAAATTTTTGTATACGCACAAATACATCTACATAAATGAATATAATTAGATATGTAGGTGCACAATTAACAACAACAACAACAACATTAACAACGACAGCAGCAACAGCCCAAAAATTGCCGTAATAGAAATAATAGCGCTATCGCTTTTAGACAGTTGGGCACATGTAAATTAATGTGAAGGCTGAATCTGTGACGCAATACGATTCTTAAGCCGAAAACGTTTATTCTCATTTTATACTATTTACAAATACTCGCAGTGAAGGTTCGCGAATTGGACCAGGGCCAACATTCTCTCGTTGCGCTAAGGCGACTTTGCATACTATACTATACTAAGAAAAGTGAAATAAAATAATAATGGTACGTAATGGTGAAGGACCTCCCAATAGACAGATAGATAGGATAGGACGGATGGATGTAAACAACGACCTTTCTATTTATCGCACAGATATTATGAGTTATGCCTCGAATATGCACATTCTCACGGTTCATAGGAATTACACTCTAAACAAATTCTTTACTATGACTTGACTTTACGTATGATATCAGTGCAGCAGATTGGAAAAACCAGCTTCAGAAGTTCACTAACGCTCGGAAAAAGAAAACTTAATGACGCCTCTGGTAATGTTCTGTAAGGAAAAAAATTGCACAAAGTTTTGAGATTAAAATATGGTCAAAGTTTTAAATTCAACATTGGAAATAACCCTTATAATGATTACTGTAGGAAGTAGGAACAATAAACTTCTGTGCCTTAGTTTGCACCGTCAAGTGCCCCCAAAGAAGGCGGGACGAGCGTTCAAGCGTTCACGTCACAATACCACGTCGGATATGATATGCGCAAGATTCATAAGAGGCGGAGCTTATCATACTCAAACAATTGGCTACAAAATGGGCAGAGTCATGTCTTTGCGCACCCAAAGGTTAAAGCTCATAATATTTTAAACTACTCCTTGTGTCTTTAAGGATGAGTGGTAACCTTTTAACTTTTGGTCTGTTGGCCTGTATTATAAAACATTTGTCATATTTTTTTCTGGTTTCCGATGTCAATGCAGTAGACTGGATAAAAATATGAAAAAGATTAAGCTGATAAATAAACATAAAAAAACCAGCTTCGCCAGAACTCCGAAATAGGAATTTAATGATGCTTCTGGTAATGCTCACAAAATAACAAAAATTGCACAAAGTTTTGAGATTAAAATAAGGTCAATATTTTAAACTCAACATTATAATTTACCCTTATAATGATTACTGTAGGAACTAGGAACACTAAACTTCTGTGCCTTAGTTTGCAGCTTCAAGTGTCCTCAAAGAAGGCGGGACGAGTGTCACGTGACAATAACACGTCAACTATGACATGCGCAAATTTCATAAGAGGCGGAGCTTATCATACTCAAGCAATTGGCTAAACAATGGGCTAGGCCACGTCTCTGTGCACCCCAAGATCAAAGCTCATGATATATTTTTAAATAATTCTAATGTTCCTAACGACGATTAATCTGTCGACTTGTACTATGAATTTTTTCTGGTTTCCTCTCTTTAGGGTCATCTATAAAATGTACATACGTGCACAATCATTATTATGTTTGTACCGTGGAAAAGGAAAGGTAAGTTGAGATGAGCCATATTTATGTAAGCTTTAAGATTGCTTTTACCCAGCAGTGAGCACACGTCTAAAGATTACGATAATTTCGTATGGTAATCACAAGGTATTAGGACACGGGTATGAAAGTGTCTGACATGCCTGTTATTATCCTTCGACATGACGAATTCTTACACGCACTACCACAACGTTAGCTATAACGATAGACATGCCAAAGTTTAAATACTAACTTTTTTAACTTCTCAAGGAAAGAAAAACTTCATTTGAAGCTAAACAATAAATTATGGTTTCGATAAACAATAAAACAAATTTTATGGCAATTTCTCCTTTTTTCATTTAATTGTAATAGACCACTGCTGAAGCCTTCAAAAATAGTAAAGTGAAAAAACATTATAGTAGGATGAAACCCATTGGAAAAGGAAGAGATTATAACAGAAATGAAAGGAAAAATAATTTACGAGCGATCTGAGGTCGGGAAGGGGAAGGGGGTGAGTTTTTAAGGGTAAAAAACGGTTTTCGTTGATTTCCGGAAAAATTACAAGTCTTATGGAAAAATGTTAAATGGCAAAGTTGTAGGTAATAAAAAGATCTACAACTTTTGTATTTACACTTTTTTCACAAACCCTCAAAATTTATGTGAAAAATTCAAATAAGCAACTTTTTGGTTTTTATTTTTTTTCTACAAAAAAATTTTTTTTTCACGAAATTTGGTGAAAACTTACCTATTTATGTCCCAAACACGCTGTAATTTTTTTGATTTGAAATATTTATTTTTTCATCTTATTTTTACTTAATATCGAAAAAGCACCCTAATTTTCAATCGAAAATTCTCACGTCAAAATATCTGCTTATTTGCTTTTTTAAAAACGTTAGTGGGCTTTTTCTTCGTCGAAATCTCTACTGATTGTGTGAAAAAAAATATACATTACTATGGTAAGTTTTCTCAGGAAATCAAGGAAAACCTTTTTTTACCCTTAAAAACTCACCCCCTTCCGCTTCTCGACCTCAGATCGCCCGTAAATTATTTTTCCTTTCATTTCTGTTACATTCTCTTCCTTTTCCAATGGGTTTCATCCTACTATAATTTTTTTTGATTTAAAATATTATCGACCCTGGTCTATAAACATGTATACAGCAATAAAAATTGTTTAGTTGTACAGAGCTGTTTTCGACATTTGTAAGCTAATTAAGCACAAGTGGGTAATTTCGTCAGTACAATTCTTACCCCCCATTATTTAGTGAATAATCGGTTGGGGCACTTCCAAGAGTCAGTTGCGTGGTTATTACAGGCGTTCGAAATCGAATCAGATTATTATTACCGCCAAAAGATTCTGGATTTTGGTACCTACAAAGCCCAAAAGAAGACGAACCGCAAGGGTCATAGGCAATTATATGGCCGCGGCCACGCCCGCCCGCGCGGTCAAAACCAACAAAGGGACTGGCCGCTTAGCAGTAAACTTTTCTTTCTCAGAAATTCACGTGCTCATAATAATGCCGACCGACGAAAATGATAGGCAATTTATTGAGACCGTAACGCCGGCTCGCCGATTTTAGGTCAACACTCTAGATTCATATGCCACGAAATAGACACAAGAGCAACGTTGCCATATATCCAAGGCGATTTTCATCAAGCAAGAAAAGGTTACAACATTTTATCTATTATTAATGTCACCAGAATGATCTTTTCGTCACTCAGTGGCTTCTTCGTGATGTAGAAAAAATAACAAAGTTGAACTTAAACTAATGCTGGTGGCAAATTATCAGTTCTTTGTTCTTTCTATCTACACTCTAATGCTAAACTTGAAGAGAGAGTATCTAGCTTCTTTTCAGATTGTAAGAATGACAAACAGTTCTTCTAAACTTCAAACTTTGCATCCTAAAATGAAAAAAGTTTACCTAGGGGACGTCCATTAATTACATAGGGTGCTGTTTGGACTCCCATCTCCCTATTGAGATTCGGTAAGATGTAAGAGATCTCCTCAAGAAGAAGAAGAACGGAAATTTGAACAACAAAAAGTTGACTTAATGAGATTTGGTGATATTTTGCTAAAATCCCTCGTACCTAATGGTCATTATACTTTTGACTATTCAAATTATTGATTGAAGCATATCTAAATTCTATTATGAAGAATAGTTGCAAATGTTCCTTGCCTGGCGCCTCCACAATTCCTTATTAACAAGCTCTGGTGATAAATATTATGTTAAAGCCTTGTTAAGTCTGTAAATGGAAGATATTACAATCAAGCAAAGTCTGTGTAGGTAGATAATTAAAACATAAATGCTCATTAATCAAAGATAAAAAGTCAAGAAGAAAATTTAATACCTACGTCTCGTCGGTCAGAAGCAGTTACCTAGGCAAGTAGAAGCAATCTGAACGATCGTTATCAAACGCCAATATAAATACGACATTTAACAGTAAGCAAGTTAGTTTATTAATAACTACCCCGAAGCGAAATTATCATTTTTTGTTTTGTTGGTTCGGTCGAGAATATTACCTATGTGTCCGCGGTCGTTGGGGCGATCCGTCGTAGTCGTCGTAAAGTCGTTAATAGTAAATTATAAGAATAGCATAAATCTTTGTGGGAAACGGCTGTTTTCACGCACCAGAGCTTTTAAGGTCTTGTTCGGTGCACATAAAGTGAATGAACATGTCCATAAATCTGCGACGATCTGGCTCCTTTAGCAGCTTAATTTTTCAATCGACGACGACTTCGACCAAACGATATCCCAACACTAGCATCACATCACCCGTTTTAACGGGAACAACCCAACTGCACACGACCTTTCCCCCTCCATCCACCCCTTTTTAAAAAACCCTTTTTTGAATACATTTATAGCTTACAGCTATAATAGTTTAGGAAAAGTTCCGCTGCTTCTAGCAGAAAAAAATATTTGAATGTACTTGTTTTTACATGTTGTACATTCCTTCAGAAGCGTGAACTGATGTCGTTCTTACAACAGTTACAAAAATATTGTTTGATGGATACATAAAGTCTAAAAACCCATGATTACTGTCTTCAATTCGAAAAAATTTCCTTTTTTTGTCCCTAAACTAGTTTTCAGTTTAAAGCTAGTAGCCCAAAGTCTTCTCCTTTATTCCCCTGTTATACAATTTTCCTGATATAGCCCCTCTTTAAATCCCCCATTTTCATTCTATCTCCAATACTTTTAACCTTTTAAGTCAAAAAAAATCTAAGAGCAAAAATGAATACTTTTAAAGTAATTGCACTTTTTTTTATTACGTTCACCATCACGTTTGATACAATGTCGAGGAACGATCATCATCACTTTTCTTCAATCCGAAGTAAATGCATATATATAATCCTTAAGCCCTTATGTTTTCATATCAGCCAGCAATCACCTCTATTCCTCTATTGTTCAATTTGTTTGATAGCACCTCATTTCTCAGTTTCTCCTTCACAGTAGAAATTTTCACCATCCCCCAAATCCAACGTTCTATATGCAAACACCCAAAAACGTTTTTAATTTCGTAAAAACCCCCAAATTCCCTTCACAAAAAATCGAAGAACTTTCACGAATAGATCCTCAATCAGAAGACTGATTGGACATTACCAATTTTCATATAATCCACCAACCTTATCAAGAACCTCATCTACCCCTCTGTTCTCATAATATCTTCTAATACCTCCTCATTTCTATCCTTTTCTGTCCACAGTAGGTACTTTCATAATCCTTACTATAAACCATTCCATTTTTAGGGTTTAAGAATTTGTTCTATTTTTCTGTAATTTTCATCATCCTCCTTTCCATCCATTCCACCTTGTAACTTCAAAAAAATTTATTAAATTTCACATGGATTTGGCAATTACCTGTGATACTTAATCGTAGGCCATCATTATTACGTCGTCGTTCCAAAGACTGGACATATCATGTTCTTCCTAAAAACTTTACCAACTTATATCCCTGGCGATTTTAAAACAGTTAACTAATCACGCCCCCCCTCTACCCTTCTTTATTCATCTACTGTATGTAACACATCTTTATTTTTGACTTTTTCTATCCATAATCTTCATCATCCTTCTCAAATATTTCTAATTTCTAACTTCCTTTTGGTCAAAAAATCAGAAACACCAACATTAATAGTTTTATAGTAATTATTCTTTCACATTACTTTTATGATCACCCCCGGAGAACCATCATCAATAGAATTTTTGATTCGAAGACTGATGGGACTTCTCCATTCCTTGATGTCCTCAGCCAATTATCACATCAACCAGTAATCCAATCAAGGGCCTCCTTTACCCATCTGTTCTCCTACATTTCCTAACCTTTTCTATCACAGTAATTTTGTTACCCTCCAATCCATTCGTTCCATCTCAAACATTTCTATTTTTTTCTGCTTTTTATTGGTCAAAGAACCAGAGACCAAAAGAAATACTTTTTAAATTACTTTCACAATCACCCTTCACCTGTCGGTGACGGTGGGTGACTAAAATTCAAACATTATAGCGATAAGGTAAGTTAGAAAATTCATTGATTAATTGTAATTTTGAAGCATGAATCTTAAGATCATTTTCACAAGTATATATAAATCTATCTAACTTGCCCTTTGTGTGTTCAACAGCAGGTATCATATATCAGAATTTCTTGCTACCATCCTTCGCAGAATTATCAATATTTAATTTAGCTCATTGGCCATTAGACTTGATTTAATAGCCAGTGAAAATTTGATAAGTACCATTTAGATAGACTGTGGAGTTTCCGTTTTCCACTAAATTCTAACTAGTAGTCCCTTGTTCTAATGCGTCGTTGCTGAGACAAAGGCAAACCCTGTGGAGCGATATTTAGGACGGTTAATAACGTTACTAGATTGGAATGCCTACCAAGTCCTAATACTTCGTTCTTAAACCCCATAAAATATTAATCGAGCAATCTCCAATAAAACTGAGTTATTTGGTAGAAAAGTAATTCGTTAATCATCATTAGTGAACATACCCATATTCAAAACATATGACATAATCAGGATCGGGATTTTCAATGAGTCAGATGATATTAATTATAGTATCTGAAAACTGGATAGTTTCTGGATGTTATCTTCTCAGACATTTAGGCTTGAGAGTTTTCAAACACATGAGAAACCTGGAATTACGAATCGAAATCTCTTTGGTAAAGAAAATCCAAGTGGTATATTCTGGAATTCACTTCAGTGGTTCATTTGTTGTAATGGGGAAGGAAGCAAATGCAGTAGTTCCTTTGAAAAAAATGGAAATATGGAAGATCACCTTAAATCAGCAAATGGTAAATGATGAAAAGGAGATGTAAGTGCAATTGTTCAATATTCTCCCATCCATTTAATGTTTAGAAGTCTTTTGGTTTCGCCACCACTGCCACAACCATCATCACCACCATCACCATCATCGATAGAGTCTGAGACCGGTTTAGCAAGGTCAGAAATATACTACTATGCCTCATGTCTGTCGTACGTTTTGTTTACGCTTGAGAATAACTTGCACGTAAGTAGATTCCATTTTCTACTTGCGAACACCGGCGATGTATGAACTGGTATTATTAGCTTGTCGCACGGTAAAAGAGCATTCCATCGGACGCCTGCATACCAACACAAATACCCTTCGTTAAATGCATCGAGAACGTTAAACGGACGGAAAAAAGCCATTGATACCGGCTAGGAATATCAACACATTCAAAACTGAACCTTATTTCTCACCAACGATACTCCTCACGGAATAACATCAGACATCAGAGCAAGATCTTTTTCTACTTTGAAGAAGATTATTACTGATTAGCAATTGGAGGCTCACGGCATCCTCAACAAGTCCACACATCAACAGAAGCTTTTCAAAACCACATGCTGATCTACTCGTATTATCTCTCTAAAACCTTCCAAGGACGATAGATGTAGGTACTGTCTAACAAATCTGCTTCTTTTTGGCCCGTGAAGTATACTCACACCTTTGTAAAAGGAAAAACAAAAGGTCTTTGGGAATCTTCGTTCATTTTAACTTTGATACATTTTGGTGATTTCCACTTCATTCCAAATATCCTGAAAGTTGCTTTGGTTATCGTAAAGTTCAGAGAACTAACTCCAACTTATGTCCAAAGCAAATATAGATTTATGGATTTCGGCTACTAGCATTATTACCTACGATTCCTAAAACGATTAGACCTTGCTAATACCAAACAGATCAAAACACTTGCTAGTGGAGGTCCAACTCTGAAGACCTGGAAAGTCTTCCCGTTTTTTGGGTTTGCACCAAATTTGTGGCAAGCTATTGAAAACTTGATTAGCACATGAGAGAACATTTAGATATATTGTTTATTCGAATATTTCGCGAATTACCTGTTAGTTTACGATTTATACATGCATTAACTTGCTATTAATTTGTTTGCATGTTCGTGGGTCTCGGTCTGGCTATTATACAAACATACGTAGGTAGGCATAGTATCTATCTCGCTCTACGTTTCCGCTGTCGTAGTTTGTACACCAATACTGAATTTGCTGCCTATTATCCATATACCATGTTGTACGCATCAAAGCAGTTTAGTCGAAAATCAATAATTAGCGACAGTGTACCCAAGTGCACATGTATGTTTGTGTGTGAGCAGGAGAAAGAGCGACAACATTTCGTGTTTGGTAAACTTATACATGTCCACATCTACATATGTTTATGTGCATGTACGTATGGGTAAAAGCAATAATTCGCTTATTACCTGAACAGTTAGATAATTAGATTCCCCTGTTTGCACGATACATATGGCAACATAACGCGAGTGCTGTATGATACGCCACGCTTCGTGTATTTATTTCTGCGATATTCATCGATTTCCGATAGGACTGGAGGTCGACAAGTTTATACAGACGTCATACCGATTGTATGCAAACCAACAAACCTGGACACTTCACTTTGGACATGAATACCGAAAACATTTAGAAAACACAAAATCACCTAACACGTCAAAAAACATCCATGTCCAAAATATTATCATGGGATGTTCAAACAGAAAAACATTTTTTTTCAAAAAGATTTTTCAATCAAAAGCTTAGCATTCTTCCAAAATTGTTGTGTTCAACATCTTCGAATCTTTTACTACAAATCCATTTAAAAATGCTAATTTAAAGGAGATTGGAACTACACCATTCCAATCCAAAATTTTCTCATAAGATAAAGGCACGTTTCTTCCTAAACCCCACTCTCAACATCCTCTAACACTCCACTGGATTATTAAAAGAATTTCTTTTACAACATTTCTCACAAAAGAGTCAAAGTAATTTGGTTGACCCCCAACTAATGGCATTCAAGTCATCCAGACTATGTCTAAGTTATTTTCTGTTTCCGAATAGGAACTTTGCAAACCTGGGCACTTCACTTTGAACATGGACATTAACAGGCTATAGTAAATAATTAATCAGAAAGAATATCCATGTCCAGAATGTTTTCAGTGGGTCTCTTCAGAGATTTCCTTTCAAAAATGTATGAATTATTAAAGAGCTTATTCTCCCAAAGGTGTTATTTCCAAAATATTCGAATCTTTCACTGCATATCCATTCAAAAATGTCAATTTAAGGAAACTTAAAGTTAGCCAGCCCGTTCCAATTTAAAAATTTCACATCTTCTAGCACTCTTTTAAACAGTTATTGGAATACTTAAAGAATCTCCTCATACATATCATACTTCACACACGAAGTTACAGTAATCTGGGTAAATATCCAAGTCATCCAAGTGTTTAGATTCCAAACCGTTGACTTATGTCTAAGCTGTTTTATATTTCTTACCAACTGAATGCACTCAACAAACCAGGGTACGTCACTTTGAACATGAACAATGAGAAGATTAGGGAAACATCTCATATCAAAGTATATCAACTTTTCCAAAACTTCTCTCAAAGTTTTCAAAGACAAAATGTTCGATAATACCTAAATCCAAATATGGTTTGCGTCTAGCTTTTCCAAAATTGTTGTATGGAGCATTCCTTGAATGTCAATGTTCGTTCCTCCATTGAAACTATATATATTCATGCAGTTTGGGGATCTCTGGAAATATTTAAGTTCAAAATATATTCTCTAAAACTTTCTTTTTGATGCCAGTGTTGAATTAGAGTCCTTTACTTCATTCAAATGATGTGGATATTGGACTTTGAAAACAAAATAATATGAATTTTGAAGTTCTATAAAATCCAAAATTTCTGAGGTAAAGAGCTAATTAATTAATGTTCATAACGTTCCATTCTATTGAGATGCCTATTAGAGCTGATGACTTGTCACCTTTTTCATAGGTGATTACTTCTTAAAATAGATACCTTCATAAACATGCCATTGAAATAAAAATTGATATAATTACTGAAAAATATAATATCTAAATAGTTGATAGGCAAAAGATAAATGGACAATTTTAAAGTCTTTGGCAGTTGACGAAATTTATTCATCAGATCCGAGGAATTCCAGAACGGATGATTCAATTGCTGGTTGTGAGAGGCCACAATTTAGTTTTTCCGTCTCCTCGTTTCATTTCCTCTCCTGCCGTCCCCACTTCTCACGTTCCTTAAGCAGTCTCTCCTTCGGCGTCTCTCGATAGCTCAATGCTCATTAATGACCCCGGCAACTTTGAATGCACGAGGGGTTAATGCAAGGGTGACAATCGTGGAAGCCTCGTGATTGTTCTGAAGCTTTGATATAACGTAACGGATCCAGCCGAAAGCGACCGAAATCCGCATCTGTATTGATTCGGAGTCAGTATTACAGGCAAAGGCAGCTCCGGAACGACGACGGTAGTAAATGAAGAAATGGTATCTGGATTGGAGTGAGTAGGACGGAACACGCAACAGCAGAAAGAGGAGTGAGGACTAAGGACAACGAAGAAGCAACATGTACGCGAAGTTGCCATACCCCTCAAAACTTTTTACACATCAATCCAAAAAGATGTCTTGAATAAAGTTAAGTTACCCTATTAATCCTTAACAAAAAATGATTTGCGTCATAAGGATTTTTCTAAAATTATTAGGTTCTCTGAACTTGGAGTTACCCTACCCTACTGGTCCTTATCCAAAAATTTTAAACACTGTGAAGAATCTCAACGCTTCCATATGTTAATCTTAATCGTAATTAAAATATTATTCACGTCAGAACGATTCTTCCAAAACCTGTAGGTCCTCTAAACATCTGTGAATCCTTAAGAGATGTCGATTGGAAGTTATGGATGACTTTAAGTTACATTATTACTAGTCATTATTGAAAAATTTCACACTCATGAGAAATCTCAAAACTTCGACATCTCAGTATCTTCAATATTATTATAATTATGAAGAACGTCTTTAAAATCCATCTCCTTCAATCATTCAGACTTCAGTATGACAATCATTGATCCCTTTTTCTGCCCTCTTGAATTAGTCACCCCTTATTGGATTTTTACTGTTACGTGTCATCAACTAACAAAATCAACTTCCTCTTTGTTAAGACTGCCTGCTTTCAAGGGCCCATCATCTAATTTTGCAATTTCCAGAAAAAGTAGATTATTGCTCTCCTTCCCTGTTCTTCTTGATGTTTCAATTTCTTCAATTGTGTCATCTTGGGGTAACAAACTATATCATCGCGTTATCCTGTTAAATCCTGATCTAGGACAATACGAACACAGCCGACAACGTTGCTTATGATGTCCATAGCTTACACCGTGAGAGCAACAAGATAAGCCGGAATAGAAACGGCGGAGGGCTGATGCTTTGCTGGTGGTGGGGGAGGGGTTTGGGTGAAGAGGTGATATAGAGGGAACCGTGTGATTCGTACGTGCCGCTATCACAGGTTAAATTACAGAGGATGTTACCAATTCCAACAGGGATGGCTTGAAGCAAATACATTGTTGTCGGTTCTTGGGTTTTTTATCCGATTACAGATATTTTGATTTTTAGTTAATAATTTAATATTGTATTAATTGTAAGACTTAATACCATCATCTACATTAAATTAAATAAAATCAACTGACGATCAACTTTAAATTGAGTTAATTTCAAAGTCGGTGGCCTCATCATAAGTTATTCTTCTCAGTCACTAATTAACGTTAAAAAGTAATTAAGTAATTAAAAAACTTCAAACTTGATAAAAATTACTAACTACTAAAAATTATAAAATAAAGTATAAAGTAAATTATAAAAAACTTTTAAATGTCCGTTTTTACTACAAGTTTACTATTCGTTTTAAATAAATTAGCATGATGTTTTTTTATCGTGTAATTTCTGTACACAAAATGTTTTTTAAAAGTGAATTTTTTAAACAGGTAAAAAAGAGTTTTGGAGGAGCTGGGATTTGAACCCAGGACTTTCAGCATGCGAAGCAGACACTCTACCACTGAGTTACACCCCCGGCCATAAAATGCTTCTTAAAATATCATCCTAAAGCTACGCCAATTTAATTTCTATATTTTTATAAATGTTATTATTAAATTACTATTCGATATTAGTACAATTTAAAAGTAAACAATAAAAACTTATGATGGTTATCATGAATCCACAGCAAAGGCATATACGTATAAAAATATAATTTAATGGAGAAATATTCTCCTTAGATATATGCAACTGGATATGTATAGTTGAATAGATGGAAAACATACTTTCAAGTTTTAATATTTAAATTATGAATTAGAATAAAAACAAGAAATTTTATGGTTTACTTAAATAATGGAGTTGATATTTTTGCTATTTAAAAAGAACATAATGAAATAAATTTCTTAATTTTGCAAAGGTATATAGCAACATTAACCTGCAAGGGATAAAAAACAACAAGAAAAACTTTTTTCAACAAAAATCAACGTCACTATACAGGGGTTCGTTTTTAGCCTTCCCCTAGTCATATTTGTGGATTTGCTGGGAACATTTTTTTTTTGAAATATTAATCAAATGGGTTTTTTGAAGAAATCTGAAATATTTTCAACCTTTTATCATTTCCGTTTATACCGGAAGTTAACGTAAACTTTATATTTTAAATGAAATCCCCCAACTGTTTTTTACATTTTAAGATTTTTCGTCAAAAATAAGAATAATCTTGATTCTCAACAATTTTTGAGTTCTATATTCATATTCGTTGCCATCTTAAAAACTAACTAAAAATCGTAAGTAAATAATTTTTTGACTTCTTAATGTTTTGGTATCGTCCAAATATTTGTGAAAATGAAACTAAAGATGGTGTTAAAAATACCTCCAATATCATAAATTAAAAATTAAAATAACTTCTTTTTTTAAATATCAACTAATGTTTTTCTTTGCCCCATTACATCAATCACTTAATCAACATTAAAAAAACTTGAGATGCTGGATATCTAAAATAGATATCTTGAGGGAAAATTTAAAATAACTGATTGACAGAACTTTTTTTCGTTTTTATAAATTAATTTATTTAAGTTAATTTGTAGAGCTAAACGACAATAATTACAGAGATTGTTGGAATTTTTATCCGAAGAGAGGTAGTCTACCCTACCGCCTGAAAACTAAGGTGTAAACTGAAAATAAACACCCTGTATTTTGCATTGTTTCAACTTCAATTTCAGCCTTAATAATATATCAAGCTTAAATTGAAAACGAAATAAAATTGCGAGGGTTTAAAAAGTTGAATAAGTTAAATACGACTACAGTCCATGGACCCTCAGATTTTTTTTAAGTAGGGACAAAAAAATATCAGCCGACTCTTAGGAAGAAAGGATCTTAAAGAGCGAGAAAAAATAATCTTTTAAAAAGGACGAAAGCCATCTGTTCCATCGGAAAATATTTAGTCGTTAAGTCGAGCGACCGACCGACCCTCTTGGTCGATTCGAGTTGAACAGTGACGAAAAACATATCCCACGCAGTGCCTCCGCAGTAGTAGTAGATTTAATTTTCCGTGGCGTCTTTTTGCGTCGCGACGCGGCATTCCAGCGAAAAGAGCAAGCCGAGCGGCTTATATACGGCTTCGATAAACGTCTCTTCGACAAACAGTAATAATCTGGTGCGACACGGGAAGGGTGTTGGAATCCAACAAGTCGCGGCGCCACGACGCTGTGGGCGGTCAGCTCTCAGGCATCCTTCTCTCCCGTTTATTCCCACAACCCCCAATCCGCACCCCCGTCGTTCCGCTCTCCTTCCGCCACAGCGTCAGCGGTCGATATTCACCCTATCCCTATACTCTTCTCTCCCTCTACCCTCCCCCCTTTCCCATCCCACCCTGTCACAACCCGAACACATATGTGTCGCACATTATCCATTGACTCCTGGCTTCATCGGGAATAGCTGTGGTGAAGGAACAGTTTGAAAAGAGGACAATCGATGGCTATCCTGTCATTTTCTCGTTTTAAAGCTACAACGTATATACGTTCCGTTTTATAACGAAAAACATAATGCGCAAAACCCAACCCTACCCATCTACTTAACGTTCAAATGTACACGATATTTACCCATTCGATTTCTTTATCAACTGACACAAATACATAGAAATTGGACTTTAAAAAGTAGGTCCATCCCACAATTCTGGCCATTGTTTTTTTGTATTATTGCTGCTGGCGACCCGTTTACGTATTCAATTGTTGTATTATTGTTTTGATTGTTAGCCATTACACTTTTTCGGCTATTGCAGTATTATTGCCATTGTCAATCATTCAATTTATTCAACTGTTACCATTATAGTTACTCAATATTTACCGTATTTTTATTGTTGTTCAATTATTCCCGATTGTTGTCGGTTATTTTACTCTTGTAATTATTACAGTATTATGACTGTTGTCCGCCATATTGTTTTGTATTTATAAAACGCGGATTTTTGAAATTAAATTAACGACAAAATTAAACAAAATTATTTACTGTATAGAGTCACATCATCGTTCCTATATTTAAATCTTATATGTATGTAGATTTGCCACGTGTAGCATAGTTCTCGGAATATTTTCCAGCCTTACATTACAAAACAGTTATTCGCAAATATAATTTCCCGTTTTTCCTTGAACTCGTTTCCAACGATCAACGTTCCCATGTTTACAGCGGACATTATTCCTGAATTACATCGGTTGATTGTCACTTGACTCAGAAATACTACTAAATTTCTAAGAAACAAAACATTTTCTAAACACACGCCACCCCTTCCTTTACTAAAACTTAATATCAAATAACAATATGATCTTTTCGCCCTATTTAAATTTTATTTTCAACGCCCCAGAAGTAGGTACCTGTAGCCTTTACCAGGTTCTAAACCCAAAATCCTTACTTACAGTGCTTTGATCCTTGAAGTTCCCACAGTACAAATTACATTTCAAAATCAAAGGACTATGAATTACCAATTGCATCTTAAAGTAACTAACTAATTAATTTTACGACCTTAAAAAGAGTTTGAAAAAACTATGAGGGATTAAAAACAACTTGAAGCACTTCTAAAAAAAACTTGCAGAATACCATTAAGTATTGAGGAGAGTAAACCAAGAGGGCACCAAGTATTTTGATAGATTGCATTTTTGAAATTCGAATTTAAAGGACATTGAAAAAGCTTCAATCGCTTCAAAAAAGCGTAGTGCTACTTTAAAACAGCTTCAAACACACTGAAAGAACTCCAAATATTTCAGATGATTTCAACGTTTTAGAAGTGCTTTAACCACTTTGAAAGAGTAGAATCCCTTGAATGGGCTTCAATGAATTTGAAAGGAATTCATGCACTTCAAAAAGGCGTCAAGCACTTCTTCAAGTACTTTAAAAAGAATGCATTTATTTAAAAGGATATCGAGTACTACTTGTATAAGAGTTCAAACACATTGGAAGGACTTTATCGTTTTAAAAGTGCTTAACCTAGCTTTAGAAGCTTTAAATTAAGGCTTCAATAACTTGAAAGGAATTCATGCACTTCAAAAAGGCCCAAGCCTTCTTTAAAAGGTTTCAAGTACTTTAAAAAGAATGCATATATTTAAAAGAATATCAAGTACTTCTGTATAAGAGTAAAGCACTTGAAAGGACTTTAACACCATAAGAAGGCTTCAAGCTTTTTGAAGATTTTAGAGTGCTTCTAAAAAGCTTTAAGAAACTTGAAAGCACATTAAAAGGGCTTCAATTCTTCGAAAAGGCACCAAGCACTTGTTTGACAATTATTTGAAAGAACTTCAAGTAATCTTTATTAGAAGTTCTTGCACTTTGAAAAGATTTTAATACATTAAAAATTTTGAAAATTTTTGAAGTATCTTAAAAAGTTTAAGAACTTGAAAAACTTTAAGAACTTAAAGATATTAGAACATTGCTTAAGTCTAAAATTTAAGTCTTTATTAGTAAGAACTTCTCAAGTGCTTACTGCTTAAAAGGGAATCAATGTACACTTGAAAAGCTTTAAACGCTTTAAAAAGTCTTTAAAATTTATGGAAGATTTTGGAGTAGGTACCTTGAAAAGGCTTTAAGAACTTCAAAGGATATTAAACATGTTAAGTGGGCATCAAATCGCTTTGAAGAGTTACAAATTTTTGTAAGAACCTCAAGTATTTACTGCTTCAAGAGGACATCATGTACATTGAAAGGGCTTTAAGTACCTTAAAAATGCTTTTAGAAACTTGAAACGACATAAAGGTCTGAAGCACTTTTACAGGGCTGCAAATATTTGAAAGTATTTCACATATTTCTTCAAGAGAGCTTCGTGCCTTTTGAACGAGCTTCAAAGTTTTAGAGAGATTTTAACAATTTCGAAAAGAAGACTTAACGTACTTTGAAAATGCTTTAAGCATCTTACGGGAGCTCCAAACAACTGAAATTAACATGGAGCACATGGGAAGGGTTTCAAGAACTTCGAAAAGTTTTCAAGTACTTCTTCAAAAGCGTCTCGACCGTCTTGAAAGGACTTTAATATTTCGACAGGTTTTCAAGTTTCATGCACTTCAAAATGGCATCAAGCGCTTCTTCGAAAGAGTTTCAAGTACTTTAAAAGGAATGCATATACTTAAAAGAATATCAAGTACTTCTTTTATAAGAGTTCAAGCACTTTAAAAAGACTTCAACACCATAAGAAGGCTTTAAGCACTTCGAAGATTTTAGGGTGCTTCTAAAAGGCTTTAAGAAACTTAAAAGGACATTAAAAGGACTTCAATTGCTTCGAATAGGCATCAAGTACATCTTTGACAATTATTTGATAGAACTTCAAGTTCCCTTTAAGAGAAGTTCTTGCACTTTGAAAAGATTTCAATACATTAAAAATTTTGAAAATTTTTGAAGTATCTTGAAAAAGCTTTAAGAAACTTGAAACAACATTAAGCACATTAAAAGCACCTCATTCACTTCGAAAAAACTTCTTTAAAAGTGCTTAAAATGCTTTAAAAGGGCTAAATTTATTTCAAATAACGTAGAGTGCTTCTTTAGGAGAAGTCCTTACACATTGAAAAGACTTTAACGCTTTAAAAGTCTTTAAAATTTATGGAAGATTTTGGAGTAGGTACCTTGAAAAGGCTTTAAGAACTTCAAAGGATAATAAACATGTTAAGTGGGCTTCAATCGCTTTGAAAAGTTACAAATTTTTGTAAGAACCTCAAGTATTTACTGCTTCAAGAGGACATCATGTACATTGAAAGGGCTTTAAGTACCTTAAAAATGCTTTAAGAAACTTGAAACGACATAAAGGTCTGAAGCACTTTTACAGGGCTGCAAATATTTGAAAGTATTTCACATATTTCTTCAAGAGAGCTTCGTGCCTTTTGAACGAGCTTCAAAGTTTTAGAGAGATTTTAACAATTTCGAAAAGAAGACTTAACGTACTTTGAAAATGCTTTAAGCATCTTACGGGAGCTCCAAACAACTGAAATTAACATGGAGCACATTGGAAGGGTTTCAAGAACATCGAAAAGGCTTCAAGCACTTCTTCGAAAGCGTCTCGACCGTCTTGAAAGGACTTGAATACTTCGACAGGTTTTCAAGTTTCATGCACTTCAAAAAGGCGTCAAGCGCTTCTTGGAGGAGTTTCAAGCACTTTAAAAGGAATGCATATACTTAAAAGAATATCAAGTACTTCTTTTATAAGAGTTCAAGCACTTTAAAAAGACTTCAACACCATAAGAAGGCTTTAAGCACTTCGAAGATTTTAGGGTGCTTCTAAAAGGCTTTAAGAAACTTAAAAGGACATTAAAAGGACTTCAATTGCTTCGAATAGGCATCAAGTACATCTTTGACAATTATTTGATAGAACTTAAAGTTCCCTTTGAGAGAAGTTCTTGCACTTTGAAATGATTTCAATACATTAAAAATTTTGAAAATTTTTGAGGTATCTTGAAAACGCTTTAAGAAACTTGAAAGCACATTAAGCACATAAAAAAGCACCTCATTCACTTCGAAAAGGCTTCAAGCAGTACTCCAAAAGTGCTTAAAGTGCTAAAATTATTTGAAATACCGTAAAGTGCTTCTTTAGGAGAAGTCCTTACACATTGAAAAGACTTAAACGCTTTAAAAAGGCTTTAAAATCTATGGAAGATTTTGGAGTAGGTCCCTTGAAAAGGCTTTAAAACTTGAAAGGATATTAAGCATGTTTAAAGGGCTTCAATCACTTTGAAGAGTTACAAATATTTGAAAGAACTACAAGTATGTACTTTTTCAAGAGCACATCATGTACTTTGAAAGGGTTTAAGTCCTTGAAAATGCTTTAAGAAACTTGAAAGAACATTAAAAGGGCTTCAATTGCTTCGAAAAGACATCGAGCACTTCTTTGACCATTATTTAAAAGAACTTCAAGTTCTCTTTAAGAGAAGTTCTTGCACTTTGAAAAGATTTCAATACATTAAAAAAGTTTTAAACACTGAAAAATTTTGAATTATCTTGAAAACGCTTCAAGAAACTTGAAAGCACATTAAGCACATTAAAAGCACCTCATTCACTTCGAAAAGGCTTCAAGCAGTTCTTCAAAAGTGCTTAAAATGCTTTGAAAGGCATCAAATTATATGAAATAACGTAAAGTGCTTGTTCAGGAGAAAACTTAAATGCTTTAAAACGACTTTAAAAAGAACTTCAAGTATGTACTGTTTCAAGAGGACATCATGTACTTTCAGTTTTAGGGCTTTAAGTACCTTAAAAATGCTTTGAGAAACTTGAACGGACATAACAGTCTGAAGCACTTTTAAAAGGCCGCAAATATTTGACAGAATTTCACATACTTCTTCAAGAGAGCTTCGGGCTTTTTGAAGGAGCTTCAACGTTTTAAAGAGACTTTACGAATTTCGAAAAAAGACAACGTACTTTGAAAATGCTTTAAGCATTTTGCTGAAGCTCAAAACAACTGAAATGAACATGGAGCACATTGGAAGTGTTTCAAGAACTTCTTCAGAAGCGTCTCGACCGTCTTGAAAGGACTTTAATACTTCGACAGGTTTCCAAGCACTTTAAAAAGGCTTCAAGGATCATCAAGAAGCTTCAAGGACCTTCAATAGATGAACTTAAATCCTTTTTTTTAATACAAATTACAAAATACCTTTATAAAATAATTCACCAAATAATTCCCAACTAATACTTTCTTTCGAAAATGTATGAAATGCTGTGCTTCTAAAATTTAAAAAGTTATCAATTTTAAATTGGAATACGAAATTTAAATTGAGCTACTTACAAGAAATATCTTCTGGTTTTAGTGATAAGAAGCTAATGTTTGGGATTCTCCTACAAGAAACTTTTGTCGTCTTTTAACATTTTGATATACTAAATTATATCACACTGTAAGTTTTTATATTTATATTAAATATATACAGGTTTCTCGACATATCGTTCCAATCTAACACTATAACATTTAGATTAGATTAGACGTATACTACTTGTAATTATCATAAACGTCACAATTATGCTACGAATTGAACAACAAATAAAATACTGTTATTAATTGAATATATTTTATACCATACAATTACTTTTTTAAGTAACAACACTTTTCGCATATAAATAAGCAACTACCTGACTTGTGTGACATTAGTTCGACTTATTGTTTGTGGCTAGCTGTAGGTGACTACAGTTTGATTCTGTTAAGTTTTATTTTTAGTGAGTAAACCCGGTAAATTGAGGACATTGAAACGCACTGATTAAATTCACGGCCATCAAATGCGTGCCATTATGCCAAGTGGTTAGACCGGAATCCCTCTTCATTCGCTTCGAAACTAAAAACAACCAAGACAAAATAATGTAGTCAATGACCGGTACATTTAAAACTGACGTGATCCCTTGAAAAACGTTGTCTGGCGTTAAAACAAATATGAAATAATGTATTGGAATTGTAAACAAAAACATTTTAAGCAAATAACAAGAGACAGTAGTAATTATTATTGACAGTGTTAGCGTGCAGTTGTTTGATATAATAAGTATATTAAAAAAAAAATGATTTCAACGCTTTCAAATGGACTTCTGGACATCTTCCTCGACGAGGTGAGTGAAAAAACGTGATTAAATGAAAGTTGAGACACAGCAACAATGTAACTGCTTCAATTATTGATCATAAATTAACAATAAAAAATCCTGCCATTAAAAAAGTTGCTAAATAACGTACTAGGTACTAATTTTTGAAATTATTTACAAAGTAATAGCTGTTAATTGTCTGTAATGTGCAGCACACTTAGAAACAATTCTGTAGTAAATTTTTTCACCACAATTTTCTTCTAAAGTTGAGATAACAATTTTAATAGGAATAACGAATAGGAATATCTCTGGTGGTCTCGAAAGTTATATTTAAAAAATGTTTTTTTAACATCTAGGAGCTACTTTACTCGAAAATATTATAACAGATCCAAAGTGGTACCTATAACATTTTTTTTTAATCGAGGTTGCTCAAAAATACTTTAAATTATTATTTCAAATTTGCATTAAGTCAGTTTTTTTGCTATTATTATAATACTATAATTAATTAAGCTTTTTTGTAATGAGAAAACTACTTCAAATTTATTAAAACCTGTTAATGCAAAATTTCCAAATTTATGGAAATCAACATAAATTCATACAACTGTACTAATTTGTTGTATAACATCCGATTGAATTGTTTATCGTAAATTAATTTTAAATTGATGTACCTAATTACCTAGCAACAAGAAATTCGTTTTAAAAGAACCTACACCTATATACATTTAATAAAAACATGAGCTGGACATGTGTTTTTGTTTTCAATTTTATTTTTAAGTAGCAATTAAAAATACTTTAGTCATAATATAATATGTAATAATCAAAAATGCAAAGATCAAAGTTTGCTGCATACTAAAAAAAAAGATGTGTGTGAAAACAAATAATCTAAGTAGGTTTAAAAAATAAACAATGATCTCATTGTTTCAATTTCATGATACGAATTTAACCTTGGAAAAACAAAAATTTTGTACCATAAAACTGCCACATTTTACATATCCAAAACGTGTTCTTTAAATCATAATAATTACCTAAAAGAGAACCTTATTAGTTATCTGGAAATCGTTATTGTACAGGGTGATTTTAAATCATTTCCAGGGTAAACGGTATACAAACCAAAGGTACTTACCTAAACTAAAACTTATCCAAATATAAACAAAGCAAATTTAAATTTACATGGACAATAGAAAATTTTTTAAAGTAAAACTGAACTATTTTATGTAATACATATGCTACCCCCTGGAGATTTACAGCTGTTCCTGTTTCGCTTGTTTTAATCATTACTAAAATTCTAAACTCAGTTTTCGACGCCTAGATTTCCAAATACAAAATTAACTTTTTAAATAAAAAAAGAAAACCGATTTGTAGTAGAATTTTAAACAATATATATAACAAATATACGTGGTAATAAACACTACCTTGCGTAAAAGTTGAATGTCTAGATAGCTGTGAATAGTTGCATCACTTGTTTGCTTGCAGCGCCTCTTGTAAGCGGTCAGTGGCAAACACCACAACTACTCATATATCGAATATATTTGTTCCTTAAATACTTATTGCTGTATATTTTACAATAATACCTACTGTATCTTATATTTCAATATTTTAACTGTGAGATACCATAACTCTCGCTTTTTATTAAAATGTACAGATAACTTTTTAATGGAATCGAAAAAAAATAATTTTGTGGTGTACTGTATCACTTAAATAATACCCTGATTGTGAGGCAAGGTCGAAGTATAATTTGAGGTGACTGCATAATATATAATAATATACACACCGAAACCTGTTTTTAATTTTTGATTCATAAACATGCATTCTATTGAAACGCAATAATAATTAGAAACTTGACCTTATGCATTGCATAACAACCGTTGCACTATGAACGACCCAACTTCATTATAAGATTTACGAAGTGTTCCTCGTTGTTTTGTATTATATCACCATTTTCAGTGGCGGTAGGTATACATTTAAGAATCTCCATAAATACAATTTAAAAAAATTATTTATAAAGGTATTTGAACATTTAAACCCTTCACCAAGTGACACCCACATTATGCATTAAAGGATGTTTTTCGTTAATATGTTTAAAATATCATAGATATTGAAAGGGTTCGTCCTGGCACTGTAGACATAAAAACAAAATACAGAAAGACTCTCTTGAATTTCTAATAACAGGGTATTAAATAAAAAAAGTATTTACCAATCTAGTTACCTCATTCTCAAATAAATATTCAATAATTATTTATTAATTCATTAATAAGTCACCTAACAAAAATGCATTTTTGTAGGCTACCGCGGCCACTGTTGTTTGCGAATTTGAAAAGATGGCTTTTAAGTGAAAAAAAAAGGGGTTAAGTACTTATTGAAAAAATGAAGTGTAATCTACATGTGTAGATGCACTCATTTGAGCAAGGTTATGAAAAAATATTTTTATCACATTTTCTTTGAATAGTACATATTCAAGTATACAATAAAATTAGTGTTAATATAGTCTTTTGTTTATATTCATTGATTTTTCATATTGAAATGGTGAATACAATAGAAATCTATCGATCCACGTCAATGTCAATGTCAGTGTTACAATTTAAATAAATCGCTCTTTGCGCTTCTGAAAACACTTGTAGTTTAATTTTGAAATGTAGATATACGATTGTACTAATGTGCATTAAAATACTGTTATTTTTATTTGTAAATTTTCAATATTATGCAAAAGCATTTATCTAATAGTAACCTATGATTATAAATCAATAAAAAGATTTGCAATAATTATTGTCAATTTTCTTCTTGAACTTTAAATATCTATGGTTATTATTCAAACAGACTTATTAACTTTTTTTTGATATTTACTTTCGAGTAAAGTACTTACATACGACTCTAAATCATTATTTTCAACAATAATTAAATAGTTATAATACAAATTTCCCATTTTTTTCTAAACAAAGTGAAATTAAGGTAAATTTATTTCTACTGCAAAAAAGACAATGTGATTTTGAATTTAATTTTCTGACGGGATATCCGTGATATAAATAAAAAATAATTACACAATTATAATTACTATTGGAGTGTTCAATACAAAATGAATGAAACATGCACGTGGTGAATGATTTTGAATATTACTGATCACTAGTTTTTTTAAAATTTGTCACTAATAGTCACCAACTGATTGATTGCTATTATACTTAATAGTTGTAACTTAAAAGAACAAATTATTACCATACAAAATTTACTTAATTCAAAACTAATGAGTAATTTAAAAAAGTTTATTATTTTATTTCTGAAAACGTTTGTCTCTAAAGTATGGTTCTGTAAATTGATATCCAATACATAAAATAATTTTGAACAAGGTATGAAGAAACCGTGGTAGGCCTCAGATTTATTTATATAAAGATTTCATTGACCACAAGTTCAAGCAGCAATTTTAACTCTAAAATTTGTTTGAATAAACTTATTACTTAACCTACTTTCTAATCTGCGTATTCGTTTAGAATAGTAATAATTTTAATTATTAGAAAAATATTCCAGAAACACGCTTTCAAAAACGAGATTTGAGCAATGACTGTTATATAATAGTACGTAAATAATCTTGAATACAAGAAGGATTAATTTCAAATATTTGTAGTATTTAGTAATTCTAACGAAGAAGAAGAAACATTTCATTATATTGCTCAGATTACATAGATTTGCTTACTAGAAATTAGGCAAAAATATAAATAATATGCCCTTAGAAACCTAGCAGCAATAATTTTATATATTTTGGTGGAAACTGCATCGAAATCGATAATGAAATAATTGAATTATCCCGCATTAAAGTTTCCCTAGTGGTGCCAACCCTTGTTTACTTTCACGTTCCTCTAAGTGCAGGTGTACTGCCGATGATCTACTTTTTAACTGATCGATTAATGGCCGCCAGAGTAAAAGCCAACCAGACGCACGGACCGAGTAAAAATGCATTTTTATATTAGTCGCCGTAATGCAGCCGGAGGGTGTACTTCGTTGCGTCAAATTATTTAATATAATCGTTAAAATTACGTTGTTCAATTAGTAGTGAATGTTTTAAAAATTGACAAAACAATTTTGAACATTTTAAAAGCGCTTCCTTCTTTATTTATAACCTAAAATTATGACCGAAATTTGTTATTAATATTTTAAAAATTATTGAAATCCTACCTTAAATGAATATGAATATTTTCGTGTAATGGGGCACTCCTCTGGGTACTACGATTTGACACCTCCTCTTGTCTTAAATGATCTAAAACAAAGTAAAAAAAAGGTTTTAATAATCATTCCAATTCTCGTCTTTATTCGTACATAAATAAAACTACATTCTGCAAAATAATTAATTAGCATATATAATATTTATAAACATTTCGGAGAATTGAATAAATATGATCATTTTCACTTATTTTGTCTAGATATAAAAAAGTTTACTTTAATTAAAATAATATACGCGAAAAAGTCAGTAGTAACTACTAATTAATTTTTGCAACATGTCAACTTAATTTGTTTATTGCATAATGCAGGATATTATCTTAATTAAAGGCGTAGTAAATGTCGACTTAAAACAAAATAGCACTATAGATCATAATGTTTTTATATATTTTTTCAAAATTTTCAAGGTACATTGTTATTAAAAAAAATATAAAGTAACGTCACAATCAACCTCGCCATAATATATTTTTTAACATAAAATTTTGTAATATTTTGAAAAATATTAATATATAATTACTGACGTCATGTAAACATTAATCAAGTGCTGGTAAATATTAGCGAACCTCCAATAATTACGTGATGTATTTCTCTTTCAACTTGGTCCTTTCCTCCCTCTTGGTGGAACCTCCCACCCCTTCAATATAAGATTTACACAGTGCTGTTTCCTTAATTAATAAAAGAGGAAAGGAAATTATGAAAATTCCTGGAATTTAAAGATTATATTATCAATTGATGCCCTCATCCCTCATTTTGGGCTTATGTCATTAATAGATGCCCCTTTAAACAGGGAAGTTTGTTGTCTTAGGCAAATAATAAAACGAACCAGCCCATAACAAAACCCCAGTGATGGAACATTTTTTAATTATGTACCTACATAGAGTATATTGTCCTACTGTGTTCTGTTTTAAGCAACTCTTCTTGACGTTTCATCTTTCCAAAAGATTCCGTCCATAACTATTTTTTTTTTTACGAGGATATGACCTACATTTAAATATTTACAAGCCACGATAGATAGATAAGTTAATAATTCCTACATAAATTATTATTTTTTATAAATAAAAGTATCACCGCCACATATGCACTTCCAATACAGGCTCTACATTCAGGTCAAAGAATCCACTTGGAAAACTGCGTTCTGTCATAACTTTCTATAATATGAACTCTTCAGGTGTGAATAAACATTATGTCCTCCTAGTGACCTACCAAAAAAAATTAACTGGGGATTTAAAGAACTAAATCTACTCAAATAAATAAATCAAGTGTTACTAACAACAAAGAAATCAAGGGAATGAAATTATTCTTGCATATTCACAATTAAAAGGCTGTGAAGCTCTATTTTTTCGAAAGGAAATCGTCAAATACTCAGAGATTAGTTTGTTCTGGGTTCGAGTTCGTTCTCTTCTGAGCCGTTCTTTGAATGTAAAACAAGAAGTAAACAATCAAACACTTTCGCCGGTAAACCTGGTGATCAACTATGGCCACGGTGTGCAGGTATCAACTGCTTAACAGTCACCGATCCGTTCATTCTCATTCAATGCTTCCAAAGATATGAGTATTGGTTACCCCAACAGACAAGACCGAGCAGTTTAATATTGTAATACAACATTATATCATTAAAACAAACTTTTTACCAAGTAACTAAAAGTAATACAATAAGACTCAGTGGTTTAGTATCAAGGCTGTTTCAATAGTACGCGGACACAGTGAAAATTGGTGTTATCCACTGGCTTATTATCAACGTTTTCTTGGTTTAACGCTCGTTCCGTTATCGTTTTACTATTTATTTTCAAACAAGTGAACCATGATAAAACGATGTGTTAGTACTTGACAAAAGTTCCGTACATGTGTTAATAAAAACAGGAAAATGTACTAAACCGAAATAGTAAAGTGGTTTCTATTGGTAAGTAAACAATATGATGTCTTTATTAAATAATACTCTACATAATTAATTCTCTTATTTCATTTTTCTTTACTTTATTTAATTATACATACATATTAAATTGCCAATTAAATTATAACGATAGAAAGCATTTTTTGTTTAATTTTATTACCTACACCTAATATTAAAATTCGAGTTACAATATTACCCTTTTCTTAGTAGTCATAAAAATACTTTATAACAGATATAATTTTTTTATAAAAATGATAAGTTCAAGATATTGGCAAAAGTATTAAGGGTAGATTTACTGTTTAAATTGTAAATTATGACAGCAGGGGGTACAGGAAATTTTGAACAAAATATTTTAAATTAAATTTCGCCACCAGGGCGAAAATTCTAATTTTAACCCCCCTTTTTTAAAAAGTATGTAACGATAACAACCACTTTTAGATACCCGCCCATATGATTTTATATCATTGTGTACTTTATTTAATAAGGAACACACACTATTAATTTCAATGTATTCTGTGAATGTTGTATCCGGCAAACGTCTTCCAATTATTATAATTAAAAAGTTTAAAAAAATTAAATCTGCCGAAGGCTGAAATAATGAATTAAAATCTATAAATAATATAAATAATTGTACATACAGGTAAAGAAGACGAGTTGGCAATTAGGTAAGTTATTCACCATTGAAATCGTTAGACTTCACGTGTTTTTTGCAAATTTATTAAACAACCACGTGACGGCTTATTTTTATTACGGCAAGGGTAAAACAAAGTCTATTGTTAGATAGCGAAATTATTTATGTATACAAAAAGAGTTAGACTCTTAAAATAGACTTCTACGATTTTATTCCACGTGATATATTGTCTAAATTAAAATAGCTATTTACTTGGGAAATACAACAGTTAAACAACAGGGGTAAAAATATTTAATAGTTAGTTATATTTGTAAACCGCATAAAATCAGTACGATTATAAGTAAAATATCTAAATAGCTATATTCTTTTTCATAAAATACCTAACGCAATTGAAAATTTAATTAATAAAGAAACATTCATACCTGAAGATTATGATACATTTTTATCACCTTCTAAACAACATTATAGAAATTAAATTTGCCATACGAAGCTTCCATCTGATACGAACTAAATGAGATATCCCTTCGTATTGTCATAAAGTTCTTTTTTTATGAGTTCATTACACAAGTAAAACGTTACTATGATTTTTAAGCTATGGAAATCCGTAGCTATAGTCTGGATCATGTAAAGTGATAGCTGTCGTAATAAAACTGTCAAAAATTGTATATACTGTCATCTGTAGGTTGTAGATATTAATAAAAACCACAGTCTGAATTTTATATATGTAGTAACAACATTAAGAGACAATTATCTTATCCGTATTGAGTCTATTCATATAGGTACAAACAGAAATTAATAATTTAACGAGACTTTCATTCTTGTTCTAATAATATTCCAGATGAACGACGATACGGGGTGTCATTATAAGTTTTTTATTCAAGCCCACCCCTAATTCAAATCTATCACATCCCCTTCTACCTGTCAATCAACACGCCAAAAGTTATTCAGATTTTTGAGCTGTAGAAATCTGTAGCTATAGTCTGGATCATGTAAAGTGATAGCTGTGGTAATAAACCTGTCAAAAATTCACATCTTCACGTCTGTAGGCTGTAGATGCTACTAATAGGGAAAGTCTGGTTTTTATTTAGTAAAAATATTAAGGGACAACGACCCTTATTAAATTTTTCATTGCAGCTGAAAAGTTGAGATTTAAGAACAGTTTTGTAGAACCCTAAAAACATTCCTGTAAAGGTTGTCAAAGTATTCTGAGGATAAGTAATATAATTATAAATTGCTCCTAAAGGTAAACAGTTGGCAGTTTTACAATCTGAGAAACCACTTTACATGACTCGGACTGTAGCTGCTGGGGAGTCTCATATTCGCCACTTACCATACACCTAATGACTTTTCTGGTTAGATCTATCATCTTTTCTGTAAAAACTGTTAATTTTAAACCATAAAATGAGTACTTAATTTAACCATCTTTAAAAAGAATGAAACTTTATGTCAATAAAATTAGTTATGCAGTAAAATCAAAAGCTGTAAGTGCGTAATAAAAAAATAATTTAACTGTAATTATCACTAACTGTTTTAACATTCAAGGTGCTCTTGCTATTTTTTTATTCGAATATCAGTAAATACATTAAAAAAATTATTTGAAAACATTTCCAGTATAATTTTGCATTTAAATTTGATTTTGATTTAAAAAATTCTTTAAAAACTATTCCAGCACAATTTATTTTTAAATTTCATTGTGAGCGCATTTGGGCTTACTTAAATATGTATAATTTCCATATAAATAAGAAAACTATTTGGTTTTTATAAAAAATTCATCGTTATAAATTGAAAAATCTTGCAAATTAAAGCCTATTAATTTTGTATGGCCAAAACCAACTTCCACCAGAAAAAAGGTACATAAGTATGTGGGTAGGTAAATGCCCAGAAGATGCTGACCTTTAAAACTAGTTCCTTGTGGACTTTTTTGAAAGTGAGATCAACTACCGAGTAAAATATTTCAGAACAAAAACTTTAAATACTTGCACCTTGAATTCGTTATGTAACAAGGATCACAAAAGTATTAATTGCATTAGGTGTCTGTACAATATTTTATTTTTTTTTTGTTTAATTTTTCTTTCTGCTGCAGTACTCTTGATTTCAAGATGAGCCCTTGACTTTAATTTGACAGATTAGATTTCCCTCCTAAATTTTAAACAAGACCCCTTTTTTGTGCTAGTTATTAAGAAAATTTTAAGGAAAACTTATCTTTCACTTTGTAAATTAAATAGTATAATACATATCTACATATTCATTTACTTTTCACATCATTAGAAACAACAATAGTAAACGATCAGCCAGTGTTTTGTATAAAAAAAAACGATCTCGCATCCTAAACTGCTAAACTACACGTGTAATCAATAATAATTTATTCATTAAAGACAATGAAATCCTACACAACAAATTAAGATTCAAATTTGCAAATCAACTGAAATTTATGAAGCTGGGCGAAATCTGTCTGCTATTATCATATTAAACTGTTTAAAATTAACTTTTTATAAATATAAATACCTCATTTTGTAATAACTGCTAATAACTAATTGATTTGTATCGAACAAGACCATTATTAATATTTTGCTATTGTAATTACTATAAACGTACAAAACATCTCCAGACATGATATAAAACTACATAAGAAGGGTCAGGTGGGGTAATTGTGAACTATTTGGGAAGTTTGAATTTTGAAGCTCGATGTATCTTAGATGAAGATTAAATATAGGCGACTATATGATTAATTTAGGCCCTTGTTTGATTTTAAGTGAATTTCTGTTGTTAAATATGCAAATTCGGATTTTTTAAGTTGACAAAAACCCTTTCTTTTATTAACGCAGTCGCAAACGTAGGGGTAAATGTGAACAATCATCTTGTTTGTACTGGCTTTATAAAGGTTTTTAATTGGGCAAAAGTGAACAATTCGCTTTCAAATGTGAATTCCAATGAAAATTATATTTATAAAGCCGCGTTCAGAATTACCCCAAAAATTATATATTGTATAGAAATATTTTCACTGTTTAACATAAAATATTGCGACACTCCTCCCTCTGCTGTTTAGCGCGCTAAAGCATCCAACCGTCAAAAGTCAACACCACAGTCTATTTCTATTTCCTATACCAGTAGAAAAGTACAATTTAGAACTAAATAGAATTTACCAGGTTGGCTACAACAACGGATATAGTTTTTCGTTTATCACAAGCATATTAAACCAAAAAATTAAAAAACAAACTTTAAATTCAATTTACCCAACAACAAAAACACTAGTTATTACAGTTTAACATACTTAGGCTCTTTCTCAACTAAATTGAGTAACTATATAAAAAATCTCACTAATAATTTTATTTCATTTAGAACAAACAGTACCTTAGGAAAATTCATAAAAAATAATAAAGATATTAATAAAAAAGAATTAAGATCGGGTGTCTATTTGCTTAAATGCGGCGATTGTGATAAGGCATATATAGGCCAAACAGGTAGATCCTTCTTTGAAAGAATAAAAGAGTACAAAAATAGTTATGATAAAAAAAAAACACTCAACATCAACTTACGCCGAACATTTATTAAAAAAACAACCATAGGTTTAATGAAGAATTTAAAATTTTTCATTTTGACAACAAGGGAAAAAACTAAATTTATTAGAAAGTTTAGAGATTAACAAGTTAAATAAAAAAGGCTGAATTTTAAACGACCAATTAGACTAACAAATCTCCCTTACTCAACTTAAATTTTCAACATTCAACTGTTTAATTTTCATCCCTTCCTCTTTGTTAATTTTAGTACCTATATAAGTCGGTTTGTAGTTAATTTTTATTTAGATTTCTTCCTTCTGAAGAAGCCACTGTGTGGCGAAATAATTATTGTGGTTTACAATTAATAAAAATGTTTGTAACTAAAACTTTGTGTTTTGTTTTACTGTGTTTAAACATGGAGTTACAAGGAATAGAAGCCTCATCGATTCAATTTTAAACCACAGTCTATAATTCCCATTAGTTAGAATAATCAAGAGTCCTATTTCATCGACATAAAGAGCCTGTTTACAACTACCCCACGTGGCCCTATGTGTTATGAATGTAATATTTATTACTATAAAAATATTTGCAAAATAATTAATTTTAAAGTAATTAAAGTACTTAAACCTTTAACGCAGTGCTGTCCAACTTGTTTTCTGCTGTGGCCAAAATAGTGGCCCTGAGATGAAGCGGGTGGCCACTTAATGAGAAAAAACCCAAAAATGTCGATAAAAAGTTGAAGTTCCTTTATGTAATCATTAATGAGATCGTTGACAACCTGTATATTCCATCAATTTAGTTAAATCGGGCTTGGATTCACAAAATTCGCAACGAATTTCCGATTCTAAATTTTGCTGAGATAATGCATTGCGGAGTTGGTTTTTGCGTCGTGTAAGGCTGGAAAATGTGCACTCACAAACATATGTTGAGCCGACCATACAAAGAAATTTCGGTAAAATATCTTTGAGCACCAAAAAGTTGCAATTTAATAGCAATCGCTTCCATAATGCATCACTCATTTCAATTGGCAAATGAGTCTTCATTTATTAGCGAAATATCAAACTGCAAGTGAGTTTTTTTTGTATTGAAAAGATCAGACAAATTTTAATTAAAAACATATGGATTTTTCGAAAACTTGAATGCCAAATGAAACTTTTTAAAATCCGAAAATTGTGAGTCGAATGCTTTAATCAAAATATTGAGATACTGAACAAAAATGTCTGTGTCGTGGTCGAGTTCAAATTCTTCACTGAATTGATTTGTGTCTAACATAGGAAAAAAGGTATAACCTTTGTAGTTGATTTTTTTATTTTTATATCATAAAAACGAAATCTTCTCGTAGCCACTTGAAATTGTCTCGGTAGCCACATGTGCCCAGTGGCCACCATGTTAGACAGCACTGCTAATGCTTACAATTAATGATACTTATTAACTTCTTGTAATAAAATTTTTACAGTCTTACGGACGTTTCAATTTTCATTCTTTTTTTTCAGGAGATGGGAGTTATAAGGGGGATTCTTGTACTATTTGTAGCTATTTTCACGCGATTGGTAGGTTACGTAGCACAATTGGTGGCATTTATTGCCCATCACCCCAAAAGGGTAGAACGCATACCACCAATAAACGATGATATATTACTGTGCACAGCTGAAGAACTTGCAGAAAAAATTAGAAGGAAAAAGGTACGATTTTAAATATTATAAAATGTTTCCTTTATAAAATTAATTAATCTATCACTTATTTATTTATTTACTTGTGTATTTCATTTTTATCAGAAAGCCAACAATTTCCAACTCAAAGCTCTGAAGTAAAATAAATTTTGCTGTTTTAAAAAGTGTCATAAAAAAACTCTCATTGAGTATCAAAAAATTTACAAAGAATCTTGGGATTAATTATTTATTAGTTTTAGAAGTTTGTAAAACTTTCAGTGATGTAGTTTTACATTAATGGCAACAGTAGTTAAAAAACCACAAATTACAATAATAATTTACTGAAAATAAATGGAAAACTGTTTTTGAGTTCGAATTTTGTTTTAGGGATAATTGTTTAATTATTTATTTATTTAATTTAATTCTCGTACACGTACTTTGCTCTAATTTATGTGCTTCTACCACGAAACATTTATAAATAGAATTGTTATAATAATATATGTGTTAATTAACAATTTTGCATAATAATGGTCTTTAAATAAATTAAAAACGAGTTAAAAAGGCACATTTTAAATATTGCGCAGAATTTCTTTAAAATAATATTACATTAGTGGATAGTTAAGCATTTTTGAAATATAAATTATCTTTAATTGAACATAAAATGGTAATAGATAGATACTATTAATATTTTTTTCATCTTAAAAATTTTTGAAAGTTCCTAATTGTTCAT
Organism: Agrilus mali; assembly: GCA_029378335.1. Classification (NCBI taxonomy): domain Eukaryota; kingdom Metazoa; phylum Arthropoda; class Insecta; order Coleoptera; family Buprestidae; genus Agrilus; species Agrilus mali. The sequence goes on along the minus strand of CM055663.1, from coordinate 9,400,755 downwards.
TCAAATATATTTTTTTTGTTGCTATCTACTTAGTCATTCTTATTAAAATTAACATTCCGCTCTCTTGTGCCACCTATCAGTAATTTCAAAATTATATTTCAACCGAAATGTGTACAGTGTTACCATCTGGTGGCGCTTAAATTTTTCGTTATACTGGAAAAGTCGCATTATAAACAAGATCAATACCGCCTCTTTATTACGAAGACCGGAAGTTTCTCGTAAGATGCTTCCTGACTTATAAAACCTTATCTCATCACTATTTGAAATTCTATTTTATATCTTATCTTATTAAAAAAGATAGTCTTCAACATATCAGAAGAATAATTAGAAAAATCACTTACATTAATATTCAACAACTGGTAGATACTAATTAATTCAGTTTAATTGCCAATAATTAAGTGACAGCAAGTTTTATAAATACCTTAATTTAAATTAAAGTTTTAATTATCACCTATTTAAATCACTGAAGTTTTTAATTAAAATATAGTTTCTTAAGAACGGAGAATGTTAAGGGAAAAATCAACCATAACTAAAACCAATCAATTTAAAATACAAATTACTTTTTTTAATACGTAACCTGAATCCTAACAATTATATTATACCTATATGTATTATTTAAATAATTCTGGAATTATATTATTTAAGGTTTCCTCCGAAGAGGTGATAGTCTGTATCATGTAAAGTAATAGCTGTGGTAATAAAACCGTCAAAAATTGTATATACTGTCATCTGTAGGTTGTATATACTAATAAAAACCACAGTCTGAATTTTATATATGTAGTAACAACATTAAGGGACAATCATTCTTATTGATTCTATAAATATAAAAACAGAAATTAATAATATAATGAGACCTGCCTTTTTGTTCTAATAATCCAGATGAACGACAATCCGGGGGTGTCATTATAAGTTTTTGATTCAAGCCCAGCCCCAATTCAATTCTATCACACGAGTTTATGATTTTTCACCCCCTTCTACCTGTCAATAAACACGCCAAAAATTATTCTGATTTTTGAGCTGTAGAAATCCATAGCTATAGTCTGGATCATGTAAAGTGATAGCTGTGGTAATAAATCTGTCAAAAATTCACATCTTCACGTCTGTAGGCTGTAGATGCTACTAATAGGGAAAGTCTGGATTTTATTTAGTAAAAATACTAAGGGACAACGACCCTTATTGAATTTTTTATTGCAGCTGAAAAGTTGAGATTTAAGAAGAGTTTTATAGAACCCTATAAACATTCCTTTAAAGGTTGTCAAAGTATTCTGAGGCTACGTAATAAAATTATAAATTTCTCCTAATGGTAAACAAGAGCTGTCACTTGTTGACAGTTTTAATATCTGAGAAACCACTTTACATGACTCGGACTATAGCTCATAGTGTCTCATATTCTAGCATTTTTACTATACACCTAATGACATTTCTGGTTAGATCTATCATTATATTTTCTATGAAAACTGTTAATTTTAAACCATAAAATGAGTACCCACTTAATTTAACCTTCTTCAAAAAGAATGAAACTTTATGTAAATAAAATTATGTATGCAGTAAAACCAAAAGCTGTAAGTGGGTAATAAAAAATAGTTTACCAATTATTATCACTAATTGTTTTAACATTCACGCTGCTCGTGCTATTTTTTTATTAAAATATCAGTAAAAGCATTAAAAAAATTATTTGAAAACATTTCCAGTATAATTTTGTATTTAAATTTAAATTAAAACTGAATCCTAACAGTTATATTATATACGTATTATTAAAACAATTGTGCAATTATATTATTGAAGGTGTCCTCCGAAGAGGTGATACGAGCTTACATAAGACGTGTCAAAGCTGTAAATCCAATAATCAATGCAGTAGTAGAGGATCGCTTTGACGAAGCACTAAAGGAAGCTAAGGAAGTTGACAAACTTATCGCAAGCGATACTTTTACCGAGAAAGAACTCCAACTTCGATATCCCCTACTGGGCCTTCCGCTAACGGTTAAAGAGAGCCTTGCAGTAAAAGGATGCAGCAATGCAGCAGGTCAAGCGTTCCCAGAGAGGCCTAAAGCGACATCCGATGCTATCGTCGTGGAGAAATCTCGAAACGCCGGGGCAATACCAATCTTAGTGTCTAACACACCGGAGCTTTGCTTGAATTGGGAAACGTTTAATAAGGTCACCGGTCGATCGAAAAATCCTTACGACACCAGAAGAACCTGCGGTGGATCCTCTGGTGGAGAGGTACGTAATTTTACTTTTTTTTTTAAGCATCTAGGTATTTTGAAAAATCACGTTACTGTTAATACGATTTCAACTTTAACATTTTTGGTCCTTTTAAAGGTTAATAAATGCTTTTATTTTTTTTTTCCTGAATGCACTTAATAGTGAAGAAAAATTCCAATTGCATGCCACGTCAATAGATTCAAACTACTGTCGTCATTTTCATGGTTAATTGAATAAATTATTTTATTGTATTTGATTATAAATGCCTATGATACATATTCTATTTAAATGGGAACTGCCTGAACCCTGAAGGTTCTTTATTTAACCACACATAACAAATACTATGATAAATAATAGTTTGCTTTTATCTAAATTTTATTTAAATTAATCACCGTTATTGTTTTTATTTCAAGTGAAACAGAAGAAATAATAAATACTTGTACATACATATATAAATGTTTACTTCTTATAAAAATCGATTCTTTCTTAATAAACTGAAATACACCACTTACACCGGTAATATGTAAGAAATGATTCAAAAAATTCATATTTTATGGAAGGACGAGGGTGAGAATAATTTTGAAATTTTATTAGACAATGAAAATTACCTTTGAAACTCTTATTATGAAGCTTATCAACCCCACTACTTTATTTAATCATCAACCCCAAAAATATAAAGCAATAAAATCTATAAGCACAACATTATAATCACCATCAATTTTTTCCTTGTAAGACTTCTCTCCATATCCTTTTATTTATATCAACACTTCATTTCTAACCTTCTTCGTTAAATATGAAGTTTGAGGGCTCTCACTTCTTCATTTTTTATCAAAAATGTAAAGCAATAAAATCTATAGGCGCAACACTATGGTCATCATCAATTCCCCCCTAACTGGCATCAATTCCCTCATTATTATGCTCCTATATATTTATGCGTACGAAGACTTTATTTTTAACCTTCTTCACAAAATATGTAGTTCACGAGCTCCATATCCTTAATTTTTTAATCATCAATCCAAAAATATAAAGCGATAACATCTTTAGGCACAATACTATGACCACGATCAATTCATCCCTGAAAGGCTTCGCCCTGCTTATGTGAAGATTTCATTTTTAATCCTCTTCAGTAAATACAAAGTTGAGGAGTTTCCAATCCTTCATTTTATAATCATCAACCCCAAAAACATAAAGCAATAAAATCTATAAGCACAACATTATAATCACCATCAATTCTTCCCTGTAAGACTTCTCTCCATATCCTTTTATTATATGAAGGCTTCATTTCTAACCCTCTTCGTTAAATATGAAGTTTAGGAGCTCTGACTTCTTCATTTTTTAAACAAAAATATAAATCCATAAAATCAATAGATGCAACAGCATGGTCATTATCCATTCTCCCCTAAGAGCCTTCACCTCCCTAATCAACACGTGTCTGAATCTTTATGTGCATAAAAATTTCATTTTTAACTCCCTTTACTAAATATGAAGATAAGGGGCTCTCACTTCTTCCTTTTTAAATCATTAACCCTCGGAATGTATAGAAATAAAATTTAAATGCACAACACTATAATTATAGTCAAGTTCCCCAGTGAATCTTCACTTCCCTCATACCTCTAGATTTATAACCAACGACTCTAATCATTGCGTTCAACATAAAATGGCTAGTTTTAATTTCCTTGTACATAGATTGCTTAGTTTTCCTCTTAGTAAAAGTAGATATTATAAGGAACTCTGTACAATTAAGAAAATTGCGATTGACAATGGTTACAATGGTAACATCATTGATAAATTAGTTAATAAGATTAAATTTAAGAATTCTGTTTCAAGATCTTCGACTTTTCAAACAGACACCAGTAAGACCAAGTTTATTACTATGCCATACGAGCCAAGATTTACTCGAGGATTCGAAGACATTTTTCGTAAACTTGGTTTTCGCATTGCTTACAGTTCAAGTGGTAACTCCCTTCAAACTCTCCTCGGTAACCCCAAGGATAAAATTCCTGTAAATTAGCTGTAATGACTGTAGTAAAAAATATATTGGACAAACTAGACGCTCGATCCAAACCAGGTTCAAGGAGCATTTAGCTCATGCACGGTTTGGTAGAGCCGAAAAATCTAGTGTTGCCCAACATATTCTTACTGAAGAACATAATATTAATATTAATAATCTTAAATTAGTTAAGGAAGTTAGGAATAATTGTCTACTAGATAGTTTTGAAAGTTTATACATTTGTAAAAATAACCAAATTTTACTTAACAATGACAAGGGTCCTATCCCTGGATCTCCGCTATTTAGTCTAGTTTAATTATTATTTTTTGTTATTGTCAAGGTCCATTGAATATCATCACTATTCCTGCTGAACCATGTTCACTGAACCTTAACAAATTTCAGTATATATTAAGGGTAGTTCTCTTTTAGGTTTAGTTCACTTCAGTCCCTGAAGAAGGTAACTTTGTTACCGAAAAGTGCTTCGGACAACTAAAGTGTCGTGTTTTGGCGTTGGGGTTTGAGCTATTTTGTTCGTTCCCTATATTCTAATACTAATGAATCATCATCATCATCAAAAATGTTAAAGCACTAATATCTATAGGCACAATACTATATATAGTCATCATTGATTCTCCCCTGATAATCTTCACTCTATTCATCATTATGTCCCTGTATTTTAATGCATATGAAGATATTTTTAACCCCTTTCACAAAATATAAAATTCAGGGGCTTCCACTTCGTAATTCATTTAACATGAACCCCAAAAATTTCAAGTAATAAAATCTACAAGCACAACACTATGATCACCATCAATTCTACCTCAAGCTCTCTCTCCCCTGAAAGACCCTTCTTCTCTAATCATTATGTTACTTTATATTTATGTGTCATCAAATTTCATTATAAACCCTCCTCTTTAAATATAACGTTCCTTCATTTTTTAATCATTAACCCAAAAAGTATGGGCAGCAGAGTATGGTTTCAATCTCTAAGAGGATTCACATCCCTTATCACTATGTCCTGAAAGTTCCGTAATCAATGTATTGAGGTACCCTTATATAAATAATTTTAGGCAGCTCTAATTGCTTCTGGTGCTTCACTAATTGGACTAGGTTCTGATGTTTGTGGATCTCTAAGGCTTCCTCCACTCTTCTGTGGGATCTGGGGCCATAAACCGTCCCCACACGCCATTGCTGTTGATGGACATTACCCATCTTGCGATGACATGAATGTGTGGAAACAATTTTTTGCAGTAGGACCTTTAACTAGATATGCTTCAGACTTGCCCCTGATGTTTAGAGTCCTGATGAACGAAGAGACGAGCGATCAACTCAGATTTGATGAACAAGTAAGTAATTATAATTTTGTATCAAATTTTTGATACGTTTACGTATGTTTATAAACCGTTGTGTTTTTATTTTTAGATTAACGTATCGAATCTAAAAGTTTACTTCATGTTAGACGATCACGGTTCAATTTTAACGAACAGGGTTTGTCGAAATACAGTTACTGCAGTAAAAAAGGTTGTGGAATTCTTGGGCGAAAAATATTTATGCAAAACTGAAAAGGTGAAAATGTGAATAATAAATACAATCCAATAATCTAATAAATTTCTATTTTTTCTTTAGGCACATATACCAATGATGAGATACTCGTCAGAATTGGGCTACATAACGCTGTTAGAAATAGAAAACGTCGACCATTTTTTCAAAGAAAACGAAAGAGGTGCCGTCTCGGAATTCTTCCTTTACTGGCTGTGCTTGTCGCCATATTCGTTCTATTCGATTTGCTACTCGCTTTTGAGATGCGTCATAAAAATTTTTTACACCAAAGGTTACAAGAGAGATCTAGAAGATCTCCGTCAGCAATTGATAACAACTTTAGGGGATTACGGGGTCCTTATTTACCCATGCTACACGGGAACGGCTCATTACCATTGGGGAACTTTGGCGCGACTATTCGACGCCAGCTATATGACCATCTTTAACGCCCTGGGATTCCCAGCCACCAGCTGTACTATAGGCCACAACGAGGAGGGCATACCTATCGGCGTACAGGTCAGTATCTTAACTTTTAATAGTCGTTACTTTACTATTACAAATTTGCTACCTTCGTGCAATCAAATAAATTAAAATATACATCAACTTACGTTTCACTCTACCCTTTCATTTTAACCCTTAAACTTAGAAATGTTGGGACGAAAAATAAACTAGCAGAATAGTGGTTGTCAAGAAGAAATTGATTAATTAATAGATTGATAGATTCTATTGACTATACGCACTGCGCACAGTCTGGTGCCTAATAAACTTTAGGCACCACTGTGACTACCTATTCCCTCTCTAAAAGTTTCTTTCCCTCTCTAGAAAGAATTAATGCAATAAAATAAGATAAACGTTTCTTCTGTTCCTTTTTCAGGTGGTTGCAGCCCCAAACAACGACAAACTAACGATTGCTGTTGCACAGGCGATTGAGGCTCATTTTGGGGGTTGGAAACCCCCACCGTCTGATAAGAAGAATCCGGTGTGACTGTACCTTTGTTTAATTAATACTAATTTGTTGTTATTTATTGCTATTGCTAATGATATTAACATTAGGTGTAATTTTTACAATAAAGCCTAATAAACTTTTTTTTTTTGTATTATATTTGCTTTTCTTATTAATTATGGTTTAAATAATTTAGATCAGTATTTTTGAAGACAAAAAATAATATAGTATTGTGGCAGTCTTTTTAAATTTTTTTGGAAACATTTTCGAACTGGTTGCAACTGTCAATAATTACCACAATCTTTAATACAATTAAATCTTTCGAGAAAATAAATTATTATTATGTAATGTAAAATATAATCAGAATGAACACGTGTCGACAACTGCTGGTAAAATCACGAATTCATTAGTAAGCTTTCGAACACTATAGATGGAGCAAAGGTAGAAATTTATCTACTGGCAACCTGGTAACGCTGGAAATTGTTAGTAAACAAATAAATATTAATGATATCAATATTTAAAATTATTCGTATGTATTATCTAAACCAAATTTACTGGTTGTGGTATCTGATCAGTAATTTAACTAATAGCTAAAATTTTGATCACTTTTGTGATTCAAAAACTATCATAAAATGCGTCACGCTATAATTAGCTTTTTTTTTACCCCTCCCCCCGGTTGTCACGCTGTGTCACACTTTCTGTGACCCCCCTGTAAATATTACGTCACAAAAACTAAAAACCCTCCCCTGAACATGACAAATTTTGATTGATTATACACAAATTTTAATAATCAAAAATATTTATCTTATTTTCATAATAAAATTTACATAAATTAATAAATTTCTTTTGTATCATCATGACAAAAATAAAAAAAAGCCGAGAAAATAATTACTCCAGTAAAAATTTTTTTACGAACGGCAAACGTCACGTTGCTGTAGACCCCTGTCCCCCCCCCCCTTGTATGCGAACGTTTTTTATGAATGGCCCCACAACACACAGGTACAGTATTTAATTTAAATATGATTCCAAATTCTAAAATTGAATTATTACTGTATTAAGTTTTGCTATTTGAATTTACAAAATTTTTTGTTAGCGGTGTTTGTTTTAAACAATTATTCTGTTAGGTTCAAGCTTTCGCGGCCATCGTTAGTGTTGTCGTGGTTGTTATTCCGGGCTTACTGGCCGTCGTCTTTCAAGGTTTATCCTCGACGTTTTGTCGCGACGCACGGACGACATCTTCAGGAGATGCTGCTGCTGCTGCTGTAGTCAGTAGAGATCTCTACAGTCGAGGATAAACCTTGAAAGACGACGGCCAGTAAGCCCGAATAACAACCACGGCAACAATTATTCTGTTATTTATTTACTTATTATATAAACGTAAAGGAAGTAAAGTACGTTAGATTTAAAATTATCTTTGAATATTTATGGTATCAATAAAATTCTCAGACTTCTTTTTAACTTCTTCTTAAAACAAAATAAAAAAAATATTGTCGACGCCAATACACAAAATAAAAATGTTTGTTGTTAATAATATCTTCACATAATTTGTAAACCTGACTCTATTACATTTCACTAAGAAATTGTAAATAAAGAAATTTAAAAAAAAAAAAATTATAATTTACTTCATCGTTCTATTTAAGCAGCAAAAAATATAAATAGTATATGAGTGAAGTAGATACGTATAAAATAATGAAAAATAATGGTTATGATTAAATTATGAATTATCTGATAGCTATCAAAAATAAATAATAATTATAATTGTATTCACGTCCCAATTTTATTAAATTTGATAATAAAAACTATTTAATTTTCTATAGTGGATACTTCATTTCCTTTTATCCAATTGTTTATATAAAATGAACAATCATTTCAGTCTAGCTATTTTGATAACCTCCCATTATAAAATTAAGTGAAGAAGAGTTCTATTTGTAAACATCACTTATCTCTAAAATAGCAACAGTTTTGAACCAGTTTAGTAACAGTTCCGTGAAGCTTTCCATTTCATGTGCAACGTTCCTACAAAATAATGCAAATGCATCCCATAAGCAGCATAATTTTTAAAAATGGGTGAGTAACATTGATTTTACATAATTAATCGATTGAATTATCAGTTATTAATTAATCAAATCAAAGATCTTTTGTACAAGAAATCATTCGAGAAAAGATACATTAAATATTAAATTTAAAAAATGCATTTAAAATAAAAATTTGTAGAAGAAGGGGCAAAAGGGACGGCTTATTCATGGGTAAATATATTACTTTGTAAAATGCTAGATGACGTGGTCTAGGATTTTAATATTTATATACCTAATATATATCTACATAGGTAAACAAACAAAATGTTTAATGTGAGTTTTCGCCCCTACGTCTAAATAAAATTCAAGCTAGGTACACCCTCATCAATCTTCCTTTTAAAATCTTCTCCTTTTATCATCATCAACGCAAAATTATAACCTTTTAAGGGATGTTTGTTATTCTTTTTAAAAATTTCCATATTATTTCGATAAAGATAATTTAAAAATAATTTCGAAATAAACTGTTAAACAACAAAAAATAAATTCAAAACGTACAATACCTATTAAACAACCCAGTAAGATTTTCTCATTCGATTGAACACAATGTACAATTTTTTTTTTTTAATGAAGACAAATAGTCATGCGACAATTTATTACAAATTTCAATACGCCATGAAAGCGTGTATTTTACATGCTGATATGTATTATAATTTCCCATAAAATGCAACAAAAAATCTAAACGGCATATCGAGCTCAATTATGTGAGAAAATAACGTACGACGATTAACTAGCACGATAGTGTACGCCAGGTCGTTATAAGAAAATACGATAAGAAATTTCATAAAAAGGAAACCAGTTTTCCCCTTTTCGTTTTTATTTAAGTACAATAGTGGTAGGTACAATAAGATTTTGGGATGGTAACACTTTAATTTTTATAAACTTTATACATACAGTGGATTTCATTGATGACGACTTCGGTTGTAACGACATTTTTGTTATAACGACATAACACAAAGTTCATTGAATATAAGGAGTAATTTAAGAAGAAAATTTGGCTGTAACGACTTCGGATGTAACGTCGATTTCGGTTTTAGCGACTAATTTTAATGAACTATTGATTACAAGATGCTAAAAATCTCATACTGATATCGCGACCGAGTTTAAACACAAAACTTTTTAATCTTTTGTTTACATTCACAGATAGTCAGCAGTTAGTAATTGTTTATAAATGTTAAGGTTGATAAAGTTGAATCTAAGAATCAGTTACTGGGTACTTTTCTTGCCTAATTTCCTATTTTCCTTCTTTCTCTCTTTCTTTTTATATAGCGACTTCCGGATACAGCGACGGAATTTAATGGTCCTTTCGTCGTCGTTATAAACGACATATACTGTATTATATTATATTATAATTGAGACGCAAAATTCTTACATAAAATCTGTCAATACCTTCACTTCCATTGCTGGTTTATAAAAGACTAACTGCGATATTTCGCACATCAGTAATTATTTTTGACTGGATCCTTCCTAGGACCTTCCTGCTATCATGGTTTGGCAATGAATGAGTAATGACATTGTATAATCAAGTTAAACGATAATAAAATGTATTTGTTATTTGCATCAACCTTGTTTATCTGCCAGATGTGAATGTAACATTGTGGACCACTATTTACTTCCAAAAATTATTGTTGCTAATTAGTAACTGACTGAGAACTACATACATTGTAAAAAAATTGAAATAATAATTGCTTATGATGTATTAGTACTTGTCAAATTGTATAGTAATCGTTTGTGATACATAGCACTTCATTAAAGAGTATTATGTACTTTTGTACATGGCCGTAGCTAGGGGGGGGGCATTGTGGGGCAATGCCCTACCTTGAAATCATAATGCCCTACTTTAAAAATACCAAAACTAAGATAAATTATTATAATTAAACTGTTTGTGCATACCTTGAGATAAAAAAAATTGTAGCGATAGATATCTAAATTTTTCGGAACATACCACAGTTTGTGACATTCATTTCATATTATAATAATTCTTTGTTCTGTGTATAGACGGTATTTGAAGCGCCATCACATGAAGCAATGGGTCTATTTAATTATAATATCTGTAATGCAGAGGGGATTCCCCGTAGCACACATTGCAATATTGGCTATATTGCAATCTATGGTACGGAAAATCCCTCTTTAAACTAAAATAAACATAAACTAGAGAAATTTCATATGATTGTTTGTAGTTTGGTTTGGTTTGAAGTGTACGGTAAAGAGTGTTTTAGTCAAAAATCGATACCTACAATTGTTATTTTTATTGCTATAAATTGAAGATTCATTGATTTCGCGATGGATATACGGGCTTCCTTTGGAAAAAAAAAAAACGAAGAGTTGAAGAGGAAATTGACCATGAAGAACCTCACTGCTCAAAACAGGTGAAAGCACAAAATACAATCGCTACTCCTGGTTCCATGGCAACAGGTTGGTCAACACATGTTGATAATGTTAGCGATAGTATTCCTTCTGATATTGCACAAAGTTTGCAGAAACAATATGATCTAAAGGGTATTTTTGGTCGTATCTATTTACTCGTATCACCCCACACAACAATTAATTATAACCTCACTCAGACGTGGATCTCTACATCCAAATTTGGAAGTTCAACCATCTTGTTCGCTTGTTCTTCATCATTGAGGATTTAATAGTTCTTAGATACATGCTCATGCTCTGTCACAGCAATTATTTGTTTACGAATAGCTATTGAATGTACATCACTGACCTAGAGGTCAGTGATATACATGGTGATTGATTTAGGAGCCCGTGCTTCGAGGGCAGATCAATTATGATCAATTTTTTACTTCCGCCCTACCTGTAACCAATGCTGCCCTACCTCAAATTCGACTCTAGCTACAGCCCTGCTTTTGTATAGTACATGACACTTGTTGGTGGTGTCTGGCACTTATTTATAGAGCATAGCACTTATTTGTGGGATTTAGCACTTATTTGTGGGGTCCAGCCTTTATTTATGATGCACAGTGCTCTTTTTGGTAGTGCTTAGCACTTAGTTGCAGAGTTTAGTACCTGTTCCCAGCATTTGTTGTGCAGAGCACTTGTTTGAACTGCATTATGCATTTCTTTATGGTTCATGGCAGTTGTTAGTGGTCCATAAAATATATTTATGAAGCATAATTCTTCTTTGTGGGATCTAGCACTTTTGTGTGGAGCCCAACACTTGCTTATAATGCATAATGCATGTGCTAGTGGTATTAAGCACTTATTTGACGGATTCAGTGTTTGTTAATAGTGTATAGCACTTGCTTCTGGTACATATTTCTTTGTTGGAAAAAACTTGTTTATGTTGCATATTGCACTTGTTTATCGTTTATAGCACTAGTTGGTGGTTTATAAAGCTTATTTGTGAGGTTCAACACTTTCTCATAGTGCCTACTACTTATTTATGAAAAATAGCACCGGATTATGTTGAAGAACACTTGTTTGTGGTTCATAAAATTTGTTTGTTGGGAAAAGTACTTGTTTAAGAGTAATACTGTGCCTGTTTATGATGGTATTTGCACTTATTTGTGCTGCATAGCACTTGTTTGTGGGGTCTAGAACTTGTTTGTATTATAACACTTGTTTGTGGGGCATAGCACCGGAATATGTTGAAGAGCACTTGCTTGTGGTTCATAACATTTGTTTACTAAGATAAGCGCTTGTGTATGATTAATACTACATTCGTTTATAATGCATTTTGCACTTGTTTATGGTGCATAGCATATATTTGTGGCGCATACCACTTGTTTGTGAAGCTTAGCACCACTTTGCAGTGAACAGCACTTGTTGTTTTCTAAGATAAGCACTTGTTTATGATTAATACTACATTAGTTTATAATACATTTTGCACTTTTTTATAGTGCATAGCACATATTTGTGGCAAATAGCCCTTGTTTGTTAGGTTTAGCACCACTGTGCAGTGAATAGCATTTGTTTGTATGGCATAGCACTGATTTATGTCGAAGAGCACTTGTTTGTGGTTCATAACATTTGTTTTCTAAGATAAGCACTTGTTTATGATTAATACTACACTCGTTTATAATACATTTTGCACTTTTTTATGGTGCATAGCACATATTTGTGGCACATAGCCCTTGTTTGTGAGGTTTAGCATCACTTTGCAGTGAATAGCATTTATTTGTATGGCCTAGCACTGATTTATGTTGAAGAGCACTTGTTTGTGGTTCATAACATTTGTTTGCTAAGATAAGCAATTGTTTATAATGCATGCTACTCTTATTTATGGTGCATAGCACTTATTTGTGGTGGTCAGTACTTATTTGAAGCATCTAGAAGTACTTATAGGGTGTAGCACTTGTTTTCAGGTAATTGCACTTGTTTAGTGAAAAACACTTCTTTGTAGTGTATAAAATTTGTTTGTGTGCCCTGGCTTTTATTTCTGAGACATGGCACTTGTTTATTGTACGTATGGAATTTGTTTACGTACCATAGCACTTATTTATGGTGCATTGCATTTGTTTTTGGTGCATAATATATACAGACAAATTCGTTAGAAATATTTATTTCTGAAACCAATGCTCAATGTCTTCAATGCGATCTTAAATAATTGAGTTAAATCTACCTTGTAGGTATTCTTCTAGAATTATATCATCATAAAATTAAACCTTCACATAAACAATTTATATACTGTCATAGAAATAAATCAATAGAAACAGGTTAAGGCAATATAATTAAGCACCGGACTAATAACAAAACAAGCACAAATCGCTCGTGATTTTAGAACTCTTCTCCTTCTATTTTTTCAAAAAAAAAAAATATCGTAATATATAATGATAACAAGTTCAGGTAGGTACCATCCGCTGTACCTAGTCGAAAGGAAAAGCGGCGGGAAGCGATCATTATATATATTCGTATATAGCCTACACATACGTATGCACCTATTTATTTCACTATCATTTCGTGTCCGCTGCGAATCTTTGATATAAACTTTACAGTGTCGCCCAAGAAATCGATAGCGCCAGTTCGCGGAAACGCGCAAGCTCGTCGTCGCTACGATCGGTAAAGTGCGAAAGAAAAAAGGTTTTCCCTAGAAGTGAAAAACTACTTCCACTTAAATTGGCCACTGCAGCAAATGATAAAGAAATGTAAGTAAAACAAACCGGAAGAATTGGACAATAATAACAATTTCTGGTCGGAAAAACTACCATCGATATTCACGCTTTTGGAATTTTTAAAAAAGTTTGCTACTTTAAGTACCTTCCAAATATAAAATTAGTCACATAAAAAATTCTTCCACCAGTTTGTAATTTGTTTTTAATAAGAACAATAACCCTCACTCGAATTAACAATAGTTTTATATATTTTCACTTGTTGAAATTAATAAAACCGAGAGATACTTTTGTGACAGAACAAAAGAACACAGGTATGCAAAGTCAAAAAGATCTGAACAGTTTTTTCATTTTTCTTATTTTCCAAATCGATTGGTAGGTACAGAAATCTTTATGGTTGTTTGGTTAATCTATTAAAGAAAAATATTAAAAAACTTTTATTCAAAATTTGATTATCGTATTAATTTAACATTTATTTAATAATTCCTTTGAAACATTAAAAAACTTTTACTTTACTTTATTTAATTATTTAATTTAACAATTTATTTCCCCTTCCTTATTTTATAATTATTATACTATTACTTCGTTTTTAAGTCACAGTAAAAGTCCTCAACGTAGCATTAAGAAATTCTCTTCTGTAACGAATGAAAATTTAGTAAAAAGGCTAGAAATAATTTTGAAATTAATTATAGGTATCTCAATTATGAGCAACTTATGTAGAATAAACCAAAGAACATGCTCAAAAATTTTAATTATGTATTTACACGTATTTATAATAAATAATAATATTTTGTACATTTGTTTATATTTATTGAACTTAATGTGCGAAAAACTGCTGATAAATTAACTCATTCAGAGCTATTATCTTGTTTAAATTATTATATTATTACAAACATTTTAACTTTAGGTTAGTGATAAAATTAGACAAATTTTCCAAGACTAAAGTTTCACTAAATTATTAAATAACAAAGTTCTAACAATTATTTCGGCTGTTATGCCATTACAAAGATATTACAAAATATTTTTTTCATATTTTATTTAAAAATATAACATAAAATATAAAAATTGAAAATTTTTATTTAATCAATTTATGAAACTTTAGTCAAGTGTTTTTAATTATTATTGTGTGTACCTAATTCAGAATCGCGTTTCACCAAGTGCCCTGCGAATCATCGTTTTCACATTAAAATGAATTGAAATAGATGCGTTTCCATCAATAACTATATGTATTTATAAAAAACAATCAGACGACCTTGTCGCTAATAGCTATACATAATTGTTACATGCCTACCCATAAAAAATTAATTAATTAAAACCGATGCATAAATATTAATAACACAAATAACTTGCAAACCAATTATATATTATTATAGATCAGGGCAATCGTGTATTCTATTTGTTTTTTTTACTAACATAACAGTTTAATTTATAACTGACTTATATTATTGGAACTCTTCAGTTCCAAAAAATTTGAAAAACATTATTTCATAATAGATATAGGTGGGGTAATTGTAATCAGGCTCTTTATTTCGATGAAATAGGACTTGATTATTCCAACTAATCGGAATTAATAATTAATGAAATAGTCGCCTAAATTTAATCTTCATCTAAGGTACATCGAGTTTCAAAAGTCAAACTTTCAAAATCGTTCACACTTAACCCACCTGACCCTACTCTAAATCGAACGAGACAGTTAACTAATAATTAGACTGCAGCTAGGTTTTCCTAATTATCGTCAAAATTATCTTATAAAGTTGTTTTTCAAACAAACAAAGTGACAACATTGACACCTGCATACCTACAAATGACTAAATGGATTGATACACGTATTTTTTACGTTTACGGAGATAAAAATACTACCACAAGGTCGAAAAAGTGTCAGATATTTACTTACAGGAAAATATTTCAGTAGATATTGTAGTCTAGTACTTCCTAGTCCACTAAACAATAAATAATTATTTAACAGACCATTAGTAATTATCTTTGTTGGCGTAGAAGTTACCATTACCGTATAAATCTAAAATTATAATTATTAAATTACACGAATCTAATGTTTTTAAACTCGATTCCAATGAAACTCTTATTATATGATAAGGCATTAACGTGAACATCAAATACTAGACGTAGATTGTAGGCTTAGATAGTCTGCCATGGCCTTACTGTAAAATTTAGATGTTCATAAAACTTTTAAATGTATTAATCAAATTATACTTTTAAGTAGATTCTATTTTTTATTATTTTATTTATTCATTAAATTAACACATTAGTGTATTATTTTTTAATAACAATAGGTACTACTAATAATTCCATAATTAAATCCTAATGTAATTGTAGGGTTGATCTTAAAATAACCTTTTTAATCAAAATTTTCATTTCAAGTGTAATTAAAAGTAGCTTCAATTGTTACATTTATACGTCAATTTAAAGTTTTTTTAATTGTCCTCTCATTAAAACAGACAAGTAAAATGAATTTAGGAAAGTGAGGTTAACTTTCGCTTTCCTTTGGAAACATAATAAAGACAATAAATTAAATTTAATCACTCACCACGTAAAAATTAAATAATTAGAAGTGAACACAATGCACAAGGATTCTTAATCATAAAATTACACTTCCCAAAATAACAGAAAATTTGGGTTTGATTTAAAGGACATGGTCACGTTCATTACTGCTCTGTTAATAAATAAAAGCACGAAGGATGTGGTCGAGTTCACAATAAATTTAGTTTCTATCTTCTTCTTACATACATAATTATTATATAAGGTTCTCCTTCTCTGTCATGTACATGCATTACGTTACCTATTCAGGAATTAGATTAAATTTATATTGTAGATAACATAAATAGACCAGTGCTGAAGCCTTCGAAAATACTAAAAAGTGAAAAAAAAAAATATAGTAGGATCAAGCCCATTGGAAAAAGAAGAGATTATTACAGAAATGAAAGGAAAAATAAATCACGGGCGATCTGAGGTCGGGAAGGGCAAGGGGGTGAGTTTTTAAGGGTAAAAAAGGTTTTCCTGGATTTCCGGAAAAACTACAAGTCTTATGGAAAAAAGTTAACAGGCAAAGTTGTAGGTAATAAAAAGATCTACAACTTTTCTATCTAAACTTTTTTCACATAACCTCAAAATTTATGTAAAAAATTCTAATGATCAACTTTTTAGTTTTTTATTTTTCTTTTGTAAAAAAATTTCTTTTGTCACGAAATTTTGTGAAAACTTACCTATTTATGCCCCAACACGCTGTAATTTTTTTGATTTGAAATATTTATTATTTCACCTTATTCTTACTTAATATCGAAAAAGCACCCTAATTTTCAATCGGAAATTCTCACGTCAAAATAACTGCTTTTTTAAAAACGTTGGTGGGCTTTTTCTTCGTTGAAATCGCTACTTTCTGATGGTGTGAAGAAAAATATACATTACTATGGTCAGTTTTGCCAGGAAATGCAAAGAAACGAAGGGAATTTTATCTAAAAAATGTGACCACTGCTATTTTTTTCAGTAAAAAAGTTGTTTTATTTAATTCTAATTACATTTATGTCATAGAAAATCTCAATATATATAAATATACATGTAAATCGTACTATTGAATTCACATACTTTATACCGATTACGTTATTCATTATAATATTTTTAAAAACACTAATTTAGTTTTCTTCGTTTTTGCAATTCCTGAGAAAACTTACCATAGTAATGTATATTTTTCTTCACACTATCAGAAAGTAGCGATTTCAACGAGGAAAAAGCCCACCAACGTTTTTAAAAAAGCATATATTTTGACGTGAGAATTTTCGATTGAAAATTAGGGTGCTTTTTCGATATTAAGTAAAAATAAGGTGAAAAACTAAATATTTCAAATCAAAAAAATTACAGCGTGTTTGGGACATAAATAGCTAAGTTTTCACAAAATTTTGTGAAAAAAAAAATTTTATTGTAAAAGAAAAATTAAAAACCTAAAAAATTGGTTATTTCAATTTTTTACATAAATTTTGCGGTTATGTGAAAAAAGTTGTAGATCTTTTTATTATCTACAACTTTGCCATTTAACTTTTTTCCATAAGACTTTTAGTTTTTCCGGAAATCAAGGAAAACCGTTTTTTACCCTTAAAAACTCACCCCTTCGCCTTCCCGACCTAAGATCGCACGTAATTTTTTTTCCTTTCATTTCTGTTATATTCTCTTCCTTTTTCAATGGGTTTCATCCTACTATAATTTTTTTTGGTTTCAAAAATTATCGACCCTGGTCTAAAATATTAAGATTTTTTTTTTTTAAACAATTTTAAAGGAAAAATTAGGTATCGTTTCTTTACCTATAGACAGATAAGTATGTTGCTTTAAAATGATCAATATTTAATTATAAAATGTATTGAAAGCAGCAAAGAAAAAACTAAAATATTTTGTTGTTTTATGTATTTTACGTTTTTTGTTCTAATTAACAAAATAAAAATTGATGTATGGGTATTGATATTGCTGCTAAATTGCGGAAAACAATAAAAAAAAAACTTGTCAAACATAGTTCTTGCATTATTTTTTTTTTTGTATCTATAAATCATTACTTTTTTGCTTACATAATTATTTACGTATATACTTTTATGAAGGTATCTTGTTTTTCGTTAAATTACAAACCATTTTGCGTATAATTTTAAATATTACATAAAAAATATTTTTTTCATGTTTTTTTTATTGTCAGTCAACGTCAAAATCGAAGCACGTGCGGCACAATTGGTTTTTGTCGAAATAGACGTAACTATGACTTTACTGAAAGCTTATAATAAGTGTGATTTATTAAAACAGATTGTCAGAAATAAACAAGATTATTAATAAAATTTGTTGCTAATAAAGCCGATAGTTGTACCGTCAAAAAATGTGCGTCAAAAAGAAATAAAATAAATCGCATTAGAGAACATATTGCGTGCATGACACTAAAGTTGTTTTTGAAACATAAAAGAATTGAAAAAAAAAAAAGGATTTGATGTAATTAAATTTTACATTAGATATAAAAATGTAAAATTTATTTGTTTGTGTGTATAACTATGTGCCTTGAGCTACTGAACCGATCTAAAAATAAATAGAGCTAATATAAATCTTACATAATTCTCTATATTTTTTTTTATAATAAAAATTATTTATGTGTTGGACATCAAATAAATTTGTTATTGTAAAATTTTAATGCTTCTTTATACATAAAATTAAAAAGGAAATATTTAAGTTTGTATTTAGGTATTGGTTCCCATTTTAGTTTTCAAAATTATTTCAATTTATTTTTAATAGATAATAAATTAATAATTTTTTAATTATTTAAAATTCAACTTGATTATTTATATTTACATTGGTAGGTACTTAACTTCAAAATTAAACAAATTACCTACGCTTCCAATACAAATACATTAAGAAATATTTCCAATTGATTTTTAATGCGTTTAAGCAGTCTTTTAATGAAGAAATGTCCATTAGTCTAAATACATTACACTTGTTAATAAGTTCACAACCAATATGTTGCTTAATGTAGGAAACGATTTTTGAATGTTTACAATAGAATAAAAAATCAGCTTGTCCTTAATTTCTCTTATTATAATAACTGAAAGCATTTTATATATCTATTGATTCTATTATCTACAGACTCCTGTTGTGTCTAGAAACATTTGCAATAGGTCAAAATATTGCTAACAACAATCAGCTTGAATGTAAATAGGAGAATAACATAAATTAAATATTTTACAATGCATTAATTTAAAAAATTACAAAAATTTTTATTTCATACTCAAATGAGAATAAGTTCTATAACCAAATATTATCTATGCCTAAAGAATTCCATTTTATTTAAGGAAACCATAAAAAATATTTAAATCTGATTTAATGACTTTTGACAAAATGCCGCTAGCTCTTAAAAAAAAGACTGATGAGGGAGCAACGTGAATTTTCAATGTTATTTCTAATTTACATACATAAGTCCATACACGATTTTACTATTTTAATAATTATTCTTATTCAAACAATATTATGATATTATAATCATCTTATTTATGTTCGTATACTTGAACATTCTCAATGTTATTTACGTAGAAAACTGTCACAAAATCCTTTAAAAACATAGACAAACGAATTTATTTCCTGGGATAATGTATGTTAAGGTTCTATTTCAAGGTGGGACACATCCATGGAAGTGACTCTTCTAAGATTTTAGTACTGTTTAAACTGCATTTTTGCACGATTGTGACCCTGATAATGATGATAGTGACAAACGTGTTTCTCGGAGATCATTTAATTTGACAGAGAACTTTTAGTAATGCTATTTAAACTAATTAATTTAGGAGAATATTGTCTACAAGGCTTTTGGCAAAACAACACGATATAATACCTTGCAAAACCTTATTAGTTGTTTTGCCTTTAATGACAAGGCTTGGATTTATAAGGAACCCAGAAAAATCTCAATAAATCGCCGTATTAAATCATTTTTATAAGGAGGAGAGTCATTCAAATCTCGCGTCAACTTTTTAATTCAAAGAGTTGTTTTTATAATTACCCTTCCTCGTTCAAAAAGAACTAACCCGTCTTGCAAATCTCACTAGAGAAGGTGGAGGGGCCCAAATTAGAGGAAAAGCACCCCACGTAATTAATGAACGACTTTAAAGATTTATCTTTAATTATATGTTAAGAGGCGAAGCAACAGAATTTTTATAATAAGTACTTAATATAAAATTAATATGAATTCATTGGATGTACTGTTAACAATCAGAGGGACATTCATGAATTACGTGAACTCAAAATAGGGGGGAAGGTTCCAGAGGAACCTCGTTAAATCACATTCAAAATTAGGAGAGTTTTTCAGTCACGTCAACTTATTTATTCAAACTTTCTTATTTAAAAAAGAACTAACACATCTTGCAAATCTCACTAGAAAAGGTGGAGGGGCCCAAATTACGTGAGAAAAAATATTCGAAATAATTAAGAGATGTTTCCCAAACTATTATCCTAAAATGCGAGATAACAAATATACTATAATTAAATTCATGTTTTGTTAATAAGAACAGGACATTAATTAATTACGTAAGCGCAAAGTAGAGGGTACAAGAGTTCGTCAGAGGGGGGTGCATCAATTTTTTTTTAAAGAAGAGGGTGCATCAAATAATTCTAAAGGGAGGAGGGACCATTAAAAATCTCAACCGTTTCATTCAAAAGATTGTTTATAAATTATACTGGTTAAGTCTAGTTAAGTTAGTCCTTCTCCAGGAGGCTGTTAAGCTTCCGTGGACAGGATTATTCAGAATTCACCTCCTTCTATTTGTAAAAATTGGTCAATTCTGTATTTTATTGACTTAATCCACATTCTTTTACCTGTGAGGTCTTTGACCTACTAAATTACCAGCCAATGTGTTAAATATCTTTGCAATCACATCACAACACTTGCAGTTCAAGAAAATGTTGGTACAATATATCGCTCGTCAACACCTAGAAGAAATTCTTGACTTCATTTTTGCTAACAATAAAAAATATAAAAAAAACATGTTCGAGCTTTTTAAGGATTATAACCTAATACGTTGCAGAAGATTGATGATGCATACCACCTACATGTATACATATACGTATGTAATCTTTAAAACTAGTTTTAAAATTGAGTGAAAATGTTATAACACGTCTATTAACCGCGTTTTCCGTTGACATAATTTATTGACTGAAAATTTCTAGTTGTAGACATAACATCAATGACTACGATCTAGTTGCAGAAATATCGTATTATTACGAGATAGAAGCAGTAGGAATCTGCGGTAACATTTAGGAAATGGAATGAAATGAAACGAGTTACAGCAGTAGTTAGTAGCACTTTCCCTTGTTTGAAAAGGAAAGCGTAACTGTCTTATTAGCCGCACCTTTTCCTCATATTATTATTTGTTTATATGGTTAGAAGAATTATCACAAAGCATAATAGCCATCTCATAACAACTAGTTCTCCAACCGTTTGATACGTAAGAATACTTTCCCCTTATGAATTCGATTTAGATACATTAGCGTAGATAGCATGAGTTATCTATAGGACATGTAAGTAATGCAAAATAAATTCAATTTTCAAACGCTTTCGACTGTTATAAAGTTCGATTTTAATGTAAAAAGGACTCAAAATAAAAACAGAATGAGTCAAGATGATTAAAATTAATCTAACACATAAAATTCTCGTGTCACAATGTTAGTTACCATACTCCTCCGAAACGACTTGACCGGTTTTTATGAAATTTTATGTGATGCATATTCAGTAGGTTTGAGAATCGGCTAGTATATATTTTTCAAACCCCTAAGTGATAAGGGTTGTCTACCCCTAATTTTTTTTTATTTTTTAGATAAATTTTTTTATTTTTATTTTTTATGATTTGGCATTAAAAAATACATATAACCGTTAATTTTCATCCTTCTACCACCAACCCCCATTTTTTATTAGCGATATTAGTACTGTAATAATCTTCAACTCTCAGTGGTCGATAACTGATCAATTATTATCAATCGATTAGTCATCCCCGCCAGGTGTCTACTGATGCCACTACTCAACCAGCAAACAGCACGGAGTTCAAATTTGTTCTAAAGAGTAGAAGAATATTTTATTATAACATTTCAGAATGATTTAGCGATGTTCAAGAATGTTCTAGAATCTTGAAGATCATTCAAGAATGTTTCAGATCGTTAAAAAAAGTTAGATAATGTTTTGAATCATTATGGGATGTTCTGAATAGTTCTAAATTCTCGAATATTTTAAAATGTTCCATCAAACGTGTGATTTATTATTACTCGAGCAACGCCGGGTATTGCTGCTAGTTAAAATATAAAATTAAATGTTTCCATATTTACAGTAGGTAGACATATTTGTAACTTTTAAATGTTTTTAATTACGAAACCGTTAAAAGTTTCCAGTTGGTTACTAAGCATTTCACTAAATTATTTAAATTCATAAGTATATTCAACAAATTAGTATGATAAATTTAAACACAGATACTAAGGAGCCAAATTTTTTTTAATTTACTTCAGTTCCTACTCAAATGAAAGGACAGTCTCCCAGTGGTGATCCTTTAAGCCCCAACTAAATTTTCGTATCCAAGGATTTCGAATTACCAATTTTTGGGAAAAATAGATTGAAAAATAAAACGACCTTTAAACTCTTTCAAAGAACATCAACCCCTATTTAAAATACAAAGGATGTGGGTTAAATTTCTAGTCATTTTCGCTCATCATAGTTATGAAAATTCAAAATTTTGATTAAAGCTTCTTTATTATATTACTTAATAAGAAATTCAAGTATTTATTTTTATATTTAAATTGGGTTGATAAGGAAAAAGTATCAAACATGGCCATAGGATATTTCATGAGTTTTTGCCATATTCGACGTTTTTTCTATTAATTCTAATGTTCGAGGGTTAAAAAATGTTGTGATGCATATTTTCTTTTATATAAAACATCAAAAAACCGTCAAAAATTGCAAAAATATAAGAAATAGAAAAAATGTTACAAGTTTGATAAGTTTCTTTCATACGACTTTCTATTTTTTTTTTCTTATCAATTGTATAAAGGTAATCTCTTTAACTTCCTATAAATATAATAAAAAGGCTTTAATCAAAATTTTGAATTTTCATAACTATGAAGGGCGAAAATTACTAGGAATTTTACAGTTTATTATAGAAATCTGACCAAATTTTCGAATATTTTATTTAAAAACCAAATCCTGTGTTTTCTACAAGAATTTAAATATTTATTTTGGTACAAAATGGGCATAAATTCTTAAACTGTTATAAATCAGAGCCGGAAAATGGGGGCAATATAGGGTGAAAAAGCTTCAAACTCTTTCAAAGAGCTACGATAATTTTAAATGAATCTGAACTGCATTTTTAAAACACAAATTTATCTATTTCAACAACAGTTTCCTTTAGCGATCTGATCAAATTTTCGAAATTTTTATTTAAAATATCTATCCTGCGTTTCCTAAAAGAATTTGAAGATTGGTTTTAGTACAAAATGGGTAGAAATTCTTAAATTGTTATAAATCAGAGCTGGGAAAAGCCCCCGTCACGCTCCAAGCTCAAAGATGTCACTTAAAGTGTTTTAATACATTAATCCTTTAAGCCTGATTTAGTTTTTAAAATCTAAGGACTAGAACCTCTTATAAAAGATTAATTTATGAAACTCGAATTGTTTGAGAAGGGGCTTGAAGTACCTACAGCGCTTCTAAACACTTACAAGTACGTTATCAAGCATAAAGCTCTCAAGCTTTACCCAGCACTGTTTCAGACCAAGAGAAATGTTACATAACTTTGAAAAAGTGAAAATGGAGACATGAGAGCCATTTGTAATATAATTAAACAAGTACTCAAGGTAAAGCCCAATCTCTCAGTGGTGACGTTACATTTCAACCGATGATATCGTATTCTGTCGTACCCAAATATATAGAAAATTTTGTGAACTCTAACTCGGAAAGAATCAAAACTGGGCTATTCTGCATGTAATAAATCGTAAAATTTTACAAGTTCCTTCATGGGTGCTTATTCAGATTTGAAATGGTCAAAAACTCATAAAGAGACTGTTGACACAAAATTTCTTTAATCCGCTTTTTAACAAAACGTTTCACAACAAATACGAAAACACACTCCTAAATTTCTAATCATTCCCTTAATTTGATTGGTTTATAAAATATTTTAAAACCGACTTACAATTTATTACATTAGCTCTCTAAAACGTAACTGATGTCAGAACCATGTATTTGAATAAGTGCAAAATAATGCTAAAAAATAATTTGCATATATGCTAAAAATTAATAGAGCTGTAAATGTTCAATAATTCAATCATTCTTTTTTTGTTTGGTTCCTAAAATCCAAAACGAAAGTAGGCGTCAAAACTAGACCGTCTGGTAATAATAACATTCACCGTTAATTTTAGTATTTAATAATTACAGTTTTTAAGTCGTCAAAAAAATAAAGAACGAAACGAATATAAATTTCGTACAATTTGTGACTACCAACGAAAAATAAAATGCAAATAAGTCAATTTTGTCCAAGGTTGTCTTTAAAATCTCATAAATAATAATAGTTTAAAGCGGTTATAAAATCTGTTCAATTAATTCAGAAGGTCGAGTACGTATACTTGAACTTCCCAAACGATTCCAAATATTTGTGCATAATTTACAAATTTGTCGATAAAATATCGACCGATTAATTCACTATGCAGTTGGCTGGTAAAGTGCACAAGCAAAAACTAATGACGTTAAACCTTGTCAATGTTTTCTGTCCAAGTGGATATATAAATAATGCATAGTATCTTTGTGTTTAAGTGCTATTTTATTGATTTATAAAAGCCTCTAACACTTTTGATAGGTATCGTTTGTCAAACAAAAAAAAATTACTATACAATAGTTAATGAAGTCTTCTATTTGCATTAAAAAAGACCATGAAACACAAGATCACACTTTTACAAAGAAGGTCAAAAATCGATTTTTCAAAAATTCAAACCATAAAACTATTTCCTGTATGGCAGTTAATTAAAACTTTGATGAAGTAGTAACTCAAAATAAACATAGCAATAAATGACCCAATGTTTATCTGTGTTTAAAAGTCTGTTCATCACAAAAATTGCAACTAAAAAATGTACATCGTTTTGCATTATGGAACCTGCTAATTTCAAGTCTTTTTTACGTATTTTTGATACTGTTGACTTTTGTAACACATACTTTGTGTATATTTGAAATGTAGGTAATGTATCAAATAGTTTTTTTCTATTTAAATCTATGACGAAACCTTTGGCCTCAAACAAAGAATAGAATGTGCGAAAAAGCAGGTCAATATTATATTAATGTGATGCAGATATTTATCTTTTTAAATAAATGAATGATTGCAATTTTTAATCAAGAACCTAAGAACTGTCAATCCTACATTTATTACAAAAACTTGAAGATGATGGTACAAAATAGAGCTACAATCACTCACCCTAAGCTCATAGCTTTAACTTAAAACGTTTTGATGTTCAAAGCCCCAATTAAATTTTATATTTCAAGGACTCCTCAATACAAAAATATTCGATATTTTTATTTAAAAACTGAACTCTGCGTTTATTACAAGAGCTTAACAAAATGATCTTGGTACGAAATGAACTGAAATTATTATCTAGATATCATTTTATAGTACAGAACTGGGCAAAGCTTTAATTAAACCCCAAGCCCAAAGACGTTCCTTAAAGTGGTTTAATACCTTGATCTTTGAAGCTTTAATTAAGTCAAAGGACTTTGAATTACCATTTACTTCGAAATATAGAGTGAAAAGACTTCAACTTCTTTCAAAGAGCTTCGATAATTTTAAATGAATCTGAACTGCATTTTTAAAACGCAAAATCTATTTCAATAACAGTTTCTTATAGCAATCTGATCAAATTTTCGAAATTTTTATTTAAAATATCAATCCTGTGTTTCCTTAAAGAATTTGAAAATTGATTTTGGTACAAAATGGGCAGAAAAGCCCCCATCACGCTCCAAGCTCGAAGATGTCACTTCAAATGTTTTAATACACTGATCCTTTAAGCCCTATTTAGTTTTTAAAATCTAAGGACTTCCGATTACTTACAAAAATATAGTAGGAGAGTTTCAAACTTTAGCTTCGATAACTTTAAAAGAACTAGAACCTCATATAAAAAATTAATTTATGAAACTCCAATTGTTTGGGAAAGGGGCTTGAAGTACCTACAGCGCTTCTAAACACTAACAAGTACGTTATCAAGCATTAAGCTCTCAAAATTTACCCAGCACTGTTTCAGACCAAGAGAAATGTTAAATAGCTTTGGAAAAGTGAAAATGGAGCCATTAGAGCCATTTCTAATATACTATAAATAAACAAGTACTCAAGGAAGAGCCCAGTCTCTCAGTGGTGACGTTACATTTCAACCAATGATATCGTATTCTGTTGTACCCAAATATATAGAAAATTTTGTGAACATTAACTCTAAATAAATCAAAACTGGACTATATCTAATTTAAAGTTGACCACTTTAGGGATATCTTGTATTGAAATAACTTCTGCAGATAATAAATCGTAAAATTTTACAAGTTCCTTCATGGGTGCTTATTCAGATTTAGTACAAAATATTGCTAAAAAATAATTTGCATATATGCAAAAATTAATAGAACAGTAAATGTTCAATAATTCAAATTCCTTTTTGTTTGGTTCCTAAAATCCAAAACAAAAGTGGAAGTCGCAACTAGACAGTCTGGTAATATGTAGGTAATTAGATTCACCGTTAATTTTATTATTTAATAATTGCAGTTTTTAAGTCGTCAACAAATAAATAAGGAAACGAATATAAATTTCGTACAATTTTTAACTAAAAACAAAAATAAAATGCAAATAAGTCAATTTTGTCCAAGGTTGTCTTTAAAATCTCGGTTATAATAATAATTTAAGGCGGTTATAAAATCTGTTCAATTGATTTAGAAGGTCGAGTACGTATACTTGAACTTCCCAAACGATTCCAAATATTTGTGAATAATTTACAAATTTGTCGATAAAATATCGACCGATTAATTCACTGTGCGGTTAGCTGGTAAAGTGCAGATGCAAAAACTGATGACGTTAAACCTTGCCAGTATTTCCTGTTCAATAATGCATATAGTATCTTCGTGTTTAACTGCTATTTTATTGATTTATAAAAGCCTCTAACACTTTTTATAGGTATATTATAATTTACTATACAATAGTGCTTTAATTTGCATTAAAAAAGACCATAAAACACAAGATCACTCTTTTAAAAAGAAGGTCAAAAAATCGATTTTTCAAAAATTCAAACCACAAAACTATTTCCTGTATGGCAGTTAATTAAAACTTTGATGAAGTAGTAACTCAATATAAACATAACATTATCTGCGTTTAAAAGTCTGTTCATCACAAAAATAAGTTAATAGGAACTGTGAACAGTGTCAACCATGGGCGTACCCAGCTTTTGGCCTAGGGGGGGGGGGCAAATCAGATTGCTAGGTCGGATCGTCCGCGGCTGTTTTGTCATACACACAACACACTACGCAAACACACCTACATGAAACATTAGGTATAGTAGTGTGGTGTGTAGGGCAAACAGCCGCAAATGATCCTGCTTTATAGGTAGTTAAATAAATAAAAGTAAATTTGACTAAGCATGCATTTTTATTTTATTTAAATCGCTTCTACTTTAAAAGTAATTTTCGAGAATCTTCTGCAAAACAATAACATGTCAAATAAAACTAATGCTACCGAAGATTACCGAATACAGCCGAGCGTTTGAACGCGGTAATCTTCGTCCGTTATCCTCGCGCGCGGTTTTTTGGCTATTGCACCGTGCATTTTGCCAGTGGTGTCTAACTGCACGGTTTATTTAACAGTCAGAGCATAAGGCCCCATATACACTTTGATTAGTAATTAGGCGAGTTCATACATGTTCTACGGGCAACTGCCCCCCCCCCCTGCCCCTACCTGAGTACGCCCATGGTGTCAACTAAAAATTGCAAGAATAAAGAAATAAAAATTACTCTACATAGTTCAATGTATACATCGTTTTGAATTATGGACTACTAATTTCAAGACTTTTTTTACGTATTTTTGATACTGTTGACTTTTGTAACATACTTTGTGTATATTTGAAATGTAGGTAATATATCTATAGTTTTTTTTCCTATTTAAATCTATGACGAAACTTTTGGCCTCAAACAAAGAATAGAATGTGCGAAAAAGCAGGTCAATATTATATTAATGTGATGCAGATATTTATCTATTTAAATAAATTAATGATTGAAATTTTTAATCAAGAACTTATGAACTGTGAATCCTACATTTATTACAAAAACTTGAAGATGATGGTACAAAAAGGGCTAAAATCACTCAATCATGCAATAGATCAGAACTGGGTCATAAAACCATAAGCTCAAAGCTTTCAATTAAACCGTTTTGATGTTCAAAGCCCCAATTAAATTTAAAAATTCAAGGACCCCTCATTACAAAAATATTCGATATATTTATTTAAAAACTGAACTCTGCGTTTATTACAAGAGCTTAACAAAATGATCTTGGTACGAAATGAACTGAAATTATTATAAAGATATCATTTTATAGTACAGAACTGGGCAAAGCTTTAATTAAACCCCAAGCCCAAAGACGTTCCTTAAAGTGGTTTAATACCTTGATCTTTGAAGCTTTAATTAAGTCAAAGGACTTTGAATTACCATTTACTTCGAAATATAGAGTGAAAAGACTTCAAACTCTTTCAAAGAGCTTCGATAATTTTAAATGAATCTGAACTGCATTTTTAAAACACAAATTTATCTATTTCAATAACAGTTTCTTATAGCAATGTGATCAAACTTTTGAAATTTTTATTTAAAATTTAAATCCTGCGTTTCTTAAAATAATTTAAAGATTGAGTTTGGTACAAATTGGGCAGAAATTTTTAAATTGTTATAAATCAGAAGTCCCCATCACGCTCCAAACTCAAAGATGTCACCTAAAGTGTTTTATACATTGATTCTTTAAGCCCTATTTAGTTCTTAAAATATAAGGACTTTCAATTACTTCAAAAAATATGGTGGGAGAGCTTCAAACTTAAGCTTCGATAACTTTAAAAGAACTTGAACCCCTTATAACACAATTCATTTATGAAGCTTCAATTGCTTGAGAAGAAGCTTGACGTACAGTGCATCTAAATACTTAAGCGCTGAAGCTTTGCCAGCACTGTTTCAGATAGCTTTGGAAAAGTGAAAATGGAGCCCTTAGAAATTTATCCACTAACATGCAAACTTGGTTACATAACACATTAAAATTTTAAATAAACATTTCTTCTAATATGAGTAAACAAGAACAACCCTTTTTTGAAAAATTTTGTAATATCTGTAACTCCTTATTTAAAAATATACATATACTATGTCCAAGATAAGGTTGTGTAGCATTGGGATCTCGTAAACGGTAAGAAATACGGAATCAATTAAATTAGATAAAAGTTGAGCATTTTTGGACTTAACAATATACAGTGTAGAAAGTTTTACAATTCCACTCAGGTCCAGAAATATCCGGAAGAAGCCGAAATTCTTCCGAATGTTTTTATTTTTTTTCCTGGCTTTATTTGAGAATGGATATCAAAATATTGAATTGCCACTTTTTCCTGACTATCCAATGGTGGTAACACCTTTAAAGTTCAACGTTTAGTTTTTGAGTAACCTCCGTTGGTTTAATTTTTTGTAATACGGCCCTATTGTTTGTACTACAAAATCATTTTTAATACTGAATGAAATTAAATAACACTTGCAATTTTTTATACACGTTTTTAGGTCGTTCTAGGCATAATTTAACATTTTTCCTGAGTACGGCCCTGAAACCCCCCCATATTTTCTTTTGGGGGAAGTTAGAATAGTATTAAAATCAGTACAGCACAAGATATCCAGCAACTTTCCTTTTTTATAATTAAATTTTTAGAATTAAAGTCTTCGTTTGTAGATATTACCTACTTTTGTTATTACTGCTTCTTTTAATTACCGAATTACATAATAAATTTTGTTGCTTTATTAAACTTTTATACTATTATAACCTCCACCAAACGAAAATTTTGGTGGCGTCCAGGGCCGTACTCAGGAAAAAAATTAAAACAAGCCAGAAACGTGTTTAAACAATTGCAAGTGTTATGTCATCTAATTAAGAAATAAAAATGGCCTTAGATTTTGTGGTGAAAATAATAGGGCTGTATTACAAAACATTAAACTGATAGTGACGAAACGTCGGATTTCAAAACTGTTGCCACCATTAGATAACCCGGAAAAAGTGTCAATTCAAAAAAGCAATTTAATGAGATATGTGTTCTCAAATAAAATATAACGATTTTGAAGAGTTTCGATTTTTTTTCTCGGAACTGCTTGGAATTTTAAAACCTTCTACACGACATATTGTTAGGCTTAAAAATCCGCAACTTTCCTCTAATTTAATTGACTCCGTATCTCTTACCGATTACGAGATCCGAATGCTATCCCACGCACTGTAGGTACATTCCAAAAATTATGCAATGTAGAGCATTTAATTTCTCTGTTGTTTTCAAAATTACTGGATAGAAAATAAGCCTTGCTAAAGTGTCCACGAAAACTGTAACAAAATCAAAGGTCTTATAGATATTTAGAAAAGTTTTCCAGCTAACTACAACTAACGCACTAATCATAAGCCAAAACATTGAAAAGATTTTAAGTTTCCACAAGTTATAAACTATTCCAAGTCTTTTGGACTTGATAAGGTATATTGATGCCTAAGTCAAGGACTTTCACCTGACTCTTACTTTATCCCTAATTTATAAACTACAAAAAAATAGATACTTTTATTTGTAGTGAAACAAAGAACAAATTAATTTATTCGCCACGTGCACTGTATACGTAATATTATGCATGACAAATGCTTTCTGCATTTGCAACATGCTGCAGATTCTATCTAAGGCCGCAACGAGAACGTCTCGCTTCCTTAGTCAAGCACTTGAAGTAATGAGAACAAAAAAAAGAAGAAATAATTGTCGGAATAAAATCTCATTCCACACCAATGCATTAATTAAACTTTCAAGTCACTGCGTCAGTTATCTATCTAGCTTTGCCTTCTACTTCTGCCTCTATTTTTGGAACCTAGACTTTCTGCGTAATAACGAACAAGAAAACAGAAAACTAAAAATACGTTTACTAATAAACTAGAAAAACATTTTATTAAGATTCCTATAGTTTTCAGTTGTAATGTGTAGATCAATCTTTCAATTACTGTTATTATAATATATCATCATGGTGAGTATATTATTTAAATAAAATTTTGCTAATAAATGTCTCTCAAAGTGACTTTTAAAAGGGATCAAATCAAAAATAGACATAAAATCGTTTGATGTTATTCCTTCAAGGGTTTTTCCATACTTGGTTATGATCTCAGGTAATTAATTAATGCTCTGGGTTGAAATCCTTGGAATCCTGATCTTTATGAAATTTAACTTGCTTTTATGCATGTTTAAATGACGTAAAATAACAAAAACGTCAATGTATATGAAACATCTTCGCAAAATACAATAACAAGTACCAACATTATTACTAAAGTATGCCCTCAAGCAAAAAACAATCTCTTACACTTACGCACTACAACACTTCCGTCCATAATCTGACTTCATATAAATAATATAAATAAAAGCATTGTGTATTTGAAATTATAATGCAACATTAAATGTAAAAACAACAACAATATTAGTTAAATATTGTGAGGATAATATTTTTAAAGATTACAGAAGATCTGTGCTCAAAATATTAGAGCATCAGTAACCAAACTGCTCCTTAGAGAGGAAAAAATCAATGTCAAAAAGGGTTTTTTATAATAAGTAAGCCTGAGTCCTTATTTTACCGAATTCTTCTTTATTTCGTTTTCGATTAGACAGGATATCTTCAGGGCTCTTTCCAAGTAGATTGACTTATCTGAATTAGAAGAATTTCTGAAGAATCGAAGACGAAATTAGGCAAAAGGTAAACTGAGGAGGTCCGAGACCCACAATTTTAAAATTTACCATATGCAACACAATAAAGGTTCCCAAAATTTAGAAATTTAAAGTAGGTATGTTTAGAAAAGTGTGAGTACGTTATTTTTTGCAAAGGGATGATGAAAATACAGTGACTGGAGAAAGTTCAAAATGAGGAGATATTAAAAGAGGTAGGAAAACAGAAAACACTGTGAGAGTAAATAAGAAATTGGTGATATACAGTGTGTAGCATTTATAATGATGAAAATAAGAACCATGACTTCCTGGCACAAAATACATACAACGAAAAAGTGTTATAATATTTTCCAATCTAATAACAATTAAACGCGCAAATCGTCTTCATAATTTTGAATACGGCCCTGTAAGGTAATAAGAGATGGGTTTACTATTATGGTCCGCTGGAAATAGATATGTACAATGATTGGCATTACTCATATTCTTTCAATCTCAAAGCTGCAACTATTTGCGGATCGCCAGGGCCGGCGTCAGAAATATTATTTTTCCTTCAAAACAAAATAATGTACCTAATATTTAATGTTCGAAATACTACCAAGATCCCATGGTTTCGATATTATTCAATATACTCATTATAAGAAAGCGAAATTCAAGATTCAGAATTGAATCCTCCCCGGTAAAACTTGCATTGTAAGAGCGAGTGAGAAATTTAACGGGCTAGATGTGGACGTTAGTAAGTTATGGTAAGTACATGGTTTGATGGCTCTAATTCTAAATTTAAAAGCTTCATAGAGAGTAAGGTGTTATTGTTTACATAGTTTTAACTCTTTTCTGACTCATAAGTTTTTATAAGTTTTTGTGCTACCTAAGAAAAAAAAATTCGACTTATTGTTAGTTCTATGGAGTTATCCAATAGCTTTTGTATAATTTTTTCTTAAGTCTTTAAATTTTTATTTTGTTGTAAAAGGCTAATGCCTGTACATTACTAAATAAATAAATAAATATGTGCCACACCCTGTATAATGGTAGGAAAACTCCCGAGACAGGAAGAACTAGCTAGAGACTTGTTAGATGCAGAAATAGGAGTTAAGAGAGGAAGAGGGAGGTGTAGATTAGATTTTTATTTGTAAATAGATACAGATGTTTGATATCTAATACGATATATAAAATTCTCGTGTTTTATATGCATATTCAGTAGGTCTGAGAATCGGCTACTATCTACTTTTTATACCCCTTAGTGACAAGGGTTGTCCACCCCTAACTTTTCTTTTTATTTTTTGGACAAAAATTTTGTTTATGATTTGGCATTAAAAAATACATATAACCCTTAATTTTCACCCTTCTACCACCAACCCCCATTTTTTAAAAGCGGTATTAGTACTGTAATAATCTTCAACTCTCAGTGGTCGATAACTGATCAATTATCTACTGATGTCACTACTCACCCAGCAAACAGCACGAAGTGGGGATAAGAATGAAGCAGATTTTTTTAGAATGTTACAGGCAGTTCAAATATGTTCTAAGAAGTAAAAGAATGTTTTATTATAACATTTCAGAATGATTTGGCAATGTTTAAGAATGTTCCAGAATCTTTAAGATCATTCAAGAATGTTTCAGAATGTTAAAAAAAGTTAGAAAATGTTTTGAATCAAATTCGCGAATATTCTAGAATGTTCCATCAAACGTGTAATATATTCTTACCTGGGCAACGCCGGATATTGCTGCTACTTTTCTATAAATCAGAAAATGACTTATTATAAGGAAATGTAAGGGGTGCGTATCCTCTACAAGTTTTCATACTGAGAGCCTAAGTGATGGCAAAAAAATTTTAATTCAATTTAATTACTATACCTAAGACCAATAATAATGTTCAAATTATAACAAGAACACACAATTACTTGAAAAACATAAAATGACGACAGCTTCACTTTTCAATTAAATATAATGACAATTTTGTTATATAACATACATAATTGCAAAAATTAAACTTTAATTAAAAAAATAATAACGAGGTAATTTAATTAATTTCCACGTGGGTGTTATTCTAAGAATTTCATTGTAAAGGTATCAAAAATAATTATTGTAACTATTTATTTATTATTTTTTTTCATTAGTAGTTATCTTGTTATGGTATTGTAACGTTTGCTAGAAACTGTTTTTTTTTTGTTTATTAATTTGAATACGTAATAATAAAAGTACGGTAATATACATAAACTTGCTCCGGGCGATATAAAAAGTGTGGATCTGACAATAGATATTATAGAACATAGAACATTATACATATATTTGCCCATTGTTCTCAAAACAATTGTGTAGCAAACTTTTTATTTTCCATTTATTAAAATAATAAGACGCGAAGATATGAAGACTTGAAACTTACATAAGTAACTGCATAATTACAAGTGAAAATAAATAAGGAAATACTTTGGGCTACGTATATATTTACACATATTCGCACATACTTAATTTTAGCAGTGTAACTTCAATTACAATATTTTATTGTGGCTGTGTCATGTTAGAATATTTTATTGAAATCATTTTGTCATTTCTTGTCTCGTTTAAAATTGAATTTATATTAAATTCCAAGACATTCTCATAACCCTAAACAGTCAATGTCTGGTAAACTATTGCCATTAAACGAATTCTTGTCTTCACCTAATGGGTCATTATTATTTACATTAACATGAAGGACGCCTAATAGGAGTGAAAGCACTACCGAAATATATTCAATAATTTCCAACGAATTAGAAAATTTGTTTATTTGTGGATTATAGTGTTTCTTATAGATATTTATTGTTCCAGAGTGATCGTGATGGAAACAGCTGTTGCAATAGTATGGATAATTATGGTCATTTTGGACTGGATAACAGCCCCATTTTTTTGGCTGAAGGAATTATTCACGTGGAAAACGTTACCTCCAATTGACGATGACCTGCTCAAAGCAAGTGCTACAAAACTGGCTGAAATGATAAGGAAACGAAGGGTGGGTTTTATAAATAATTTATTTAACATGCTTGCGTATATTACTATATTCTAAGGGTTCCTCAGAGTCCTTTGGAAAGCTCACACCAATAGAATTTATAGATTTTGTAATAAAGAACATAATCAAACTAATTTTATAAATGGGGTAGGTTGAAAACTCACACCAATAGAATATTTTTCAAAAAGAAACATAATACTTTAAGGCCCTCATATATAAATCAATTATCTTATTCTTTCTATGTTTGTTGCAGATTACAAGTGAAAAAGTTGTACTATCGTATATTAAAAGAATAAAAGAAGTAAATCCAATATTAAATGCTGTTGTGGAGGACAGATTCCAAGATGCCATAGAAGATGCAAGAGCTGTTGATAACATGCTAAAAGGTACAACATTAACAGAAGAAGAACTCAAAAGAAAAAGGCCTTTGCTAGGAGTCCCAGTGACTGTTAAAGAAAGTTGCTGCTTAAAAGGTAAAGAAAAACAGTATTTTTCCTAAATTTTTCCCTGTACCTTAAACTTTGCATTAAGTCCTAAAAATAATAGATACATACATTACAATCTTTGTAACCAAAATTAGTACCTGTTTGTTGCCGTTTCATTGACCTTTTATAAATGTACTTGACCTAGACTTATTAATTCGGCCTATGCTTAATCTTTAAACAACGTTAATGTGGGAATTTAAATTGCAAATCAATCAGACAACAAAACCAACCATTATTATTTATTCTATTAACTGTGTTTACTAACCTTTTTTTTAACGTTTTCTACTTTTAATGCAAACAAAACTACATCATAGATGATCTTACCTAACAATAACGTTATTAAGACATGAACATTCGTTCCGGATTAATTATACTATATTAACTGTTATGTGAATTTAATATATTTTAAAAGAGGGGGAAAATGTTTCGAAACTTTTTGAAGACAGTTCAACGCCACTAAAATTTTATTTTAGTGTCAAGCCAGAAAGAACGGTTGATGAATCTACATGAACTGCAGAGCTGCAGACCTGCTAAAAATTTATCTTTATATGTATTTTTGCGATCTAATGTTGGCAAATTAAGTGATTTACTTTATTTATACTTTCTTTTCTTAAAATGGGCTTCACAATAAGTTCTGAGCACATCTGGAGTCTTGCTCGCTACCCACAACACCCATACGAATTTAGCCAGCTTAATAGGGTAATTGAGCAGCAGACGCGCATGCTCGAATCTGGGCAGAGGCGTAGCATGTAGGGCACAACTTACAGGTTAAGGAATTTTAATATCTGTGGTCTGTAAGGATGTTTGTAAACATTTACAGACCTCTGCTATGTCTCATCGTGAGCCACATGAATTTTGTTCATTGTTTTTTTTTTAATATCTCTAATTAAGTAAAATACTCTGACCATTGAGTGTCATTGTAAGGAGTTGACACCTTTATTTCGCAAATTATACTTTATTCTCGCCGTTTGTAGCCGATAAAAATAAAAACTAGAGCTGCCGAATGCATGATGGAATAAATTATTTGTGTGATTTGAATATGTGACCACGTTTGTACCCACATTTCACATAATTATACACAACTGTCTATTATTAAATACGCATGCTACGTGAAATGACATTCAACTTGACATTGAAAACTGTTAATTAAATTACACTTACGACCATTAGATTTACGTAGAAACGGACGAATTGCATCATTAATTAACTAAATAATTATTAAAACATGTTCGGCTAATCTAAAACAGTGCAATTAGAAAATATCAAAGGTATGCGTGTTTCTGTAGTTGCAAAACACGTTAATGCAAAAAAAATGGAATTTAAGTAATTATGGAGTTATTTGTTTAACCAGAATGTTAAACGTCTCAAAGTACAAAAAAAAAGTAAAAACAGTAGAGATATCTATAATAAATAAGAAATTATTGCATCCAAGATCAGAAATTGTTTTTCAACTTCGTCGTTAATAATGGATAATGTGATGAATTGTTTATTGATTAATGATTTAAACCGAAGACGTCTGTGTTATGCAACTAATTAAATAGACAATAATGAACTAATCTGAATGACAGCCCTTTGTTCTGAAATGTTTTACCAAAGCTACAAAAATATATTGTTCAAAAACTGCTGCAAAAAAAAACACAAATTTGAATTAAATTGTTACAAATATTTCATTGTGCCATTATTTTCATAAAATTTCTAAACTGATTTAAAGGCAGATTTTTATTTCGTTTTATGATCATTTTAAATATGTGTTGGATTCACACCCAGCGAAAACTAATCCATATTTAAGTAAATTGAGCAGGAATTTTTAATTTTAATATACGTTACGTAATGTAAATAATTTTTCAAATACCATATAACGTACTTAAATGTTTATTTGCATAAAAAATTGTATTTAAGTGACTTTTTAATTCTGATAATGTATTAGGTACCTGCAGCTAAGATATTAATATTCAAATGTGCCTGCAATTTTAATAAAAAAAAAGATGGAACTGTCTGCTTATTAGAAATTTTTCATGATTATTAAATAAATAAATAAATCATATAAATACCGGATTCCATCAGTAGTAATAATTATTTTATGCTTAGAGCATTAAAATACATACTTGATTTTTGAAAAAATTGCAATAAATTTTCTAATATATATACTTAATGTTTTTATTAAACAAAAATTTTCTATATCATAATTAATCTTTTAAACTATATAGCGCTATTATTACTATTATGATTATTACATATATCACTGATTGACAATGAGTCACCTCACACCCCTCTTCTATTTATATAATTATCGAGGGTTTTCGACTTTTTCAAGAACACTATTCCCAAACCTTCTCGTATATTTTTTATATTGCGTGTAGATTTTATAATTTGTCTAAGACAACTACGAAAGCACCGCTTATCGATTTATAGCCCGCGGCGTTTACACAGCGAGGTGTATAAAAAAAGTTAAAAAAATCTACAAATAGTGCTCGAATGCAACCAAAGATAGCGAATAAATAAAAAAAGTAAATCAATAAATAGATCGCCTTTGAATGTAATTCACAATACAAAATTTATACGGAATCATTAAAACTAATTGGCAACTGATAATTATTGCAGTCAGTGGCGGATTTATCAGCAGTCTGAATAGGCCAGAGCCTAGAGCGGCAGATTTTAGGGGGCGGCAAACTTTGCTCACAAATTTTTTTGTCTTACAGAAATTAAAAACAATTATTATCTTATACACGGAAAAAAAGGAGGCTCAAAAAATCAACAAAAATTACAATATTTTAGTGCTATACAGTATACTGAATACACTAACGTCTGTATGTCTGTGTAATAACTAAACATTTATTTATAAAATAAACTATTGTGATTTTGAATTTTTAAAATATTCCAAAAGAGTTTAAGTATAACATTTTAAATTTAGTATTTTTACCTATTTTTTAAATTCATTATCACCATAAATTTTTCTTTAGTTCCACCCACACTATTCAATTAATGTGTAATATGTTTCACCACTTAAATATATCTATTCGAAGAGAAATGGGATCCGAAACAAAATTGCTTAAAAATAACAATAACAAATATTATATAGTTATATATATGTGGAAAATTAATACTTTTCTATTGATATTTCTAATAATATTAACAACCTATTTGAGTGTAGAATAAAAATTTAATAAATTTACACGTAAAATATTGCATATTGTTTCACAGAATTTCATAAATATTATACATTTCTAAGAATGATGATAATTAAAAAAAAACAATAATGATAATATTGTAATGAATAAAAGCTGTAAATATCCATTCAACGAAAGTTCTTCTTAACATTCTTACATTTTTAATCCTAATGAATTCGTATCAATATTTGTTGATTAGTCTTATAAAAATATACGTAATACAATCATAAAGTTCCAATTTCATTTACAAAAAATTGATTGTGAATTTGGGTATAGAATTGGAGGTGTCAGTAGGGGCGGCAAATTTTGAATAACCTACGGGCGGCACTGATAGCAGTAGACCATTTTATTGCTATCCCAGAAATAATGAGTAGTTCGTGAAATTGTTTTTACTTTCACCAATGATCAACTAGTTAAATGTTAAATCTAAAAGAAACCAATCGCCCTAAGGGTCCGTAAATAATTTAAATTAATTAAATACCTTCTTATGACATTTAAATATTTCATTTGATAATAAAATGAGGTGTTGCATCACACGCAGGAAGTTGGAAATAAATAGGAAACAATAACCCGAAGGAAATAACTTTAAAGACGATACTTAACTACCTACGTGCAAATAAAAATTGTTTACAACCTGTTTACAATTTATGACTATTAAGCAATAAGTTAGTTTACAATATTTGTTTCATAATAAAATAAGTTTTAAACGAAACGTTCCTGTGCAGTCTCTTCGGTCCCAAACTGAGGATGGCACCTACATAAATAGTCGAAACGAGCAATGAACAGTGGAAGTTTTGAAGTTTTACTTCTTTTGGGAAATTGCGTGTAAAATTTCAGCATAAGTTACTCGAACACAACAAACATAGTTTCAGCATGGAATCTGAACTGTAGTGAGTCTGTGGTCTAAATGGTCAGCACTATTCGCCGATTAAAAGAGTACCAGTTTGAATCTCGACCAATTTTAGCAGCTTGACTATATTGAATATCTTTTAAAAATACTTGCTCTACTCCTTTACTTTA
The DNA here is from genome assembly GCA_029378335.1 of Agrilus mali. NCBI lineage: Eukaryota > Metazoa > Arthropoda > Insecta > Coleoptera > Buprestidae > Agrilus > Agrilus mali. The sequence goes on along the minus strand of CM055663.1, from coordinate 9,360,832 downwards.
TTCCAAAAAATCACCCTGCATATTACGTATTTTCCAATTTCAGAAGAAGAAACTCAAGAAAAGAAAAACTAATCATCAGAATGAAAGTGAATGTGATGTGAATCTATGTTTTTTTTTTCAGGCCTAAGTTATAGCGTGGGTTCGCTTCGGTTCAAGGGTAGGAAAGCTGACGTCGATGGAGAAGCTGTAACAAAATTGAAAATTGCTGGTGCCATTCCTCTTCTTGTCTCCAGTACACCAGAGTTATGTTTCGGTTGGGAAGCCAGCAACCACATCACCGGGGTGACCAGGAATCCCTATAATCCAGCGTATTCGTCAGCGGGGTCGTCTGGAGGCGAGGTAAATAATCTTAAACTAGTGTACAACAATGTAAAGAGGTTGTTAACGTGAATCCCTAATTTAAATGGGTTTACGAACGTGGAAAAAATATTTAGTTTGGAAAGAGCGTGCATAGATTGATGAGGGCTGTTATATCATTTTATAAGTCTACTAGCAGCAATACCCGGCGTTGCTCGGGTAAAAATATATGACACGTTTAATGGAGCATTCTAGAATATTCGCGAATTTAGAACTATCCAGAACATCCCATAATGATTCAAACTAACTTTTCTAACTTTTTTTAACATCCTTAAAACTTTCATGAATGATCTTTAAGATTCTGGAACATTCTTGAACATTGCCAAATAATTCTGAAATGTTATAATAAAACATTATTTTACTTCTTAGAACATATTTGAACTGCCTATAACATTCTAAAAAAATATGCTTCATTCTCATCCCCACTCCGTGCTGTTTGCTGGGTGAGTAGTGACATCAGTAGACGCCTGGCAGGGATGACTAATCGATTGATAATAATTGATCAATTATCGACCACTGAGAGTTGAAGATCATTACAGTACTAATATCGCTATTGAAAAATGGGGATTGATGGTAGAAGGATAAAAATTAAGGGTTATATGTATTTTTTAATGCCAAATCATAAAAAAATAAAAAAGTAAAATTTTGTCCAAAAAATTAAAAAGTTAGGGGTGGACAACTCTTATCACTTAGGGGTATGAAAAATAGATAGTTCCCTATTCGCAGACCTACTGAATATGCATATAAAATTTCAGGAAAATCGGTCGAGCCATTTCGGAGGAGTTTAATTACAAACACCGTGACACTAGAATTTTATATATTAGATTAGAAGTTGAGAATTTTTCTGAAATGTTATCTTTACACACAAGAGCTACAAAGAAAAAGAACATAAAAAAAAAAAAATCAATTCAATTTTTCATTCCCGCAAATTATTTTTTGAAATACGATAGCCATACAATGATTTAAAATTTTTTCATGAACGCATACTACTACTACGACTACATAACGAATTTTGTGGACTGAGAAACTCCTCAGCATAGGCAACTTAACTTACACTGTTAGAAAACGATCTTCAAATAAAACGAAAATATGTAAGGAAACAGAGTTGTAGCTCAAATTTTTATGGAAACCCTCTAAATGTTGCCTCAATATTCCCTTAAAGGAGTAAACCAAGGGAACAATTATAATTTTAATTTTTTTAAATTCAAATTTAATCACAGCTTAAAAAGGAAAAAACAATGATTTCGTTAAAGTGGTTTTGAAATGTAAAGTAATATACAGGGTGTCCGATATGTATTAAAATAAAATTGTTTGTATTTTAATTGAAATATTTACAGGGTGCCCTCTTAGGGGCTGGAGCGTCTGTAGTAGGAATTGGATCAGACATTGCCGGTTCAATTAGATTGCCAGCCTTGTTTAATGGAATTTTTGGACATAAACCAACCCCAAGTAAGATATTTTTTATCAGAATTACATTAATTGATCTTTTAAAAACTCTAAACGCGTTTTTATGATACAATATTTTTTAATATTACTGGACCTTTGATAAACTTAAAAAACTTTAAGTTTGATAATATTAATTAATTAATTAAGAATATATTTATCAGTTGAACATTTTTTAAAACCTTTTGATTTTTTTAAAACTTCTATGACAATATAAAAATTTATAGGAGTGATTTCAATCGAAGGGCATTTTCCAAATTCACCCGGCAAAGAAAATTTTTCCGAATATCTTGTTATTGGACCCATGACAAGATATGCCGAGGACTTGCCCCTTATGACGAGGGTTTTATGTGAAGACCCAGCAGTACTTAAATTAAACGAAAAGGTAAAAAAAAAATTATAGCTGTCTTCCCTTCTGTTTGATATTTTCATAAGTCTACACAAACTTGAATGTGAGTAAAGATATGTGAAGATTATTCCACTAATTTATTATAATACTTTTTTAAAGGATAATTATTAGTAAATTTTATTATTATTGAGAGTAAGCTATAAAATTAAAATAAATTTGTGAAATAATCTCCACGTGTTTATTTATCAATTATCAAGATTACCTACTTAAGTTTTTTCTATTTGGGTAAATATTTAATTAGTAATCCAAAAGTAATAAAATAATGTTCTTTTTTTAATTTTATTTAATAGGTTAACCTGTCGAATCTTAAAATATTCCCCGTGAAAAATGTAAGCAACGCCTGGCTATATCCGTCAATATCCAAAGAAATTAGAAATGCTATCGACAAATCTACGAAACATTTCGAGGAAATTTATGGAGTGAAAACACGTTCAAAGCAATTTAATGGGTTAGAACAAATTTTTGATATGGGACTCTCCCTAATAATTGAAGCTAGTAAAAATGCTCCAAATCTTCTAAAAAATCCAGACAATAAAGACGTAAGCAAAAAATTTACAAATAATTAACAAAAAAGACAATAGTGTAACAAACAATAATATAATCTAGATCTTCGTATGCCACCCTTTACTCCTACCCCTGCTTCTAATAAACCCTTAGATAGTCCTGTCTTCTTATTTGGCCTACTCCTTCACCCCCCTTATAAAAATACAGTTTTTTTATTTTCCAGAATGAGCAAAACCCCTGGATGGAATTATTGAAGGCAACGATGTTATTATCTGACTTAACCCTTAGTGGATCCGTTTTCCAACTGGCGAGATGCAAAGATGGTTTTATGTCAAAAGATAAAGTAGAAGAATTTTCCAAAAAGGCTGCTAATCTCAAACAAGAAATTACAGTAAGTATTTTTTTTACTAGCGCAGTTGGGGATAGGAGACTAAAACAAGTAATAGTTCCAAAGCCCAATCAAAAGTGTCTATTCTGATACTTTCCCCGCAGCCCATCAGAAATAGTCCTTAAACCGACCCTGTCTGTACCTGTTCGTTTCTTTCTAGTTTTTGAATTCAATTTTCTATTGAAACAACTCGATTTCAATTTCAGAAAGAGCTCGGTACAAACGGCGTGATATTCGTGCCCTCATTTACTTCTGCCGCTTTTAGAAATGGCCAAGCGTTGGTAAAAGGGCGAGGATATTTATATTTAATGATCAGTAACGTACTTGGTCTTCCATCGACTCAAATACCTACTGGATTCAATAAAAAAGGATTACCAATTGGCTTCCAAGTAAGTGAACAACCCAACACTTTGTTTACTTTTATGAGTATTACTGCCAATTATAATAAAACGAATTAATAATAAACTACAAACAGCACTACTAACGCCATCTGTTGTGGGTTGAAACATTTTAAAGAATAAAACTTAAACTGTTAATAAAGCGAATTTAAAAAGCCTCAAAGAGAAAATTTCGTATAAAAAAACAAACAATTAATCAATTTTTAATTCATATTATGTTTTTTTAGGTAGTGGCAGCCCCCCATCAGGACAGATTATGTTTTGCAGTAGCTAAAGAATTAGAAAAACGATTTGGTGGTTGGATTGCTCCAAATTAAAAACATTTTGGGAGCAATTTTGAGGGGGATACTTAACTGGTGATATTTTTTATAACTAATATTGTCTAGTTTTATAAATCATTGTTAAGTTTTGTATATAAATGTACTTTATTTATATTAAATAAAAATAAAATTTTCAAATTATTTACCCACGTTATTTTGCTTCTGTTTTCGACTGACGGTTCAAACCTTATGAAGACATACTTAAACAATCATAAGGCGAAACTATTTATTAATGAATATCATATAGGAGGGGGGGGCAAAAAAAAAATATATATATATTCTTTTTTAATTTTACTTATGCTTGTGGGGTATCATTGAAAACAACTTTGCAAGGAGAACACAAATATGAATTTTATTATTTTTTTAATTATTATTTTTACTGTCTATATTCAAAGATCAATTTTTAAAAACGATTAAACCAATTTTGATAGGAAAATATGGTCTGGGCTATTTTTTAAATAATTACAACAATTGTATTTTTATTATAAACAATTAACGACATTTTTCCTTCAAAATTTTACCAAGACGAAATTGCTGATAAAAGCTACTATTAAAATGGCACCGTTATAAAATTTCTTTCTCGTAATTTTCTCAAAGACAAATTGTTGAAAAGTGTGAATAAGAATAAATAAAATTCGAAGGTATGTGAAAGGACCTCCAGCTGAATCCCGAATCGACTTTTAGATTAGGGTTAGAAAATAACAAAAAAAAGGGAACTTTTGCTAGGTCATTGGTATAAATGCAAAGGGCGGAGCAAGTTTCGTTGCTGGGGGCACTTATCGAATTCATCATCGACACAAGCCGACCGGTACCGGTGTAAAAAACGCGTTAGCTGAAGAAAGAAAGCGATAGTAATGTAACACTGACACTGGCAAGGTCGTTTTCTTTGTATGGGGTCCATTTTAATAGCGATACAAACGACAAAAAGAGTCCACAGATGGTTTTTAACCATCTGTGACCTTTTTGACTCGTCTGGTCCGCTGGATAACATGTGTTTTTTATAATTTTAAATGAAAAACTTAACACCACTGTGGTCGAACGTCGAAGGGGACATTAGAGTAGGTACCCAGTACTAAAAAATAATCTGATTCGAACGGTAGGTAGCCCCTGTGAAAGAATATTTGCCGTGCTGTGATTTTTATGCAATCAAATTTAGTTTTTTATTTTGCAACTACGTAGTACCGAAGAGGTCACTCCAACTGGTATGTTTATATCTATAATATCATTTATTGATAACAAAAGGCACCATAAATAGTTAATAATATAATTAACAAAATATTTGATTGGGATTTATTAGTTTTCAAAATTGTTTTTGTAATTTCTTCAGAGAGGGAGGTCTTAATTCTTTATTAAATTATTTGAAAAGTTCACCTTTGGCTCCCCATATTTAATAAACCAGATTCTGATTTCTTGAATTAATTTACTAGGTATTTGCAAAAAAATATTACAAAATGCTTTATCACCCACAGTAACAAAAAAACTAAACAATTAAAATTTTTACATTACTTAAAATTTTTCGTCTCACTGATTAAAGTATCTGAATACGAATTGTGACAAAACAATGATGAATAACTGTTGATATTTTTTTTAACGATAAGACTTACAATTAATTTTATTTACGCCAAAATATTACCTAAGTACTTCTTATTGGAAGTATTTTTTATTTATTGATTTGCAAATTGACAGAAAAATGATAATTCGTTATCAGACATTTATGGAAGCGGTACTGATCGCTGATTATAAAATCGATTCATCGGAAACTGATAATAAATTCTGTTGAAACAGTGATTCTAAAAGTACCTACTACGACACAAGTACAAAAAAAATATTTATACAATTAATTTTTAAAATATGGTTACTTTGGGGTCATTTAGAATATGTCATCAAATCATGTTATAATATTTGTTGTTTTTTTATTTGTTTATTGGCAAGGGACTGTTGAGTAGGTATAATTGTGAAATAATTAAATTCGTTTAAATATTACGTTATTTTGTACAATGATATCTCGACCTCCCGCGGATTTTACGAAGTACGTCACCACCAAAGAGCAAAGGTCTTGATGAGAGATCCGTTTAAACCAGATTTAAGCCGTTTTTATCAATATTTCTACTGTTTCATTTGCTGCTTATTATTAAACTTATTATTTTAAACACGAAAAATCACTCGGAGAAAATTACGATCACAATATTTATTAATAATACAAAAATCCGTAAGTACAGCGCAAATTACCTAATTAGAATAAAAGTCGAAGGATAGGTACTACTGAGTACATACCTACAATAAGGGGACATCCATCAATTATGTGAGCTCAAAAACGGGGAGGGCACGAAAAAATCTTGTCAAACCTCAGTTTAAAATTTGAGATTTTTTTCTTGTCAATTAAAAACTCTTCACAGGGTAAATCTCATGTAAGGAGGAGGAGGAGGGGATACTTAAAGCATTCATTTGTTTAAATTCAATTTGGTCTTAATTTTTTTCTTCTATCACTAAATAGCTATGCCCGCGACTTCGTTCGCGTGGAATATCTAGTGAATTTCGGCAGCATTTAAAATTTTTTTCCCCTATATTTTTATTTTCTGGGCCGTCAGCCTTTTTGCCGACGTCATTACACAAAAACTTTCATTCCTTATTTTTGTCCCCTTTAGGGTAAATTTTTTACAAACATTGAATGTCGTATTTATTTTTATCTAATCAAACGCCTAAAAAATAAGTTTCAAGCCTCTAGCTTTATATCTACTTATCTATCTCTGTACCAAATTCTCATTTAAATCGGTTCAGTAGTTTGGGCGTGATTGCGTAACACACAGACAGACAGAGTTACTTTCGCATTTATAATATTATGGATTAATATTGTTTAATTATAGTTTAAAATAGTTTATGTAGCATAGTATTCAATTACTTTTATTGATCCAAATAAACAAAACCTCTATAACTTTTTACACTTAATATTTTAATTTTCTGGGCCGTAAGCTTTTTGGACGACGTCATTACACAAAAGCTTTCATCGGCTAATTTTATCCCCTTTAGGGTAAAATTTTTACAAACATTGAATGTCGTATTTATTTATATCTAATCAAAAGCCTAAAAAATACATTTCAAGCTTCTATCTTTAAAAATTACGGAATTTCCGCACAAAATTTCTTATTTCAACCCCTTACAACCCTTTTTTCGCATTAAAAATTGCATATGTCCTTTCTCAGGCTCTAGACTATATCTGTACCAAATTTCATTTAAGTCGGTTCAGTAAATTTTAGGCGAGATTGTGTAGCATACAGACAGAGTTACTTTCGCATTTATAATATTCCGCCAATTCATTTTCATCGATTTTCCCATGGAAATAAGATATTTTCCCGCAGTAAAACGTAGCCTATGTGTTAATCCAGGGTGTCAGCTAGCTCCATACCAAATTTTATTAAAATCGCTCCAGCCGTTTAGACGTGAAGGAGTAACAAACATACACACTCACAAACTTTCGCCTTTATAATATTAGTGTGAAGTGTAATAACAATAACCCACTAACGAGAATTATGATTATAGAATTTAATACGAGCCTAATAAACAGTTGGAATTCTCAGTTGGTGACTTCCCATTTCTCTGTGTATTACATAGCTCAATTTATGTTCTATAGACATACCTATGAGCTCTAACGCACTCGGATTGGGCCAAATATGTTAGATCTATTAAAAGTAAGTTGAAAAAAAATTATAAGACATTATGTATATCGGAATAACAAGACACTTCGTTCGTGTTGTATTTACATACCGTAACCTTGCGATCCTAAAGAATCAAACAAAATCCTGACGTAAAAATGAAAACAAACTGAAAACATTTGCTAAAATTTAATTTTAAAACAATTTTCTAGTTCAATCCAGAGATATGTACGTCTATAGGATAGGGTAGCTTGAAAATTATCACCCTGTATATTGTTCCAATCGCGATACGTACTCTTCATTTTAAAAGAAATTAAACATACACATAGCTCTTTAAAATTTAATTTTACTAACGGCTAATATAGTTAAACTAGTTTATATTTATTTCCATTAATATCTACCTACCTGCCTATATACCTATAAAGTACATAAGTACATTACCGATCGGTCTCAAAATGGAAATAATAATACTAATATAGAGCAGGTCACGAAGTGGGAACTAAAGATGCAAAATTTTATGAGGTCACAAGTGGGAAGACACCAAAAAGATACTTTAGTAATAACTTTTATAATATAACAATTTTTTAATTATGTATTTACATAATATTAAACTAATTCGTTAATTGTGATTAAATAAGTACTGATTTTACAATAAATAATAATTAGTTTCAATGACCATAAAGTGATATGCATAGTCAATGCACGATCTGGATGTCGCAGAAAACTTTGAACCATGTGACATATATATGTGTAATTAACATAATAATTAATGATAGTAACCATTCCATTACTAATAATATACTTATACATTATTATTATGTAATACGTAAACATGACATAATCACCAGTAAACCCTACTTCCGGTATCTTTTTAGGCTAAAGAAAACATAAAGATAAACAAAAATGATTCTCTTCAAAATTCGTTAATTTAATTCAGAACTATGTCACAAATAATTTAATTATTGAAAAATAAAGAAATTTTATATTGATTAAAAAATTTAACTATTTTTTATTATTAATAAAATCTTAGTTGGGCTTTTAAGAATCACAGGTTTTCTGACATGACATTCTTTAAATGTTTTTAATGTATTTTGGTACCCTGAAATCAAATGTGAAAACAGATAGGGAGAAGAGGGTTAATCTACATTGGCCAAACAGGGAGAACATTTAAAAAAAGTATAATAGAACGCAAGAATAGTTATGTAAAAAACAAAACAGATCCAACATATGCGAACCATGTAACTGCAGAAGGACATAGTTTTAATGAAAATTTCGAGATTTTACATATAAATAATAAAGGACAAAAATTAACGTTATTAGAAAACTTGGAAATAAACAGATATAAAAAACTTGGAATAATTTTAAATGACCAAGTAGAATGTAACAACTATCTTATACTGAATTTGTTTTAACCCAATACCACCCCTTATTATCAGTAGCTATTTAAGGACCTGAAGTAGTTTTCATAGTAAGTAGTAAATACTCAATAGCCTGAAGAAGCCTAAGTTAAAACGAAACATGTTGCTAAATTAATAAATAATTTGTGAAAATCACATACAAGTGTTTTTATTCTTTAACAATGGATTTTCATCAAGTAAAGGTCGAAACTATTCAATAATATGTGTAGTTAAAAAAATGTTAAAATTGATTACAGTACCTACGCAAAAATTGTATTGTATCCCCTCTAAAGTAGTTCTAGCATATAATTAACTTTAATTACCATAAGGCCCCCATTTCAATAGGGCTACAGAATGAGTGAGCCATGGGCATAAAATCCTGCTAAGTTTTTTGACGACTGAAAAGTACAACTCTTTTTTTTACTGGAAATATACCTATCGCCCATTGAAAAATCCAAATTGATTTAGAGAAAATACAAGCAAAAGCCTTATCTTTAAGTTGCCAATTAAATACTAGTCATTTCATTTGACGGGCAGCTTTTAATCTTGTAAATTACTATCAGTAGTTTCTCAAACCTATTCGTACCCCACACACCTTTATTATTTTTAACTACTTTTAAAAGCAGTTTAGTTGTATAAGTAACACACAATCAGTTTTATTAGTTAATTACCTACATAGGTACCTACGATATAAAAATTCTGTTTAGGTACTAATCCTGTCTAATTCAACAACTTACGTACGTACTTTATCCCTTTGCAGGATTCCGAATTAAGAATTTCAAGTAAATCCATAAGTAAATAAAAGCCCCACGAGTTTAACGAATGAACAACAATAACAAATTAAACTGATTATTAATTTATCAATCACTAAATTGTAAATCCATAAAATACATCGAGTTAATAAGTGAGTGCAATAAATTTATTGGAAAATCCAACGATATATATGTGTAATTGTTAAAAAAATAACTTTTAAATTTCTTCTTTTTAAATTTTTGAAGCTCATTGTGGTGTCGATATTTTAATAGTATAATTTAATATGAACGTCTTAATTTGCATGAGTATTTACAAAAAAAATCAAATTAAGTACCACAGGTTGATAATGCTAATGAAGGTATTGAAAAACAATGCTTTTGTAAAGAAAAAATGTTTTAACGTATATAGGTATTACTTTTTTATCTACTCGCTGCATATACATATGTATTCCTTATCTTGACGTTAATGTTTTACGTTCAAATTAGAAAACAGAACTTTATGTGCCATACATACACTTCAAAAAAACAAAAAAAAACGCAATAATATGAAGCAAGCTTTTAATTGGTATTATTTTTGTGAAATACCTATATTCTCCAAAAACTCACAAACCAGTTAAAGTTGGTTATAAAATATACATATATATATACAGGATGTCGATAAAAAAGGTATCACAGGGAAGCAGGGAGCTGAAAAAGGGACTATTTGAAAGAGTATTGTGTGTAATTCTTTATATAAACTTTTAGAATTTTAAGAATTATTGATGTTCACTAAACAATTAAACACCTTTTCTCTCTCACTTTCCACAATTTTTTAGACGTTTATTTTGATTCAGTTTCCAAATTTTTAACTTAGTTAAAATTAAATTGCTTACATAGTTTTATGTGTAATATTCAATAGTTTCAGAATTTTAGGAATTATAAACGTTCACTTAATATTTAAGAAAGTCTTTGAATAAACTTTGGAGTACTGCATCTTTTCTCTCTCACTTTCCACAATTTTTTAGACGCTTATTTTAATTCAGTTTCCAATTTTTTAAATTAATTAAAATTATATTGCTTATATAGTTTTGTGTGTAATATTCAATAGTTTCAGAATTTTAGGAATTATAAACGTTCACTTAATATTTAAGAAAGTCTTTGAATAAACTTTGGAGTACTGCATCTTTTCTCTCTCACTTTCCACAATTTTTTAGACGCTTATTTTAATTCAGTTTCCAATTTTTTAAATTAATTAAAATTATATTGCTTATATAGTTTTGTGTGTAATATTCAATAGTTTCAGAATTTAAGGAATTATCAAAGTTCACTTAATATTTAAGAATGTCTTTGAATAAACTTTGGGGTCCTGCATCTTTTCTCTCTCACTTTCCACAATTTTTTAGACGCTTATTTTAATTCAGTTTCCAATTTGTTAAATTAATTAAAATTATATTGCTTATATAGTTTTGTGTGTAATATTCAATAGTTTCCGAATTTTAGGAATTATAAACGTTCACTTTATATTTAAGATAGTCTTTGCAAAAACATTGGGGTCCTGCAACTTTCCTCTCTCACTTTCCATGATTTTTTAGACGTTAATTTTTAAATGTTTCAGATCAATTGGTAAAGAAAGCCATAGTGGCTTCAATTGTAACGATAACTCAAAAGTGTCAGGGAGGAAACTAAAAGCTGAAAGACATCGTGTATACTACGTATATGAAATATTTTTTTTGTAATTATTAATTAAGAATTATTAACGTTCAATCTTATTTATTAATAAGATGTATTTATTAAATTTACATATAAAAGATAAACTACAAAAATATAACAAGCTAAAATTATTTACTTTTATTATTTGAGTAAAACATTGTCTTCTTCAATCCTAAACAATCACTATACACAATTTTTACTTTCTTTTAATTCATGATTCGTATTTAAAGTAATACAATGTTCATATTAAATTTACATGAACTGAGTTAAGCAATTGTTACAACAAATTGAAAACCTGAAAATTGTAAAATATTTTAGATAGAAATCCACTCCATGCTTTCTGTTAAAATTTTTGAAATATAAGGAATATACTGACTATAGATAACAACAATGTAACTGCTTTAATTTGTTTTATTACTTTGCAATTTTTTTTACGCAAGGAATGATAACTAACTAAATCACATTATCAGAGTGAATTGTTTGAATTTCATAAACTTTAATATTAGCAGAAAAAAATATAAATTCATCCAAAACAAGTTGACAAATAAAGACTTCTGATTCATTGGCAAAGTTCCCCTCCTTTTAATAATAATAAGTGTATATATTTATCAATTGAGATAAGACAATTTAAATGGTCAGAAAAAAAATAAGAGTAGGTACGTGAGTAATGGGAGGTGATCTCTATCTAATAATAAAAAATATTTTGAATCCTTCACATACAATCCACATTCATTATCAGTACTTACAATGTATTAAATAATGAATGTTTTCTAGAAAAGTTTAATTTAAATACATAATTTTGATTTTTTTTTGCAAAATTCTATTGTGTTCAGAACATACTCTACATTTTCTCTGTTAAATTAAAGGTTTTTAAGCGCATTTTGAACTCCTAAAAGGAGGAAACTGAGCTTATATTTGAAATTTTTGCGTTTAATTATTACTTTACAATATATTTATTTTAAATTTCAACAATATTGTGTATCACTTAAGTCCCAAAACTTAAAAATTTACAAACTTACATACGTTCTAAAATAATTAAATGTAACCTGTATGTTACTTATTTTTATACTTTCATCCTTTTACAATAAAAAAAAAAACTAATTTTATATAAAACGAGAGTACCATTGGCTAAAGCCGTACAATTTTGACCTCAATTTTTAGATTCTCATCATGAGGAAAACGTCCTGTATTTTACTTAAACAGTGTGAAATATGAAAAAATATATAGTCATTTTTTTGTAACATTGGGGGATTGTCGCCACTTTCCTCAGCTTATAGATACTCCTCCTTTGTCCATTGAAGGAGGGTAAAGTTCAATGGGACATTTTCCGATTTCATGTCAAATTTTTCCACCATGCAGTCTACTTACACTTACACTCCTAATTTTTCTTTCAGTTTTTGTGGACTGAGTTTTATAAAGAAATTTTTATTTTGTTTTATTGCTGGAAATGAAGTCAAAACAATTTCTTTTTTTGAAAAGAGCACGGTTTCCAGAAGTGAATATAATTCTTTAATAAGAAAAAACAGCCCACTGAAACTTTGTATTATATGTGATAGTTCTCAAAGAAACCGATTTTCCGGTATAACCGGATGTAAATCGAACTTGAAATTATTTTTTAAAGAAGCGGCATAAACAATAACCAAATGAGCCCAAGTTTCAGAATATAATTCCTTCTACTAATTCATATACTTCTTATAGCCCATCAACTTGAAAAACCCTGTATACCCACATAATATGATATATTATAGAGAATTTTGAAAGGAAAATATATTTCTAAAATCCATAAAGAGAACGTTGAGACCATGTTTACTTACAATTACATGTATATACATATTAGTGTAATCAAAGAAAATAAGTTTGTTTATATGTAATTGGTAATAACTAAAAAACGTCTACCTAGAACGAGATTGTCTCGAGGGCAACTAATCGTGTGCTTAAACGCCTTCCCGAAAAATCGGTTTCTTTGAGAACTATCACATGTAATGCAAAGTTTCTATGGGCTGTTTTTTCTTATTAAAGAATTATATTAACTTCTGGAAATCGTGCTCATTTCAAAAAAAGAAATTGTTTTAACTTCATTTCCAATAATAAAACAAAAGAAAAATTGCTTTATAAAACTCAGTCCACAAAAACCGAAAGAAAAATTAGGAGTGTAAGTGTAAGTAGACTGCATGGTGGAAAAATTTGACATGAAATCAGAAAATGTCCCATTGAACTTTACCCTCCTTCAATGGACAAAGGAGGAGTATCTATAAGCTGAAGAAAGTGGCGACAATCCCCCAATGTTACAAAAAAATTACTATATATTTTTTCATATTTCATATTGTTTTAGTAAAATACAGGACGTTTTCCTCATGATGAGAATCTAAAAATTGAGGTCAAAATTGCCCTTTATGGAAAAGTTTACCTTATTTAGCTATATATCGAGTCTTTTTGACATGAGTGCATTTTTTTGTACTGTCCTTTAGACTTTAGATGTAAAAAAAATTAAAAATAGAAAAAGTAAACTGCTAAAAAAACCGCTCATGTTAAAAAAACTCTGTATAGTAAAAATAGGGTACAATTTTCCAAAAAAAAAAACCTTGTGGACCTTAGTTTGTCGATTTTTAATATCTATTACAGCATTAAGTTAGTATTCTGTGTTTTATTAAAACAATGAGAAATATTGAGGGTCACTTTTTTGTGGTACCCATTCATTCTTTACATTTAAGAAGTTTTATTCCCTTTAAGTTTCTCAGAGTGATAGTTTTTGAGAGCAATAGTTACAAATAAAAGTTCCTAGATACTAAAAATTTGAGAGGATATTTCAGAAGTCAATTGCATCATTTTTTTTTTCTTCAACCCCATCAACCCCTAAAATAGTTGTAGTTTCCTGAAGGGTTCTCCACAAAACCAATGAGATTAAGTAAGGCATAAATAAAATTGCAAATTTCATCGTTTTCTAAATAATTAAACGTAAATCACCCTAAATATTTTAATTAATACCTACGTGTGCCCTTCGACATATAAAAAAAAGATGTAGATACATGTTTAATACTCTTACTCAAATAATTAATATTTTTTAACGTTATTACCCCTTTTCCTTTACTGCTACAGTAATAGATTTTAAAATTGTTACAGTTACACCATTTTCTTTTATAAAAGTTTAATAAACACAAAATAATACGCAAATTATGTTTTGTTAACAAGTGATAAATATTGTAAATGTTCCAGTAATCTTTTTTTTTTTTAATTTGATGTGTGTGTGTGTGTTTGTGTGTGCCAGATTAAAATGTAATGGCTGGTATCACCATGATGTTACAAAACAAACAAAAAAGGCATGTAAGAGACACATTGTTTAATATAATTAAAAACTATATTTGTACACTTGCTGGCTTACATGTGTACGATTAAAACAAATATTAATAAATAATATTGAAGCAATTGGATTCAAAAGTCAAGTGATAACTGGAAACCGGTTATATCCAGTTACGAGGTCAAGTTAATTCTTCTCTTATCTCTCTTATCTTGGCCCCACTGTCTGAAAAAATGTCAGAACTGGATTTTACCGGTTTCTAGTGACTTTTAAACGACTTTCTTTCTGCTACTTTCAGCCTAAGTTGCCTCCCATTGACGGAAATGTAAGCATTCGAAAAACTAAGAAACGCACTTATATGCACTCAAATCCAATTTTCACAAAATTATATCGAAAAAACATAAACAATACCTCATTACCCTCGACCTCACTACATTATACAATACTTACAGTTACGTAAACGAATTTATAATGAATAAGAAATTTAATTACCGTTCCAGACGTTCTCATTTTTACCCCAGGTAAGTTTGTATGTTTAACAGCCTGCAGCATCCACCCTATTGAACAGATTATGGCGTATTTGATGTGTTCGTCTTGAGTGCGCGCTTATTACAGATTAGTTTAAGTCACAAAAAATACTATGAAGAACACTAAGGTGCCCCATGGAAATGGACTATTATATAAATTATAGGGGAGCGTCTATTAATTATGTGAGATACTTTTATTGTAATTTTTATCCTTCCCTTCTCCTTAATGAAAGTTGATTAGATGTAGTGAAGGCTCCCCATCCTCCCACATCACATTTATTTCATAATGAAAGGAAATAAAGTTATTTATAATAATGACTCCCCCTCCCTTTAAATAATTTTTGATGAAATTTTGCTGGATTCTTCCCTCCCATTTTGAGATCATTTAATTCATAAAAACTGTGGCACAAACTATTTAAAAAAAAAAAACGTAAGGGAAAAAGGGGTTTCGTTACAATCCGTAACTGTATTCTAATCTAATTGTAGTGTAGTGTAGGGTACATAATATTTTATTTTGTAAATGTAGTTGTTTATTATAATTTATAGTGTACGCCCTATTTTCCTCAATATTTTTTACATACAAATCCGTCCCAACAGTATCAGCAAGAAAATAAAACATAACCGTGTTATCAGCACGTCAAATAAATCATTTAATACTTGTAACGTCTGTGTTAAACAACCACTTTACAATATCGCAAATCTTAGCGTGTGTATTTAATGCCTAATGCTCGTTGTCTAGTAAATATTTTCATTTCGACGCTTGCAGCGGTAACAACAACCAATAAAAAAGAACATCAAACATACAAGATTATCAATTTTTGTAGTTTGCGACAGTTTAACTATATTTTATAATTTTGTGAAAGCGACTTCTTTCTACGTTGGTAACAATGTTTTATTGCGATCACAGATTTTTGGAGGGTAATCCCCTACATTACTACTACTACCCTCATCATTATCCGCAAAACCACTTCGTACCTCATTTTTTCCCTGGGCTGGACCATTTGGAAATTGAGGAGTCAACTATGCCACTTCCACCAACGAGTCCACAAGTAAGTTTTTTTTATTTAAATATATTTAAAAAATGTTTAAAGTTTAATAAGATACGTTTTTTATCAATCGAAAAATTTAATTCAAAATAAAAAATATTTTTCAATCGTATATTTTTTTTATACAAATATATTTCGAAATTTCATTTAAGAAAACTGCTAATAAAAAATTGAATTATTGGAAAATAAAAAGGGGACAAATATCAAAAAATAATCGATTATGATAACAGTTAAACACTAAATAAATTCGTCAATAATTTCGACAAATCAAACTAAAGAAAGGAAGATAATAAGCACTCAATACTTGTCTCTTCGTCATTTTTTAATAATACAAAATGGAGTTGTAAAAACCCAAACCCAGAAATTTATACTGCGCGTTTAACATGTTACTAATTTAATTTTTAATTAAGTACGTAAAAGTAATCTGCAGTGAAAATAAATTAAATCATTCGCATGGGGATTTTCTCCATTTGTTATTCTTACTAGTCTATGTCATCACAATTTCAGGAACGTGCAAAGTTTGCTTTTCAAAGATTGTAGAAGGTTAAAGGTTTTTAAGTTTATATAGTAGACTTTACACAATATTTCATGGTAGATACCAAAATGTGTCAATGGTAGAATTTTTACAGTTGAAGTGTACAGTAATAAAACATCACTAAAACCTTAATAAATGTAGAAATCAGACTTTGATAAGGCTTATAAGGTACTTTATTAAATTAAAAAATCTATACCAACGTCTCTTGTTTTTTCATGCAACGAAATCTTGGTATCGGTTTTATAATTTAATAATAATAAGTTCCGTACCTATTCTTATTTGCAGGGAAGAAAAAACTCTAAACACTACCTAAAATCCAGAATTTTGCATAAAAACGTGGTCTTTAAATTTTGGATTTCAGTCAGTTTCAAAAACCTCCATTTGATTTTTAAGAATTAAGAATAAAAATTAAAATGATTTAATACCACAAGTTCATACATTTGAAAACTACACATCAATGACGTTTTTCTTATATAGATAATTCAAAAAATATTTTCAAAAAATCTTCAAAATCAATTGTAATGGTTCCCTTCATTTCAGTATCTCTTACGCGAAAAGCATCCGTAAAACGCAATATTTGTACGCAAATAACTATAAATTGGTCAATAGTAATCCTTTTCCCATTAGCTGTATCCGTAATAGACATCAATAATTTAACAAACTCAGGGGTAAATCTGTAACCCATTTGGTGTAATGCCAGCCCAAGTTCTGGTTCTTCAATGTAACCAGATCGATTTTTATCATAAGCATAAAATATTGCCAACCATTGATTGATATACACGTATAACTCTTGGAATTCGTTAATATCGATCGTACCATTTTTATCGCGATCAAACAGCCCAATCATGAGTTTGCAGCATGTGTCTGAAAAGTGTTTACCCTGCGCATTTTTTAACGCCAATCTCAATTCTTCGGTTGTTATTTTACCAGAATCGTCTTTGTCGACTATATGAAAAGCCTTTACTATTTTCTGCAGAATTTCTTGGGGATAGGGAGGTGATTGGGAGCGCAGGGGGGGATAGTTTGTGGTACAATTATCCATTTTTATATGAGGGAATAAATGCGGAAAATTTGAGAAAATTTTACAACTAAACTTCAAAATATAAATTGTCAATTTTTATTAGAATGACAAGTTATATACAGGGTGATTTATTAAAAAAACGAACACTGTAAGTACAGAAGTAGTACAAAATTTATAATCAAAATTGTTTAATATATCTTATTTAAAATCACCCTGTATCTATTTGTACTTTAATTACTTCAGGAAATACCTAGTAGTTTAAATGAAGCCCTATCATTTAATTAATTTTGCAAATTTAAATATAATTTAATTTCTTTTTTGTTACAGAGTGATAGCGAAAATTCTGTCTGTAGTGTAGAAGTACCATACAAAGAATTGAAAACAATCCGATCACAAAATAGTTCGAAATCAGATTGCCGTTGCCATTGGATTAATTGTGGATTGGGTTTTGAATCTTTGGATTTATTGGCTAACCACGTTAGCCGGGTTCACGCAGCTAGCGGTCCTGGAGGTCTTTTTTATTGTCGTTGGGAGGGATGTACCAGAAATAATAAAGGATTTAATGCAAGGTACTTTTCCAACTATTACGATGTATAAAATTAACCACTTTACCTCCTTCGGATAACTTTAAAAAAGTTGATTTAAAATATATGTATACTCGTAATCGTGTGGGGACGATCAATAAAAATTCTTTGTAGTTTAGCTTAATGATTTGAAAGCTTCTTCAATTAATTTTTTATGTACGTTTTGATCAAAATATCAATTAACAACTAACATATAAAAATTGGACTTTAGCATACGTTTGTTTCAAATTATATGAACTGTTTGTTGTTAGGATTACTTAGTTACAAAGTTCGTTTTAAACTCACATAAAAATTTAGAACCAAATCGTTCGATAAGTAGAACATAAGCAAAAATGCCAACTTTTTATAACCCCTTTCATAGTAAAATATAAAGTAGCTTTTGATAACAAGTCTTCTGGCTGGATTTTACATAATCTGTTCTATAAAATTGATTCCCATTTAAAATTCAGTTACACGCTCTTAATCAACTGATAATAAAGTAAATAGAAATAAAATAGCTTTATTGTTTTAGTATTTAAAAAATTGGATACATATATACTGTAAAAATATTACTTAATTGAACACAAAAGAAATTGTGCCATCATTTTCTATATTCTACCAATTTATTGTTTCTTTGAAATAGAAAATTTGAATAATAAATTTACAATAAATTTTTTTATAAATCTAATCGGGATTTGTTATCTAAGCCCACTTTCAATTGTTAGAAATTGTTTTCCTTTTAATTGCGTTAATAATAATTTAATACAAAGAAAGTTGTGACATTATTTTCGATATTCTAATTATTTATCGTTCTTCGAAAAAGAAAATAAAATGCAGCTTCAAATAATAAACTTACAGATAGATTTTTTATGCAAGTCTAATCGGAGTTTGCTATCTAAACCCAATTTAAATAGACAAAAATTATGTTCCATTTGTAGTGCACTAATAAAAATTTAATTTTCATTCTCGATATTCAGTATCTTTCCGAAAGCGAAGAAAAAATGGAAACTTACAGATTTTATCACAATAAAACACAAAACTTTATTAATAATAGTAACAATTGTTTCGCCAAACACTGGCTTCATCGGACTTCGAGTACTTACTACTCTTGTTACTATTATTATTAATAAAGTTTTGTGAAAATCTCAAGTTTTGTATTTTATTGTGATAATGGACTCTCATCTCATGTAAACATAACCGGACTTTACAGGTACCTAATCTAAACCCAGTTAAAAATAATCTTTTTGATAATTAAAAAGAAAATCTTTAAATATTGCAAAAATAAGACAGGGCTTGTATAATAATAATAATTAATTTCAACTAAATTTGGTAATGAGAATTCGGTAAATAAATGCAAAATTGAACCTACAAACACCTGCTTACTTTTAAATATAAACCTTAATCTTAACCCATTAAATACATTTAATTTTAACAATGAGATAATTATAAGACAAACAAATAAAATGTTAATTAATTAGTTAATATTATAAACTTACCATTCATTAGAGAAGCATGCACCTAAATAAAAAACAACACCAAATTTCCCCACAAATAAGCACTTACACTGTATTGTTCAAAAAAACACTAATCAGTTCAAAATCTTGTGATATACTTTTCGACAATTAACAATAAGCTGTCCGATTAAAGACACGTTTAACACGGAATTTTTGCTTGTACACAAATTTTTAAATGTGAAGTTTTATCGTCGTGTTCGGCACGATACTATTGCGCATTTGAGAATGACTTTCATTGTCCTTGAGTGGCTCAAGGATACTATGATGTTCATTCACAAGCAAATAATTGTTGTTTATGACATAAAACGGGCATTTGTTAAACTTAACAAACAAAATGAAACTAAAACGTTAAAGGTACCCAAATAATAAACGTCCTTTGAATATTTCAGGGACAAAAGATAACTTAAATTTTAAACTGCATTTATCAATCAATGACAATATGTACATATTTTTTATTTAATTAATTATTTTTTTACAAAAAATTAAAAAAATAGTTTTCTTAATTTCCCATAAGTGTTAATTGTTTAATAAACTTTTCTGTTACCCAAAGTTTATTACTATTTTTAATGGGATAAATAATCGTTCAAGAATTTCTATTAATAATGATGCAAGGCCATTAACATTAGTTAAAAAAATTAAATCAGATTGTTTTTGTTGTTATAGGTACAAAATGTTAGTCCACGTCCGGACCCACACTAACGAGAAACCCCATAAGTGTATTCAATGTGAAAAATCATTTTCAAGAGCAGAAAATTTAAAAATCCACGTTCGTTCACACAGCGGGGAAAAACCGTACATTTGTCCGGTTCCTGGATGCAACAAGGCATATTCAAATTCGAGTGACCGATTCAAACATACCAGGACTCATCAAGTAGAAAAACCGTACCAATGCAAAGTACCCGGTTGCCCAAAACGGTACACGGACCCCAGCAGTCTACGAAAGCACGTCAAAACGTACAAACATTTTGTCAACGAAGAGAAGCATTTGTCAGAAAACATTTCGAAAGTAAACGAGTCAAGAAACGTAAGCGTTATTGTATCTACCGCCAATGACCGAAATAATGAATTACATTTAAAACCTGAACAACGTTTATCACCAATTATAAACGAGACGTCAGTAAATAACTGTAATTGTAATTGTACCCATAAAAATTGCTGCATATCTGTAGGAGAAAAAGACTGCATCTCGTACGAAAAAATGATTTGTACGAATTTTAACGCAGTCTCGTGGAATATGTTGACCACATATGCCACAAAGAAAGACATTTATAAACCCTATGACCTAAAGGAAGAAGAAATGGAAATTGACCTACCTTTAGACTTAAGTATAAGTGCCAGAGAATTATTGTAGTATTTATTATAAGTACTTATTTTGTGTTCATCTTTTTATGTACGTGTTATAAATGTTAATTATTATTGATGTATTTTCAGAGTTTGTATTTATTTATTACGAATAAAAACGTTTATGAAATAATTTTTAATATTGTTTGTTCTAATAAGTTCCTAAATTCGATTAGTACCTAACTATTTTTACAAGAGAAGTAAACATTTTAAATTAAATTTTAATGCAAGCATTCAAAACATTCGAATTAAGTTAGAAAATTTCAACAAAGTAGTAAATGCATAGATTAGAAAGTTTAACCATGAAAAATTTATTAAAAACTTTTCAACTTATGTACAATTTCTTTAAACGTATAATATAAAAAAAAGTTCACTAAATGTTGTAATTAAAAAAAATAGTAAGTTACAGAATTCAAATAAGTTATACTTTTGACACTGGATTGCGAGTAAAATATTTACTTTACTTTACATTTTTCTTTTCTTAATTTTAATTGATTCATTAATAAATTTACATGCAGTTGTACAGTTAAATTTTAGGCTGATATTTTGATAATTCCTTCAATCCTTCATTTATCGTTTTAAGGGCTTCCATATCTAAATTAATTATATTAACTAATTGGCTTATGCCGTTCTGTTGCATCTTAAGGAATTGCTTAATATCATCAAGGGCACTACTATCAATTCTGTAGTTTTCTTTTGGGATAACAAAGCCACCTGTCAATTTTACATATGACAAAAGTTCGTTCAGAAGTCCCTGTAAACGTGAAAATAATTATGTTCATTAACTACCTAACTTATAAAAACCAGTAATTAATTATACATAATTAATTGTACTTTAGTAAACATTTATTTTTTGACTTACCCTGTACTGGTTTGGAATACCCAATTGGGCGTGCATAGCTTCCAATCTGGCCCTTAGCATTTCTTCCTCAGGCTGTAGGGCCATTCCCACTTTTCTAGTACATTCTTGCTTAACAAGTATCTACATAAAAATAGTTGCATAAATAATAAATGGATCTTAACAATTTTAAAATAATAATCTAATCACGTGTTCTTTGATACTCACTCTCAAAGTTCTATGTTGCAGAGCAAGGAACTTTTGCTTCATTTCCGCAATTTGTGCCAAAGACGCAGTATGCTTGCTCTTTACTTCTTTCATTTCACGAATGACTTTCGCTAAAAAGGCACGATGTAGACCTGTTTCGTATTCCTGAGTCAGCATTCGCTTTTTAAGGTCTGTAAAACCATTTATTACCGTAGGCAAATACTTATTTGGATTTGGGTTATCAATTTGAGCCATTTGCCACATTGTAGGGTCAACCCCTAAAAGAGAAACCAAACAATGTTAAAAAAAATCTGATTCTCCTTTTCAAAACATACCTGGTCCAGGATTTTTCAAATACTCCTCAATCTGCGCCTTTGTCGGAGTTACATAAGGAAAAATGTTAGTAACCCCTACATTAGTTAACTGTTGTTTGTTCATAGGCTGGTTTAGGAACGAGGACAAATCAGTAGCTGGAATTTTTCGCGTTTGACCAGTTGCACCCTTCTCAGAAACGATTATTGTCACTTCACTTCGATTGCCATCTAAATTTTTTATTGTTTCAATCTCGACTGTTAAATTTGGTTTATTTCCTAATATTCCCGACAGCCCTTTAATAAGAACATCTTTTTGGTTCCTAAAATTAAAACATCATTATAAATATTACTTTTTTCTTTTATGAACAAAAACATACTTCAGTTCTGATTCTTTCTTATTAAATATTAATTTGACTAGTCCCTCCAAATTTTCAGCGTTAGGTATTACGGTATAACCGACTGCTTTAAATCTATAGAACTGATTTGAATGGTCGTACTCTATTGGGGGCTGATTCTGACTGTAGTAGCCTTTCCCTGTGCCCCAACAAGCTTGTAACATATTCCATTTTTTTAATACATTATCTCTCTCATCTCCAAATACGTTTATCGCATATATTGATGCTAGTACCTGTTGGTTTTTATCCACCGGGGCTGCTGTTTGCGCTAAATAATGATGGATTATCATAATTATTATCTTGCTGATATATTTGCTATATATTAAACTTATTACCTGTAGCAGTAAATGGCTTTTGACCAAATGTTGTAGCCCCAAAAGGCGTTGCATTTGCAGCTGTACTCCCAAAACCAGTAAAGGTGCTTCCAAATCCTCCAAAACCTGACTGAGTTGTCGTGGTTGTACCTAAACCGCCAAATAAACTTGGGGCTGTCGTTGTTGTGGGTCCAAAAAAACTGAAGCCAGTGGATGTAGTGGTAGTTGCAGGTGCTGCGCCTAGACAAATGACAATAAAATTTATTGTATACATATTAAATTATTATTTTAACTACCAGATCCAAGGCTAAATTGCGGTGCTGTCGCAGATCCAAAAAGTGACGGTTGCGTTGTGGTTGTAGAACCAAAAAGTCCTCCTCCGGTTGGTTGAATGGCAGAGGCAAATAATGGAGGTGCAGTCGACGAAGTGCCAAACAGGCTTGGAGTAGAAGCTGCAGTTGATCCAAATAGACTAGGGGCTTGGGTGGTTGTAGATGATCCAAAAAGACCTCCTGTAGGAGCCGAAGTACTACCAAACAGCCCGCCTATAACATTATAATCCTCTTTAGTTATCTCCTCTTCCAATTAATAATTTTTAAGTTTATTAATAATTTATATTTAATTATTTAAATTGCCTGCGGTGGTGGTTGTCGTTCCAAAAAGTGAAGGTGTTGTTGATGCTGCCGGAGTACCGAAGAGAGACGGTTTGTTTGTTTGTAAAGACCCGAAAAGACTGGGAGCAGTGGTCGCCGGAGCTCCAAAGGTTCCCCCAAAGGCTGGCGCTGAAGTAGCAGTGGCCCCAAAAGTACTTCCAAATGTTGGCGTTGCACTTGCAGCTTGGCCAAAGGCAGGAGCAGCAGTTCCAGACTGACCAAAAGTGTTACCAAAAGCTGGAGTGGTACTTTGCTGCCCAAAAGCGGGAGCGGCGCTTGGCTGTCCAAAAGAAGGTGTTGCACTCGGTTGGCCGAAACCAGCAGTTTGAGTTTGTTGACCAAAAGCAGGAGTTGTACTCTGCTGACCAAAAGCGGGAGCTGGGACCTGTTGCTGCCCAAAAACGGAAGCCGTTGCTTGTTGACCAAAGGCTGGAGTAGCGCTCTGTTGTCCAAAGGCGGGAGTTATACTGGACTGTCCGAAAGAGGGGGTGGCGCTTGGCTGCCCAAAGGCTGGCGTTGCAGTTTGTTGACCAAATGTGCTACCAAAAGTTGGCTGTTGAGCAGGCGTACCAAAGGACCCATAACTGCCAAATCCAGCAGAAGCAGTTGTGGTAGCAGGTGTTCCAAAAGTTAAAGGAGCAGCAAATGCTGTGGCTACAATTAGTTAAAACGTAACATTGTAAAGTAATTCTTTGTGTTTGTGGTTTATTAGACATTTAAATTGAAATAATGCAATATCCTTAATACTGTGTACCTATTCATTTTTATGTTATTTTTAAACGGCAACAAATAAAATTGTATAGAATAAGCACGACAAATTTAAAAATTTTAAAACATATGAAGTACTGCCTTGGTTGAACTTTAAGCTAACAAATAAGTTTAACAAAAATTAAGAGAAATCGGATATCCATTCATTACTTATTTATTGTACTGTACAATCTAATAAACGTCCGATTATAATGTGTAAAAAAATATCTATCTATCTATCTAACTGAAAAGGTCACATTAAAATCCACACGTGTTTTATATTATATTATGTATATCTAGTAAAATTAATAATTTTGTGAAAATATAATTTATTGTCTCTATATTAATCATCATCATATTTCATTCATTTTTATTTAGAGTTCAAAGTAAATTGCGGGTTTAAAAGAAAGAATAAAAAATATGACTTCCAATCCAGAATTTGTTCAGGTATGTATTAATTTTCACAAATATTAAATCAAAACAAAAACTAATTCCAAATTTCTCCTTCTTGTAGAGTCCTAAACCAGAATTTCATTTCCCACTTAAATTGAACACATCAATATTTAAAAAGATATCTTCTGCAAGAAACCCTTTGGCTGCATTAAGTTTTTTTGACTTTGGAGACAATAATAAAAATGATTCGAATGAAAACGAGAATTTTCTTAACATGGAGAACCTACTATCTGAAGAAAACCGAAGAGTATTAGAAGGTGATATAGAAAATTTCAGTGACACAGATATAACTGCTTCCACAACTGAATATATCAGTACCACAGTGACCGACCTGATACAAAATTCTACAAATAAGTTTAGTGACAACATATTAACGACTAACGCTCCACTTTTTAATACAACAAGCTCTGAACATGCAAAAATTACAAATAATATTCAGCAATCTACAACTACCATATTTAATATTGTAAAAGATGCAATATCTACAACATCTAATAGCACACTTCCTGAAGGTACAGCTACTCATTATATTACAAATCAGACAAATAATCTAAAGAAACTGATTAAACCATTCCGAATTTCTTCAAATGGAACAACTGATGAATTATTTCCAAATGTTATGAAAGGTGATTCTCATGACACACTTTCAATATTCTTATCTGTTATTATTCCAGTCCTGATTATTTTTACATTCATCATGATATATTTGTGGATAAAGCAGAGGAAGAAATCATTTCAGTTAAGATACAACATCAACGAGCTGTACTCAATTAAAACTAAAACCCAAGACAACAAAGGAAATGATATTGCTGGAATGATTGAAGATCAAATGTGTAGTGCCGTTTTGTAAAAAAAATATCTGAAATGCTTATTTTAGGAGAGAAATTTATACTTTGTACTAAAATGTTTTGTTTGTTTATGGATTGTTACAATGTTTCTATATCTTATACTAAAATAAAATATTAACTATTAACTCTCGAATTAGTTTAAAATTAATTGTATACCCCAAAAACAAATATTTAATTCAGGAAATATGCATAATAAAAGGTGTTAACAGTTGTGAAAAAAATTAACTTACGTTTATTTGGTGTACTGCCAAATGCAGATTGACCAGAGCTTCCAAAACCGAAAGACATAATTGTAGAGAAGTGGTCTTCACTTTGAAAATATTAAATTTGAATTATGATTCCTTTTCCGCTAAATTGAAAAAAATATATTTGAAATTACTTAAAGAAACAGTTTGATAACCTAAAAGTTTGACACAAGTCTTATACCATAGAGTCCAATTTAAACACACATTGTAAATGTGTCTGAAGTCACGAAGACAGTAAATCTTGTAACAATATTATTTTCAAATAAAGGCGGGTTGGAAAAAAATATAAATATATTAGAACATATTTGAAAACTAAAAAATAAATTAAAAATTGTGAAATTTCTATTGGGCACCTTTAAAAAAGATGAATATAAAAAAATATTAACTATAAAATAAAAGTATACATAAACCAAGCTATTATAAACAATTTCAACGAAATTATCTCTTTTATCACTGATAAGTAAATTCCCTTTCTTAAAATTTACAATTCTTGCTATATATTAATCGAGTAAAACAATATAAAGCTCTAAATATTTTATTGACTTTTCAATAAGCACATAAAGGCAATATATATACTAGCTACAGTAACCAATAACATATTTACTTTTTTGTTTGTATTTAAACAGATAAACACCTGCAAGCAAAAATTAGCAAGCATGTATCATAATTGCTCTTTTCCTTTATTATTTTTTTTAAGTTTTTCTTAATTATAAAAGCTGCCTCACATCTACAAAAATACTTATGTAGTAATCCTAACAGTTGCAAAATAATACCATAATATCCTGTGCAATGAAGTGGTTACGTAGAAATTTAATGGAAATAAAATGCGATACATAAACGAAGCCTTAAATACAACATAAGTAATATAAAGTCGATATATTAAAAAATTGAATAAATATTAAAAAACGAAATAAAGCCTCCTCGATTTAATTTTGGAAGAGAGTCCTTGTAAATTCCATGTAATCAAGAGCACCTGCAATAGGTCTTTCCGTTTTCGGCTCACAGTATGGTTTCATTCGAGCTACACAATAATCTGCCATCTCCTTTGTAAGATTCTAGATATAATAAAAATAGAAATTTAATTTAGTCATATCGACGCACAATTTAAATCTAAAAATATTCAATTCGATTGCGTCTTTTTACTGCAACTTAGTTTATTCATCGAGCGTTTGATTTGGTTGTTTTAACACAAATAAAACAGAAAAACAAAATTAAAAAGGAAACTTACGGCATATAACTCTTCCTTAGTGACATATGGACGATCCCCGGCCGTTATAGCTCTAAACGCTTTTTCAATTTCTTCAGAACTTTGCACATTTTCAGTTTCTTTGCTAATCATGAACGCCATATATTCTTGTAAAGAAACGTAACCATCTCGATTAGGATCTACCACATCTGCAAAAATAAAAATAAATTACAACATCAATAAAATAATATAATATAATTAATTACCAAGTATGGCGTCAAATTCAGGATCTGGTTGGCCTTCCTCCACCATTGGTAAATCGTAACCAAGTGCACGAAGACAGGATTTAAATTCTTGATGGTTTAATTTTCCAGATTTCTCCTTGTCGAAGTGTTTGAACATCATCGAGAACTCCTTCAGGGCATCTTCACTTACACCTGCATTACAAATAAAAGAAAATACATTAATATAAATACATATTTAAAAAGTTAACGATTTTAAACTTACCGGACTGATTGCGTGCCTGTATCTGTTGTTCAAGGTTGTGTTGCATTCTCATACCCAATTGGTCGAGCTGATCCCACTGTTGTGCAAGTCCTACTGTTGAATGTTCAGTGTAACGATTGTCCAGAATAAGGTGTTCCTCGAGAATAGCCCCAAGATCTTCGATTTTCTTCAAATCTGAACGACGGGCCCTGACCTCGGCTGCTTTACGTTTCGTTGCCTCAAGCTGTTGTTCCAACGAACCTGAACCTTCCATCATCGACGTACTACATTAATAAGAGAAAAAAGCCTTCTTAATAAAAATAAAATAGTTCTTAAGACGTTATTGCGAATTCTTACATTTAAAATGTTAAATATTAATCTACTCTGTTAAATTAAAACAAAAATGGTGTTAGTAAAATAGTAAAGACGTATTTAATTAGTGTAATAGATAAAATAAAACACCCACTTATTACTTTCAGGATGTGAATAAACAAGTTAAAATATTAAGGAAACCATAGTAAAAAGTATTAAAAGCAGTTAGATATTATCAACGCATTACACACAATAATTACCCATCCCAACCGAGAATCTTGTAACTGAAAATATAATTTATAATTAACTTTTTGTCATTACCTAAAATACTACCAATTAAACAAACAATAAATATAATAATTAGTTGACTGTCCGTGAACGGTATTTGTATTAAATTAACTTTAAATTTTTTATCAATTGTATAATCGTCGTGCAGTAATTAATGTTCTTCATAAATATTTTTACCGAGTCTCTGTTAGCCATTGGTGGAAAGCATTCGCATGTTTAGCAAACTCCTTTCGTAATTTATCGTTCTCCTCTTGTCGTTGTGCTTCTTTCATTAATTCGACGTCGCGTTCGGCTATAATCTTCTGGAGATTGCGCCACGTCTCTTCGAGAGCCTCCATGTTAAACCAGGTGTAGGGATTCGGACCCACATTGAAACTCTTGATCTTCTGATCAAGAGCAGCAAGTGCTTCAAAATCAGCTTGGGCACTCGACAGAGAAGCCTAAAATTATAAAAGAAATTTTTAAGTGTTAAACATAAATAAATTAGTTCGCATTCAAGAATCCTTAAACTTATTAAATATATTTACTTATTACATACTTGAAATTGGGCATGAGCCTCTCTTAAAGCTTTGATTTCTTCAATAGAATTGCAGCGAACTGGATCGGTTAAATCTTCTTCGGCATTTTCGAACCAGGAGTTGAAGGCAGACGCTTTCTTGGCAAAAGTAAGGAATAACTCTTCAATCTGTCTGAATTGTTCTTGCATACGCAAAAGGCGTTGTTTGCGGGCGTCGGAATCAGCAAGCAATTTCTGCCATCTAAATTAAAAAAATTAAATTTTTAACTTTTATTTAAGGATTGGAAATTTACCTGGCAATAACATCGGCATGTCTTTGTAAAATTGCATTGCTTTGGTCATGTTTTGCCGAAATTAATTGATCTTTAAGAGCTGTTATATTTTGGATACCTTCATGCTCAAAGGCAGTAAGACCTGTAAAATAAATGTTTCATAAAACCTCCGTCAATATTTTAGTTTAGTAAGACTTTACCTGCATCAAATGTTTCTTGTTTAGTTAAAAGAGTTTGTACGCTCGACAAATCTCTACCATACTCTTCATTCTTCACATGGCTTTCCTTGTCGGCTATCCAGCTCTCAACGACGTCTGCCTTCCACATAAATTGCAAGTAGGCTGAATTGTCTACCAATTTGGCCTTACGTCTGGCAGCTAAAGCCGCCAAATTATCGAGTTTACTTTGCAGCTGTTGGCAACGTTGTTCAATACTGTCCGCATGATGGTTACCATCAGAGATCAACTTCTTCCCGGCTTCGGTAATATCTCGGCAACGTTCGCTATGTGCCTGGAAGTCAGTCTCGAAAGCGTCATGTTTTTTCAAAAGGCCTATAAAGTAATTAAAAAGTTGTAATTGCACACACATATTTTGAAAAATCCTGACCTTGTACTGCTGCCATGGTATCTCCATAATCTTCGACGCCCAACAACTGTTGCTTTTCACTAATCCAAGCCTCCTCTTCCTCGACTTTGGCCAGGAACTGTTGATAAGTAAGTGACTCGTCCAATTTTTGTCCTCTAGTAGCAGCCAGTTGTTTTAATTCAGCCCAGGCCTGATTCAACGCCTTGAGTCTTTGTTCAATTTCAGGCACGCCCAAATTTGAGACATCCATTAATTTTTCGCCTGCTTCTTGAACTGCTTGAATAGCTGGTTCGTGGGATGCAAGTTCAGCTTCAAGACGCTTGTGTTTCTTTTTCAAATTTTGGACGCCTGTTAAATCGCGTCCATAGTCATCGGAACCGACCAGAAGTTTCTTTTCCCTATAATAAAGAAAAAGAGTTTATACTGCTTTAGAATAGTAACAATATTTCTTGACTCACTTTATCCAGGACTCTTCATCAGCAATATCTCTGAAGAATTGATGTAACGTGTTAGCTTCGTTTAGTCGAGCTTGTCTGTGAGCTGCCAAGTTTTTAATTCGTTCGTAACGTTCGTTAATCGATTGTCGTTTCTCTTGAATACTTGCAGTATCAAATTGTCCACTTTCAATCAATGAATCTGCCTGATCGTTCATATCTTTAATGCGATCCTCGTGTGCCTGAATATCAGCTTCGACAAGATGATGTTTCTTCATGAGGTTCTGTACCGATGCCAAGTCTTTTCCAGCATCTTCGCTAGTCAATAAGCTTTCAACTTCGCCCAACCAAAAGTCCAAATCTTTGACAGCAGCAATATAAGTGCGCTGTTTGTTTGCCTCCTTTAGTTTCATAGACTTTTCAGTTGTTTTTTGTGTTAGAAATTCCCATTGTTCCGCAATTGATTCTAAACGTTTACGAACAGCTTCTTCTGATCCTGCACATTGCCGCTTATCAATCAAGTTTTCGCCATTGGCGAGCACAGATTGAATACGGTCAGCATTTGCCGCCAGCTCGGCTTCGAATGCCTGATGCTTTTGGTGTTTCGATTGGATATTGGCTGGATCTTTATAACTCTCTTCAGTAGCGAGTTGCAATTTTTCTGCAATCCAATTTTCGATCTCATCAGCATCCCTTGAAAACTGTTGTAGAGTTTGGCTTTCACCCAATCTCGATCGTTTTTCGATAAGGGCATCCTTCAAGTGACGCCAACGGTCAAGAACTTGGTTACGCTTATTGTCGATTTCGCCGGAAGCATAGTGACCATTCGATATCAACTGATCGGCTAAAGTTTGTAGTGCAGCAATTTTTTCTTCCTAATGTAAAATCGTTGAAAACTCATTAAAGAAAATGCGAATAAAAATAAAAAGTATTCTTACGTGGGCATTGATGGCTTTGTCGAAATCTTCGTGTTTCTTAATAAGGGCTTCCACATTGTCACCTTTTGAATCAACCTCTTCAGATGCCAAAAAGGCTTCTCTGTCTGACATCCAGTTTTCTGCCTGTTCGCAATCGCGATAAAACAAATTCAAATCCAAATTCTGATCGAGTTGTACACGACGTTCGATCCAAGCTCTGTAACAACATATACAATTGTTTAAATAAATCCCCTCTCATTTCCAATTGCAAAGTTACCTTTCAAGTTCTTCTCGTGCTTTGTTTAATTGCTCCAATTTTTCTTGTATTTCTGGACTCGCATAATGATTTGACGAAAGTAACTGTTGTCCAAACTGTTCTAAAGTATGAAATGTACCTGCTCTTGCGTCGATCTCGGTTCGGTGTTCCTAAATGAGAACAGACAAACGTTATTAACCCTCATCTGTTATATGTACAAATCATAGTAACTAACACAACAAATTGTAATACACCATGAATAAGCAGTGCTTTACTATGAAAACATTAGTCAAAACGTGTAAATCTCAAACTGCTAATAGTAGTAGATAGCTGTTTCACGAAATCGTTTTTTTTTCTTTTAATAAATATATAAACGGCGTTTTTAAGAGGAAGACCCCTATTATTTGCCCTTATTAATCAATCCAGCAAATAAATATACCTTGGCGACTGTTTTTATAAAATGTATACTATTTAATTAAAAATCAAATCCGTTTACTTAAATGGGAATATTATTTCGACCTTTCTTCATTATTTCTCATCTTAATATCAAATTAGATTTTTGCTAATTATTCAAATTGAAGAATATTTCTATCTGCTTGTGCTTTTAAATTTTGGAAAAAAAAATAAAACATGTTTCTATTTTAATAGCAATTGCTTTCAAAAAATCATATTTCCTAACACCCTGTAAAAAAAATTTAAGCTGATAAATAGACTTGACAACACTAATTGTAAGTGTGTAAACCTATTGCAACATTATGTATATTATTTTGTGCTATAGCTTGTGCTTTGTTTAGTTGTTAGTAAAGTACAACAAAGATTTTTCGTTATCTAAAATTTATTAGTAATTTAAATTTTAATAGCACTGCTATCATGCAGTACCTGTGGGATTCCATAACGTGCATCTATTTCAGCCCTGTAGTTCTGTAGTAAAAACAAGTAAAAACCTGTCAGATTATACATAATAGTAAAAGACGACGTACTATATTAAAAACTATGTTTATCAAAAAAACAAAATGCAAACCTACAGAAAGCTACAATCCTTTTGTTAAAAATGCATATAAAACTCATTCATTTGGACTATTAATAAACATTTTTAAAACAATAACTGAATCACAAAAATATATATATATGATTAGTAATGACGAATGCCCGTTTTTTATATATAGTCCCAAAAACAGTTTAAGAAAAGTATAAGATTTAATTCGGCGCAAAACAGAATTTTTCTCTAAAGTGATGATTAATGAATAATTATTTAATATTAAATAAGAATATTTTCTACTGATTAAAATGTTAAAAGAATTAAAAAGAAACAACAAAGATGAACAGTACGTTTCAAAATTCAAAAAAGATTTGAACACATAAAAACGAAATTTAATCAGTGTTCTACAAATGTGTTTGTAAATGACACTGATGGGACCAACTTTTAAGGGAGATAAAATAAAAAATAAGAACTAACCTGGTGTCGTTCAATTAATGCCTCTGCTCCAGTTACATCATTGGCTAATTCTTCGGAACTAACCAAACCTAACATGGAACTGATCCACGCAAGCAAATCGCGATGGTCACTCAAAAATCTCTGTAAATCATATGCGTCCAGTAATTTTTCTTTACGACTTGTAGCTTTAGCCGTGAGTTGTGTCCACAGTTCATTAATTTCTGTTTGTTTAGCATAAGTCTGTTCAGCAGATTCTGGATGAGTTTGCATCAAGCGATTGGCGATTTCATCCAACTGTTTAATCTGTTCACAAACAAAATACAGAATTAATATTAAAATTATTTAAACTAGAAATATACTTATTACCTTATCACCTAAAGCTGCCAAATCTCTTTCAAGTCCTTCGTGTTTTCGTTGAAGGGCTTGTACACTTCTCAAATCCTTACCAAGGTCGTCGTTATTAAGAGCTTCGTCCTTTTCTTGAATCCAATCTTTAGTTTCGTCCACGTCACGATGGAATCTTTGTACTTCATGAGCAGAACCCAATTGAGTAGCCCTTTCTGATGTCAGTTGTTGCAAGGAACTCCATTTGTTGTTAAGATCCTAGTATAATAGAAATTAAATATATAACAAAATAATACATCAAAGAAACAATAATAGTTTAGTTACCTCGATTTGAGTTTGAATCTTAAGCGCAGCCTCAGTTTGTCCCAGAGAAACAAGCTGCATAGCAATTTCATTCATTTCAGCTAAACGAACTTCATTAGCTTTAAGATCGGCTTGAAAATCGTCAAATTTCTTCTGTAACACTTCCACCTGTTCCAAATCTTCACCGACGTCTTGTACTTGGGCATGCATTTCCTAAAAAACGATAGAAAACTAGTAAATTTAGGCTTCCTCAAAATTTATTTTATTTTTGATATATTTGAATAAACATTACCTTGTCTTTGATCCAATTGGATAACTCTGCTGCTTCACGTACAAGTACATAAGCTTTCACTGTCTCATTAAGTTTCTTTTGTCGTTCACGTGCCGAATCCAAAAGGTGATCGTATTGGGCGTTAATTTGAGCTTGACGGGCCGGAATTGAATTATTATCAACTAAGTTTTGTTGGGAAGCTGTCAAACCTGCCTCAACTTTCTTTACATAAGCTGCTGGCACAAATCCTTGGCGATCATTTACCTCAACTTTCCACCAATCCTACAAAAACATTAAATCGTTTAGTAACCATACAAACACGACAACGTCTAAGTTTGTTTGTAACAGTAAACTAACCTTGTTATTAGAGTTGAGTAGAGTAAGTAAATCGCCTTTTTTCATTGAAACCTCTCGGGGTGACTTTTCTGTGTAATCGTAAAGGGCAACGACTGCTTCTTTACCAGTTACGTCAACAACTGGAGGTTCCTGTTGCTGAAAAAGAAAAAACAATATTAAAATGTGTATTACACTATTTATAGTTATCAAGAAGTAAATTAACATTTAAAACGACTACACCTACTCTGCATGCTTGAGCTTGTTCTTTCAAGGCTTCAATTGTGTTTCCAAAGGCCAAGAGATCACTCATAAGGGCTTCATGCTTTTTAAGAAGAGCTTCTGAGGAATCTTCATCTTTACCGTAATCGGTACTGCTAACGATCGGTTCTTTTTCTCTCATCCACGATTCAGCTTCGTTTGCATCTGCATAGTATTGGTGGGCTTGAAGGGAATCTTCCAAATCTTGCTTTCTCTACCAAAATAATAAATATTGATTATCACAATAATAATATAAAATGAAATAGTGTAAATACCTGATTAGCTTTATCTTTAAGATAGTTCCAATGATCTTGCAAGGTAGTAACACGATTTCTAATTTCGTCACTAGCAAAGTGTTCATCTTCCATCATCTGTTTACCAGCTTCAACAACGGCAGTAATGCGACTATCATGATTGTTTATTTCAGCCAAAACGGCCTGGTGTTTTTTTATTAAATTTTGAACTCCAATTAAATCACGTCCTGAAAGCCACAACGTTTAGTCATAATTTCACGTTGACTTAACATATTAATTGATTTAATTTTACCTCTATTGGTGCTTGCAGCTACTGGCTCTTTCTCTCTTATCCATGACTCTTCGTCTTCGATGTCCCTAAACAATTGTTGCACTTGTAACGAATCCAAAAGACGCTGTTTTCTTATTGCCATTGGCGTTTGCAAAGCTGAATAGCGATCACAAAGTGCTTTCTGTTTGGAGCCGATGTTGTCCGCGTCAAAATGACCCCGTTCGATAAACTGTTGTGCAGCCGCCTTTATTGCTTCAATTCTGTCTTGATGCGAACCTACATCAGCTTCCAAGAGAGCATGCTTCTTTTGTAGATTTTGTACTGATGTCAAATCCTGTAATGATTTTTGTTATGTAATTGGAACGTAATTATTTTTTTTTTTACAATTAAATACTGACCTTTCCGTAATCTTCAGACATAAGTTGGCCTTCAATTTCTGACAACCAAAGTTCAATGTCTTCAACAGTGCGATTGAATTGCTGCTGTTGACTGGCTTCTTGCAGTTTTGATCCCTTTTTGTCTGTTGCTTGAACCAATGTTTCCCAAAGGTTTACAATTTCTTCCATGCGGCTCTGAATTTGGGCTACAAAACAATTCGTTAGAATTTAAATGCAACCACACATATTCAAGTAGTACTTAAACTTACGTGATGCATAATGACGAGCTTCGATAAGTTCTTGTCCTGTTGAAGTGATTTCTTCCATACGACTTTTGTTCGCATTTAATTCCTGTTCGAAATTTTGGTGTTTTTGTACTTTCCCGCCCAAGTTTGTAGGGTCCAAATAGCTTTCGTCAGTAGCGAACTTTAATTTTTCGTTAATCCACCCCTTTCGTTTCGTCGCAATCTCTTTCGAATTGTTGTAGCTTGTAAGCATCTTCCAAAATTGCACGACGTTGAGCAGATTTTTCTTTCAGAGCGGAACGACGTTCCAACAACTAGATTAATTTTATGATGTGAGCAAAAAAGCAACCAAAATAAAAAAAAAGCAAACAATTACCATAGCTCTACGCTGTGCAACATCATCTGCTGCATAATGTTCACCATCGATCAGTTTTGTTGCAAACTCGTCTAGGGCTTTGATTTTTTCTTCTTGAGCTGCTAACGACTTTTCAAAGTCTTCATGTTTCTTAATGAGATCTTCAACTGAATCTAATGAGTCGCCAAGGTCTTCATTGGACAAGAAAGCTTCTTGTTTTGCCATCCATGTGTCTGCTTGTTCAGTGTCACGATAAAAAAGCTGCAAGTCCATACACTGTTCATACAGAATGCGTCTTTCTTCCCAGAGGGCTATATGAAGAAATCATTTTTCTTTTAAATTATATTTACTTCAAAATATTAAACATATAATTAATTTGAAAATGTGTAACTATCCTTGCCTAAAAGAGAATTTTTGTCTGAAGCCAATTGAGAAAGTTTGTCTTTGATTTCATCAGCTGCATAATGTCCCTTATCAAGTAGCTGTTTTCCGGCCTCTGTAGTAGCTGCAAAACTGTCTTCGCGTGCGTCAATCTCTCCTTTATGTTCTTGATGACGCTCAAGCAAAGCTTCAGCACCTGCAACGTCTTTGGCTAATTCGTCTGCAGAAATGATTGCCTTCATGTCGTTAATCCATGAAACTAAATCACGGAAATCTGCAAGGAAGCGGTGGAGGAAATAAGATTCATCTAATTTTTCACGTCTTTCCTGTAAACAGAAGGAAAATTAGTTAACATTAAATTACATAAACCATACAATTGTTTGCAGTCATACTTTTGCTTTAGCTGTTAATCTCTCCCAGTATGCTTCAATTTCTGCTCTTTTGGCCTGTATTTGCTGGGCGTGATCAGGATGGATGCCACACAACCTGTCAGCCTCTTGTCCTAATGTAGAAACTTTGTCTTCCAAAGCAGCCAAATCTCTTTCAACTCCTACAATACAATACAATAATAAATAACAATCATCTTTAAGTTTTACAAAAATTTCTAAAGTTGATTTTTAGTTACCTTCATGTTTCCTTTGAAGTGTTTGTACACTTGCCAAATCTCTCCCATAGTCGTCAGAAGATAAAACGACGTCTTTTTCAGCAATCCAGGCAACAGTTTCGTCAGCATCCCTATTAAATCTTTGTATTTCATGAGCCCCAAATAATTTTTCTTGGCGCATTACGGCCATTTGCTTTAAACGCTGCCAAGCAACATTTAACTCCTGCAAGATTGTGATAGAAAATAGTGATTTTAACTAGTTAGCTTTCAAACTCACATCTTTTCTTGTGATGATGGTGTCACGATCAGGATGGCCATCAAGAAGTAGTTTTTCAGCCATTTCATTAACTTCTGTGACACGGTACTCTTGAGAGTTCATGTCTTTTTGGAATTCATCGAATTTACGTTGTAAAACCTCTACGTGCTCCAAGTCGTGGCCAAATTCTTCGGTATTTAAAAATGCGCCCTTATCGTTGATCCAAAACATTACTTCATCGCATTGTCTCAAAAATTGAACGAGAACCAAAGCTTGTTGAAGTTTCATTCCCTTCTCCGCCAATTTCGACAAAAGCTGCTCCCATAATCGGTGAAGTTCCTCTAAAACATTTTTTATTTCGTTAAAACTAACAAGTTTGCTTTTGTATTGAACAGTCACAAACCTAAACGTTTTCTGATGGTCTCTGACTGAAAATGATTATGATTAATCATGTCTTGGCCGGTTCTATCTAATACAACGATCGCATTGCTGTGGGCTGATACTTCAGCTTCAAATGCTTGATGTTTTTGAATTTTTGCCTAAAATAAAGAAAACAAAACACCTATGAAGCGTGGCTTAAAGGAAAATAAAAACTCAATAGGCAATGAAAAAACACAGTTGAGTGTATGAAAACAAGAATATAAACATTTTAAAGCTTTTCTGTTAATATGAAATTTGTCGAAATAATATACATATGTTTTTTACAAGTATGTAATAGTTAAAAAAGGATTTTAGGACAATTTTCTCGCAGATTTACATTTAATTTGAAATATGTACTTTAAGCTATACCACTAAAGCTATTTACATTATTTATTACACAATAAAGTCTACACAAACACATGTAGTACCTAGTATAATTGGTCCTATTTATTTATGACAGTAACACAATACCAGTTATTGATGTTTTAACATACACAGTAATTTTCTTAAGTTCTAAGAAGACGTTATTTTATTAGAAATAAATGCCAGAAAAATATTATCAGTAATGGATATAGAAATTAGCTAAATAAAATTTAATTAAGAAAAACATTTTTTGTCGTAATAAAGTATTAAAAACACTAATACACCTGAAAATGATTATTTTATACTTTTACGTTGAAAAATAAATTTGAAATCTAAAACAACAGGTTTTGGTTACAAAACATTTGCGATGAAAACATTAAAATGTTCCAGTTAGATAATTTTATTAAGTGTTATTAATTATGTATGTGTTTTTTAAGATATTAAGGTATGATACAAAAACCATTTAAAAGCAGGGAATTAATGTGGCAAAAGGTATTATCACAAGCCTCTAGAACAACCTAATACAACATACCATATAAACCGAAGCATCATGTGTTTTGTAGATCTACAAAAATACCTGAAGTTTAAGCAACAATTTTCAAGTCAATACAATTTAACTTTGCGTAATATTTAAATTTAAACAAGTAGAAGAAATTGAAGCAAGTAACAGATTATTGTAGTAACTGAAATAATTTATAATTGAAAATGAAAATTTAGTTTATTAACCATATATGACCATCACAACTTTTCAATAAATAATAAAGTACACTTACAAAATATGAATTTTATTTAGTCTTAATATAGAAATTATGGCATATCAAATACAATTCCACAATTTATTTAATTATCACTTTAATTAAATTGAAAATATTTCAAAGTAAATGATCCATTAATTCATTATAAAATATTGGCAATGATAATTTATTGATTACTATAAGATATATTTAATACGCAAAATTAAATTTTTTATTACTCTATATCTACTCTGGAAGATTGTTAATTTTTAAAAAGATGTTACCTGCAAATTAGTGGGGTCTTTGTAGCTCTCATCACTGGCTGCTTGGAGTTTTTCTAAAATCCACGATTCTAGCTCATCTGCATCTCTTTTAAAGTATTGGAATCTACGGGAATCTTCGAGTTTCTCCCTCTTGGCTCTTGCATCGGCTTTGAAATTATCATAACGAGTTAAAACTTGTTGACGCCTTTCCTGGATGTCTTCCGCTGTTTCCAAAATTTTTATTTCCTTAGGGGGTGGGATTTGCTCCATGATGTCATTTACAATTTTCTTTTATCTAAATGCAATTATTTTACTATAAACTTATTGAAATATTTTAAATTATGCATAAATAATTTTAAGACTGAAATTATAATAGGTACAAAATACATGTAATAAAAAATATTACCGCAATTCAAGATGAACCTATCAATAATAATATGGTATTGAAAATACACACTTAAAAAATGCTTAAAACAGTTTTAATCTAATCATTGAGATGGATGAGTAAAATTAGATATGACATAATACCTTCTATGCCCATCTAGTCATACATCTACTTAAATACATGTATGGACATGTAAGTTTACACTTGTACTGAATAAGAATTAAGAACTTGGATAACGAATTCCAGAATTCCAGTATTGATTGACCTAATAGGCTAATTTGATCAATATTTTGTTGCATTTCGCTGCAGTATTGTAAACTAACTTTCTTTAAACTAATTTTCAATTTTAATAATATTTTATTGTGGATTGATGGCTATTATGTGCTAAGATTTCATGTATTTTATTAACTCCTTTATATTATTATTAATTACAAGATTTTAATTAAATGTATTTACATTATTGAATGTATATATTTATTTTTATTAGAAACATATTAATTAAATTCAGCTATTGTAGAAAATTTTGGGTGTGGTGTCCATGAATTATATTAACAGATAATTAAATTACTACTCGAAACTAATAATTAATTAAAACTATTTTACAGTAATAGTGAATTCTTTACCTTTCAATTAAATCGATTTTGGTACAGTTATTCCTTTTATTTTATTCTCTAAAATATTTTAACCCACTTATTCACTGATTGCACCGTACACACCTATGTAAACAGACACCCTATATGCTATATGAACACGAACACACAAATGTCCATGTCTGTGTTGCAGGAAGAAACACTTAAAAAAACAAAACAACAGTTTTTAGTTTACAGTATTGCCAAGTGTTACTGCATTAGCTAAATGGTCCTATAACTCGGAAACTGTAAATAAAGAAAAAGAAGACATATTTTAACCTTAAATTTAACTGTCTATCGACTACATTATTTATTAATTTATAATTGTTTTATTTAACTTATTTTAAAAAGTGAAAATGTCTATGAATAGGACCCTTCCTCAGAGTAAAGAAGCCCTATTAAAATCATACCGTACAAGATTAAAAGACGACGTAAAAAGTATGTTAGAAAATTTTGAAGGTTAGTAACTAAAAATATTTCTATTTTTGTTAATATGTGATTAAATATTCAATTTTACAGAAATTGTAAAACTTGCTAAGGGAGAACATGATACACAACTTTCACGTATGACTCGATGTGAACAGGACACATATGAAATGCATGTTCGTGCAGCAAACATTGTGAGAGCTGGTGAATCATTAATGAAATTAGTTTCTGATATAAAACAGTACCTTATATTAAACGATTTTCCTTCAGTAAACGAAGCAATTACACAAAACTCTAAACTATTTAGGCAAGGATTAAAAAATACATAAAGTTATTTGTCTTTCAAACAATTTGTTAATAGGACGAAACAGGCAGAATGTGATCAAAAATTGATGTCCATTAGAGATGATATGGCAGCTGATTTGTACGATCTCGAAGAAGAATACTATAATAGTATAAATAAGTAGCATAGGCTTTGTTGTTGGTAAGATTAAGAATTGATTATATGTATATCAGGGCACATAAGCTTGATACTAATTATTTAAATTAATGAAATATCTGATTAGTTAGTTAATTTTAACTTATCAATTAACTTAATGGTTAATTTATCCAAAAATATTTTCGTTTCACTTAATTTATAAATTACATTAATAAAAAGAAAATAATAAGTATGTAAACATGTATCAAAACTATTTCTTACAATTTAAAATATTACCAAATTCTTTTTTTGAATCGAAGTCAACTTACCAACACTTAAAATATAATAATAAATACATAATACACTTAATTAAAACAAGTGTTGAAATTTTGCCATTTATTACATTAGCTACGATACTGGTAAAATTATATTTGGCATATTTAGAAAAGGTCTTTTAATGAAATCAATTTTATTGCTATGTTGGATGATTGTGCGGCATAGTTGTGGTTTTGATCATCTTACTTTCACTAGTCACGCACTTACTTTTGCACTTATTTTTCGCATAATCAGAAAATCTTGTTACCTAATTTTTTTCTATTGGCAAAATAAGTAATTCTCATACACTAAACAGTCTGTTCCTCTTGTATTTTTGACGAAGTAAAAATCTGGAACGGAAACTTCAACTAAATTACAACTTAATAATAACTATTATAAAACAAGAAGGAAAATGTATTACATCGTCTGGGAATCGAACTCGAGATGTCCATGTTTACCATTTAAATTAATGTTCGCCTGCTACGTGGGTTGCATGAATTGGATTTTTATTTTATGGACATCCTCAGAACAGTACCTTTTCAATTAAATAAATTTCATTCCCCTCCTTTTCAAGTAAATACAGAAAAGTAGAATAATCTACTCAAAAAAATTTATTTTACGTTTTTGGGAAGTTAGTCTAATTTACAATCAATAAAATAATTAAGTATTATGAATTGCATAGGTACAGATACAGAAACAGAACTGAAACACCGATTACAAACAAAATACGTGTTCACAATGCTAGCCTTTTTGTGGTGAAATAATTAATTAACGTCCACTTTTAACACTTCGTACTCGGGATAATCTTCTCCCAAAACGATATCATTTGTAACATCGCTATTTATTTTTTCCTTAATTCTGTCGGTATGTGGTGGATGACTGTGATTGGATTTGTATCGTATAATTAATCCTCTGACGTCTGAAACACATCGGGCTCTGCATTTGATTTTGTAATAATCGGAACAAACCCAAAATATCTTATTACTCTTCTGGTGATTTGCGTAATAAATATAATTTTCGTAAACCAAACATTTCCGGCCTCTTCTTGTCATGGAAAATATAGCAACTGCAACAGAGAAATTAAACAAATCAATATAAAGTAAAATATTAAAATATTTTTATATGAATATCATCTACGTCCTATCAATAAAGCATGCTTTTTAAATAATATTAAAGACACATACCGCAATTTATCGATTGTTAAGACAAACAAATAGAAAAATAAATTGGCGTAAAACTTTAGAAACAATATCACATTCTTCACTGCACATTTAATTATCTTGAATTTACAGGGAATTTGTTTAAGTAAAATAAATAGCCGGCTTATTTTACTATTATTTTTTTAAATAAACAATATTTTTATACAAGTACTAACGGTACTTACGAATTTATTTTAAAGCTGACTTAAATTAGAAATATAAAGTGTTATTCGCAATTTAACTTAGTACCGGAGCCGAATAATATCAATATTAATGCTGATATTTTCGCGGTCGAATTTTTGGATTAATATATTTTACATTAAAATTAAAATCCCCATGTTTTATAAAAGCGATATTATTATATATAGGAATTTAAAACAACAATTTCAGAGTATTTTAAATGGTTATTATTAACTATCTATTCATTATTTACATTTTGGCCATACTTTGATATCTTCGTATTTAATACTGAATGTTTTGTCCCTAACAACTGTTAAGAGTTCGTGACTTAAAATATGCGCATGCTGGTGGCTCATGTCAGGCAGATGAGTATGAATGCCCGAAAAATATATGGTTTGATCAAATCCTATGGTACACCTTGCTTTACATGTCCCTGCATCGTACAAATAGCACTTCCAGTATGTCACCTTTTGGCTACTTCTGTGTTTGATATATTTGTAGTTTTTTACCAACAGCTGAGGAAACTGTCGAGGTCCTTGAATAAAGGTCACAATCTCTGAAAAAATAATACGCATTAGACAAAAATACTTGGGCCATTTTATTTATTGATAACCTACTCAGTTAATGCAAATCTTTGGAGTTTTCGAAGTTGTGACAAAGTATTGCCCCGCTTATGAGTCCGATTGTCTTTTGAAAGGGGTATTAGAAATAAATATTTGATTAAAGAACTAGAAATTATTAAATACACTTATTTTAACAAAAAATAATTAAACACGAGACATTAATGTGGTAGAATATACAAATTTAAAATTGACAATAAATTAAAAATGGTATTTTACAATTGAAACACACATGTATGTACATCAAAACCACGAATACAATTATAGACAATATATTATACATAAGAACTACAAAAAATTCATTCTATATATACGTAGAGATCGTAATACAAAATAAAATTCTTTTATAAATTCATATGAAGTTTGTGATTTCGAGTGTACCATTTTCGAATTTGCTGTGAACTCTCATAATGTTTACTTTTTGCATTCTCAAACGTGAAATGTCTGATTTTATAGGGAACAGGTGATGATTATGGGGCACACCATTGAAACGCACAGTTCTTTCAAACGTTGTAAGTCGCGATTTGCATTTACTCTTTGGATACTGACAGCATCTCCAATATGTTCTGCTATTGTTCATATGATGGTATGTGAATTCGTGGTTTTCGAATATTATTTTCGGATATTTCTTTCCTTGATCGATGTACAATATACCTGAATATAAAACAATGTGAAAGATTAAACCATTCTGTACAACAAATATTATATACTAAAGAATTGCTAACTACTAACACATAAAATGTCTGTTATTAAAGTAGAAAGTTTTGCAAGTAGGTATAGAGAACTTATCTTTCTTTATTCAAAAAAATATTATATTTGAAACTCACTGTGCTGCTCACAGAATGAAAATACTTCGACACAAAAATTCACCGAAAGTATTTAAATAAATAGTAAGCGAATTTAATATAGTGGTTTAAAAAAATGAATCAAATATCTCACAAAGGTCATGTTAGTTGTAAAAAAAACATATAAATTGTAATAGTTTATTATTCTATATTAATACAATAATTATCTATAAAACAACTCAAAAAGTAACATTTTAATAGTAATAGTATTGTGTTACTAGGATTCCTTATAAGTACATTATAAATAGTTCGAATTTCTGGAAATTTACCGACAATAACAGTTTACAACTCTGTACCACTGTCTTGAAAGGTATACCACTAAGTCCTCACTTTCATAGTTCACATACTTCTAAAAATACGTAAAATGATCAACTGTTGCTTGCCTAATTTATCGCTTCCAAAGCTCTAAATAAGGCACAATTTGCATTGCATTCCTCCAATTATCGGCTATTTATTACTTGATATTGCATGAGATATTTATCACCCAATTTCAGACTGCTGTTAGCAGCAGAAATCGATTCCAATCAGCTTTTTCAGTATCATTATCTTTTTACTTTGTACACCTCTCCGCAAATTTATTTTGATCTCACGACGGTCACAACTTGAGAGTATAGACAAAAGTTAGAATTGTTTTCCTTTATATTAGGGGGCATATGATTATGTACTTCTTTGTTTAATTTGATTGTCTTTCCATAAGTTACGATTCGTGCTTTACATTTATTCTTATAATAATTGCGACATCTCCATAAAGTCCTTCTTTCATTACGCTTTTCACATACGTAATCATAACCCTCGAAGTTTATTTTTGGATTTTTCTTTCCTTTCTCGAAGTACAATACACCTGAATATAAAAAAAATGGTAAGACATAATACATTAGATATGCACACATAAACAACTTTCAGTT
Source organism: Agrilus mali (assembly GCA_029378335.1). Lineage (NCBI taxonomy): Eukaryota > Metazoa > Arthropoda > Insecta > Coleoptera > Buprestidae > Agrilus > Agrilus mali. The sequence goes on along the minus strand of CM055663.1, from coordinate 9,316,023 downwards.
GCACAGTTTGTGAGGTAGGCCATCAAAAATTACACTTGTCTCATCCATACGTGATGATTTTATTATTATCCCACATTAGTAAAAAATAAAACAGTAATTGTTAATAAAATTTATTTCAATAAGACATGATACAATGTAGTTTAATGTTTTGTTCATTTGGTATTCTTCCTAATTATGTTTACAAAATGAGATGTTAATTTAATTGCATCTGATTGGGAAGCTTTTGGAGGATGATTATGAACAGCGTTATTAACTTTGACATTTCTTCCAAAAGTTACCAGTCTACATTTACACTTAGATCTTAAGTGATGATTACATCTCCACCAGGTTTTAGTATCGCTTCTGCTTTCCACCAAGAAATCGTAACCCTCAAATATAATCGTGGGGTGTTTTTTTCCTAATTTGAAGTACAAGATGCCTAAACAAAAAAAACATGCAATCATTAAACTTCTACCTTTCTTCTCATTAAATCGATGTATTAGTTAAATATAAGTTTTATAGTACAAACATTATCCAAAGTACTAAAAATTACAAGAGGTTTGTTCACTTTAGTCACTATATAATTTCGTAAAGTATATAAAACTTATACAATTTTTATATGATATGTTATCGTGTATATACTCGTCCACTCGTATAAACTACTTACCTTTAAATAAACTAAAAAAATATATAAATATATCAACAGATACATAATTTTAATATGCAATATTCATTATCATATATTGTCTGCCAACGCTTGTCCGGACTATTTTGAGATGAGAAATAAAGGTTTCATAGGTAGATCTCGTCAGAACAGTCGGAAAGGAGTTCACATACAAAAACGCCGGCTTTGAAAGCCCCAAAATACAGTCATTCTATTTTTGATTCAAATATTTATTATAATTGATGAGGATAAATTCTAACTACATTAACAACTTGGGATTTTAACGTTACATTATTTTGCTTGGCAGTAGGTGAATGATTATGGGGTTTGTCGTTGGGCTGAACGGTTCTTCTGTAAGTTGCTAGACGACTTTTGCATTTAAAAGTACGAAACTGATTACACCTCCAATACGTTTTATTATCACTTCTTGACACAATGATGAACTCGTAACCTTCGAAAATCAGTTTTGGATGTTTCTTCCCCGGTTCGAAGTACAAAGTGCCTAAATGTAAACAAGAACAAGGGTTCAGGAAAGTGATTTTTTAAAGCAAACGTTTTACAAAAAAAAAATATTTATAGAACAACACATATTTATTGAACAATTGTTATTTACATAATAGTTGGTTAACAAATGTATTTTACAAAATCACATTTCTTTGAAATCTAAATATTAATATTCTGAAAATATTGTTTTCTACAAAAATTTCAATGGTTTATCTTTTTTTCACCAACAGAACACCCTGTATTTTATTTAGAATTATTTTCTGCATATAACATCAGTTATAAAATCGACTAGATAAAAAAAGCAAGTGGGTTTAATTTTCCAACAAAATCCTTTGTTTATATAAATGTCGTGTACAAGGATTTTAATGGAAATTTTCTTTGTAACAAATAATAAAATTATTAGACTAAAACAAACTATATGCATAAGCACGTCTACGCTACTATTTGAACTGCTAACTTTTTTGTAAAAAGAGTTTCTCTAACATAGGTAAAAATAATTACATAAGCACTGTTCGGAAAATAGTAAAGAAACATTTTATTACTCGATTCTACAAAAATGCATTTATTTTTCGCTTTTTCAACTTCAAGTTCTTTGTCTTAATATTTTGACTTGTTTATTACTTATTATTTCTTAAATAATAGAACTAATAGATAAACTACAAATATGTCTTTCCAAAGAAATAGGTACTATGTATTTTAAGCCCACAATATTTTCAGAACAGTTCTTGTTCATTCATACTTTATAATTACTTAGTAACTATTTATCCTGACAGTTAGGAAGTTCTAAATAATGCGGAATTTGGTTTTTAAAGTAGATAGATTTAAGTGGATTGTAATCAGATATAGGTGTTATTAGTACAGTTTTCTTTTTTATGGCATCATAATTAAGAATGGACCTATGATTGTGACTAACTCTATTGATCTGCAAAAAATCGGTACCATTGATGGTCGTCAATCTAGTACGGCATTTAGTTTTCTGGTAATACGAACATCTCCAAAATGTACGATTATTCTGGTGCCTTTCACAATTGAAATCGCTTCCACAAAAGATCAATTTCGGTTTTCTCATACCATGGAGATAATACAACAGACCTAAATGAAAATAAACACATTTACTTCTACAATTAACTAATTACTTGGTCTTCATTCCCAATTAGTTAGCAGATATCCTCAAATTGCATTCCTCTAATACACAAGAATTAATAAAAAAAAACATGAAAGAACCCTTCCCTTACATTAATGTTACACATATAAGCACATTAAAAAAAATTGCGTTCTTTGCTAATTATAAGGTATTAAATATAAACATATAACACAGGTAAAAAAAACACCTAAACTTACAGAAGTATAAGAATATCAGGACGTCATAAAACTTTTATGAGTTAATAAAATGAAAATAAAAGTTTTTCACATAAAGCAACAACATATAAGAAACCATTACAAATTTAAATCACACACTTGGTCAATAAAACATATTTTTTTTTGTTTTATTCCTTAAGACACTTGAATTTTTGATATTAATATCAAGTCGCACAATGACCTAGTTGTGACCAGTGGGAAAATCGACGTAGTCAGATACTTATCATTAAATAAAAAAATTAATTAATTAGTACTAAGTGCTGCAGTCATCTTGAACTGTTTTTGTAAACTCACAACCACCTTTTGCAAATTTTTCTGACCGTTATTACCGTTCCGGTTTCTTAGGGATAAAACGCCTTCAATTTAAAACATATACGCTCATAAATACGTTTTAAAATGAATAAAAGAGATACAGTTTATTACATTCTTTTATTTTTAAAGAAAATTGAAATATTTAAATGTATGTACAAATAGTATGATAAAATTAATAAAATAAAAATAGAAATGTTAAACAACATCGTACAAAAAAGCAAACAAATTACACAATGTTCTTAACGAATGTCATTTTCTTCTTCACTTGATTGTTAATGTATTTATAAGGGGTAGGATGCTGATGTATCCCAACTTTTGAAACCACTTGACCATTTTTTATATAGCATCTTGCGGTACAATTTGTGTTAATACACGCCCACACTTTCCTGCCTTTAGTTTCCGAAATAAATTTATACAAATTGTAGTGTACTACAAGGGATTCGTTTCCGTCATCGTGGACTATAAACCGAAACATTCCTACGAACAAAGAAGCGATAAAATTATTGTTTATTGGGCACAATAAATAACACTTCATATCAAATAAGTTTTAAAAAGAAATATTAAATTTTATTCATCAGATATTTGTGCGTTAATTTAGGCTCCATATTATCTTAATGAGGATATATTATTAATAAAACTAACAATTCCTTGTTTTCTGCCGCTTTACTATTTTATTACAATGAATGAGTAAACAGGCTTAAAGTTTGTTATACAACAAAATATTTTTTTTAACTGTTAACTACTGTTTAATAAATATATAACTACGGTGTATCTATTGTGAGTGATCTTCGCCATCTGTTTAATTTATGTCTGATTAATGTGAAGGGCGTTTCTCTGGCAGCATTTGGATACCTAAAAAAAATAAGTAACATTTAAAAAATGCACAGGCATTAAGTATATGATAACAAAATGCATACATTTCGCTTAACGTTGCATACACTTCCCTTGCACTAATTGCTGGATTTTTGACCATAACTTCTTTCAATTCCCTTAAAAACACAATTTTTTCTTCAGCAGCAAAATCAGGTGGGTGATTATGGGGTCTGTTGATTTTGATATCCTGAATTGTTCCTTCGTGAGGAATTATAGCTCTTGCATGGCATCCTAAACGCTTGTATTCCAAACATCTTAAATAACTGAAGCCCAAAAATAAATATTACTTTTTTTGTATTTTATATGTTATTAAACCAATTAATTTCCTCTAAAAATTATAATTCTACCTTTTTCAATAAGAAAAAATATGTACCCTGTTAACTGTTTATGCACAATACCAAACGCCATAAAAATTATTATATTAAAATAAAAACAGTAAAGTCGATTAGATTTGTTAATTAAAAATGTAGTTAAGGATTTCCTTACGTACGTCATAGGTGGAGTTCCTTTCATGATATTCACATGAAACACAAATCCATCCACTATATATCTTGGCATATCCTGTTTCCTTTTAGTAAGTGAATGCCCGCCTTCTGTTTTGGTGCTATCCAAGTCTTTAATGCAATACACTTTACTGCTTTTAATTGTATAAGCAGCAGGGTTATCTGTTTAAAGTAATAGTAAAATGTCAATTTTTAACAATAAAAATTTAACTTACAACTAAGTAAGTATTTTTACATACTTACTTTCTATTGATGTAATTTTTGAGATAAACCTAATCTATAACAAAAAGAAATAAAACACTAATACTTGGATGACAGTTTAATACATTTAAAAAATTATATGCTAGACTAACAAAATACACATATATTTAATAATTTAAAATCTCTTCGATTTCACCCCAGAATTCGTTTCTCTTATCCACCTTCTCATAGTACTCCGAACTGATTTAAAAGTGATATGATTAATTATCCTGGGATACCTAAGAAAAAATATAATTACTAACCGCTTCAGATATAAATTAAAATTTCCCCTTTATAATTAAATAAATGCTACTCATTGTAACACAACTACTACTCACAAGGATATAACTGTTTCATACAATTCCTTATGGTTAGAATCAGGAGGTGAGCATAAGACGAGGCGTTTAAGTTCTTGAAAAAACTTATCTTTATCATCTGCTGTATCATCTGGAGGATGATTATGCAACTGAGTTATTCTTAAATCAGCAACGGTACCGTGTAATGGCATTATCGCTCTTCCCCGACAACCACTTCTTGTATATTTAGAACATATTAGGTACCTAAATAAATTAATAAAATAAGAATTTAACGTAGAGGATTAATTACGTAAGTATGACAAAACAACTTAACAATGTATTTATACAATACATTTTAACTGCTCACACAGACTTAACATATCGTTTTATTTTTTGAAAGCCCCTAAACAAGAAGGGTAGAGATAGGGAAATGAAATCAACCTGAAAATGACTAATACAATAAAAAATTTTCAGACTAACTTAATCCTATCTCTAGTCTTCTTGTTCCCGTTCCTAAACATTAAAACATAGACCATCAATATACACTATTTACCTTGTAGGTGGAGTTAAACGAACTACACTGTTGTAATAGGTGAAGCCGTTCACAACGAACTTCTCACTTTTGTTTCTTGTTTTCCGACCACTATACGGATACGATTCATCTACTAAACAAAAAAGAAAACGGATACTGGCGTTTTTCTTACTTCCTTTCAAATTATCTTACAAAAATCGAAATGCATGCATGCATGTACATATATGCAACGCAATTAGTTACAATATTTCAAAAGGCTGTGGTGACATAAAACAACAATTTAACATTGCTTAAAATAAAGTATATTCCAATATTTTGTAAATTAAACTGAATTACTATAAATTTAAAACTCTAACATATGCTTTGGATTATTACGCCATCTATGCATAGACGAATATAATGATTTGAAGGGAAGTTCTGCTGCCACTTCGGGATACCTAAAAATTACTGTTCATTTATACAAAATAATCTTTAAAATAAGATTACTTACATTGCAGCAATATTATCATAGACAACTTTCAGAGAAGTCGGCATAGTTAAGACTGCTTTCCTCAAATGTTCAAAAAACTCTTCTTTCTCTTGGGCATTTTGATCAGGAGGGTGATTATGAGCCTTCGTTACTCTCATTTGATCAACATCAGCATCTAATGGTAACACTGCTCTTGCTCTACAACCTAATCGTTTAACTTCAGAGCACCCTAAATACCTAAAATAAAACACTACTGATTTTTATTCCTGTACAAACATTTTTGTTAATCTAAATAAATAACGATTACGTAAAATAATAATCTTAATTCACCAACTTTTATGATATTCCAATAGAATTTCATATTTACCTTATATTTTTAGTCACCAACTTATTGTGATACAGAAATCCACCAAAAACAAATTTTGTTCGTGATTGGGTCTTTTTATGGGGAAGCATATAACTGCATTTTTCGTCACTTACTGTACCCGCTAAATCATCTATTAAAAAAACAGTTATGGTTGTAAATACTTCTCAATCTTTTATGTTCCTTATTATTGTTTCCAATAAAATAATCATTATTATAATAAAGTATTAACTTTATTAGTTAATAAGTTAAAAAAGGACATTTTATCTAATCACTTATATTATTACCTATAAAAAAAGAACATTTGTTAATGTTAAAAAGAAATCGAAGGATTCCTGAAAGTAAAATATGGTAATAAATTAAAACAAAAAAGAAACCCTAACACATGAGTATACGTTGACATATAAAAAAGCAGTCCTTATAAAAAAAATATTAACATGCATGTTTTCCGTATTTTATAAATGCGGATTGCAACGCCAACGGTGTAACGACGAGCTTATCGATCTAAACGGAATTTCTTCAGCACCAGTTGGATAACTGCAATATTTAAAATATTTATAAAATCGATTATACATATAAATATAATTTTGTTTCACGTACATTGCTGCGACGGTTTCATAAACCTTTTTGAGAGTTGCATTTTTCATTGTCCGAACTGCACTTTTCAATTCTTTAACGAATTCATATCTTTCTTCCGCATTAATATCGGGCGGATGATTATGAAGCTTCGTTACTTTCAATTGATCCGAAGTACCCCCTACAGGTATACTTGCCCTAGCTCGACATCCTGTTCGTTTGAACTCTGCACAACCCAAATATCTAGAACATAATCTCATTAAAAAAAAAAAAAACATACACAATAGATATTATATTAATTAATATAGACATAATGTGTCCTTTTAAACAAGATAAGTGAAGCCCTTCAGGGGTAAGGGGTGGTGCCCACGCAATGGTGCCTAGATTTTATTGGCTGCACCTCTGTTCAATAACAAGCAGTGTACCTAATACAATCTAGACATTTCTATTACTGTTCTCCCCTTGATAGCTCTCTCAAGGATAATTTATATTCCTGTCTGATGTAAACACAAAAAGCATTTGTAAACGTTACAGTAAATTTTGGATGTGAATGACTAAAATTTAACATTGCTAGAGTAAAATTCTTTCCAAAAGGAATGAAAAATTAAAAAGCAAAATATGTCTAATGATATCCGAGAAAAAAAATGTATACCATACATTTGAAGCAGCCTATGCCCAAATTACTAGTTAATGATTAATTATGTTAATTAAATTAGTATATTTACCTTAAAGGGGGAGAACCGGCAATAACGTTGTTATGGTAGACAAAACCATCAACAACAAAGCGCATTCTAGCATTCATCCGCTTTTTTGGTTTCTTTTCACTGGTCTCAATAGAAAACTTCACATCTAATAAAACAATAAACACTGTAAGTCTCCCGTAGTTAACTTTAACGAATTAAAAATAACACCATACTTTCACATGTAATGTACGTATATGTAAATATACTTCAATAAGTTTAACATGTATATACATATACAAAAATTCTTAATATACTTCTTCATGTTTTTATTTATATATTTATTTTTTTTTTCGTTTAAGGAAAGAAATATTATAGAGTACCTGTTGATTATTAGTATTTTAAATAAAACAATTTAATTTACATAATTACTTTCTAATGGTTAAAGACAGACATAAGTAACAATCAAATCAATTTTAAGATTTTTTTAAATATTTAAAATACACTTCGCTGTTTTCCAAAAAAAAAAAAAGAAAAAGAAATAAATGGTTTTTTGGTGCTTAACGATTAAAATATATGCACTTGTACTCTCTCTAACAAATACTATATTTATTAAAGTAAAATTACTTACAACCGTCACACTCAATTAAATATACCTATGTATGTAATGATAAATTAATAATTTATAAAAACAAATTGCGAATAAAACAGTGTATTGATGAAACAATCAATTAATAAATCTGTTTTGTTCGCTTACTTCTAATTTAGTCATAGGTACTTTATTAAAACCAACATTTTCTTCTCTGAGGCTTACGTTTTTCCACCTCCTCATGGAGTTTGCAATTTTATGAAAGGGGCATACTTCCGAACCCTCAGGGTCCCTAGGGATTTAAGACTTTCACCATCAATATCTATTTCTAAATAATGCAATTTACAACTCACATTTCTCTGGCTGATATATAAATATCCCGAAGAGCCATTCCTGGGGATGAGCAAATTAGGTGTTTTAAAGAGTTCACAAAGCGACTTCTAATAACATCTACACTGTATTTATTTGGTGGGTGATTATGACCCCTAGTCACAACAAGATCATCAATTTTACCATGAGCAGGCAAAATTGCTCGAGCGCGACATACCAGCCGTTTATATTCAGAACAAACCAGATATCTAAAAAATACAATATGAAGTACATTTGAAACCATTTACAATAAACTATGCTAATTTATTAACATAAAATTCAGCTTTACTAAATCAATAAAAAAATTATTAAGATTTTATACTTGATTACATTAATAATGAAAGACTGCAATTTCTTTAAGATTACAAAAAACGGTATAAGTACATCTATAAACTTACCTTATTTGTCTATTATTCTTGGATGAGTTCTGATGGTAAGTAAATCCATCAGCTTCTATTGCTTTACACCAACGTTTACGGAAAAGCGTTTTTTCATCCGACTTTTCATCTATCAATAAAAGTAGCGAATCAATAAAATTGAACTTCACACTGCCACTATCACATAATTATCTATAGAAATAAATTCTAGTTTAAACTTTTATAGAAGATCCGCATGTAGTAAACATTACCTACTGGAAGGCACCAAGTTACTAGATTAATATAGTAATATTAACACACAAAATCTTACTGTACTAACGTAAGTAAACGGCACGTCTACATATTATAATACAAAAGGCTTAAATAAAGCAATATTGTAATGTAAATTTAAAATTTATTAAAACTTCTCTTTTATTACAGTACATAATTAATTTCTAAAGCAGCAAATAATAGATTATAAATTAGCTTTTGAATTCATTGTAAGTTTTGAACCTTTTGCTTCCCTTGTAGAGATATTTATGTAGGCAACCAACCTTGCTAAATTAAGATTCTGAAACAGAAAATTTTTTGTAAACGTGATTGTTCTGTCTAAGCCTTTCTAAAATGATAAATATTGCATTTCCTACATTTGCAATATATTTTACAATTATCAGTACTTACCAAAAGAACCAAACGTCAAACTGAACAATTTTTTAAAGACTTGAAGATGTTCTATTTATGATTAATTCACATAAGAAAAACAAATGTCACATTTGATCATTTTATAACTTTCAACGCCAAACACGAATTCACGTAATTCAACAAACGGAAAGTCTTATTGCATTGTATTCATATTTATATATTATATTCATGTTAGTTATACATATGTATAGTAAAGCGTACATTATTCGTTAAATCCTTTGCTCGATGAAACAAATATTTATGAAAATATAAATAACTCAATACCCTTCTTGGTTCAATTAAAATGATGGTATTGTATGCATTTTAAAATAATTCTGGTTGAAAACAAATCATTTTTTTTGTCGTAAGTTGTCTTTTTATACTTGTATTCTTAATTGAATATTTTCATGATTCCTTATTACACAATCTGCAAAATAATAATTAAGATTATTCGTAAAATAAACCACATATACCTATATTTTATGTAAATATCGTACATACTTACCATTTATTTAAAGATGAACTCGAAAATATAAATGAAACAGTATCACTACACATTTACGTTTTTCATATATTTAAGAAAACCGGAAAAAATGTGATATTGAAAGTGACTAAATTTCTCTTATAAAGTCAAAGTAGGTTTCTAATTAAATATTCATTTTAGTGTCGCATTTGTCTCAAAATAAATAGGATAACCCAATTGAAATATTGGCAAAAGTTTAACTACAACAAATTTACTTTCATTTTAAACCTGATATATTTCTAAAATTTTTATTCAAAAAGAAATTACTGAAATAATCATGATGATAATTTTTATGCTTAATAAGAAACCTATTTTAAGTCAAAATTATATTGTGTTCTTGATTTTCAATAGATTTTGTGTTATGCTAATGGTTACATAAAATATGTACATGTACGTATAAACAACATATACAAAAGCGGACCTTAATATCCAAAAAGCACGATTAACCGAAACACTTTAGCCTTTGACGATATTAAATAATAGAATGGTGATTGAATCCGTATTAGTTTAAGCACGATACTTGTCTATCGATGTAATTTTAAATTTACATACTTTATATAACTATAAACAGAAAATTTAGGAATTACAAGTATGAAAACTCAATTTCATTATAAATCCGACTTCTTTAATGTCTATCAAGTTAAACCAAAACGCTTGAGTTTTCATAATCGAACTAACAAGTGCGTACCAGCAATGTAGACTTTTATAAATAAAGAAAAACCTCCTACCTGCTGTTATCCAGTAGACGTTTTAATTTTCGTAATACCTTTACAGGTTTTTAAAATACTTGTATTCATTTAATTATATGCCACGAATATTACTTTTTTGGCCTACACGATTAACTTTTCTATTCCTTTTATATAAGCACTCAAAAATAATTTTATCAGTGTAAAAACAAAGTAAAAAAAATAACCAGATAAGCTATAATTTATACATATGCAAATTTTTCCATCCAGTATAAAAAGATGTACTCAGAGAAGTTTGCTTTTCATTTTCAGGTAAGTAAATATTTTCAATGGAAGTAAATTAATTCAGAATATGTAAGGTTAATAATTAATACTTCAGGTGAAACCATTCTTATATTTAATTATCCAACTATGTAACCCTAGAATTTAGTTTCTTAATTGAACTAAATAAAAGCAAATGAATTAAATTATTCAATGATTTCAGTTTACTTAATTAAATTTTAGTGGGATATTTTTTACCCAAGAGATACAAAGAAACAAAGTGGCAATTTGTATTTTGAGTGCCAGCATCATGTTTATGTGGATTATTTTCCTTAATATGGACTTGCTTTTGATTACGTAACCAGTATAATGTCAGGGAAATGGTTTTAACAGGGCCCTAAGTTTTGGAGATGTAATTTGTCAAAGTTTAAACAAAATAAAAATATGTTTGAAAAAAGTATTCAGTATATAAGGAATAATCCTGTAGCAATAGATTAAACGTATTTTACGTTTTATTAATTGGCATTGTCCTAATATTATAAACAACAACCTTTTGTAATTAATTACAATTAAAAATGTCATACATTATTGAGCTTTTTGGGTACAATTCTCTATGTGAATTAAAAGAGAAAATACACATTTGTGTACATTGCTGGTACGCATGCATAATAAAGTTGAATATTTCACATACCTTGTCCATCTCCGTTGCCGTCGCCGCTGGTTCCCGGATGTGGTTCATCATCGCCAGTTTCCATCAATGAAAAGTCTTCTGAATCATCTCCTCCTCCTTGAGCTGTGTCATCTATAGTTTCACTTCCGTATGTCTCATCCTGATTTTCTACAGATTCTATATTGCTTTGCTCATACGGCTCCATTTTAAATTGCATTATTTCTTGTGTTGTTGGACCACCAGTTGATGTTTCCGATTTAGTAGAAACAGAAGACGTTCCTAACTCAGATAAAACACTAGCTTGTAATTTTGGACGTTTTGATGCAGGACCAGCCAAAGCCTTTTTCGGCCTCGGTGTATTTGGTAGTAGGACAGGTTTGGGAGTTTCAACTTGCTCTTGATATTTTTTAGGAAACGAGTCAGGGGGCTTATCTGGCTCTATCTCAATGTCCGTTTCACTTTGGTTCTAAAAAAGATATCCCTTTGAAATATATGGTAAATTTTGACATATGCATTAACAAATATTAATGCATTTATTATAAAAGATCAAGTCTAAGAACCTTAATTAACATTTAGGAGTAGTTTCATTTCAAAATTAGAGAATCCTATTTATGATCATTTCAATTCAAAAAAATTTAAAGGAAACTTGAAATTCATTTACTTTTGAAGTTACTGTCATTTCACAATCAATACTACATAAAAATAATTCTGCTGATTTTAAAAAATTGCAAACTGAATACTTAAATTAACTTTCACATTTGTAAAATAAATCAAGAAATAACACTTGGTTTGTTTCACTAATTTTTATTTTCAAACTCTAACATATGTTTCGGCTGTTATGCCATTGTCAAAGAGTTATATTGTAATTTGCAATGCAATGGCATAACAGCCGAAACATATGTTACAGTTTGAAAAATAAAAATTAGTGAAACAAACCAAGTGTTATTTATTTAGTTCTTGATTTATTTTGAATATTGTTTCACCAAGAGCTAAGCCAAATTACAATCAATATTATTTCATGTTTGTATTTTCACCTTCAGCATTTGTTAATCATTTAAAAAGAATATCTCATAAAAGCACAAAACAAAAATATGTCAGAGCCAAGTGTACATTCAACATTTTAATAATAATTACTTACACTATCTCCTGTGAGCCCTTTAATTTGAAGACACTCTGCAGTTTTGATGAATGTAGTTAAGTTTTCTTGTGCGACCTGCACTTCTCCTTGATACATGAACTGAAGTAAATCACTTAGGGCTATATAGCTCACATCTTTCATAAACACTATTGGATGTTTGCAAGGATTACTTTGAAACAATTCCCGAAAGTAAGGGCTGCACACGGAAAGGACCATCTTGTGAGCTTTAAGATACCGACCCTCCACAGCAAGGGTAACATCCACTAAATCTTCATTTTCAAGTAATGATTGCATTCCTTGGCTCATGTTTTTGTGGAAATTATCCCAACACAACGAAAACTGTTCTGTAACCATTTTTGTGGATTTTTATCTAAAAAAAATTTAAATTGTCAATTGTTAAGGGACGCCGACAAACCTTCAATGGCGTAACATTATTCATATTAAATGTATGTACCTTAAATATTTATTATTTGTACGAACAAAGTCCTTATAAACGTAATACTTGCACCTTATTAGAAAATTATTTAAATTATGTAGAAAACACCTTATTTTTACCACTGTTATTTTATTACTACAAATACAAAATTATTATGAATTACACTCCAAAAGTCCAAAATGAACGCCATAAAAACGTTGTTGCCAACTCTTTCTATGATATGCTTGTTATTAATAAAATACATTTAATTGTGAAAATAAAGAACAGAATTGATTTCCATAAAAGATAATTATCATAATTTCGTAATTTTTTGTATCCGTTTACATTCTTTATTCATAATATATATTTCAAACAAATTAGTATGATTGGATTATAAAGGCAACATCGCATTGTTTTTTTATTGACCAAACAAACCTGTAATTAAGGGCGCAAGCGTCAATTTCGTAAACAATAATGGTGCTTCCGAGAGAAAATCGACTTTCAACAAATTTTCCCGCTAAACACAATTTTGGTTATGGTGAATGTGGATAAATTCTTCAATTAAGAATGGATAAGCTTGAACAATTTATTAAACTTGAAAAAGCCGGAGAAGGCACGTATGGGGTTGTATATAAAGCCAAAAACAAAATCACTGGGAAGTTTGTGGCTTTAAAGAAGATTAAGTTAGAAAAGTGAGTATTTTACAATCAAAAAGACCGTTAACTGAATTCAAAAGTCAATATCTAATGATAATTTCAAAAGTAAAAAGTGAATACTATAGTAGTAGTGTTTAAAAACATCATATTTCATATGTGTTATAGCAATTGATTATTTGCCTTAATTGACTTCACTTATTAATGTTTCAACACCACTGTAAGTTTATTTTTAAATTCAGTTTCACTCAGCACACTTCGAATTATTAAATTTGGCTTGGATGCAAGCGGAATTGTGTGGTTCTTACGATTTAAATAAACGTAGCACCACATGATTCAGCTTATTTCTTTGCCTAACTCTTCACACAAGGAGAGGAAGATTTCCATCTGTGTAAGTATTTGCTCTTACGGAGTATCTATGTGCTTTAAGTGGAGTAAAATGAAAAATAGTTACACAGTTAATACACTGTTTATACATACTTTTGTTCATTTTTGTTTTTTTCTAATGTTTAAATTGTTTTGCATGTTATGATAGCTAATTGTTTGTGCATTTAGCAATTTTAAGTGACCATGTATGTATATGAAAATAATATAAAACAATATTGCACATCTTAAATTTAATAACTATTGGATACCATAAGTTCATTAATTTAAATTAATGTTTTTTAGTTGTTTCATAAAAAACAAACTTATCAAAGGAGTGGCAAGCCCATTGTTTTAAAGTAATCTGATCCTTGAAACCTTAATTAAATTTTAGCATTAGATTACTTCCAAAAGTAAAGTGAGGTTTTAAAATACTTTAAGTTTGAAACTCTTTTTAATCTTCCCAAATTCTAAGAAGAGCAGCTTGTGTATTTTTTATTTGCACTTTTTATTCTTTTATACTTTAATTATGGAGTAAATATACACAGATTTTATTATTTTGCTTGCAATTATCATTCTGTGTATTTCAATTAACTATTAACTGAAACAACAAATCAGATTTCAGAATCGTGGAGACTCAGAAGGGGTGCCATCGACAGCAATCAGGGAAATAAGTTTATTGAAAGGCATACGACACTCTTCTATAGTTGATTTATTGGGTGTTATTTATACTGATGTAAAACTGTATTTAGTTTTTGAATATTTGGACATAGACTTAAAACATTACCTTGATAGATTAAAACAGGCAATGCCTGAAGAACTTTTGAAAGTAAGGAAATTCTTAAGGATCTCTCTATGACTTATGCATTATATATTTTCGTTTTTTAGAATTATGTTAGACAAATATTGGAGGGAATAGCATACTTACACTCTCACACTATTTTACATCGTGATTTAAAGCCACAAAATTTGTTGCTAGATAAAGAAGGTCACATTAAATTAGCTGACTTTGGATTATCTCGGTCGTTTTCGCTCCCTGTCCGAACTTATACACATGAAGTTGTAACTTTATGGTACAGGGCACCTGAACTGCTATTAGGAGCTAAAATTTACTGCACAGGAGTAGATATTTGGAGTGTTGGGTGCATTATGGCAGAAATGGTAGGAAGTACAATGCAATTAAAATTTGAATTACATATTTTTAATTAAAAAATAACACTTTTAGCTTACCAGACGGGCCGTGTTCCCTGGAGACTCGGAGATTGATCAGCTTTACAAAATATTTAGAGCGTTAGGTACCCCCGACGAAAATATGTGGCCAGGAATCAGTAAACTGCCTGATTATAAACCTACATTTCCTGGGTGGCCCCAAAAGAGCATTAAGACAATTGTCCCTGATTTGAGCGATGGGGGTGAAAAGTTTATCTCTGTAAGTTCAGTTATTTGTCATATGGAAATTTTAATTTAATTTTTATTATTATACCTACAGCTCCTTCTCACATATAATCCTGAGGAACGCATAACTGCCAATCAAGCTCTACAGCACAATTATTTAAAGGATGCCAAACTCACGTCTCCAGACCTAAGTTGTTTTGAAAAGATCAAGTCGTAGTACATACACCATGTAGTCATATAACAGTCAGTTTTTGACAAAACATAGAATTATATATTTTAATAAGTAAATACCACTTCAAGTTGAAAAATTGTTAGCGTTAATGTTCACGAAGTGCCTTAAGCGGTTTATTGTCTTAAATTAAGTCTAAATTAAAGTAGAGATGTAAAGTTAATTTCAATTAATTGTCAACATTAATAATGCTGTCAAGACATTCCAAAAATATGTTTTTTGGTCATAGTTCTTCTCAAAAATTAAAAAATAGTAACATTACTTTAATGACAACAAATATTTGTAAAGTTTCTTCATACTAAAAGAAAAATTTTCTTAATTTAATTGTAAAAGTAAACATTAATGGAAAATAGAAAATATTTCTCTTTTCTGTGCTGACCGTACCAATTTTGATAAATATTGTTTATTTCTTCTAAATGAAATCTCTTTTAAAAACATTTAAAAGAAATATTAAAGACCATTAAACTTTTAATTATGCTGATGCAGAAAAAGAAAAAAAATATTTTGTATATTATATTTTCTTGAAAACCCATTATCTTTCAATTTTGTTTTATTTTAAATCTGCGTGGTTATAACAGATACATTAATCAATATACTGCAGAAATATGTGCTAATAGTCTTGAGGTCTTTATTATTTTAAAGTTCCTTAATAAGTAGATTAATTTTTTGTTAATTTAATTATTTTTCTTTAAGGTATTAACTCTTCGATATGAGAAGATGGAATTTGTAATTATATTGTGAAATAAATCATTACTTATTTGACTACGATTCTTGTTTTAATATATTAAAAATAGCAGAGAATAAAGCAGTCTACTATAAAAAAAATTGTAGAATTCATCCGATTAACTAC
This sequence comes from Agrilus mali, assembly GCA_029378335.1. Lineage (NCBI taxonomy): Eukaryota > Metazoa > Arthropoda > Insecta > Coleoptera > Buprestidae > Agrilus > Agrilus mali. Next base: position 9,299,494 of record CM055663.1, on the reverse strand, counting down.
CCCGAGCCTTATGCAACATTACATACAGTTGTGTATTGTGTTTCGTAAAAAGAACTTTCTTTACAAAAAATACTTTTTTCTAAAAATGCATATGCTTGACTAAAAAAAACCTTTTAGTACTCTCTTATCGAAATTATTACGTTATTAGTTTTTGCTACTTTTTACAATATCTTCAAACGTTTCTACTTGAGATAATATCCTAATGAATTTTATCCCAAACTGTAGATGCACTAAGTTATGTATTAGAGGAAAACCAATTTGTACGAAAATACAGTGTTTTTTGAAAAACAAGGTTTTTGATGTTTTATTAAACATTTTTACACATCAATATTTTTATAATTTAGATAATCAGTTTATAACAATTCATATCGCATAACTTTTAATTAAATAAGTAATAAAATGATAACAAAATATCACAACAAACTGATTGCAAAGTGATTTAATCGATAATCATTTAAATAATAAGAGCAAATTTAATATTCCATGTTCCGTTTCTGATTTTTTGTTGCTTTATTTTGACTATTTAGATTTAAGTCATCTCTCTGTAACTTTTATATATTTTGCTGGTTCAATAAAGATTACATTACATTATACATTTAGGAAATCTTATTCATGTTTTGTCTACCTTTTTTTACTTTTTTATTTATAACACTAAAGCTCATCAATAGCTATTATATTTATATTTATCCTGTTTCAACTCGTAGTAATAAAAGAAAATAAATTTATTCTAACTTATAAGTACTGTTGTTATTAACAGATTATTTAATTGGAGTATAAATCAAAATTTAGTGCAAGTGTCAAGTACCGAATGAAGTGATTTAAAACCGTAAAATAAAAATATATTTATACGTTTCTAGTTGATGTAACTTTTATCAGATTATATTGTATCCATTATCTGAAAATATTTAATGCAAATACACCACAAGGTTTGAAATTCTTGCGAAAAGGGGTTGAGCACAATATAAAGGCTTAACTTACATCAGAACTACTTGTAAAATGGGCTTTAAGCACAGTACAAAAGGTCTTGAATTACATCAAAAAGGCTTCAAATCCATCAAAATGGTCTGACGCACTTGTGAAAAGGGCTTCGAGCCACTATTAAGGGCTTGAATAACATTGAAAGTGTTTGTCTTTATTAGGATTTAACAGTCTCTTATATTTCATATCTTAATAAAAAAAAATTAGTATTTGAATATAATTTTGACAAAGTTAAATAGAGGTTTTATAGAGTAATATATTTGACTTAACTGTATAAGAATATCAGACATAAGTAATTAGTATTATAAACGTTAAGCCACAGTGAAAATAATAGTGATTTCTATTCTTTAGTTATTGTGCAAATGCTTATTCAACTCACATACAAGTTAAACTTTTCCCTTCGAGTTATTTAGCGCTAGAATTAAATAGTTTTGTAGGTGGATAATTCAAAAACCTTATTTGTAATGTTTTCGATGAGTTAGTTTGAAAGAAAACAGGATACATTCATAGTTGAATCATCCATGTGAATACTTATTAATGTTAATGTAAACATACATATTAGTTATTTACAATTGTTCTTTGTTATTTATTTATGTCCTACCTAATAACTCAAACGTTATTTGCAAGATTTAATTCATTTAATATTTTTTTTAAATTATAGCAAAAGTTTTACACGAGTTCCTTAAAGGATGTGATTAATAACAGATAAAATTTTGAGCACGTAAAAATTGAAAATGTGTTCGTAACCTTTGGTTCATAAACAAAAAACTATTTTTTTGGCACATATTTTGTAGATACCAAAATTTTTTCAAGTTTCCACTTTTGATATAAAACGACATAAACAAACCACTTCATAATCAAAAGTGGCTTGTTATCTCCACTTAAATCGGTTTTTGTTCCCAAAAGAATAGATAATGTGTTGAACTGTAATCAACATTTTTTCGAAGAACTTATACTAATTTAAAAAAATACTGATAGACTAAAGTATATAAACTCATTGAAGTAAATAAATTCCTATTTCGATTCAAAAGTACGCATAATATATTTTATTTCAGATATTGAAAATGAAAATCATCTTTTGCGTATTATTTGTAATAACAATTATCAGCTACGGTAAAGCTCAATGGGATACTCATTGGGATACCAACAAAAATACAATTGTCCATCTTTTCGAATGGAAATGGGACGATATTGCGGACGAATGTGAACGATTTTTGGCACCCAAAGGATATGGTGGGGTTCAGGTATTTTTTTAATCAACAGATTATTTTTTTATTTAATGATAGACATTAGGTAGGATGCTGTTCATAAAATACGTCACATTAAAATTAGCTTTTCTTGACCCCCTCCCATCCGGTTGTCACGCTGTGTCACACTTTCTGTGATCCCCCTGTAAATATTACGCCACAAAAACTAATAACCTGATAAATTTTGATTGATAATACACAAATTTTGATAGTCAAAAATATTTATTTTATTTTCATAATAAAATTTAAATAAGTTAATAAATATCTTTTGTAACTAACAAATAAATAATATTACTATTTATCAGATATTTTTGATGAACGGCGAACGCCACGTTGCCGTAGACCCCCCGACCCCCCTTGTCACATCTTGTCACACTCATCCCTTTTATGCGAACGTATTTTATGAACGGCCCCTAGGCATTAATTAAGCAATCGAAAAAAATCTTGTAATAACAGTAAACACTCGACTAAAAAAATGACAAAAACACTTAAAGATGTTAAAAAAATAATAAAAAAAATATCAATTATCGTTTAAAATATCGTAACGTCCTATACACTAATATTTTTTTATACTTTTACATATTTTTAAATATTGCAAAACTAAAAATTGATAAAATATTTAACTAACTGGTATTTTCATTCGGCAAACTTTGCATCTACATATAACAAAATAGTTAATATAGATAATGATAAAAATAATTGCTAATTAGGTGTTTTTTATAACAATATACCTACTTAGATTTCACCCCCAAACGAAAATGTGATTGTAACTAGTTCGGCCGATCGCCCCTGGTGGGAAAGATATCAACCCATAAGTTACAATTTGGTTACCAGATCTGGTACTGAGGAGCAATTCATTAGTATGGTAAAAAGGTGCAATGCTGTTGGTGTAAGGTGAGTCACAATAAGTAATATACAAAAATTTCAAAACAAGATTCCAAAAACTGCAATTACACTAAAATTCGGAATCGGAATAATTTGATTTTGATCGATCAGGGGACTAAAGCTAAACATTTCCAAAAGTCAAAACAACAATTTGTTGAATAGTTGTAGGATTTTCTAACGTTTTTTTCAATAAAACACTTTTTTTATTGTTGTATTGCTAATGTAAAGTTCATTAGGTAGTGATTCCATTGAACCACCAGCTTTTGGTAATATAAGTAGAAATTTCATTGCAAATTTCAGTTGAATTTTTTCAACTTATACATATTTCTAATAAATGATTGATTATTGTTCAGGATTTATGCGGATGCAGTAATTAATCACATGACTGGTGAGCATTCAAGTGCTGTTGGAACAGGTGGTAGCACAGCAACAACCAGCAGCAAATCATACCCCGCTGTACCATACACCTCTGAACATTTTCATTCAACTTGTACCGTCAACGATTACAACGATGCATATAATGTTAGAAACTGCGAACTTAGTGGATTAAAAGATTTAGACCAGGTAATGGACCATCATTAATGTCTATTAACTACAATTTTAATTTTATTACTGTATAGTCAAACAGCTACGTTGCGGGAAAAATCGTGGAATACATGAATAAACTTATCAGCTATGGGGTTGCTGGTTTCCGGATTGATGCGGCCAAACACATGACACCTTCCGATTTAAAAAATATTTACAATTCCTTAAACAACCTCAGCACTTCTCACGGATTTGCCGAAAACTTAAGGCCATTTTTATATCAAGAGGTTATAGATTTAGGTAACTCATTGTCAAAGAGCTACCTAAGTTGGTAAATTATATAAATTTTGTTTTTGAATTCAACAGGGGGTGAAGCAATTAAGTCCACGGAATACACAGGTATGGGAACAGTAATTGAGTTTAAATACAGTTCCGAAATAGGGCGCGTCTTTCGTGGGAACGATAAGTTAACGTATTTGGAGAATTGGGGAGAAGGATGGGGATTCATAACCGGATTAAATGCTTTCGTTTTCGTCGACAATCACGATAACCAGAGGGGCCACGGTGCCGGTGGTACCAATATTTTAACGTACAAAACTTCAAAACAGTACAAAATGGCAATTGCCTTCATGTTGGCTCATCCTTATGGGTGCACAAATATAATGTCCAGTTTCTACTTTGACGATAGTGATCAAGGTATATATTATTGAAACAAATCATTAATTAGAAGACCTAACAATTAAATTCTTTGTTTCATTATAGGTCCTCCTAATGACGGAAACGGAAACACTCTATCCCCCACGATCAACGATGACGATACTTGTGGAAATGGTTGGGTGTGTGAGCACAGATGGCGTCAAATTTACAACATGGTAGGCTTCAAGAACGCCACATTAGGTACCGAGATCCAAGAGTGGTGGTCCGATGGTAATCAACAGATTTCTTTCTGTCGTGGAAACGCCGGATTCATAGCTTTTACCAACGAAGGTGATTTAAAAAGCACTTTACAGACGTGCCTCCCATCTGGAGTTTACTGTGACGTTATCAGTGGAAAATTGGATAGCGAAAGCTGCACTGGAAAATCTGTTACTGTGGGCAGCGATGGTACGGCTTACATTGAACTTCTCAGTTCAGAAGACGATGGAGTGCTTGCAATTCACATTAACGCAAAACAATCATAAAATTCTTAATTTTTATTAAAAAGATTTTATGAACTAAAATAAAAATATTCAAATATTTATTGGATTGTTTGTTATTAGGTACTTATAATAATTGAAAAATGCTTCCTCAATTTTTTTGTGTTAGAAATTGCAAAAGGGTAAAGGGGCAATCCGCAATATTATCTATGTTTACATATATGAATATCAAAAATACACTAACAAGACCTACTCGTGCGTTTCAGTTCAGTTCAGTTTAAATCCAGATAATTAATTTAGTCTACTAAAAGGAAAAAAAGAGAGGAAAGTGACTGAAAACATTAATGACACAGAATGGAATGAACACTTTAAAAAAATGTTATGAAGGGAGAATGAAAAGGTAATAATGCATTTTGACACAGATTGTTGCGGGGATGAAAGGGGGGAAAGAACAAGAAACAGTGGAGATAGAGCAGATAAGAACGGGCATAAAATCACTGGCAAAAAAACTACAAGAAGGGACAGAATTCCTGGGAAAGTGTGGATTTACACAATAGCAGTAATTAAGAAAAATGCATGAATTAGTTAAAAATATATGGTATAAAAATGAGATACCAAGGGAGTGGAAATGTGAAACTATAGTGCCAATGTTGGGGAGAATATGGAGAATAGGACAAAGATTGTGTAGAAATAACTGGGAAAGAACGATGGTGCTATTTAAAACGTTAGTTAGAAGTATGGCCTTTAATGGGGTGGAGATATGAGGATGGAAAAAGTATAGACTAGTTGCAAATATTTATAAGAAGTAAAGTAAACAAAATGTGGGAAAATGGTGGAGGGTACAAGAATAAGGGTGGTAGAGAATGAAGATAAATTGGGAGAATTACCGGTAAGGGACTTAAGAAAGGAGATATGAAGGAAAAAGTTTTGGGGATGGGGACAAAAAATAAATATGATGTAGAAAGGGATAAGGCTTTAACAGAAATGGCAATAAGTAAAGAACAAATAGAGGAGTGGAAAGGAAAGGGATTGAATGTTAATAGTAGGATGGTTAGAAAAAGACGTAATGAAATAGTAAGAGGTGAAACGCTTGAGAAAAATATGGTAATCGAGATACGCGAAAGGAATGAAGGAGTTTACATGGGAAGAATGGCAAGGGGATGAGGTCCCTGTGGTATCTAAGAGAAGGAAAAAGTATAGAGATAATAGCTAGATTCAGAACGGGGAATGAGTGTAATGAGAATAAGTTTTGGATGGAAGAAAGTAAGAGATTGTGTAGAGTATGTGGAGAGACGAATGAATCAATGGCACAAGTATTAGAGGAGGTAACAGGGAAAAAGGAAATTAATGAACGTAGAAAGGCAATAAATGCAGGCGATAATGGTCTGACCTTATTAAAATTTTTAGCGAAAAGAGATAAGGAAAGAGAGCTAGGATAGGATTGGATAGGATAGGATAACAAATAATACCTACCTATGTATAATAATAGTTTTATGTAAGATTTAGTTTTCTTTTTGTTGATCTGTATGAATAACTTTTTGTTTAATGAAAGCTCTTGCGAATTTGGTCTACTACTCAGCATAGGACAGGTTAGAGGTGACTGAAACTTCCATAAAAAGCTTCAAATTTAGTAAAAACGAAATAAAAAGAAACTGATATATGTATTTAATTTATTAATAACACCAAAAAATGTAAACTGTACATAATGGTCCCAATTGTTGTAATATCCGCAGTTATAATGGTTTCAATTTGTTAGATATTTTAATTTGATCTTTTGTAACTATTGTTTTGCATTCACATGGATCGCAAGAACCCCATCGTCTTCTGAACTGAGAAGTTCTATAGAAGCCGTACCATCGCTGCCCACAGTAACAGATTTTCCAGTGCAGCTTCCATCTACCAAACTTCCACTTATGACGTCACAGTAAACACCCTCAGGCAGACATGTCTGCGCTGTTCTCTGTAAATCACCTTCGTTGGTAAATGCTATGAATCCAGCATTTCCACGACAAAAGGAAATCTGCTGGTTTTCATCAGACCACCATTCCTGGACCTCTGTTCCTTCCACCGCGTTCTTGAATCCGACCATGTTGTAAATTTGACGCCATCTGTGTTCGCAGACCCAACCGTTTCCGCATGTGTCATCATCCTGTATGGAAGGCGATACTGTGTTGCCGTCATCGTCGTGAGGTGGTCCTTGAAATTTAATGAGAAGTACATTTTAAGTATTTTAGGCCAAAAATTGACACCCATTTAAAAAGGGTGGCACTTTGGTAATTATTATCAAAGTACTGCAGCACTCAAGGTGTCATTTACCAAAAACTGAAGTTGACTCAATATTTTTTCGAAATAAATCGCTTTACTAACCTGCATCAGTATCTTCGAACTCAAAACTGGACATGAGACTTGGTGTTCCAAATGGATAAGCTAACATAAAAGCTATTGCCATCTTGTATTGTTTTGGTACCTTATATGTTAAAATTTCTGCACCTCCGGCACCATGACCTCTTTGGTTGTCGTGATTTTCAACAAAAACGAAGGCATTCAGTCCACTAAGGAATCCCCAACCCTCTCCCCAATTTTCCAAATACGTCAACTTATCGTTCCCACGAAAGACTGAGCCAATTTTTGAACTATATTTGAATTCTGTTACAGTTCCATAATCAGTATATTCGGAACTTTTGACTGCTTCACCTCCTACAGTAACAAACATTCAGTTTAGAGAGTTATGATTACCCGAGACATTTCCATTTTTACCTAAATCTATTACTTCCTGGTATATGAATGGCCTCAAATTGGCAGAAAACCCATGGTCTGTACTAAGATCGTTTAAAGATTCATAAATCACTTTCAAATCAGATGGAGTCATGTGTTTAGCTGCATCAATTCTAAATCCGGCAACTCCATAGCCTATGAGTTTGTTCATGTAATCAACAATTTTTCCAGCAACATAGCTATTACTCTAGAAATTTTTATAAAGGATGTCAAAAGATTATACCATCAACACATTTTAAATTCTGGGTTAATTCCAAACGAAGGAATGAGGAAGTATGGAAGGAGTGTTTGGGAAAGTGTCCTAATAAGTAAATACCTGATCTAGATCTTTCAGACCAGAAAGTTCACAATTCCTAACATTATCGGCATCGTTGTAATCGGTAATGGAACAAGTTGAGTGGAAATGTTCAGAAGTGTAAGGAACAGCAGGATATTCCTTAGAACTTGTCACTGCTGTACTACCACCTGTTCCAACTGCATTGTCATGATCTCCGCTCATATGATTGATAATAGCATCCACATAAATTCTTAAAAATAATTGTTGAAGTAGTAGACAGCAAAATTTATGAATCGATTTTTTCAATCACCAACCAATAAAAAAAAAGTGTCTTTTCCTTTATAGACATAAATAAACAAAAAATATTTAAAATAGTACCTTACTCCTACAGCATTACATCTTTTCACCATACTACTAAATTGCTCCTCAGTACCAGATCTGGTAACAATGTTGTAACTTATTGGCTGGTACCTTTCCCACCATGGTCTATAGGATTGATCGGTTACAACGACATTTTCATTCGGTGGAGACACCTAATACACAATATTTTACCAAGGGAATTAAAAAAAATAATTATTTTTAAAATCCTCCAAAAATTTAGATTCTGGGGTTGGGCAAAAAGCTTTAATTATGTGAATGTCTCTTATTGTTTTTTGAGTAAAATTTATTTAATCATTATTATTAATCTGCTATTTTTACCTGGACCCCAGCAAACCCTTTTGGTGCCAAAAACCTTTCACATTCATCAGCAATATCGTCCCATTTCCATTCAAAAAGATGCACAATGGTACTTTTTCCCGTGTCCCAGTGACTGTCCCATTGGGCAAGGCTTGCAGGAATAACTACAAATAGAAAAACACTAACGACTCTTTTCATTTCGAGGGCCAAGTCAAAATTGAAGGACAAATGTCGCGCTGGCATTTTTATATTAATTCTTATCTAATTTTTTTAAGTATTCGGCACAATAGTTTAATAATTAGATTGTAAATTATTTTCTTGATTTAATGATAATTGTTATTTCAAGTGGCTCCTTGAGTTGATAAACCGTGATTTTTGTTTATACGACAAAAAAAGCAATTATTCTCTGAAAAGGTTTTAATTTTTCGTCTTTTCAGAGTGTTTTTTCATTTTCAGGTGGTTTAGTCACCGTTTGAAAAAAAAAACTTTTTACATTTATTTTGATATTTATGATGATAAAACTTACATCATTATTACTCCTTACATGAAATTTTTTTTATAAAAATGATTTTCATAAATCCCCTTTCGAATTTTTGATTAACAACTTAAAACATAAAATCAATGGTTAAAAACAAACACTTGGTTTCGTCAAAACAATATTGTTGAGGTTGATAATTAAATTGGTGAAAATTAACCAAGTGTTTGTTTTTAATCATTTATTTAATATGCATTTTCACAATAAATGCACCGTACAAAACTTAAACTGTATTAAAATATAAAATAATGTTTATTACACCTCTGCATAGTAGTGGGATGCCATTAGATATCACTAATTTAGTTTAAAAATCATGCTACACTTGAGTAAAAATTTACCAAGGATAAGAGAATGAATTTGCTTTTGATTAAAGGAAATTACTCAATACATATTGTAAAAAAATGAGCCCTAAACTTGTAAAAATGTATAGCTAATATTAACCTTTTTTTAAATGTTATAAAGCAGTTACCTATATAAAAAATTGAAAATGTAAAATATAGATCAATTCCATCTTTCATATATTAAATAAAAATAACATATTGCTCAAAAATGGTTGTCTTTTTAGATATAAATCAAAAATTAAATAAAAACAAAATTACCGCTTGTAGCTTTTAAGTAGCTCTTATTACTTCAATAATTTTACAATTATTTTTTATTGAAAAGCGATGATACCTTTTATCGCAACATAAGCCTGTCAGGTATACATGAAAGACAAATTTCAACAAATAAGAATGATTAATATTTTTTATATGTACAAACAAAAACAACATATTAATTATAGGAAACTTAAAACTTTTACTCGGAATAAAAATACTTTCACATTTAATAATTTACAATAACATAGTAAATTGTTAGATTAATATTATACGTATTTAAATTATTACAATTATTTGTTAATTTCTGATATTTTTGATTGTTTCTGTTGTCGGTCATTATTCTTTTAATTGTTGTAATTGTCGGCCATTATTTTTTTAATTGTTGCTCTTGTCGGCCATTATGATTTTTAATTGTTAGGGCATTGTTGATGTTGTCGGCCATTTTTCTTTTTTAATTGTTACCATTGTCGGCCATTACAACTTTAATTTATTAGAAAATTGCAATTAATAAATCTTTTTCAATTTACACAACAGAATCTTATAGATGCTCATAAATACAACTTTATTTCAAAGGCCATGAAGAAAAAGAAGAGGAAGAGATTTGTAGGTTATGTTATTATAGGTTAGGGTAATTTTCAGAAAAAAGTGTAATTTATCTTTAAATTGTGAAACAATAAAATGAATTAAATGAAATGTTCTTACAAACATCCTTAACACAAATGTATAGATACTAAAATACCCTGTGAAGGCTTTCATGACACAGATGCTGACAATGCTTTTAAAGCATTCTTTATCACAGTTGTTAAAAACATCTTGTATTACAAACAATTTATGAAATGTCAGCAAATTATTAATTAATGTACTTTTAGCTACTGTGATTTCCATACAATACTATTCAATTCGCTCAACAGTTAAGGTGAACCACATAAAAGAGAATATGACTTTAAAATTATCAATAAATGATTCAGGAGCAGTGAATACAGCAGCAAATTTTCTAAAATCTGGACAGGTAATCGCTGTACCAACTGACACGGTGTATGGTTTTGCTTGCTGTGCCACAGACTCATTTGCTATCAAAGAAATATATAAATTGAAACATCGTAATAAACTCCAACCTTTGGCAATTTGTCTATCAGAAATTTCAGATATTAAAAACTGGGCTGAAGTACAGCATTTGTCAGAAGATTTGCTAAAATCACTGTTACCAGGTCCAGTAACTTTATTACTAAAGCTTAACACTGGTACAAAATTAGATCATTCATTACATTTGAATGGAAGAGTTGGTGTACGAATACCTAATAATGCATTTATTAGAAGTGTAGTTAAGATGGTTGGAAGTCCTATTGCTCTTACCAGTGCAAATATAAGTGGTCATTCTAGCCCTGTAAAAGTAACAGAATTTAAAGAGTTATGGGAAAAAATTGTATGTGTATTTGATGGTGGTACATTGAATAATGACCCAAATTGTAAGGAAAGTTCATCAACTATAGTTGATTTATCAGAACCAGGTTTTTATAAAATAACAAGAGCAGGAGTTGCAGAAGATAGTATTTGTTCCATGTTAAATAGATTTAATTTAAATCTAAGATAAAACAAAATTCACTTGGGCAGACACATGCATAAGGAGTTACTTTGGTAAAATACATTTATTAAACATTTTTCTTTTTAATTTTAAGAATAACATTTTATTGTAAGATAATTTTATTAACAGAGTAATAACATTTTTATAATGTAGTACTTATTTAAAATATATAGTACAGATATGTACATATTTATATAACTTGTTTTCAATTTTATTATACTGTAATTTGCATTTTCTTCAAATACTCTTTTCTACAAGGCAAATCTTCTGATGGTCTATTGTGTGGGGTCCACACTGGCTCTCCAACAAATAGTCTTTTGGCCTTTATGTAATTCTAAAATTAAAAATATTTAGATATAATCCTTTAATGCTAATAAACTTCATAAAAACCTTTTCATCCAAGGTAAACCTGTGATATATTCCAGCTGGAATAATCAGTAGATCTCCTGGTGTAACTTCAACTCTAATCCATTTATCATATTTGTCTCGTACATCAAAATAACCCGACCCTTCTAACACAAGACGAATCTCTTCATCAGTATGTAAATGCTCATCAAAAAAAGATTTTAATTTTTCTTCATAATTTGGTAGAGTATCTCTGGAACAACAGATTTCATCTTCATAGGTATATCCCCTCTTTTTCTTTAACTCTTCCAATTTATCATCTGTTTTGGGTGAGTTAATGAAAATCTAAAAAAAATACTTTTAGATTGTCCACTATCAAATTTTCACATTTTTATAAGACTGTAAAAACATACTGGAAAATACTCCACTCCTGTGAGTTGAAATAGTTCATCCAAGTTAACGAAATGGGGCGGGTTTTGATGATGCTCCAACCGCTGATCAGTTGAAGTATCGTCATCCATGTACCATGCTCTAACCATTTCTATAAAATATCTTTAACTTGCTTTAAACTCAAAACTATTTAATTAACACTAAGATAAGAGCTACATTTTATATAAAACTGATAGCTTATAAGAAAGTTCAAAAGTTATCAGATTATCTCTATCAGCTTCTTTTACATAAATTGTACCAGTAAATCATTTTTAAGGTACTCTGTACTAGCCATATTTACATCTTCAGTTGTAGCTTTTAATCAGTTTGTATAACTAAGTACCCCAATACCACCCTTGACCCTTGAACTTACCTTATTCAACCCCAACTCAAAAAAAAAAGAAAACTATTAATAAGTACGTCTCTTTTTTGTACAGACAAATTATCATACAATGAATTTATTAATATATTTTTTTTTAATTAATAAACGATTTTGACTTGTATATTTAAATGTGGTGTTTGATTCAAATTTTGAGGTTAGTAAGTTTGTTGAACTTTGAGTTGTAAACATTAATAAGTTAATTTTTATGAGCAATGTAAATTAATTGATTAATACGACTTTGTTCGTTTACATTGATTGTATTATTTATTATCTTTATTGCATTTAAAATTAATTTTATAAAATTAAAAATGGTAGGTAACGTTCTAATAAGTTAACTTTCTTAATATTCATCCATAATTTCGTAGGGTTCTAAATGTCTACCAAGACTAAATACACTTGAGTTTTTAAAGAATCATCATTTAAGTGGAATATGCTCAAGCTTAAGGAATGTTCGCTTTATTAGTCTTAATCAAAATTTTAAAGTGGAGCCCTTTGACAGATATAAAATCAACAACTGTTGTTTACTTAATGTTATTACATTAAAGAACAATTTGCATAAATCTATTCCATGTCAAACTTGGCTAGTACGGTACCAAAGCACTAGTAGCAATTCGACTAATGAACCTAAACCATCAAATGCAACCAAGTTGAAAAAGGCTCTTGCTGAGTATGGGACAACAGTTATAGTTTTCCATGTTATAATTTCAATAATGTCCCTTGGATTAATGTATTTACTAGTGTCAAGGTAGATAAATGGCTAAAGCTATCAATCAGTTTAATATCAATTTTTTTGTAGTGGTGTCGATGTTGTAAAGCTCCTATCAGCTCTTGGAGTAAGTCAGGATGGAAAACTTGCAGAAATTGCAAACAATGCTGGTACATTTGTCATTGCATATGCTGTGCATAAAGTTTTTGCACCTGCACGAATAACAATTACACTTGCTGCAACTCCTTTTATTGTTAGACACTTGAGAAGAATTGGTATTTTAAAGGCAAGCAAAGCAAGCTCTAAAATCGAAAAATAAATGTGATATTCCCATGTATTGTTAAAATGAATTTTGTGTATTTCTACTATATTTTTATGTATTATTTTAAGTAATAAAATTAAGGGATAGAAAAAATTCTGTTGTTTCTTTGCCTTCTTAAATAAAAAATTATCAAGAAAAAGTGTAAAAGTTTAATATTTGTACGATTTTAGTACATATTGGTGAAGTAATAAACAAATTAGTGATAATTAAGTTCATACAACGGGACTTTCATTGTTTATTATGAGTTAATGGCCGCAACAATTGAAAAAGATATTGCTTTCACCTTTTGCAAAGAGAGGGCACTATTGTTCATCCGCCATATTTAGTGTATTTACTTATGAATTATTAATAATAGTTAGGTATCAAATTAAAATTACAAAGGAGTAAATGCATATAAAAAATATAAGAAAATAAATAATTAACAAATGAATGACAAATAATTTCTTAAAATAGGGTTTCATTGTTGTAGATAGAAGTGGAGCAAAGCTAGTTAGCAGAAAAAATTGTGTATTTTATTACTTACTTTTGATTGTTTAGTTTATATTTAATGTACAATGTATAGATAAAATAATATTTGATATATATTGGGAAATAAAAACTATTATTTCATTCATTATCATTCATTAGAGTACTATAAGTACCAGTATCAACGTTAAATTTTTGTTGGTCAATAAGATCCGTAAAATATATTTCTCCATTGTTTATAAGTTTGCTTGTCATTAATTTAACTCGTTCCATTTTCTTATAATTATCATCACATGGATGACCATTTAAAATGGTTGCGGAAAATGTTTTTTGCGCATTCTGATCGTTTTCGTCTAAAAGAATAAGACTATTAATGTATTAACTCCAATAAAAATTATTAAAATAGCAAAAGAATATTTTAATTAATTTTTAAATCTTTATATTATTTTGACTGAAAGATTTTTAACAAATTATTTTTTTTTAATGAATTATTTTTAAATATTAAATCTACTACAAGTTTGCAAAACTCTTAGAATTATAAATAAGGCTACAAAAACTGTTAAAAAAATAAAAGTACCCAAACTATTGTAATCAATGTCTGGCCTTTGAGTTTGGGGGTCAAAAAATGGGTCCCATAATTTTTTATACAAACAGGAAGGATTGCATTCAGCGGTTACTAAAGACATAATTGTTCCAAGAATCAGAAGCTGCTTCTGAAATTAAATAAAAAATAATTATAGCTGTTGCAGAGATGCAGAACTACTAAAATAATTAGAAATCTATATATTTTGGGGAGGACCATATATTTGGGGGGTTGCTTGGCGATCTACCTAATTGATCAAAGTAATTGCCATTTTGCCAAAAAATTGATAAAGATTTGGGCGAAAATAAAGATTATTCACCATTTTGCTTTGATTGTTGAGTTACTTTTGATTGAAATTTTCAAAATTTTAGAATATACTATTTTCAATTGGGGCTGGGACCCTTTATATCCAAAGCCAGTATACAGGCCCGTCTTGTACCCATTTATGTACTCACACGTCTCTCAGTACCCACCCTTATTATTAGAAAGCAGCAATAAAGTAAATGAGCTGCACTCAATGCAGCTCAGGATTGAGTAAATTACATTTTCAGAACACTTCATTTAGAAATAATTTCTTTTATGTGTAGTAAAATTGTAAAATCTCTATATCATATGTATAAGAATTTGTTGAAAGTTGAAGTCAAAAAATAGTTCATATTGTAAAAATACTTACAAAAAATTGAAGTGAACTGAAGTCAGTATAGCAATCACAAAAAAGTAATTTTAATTTCATTGTGTTTGTTTTTAATAGAGTCGGAAATAAATAACAATTTCCTACATGCAAAGCATTCGAAGGAAATAGAGAAACTGGTTTTTTATATTACCATTTTAATTAACAAATTAAGAAATTAACGTAGGAGTGTAACTTCCAAAATATTGCACGCAGCGTTATTGCATGAAAAATATGCCATTGATAATGTATTTTTTTCGACTTATTAAAATTTACAAATAATAATAGTATAGGGGTAGGAGCGGCTAATAAAAACCTACGATAACATATTTCTAACTACACATACTTACAGTTAAATAAATATTTTGTGCTTTGGATTATATAGTTTCCCAAAAATATCTATAATAATAACTATATTTAATGTATTTCCCTACGAATATTGTCTTTTTAGGGTGATTTTAGATATTTGTCCAAGAAGTTTCTACTATAAATAATTCATTTTTACAAGTAGTTCACCAATTAGCCTGTAAAATGATTACTTATTAAAAGTAAGGTCTAATAATAAATCACTAAATCTATGAATGCTGTAACTAATTTTTACTGCATACATACTGATATTAAAAATAAAAATTTTTACAATCGGTAATAAATAAAATAACAATAGGTAATAGGTCGAGTGTTTCTAAATTTTATTTTTATAAGTGACCATTTAAAATTGGGGTAGAATATATAATGGAGTAAATAATTTCGTGAAATTAATAATTTTCAAAATTACGTGCCCCAGCCAAAAAAATGTTCAAAGTAATTTGATTTACTTGTATTTACTATTTATTTGTTTTTAAAATATCACGGAATTTTTGTTATTGTTTGGATACTATAAAAATTAACATTTTCCTTTTTAGGTCAGCGGAATCGTAGTTCTCATATGCTTGTTAATGTCTTTAAGTCTGCAATCTGAAGATGGTGAGTACAAAGACGTTAATATTGTCATATTTATAAAAAAGATCGTGTAGAATTTGTGGTCCTGCAAATTAACACAGTGGGGTTTAATGAAAGTAGTGTACATAATTGTTTTCAACCAAATTTCGCACGAGTGGACGCATAAATTAGAACAAGAGGCGAGGCTGACAGGTTTGAAATAAAACAAAAACTGTTGCAAAGAAAACATCATTCAGACTTAAGTACATCGTGATCTTCATTTGGCTAAATTTTTAGACAAAAAATAGGACACTTCCACCCTCGTGGCTTCCCCAGTTCCTGGTGAGCTGTCATCTGCTTGAAAATATAACCCTTCATTCCCTTATTTGTTAATATTTCGAATTATGTTTAAATCTCGCGCCCAGCTTTTCTGACTTGATTGAGCGTAAGCTCAACATAATCCAAGATTGTAAGGCATGTAAAGGTATTGCAAAATCCCATGAGTCGTAAAAAGAGGCGGAGAAACTCGTGAGATTCTAAAATACGTTAACAAAACTGTTTTTTTCCGTGTTGCAGAATTTGATAGTTTTGAAGACGATGATTACGATGATTATTCTCCTGTGCAGATGCCTTTAATACGTCCCCGTGACCAACTTGACAAAAAAACAAGACGAGCTGCTATCTCAGAAATCATGATACCTGTCAAACGAATGATTATGGAGGAAGAAAATAAAATAAAAGAAGGAGTTAGAGGTAATACTTATGATTAATATTAAGTATTAAGGGAAACCAAAACAGAACAAGAGTTCAATAGCAGCTATAGAAGTTTCAGGGGCGTTCGTTAATTACATACATGAGGTGTTTTCTTTTAATTTAACCCCCTTTCTGTATCTTGTAAGATCTAGCGCGAAATCTCCCTGCCTCCTCCCATGAGATTTACCCCATAATTAGTTTTTGCCTCTCCCTCATCTTATTTTGTAATTAATGGATGTACCCTCATTAAAAATAACAATAAGTACATGGCTGTTTTCTATTTATTTCAGAAAAAATAAACGCATTTATAAAGAAGCATTCCGACCAATTTAATAATAAATAATCACAGAACACCAGTGTATTTGTATTTTTAAATTAATAAAACGATTTCTGTATCTTTTTTGTCTAATTTTTTCAACAGCAAAAAATAAAAGAGGACTTACCTTGTACCTACCTACATATATAAAAACGTCAACAGTATTCTTCTGATATTGGGTTTTCAGATATGAAAAATTGAACAACAATGAGACCATTTTTACACTATTTAAATGGTACTTTGAAAATATATAAATTTTTTACTGTATAATTACAGTGAAGCAAAAATAAAAAAGTGGAACTTACAGAAATACAGATTCATGATTTTAACCACTCTTAAATCAGTGACTCTTCGGTCAAAACATATCACGAGATTTATTAACGTGGACCAAATTAAATAAACAAAATATTAACGTTTATATTTTTTCTATACCCATTTTTTTTTATTTTCAATTAAATTACTATTTTACAGAGAAATTTAATTAGAGAGAAATTATTTCTATTAATTAATTAATAATATAATTCACAACACCCTAATCGCAAAATCACACTAATATTATAAAGGCGAAAGTTTGTGTGTGTGAGTGTGTGACTGTGTATGTTTGTTACTTTTTCACGTCTAAACGCCTGGAGCGATTTTAATAAAATTTGGTATGGAGTTAGCTGAGACCCTGGATTAACATATAGGCTACATTTTACTGCGGGAAAATATATTATTCCCATGGGAAAATCGATGAAAATTAATTCACGGAATATTATAAATGCGAAAGTAACTCTGTCTGTATGCTACACAATCTCGCCTAAAATTTACTGAACCGATTTAAATTAAATTTGGTACAGAGATAGTCTAGAGCCTGAGAAAGAACATAGGCTACTTTTGATTGCGAAAAAAGGGTTGTAAGGGGTTGAAATAGGAAACTTTGTGCGGAAATTCCGTAATTTTTAAAGATAGAAGCTTGAAACTTATTTTTTAGGCTTTTGGTTAGATATAAATTAATACGACATTCAACGTTTCTAAAAATTTTACCCTAAAGGGGATAAAATTAGCCGATGAAAGTTTTTGTGTAATGACGTCCAAAAAGCTTACGGCCCAGAAAATTAAAATATTAAATGTAAAAAGTTATAGAGGTTTTGTTTATTTGGATCAACAAAAGTAGTTGAATACTAAGCTGTATACACTATTTTAAACTATAATTAAACTATATTAAACTATAATATTATAAATGCGAAAGTAACTCTGTCTGTCTGTGTGTTACGCAATCACGTTCAAACTACTGAACCGATTTAAATGAGAATTTGGTACAGAGATAGATAAGTAGATATAAAGCTAGAGGCTTGAAACTTATTTTTTAGGCTTTTGATTAGATATAAATACGACATTTAAAGTTTATAAAATTTTACCCTAAAGGGGGCAAAAATAAGGAATGAAAGTTTTTGTGTAATGACGTCGGCAAAAAGGCTTACGGCCCAGAAAATAAAAATGTAGAAGAAAAAAAATTTAAATGCTGCCGAAAGTCACTTATCTTTCAAAAAAAATTATAGTATTAGATACTAATTTTCTTTTATTGTAAAGTTGTTAATTTCTCCCCATGCCCTTCCATTTACCAACGCATAATCATTAACCGATTTACCCTTCCCTATAAATGTGTATTCTCCCGCCCTGTCCCCTTCACTTAACCCATTAAGTATACATAACCCATTTCCCACACACCATTTTATAAACTTTTTTCCTTCCCCATCGATGTATTCATCCCTAGAGTTTCTTTCCATTTCTATTTCTTCAACGATCGCTCCCTTTTCTCTACCTATTCTTACATTAAAATCTCCTATTATTAACACATTATAGTCTTCATAATTTTCAAACTGTTCTTCTATCTTTTCTAATTTCTTATTTTTCTCTTCATTTAAATATACAAATATTACAATCTATCTTCCCCTTTGTTTTCTGCTATCTACTATTACCACTCCCTTTTCTATTTCATTAACTTCTACTTTTAGTTCTTTAGGTAATTTTTATTTCTGGTTTCTTTCTTCTTTTTTCCCTTTTTCTTTCTTCTATTTTTTCCCTGATTCTTCTTTCTTCTTTTGTAAGATCCCAATTTATAAATACATTAGTACCATTTAGTTTTCTGCTGTTTCTTATTATATTTAGCTTTTCTTCAAGGTTTGCTGTTTTTGTCCCAAAAATCGCTGTTCTTATTTTCCATACTTTCAATATTGACACTTGCACTCCTAATTTCTCTCTTATATATTCTTCTAATTCCTTTTTCAATTCTCCTTCACCGAGTTCTAACCCGTTTATGATAATGTTTGCTTTCCTTTCTTCCCTATTTATTCTTTCCATTTCTTTTTCTACTTCCTTGAGTCTGCTCTCATACTTTTCCTGTTCTTCATTTTCTCTCCTTTTTCCATGGACTTCTTCTTTTAAGATCTCCATATCTTTGTTTATTTCTTCTAATTTTTCCTTAGTTATCAGTTTCAATTCTTTTATTCTCTGTTTTACTAATTTATTTTCTTCTTGCATCTCTTTGATCTTTTGGTTTAAATTTCTCTATCTTTCCAGATACGCGAAAGGTATGAGGGAGTTTATATGGGTAGAATTGCAAGTGGATGAGGTGCCAAGATATCTAAGAGAAGGAAAAAGTATAAAGGTAATAGTTAGATTCAGAATGGGGAATGAGTGTAATGTGAATAAGTTTTGGATGGAAGAAGGTAAGAGATTGTGTAGACTGTAGAGTATGTGGAGAAAGAGTGAATCAATGGAGCATGTTTTAGAAGAAGCAATGGGGAAGAATGAGAGGGAGGAACTTGGAAGGATAATAAATGCGGATGGTAGTGGTCTGGAATTTTGAGAAAATTGACAATTTAGTGGCAGCGGGGATCCCTGCCTCTACCTGCCTAGGTCCATGATGAGACATTCTGCTGCTTTAAAAAACATTTCTTGAGATTCTACTGAACCTCTCCCCCCCCCTATTTTGAGCTCATGTTGATGTCTGCTAATATTGCTATTTACAGCCCATTAAAATATTGCTAATAGTGCAATATTTTCAAATATAATCTAATAAAATTTAATTTATGAATGCTGTAACTAATTTCTAATAAATGTATAACATAGTAGATGTTCAAAAATCCACAAAAAATTAAGTAACAATGGGTAATAAGTCGACTATTACTAAATGACCGTTTAAAATTATGAAAGAGTATATAATGAAGTAAAGGACTCCATGAAACCAATGATTATTCTTAAATTTAGTTGGGTATCTCAAAGAGAAAGATGTTTAAAGTAAGTTAAAATTCTAAATACGTATTGCATATAGTTAATTCAAATGTTCAGCATATCGTTTTTTTTTTTGTATCTCAAATAACAAAAGTTTTTGTCATTAGTAACAGATCATCATGGATTATTTTCTTTTTGGTTTGTTTCAGTTTAGCGAAATGATATTGGCTCTTGTAATATATTTGTTACTGCCTATAAGTCTTAAAGCTGAAGAAGGTGAGTTCGGTTTGAATTTAAAATTAACCCTATTAAACCTATATTTAAAGGATTTATTTATGAAAATGTGTATTTTAAGAACCGGGCTAATTACTTTTATTTACAATATCTGCCAACGGTTTAGCCCTGGTTAGGGACTTCTTCAGGGCAAATACAATGAAAGTTTCATGAACTAATAATATTTGAACGGACCAGAATGTAATTAATAATTACCCCAGCCCTCCTTTATCTTACAATTAGTGAGATTTAATGAAATAATATGCTGGAGCCCCACCTCCACCTTAAAGCTGCGTTTGAAAATAATTAACCAATGACACAATTCGATTAATTTAAGAAAAAAAATTGAATATTTAACTCAACTTATTTGAATGGTACACATTTCCATTATATCAGTAACAAAAGCTACTTCTGTTATCTATTTATTTATTTACTAGCAGTAAAACCCGGCGTTGCTCGGGTTAAAATACATCACATGTTTAATGGTATAAAAAATATGTAAGGATTTATTTTTTAACGTAGATGTTATAGATTTATATCATAGATAACGTAGATATTGAAAGACTTATTCTGCCATTAAACATACGGTGTATATAGAGTATATTTATGTTTTATTTACATAATTAAATACATAGTCACTGAATTTTGGTTTATATACCATCAGACATCGAAATTTCTAGTATTAGAACACTCTAGAACAATCAAATAGTCTGTTCTTTTTCATTTGTCGAAATCACTTAAATTTTTTTGGTCACTGTTCGCTCTTGTTTCCAATTGATCTTCACTCGACTGCAAACACAATTTAACTAACAAAAAGTCACTGAATGTTGATTTATATACCTATCATCGAACATCGAAATTCCTAGTACCAGAACACTAGAATATTTGGATGTACATCACTTTAAAACGTAGATGTACACTTTTTGAAACTTTCTAGATCATTCAAGAAATTTTTAGAACTTTCTCGAACATTCTAAGTCGATAATAACATTTTGCGCTCATTTTATAATTTTTTAGATCATTTCAGAAATTTTGAGATCTTTTCGGATGTCCTTATGACTTAACAAAGGACAGAAATATTTCTTTTCACCTTTCTGCCACATACAACCACCCACTTCCACCCACCGCGACCAAACTCCCTTACTCCCACCTGGAGACCAAGGGGTATTTACCACCCCTACAGGAAGTTGATTGGAGTAGGTAGAGATAGAGAAAGCCCTGTCTTTACGTACGAACATTAGCATTTTATATATGTATTTAGATTTATTCATTGCAGAAGCCGAAAGTTACGAAAATGAAGAATATAATGAAGATGAAGATTATCCTGATATGCTACCAATTGCGCATCCTTATGCTAGAGGTACAAAACCCGGCCAAAAGAAAATGGACCCAAGAATCCGAAAAGAACTTGACAAAGAAGTATTAAAGCCGGTATCAGCATTGTTTAAAAAGGAAGCGGCAGATGCCAGGAAAGATGTTATAAGTAAGTAAGCAATATAAACAATATATTTTTCTTATGGACATGGTCAGATAGTCAAGATAGAGGCTCATGAGGTTTATTAAATTTTTAAATACATACCTAATAAATTCTTCTGTTTTTGGATATTTTAATAATCAATTATAATTATTGAGTTATTTCATATGTAATAATAAGAAATTTAATTTCTTGAATACTATTATATTCCAGCTTTTTTGAGCAGCAAATTTTAAACAGAGCTTTGATTTAAAATAATAATAATAATGAATATAAAAATATTTCAGGTATGTTGAACAATTTTATGGATGAGCATAAGAGATCTTTTACATAGAAAACGAAAACCTCAACATTGAAACTATCCACATTTATTATTGGAAAATATTATATATCTAATTAACTCTTATCTACAATTTAAAAAAAAATTTCTGTGACTCGCTTACTTTCTTTTTATGCATGCAATAAAGATTTCTTGTATTTAATATTATCACACTTGAATAAAGTAAATCCAATATCGATTTTGAAGACATTAAAAAATTGGGCAAAAAGGACCATTGTCACTATTCAGATTATTGTATTATAAAAAGTTTCTGTTGTAATACACAAATAAATAATTAAATTTTAAGGAAAGGGTTACAAACATGGAAAGGGGTGCTATAAAAGGGGAAATAAGAAGTAATCTGCACTGAATGCTGTTGCACTCGTAAACTAAACAAATATATATAATAATAATTAATAAATTTTAATAGCCAATTATTCTGGAAAGTCAAATCAATTAAATTACCCCCAATCAATAAAAATATGAAGTAAAGTGTAAATTAGGGGCGAATAAATGAGTTTGAGACAGGGAAAAGGTAGTTGGGTAGTTCTCAAAATTGTTATTTTATTGTTCTTTTTAAAAATATATATATGCTTACTAGCAGCAATACCCGGCGTTGCTCGGGTAAGAATATATCACACGTTTGATGGAACATTCTAGAATATTCGGGAATTTAGAACTATCCAGAACATCCCATACTGATTCTCTAACTTTTTTTAACACTCTGGAACATTCTTGAATGATCTTCAAGATTCTGTAACATTTTTGAACATTGCCAAATCATTCTGAAATGTTATAATAAAACATTATTTTACTTCTTAGTACATATTTGAACTCCCTGTAACATTCTAACAAAATCTGCTTCATTCTCATCCCCACTCCGTGCTGTTTGCTGGGTGAGTAGTGACATCAGTAGACGCCTGGCGGGGATGACTAATCGATTGATAATAATTGATCAGTTATCGACCACTAAGAGTTGAAGATTATTACATTACTAATATGGCTATTAAAAAATGGGGGTTGGTGGCAGAAGGATGAAAATTAAGGGTTATATGTATTTTTTAATGCCAAATCATAAAAAATAAAATAAAAAAGTTAGGGGTGGACAATCCTTATCACTTAAAGAAAATACTGCGACTTAGTGGGCTGAATTATCATCGAAGAGAGTGAGGAAGCGTTCGATGGTACTGTAGATCGTCTTTGGAGCAATATACTCCAAAGAACTACTGTGATGGTAACTTCCTTAGCGTCCATCAAAGTGTTGGAATTCAGCAAAATTAGAGAAAAAATGGAAAAAGAGAGAATATAGAGGAGGGAGATCAAGTTAGATTAGATTACGTTGAATTAGGTTAGGTTGACTTGGGTGGGAAATCGTTGGAAATGGTGTGGGCGGGACCTTCATTAGCATCCAAGTGAAAATTTGCGATGATCGCCCTTCAGAAACAAGTTGCACCCTTTAAATGTTTTAATTTAATCAAATGAAAAAGCAAGCAACAATTTTATGGACTGAATTATCCCTAAGGAAGGACGAAGAAGTGTTCGAGGGTACTGTAGATCGTCTTTGGAGCAATATACTCCTGCGATGGTAGCTTCCTAAAAGAATAACATCCCATCAAAGTTAGAAATTCAGTAAAATAGAGACAAAATGGAAAAAAAATGAGAATATAGGGGAGGGTGGTCAAGTTAGGTTGACTTAGGTTGGGAATCGTTGGAAACGGTGGGGATGGGCCCTTTAAATATTTTTATTTTATTAAATTAAAAGAAAAGCTATCATTTTATGGACTGAATTATCCTTGAAGGAGGCTTAAGGAAGTGTTCGAGATTATAAGAGCAATACTCCAATGATGAAATGTGATACCTAATAATTTCCTTAAAAAAATAACATCCCATAAAAGTTTGAAATTCAGTAAAATTTTTGAAAGAAATTAACCTAACATAGTCTAAACTAAATTAAATGTTGGGAAGGGGTTTTCCTCACAAAACAACTTTTATATAAGAATTAGACATCTTAAATGTAATAACAAGCTATAAGGAGATATAACTTTCTTAGGGGAGACTGTCTCCAGTATTTCCCCCCGGATTTTAACAACAAGAAAAATGACCAAAAAATTGTAGTAAAGAAATTCAAATTATTAGGGATGACCCCTACAATTTTCCACTTGGATTTTGATGATGATTACTCACAACATCCCCGAATAATTCCCCATCCATTTCGAGGGTAAATTTTCACCCTTATTTTACCAATTAAATACTGATTAAAATACACGTCTATTTTATTCTGCTCCTGAAGGAGGAGTTCGAACCTGAAAGTTCCCCCCAATGTAATTTTAAATCACTGTGTCCAGTGCCTTCACCATTATATAGAGAAATTTAATTGAATGTAATTTATTATCACTTAATTAATTTAATGATTTACACTACCAACACCAATCAATAAATGGAGTTATAAATCAACCCAAAAAAGTAAACAGTTCGTTTTAATAACATTTACCAGAGTAGTTAACGCTTTTAATTATTTATTGTTAAAAAAATTACTACCTACACCATTACCTAGGTACACTAAGATTTTCTAATCGTTGTTAATTATGTAAATAGGTACTTAAATCTGTTTAAAATTAAATATAATACGTATAGTATGTATAAAAAATATTTTAACTGTTAGATACAATCAACTGTAGAAATCTAACTATAAAAATTTAAATAAAATGCTGTTGTAGGTGGTTTATAATTTCAATTTCCGAAATGTTAAATTTGATGGCAGTTATTTTTAAAACAAACTTAATTAACTTTATCAGACAACATGCGTTGTGTAATCACAATCACTGTCATTTGAAATGTCATCGATATTAATTAAAAGTGAGACCTTTATATGCATAATAAAATTATTTTCGTTTATACACAGTGCCCATTTATTTAAATATTTTAGTGTTTTATTGTAATTTAACTAAATGGATTAATATTAAATAAAACAAGGAATTTTTATTGGATAATTATGGCACGTAAGTAGTTTTTAAAATCAGATTTCTACATTATCTATTTCAAAATAGAAATTTTGTTGTTTTTGTCCTATTTTATTTATATTTTAATGAGTTCAATATTTTCTTGAAAACTACAGATAAACAAAATGATTCTTATTATGAACTTTTATCTTCAGATACTACGGCCACATGTTCTTTTATACGTATCTATAACAATAAATTTTTTAATGTGTTGTTTGTTACTAAATTATGAAAAAGGTCAAAGGCAATCTATTAAATACAAATTATTTAAAAAAAGAATTGTTCTAAAATGTTAATATTTTAAAAGAATAGATATGGGTATTCCAAGTAATTCTGGTTGCTTTCCGTTATCACCACAAAATACATAAATTTTATGTATATAGATACAATAAATACATTTAATTAGAGAAATTCTTCCGTTTGACCTTTCTGCTGCTAAATACACCGTGACGATAATCTTTGCCCGAAGGCTTTACGATAGCAAGCATACCATTGCCGTAGCTTTCGTAAAAATGAGAAAAATATTAAAGTATGAATAATACCTAACGAGAAAATTTTTTAAAAATATATATTAAGACAACAAATAAGGGACAAAAAATAAAATTGCAGGTCTTGTAATGATTTTCTTAGTTATCTATTTTAATTAAATGAGAAGTATCAATGTAATGTTTTTAATGCCCTACTGTTCTGATTTCTCGCATAGATTTTGATTTCTAATGATCTGCCGAGAAATTTTCTACAAATGGAATGCATATGCTTTTTATTCTTTTTTTTGGGGCTGGATATTTTTGATTAAGCGTTTTAAAATTATGAGTATTAGATTTGTCGTTTTTTAATTTTTACATATACAAATAAGAGAAAATAATAATTTATTAAATGAGAGTAGAAGTTCTTTAAATTTGATTTCCCTCGTATAAGACCCTTAAGTGCAATTAGTTTATGACTCTTAGGGGCTGTTCATAAAATACGTCACGCTAAAATTAGCTTTTTTTGTGTCAAACTTTCTGTGACCCCCCCTGTAAATATTACGTCACAAAAACAAAACCCCCCCGCCCGGACATGATAAATTTTGATTGATAATACACAAATTTTGATAGTCAAAAATATTCATTTTATTTTCATAAAAAAATTTAAATAAATTAATAAATATCTTTTGTAATGAACAAATAAATAATATTTCTATTTATCAGAAGTCCAAAATTTTTTGATGAACGGCAAACGTCACGTTGCCATAGACCCCCGTCCCCCCTTGTCACATCTTGTCACACTCAGCAAGACCCCTCCCTCCCTTGTATGCGAACGTATTTTATGAACGGCCCCTTAATAAGGTTTTAGTTGAATGTTAAATAGTTTTAGACCTTTCAAATCATGTTGCCTACTGTTTGGAATAAAAACTAAAAAAAAAATAAGTTTCACATAATTTATTATAAAAAATTCTTGACAATATTGTTTCGACATTTTAGTAAAATTTCATGTGGGTAGAAACAATATTATCATGAATTTTTACAATAAATTAAGTGAAACTTATACAAGTGTGTTTTTATTTTAATAATGATGTCTCACAACTAATGCAATAAGTCCCCCCCCTTTTTTTGGCTCGATATTCTTTTTAATTAAAGAAATAAAAAAGACACAAAATAATTTCAAATCAATTGTTGCAGACGTGTCGCGTATCTTACTATAAAATAAAATATACTTTCTAAATAACATGTGAATACAAAAAATTAAAATAATTGTAAGATATTTGAATATAGCAAACAAAAATACTTTTAAATAAATCAAGTGTAATAAATAATAACCAAGTTCAGTTGCCTTATTAAATCATAACAACACTTTTTAAACAATTTATTAAACAAAATTTTCTATTCTGGTAAGTTTAATTTTTCATGAATCGTGTACAAATAGAAAAAAGTACCTATTAGTAAAAATATTGGGAAAACTAAGAAAATAAAATAAATAAAATTAAAAAGAAAATGTTTTTATTGAGAAATGTTCCAAAAACAAATGCAAATACTAAAAGGGTATTTGATTAGAGTATTTTTGAAATACGTTTACTAACATATGTTACAAGTTATTGCTATTGTTTGTGTACAACTATTCTGTTAAGAGTGTAATAACTTCTAAATTTTCTTAAAAAGATCGAACACTGTTGGTAACACAATGGAAATGAATATACAAACAATAAACATAAAGAGTGTTTTAGTAGGGAATTGTTTGATGTTTTAGATACTTTTATACAAAAATTTTACAAATTTGTTATTCTTTGTGTAAAACTAAACTTTTTAGGGGGTAATAACCCCCAACTCTCCTCAAAAAGAACGAACAGTAGTAGTAATAAAATAAGTAATAATATAGATAAAACCATGAAGAGTAATTGAGTAAGGTGTTTTCTGGTATTTTAAATACTTTTATTTAAACGTTTTACAAGTTTGCTGTTTTTTGTGTAAGACTAATCTTCTATCTCAAACCTTTTCAAAAAGATCGAACACCATTGGTAACACAAAGGGTGTTAATATATGTATAAACATAAAGGGTGTTCGAGTAGGATGTTTTATGGTATTTTAGATACTTTAACTCAAATATTTTACAAATTCGTTATTCTTTGTATAAAACTATACTTTTAAGGGTGTAATAACCCCCAACTCTCCTCAATAAGAACGAACAGTATTAGTAAGAAAATAAGTGGTAATGTAGGTACAAACATGAAGAGTAATTGAGTAAGGTGTTTTCTGGTATTTTACATACTTTTATTTAAACGTTTTACAAGTTTGCTGTTTTTTGTGTAAGACTAATCTTCTATCTCAAACCTTTTCAAAAAGATCGAACACCATTGGTAACACAAAGGGTGTTAATACATGTATAAACATAAAGGGTATTTGAGTAGGGTGTTTTATGGTATTTTAGATACTTTTACTCAAATATTTTACAAATTCATTATTCTTTCAACTTCAGTACCCAGTACGCCACTGGAAAATAACGACAAATATGATTATACAGTAATAACTAAGTACTTATTAAAAACACACAATATTTTTTAAATAAACACATTCAGCAATTCATTTCATATACGTATAGTATTTATGACCTGTACCACATTAATAAATGGTCGGTTGCTCTGGCCGTCACAAAGGGGCCAATTTTACAAACAATTTAATTTTCATAATTTGCTGCAAAATAAGAAGTTAAATTATTTATAATTTATTATAATAACGCTTGTGACGTAAACTTGTTCAACATTCGCATTTAAATTTGTTAGGTACCTACCATATAGTGACTACTTCAATGTCATCGAAAGTACAAAAAATCGTGGTGACTGAATAATACGCCAAATATTTGTGATAAGGTATAATATCTATATACCTAACATAGCGAATACATTTTTGTAAAATAGTTTTAGTTGTGTGTCGAAAAAGTGCATACCTGTGCCTTTATATTGTTAGTGTTATTTAAAAGAACCTCAGAAAAGTGAACGGTACCTGATACTTTTATAAGTACTAGTACAAAGTAAAATACAAACTGCAAAGAGTTGTTTAGAATTAACGGCCTACTTTTACCATTGGTTAGTGCAACAATAACGAATAAAACGTATTAGTAACACGTATTAGCTTCAAATGTGTGGAATATTTTGCATTTGCTACTATTATTAAACTAATTTCAACGGGGACAACTTTTACCAGAATAATTTTCACGTAAGTACGTTTTTATTTAACTTAAATCATTAACACGTATGTATTTGCCAATAAAATTTATTATTATACCTATAAATTGCGCCAAAAATATCTGGATTAAAAATAAAAAATAAAATTAGTAACGAAGAAAAATACAAGAATTAAATATATATATTACCGTTTATTACCAATATTTCGAATAACGAGGGGGTGTGAGAGTTGTTACACCCTTAAGAGATTACTATCTAAAGTAACAGAAAACGCCTTACTCAAGTAGTTTTCATGTTTTTTTTTTATTTACCACTTATTTTATTACTACTACTGTTCGATCTTATTGAGCAGAGTTGGGGGTTATTACACCCTTAAAAGTTTAGTTTTATACAAAGAATAACGAATTTGTAAAATATTTGAGTAAGAGTACCTAAGATATCGAACAATTCCCTACTTAAACACTCATTATGTTTATATATTCATACCTATTGTGTTACCAATAGTGTTCGATCTTTTTAAAAAGGTTTGGGTGTTATTACACTCTTAGAGGATTAGTCTTAGACAAAAGGAAAACAGCAAACTTGTAAAACGTTTAAATAAAAGTATTTAAAATACCAGAAAACACCTTACTCAATTACTCTTCATGTTTGTACCTGCATTACCACTTATTTTATTACTAATACTGTTCGATCTTATTGAGCAGAGTTGGGGGTTATTACACCCTTAAAACTTAAGTTTAATATAAAGAATAACAAATTTGTAAAATATTTGAGTAAAAGTATCTAAAATATCGAACAATTCCCTTCTCAAACACTCTTTATGTTTATATATTCATATACATTGTGTTATATTAATAGTGTTCGATCTTTTTAAGGGGGTTTGAGAGTTTTAAAATTAATGCAATTTTATTTGCATATAATCTAAATATTTGCATTTGTATTTGAATATTTTTTTAGAATGTAAAACTAAAAAATAGTAGATAAATAATTAATTGTTCGAGACACTTCTACAACATTTGATTTGATAAAGATGTTGGAAATTACGGTTTGGCAATTTTTTTATACTTACATTCTATTTTTTCCCCAAAAGAGTTCAAATAATTGAGCTAAAAGATAGGGTTGTAAAATTCATTAATGATATGAAACCCCACAAACATTTCAGGATATATTAAACTTTTTAATTAGTTATTAATTAATTTTGAAAAAACAGATATAAAAAAGTGTAATGTTATTCAAGTTTTATAAGAATCTTACTACCATTGTCATCATGCTAACAGGTTGAAAAAAGATAACTAAAAGCAACGTGCATTTATACTTATTGTTAGTAAACGTTTTTAACATTAAGTATCTAAAAAATATTGTAATAAAAATAACATTTCTACAATATTGGAATATTACCATCAACTGTATTTTTTCTGTAATCGTGCAGTAAGTACCTACTTAAAATGTAACTTCTTAACTTTCAAAACTTTTGTTTATAACAATCATTGAAACAATATTTCCACTTATTTAGGTACTTAATACATTTTTATTTTTCTTATGTTATTTGATAAATCTTATTATTGAAGCTGAAGGGGACAATTGTGTTTAGAATAACTATAGGTACTTACCTACAATAATATACATTTTTAATCTTCAAAAAACGAAAACATTTGAAAATGATAATAATTTTAAAAATGATTTGATAATGCCGATAGTATTGATTTATATTTATTGATTAAAACCAATCATTGATTTAAATATACGTACAGAAAAATGTGACTTCTAGTTTCTAATTTTCAATAACCTTTTCAACTTTTCACCTCTTTATTAGAAGATAATACAGACATCACAACATTATTTAATCTAAATATTTCTTAAATTATTCTACTTTGTAATAGAATCAATATTTTGAGTTAAAGTTATTTTCAATTCAATAAATTTTTTAAATACTGCTAATAAGTAGATTAT
Organism: Agrilus mali; assembly: GCA_029378335.1. NCBI lineage: Eukaryota > Metazoa > Arthropoda > Insecta > Coleoptera > Buprestidae > Agrilus > Agrilus mali. The sequence goes on along the minus strand of CM055663.1, from coordinate 9,268,502 downwards.
TGAAACATTATAAAATGACCTTATATAGTTTCGATTAGTAATTGATTTAAAATTGTCAATCAGAATATATATGTTGTATTTGCCTATATTATCTGCAGTGCTGCTAAAATTAAAGAGCTTGATTTTTTTTAAAGCCTATTGTTTTATTGAAACATTAAAATTTATATTGTAGGTATATACTGAGACCAAGGTAATTACACCTACTACATTTATAAGAAAGAAAGTACATGCTGTAAAAAAGAAAAAAATAATCAGTTATCAGTATACCTAATTATAAAATAACATTTTCATGTATCTTTACTTTACTTTACTTAAGTACATAAGTATATAATACAATTATTAATTGTTAATACAAATGTAAAGGTCATTGTGTCTGAAGTTAGAAAACAACCAATTTATTTTCTTAAATAGTTTAATAGTAAGTAATCAAGTACCTAAATATTTTTAAACATATTTCAAATTCTCATGAGCCTTCGCCTGGGCTGCGCAGACACTTAGCTCCGCCTATTGACAACTAAAAGCCTGGGCATAAGCTCCGCCTCTGGGCGTTCTTGCGCATTTCACAGCTCATGTCATTTTCATTATAGGTAATATTCCTTCTGATAACATTTATTTTTATTTTGAATATGTAGCATTATCACCTTTTATTACACAAAGTAATTGGATAAAAACAAGTTGAAAATAAGTTGCTTTTGTATAGTTTCTTATCGGTTATTGGATATCATTTTCTTTTTCTTTTGTTTACGGTAATGCAGTATTAAACCACAAACCAATAGATAGGTTGTCTTATCATCATTTTCTTGTGACTTAAACTTTAGTTAACATAAATACGTGCATAATACAATAACTAATGCTTATCACGAAAATTCCATGAGAGAACGTCACAATAATTGTTACTGTAACGCATCTTTCGTTGCATATAACAACTACAATACTTTTCAAGTTACGCAAGTAAGTACCTTTTAAAAATTAATAAAAGCACATTTTCAATTATCCAGAGGAATGATTGTGTTTTCAAAATTAGTTATTTCAACCAAGAAAAAATAATATTATTAAAAAAAAAGTTCTTTAATTGTAGATATTAAAAACTTATTTGCGTTTCACACTTTCGCATGCATTATAAAAAATTAAAAGTAAAATATTACTAACTGATGATACGGTAATATTAGTTTTAGTAAAGTTTGCAATGAAAAAAAATTTTTATTGGTTCTTCTCCTTTACTATTACACATTCATTGAATCAAATTTTGCAAAAGAGTCTCGTATATACAAATACTTAATTTAATTTGTTTACTATTTTTAGTACTAAATTATTACTTTTTTTTTACACTGTAATAATTCCCAAAACTTTTTATTTTTTTATTTATTGATTTTATATAAATTAGAAAGATTAAATAAATAAATTCTGTAATCCCACAGGAAGTGCTATAATACCTGTAGAAGTGAATTAATATAACTAAATTAAAATTTTAAAAAATTAAAGGAAATCTTTTATCAGGGTCTTTCTGCTGACATTACTGTTATCTTTGAGTAGTAGGTACCCAATTAAATAAAAATTTCGACAGTCGTCCTCAAAAAACTGTTGTATTTAATTGAGTTAAAGAACCTTGTGTAAATTATAGTAGTTAGTTAATCTACTTATGTGTCGTATTTAATGAATATACCATTTAATATCACGCAGTTATAGATTATTTATTCTAAAAAAAATAATTAATGAAACAGAGGACTTTCAGATTTTTTTAATAATAATTAAAAGAGTAACCTACAATAAGGGCGTAGCTAGAAAATTATAGAGAGAGAGGGGGGCCAATTTTGTCTGAAAAAAAATATTTTATAGTGATAATAAACTAAATCGATACACGTAAGTAGTTGATTCACAAAATAAAAGCTTACAAAGAAAGGGAAGTTATAGGAAGTATGAATTTTCCAGAATTTGAATAAAATGTCTGACACGATTATAAATAGGTACTAAGTGTTGAAATTTAGTCTCCTAATCATAAATGTTTTAATTCCGTCTTTATTAATAAATTTAAAGTAAGTAGTTGAAAAAGAAGTAGGCTCTCTCCCCCTTCTTCCTAGTTATGCCCACGGTAGCCTACATCAGTCTTATAAACCGTTTCTCTCATCTCATCAAAATAAAGTCAACCTTCTAAACAGGCAATTTTTTTTTAATTCCTGTTTTTTTTTAATACCTACAGAATTGTAAAATTAGTAAATTATATTTTTTTATTATTTATTTATTCCAAACTCTAAAATTAATCTAAATATATCCGTTGCAAATAAAAACTGTTATCAAATTGTTTCAATTATTTTTAAACTGTAATTCTTAACTTTGTTATGTACATAGTACGTTTAAGGTGCCTATATACTTATTATATAATACGTCTTGTGCAACATAAGTAATAATATTACATAAAGAATGATCAAGGTTTAAACGTGCTGAAGGAACAAGGAAAAAGATTCGACTTTGGAATTAAAAGAAATTACCTATAACATGTAATTCTCCAAACATTAGGTTTATAAATAGAAAGGTAAAAGAACATGCACTTCAATTACTGAGAATTTGGGGAGAAATATCAGGTATGATACTAAAAAAAATAAACAAAAATTATTATTTAAATTCGCATCGATATTTTAACACAATTAACATCAACAAAATTTTTACAACAGTTTTAAACCCTTTTGGTGAAAGCATTTTTTATTTTACTTACATAATTTAAATGTAGAAAATAATTTTCTATTAAATACAGGCAATTGTTTAATGTTATTCAACCTTTATGCAAAAAATTTACAACAGTATAGTAATAAGATATCATAAAACGCTAAATGACTAGTCAAAGTATAACGGTGGTCCACTTTCATATTTAGGCCAGTTACACAGCGTTTTGCAAATTATTTTGTCCCACATAATTTCCAAAGTACATTTTATTAACAACATGGTGTTATTTTTCATTTTGGGAACGTCCATTAATTTTTTTCGTTTAATATGGACCCTTCGCCCTTCCTTTAATGACATTTGGTAAGATATAGGGGAACATTCCTTTTTTTCCTATATATATAATTCCCATGAAGTCTATTCCACGATTGGATTTTAATCAATACAGAAAAGGAAATTGTTACAATTCTTTCAATTAAAAGGTTGACGCGAGATTTTCAATAACTCCCCCCTTTTTTGTTGGACTTCTCCCTTCCACTTTGAGCTCAAATAATAAATGGATATACCTTCCCTTTTAGTGGGAATTATAGAAAATACTATAATAAATGCCTCCCCCTACCATTTCTTGTTAGAAAACTCCTGGAAGGAGGAGAGGTGCATTTGATACATATCTTCACTTAAAAATCGTATTAATGATTGATTAATTAGGTTACAATTAGTAATTTTATTTCGTGTATAAACGCTAAACATTTAATACCTAATGCTCATTACTAATTAATAATAAATTTTTTTTAGATGGACAATTATTCCTATCAAAAAGACGGAGAACAAACGGCCCATGAACTGGGCATAGTAAAAATAATCAGCATGGCAAATTCAACCCCTGGACCCTCATGTAGGCAAGAAGTTTGTCAAGCTGCACGAAGAAGATACCCACCCCCCGACTTAAGTGACACCACCTGGCACAAACCCAAGTGCACAGCATTGATTGTTTTACTAGGACTATTTTTCGTCTGGATCATTGTGTATGTTTCCCTAACATTCGCCAAAGTCATATAAAATTACTGTAAACTCACGGGTAATAAATAATAATTTAAACTACCCTAACAGTAGGCATCTACTGTCACTACACTTTGTCTGTGATAAAATACGCTATCATTGTAGGAAAAAGTTTATAAGAAAATATATTAGGTACGTGATTATCTCATCACATGATACGATAAAAAATATTTAATTTTTTTATTAATTTATTGTTTTAATTAATTGCGCACAATATACATATGTATATACCACGAATTGTGGAGTAATGCTTAAAATTGCTGTAGATACCTAGATGGTACAAAAATAAATGTAGTTTTTTTTATGTTTGATGATACAACTTACCCCACAATAATTGACTTCTAAATTTTGGGATTACCAAATTTCCAAATACAAATAATTAAAATCCCCATCATTGAAAGCCATCGGCGCAAATTTGAGTTTTGATCCACGAGTGCTTTATTGTGCTCCCGAATACGACACAATATGATAAATTTAGCGCCCAAATACAAAAATAATACAAAAGCCAATTCAGTCTTATATTTACAATGTACAATTTTTTAAAAGTTTATTATAATGTATCTATATTATTTTTTCTGGCTGGGCCGAATAAACAGGCTGTCTTCACTCATCAGTATTCTGCAAAAGAAAAAAAGAAAAAGTTATCAACAACTTTGGTAGGTATTATATTTCGTTACATAAAGTAATAATACGTACACATTTGCACTTCCAGCCATACCCGGCATAGTAATAGGTGCTAATTTTGGTTCTTCTGGAACTTTTACCGTTAAAGTTGATTTAGGCCCAGTTTTCCACACGTTTCCTTCCATGTCGACAACCGCAGCTTCGATAATCAACACATACTGCCCCCCTCGTGGAAACGCTAATAAGAACTGGGCAACAAAGAAATCCTTATGGGGTACAACTGTCTGATTTAATACTGAAGTTGTCTCAATATTCTGAAAATCAAATACAACAATTTTTATTATTTTTTACACAGTTCTATAGACAAAACTAAAAATTTACAAAAATGCTACCTTTGTGTCCAGATCTTTTCCCTTATTACTGGACTGAAGTTGAGAAGTGACGGTCACCAAAACGCCGTCAATTTTTCTAAACAATCCAGGAGTTTGCCCGTGCTGAATAACACCCTCCACTTTAACAGCCAACTGAGAACCTGTCTGAACGCTTATAAATTCACCCATTACCCTTGGCTGAGGCGAAATGGCTAATTTAAGGCTAGTTGACTGAAGTACTTGGAAAAAGTAGCGTGGAACTGGTAAAGATGTGTTTATTAATACCTCCACAATCTTCTCAATTAATTCTGTTTGCTGTGGTGATTAAAATATATAAATAATATAATTATGTACATGTTTAGTGTTAAAAAGAGATAAAAAATACCTTATGAGTTATGGTTTGTTGATTACTTGATTCAGTAACAATTTCAACAATTTTTGCTGCGTCTTGGCATCCTTTAATGAGTTGTCTGGACTCAAGTTTTGCAGTTTGCAATGTGTGCGAAATAAATTTCGTCGATTCTTCTTTCAACATTATACCAGTCACACAAACGCTTTCAATACAGTGTTCTAGAACGGCACAGGTCTGTTGTAAACTTTGAACAAAAATATAAATAATGACCACAAAAGAAAAAATATTAAATAATAAAAAATATTCCTACGGCCTTTCGTAGTTTTAAAAACAATTCTGTAGAATATTTCATAAATCTTACATTTGAATATTTTCTAATGTGACAGGATCGGCATCGAAAGCAGTCTGATACAATTTCCAATACATATCCCCGCAATTTTTAAAATCTTTCACACACTTTCGAATTTGGTTCGTTATATAACCATGCCTTTGGTATTCATCTCTTGTCGTCTGTACAATAGTGGATGCAATTGCGGGGGGTGGAACGATACACAAAATATTGCAAGTGTGCAACAACTGCACCAAACATTGCAAAAATTCTGCTCGAATTCTCATATATTCTGCTTGAAATTGAAGATTATTTGATGGTGTACTTGCTGCCTGATAAAATGAAAACGTCACATGTTTAAATATTGTTTAGATAGAATAAAAAAATATTAAACACCTATTACCTTAAGAGCTGCTATTGCCTTATTATAATTCACAATGGCCTCATTTATTCTATCGACCAAAAATAAACTATTTTCGCCTTGGTCGTTTATCAAACAACTCTCAGCCTTCGACATTTCTCTTAGGCATACAAGCCAGAAGTGTAGATGTTCAGAACTGACTTGGTCAGTTAATTTACTGAAAATGTTTAAAGCAATCTTATGATGGCCATAACGAACAGCAGATCGTCCAATTTTGTAATTAGCCCAATGGTTATTATTTAGTGTTATTCTGGAAATAACCTGAGTAGTTTCAGTATTCCACTGGAAGCCACATAGCGATTGAAATACTAAAGTACATAAAATAACTTTAGTTTGCATTTGCTGATCTGTGGGAGTGCTTATTTCCGACAGTTCTGATAATAATCTCAAAATATTTCCTAAAAGTGGCAAAAGAGACTCTGGTTGTAGGCTACCAATTGCACCCAAAGTCTCACAAATGCTTGTAATTGAATCATCTAAAAAAAAAAAAAGAAATATTTAATTAATATATTAGGAACGAAGAATTTTAGAAATTACCATTAGCACCTTCAAGTTGAGAGCCTAGTAACTCAATAAATATTTTACAATGATCATGCTTGGCTTCACAAAGCTGTACGGAACATTTAAGGGCCCTTTTTAACTGATGGGGATACCTTTCTTCAGAAAAAATTAAGAGTAATATAAAAGTTTCTAAAGCTGATATAACATCTTCTGTGCCTTCTGTTTCTAAGTTTTCTTTGTAACTAAAGATAATTTTGAAATTAGAGACAGCTTGGTAGTTTTTAAAAAAGTTGTTTACCAATAACACAGAATTTTAACAAGGATTTGAATTGCTCTTGTGGTGATAATAGGATTGGAAGAGTAACTGTGTCTAGAGCAGAAATCGCGTAATTTCGAAGTAGGATTTTTGTAATCGTGGCAAACTTTAGGAGATTCTGCCAAAACATTAATTACATCTAAAAAAATAATAAAGATAATCCTATTTTACCTTTTTTAATAATAAAGTTAAGGCTCACCTAAAGTCAGTAATAATACATTGGACGATTTGGTCCCTAAGGCCATTTCAACCAAGCTATCAATACTACCAGGGGGCCATAAATGAGCCCCAGGCTTTGCCAGTAGGTGCAGGTCTTTTAAAGCCTTAGTTTTAACTTGCCAACGAGAGTCAGAACGTAGGTACTTAAGCAATAAATTAACCTGACAAAATAACAAAATGTTTTATTATTACAATTAATTAGTTTAATATAAATATTAGATGTTTATACCTGACTTGGTATATCTACCAAGGTAGCTACAGCTAACTGGGTCAGAGCATTCAAGGTAATTAATAAAAAGTCTTGAGCAGGATAACTGGGTAACAGGTTTAAGCACACAGCTCTGACCATAGCAGCTGTACTTGTGTCATGGTGCATATATTGTAAAATTGGTATCAATTGAAGTTTCATATTTGCTGGTGTGGACTGTCCCTGAATCATGTCAGATATCTTATTGCACATGCTAACAGCAAAAGTCCTTAAATTATAATCATTGCAGGATTACATTAAGTTAATAAAAATGGGAAATTTACTTTGACTGGGCAGCAAACTGTATGGCAGCATAAACAGCAGCTTCAACTTCGACATTATCATGTGAATCTAAGCTTCTTCTAATACTATGATGAACCTGTTGCCTTTCAGGAATTATACCGGCAACAGCCCCCAATGTCCTCAATGTCAAAGCTCTGGCAATAGGATCATTACTGTAAATAACACTGTGAACTCTCCTGACAAATTCATCCACATTTGACATTTTATCTAAATGCTTCTCACTTTGTTGACAAACTCGCAACACCCACAGTCTTAAAAAATTACTTCTAAAAAATTTTAAATCACATTAATTGGTTGAAATTAAATTTTGGTAGTCCACCTTACCCCATTCGAAACACATCGGCCAGTTTCAGGAAGGAAGCATTTATTAATATGGGAAAAGGATATTTTTCAAAGAGTCTTGGAAACTTTACAATTGCTTCACATTGATCCCCAATTTTACCAGATCTTAAACCTTAAAAAAGAAATATTAGTAAAAATTATTTATAGTATAATAGATAATTCACCTTTATCCAATTCTGTGAGGGCAGAATTTGCATCCTGCTCAGGTTCACCAAGACCACTTTCACTGAACGAATTCACTCTTACCCCAAACATACTGAACACTAAATCAGAAAATGATTAAAGAAAGAATATACACTAGATGAACTCAATTACTATTTAATTTTAATTTAATTTAATACTACTATTTGTGACTACAGTATATAAATAAGTAAGGTTATGTACACTTGGCAAATAACATTCTTCTTTTCTCATTTCTACGAAATAACTTCCAAATTCTGTTCTCATTTAGGCATTTCATATTAAACAGTAAAATCAATGCACAGTGTGCTTAAAAATGTTAGGCTTAAAATGGTGCATATAAAATGTTAAAAGTTAGTAAAGGATCATTGCTTTGGCAGAAATAAATATTATTACTAAAACTAAATCAACAATGCAATAAAAATAGAAACAATAGGTACATTTCTGTTAAATTAACTAAGAAGACGAAAGAAAACATCATTATAAAAACTTTAAGATATATTTTGTGTGCCATGTGAATAATAATAAATAAAGTTCATTAGTGTAATAATGGAAATTGTTACTATATGGGATGTTCAATACGTGAATATTTGGTAACAGTTGTGTGAGTGTCATCAGTGAAGTTAAGTGTTTGTTGAGAGGAAGAACATTTAGAAGTATATACTGAAGAATAACGTGATAAACTGTCTGTATCATAAGGGAAAATCTCCGTGTGTGTATCGTAAGTAATTTTGTTAATATTAATATTCGTTCTGGATGTTGAGGGTATCGATTCTGATATTAACGACTCAAAAGTGGCTGGTATTGGAATAATATTATCTCTGGATCTTTCTGGACGTTCATAGTTTCCAACTCTTTCTCTTCTTTCTCTTGCTCTTCGATTTTGAAACCATATCTTTACCTAAAACATTCATTTGGTTTTGGAAATACTGCTGCAAACTATTAACAATATGTATGGCCTAAAGTCTATTCCAAAGTAATCATGAGATAATGATAAAAATGCAATTGCTTTTGTATTTACCCTGTTTTCTCCAAGCTGTAAAGCAGCAGAAATTTGTTTAACTTCTGTTGCGTTTAAATAGGGAGTTCTTTGAAAATGTTCCTCCAACATCTTTAATTGTTCGCTGGTAAATGGAATTCGTGCTTGTCGTCCAACACGACGCTTTTTTAAAACATTTTCTTTTTGTATTCCTGAAGATTACATAAATCATTTCAATTTTTATTATGATCCAATACAAAAAAGAATGAAAAAATTAAATTATTATGCTAATTATTTGAAAATATGTGGCTTAATAACTTACTGGGAATCCTTGGTGGACAATATCTAGTACAGGATAGCCAAGATAATGACGTTTGTGGAAATGAATTATCTTGTTGCACTAAATTTTCACTTCGGTTGTAATTATCACACTCAGTATAACAGGAAACAGATTTTCCTGCGAAATTTAGAATGTGTTCAATTGAAAAATTTGTTTTTGCAGCACTACTCTTTTGCCTTTCGTCCATTTCACAAACCAAACTAAATAAATTCAAATTAAAAATAAAATTATCAGTTTTACGGATGTGATGATTTCTCAAAAGAAAACAGATTGAAAAAGGCACCGACAAATTCTTGTTGGTGTACCAGGGGGTTGATCCGGTTTTATAGGCACCCCACCATCGGTCCAGTGGATGGATTAAAGGGAGCCCCTAGGGCGTTATTGAACACGAAACAATTAAATAGGATAATAATGAAAAATAATTGAAAACAAACAGAACAAATCTGAAAAATTTAAAATTGAGTATTCTGATTATTTTTCATTACCTAACTGAATTAATTTATTTAAATTAAACACGCTAATTAATGTTTTAAATAGAAACTGCTATAAATCTCCAGCAATTAACACAATTTTATTCAATTACAAAAAGTTTATTAAATTAAAATTAAAAGCAACACAGTAGATGTACAGAGGGTTTCGGAAATACGTAGGTATATGTCACAATTATCCAGCTGAATTTTGCAATAATGTTTTTGTCTTTATGTAAAACATTAAATTCATTGAGGGAAAACAAACGTCTCACTAACTTCCCCCACATAGCTAAAATTCTAATTTATGAAATTAAAAGAAAATCGTATATTCTTGACGATTAGGATAATTAATAGGCTCTTATCTCCCGTAATATTTCTGGAAATAAGCACAAAAGTAAAAATACGCCTACCCTTTATTTAAAAGTACTTCTGATTCTGCTTATGATGGAAATGTTTCTAATAAATATGTTTTTTAGTAATTTGCTATTTTCTCTCACCTTCTAACATATATTTCTAAAATATTGCTGACTATGACATAAAAATTTAAATCTAGTAAATTTCTAATGCCTAATCTTTTATTAGTCTTTATTAGTAACAACAGCTGCATCATGTTAAGTAGTTCCACAAATTTTAGCAAAACTAACCAGATAGGTATGTGTATGTATAGAACTAAATGTGTTTGTACAAAAATAATCTTTATAATTACCACTTAGAGGGCAAACGGGCGAACATAATTGACCCGATATGCCATCAAATTGTTTGCAAATACATGGGTCTCTTAAGTGGTTTTAACAGTGGCCCGAATAGTTGACAACTCTATTGATGACAAACCGCCACAACCACTAAATACTTACATTTGAGGTACTTCTCTCACCTTATCTGATCATCTTCGTATTGTTATCCGTTATACAAATTTAAATCGGTAAAATGGGTAGTAGTGCTTTATATTATGTATTTCGTATACAGTTACAAAGATGAGTAGCTACAAGAAGGGTGCAAACTGTCTCTAAATTAATGGGGTAAAATACCTACGTCTCAGCATTTGAATTGAAATCAGAAATATAAATTTAAATTTATCCTCACACTAAAACGATTTTGTATTTACCTATTTATTTGTTTTAAATTGCATATAAGTATTGCAGTAGCCATTTTTGGGTACCCAAGAACCTACTTACTGTTCCACTAACAATATTTACCGAGGCATGTGAATATCTTTAAGCTGGAAAAAGAGCATCAATGTGACAAAGAGCGGTGTATTTGTTCGTTGATCTTTAATAAATATTTAATGCTGTACTAAACATTTTGCAAAGAAGATTGTAAGCTGTAAAGTATACCACAAACATTACATGCATAATGCTATTGTTATTCGACACCGCAGCAGGAGTCCTTACAACCATTTCAAAACCAAAGGGACCGCTGCTGCACTATTATAGCTCGTGCTTCTTCCTTTTCAATTTGCGAAAGAATCAGTAACTGATACTGATACCCTTTTATAATAATAATAGTTATTGCGTCAATATATTTACCCATCAAAGCATAAACAGGGCACAAGATGAGAAAATTAATATTTCGTATACCGAGTGGTTCGTAAAAAAGGGACGTGGGTCAACTGTAATTGTTGGTCATCAAAATTCTAATTTATTATTTTTGTAATTAGTAAAATCTTAATAGTTTCAATTCTTGTCTAATCTTGTATCTACCTCTTATATAATTCTTAAAAAAAATTTTGTTCCCGGCTTATAAAAATTAACAATTGCAAGTTTTGAATCTAGAATTTTATTTCTAATTTTGCACGTTTTAATTAAGTATCTATTTAACAATAAACTGTTTAAAGCTGCCTTTCATTGGTCATTCATTAAAAATACTGAATCGTATAAAATTTTCAAAAAAAAAAAGGAAATGAAAAATAATTAATGAAATATTTATCTTCTGTTCATTGTTATAAATTCAGTGTATCAAAACTGTATTTCGGTTTTTATGGACACAGGGCAGTCTCATCTTCGCAGCTTTTTTATTTTAGTTCATTATTTATGATTGCTTATAAAAAATCTGGCGATGAATAACAACGTAATAAGTCAATAAATAATTAAACAAACAAGATAAAAAAACACAAATATTTTAAAAAATTGATTGAGCTAGCCTCTACTATATGAAAGTTGATCATCTTGGAATATGAAATAAAACACTAATTTTAAAAACTTTCACTTAAATTTATTTAAATTCTTCACAAATTTGTTTCGACCTACAAGATCGTCTTCAGAAGAAGGAATTTATTCATTCAGTTTTTTAAATTAGTGTTTTATTTTATATTACAAATATTTTATTTTAAAAAATCGTAATAAGTATAAAGCATAATATTAATATAATAAGATTATTTTTTGTAATAATGTATTTATGATTGTACTGTTCAATAATATTATGCATACATAATAATTTTTCTAAAATTAATTACTGTTGTTTGAGGAATTTTACAAATTTATATTTTTTATAAAAAATATTTAAAAAAGGGCATTTTTCGGTATTGATGTATCCAATCATAAGCATGTGTCGTAGGTCGTAACTAGTATGATGCGGATTGACGGTACTGCAACTGCTAAATAACAAAAAATTTAAAAACAAAAAAAAACTTTCTAATACTCCTGTTTTACTTTTATTTATTTTTTGTTGTACAATAAAATAAACTAATACATAATAACAGTACAGTAAATTTGCTAATAATTCGCATTTTTATTATTTATTTTATTATTTAATTTCCTAATATTGGGAAAAAAGTAACCACTTGCAACTGTTGGTACGTATCAATCTACAACAAACACACTCAGTTTTCTTCTTTCTTATAGTGATTGTGCTACTGCGTCGTATTTCTGCGTTGAATCGAATCAAAGTATGATTCTTCACCGTACTTCACTTGACTAATGGCGGTGTCCCTGAACCTTAAAACATCACAATTGACATTTCCATAAAATTAAATCAATAGTTTTTAATTGCAACTGATTTCAACAAAACAAATGGCCGAAGCAGCAGTGGAAGAACGTCCCAGCCAAAGATTCTACTGTCACATCTGTAATGTACAATTTCAAAATGCGTCAGCTGTGAGTATTAAACAACATTATAATAAAATATTATTACATCAACAAATTCTAGAATTTTACCTGTCCGCACTGTTCTGGAGGTTTTATAGAGGAACTCGAAGCCGGAACAGAAAATCCTGAAGGCATTGTTGATCCATCCGATGAAGATGAACCATATTATGTTAGTTGTTATTAATTGTGATAGTTTTTGGGTCATAAGTTTAATATTTTGCTGTTCATTAGACCCTGCATACTTACCCCATGGACATTGCTGATCTTATTTTTGCTCCTGGACCAGAAGATCATCATGCTGGACAAAGATTTGTTAACGATGCTGTAAGGAGAAGGTATGCAGTTCAGTCACATCCTGGGATTTTTAGACCAAGGTTTGAAATAAACACTTTTAAAGTAATAATTTATTCTGCATGTTGCTTCAATTTTTATTATACCCTAATGAGTTTTAAATTTATATATTTTTTTAATTCAAAGTTCAATTTTAAAGTTAATCAGTTGTGTGTGACACAGTGAAACAAAATGAATTGTTCTGTGAAATTAAACTAAGCGTGATTTCTTTATTCATCTACAAGATATTAGTATTCTTTAGTAAGTCGTTTCATCTTCATTTAAAATTGACTAAATATTATATTAAAAGTGCATAGTTTTTTTAGTTATAATATCAACTTTACACTTGACCTTTAATTGCTTCAAATAAATTTTCATAAATGATTTAGAGTGAAATGAAATATTAGTTTATTTGATGGAATACAATTTTGCAACATGGTATCACTTGACAGAGGCTTATTCTAAAGCACTCTTCAAGTTTTTTGAAGTGTATCCTATCAAATAAACTTGTAAAAGTGTAAAGTTCATTTCATTGTATTCATTATCAAATTTACATATTGATTTTGATATTTACATTAGCAATTATAATTGTATATCACAAGTAAATTTTTTTAATTATTAGGTACAAATTTATGTATTTTTTGAAAATATATAAGTATTGCCTGCATACATATTAGTATTATGACTATCATGTTAGATTCTGTTTTAGCAGAAGTTTTAGTAACTATTTTTTTCTAGATATAACTAGTTTACCTACAGTAATTGAAGGTATGAATGAGTAAAACTGAAATTTATTTGCATTTTCTCAATAATTGTTTGACTGTATTTTGTACGTTATTTTATCTGTGCTGTGGAATTTATAAAAAGATGTTTTAACAAATTGAATCGTTTCTGATGAAGTGTAAAATCATAAAGTAAATAAGAATATCAGAGAATCAGGGAATAAGAAATGTTTATTTAAAAACCTTGGTTTATATACACTCAATTAATCACTTTTGTACCTACAATTTTTTTATATCAGTGTTGTATCTACTCTCTGCATACATGCGCAATACACTTTAAATATTCAAAACAAAACAGTTAATTTTCAATTCAATTTGCAGGAGTTCACCAAGACTGGCCACAACAAATTCACGTCCAGGTACGCAATTCGAGGATCTTATTTCAGACTTCATAGTTAACTTGGGCGTGGGAGTTAATTTTGGAGGTGGAGGAAACATGCAAGTATTTCTAGGTAACCCAGGAGACTATGCTTGGGGAAGAGAAGGACTTGATGCCATTGTCACCCAACTGTTGAATCAAATGGACGGTTGTGGTAAATGTATTATCTTTCTTTCAAACATTTTTATCACACTTATCCAAAAAGTGTCTGTGTTTAATTTAAAGAAACAGTTAAGAAAACATCACAGAAAAGCCAAATTTTAAAGTTTTCAAATTTTTGCAGGACCTCCCCCATTAGCCAAAGATGTAATAGACGCCCTTCCAGTGGTTGAGATAACAGAATTGCAAGTTGAGTCAAAACTGCAGTGCTCCGTGTGCTGGGAAGACTTTGAGTTGTGTGAAAATGTACGTCAGTTGCCCTGCCAGCATGTGTATCATGAGCCTTGCATAAGACCATGGTTAGAACTTCATGGTACTTGCCCCATCTGTAGACAGAACCTCGGCTCCGACGATGGCTCTCAGAATGCTGACAACCAGGCTTCTGGAGGTTAGTCTTGTTAATTAATTTCATTTTAATATTTTTTTTTTATTGATTTTTGATTTACCTCTTCAAAGCTTTAATGCTTTGTGCTTTAGAATTTAGTATCAGTCTTCTTAAGACTTAAATACACCGTACATTAAGTCCTTTTTTGATCAAGTACTTGGTGCTGGATAAACGAAATACTTTATAATGTAATATATATTTTAAAAAGGGGTTTCAAATACTCTTTCTCACTTTACTTGGCAAATTCAAGGTACTTAGGGTCTTTAGGACTTGATTAAGTGAGAGCTTTGGCCCTAAGATATGGGGTCCTTTTTACATTAGCTTTGTGCAGCTAGCTTTAGATTATATCCCAAAAAGTTTTTGATTTGAGCGTAAATTATTTCAGGGACTACCCTTACTACGCTCCAGCAACTTTTCCAAGCGGCTCAAAATCCTGCTAACAGGTCGGGTAGCCCTATGAGCTCTGCTGCGACACGGGGTTCTGACAGCAACTCATCAAGCAACTCTAGTTTTTCTAATAGCGAAGGAATTTAAAACAATAAGTAGTTTTTTGCGTTTAAAAAAAAACAAACATTGTTTGGAATGAATAAAAAGAAAATAATAAAATATAGCATTCGTCACAGTTGATTTAATGATAATATTTGTAATATTGGTGACGATAATAACAATAATAATTAATAATTATTATAATGACAACAACAAG
This sequence comes from Agrilus mali, assembly GCA_029378335.1. NCBI lineage: Eukaryota > Metazoa > Arthropoda > Insecta > Coleoptera > Buprestidae > Agrilus > Agrilus mali. Next base: position 9,252,974 of record CM055663.1, on the reverse strand, counting down.
TTTCCCACTGCTACTGTGCCGTTTGTTGTGTTTTAAGGGAGATTGTTCCTATTTGTTTCTTTTTTGCGTCGCTAGATAAAATTCGATGCGTGTTTATTTTTGATGTCTTTTGAAAACAGACTGAAAAAGAATTAGGTATTTCTTTTTTTTTAATGAACCGCTAATTTGTTAAAATATAGCAGTTTCAATCCACTTTGCATTTTTATTTACCTTAAATCTTTAATTAATTCTTGCGTTGCAACTTTGTTGAGCGTTTGAAATATATGTAGAGATTAATATTTTTTTCTATGTTTTAATATTAACTTAAAAATATTTTAAAAAATGTGATAAACGAAGGCATCATTCCACAATTTACAAAACTTGAACTTTAAGGAACCAAATTGGTTAAAACTATATATTTTCCTTTTGTTTTATATACAGTAAAATCTCCTTATTCACGGGGCATATGTTCCAAAATTATGTCGCGAATACGGGAACCGTGCATATGGAATGATGATTTGTATGGAAATATAGGGGGTTCCAAGGTAGGAAAATAAAATAAAATCTGTTTAATCACAAATAACAGATAGATACATATTTAAAGCATAAAATAACTATTCAAAAAATATTATTAATTCTTATTGATTGAATTATTTGTTTTAAAATATTTTGTAATTTTTTCCTGCTTTGCCGGTTTTGAAAAGCCCTTTTAATTCCGCACGTGCGATTCGGCGGTAGCGATATTATAAACTTTGCGACACATCTAAAAGGTGCCGCCGGTGAAGTCGGCTTTTATCAAAGAACTTTAGGCTTATTACAAGCATTATTTAATGTTTATTGTTTACATTTTGACGCCTTCTTTTTCGTTTTGATATATAAGTGGGGAAAACGTAGAATATTGAAAAATGATATTATTTCTTTTTAAATTATGTGTAATCGTAATTTACGTATCCGCGAATAAGGAGATTTTACTGTATCTTCCTATTTTAGATCGTGATACTTTTTTGTAAATATTTTAAGATTAAAAAGTTCAGAAGGCGTCAAACTACAAATCTGAACAATCTCTTTTTTTATTGAATAATTTTATTTAAACATACAACAAAAAAAATTGTTTTTGTATGTGCTTTATCAACTAATCTAATATCACTATAATATTTATTTCCTAGTCTATCAACTCGCAAAATTTTATCGTTCCCAAGAAAAATAGTTTCATTCACTTTGCTAGAAAATTATTAATATTACATTTATTAAATATTTATTATCATACTTTCTGAAATTTCAATTTCTCAAAACGTTTATTTTTGATAAACCTAACTTACTAAAAATTTTAGTAAATATGATTCTATTTTCACAATTATCACGAATTTGTAGTGACCTTAATTTATTCATTCGCACCACTTTCTTTAATTAAACACAGAAAAATGTGATACCTCCTTAAACTTTTGTAAATAATAATAATATAATAATAATGTATTTAAAAACACCTGTTCAGTCAGTTGATTGTGTTAATGTTTTTGATTACAAACAAAATAAAGTTTATTGTTTTAAGCGATAAAGGTCTTATGTTGTTTTTCATAAAAAAAGGTACACAACTTAATAATAACCGAAATATCTGCCTTTGATAATTAAATATTATAGTAGAATTTGAGAAAACAGTTTAACACCATTATTCAAAAGATCAAATATAAGGAAAACGCGATTGAATTGGCAAAAATTGTCAAATTTGACTGCCAAAATAATTGCTGGAGTATGATAAGTGTTAATCGTTTATGGTAAGTTCAGTTATGGGGAGGGGGCGCATATATCTTCATCCACCCTAGCTTCTGCAATACTAATTTGTGTGTAATTAAAAAAAATATCGGTATTAAAACTGGACCCAGATTTGACGTTAGACGCTCTTAAAACCCAGCAGGTAGTAACCAAAATATTTTTTGCTAAAAAGAAATATCCAGCTTTTTAATAAAATTTAAACATTTATTTGCTATTATAATTACAATATTTGAAAAAATAATTATTAATGCTGATTTTTTTACGCCGATTTAGGTAGAAATCTATCTAAAACACTTTTTGGAGCATTTTGGTTTTGTTTCTTCTTCTGGTGATTGTTTTGATCTTTTAATGTCGATATAACATTCTTTGTCTTCTTAATAAACTCCTGGAATAAATATAAAATAAATACTATATTTTATACTATTGATGAACAAAGAGCCTTTTCTTACCTTTTTGGCCTGCTCTTGAACAATTTTCTTCTTTTTGGCCATTTTAACTGTCCCTCCTCTACCTTTACCCTTTCTTTTAGACTCGAAATTGATTTTCGGAGGTTTAAGATACTGGAAAAATAAAAATGACGTTTAATGAATGTAATATAAATATTTTGAAACAGTAATAATTTACTAGTAGTTTTTTCTTTGCTTCAATTTTGTCTTGAAAGGTTGGCACATCAACTTCCGCAATTCTTGTTGGATCTAGGGATATAAGGTCAGCCGGAACCTAAAATAATTAAAAAAACTATAATATTCAAAAAATGCATTATTAAAAGTCTTATCAGTACTTTTTCAAGCAATGCTTTGACTTCGGCCTCTTTTCTCTGCATTTTCGTTTGGAAAGGATTCGCTTCTCTGGCATCGAAATTAGGTTCACCGGCACCGGGAACCAATAAACTTGTGAAACCCCTTGATGAACCTACTCCAAGAATGTCTTCAAATGGACAAAAATCCATATTGCTTACAAAGCCTGTCAGCCGGTGTCGCAGGTAAGCTCGTTTTGCAGTCTTAGTACAACAATCCCTTAAAAAATAAATAAAAACTAATAATTTTGAAATAAATTTAAACGCCGACTATATTACCTGTAAATTTCGATGATATTTCCCATACCAAGGGCTAACATGCTTGTATGAGAGAAATTGATATACTCAGCAGCAGATCTCACAGTATAATTTTGTAGAGGTTCACCTAGTTGTCTTACATCCCAAACTTTAATGCTTTTATCAATGGCAGCAGTTGCCATGTATCTAAAAAAATACAAAAAAAAATATTAAAATTTTACTAAATGGCTAAAATGATAACTCACATTCCCTTAGGATCAACATGGAGTGCAGTTAATGGCGACTTGTGGCAGAGCATTTTAACAAGGGGTTGTTTAGATGAAGGTGCCCACATAGTCACAACACCCTTGCTGTGACCAAGACATACAACTGCATTTTGAGGATTTTGAGCCAATATAGATAGACGACCCATGTTTGCATTGTATTGTCCTACAATCTGACCAATTGAAATGTCCAACCAACTTAAGTAACCAGACTCACTCTTAAAAAAAAAAAAATTAGTTTAAACCACCAAAACAGGATGGAAAAGACAAAAAAAGAAATCTTACAGCTGTTGCTAAAAGGAAATGGTAGGGCAAAAATTCCATCCTGGATACTTTATTAAGTTTTTTTAGACAGTGTAATTCAATGCCATCATTATCATATATATAAACCCAGTCTTTTTGGGCAACTGCAAACATTGTTTCTATGTGCAACCAGCATATATCATGTACTGTTTCCATTACATTTATTTCACAGTGTAATTTTTTGGTAAACCAATCAAATGCAGCAACATGTCCCATTTTACCACCTAAAAGCAAATGTCTTCCATTTCGTGTATATTTTGCACGGTAGGGGCCAAATTCGTGCAGATGTAATTCAAAGTGTTTTGTGGATGATGTAATGTCAACACTGGCTGCAATCTCCTTCTGTGTGAATTGAGTACTTATTTCACCTGGATCTGCTTCTAGAAAACTATTCAAGTGTTAATATTTGACAAATTAATTATTATTATTAAACATATACTTACCCTGTATCTTCGCCAAGTAGAATTTCAGCTCTGGCTGCTAATTCATTTGCTAATTTTATATTTTTTTCTTTCTTTTCAAATCTCTTTTTATGTACGCCAGTCCGAATGCCCGTTTTCTCTATGCCTTCACCTCTGCTGTGCTTCTGCAGTTTTTCCTTGGGTATAGGAACACGACCAGGAAACTTAGGGTTAGGATTTGAAACAAATTTAATTTTTTTAATTCCATCTTCTCTTGTTCTGTGATTCCACGACCTCGGCTTTATATCAACACTGTGCCTATAATTATTCTTACCAATTTTATTTGAATTTCCTTGCACCTAATGAGGGTAAAACATATAAACCTTTCGTTGTAACTTACAATGGTTTTTACCTTTTTAATTCGTTGATCTTCTCTTCTGCGACCCCATGGCTTTTGTTTCACGTTAATATTAAACACGATTTCTTTAAATTCTTTTTTCGATTTATCATCTTTTTGAGTTTCATTTGGATCTTCTACTTTGTCAAAATACCGTGGTACCTACAAAAAGAATGTATGATACTAAATTAAGGTATATATATTCTTACATGCCTTGTTCATTTTTGCGATTAACTGTTGTTCTTAATCTAAGATATATAAACAATTCATCGAAAAACACATTTTTAATATTTAACCTGACTTTTTTGAACAAGACAAGGTTGGTCTTTAAATTTTTAAACTATTTAGCCAATCTTGTATAATCTCGAAGACGCCAATAGAGAGGGTATGCATAAACTATGCCGTCGCGGTACTCTAATCACATCCTTCTTAAATCTATGATCCTATCTATGATCAATGACCGATGACTCATTTTATTTTTTGTCTGCTTTAATTGGTTTACGGTGCTTGGTTTTATTCCATTTCATTTTATTGTTTTAAAAATGTTAATTAATTTTAATTTGTTCATTTTATAAAGCTTGCCAATAAATTAAAGAAACAAATCGTTTACAGAGGTACCGCTGTTGTTGGAATTTTGTATTATGTTTCTTACAATATTATTTTCTTTTTCAGGAAAGTTATTATGCAACGTTGATCATGCTAGTCTGCATTTAATCAAGAATATAACAATATCGCAAGAAAATGTGTTTTTTTTTTTCATCAGAAGCATCAGAAGTAGTTGGTGGCTTGTTGCTGAAAGGACATACAGAAACAAAGTGTAAGTAAAATCATTAAAAATAATGTAAAATGTTTATTGAAATAGGTACTTTACAAACCTCAAAGCCTTGGACCTTTATTATCTACTTTCAATGGTAAAGTTTTAAAAAGTCCTTATTTTAGAAATATAACAGCAAAATTAAAGTAAAACTATGTTTATTTTCAACAGTGTGAACGTAAAATAATTTATAAACAATCAAATTTAAATTCTATATTTAAGCAGCAACAGATTATTACATATATACATATTTTGAAAATTGAAAAAAAAAAACTAATTTTAACAAATATTTATTTTTTGAATCTTAGGCACATTTATTTCACTTATGAATATTATATTGTGTAGTTTATTTGTTCTTTTAAAATTTTAATGTATAGTTCCGTATTTGTTATCTATTTGTACAACTTGTCCAAATAGGATACCACTTTTTTTAGATATGGTTTAAATTGTAATGTAATATCCTTTTTTGTCTTTATACTAAAAGAAGAATTATGTTCATTTTCATAAGTGTGAATATATAAAGTAGAAATTATTTCCTTCTACAAACTTAATATAATTAAATATTTAATTTCTTAAGGTATAGTTTGCCTATGGGTGTTACATTGTGTATTTATATTTTTTCCTTTGAAGTATGTTGTTGGTTTTTTTTTTTCATGTCTTATTATTAAATAGTTATATTTGTCCTTTTTATCTGTTTATACAAATTGGTTTACAATGGTGCCACTTATTTTTGGATCTGATTCAATTTATTAGTGTAGTTATTTAGTTTATTCTGTTTTTAAAAATTTATTAATGAAAACTTATAATTTTATGTTCACTGCTGATTATGTTGTTACAGTCAATCAATTTAAGAATTACATATTTAATTTTTCATAACGTTTAACACCTTTTATTATACAATTATGTATTCAAAAACATCCTACCTCTAATTCTTGTTCTATTAATGCAAATGTAATAGATAGTACAGTTCTACTGTAGAACACACTTAATTCTGAACTTTTCTATTATATTTTAAGATAATCTTCATAATTGTTTGATAATAGGGAATTGGAAAAAAATATTAAGTTCGAAGAAAAACTATTTAAAATTTCGTTGAACGTTTCGCTATTTATTTATAGCTTCCTCAGCAACTCATTTTTAATCTTTCCTCTCGTCCAATCATCTTAAAATTGTGACAATCAGACACCCGATGGTGCCTCACGTTTTAAGAATAATTTATAATTTGTAATTATCGACAGAATCCGTTTTTCAGTTTTATTAATTGTAAAAATATAGTTTAAGTGCAACGAAATTATAGTTATGTTGTGTTTTTTGTTCTTTTGAGAAGAAAAAAGTTTTAGTGTTTATCATTTCTAGTATCTATTCTCACATTTGTAAACTAGCCAAAAAGATGTTTAGAATTCAACTGAATTATGACTAACCATACACTTGGTTTTAAGATGATTGGACGAGAGGAAAGATTAAAAATGAGTTGCTGAGGAAGCTATAAATAAATAGCGAAACGTTCAACGAAATTTTAAATAGTTTTTCTTCGAACTTAATATTTTTCTCCAATTCCCTATTATCAAACAATTATGAAGATTTTACACATGGACATGAAACAAAACTTATTTTAAGATAATGTTTTTGCACAGTAATTATTGAACAAGATACAAGCTGAGGAATTATAATGAAGAAAAGGAATGTATAAAGAATTATGTAAAATTATTTAATTCACAGAAACTTTACATAAGACTTCTCATTACAAATTTTTTTTCTTATTTTGGCTGCATTAAAGATATTTCTTTCCATAGGTGATCACTCTATATATTTGTAAACTAGCTTCAGGTATTGATGTAATCTATGAATGCCTCTATATTCGATAAGATCCTATTGTAACTTTATTGTGGTCGTTGGTAAAATAGTAGTTAAAATTGGTATACTATGTAACTAGGTATATTCAGTCAAATAAATCTTGTCAAGTGTTAGAGCTATTACCTAAAAATTATAAACTCTATTTTGACTAAATTAATAATGCAATTGTTCTAATGTGTTTAATTATATTTTTTTTGTCTCTATAGTGTGATTACTGAAAAGCAACTTTATGTAGTTAATTTCCTGGGCTGATAAACGAAACTACAGTGATGACTACTGTTTACAATTTTGTCGTTCTTCTTGGACATCGTTTGCTGCTGTTGATTTCATGATGTAGTTAATTTTTATAACACTGGTTGACAATGATCTGTTTCGTTCTGCATTTGACTGGCAGTTGGATTTTTTAGCGGGGATTTCTTCAATTTTGTACATGAGGTTCAACAATTAGTTAAGGTGAGAATAAAATTTAAATTAATGGATTATATATATATTATTAATTGTTTATTTTGCATGTTTAAGTAATTCATTTAATTTATATAAATGCAACCCTACGCTTTTTTATAGGTTATGTTCTTTTTTTTTTTTTTTACTTGTCTGAAGTTAGCATTTGGTAATCAGTAACACCAACCTTTACTTTGGAAAAAACCCTGCTTGTCGTGCAGTTGACCTACCATTAGTCGAATTTGAACCACTTCCATAATAAATATTTTAATTATAAGAAAATAGCTACTTGATTAATTTTTTCATTATTTTCTTTTATTTCGAATGGCAGTTTTGCTAATTTACAGATTAGAATTCTAAGTAAATGATTTTTTGAAATATTTCAAACTACATATAATCTATGATTGTTCTTGTCGGAATGGCAAAGTATCTATAGTAACAACATCGAAGTTTGACATTATTCTCGTTCTCTAAACAAAGAGCACGCCTCACCGCCATTGTATTATTTCATTCATTAGGAATACAACATACGCAACCGCTATTTACAATTATATTTTGTCACGTTCTATAAATACATCTATGATTTTTGAATTTGCAACGACCGAGTATGACTGCATCATTGGCGTTTGACAGTCCCAGTATTATTATTGTCGCGAAAGGCACGTTTCGTCGCCATTGTAATGTTGCACAATTGTCTTACTTTTCGGTTCGTTTTTTATATTATTTTAGCTTTTGATTATTTCAAAGTATAATTAATGCGTTTTTATTGTGCTTTCCTATAGATTTATGGATGAACGGAAGACTGAAAGTTTGGGTCTGATAGAACACATTCATAACACTGGAAATTGTTCATGGATTTCACTCTTTTGGGCCATTGTGCAGCTAATTGAGGATCTGAAAGTAAGAACATACAACTAGAACCCTATTTGGAATTCACCACAATAAGGAATTGTACACACTGCAACAACAACATCATATTGGCTGGATGTTTTTTTACTGCTGCCACATGCATATCATATTCTGGAATTAATTTAAGGTAAGAATACATAAAATAATTGATGTTTGCTTATTATTAATCTGTTACCACCGTATCTGTTTCAGGTCAACGCATTCCGTAGTTAGAAATCTTTTATTAGGTATTTTTCTTTTTTTTTTTTTTTAGTCAGTCTAAATTTTGCGTGTTTGTTTTATTAGAATTCATTTTAGTAAGTTTTTATTATTTTGCATGTTCTCTTGCTTACCTCTTCGCTTTGCTTACTGCAATTCTTACTATCACGCTTCGCATTTACTCTATATGATCCGCAGGATTCAACGTTTCGTTATCTTGCTTGTTCCTTCTCATCCAAGGCGTAGAAGCAAAGGCCTCCCTGAGTGACTTGCCTTGGACTTAGCTTTTTAGTTGTTCTTTGGAGTGTCTTATACACTTCACGCGGTCTTCTTCTTACGTTCGCTTCAATTTTCAGACTGTTTGGTGTGGGTTATCTGGAATAGAAGCAATAGGCGACTGCCCAGCTCTCACAGACGACATCTGTCCAATCTTTTCTACCAAAATTCTATTAGTTTTTGCCGTTAGTCCTTTGTAGTTTAGTTGGTTAATGCACTGCACTGTTCGCTTACAGGTAAAGGACACCAAACGAAGACATCATACTGTTTTACTTTTCTTGTGTTTTCATATTTCATTTGTTTTCTTGTCTTTTTCTCTTACAGGTATTTATTTGTTATTTTATAAACTGTTATGTTAATATTTTATACAATGTATTTGGGACAAAAAGCTCCTTTAATACATATAATTTTTCCAAATTGACTTTTTGGCACATTTGTTACAACCAAATTAAATTTTAATAATTAGAAATAACTGGCGGATAAGGGTGTAGCTATAAGGGGCTGATGTGGAGGCTACAGAGTATTAGAGGGGCTTTTTTGCTCCAAATATAGCGTTTAAATATTAATATAAAAGTTTATGTTTTTCGTGTTGTAATAAATAGTGAAAAAGGGTTAGGAGTTGTTGGTAGTCGTACTGAATTAATTTACTCGTATTGTTGTGCTTATAGGAATGTTAATTTAATCCTTTTTAATATACCTAACAATACAATAATGTGAGAAAATCAATTAAGTGCCACAAACAACAACTTATTCTCTTTTTTTTGTATTTATTACAACATTAACGACATAAACTTTTATAATGATGTAATTATATTTTTATTTGCTGTGTATTTTCTCTTCAGCAGGTATTTTGTTTTGTACTCTTATATTAATATAATAATCGTAACTACATATGTACATTTTCTATTGTTATTACTTTTATGTATGTATTTTATGAACCTAAAATTTAATGTATTATATTAAGATTATAAATATATATTCCTGTAGTAAAATGTAAATAACTGGTTTAAATAATAAATCAATTAAAATTAAATAGGCGTTTTCGTTAAGAATATAAAATTGTAATAGACATTTCATGAGTAAAGGATCCTTCGAGACTATTAATTGGAAAAATTTATATTTCTAAAACAAAAGTTTTCAGAAAATACTTGCGACTTATGCTCTCCTGATACAAATGGTCAAAATTTAAGCTAAATTTTCATTTTTCAGATTATACGAGGGTTGATCAATAAATAAAAAAAATACCTCCTGCGACTTATGCTCTCCTAATACAAATGGTCAAAATTTAAGCAAAATTTTAATTTTTCAGATTATACGAGGGTTGATCAATAAATAAAAAAAATACCTCCTGCAACTTATGCTCTCCTGATACAAATGGTCAAAATTTAAAGAAATTTTTAATTCTTGAGCTTATACGAGGGTTGATCAACAAATAAAAAGTGCCTCCTGCGACTTATGCTCTCCTGATACAAATGGTCAAAATTTAAGTTAAATTAAAATTTTTGAGATTATACGAGGGTTGATCAGTAAATAAAAAAAATACCTCCTGCGACTTATGCTCTCCTGATACAAATGGTCAAAATTTAAGCTAAATTTTCATTTTTCAGATTATACGAGGGTTGATCAATAAATAAATAAAATACCTCCTTCGACAAGCTCTCCTGATACAAATGGTAAAAATTTAAAAAAAATTTCAGTTGCTGAGCCTATACGAGGTTTGGTCAATTAATAATTCGACAAAAAAGTTTGAAAAATACCTCCCTGGACTGATCAGCAAACAATTTGACAGCCAAAATGTTCATTTTCTAACAATTTAATACTTCTGTATTATGAGAGCATAAGTTGATACTATTTTTTTATGAATTAAAACAATTTTTAAAGTTGATACATTTATTAGTTTATTTGGTTCTTACATTATTTTAACATCATGTTTATATTAAAAACAATCACTAAAATACAATATATATTTAAATACATATTAACAAGATATTGTTACAATCGAGATAAAACTATGTACATGGCATTATTTATATACTTTTACAAATGCAATAATATAAAATTAGCAATTTAAATATGTGATCAATTGGTAATTAGAAAAGTCGTTCGTATTTTAATGAATACTCAAGAAAAGAGGGCAAGTTGTTGTTTATTGTACTTAATTGATTTTCTCACATTATTGTACTGTTAGGTATATTAAAAAGGATTAAATTAACATTCCTATAAGCACAACAATACGAGTAAATTAATTCAGTACGACTACCAACAACTCCTAACCCTTTTTCACTATTTATTACAACACGAAAAACTTATAAACTTTTATATTAATATTTAAACGCTATATTTATAGCAAAAAAGCCCCTCTAATACTCCGTAGCCTCCACATCAGCCCCTTATAGCTACACCCTTATCCGCCAGTTATTTCTAATTATTAAAATTTAATTTGGTTGTAACAAATGTGCCAAAAAGTCAATTTGGAAAAATTATAAGTATCAGAGGAGCTTTTTGTCCCAAATAAATTGTATAAAATATTAACATAACAGTTTATAAAATAACAAATAAATACCTGTAAGAGAAAAAGACAAGAAAACAAATGAAATATGAAAACACAAGAAAAGTAAAACAGTATGATGTCTTCGTTTGGTGTCCTTTACCTGTAAGCGAATAGTGCAGTGCATTAACCAACTAAACTACAAAGGACTAACGGCAAAAACTAATAGAATTTTGGTAGAAAAGATTGGACAGATGTCGTCTGTGAGAGCTGGGCAGTCGCCTATTGCTTCTATTCCAGATAACCCACACCAAACAGTCTGAAAATTGAAGCGAACGTAAGAAGAAGACCGCGTGAAGTGTATAAGACACTCCAAAGAACAACTAAAAAGCTAAGTCCAAGGCAAGTCGCTCAGGGAGGCCTTTGCTTCTACGCCTTGGATGAGAAGGAACAAGCAAGATAACGAAACGTTGAATCCTGCGGATCGTATAGGATAAATGCGAAGCGTGATAGTAAGAATTGCAGTAAGCAAAGCGAAGAAGTAAGCAAGAGAACATGCAAAATCAAATAATAATTCCAATAAAATAAGCATGCAAAATAAAAAAGTTACTCATACAAATAAACGTACTAACTACGAGCTGGATCTTCTTGGTCGGTTTTCTCCATCGAAGATCTGAAACAGATACGGTAGCAACAAATTAATAAAAAGCAATTAACATTAATATATTAGGTATTCATACCTTTAATTAATTGCAGATCATCACGTTAATGTGGCAGCAATAAAAGAGCCCTCCAACCATGTGCAAACGTGAAAGACTGCTGTAGAGCGTAGACAATTTCTTATTCCAGTGGTGTCCAAATAAAATTGAATTAAGGAGGTCCCATTTCCAGGTCCAAAATTAGCTGCATGATAATCCAACGATCAGAAGCTAACAAAATCTAAAAGAAACAACTTCCATTGCAGAGAACGTGTTGCAGTAAGTTCAAAATTTGCTTAATCGCTCGTCCATCCATACATGGCTCTGTAGAAACGGACAAAAACAATGCATTAATTACATTATTAAATAAACGAAACCATAAAATAAAAGAAAAAAGGCAATGAAAAACCAGGAAAATAATTACAATTATTGTGAAATAATACAATGGCGGTGAGGCGTGCTCTTTGTATAGAGAACGAGAATATCAAACTTCGATGTTGTTACTATAGATACTTTGCTATTCCGACAAGAACAATCATAGATTATATGTAGTTTGAAATATTTCAAAAAATCATTTACTTAGAATTCTTATCTGTAAATTAGCAAAACTGCCATTCAAAATAAAAGAAAATAATGAAAAAATTAATCATGTAGCTATTTTCTTATAATTAAAATATTTATTATGGAAGTGGTTCAAATTCGACTAATGGTAGGTCAACTGCACGACAAGCAGGGTTTTTTCCAAAGTAAAGGTTGGTGTTACTGATTACCAAATGCTAACTTCAGACAAGTAAACAAAAACTGAACATAACCTACAAAAGAGCGTAGGGTTGCATTATGTACACAAATTAAATGAATTATTTAATCATGCAAAATAAAAAATTGACTAATTGTTGAACCTCATGTGCAAAATTGAAGAAATCACTGCTAAAGAATCTGCTGCCAGTCAAATGCAGAACGAAATAGAGCATAGTTATATCAGTGTTGTGTTAGGTTAAGGTTAGAAACTTGTGTACTTTTAGTAGAAGTAGAAGAACAGCAATTAAAAACTTGTTGGAAGGCCTTACAGATATAGGATAGGAAATGTCACGAGTAAGACACATCGTTTTAACGGGTGTCCCTGGTAAATAGGTGAAAAACATAAATTTTTTTGTTAGTTTGTACCTTTTACAGGTGTGGGAAAAACAACTTTAATAAAAAAGACCTGTGACGCTTTAAAAGCTGATAATGTGTATAAAATAAATGGATTTTTTACAGAAGATGTAAGAAATGAAACTGGTTCAAGAATAGGTTTTGATGTTGTTACTTTAGAAGGCCAAAGGAAGAGACTCTCCAGAACTTCGTAATTTTAAACCACATACAAAAAGATTGCATGTTTTAAAGAGAAAGATTTTAGAGAATATGTTGAACCAGGTAATGTAAACAAGTATAAAGTTGGCCAGTACACAGTATTCCTAAATGAGTTTGAAAGTGCTGTCTTACCAATTTTTCAAAATGTAAGTACTACATAAAGTTGTTAATATTTATGTCCTTATCATACATTTTTTCTTAAAGGAAAATGAGATTATTGTCATAGATGAAATAGGAAAAATGGAAATGTTCAGTGAAAAATTTAAACAAGCAATACTTGAAATTTTTAGAGATACTAACAAAATTATAATAGCCACAATACCAATTGCAAAAGGAAAACCAATTCCTCTTGTGGAAAATATAAGAAATAACATCAACACTCATTTAATCACGGTGGGATTTTTCATTAAATATGTATTATATATTGCTTAATTATTTTACTTTTAGGTAGATAAAAACAACAGAAGCAAATTATTAAATGAAATAGTGTCTTATATAAAAAGTCTGTAAATTTTAGCAATTTTGTATAAATTCTAACATAAGAATTTGCTATTCTTTTCTGTTTTGTAATGGTGTTAATAATCAGATAAATATAACAAAAAAATAAATGTAATTACTTTATACTACAATTAAGACAAACAAAGAGAAAGTTCACTCACCCCAATATTTGTTTTTTCCAATATATTTCCCAGAGTGTATGCTCTATTTCCACTTATCTAAAATATTCAAAGTTAATTATTAATTCATATAAAGATTAAATATAATAATGTAAAAAATAAAACCAAAAATACTACTTTGAACAAAAAGGTTTATTACCTTATTCTTTAATGAAGTACAGATATACACAAACAAGTCATTTTCAGTATGAAACTTAAAAATTAAAATAAGATGAAAAGGAAATTCTGTGGAACTGAACTTCTTATGATTAATGAAAATTGAGAATCAATATTAACTACTTACTACTTTACAGGTCCCAATCTTTAATATTATCGTCTTCGAATTCAAACAAACCTCCTGACAGAACTTGAGACGTTATTGCATTTTTTTTAATAGTTTCTGACGAAGGCAGAATTTGTATATTTGGTACTTCTTCCTCTTTAACAATTTCACCAAGATCCCATTTAATATCATTTTCGATGTCAATTTCTATTTCAGAATAAAAACATTCTGCTTTCACCTTTTTATTTTTGTATGTTCTAGGATCATCATTATTTATTTTTCTTTTAGAGCTCTTTTTTTTATAAGACATGAATTCGTTATTATTCTCTTTATTTGTACCTTCATTTTTGTATTCCTTACTAACATCACTACTTTTATTTTGTAAATCATTACTCTCCATTACTATTGATGTAGATTTATTTTCTGCAATCGGTTTTAAAGCCGCTGTTTTCAAATTTTCATCTTCATTACTATTTCTTTTGGTAAATTTAAATTTTGATAGAAAATCTCTTGTATTTATATTTACACTCACTTGTTTATTATTTCCTATCTGTTTTCTTGTATCTTCCTGTAAACATAATTTGTTTGCATGTTTGTCTGAATTATTGGTGGTATTGTCAGTATCTTTAATAGCCACATCTTGATGCTTCTTCAATACATTTTTTTCGGATAACTTCGATTCTGACTTATCTCTCACAAAATATTCATTTTCCACAACCTTATCATTTACATCTCCAACAGTTTTAATAAAAACCAGATCACATTGATTTCTCTTTTCCTCATCACTGTTATTATGTTCAAAAAGATTTACTTGTTCATATTCAGAAACATTTATTTCATTTTGTGTAACATCATCGTTGTTTCCATTGTTTTTGTAGCTTTCACAGTGTTTAATTTTTATTTTTTCATATTTATGATGCAATCGTGATAGTATTCGAGTATTTTCCCCAGCTTCTCTTTCAAAAGACACTGAAGAATCACTTTCAGCAGTTTTTTGTTCTGCCAATTTTGTCAGCTGAATTAATTCATAATTCAAAATATTAAGAAGTTCTAATTTTTCTAAAATTGATCTTGCCAACTGATTATAACACTGCATGGGATCTTTAGGGAATGGCGAATGCAAACTGTTCACATTTAAACCCAAAATAGCAGCATGCATAGAGCTTTCCATCATAATAACTGCATTCACTGCATCCACGACATGAACTTCAGTGTGAAACATCAACCTGGCATGTGCCTTAGATAATCTATATAAAAAGTATTAATATTTAATATTTTTTATAATGCAATAAAACAAAAGTCTATTATAAGAAACAACTTACCTAACTAAACTATCTAACAATCTGACCGTGACTCTATTTTTGGCAAAACTTCGTCTTTGAGCTTGATAATAATTGGCCAAAATCTTGTTAGCTTCAAGAGTTAATTTTGGTTGAATGTCTTTTATGTAAGAAAAGTACGCCTGTAATTTTATAAAAAGAAATAGTATCAATAAAAAGTAATTTACTTTTCTTTTTCATAGAAAAATGAAAATATATCTGCATTTTCAAGAATATCAAAGTTGGGAAATTATTTTGTTCATATTTCCAAGCCCTTGGATTTAAAAATTTAATTGGGATTCAAAGATAACAGTATTACAAGTAAGGGTTTAAGAACTTGTTTTAAAGCTGCAACATGTACAGAGCAAATAAATATATGAACTGTTTTAATAAAAAAACTACAACTTACTCTCAACAAATCAATTTCCCATATTCCTGGATCGTTTCCCCCCCCTTTTTTTATCTGGTCGATTATGTGATCACAGACTACTTCATCCCATTTGGCATCTATGGTGTCTTTCAGAATTAATATGATATCGAAACGACTTAACAGTGGACTTGGTAAGCCAACATTTACAGACAAAGGCTGTTCCAGATCAAAGTTCCCTTTTGGATTAATTGCGGCCAAAATAGAACAACGAGTGCTTAATTTACACACAATACTGGCCTATAGATATTGTATTTTAGTAGTATAGAAATATTTAATTATTTATTTTTACCTTAGCAACACTAATAGTTTGTTGCTCCATTGCTTCATGAATGCTAGTTCTGTCGCGTTCTTTCATAGAATTAAACTCGTCAATACAACAAATTCCTCCATCAGCAAGGACCAGAGCACCTCCTTCTAACTGCCATTCACCATTTTCCTAAATCAATTGTTAAGATATTAAAATTAGATAGTTTTAAAAAAAATGAGAATCATTACTTGAAATGCTGTAACAGTGAGTCCTGCAGAAGTCGATCCGATCCCAGTTGTTAGTACCGATCGAGGTATAATTTTGGCGGCAAATTTTAAAATTTGGGATTTTCCAGTACCTGGATCTCCAACAAGTAGCAAATGCGATTCAGATCGGACTCGGAGGCCTGTTTCTTGAATGTCTTGCATTCGGGAACCACTTGCTAGCACCATTCCTACAGCTAATTTGACAGTGTGAAGACCATAAATCTACAAAATTACAAAATTAAAACGATAAAAGGAAAATAATTTGTAAATTGGTAATTTTTCACCTGAGGACACATAGATTTTATTATAATATCACGTCCTAAGAGTGGCTCATTTTTGTATTTTTTCCAAAAAGAGTGAAAGAAGTTTTTAATATCAGGGGTAACTAATATGGATGAACACTGAGCATTATTAACTTGTAAATGATTTGCTTTTAAGACCAATTCAGCACTGATTTTTTTATTTACAATAAGTGGTTCCCATCGACTTTTTAAAATCCCACTGAAGGTAAAAAAGAATTACTTAATGTATTATAGACATAATAAAAATATAAAATACCAACCACACTGTAATATTATCACCAGGTTTACAAACATCTACTAAGTCATCTTCCAGGGTTATCCACATTGAGCGGGGCATACTTCCTAGGCTGGATTTAGAAACTTGCTCCTAAAAACAGTTAAAGTGAATAACTTCTTACTTTTCCCCTTTTCTAAAAGTTTCTCTTACTTGGATTTTTATCTCCTGAAAGTCCTTACAATTATTGGCATCCAAACAATTTATAGCAATAATGTTTGAACTTCCACAACCTTCAGGATTTAAACATTTCTTTGGAGGAAAAATTATATATTTTTGTTCATATGTTGCATTAACAGTCATTTGGTATTTACATTTAGAACATTTGTAATATCTGCGAAATTCTAGCATCTTTACCAAAGTTGTTCGTACCACAGAACCTGCATTAATTATTCATTTATTAATTTTAATTATTACTTTTATCTATATAAATAACAGAATACAACTCTATTGAATATTGCTCTAATATCAAAGCCCTTACTTGAAGCCTGATTATGTTTAAAAAAATTAATAACCATTTACTTTAAATAGTAAAATAACAGAGTTTAGAGTATTGTGAAAGAATTTGAACCACTTTTTGAAATACACATTATAAAACAATTATTTTACCAAGCCCTTATTATTTACAAACAAATGGTCTTATGTACAATACTTTTAAGCCTTAAAAAGACTTAAAGCCCACTTTTAAGCATAAAGCATCAGAGCTTTGCCCAATTCGATTTGCCTTTTAACTTACCATTAATTTGTAAAAACAAGTACATATCTGCACTTCTGGGAATTGAAATTCTATGCTGATCATGACAAGATGGTAAGCCATATACTCTGGTATGAACTATCTTCTCTAAAATTTCTGTGGTGTTTAAAGTGAGGGATAAAATTTTTTGAATGTTAACTAAAGCTTTGTCCAGGCTTTCTAGTGTTTTTTCGGGATCTTTTAAAATCATGTTGCCTAACTTTGGATCATTTTCGAATAGCTTTACAAAACTGAAATCAAATATTAATCAGTTACAGCTAATTAAAAGATGTACTTGTTTTACTTTATGTTTAGGGGTAAGTGCTTGACTTCCTCAGGAGCTGACGTAAGAACTTTTGTTAATTCCTCTTTGTGATAGGTTAAAAAATATTCTTGGAACATTTTTCTAACAAATTTTCACACATTATTAATGAATAATTGAAAAATAACACAGTCAGGTTTAAATTTTATATTATCGTTTAATTTAACGAGTTTAAGTTAGTTATGGTTAGTTTGGTTGGTGACAATGCAGTCAAAATATTAAAAGTGTCTAAAGGAACGGCATACGTACATGTTTTCTCGAAAATTTCAATAAATAATGACTCTACAGTTAATATATAACTCATAAAATAATATAAAAGAATCTACAATGAATTAAAATTAATGACTATTCAAAACAATAAATAACTCGTTATTACCAGTTATTACTTATTAAAGTTAGAAGTTGGTTATGGAGCTACATCCTTTACTGACAATTGGGAATATACTTAACCTCTTCTAATTTTAATATAATGGATCCGAAAGTACAAAAGAAATTAGTATCACTTTCAGAAGTAACGAAAGCACAATTATCAAAAATACTTAATTCATGTACAACTCCAAAAGATTTAATTTTTGATCAAAACATCATCAAACCTTTTGAACGAATATGTGGTGTAAGGTGGCTGAAGTATATCTTCTCTTACAGGTGATACAACAAAATACTAATAGTTACATTTCAGAGAACACAGGATAGATAAAATATATAAATTGAATGCCCTTTCTCCTACTATATCGAACAACACCCAGTTTTACTTTATTTACACAGATTACAGGTCTTTTCATGATGTTGTTAATAAAATTAGGTCTTATATGGATGTAGAAAAGCCAGATCTCAACAAATTTCATGTTGTTATTGTACCTAGAGTGCTGACAAGCTTTGAATACATCCTAGAAGAACTTGGACTGTACGAACCAGTAATAAAATTGATACCTTTTCAATGGTTTCCAATTTATTTAGATAATAGCATATTGTCTCTAGAAATACCAAGAGTATTTAGAGATGTTTATTTGAAGAAAGATTTATCACTACTACCTAGTTTTGCCAAAAGCCTATGGCATTTGTCTTTGGTGATTGGGAAGCCAAAATTTACATTAGTCTTGGGTCATAATTCAAATTCAGTTCTTTCACAAGCAGAGACATACTTTGAGGAACTAGCAAAGACAGATAAACTTGAGTCAGACTTTGGAGGTTTGCTGATAATAGATAGAAATATAGATTACCCCAGTTGTTTATTAACACCTGCCACTTATGCTGCACTGATAAACGAAGTTTATAAAGTAAATTGTGGGTTCTGTGAGTACAAACTCCAGGGGGATGAAGCATATGACAACAAATGTAATCCAATAGTTACAAAACAACCAATTTCTTTTATGCTGAATTCAGAGCGTGATTCTGTTTACAATGACATAAAAAATCGTTATTTTACTGACGTAACTTCGAGGCTATCTATTTTAACAAAAAATTTAAAGTCTGAAAACCCCACGTCAAGAGAAATGGCTTTGGATGAGATAAAAAAGTATGTAGCAACCCAACTACAGGCTGCCACCTCTAAAAAAAATTTTATTGCGACTCATTTAGCGGCTGCTGAAACAATTATCAATACTCTGGGACACAGATTCGAAAGACAAATCGACACAGAACGATCGATTCTGTTAAATAGAAACAAAGGAGAAAATTATGCTTTCTTGGAACACATTTTAACGACAGAAAATGACAAATTTGTATGTTTAAGACTTTTTTGTTTACTCACTGTAACACAGAAATTAACAGATACTGAAGTCTGGAACTTTTTGAATCGATTTTATGCAGAATATGGACATAATTACGGTTTTTTGAAAAGCCATTTAATCAAATGCAACTTCCTAGCACCTGATCAAGAGATTTCGGTGACAAATTTGCAAAATATAGTCACTAAAATACCAAAATTTACTACTAGTAACTTCTACGCGACGGCAAACAAACTTAAGCAAATTCCTAATAATCCAGAGAAGATAAATCTTAAATCGCCCACTTGTTGTAGCTACGTCTATGGTGGTAACTACATTCCTATTATAGCACAGATTGCATCGATGGTACTTAACGCCATTCCTCTAGTTGAAATCAAGACAAAACTTGAGTCTCTCGGACCATTAACATTAAGAAATGAAAGAGAACATTATCCGCTACAGCAGAAGTCACTTTTAATTTACGTGATAGGAGGATTAACATATGCGGAAGTAGCTGCCTGTAATTTACTAGAAGCGTTGACAGGGAGCAAGATTGTTTTATTGAGCGATCAAATTGTGACTGGCAACGTCATTATGGAAGAATTACTGCAAGCTCCTGGACGATGATAGGTGAGATTCTTTTAAAAGTAAAAATATTCGATAAAAGGAAATTCTGTAAATATATGAATAACCACTTAAAAATATGAACAATTTTGTAAATACCATGACACAAAACTACTTTGTACTAAATGTATTATAGGGTAAATATAGAAAGTTTTTGCATTACGCTTTGGGTTTCCCTCATTGTACTAATTTATGGCAAAAACCAAATAATCCAGAAAATGCAACAATTTTTATTATTAAAATTATTCCACTGAATTACAAATATAATATACAATACAATAACCTCGATCTAATAATTATTATCATCCGGGCAAGAAATTTAAACAGCATATCAACAAATTCGTCCGTTTTGCAACAAACAAATCGCTCATACGATGCCGAAACCAGTCTCATATATTACTTACTTTTTTCGTTATTTTTTAGTACTTTTTACCCTCATTACCTGAATTACTGTTACACGATTTTTTATACAGATCTAGAGGAGTTTATGATTATTATTACATAACTCAATAAATAAGTATAGTAAATATATATATATATATATAATATGCATATGTGTGTATTTCAAAAATTAAAGGCCATTCCGATCACTGGTAAATCAATAACAGATCTATATCAGAATATATTTTGACTTCATCTTCCTGCATAGGTCATTCCTAACATGCAACATTAAAATTATTATTCGATTATTAATTGTTAAAACAATTTTTTCAAGATTGCGTCCTCCCTTTACGAGTAAGTAGTTGCTGTGATTCTCCGTCACGATTAAGATTACTAACGCAAAAATATAAAAATTATCCAAAGATTTCACCTGCCAATTTAATTAAAAACAAATGTCCAGCATTAAAAAAATGTTTCAGTACGTTAATCGTTTCAGATGTATTTAAATGTTAATTAAGTACATGTTTAAATATATTAATACAGCAAATATTAAAAAAAATGCAGACGTCTTGCTAAACGGACATTTAAAAATTATAATTAAATGCGCAATAAATATACAAACCTTAAAACGTTAACAAACAATTATAATATACATATACAAAAATAAATAGTTAATAATAATGATGATAAACACAATTTGGAATAAAATTACCAACAACAAGAGAACCTATGACTAGCAGTGATAACGAAAAGCCACGGTTTTTTTTATAACTTATGAATAAGCAATTAATGAGAAAGAAGCAATTGTACAATTTGTTATGTACAGTAGTAAAAATTGAAATAAATATAAAAAAACAGAATAAAAGGTTCTTTTGTACGATAAGACTTAAAAATTAAGAAAATTGTACTAGAACGTGTATGTACAATATGGAGTAGTAATAAATAGTGGATAGGAGCGGTATAAAAATATTTGTTTCTATCATTCCTTTTTTACTAAGTAGAAATAAATAGTGCACCTTTTTCGATCTTATAGTTACCTTTTTTTTTAAGGATAGTAATTAAAAAATTTCTACTACGCGCAACACTTGTTTCATGTTTGTTTTTTTCGCCTGCGACCGCCTTCCAACAAATACGAAACGTCGAGAACCTGTTTTGTGGGCATTTTATTCAATAAATTTAACAAAATTTTATTTAACCTTGTTTTTTGTTCGGTCCTTGTCTGAAAACAAAACACATTTCAAGTCAACCAATTTACATTATTACTACCTGTTGCTCACATTCAGAGGAAATATAAAAGCTTAAAAATCACTACTACATAGGAACAATTAATGAAGAAAAACTGTTTATTTGAGCGGGCAGTACTTTTTATCTACGAAGTTGGAATTGGGGGATAGGTTAGAAGAAAAGATTAAATGGTTGAAGTGCAAGCGAAAGAGAAGTGGAAGATTATTTGTGATATACTATTACTCCTGGATTTAAATGAACCAAGGAAACTATAGAAAATCGGACCAGAACACCTCCATATATCAAGAATGAATTGGAACACTAAACAGCATCCTAATGATTAAAATATAAAAAGAAAAATTATTGACTCACCTTTACTACAGGGGCTATATTGACTGTCGCCGTTACTGTTCTTCGGTTTGCTTCATCCTTTGTAGTAGTTGTAACCTCTGATTGATGTTGGCCATCTTGTATTTTACGTCCCCGTGGTTTCACTAGCGCTGGGTCCAAGTCGTGGGGCGTATATGTTCGTGATACTTTTAAACGTGTGTCAAATCTTTCAAAGGCGTAGCTTTTCGTACATATTGGGAACTTAGTCTTTGAAATTTTACTGAAGAGTCTTGCAGATTTATCAACGCGATATTCACATATATAAATGTGCTCTTCGGGGGCCCCTAACGGTCTGCCTTTGCAGTACGTGTTCAGATCCATCACCCAGCAGTGACCTATGATCAGCTCGACTGGCACCGCTTCATATAGCGGCACACGCATCACCTCATTTGGGAAGAATCTGTATATTGAAAATAAATAACTTTTGACAAACGGTTCTACAAAAGAAATTTAAATCAAAATACACATATTTTACATACATATTAAATTAAAATATTGGACGAGGACAAAAAATACTTGAGTAACGTCTAGTTGTACTTACTTTCTTGTAGGTTCGTGAAAAGTCTCATGGGGTCTTAGATAGTGATGTCCGTAGGCGTACCGTTGTCCTGTTTGCGAGTCCTTCCATAACCTTTCAATTCGGAATATGTCCAATTCGGTGTACTCAATTTCACCTATAGTTTTGTAATCGTGTTTCTTCTCGGTTCCAGGGATGGTAATATCTCTTAAGACGTACACAGTGTCCCCTTGTCTTAGTTGTAAGTCATCGCGAAGAAGTGTCATATAAAACCTTAAAAATAAGGAGTGGAAAAATTAATAACAGAAACAAAAAGGCGAGTGAATTTCGCGTTTATTAACATTTAGAGAAGCTTACCGGTGCCCATGTTCTGTATACTCATCGAGGGGTATTTCGAAGTCAACAACACGAGGAGTACACCGTTCACAATGATAACTGGGAGCATTAGGATCAGCTTTGATGCACTCGCAATGTTGCCACACCAAACACCTCTCACACTGTATCATGAGTCCCTCGTCACGATACATACCACAAATGCAACGTATTACATCCTCTTCAACATCTAAAAGAAAAAACAATGTATGTATTGAAATCTTAATACTTCCTTTTTAAATTAGCTATAACAGTAGGTACTTACTTTTATTCTTTCGCGATATGAATTTGTCTGACACTTTCTCGCCAAGTACTTCTTCAAGCTTTGTAATATGCTCATGTTTCGCTTCTTGGTATGACTTCTTTAGTCTGGTGGCGGCTATACCTGTTTCAGACGTACGCCCGAAGAATTTCACGGCATTGTTAAATAGACGCATCATGTCGCAGTCAAACGAGTCGACATCTTTGTAAACGCCAGTTGCGATATTATGTTCGATCGTTGTCAAATCGATTGGATCAGTAATTCGGGCATAATACTCAGCCAATTTTCGTCGTGAAGGCAAAGTTATAAAGGGCGTACAGAGGGAATCACCGTTTTCATCTAATATTATAAATATAATTACACTTAATGCGACATTGTTTTGGTTTGTCTAACTTACCTTTCGCACTTGACACACCACCACAAAGATCCTTGAGTACTGCGGCCAATTTGGCAGTTTTGTTCAGTTCTGGGTCATCTTCAGCTTGGGCTAAACGACGCGTTTTCATGTTGCGTGGTTGTCGGATCGCATTCAGGTGATTAAGAAAAGTACTCGGACTGTTCCGGTGGTCTGTTATAGTTCCAGAACCATTTGATGAACCTATTCCACCAGTGGGTGTGGAATTTTGTGTTCGCCCCACAGACGTAGTACTTGCCGAACGTTCACGTAATCGTCTAACGCGTGTTAAGTTCCGTGGCAAAAAGCAATGATGTTCGCGTACATACTCACGTTGTGCACATGTCATAGGCTTTACTGATGGCAGTAATGGAATGAGTGGTAACAATGTTTGATTGGCAATAACTGACGTGGTAGAAGTTGTTACCAAGTTGGTTGCCGCGGGAGTTAATACGTTAGAGGTAATTTCTTTCGGTGCACTGGAAGATCTCTTGGCTCTGTTCTTGCGTGGGCGACCGACTCTACCTGCAGCCAAAGAGTTCTGTTGACGTGCCCTCTGCGATTTCCCTCCTATAACACCCCTACAGTTTTCGCTACCACACTTACACTCTTGTCCGTCCGCAGGATTAAATAAGGAAAAATTGTAATCATATGTAAGCTCTTCGCCCGATCGAATGTCACGGAGGGCAAAAAGTGCCATTCTAAACTGACCATTCACAGACCATTTTTGCATTTCACAATTCGGCTCGCAAGAGTGATTAACAAATCGACCTTCACCTCCCATTCTATGACCGTCAATAACAAGACCGCCGTCTAAATGGAGACAATAGTGGTGCGTGTCATGGGCATATCGAGTTGCCATACGCTCTTTAAACTCCTGATCTGACACGACTTCGCCGACGTACTCTAAAATAAATTCTCCTGCTTTAATGGCAAGATTGGTACGTACACCCCAACCTTTATTTTCAGTCATAAATTTTTCAATGCCCGGGGCCCATTCGTGTCTTTGTATTTTCTGATTTTGACATTTGTGTGTTCCTGGGCACTCAACATACACCAGACGATTAATGCAATCGTCGCCGCAGGCCGACATGGGGGTGCAGTTACACGCCTGCGTCTCACATGCACCCATAGCTGTCGACTTGACGTTGTAAACATTGGTTCGTATCTTGCGGTAGTTCCAAGATGGGACAATGTCTCTACCGGGCAGCTGATTGTGTACGTGTTGCCACCAGAGATCGTAAGGCAACTGAAAGGGTAATTTTCGGCATCTTAAAAATTTACCACAATGATATGGAGGGGGTAAAAGACCGTAGCGATGTTCTTCGGGTTTGTAGATTAACTTAGTTGGCCTATTAGCAGTTTCGGTCCGCCTTTGACGAACAATTTCACTGAAATAAAAATAGAACAAATTAAAAGAAAAGAATATTTGTATATCATTAACATACTCGTCTTCTTTGAAATAATCAGAGAAAAGTCCCGCAACAAGGTACCGTTTCCTCCATCTAGGCGCTTTTCTATTCTTTTTTGATTCATCACTACTAGATGGTGAAATATCCCTCAAACGTCGCTTATGGATAACAAATTTCGACTCCTGCTGTTTTCTAGAATCAATTGTTCTAGAAGGCCTACGACCAGCCCTGCTGCGTTCCAGTCTCTCTTCTAAACTTAGGTCATCTAGGTCCCCATAGCTTTCGTACATAGGATCTGTTTTTATCTTTTTGCTAGCATGACTTGTTATGCTGTCAGATGTTTCGGAAGATATGCTTTTATCTCTCTTTTCCTGTTTAATACTAAGCCTACTCGAAGGCCTTTCTTGCTTAACGTTAACAAAAGTTATGTGTTGAAGTTCTGGAGTATCAGCAGACAATTGAGGTGGCTTTTCGTCGACATTTTTAACGTTTTCTACAGCAGAAAGATTTGCAGACTTCTGTAATTTCTCCAATAAAACATCTGAGACAACAACTTTTTCTGTTCGCTGCACAAACGCCGAGTACTTTTCACCTTCTAGTGGAACTCGATCACATACATTCGTTTTAACTCCTATTAGTTTTGTATCTACAGCAGGGCTTGTATTAGGCATTTTATCATCTGTGATTACAAAGGGCTTTTTCTTTTTCTTTTTTACAGTAGGAAACCCAGTTCGATTAATCGCTCTTCTTTTACGAATTTTCTTTTTTGTACTTTCTTCGTTTTCTGGAGGACTTTGTACTTTGTAATGTATTTGCAGCCAATTTGGTTGACGTATCTGAAAAATAACAAAATGGATTATTACTGTAATAAAAAATGTTTTACAAAGTTTTTACCTTCTTCAACGGTTTCTTTCTTTAATGCAACGTTTTCTTTGTTAGTTTCGATGGTTGTTGACGGAATGTGAAGCTCTAAGTCAACAGTAGGCATGAAAATTCCGGTAGGATTTTCGGCGGTTATTGAGTCAAGCTTATCTATATCTGGGGCTTTAATCTTTTTACAAACGGGGGATTTTATAACTGTATTACGTACAGTAACAACTTCTTCGTTCTTTCCTGTATGTTCTTTCTTCTTTTTTTGACTAATATCTGTAGAATTTCCACCTACTTTTGTGACAGTATTTATTTTTGAAGCTAGATTGGAAGTTAAGTCCTCAAGCCGGTTCTTTTTTCGCGTAATAATCTGAGCAACCATCTCATCTTTTGCCACTTTCTTTGTTCCTGTTTCGGTTAATTTTTTCTTCATCTTAAGTTCAAGTACCACATTTTCTAGAGAGTTCTTACTTTTGGCAAGCTTTTCATTGATTTTGACGTCGTCTTCAGAAGCGTTGGTTTCCAATACATTATTATTATTCTTTACTTCCAACCAGTGGCGTTTCTTAGGAGTTGTAGCTGTTAAAGGCACATTTGATTTTTCTTCTATAACAGGACTAATGCTTTTATCTATTTGGGATTTACAATTCGCCACGTTGTTGTTATTATTATTATTATTATTATTGTGAGAATACCTGGTGATAGTAGCTTCAATGGCTTCATCAATATGTGTCCCTACTTTGGCCGATTTTGAGACGACTTCACCCGTTGGAGTGAAATTTCCATTTATGATAGAAAATTCAGTGGGTTCAATGTCTGTATTCGGTTCGCTTTTAACAGACACAGTCGTAGTTGCTGTGGAATTTTTGGAAGACGACGATGACTTGGACTTGTCTGCATTGGCTTTACATGCTGTCGCTGAAACTTGGTACTTCCCTTCTTTACTTTGAATATCTCTTTTCTTTTCATGCCCTTCTGAAGATCCATTGAGATCTACTTTGTTTTCGCTGTGCACATTAGCAGATAAATGATAATGGCGTTTCTTTAATGGCAATCTTTGTTCGTTGGGAGTGGTTTCTTTGTCAGCAGAATTAGTAACATTGATTTTCTTCTTTTTCCGTTCGTTATATTCTGATATTTTTCGTTTTTTAGTTGATTTTTTAAGGGCTTTAAACATTTCGGGTACGTTTTCTTTTGCGGATTTGTGCGAGCTAATACAGCAGAATTTAATGAAGTCGGTTACAAGTTTTTCAATTTCCTGGTCGAGCTTTTGGTCTTGATTTACTGCCATAACATTCACATTTACTGGTTTCAGTATCCGGAATTTGCATTTCTTATGTTTTTTGTGTTTGTGTTTACTATGCATTAATTTTGCGTTCTTAAATGTAGCATATCGGACTTCAGTTTTTGTCTTGACACTCAGAGGAGGCCTGACTCCCATTTTGGTGCTACCTTTTGTTCGAATCTTCCGCTTTGTCGGGTGTTTGTTATTAATATTAAGACGTTCACTTACTCTTTCACATATTTCACGCAGAAGAACCGATTTAGTTTTTTTTTTAACTGTCGACGTTTCTTTTACATTTCTTCCAAAATTTTTATTTCTAGCATTATCACAGGAGGTTGTTTTGTCATTTTGACTTTTCTTTTTATTATTGTTACTTGATTTGACATCCAATTGTTTCTTTATTATATCACTAGTTTTGTCAGGCGGTTTGACCTCTTGAACAGATGTGGATCTTTGTTTGGTTGGCCTTCCTGGACCTTTACGTGTTACTGGGGGTCTTCCAGCTTTTCTTCTAGGTGGATACAAAACCCTATCTGCATTACCATATAATACTCTGTCAAAACTATTAGAAGTAATAGGTATTTTGGATTGTTCTTTGATTTTCACTGATCTCTGCCTATTTTGGGTAATTTTCATATTGGTAGCACCTCTTGTGTTAATAGAAACTCTGACGTCTCGTTCTAAGTGTTTACTATTTTCTAACGTTTCCTTCTTTTTCTCGCCTTCGTGATTATTACTTACTAATTTGTGTTTAACGTTTTGTGGACAGGGGCTAGGTTCAGGACTTGAGATATGATCGGAACTGTTCTGGATTCCTGAGTCTGGCGAGACGTTCGGATTTCCACAAAAATCCAAATTTAACGGTTTCAAAGGTTCCATTTTTCCCATGTCATCGCTTTTCGCTGATGAATTGGAACATTTTTTAGACTTTGAACTGGATTTCTTAGGTCTGCCACGTTTTCGTTTCGCTAAATCAAAGTCAATGGCAGAATTCTGTGGTGCATCACACGTTGCCTGCACTGTAGAAGCTGAAATGCCCATTAAATCTGAAGAAGTTGGAGGTAACGACGAAGGAGCACTCAACATCTGCGTTTGGGCTACAAATTGTTGTAACAAGCTGTTAGCGTAGAGGGTGTTAGGGTTAAGAGGTGTTGGAGGCTCCGAATCGCTAGAACTATCAGTGGTTCTTTGCAGAAGAGCATTTACTGCTTGCTGGGGAAGCTCCATGTCAGATCCTGAACCATCTCCTGGAACAACCAAATAAAAAACTATGACAAAACTTAATGAAAAAAATGTCACACACGCGAAATAGATCACAAAATGATGAAAAAAGAACAATTAAAATATTACATATTATATAAAAAGAAAATGCATTAACCTGTTTGTGGGGAGCTCTTATCAGGACGACAATCGAAAGCACCGAACGCATCACACTCTTGTTGGTCTGGGAGGATTGCTGCTAAATCTTCCTGTCTGATTTCCTGAAGGCTCAAGGAGGCCAACATTTTGCTGTCGGAATCGGAACTCTCGTTATCAGAACTTGAACCAGTTGAGCCTCGAGACAACGGCAAAGAAGCCATCTGTAAAACATACATAAAATAAACTTTATAGTTAAATATTTGATAGTGAAAAGTTATATATTTTTTTTATAACTATAGTAACTAATGAAATTCATTATTAATAATATAAATTGGGGCACCAAAAATGTATGAAATGTGAAGGTCAGGATCATATTTATCTTTTCAAAAGTTTCGTTAATATAATCCCCTAGGTTCACCTATGAAAGTTTTCATTTTTTAATGATAGTATCAATTTAATTTATGCGCAATTCTAAAAACGGCGCGTGACAACCGGAGACGCCGACGCTTTTTCGACGCGCCGGAGAACACCTAAACAGAAACGCATATATCCACAAATTGTAAACACATCACGAAGCCCTACGCCATTTACCTTGCACTCGGTACCGAGAGTCGGATCGATAGGCCTCATGGGTTTCAAATATACACACGCGTCAGGGGTTGCAGTGTTTTTACAACTAGATGGGACAATAATATTTTCAAAAGGACTCGGAAAACCAACACGACGTTTACTATGTTCGAAAACAACTAGAAACGAAAGTAAAATTTATCAAGATTAAGGAGTAAGTAGTTAGTTATAACGGACGTTCGGTACAATTTACGTAACACAACAACCCTTCTTTCACTTCCTCCACCACTTCTTCGGTTAACTGTTAACGCGTGTTTTATGCAAATTGGTAGCTTGTATGAGTGTACATACGTATAACAGGAGGCAAGTGCTTTAGGGGGAGAGAAGAAGATAGGGACAAACTGAAAGGGACAGGAAGAACGAAGGGTGTCGGTATATTCCCATGCCCGTGTGCGCTGTTACCGCACAATTGCGTGCGATAGGGCGAAGGCGCCAGGTGTATGGTGGACCCACACCATCGACGTACATAAATTTTAAATGATAGACGTAGTTATATCTAGTCACTCCCCAGGTGGTTGAACAAACGTAAAGTGTGAGCGATTTTGCAAGAAATGGACAATTTTAAACAAAATTGGCAGTTTTGATAGGGCTAATTACAAAATAATATGGCACATTTTTTATTCGTAAATCTGCAACTTTGATCCTCTTATGGTTACTGCATTATTTACAATTTAACAATTCGTTTATACTTCCTCATAAGTCCCCAATAATTACCATTTTATGAATTCCTAATATTTGATAGTTATTAGAACACTTTAATTCTTACGCTTATTCAACCAGAAATATTGTTAGTTTTGAATTCATTTCATCTTAACAATATGCCACACTTATTGTTTGTTTTTACTAGCAAGCACTTAAAATATAATTAAAAAGGCAATTTGAATGAATAAATGCGATAGCAGAATAGCATGTGTAGGTGGTGATGTAATGCGAAAGTTTATTGTCCCGATGATATTTCATATTCGGTCGAGAGGCTGCGAATGCGAATAGAAAATGATATGACATTAAAGAGAAGAATGAGGAAAATGCCATACAGATTTAGATTATAAAATTGTTTGTCTACATACTTGCGATTTCTGAGGTGCGAATCTAATCTTTAATCATTCCACAAATAGATTTATTAAAAAATATATCTTTGAGAAACGAATGAATCCTTGGTGCAAAGATTATTACGCGCAGACTTCTTAAACGAATCACAATGTATTTCTTCTTTACCTGCCGACCTTGACTTCCAGGTGTTGTACAATTGATATATACATATATACGTCTATTTAAACATATATAAAGACTTCAACGGAAACAAGAAGGAAAAAAGATTGATGGAAGAACAAGAAGGTGCCGAGAAGAATTCCAAGAGAACGTCTAGGATAATTATGAGTTATAAGATTATAAAATTAAAGAAAATAGGCGCAAGTTCATATAAATTTTAAATATCTATCGAAAGCTCAGGATTTTTAAGCTACGTTCACATTTCTAAATGTCAACCCCAACAGGTTTATTGATGAGATAAAATTCGCAATCAATAAAAACGTATCTTCTTTAAGACAAAACGAAAAGAAAAAGCAGACATTAGTCACTATATGGCAAAAAAACTACGTACAATCAGTCGTAAAAGTCACAAAAACTGATCTCTAAAGCTAAATTAAAAATCGAAGATTTAAGTAGTTATAAACAAAAAACTCAGCTATTCTTAATTAACAGATTTAAACAGCAAGTCAAAGAAAAGAGAATCAATTTCTTGACTTAGATTTTAAAGATTATGGAAAATGGAAATAAGTAAGGATAAAAGTGCATGAAAGTTCAGGACGTACTGTTAGAGTAAAAGCGTTCATTGAATTTAGTATGCAAAAGAATTCAAAACCTTTTGTGGAACTGTACCTGCAAAAAACGAGTATATATGTGTGGGTAATCCTGTGAGAACGGGTGGAAACAGGGATAATTACCCATGCGCTAAGGATACGGTATTGACTTGCTGATATTTAGAAATTTAACGTAAATGCAGTAAGAGGTTTATTGCCTGTCTGGTATGTATGTAAGTGCACGTTTTAAAACATGCACCCAAGGTCGTTACGTGGAAGCAGAAATAACATAAAAGATCCAAGAAGAAAGGCCACCAATCCATTTGCAATAACCTGCGCAAGTGTACTTATTATAATCACGTACCTACATTTGTTTATACAGACATACATGAGTAAATAGGTATGCAAATGACAGGGCATTTACAAAGGGACATGTTTTAAAGTGGCGGAAATTCGCAAAAAAATGATACCACGATAGTTGGACTGGATCTATTTAGGGAAGCAATGCACGCACAAGAAACACAAAAAATTGATTAAATAATTATACGTATCACTTCCACAGATTTTTATTTTGGAATTTATGATGTGTCCCAAAAAAAATTAAGATATTGTGAAGTAATTAAGGACTAGAAGGGGTTTACAACTAATCTCCACTACAAGCGGAAGAAGAGAAAAAAGGTATGTTTTACGTCCACGATACCTATTAGAGGATACCTGAAGTCGATTAGTTTAGAACTTTGGATTTTTCCATTTTTCTTGTGATGAAGTGAAGAATTGCGACAGAAATTGAATTTGTCTACCGACTTGCCTGACCCAAAATTAAGTCCACATCATTGGGCACTTGAGATCCGTGAAAATTGAGAAATGGTAAACAAACACATAAAATAGATGACTAACAAACGACCAACCTAAAAAAAGAACAAATTCAAGAACTCTCGTCAAGTAGAGAATTGAGTTAAAAAATCACTTAGAATTTTTCAAAAAGATGTATTGTGTTTGATTTTATTTATGCCTGCACATGAGACAATTTTATGGTATATAAGAAAATAATACAAAAAAAAGAAAAAAAATATGTATAAAATAGCAAGTTATAGTTTCATTGCACGATCAATTGTAATAGTCAGTCGTTACAAGCCCAGATTTTGACATAAAAAAAGCTACAAGAAGAAACGGAAATCTGTACCAGAGAGTGCCTCGTATTGTAAAAAAGTGTAACAACACTTCCAAATGAGCTATTCGTAATAATAATAATAAATAATTTACAAAAAAAAAAGTTGCCATCGACATTCATCGTTAAGTACGGGCGATTGACAAAAACAGTGGCCAATGAACGGACACAAGGTTGAGTTTGCGAACATTGCTCTATGTTTTTTTTATGTGAGAAGATCGTCATCTCCACAAAACAACGCAATAATAATTCTGGAAGATTGGCATCTTTTCTCGGCGTTAATAATGATAATTAGATAATTACAAATTTAACGGTGATATCCACTGCCGCAATTCATCCCCTCATCAAATCAAATGCATAATTTTAGAAAAGATTTAATCGCAATAAAAACAGTAGAATGTAAAAAACAAAAAAAATTTTTAATAAAGAAAATTCAGGAATATATCTGTACACTTTCTGTTTCTTATGAGAATATCTCAACAAATTTTTAAGAACAAAAAGAAATATTTTCACAGGTTATTTGAAAAACTAAAAATGTTCATTTATTATAACAAATAGGTACTTGTCTATTAGAATATGAGTGCCATTGTGTGGTTATTATGTGCATAAATTACTATTCTCATTACACAAACGCCCCTTGTTGTGTTGTGTTTGATATGTATAAGAACAC
Source organism: Agrilus mali (assembly GCA_029378335.1). NCBI lineage: Eukaryota > Metazoa > Arthropoda > Insecta > Coleoptera > Buprestidae > Agrilus > Agrilus mali. The sequence goes on along the minus strand of CM055663.1, from coordinate 9,219,887 downwards.
TAGTGTACGTCGAAATATGCAAATTAATGTAATAATCATTCTCAATACCTTTGGCTATTACATTCATTGTCAGTAGGTCATGTTATTAGTTGTAAGCACATACATTAATCACATTATCCTTTAAAGAACCCCAGGATCAAAGAAACAAAAATGAAATAAAAAGAAGAAGTTACCATAATATAATAAATTTGGCGAGTTAGATTTCATTTAATAAGTCTCCAACATTTAAGCATTACATATTTACAAATAAGCGCAGGTAACCCCTATTTTTGGTAAACGACTTTTACGATAAAGGAAAGAAATTTAATGTGCAAAGAACGCAAAGCTACTTGAAATTATTTTCTCATCAATTTCCCGCTTTTATTGCTTTTCGCGAGTCAAACCGGACGTGGCGAATAAACGAAGGGCCCTCTATTCTTCTTCTTCGTAGATGCAGCGAGATAAAACAACCAACCGGCGCGCAATGGTAATGAAGGAAGTGAAGATTCGGCCCGTGGATTCGTTCGTAATATCATCGTCTACCGACTCTTTTGTTTTCGAGAGAGGGACTAATTATTATCGGCCTCGGAAATCGGGGTCCGTCCCTCATTATTATTACATATGTGTGCGTGAAGAATATGTGTATAAATTCGTTAGTGTGGGTTAGTTGTACTACGATTACATTTCTTGCACGCGGTTCTCAGACCTTTTATTCGTAAGTCGTCTCAAGGCCAGAGAAAGACCACGACATGCTGGGAATTATTCTTTGCTCCACCTGAACACGATACCTATACCTGCTATCAATTGGGGATGGATTTCTTTTGATTTAAACATTTGAATGGCAATAATAGTAATTATGGCTTTTTTATTTGTAAGTGTGAAAATAAATCTTTATAGTTTTAAACGCGGCATAATTAAGAATTTCATGGAGCATCCCCATCCTCATTCCCGGTATCTCTTCACGAACCAGATTTATATTTTAATTAAGAACATTCGGATCTGTTCCTTGATATTTCCCTTCGCAACCATTGTTGCCGTAGTTGTTCTCCTAATTAAAATAAATGATTAAGGCCCTTCACTCGGAGGATTCGTATGGCATGATCGCGAACAATCGTTTTGCAGCTTTTCATTTGCTCGACTGCCGCCAGCGTTAGCGGGGTAAGACAACAGAAAGTAAAAATAAAAAACTCTAGTGCTGCTTCGTCGACAAGCGTACCGATAATAATAAACCGTTTCCATCCACCAAGTTTCTTCCGACTTTCCTGACAAATTAGAATATTTTATTTTCTCGTATAATTTTTATTTTAAGAATAAGAAGTGGAAGAAAGTTAGCTTTGTTTACAATTCTCGGCAAATTTTACCTGGTGATAATAGTGGCCGTTATCAAAATCACTACTGCTGTCCAAGGAATGGTGGTAAGTGTTGACGAGATGATCGACATACTCCCACACTCCTTCGGCCAGCGCGCCCTCGACTTCGGCATCGACGACGGCCAAAGCGTCGCCACCGGACTCCATGTGTCTCACCATTAGAGAAACGCAACTTGTTATCACACGCACGATATCAAAATGAGGAATAAAGTGAACCTTTTGCCACCCACGCACAGACACAATCGATAGACCACTGTCGCCGATTGTGTTGTTTTTTTGTTCTTTTACATTCAATCACCGTAGCAGTCCCCGTATTCACGTATGTACTAGGTATTTTAACCCTTGACAAGAAGTCAATTAGCCTTTACGACACGTGCATGTAAGGTAGTGTGTGTGCGAACCCCTTTTTCTCAAACCCCCTTTGTTTGTTGAGTATTTTTTACTTCAAAAGCCTTGAAATTTTCTACTTCACTTATAAACGAGAATAGCATAAAAAATCAAAACTAACAAATGTTTTTCAATAAAATTTACATTCATTAAAAAAGCACGTGGTGTAACCTTTAAACTTTACAAAACGGAACAATCGTGACAACTTTTTATAAAAACCTTCTGGAGTTTTGCAAAATAAAAATTTCAAACATTCTAATCAATCCGAAATTAAAAAAAACAGATAATTCAGGTCATGGCAGTATTCCATCCATTGAGGAAGAACTGCTAAATACTTGAATTTACATAACTGAAATGTTTAAAAAATTTTTTAGGAAGCATGTAAAGTTAATCTCTTCCTACTTCTGGTATCTGAAAGTAGTGTAACATGTGAAAATCGAGTTTTATTAATTTTTTTTTGTAGATCAAGTATATAATCTGCCTGGGAAAATAGCTATTTCATTCACAAGTAAAACAGGAAACTTCAAATTGCTTTTTCAAAACCTCCACTTTATTTACTTATATTACCACATTAGATCCACACACTTAATTTGTATTACGCACCGAATAGATGACACCGAAACAAAAAAAAAATAGACAAACTTTTCGTTCTTTTAAAGAGACATATATGTATACCTTTCCAGGTTTTAAACGAAACAAAAATAATACAAATTGCTTTATCCCTCGCGCAGTAATTACTATCGCGAAGAAGAATAATGAAAGAGCAACCGGACTGCGAACGGCGCAACGACGTCGCTCCACCACCTCTTCCTTCTTCGTCGTCGCTGTCGCTACTTCAACAACCGGAGCACCAAAGCCTTAACCTCACTCAATCGTCGTCTGAGTTGTTCGAAATGAATACGACAACAACAAAGGCAATAAACGACCACGTTAAATCGCTTATTACTTACTAGGTACTATTATTATTACCGTTGTCGTCGTTTCATTCGAAAATCATTTTCGCGCGCAAGAATGGAACGGATCGAGATTTAGAGTGAGAAGGAATGCGGTTTGCGAGCGTTGTCGTATCATGTCGCAAGCCTTATTATTGACCATTAATTAACCGACGTATTATCGCAAACTCATGTATACACGTGTAATTTTGTTAAAACATTCATTCTCCGGGTCAGAATGCAAATCGATAATCTCAATATTACATAACTATTAAAGACATCTCAGAAATCTAAAATTTTGTAGTCACTAGTTGTACTAAATGTTTCTATCTTAAGAAGCAAATATTTATTAATTAAAGAAGAGCGACTTGAAACTAGCGGACGACTTAATTTTAATATCCACAATGAAAATATACAATTATATGTATAAGGTCTGATGGTTACATTCGAAAAGTTTAAAAGAAAAACTTTTACTTGTTTCATTTCCATCAACTAGGTATTATTATTGGAAGGCGGACGACCCTTTTCGTCTATACTCTAGAGCGGAGGGCACCTTCTGGATTCCTTTAAGAGCCGAAAGATGGATGGTAGTTGAAAAGAGAAAGATGAGATGGACAAAATGAAGACAGGACATAAAGTGCCAATTATCTCCGAATTTACCTAAATGATTCAAACTAGCAAAATATAGACTAACGGTTAAATTATGATCTAAACCTCTAAACTACTTCACTCAGAAGTTGGAATTTGTAAATGAATTGCAATAGTTAAAAAAAGAATTCTTGTTAGTTTGAAATCCTTGGTTCATAGTTTGTATCGTTTTTTGATCCACCACAGAATCGCGTTTTAGAGATAATCAAATAATGTAAAATATTTTTTTTACGATTTATTGTCATTAGGATCAGGTTGCATAACTCATAGTAGTATTTTCTTTTCTAAACGGTGTGGTCACATTGGATTTCCCTAAAAATATAAATTTTGTTCTTGTTAGAATCGTTTTAATTATATTACATGCCAATATGACGTCGGTTTTCAAGTAATCTAAACAGATTATAATACGAACCGCGGTACGAAATGATACATCGCATTAACGTAGTCTCACGGAGAACCAATTATAAATTAATCTGCTTTTTATTAAGGGGACAAACAAACGGCAAAATTGACAGGAACAAACTGGAGTTCTTTTGTCTGGATTAATTGCGTTGTAGGCAGGCTAATAATTCGTTGTCGGGAGTCACCATTTCCACGCCCCCGCGTGCTCTTCATAAAACACGATATGTACACAACATTCTTTGCTTTTTCAGTTTGCCTTTACTTGTTTAATGTAGCGTATCGCGAACGATAAATGTTTTTGGAAAGGAAATATTCAACAAAGAGCGTTTTCAGCTGCCATATTAAAACATTAAGTAGCATTTCACTATATCCATAATTTCAACATTTAGGAAAAGACAATAATGGAATCTTAAATGCGAGTTAAAGAAGTTTTAAGAACTAAATTAAAATTCAAAGGTCGATTCCAAGAAGTACACGACCTTTTTGATGGTCGTTTTCGTGATGAAGGTTAAAATGCAAGTTTTAAAATCAGGAATAGTAATATCGATTTAAACAATCTCATACCAAACCAGTAACAATAAAAACGGAAAATTACGCAAAATAAAATAAGCCTACTTAAATTCTAAATATATTCTTTAATAAAATGTTGATAAGTTAACAGTTCTAATTAAAATAGGACCACCGTTTCTAGAGTTACGTAAAAAAAATAACTCACCTTTCTGGATCGTCTCGTTGGTCTCGTTTTCGTTTTTGCAGATCCCTTTTGACCATTTGAACTAGTGGACGTCTCCTTCTTGGCCACCTTCTTTTCCTGCACATTTCTATCCGTGTTCTTTGACACAGGCACCTGTTGTTTCTTTGCAGCACCAGAGGCACTTTTTTTATTATTATCTGAGATGGTGTCTCCTAGTTTAGTGGTTCCTACTGAAGGTTGGACCTTATCTACGTCTTCGTCGTCTTCATCTTCGTCAGAATCACTGCTGGAATCTGAACTGGACTGAGAGCAGGCACTCTCCTCTGACGTAGATGTTAATGTGCTATGCGGCACTACCACTAAAGGCCCTTTGCTGGACTCTTGAGGCATCGTTTTCGATTTTGCATACGGTTTTTCTACAGGGCTCGCACACGATTTTCGTACGGTAGCAATTTTTAAACGAAGGCCATTGGTCTGAGAACTCGTGACTGAAAACTCTGGGGATGAGCTCCTAGATGATGAACCAGCACTTGAACTTGATGTTTCCGAATCAGATGAATCTGATGGACTGCATGAGCCTGTTACTTCACTCCCAGAGTTCTACAAGAGAAAAAATACATTTGTATACACTCTCAAAGTAGGATACCTCAGGCAGGTAAATTTTATTTAGATGTAGATATCAACTTCAAACATCAATCTAAACTACAGATTCTGAATATATGGTTATTTACATATATTTGTATAAATATTATCTTTAAAAAACAAACAAGAACACTTTGAGCACTTTAAATAAATCTAAACTCCTTTTTTGAAATACTCATAATAAGGTAATTATTTTACTAAGCCCCAATTCATTGTTAATGAAAGGGCTGAAAATAATGTGGTTCTAAGCATTGAAAGAACTGCTCTAACTAAAGAATATAATAGCTTACATTAGAGTCACTATCTGAGTCACTTTCAGAATCACAAGAATCCTGATGTTGGGTCCCTTGAGTTGTTTCAACACTCAAACCAGAACTGAAGGCAGCCATATCAACAGTACTGGGAAGCTCTGAAGGTTCAGGATCTTCACTTGGTCGGTGTACCACACAGGACCAACCACTAAGTAGGTCTGTAGGTCCTGATCCTTCACTGCCTGCCATCTTTTCTTTTTAAGGAGCTATTGGAAAAAAACATTGCAGAATAGTATATCTAAATAAATAATAACAAAGAACAATAACAATAAAATTTTAAACTAACCTAACATTATGACTGTTCTTAAAGACAGCAACTTGTAAAGATTTCTTATAAATATTTTCGTTTTTTTTACATATTATGAATAAAACTCTTCTTAATTCATGAAATTACAAACGTATAAACAAACATCTGCAGCAGAAGGATTTTAAAACCATACGCACATATTGAATTTGCGGCAGAACTGACATTTAAATAATCCATAAATTAAATAAGGATATTTACTGTTAATACTCTTGAAAGGTAATAATATTTATCTAATAAAACTAATATTTCTTGGCGCCAAATATTAATATGAGCTGCATGAATGGCCTACATTTGCATTTATGTATGTACAAGAAAACCGTTACATTCATGAACACTAAAACGAGTTGAAGCTTTTATGAAAATCTGCTTACCTTTAGGTTTGTTACATATTTAATTTTCGTTAATTAGATCTGAGTGTAATGCGGATCTATCAATATGCTTAAGAATTCATGTTTATTTTTATTAATATTCGTAAGAGTAGCAAGACTACAAGATGGCTTCCAGATGACACTACCACAAAAAATGCAGTTGGTGAAGAAAACTTACGTTAAATCGTTAATATCTTATCGTTCATTAACTTCACCACTGCAATCATTAGAAAATTATGCAAAACACTGGCATTTTGTTGGTTTTAAATAAAAAAACAAGCTTTAAATTGCGTAACAATCACTATACACTTTTTCACTCTATATACAATACATTTAAATCAACCACTGCACCAACCAGATGATGACAATTGTACTTTTTCTTTGAACAGTAAGATGGTGCCCTTGTCAAAAAAATGTATAAAAATCTTTATAATATAATAAATGTTAACAGAACTTTTATTTAACTAATTTGATTTACCAATCGTTTGAACATTTAAATTTCCATTAATATTGAAGTCATTAACAGAAAAAACACGTTTGATTTAAATAATTATAATAAACATCATTCAATAATGATTTAAAAAATACAATTACAAGAATTATATCCGAACATTACATTTAAATATTGAAATAATTTATAAGTTAATAATAAAATAAAATTCAAATAAATTGGAAAAGAAAAAAGATTATTGCGCCATCTACTATTGAATGAGTGAATAAACCCTATACTAGTTCATGCATATGCCTGTAGATGTCAAGACTCATTTAGCGCGCATTTCTATTCAAATTCAAATTACTTATTAAAAAAACAATTACATTAGCAATATCACGTTGGGTAATTAGGAATGTGATCGATTTATTAGAAATTGCATATTACTGATATAATATAGTACTTGTGATGATAAACTAAAATATTTAATCTTCAGCGAATTTTGAAATAGTTATTTCCTCATGTAATAATTTGCTTTGACAAAATTTAAAAACCACTTAAAGATAACTTTAACAAACAGTTAAAGAATAATAAATTGTTTAGATAAAATCTCTTTCTATGTGTATATATATATTTCTGATTTTATGTTCTTGTAACTATTAATTTTTTTAAATACCTGGCAATTTTCCGAAATTAAGGTCGTTCTAGTATTAGTAGCCGTTTTTGCTTTTGCACTATGTGTATATCGTAAGTTAGAAAAACTTTATTTTTCTTTATTTAATTGTTCTTTAAATATTTTTGAAGTCAATGGTAAAAATGGTACCAAACATCATCATTCAGTTATTACAATTTTCAAGTTAATTGCTATTATTCAAAAATGAAAATAAACTTTGTTTCTTTCCAGAAAAAAGTTTAATTTACACAATAGAAAAGCAAACTTTTGGTTACACAAGCGCAAGTTTAAAAGCGGCAAGAAAAGCTATTACGGTGCTGGCGGATGATATCTCCCTTTATTTGTACACAAAAGAAAATCCTTCTGAACCAGAAGCGCTTTCTTTGAATGTTTCTGACTTTCAGTTGTCGAAGTATTATTCTTAAAGTCGAAAAAACGTATTCCTAGTTCATGGCTGGTTAAACACATATAAAAGTTCATTTTCTCAATTAATGTCCTCAGCACTTCTTAATTCATCAGATGTAAACGTGATAATTGTGGATTGGAGTACACATTCAAAATCGTTATATACTATATCAAAGTCTGCTATACAACAAGGAGGAGCTTATTTGGGAAAGTTTATATTGGAGATGCAGTGACTTTGGTTTAAATTCATCCGATTTTATCATATATGGTCACAGCTTGGGTGCCCACTTTGCTAGAATTGCTGGAGCCACTGCGAATGCTCAAATATCCACTATCGTGGGACTCGACCCAGCAGGTACTTTTCATTTTTTGTTTTTCAATTTTTAAAATAAAAACATCTTATTTTTATCAGTCTTACTGTAACCTACGTTTCTTCTACAAAATATTGAAGAAATCCTTTACGATAGAAGCGAAAATTAAAGTTGATTAACTGAATTGGCTGTTACTTGGTGAAAGTTGCACATATTAACGGATATAATTAAATACACAATACTTTTCACAAATTTTTTATTATTCTTACAACTATAGTTTCGCTACACTGTAGCTTTTTCAAGTGGTTTAGGTGTACAAAGTTATTTACAAATTTCGGGCTTATAAATAGCTTAAACTATCAGGGTTGGTGGGGGAACAAATTTAACAGAGGTGAATTATTTAATTCTATTTGATCATTTAAAAGTAACTTAGTGTTGTAGTTTTTTATTTTATTAATTTCTAATGATTCTAATGCATTTAATCTTGAGCCTTTTCCTAGAGTATGGAGAAAATTACATTGTTCATTAAATTGATGGTTTTCTTCTATTAAATGGTTAGCGTAGTTAGAAATATTATGTTTTTTGTTGATAAAGCTTTTAAAATGTTCTTTTATTCTTGTTTTGAACGATCGTCCAGTCTGTCCTATATAGCATTTTTCACATGAACCACATTTCAATTTATAAATACCTGATTGTTCTAAAATTTTAGATTTGTCTTTATTGTTTTTTATGAATTGTCCTAATTTATTTGTGGTCTTAAAAGTAATATTAATATTAAGTCTTCTTAATTTGGACATTGTAAATAACTTTGTACACCTAAATCACTTGAAAAAGCTACAGTGTAGCGAAACTATAGTTGTGAGAATAATAAAAAAATTGTGAAAAGTATTGTGTATTTAATTATATCCGAAAATTAAAGGGTTAGATAGTTACGATAATAAGGTTTTTAGACTGTGATTCGGCTTGGATACCAATTTTAAATGTTCACAAATTACTATAAGAGATAATTCTATTTTTGCAGGTCCTTTTTATAGTCAATCAAACTCTGTTAATCGTTTAAGCGAAGACGATGCGGAATATGTTCAGGGGGTTCACACGAGCGCGGGATATCTCGGTGTAAGTTATGTCGTTGGGCATGCTGATTTTTGGCCAAATGGAGGATCTCGCCAACCGGGATGTGCCCTGGATGTATATCGATCCTGTGCTCATTCCAGGTCCTACCAATATGTCACTGAATCAATCATATCTGGGAACTTTTACGGATACTCTTGTAAAAACTACAAAACATTTAAAAATGGTTCTTGCGACAATTCCACCAAGTCATATATGGGAGAAGTTGTTGTTGACAGGAGGTAAATACACAGATTGAATAAATGTTATTTTATATGTTTTTTTAATTATTTTCAGAGCTCAAGGGAACTTCTACTTGGATACAGCACTGTCAGCACCATATGCACTTGGTGAGAAATAAGAAATACGATTTAAAAAGAAACTGTTTCTTACGTAAAATAAATTTAATGTGTTATTATTTACATATTTTATTAATTAAACACCAAAGTCTACCTTATTTTCTTGTTAAACTAGTATAACAGTATTACGAAAATAAATCATTTATTTATTCGTGTTTTTTACATTTCCTGGCTGCTTTGTTTAATAAACCCCTAATTTTAAAGATTAACAACAAGATTGTTTTTTTAGTTATTTAATATTTTTCTTTTTTAAAATAATCTAACAATTAATTCACATAATATTTAAATATTTTTTGCATGTAATTTCGTTGAAACTAAAGCTAAACGGTAATACTGAAGAAATATTCATGCAAACCTGTTTTCGAGTCTTTTTCATTTAAAAACTGTTCCGTTTTTAGTAAATACCGAAAATCTTAAGTGTGAAAAAGTTTGCTTTAGCAATTGGAAGTGTCGCTTAGTGTTTATTTGGAGATATAAATTCTAATGAAATACGTAAATAAGTTATTTTACACAAATGTAAAAACCAAAACTTTACAGTTACTCAAAGCGCTGCCAAATCATCTAAAAAACTATTAAACGTATTTATATATATAAAAAAAGAATATACATTTTAATCTTCAAATTCCAAGGAATATTATAAAATCTTGTACATCTGATACTGTTAAGCAAAAAAGAAAATTATGATAATTATAATCAGTAATTCTGTAAGATAACATAATTTTTTGTATTTTTAAACAATTTTTTTTTCTTTGGCAATAAAATGTGCAGTTTTAAGCATACTGAATTTTTTAAACATACATCAAACATAACATTACAGAATACATATAGGTATATATAATTTTTAATTAAATTGTTATGAATTTTAATTGTTTTGGAAAAAAATCAAACATGAAAGGGAACAGCACTTTTGACCGAAAGGCTTGGCAACGTTTCTTATTTAACATCTTGGTCTCTTGGAGGCAAAATTGAAATAGATAGAAGTTAAGAATCCACCGTAGTACTTATTAGAAAAATGAAACTTTTACTCATAATTTTCAGTCTTTTTTTAAACGTCGCTTGTGAAAGAAGTTCAAGAGGAAAACGATACCTTCTAGTCTATCCTTATGGAGGAACATTCAAAGTAAGTTCATTCCTTTCCAATAAAACAATAAATAATTATGTACAAAAGTAATTAATTGATATCGCTCTAGATGTTTGTATCTTATCCATTGTAGATGGTAATAGGGCTAGGGGTGCCTATTAAAATTGGTACAAGGCAGTCATTGTCTTACGCAGTGAATTTTCAATTCCAATATCCTGTTGCACAAAATATTACCCAATTTGAATCGGGTTACCCCGCAACACTTTCGCGGTCGTCCCGTACAAAAAGGGAAACAATATGGGATGAAGATAGATCACTTATTTATGAAGGATTGGAAAAACTATTAGATCGGTTAGACTTTTGTACTCACGTTATTAGCATAACAAAAATTATTATAAAGAAAAATTTCAGGCATGGTGTTGACGGTCAAAAGTGTTTATGTAAAGCTATTTGTGAAAATGCCAATGAATCTTTCTATCACGAAGATAACGGACTTTACGGGCATATACTCCATATCTTATTAACGTGAGTAATTTTTTCCTCGACGGTTAAATCTATATACTTTTTGTTGTTTTGTTTTTAATTTCTAGTCCAGATTATGGTGATGGAGAATTAGATACGAACTTAAATGAAAAATATGCCGATGCAATGTACGCAGGTAGATATGGAGTGAACTGCGCAAAAATTTATTCGGATTGCAAATATGATATTTTACAAATAATATCAGTGTTAAAAACATTTTAAGGATTAATAATAAAAGAGGTGTATTTATGGAATATAATTAAAGTAACACAAAATTTGGCGCAATATTTCAGGAACTGTTTGTGAGTTTTTTAAGCGTTACTTTGGTTTTTGAGGGTATTACACATACCTAAACTATTTAAAAATATCAGTATTTTTTACTATTTACAATATAAGAATGGGAATAAATTATATAAATGATTAGGAAAAATGAGATGAAGAATATATTGGAATTTTAAGTCTGATGATGTCTTTTACTCTTTGGGGTAACATTAATGAGTTTAAAAACTGATGATATGCCAAAGAACCGTCACTATAACGAGATGAATTTCTTATAAAATTCCTGCAAGCATCTCTGCTTAACTCAATTAAAGAAGGAACTATAGTCTGGTGTAAATTTATAAACTTTGCAATATTTGAGTTTTCATGAGAATTTACAAATTCAGTTACACATTTTTTTAAATCTTCATGTAGAAAAACAGTTCCATAGAAAACTGGACAAAATGCATTTCTTGTTTGGCATGGATAAGGTATGTTTCTTTTAAGGACAGCTTCCATTTCCTCATTAAACCCGTATTTACTATAAATTTCAAATGCAGCATCTATTGTAACTGGTACGTCCAGCGATAAAAATTTAGTAATTAGTTCAACCCTACTTTTTAAAGGAATATCATTTATGGAACATAAAGTCCAACGATTTGGGTTCCGTTTAAAATATTTTTGAAATAGTTGCGGTGAATTATCACAATTCAATAAGTCAATTGCACAAAGACCCCACTCTTCTCCTGGAAATGAGCATTTTGTAAAAAACGTATTCAGAAAATTTTCAGTTAGCAAAGGTTTATGAAATTTTGGATATATTGCATTATATAATTTTGATTTCTCCCAAAAAAGAGCAAGTTCTAGAGCAAAGTGACCATCAGGAGAAAAATGATTAACATCTACGCCTCTTTCAATTAGTTCAAAAGCAATAGGATTGAAGCTGTTAATTGCCAACAAAAGGGTACTATAGCCATCGTCGGCTATATTATTTAGATAAAATTCTTTATCTAACAATTCGAAAGCTATTCTAGGATTATCTACATTGTTAACTGCCATCATAAAAGGCGTAAGATAGGAATCACACTTCACTGATGTATCAGCATTATACCTCAACAATAACTGGACAAATTCTAGCTGGGAATTGCAGCAAGCTTCATGAAGGGGTGTGAAACCAGAAATATCTTTTGCATTAATGTTTGCTCCCTTTTTAATTAAAGCTTCTCCAACACGTATGTAGCCACATTGAGCAGCTAAATGCAATGCACTTTCTTTTATCGAATTACAAATGTTGACATTACAGTTTGCATCTATTATTCTTAATATAAGATCTTCTCCTCTTCTTAAAAGCTAGACTCAACAGTAAAGGAGAATCTCCTGAGTAACTCAACGCATCTATATCAACATCCTGTTGTTGGAGAATAAGATCTAATATTTCCTTACTGAAACCAATCATATTATTACAATGAAGTGAACATTACCATGCCTCTTACTTATTGGAAACAACAGCTGCATGGAGAGGTGTATGACCATTGTTATCTTGAGCAGACAAGCAATTTTTGGATACCAATAATTCTTTCACTTTATTTACATCATTAGCAATGATTGCTTTAAATATTTCACTCTTGTACAATTCATCAATACAGATTACTCTAAGCCTCTACAATCGTCAATGGGTTTAACTTGACTAAAGATAATAAAGTAGAAATAATTTACATTTGAACCATTTTCATTCGTATTGCTCCAGGTTTCTGAATCAGAATTCATATTTTGGAACCTGCACAATAATAAAATTTTTTCATTAAATTAAATGCAGAAATTGTAGGTTATGTTCTTTATTTTGATCTCTTCTTATTGTTCAATGACAACTCTTGGCTCTTAATATAATTATTTATTTAGACATGCAAATATTATATAGTGGCTGTGTTACCGCCACTACAATAGTAATAAAAATAATTCATTTTAAAATTATGTATGATAAAATTTAAATAAAACCAGGTGTTTATCGGGAATTCTTCTAATATTTTTAATTAATAATAAAATTTAACATTGGTTTTTTTAGACATCACTTATTTAATAGAGAAATGTTACATTCTATGGTTAAACTATTTGAAAATGTCGCGCCAAGAGTGGTGTTCTGATAAACTTTCTAAATTATTGAACGACGATTCTAGAATTCCCGTTTTACATGAAATTAAGGAGCATTTGAGTGAATTACCATTCGAAGAAGCTGCACAAACAGCACAAGTGTTTGAATTGCCTTTAGTGTTTGATTGTCTGAATAATTCAAATTCGTAAGTCACCGTATCATAACCTTACTCTTATAAGGAAAGAATACATTTGTATTAATTTTTAAATAATTTCAGGGACCAAATAAACTTAGCTTGTGAAGTTCTTACATTATGTATGTCCAAACTTTCTTTGGGCGAAAGCATAGATCGTTATTGTGTACCATTAGAGAGAGCTTTGAATCACCCGACTCCTTCTGTGAAACTAATGGCTTTAAAAGAAATCCTCCGTAACGCTTTGAACGAAGAAATTCACTGTCAATTGTGTAAAAAATTAAGCCTCTTAGAGGGCGTAATAAAATGTTTAGGAGATGATGACTTGGGTGTTGTAAAACATGCATCCGATGTCGTACTTCTTTTAAGTACAACACCAACAGGAATAAGACAGTTAACATCTTCAGAAATGACGAATACAATTGCACAAACGATGAGCATAAATGAAGTTATTAAACTGAGGTTTTATGAGGTATTGCAGTTTTGCAAAACTGGGATAAACTTTTCTGTTGATGGTATTTGTTACAGGTTTTTATACAGATTGCAGCAGAGTCTGAGGGAACCCAAAAGCTTTTGGAATCAACTGGCTTGATATCTCAGTTGTTGACTGATTTGGAGAACAAAGATGTCCTCCTCAGAATTAATGTTATTGAAATTCTTTCAAAATTGGTAGTTACTCAACATGGATATAAATATTTAGAATCACAAGGGATATTTCAGAAGCTTTTTCAATATTTTGATGAAGGTTGCGACCCTTTATCATTGCAACTGTGTGAACCTGGTAACTAAAAAGAAAAATATTGAAAAGTTTGAGTAAAAAAGAAACAAATTTTCAGGAATTTTACGATTTTTTGGTCATATGGCTTACTGGAAGCCAACAGAAGTTCTTTCTAAGCACCAGTTGCCCCTAAACAGATTGTTTTACAATTTAGAATCATCTGATTTTCCTTTGGTTGTTGTTTCCTTTGATATTCTTGGACATATTGGAGAAACTAATGAAGGCAAAGTAGCAATGGATGTTGCAGGTGAGTAAGAAATTAGATGACTAATCATTCAAGAAATTACTTTGTGTTTGTTTTAAGCTGACAAAAAAGTACTGAGGGCTATTGAAATTGTAAGGGAGAGATTGGGTTCATTGCCAAATGAAGTTAAGTTGCGATCAATGAATTTTTTGGAAAGTCTCTTTAGGATGAAGGATTCTGATCCTAAAATTTCGAACTTGATTCAAAAATGGTTTAACAAGTTGGGTGACGACGGAATGGATTTTATTTTTAAATATGTTAAAAACCCATTTTCTGAAATTCGTTTAGCTGGACTTGGAATTTTAAATTCTTTATGTGGACACCATTGGGGACAAGAGAACATTAAAAATACACCTGGTAAAAAAATTATTCATTTTTTCATTATTAGGTATAATGTCCATTTATATTGCATTTGCTTGTTGCAGGTCTTGTTGAATTTCTATTGGACAGAAGAGTAGAAACTATGAAAGATTGCAAAGAGGCAACATTCGATATCATTTACTTGTTATCATCCAGTTCAGTTTTTGATAAAGTCATGCAACTAAGACTGCAAGCATTTGTTAAGGAAGGACCGTTCCATGTGCAAGCAATCACTGAGGTTGCCATTGAAGGAGATTAAAAATGACAATAATGCTATTTCATTGCTAATATTTTAACACAAATAATAAAATAAAAATGGCCTTTAAACTGAAAAACAAGAAAGCTAATAAATATATTATTGTATTAATAATTCAAGTATTTTATTGCTATATACCGGAAAAAATTTTTTTGATAACCATTTTCACGAGAAGCTAAGTATGTAGTATTATAGCAGGAAGTAGTTCAATTATTTTAAGTATTGTAATTAAGGATAAAATGAATTAAGAAAATAACTTGGAATTATATGGTACAGTTTTGCAGTAGAATGTAAAATAAAAAAAATTTAAGTAACCGAATGGTCATTAGGAGACGTTTGGATTAACTTATCTAATATCAAGGAGTGGAGGATTTTACAAAACCAAAATTTAAAAAAATGACAATCTTAGTATAATTAAATGGAATTATGATGACAGAACCTCTTCTTTTTGATAGTTATGATGATTATATACCAGTTTCATGTTGCTTCAAGGATAAAAAAAGGAGGATACATTTGGTTCTTGTCGTTCATAGCGAAAATATTGACGAAAAGCTAGAAGTTTTTTTAGAAAATTTAAAATTAAAAGGAGTCCACGTCGAAGAAGATTTTGGTGTGGTGAGAATTAATAAAAAAGAAGAGAATCATTTACATTTCCGCAGCTTTTTCGGTTTTCATTGTCAATAGTAAGATGTGGCATTTTTAGTATGATAATAAAATTAAATTCTTCAAGTTACACCTACCAGAAGAAAAAGCAACAGCTCTTGCAAAAGCTTATCAGATTGATTGTTGTTACGAGCGTAGGCAATTTTGGACGCAACAAAAAAAGCCAAGATCATACTTAAGAAGTTTTTTTAATCTCAGTGAGTCACTTTTAACAGCACCTAGCCATCGCAATCCAATGCACCAGATGTCGACGTAAGTGATATTTATAAACTAAAATTATCATAGGAGCATTATTTATTATCATGACTAATTAACTAAATAAAATTGAAATTAAGGATTTTCCTACTCATTGACTCGACTCGCTTTTATCCCCCAAGTGCTCCTAAAGATGTTATACACAACATAAAATTTAATAGATAAATTCTTTAGAATAAACTTTGAACCACATTTTAGGTTTGAGCTAACTACAGCACCAAGAACTATTATCTATTCTGAAGTTATTTATGTTCTCTATAAATTAATGAATGAGACATATTTCGGGGATAAACCGTTTGAGATTGGAGTAGACAGGTTGTTACATAAAAAAGTTGCATTAAGTGTTTATTCCTTACACGAAGGACAATGGCAATGGACTTCTGAAGGAAACGTTACCTCACGACAAGTATGATATCGACAAAACGGTTTAAAAATAAAAAAAAGTTTCTCTTAAAATTTTGAAATAGAACTTCTTATAAAGAAACAGTATATAGGGCAGTCGAGTGGTTGTAAAAAAGGGGTAGATTATTTAAAAGTGTCGAAGAAATAGAGGGTGTATTTTCACTCGTAGTCCTTTTTTGCAGCATTTTATCTTTTAGACTTTTAGTGTGTTTCTATTAGCTTCTCAAATGGGAGGGATTCAGGTGACAGACAAAAGTTTTACTTCAAAAATTCAATGATCTAAGAACTATGAAATTATCTCTTTCCACTCAAATAAAATTGAATAAAGCTTTCAATTTTTTTAGATTTTGTCAAAATATTGGTCAAATTCAAAGGTGTGGTACAAGCCGCAGCCCTTGAATGCGGTAATGAAATACTTTGGTACCGAAGTTTCCCATTTTTTCGGGTTGCTGGGGTTTTATATTAAGTTGGTATATCCTTTGGCGATAGCCGGTATTGTCTGTGCACTTTATGGCCTTATGACACTGAACACTGTTGAAAATCAAGCTAGGTATTTCAGCTTGAAAAACAATTTAAAGATACGACTGTTGTTTTCGTTTTGATAAGGGAATTGTTTCAGTCGAGAGGTTTGCGGAAGTAACATAATTTTATGCCCGAGGTGCCAAATGGCGAAGTGCAACTTCAAATTTCTCAATGCTGCATGCTTTAGCATGAGAATGACATATCTAGTAGATAATGCTGGAAGCTTTGTTTATGGGTTATTTGTGCTGTTTTGGGGTAACAAACAATTGAAAAAAAGTTTAGTTCCCAAAGTATCTGTTATTATTATTATATTTCTAGCTATGATATTCCACAGGCTTTGGCTTAGACGTAAAAATACTTACGCTTTTATGTGGAACGTTGATAAAGGAATGATTGATATTGCGATGAGGTAAAGTTTTTAGAATATTCCTCGAAAAAGTCAACTTATTAATTCTGGTGGAAAACATTTTTTAATTGAAAAATAGTCATACTATTTCATTCCTCTTCCGAGCGAATCCAATCCTTAAATTTATTAAAAAAGTCGCCCTCCAAAACTAAGTTTACCAGTTCGAGAAAATGTCCATAATTTGGACTTTTCCACTCAAAAGGCTTTTTGGCTCGTTTTCAATGTCCCCCAATGATCAATGTGTGTTATGGCGTCCACAATAAAGGCGGGCCTTTTCCTCTCACTATTATTGTTGTCATTAAAGAGAGTTGCTCGAGCAAAAGCTCCACCTTCTTTGCGGACGCTCTACGGCGTTAACTGTAGCATAGGAGTGTGTCATTTTTACATTTGAGTATCTTTAAGCTGCAGTCTTCGAACAACCTTGTAATGGCACCTTTGTTTAAGATTGGAGTATGAGAAAAAGGCAAAAAGTAAAAAAATATCTTATTTTACCGGCTTAGAAGAACCCCATATGCCTGTTAAAGAAAAAGTGCTTAGATTGGCGGTTTCGTGGACAATCCTCGCATTACTGGTATCAATTTCTCTAATAGTTTATTTATATATATATAAAATACTTACAATAAAAGAAAAATATCGATTTTTAAAAGTTTTAGACCAATGAACATTCGTTTCTATGATTCGTTCCCGGTGTAGTTACTGTTAAGTTGAGTGTCTACTTAATTACCTACTTATTTTCTTATTTTTACCTAATATTGACTTTAAAACTTTAGGTGTTTAGCATATGGTCAGCATCATTACTGAGTGCTATGATGAGAGTTTGGTATGAACTACATTTTAGTGAATTGGAAACCAAACAAGACATGTACGTTGTTGCAGTAGGGAGTAAATTTAATGCTAATTTAGTCAATTCCCTAACTTCATCTCTTTGCGTTTTATTAATGACAGAGGTAATTACTCATAAAGTGTATTTTACTAGGAAAAATATTGCGCGGTGCAACGGTCAAATCGAGACGGTCAAGTCCGCCGATTTCTCCAACTGACTGCCGCGAGACGAGAATGAATCGGCAAGTTGGTCGGCGAATGTTGCACCGCGCCGATTTGCGCAGTGAAACAACCGGAAGTTTGCATGAATGTTCAATAATTTTATTTGTTTTTCCTTGTAAAACATTTTTTAAATAAGTGTAAAAAAAAATCTTTTAATGTTCAAATTTTCTTGGAAGGTACTCACTCGTTAGATTTACCTACCCTATTATCAGTAGATATTTAATTGTAAGATGAAAGGAACTAATAACAATTCCTTGACCCTAAGCTTTTCAATGATTCACAACCGTTTAAATAAGATTTTGTAAAATTTTGTTGGTCTGTTCCCTCATTTTGAACAAAAGTAGTTAATGGATATTCCCTAATAACAATTTAATAAATTTTTATTTTGTTTAACATACCTATTTAATTAATACAACAATAATATATTCTGCTTTAAATTTGTAGTTTTATCGTTATCTTTCGAACATTTTGACGAAGTTTGAATATCCCAGAACAAAAGCAGAGTTTGGTTATTCTTACGTCATTAAATTGTATGCTTTAGAGTTTGCAAATCATTATGGGTCATTATTTTACACAGCATTTGTAAAGGTATTTATCTATATGATAATCACATTTTCTTCACATTTTTAATAGTCAAGGGACTTCATTAACTTTTTTTTAATTTAGATCCTTCTTTCTCCTTTAATATAGCAAAGTGTGGTGGTAACCCCTTAATACTTTATAGTTAAAGAGGAAAGCAAATTATAAAAGAATTTAAAAATCTCAAGCTGTTTTTGGTGCAATTTTTGTGAAATTGCATGACTAAAACAAGGCACAAAAAAATGACCTGAAATATTGTTTTTCTTCTTTTCTGTCTTTTTCTAATACTTAAAAAGTTGATACAAAATTTTCATGGATCCCCTCTCATTAAGTGAGACTTAAACTTATGAAATTTTGGTGGATCCTCTTGAAACTTGCCTATGTCATTACACTATAATTATAATGATCTTTAAGTTTTTTTTCTGTTTTTTGTCTTGAGTCTCTCCAATAAGATTTTGATTTCTTCGATACCCTGCTCAACATTCCATACTTGAATAAGAAAATAAAATTATTTTATTATAGGGAAGATTGTACACTTATCCGGGAGATCAATTGTCAAATTCGGTAACTTACATTTTAAGAACCGATCACTGCAGTATAGCTGGCTGTCTTAACGATTTAAATATAAATCTTTTGATACGCATTTGGTTTTTTATTGGAAGAAGTCTCATTAAACCGTATTTTAAGTAAGATATCTACCTCGTAGATAGGTAATATTAGATATATTTGTAATTTAAATTTAACTTTGGTTAATTTTTTTTTATAATACTTAAAACTATTGGTCTTCGTTAATGGTTATAAGTGATTTTATTGAATTTAATACTTTTTGTTTTTCTTTTGATTCAGACGCTTGTTAATCTTAATACGTTTAAAAGGTAAGAAAATACCTTATGATGTTCTACCTCAATGGGAGGCTGACTATTATTTGTTGAAAGTATCGGAAAAGTACATCATAAACAGGCAGTTAAAAATGGGTATGTTACTACCATCAAAGTTGGGCAAAGAGCACAATCCTCCCTAAAATGGTTTCCAACCTTAGGCCACTTAAATGCTTTGGTTCTTAAAGTCTCAAATACATTTTAAAATGAACGGACGAATTTCCAATTACATTCATAAATACAAAGCCTTAAGCATTTATGAAAAGGGTTTCGAAAACAATATAAGGACTAGAATGAAACCAAAAGGGCTTCAATCACATCGAAAAGCTCTTTTGATAGTTTTGCCTTGATATCAAGCACTTTGAAGAGCATTAAGAAACTTAAAAGAGCTTCAAGTACTTTAAAAAGACTTTGAGCACTTTGTAAGAGCTTTAAAAAGTTTTTGAAGTCCTTTTTTTAATTACAAATTATAAAGCCGTCAACTCCTTCTTCGAGGCTTCAAATACAGTGCTCAAAGAACTTGAGGCTTATTTTTAAGTAAATAGCACTAAATTTCTGCCCAGCTTTGATTACTATATTTAGAAATAAATTGTTTATCACATTATGTAGTACTGCATATTTATATTAATATCTATTAATTACTAGATGGTGAAGGTATGAAATTTATTTTGAATTTCATTAAATTGTTTAATTGTCGATAAATAACAATAATTATTAATTTGTAGTAATTATTCACGGTTACATGACGCTGTTTGCTTTGGTTTGCCCACTCGCCCCCTTTTTTATTCTAATTTATGCCCTCATAGAATTAAGAGGGGAGGCTAAACAATACATTCGACATTATCGCAGACCAATTTTAACAAAAATGCACACCAGCACCGTTTGGAATGACATATTCAAGCTAACAGCATATATTGGAGTTGTAACAAACGTAAGCACACTAAAACATTTCAGTAGAGGTTATTTTTTTACCCTTCAACATATAAAGTAGAGATGGAGAAAAGAGGCGAAGAAGCAGGTGCCTAGATTCTATTGGCTACTCGTCCTGCGCACGCATAGGTGACGAAGAAGAATTTCATTCAATAAAATCCAGGCACCACTGTTGGTAACGCCCATCCTCCCTTGAGAGGATTCATTTCTCTCGTCTGTTATAATACTTTACATAAGCTCGTTCCAAAAAGCATTTTCTTTTTTTAAGGCTTGTATACTAGCTTTTACTACAACGTTTGTAGAAAGGGAACTCTATAGGCACTCTGAAAACTCATCGTTATATGGGTTTTTTAATAGTACACTTTCAGGTAATTTGAACATTTATTTTTTTTTTCTATCTGTATCTGTAGTTCGAGCACCTACTAAAAATTAAATCGTTTATATTATTAGGTATTTTTTATATAAAGAACAAAATCAATCAGTAAAGAGTGTAAAGATTTATGGATTATAAGAGCACACTGACGTTTCGTATTCATACATGAGTTTCCTCATTGTCGGTGTGGCCTCATAATCAATAATAAAAATAATTTACATCCTTCACTGGCATATTTACTTAGAATCTTATGAAATTGATGTTACAGTTTTCGATGTAACCCGACTTACTAGAAAATTTCAATTGCAAGCCATCCCAGTGAATTTAAGACAGTGTTATTATCCAGGAAAAAGGTTTCCTCCGGGACATCCACGACAGTACCAGCGAAGGGAACATTTTTGGATTGAATATTTTTATAAGTTCTTAGTCGTAATCGTTGTAGAGGTAATAAGTTAAACGACTTTTAAACAAGTAACGTTACGTAGGTACATTTTTATTAGCACTTGGTGTTAACTGTTACTACTATTCTGGAGGTCATAAGCTCTCCCATACCATACGAAATTAAACAGAGGATGAGATTGGAGTGGATTCAAAAGAAAGAAGGGCAAAGGGTGTAAAAAATATATATTATATTATTTTATTGTATTGAGCACTGTAACTTTTAACTTAAATGTATTTAATACTATAACAAATATAATTATTTAAAGTGAACTTTCCTTTTTAAAAAATTCGAAAGACACAAGTTGTCGATTTGTTGCCCGCGGCGCTTACAATACATGCACTTTTACTAAAACTTTCCGTAAAATTCAATAATTTTGGAATGTAACAAATCAGAATTCATTAAAAGTTACAACTAATAATTCCAGTAACTAGTACTGTTATTAAGGAAAAGTTGAAATCTCTTTATATTTTACGGAGTTTGTAAAATAGATAATAAACAACAATTTTGTTGCTAATAACTACACAGTACACACCCCTTCAAGAATTTTTAATCAGAAAATTGGTTCGTCAATTAATTTCCAAAGTAGTTGCTACAGTTAACAGTGTAATATCCAGGATGATATTTTTCTCCATCATTTACAGTTTATCTCCCACAAATAAGAGTTAACTGACTTAGAAGATGACTTCAATGGATTTTGAATTTTTCCATAAAAGTATGGAGACTACAGGTACCCTAACACTGAAAAAAAAACCTACAATCTTGTATTTGATAAATTTATTTATATCAAGATTGATATTGTTTTTGGGTGCCCTTTCGTGTATAATAAATTTTATAGTTAATTTTTCAAATTCTAAACAGTTACTCGGTGATTTACCGACCACTGTGGGGATAGGCTCAGCGTTTATGACAAGCGTAGAAATCCTTACCCAAAAAAATAATTTAAAAATACTTTTGGAAAGTTTAGATGATGTTATTTTAAATAAACGCGTTTTTATTGAAAAATCAAAGTTTAAAGGTAAGTAATAAACATTGGAATTCACAACTTTTGTTTTTTGTTTAGTGTACTGTACTTATAGGAAATTTTTTTGTACGACAAGACAAACACCTGGTCAAATTCTTTCAAGGATTTGCTTTGTTTTGTACATTAACTGCAATATCCTGGATGGTTTATCCTTTACTAAGGGGGAATCCAGATCCCCCAATAACATCTAATTGGTTTCCCTTCGATTCCCACAAGTACTACTGGCCGATTTTTGTATTTCAATTGGTTACTCTGGGTTACTGTATTGTTCAAAATGTGATAACAGAATTTTATGTAGTGAAGTCGATATCATTGATTTGTAGAGAATTTTCTTTATTGATACATTCTCTAAAATATATTGGAGGCCCGCCTGATAAGTGTCACAGGATGTTGAAGAAATGCGTTGTGTATCATAATGGAATTTTTAAGTAATTTGTTTTTGTTAATTTTTTGAAAGGGCTGATTTTTCACTACTTTTGTAGCTTTCTACAAGACCTTTTGTGGTCATAAATCGTGTTTATATAAACTATTCCTTTTTAACTGACTCGGTTGTGGTCTAATATTCTTTGCTTGATGTATCTATCACTTTTTCCATTTTAATAATATGTAGTTGACTTCCTACGAAAGTTTCGCGTGTAACCATGTGGGGATTCCCCTTGATATTACTTACAATGGTGGTTCTCATGGCCCTGTTTATTGGGTTTCTTAGTTTTTGCTTAAAGTGCCTTTCGAAGCGCCAACTATAATTTGCTGGCCACCCATCCAACACTGGCCAGAGCAAACGATGCTTAACTTCGATCCGATTGATTTTCATTCCATCAGCACCCTTTTAAAAAGTTTAACTATTTGATCAATTTGGGAGCGTTATCACACTAATATTATAAAGGCGAAAGTTTGTAAGTGTGTATGTTTGTTACTCCTTCACGTCTAAACGGCTGGAGCGATTTTAATAAAATTTGGTATAGAGTTAGCTGACACCCTGGGTTAACACATAGGCTACGTTTTACTGCGGGAAAATATCCTATTCCCATGGGAAAATCGATAAAAATGAATTCGCGGAATATTATAAATGCGAAAGTAACTCTGTCTGTATGCTACACAATTTCGCCAAAAATACTGAACCGATTTAAATGAAATTTGGTACAGAGATGGTCTAGAGCCTGAGAAAGGACATAGGCTACTTTTTAATACAAAAAAAGGGTTGTAAGGGGTTGAAATAGGAAAGTTTGTGCGGAAATTCCGTAATTATTAAAGATAGAAGCTTGAAACTTATTTTTTAGGCTTTTGATTAGATATAAATAAATACGACATTCAATGTTTGTCAAAATTTTACCCTAAAGGGGGTAAAAATAAGGAATGAAAGTTTTTGTGTAATGACGTCGTCCAAAAATCTTACGGCCCAGAAAATTAAAATATTAAGTGTAAAAAGTTATAGAGGTTTTGTTTATTTGGGTCAATAAAAGTAGTTGAATACTAAGCTATATAAACTATTTTAAACTATAATTAAACTATATTAATCTATAATATTATAAATGCGAAAGTAACTGTGTATGTCTGTGTGTTACGCAATCACGCCTAAACTACAGAACCGATTTAAATGAGAATTTGGTACAGAGATAGATAAGTAGATATCAAGCTAGAGGCTTGAAACTTATTTTTTAGGCTTTTGATTAGATATAAATACGACACTTAAAGTCTGTAAAAATTTTACCCTAAAAGGGGCAAAAATATGGAATGAAAGTTTTTGTGTAATGACGTCGGCAAAAAGGCTTACGGCCCAGAAAATAAAAATATAGAAGAAAAAAATTTTAAACGCTGCCGAAAGTCACTATTCCACGCAGAGCTAGTTATTTTATAAAAGAGTATCGAAGAATCCCCGTTCATGAGGTCTTATAATAATTCTAATATTTTCTATTTACTAATATGTAAAAATGATCGTTTTATTTTAGGGCATGCACAAAACTTCAAATTTTTGCATCTAGGCTCATATTAATCAGATATTTTTACTGTGTCTGTAATTTTTGTTTTACAGCTTACGTAGCCATAACTGTAAGTATTTCTTTTATTACATTCACATTGATACTAGAAACTAACACTTGATGAAACTTATCCACCTGCAAAAACAAGAATTTCAAAAAAAAAAATATTGTATCACTACAATTGTTTTACCACACAGTAATTTCTTGAAACTTTGTTGTTTTTGCAATTCATTATATTATATATTTCTTCTGTTTTTTAACAATTATTAAAAATGTTTACTATGCCTAAAAAGATTTCGTCCCTTTCAAGCGTTTTGTCGTTTTTTGCGAATTACATCTAAGGTGCTGATTTGATCATAATATAAAGGATCCCCCAACCCAACGCGAATTATTCGCATCGGATTCGTGACGGAAATTCCGCTGCGAAATTCGTAGCGGAATCGGAAGAAGGTCTCACACCAAAGCGAATATAATCGCGTCATTTATTATGTTATATCACGTTATTATATTACCAAAAAGTTTAATGAACGTTAGTGCTTGAAAGGAAAATCAAGAGATATTTAGTTAGAACAAAGAAAATGTATTCATCGTCTGATGAAGAAGAAGCACTATTATTCCTTGCAATGGAAGAAGAGAAGTTAAAGTAAAATAATTTTTATTAATATCCCAAAATTAGTGTTTAGCGTATTACGTATTTCACCTTAGGAAAAAAAGAAAATGGATTTACAAAATTAACCAAGAAATGCAATAATATGGCGAATTCCACACATTAGTGCCACAATTAAGAAAAGACGAGAAGCGATTTTATATTTATTTTAGAATGACAGTTGCTTGTTTTCATGAACTTTTACACCTTATAGAAAATCATATTCGAAAATTAGACTTACTTACCATTTTCGTCTAGTTCTTCTCCTATTTTGCACCAAACCTTATCCTTTTTCCTAATATTTTTATAGTCTTCGTGAGAAAGGTTATACAATGTCGGGCACTTTCGAACTAATTCAATAATTCGCTCCATTTCGATATTTTTCACTTATTATTAGATATTATATATTTTAATAATAATAAAAACGTGAAATAAGAACTACACGGATTCGGACAAAAAACGCATCTGATTGCGAACTAAGTTTCCGTGCGAATAAATACGCAGATAAATCGCAGCCAAAACGAAGAAATCCGCACTGGTTTGAATTTGTCTATTTACCGCAGTGAAAACAATATGTCGCGATTCGCATGCGGCACGAATATTCGCAACTGTTGCGATTTTTCCGCGTTGGTTTGGGGGATCCTTTAATGTAACTACATAGTTAAGAGACCATAGTAGAATAAAAAGAAAAGTATTTTGCTTTAAAAATATTAATTAAACATAAAAAACACTTTATTAATATTTTTTGAATTGTGGAAAATTCAATTAAAACGAGTTTTAGGCGAATGAAATGAATGGCGATTCAATTAATATGGTAATGTTTTTGTCCATAACATATACAGACTTATTCTTTTTCTGCTGGACAGGAAATCAACTATTTGAACATGTAAGAATTCTTAAACTGATGAACCTTGACTATTGGGTGCGCAGAGACTTAACTCCACCCATTACTAACTAAGTCGCTATAGGCATAAGCTCCGCCTCTGGGCGTTTTTGCGCATTTTAAGGTTCATAAGATTTCTACAAAATTATTCTTTTATTGGCTGAGGCTGTGAAATTGGGCGTTTGGAGCAGTCAGTGGCCAGATTTTAATTTAGAATCTAAAAAACTATGCCATTTGATGATGCTAAGAGCTGAAAAGGCTCTTGTTGTAAAAGTAGGAGGTGTTGTCGCCCTCGACATGGAACAATTCGTTTGGGTAATGGATTTTATTAAATTATTTATCAGTGGACTGAATATGTTTTGTTTCAGGTTATTCGTCAATCTTTTTCGAATATTGCTGTATTAAGGCAAGTTTCACAACACGAGTAATCTATTGACTATTGATATATTCTCTATTGTGGTTTGAAAGTTACCTACCTACATTAGAACTTTTAATCGTAGTATTTTGTAGACGTAGGTATTTATTGAACTGCAGTAATTTAAAAATGTAAACTTATATGTACCTACAGTTATGATATATTGTCAGTGGTAGGATAGAAATAAAATAAAAAATAGAAATTCAATACTAAGTGGTTGTTATAGTATTTAATTTCCTGAATGTTTTTATCTACAACATCTAGTTAATGTACGATAGCTATTGTAAAACGTAAAAAATTCAAATAAAGATGACCACAAAAGATTTTGGTTATTTTTAAAAAAATATGGAAATAACAGGTGTACTAACACCACTGAACAAAAAGTCTACATTATTAAATATTACGAAAATGTTAATATCAAGATTGGTACTGTTCCTGGCCTCCCTTTCTTGCATAATAAGTTTTGTGTTAAATTATTCCAATTTTAAAAAGATAAGCGCAGATGTACCATCCGCAGCCGGAATACTTTTGTCGTAATATATATACTATAATATAATATATTATATATATAATATATATATATATATATATATTATAATATAATAAAACAGTTGGGAGTATCTATATTAATCGAAAGAGGATAAAAGAATGAATCGATTGAAAAAATAAAATATGGCAGATGCCATTTGAAAAAACGAACTTATTCGTGTTTGAAGTTCTTAAACTTTAGAATTTTATTTCGAACGCCCTGTATAAATTATTTAGTTCAATTTAGTCAAGGCGTTAGCACTAATATTCAGCTATTACTAGTAAAAATTTCAACACTCTAAGTCGTATTTTGTGGAAGTTGTGATTTTTTATAATTTGGGTTGCGGTAGCGATTTTTTTTCTATAAATTAAATTAACTCAGAAACCGATCGTCATAGGTGTACAAGTTGGTTATCAAACTTACCTTAGAATTACACGTTTTATTTGAATTCAGCGTAAAAAATATACCATTCCATTTAAAATAACTTAGTTGGTATCGACTTCCGGTATAACCGGATGTAAATCGAACTTGAAAATATTTTTAAAAGAAGCGGCATAAACAATAACCAAATGAGCCCAAGTTTCAGAATTGAATTCCTTCTACTAATTCATATACTTCTAATAGCTCATCAACTTTAAGAACCCTGTATACCTACCAAAATAACATCCTTTTACAGTTTTTGTCTGTCTGTCTGTCTGTATGTCTGTTTGTTCCGGCTAATTTCTGAAACGGTTGGAGTAACTTAGGAGTAACTTAGGCTAGTTTTATTTAAGAAAAGAAAAGAAAAACAAACAAATAAGGTCATACAAAAAAACAATTAAAACCAATGAAATATTGAATAATTAATAAATGAGCTTTGTTTTCATTACATACAACGTAGGTACGTTTAATGGCACAAAGATTTGTATGTGCCATGTTTTTAACCCGGGAAGCGCCGGGTTTCGCAGCTAGTTAATAATAATAGTCTACTAAGTGCTTTTTATTTTACTTTCTATATTAGACTATTTACTACAATGTTTTATGTAACAAAAAATAGATTCCAATTTTAAAAAGTAGCAACCAAGGTTAATTTAGATGAACGAAGAAGATATACTAAGCTTGTATTGCTATCTATTATTTTTAAAAAGATTACCAATTAATAATAAAGACTTTCCCAATCTGTTATAGATACTAATAAATGAGTATTGGTTGTAGGATATGCACGTTATTGCAGAAACTTTCATTAAGAATTATATTAATTCGTTATTTCTTTTGTGCCTGCACTATGTGTTTTGATGCATATATCGCCATAACCGTAAGTAACAAAAAATTTTCTGCAATTACTTAAATTTTTTTCTGCTCCTATTTACTCACATATCCACTTCTAGTATCTTGCTGCTTAATAACGGATCCATCATAAACAGACCAGTGCTGAAGCCTTCAAAAACCGTAAAAAGTGAAAACAAATTATAGTAGAATGAAACCCATTGGAAAAGGAAGAGAATATAACAGAAATGAAAGGAAAAATAATTTACGGGCGATTTGAGGTTGGGAAGGGGTAGAGGAGAGTTTTTAAGGGTAAAAAATGGTTTGCCTTGATTTCCGGAAAAACTACAAATTTTATGGAAAAAAGTTAAATGGCAAAGTTGTAGGTAATAAAAAGATCTACACTTTTTTCATATAACATCAAAATTTATTTGAAAAATTCAAATAACCAACTTTTTAGCTTTTTATTTTTCTTTTACAAAAAAAATTTGGTGAAAACTTACCTATTTATGTCCCAAACACGCTGTAATTTTTTTGATTTGAAATATGTATTTTTTCACCTTATTTTTACTTAATATCAAAAAAGCAACCCAATTTTCAATCGAAAATTCTCACGTCAAAATATCTGCTTTTTTAAAAACGTTGGTGGGCTTTTTCTCCGTTGAAATCTCTACTGTCTGATGGTGTGAAAAAAAATACCGACCAAGTGCGAGTCGAACTCGCGCACCGAGGGTTCCGTACAAACCTGTATATAGATATATGATGTAACTAAAAATTTAAGGTTTTCGGAATTTTTCCTTTATATGTGCTATAAAACATTGCTTCATGCCAAATTTCAAGATTCTAAATCGACTGGAAGTACCCTTTAGGTTTTGATTCCCTTGCGAGTAGTTGCGAGTTTGAAAATATGCGGCTTAAATTGCTGTTTATTTTGATTGCGTTGACATAGAAGTTTGATTTTGTTACAGCTTAAAGGTATTATAGACCTGAGTATTTGATATGAATTTCAATTTAATACCTCTACGCGTTCATGAGGAAAGGGGTAGTAACTTTAAAATTATTAAAAATATTTTTATTATATGATGTAACTAAAAATTTACGGTTTTCGCAATTTTTCCTTTATCTGTGCTATAAGACGTTGCTTCGTACCAAATTTCAAGATTCTGAGTTCACGGGAAGTACCCTGTAGGTTTTGATTTGAAAATTTGCGGAAATTTGCGGCACAAACGGCTGTATCTTTTGATTGCGTTGGCTTAGAAGTTTGATTTTTTCACAGCTTCAAGGGACAATAGACCTGAGTATTTGGAAATAAATTTAAGCTTGATACCTCCACGCGTTACTGAGAAAAAGGGTCTTGACAGACGGACGGACGGACAACGAAGTGAAAAGCGGAACCCTTGCTTTTTTTTTGAGGTGCGGAACCCTAAAAATATACCTACATTAATATAGTTTTTCCGGAAATCAAGGAAAACCGTCTTTTACCCTTAAAAAACTCACCCCCTTCTTCTTCCCGACTTCAGATCGCCCGTAAATTATTTTTCCTTTCATTTTTAGGGTTCCGCGCCTCAAAAGCAAAAAGCGGAACTCTTATAGGATCACTTCGTTGTCCGTCCGTCCGTCTGTCAAGATCCTTTTTCTCAGGAACGCGTGGAGGTATCAAGCTAAAATTTATACCAAATACTCAGGTCTATTGTCCCTTGGAGCTGTGAATAAATCAATCTTCTATGTCAACGCAATCAAAAGAAACAGCAATTTAAGCCGCATATTTTCAAACTCGCAACTACTCGCAAGGGAATCAAAACCTAAAGGGTACTTCCAGTCGATTTAGAATCTTGAAATTTGGCATGAAGCAATGTTTTATAGCACATATAAAGGAAAAATTCCGAAAACCTTAAATTTTTAGTTACATCACATATCTATATACAGGTTTGTACGGAACCCTCGGTGCGCGAGTTCGACTCGCACTTGGCCGGTATTTTTATTATATTCTCTTCCTTTTCCAATGGATTTCATCCTACTATAATTTTTTTTGGTTTCAAAAATTATCGACCCTGGTTTAAAATTGGTGTCGTTTGTCGAATGGTTTCCGGGCTGGTTCCCACGTTGTCCGTTTACTTGTCTTCTACTTATTTTCCTCATTTCTGTAACTACCCATATAATAATTATAGATCAAATTTTTAGGTGAACGAAATAAATGGCGAATTAGTTAACATGGTCTTATATTTAGTCATAACATTCACCCACTTGTTCTTTTTCTTCTGGGCAGGAGAAAAGTTAACCGAACATGTAAGGAATTACATCCTTTGGCTTTCCAGTTTTTCTGGTCTAGAAAGCATTTAAATTTAAAGCACCAATTAAAACGAATATTGATTTTGGATTAAAATAATATCCTTAAGAATAAAATTTACTTAACTTTTCGTTTTCGTTAAAGAAGTACCTAATTTGACGATGACACTTGGTCAAACATAATGAATATAATAACAGAAAAACACTTGGAGAGGTTTCACAAACTTTTTATTAAATCTCAATGTACATTTTGCCTTGTTAGGGCATCTTCAGGATTATTTACATGTACTGAAGTTACTAATAATAAATTGCTTATATGTTAAATAGGTGATTTAAACTAATTTGGGATCTATATAATAAACAGACTTCCGGACTTTCGTCCCATTTAATCAGTAATGATCACACTTCTACCAAAAATAATATTAAATTGTGACATCATTTGCCAGGGGGAAAAATATTGGACCATTATGAAGTTTTAGAAATAAAAAAAGCCATCATACAAAACAAAGCGCCTGCTAATGACCAACTGCAATTTGGCCCCAATTCCCTCCTTGATCGCAACTTAGTTTAAATCACCTATTTATAAGCTATTTATTATCTATTAGTAACTTCAGTACATGTAAATACTCCTGAAGATGCCCTAACAAGGCGAAATGTACATTGAGATCTAATAAAAATTTTGTGAATTTTCTATTATTATATTTAGTTTTTGTGTTTGTTTACAGGCTGAAGCAGTAAAATTGGGCGTTTGGAAAAGCCACTGGCCAGATTTTGATTTCAAATCTAAAAAACTATGCCAATTTATAATGTTAAGAGCAGAAAAACCTGCTGTGGTTAAAGCTGGGAGTATTTTGAATCTTAACAGACAAAATTTCCTTTGGGTGAAGAAATACATACATACATTCAGTTACCAGTAACAATTAGATTATATTGTTTAATATATTTCAGATTGTTCGACAATCGTTTTCAAACGTTGCTGTGTTAAGGCAAATTGCTCAGCACGAGTGAAGAATTTGGATGGAATTCAAAAATGAATTCGCCTAAGGGGGTTTTAGTAGTTTGGGTGTATTCAAAATTCATTATAAGTCCTGGCATTAAATGTAACATGTCCAAAAAGTTGACTCAACAATTTTGGAATGGAAAAAATAAGTGCCAAAATGTGCCCAAAATGTGCTACGTACAAAAAGGAAATTATTCAAAAAACTTAACTTTTACGACTAGGTCATTTAGTTAGCCCCACAACATCACTTCATTAAAACCAAACCAATTGTGTTGTAATGTGCTCAAGATGTGCTATCATGTGCCATTGAAAAAAAATATTTACTTGAAAAATTGAATTTTTATTGAGACATCCTTTTTGTATAATTTTAAATAAAACAAATGGAATGTTTTCACCAATTTATTGAATACCTGACATGTTTCGGTCACACGACCATTATCGAAGAGTAAATTCTATACTAAAAGCTTAAAACGAATACAGCCATATTTATACCTTACTTAAAATAAGTGGGGAGTCTACAAAATTCAAATCTACTTGGTTGTTAACCAATTCCATTCTTTTCGCAAGGGCTTTTTTAATTTCAAGTGTTTCGAGAAGAGACAATTTTCTACTTTTGCTGACACCACTGTGAAGAACGACAATATTATCCATATCTAAATGGTGATTTAAAGAAACACAATGTTCAGAAAAACCAGTTTTTATGTTATTTTTATCAATATTTCTTAAATGTTCTTTAATTCTTGTGTTGATGGCTCTGCCACTTTGCCCGATGTAACAGGCATTACAAGTGTTGCAATTTATTTTGTACACGCCACTTTTTTCCAAAATAACTGACTTGGGTTTGAATTTTGACAAGATCGAACTTAAATTATAATTATTATTTTCAACTAAAGTTATGTTATATTTGTTAAAAACATTCTTAAATTTAAAGTTGAAATGATTTATGTATCTGATTGACGCAAACAATGGATTTTTTGTGGGTGGAGTTAAACTGTTATTATAAAGAAGTTGCAATGATGTTTTCCTTTGTTTTTTGTGAAGTAACTTTTCTATGATATCAGGGTTAAATCCGTTATTCAACGCAATATGTTTTATGATATACTCAAAGACGGATAAAGGTGTTTTTAATAATCTGTTTAGTAAGGAATGAAAAACGGCTAATTTAGTATTTAGGGGATGATTAGAATCAGCAGGAATAATGGTATCTGTGTGAGTAGGTTTTCTGTAAATTTTAAAAGTTAATTTGTTATTTAGATTAGTAATTGTGAGATCTAAAAAGTTTATGGTGTTATTGACCTCTTTTTCAGTGGTAAATTGGATGTCCTTATCAATAGTGTTTAGAAAAATTGAGAAATTATTTAATTGTCTCTGTGTACCAGTCCACACACAGATGATATCATCAACATAACGTTTGAATACACAGATATTCATAATTAGGTTGTTGTTTGAACTGAATAAACATTCTTCGAAATAGGATAAATAGATTTCAGCTAATACAGGGGATAAAGGAGACCCCATAGGGAGTCCGTGGTTTTGTTTATAGTACTTGTTATTGAACATAAAGTAGTTTTGACTGATGCATAATTTTAATAAAGATAACAGGTCAGAAGCTTGCGTTTTGTTGAATTCGACGTTATTATTGATTTTACCTTCTAAAATTGACATTAATTTTGGTACAGGGACTGAGGTGAATAAACTTTTTACATCAAAGGAAACTAAGATGGAATTATTAGGTAAACTGAGATCTTGTACTTGGTTAATAAAGTCTTGGGTATTTTTTATAGAATAAGGAGATGCACAATTAAAATTGTTGAGTAAAATATTATTGGTAAAATTTACAGAAAACCTACTCACACAGATACCATTATTCCTGCTGATTCTAATCATCCCCTAAATACTAAATTAGCCGTTTTTCATTCCTTACTAAACAGATTATTAAAAACACCTTTATCCGTCTTTGAGTATATCATAAAACATATTGCGTTGAATAACGGATTTAACCCTGATATCATAGAAAAGTTACTTCACAAAAAACAAAGGAAAACATCATTGCAACTTCTTTATAATAACAGTTTAACTCCACCCACAAAAAATCCATTGTTTGCGTCAATCAGATACATAAATCATTTCAACTTTAAATTTAAGAATGTTTTTAACAAATATAACATAACTTTAGTTGAAAATAATAATTATAATTTAAGTTCGATCTTGTCAAAATTCAAACCCAAGTCAGTTATTTTGGAAAAAAGTGGCGTGTACAAAATAAATTGCAACACTTGTAATGCCTGTTACATCGGGCAAAGTGGCAGAGCCATCAACACAAGAATTAAAGAACATTTAAGAAATATTGATAAAAATAACATAAAAACTGGTTTTTCTGAACATTGTGTTTCTTTAAATCACCATTTAGATATGGATAATATTGTCGTTCTTCACAGTGGTGTCAGCAAAAGTAGAAAATTGTCTCTTCTCGAAACACTTGAAATTAAAAAAGCCCTTGCGAAAAGAATGGAATTGGTTAACAACCAAGTAGATTTGAATTTTGTAGACTCCCCACTTATTTTAAGTTAGGTATAAATATGGCTGTATTAGTTTTAAGCTTTTAGTATAGAATTTACTCTTACCTTCGATAATGGTCGTGTGACCGAAACATGTCAGGTATTCAATAAATTGGTGAAAACATTCCATTTACCTCTAGCAGACTATCTTTTACAGGCTAAGGCTGTAAATTCAGATATTAGTAGTAGTAGTAGATAACATATTTTGTGTATTGTAAAATATTTAAGATTATTTTAAATCTTTTTCTAACATTGTTTTACAACAAAATTGAAAAATCGAACTGCTAGTTATTCAAATATTGATCAATAATAGTTTAAAATTTACATGAAGAACTTTTAATCATGGTGTATTGTAGACGTACTGCACTGATTTAAAAATGTAAACTTCTCTGTAAAGTTATATTACATACAATGCTAATGGTATGATATTATATTAATAAAGCTTTTTATTTCCTGAATGTTTTTATCCACAGTATTTTTTTTACAATTGTAAATTAGTCTTATGATAACAAAAAACTAGATTTTATTTACTGCAGCTATTATAACACGTAAAAATAAACGTAACATAAAGATGCATACAAAAGATTATGATTATTTTTTAAAAGTTATGGAAATAACAGGTGTAGTAATGCTACTAAACGAAAAGCCCACATTTTTAAATATTATTAAACTATTGATGTTAAGACTGGTACTGTTTCTGGCCTCTGTTTCTTGTATAATAAACATTATAATGAATATTTCTAATTTTAAAAAGATATTGGCCGATTTACCAAATACATTAGGGGCATTGTTGGCATTCACTACAAGTGTTGAGATCCTTACTCAAAAATCAAATTTAAAAATATTCCTCAAGAATTTCGATGAACTTGTTCGGCAAAGAGGAGAATTTACTGAAGAATCAAAATTTAAAGGTAAGAAATTGTCTCAACCAAGTTCATTAATTACTCATAAACAGATATTTACAGGCGATTCTATTCTACGACTAGATAAACATTCGGTTAAACTCTTTAAAGGATTTATATTATTTTGGACAATTTCTGCATCATCTTTTTTGTTGTATCCTTTAATAACGGGCAATCCAGATCCACCAATGACATGTGGTTATTATCCATTTGATTCAAACAAATATTACTGGATTATTTTTATAACTCAACTTATTGTTCTTGGTTATTGTGTTGTGCAGGGTTTATTAACGCAATTCTTTGTCGTGAAAGCAATAGCATTGATTTGTAGAGAGTTTTCTATTTTAACACATTTCTTAGAACATGTTCAGGGCACACCTGACGAATGCCAGAGAAAGTTGAAGAAATGCATCCAGCACCACGATGGAATTCTAAAGTAAGCAACTTTTTTTTGTTAAAAATGTTATTTGATTGATAGATAGTACCAGTTAAATAACACCTACTCATCAAAAGAACAAATGTTTTTTCAAACAATCAAATTTGAATGGTTTTATATTTTTAACGGTTTCAGCAATCCATAATAAGTACTTACACAGGATTGTTATTTGTAGGATATGTACAACGTTGGAAAAGCTTACATTGGGAATTATATTTATTCGTTATTTCTTTTGTGCCTGCAATATATGTTTTATTGCCTATACCGCCATAACAGTAAGTAAACAAAAAATATTTTCTACCAACACTTTCTCTAATCCTATATTTACCTCGGGATCCACTCTTAGTATGTCCCTAATTGATCCTTCATGTCTCAGGATGTTTCCTACCAACAACTAATTTATTCGTTATTTTATTGATTTCCACAGTTTAGACTCTTATTTTCCTCATTTCTGTACCCACATAATAAGTGGGGATCAAATTTTTAGGTGAACGAAATAAACGGCGAATTAGTTAAAATGGTCTTTTATTTGGTCGTAACATTCATCGAGTTGTTCTTTTTTTTCTGGGCAGGAGAAAAGTTAACCGAACATGTAAGGAATTACCTTATTCTTTGGCGTTCTAGTTTTTTTTTGGTCTAGAAAGCATTTAAATCTAAAGCACCAAATGAAACGAATATTGCACATTGAGTTAAAATAATATACTTATAAGAATTAAAATTATAAATTAAAACTTTTCGTTTTTGTGTTTGTTTACAGGCTGAAGCAGTAAAATTGGGCGTTTGGAGAAGCGACTGGCCAGATTTTGATTTAAAATCTAAAAAATTATGCCAATTTATAATGTTAAGAGCAGAGAAACCTGTTATAATAAAAGCTGGGACTATTTTCACTCTTAACAGTCAACATTTCCTTTGGGTAAAGAAATACATACAAACATATTCAGTTACCAGTAACAATAAGATTATTTTGTTGAATATATATTTCAGGTTGTTCGACAATCGTTTTCAAACGTTACTGTGTTAAGGCAAATTGCTCAGCACGAGTGAAGAATTTAGATCGAATTAAAAAGGAAAACGTCCATGGGGGTTTTAATAGTTTGGGTGTAATAAAAAGATAGTTACCTATTAATTAAAAGTTTATTTATAGTTTTCATCGGATGTGTGCCGCTTAATTTTCTCTAATAATAATGAGCAACAATATTTTTTTTATGCACTTTTAATTTGTATTATGGTTTCTGTCATTTAGCAACACCAAGAACAAAACCAAGACATATATTTGCTTGAAAGTTTAAGAATTTGGCTTATGCACAAACCTCATGCAAAATCTCACTTAAATTTTAATACAAAATAGATCACGAAAGGTCTTCAATTACAAAAATAAAAATTGGCCTCGCAAGGACAAAGCTAATGTTAAAGGATAATGTCCAAAATGAAAATTAAGACCAAATGTGCTACACAAAAACCAAGAACATTGTATTATAGTGGATTTCATTTATAACGACTTTTAGTTATACCGACAAAAAAGTCCTTTGAATTTAAGGAGTAATTTAAGAAGAAAATTTGGCTGTAACGACCTCGGATGTAACGTCGATTTCGGTTTTAGCGACTAATTTTAATAAACTATAAATTACAAGATGCTAGAAATCTCATACTGACTGATATTGCGATCGAGTCTAAACACAAAACTTTTTTATCAATTGTTTACATTCACAGATAGTTAGCAGTTGTACTTAGTAATTGTTTATAAATGTTAAGGTTGATAAAATTAAATCTAAGAATTAATTAAAGAATTAAAGAAAAAATTAAAGAATTAAATCTAAAAATTAGTTAGTGGGTACTTTTCTTGCCTAATTTCCTTCTTTCATTCTTTTTCTCTTTCTTTTTATATAGCGACTTCCGGATATAGCGACGGAATTTAGTGGTCCTTTCATCGTCGTTATAAGCGAAATATACTGTAGACTTCTTTTGGTTTTAAGTTTGTTCAAAACTACTTAGGGGACGTCCTTTAATTATGTGAAGTGTTTTCTTTCTAGTGAGATTTGGTAAGAAGTGGTGGGATTCCTCCCTATCTACATTCTTTAAGACTTACCCATTGATGAATTTTAAATCAAACCTGGAAAAGAAATAAAAATTCTTTGAATTAGAAAATTGACGTGAGATTCTCAACAATTTGCCCTTCATTTCATTGTAATTTTGCCGGACCATTTGTTTCTCTTTTTGAGATCACGCAATTGGTACAGGGATAGTCTAGAGCCTGAGAAAGGACATAGGCTACTTTTTTATGCGAAAAAAGGGCTGTAAGGGGTTGAAATAGGGGATGAAATTTTGTATGGAAATTACGTCATTTTTAAAGCTAGAACCTTAAAACTTATTTTTTAGGCTTTTGATTAGATTTAAATACGACATTCAAAGTTTTGTAAAAATTTTACCCTAAAGGGGGAAAGTTTTTGTGTGACGATGTCGGCAAAAAAGCTTACGGACCAGAAAATAAAAATATAGAAGAAAAAAATTAAAAATGCTGCCGAAAGCCATGCAGACGAAGTCGCGGGCACAGCTAGTAGAAAATAAAACAGCAAAAATAACAAAAAGAAAAAGCACTGGAGATGATCTGTGAATTTCTTGCTGAAGAAAAGTTAAAAAGTAAATTTCATGTCTAAAATTTCTTGTAGAAATGTATTTATTGTAAATATGCAGTTTGATTTTATTATTAATCCACAGTTTGATAAAAAATTCAACCACGTAAACTTCAATGCTTCAATTATTTTAGCTTGTGGGTCGAGAACTTGACCGACTGTTGTACAAAGACGTGTCAAATTAAAAACTGTGTCGTTATAGTCCTAAAAAGTCTGCCTGGTCAGGTGCTGTTTTTATTTAACTAATATTAATTTTACAATATTTACTAAGTAAAGATCAGCAAAATAGCGATTTTATTATAGGTACTTGCATCACATTAGTTTATTTGAATTAACTACCAATTTAGTTAGGAGCCTGCAAATAAAAAAAGTATGCACACAAAATAATAAATAAAAATAAACTTATGCTTAATCATTTTTTCAATTGGAGCAGAAATTAACAGTTAAAAAAGCAAACACGTTTTATTATTGCTCATTAACGTTTTATTAATACATAAAATATTTTGCATTTATTACAATATAATAAATAACCTTTAAGTTATTCTAATATTTGTTAAAGTTGTAAGTAGTAAAACACAAATGTTTATGGTCATTTTCATCTATTTATTCAAAATAAATTTACCTTTTTACAATGTTTTTTTAACTATATTTCTATTATGTTTAATGCTTATGCCAATACCTATGTTGGTATTGTGGAAACGCCTTTTAAACTGTTTCCAATATTAAGTATTTTGGTGGCGTATTGTACAGCATCATGTACTGTTGGGAACATTTTTATTGAGCTTTTGTGCTCAATTAATTCACATTTCTTCATTTTTTCGTATGCAGGACCTACAAGGAATTATATAAATAATAAAAACAATTTAAAAACAATTTGAATACCTGAACAAGCCGCTAATAGAACTGGTATATCGATTTTTGAAAACTGTTGTACGATTTGTTTTATTGTGGAAATCCCTGCGGCGTCTAAGTAGCTTAAAGCTGAAAAATCTAAAACTAAACAATGTATTCCTTTTGTTATTTTTTTTTGCATTTTTTCGATTTTTTCGCAGTTTTTCATCGTTTTCATATCGGGCAAGTCCTGAAAAACAATGAAGAGAATTAGATAATTGTTGCAATATATTAAGAAAAAAAGTACTGACCAAATGTTGGTACTTTTCCAATTTTTTTCTCGTTATCAACTCTTTTTGGGGGTCAACTCCGACGATTCTGAAAAGTTCGCTTCTGAATGTATTTTTTGACGCAAAATTTATTCCACCGCGGTAATGGAATATTTTGATTCCAGGGACTTCTGCCACCTAGGATTCGGTACAAAAAAAACCAATAAAGTAAAAGAAGTATAGACACTTTAATTAGCAAAGGAAATAATGCTCCGTATTTTAAAAAGTGTTTTGCACAATTTCTAGAAATTCTTATGTCCTTCCATACAAAATTAAGTAATTTAAAAAAAATTCGGGGTAAAAGTTTTAGGGGGTTGTTAATTTTCCAGATGCCTTTCTTAAAAACAAATTGCCCCTTTATAGGAAATAATTGAAAATTTTTTAAATTAGTTCATTTTGTATGGAAGGACATAAGAATTATTAAAATGAGTTTCCATCAAGTGAATGTGGAAAGAATTAATCATAATTCTAGTTGAACCCTTCAGGTATAGGCTCCTAAAGGATTTTCTTTTATATATAAGCGCGTGTGAGTAATCCTACAATCACTCTCATTTTTTATTCTTCTACTTCGACTTGTTAAGGTGTAGAAGTAACATTTTTAAACTCTTCAACCATCGTAAATCCTGTTGTTGTTTTCTTACTAGGGAAGGTTTGATGTGGGGGTTGCTGTATGATTTCCCGTTTCCTTTGCTTCCCCTTTTATGGGTGATGATGTAAGACACCCTACGTATTTTATTATAATTATACCCCCTGAAGCATAGTTGGGGTATATAATAACACCACAAACCGGAATTGTCCGATCACCCATCCAAGTACTGACCAGAACGAACGTTGCTTAACTTTGATATCAATTAATGGGCATCGAAGGTACTGCGCTAAACCGTTCTACTGACATTTTTTTTATTTTTACGTATATATTTTTATTCTACCAGCATTTGTGTAACTATTTGTTTAATTTAATAGACCAGGGTTGATAATTTTTGAAACAAAAAAAATTATAGTAGGATGAAACCCATTGGAAAAGGAAGAGAATATTACAGAAATGCAAGGAAAATAATTTACGGGCGATCTGAGGTCGGGAAGGGGAAGGGGGTGAGTTTTTAGGGAGTAAAAAACGGTTTTCCTTGACTTCCGGAAAAACTACAAGTCATACGGAAAAAAGTTACATGGCAAAGTTATAGGTAATAAAAAGATCTACAACTTTTGTATTTACACTTTTGTCACAACCTCAAAATTTGTGTGAAAAATTCAAATAAGCGACTTTTTGGTTTTTATTTTCTTTTACAAAAAAAAATTTTTTTTCACGAAATTTGGTGAAAACTTACCTATTTAGGTCCCAACAACGCTGTAATTTTTTTGATTTGAAATATTTAGTTTTTCACCTTATTTTTACTTTATATCGAAAAAGCACCCTAATTTTCAATCGAAAATTCTCACGTCAAAATATCTGCTTTATTAAAAATGTTGGTGGGCTTTTTCTTCGTTGAAATCTCTACTTTCTCATGGTGTGAAAAAAAATATACATTACTATGGTAAGTTTTCTCAGAAAATGCAAAAAAACGAAAAAAACTAAATTAATTTTTAAAATATTATAATGAATAATGTAATCAGTATAAAGTATATGAATTCAATAGTACGATTTATATGTATATTTATATATTATGAGATTTTCTATGACATTAATGTAATTAGAATTTAATAAAACAACTTTTTTACTGAAACAAATAGCAATGGTCACATTTTTTATATAAAATTCCCTTCGTTTTTTGCATTTCTTGAGAAAACTTACCATAGTAATGTATATTTTTTTTCACACCAACAGAAAGTAGAGATTTCAGCCCACC
Source organism: Agrilus mali (assembly GCA_029378335.1). Classification (NCBI taxonomy): domain Eukaryota; kingdom Metazoa; phylum Arthropoda; class Insecta; order Coleoptera; family Buprestidae; genus Agrilus; species Agrilus mali. Next base: position 9,178,750 of record CM055663.1, on the reverse strand, counting down.
AACGTTTTTAAAAAAGCAGATATTTTGACGTGAGAATTTTCGATTGAAAATTAGGGTGCTTTTTCGATATTAAGTAAAAATAAGGTGAAAAAAGAAATATTTCAAATCAAAAAAATTACAGCATGTTTGGGACATAAATAGGTAAGTTTTCACCAAATTTCGTGAAAAAAATATTTTTTTTGTAAAAGAAAAATAAAAAACCAAAAAGTTGGTTATTTGAATTTTTCGCACAAATTTTGAGGTTATGTGAAAAAAGTGTAAATACAAAAGTTGTAGATCTTTTTATTACCTACAACTGTGCCATTTAACTTGTTTCCATAAGACTTGTAGTTTTTCCGGAAATCAAGGAAATCCGTTTTTTACCCTCAAAAACTTACCCCCTTCCCATTACCGACCTCAGATCGCCCGTAAATTATTTTTCCTTTCATTTCTGTTATATTCTCTTCCTTTTCCAATGGGTTTCATCCTACTATAATTTTGTTTGGTTTCAAAAATTATCCACCCTGGTCTATATGTAGGTCCAAAAGTTTGTTTTATTTTGGGAAATGCACCAAAATTCAAAATTTTGCATCGAGACTCATCCGCACCAAAGCTAGTACACTAACCGCTATTATTTATATTATTATAATACACAACCCTGTTTTACGTACCCCTTTGTATCTCGTTATATCCAAATAAAGATCAGTGTGTGGCAGATATCCAAGCAAGCATGCAAATGGTTTCAGACCAGAAATAAGTACACACACCAAAGATAAACAAATTCCAGTCAGCAACCCTACATCTACCCCTATGATAATTACTGATAAAAATGTACAGAGCCACACGGCAGCGTCGGCTTTGCTCAGTTTTAAAAATTTAAAAAAATCTTTCACGTTCATCAACATCCCTTTTACTGCAACTATTGTCAAGGCTGCAAGGACTGCCTATAAATAAGGATTTTCCTATATATTCTTTTAATAAATAAGTATGGATTGTTCTCACCTTTGGCAAGCATTCAAAAGCCGGCCCTAGCCACATTAAAACGAAAAACATAATCATGCAAGAAACTAGTGAAGCCAGTTGGGTTTTACCCCCAATCGTTTCTTGTATTACAGACCTAGATATCGCAGCACTGTAGGGTAAACAATTGAAAAATGAACCAAAAATATTCCCCGTTCCCTAAAAAATATAAATAAATAAATAAATTGTAGAAGTTTCTAGATAAAATAATTAGGTAGGTTTATATTCTTGAAACATCTCCTACCAGGGCAAGCAGTTCCTGATTGGCATCGATTTCATAATTAAGTTTCTGGGCAAAAATAAGGCCCATTGATAAGGTTAAAGCGTAAGATACAATTGCTATCATTAGGGAATCCATAAACACATCAGAAAATAACGCAAATTTGGGCAAAGTTGGTACAGGTATCCTAAAAAAAGGTTTTTAATATCTATTAATTAACTTGTTCCAACAATAAAATAAAAATTTTCTACCCTGTGGGAATTTTTCCGATGATTTGGACGTGATAATTCGATGAAAAATTAAGATATTTAGACAGCAATGTACCAACAACTACAGCAATTAGTTCCACAGGAACTGGGAACGAACAGTATTTAGAAAGTTTTGGCTAAAAAACAAAATAACTGTAAAAATTTAAGAAAAAATGTTTTTTTTTCACCTTAAGGATTTCGTTGTTGCACATAAGGACCCCAATTGTTATTACACTTATTATTAATACAACAAAATTAACAGAGGTGATCGCTCGGAAAATGTAGATGAAGGTCTACAACGACAAATTTAAATAAATTAAAAATATTTTCTGTTATCCCTAATATATCATAATTAAAATTTTAAATAAAACACAAATTTCAAAAAGATTTTAAAATTTTTGGTACAAAACATTCAAGTGACTGACTGCTTTCTTAAATTATTTCAATTCTTACGTATGTAATTTCAAAATATCCCGTAATTTTCGGTATCTCCACCCCCAACACATCCTTCAACTGAGATGTAAAGACCTGTATGGCTGCTGCTGTGGTAAATCCACTGACCAACGTATCTGACAATAAAACACTCAAAATTCCTAACCGAAATGCATACATAATCATCTAAAAAGATTAAAACTTTAACGATATTTTTTTAAGTAAAAAAAATATATATAATAAACCTGAATGAGTCCTACAAGAAATGAAACACTGGCCGCCACTTGGACAGGGGAATACCCTGTCGGTACAACAGGTTCGGTGGAATTATTGCTAATTGAAAGACTATTAGTAAAATAATAAGGGTCTGAGTTTTTTAATACAATTTTTCCTGCCATTAAACACACCACCGCAAATGATCCTAAAACGAGGTGATAAATTTCAAAATTGTCGGTTAAAAATTAAATTAAAAAGAAAAACGTACCCGTAGAATTATGCCTAGAAGTTCCCATTAAAAAATAAATGAGGACGGGGAAAAATCCCATGTATAGGCCACAAATGGCTGGTACGTTTCCCAAAAGGGCATACGCCATTCCTAAAGTATAAATAAATAGATATTTTACAAAAAAAAAAACCCAAATATCAATAAAAATAATCGACAGATATAATGAAATTTGAATCATGTCTTGTTCTAGTAGTAGGCTATATTTTTGATCTTAATACTGATCTAGATTAAAATTAGTCTTGACCCAACAGCAATGAATCTTGACAAGTGCCTAGACAAGTTTCTCGAGTATCTCATCTTGCTATTGTATAAAATCTCACAATATCTTGTCTTAGTTTTCAAGACAAGACAAGATTGATAAACTCTTGCCTTGCAATTGTATTGGATCTCATACAATAATCTTATCTTGGTTTGTAAGACAGCGCAGGATAATACACGGTCTATAAACTCTTGACTTGATAATATTTGCCATTGTAATGTCTTGATTTCCAAAATAACACAAGATGGTATTGATAAACCCCTGAACGTTGTTCATTTTGCTATTCTTTCGAACTTCATATAAGAATTTTGTTTTGGTTTGCAAAACAACACAAGACAAGACACGTTCGATAAACTGTTGACTTGTTCAACTTGTCATTGCATTAAACCTGTATGAGTTTTTTTTGACTTGGTTTTCAAGATAATACAACATGTTATTAATAAACTATTGAACATTATTCATCTTGCTATTTTTTTGAACATTGCACAAGAATTTTGTTTTAGTTTACAAAACAGCACAAGACAACACATGTTCGATAAACTCTTGACTTGTTCAACTTTCATTGCATTAAATTTTGTACGAGTTTTTTTTTTGACTTGGTTTTTAAGATAATACAACAAGTTAATAATAAACCCTTGAACATTATTCATCTTGATATTCTTTAGAACATCGTACAAGAATTTTGTTTTGGTTTGCAAAACAGCACAAGACAAGACACGTTCGGTTAACTCTTGACTTTTTCAACTTGCCATTGTATTGGAACTGTGAGTTTTCAAAACAACACAAGACAACATTGATAAATCCTTGAACATTGTTCATCTGGCTAGTATATGAGTATCTTGTCTTTGATATATGTATATATATTGTCTTAGTTTCCTAACCAAAATAACCCAAGACAGGTTTGATGAATTCATAATCTGTTCATTTTACTATTCTACTAAACATCACACGAGTATCTATTTTTAAATTTCACGACAACAAAAAATAAGATAAGATCGACAAATTCTTGACTTTTTCAGTTTACTATTGTATTGGATCTCATAGGGGGGTTTATCTTCTCTTGCAACATTGTTTTGGGTTTCAAGACAAGACTAGATTAGATTGATGAACACTTGACTTGAGTATCTTGCAGTTCTATTAAATCTCATATGAGTATCTTGTCTTGGTTTTCGAAACAATACAAGACAAGATAGAATAGATAAACACTTAACTTATTTACCTTACTGTTGTATTGCACATTATAAGAGTATCTTGTCTTTAGGTAACATTATCTTAGCTTTCAAAATTAGATAAGACGAAATAAACAGGTTCAATAAACTCTTGATTTTTTCATACTACTATAAGGATTTTATATGAATATCTTGTTTTTGATATTGGGTTGGTTTTCAACTCAACACAAGACAAGATAAGATAAGGTACCTTGTCTGATATTTTCTTGATTTTCAAGAATAGACAAGATTGATAAACTCTTGCCTTGGAATTGTTTTGGATCTCATACGATAATCTTATCTTGGTTAGTAAGACAAGACAGGATAATATACGGTCTATGAACTCTTGACTTGTTCAACTTGCCATTGTAATGTCTTGATTTCCAAAAGAACACAAGATGGTATTGATAAACCCCTGAATGTTATTCATTTTGCAATCCTTTCGAACTTTATATAAGAATTTTGTTTTGGTTTGCAAAACAGCACGAGACAAGACAAGCTAGGTAAACTCTTGACTTATTCAACTTGTCTCATGTGTGTTTTCAAAACAACACAAGACAGCACTGATAAACCCTTGAATATTGTTGATCTTGCTAGCATATGAATATCTTGTCTTTGATATCTATTGTCTTAGTTTCCTAACCAAAATAACCCAAGACAGGATTGATGAATTCATCATTTCTTAAATTTCAAGACAACAAAAAATAAGATAAGATCGATAAATTCTTGACTTTTTCAGCTTATCATTGTATTGGATCTCATAGGAGTGTTTATCTTCTTTTGTAACATTGTTTTAGCTTTCAAGACAAGACTAGATTACATTGATAGGCTCTTGACTTCATTATCTTGCAATTCTATTAAATCTCTTATAAGTATCTTGTCTTTGTTTTCGAAACAATACAAGACAAGATAGAATAGATAAACACTTAACTTATTTAACTTTCTGTTGTATTGCCCATTATAAGAGTACTACTATAAGGATTTTATATGAGTATCTTGTTTTTGATATTAGGTTGGTTTTCAACTCAACACAAGACAAGATAATATACCTTACTTTGATATTTTTTTGAGTTTCAAGATAATACAATAAAATCGACAAACTTTTGACTTGTTCATTTTACCGTTGATGCTGTATTAGTTTTATACAAAATATAAAACAAGGTAAGATTCAGAAACTCCTAACTCTTCTTGTAGTGTATTAACTAACCTTGGGGTATGTTCATAATTGCTACAGTAAATCCAGCCACAAGATCGCCAGTCAAATCTGTTTTCAAATGGTATTTTGAAAGCCATTTAATTGCCGGAATTACATTTAAAAGTACTTTTAATGGATTGCAGTTTTTGCAATTTTGAATATTCTCAGTAAAAGCTGAAGCAATTAAATTCGATCAAATTAATTTTGAGGGTTTGTACCTATTAATTTACTTACAGCTTTTCGGGGGTTTTTCGTAACCATATTCTGTATGTAATTGTTCTTGTTCATAAAGTGGTCTCTCTATTTTAACTACCAAAGGACTTGCATCTTCCATTTTTTAATTTAATAAAAATTAAATCTACAATTAAAATTAATTACACCAAGCTACAAATGACACAAAAAAATTATTCTCAAAAGATTAAATATTTAAACTTACCCCGAAAAGACACCCTTTTGTGGCACCGTACTACACAAAGAAAAAATGCAGAATGCCTGTTTTTGTACATTGTTTATATACGGATATATTGTTATATATACCCCCCTAAAATATTTTATTTGTTTGTTAACGGCGTTTATAGACTGCTTTCTTCCAAATGTTGAATGAGTGTAAAACTAACAGATAAAATACTACTTGTAAAATGTGACCAACTACGACGCATGAACTAATAATATTGGTTGTAAAATTTTGTACATACATACATACATATACATACCTAAGTACAAGGATAACACATTTATATTATTCAAATATAAGGGTGAAATGGCCAAAATAGAAAAATTACTGGAAATGTATGGCAATAAAGTGGTTAAAAATAGAAATTTGAAAAAACAATTGTGTCACATTTAGTTGTTAACCCAAGAGAATGTTGATGTCGTTTGCTTAAAAATACCTATAGTAAAAATTCCCTACAATAAAGGAATTATGTTTCTGAATGGTAAACTACCTAAGTTTCCTCATTGTAAAGCTCTTGAGTAGATTTTTATACATTTAGCCGTACCACCAGGTAGAACATAATATCATACAGACGTCGCAATTTTACTATTTTAGGAAACTATTAATTATGTGAGCTATTTTATAGTTTGTACTAAACTTTAACATTAATAATAAATAAATTTAAAAAAAATTAGGCAAAGTTTCTATTGTAACAAAGATTTTATAAATCAAAACTCAACGATGTTTAATGTTTATTAATTTAAAACCAATACCGACGTTTCGCCTTGTGGATAAGTTTTCTTCAATGGTAGGTTTTATAGTTAGAAATAATTATAAAATTCAAATACAGAACTAGTGTCAGGTACATGTTTGTCAATTCAACAAAAAATGCTTAAATGCACACAACACAATAATTAATAAACACTCAAAAAGGCAACACACTGTATACATATGTATCCACAAATATGTGCTTTTTAATTATTTATTTATAAATTTTTTTATTTCTGCAATTTTATAATTATTTCTAACCATTAAACTTATCATTGAAGAAGCTTTACACCACAAGGCGAAACGCCGGTGTTGGTTTTATATAAATAAGTGTTTCAAACACTGTTTAAAACACAATCTAAATAAAACATGGTTTAAATTAAAGTGATTTTAAAACAAAAATAAAAAGTAACATATTATTTATTTTTTAAATTTATTTGGCTAGAGAAGAATTACTGTTTATAGGTATGAAATAAGGAAACAATCTCACTCGTTACTAGAAGAAACCTCATTTATTTATTAGCTTGGATAATTCTTCTCACGAAATATTTTTAGACGACTGTAGTTTTTGGATCAAGAATTCGTGGTTTTCTTGAAAAATACGACGTGGTATAGGTAAATTCGTACAAATATCTTTAGCCTTTTTAAGGGTTCCGCACCTCAAAAGGAAAAAGCGGATCACTTTGTTGTCCGCCCGTCCGTCCGTCTGTCTCAGAAACGCGTGAAGGTAACAAGCTAAAATTTATACCAAATACTCAGGTCTATTGTCCTTTGGAGCTGTGAAAAAATCAAACTTCTAAGCTAACGCAATCAAAAGATACAGCCGTTTATGCCGCAAATTTCCGCAAATTTTCGAATCAAAACCTACAAAGTTCTTTTCGTGAACTCAGAATCTTGAAATTTGGTACGAAGCAACGTCTTATAGCACAGATAAAGGAAAAATTGCGAAAACCGTAAATTTTTAGTTACATCATATAATAAAAATATTTTTAATAATTTTAAAATTAGTACCCCTTTCCTCATGAACGTGTAGAGGTAAATACTCAGGTCTATAATACCATTAAGCTGTAACAAAATCAAACTTCTATGTGAACGCAATCAAAAGAAACAGCAATTTAAGCCGCATATTTTCAAACTCGCAACTACTCGCAAGGGAATCAAAACCTAAAGGGTACTTCCAGTCGATTTAGAATCTTGAAATTTGGCATGAAGCAATGTTTTATAGCAAATATAAAGGAAAAATTTTGAAAACCTTAAATTTTTGGTTACATCACATATATACAGGTTTGTACGGAACCCTGGGTGCGCGAGTTCGACTCGCACTTGGTCGGTATTGTTTTTAATATAGAAAATAAAAAAAAGCATGTCCAATAAATGCAATTTAAAGCTTTCGATCGGTGTGATGCTTTGTTAAAAAACTTTTGAGAATTCGGTTAATTTAAAACAATTTTCAAAGAAGTAGGAGATATTTTCAGATGGAAGTGCATGTGCGACACTAAAAAACAAAATAACGATGAAGAATCTACGTTCGGTAAACGTTTTGTATAGAGAATTGTCAGTTTAAAAAAAGTGTCTTAAATAAACGAGAAAAAAAGGTTTAAACATAAAAACATATGAACACATGTTTTAAACGTTTTGAACTGTTTCATTCAATAATTAATTAAAAAACTGTTTTTTTCCATCCCTGATTTTGCCCCTTGAACAGCTTTGAGTTTTAATTTCAAAAATGTATGTTTCACAAACACCCTCTATATTATAAAATTAATTAAAAAGTACGTTTTAATTGCAGAAATTTCTGACATTAAATAATCCTGCGTTCCTACATTTTTTCTAATTGAACATAACATATACTTAAGCTTTTATGTGAAATATTTATTAATTTTTTACAGTATCTTTATTTTCTGATTGCAAAAATTTTTTGATACCATTTTTTTAAAGTAGGACCTAAATTTGATTGTAGGTATCCAATAGGTGCGTCACTAAGTATATGTAAAAAGCTAAATATAAACATCAGTAGTACTTTTAACAACATTGTATAACTAATGATTTATTTTTATAATCCCTCCTGCTATAGGTACGTTTGTTTTGTACCTAACTATATAAATAGGTGTAAAAAAGAGGGTACACATTATAACGTATTATTTTTGTTCGCCTCTTTTATTATACGAATATGTTTACTTTTTAATACATTAGGTACAGTATTGGTGTTGTAACAATATATAAATTATCATTTACCTAATTAAAGCAAACTAGTAAAAACTGATTAATAACAAATTAGTACGCGGTTACTTCTATACAAAAAATGCAGTAAATATATAAAAAAACAACATAAATATATCAGATAAAGGATCTCAATCAGGTATATACAAGTTGATGTGTGGGAGTTGTAACAAAGCCTGCATGGGTCAAACTGGTAGATGCTTTAGAGAAAGAATAAATGAACACATAAACAGTTTCGAAAATAAAAAATTTATTTCAACATAGGCAACCCACTGAATAGAAAGTTCTCATAGGTTCAACGAAAATTTTTAAATTTGACACACCGAAAAGAAAGGTCTAAAATTAAACTTATTAGAAAGTCTCCAAATCAATAAATTCCCCGTTACTTAATTTGTAGCAGTTTATTGCTCAGAAAAATCCTCCCCACCTCGTGTTTCTAGTATATCTAAGTAATTTGTAATTTAGTTTAATTTAATAATACTCCTTCCACCTGAGGAAGCCATTGTCTTGTAACTATTTCCGTAGTAGACCAGGGTCTATAATTTTTGAAAGCAAAAAAAATTATAGTAGGATGAAACCCGTTGGAAAAGGAAGAGAATATAAGAGAAATGAAAGGAAAAATAATTTACGGGCGATCTGACGTCGGTAAGGGAAAGGGGGTGAGTTTTTAAGGGTAAAGAACGGTTTTTCTTGATTTCCTGAGAAAACTTACCATATTAATGTATATTTTTTTTTTCACACCATCTGAAAGTAAAGATTTCAAAGAAGAATAAGCCCACCAACGTTTTTAAAAAAGCAGATACTTTGATGTGAGAATTTTCGATTGAAAATTAGGGTGCTTTTTCAATATTAAGTAAAAATAAGGTGAAAAAATATCAAAAAAATACAGCGTGTTTGGGACATAAATAGGTAAGTATGAACCAAATTTCGTTAATTAGAAGTGTTGTAAAAGAAAAATAATAAACCAAAAGTTGGTTATTTGAATTTATCACATAAATTGTGAGGTTATTTGAAAAAAGTCTAAATACAAAAGTTGTAGATCTTTTTATTACCTACAAATTTGCCATTTAACTTTTTTCCATAAGACTTGTAATTTTTCCGGAAATCAAGGAAAACCGTTTTTTATCCTTAAAAACTCACTGCCTTTTCCTTCCCGACTTCAGATCGCCCGTAAATTATTTTTCCTTTCATTCCTATTATATTCTCTTCCTTTTCCAATGGGTTTCATCCTACTATAATGTTTTTCACTTTTTACTATTTTTGAAGGCTTCAGAACTGGTCTATAGTGGTGTTTTTATTTTATCAAAAATACTCTAGCAAAAATTTATTATTCATAATCTGAATCATAATTTGGAATCTAGATAACTATAGCAACTAAAAAAAAAAAAAGAAAAATATCCTTATGTGACACTTGTATAAGTTGACAAAAGTGCCTTATATGGATATGGATATGAAGAACAAGAAAATGGAATCCAGAAAGGATCCACTACAGGATGAGAACGTTGACCAAGGGAATGATATTGGCAATCTAGAAGACGAAGATGACGTAGGATTAGAAGTAACTATTGGTGTTTACATTTTCAAAATACTTAACATTTATTCCTTAGAATTATAATTTATAAGGATTTCTTTACAGGGACTCTACAAAAAACTTTTTTTTATCCAAATGCAAAGGATGGACGAATCGGTAAATTTGTGGTTGAATACACAGGAAAGAGAGATAAATGCATTGAGTGGCTGTTTTTTTAATGATGGTGTCAGGATAATAGATTTCGTTCTAGTCGTAGACTCAAAAGTTTTAGATGATGCTGAAAAAGTAGAGATATTTCAGGAATATATAAGCGGACTTAGACTGTATGGCTGTGAGTTTGAAGATGATAGAGGACAGGTGAATAACGAAACAAAATACCCCAAAATAATGTTTTTCGATTCGATTAGCTGTAGTGTAATACGAAACACTCTGTATATATAGTTGATAAGTATAATTGCTATTTGTGTAATAATACTTATGTACCTAGTTAGTATCTAGTTTTAGATTAGAAAAAATAGTGTGCTAGAACTGTAAGGAGGTCATCTGCAAGCTTGTAGATACATGCAAAGGTAAAATATAAGTAGTCAATAGTAATATAATAATAATAATCAATAATCAAGTTATTGAAAGAAATATGATCTGAACTGGTCCAATTTTAAAATTTATTTGATCGCTTATTATCATAAGGTTTTCATTAGAAACGACAACACGAACGCAGCGATGGCCGTAATCAAGGATACGCTCCGCTTCTTCAGTTTGTACCAATGCCTGATGGGTGGTCATCCTCAGGGAATCTGGAAATGTCATAGAATCTATGACTGGAGATTATTGTCCTCACCAGGTCTCCTGAGTATGTCAACCATTGAGATGGCTTCATTTACGAAATAACATTTGGTGAAGAAGCAGAGACAATCCTGGAATCCTGCGGAAAATCCTCTTTGTTCAATATTTCATATCGTTTTTAGATCCATACAGATCTGTTGTTTATTAAAGTCCATTGTCCTACACCAGTTCTGATGGCGATTGCTCAGCCTACAATTGTACTCCGATCTTCCGGAATCCCCATTTTGATACGACGTTACGGCCTCATCATTAATAAACCGATACCACAAATAACAAACTATAGCAGATTTAAGGAAATAAGAACTGCAGCGTACGTACACACACATCATTTATATTATTACCACCAAATTTTGTATGAAAAACTTATTAGTACAACATTTTATATGGAAATGATTGCAGTAACTTTTGCAGTCTACTTAAATACACATTTTTTATAATGTTAGTAAATATTATCTATAACTGATTCCTACGGGTCGTTTATAACGTCCGAGAAGAAGGGATGGGTCAGATTGCGACGGGATTTCAAGAATATAATAATCAGTTAAAGTTCGACATGTAATTTATTTTAACGCTTTAAACCTTCGTAATTTGATATAAAATCATAATCCACCAGGGATGAATGTTACAAGTCTCATGAAGTTTAGGGGTTAAAAGTATTTGTGACGGGATTTCAGAATTAATGTTTCTTTAAATCGACATGTAATTGATTTAAGCTTTAAACCTTTCGAATTCCGAATAACAATAATCACCCAGCGGATGAAACATGTTGAGAAAAGTACCTATTTTTGCGAATGGTTTAGGGGTTGTAAAAGGTATTTAAGGACAGGATGGTCAGATTTAAATGGGCCCCTTTGGTTCTTCCGAAATGGGACGAGCAGTTGGAAGAAAGCAAAGGGCTCGCGTAGGCAGGATTCGATAAATCCTCCAGGGGATCGCGAAAAACTATTTACCCGATACCTGGACTGAGAGTCCTGAAATAAGAGACTGGAATAAGCTTAAGCCCAAAGGACTGTAGAGAAATGAGAACTGAACTGGAAAGATTCTGGAGCCATCGTCTTTGAAAACAAATTGTTTGAAACCTGATTTTTGACTGTAATGATAGTCTCATTTATAGTAAGTGAATTAATTTTATGTAAAACTTTAAATATTCAACATCTCAGCCCTTCATCCATCTAAGGCTTACATTTTTTGGGAAGGTCATTTGGGGTTTGTAAAACAAGTCGGACAGGAATGTCAGGTTTTAGGCTTTGGTTCTTCCGAAAATGGGACGAGCAAGTTGGAAGAAAGCAAAGGGCTCGCGTTAGGGCAGGATTCGATAACTCCTCCAGCGGGATCGCGAAAAACTATTTACCCGATACCTGGACTGAGAGTCCTGAAATAAGAGACTGGAATAAGCTTAAGCCCAAAGGACTGAGTAGATAAATGAGAACTGAACTGGAAAGGATTCTGGAACCATCGCCTTTGAATACGAATTGATTGACTCCTGATTTTTGGTGTAATGATAGTCTTATTTGCAGTTAATGTGATTAATTTTATGTAAAGCTTTAAATATTCAACATCTGAGCCCTTCATCCATCTAAGGCTTACATTTTTTGGAGAAGGTGATTTGGAGTTTGTAAAACATTCGGACAGGAATATCAGGTTTAAGGACCTTGGTTCTTCCGAAATGGGACGAGCAAGTTGGAAGAAAGCAAAGGGCTCGCGTAGAGCAGGATTCGATAAATCCTGAGTAGGTCAGTTTTCCAGCGGGATCGCGAAAAATTATTTACCCGATACCTGGACTGAGAGTCCTGAAAGAAGAGACTGGAATAAGCTTAAGCCCAAAGGACTGAGTAGATAAATGAGAACTGAACTGGAAAGGATTCTGGAGCCATCGCCTTTGAATACGAATTGATTGAATCCTGATTTTGGTTGTAATGATAGTCTCATTTATAGTTAATGTGATTAATTTTATGTAAAGCTTTAAATATTCAACATCTGAGCCCTTCATCCATCTAAGGCTTCGATTTTTTGGAGAAGGTGATTTGGAGTTTGTAAAACTATTCGGACAGGAATATCAGGTATAAGACCTTGGTTCTTCCAGAAATGGGATGAGAACGTTGGAAGAAAGCAATGGGCTCGCGTAGAGCAGGATTCGATAAATCCTGAGTGGTCAGTTTTCCAGCGGGATCGCAAAAAATTATTTACCCGATACCTGGACTTAGAGTTCTGAAAGAAGAGACTGGAATAAGCTTAAGCCCAAAGGACTGAGTAGATAAATGAGAACTGAACTGGAAAGGATTCTGGAGCCAACGCCTTTGAATACGAATTGATTGAATCCTGATTTTGGTTGTGATGATAGTCTCATTTATAGTTAATGTGATTAATTTTATGTAAAGCTTTAAATATTCAACATCTGAACCATTCATCCAACTAAGGCTTAAAATTTTTGGAGAAGGTGATTTGGAGTTTCTAAAACTATTCGGACAGGAATATCAGGTATAAGGCTTGGTTCTTCCAGAAATGGGATGAGAACGTTGGAAGAAAGCAAAGGGCTCGCGTAGAGCAGGTTTCGATAAATCCTGAAGTGGTTCTCCAGCGGGATCGCGAAAAATTATTTACCCGCAACCTGGACTGAAAGTCCTGAACTAAGAGACTGGAATGAGATTAAGTCCAATGGACTTAATAGATAAATGATAACTGAACTGGAAACGATTCTAGAGCCATCGTCTTTGAAAACAAATTGATTGAAACCTGATTTTTGACTGTACTGATAGTCTCATTTATAGTTAATGTAATTAATTTTATGTAAAAGTTTAAATATTCAACATCTCAGCCCTTCATCCATCTAAGGCTTACATTTTTTGGAGAAGGTGATTTGGGGTTTGTAAAACAATTCGGACAGGAATGTCAGGTTTTAGGGTTTGGTTCTTCCGGAAATGGGACGAGCAAGTTAGAAGAAAGCAAAGGGCTCGCGTGGGCCGAATTCGATAAATGCTACTTACGAAATATTACTACTCTATATTCTTTTTTCTTTCTACCTGACACTAAACACCCTGATTTTATAAAAAAACATTTATCATTTTGAAGGACTTTCTAAATTTCTTTACTTCTTTAGGTTTAATTATGCAGATAGAAAACCCGAGGGCTTGCTAATATGGGAACGATCTTATATTGTGTACAAAATTCTATCAAAAGAATTCGTTAGTGATAAATCGTACGATTTGGAAGATATGCTCAATGAGAAACTTATCAAGGCAGCTTTTCCAATTCATGACGGTAAATGGGAATGGTCAGGGGGTGGCATTGTCAATGAAAGACAGGTAATATCTCATCTAAAAATGTTTGTAGGTCTTCTTATAAAAACTGATTATTAAATTTTATTCTGAGGAGGTTAGGGTGATGTAACGGCCCACTATTACCACTCCACTCACTACACTCCAAGGTTACTGAAAGTTTTTACAAGAAATATTACAGGCAAAAGTTGTTATTGTTCTGTTATTATAAGATTAAATGTTTTATTGTAGCTATTGGAAAGAATTTGTTCAAAAGTTACGTGTAGTTCTAAACAACCCATAAATCTTATTTTCAAATACTACGGTCCCGAAGTTGCCTTCTATTTTGCATTCTATAACTTGTATATAAAAATGTTACGAATTGCTGGCATCGCTGGTTTAATATGTACCCTGATTAGTATCCCCTACTGTTACATTTTCAACTCTGGTTTATTGTAAGTTAATAATCGAAAATTATTTTTGTATTTTTTTACAATTGTGTTAATTTGTACTTACTAGGAAGGAAGTTTGTAATTCGCAAAGGATCATGTGCCCCCTCACCTGCGATATTCGTTCAAATTGTGAATATTTCGAAATGAAAACCAGATGTCTTGAGGCTTACATTACCGTGCTTTCAGATAATATGATAAACGTTATTTTTGCCATGTTTATGTCTATTTGGGGTACCTAACGTACAATATTTTCTTAAGATATTTATCTAATAATTTTTGGCCATTTTAAATATTTCAGCAACCGTCTTTTTGGCATTATGGAAAAGAAAGCAATCTAAACTAATGATAAGATGGATGAATTTCTATAATTTTAATAATATGGTTTACAGGTAAAATAAAGCTTCAATCTGTTCGTATAATTTTGAATATTATCCTAATTATATGTATGAATATATAGAAAAGAATACATGAAACAAACAAAACACCGAAGAATATGGCACTATACAGGAGAATGGGAACCTTACACACCAATGTTATCTTTATTGGCACGTTATGGGGTTGTTGCCATTGTATTTATTGCTATGGTATTACTATAAAATAATATTTTTTACATACGAAACATCTTAAATTATTTTTCTAGATATTGTTGTTCTTTGGCACTCTTATTGCTAATATGTACATTAGACTGGCAATACAAAATGCTAAATTTGAACGCATGCCCAACACAGTTGGATTTTTGATGATCTTTATAACCGCTGTGATATCTTCTATACTTATGATACTTTATGACGTTGTGAGCTTTTTTATACCTACCTAAAAATGACTTTTCACGTTAATAACTACATATACCTATATCCCCTAATGATTATCACTAATACAATAATAATAGCAACTTTGGAGGGTAAATTTTTTTTACTATTTTACATAATCTTACATTGAACGTTTATCAGTTTTTACAAGATTAGAGTTTAAAGAAGTCGTTAAATATTATGTAAAATAATAAAAGATGTTCCACCCTTTCAAGTTGCCGTAATTATTGGATTGGAATAAAAATAATTTATTTTAGTTGTGCAAAAAAGCTGCAGACTTTATGACGTGGGTGGAGAGGCCCAGAACCAAGCAAGAATATGACAAATCTTTTATCACCAAAACTTATGTACTAGAATTTTTGAATAACTATCTACCCCTGTTGTATATTGCATTTATTCAGGTAAATATACGTTATAGAAGCTTCCTATCCTTAAATGTAGAGCAGTAACTACTTAATCAAATTAGTTTTCATGCTAGGGGAGGTCTTATAAGGATCTACAGTCAGAGATGGGCAAAATTTTAGTGCTTTGTGATTAAAAAAGTACTTCAAGGTCTTTATCAGATTAAAAGCACTATATTTTATGCTCTTGAACAAGTAGTTGGGGCTTGGTAATCGAATTACTTTATAAAGGTGCTTTGTAATTTGTAACTTATAGAAGAGCATTGAGCTCGTTAAAAGTGGTTAAAGCCCTCTCAAAGTACTGTAATCTCTTTTAAAGTACTTTAAGTTCTTTCAAAGTACTTAAAGTCCTTTCAGTGAACTTACAGTCCTTTCAAAGTGCTCGAATTTATTTTAAACTATATGATGTCCTTTTGAAGTACTTGAAGTCCTTTTAAAGTACTTGCAGTTTATTTAGTGGACTTGTAGCCTTTTAAAAATGTTAAAATATCTTTTAATGTAGCTACTTCATGTTATTTTAAATTACTTGAAGTACCTTTAAAGTACTTAAAGTCCTTTCAGTGAGCTTATAGCCCTTTCAAAGTGCTCGAATTTATTTTAAACTATTTGATGTCCTTTTGAAGTACTTGAAGTCCATTTAGTTAGTGGGTTTATAGCTTTTGATAGTGTTCAAATCTCTTTTAAAGTAATTCATGTCCTTTTAAATTACTTGAAGTTTTTAATGTCCTTTTGAAATACTTGAAGTTCTTTCGAAGTACTTGAAGTCCTTTTACTGTACTTATAGTCCATTGAGTGGGCTTATAGCCTTTAAAAGTGTTAAAATATCTTTTAAAGTAGCTACTTCATGTCCTTTTAAATTAATTGAAGTACCTTTAAAGTACTTAAAATCCTTTCAGTGAGCTTATAGCCTTTTCAAAGTGCTCGAATTTATTTTAAACTATTTGATGTCCTTTTGAAGTACTTAAAGTCCATTTAGTGGATTTATAGCTTTTGATAGTGTTCAAATCTCTTTTAAAGTAATTCATGTCCTTTTAAATTGCTTGAAGGTTCTTTTACAGTACTTAATGTCCTTTTTGAAATACTTGAAGTTCTTTCGAAGTACTTGAAGTCTTTTTAATGTGCTTATAGTCCATTTAGTGGGCTTATAGCCTTTTGAAAGTGTTAAAATATTTTTGAAAGTAGCTACTTCATGTCCTTTTAAATTAATTGAAGTACCTTTAAAGTACTTAAAGTCCTTTCAGTGAGCTTATAGCCTTTTCAAAGTGCTCGAATTTATTTTAAACTATTTGATGTCCTTTTGAAGTACTTGAAGTCCTTTTAAAGTACTTGCAGTCTATTTAGTGAGTTTATAGCCTTTTGAAAGTGTTCAAATCTCTTTTAAAGTATATAATGTCCTTTTAAAGTACTTGAAGTCCATTCAATATACTTGAAGTCATTTTAAAGTACCTGAAACCCTTTCAATGAGCTTAAAGCCCTTTTAAGTTGCTTGAAGTCCTTCCAAAGGGCTTGAAAGCAAGACAAATCCTTCAAAAGAGCTTTTGTAGTGGTTAAAACATCTATTGGTTTATTTCAAGTCCTTATAGTGTTCACAAAGTCCTTTTCTGAAGTGTATAACGAATTAAATATAATTCGAAGTCCTTAGATTTTAAAATGTATTCAGGACTTCAAGAACCAAAGCACTTTGTGTAAAGGCTTTATGTTTAGGGTTTGAAACCACACTCCCATATTTGTATATAGATATTAATTTTTAGGGACGAATTTTATTTCGTCCAGGGACTCGTACGAAATACCTCATTTTAAAAAATATGGAAGGACAAGCTTGCTTTGCTTCAGGATGTGTAATGAAGCTCTGTGTGCAATTGGCAATACAATTGATTGTAAAATCGTTCGTGAAACTTGTGCTGAATGTGATAATAATGTAAGTCATTTCTAAATTATTAAAATTCAACAGTAATTTCATTAGAAAACTCATTAGTTATTTTAGTGAAGATTCATCAGAGAATTGTTTTTGATTTAATTAAATTTCAGGCTCATTCAAGATCGCAGAAGAAGAAAAAAATTAAAAATACCAGTTGGACAATACGAAGATGATTACACTTTAAAAAAGATGATAAGGCACCATTTGTTGCCAGGGTACATGTCAATAGGTAAAAAACGTATTAGAAGCAATAATAAGTGATAGCTTTTCATCATGTTTCATCATTATTGCAGCTACTCAATATGGTTATGCAACTTTTTTTGTAACAGTATTTCCCTTAGCACCCTTTTTGGCTTATTTGTTTAACATAGTCGACATTAAGTTACAAGCCCTCAAACGAATTAGATATTTTAGGAGACCAATTCCTAGGAGAACTGTAGGAATTGAGACATGGAATGAAATATTTTCTGCTGTGACTCTTCTGGCAACAGTTCTTAACGTAAGAGAAATTATTACGTTTTCATTTAAACACAATTGAATTATATTTAAGATATTAAATATTTTTAATTCCTTGTATACTGTTCCAGGCTTTAACGATTGCATTTACGTCAGATTTTGTGTCAAAGATATATTACAGAATTTTTCATAAGAATAGTTTGGAGGGCTATCTCGAAACAACATTAACTGGTAAGTAAAAATGATCTTCTGTGGATTTTCTTTATAATCCTGTTTATTTACATTTGAAATTTGACACAGATAAAAAACAATTGATAATCTTCTATTGATTTTTTCTGTAATGTTGAATTTAATCGTTGTATAATTTAAAATCTATGTTAAAATTTGAAATAGAATTCGACCCAAATGATTTCTTCATGAGATCACCAACTATGGAGGAGAATCCTGTTGATACTTGTTGGATGAAAACCCGTCGCTATCATTATAATCAACCCAACAAATACGATTTAAGTAAGGCACACTGGAAGGATGTAGCACTTCGACTTTCTTTTGTGATTGCATTTGAAGTAAGTCATCTCTTGATTTCTGGTAAAATTGTTTTTAGACCAACGAAAATATATATATTTTTCTGATGTAATATAAATCTGAATGGGTCACATTGTTAAATATCTAATTTTCAGGAAGTAACTTTTAACTTTAACACTGTCAGAGCAATTTTAGACTGTTAACATAAAATTTGAATCATTTCATCTAGTTAAGAGCTATTTTCATGAATAAAGGTCTAAAATTAAAAAGAAATTAAATTAAATGTATCACTGCTTTTACTGACTGTTCCCCTCTTGTTATTACTGATAGATTATTTAATAGCAAATTTATTTTATTATACATATAACAGTGGTCGACAAGAAACTATTTTTGGCTCTACTTGATTGAATATGTAAATAGTTTTAATACTGAAATTAAGTTTCTACTCCAGTTGTAATGTCATTAAAAGCAGCTCAATATACAACTAGCTATGCCCGCGACTTCGTCCACGTGGAATAGTGACTTTCGACAGCATTTAAATTTTTTTTCTTCTATATTTTTATTTTCTGGGCCGTAAGCCTTTTTGCCGACGTCATTACACAAGAACTTTCATTCCTTATTTTTGCCCCCTTTAGGTTAAAATTTTTACAAACTTTAAATATCGTATTTATATCTAATCAAAAGCCTAAAAAATAAGTTTCAAGCCTCTAGCTTTATATCTACTTATCTATCTCTGTACCAAATTCTCATTTAAATCGGTTCAGTAGTTTGGGCGTGATTGCGTAACACACAGACAGACAGAGTTACTTTCGCATTTATAATATTATAGGTTAATATAGTTTAATTACAGTTTGAAATAGTTTATATAGCTTATTATTCAACTACTTTTATTGATCCAAATAAACAACACCTCTATAACTTTTTACACTTAATATTTTAATTTTCTGGGCCGTAAGCTTTTTGGACGACGTCATTACACAAAAACTTTCATCGGCTAATTTTATCCCCTTTAGGGTAAAATTTTTACAAACATTGAATGTCGTATTTATTTATATCTAATCAAAAGCCAAAAAAATAAGTTTCAAGCTTCTATCTTTAAAAATTACGGAATTTCCGCACAAACTTTCCTATTTCAACCCCTTACAACCCTTTTTTCGCATTAAAAAGTAGCCTATGTCCTTTCTCAGGCTCTAGACTATCTCTGTACCAAATTTCATTTAAATCGGTTCAGTAAATTTTAGGCGAGATTGTGTAGCATACAGACAGAGTTACTTTCGCATTTATAATATTCCGCGAATTCATTTTCATCGATTTTCCCATGGGAATAAGATATTTTCCCGCAGTAAAACGTAGCCTATGTGTTAATTCACGGTGTCAGCTAACTCCATACCAAATTTTATTAAAATCGCTCCAGCCGTTTAGACGTGAAGAAGTAACAAACATACACAGTCACACACTCCCAAACTTTCGCCTTCAAAATATTAGTGTGATAGGGGAATCCAATTTGCGGCCATTAAAAACAAAAAAGTGTATTATACAGCCCAGCATCGTACTGCTTTAATTCGAGCCTTTTTTCTTTAGATTTAAAACTTTTACACGATATTCTTCCAAAATTAAGAAAATAGCTCTTCCAGGGGGTTAGAAAATTGATTTAGTTAATAATATAATCAAATTGAATTGAACTTTTACATCTTGTAACTCTTTTTTTTTCTCTAGGATTTGTAAAAAAAATCTCCGGACTGAATTGGAATATCGGTTTGAAATTTTGGGTTTTAAGAAGTGGCCTACCGTTCTAAAATATTTTTGATTTTTTCATCTTCGGAGTCCTAATCAAAATTGAGATCCATGTTGATAATACAATCGTTCCTTGATTCTCAATAATTTTTGAACTATTTGCTTTGTACCATACTATAACTTTAAGATGTCCAAAATTAATTTATTATTATCAATTAATAAAAAATTCAAAAACTGTTTAGAATCAAGGTAGGGCTGTATTATCAACATGACCCTCAATATTTTTGATAAATTTGAAAATGTAAAAAAATTGGGGTGTTCCATTTAAAATAACGAAGTTGACGTTAACTTTCGGTATAACCAGAAGTGATAAAAGATCAAAAATATTTTAAAACGGTAGGTCACTTCTTAAAACCTAATCGACCACAATTTCAAAACGATATTTCAATTCAGTGCGGAAATAGGTACTTCAAGGGGGTAGACTGAAAACGATCACCCTGTAAATAATGTTCATATTTATAAAAAGAGTCCCTTTTTCAGTTGTTTTTAATGTAGTGTTTTGTTTTGAGAAAATAGCTCCGTTTTTAGTTTGAAAATCTTGCTGCTCACATTTTAACTCATGGATAATACAATTTTTCTCGTAGTTTTCGAGATAACATAGGCAAAATTGCAAATTGCAACGTTTTAAAAAAAAAAACTGATAATAACTGAATTAAATAGGCAATAAATATTTTTACATATTTATTATTCAAATAATGACCTAAAGGTAGGTAGGCTGAGCTAAATATAGAAGTGACAATAAATTTGTGAAACCTACCCCAATGGTTTTTATTTAATTTAGTTATTAAAAATGTTTCTCAACAAATGCACAAAAGACTAAAGATTACATTAATAAAAAACTTATTTTTGGTATTTATTTTGGCTAGTCTATATTCTACTTCCAGTAAATTAGTATTCCATTAAAATTTTGTAATTTCCAGCATTTACTTTTAATATTTTCCGGTACTCTGAGCGACGCAATCCCATCAGTACCTTACAACATAAAGAAAGAAGTAGCACACGAAGAACATGGGGAAATAAGGCGTAAGACGACCATAACGAAAAATCAAATCAAAAAGACTAAAGAGGTTTATGTAATCACTAAACCAGACGATAATGTTGTTATCGAAGAAACAGAAGTTTGATGTGCCAACTTCTTTAAGAATACTTATATAAAACGATTTTGATATATTTTTTTATTTGTTACCCTATCTAATGTTTTATTGTATGTATTCAGTTTAATAAACGTATGTCAATAAAGAAATTAATATTTTATTAAATAATTAAATTGTTGCAGACTTAGTGTGGAAACGGAAAAGAACGACAAGATTAAATACCAGGCGCTTTCCTCAAATTTTTAACTAAAAAATTTTAATTATTTAATAATTACAGTGGCGTTAAATAACTCGTAAGTAGAAATATTCAATTAATTATCAATAATATTTTAATTAACCAAATCAAACGAAAGTTAAACTTGATACAATATTGATTATGTCTTTTACATTTTTTTATATTTAACATTTGACCCAACTTGATGAAAGCTTAGCGATCTTTTCAGTTTAGTGGAACTGCTTGTGAAGAAATTTACCACTGATAGATTGAGTTTTAATTTACCAATCTTTAAGATTTTCTTCTTCTTTTTTGATTTGTTAACCACAACGTCATCGGAATAAGTTCTGGAAGGATAAAAGTTTTCTTCTTCTTCAATAATTTCTTCAATTGGTTCTTCTTTTGAGAACTTATCAAAGTTCAGACGATACCGTAAAAAATCTTTCGACTTGTTTTGATTCTTCGAAGTTTCAATTTTTTCTTGGGTTCCTAATTGGGGAGAATAAGTCCAACCAATAGATTGTACTTTATTCAATAGTTCATTTTTAGATAACTCCTCTTTTATGAAGGGATTAAATTTTTGGAGATCAGGATAAACCTTTTTGGGACTAGACTGGGTTTGGATATTTTCACAAAATCCGGGATAATCTTTCGTCAGTTTCTCATCAATTAATGAAGGAATTGAGGAGAATATTAAATCGTCTGCAACTGAACTATTTTCGTTTGATTGTGAGTGAAAACTCGTAAGACTTGAACTGTAAGGTTGAAAATTCTCAAAAATTGTTTCTGTCTTTTTTATACCGATACTGGTATCAATTTGCGGAAATCTCCATCCAGGAAAGAACGAGCCACTCATAGCTGAATAAAATTTACTTTCGTCATAAAAACTTCTCGTTTCATGTCCTTCATTGACAAAATCGTCAACTTCTGTTTGGGAAAATTCGTCAACTAAACCTGTTTCAATATTTTCATTTTCGTTTCCGAATTTTCTTCCGTTTTCACAACACCAACAGCACCCTCTAATTCGTGTGGCATTCTTAAAATATTTAGTGTCTAAATCATCTTCTGTTTGGCAACCAAAATCTTTCAAGTAATCGTTTTGGAAACTTTTTAAAGATCCTAATTCAGAATCAAAATCGTAGAGACAAACGTCTGTCTGAGAAGTTATGGAGTTTCTTGTTTTAATTCTGTTCAAAGGTAATGGTTTTCTATCTAAATGTACAACTGTACAGTCGTTTGTATCACGTGGCTTTCGTCGTTCGAAAAATAACACTTTTGTTTTTGTGCTCGACGTTTTTGGTTGCAAAAACATATGGCAAGTCGAATTTCGTGTCACAAATTCTGTGCTGATCTCAGTCCACTTCGTTATAGCGAACAATACAACAAAATAGTAACGCCTTTCGATCTACAAAAAAATTAAAATGCTACGTATTTATGTCGTCACTTAAACGAAAATTTCCCAAATGGATTTGATGTACCTAATAGTACGCATTAAATCTTACCCTGTGATCATAATTGGACATTTTTTGAAACAAACATCCAGAAAAATATCTTGATAAAGTAAGGGCTATACCTTTGTTAAATATTTTTGCTACTGGATAAGTATCAGATAACAAAGTGAGTTGCCGAAGGAAATCAAAAAGATAAAAGCACATAATCTGGTTGTATTCAGGCAAAGTCATCATTATTCTAAAAATAAATACAAATATTTGACTTCTCATTTCTTGGGATGTAGGTACACATTGTTTCATTATTTTTTGGTATAAAATTAAAGAAATTCAAACCTCTCATTTAATATTATTATATATAGGTACCCCGAAAAATCTTACTGTGATATTTGTTCTATCAATTCTCTTGACGAGTAAGCTGAGAACGATTTATTGTCAAACCAAGTTTTGCACATATTAGACAATTTCAGCCAGTTGTCCTTTCTATCTTTATACATTAAGGGCTTCGGTAACATAGCAAGGAAATGTCGTATTATCCAGAGATATGTTCCAGCAGGAATTTTAAGCCGACGTATGGGACATCCTAAGGTTATTCGTTCCTTTAATAGGAGTCTGTCGGGCAAACTGCCCTCATGACATCTTGAATTAAATATAAAAAGTCAAAAATAAAGTTATATTAATAAAATTTGTCTAAATGAAAGTTAATACAATATACAGATGCCATTTCTGATAGATTGTATTTTCAAGATCACGTTTACAGAATTAAGATTTCTGCCTCATCAAGAGTCAAGAATTTATAGGTCTTGTCTTTAGATAACACAAGATAATACTAACATGTCGATTACATTAGGAACAATGCAATATCAAAAGATAAAACCGAGAAACTTAGCTTGTTGAAATGTCTGCTCAATATTTTGAGTATATCTATCTATGAATTAAGATCCCTGCCGGAAAGGTCAAGAATGTATGGAAATTGTCTGAAGAAACAAGATAATAAGAACATGTCGTTTATAAGGGGGTCAATACAATACCAAAATTAATACGTCGAGAATCTTATATTATTGAAATGCTTGCCTAAAATCACGAGCAATCTTGAGTATCGAATTAAAACCCCTGCGTAAGGGTCAATAATTTATTAGTCTTGCTTTACGAAACATGATAACATTACGAAGATGTGATTATATGACAAAAAATAACTACAATATCAAGAAGAACAAGTAGAGAAATTGATCTTGTTAGGGTGCTTGCTCAAGATTCTGAGTGTATCTCGTATATAGAATTAAGAATCCTACTTCAGAAGTCAATAATTTATGGGCATTAACTTCAGAAATACCATAATTTTTGAAACTTATCAAGTACATGAACGGCAATACAATATTAAGCTGAGTAAGTCAAGAAACATTTTGTTAGAACTTTTTTTCAATTTTTTGAATATATCTTGACTATTGAATTATATGATGATTAATACATCATGAATATCAAGTTGAGAATCTTATCTTGTTAGAATATTTGCTCAAGATCTTGAGTATGTCTCGCTTATTAAAATAAGATCCCTGCCTCAAGAGTCAAGAATTTATCGCCCTTGTCTTTTGATACAAGATAATTATAAAAGGATATCGATTATATGGGGCACAATGCAATATCAATATAAATAAGTCGAGAAAGTGCTTGCTTAATACCTTCAGTCTATCTTGCTCACTAAATTAAGGGCCAAGAAGAATTTGTGGCTCTTGTCTTAATATACAGGAAAATAGCAAGAACATGTCGATTATATGAGGGCTAATACAATATCATGAATATCAAGTCGAAAATGCTTACTCAAGATCTTGAGTATATCTCCGTTACATCACTGAAATAAAATTCGTGCTTCAAGAGTCAAGAATTTATGGCTCTTATCTTAATATACAGGAAATTACCAAGAATGAGCAATATGAGGATTAATAAAGCGTCACGAATAAGAAGTCGAGAATCTTATATTGTTAAAATGCGTGCTCAAGATTTTGAGTTTATCTCCGTTACGTCACTGAAATAAGATTCGTGCTTCAAGAGTCAAGAATTTATCGCCCTCGTCTTATTTTACGAGATAATTATAAAAGTATGTCGATTATATGAGGTACAATGTAATGTCAATAAATGGCAATCAAGTCGAGAAAGTGCTTACTCAAGATCTTCAGTCTATTTTGCTCACTAAATGAAGGGTCAAGAAGAATTTGTGGCTCTTGATTAAGAAACAAGATAATTTGAATAAGATATCGATTATATCGACCATTATGAACAGATTGAAAGGGTATGAAGCAATTTGTATGAACCAAATTTAATTATCTAATATATGAAATTCTCGTGTCACGGTGTTTGCAATTAAACTCCTCCGAAAGGGCTCGACCGATTTTATTTTTTTTTATGATACAGCATACTAAAATACATATAACCCTTAATTTTCATCCTTCTACCACCAACCCCCATTATTTAATAGCGATATTAGCACTGAAATAATCTTCAACTCTCAGTGGTCGATAACTGATCAATTATTATCAATCGATTAGTCGTCCCCGCCAGGCGTCTACTGATGTCACTACTCACCCAGCAAACAGCACGGAGTGGGGATGAGAATAAGGCAGATTTTTTTAGAATGTTACAGGGAGTTAAAATATGATCTAAGAAGTAAAAGAATATTTTATTATAACATTCAAGAATGATTTGGTAATGTTCAAGAATGTTCCAGAATCTTGAAGATCATTCAAGAAAGTTCCAGTGTTAAAAAAAGTTACAGAATGTTTTGAATCATTATGGGATGTTCTGGATAGTTCTAAATTCGCGAATATTCTAGAATGTTCCATCAAACGTGTAATATATTTTTACCCGAGCAACGCCGGGTATTGCTGCTAGTGTTCGAAATTAAAGGAAAAATGAATTGTCAAAAATCAACATAATTATAATAAGAAAAGTTATCAAAAAATTGAGAGATAGGGATTGTTTTTATGTTAAAGCTGACAAAGGTTATAAAGTTGAGATATTAGATAAAAAGGACTATTACGAACGGGTTGATGACCTTATTAGTAATGGACCTTATTCCAAACTAAATAAAAATCCTTTACCTAGTATGATTGCGGAATTCACTAAAACTGTAAAACAATGTCACAACATTGTAACTCCTGCATTAAAACGTAAGTTACTAATAATAATTAAATAAATACCTGACTAATTCGTTAATATCATAGCCGCTATTTTCAATAACTTGATAGCTTTCGTTCAGAAGTTCCTACAAAATAGGTAAATAGCGAGATAATTCTTAGACTAGGTATATATTTATGTAAAACTAATTATCTATTGTCAATGTTCGTATATATTTTACCTTAAAACTGTTCAGGTAATTAAAGTCACTAATTGTCACCCCGAACTGTAAGGCGACCCCTGAATAGTTCATACTGATGATCACAAGTCTGAAATGTAATGATAACTGTCACTCTGACATTTTGAATAAAAGAAAACAAGAGCAAGTATACTTAAACAATGCACCGATGCTTTTTGGCCAACATTGTAAATAAATGCAATGAAAATCACTGTTAATAAAAAATTTATTGCAATATAAAAATCAATTACAGTACATAATAACAATAAAAAAAATATTTTTCTGTGTAATAGTAAAAGTAAAAGTAAAACCAAATGATGTTTTTGATAAAATTTAATTTTTTTTAATAAAAACAACTACAATGAATAAATATTTTAGCTAAAATTACATAAGTAAGTAAATGAAAGTCTTTTAATATTATATAAACAAATATATTTATTAAAACAAAACTACAGTACCTACATATATAAGATCACAGTTGTTAGTACGTTATTATTTATTCAAATTCGTAAAGTCGAGATTTTAGTGGTCCCATTAAGGTCAAAAAGGTTTATGGCAAAATGGGCTGCATCATGAACTGTTGGGAAAATTCTTATAATACTGCGCTTTTCATTTTCATCTACAAGCCCACATTTCTTCATCATTTCATATATAGGACCTAAAAAATTAACAGTTAAATATATCTATAATGACCACTCGTTAATTCACCAACAAATGTTGCGGCAATCGATACCGACGGCACCTTAAATGTATCTTAAAGGTGCCACATGCAGGATATAAAAAATAACTTACCTTTATGAAGTTTCGAGAAAAAATAAAAAATAATTGATGTGATAGAATGTACTTATTCAATATAAATACAACATTAACAACTGGTAATTATTTTTATTTTGAACTCAATGTGAGTTTTATTTTAGAGAAGAAAATTCTAAAGAAAAAGAAGATACTTACTTGAACATCCAGCAACAAATATTGAAACGCCAATTTTTTGAAATTCTTGGGCGATTTGTTTTATAACTGTAACCCCTGAAGGGTCAACATAATTAACTGCAGAAAAGTCCAAAATCAAGCACATCAGTCCAGTAGAAACTTTGTCCTTTAGTTTACTTAATTTGTTATCAGTTTCTAGCGAACTCACAATCTTTAACAAATTACTCAATTGCTAAAGAAATTAATTAAAACAATTCACAACTTACTACAGTCGTATATTTTTCAATTTTGTTACGCATTATCAATTCTTTTTGAGGATTTAGACCAATAGTTTTGTAAAGTTCTGTCCTGAAAATTGTCCGAGATGCAAAATTTATATTGCCTCGATAATGGAATATTTTCAGCCCATTTATTTCAGAAACCTAAAACATTAACACTTTTTATCTCGGAAAAAAGGGTTCTTGATTTTATTACCATTTTGTACCGATTAATGTCTAAATAAATATCAGTATCTGGTAGAGCTCCTAAAAGGCAAACGTAAGGTTTAAGGCCCATAATCAAAACATTCAATAACGACAGGCAAAAACCAATCAATAGTCCAATATCAACAGAAATAAGTACAACAGACAAAAATGTTATTATCCAAACAGCCGCATCCATTTTATTAAGTCTCAAAAATTTAAAGAAATCTTTTACGTTCATTAACATTCCTTTAAGGGCAACCACAATAATGCTAGCCAATACGGCCTAAAATTGAGAGTTGCTTTAAACACGATCTTTATTTAATGATAATTAAAATTACCTTTGGTAAAGGTTCAAAAAATGGTCCTATCCACATCAAAATAAAAAACAATATAAAACATGATGTAATTGATGTCATTTGGGTTATTCCCCCAACTGTTTGTTGTATTAAAGAACGCGATATTGAAGCACAGTAAGGCATGCAAGAAAAAAATGAACCAAATAAATTTCCTACACCCTAAAAGGCAAAAACAAAAGATTTTATAATAAATAAATTCAATGTTAGTTGACTAATTAACTTACAAGAGCTAAAAGTTCCTGGTTTGCGTCAATCTCATAATTTAGTTTTTGGGCAAATATTAACCCCATGGATAGCGTCAAGGCATAAGACACAATTGCAATCATTATACAGTCGACAACTATATTTGAAAATAAAGAAATTTGTGGGAGAATGGGCTCAGGAAGCCTAAAAAATGTTGAGTTCAAAGGATGAGGATTTATTTTGATGTTGTAATAGAAAAATAGAAGCTAAAAGTGTGCGTATGGACACTCACCCTTGTGGAATATCACCTACAGTTTTAATAGCATATTCTGTCTCCAAAAACAAAAATTTAGACATTAAAGTGCCTGCTACAACTGCCATAAGTTCAATTGGTATTGGAAACGAACATAACTTAGCCACTTTGGGCTAAAATAAATCAATAATAGTGTTATCAATTTTCTTGTATATCTATCTTGTACTAACCTTAATTATTTCGTTGTTAAGAGTCAAAGCAAAAATTGTTATCGTCGAGATTAAAAGGGCTGTAATATTTGTAGTCGTGATACTTTCAAATATATTTAGATACGTCTATAAAAAAATAGATTAGACACCTTTAAAAGTCTTATTAATAATAAAAATGACTTACATATATAACTTCAAAATTCCCGCTTATTTTCTCAATATTCAAACCAAAAAGGTCTTTAATTTGCGACGTCATAACTTGCACAGCAGCCCCAGTGGTGAATCCGGAAACAAGCGACTCAGAGAGGAGCATACTGGCAATTCCTAATCGAAAAGTGAACATTCCACACTATCAAATAAAATAAAAACAAAAATAGTAAAAGGTTCAATTAAGAAATCGAACGTCATACTGTGACCTTATAATAACGCCGAAGAAAGCCGGTTAAATAAGGCTAGGTTAGGTTGGGTTAGTGTTAGTGTAAGTATCAAGGCCCAACAACCGAAGTAGGAGCCTATTACCTTTCTAAAAAATCAAGTTTATATAAATACATTCTACAAAAGAGACCACAGTTACACTGTAATAATAAGGTTAGGTTAGGTTAGGTTAGGTTAGGTTAGGTTAGGTTAGGTTAGGTTAGGTTAGGTTAGGTTAGGTTAGGTTAGAAATTATTGCTCGTTGGAAGCAGATGCCATAACTTTTTAAAAGATAAAAACTATGGATACAATAAAATGTACTGTAAAATAATAATGTAGTTGAAAAACTTACACAGAAACAATAAAATTGGGTTAATAAGGCTAGGTTAGGATGGGTTATGTTAAAGTTTATTATGTTAGGAAATGCATAAAGGTCTCGTAAATGAATTTGAAGATTTTTATTTAACTATAATATTAAATATGTCTATGTAAATTAATCAGGTACACAGTAATAAGGAAATATGTTAAATAAGGCTAGGTTGGGTCGGGTTGGGTTAAATTAGGGTTTATTTATTTGGGGTATGCATCAAAATCTAATAAATTATGTACAAGACTTTTACCTATCGGAAACTAAAAAGTACGGTACAAATATGTTTATGTAGGTAAATAAGTCTTAGATTGGGTTGGGTTGGGTTAGGTTAGAATAGAATTCGAATACTATCACCTTTCTAAATAATAAATAATAATAAAAGATGTGGCTTTGAGGACAAATCAGGAATATAATGACAGAGAAACAGGTTAAATATGACTAGGTTTGGTTGGATTAATTTAGGATTTATTATAATATGGTATTAAGGTCTGGCAATAGAAGTAGACAACTTTTGCTTTTTTAAGAAATAAAACAGGATGGCAAATAAAAAATACGTATGTGTAGATGACCCAAGGAAATAGGTTAAATAGGGCTAGGTTGGGTAGAGTTCGGTTAATTTAGGATTTATTTTAATAAAGTACCATGGTCTGGCAATGGAGGTGGAAAACTTTGGCTTTTCTAAGAAATACAGGAGGATGGCAAATAAAAAAATATGTATGTATAGATGAACTAAGGCAATAGATTAAATAGGGCTAGGTTGGGTTGGGTTGGGTTAATTTAGGATTTATTATAATAAGGTATCAAGGCCTGACAATGGAAGTGGAAAACTTTGGCATTTCAAAGAAATAAAGGAGGATGGCAAATAAAAAATAATTATGTATGTATAGATGAACTAAGGCAATAGATTAAATAGGGCTAGGTTGGGTTGGGTTGGGTTAATTTAGGATTTATTATAATAAGGTATCAAGGCCTGACAATGGAAGTGGAAAACTTTGGCATTTCAAAGAAATAAAGGAGGATGGCAAATAAAAAATAATTATGTATGTATAGATGAACTAAGGCAATAGATTAAATAGGGCTAGGTTGGGTTGGGTTGGGTTAATTTAGGATTTATTATAATAAGGTATCAAGGCCTGACAATGGAAGTGGAAAACTTTGGCTTTTCTAAGAAATAAAGGAGGATGGCAAATAAAAAATAATTATGTATGTATAGATGAACTAAGGCAATAGATTAAATAGGGCTAGGTTGGGTTGGGTTGGGTTAATTTAGGATTTATTATAATAAGGTATCAAGGCCTGACAATGGAAGTGGAAAACTTTGGCTTTTCTAAGAAATAAAGGAGGATGGCAAATAAAAAATAATTATGTATGTATAGATGAACTAAGGCAATAGATTAAATAGGGCTAGGTTGGGTTGGGTTGGGTTAATTTAGGATTTATTATAATAAGGTATCAAGGCCTGACAATGGAAGTGGAAAACTTTGGCTTTTCAAAGAAATAAAGGAGGATGGCAAATAAAAAATAATTATGTATGTATAGATGAACTAAGGCAATAGATTAAATAGGGCTAGGTTGGGTTGGGTTAATTTAGGATTTATATTATAAGTAATCAAGGCCTGACAATGGAAGTGGAAAACTTTGGCTTTTCAAAGAAATAAAGGAGGATGGCAAATAAAAAATAATTATGTATGTACAGATGAACTAAGGCAATAGATTAAATAGGGCTAGGTTGGGTTGGGTTGGGTTAATTTAGGATTTATTATAATAAGGTATCAAGGCCTGACAATGGAAGTGGAAAACTTTGGCTTTTCTAAAGGTGGAATTTCCTATAAGCGTCAGACGCATACGTCTGGCGGATGCGTCAGACGCATAAACACTGATAAATAAGCAAATAAATACGTTTGTTTTCCTAAACGCGTGTTTTGACGCATACGTACCCGTCTAACGGAAGCGGCTGCGTTCCTACCGGTCCAGAAGCAGTATAGACGCATACGTTTACGTCTGGTGGTTAATATTGGTGTATTTACTCTTCTTGAGGAAAGTTTTTTAATTGTGGTTCCTATACAGCTCAGGACAAAATTGAACTGCCTTCTATTCAATCGAAAAAAAATTCTTGAACGTTTCTTCGTTATTGATTACATGATTTTCTATTAGCACGTACGAGTATCCTTCGACATTTCTTCTTTTGTATAAGTCCTTTTCCATTTTTCTCCTTTTCATAACCAAATGTAAAAGTATGCAATCATCATCATCTTTTTCTTCTAGATGTGCTTTTAGCAAGAAACTGCTCATTTTTAATACTTCTACTATGCGCCTTTTACTCAAACTGAATTCAAACGTAGGCGTCTCCCGCTTATAGGAAAACATAGCGGATATGCGTCTGACTGTGCGTCCAAACATGTCAGTCAGACGTGCACATTCTGACGCTCATAGGAAATTCCACCTAAAGAAATAAAGGAGGATGGCAAATAAAAAGTAATTATGTATGTATAGATGAACTAAGGCAATAGATTAAATAGGGCTAGGTTGGGTTGGGTTGGGTTAATTTAGGATTTATTATAATAAGGTATCAAGGCCTGACAATGGAAGTGGAAAACTTTGGCTTTTCTAAGAAATAAAGGAGGATGGCAAATAAAAAATAATTATGTATGTATAGATGAACTAAGGCAATAGATTAAATAGGGCTAGGTTGGGTTGGGTTGGGTTAATTTAGGATTTATTATAATAAGGTATCAAGGCCTGACAATGGAAGTGGAAAACTTTGGCATTTCAAAGAAATAAAGGAGGAGGGCAAATAAAAAGTAATTATGTATGTATAGATGAACTAAGGCAATAGATTAAATAGGGCTAGGTTGGGTTGGGTTGGGTTAATTTAGGATTTATTATAATAAGGTATCAAGGCCTGACAATGGAAGTGGAAAACTTTGGCTTTTCTAAGAAATAAAGGAGGATGGCAAATAAAAAATAATTATGTATGTATAGATGAACTAAGGCAATAGATTAAATAGGGCTAGGTTGGGTTGGGTTGGGTTAATTTAGGATTTATTATAATAAGGTATCAAGGCCTGACAATGGAAGTGGAAAACTTTGGCATTTCAAAGAAATAAAGGAGGAGGGCAAATAAAAAGTAATTATGTATGTATAGATGAACTAAGGCAATAGATTAAATAGGGCTAGGTTGGGTTGGGTTGGGTTAATTTAGGATTTATTATAATAAGGTATCAAGATCTGGCAATGGAAGTAGAAAACTTTTGCTTTTCTAAGAAATAAAGGAGGATGGCAAATAAGAAATGCGTATGTGTAGATGAACCAAGGAAATAGGTTAAATAGGGCTAGGTTGAGTTGAGTTAGGTTATTCTAGAAAGTGTATCAAGGCCATAAATTAAAAGGAAGAGTGTTTACAAAAAATATAAATAAAAAATGGATAATGATGAGGTTGAATAAGACTAGGTTGAGTTGGATTTATTACGTTAAGGTATGCATCAAGGTCTAATGGCAACAGATGTAATTAAACCATTACCTACCTAAAAAATAAAAAGTAATGGTACCTACAAAAAATACAAATATGTGCATGTTGATAAACCAGTTACACAGTAACAACTAAAACGTTGATTAAGACTATGTTAGATTAGGTTATGTTAGTATTTGTTACTTTAGGGCATGTATATTGTATAATATCAAAGCCATAAAATGGAAGTAGAGGAACAGTATCTGTCTAAAAAAAATATGTATAGATAAACCATTTAAACATACAGTAATAAGAATGTATTAGATGAAAGTTTATTTTTAATCATATCTAAATTTAAATTTAGAAAAATCGAATTAAGTAAACTTACGTAACGGAAGTACCGCTCTATAGGTACGTAATTGAGTAAATATGAGCAAAATACATAATTTATCATGTAATTTTCTGTTTAATCTGCTGCTTAATCCAAACAAATTTCTAAACAATATCTAGATAATTATTTATGTTGAGAAATAATAAAAAATAAGACTTTGTTTAAAAAGCCGCTATTACCTTCCACGAATTGTATCTACGTACTAGAAAATATATATTTAGAAATTATTTGAATTAAGTAATATTTTTGCTACCTGGATTATTCCAACAAGGAATGTTACAGCAGTTGCCACTTCAATTGGCGAATATCCAATATTGTCTAAATTGGTTGAATTATTGTTTAACAAGTTATCGTTTAGTTCCATCTTAAAATAATAGGGATCAGCATATTTCAAAACAACTTTACCAGTCATCAAACAAACTATGGCAAACGTTCCTAAAAACCCATTGAAAGAGATAATTAAAAAAGTTCATCACAATTAAAATTAATTATTTACTTTAGATTAATGTTTCCATAATAATTAATCTAACTGATTGTGAGAAATAACCAAAATTTAGAAAACATTTTCTTTTTTTTCTCAATGAACTTTTTAAAATATTTATCTATCATTTAATATTTATTTTTCTTACCCATTGAGTTATGACGTGATGTTCCCAGGAAAAAATAAACTAGTACAGGAAAGAATGCCATATAGATACCAACAATTGGAGAAACGTTCCCTAATAAGGCATATGCCATGCCTATAAAAGAATGCAGTGTATAATTTAATAAAATTAATTAATTTTGATTTTTGCCTGCTATAAAAAGTTTTATAGGTAACTTAGATAATTTAATTTTTTTGAATATCATTTTCAATTTTGAAAATATAATAATTAGTTGTAACAAATAAAATTAAATAAAAAGTAATTTGGCAGATTTTTTGCTTGTACTTTTGCACTTCCTATTGAATAATAAAAAAATATTTTGTTTTATGCACTTAAATATAAGGAAGTGTACCTTGAGGTATATGCATTACAGCAACAGTAAAACCTGAAATCATATCTGCAGGTAAATTTTTAGTCCATTTATATTCTCTAATCCATGCAGTTATTGGTAATATGCTTGAAATAAGAGACAATGGTTTACATTTCGTACAAGATGAAAAAAATTCTTTGATTCCTGAAAAGAAAGAAAAAAACTATAAGTTTAAATTTTCATTGCTAATGCTTAATTTCGTTTTTTTTTAATAATAACAACCAAAAAGGATTATACTTGAATGTAATCTGGTGTAGTAAGAGAAGGAGCTGAAATTTTAAAGCCAACGTCTGACATTTGGTCAAATGCACCTACCCTATAAGCCAGACTTGAGTACTAGTACTTTTGTTACATTCAGTAATTGAGAGAAACGAGTCTAGAATCGATAAAACGTCAAATCAGCGCTACTTTACTGTATTACAACCAGGGTTGGCATTTTTAAAACAAAGGGTTTTAAAACACAATCTAAATAAAACATGGTTTAAAGTGCTTTTAAAACAAAAATAAAAAGTAACTTATTAATTAATCTTTAAATTCATTTGACTACAGAAGAATTATTGTTTGTAGGTATGAAATAAGGAAATAATCTCACTCGTTAATGTTTATTAATTTAAAACCAATATCGACGTTTCGCCTTGTGGTATAAGTCTTCTTCAATGATAGATTTTACAGTTAGAAATAATTATAAAATTGCAAATGTAGATCTAGTGTCAGGAACATATTGGTCAATTCAACAAAAATTGCTTAAATACACTTATATACACTAAAGCGCAATAATTAATAAACAAGAATTTATTCTTGAATTTACCATGCAGTTTCACAAAAATTGTACCAAAAATAGTTTATATTTAATTAATAAACACCCAAAAAGACAACACACTGTATAAATATGTAGCCACAAATATGTGCTTTTTAATTATTTATTTATTTATTCTTTTATTTCTACAATTTTATAATCATTTCTAACCATAAAACTTATCACTGAAGAAGATTTACACCACAAGGCGAAACGCCGGTGTGGTTTTAGATAAATAAACACTTTAGCCCAGGGTTGGCATGTTTAAAATAAAGTGTTTTAAAACACGTGTTTGAAACACTGTTTAAAACACTCTAAATAAAACATGGTTTAAATTAAACGGTTTTTAAAACAAAAATAAAAAGTAACATTATAATTATTATTCTTTAAATTCATTTGGCTAGAGAAGAATTATTGTTTGTACATATGAAATAAGGAAACAATCTCACTCGTTACTAGAAGAAACCTCATTTATTTATTAGCTTGGATAATTCTTCTCACGAAATATTTTTAGACGACTGTAGTTTTTGGATCTAGAATTCGTGGTTTCCTTAGAAAATACAGCGTGGTATAGGTAAATTCATACAAATATCGTTAGCCATTTTTTTAATATACAAAATAAAAAAAGCATGTCCAATAAATGCAATTTAAAGCTTTCGAGAGGTGTGATGCTTTGTTCAAAAACTTTTGAGAATTCGGTTAATTTAAAACAATTTTCAAAGAAGTAGGAGATATTTTCAGATGGACGTGCTTGTGCAACACTAATAAAAAAAATACTGATGAAGAATGTACTAATGGTGAACGTTTTGTATAGAGAATGGTCAGTTTAAAAAAAATGTCTAAAATAAACGAGAAAATAGGGTTTAAACATAAAAACATATGAACACCTGTTTTAAACATTTTGAACTGTTTGTTTCAACAATTTAATAAAAAACTGCTTTTTTTTATCCCTGATTACAACTATTTTCTTCTAACCCTGTCTCGAAGACCCAAAAAAATGTAGACAAATAATTATAAATTACGAATACAATTACTCTTAATGTAACAAAGTAATCATTTAAGCACTTAACAGTAATTAAAAATAATAAATTACTAATTTGCCTTTGTTCCTTTTAGTTACCTGGTATTTTTGTATCTACGTATTAAAAATATTATCTTTGACATGTCTAAAGTCGTCATTCAAACAAGATAACGAAAAAAAAAAAAAAAAGGAAATTTTGAAAGACGTTATGTTAATTTTATCTGCGATTTTGTGATATCGTAAAAAACAGTTTTTAAAAAATTTAAATATTGTACAAACAGAGACGAACATATTATCTTCAAAGTGTATATATCTTGTTAAATATGTGTTACAAAAACATAATTAGGTATATTATAAGTAAGCATGTAGGTATCTATGTATTTACATTAACCATTTTTACCGATAGGTACAAAAGAAATAATGCGGAGGCATGTTATATAGATCTAGTACGTGCAAACTTATATTTCTACTATTTAATCAAATTTGATACATTTTTTTAGGGGCATAATAGAGACTTTGTAGAGGCAAATACAGGAGTAAAGAGGAGCAGACGAAGATCTAAATTACCTACATTAGTTTATTGTTTGAAAATTAGTTACTAACAATGTAGGATGTAAATGTAACGATAATTTAGGACATGATGTTAAATTTTGACAAAAAGTTTATTTAGCAAATAGCAATTAAAAAAATAATTAATTTACCTGTATACGTAAACATGATATTGCTACCTACTACTTTTTTACAGCTGTGCAAAAATTGTTACTTAACATTGTTATTATTAGTAAAATAATTTTTAGTCCTTTACTTCAAAACGATATTTTTATTATTTTTTAATAAATAACTCCTACATTCTACACATTTATTTACGCCTCTTTCTGTCCAATTTTTAGTAACTGTTTGAAAAAATACTTCAAAATCGAGTTAATTATAGTAAATTTGCTGAATATTAATTAGTTTTTTAAATATTATATAAATATACGTAAATATGTAAAAAGTTTAATTATGAGGCAATTTGTGTTTTACTATATTAACACCAGATCTCTTATTTTTTTGTTTTTATTTCCATACCTACACTTTCAAATGCTATTCATCACACTAATATTATAAAGGCGAAAGTTTGTGAGTGTGTGAGTGTGTATGTTTGTTACTTCTTCACGTCTAAACGGCTGGAGCGATTTTAATAAAATTTGGTATGGAGTTAGCTGACACCATGGATTAACACATAGGCTACGTTTTACTGCGGGAAAATATCTTATTCCCATGGGAAAATCGATGAAAATCAATTCGCGGAATATTACAAATGCGAAAGTAACTCTGTCTGTATGCTACACAATCTCGCCTAAAATTTACTGAACCGATTTAAATGAAATTTGGTACAGAGATAGTCTAGAGGCTGAGAAAGGACATAGGCTACTTTTTAACGCGAAAAAAGGGTTGTAAGGGGTAGAAATGGGAAAGTTTGTGCGGAAATTCCGTAATTTTTAAAGATAGAAGCTTGAAACTTATTTTTTAGGCTTTTGATTAGATATATAAATAAATAAGACATTCAATGTTTGTAAAAATTTTACCCTAAAGGGGATAAAAATAGCCGATGAAAGTTTTTGTGTAATGACGTCGTCCAAAAAGCTTACGGCCCAGAAAATTAAAATATTAAGTGTAAAAAGTTATAGAGGTTTTGTTTGTTTGGATCAATAAAAGTAGTTGAATACTAATCTATATAAACTATTTTAAACTATAATTAAACTATATTAATCTATAATATTATAAATGCGAAAGTAACTCTGTCTGTCTGTGTGTTACGCAATCACGCCCAAACTACTGAACCGATTTAAATGAGAATTTGGTACAGAGATAGATAAGTAGATATAAATCTAGAGGCTTGAAACTTATTTTTTAGGCTTTTGATTAGATATAAATACATTTAAAGTTTGTAAAAATTTTACCCTAAAGGGGGTAAAAATAAGGAATGAAAGTTTTTGTGTAATGGCGTCGGCAACAGGGCTTACGGGCCAGAAAATAAAATTATGGAAGAAAAAAATTTTAAAGCTGCCGAAAGTCACTATTCCACACGGACGAAGTCACGGGCATAGCTAGTTTTTAATAATATTGTAGGAAATCAATTTATTTGTTTATTTATTACCTATATTTGTTTCTAATAATTAATTTTAAAAGTTTAATAACTTTATTAGTGTTCCATTTGAACATTAATAAGTGTTACGTACGTTTATTCCTCGAAGGCTATCTTCAGGATCATGCTAAAATAATGTTCATTGATATTAGTAAAATAGCGTTTTAGCGTATTCCTCAAAATGCCCTTGTACGGTAAGTAACAATAAGAGCA
Source organism: Agrilus mali (assembly GCA_029378335.1). Lineage (NCBI taxonomy): Eukaryota > Metazoa > Arthropoda > Insecta > Coleoptera > Buprestidae > Agrilus > Agrilus mali. Next base: position 9,139,985 of record CM055663.1, on the reverse strand, counting down.
ATAAACCAATAACGAACCAATTTAATTGTTTCCGGATTCATATCACACGTATTAAGTAAGTATATTAAGATAGTGATGATTTTGTAATTTTTAAAAAAGTCCATTGGTAGGTATACATTTATTTACATAATATATGTACTTAAGTAAGTAAATACTTACATAAAAAAATATTATGGATCGAAAAACCTACTGAAAGTTTTACAAAAAGTTTGTGAATTTGCAATAATTTTGGTTGTATTTTTTAAATTTCTGTGGGTGTTGAAGTGATCAAAATAAGAAGTAAGAAATTATAAAAAGATTAAATTCGTTTTTTTTTTAATCGCTAAACTGTGTACTACTTTCTTTTTATTGACAGATTTAGTTATAATAACATGATTCATAACATTTGTCTTGTTTCGTTTTTATTTTCCCATATTTTAATTTTAATCATTACAAAAGTATATGGAAAATAGGTTATTGACTATTATGACCTCATTCATAATGATTCAAAAATTTTTTTCAACTTTTTGGATTTTTTTAAACTGTATGCAGAATATTGCTTTAAATTTCTAGATTTTATTATAATAATGTACTATTTTATTTACAGAATACTCAATTAATAATATCCAAAAAGCAAATGCTACCTCCCTCCGGTGCCTCATAAATAGGTACTCAATAAAAAGAATAATAAATAATTACAAGATGGCAATACACTGTTAAAAAAATCTTTAAACAGATTTTCTTTATCTAGGACTTCTTATCAGCTCAGTTTCTTTGCTAATTTTGGTTAAAAATATTTCTGCATACTATTTATTCTCACCCCAACGATTTAGAGTATTATTTAACAGCTTTAAAAAAGATTCTCCATTATCAGGAAGTTTTGCAGTGAATTTTGTGAGTAGGTACTTATTCGTAACTCAAACCCTAACGAATTATTTGATAAATATTTTTTAGCTTTGGATTAACCTTGAAGAGTTATGTTTACTGTAATAGATGGTAGGTGATGACAGTTGTTTATGTTAACTTCGTAGTATCTCCAAAAAAATTAAATAATTATAGCAATCCTTCACCCCTAAGTTATGAAGAGCCTTTGCATCCCTCTACCCCCTTAAGTTAGACCGTAGTACCTATGTTCTATTGTTTAAGATTTTATGATTTAAAATACTCGTAATAAAAAAACGTTTCACTCACTATTTTTGGTTGGTTTAATGTAATCCCCATCCTGATGGAGTTGTTCCTGTTCATAGACAGGCCTCTCAATTTTAACGATCTGCGGACCAATGTCACTATCCATTTTGATCTGTCCAAGAAAAGTTAAATTAAAAGTCTTTTATAGGTACCGTCCACGCTTATCGTTTACCTTTAGTTTAAGGTAACGTTTAATTAAGGACATAAATTAAAACAAAACAAAACAAAATACTGAATAAGGGCACAACTTTGAAACAAAATAAATTTCATATACCTACCTATCTAACAAACAGTAGGTAATAAATAAAATGTAACTTCAATATGTAACAAGTTCGTAGCACCAATTATTAGCGAATTTATTTACCTTGGTATTAGATCTTAGCATTCAAAAGACTTTTTATTTTCTTGCCTTGATCTGTTTATACACTGCTACCTGTCGAATACCGAAAATGCACCTGTAAGATCAAGATCACTGTATCAGATGAATTAAACGGTTCAACTGATTGTGTGACTAAAAGCATTCAACAATGTTATGAATCTCCAAGTCCACGAAAATTCTCCAAGGATATTAAACGCATAGATAACTGAGATATATTTATGGCAGAGCCAAGTCTATTTTTATGTAACAATGGTATTGTATTGTTAAAAAGACGTTTTTATGTCAACTTTAAACGTAAATGCTTAAGCGTCGTGTCTTATATACGTAGAAATGATCGTGTTTTTAAAAATGAACTGTGTTAAACAAGTGATAACGACAATGGCGTGTACTGCAATGTTGCAAAGTGTATTTGGTCCTTGGGTATTTTGTTTTTCCAATAAGAACACTGGTAAAATACGAACGAATGTTATCAATAAGTTTCGTAGACTTCAGGCTTCACGAGTACGATTTTTATAACGGTTATAAAAAAGAGAACATATTTATAATACATATAATAGCAGAAGTATGATAATAAACTCGTTTTGGGAGTTTGTACCAAAAACTGGCACAAACAATGCTGTAGAAGCAGATGTACCAAAAAAACTTAAAGGCACAAGTATATCAAGTGTATCTTAAACAGTTGTAAAGATTCTGTACCAAAAAATGACACCAACAATAATGAAATGGTGTAGAAATAGAAGTACCAACTTTAAAGAAAATAAATGTAATCATCAACAATAAATAGTAGGTTAAGATCCCGTACCACAAAATGGCACCAACAATAATAAAATAGCCTAGAAATAAAAGTACTAAAAGAATTAAGACAAATATCATATTTAACGAAATATAAACAATTAGTTACGGTCCTGTACCAAAAAAGTGGAACCAATGATAATAAACTAATGCAGAAATAGAAGTACCTACCAAATATAATTAATGATAAATATCATACCAAACGAACTTTAAATAGTTGCGGATGATCCTGTAACAAAAAATGGCACCAACGATAATAAAATAGTGTAGAAATAGAAATCCAACAAAAAATGGCACCAACAATAATAAAATAGTGTAGAAATGGAAATACCTACCAACAAAATTTAAAGAAAACAAACGTCATCATTAACAATAAATAGTTGGTTAAGATCCCGTACCAAAAAATGGCACCAAAAATAATCAAATAGCGTAGAAATAAAAGTACTAAAAGAATTAAGACAAATATCATATTTCACGAAATATAAACAGTTAGTTACGGTCTTGTACCAAAAAAAGTGGAACCAATGATAATAAAATAATGTAGAAATAGAAGTACCAAATATAATTAAATATAAATATCATACCAAACGAACTTTAAATATTTGCGGATGATCCTGTAACAAAAAATGGCACCAACGATAATAAAATAGTGTAGAAATAGAAATACCTACCAACAAAATTTAAAGAAAATAAACGTCATCATTAACAATAAATAGTTGGTTAAGATCCCGTACCAGAAAATGGCACCAACAATAATCAAATAGCGTAGAAATAAAAGTACTAAAAGAATTAAGACAAATATCATATTTCACGAAATATAAACAGTTAGTTACGGTCTTGTACCAAAAAAAGTGGAACCAATGATAATAAAATAATGTAGAAATAGAAGTACCAAATATAATTAAATATAAATATCATACCAAGCGAACTTTAAATATTTGCGGATGATCCTGTAACAAAAAATGGCACCAACGATAATAAAATAGTGTAAAAATAGAAATACCAACAAAAAATGGTACCAACAATAATAAAATAGTGTAGAAATAAAAATACCTACCAAAAAAATTTAAAGAAAATAAACGTCATCATTAACAATAAATAGTTGGTTAAGATCCCGTACCAAAAAATGGCACCAAAAATAATAAAATAGCGTAGAAATAAAAGTACTAAAAGAATTAAGACAACTATCATATTTAACGAAATATAAACAGTTAGTAACGGTTCTGTACCAAAAAATGGCACCAGCAATAATAAAACAGTGTAGAAATAGAATGAAAACTTAAAAAATGGCACAAATAATAATGATAAAAAAAAGAAAAAATAGGTACCAAGAAAATTTAAAAGCACTTTGCAAATAAATAGTTAAACAGTTACTTACGTTTTTGTACCAAATAATGACACCTACAATAATAAAATAGAATAGAAGTAAAAATGTCAAAGAAAACTTAGACATATAATATTTTATAATTTTGAACAAAATATAGCACAAACGATAATAAACTACAATAGAAGTAGTGCCAAGAAAAAATAAAAGGGACATAAATAAAACTTTTTATTAAAGAGTTACTGAAAAAAATAACATAACAATAATAAAAAGGAATAGTGGTAGAAGTACAAAAAAAGTTTTTTTGAAGTCATATGGTATTTGAAACCTATTTTAAAGTTACTTATAGTTCTGTACCAAAAATGGCACCAATAATAATAAAGTGCAGTAGAAGTAGAAGTTAACAGATAGTGGCCCCCACGATAGTAAAATGTAGGAGAAGTAGAAGTACTTTTATCAAAAAATGTCACAAAAGAAGTTTTGAACGTTTATTTATAATCCTGTACCAGATAATGGAACAAACAATAATACATTAGGCGACACAATAAAAATACGGTAAATACCAAAAATAAAACGGAATCCAGACCTATTTGAAATAGTTATTTTGGCCCTTGTATCAAAAAAATGGCACAAATATAAAATATTGTATAAACGGGGTAAGTAAATACAAAAAAGGCTTAAGGTAAAGATATATTTTAAATATGTTTTGAAGAGTTATTCAGCATCTTGTACACACAGTAACACACTTAGGCACTCAATAGAAATGTGGTGAATACCATGAATAAACGTTATTCAGACATGTATCAGAAGTCTTCAAAGACCATGTACCAAGAAATGGCATAATCAATTAAGAAATTTTGTGTAAATGGTGTAGGTAGGTGCCAATGAGGTATAGAAACATATTTTAAACATGTTTTGAACAGTTACTTAGATTCCGTACCAGAAAATGGTACAAACAGCAACACAATTAAGGCACTCAATAGAAATGTGGTGATTACCATGAATAAACGTTTCTCACACATGTATCAGAAGTCTTCAAGGATCATGTACCAAGAAATGGCATAATCGATTAAGAAATCTTGTGTAAATGGTGTAAGTACCAAAAATGTATAAAAACATATTTTAAACATGTTTTGAACAGTTACATAGAATCCTGTACCAGAAATTGGTACAAACAGTAACACATTCAAGGCACTCAATAGAAATGTGGTGAATACCATCAATAAACATTATTCAGACATGTATCAGAAGTTTTCAAGGACCATGTACCAAAAAATGGCACCGTCGACTATTAAATATTGTGTAAAGAAAGTAGGTAGATACCAAAGAGATATAAAAACATATTTTAAACATGTTTTGAACAGTTACTTAGATTCCGTACCAGAAAATGGTACAAACAGTAACACATTCAAGGCACTCAATAGAAATGTGGTGAATACCATGAATAAACGTTTCTCACACATGTATCAGAAGTCTTCAAGGATCATGTACCAAGAAATGGCATAATTTATTAAGAAAAACTTGTGTAAATGGTGAAAGTAAGTACCAAAAATGAATAAAAACATATTTGAAACATGTTTTGAACAGTTACATAGAATCCTTTACCAGAAAATGGTACAAAGAGTAACACATTAAAGGCACTTAATAGAAATGTGGTGTATACCATCAATAAATATTATTCAGACATGTATCAGAAGTTATCATGGGCCATGTACCAAAAAATGGCACCTTCGACTATTAAATATTGTGTAAATAAAGTAGGTAGGTACCAAAGAGATATAAAAACATATTTTAAACATGTTTTGAACAGTTACTTAGATTCCGTACCAGAAAATGGTACAAACAGCAACACAATTAAGGCACTCAATAGAAATGTGGTGAATACCTTCAATAAACGTTACTCAGACATGTATCAGAAGTCTTCAAGGATCATGTACCAAAAAATGGCATAATTTATTAAGAAATCTTGTGTAAATGGTGTAAGTAAGTACCAAAAATGAATAAAAACATATTTGAAACATGTTTTGAACAGTTACATAGAATCCTGTACCAGAAAATGGTACAAAGAGTAACACATTTAAGGCACTCAATAGAAATGTGGTGTATACCATCAATAAATATTATTCAGACATGTATCAGAAGTTATCATGGGCCATGTACCAAAAAATGGCACCGTCGACTATTAAATATTGTGTAAATAAAGTAGGTAGGTACCAAAGAGATACAAAAACATATTTTAAACATGTTTCGAACAGTTACATAGAATCCTGTATCAGAAAATGGTACAAACAGTAACACATTTAGGATATTGAAAATAATATGGTAATTATAGCATAAACAAAACGTAACTCATACGTGTTTTAAATCGGTTAATTGTGATCATGTACCAAAAAATGGCAAAGTAGATTGTAAAATATTACCTACATCAATATGGTGGCAATAACCAAAATCAATCATAAAAAATATTTTAAACGTATTTTGAGCACTTATTTAGAATAATGAACCAAAACATGGCATCACCGGCTACAGAACATGTAAAAACTACAAAATAAACATAAAATGGGTATTTAATTGTATAAATAAAACAGACGTTATTCTTCTTTTTATTTTTAATTTAATGGCTTTCTATTTATTTCAGTTATTTGCATATTTTAAACATAAAAGTTAAAAAATTAGTTTTACATTAACATATGTTTTTAATTTTAAAAAAGTTATTAGTTTTCGAAACTAATTTTTATTTAGCATAATTTTCAATTTGTAGTCTCTGCAGACCAAAAAGAAAAAAGAAATTGTCCAATTTTATAATAATTACCATTTTAACGACTCTGTGAAAAGCAACCAATTTAACTCCCATAAAAAGGTATGTAGGTACATTTTTTAAACGTGTTGGTGCTAATACGGTCTAATTTTATTATTTTCGATTTTATGTTTCAATTAGCATGTATTGCCTAATTAATTATTATTTAGAAAAAGTTCTTATTACGAGGTAGCGACTATTAAGCAAATCATTACCTATTCATGGTTTAATAATGCATTATATCTAACAAACTTATATTTGAATAATGCTACCAGTTATGTAGGTACTCTAGGTAGGTACTTATGGTCATACAGGAGCAAAGATAGAAAAATAACGAAACTTTCTCTTTAAATGATCGGCATATTTCTATCATAAGTAACAAACGCTGTCGTATTATATACACCATAAAAAGAACAATTATAGGTACAACAATAAGATTGCAATAACTTACTTGTATTAACTATCGTCTGATTAACTTATTATGTGTTCGACAGTTAACGAACTTCGTATCATCTGCAACACTCCACGACAAAGGCAAAACTGATTAGTTAAAGAAAAGGAAGGTAAAATAACTGTAACAAACAAAATCGTTTGTTTGTTGCTGTGTAAAAAACCGAGCTCTTTAAGATAAGAAGTCTTTCGATTAACCTCTTACAGAATGTTGTAACATAAACCTTTGCCTTCGATTTATCTTAGGAATCGTACAGAGTCAGGTATTACGAAATTATCTACCTATGTACGTATATGTACAAAAGACAATAATATGCCATTTAGGTACCCACTACTAGGAATGTAAGTAGGCATTAAGTAGGTGTATCTATAGTATTTGTAAATGAATTATAATAATTACTCAATAGTTTAAAATTTGTTAAAAACTTACCAATACGTGTAGAAAAAGGGACAGGAAATTGTGGTGGGAACGTTGAACTTTTGGTTTTGGAATTGTTCATTCTTGAGCCTTTAAAGTTCTGCAATTCAAAAGAAAAATTAGTGTTACATAATGAAAATAACAAAAAAAAGTAAATGTAACTGTGAAACCTTTTTGTAACTAAAAATTAATTTCCTGAAACATACATAATTGTAATAATAAATTACATTTGTTTTAAACATAAGCAGAATTGTTATTTATTCTTGTCAAAAGTTGCTGAATTAATTAATCGTATTCTGATACATAACATTTATAAAATAAAATCTATAATTAAAAATTCAAAAAACTCATTGGAATCTACACTTCAAATGTAGGTATTCTTAATTTATTTTTCTACAAAAACATGTATTAATAATTAAATATAATTAGTGTTAGTGTTTGTTTACTTAATTTTCTAAAAATTTTAACTTTTGGATGTGCTAGAAAAACAAAACGTAATAGTGACATTAAATTGAATAATTAATATATTTATATACAAATTAAAAACTTACTTTTATTTTGTTAATTAAGTTTGGTCAATTAATTTCTTATTTAAGGCAATATTTCATCCGTCGTGGTCGGTGGCATTGGTAATACTAACAATTCGTCAAAAGAAATGTGAGTAATATACAATTGTTTGCGACCAAAATCGTTATGAGTTAAGAATGTAGGTACTTATATAGAAAAGCTCGACTATTTGAGATAAAAAGTGTTTAAATTCACGTCTACCTGATTGCTATAAATTATAAAAGATTAATTATACATATTTTAGGAATTATACATGATATCACGAAATAATAATAATAAAAAAGGGGGGCAGATTTTAACTTTGCTCAAAAATTTTTTTGTCTTACAGAAATAAAAAAAAATATTATCCTATACACGGAAAAAAACGAGGCTCACAAAATCAACAGAAATTACAATATTTTAGTGCTATACAGCATACTGAATACACTAACGTCTGTATATGACAAAATTATTAAACGCTTATTTATAAAGTATACTATTGTGATTTTGAATTTTTAAAATATTCCAATAGCGTTTAAGTATTACATTTTAAATTTAGTATTTTTACCTATTTTTAAATTAATTATTGCCATATTTTTTTCTTTAGATCCACCTACAGTATTCAATTAATGTGTAATATGTTTCACCACTTAATTATATCTATTCGAAGAGAAATGGGATCCGAAAAAAATTGTTTAAAAATAACAAAAACAAATATTATATAGATATATATGTGGAAAATTAATACTTTTCTTTTGATATTTCTGATGATATTAACAACTTGTTTGAGTGTAGAATAAAAATTTAATAAATTTACACGTAAAAAATTGTATCTTGCTGCACAGAGTTTCATAAATATTATACATTTCTTAGAATGATGATAATTAAAAAACAACAATAATGAATAAAAGCTGTAAATATCCATTCAACGAAAGTTCTTCTTAACATTCTTACATTTTTAATCCTAATGAATTCGTATCAATATTTGTTGATTAGTCTTATAAAAATATACGTAATACAATCATAAAGTTGCAATTTTATTGATAAAAATTGATTAGGGTATAGAATTGCAGGTGTTAGTAGGGGAGGCAAATTTTGAATAGCCTACGGGCGGCAAATGTGTAAATTCATCGCTGACTGTAATTTATGAATAGAGGGTATATTGTGCCTAATAAAACTTGCAAACATAAGTACTACATAATTCTTAAATTCTTATTTAATTTTTTGGTCTAATAGAAAATATTTTATTCAACACAAGTAAATATTAATATTAAGACAATTCAATTGTTTATTTATTTTTTTAATCGTTTCTTTTCAATTGCTTTAATAATTTCATGTATAGGTATGTATATTATGGGGTCAAAATTTATGAAAGGAGCTCTGACCCAACCTCCCACAAGACCTTATAATATTGTTTAGATATTTTTGTATATGTCTTGTTAAAGCTTACACAAATAGGATTAGGTAAAAATCGACTTTAAAATAAAAAAAAAACAGAAATTGTGGCGTTTATTGAATTTTTCATTTCCTATAACTATTAGATCAAAAATAATCCAAATAGAAATAGGAGAAGAAACAATTTTCTTTGATAGATACTTTTTGCCAGATTTCAGTTTTTTAATTAATGAACATTCGATGTAAATTTTATGTAGAATAAAAAAAGTGGTATTTTTAGGTTTTTTCATCAGCCCCTTTTGTATGAGTATGTTTCATAATATCATTGGTTCAATAAGAAAACTTACACGAATGAGGTTTAGTCTATTGAAAAAAGTTTTTTTGTAAGTGCATATTTTTTGCCAGGATAATATTTCATTAAATTATCAACTTTCAAAGTTTAATTGGGAACACTTCGATAAAAATAATATAAAAATAACAGAGATTATGGATTTTATTAAATTTTTTCTCGTATATTAACCACATTAATCCATAATACCGAAGCTGAAACATGAGAAGAAAAATTTCTTTTTTTTTTTTTTAGTCAGATTTCATTTTATGTTTAAGAAAAATCGTTACAAGTGTTGGTACCAAAATGTGACAAACTATTTTTTCATGATCTTTTATGCAGAATCAAATGGTTGTATTCTTATTTATTAATTTTTGTAACAAACCACTTTTGTATTATTTTAATAATTAAAATTATAATTAATATTCAGGTTACAAAGTTTATTTCACTCACATTTTGCGATAATAAGAAATCTATGAATATATTAATTGGTCGACATTTTTTTACCTAATAAATATAGAAACCATAAAAAGGTAATTTTAAACAATGAAAATTAATAATTAATTAAGCGAACTTACCCCACTTATTACAATTAATATACCCAACCCATTTCACTTTTATTCACACACTTTACTGTTCACCCGTAAACGTCCGTGACACAAACAACACTGAATTTGCCAAAAGAAGATGAATCGGTGATTGTCACAAACAAACACGTTCGTAGTTGTATAAAAAAATTAGATATTTAGATAAGAAGTCCTTAAACTCACCTCTAACGGACTTTAAAAGTTGTTTGTCTTCATTTTACGTATTTCGGGATTTTATTATACGTACAGTATGTCACGAAATAGAAATAAATAAAACTGCCCAACATAAAAAAATAATATTTACCTACTATTAAATGCTCGTAACAATAAAATAATTATTTACACAAATGGGAAAGTAATAAATAGATTAACTAAATTTTACTAAATACGTATTATAACAATCATTATTTATTTATACAAATGGGGAACTTTTTGTAGAATGTATTTTAACAAAACTATTACTTGGGTTTTGAAATGATTAATAGTTTGTTTTTAAAAAAATTTAATTATCATGAAATATTAAAAAGGTAACGTGCTCGGGCGCCACTTTGTCAAACAAAGAAAAGAATAAATGAAACGACAACTTTCTTGGGCACCGGGTAGTGCATCGGTGGTTCCTGCAGAATCCTGAAGCTTTAGAGAGCTCGAAGCTCTCTTAAAAAAAACAAATAAAACTTGAAGAGTATATTAACAAAAAAATTACACACAACAAAATTAACAAAACTTACAATAACACATGTAGCCCACCAAAAAGAAAAGTTCCCTGCTCCAATGTAGGGACTGGAAGCTGGTTTCAGGGTATAATCGGGGATTTATCGTGCTGTGTTGTGAGGCAAGAGGATATCAGCGAAATAGCTTCATGGACCAACCTTTTAATCTTCAGGGGGCCGCCTGCAGGAATTTATCGGCCTCTAACTGGTTATTGAGACTAGTTGGAAACTAGAGCTTCGTCTATTTGCCTTTGTAAAATAGTTTCAGGATGTCTTCACCCCTACCCTTTAATCCCAGCCCCCTAATCCAACCGGAACCTATTCTAAGAAAATCTCAATGGGCTGACAAATAAGGGCACAAATAAAAGTAGTGAAAAATTTCCTAAAACTAAAAAATATTAATCAAATGTTAAAAAGTTGTTCGCATTGAAGATGCTTAAAAAAAACGGATAAAGGGAGGAGTAGGGGTGTCTGTCGTTAAACCAACATGCACTCAAGATACACCCCAGATACCATAAAAAATTTTGACTATTAAAAATATATAAATTAAAAAGTGAGAAAAATTAATTAAATGAAGAAATTTAAAAATTGGTCACAAAGGCCGAAAAGATTACAAATATACTGTTAGATATTTAAAAAAGAGACCACGTGGTAATAAGGAAAATTTTGTAAAAATTAATCAAAGTTACATCAAAAATAAATACTGAGTGAATAGCAAAGAAAAGATTTTAAAAGAAATAATTAATATGAATGAATTTTACATGAACTATTAAAATGCAAAGGTAAGTGGATCAAAAAAAAACTCTCAAAACCAAGCACAGAACACCAACAGAAAAACACACATACACGTCACGTCAGTGTCAAGGATCGAGGAAGAAGACCTCGAGCACCGACCGGAAAATTTCATCGATTCCTCCATCGATCGCCTAGTCCTGCGCGAATGTTGTTAGCCTTGATGATAAGACGGAAGGTCGATCAACATTAAGAAATAATCAACAAAACTGAACCAAGACAAACACAAACTGAATCGAAATAAATAAAACTTCAGTAACGGGATTTTTCATAGAAAAAAAACGTTACAGTATACGAAGTGGTTTGGATGGAATTGGAAAGGGTGGTAAGGGGGTGGTACCTCTATTATGATTATGATTTCTAGTTCTTAACTCTTCCAAAGATAACTTCATTTGCCTGTCACTGAAATTAAAAAATAAATAATTAAAATAATGTAAAGTAGTTTACATATTGAGATATTTACCTTTTTCTCATATGAAGACAGTATATAAATACAGTAAATCCGCAAACGAATCCCACTAAAAGTAAAAATACTGCCGAAAACAGGGGGCCCTTTATAATTAAAGACTGGTTCCTAGCCAGAATAGCTAAAAATTATTTATATATAAAAATGTAAATAGTTAGGTATAAAAGCATGTGTATTAAAAATATATGCAAAATTTATACCCTCGTTGTCGGAAACTTTTACAGTTTTATTTATTATTTCTTCAGTCGAATAAACCTGAATACAACCATAATCTGAGCCGTTCCAGTCATGAAATCTAAAATTTATTTATACAATAAAATAAATGTAATATATATAAATATGTATTTACATTTAATTTAAAAGTAATTTTAGGTACCTACATAATGTTTCTTAACAAATTTGTAAAATTAATTTCTTGAAATCTGCAAGACTCAATACAACGAGATAGCACTAAAAATAGATCGATAAGTATAGGGAAATACAGTCTCCCGTTCTGTTCAAATGTAAAAAGAACCCCCACGTACACTTAGAGAAAAACTGCAACGTATTATTTATCGGAAATTGAAATTAAGATATTATATCACTAAGGAATTAAATTAAATAAATTTCCGAATTTTTGGGGATTCCCTCCCTTGACTGTGGTTGATATTGATTGATTTCCCCTTTAAAAAATAAACAGGAAACGCCTTGCTTTCTAACATACTTCGCGGTAATGGAATTAGGAAAATTAATTACGTAATGAAATTGCCTATTCTATTTACATACGATTATACCTACACCCTTTTTTTCGGATAAAAATACGAAAAAAGCCATTTCACTAGATTTATGAGTTTAATTAATTAAACTATTAAATACACAAATATATATAAAGTTCACTTCAAGGGAAACTATTTTAAACCAAGTTCCATTTTTAGATTGTTGTTATTTTAACTTTGGGTTAGTAACTTTGCCCGCAAAAATCATCAAATATATTTTTTTTAATTAAAAAAAAAAAAAGATAAGGTATTTAATATAAATACTTGAATTACCTACATACCTATCACATATACATTTTGTAATATTGTTTTGATCTGGTTTGCATACCATCCGATGGTCTATGCATTCTGCTGAAGAAAAGCATCGTTCACCCCAATTAGCGACTGAAAAAAATAAATTACCAAATTATTTTTATAAAACTTAAGATGATACAAAATGATTAAGAAGTTAACAAATACTTGTTTAATAAATTATATAAAGATACTTACACGAACACTTACTAGTCTCAATAAAGATAAACACACTGAGAACTTGTATCACAAAAAGCTTTTTTATCATCGCTTTTTCTTCACGAATTTTAAACTAAAATGTCTCTAACGTATCACATTTACTTGTATTTATAATAGATATTAACTACAATTTAATTATCTATTTCATTTTATTATAGACCCAAACGGATTTATTCATATGTTTTAAATATGAATAAATTGAATTATTTACAACAACACAATTTGGCAATGCGTATTAATGTATTTAAATAATCAAATGAACACAACTAACTTTATGCACGAATGTCCGTGAATGACTGGCCACAAAAACAATATGCTAATTATAAGTACAAAATATCGAAGAAAATATGCCAGACAACACGCAACAAGAGACATATTTAGCAAAACTAATAAGTCGGTAAACTAATTAGAATTTCATACCCGTTTAAAAAGTGTCACTGAAATATTTTTAGCACACGATTATCACCTATTTAGTTAATTGATTACTTTTCAAACATATCTAAGCATCAATAATTATCTAAAGTACCTACTTGTATCAAATTATTTTTAATTGAGTAATTTAAAAAATAATAACTAGTAGTCAGTGCTTTGTTATCTAATATTTATTATTCTAGTAATTGAATTTAAATAATAGGAATTACATAATTTTTGGTTCTCACTATAAATCTTTATTAATTTCGGGGTTACGGATTTCGAATATTGGTAAAAAATGTGTAAATCTCAAATCGCTTGGAGAGGTCGCTGGAAAACAGGAAACGTAGGAACATATGTTGGGATTCCCTAAAGATAAGCTCTGCATGGCATTTTTAGCATTTTTTTTATATTTAAAGTTTTTTATGGGATTGGATTATTTTTTACTTACCTTATTACTGAATTCTATTTTAACTATACCAGAAAAAATTAATTAAAGAATTTATATGCTAAAAGTGTTTATTTATGTAGAACGAAATACAAAGGATCTACACACTTAAAATGTACTTTAAAAATAATGGCAATTTCAGCTTTGTCACTATCAAAATCTACAATAAAAACATTTTTATTTTATTTATTTGAAAAGAAAGCTACTTTACATTAAAATTAAATATTAAAAAGGCTTATTTATTTATTTTATTATTTACACAACCTAATATATGTACCAATACTCAATAATCTCATGCTCAATGCAAATGCTTTTTTTTTCGTTTTTATTTGACTAGAAAATAAGCATTTATAATAAATAATAAATATCTAACAACACAGAGACAGATGTTATTTATTGTAACATTTATTTTAGATATAATTTGCCCGAAGAAAGTTACTTTTTTAAGAACATGATGTGCTTATCGAAATGCCTCACAAAATATCCTTTAATAAATCACAAATAATTCCTATAAACTAAAAACATACGTATTGTTATTATAATTTGCATTTCAGTCTTAACCAAATATGAATTATTATGTTAATATTTTCTTTGGTTAATATGTGATGACTCTGTTACCTTTAAATCAAAAATAAACACATAAAAACCCGTCATATAAAATTATTTATATATCAATCAGTCATGGAATCCAGTCAAAATGGCACTTAAAAAAATACAGAGTTAAAAAGATAAACATTACACTACAATAAGCACAATCATGGTCCCTTAAGAAGTCAAGTCATTATTACTTTTTTTTACCAAGATCACAAAAACAACTATTACATGAATTAAATGAAAAATAATTAATCCAAAACATCTGGTTTATTATTGGGTTGAATCCAGACGCGCGAGTCAGGTTTTTGGGGTTTATTTTTTTGTTCTTCGACTTTCTTCCATAAACTAGCTATTTTACTTACTTGCTGCTTCCTTGAACTAGAACCATTTGAAGATATACTAGAATTACTCGCAGACCGTGGTGTGATGTTACTAACTGACCTATGAGGAAAGTTTTTCGATTCGTTTGTTTGTACGCAGGCGGCCATTTGCCTAGTGGTTGCTCTACTATCAGCACTTGGGGACCTAGTAAACATGTTACTCGGTGGAATACCAGGTCGTCTTGAGCGATCGGCACTCATAGACTTCATAGGTGCCACCTAAATCGTTATAAATTAAAGTAACAAAAATTAAAAATAAATTACTTATACAAACCTTTCCAACAGGTATAGGACTTTTAACAACCTTTTCAGGAGTTTGAGGAGTTGTTTTAGGTTTTGGAATGAATCGGCTGGGTTGTGAAATTGGCCTTGCTATCCTGGAAGTGCTTCCTATCCTTGAAGCCGATGGTGTGGGAATTCTACTGTTACCACCTTTACTGGTGGAGCTGTCCTGGTCTTCTTTAGTAAATGTTCCTTGTCTTTCCAATATGGGGGCTGTTCGAGGAGCAGTACCGGCAACAGATGCAACTTTGGTCATCCCTGGAGATTTAACATTAGTTCCGGTTGGCGTGACAGGTTTCTTGGTAACCACGGTCTTTTTGGGGCTCCCTGATTTCATGCTTCCGGAACTAGGTGTCCTTACAGGACTGCTCACTTTTGAACTACTGGCGCTTGCAGATCCTGAACTTCCCCCTTTAGGACTTCCTGAGCTTTTTCTTGTGTTTGATAAAACCTTAGTTTGAGTCTGAGGAGACGCAGGTTTTTTATATTGATATTTTGGAACTGGTGGTTTCGATGCAACAGGTTTTGTTTGTTTTTGAGGATTAGATAGGGATGACGCACTATTTTTAAGGACAGACGTTACATTCCTAACAAGGTTGGAGGTTATTTCTCTGATAGGTTTTGCGCTGGAATATAAAGGTTTTCTACGTCCCCTTATCCCTTTTGCCACTTCCTTTTCTGGCTCTTTTTCTTCTAAAGTCTTTGATGGCTTAACAATTTTGGGTTTCTGAGGTGTTTTAGGGCTTGTAGGTTCTTTATCACTTTCAGAATCTGAATCATCGTAAGTTTTAGGTGAAAATTCTAAAGGAACCGGGTCTTTTGGTAACTGCAATGATTGTTTGTCTACAGAAAAACTACCTTTTCTGGTATTTGTATTTTTCGTGTAAGTTCTGTAATTTATAGAACAGTTAGAATTGTGTTCTGAATCGTCATCATTTGACACCAAGCTCAGTGTTTCGCAATCTAATAGAAGCTCATCAGCAGCAGCACGAGCCTCTTTAAGAGATTTAACGACGAGGTTGGCCTCTCGTCGTATAAGACTGTGTAGGTCTTCGTTATGGGTTGGAGAAGAACTAGAAATATCCGGAGAAATGCTAGACTCGCTTAAAGTACGAGTTTTAAACCTTTCCCTGTTCTCCAAGCGTCTTTGAGCATAATTTCTAATTTTTGGTGAACTTTTTTGTGGACTGCTTGTTGCTGATGAAGTTCCAGCTGTTTCTCCCACTGATTTAACTGCTTCATTTTGCATTTTCTGTAGCGCAGAGGTTACAGATTCGTCGAGTACTTGTGTCTTAAAACGGTTTCTGTCGTTCTGTCTTCTTTCTTTAGGAGTTGTTTTATTGGATTCGGACGATTCGAGTATTTGTGATTCCGTCATCCTTTTATGTTCTTCGCTAACAACCATCTCCGCTGCAATAGTGTATGTTCTGTAACGGTCGCGTGTCAAATTTCTTTTTTGCTTAGGCGTGAGACGTTTGTTGAGGCTCTTGGTCTTCTTCGGCGTGGAATCTGCACTGCTTGAAGCTAAATCTGAGGGTATCGGGGTGGTATTCAATGCGTCTGAATACAATGTTATGTCATCTTCTGTCTTCATATGAGTATTGGCATCCTCAAATAAAGTTTCGACATCAGCAAGGGAACTGTTCATATCAGTGATTTCATTTAATAGTGACGGAGGATTAATGTGTTCTAAATCGCAAATTGAGCCATTTTCCATTGTATGCAACATATTTAAAGGCTGCTTGACTTTGAAAATAGGATTCGGCGGTTGCCACTTGTCTACGTTGCATGTTACAGGTCCAGAAGCAATGAAATCTGGTTTTAAGTCAGCCACTTCACTAGTAAGACTTGGGATACTGTTAACACTGCCTTCCATATCTAAAACATCGCACATCCCTGACGGTGGATTTATGCTGTCTAAATTTGATAAACTGTCTAAACTAGAAGTTTGATTAAGATGTTGATTTAGCGCCCTGCGCGCAATGAGACCTGGTTGTAAAACCGTTTTCCTTTTAGTCAGTTTTGGACTGTACATGGGCGTGATATTTTCTATATTAATACTGTTAGTTAATGAATTCATTTGAGAAGGTGGTTCAATGAGGTCAAGTTCTAAGGAATGTATGCTAGCTATACTCTGTGTCATTACACCTTGGTTCTGAATGACAGTAGCCATCTTTGTAGCCTCCATCGCTATCAAGGTTGATTCTGTCATAGTGTTACTGTCTAACGAAGAAAAATCATTCGATTTTTTATCTTCCTCTTTGTCTTGGCCATCAATAGAATCAAGAGTGAGGATTTCTTGGTGTTTCAAGTCTTCTGGGGGTGTATCAGAATCACTTTTAAAGGTGATAACATTTGGAGCACTTCCTGATACACTTGGAAAAGAAACGTCATCGTCATTCCATGTATCGCCCTCAAAGGTGGTCGATACTGTCGATTTATCTTTGTTGAGATGTACTTCGGCTTGAGAGACAAGTTCAGCTGTAAATCGATCCAATGATTCAATCATTGCATCAGGATCGAGCATTCGATTATCAATTTTAATGTCGGTTGGTGTTTTATCATCGAGGGATGAATCGTGTTCGGATATTATTCGTGTTTCATAACCAGATTCTTCGTCAGTTCTCGCCGTGTTAGATCCACTCTTCGTGAGTGCGGTCGAGCATCTTTCTTCGGAATGTGAACACCTGTTGTCCCGTATTGCTGTGTTGTCTGGTGTTCGCATCCCTTGATCCTCTGGGTTGAGATTCGGCCCTGGAACGGACTCGGTTGCGGTGTTTTCGCCGCCTGCCACCGTAGCTCGAAGATCGGGACACATTTCGCCTTTCTTTGGCACCGTGATCCCGGCAGCAGACGTGACAAATACGTTTTTTGAACTTGTCTTTGTAAACTTAATTTCTCCCAATTCTTCTTCCTGCCACAAGTCCTCCTTTTCCCTTTCATCCCAATTACTTGGACGCAAAGTAAAATCGCGCTCTCTCTTGGGTAACTTTGGCAACTTCGTTGAAGAGCCTGCGGAAACTTTTTCGCAAAGATTTTGAGGTTTATTTTTCGGCATTCCAGATGATATACATTGTTCTAAAAGCGCTTGTTCTTGTTCAGTTGATTCAAATGATTCTACACTGAGAGACGAAAGGGAGTCTCTTCGAGGAAGATCAACATTCGGGATAGTCCCTTTAATGAAACAATAAAAAGTAATATGTATTATATATACGTAATACACTATTATTAAACTCGCATATTTTCATTTCTAAATATAAGCTATTACTACTTTATAGCAATACAGAAATAACAATTATTTCAACAGACAGCAACGTTATGGCGTTTAGTCTTTCTCTTGAATGAACGAATGAATTAAACTGTAAAAGATCGCTTCGCTTGGGTGAATTTAATACGGTATCAATCAACAAACATTTCAATTAGCGCGTCCGTTTGAACTCGGAAAGAAATACGAAAGTCTTTTAGATGACATTTAAGAAAAAAGGAAGGTGAGTGTACAACAAATTATTTTCTCACCTCTTTTTAACAGACTGGGACCAGCGACTGGGTCAATTTCTTGAGATTTTCTCGCTTTCTCTTCTGTCTCCTCCGCTGTATTGTTAATTCGTCTGCAAATAAAACAGACAAAAAAATAAATAAATAAAAAGAAACACGTTTCACTCTAAAAAAAAAAAAAAAAACCAACAATAATTCTTTACCTGGCAACACCACACATGCTTCCATCTGTAGTAAGGTCTGATAGACTGGATCTCAATGAAAAATGACAAGGACTGTTTTCAACAGCATATCTTTCCGTTTCGTCCTTGGCCCCCAAAAAGTAATTTTGTTTGATGATACCTTCTTTGCGTGCAACCCCTTCTACGTTAGGTCTATATCGCGTTTTAACAAGCGGTGTACTTGTTTGCATCTCCGCTTGTGGCACCATCCCATTTTCAACAACGTTTACTTTTAAGCGTGGCTTAGGCATGGCAGATTGGATACATTCGGCGAGCAGGGCACTGCTGCTATCATCTGAAAGATCGTTCGTTTCATCTCTTTTCGTCGGCGGTGATTCGTTAACGGTTGAGAGGGTGCTTAAATTACAGTGGGATCCGGCGTGACTTAACATTGCAGGAGTGTCTTCGGTGCAGTAACTGTGCAGGGTGTCCGAGTGGACGTCAGGCACGCGAACATTCGTAGACGATGATGGCCGTAACACAACACCAGTTCCAGGAAGACGGATTGATGTCAAACAATTTTTATAATCAATAACTGATGCTGGAATACGTGTCGAAATCGAACCTTCTTTCGATTGGCGGTGCCTACCAAAAAAAGTTGGTGTTATAATACTTTACAAAACTTAAAATATAATACTAACCTATTATTTTGCATGCCATCACTTATACAAGCCGCTAAAATATGTTCGTCTTCTTCTTCGCTACCATCATCTTCTTTTTCTTGCCCCAGATCTAGTTTTTCTGTCGTTTCTTTTGCAGGTTCCATGACAGTTTCGTTTGTTGTCAGCACAGACGTTCCCTGACAGCGATAAAAAATAATTAATAAAAAACGCCCTTACTTCCTACTATCATAAACAAAATAAATCTTTTTATCGCCGATTTCATTTACGATAAGATTATACTTTCAATCAGTTTTAAGCTCACCCTAAACCTCTTATCTTTTATTTACAATTTTTTTATACATCAAATCAAATTTTTATGAATAGAAAAATACTCAAATAACTTACATTATTGCCTTCCTTTTTTGAAAGACCCCCTTCATTATCATCAAAAGTCAAGCTGCTGAGACTGGTAGCGGTTGAAAATTGTACTGGTGTATTTTCTTCTTTGAATTTTGTGACATTATCTTCGAAAACACTGGGTTTGTGCAAAGGCCTTGTAGGGGAAACCTGATTTTGTTTCGAATCGGGGGACTTAAAAACTCCCTTTGAAGTCGAGGGATAATCGTGAGAAGATTTTCGTCTTCGAGGACTGGGCGCTATCGTTTGCGTTGGAGAATCCGGAAGTTCACTTGGAGACACTACACCACTAGTCAAACGACTGTAAAGGGAAAATATAATGGTTAACATAATCTGAGGGGGACAAGTACAGTGTGATGCAATGTATGAAAATGACTAAAGCTACGATTTTACATACTTACTATACATAGGAAAGATAAGAAAAAGATAACGATTGTTTGTTTAGTTGCCGATATTGTTTGTGCATTTAGCTAATAATTATTTACAAAAAATTTAACGGTAATGTACGATAAAGTCACAAGACAAAAATTTTACCTGAAATCGGAAACTACAGATTCCCGATCCTCATGGATGGAATGTTGTTCAATACTGTCTAAAGATGCCAAAGAACTTGACCTCGAAAACATTAGAGGAGTTTCTTCGTGGTACTCGACCCCTCGTTCGAATTTAACTACTTTTCCTGCAAAAAACACAATTAATTGCCAACACCAAAACCTCTGATTTTTTTTTAACTTACCTTCTGAAGCAACCGCGACAGGTTTCGTTTCATCTTTAATCACCTTTGTTCTACCAGTATCAGGAGTGTCTTCAAAACATGTTATTGTTGTCTTGGGCACTTTTTCTAATTCTTCAGTTTTGCCGTTGTCGTTAAGAGGCATCGAACTCAAGGACCCAAAACTACTAACCCTTGAAAAGTATCCTGGAGTTCCTTCTTCTGCATATTGCACAGGTTTTTCAGGTGACATCAACCCTGAACTAAACTCTGATTTTAGCGGTTTTACAGCAGTTTCTTGTCTGTTTTCGGTTTCCGAAACGTCTTCCACAGAGCAACGGTCTTTTTCATCGTCAACATTGGAAGTTTTTTTGTGATTAACATCCGTTTTAATCTTGTCATTATCGGTGACCGGTTGTTTATCGACATCTCTTAGATCAGACATAGAGGTAGCTGTGGAAAAGTTGAAAGGTGTCTCATAAGGTGTGTCTTCAGTACAATAAGTTTTTACAGTATCCGCTACGAAATCCTGAGCTTTGTTCGGCAAACATACATCTTCTGTATCTGAATCGTCTTCTCCATAACGTAGTGAATAGTCCGTGGGTTGATCAAGGTCTGTTTCAGCGTAGATACCAAAGCTATCTTCCTCTAACTGAGAAACTTTCGTGCTAGTAGGCCCAACGAAAGCAGATTGAGGTAATTTTGTATCATTATACTTCCGGCTATAATCGATTGGTCTTTCTAGTGACCCCGTTTCGCTGTATCGATCGGAAAAGTCGTTTTGGATTTTGGAAAAGTTGGCAGCACATTTGTTCATTTTGACAAACTGATGATCAATGCTGAGGCTTCGAAACGTGTTGCTCAAATCATCATCCAGACATGTGTCGCTCTTACAGTTTCTAGATTCTCGTCCCGTAATTCCTTCAGTAAGGGACATGTATTCCTGACTTCCAGATCGTCCCACATCCCATTTAGTTTTGTGGATGTATTTCTTGTTCAACTGCTCGAAGTTAAATTTCTCTTCGTGAGTATTGTTCTTTGTGGGAGAATCTTTGTCTATATTTTCGAACGTTTCGGTTAAGTTTTGGTCCAGTTCTTCTATGAGGGCTTTTTGTTTCCTGGCGCCTAGCGAAGGTAAAGCGGGTAAGTCCATGGCTTTCGCGGTAGAGTCGAGCTCTGCTACGAGATTGTGTGACGGTCTAGAAGCGATTAGATTTTTTAGGGCTGCACTGCTTCCCATTGCAATCATCTTGTGCTTGGAATGGTTAAGGCTTCGCAACATGGCTGGTGCGCCCATTTGCCAGAGAGCCTCCTGATCCTGAGCGTTCTTGGCCGATAAATTCCAAAGGGTACCGCATGAATTGCTTACAATTGTTAAACTGGGAGATTTTAAAAGATCGAGCAAAACTTGGAGGCAATTATGACGACGAAGAATCTCACGATAGTCGTCTCTGACAGCAATTTGGCTGGAGATGTTCCTCAAAATCCCTCCGGAATTTTCGATAATGGCTAGTGATTTTGTCGGAGACTTGTAGGACAACATGTCGACTAAAAACCCTAAAGCACCTTCTACAGCACATATTTCGGCCTTGTTCTCTGAACAGTGAGCAGATAGATTCCAGAGGGCCGAAAGTATTGATTTCAAAGTATTTTCTTTATTGCTGACCATAGCTGCTTTCATCAGCTGGACAACAGCACCAATTTCTTGCAAAACCTCCTTGCTTGTGGTGTCTGCACGCCACGAGAGATTCCTCAAGACACTTGCGGTCACCTAAAGGATCATAAAATTACCGTAACTCATTAAAAAAAATATGTGAGTGCACTTTGTATTTACCTGACATAGTTCGTCGTTCGTATTTTCCAACTGAGACACTAAAGCATACATGAAACTTTTTAAACTACAAAGTAAAGCTTTATTGCCGCTGTCTCCGAAAGTTAAGTTCGTTAAAGCCATACAACCATATCGCCTTAATAAAACACAGTAAGTGTTTTCAATGTTATTGCCATGTTCTGAATGCTCTACCTGAAATAAAACAGGGAATGTTAATTATTATTTTTTTTATTCCAATAATAATTGATTATCGTACTTCGATTAAACTAGCGATTGTGTGAATGCCACCCAAATGGCAAATTGCCTGCCTGTGTCCCTCGTCAAACGACAATTTCATGAGATGAGCCATTGTTTGCACGGGATGCTTGTCACCGTCTGGAAAAGGAAATTGATTGACTTTTAGTGACCAACGAATCGCGTTTTTATTTTAATACGGACCTTCGTTTAAAGTCAAATCTTCTGGATTAAAATCGGTTTGGTTTCTGAGAAAGCTAATGTAAGCCCTCGTCTGCTCCAGAAGCTTCAACACGCGACTTTCTCGCTTCTTTTGCTTCTCATCCGGATTTGAATACACCAAATTGTGGAGAGCTTGTGAAGCTTTCTTTCGCGTTGTCGAATTTTTGTCGGACTGCACCAGTTGAACCAGCAATGGAATACACCCTAAAAGCCCATTTTCGTCAAATACACTCTTTCCCTACTTTTTCCATGAAAACGTCTTTGAATGTCAAATTAATGAAATAATGAGAAAAGGTGCACTAGAAGCTCATCCTTAATATAATCAGGAGTATCAATTTTTTTAATTAAAGATTTGGACAAGGTCGTTTAGCCAACTTGACACGGACGTATTCACGTAAAAAAGCATTCAACCGTAAAATATGGTACTGAGTGTTAAGTACCTGACTGCCTCATGGCCATGCAGCTTTCAGGATTGGTACTCAGTGCAAGTAACGTTTCGCCCATATCAGCATGTTCCTGCCCACCCAACATCGCCAATAAGCTATATACCATATCAACCTTTGCTTCTAACTGCTGAGAAGACCTTCGAGACCTATCGGGACTGCTTAACACCCTGTCCAAAGGTGCACCCCCGGAACTCGAGGCGAAACTTATTACACTTTCCATCTCCTACAAGATATTCGCTATATACTGACCTGAATTTTCTAATTGACCCTAACCCCCCAAAAAAAATAAAATAAAATAACAAAACGTACAGATCCGTTATAATGGGATGCAGGTGGTTGTGGAGCTAAATTTGTGGGCTCCGAGTTCCACATGGCGCGTTCTACAGGCCAGGTACCATGATAGAGGACAGAAAGACCCTTGTTTCTATTTGATGGTGGTTCACTGCTTACAGACAATTGGGTGGCACTTGGTGCGCTATTTCCAAACTCATCGCCACTACTTACTGCTCCACCCTCTCCATTTGTACCTGGTACCCTATCGTACTAAAAACAACCCCGCAAATAATTTCCATGTACTTATACCATAAAATTAAGTTTATTTTATTTTTTAACCCTCTCTCGGATTATGTCTTACAGAAAAAAAAACATTAAAAAAATAGTAAAAATTTTTTTGTGGAGGAGTGTGTATGTGTTGAGATGCGGGTCTATCAAAGGCACATAAAATAATTAATTAACTGCTAATTTTACTATATGGCGATATAAATAACTATGTATATTATTAATGAACATGACCATGGTCTTTGCAGTTTGTACTACAGCTGCAAGTACAAGTTTTACCCACTTAGTTCACTGCTAAAATTAAAGACTAACAACAATTGCCTGTGCTAATTTTATCCTGAAAAAGGACACACGCAAATGTGTATCGACCTCAACTATACATATACAAATGCGTACACAACTAATTTTACAGTGTGTAATGACTAACTTGATGGAATGTAACTTTGAAGTATTATTATTATTATTAAGTAACATAAAGCAGACATGGTTCAATTTTTTTTTAATTTAGATATCAAACCAATGTTATAAAATACAGAAACATACTTATTTAAAATGTGACTATAAGTATTAGAAAAATTTTTGAGCTTTGTTTGAGAAAAATTCTTTTTTTACTAGGAGCATTTTCTTTATAACGTTAGGGACATAACATAACATTATTCTATAATCTAATTAGAAGACTTACGTCAGACACATCGCCACGATGTCTTTGAAACACTACGGATTCCATCTTGCTCGGTGAAGAATAAGTGTCACGAACTAAGGTTTCATCTTCTGAATGCTGAAACAAATAGAAAAGAAAGAATTAGTACCTATAATTTACTTACAAGATCATTACAAAAACTTAAAGGTACTTATAAAGTTGACGTTGTAACATTCTAAATAATACTAGCTCGTAGAATTTTTTATGTAGGTAACTATAGAGAAATAAAAATTTTACTATTTATAAAAATATTTATGGATTTATGGAACCTAATTGTTTAAGAAAAAATCCGGAGTATAAAAAACTAAAAACAAGTACACAGGAGGTTGAAATTTTTTTTCCATTTTTTTATAATCATTTTTATTTGTTGAACGACCTTCCTTCCTATTTGACCTATATGCACCACCCATAAATGGAATATGAATTTTTACAGGGGTTTTCAAGTTGATGGGCTATTAGAAGTATATGAATTAGTAGAAGGAATTCAATTCTGAAACTTGGACTCATTTGGTTATTGTTTAGGTCGCTTCTTTTAAAAATATTTTCAAGTTTGATTTACA
Source organism: Agrilus mali (assembly GCA_029378335.1). NCBI lineage: Eukaryota > Metazoa > Arthropoda > Insecta > Coleoptera > Buprestidae > Agrilus > Agrilus mali. Next base: position 9,114,456 of record CM055663.1, on the reverse strand, counting down.
TCCGGTGATACCGGAAGTCGACACCAACTTTGTTATTTTAAATGGAATGATATATTTTTTACGCTGAATTGCAATAAAACGTATAATTCTAAGGTAAGTTTGATAATCAACTTGTACACCTATGACGATCGGTTTCTGAGTTAATTTAATTTATAGAAAAAGAATCGCTACCGCAACCCAAATTATAAAAAATCATAACTTCCACAAAATACGACTCAGTGTTGAAATTTTTACTAATAATAGCTGAATAATAGTGCTAATGCCTTGACAAAATTGGACTAAATAATTTATACAGGGCGTTCAAAATAAAATTCTAAAGTTTAAGAACTTCAAACACGAATAACTTCGTTTTTTCAAAATGCACCTTGCCACATTTTATTTTTTCAATCGATTCCTTTTTTTATCCTCTTTCAATTCATATAGATACTCCCTACTATTTTATTTGAAAAATTTTGAGTAATTTAGAATTTTAAAAATATATGTAATTTCATTACTTTTGGTGTAATGAGAGTGTGCCTTGGAAAAATGACAACTAACAGCAATCAATGCAAAATGAAGCCAAAAATTGCATTTTCGATTAATTTCTGTTACAAAAAATAATCAAAAATGAAAATTTCAATTGAATATTTATTATAATAAACATTTGTCTCGGAAATCTCCCCAAAAGAAATTAAGCGATAAAAAAGATTTTATTGTAATTTTGCTTTGATTGTCGTTAGTTGTCAATTGTCCAAGGCACACCGTTATTACGCCAAAATTAATAAAATTATCTATATTTTAAAAGTACTAAATTACTCAAAATTTTTCAAATAAAACAGTAGGAAATATATATATAAATCGAAATAGGATAAAAAAAGGAATCGATTGAAGAAATAAAAAATGGTAGGTGCCATTTGAAAAAACGAAGTTATTCGTGTTTGAAGTTCTTAAACTTTAGAATTTTATTTTGAACGCCCTGTATAAATTATTTAGTTCAATTTTGTCAAGGCGTTAGCACTAATATTCAGCTATTCTTAGATAAAATTTCAACGGTTTTAGTCGTATTTTGTGGAAGTTCTGATTTTTTACAATTTGGGTTGCGGTAGCGATTTTTTTTTTCTATAAATTAAATTAATTCAGAAACCGATCGTCATAGGTGTACAAGTTGGTTATCAAACTTACCTTAGAATTACACGTTTTATTCGAATTCAGCGTAAAAAATATACCATTCCATTTAAAATAACAAAGTTGGTGTCGTTTTCCGGTATAACCGGATGTAAATCGAACTTGAAAATATTTTTCAAAGAAGCGGCATAAACAATAACCAAATGAGCCCAAGTTTCAGATTTGAATTCCTTCTACTAATTCATATATTTGTAATAGCCCATCAAATTGCCCAATTAATTGTGTAACAATAGTATAATACACAAGGGCAGAAAGTTGAATTTCCTGCACTGCCCGTCAACTCAAGCCCTTTTATCATTAAACCTTTTTTCAAACTTTCACAACGTTTCTCTTTTGGGCTTTAAAGTATTATAAATAGTTCTATTGTGAAGTGCAATTCGTCATTTCCCTCGAACAAAATGTTTCCCGGTTTCCTCGTAATATTGTCCGCTGTTGCGACTGGGACTTTTGTCCGGCGGTCTCGTGGTTTGTTCGGGATCGTCCGTGCAAAAATGTTCGATCGCTTGCCTGTGCCTGCCTGGATGGCTGGCTCTCACCCCCGCCTCGGACTGGAACAGGGGTAACAGACAGACGCCTGGAGTCAATCGAAACCAACCGAAAGGGCCCGTTCGTTGTATGTGCGTCACAAACACGACAAGGAAAATATTTATTTATTAATATATTACTAGATGTATATAAAAGAATATGGACAATAACGAAGATCTGGACGAAGAAATGCTAATAGCTCTGGTAAGACAACATAGAGAATTGTACGACTGTACTTTGCCCAAATACAGCGATGTTGTGAGGAAAGAGAGAATTTGGAACGAAATTGCTGAACAAATTTCACAACCAGGTACTATTTTCAATATCTACATACATAAAATTTTAATGTGGTACAATTTAAAACATTGTTTAAGTTCACAAGTGCAGAGAGCGTTGGTCAAACCTGCGAGGGTCGTTTAGAAGAGCTTATAGGGATCATAAGGGTATCAATGACAGCAAATTACGTAAGAGGTCGAAACGTTGGAAATATGAAAAGCAAATGGAATTTTTAATACCGTTTCTTAAGATTAAATATGACCCATCATCTTCAGGTAAAAATAGACAATCCCTTAATGCCTACATCCTGAAACCCACCCTTTAATGAACATTTTAACTTATTCTTAGAAAGGCTTAAACTGGATCAAAACTTTCTTAAATTTATTGAAAATCGAGTTCTTAGCATAGTGTTCAGTACATACATGTGAACAAAACTATACTCTCATTTATATATAGATTGGTCTTAAAAACTGTTTTTGGAAATTATTTACATTATGTGAAGATTTCTCAAACATTTACACAAAACAGAAATCTTCCCATGGGCCTACAAAATTAACATTATTTTGGGCAAATATTTTTTAAAATTTAAGAATATTCTTCTTCTTTTATACGTGTATTTTTTCTTATAGATTCTAGAGAACCTCGTGGCTCCAGTTTATTACCACCTGCAGATATGTCGAACCCCAACGAAGAACTATGTATAAAGAACGAAACGTCGTCGTCCCCGAGGTCCTACGAGGTTGACTATCCCGACTCCTACTCCCAAACAAGTGCCTTGGACGGCATAAGGGCGGCGAATGCAATAGGGGTAACGTACGATCCCTTCAACGACACAAACAACCACCATCCCTACAAAATCGATCGGGACAACGACGCACTGAGGAATTTTTTCGCGTATTTGGCCGAGACTGTTAGAACCTTTCCGCCGTTCATGCAAGTTCTGGCAAAATCCAAATGTTTTAATATCATTTCTGAAATGGAAATAAGTCTTGTGAAGGAAAATCCGGACCAGTGCGTCATTTCACAAATGTCGGTGGATGAAAATGTACGAGAAACGCCACCGATCGCTTTAGACGATTGTGATAAAAATACAACCGATGGAAAAAAATCGTCTGACACGACACAATAAAAAAAAATTAAATTTTTATTAACAATAATTGTGATATATAATCGAGAATAAATTTTTATGTTTGTAACAAATTTTGTCTGTAATCAATAAATAAGTGATCCTTAGACTTTTTTTTACAATTTACTTTATTTCTGTTTTCGTTTTCAAGAAATGTTCAAATCAAGAAAACAATTCGACTAAAATAATAATTAAATTGTGAATCGCCCTCTGGGGTGACTATTGGTGTATTTTTGTAAAATTACTGAAATTTATTAATATACAGTCTTCGATAACTTGGACGCTGATAAGGCGAACTAAATTGGTTGGCGGTAACATTGAACTTTTGTTTGATAACTCAAAATCTCGAACTTCTATTACTCGAATATCTTGATAATATTTGGCGATAGACGAATTTTCTTCTTTCTTTCTTTTAACGTCTCTTTTTAATATCGGTACTATGCAAACAGATTCACGATTATTTGTCATCAAATGGCCCTTAAAAACTTTCATCTTTTTTCCAAAAATGTCTTTTAAAAAGTGGTGCATTGAAAAAAAAAATATTACCAAATGTACCTACATCTAAATATATCCCTCTATACATACATACAAATGCTCATTTCCAAAAAGTAAATTTCACATAGTGCTCATATGTTTCCAAAATAAATTTTTTATCATTTGTTTTTCTTATTTTGTTATTTTATATTTGTTCCAATTTAAATACGCAACTTGTTGATTTAACAAAACAAAAAACCATCACACAGTTCTTCAACATAATTGCACGACAAAAGTAGACAAGAAAAAGAAAACAATGTGGGTCACTATAAAAGAATAAGTTTTGAGAGTTGAGAAAGGGTCAAGCAGAGTCAGTAAGATCAACCAAGTGAGTCAGAAGGGTTAGGGTGGTGTAACGGGTGACCGCTAATTTTAAGTCCTAAAAGTCTCTGCCATTATCAACGCCGCTAGTTGATAGATAAATAGTCAAGTAGTTGTTTTATGAATTTTTGTAATTAGTTTTTAACTGTTATTTATTTTACTTTATTACTTCATTAAATCATTAAAAACCACCATATAAAATTCGCTTATTCGAAGGGAATTTTATCTAAAAAATGTAACCGCTGCTATTTTTTCAGTGAAAAAGTTGTTTTATTAAATTCTAAAATTCCATTTATGTCATAGAAAATCTCATAATATATATATATACCTACATGTAAATCATATTATTGAATTCACGTACTTTATACTGATTACGTTATTCATTATAATATTTTTAAAAACATTAATCTAGTTTTCTTTGTTTTTTTGCATTTCCTATCATAGTAATGTATATTTTTTTTCACACCAGCAGAAAGTAGAGATTTCAACGAAGAAAAAGTCCACCAACGTTTTTAAAAAAGCAGATATTTTGACGTGAGAATTTTAGATTGAAAATTAGGGTGCTTTTTCGATATTAAGTAAAAATAAGGTGAAAAAATAAATATTTCAAATCAAAAAAATTACAGCGTGTTTGAGACATAAATAGGTAAGTTTTCATCAAATTTCGTGAAAAAAAAAATTTTTTTGTAAAAGAAAAATAAAAAACCAAAATGTTAGTTATTTGAATTTTTCACACAAATTTTGAGGTTATGTGACAAAAGTGTAAATACAAAAGTTGTAGACCTTTTTATTACCTACAACTTTGCCATTTAACTTTTTCCATAAGACTTGTAGTTTTTCCGGAAATCAAGGAAAACCGGTTTTTACCCTTAAAAACTCAACCCCTTCCCCTTCCCGACCTCAGATCACCCGTAAATTATTTTTCCTTTCATTTCTGTTATATTCTCTTCCTTTTCCAATAGGTTTCATCCTACTATATTTTTTTTTCACTTTTTACAATTTTTGAAGGCTTCAGCACTGGTCTATCCAGGACTCCGCCCTTTATTAATTAAGCATTAATAAACTTTCAAAAAATAATTTAAGTAATTTTTTTTATAATTTTAAGCTAGGTACTACCTATAACGAAAAGTTTACCACTTCAAAAATGGTCAAATTTTTCTAATCTTAAACTACATATAAGTAAGTGTCTGTTGAAGTGTCTGCCTCTTTGGGATATAGCCGATATTGAAATAACATCCTTTTTGGGTCATACGGTTATTTTTATGCCACTAAAAAATAAACTATACTTATTTTTTAAGTCTGTACAATATTAAACTTCTGAATTGATTTCACTGAGACTTTACAGACATAAAGAGAAAGTTGTTTGGAGCGACGTAATAAATAGGTCGCTTTATTGGGTCAGATGAAGTCATAAGGATAGAAACTTGTACTTAATAATTATATTTTTCTTCTATACAAAAGACTTAGGTACTTAATTTTCTTACGAATTTATTCTTAGGTACTATTGTTCAGAATTATTTGGTTAAAAATTATTAAGGGGAATGAATACCTCATGGAGCAAAAGTATGCTCATGTGTGCTATTACGATAGGTATTTTAATTGCCAATTTTTAAGTTATCTACCTTAAACTGCCTATCAGCGATGCATGAATTGTAAAAGGGCATATTAAACAAATCAGAGGCGCATTTACTGTGGGAGGTGATGGGGGGCAATCCCCCCCAAGATTTATTAAACATGACTGAAAAAATATTTAATTACAAGAAACGAAACGATTTTTATAGTATCTCCTCGACGTCAACTACCCCATATCCATAATTGCGTCTCAATAATATTCACTGTTCACTTACTTATGCTTCTGCTGAGTTCTGATGCATTAATTTATAGCCGAAAAAAAAAACTAGACTTAAATATCTATTTTAACAACGTAACCCCTCCCCTCTCGCCAGATTGCAGTCCTGGATGTGCCAGTGAGACAGATTATTAGAAAAAGAAAACACAGGGAAATAGCACAATTGGGGACAAATACTTTCGCATCTAGTTGTAGGGCTTTCTTTATCAAGGTAAGTTTTTAACAGTTAACTTTTAGAAAATGTTTCAACAGTGTTTTTACAATGAAAAAATATTTGGCCCCAATGTTTTCTTAATTTGTTAAATTTTTAATTTCAATTCAAACCATCATTCTCAAAATAAGTAGGTAGGTAAATAAAAATTATTTTGTCCTTAATAAAAAAAATCTAAATACAGCTGTATGTACCGTATAGCTTCAAAAACTCGTCTATCTAATAACCAATAACGTTAAAAGCTTTTGGAAATAAAATTGATATTGTTTTGACTGAACGTAAAAAATAGTTTGGATCTATGTACTTTTAAAAACTATAAATAGCAGATGAAAACATTAAATATATCACATCGGTTTCGATATCCGTATAATAATACTTATTTTATACACCAGTTTATGAGTAGAATTTTAAATAATATTAGATTTATCATTTTCATTAGGTTAAATATTTTGGGGCCACAGGGACTCGTCTGAAGTTGGCGCCCGAATAAAAAAAATCAAATTCTTAGAGTTCTGAGACGGACATGAATAGCTGGAGTTTTTTCATAAAATTTTCAATAGTTCTGCAAATTGTCAAAAAAAAAAAAACATTATATTTAGGGGTAGCGCCGTAAATTGTCGTGGGAGAGTTCTGATCTTTTTTTTTCAACCCACAGGTAAAAGTTCTGGAGTTCTTTAATGTTTTCGAGAATGATTCTGCAAAAAATGTTTCTTTGCAAAATTTGCAACTTTTTTGATTTCCCACAAAGAATTCTGAGTACAATTCTGGGTAGTGCTATCCCTAAATGATGGTTGTTTTTTTTTTGGGACAATATGCAGAACTATTCAAAATTTTATGCAACCCCAGAACTTTACATGTTCGTCCAGAATTCTCAGAAGTGGATTGTTTTTAAGTTCGGGCGCCAACTTCACAGGGTGGTCACATACTTTCTTCCATATATTTTTTATTTATCAACATAAAAAAATTGATTTTGTCTACTGTTACTTGATGAAACTCCATATTTAATATACCATAATAAAAGATTTCACAAAATTTATTACAAAAAATTTGACATTCGTTTCGTCGTTATGACTAGTTATAAATTCTGAAGAAGTCACAGTACGACGAAATGAATATCAAGTTTTTGTTAATAAATTTTGTGAAATCCAAAAGTGCATTTTGATTATTGTGTATAAAAAAAGACTTGGTTTTCTTGCAAGCAAATTATCCAGGACGAGGTTTCAAATATTACGTAAATGAGCTCCTTAATTTATGTCCAAAAAGTTGACTCAACAATTTCGGAATTTAAAAGAAAAAAAACATATGTGCGAAAATGTGTGGAAAATGTGCTACGTAAAAAAATTATTTAAAAAACTGAACATTTATGACTAGATCCTTTTTATGATGTTTAGCTAGCTCCACAACATCACTTTATTAAAACCAAACCAATTGTGTTGTAATGTGCCCAAGATGTGCTATCATGTGCCATTAAAAAAAATATATTTACTTGAAAAATTGAATTTTTATTGAGACATCCTTTTTGTGATATTGAGTTAGCTCCACAAAACCACTTCACCAAAACTAAACTTATGGTGCTGTAATGTGCCCGCAATGTGCTGTTATGTGCCAATGTGAAAAAAAAATATTTGAATAAAAAGTTAAGATTTTTTGTAAAATGTTAGGTCTTCATTAATACTTTCTATACGAATCGATAAATGTGGTACGATGAAATAGCATAATAATATGCTTAACATAGTATTCGCATATTGTTCATGAAACATCACCATACATTCTTTTACATGTTATGCAACACATCTTGTAATTTAGGTAAGTACCTGTACTTTTCTTAGTTGACGATTGTATAGAATGTATTGTACACTATAAAATTCGTATTATTATTAATATTATCAATACAAAGTGTTATTAAACCTTTTTTTGTTGTTAATAGTAACTTTTTATAGTTTTAAAGATAGTTTTCTGTTAGTGTAGGGAATAAACTTTTCATATGGTACCGTTTTAGTGTTATCACAACACCCTAGACAAAGAGACTGAAATTTTTGCTCATTTATGTATATTTATATCTTAGAACAGAAGATTAGTAATTATTAAGTTAAAAATTTATATATTCTCATAAAACAATATGAAAATATTTATGTAGTCAGTCATTTCCCTATTCTCGTCAAAGTAAAATTTACCCCTTTTCTTCGTAATAACATTACTAGTAGAGAAAGTATTAATGAAGACAATATTTTACGAAAAATCTAAACTTTTTATTCAAATTTTTTTTTTCACATTGGCACATAACAGCACATTGCGGACCCCATTTCAGCACTATAAATTTTTGTTTTGATAAAGTGATTTTGCGGAGCTAACTAAATATCACAAAAAGGATGTCTCAATAAAAATTCAATTTTTCAAGTAAATATTTTTTTTTAATGGCACATGATAGCACATCTTGAGCACATTACAACACAATTGGTTTTGTTTTAATGAAGTGATGTTGTGGAGCTAACTAAACATCATATGAAGGACCTAGTCATAAAAGTTTTTTTAAGTAGCACATAATAGCACATTTCGGGCTCATTTTGGCACATATTTTTTTTTCTTTTAAATTCCAAAATTGTTAAGTCAACCTTTGGACATCCTTATATTGTAGTCCGGAGTTTAAATTTTCAAAGAGGCTTATATTTATTACATAATTCCACAAATTTAATCAGTTAGGTCAACTTTGTAGAGAAAGAGATCATAATACACGGTATCCCAAAACGAAAACGTTTTTTGGACCATTTGTGGGCCACAACGTACCTATTCTTCACACGATATCAATCTCACATTCATTCGTGGTCATTGGTCACCTTTCACATATCTCAGTACAATGACTATACGTAGTATTTCTTTTCTATGATGTTTGTAGGTATATGTTATATGTATACCTTTCTTCTCCCCTGTGCCACATTCCTTTCTCGTAATTACATGAAATACGCACACACATAAATCTACACAAACATATAAAATATTTACACCTGAACAATTTAGGAAGCAAGCAATGTAGCGTGCTATAAGAGCCCACAATAGAACATAAAATGTTATTTTCTGATTAGCAACGCATTCGCGAAAAGATTGACCTCTTACATACGTAGGTCGTTAACGTCCTAAGGGCATACGCATACGCCACAATAACTGAGAAAAAGTCTTAAATATTATTAATTTAATGTGAAGATTTGTGAAGAAAATAATCTCATATAAAAAAAATAAATACATTTTAATATTTAAATGAAATATGTAAATATAAATGTAAATGTACTCGGTGTGGTGTGTTAACAGATGGCTGATGTCAGCTACTTCCCTCGGCTAATAATAAAGTTTTAAATCGTGATTAACAATGAGCTATAGAAAGACATAAGAACCCCATTCAACATCTGCGCCCTACTGACAGACAGGAGGGCATTGGCCCTTACCTTTCACTACTATTTAATGCCTATATGTACTTAAAATTAGGGGATGGGTGCCACATAATAATGACCTGAACACAATTTTGGAACCCCTTCTCCCTAATAAGTTCCCTACACATTTGTTTAAATACTAGAAGAATTAAAAATGAAGAAGTGACTCTATAAAAAAGTGCTCGTGGATGAAGGATAATTTTCGCTTAGGTACAATTTCCCTAAAAAAACTAAAGCTGTTAAAAATAAATAAAAGCTACAACGTAGATAATTTAAAATTCAATTTAAATGAACGTGGCGCTTACGATATGAATTATTCTTCAGTTTTCCCAATATGGAATTCAAGCCAATGCCATTAGTATAACCAAAAATGGTAACTGCATGCATGCACACAACACAATACAACGTCAATGCATTGTTTTCCTTTAGCATTACTAATTGTAATTAAGTACTTTCAATATTGCTTATCAATGTTATTAAATGATTAAAAATTTGGAAAAGTATTTTTTTAGGAAGATTAACAAGAGTATCCTTGACCATCAAAATAAAAAAATAAATAATTGGATACGTTGGAGGAAAAGAACCCTACGAAAAAAAAAACCCTTAACAAAAAACTGAAAAAAGGCTATTGAAAAAATAATACCCTCTTAGAAGAAAATCCAGGGACGGAGTTAAAAAGTTAATGCTAATAACGTAAACGATAATAAACGAACTACTTTTAAACTGATCAGTATTTTACAATTGGGCAATTACCAATTCTAATGACATATTTTTCCTCACCTAATAAATGATTCAATAATTAATTCTTTGACTCAAAACGGACCTAAAAGAGATTCTTATTCTGCGTAAATCGTACAACATTAATTGAAACGAGTGGTCAAAATTATCGAGTTAATAGAAAAGGACAATAAACAAACTACTTTTACTTCATAGGATTTTGCTTTTTATCAAATAGTATACAGGGTGATCCAAAGAGTTAGTCAAAAATTAGGTAATTGCCAATTCTAATGACTTATTTTTCCTCCCCTAATGAATGATTCAATAAACAATTAATTCCTTGGCACAAAATGGGTCAGAATGAGATCCTTGTTAGAGCAAATCATGTAAGTACAATAAATTGTAACGACAGGAAAAAAAGTCCAGGCTAATAACGTATAGGATAATCAACCAATATAACTTTCAATTTGATTAATACATTACTTTTTATCAATTAATATACAGGGTTTTTCAAGTTGATGGGCTATTAGAAGTATATGAATTAGTAGATAGAATTCAATTCTGAAACTTGCGATCATTTGGTTACTGTTTCTTCCGCTTCTTTTAAAAATATTTTCAAGTTCGATTTACATTCGGGTATACCGGAAGTCGACACCAACTTTGTTATTTTAAATGGAATGGTATATTTTTTACACTGAATTCGAATAAAACGTGTAATTCTAAGGTAAGTTTGATAACCAACTTGTACACCTATGACGATCGGTTTCTGAGTTAATTTAATTTATAGAAAAAAAAATCGCTACCGCAACCCAAATTGTAAAAAATCATAACTTCCACAAAATACGACTCAGACTGTTGAAATTTTTACTAGTAATAGCTGAATATTAGTGCTAATGCATTGACAAAACTGAACTAAATAATTTATACAGGGCGTTCAAAATAAAATTCTAAAGTTTAAGAACTTTAAACACGAAACAAATGGCACCTACCATATTTTATTTTTTCAATCGATTCCTTTTTTTATCCTCTTTCAATTCATATAGATACTCCCTACTGTTTTATTTGAAAAATTTTGAGTAATTTAGAATTTTTAAAATACAGTGTGGCAGATTTGGAATTAGGACACCTCTGTAAAGTCGCTGTTTTTAGTCCGATTTTGTTAAACTTTTTTCCAGATTATTGCTCATGGAAAGCTGCATTTTGTGGCAAATTGATAGATTGCTATCACAAAAATCAAGGCCTACTGTGCAATTTCTTTGAAGCGAAAATGCGAAAAGTACTATTAGCGATTTTTTTACGTGAAAACTAATTACACCACTGTATTCAGTGACCCCTAAAATGGGTCTGTACCAAATTTCATCCGAAAATACCGCACATTGATAATTTTAATTAGGTATTAATTTTAAAAATTAATTTATACACGAAAATGCAGTGTGAAGATCAAGTAACTCATGAAATAAGTGAATAAACGCAATTCATAGAAAAAAGAAGAAGAAGAAGCCACGAAAATCTAATTTAGCCCTATTATTTTACGTTCTTTTGCTTAAATATTTTGTTCAATAAACTAATTTTTTTTGCTTTTATTCACTTATTTCATGAGTTACTTGATCTTCACTCTGCGTTTTCGTGTATAAATTAATACCTAATTAAAATTTTCAATGTGCGGTATTTTCGGATGAAATTTGGTACAGACCCGTTTTAGGGGTCACTGAATACAGTGGTGTAATTAGTTTTCACGTAAAAAAATCGCTTATAGTACTTTTCGCATTTTCGCTTCAAAGAAATTGCACAGTAGGCCTTGATTTTTGCGATAGCAATCTATCAATTTGCCACAAAATGCAGCTTTCCATGAGCAATAATCTGGAAAAAAGCATATCAAAATCGGACTAAAAACAGCGACTTTACAGAGGTGTCCTAATTCCAAATGGGCCACACTGTATACATACCTAGATAATTTCATTACTTTTGGCGTAATGAGAGTGTGCCTTAGACAATTGACAACTAACGACAATCAAAGCAAATCCCAGTGAAACCTTTTTTATCGCTTAATTTCTATGAGGGAGATGTTCGAGACAAATGTTTATAATAAATACTTCAATTGTAGTTTCCGTTTTTGATTATTTTGTGTAACAGAAATTAATCGAAAATGCGATTTTTGGCTTCATTTTGCATTGATTGCCGTTAGTTGTCATTTTTCCAAGACACACCTTTTTATGCGAAAAATATTAAAATTGGCTATTTTAAGTAATAATTCAAAATTACTCGAAAATGTTCAAATAAAACAATAGGAAGTATCCACATAGGTAGATCGAATGAGGATAAAAAGGAATCGATTGAAAAAATAAAATATGGCAGGTGTCATTTAAAAAACGAAGGTATACGTGTTTGAAGTTCTTAAATTTTAGAATTTTATTTTGAACGCCCTGTATAAATTATTTAATGATAATTTTGTCAAGGCGTTAGCACTAATATTCAGCTATTACTAGTAAAAATTTCAACAGTCTGACTCGTATTTTGTGGAATTTATGATTTTTTATAATTTGGGTTGCGGTAGCGATTTTTTTTTTTCTATAAATTAAATTAACTCAGAAACCGATCGTCATAGGTGTACAAGTTGGTTATCAAACTTACCTTAGAATTACACGTTTTATTCGAATTCAGTGTAAAAATTTTAAAAATTAATTTATACACGAAAATGCAGTGTGAAGATCAAGTAACTCATGAAATAAGTGAATAAAAGCAAAAAAAAATTAGTTTATTGAACAAAATATTTAAACAAAAGAACGTAAAATAATAGGGCTAAATTAGATTTTTGTGGCTTCTTCTTCTTCTTTTTTCTATGAATTGCGTTTATTTACTTATTTCATGAGTTACTTGATCTTCACACTGCATTTTCGTGTATAAATTAATTTTTAAAAATTAATACCTAATTAAAATTATCAATGTGCGGTATTTTCGGATGAAATTTGGTACAGACCCATTTTAGGGGTCACTGAATACAGTGGTGTAATTAGTTTTCACGTAAAAAAATCGCTTATAGTACTTTTCGCATTTTCGCTTCAAAGAAATTGCACAGTAGGCCTTGATTTTTGTGATAGCAATCTATCAATTTGCCACAAAATGCAGCTTTCCATGAGCAATAATCTGGAAAAAAGTTTAACAAAATCGGACTAAAAACAGCGACTTTACAGAGGTGTCCTAATTCCAAATGGGCCACACTGTATACATACCTAGATAATTTCATTACTTTTGGCGTAATGAGAGTGTGCCTTAGACAATTGACAACTAACGACAATCAAAGCAAATCCCAGTGAAACCTTTTTTATCGCTTAATTTCTATTAGGGAGATGTTCGAGACAAATGTTTATAATAAATACTGCAATTGTAGTTTCCGTTTTTGATTATTTTGTGTAACAGAAATTAATCGAAAATGCGATTTTTGGCTTCATTTTGCATTGATTGCCGTTAGTTGTCATTTTTCCAAGACACCTTTTTATGCGAAAAATATTAAAATTGGCTATTTTAAGTAATAATTCAAAATTACTCGAAAATGTTCAAATAAAACAATAGGAAGTATCCACATAGGTAGATCGAATGAGGATAAAAAGGAATCGATTGAAAAAATAAAATATGGCAGGTGTCATTTAAAAAACGAAGGTATACGTGTTTGAAGTTCTTAAATTTTAGAATTTTATTTTGAACGCCCTGTATAAATTATTTAATGATAATTTTGTCAAGGCGTTAGCACTAATATTCAGCTATTACTAGTAAAAATTTCAACAGTCTGACTCGTATTTTGTGGAATTTATGATTTTTTATAATTTGGGTTGCGGTAGCGATTTTTTTTTTTCTATAAATTAAATTAACTCATAAACCGATCGTCATAGGTGTACAAGTTGGTTATCAAACTTACCTTAGAATTACACGTTTTATTCGAATTCAGTGTAAAAAATATACCTTTCCATTTAAAATAACAAAGTTGGTGTCGACTTCCAGTATAACCGGATGTTAATCGAACTTGAAAATATTTTTAAAAGAAGCGGAAGAAACAATAATCAAATGATCGTAAGTTTCAGAATTGAATTCTTTCTACTAATTCATACACTTCTAATAGCCCATCAACTTGAAAAACCCTGTATACAGTGGTTCAAAAGCTGAATAGAAAATTGGGCAATTGCTCATTTTTATGACTTATTTTTTCACCCTTAATAAATGATTCAATAATTAATTTTTAACTCAAAATGGGCCCAAAAAGGGTAAATCACATAAAATAAATTGTAACAACAGGACAAAAAATCGAAGCCAATAACGTAATAAATAAATTGTACTTTTAATTTGATTTGTACTTCACTTATTATCAGTTAATATACAGGGTGGTTCAAAAGGTAAATGTAAAATTGGACAATAGCTAATTTTTATGGCCTACTTTTCAATTTCTAATGAGTTATTCAATAATAATGAATTATTTGGTTAAAATTGTGCCAAACGCTTCTTATATAAATTTTTTTTAATAAGATTTGAATGGTATGCAATTTGAATTCTTTATGAAATGGCAATGATACCATCTACCTAATTAAATTTATTTATAATATCACGTATTTTATTGGCTATTTAATAAAAAATCCTTAGACTGGTCATCCTAATTAATTTTTTTTTTATAAATATCTGTTATCTTTAATTTGAGTCGAACAATATGTAAGCAAAAAAAATACCATATGTATTAGTGTAAAATAATAATCTCTAGGTGGGTATACAAATACAATACGGGTATCGAATGACCTCAAACTGTTATTTTTGTATCTTTTGCTCGGCAATAACGGCTTTATTAATGTATTATGTATGCAGAGACTTCGTCAACTGGAAAATGATTATGGTTTTATTAACCAACAGTGCGTACACGAAATCGGCTAATTAAAATTAAAATTGTCAGAGAAAGAAGTACTCTACATTTATTGTGAGTAAGTACTTAGGTATGTTGAAAGAGAAAGATAGAGACTAAGAAAACTGGAGCGTTTGGATCCTAGGTACTAGGAACGTAATAGGTACAAACTAAAAATAAGAAAGGTTAGGGTGTGCGAAATTTTCTTGGAACGGCATGTCAGGGAAATAAAGGTTTGACATGAGTAAAAATAAAGTACCTACCCATAAAAAACAACAAAGTAAAGCTCCCCAGTTGCTATAATTAGAACGGAAACACTTTAATACCTTATTGCAATAACACACTCATATTAACAGCAATGTTAATTAAAATTAGTTTGTTCTCAGTTTCTACCCAACATTTTTAGAAAGAGGAAACTGGGAAGTAATTATGAAGCAATAGTTTCAGTTACAAGAAAGGATTCTTCAAAATTCCATACAAAAAAAAATGAAATGAACAGAACAAAAGAAGATAATCATTCAAGTCACCACCCACGAATTTTATTTACTTTCTATTTCCTTTCTATATACTCGTACACTTTACTATGAATGTACCTACCTATTTATTTTAATTCAAAGATTCCTAACAAACATAATGACCAACATGGACTTCTGTTTCAATTTTCCTTGCAGAACAACACCAAGTGCAAACACGCCCGCCAAGGTAAGCAACATTCTGATTCAGAATCAGGATTCAATTACCGATCACTCAAAGAAAGAAAGAAACAATCAGGTTCTAAGAACCAAACAAAATGTTTTCTGCAAGTTTTTGTCTTTTTACAAAAGGAAAAATACATTAATAAAAACAAACGAACAAAAACTTACATGCTTTTGTTCAGTTTCCGGCTAATAATTTGATTGGAGGCTTCGGTGGTAGAACAAAAACGATAGTTGACAAAATACCTAATTCTGCGTGGCAGATATTTTTTCAGTAGGTAAGTAATCTATTTAAAGGGCAAGTGTCACCAAAAATTCTACAGAAATACAAACGAAAACGTGTCATGTCTATATGGATTGATTTTGATTAATATTGAATAGTTGTTTTTAAACATTGACAAGAGAATCGAGTCCATTGCCAAGATCTGCGGAAACATCTCAAGTAAAAGATTATACATGTTGTGTATATAATGTAAGTAGATATAGGTCAGAAACAACAGTATTGATTCGCGCCTACGAACATCAGCACTGAACTTTAAAGGACCTCCTCATTATGACTCACCAAATGAGGACACAATTTATAAAAATATAACTAATAACTAAAAAAATGAGAATCAATATACCTACATCAATTTTTATGTGGTTTTATTACAGTTTTTCGAATGCTGAATAAAATTTTTAATATAGTATGCAACCACTACAATGTATTTAGAACGAGTAGTAGACATAAACCTGAACCTAACCTAAAGTTTGACAGTTGCTATTACAAATCGATATAAAAACATTTGCATCATAAATTAATTGTTGTCCATAAAATTAACCGTACCCACATTCTTTATATTTATAATAAAACATTTCGAGTACTGGCATACCTAAATCATTATGCCAAAACCAGAGCTATCAGGTCATATAAACGACTTTTTATTAGAAACATTATAAATCATTGGACTGATTCGTCTATTGGACAGGACATATAAATTTTTGAGTTCTTTAATACCAAGCAAAAACGAGTTTTTTGTTGTTTCAACGTACGTATCTATGTAAATAGTTTCTTTAGAGGCGAAACCAAAATAGATTTTTTTATTTCAGTTTCCAATAACTTAATACATCAAACATGTTAACTAACAAAAGTGACAATGTCACAGTGACTATGTGATTTTTCTTTTAACCCACATTTTGACGCAATTTCCTTAAACATTACACGATTTTTTATTTTAGTTCTGATAGGTAGTTCAAAACATATTTTTAAAACCTTGACAATTTTAAGAAATTGTATTAGAAAATGTGTGATACCAACACAAGTAAATATTTTTTTATAAATTGTAATGATTCATAAAAAATATATTCAAACAGTTGTTAAAGATTTAACCACAATTACTTACACCATTTGTTAAGTTCCAAATTTGCCAACAAAAACCACTAAAACAAAAATTCAAACACTTATTACTTATTACCCAAAGATTATTATTGTCATCCTTAATATTTTCGAGAACAGCGACTCACTTATCTATTATGAATGCAAAAGACTAATATGATTTTGAAAACATTCACCCACATCTCCAGTCACGTGTATAAACAATCATTTAGCGGTTCATTTTTTAAACGTGTGGTAAACGACGACAGCGTATTAAAACATAAGCGCTGAGAGCAAGAAAAACAAAAAAAAACAAAAACCAACCAAGAAGAGACAAATGAGTGAAACCGGCGCCGAGCGTCGCGTGAGCGCAACTCAACCGACAGAATTCTGTCTGTTAAAACAAAACGGCAACAAAGACAATGATACGAGAACACGTGTTTTGCCTTATTGTTAGATTAAAACAATTGCTTGCGCGTTTGTGGCAGTTGTCCATTCGACTGGCGCAGTGCCGCAGTGAGGAACATTAGTCGGGAAAGACGTACCGAATGTATTAGTAGAGAGGTCGCCCCCACGTGACGTAGAACGGGTATTGTAAAACTAAAACAGGAAAACATTGACCGCCAGACTACAATACATATTTTATAATGATATGTATCTAAAATCACAAAACCTATATCATGAACCCCACTGTAAAATTTTTGTCAGAAGTTACAATCGGGATGTCGACATCATTCCCATGTAATACACAAGAAAAAAAATCCGGGTTAATTTCTGAAAATGCAGACGTTGGGACTTGGAAGGGCATCAAAATATGAGTGATAATATAACACTAAAAATAACATTTTGGTATCACAGTAATTAAATGCTAATTCAATGTCCTAATGAGCAATTAAATGCACTGGGTATTTTGGCAAGAAATACTGGTCTGTTAGCTTAAGATTAAGTGAGCAGAACATGATCGAAGAAAAAGTTTAAACATTAGAAATAACTAATTGGTATCACAGTAATTAAATTCCCTAATGACAAATTAAATGCCCTAGGCATTTTCTCAACACTTGCCGCCCGGTTAGTTTAAGATTAATAAAGCAGAACATCAACGAAAAAAATGAAAACACCTTGAAAGTAACTCCTTGGTATCACAGTATTTAAATGCTAATTAAATGCCCTAATGAGCAATTAAATTCCCTTGCGCTTTTTGTCAAGAATTGCCGCTCGGTTAGTTTAAGATTAAAAGAGCAGAACATCAAAAAAACAAATGTAAACACATTGAAAGTAACTCTGGTATCACAGTAATTAAATGCCCTAATGAGCAATTAAATGCCCTGCGCTTTTTGTCAAGAATTGCCGCTCGGTTAGTTTAAGATTAAAAGAGCAGAACATCAAAAAAACAAATGTAAACACATTGAAAGTAACTCTGGTATCACAGTAATTAAATGCCCTAATGAGCAATTAAATGCCCTGCGCTTTTTGTCAAGAATTGCCGCTCGGTTAGTTTAAGATTAAAAGAGCAGAACATCAAAAAAACAAATGTAAACACATTGAAAGTAACTCTGGTATCACAGTAATTAAATGCCCTAATGAGCAATTAAATGCCCTGCGCTTTTTGTCAAGAATTGCCGCTCGGTTAATTTAAGATTACGCGACCAGAACATCAACAAAGAAATGTAAACACATTGAAAGTAACTCTTGGTATCGCAGTAATTAAATTCCCTTGCGCTTTTTGTCAAGAATTGCCGCTCGGTTAGTTTAAGATTAAAAGAGCAGAGCATCAAAAAAACAAATGTAAACACATTGAAAGTAACTCTGGTATCACAGTAATTAAATGCCCTAATGAGCAATTAAATTCCCTGGGCTTTATGTCAGCATTTGATTTTCCATTAGGGCATTTAATAAGCACTTAATCACTTTTTAATTAATAATCACAGAAACAATAGTTCTCCTTCTTCATATCTGCTTGCGGCTTAGTTTAAACCAAAGTATTGTCGAAGTCACAAAGTTTTTTTATTGCTAGAAAATTAATAATTAACTGATGTATTACAGAAGCATTTAATTAATGTAGGTATGTGACCAAAAAGATATTTTTAATTTTTCGCTCATATTCTTACTTACTAAATCTCAAGCTAACATAACACTGATTTTTAACAAAATGTTTGGTACCTACATTTAATTTCGCATTAGGACACTTGATTAGCATTTAATTATTTAAGTCTCTGTTTTTAATTCGGCTAACGTTTCTCTTCCTGCTTCATTAATAAATATTATATTACAAAGTATTAATAATATCAAAATATTTTATTTTTGAAACGCAAAACGAACCGAATAATTAAACAAATTATTTAGTTTAGTTTATAAATAGATCATTTTTCTATATTTATGTTATACTACGTAATATGAACTTACAATCTGTAATATTTGCGTGGTTTACAAAAAAGAAAATTATTATCATTATTTTATCGGATGTTTTGGCAATAATTGTATATTTATAAACATTCGCTAATGTTACTGTCTAATAGTATCGAAAACAATGAATTCATTGCTCGAATTAATTAAGTAAAACGTTGGAAAAATAGATAACTCTTACCTTACATGGTGGACAGGTTGATGATGTTGACGACGATGAACTAGACAGCAAGGGTGCTGCTAGTTGCTGGACGTGATGGGCCTTTCGTCTTAAGCTCCGAACTTCTTCTAGTAAAGCTTCATACTGAGATACCGGTAGCGACATTACATGTTTTCATCTGAAAAAAAAAATTAAATTCAATTACTGGTTGTCTTAATGTTATAGAATGCTTCAGAATGAACTTCTTCCAAAAAAATCGAATATTTTTCAGAATCTTCTAATATGTTTTCGAAAGGTCCAAGAATGTTTTTGTGTATTCTTGAATATTTCAAAATATTCAAAAATGTTAATCATATTTTTGAATCTTCCAAAGAGTTCGAATATGCTAAAATATATATTCTAGAATGTATTTTTCAGTAAATGTATCTAATTTTAAGTATTCAAGAAAGTTATTTGGATGTTGTAGAATGTTTGAGAATCTTTGAAAATGTTTTTCGCCGTACCTATATTATGTCTGATATATTTCAAAGATTCAAAGTACTGAAAAAAGTGATCTGAAATGATAAAGAATTCTAGAAATATCTAAAATACCCAAAAATGTTAGAATATGTTTTAGAATCTCCTAAAAAGTGAGAGTACTTATCAGTAAATATTTCAAAGTATTCAAGAAAGTTATGTAGGTGTTGGAGAATGTTGTAGGAACTTCCAGAACTATCTACAGTATTCGAAAACCTTGAAGTGTTTGACATTCTTGGAAAAAGTTTGAGTATTTCTCAGTGTATTTTAAAATGTTTTAAAGTATTGAAAAAGGTTATCTGGATGTTGGAGCATGAAATAAAATCTTTTAGAAAAATCAAGAATTCCCGAAAATGTTGAAGAATGTTTTGAATCTGACAAAAAGTGAGTGTGCTTATTAGTAAACCTTTCAAAGCATTCAAGGAAATTATTTGGGTGTTGGAGAATGTTGTAGAACCTTTCAGAACGATCTACAGTATTCGAAAATATTGAAGGATATTTGGGAATCCCTAAAGTGTTCTGAAGTACTGAAAAAAAATTATGTGTTTGTTGGCGAATGATGCAGAATCTTCTATACATATCTACAAAACTCAAAATTTTGAAGAATGTTTGAAAATGTTGTAGTATCATTCTAAAACGTTTAAAAAACAATCAAAATGAAAACAAAAATTATTAGAAAGTAAAAAATAAATTAATAAAAATATAATGCTGACGGTTTCCTCTTTTAAGTGTAAATGGATACACTTTTCCATAGGCAACACATTATACTCTAAAGGAAAGAAACATTCTACCTAATGCTTAATAAAATAACGTGTATAATATATTTATTTATAAGTAAAAATAAAACTGTTTGACAATTATTATTGTTCATTTGTTAGAAAAGTTAACAAAGCATTTAAATTTCCAGAAAAAAATAATATGCACAACAAGTAAGTAAACATTTCAATAAGCGTGAAAATAGAAATAGTTCGTGTGAAATGGGCGACTTTTAAATTATTTATAATTCAGTGTTTAAATTTTAAAAATTAAAAAGTTATCATTTCCGATTACCCAAATTTGTGAAACAAGTTTTGCATCGCAGTTGCACGATTTTTAAATTTCTGTAAGAAATGTATCAACACTGCAATTGATATTTAAATCCACAAATGCAATCAACAAATAATTAATTATTAACTTCTGTAACGATTTCTGATGTTAGTGTTCACCTTCATTCCTGCATATGTAATGATCGAAATGTAATGAAATTTATGCGTATAAATTCCTACAGATGGCGTTTGCAACGTTTACGGCGTGCTGATGAGAAACAAAGAATTCGAAATCGCGATCAAATTAAAAATCTTTAGATATTTTTCTAGTAAGTCGTTACTAAATTTTCATTTAATGAAACAGTTTAATTAGTTTTCTTAAGAACTCTTTTGATATAGTTCCAACACGTTGTAATTCCGACCAAAAAAATTATGTGCTAAATTAATTCAGATTGAGCTAGTGATCTCACAGCGCAAGCTAATTATAAAGGTCAGTGTTAATTACAAGGGTCGATAATTATAAAGCTTGTGAACGTCTACTTCGTTGAAAAAAACTCAAAATATAAATGCGTTCATTTAAATCGTTAATAGAAGAAAAAAATTTCAGTAATGCGTGTAATGAACAATACAATACACTAAAACAGATAAACAAAAGTCATTCATTCAGTATACGCGATTTTAGTTATGATTAAGACAATAAGCACATCGTAAACCTTGACGCGAAGAATCGATGACTTTTCAATCACCACTACAAACATGAATGTTATTTTTGGGTTTACTTGATAATCCTTGATAATAATTGATGATAGTATCAATATTACATTAAACAATTAATAATAAGGGTACTCGACATCTGGCTAATAAAATTCTGTCAACACTATTTTGGAAGTTAAGCCTATGACGGTTAAATAAAACTGCCACCAAAGCAAACATGCTGTTTATCAGCAAAGTGAAAGAATAACCACAGAAAGGCAAAATGATTAACGTAGTTCTCTATAATTAAAGATCATATGCGATTCGATTAAAAAGGAAAGTACAACAAGAAATGAAAATCAACCACAGATAGGTAATAAATTGTAATCTGTGGAGATGTGGTACCACTCATGTCATTTGGGGAATGATCCATGTTTAAGATGATCTTCGATAATTAATAATTGATGACACATAGAGCTGCTCAAACTAAACCCAGGGAATAGAAAAAACCAACCAGAAAAGGCAATAAATCCTGACCTGTGGAGTGTGCTGTTATTTGTGGATTCATCAAAGATTAATGTGGTCCTCCGTAAGAACGATTAATTCATAAAGCTGTTAAAAGTCAATTTAACGAGCAGGGAAACAAAATAAGCGTAGAAAGGTGGCATGTTGTGATCTGTGGATTGTGCCATATTGTGTATCTATCACTGCTCAAAATAGTTAAGGATTTATCAATGTTTAGAATTAAAAACAGAATTGGTAAAACTGAGCTGGAAGAGTAGGAAAAAACAACCACAAAAAGGAAGCAAATCATGATCTGTGGAGTTTGTGCTGTCATTTGTGGATTCATTAATGTTAAATAGTGTCCTATTTAATTATGGATTGATTTTAGACAAATCTCTTAAAACTGAAGCCCAGCGAGTAGGGGAAAACAACAATAAAAAGGTAGCAAATTGTTATCTGTGGAGGAATGCTCCCTATTTAAGGATTTATTAAGTTTAGAATTAAAAGGCGTTATTGTTAAAACTGAATCCAAAAAAGCCCCCTATTTTTAGGGGAAAAAAACCAAAAAAAACCCAAAAAAATAAAAAAAAAAAAGGGAAAAATTTTCGTAAAATCTTTTTGGGAGTTTGGGGCTGCCCAAATCCCCCTTGTTGGGATTTTAAAGAAATTTTTTTTGTTTTTCCTTTGCCCGGAAAAAAAAAAATGCTTGGCAAATGTTTTTGGATTTATCAATGCTTAAGCGGAATTGTTAAAACTGAACCCGACCAACCACATAAAAACAGCATATCGTGATCTGTGGAGCTTGTGCTGTAATTTGTGGTTCATTAATGTTTGATAACTAAGGAACTGAATCTAAGGAGTACGAAAAAACATAGAAAGGCAGCAAATTGTGATCTGTGGAGAAGTGCTGCCATTTGAGGATTTATCAATGTTTAATATAGCCCTCTATAATTAAGGATTTATTATACTTAGACCTTCTAAAACTGAAACAAATAAATAGAGAAAAACAACCACAACATAAAGGCAGCAAATAATGATTTTCTGTAAG
Organism: Agrilus mali; assembly: GCA_029378335.1. Taxonomy (NCBI): domain Eukaryota; kingdom Metazoa; phylum Arthropoda; class Insecta; order Coleoptera; family Buprestidae; genus Agrilus; species Agrilus mali. The sequence continues at coordinate 9,091,034 of CM055663.1, read as the reverse complement.
AAATGTATCAACACTGCAATTGATATTTAAATCCACAAATAAGCGAAAATAAAACCACTGACCTAAATATGTTAATTAATTATTAACTTCTGTAACGATTTCTGATGTTATAGTGTTCACCTTCATTCCTGCATATGTAATGATCGAAATGTAATGAAATTTATGCGTATAAATTCCTACAGATGGCGTTTGCAACGTTTACGGCGTGCTGATGAGAAACAAAGAATTCGAAATCGCGATCAAATTAAAAATCTTTAGATATTTTTTTAGTAAGTCGTTACTAAATTTTCATTTAATGAAAGTTTCCTAAAGAACTCTTTTGATATAGTTCCAACACGTTGTAATTCCGACCAAAAAAATTATGTGCTAAATTAATTCAGATTGAGCTAGTGATCTCACAGCGCAAGCTAATTATAAAGGTCAGTGTTAATTACAAGGGTCAGAGGAAATGTATTACTAATAAATTGTAGATTCATCGATGTTTAATAAGGTTCTCTGTAATAAAGGATTATACACCCAGCAGTTTACAAAAAATTGAAAAACTAAAAACAGGACGAACTTTGCTAGTAATTCTCTGATAATCCAGTATAATTCTTTAAACAACACCACCCTATATATCAGTCATGATCAATTGCGAGTTTTATCTACGAAAAACAAGTATTAGGTGGATCGCAGCTTACAAATAATTAAAGTCAACTAGCACATATTAATGTGTCATAATGAATTTACCTTTTCAAGTAACATCTAAATTATAAACAGATTAAAATTCGATTTTCCTAAAAATATCTGTTTACGCGAAAACTTTTTATATTCTGAAAACACCTATTGTAAAGTTTACCTTGTACCTAAGTTATAGGGGACAAAACTATTATTGACGCTACGTTTAAGAAATCATTTATTTGACTAACTAGTTACAGTAGTTTATAGTTAATACATTCGAAAAAGTGCTAATCATTTAACTAAATCCACTTTTAAATTCTATTAATGCACGTGATCAGATGACAGAATGTTGATTTCGATCAGTTGGAATAGTTCTGTAATTATAATTTAGAAAATTCATTAAAGAGTCTAATTTGGTTATTATGGGTATTATATTATGACGAAAACAACATTGATACGACGATTTTACGCACAAAATAACCATTACCTATTGTGTAAAATACATTTATACATATAGAGAAATATATGACGTAATATTTTTATCAATTTCCTTTAAAAATATGCTAAATGTACAGAAACGTTGATCGTGTCATATAGTGCAAACAAAAACATTAATTTTTTATATCACCACAATATTTTTCTAAATAATATTAGAAATTTGTTGTCATTACCATCGCCACAATACTGGCTGGACATTAGACTGTTCTAATGTTCAAATTTTCTGAAAATTATAACATTCTACGTTATAATAATATTAAATTATATAATCCAGGTCTTTCTCTACCTATCTTTACTCCTATTTTTGCTTCTAGTACATCTCTAACGTTACCAGTCCTTCATGATAAAGAGGGTTAAGAAAATAATTAAAAATATTTAAAAAATCCCAAAGTAGACTTCCAATAGTGGGTATTTGTTTAATAATTTCTTTTTTTCTAAAATAGCTACAGGATAAGGGTGTGTATATAAGGAATTGTCGTTTCTAGAAATATGAAAAATACTAGGGTGAACATGGAGACTTTTAAGCTTAAAACCCTTTCAAAGTACTCAAAGTCCTTTTAAGTACTCGGAGCTTTTTAAGTCCTTGAAGTATTTTGCGATGAGCCTGAAACTTTCTTAAGATCTTTGACTTTTTTAAGATTCTTGAAGCCCTCTTAAAGTGCCCGGAGCCCTTTTAAAGTACTTGAAGTTCTTTCAATGATCCTGAAGTCCTTTCAAGTTACTTGAAGCCCCTTTAATGTGATTGAAAGAAAGCCAAATCCATCACAAGAATCTTTTTGATGTTATTGATCCTTTTTAAGTACAAAGTTAATCTCAATGATAATTTTACATTTACAGGCAACATTCCCTTCTTCCACAGAAAAAAATCCTTATACTTGGGAGAGCTTTAGTGTTTCAAGTTCTTTGAGAGCTGAGAAGCACTGTATTTGAAGCCCTTTCTTGAACAAGTAGGTGGGGCTTGGTAATCGAACTGTAATTTATAATTTTAAAGAGACTTCAAATACTTTCAACGTGCTGAAAGCCCATTGAGTGTGCTCTTTAAAGCATATAAGTCATTTTAATGTGCTTAAGTAATTTGAAGGTGCTTGAAGGCCTTTCAAAATGCTCCAAATACTTTAAAAGTGCTTTCAATGAGCTTGAAGTGGTTTTAAGATGCTTGAAGCCCCTTCAAACAGCTTGACAGCAAGACCAGACCATCAAAAGTGCTTTGATTTATCGAAGCCTTTTTGGTTTAATTTAAGGCCTTGTGTTGTACTAAAAACCTGTGTCATAAGTGCTTGAAGCATTTTTATGTATTCGAAGCCCTTTTAATGTAATGCAAGCCCTTATTTTAAATTTTCTTAAGTAACTAAAGCACTTTAAGTAAGGGTTTTTGCGTTAAGCTTAAAGCCATTTTCGTGAGGGCGTTGCCCAACTCTAATCCTTTTTAAATACAAAGTTAACCCCAATGACAATTTTAAAATTACAGGAAACACCGAAAAATATCCTTATCCTTTGGAGAACTTTCGTGCTCTTATCTTTAAAATATGTTTCAAGTTCTTTGAGAGATGAGAAGCACTCTATTTGAAGCCCTTACTTGAACAAGTAGGTGGGGCTTGGATTTCGAACTGTAATTTGCAATTTTAAAAGGGACTTCAAACACTTTAAACCTGCTTAAATCCCATACAGTATAGTCTAAGCTATTTTTAAGAACATAAATTCTTTTTAAAGTCATTTTAATGTGTTTCAAAATGTTCCAGCCTTTTAAATGCTTTCAGTGAGCTTGAAGTCGTTTTAAGATGCTTGAAGCCTCTTCGAACAGCTTGACAGCAAGGCCAGACTACCAAAACTGCTTTTTGATTCATCGAAGCCTTTTTTGGTTTAATTTAAGACCTTCTGTTGTACTTAAAGTCTTTGTTATAAGTGCTTCAAGCGTTTTTATGTATTTAAAGCTCTTTTAATTTAATGCAAGCCCTTATTTTATATTTTATTAAATAACTAAAGCCCTTTACGTCAGGGCTTTTGCGTTAAGCTTAAAGCAATTTTCGTGAGGGCAAAGCCCAACTCTGATCTTTTTTAAGTACAAAGTTAACCCCAATGTTAATTTTATGGTACATTTACAGGAAACATTCCCTTTTTCATCTAAAAATCCTTATCCCTTGGAAAACTTTCGAGCTATCTTCTTTAAAATGTGTTTCAAGTTCTTTGAGAGCCGAGAAGCACTGTATTAAAAGCTATTTCTCAAACAAGTAGGTGGTGCTTGGTAATTTGTAATTTTAAAAGGGACTTCAAACACTTTCAACGTGCTTAAATCCCATTCAGCCATTAAGAACATAAATTCTTTTTAAAGCATATAAGTCTTTTTAATGATCTTGAGTAATTTCAAAGTGCTTGATGTCCTTTTAAAATGCTCCAAACCCTTTTGCAGTGCATTCGGTGAGCTTGAAGTCGTTTAAAGATGCTTGAAGCCCCTTCAAACAGCTTGACAGCAAGGCCAGACTGTCAAAAGTGCTTTTTGATTTATCGAAGCCTTTTTTGGTTTAATTCGTTTAATTTAAGGCCTAATGTTGTACTCAAAGTCTTTGTTAAGCGTTTTTATATATTTGAAGCTCTTTTAATGTAATGCAAGCCCTTATTTTAAATTTTATTAAATAACTAAAGCACTTTAAGTAAGGGTTTTTGGGTTAAGCTTAAAGCCATTTTACAGAGAGCATTGCCCAACTCTAGTCTTTTGCTAGAACCAAGTTAACCCCAAAGACAATAATTTTAATAAAAATAAGTATAAGGGTACGACCAGAGTTAATTAATTTGTTTGAGACGGTTCGTTAAAACGATTTCACTTTTCTTTCAATTAAGTACATTTTCCGGAATAACCATGACAACGACGAGCGTCTTGCAGAATCTCCCGGCGCGATCATAAGACACTTAAGTAATAAAACGGCACGACAATATCCATATGCCCATCTCTTTTCCTCCCCACTCAGATATTATTATTACACCACAAACACACACACATTCATGCCAATCTCATATTACATATGTACGTTATTTTTGCTTCGATTTTTACTCGCGATCAGTCAGTCGCCTTTCAGCGAGCGCGGTCGTCGGTAATGTTTATCATTACGACTTTTGATTGTAACAAAAAAACCACGTACCGCCAACAACAGATCCGATGAATAGGGAGGAAATTCCGCAAATACTGGCCGTTGTGACTGGTGAGTTTCATGTTATCATCTTTTATTATTGCTATTACGAAACTAGTATCGCAATAGTCCAAACTGCAATCAACGGTGACGTGTGTTAAAAGGCCGAATTTTCCAAATAGTTTGGCATCTCTAAGTGCACCAGGTCGATATACCTACTTAGTATGTAATTTAAGGCTATTTTTAAGTGAATTACGCACTGAAAACATCTGTCTCGTACCTACTTAAGTTTAAGCACCACCTAGACCTAGACCCCACTGAAATTTTACCACAAGTACTGTAGTAAAGTGGTTGAAATGTTGACCCAAAGAAAATTAATGATAAATTAGACACCAATTATTTATTTACTTATTTATGCAATTTTGTTCTGTTAAGTTTTGAACACATACCTATGAATAATTCTTAATAAATTGAGGGATTTTAGAATGATAAGATTTGATTCACTTTTCAAATAAAAAAAAAAAGCAAACACTGGTAGCTGAATGTGATTGACACTGACGATTATTGGAAGCATTTTATAATTAATCAAAAAATGGTTGAAGAAGATAAAAATATAATCGACAACATAACTGTTACTTTTTAAAGTACCCTCGACACTTGAGACCGTCACTCTCAAGAAGTTTATGTACCTAATACATTTAAATAGTCTCATTTGATTAATTTGTGCATTTTTTATTTCAAAAAGCATTCTTCTTATTTGTTCCCATTAAAAATAAAAAATTTTGTTTAGATTAATTTACAAATGGCATTAATTGAATCAACCCTTGTCACTTATTATTTTATTTTATATTGTTTTCAAATTTTACCTGATAGGTTTAAGAAAAAGAAAAGTGCAGGAAAATTCTGAATATTTCTAAATGTACCTACCTGGAACACCAAACCAATGAACCAAACATTATTAGATATCATTAAAACTTTAAGCTTTCAAACCCACCACAGCCACAGATAGAAAAAAATTTTTGTTTGATTTAATAATTTTTTTGTGTACAGGTAATTCACAGGCAAAACAATTTTTAATAAGGGGGTATTAACTCTGGATTATGTCTGATATAATATCGAGCCGTTTGGCCGGATCAATATTCATACACCTATACGATATCTTATCATATTTTGCGGGCTTTGTCAAATGCTTATCGTGGGCTTGTAATAATAGAAATACGTATTCTAATTTCAATAGCCAAACTGCACAAGTAAGTAATGTAGGTTACTTTATACCTTCGTACTATTATTTCAAATGTATGCAAATTACAAAATTAATATTTACATTAATTGTATAATTAATACGAATTTATAATTCAACTATTAAATAGACAGTTCAATCGTTTTGAAATGTAACACCATAACATTAAAATAATTACATTACACACATTTTTTTTTAAATGGGTAACTAACTATTATAGGTACTTATGTATATCGAACCTAATTCTGTGTAATACAAATAAAAAGTGGAACACAGAAAATTTTATAAAACTATCCAAGTGATTTTTTTAATGTTTAGTACTATCAATGCTCAGTGGGGGATTTACCAGCAGGCTGAATAGGCTAGAGCCTAGGGCGGCAGATTTTAGGGGGCGGCAAACTTTGCTCAAAATTTTTTTTGTCTTACAGAAATAAAAAAAATATATTATCTTATACACGGAAAAAAACGAGGCTCAAAAAACCAACAAAAATTACAATATTTTAGTGCTATAGGTACAGTATACTGAATACACTAACGTCTGTAGGTGTATGAAAAATTACTAAACGTTTATTTATAAAATATACTATTGTGATTTTTAATTTTTAAAATATTCCAATAGCGTTTAAGTTTTACATTTAAATTTAGTATTTTTGCATATTTTTTAAATTAATTATTGCCATAATTTTTTCTTTAGGTCCACCCACACTTTTCAATTAATGTGTAATATGTTTCACCACTTAAATATATCTATTCGAAGAGAAATGGGATCCGAAAAAAATTGCTTAAAAATAATAGTACCAAATATTATATAGATATACAGGGTTTTTCAAGTTGATGGGCTATTAGAAGTATATGAATTAGTAGAAGGAATTAAATTCTGAAACTTGGGCTCGTTTGGTTATTGTTTATGCCGCTTCTTTTAAAAATATTTTCAAGTTCGATTTACATCCGGTTATACCGGAAGTCGATACCAACTTTGTTATTTTACATGGAATGGTATATTTTTTACGCTGAATTCGAATAAAACGTGTAATTCTAAGGTAAGTTTGATAACCAACTTGTACACCTATGACGATCGGTTTCTGAGTTAATTTAATTTATAGAAAAAAAATCGCTACCGCAACCCAAATTATAAAAAATCATAACTTCCACAAAATACGATTTAGAGTGTTGAAATTTTTACTAGTAATAGCTGAATATTAGTGCTAACGCCTTGACAAAATTGAATTAAATAATTTATACAGGGCGTTCAAAATAAAATTCTAAAATTGAAAAACTTAAAACACGAATTACCTCGTGGCACCTACTATTTTTTATTTTTTCAATCGATTCCTTTTTCTATCCTCTTTCGTTCTATATGGATACTTCCTATTTTATTTGAAAATTTTGGAATAATTTTGAATTATTACATAAAATAGGAAGTATCCATATAGAACGAAAGAGGATAGAAAAAGGAATCGATTGAAAAAATAGAAAATAGTAGGTGCCATTTGAAAAAACGAAGTAATTCGTGTTTGAAGTTTTTCAATTTTAGAATTTTATTTTGAACGCCCTGTATAAATTATTTAATTCAATTTTGTCAAGGCGTTAGCACTAATATTCAGCTATTACTAGTAAAAATTTCAACACTCTAAATCGTATTTTGTGGAAGTTATGATTTTTTATAATTTGGGATGCGGTTGCGATTTTTTTTCTATAAATTAAATTAACTCAGAAACCGATCGTCATAGGTGTACAAGTTGGTTATCAACCTTACCTTAGAATTACACGTTTTATTCGAATTCAGCGTAAAAAATATACAATTTTATGTAAAATAACAAAGTTGGTATCGACTTCCGGTATAACCGGAAGTAAATCGAACTTGAAAATATTTTTAAAAGAAGCGGCACAAACAATAACCAAATGAGCCCAAGTTTCAGAATTGAATTCCTTCTACTAATTTATATACTTCTAATAGCCCATCAACTTGAAAAACGCTGTATATGTGGAAAATTAATACTTTTCTATTGATATTTCTGATGATATTAACAACCTGTTTGGGTGTAGAATAAATATTTAATAAATTTACACGTAAAAAATTGTATATTTTTGCACAGAATTTCATAAATATTATACATTTCCTTGAATGACGATAATTAAAAAAAAAAAAACAATAATGATAATATTGTAATGAATAAAAGCTGTAAATACGCATTCAACGAAAGTTCTTCTTAACATTCTTACATTTTTAATCCTAATGAATTCGTATCAATATTTGTTGATTAGTCTTATAAAAATATACGTAATACAATCATAAAGTTGCAATTTCATTGAGAAAAAATTGATTGTGAATTAGGGTATAGAATTGCAGGTGTCAGTAGGGGCGGCAAATGTGTAAATCCGCCACTGTCAATGCTGTTAGTGGTGATCGATAGATGAAACATATTAAAATAGAAGAAATAACAGAACAGAAATTGTTTCAAATTTTCTCGACGAATCGTTTCGACCAAGACGGTCATTATTATCAAGAGTACTTGTTATTTAACTTGTTGAAACAATTTCTATTTTATTTCTTCTATACTATCTTTAGTGTTTATTTTTCAATATTATACGTAATTAAAAAGAAACCGGGGTAATTGTAAACAGGCTCTTTATTTCGATGAAATAGGACTCTTGATTATTCCAACTAATGGGAATTATACTGTGGTGTTGACTTTTGACGGTTGGATGCTTTAGCGCGCTAAACAGCAGAGGAAGAGTGTCGCAATATTTTATGTTAAACAGTGAAAATATTTCTGTATAATATATAATTTTTGGGATAATTGTGAACAAGGCTTTATAAATATAATTTTCATTGGAATTCACGTTTGAAAGCGAATTGTTCACTTTTGCCCCATTAAAAACCTTTTAAAGCCAGTACAAACAAGATGATTGTTCACATTTACCCCCAAGTATTCGACTTCGTTAATCAGTGAAGGGGTAGTTGTAAACTTAAGTTTTTTTGCAAAAAAAATCCGAATTTGCATATTTAACAACAGAAATTCACTTAAAACCAAACAAAGACCTACATTAATCATAAATATAGTCGCCTAAATTTAATCTTCAATCTAAGATACATCGATCTTCAAAAGTCAAACTTCCAAAATCCTTCACAATTACCCCACGTGACCCTACATTCAGAAAATGACTTATTACTATCTTTCTAGATAAAAAAAATCATTTTTTTATCGTTTATTAATGCATATCAGTTTTGATTTTGTTTGCATAGGTACGATTTTTGATTTAAGTGTTTGAAGTAGTGACGGATATCGAAAATTTCTCTTGTAAAAACTATTACAAAAAAAATTTAAATGTGAATAATTTAAGCCAAAAAAAAAAAACTTCCGGCAATAAAAGAAATAAACACCTAAATAGCCTTTTTTATTTCATTGTTATTTCGATTTTGATAAAAACTATTACTGTTTGAAATCGAGGATATGAGCAAGTATTATTCAGGTTTTTGTGATTTTTTTATATTTTGTTAATGATCTTTAGATTCAGTCAGTAGCCAAACAAACTGCTCTCTTGTTCCAATGAACCAGGAATAGAATCATGACCGCCAAAATTTGGCGTCCTTGTAGCCTGAACTACAGAGATTACAAAAACGTAGCGAAGAGATATTACTTACTGGCTAATGTTTTTAAGTATTATACCTATTTAAATAAGTACACATTTACCTTTCTGAATTAGCATCTACAGGTAATAAATATTAATGACTTAGAAAATATTAAAATATACATACGAAATCACAAAAGTAGAATATATTTTTTTAGTAGTAGATATGTATGTGCAATTATAAATACGTAATGTGATATGTTGTCCCGCTTGGTAATTTAGGCAATTACTCGAATATTAATTTTGGAATCATAATAACAATGCATCAAAAGAAAATAGATACGTACATGGTCATGGGAAGTAAACGGTCCAATGAATTAATGTTATGTATTAAACACTGGCACTTGTTTTTAAGATACCAATTAAAACAGAACGTAAACAATAATCAAACGAAATTCCACCATCAATAAAAGTCTAAAATAAACTCCCTTCCGCATCCTTCAATAATTTAAAAAAAAAAATCATGTCAACAAAAATTTTTTTAGTCTAATCCTTGCGCACTCTTTTTTAATGAACGCAGAATTCCAGGTATTTTATTTTCATATGGGGCATCAATTGATTTTTATTGTTAGTAATCAATTTGCCTTGGTGCATTCCTGAGTCGTCAAACTGTCTCAATTTTTTTTTTTTTTTTTTTTAATTGACAGTTATATGGTAAAGATCTGATAAAATATTGTACCATCTACCACTTAATCGAATTGTTTAAAAAAAAAATGACATCAAGTAATTTTCCAGTCCAAGACAGGACAGGATGAATGATTGCTTGATAGAATTTTTATCCCAGGCAATTAAATGCTGCTAACTGTTGTTATTATGGGGCAAACAATTTCATTTTTCTTCAATTAGCTGTGTAACATAAAATGACAAAGTATATGCATACGTAAACACGAGAAAATACACAGCAATATAATCTCATCCCATAATCGTTTACAATAATAATTAATTAATCTTTTATTTATTCATTTATTGTATGAATGCAGGGGCGGATCTATGTACAGGTTTTTAAAAAATCTAAAATTTAAAAATTCCAATCAAGAGGTTTGCAAAATTGTCCTATTTGTCCTACATCTATACATCATTTAAGAACAGTTTTTTGACAAAGTTTGATTAAGTAAGTAAACCCTCAAGCAGTATTAGCCCAAGGCCTCCCCTTATATTCACAATCCTCCCCTATATAAATGTTTCTGTTATACATACTTAGGTATCTACTATAGTAAACTTAGAAATAGAGTAGAATCAGGAGGGTATTATAAATTTAAAAGTTAACTATAGTAATAGTCCATAACCACAGGATATTATTTATGACTTTGGGGTGTACTTCAGGTGGATCGTCAGATTCGGATTAAACCATAAATGAAATGAACGCAGTGCAGTGAAAATAAAAGGTCTATGAAAAAAAAATTATATGGTAAAGATCTGATAAAATATTGTGAGTAACATATAACCACTTAATCTAATTGGCATCAAGTAGTTTTCCAATCCAAGACAGCACAAGATGAATGATTGCTTGATTGAATTTTTATCCCAGGCAATTAAATGCTGCATTTAGATTAAGAAATACTACTATTAATATCATTATCGGGGCAAACAATTTATTTTCTTCAATTAACCACCAAATACGTATAAAAACACGTAAGTAACTAAAGTCTAACACAGAAATATACAGTGAGTCCAAAATAAGGATGGAATGGTTTTGGGATCTCGCAAACGGCAATAGATAAGGAGTCGATTCAATTAGAGAAAATTTGCTCATTTTTAAGCCTAACAATATGTAGTGTAGAAAGTTTTAATTTCCGAGCAGTTCTGAAAATATCCGGAAAAAACGAAATTCTTCAAAATAATTTTATTGTTTTGCTAACTTTATTTGAAAACGGATATAAAAATAAACTCCACTTTTGCACTGCCACGTTTTCAGAGCTATCCAATGGTGACAACAGTTTGAAAGTTCAACGTTTCGTTTTCGAGAGGCTATCTTCAGTTTATAATGCAAAATCAAAAACAAGATTCACGAATTTATTCATTGAACTCGACATAATGTTTCGGGTGTTACCCCATTATCAAGGGTAAAAATACTAAAGTTATACACAAATTGAGGAACTAAATATACAGGGTTTTTCAAGTTGATGGGCTATTAGAAGTATATGAATTAGTAGAAGGAATTCAATTCTAAAACTTGGGCTCATCTTGTGATTGTTTATGCCGCATTTTTTTAAAATACTCTCAAGTTCGATTTACATCCGGTTATACTGGCAGTCGACACCAACTTTGTTATTTTAAATGGAATGGTATATTTTTTACGCTGAATTCGAATAAAACGTGTAATTCTAAGGTAAGTTTGATAACCAACTTGTACACCTATGACGATCGGTTTCTGAGTTAATTTAATTTATAGAAAAAAAATCGCTACCGCAACCCAAATTATAAAAAATCATAACTTCCACAAAATACGACTTAGAGTGTTGAAATTTTTACTAGTAATAGCTGAATATTAGTACTAACGCCTTGACAAAATTGAATTAAATAATTTATACAGGGCGTTCAAAATAAAATTCTAAAATTGAAAAACTTAAAACACGAATTACCTCGTTTTTTCAAATGGCACCTACTATTTTTTATTTTTTCAATCGATTCCTTTTTCTATCTTTTTTCGATCTTTATGGATACTTCCTATTTTATTTAAAAATTTTGGAATAATTTTGAATTATTACTTAAAATAGGAAGTATCCATATAGATCGAAAGAGGATAAAAAAAGGAATCGATTGAAAAAATAAAAAATAGTAGGTGCCATTTGAAAAAACGAGGTAATTCGTGTTTTAAGTTTTTCAATTTTAGAATTTTATTTTGAACGCCCTGTATAAATTATTTAATTCAATTTTGTCAAGGCGTTAGTACTAATATTCAGCTATTACTAGTAAAAATTTCAACACTCTAAGTCGTATTTTGTGGAAGTTATGATTTTTTATAATTTGGGTTGCGGTAGCGATTTTTTTTCTATAAATTAAATTAACTCAGAAACCAATCGTCATAGGTGTACAAGTTGGTTATCAAACTTACCTTAGAATTACACGTTTTATTCGAATTCAGCGTAAAAAATATACCATTCCATTTAAAATAACAAAGTTGGTATCGACTTCCGATATAACCGGATGTAAATCGAACTTGAAAATATTTTTAAAAGAAGCGGCATAAGCAATAACCAAATGAGCCCAAGTTTCAGAATTTAATTCCTTCTACTAATTCATATACTTCTAATAGCCCATCAACTTGAAAAACCCTGTATACTACGATAAGTCATTTAACAAAAGAGGGGATGAAGTCTTACCTAATTCTAATTGGTTTTTAACAATATTTGATTTGCTGTTGGTAGCTTTTTTAATTACTAAAATTTTCGAGCATAGTTAACTTCTACTTTTTGTGATATTTGTGTGTAATATTTTTACATTCTCCAAATTAATTTTGTGTTTAAACAGATATTAAAAAAGCCACCAACAGCAAATCAAACTATCCAATAATTTTTTTTATTATTAAAGTGTAAGAAATAAAACCATTATTTGTGGATGTTACTTTTGCTATTACATTGAATTAATAAATTTAGTTGTATATTTTATACTTTACTAGCAACACACCCGGCGTTGCCCGGGTAAGAATATATTACACGTTTGATGGAACATTCTAGAATATTCGCGAATTTAGAACTATCCAGAACATCCCACAACGATTCAAAACATTTTTAACTTTTTTTTAACATTGTGGAGCGACCAGTGACAGTACGTGTGTGCGATAACAATTTGTGGCATGTACTTGTTATCGCTATCATGCTTACGGCGTAGACACCGCACACGGTACTTTTCGTGTTATCAATTTACAAGATGTAAATCATTCTCCGGCGACAAGTAACAAGTTCAATTCTGGAATAATCGAGGACTTTCTAATCATTACTCATCATTCGGGAATACTCAGGATTTCTTCGAGTTCCTGTCTAGAAAGTTCGAAAGGTGTATATATAGTGATCATCTTTGGACCGAGACACAGTTGTTGTAAGAAAGCATCAGTGCGCGAATTAAAACCGATAATAGACAAAGTGATATAAATAAATTGTTATATAAAAAAGTGAATTGTTGTGATATAAATGGTAGTTCTAAGTTAGTGTTTAAGTGTTATAAATAGTGTTAAATAAATAATTGTTTAAATAAATACTTTGACTAGAAAATTCGTTACAATTGTGAAACATTCCTTAATGATCTTCAAGATTCTGGAACATTCTTGAACATTGCCAAATCATTCTGAAATGTTATAATAAAACATTCTTTTACTTCTTAGAACATATTATTATCATAATAATATAGTTGCCTAAATTTAATCTTCATCTAAGATACATCGAGCTTCAAAAGTCAAACTTCCAAAATCGTTAACCATTACCCCACCTGATCCTAATTTTACTATGTAAATGGCCCCTATTTACTTGAAGTCAAATCGGAGCTTTAGAGTAGGTGTTTCGCGAATAGAATGTAGTTTCTAATTCATTGATTGCGGTTCTGCCTGGGCGTTTTTGAAACAGCAACGGTTCGACATTAAAAAAATATATTTTGCCGTTACTACCACTTTTCGTTTGAAACCGGTCCTGCTTTCAGAAAATCTTAGGTGGAATCGAAAACAACACCTACTGTATAAGTCTGATTTGGCTTCCTTCTTCGCTCAAAATTAAATAAATGGGTTACTTAATGTGAGTTTCTGACGACTTCTAGAACTTCTCCTTTGTTATGTTCAGTTTTCTGTAGAGTTCAGATAAACGCAAAAAAAAACTTCGCTATTTCATAACATTCCAATGATATCTCTGGGTTTATTCCACACGGAAATTAAACAAAAAGAGTCTACATTTTCATGTAGGTACTTAATGACTATCGTCTTTCACTGTTACGTGCACCTGCATAGAATATCCCGTTTTCTTTCATAAAGAAATTTATGAATATTTTTTCTCTTTAAGGATACCTACCAAACCTTAAGACCAATACATGCAAATATATATCTATATATAACAAGTACAGTCTGTTCTAAAAAATTATTTACTAATTTTTCAAGGAATGAACATTATTCTGTTTTTTATTGCTTTTTCATTATTACCCTTGATATAAGATTAATTTTATTAAAGCCTTGCATACAATACTGCAACCATTATAAAAACGGACATTGTTATGCCAATCACCTAACAATTAATAACGGTACAAACGTATTTGCAACGTTTACAAAATAAACTGCGAAAAAAAAATTATAAAACGTTATAATGTACACCTACCTACCTATTAGATATTATCAACATTTGAACTTAACAATTTTTTACTTTACCCATATTAATATTAGATATAATAAGCACATCTATGTAATTTAGCCTACAGTTATTTACATAGAAATGTGTTAGGTAAATATTTAGTAGGTATGTATATAAACACTAATCGTAAAAAGAAAAATGCGATACATATTATAAAAGCACTTTTATTCATAAAACTGTCGGATTTTATGAAATGTTAAATTTAATGTTATTTATTGACATGTTGGTGATAAGAACAATACCGCATTACGCTAGTCTCAGTGGCGCTTGCTCAAGTAAAACAAATTGATACATAACCGGAACACAATAACAAATTATTATTATCTAATAATATAATACGTTTATTAACAAAAAATATACTTACATAGTGAAAGTTCCTTAATAACTCGAACTTTTTTAATAATACCAAAAGTCAAAAGAAATACTGTGAAAAACTATAAAAGATTAATGTTAAGCCCGACTGTACTCCCCTACATTGCCGGAATCCCCTACTGCGTGAGAAACTTATAATTTTTTATTTAGCTACAGACGTTGGTGCCTTGGTAATTTATAGACTTTAAAAAATACACCAAACTCTAATGATAAAGGGTTGTTGTCCATTTGGAATTTTAATACTGTATAAAATAATTTTCAAGGAATCTATTGCAATTATTTATTGGAACTATCAATTTCCTTATTATGTACCTACAGCATGTGCAAAGAATGGTGACGTGCTACTAAAATTGGTCGATCAATGAAGGGGAGTACGAGCCCCGCCTACTGTACGTCATATTCCAATACTCCTTGTGGTCAGTTACACATTAACTTTCTTAGCAAAAAAAATTATTTTATGTGCAATAGAATCCCATTATTTTGAAAGATATGCATGCATTGTAATACATTGATTTACCTTATCAATTTACGTCGATGATGATAGGCAGAAACGTGTTTAGTGTGAAGTGGTGTTTGGACACGTTTAGAAAATTTAAACTGATAAGGGTCGTTTCTATTAAGTACACTAATTATAGGTGTTGAAATTTCACAAAAAATTGTTGGTGATACTGGTATGAAAGTAGAAATATCCAAATTAATTGTAAGAAAATAATTTAGGTTTCTCCCTTATAAAGGCTACCCTTTTTCTATGTAATAAACTTCTTTATTTTGATGTTATTCGAATTTGAGACTATATATATATACGGGTGGTTTGGTGTTTCGTCACCTCATTAAAATTTACCTGAATAGATCTTTTTTCCTGTTTCGTAAGCTACCCTTTCACAATCGTAATAATTGGACGATAAAACTGGTTATATAGGGTCGAAGATGGGGTACATATTTAAATAAACAAGCACCACCGAAAAAGTAGGTTATGGTATGAAATAGTCGCTGTGATTAAAGTTTACTTTTTTATTTTGCACAGTCCTAAACCTGGAATAAGTGTGAAGGAAGATTGATCAAAGTAATTTAACAGTTACATAAATAATTTATCTGATTGTGAGTAGTAATTTCGAGATACATAGTTTATTTCAGGTAAGGTAAGGTTACGAAACAGGGACAAATCTAATAACGAGCAAACTGAAAAATCATTTTGTTAATTAAAACCAATAATGTTACTAATCCCTGATCTTATTGTCCTGCAATATGAGTCCTTAAACTTTTTCAATCGATAGTTATTTCAAATCTTAGGTATAAAACATTGTAATAAACATCTGCCACCTACTTAATTGAATTGTTTTTAAAAAAAATGACATCAAGTAATTTTCCAACCTAACACAGAACAGGATGATGGATGATTGTTTGATTGAATTTTTATCCCAGACAATTAAATGCTGCTAACTATTGTTATTATGGGGCAAACAATTTCATTCTTCTTCAATTAGCTGTGTAACATAAAATGACAAAGTATATGCATATATAAATACGAGAAAATACACAGCAATATAATCTCATCCCATAATAAATAATTAATCTTTTATAAAGTTCATTAATTGTATGAATGCAGGGGTGGATCTATGTACAAGTTTTTTGAGTACCATAAAGATAAAGGGCCCAGTTCCGATTAAGGACAACAGACAATGTTGTGAATTTACGAGATACCTAAAAAATATCTAAACTTTGAAAATTTCAATCAAAAGGTTTGCAAAATTGTCCTATTTGTCCTATATCTGTACATCACTTAAGAACAGTTTTTGACAAAATTTGGTTAAGTAAGTAAACCCTCAATCAGTATTAGCCCAGGCCCCCTTATATTCACGATCCTCCCCTATATAAATGTTTCTGTTATACATACTTAGGTACCTAAAGTAAATTTAGAAATAGAGTAGAATCCGGAGGGTAGGTGTAAATTTAAAAGTTAACTATAGTAATAGTCCATAACCACAGGATATTATTTATAACTTTTGTGTGTACCTTGGGTGGATCGTCAGATTTGGATTAAACCATAAATGAAGTGAACACAATGCGGAATTTATTTACAGTGAAAATAAAAGGTTTATGAGAAAAAAATATATCCATATATTTGTAAATTCAAAACAATCCACTCAAAAACCTAAATTTACATAAGTCCAGGCACTTTAATAGTCGATTCTACTATATTTCCAAGCTTAGTATACTTGGGAGTCAAACCAGAGCTATAGAGTAAGTGTTTACTGAACAGAAAGTCAATAAATCGCTATTTTCAGTTTTGAAAGCGGAAAGGGTTCACAAGAAAAAAAAATACCGGCCAAGTGCGAGTCGAACTCGCGCACCGAGGGTTCCGTACAAACCTGTATATATGTGATGTTACTAAAAATTTAAGGTTTTCGGAATTTTTTCTTTATATGTGCTATAAAACATTGCTTCATGCCAAATTTCAAGATTCTAAATCGACTGGAAGTACCCTTTAGGTTTTGATTCCCTTGCGAGTAGTTGCGAGTTTGAAAATATGCGGCTTAAATTGCTGTTTATTTTGATTGCGTTGACATAGAAGTTTGATTTTGTTACAGCTTAAAAGTATTATAGACTTGAGTATTTGATATGAATTTCAATTTAATACCTCTACGCGTTCATGAGGAAAGGGGTAGTAACTTTAAAATTATTAAAAATATTTTTATTATATGATGTAACTAAAAATTTACGGTTTTCGCAATTTTTCCTTTATCTGTGCTATAAGACGTTACTTCGGACCAAATTTCAAGATTCTGAGTTCACGGGAAGTACCCTGTAGGTTTTGATTCGAAAATTTGCGGAACTTTGCGGCATAAACGGCTGTATCTTTTGATTGCGTTGGCTTAGAAGTTTGATTTTTTCACAGCTTCAAGGAACAATAGACCTGAGTATTTGGTATAAATTTTAGCTTGATACCTCAACGCGTTCCTGAGAAAAAGGGTCTTGACAGACGGACGGACGGACAACGAAGTGGTCCTGTAAGGGTTCCGCTTTTTCGTTTTGAGGTGCGGAACCCTAAAAATGTTTTACCTTCATCACCACTTTTCGTGTGAAACTAATCCTGATTAAAAAAACGTTTAATTGTAATCAAAAATAGCAATTTATTTGGTCCCAAGAATCTTCCCTTTATTTCTCAAAAATAAAAAAGTTAATGTAAGTTTCCGAGGATTTTTGTAAAACTCGACCCCTTTGTTACAATTCAGTTTTCTGTAGAGTAGAGACAAACAATAATTTAAAGTAAAGGGCAAATTTCATGGGCGACCATTTAAATTTTATCTCCTACTATTGGTTACAATATTCGATTAGAATTGAAATCGAATGATAAAATTGACCAAATAGAACTACTGTTTTACAATAGGTACTTGTAATTTTGCATTAAAAAACCACATTATTTGTATGTACTTAATGTAGCTCTCTAAATACAAGTCATTTTTTTTTATGGTTGCTATGTCCAACTGTGTCCAGCCTTTCCACCAAATAGATAATAGATTTACTATTTTCTTTTTTTTTTTCTTATTCGCCAATATATCCTTTAGAAAGGATTCTAACACTATATTATATAGGCTCAATGATTTATAGGTTAAAAATTTTATGTTCCAAAATCTAATTTTCAAAACAAATGTAGGTCGTTTATGTTTTATTTAATTTGTTATGTGTAAAATTGTTACTTGAGTTGCTAATTTTACCAAGACCATGCAATACCTATTTATTACTTTGTAAAAATAAATTTACAATAAGTAGGTATATTTATGCTAAATTAGGAGTATAATTGAAGATAAATATTGTAATAACATATTCCACGGTAAAAAAAAAACATTTAAACGTTTACAATTCAAGGTTGCCACGCACTAAAAATTACACTGTAATCTTCCCACAAAATACTATGCATAATTTGGCACAACAAACAAATTTAAAAAAACATACATAATATGAAATCTATTTTAAATAATTTATTTTCCATCTGTCTAGCTTTGGAGTTAATACCTATTGCAAAGACTTTCATTTATAAGCCATTAAGTAACTTGTCGAAAATAGATACACGTCTCTGGAAGAAATGTTAAATACGATAGGTACCTACATATGTAGGTACGTATCTACTCGACTAATAAACTTTACTTTTAGCTTCACCTTTTTTTAATGCATTTCTACGCAAAACAGAAGAAACCTGAAGGATCAATATGCAATTAATGTAGCCCCAGATATAGTGGTTCAAATGTATTATCTCAATATTTACTATAAGTATCTAATAATACAACTTGCTTTTTAATGATAACGATAAGACCATTTCATAACAATATCCTTGACAATTTGCATCTTGTAAAGAGCCGATTATAAAAAGTTACACGAATAACCGAAACTGTTTTACATATTCAGAACTTCACAATAATATACTTATATGTATGTACGTTGCAATCGTGTATCAACCAATGTAACGATTAAATGTTACG
The DNA here is from genome assembly GCA_029378335.1 of Agrilus mali. Taxonomy (NCBI): domain Eukaryota; kingdom Metazoa; phylum Arthropoda; class Insecta; order Coleoptera; family Buprestidae; genus Agrilus; species Agrilus mali. The sequence continues at coordinate 9,071,704 of CM055663.1, read as the reverse complement.
TTGTGAAACGTTAAAAGTCGTAACGATAAGGCGGTTGATATTGACCTTACATCGTGTGTATTTACATATTTTTGTATTATTTGCAAATGTTTCGTTTTCGAAATATTGTCGTCTCAAACCATGAACGCAACATCAGTCGAACATATATGCATAAGCGAACAACAAATTGTGAATAACTAATAAAACAATAGAAAAATATAACTTGAGTCATTTGTTAACTAATGTGTACAAACCATTATCACGAAAAAAATTCAACAATTGCAGCTGTTGTTTTAAAAACGTTTTCAAATAATTGTTAAAACAGCAGGTGAAATAAAACAATGAAGATGTACGAGTAGATACATTACAAATGTTATAATAATCTATATATAATGACATGGGATTTTTAACTGTCAATTTAAATGTCAAAAATAAATTATAATTGTTAATTAAATTGATTACCTTCAGAGAAAATAAACGGGTTTTTTACGTACTAAAATCACAATTAATTTAGGCTCCTATTAGGTACATAAAAGAATATCAAATTTTCGTTAATTATTACTTTTATTAATTGTTGTAATATGAATTACCTTTAAATAGCATTTATCATTTCATATCATTACATTACATTATGATTAAAAATATATATTTGTTTTAATTAATGCAAGTATAAAAATGGTGGAGGTATGGGGTTAATTAGCAACAGTTTTCACATCTACAATAAAAAACATCAACACATTATGTTATAAATTATTAAAATAACGAAGATATACGAAAGATAATACAAAAATTTTCCCTATTTCTCTAATATGTATTTAACTACTAACAAATTTGAGGAGAGTAAAAATCTGTTGCTATTTAATAAAAAGTTTTTTCGTCCTTCAAATTTACTAGCTATATTGTTTTGGAGAAAATCATTAGAAGGATAATTAAAAAGTGTATTTTAGTATTTTTAAAGATGTTTTGTGAAGTTCCTTAATTAATTTTTGAAATCATATACCTAGTTTGACGTAAGATCCACTTAAGGTCAGCTTATTTTAATTTTTGGAAATTTTGTTTTTATTAAGTTTAAGTCTTCTTTTTTAAACAAATTTCTTTGATAGTAATTAATATAGTATTCAAGATATTTTTTCTATTATAATTAACTGATTCAAATAGGTTTTCAAATTAAGATTCTCATCAGTAAAAATTCGTATTTTTTTTTAATTTTATTATTCTTTAGAATGTGATTTTAGTCATTTTATAAAATATAATTTATAACGATGTCAGAGGGATCGGTCAAATTTGGTCGTTATATCCAAACTCTATAAAATATCTATACTTAGGTACTTCTCTGGCCTTATGATAATAATAATCAAAGATCTTATTTAATACGATATCGTTTATAGCGACAACGAAGAAAGAGTCAATTAGTTTTAGTCGTTATAACCGCAAGTTTGTCATGTTCTAATGTCACAATTTAATATAGCTTCGTAACCGAAAATCACTATATCTAAAATCGCTATTACCGAAGAATGGCTAGATACTTCCCTTGGCTTATAATAACATGTAATGGAAGGTCTTGCTTAATAAGATATCGCTTATAATGACATTGGTAAAATCGATTAAATTTGATCATTATAACCGAAAGTCAGTCACATTCTAGTGCCATAATTCAATACACAATATTCGTTACCCACAAACTTCTCTGGCCTTATAATAATAATAGAAGTTTTTTAATAAAAATATCATTCATAACGATATTGAAGTGATCTGTTAAATTGGTCGTTATAACCGTAGATCACTTTATCTAAATACAATAATATAATACGCTACAACCGATGCCTAGGAACTTCTCCGGCTTCATAATAATATGTTATAGAAGGTCTTGTTTAATAAGATATCGCTTATAATGACATTGGTGGAATCGATTAAATTTGGTCATTATAACCGAAAGTCTGCCACATTCTAATGCCATAATTCAATACACAATATTCGTTACCCACAAACTTCTCTGGCCTTATAATAATAATAGAAGTTTTTTGATAAAAATATCATTCATAACGATATTGAAGTGATCTGTTAAATTGGTCGTTATAACCGTAGATCACTTTATCTAAATACAATAATATAATACGCTACAACCGATGCCTAGGAACTTCTCCGGCTTCATAATAATATGTTATAGAAGTTTTTGTTTAATAAGATATTATCGCTTATAATGACATTGATGGAATCGATTAAATTTCGTCATTATAACCGAAAGTCTGCCACATTCTAATGCCATAATTCAATACACAATATTCGTTACCCATAAACTTCTCTGGCCTTATAATAATAATAGAAGTTTTTTGATAAAAATATCATTCATAACGATATTGAAGTGATCTGTTAAATTGATCGTTATAACCGACGATCACTTTATCTAAATACCATAATATAATACGCTACAACCGATGCCTAGGAACTTCTCCGGCTTCATAATAATATGTTATAGAAGGTCTTGTTTAATAAGATATTATCGGTTATAATGACATTGATGGAATCGATTAAATTTGGTCATTATAACCGAAAGTCAGTCACATTCTAATGCCATAATTCAATACACAATATTCGTTACCCATAAACTTCTCTGGCCTTATAATAATAATAGAAGTTTTTTAATAAAAATATCATTCATAACGATATTGAAGTGATCTGTTAAATTGATCGTTATAACCGAAGATCACTTTATCTAAATACCATAATATAATACGCTACAACCGATGCCTAGGAACTTCTCCGGCTTCATAATAATATGTTATAGAAGGTCTTGTTTAATAAGATATTATCGGTTATAATGACATTGATGGATCGATTAAATTTGTCATTATAACCGAAAGTCGCCACATTCTAATGCCATAATTCAATACACAATATTCGTTACCCACAAACTTCTCTGGCCTTATAATAATAATAGAAGTTTTTTAAAAAAATATCATTCATAACGATATTGAAGTGATCTGTTAAATTGGTCGTTATAACCGAGATCACTTTATCTAAATACCATAATATAATACGCTACAACCGATGCCTAGAACTTCTCCGGCTTCATAATAATATGTTATAGAAGGTCTTGTTTAATAAGATATTATCGGTTATAATGACATTGTGGATCGATTAAATTTGGTCATTATAACCGAAAGTCAGTCACATTCTAATGCCATAATTCAATACACAATATTCGTTACCCACAAACTTCTCTGGCCTTATAATAATAATAGAAGTTTTTTAATAAAAATATCATTCATAACGATATTGAAGTGATCTGTTAAATTGGTCGTTATAACCGTAGATCACTTTATCTAAATACCATAATATAATACGCTACAACCGATGCCTAGGAACTTCTCCGGCTTCATAATAATATGTTATAGAAGGTCTTGTTTAATAAGATATCGCTTATAATGACATTGGTGGAATCGATTAAATTTGGTCATTATAACCGAAAGTCAGTCACATTCTAATGCCATAATTCAATACACAATATTCGTTACCCACAAACTTCTCTGGCCTTATAATAATAATAGAAGTTTTTTGATAAAAATATCATTCATAACGATATTGAAGTGATCTGTTAAATTGATCGTTATAACCGACGATCACTTTATCTAAATACCATAATATAATACGCTACAACCGATGCATAGGAACTTCTCCGGCTTCATAATAATATGTTATAGAAGGTCTTGTTTAATAAGATTTTTCGCTTATAATGACATTGGTGGAATCGATTAAATTTGGTCATTATAACCGAAAGTCAGTCACATACTAGTGCCATAATTCAATACACAATATTCGTTACCCACAAACTTCTCTGGCCTTATAATAATAATAGAAGTTTTTTAATAAAAATATCATTCATAACGATATTGAAGTGATCTGTTAAATTGGTCGTTATAACCGTAGATCACTTTATTTAAATACCATAATATAATACGCTACAACCGATGCCTAGGAACTTCTCCGGCTTCATAATAATATGTTATAGAAGGTCTTGTTTAATAAGATATCGCTTATAATGACATTGGGAATCGATTAAATTTGGTCATTATAACCGAAAGTCAGTCACATTCTAATGCCATAATTCAATACACAATATTCGTTGCCCACAAATTTCCCTCGGGCCCATAATAATAATAGAACTAATTTAAATAATTAATTTCATTCATAACGATATTAAAGGTGATCTGTTAAATTGGTCGTTAAAACCCTAAACGATCACTTTATCTAAATGCCATAATATAATACGCTACAACCGATGTCTGGGAACTTCTCTGGCCTTTTTTAAAATTTTAAAAAATTGTTAAAAGAAGGTTTCATTGTTTAATAAAAAATTAAATAAATATATGTTGGAGCAGTTCTTAACTCTGTTTCTATTAATTTCAGGAACAATCGGGGCAGTAACAGATGGAATGCAATATGGATGGACGGCACCGGTCATCCCGATCCTCCAGAGAAATGACACCCCAATCGCCATCACTCACGATGACATTGTGTGGCTCGAAAATGCATACATGTTCGGCGGTTTGGCTGGTCTCGGGGTGACAATTTTTATAGTAGACAAATTCGGCAGAAAAATGTCGATCCTTATACCCGGCCGCCCTTTCCCATCTCATAGCCTGGATCCTGATCGCCGTGGCTACGACTGTTACGGTTCTCTACGTGGCCAAGTTCATAGCCGGTCTTGCTGGAGATGTCGCTTTCGTGGCCGCTCCCATGTATATCGCGGAAATCGCGGACAAACGTATTCGCGGTTTCTTGGGGTCAATGATCGTCATTATGATGATGTTAGGTGTTCTCATTGTTTATGTCGTGGCTCCTTACGTATCTCTAGCGATATCGTCGTCTGTTGGGGCCGCATTCGTAATATTTCAGCTGATGACATTCAGCTTCATGCCCGAATCCCCTTATTATCTACTCGTGAAAGGGAAACACCGGAAAGCCTTGCGATCTTTGCAAAGGCTTCGGGCTCGAGATGACGTCCACAAGGAGTTAGAGGAAATCAGTTTGGCCGTTGAAAGGCAACAATCCGAAAAGGGAAGACCGATCGACCTTTTCAAAGTCAAAAGCAATCGTAAGGCTCTATTCATCGTCACATCCCTGAATGCCTTTCAGCACTTCAGCAGTATAAGCATCATCCTCATGAACGTGCACAGTATCCTGGGGGATGGATACTTTTCAGCCAACACTTCTGCTATAATTATTTCTGTAATAATGTTGGTGGCTTGTACGGCAGCGTCCCTGATAGTTGATAGATTTGGCCGAAAGGTGCTTTTAATTAGTTCCAGCGCTTTGACCGGTATATCCCTATTCATTTTATCTACGTATTTTGCTGTCGAACACGCAGGGATTGATGTCACTGAATTCAACTGGATTCCACTGGCGTCTGTCCTAATGTACTCAGTGGCCTTCAAATACGGTTTGGGGATGGTTCCCCTCGTTTCGACCGGGGAACTTTTCCCGACAAGCGTAAAAGCGATGGGAATGACAATATCGGACGCGTTTTACGTAATTTTTGCGATCATTTCGGTTAATCTTTATCAAAGTTTGGCGGATATGTACGGAAAACATGTTCCCTTTTATATTTTTACTGCTTCCTGTTTCCTGGCTGCGTTATTTGTTTATCTTTATATCCCCGAGACGAAAGGGAAAACTCTCGAGGAGATTCAATACATACTAAAAGGAGAATCGGTTGATCGTAGCAAAAGACAGTACGAGATGGTTGCAGTGTCATCATGACGACAATACTGTTTTTTTTAAACTTAACTTACGAGTATTAATTAATATTCCTATATAAGTTGCCCCCTTGTACAAATATTTTCTTGTTGAATTTTTAGTGCATATATTCTATGATAATAAATAAATATTTTTTTAAAGATTTTTTTATTTCGTACAATTCATCTTTTCTTTATCTCATTAAGTTTATTAAGTTTTTCGACATTTAAAGTATCTGATAAGAATTTCAACACCAGAAATTTATAATTAAGTCAATCATTTAAAACAATACTTTTATTTATGTTGTGAAAAAGTAGCTTCAGAAAAGAAAAAAACTATATGTGCATGGATAGGTTAGATCTCGCAACTTTTAGTTCAAAAACCACTACTGTAACCACTAACCCATTAAGAGTGCCTTCAAAATTTTCCAAATTTTCAATACCCACCACTGACAGATACATTTATTATTTAAAAACATAGATAATTACAAACAATTTTAATGTTTACTTAATTCATTAAAAAGCCGGTTCGATTATTCTGTTGTACTAAATATAACATGAAATAAATATCAACCATTTTACATTACACGGTAGACTGCGGTAGACACCCTCACGGTGAGTAAATTAGAAAGGGTTTAAAAAGAATGTTTATTTTGAGTTTACACATAAGAAAAATAGATATATTAAAAATGTAATGTGTTCAATAAATGATAATAGGTGGAAAAATACGCCAATTTTAAGATAATTAATGGACAAATTACAGTCAAGAATTATGATACTTTTTGGCAAGAACACCATATATTTAAAGAATATTACTTACCATCTTTTACATTCGAGGCCAGGCGAATATTGCACTAATTTTATTCACTTTGAGTTAAAAAACATTCACCAAACACGAAAAATAAACGAAAGGTCGGGATGAGCACAAAGCACCTCATCGATAAACGTCAAACTTTTACCAACATTATCTCTATCCCTAATCCACCTCCATTTCCATACATTTGTAAAAAAACTGTACTTGTATTTATAAAAGAAACAATAGTTTAAAATAAAAATAAATAATGACTTAACTAGATTGAAGCAAAACTGTTTGTTAATATGTACTGATAAAAATTATGAGACTCGCTTCGATAGAGTATGGCTTTCAACTTTATGGGAATTGAAACGTCACATAAATGAGGTTATACTCTATTTTATAGTTGTTCTGCTTAAAATTTAAAAAAATCGTGAAATTTAACTGAAATTAAAAAATTACGAAACTAATATCTATATTAGTAGTGTACACGAAAGAACTGGATCATCATGAATGAAGATGATGAACTTCGTACAGTGTGGATAGGAAATCTTTCCCAAAAGGTCTCTGAAGAAATTTTATTTGAACTGTTTTTGCAAGCTGGACCTCTACAAAGAGTAAAAATACCTAAGGATAAAGATGGCAAGCAATGTAACTTTGCATTTGTTACATTCAAACATCAGTCGTCTGTGCTCTATGCAACGGAACTGTTAAATGGTATCGAATTGTTCAACCAAGCCTTAAATATTAAACCCCGAAATTCAAATTCTAATCAAAATCAAGCCCGAGCCTGCCAACAACTAAGGTTTCCTCAGGCCCTAAATAATGACTTCAATAAGTCTCTAAAATTAAGTCCGTATATGGTACCAACCAGAAGTTACTCTCACATTCATCTTGCAGAATCCAGAAATCATTCAAATACTCCTAATTATCAGGAAAGAAGACGTTTTAATGATTCTCCCTACAATAGACCACATGGAGACAATTACCACAACCGGTATGATAGACATCCAGATCATTATGGTAGTAACAATGATAGAGGTTTTGGTAAAAGAAAACACAGACATCGTTAAATTACACTTATCTTTATTTATGTACTTTATATATAATGTGATATATTATTTTGTATACAAATTGGCTTGACAATTTAAAAGATTTTAAAAAATAAATTGTTTGATCAGATACATTTTACTAATTTCAAGCTGTTCATTAATTATTACTTATCCTACATCTTAAATATATGGAAATATAAGAGTATTGGTAAATAAAAAAGTGATAAAAAATATCAAATTTTTATATAAGAAAAACAATTCCATCTGCCATCATAACTTGATTATCTTCAGTCATACGTTTAATGGCTGCCGTAATTTCACTTTGAATGAATGGAGTTGCCATATCGACATTTATGCCCTCTTTTATTTTCGTCAAAGCTAGAGATGAAGTTCGATTATCTTTGAAAAGTTGCAAAAGATTTTTCTTAAATATCTGAAGCCTATCGTCAGATATAGTGGCATCAACTTCCATGGTCTCTTCAGTTTCTTGACTTTCTTCATAGACTGTTACAGTTGTCGCGCTTGTCTCTCCGTTAATTTCAAATGACACGTCTGCATCCATTCTTTCTTCGCCTTCAGTACTTATCATTCTTTGGGAAGATCTCGTTTCCCTTTCAGAACCTGCTTCTCCCTGCAATTTAAATAGTTTGATCATAAGTAAATGGTAGAAATTTAAAGAAAACGTAACTTACAGCCCTAGTTCTTTTGGGCCTTTGATCGTCGTCTTCATCACTTGAACTTTCTTGTGATACTCTTCTTCTTTTACGTTTTTCTTTTTCAAGAACCTTTTTAAAGTAAGCAAACTGTACTAATTCAATTGCTGCATGTGCATCATCTTCAGTGACTGTACGAGACATTCGCGCTCTTGCATGAGCTGTAGCTAGACGGATCATGGTCTCTAATGTACGAGCAGTCACAGGAGTCGTCTAAAATAATATAAAATCAGTACGGAATTCTGAAAAAATTATTTAAAAAATATTATCTTACTCGGGCAACATCTGCTTCTAAATTTTCTTCTGATCTAAGTTTGGAATATTCGTCAGCAATAATTTCGCAAGCTTCTTCAGTGAGAACAGGTTTCAAAATTTTGACAATACGAATATATTTTCTCATAAATTCTATACTTAAATATTTATCAGATCGTTTACGATGAGGACCGTGTAATAGAGGATCGTATTTTTCAAATATTACGGTTGACTTAACTTCGTCATTCGCTTCATCCATATTATAGGTACTTTGGAAATCAACGTTTGAACTCATAGGCAGTACTTCACCGTCTTGTTCTAAAGGATTTCTTTGTGGAGAAGAAAAATACATCTCAATAATTATTTCAACTTTTTAGACGACCCTAATGTTTATTACCTGTAACGATGCATTCTAACGACGTGGTCAGCAATTCTGTTGTCTTGATCTTCATCCACAGTATCTAGCATGACAAATAATAAGTCAAAACGTGAGAGAAGAGAATCTTGAAGGCCAATATTCTCCATTGGGGTCTTGTACTGATCATACTATAATAAAACAGTTATGAATAATGTTAAGAAAACAAATTAGGATTTTCTTATAACTTAATAAACTTAATTATTTAATCTTATAACATAGACTAATTATTTTGTAATTAATTTTTACTCGTAAATTGTATCATATATATAAAAAAATAATAAAATGTAGGTGCTAAACTAATCTACCTATATTCATATAAGCAAATAGACTTTTCTCATTTAATAGTCTAATTAAACTATAATGGAGATTCACATTTTGTGAATATTGACTTATAATATTTTTGTTCATATACTGACTTATAAAATTTAAGTTTCTTACTCTTCCATAAACCGGATTGGCAGCTGCTAAGACAGAACACCTCGCGTTCAAACTGGTGTGAATCCCCGCCTTTGCAATTGTAACTCTGCCTTGCTCCATAACTTCATGAATTGCTGTTCGATCGATGTCGGTCATTTTATCAAATTCATCAATACATACAACTCCTCTATCCGCCAGGACCATGGCGCCTGCTTCCAATCTTTTTTCGCCCGTTTCTTGGTCAGTAGTAACGGCTGCTGTTAAACCCACACCAGAAGAACCTCTCCCAGTTGTAGTAATCGCTCTAGGGGCTGTATTGAGAACATAACGAAGGAGTTGAGATTTGGCAACGCTAGGATCTCCCACTAGAAGTACATTTATGTCACCTCTTAGCCTTGTGCCATTAGGAAGGTTTTTTTCGACGCCCCCTAAGAGAAGGCAAAGAATTGCTTTTTTAATGTAATCATGACCATGAATTGAGGGTGCCAAAGATTTAGCAAGAAGTTCAAAAATGTCTTTATGCTTTTTCGCCATGCTTTTGCATTTTGCCACGTCTTCTCTTGATATAGATGGGTCTGCTTCTTTACTGAGCTGCTGAATATTGTTGGCAATGATAACAGTTCTTGAAAAATAAATATATGAATAATTTTTAGTAAAACTAAGTTTTTTTTTATCAACCTGAAAGTTCCTGAAGTAAAATATCCTTGTTTATTTGGCAAACACCTGTAATTTCCTACAATTTGAATTCTATCCCCTGGTTTACATAAATCTACTAAATCATCATCACAAATTATGTCTACAGATCGTGGAAGTTGTCCAGCAGGTGCCTTTTCAGGCATTTCCTGAATAGAGAGAGTCTGGTGATCCCGATAACTGGACAAACCAAATTCAGTCTCCAACAAGTTTCCATCTTCATCTTTAGTTGGATAAACTGAACTTGTTGGAAATGCCTCTAATGACGTCAAATCGGTGTATTTCCTTTCCATTACTTTCTTTGTTGCAGGGCAGTAGTGTACACTACGTACAACTTTTGGATGCACCAAAGAGCCTGATACAAAACAATTAATCAATTTACTATAATTATTATTAGGGTCCAAAGTTAAATGAATGTCATACATTTTGTCACTATTCCTTCCACACAGACAAGATTGCCCAAAAAACGTGAATGAAGTGACCTAGGGGTTACATGTTTGTTCCCAAAACTACCCTCAAAACCAATAAAATATTCTTCATTGTCTTTTATTTGAAAATCAGGCACGGCTATTAGGTAATCCTTTAAAGCTTTTTGAAAAGCTAGCTGTTCTTGGAATGAATTTGTGAGAAGCTCATTGGCTCTGACAGGATTCTTTCTTCGTAAATCATTTATATTAACTATTAACCGACGACCTTTCTCTTCTAACATGGTTTTTATTAAATTTGAATACTTTGCTTGGTCTTCCTGTTATATAATTCAAAATTAATAAAACATAATTGAAAATTCATTCAAGAAACTAACCTCATCATCCAAAAAATCTAAATATTCTTTTTGAATGTCCCTTAATGTTCGATCTACATCTTGTGCGTCCATTTTAATTCTTCAGTTAATAAATTCTTGCACACAAAATACTTATATTAATAATAATTTATATTTATTAATATTTTAAATACACAATGCACAAAGTTTAATATACTGTGGTTTAACGTTCGTTGGCGCCAAAACGATGATGCCTCATAGATAATGTAAATCTATGATAAATACAATAGAAAATAGAAGTTGGATATGCTATAATTTTAATGAGAGAAATAATTAAAAATAAAAAGAGCACTTCATAAGATTTTAAACATAAATTTGACGGAGCAATTGAGTGTTATTGGTTTATTTATAGTAGTGAATTAATTTTAATTTAGTTATTAAAAAACATTTTGATTGCAACTTAGATTGGTACTTTAACCACTTTTTAGGAATTATGTCATTCTCCATGTGAGTTTTGTCAAACGTCAAAATTTAGTCATCCTTTCAATAAAATAGAGGTTCGTTGCCCTTTTTTCGCCAAACCCAGTGCAATTCAGTTTATGAAGCTATTTTTATTTATTTGATATAATAAGTGATATTATAAAATAAGCATAAACATGGAGCCTTATGATAGTATGGTAAATCAACCGGTGGTTATTGATAACGTGAGTAATCCATCATAAGAATTGTAACAAGGTATCACCAAAACTTTATGTTTATAGGGCTCCGGAGTTATCAAAGCGGGGTTTGCAGGTGATCAAATACCAAAATGTAGATTTCCAAACTAGTAAGAACATGCACAAGTAATCTAACTTTTTAATTACAAGGAATTCTTTACAGCATTGGTAGGCCTAAACATATTAGAGTTATGGCAGGAGCATTAGAAGGGGATGTATTTATAGGTCCAAAAGCTGAAGAGCACAGAGGTTTATTGTCTATAAGATACCCCATGGAACATGGGATTGTTACAGATTGGAATGACATGGAGAAAATTTGGACATATATTTACAGTAAACATCAACTCTCTACATTCTCAGAAGAGCACCCTGTGTTGTTAACTGAAGCACCTCTAAATCCAAGACCAAATAGAGAGAAGACTGCAGAATTATTTTTTGAATCATTCAATGTACCTGCACTCTTTATTTCTGTACAGGCTGTGCTGAGTTTGTAAGTAATTGTTTGTTTATTTCATAAATTCAGACCTTAAGGTATTGAATTTTATGTAGATACTCTACTGGACGAACCACAGGGGTAGTTTTAGACTCAGGAGATGGGGTAACACATGCAGTACCTATATATGAAGGCTTTGCAATGCCACACAGTATAATGAGAATTGACATAGCTGGTAGAGATGTTACACGTTATCTTAAGTAAAGTGTAATTAAAAAGAGTAGGTATAACATTTCTTACAATGTATTTTTTAAAGGTTGCTTCTCAGGAAAGAGGGTATTAACTTTAGGACCACTGCAGAATTTGAAACTGTAAGAACAATAAAAGAAAAAGAATGTTATTTAGCAAATAATCCAATTAAAGAGGAAACTCTTGAGGCAGAACATACTTCATACACCCTACCTGATGGTAACACCATTCAAATTGGACCTGCAAAGTTTAGGGCACCTGAAGTGCTGTTTAGACCAGATCTGGTAGGCGAAGAATGTGAAGGCCTGCATGAAGTTCTTATGTACTCAATAAATAAATCTGATCTTGATCTTCGCAAGGTTTTATTTAGAAATATTGTATTGTCAGGAGGATCAACGTTGTTTAAGGTAATTGATTAAGGTTGCAGTTTTTTTTATAGTGACTATACAATCATTAAAAAAGACTAGAAAATATTACTACAATTTTTATTTTGTGTTTTTAACAGCCACTTGTTAAGCTGTACTTAATTCTTTTTAGGGCTTTGGAGATCGTCTATTATCAGAAATCAAAAGGTTATCACCAAAAGATGTACAGATTAAAGTGAGTTTTGCTTTTCTGTAATTAAGTTTCAATTAGTTATTTTAATTGAAATTTTTAGATTTCAGCTCCTCAAGAGCGGTTATATTCAACTTGGATAGGGGGCTCGATTTTAGCATCTTTGGACACATTTAAAAAAATGTGGGTTTCAAAACGAGAATACGACGAAGAAGGGCAAAGGGCAGTGCATAGAAAAACGTTCTAGTTTGATGTTAATTAAATTATATTCCAAAATAGGATTACTTCATTAATTATTGCTTATAAATAATAATTATTAGTGGTTAATTTAATTTAATATAATTTAAAGAAAATGAAAAATTGCACATAAAACAACTCTTATTAACTAGAATAGAATTTTTTACAAGTTCTAAGTGCTACGGCAGTGTGTATTACTTATTTTTTATACAGTAAAAAAGTACTTTTTAAAGTGCTGTAAATGTGTATACTTATTGAACGTGTTTTTGCTTTTATAAATCGTTACTTGGCAGGATTAGGATGTATTTAATTTCTTTTTTTATATTGTTATTTATTTACAAGCTATAAAAAATTGAGGCTTTAAATTTAAAGCAAAAATATATTCTCAAAAAAAAAAGAATTTTGTTGTTTTATTACTTAGTAATTTAATCGATATACATCTTTCTAAGCTTACTTAAAATAATTAAAGCACTATGTTGAGAAATGTACATTTAGTTAAAGTTTTTACTTTTATTACGTAAGTGTTGTAGGTAAACAAAATTCAAAAAAGCGCGCCTCAACATCTTGACCATTAATTAATGACAGTATGATGACAGCTTAACCTCACTTATTATGTTGTATCTACATTTTGCACATATTTTAATTAATAAAAAGATAAGTGAAAGGGACATTTAGGAATTATTTATCGTAAGATAGACTCTAGAAGCATGATTTCTTGCTACTGAAACGACATGTCGGATAAAGACACTATTTCGCATATTGTCGTTGAAGAAAATAATGGGGCCCAAAAGAAAACTGAGGAGGCCGTTTTAAATGGTATTAATACACTGAACGAAGATAACTGTAGCGTATTTGGTTTGGATTTATCAAAAGAAATAGACGAACACACCCTTCTTGAAGATGATAAGGAAGCAGAGTCTCTTAAGAACAATAACACTTGTTCATGTAATCAGTATTTAGATAAAATTAAAGATCTGGAAGAAAAGTGCTTTCAACTTAGTAATATTAATAATGAATTAGATGCAAAGCTTAAATTGGTAAATATTTATCCATATGTTATAAATTAATGCTTTATTTCGAGTATGTTACTTGTAACAGATCAATCATAAATATGAAACAGCAAATAAAGAAAAGGAGGCAATGGTTATTAGGTATGCAGTTAATGAGAAAGCAGTTATAGATCAGAAGACACTGACTGACAAAGTGGAAAAGAAACTTAAAGATGCTACAAGGGAGAACGAAATTTTACAGCACAAAGTTGCAATGATGTGTTCAGAAAAAACAAGAATTTGTCAAATTTTAGATAACAAGGTAAGTGGTTTTTAACATGTAGTTATAAATACATTTTCATATATATTACAAATTTTAGTGCCATGAATTAAAGTCTAATCAACAGGAACTAGAAAGCACAAGATCAGACCTGAATATATTAGAAACAAAACTTAAATGGTGTCAAAATAATTTAAAAAGTCAAGTAGAAACTAATAAGGTAATTTGTCTTTTTAATGTATGTATAATGTGTTATTGTGATAAAAACATATTTCAGGAAAAGGATGAAAATATTGAAAATTTAAGTAAAAAGTTACAGGATGTTACCAGTCAAATTGAAAAGGCTAAGTCAGATGCTGAAGAGTATATTAAAGCATTCCGTTACTCCCAAAATAATGAAGCTTTTGTATTAGGTAGTTTTCTTAATTTTAAATTAGAATTGGACAGATTGGTGGTGGTTTGTGCTTAAAAATGTGTTACCAGCCCTTCATTGGGCTTGGAATTATTTTAATAACATTTTACTTTATATCATTACATAAAAAGAGTTTACATTTCCAGGAAAACAAGTTCAAGAGATACAAGCACAGTTAATATTATTGAAACATGAAAATAATGAAAAAGAAAGCCAACTATCTCAAACTCAATCTACTATTGAAAAGATGAAAAATAAAGAAATTGAGCTTGTTCAAGAAAACAAAGACCTTTTACTAAAACTAGGAGATTTGCAAAAACAGTTTACCAATTTAGAAGCAGAATATGTTGCATTGAGGAATAATAGTGAAGAACAAAGACAATTGTCAGAAGAATTGAATGCAAAAAATGTGGAACTTGAACAACTTAAATGTGTAAAAAAAATGTAACAATCGTGCTAAAGATATTTGATAACATAGTGTAATAATTGTACTATTTTTACAGTAAAGATGAGCAAATAGAAGAATTAAATGTTCAGTTAGCAGCATTCAAACAGCGAAATATCGACTTGGAATTGGACATGAAATCATGTAAAGAGCGTGAAGCTGAAATGTTGGCCTTCACAAACCAATTAACTGATAAGAACGTTGCTTTACAGTCAGAATTCACATCTATGGAGACAAAAGTATGTTTTTTATTGTTTTATAATACAATTAGTTGTCTGTTAATAATTATAATTTAATTTTAGGTGCAGCAGTTGCTTTATGAGCATACAATTCTGAAAAATTCAGCCAAAGAAAATGAGATCAAGGCCAAGACTTTGGCTATTCAACTGAATGAGGAGCGTAAAAGACACACAGATGACGTAGATTCTTTAAAGGCTGAATTAGCAGAAAAAAATCAGAATTGTGAGGATTTAAATCAACAAGTAGCAGATCATAAAGGCGAAAACTTGGTGCTGAAAAGGAAATTGGAACTTTCACTGAGAGTAACTTACTTTATTTTGATTTAAACTTAAATGATTTATATTTTACTTGCATGATTTCAGGAAGTTAATAAAGAACTGCAACAATGTAGGAAAAAGCTGGAACAAAACGAAATTTGTAGTAATAACACTAGTAGTTCCAGTAGCACTGTTAGTGTAGGTGAGGTCTCTAATTCATCCCCATCTCCCACAACAGAACAAATCAAGGTAAAAGATATTCTAAAGAAAATTACCCTTTATGACTATTTATTCTTAGGTAATTCAACCTGAAATGGTTATAGAAAAACAGACGTTAATAGATCACATAGTAAAACTGCAGAGAGTCAGTGCCAGAAAATCGGAAAAGATAGATTTTTTAGAAGAACATATCAATACTTTGGTTGAGGAATTACAAAAGAAATCACGCTTATTACAAAATTACATGCTCCATGATCATGCTGGAGCACTAACATCGAATTCCATGGATAAAAACAAGGTAAAAGGAACAAGGATATAATTATTTTGTTAATTTTGGCATTTTTGTTAATTATCACTTTCCATTTCTTTTATTTTCTGAATGTAAAATATTGACACAAAAGAGTTACTTTTTATATTACATGCCAACAGAAAACAAAAAATCGGTAAGCAATTAAAGTACTTAATCAATAATTGTACTAATTTAGTACTACTTAGTTTGTATTAGTTGTTACTACTAAAAATATTTATCATTTTGCATCCTGTTATGTTGAAACAAATTGCAATTTTATTTTAGTTAAATGCATGTTTGTGTTTTAGTCGTAATTTATTTTAATTAAACGGTATATTGTATTACAGTCGTTGTTTTAGGCAAACATAGCAAAAACGCATGGAATAATGGCGTCTGTGTATGGCTCACGAGTGGCAGATAACAATATGACTTTAGAATTGTCACTCGATATAAACAGAAAATTGCAAGCTGTACTTGAAGATGCCTTACTAAAAAATATTACATTGAAGGTTTGAAATCGTCCCTTTTTTGTAGTTGTGGTGCTAAATATTGTTTTACAATTTTAGGAAAATGTTGACACACTTGGGGCCGAAATAGATAGACTTAATAAACTTGTAGCTAGATCATAATAACTTTATTTGTTTCTCTACTGATAAAGAAATCAACTTGTGATAATGTTGAGTAATTATTAAAGTAAAAGGCATTTTTGTGTGTATGGAACAAAACATGCCGAATTCAATTTACAAAGTATTTTAAGTATACATAAGAAATTTAAAAAAATACCGCAAGTTAAATAATATGAACGGCCATGTATAGGAGCTGTGCAATTTTCATGCTTTACGCTAGAAAAATGTGCTTCCAATTATTTTGGGGCTTAAACGCCCTTTTAACAATTAGATAAGATGTTAAATTATATTCATTTTTGTATTTAGAAAGACGAATTTTCTGGACTATTAAAATGTAAGTGGGACTTTAAGGACCAAAACATTTTGGAGATTTTTTGATGAGAACTTTGCACAGCTCTAATTCATAATGTTTGAAAATTACTGCTAATTATACTAGTGGTTTATGTCACATTCTAAGAAATTGTTATTTATTTTTAAAGGCTGATTTATTTATGTTTTCTTTAGAAAACTGCTACATTAAAATATTTTGGTACTTATTGTAACTAATTTTAAATATTTTTTTACCATCAGAGTGATACATTTATATTTATTTTTGTATTTATTTTAAAGCAATTTGTTTCGAAGTTTTTCTAGTCTTAATGTATGCTTTTTATAAACATATTGAAATATTGTCTTCACAAAATACTTGAAAAATATAATATGATAAGAAATAAGCTATATACTTACATTTTAATTTCGTTGTACTTAATAAGAAGGAACATTGTATTTATGAATCGAGGATATAAATAAAATATTTATTTGGTTTACCCTTTTGTGTTTTCTTATTACTAATAATTCAGAAAAAGTTAAAGCAATTTGTGAAATACACCTGTGTGTAATGTACTTGATGTGTTTAATAAATTACAGGTAGGTAATATCATGTAGTTTCAAAATAATTCAATTAATTTGACAAATATGCAGTTTGTAAAATTACATTTAAATGTTAACGAAATATAAACAAATAACAAATAAAAGTAAATCTTAAAATAACGCATGGGTAGAAATTGATTATTTTGTCAATTTTTTAACACAATAAAAACGAATCACCGATTTATGATCATTATCACTGTTTCATAAATGGAATAAAACTACTTACCTAAATGTTTTTTATCACATAAAACGTATTTTTATTTAGAACTTCCATTAACAATTTTGTTTAAGTATCCAATTTGTTTAATTAATAGGTACGCACAAAACCGAACAAACTTATTTATTCCTCTGTATAAAACACTAATGAATTATTTAATCAATTATAATATATTTTGTCGCTTAAAATAGTTAAAATCATTTATTATTTATAAAAATACCGGCGTAATTGTCATAATGACGGTTATGTCCACTAATTGTCAAAAATATTACCACGTGACAACAGCCAATAGAAAAAATTGAAGGGCTTTTCATTCATAAATGAACTACTCATTGTAACTACGGGGTTATTGACCTACAATATAGTAAAAATTATAGTAGACATTAAATACCACGTGCTTTTTTTGCATATAGAGGGCATTTTTAAAATATAGATAACTTTTTTAATATTTGGCCGATTTTGATGCGGTTTTTTCTAATGAATAGGTTAATTCTTTGAGAAAATTGCTGTCATAATTAAAACAATATTATTTAATCGCCAGATAATGTAGTTTTGTTTCAAAATTATGTCAACACAGGAGTAAGTTGCCGTCAAAAAATTAATTTGTAGTTTACTCTTGAAATAATCAAGAAACTAACGATTATTATTTTAAAGTGTATCATATTACTTATAAAATAAGTTAAAACGTGAGCATAAAAATTTAATACTTCACAGACATTGAAGAAATAGTTGAAGTATCAATTAAACATTGGTAATTAGTTGAAAATAATTAATAGGAGTACAATTTATTTTTTAACAATGTGTTTATGGTAAACAATATAAAAAAATTGTAAAATAATTATAATCAAGTTAAAAATGTATTGCTGGATGTTAAATACATTACAAACCAACACCGTTTTCTTCGTCGTCATCACCTAGTGTTTCTGACGACACTTCCTCATAGTCCCTTTCTAAAGTTGCAAGATCGTCCCTTGCCTCAGCGAATTCTCCTTCTTCCATTCCTTCTCCTACATACCAATGTACAAAAGCCCTTTTGGCATACATCAAGTCAAATTTCCTGTTCAATTTACTCCAAGCCGTTGCAATTGCTGTGGTGTTGGAAAGCATACAAACCGCTCTTTGGACTCTTGCCAAATCGCCACCCGGTACAACAGTGGGAGGCTGGTAATTTATGCCCACTTTGAACCCTGTTGGACACCAATCCACAAAACGAACGTTGCTTTTGGCTTTCATTTGAGCAATTGATGCGTTTACATCTTTTGGTACGACATCACCACGGTACAAAAGGCAACAAGCCATGTACTTGCCCAATCTCGGGTCGCATTTTACCATTTGGTTGGCCGGGTCAAAGAGTTCGGATGTTATTTCAGAAACTGACATACCTTCGTGGTAAGCTTTTTCACATGATACCACTGGTGCGTAGGAGGCCAGGGGGAAATGAATTCTCGGATATGGGACTAAATTAGTTTGAAATTCGGTAAGATCTACGTTCAGAGCCCCATCAAAACGTAGGGAAGCTGTAATAGATGACACCACCTGACCTATTAAACGATTCAGGTTGATGTAGTCAGGTCTTTCAATTCCTAATTTCCTTCTGCATATGTCGTAAATTGCTTCGTTGTCCACCATGAAGGCACAATCGGAATGGTTGAGGGTCATGTGGGTCGTTAAAATCGCGTTGTAGGGCTCAACCACAGCCGTACAAACCTAAATTAAAAATTAAATCCAGTTAATTACTAGAACTTATTCAATTATGAAACGGGGGAAACAAGAAGGCTCTTGAATAATTCAAAAACTTACAGTTAAATTTGGCCACTGAACATCTAACAATTACTCTTAAGATAAAATTAATTGGTACCTGTGGTGCAGGATAGACAACAAATTCCAGTTTGCTTTTCTTCCCGAAATCCTGTGACAGTTTCTGCATTAGAAGGGAAGTAAATCCGGACCCAGTTCCACCCCCGAATGAGTGGAATACAAAGAACCCTTGAAGTCCACAACAATTCTCTGCAAGTTTATAAATTCTTTCCATGACCACGTCAATCATTTCTTTTCCGATTGTGTAATGCCCACGAGCGTAATTGTTTGCAGCATCTTCTTTGCCAGTTATCAGTTGCTCTGGATGATATAGCTGCTTGTATTTGCTGGATCTGACTTCATCTAAAATTATATTCGAGGAATAATAACTCGTTAAGTAATTTATGTACGCAATTCATTTTTTACCAATAACCGATGGTTCTAAATCGACCATGATGGCCCTGGGAACCATTTTGCCATTCTCTACTTCAGAAAAGAATGTTCCATAGCAATTGTCCGATGAACATAACGATGTTTTACTTGCAGGAATTGTGCCATCAGGTTGTATTCCATGTTCTAAACAATACAGTTCCCATGTGGACGTACCTATTTGGACACCAGCTTGACCTACGTGTATAGAAATGCACTCTCTCTAAAATTACAATCAGATTTGTAAATGATTTTGTAAAAACTGACTTGCTGACTTACCATTTTGAAATTTAGAATAGAACTCCCTAGAATAAATTTGTAAGCTTCTAACTCGAAAATTAATTTTGCATGTTACTTGCCGTTACAATAATTTTAGTTATCCTAAAAAGTTGTTTATGCCAATGTCATGGATACACTGTTATTTTTAGAAAAGCTTTCAAAGCTTTCTTTGATAGACTTTCACAGTTAAATAATTTATTATTAGACCAGTGCTGAAGCCTTCAAAAATAGTAAAAAGTGAAAAAAAAATTACAGTAGGATGAAACCCATTGGAAAAGGAAGAGAATATAAGAGAAATGAAAGGAAAAATAGTTTACGGTTGATCTGAGGTCGGGAAGGGGAAGGGGGTGAGCTTTTAAGGGTAAAAAACGGTTTTCCTTGATTTCCGGAAAAACTACAAGTCTTATGGAAAAAAGTTAAATGGCAAAGTTGTAGGTAATAAAAAGATCTACAACTTTTGTATTTACACTTTTTTCACATAATCTCAAAATTTATGTAAAAAATTAAAATAACCAACTTTTTAGTTTTCATTTTTATCTTTTACAAAAAAATTTTTTTTACACGAAATTTGCTGAATACTTAAGTACCTATTTATGTCCCAAACACGCTGTAATTTTTTTGATTTAAAATATATTGAAGAGCACAATGTTTTTTTATTTTGATAAATTAGTTTGTTCTCAAAATAAAAGTAATTAAGTAAACTTCAATTAGGTAATTCATTTAATTATCTATAACACCTTATTCTACTACAACTACATAACTTACTATTTACAATAAATAATAATTTAGACATTTAATTTGTTAAAAGTAACTTCCGATTAATTATTGCACATCATAAAAAAACAGTTCGTTTTTATAGTTTTAACTTCCTGGGTCATTTCCGGCTTTTAACGAGGTGCTAATCGCAGAAATATTCTTCAATAGTTTCCGTACAAACATCGCATTTTACTTCACAGCACCATTTAAACGAACAATTACACCGTTTGGTTACTTCCCTTTTTTCCTTTCTTATTCGGTGACCGCAAGAATTACAGAGATTTCTACAACTCCTTCGTTCCGTTGGACTTACATTCTCGCCCTTAGATCTCGAACACGCCCTTCCTTGGGTTCCCTTAAATCCTATAACAATAAAAAGAAATTAATCATTTTTATATTTCCACCCCTAGAAGCCAAAAGGCCTTTGTCTGTGATCATAATTTTTTTATTTTAATTTTATTGCATTTCAGTGATGACAATTAATTTTTACCTAATGCATTGTTGGGTTGGCAGTAGTTGGGTGATTTTCTGGTGTAAACTAGACTGTAACGTTTGCTCCTGAGCAATTTCTCGGCAATGTTGCTTACATACGCCGTGTTTCCTAGGTCGTCCTCATAGTTGATATTTTCAGCCGTTTCATATAATTTTCTTAATCGCTCTGCAACTTCTGAGAACGGGGCCAATTGCATCCAACAGGTCTGCATCGAACAGCTACCAGACACTCCGTGGCATCTGCACTTTTTCGTCATACTTTCACGCACGACCTAGTAATAAACACGGTGTTAATACCAATTTATTCCTGATCCTATCGCTTACAAATTTTATATTATAATAAACTGAAAATATTTTGTGCCAAAAGTGGAGCAAAAAGTAACTTATTTAACAAGACCAGTAGAAGAATAATTTAAATTTACCTTTCTGCCTATGAGATTGTTGTGTAGATGAATATGGGCATTTACATCTCTTCCTTTTTCTGTTTGGTCGAGTACGGTTCTGGAAATTTGCTCGCCATACTCCACGTTATCGGAACAACCGCCCCAATGCCAATCAACAGCTCCGACTTTTATAGATGCATCAATTTCGAACATCCTGGAATCTCTTCCAGAAGGAATGCTTGTGTTTCTATAAGTGGGGTTGCAACCACATCCAGGAATGTTTCCCCGTGAACAATTCCTGGTCACAGTATGGACTATTCCAGCAGACAAAATTGCATGCACAAATGCGATTTCTTTGGTGGCCGGTTGGCCTTTTTGACGTCTAAATAATAAAAGAAAAAAGAACATAAGCTCACATTTTTTTAAATTAATAAAGACCAAAATTGTTTTTTTTTTTAATTTATTGTGGATTTTGTCGAATAAATTGATTGTCCAAAGAAGATTAAAGGAATATAAAGTAAAAGTACCCACCTTACAAAAGCTGATTCAGGACAATTCCATCTATCCCACTTAAACTTGTCTTGACAATGGTCGATTGCTACTTGGGCCCCCATTGCTACACTTTCCACCAAATTGGGGTTAAATCCCACCTACAAAAAGACCATTTTTTTTAATATTTCAATAAAAAAGTAAATAATAAATTAATAGATACGTTCATGTATCAAATACTTACAGAATAAGGCACTAAACTTCTTGATAAAAAGATACCATTGATTGTGGAAGACCAAGTGGAAGACACCCCACAAACAGTTTCGATAACAATCACAAGTAGCAAATAGCTCATTTTTTGGGCAACACAATGCTCCGTTTATTTGAAAATCAAAAATCGTACTAACATAAAATTTATGAATGGAATCGGCTTTTATACCAAAACATAAGCCGAGGGGGTAAGACAAAAGGGGTGGTCTTCCGTAACAACATTATCCCTTTATGTATGAGAAGAAAGGTGCAAAGAAAGGGACGACAATTGGTTTATTGATACCAATATATCCACAGGTGAATGAAATAGCGACAAACACACTGTTTAGAAGCCGCTGGGGGTTGTTACATTTACCTGTCTGGTGTCTGATGACCACTTTCTTTGAACTTGTTTCTTCAGGGTGATGACTTCCAAGAATATTCATTGATGATGGGAAATTTTTACGATTAGCTTCTACAATAGTAGTGTTATTATGATCATATTTGTCGCTTCAGAATTTAAGTGTTTTTATGGACCTTCTAACAGCACCCTTAAATACATAGTCGGGATAATCCTTTTTTGAAATTATTCATTGGTGAAGATGTAGAGGGTATTAAATAATTAAAAAAATGCGAAATGAAACTGAAAATATTGGACTGTTCTTATAAATATTTTCTCATTTTTTTTAATAAAATAAAAATAAAAATTTAATTACAGGAATTTATAGTTATATAAGTGTGCTCCAGTGGCGGATTTACCAGCAGGCTGAATCGGCTAGAGCCTAGGACGGCAGATTTTAGGGGGTGGCAAACTTTGCTCAAAAATTTTTTGTCTTACAGAAATAAAAAACAATTATTATCTTATACACGGAAAAAACGAGGCTCAAAAAATCAACAAAAATTACAATATTTTAGTGCTATACAGTATAATGAATACACTAATGTCTGTATATGAAAAATTACTAAACGCTTATTTATAAAATATACTATTGTGATTTTGAATTTTTTAAATATTCCAATAGCGTTTAAGTATTACATTTTAAATTTAGTATTTTTACCTATTTTTTAAATTAATTATTGCCATAATTTTTTCTTTAGGTCCACCCACACTACTTAATTAATGTGTAATATGTTTCACCACTTAAATATATCTATTCGAAAAGAAATGGGATCCGAAAAAAAATTGCTTAAAAATAACAATAACAAATATTATATAGATATATATGTGTAAAATTAATACTTTTCTATTGATATTTCTGATGATATTAACAATCTGTTTGAGTGTAGAATAAAAATTTAATAAATTTACACGTAAAAAATTGCATATTGTTGCACAGAATTTCATAAATATTATACATTTCTTAGAATAATGATACATAATTAAAAAAAAAAACAATAATGATAATATTGTAATGAATAAAAGCTGCAAATATCCATTCAACGAAAGTTCTTAACATTCTTACATTTTTATCATCAATATTTGTTGATTAGTCTTATAAAAATATAATACAATCATAAAGTTGCAATTTCATTGACAAAAAATTGATTGTGAATTAGGGTATAGAATTGCAGGTGTCAGTAGGGAGCGGCAAATGTGTAAATCCGCCACTGGTGTGCTCATATTTTTGAGAAATTTTGCTACTGATATATCGATAAATCACCCCCTTCTTAATATATTTTTTCTGTTAGTTGCTTGTTATAAAAATTGATATGTTTTTTGTAATTTATTATTATTGTGTAATAAAGGTTTGTACAAACATGTAACGTTATTTTAAACTGGATTAGAGTAAAAACGTTTGTTTTATAGCAAACAATTTAAAGTTGCACGCTTGTTGAATTAAAACTAAAACACGTGGTACTGAAAGCGTAAAAATTCCGTTAAAGTGGACGTTTTATCTTCTTTTGTAACTCAAACGTATGTTTCTTGCATTTGTGTATATATTTGTAAGTGTATCAAAGACGTTGTAGATAAAATAAGTACTTGTTACAAATAAGTACTAACGGTACGTGGTTGAATTATCCTGTAGTATGTATGTGTCACTAAAAGAACAAAATAAATCGATTCTTTTACCACAACAAACAGCATTGACCTCAAAAAACGATTTCTTTTATTTCGTGGTTCATGTTGATGGAAACGGACAATTGTTGATGAAGATAAAATCTTTATTAATGCTCTACTTGTTTAGGTAATTTTCAGGTACAGTTTTTCAATTTTATATGCTAATCACAGAAAGTTCGTATCTACAGGATAATCTGCTAGAAGAACATAATATTTGCATTTATAATGATCATTGAACTAATACCATACATCACGTAGTAGTTGAATACAAACTTTGCATTTCTTTTTTAATATAATACATTACGATAAAAGGTAAGGAAGATTAAAAAATATATCAAAATTATTGGTGGAGTGCATTATAAACTTCCTTAGTATTTATCCTTTAACTGGACTGCATATTAAGGAACATTTTTTATATTGATGTAGAAACTGAGGGTAATATTTTACAAATACTTGCAAAAATTATTGCAGCAAATAAAAAACTTAACTATTGTCATCTCTGTGTTGATATTTAAAGCAAAAGTTTTACTATAAATATTTAAGTACCTATAGGAAATTTTTTGCCTGAACTATAAATAAATAAATATTGCAGATGTATACTCTCATTTTTTAAGTATTGTAACAAGAATTTTAAATAAAGGTTTCAAAATATAAAAAATATGGAAAATACATAGGCACAGGTGCGAACTATTATGAGGCGTCGTCCTGACGAAGTGTTCAAATGAAGAATTCAAAATTCAAATTCTTTTATCCAAGGGGAAATATATTTCAGTAGTTATCAAAGAATGTGTCTTCGTCCTAACAAAAGTCCACAAACTGAAGTTTCAAAATGTAACTACAGTTTCCAAAGAACAAGAGTTCTCGTTCTGCCGAAGTTTCTCAAATACAAGTTTCAAAATGTTAACATATTTATCCAGGGGAAATAAGTCCCAAAAGTTACCAAGGAGTGCGAGTTCTCGTGCTGACAGTAATCCTCAAATAAACATTTCAAAATCTATAGTTCTTTATAATGTGGGAAATAAGTTCCAATAGTTACTCAAAAATACCGGCCAAGTGTAAGTCGAACTCGCGCACCGATGGTTCCGTACAAACCTGTATATATGTGATGTAACTAAAAATTTAAGGTTTTCAGAATTTTTCCTTTATATGTGCTATAAAACATTGCTTCATGCCAAGTTTCAAGATTCTAAATCGACTGGAAGTACCCTTTAGGTTTTGATTCCCTTGCGAGTAGTTGCGAGTTTGAAAATATGCGGCAAAAAAATTGCTGTTTCTTTTGATTGCGTTGACATAGAAGTTTGATTTTGTTACAGCTTAAAGGTATTATAGACCTGAGTATTTGATATGAATTTTAATTTAATACCTCTACGCGTTCATGAGGAAAGGGGTGGTAACTTTAAAATTATTAAAATTTTTTTAATTATATTATGGTAAATTTACGGTTTTCGAAATTTTTCCTTTATCTGTGCCATAAGACGTGGCTTCGTACCAAATTTTAAGATTCTGAGTTCATGGGAAGTACCCTGTAGGTTTTGATTCGAAAATTTGCGGAAATTTCCAGCATAAACGGCTGTATCTTTTGATTGCGTTGGCTTAAAAGGTTGATTTTTTCACAGTTCCAAGGGACAATAGACCTGAGTGTTTGGTAAAAATTTTAGCTTGATACCTTCACGCGTTCCTGAGAAAAAGATCCTCAAAAAAAGGTTTTCACAATCTATTTTATTTTCATCCTGTGGGTCCCAATAGTTGCTAAAGAATGTGAATCCTTGTCCTGACAAAAATTCTCAAATGGGGGTTTCAAATTTAATTATTCTTATCCTACGGGATAAGAAAGAAGATAATGTAAGTCCTCGTCCTGACGAAGATTCTCAGATGAACTTGAATTTCTCTATCCTGTCGGAATTACCTAGGTCAACACTTACGAATGAATGCGAAGTGAGGGAAAAGCTCCAAATGAATGTTCCTTATGCAGTGCAAAATAGATTCCAATAGTTATAAAAGAATGTCAATTTTCGCCTTGATGAAGATCCTTAAATGTAGATTTAAAAATCCACATTTCCTTAACCTTTGGAAAATACGTCCCAATAGTTGCCAAAGGATGTGAGTCCACATTCTGACGAAGATACACAAATGTGGGTTTCAACATCTAAATTTCCATATTCCAATAATAAATAAGAAACAGGAGATAAAGAATGTGAGCCCTTGTCCTGATAATATCCTCAAATGAAAGTATCAAAATCTAAATTGTTAGGGCATTACAAATAGATCCTCTCGTTTTTTAAGGATTTAAAGTCGTTTTTGTGAAGAGTTTCAAAGGAAGATTTCGAAATTTAAATTTGTTTATCCTATGAGAATTAGGTCCAAATAGTTAGGTACCAATGTAGGTATGTGACGACGATAATTCTCAAAAGTAGGTTCCAAAATCTGTTTCTTTATCTTGTGAAAAATATATCCCAATGGGTACCTTGTCCTTGTCCTGACAAAGATTCTCAAATGTATGTTTCAAAATATAAACTTCTTTATTCTGTGGGAGATAACAGTTTATAAAAAATATGACGAGTCATTGAAATAAACAAAACAGAGGAACCAGTTCTGATAAAAACGTTTTTTTCTTTTGATTCTTTGAATATTTACAATTTTTTTAATTCAGTATTTGATTTCGAAACCGATTTTCAATTTTCTAAACACCATCTTCGGTTACACTGTACAAAGTAGTAGCTTAATGCTTAAAGGTAATAATGGGATTATGGATGTAACAGACAATAGAAAGATAATCCACAGTGGAAAAACCGATAGTTAACGATATTGTAATTCGGTTTTGAACAGGTTTCAACAAACGTATTTAACATTGTATTATATTATGTTTACAAATAGTTATATGTACTTAACTATAGATGAATTGTATTCAATAATATTTCATTCATAACGGTCTATGAAGTCATTACGGAATTGCGGAGTCGCACCCTCCTGTTTAAGACTCTTAGCGGGTGGTTTACGACTGATTAAATTGGATTATAAGGTACCTTAGTTATTGATGTTCAAAAGGATGAATGAGTAGCTTGATGAATAGGTTGGTTGTTGGAATTTTTATTACTTACTTACTACGTACATAGTTAGTTGGGTGGGTTAGTGCTCTTATTATGTATGAAAATACCACCCAATACTGTAAGGCATAAATTATTATGAATGAACCGTGTTCGTGCAGAAAATCTCGTAAGTGCAACTAATTAATGAAATACATAGAAAAAGGCATTTAGCAAAATCGTGGAAAATAGACTTATGGCGATCAAATAAATAAAAAAGGTTCACCCCTATACATCAGTGTTTTTTCTTCTTTTTAAAGAGACAAATTTTTAGTCTCTTTTTATGTTTTCTTTTCTATCATTTATTTTATTATTTAGCAGATAGTAATAGGTATTGGTCAGATTTTTGTGAAAAATACTGTTAATTAAAGAAATTATTTTTAACTTCTTAACATTAAATTTTTTTATAGAAACTTTTCGGTTGAAATGTAATACTCCTCAGTCATAATATTAAGTCGAATTCATTAATAATTAATGTGGTTTAAAAGGAACCATAAATATTAAACAATAGATGATTTTTTTATTTTCTTAAAAACCCAAAAAAAGGGCTCACCATTTACTAGAAAATCCTGTAAAAAATTGTAAAAAGAAAACCCCACATAAAATAAGTTACTTGAAGTAACCGATAGAGAGCAAATCGCGTTTCTTGAGAAACATTTAAAAAAATTAAAAATTTTAAAAACAGTAATAATCAATAGCTCTGGGTAATTTTCACCACATAAAAAGAAAATTTATTTGTTTCTATAATGTTGTTTAAACTCCTCATCATTTTTTAGAAAATAAACCAGTAACCATCTCACATAAGATAAATTAATGTAACCGATAGAATGTAAATCACATTTCATGTGAAACATTAAAAATAAAGTAAAAATTTAAAAAATTCAATGAAGATCAGGAAAACACTAATTATGTATGTTTCACTAATGCCTCTATAATGTTGTTTCCACCCTCTTGGGCCGTTTTTACGAAAGAAATTCTATTTTGTTCTGTACTAGAATTTCATCCTTGAGAAAGTTGAAAAAATGTTATAGAGACAACAAACGGTTTAGTAAAAATTACCTAGTGCATTATTTTTTTAAATACAGTAGAACCTTGATAACTTAAACCTCAACAACGTAAAAACTTCTGTAAATTTTGTGTTCCCTTCCCCTTAGGAGTCCAAAACCTTTTACTTAAAATACGAACCCTCTATAACTTAAACGAATAATTTGGGTATCGCACCTCAGTAAGTAATAAAATTGATGTAGAAAGCGTGAATTGTTTGAAACAAAAAAAATAATAACCGATTTTTTTTATGTAGAATAAAATAAACTTGAATAAATGTACCTTTAAACCTAAAATAAAGTACGTATGATGTACATAATAACATTTCGAAGTTTCATTTGCATTTAACCTAGCTCGTCTTTCTCTATAATTTCTAAACAATAAACGGACTGTAAGTAAAAATATAAACCACTAAAAACTCCTTAGTTTAAACAGTTAAAAACCTGAATAACTCACATTATTTAACGTTTCCCTTGGTCTTTATCTTATCGAGGTTCTACTGTAATATAGCCAAAATTTCACATAAAAGGATTAAAAAGAAACTAAAATAACTTGGTGTTAAAGTTTTGTTTAGATTCCTCTCACAAAATTCAATTTCATTTTCTTGTAGGTACAGTTATGAAGAGTCCAGAAAGTCCTACATGTTTCTATTTACTGGAACACCTAAACTATCACCCATTCTACTTTTCTTACAAGTTTTTTCAGAAGGTTCTGACACACCCAAACCATCCTTTACCCTGTTTTTTTCTTTAACAAAAATAGATATCTACAAACGTATAATTGATATTTTTATAATACTCTCCACTAGCATATAAATTTTTCTTTTTTTAATTATCCATATACATAGATAATTAATTAGTTACACTCTACATTCCTAAATTCCATATAAAAAAAATAAAAACTAACTTTAACTACAGTGGATTTCATTTATAACGACCTTTTGGTTATAACGGCGTAACACATAAGTCCCTTGAATTAAAAAAAAAATTTGGCTGTAACGACTTCGGATGTAACGTCGATTTCGGTTTTAGCGACTATTTTTAATGAACTATTAATTACAAGATGCTAGAAATCTCATACTGACTGATATTGCGACCGAATCTAAACACAAAACTTTTTTATCTTTTCTTTACATTCACAGATAGTCAGCAGTTGTACTTAGTAATTGTTTATAAATGTAAAGGTTGATAAAGTTAAATCTAAGAATCAGTTACTGGCTACTTTTCTTGCCTAATTTCCTTCTTTCATTTTTTCTCTCTTTCTTTTTATATAGTGACTTCCGGATATAGCGACGGAATTTAATGGCCCTTTCATCGTCGTTATAAAAGAAATATACTGTACTTAATGTTAAAGTTTTATTCAGATTCCTTCCACAAAATTAAATTTCATTTTCCTGTAGGTACACATGAGAAAAGTTCTCTACTATTTTCTGAAACACCCAAACCACCATTAATTCTACTTTTCTTACAGTTGTAAGAAATATATTATTTAAAAGGTACATTTTTAATAACGTAATTTTTTTTTACTTTTTTTAAGATATAGCCGGACAACATATTGTAATTATTTAGCTTTGACGGTCACCGAAAGGTTATTTTACATTTATCGCGTATATTTGTGTGGGCTTGTCGATTATTATCGGCCAGAGAAAAATAGTTCAGAGTTTACAACTGAAATAGGTGGACGTGTTTAATTATTTAGTGTGTAAAATTGTTATACAGAATTTTGGTGAGTTATCACTGACAACAAGTATTATTGGGTATGTATTATTGAGCTAATTTGTTAATTGGTTAATATTTCTTTTGTATTTAAGATAACAAGTTTTTGACTTACTGATCAGTAAGTAATAGGCACTTTGTGCAAGGGTTATACGTAGTCCACCTTAAGGGGATTTTAGTCCACGTTACATTTGATTTTAGCAGCTGTGGTGGACGAGTGTGTTTATTAGCATTGCCACTAATTAGTTAGGGAGGCTACTGAGTGAGTTTGTGATTTGATGATTGGTTACCCTCCTTGGCAGCACTGTTCGACTGTTGTGTTATGTTTGAGCAAGAGATCAGGATAAAATTGATACTTCTTCGCTTGGCACTTGGTGAAACATGTTGTACAATTTACTGATCAAAGAACAAATAAAACACTTGGTATTAAAGTTTCACAAAAAGTTTTTATTCACTCTGACAATAGTTTCGACTGTAAGGTCATTTTCGAAGAAAAACAGTGTAACACTAGTCAAAACAATTGTCAGAGTGAATAAAAACTTTATGTGAAACTTTAATATCAAGTGTTTTGTTTATTCTTTGATCATCAAAGAGATCAGGATTTAAGGACGTTAGCAAAATTACTCATATTTGTTTTCTATTCCATAGGTTCCTAATCTTTTTCGGTTTGCAGCTTCCTAAATAAACGGATTTTTCCGCGGCGCCCTTAATATTACATCAGACTTTTTTCTGAATTTCTTGAAAAATTAGAAAACTTTCCTTTTCAAAAGCGATTACAAATTTAACAGCTAAAAATTTTAAACCGATACTTACTATTTTTTTTGCCAGCATACACGAATGTTAGCACAAAAATTCGACAATTGGAAATTCCAAGAAAATTGCCGAATTTTTTAATTGAATACTTTAGGGTGCCCTTATGACGGCACCGCGACGCCCCGGGGAGCCGCGGCGTACACTTTGGAAATCACTGTTCCTTTATTGATAGACTTGCGTACTATAGCTATGCCCGTGACTTCGTCCGCGTGGAATAGTGACTTTCGGCAGTACTTATTTTCTGGGCCGTAAGCCTTTTTGTCGACGTCATTACACAAAAACTTTCATTTCTTATTTTTGCCCCCTGTAGGGTAAAATTTTTACAAACTTTAAATGTCGTATTTAAATCTAATCAAATGCCTAAAAAATAAGTTTCAAGCCTCTAGCTTTATATCTACTTATCTATCTCTGTACCAAATTCTCATTTAAATCGGTTCAGTAGTTTGGGCGTGATTGCGTAACACACAGACAGACAGAGTTACTTTCGCATTTATAATATTATAGATTAATATAGTTTAATTATAGTTTAAAATAGTTTATATAGCTTAGTATTCAACTACTTTTATTGATCCAAATAGACAAAACCTCTATAACTTTTTACACTTAATATTTTAATTTTCTGGGCCGTAAGCTTTTTGGACGACGTCATTACACAAAAACTTTCATCGGCTAATTTTATCCCCTTTAGGGTAAAATTTTTACAAACTTTGAATGTCGTATTTATTTGTATCTAATCAAAAGCCTAAAAAATAAGTTTCAAGCTTCTATCTTTAAAAATTACAGAATTTCCGCACAAACTTTCCTATTTCAACCCCTTACAACCCTTTTTTCGCATTAAAAACTAGCCTATGTCCTTTCTCAGGCTCTAGACTATCTGTGTACCAAATTTCATTTAAATCGGTTCAGTAAATTTTAGGCGAAATTGTGTAGCATACAGACAGAGTTACTTTCGCATCTATAATATTCTGCGAATTGACTTTCATCGATTTTCCTATGGGAATAAGATATTTTCCCGCAGTAAAACGTAGCCTATGTGTTAATTCAGGGTGTCAGATAACTCCATACCAAATTTTATTAAAATCACTCCAGCCGTTTCGACGTGAAGAAGTAACAAACATACACACTCATACACTGACAAACTTTCGCCTTTATAATATTAGTGTGATTAAGAGAGAAACCAAGACGTCAAAAATTAGAAGTGGCGCAGTCTTTATACATCATTATTGAGATTAAATCCGGTTATTTGTAGTAGTAATTATTATTTTTTTGTAGGTAATGTTCTTTTTCTTTTCTTACACAATCAAAATAGTAGGCACTCTCTTAAATTTGACATTTTTATAAGAGCCTCTACCATTTGTTTTAATAATATAGGTAGACAATTAATTAATGACTCCCCAATAAATTAGTGTTTATCTAAACCAAATTACATTTTCTTGTTTGTCTTAAGTGTTAGGTAATAGTCCACGCAAATACTTTTATCACCTGACGAAGCTACTGCGAATAAATCTCTTTCAAATTTTACATTTTTATAATATTTAAATATACCAAGTGTTTACTTTTCAAAAATAAATAATAATTCAACCTGTTGCTGCTTGTTTAAATTGAAGACAAATAACAGAAAACCATCAGGTATTGCTTTACCCACCCATAGGTAGATCCTGTAGGTACAACATCATTTATTTAATACAAAAATTCTTTCAGTGTTGAGTAACGTCCGTTATTACCTTTATGATTCTCTCCAAACTTTATGACACCATTGTAAACGTACCTACCTAATGGTAATGCAATAAATCACAATGGGAAAAATTTTAGCGCCGTTCAGTTTCAAAAGAATAAATTATCATCAGCCCTGTTGAGAAAACACGTTTCGACAAATTTTACATTCAACAATAAAATATCACCGCATGTGGTCTTACAAAACGGACTTCCCGTGCTAATTATTATGGACGAACGGTGCCCCCGAAAATATTTGTGAAGCGCCTTTTGTGTACCTAACAACAAGAATAATGGTTTTTAACAAACAGGGTGGTGCTCTCTTCTGGGAAAGTTATTCACATAGATATTGTAACATTTTTGTTGAAAGGTTTTTGATTGTTTTATGAACTTTTTACGAGTCAATCAGCAGTAAACCAGTCACTACACATGTTGGTGTTAATTGATTTGCATGCAAAAAAGAATAATGAATGCATTGCTTTCTTAATGCTTTTGGCTAACATTTACTTGGATAAAGTGGATAAAAATCTTTTTTTTTTTTAGTTTCAAAGCTTTATAAAACTATACAATGTAATTTATAACTTAAAAGGACTAAATGTTGTGAATAAGAAGACAATGAAAACTTACCTACACTTGTAAGGTTATGGTACGAAGAGACAACATGAACGAATTATTAATTTTCTTCTTTATTCAAAACAATAAATATATTTTATATTGTACAATTAATAAATAAATAAATAAATACAACTTATCATTAATTATTATTTATATATCTATGATATTCCTAATTCTAAAACAACAAGAAACTGTACAATCTAAACAATAACAAAAATTGTATTTACATTATCATTTTCTTCTTCGTTTCCTGTCCCAACTGTTGATATAATTTCCATATTCAGGCCCATCCCCAGCATGCCCATAATTAGCCTCAATGATTTGTTTTTGGCTTGGACTTAAGTCAATATTATGGCTGTACACTCCGCCCTGGTTATTTCGATTTCTAAACATGTTTATCAATCCAAGGGTGATAGCAATTTTGCCGACAATAAATGCTTGTATCATTAAAAATTTTAAAGCTATGAGCATTTTAGGGACCATCATGGCAGACATAATAAAGGGCATCGCCAGGAAGGGAAGGATTTTCGCAAATAAACTGTCATGTTTCTTTTTCTTCTTTCTTGGTTCCATTTCTGCAACAAGAAGAACAATAACACAACTTTATACAGTAACCAATATTTGTTTGTGCAATTAAATTATTTAGTTTTAATTAGAAATCTAATCATAACAATAGTGGGACGAATCTTGTTCAGGCTTAGGGTTGTTTTTAATAATAAAAGGAAATTTTCTTTATTATAAAATATAGAAATCAACCATTAGCAAAAAATTGCTTGCGAATATGCTGTTTAATTAACAAAGTATTATAGATAGATACTTTGTTGGTGAGAAACAGCTGGATACTGTGTCTGTATAATACTCACTTTGAAGGCGTAGGTATATAATTTTACCATAATTTTGAATTTCATTGACCCAGATGCCAAAGTCTCGAGATGGTTTTCCAGTAACACAAAAATAAAAGTATGTTACTAATACGATGCCAGTGACATAATAAAATACTTTACACGAATTCTGTATTTTTCCGTAAATAAAATACCTACTAAAAGATACCATACAAATGAAAAATTGGTGGGAACGTTTAATAAATAAGTAAATAATTGATTTGGAATTAAGATTTGTCATGGTCTGCGTTCTAAGTCGTTCCGTTAGCTATTATAATTTATAAAAAGGCGTAAAGAAGATCACAAAACAATTGTTAATAGTTTATGGGAACCGATGGCGAAGTTATCACAAACAATAAACAACAACCAATTGTATTGATTTAGCGGTAAACTGAATAATGCGAAAAAAGAGATGTTTAACCGCATCAAAAAACTGTATAAATATTGTTGTTATTTTGCAGAAAGAATATCTGCTTTGATGATTTTCAGAAAATTCCTCTGATGGCTCCAGAGTAGAAACTAAAACAGCTATTTTATGTCTAGTTTTTTTTTGTAGACCTTGCCCTTCCGGTTTGTCCCCAATAAACAAACCAAAAATTGTTACCTTTTGCCTAGTTTATTACAAATCTTGCCTTCCTAGTCTGTTCATAATATAAAATCTAAACCAATTATTTTATGCATGGTTTTTTAAAGATTTTTTAGTGGTATAGTATTGCTTCGTTCATTATTGAAATTGCCATCCTAATTTGTACTTAATATAGAAACTAAAATAGTTACTTTTGCCTTGTTCATTGCAGACCTCGTCTTCTCAATTTGCCTCCAATATCGAAACTAAAGTAGTTGTAATAGTCCTAAGCAGACCTTACCTTCCTAGTTTTTTCTAATAAAAGAACTAAACAGGTAGTTACTCTTTGCATAGCTTATTGCAAATCTCATCTTCTCAATTTTCCCCAAAAATAAAATCCAAAAGAGGTTTTCTCTTTTGCCTGGTTCATTAGAGACTTCGTCTTCCCAATTTGCCTCAATATAGAAATCAAGGTAGTTATTATATGCCTAGTTCTGTTCAGACCCTTATTTTCTAGTTTTACCTAGGTAACAAAATAACCAAATCAGGTAATTCCTCATTGCTTAGCTTATTGCAGACCCATATTCTCAATTCTCCCCCAAAATAAAATCCAAAAGAGGTTTTCTCTTTTGCCTGGTTCATTAGAGACCTCGTCTTACCAATTTGCCTCAATATAGAAACCAAGGTAGTTATAACATGTTTAGTTCTGTACAGACCCTTCTTTTCTAGTTCTTCCTAGGCAATAAAATAACCAAATCAGGTAATTCCTCTTTGCCTAGCTAATTATAGACCTCATCTTCTCAATTTTTCCCCAAAATAAAATCCAAAAGAGGTTTTCTGTTTTGCCTGGTTCATTAGAGACCTCGTCTTCCCAATTTGCCTTAATATAGAAACCAAGGTAGTTATAACATGTTTAGTTCTGTACAGACCCTTCTTTTCTAGTTCTTCCTAGGCAATAAAATAACCAAATCAGGTAATTCCTCTTTGCCTAGCTTATTGCAGACCTCATCTTCTCAATTTTCCCCTAATATAAAACCCAAAAGAGGTATTCCTTTGCCTGGTTCATTAGAGACCTCGTCTTCCCAGTGTGTCGCCAATATAGAAGCTGAAAAAGTTGTAGTATGCCTAGCTCCTTACAGATCTAACCTTCTCCTCAAAAAAAGTTACTGTTTTTGCCTACTTCATAACAGGCTTTGTCTTGTTGATTTGCCTCCAATACAAAAATAATTTTTTTGCCTAGTGCTTTAATACCCCCCAATTCTCTATTTTCTCTCAATACAAAAAAAACTAAAAAATTGTTGTTTCGCCTAATAGTTTATTAAAAAATTTGCCTTCCTAATTTCCCTCCAATATAGAAACTTAAGTAGTTATTTTATTCTTGGTTCTTTACAGACCTCGTCTTCCCAAATTGCCCCTTGTTAAGAAACTAAAATACTGTTTTATTTTTTTAATAAATACGTATTGTCTTACCTTGGCTAAATAGACTCCTCATCGTTTCTTCCATCACGGCCGCATATTCACCATCTTCAATAGCTGTACTTAAACTGCTTTTACTTTCCTCTTCTTCACTTGCGTTACATTCGCGCGAATTTAAAAGTACGATCGAAACGAAAAGTAAACCGACAAAAAATCCACTTGACATTGTTCGTTTGTACACTTCTTCTTTACATAAACAAATGCAGCTACTTAGGTCTTCTGTATTTTTTGTTACCTGTAGCAGTAGTCGCAGTACCAATTGCGGACGCCAACTGCCACTTATGATTTTTTAATTGATCTTTATATAAATTTGTAAGAGCAAAAGTGACCAGTGAAGCTTTTGGGTCAAGAGTTTCGAAGGTGGCACTCACTTTTATTTTTTTTTGTTTTTATTTTTGTTTGTTAGAATAAACTTAAAAGAAGAAGATTAATCTTCCCTGCTTTTTAATTTGACTACAATATTCTCCCACGTTCTAATTATTTATAAAACCTTTTTCCTGCCTTTGGGTCCAAAATTGTTCACAAACCTATTCAATTCCCCATTGCGTTACTATACGAATGATCTCGTGTTTTTCTCGCGATTTGTGTTCCTATACCCTTTATTGCACTGAACTTCGCTGAAGTCTTACGTACATACCTTTGGTGTCAATTTTGGCTGATACTGACTGAGTGTAAAGGTCACAAAATGCACACGAATCCTACAATATCCCGATATATCGGTCACTATTACACACAATGCCGTCTCGGAATGTTTTTATTTTGGTCTGGAAGTTCATAGACGCGATGTCGACTTCCAGCTGACCAAATCAGATCCGTTCCACCGAATGGTCATCATCATAAGAAGTAACGCGAAAGAAAGAGTAAATACGACCGAGGGTAACAGGCATCGGCGGCGTCCGGTGCTCTCATTTCACATTTTGATTAAGAAACTCCACTATAGTCGAGGTTTTACTTCCGCAATAACACTGACTGAATCCGAGACACCGGTTTTCTGCTACACGACGATCGCCGTGAAAAGAGGAGAACGAGAAGCAGAAGTGAATGGCGAAGAAAGCGAACAGTTTGATAACATTTTCGACATGCTCCTCCAAGAATTGTTATTAGGTTTTATGCTCGAATAGCTGGGCGTGTGAGTGTGTAGACACCAGTGTGCACGTGGCAGAATACAAAACAAATACATCCACAAAACAATAAGGTAAGAATAAACAATTATTATCTATAAATATTTCATTCATGCGCAATTAAAAGTACGAGTATAAATAAGAAGAAAATCTTGAATTTCAACATATGTGCTAACTCTACTTTGACAGTAGGTACTTTTATTAAGTAGCTACATGTGTTTATTTATTTTTTTGAAAAGTATCTATCTAAACTTTACAGTTGTAAAGCAACGCGTAACTGTTTTATTACGTGACTCACGCTTCATTGAGTGCAGTAGTAGGTACTCCTACAGGGAAGGGCTAAATGGACCAAAACACGTTCTAGGGCACTTCGAAGTAGATAACTGTAATCTCGCCGACTTTTAATTTTCCAGAATTCATGTTGTTTCGGAACAAGCACCTAACGAATTTAAATGCCAAGAAGTGTGTCAACAAGTCAACATTGTCACCTGTATTTCGAAATCAAATATATCTGGTACACGTTGTATTAAAATGCTAGCTACAACTGCAATGTGTTATGGTTTAGGTTTAAAGAACTCGTTCTTCTTTGGAAGTTGTCAAATTTACTTTTGGCTTTAAATTTTTAAAACTACCTACTTGAAGTTTCAAATAAATGTTATTGCTCACTAAAACACTATCAAATTCACAGCAAACCATATCACTGTTTTAGTGATTAAATTCGTTTGAAAATTTACGCCCATTCATTCATATTAAGTAGTGTAATGTTCCTGAACACTAAATTTTGTAAGCACTTTAATACGTCCCTATTTACGAATAAAAGACACCAAAAAAAAGCTAGGAATTAACTAGTACCTTTGTCCTCGCATTCCGTGTAATTTAATTTAATTTAATTTTGATGTGTCTGTAGAAAAAAGTAACTAATATGGTTATGTCATTAAATTAACAAATTACGATATCCATTTATTTTTTGTCGTTCTGCTCGGAGTGCTGCTATTTTTTATTAGAGAGCATCTTCTCGGAGCTTGAGTGCGAAATTTCAAACCTTGTTATTAAAGGCACATTATACCCATTCGGGATGTAAATTGTAACGTTACAAGTATGGGCAAACGTCAACTGCAGCGATTATTATAAGGATTTTAAATGGTAACACCGCGCGAACTGCAGTGAATTTAAACTTTTATCGAAATAGATAAAAAGATATCATAAAGATAGGCGATACATATATATCAACAATTCTGAAACATCGACCCTAATGATGCCAACATATGATTGAATATATCTCAATGCAATCTTTGTTTGTATCGGTACAATTGTTACTTGCGAGATTTTTGAAATCGGTATTCAATACGCGTTGATTTTTCGATATTCTCGTTGGCAATATTGTGACGAAACGATACAGTTACTCATTAAATTGTTGCCATCAGTATTTGGTATGTTCTATAAATATATCTAACAATCCAAGTTGTAGATTACAAGATAATATCAATATGATTCTATATATTACTATCAGCAATACTCGGCGTTGCTCGGGTAAGAATATATAACACGTTTGATGGAACATTCTAGAATATTCGCCAATTTATAACTATCCAGAACATCCCATAACGATTCAAAACATTCTCTAACTTTTTTTAACATTCTGAAACATTCTTGAATGATCTTCAAGATTCTGGAACATTCTTGAACATTGCCAAATCATTCTAAAATGTTATAATAAAACATTCTTTTACTTCTTAGAACATATTTGAACTCCCTGTAACATTCTAAACAAATCTGCTTCATTCTCATCCCCACTCCGTGCTGTTTGCTGGGTGAGTAGTGATATCAGTAGACGCCTGGCGGGGATGACTAATCGATTGATAATAATTGATCAGTTATCGACCACTGAGAGTTGAAGATTATTACACTATGTACTAATATCGCTATTAAAAATTGGGGGTTGGTGGTAGAAGGATGAAAATTAAGGATTACATGTAATTTTTAATGCCAAGTCATAAAAAAATAAAAATAAAAAATTTTGTCCAAAAAATAAAAGTTCGGGGTGGACAATCCTTATCAGTTAGGGGTATGAAAAATAGATAGTAGCCGATTCTCAAACCTACTGAATATTCACATAAAATTTCATAAAAATCGGTCAAGCTGTTTGGGAGGAGTATGGTAACTAACATTGTGACACGAGAATTTTATATATTAGATTTAGCGACATTTATATATGTTATAGGGTACTATTACTTACGAGATTTCTGACATAAATATTCGATATGATCAATAAATAAAATAATTAAACTTGTCCATTTTTCGACATCCTTTGCACGACATTTTTGCAGAATATTATAGATTTTTCGATAATTCCGATCATGATTCGATGATTCTAAAAATATACCTAACAATTCAAGTTGTGTATTTTTCGATATTCCCTATCTATACGATACGATACGATACAATACGATATTTTCTTTGATGATGCCGATACAATACAATAATGGTAGGTACATACTTAAGAGTTATTTGAGATCAATAGTTGAAACTTTTAACAATGAAATAAATATGGTAATAGATATTCCGATATTCTGGAGAGGGTACAACAGTTTCTTATACAATATCAATATGATTAGTTTTTTTGACGATCTTGATACGATACGATAATGGTACTCAGAAGACTTCGAGATCAATATTTGATACATTTAATACACAATAAGATATGTTACCATATATATCTGTTATTACGATACAAGATGGGGCACGATGTTGTTTTCAACAATATGCATAACAATTTAATTGCTGATTTTCTATATTCTCAATATGATACGATATTCTCTTTTACAATATCAGTTCAATATGATACTTTCCTCAGCAATATCGTTGGGATATAATTCGATACTCTTACGAGAATTTCGAGATTAAAAATAGTGGAATTTGATACCTTCACAAATAAGATTAAATAAAAATTGTAGAATTTTCGATATTGTCGATACGATACGGTTTTTCCTTTGAAGAAATTGTCACAATACCATAATGGTGCTTGATAACTTTAACTATAAAATAATTTAAATTATAAAATATTCTTAATACTATACGATATTCTCTTAGTATCAATGCGATACGATACTTTCCTTGTTAATATCCTTACGATATGGCTCGATACTGATTCACGAATTTCGAGATCAGGATCGATATACTTAAAAATTCAAGTTATATAGTGTTGGACGTTCGTAATACGTCAATACGATACTCATGAACAGTTGTATATGTATATACCCTTGATTACAGAATAGTTAAAATAGTAGGTCTTCTAATATTCTCTTTGACTATACCATATTTTTCGATATTGTCGATACGATACAGTATTTTCTTTGACGAAATTGTTACAATACGATAATGGAGCTTGATACCTTTAACTTTAAAATAATTAAAATTATAAAATATTACTACTCGTATACGATATTTTCTTACAATTAGTATTAATGCGATACGATACTTTCCTTGACAATATCCTTACGATATGACTCGATACTGATTCTTAATACGATCTTCAAAAACAGTAGTATAGACCCTTGATTACACAATAGTTAAAAAGAATTTTCTTGATATTCTCGATACGACACGATATTCCCTTTTACCATGTATGTAGGATACAATACCAATAAGAGATTTTCGAAATCAAGCTTCGATACTTTTAGTAATATACCTACCTAAAAATTCAAGTTGTATATCGATATTCTTTATACAATGCGATATTCTCTTTATATTAGTGATAGTAATATATATGATATTGTCACTTACAAGATTTTTAAATCAATATTCAATAATTTTAAAAATATCGTATTACTTTGACATAATGATGCTCTAAATATCTAAAAGGCTGGCTTTATTATCATGTAAATTTCAGCAAGTCCAAACAATTCGTATATTTGTTTGACTTTAATTGGGATTTTTTGGGACAAGGATAAGGTTGAGGTATAAGTTGATTTTAAGAGAGAAAATGGAATGTAGGAACTTTGTAGAGTAGTGACTAGTGAGATAGAATTAATGGAAAATATACGCATATGATAAATCACTCACTATACTAAACTCCACTATCCTTTTCTTAAAACCATAACTTAACCCAATCTAAAGGGATTGAAATGTGTCGCTGCAGTTTACAAAAGCATATTTACCGAAAATCGTCTGCAGTTTGCAAACAACGACAAACCTTACCATACAGCTTTAAAGTAATGTATTGGTAGGTAAGGCATTTAATCGTCACGATGCGACGGTTGGACAAAAAACAAAGCAGGTAAAAACCAAGTTATGCCACGATTGTGTTATAAGAGTAAGTGAATGTAGCGAAAACCCAAAATGATTTTAAATACTTTCACATAATGCACAAATTATCTTTCGAACGATTTTGTCCGATTTGCCTAATTGGACTAAAATATTAGCTGCATTTGGAACTAATTCCACAACAGTTAACTCTTCTTGGGTGCTTGTACAAAATGTAATGTAGTTAATTATAAAGTTGGTTCGTATATAACGACATTATGTCACAGTATTTATCTACATTTAAAAAAAAATTCAAAAGTTGAGTCATTTTTACAAGGGTGCGCCTGATATTCATAAGAGTTCTATTGCAGATTAAAGTTTAGTGGATTGTTTAAACAAACAGCAAACACCAGAACAACAGCATTAGACTTTCAAATGTTAGAATAGCTATTAAAAGTAATAACATGAAGAAATTCAGTCAGTATCTGGGTCAATCTTGTGGCTTAGGTTGGGTAGATAGGTAGATATGTTGTTATGTATTCTGTTTCAACATATTTATTAAACTACGTATTTAATACGGCCGTTTAACATGTAGGAAAAGAAAGGAATTGTGCTGGTGTATGCTCTCTTTATAATTAAGTAAGTATGTATAGGTAGTACTTTATAGCCAATAATAAAGAGCCCTCACTAGGTTAATTGGTTAACTACTTATTACTAAGGTTGAAAATTAATTTCTAGAAATTATATCCGATATAGAAAGGATTTGTTACATGCACAAAGGAGAAGGTACTAAACGAATCCACTATTTTGTCATAAATATGATAATTTCGTTACTATCGTCTATAAACCCCTATTTAAGTCGCTAAAATGATAATAAATCATTAACGTTGGGTATAAATGTCATAACCGAGAAATATTAATCCCACACCTATTCATTTGTGATAGAAAATACTGTTAATTAAGGTCCGAAATTTTTTTTTATGTAGTCCTACGTTTTTATGACGACTCGTACAAAACTCTGACGTTAGATGCTTTATAACCTAACAAATTTGATAAATGGCGTTTGCAATTCTATAAACATTCGCTACCTTTCTGATTACAGTTATGTACTTACAATTAGACGATCATAACTTATTAGAGTTTTTTAACTTCTGCAGAATAATTTATGTAGTAAGCCATCTAAAAGCTGTGTTATTTATGTAGCTCTATGCTTTTAGAACGAGACGTACAAAATTTCAATGGTTACATTATAACCTAACAAATTTGATAAATGGCGCATGCAATTCTAAAAACATTCGCTACCTTTTTATTTACAGTTATGTACTTACAATTAGACGATCATAACTTATTAGAGTTTTTTAACTTTTGCAGAATAATTTATGTAGTAAACCATGTAATAGGCTGTGTTATTTATGTAGCTCTATGCTTTTAGAACGAGTCGTACAAAATTTCATTCGTTACATTGTAACCTAACAAATTTGATAAATGGCGCATGCAATTCTAAAAACATTCGCTACCTTTTTTATTACAGTTATGTACTTACAATTAGACGATCATAACTTATTAGAGTTATTTAACTTCTGCAGAATAATTTATGTAGTAAGCCATCTAATAGGCTGTGTTATTTATGGAGCTCTATGCTTTTAGAACGAGCCGTTCAAAATTCAGACGTAACAATATAACCTAACAAGTTTGACATATGGCGCATGCAATTCTAAAGACATTCGCTGCCTTTCTGACCGTAGTTACGTACTTACAATTAGAAGATGATAACTTATTAGTGATTCTTAACTTCCATAATATTATTTGTGTAGCTCTACGCTTTTAGATTGAGTCATATAAAATTCTTATGTCACATTATAACCTAATAAATTTGACAGATGTTATATACAATTTTGAAGACATTCGCTACCCTTGTTACCATAGCTACTCATACTTAGACGAGCACAACTTATTAAGGTCTTTAATAATGCAGAAAGTTGACGATAATTACAAATTAATTAACAATTGTTACTTATAGTTAACTAACTTCATATTATAAACTAACAAATTTAACAGATGGTACATGCAGTTCTGAAGACATCCGCTACTTTTCTGATCATATATTTACATAAAATTAGACGATCACAACTTATTGTAGTTTCTTTAATAATGCAGAATGTTAACAATAATTAATATTAATCAGTAATAATTATTCTTATCCGAAAAATTAAGAAAATAGGTACATACCATTTTATGAATGAAAACTTTTACTTTACCTACCTACATACTTATATGCTTAATACATACCAATACTATTTACGAGTGTCATATGGCAGGTTTACTACCAATCGTAGTAAAAGTTTCACTTCTAATAGGTATTTTACAGCCAATGTTTTTTAAATATGTAGTTTCCAATTGACTTTCACTTCTTCTCCGGCAAGTTCTTAATATTTATTTTATTTTTTATTTTTTTAATAAATCATAGAAGAAGACGATACACTCACTACAAGACCTCAATTTGAATTAATCTACCAATAATGTAAATTAAAATAAGTAAGTATCTACACGAATACGTACTTATTTATGGTTTAGTATTTTAGCACGGTTTAGTGTTTACACTGTTGTTTTTTCTAATAACTTGGCTAGGCACCTAATGTTTGCACCTCCTTTAAGATCAATATTTAAATTGTCTTTAGCATTTTGTTATTTTGGAGTGGTTGAACT
This sequence comes from Agrilus mali, assembly GCA_029378335.1. Classification (NCBI taxonomy): domain Eukaryota; kingdom Metazoa; phylum Arthropoda; class Insecta; order Coleoptera; family Buprestidae; genus Agrilus; species Agrilus mali. The sequence goes on along the minus strand of CM055663.1, from coordinate 9,026,912 downwards.
GCGAAGTGGTTATTTGTCTTTGTAATAAAATGTATATTTAGCTATGATACCCACCTCGTTTATAATTCTAACAACTACCCAGTGCATATATAATTATTTTACTTTGAAAATTTTTTTCTCACAGTTTTATTAATTGAATAAGGGGTTCTCAGACTTTTTAACTTTATTTTTCGCGAATTCTCTTTGCTTTGTAATTCACAGCAACATCATGAATTATCATAATGTCTTGTCTTTAATAACAGACTTCAGAAAGATTTGTAACCGAAATGTTTCGTTTTTGGACACTGCCCCCAACTTTTTTCTACGAAGGTGGGCACCCACTAATTATGTGAATGGTCGTTTGGATTCTTTTTATTAGAACCAATTATACTACTAGGAACTGTACGAATTATATCAAATACGTTCACTGAGTGATTTTTCTTGGGTTATCTTTAAATTACCAAATAAGTTAGCAATAAAACAAAAATATAAAGTATATATTATTAGTTTAGTTCGATATTAATTTGGGTTTAGAGAAATAATGAAATATTTAATTTGAAATTAGTAATATTTCGACCTGTAGGCAAATAATTAAAAACACTTTTGGATTTTCGGAAATAATTAAAAATTTAATTGATAAAAAGAAACAAAAATAAGTTAAACTTTGTAGTAGTAAATTAACCAAATGTCGTTAAAGGACAATCATTATTCAAGTGTGCTTGAAACGAAAGAAGAGTGTTAGTAAAATATCATCAAATCTTACTTAAAGTAAGAAGGGTCTTTGAAAATATAACGTCAATATTTTAATTCAATGATTATCATATTTCCTTTTTTTTTTAATCAATGGCTAGGTAATTGTAGGGTAAATCTCACGTGAGCGGAATAGGGGAGGGTCAAATCTCACTGAAGGAGAGAAATATACAGTCAATAGACATCCCCATGTTCTTTTTCTTTTTTTAGTATTTGAAAGTGTCAAGTTTTTGAAACAGTTTTGGCTCGTAGATGATTACACGTATATAAAGCTAGCATGACAAAGTTATTTTTCTGATTTGCACTATAATTTGTCGCTTATTTGTCGCTAATTTGTTACTAAATCTAAAAATTTGTCGCTCGTGCCGCCGTTTAGCCATAATCAGCTGCTATGCTAGCTTGATATCAAGCTAACACTACACAAAGCGTATCTCGAAAAAGAAATGTCGTAGGATATTACTGTAAAGGCCGTAATTTGTCGCTAAAAGATGACGCATTGAACGAATTTGTTGCTAGTCTTATCTTCAACTGATAAGCGAAAAACTGCTGGAAAATCATCAAACAATTAATCAAGGAGTTCTTTGTTACATTTGTTTTAAGAGATCGGATTTATTTACCAATTGTTTTAAATTATGTTTTCCCTGCTTCCCCCAAGTTAGGAAACACGTTACCTTTCGAGAGTTTGACGGCTTTCAAGCAGTTTTTCGCTTATCAGTTGAAGATAAGACTAGCAACAAATTCGCTCAATGCGTCATCTTTTAGCGACAAATTACGTCCTTTACAGTAATATCCTACGACATTTCTTTTTCGAGATACGCTTTGTGTAGTATTAGCTTGATATCAAGCTAGCATAGCAGCTGATTATGGCTAAACGGCGGCACCGGCGACAAATTTTTGGATTTAGTAACAAATTAGCGACAAATTATAGTGCGTCAGAAATCGGAAAAATAACTTTGTCGTGCTATAGCTTGATATACCTATGTGATGATTACCTACCTCCTGATCAATTATTAAAAAGAAAAAGAAAAGTGGAATAATATAAACCAGGTTACTTACTATAAAAATATTTTCTTTTGTAGAATAAATTTAATAGAAACCAGTACTAACAAGTCCATATTTCATATATATCTGTACAAGAATTTAGTTCACGTGCCAGAAAGTGAAATTTGTACCTAATAATCAGGCGAAATTCAAAGATTAATGATGAATGAAAGTAAATAGGTAATCATTGTAATCAATAAACCAGTCCAGTCGACACGACATATGGCAAATACGACACGGGACGATTGCTTCTCCATATTTTGTACATATTAGAAATAATAGAAAGAAACTTGACCTTGTTTTAATAAAAAGAATACAAAATGTAACGGTTTCTAGAATTAATTATGATTTGATTAATTTATAATTCAGTAGACGGTAGTGTGTTAAAAGCAGAGTGGATCAGCAGATCAATGTTCCCAATTAGGAAAATATGAATATAGAACACTTTTATTTAATACAAAATCGTTTGAAAGACATAAGTATCTAAATTTCAGAAAAAATTCTGGTATTCCATCTTTAAGGTAGCTATTTGTTTGTCCAGTGTATTGACAGTTAAATTAAATAAATTCTTTAGTATGTTAAAATCAAAAGGTTTTTGATTTCTGACATTCAATTTGATATCGTTATTATGAGATCACTTTTATATTTATCTGTCTGTCTGAGTGCATGTTTGTCATAAACATTTACTTACAATTAGAAAACTTTTGACATACTTATGCGCATTAAAAATTTTCCTACACTTCAAGGCAATCATATTCATCTACTTTCACTGATTTTCTGACGGGAAAATAGAGAGAGTAGAAAATTATTTTGATATGTCGCCAATGTTGTTCCTTAAAAAGTCTGATCTAACTTTTTATAATATCAAAACATCATCATCATAACAGACTTATTAGACACAAACCTTCACTCTTTTATTTATTCTATTCTCTTATCATGTACCTCATTATTTACGAACAGTATCTGATCTAAGCCTACCTCTGCCCCTCTGTACTCCAGTTCCTGCTTCTTCCTCTTCTTCTTTACGTCTCAGAAGATGTCCTATCTCTCTGTTTCTTATATTAACGCTATGTCTATTTATTTATTGAAAATTTGTTAGGATTTACGATTTTCCAATGTCAAATTGCGTACCCACATTTTATTTCTCATCACCTTAAAACTTATTTGATAAATCGGTTAAAAATAAGTCCTTGACAGATTTTTACTACGGACCTACTTGTCTACCATAGGTAGTAAGCAAAGTATCTATTTGTCGACATGATTAATCCAAAATAGGCCCCATACACATTTTTCAAAGGCGTTAATTCCTCTATTTATCCGGCACATAAAGGTAAAAGATTAATTCGTTGTGTCGCAAGTTGTCAGTGCTTGATAATAGAGCGGTATTATATCAGCATTCTTCAGGCAAGGTTGTTACCTACCACGTAAACTTGTTGTTGTCGTCGTTGTTATTAAAGCCTGTCTAACGGGAATGGTAAACTAATATAGAGGTGACCTATTTTTTTGGTAAGGTCGTTATATTAGTATAATACGATACACATATATAAATATCTAGCACAGAAGCATAAAGGAAATAGAAAGTTGATAATGAAATACAATTAATTTAACTAATTAGTATAAACAACGTATGCCAAAAGTAACCAATTTTTGATTTAAGATGTAAAATATGTTACGTTAAATAAAGAAAAAAGGCGCACTACACAGTTGCAAACAATGTTTTGGAATCATAGTCGATGTGTTTAGGACGAACATCAGCAATCACGCTTGCGCAATATAAGTTAGCAATCTTTAAACTTTACTTCTGTCTGAAAAGCTGTTATAAATGTGATTTTAAAAATAGTGAAGTCTAATCCAAGCTTCTGGTGATTGTTAGATAATTATCTTCACTCTTTGTTGTTAACATATCTACTATACATTTGATATAATTGTGTAACGTAACAAATAAGCACAAAGGAAGTAGAAAGTTGTTAGTTTTTGTGCTCTTTAATGAAATACAATTATTTTAACTCATAAGTATAAACAAAGTATGCCAAAAGTAATCAATTTCTGATTTTAGAGGTAAAATATGTTATGTTAAATAAAAAAAAGATACTACACAGTTGCACACAATGTTTTTGAATCATAGTCAATGTGTTTAGGACGAACAGCAGCAATCACGCTTGCGCAATACACGTTAGCAATCTTGAAACTTTACTTCTATCTGTAAAGATGTTATAAATGTGATTTTTAAAAACGGTGAATTCTAATACAAGCTTTTGGTGATTGTTAGATAATTACCGTAATTTTTTGTTGTTAACATATCTACTACACGTACCATATAATTCTGTAACGTAACACAAAAGCATAAAGTGAGTAGAAAGTTGTTAGTTTTCGTACCTTTTGATGACATCCAATTAATTTATTCACTTGTAAAAGCAAAGTATGCTAAAAGTAGCCAATATTTGAATTTAAATGTAAAAAATTTTACTTAAGAGAAAGGAAAAGACAGTAGGTACCTAATACTGTGATACGTCATGATTTCGCATCAAAGTCGATGCGTTTAGGATGAATAGTAGTGATAACGCGTGCGTAATAAACATCAACGGTTTTTAAACCTTTTTTCTGTCTGCAAATGATTAATAAATATAATTTTCAAAGGCCTTAATGTCTAAGATGACTGTTAAACTTTGATCGATATCCTTTGCTGGTAATTTTTTTTATAATAGTTGTGAAATAATAACCTAACTTAATAAATATTTGACAAATATTATATTACGATTTAAAAACATTGACTTTAAAAATCTAATCCTACAAGCAAGGCTAAACATGTCATTCAAAAAAATAATTAATTAGACTAAAAAATACTTGCTCTTACAATTTTATTAACAAATATTTTAACGTTAAATACAAACCATAACTATTGCTTTCTATTAAATACATTTTTTTATTAAATAAACAACAAAAACAACGAAAATATATTATATTAATAAATGTAGCAACAAATGAACAAATAAATAAATAAATAATTAACATTTAAACAATTTACGTTATTATTGTTGTGAGCTATTGGCTACTTGGATAATATTTTTGATAAACGACGTCAGTATTGCCGTAATGACTTGGTAAAGTGGGACCAGCTGTGTGTAATTGAGGTGTCTCCATGTTGTCCTTCCTGTCCCAGTGGACATGCGCTGGGATAGGAGCAACTGGTGGAGGAGCTGCATAAACTGCTGGGGCAAAAGGTATTCCTCTTCTTGCCTCTTGCAAACGTGCCAATACAGCACTCATACCAACTACCAGCAGAAGGAACCCAATTATGCCATTGTTGGCTGCTAGTAGGGTTACTAGGACCAAAAGGGCGAAACCAATACCAAGTTTGAAGAAGATGATAGGAATTAGGACCATGAAGCGTTTTACTACGTGATGGACGAAGGTACGACCTATAAGGAAAAAAATAAAAACAAGGGTAAAAATATAATTTCTTGGATTTGCAACGCTTTTTTGGTTTTCCATAAATTATAAATCACAAAAAACTGCTTATTAATTAAGAAACTAATTTTAATAAATTATAAATGAACGTAGATTTTACTTTTTCATATCTTAATGAAAATCCGCAAAGTAAAATATCAACATCTCCACTTATTAAGTCAAAATATGACCTTTTACGAGTAACATAATTTTTCAAAAATTGTAAAAGTAGAAACATCCTTTTTTTTGAAAATTTCAGAAATATTTTTTTAGACTTCCGGTGGTCCCCTGCCTGTGAGAATCGTTTACAACCTCTGAACAATAGTTTATATGTGTTTGTAATTTTCAATGTTGTAAATGAGGTGCCTACACAAAAAAAAACTGACACAATGTACTAAGTGAGTATACAATACCTATTTATTTTAATAGGTATTAGGTAGGTATGCGATATTTGCATAAAGAACAATAATACTAGAGTAGATAGTCGACGGAAACTAGACCACATAGAAGTTTTTTTTGCTTGTCAGATTTCGGTAACCTTGCGCTTAGAGAACATTAATTGACCTTCAAACGATAAAATAGAATGGTATGCATGGTAAAAGTATTTTACTTATTCTTGATACATATATAAATATGTATAAGTAATGGGTACGTTCTGAATGTCTGAAATAATTAATTTTTTTCTCTTAACGAAAACGAAAGATGTCTATTTTTGGAACATTAACTGTGGCAATAATTATTTTTATATCAGATCCGCGTTGCTCGAGAAAAATGTCTCTGCCGAAGGACAAAACGAACCATGAATGGAATGCCATTATAGGTATGTCCACTTATAAAAAATTATTCACGACACAAACTCATACTTACTAGAAATATTTTTTTATAAACGACCTTTAAGGAAATATAAAATATAGCTACAAATAGTTTGTAGATAGTTTTCTGTTTTTTTTTCGCGCATGCTACTATCCGTCCTGAAGCATATGCTTATTTTTAAGATTTCATTAAATATATAAAATTCAGGAAGTTCTTATTCAAAAAATCATGTTGTAAATGATTTAATCCACGCTTTTTAGAAACAGAAACCACATTTCCATCAGCTTTATCGCGTTAGCATTCTAAATCTTTGCGCATGGTACTACCCGTCCTAAAGCATACGTTAAGTTCATAAAGTTTGTAAAATTTTCGTTGAAAACTGGTCTGTATGTCTTTAAGAAAAAGAAGGCATATTTCAACGACTCTTATCGCGCCAGCTTTTAATTATATAAATTTAAACATTAATAGGTACCTATGTAAATGATTTATGCCATGTTTTTGAGAAAAGAATGCATTTTATATGATTCCTGTCGCGCCAGGGTTTGGTCTCTTTGCGCATGCTATTACTCGTTCTAAAGCATAAATTAAGTCATAAAGTTCGCAAACTTTTTATTGAAATATGATCTATGCGGTCTTTTTTGAGGAACAGAAGGCAAATTCTTATTGAGTCAGCTTCTTGCTTCTTCTCGCATGCTACTAACCGTTCTAAAGCATACGTTAATCTTTAACAATTTCTTAAAAAAATGAAGTTCGTAAAGTTGTTATTCAAATATTTAATAATAATAAATTATGTGTGCCATATATTTGAGGAAGAAGAGGCATATATCTGTGACAATTTTTGCGTCAGTTTGTGGTCCTTTCGTTCACGCTACTACCCGTCTTAAAGCATAATATGTTCATTTTTAAGATTTTCTTAAACATACGAAATTGAGGAAGTTTTTATTAAAAAAGGGATTATGAAAATGATTTAATTCACCCTTTTTAGAAATAGAAACCGCAGATCCATCAGCTTTATCTTGCCAGAATTCTAAATCTTTGCGCATGGTACTACCCGTCCTAAAGCATACGTTAGGTTCGTAAAGTTTGTGAAGTTTTCGTTGTAAAATGATCTATACCATGTCTTTAAGAAACAGAAGGCATATTTCAATGACTTTCTGAATCTTCTCGCATGCTATTATCCGTTCTAAAGCATACGTTCATTTTCAACACTTTATTATATATATATACACAAAATTGGTAACGTTTCTATTGAAAACATTAATACTTATGTAAATGATTAATGCCACGATTTTGAGAAAAGAATGCATTTTATATCATTCCTGTCGCGCCAGGGTTTGGTCTCTTTGCGCATGCTATTACCCGTTCTAAAGCATATATTAAGTCATAAAGTTCGCAAACTTTTTATTGAAATATGATCTATGCGGTCTTTTTTGAGGAACATAAGGCAAATTCTTATTGAGTCAGCTTCTTGCTTCTTCTCGCATGCTACTATCCATTCTAAAGCATACGTTAATCTTTAACAATTTCTTAAAAAAAGGAAGCTTGTAAAGTTGATATTTAAATATTTAATGAATAAATTATGTGTGCCATATATTTGAGGAAGAAGAGGCATATATCTGTGACTATTTTTTTGCGCCAGTTTGTGGTCCTATCGTTAAGGCTACTACCCGTTCTAAAGCATTCTCTTTTGAGAACTAATTCACTTCATTTTATTATTTTGGGTCAAAAACAACTACTACTGTTATGTAATATTCTTCTACAGATACTTAAAAATTAATCGTCTATTATCTAGCAAAACAATAGGTATGTATGGATTATTGCCATTAAATATTGTTTCCATCAGTTGTTTTTCGTACAAACTTAAAAGGACAGTTTAATGAGCAATAAATAAAAGTAATATCGGAGGTTTGTCTGTACAACAAAGCATCATTGACCAGCAAGCAGAAAGACGTTAAAATTCTTTTCAGTTTGTTAATTTTTCTTGTCCAAACCGTTACTAGGGTTACTAGGTACATTAAACAAAGGTCCCATAAAACCGACATAAAACACCGCGCGGGCAGCAAACTATGAACTGTCGTTAGTAATTTGGTTTTAATAGGTGTTCACTGTAATAACTTTTGCTGATGTATTGACTTTAAATTTATTATTCCTGCGCTTTCACCGAATGTCATTAATAACTTCGATTTCTATTAACGTTTTAAAGACTAAAAAATGTTATATTTTATTTGTCAAAGTTCCACCGCATCACCGAAAAGAAGGCCGAAATTTCGAAATCTATTTGAAGTACTTTTCGATCCTTAATAAAGATAAAGAATACATTAACAAAACTATGGTGTAATGCAAGTTCATTTGTTAGAATGCAACAGTTGCAATAAAATATATTGGACAAATCGGCGCGGCGGGCTCTTTAATAAAGGAACCAAATAGCATTAAAATAATGACAAATGTGATTATAGGGGACTTGTTTTTTTATTAAATCGCCCCGATTCACATAATAAATCCTGACAACCTGTTATTTCCTTTTACATTAGTTTTGTAAGGATGCACCTAATTAAAAAGTTGTTTTCTGAAATAAGTTTCAGCCATTTAGGATTACAATCAGTGCAGACATTCATGTATAAGTGCATTACTTTTAATAAGCTGTCAGAGTCGTTAACAGACAAAGTTGTTGTGAAAGTGTCATGTTCTTAAATACAGTCGATTTGACAGCAATAGCACCACATTAAGTCCGAGATGGTCTGGTCTTTTTTTCGTTCTTATTTTAATCAGATCATGCTTCAGAGCTGACGGTCTTGTAAAAGGAGCGTTTTGTACGTATGTAATGTAGTACTTGCATGCTACATACTAATATATGATTAAAATTTAACCGAGAACAACCCGTGTCTTGCGACTTCAGAATCAAGGTAAATATCATCGGCACACACATACAAACAACAAAAATTCCATTCGAGTTCGGCTGCTGGTTGTCTCTTTCTTGGGTGTATTTATGTTCAAGTACAAACAGGACATTGCAATGCAAAGTAGAGAAATAAAAATTGTTGAAAATGTCGCTCAAAGCAGTTCGGGATCCGGCTCGAATTCATACAAAGGCAGGGACGCACCTTTTAAATTTAACGAAGGCAACAAAAATAGTTTTTCTCTCTGATATGCTCTTGGAACTTTTTTAAATTTATTGTCTATAATGTCCAGGAATTTGGCGAAATTTAGGAGTAGGTACTTAAATGAAACTTTAGAGGATATGTTGAAACATTCCAGGATTTTGGAACATTTCAAATTCTTTAGAAATTTCTTAAAAGTTGAAAGTTGAAGTTGAAGTTGAAAGTTGTAGAACCATTCTTCAACATTTTCTGTCTGTTTGGACTTCTTTCATCAATCAGTTTGTCTTTGTTCAAATTCTCTGAGAAGATTTTTCATGAGTTTGGAAACATTTTAGAAAGTATTGAAACTTTATAAAACTTTTGACAAAATTTTAGAACATTTACAGTTCTTCAGAAACGTTTCTTGGACGTTCCTTGACATTTATCTATTTTCAAACATCTTGCACCAATCAGCTCACTTTTGCTTGAATGAGAATAGAACTTATTGAGAAAATTTTATTAGAATTTTGAAAGACTTTACAGAGTAACGAAACTTTAGAAGAACATCCTATAACGTTTCAGAATTTTTAGTAAAGCTTCGTAACATCCGGAATTCTTTAGAAACTTCAGGAAAATTATGGAAAAGTTTCGTGGACGTCCCTTGACATTCTACAACATTTTATTATTTTCGTACTTCTTTCAACCATCAGTTCATTTTTGCTCGAATGAGAATAGAACTAATTGAGAAAATTTTATAAGAATTTTGAAAGACTTTACAGAGTAATGAAACTTCAGGGGACATCCTATTTAAAGTTCCACAATCATGGGAACATCTGAAATCCATTAGAAACTTCAAGGAAAATTAGGGAATGTTTCTTGAAACTTCCAAACATTCTACAACAATCTCTTATGTTTGTATATTATTCACCCATCAGTTCATATTTGCTCGAATGAGAATTGAACTTATTGAGAAAATTTTATAAGAATTTTGAAAGACTTTACAGAGTAATGAAACTTCAGGGGACATCCTATAACGTTCCACAATCTTGGGAACATCTGAAATTCATTAGGGAAAATTCAAGGAAAATTAGGGAATGTTTCTTGAAACTTCCAAACATTCTACAACAATCCCTCATGTTTGTATTTCATTCACCCATCAGTTAATTTTAGCTCGAATGAGAATAGAACCCTTTGAGAAAATTTAATAAGAATTTTGAAAGACTTTACAGAGTAATGAAACTTCAGGGGACATCCTATAACGTTCCAGAATCTTGGGAACATATAAAATTCATTGAAACTTCAAGGAAAACTAGGGAATGTTTCTTGGAACTTCCAAACATTCTACAACAATCCCTCATGTTTGTATTTCATTCACCCATCAGTTCATATTTGCTTGAATGAGAATTAAATTCTCTGATAAGATTGAAACAATTTTCAACCATTTTGGGGCGTTTTGGAAATCTGGCAAATTTTCGAAACTTTAGAAACTTCAAGGATATTCTGGAACATTCTTCAACATTCTGTCGTATTCGTATCGGTGCTTTGGAGGACATTCTGAAACATTTTGGAACTTCTGGAATTATTCTGAATTCTGGAAAGATTTCTCAAAACTTTCATAAAATTCTATAACGATCTGTATATAACTCATTGAGGAAATTTTGTGAAGTTTGGAGCAATTTTAAGGGTCAATGAAGTGTTCTAAAGTATTTCAAGATCACTGATTAATGAAAAATATGAAATAGTTAGTTTATCCTCTTAAGTGACATGTCAAAAACTGACAATAACACTTGATGTTCTTGGCTGACTTTCACTTGTAATTTATCTCTGATTTTGGTTTTACTTCTGATCTACATGTTCAGGATTCAGTTTTGTCATAGTTTTGCAAAAAAGTACATAAACTTAAATAGATTTTGTTCTAAAGCCGGTTCTGGTTTTTGTCGCAATGTAGGTAAACAACCTGTCTTCATTGATCACATATTCCGTAAGAATCTATGTACCTACCTGCCTACAATTTTAGAATATTGCATAACTAACTACGTAACTAGACAGTTTATATGCACATGAAACTATAATTCCTACACAACTACACAGCGGCGGCTCTCGTTGTTTATTTCGGATTTATGTAAACCATCAGGAATTTTATAAGTCTACTGGTCTTAATAATAAATAAATATTTACACTACACCAAAAATTAAATAGTTAGAAGGCCAGTCAGTGTAGGTGGGCATCTGTAAGAATTAAAAAAGAACTTTTGATCAGTTCCTTAAAATGACGTTCTTACGTTCTAAGGCAAAGCTGGAGGATAGAGCAGAAATATCTTAATATAAAGCTGGAGATAAATATGTAAATAGATGTCAAATAAGTCAGGGTGAAAATGTGGTAGAGACATAATACAAGGAGCTAAGATTTTCATGCAGTTCGAAATATTTTAGGAAGACCTAGACTAGATTGCTGTTTGCAAATAGGAGGAGATGTGGGATGTACTAATCTTCAGGAAGTGCTAAGGTTGATTGACAGCGTAGAAATGAGTGGAGGTGTCTTTGGACTGATGTAAAGACCTTGTAGTAATGATGATGATGACTGAAATAATCCATTTATTATATTGAAACCTGTCTATAAATAAATTGCTGTTACCAATTTCACTTAGGATAAAATTATATGACAATATTCTGAAAATTAGTCCCTAGAAATCTCTAAATTACTGTAGGAACGTTTTGAATAATTTTTGAGACTCAAACTTCTTAAGATCAGATATTATATTATCTATAATGCCTATAAAATTTAGTAGTAAATGATATTTTGAAACATTCCAGGATTTTGGTAAGTTTTTGGAACATTTGAAATTTATTGAAAGTTGAAGTTGATGTTAAAAGTTCTTTCATTCTTCAATATTCTGTCCGTTTGTACCTCTTTAATCCATCAGTATTTGCCCCAATTCTCTGAGAAGATTTTTCATAAATCTAGAAACCTTCTAGAAAGCATTGCAGCCATTTAAAACTTTTCACAAAATTTTTGGAACATCAACAATTCTTTAGAAAATTTAGGAGTAAATGAAACATGGGAGTATATTTTGAAACATTCCAGGATTTTGGAAAGTTTTAGGAACATTTGAAATTTATTGAAAGTTGAAGTTGACGTTGAAAATTTTTTAATCATTCTTCAATATTCTGTCTGTTTGTACTTGTTTCATCCATCAGTATTTGCCCCAACTCTTTGAAAAGATTTTTCATAAATCTGGAAACGTTTTAGAAAGCATTGAAACCTTTCAGAACTTTTGACAAACTTTTGGAACATCTACAATTCTTATCGTTATAGAATGCTATGAAAGTTTTGAGAAATCTTTCCAGAATTCAGAATAATTCCAGAAGTTCCAAAATGTTTCAGAATGTCCTCCAAAGCTCCGATACGAATACGACAGAATGTTGTGATATTTACAGAATGTCCTTGCAGTTTCTAAAGCAAAGGTACCTACTACATGCTTCGAAAATTTGCCCAGATTTCCAAAATGCCCTAAAATGACCTCCAGATTTGATTACTCTCTAAAATGGTTGAAAATTCGTTTGAACCTTATCAGAGAATTTTATTCTCATTCAAGCAAATATGAACTGATGTGTGTATGAAATACAAACATGAGGGATTGTTGTAGAATTTTTGGAAGTTTCAAGAATCATTCCCTAGTTTTCCTTGAAGTTCAGAACTTTTGACAAAATTTTGGAACATCTACAATTCTTTAGAGACTTCAAGAAAATTTTGGAAAAGCTTTATAACATTATGGTATTCGTACTCCTTCCATCTATCTGTTCATTTTTGTTCGAATGAGAATGGAACTTTCTGAGAAGATTTAATATTAATGAAACATTGGAGGACATCTTGAGGCATTCCAGAATTTTTAGCAGAGCTTCGGTGCTCCAAATTCTTTTGGAAACTTCAAGGAAACTATGGAAAAGTTTCTTGGACATCCTTTGAGAACCAAAAAAATCGTCTATTTTATAATAATTTTGAAAGCTTTAGTGTAATGAAACTTCAGAGATCTTCCAGAATTTTCGGCAAAGCTTCGGAATATCAGGAATTCTTTAGAAACTTCAAGAAAATTATGAAAAACGTCATTTCATATTCACCTAGAATAAGATATGGCAATATTCTGAATATTAGTTTAGTCCCTAAAAGTCTCTAAATGATTATAGGAGCATTTTGAATATTTTTTAAGACTCAAACTTCTTAAGATCAGATATTATATTATCTAAAGTATAATGCCTAGAAATTTAGAGAATTTTTGGCGAAATTTAGGAGCAAATGAATTATTTTTAATATTTTGAAACATTCCGAGATTTTGGAGTTTTGAGAACATTTACAATTCATTGAAAGTTGAGGTTGATGTTGATAGTTCTTTAATCATTCTTCAATATTCTGTCCGTTTGTACCTCTTTTATCCACCAGTATTAGCCCCAATTCTTTGAAAATTTTTTTCATAAATCTGGAAACGTTTTAGAAAGCATTGAAACGTTTTAAAACTTTTGACAAAATTTTTGGAACATCTACAATTCTTTAGAAACTTCAAGAAAATTTTGGAAAAGTTTTATAACATTATGGTATTCGTACTCCTTCCATCTATCAGTTCATTTTTGTTCGAATGTGAATGGAACTTTCTGAGAAGATTTAATATTAATGAAACATTGGAGGACATCTTGAGGCATTCCAGAATTTTTAGCAAAGCTTCGGTGCTCCAAAATTTTTTTGGAAACTTCAAGGAAATTATGGAAAAGTTTCTTGGACATCATTTTATATCCTACAAAATCGTCTATTTTATAACAATTTTGAAAGCTATAGTGTAATGAAACTTTAGAGAACTTCCAGAATTTTTGGCAAAGCTTCGAAATATCTGGAATTCTTTAGAAACTTCAATGAAATTATGGAAAACGTCATTTCATATTCACCTACGATAAGATGAGACAATGTTGTGTAAATTAGTTCTAGTCCCTCTAAATCATTACAGGAGCATTTTGAATAATTTTTGAGGCTCAAAATTTTTGAGATTTCAAAAAATAATTTAAATATGTAGTTCTCAAACCAATAACTGTTTTTACATATATAATATTTTCCTAAATGCCTACAAGGACTGTTTTTGCTCTCTGCTACATTTGATAACGTTTTAATTTCCCTGAGGATTCATGAAGATGACTCTTGACAAAATAGAAATGTTTGATAATAATCAATATAGAGACGGATCTTGTCGATTCGACCATGGTTCAGTTATTTCGTAACATCGTAATATAACGATGACGTACTGAAAATTATATGACGCGTCCGTAATGTTTCCAGTGTGACCTTGCTTTATTATCCGGTCCATGGCCCGAGCAAATGATGATGAACGAAGTGACATCAACGAATTCTGAACGGGATTTTTTGGATCACCAACAAAACACGTACCTATTCATTTAGATTTAAGTGAAAAATACTGATGAGTGCGTCAAGAATTTCCTTTTTTATATGTAATTATTGCAACACCCATAAAATCATTCGATTCCTACCGAGATTTTTTTTTTTATGATGAATAGTAAGCATTAAGAAATTAGCGATGAACAAATGCAAGACAAACTCAGGACCAAAATGTTTTTGTTTTGATTTTATTTAAATTATTAAAAGTTTGTTCCAATATTTTTAGAAGGAATCAATTTAATTAAATTTACTTTTTAGAAGTCCAACTTTTTACTGTTTTATAAAAATTGAGATAAAAAATAATGAGGATAAGAGTAGCAGTGTATCAAAAATTTTTAGATGTGGTTTGGGTTCATTGGGCTTTCCTATTCTGTGCAAAAAGCACTTTCATCGTCAAAAAAGTTAAACAATTTCAAGCAAGCTGAATTTGGCTGTTCGCTGTAAGTTAATGGCTTTAAACGGCCGATGAGTTGGTGAATCTGTTTTTTCCAATAATTGTTTAAAAAGTGGTACCTTACATCACTCGATCGGGTTATTGACTTCTCTAACATGTAACAATAACGTCAATCTTTTTGTTTCATCGACTCATAGAGACAGAATGAACAGACTGTCTTACAAGCACTTCTTCTTGTTTAAATACTCAACTAACAACTAATCCATTAATGTCAGTCATTCTTACAAATTTTTTCGACGTCAACATGCTGTTTTTCTAGAATCAAACTATGCAAAGTATAACGACTAACAATTTTATTCTTGTTGGCAGTTTTTTTTCTTTAAACCCTTTTTTTTAGAATGGATTTTATATAAATTTGCAAAATACACAATGGTTACTTAATTTTTAATAAAAGGGCTTATTAAATAGTAAAAAAATTGGTGTTACACAAAATCAATTATATTTCTTGATAAATCAAGAATGTCACAGTCACAAAGGGTAACCTTGTTGTTTGCATTTTTCTTTCATTATCTTTTCACGTGGGCATCATTTTTTGCACGGCCTTTTTTAATTAAAGAATACGAACTGTAATGGAATTTGTGTTTACGACACGACACTAACTTTCTTCTACCTGCAATTAATTAATTTGCTGACGTTTATAGATATTTTAGTAGAACCGATAAAGATCTGCCTGATTAGAAGAAACATGTTGAAATATCGTATGTTCAAGAAAAAATATGAATTATAATATTTCAAAAGAACTGAAAAATGAATTAATTTTAACTATAGTAAATTAACTAATTATGGAATAGCCTTTTTAGTAATTTACGATTATGTAAATTGTATGCAAATAAGGTGTTTGCACAGTAAATAGCAGAGTACAGCCTTAATTATTAGTCACAGAAATATGAATTTAATTTCACTGTAGGGATCGAAATACTCAGCAGGATTTTTTTTTAATTTCGCCCCTAGGATGAGCAGTACCTATCGCAGAAAATATTTAATAATAAATGCAAATTTGCAATAATAAAATAAATATATTTACAAGTGTCCTATTGGTTATGATTAATTAGTTATGAAATACTGCACTTGACAATTCTATTTTCTGACCACGATTCTATTTATTGGCTAATAAATTAAAAGTGGCGGTTAATTGTTAATCCTTGTGGTTTTTGTTTGAACGAATGAATAAATAAATAAATAAATAAATGGATAATCGTACCTTGTTCAACAAGTTGTCTCCCAGCGGTTTCCACATTAAGTAAATTTTCTTTGACGTTCTCGCCATCCTCACAAGTAACGAAAGAAACAAAATAAACGAAAAGAAATAAAACAGGAACTACGTGAAGTCGAAGACCCATTCTTCCAGGTCCTTTACACACCTGTACCGTCAATACAAAGACTAAACCACGAGCCTGTTTAACCAATTTATTAGCTAAATGTAACACATGAATGTCAAGGACCAATTGTCTTCCTGTCTAGAAAATATTGTCGACGAAGAAGACAATGCAGCACAAATTTGAATTTGGAACACGTTTACTTATGTGGACATGCACCAAACATTGTCTGTCATAGATAATTTTTTGGATTTGTAATTGTACAGGTCAATGCACAAATTGTGAGCAAATACACATC
The DNA here is from genome assembly GCA_029378335.1 of Agrilus mali. Taxonomy (NCBI): domain Eukaryota; kingdom Metazoa; phylum Arthropoda; class Insecta; order Coleoptera; family Buprestidae; genus Agrilus; species Agrilus mali. Next base: position 9,010,301 of record CM055663.1, on the reverse strand, counting down.
ACAAAATCACTTATTTGTTACTTGTTGAACCTGAATCCATCCATTATTACTTATCATAACATTATTGAATATTCTAATAAGGGAATTGTTATGTAGTAACGTATGCAGCCAACTATACATATTATATAGACCCGCCCTCTTTTATTGCAATTGTTTAGTTTCAAAAAAATTTGTCGACTTTTAATTAAATATCCTGAATAAATGAGATACGACAATAGCTCATTTTGACAATTTAATGATCAGATAATTTACCATTTCTGCTCAAACAATAACAATAAAAAAATGTGAGGTGGAATTAGTCATTAGGTCATTACCATGACCTCAAGAAACTGTCAACTAAAAGTCATTAAAAAAACATCAATGGTTTTATTTAAACAAAGAAGAGTAAGAGTTTTTTTATTAAGGTAAATAACATGATATTCTGAATTCAAGGTACACCTGCGATCGACAATTAAATGACCATAAAATTGGAATGGTTGGTATTTGTTTTTATTTTGGTTTTCGCTTTTGTGAAGGAAATTAACATAAAAATGGGCGGTGGGGTTGACAACATTCGTAAAGATGTCCAGTTGGAGTTTTTACATTTCTGTTGCTAACCGTGAGGGAGTGTCTTTATCCAGAAATTCTTGTTTTTGTATTTTAAATGCCGCTATGCAGAACACGAAAGTGCATTATTCGACTTGTTTGATTTTCTTTTTTTTTTTTGCGAAATTGTAATCTAGACATCCAAAACAGGATCTTGGAACCGGTTTGGCTTTTTGCCTTCTCGAGAATCAGAGAGAGCATGACTGATACTGATAGGTATTTTCGAAGAGGCTAAAGATCGCATATAATGCGAAAAAAACCATACGGTTACTATCATTCATCGACTATCAACAACGGAATTAATAACCTTTAGCACGAGAACGTGCCAAAATTCAAAAAGGACCCAAAACCATCTCCTTTATCAATTTTATTTTTGGAAAATATGTTTTCTTTTTGTTCATAATTTTAAATATTTCAACAGTAACCTCCAGAAAAATTTTTGGAGCTCATAGATGAACTTATAACATGATTACATAAATTTATTTCCCTGTTTTAAAGTTTTCAGATTCAAGAGGGGATCACAGGCCAGTTATCCTCGAATAATTTCTAAATTTCCTATCAGGAATGAAATCATGAAGTAGAAGAAAAAAGGGACTTATAAAATTTTAAATGCAAAAGAGGGTTGTAGAGTAAAGGTTTAGTTAGAGGGCATGTTTTGAGTAAAATTATGTTTTTTTCATAATTTTTGAAAATATAAAAAGTTATCGTTTGAGTTTATTTTTACCATTAAGTAATTAAAAAACAACATATATTTCACCACAAAAGGAATAGGACATCAAATTGGAATGGGCCCAGGTCAGGGCAGAATTCTATTTAAATCCGCCCCTGTCACTGATCATATGATCACTTGAATGCGTAGGAATAGGAATAGGTATTAGAACATGCGACGATTTTCAACAATTTTCATGGATTGCATGACCGACACCTGTTAATTTAAATCATTGACACCCTTTAATTAATTCCAAGTAGGTATACAGTTAATAAATATTAATTAAGTTAACGTTGCGCCGTTAGTCGTAGGTAGAAGCTGAGACTGAGAGTGCATTCGCAACATGTGATTTTTAATGACATGACGCATCGCAAACCTACTTCAAGATTTATGTAACTTTGCCAATGTTTCTTAATCTCATACCGTGTAATAAAAAATCAAATTCTGGTGAATTATTTTGGTATAATTTTTAAAAAAGAGAGATAATTTTCAAAATGTTAGTGACGAGTATAGTATTTTGTGGGGAATAGATTTGGGGATGAGATAAAAAAATACAGGTGGAAACTACATACAGAAAATAAATAAAGTCAACGTTCTGGTAGAAGTTATTTTGGTATAAATTTGATTTAAAAGAAAGGAAGAGAGTGAAGATATTTCAAAATGGTAGTGAGGAGTACGTGTAGTATTTTATGGGGTGCAGATTTGGGGATGAGATAAAAAAATACAGGTGGAAACTACATACAGGAAATAAATAAAGTCAACGTTCTGGTAGAAGTTATTTTGGTATAAATTTGATTTTAAAAGAAAGGAAGAGAGTGAAGATATTATAAAATGGTAGTGAGGGGTACGTGTAGTATTTTATGGGGTGCAGATTTGGGGATGAGATAAAAAAATACAGGTGGAAACTACATACAGGAAATAAATAAAGTCCACGTTCTGGTAGAAGTTATTTTGGTATAAATTTGATTTTAAAAGAAAGGAAGAGAGTGAAGATATTATAAAATGGTAGTGAGGGGTACGTGTAGTATTTTATGGGGTGCATATTTGGGGATGAGATAAAAAAATACAGGTGGAAACTACATACAGGAAATAAATAAAGTCAACGTTCTGGTAGAAGTTATTTTGGTATAAATTTGATTTTAAAAGAAAGGAAGAGAGTGAAGATATTATAAAATGGTAGTGAGGAGTACGTGTAGTATTTTATGGGGTGCAGATTTGGGGATGAGATAAAAAAATACAGGTGGAAACTACATACAGAAAATAAATAAAGTCAACGTTCTGGTAGAAGTTATTTTGGTATAAATTGATTTTAAAAGAAAGGAAGAGAGTGAAGATATTATCAAATTGGTAGTGAGGAGGTACGTGTAGTATTTTATGGGGTGCATGATTTGGGGATGAGATAAAAAAATACAGGTGGAAACTACATACAGAAAATAAATAAAGTCAACGTTCTGGTAGAAGTTATTTTGGTATCAACTTGATTTTAAAAGAAAGGAAGAGAGTGAAGATATTTCAAAATGGTAGTGAGGAGTAGTGTAGTATTTTATGGGGTGCATATTTGGGGATGAGATAAAAAAATACAGGTGGAAACTACATACGGGAAAATAAATAAAGTCAACGTTCTGGTAAAAAGTTATTTTGGTATAAACTTGATTTTAAAAGAAAGGAAGAGAGTAGATATTTCAAAATGGTAGTGAGGAGTATTAGTATTTTATGGGGTGCAGATTTGGGGATGAGATTAAAAAATACAGGTGGAAACTACATACAGAAAATAAATAAAGTCAACGTTCTGGTAGAAGTTATTTTGGTATAAACTTGATTTTAAAAGAAAGGAAGAGAGTGAAGATATTTCAAAATGGTAGTGAGGAGTACGTGTAGTATTTTATGGGGTGCAGATTTGGGGATGAGATAAAAAAATACAGGTGGAAACTACATACAGGAAATAAATAAAGTCAACGTTCTGGTAGAAGTTATTTTGGTATAAACTTGATTTTAAAAGAAAGGAAGAAAGAGATATTTCAAAATGGTAGTGAGGAGTATAGTATTTTATGGTGTGCAGATTTGGGGATGGGAAGAAAAAGTACAGGTAGAAACTATATACAAAAAGTACATTCAGTAGATTTTACAATTAGAGGGAAGCACAACAGGTTAAGTAATAAGGAAGAAATCTAAATGTTGGAAGATGTGGAAGGAAACAATAAAAAGGGTAGTTATATATGAAGAAACGTTGGAAAAATTAGAAGAGGGGTATATTTGAAAAGAAACATAGAAGAGGAAGATATTAGAAATAGGAAAAACAACAGGTTTGATAGAGATAGAATTACGGCTATGCAGGATTTAAAAATTAATCAAGAACAGGTTATAGAGTGAAAAGGGTAGGTGCAAATTTTGGGAAATGGTGAGAGAAAGATGTTGCGAAATAATAAAAGGGGATGGTATCAAAAGAATTGGAGAATCAATATATGGGGTAAGACTAAGAAAAATCATGTGGAGGCACTGACAAAGGGAATGGATACCAAAGTATTTGAAAGTAGGAAACGATATGAGCACATTAGCTGGGTTTAGATTAGGGAGTGTAAGGGATACAAATATTGGAGGCGATGTAGAAAGAAAGAATGTTTGTGGCATGTATTGGGAAGATGTGAGGAGAACAAATTATATGAAGAATGTAAATAGTTGATGAATAAGGATGGAAATGGACTGAAACGACTAAGGCAAATAATGAGAAACAGAATTCAAGATAAGTTGGAAACAGGGAGGGTGGAAAGGGAGGGTTTAGTATAGTAGTGATTAATTAATTAGTTTCGTTGTCTGTTTTTTTTTTTGTTTTTTCAAATGCTGGGTTACCTACTTTCAATGTGGTTTTAAGAACATTTTCATTGTGGACTATATGCACCATCTGTTATACAAAAGAATAACTCATTTCAATTATGCTATTTTTTTTTAAAGAAAACTGTCTTATATCAACCTAACCAAGCCAAACCAAACCCAACTCAACCTAACCCAATCTAACCTAACCTAATCTTTGCTAGACTGAATTTAAAGTAAAATTAAGCAAGTTAGAGAATTTTTTTTTTATAAATGTTTAAACTGTATCACAATTTCTTAATTAGAATAGATAACTAGTATTTAATTACAATGTTGTTGCATATCTTCATTTGTTTTCATTAATTGTTGTTATTATCTTTAGCCACTGTATTACTAGTAAGCTAATCAAGTAATTGACGTGGACATTAATAAATTCATAACTAATTAATTCTAACAACCTGCTGACTGACTGGAGCCACTTTATAATTACTACTCTTAAACCTCTTTTTCCATTAATCACTTATCATTTCTTCCTAAAATAATGACTCAAGATCTCTTGAATTCAGTTGAATATTTAATAAAATTTTTAAAAGTTTTTCCATAAAAAAAGAAAGTTTTTACCTTGCTTCTTAGCTCATTATTTTTCCAGATGGTTAACATTGAATCAAGAGCCGCTTGGTTAGTTCAAAATTAATTAACTCAGATTAGATAATCAACAATAGTTGTTTGTGTCAGTTCAATAAATTAGTTATTCTTTCAATCAATCACTGTTTTGTTATCCTTATAAGGGTTCGTTTCTTGTTCTTGATATTGTGACATTTAATTTGTCGCCGACTGTAGATGAGACGTGAAGGAAGTCCTCATGTGGGGCACTACGATTTTTACGGCTCTATCAATTTTTGGACACGAACGGCAACATTAAAAGCCGCCATCGCCATCACGAAAACGGTGTCTTTAACGAAGAAAATGACCTGAATAGATTTCTAATCGTAGTAATCGATTATCTACGCAGCTATGAATAATAAATAGTCAATGGTACCGACTGTTCCGATTCATTCACTCACGCACAAATTAGTCATGAACGCCATAGAAGAGTGTTTTCCATTTTAAGCAAATAATGAACTAACTACTATAACTGTAGTGTTTATGGGAAAAAGCTAAAAATTTAAGTATAAACCTAACGGTGTGCCACAAATTTGGTAGTAGTCATCTTTTTATATAGGTATGAACGACCATACTGTACATGGCCTTTAACTATTGTATCAAATTTTAGTCTTTGAACCATTGCAAAAATTGGGCGAGGTTAATACTCGATAGACGAAAGTAAGGCTAACTGTTAAAATATGAGGCAAATATTAAAACGACTTACAAGACAAAGGTCAAGATTTCGGCTAAGTTATACTACTTGCCTCATATATTTTAATCCTTAGCCTTAGTTTAACCTATGAAGTCTTGACTTCATCTTTAGTCAATTAAACTTTTGTCCTGCATATTAACTTTTGCCTGCCAAATCTTGACTATTATTTTGTCTTTGAAATTGTTATACTTGTCTAAAATTTCATGCTTGAGTCTTAGTTTTATCTGTCAAGTCTTGACCTCGTCCTTAGCCAATTAAACTTTGATCCTAGATGTAAATTTGACCTGTCATATCTTGACCTTTGTCTTGTCAGTTAAATTGCAATATGTCCCTATTATTTCCAACCTAACATCAGTTTTACCTTTTGAGTTTTGACCTCGTCTTTAGTCAATTAAACTGTAACCCTGTGTATCAAATTTTTACTGCAAACTCTTGGCCCGTATCTTGTCTATGAAATTGTAACATTTGCCTTAAATTTCATGCTTTGGTCTTGGTTTTATCTGTCAAGTATTGTCTTCATCTTTAGTCTATTACACTTGTGTCGTGCATATTAACTTTTGCCTGCCAAATCTTGACTTTTATCTTGTCTTTGAAATTGTTATACTTGTCTAAAATTTCATGCTTGAATCTTAGTTTTATCTGTCAAGTCTTGACCTCGTCCTTAGCCAATTAAACTTTGATCCTAGATGTAAATTTGACCTGTCATATCTTGACCTTTGTCTTGTCAGTTAAATTGCAATATGTCCCTATTATTTCCAACCTAACATCAGTTTTACCTTTTCAGTTTTGACCTCGTCTTTAGTCAATTAAACTGTAACCCTGTGTATCAAATTTTTACTGCATACTCTTGGCCCGTATCTTGTCTATGAAATTGTAACATTTGCCTTAAATTTCATGCTTTGGTCTTGGTTTTATCTGTCAACTATTGTCTTCGTCTTTAGTCAATTAAACTTTTGTCCTGCATATTAACTTTTGCAACTTGTTATCTTGTCTTGAAATTGTAACATTTGCCTAAATTTCATGCTTGGTCTTGGTTTTATCTGTCATAGTCTTGTCTTTAGTCAATTAAACTTTGTCCTGATTAATTTGCTTGCCAAATCTTGACTTTTACTTGTCTTTAAATTGATATTGCCGAAAATTTCATGCTTGAGTCTTAGTTTTATCTGTCAAGTCTTGATCTCGTCCTTAGTCAATTAAACTTTGATCCTAGATGTAAATTTACCTGCATATCTTGACCTTTATCTTGTCAGTTAAATTGCAATATATCCCTATTATTTCCAAACTAACCTCAGTCTTCACCTTTTCAGTTTTGACCTCGTCTTTAGTCAATTAAACTGTAGCCCTGTGTTCAAATTTTTCCTGCTAACTCTTGGCCCGTATCTTGTTTATGAAATGGTAACATTTGCCTTAAATTTCATGCTTTAGTCTTGATTTTATCTGTCAACTATTGTCTTCGTCTTTAGTCAATTAAACTTTTGTCCTGCATATTAACTTTTGACTTTTATCTTGTCTTTGAAATTGTAGTATTTGCCGAAAATTTCATGCTTGAGTCTTAGTTTTATCTGTCAAGTCTTGACCTCATCCTTAGTCAATTAAACTTTGATCCTAGATGTAAATTTAACCTGCCATATCTTGACCTTTGTCTTGTCAGTTAAATTGCAATATATCCCTATTATTTCCAACCTAACATCGGCTTCACCTTTTCAGTTTGACCTCGTCTTTAGTCAATTAAACTGTAGCCCTATGTATCAAATTTTTCCTGCTAACTCTTGGCCCGTATCTTGTCTATGAAATTGTAACATTTGCCTTAAATTTCATGCTTTAGTCTTGGTTTTATCTGTCAAGTATTGTCTTCGTCTTTAGTCAATTAAACTTTTGTCCTGCATATTAACTTTTGACTTTTATCTTGTCTTTGAAATTGTAGTATTTGCCGAAAATTTCATGCTTGAGTCTTAGTTTTATCTGTCAAGTCTTGACCTCATCCTTAGTCAATTAAACTTTGATCCTAGATGTAAATTTAACCTGCCATATCTTGACCTTTGTCTTGTCAGTTAAATTGCAATATATCCCTATTATTTCCAACCTAACATCGGCTTCACCTTTTCAGTTTGACCTCGTCTTTAGTCAATTAAACTGTAGCCCTATGTATCAAATTTTTCCTGCAAACTCTTGGCCCGTATCTTGTCTATGAAATTGTAACATTTGCCTTAAATTTCATGCTTTAGTCTTGGTTTTATCTGTCAAGTATTGTCTTCGTCTTTAGTCAATTAAACTTTTTTCCTGCATATCAACTTTTGCTTGCCAAATCTTGACTTTCATCTTGTCTTTGAAATTGTAGTATTTGCCTAAAATTTCATGCTTGAGTCTTAGTTTTATCTGTCAAGTCTTGACCTCGTCCTTAGTCAATTAAACTTTGATCCTAGACGTAAATTTGAACTGTCTTGTCAGTTAAATTGCAATATGTCCCTATTATTTCCAGCCTAACATCAGTTTCATTTTTTTAGTCTTGACCTCATCTTTAGTCAATTTAACTGTAGTCCTGTATATTAAATTTTGCTTGTCAAAACTTCACCTTTATCTCGTGTAGAAAGCTGTAATATTTTAAAATTTCATGCTTTAGTCTTAGTTTTACGTGTCAAGTTTGGCCTCGTCCTTAGTCAATTAAGCTTTGATCCTGAATGTAAATTTAACCTGCCTTTCTCTTTTCAGTCAGGTTGTAATATTTACCCCATATTTCAAGCCTTTACTAGGTACTAAAGTTTGCCTGCCTATAGAGTTGTAATATTTGCCAAATATTTTATGCCTTAGTCTTAGTTTTATCTATCAAGTCTTGAGCTCATCATTAGTTATTCCAACTTTGGTCCTGCATGTTAGACTTTGCCTTGATTATTTACCCATCAATTTCATAGTCTTGCGTCATCATCAATTTTTTTAATATTTTTAATAATTCCTCTATTCTGATTTCTAACTCGTTATGTTATGTCGAAACTTGGTCTTAGCTTATGTCTTCAATATGAAGCCAACACCTTAATAATAATCAGTGACCAATTAGTAGTAAAGGCAGCAGGATATGGAATTTGATTGTCCATTATTTTTTTTATTTATAGATAGGCAATGAATGTCAGAAGTACACGTCTCCTGTTATGGACACGACTCTATTTTACGTATGCATACAGACGTATAATAAAATATAAGTATGATATTTCGTAATGTCCATTTACAGGTGGAGAAACATTTTCAACGCCCCGAACCGACAATAAAAAACGATTGCATCGATTAACTGTACTTTGTGATATTAATGGGATTAAGGTTGACAATGTAAATGAATAGCTACGTAGCTAAACGAAACGTGCTTTAAATAATTTATGTATTTTTTCGTTTCTTTAAACGCCCATCATGTCGTCGTGATGCATCACTCTGATGCCGATTCGTAGCAGGTGTTTAAAGAATTTTTTAAGTGGTAGTATTACGAAACTTTAAGGTTGATTAAAATTATTAGTATTTCGAAACAGTTTGACTAATGTACCTACACATAATACTTACCTAAATACCTTTAAGTAGGGGCGCCCTGACACCTGTAACAAAAAATGGGATTCATTTTTTTTCTCACAAAAAGTAATTGAGTACTTTCACCAAATTATGAATATTATCTACAGGCTTTGAACAAGAATTCGTAGCTCGAGATATTTTCCATTGATTCATTAAAATTTGAGGAAGTTGTCTGTAGTATTGTAGATTTTTTAAATTTAAAGTTATTGCCAAAACACGAAACACGAAACCACCACTCGGACCTTCGACATAATTGCACGGCAAAAGGGGACCGTGACCAACTTCCAAAGTTCCGTTTGGGGGTAACTAAAAGAGCACCATGTGGGTCATCATAAAAGAACAAGTTAGGTCAGAAAACAGAGTCAGTAAAATCAACCAAGCTAGTCAGAAGGGTCAGGGTGGTGTAGCGGGTGACCGCTATCAGTCACTTTAACGTCCCAAAAGTCCCTGCCATTATCAACGCCCCTAGTTGATAGTTAAATATGCAAGTAGTTGTTTTTTCAATTTTTTAAATTAGTTTTTAAGCGTTATCTATTTTATAAACTTCATTAAATCTTTAAAAACAAAACAAAATTCGCTCTTCTTTATGACATAAGCCCCACTCTTAGTTGACCAAAGTAGTTATTGATATTGATAATTTTAATCAATGTTTTATAAATAATAATTAAATTACTTCACCCTTTATTTATACATAAAAATATTTATATGTTACACCATAATAGATATTACACTACCTACATCACACTAATATTATAAAGGCGAAAGTTTGTGAGTGTGTGTGTTTGTTACTTCTTCACGTCTAAACGGCTGGAGCGATTTTAATAAAATTTGATATAGATTTAGCTGACACCCTGGATTAACACATAGGCTACGTTTTACTGCGGGAAAATATCTTATTCCCATGGGAAAATCGATAAAAATGAATTCGCGGAATATTATAAATGCGAAAGTAACTCTGTGTGTATGCTACACAATCTCGCCTAAAATTTACTGAACCGATTTAAATGAAATTTGGTACAGAGATAGTCTAGAGCCTGAGAAAGGACATAGGCTACTTTTTAATGCGAAAAAAGGGTTGTAAGGGGTTGAAATAGGAAAGTTTTTGCGGAAATTCCGTAATTTTTAAAGATTTTTAGGCTTTTGATTAGATATAAATAAAAACGACATTCAAATTTTGTAAAAATTTTACCCTAAAGGGGGAAAAATAAGGAATGAAAGTTTTTGTGTAATGACGTCGTCCAAAAAGCTTACGGCCCAGAAAATTAAAATATTAAGTGTAAAAAGTTATAGAGGTTTTGTTTATTTGGTCAATAAAAGTAGTTGAATACTAAGCTATATAAACTATTTTAAACTATAATTAAACTATATTAATCTATAATATTATAAATGCGAAAGTAACTCTGTCTGTCTGTGTGTTACGCAATAGATAGATAAGTAGATATAAAGCTAGAGGCTTGAAACTTATTTTTTAGGCTTTTGATTAGATGTAAATACTACATTTAAAGTTTGTAAAAATTTTACCCTAAAGGGGGCAAAAACAAGGAATGAAAGTTTTTGTGTAATGACGTCGGCAAAAAGGCTTACGGTCCAGAAAATAAAAATATAGCAGAAAAAAATTTTAATGCTGCCGAAAGTCACTATTCCACGCGGACGAAGTCGCGGGCATAGCTAGTACCATATACATAAATATTTCTTGTGTTATTATACGATGAACTATTTCAAGAATTTTATCTTTAAGTTTGCACCTCGCAGCATGTTGACAAGATAATTAAATTATCTTGTAATTATAAATGACATTTCAGTTTCACGTGCACACCAGTGGCGGCCACTGAAACATGTTACCTCCAATATTACTTATTATAAAAATAAAAATATTAAGTACCTACTTAGGTTTGCAATAGGAGCTAAAATAGTAGACCCAGAAGTTTTTTTTTGGGAAGAAAGGGGCGATGGTAAAAGGGGGGTATAAAGACCCAAAAACTGGAAACATTAAACCCAAGAGAATTTAATTCTAAATTATAAACTTTCCAGTGCATTAGCTAATTTGCCTCCAGGTTATGGAGTTTAACAACCTTACATTAAATTATACATAATGGGCTCTTGGGGTTTGTAAAATTCAGATCAGGGGCTCATGAATATATTTATAGTTTATGTTAAGGGGTTCAAAAGCTAAGGTCGTATGGTTTGCTTAGGTTTATGGTTTTGAGTTATTTTGGAGTTTGGATAGGTGGCTGTACCTGTTCACGATGACTACTCCAAAGTCATCATGATCTTAAGATGGGGGAAGCAGTCCTTGACGAGTCACCACTGCGATCTAGGCGCCATGTTTCCACCATTTATAAAATAAATCAAATTTGAAATTACTTGAGAATATCTTTTTTTATTGCTTGATAGTTGGTAGGTGCTGCTATCGTTATTACGTATAGTTATTTTCAGCCGAAGGAATTTAATGAATGCAATAAAAAAAGTGTGTAATGTGTACCATTATGGGTGGTAAAAAAGCATACGATATACGTACATTGCTTGAATAAATAATGTAAATTAAAAATGAGCAGCAATTTGACGATTATAACGCATTCAAAAAATTGTTAAAATGTTATTCTGTTTAATGTATTATAGAAGACCCAAAAAACTAAATCTATTTATGACTTGAATTACCATGTAATTGCGGACATCAAAAAATGCTACACCTCTGCAAAAAAAAAAAAGAAACGAACTAAAGCTGACTTTTTTCTTCTTGTTGCCCTTACCGAGATCTCGATTCTACCTTAACAGTTTGTTATTATTATTGTTGGTGTTGGTGTTAAAAAAAGGGTTTAATTGACGCAAATTACTGCAGTCGTTATAACTCGTTCGCGTTTCATCATTTCGTACCCAGGTGAATGGGTTTGACCGCAGTTGTTAACCAGATTATTGAATTAGTACGCTTCTAGAGGCACGCACTCACATACCTCTTTGGTTTGGTTATCCTCCTGTTGAACCGCAGGCTCAATCAACGCTCACAAATGTGCTAATACTTCTTAATAGACCCACATTACGGAATAAAATGCCCAAAAACAAAAAAAAATTGATGAACTCAAAAACCTGAGAAATGCAATTTGAGTTTAGAAATTTATATGATAATTTCTATCTCCAGAAGGCCAAAACCCAAAACGAAACGAACGAGATTAGGGTAAATAATAAAGACATACTGCAAGATTATCGCAATAATCAATGCAATAACAAAATTAAACCCAAGAAGATTTATTGAAAGACGAAGAATAAACGAATATGATAAGGTCATGAACAAGATTTACTGCAAGATTCTTGTGATAACGGAGAATGCAAGAGTAAGATCAAAACCTAGATCAAATTATATTAGAAGATCAAGGCTAAATAAACATTATTAAGGCCGAAAACAAGACTTATTACAAGATTTTCGTAATTAACAACAATGCAAGAACAAGGCCCAAAATAGTATCTCCAGAAGGCTAAAACCCAAGACGAAATGAAGGAAATTAGGGTAAATAATAAAGACATACTGTAAGATTATCGTAATAATCATTGAAATAAGGAAATTAAAACCAAGAACAAGATTAATACGATTAAGATCATGATCACGATTCTCGTAATAACCAAGAATGCAAGAGTAAGACCAGAACCAAGATCAAGTTTTACAGGAATATCAAGGCTAAATAAACATTATTAAGGCCGAAAACAAGACTTATTACAAGATTTTCGTAATTAACAACAATGCAAGAACAAGGCCCAAAATAGTATCTCCAGAAGGCTAAAACCCAAGACGAAATGAAGGAAATTAGGGTAAATAATAAAGACATACTGTAAGATTATCGTAATAATCATTGAAATAAGGAAATTAAAACCAAGAACAAGATTAATACGATTAAGATCATGATCACGATTCTCGTAATAACCAAGAATGCAAGAGTAAGACCAGAACCAAGATCAAGTTTTACAGGAATATCAAGGCTAAATAAACATTATTAAGGCCGAAAACAAGACTTATTACAAGATTTTCGTAATTAACAACAATGCAAGAACAAGGCCCAAAATAGTATCTCCAGAAGGCTAAAACCCAAGACGAAATGAAGGAAATTAGGGTAAATAATAAAGACATACTGTAAGATTATCGTAATAATAATTGAAATAATGAAATTAAAGCCAAGAACAAGATTAACACGATTAAGATCATGATCAAGATTCTGGTAATAACCAAGAATGCAAGAGTAAGACCAGAACCAAGATCAAGTTTTACAGGAAGATCAAGGCTAAATAAACATTATTAAGGCCGAAAACAAGACTTATTACAAGATTTTCGTAATTAACAACAATGCAAGAACAAGGCCCAAAATAGTATCTCCAGAAGGCTAAAACCCAAGACGAAATGAACGAAATTAGGGTAAATAATAAAGACATACTGTAAGATTATCGTAATAATAATTGAAATAATGAAATTAAAGCCAAGAACAAGATTAACACGATTAAGATCATGATCAAGATTCTGGTAATAACCAAGAATGCAAGAGTAAGACCAGAACCAAGATCAAGTTTTACAGGAAGATCAAGGCTAAATAAACATTATTAAGGCCGAAAACAAGACTTATTACAAGATTTTCGTAATTAACAACAATGCAAGAACAAGGCCCAAAATAGTATCTCCAGAAGGCTAAAACCCAAGACGAAATGAAGGAAATTAGGGTAAATAATAAAGACATACTGTAAGATTATCGTAATAATCATTGAAATAAGGAAATTAAAACCAAGAACAAGATTAATACGATTAAGATCATGATCACGATTCTCGTAATAACCAAGAATGCAAGAGTAAGACCAGAACCAAGATCAAGTTTTACAGGAATATCAAGGCTAAATAAACATTATTAAGGCCGAAAACAAGACTTATTACAAGATTTTCGTAATTAACAACAATGCAAGAACAAGGCCCAAAATAGTATCTCCAGAAGGCTAAAACCCAAGACGAAATGAACGAAATTAGGGTAAATAATAAAGACATACTGTAAGATTATCGTAATAATAATTGAAATAATGAAATTAAAGCCAAGAACAAGATTAACACGATTAAGATCATGATCAAGATTCTGGTAATAACCAAGAATGCAAGAGTAAGACCAGAACCAAGATCAAGTTTTACAGGAAGATCAAGGCTAAATAAACATTATTAAGGCCGAAAACAAGACTTATTACAAGATTTTCGTAATTAACAACAATGCAAGAACAAGGCCCAAAATAGTATCTCCAGAAGGCTAAAACCCAAGACGAAATGAAGGAAATTAGGGTAAATAATAAAGACATACTGTAAGATTATCGTAATAATCATTGAAATAAGGAAATTAAAACCAAGAACAAGATTAATACGATTAAGATCATGATCACGATTCTCGTAATAACCAAGAATGCAAGAGTAAGACCAGAACCAAGATCAAGTTTTACAGGAATATCAAGGCTAAATAAACATTATTAAGGCCGAAAACAAGACTTATTACAAGATTTTCGTAATTAACAACAATGCAAGAACAAGGCCCAAAATAGTATCTCCAGAAGGCTAAAACCCAAGACGAAATGAAGGAAATTAGGGTAAATAATAAAGACATACTGTAAGATTATCGTAATAATAATTGAAATAATGAAATTAAAGCCAAGAACAAGATTAACACGATTAAGATCATGATCAAGATTCTGGTAATAACCAAGAATGCAAGAGTAAGACCAGAACCAAGATCAAGTTTTACAGGAAGATCAAGGCTAAATAAACATTATTAAGGCCGAAAACAAGACTTATTACAAGATTTTCGTAATTAACAACAATGCAAGAACAAGACCAAAATAATTATATCCAGAAGGCTAAAACCCAAGACGAAATGAACGAAATTAGGGTAAATAATAAATACATACTGCAAGATTATGGCAATAATCAATGCAATAACAAAATTAAACCCAAGAACAAGATTTATTGGAAGACGAAGGATAAACGAATATGATAAGGTCATGAACAAGATTTACTGCAAGATTCTTGTAATAACCGAGAATGCAAGAGTAAGATCAAAACCAAGATCAAGTTATATAATATAATTTTTAGTTACATCATATAATAAAAATTTTTTTAATAATTTTGAAGTTACTACCCCTTTCCTCATGAACGCGTAGATGTATTAAATTGAAATTCATATCAAATACTCAGGTCTATAATACCTTTAAGCTGTAACAAAATCAAACTTCTATGTCAACGCAATCAAAAGAAACAGCAATTTAAGCCGCATATTTTCAAACTCGCAACTACTCGCAAGGGAATCAAAACCTAAAGGGTACTTCCAGTCGATTTACAATCTTGAAATTTGGCATGAAGCAATGTTTTATAGCACATATAAAGGAAACATTTCGAAAACCTTAAATTTTTAGTTACATCACATATATACCCACAGGTTTGTACTCGCACTCGCACTTGGCCAGTATTTTTTTATTTTATTCTTATTTCTTACTTATGCGGTTGTAGTCTAAATTTGCTCAGGTAGTCTACGATGTACGTTGTTGGAAACCATTTCTCTCACTAAATTTATCGGGGTGTATGAAGGCTACAATATCATTTAATTTTGTATTGAAACGGTCGTGTGTAGAGACAAATACAATTTGTATTCAGGTAGTAAGTATGTTCTGGAAAGCTGGAAAAGTACGCACCTCGGAGGCAAAATCGGTTCCTTCACTCGATCACCAACAACGGTGTGTTGTGTGGTGGTGGCCATCGAAGGAACTCTCACTTCTTTTATGGCGAACTGAAACCGGCTGCTCACATGCATGCATGCATACTTTACTTACTTATGTACATGAATGCTCATACGTTCTATGCACACTTGTACTTTATTTTACAGCACACTTTTACAAATGCTATTTGTTGCGTTCTTTCATAGGTAGGTATTTCTAAACACTCCGACAGGAGTTAAACGAAGAATTCTTCTTGCTAAAAGAACGTAATGTTACTTCAATAAGTGTGTTTGTGCCTTGTTTCAGTCAAGTTTATTTTTGACGTAGGTATATCAAGCTAGCACGACAAAGTTATTTTTCCGATTTCTGACTTGCACTATAATTTGTCGCTAATTTGTTAACAAATTCAAAAATTTGTCGCTCGTGCCATTTAGTCATAATCACACATAACCTATTTCGAAAAGGAATGTCGTAGGATATTACTGTAAAGGCCATAATTTGTCGCTAAAGGATGACACATTTAATGAATTTGTCACTAGTCTTATCTCCAGCTGATAAGCGAAAGAGTGCTGGAAAACCATCAAACAATTAATCAAGGAGTTCTTTGTTACATTTGTTTTAAGAGACCAGATTTATTTGCCAATTTTTTTAAATTAGGTTTCCCCCTGTTTCCCCCAAGTCAGAAATCGGAAAAATAACTTTGTCGTGTTGGCTTGATATACGTCTATTTTTGTTTTGAACTCTTCATGAACTCTTAACTTAATAACAGGGAAATCGTTAATCGACTATCAAAATATCATTGTAACAAATCTAAGAAAATCTTGAAGAATTAACGGTTTGAGCAGAAATTTTTTACATTCCCAGTTTCTTTATCAATAAATCAATAATGGATAGGTGTGCATTTTAAAAAGTTGTAGCATATCAATAATAAAAGTCAGCGTGAAACAATTTAAAATATTTGTGTGCTGTATGTAATTTTTATGCAGATATTATAATAGATGCAAATACATTTATAAATTCTGCAAATATTTACTTTGTTTTCTGCGACATTTTGCGAATTTTAGGTGTGTTCTGTTCTGATGCCGAGCGGTCAAATCCAACAACTGGACAGGGCAAACAAAATTCCTTTATTTATTGGTGTCTTTGACTTTTAAGGACCTTTTTTTTATTCCGCGTGGTTTAAGGCTTTCTCATTTAAATCACGAATTAAAAAAGCAAAAACACGTTTAACAGGTACAGCTCAAACCTTTTATTAAAAAAAACTGATTTCTCAAAAATTTAACAAGTCAAGATTTTTCTCTTTGTCTTTGTAATTTGATACCAGGTTAACAATTCACAACAAGTGTGTTGACCGAATTTTTAACGATTAGTAATGCAGGCAGTTACGATTAACTGTTACGTTATGTCGTCTTTTGCATTATTGTATTGTATTGTATTGTATTGTATTTGGTCCCATAGTCGTGGCATAACAATGGTAATGCGCAGGTGGAATTATTACAGACACACTTGTTCTAAATTCGTGTCTAAAAACATTGATTGTGTCACCAGCTAACGCAATGTATGTTAATCAATGACCTTTTGGTGCTTAAGGTAAAAGGAACTCCTACTCCCATTTCTTATATTACTATCAGCAAGGCGACAATATTTCTTTATTTTTATGTTTTAAATGAATAACACCATATTTACTTAATTATCTATCTGTTTCTGTATTTATATCACCCTCTAATACAACACTGACTCATCATCTTGCGCCTTCTTGTATTTATTTTGTGATTAGAGTTCTTGACATTTTTCACAACATTTCTTGTATATGTAGGCTTAGAAAACCTAATGCGCCGCCACTGGTTGTAGCCCGCGGCGCTCAGGCAGCGAGCTATACTAAGGAGCAGCTTTGCTAATAACACAGGACTCGTATATTATTATGCAGTGACCTGAATATTGCATGTTTAGCACAACACTTTTGTTTAGGTAATTGCAAAAGAATTTAGGTATAAACGAGATATTAATAGAAAATTGAATATTGATAACATAATATTCGCGTTGAAATTCAAATTATTGGTTTTATATTTGAATACGTAATTAGCAGTTTATTTAAATAAGTAGGTATCTTAATCCTTGGCTCATACCATAAATAAAAAAAAAGATAATTTTCGGCTATTTCTTTTATTTTAGGTAGCAACAAAATTTATTTATGATTGTATCACGGGTAATTTGCCAGTCTAATTTCTAAATAGACATTATTATCAGCAGGGTGAACAACCTGAATGAACCTGAATGTGATTTTCCAGGCATGTAACACATTAATGTCTAAGACAGTATGTCTTCCTGTCAACAGGCGGTTCTGCCCAAAGAGACAATGGCTTTCCAAATTTGAATTTACAGCACGTACTGGCTTGCTACAACGTGTACTTCGTTGGTACCTGAAGGAATCGTAACTAGCGGTTTTTTGAACTTGAGGAATTTTCAAACTGGGTTGGGGCCCTCACAAAAAACGAATCACTCGATAAATGAATATGTATATCGATTGACACATTGTAACAGTTACCAATTGATCCAAAAAAAGATAAAAACATCATAAGAAAGACATATCTATCTTTAAAAACAAAAAATATTTTGTTAATCTATCTTTTTTAATATAACTATGATCAGGAGTCTTCAAAAGTGACCTAATGGGTTCCATAACTTGATTAACTACCGAATATTCACGACCAGACCTTTTGGCAGAACTATTAATACAGTTAAACCAAAAGATTTGCTTAATTTATCTAAATCTTGTTATAAGAATAGTTCAGCAGGAATTTCAAGAATTTATTTTACCAAGAAACTTTCCGTTCTAAAATCAAAATTAAAAAAGAACATTGAGAGGTGACCTAGAGGTGGCTGATAGATCCTATAAACTGACGAAAGTTTTGGTATTTTGATCAATCTGTTTTGACAAAACTATCGTTTAAGTTAAGCAACAGAATTCGGCATAATTTGTCTAAATCTTCTTACAAAACTTCCATGAGGATATTACGAATTAAGGGAAACTCGTGACATATTATTTTACCAAGAAACTTTTGGTGTTCAAGTCAACAGAAGTATGTATCCGTCAGTCACCCACAGGTTACTCCTGAAGGTTCCAGTTTCCTAGGGGTGACAGATGGATCGGGTAAGCTGATCAACCTTTACTATTCTTTGTCAAAAGTATCGATTAAGTTAGCCAACGAAATTTTGCGTAATATCTCTAAACCTTCTCACATAAAAAGCTTCAGCAAAAATTCCACAATGATTTTTCAAATCTCAAGAAATTCATGATTCCTTATTTTACCAAGAAACTTGTGGTGTTGAAGTCAAGGAAAGCATATATCCATTAGTTACCCCAAGGCATCCCTGAAGGTTCCGATGACCTAGGGGTGACAAATGGATCGGATAAGTTGATCGACCTTAAATATTCTTTGTCAACTTCTTTGTCAAAAGTACCGGTAGAGTTAAGCAACGAAATTTTGCATAATTTGTCTAAACCTTGTCACAAAAACACCTCATGAAAAATTCCTTAAAGGTTTTATGAATCTCGAGAAATTCGTGATTGTTTATATTTGGTACTGTAGTCAATGGAAATAACGTTCATCCGTTCGAACGTATCGAATTAGCACTTGCTCGATTTCTTTTTATTATGAGCAAGAAGTTGTCAAACTAATGAATACATGATATTTTTATTGAATCATAAAGACGACATTTGTAAAAACCTAAAAAGAAATTTGTGGTAGTATGGATTTGCGACAGGTATCGTCGACATGATCTTTTTCAAAACCATCTATTGCTTGTATTAGACCAGTGACCTCTCTAATAACAATAAATCCTGACCACTACAAGCATTTTTAACTGTCATTCGATTATGACAAAAAAGCTGTATGGTAGATGTTACTGTTGGCATTTTGTACCTACCTAGTACAATAGTACAAAAAGTCCGCAAAATTTTGATCTAGATTAGTCAAACATTCCCCATCAGACCGAGTGCAACACATCTTCTTTTTGTGTCCATACCAAGCATACGTGGTCTCTTCAGCATTCAACCTTTAACAATGGAAAATCCGTCTGACTAATACTTGTATATATATTTAGGTAATGTAATACCCGTTGAATCTAATCAGCAAACAGTTAAGTTAATGAACGACTCATGTCGTTGCCTACCAGGATTAAATAAATTAGGTACATGTGTAGCTATTTAAATTTACGTTCCTAGCAAAATATGGAAGATCAACATGAGACAACGTTAACTTACTGTGGGTGTGAATGGAGGTCTAAATTTATGTCTCTCTGCGTCGAGAGTTCAACGTTCGATAACGAAAGGAAACCACAATATTGACGATGAATTTTAGTCACGTTCTTAAGTATAGTAAATACACGTCATTTAGAGGAGTTTGCACCCAAATTTGTCATTAAATAAACAAGAAAAAGTTTTCCCATTAATTTACTGTTTGAATGCTCTAATATCTGGTTGGTGCTTCAATTAAACCAAAGATAAGGTACAAAATAACAAAAGAATTCAAGTTCCAAGGAATTGTACAGGTGCTACATATCGTTTTAAAAACATTCGTCACAAGAAACTTATTTAATATCCTCAATTACAGAATGTCCATCAATTGGTAGATAATAAATCGCACTTGTTATTACATATACAAACTGCTAAAACCACATATCTACAAAAAATGACAGCTGTCAAATATCGTTCTAAAAACATTGACCTCAAAAATTTAACATGGTTTACTGGAGAGGTCTACCTTTTTAAATAAGAGAAATTGAAAGTTTCTGAACTTCCTCAAAATATAATTGGACAATATTACTTTAACACAAAATGCGGGAAACTTGAAACATTAGTATCCGAAAACTTTTTAAAAAGTAGAAACAGAAGTTTACAAATTTATTTTCAACTTTAACGGGCATATACAGTTGAAAAACGATTGTAGTATGATGTTTTTTATTAACTATTCAAATATGACATCTGTCAAATATCGTTCTGAAAACATTGGTTTCGAAAATTTTTAAATGCAAATTTATTCTAAACTTTAACTAACATATACAGTGATAAAAACGACTTAAGTATGCTGTTTTCTTATTAACTATTAAAATAAGACACTTGTCAAATGTCGTTCTAAAAACATTGGTGTCGAAAATTTAATATCACAAATTGCAGCGAGATTGCCACCATAAACAGGAAAAATAGAAATTTGTAAAACCCTTTAGAACTTTCTTTGATGGTCATGATAAAGTCAATTTTTTACAAAATGCAAAAACGGACAAACTGACGTTTTCGCAATTAACGAAATTTGACATATGCTACATTCCGTTCTATAAATGTTAGCTTCCAACTATCTTCACAGCCTACTGCAGCAGGAGTCAATGATGGCATTTTTAGACTCTCAACGTTTATTGTAAGGGTAACTCAACACAAAACACGAAAATGATGCTTTTGTATAATGTAATAACCCATTTGGTTTTCGATTACCGCCACGTTAACAATGTTTGTTACTTTGTTCCATGTGCGCGAAGTTCTGGTTACATAAAAATAATTTTAATTCGACAAGGTATCCTTCCAGTACCTACTACCTACCAACCTACGAACAAGAACAATGTTGCTTTCTTCGGTTACACCACGGTAAAACTAAATCATTGTCGATCTTTTTATTGATGCAATAAAATTGACAGTTAACAGGAAATTCACGATAAACATACAATTACGTCATTGGGGCGGTATATAAACGTAAACACCGTAATAAAGATCTAGTCTATAAATAACGAAATTTCGATCGCCAATGTACGAAAAAAGAGATCAATGATCGGTCAAAAAGGAATCCTTTATATTATACATCTATGTGTAATTATAAGGTACATTAGCAACTCAGCTATTGACACGTCTATACACAACTATTCCTTACACTAACAGGCTATTAAGCCTTATTATCCCGAGATATTTTACACTACGAAATCTTACGTTGCAAATTTTAAATAACATCATAAAAGTTTAATAACTACGTAGAATGTACCCACGAACGTTATATTATTAAATAATTAGGAGCGAAAAAATAGCGTGTTCGAAGATTTCTAAATTGTAATCTAGTTTTTGTTAAATTCTTTAGACTTGCAATTCATAAAATATAATTATAACAAAATTTTATTAATACCCCCTCGTTATAAATTTGTTTAAGGGTTTAAAAATGCCATTATTGATTTGTAAAATGACAGAAGTGCTACAAATGTTGTGATAAAGTTTTAAGGCTGACTTTTTTAGAACGTTATGTAGCACCTGTCAAATTTCGTTAGTTAGGAAACCGTCAGTTTGCCTATTGTTGTATTTTATAATAAATTAGCCCTGCAACATAGGATATTAAATTTTTGAGCCTAATGTTTGTAGAACCATATTTGAAAAATGTCAATGTAATGGAAAAGCGGCTTATTTAAATCATTTCGGTAATTTATGGTACATAAATATTAACTGCTCATTAACGTTTAATGAAATTTCAATTTTCGTTTGCTACAGTGACATATGTTAAATTTTCGACACTAATGTTTTTAAAACAATTTATATCAACAGTCAATTTTCTTGTATTTTGTGTTTTTGTTCAATAAAGTGTCAGGAAAGTTTAGCAACCATTATTTTCCTTAGTGGGAAGTCTTGTTTCGTTACCTATACTAATGTTTTTAGAACAGTATTTGACAGCTGTCAAATTTCGTAGGTTAGATAACTATTTCCTTTATTGGTTTTTTTATTTTGTATTTATCATAAGATCTCAATAAGGCCCTGAATGTCTAAACTGTTACTGGTGGTGTTACATTTTCGAGGCAAATGTTTTAGAACGACACGTAGCACCTGTTAAATTTCGCCTGTCCACTGTTTCCTGTTTCTACAATTCGTCCTTATATCTTTATTGGCTAATTGCCTACATTTTGTACAAAAACTCTACATTGTTAAACCATTACATACGTACTTAATTTAATGTGTACATAATTAATTTTATTTTCGCGGCATAAAGTTAAGTCATTCTGTCCAGTCTTACCTCATTGCGTACTTAATAAAAGGTAATTACCAAGGTACTAAGTCATTAAGGAAGAGAATTTTTAAGAGAAAAGGACAAATTTAGTAGGAAGTAAGGCGGCAAAGACCATTAATCCTTGCACATTTTCTGATTTGCTAATTTATTTAATAAATACTCACGGTAACATTATAACAAATTATTCTCTTTCGTGGATAAATACATCAGAAGTTGTATCTGCGATATAAAACGAAATTGCGGTTTTACTTTTCTATTTTTTGTTTTATTTTTGGAATGGAAATATATTAAACACGCTTTGCTAGGTACATGTAGGTTACAGATTCAGTGACAAACACATTCATATAATAACCGAGGCAATTTAGACAAGAAAGTGAAATGTTATTCAAGGCTGAAACAGTATATGTAAGTGTTTGTATCTTTGTGTTCAGTTGGGTAGGCACGACGCCACCGGCATGAGCCAATTGCGTTCATTCTTTGCTTTGTTTTATTTAATACGCTTATTGCACGAATTTTCCCAACAATTTCTCTTTTTAAATGAGATAATTATTTTCGCCTAATTCCGTCGCCACGCTGAGTATGTAGAGTAACAACTCAGCAAATACTGACGAGAACAAAAGTGTCTATCCAACAATTTCTTCAATTGATTACAATCATTATGGAGAGCTAGGGATTTGAGAACAAAACTGTGCACTCAGTAGCGACTCGTGGATACATTTATTTGTAAGCCAAAAGAAATATATAGGGTTAATTATGCCACTTACCTAACGATACTTCAACAAAATCAAAAACAACACTAGTTATAAGACCAGAGCAGAAACATAATGATCTTAGTCTCTGCTGTTTAAGAACCTTTAGTAAATATTAAGAGTGGCAATTTTAAACAAGATCAAGAAGATGATGAGCGAGATTAAGGCTCCGATATCAAAGACTTGGTCTTTATATTTGTAACTGTAAGAAGATTTAAATGAAGACTGAGAAACTAAACTTCATTATCATGATCTTGGTCACTGTCATAAATTTCTAAGAATCTACACTAGGAAATGGTAACTTTCAGTTTTGTAATTCATTGGCGGCATTGGCTTAAATAAGAACAAGATGAATATTTGAAAGACGAAGCCTTCATCTTCACGGTGTTGGTTACTGATTTTGCAACTATTATTTACAGTTTGGTAGGAATTGACAGTGGGAATGATGAGATACTTCAAGAAGGCTAAGATGAAGACTTAAGACACTAATCTTCATTATCATGGTCTTGGTCACTGTCTTGTTTAATGATTATTTAAAAATTGGAAGGAATCTACAGTAGGAAATGATGATTCTTAATTTTGTAAGTCATTGGCGGCAAGAAGTTCTTAAATGAGACAAAGATGAAGACTTAAAAGACTAAGGTTTCATATTCAAGGTCTTGGTTTATGTCTTTGCACCTATTATTCACTGTTTAGTAGGAATCGACAGTGGGAAATGATAAGATACTTAAAGAAGACTAAGTTAAACTCTTGAGAGACTAATCTTCATCATCATGGTCTTGGTCACTGTCTTGTCCTATGATTATTTACCAATTGGAAGGAATCTACAGTAGGAAATGATGAATCTTAATTTTGTAAGGCATTGGCGGTAAGAGACGCTTAAATAAGACCAAGATAAAGACTTCAAAGACTAAGGCTTCATCTGTAAGGTGCTGGTTCCTGTCTTTACAACTATTATTCATAGTTTGGTAGAAATCGACAGTGGGAATGATGAGATACTTAACGAAGACTAAGTTAAAGTCTTGAGAGACTAATCTTTATCATCATGGTCTTGGTCACTGTTGTCTGTAATGATTATTTACAAATTAGAAGGAAACTACAGTAGGAAATGATGACTCTTAATTTTGTAAGTCATTGGCGGCAAGAAGTTCTTAAATAAGACAAAGATGAAGACTTAAAAGACTAAGGTTTCATATTCAAGGTCTTGGTTTATGTCTTTGCACCTATTATTCACTGTTTAGTAGGAATCGACAGTAGGAAATGATAAGATACTTAAAGAAGACTAAGTTAACTCTTGAGAGACTAATCTTCATCATCATGGTCTTGGTCACTGTCTTGTCCTATGATTATTTACCAATTGGAAGGAATCTACAGTAGGAAATGATGACTCTTAATTTTGTAAGGCATTGGCGGTAAGAGGCGCTTAAATAAGACCAAGATAAAGACTTCAAAGACTAAGGCTTCATCTGTAAGGTGCTGGTTCCTGTCTTTACAACTATTATTCATAGTTTGGTAGAAATCGACAGTGGGAATGATGAGATACTTAACGAAGACTAAGTTAAAGTCTTGAGAGACTAATCTTACCAACATGGTCTTGTTCACTGTCGTCTGTAATGATTATTTACAAATTGGGAGGAATCTACAGTAGGAAATGATGACTCTTAATTTTGTAAGGCATTGGCGACAAGAGGCTCTTAAATAAGACCACGATAAAGACTTGAAAGGCTAAGGCCTAATTTTTAAGGTCTTGGTTTATGTCTTTGCAACTATTATTCAGTTTGGTAGAAATCGACAGTGGGAAATGATAAGTTACTTAAAGAAGGCTAAGATGAAGACTTGAGAGACTAATCCTTACCAACATGGTCTTGTTCACTGTCGTCTGTATTGATTATTTACAAATTGAAAGGAATCTACAGTAGGAAATGGTGACTCTTAATTTTGTAAATCATTTATGGCCTTCAATGCCTTGTTTTTTGAATTTGCAATTTGGTAATAATTGACAATGGAAAGAGGTAAGATACTTAAGGAAGGCCAAGATGAAGACTTATGAGACGAAGGCTACTTCTTCCCCAAAGCCTTCGTGTTTGTTTTGTCGCTATTTCGGTTTCTTGTGGGTTTTCGACATCCTGGTGGAAACAACAAAAGCCCACATACCACGCAACTGATGATTAGAGTAATCTGGTAAAGACTGTAACTGTATGATGTTTGTGTGAAGTACAGAAGTTGAAATATTGGCCAGATTTTTGTGGCAAGAGTATCCGGTTGCGTGGTTTGTATAAGGAGCTGGTATGATAGTAAACAGCCATGGTCCGTCCATGGATAATAGACTTACCGAGCCAGCTGTTCTTATGTAAGAACAAGGTAGACATTCACTTATTGCAAAGCTGTCATTCTGTTTCAGTATGCGCTGCAAACGACCATCGTTCGTTCGAACGTCCGTGTACCAGTCGCTTACCAACAGCTCCTTCGTCATGGTCTCTCCCTCTTGAGTATTAGCTCGTTTGTCGCTGGCTGGCTTAGTTAGCTAGTGCCGTTCGTTTCTCTCTCCAAATAGCTCTCATTATTATTAGTTAGTTCTTCTGTTCGTGTCTGCTACTGCAATAAAGAAAGTGCTCCGATCGTGCCGTGAAAGTTTTTCGTCTTCTTTCATCGTCGCAGTCCGTCGCCAATACGTTTTCTAATCCATACATAAGTAATAAACATACGAAGAACTAATGACACACATAATAACCGTATGATTTCACGAAAACTTTGATTGTACGTTTAGTGTTCGACTAATTAAATTGGTGTTAAGACACAGCTGTGCGCGATTTCGTGACAATATGGCGCCAGAATTTCGCTCAGTTTCGTAAAAACTCTCCTCCCGCACACCTTGTGAAACGACCAGCAGTTGCTTAGTTAGTCTCGCTAATATGGTTGTGTTGTTCTGTTAACCTTGAGGCCGTTCTACATTGCTGCCGCTGAGACGATGATGTCTCGAAGGAATATGTTGTCCAAGCTGGAGGACCATGGCCAGCCTTCCTCCAGCTCCCAGCAGCCCCAGGAGGAAGAGGACATATGGTACCGTAAGGAGGTCCTCTTCAGAGATCACATACAAGAGGTATTGGAAAAGTGGTCCAAGATCGATGACGAAATTTGGGCGAAAGTGATCATTTTCGAAAAGAACCGTCGCATTGCAAAAGCTTACGCTCGTGCTCCAGTTCTTACAGTAAACGGATCGAACGATGGGTTCGATGGATTTCGGATAGGGTTGTGTGGTTTTGACAATCCATTTCGAGATCGAAAAACCGAAGAGATCAAGATGCACATAGGTCATGGGGTGAAGATCAAGATGGACGAATCAGGCAACATCCTCATCAAGCGCCTCTCCAGGGGTAACGTGTATGTCAAAGATACCACCGATGGAGGTGATAACGCTTTAGGAAAAGACATTGTCGACCTCCCAGGATGGTCTTTAGAACCCGTGAAACCTTTCAAACTTTTCGACATGAAAAAGTTTCACAGTAACGTTAACCAGGAACTCAGGAGTGCGTATCCTGATCGTAAAAAGTTGGAGTTTCAGTGTCTAAATGCTGTAACGTTCGTTAAAGACAGTTCGGACGTGTTAGACTGCCCCGTGTGGATTTTGGTGATAAACATAGTCGCATTAGAAATGTTAAAGTCTAAAGTACCCCCCTATTACAAAACGGGTGGTGTCAAGCAGAGGCCGCGTTTGCTCAATCCCGACGAAGATCCTTATAGTATGATAGGAAATGTTAATTCGTACGCAAAATTCAGATTACCAGTCATGCCAAACGGTAGCAACTTCGGAGTTCCCCGAGAACCGAGAGAGTTGTACTTCAGGTCCGGTGGTCAGTCGCTGATGTCGAGACCCAGGCCGACTGATAGACCCCCGAAATTACCACCAAGGGACAATATGTTGCCGTTTAAGATTCCAGAACCGGACTACGAAGACGTTGACCCTAAAAGCGTCCAGCATGTCGATGCTAAAAATAAGCAGAAGAAAAAGAACAGCAAGGAAGACAAATACGAGAATCCTTACTATTGCGGACTCGGAGTCAAGATACCAAACTTTATTCTGAAAGCGAAATCGAAGGATGTTAAGCATCATTGAAACGGGTGCGACAGAGACGAGCCTAGTGCTAGAAAGAGAAACGGCGGGATCGAAAGAGAAAGTGGCTTGTATACTGGAAGCAGTTTTGCAAGTGTACCGCAATTAAAATAATAGGTGTAGAAATGAACACATTTATTCATGTGACGGACGAAAAACTGAAAGTTAAAACTCATTGTATTATAATTCCACGGGAACATACTAATTGCACCCATTGGGTGTAAAAAACTAGGATCGAAAGTACTTTTTGGACAATTAGTGATAAAAGTAAAAAAATCCTAATTATTATAAATATTTATTATACGAATGTTACCTTTTTGTAAGAATACAATTGTGAATGGAATGAAAAACGATTTTATAATAATTGTTATTTATACTAGTTATTTGGTAATAATAACTGACTGTGGGAAATGAAAACTTTCGATTTCGTAATTCAATACAACTATTTGTATACGTATGTAAAGTAAAATTGGAAAGAGAAAGTTTGAAGATAATTTTTGGCCAAAGTTTTGTAATACAATCTAATTAAAGGGTAGCGACTAAATACTTTAAATTGTTGTGCAGGTGTGATTTGATTGAAAACAAATATTGTATAGATAAATAATAAATAACATATCTTTTTAAATATCTAATTAAATAAATAATTAAAAAATATGTGGTCTCATTATTTTATAATGCTGTTACTATTTTACATAAACGAAAAAACTTACTTACATACCTTAAGCTGTGCATATTTTATTATTTCAAAATTCATTTAATGTCCTGCCATTACATTCGTTTATATTTCTGTGAAGATAATCCTCTGCAGGAATGTTGTTTTCATATTCACTTATCTCCTAATTACTTCAATATTTTAAGGCTGTTCAACCCCGTTTCTGTTTATTTAAATCTACGTAAATAAAGCCACAGAATTTTTTGTCGGCATCTTCCTTATGAACTTATGATTAACACAAGCATATCGAAGTAGGCGTTTGAGATGTACGTACAGGTGTCCCAAACAAAAATAAGTACAACGAATATCATCATCAGAGGTGTCTGATTAGCCTAAGAAAAAATTGACAAATATTTATCTAGCTCCGGTGTTTGATTATTAACTACGAGTCTTAAGCATGTAAGAGCCGAATAATTTCCATTTTATTGGGCTTGTCTCATAGTAACGAAAAGAAATCTACGAATAAACATATACATATGATGTACCTACTGTCTGTCACACAAAAAATTTACAGGTATTGTATAAGCATACAGTTTGTACCAATTAAGTAAACGTTTCTAAAGGATCTACACGTTTTAGTTTTGAGATTTGATCTCTGTTTTAATAATAATTATCAACAATTACTTGAACGCCGATTGAGTTCTCGTTGGTACTCTTTAGGCACTAATAACTACAAAGTGCCAAACATGTATGAACTTTGATCTCTAGTTCATCTTATATGTGTCAAAAATTAAACTGGTTAATAATGGAACTACTATTATTAATATTAAGTTTTTGTTACAACCCACTATAGGAACTAAAGAGTTCTAAACAAATTTGAGATTTGATCTTCATTTTACCACTTGCCATTTTTAACAGTCAACAATAATTGATTTCGTGACATTAAGTAACAGTTGAGTTACATATCTATTAATTTTTGCTAGCACTCATTAAAAACTAATAACTAAAGAGTGCCAAACAACTGAGATTTTGTCTCTATTTCACTCAATAGTTGGCAAAAATTTAATTGTTGACAATAAGTACCAATTGAACTTTAGTTTAGTTTTCGTTAGCACTCATTAAGAACTAATAATTAAAGAGTGCCAAACAATTTTGAAATTTTGTCTCTATTTCACTCAATAGTTGGCAAACATTAAATTATTGACAGTAAGTAACAGTTAAACTTCAGTTCAGTTTTGGTTAGGACTCATTAAGAACTAATAACTAAAGAGTGTCAAACGCTTTTGACATTTGATCCCTGTTTTGCCTAACAATCGAGAACAATGAATTGAATGACGCTAGTGATGTTGTTGAGTATTTAAGCAAGTAAGTGTTTATAAGCACTTATTAGTATTAAGTGTTTTATTAGAGTACCAAATGCCTCAAAAATCTAAAGAGCAATATAATTTACAACAAAATAGACACTTACAGAAAATAATTGTTGAGATCTGATTACTCGTAACTTAGTAAGAGTGTCAAACACCTTTGATATTTTGTCTCTATTTTACTCGACAGTTGGCAAAAATTAAAATGTTGACAACAAGTAACAGTTGAACTTCAGTTCAGTTTTTGTTAGCACTCATTAGAAGCTAATAACTAAAGAGTGTCAAACCCTTTTGACATTTGATCCCTGTTTTACCTAACAATCGACAACAATAAGTTGTATGACGTAAGTGATGTTGTTGAGTAATAAATAAGCAACAACTAAGTGTTTATTAGCCTTACTAGAGTATTAAATGCCTTAAAAAATTAAGTAACAATAGAATTTACAATAAAATAGACACTTACAGAAAATAATAGTTAATTTCCAATTGAGTTTTCGTTAGCACTCTTTAGGAACTCATAACTAAAGAGTGTGAAACACTTTTGAGATTTTTTCTTTATTTTATTCGACAGTTGGCCAAAATTAAATTGTTGACAGTAAGTAAACAGTTGAACTTGAGTTCAGTTTTCGTTAGCGTTAGCACTCTTTAAGAACTCATAACTAAAGAGTGCCAAACAACTTTGAAATTTTGTCTCAATTTCACTCAATAGTTGGCAAAAATTAAATTGTTGGCAATAAGTAACAGTTGAACTTCAGTTCAGTTTTTGTTAGCACTCATTAAAACTAATAACTAAAGAGTGTCAAACACTTTGAGATTTGATCTCTATTTTACCTAACAATAGACAACAATGACGCAAGTATATTGTTGAGTAACAATTTAACTTACTATTAATACTAAGTAAGTACTGTAAATCTAAGCAATAACAAAAATTGATACAACAGACATATATACAGAAAATAATAGCTAATGTTTCTTTTGGCACTCTTTAAATACCAATAACTATTATAGAGTGTCAAATACTTTTGAGATGCGATCAATGAGTTTAACTGACGTAAGTAACGACATTAAGAAACAATTAGACTACAACTGAGTATTGTGAGCTCCTTTTAATTAACAGTTAGTTACCGAAAAGTGTCCCACACATTTTCCTTATCGTAATTTCGAAATATTTCGGTGTATATTAAACTAACGGCTAGCTATTGATGATTATAATCAGTAATTTTAAGTTGTTTGTGTTTAAACTTGTTTACCAATGTGTTTCTGTTATCTTGATTATGTATTTTGAACAAAAAAGCGGCGGATCCAAATTTTGTCAAAAAATCCAATGGCCTTTTAATTATTGTTAATATTAATTTAGTATTAGTAAAAATACTTTTGTGACTAACTGCATTTTAAAGTAGTGAGAGTATAACTAGTCGGTCTGCCTTGACATTTCCCCTTACCTTACTTCACCTTTGCCGATTACGAATTGCTCGAAGCGCAGGTATTTCTGGACTTACTGATTCACTTTTCAAACAAGAGAAACCGTTTTAAAGTTCAAGCAAATTCTTTTAATAAATCTCATCATCATTCGTCTACTAATACTTATACAAAATTTACATAACATTATACTGTTGAAATTTTCTTTTGTATCGCAAAATTTTAAATATATGAATATACTACAACTTTACCTCACATTTTGGGGAAGACAGAGGGTAAAAAAGGGTTAAATTTAGTGAAAACTCAAAATGCCATACACTCCTCAAATTGTTAACAATAGATAATAATATACATGATAGGCCAAAGTGAAAGATCCATCAAAAACGTATTTAATAAATATTTGTTTTAATTAAAATAAATTGCAAAATTGATGGGTCTTTAAGTGGCGATGCATTTATTAAAATTTCAATGCTTTCTTAATTTAGTAATGGTATGATTATAAATAAGTCAACAACGTGTAATTTTTTGCTACATCAAAAATTACCATAGGATTAACGTTAGAATCAGTATCTTAAGCCAATGTATATGATAATGTGGTGACATGCAGAAGTTTGTAGCATTTTTGTACCTAATTACTTTAAATATTACTCGCTGGCTATCTTTATAGGAACATAAAATAAATAGTCAATAGGCTGTAAACCTGTCAATATAAAATCAACTATGCCACAAACGTTATTTTCGGTTTTTAAAGTTAAAATGAATAAAATAATTACTATAAATTTCAAAGAGACCTCGTAATATGTCTCCGAAGCGTCCAAATTATCGTAAATCTTCCACTGTTAAATTAAAAAGCATTTTACGCCATTTTAAACCAATCCTTCAACACTACGCGCTTCCATTCACATCAAGAAGTGAAAGTTAGTTATAACTTTTAGCTTTAGTATCTAAGGCATATACTTATATATATATGTAGTAAATTAATTGCTTATTTAGTATCTTAAATATAACGTTTGAGAAAGTCTACGGTAACATATTTACGTTTCACCTTGCAAGGACACCGTCAGGATTAGATGTAATAAGTTAACATAACATAACAGAAAATTGTGTAATTGTATACATACATTTATAAATAAGGTTATTTTATAAAATTTTTTGCTTTTGTAAACAGCTCTGTTTTATCCACTAATGATTTCCACATATTCAAAATAGACATAACAAGATAAATTAATGATTAAAAAGTAATTAGTCACATAATTATAATATTTACGAGCCCAATAAAAATAACTTTTGTTATCTATTGTGTAGGTATCAAAGTTGAAATTCATTATAATAATAAAAGCATTTTTGGGGCTCAAATATACAACAGAGGAGGTGGCCGAGGTTCGATTCTTGGCCAGTGCAACATTTTTTTTATTTGTTTCTTTTTTCTATATACTTAGCTGTAGATATTTCGTTCCTTGATTGCATATTCTAACTAGAATTCTTTCTTTTTATACATAATAATTCCTCATAAATTAAACATTAGGATTAACTTTTCCTAAGAAGCTGACAACAACCATGAGGATTTGCGATATTTTTTTACGCTATTAGTATGTAACGGTCGCCAGAGCATTAGCAAATAAATTAGCAACTTTCTTGTAGCTTGTAGTCATCATCGCTAAACCAAAAAGCGAACAGTGAATCCGAAGGATTTTACGTCTTATTGGCACAAAACTGGAGATGACATCATGTCTTTGGAAGCAACTCGTTCGAAGTATTTATCACGTCTTCATTTGGCGAAAGCGTCATGATTTTGTAATTCCGTCAAATTAATAGATATTATTCGGATATTTAACGCAAAACCTATTAATAAATTGAACGGAGATTGATTGTCGTGTCTTGTCTTAAAATAATAAAAATGTTTCACCACTTATAGGCTTGTTGAAAGACAATGACGACAAAGGCACCCGCCAAGTGAATGGTTTGAATAATTTGGATATGATTAGGAAATTAAAATATTTATTTTTTTAAACGCTGTAATGGATACTGTTTCCACTGATTATTATTTATTTACAATCACAAACAGTGAATTTATACTTATATCTCCCTGTTTATGTAACTTGTTTTATCTATACATAGACTGACCAGTTTCTAGTAGTAAGAGAAGTAGTAAATTGAACAAAAAAGTTATATATACATCTCCACACATAAAGAAAAAAAAAAAAGAACAACCTATAAATTTTTATTATTATATATATAAACTAATCACTTCCCTTCTTCTTCCCTTATACTAATTTTATTGCTATATTTCCCTCCCCCCTTTCCACACCTCTCCTTTTTTTAAATTGTTTCGATAGGGCCGGACCACTACCATCCGCATTTATTATCCTTCCAAGTTCCTCCCTCTCATTCTTCCCCGTTACTTCTTCTAATACATGCTCCATTGATTCACTCTTCACAATCTCTTACCTTCTTCCATCCAAAACTTATTCTCATTACATTTATTCCCCGTTCTGAATTTAGCTTATTATCTCTATACATTTTCCTTCTCTGAGATATCCTGGCACCTCATCCCCTTGCCATTCTACCCATAGAAACTCCCTCATACCTTTCGCGTATCTGGATTCCCATATTTTTCTCAAGTCCTCACGTCTGACTATTTCATTACATCTTTTCCCAACCATCCTACTAACATTCAATTCCTTTCCTTTCCACTCTTCCATTTGTTCTTTAATTACTACCATTTCTGTTAAGGCCTTATCCCTTTCCACATTATATTTATTTTATTTTCCTATCCCCAATATATTTTTCTTCCATATCTCTTTTCTTATATTCCCTTCCGGTAATTCCCCCAATTTTTCTTCATATTTTACAGCCCTCCTTCTAGTATCTTCCACCATTTCCCCACATTTTGTTTCCCTTATTAAAATGCAGTCTGGGGTACTTCTTTCTAAGCGCAACACCCATTTTATATACCTTTTATAGATATT
Organism: Agrilus mali; assembly: GCA_029378335.1. NCBI lineage: Eukaryota > Metazoa > Arthropoda > Insecta > Coleoptera > Buprestidae > Agrilus > Agrilus mali. The sequence continues at coordinate 8,976,281 of CM055663.1, read as the reverse complement.
TTCTACTATTCTATACTCTCTCCATCCCCATATCTCGACTCCAAAGTCTATACTTACTAAGGTTTTAAATAGTACCACCCTTCTTTCCCAGTTATTTCTGCACAATTTATGTCCTATTTACCATATTCTCCCCGGAAATGAATTTGCTTTAGTTGCTTAGTTACTTATGTGCACCTCGTCTTTGTTGTTTTCTGTTAGCATGTACCCCCAAGTAGTTGCAATTTTGAACCCTTTCTATCACCTTCCCCTTCCTTCTCAATTCCTCTTTCTCTTTTCTTTTCCTACCTCTTATTTCACCAAAAACTATTATTTTGTTTTTTTCACCATTCAACTGTAAGTTTTGCTTCTCCAAGTATTTTTCCAACTTGTTGTCATTTCCCTCATTGCACCCCAACTTGTCGCAATTAACGCTATATCATCCGCGTACGATATTGTACATACCTTTTTCCTTCCTTTAACTCTTCCCCCCTCATTTATTTTACTTATTGTTTCTTCTAAATCACTTATATATATGTTAAATATCTGTGTGCTTATCTTGCACTCCTGTCTAACCCCTTTTCCAATCTACATTTCCTTGCTCTCCCCCTTACTGACCAGTTTCTATTTATACTATTATCGAATCTTATTATTTTTCTATTTTTGTTTGGAAATTTTTCGAAATTCATTTACCACAAAGTGCGTATAATTTTACGACCTTTTGACGGCGCCGCTTATTGATTTATTACCCGCGGCGCTTACACAGCAAAGAGCTCACTTTGTTTCAGTTTTTTACGAATATGTTCGATAAAATGGTGAACGGTGTAAGCAGCAACAAAACCAATTAAATTTCAAATTGAATTCTTTGCCTAATCTCCTTATTTACAGGAAGAGCAATAGTATTATAAAGTTTTATTGCTTTTGACGCAAGTTACATGGGAGCAGAACCAAAGAGGACGTAATCTTTTTAAGTGTATGTACGTACTCGTAATTGAAAGTAGTTGAATATAAAATGTTTCAAGTACCGCGGGGCGTGGTGTGTCATTTGCAAGGTTATACCGAGGAAGGATACCTATAATACGTTTTAATGTTGTTGTTACGTAGATACCTTTGGGAGCCTCAGAATTATAAGAACTGGAAAGTCAACGATCGCGCTTGCTTTTCTAATAAAACACTCGAAAACCGTAACCATAAAACAAACGTTAGATACCCAGACACTTCCAATAACAACTCCTTAGACTTTAAAGCCAATTGCAATCAGTTCAGGTCTTATGCGGAAGTATATTAAGTAAATCCGCTTCGACACTAACTAATAAGTAAACCGTAGAAAAATGATAACAGCAATCATTTCTTTGAGTATATACTATAACAACTTCACATTATATGTACCTATACTATGTTCATATGTATTAAATTGTGTATTGTGATGTGGTCCAGCTTGTGACCCCCCATGGCTTTATAAATCGCAAACAAGGCGCTTGTGACGCTCACCCACCTCCAATAACTAACCGCCTTTCATTTTCATTTAATTGTTCTGAATTTTCTGGACTTTATATATTTTCTAGGGTAGAGGTATTAATCATATTTCAAATGGTTCCATTTTCAATTAACAAAAAACTGGGACATTTAACAGCAGTCTACTACTACTACTAAAATATGCAACCTAAACTACTTCTGGGTATCCACATTATATAATTCTATTGTGTATTATTTATAACACCACAGTCTTTTGTTATAAATTAGCATTTATTAATTGTTTTATACATCTAGAAACCGAGATTACTCATGAGCTACCTAAAGAACTAAATCTTTTTGCAGATAACTGGGTCATTTAACAGCAATCAATACAAAATATGCAACCCAAAGTACTCCTGTCTATCCATATTGCATTCATTTTCCAATTTATCAGGTTGTATACCCCAGTACATTGCAGTATTTTAAAAATTAATTGATTTATACAGCAAGAAAATGACTTTCCTCATGAGCTACACTACACTTGTTAAAGATTACACTTATTCATAATTTTTTCGGTTTTTGTTTTGAATATTTAGTGCCAATAATTGTATATGTATCTAGTTTTTGGGTAGAGGTGCTTTAGTTCGATAATTCCAATACAAATGGCCCTATTATTGGCAAAAACCTCTCAACAGACAACTAGGTTACTTAACAGCAATAAATACCGAAGTATGCAACACAAAGAACCACTGTGTATCTACATTGCATTCATTTTCCAATTCATCAGGTTGCATACCCTAGTACATTACAGTATCTTCAAAATTAATTGATTTATACAGCAAGAAAATGACTTTACTCATGAACTACACTACAGTTGTTAAAGACCACACTTTTTCCTAATTTTTTCGATTTTTGTTTTCAATATTTAGTGCTAATAATTGTTTATATATCTAGTTAATGGGTAGAGGTGCTTTAGTTCGATAATTCCATTATAAATGGCCCTTTTACTGGCAAAAACCTCTCAACAGACAACTAGGTTACTTAACAGCAATAAATACCAAAATATGCAACTCAAAGTCCCACTGTGTATCTACATTGCATATATTTTCCAATTTATCAGGTTGCATACCCTAGTACATTACAGTATCTTCAAAATTAATTGATTTATACAGCAAGAAAATGACTTTACTCATGAACTACACTACAGTTGTTAAAGACCACACTTTTTCCTAATTTTTTCGATTTTTGTTTTGAATATTTAGTGCTAATAATTGTTTATATATCTAGTTAATGGGTAGAGGTGCTTTAGTTCGATAATTCCATTACAAATGGCCCTTTTACTGGCAAAAACCTCTCAACAGACAACTAGGTTACTTAACAGCAATAAATACCAAAATATGCAACTCAAAGTCCCACTGTGTATCTACATTGCATACATTTTCCAATTCATCAGGTTGCATACCCTAGTACATTACAGTATCTTCAAAATTAATTGATTTATACAGCAAGAAAATGACTTTACTCATGAACTACACTACAGTTGTTAAAGACCACACTTATTCCTAATTTTTTCGATTTTTGTTTTGAATATTTAGTGCTAATAATTGTTTATATATCTAGTTAATGGGTAGAGGTGCTTTAGTTCGATAATTCCATTACAAATGGCCCTTTACTGGCAAAAACCTCTCAACAGACAACTAGGTTACTTAACAGCAATAAATACCAAAATATGCAACTCAAAGTCCCACTGTGTATCTACATTGCATACATTTTCCAATTCATCAGGTTGCATACCCTAGTACATTACAGTATCTTCAAAATTAATTGATTTATACAGCAAGAAAATGACTTTACTCATGAACTACACTACAGTTGTTAAAGACCACACTTATTCCTAATTTTTTCGATTTATGTTTTGAAGTTTCAGTCGCAATAATGGTAGATGTATCTAGTTTTTGGGTAGAGGTGCTTTAGTTCGATAATTCTATTACAAATGGCCCTATTACTAGCAAAAACCTCTTCACAGACAACTAGGTTACTTAACAGCAATCAATACCAAAGTATGCAACTCAAAGCACCTCTATGTATCTAAATTGCATTCATTTTCCAATTCATACCCTAGTACATTATAGTATCTTCAAAATTAATTGATTTATACAGCAAGAAAATGACTTTACTCTTTGAAGTTGTACCTACTCGCAATAATTCTAAAAGTATCTAATAGTTTTCGGGATAGAGGTGTTTTTACAAACGGTCCTTTACTTGCAAAAGCCTCTTGACAGATAACTTGGATAAGTAAGGGCAATCAATATTAAAATATGCAACCCAAACTACTCTTGTGTATCTGCATTGCCTTCATTTTTCAATTCATCAGGTTGTATACCCCAGTACAATTATTTGCTTTATATAGCAAGAATATGGCTTTACTAATGAACTACTTTAAAGTTGCCCAATCCTCGACCATTTCAGCATGTCTTACATTATATTTAATTTTTAACCACATACTTACTAGTATATATAGACACAGTTACTTTTATAAAATGTATTAAGGCTGTTACGTACCTACGTGTTGATCGGAACGTTTCAGTCGGTAGCGTGTTCCAATTTTCTATCAACGTTCTCCATGCCCATATGTAATTGCATGGGTTGGTACCCATAAGTTAACAAAGTAGACTGCATTTATACTACAACGATTAGACAACAAGCTAATGGTACTTTCACCATCGCATACGTATAAACTTATATCCTTAATGATACGTTATTAATTTAGTGTGCGTTAGATCTATAACCGCAACGTATACCGATTGGGAAAAATTTTTGTACAAGAGGGGCTTTAACTTTTAATCATAAAAATAGAGAATCATAGATTAAAAGAAACTGTCTCTGTTGCCCAAATTTTAGTTAATTTTATTTCCTTTAAAAATTAAAATCCTTGAAGACGTTATTGCCACATCAACAGGATTATTTGGGAACTCTTAAAAGCTAAAAATCTACCATTTTAATATCTAGAAAGTTTAATAATAATGTAGCAAAAGAAAATATAAAAGTTTCTTTTTTAATATGACATTATCCTTGTTGGATTGTAGGTTTGAAAATAAATCTTTCCAAACCTGTACAATATACCATGTTATATTTCTAAGACTGCAGTGAATGCACTCCGTGCGTATATATCTACAAGGAATTAAAAGTTTTGTTGCCCATTAGTCTAGGAGTCATTGGCTTAATGGTCAAAGTTAAACTGAAATGCCACGATTGAATTCCATTTGCAGTAACACACAATTAAAGAAAAGTAATAAAGTGTAAGAATAATGAGAATAAAAACGTCTCTCTTTCTCTTATATACGATAGGTATAATTAAAGCAACGTTAAATGAGTATGCTCATTATTCAAGGAATCATAAAGGTTTCCAACTGACAGGCAACAATCAATAGCCGTGGTTCAATGAGCATCAAAGAAAGTAAAAAATATGTTATCATAAATCATAAATTTTTTTTAATCACACCGATTTTAATCGTGTTAATTACTTTTTGACCATGATTCTAATATCTCATAGGGCTCCCAGTATTAATAACCTAGGAGAGCTTTCCTTAAAGTAAAATAAAGTAAACCGTATCATAAAACACTTAAATAAAATTTATTACCGTCTGTAAATTTCACGTTCTTTTATTTTTGCTGCTACTGTAGACACTTGTTTAAAGTTTTATTTGTGCATTGTAAAAAGTTTCATAAAACAAAGGAAGCGCTCGTCATAAAAACAAAATTATTTTTAGTCACATCGATTTTAATTGTGTATTTACTGTCAATTACTATTATTTGATCATGATTCTAATATCTCATAGGGCTCCCAGTATTAATAACCTAGGAGAGCTTTCCTTAAAGTAAAATAAAGTAAACCGTATCATAAAACACTTAAATAAAATTTATGACCGTCTGTAAAGTTCACGTTCTTTTATTTTTGCTGCTACTGTAGACACTTGTTTAAAGTTTTATTTGGGCATTGTAAAAAGTTTCATAAAACAAAGGAAGCGTTCGTCATAAAAACAGAATTATTTTAATCGTGTATTACCATAAATTTATGACTGTATGTAAAGCTCACTTTAATTTATTTTTGACTTCTACCAAATAATTTGAAGTTTTATTTGGACATTTTAATGATTCATCGACATAAAAATAAAGTGCTTTTTCATAATATTGATTTTAAATGGTTTACTCGTTTGAGGGTTTCCACAGTTGATCTCAAAGACTGCTGTAAAATAATTAATGTAAAAATTTATGACTATGTGTAAAATTCACTTTCATTTATTTTTGCTCCTACTATAGACACTTATTTAAACCTTTATTCGGACATTGTACATTCTTTTGTTTGTTCCTCTAAAAGTCTAAAGCGTTGAAAAGTAAATGTGAATTAAATGAATCGATTGGTCTTCTATAAATGACGAATGAAGAGAAAAAAAAGGCGAAGAGTAATAAACAAAAGGAAGTTTAAAGGATGAAGCTATCATAGCGTGTTGTTGGTGTTGTGCAAAAGCTTTGAAGTAGAAATTGCTGTCTGAGTGGCTCGCCGATGACTTTGCAATATCATTGTTTTCTAAATTGTTTTTTTTCTCGTTAATTTAGTCCCCTATCTCGGCACACAAATTAATTGTACCAGAAATAAAAGGTTCGCCAATTAAATCTAATATTGGATAACGTGTTCATTAACTAATAGGTACGTGTTATTATTTATTTAAATTAATTAATTACTAGATACTTAAAATGGATAGAAAAGTGTTTAATTATTTATTTATTAATACAACAACCGTTAGAAGGAGGATGGTACCTACAAACAGCTTTTTGTAGAAGAGACGTGATTAAAGTAGTTATTAGGGGGGAAAAAATAAATTGAAATTTGAAAGACGTTAATTAAATGAAGCACTAGCTCAAGAATTGTGTAAGAAAAATTAAGAAGATTTAAAAAAATCAACTGACAGTTGAAGACTTCCCACTGTTCCTTTTTAGAAGTCTGCATCAGTTTGGTCCTTTTGATTTTTAATTCCTCAAATCTTTTATTTGGTCTTGCACTTATTTACATTTCTAGAGCTTTAATGAGTAACACTGCAATGCTAGAATTTTATCAAAAACAGGAATATGAGCAATTAGAAAAACCGTTTTGTTTTCAGTCTTCCATTTATAATTGCAGGGTTGTTTTATTGTAGATAATAAAATTTTTCGATATACGAAAGTAAGTCTCTAGTAGAGACGTCCAAAAGAGTTTTTATTTGGTGCATAATAAATCAAAAGGTGCCATCTAAGACACTTCCGTATATATAATTAGTTACTCAAACACTTCTGTATACGTACGTATACATATATAACTATTCTATTAAGAATGTTAGATTATCAGACCACGGTCTTTAACGTACTAGGTATATCGTAATAGCTTCATTGGGGTCTAATTATGTGCCCATAATAACGCTGCATCAGTGTGGAAGTCCATAACGGTACCTACCACCAGCAAGTCCAGCTCAAGGGCTTTCGTTTAATTCGTTGATGATGCACTTCAAGTAGAATTTATTAATTGTAAATGAGAGTGAGTTTAAAAGACAAATTGGAACGCGAGTGATTTATTTAGATGATTATGTCCAACATGGTGCACGGAACGTTAGATAAAAACATAAACATGTGGGACCATTAATGAATAGAAGTCGAATAAGTTTGTTTCTTATTCAGGAAACAACTCTTGGGAGGTCTTTGTTTGGTTGATTGGATTTGGGACCCAATATAGTGGATGAAACAGGATAATCCAAAATACCAAATTAATATAGATTTAGTTCCAGGATATTCCATATGGAAACAGATACTGGTCTAACATTTCGTTAATTTTCATCAAAGAAATACTGACACCAGTAGGTTTAGAAACCTAAATGCTTGATACTTACACTTAACGCATTATAGGGTAGAGAGTCCAAAACGAGTTTTAGTAGCAAGTTGTTCAAAAAATTTAGTAATACAAAATCATTAAAAATTATTAGTTTTTAAAATAAGTTATTGAAAATAGATGGGATTATGTTAAGTTTGATGGTACAAGAATCTGGCAACTGTCACCTAAGTAGAATCGTTTTTTTTTTATTTCTAAAAGTCCACTAAAGTTGCTGAATATGATCAAGTGCAAAATCACAGTCGATTAATAGATTCCACAGTAGTTCACCCTTTTACGTAAAAACATTGTAACGTGTGGGATCATTAATGAATTGGAGTCGAGTTAAAGTTTGTTTCTTATTCTTGGGAGGTCTTTGTTTGATTGATTGATTGATTGGATTCACTTTTGTATCCAACAGGATAATCCAAAATACCAAATTAATAAAGATTTAGTTCCAGGATATTCCATACGGAAACGGATACCGGTGTAATATTTTGTTAATTTTCAAGGTTTTACATCACAGAAATACTGACACCAGTAGGTTTAGAAACCTAAATTTAAGGGTCGAGAGTTCAAAACTAGTTTTAGTAGCAACTTGTTCCAAAAATTTAGTGATACAAAAAATTTAATTTAGACACTTAATATTTTCTAAAATAAGTTATTGAAAATAGGTGGGATTATGTTAAGTTTGATGGTACAAGAATCTGGCAACTGTCACCTAAGTAGGATCGTTTTTTTTATTTCTAATAGTCCACTAATGTTGCTGAATATGATCAAGTGCAAAATCACAGTCGTTAAATAGATTCCACAGTAGTTCACCCTTTTACATAAAAACATTGTAACGTGTGGGATCATTAATGAATTGGAGTCGAGTTAAAGTTAGTTTCTTATTAAAGAAACAACTCTTGGGAGGTCTTTGTTTGATTGACTGATGGGATTCACTTTTGGTTCAAACATAGTGAATGAAACAGAGGATAATCCAAAATACCAAATGAATTTAGATTTTTAGTTCCAGGATATTCTATATGGAAACGGATACCGGTCTAATACTTTGTTAATTTTTAAGTTTTTACATCACAGAAACACCGACACAAGCAGGTTTAGAAACCTAAATGTTGGATACTTACACTTAACGCCTTAAAGATTCGAGAGTCCAAAACTAGTTTTAGTAGCAAATTTAGTGATACAAAAAATTTAATTAAGACACTTAATAGTTTTTGAAAGAAGTTATTGAAAATAGATGGGATTATGTTAAGTTTGATGGTACAAGAATCTGGCAACTGTCACCTAAGTAGAATCGTTTTTTTTTTAATTTCTAAAAGTCCACTAAAGTTGCTGAATATGATCAAGTGCAAAATCACAGTCGATTAATAGATTCCACAGTAGTTCACCCTTTTACATAAAAACATTGTAACGTGTGGGACCATTAATGAATTGGAGTCGAGTTAAAGTTTGTTTCTTATTAAGGAAACAACTCTTGGGAGGTCTTTGTTTGATTGACTGATTGGATTCACTTTTGGATCAAACATAGTGAATGAAACAGAGGATAATTCAAAATACCAAATTAATATAGATTTGGTTCCAGGATATTCCATATGGAAACGGATACTGGTCTAATATTTTGTTAATTTTCAAGGTTTTACATCACAGAAATACCGACACAAGCAGGTTTAGAAACATAAATGTTGGATACTTACACTTAACGCCTTAAAGGGTCGAGAGTCCAAAACTAGCTGTAGTAGCAAATTCAGTGATACAAAAAATTTAATTTAGACACTTAATGGTTTTTAAAATAAGTTATTGAGAATAGGTGGGATTATGTTAAGTTTTATGGTACAAGAATCTGGCAACTGTCACCTAAGTAGAATCGTTTTTTTTTTTTTAATTTCTAAAAGTCCACTAAAGTTGCTGAATATGATCAAGTGCAAAATCACAGTCGATTAATAGATTTCACAGTAGTTCATCCTTGTAATTCTCAAACGGGTTGTGGATTCGCACCAAACCGGAAATTCGTGTACTATAACCGCAACCTAACGAGGTATAATTTACCTCCTGGCATCTAAATTGCACCAGCTACGTATATCAATACTAGGTCAAGTTTGTCTTCAATCAGGGCATTACCTTTTTCTTCTTGTTGCATGTTCATCATTCTCTAACTAACTCCCAGTTGTTTTCTGCAGCTTGCTGTTTGCCATGTACGGAAACACTTTGCTCTTTGCCACGTGCTTCTTTCACCTGATCAACACGCAGATTCTCGCCAGTTTTTCTCCAATACCTGATCAAATTCCAAAAGAGATGACAGTTGGACGCCAGTGGAGCAACGATGTGACTGATTGTATTGACGATGACGATGTTGCAAACTGTATCGAAAGGGCATTGGACAAGTCGGTGACCAAACTAACAATGTTAAAAAAGTTGGGTCAATTGGCTAATGTCACAGTTGATGCCAAAGATAACAGTATTGGGACGAAGGAGTTGGTGGATCTTTTTGGTGAGTAACATAATTGATTAAAAAAGTATAATGAATTCTCAAAATTTATTTTTAGGCCATTTGGCGATAAAAATACAGAAGAGGATCAACGAGGAAATGAAAGATTTTCGGTTAGACGACGTTGTTGACCTAAATAATAATTTTACAGTGGGAGTTGGAGCTATTTCCAAAAACGAAACAAGGGATTTTCAGTTAATTGTCAAATCTTCTAATGGACGAAGTGTTACAGCAAGGAAGAAGAAATTTAAAATGGGTAGGTAAATATTTTTTATTTGTATTTGTTGTCATTTGGTCTAAAATTTCAAGGGTTGGTCTTCTGAAACTCCTGATATATTTGAAATTGATCCTGCAGTCGCCCTATAATTTTGAGAACAATAGGGTAGATGCAAATGACCTGAGTTAGGTTACGTTAGGTCCGGTGAATAATTTCTAAAGAACATTGATTAAGTTTCTGATTTGTGGATGATTTAAAAATTGAAGCCTCGAGAAAGGATTAACCGGAGACTCCAGAGTCATGCAGATAATAACAATAATTTACTCTACTGCAATATATTTTTTTTAACATTATTATTGGTGAAGTATATCATCTAATAAACCTTGTCTGGTCGAGGCTTTTGTGCGATTTCTTTTCTTTAATGTTGTATCAGCAACATGATGTTATGTTCGTTTGACGTAACAGATTCATTTCATTCCTTATCTATCACAGAGATTCGAAACGTATTACGGGCTGTTGTAGAACTAGTTAGAAGTAGTGTAGGTGATGGATAACAATACATTCGATCCGTTAGTTAAAATGGCAAATGGGACCCCCCGGTCGCCTACTAATGATGTTAAACTGTATATTTTAAATAGATTCGACACTTCGTTAGCTCTACCGGAATTTTTTGCGCTGCTTTTTTATGCTAATTGTTAATAAACGAAGATCCAATCTAAAACATCAATTTACTTCCTTAAACGACCATTTGAATCTTCCGACTACGCCACATGCATCGCAAAAATCAAAATTTACATGGTGCAATCGCAATGGAAAGGGTACAAAACTATGTTATGTCTGTCCGCAAGTAATGACGGAGAGGCGGAGCTTCCTCTAAGGCCAGAAAGTACGTTGCTAAGCTGTCAAGCGTCCGCAAAGAAGGCGTGTCTAGTCTTTACGTAACGAGTGCGCGAGATCACCAGAGGCAGAGATTATTATCTTGCCAGAAATCACACTTAGTCGTCACGATAATCGTCCACAAAGAAGGCATGTCGACTCTTCAAATGAAAGCGCGAGATTCAAGAGAGGCGGAGCTTACACTCGTCTGTTTAGCGAACAATGGGCGTGGTTATATCTCTGCGCATCCCAATATCAAAGCTCATGAAATTTTGAAATCCTTGCAGCATTCTTAACATCTTATTATATTGACGAAGAGAGATAATTATATTTAATCATCGGCTAATAATAATTGATTACCTACTAAAATTAATTTACAATATAATAGGACCAGGAAAAGATTGTAATTATTTAACGGCCCTGCAGCTGCATTTTGTAATACGTAAACTTTCATAATAATCTACAACTATTACGTGTCAATAGATATGTTTTGCTACAGAAGTTATAAAACTCAGTCCTGGCGGCGGCAATCAACATTTCAAAAGAGGTTTCCGAAAACTTTCATACTTACTATTAGTCGTAATACCTGCAATTAAGAACGCTGTTCCCATTAAGTACATGTAATATTCTACTATAATATGCTTTAAAAATGTTGTTACCAACTAACGAAAATTACTTCTGTACCGCCTGAAGACAGTCCAGTCGGCAGAAACAAAAAGCTTACCTAATAGAAAGTGTAGCACACAATAAATAATTACTGTCCGATTTGGAGTTGAAAAGTAGAATTCTGATACACGACAGGTGGAATTTGTTATAAACAAAGAAATAAAAATTACAAAAAAATACGGGAAGAAGAGAATCGATAATAATTAAACTTAAGACTTAAATTTGAAAATATTTAATCTCACGAAAGATTTTTTCCCACCACAATACCAAATGAAATAAACCTTAAGTTAAGTGTTCTTTGTATCAGGGGTAGGCAAGCGGGGGTCTTTTGTCTTCTACGATATGATATTTAACAAAGATTAAGGCCTAAGTACCAGGGATAAGTTATATGGACCGTGAGAAAGCTGTTAAGGTCATGTTATGGTGACATAGGACCTCCAAGATTGGGATCTATAAAGAGCCATACACAAAGGGTTAGGTGCATGCACTATAACGAGTCTTAGGATCACATTATGGTGGGATAGTATTTCCTGAATTGATATCTGTGAAATGTTATGCACCGAAGATTAAGCGATGTCCTAAGAATAAATTCTATGCACCGAAAGGAGTCATAAGGTCATATAATGGTGGGATTGTATTCTCCAGATTTAAAACTATGCATCAGAGATGCATAGAATGCACCAAAAAGAGTTTTAAGATCAAGTTATAGTGGGATGAGGTTCCTCAGATTGATACCTGTTAAGTGTTATGCACCGAGGTTTAAGTGCTATGAACTAAGAAAAAATTTTATGCACCAAAAGGAGTCGTAAGGTCATGTAATGGTGGGATAGTATTCTTCAAATTAAGTACTAAGCATCAGAGATAAATAGCAGCACCAAAAAGAGTTTTAAGATCAGGTTATGGTAGGATGAGGTTCCTCAGATTGATATCTGTTAAGTGCTATGCACCTAAGATTAAGTGCTATGCACTAAGAATAAATTCTATGCACCGAAAGGAGTCATAAGATCATCTTATGGTGCGATGGTATTCTCCAGATTAAGTACTATGCATCAGAGATAAATAGTATGCGCCAAAAAGAGTTTTAAGGTCAGGTTATGGTGGGATGAGATTCCTCAGATTGAGATCTGATAGGTGTTAGGCACCGAGGATTAAGTGCTATTCACTAAAAATAAATTTTATGCACCAAAGGAGTCATAAGGTCAGGTGAGAGCTTGCAGTGTTAAGAGTCTTAAGGTCATGTTATGGTAGGTTAATGCTCCTCATGTTAGGATCAGTAACGTGTTATGCACCATTGATTAAATTAAAGAATAAATTTTATGGACCAAAAGGAGTCATAAGGTCATGTTAAGGTAGGATGGGGTTCTCCAGATTGAGATCTCGAAGTGTTATGAACTAACGGTTATGTGCTGTGCATCAGAGATCAATAGTATGTACCAAAAAGGGTCTTAAAGGGCTGAGGTTCCTCAGATTGAGATCTGGTAGGTGTTATGTACCGAGAATTAAGTGCAATGCATTAAGAATAAATTCTATGCACCAAACGGAGTCATAAGGTTACGTTATGGAAAAATGGGTTCCTTCAAATTGAGATCTTGAAGTGTTAAGAGTGTTAAGGTCATGCTATGATAGGTTGAGGCTCCTTAGGTTGAGATCTTTTAAGTGTTATGCACCATGGATTAAATGCTATGCACTAGGAATAAATTCTATGGACCAAAAGGAGTCATAAGGTCATGTTAAGGTAGGATCGGGTTCTCCAGATTGAGATCTTGAAGTGCTATGAGCTAACGGTTAAGTGCTATGCATCAGAGATCAATAGTATGCACCAAAAAGGATGTTAATGGACTGAGAGTCCTCGGATTGAGATCTGTAAAATGTTATGCACCGAGGATAAATTCTATGCACCAAACGGAGTCATAAGGTTACGTTATGGAAAAATGGGTTTCTTCAAATTGAGATCTTGAAGTTTAAGAGTCTTAAGGTATCTATGGTGGTGAGGCCTCAGATTGAATCTGTAAATGTTATGCATCATGGATTAAAGCTTGCTAGGAATTCATAAAAAGAGTCATAAGGTCGTGATTAAGTAGGATGGAATGTGAATCTTGAAGTTTTGAACGCACGGCAAGAAGCTCAGAGATCAAATGAGTTGCACCAAAAAGGTCTTAATCACTGGTCATGTCTTGTAATGATTATTACAAATTTTGGCAGGAATCTACAGTGAGGAAATGAATGAAATACTTTAAGTTTTCGCTAAAGTCAGGATAAATCAAATAATGGTCTTATCACTGTCTTCTTTAATGATTATTTACAAATTGGCAAAGTGGAAATGTTATTGAACATGGAGAAAACTCTTAAGTAAGACCAAGATGAAGACTTGAAAGACTAAGGCTTCATATTCAAGGTCTTGGTTTATCTCTTTGTAACTATTATTCACAGTTTGGTAGGAATCGACAGTGGGAAATGATAAGATACTTAAAGAAGTTAAAGTCTTGAGAGACTAATTCTTATCATCATGGTCTTTGTCACTGTCGTCTGTAATGATTATTTACAAATTAGAATTATTTTGAGTTTGGATTATTAAGGGATACATTTTTTACTCCAAGAACTAGTTCAAACATAGAATAATTGGGCTATGTTTTTAAATAATTGATCCATCCACGTCCACACTATGTGAACAAATATGAGTATTGTTTTAATTTCAATTGTTATGAGACCGCCGACAAAAATAATTGTTGTAGTTAATTGCGAAAAAATCGAGGAAGAAACAAAAGTTAAAACAATGACGACTGGTAAAAAGTTAATTAAGATTTAACAATACTCATTAATTTGTTTTTAAACCGCAAGGGATGCTTCGTTAAGCTTCTGTAAATTGTAAGTGCTATGCATCTATATGTAACAGTAACAAGTAGAGCACCTTCCTTTATCGGCGATTAATAGATGGATGAACGGGATAGGCTATAATGATATGTTTGACTTTAAACGAAAAATCTGTTCGTGTTTAGCCTTTTGTAAATTGTTGCACGAAATTATGACAAAAAGTCGGTTTAACACGCTTCAGTGGCCAACTCCAGCCCGAGAAAGATCAGACGTTAAGTTACATAAATTGCTAAGCACTAACCCGAAAATTAAGTAAAAAAGAGCTAATTTAATTCGCTTGGGTTATGCACCAAGCCAACCACGATCCTCGTCTAAAATATCCGCGGATCATGATCGACTCGGTACCTAATAATAATCATTATAATAATTCCAACAAATACAAAATTAATTCAACGCATTCTTAACGGATACCTCACACGAACTATTGTAATTGCGAATTAAACATATATTCGATTTCGGGTTTTCTGGCCGTTGTCTCTGGAAATTTATTCCCGACGTTTCGCCTGCTATTGCGACAGGCATTCTCAAGGATGGCGTGGTGGTCGTCTCGGTCGAAGTTCTCTCGTGGATCGCTCGGTGGAGAGTAGTTTAGTAATTGCGAATTCTTTGACAATAACAAGTTCTTCTGCAATCAGATTTTCCTATACATACTTTTGTTCGCAGCTTTTTTGCGATAAGAAATAATTATTTTGTTTTGCGATTACCACAATTATTTGCAAATTTATAACATGAAATCAATGTGCTACGTAAATTCGCAAAAAATGAGGTATTTGTCCCGCTCCTTTTAGTGTTTGTGGAAATTTTACCGCAAAGTTTTCTAATTTTATTTCGTTAATTATCGGCTCGTGACATATGCAATGCTAACTAACATCTACTCTTGCCTACAACTAACATTTACTTATTCTACATTTTGTAACGAATTTTCTAGTAACAGGTAGATATAATTTATACAATATTTATATTATTTTTCTTATTAATCAATTTAATAGTAGTAGAAAGAGCTTTATTAAAAACAAAATTATAAATAGGTACTATTCCCTTTTTTTTTCTTTTTCTTGTATTTTACCCTCCCTCTCTTTCCTAATCTGTTTTTGCTAAAAATTTTTTTAATAAGATCCCACCATTACCGTCTGCATTTATTGCCTTTCTAAGTTCATCCGTTTCCTCTTTCCCTGTTCCCTCCTCTAATACATGTGCCATTTATTCACTCGTCTCTCCACATACTCTACACAATCTTTTACCTTCTTTCAACCAAAACTTGTTTTAGCTATTATCTCTTTACTTTTTCCTTCTCTTAGATACCCTGGCACCCCATCCCCTTGCCATTCTTCCCATAGAAACTCCCTCATCCCTTTATCTTTTCCCAACCATCCTACTAACATTCAATCCCTTTCCTTTCCACTCCTCCATTTGTTCTTTACTTATTACCGTTTTTGTTAATGCCTTATCCCTTTACACATCATATTTATTTTTTGTCCCGATCCCCAATACCTTTTTCCTCCTTATCTCCTTTCTTAAGTGCCCTTCTGGTAATTCTCCCAATTTTCTTTATACTTTACCACCCTTCTTCTTGTATCCTCCACCATTTTCCCACATTTTGTTTCCCTAAGCGCAACACACACTTCATATACTTCTTATAAATACTTTCTACTGGTCTTTACGTTTAACTAACGTTTTAAATAGCACCACCATCCTTTCCCAATTATGTCTACACAATCCTTGTCCTCTTTCTCATATTGCCCCCAGCATTGCATTTGCCCTAGCTATTTGAATACTTATATGCAAATTAATTTATTTAACACTATTATTTTACTCATTGTTAGATTAACATTTCTATCATGAAATTTTCAGTAGATATATTTTAAATTTATTTGATACTACATACATATAACAATAAAATTTATTTATTTATATTTGCAGACGCTTATTTACCTATATTGTACTTACCTACTGTTTATGTTTCTTGTTCCTCATAATAATTTACTCCCAACAAGGACCGGTGTTTATTTATACTAACATCGAATTTTCCGGATGAAGTTTCCATTATTATTGAAAAAAAAACTAGATATAAATATTGATTCAAATCGAATTTAATTTTCTGTATTGTCTGTGTAAAAAATCTTCTACAAACTAACTTTTTCCAGGCAAATAAAAATAAAAACTAAAAAATTGAATAGGTAAAAGAATATTTAAATTATTTAAATGACATCTACAAAAAGGTAAAATCACAAGGATTGGCTAATAGTTTTAATATCTAGAATAAGGAACAATAAATGTACCTAGTTAGAAAAAATGGGAATTAATTTTCAATTTTTCTTTATTTACTCCCCAGGAGAGCGAGCTATTTACATTGACTTTTCGGTATAGAAGCCTCTCTTCAAAATATGTAAACTTCAGTTGATGCTATCTTTTATTAAACGTTTCAGTTTAGAGGCATAATTATTTTATTATTCATTAAAGATAGAAAGATGGCACATTTAGGAATATTTATAATTATATCTTGAACTTACTTACAGACATGCCTCGTTTGTAGGTACTTTTTATATTTCTAAAGGCCGTGAAAAGTATTCAATTTATTGTGTTTGTGGTGAATGTTCTTAGGCAACTCAACCAACTCGAGCGCAACTGATATATTTGTAGTCTACCAGTAATTTGTTTAAACGATAAATTCAAGGAAATGTTAACTGTAACTATCATAAAGTTTTCAATTAACTACTAAAAATAAATTATAAAATTAAAAACCCCTTGTAAATTTTTATTTCCTCCAAAAAGAAAAAGACAGTATTCACTGTATAACTTTATTTACATATTTAAACCATTACTCTATGTAACAAAATACCTGTTTATTAACTAATTTAAAATAATTTAATTATAATAATGTTATAAACCTAAATAACTTAAAGCGTAGGACTAACTAAATACGTATGTTTTATTAAATGACTCCAAAAGTATTTTTTTATGGATAAATGTACTTATTGTTAGATTACATTTTTTATATTTCTTAGGAAATGTCCTCTACTACTTGATGATACCAGCTTTGGCGATGGCTGGTATACTGCCATGGATTTTGCCCAAAATAAAAATGATAGCAATGGTAATAATGGCTATTAATCAGATGGCTTTCACTATGGGGGCTGTGAGCCTCATTAGGGGCTTGATTTTCGACACTGACCCTCAAGAACATATTATTTATGTCAACAGTGGATACAAAAAGGATTATCATCATAAAATAAAACCGAATTATGAGATTAAAGACAGAAACGAATGATTCAATTTATTTATTAATTAGTTTGTATTACATATAGTTCTTACAATGAAAGGAAATAAAAAATGACAACGTAATTCTAAATTAAAAAAAAAAAAATAATAGGTGTAAAGTACCTGCCAAAGAACATTTTTGTTACAAAAAATGTTTTTAAAGTACCATTTAAGTTATTTATGTGAATGTAGTTAATTAAGTCTCACACCTATATCTGGTTAGATAATTTAATTCTTTATTTTAAAGAGAATTATTCAAATATTTTCTATATTATTTAGAATATAATTTTTTGTGTAATGTAATAAACTATTCCCAGTATTTGGTATTTATATACAGGATGTTGGTAAGGTAACTGAAGCAAGTAATCCACAGCTCAAAGTAGAGGACCTTCAGATTTGAAATTTGGAAGATATATTTCTTGGACACTCTAAGGGAATGAAATGAATATGGTAAAGTATTTAAGAAGCAATACAAAAATTATCTTTGTACGATACAAGTTTTAAATCGCTTAAAATAGGCGATGGGCAAAGTCCTTATATTAAAAGAGCTTCAAGGCCTAAATCACTTACTGAAAGTGCTTTGATCCTTTAAGGCCTAATTGCATTTTAAAAATCAATTTCTAATAACAAATAACATCAAACAATAGTAATTTCAAAGCACAAAGCAGTTGCTTTAGAAATGACTTGAATTAACTATGAGAGCTTCATATACATCTAGAGGCTTAAAGCACTTGTGAAAAGTACTTTGAGCAGCTTCTTGTTCGGAATTTGAATTTAAAAACTGAAGACTTATGGTTTATATTTTAAAAACGCTTCAAACACATTATAAAGTAGAACTTTAAGAACCTTGCAAGGCTTTAAGCAGCTTGAAGTTGCTATTAGAACCTTTAGACAATATTTTGTAGCATGAACAGAATTAATGAAATTTTAAATAGCAATTTTTTCAAGGTACCTACAAGAAGTTTTGGATTAGAATTCAGTTGAATCGATAGGCAAGGTCTTCGTCGAAAAAGTTCCAAGTCCTAAGTCCAAAGCCCTTACCTAATGTGCTTTGGTCTTTATAGTCGCAATTATATTTTAAGATCCAAAAAAGTTCGACCTACAAATTACATTAATTACAAAGCCAAGAGCATTTGAAGTGGAAGGAGTTTTGAAAATACTATGGGGCTTAAATTAACTAAAAGAGCTTCAAATATATCAAAAGGTTTTTGCCATGATTCAATTAGTTCTTTTATGTAAAATTAATTTAAAGAAATGACTTCAAGTGTGTACCTTCTAAAAAATTTCAAGCGTTTTATAAAAACGAAGAAGATGTTATTAAAACAGTAATATAATGTTGTAGCATTAACAGGATCAAAAAATAATGGTAGCATTAATAATATAGAAATATTTATTTACAAAAACAATATGGCAATTACAATAAAAATTACATAAAAACAAGACGTATGTATGTACTCCAATTGTCGGTACAATTCATTTTCATACACTTCATTATCACATAAAGAAAGCATTTTTTTTAAGAAATTAGGTAATACGAGAGTGTATCTGCAGTTAAATAATAACTTATAATTTAGATAAGTCATAAAATGAAGAAAGAGAAGTTTTCACTATCTACAAGAAAGCTCTATAACTAAGTAAACTTACTATAACTACATAGACACTAATTGTAAGTTCAACAGTCGATAAAAGTATAAAAATAACAAAATAATAAATTAAAAAAGGGTAACAGAAAATATTTAGTCAACATTACTTAAGTAAGTATACAATATTGTTATCCATTTCGTTTCTTTTGAATCTTTTAAAATATATTTTAGGTACCGAAACCTTTACAAAAATATTGTTTTTGCATTTATATAGATTAGATAAATCAGACAATTTTAATTAAATTATATGGACTAACGTTGAAATTATAATATTTATACCCAACGTACCAGGGGTTATTTTCTTTTTCTACGAAACTCCTACCTTTCAATAATTATCATTAAAAAAATTAAAGCTACAACATTTCTACCTTCTACGATTCTTCTGTTAATCTGTTATAAATTTTTACATCCTCTATGTCTTCGGGTCTCATATCTTTGTCGCCCCAACCCCAAATCCCGCCATGCATGTGTGGATTATCCCGATTATCACCATTTTCTTCAAAGGCTCTAGTACCATCTCCAGTTCTTTTCGCCCTTTTCTTTATCATTTCTACGGAAGCAGTTTTTAGGTCGTACGCCCATCCAATTTTGGCAAAGAAGTCAACAGTCATTGTGGAAAGATTCAGTTTATAGTTTCCCAGTTCAGCCGCTTTGTAATCCCATGGGAAGACGTGGTGGTAGTTGTGCCATCCTTCTCCGAAAGCCCAAAAGGCTACGTGGACGTTCTCAGTAGGTGATATCGTTCTATTAATACAACAAATAGTTTACTAAACAGAAAACTTTTTATAACCAAAAAACCAGATCATTAATACAGTCCCACATTCATGGGAAAAAATGGGCAGAGAGCTAAAAGAATTTACTTACTTATCGTATGGTTTGGTTCCCCAAATATGAGCAGCACTGTTTACCAGCCAAGTACCATTTAATGAAGCTGTGTATCTGAATATAGCCGAAACGTACCATGCAGTCCACCAATCCTCCCCGAAGTAATACCATGGGACAGCGGCCGGAATTAGAAAGCAAAGAAAAGGAGTCATCAACAAATAGTATCTGAAAAATAAATTAATTTTAATAAGATGCTATATTTCTACTTGTAGATAACTGTTGTAATATTCACCTTCTTTGGAACCTTACAACTGGATCTGCTTCCATATCGCTCATATCTACTGTTTTGCCCTTAATCATAACATCTTTCTGTTTTCTTACCATGAGCCAACCCATGTGTGAGAAGAAGAAGCCTGGAAATGGAACGGATAATTGTAAGAAAACAAAAAAAAGATGCTGCCAATGATGAGTTGTTTCATTCTGTTATACAAAGTGGTCCGTGGGACAGAAGAAGAAATTATGGGAATGATTTTAACAGGATTTAAGAAAACCACCATTGTGGTACAAGGTGATGAGTAGAGTGGAAGAAGGATTCATGAGAAAAAATAGAGTGGTACTGAAAAGAAAAGAAGAAGACTGTTGAAAACCATGAGGTTATCTGTGGCATGATGCTGCCTCACATTTGTTTGCAGGATTTAAGGAAAGCACAGAACATTTTGGTTCAAGTCATTATCTGGGGAATCTAGACAACCACCGTGGTACAAAGTATTGAGTAGCACAGAAGAAGAATCCGTGAGAATAAACTGAGTGATACCGAAGGGAGAGGGAAACAGGAGATGGACGAAACGAAGGCAGCAAACTGTCAGGATTCAAGGAGAGTCCACAAGAATTCAGATCAAGTAAAAATCTAGAGTCTTCTCTGGCTACATGGTACAAAGTAGTGAGTAGAACAGAAGATGGATGCATGGGAATGGACTGAATGGCACTGAAACGAAATAAAGGCTGCTGAAGAGCAAGAAACTGTCTGTGAGAAGATGCTGCCCCACATTTGTTTACAGAATTCAAGGAAAGCACAGAAAATTTTGGATCATGTTATGATCTGAAATCTAAACCACCATCATGGTACAAAGTATTGAGTAGCACAGAACAAAGGTCCGTGGGAATAGACTGAGTGATACCGAAGGGAGAGGGAAACAAGAGATGAATGAAACGAAGACATTTGCTGTGAGGATTCAAAGAGAGCCCACAAGAATTCAGATCAAGTAAAAATCTAGAGTCTTCTCTGTTTACGTGGTACAAAATAGTGAGTAGAGCATAAGAAGGATCCATGGGAATGGACAGAATGGCACTGAAACGAAACGAAGACTACTGAAGAGCAAGAGACTATGATGCTGTCTCTCATTTGCTTGGGGGATTAACGGAAACCCCAAAAGAATTTGAACCAAGTAATGTTCTAGAGACTTCTCCACCATCGTAGTAGAAATTATTGAGTTGAGCAGAAGAAGTATCCCTGGGAATGATCTGGATGGTACTAACGAGGAAGAAAATGGTGAAATGGTCAAAATGACAACATTAGGAAAGCATGAGGGTATCTGGGAGATGAAGCTACCTCTTATTTACTTACGAGATTGAAAGTAAATCAAAAATAACTGGAATCAATTAATGATCTAGAGTCTTCTCCACCATCGTAATACAAAGTAGTGAGTAGAGTAGAAGTAGGGTTCATGGGAATAGACTGGGTGGTACCGATTAGGTAGAGAAAGACAAGATATATGAAATAAAAGCAGTTGAGAAACACAGCGTTATCTGTAAGATGATGCTGTCTCTCATTTGCTTACAAAATTCGAAGAAAGTATACAAAAACTTGAATTAAGATGTTCTTCCAAATACTGAATAGAGCACTGCTCGGTTTGCAATAAGGAATTTTTATTAATTAGATTCTTACCTCTTCTGGCGTTATGTGGATCAGCGTCAGTGTCTGTGAATTTGTGATGAACCCTATGGTCCCTGACCCATTCGTAAAGGTGATTCTGGAGAGCAACGGTCTGAGCAATCATAAGAATAATTCTCAATGGCATTTTGGCTTTATAAGAACGATGAGACCAAAGTCTGTGAGCCCCCGCAGTTATCCCTTGGGATGCAAAGTATACCACGAAGTATGCTAAAGAAATTGAGTAAAATAATTAAATTCCTACAAAAATCGGTTTAGAAAATTATTTGAGTAAATATAAGATTTATTAATTGAGGCGTTTTTAAGGAAATTGGAACTCTTTAAGTAGTGTGTATGTATTTCCTAAATAAATGTAATCCATAATACATCAATTCATTTGGAGTTAATAACTCTGCCAAGGTGAAAATCTAGTTAATTATTGTAAACACAAGCTTATCAGAGATTTTTGGTTAATTAGTTTGCGCTCATTTAACAATACAATATACTTAATTTGAGCGTTGCTTAACAAAACCTTGAGCAGGATTTCATCAAACAGGAAACTCTACTGTTGTCGTGAATACGTGTCACGACTTGCCCTAATTTTGTAATCAGACATTAATAAAATGAAAAATGATATATACATGCATACAAACATCTATTCCATTAAACTAATGAATGAATATAAAATATGTTAATACTTACTCCAGAAGAATGTGCTCCAGTAACACTTAAAAATAAAAAGGTAAAGTCCATAAATTGCACCAATGTGGAGGTATATGAATGCAAAAACGTTCCTCCAAACGATATCCCATTTGTATTGAGGCTGTTGGGAGGAATGTTTCTGTGAAGACCTGGAGATCGTTTGAGGTGGAGGTGATTGCACCTTTGGGGACGTTCTTGGTAATACAACTGGATCCTCAGAGGTTGTGGTTGCTTCCGTGAGGAAGAGTGCTGTACTGCCCAAAACGTTTGGGGCCATTTCTAATCAAAGTAAAAAAAACTACAATACATTACATGATTAATTAGTGTTTGAAAAGAAACATAAAGATACAATTTGGAATAAAACATAACATTTCCCCTTTATGGACAAGAAAATGATAGAAAAAAGAAAAAGCCCAAAAGTTGATCATTTGTAAAAATATTTTCAAGGTGTTCAAAAGTTTAACAGCACTTTTGATATTTCAAAACTTTCCTTTGTATTTTAAATGTAATCCTCCTCCTCCTTGAAACCTTATCAGGACATCCCCAATGGACTCTGGTTCATATCAAAAGATAAAATTGCATTAGGGTGATCTTTCTTCCCTCAAGAATGTTTTTTATATGATTTTATAAATTATTACAGTATTGATCGTGACTTTCACTAGCAGAAGTGACCCCAAAATGTGATATGTGATAGTTTATCCACTTTAAGTAGAGTATCTAGTCTCTTAACGAATCAAATGAGATATATATGTAAACAAACAGACGGACAGAAGCATTTTATGGTATGTACTTAACCCTTTACGAAATCATCAATAATATTTATTTAAGAAGAGTATATGGTATACAATTTTATGTACTCATAATACGTCAATGCTTAACTAAAATATGATTATGATGAATTTATGAAATTTTATATGCATTTTCAATAGGTCTGAGAATCGGAAACGATCTATTTTTCATACCCCTAAGTGATAAGGACTTTCTACCACCAACCCCCATTTTTTAATAGCAATATTAGTACTGTAATAATCTTCAACTCTCAGTTGTCGATAACTGATCAATTATTATCAATCGATTAGTCATCCCCGCTAGGCGTCTACTGATGTCACTACTCACCAAGCAAACAGCATGGAGTGAAGATGAGAATGAAGCAGGTTTTTTAGAATGTTACAGGGAGTTCAAATATGGTCTAGGAAGTAGAAGAATGTTTTATTATAATATTTCAGAATAATTGGGCAATGTACAAGAATGTTCTAGAATCTTGAAGATCATTCAAGAATGGTTAAGAATGTTAAAAAAAGTTAGTTCTGGATAGTTCTAAATTCGCGAATATTCTAGAATGTTCCATCAAACGTCCGAGCAACGCCGGGTATTGCTGCTAGTACTCATATAAAGCAATACCTAACTAAATTAAAATGATTTTAAATTAAATATTAGGTGGATTTTATTTAGATATATTAAATTATGGACTTAACAAATGTTTAATTATGATTTTAATTAATATTTATAATATATATTCTTGGACAATAGAAACTAAAAGTTTTGATTATAAACCAATCAAAGTGATACTTCTATACCACATAATAGTTATCATAAATTTGTAGATAATTAAAAATAAAAAAAAATTAAAGATTCAGGTATATACTGTAAATAAGTGACCCTTATAAATATCAGGATTTTGAATTGTTGTAAATATTTCCCTCTGCAATATAATTTAAATATTGTGATTATCAACCAACCAAACCAATGGTCCTAATAAAAATATTTCTTAATACATATCTACTACAAATAAGATATCCTTCTAATTTTTTTATATATTTAAAAAAATAAGTAGATGTAGTTAAAAGTGATCTTTTAGTTGAGATGAACAAGTAAAAGTAAAATTATGATGAAACATAAAAAGTTTCAACGAAACAATTTATTCACAACTCTACAAATGTTTATATATGTAACTGGTAATTTATTATTTAGAGCTTTTTTAATTTCCAAGTTTTCTAACAGGGCTTTTTTTATTTATTTACTTTTTGTACAATTATGTACCTAATAATTTTGTGTTATTTTCATCTAAATAATGATTATTTTCTATACAGTGTTCTGAAAAACCAGTTGACTCAATATTATACTTAATTGATCTTTTATTTTCAATTAATCGATTTTTTAAAGCCCGGCCTGTTTGCCCTATATATATAAATATATATCGCCTCACAACTATTGTAATGTAATTCATATACCTATGCCATATTTTGAAAATTTATCCGGTTTTTTGTTTATTATTGCCCTAAACAATTGTAGAGCTGTGAATAAATTCTTTCGTTGAAACTTCATCTGTTTTATTTTAATAAGTAAAAGTGAATTATAGATCAACCAAATTCCCCGTCTCCAATAATTGACTATCCATTTCCTGAATCGCGCCCAAACAATTCCAATATTAATGTAGGATTTCAGGTCATAATTCGAAAAAGAAATGTGAAAGTATAAGTTGCCGAAATTGAGGACAATTTGTGCGTGGAACAAGTCCCGTTGCTGCCTGCCGGTGCTAACCGGCTATAATAGGTACCTACGTATATTTATAAGTGTACTTCATTATTTTCTCTTTAATAATGATTTACAATAGCAACAATCAACTAACTAAAAAAAGTTCATCAAAAATATGTATTTACATACCTGGTAAATAATCCGGGTAGAATATAATTAACAATTGTAATAATAAGTAGGTATTTCTTTTGGATCAAGAAAAATTACAAAACTCATTGTGCACATTTATACGTAGGTAACTGTAACTGTTTACAATAAATGTAATGGTATTTCGCTAATAGTGACGTTTTTGATGACAAGACAATTTGGTAAACGATTTTAGCTTAAATGGCATAAATAGGGTCCTCAAATTTTCCTACAACTTATCACAAACGAAGCAAAATCGAGATTGAACAGCTTTCTCTAAATATATTACCCCAAAGTTCTCGTTCATTATTTTATTTTTTTAAATGCTCATCTTTGTTTTAAATTAGCAAATGCTTCAACAAAATTGTTTTTTTATTTTTCTCAATTTAAGTAAAAAAGATCAAACTAATAACTGTTATAAAGGACATTTTCCACAAAATTGATTAATCATCTAATTATTATCTACTTACATGTTTACAACAAGCTACTAAAGTGCTGGAAATTCTAACTGTTAGAACCT
This sequence comes from Agrilus mali, assembly GCA_029378335.1. Classification (NCBI taxonomy): domain Eukaryota; kingdom Metazoa; phylum Arthropoda; class Insecta; order Coleoptera; family Buprestidae; genus Agrilus; species Agrilus mali. Next base: position 8,950,294 of record CM055663.1, on the reverse strand, counting down.
TCACGTTTTTCCCAATTATTTCCACACTTTATTATTATATTAAGCCCCCTGTTGCTATTTGTGATAAACGACTTTAATTAAATAGTATGAATAGATAAGGCGATCAAATTTTCCTACAACTTTTTACAAACGAAGTAAAATCGAGATTGGACAGCATTCTCTAAATATATTACCTCGAAGTTCTCGTTTTCTTATTTGTTTTATTTTTTTAATTGCTCGTCTCATTAATTGATTAATGGTTTGTTCTAAATTAACAAACAAATCCACGATATTGTTTTACCTTTCCCCAAGAACGTGACTACATAGGATTTATTGATTTAGTTTCTCAACTTAATATGTCAAAAAAAAATTGGACAAATACTTGTTTTAAAGGTCATTTTTCTCAAAATTGATTAATTATTTAATTATCTACTTACGTGTTTACAACAAGATACTATGGTAAAATGGTGAACGTCTAACTTTTAGAGTCTTTTGGTGCCTTCACGTTTTCTCTAATTATTTTCACACTTTATTACTTATTATATTAATCCCCCTGTTCCCATTTGTGACAGACGACTTTAATTAAATAGTACCTATGAATAGATAAGGCGATCAAATTTTCCTACAACTTTTTACAAACGAAGTAAAATCGAGATTGGACAGCATTCTCTAAATATATTACCTCGAAGTTCTCGTTTTCTTATTTGTTTTATTTTTTTAATTGCTCGTCTCATTAATTGATTAATGGTTTGTTCTAAATTAACAAACAAATTCACGATATTGTTTTACCTTTCCCCAAGAACGTGACTACATATGATTTATTGATTTAGTTTCTCAACTTAATATGTCAAAAAAAATTGACCAAATACTTGTTTTAAAGGACATTTTTCCCAAATTGATTAATTATTTGATTATCTACTTACATGTTTACAACAAGATACTAAAATAGTGAACGTCTAACTGTTAGAGCCTTTTAGTGCCCTCAGTTGTTCCCTTGTTACAATCCACTTATAATTGTTATTTTCACCCTTTATTATTGTGGTAATCATCCTGTTTAAAACCGATTTTAACCGAGCTCAAAAGAAATAAAAATCATTAAATAATTATTCTACATGGTTACAATTAGTAATGCACATGTTAAATTAATTTAATCTTAATCTGAAGACAATGGTTAAAGAATTTATAATTCAAATGAACACGTTTATTTCGTTCATGAATTGCATTAAATGATACAATGATGAATAAATGAATAGGATCAAATTTTCTGTTCCCTATAGAATTTTGGTAATGATTTCTACGAATTCAAATAAAGAATGGTGCAATTGTAATAAATTTTGCACATCTATTAACGGTTTTCACGTAAGTTGTTAGACTTTCCCTCAGGTCATCAAAGTAAAGCTTGCATTACTTTCTCCCTTCATGGATAATCTTTTCTTATAGCACAATTTTCTTCACGTATAATAAATCATTGTAAAAGCAATAAACATAAATAAAATTAACCCATTAAAAGAAAAAGAAAATATTTTCTCCAAAAATAACTTTATATTCAATTCAAAATAACGACAAGTTGAGAATAAGAATAAATTAATAATGCAATATATCATATAAAAAATATTTTTGACCATATATATGATATAAAATATATTGAATTACCAGGATAATGATTTTGCAATTTAAAGAAAAATACAATTGTTCAATTTTAATTACTAGAACTGGAATAAATAATTCCTTTTAATTTCCAAAACGATTAAAAAAATTTTATCTCACTTACCTTGATAGCCTTCTCCCTTAGAGAATATTTGCAGGAAAAAAATAAATCTAACTTTGTATCAAATATTATCAACAACTACAGTCACCAAAAACTCAATATTAAAACGTTGCTCAAGTTCGTGCGAAGTTCGCGAATTTCTATAAGAAAGTGCAAAGAGTTAAAATGTTGTTACCTCTTTTATAACATTGAACTTGATCGAGAAGTCTCATAAGCATATAATGGAACCTGCTGTACACATGTATTCCCTTTCTCTTTTTGTTTTAAATACGCAAATTTCTCTCTCTCCAACGAAACCTACGGGCGAAGAAATAAAGAAGGATGAACCTCCTGCTTAATGAGGTCTCATTTGTAGGAAGTGCTTCGTCTTTCATTTTCTTATTCGTAGATCTATCTTATTTTTAAAATGATGTCAGTTAAGAGACTAATGGTGATGAACTGTCCAGAGACCCACAAAAATTTTGGTAAATTGCTCGCACCATGCGCCATTTCTTTGATGCATTCTCCACATGATTGAGAATCGTCTTACAAAGTTGATTTATTCCGATAAAGATAAGTTTTTCATTCAATTGAAAATATGATCCTGGTCATGGTCATCTTGGGCTTTGACAAAACTTAAATCATTAATCGTTTGGAATCAAGTGAAAAATGTCCATTTTGTTTACTAAACCTTGATCTTATAAAATATGGGTTGGTCTGAATCTAAATAATATTAAAATTAATGGCCTTAGATTTGCTTAAGGGTTTCCCAAATTTGATATGTATTTGAGTATTGGTTTCACATATATGCCCCTTAAATTCTCTTGGGATGCTTGACTTATGTCTAGCAAATTTTGTATTGAAAGTGTAATCCCAGCCTTGGTCTTGGCCTCTCACAAGACCCAAATCAGATTTGCTCTATTGTCAATCGTTTGGAATTTTGTTAACTAACCCTGGCTCTTATACAAAAAGCCTTGTTAGGAACCTCAATTATGTATCAGTGTGACCTTAGACTTGCTCTCGGTTTTCTCAAATGTTACATCTTAATGAATATTGGTCTCACATACAAGACCTTTGACTTATTCTCCTGGAATACTTTATCTAAATTTAGTGGATTATCTATTGAAAATGTAATCCCAGCCTTGGTCTTGGCCTTTGACAAGACCCAAATCGTATTTATTCGTGTTAAAAATTTGGAATCAAGTGAAAAATGTCGAGTTTGTTAACTAAATCAATCTTGATCTTATACAAAAAGCCTTAGTCTGAACCTCAATTATATATCAATGTGACCTTAAACTTACTCTTGGTTTTCTCAAGTGTTACATCTTAATGACTATTGGTCTCACATACAAGACCTTTATTTATTTAACTTATTCTCCTGGAATACCAGACTTTGGTTTCGTAAATTTGATAATACGTGGGCGGTCCGATAAGTACTTAGCCTCACCGCCCGATGGCGTCACTATCGTAAGAGAAATACACTATAGTGTAGTACCTTCCTGTAGACGGCTACTGACAAAATTTCAGCCGGATCGGACTTGTAGTTCTGTTTTGAGAGCGTGTGAAAGCAAGGGTGTCCGCTGATTTAAATAAAAATGGAAAAGGAGCAATATCGTTCGGTGATTCGATTTTTGTTTTTGGAAGGGAAATCGCGCAGTGAAATCAAAGAGCGCTTGGATGCAGTTTATGGGGATGCTTCTCCTTCGATGGCGACCGTCAAAAATTGGTCCCGAGAATTCCAACGTGGTCGCACGTCGGTTTTTGATGAGTCACGCCCAGGTGCCCCGAAAACAGCAACCACGGAGGATAACGTGATGAAAATCCACGATCTCATTTTGGCAGACCGCCGATTGAAGGTGCGGGAGATAGCTGAGATAGTATCCATCTCAAAAGACCGTGTATGGCATATCCTACATGAAATTTTGGGTATGAGAAAGCTGTCGGCAAGGTGGGTGCCGCGTTTGCTGACTCCGGATAACAAGCACAACCGTGTGACCACTTAAGAGCAGTGTTTGGGGCTGTTTAAGCGCAATCCGAAAGAGTTCTTGCGTCGTTACGTGACCGTCGACGAAACCTGGATCCACTGGTACACACCAGAGACCAAGGAACAATCAAAACAGTGGACTTTACCCGGTGAACCTGCTCCGAAGAAGGCGAAGACTATCCCATCAGCTGGAAAGGTGATGGCTACCGTTTTGTGGGATTCGCAGGGTGTGATATACATTTACTACTTGGAGAAGGGCAAAACGGTCACAGGGCAGCGCTATGTTGAATTGTTGGGCCGATTTGACGCCGAATTAAAAAAAAAAACGGCCCCACTTGGCGAAGAAAAAAGTGCTCTTCCACCACGATAATGCACCGGCTCACACCTCCGCGGTCGCCACGGCTAAATTGGTTGAATTGGGCTACGAACTGCTGCCCCATCCACCTTATTCTCCAGATTTGGCCCCGTGCGACTTCTTTTTGTTTCCTCACTTGAAAAAGTCACTCGCCGGGCAGAAATTTCACTCGAATGAGGAAGTAATCGCCGCCACGGAGGCCTACTTTGCAGACCTCGAGAAAAGTTTTTTTTAGACGGGTTAAAGAAGTTGGAACATCGCTGGGTCAACTGTGTTGATTTAAAAGGAGATAATATTGAAAAATAAACAGTATTTTTCCAAAATTTTTGTTTTTTCATTTCTAGGCTAAGTACTTATCGGACCGCCCACGTAATTATCTTTGTCTTAGATATTAATGCCAATGTAACCCCAGCCTTGTTGTTCACTTTTGATTGGAGCCAAATCATATTTGTTTCTATTAGTTTTTTGGAATCAATACAAAATTACAATCTTTTATTAACTGACCCTTGTTCTTACAAAGTAAGCCTTAATCTTAACCTTAATGCTATCTTAACCTTAATCATAATTATTTTAAATTTGTTAACAAAACAAAAGCTTGAATTAGTTTTGTCATTATTAACAGTGACAATGAAAATTATCCTTCATATTTAAATAAAGGCTTGAACTTCACCTTATAATGTATTGATGTGACCCTAACTTTGACCTTAATCACATGTCTTTGGCAAAATTAAAGTCAAAAAATATTTTACTCATTAAGAGCAGTTATGTAAAAATTATTTATTTTGAAAATTAGAGTTAATTAATTAAGAGCTTAGAAAAATCAACCATCTTTATCCATACAATTTGTCGGTGGAATTTACCAACTTGTTTCAAGCGTGTGAAATATAATAGAATGCAAATTCGTAGTTGACATCGCATTTTTCTATTGTTTGTTTCTTTTTCTTCGAAGTTTTTTAGTGAAAACGTCAAAGTTAAATGTTTTGCAGGTTTTATTCATTATATTGTAAACAATATAACGGATTCGGTTTGACAAAGTTTATTCTATGAATATTTGCTACTAAAACAAGTAGGTCAATATTATTTGATTATGCCTATGGTTCATTGGTGGCATCTGCAACCAGCCGTAAAATTTAGGAATGTACACAGAGGAAAAAACAATTGCATTATAAAAACGTGCGCGTTCACCTGTAGACCTGTTTCGTAGACAATCACGAGGTAATTTTTTTGAATTAAAATAATATTGACAAAAGCAAAGGCGTGATCAACACATCTCAATTTTTTGAAGCTGATAATTTCGTATTCTTACGGCGTTGCTTAAGATCTCACATCAAGAACTTTTAATTAATTAATTAACTACGTAATCTTGGTCTCAAGAATTTTGTATTGGTCTTGGTCTTACTAGTACAAAAATGTGATCCAAACCTTGATCTCTTGACCTTTGACCAAAATCATACTTATTTCTTCTAGTTATTAAAGTCAAGTAAAAAAACATGTGTAAATTGAATCTTGGTCTCATAATATAAGCCTTGGTCTTGACCTCCTCTTGGTTACTTCAAATTTTTTAACAAAACTACAGCCAAAATTGTTTCTAATCATTATTAACAGTGACAATAAAAGCTGATCTTGATCTTTTATTGTATATGGCCTTGAACTTGATTAATATATTGATGTAACCCTAGCCACGAACTTGGTCATAAGCCCTTGGCAAAGTGAAGGCCAAATTATGAAGAATATTTTTTTTGCGGATTTGATCAGGTCGTGACCGTACAGAAAATGTCTTGGTCTTATTAATGGAAATTTAGCAGCTAAGTTAATTTTGCCTAATATATCGTATATCTCAACCTTTGCAAAAGTATTGATTTTAGATTTTTTAGATTTTTCCTAGGTTGATTTTTTAAGGCAAAATTTTCCCAAAAAACAATTGAATGAGGAAATGAATAAAAATATACGACAATGTTATTACGTGGCCAATTTACAGGAAGTTCCCAACAAAAGGTTACAAAATGTGCCTTTACATAATCTAAAGATCTAAACTTAACTGCTGCTGAATTGAGATTATATAAAATAAAAATCATTAACGATATTGAAAGGAAGTGATGGCCTATAGAAATATTTGTTACTTCATATAAATCATTATGGTACCATAAATATTCGTCGTCCTCTTTACCAGTAAGTAAAAATGTGTACGAGTCATCATGGAGTACAAACGAGAAATGGTAATTATTTTTCACTTATCGTTTTTTCACTTTTTAACAGTTACGTTTATATTTTGTTCCTCAAAAAAGACTCATAACAAGTAAAAGTTAGAATTATCTAATACGTACATATTATTATTTAGTACTTAATCGATTTTTACCATACAACAATTAAATTAAAAGTAAATGTCATTTCAACTTCCTGTAATTTATAAATATAAAATACATTGACCCATTGACTTATGGTAAATGACCTTATATAAATGTACATACAATGTGTGAGATAGTGTACTCCAAACTAATCACGTAGATAGATGGAAGCTTAGGTACACGATCAAGTTTAGATCTGTGTAGCTTTTCAGATGCAGAAAACAAGTAACAAACAATAATTAGTCTTCCAAAGTGGAAGACTAAAGCTGTATATAAGGGTTTATGACAAGACCTCATCATAAAAGTAAAGGTTATAACATCTAGACAGAGAAGACTAAACTGAGACCAGGTCAGAACAGATTAGATTTGTTACAGATTCATAGTAAAGAGCAATATCGGATATTCAAGTCAAGACCAAGGTTATTTGCTAAATCCAAAATATCCACATCTGCTACAGACTCAAAAGAAAAACTGCATAATCAATACTCAGGTCAAGGCTAAATATATTTGACGAATCCAGATCAAAACAGACCAAAGTAAAAACCTATATCCAATATAAGAATAAGGGTATTTGACCAATCTCAGAGATCCAAATGTACTACAAATAGAAAATAAAGACAAATATCAAATATTCAAGCTAATCCTAAAGTTATTTCACAAACTTAATGATCAGAACAGATCAGATTTGCTGTAAATGCAATGTAAAGACATGTATCAAAAGTTTAAACCAAGACTAAGGCGATTTTACGAATCCAAGAGACCAAAATTTGCTACTGTTTCAAGATTAAGACAAATATCAAATATTCAAGCTAATACCAAAGTTATTTATCAAACTCAATGATCCGAACTGATCAGATTTGCTGTAAATGCAATGTAAAGACATGTATCAAACGTTTAAACCAAGACTAAGGCGATTTTACGAATCCAAGAGACCAAAATTTGCTACTGGTTCAAGATTAAGACAAATATCAAATATTCAAGCTAATACCAAAGTTATTTGACAAGCTTAATGATCAGAACAGATCAGATTTGCTGTAAATGCAATGTAAAGACATGTATCAAACGTTTAAACCAAGACTAAGGCGATTTTACGAATACAAGAGACCAAAATTGCTAATCGTAATAGATAAAGACAAATATCAAATATTCAAGGCAATACCAAAGTTATTTGACAAGCTTAATGATCAGAACAGATCAGATTTGCTGTAATTGCAATGTAAGACATAATTCGAATGTTTAAACTACAGCTAAGGCTTATTGACCAATTCAAGGAACTCAAATTTGCTACAGATATAAGGTGAGGAATCTATTCCAAATATTCAAGCCAAGAACAGAATTATATGAGAAATCCAAAGATCGGAACAAATTAATTTGCTATAGATGCAGAGTAAAAACCTATGTAGAATGTTCAATCTAAAAACAAGATTATTTGACGAATAAATCAAATATTCAAGCCAATATCAAAATTATTTGACAAATTCAAATATCAGAACCGATCAAATTTGTTTTAGATGCTAGGTACAGACAAAATATTCAAGGCAAGACCAAAGTTATTTGACGACTTCAAAGATCTAAATTCACTACGTACCCAAGACAAGCGACTTAAATTTGCTACAGATACAAAATTTTTTAATATCAACTGTATAGGTCAAGACCAAAAACAGTTCACAAATGCAATGAATCAATATTAGGCATTCAAGTCAAGACGAAGATTATTTAATAAATCCAAAAACCAAAATTGGCTATAAATGCAAGATAAATGATCAGGTTTTCTGTAGATGTAAGGTGAAGACCAATATCAGATATTCAAGCTAAATCTGAGGTTATTTGACAAATCTCAAAGACCTAAATCATCTTCAGACAACAGATAAAGACTCAAATGTCAAATATCTTTGATAAGACCAAGGTTGTTTCACAAATCAAAAAATTGTATCAGATCAGGTTCACTAGAAATACAAATTAAAGATAAGCATCATATATTCCAGCCAAGATCAAGGTTTTTTGATGATTTCAAAAGACTCAAATTTGCTACAAATGCAAGATAAAAACAACTATAAAATATTCTCAGGCCAAGACAAAAGAACAGTTAACAAATATAAAGATCAGAACATGTTTTCTGTAGATGTAAGGAGAAGACCAATCTAAGATATTCAAGCTATATCTAAGGTTTTTTGACAAATCTCAAAGACCCAAATTAGCTACAGACAAGATTTAAATTTGCTACAAACGCAAGATAAAAACGAATATAAAGAATTCTCAGGCCAAGACAAAAGAACAGTTAACAAATATAAAGATCAGAACATGTTTTCTGTAGATGTAAGGAGAAGACCAATCTAAGATATTCAAGTTATATCTAAGGTTTTTTGACAAATCTCAAAGACCTAAATTAGCTACAGACAAGACTTAAATTTGCTACAAATGCAAGGTAAAGGCAAATAGTAAACATACAGGCCGAGACTAAGGTTATATGACAAATCTAAAGATCAAAATATCAAAATTTGCTATGGTTCTATGGTAAATACCATCCTGGTACAAGACAAAGTCACATATGAAATATTCATGTTAAGACCAAAGTTAATTAACACATCCGCAGACCAAGGAGAAGACCAAATGTATGTTTATAAATCTACCAAAACATTGTGTGTAAGACCAGCTTTGTTAGAGCACACAAATGTAGAATATGACTTATAAATGTTTTTCAAATGTAATTTTATTTATAACTATAATTTCACTTTGAGAACATGTACAAACCACAAGCAAGCAAGTACTTTATTTGTTCAGCGAAATGTCTTTTGAATAATTTATCTACACTTGGAGAAAGTAGAGATTGTTTACAATGGAAAATAGCAAAGAAAAACTACTTATCCGTTGAATATATAGAAGGTATTTCCAATCCCGTTTTATTATAGCTGCACAATGTATATTAAATATCAATTATAAACACTTTGTAACTACAATGGGATGTTAGACATAACTGTGAATGTTTTTTGACAATTTTTAACTTTCTAGAAGTTATATTATTAAAGCCAGAAAATAATGTGGAGCTTAATTGAAAAAGCTCTTGTTACTTTCAACTTCTAATAATTTAACAATAATTTTTCTCATAATAATATGGTTATTGTAGTAAGTAACTAAATTAAAAATAACGTAACAATAAATATATGCAGATACACCTACCTAATAAAAGTAATTTTAATAACAATTACCAAGTTAAAGGAAAGTTAATAAAAGAGAAATGTAGTTTTATTGCATTAAAAATTTAATTACGAAATTCTGCATTATTACATACTTACAATTAGTTAAGCTTAAGTTTCGATATATTATAATATGCAGTAAATGTACAGTGGTAGGTAGTAAAACTAAATTTACTAACGTAAATAATGATTAGGTAAGGGAAAATATAAACATATATAAATGTACGTGGCAAAAAATTAATTTTACTTTACTATTAGTACATTAATTGCACTTATACGTACCTAGGTACAATATAATTAAAAATAAAAGTAATTTTATAAAATAAATAAATTATTTTTAATCAAATACAAACTATTTCTGTTAACAAGTAATACTCAAAACAAAAATTTTTTTTTATGTAGGTTAAACAAGGAGGCAACTAAATTTAGGAATAATCGAACTCCTTATTAGAATTTTTTGAAGATACAAAATAGAATATTCTCATAATTAAATCATGAATATACAAGTAGCTTTTAAAGTAAATATAATCTACAAAGCATGAAAAAAATTAAAAGAGGTACAATGTCATGCACCCATATTTTTTAATACGGCCTTGATTTCATCCATATATTTTGGCAATTTCGTAATTGAAACATGAACAATAGCTCCCCTCATCCTTGACCTCTGTTGATTAGTTGCATCATTCATATTTAGCTTTAATATTTATTATTTGCACCTATTTTTAAAAACTGCTAAACGTTTCTAAACCTGAAAAAATAATTACTGTTTTTGGCTGATTAATATACAGTGTATTTTTTTTTTTTTTTTGAAGTAAGTAATATAAAAATGTAATCTACTGTAGGTATAAATTATTATGGTATAAATACGATATAAAAAACTTTATGCACATTAATTATGTTGTAAAATGTTTCTTTTAACTAGAAAATAATTGAAAAATAATATAATCACACTAATATTAAAAAGGCGAAAGTTTTTAAGTGTGAGTGTGTATGTTTGTTACTTCTTCACGTCTAAACGACTGAAGCGATTTTAATAAAATTTGGTATGGAGTTATCTGACACCCTGGATTAACACATAGGCTACGTTTTACTGCGGGAAAATATCTTATTCCCATGGAAAAATCGATGAAAATGAATTCGCGGAATATTATAAATGCGAAAGTAACTCTGTCTGTATGCTACACAATCTCGTATAAAATTTACTGAACCGATTTAAATGAAATTTGGTACACAGATAGTCTAGAGCCTGAGAAAGGACATAGGCTACTTTTTAATGCGAGAAAAGGTTGTAAGGGGTTAAAACAGGAAAGTTTGTGCGGAGATTCCGTAATTTTTAAAGATAGAAGCTTGAAACTTATTTTTCAGGCTTTTGATTAGATATAAATAAATACGACATTCAGTGTTTGTAAAAATTTTACCCTAAAGGGGATAAAATTAGCCGATGAAAGTTTTTGTGTAATGACGTCGTCCAAAAAGCGTACAGCCCAGAAAATTAAAATATTAAGTGTAAAAAGTTATAGAGGTTTTGTTTATTTGGATCAATAAAAATAGTTGAATACTAAGCTATATTATAAACTATTTTAAACTATAATTAAACTATATTAATCTATAATATTATAAATGCGAAAGTAATTCTGTCTGTTTGTGTATTACGCAATCACGCCTAAACTACTGAACCGATTTAAATGAGAATTTGGTACACAGATAGATAAGTAGATATAAAGGTAGAGGCTTGAAACTTATTTTTTAGGCCTTTGATTAGATATAAATGGGACGTTTAAAGTTTGTAAAAATTTTACCTTAAACGGGGCAAAAATAAGGAATGAAAGTTTTTGTGTAATGACGTCGGCAAAAAGGCTTACGGCCTAGAAAATAAAAATATAGAAGAAAAAAATTTTTAATGCTGCCGTAAGTCACTATTCCACGCGGACGAAGTCGGGGGCATAGCTAGTTATAAAGTAATTTGAATGGAGTTTAAGTCGGTTCCTTGTGAAACATTTTAATTATTTAAGAAGGTAACTACAATAAATTAATATGCATTTAAATATTTCAAATATATATTGTAATATCTCCACAATTGTTTCGGCATGTTATGCCTTTTTCAAGAGTAATCTTATGACTAAAATTAAATTTATTATACAGTGTTTATATACCTAAAGTTTAAGGGGAAGGGATACAGTCATATAATCTTAAATCTATTAAAGATGCATTTAAAAATTGTTGTTGGTCATTAACAATATTTTCTTTTTCATAAATAGCTTTTTTAATTTAAAATTTGTTCTAATAAATCTAAACGTTTTCCTTTTTTGAAATTGTGTAACAATTTTACATTTTCTGAATCTATACTATGTTTATTATTAATACAATGAGATGCTAAGCAAGTTGAGTGTTTTAAGTTGGTTATGGATTTTTTGTGTTCATCTATTCTAGTTTTGTAATTACGCCCAGTCTGCCCTATATAGAATACGTTACAATTTTTACAATTTAATTTGTATATTCCTGACTTTTGGAGTTAATCATATTTTTCTTTCTTATTGTTAGAGAGTAAGGTTCTTAAATTGCATTTATATACTAATATAGTGTCAATATCTAATTTTTCAAAATTGTTGACAATTTTTATTGTCTTTTTACCACAATAATTTATAAATTTATATGTTCTTGGTTATTTCGTGAAGGGATTATAAAGATTCCTTGGCGTTGTTTTATCTATAAAGAATATTATTTAGGTATGTATGTACAAGAGCAAAAATAATCGTTTGTAATATGCTTATATACATTGTTGGAAGTTAAATGTGTTGCCTACAAACTTTCTGCCAATAGTTTTGTGTACCTATAAACATTTTTTAAGTAATATACGTATAATAAAAATTTTCCACACTTTTGTCCCTAGGTGTGGTAATTAATTATTTAAATTTTTCTTCCATAATATTTAGATATGTCTTCTTTTTCATTATGTAAATAATGTAATGTATCGTTGTTGGCTTAAAATAACAGATTGTAAGCACTTTAAAATTTTGCAGAAAGTGCTAAATAAATTTACGAACTACATTAAAATAGGTTTCTTGTTCATTTCCTGTGACTCGAATTACTCCAACTTTAAAATAGAGTCAGTTAGCTGTAAGACATACTTGCTTAAAAATTCACGTCTTCCAGAATAATATTTAATTCACTCGGATATTTCTGTATTCCTAGAGGCTGTCTACGCATTCTAGATCTTCGAACAAAATTCGCAATTAGGACAAATGCAGAACCGTACTTAAACTAATTTCATTTATAACAATTTAATTTTGTTTGTGAAATCAGTATCTCAAGCAGTGTGCAATGTAGCATGAACCTCGTTTCAATATTTTAGTCATTCATTTAGGGTATAATCTAGTTCTTGTCCTACCCCTCATTACTCCTGTTTCTGCTTGTAGAATCTATGTCTCTAGGTATCAATTTGTGTAAATGAAGTGGTAATTACACACTTTCGGGTTAGCTCGTTTTAAAAAAGTTAAAAATCGAGCTTTTTACAATTTTTTTGATAAATTTATTTGGACGACTTTGAATGTTACAAAAATTGATTTTTTATGTTTATCTAATCCTTTGCAACTCTTTTCCATGTCGTAAAATTGAGTTTTTAAAATTTTTATTTCGTATTTTACATAGAAAAGCAAACATTTTAGAAAGGAAAACGTGTGTCGAAAAGTCAATTTTTCGATTTCCGTTGCTAAAAATAAACCCCATTAAAATTAAATTACGTCTACACAAATGATCTCTCCTCCTTTCCCTTAACCGACATTGCTTTCTTCTCTGGATTATAAGTAAATACTGGTTTTGCTGAATTTAGCCTACATTCTAAAAAAAACATCTTACTAAATAATGCCAGTTGGTAGAGGAAGAGAATGAGGTAAACTTTACATGCCATTCCCTAAGTACGTAACATCACAAAAAAATTGATTTGATAACAAGAAAATCTTTTAATCTTTTATGACCATTAAAAGCCATAATTGTATGTGAGAAATTTTAAATGCAGATTTCATATTCAATATTTTAGCATAAAAAGGAAAGATGACCGAGAAAGTGTGTAATTAAAAAAAGGGTTCACAAGTAATTGAGAACTTCATGAACATTGACCTCGAGATGCGCAGAAACATAACTCCGCCCAGCTTTAACTAAATGATCAGACGTTTCTGTTCTCGCGCATTGCAGAGTTCATGCTTTTCTTTTATCAACTTCTGTTTTCTTCCTTCTCCCACTTTTACAACCGACGGCTACGTATATTCTGATCATTTGTTGAATTAAGTATTTTAAATAATATAAATACGTTGCTGAGAGCTCTTGGTGACCCATATTGTAAAAAAACGAAAAGAAAAACACTTGTAAAAAATAAAAGTGACTTTTTCGGAGTGTTTTTCTTTTATTCTTTTGTTTTAGTAATTTATACCTACTTAAAATTTTCCTGAATACTTATCTGGAAACGTAAAAAGGTTTCCAATCCAAACGTGTAAATTAAAGGCGTTCAATCAATAAACAATTCAGAAATTCTGTTTGGCAGAGTGCAATCATTTTTAAATGTAACACTTTGAAGTGCTATTTTCGAGAAATAGGTACTTGAATGTTTCTTTCCACTGCTTCGGCCTTTTGGTCTGAAATGCCCTCAGGCAACGAAACGAATGTCTATTTATCAATACATCAACTAAAATTAATTGGGGATCGCCCCCAGTGTAATTAAGATGCAAGTGAATAAAGTTTTCTCTTTGTTTATTGTTGTTAAGGGTGGTGAAGTTTATTTCTATTTTTACTGATAGACGGTCGCAATTTTAAATTAACCGAAATCGAACTGATTTTTTGAATTATTTTCTGAAAACTTGACTTACCAATATACATATTAATCCCGTATCTATAGTAATTTAAGAAAGGAACAAAATGTACCGCCGTATCGATTTCTTGGGGTGTTCGCTCGTTACGATGTTCGATAATTTCAAACGTCTGACCTGATTGGTAATAAATCGATTTAAATTGAGCTCTTTAATCCAACACATATTTAAGACATCATTGTTTGTTGTTGTGGAAACGATCAATTTAAATTTAATTATTTACCGAATCAGCTCGCGTGTGGGCTTAATTTGATTAAAGGTTTTTTTATGACGAATTCGACCCCGATTTCACGACGGAGGGTCGGCTAAGTTTACACGTGTGCCACCCCTCCGATCGAAATGTCAACTTTGATAATGCAACTGGTGTGTAAGGGAAAACAGAAACGCTATTTTCATTAATAAGGGTTTTATACACCACCATTTTCAAACCTGGTTATTATCGGAACGATGCTTTTTGTTGATGGAACTAACTACAAAGGCAGTGGAATTGATTGGCAAAAAGTAGGCTAATAGGGCCAATATATATTGAATATAAGAGAACGTACGATAAATAAGTACATTACTCACTAAAATGAAGTGATAACAAGGAAATTGGTAGAATACGACACGGTAACAAAAAGTTAATAAAAATTGTTTTTGCTAATAGCAAATAGGTAAAACAACGACGAGTTTGTGATTGATTAACAAATAATGGAAACAAAACAAAACGCAATTTCAGTGATTACAACTGATTATATCCGTAAATCAATTTAAAAAACCTAATTAAAGTTTAATTAACTTCATGCCATTATCGCTCTGCTTTACTACTAATAATAAGGAAATAATGTACTACTGAGTTCATGTATTACCACTGTCAATATTTATTAATAAAAATGTACTGAAATGCAATGAATGACCTGGCACCAATTTGTCGTATATCTTTGTATGTTCGCCGTCTTATTACTGTGTACTTAATTTTTTTCAATTGTTTCGACAATTTATCGGCACTGTGAAATCACATATGTATCTACACAAGTACTGTTATTCCCAAACAGGATTCGTAATAAGTAATAAAAAATTAAGGCAAATATAAAGTATTACCGCTAAATACACAGAAGTTTTCTTCTGTTCAGTCGTTCGGTATAGAAAATAAGTTGAATAAGAAGGAAACTTAACTAAATCCAAAACATATCATTCATAAACGGAAAATTGGCCAGGTGGATGAAGCTTAAAATAGGCTGCTTTAGCTCCTAATTGAAATCAACAACACCCTGAAAATATAGAAAAACTAATTTCTGAGTAAGTGCCAAATCATGGAACAAAAAGCCGAAAAAATCTTAATTAGGTGCAGAAAATAAATTGAAAATGGTGCGATTCGTTACAGAACTGAATTAAAGATAAAAACACTAAGGAAGAAACTGAAAACATCCTAATTAGATGCTGAAAATTAGAAGTTCTGCTATATTTCCAAAACTAAAATTAAAAATATGTCGCAAATAACAACTATGTGGGTACCAAAACTGAAGCGAAATAGCTGAAAATGTCTTAAGTAGATCCACTATAGTGCCGAATTAAATTTAAGAACGTATCAAAAAAATTTATGGGATCTTGAAAAAGTGAAGAAGTTGAGAATATCGTAATTAGATGCTGATAATGACACGATCTATTGCAAAACCGAATTACAGTGCAAAGCATAGATACTAAAAGTTTTGTAGGAATAATTTACAATAAATGATGATGAGTCAAACCATGAAAAAAATACTGAAAACATCCTTAAACATTGTAAACAAACTAAATCTGCTACAGTACCGAATTATAGTCAATGATATACCGAAAACAATTTCGATTTTGACGCCAGAAAATGAGCGATATGGCTTAAGATATTCTAATTAAGTGCTGAAATTGAGACGACGTATTATAGTGTCGAATTAATGTCGAAAATATACTGAAAATTTTGTAGAAACAATATCCAATTAAGTGGAAGCCACAGTATAAACGCAAAGGCCGAAAAACTGATAATTGGGTGCCGAAAGTAATCTGAAACGAAGTTATAGTGCGGAATAAGTCATAGGCATGCTACAAAATGAGCGAAAAATCTGAAAACATCTTAATTGGATGTTGAAAATGAGCCAATCCAATTTAGTGCCGAATTAAAATCGAAAACATTCTGAAAATTTTGTGAAAGTATTCTTCAAGTAAGTAGAAGTGAAGCATGAACGAAAAAGCAAAGAACATCCTAATTAGATGCTGAAAATAAACTGAAAATGAAACGCGGATGCCAAAAATTGGCATTAAAGCTGAAAACGTTCCAGTGAGGTGGTTAAAATGAGGCAATCTGCTACAGTACCGAATTAAAGTCAATGATATACCAAAAGCAATTTCGATTTTGACGCCAGAAAATGAGCGATACGACTTAAGATATTCCAATTAAGTGCTGAAATTGAGACGACGTATTATGGTGCCGAATTAGTGTCAAAAATATACTGAAAATTTTGTAGAAACAATATCAAATTAAGTGAAAGCCTCAGTATAAACGCAAAGGCCGAAAAACTCATAATTAGGTGCCGAAAGTAAGCTGAAACGAAGTTATAGTGCGGAATATGTCATAGGCATGCTACAAAATAAGCTAAAAATCTGAAAACATCTTAATTGGATGTTGAAAATGTGCCAATTTAATTTAGTGCCGAATTAAAATCGAAAACATTCTAAAAATTTTGTGAGAGTACTCTTCAAGTAAGTAGAAGTGAAGTTTGAACGAAAAAGCAGAGAACATCTTAATTAGATGCTGAAAATAAACTGAAAATGATACGCGGATGCCAAAAATTGGCGTTAAAGCTGAAAACGTTCCAATGGCGTGCTAAAATTGAGGCAATCTGCTAAAAGTATTCTGAAAATAATGTAAAAAGGTAATTTCTGAGTAAGTACCTAAAATAAAAAAACCATTATAGAAGAAGCGAAAACATCTCTACCAGGTGCTGAAAATAAAAATTAAATTCAAAAGAGATTCAAAAAGGTTTCGGCTACAAACTGAAAAGAATTTCATAGCATAGCTCAAAAATTCTGAATATTTAAGATTAAAATCTAAAAAAAAGTTACAAATCGACCAACGTGTTAATGATCTAATTGTATAAACAAAGAAAAATATACCTAACATCTGAATACCAATAGAAAGCTGACAAATTTTCAACTCTGTACTAAAATGGTCGTAAAAATAAATCAAAAACATACCTCTTGAATTTTGTATTGAAAATTAGCCAATTCAGCACCAAAGTGAAATCAAAAAGATGTCCACTAGATGCTGAAAATCATCAACAAATGTGCAAATCGAGACTGAAAAGGAAATGATTTACTAGCAAATACACAAAATTCAATATCTTTAAATCACTTCAATGGTGATTTAATGGGTTGTAGCTTAAAAGAAGCAAAGAAACCAGAGGTTAACGTAACTAATAAGTGCCGAAATAAATCTAAAATAACGTATATCAAGCTAGCACGACAAAGTTATTTTTCCGATTTGTAACTTGCACCATAATTTGTCGCTAATTTGTCGCTGAAAGATGACACATTCAAAGAATTTGTCGCTAGTCTTATCGTCAACTGATAAGCAAAAAACTACTGGAAACCATCAAACCCTCGAAAGGTAACGTGTTGCCCATCTTGGGGGAAACAGGGAGAACCTAATTTAAAAAAATTTGGTAAATAAATCCGGTCTCTTAAAACAAATGTAACAAAGAACTCCTTGATTAATTGTTTGATGTTTTCCAGCAGTTTTTCGCTTATCAGTTGAAGATAAGACTAGCGACAAATTCGTTGAATGTGTCATATTTCAGCGACAAATTAGCGACAAATTAGGGCCTTTAAAAATAATATCCTACGACATTTCGTTTTCGAGATACGCTATGTGTAGTGCTGATTATGGCTAAACGGCACGAGCGACAAATTTTTGGATTTGGTAACAAATTAGCGACAAATTATAGTGCAAATCAGAAATCGGAAAAATAACTTTGTCGTGCTAGCTTGATATACGTCCTAAAATATACCAGTAATGAAGAAAATACAAACACACACAAGTTACAAAAATTTTATTGT
This sequence comes from Agrilus mali, assembly GCA_029378335.1. Classification (NCBI taxonomy): domain Eukaryota; kingdom Metazoa; phylum Arthropoda; class Insecta; order Coleoptera; family Buprestidae; genus Agrilus; species Agrilus mali. The sequence goes on along the minus strand of CM055663.1, from coordinate 8,931,763 downwards.
ACCACAATGTCACCTAACTAATAATGTCATAGTTAATTGATTTAATATCTCGTATGAATTTAGCATATGAATTTAAAAAAAGATTCCTGACTACGTAAGTTGTCTATTTTGAAATCGATCGAGTGAATGCCTCGGGCGGATAACTTTAATGACATTTCTAATGTAAATAAAGGATTACGTAACACCCGAATATAGAATATATTATGTTATGCGAGTATACAAGCCAATGTCTAATCGCAAGGTGTGGTGATATTTCTAATTCGAACCGGAATGATGATGAGAAGTCAGGTGCCGTAACTGTTTTATACGTTGTCCAACCTACAAATCGTTTGCAAGCATAAAATTAGGCTAAATTAGAAACAGTTAACTCTGTTACGTTGTTGGAGAGAAACTGTTTATGTGACAATGATTAACGTCAAAAAAAATCTATTTATTAGAACTTATTGCAATTATTATTCAATCCCTACAAAATCAATTTCCAAACAAAAAATCAGATTTCTTGCATTTTTTTTTTTAAATAGTGCAGAATCCTGCACTATAGAGGAAGGCCTATATTTCAATTAATACATTTAACAACCTTAGAGGAAAATTCTCAAAGGAAATGTTTCAAATTTCTTGATTTTTTCTTAAAATAATGGAGAATCCTAAATTAGATCAATGTTCGTAAATAATCAGAGATTTAGATTGTTCTGGTTTCTAAAAAATTTTAAAATTATCTCAGAGCCAGAAGAAGAAAAGGTGCGTTTTTAATCCTAACACAATTCTTGCGTTGCGAAGTTAACATTTTTAGTGTATTCTACAACACCTCTAAAATTTCCAGTCTTCTATAATATGGATGAAGACCTAATGGCTAATGGTGATAATAATCTTATAAAATTAGTCTCAATTGCAATATATCAACGCATTCTCCCAACAATTGCAAAATTTCTCCCCCAAGAAGAAAACGACCAAAAAAATTGTACTTAGATTTCTTGCATTTTTTCTAAAATAGTGAAGAATCTTGCACTGCAAAGGAAGGCCTATATTTCAATTAATACATTAAACAACCTTAGAAGAAAATTCTCAAAGGAAATGTTTCAAATTTGAGGTTTTCTTTGAATAATGGAGAACCCTAAATTAGGTCCATGTTCGAAAATAATCAGAGATTAAGATTGTTCTGGTTTCTAGAAAATTTAAAAATTATCTCAGAGTCAGAAGAAGAAAAGGTGCGTTTTTAATCCTAACAAAATTCTCTTCAAGCCGTGAAGATGAGATGGTAAGTTTGTTAATGAAAAGGGCTTTGGACGTTTGGCCTTGCGTTGCGAAGTTAACTTTTTTAGTGTATTCTACAACACCTCCAAAATTTTCCATCTTCTATAATATGGATGAAGACCAAATGGCTAATGGTGATAATAACCTTATAAAATTAGTCTCAATTGCATTATATCAACGCATTCTCCCAACAATTGCAAATATTCTCCCCCAAGAAGAAAATGGCCAAAGAAATGTACTCAGATTTCTTGCATTTTTTCTAAAATAGTGCACTATAGAGGAAGGCCTATATTTCAATTAATACATTTAACAACCTTAAGGGAAAATTCTCAAAGGAAATGTTTCAAATTTCTTAATTTTTTCTTTAAATAATGGAGAACCCTAAATTAGATCAATGTATGAAAATAATGAGCGATTCAGACTATTCTGGTTTCTAGAAAATTTTAAAATTATCTTAGGATCAGAAAAGAAAGTACAAATCCAAACATCAGTTTTTAAATTGAAGACAGCTCCATTCAAACCTTGAGGAAAATAACTTTGTTAAAAAGGACTCAATACGTTTGGAATCATGTTTTGGAGTTGGGGCCTGAGTTATTTAGTGTAAAATCTTCAAAATTCCTATCTTCTAAAATCTGGATCAAACCCTAATGCTTAATAGCGATGATAATCTTACAAGATTTATGAATTCAATCAACATGAATTATCACTGCTATTGTCAGTTGCTTCAACAACCTCTAGAGAAGAAAATAATCAAATTATCTTTGTTTCAGATACCTTGCATTTTTCTTGAAATACTAAAGAATCGTTCACTGTAGAGGAAAACCTCGATTAGAACAATGTTCACATATAAGTAGTAACAAATATAGTGTTTTTGGTTTTGAAAAATTCGACAATTGGCTCAAGATACGAAGGAGTAGAAGTGCATATCCCAACTAAAACCTTCAAAGTTTTCAATCTTCCAGATTTAGATGAAAGCCTAATGATTTGCTCTAATTTAAGTTAAAATATATATGTCAAACTTAAATTATCACTTCTCTCAATAAATCATAAGATCCTCATCCAAGAAGAAAAAGGTCAAAAAAATTTCTGAAATTAAATTGTTCATTGGAGAGAACTATTTCAAAATTTCATCTGAAGAAAACGTGATTATCCATGAATATAATCACAACTAAGTGTTGTAATACCACTTCAATAGATGTGTTGAGCAAGATCCAATCAGCCAGAAAAGAGACGTTCCACCTGAAGGCTTCTCATATGATATGGTAAGAGCAACTCTAAGGATAAACTATTTTTAATTGTTAGAAAATTCTTTTTGCAACTAACTATTATATCATATGCTTGAAGTTGCTGGCTAATTAGGAATTTCATAAGACATGCCTTTGGCTAGTGTATTTACGTACTGCTTAATTTTGTTCTAACGAGTGATTTTATACATTTTTATGTTGTTTTCAAACTAACCAGATGGTATGCAAATTAACTGGATAATTCCCGAATATCTGAAAATTTTTAATCATTAGTGTCTATTGAAAACAACCATACGTTTACTTAGATAGTTTGTAAATTAACTGAATAAGCTTTTTCAAACAATTTTTTATGTTGCTGTATTGGCTAGCCTGGATAATATCTAGCTATTTTACTGACTATACATGGTTATAAACCACAAGGAAGTATCCGCAGATTAACTAACCAATAATTTTGGCATAGTTTGCAAATATACTTTTATGAAGTGTTAACTCAATATTGCTACTAATGTCATATTACTGGTTGGTTATTTTGTAAATTAACCAGTCAACTCTGCACAATAACTGTTTAAGCAACTACAATAATAATTGTTTTTAATCCAAATACTATGTATATTTTCAAATTTTCCAAGAACACTAGTTAGTCTGTATACTAACCTTGTAATTTGAATTTAGCTACAAGAATTGCATAGTTTGTGAATTAGATGGATAATATACAAACCTACCAATATAATGTGGCCTATCTTTTTAAATGGAAAGATGATTTTCCATCAAATAATCAGATATATAGACAATTATTTTCTAGATAGCATGCAAACTAGCCTGATAGTATGCAAAGTAGCCAACTATTTATAGCCATCGATTCTTTTCATAAATAGGTGTATGAGTTTTTGTCGTTTCTAAATAATGTATACCGTGTTATAGTTAGGTACTTTAGAATTGGAAAATATGCAAACTAACGAGAATTTATGTAAACCAGCCAACAATCGCATCTTTGTAAGTAAATGTATGAGTTTCTGTGTGCAATTGGTTAGATTCTAAGGATTATATACTGTATAAACTAATTATAATAGTTTGCAAACTAGCCAGATACTATACAAACTATCCTATGAAAATTTACAGTCATTGCGCCTTATCAGAGTATAGATACATTTGAATTGTTTCTGTGACTGTATCCATTAGTTATTGTATACAAGCTAACCCAGATAGTATGCAAACTAACCATATAATACGCAAACTAGCCAGCAATTTACAACCGTCGCTTTTTTCCGTAATTAAGAGTTTGAGTTTTTATTGTAAGTACGATCGGTTAGTTTTTGAGGAATGTATACTGCTTTATAGTTACTTTAGTTTGCAAACTAGCCAGATATAATTCAAACTATCCGATCAAAATTTAATTTACAACCATTGTGCCCTACGGGAGCAATGGTACATTTGATTGTTTCTGTGTCTGTATCGATTAGTTACTGTATACAAGCTAACCCAGATAGTATGCAAACTAACCATATAATACGCAAACTAGCCAGCAATTTACAACCGTCGCTTTTTTTCGTAATTAAGAGTATGAGTTTTTATTTTAAGTACGATTAGAAAAGTTTTTCAGGAATGTACACTGCTTTATAGTTACTTTAGTTTGCAAACTAGCCAGATATAATCCGAACTATCCGATCAAAATTTGCCACCCTTGTGCGTTACGGGAGCAATAGTACATTTGAAATGTCAGCATTTGTTTCGATTAGTTACTGCATGCAAGCTAACCGAGATAGTATGCAAACTAAACAGATAATATGCAAATTAGCCAACAATTTGCTTCTTTTTGTAAGTACGGGTAATGTACACTGCTTTATAGTGTTTACAATCTGGCTAGATACTATACGAACTATCCGATAAAGATTTACTGACAAAAGAATGATTTCTTTATTTGTATCGATTAGTTACTGTAGTTTGCAAATTAACCAAATAGTATAGCATGCAAATTAACCGGATAGTATACAAACTTACAAACAGTTTGTAACCCTCGTGACTTTCTTTGAGCAGGAAATAAGTTTTTCTTGTTCGTTTAGTTAGTTCGTGGGGGTATGAAGTAACATGTCAAGTAAGCACTTTAATTTTATATATTTAAAGGTGAATTGCGTTTAACGCGGCCGTTACTCGCATTACCGCGCGGTCTCGTATTTCTTGTCTTGATTACGTATAACATTATTACGTACGTTATAAGAGTGTTGCTATACCACTCGTTGATCCTTCTGATATCTACCAAGCAAAAGTAAGCATAAGCAGGCAAGCTACCAACACACGGTTTCATCGTAGTGTTTGTTGCGTCATTACAAGTTCGTGTTTGTGTTCTACTCTTCGAAGTCAAAAGCAAAAGCTACTACTGACTGACTGACTGACTATACGCCTGCTAGCTGCTACGATGATGTGATTGTGTGTACAGCTATAGCCTACTAGTAGTCGTACTGTATTATTGTGAAGCTTGGTTTGGTTGTTAGTTGTTAGTTGTGCGAAGCTGGCGTCGGTCTGCGTTTCGACGCTTATTGATTATATCCTCTTAACACCGATCCGAGACGACGGCGACGGACGACGTCCTCGACGCACCGAATTCATGTGTTAATACCATTCATTGTTAATATTGAAAGTGAAAAGCCGACGGAGGAATGAGTGCCTTTTTACACCGAAACCTCAAACTAGTTTTGTTACCGTTAGCTGCAACAACCAGTACTTCTTCGTGGCCTCGTTGAATCGCTTATTATTATTACCACTCGAATCTTCTCTTTTTATTGTGGATATTTATCTCCTCTTCTACCTGTTCAAAACCCGGACGGCATTATCTATCAACAGGTAAGAAATAGTGGGGCAAAGACATGTGCTTCACCTCTAATATTGAATTATATACAACAAAGGTCACAGGTCACATAATTAATTATCGCAAGATAAACTGACCCAATAGAAATAAAAAAATTTTTATTCTTACAGGACTTTATTATATATAATATTCATTTCTTTAATTAAATTTTTAGTGATTCGTTAATTATATACATAACAAAAATCTATTGTGGGTTAAAGTATTAAGACAGAAAAATATATATATTTTTTTAATTAAATTATTAGGTAATTAAGTATCTACCTCAAGAAAATATTCATATGAATAATATCACATAGGTACCTACAAAAAATATGCAAAATTTGAACTTCATAGCAACGTCTGAAGTAAGTAATAAAATAATTTAATTTTTTCACGGTACTACTTTGAAATTCAATACATCTAACTTTTTTTATTAAATTATTAAATAAAATACTAAAAATCGTAGCCGGTCGTAAACTTTATTATGTACAACTACACAAAAAAGAATACAGAATTATAATTTCTTGGCAATAGCCAGTGTTAATAAACTCTTCAACATATATCCAACTTTTTTGTTAATTTTTTAGACAGAATGGTGAAAATTTTAGTCAATCACAAACTTTACCAAAGTATTACAACTGCTTACATTAAATAAGATACAAAACTATAAAAATGTCTTTACAACATACAGTTTTAGTTAAACAATTTCATATTTCATTATTGTATGTTTTTACAATTCAATATCTAACTTTCTTTTTACTTTGTTGGATAAAATGCTGAAAATATTACTGTCACAGATTTTATTATAGTACCTATTACATGATCCTACAATAAATAGAACATATACAAAATTATAATTTTTTGACAACACCCAGTGTTAATATAATGATTTTACATTTATTCACCAAATTTTTTGGTAGCTCATTAGATAAAATGTCGATAATTTCTAGTCAGTCACAGACCTTTTTAAGTTATTGCATAATACTTTTTAAATTATGTATAGATAGATAGATGCTGGAAATTTTAGTAAGTCTTGTACTAAAGTATTGCAAAGCATTTTATCTTTAAATTACTTACTCCCTAATTTTAAATAAATATGTATAGTGAAGTATTTAGTATCTTCTGAGATAAGAAATGCAGACAGTCGTGTTATATAAAATAATGTTTGATAAGTGATAAAAAGCTTATTACAGGATCGAGATAATGAAAAGTCAACTTTACACATCCTATTTGTGATGTACGCAATGAGATAAAAAATTATTAATGTTGTGTAAATACATATGTAATAAAAAAATTAAAACAATAATTATACAATGTGTATAAATAAAATATTCTTTATAAAAAACAAAATTTAATCAGCTGTACCGACATAAATAAGTAACAGTTCATTAATTTATTGTAATACAAAGAAAAACGTTTAAAAAGTATCCAGTTAATGTATATTATGTAAATATGTATCTATCTAATAGAAAATAAAAACTACAGTTACACATATTATGTATAAATAAAATACTCTTTATTAAAATATTTACATAACGAAACTTTATCATAAATAAACAATAGTTCGTTAATGTATTGTCGTACAAAAAAACACTTTCAAAGTACCCATTTAGGTAATATATAAATAGTTTAAGTAATATTCAGCAAATAAGTAATAAAACATTACAACAATAATTATATGTTATGTATAAATTAATCAACTGCACATAAACAAACAATAATATACAATAATAGCTCACTAATTTATGATTATATTATGAAAAAAATATATTTTAAAAGTACATTTGTAATTTGTATGTAAATATCCAATTAAAGTTGGTATAATTTAAACACTCCACTATAAACATAAGTAGGTAACTTTATTATGAAAAAAATAAGGAAAACAATAGCCATAAAATAAAATTGTTACCTTAAACCCATACCTACTGTTATCAATTATTAGCATGACTATAATATAAGTCCATAATACAAGTCTGTGTGTGGTGATAATAGCAACAATAATTATTTCAACTAAACCAATATTACTTATCTATAAAAAGAGGATAAGTAGTAGTACACGTTGTATGTATGTACATAGGTATAACATATCTATAATATTTTAGACTTATTGTTTTAATAGGACAATACGTGCAAACCTACATACAAGGTGTACCAAAAGTGCGTGGAAGGAAGACTGTGCCTTTATCATTTATTTTACAAAAATATAATTCAAGTGTACACTAAAATTGTTTTAATGTGTATTATTGCATTTTAGAATTTTTCGTTGAAAATAAAGGTCACCTTGATAGCCACATTTTTGACGTATGTATATCAAGCTAGCACGACAAAGCTATTTTTCCGATTTCTGACTTGCACTATAATTTGTCGCTAATTTGTTACTAAATCAAAAAATTTGTCGCTCGTGCCGTTTAGGCATAATCAATTGGTATGCTAGCTTGATATCAAGCTAGTACTAAACATAGCGTATCTCGAAAAGGAAATGTCGTATGATATTACTGTAAAGGCCATAATTTGTCGTTAATTTGTCGCTGAAAGATGACAGATTCAACGAATTTGTCGCTAGTCTTATCTCTATAACTAATAAGCGAAAGACTGCTAGAAAACCATCAAACAATTAATCAAGGAGTTCTTTTATACATAAGTTTTGAGAGATCTGATTTATTTACCATACAGTAACTCTGACAATCAGAGTAAATTGTATAGTACCTACTAGGCGATTGATTTTTTTCCTTAAAAAGTATGTTTTTATGTGGAAATCCGAACCACTAATAAATAACACACAGGTAAAACAAAACCGTTATAAATTCACTGTACATGACCGTTTTTATTAGAAATTACTAAACATAGGAATTGGAAACTTATCGACGTAAATAATAACAAAATGGATATTTAACTAATAAAGTCTAACTTAATTCAATATCAAAAGTAAATAAATAAATAAATAAATAAAATTTTCTTCAAATGGAAATTAAAGTTTTTTGTTTTTAATTTTGAAACATCTTCAGCTTCAGATAAATAAATAAATATGCAGATTTAAAATTCTATAAATTTTTTGACGTTGCTGTACATACCTAACACTAATAAAATTTATAGCTCTATTGTTATAAATATGAAGTTTCATAAAACGTTTATAGGTACCTACACAAAATCCGATTTACCTTGGACACATCAAACTGTAACATTAACCTATTATATTACTAAGGACTGATATCAAGCTAGCACTACACATAGCGTATCTCGAAAACGAAATGTCGTAGGATATTACTGTAAAGGCTTAGGTTTTTTTTCCCCCCAAGTTAGGCAACACGTTACCATAATTTGTCGCTGAAAGATGAGACATTCAACGAATTTGTCGCTAGTCTTACCTCCAACTGATAAGCAAAAAACTGCTGGAAAACCATCAAACAATTAATCAAGGAGTTGTAGTTGTTACATTTGTTTTAAGAGATCAGATTTATTTACCAAATTTTTTAAATTAGGTTTTACCTATTTCCCCCAAGTTGGGCAACACGTTACCTTTCGAGAGTTTGATGGCTTTGATATCAAGCTAGCATACCAGCTGATTATGGCTAAACAGCACGAGCGGCAAATTTTTTGATTTGGTAACAAATTAGCGACAAATTATAGTGCAAGTCAGCAATCGGAAAAATAATTTTGTCGTGCTAACTTGATATACGTACATTTTTGGTTGAAATTGCACCATATCAGTGTTGTTTAACATTTTTGATACTAATATGATAATACCTATGCAGGGTGTCTCGTTTAAAAAGGTGAAGGTGAAAACGCCACACCCCGTATAATCTAAAATAATTTTAAGAAGAACTCTAAAATTGTTTCAAATGGAACTATGTATTATTATTGGAGTTCATAAACAAAAAATACCGGCCAAGTGCGAGTCGGACTCGCGCACCGAGGTTTCCGTACAAACCTGTATATATGTGATGTAACTAAAAATTTAAGGTTTTCGGATTTTTTCCTTTATATGTGCTATAAAACATTGCTCATGCCAAATTTCAAGATTCTAAATCGACTGGAAGTACCCTTTAGGTTTTGATTCCCTTGCGAGTAGCTGCGAGTTTGAAAATATGCGGCTTAAATTGCTGTTTCTTTTAATTACGTTGACATAGAAGTTTGATTTAGTTACAGCTTAAAGGTATTATAGACCTGAGTATTTGATATGAATTTCAATTTAATACCTCTACGCGTTCATGAGGAAAGGGGTAGTAACTTTAAAATTATTAAAAATATTTTTATTATATGATGTAACTAAAAATTTACGGTTTTCGCAATTTTTCCTTTATCTGTGCTATAAGACGTTGCTTCGTACCAAATTTCAAGATTCTGAGTTCACGGGAAGTACCCTGTAGGTTTTGATTCGAAAATTTGCGGAAATTTGCGACATAAACGGCTGTATCTGTTGATTGCGTTAGCTTAGAAGTTTGATTTTTTCACAGTTCCAAGGGACATAGACCTGAGTATTTGGTATAAATTTTAGCTTGATACCTCAACGCGTTCCTGAGAAAAAGGGTCTTGACAGACAGACGGACAGACGGACAACGAAGTGATCCTATAAGGGTTCCGCTTTTTCCTTTTGAGGTGCGGAACCCTAAAAATGAACCCGTTCTGTTAATTGAATAGAACAAATATAATGTTCACTTAATATCAAATATAACGAACATGACAAAATCTCGAAAAATACGTATAACGTAAACAGTATACGTTCATAACAAACCAAGAGTAAGTAAATTTGATTTTAAATCATATAAAGGTATCATTTTAGGTTATGAACCTAATGGTTATAAGGTATGGATTAATAATACCGGAGAATTCATTAAAGCTCGAGATGACATAATAGACAAAATTACATTACCGCCCTTAGAATTAAATGAGGAATCACAAAACGGTAACTCTGAATCTCAATCAGATGTACCAAAAGCCAATCTCAAATCTGACTTAACCAAAGCAGACAATAAACAATTTGTGCATATTCAAAAGGACTCATTATTACCACTTAGCAGTAAAAATTAAAAAAAATTCCTGAGGTAGAAATTAGAAAAAGCTAACGACTTCAAAAACGTCCTAAGTTTTCATATAATGAAGAAATATACGACATTATTAATGACGTTAGCGTATATTTATTTTCAGTTAATTCCACAGCAATGAAAATCCCTAAATCTTATCAAGAAATTCAAAATAGGGATGATCGTTGTAAGTGGGAGCAAGCAATAAAGGACGAGTTAGATTCGCTTAAATCTAATAATACCTGGGTACTGGTATCTAAACCCCGAAATAAAAATATCATAGATAATAAATGGGTCTTTACAATTAAAATATTATAAACGAGCACAGAAAGCCCTTAAGATATAAAGCACTACTTGTAGCAAGAGGTTTTAGTCAACAATATTTAATTGACCTTTGCACCAGTTGCAAGGATCTCAACATTCAGGTTAAGTTTAGCTTTTGCAAATCAATTTAATTCAACAGACAGAATAGCCAAGTTACATAGCCGGTCTTGTCTCATAGAGTTTCTTAAATAGGTTTTTATCAATTTTAGTTTTGAAAATGATCGTTCAGCACTAGCTGTAGTCACAGGAATTGTAAGAAATAACATTAATGCAGTGCATACTTCAGGAAAGCTGCAGGACATAAAATGGTTTTTTATTATTAATAAATCAGCTAGGTCTCTAATACACGAAGATTTTTCTATTTCGTCTCTAAAAGTGGATCGAAAACTGAGAATTTCTCTGGAAAATGATTCAGATATGTCTTTTTTATATACCTCAACAAATTCTAGAGCTTTTTTTAATAGATCAGTGTCATTAAAAACTTTTAAAGTGGAAGACTGCAAAATACTGAAATTTGAAACAATTTCATTCATTGGAAGGAAACGCGATTTCAGTTGGTTTATAATGATGTCTAATACTCGATAAAATATGTTCACTTTGAACAAACTTTCGGGATCTTGGAGACGCTCATCTTCGCAAAGCTCATTGAAATGGCGTTTTACCTTCCTCTGACGAGTTTTAGAAAATTCAGGGGTGATGGACCATTTTTCTGCTACACTATTTGCTTCCATTTTTAAATTTTCAAATTCATGTTGATACCTTTCCAATACTTTACAAATTTTCGAACGTTTTAAGGCATTTGAAAGATCGGTGGCTTTAGACTGAAGTGCTTTAGAAGCTGCATCGATAGTAAGTAGGATCTTGCAATGGAAAACCAATAACATAATAAAATTGTAGTTTTCGATCTTCTTTTTGAGCGAAACAGCTTCATTTCTTTCATCTGATTTGCAATTTAACAGAATTGTTTTCGTTAGCGCTTTTGGACAAAAACGGCATCATAACGTCCTGCCCGTCTAGTAGGGTTTAATGTTTTTAATGTTATTAACTTGAAATTGTATTATAGTCTTTAGTTGTCTCACTGGATTTTAAGCAGAACTTATAAAAATATACTTTTCAAATAAGTAAAATAAAATACTTAGGTACAATGTAAAAAAATATTTTTGAGCTCGCGGCCTCTTGGGCCGGGGCCCTCTTGGGTCGGGGGCCCGTGGCATTTTGCCAGCCCTGCCACCCTATTGTTACGCCACTGCCTATACACTATACAGGGTGTCTCTCACTTAAAAAGTTAGATACCTCCCAGGTAAAACGCCACACTCCGTAATAATAATAAAGTAACAATGAGTTCATTTGATGAAACTTTTATGTATTTCAAAAATATTCTCATAAAACCAGCAATAAAGACAATAATATCTTTCATCCACCCTATTTAGTAGTTTATATATCTACTGCACCAATGCCAAGGTATGATATTGTTATAAATTGTTACGGTAGGTGCGTGTCTCATTGTCTTTCCGATTTGTTCTCATCATACACACAAGTATTAACGACCTTCTGAATAATTAGAACTTCTACAACATAATAAAGAAAATAATTTCTGCTTGGAAGGTTCTTAGTAAGTAATATAATAGTTCCAGTTTGATGTGTCCAAGGTAAATCGGATTTTGTGTAGGTACCTACCTACTTACAAACGTTTTATGAACCTTTATATTTATAACAATAGAGTTATAAATTTTATTAGTGTTAGGTATGTACAGCAACGTCGAAAAATTTATAGAATTTTATATCTGCACATTTATTGTATTTATTTATCTTAGTAGCTGAAGATGTGTCAAAATTAAAAACAAAAAGTTTTAATTTCCACTAGAAGAAAATTTTATTTATTTATTTATTTACTTTGGATATTGAATTAAGTTAGACTTTATTAGTTAAATATCCATTTTGTTATTATTTACGTCGATAAGTTTCCAATTCCTGTGTTTAGTAATTTCTAATAAAAACGGTCATGTACAGTGAATTTATAACGGTTTTGTTTTACCTATGTATTATTAATGGTTCAAATTTTCAGGCTTGTACTATATAATTTACCCAGATTGTCAGAATTAATGTATAATTAAAATTTCTTCCTCATAGACAAGTATATAATTACAAAATTTAACTTTATAATAAGAATCTAATTAGAAATACAGGTTCTGAGTAACTATCTACAATGAAACAGTCTTCTCCTACAATGAAACAGTGCCCCATATTTGCCCCCCTCCCTTTTATGAACATAGCTTTTTAAAAAAAGATAATGTGTAGATGGAAAAGTTGTTTACGAAGTTGCTTCATTAAAAAGAATGAGATAATATGGTACGTTTTGGGGGACTAATTGTACGTTGGTCTATTTTAACGATTTTGTTTCAGTGTCAATAATTTAAAAGGTAATTAATTGAATTTACCTTCTTCATTTATAAAATATTCGTTAACAATTAAAACACTGCTAATCTCTTTATTTTTTATTGGTTACTTGATATCCATTAATAATAATTTGTAATCAACATGAAGGGAAGGGTCCAGCAGTCTCATTTAAAAGGAGGGAAGTCAATGAAAATCTCATTTATAAACCTTTATTTGGAGAATATTCGTTAAAATAAAATACTATCCATTTCTTCAATTTTTATTGATAAGTAGACATCTAGTAATAACGTGAGGTCAATTTGAGAGGGAGAGATCCAGCGGAATCTCATCAATTCTCATGTAAAGAGAAGAGGGTCATTGAAAGTCCCATATCTACTTTTTATTTAAAGAATATTCGTTAAAAATTAAAATATTATTCATTTCTTCAATTTTCATTGATAAGTAGACATCCAGTAATAACGTGAGATCAATTTGAGCGGGAGAGGTCCGGCAGAATCTCATCAATTCTCAATTAAAGGGAGGAGAGTCATTGAAAATCCCATGTCTATCTTTTCATACAAAAAACTAGCAGCAATACCCGGTGTTGCCCGGGTAAGAATATATTACACGTTTGATGGAACATTCTAGAATATTCGCGAATTTAGAACTATCCAGAACATCCCACAATGATTCAAAACATTTTCTAACTCCTTTTAACATTCTCAAACATTCTTCCTACCTACATATTCTGATTGAAAATGCCGTCATTAAAACTTGTTTCCCGGAAAAATCGAGCCAAAATACGACACCTGCCTATCTACGTATATTATATTATAAAGAAATGAAACAAGGAAATCCATACCTACAATTACTATTGGTTATTGTTTAATGGAAATTTTCTATAGGAAGAGGATCCACTTAAAATTATGTACATACGTATGTACATACATATATTCACGACTAGTATTTTTCACTTAATAATAATAATACAAGGGAAAATTGATAGGGAACTGGAAAGTCAAAGATTACAAAACGATCCTAAAAGCATAACAAACATGACATTACCATCTGCAATGCACCTACCTATGTAATGTATACGTGTTTATTTTATGTAATACATGTCACAAATAAAAAATGGACTGTCATATTTCAAAACAAATTTTATCTAGTCAGTGAACATAAAAAAAACCACCCACGTGAATCTAAATATGTATAAGAGAGAGCGCCCGCATCTCATGACTTAAGATTAAATAGTTATTTGTATGGTTTCGTTTATCGGGATGACAAGAAGATATAATTTATATTATGTATGGTATTACTGCTTTTTCAATCAATTTTATTTTTTGTTCTCCGGATTTGTCAACTGACCATTCTTCCTAAGCTTTTTACTCCAACAGGATAATGATACATACGATACAATACTTGGAAAATTATAAAAGGCCAATACCTATGTACTGGTTCCTAATGTTTCTAAGCATAATTTTTCATAGTTCATATATATACTTTGAGTAATTTAAACGTTATTGAATCTTAAGTTTTATTTCATATAGGAAATAATATAATGTAAAAGTTATAAGGGCCCAAAATGGTCCCTTGTGGGACACCTGTACTGATCTTTTTACACGTGTCAATTTATAAATATGTGTTCGTACTTTTAAAATAATCTTTTTAATAATGTTTTATCTCAAGTAGGATAACTGTATATCTTATCTGTATCTTTTAGGCACCCATTCTTATAGTTATATCTCATATATTTTAGTTTTTTTACATTATTATGATTAAATATTCCACATACTTACCTAATTATTACATGGAATGTTTCCAAATTGATTCTGGAAACGTGCACTTAACATAAAACTACTCAGTCTATAATTATTATTATGATGTTCACTTGATCCTCAGGCTTTATAAATTATTATAAATCCAATATTTTTTCTAAAGTATCGTTTCAATGGCAGAAGGAAAAAACAACCTAATTATTCCAAGAACAATAAACATATTAATTTTCAACTTTCGTTTATATTTATAATAGCCAATGAATCGAGGTTAAATTAATTCGCAAAAGCTTGATAAGCGTGTCAGCATTTTATGGACTTTCATTGACAGTTTTATTAAGTGATTTATTGAGTGTTTAATATATAAGATTCACGAATTTTTATTAACAGCAATTAGAGATCTCGTAATAAGGCATTCTCAATCTCAATGGACTTTAAAACTGATGCAATTAACCTTATAATAAGTACCAATAAATTGTGCATACCACTCGAGACAAATATTTCATAACTTCAGTCTTTTCTTTGTTTTTTTTAAACAATTTGTACCTAAAACATACATAGCTCAATAGGAGGTACATATATACCAGATTTGCATTATGTAACGTTTTATTTGCATAATTGCAAAAACGTTTGCTGCAACTCAGTTACTGAACGCACATTATGTTGTCAGAACGGTTCCGCAAATCGCTGAACAAAATTTAATTTATTGACGTGAATTTGTTCTTGTCCCATTCTCAATCCAAATCTGGCCAACCATTAACACAATTGCAGCATGGATTAATTGGCAACTAAAACCACCAGGTTATTAAATAAATAATAACCTATCTATTAAAACTAACCACGAAAATTTTTATTACAATATTTATAATATGTGTCAGTAATTTTGTTAATGTACTGTGTTATGTAATTTGAACGCTTCGTTGGCCACGACAACTTATTATTTATTAAAGAGTTGACATGCCACTAGCAATATATCAAACCATAAATAAGTAATTTATTGTTTAAAATTAAATATATATTAAAATACCAGGCATTCGCAGCAATATCGTCTTGTGCACGACCCAGGTAATAAAAGTGCACGCGAATATTATTCTATTTATACTAGCTTATATGCCTATTAAAATGTGGAGGGGGAACGACTAACCAATAGGAAGCGCTAGATTTGATAGTAGGAGTATAGCGCAGGAGAAGGGGAAAAGTGTGGGTGTGGTTTCGCAAGTGCTGTTGATATAAAACACGCATCAACCTTAAACTATGAGGCATTTTTATATTATAAAATGGCAAAGATTTAACCATCGAAATGTTAAATATTTAAAAAAAGGGACGAAACAAATAACTTGAAATTATCACATCGTTGCCCATAACTCTTTTACAATGTTAAATGTAAGTCTTCCCTATGCCCTATGACCTTTTGCGCTCCAGTTTCCTACATTTAAAGGAAGTTGTTAATTTCAGATGCGACTATTCTTTTTGTGGCGGCTCTGTAGAAAACGTAGTGCACACTTAAATGGAAACCGGTATGTTTCGGTAAAAGTTTAGCAATGCAAATTAAACGTATTAGTTGAGTGATATCATCTTTTTGACTGCATCGACCTACACAAACTACATATATGTTGGTATATGCATAAATACATATTTATATAATATCCAAGGAACCTCTTACAATGAGTAATAAATTTAATGTTTCTTACGAATTTCTTACGTAACTTTCTGTTCTATTTATATCTAAATATTTGTCATTTCTGCATGCGACCAGAAATTCTAGAATTTCTGTACTTACTCGCATTACCATATTTTTTTTATCGATTGCCTATATGTGTACAGTTTGCTGCCCTCGTTTAAGTAAACATTCCCGATAACATACCGGAACATGTACCTAGGTATTCCCTCCTTCTCGATTAATAGTAGGAATGTGTCTACATGTTTCCCTTTTGCAAAGCAGAATTCATTTAAGAAAGTTGCTGATGCTCACAAATACAAATCAGTTTGCATTTCTGCTAATTATAAAAATTTTTCGCACTTACGTCACGTAGTCAGCTGTTGGTCCTTTCAACGTGTCCACACTTCACGTGCTTGCTGTTCATCCATTAGATCGCAATTTATATTTATTATAAAATGTGATTCAGTTAAAGTAGTAACACATTTAAAATGGTCCTTCGAGCCGGCTTTTTGAACCAGAAGCCTTTCGATCAGTTTTTTGAGAGAAGTAAATAAAACTCTAAAGTTTTACCATAAATGCAGTTCTATTCTCTCCAATTATTCTTTTAACTCTTGGACATACCTAGTGTCATAATATTTGTAAAATGAACCGTTTAATGGCAGGAAAAACATTTTTTTAGTCAAATTTTTCTTTTCTGTTCCAGGATGACCGAAGGGAAAGAGAATGTGCCTCAGGAAGCAACAGTAGCAAATCCTATCCCTACCGATGCCCCTTCCCGATTAGAAATGTCCTCGACCTTTCCAGAAAAACCCAAAGAAAAGTTCATTCCACATATACGATGGCCAGACCTCATTGCCCAAATTTATATACACGTTGGACTACTCTATGGTGTTTATCTCATGATTACATCTGCTAAAGTAGCCACTTCATTATTCGGTACGTAATTAAAAAAAAAAATTTTCATTTCCTTATGTAGTTATACTTATTAGGGTTCGGTAAGTCATTAATGGTCAGGTCGGGTTAGGTTCAGTATAATTATTAAATCACTTTAAGCCCAACAAATTAATTGAAAACCCCAGAAAACTTGATAAAACAATTATTTGTTTGTTTTTGAACATTTAAATAAATTCCTTGAGTGCATGACGTAATAATTTTCTGTCCCAACCTTAAAAATTATAATTCTACATTTTTGCAATCAAAATAGCATTGAAACTTATAATTCGGAATAGGTCGTACAGAAAAAGTAAAAGCA
Source organism: Agrilus mali (assembly GCA_029378335.1). Classification (NCBI taxonomy): domain Eukaryota; kingdom Metazoa; phylum Arthropoda; class Insecta; order Coleoptera; family Buprestidae; genus Agrilus; species Agrilus mali. Next base: position 8,914,018 of record CM055663.1, on the reverse strand, counting down.
GCGGTGAATTCATTTATATATGTCCTTCATATTTACACATGCATATTATGAGCAAAGCAAGATTTCGTGCGTGAAATAGAAAACGATGACAATATTAAAAATATTGTTGAACATGGAAATTTTATATGATATTAAAATCACAAATACTGTGATTATTTGTCCATTTGACCGTTTTTAACAGATAATTAAGTTCTAATGAGCATGTAACTTGATAAAAAATTATAGACTAAAAATAAATGCCTGCAATTTAAAATTAAACTGATCATTAGTATAACGGCAAAATTAATTATCAAGCCAGCACACTTTTGTATCAATTTTACCATCATTTTCAACCATAGAAATAATGTAATAGAAGAGGCAAGCTATCAGATATGATTTATGTAAATAGAAAGAAACAGAAATAAAAGGTACGTCTATCTCTTTTCATTGTGGGAACGCCCAGTTAGTAGTCAGCTGTTCCAGCCAAACAGAAGCGTTAGAGTAAATAAATATTTTAAAGCGCAGGCGTATTAAACAGAGACAGAGAATGTGCTACTGTCTTCCATTTCATTTTTCCTGGCATCTTAGTAAAGAGTACCATGGAACTTATCTTCTGTAATTGTTATATGTCTATGATTTCAACTAATTTTTTAATTATTATTGTAATAAAAGAAAAATCTTTTTGGTTGACAATTTTTATGGTTTAGTAATGTACTAATAAATAAATAATTAAGAACTAAATGGGACTAGAAATTTATAATAAACAACGTTTCATCTACAAGTTTTTACATCGTCATAGATTACAGTATTTGTCGCACAGTATTTTGACCTTCTTGACCTACTTTTGTTATTTACTATTTATATGAATAATTTGTGAAACAATTTTTTATTTGGGACATCCTGTATGTTACAATCAATAAACACCGCCGGTAATGATGAATCAAATATGTAATAATAAAATGAATGACACATTTTTGTTGTCACACCAAATATTACAAACATTATGTAAGCACTAGATACAAATGAATCATTAGAAGTAAAGTAAATAAATTAAACTACTACTCTTATTGTACTTACTTAACTTTAATTAAATAAGTATATTAAATCTATTTGCTCACCGGGAATTTAAAAGGTGAGCAAATATTTGATAGCATGCTAGGTACTTATAAAGAAGTATTTGCCATTTTAGGTCATTTTTTCTTGGACCAGGTGCCAATAATTTTTCAAAAAACAGCCTTAATCAATAATAATTGTCTCTATAACATTTAAATACATAATTTATTATTATATTTGTAATTAACATATTTTTCTGTTGTTTCAGCAATAGCATCAATTTATATATCAGGGTTTGGAATTACAGCGGGAGTTCACAGACTCTGGTCGCACCGTGCCTATAAGGCCAAATGGCCTCTTAGACTGATCTTAGTATTTCTTTTTACAATTACAGGTCAAGTGAGTACCTATAACTAAATTTATTTTACAGATGTCGGTTTAAAAATAGAAGTACGAGTATAAAGCAAGTGGCACACAAGCGAACAATTTAAATAAATAAATCTATTATTAGTTTAAAGTACACTTACTACTTTTTTTATAAATTTATAGCTTGTTTAGAAACATGGTTTTGGGGAATTTTATGACCAATTCACATTTCACGAAATCGTTAATAAGCTGCACTCTCTACAGTCAAACACAAACATTCTTTCCGTTCTTGTGCGTAGGTTGCTCTTCTCAAAACCGCCAAAGCTTTCCTTACATCCATCCCTGAAAACTATAAAACTCCTGAATGCTGTATCTCAACTTTTTAGTGTCTATTTTTCATATTTTAAATTTATCTCCTTAAGCTTTTTGGTCCTTGATAGTACAGAATCTTGATGGAGTACACATTTACAATTTGGGTGAAAATCGTGGGCTCTTCCAAAATTTCTTGAAAAAATAGTCAACAATGCTCTTGAGACTTGCATTTCAACCCCTCAATATCCATTTTTATATAGGAATATATTTAAAATTTATAACATTGTTCTTCGATCCTTAATGATGCAGAATCTTGACGGAGCACAAATTCGCCATTTGGATGAAGATGTTGGGCATTTGTTTCTATAATTTCTTCGAAACATTTTCAATATAGTCAACAATGCTCATGAGACATGCATCTCAACCCTTCAATATCCATTTTTATAAAGGATTACATTTGAAATTGATGCAGCCCAAATTTATCATTTGGATGAAGACATTTAAAATCTCTTTCTATAATTTCTTGGAAACATTTTCAATATAGTCAACAATGCTCTTGAGACTTGCATCTCAACCCTTCAGTATCCGTTTTTATATAGGAATATATTTAAAATTTATAACATTGTTCTTCGATCCTTAATGATGCAGAATCTTGACAGAGCACAAATTCACAATTTGGATGAAGATATTGGGTACCTATGTCTATAATTTTTTCAAAACATTAACAATACAGTCAACAATACTCTTGAATCTTGCATCTCAAACTTTCAGTATCCATTTTTATATTGACATATATTTAAAATTTATCACTTTAAGTTCCTCGATCCTTAATGATGCAGAATCTTGACGGAGCACAAATTCACCATTTGAATGAAGGTATTGGGTACCTATGTCCATAATTTTTTCAAAACATTCACAATACTGTCAACAATGCTCTTGAGACTTGAATTTTAACCCTTCAGTATTCATTTTTATATTGATAAATATTTGAAATTTATTACCTTGATCCTTAATGATAATCGATAATTTGGAGGAAGACATTGAGAGTCTTTTTCTATAATTTCTTCAAAGCGAGTTTAACTTTATTTATTATTAATTATTGGTTTACTAATCTTTATTGTGAAAAAATGTTGTTACAAAATCAACTTAATTTTTTTGTTTTCTCGATACATGAGCCCAACTTCTTTTTAATTAATTCTAAGCTATATTTTTACACTCGTTTTTTGTTTATTTATGTATGTACTCTTATTTTTCTTCACAGTTTTAATATCTGTAAGAAACCATCCTATCAGAAAATAATAATTGTTTCAAAAATTACTGCAGAAAAGTGTGATTTTCCTGGTACAGGATCTGTTTTTATCTGAAAATACTGCAGTTGCGTCACACAAGACATTAAAATCGGGATAAGTGATAAAATTTCACCAATAAAGTACCAATTCGTTCTTTAACGATCTTATTTATTACTCCCTAAATATACTCCATTGGTGTCCATTAAATTACGTAGGTACACATCTAAAAACAATTCTATTGATTATACGTAGGTAGGTATATGCAGCAGGAAGACAATTTGACAAACATTTTCCGTATTATAATGTCACACTTCTTTTAATCTTTACAAGAAAATTGTTGCGGTTTACACAAAATTCGCTATCAAATATATTACTCTGTTAAGTTAACCATAAAATAAAAAAATATTTTAGAAACACGTCTACGCCTGGGCATTAGACCACAGGGTTCACCACAAATACAGTGAAACTGATGCCGATCCCCATGACGCCCGAAGGGGATTCCTGTTCTCCCACGTAGGGTGGCTGGTGCTGACACCTCACCCTGACGTGGTAGCCAAAAGGGCAGCTGTGGATATGAGCGATCTCGAAGCTGATCCAATCGTAATGTGGCAGAAAAGGTCAGTAAAAGTAAAAAATCTAGAACAATCTAGATAGATTTGCAGTGTAAAACAGATCAACAAATGTAGGCAGATTTTTAGCAGGAATAGCACCATTAAAATGTAATTTAATCATTCCGTTTGTTCGAAAATATCCCAAGATTACGGTTGAAACTCACTAAAGTGCCTTTTGAGATCTCTAAAATCTACAGATACAAATATTTTATCCTAAAATTCAGATATATTACACCAGATTAATTTTATCCCCTGGTTATTTTACAATATTAAATTTTGAATTTAAAAATCATCACAAAAGACTTGGAGATCTATGAAGATCCACAGAGATGGATTATGGATTTCCAGAATTGATGATTAAAAGTTATTCATCAAATTCACTATAGATACTATACTGTAAAGATTAAATTAGATACCATCGTTTCCTCGTAAATCTCTAAAGATTACACTTAAAAATCACTGCAGTGATCTTCGAAAATCTCTGAAATTCAAATTTATTAAAGCGATCTGTTTAAATCTGATTATTTTACGATCTCCAAAAATTGAACTTGTATAAATCACTACAGCAGATTTTGAAAATCTGTAAAGATCCACAGATGCCTCTATGGATTTCCTAAATTAGTGGAAGTTTTTCATAAAATAAACTTTTACTGCAGAGGTTACACTAAATCCGTCAGCTTCTTCGAAAATCTCGAAAGATTACACTTGAAACTCACTGCAGTATCTTAAGAAATCTCTGAATATCGACACAGATCTTTATGGATATCTACAATCGATGATTTCAAAATATTTGTTCCCAAATTTAAATTTATCACAATGATCTAAACGTTGATTTTGAAGAGCATTACAAAATATTTTGAGATCTACAGAAACCTTAAAGGATCTTTAGAGCTGGTTGTTGAATGTTTTTTATAAAAATCACATGTACACATATCTTCAAAGGGTAACTTTTAAACTTTAAAGATTTTTTTCCTAAAATTCAAACGTTTTTCAGTAATTATTTTACGATCTTTAACAGAAGATTTTGAGATATGTGAAGATCTACATAAATATCTGTAGTTCTTCAGAGATCTTTAAGAATCTTCAGAGTTGGTTGTTAAATATTTTTCAATAAAAGTCACATATACTCCTAAGGTTAGATTAGATTTCTTAATTTCGTCGAAAATCCCCAAAGATTACATTTGAAACTAACTATAGTGTCTTTAAAGATCTCTAAAGATCTACGGACATCTACAAATGGTAACTTTAAAGATTTTTTTTCTTGTACTTCAAACGTTTTGGAGTAATTGTTTTACGATCTCTAACAGCAGATTTTGAGATATATGAAGACCTACAAAAATATTCGTGGTTTTCCAGAGATTTTAATGAAGCTTCAGAGTTGGTTGTTAAATGTGTTATAAAAAAAATCACATGTGCCACAAAGATTAGATTAGTTTTCTTTGAAAATCCCCAAATATTATATTTGAAATTCACTGTAGTGCCTTTACAGATTTCTAAAGATCTAGGGATATCTACACATTGTAATTTTTAAGATTTTTTTCTTAAAATTTAAACGTTTTGCACTAATTATTTAACGATCTTTAACAGAAGATTTTGAGATATATGAAGATCTACAGAAATATTCGTTTGTTTTACAGAGATTTTAATGAAGCTTCAGAGTTGGTTGTTAAATACTTTTCAAAAAAAAAGTCACATATACTCCTAAGGTTAGATTAAATCTCTTAATTTCTTCGAAAATCCCCAAATATTACATTTGAAACTCACTAAAGTGTCTTTAAAGATCTCTAAAGATCTACAGATATTTACAAATAGTAACTTTAAAGAATTTTTTTCCTAAAATTAAACGTTACAGAAATATCTAGTTCTGCAGAGATCTTGAAGAATCTTCAGAGTTGGTTGTTAAATATTTTTCATAACAATCACATGTACCACAAAGGTTAGATTAGATCCCTTAATTTCTTCGAAAATATGTATATGTGACTTTTTTTTAAAACAACCAACTCTGAAGATTCTTAAAGATCTCTGAAGAGCTACAGATATTTTTGTAGATCTTCATATATCTCAAAATCTTCTGTTAAACATCGTAAAGTAATTACTGAAAAACGTTTGAATTTTAGGAAAAAAAATCTTTAAAGTTACTATTTGTAAATATCTGTAGATGTTTAGAGATTTAAAGTTACCATTTGTAGATATCTGTATATCTTTAAAGGCACTATAGTTTTAAGTTTTTTCCTAAAATTCAGATTTATTACGGTGGTCTAGGATCTCTAAATATTGATAACTACAGAAACTTTTGAGATCTTTGAAACTATAGAGATCTTTGTGGATTAAGAATTAAAAATGGTGTAAAGAGGTCTGGCAAATTTCTATATTTGATCTTTATTTATTTTGTGAAATGAAATGCACTACAAACGGAGCTTTAATAAATTTCTACAAAATGATTTTTCTTAAAAATGAGCTCATTAAATTTCTCTTTTTCATGACAGGCATCTTGAAATCTGTGAGATCTACAGAGATCTTTTGAGATCTGACCATTAGCAACAAATTTTTTTTCTTAAAATCCAGACTACTTATTTAATCATTCCCCTGTGTATAATTATATTACGAACCAAAAATAAGCAATTACATGCATAATGCGCTCAAATTGAATCACTTCTAATGAAAAGTTGTATGCTTTTTATTTAATAAGAAACAGACGCTTTTGTATTTTTAAACAGTTCTATTAATACACATTGTTTTAAAAAAATCTCGCCCGCTAAGACACGCGCTTCTAAAAACGTTACAAGTTTTATGTGGTGCATTTATACTTGACAACACATGTTAAAATATTTATTTTTAATACATCATAATCATTTTTGTATCAAATTAAACGTGTCTTCATCACTTGACGATTGCCAGCTATTATCTTTGCCAATAAAATGACCATTTAACAATTTACTGATACTTAATAATATCTACCGAAATAATTAAATGTAATTATAAAATACCTCGTAACTAAAAAAATATTAAACTATATCATATATTTTTTTTTTTTGATAGGTTGTATCCAATTTTGTTCTTCCTGTTAACGATATGCCTGCCAGTAAGTATTCCTGTATATTTCTGGAATGAAACACTCTGGAATTCGTATTGGATCAACTTTAATACGAGATTTGGTACGACACTTAACATCGCGTTTTGTGTAAACAGTATTGCACACATGTGGGGACAAAAACCTTTTGACAGGTATTTTTATAAAACACTTTTGTTAGTTTGTTATTGTAACAGTAACGCTATTTTTAATTTAATTTTTCTGGCCAAATTCTTATCCATTTAGTCGTTATTTACTGTCAAAGCCTTCTCAATGAATTGAGGCTTATTGGAAAGCTTCCTGATGTGACAAAATATACATCAAATGGTGGGCTTAACTGACTTATGTCTTTAGAACGGGTGACGGCGCGTGCCCAGTCAAGCTCAACCTATCACTCATTCTAAAGACATTGTCTTGTATCATAACGTGATATTGTATAGACTATTTAACATGTTTTTGTATTTACTTTAAATCTGTATTTTGTTTAATACCATTTTATTCTGTGTATTGAGGTTTCTACCCTTCCCAGAAATATCCCCAATGGTGGCTTTAGTTCGTCTAATTTAATTTACTAATACTAATGGTTAATTAATATTGCAGGTACATAAGTCCTGTAGAAAATGCAAGTGTCTCAATAGCAGCATTGGGCGAAGGCTGGCACAATTACCATCACGTATTCCCTTGGGATTACAGAACAAGCGAGTTGGGTTCGAAATTTAACCCATCGACTATTTTCATTGATTTTTTTGCGAAAATAGGCTGGGCGTATGATCTCAAATGTGCCTCGAATAAAATGATAGCGAGAAGGGCTCGAAAAACAGGCGATGGAAGCAAGATTTTAACCTGTTGTGTCAATGATATTGACAAAGATGACCCAGAGGATCTACTGCCTCCAAAGGCTGAAAAGTTCGAATGAGTCTCTTTCAAATCTGTTACAATGTTCCTTCCTGTACAAGCCATAAAGAACGTGTTTTTAAAGTGCTTTTTCCGTTGTTTTTTTAATTGTTTATCTTGTTAAGGCCAATTTCAGCGTTTATATTTATATCAGTATATTTAATAAAAATAAGAATATTTACGTAACATCAGATCTATAAAGCAAAGAAATGACCAATATTACCTATCTACAAATAGTATTTTCCAAAAAAAAAAAAAAGAATAGCAATATTTACGTAGGTATATATTTATAAATCTACAATTATTTCGAAGAATATTCTAACAAGCTACGCAATGTTGTCGTCTAAACACTAACCAAAGAGTTGTACCAGTAATCACAAGTGCAATTGATTGTAATGAAAACTTTACGTTTTTCATAAATATTGTTAAGTACATAAGTATATTATAATAAGCATGTTAATGATAACATGATCTTTTTAATAAGAGTGTGTGTCGAAACGATGTGTCATCTACATGATATGCATTCCATTGTACGATGTATATGTAACATTATTTATTTATTTGTTCTGCAGATGAGAATGTGTAAATGTGCTTTCGAATAAATGTTTATTTTCTGTTGCCATGTACTTTTACTCATTCATTCGTTCATTCACAATTTAATAAAGACCATCTTATACGTTGATTAAAGGAAAAGCCAGGCACATGATCCTCGCCCTCTTTCGACTGGAAGTTTTAGACCTTACAACGGTGACGTCATTGCTTTTGCAGGATTAAAATCTTTATGACTTGCTATTGAATGGTAAAGACAATCATTTAGTTATTTTCTTTCATTGGGAATTTTCTTGAAGGCTGGTTAACTGATTGCAACAGAAATTATTGTATTCTCCAAGATAAAAACTCTGGTCCTTCGTAGCAAAACATAATTTTAAATTTACTTGATTTCTTTTCCCACAATTTTGTAGGGTAATTTGGAGATGATGGATTGAGTACCTGGAAGGTGTTATCCTGTCAAAAACAATAATTCTTGTAAAGACCCAATAATTAAAATCCGAAATATTTATTTCTTGAAGCGCTTTGGCCTTTGAAGTCCCAATAACTATTTTTCTAATTAAAAATTGTACGTATATTAGAAATATTACAAAGTATGTTAAATAAAAGCCCACAGTACAAAGGGCTTTAAATATATCGTAAAGGACTTGAATGAAACGAAGAGGGCTTCAAATACATCAACAGACTTGAAGCACTCGTGAAAAAGGCTTGAGGCGTATTAAAAAGGCATATATTAAACCAAAAGCACTTTGAAAGAGTCTGAAGCTTTTTTTTTGAAATACAAATCAGTTTTTTTAAGTCCAAACTACTACTATAAGAATTTATATTAGACCAAAAAGCCATTAGATATTTACCAAAAAAAGGCTTCAATTATTTTTTGTTCAAAATTCGAACTTGAATAAAGAGGGCTGCAAACGTTTTGAAAATTTAAATACACGTTACCTACAAAGCACATTTTAAACTAATTTATTTATCAAGCCCCCAAATACATATTCCCAAAATCTAAGAAATTTGAATTAAAAATTGTATCAAATAGTGAGAAAGTTCAAAGTCCAAAATACTTGTGGAAAAAACTTTAAGGCCATCCTGATAGCTTAAATAAAACTAAGCAGACTTCAAATACAGTGGACTTCGGTTGTAACGACCATTTGGTTATAGCGACATAACACTTTAAGCCCTTTGAATTAAAGTATACTTTGAATAAAAGGTTGAATTAAAACTTGGTTTATGAAATCATTAAACTTAATTACATTAAGCACTTGAAAAGATTTTAAATCTTAATTACATTGAATCATAAAAGCATTAAATTATAACCTTAAAAGGACATCAAGAAGCTCTTTTTTGCAATTCAGACTTAAAAACGGAGAACTAAAAGTAATTTGAAAGTCAACTTAAAAGCACTTTTATTAAGTAATTTGTTTGATAAGTCCCAACTACATCTTCCCAAAATCTATAGTGTTCGAATTAAAAAAAAAAAACCAAAGTATTTGAAAGATTAGAATAGTAAGTAATGATAAAGACCCAATAATTTCAAACTAGTGTGAATTGAAAATTTACGAATAATTAAAAAAAAGCACTTGATAGAAAAAAGGACTTAAATCTTAATAATCCTGAAGCATTGTGAAAAAGTTTGACCAAATACTTAAAGACTTAATAAAACATACATTCCAAAGTCGATATTATAAAGAGGCATCCAAATAACATGCTTAATTTTAAAACCGAAAGATTAAACATCCAAAAGCTTAAATAAACCCAAAAGACATCAAACTTCATCAATGTTCAACTTAGAAACTTAAGAGAGACGACTACAAGTAATTTGAAAGAGCTAGAAGCTCTATTTCGGAACAAAAGACAATTTAGAAGCACTTTTATAAAGTAATTTCGATAAGACCCAACTACAGTTTCCCAAAATATATAGTGTTTGAATTAAAAAATTCAAAAAAAATAGGTAGGTAAGTTTAAAGCCCGAAGTACTTGTGAAAAGATTTAGAAGATGCCGTGAAGACTTGAATAAAACTAAAAGGACTTCAAATACATCAATAAGTTTGAAGCACTTGTGAAAAGGGTTTGAAGCACACTATAGGGACATACATTAAACAAAAAAGGCACTCGATATTTATAAAGAGGCTCCAACTATTTCATGCTTAAATCTTAATAATCCTGAAGCATTTGGAAAAAGTTTGAAACATACCATAAAGGCTTAAATAAAACCGAAAAGACATCAAACATTCATCAAAAGGCTTCAACTAACTCTCTTTTGTAATTCAGACTTAAAGAGAGAGAACTAAAAGTAATTTGAAAGAGCACGAAGCCCTTTTTCGAAATAATAGTTAATTTAAAAGCACTTTTATAAATTAATTTGTTTGATAAGCCCCAAGCCGCATCTTTCCAAAATATATAGTGTTCGAAATAAAAATTTCATCAGAAAGTAAGTGAATTTAAAGCCTAAAGAACTTGTGAAAAGATTTAAAAGATACCGGGAAGACATGAATAGAACTAAAAGGAATTCAAATACATCAATAAGCTTCAAGCACTTGTGAAAAGGGTTTGAAGCACACTATAGGGACATACATTAAACCAAAAAGGCACTCGATATTTATAAAGAGGCTCCAACTATTACATGCTTAAATCTTAATAATCCTGAAGCATTTGTGAAAAAGTTTGAAGCATACCATAAAGGCTTAAATAAAACCGAAAGGACATCAAACATTCATCAAAAGACTGCAACTAATTGCTTTTTGTAATTCAGAGTTGAAGAGAGAGGACTACATGTAATTTGAAAGAGCTTGAAGCCGTTTTTCGAAATCATAGTTAATTTAAAAGCACTTTTATAAAACATCTACTATTTTTTTTGCGATACAAACTTAAAAAACGAAAATGGCAAACGCTTTGAAAGAACTTGAAGCTTTTTTAACATACAAGTCAATTACAAAGTAAATATTTATGAAGCCCCAACTACATGACCTCAAAAGGGCTTAAATGATTGCAGTGATTAGAAGCCCTGAAAAGGATTGAAGTACATTTTAAACCACAAAGCACTAAGGCTCCGCGCAGCCCTGACTAATTTATGGATTTTTTAATTATTCAACTTCTTAAACAATATTCATGAAAAAAATAAAATTTACGTTAGAAATGGAAATAGACATATCGATTAACTTTTTGGATTTAACTATGAAAAGGATCGATTCTAAACATGAATTTTCAATTTACCACAAACCTACCCATACAGACAGTAATTCACGCAAAATCCTTTCACCCTATCTCACATAAATTAGCATCCTTCCATTCGATGATCCACAGATTAATAAACACTCCTTTAAAAAATGACGATTTTCTACAACGCGGAGCTAGAGAAAATTAATTGTATAGCTATTAATAACAGCTTTTCTCATAGTATAGTAGACAATCTATTGAACAAAAAATTAAAACAAAAAACTACCAATTGTATTTACCCTTTGATTAAAAATAAATTTAACAAATTTAATTGTTTTACATATTTAAGCAATATAGATATATAATAATATAGAAAAAAACATTAAATGTTTTGTTAATAAAAAAACAGAGTCTACATACTCTGAACATCTAATTGAATGTAACCATCATTTTAATAAAGACTTCAAGATTTTACATTTACATAATAATGGCATAATGTTAAACCTTTTTGAACAATTGGAAATTAATAGATATAGGAAACAGAATATTATTCTTAACGACCAATTAGATATTTCGAATTCCCACTGCTAAAATTGAATTTCAAGCTGCTCCCTACCACATATTGATTATTTTTAAAGTATAAATACTGTTTTATTAAATGTAGTTTGTTATATCTTCACCTGAAGAAGATGTAGTATAACGAAACGTCTTACAAATAAAAAATAAAAACATAACACAAAAGTTACAAAACATTTATTGTAGATCACAATAATGTTATTTCACCACACAGTGGCTTCCTCAGGTGGAAATATAATAACTTAAAACTAAAATACAAAATCCTTAAATACTAAACATGGAAGAAAAAAAAGGGAGGGGGGGCGGAAACATAAAAACAAAAACTATAGATTAAGTAAAGGAGAATTTTTAATATCTATTTGGTCGTTTAAAATTAAACCTAGTCTATTTAATTTATTGATCTCTATACACTCCAATAAATTTAATTTAAGACTTTTATTTTTCAAAGCTTTGAATATAATAACACCAATTCCAGCTATGCAAACCATCTCATAGAGCATGGCCATAGTTTTAATGACGATTTTAAAGTGTTACATATCGAAAATAAAGGTCTTAAATTAAATTTATTGGAGTGTATGGATATCAACAAATTGAATAGACTATCTATTAAATGAATACACTTCACAGTATTTTCCATTATTTATTTTTATACTCCTTTACAATTGTTTCACCCTACAAGGGCATCTTCAGAAGACGAATGAATAGACTAGGTTTAATTTTAAATGACCAAATAGATATTAATAATTCTCTTTCACTTAATCTATAGTTTTTGTTTTTATGGTTCCACTCCCCCCCCTTTCTTCTATGTTTAATAATTAAGGATTTTGTGTTTTAGTTTTATGTTATTATATTTCCACCTGAGGAAGCCATCACTGTGCGGTGAAATAATATTATTGTGGTCTACAATAAAAGTTTTGTAACTTTTGTGTTGTGGGGTTTTATTTTAATATGGAGTTACTAGAATTAACAGCTTCGTCGATTAAGATACAAATAATCTTTTTCTTGAAACTTTTCATGTGTTTTATTTTATTTTTAATTTTTGTTAAACTATTTTCTTTTTCAACACAGTACCAACAGTAAGTTTCTTCCACCTGAAAAACCCACAGTGTAGCGAAATGCTCATTGTGGCATTTAATAAGCAGTTTTATAACTTAAATGCTGTATTTAGTTTCGTCATTCATTATTATGGAACTGCAATAATTGAAATATTCATCATTTTAGTTTTCTTTTCCGATTTATTGTATGTAATTTAGATCTTTACCTTTTAAAATAATATTTCATTTAAATAAGGTTTTTGTATTAAGGCCCCATGTAAAAATTAAAATATTTAAGTGTTTATATTCAAAATATTAATGTATATAAATTTTATAATTTTATTTCATTTTTTAGAACTGTTTTAGTAAATGAGAGAACAATGTACCTACCTACTAAATACATTAGAAAAAAGAAATTTGCAGTGTAACAGTTTTTGCAATTTCAATTAAGACAACTGTGTTTCGTTTATAAAGAAACGGAGGTGAAAGGTTAAGAGAAATCGACTCCAAACGAATTCATCAATTCATTATAGCGAAACGACAACAGGACATATAGATACGTTCAAAAAAATATATTTTTGAACATTCATTACACCACTATACTGAGTATATGTATGTACACATATTCCAATAATAACAATTCAATTAACTTAGCATGTATATGCGTCAATTTTTATAATTTAATACTCATTTCTAGTAATAAGTAGAACTCTATTATGCACATATAATGTATTTATTTTTAGAAAATGATTCAAAAGTTTGTTTGGTTTTCCCAAAAAAATAGTTCTTATTAAATAATTTTGATTGATATTATATTATAAAGTTAAGTAAGTAAGTAAGTAATTTCAAACGAAAGGTGAAAAGTTTTAGTTGAAAGTAATTACATGCATGGTTACAATCTGCATCAATCTGCAAAAAGCTGCATCACGAAGGTTGCTTGAGAATAATCGCAAAAAATTAAAATAACACTGAAACATTTTGAAGAGAAAGTAAATTACACGTTTACATAGTTAAAAATGGGAAATGATGATGAGGGAATTATTTTGGAACATTTACTAATTTAGTCTCCAGTTTATTATTTAAGTACATATTATACTTAAGTAGATGTTGATTACAATTTTGTTGCAATTAATTATGGCGTAACAATTACAATAAGCGTTCAAAGACGGAGTTGACCGACACCCATGTGGTGACATAAATCAAAACGAAAGTTATTGAGTTCCATTTTCTCCAAACCGTCCAAAAAAAAACTAAAATGAAGACACGAAAAAACTCTCCATTAACTTCAAGGTTGCTATTCAAAAATTGTGTCGTACTTAAGTCATTGTTAATGTATTGTTTACGCGGACCCCGAAACTATTGCCTATGTAAAATAGTTTCATTTCCTCCAACTTCGAACAATGGTTTGCTTAACACTTCGATAATAATGTCTTCAGTACACCTTTGACACTCGACCTGCGACGCGGTGAAATTTCTGTCGTCTGGCCGTTCATTACTGAAATATATATTTTTTTATTTGCCCGGTTTTTTGTGGGAAGTTTTCATAAAATGGGTAGAGACAATAAGACGGTTAGTGGTACTGAAAATCACCAAAAGGATTTAGACTGGATTAAGGTCCTGTTCTACATCCACGTCCATGTACTTATGGTTTGTGGACTTTTTATGGTCTTTTTGGACGCTTCAATTTTAACCACAATTTTTAGTAAGTAAAAAAAAACTTTTACCTATTTCCCTTTCGGTATTAGGTAGGTACATTAAAATATCTTGACAAATAAAAAAGTTTTTAATAGGTAATATTTTTAGAGCTTTCTTCAGGCAATTGATTAATATTACGACCCGTGGCTATACAAGTAGAATGAAGCAACTTTCAAAATAAGGGTCGACACCCGATAAAAATTGAACTCACGTATACTGACATTGTTTATGTGTATGTGTGTGTGATATCGCATCAAGTCACTTAGAATAATTACAGTCTGCTTACACAACAGTTTTATTCGCCCATCTGAATACAAATTACACTTTGAACACTTTCTTTTAAATCAAACGGTAATTTATGCCTTCAATTAAAAGCAAATAAATCAGTGACGCTCACAACGATTCAATTAAATAGCCATAAAAAAAAGCAACGACAATGAGTACCTAGATATAGTCCCTTTCGTTAAAAATAATTTGAACGTCATAAACACACTGATAAATAGGGCATACTACCTTTATAAATAGGCCACGGCACAACTCTTTTTGAATCTATAGTTAGATTTTGGTGCTAAAACGATTTCTTTTGTTATTGCGTGGCTGGGTCAAATTCAGAAGGCGAAGTCGACAACGAATATTGAACTGATGCTTTTTCATTAACGCTTTGTATAAAATATCACCAACCTGACCTAGCTCTTCGTTCCTTTGACAAAAAATGGCAATTAAATTGGGCCCAATGTTAATCAGTTTTTATTTTATAAAACGTGTCAAATAAGTGCTACAATTTACTGCAAACTTCGCCTTCCTAATATGCCCCCACTATACTGCACTTTAAAAGCCATAAAAATGATATAAAAATAGAATAACACTTAATTATAATATAACTTATCCACCCTTATTGTAAAATAAACACTAACACTTTTTTAATGTATACTATAATCATTTCTGTTAATTTATTATAAATATAAACTGACGTAAGTAATTAAATACAAAATAATACAAAAAAAAAAATTATTTCAGGTATTTTATTGACAGTATTTGGTATATTAGGAGTAACTGCTGGTGCTCACAGGTTATGGGCCCACCAAAGCTATGTTGCTGAACCAGGTCTTAAAATATTTCTAATGCTCTGCCAAACATTGGCTGGTCAGGTAAACATTTTTTTTTGCAATTTTTATTCGAAACAAACTAATTTGTAGCATTTTAATTCAAAAGACCACGTGGAAAAATCCACAAGGAGAAAGCTCTCATCGGAAGCCATGTTACAATGTTATTCTAATCTTTTAGGGGCTTCACCAAATCATTTGCCTAATTACTTGCCTGTACTTAGTTAATTTTCTCCTTGTGTTTTTTTAATAATAAATATTTAAAAAGTACGATTAAACAAAAGAAATATTATTTAAAATAGTACCTAATGAATAATTTTTAGTATTTGGTGAAAGCGCCTAACATTAATCTATAGATAATAGTTTATTTCCATTTTAATTATGATAATACCTAGATATGTTTATTAAAAAGTAATAGTAGAGATAGATTAATTTGTGACTTTTAGGGGACAATTTATGACTGGGTGAGGATGCACAGACTTCACCACAAATATTTTTCTACTGAGAAAGACCCCTTTAACCCAAGCAGAGGATTTTGGTATGCTCACATCAAATGTTTACTGAAACATCCAAGTGCTACACAAAAAAAGCTTTTGAGCGAAATTGATATGTCAGATATTGAAAAAGATGGGGTCGTAATGTTCCAAAAGAAGTAAGTTTTAAAAATTTTATACGCTATTTAAAAAAAAATATTATTCAATTTCTGAAACTGGAAATGCGAAACTCTATCGGACAATCGGTGATTTATTTTATATTTAAAGAAGTTATTGATCTTTTCACCTCTTCAAAAAAAATTTTTTGTTCTCAAAGGTCTTTTAAAAAACCATTATGATTTCTAAATACACATCAAAAGTAAATCAGTAATATTATATATCAATAAAATGTTACCATTTTTAGGTTCTACTGGTTATTGTTTATTATTGTGAGTTTAATTTTACCCCTAAACACCCCCATTGAATACTGGAATGAAAACTTCGTTTGTACCCTGTTTGTAGCAGGAGCTTTGAGATATGGCCTTACCCTAAACTTTTCATGGTTTATTCACAGTGGATCCAGATTATGGGGCTTACAAAAAGACGAAAAGTAATTAAAATTATTATTTATATGCAATATCCTAATGCACAACAATTTGTAATCAGTTTTAATTAGGAACCCTCCCAAAATCATTTTCCTTTTAATCAAATTTCTTTTCTCCATCAGGTACCCTCTCCAAATCATTAGCATCTTTTTTTTTAATAACATGTATTTTTAATAGGAACCCTCCAGACAGTAACATTGTCTTTTTCATAACAAAAAGTTACTGGCCCCAGTACCATTATATGGCCCCATGGGATTACAGGACAACGGAATTCGGAGGTTATGCCAACGGCTGTACAACAGCTTTTATTCGTATTTTTGCTGCTTTAGGCTGGGCTTGTAATCTAAAAACGATCGATTGTGATGGTGTACGAAAAGCCTTGGCGTTATCAGTAGAAACGGGTAAAAAATTGCCCGACGTTTTGAAAGAAGTTGCGGAAAGTCAACCGCTGCCAGATGAACACGTCTTAGAACCCAAGAAATTTTTATAATTATCCCACAAATTGTTATAAACGTATTAATTTAGAAACAATAATATATAATTACTGTTTTTACTAGTACACTTAAGTACTTAATTAACTTTTAAAGGTTTTTAATTTTGAGTTTATTATTTTTATTAAAATGTATTACCATTAGTGTCGTTTTTGTATAAAAAAATATTTACGAAGTTTTTAGTTCTTTTTTAGGATGATTTGTAGGTAGTTTATTAGGGCCTTTCTTATCAAAAAATTCAAAAGTCTACAGCCTCACGGCTATGTTACAAACGAACACAACAGGCTGTGATCGATACGGCGGCACCTTTTATACCACCCATACGACACACAACTGAAAAAAAAATTCTTGAAAATTTCAGGACAATACAAATCAGTAAGTGACTGATATATTCAATTAATAACAAGTGATATAAATAGAAAGTATTTTCAAATTTCTTTTTATGTTTTTCAAATTTTTAAACGTGACTTTTTATCAATGTTTGTTTCGTTTATATATAAAATAACTGGGTTGGGTCGTTTCGAAATTACAGTTGTTTTTTTTTATGCAAATTGCATTAACTAAATCATTTATTATCATATCGTCATGCACACTAGAAGGTCAACTTTTTAATAGATACCAAATATATCATTCACTATCTACTGTCACGAGTTTTCCAGATGATACTGATTTAATAAGATGACATTTGATGTACTTGCAGTAAAAGTGACTTTCCAGCACGATTGATGAATTTTTCTCTGTTAACCTTTGACAACGTTATCAAACGTAACCGAAACAAGTCTGTTAAAAATTTTTAATTGCTTTATAAAATGATAATAGTGATAATTTGTAACCATTAATTTCATGACACCTACAGGGTGTTACAAGTGACATCGGTAAAATAATTGCGCCGTTCAGTAGTCTGTAAAAATCTAAGAATCTTTTTCCTTTTTAATTATTCGATACGATGTCTAGTTATCGAGTAATTAAGCTTTAAACTTTGAAATATTTGGCCAATAAGAGGGCGCGTTACCTGCTGCAAGCTAATGTGGGTGATGTTAACGCCTCAGCTGCTAACGAGGCGACGCACTCGCTTCGGTACTTCTACTTGCAGAGGACAAAGCGCACCGTAATTGATTAATCTTTAATCGCCAATAACTATATAACAACAGATCGTATCAAAAAACTGAAAAGTTTCTTAGAATTTAACGGAAAATCGAATAGTATACTTTTTAATATGATTACCGCATATATTTTGGAGATATAAATAAAACAAAAAAATAGTTTTTATTATTGTCTTTATTAGATAACTATTTTCCGTGAATGTGGCACTATGTAATAAGCCGTGACCTTATATAAATAATAACATTTATTTATTTTATACAAAACTAAACTTAAAAGATATCACGAGCATATTATGACAATCATTAACAACGTCAGTCTGTACAATAACAATAACTATAATAAATTCGACAAGTCCTTACGTACTTTTTTGCATGTAAGCATACAAACGCTGAAATTCTAAAGCTAATATCAGAAGATACTAAAGGAATAAAAGGAAGCTCGCCCTCTTTCTTGCTCCCCTGTCATCTTAGTTGCCCTACTATCAACACATATTCAAACTACACAAAATATAAATTTCAAAACTTAACTAATCATCTACATAAAATATTTAATGTAGTAGACTAATTAATTATAGTAGTATTTAGTAACAACTCTTTGCTTCTTCAGTCGTATAGTGTAAGAGTGAACTTAGTTTTGAGTTTAAGCATTTTTTCTATTTATTATGGTCGCCTGTTCTATTTCTTCTTTACTCTGGTCCTTGTCGCCCCACCCCCAAAGTTCGTGGCTACCATCTCCTGTCCTTTCAACACGTCGCTTAATCATTTCAGGAGAGACGGTTTTTAGCTCATAAGCCCATCCAATTTTTGACATGAAATCTATGAGGAAACACGTGAAATTTGTGCTGTACTTTCCCAACTCAGAAGTTTTGTAGTCCCACGGGAACGTGTGATGGTAATTGTGCCAACCCTCTCCTAACGCGAGTACCGAAACACTCTTGTTTTCAGCAGGATTTATGAATCTGAAACAAATAATAAAGAGATTACAGAAGGGGTGACATTTTTTGGCCTCAAAGATACCAAATAATTAAAATAATTTTAACCAACCTGTCGTATGGCTTTCCTCCATAAAGATGGGCAGCAGAATTGACCAACCATGTTGCATTAAGAGTGAAGACATATCTGAATAAATTGACGGTCCAAGCATTGACGAAAGTTTCTCCCCAGAAGTACATTGGTACCACCGTTGGCATGATGAAACAAATGAGAGGCATCAAGATCATGTAGTACTTCTTCTGGTAATAAAGAATGGGATCGGCGTAGAGGTCGGACATATCGATACATTTACCCTTCTCTTTCACCATCGGGTGCTTCTTGCACAAAAGCCAACCGACGTGGGCGAAGAAAAAGCCCCTTTTGGCATTGTGGGGATCTGCATCCGTTTCACTGTATTTATGGTGGACTCTGTGGTCTCGAGCCCAGTCTACAACAGCATCCTAGAATTCAAAAGAAAAACAATGAAGTTTAATTATTATAGCTCATATTAACGTAAAGTATACTATAATGCAAGAAAAACAACAAATTGCATTATGTTTTTCGAATAAGTTGCAACCGAACATTTATAAGCCTAAACCGAGAGCAAGTACACAAAACGTTTCCTGATTCTAAAAATATGATACCTAAAGCTTAGAAATTTTATAAGCTACGTTTGTTGAACTAAATACAACAGAGCATATTTTAGTTCAAACCGACTATGATATCGCAGACTATTCATCTTTCTCATAAAATTAGTCAAATCGTGTATGTTGAACCAAATACAATAAACGATGTTTTTGAATGAATCTCAACCGAATATATTTGAATCCAAACCGAGTAGAATATCACAAGCAATCCTCCTGCGGCATAAAATTAAACAAATTATGTATGTTAAGCTAACATTGGATAATATGTTTTCAAATGAGTGGTAACCGAGTATGTTTGAGTCCAAATCTAGTACTACATCGCAAACAATCCTCCCGAGGTATAAAATTATACAAATAGTATGTGTTACGCCAAATGGAAGGGAAACTATGTTTTTAATGAGTCGCAACCGAGCATATATGAGCACAAACCGAGTACGCCCCTAATACAAATTTATTTTATTACCTGAAATGCGATAGTGTTGAAAAATGTGAGCATAAGACGCAGAGGCCATCTGGCTTTGTAGGATCTATGCGCCCAAAGTCTATGTGCTCCAGCCGTGACCCCTAGACCTCCCCAAGTGTATAATATGTAAGCTGAAAAAAAGAAGAAAAATATGTTTATGTCAAAATAATTACAATTGGCAATATTGTTTGAGAAATTGAATTTTATTGCCAAACAGTAAAATAAATAACCATAATAGCAACAATTTAGCAAATAATACATATTTTGGTAAACAATAATCACTGTAAGACATTATTTATCGAATTACAAAAAAAAAAGAAAAACAGAATACAGATTATTATCTCATATTAGTTGTTTTATCGTGACATGTTGAAAATTAAATTATTTTAACAATCTTATGTAAGATAAAAGTTACAAAATAAAAGCTGTTCTTATCACACAACAACACAGCTAACGTAACAATACAAAAAAAAGGCAACAAAATGCTTAAATTGAAAAATATTAGTAGATTTTTGTAGTTACATATTTTTGTTTTTTGCAATTGAATACATTTTCAGAAGTTATCTACGCATTTCTTATGACAAAGTAAACTTTTTTTGTAACTCTTAATTGCTTAAATTGTTGTTTTTGGTTTCAGTAATTTTGTAATTTGAACTACATATTCATGTATTACACCATAACAAGAAAATAATTTTAATTACTTTATTTACACCTAATAACGTAAACTGTTTTAATGAAAATTTAATTTTAATTTCTTTAGTAATTACTCCATAACTCGAAATAAGTAAAATTGTAAAAATGAGACGTTCTGAATTAACGAAATTTAAAATATTTCACCCAAAGGTAAAAAAATCGACTTAAAACTTACCAAATATGCAGGTGGCCCATTTGGCAGAAGTAATCATTAAATAAGCACCATATAGACCAGCTAAATGGAGATAGACAAAAATTATTACATTTCGCCAAACTAACTGCACCTTTCGGTCATCAGGCACTTTTGACATGGGGGCTTCGAACAAAATTTCCTCGTCAGTTTCGTGCAACACCCCCGTTGCTGAATCAACATTTGGTGACATTTTGTGAGGCTGTAATAAAAATATTACTTTGAATCATTTTTGACTTACAGAAAATTCATATAAAAAAAAAACAGAAGTGTGGGAGTGCAAATAAAATTAAATAAAAAAATCATTGTGTACTTGTTATAGATAAATGGTGCGAATAATTGAACAATAAATCATATAATAACGATAATTTATGGGAAATATACAACAAAATATCATTTCATGCCCATTCGCGTGGCAGATGACCCCTTTAACCAGATAAAAATTCAATTATTATAACAACACTCGACCAAGCAATGATAACATTGTTTTGACCTTCAGAATAATTTGACTTTCCGGCACGACATTTAATTTCTTGTGTGTATCCTTGACGTTCAATATAATACAGGTATTATACTTATAAGTGATTTTTGTCGTCAATTTACGGTTCTGCAAAGTTATTTCCATAAAATGGAAAAGTGGTTTGAAACGATCATTAACTGCGTAAGTAACAATTACCTAATGCATACTTCATTGTTATTCATTTTTATAATACATACGTATTACATACATATATCTCTTTTAGAAAATACTAAAGAAAATGCGAATTCTGAACAAATGATTACAAATGCTTCAAAAAAAGTAAATATTTTTTTGTTACTAATAAATAATTTAAATGTTGTTACGTGAGACACTGTAAATTTATAGTGTTTAAGTTATTCATGTTTAACGTTCCCCTCGCGAACCCACCAGTAGTAATAAAACAGTCTCAATACCATGAAACCTGAACTAATTGCCATAAAATTTACTTCTAAAATACCTACTACACATACTTAATATTAGATCGTTGACATCAAAATTACCGCTAAACAAAATACAAAATTTTCCGATACGAATTAATAAAAAATCTTAATTACTGCTCACAAAAAAAAATTAAGTATTTTTTGAAGCCTATTATCAATCGAAAATGATAGAGAATTGGAGAATTATCTAATATTATGTAAGTAAGTACTTTTTTTATTAATAAGAGAAAATAATTTAATAATTCATCAGAAAGGGTCGTTTAAATTAATTATTTATCAATGAGCAAGTATCGTACATACCTAAGTGAATAATTTATTGAAAACGATCAATGAAAGTGCCTTAATAAATAATAATTGAGAAGACAGCAGGTGAAACTTCGGTGATAAAAAATTTAAACCATTTCAATGTCTTTATAATCAATTTCAACTAAAAATTGAAAATTAGTTGGGTAACGTCAAAAGTACTAAGCAAATGTTACGTTGATCTAATTAATAAGTACGTCAATACAGTAATTTTAAGCAAATACATATGTACTTACCAATTTGTTGACAATTAAAAAAATTAAAACAAAATATAAATTTCTATTGCCGCCTTGACCAATTAATAATTATTTAAACAATTTACCTAATTGTATCTACCCATTAACGTAAGCTCCTGGGTGTTTGAAAAATTATTGTATCTAATAAACAAAATGCAAATGTTATTTAATTTAAATCTCTAATGAGTTTTAAAACAGTCTGGAGACCTTTGGGATAACGAGTACAATTTAAAAAATTATTGTTAACATTTTAACTTAAAATTTCTGACTTCAAAAGCCCCGGGTGTTTAAAACATAATATGTAATGCAGACATGGTAAAATGCATAATTTCCCATTTATTAAAAAATTGAACGCATTTGAAAGTTCTTCACTTAAACTTCTGAGTGTTTGGAACATGATAAATTTACATATAACTAATAAACAAAATGCAGACATTAGTAGGTACACTCTAATAAGTTTTAAAACAGTCTGTGATTGACAACTTTTTGAAAATGTATGTTTTTCATTTATTGCAAAATTTAATGAAAAAAATATTTTCTAACATAACATTCTGGGTGTTTGATAAATAACAAGTAACTGATAGAAAAAAGCAAAAATGGTAGACACCTAATTAAATTTTGTATAACTCTAATAAGTTATAAAACTTATTAGGATTATTAGGTACAAATTAAAAAAGTACCTAGTATTAACATTTGAAAATTAATATTTCTTTATTTAGCTATTAAAAATTTAATGAAACATGATAAATTAATTATAAGCAAAATGCAGACGTAGTGCTTAAATTTTGTTGTACCCTAATGAATTTTAAAACAATATGTAAACCTTTAGGATAATTGAGTAGATACAATTTTTAAAAAAATGTATTCATTTTTTAAAAATTATTTTCTTTTATGTATCTATTGCAAATTTGTCAAACAAACTCCTGGGTGTTTAAAACATGATAAATAACTTGTAAGCAAAATGCAGAAGTGGTTCTTAAATTTTATTATACCCCAATGAATTTTATTAAAACAGTTTGTAAACCTTTAGGATAATCCTACAAATTAAAAAAATGTACCTACATATTAATTTTTTTGAAAATTAATAGATACATATGTTTAATTTATCTATTGCAAATTTAACGAAACAAACTCCTTGGAGCTTAATTTCTAATAAAAAGTTATTTGGGTTGTACTAAAATGAGTTTTAAGAGTCTGAAAACCCTTAGAATAATTGAGTAGGTACAAATTGAAAAAGTATCGTTAATTTTTTGAAAATTAATATCTTTACGTTTCAATCAGAATTAATTTAGGTAGGTACGTAGGTACAAGTTAAAAAAGTGACAAAGTATTTTTGCAATAATTGCAATTGGGAAATTATTTCGTTGTCGTACCTATACAAAGTTACGATGTTTTTCTTTCTCAATAAAAAATGTTGCGTTTTTCGCGTTACTTAAAAGTTTAATAAAATTTATTAATACTCACTTGATGATACTGTTCAACTCCAATGAGAAAAAAAGCCTAAATAGTTTTAAAAATGAAATAAAACTAACTAAATTTCGATTCACGAATAAAGTTTAAACGGAACTTCTACGTTAAAAGTTTAGCTTTCACGTCGTTCCGCGTTTATGCACCAACTAACTGATCGCAGTTCCCGTAGCAAATACTTAAATAGGCCGATAAGAAATCGCAGAGGATTCCGCGTACAATCAAGGAGTCAATATTTGTAATAATTCAAGTTCAAGTGCAACGAAAGTACAAAGTTCGAAAGATCACCCACCGGATGTCAGTATCGTGGACTCACGCTGTCGGTCCTTCTTCGCCAACGTGGTAATACAATTTCGTTTTCCCCATCATCACCATCCAACTCCAATCTCCAATCCGTTACGAGCTCGTTACCGGCAAGAATCGTATCACGCCATGTCGTCTGTGTTCGCACGTTGCCGTTGATTTGGCGGGGATCCGTGGCGTGATACCGGCGCTGATCCCCGTGCCCCACGTCCCGCAGGGTTGCCCCATACTTCCTTTGGATGCCACGCACCGTTGGTTGACTAACAATAAATTAATGACGACGCTGACCGCACGTAGATAGAAACTGTGAGACGACGACTTTGTTTGTGCCGACCGACCTCCCGACGACGATGCGACGCTACCTCTATCCAAAAGTTCAAAAAAACACTGGCTGTTCAGATATCGCTCACGACTGCACCATTGATTACTCTCTTGATCTGAACTCGTAACTGTAACTGGAACATGCTGATAGTTCTCGAAAATTGCACACTTATTGCTCATGTACCCTCTTACTCATTTACGTACATACATCGCCAATAGTTTCTGCTTTGCATTTCCCCATTGATCTAGATCGTTAACAATCGATATTTTTTAATGTCGCAACTCGTACCTAATAAAATTCAAATCAACTGTCCTAAAATACTATTGAAATTTAATCACTTAACACGATTTAAGAGTTTATTGTTTTATTATTGTATTGTAGTTATCCAATTTTCCGTTTTAATGTGCACTAGGTACCTAATCAAAGTACGAACTGTACCTACGTGTTATCGTACATCACTCCAATAATATAATCATTGGATCATGGCCGTAGCTAGGGGGGGGGCATTGTGGGGCAATTCCCTACCTTGAAATCACAATGCCCTACTTTAAAAATACCAAAAACTAAGATAAATTATTATAATTAAACTGTTTGTGCATACTTTGAGATAAAAAAATGGTAGCGATAGATATCTATCTAAACCTTTCGGAGCATACCACAGTTTGTGACATTTATTTCATATTATAATAATTCTTTGTTCTGTGTATAGACGGCATTTAAAGCGCCATCACATGAAGCGATGGGTCTATGTATTTAATTATAATATCTGTAATGCAGAGGGGATTCCCCGTAGCATATAGGAATTGCAATATGGGCTATATTGCAAGATATGGTACGGAGAATCCCTTTTTAAATTAAAATAAACATAAACTAGAGATTTTTTATTATTGTTTGTAGTTTGATTAAGTGAAGTGTACGGTAAAGTGTGTTTTAGTCAAAAATCGATACAATTGTTATTTTTATTGCTATAAATTGAAGATTCATTGATTTCGCGATGGAAAAAAACGGAAAGTTGAAGAGGAAATTGACCATGAAGAACTTCACTGCTCAAAACAGGTGGTAGCACAAAATACAATCGCTACTCCTAGGTCTATGGCAACAGGTTGGTCAACACATGTTGATAATGTTAGCCATAGTATTCGTTTGCAGAAACAATATGATCTAAATGGTATTTTTGGTCGTAACTATTTACTCGTATCACCCCACACAACAATTAATTATTACCTCTTTCTCACTCAGACGTGGATCTCTAGATCCAAATTTGGAAGTTCAACCATCTTGTTCGCTTGCTCTTCATCATTGAGGATTTAATAGTTTTTAGATACATGCTCATGCTCTGTCACAGAAATTATTTGTCTTCAGAAAGCTATTGAATGTACATCACTGACCTAGAGGTCAGTGATATACAGGGTGATTGATTTAGGAGCCCGTGCTTCGAGGGCACATCAATTATGATCAATTTTTTACTTCCGCCCTACCTGTAACCAATGCTGCCCTACCTCAAATTCGACTCTAGCTACGGCCCTGCATTGGATACGACCACAATAATAATAATTTGCAAATTTTTAAATTTTAATCAATAGATACTGATCAGTGATTATATTATAGATAGATAGTAAAAACATTGCTCGCATTATTATTCATACACGATTCCGTAATATTCACTTATGAGCGTCACACATTGATCATTGCGAGCATGCAGTTGTCAGAATCAACACAAATTAATTCTTACACATCAACACTGATACAAAATAGTATAGAAATTTATAGTATAGTGACTGAAACTATAGACGATTTTATGGAATATCAATAAAACTTACACATTATTTTCTCTGTAGATTTCTAGGCCTCTAATACGTACTAGCGCACACTGATATCGTATAGTTCCAGTGGAAGCTACCAATTGATTCGTCAGATATCTATATCAATTGCAAATATGCATTGATAAAATAACTGCATGTGTCATCTTACAGTCTTAAGTAAATTTTCTTGGTCTCTTGCAAAACACCTTTAATTGGAATAGGATATCCTCAATTCAGCCGTTCATCATATAACGACAAGCTTCGTATGACCGCTCACCTTACAATTTTTAATACTTAGTAAACTTTTTTCGGTGCACTGTTAATGAAACATAATTAATCAAAGAAAAGAATAAAGGCAAAATAATGTTTCAACGGATTAATTTCGTGGAAAAAATCAAAAATATAAAAACTCCCAAGAACTCAATCTTATTATCATTTGACATCAGTAGTTTATTCACATCTATACCCATCCACGACTAATAAACTAAACTAAAAAGCTAGTGTCTTAAGTAAAGATGAAAAAACGGAATTGTTAAAAATTGTAACTGTTTGTTTACATCAAAATTATTTAAGTTTTGATGGGAAATTGTATTTACAAAAAAATGGTGTACCTATGGGTTCCCCTCTATCTCCTATTTTATCAGAAATTTTCATGGATCATTTTGAAAACAACCTTTTCAATAACAAAAATAACTTTTTGCACAACATTCAGTTCTTGTGCAGATATGTCGATGACATTCTCTGTATATGGACTGGTACACATAGGCAATTGATTAATTTTTTCTCATTCTTGAATTCCATTAATGAAAAAATTAAATTTACCGTGGAGATCGAGGAGAACACCAGTATTAACTTTTTAGATTTAAATATCTCTAAGAATAAGGACGGTTTTTTAAGTTTCGATATATACCGGAAACCAACCACCACTGACGTCACAATTCCGGCTTCCTCTAATCAATTTGATCCACAGATTGGTAAACATTCCTTTATCCGAACAAAATTTCTTTAAAGAACTCAACATTATCAAACATATTGCTACAAATAACGGCTACAAAACTGAACTTGTTGATAATATCCTAAACAAAAAACTAAAAACAAAAGCTACGAATATGTTAGGTAATGGTTTGAAAGTTAAAGAAGAAAAACCTTTTTGTGCCATAAATTTTATTAAAAATGTAAGCTCAAAAATTTCAAATAGACTAAGAAGTTTAGATTTTAAAGTGTTAAAAGTTAATAGAGTAAAGTTAGGTAATATCATAGTTAATAATAAACCAAAACAAGACCAATTACAAAAAAGCGGAATCTACAAATTATCGTGCAAGGATTGTGACGCCATATACATTGGACAATGCGGAAGGGTGTTAAAAAAAACGCATTTGTGAACATGAGCGCTCAACTGAAAACAACACTTGTTCAACAGGTTTTGCTGAACATTGTGTTCAAAATAACCATAGGCTTGACAAAGACAATGTTAAATTATTACATAATTTAGAAAAATCTAGGAAACACACTTTCTGAGCATTAAGAAATAAAATTAGCAATTTCAAATAAAAACAACTTGGTGAATAATCAAATTGAAGTATTGACAAACAGCACCCCACTGTTAATAACCGATTTGTGATGTAAAGTCCTTAATGAGTCAATTTTCCCAATTACTGTACTTATATTAACTTGTTTTCAACTTGTCTCTTGTATGTAAACTGCAATTTGTTATTTAAGGTTTGAACGTTTATTGTATAATTTAGTATTAATCTACTCTTGATAAAGACCGCCTGATCGAAACATATGTCGAGTTTTTCGAAATAAATCCGTTGAAACATTATTTTGCCTTTATTATTTTCTTTGATTACAATTTTTCATAATATATATCAATAAATACCTTGCTAAGAAAGTTATTTTACAAATTTTGTAATTTATTGTATAATGACTGCAATCGATCCTTCACTTATCGCACAGTGTCACATTGTCTCATATTGACATCGTCAGTAATATTTCATAAACTTTTACAAATTATCCTAAACTACATGTAGGTATCATTCATTTTGTAAAGTATCGTATAGTGAATGTAACTGATTCTTTAGTTATCGTATAGTGTCAGTAAAATTCCACATCGTCTAATGTTGAAATATAGCTGGTATGCTAGCTTGATATCAAGCTAGCACTTCACATTCTCGAAAAGGAAATTTCGTAGGATATTACTGTAAAGACCATAATTTGTCGCTGAAAGATGACACAATCAACAAATCTGTCGCTAGTCGGATCTCCAACTGATAGATAAGCAAAAAATTGTTGGAAAGCCATCAAACTCTCGAGAGGTAACGTGTTGCCTAACTTGGGGGAAACAAGGAAAACCTAAGCCTTTACAGTAATATCCTACGACATTTCCTTTTTGAGATATGCCTAATGTTAGTGCCAGTTTGATAGTTTTCCAGCAGTTTTTCGCTTATCAGTTAAAGATAAGACCAGCGACAAATTCATAGAATGTCTCATCTTTTTAGCGACAAATTATGGTCTTTACAGTAATATCCTACGACATTTCCTTTTCGAGATACTCTATGTGAAGTGCTAGCTAGCATACCAGCTGATTATAGCTAAACGGAACGAGCGACAAATGTTTGGATTTGGTAACAAATTAGCGACAAATTAGCAACAAATTATAGTGCAAGTCAGCAATCGGAAAAATAACTTTGTCGTGCTAGCTTAATATACGTTTAATACGTCACAAATCACCCCTTATATAAAAAGTATTATTAGATACATTAGTAATATTGTAAATTATCTTAGTGAATTCTAATGATTGGTCACTTATCATATAGTGCCAGTAACGTTCCATTTCATCTCTTCTTCAAATTTTCAGTAAGATTTCTTATACATTGACAAATCTCTTTTGAAATAGAGACTGTCATTGATTTAATAAATTGTCGCATAGTGATTGCATCACTTATTGTATAGTGTCCGCAAAATCTTACATTTTTACGCCATAATTTTAAGTATGTTTCTTAGACTCCTTCAAAAACTAGAGACTGTGTTATTAATTTTTGTAGTTATCCTATAGTGAATGCATAACCTATTGTATGGTATTAGTAAACTCCATAAAATTTCATGTTAAAATTTTCACTCCTTAAATTTTTCACCCTTGACACGAAAACAATATATGTAAATTAAAAATTATTCCTATGGTGTCTGTATCGTGTTGCAATCTTCAGTAAAATTTTCTTTGAATTGTTACATATTATGAGGATTGATACAAAAATGAAATTATTTTCACAATTTATTGCATAGTTTTTTCACTTTTTAGTTGTTTGGGTTTTAGCCTGAATGACTTGGCTGCTAATTAAACACTAAATAAAACACTAGATAACAAACAGCAACAACAATATATTAACAACTTAACAATGAGACAACAAACGAGAATGAAAACAATGAAACGATGAAGTGCAATAGGATAAGGCTCGAAGGTAGCAAAGCTGGAGACGAACTCCAGAAGTTTTTAAAAGAATGATTTAAGAAACTTATAAGGGAGGAGCTAATAGTTGATAGATGAAAGTAGGGTACCAATAGGGTGGTAACAAGGCTGGAAATTTTCAGAGATAAGAAATACTAAGAAATAGATTGTAGTACCAAACCACCGAAGAAACCCATCGTAAAATTGCAATTAAGAAGGAATGAAAAGTACAGACGTCATGCTGTTAGTATACGAAGAATGAACTGTTAGAGGGATTATAAGAAAGTACAGTAATAAAGTTATTTGAATAGATAGACCGGATACAATAGAAATATTTACAAAAGAAAGGAATGTTTATAGAGCATCTGCATTGTTATCAAGAAGAGAAATTTGAAGAATATTTACATAAATTGAACTGAACACAGAAATATAATACAAAAGAATTCATATTTAAAATATATATACAAAAAGCTACCCATAGAAATATACAATTATTGCTTTTGGTTGGAAGCTGAAGAATGTGGCGTTATCCGCCACAGTACCCCCCTTCCAGTGATGGAGTCACGATAACCCAACTTGCAACCGATCCGGAAAGCGGACGCGTCGTCCTGATCGCGTTATTCGTGGTGGCGGTGAGGGAGCTTGCGGCTGCGGAATCGGTAGTTCCGGAACGAGTGGTACTTCCGGTATAGCAGAGGACATCTGTAAAACAGCGATAGCAACGCCTTTTGGTTTGTTCGAGTTCCCCTTTATGTCGTTCGGTCTACGAAACGCAGCGCAGACATTCCAGCGCTTCATCGACGAAGTACTGCGTGGGCTGGATTTCTGCTACGCGTATATCGACGACATACTGGTGGCCTCAACAACACCGGAGGAGCACATTGACCATCTGACAACCCTTTTCCGCCGTTTGCAGGACTATGGCGTCGTCATCAACCCGGCAAAATGCAAATTTGGTCAATCCGAGGTAAAATTCCAGAGCATCTGCATTGTTATCAAGAAGAGAAATTTGAAGAATATTTACATAAATTGAACTGAACACAGAAATATAATACAAAAGAATTCATATTTAAAATATATATACAAAAAGCTACCCATAGAAATATACAATTATTGCTTTTGGTTGGAAGCTGAAGAATGTGGCGTTATCCGCCACAACTTATACGTAGTTGATCTATAATATAGCATGTTTTATTATTCTCAATACAATTTCATTTCAGACACAATCCAATAACATTTACCGTATATTTCTATCGCATAAGGCTCGTAATTATCAATTATTATTCCATGTATTGCATACTGATAGTGTCCGCATAAATATTGTTTATTTTTATTGTGTAGTTTTTTGTATACTGAAATTCTTTGTTTTTATTTTTTTTAATTTCGACACACTAAATAGAAACTGAGGGACAACGACTTTGTTTGTGCCGACCGACTTCCCGAGGATGACGCAACGCTACCTCTATCCAAAAGTTCAAAAAAACATTCGTTATTCAGATATCGCTCACGACCGCACCATTGATTACTCTCTTGATCTGAACTCGTAACTGTAACTAGAACATGCTGATAGTTCTAGAAAATTGCACACTTGTTGCTCATGTAGGTACTGTTATGTTATTTTGACCCTCTTACTCATTTACGTACATCGCCAATAGTTTCTGCTTTGCATTTCCCCATTGATCCAGATCGTTAACAATCGATATTTTTCAATGTCGGAAATCGCAATAAAATTCAAATAAACTGTCCTAAAATGCTATTGAAATTTAATCACTTAACACGATTTAAGAGTTTATTGGATACATCAATAATATTGTAAATTATCTTAAAGTGAATTACAATGATCTTTCACTTATCGTATAGTGGCACTAAAATTTCATTGTCGTATACTGGAGTCATCAGGGATGTTAAATTTTTACAATTTATTCTTGAATGAAAACTACATTTATCATTCATTTTGTAAAGTATCGTATAGTGAATGTAACTGATCGTTTAGGTATCGTACAGTGTCAGTAAAATTCCACATCGTCTAATGTTGAAATCGTTGACGAAGTTTCCTAGACTTTCACAAATCACCCCTTATATAAAAAGTATTATTAGATACATTACTAATATTGTAAATTATCTTAAAGTGAATGTAACTAATCGTTTAGTTATCGTACAGTGTCAGTAAAGTTCCACATCGTCTAATGTTGAAATCGTTAGTGAAGTTTCCTAAACTTTCACAAATCACCCCTTACATAAAAAGTATTATTAGATACATTACTAATATTGTAAATTATCTTAAAGTGAATGTAACTAATCGTTTAGTTATCGTACAGTGTCAGTAAAGTTCCACATCGTCTAATGTTGAAATCGTTAGTGAAGTTTCCTAAACTTTCACAAATCACCCCTTACATAAAAAGTATTATTAGATACATTACTAATATTGTAAATTATCTTAAAGTGAATGTAACTAATGGTTTAGTTATCGTACAGTGTCAGTAAAGTTCCACATCGTCTAATGTTGAAATCGTTAGTGAAGTTTCCTAAACTTTCACAAATCACCCCTTATATAAAAAGTATAATTAGATACATTACTAATATTGTAAATTATCTTAAAGTGAATGTAACTAATCGTTTAGTTATCGTACAGTGTCAGTAAAGTTCCACATCGTCTAATGTTGAAATCGTTAGTGAAGTTTCCTAAACTTTCACAAATCACCCCTTACATAAAAAGTATTATTAGATACATTACTAGTATTGTAAATTATCTTAAAGTGAATGTAACTAATCGTTTAGTTATCGTACAGTGTCAGTAAAGTTCCACATCGTCTAATGTTGAAATCGTTACTGAAGTTTCCTAAACTTTCACAAATCACCCCTTACATAAAAAGTATTATTAGATACATTACTAATATTGTAAATTATCTTAAAGTGAATGTAACTAATCGTTTAGTTATCGTACAGTGTCAGTAAAGTTCCACATCGTCTAATGTTGAAATCGTTACTGAAGTTTCCTAAACTTTCACAAATCACCCCTTATATAAAAAGTATTATTAGATACATTACTAGTATTGTAAATTATCTTAAAGTGAATGTAACTAATCGTTTAGTTATCGTACAGTGTCAGTAAAGTTCCACATCGTCTAATGTTGAAATCGTTAGTGAAGTTTCCTAAACTTTCACAAATCACCCCTTATATAAAAAGTATAATTAGATACATTACTAATATTGTAAATTATCTTAAAGTGAATGTAACAAATCGTTTAGTTATCGTACAGTGTCAGTAAAGTTCCACATCGTCTAATGTTGAAATCGTTAGTGAAGTTTCCTAAACTTTCACAAATCACCCCTTACATAAAAAGTATTATTAGATACATTACTAATATTGCAAATTATCTTAAAGTGAATGTAACTAATGGTTTATTTATCGTACAGTGTCAGTAAAGTTCCACATCGTCTAATGTTGAAATCGTTACTGAAGTTTCCTAAACTTTCACAAATCACCCCTTATATAAAAAGTATTATTAGATACATTACTAGTATTGTAAATTATCTTAAAGTGAATGTAACTAATCGTTTAGTTATCGTACAGTGTCAGTAAAGTTCCACATCGTCTAATGTTGAAATCGTTAGTGAAGTTTCCTAAACTTTCACAAATCACCCCTTATATAAAAAGTATAATTAGATACATTACTAATATTGTAAATTATCTTAAAGTGAATGTAACTAATCGTTTAGTTATCGTACAGTGTCAGTAAAGTTCCACATCGTCTAATGTTGAAATCGTTAGTGAAGTTTCCTAAACTTTCACAAATCACCCCTTACATAAAAAGTATTATTAGATACATTACTAATATTGCAAATTATCTTAAAGTGAATGTAACTAATGGTTTATTTATCGTACAGTGTCAGTAAAGTTCCACATCGTCTAATGTTGAAATCGTTACTGAAGTTTCCTAAACTTTCACAAATCACCCCTTATATAAAAAGTATTATTAGATACATTACTAGTATTGTAAATTATCTTAAAGTGAATGTAACTAATCGTTTAGTTATCGTACAGTGTCAGTAAAGTTCCACATCGTCTAATGTTGAAATCGTTAGTGAAGTTTCCTAAACTTTCACAAATCACCCCTTATATAAAAAGTATTATTAGATACATTACTAATATAGTAAATTATCTTAAAGTGAATGTAACTAATCGTTTAATTATCGTACAGTGTCAGTAAAGTTCCACATCGTCTAATGTTGAAATCGTTAGTGAGTGAAGTTTCCTAAACTTTCACAAATCACCCCTTATATAAAAAGTATTATTAGATACATTACTAATATTGTAAATTATCTTTAAGTGAATTACAATGATTGTTCACTTATGTGCCAGTAACGTTCCACTTCGTCTCTTTTTGAAATTTTCAGTAAGATTACTTATACATTCACAAATCTCTTTTGAAATGGAAATTGTGTCTATAATTTAATATTGTATAGTGAACAAAACACTTATCATATAGTGTCGGTAAAATTTCACATTCTCGTACATTAATCTAGACTCGTACAAATTTACTGTCA
Organism: Agrilus mali; assembly: GCA_029378335.1. Classification (NCBI taxonomy): domain Eukaryota; kingdom Metazoa; phylum Arthropoda; class Insecta; order Coleoptera; family Buprestidae; genus Agrilus; species Agrilus mali. The sequence goes on along the minus strand of CM055663.1, from coordinate 8,879,311 downwards.
TTTATTTAATAAATGATCGCATAGTGATTGCATCACTTATTGTATAGTGTCCGCAAAATCTTAAAATTTTCCGCCATAATTTTAGGTATGTTTCTTGGACTTGGACAAATCTCCTTTAATATTAGGGACTGTGTTATTAATTTCAGTAGTTATCGTATAGTGAATGCATCACCTATTGTGTGGTATTAGTAAACTCCATATAATTTCATGTTGAAATCTTCATTGCTTAAATTTTTCACCCTTGACACGAAAAAAATATCTGTAATTTTTTCACTAGTACGTAGTTAATCTATAACGTGGCATTATTTGTTATTCTCAATACAATTTCATTTCAGACACAATCCAATAACATTTACCGTATTATTTCTATCGCATAAGGCGGTAATTATCAATTATTATTCCATGCATTGCATAGTGATAGTGTCTGCATAAATATTGTTTATTATTTTTATTGTGTAGGTAGGTACATATACTGACATTGTTAGTTTTGTTTTTTATTTCGACACACTAGCAATTAATTAATTATATGAAAAATAAAAGAGTATTTGGAAATTTCAGCTATTTATTATCTCTCTCGCTGACAATTGTTTCGACCTGGCAGTTATTAACGATGAGTAATTCCAAATACTAAAATTAACAAAAAATAAACTAGAAAAACTTTTAGGTGTTTCATTCCCACTAATGTTGCTTGGTCTAGACTTTGGTGCAAAGTCGGAGGGTAGGACGGAAGGCCCTCTTAAGCCTCCTTTAGGAACCGTGGGAATGGGTGGGTGGTAGTTTGGGGGAGAAGGATGAGACGGACGAAATGAAAACAGAAGATGAGTGAAAGATTAACTGTTGAATATTACTACCCCAGCATTTGCCTAAATGATCCAAGGAAACCACAGGAAAACTTGGACCAGAAGAGTAGCCGGCCCCGGAATCGAACCGGTGACCTCCCGAATGCTAAGCAATGATCTAGACGACTAGACCATGCCGCTGGGTTGATATTAACAACAAGTTACAACCCTTAAATACTAGGTAGTCTGTGACGTCATGGGAAGCCTAAACTACCCCTAAATTAGAACCTATACGTTTGACAATAATAAAGTTGTATGATTCGAGCAAAGTTCGATTTGGCTATTAACTAGAAATTTATTATTGTGAACTGCTTTTTTTATTTCCAAATTATAATATGGTTTTTGTTTTGTGTAGGCAGCACTTTTATATTGTCTACATTTATATCATGATTGTTCTTTACACAGTGTTCTGTCGATTGTTTTCTTTTCTTAATGCAATATACATACCTACCTATATGTTCATTAACACAATTTTTTTATGGCTCGAGTATATTTTCCAATATAGATGGCCTCACAGTTTTTACAATGTAATTGATAAATGTCAGTTTTGTAGTTTTTTTCAGATTTCTGCTTGTTTACTAAATATTAGCCTGTACTGTTTTTGTTTATTTCCACCGTATTTGGTTTTAGTTTATGCAGTTTATTTTTAACCTTATTACTTACAATATTTATGTAAATAATTCCATAAAAAATATATTGTTTAATTGTATTTTGACGTCGATGACTGTAATTTTGTACCCATTAGCTACAACAGTTTGTTTGATAACATTTAACTCTAAATTAAAATTGTTAGTAGTTAGACATTGCAATATTTACCAGACTATGAATACGGCTATGGAAAATTTATTAGCCGATGTGTGTATTGCATTAAGTGTCGTTGTTGGTTTTCTGTAAATTTTAGTTTATTTTTCAATTTAATCGAAAAACTGAAAGATCCAAAAAGAGTATTGAATCATTGCCTTCATGAACTTATTTTGCTGTTTAAAGAAATTAAAAGTTGAATAGTTTAGACCTTTACATGATGAAAATCCGACTTTTATATGATTTTCACAAATTATTTAAATGTTTAGCAACATGTTTCGCCTTAACTTAGGCTTCTTCAGGCTATTAAGTATTTGCCACTAACTATGAAAACTACTTCAGGTCCTTAAATAGCTACCGATAATACGGGGTGGTATTGGGTTAAAACAATTTCAGTAGAGGGTAGTTGTTACATTCTATTTGGTCATTTAAAATTATTCCTAGTTTTTTATATCTGTTTATTTCCAAGTTTTATAATAACGTTAATTTTTGTCATTTATTATTTATATGTAAAAGCCCGAAATTTTCATTAAAACTATGTCCTTCTACAGGTACATGGTTCGCATATGTTGAATCTGTGTTGTTTTTTACATAACTATTTTTGTGTTCTATTATACGTTTTTTAAATGTTCTCCCTGTTTGACCAATGCAGACTTTAGGGCAAGACCCACAAGTTACCTTATAAACTTCTAACTTATTGTCTTTTTTTATTGTATCTTTGTTGTTTTTAATCAATTTTTCTAAAGAGTAATTGGTTTTATAAGCAATATTTAACCCAATGTGTTTTAAATACTAACAAATTACCTAAATAACTTACGCTATTATATTTTTTGGTTTTGCTTTCATTAACCGGATATATTAATTTTAAACCTCTATTTTGTTGTGTTTTTAATATTAATTGATCTATAGTAGACGAATTATAACCGTTATTTAGTGAAATTTGTTTAATAAAAAATGAAAAAACCCTCAAGTTGTGTAGGGGTGCCGGTCCAAACGCAAAACACATCATCTACGTAAAAAATCAGTCCACAACAATAAATTTCTAGTTAATAGCCTAATGGAACTTTGCTCTTTATTATTGTCAAACTTATAGGTTCTAATTTAAGTGTAGTTTATGTTTCCCATGACCTCACAGATTACCTACATTTAAGGGTTGTAACCTTTGTTAATTTCAGTACTTGTAATGACCAAAAGAGAGATACTAAATAGTTGAAACTTCAAAATACTCCTTTATTTTTAATTTATTAAAATGTTTCATCAAGATTACACCGCTAACAATATTGCTACAATTAATGAATTGGTAATATCAATATATCGTATGGTGATCACTGTAGGTAGTAACTATTTACATTTAGGTTCTATTACAAAGAGATTGATCGGATATGAAACAAACATGTTATTGTCTCGGTACCTGCCCACCTACAATAAATCTAATGTACTATAAATCGTTTTGCCTTTCTAAAAAAAGCCCGCAGGCATTACTCATTGCGAAATACGCAGCTATTAAGAAAACTAACTCAAGCTAATTGCAATTTCCACAATAATATTTCTTTTATTTTCGAATTTATGGGATCGTAATAGTAATGACTAACAGCAATAACAACAACAACAACCGTCGCAAATTGCCAAAGTTTGATCCCTTCCCACTCATACGTAGGTAAATAGGTACCTATGTACATTTTTCACTATTTTGTTTGTATAATTCCACATAGTAATAAATTCGTAGGATTTATACACTCTTGTATATAATAATACATATACTTATAATTTAATTAATATTTCTGTAATGTTTTTAATTAAAATAAAATATGTTGTGGAGTTGATAACAGCCAACAATGGAGTAAAAAGCAGGCAAGTGTGTATTGGTATACGTACATACATTTATGTCTGTGTCTGTATAAATTGCACATTATATAAATGTAGGTATGTGTGGATATAATACACGTAATTACAACTCAAGGACAGAGCTTCTCCTACAATAATAATGTAATGCACAACCGTAATAAATACCTACCTACTATTTTAAAGGGTTTATTAAAAGCACATCCGAATTGCCCATGACAACGTACATAATTTTAAGGGTTCCATACCTGAAGGGAGAAAAAATAACCTTACGGGACCATTTACACCTAAATAAGTAAATAGGTACTATGCGACGTAGAAAATTCGTGTATCTCAATAACCCACACATCTTTTTTCTATTTTTGAATTAGTCAACACTGAAAAAATCCTCATACAAAAATGAACAGCATTTGACAATTTGCTGATAGAGACTTATTTGAAAATTACATACTAGTGAAAACAAATCAAAATTTTAATAAATCGTGTTTGTCACGTTTATAAGTTAGTTAGTTTACTGTTTTCTATTCATTTGGACCACTCACTCCCTACTACACGTAAGATTTGCTAAGAGGTAGGAAAACTTCCCTTTCTCTGATGAGATTCAAGATACGTTATCTTTTTAAATTGAGCCTCTTTCTCCCCAAGAGTGGGATTTGGAAAGATGTAATGAGGTTCCCATTTTCCTAGTGATATTAGCAAGATGTTATCCTTTTATTTTGAGCCTTTCCCTCCTCAAGAGTGAGATTTGGAAAGATGTAGTGAAACTCCCTTTTCGCTGGTGAGATTAATGAGACGTTATGCTTTTGAACTGAGCCTCATCCTCCCTAAGAGTGAAATCCGGAAATATGTAATGAGGTTCCCATTTTTATGGTGATATAAGCAAAATGTTGTCCTTTTAATTTGAGCCTTTCCCTCCCAAAGAGTGAGATTCGGAAAGATGTATGGGGTTCGCATTTTCCTGGTGATATTAGTCAGATATTACTCTTTTAATTTGAGCCACTTCCTCCTCAAGAGATAGATTTGGAAAGATGTAGTGAAACTCCCTTTTCTCTGGTGAGATTATGAGAAGTTATGCTTTTGAACTGAGCCTCATCCTCCCTAAGAGTGAGATCCGGAAATATGTAATGAGGTTCCCATTTTCCTGGTGATATAAGCAAAATGTTGTCCTTTTAATTTGAGCCTTTCCCTCCCAAAGAGTGAGGTTCGGAAAGATGTATGGGGTTCGCATTTTCCTGGTGATATTAGTCAGATATTACTCTTTTAATTTGAGCCACTTCCTCCTCAAGATATAGATTTGGAAAGATGTAGTGAAACTCCCTTTTCTCTGGTGAGATTAATGAGACGTTATGCTTTTGAACTGAGCCTTTTCTTCCCCAAGAGTGAGATTTGGAAAGATAATTATTTTTCTCATTTTTCTGGTGATATTAGTGAAATGTGCCCCTTTTAATTTGTTCCACTCCCTTCCAAGAGTGAAATTTGAAGAAATGTAGTGAAACTTTCCTTTCCCTGGTAATATTATTGAGACGTTATCCTTTTAATTCGAGGCTCTCTCTCTCCAACAGTGACATTTGAAAAGTTGCGGTGAAACTCCCCTTTCCCTAGTGAGATTAATGAGACGTTATGCTTTTGAACTGAGCCTCATCCTCCCCAAGAGTGAGATCCGGAAATATGTAATGAGGTTCCCATTTTCCTGGTGATATTAGCAAAATGTTATCCTTTTAATTTGAGCCTTTCCCTCCCCAAGAATGAGATTCAGAAAGATGTATGGGGTTCCCATTTTCCTGGTGATATTAGTCAGATATTACTCTTTTAATTTGAGCCACTTCCTCCTCAAGAGATAGATTTGGAAAGATGTAGTGAAACTCCCTTTTCTCTGGTGAGATTAATGAGACGTTATGCTTTTGAACTGAGTCTTTTCTTCCCCAAGAGTGAGATTTGGAAAGATATAATTATTTTTCTCATTTTTCTGGTGATATTAGTGAAATGTGCCCCTTTTAATTTGTTCCACTCCCTTCCAAGAGTGAAATTTGAAGAAATGTAGTGAAACTTCCCTTTCCCTGGTAATATTAGTGAGACGTTATCCTTTTAATTCGAGGCTCTCTCTCTCCAAGAGTGACATTTGAAAAGTTGCGGTGAAACTCCCCTTTCCCTAGTGAGATTAATGAGACGTTATGCTTCTGAACTGAGCCTCTTCCTCCCCACGAGTGAGATTCGAAAGGATATATTGAGTTTCTCATTTTTCTGGTGATATTAGTGAAATGTTACCCTTTTAGTTTGAGCCTCTCCCTCTCCAAGAGTGACATTTGAAAAGTTGCGGTGAAACTCCCCTTTCCCTGATGAGATTAGTGAGACGTTATGCTTTTAATTTAAACTCCTTCCTCCCCATTAGTGATATTTTCCTGATGAGATTAGTGAAACGTTTTCTTTTTAATTTAAACCTCTCCAACTTCAAGAGTAAGATTTGAAAAGATGTAGTGACTCCTGACCCCTGATTAGATTAGTGAGTGAGTTTCTCTTAATTTGAACCCTTCCCTTCCCCTTATGATATTTTGTATGATGTAGTTGTTAAGTTTCCCCTTCCCTTCACGTGAGATTTACGTTATAATGAGCTTTTTAATTAAAAGATGTTATAAGGATTCTTTGAAATAGAAAATTGATGAGATTTATTAATGACACCTCCCTCTATATGAGATTTTATGGCCTTTTGCTGGGCACCTCCTCCCAGTTTGAGCTTAAATGTTTATATTTAAAAATGTGTCTGCATTCAATTTTGCTTACTAAAATCTAATTTCTATAAATTTTTAATTTATTTATTAAAACAATATTGATTTATTTTAAAAATTTTTAGTAAGTTAGTTATTTGAAACTTTTTTGCAAACGATATGATGAGACAATTTACAGCATATCTAATAAAAGAATGCAAAATTAATTTAAAGCGAGTATTTATAGAAATCTAAAACTTTTTATAGCAATATTTACCTACATATACGCACACTTGCCTGCATTTACGTATATGTATGTGTATTGCCTTTTAAACTACGTAATATGGTTGTATTTGTTGATTCAAATCGTATCATCACATAGTTCGCATATCCGTTGCAAAATTTAAACACGACGCCACACTTGGTCATGTATTCGTCCTTCGTTTTCATTATTACATAGGTACATATTATAGTGTTATGCTGTCGTTTATATTTATATACATCTTCTACATATACTACACATACGCATCAGTTGTCAAATTATACATTATATAAGAGTACCTACAATTGGTTTTAAAAATATCCTACTTAACTCTAGATAGGTCCATTTTTAAAATTGGCATAACGGAAGTATTATATCTATGTGGTAGTAGAGTTTGAAAACTTTTCCAATTTAAAATTTCTGTAGGCAAGTAAATATTATGAAAATCATCAATATTATACGTGTGCAATTTACAATAAGGGGATGTTCATTAATTAAATAAGGAGTTTCTCTATTAATTTGAACTCCTCCCTCTCATTTGAAAATTTTATAATATTTAATAGAACACACACCCTCCATCTCCCTTCCTAAGATATTTTTGGATACAGAGAGAAAATTCTTTATTCTCACATAGTGAAATTTTGTGAAATATAGTTGGAAGCACCGTTTCTTTTCCTTATCGAAATTCTGTAACTTATAGTGGGGAATATCTCTCTCTCCCTTTGTAAGATTTTCGAAAATGTAGTGAAAAACTTATACCACATCCATAAGGACACTTTGTAAGATGTAATGGGAACCTCCCTCCTCTCCCTTAATTAAGATGTACTGAGGAGGCCCTTTCTTCCTTTTTGTAAGACTTTGTAGGGTGTGGTAGAAAACTCTCCATATTTCCCTCAATGAAATTTTGTAGATGTAGTGTGAAACTTCCTTCCCTTTCCTTATGAGATATTTAAGATATGTGGAAAACTCTCCCTCTTTCTATTAGTGAAGTTTCGTAAAGTATAGTGGGAAATATCTCTTCTCCTTTAGTGATCCTTTCCAAATATGTAGTGAAAAGCTTTCTCCTTCCCATTTAATATACTTTATAAGATGCAATGGGAAGCTTCCTCCTCTCCCTTAATTAAGATGTAGTGAGGAGGCCCTTTCTTTCTTTTTGTAAGACTTTGTAGGGTGTGGTAGAAAACTCTCCATATTTCCCTCAATGAAATTTTGTAGATGTAGTGTGAAACTTCCTTCCCTTTCCTTAATGAGATATTTAAGATATTGTGGAAAACTCTCCCTCTTTCTATTAGTGAAGTTTCGTAAAGTATAGTGGGAAATATCTCCTTCTCCTTTAGTGATCCTTTCCAAATATGTAGTGAAAAGCTTTCTCCTTCTCCTTTGAATATACTTTATAAGATGCAATGGGAAGCTTCCTCCTCTCCCTTAATTAAGATGTAGTGAGGAGATCCTTTCTTTCTTTTTGTAAGACTTTGTAGGGTGTGGTAAAAAACTCTCCATATTTCCCTTGATGAAATTTTGTAGTATGTAGTGTGAAACTTCCTTTCCTTTCCTTAATGAGATATTTAAGATATTGTGGAAAACTCTCCCTCTTTCTATAAGTGAAGTTTCGTAAAGTATAGTGGGACATATCTCCTTCTCCCTTAGTGAGACATTCCAAATATATAGTGAAAAGCTTTCTCCTATTCCTTTTAAATATACTTTATAAGATGCAATGGGAAGCTCCCTCCTCTCCCTTAATTAAGATGTAGTGAGGAGGCCCTTTCTTCCTTTTTGTAAGACTTTATAGGGTGTGGTAGTAAACTCTCTCCATTTCCTTTGATAAAATTTTGCAGGATGTAGTGTGAAACTTCCTTCCTTTTCCTGATATTTTTTAATGTATAGTGAAAACTCTTTCCCCTTTCTCTTAGTGAAGTTTCTTAAAATATAGTGAAAAATATCACACTCTCCCACAGCTAGATATCGTAAGATGTAGTGAGATTTCTCCCAAAAAGAAAATAATTCAAAGGGAAAGGTGAATACTGATAATAATTCTTTGAATTAAAAGTTGATTTCCAATAATTTTCCTTCTTTAAATAAGATTTCATGAGAGTTTGTTGGAACCCTCCACATTTTGGTTTTAGGTATGTAGTGTATAGGTGTAATTTATTGAAATCTTATGTTCATTATTGATTTTCATTGAGAAACACTTTGAACCTGTTTAAAATTGATAAGTATCTTCTTGTGTGAAGAGTGCAAGGTTCATTTATATTTCAAAAAAAAAGTAGTTCAGTAAACATTTCCACTTCGTATCACCACCTGTCACCACTAGTTTTAACATTAACTATTTCATTTATTACATTTTTTTTTAGTTTTATCAATCTTTGTTTTTTAATTTAAAATTAGGAGATAATTTTTTATTTTCTTTTTTATGCGTCTTCTTTAAAATTATTTTCCTGCTATATTTCAATATCGATAACTTTATGATTACGAGTTGTAACATGACACAATTAAAATGATGTAAAAGTATTTTATGACACTTTTGTTTTGATAAACAATATGTGCTCTTATCATCGAGAAGCAATTTCTGATTATGTTGACCTTAACTGATTGCAGCAGGTTATCTCTCTGATAAATGCAATTATGCTGAATTAGATAAATTTTTAAGTTAAATACCTAGCCATTAGGCATTTAATATTGAAATCCACATTGTAATCATTGAAGTATCAACTCAGTTACATAACTTATACATAATTATAAAAATTTCACAAAATCAGAAATCGAATTACAACTCTGTTGATGGATTGTAGAACTGTAATCTTTTAAGAATCCTGACAAAGTCTACCCCTAATATATTCCCAAACAATTGAGTTAGATCTATCCTATTTTTTATACGAAATTCCTTTAGAATAGTTCAAATAAAAATATATTTTACAATTATCTCTGGAACAATTTATTTATCTCGTTTTTCAAGAATTACAAGAACAATTCCACTTATACTTACTTACACTCACAAGTGAAAAATAATTACCCAACTTTTCTAAATAGATAGTTTTTCTAAGTAAATTTAATTTTTTTTTTACGAAATTTCCAAATAAACACTGTATAATTATTTAATATAGATAAAATTATAAATAATTAATAATAATAATAATTTATAATTTCATTGTTTCTTCACTTATGTAAAGTATGGTAAATGTTTATACCTTTATTCGTATTATTTTCCCAAATTGTTGTCTCTTAAAACGTGACATAACAGGTGCAAAATTATTTAATTTAATTATTTATTTGTTTCATGAAATCAAATATATTTTCCGAAAAGTAAGTAATGTAAATATGAAATGGACATTTTGTAGTAAGTCGAGGAGTCAGAATAATGTCATAAATCCCAGCAAAATGAAAAGTAGGTTAGATTAAAAAGTTGAAAAACACGCAAAAATGTAATTTGAAACTATCACGCAAAGACAAAAGCTTTGATGTCGATTGTTTAACGAGCAATTTTCTTGTAACTTTTTGTACTTCACACATTACGATAATTTGATAACAAAAATGATAACTTACATCACGTATGTTACATAAGAAAAACTATGTAGGTATTATCTCATGCAATTAGTTCCCATTATTTAATTAAAAAATTTTTTAAAATGTTTCCCACGAATCTATATATCAGTATTTAAATATACTTGAATATTTATGTACATTTTTGACAATTTTATTTACCGTTTTGAGCCTTTTCTGTCTTTCTTTTGTTTAACTGTCTTGGAAAATTAAAAGTGGTAAAATTTATCTAATCAGAACGTATCAGAAAATACTCGAAAATAACTTTTTTTTCAATTTTATAAACTAAATTGTTTCACTGCAAAAAAAAGAGAAACAAATACTATGTTCGGCCCGAAGGACCAAACAAACAACCTTTCCCTTGAAAACATACCATCATATTATATCACACTAATATTATAAAGGCGAAAGTTTGGGGGGAGTGTGTATGTTTGTTACTTCTTCACGTCAAAACCGGCTGGAGTGATTTTAAAAAATATTTTGTATGGAGTTAGCTGACATCCCGGATTAACACATAGGCTACGTTTTACTGCGGGAAAATATCTTATTCCCATGGGAAAATTGATGAAAATGAATTCGCGGAATATTTTAAATGCGAAAGTAACTCTGTCTGTATGCTTCACAATCTCGCCTAAAATTTACTAAACCGATTTGAATGAAATTTGGAAACAGAGATAGTCTTGAGCCTGAGAAAGGGCATAGGCTACTTTTTAATGCGAAAAAAGGGTTGTAAGGGGTTGAAATAGGAAAGTTTGTGCTGAAATTCCGAAATTTTTTAAAGAGGTAGAAGCTTGAAACTTATTTTTTAGGCTTTTGATTAGATATAAATAAATACGACATTCAATGTTTGTAAAAATTTTACCCTAAAGGCGATAAAATTAGCCGATGAAAGTTTTTGTGTTGAACGTCGTCCAAAAAGCTTACGGCCCAAAAATTAAAATATTAAGTGTAAAAAGTTATAAAGGTTTTGTTTATTTAGATCAATAAAAGTTTGTTGAATACCAAGCTATATAAACTATTTTAAACTATAATTAAACTATATTAATCTATAATATTATAAATACGAAAGTAACTCTGTCTGTCTGTGTGTTACGCAATCACACCCAAACTACTGAACCGATTTAAATGAGAATTTGGTACAGAGATAGATAAGTAGATATAAAGCTAGAGGCTTGAAACTTATTTTTTAGGCTTTTGATTAGATATAAATACGACATTTAAAGTTTGTAAAACTTTAACCCTAAAGGGGGAAAAAATAAGGAATGAAAGTTTTCGTGTAATGACATCGGCAAAAAAGTTTACGGCACAGAAAATAAAAATATAGAAAAAAAAAATCAAATGCTGCCGAAAGTCACTATTCCACACGGACGAAGTCGCGGGCATAGCTACTGTCATAAAGAAGAGCGAATTTTGTATTGTTGTTTTGTAAGATTTAATATATCTATTAAATAATGCTTTACAAAACAAATAACACTCAAAAACTAATTTCAAAGATTATAAATTTACTTGCCTTAAAACTATTAACTAGGGATTGGTATGGCACGGACTTTTAATGGGGCATTAGGGTGAGTAATAGCGGTCACCCGCGACACCACCGTAACCCTTCTCACTCGTTGGCTCGATCTATATGACTTCTGCCTTACTGTCTTTTCTGATTAACTTGTTCTTTTATAATGATCCACATAGTGCTCTTTTAATTACCCCCAAACGGAACTTTGGAAGTTTGTCACGGCCTACATACCGTGCAACGTGTTTCATAAAATAAACAATTTAATGAAATAAAAAACAATCAAAGACGAATATTATTTTGAAAAATATGAGCACTATATGACAATATAAATCATTAACAGGACACTATATTATCATATTATACTGTTATTCTTGCATTCATCAAAGGAAAATTTATTTTATGTATAATATCATTAATCCTAATACTGACTCATTTAAACGTTGCATTATCTATTTTACTCTAAAGAACAACACAACAAATTAATTCATTCTTATTATTGGTTAAATGTTTACATATTTGCATGGTCTTACGTAAAGAATATTATTTTTTTTTATCTATAGACTGTTTATTATATTCTACAAAAGAAAAATAGCGTCGTAAGGAAAACGTGAACGAAAGTAACTATTTAACTAATATGACTATACAAGTGAGTACTTAACACAAAACCTTGATTTTTTTTACCTAGCTAATATAATTTGTCAAAGAAAAATTACATTAGCAAGGACGTCAAATTTCCTTTTGTTTAATTAAATCATTAAGTCTCTCAAATACCTTAAAAAAACATCTAAAACGTTCCTTTTATTGTTTAGTAACTATCTTCAAGGAAAAGGGATAAATTTGATAATTATTTTTATTTATTATTATCTATATGAAATGGGTATATGAAAAAAATACATACACTTATTATAAAAGAATTTAATATCTAATACTTATTAGCTATTTATAAAATAAATTGCTTTCTCTACAAAAGAACAATGCGAAAGGATAATCGAATAATTAAATATTTTATCGACAAACAAAAATACTTTTAATACACAGTCTTTTCAAAAGATTTTTTTATTTATTCATAAGTCAAAGCTTTATCCCTATCTTAATAATTATGACTAGTTTTAATTGAACACAGGTTCTTTCAATTATTTTCTTTTCTCTCTAAAAATATTTTCCTTATCTTAAGCATTTCTTGTTAGTCTTATATTTCCATTAATATCTAAATCGTGTATTTCTGTATGGGGTAAATGATTATGGGCCATATAAGTCCCGTCTCCCCGATTCTCAGCTATCCTTCTCACCAAAGTGTCTGAGGGTATTTTGAGATCATAAGCCCAACCAATTTTGGCAAAGAAATTTAACCAAAACGTTGTTACACTGAATTTCCCCAACTCTGCAGCCCTATAATCTGAAGGAAACGTGTGGTGGTAATTGTGCCATCCCTCACCAATTGATAAGAGGGAAACGATGAAATTTTCGGAAGGACTAATGTTCCTATAAGATTAATTTAAGTTAGATTTGATAGTGTGAGATTTAAAACTCGCCTACAGTGGAATATAACTACGAATCTAACCGAGTCCTCTCGATAATTTACGAGATCGTACGACAACTAAACCAAATTAAATCTTCGACTATATTCTATATTACTCGGTGGTGTCTTATGACCAATTGCACTAGAACTCGATAACTGTCGGCGCAACCGAGTAACCACGGAATTAATCGAAAACTGTCGGCAATTTACGAGATTACTCGAATACTGCTAAATGTTTCAAATATATATTGTAATATCTCTACAATTGTTTCGGCATGTTATGCCTTTTTCAAGAGTAATCTTATTAGTAAAATTAAATTTATTATACAGTGTTTATGTACCTACAGTTTAAGGGGGAGGGATACAGTCATATATTCTTAAATCTATTAAAGGTGTATTTAAAAATTGTTGTTGGTCATTAAAAATATTTTCTTTTTTATAAATAGCTTTTTTAATTTCTTATTGTTCTAATAAATCTAAACGTTTCCCTTTTTTGGAATTGTGTAACAATTTTACATTTTCTGAATCTATATTATGTTTATTATTAATACAATGAGATGCTAAGCCAGTTGAGTGTTTTAAGTTGGTTATTGATTTTTTGTGTTCATTTATTCTACTTTTGATATTACGTCCCGTCTGCCCTATATATAATGGGTTAATTTTTACAATTTAATTTTTATATTCCTGATTTTTGGAGTTTATAATATTTTTCTTTTTTATTGTTGGAGAGTAAGGTTCTTAAATTGCATTTATTTACTAATATAGTGTCCATATCTAGTTTTTTAAGATAGTTAACAATTTTTGTTGTCTTTTTTTATGAAGGGATACATTTTTTTGGTTATTATTTGTTAATGATCAACAACAATTTTTAAATACACTTTTAATAGATTTAAGTATATACGACTGTATCCCTCTTCCTTGAACTTTAGGTTTATAAACACTGTATAATAAATTTAATTTTAATCATAAGATTACTCTTGAAAAAGGCATAACTGCCGAAACAATTGTAGAGATATTACAATATTATATTTAGTTACCTTCTTGAATAAATATTTGTAATTTTTATGTATAATAATAAAAAATACTTACTTATCATAGGGCCTATTGCCCCACATATGGGCAATACTGTTCACCAACCAAGTGAAATTTAAATTCATTACATAGCGACATATAGCTTGGGAATAAATTGACCAGAACCAAGCTTCATCCCAAAATATATGAGGGATGACGGATGGAACGATAAAACACATCATGGGTTTCAACCACCAAAAATTCCTAAATAAAAAATTAAATACATGCGCATATTTTGTCTCTGTTTGTTTTGCTCAAAAATATTTACCTAATAAGAAAAGCTGCAACAGGGTCTTCAAATAAATCTCCCATATTAAGTTTCTTCCCCTTTTCTATTACTTGGGGATGTTTTTTAATCATAAGCCACCCAACATGGGAAAAAAAGAATCCCCTGTTAGCATTGTGTGGATCTGCAGCAGTTTCACTGAATTTATGATGGACCCTGTGATCTCTGACCCAGTTGTACAAGTTGTTCTGCAACAAAATTTTTATATCTAAACAAAATTATTTGTGGAAGCTAATAAACCAAACAGAAAACAAATAAATGAGCAAGCAACGTGACTTATAACATTCAAGTACAAAATTAGTGACAAAATCTTAATTGGTATGATTCGAATATAATACTTACATAATAACACTAATGAGTATCAAGATCAAAGTAAAATAATATTTTAAATTATACGTGACAAATTTAGCGCAAATAATCAAATATTTTTTATTACAGTTATGTAATATTTTATTTATTTGCAGTTCAAAATTCAAATAAATAGTAACCAGACATAATACGTTGTTTTTACTACAAAGCAAACTAGAGGTACTTATGGAAACACTAATTAATACCGGTATTTGATATTTACCTAGTTTTAATTCTTATGAATTATTATTTGTACCATGTTGATAAAAACTAACGATAAAATTGGTTTTCTATTTTTGTAAAACGAATTAATTTATTAAACAAAAAATACCTGTCCTGCTATCGCGTAGCAAAACATGAGGAAAATCCTTAGGGGTAACTTTGCTTTGTATGAACGATGAGACCAGAGTCTGTGGGCTCCAGCGGTGACTCCAAATCCTCCCAATCCACCAACGAAAAAGCCTGCAAGTAAACAGTATTCTATAAGATATTACTGATACAAAAAAAAAACTGATCTATTGAAATACTGAAAGTTCTTGATGATGAAGACATCATACCAACACATATAATAGAAGACTATATTAATATCAATAAAAAAAAATTAAATTTCGAAAGTTAGTTAGACTATTGTTAGACAATGAAATAGAAGTTAAGGGGGGTAAACGATGAGAGCAAATTACTGGGGATGTTGTAGATTTATGAAACAATAATTGAGAAAAATATGAGAACAAGAAGCCCTGTAAAGGTCACTAAAGAAAATAAGAGGTTGGATGGTAAAACGCATTATGGGAGTTGGAGAATAGTGATGAGCAGAATTGGTCTTGGTCTTGCAGTCTTGGCCTTCGTCTTGCAAAAAAACAAGACCAAGACTGAGACCAGACGAATTTGAGCAAGACCAAGATCAAGACTGAATAAACAAGACCGAGACCAAGCCCAAGACTATCCAAGTCTTGGGCTTGGTCTTGCTTTGCTCATCACTATTGGAGAATTATTAGATAAAAGAATAGATATGAAGAGCACAGAGGGAAGAAATAAAATAGTTAAAGATGCTGTAAAATTATGAAGGCATAATTCAAAAAGATGGAGAAACAGAATGCCCTGAGGTGTAACTAGGGAAAGGGAGAGATGGGATTCTGAAGCACCTTCTGAAACTGAAAAGACTACTTAGAAAATTATTACACCAGTAAATAAAAGTAAATGATATGGTTGAAGAAGAAGGGATATAGTTAGGGATGTTGTTAGTTTAAGAAGTAGAAGAAAAGGAGGGTGGAAGAAGAAAAAATTTTTTTGGAAATGTTATAATCTACTGAAGATACACGTAATTCAAAAAAATAGACAAGCAGGATACCCTATGGAGGTCAATAAGGAACAGGAGAAATAAAATAGTAAATCATCTCTGGAGCTTGGAATAGTAAGGACTTGTTTGAAGAAGATGTAGAAGTAAATAAGTGTAAGGGAAAGAGAGGAAGTGATTGAGTATTGAAGATGTTGTAGGATGATGAGAAAATTATCCAAAGAATGGAGGAAGATTTATGAAAGTCGATAGCAAAAGGATGGTAAAGCACATAAAGGGCTAGTTGGAACATTATTAGACAAAAAATAGAAGTAAATAGAGGCAAGTATGAAAGGAATTAGTTAGGGATTCTGTAAGATGATGAAGACATAATTCAGAAGAAAGGAGACCAGAATGCCCTACGGATGTAAACAGGGAATGGAAGAGATAGAGCGGTAAAGCATCTTCTGGGACTAGACAAATAAGTAGAAGAAAAGGAGAAATGAGGTATAGGGGAAAATGAAATGAGGTTAGAAACTCTGTAAGATATTGAAAACATATAACAATAAGAAGAGGAAAATATAGAATGGTAAAGCACCTTCTAGCTTGGAGGGTTAATTATAATTACATGAAGAAGACGTAGAAGTAAGACAGGGTGGAAGAAGAAACGATTGTAGTTAGCAATGTTGTAGAATTTCAAAAACTAGGAGAACAAAAGGCCCTATGATAGCCAATAAGGAAAGGGAAAGATAGTAGGACATAGCACCTTCTGAGGCTTGAAGGACTAGTTAGAGAATTATTAGACACAGAAATACAAGTAAAAAGTAAAGTGTAAAGAAAAAGAGGATATGGTCAAGGATATTGAAGATTGATAATGACATCATTCAAAAATTAGAAAAACAGAACGCTCTGTGGAAGTCACTACGGTGATGTTGAATGGTAAAGGACTTTCTGAAATTAGCTGAGCGAAAAATTTGAAATAAAGAGAGGCTAAGTTAAAGATGTTAAGAACGATGAAGGTTTAATCCAAATAGTACGAAAACAGAAAGCCCCTAAAGGTCAATAAGGAAAAGAAGAGATACGATGGCAAGCACCTTTCGAGGCTTGGAGGGTTAGTTAGACGAAGAAATAAAAACAATGAGGAATAGAGAAAAAAAGGGAACTTTTAATATACCCTAATTTTCAAAAAATTCAAAAATTGGTTTAAATTTGAGAGATCATAACCTTTTTTAAATAAAAGAATTATGAAACAAAATTTCAAAAACACAAGATTAATGATAAGTCACCTGCATACCTACAAAAAGTATCATCAGTTTCAGATAAGAAACTGGATACTTATCTTGACTTAGTATAACGTAAAAGGTAATCAAATCAGCTGTAAAATATTTTTTATCAAATTCGGAATAGGTCAAAAAGACTCTTATCAGCCTACGTGCCTTACACATAAGTTTTTAATCTCAAAAACAAAAAAATCTTTGTAATAAATTATTAATAATCTACGCAATGTCTGGGTTTTTTCATTCATAGTCAAAAGTCCATTGTTTTATTATTTTTTTTTCAGTCGCAAAATGTTATGTAAAAATTATAATTTTGAACTTTGAATGCTAATAGATATGTATATTAAATATTGAGTGATGCGCTTAAGTGGTTTATTTAGTGATGCGCTTAAGTGGTTTATTTAGTGATTGATATTAGTCAAAATAATAAACTTACCCCATAAAAGAGTTCTCCATTTGGTAATGTAGTCAAAGGTCAGAAAGCCTAAGAGTGCCAATAAATGTATCAATATTATACTGATGCTGTTTACCCATTTTATCTTTGTCTCAAAATTCAAATGTCGAAGAATCTTTTTAGAGAACATCGTCGTCAATTCCACCATTATATGCACCATTTTTGTAGGAAACACTTTAAAAATACTTTCGTAAGACGTTGCAATATTAAAAGCAAATGAAAGACTGAATCTCTCAAAATTTGATTTCCTTTTTAATCCCCAATGAATAGGTAGGTCATATAATGGAAGGTACTTACAATAATTAATTATTTAATGATCATTAGCAACTTTCTTGTGGTTCTCGTCTGCATAGTAGAAATGTTCATAAAATTACGGGGTCATGAAGACTAACTCAGTTTATGATGTAAAATTAAAATTCAATAATAATCGAATGAAGAGTTCGACAAACTGCAGACCTCGACCCAATGTCAAACCATCGAAAACAATGGGAGTTATGCATAAATATTTAGAATCGTCAATTATTGAACAAATGGCACTAACCAGTACTTACTAATGCCTCTTAAATGCGTTTATGCATAATATACTACTGTTCTATACCTACTTATAAATTATTGCAAAGTGGACACTTATTAAATAATAAAAAATAACAGGTAGTTTTAGTTACAAAATTATTTTTATTTATACCTATAACAATCATGTAACTGAAATTTAATAAATAAAAAATCTACTTATAAACTGTATGAATGCGTAGGACAAATTCAAAAGCAAGACTGAAGAACATAAACAGATTCAGAAATAGTAACAAAAGTTTTTTTAACGAAATCTTTTCATTTGGGCGACTTCTATAAAAAAATAAACAATTCTGTTGGTACCTATTTTCTGATTCATTCGGTTGCTATGCCGGTGTTACCCTTATTTAAAAGCTAAAAGCTTAAGATATTTCTTATTAGGTATAAATTTTTATCTGTGAGTATCCATCAAATATAAATAAATATAGAAACGTAATATTATTACGTCAATGGTTTTATTAGTAAACAAACAATTGTTCTTAAAACATATGTTTCCTGTGCCTCTATCTAATCTTACATTCCTGTTACAAATAGATATCAGATACCTACATATGTTTCTGAGGTATTTAGGTATTGCAAAAATATTTTTCCCTTTTCTTTTCAAATTGAACCAAAAATACTTTATCACAAAGTAAATAATTTTATTAATATTAATAATAAATAATAAAATATTAATAAATTTGTATTTATTTTATTCAATGCCAAAAAGGTAGAACAATCTACATTCCTATTTTCAAGCTGAACCAAAACTGAAATTCAATCCTGAACAGTGGCGGATTTACACATTTGCCGCCCGTAGGCTATTCATAATTTGCCGCCCCTACTGACACCTGCAATTCTATACCCTAATTCATAATCAATTTTTTGTCAATTAAATTTCAACTTTATGATTGTATTACGTATATTTTTATCAGACTAATCAACAAATATTGATACGAATTCATTAGGATTAAAAATTTAAGAATGTTTAGAAAAACTTTCGTTGAATGAATATTTACAGCTTTTATTCATTACCATATTATCATTATTGTTTTTTCTAATTATCATCATTCTAAGAAATGTATAATATTTATGAAATTCTGTGCAACAATATACAATTTTTTACGTGTAAATTTATTAAATTTTTATTCTACACTCAAACAGGTTGTTAATATCATCAGAAATATCAATAGAAAAGTATTAATTTTCCACATATATACATATCTATATAATATTTGTTATTGTTATTTTTAAGCAATCATTTTTCGGATTCCATTTCTCTTCGAATAGATATATTTAAGTTGTGAAACATTACACATTAATTGAATAGTGTGGGTGGACCTAAAGAAAAAATTATGGCAATAATTAATTTAAAAAATAGGTAAAAATACTAAATTTAAAATGTAATACTTAAACGCCATTGGAATATTTTAAAAATTCAAAATCACAATAGTATATTTTATAAATAAGCGTTTAGTAATTTTTCATATATAGACGTTAGTGTATTCAGTATACTGTATAGCACTAAAATATTGTAATCTTGTTTAGTTTTTTCCGTGTATAAAAAATTTTAAGCAAAGTTTGCCGCCCCCTAAAATCTGCCGCCCTAGGCTCTAGCCTATTCAACCTGCTGGTAAATCCGCCACTGATCCTGAGTCCAACTCTAACTTTTTGTATTTTAAAAGATGATTCTTTACCTAAAGTAACAGGGGTGAATCCAAAAATTTTTTTTTTCTGAGCAGGAATAGTGAAAGGAAGATTAGTATGTATATACATATAAAAACCTTACCCACATTCTATCAAATAAATTAGAGGGACTATTCGGCTTTTCAGTTTCTCTTAAATTTAAGTACCGTGTCCATGACACTTCTAGTCTTAAGAAATGGAGGGACTATCACCCCCATTGGATCCACCTCTGGAAGATTATTGTAATTACGATTATTGATAATAGTTCTATAAGTAAATAGTTTACGTCCATCTGAAGGTAATAATGCATTACGCAAAAGTGAAAATCCTAATGGGCCCTCGAATTTTATGACAATACCCAGACATCCAGACGCCTATCGGCAACTTTCACTTGTAATGATATATTTACTTAATACGTACAAACATAATAATTAATTAAGGTAATTAACAAAATTTTATTTCAGGTAGGTACCTCCACACAGTGTAAATTTACAAACGAAACTGAAAATATCCACTAGGTATTTTATTTTAGTAAAGATGCTGTCCGTAATACTGATTGTTATAAAGAAAAACACAATTTTACAAAAAGATCATTATATTAAATTCTCCCCATTCTGCAGTCCTGTGATCCCCCATTTCTTGATAAAAGGGATTCAACAATGTTTTTAGCATTTTTGATACTTTTGTAGCTTTGATTGGTTAAACAAATAACAAAAATCTTCTCGTCATCAAATGAACTTCTTATATTTTTTGTGTTGTACAATTGAAAAAAGGCCAGAAAAAGTTTATTTGTTGAATTTTTAAAGCTTCGGGACGCCTGGCAGATGTAAAACTCAATTTTTTTAATCGGTGATTTCAGTAATAGTTATATTCGATGTTGCATCTGACAGTAGTTTCTGTGATAATTGGTCGAGGATAACTGAAGTATGTTACAAAAGTATTGGACATAACATTATCAAGACATCTAATAAACACAGCATTTATTGTTGTTGCATATCTGGTAGTAGGTTCTCTTGGATTGTTGTTAATTTTCAATTGAAATTCTTTTTGGAGGAACGTAATTAATGGCATTGATTCATCTTTAGCAAAATTTACATTGAAATCTCCATTTAAAATCAATGGTAGTTCATCTTTACTGGTTTTAAAAATTATTGAACCTCTGTGACTGTACGGAAATAACTTCTCTTTAAAAATGAAATATCATTCATTTTTTTATTTGGTTAAATGTACACAACAATCATAATTAATTCACTTCCATCTTCTAGTTTACTATAGAAAACGACACCGTCGAACTGAGTGGGAAGACAATCGCACAGGCGCTTGCGCATGACGAGCGTCGCTACGGCATGACTCGCCATCGACTCGCCACGCTCGCCACGCCAGCAATTCGGTTTACCCGCGACTATAGATGTTTCACATCAAAAATAATCCGTTTTCTAGAATAATTTTCCATAAAATAAATTTGAAACTATATAGACCAAGACAATAAAGCTCCTAGAACATTAAATTCAATTAAATTTGGTCACTCGTGAACTTCCGAGTACGGCCACGAGCCAAACCGAGTGCTCTCGATAATTTACGAAGTCGTACGATAACTAAAGAAAGTTTAGTCTTCGACCATGTTCGATGTGACTCGGGAGTATCTCAAGACCTCGTGAACAGTCGATACAGTCGAATAACCACGAAACTCCTTAAATATATTCTTAAATAATTTACCAAGATTGTTTTTTCTCTTTTTTATATTAATATTTTAATAGATTACATTAGTCGAAATATTAATAACTGGGAAAACCAAGTGTCTCTCCCCATAATAATTTAATTTTTTCCTATTTATGATATTAACTTAAAAAGAACTGTAATCCGGTAAATATTGCTGTTACAGTGCAATTACCGGCGATCAGGCTTACTGTAATCAAATGCAGTTTTATTATCGCAATACACTGCTAGTACCTATGCCTTTGTATTGATAATTAGCAAGCCTACGTACTATTACGTATTATTGCGATTTATGTTTGCTAATTAATGTCTAATCAACTAAATACTTACTATTACATATAAGTGAACAGACAAAAATATAATTAACTTAATAATTTGAAAAAGGTTAACAAACGCGGTTGCTACGTATTTAATTAATTGAGTATTGGAATAGTTGTAAATTTGCGTCGAAGTGTTAAAATAAGTCTTTCTAATAAATGTGAAAATTGTTTCCTATGCAAAAATTTCTTTTGTTAATTAGTACGTAAGTGTAACCGAAATAAATTTTTTTTTACACGTGTGAAACTTTCCGTAACAATTGAATTGAAAATAGAAATACCTACTGCTGCATTTATAATAGGCTATTACGCAAAATGTTGTCCAAATTTTACATGTTTCGACTTCTATTCAATTTAGTACGTATTAAGCACACTTCAAAATAAATAATAGATAAACTATGTAAATAAATTAGATACCTGTCAGGAAAATGAATCTTCTTAACACCGACATAAATTCACTCAATAAAACTATCATTTAAAAGAAGGTCATTCTTTGAAAGGGGTAACTTTCATTCGAAAGTAAGTGACTAGAGGGAAATTATTATAAAAAGATCCAATGTTTTTCTTATTCAATAAGCCTAAAGTCCCATTGCCAAAGTGCTTTGATCCTTAAAGCCCATGAAATTTCATCTTAAAATCCAAAGATTTAGAATTACCGATCACAACAAAAGAGGGCGGTTTCAAGATTCAAGTGCTTTGGAGGGACTTCACGGAACTTCAAGCTTTTTAAAAGGGATTTCAAAAACATTGAATGGGGTGGCATGCACTTTGAAGGGACTTAAAATAGACTGAAAGGGTTTAAAGTCCTTTGAAACAGAAGGACTTACAGATTACTTCAAAAAATGCGAAGGCTTCAAGCATTTTGATGAAGTTTCGAACAAGAACTTTAAAGGGAATTTCGAGCATTTTGAAGGGACTTCATGCCCACTGAAAAAGCTTGAAGCCCTCTGAATTACAAGAACATTTCCAATTATTTCAAAAATTAAAGTGCAAAAGCTTCAAGCATTTTGATGAGGTGTCGAGCAATTCGTAAGAGCTTCAAGAATTCTGAGAGGAGTTTTCAGTATTTTGAAGGTACATCAAACTCGTTGAAAGAGTATCAACGTTGTTGGTGGTAATCGGTAGATGAAACATGTTAATATAGAAGGAATAAAATAGCAATTGTTTCAATACTCGACGAAGGTCTAATAAGTATTTATACAATTATGATCTGGATCCTCTCAAGGAGAGGCCAAACGAGGGGGTGAAAACCATGAAGTTATAAGTAACTTAGCAACAAAGGTGTATTGCTTGTTTATAATTCAATTTGGTTGTTTACTAAATTTGATTTTGAGAACAATGCTGTTTTAATTTCTAAATTTTCCAAATGATTCAACTTTTTACTTTTGGGTTGAATATGTAATATTTATCCGTATAAAATTCGTGGTTTTTACCTACACAATGTTCTGACAAACCTGTTGTACATAGTTTTTTCTTAATGCTATTTACATGTTCTTTCAGTTTAATATTAAAGGCACGACTACTCTGGCCGATATAAATTGCGTTACCCGCTTCTTTTATCCTCTCCTTGGGAGGATCCAGATCATAATTGTATAAATATCTATTAGACTTTCTTATTGTAGTATAACAAGTAGGTACCGTCTTGGTCGTAACGATTCGTCGAGAAAATGTGTTGAATCAATTGCTATTTTATTTCTTCATTGAAAGAGGTTGAAGTCCTTTGAAATACACACTTTAACAATTAATTCAAAAACTAAAATACAAACGCTACAAAAATTATAAATATACTTAAAGAACCCAGAAAAAACTTCAAGCATATTGAATTGATTTCAATCACTTTGAAAGAGACATTTTAAAGAAAAAAGCTTAAATCACTTTAAAAATACAAATTTCAAAGCAATTTTAATAAGTAATTTATACACTTACTTTTTCACAAAAGGGCTTAAATTGAAAAATAAAAACACAACACAAAAGTTACAAAACTTTTATTGTAGTAACGGCCAAATAGATATTAATAATTCTCCCTTACTTAATCTATAGTTTTTATTTTTATGTTTCAACCCGCCCCCCTTTTTTTCTTCTATGTTTATTATTATATTTCCACCTGAGGAAGCCACTGTGTGGTGATATAATATTATTGTGGTCTACAATAAAAGTTTTGTAACTTTTGTGTTGTGTTTTTATTTTAATATGAAGTTACAAGAATTAACAGCTTCGTCGATTAATTAAGACTTAAATTATTTCAGTCCTAAAAAATCTTAAAAGACGTTTTCAAATACAATATTTTTATTAAACATTGTTTTACATAATTTTCTTATGGAAATCGAAAAATACTTTCATCATCATTTTCTTCTTTATGTTCATAATAATATTATAAATTAATTATTTTTTTGTCAGGTCGAAAAATTTTTTAGGTTATCAAAAACTAATAAGTATTTATATTTAAATTATAAATATTTTTTTGATTTTATACATTCATTAATTTTAGCAAAACTGACATACTTAAATGTTTTAGAAACACGTGTTTAAAATTATAAGTAATTATCACGTAGATAAAAACCAAAATTTTCCTTTGCATAACAGTTTTAAATGATGTATTTCTTTACATTTGGAATGTAAATAATTAAATAATTTCTTTGTGGTGCTAATAAATAAAACAAGAAAAATAAACTTAATAAAAATTTTATTTCAAAAAGTTACTCAATAAAAAGTGCAGATTCACATTTTGTTGATTTTGGGGAAAATTACCAAATAGGTTTTAGTTAATGTATCTATTTATGCAAGAATTTGGAAATAATAATTACTTATAGATAGTTCTGTGGAGATTAAACCATAATGGTCAATTACTTTATAAACAAATTTTGATTTTCCAACTCTTAAACTATTTATAGATAATATAAATAAATATCTTCCAAAATATAGCCCCAGGATGTGAGCTTTGTATTTATCATATTATAATATAACATATTCCGGTCAAATTAGGAAGGCGATGTGTGCATTAAATTATTGCTCAAAAATACATTAAGTGAACAGAAGTTCTCAATGAAATTTATTGCAGACCTCGCCCTCTAAAACTGGCATCAACAAAAACACAGTTAATTCTATTACAAAAAACGATTTTCAAAGTCATGTTTCTTTGATTAATGCAGCTACATCTTTTTCAGATATTTCGTTATCGCCCCAGGACCCATCCCCATATTTATCTGCAATTTGCTTTACCAACTTTGGCGAGGGAGCTTTCAAGTCATAAGCAAGACCAAGTTTGCCAAAAATATCAAGAACTACAGTTGTGGGATTGTACTTTCCCATTTCAGAAGCCCTGTAATCCCATGGGAACGTGTGGTGGTAATTATGCCAACCTTCCCCTGCACTCCATAAAGCAACGGCGAGATTTTCTACCGGTCTTATTCTCCTATTTAACGAAAAAGAAAACAATGTTTTAAGTAAATACAAGAACCAGTCGATTCTTTACAAAATTCTAAGAAACTTTTTCTTTTGGTTTTTTTAAATTGGATTTGTAGTTATCGAGCAATTGACGCTTAACGATTGAACCGGTTCGTGATTCTTTTGCTGCAAGTGGGAGTGGCTTTTGTCGCAACGGGGAGCAACTATTGGACTGTCTGCACTTGCAGCAAAGCAAACTGTTTGTGATTGGTGAACGAGGCCTAACTATAAAGCGCAATATCTCAGTAAGTATGCGTCGGATCAAAAAACCGAAAAGGATTTTTTTCATGGAATTTTGGTAAATAATCCAATGAAATACTTCTCAGAATATTACCATAAAAATGTTACCTGGTAAACCTAGACTACTGGTTTGAAAATATTTATCTGTCTACAACTAACTAAGATAAGTTGATAATTTCCGTAATGCTCGTTAATTAAATATTAATTGAGTTAATAACAAATACCTACCCATATTTCCTTTATTTTTGTTTGATTAATTTTTCAAAAAAAATAATTTAGAAACAGGTATTTTGTAATTAAGCAAAAACCTGGACATTAACATTTTGTAAATTTTTCATTTTAATCTCAAAAATAATTCGTCAAGAAGTTCATTTTAATAATTATATGTTGTTGTTAAAAACTAAATTTGTATTGCAAAAAGGTGATTTCAAATTTAAATTCTATTGTTTAAAATTCCATAGGCGTATTGCAAAATACGAAATAGTTTACATTTTAATTTTGGTTCCGGACTTGTTTTCGTACATTCACCACCTTATCACGTGCAGTTGAAGGATAACAATTAAAATGATGGCACCGCAAGTTATTAAAAATTCCGTACCTAAGTACCTAATAAAGTAATACGTTTAAAATTTTGACTTACTTGTCGAAGGGTCTGTTACCCCACATGTGAGCAGCACTGTTCACCAAAAAAGTGGCATGTAAACTGATGGTATACCTCACGAAAGCCTGAGAAGATACGGCAGAGTACCAGGGTACATCCCAAAAATAAAGAGGCACAAGAATTGGCAAAATAAAGCACAGCATTAGTTTCAAAATGACGAAGTACCTGAAAATGGTACCTAACGTATAGTAACGAATACTTATATTATTACATAGAAGATTATTGTACCTTTCTTGAAATCTGACAACAGGGTCAGCCATGAGGTCACTCAAGTCTAATTGGCGCCCTTTTTCGATTACTTCTGGATGTTTTTTTATCATTAACCAACCGATGTGGGCGAAAAAAAAACCACGTTTGGAATTGTGGGGATCCGCGTTGGTTTCACTAAATTTGTGGTGGATACGATGATCTCTCACCCATTCGTATAAAGTATTCTAAAAAAAATGAAAAAACCCTCTAAATACAGGCAACTTATTATTTTAATTTTTTTTTACTCACCTGGCCAGCCATACAATAAAGTACCATCAAAAATATCCTCAGGGGCAGTTTTGCCTTATAAGCCCGATGACACCACAGTCTGTGCGCCCCTGCTGTGATCCCAACACCCCCCATAAACCCTGTCATATAAGCTGAAACATATAAATCAATTTTTAAAAAATATGTCAGATGTATCAGTTATCACTTAAAATTATTTTAATTTGGGTTAAACCTACACCAAAGAACTAAGTAAACGTGATGTCTTGACTTTATATACTCGTAGTTTAAAAGACCATGGATAGCCAATATATGTAAAATAGTTAAAAATATAATATTTGACCATCGGAGCTGCGACCCAAAGTAATATTTTGAGTAATCGAACTCGAATTTTTTCCTTATGTCATCTTCTATCTCTTGGCTTTCTTTGGGTGATGAAATAATCTTCTTTGAATTTTTATTATTGCTGTCTGTGAGGACTTCCAATGTTTGGACTGTTACAGACGACGAATAAGGTCGTGTCATCGTGAAATCGTTTTTTTTTTATGTAATTAATATCTAAAAAGTAATTATTTAAAATCAACTTTATAGAAAATGAACATTATTATTATTACTATTATTGTTATTAAATTATGTTTAGGTAATCAATGACCTAATTAGACTGAAGATATTTAGTAAAAAAAATGAACATCTGAGTATATTAAACATCTTTTTTCCTAATAAAATTAGTGAATGATAAACTTACATTTTCAAACTTCGTAATTGGGAACTTTTTTAAAAAAAACTCTTATACTAGTTATGCCCCATTCTTCATTACGGAAGAAAAGCAACAAACTTTATAATCGGTCTAATACATCCTTTATAAGAATTTTCGCCACTCTATTAACAATTCAAATTTTCAAACAAATTTTCACCTTTTGTGATCCCTAACGGCGTTCAAATAATACAATCAATCGTTAAAATCGAATCCATTCAATCATTCAATGCTTGATAAGCGATTTTTTTGTCATTTTCGTTTTACCTGACTAATGTCTAATGAAAACTTACACTGATAGTGCAACGGACTCGTTTTTTTTTCTTCATTAAATGCGAATGCATAAATCAATGCAATCGACTTCTTTTGTACAACTGTTACATCTAATCAATAAATTATTTAAGTAATTTAATAGTAATTATTATTATATTAGTACATAATAATCGATTTTTTTTACACTTTTTACAGTATCTTTCGAAAAGTAAAGTGCATTCGAACACTAACAAAATGTTCACAAGACAATTATAGTTACCATGTTAGGTAAACCAAATTTATCGAAAATTGACCACAAGTTTTGCAAATGATTATTTATAATTTATAATAATTATATTTTTATTTGTATGTGCATTTAAAATATGTCTTTACAAGGAATATGTCAATTTTCAATAAAAAATAAAAATAGCACATTAAATACTAAAAGTTTATGTTTTCAATATCTTTGTTTTGGTTTTTTTAATGACTAGAGTAAATTTATTTATGTTGTTTTTAATTTCTATCATTTACAGACAGATGAAAACCTATTTTTAATATTTATATTAATTAAAAGATAGGTCAGTTTTGTTCCACCAAGTATTTTAATTTTTTTAATGTCTAATACAATTGATTTAAAAATTTGAAGACATAAACAAGAAGTAGGTTGATTTACAAGACACACGCACTTTAAAAATTCGTAAAACTCATGTATTTGAAATTTTAATTAGAAATTCTGAGTAAAACCGACTGCGGGACTATGCCAAACATAATTGCGATTTTTCAAACAGTAACAACAAACTTTAATTTATTATTAACCATCACATGCGACAAACTTTGACTCAAATGTTTTTCTTTTTTTTTTTGTTTAGGAATGGCTAATGAAATAAAGTTTGTCTATACACATTTCAAAACATCAAAAACATTTTTACGTTTCATATATCCATACATTTTTAAAAAAAATAAGAAGAGCCTTTATTACTTACTTTAAAATTCTAAATAAATATATGTTACGTATTAACAAATAATTTTATTTTACCGTCTTATTCATTTAATAAAAAATATATATTATTTTCATATCTTATTAAAAGGTGCCAATATTAAAAAAAACAAATTTGTTATGTTTTCCGGCAAACAAAAGTTGCTTGTGGGTTGCATAACAATTAAGGAGTAATGCTATTAGCCTGCCATCTGGTGGTTGAATGCTAGATTTTTTTGTTCAGATTGCGTTGCGCCCTCTCAACAGAAAAACAAAAAAATCACTCTTTGGGTAACAAGGTCAACAACACTAAACACTAAACGAGAACAGGAAAAAATTTTGGTAAATCGGTCATATTTTTCAGAAAGTAATGTGTACGTGTGTATAGACTAAAATGTGAGTGAATAATCAATTGACAAGAGCAAGGTAATATATTTTTTGTATCTTTTGTGCATCTCATTATCCTTGAGCATTTGATAGTAAATTTCTCTACAAAAAAACATTAAACTACATGGCAACTGGTACCGATAATTCGTAGTTGCCTTATAAATAGCCAACGAGCAGTGGCTTTTCTCTCCAGCATCACATATTGTATCAAAAACGATTGCTAACTATCGAAAAACCATCAACCATTTGTCATTTGTGATTTGTTTACGATTGTTAAAACATATATATAAAAAGCGCCTAATTTGAACTTGTTTCTGTTTTTTTGCCGTATACTGAAAATTAGTATTTAAATTACATTTGTGTTTATTAATTATTTATCTATTTCTACGTAAAAATCATATCTTTAGTATATTAACCTTTGTTAATCTAAGAAATGACTTGAAAAGTTAAATTACAAGATAATTAACCTCAAATACTTATACTGATATAATTTTAAGTAAAATATAACAATGTAAATTTTATTTTCTTTGCTGTTATAAGGAAGAAGAAGGTTTATCAATTAAGTATAATGGTATACCTACCTACCTAAGAAAAATGTAACAAAAGTGTGTTATGAAGAAATAAAGAAAATGGCCCAAGCTAGCATCGAAAGGGAGAAAGAGGCCTTATTGGATGTTTATCCAAAACCTCGCCTTAATTGTGAATCTCAAGTGAATCATGACAAAAACTCTTGTGTAGATACTAATGGTGATGTGGAATACAGTGACTATAAAAGCCTACCGAACAATAATGTGTGTTCATCAACAGAATTATCCCAGTGCCATAGCAAAGAGATGGCTTCTGATACCCCTTTATCTGAGCAACACTCTGAGGCAAGTTCATCCAACACGCCATCTCAGGAAAGTGATACCCGATCAGTCTATTCTCCAGGTAAACAACATCAATTCTAACTAAAACAATACATAAAAGAATTAATTTAATGAAAAGTTCTACATTAATCGTCACTATTTTGTTTTATTTTTCTACATTTCAATAAATTCCAGGATATTAAAACGATTATAATGTATTTATTATTTTATGTAGATACTGCAAATCCCCAATTAAATGTGGGGGTTTCTTCCTGTGTAGGTTCAGAAGCCCCATTCATGTCAGATGACCAAGAAAGTGAACTATGTTTTCCTCCAAATTGTCGAGATGAGCCCCCTTCTGTAGATGGAAAGCAAGTTAGCAATGGCGCGTTTGCCAACAAGTCGAAGCGTAACAAAGTTACCAGATCGTCAGGTGAAAGGAAGAAGCTAAAAATGGGGAGTACATCGACGAGGGGCCGACCCCGAAAGACCTTCGTTACTATGTATCATAGTCAAATAAGTGGCGACAAGGACACCATCAAAATTCGTATCAAAAAAAGCAACGCAATCACCCACGTCAAAGTAATTTTTTTTTCCTTTTTTATTAGTATTTTTAAGATTTCACGTCTCAGAAAACACAACACTACAAAAGTTTTGTTGGTTTTTAAATATAATAATTTCATAGACGTTTCTGAGAGTATAAGTAAAAAGTTACATATTTTTAAAACTATTAGAACTAAAATTCTTTATTAGTTACCCAGCAAGAAGAAAAGTGGACGACGGAAAAAACATAAGACAACGTCTGACACAGACGCCTCTGATCACGAAACAAGTCGCAAAAGAAGTCGATTATCCCAAGAGATCGAAGCGGACTTGGTGACAAGTACCCAAGAACCTCTAGAGCAGAGTACATGGGGCAAAGACATGCCCGAAGAATTGCTGACAAGAATATTCAAAGACGTTTGCCATTCTGATGGTTGTTTGCCTGCCCTTGTTAGGTACACTAAAACTTACTATTTAAACATATTTCATATACATAATACACTTCTTTTTTCCTACAGATTATGTCAGGTATGCAGACTTTGGCAGAGGGTTGCCCTAATTCCCACTTTGTGGCAGACCATAGATTTAAACTGGGTGAAAAACAAGCACCGAACTGACCACAAATTGCATTGGTTGATACAAAACCGTTTATCTCATTGTGATGATTTAAATTTGGGTACAAAATAATAATTACCTTGTGAGAAATACGTTTTATGTGATGTATAATCTGTATTTCAGGTGAATGGAGAGTTCGAGATGTACAGAATGTTATTTTAAGCCTTAGTAGAAATTGTCCCCAACTTGTTAGTTTAAATTTAAGTGGTTGGAAAGGCCTAATGGCAGACCATTTGAAGTTACTTTCTTCAGAATTTCCCAAATTGCAACGTCTTGATTTATCATCAATAAGTGTAAGTTTTATTTGTGTTTATCTTAAATTGAATTAGAATAATGAAATTTTTAGTTAACAATTATTGCATTTTCACATAATATAGTTTTAACACATTTATCTATTTTTTAAATGGTTCCTTTCTATCTTAGTACTACATGAGAATTTGCTTTTGTCGGATAAAGGACCAGTAAGGTCAAAATCTTTATTTTCGAGAAAATCACTGCTGACGTTTTGGTCAAAGCTTTATCAAAGCTAGTTAAAAAGTCAAACTTGTTAATAAAGGCCACTATGGGCCAAACGTCGGCAATGGCTTTTTCTTTTAATGAAGGTTTTCACCCTATATTGCTTTTGATTGTGGAGTTACTTGAGAATTATTAAGTACTAATTCACTGATGCCTCTCGTTTTTTATTTCTTAATTTGCTTATTATTTTGTGGAATAATTGTAATAGTATTTTAAGGATTTAATTTTAGTTTCTGCATTTAATGTTTTTGTGTTTTCTTATAGGGCTCTTCGTTAAATTCTCAGCCACTGGTCAACCTCGCCCAGACAATGGGAAGTCGTTTGACCCACCTTGTACTCGCTCATAACAAACTTATCGGATTCACACAGATAATGACCGCTCTATCAGTAAGTTTAAAACCTGTTATAAGTTTAATTTTTTTATTGAAATATCGTTTTTTGCTAGGAATGTTGTTCCAACCTTCAACTGCTTGATATATCCAACATTCGGACATTTTCGCACAATACAGCCCTACTGCGAGTCGAACGACTCCAAAACGGATGTCCTAAATTGCGCGTACTACGCATAACCAACAGCGAGATATGGCTCGCTCCTGCAAGCATACAAGAACAGGTATGAAATAAAAAAATACTATAAAATGAAAAACCAATTGTGCTATTTTTCATTTTATCTAAATTTTAGATGTCATCGCCGGGATTCCCAAACCTGGAAGAGTTATCCTTAGCCGGGTTGGAGGCTCAACAGGCCACAGCCAGAACCATAGACAACGATGGCATTGAAAGGATTTTGAAGAACAGTACCAAATTGCGATTACTTGATGTGCGAGGCTGCATTCGACTCACTGATTCTGGTCTTGTAAAAGTCCCCGCTTGGGATTTGGAACATCTCTTTTTAAGCGGTAAAGATTATTTTATAACGTATTTTAATGTAAGAATAATTTGAGCCCAAATGTATTTTTCTTTTTTAGCCTGTTACGTTACAAGAACGACAAATTCAGGCTTAGAATTAATTTTGCAAAAGTGGAGCCACAGTTTGTTAGAAGTGGATCTGGCCTGGTCGACTGCAACGGAATCTCTCGATGCCGCCGTTCTTGCCCTCGCCGAGAAAGGCGATGAGTCGCCCTTAAGGTACAACAAAATTATTTTACAATTAATTAAATAAGGGAATAATACCATCATGAATTTATATGATAAATAAGTCAAAAAAATATATAAGATTTGATTTTTGTCTAATCGTTAATTACTTTCTTTTAATTAGGGTTCTAAACTTGTGCGGCTCGTCTGTAAGTCTCGACCCCGTTAAAGCGGTACTTGCAAAGTGCCCCAAACTGCATTCCATAAATTTGCAGTCGTGCAGAGCACTGCCCCGCGGCATTAAGCGCCTCTACACTGGTAGAGTGGCGGTGGCAGAATTACGCCGCAGTTTGCAAGATAAGCCAAAGACCGAAACGGATGACGAAGAAGGTAGTGGAGCTGGAGCAGGAAAGGGCGGTGCCAACGACGACGACGAATCTGCAGCAGGAATGACAACAGGGGCGAATAACTATGAAATGATGAACGAACAACACATGCCGATCACATCCACGCATATGCCTTCATCACTTTATCCTACACCGACCGAATGATAACCAAACTTCAAACATGGGAATGAGGGTAGCAGCAGCGCCACATACAGAGTGAAGGACAGAAGTGTGTGAGTGGGGAAAGAAAAGTGGGCAAAAATGGAATGGAGAATCGTAGTGAAAGTACCTGTTTATGTTGTTCTACTAATTACATACAATACTTAGGTCGGTAGCCGTAGTTAAATTGACACCAACCAAATCAAGAGTATCCGGCGTCGTCAGGCACCATAATCACCACCTTACTATTGCTTCCCACCCACCCCTTTCTGGCCGGCTGACAGATAAACGCCATCACGACTTGCTCTAGTCGCTGGCGACGTAACGTTGTTATTATGTAAATACATACTTCTTGTTTGTGACTGATTGGGAACATGGAAAGAATCAGAAATTCGAATTAGGAAAAAGATGAACAGGAAACTTTATAAAGGCGAGTTTTTTATTACTTTTTCCCACTTATTTTTATCTTTGTCTTACTTGTTTCTTTATTTTAAGAAAATCTCTTCTTGATTTCAAATAAAAAACAAAAGGTTTTATCTGGTCTTTGTATACATTCAATTTTTATCTCTTAAAATTAATTTATTATCACATATATACAAAATTAACAAATTCCATCAAAAATGAAAGAATATGAATTAAGAGCACTGTTAAATATTATTAAAGCAATAAAGAGAAATTTTAAACGTGGAAAAGTTAAGACGTATTATGTTGGTCTTTAAAAGATAGATTTTATTTATTTGTCTCGTTAAATATTGTTTTCAATTAAACCTAATTGTCTTTCATTATCAATCATGAAAAAAAGTCGTTTTGAAGTATAAAAAAATCGCAACGTAATTCTCATAGTTCCATTAGATTTCATGGCAGTTTACGCGATTATTAATTTTAACAAGTGCGTTATATCGTACTAATCTTTTTTTTTTTTAATGAATATATTTTTTTTAGTTTAATGATTATTAGATGTTAGATATGTCGATTATTCCGCAATAAAAGGAACTAAAGTATTATTTTTACACTAAAAATTATACATAAGACCAATAATGAACTTAAATTGGGACAATTAATTGATAACAATTTGTTGAAATTGGAAAACAGCTTGTGTATGGAAAAGTTTAAAGCTGGAGACCACAGGGGTGGAAGTTGTTGTCTTTTACTCCCTTAAAATAAAAAAAAAACAATTTTACAGAACAGAAAAACAGATTATTAAGAGAAGAAAAATATTAATGATTAATAGCTCTTGTTATCGGTACTTGGACCGTTTTTACAATATTTTTTGCTCCTCATTCAACTTCTTTTCATCTCTTAGTTTATAAGTTCTAATAACTATTTTTATTATTTATTTATATGTGACATTGTTACTGTATTTTTATTTACAAGAATATTTTAATGTTGTAAGAGTCATATGGGCTTGTGTTTTTAAAATAATATAAAACCGCAATTAAAGCTTTTACTTTTCACTGTTTATGCAATATTTCGTTACATAGTAAAATGGGGGTATTAAAACTCTTAAAGTTGATGCAACAACCTTAACTTTGTTTTCCAAGTTCGTTTTCCAATATCATAAGATCCTTGAATACTATTCCTATTTACCTGGTCGAGTATTAGCTTTTAGATCATTTTGGTCATATATTTATGATTCATTTTTAGCAATAGTCATATTTTTAACAAATAAAAGGCGAAGTGCTAATAAAAAAACATAAAATAAGGTTGTTTCCTAACCTTTTATTTTTGAGGAATATAAACTCAGAATTAGGGCATACTTTATTCCTTTTAAAAAATATTGCTTTTTTTAAATAGTTTGTTTTTAATATGTAAAATGTAATATTCTTCAAGAATGGAAGGGTCGGTAATGTAGTTACGTGTTACCGGCATTATGCATTGGTTTCTGCTTTATCGTAATTGTATATCAATGTCTACTTTATCGACGTAGCTGTAATTAATTTGAGAGTTTGTACTGTAGGTGGCGCGCTAGTTCATATTTCAGTTAACCTTGAAAAATGACAGTTGCGATTTTTCAAGTCGACTGTTTTCAAGCTTTTTTAGTTATACCTTTTGTAGAATATTAAATAAATATGTTAAAATTTTATTCAACAATAAGGTAACTTAAGTTGCTTAGCATGATTGCTGAAATAGAAGAAAATATTAGAAGGAATGTTCCATGGACACAATTATCAACTCATAGCAAAAAGGTAAATCGATGTCGTGTTTTTATTACCTACTGATAAAAACCTTCATTTCTTTTTTAAGCTTCTTTGCAATTCTGCTAAAGAGTACGAGAAACTTATAGTCGATTTTAGTATTAAGAATCAATTAAGGTATAGAGGAAATTTGGGTATGTGCATAATACTTTCCTACTTGAATATATTATTTGTATCATACATTTGTCAGGTATATTATCATATGTAAACATGTACTATTCGTCATTTAGTGATTTAATATTACATTTCTTATCAGTATTTTATTATTCAATTGTAAGTGTTAAAGTAAGTGTCTATAAAATGTATACATAAGAAATACATGTATTTTGTTGCCTTTTGTAGTGCGCCATGTGCTTAAGGATGAAAAACGTTACTATGAGAGGCTTATTGCAAAAAGCAGGGAAAAGCTCATGTTATTCCCTTATCATTTGGCGGACATGATTGTGAAAGGACTCAGGATCACACCATTTAACTATTATATTTCTGTTATTGAGAGATTGATACAAGCTGAAAGAAGCTATGATACACTTCCCAACTTCACTGCTGCTGATTGTAAGTTAAAATTAAATTTAAATGTAATTCACTTATAAAAAGTAAAGGTGTTTACTAATTGTTATTATTAATGTAATATACATATTTATATTTATAAATTAATGTAGGTACAATTTTAATGTAATATCACTTTTTTTAAGGTCTGCGTCTTCTTGGTATTGGCAGAAATGAATACTTGGACTTAATGAATAAAGCAAAGTCCCATAGGTCGCGACTTTTTGGAAATCGTAATATTAGGCCACTTCTACCTCAAGTACCATGTAACATTTACATAGAACCTTGGTGGAGAGTGGAAGCTGGTCTAATATTAGAAGAAGACATCAAAGTATGTAATTAAAAAAAGACTTCTTTTCTTAAATATCTTTTAAATTTTAATTTGTATCTAGATGGTCACACCTAATGAGCTAGAATTGATCGATAAACTGATTGATTATGGATCTCAAGCAGCTGGTGAACTTGACTATAATTTAGTGATGAACTTGTACAAGTAAGAACTATATTGTTTTACTTTTGAAGGCAATATTATGAAGCATTTTTAGGAAAGTTCTTTATACATTTTCTATTAGACCATTAAAAAGTAAATAGCACTAGAATTCTTAAAAAATATTAAACTTTCGGAATTAAAGCACATTTTTGTTAGTCCTTGTCTTCTTTTTTAATGGCAACATCCTGAAAATAAAAGTTATGTACACCATAATGGTCTCTTTACTATCTCTGGCATTTTCTAAACAGTTTACTTTCTTTTGTAGAAAAGGTTTAGTATACTTGGACGTACCCATAACGGCAGTGGATAGGATTCAGGTGCCTCCCCTACAAGGTTTCGTTATGAACCGAGTTCCCCAGGACAATTTTGAAACATTATTATACAAAATTTTTGTATCTATTGATGAACATACAACTGTTGGTGAGGTACGAGATTACCAAAGTATTACATTTATTAATATATGGATAGTATAAGAAAATCGAAGGAACAAACACCCCAAATCCACAAAACGTTTAGAAACCTAAAACGCGCCTCTAACTGAGGATGACACCTTGGATGGTTTCTAAACGTTTTGTTGATTTTGGGTGTTTGTTTTATTCATATGGATAGTAATTACTTTTTTGTATAGTTAGCTAGCGTTATTGAAGTAGAAACTGAACTTGTAAAACAAGCCGTTTCTTTGTACTGTCGGCTGCAATTTGCACGAAAATTAGACCCAGAAACGGAACAACAAAAGGCCAAAAGACATCCGTCATGGATCAGCATACCCACTCCTACTAACAGGTAATTAACATTAATGTTTAATAAATATGGTTGTGAGAATTTTTAATATTTTTTTAGATTAGTTTGTTACAGCTCATACAAATCATTTTCTGTTTCGTTTTTGTGTTATGTATAACAATAATTTATGAATTGCGCTAATACTTAAACGAAGGTTGCTTAATTTAATTATATTACTGTTTGTGGTAATTACCTAGTTTTAATGCAATTTTATTCGCCGATATTATTAATCTCTAACACGAAAAAATACAAAAAATTGGTCACGGACGACGTGTGTAGAAACATTTTTCCTATTTAATCTTCATTTTGAGCTGTTTTATTTCAAATATTGAAAATATTAGAAATAACACGTTAGTAATTGAAAATAAATAATGGAAATATTAAACTATAATAAGTCAATTATTGGAAATATTAGACAATAACACGTTAATTCAAATTATAAAGAAATAATATGACAATCATTGCAAAATATTACACCCTAATCTGGCATTTGTCGAAAAATATTACACAATAATTGAAAATATTTGATAATCTTAATTTTCTCCTTAAAGGAATATAGAAATAACACCATTAACACTGAACTTTGATTCAGTGGATTTAACTCAGGAACTACAATCCCCCCGAAGCGAAACTCCCGAAAGTCCGTCATACAATAACAGCTCACTACCTCGCAGTGGCCAAAGAATTGCATTTTTGTTCGATTCGGCCCTAAACGCACTCCTTATGATGGGCAACTTGTCACCCGTAAGCAATTTACTGTTTTCCTTATCCTAGAAGAATTTATATATTTTTTTGTCACTAGGGCTTAAAGAAACATGCAGTGACAATGTTTGAAGTGGGAAAATTATGTGATGAAAGTTTAGATAGTTTTCTTGCTGAATTAGAAAAAGTATCCGTGTTGGACGCAGAAGGGGAAGGAGAGGCTCGTCGTTACTTTGTACATGCTATTATATTACGATCGACTGTTCTGGCCCTTCGTAAATTACCCAGTGCCGGACTGGACCTTATTAGATTAGAAAGTTTGCATTCTTTAGATGAAACAGTTAAAAATCGATTAATACAAAAAAAATACAAGTAAATGCCTTATTATAATTGCAAAAATTATTTTGTTTAATATAACTGTGTTGTTTGTTGTAGATTATTGGTTTCAATGGCCCCCTTAAGTAAAGAAGTTCGTCCAATATACAGTTTATCACCTCCTCACTTAGGACCAGCCGTTCCAGAGATAAATTCTATTTGGTTTAAATTTTTCATATATCATATGAGTGGCTATGGACCACCTTCTCTGTTATTAAAAAAAGGTTTATATAATACATTTGTGTTATTTTACTTTTATTTATTTAATCTCTCAAAATAGCCTTTAAACTGCAATTGTAGACCTAATTAGCCAGAGTTTATTTTTAAAATATTTCATTTATTTTTTTCTTTTATAGGTACAAGATTAAAACTACTGCCAAAAATGTTCTTGGGTTTTACAAATTTCCTTGTTTGTACGTGGCTTCATGAGCCTGCCGTTTTACCTCTGGCTAATTTCTCTCATGTAAACACTGCATTGCAATATTCTCCGGTGCTATTACAGGCCTATGGCGTCCATCAACCTGCAAAGACACATATCGTACCGTTTCCCTTCAGGCCAGACACCCCTACTAGAGGTCAAGGTAAGTATCACATTTCAATTGACAATATGTTCAGTTTTTCTGCATAATTATTTCAAGGTGAAACAATAAGCAGTCATTTGAAATGGCAGAACCATCCGGCTGTCAAGAATCTTTCAAGTTTTCTCGACTTGGAGAGCAACTGCGGTTATTTGACTTTTGTAAACATTGGAGTCCCAGACTTGGGTTGTACCAAACGTGAACCTGTTGTACGATTAAAAAGACTCTCCCAAAAACACATTCCAGGTAATCATAATTTAATAAAGTAAATAAATGAGTTTAATACACAATTCTGTTTTTCATTCAGGGTCTGCAAAATTAATGAAGTCGTCATCTGGTATAGACAGTTCGTCGAATGCGATAGACCTCCCGACAGCCATCAGTAATGAAAATTTCAGTTTTTCCAAGACCAGCAACAACGAAACTAATCATCACAATGGCAAAGATAAATCAAAACAAGAAGTGGAAAAGGAACCAAAACGTCTAGAAAGCAGCGAAGACGAAACGCAAAAAATTGACGATTCGATTAACAAGTTACAGTCACCAGTGGACTCACACTTTGCAAATTCACCTGTGAGTGCTAGTCCGCCAGCAAACGGATTCGTCAATAAAGTTTCGACCGATCTTCTAAAAGAGGAACTAGATCAATTGAACGATGAAATGGCGTCAAAGAGAAACGAAATGTTGTCCCTAAAAGATGAATTGAAGGAGTATACTTCGTCATTTGAAAATCTAATGAGCCCTATAGAGGAAAATATTAGTATGTTTACACGTAACGTTGAAAAAGAAAATAGGGACGGAAATTGCCAAGAAGATAGCATCGACGTAAAAGGCAAAAACTCAAATACGTCGCTTTACATTGGAGAGGTAAGCAATGAACAATTTTAAATGTTGCGTTAAGCAGTACTAAACAATTAATGAAAACAATCGTTTTTCATTTTCAAAATTGAAAATGGTTGGATTTTGCAACGTGTTTGCCCTTTGTAGCCTACTAAATCTACAATATTTGTTGTAACTATTAACATGCTTTACTTTTGTATTATTAATTCGCGCTTGATGTCAGTTTTAATTAACGTTAAAACAGATATGGACCCTTTTGGATTGCAATTTTGGCGTACCACTCTTCGATGTAGATGCTAACACAAAAATTTGCGATGCAATAGTTAGCGGAGGCCTTGCTGAAACGCATAGGTGAGAACGTGTATTCGTTTTATTTCTATTTGCATTTCTAACAATGATTGCATAAGTATTCAACGTGTCTCATGAAAATTAACTACTTATTATAGTGTATATTTTTCAGTCTTGAAAAGCTCACGGAATCTAGTCAGAAATTGGCAGCGAATTTATTGGAATTCATATCACAATGTCAGGATGATAACATGGATATGAAGAAGAGAGGAGTTTTGATTCCATTGCC
The DNA here is from genome assembly GCA_029378335.1 of Agrilus mali. Lineage (NCBI taxonomy): Eukaryota > Metazoa > Arthropoda > Insecta > Coleoptera > Buprestidae > Agrilus > Agrilus mali. The sequence goes on along the minus strand of CM055663.1, from coordinate 8,838,910 downwards.
TGAGCACTGTCTGGTCTTCGATAATGGCAAAGTTACTGAATGGACTGGCAAATAAGAATTAAGGCAACAAGTATGTTGTTTATACAGTATTTGTTTTGTTATATTTTTATTTCGCTTTTATAGTCTATTGTACCGTTATGAACTTTATTAATTTTTATAGTCATATATTTCAAAAGATAACATTCAAAAAGCAATTAAGGCAATCAGTACTATTTTATCTTACATTGTTTTACTGCAATTTAGTACTTAATTTTAAGAGCATTCCATAAAATTTATTCTTAGTTTTAATTTTTTTGTTCCATGTTTGAATATTATTAAAAAAAAGTGTAAATTATAACGTAAAAGTAGAATTATTTTTTCTAAACAGCCACTAGTATATACACTTAATAAAACAATCTGTATTTCATATTTCAGTGCCTTACTTAACAATCTTAAATATATACAGAGTAATTAGTAAAACAATTATAAATAAAACTAGGTAACATTTTAACTGACCAACTAGCTTCTATAATATTCCATTCTTTTAATCTATAATTTTTGTATGTACTGACTGACTTGATTTGTAAATCAAATTAATCCTTTGTTTTTTAAGTTCCCTACAATATTTTTAAACACATTTATTTATAAATGTTCCAAAATATATTATTTTTGAATCTATGATACTTCTACATATGGAGAAAAAATATTAATTAATATTTACATTAAATATCAAAAGTATGGAATATCTGAATTCTACACCTTACTCTACCTTATTTAATTTAAAGTCAAATGCCTATTTTATAGTTTAGTCAGTAAGAGGATAAATATTATTTTTGATTACCTACAGTTTTGATAATGGTTAAATGTAGAGCAATAAACCCCATTTTTATGGGTTTTAATTATTGAAGTAGTAATTTCATGAAAGTAACGAACATTTCCCAGTAAATTCTATAATTCTAATTAATAGTTTAATAATTTTAGACACCTAATTTAATTTTTAAATATTATATATTAAACGACTCAGTTAGCTGCTATAGCGCCACTATCTTTTTAGTAGTAACTTTTATTAATTTAGGTTGGTACTTACTGCGATTTATGTGACTGCATTCAGATTGAATTGGAGGTTGTCATTTGTCAGTCATTTGTTGTCAAGTTGTCATTAAAAATGACTTTTCTTGTATCATCTTATATTTACAATTTGATAATTGAATTAAATTAACTATTTTTCTACTAGTTACAAAATCAAGAATTATTCTTTTTTGCATTCCTTTTGCTGATATATATTCTGTACCTTTGAAGAATCTGGCGTTAATCAAAGTAAGATAAGCATAATTATTCAATAACCTTTTTTATTTTGGTTTATTGACATATTGACCATGTCCTATAATCATTTCGTAATCCTCGTGTTGTGATAAAGAAAAGGTTTTGAAAATAATTTTTTAATGAATTCATGCAATTTTAACTACAAAATGATTGCAGGATAATATGCATTGTATTTTGTAAATATAAGGGTTCTTAAATTAAAGAAATCAATAAATTTTAAACTTAAATAATTTGTCAATTGTTTAAAATGAGCAACTTAATTTTATCAATCACAATTAATAGTTGGGTGTCTTGTTGATTCATTAGTGGTGTCGTTAATTAATTTCTTTTTCTGTCCTTAATAAGCTGGTTTATAAAAACCAACTTTTAAGTTATGTCCAATAATGAAACTACAAACTATGTGTCACAAACAGTAACATATTTATTAGGTGAAATTATTACATGTTTCTGTTGCTAATGCTTGCTCTTTGAATGCACAATTGGTGACTTTTGCAAGTTTACTAGATATCAAATCAAAAGAAGTACATTATTAAATAATTCGAGCATTTTTCAAAGATAACAAGTTAGTATTATTCTAGTTCAATTTAAAAGTATTATAGAACCATAAAATTCATCACATTTTGTTACATACTTGTTCAACAAGAAAATATTCTTTATGGATTTTATTTTACGTATTTGTGTTTAAGTGAATTGAGAAAAGATACATCCATGTATTGATTTTGGGAATTGGTTAACAAACAAGCTAGAATAATTATTTCAGATTTTATTCAGTTGCATAATTAATTTGTTTTTGTTGAACTTTACAGTCTAACAGAAACATACCGATGTCCATTTGCTTAAGGGAAAATTGTCTACAGTGGTATTGCTTCTGGACACAATTTGATACTGTCCACTTCTATGGCTCAGCACGACGGTTAATCTTCTAGAATGGGGACAAAATCACATTTGAAGTTTAGCTGGAATTTGCTGAAAAGGCAATTTGTATTTGAAAATGATGCATCTTTGCACATTTAGTTGGCCCATTGTGTGGAATTTCAGATTCAGCTATTAAGGTGAGAATACATTCTATAATTTATATATTATTAAAATTAATTAGAGAAGCCAAATGTTTACATTTGAATTCATTTTTTTTTTTACTTTGCATACTACTTATTTTAAATTGTAAGCAATGCTCATTAAAACTGTTTTTATAGGTTATATTATGTAATTGTCTGAAGTTAGCATTGTTATTACTTGATAATCAGCAAAACCAACTTTCGCTTTCGAAAAACCCTAACCGTGGCTCATAAAATCTACCGTGCAACTGCATGATTTTGTTACTTTATTATTTTTTTTATATATAAATGACAGTTTTGTGTATTAAAAATGAAAACTCGGTTTAAATCAAAATATTGGTTTGCTATTGTAAAGTAAGTGCATGCAATCTGATTTTACAATTGTATATCTATGATTCTTCTTGACGTAGTGGCAACTTGCGTCATTTTATATTCCGTTGTGTGTCAAAAAGAGCCAAAGGGCACGCCTCGTCGCCATTATATTTCACAATTTTCTTTGCTTTTCGGTGCGTTTATTCTTTTATTTTGTATTTTGTTTATTTAATAATGACGTTAATGCGTTCTTTTTTATTGTTTTTACAGAACGATGGATGCATGAACGAGCGATTAAGTTGGATTTTGCAGTTTGTTAGCTTCTTATCCTTGACCATTATACAGCTAAAATTTGAGAACTAAGTGAAAGCATCAACTTTATTTGGATAGCATTAGAACAAGAAGTTGTCTACCACTTTACAACATTTTGTGAATTTGGTTAAATGACTGTTTGCACATGATTATCAAGTTCTGCAGTTAACAAGGTAATAACATAACTTCAATGTTAATTGTTTACTATTAATCTGTTACTGTACATTATATATTTTGTTTATTTAATAGTAATTTAATGAATTCTTCTTGCCTGTTTTTACAGGTTGATGGATGAGTCGATGAACGAGCAATTAAGGTTAATTTTGGATTTTGTTAGCTTATCCTTGATCCGTGAGCTAAAATTTTGGACCTGCAAGTGATAACTTCAACTTTATTTGGAATTTTAAGTTCTGCAGTTGATTTAAGGTAATAACACAACATTATTAATGTTATTTGCTCAATATTCATCTGTTACCACCCTATCTGTTTCAGATCACCGCTGGAGAAGAAAAAGAAGATCAATTCCGTAGTTAGACTAATAATTTGAATTACTTTTATTTTGCATGCTGTTTATTTGAATTATTATTTTATTTTTCATGTTCTCTTGCTTACCTCTTCGCTTTGCTTACTGCAATTCTTACTATCACGCTTCGCATTTACCCTACATGATCCGCAGGATTCAACGTTTCGTTATCTTGCTTGTTCCTTCTCATCCATGGTTCGAAACAGAGGCCTCCCCGAGTGACTTGCCATGGACTTAGCTTTTTAGTTGTTCTTTGAAGTGTCTTATATACTTCACGCGGTCTTATTTCTAACGTCACTTCCTTTCAGACTGTTTGTTGTGGGTTATCTGGAATAGAAGCAATAGGCGACTGCCCAGCTCTCACAGACGAAATCTGTCCAATCTTTTCTACCAAAATTCTATTAGTTTTTGCCGTTAGTCCTTTGTAGTTTAGTTGGTTAATACGCTGCACTATTCGCTTACAGGTAAAGGACACCGAACGAAGACATCATACTGTTTTACTTTTCATGTATTCTCTGTTATTTCGTTTGTTTTCTTCTCTTTCTCTTACAGGTATTTATTTTATAAACTGTTGTTAAATTTTATACGATGTATTTGGGACAAAAAAGCTCCTCTGATACTTATAATTTTTCCAAATTGACTAGCGCATTTGTTACAACCAAATTGAATTTTAATAATTAGAAGTAACTGGCGGATAAGGGTGTAGCTATAAGGGGCTGATGTGGAGGCTACAGAGTATTAGAGGGGCTTTTTTGCACAGAATATAAAGTTAAAATGTTAATATAAAAGTTTCTGTTTTTCGATTTTAATACATACATTTTAATTTAACTGTTTTTAATATACTTACAATACAATAATTTGAGAAAATCGTTTTACTGCAACTTGTTCTCTTTTTTTTTAAATAGTTATTAAAATTTGAAGGGCGTATAAACTTTTACGATGATAAAATAATTATATTGTACAAATATCAATATTGTTGTTGTCATATTATTGTACTTGTAAAAGTATATAAATAATGCAATGTGCACAATTTTGTTTCGGTTATAATAAAATCATGTTAAAATGTAGTATTGTATTTATGATTAATCGTTGTTAATATAGATTTGGTTAACAATGTAAAAATCAAATGGACTATCAATAAACATATAAAGGTTTTAAATTGTTTTAATTTTTCAACTAAAGAAAATAAAGTATAACAAAATTATCGGCGCTAAGTACCTATTTAAAATCTGGATCAACTTACGCTCTCTTAATGCAAAAATAGAAATTTGTTTAAAATAATTTGGTTGTCAAATTACTTGTTGATCAGACATTGTATTGATCGCGAACATGAAGATTTTTAAGAAATTTGTATTAGGAGAATATGTCGCAGGAGGTATTTTTAAAAAAATTGGTTGACAAATTATTTGTTGATCAGACTTCGTATAGGTCGCGACAATTAGAATTTTTAAGAAATTAGAGAATTTGTATTAGGAGAGCATAAGTCGCAGGAGGTATTTTTTGAAAAATTTGTTTGTCAAATTATTTATTGATCAGACCTCGTATAGACCCAGAAATTGAAATTTTCTTTAATTTTGGACCATTTGTATTAGGAAAGCATAAGATACAGTAGGTATTTTTCAAAAAAAATACTTATTTGGCGCCAAATATACGAGGTCTGATCAAAAAGTAATTTGACAGTAAAAACCCTGGAAAATACCTTCTGCGACTTATGCTCTCCTAATACAAATTCTCAAATTTCTTAAAAATTTTAGTTGTCGCGACCTATACGAGGTCTGATCAACAAATAATTTGACAACCAAATTTTTAAAAAAATACCTTCTGCGACTTATGCTCTCCTAATACAAATGCTGAAATTTCCTAAAAATCTTCATGATCGCGACCAATGCGAGGTCTGATCAACGAGTAATTTTACTATCAAAAATTTTCATTTTTTAAACTTTCATTACGTGATTAACTTATTTCAACTTGCTACACCATTAATCACCACTGTTTCTACCAGCTGCAATTGAAACTGTACTACTTAGATGATAGTTGAAAAAACAGTTATATTTGTAAAAAGACAAAAATGGTTTAAACAACTTTATTACATTTTAAAGTACAATAATTTATATGACTAACATTCCAAAGGAACAGCAACGTAATAATATATTCCAAGTATTATATTTTTCCGATCCATATGCTAAATTCTAAAGCTTTGTGGTAATGGAAAGTTAGAAGTCCTTAAAGAGATTTTCTAAATATGCATCTGGGTCGGGAATATCACCAAGTAAACCTAAAATTAACATTGACTATCAGCAAAAATGTCAGTTTAGGAGCAAGTACTTATTTCTATCACTACATAGTATAAAACAAAGTCGCTTCCCGCTGTCTGTTACTTCTGTATGCTTAAGATCTTTAAAACTACGCAACGGATTTTGATGCGGTTTTTTTAATAGATAGAGTGATTCAAGGCGGGAAGTTTTATATGTATAATACATGCATAATATAGTAGAGAAACACTGATAATTTTAGAGATTTCTAATGTGATATCGTAAATAAACATATTGTTTTGCTCTTACATTGCAAACGCTGGCTGAACCCTACGAGATAGATCAAAATAATGTACTACAGTATTGTACACCTTAAAAAGGTCTAAAAAAAGTCCGGGATGGTATATTTCTATCTCTTAGGGATAATCCACAATAACAATTTTTGTATTCTTTTTAAAATGCAGGGACATAGTGGTTGGGGAGGTGCCCGGGAAGCGACTTTGTCTTATATTATATAGTGATAAGCATTACACCCGTGCGAAGCCGGGGCGGGTCGCTAGTTAACACTATTTCCATGTCAAAATAGCTATTTCTATCGCATGATAAAAAAAATGAAAATCAATAATTAAAATGTAAGAAATGTAACAAAATAATTAATAAATCATACGGTAAATCTCTTCTAAAAAACTACATGGGCACAGTCACTCACGAACAAAAAATAATAAATAATAATTACCTGCAACATCACAGAACTCTGAAAAAGAAGTGCAAGGCAACAATTCATCAGTGTACGTTCCAAGTAAGCGTTCGGAATCTTTTAAAAGCGCTTCGTCATTAAATCGAATATAATCGGCTAATTTGCTTGGCCACTGATCGTCGGGACAGCTTAAGCTCTGCAAAATAAAGCATACATATAAATTAAAAATGAAATAAAAACAATACTGTCCGACAACTATATAAATATAATTTCTCACCTTAAAGAAATTGTTATATATTCCGTCAATTAGACCAAACAACACCAAATACGGCTTATAAGCTGTGTACTCCTTTACGGACTTGTCGAATAAGGTCTTGCAAGCACTTGAAGGTGAACAATGTCGCGATTGTGCCAAAACTAACAGTCTGCGTAAATGCAGTAGCTTCACCGTTGACCATTTTTCCCTGCCGTGCAGGCAAACAGACATTGTAATCCAGTAGAGAGGTCCATCTGCTTCGTACGACGACTCAATCCATTTTTCCTTATTATCTGTCTCTAAATAAGACATTAGACTTAGCTCTTCCTTTTTAGCGCTCCTTGTTCTGCAACAACGGTAATATACATATTGACTTCTCAAATGCACAAATAAATAAATAGTACAAACAAATTGTGAATTAAAAAGAGTAAAAAACAAAATACTTACGTGTTTATAACATATAGGGCCATGTGCACGATATAGGGCACAAGGTGCATGTTGCTTTGAGGTCCTCCACCTCCCGTGTCTTCATGGAAGGGTTTTTCAAACGCAAAACGTAACAGAAGCAACTTGAGATCGTGTATGGTAGAAACATGACCTATATCGCGATGGTTAGTGCTTTCTTGCAAATATGTGTTGTGACGGGCCAGACAGCTGGCGAACGCTGATTCGGGAACTTGAGGACCCCACAATGGCAATAGACCATTGCATTTCGTATTAGCATTCTGAAGAGCCGCAGATTCCCATTCGTCCCGAGCCCGTGCCAATCTGAAAGTAATCGTTTCTTTAATAGCTTAAAACTTACACAAAGTACGAAACTAATTATTTTTGACTCAAATTAAAAACACTAATCAATAATTAGGGTGAACAAATGCAATAATAAGGATACGGATAACAGTGAATTGAAAAAAAAATAATTATAAATATTTTGCAACTACCTGACAGCGCTCATATGACAATCGACGTGAACTATATTAAAATGAGTAACTGTATTGTAACCCATTGTTTTCCTTGGTTTTACTTCGAACTCGTCCACGTTGCACCTCTTCGTAAATGTATAAATTCCTAGCACTTTAGCAGGTTGGTACTTGTAACCCTCGCGACAAATACAGCACACCAGTCCAGTCTCTTCTCCGAGTTCTTCAATCTGCTGTAGTATCGAGGACTTCGCTGTAACCTTTAAAAGAATCGCATAAAATTAAAGGACATTCCCTGTATTCTTTTTAGAAGTTCAATTATTTAAAATTTATCCATGTCATTCTAAATTTTTATTTTTAATATTTCTTACTTGTCCCTTGTCGTTGGTGCGCATTCCAAGCTGTCCCAGCTGTTTTTCTCTCATAGCCATCGCAAGTCTTTTTTTCTCTGATCTGGTGAACTCTCGAGCATCCTCAATGCGGCTAGCAACTGAAGGATTGGTTCTGAGTGCTTCCAAAAGGTTTTCAGCTAAAGAACCAACGTGCTCATCTGAGGATACTTGCTCCAATCGATGTATTATCGGTATTGTATCCGCTGCGGCAATTGCCAACTATTATTTAAACAAAAAGATCATTTGAAAAATATGAATACCCAAATTATTTATCATTTTCTTTGTTATTACATTCCTCAAAACGAATGTCTTTTTTCTAATTTACTTTCAAATCTTTAAAATGTCCTTAAAAGTTTCTAATGTTTAAAATAAAAAGCCTCACCTGTGTTTTTTCATGTCCACTGGCTAACCCAGTCAAAAATCTGAGTATATACTTCAGGGCTGGTTTTGAAATAAACTCCTTAAGTTCATCACTGTCAGTACGCAGCAGGGTTGGTTTCACACACGGAGCATTTGTAGTGATATACTGCAAAGCGTCGTCCACCACACCAATAGAATTGATAAAATCGCGCAAAGTGTTTCCAATTGCATTCCTCTCGATACCGTCCGTGAGCATGCAAAATATTTCGAATTTATGCTGGTCATCAGCACTATGATCCGCATCAAATCGATAAAAATTGAAGACAGGTTCAAAATGGATAACGAGAGCGCGCATTTTTTCTTCATTTCCATAAACAAGAGCTGCTAGTACTCGAGTCAAATGCCCGAGAACAGGTTGGTTGTTACGAACACTGGGATGACATGTGAAAGACAAAAGGGAACGAACATGTTCAGGGCCACCAAGGGTACGTGCAAACTTGTCGAAGGACTCTTTCGATTTACTTGTAGCTTTCGAAAATATCGTTTCCATTATCTAAAGGAAAAAAGGACAAAATGAAGAAATTAATATAGAAATTGTACTACTGCACTTTTACAATTATTATTTTAAACTTACCTCTAAAAGTTGTTCAGTTAACGAAGTTTGGTTGCTATCAGATTCGCTCTCGAGGCAAAGTTGCAGAATACGTAAAAATACAGCTGCAGCTCGTAATTCAGGATCTATAAGAACTTCTTGTACCTTCTGAACTTTCACACACAACCTAAATAATTTCAAAAGCACTTGTAACAAAGGTCTCGCACGCCACACGTTTTGAATCGCATTTAAACGCTTAACCATAACCTGGAACAATTTTTGATAAATAAATGTGTATTAAAAAAATAACAGTAAATAGATTTTTAATTACCTTCAGGCCTCCACAGTCTGCTAGAACGTTTGCCATTTTATAAACTTCTTCGTTATCAACAGCATTTTGTGATTTATTATTCAATGTTTCTACAAACTCTTCAGTAGCATCTCCTAATAAACCTCTCATTCGGTACACAACCCTCATCGACTCCGTTTCACCTCCTTCAGCCAACCAAACCTAAAGGCATATTGAGAAATTATAGGAAAAATAAATTAACAATAGCTATATGCATATACCTTCTTATAAACATCTTTAACTGGTAAATCCAAACTCATAATTTTATTGTTTACTAACAATTCCATTCCGTTATCGTCCTCTAAAAGCGCGACCAATTCGCAATCTTGACATATTTTATTTTTTACGTCTCGCATAAGAGGTCCCAGGCCGGGTTCAAGACTAGAGTATGGATTACCCAGCATTCGTCCTTGCAAAAAATCTTCTTGCTGGGGATCCTTTTCCAACGTCAAAAAGAACTCTCCTACGTCATTCTCTTCAGGATAAATAATAGAACAAAGGCGCTCAAATATAAACACAGGTGTCAGAACGTCTTGAACCTTGCAATTTTCTACCGTTTCGATACAAATAGCCATAAAGGCTTCTGTTTCTTCTTCGGTGCCTATATAAAACATCGTTAAACTGGTTTAGATCTTCTGCCATTCAAATTCATACCTGTGGTCATTTCTTCCAAAAGTTCCAGAAGTTTTTCTTGTGTATCATCGATAAGTCTAGTCCTTTGAACAACTAATCTCCTCAAGGACAAATACCCATTTAATACGGCCCCAACTAGACGTCCTTTGTACTGCCTGCGAATACAAGGATCGTCAAGGAACGAAGCCAAAAGTTCAGTCAACTGATTAAGCGAATAGCCTTGGGCTAAGTCCGAAGTTAAAGTAGTCTCTTCCAAACGGTGCAGTTGTTCGATTTCTTTGGTAATTAAATGTGCAAGTACCTCCAAAAGGCCGACCAGAGTCAAGAACTGTTTCCAGGGCTCTTCCTGAATTAAATTCTGGTACAGATTCAGAAATTCGGCAGAACTCTCGCCCGCCGAACTTAATTGATCAAGGAAGTAGGTCAATAAAAGAAGAATCTAAAACATTCAATACAAAATAACAAGTTCTACATTCCAATTGAAAAATCAATCTTGTTAAGAAGGAAAAAATCAATACATAAATAAATAAAAGTTCGTCAAAACTAACCTCTCTCTTTCTTTCCGGAGAAGTACACATATTTTCTATAATATTACAGGTGACCTGTCGGGCTAAACGAGAACTCGGATTAAAGAGCACGACTTTCAACCAAGATGAATAATCAAGTCCAAGAGGTTCTATCGAAAACGTCTTTTCTACTTTTCTTTTCCATCTACGCCCGTATTTTTCTGCCAAATAGTACATTCGAACCTAAAAATAAAACAAATAAATTTTAGTTTATTCAAAAACAATACGGAAAATAAAGTACCTCTTCACGATTGCTAGGAAGTCCTCGCGGCCCTTCATCGGTTTTTACAGGTGTACGATCCTTCCAACTGGAAAAGCTATGCAAGGGATCTTTCTTCAGCCATTTATATACGTCCACGTTTATTCCGGACGTTGTTCGAACGGTCAATGTTTTATTAATCTTTTCCTGTAAATCACAGAAAATTAGTAAACATTTATATTATTAATTTTCAAATAATTTCGTTGCCTTTGTTTTCTTAGTTCCACCGTCGCTAGTCTTCATTAAACTTTGTAAAATCTTCAAGCAGGGTAATATGACTGACTCCATCACAAGAGGATTACGGGAATCTTCACAAGCCCTTATAAAAAGTCTCATTAAACAGCGCAATTTCAATTCCCAACAGTTGTCTTCTTTCTGCACCATCGCAGCTAAAAGCTCGATTTCGTGACGAACTCCTGTGCCTAAATCTGAGCTGCTTGTGTGTCCTTTAAGGCTCAAAGTGATCCGTTCCGTCAACAAATTGCAAAGTTCTTCCGTTGCTTCGGCGTTGTCCCTCGTCAAAATGCACAATAACTGACGTACTTCTTCCTGCATCTGAAACATGAAAATATTTTAAATATACAAATAAATTATATATCATTTCTAAGCCACTTAATTTTCAAACTATATAATAAAGCAATAAATACAATTAACTAAATTATTTCACACATCCAAATTAAATAAAAACAGGAGATAAATAAATGAAATAAAAATTAGATACAAATAAAAAATTACAATATTCAAAAGAAATTAAATAAAACTCACTTGTACATTCCCCTTTCTTAAATTATTTTGAACAAGTTCCTGTATGAGTCCTTTTGAGCATAAGACATGTTTAGTGTTGGAATTTTCAGCCAAAGCTCTTAAAAGTGTAAGACAGTGTTCTGTGGCTGCAGCAGAGCATCCATAGCATCGACTACTAGTGTTTACAACGGATAGTCCTTGTGAATCACTCTGTAAAAATATATCGATAAGCCATCATAAATAATGATTATTTAGGTATTTACGTTACCTGTGAACTTAGAAGTGGAGCTTGTGACTTCGGTGAATCCATCTCCATATGTCTGCGATCGTAGGCCACGAGTTCTTTACGAGACACCAGCACTCTCTGTATGATCTTGCTTAGTTCTTCGAATGACGTTTTGCATTCATTGCAGTACTGTTGAGCCAGCATTTGAATCGTTTTATTTACCTTAAATAAATTAAAAATTAAATATTATACAGTCGAAATTAATGGTGAACAATCTAAGTAAAAAAGAAAAAAAATACCTTCATCTGCGTCCCACCAGATTGTACAGAGCTGACATTGTTGGCATTATTTGAACCTGTCTGTTGCTCCTCCTGTTTATCACTTCTATGATCCGTTATTTTTAATACTAGAGACTAATAAAACAAAATATATTTATTTACGTAGTATAAATAGAATACAATCAAAAGAAAAGCAAAACTTCACCTCTAATGCTGGTTTGTTGGCCATTAGCTGTTTGTAAACTCTGTCAGCCTTCTCCAAAAGATTGTTTATACTCGAAATCATTTTTTTCCTGTCCTCATCTGTCTCGATAGGTTCCACAGCACAACAAGGTTTTGCAACTAACGTGAAGTCGAATTTAGCATATTTACAAAAACCACAGGCGTGGCACAAAAATGGATCTTTTTCGTCATAATTAATAGCTCTAATGACAAGTAACATAATTAAAAAAATATTATACTTCAAACAAGTTATTATTACAGTAAAATAAAGTACGACTGGAGATAATGATGTATAATAATTATTTTACCTGCACTTATGGCATTGAAATACATTCTCGCCACAATTAGCACAGACTCCAGGATTCGCAGGAACAGCTGCACTGCATCTGGGACATTGTAATGTTTCGCTACTTGCCTGAATATTTTCGTAAAAATCGGAGTATTCAATCATTAAGTTACACGCAACAATCGGCAAAGGGAATTCAATTTTTACTTCTGTTTGGCCACTTTGCAAAACCACTTTTTTTGCTTTATGCCACAAAGCTACAAAAAATTTTTACATGTAATACAAAGAATGCCATTTATTTTTTATTTTTTGTTTCAGAATTCACCCAAAAAGTTACTTATATTACCTGGTTTATTCTTGAGTTCAACAACAGCCTGTACGCTACGGTTATTGTAATAAATATTAATTGTCCTGACCATTTTGGTTCGTTTGAGGTCTCCAATGCGCAAAGTGATTTTGCTAATGGTGTGACTATTGAGTAACTTAACAATTTGTGTTGTAGTGGTAAATTTCGAATCGACCTAAACGTAAAACTCGTTTGCATTTCAATAAAATTTAAAAAAAAAACTAATGTCTAATAATATGATAATGTTACCTTAAGTGAACTCAGTTTGATACTAGCAAATGGCACCTCCGGATTATTGCAGACTAAACAAGGCTCCGATTCGAGATAATAACCGTCTAATTCAACAAATTGACTCATTTGCATGTAAAGACTAGCATTTGGGTGGTGTGCCAGAAGTTCATTTTGTGTTCTTAGAACGTCCACCGCCTTGTCCACGTAGTCCGATATCTGTACAACAAACATACTCTAAACATTTACATAATAAAGACAGTTAAAAACTCACCAGTCCTGAAGTTTCTGACTTTTGCAAAAAACATAGCGAGAAATATCCAAGCAAATCAACAAATTGAGCAGCTTTACGACCGTAGGCGGGTAGCATGGGCCACAGATGCCACAATAACTTCAACAGCTGTTCTTGTTCTATAGTTTTTGAATTTCTAACAAAAAAATAAAACAGCTTTACAAGAAGAAATAAGATAAAGGAGCAGTCATAGCAATGCCACAGTTATATTTATAAAACATAATCTTATAATAAAATAAAAATTATATTAATAGCTTCAGTAATTAGTTTCTACTTTTATATAATATAAAAATATTTTCACTTACTTATATATGGCAAGGACAAGAGCGTGAGCTTGCCAGCGCATGTTAGTGGCATTTGTTTCCAACAAAAACGCCCTAATGAAACGGGCAAAAACTTCAGGGGGCACTTGTTTGTTAATATGGTCGACGAGAACGCCACAATTTGCCTCTTCAAAAGCCGCTTCGGCTGTACTATCGTCAGACTTCTCACGTTCTTTCCTAGACGTTCCGCTGCTCCCATTAGTACTGCTCGTTTTTGCACTAGCATCTGTCTTCTTTGAAGAGGACGTACTAGAAGCTGACGGTGCTCCCGACGATCCATTCGTTACGATAGCACATTGAAGCAAGTGCAAAATGGTCGGTGCTACTCCTAAACCAAAACCACATACGTATTATTGAGGCAAACCATTTTTTAGTAAATATAGTACGTACCTTCATCCAAAAGACAGCTGACTTGGAAGAGGAAAGGTAAAATGTCGTCGTTATGTATGCAAAATTTCTGCCAATTTCCAGTTCGATTGATTGCTACTTCGAGACAGGCCTTTAGATGCTCAATGAGGTCAACAAGAGTGTCGTAGGTCATTGACAAAGCATGTTGGGTTTCGTTCGCATGATCGTAACCGCCTTTAATACAACATAACTTCACCGCCTGCAAAAAAAAAAAACAAACAGTTATAAATAAACTATTTCAACATCAGATTGTATTTTTTAAGTTACCTTGATGTGGGTACTGAGGGCGTGTACATCTCTCAATTGCCTGTATTTGTCTTTGTTTCCGCAAATAAACAGGAGTAATTTGCGGACCTGGCGACGTACGAACGGTTCCTGTGAAGTCATCATGTATTCGCATAAATGAGTGTACCATGCGTTATCAAACACGCTCATTATTGGTTCCGATATTTCTGAATGTTTGTGCACTTGATAAGGCAACCGAAGAGCCATTTCCGTCAAGAGTTGTGGGTACGTTTGAAAAACATCTGTTGAATGTCCTAAACAAATATCAGTGATTATAAATTATGTTACATATTAAAAATCTCACCTTTCACGAATTGTTTAAGGAAAAATGGTGTCATATCAGGGGGTGCGTGAGTCAAATGCTCTTTAAGTAAATTTCCACCGATTTGGGGAGGCTCATCGTCATTAGAGACACTACGCCAATATTCTAACAACGCCTGCAACAGTTTCAAACAGTAATTGACGATGTCCGCCTTATAAAGGACAGTAGCTGTTGTTTGGGAGACAAACACCGAATTATCCCCAGGAATCGGTTTCGTAGGGGCTGCGGTGCTCGTGGTAGATGTTGTTTTACAACGTGACATCAAAACACCTACAAAAATGCAATAATAAAAATAATAATTTATAACTTTTTCTTATTGACTTACTCAATAATCTCATGAGAACCATTTGAACTTCGCGCCTTTTTGTTCTTTCGCTGATGTTTTCCAAGTCAGGTTTGTTTATTTGTAGCTCGTTAACAATAGCATTCAAAAGAGCATTCAGACAAGTTTTGTCGCGTTCCATATGACTGTCTAATTCGGAGGTAAGCTGGAGTACCACCTGCAGAAAAGGAATAACACGAACGCCACCGACATTTCGCAAATTGGGCAAATATTCTACCAAACGTTCCAATAATTGCAAACGAAGCATGTGTAGACGACTACAGCTTTCTGGATCAGGTTCAGGTTCGGGTTCGTGTTCCGTTTCTTGTGGTATGGCGTCTGCTTCTGGATTCTACACAATATTGAAAACTAATTCAATATAATGCGATTTTTAAAGTACCAATACTTTACCTGACAATTCGCATTAGTTAACGAACTAGTATCCGAACGTGATATTAAATTAGTCGTTTCCTGAATGTTGTCACCGTAGGCTGAACTGCGTCCCGACGCATTGTGCTCGCCCGTAATACTCTCAACGCCGCTTCCTCCACTCTCAGATTCCGCACTGCCCCCCTTTAAAAAAATGTTCATCTTTAAATAATAATTTATAAAAGAAACAGCAGATTAATTGTATTAAAAAAATAAAATAAAAAAACATTAGTACATTACAAAATTTTATTTATTAAATAGATAACAGAGAAAAAAAGTCGATCAGTAGGGATTTGGACGCAAAAATCAAAATGCCACGTCGTTCTCTAATAATCTTATATAAAAAATAATTTTCTGTTATGTTAATTAACCTTTTTACTAAATATGTGTGTAGTGTATGTATATTGTATAAGTATATAGTGTTCAGAAAAAAATTGTATATAACCCGATTAATTACCATTTAAATATTAAAATAATTAACTTTCTAACTAGAGCACATATTCTTTCCTGCAAATAAAAGATAACGAAGCTTATACAATTATTAAAGAAAATGTTCTGTGATAGGTTAATTATTTTAATTTTTATATGTTAATTACATTATAATTTTTCACTGGGTCAAAAAAAACTTCACAGTGGATAATAACGGCTTTGCCAAAACGCTATATATTCTTCATCAACTTTAGCCTTTTTATTAAAATATCAGTAATATCCTCTCTAAGCCACCGGATATTTAGAGAACAAAACGATCGTGACAATTGGACAAAGCGTCCCAATATTTTGGTAACTAGTGGTAGTATTAAACAATGTTTTACAAGAGACATACTTGTTCGGCTGGGGAGGTGCGCAGGGTAGAGCCGTCCGTGGCGGCGGTGCTGCCCTCATCATCGGACCCGGCTGCCGAGGCCGTTGTGTCGCTGTAATGGCCTGTCTCCTGAGCGTGACCACCGCCGCCAGATACCTACGCGTACAATAGTTTTCAAGTATTTCGTTTTGTTTATATTTTTTCTCGGAATAAACGCGACTCTTTCGGAACACGGAAAGAAGAGCAAAAGTGCAAAAACAACACATGAAAGAATGATGACGATCTACGTTCGAGAAACTGAGTAATAAATATATTATCTCGAAGGATGGTTATTAAAAGTATTAAAATAAATGGATATATACGATACTTTTTTAATGAGTGACTGCTGAAGGGGAAAATATATTACTTCTTCGGTTTAAATTTATCTATTTAAACTATTGTAAACATTCAATTTGTGTCCTTTTGTGTTTCTACACGACAATAATGAATAAATACTGGATTCATAATAATATTAAAGACAAACTATTTTAATTTTACCAAGCAAACAAAAGCGTAAACATGCAAATGAGAAATTATTGAAAAATAAATATATTCTATCAAAAAACGGCAACGTAAAACACACTTAAAATCAAATAAAAGGATGAAGCGAATGAAAAATAATTCTATCAACAAAAAGCTATTGATAAATTTTGCTCACCTGTAATGTTCTCAGTTCTTGTTGAGCTTGCTGTATCTCTCCTCCGAGTTCATGTTCCTGAAGACTGAGCGCAATGGCCAACTCTACCATAGTCTCGTCATCTGCATCTGGGGGGATGTCCAAAAGGGGAGGAAAACCTGCTCCTCCGCCCAAAAGTGCCTCGAGAGGATTTACGTTGTGGTTATCCTGATGTTCAGCTGCACTTGTGCCCTGTTGCAACAGTCCTATCGATTCCACAGAATCTACATCATAACGTAACGTTCTTGGTTGTCCCTCGTCTTCTTGACTGGACTGAGTTGAAGCTCTTGGTGGTTTTTCTTCGTCTATCTCGCCACTTGTTTCTATCAAAGGTTTAAAAATATTTTACCATATTAAAAGTCCATAATAACAGCACTTACTTGCCGGAGGCGTTATACAATGGGGCGGGCTCGGTATAAAAACTCTTCGGCGTCGTATCTTGTGCTTGAGCACTCTACTAAGTGCCTGTTTTGCGCTGAATGCAATCAGAGGGTCTTCGCAAAGCAACAGCTGAAGATAAACAGCTACAACGACGTTCCCGTAGTTAACATTACCGTGTGCTTCGCTGCTATGAAAAGCGTGTACAATCTCAACGATAGCGTGAACCGTTTGTTCCACATGCTTTAATCCAGGAGACACGAGGGGGGCCAAAGAAGCATTCTCAACTCGTTGCGAATGTAATATCCAAAGCACGTCCATCAATTGAAGAAGAAGGTGTTTGTTCTTCGATGTTTTTGTAGGCGCCGATTTTATATCTTTAATTTAAGAAGAATTGTTTGTATATAAGGTAAAATAAAAGGAAAATACATCAATTGAACTACCCCTTAATAGAGACTTTTGTCTATAATACAAGTAATTTCATCCTTTTCAATTATTTAAATATTATCATAGTATATATGGACTGTAATTGAGTAGTAAATGAAAAACGCACCTAGCGGATCCTCTAAAACGACGTCATGAATAAACGCCTTAGAATCGCAAAATTTCACGAGATTCTGAGGTCTAGACACCGCAATGCCTCTTGTGATCATCACTAAACGGTAATAACTTTCTGGATCGATGTCTCCATAATTTTTAGGATCTGTCTCTGTCATTTGAGTTAAACTTGTTAGCACATGTTGTAGTAAAGCGTGATCCTGCAAAACCCATACAGTAACAATTGCACATTTGTTTATGCATATTAACATTTTTTTATTATTGTTTTACCTTATAATTATGGTAACTTTGTTTGGTCGAGTGCAGGGTCGAAAGTAGAGCTTTAGAATGAATTTGAAGCGAAGGAGACGACGGTAAAGTTAGAAGAGTGGTAGTAACTTTAATTGATAATGGTTTGTGAAGTGCCATCTTTCCGTCAGAAGAACAAAGGGTGAAACTGTTGTCTAAAACTTCCAAGATGCCAACAACAAGTCTATAAAAATTACAAAAATATTATTGATACGCATCAACTGATAAACAAGAATTCATTGTACCTTTCTAAATTGGTTAACGGTAGTGGAGTCTTCAGCTGTTCAGCTTCATTATTCGAAGAAACAGCAACTGACTGCGCAGTTGTCGCATTGTTTGCCACTGTGTCTTCGTTTTCTTCGGGCCAACCAAACGCCTCTTTTGTTTTACCATAACTATTCAAAACATATACATAACAAATTCCGAGATTGGCAATAAAAATGAAAAACTTACACTTTGATACTATCCACCATGGTAACAGTTTCAGGGTCTTGTGAGGGGCCAAACATCATGGTAAGTTTCTTGTCGGCTTGCAGACTCTCTTCTCTTGAAAAGGGCACATCGTACCACCTGCTACGAGTGCAACTTATAGTTATAATACGGCCAAATACTTCTATAAAAGAGGGCGCTCTTTGGGGATCTTGACTGCCAACTGCCACTCTAACACCTGCAATATATTAATTTATTTATTAAAGTATGTAGTTACATTAATTCAACGTTAAGTATTGAATTGAATTTGAGTAAATATACCTGTCATCACCATGTTAT
Source organism: Agrilus mali (assembly GCA_029378335.1). NCBI lineage: Eukaryota > Metazoa > Arthropoda > Insecta > Coleoptera > Buprestidae > Agrilus > Agrilus mali. The sequence goes on along the minus strand of CM055663.1, from coordinate 8,819,913 downwards.
TATCCGGATTGGTAATTTCAACGGTAAAGCCAATGGGTTTCGTACACACAACGTAAAGACCTGTTGCATTTAATCGGTGCTTCAGTTGGGTAACGTTATAAACCTGAAGAAGGTCATTGCCTCCGACCTCGACATCGTTCATGGGCTGACAATGTTCAAAAAAATCTACTGGAAAACTGACGCAACCCAAAGATTTGCCAGTTTTCACAACCTTCTTTTTACGTGGTTTGGTGGTAGTTAAAGACAATGCCGGTTGTATGTTTGATGACATCCAAAAGTCTAACAAAAAAAATTAAAAACGGTAGTTTATATTTCATAAAAATTATATTTTTTTTTACCTGTTTGTTCCATATTGGCCATGTATATTTTTAGGCTTCCGTCTTCGCAAAGTAGAATTAACGTTGTTCTCTGTTCGCTGCCAGAAACGTGTCGAATGGCAACCATGTCCATTATTTTCGACTTGGAAGGTACCACTTTGATCTCCTGAATAGCCACCGTATCCGGTTTTAACATTATAATAACCGGATTGTTACCTAAAATAAATTTACAATATATAAAAAAATAATAAAGTCGTAATTTATTCTTATAGTTACTGCTTTGCATCACAGAACAAATAAGTCCCGGATGATTTGGAATTTCCGTCCATTGACACAAGGGTTGTGGTGTGGGATTCTTGCTACCGTTGCTTTTTGAACTTGAAGTCTGAGAAGATAATGTGATAGGGAAAACAACAGAAAGACAATTACTCTTTGGTTTTATGGGAGAAATAAAGCTCTTTCCTTGCGCGTAACTGTAAAAAAGAAGGCCTAAAGTGTGAGAATAATAGATACTAACACCTCCGCCTGCAACTTGACCATTTACGTCCTGCAAGGAATACAAAGTTTAATTTATTTCGAAGAAAAATTAGAAAATCATTCTATAAAATACAAATGTACTAACCGTGACATCCAAATGAAACACCTCCAAAGTATTGGTCACATAAAAGGAGCCATGCTTGGCCGAACTTTCTTCGTTCAAAAATTCCGTATAAATGTGCCCAGGAGACGACATTATCAGTATATTATAAACGTCTTCATCGCAAATGAACGTGCAGTCGCGCACTTTGCCACTGGGTACCAAAAAGTAATACTGCGGACTGAGGGCATCTTTGGCCAAGTCATATATCTTCACAAAATCAGCCGTTACAAGTGCCAGCTTTGTTTGGGATCCTGGCAACCAGATCGCTTTTATAATAAAATTTCCAGTCTCAAGTTGTGGATGAAGCACAAGATGATCTGATACTGAGCCAGTGGATGTAAACGTAAGCACATGACAGTCTTTCAACCCACACACGGCCAAATAATCCTCGTTACACTGGTTGCTGGATAAAGAAAGAACCGTAAAAGGAATAGGAGCAGAAGCTAGACGAGTTAAAGTTAACTTCCTAGTGGACGAATCGGCTTGCTTGAGCAATGCAGACAATTGTAGAACGGTAATTTTTCCTTTTTCATGAGACACAGCCAAATGCTGGCGACGACCATGTATGGATGACATACAACACATTGCAACCCGTCTTATAATGTGTGCGGACAATAACTGACGTATTGTTTGACCCTGCTCACCCGAATAACTCATGCGAACATTCTCAAACGCGCCCTCTTGGGACCCTAAGGTCGGCACCATCAACTGATCGGTGTGCACATATTTCTTTTCAGCCGAATGGAGCTGCTGAACGGCTTTAAGTGCACGAGCATGACAACCAACAGCGGAAGTACGCGCACATGTCTTTTCTACCACCGGCACTAAAGACTCTGCCAGTTCTAACAACACGCCAGGTATCGAACTACTTCCTAAATAATTATATAACCAATCCTTGGCACCTTCAAGCTGCTTCGCCACATTATTGCCATTTTTCCGCCGGTCTTTGTGTAATATCGTATTTTTTTCTATAGTAATTGTGGGTACGGGAGACGACGCCCTACGTCGTAAAGAACTTGACAAAAGTTGTTCAGGAGCGTAGCCCATTGTATTAGACGTTGTACCACCAGTTCCTCCTGTCTCGTTTGATTGAGGACTCCTTTTCACCAATGCCTGACAGGAGCCATCTTCTTTAGCGCCGCAATCGCAAAAAAAATTGCCATATTTGGCGTAGCTAAGGTCATGACCCTTATGACACACTCGAGCGCAAACTGAACACACACCGACGCCATCAAGCATGCGGCACGTATGACAATGATACCAGTGTTGATTCATAAACTCTTTTTGTGTTATTGTAAATGTACACAGTTTATTACACAGCGAATCTTCGTCCGAATCATCGCCGCTGTCTTCGTCCTCGTTGGTTTCGTCAGGCCACTCAGAATCTACATCTAATGGCATCTCGCTCTCCCATGGTGGGCTTAATGGCCGAATCATAGGGCCTATGATAAAATAAAGATAAACCTTTTTTCAAAAAATATTTATTGATAATGATAACATACCTTGAGCCTGGTTGGTCAGTCCCCCAACAACATCACCCACGTAGTCCATTAAGCAGCACGCCGCATCCAACATGATTGTGCTTCTATTATTGCCCGTACTGCTGTCTTCAGTAGTCGTGGAAGAAGTTGCTACAGTTACTCCAGTGCCGGCTAATTTTTCCACTACATCCTTTCGTGCGAAAAACTGCCGACAAATTTCCAGCCATTCCGCAGTGACAGGAAACAAATGTACGTGGCCTTTCCCTGATCCTGCATCCGCCAACATGGTCATTACAACCATTAGATCGGTAAAACCGACGCCTTCAAGTGCCGGCGACAGAATATGAGAGCCAAGAGGCAGGAGTGCTTTTAATATTGTTAAAGCTACGTCTTCAGACATACTATTCCCTTGCTTCACGATAAATGACGTGAGAGCTTGTAATAATTGGCTGTTTTCTTGAACGAGAGATTTTTGGTCGTCACTGGGAGTAGGAGAAATGTTAGATTCGGTACTTGGCAGCGCTGCTGCTGACGACACCCACTGAACGCCACTTCCTACGTTAGAGTTAGTTGTTGTGTCCGGCTTGTTCGATGTTGCGTTTGGGGTGGAGGCGGGCGGTTTTGCCGAATCTGATTTGGTGGGAACAAGTGTTGGAGTGTGGACTATAGACGACGATGTGCTCGATTCCATGTTATTTGGTCCCAAAATGACGTGACGTAACCAAATCTTACAAAAAAGAAATTAGATGAATGCAAAAAAATCAATAACGCAAAAAAAGACAAGCAAAAAGTACCTGGAGTTTATCACTGTCGACTTCCGCCAACTTGCACATACTACTGCAAAGATAGTTCAAACTGGGATCTGTTGAGCTCTTCTCCGCTGCTTGGAACAATCTATTAAAGAAGTTCAGCACTTTGGTGCTATATTGTTGCGAGATTTGGGGACTGCTGACCGACATCAGAACCTTTACTAAGTCTCGGTCGCCGCTAAAGAATGTCTCCAAAGCCTGCCTTCCCGACGACTTCTCTAACAGCTTTTCATAAAACTTCAGACAACTATGTAGCACCTTTTCGTCAACAACGCTGTTACTAGTAGTAATATTACTGTACCCCACATCCTGGTTTTGAGAAAGCTGTTGCTGAGTGCATCTAGTAATCAATTTGTAAGAGTGCTCCAGAAAGTGAAGATATACACGTTTTTGATGTTCGTCCGTTTCTGTGTCTCCAATCATCTTGTCCAAAGTCTTTGAAACAGTCTCGTGAAGAAATTCGGTGCGCACATCAAGAGTAACAAGCACCAAAAGCTCGATGGCTTTATTTTTTGTGTCAGTATTGTCGATTTTAGGAGCGTGCTGGCAAATAAATTTCACCAAACATTGAAGGAGACGTTTAAGAGAATAGTTTACATTAAATGGATAACTCATTGATAAAGTGGACGTGTGAATTTCTACTATTTTCAGTATGTAACTTTCTGAAGGAATTACGTCATTTAAGTAGGGAGTCTATTAAAAAATAAATAAAAAGGATTAATATACTAAACATTCAACATTGATGGTTATTTCTTACCCAAGTGCACTCCTCAAGAGTCGAAACGCTCCACTGTTGCAAAACGGTGGTGGCAGCAGGTGGTAAAAGTGAGCTCAATTCGGTGGCAAGAGCACAAGTCAAAGTATTTTGGCTGGAGGCAATTGCAAGGACTTCTTGTAGACTTTCAAAATCCTGCAATGTGTACTTTCCAGTTGACTCGCTCTGTTGGACCATACTATGTAATAGAGCCCATCTAAAACAATAATAGCAAATAAAACAACCAAAACAAAATTAAAGCCTTTTTCTATATACCTTGTGCAATGTAGGATAGCTCGCGTTAATCGTAGTACATGGGGTAGTAGTTCTTGAACGTACGTTGCTCCAGAAATGGTGACACCAGAAGCATCCGCGAGGTTGGTTTCCGCTTCGTCTATTAGCGATATCTGTACTTTAGCTAGGACCGAATCCAATATAAACAGATGCCACAAAGGAGGCAAACTTTCCTTAGAAACAGCTCCTAAACAAGTCGTCAACATAAACTAAAATGACAAATTTTGTGGCCACAGTAGATTACCTTTTTTGACATCTGGTGTAAGAGCTATAATGCAGCTTTTTGCAGTTGTGACATCATACTTCAGAGTATTCACCGTTTCCGATACAGCTTTCAGTAATTTCTCAGCAACAACTGTGTACATCCCTTGTTTGACCAAAGCATCTTTCAACCATCTGTTAAAGTTTTTATGTCCAGCTCGAGGGCCCCAAACCAGTGAATGGAGCAAATGGGGTCCTGCAACCAACGTTTCTCCCGTAGAAAGCCTTTCCATATTAGCAGTAGAAGGTGGTAATAACTGCAACAATCTGGCAAAAGAAACAAAATGTATCTCAATATTTTTTAAGGAAATAAACAGTATTTTTGTTAAATTTTTTATTTAACCCACCGCCAACAAATGGAAAAACAATATTGTGTAGCACACAGTCCCAAAAACATCATCTTAGCTGTGCCAGTTCCCGACGTGATGTGCGTTACATTAAGAATTTCAATGAGAGCATCCAAAAGGAGAGGATAGCGCAATTTATCAGGGGTTCCTAAGACGAAGTTGCATGCGAGACCATCGAGTTTTGGGGCATCTTGATTACTAATCTCCACATTCGTCAGCATGTAAAAACAGGGCTTCATTGAAAATTCGTCGCTTCCAGCCAACTTTCGGTAATTATCTTCTATTTCCTTCCATGGCGTAAACATACGCGACATGTTGTTCTCTTTGTCTTTATCAGTATTTAAGTTGGTTGAATAAAACAAATTCCATTGGATCTAAAAAAGTCTTACAGTAATTTACAAATAAAAATAAATTGCACAATATACTGACCTGCTCTAAAAGAATTGCTGGAGCGTCGTACAAATGTTTCATTATATAATCAAAAAGAAGTAATAGTCGTGATAAGTGAAGAAGCTGAAAGTCACGTAAAGGGCCGCCAGCCACTTCCGAGCACCGTAAAACGCCGCCAGCCATCAACAATACTACAGACTTTTTCTGCATCAAATTTAAAGAATGGAACAAATATAGTAGCACTTGAGCATGTTCCACGTTGATATCTACAAAATATAAACATTTCAAACAAAAAATAAAAGGTCTTCAGTTTTTTTTTTATTAATAAATATAAACAAAACTTTACCTTCATTATCAGTGTCCAACGTCGGAGGTGGATTGATCACATTTTCGATAAGAGTGTTAACAACTCTATGCCATATACTAATTACACTCGCTTCTTTCTCGTTCTGGGGTCTTAATAACAATACCTGAAACAGTAAAGACTGTATTAATAAATAATATAAATAAATAAGTAAACAAGCAAAACACGTAATAGATTATTACTATATAATAAATAGCGTTAAATAATAATTATTCCATATTTTTTACCTGAGCCAACACAGCCAGAGATCGTGAATAAACTTGAAGAGGCCACGAATGGGGCACGTCGGTGTTCCACGGTGATATGCCCAAATGAGTTAGCAAACTAGTCTGGAGATGTTGAAGACCGGGATGAGTAATGAGATTGTGGGTGAAACGCGTCAAAGCTCCGGAAAATTCACAATACAACTGTCCCAGGGCCGCACCAAAATACACCGATATCGTTCCTGAAATATTTTACAAATAACACTACATTCATGTTTATTTATTAAGATTTTAATTGTAGCTAAAAGTGCTACTTTTACTCACCGACTTCGGTTCTAGCAGTTTCCCTATCTAAGTCCCTAATGATCGCAGCCAAAATAACCATCTGTTGTTCTGACAAACCCCCTTTGACATAGCGTGTTACATAAGCGCTCTTTGAACACAAGAAATGTCGGTTAAGAAAAACAAATATCTGAGTCGACAGTGAAATGTAGCCATGAGCTTCGCCTTTTTCAGGCACAATCGAATGGCTTCGTTCATCAGCATGTTGGCCAGAACTGCCGGCCTGTTTGCTGTCTTGATTATCTGACGTGGCAGTTTGCTTTGCGGGTTCCGATGTTTCTGGTGGTGCTATGGTTGCTTCAAACCACTGACCCAATATCGGCTCACTATCGTCATCTAAATTAGAAATTTTTATTTAAAAAAAATAAGTCAAATTAAAACCACATACTTACCCTCCGTGGAACTTTCGTCAGAACACATTATCATGTCTTCATAATAAGTGGTAGAATCACTCTGACTGTAAGTATCTCCCTCAGGTGGATGAATCCGTTTCAATGTACAAGCTTTCCTATAACTAACCGTTGCAAGATAAAAAAGTAACTGATTCAAGGGGGCCGCCCCTAATAGTCTAGCCACTCTTTGCAGGGCTGTGAATTGGCCCATAATAGCCAATGGCGCGGGTTCGACCTGTAATGTACATTTAAAAAGCACATTATTCGTTTATGCAAAGCAAGAAATAATAAATAGTAATTTACCTGTAATGTATTACCTCCTCCACCACAAACCTCCAGATACAAGTCCTCAAATAATTCGGATAATAAAGATATTGCCTTGCTGGCAAGAGCCACAGACAAAACACCAAAAGATTGTTGAAACTTGATCAAACTTGACCGAGAAGATCCAGCTTCACGTGTTTTACTAGGACTACGACCTTTTTCGTCCCGTTCTTTAGCGTGCGCACCTTTCTCGCTTGCAACATTCATGCTGTTAGTCAGATGAGATTGAAGACCCGATATTAATACCCACGCCCCAGCCAATAGATGATTTTGGTAAACCTAAAAACGTAATAATAAATATTTAGTTAAATAAAATCTTAAAAGTAAAATAACTCAATGTTTTTAATTTGTGACTGAAATTATTAATATTTCCTCCATTAATTAAGTCAATAGATTAGTCAATTTCTTACATGTCCTCCAGCTCGTGTGGAGTTCTTAATCGTATTACCAACGAAGGTGAATATGTTGAGAGATTCTTCGACGAGGGCAACCGCGTTTGCATCAAGATCTTCATCCTTCACAGCTTGTGCTTGAGCAGATGTACACTTAGGAGACACTGCAGGGCCTAACGATAACATCGGGGTTTGCTGCAGCTTGTGCAACTGCACATTGCAACACTGCCATACTCAAGCTGCATAGTTTGTCCAATTTACTCGGAGTTAAAGGCTCGAGGACAGGCAGATTGATTGCTGAGGACGCCAGGGAAATATCAGCCATTGTTGAAGGTAAACTTAAAAAGAAATTAAATACATCAGGAAATTTTAAAATCACTGTAAGTTTTTTTTTTATTAAAAGTAAATCATTTATACAAAAAAAAGTTTTTCATTACCTGCTCCGAATAACAGAAGCCTCAGAGTGTGTAGTTGGTAAACTAAATGGCTTCCCAGCCAAAGCCTCTTCTACTTTTGTACGGGCACGTTTAATGGCAGGCAAACTCAGGCACAGATCAGCCAAGGTATCGCCTGCTCTTAGTGCTTGCAAACTTTCGGTGTTAGCCACCAAGAATAGCTTCTGAAATAAAAGAAAAAAAAATCAGTAACGTTCTTTTTATGTAAGACAAACAATTTACATTTATTTCTGTCGTGGGATCACTATTTGAGACTGATTCGTTGACATTAGGTTGACTTGAACTTGCCTCTGAAGTGACAGTGTGACCATCCCTCAGAGGCATGGTAAGTTGCTCAAATATACTGACTGATAGATCAGTTCTGCTTTTAGAACTGTCCTGTTTGTTGGAAGTTTCCTTGTCTGTTCCTAAAAAAATAAGTTTCTTTACGTTCATTTATAATAATACAATAAAATTAAAACAAATAAAATTATTAGAAAATGATTCATTCAAGTTATGAATAATTCCCTTACTATGTAACATTCATTTGTTTTTTATTTTTTTTAACTAACGCAAAAGTATTTTAAAGAAACTGTTAGCATATTCGGTTTTTGCTTCAAGCTACTACCAGCAGGACCAAATTAATACCAACATTCAACATGAATAAAGTTTGCAACTTAATCTTAATTTATATATGTTCAGCCCTGATGGCAACAGCTACTTTCAATATCCAAATAAGCTATAAAAAAATATTATAATCATTGACATGCTGTAGAAGTACAAAATATACACATTAAGTAAATTCTAATATGATTCAAGTTTCATATCTGAAGTAAGAATAATTATTTAAACTAAAAATACTTTAATAAATTGATGTTTCATATAATCACAATTAGGTATTGTTTATTAAATACATTGTAATATTCCCTTATCTCTCATAATTATAAACAAAACCCCAATTTCATAATAAAGCCAACACATTGTATTTAAAATGTGTGTGACTTCTAGAAATAGAAGTTTTGCACTGAATATTTATTATACATACAATTAACAACTAAAAGTGGTTAATAACTTAAAATGGCATACCTGAAGGAGAATGTCCTGTGACTGTATCTCCTTTCATGGTGTCGGTTAACACAGATACTTCATCAGATGATAAAAATTCTGTTCCTAAACACAATGCTTTTATTGCTTTCAAAAACTGTTCTGCCTGTAAACTGCTAGGATTGCCTTCCCGACTGACTCCTTGCAAAGTACTCAGCAAATACTTAAGCAGAACACGACATGCAGCATTCACTACTTCCAGTTGACTGACAGTTACTAAAACAAAACAAGCAAGAATGAAATTAATTATAAGTGTAATTAACAAATTTAATTCAATGCCAACGGCAGAGTAAAATCGGTGCCATTAAAAATTAACGGAAACTAAATGAATTTTTTGATACTAAAGGACACTTACGTCGGCGGGCATTGCTGGTTATTAAAGATACGGCTAACACCACAAAGGAATTATAAAATGATTTATTACTGTCTTTGTAACGTAGAATCTCACTTTCGCTAAAAAAATAAAAAGAACACGGAATGTCAAAAATATGGGAAAAAAATAATGCGCAATTTTACACAAAAACGATGACACAAACGCGTTCACATCTTACTCACTTTTTTATAATTGCAGAACATAATTCAATCACATCCGCTTTATTTCCTTTTCCAAATTCTGTAGATAAAAATGTTTTTATAACAGCAGACCATTCTACTCCACCACTGCTAGCGGCCATGACGCCATTTGTAATTTTTTTAATTGACAAATAGTGACATTACTTTTTTAAGGATTATTTCCCGAAATTCTAAAATCCATAAAAACTGAAATAAGCATGAAGATAAATCCACAAATCGTATCATCTCACTTCTTATTCTTTAAATTCCTTTCAATTTGCCCCATCAAAACACAAAACCCTTTTCGATTTAATTATATAATTAAACAGAAACTCAGCAACTTAAACTAACCATAACCCAACCTTGATGAGGCACAAATGTCAAATAGTCATCTAACGAAATCCCATTGTGCTTTGTATTTGTAATTTTATATCGTTAGAAAACGATTAATTTTCTATTAAATACGCATGAAAATCAATAATTTCTTTTTGAAAATGATCCTTATTAGTTTATTTATAGGTTATATTCATAGATCTTTATGTTTATAGATAGTTACTCTCCCGTAGTGTCTATTGGACCGCGGACGCACTAACATAAAAATACATAATCCTATCTACTCCTGATAACACTATTAAAAAATGTCGAGTTTAACACTAATATAATTAATATACGGTAAAATGTAAGGATGCTTGATATTTAAAATGACCACACTTTGCTGTGGCTCATGTCACCTGCTTTGATAGATAGAAGCAATATGGATAAATGGAAAGTAGATGACCCACACTGCAGCACTCTATGCGGGTTGCAGAGGAGAAATCAACAATAAATTATACACCAAACCCCTGCTTTAAAATACGCTGCTATGAACGTCTAATACAGATTACTTATTTGAATATATAGACTAATTTTCCATTTTAAGTATGTATTAAAGTGCATTTTTTGTTTTGTTCTAACTACACTATTTTCATATTAAATATATACATATTTTTGGTTATATTTTTATTACTTTCTATTCCTTCACTGCAAATGCACCAAATTCGACAAATAGATATATTTTGTAATCTTAAAATTAATAGCAATAGTGTGAAAAGGTATGAGGAATATAACTAAAAAAAGTACAAATAATTTATTTTTATCACAAACCTTTCATATCAATAATATTGTGTATAAATCACAAATGCATTCTACCCTACAATTAACAATTATCCTTACAATTTTCGTTTTTCTAGTGCTTATTAAAAAAAATAAAAAATACTTTTATATAGGTACTTAAAATTATGTAAAGCTCATTTTACTATAAAATTACGATAACTTAAACAACGCAAAAAAAGCTTATAAGAGAATTCTATAATTTTATGTTTAAGTTACTATTTAAAAAAATAAATCATGTGGTCCTTTTTTACTAATTATCCTTTAAGACTCATAATAATCTTTTAAAAAGGAATTTTCAAAAAAATAATACTGAAACGTCTACTTCGCTTATTCAATGATAAAATGCTGCTAGTTTCAATGCACGGTTTAAAAAATAATAAACGCGACAACATTAAACAGTCTTTAAAAATAGTCTTTTCATTTTTTTTTTATACATATGTATTACCAATTTTTAATGAATATTCTATTGCAACTATATCAACCACCGTTTCTAAGGAATTCATATGAAAAAGGAAAACGTGAATGAAAAAGCGAGGATGAAGAAATGGAAAATCCCAAAAAGAAACAGAATTTAGGAGACAAAACGGTCACTGCATAAATAAATACTCAAAATTGAGCTGCAAAAAGTTATCAAGGAAAATTTCGTTACTTATATCAGTTCGAGAGAACCCTTTAGCAACTCAAATCACCAAACACGTAATTGAATGGCTGTCTATAAATTTGCAGAGTAATAGCTAAATTTAAAATTAAAGAAAAACTTATCACATTGTTAACCCTCAACTTACCTTTTTCAAACCGTATTTAAGAAGAGCTATGAGCAGTAAGGATAGAAAGAAAACAAATCGCAGATCCTGGAATTCTCTTACGTTCCTTTATACTGTCCGTTTATCGCATGAGGACTGCCGCTGTTATCCAAATGTTGTGTTGTCGCATAGTTGCCGACTGATATAATACAGGCGCCTGCACGACCAGATATTAAAGGCGACAACTTCGTCCACTCGTTACTGCGTGGGTCGTACTTTTCCACCGAGCGCAGATAATTGTTACCATCGTAGCCGCCAGCGGCAATTAAACAGTCGCCGAAAAGACAAGCTGCTACGGCGTCTCTTTTACTGGAAAGGGAAGCTACGATGGTCCACGTGTCCGTACCTGGCACAAGCAAAAAGACATATTTTAGAAACAAATCTTCAAATATCATATAACAAGTTACTGTTATTTGCTTGCGGCTTAAGGAAAGACAGCATTTTTATTTTTACAAATTAGTAAGTAATAACATTATTGGGTTAATTTTAAGTCAGCCACAGATTTAAGAAAAGTGTTAGTTGAGAGTTTATATAAAAAGAAAGAAGCCGTTCATTTAAAAAAATATTACTTGGATCGTATCGTTCCACGCAGTCAAACCGCGAAGCAGCAGGATTATTAGCTGGAGCATCTTGACCGCCCATTGCATAAAGATAACCATTGGCCACAGCTACTCCTACTCCACCTCTTCTTCTTGACATTGACGCGCACATTGTCCATTTGTTTGTGTGAGGATCGTAGCATTCGACTGTACGCAAACACGACGCCCCATCACGTCCACCGACGGCGTACAATTTACCATTAAGCACGGCTACGCCTGCTGAGCAACGTTGACTCTGCATCGGCGCAACCAGGCTCCATGTCCGTGCAGTTGGATCCCATCTAATAATAAGCCATAAAGAATGTAATTACAACATTTTAAGCGATTAATCATCAATTAAAGATCAAAGGACACGTTGTACCTTTCCACGGTATTCAAATAGCTCCACCCATCGTGACCACCTACTGCATAAAGTGGCCCGCCCAGGACAGCCACACCCAAGCCATGACGATGGGTATTCATGGGCGACAATTGAGTCCACGTACTCGTCTCCAAGTCCAAACATTCCATAGTGTTCAATGTCTTTAACCCATCTCTTCCACCCACAACAAGTAATCTAAAAACGAAATTTAAAGGAGGATATTTGTAATTTCTTTTGTGTAACTTACTTAGTATCTCCCATAAGCGAAATGCCGAATTGTAATCTACGTCCACTCATATGATATCCCGCGGACCAGGTGTCACTCTTGGGGTCATAGCTTTCTATGGTAGTAGCGCCTTTAGTTTTGTCCATGCCTCCAACAACCAAAATTCTTCCAAGCGTGGCTTTGCGAGGTTTAGTGCGTGTTGTACTCATTAAAGACCTTCTTTCAGGGAGTAAATGCCATTTCATTGCTTCCATTATTAATTTTTGGCATGTCTGATCCAAATCAACAACTGGTTCAACCTGATCAGCCAAAAATGCCGGTTCCAACAAAGGCAATTTCACTAAAGCCAAAAGTCGAGACAGATAAACTCTTCTAATGCCTACATCATGATTTATCCAGCTCATTAGGGCATGAAACACCTGCTGTTCTGAAGTCACGTTAAGATCATCGCTGGATAATAAGGCGCTTATCTGGTCTACACTTAATTGAAGGAATTCCTGATTTCTAATAACCTTTAAAAACAATGGAAAAAAAGAATTATGCCTAATGAATTGACAAAATACATTTAAAAAGCATTACTTGAACAAAATGTTGACTAGTATAAGCATTAGCCTGCTGTAACAAACTGGTACAATTCTGATGTTCTGCAAAAACGGCGATACCAAGACAATTACTAGGATGTAATTGGTGAGCTAGAAAACGTGAACAAGCTTCGGTAACCTCACGCAGTTGCATCAAACAAGCTGTTGCTAATAGTGTTTCAACATTGTCTTCTCGTATTTCAATAGTACCAGTATAACAGTAATTAACAAGAGAAAAGAGGACATCTCCATTCACGTTTTGAAGTGTTATTTCCGGTTCAGCAGTTTCCCTCATGTTGCTAGTGAACATAGCCGAAAAATATTCACTGGCAGCAGATAAAACTAATCTAAATAGAAATATGTATTCACTTTTGACAAGAACATGTAATCATAAAAAAATGTGTATGCAAAATCATACCTATGTGCTGGAACCCTCCTTCCATTATTTCCAGCAATTAGCACTACGTCACAAAGCTTTCCTGCTTGTAAATAATGTTGCATGCAAGAAAGACTATGTTCCGCATGGCCCTCACTTCGAAACTGTTCATCTTGGGAGGTAGTAGATGTGGTAGAAAACAATGACAGTCTGCTAAAGTCTCTGGGAAGGTCTTCACCCCCAGTCAAACTGCTTGTACCTGAAAGAGATTCTCTACTAGGGCTTCCAATACTTCCACTTACAGACATCTTATTGTTTTAACACTAAACAAAGTCAAGTCACCAAGTCACACAATTCTTTTAAAGTCGACCAAAAGAAAGTTCTTTTGATAAAATTTCTATTGAATATATTAATAGTGAAGTTTTTATCAAGTACAACTTTCAACTTGCACAGAAACAAAACACATTTTAAAAATTCGAACAAAGAAACACGAACACTATTTAATCTGATTTTACTAATTTCGCACTAATTAATCACTTCTATTTATGATGAGAGAAAGCCTGATTCTCCTGATTTACATACTATTAAAAATACTTTTCTTATAATTGCAATAGAAGGGTTGTTTTTTATGACAATAAACTATGAAACTAACTTATTCATTGTTCATTTACTTATCTATGGTTCCTTACCGTTCATAAAAAGGTACACAAAGCTAGTGACTCTAGACACAGCAACCTAGATTAGTTCTTTGGTTCCATTAGTCATGATTAGTTCATTTGTATTTCACCAATCCAATTTCCATACTCCTCAATTCATCATCTTCCATATTCTAATATTCTAATCCAACTCCATACCATGCTAAATATTTAACATAGATATTTAAACAAAATGAATTTGAAGTATATACATGGAAATCACTTCAAGCAAAAAACTGTTAACAATAAAAAACATGAAATACGAGAGCGTAGGACAGTCACAATAAAGATTATTACACAATCAGGTGAAAAGGATTAAGTAACATGAAGTGTATACTAATTTTTAATGCACTAAATGATGTAGTATTTTTAAAATACAATAAGGAATTTTTAAATCACATCAATACATATGCAAAAACACAAGGCTTATTATCTGAAAAGGTAAAAGGAATATTTTATTTAATGTATAGTATATAGCATGGTACTGTACTTGTAGTCAGAAGCGGAAGAAGAAGTTAGCCTAAATGTTATAGTACAAATATTCTCCCCTCTTATTACTTCCCACCTTGTAATGAACTGTGAATTTAGAAATACCTATGATTCTATTGAATGTGGAGAAGGAATTAAACTAGTATTTAAAGAGGTGCATAATCATCTGTATATCCTTATTTACATATATTTAGATTAATTAACAATTTAAAACAGATTTAATTTATTTTAGTGCATGGGGCATTTGTTTGTTGCTATCAGCAAAAATACTATTTCCAATATAAAAACATGGCAAAGATGGTGCATAGCAATTGTAAAATTTGTTTGCTGTATAAACATCGACTTGTAAGTTATGTTATATCATATTTTACAAAAATAAATTTAAAGATCTTTTTTAGACTTAGAAATAAATCTTATTATTCTATACTAGCTGAAAGTTTAATAGAAAGTTGGGAAAATGTAAGCAATGTTGACCAGTCTATTAAATTGGAAGCTGTAGAGCAACTTATTATAAATTCTGATTTAAGCTCTGCAACTCATGTAATTCTTAAGAACACTGTGGAACAGATTAAGTTTCGCAAAGTCCATGCTTTAATTATAGTTCAAAATAAACTCTTATCTCTCTATTCTAGGTATGACACCTTTTAAATAATTTTAGGTACTTTTTCTTAACTCATTTTTTTTTATTTTAGTCAAAATGCAAGTGAATTATCTTCTGCAGACCTGTTACTATTAATTTTGTTGAACAATTTAAAAAAATCTCAGTTAACAATGCCTCCTATTTCTATGGAAACTCAAATAAGTCTAATGGAAAATGAGACTTATTTTTTACAAGACAGCAACTATTGTTCATCATCTATACAAACTAACTTTGAAGATAACTACAGTTTTTACGTATTTCTAGCTGGTTGTAAACCAGACCCCACATGTGTGCCCCACATAATTCACTTTATCCCCATAACAGACGAAATTCGGTTAGTAATCCTCATCGAATCGCCAGGGATTTCTTCATCATGTATAGCCACATATGACACTTTCCTACACCTGAACGTTTTGCAAAACTTACAAAATCAAAGAAATTTTGAAACAATGAAACTAGCTATGCATAATCTAGAAATAGCCGTGAATATTTTAAATAGTAAACTTAAAAATTTGAAAACACAAAACATCGAAATAAATTACAAAATGGTCATGTCCAGATGGAAATCAACTAAAAAAGCCTATGATGATCTTTTTAAATACGAATCTGACGATTCCTTTTTAAAATCCGAATTAGCTCTAAGTAATTTCGCGGATGTTATAAAAAAGTTGTTCGACGCCATAGGGTTTGATTACAGTCTGCTGAATAGCACCAAAGCACTCATAAAAGATGCTGCAGATGCTGTTAGAGGAAAGTTGTTGCCCTTCAACGATATGTTCAAAGTGAAAGCTCTGAAAAATTTTTCTTTGGGATCATATCCTTTCCCTATATAAAATTGTTTAATTGCATTTTACCGCTTGTTTGTATATTTTTCTTAATAAAATATTAAGTACTTGGAACAGTTCCCAGGGCTTGTACACTTTATTTATATAGACAGAACTAGTCATCGTGTCGTGACTCCTGGTTTAGATATCAGTATCAACGACGAGGCAAATGAGGAATTCAAAAAAGAAGTATGAGAATCTTTTGTTCATTGAAATATTTGGAAAATTATTCATTACTTTTTTAAATAAAAAATTATTATTCTCAATATGTTCAGGGAGGAAAAGTACTAATGTTTATTTACAGGTATGGAAAATGATTGAATTTTGTCAAAAACATCTACAGGAAGGTTACTTATCATTACTATGGAAAAATCTGACCTTTACGTTTGCATACTTCCTGTGGTTCGAAGATGTAACCGGAGAAGTCTTAAAACCTGCAAACGTTTCTGAAGCAATTAAAAAAATTTCCAAACCGGGAATAATTAATGGAGACTTTTATTAGTAATGGAATACCTTTTTTTTGCACCATAAATATTTGTTTTAATAAATTTTTTTTTTGTTTTTAGCAAATTAAAGCAAAGTTGTTTCCCAAAACTATCTCCCAATAAAGTACGATGTTACGAGTTATACAGCGTTCATCTAAAAATAGCAGCCCCTTCGCTAATTTTGGATCATATGAGAAAACTCACAACCACCGTTTGGGAAATAAAGGGTCAGTCAAATAACGCAATTGACTTACTTTAAACGGGTATAAACCTAATGTTTCTAACAATTAGAAGTTATTATATAAGTATAGTCTGGTATCATTAATTTTAAACCAATGAAATTACGTCATCTTTATTGTATTAGGTTATATGTAAGTTACTATAAATTATAATAAAAATGCAAACACTGTTGACAAATCCCTAAAGTACCAATAAAACCTACATATGGTACAGTACTGTACCTCCCTTAGTAAAATATAAACATTAAAACTGTTTGATAATTGTTAAAAGTTTTTACATTATAAATAAATAAATATTTTCTAAATATCTGTTTTAACTGAAATTTTATTTTTAAAACAACTTTGTACATAAATGGTAACGCCAATTCCTAAAATTGCAGTTTTCTCTTAAGATTAATTGTCCAAGCAAACATGGATTTAAAAACATTAAATATATATATATGTAATAACATATACATATATAATAATGAATCAAATTAAACAAAATATAAATGTTAAAAAAAAACAGCCAAAAAAAATATTATTTTCTTAAAGTATAGTACAAACTCGGAACTGGAAGCTTACAAAAGTAAACTTCGTTTTTCAGGAAACATGAAAAGAAATTCTATTCTTAACTTCTCTATTCTCTAGCATTTTTATTATAATTTATCTTATTAAACCACGTAAATTGTAAAATCTCTATTACACTTGAGCCATTACTTTTTGAACTATTTTGGAGTCTTACTCCTTGATCTTGTTTGCATATTGATATCTGTATTTACCCAAGCACTGTCTTTCTTTATGGTACTGCTTAGGTCTTTTTTAGCACTCTTTGGACCTTTAAGTTTTATTCTCTGTTCAGAAATATTTGTGACTGTTTCAGATATTCTAGGAGAAATATCGGTATTTATATTTTCATCAGTTCCATTAATTAAATCATTGTCCAAATTATTACCGACACTACAGCTGTACTGACGCTTCCACTTTAAATTCTGCTTGAGCTGTTTAACTTCTTCCTCTAACTCAAACAATTCTTTTTCAGATTCATCTAAATTTAAAACCAAGTGATCAATGTGCTTTTGTAAGGCATCTTGTATTTTAGATGCAACTATAAGTCCCTGTGAAGTCTCTAAATCAATATTCAGAGACCTTACAATTTTATTAAACTCTTCAGGCAGAGTTTCAGCTATTTTATAGCAATCATTTTTCTGGCTTAAATTTATAATGTGTAGAGGAATTGATTGATAACAGCCATTGCAATGCCTAATAAATGTTTGATAAAAGGAATGTGTTGAAAAATTTTCTGAATTGTCACACATTAAAACACACAGCGAAAATAAATTACCAAATCGATTCACTAACTGTTTATGAATAATTTTCTCACGCAACGTCAGCTTAAAACCATTGCTTTTCTTGTATTTATACCATGCTACAACTTTAGTTGCATTGTCTCCTAAGAGTTCAGTCAGTCTTTGGGCGTCAACTTTCCCAGCTCGATTGTAAAAACTACATTGTTGTGGACAGGGCAAAACAGAATTAATTCGTATAACTTTCTCAATATTTACTACTTCTTGATCTGCGTCAGTTACTTTACTCCTTTCCGTTGTCACAATTTCTCCTAACAAGAAACCCTCCTAAGGATAATATTAATAAACTAAGGTACAATATACATTTGGGCGTTTTTTTATTACCTGATCGTAATTAGATTTGACATTCTCGTATAAAAGTAGAGAAAGGGCAAATCCAGAAACTGATACACTCACTGTTTCCACCATTTTTTACAATTGTAAAAGTTTTTATCTAAGTTTAAATAATAATGAAAACATTAAAATATTGTTTATACTTTTTTAGGTTGACATTTGATTGACATGGCACCATCTTTGTATTAGGCGCTAACTTCATACTGTTCACCTTTGAATAGGAGAGTTTAATTAGCCGTAGCAAAATTTGAAACTTCAATTATTTGGCGGCAAAAGTTTTTCGTATTCTCTTATTTTGTAACACAAATATATTTTTCCAATTACTTTTTATTAATTAGTCATTTGAATATAAATTCATTTAAAATATTACAAATTGATACGTTTTCGCCTTTGATCAAATGAAAATTATTAATAAAAACGTATTTTGTAGGATATTAATAATTAATAGTACGTTAGGTTTCTTGCAAGAAAAAGTCGGTTTTGGAAAACTGAACCATTCAAAATCGATAATACGTTTTATGACCTGTTTTTTTTTATAAAAAGAAGAAAATAATAAGGTAACAAAGCAAACAATTAAGTTATAACATTTTATTTGCGGCTAATTGCGATTTCGCACCGCACATCCTTGATATACATACACAAAACAAACTTACGCTGTAAGCGCTAATGCGAAAAAAATGTAGTAACTTAGACCTGGTTAAATCGCGAGACTTTATTTTCAGAATATTCGCCTTATCAATGTAATTCGTCGTCAAACAGCGCCGGTAATATAATCTACGAGTTATTGGCAAAACGAGTACTTTTTAAATAAGTGAATGAATATAGACGGTTGACGAGAAGTGTTATCAATATTTTCAAAATAGAAAAACGTTAAACAACCGATTGTTTAGTAAATATACGTACGTTATAATCTTCATTCGTTTACAACTCTGCAATTACTAAATAAAAACCGACAACTTCGGACTGATAATAACGTTGTGTCCTAAGATATTTACGAAATATAAATTACATAAAGTGAATTGTTATATAAGTAATTCTGTGAAAGTAAGAAAAAATGGTATTAACGGCGGTAAATGGGGTAAGTTTCTCAAACATTTTAAATAGGTATAATTTGTGCGCCAATTGTGTGCGAATATACCTGTTGTTAAAGTGACGAAAAATAAAAATTAAAGCGATTACGAGGAAACAAGAAAATAAATTTTATTTTTCATTTTTATGTAATAGCTGCATGTAGGTAATATAATAAAATCGTCACATACATACGTAACAATGTTGCGTTTATTTTTAACACACAAAATGCACTAACCTTTGAAATGTCGCAAAAATCGTAGGGTACTTGCCAAAATACCTGCTTATAGAACGCATTATATGATGCTTGAAATATTCGCGAATTGAAAAATGAAAAGAAAAAAAAGATAGAAAGGATCAGGTTTTAAAATGGTTTTGAAAGTCGAACATCATATTATTATATTATTAATATTAATAACTGGCCTTTAGACGCGATTTTGTCCCGGTAAAAACTTTTTAATAGTTTATAATTAATACAATTGTTAATAATTCAATAATTTAAAAAGAGTAGCCCAAAATATACCCGACAACCTCCCCTTTATGCCTTTAAAGTTCAATGAAAATAGCTTCAGTCGTTTTATTTCCGTATAATTTCCCAGTAATTTCGATAATGTAAACACATTTTCTTTGAGTGAAATTTTTACTAGTTTATAAATAGATATTGTACAGCATTAGAATAGCTGACGATTACTTATTTTAACCACAAAAGCTTTGTAACATACAATTAATACCGATGAATTATAATATTTAATCAACTGTATAATAAATAGACAGCTAAAAGAGCCTAGATCTCCGTACGTTTATTAATTAAATAAATCCAGTCAAATAAACTTTGTTGTTACAAATACGCAAGAATTTATCGCAACTAAAACCCAAAACTACATTATTAGATAACCTTCTACAGAGCAATTGAACTGTAAAAAGAAATGTTAAAATAAAAAATATATATTTGATTTAACTATTTAATAACAAAAATACTGTCGAACTTCGATATCTCGAATCATCCAGTGACGCAAAAAAAATTGAGGTACGGAGACTTCGAGTTATTGAATAATACAAATGTATGCAGTGGCGGATTTACACATTTGCCGCCCGTAGGCTATTCAAAATTTGCCGCCCCTACTGACACCTGCAATTCTATACCCTAATTCACAATCAATTTTTTGACAATGAAATTGCAACTTTATGATTGTATTATATTTTTATAAGACTAATCAACAAATATTGATACGAATTCATTAGAATTAAAAATGTAAGAATGTTAAGAAGAACTTTCGTTGAATCGATATTTACAACTTTTATTCATTACAATATTTTCATTATTGTTTTTTTTAATTATCATCATTCTAAGAAATGTATAATATTTATGAAATTCTGTGCAACAATATGCAATTTTTTACGTACAAATTTATTAAATTTTTATTCTACACTCAAACAGGTTGTTAATATCATCAGAAATATCAATAGAAAAGTATTAATTTTCCACATATACAGGGTTTTTCAAGTTGATGGGCTATTAGAAGTATGAATTAGTAGAAGGAATTCAATTCTAAAACTTGGGCTCATCTTGTGATTGTTTATGCCGCATTTTTTTAAAATACTCTCAAGTTCGATTTACATCCGGTTATACTGGAAGTCGACACCGACTTTGTTATTTTAAATGGAATGGTACATTTTTTACGCTGAATTCGAATAAAACGTGTAATTCTAAGGTAAGTTTGATAATCAACTTGTACACCTACGACGATCGGTTTCTGAGTTAATTTAATTTATATAAAAAAAAAATCGCTACCGCAACCCAAATTATAAAAAATCATAACTTCCACAAAATACGACTCAGACTGTTGAAATTTTTACTAGTAATAGCTGAATATTAGTGCTAACGCCTTGACAAAATTGAATTAAACAATTTATACAGGGCGTTCAAAACAAAATTCAAAAATTGAAAAACCTCAAACACGAATTACCTCGTTTTTTCAAATGGCACCTACTATTTTTTATTTTTTCAATCGATTCCTTTTTTTATCCTCTTTCGATCTATATGGATACTTCCTATTTTAAGTAATAATTCAAAATTATTCCAAAATTTTCAAATAAAATAGGAAGTATCCATATAGATCGAAAGAGGATAAAAAAAGGAATCGATTGAAAAAATAAAAAATAGTAGGTGCCATTTAAAAAAACGAGGTAATTCGTGTTTGAAGTTTTTCAATTTTAGAATTTTATTTTGAACGCCCTGTATAAATTATTTAATTCAATTTTGTCAAGACGTTAGCAATAATATTCAGTTATTACTAGTAAAAATTTCAACACTCTAAGTCGTATTTTGTGGAAGTTATGATTTTTTATAATTTGGGTTGCGGTAGCGATTCTTTTTCTATAAATTAAATTAACTCAGAAACCAATCGTCATAGGTGTACAAGTTGGTTATCAAACTTACCGTAGAATTACACGTTTTATTCGATTTCAGTGTAAAAAATATACCATTCCATTTAAAATAACAAAGTCGGTGTCGACTTCCAGTATAACCGGATGTAAATCGAACTTGAGAGTATTTTAAAAAAATGCGGCATAAACAATCACAAGATGAGCCCAAGTTTTAGAATTGAATTCCTTCTACTAATTCATACTTCTAATAGCCCATCAACTTGAAAAACCCTGTATATCTATATAATATTTGTTATTGTTATTTTTAAGCAATTTTTTTTTGGAACCCATTTCTCTTCGAATAGATATATCTTTAAGTGGTGAAACATATTACACATTAATTAAATAATGTGGATGGACCTAAAGAAAACAATATGGCAATAATTACTTTAAAAAATAGGTAAAAATACTAAATTTAAAATGTAATACTTAAACGCCATTGGAATATTTTAAAAATTCAAAATCACTGTAGTATATTTTATAAATAATCGTTTAGTAATTTTTCATATACAGACGTTAGTGTATTCAGTATACTGTATAGCACTAAAATATTGTAATTTTTGTTGATTTTTTGAGCCTCTTTTTTTTCCGTGTATAAGACAATAATTTTTTTTTATTTCTGTAAAACAAAAAAATTTTTGAGCAGTTTGTCGCCCCCTAAAATCTGCCGCCCTAATAGGCTCTAGCCTATTCAGCATGCTGGTAAATCCGCCACTGAATGTATGTGTTTATTTTTTATAAAGTTTTTAAAGACAAATAATCGTAGAAACTAAAGCTGCATAGTACTGCCATTAAAAAAAAAGACGTTAAAATCCTACATTATTAAGGGAGTCCCCCAATGGTCCCCCAGAAAATTCGACTTATCGAATTTGGCACCAAATATTATAGGTATCCCAGTTTTCAAGATATTCGAGTGGGCAAATAGAAGTTCGAGAGTTCGAGTTATCAAGTAAAAATTACACGTATTTCTCATAGTTGATATTACGTATTGCCAATAACCAATTTGACTTGGCTTATCGACGTTCGAGTTATGCAAGTTTGGCTGTAACATTTTCGTAATTTATCCTTACCTTTTTCATTGATTTCAAGTAGGGGTGTGAAGTATAAATTTACATTTTCACAATTTTAATTTCTTCATAAATTTAAAAAATGTCTTACGACGATTATGCAAAGTTTCACATGTTTTTGTATTTTCGTAAGGCATTTTTTAAATTTAAAAATAAATGGAAATTGTGAGGACGAAAATTTATACTTAAAGGGGTAATCACTGCCATAAAAGTAACAGCCCCTATTTAAAATCGATAAAAAGCAAGTGTGATATTTACTATTAAATAAATCTTTTAACCCAAATCATATCCAATAATGATCCCTAATTTAAAAAAAATACAAATTTATAACATACAACTCGAAAGTTCTAGAAGAATTTTTTTTAATTTTCGGACGCCACTGGATTGAAGAAGAAGCCTTCGCTCCTCTACATTGATCGATCAAGTTCAGTACTATTTTTACAATGGTACTCTCATGTAACTTCACACATTCTTCTTCTGTCTGAGATAAAATAAAACTGAATTCTTTAGAATTTATTCGTTCCTGCAGTTCTCATAAGAAGTTGAACAGATTAAAAAAATATGAAAAACGTCCGCCTTTGTCAAATGAAACTGTCAATTTGATGGAGACGCCCGTCACCGACGGCGCAGTTCCATCGTCGGAAAGCGACGAAATTTCAAACAACAACGAATTAGTAATAACCGCATCGGAACCTATAATCATCCGGGGTAACGGTAACTTTACCCTGTTTGGTTTGAGCAACAGTTACCCTGTCGAGTTTCCGCAAAAACTTAAGAGTCGTTTGGCACCCGAAGAATACACCGAAACCATTTTTAAAATTAACAAAATATTGAAGAAGATGTTAGCCCACAATTTCAGGTGAACACTCCCCTAATTCGTATGTTTTACTGATAACAGAAAAATCAAATTAGAAATATTTTTTATTTCGTATCTACACGTACACTATATTTCGTTTATAACGACGATTAAAGGACTATATCCGGAAGTCGCTATATAAAAAGAAAGAGAGAATATTGAAAGAAGGAAATTAGGCAAGAAAAGTAACCAGTAACTGATTCTTAGATTTAACTTGATCAACCTTAACATTTATAAACAATCTGTGAATGTAAACGAAATATAAAAAAGTTTTGTGTTTAGACTTGGTCGTAATATCAGTATGAGATTTCTAGCATCTTGTAATTAATAGTTCATTAAAATTAGTCGCTTAAACCGAAATCGACGTTACATCCGAAGTCGTTACAGCCAAATTTTCTTTTTAAATTACTCCTTAAATTTAAGGGACTATTGTGTTATGTCGTTATAACCAAAAGTCGTTATAAATGAAATCCACTGTATATGTAGGTACAGCTTCCTATTTCTAATATTAAAAAAAAAAAAAACGGTTTCAAATTTTGATAGTTTTTCAGATGGCTAATTTTTGGTTGCATCTGTTGCTGTTGTACAGCCGGATGCTCTTTACTACCGGTTGTTTGTTTAAATAAACGCGTATTACAATCGATCAATAAACTATTGGATTGGGAAAACAACAGATTGTATTATAGACTGGGATTTTCATGGAAAATTGAACAGCAGAGGTTCGAGCATTTCAATGAGTACGTTCTCGTACTGGAAGAATTGCCCAAAGTCCATGTTTACAAACCCGACTGACCATAAGACATTTTTTTATGTAACAAAGGAAAACTTAATGTCCCGAAAACTAGCGAACTTCTATGTACGTCTATTTTAAAGATTACACTATCTCTATACCTAATATGATTCTAAATATGTATTATTATTTTATTGACACTCACAATCAGATATTTGTAAAGATAGAAAATAAAATAATATATGTGATCACCCTTTATGTTGTTAAAATGATTACTTATGCCTGCACTGAAAATTAAAATAAAATAAGGAAAAAACAAGTGCGTTCATAATAACTATCAGTAGGAGGTAAGAGGGTTGTTAGGTAAATAAGACAAAATGAGCAGTTTTAAAGGATATTTTGAATTCGCTTACATTATTTTTTTTTTCTAAAAATTGCCTAAAACTTCAAATAAAAAAAACATAAGATCGAAGAAGTCAGTCTCAGCCTATTTATAAGACACAGTTACTTCATCAATCATTATTAGTTTGTTGATTCAAGTAATATGTGTCTGATATGCACTATATTGTTGTTTTTTAGTTTAAAGTTTAAACGAAAATTCCGACCACGAGATTACCGCCTTAGTTTACGTGATTTTTTTTTTATACATGCCCTAAGTACAATTTCACTTTTAAGCTTATCATAAAGCGATAGGACTCGTTTTACGATGTAATTACGCTCATTTATAATACCAATTAACGTGACAAACAAAACAGAAAATCAGAAAAATAACCAAAACATTAAAAAATGTAACAACTTAATTTATTATTTTGTTATTATATTGCTCCGTAATATCCGTAGGAAAATTATTGTTATCAGTTATTGTTTAATTATATTAATCTTTATTATCGTTATCATCCAATATATAAAATTCTCGTGTCACAATTTTAGTTATCATACTCCTCCGAAACGGCTCGACCGATTTTTATGAAATTTTATATATGTATGCATATTCAATAGGTCTGAAAACTATCTATTTTTCATACCCCTAAGTGATAAGGGTTGTCCACCTTAAACTTTTTTTTAATTTTTTGGACAAAATTGTTTATTTTTATCTTTTTATGATTTGGCATTAAAAAATACATGTAACCCTTAATTTTCGTCCTTGTACCACCAGCCCCCATTTTTTAATAGCGATATTAGTACTGTAATAATCTTCAATTCTCAGTGGTCGATAACTGATCAATTATTATCAATCGATTAGTCATCCCCGCCAGGCGTTTACTGATATCACTACTCACCCAGCAAACAGCACGTAGTGGGGATGAGAATTAAGCAGATTTTTTTAGAATGTTACAGGCAGTTCAAATATTTTCTAAGAAGTAAAAGAATGTTTTATTGTAACATTTCAGAATGATTTGGCAATGTTTAAGAATGTTCCAGAATCTTGAAGATCATTCAAGAATGTTTCAGCATGTTAAAAAAAGTTAGAAAAGTTAGTTTGAATCATTATGGGATGTTCTGGATAGTTCTAAATTCGCGAATATTCTAGAATGTTCCATCAAACGTGTAATATATTCTTACCCGGATAACGCCGGGTATTGCTGCTAGTTATAAATAATAATTAAATAAAGTTTTGTAGCTATACATGGTGGACAATGTAAAATACCACTGATTATATTTTACGGGAATTTTAATGAAAACTAAGGATTCAGGTGGTTTGGATATCACAATTAAAATTTGGTGAAACCAATAGAAAATAAATACAGTTGAACTTCGATAACTCGAATCACCATGAGACGTAGAAAAACTTCGAGGTATTGTAAAATTGTGGATCTGGAAGAGGGCATACGCTTTCTGACACTGAACAACAATTGATTGTTCAATTGTTTCGAAATCACAGCACACTGCTTTCATTAACATTATACTACGTATGCAGTGCAAAAAAGCAACATCTTCACAAATTGTAGATTTTCTCAAAAAGTACAAACAAAGGTATACGATAGTCCCATATCAATAAACGCCAAATTCAATGAGGAATTCGAATATGCAGTCAAAAATGGGTCATTCCATTTAAAAAAATTGACGTGCCTGACCAACTTTGACCACAAAATTTGAACACCCTGTACATTTTAGTTAAAAACCAAATTTTTTTCGATAATGTGAATAGTTATAAATAATTGTTACGAGTTTTAAAGGAAAATTAATTGAATTACGGTTTTTTAAATGTTAACGTGCAGATGTCAAAAGTTTGAAAAAAATTAAGTAACTCAAAATTTTACAATATTTTCGGGGTAGTGCCTCTTATAAAATATGAATACTGTATTCTTGTAATCATCTTTGATAATGACCAAGAGGTCGAAACATATACGTACATATGTTGGAGTTTCTAATAAATAATTGTGTGAATTTTGGAGTTTATTATCTTATATTATTACAATGTTTCATAACGAACCTACCGCAACTTATGTCCAAGTTATTAAAAAGATTACCCGTATTTCTCATGATTGATGCTAATAATGTTAATTTGATTTGACTTATCAAAAATTCGATTTCTCGAATTCCAGTAATCGAAGTTATACTGTATAGCACCTGCTTTTATCGATTTCACTCACTTGGAGCTTGACAATTTTAATGCAAAAGAATATATTTCTTATAAATTACAGATTAAATCACAAAGCAGTAATTATATGGACCAATTTTACTTAACAAAATCTGGCTGTGCGCCTAGTTTTAATGAAACGTCAAATATTTATTTTTGAAATAGAGTACGGTATTCTATTTCAAAAAAACCAACGCAAATATTTTAAAAATTTAAAAAAAAAAAAACGTATCAAAAACATATCTGCATGTATAAATATAACTTCTTTATTTTAGGAAACACTGTAGACAAAATTAGAAAAACACTAAGGGGCTGTTCATAAAATACGTCACACTAAAATTAGGTTTTTTTTGACCCCCTCACCCTGGTTGTCACGCTGTGTCACACTTTCTGTGACCCCCCTGTAAATATTACGTCACAAAAACTAAACACCTCCTTCCTGAACATGATAAATTTTGATTGATAATACACAAATTTTGATAGTCAAAAATATCTATTTTATTTTTCTAATAAAATTTAAATAAATTAATAAATATCTTTTGTAACGAACAAATAAATAATATTTCTAAGGATTCTGTAAAAATTCAGTAAAATTTTTTGATGAACGGCGAACGTCACGTTGCCGTAGACCCCCCGACCCCCTTGTCACATCTTGTCACACTCAGCAAGACCCCTCCCCCCCTTTGTATGCGAACATATTTTATGAACGGTCCCTAAATAGGTACTTAATTAAAAGAAAATTAATTGATTTTTTGTGACTCCATCGACTGCATAAAAACATTCAAAAGTTTGTTCACCCTGTAGATACGTTTTAAGCTTATCAGTTAAGAATTTTATTTAGTTAACTACGTACCTAGTTAAATCATCGATTTATGGTCACTTAAAGGGGTACCATTTATAATCGATACACATGTACGTACATGCGAGTATGTAATAATATCGGAACCGATTAATTGTCTATTTAAATTTTTATGACCCGCGATTGTCATCATTATTGGTGGGTCGGGAGGGGACCCTGGAGTCAAAAGCAATTGTTTTCACGACCAGCGTTTAGTTTTAGTACCACTTGCCAATCAAAATAGTAAAATATACTGACGCAAGCAAAAGTTTTTTTTTTTTCGGTACACACAAATTTTGACTTCGCTGTCCCACGAGTAACACAAAAGTATTAGGTATGAGGCAGAAGCAGGGAATTTTCGCGAGGGTTTGCAAGTGCTATAACAACGAAGAGACCACCAATTCCGGCGATTATCTGGACCATGGACATGATAATGTTGAAGTTTCAAACGAGGTAATTTTTTTTATAACGTCAAACAATTTTTTTAAATAATGATTAAGTATATGTGGTTAGTACAAAATTAATTTTGGTACTCCGAAAAAAAAAAATAGATATGTACGTACGTACCTACATACTTACATAATTAAATAGATTCACGATTTATTCATTATATTCGGTAAAATAAAACACACGTTATCGTTTATAGGCACTTTTATAATTTGTAATAAGCAATGGTTACAAAGTAGTTACGATACCGGAAAATAACAGGGGCATTTTTTGTTTTCTTTTTCAATCTAATTATTTTGTACCTCCTACAATAATACAAACATTACAAGTTCTATATAACACGATTTAAAAATGTTATATAACACCACACAGGTTAAATTTTGCACAAGGTAACAATAATACAAGTACCTATGTACGCATTTTTATAAACAAAATAACTAACTGGCTGTAGATCATCTGACGCGTCTAATAAAATTCAATTCTCGAAATATTTAATTAATCGGAGAACGAGAACGTTACGCAGATATTACATACAATACTATCAAAATTGTTTACTAAGAATTAAAGCTGAAAAATTGTCACAAGACTTGATATTAATTTTTATAAAAATAAAAATTGATGACGCATGAAAAAATTCATCTTTGCTGAATTGTCAATTTTCTGGCACACTTTTAGTTACTAGGATTTATCTATTTCTGAGCTACGTATTTGAAACCAATAAGATACATGATATTTTTAATAATTTTACTACATCAGCCAAAATTTTTTATTGTTTCATATTTCTGAGAATGTTTGAAAATGTAGAATTAGTTTAAAGCATATTAGTTAATCCATTTTAAATACAGAAAACTCGTTAAAAATTTCTACAATAATTGTTGCTCATTATTCATTCATAAATAACTGCAGTTTTATGTGAAGACAAACAATACTTTCACACTAAGTAGATAGTCGTCGTTATTATTACAAGAATTTGTAAACAAATTATCCGCGATAATATATTGGAATTACCGTCAGTAGGTGCATATATGGTAATAAAATCTCAATTACAAAGGTATACATACGTTACGAAAAATGTGTAGGTATTGTAAAAATTGATTAAACAGTGAATTCGGATTTAACTGTAATTATGTTTCAAAAGCAACAAAACCCTTTGGATATTTATTAAGGGCCGTTCATAAAATACGTTCGTATACAGGGGGGTGGGTAGGGGTCTTGCTGAGTGTGACAAGATATGACAAGGGGGTCGGGGGGTCTACCCCAACGTGACATTTGCCGTTCATCAAAAAATTTTACTGATTTTTTACAGAATCCTTGGACTTCTGATAAATAGAAATATTATTCATTTGTTCGTTACACAAGATATTTATTACTTTATTTAAATTTTATTATGAAAATAAAATAAATGTTTTTGACTATCAAAATTTGTGTATTATCAATCAAAATTTATCATGTTCAGGGGGGGGTTTAGTTTTTGTGACGAAATATTTACAGGGGGTAACAGAAAGTGTGACACAGCGTGACAACCGGGGAGGAGGGGGTCAAAAAAAGCTAATTTTAGTGTGACGTTTTTTTAAAAACAGCCCCTTATAGAAGTAGAACAAACTAAATAGTAAGGTATTTAAATCAAAATAATATAAGGATAATACGCTACTATCATATGAATAGCATTGAACTTATGACCTTAAAAATACATTTCCAAAAATGGTTGATAAAATAAATCATTAAATATGTATATTGAAACTATTCGATGCTACAGCGTAATAATTAGAATATGTATTTTTATAACTAACTAATTAAAAGTCAGAATCAGTAGTTAAAATCATCTGATGGAAATTTATAAGTATAATTAAAATTAATCGCTCCATTTAATTAAATCTTTGCAGTTAAAGGGCATTAAGTTTTTGTAAATGAAAGGGCAAATATTCCAATTTATTTGCTCGAATTTTGTAAACATTCATGATATTAAGATCCTTAATATTTTTATTTTACTTAATACATTCATGTAGGTAGTGGGAATATTTTGTTATGGATTTGAATTAAATTAAGGAAATGTATACGCCGAACTTCTATAACACGAATCATTATGTGACGTAAAAAACCTCGAGATATCGAGACTATTTTTATTTGTATTTTATAAAAGAGCCTTTATTATGAGAGATAAATAAAATAAATAGTTAAATAGATATAGGTAATATCTTTTTTCGGTGCACCAATTTCCATTTTTTGGTCAAAAGACAAAATTTTTAAAGTACGTCTCAGTGGCGTAGCAAGCAATCACAAGACCCTTATGCAAATACTGGAGTTCAGCCCGTTCCCATTACCCATTATCAACTCATCAAGCAAAAATTACAAATTTTTTATAAGAATATAAAAATAGAAAATACAAAGGGGCTGTTCGTAAAATACGTTCGCATACAGGGGGGGCGGTAGGGAGTCTTGCTGAGTGTGACAATATCTGACAAGGGGGGGCGGGGAGTCTACGGCAACGTGACGTTCGCCGTTTACCAAAAAATTTTACTGAATTTTTACAGAATCCTTGGACTTCTGATAAATAGAAATATTATTTATTTGTTCGTTACAAAAAATATTTATTAATTTATTTAAATTTTATTATGAAAATAAAATATGTATTTTTGACTAACAAAATTTGTGTATTATCAATAAAAATTTATCATGTTCAGGGGGGAGAGGTTTTAGTTTTTGTGACGAAATATTTACAGGGGGGTTACAGAAAGTGTGACACAGTGTGACTACGGGGGGAGGAGGTCAAAAAAAGCTAATTTTAGCCTGACGTATTTTATGAACGGCTCCAAAGATAAGGAAATTATATAAAAATTAATATATGTACATATATGTAGATATGTAGCTTTAAGTGAAGTAAATGAAAACTGGCGTCTTCAAGCTTTTGATATGCAAAATAAGTAATCAATTTTTTAGATTGGTCGAACGTAGAATTCCTAAGATAATTTTTGATAAGTTTTAATTTAGTAAACGACCTTTTCTGCGGATGTTAAAAGACAATAGTAACGTAAGAAGCAAAAAATATGCAGTGTACACATCTGAAAACTCGGCCTGCCATAGAACTTTAAAATCTGACATACTCTTCAACAGATTGTATTAAACAGAGTTTATTATATAAATATATTAACAAACTATAGAAAATACACGATTTTGTAATTTGCTACAACTTAAAAAAAAATACTATTTCTTTAATACATACTATAAAACGTATTCTGTGCTAAAAATCCAAAATAGTCGGGAAATTCAAAATTCAGAACCTTAAAGTTTCGGCCCTCGCTAAAAAGGGCCCCCTTAAAGTACGAACCCTTCTGATTGCACAGCCTAGCTATATCATAATTACGTCACTGGTAAGTACGTCTTGATTGTAAATAATGGTAAAAACTGAACTGCCTCGCTGCTTGCATAATACTTGCCAACTATTAAAATCTAATACAATATAAAATTCTCGTGTCACAATGTTAGTTACCATACTCCTTCGAAACGGCTTGACCGATTTTTATGAAATTTTATATGCATATTCAGTAGGTCTGAGAATCGGCTACTATCTATTTTTCATACCCATAAGTGATAAAAAAAAAATTATTTTTATTTTTTTATGATTTGGCATTAAAAAATACATATAAACCTTAATTTTCATCCTTCTACCACCAACCCTCATTTTTTAATAGCGATATTAGTACTGTAATAATCTTCAACAGGCAGTTCAAATGTTCTAAGAAGTAAAAGAATATTTTATTATAACATTTCAGAAAGATTTGGCAATGTTTAAGAATGTTCCAGAATCTTGAAGATCATTCAAGAATATTTCAGCATGTTAAAAAAACTTAGAAAAGTTAGTTTGAATCATTATGGGTTGTTCTGGATAGTTCTAAATTCGCGAATATTCTAGAATGTTCCATCAAACGTGTAATATATTCATACCCAGGCAACGCCGGGTATTGCTGCTAGTGAGACTATAAAATCGTACATTATTAAGGGATTCCCCCAGAAAATTCGACGAAGTTGACGTCAAATATCATTTTCGAATAATCATGATATTCTGGTAGGTAATAGAACTTCTAGAGTTCGAGTTATCAAGTAAAAGTTACACGTTTTTCTCATAGTTCACACTATTGCCAACCAATTTGTTTCGGCTCATCAAAAATTCGACTTATTGTTAACATTCGAGTAATCGATGTGTGATTGTATTTGTTTTTTTTTTGTTACTACAACTAACACTTACAATTAAACTTATTTAAAAGACGTATATCAGCAGTTACAAATTTAGTAATTTTGACCTTTAGTTTATACGACCCACGAGCCACCACTGTTAAAATGGTTTAGGTGCTTACGTTTGAAAACTTTTTTAAATAAGTTTTTAGGTGTTTTGTCCAAAAATCGATTACGAAACGTAATGTCGTTGAGCAATAATAATCTGGAGTTTATTTTGACTGAGTCAAGGTAATGAGAACAGTTGCGAAATACTTTTTTAAAATTGTAAAAAGTACGTAGTGTGTACCAATAAATAATGCAAGCACCTAATCGCCTAGATTCAAGTATCATTGCAAATATGTGTAATAGTACCAAATAGTAAAAGTGCAAGTCATCAAAATATTCGAAAAGTTGACGACAATTAACAAAAACACTACAAACACTAGTTGTAATATACATAATTAGAACATTGACATAATATATTTTACAATAAATAGATAAACAAATACAGACTAAAAAAAGTAGTTGAGTTTAAATTTAAACTTAAGGTACGTAATAACTTAATTCTGTTTATTGTCTCGTCTCATTAAAGCTCCCTCAGAGGACCACCATCCTCATCCTCTGTTCGTTTCATCGATAATGTTACTTAATTTCTATTATTAAAGTGATTTTATGATAAATTTTTGTGAAAACAATTTCCGAAGGCTTGGCATTCAAAAATAACAATAATAAATAAGATATGCATTACAAAACCAAATTTGTTACGCAACCCGTCAGCATTTATTTATGATGCATTTAAATTTATGCAAACATTTTCATTCAAAAATATGGATTCTGTTTAACGTTTCCTTGCACTTGACTTGAGGTTGATTATCCCATTTAACTTGGTTGCCAATTTTTATTTTTAAATAATATACATACATTTGCAAAATTAGCCGTGAATAGAAAAACGTAAAATGCATCACATTTTTATTCATCTGCTTCTTCTAATATTAATTACCGTCGCAAATAAAACTGTACCTGACATTCGATTCGTTTATTAAATTATTTATTGAAAAATGCCATGTCTACCTGATGGTCCACGTTTCAACTACACTCATTTTCAAAAAAAGTGACGCTCCTAATTTTTTGCTGCAACTTTGTTTAAGCTGTATCATTTGTGAATGAATAGACCGATTTTTATTCTTATTTTTCAATTGGTAGGTAATTTTGCTGTCATTCAAAAACAATAAACACGGTAAAAATCCAGGATGGTAGTGGAAAAAATTCGAACCATATTTTCCTTTTAATTATTTTGACTCACTCTGTGTGTTAATCAAGTAAAGACATGGAAAGTGCGTAGACTCTATATTTAAGTGCATTTTATCGTTTTATTTCAAAAAATTTCCGAATTATTGCGTATTACAAACTTTCTGATAAGCGAAAGACTGTTGGAAAACCATCAAACAATTAATCAAGGAGTTCTTTGTTACATTTGTTTTGGAGGTCGGATTTATTTACCAAATTTTTTAAATTAGGTTTTCCCCTGTTTCCCCCAAGTTAGGCAACACGTTACCTTTCGAGAGTGATGGATTTCCAGCAGTTTTTTGCTTATCAGTTGGAGATAAAACTAGCGATAAATTCGTTGAATGTGTCATCTTTCAGCAACAAATTATGGTCTTTACAGTAATATCCTACTACATTTTCTTTTCGAGATACGCTATGTGTAGTACTAGCTTGACATCAAGCTAGCATACCAGCTGATTATGGCTAAACGGCACGAGCGACAAATTTTTGTATTTGGTAACAAATTTGCAACAAATTATAAGTGCAAGTCACAAATCGGAAAAATAACTTTGTCGTGGTAGCTTGATAGCTTGATATAGGTACGTGAGAAATAGTTTTCTGGTGAAATAAACTAATACGAATAGATACTAATAAAAATAAAAATTGGTCTATCCGTTTACAAATGACAAAGCTTCCAAAATTAGGTGCGTCACTTTTTTTGTAACTGAGTGTATGATAGAAGGTCTCAAAGAATCCTTGACTGCAGATAATCAAGCGGTATGAAACGTTGAAATTTGAGTAAAGAAGATAAAAAAAAGCCAACGCAACAAAACATCACCGTCGGTTTGACCTTTGAATTATAAGTACGCAGCAATTTAGTTGTTAATGAGAAATTGCTATCACTTATCCTCAATATTAGCAATTGTGATGTTCCTTGATACTTATTACTTATTATTAGGTACCTGTGTATTAGGAGCATGCAATCATGGACATTAACAATTTAGAAAAAAAAATATATATATAAAGTAACCAATTAAGTACAACTACATAAATTTTAAATAAACAGAAGTTGTATTATATTATGTATAAAAGATGACCCCAATATTTTTAATTAAAACACACTACGAGTCGCAACAATTGTATCTATGATATGAATATGTATATATTTGAACACTTTATATGATTTTATACTTATTTATTAGTAGTAAAATATTTAAACAATTTTTTAATGCACCATGTTTTTTGAGCTCAGAAAATTGATACACACCTTTTAGTTAATAAAATTTAAAAAAAAGTAATTTCTTTAACTAGCCATTAGTACGTATGTGCATGTCTGGTAAAAATTATGGGTTTATCATTCACTAGCTATGCCCGCGACTTCGTCCGCGTGGAATAGTGACTTTCGACAGCATTTAAAATTTTTTTCTTCTATATATAATTTTTTGAGCCGTAAGCCTTTTTGCCAACGTCATTACACAAAAACTTTCATTCCTTATTTTTGTCCCTTTTAGGATAAAATTTTTACAAACTTTAAATGTCGTATTTTTATCTCATCAAAAACCTAAAAAATAAGTTTCAAACCTCTAGCTTTATATCTATGTACTTATCTATCTCTGTACCAAATGCTCATTTAAATCGGTTCAGTAGTTTGGGCGTGATTGCGTAACACACAGACAGACAGAGTTACTTTCGCATTTATAATATTATAGATTAATATAGTTTAATTATAGTTTAAAATAGTTTGAATAGCTTAGTATTTAACTACTTTTATTGATCCAAATAAACAAAACCTCTAAAAACTTTTCACACTTAATATTTTAATTTTCTGGGCCGTAAGCTTTTTGGACGACGTCATTACACAAAAACTTTCATCGGCTAATTTTATCCCCTTTAAGGTAAAATTTTTAAAAACATTGAATGTCGTATTTATTTATATCTAATCAAAAGCCTAAAAAATAAGTTTCAAGCTTCTACCTTTAAAAATTACGGAATTTCCGCACAAACATTCCTATTTCAACCCCTTACAACCCTTTTTTCGCATTAAAAAGTAGCCTATGTGTTTTCTCATGCTCTAGACTATATTTTTGTACCAAATTTCATTTAAGTCGGTTCAGTAAATTTTAGGCGAGATTGTGTAGCATACAGACAGAGTTACTTTCGCATTTATAATATTCCGCGAATTCATTTTCATCAATTTTCCCATGGGAATAAGATATTTTCCCGCAGTAAAACTTAAGCTATGTGTTAATCCAGGGTGTCAGCTAACTCCATACCAAATTTTATTAAAATCGCTCCAGCCGTTTAGACGTGAAGAAGTAACAAACATACACAGAATACACTCACACACTCAAAAACTTTCGCCTTTATAATATTAGTTTGATACCAGATTTATTAATAAAAAAACATATTAATTTAAAAACCATTCAGACAATAAATATTTTATGTACCTACATGTATTACAGTTAGTATTTGAAATACTATATTTTTTTGTAAAATGTTGCAACCAACTTAACATTTTGTAAACTAATAATTCCCAAATAAAAAACTGTTTTTTTTTTTTACTTAATCTTAATAAAAAAAATAAATAAATAAATTTCGACACTCAACAGTAATATAAAACAACACTACATTTTAATTACCTAATACAGTATTAAAAATAACTGTAGGTTTTTTAATAATCGTTTGACGCAAATGCGGTTAATGCAAACAATTTATGCAGAGATAAAAACCTCCAAAAATGACAATTAGGTAAATTCCGGAAACGCTATGTTAAATGAAATAAATACATAAATACGTATTTATGCTTGTATTTGAGCACAGATAACATTCAAGCGATAAAAAGGTCACTATGAAACAGTTTTCTTTTATAAAAAAATACATATTTTTTTACCGTAGTGGTGCAGGATAGAAATTATACACAGACAACGTTTGGTACGTGTTTTGAAAACCAAAGTAATTCCAAGTAATATAAATCACTAAGTATACATAATTGTTTTGGTGAATCATAGAATCCACGTGAGTTGTATTGCGAAATTGAAAAAGTACCTTCTTAACTGCATATAAACTTACACACACACACGTATGATTCTAAAGGTCAAAGTATTTATGACGATCTGTTTACATTAATAATTTTCGAGATTAGAAAGGATAAGAAATTTTGCAGCAAAAAAAAAATTTATCTCAAAAACTCGAATGAAAACAAAAAAATGTTGCACCAAATGATGTTTAATTAAGACCAGATAGTTGAGGTCATTTATGAGAGGTTCACCCTTTAGATGATAAATAGCTTTTCAATTCATCATTTTCTGGACTATTTTATCCTTTCTTATTCTTATTTCAAATACATCAATTAATTAAAATTACTCGGGTTCAAAAATCAAGTCCAATGAAAATGGCACAACTGACTGAACCTTGAAACCGAACTGGATGGATAAACAATTTAAGAAATTTGCGTATTTAGGTATTAAATTACTTAAAGGAACATTTGATTTATCATAACATAAACCACCGGCGAGGCGAGGATAATAAAACTATTTTAATTTCAGGTAATAGGTAATAAAATCTTGAACAACTCTACGATATGTAAATAATAAATAATGGCTCGTGTGCTACACGCGCGAAATTCTCCAACGCATAATAAGATAAATTTCGTGGTCCAAATTGAAAGCTACGTGACCAGATTAACGTAAATTTTAGGTCAGTCTAACAAAACTCTGTATTCAATAAAAAATCTTGCAAACTGTTGGTGATTAGTTCATTCATTGATGCATTACCTCGGTTTTTGTTCTGGGCAAAGTCAAGGGTGGCCAACAAATCAATAGATATAAAAACAAGAAATAGTACAAAATTTCGCATTATCCTCCGCCTCCACGATATTTATTAGGTAGGTAGTTTGAACATATTTCGCAAGGCTGTGGAGTTTCTGCGTCAGATAGACGCAACGTGTGCAATTATTGCTTACATGAATACACACAACGTAAATTCAATATTATTAATTTTAATAGGTAAGGATTCTACGTAATAAAAGTTCTTAAAATAAACGAGGAATTTCGAAATAAACAGTAACACTGGTAGAAGTCATATGCCGAAATGAAAGTTATTGTAACATGTGTTACCGTAACTGTCCAAGAATAGGAATTTAAAAAAACAAAACAGACAAACGAACAATTTTTATTTTTATATTATTTGAAGGTGTAGATCTCAGAAACAAAATTGTAAACGTTAACGTACCAAATGACATGTTGTGAAAAAGGATGGATAAAAGAGATTCACCACCAACCACCCCAGACCACAGTTTCATATGATTCATGAATGAATCACGAACATCATGCATTGATAATTATAATTCTCACAAGAGACTTGGATAAAATACTTATCCTAAGGTAAGGCTTAAGATTACAGTCTCATGTGAGACCATATCGATGATACACGAAAATCTCGCGTTAAAATGCTCATTTGAGATATGGACAAAGAACTTGTCAGCTAGGCTCATCTCTATAAGTACTTAAAGAATTATAATTCAACTAGTTGGCCTGTGGTATCATGTAAACTTTGTCAATGTTTGGCTTTGTACTACAGTCTCAAGTGGGAAGTGAGACACAGATGATACACGAAAATCTCGCGTTAAAAATGCTCATTTGAGATATGGACAAAGAACTTGTCAGCTAGGCTCATCTCTATAAGTACTTAAAGAATTATAATTCAACTAGTTGGCCTGTGGTTTCAAATAAACTTTGTCAATGTTTGGCTTTGTACTACAGTCTCAAAGTCTCAAGTGAGAAGTGAGACACAGATGATACACGAAAATCTCGCGTTGAAATTGTTCTTTTGAGATATGGACAAAGCACTTGTCAGCTAGGCTCATCTCTATAAGTACTTAAAGAATTATAATTCAACTAATTGGCCTGTGGTTTCATATAAACTTTGTCAATGTTTGGCTTTGTAGTACAGTCTCAAGTGAGAAGTGAGACACGGATGATACACGAAAATCTCGTGTTGAAAATGCTCATGTGAGACGAGAATAAAGTCAACTAGGCTCATCTTTAAGCACTTTAAAAACCCCATTCCACCAGTGGACAGTTTTTTTTAAACAAACGAGCTTTGCCAACTCAAGTTTGAAACTATAGTTTCACATGAAGACATGGGTGATGCACAAGTATGGACAAGTGTTTCACTCACTCATTTCTCAAACATGCTTTATCCACGCGAGACTAACGTCTCATATGATGAAATGAATGAGACAGAAAAGTCTCATGCTGACAATGACCACCTGATATGAAACAAGTATTCGCTAGTTAATGTGTTGTTTAGTTATTTGTTGTTTTATTTCAGTGTACTTAATAAGTTATTTTATTTGTTATAATTAGCGAAAAGACGTTAAATATTTGAGACGAGAGTAAAAGTGGACAAAAACAATAAAATAAATTGTGACATCGTACAGGTGTTGCTATACCCTATTTTTGTATGAAACTCCAGCAAAATAAATGGCAGATGCATTTTGAACTCGTGATATAGTTTATGACGACGCTATCGACCGGACAAACGGCCGGCATGCATCGCGTCTACGAGATGGTTGACGTGCAGGCAGGCGCAAATACAGAAATTTCACTTTCCCTGACGTCACGACGCGTCGCGGCGGTTCGGGAAAATCGACCAGGGGGTGTGGCGAAGCGTCAAGGTGACCCCTGAACGATCCGTATCGTCAACACAAGCGCAAATGGTACATCTTTTTGTGGTTTCAGTGGCGCTCGAACGTTTTGGTTTCGCGACTTAATTTTTTCCGGTCGAAAAATCGACGATACATCATTCCAAACGACGAAAACATCATGCCTGAATTAAAGAAATGGAAGCCTCCCGTCGAACATTACATCAAATCTGTTACTGATGAAGTAAGTTAAGGGCATTTATAGATATATCTAGGTTATTATAATTGTAACTTAATTATGCCGAAGGCGGCCTAATTATTTAGTTATACACTAGTCGAAAAATAAACTGTACTGTGGGTTATAATTAAGCATTTCTAACTAAATCTACAAGATTTTATTTGAAGTTCTTGTACAAAAATATGTTGTAAATTTGTGTTAACAGTTACGGACTCTCATCAGTGGGAGAGTGCTTTTCTGTCACGCTGACTGGAATGGAATAGGGTTCTATTTTTTTCCAGGCTTACAATCTATGAAATAGTAATTACAATAATAAGCTTATTTTCATCAATTCTCGATACGTGTACGTATTGTGTAATGTCGGTCTTTGACACCGTCTGAGCCACAATAAAAAGGTCAAGACCTTTGAAAAGAAGAAAAACATCATGTTATCGATTTTTTATCGTATTTCATTTTTCATTAAACTCCAAAAAAGAGGTGCCTGATATTTAGTTTGAACGATAAGATAGTTTGTCGAACAATAAACGGTCTATTAACGTGAAGGACTGTATGAACAAAAACGATTTGTAAAAGTGACCATTGCCAGAGGTCGGCTTTTTCAGTGACATTGGCTTTGATTTGGAAACCTCGCTTGTCTCCAACCCAACCGAGTCCTATAACAACTCAAAAAAGAAAAGAATAAGTGACGTCAAATCTATTTTTTTATCGTGCATGTTGCTCGCGATTTCGGTTTTCGAAAGCCATTGATAAAAATGACGATCTAATTGTATTGTGGGCATTAAACCGTGATAACTAGGAATATTTTGGCATATTTATTGTATCATATCTACATAATTAGCAAATACTAGCTATGCCCGCGACTTCGTCCGCGTGGAATAGTAACTTTCGGCAGCATTGAAATTTTTTTTCTTCTATATTTTTATTTTCTGGGCCGTAATAAGCCTTTTTGCCGACATCATTACACAAAAACATTCATTCCCTATTTTTGCCCCCTTTAGGGTAAAATTTTTACAAACTTTAAATGTCGTATTTATAGCTAATCAAAAGCCTGCAAAATAAGTTTCAAGTCTCTAGCTTTATATCTACTTATCTATCTCTGTACCAAATTCTCATTTAAATCGGTTCAGTAGTTTGGGCGTGATTGCGTAACACACAGACAGACAGAGTTACTTTCGCATAATATTATAGATTAATATAGTTTAATTATAGTTTAGAATAGTTTATATAGCTTAGTATTCAACTACTTTTATTGATCCAAATAAACAAAACCTCTATAACTTTTTACACTTAATATTTTAATTTTCTGGGCCGTAAGCTTTTTGGACGACGTCATTACACAAAAACTTTAATCGGCTAATTTTATCCCCTTTAGGGTAAAATTTTTACAAACACTGAATGTCGTATTTATTTATATCTAATCAAAAGCCTAAAAAATCTTTAAAAATTACGGAATTTCCTCACAAACTTTCCTATTTCAACCCCTTACAACCCTTTTTTCGCATTAAAAAGTAGCCTACACCCTTTCTCAGGCTCTAGACTATCTCTGTACCAAATTTCATTTAAATCGGTTCAGTAAATTTTAAGCGAAATTGTGTAGCATACAGACAGAGTTACTTTCGTATTTATAATATTCCGCGAATTCATTTTCATCGATTTTCCCATGGGAATAAGATATTTTCCCGCAGTAAAACGTAGCCTATGTGTTAATGCAGGGTGTCAGCTAACTCCATACCAAATTTTATTGAAATCGCTCCAGCCGTTTAGACGTGAAGAAGTAACAAACATACATACACACAAACTTTTGCCTTTATTTTATTTATTTTGTTTAATTTATCTTTTTTTTGCAATTACCTGCTTATATGGTATATGTAGATAACATATTTCATTTTTATTAATTTTTGACAATGCAGGCCTGTTGAAAACAATAGTACCTAATATTTCAAAAAATATAATCATTTGTGTGGTACTTTTTAATGACCGATTAGAATATTCAATGTAAAGTCGTGTGTTACGTCTCTTGACCTTTGTTTAACAACAGTTACCTACTTTAATTAATTCCTTAGAGAAAACCGGTCGGTTACCAGTTGGTAAAACGTTTATTACCAATACCTTTGCATACCAATTTGGTGCCAGGTAAAAAGTAGCTCTGGCAATGAGCAGCAAGAATCTCAAGAGGCTTTCAACTACATATTATCAATGGTTCTATAACTCATACGGGAAAGGGTGAAGGTCCCATTAGGGTTCATCATGTTGAACTGAATTCAAAAGGATTTTATTCTGCTGCCCTACAATATTGTTACAAACCTCCATTCTTTCACAATTTTTCTTGTTAAAAACAAACACTATACAAACTTAATTATTATTCAGTTATTTATATTGTAATTGTAATTAATATCAAGATTGTTGCAAGATATGCGTAATTGTGGCAAACAATGATAGAATTATAAACAAACGCTCGTTCTAAAATGACAACTCATTTAGAAACTTAAATTCTTACATAAGTTGTAAAATTAACAAAACAATGCATTGCAAACTGTAATTAACCACAAACGACCAATGTCATTAACTGGTTGACCTCCGTCAAGTAAACACTAAAATGAACCGGCAATTACTGAAAGATTCGTGTTGAATTTAACTTCCTGATTTTTAAACAAATTTTTAATTAATTATCTGAAACGCGTAAACTGAATGGACAAAGGCCTCCCCTTCATTCAACACTGAACTAAATCAACAATCTAAAATTAAGACACTAAAATAGGTTTCTGCACTCAAGGTGGTACATACGTAAGATGTACAATATAATAAGTTTAGATTGAAGAATTTAGAATTTTTTGTTACTTTGTAAGAGGCTGTTCATAAAATACGTCACACTAAAATTAGCCTTTTTTGACCCTCTCCCCCGGTTGTCACGCTGTGTCACACTTTCTGTGACCCCCCTGTAAATATTTCGTCACAAAAACTAAAACCCCTCCCCCCTGAACATGATAAATTTTAATTGATAATACACAAATTTTGATAGTCAGAAATATTTATTTTATTTTCATAATAAAATTTAAACAAATTAATAAATATCTTTTGTAACGAACAAATAAATAATATTTCTATTTATCAGAAGTCCAAGGATTCTGTAAAAATTCAGTAATTTTTTTTTATTGAACGACGAACGTCACGTTGCCGTAGACCCCCCGTCCCCCCTTTTCACTTTCAGCAAGACCCCTCTCCCCCCTTGTATGCAAACGTATTTTATGAACGGCCCTTATTCAAAATTACCTAATCAAAATAAGTGTTGAGATCTAAGGAAATTTGAACACTTTTTCTAATGATAATTCCTGAAGATGTGTTACTATTGACGTAACTCCCAAACATGTTTTAAGACATATTTTTCTAAAATTGAAATATTTCCTAAACGATTCTGGTACAAGGCATCATTAATTCCTGAGGAATTCTCAACACATATTTGGAAGGTAATTCCTCAAGAGATCTTGTCATTGGCGTAACTCCAAAACACCTTTTGAGACTATTCGCTAAAATTTCCTATGCGAGAAATTCTGAACACATTTTCAGATAAGAATTCCTCGAGACGTGTTATGTAGTACATAATTCCCAAACACGTTTTGAGACTTCAACTTTTTACTAAAATTATTGAAGAATTTCCTACACGATTTTGGCAAAACGTCATTAATTCTCCAGAAACTGGCAACTCATTTTTTGGTGGTAATTCCTTAAAACGTGTTGTTATGGACGAAACTAACAAACACTTTTTGAGACTAATTTTTCGCTAAAATGATTAAAGAAATTCCTACACAATTCTGATACAGAACATCAGAATTTCTCGATGGATTCTGAACACATTTTCTGATGAGAATTACTTGGGACGTGTCCCAAACACGTTTTGCAACTTCGGTTAAGAATTTCCTTCCTGATACAGAACATCATTTTTATCAGAATATACGTGTTGAGAATTCCTCCACAAGATATCATGAAGTCAATCAAACTTCAAGTGTTCAGAATTTCTCATATAATCCTTGTTTAACTTTGAATTTCTGAATTGTGGGTGATGATGTCAGGGGGGATTTTTT
Organism: Agrilus mali; assembly: GCA_029378335.1. Lineage (NCBI taxonomy): Eukaryota > Metazoa > Arthropoda > Insecta > Coleoptera > Buprestidae > Agrilus > Agrilus mali. The sequence continues at coordinate 8,775,911 of CM055663.1, read as the reverse complement.
TTTTCAAGAAACTGCGTTGTAATTCTCTAAATTGATTGGCTGCATAAAGGTGTTCAAATATGATTACAACTTTTATGATACCTTATCTTTATAGGTAATCGTTAATTTGTATGAAAATAACGACCGAATGACGTAAGCTTAAGTTCTGTTTGTGAAATAGGGGAGCCAGGAATTCGTGCTAGGTTTCCTCCTGCTTTGGTTCACTAATTTGAGTTGTATTGTGAAATATTACTAAATATCTCACGGATACCGGCAATAGTCGATCGTGAGGTGAAGGTTTACGTTGTCTTCGGCACGGAGCCCCTCGTAACCGTGGCTGCCACACCTTCGGCAGTATCCAATAGAAATGTGGGATCCAGGGGCTCGTCCGCCCGACCCTCCCGCCTTCCTCTTTCTCTGTCACACTCTAGCTCCCGCTAGTTTGGTTTCCTCTGGTTACGAGAACCTTCTCATTCAGTGTTTCGTCTACGTCACAATGTCGATCGCACACATGCTTCCAACGACCCACGTAAATACATGCCGAAAGTGCGAAAGTCTCGCTTCGGGTCGCGAGATAAAGTTCCTCGGGGCCGCCACGTATATACCCGACGGGGCAACGCAACTTGGCCACAGTTGTTGTAACCGACAATCGCACGAGTGTCTAGTACGGTGTTTCTGTAATCATTTGTGTGCTAATTAATATCGGACACTAATTATAACAATAAATTATTATTATCGAGAAGAAATCGGCAAGTGTGACTTGGTTTTCTGGCATAATTTGCGGAAACCCAATCGTATAAGTGACTATGGGCCTTAAGAGAAACACTCAGCCACATGGCATGGTGAGTAAATTCGTTGCCGAAGCATTTTATTCAGCTGGTTTAGGGTTAGTCGGATTAGGGGGTGTGTGTCTGTGCGTCGACCGCTCCCGCGATTCACGAGCTGCATTCAAGGTTATCGACTACGTAGTCCACGTGAGCGTCATCGTCATCTATATTTATCTTTCGAGTGCGTCTGCGGAATATACCTTAACACCGAATTAATAAGAATTACAAAAAAAAAAGAAATTTTGGCATGCAGGCCACAAAAGCACTTTTAGACTGAAATCTGTTATGAATCACCTCGAATAAAGTGAGGATTCTCCATTTATATATTTTTTCCTTAGATATGCAGATATATTGCATATTGCGATAAAAAGCACTTCGTGATGTATCGTTCCCTCAATTTTGTACAATACTTAATTTTCATCACGTGCACTTAATTGATACCATCCATTACAAAAACCGCGAGTATGATACATGGTAAAAACCGTCAGTGCTTATAAATAAAATTATGGGTTTTCCAAATATGCCTGGAAGAATTCGTAATAGCAGCTAACACTCGAGGGCAAGATATTTAATAAAGATGTAGCGGTAAATACCTATTGCATTAAGTCTTTTTAAGATCGTTGAACTGGTAGTTAAGTGAAAGTTGTACCTCCTATTAAAAACTTTACATTTTTTTATTGAGAAAAAAAAAAACGAAAAATGGAACAGACCACAAGAAACCAATTAATCCGGAGTAGAAGAAATCAATTTACCTACAGTACCTTATTAGAATTAAATAGATTGTTTTATATTAAAGAACTAATCGAGATAATTATATTCTTGATAATGTTTTGTAGCAGATAAGAAATACGCGAGTTCTTTCCTTCTAAGAACCAGTACTGACGCGGGAGACAAGCGACAAAAAAATCTCCTTATGAATGACTAAGCAATACATAGCTAAAAAATCACCATTTTTGATTTAAAACAGTTCACTGATTAGATAAAATATATCTAATAAATACTTCACAAAATATGGTGAAACTTCGTACACGTGTACGATTAAAGAAAAAACGAAAGTATTGCATCAGAAAATTTAGATGAATGTCCTATAAAAACCGGCATAGACTTTAAATACATACCTACATACATACTGTAGGTAGAAAGTAGAATATGTCTCGTTGCCAGTCTAAACTGCAGAAACATACCTATTTATGTTTTAAAACAGTGGCGGATCTCAGCAACTTAGCCCATTAAAATGCAACTCATTTACCTGTTTAAATTATCTGTATTTTTCTAAAAAAAAAATGTGGGTGCTGGGAGGGAGGGGGCAGTGCAAAGTCATAGTGGTGCACAGAACTCGTGCACCACGTCTAATTCTTTTGGCCACTTAAGATTTTCCCTTTGACTTGCATTACACCCCTAATAAAACTCCCATGAACCACGACTGTTTAAAATATTTCTACTCGATTGTGCATATCATTTATTAAAATGTACACATGCAGAATAAGTCGGTATGGGCAATAAAAAAAGCAAAATAGCGTGTTTAAAGTTGACAATCAAGGCCAAAACGCACGTAGTCAATTCAAACATAAATACATACAATTTATACACATACACACACACATATGAGAGAATGGAGGTGTGTGCATGTTACGTATGAACCTACTTGGAATATGTATTTTATTGTATTTGCTGTTTGTGTAGGTACTTCACGTCAGTAAAATTGACGTAAATAACATTGGCATATTTCAAAACCCGCAAAAAATCGAGTGAATTATTTAAATTTATCTACAGTGCGACGCTGTTGCATTAATTTTATAGGTGACTGACTGTACACTTATTCATAGGGGGTAACATTTTTAAATTTTCGCAATTTTCGTTTTTTTTACATGTTGGCTTAACTTATCGCTTTGTAAAACACATGCAGTGAAATTACCTCTTTTTTTTAATGCGTTATCAAATAATACCCCTTATCAATCTACTTACTACCTTTATGTTTATATGTAAATGAAAGTATTTGTACTCTTATCATAAAAATTACTACTTCCAAGCTACAGTTACTATTGAAGACAAATAAAACGATAGCCTTGTTGTGCATTGTAAACTTTATAGAAAAATTAAATGATAAATGACGTTTAGTAAATAAAATAGTATGTAGGTATGTACGGTGTACATAAAATAGTAAGGTTACCAATAAGTGCGAAAATGATAATAAATTTTAACTTCGGCAATTTAGGTAGGTAGGTATGATAAGATATTGATTTTATTGAAAAAAATAATTTATAGAAACAGGCAGTTTTCATGGACATATCTAATGTCGGGACTATTTAACGATTAATTATTTGTACATAAAAAAGAATCCCTAATGAGTTATAATTTTGATGTACACTTGTACACACACTACATAGGTACCTACTCTATGTATTAAGTATAAAGTACTTAAGAAAATTATGTTATGGCTTTTTTTTCATTGAACAGCCAACCTACCTCAACTATTAATTTAATTTATTATTTAATTCACACAACAATGTATTGCTTCAAATAGCACGTGCAAAACTCACAATAAATTAATGTCAATAAATTATGATTGTACATGTACATGTTAAATTAATATTCTTTCTACAATCCTCGATTACGCTGTAAATTAAGGTCAATAATAAATCACAAGTTATTCTTTGGAGATTGCAACGGGTAATTATCTGTATTAATTAAATTATTTAAAACCACAAAACTCATGTCCTGATGTGATATATGTATTTTCACCACAACTTCGTAATTAAATTTTAATTACATAATTAAAACCCCAAAATTAACAAGCTTTGATACATATTAAAAAATGGTCCCTTCGAACTTTAACAATACATCAGTTTGTTGGTCTTCAAATTAGGAATAGAATTAAGACCAAGGCCAAGTTTATTGGTTTGACCTACTGCCTAAACAATTAATTTAAAAAAACTAGATGTGCAATGAAATATCACCCAAATTTAAATAGGTAGTAAACAATTTAAATAAGGTTCCACAAGGGAGGGGAGCTATAAGTTCCTATAAATTCAATAATTATAAACTCTCTTTTACAGCTTAGAGACAAATGCAGTGAACTCATTCTTACCGATGAACAAATTAAGGAATATATGAAAAGATTACTCGAAGCCATTAAGAGAGGTTTGGGTAAAGATACACATGCCAGTGCTGTCGTAAAAAGTTTTGTTACCTACGTTCAAGACTTACCTGATGGAACCGGTAAGATATTTTGAAAAACTGTTCTTTTTCAACCAAACCCAAACCTAACCCAACTTATTAATATTTTGATTCGGTTGTTAATTCATTAGAAACTAAATACAAAATAATAGTAACAGGTTTTGAGTATTTGCTACGCTAAATATTGATGTTTTTACAGGAAAATAACTTTCGTATTTTCAATTTTTGCTCGTCCTTAACAGAAAATCAACATGGCCGTCTACCATTTTCCCATCCTAATGAACCGATTTTATATCTAAATTTTAAATGAAAAAGACTTACTTGCAAGTTTAATTATTATCCGTGGTGATTCACAATTCTTAGTTTTACACTTTAAGCACAAAGTAACACGTGTAAACTACAATTATTTATACATTAGTAATTAGTTTAATTTTTTTTAAACACATTTAAATTTACACACACAAGTACAGGTAACAACTAGTTAGGCATGAAGTTTACATATCATTCTAAAAAGTGATAGTAGTGTCTACATAACGTACTCACGTTTACGCGAAATTTGAATTTTGTACGCAACTGTTTTAATCAAAATATGACAAACATTATGATTAATAAACCAAAATTGTTGATTAAAATATACTTTAATTTATATTAGAAATGTAATATAAAAAAATTATTACTGATTTATATGTCATTTGCTAGAAAAAATGATAATGAGTATCTATATTTTAATTTTTTTTAGAAAATGGAAGATTCCTAGCTTTAGATTTAGGAGGAACAAACTTCAGAGTTTTACTTATCGAGCTTAGTGAGCAACATTTTGAGATGAAATCAAAAATTTTCGCTATTCCGCAACATATTATGTTAGGATCTGGAGAACAGGTTACTATTGTTATTTAATTATTTAGTTTTAGGTTTTTATACCAAAATTTATACTTTTCAGCTCTTCGATCATATAGCAGATTGTTTAGCAATATTTATTAAAGAAGAAAAGGTGCAACATGAAACTCTTCCCCTTGGCTTTACTTTCAGTTTTCCCCTCAACCAATTAGGTCTAACTCGGGGAATTTTAGAAACTTGGACGAAAGGGTTTAAATGTTCAGGAGTAGTAGGAAACGACGTGGTACAAATGTTAAAGGATGCAATTACAAGAAGAGGAGTAAGTATAGATAAGAGTATTTCTAATTAATCATAAAAAAAAACTTATTTTAAATATGCGAAATAGATCAAAGCTTAGAAGCATTGTACTTAAAATTCCTTCGTGAAAAAGTAGCAGTTTTTGATTATAAATAAACGATAATTGGTTTCTCGCATATTAAAAAAATAGTCAAATATATAGGTCCAAATTAGCAGACGAATTATTTATTTTAAAATTGCTTTTCACGAAGTTATTTTGTTTCCCACAAATCCTTAAGTTAAAAATAAAGTAATAAACAAAATTACAGGATATTGATATATCGGTCATGGCAATTTTGAACGATTCAACAGGTACGCTGATGTCGTGTGCCTGGTATAGAAAAAACTGTAAAATTGGTATAATTATAGGTAAGTTTAGGTGACGGAACCTAAACTATAAGAGAAAGCTTTATTATTTCAGTTTTCACTTTTATCTATTTTTCTTTTCTTCGGAATGACTATTTCGCATCTTGTTCTTAGAAGTAGTTTTAGAATAGAAAATAGTCTCTTATAATTAGTTATGCATGCAAGTCTTTTTTCCGTTCTTTCTAGGACATCAAAATAGAAGTATTCGCTATTCTTAATGATACCACAGGAACTCTCATGTCATGTGCATGGAAAAATCATAACACAAAAATAGGAATTATAGTTGGTAGGTCTTTTATTTAAATCACGTTCTGTATTTCTGCTCATTATCATCATTTTTTTTTCTTGCATTGTCTTGTGATTAAGTAAACCTTTACCTCCTCAACGAATATTTTAGAACTTTTAATTTTATACAGGAACCGGAAACAATGGTTGTTACGTAGAAAAACAGAAAAATGCTGAACTGTTTGATGACGTAGACAATGGTTCAGGGAATGTTATAATCAATTTGGAATGGGGTGCGTTTGGGAATGACGGCAGCCTGGACTATTTACGAGCAGAATACGACAAAATTGTTGACGAGAATTCATTAAATCCCGGAAAACAAATGTAAGTTACTCTATTTGACCTCCCGTAAAAATATACTTATCGTATCGTTTATACTGATAAAAGAATAGTAGCGCTCTTCAATTAAGAATGTGCATTATATTATTTATATATCCATGCAATTCGCACTCAGAGCGTCAACAGTGCATTTGTTGTACAATCATTTCAATTACATGATTGGAAGTAACGGTTACACATAAATTAAAATAGATTGCATAATTCAGTAAATTATTTTGAATCAATTTCAACGGCACTCATCTTCACACTTCCCTGATTCCCTACTACGAATAAATATTTAATGTTCTCTTTATTTATAAAAAATCCTTAATATTTTAGCCACGAAAAAATGATTTCTGGCATGTATATGGGAGAATTAGTACGATTAGCGATAGTAAGGTTTACCAAAGAAGGTATTTTGTTCGGAGGCAAGGGATCCGAGCTACTTTTCACCAGAGGCAGATTCTACACAAAATACGTATCCGAAATAGAAAGCGATCCCCCAGGCTCGTACGAAAATTGTCAGGAAATTTTAGAGGAATTGCGTAAGTGTTAAATATTTATGTACAACAGAAATTACATAGTTTTAACTTGATTTTCTTTTAATTTATAGATATTAAACACGCAACAGAGCAGGATTTCGTCAATGTTAGATTCATTTGCGAATGTATATCACGGCGTGCTGCCCACTTGGTCTCGGCTGGCATCGCGACGCTTCTAAATAAAATGGACGATCCCGACGTCACCATAGGCGTCGACGGATCCGTTTATAGATACCACCCCCACTTCCATAATCTCATGATGGAAAAAATTAGGCAACTCACAAAACCCCACATAAAGGTGAAAATCATATTTAATTCTATAGAAAAGGCCTTGATGGCTGTGTTAAGCATAACAGGGACTACAGTCCAAAGACTTAGTATAATCATAGGAAAAGATTTTTTATGCATTTGTTATGTTTCCTATGGATGCCAACCATAGAAGTTGGTGAGGTGTCGAACAAATGACTCCACTGCATAGACGTGGAGGAAAAATCAGTCCTCAACCAGCTTAACTTTCTCTAGTTGAATAACTAAACTAGTTAATGTAACTATCAGTAAACTTTAACTTTTTTTTCAGTTTGACATAATGTTATCTGAAGACGGTAGCGGAAGGGGTGCAGCCCTGGTGGCGGCAGTAGCCTCGAAAAATGCCAAACGGTGAACGAGTTAAGACTTAGAGAAAAATCGTCTGTGAATTAATTAGATCATTTGTGGGTTCTTTAGGACTGCATTTGTGTCACAAACGACAAAAAATTCATCAATTGCCCCATCACTGTTTATATTTTATGATATTCATACATATGCAAATGAGTCCTAGAGACAAAAACATCATTTTATTTTCCATAAAAGGAAAAGTTCCAGTTACTTTTACACAAATGAATTTTTGAATATTTGTTGTAATTTTTTGTAGTATTTGTTTTTTATAGTTGCTAGCTTTATTTTATTGTTTCTTTTATTAACAACGGGACAATATTTAACTCGGTAATTATGATTTTAACTACTTTTTTGATTGCTGATTATCACAATATTTAAAAGAACGTTGTAAAAAGCAACTGCCTATTGTTAAACTATTTTATGCGAATGGTACATTTTGTTATCGTTTTTTATGAGCGTAGTGTATTGTAATTTGATTGATCATTATCTAAATGCAGTCAGAACTTGTAAATTATTTGTAGTTCGCTTTAATTTTATTGCATTGTACATAAAACCGTAGCTGTTGGTTATTTAGTACTTAAGAACTCTTTGTGGATTTATTTTTGATATATAAAGAGAGTACTTCATATTGTTTTGCTTATATTGAAATATACGATGTCTTTCAGAAAATTTCAAGTTTATTAAAAACTTCCTCTTTTATATAATACCAGCTTCTTATTTATTACATAGTAACTTATAATTAATCAAATTAATTTTACAATGTCATCAAAATAATATTTAAACTCGAAAACAAATTAAATCTCTTTTTTCAGTGCTAAGAGTCCATAGCATCTCGGAGACGTAATGGGATCAAACAGTTTTATTAAATAAGAATTTTCAAAACCATTTTCCTTTAAGTATATGAGCCTATCCAATAATATTAAACTTTCAATAACAGGTGCTAAATAACACCGTAATAAATAAAATGCATTGAAATTATCTCGTTCACTTTCATACAGTTTATAGATGTTACGTAATTCATCATCAGAAACAATTAAGTTAGTTTTCTTAAGGGCTTCTCTTCCATATTCCTCAAAACTACAATATTCACGTTTTGTTCGCCCAGTATTAAAATGTTTGAGATTGTGCTTTTGTAGAAGTACTTGTAAAATTGTTCTATAAAAATTTGTGGATTTAGGTTCCTGAACATTGTGTAAAATTCTTTCCAAAGATTGAGCTGCTAACATACGAGCATTCCGGCCCAATTTAAAATTCTTTTCTTTTAAAAACTTGCTGAGGGGAAAATAGCATTCGCCTGAATTGTTTTCATCCTTCTCTGTTAGAAAATGATAGCAACAAGATACATTACAGAGAGCTGATATTTTAGGATTTTGGGTAAATATTTTAATAGAAGAGGCTCCCAAATTACCACATGTATGCAGTCCCAATAAACCTATTTTCGAAGTATCACTTGATAGATTATCGAGAACAAGTTTCTCAAAATCAGTTTCTTCTGTAACAAAATGAGTTACTTGTTTATAAAGTACTCTTTTCTCGTTTGCTGACTTTTTTCCTTTTATCTTATCTTTAATAAAGCCATTCCAATTTCTTTCAAGTAAATTTGTTCTATGTACTGAACCTTGCGTTTTGATTTGGGAAGAATCAATTCCAAGAACTGGAATTTGATTATTTAGAGCTAAAAGAGAACTTAAATAGCCCTTACCATCTCCAATATCTATAAAATGGGTAGCATGCCCACTGTCATATAAAAAGCATGAAATTTCATTAAGAATTGCAACTTCATGAGCTTTTTTAGAGCTCATAAAACCATTAAAGTCACATCTGTGGTCACTTTTTTTATTATTTATTAACAAGTGATTAAATAACTTTTGCTTGTCCAAACAAACAACCTGCATATTGCACAGTATAAATGACTTTGCATTTTCAATAAATTCTCTTAAATGATACATGTCATTAAAATGAGTATTAAATAAATTGTTAATGGCTCCTTTACTATTATTACTTATTTCCTGAGCAATTTCAGGGGGTAAACTTTTTGAGAATAAATCATCAGTAAAGAAATCAACTGTGTGACTATTAGCTAGCAACATATATTCACTTAAAAATGCTACAAGTTTTTCAATGCAATTTTTTAATTGTAGAGACATGGCTTTTTATTGTATAATTTCTTATTGTATTAAAAGGACATTTTATCTATTTCTGGATATGTGATCTTAAGTTTCAATAAAGCACATACTTTTTTAAATAAAGTTCTTATTCTGTCTGCTGATCCCAAAATGTCTTCAGTTTGAATATTACTTGTTGGAAAAGAATCAATTGCTTCTTTCAAAGTTTCAATATTCTTAATAACATTATCTGAGTGTTGACGTTGAAAACCTTGTTTAATTTCTTTTAAATATACCTCTATAACTGCGGAATAATAACCTAGTTCAGCACCCAGCTCAGCACCTCTGTGGTACCCCAAATGAAAAGCTTCAAGATTGTCCTCAGTGGAGCCCTTGCAGTAACCTTCCTGATAACCCTGTTTCACATATTGGTCTTCTAATAAGAATAGATCATCAAACACTTCATTAATGTCCTTTTTATCACATTTTTCCTCATTTTCTAAAACGTTCTAGTTAGTAATTCATAATTCATTTAATTTCTTTATACTAACCAGAATTATCCTTGTTCATTCTAAAATATTTTTCATTGCTCTTATTTTCGGTAATAGGTATATTAAAAATATTGAAAATATATTATTTGAAGCAATTTACATATATTACATTTCAGGTTATGGCCGTTTATTGTCAAAACAATTTAGGTTATGTTAGAAGTTATCGGAAGTGGCTAAAGTATGCGTATCGGTAACTGTTAGGAATCAAAGTAAAATTAAATAAAGCCTCACTTTTTTATAAAATAAGCATTAGAAATAATCTAATTTCCTTCTATAATATAATTTAATGTATCTTGTTGTATAATACGAGCAATAAATTTGGGTTCACAAATTTGACCCAAATTATTTTGATCAAGTATACAAGGTGGAGACCTTTAGGCCTATAATTTGATTTGTAATAAAGTATTTTTGGAGAATTTGAATAAAGAATAGACCATCCTCTTATAGTGATCAATACTAATATCAACAACTTTTACAATGCATATGCAACCCACAGTACATCCAGTACATACGTGTTGCGTATTTGATAAAAATATAAAAGTTAAATAAAAACGCCATCAGTTTACTACATTAAATCTCACAAATTTATAAGGTTTTGTGTTACTAGAATGGAGCCTGATTCATTAAAAATACATATAAAGAAAACCGTTATTCTTAATGTTGTAATTTTAATAAAATATTTAAATCTTATTTTCTTATCAAAAAGGTTGACCGCTTCGTTTAGGAAAAGTACTGGTCAATTTAAAAATAAGATAGTAAAACTATTTTGATTTGGTTAATAAACAATCCAATAAAGATAATGATAAGATGTGAAAGGTCATCTAAATTAAACAATAGTATTTTAATAATTTTGTCTTATTTATAGTACTTTTTGAATTTTCCTTGTATACCTAGGACTCAAAATTGCTACATGCATGCATATAACTAAAATGTTTTTGTTAGGTAATCAGGTATTATATTTAAATTAAATTAAATTAAATCACAAACACGTAAACAATTAAATAGAACTACGTAATACGTACATGTTTTTAAGTGTTATCAAAGTAAAAAGGTCGCTATAAATAATGGTGCTGAGATTTATTTTCAAATACGTAATCAGAGTGTGAACTAGTGTGTGGTCAACAGAACCGTATTCCTTTTTTTTTTAATTCTTAAAAAAGTTCGAGGTATTGAAAATGGCACTTTTTGGAAAGAGTTTACTAAAACTCAACGCTATTATAAACCGTGGATCAAAAACTGTTATTTGCTATTATTATAAAATGCCCGGGGGAGATTCGATTTCAGCACGAAAATATCAAACTGTTAGTAAACTTAAAGAAAGGGAACCTGTTAATCAAATTGGCGAAATAAGTCAAAAAGTTTTTGAAAGGGAATTGCGATTTGGAGCGCATAATTACGAAAGTATTCCAGTTGCGCTTTGTAGAGGAAAAGGTATGACGAGGAAGTGATAAAAGCGCTTTTACCATAGGTATGGTATTTAACTGTAGTTTTTCTAAGGTGTCTACGTATGGGACGTGGAAGGCAACAAATACTTTGATTTTTTGAGCGCATACTCTGCAGTAAATCAGGGCCACTGTCACCCGAAAATTATAGAGGCCCTCAAGAAACAAGCGGACATATTAACATTAACTTCAAGGGCTTTCTTTACCGACGCCCTTGGAGAATATGCGGAATATGTAACAGGTCTCTTAGGTTTTGACAAAGTTCTGCCCATCAACAGTGGAGTGGAGTCCGGGGAAACTGCATGTAAATTGGCAAGAAAATGGGGCTACACTAAGAAGGGAATCCCAGACAATCAGGCCAAAATTGTGTTTGCAGAAGGAAACTATTGGGGTAGAACTATTTCAGCTATCTCTTCATCTACTGATCCGACCTGCAAAGATAAATACGGTCCTTTTATGCCTGGATTCTTATTGGTTCCTTACAATAATTTAGAGGCTTTAGAGGTAGAATTTTGTAATTTTTAAAGGTACATAAGATTGAATTAATTAAAAAATGTTGTTTCTCAGAAACTCTTGAAACAAGATCCGCATATTTGCGCGTTTATGGTGGAACCTATTCAAGGAGAAGCAGGTATAGTTGTACCATCACTTGGTTACCTTAAAGGAATACGAGATCTTTGTACCAAATATAACGTTCTTTGGATTGATGACGAAGTTCAAACAGGTCTTGGAAGAACTGGAAAACTTTTAGCGGTGGACCATGAAAATGTAAAGCCTGATATGGTTTGTCTGGGAAAGGCGTTATCTGGAGGAACTATACCAGTTCGTACCAAAAAATAAAAAAGGTGAACTTGTAATGATTACATATTTTCATTAGGTATCTGCAGTTTTGGCCAACAATGATATCATGTTATGCATGAAACCGGGAGAACATGGCTCCACATATGGAGGGAATCCCCTGGCCTGTAGAGTCGCTATAGCTGCTTTAAAAGTAATTGTAGAGGAAAACCTTTCCGATAACGCTAGAAGATTGGGGGAAATTCTGAAGGAAGAACTTCAAAAGCTACCAAAAAGCATCGTAAAAGAAGTCAGAGGAAAGGGTCTAATGCAAGCTATTGTGATTAAAAATAACGAAAACTTTACCGCAACTGATGTATGTCTAAAATTACGAGATAATGGTTTGTTGGCCAAATCAACCCATTGGGATATAATACGACTGGCTCCTCCCCTAATTATTAATGAGCCGGAATTAAGGGAGTGTTGCAAAATAATTATAGATACAATTAATTCTTTTCGTAAGTAGATCTGTCGTGTTTGGAATAATCACAAAAGAAACAAAAAAGGGATTTTCCCTGGACTCAGGTCCCAATAAGATGAATGTAAAGGAATTTGCAACAACATAAAAGTTCTGTGTTATTTTAAACATGAAATGAAGTTTACGAAGATCTATTTTACGATATATAATACATTGATTATTCTGTATAATAAAAGAAGTTGTCTAATAAAGCAATGAATATTACCTCATATATAATTAAAGATTACTAATATTGTGTTAACCAGATCATTGGTAGGTATAAAAAGGCATAGCATTGACCAACTAAATATAGACAAATAATTATTGTTTTGTGTGTATTTATGACCCAGTACACTTTTCAAATGTTAGTTTCATTTCGTTTCAAAAAAACGACAGTGAATTCATTTTAAATTTAGGCGTTATACGTACTGTAGGTATGTAACCCACATATATGCTATGAAATCTTGGTGGTGTTACTTTAATGAACTTTCTAAAATTAATTTAAATCAATTAAAATGAACTTGTTCATTGTTCATTCTGTTTTTTGCGTTGTATACATACAGTTAATTTTGAACAAGCGATTGGTTTAAGCATAAATAGAAAAATTGATCGTTATTCATTTAGTTTGGTATAAGTGATAATATATCCCTTAAAGCAAACACATTACATTAATATACTTAAGCTTAAGCAAATATGTGGCTCTATATTGAGTATACATGTATTTAATAACTGATAAAGTGATAATCTACAACATAAATCCAATCGGTATTGAGCATTATAACATTGCTAAAAATGAAGTGAGAGTAATTTTTGGGTTTTTCTTCAAGTGTGTGCTCTTGAAACTTTGGAAATAAGTAAGTAAAATAAGTAGTTGCTTAATATTCTTACTAAAGAAACTCTCTCTTTACGTTTTTTTATTGTTATTTTAATTATTAAAACGGTGTAAAAAAATTATCTTTTTGACTTCTTGTTTATATTTGTTTCTGTTCTCTGTCCTTGACATTTACTGATGTGCGGAGCGCAAAAAAAGGAAAATTAATTATTCCAGCAAATTAAGGAATAATATCTAAGTAAAAAAGTACACACTCAATGTTTAAATAAAAATAACAATTTGTTCAAAAGAGACATCACTCGATGACATAAATATACATATAATAATAATAATGCAATTATTTTACAATTATAGTATAAGAATATTTAATGAAAAAAATTGAGGGTAAGTACATCCACCCTATAGTACTGAATCAGGGCATACTATAGTTTCAAAACTGCAATAAATTATTGTTAATTATCCATTGCATTCATTATATGTACATCGAAATGGAAACTTTTAGATTTGACCAGGTACAAAAATGTGTGAACAATTTGTTAACTACCATTAAACCATTTCCTTAGAGCTTCAAGGATAGAAGCGTCATTAAAAATTGATATATTTCAAATTTATACACAGTTTTGTCATCACAATCGTCTGGTAATTTGTTCGAGTTTACTATTAAGAATTCTTATGGTTTTTCATTTTTTATAGAAGGTCTACACTGCATACTCGTTATTATATAATACGTGTGTCTAAAACGTGAAATTTTTGTCTTCAACTTGTATGAAGGTATTTAATATTCATTTATGTGTAGTTAAAATTCTCTGTTAGCATACACAGTATTATAGGTGTTTACGTATTTTTTCGTTTACATGCATTCATGTATGTAAACTTAACATTTACTGAATAACATGTCAAAGGTGTATTACATATGTGTACAGATATCTTAATTGGTATTTTTAACATAAAAATGAGGGTATTGAAGAAGTAAAATTGGTGTTTATTTCTTATCAAACATGTTACGCTTTCCTTAAAAAAAAGTAAGTATTTTTTTGAACATTTAACGCTAAAGGAATCAGTCAGAAAAGAGGTCAAATACGTGAGGGTACAGAATTTGTTTATTGTTCTGTTCCGAAAATAACTTCAAAACAATTTTGTATTACCTAATATCTCTTCAAATATACTTCGTTTAAGTCGCTTATCTGCATCAAGTGATTTTAATGATAATACCGGGTGATAGTTGTACCGTGTGTTGTGTAAATATTTTGAAACCTATTTGTATACAGATACCTTATCAGATGTTTTTTCCAAAGGTATCAAAACGGAATTTTAATTATAATTCGTGTTTAGTTTTATCAATTCCTCTTTAACAAATAAGTAATTGTTATTATTATCGTCATGTCATATATTTATTTTTAATATTGCAAAGCTTTCGATAAAAGTGTTGTTTACCTCATTCACTCACTGCTGCTTATAACTAACCAAGAATAGGATGGATTTAGAGCAGCTTACATTATCGTTAATTTAAATTCTAAAATACGTCAATTAAAATAATCGTAAATGTACAAGTATTATTTTTAGATGTATTCTCCATGGTATTTTAAGAAATAGTTTGCGGTTTTGTAGAAATTAAATATTAAGGTGTTGAATTGCAGCTTTTATTGAAAAACTTGAAAACCACATAACAAAACTCAATCCTTCAAAATACCACAAGCAATAAAGGTAATTTAATCAGATGTTGGTGTGATATTTGAGTTGACAACAGGATAATAAAGGTTTAAAAATATTTTTTAATCAAATTAATAAGTTTATCTCTTCCTCATACGAGATCAGTTTTATAGAACATTTTATTTACTTAAACGAATAAATTCCCAGATAGTAACTTTGCTTTCATTAATAAAATTTTAGTCCCAAAACGAAATATCAGATAATTTTAAAAATTTTGCTGACACAGGGGAAGTCCCTCTAAAAAAAAGGTAAAATCCTCATAAGTTTTAAAACCGATTCTGTTTCTACAATTTTATTTTTTATTTAATCCACTGGACTATGTATGTAATGGATTTGTTTTCTATATAAGTAACTCGGGGAAATTATCCAGGCTGGAATAAATTTTCTATCTACGTCCTACATAGAACATACATTCATATATGAGCCACTAATAAGGCATACACATGTATAGAGTTGTAGTCACAAATGTGAATAACTTTTTAACCTTGGCCGAGTTCTTATGCATTAACTAATAACACTCTCGTTTCAGTCCAAACTAAAAGACCAATATAAACAAAACATATTAATTATTATTAACCAAGTGAAAATTTAGCTAATTTTGACCAAACTATGTTGTTCTAGTTAAAAATTGACCTGGTTGCCGGAAACACTGCAAAATGTTTTCAAAAATTCGGCCTGTTTTCCAAACTGGAAAAAACGTGAGAAGAATAAGTTCTAAGGAAGTAATGGAAAAGGAAGCTAAATATGCCGCACACAATTATCATCCGCTGCCAGTCGTGTTAGCTAAAGGACAAGGTACATTTATATCTAAATATTTTATGTGCCTTTGTAATAGTTTGTTTTGTAAGCGTGAAAGTTTTCTATTTCTAATAGCGCTTCTTTAACTTTCTATCACTGTTTTCCTTAAAAGAATTTCTACGCGCACATATACATACAAGCATTTCTATGCTCTTTAATTTTAGTTAAAAAAAATATATGCATATAATAAAATATCTTTAGGCGTTTTCGTTTGGGACGTGGAAGGTAACAGATACTACGACTTCCTCAGTGGGTACTCCACGAATAATTTTGGTCACTGCCATCCAAAGTTAGTAAAAGCCCTTACAGAACAAGCTCATCAACTTCATCATGTTTCCAGAGCATTTTATTCAAACGTTTTCGCAGAGTATGCCGAAAAAATTACAAAGTTATTCGGATACGATAAAATGGTTCCTATGAATACAGGTAAATCATCGGATCACCTATTTCCTCGAACAAATTAAATTTTATTAGAGCTTATAGATGATCGATGATCAATTCTTTGCTTATCGTTCCTATAAAGCCGATAATGAAAAAAATATGTTTATCTTGTAAATAACACAACATATACTTATTATAATAGTTAATTCTTCTATGGCCTATCTATCTTATAATTATTTATCGCTATTATTTGTAGGTGTTGAGGCTTGTGAAACTTCTTGTAAAATTTCAAGAAAATGGGGATACAAGAAAAAGAAAATACCGAAGAATTCGGCTAAGATTATTTTTGCTACAGATAACTTTTGGGGGCGTTCTTTAGCAGCTATTTCGGCATCTACAGACCCCTTAGCTTTCGAAGATTATGGACCTTTTATGCCAGGGTTTAGCTGTGTCCCTTACAACGACTTACATGCTCTGGAGGTAAGTACCTCCATTATGATTTTTTTTTTCATAAACACTAATCTGTTGTTAAAATGTTATTAATCTTGATTTAAGAAAGCTCTAATTGACCCATTAGTCTGTGCCTTTATGGTCGAGCCCATCCAAGGAGAAGCCGGTATAAAAATACCCTCTGAGGGATATTTAAAAGGGGTGCGAGAACTGTGTACCAAACATAATGTTCTCTGGATAGCTGATGAAGTACAAACTGGATTAGGAAGAACCGGAAAAAGAATAACTTGTGATTATGAAAATGTTAAACCGGATATTCTAGTCCTTGCCAAAGCTCTTGGAGGTGGACTATATCCTGTTTCGGCAGCATTAGCCAACGACGACATTATGCTAGTTTTAGAACCAGGTAAAGTTCGGTTGAATTCCAAAAACTTCTCCTTTAACTATTAAAATATTACGGACATTCTAAAAGTTTATTAAAAACATGAGAACACGTCAAAAATTGGGTTCAACCACATCTTTTTTTTTAAGTTTTTTGCGAATGTCTCATGAAATGAATGATGAAAAGTCAATATAATATCCATTAGCTAATAATTAATTAATAGTGATAGTTTGTTTGTTTTAAGGAACTCATGGTTCAACATTTGGAGGTAATCCACTGGCATCTAAAATTGCTATAACTGCTTTGGACGTTTTGGAAGAAGAAAATATAGTTAATAATTCTTTCAATATGGGGCAAAAGTTTAGGAAAGGTTTGGAGGACTTAAAATCAAATAAAGCAGTTGTAGATGTAAGAGGAAAAGGACTTCTAAATGCTATAGAATTTAATAGCAGTAAGTACCTTTTATAGGAACATAAAAAAAAAACAATAAACGAGTCTAATTAATAATTATAGTAGCCGCCAGTTATGTACATATGTATAATATTTGTTATTAATATGTACCAATTTTAAAAGGATTAATTAACACGGCATTAATATTAAAAGAAATTAACCTTAAAATTTTAAAGCTTATGATATAAAATAAAAACTTACATTATCCAACTAATCTCCAGGATTGGATTCAAATAACGATCTGGGTTTCAACACAATGCATATTTTAACAGAAAACACAAAAATATTTAATTTATATTATAATAATATATAATAATAAGTTCAAAACGTATGTTATTCAAAAGTAAGGTTATCAACATCTATTCTTTTTCTCTCACCCCCTCTTTTTTTTCAACGCTATAATGGTGCCAATTGTAGGCTGCACCATGAAATTGGCCCCACATACTAAGTCACTAAGATGTTATATGTACTTCGAATTATTAATTACTGATGTATTTTTACAGATATTCTTAACGCATGGGACGTTTTAATTGAATTAAAAAATCGAGGGATAATAGCAAAACACACTTACAATGACATAGTACGCTTATCACCTCCTTTAACCATTAGTGAAGAGCAAGTTGAAGAAACTGTTGATATAATAAAAAGAACTATTAATGACATGGCTAAGTAATTGTCATTTGCATTTTAAATATTGTATATTTTGTAATAAAAGATTGTATTTTTATATTCACCCTTGAATCATTCTGTATATTCAACTTTGTATCACCCTGTATATACAAATGTAGATATTTATAACTTTCTGCAGTTGGCTGCATTTTATTACCCATTCAAAACAAACACACATCGGCGTTGTCAAGTTTGACAATTAACAGAAAAAGGGCAAAAAGATGGAATTAAATTTACAAAAACTAACTTATCAAAATAAATTGAAGCTTTTAATTTATAAAACATAGTCGCTTTTCACACGATTAAATCAACAGTTAATTTGTCAGTGATGATAGTGTTTAATAGTCTGTTTTATTGCGGTCGTGAAAATGAAAATTCTTTATTTATTAAATTATATCGGTTTGTTATTAATAAATATTATAAACCCTTTGATAAGTGTAAATACATGCCCTGAAAAGTGTTCATGCAGAGAGGTGCCGCAAAAGGATAAGCTAGTTTGGACGAAACTCCGCTGTGGTGATACAGAAAAAATCAAGCATCTAGATGAATTAGACCTTTTGAATATAGCAAACGAAATTGTGAACTTGTAAGTCTTTTTATGTGTAGTACATTAAGTCCTGTAAGGCATTTCTTTTAGGAACTTGTCAGACAATTACTTAACCAACTTTAGCCCCAAAATACAATTTCTTGCTCTTCAAAGACTGTAAGTATAATTTATTGTTTTTTGTTCTTATTACCATCCTAAAATCTTAATTTCAGGGATCTTAGCAAAAATAAAATAGAAGCTTTAGAAAACAAACAGTTTGAAGAAGTTCCCAACCTCCGAAGATTAGATATTTCTAACAACCTCATTAAGATAGTGGAGCCACAGGCTTTTTCTGGACTAAAGTTTTTAGAAAGATTAAAATTAAATCAAAATTTCATATCAACCATTCAAAAGGGAACTTTTAAGACACTGACATTTTTAAAGCAACTGTAAGTATTTTATTACATTGTCCATAAGTAGTAGTAAATAGTTTTTCAATATAATATGATTTTAGTGATATTTCAAATAACCCTTTAACATGTGATTGTGAGTTATTGTGGTTGTTGGAATGGACCCAAAAGCAATCTGTTAAAATTGTTTCTAACCCAAAGTGCAGTTCCCCGCCTACATTTAAAGGCGTTCCTTTAAGGAAATTAAAAATTGGTACTGATATACATTGTAAATCTCCTGCTGGTGACAAGGAAATTCCAATGATTGATTTACATTTAAGAAGTGACCAAATTGTTTTTGAAGGAGATTCATTCAGACTTAAATGCATATCACCCTTTATACCAGATACGTATCAGTCAGAAACTGGAACCAAATTAGATCTACTTTGGTTTTGGCAAAGTCCTCAGAAAGATGTAATAAGATCTTTTCACACAAATAATTATTTTTATTCTGAAAAAGGCTTAATCGAAAGTGAAATTGTAATTCCAAAAATAAACCAAAATTACTCAGGTTTATTATATTGCCAAAGATCAACTGATGAAGGAAATTTTACTAAAGCAATAAATTTGATAATTATATCCAAAAATAGCAAATTTTGCGAGATGACTTCAACAGTAACCAATAGAGGAAGTTACTATTGGCCCAAAACGCTAATTAACAACACAGTTTCCTTGCCGTGTGAATTTATTCAAGTTAATGTAATAGTTTCTGAACAGCAAGTCACTTACTACTGCTCTTCTGAAGGACAATGGGAAAACCTCAATACCTCTAACTGTACTTATACTTCAGATACAACAAGGACTTTGGAACAATTCTCTAAGCTAAATTTAAGTGGAAACTTCAATATTTATGAAAGAGCCAAGCATTTTAGGAACTTTACAAGCAATTTAAGATTGTTAAAAGATGTTATGGACTTGGTGTTTTTAGTGAGAACAATTGAAAATTATATTTCATATCTTTCTTTTGACAAAGAGTTGGGAAACATTCTGATTGATATCATTAACTTATTGATGACTTTGCCAGAAAACTATTTGAGAAAAGCCAATGAAGTAGATAGAAGTTTAGATAAAATAGTAAAAGCCATAGAAGATATTGTGTCACATAATAGCACTTCTTCATTGCATAAGGTAAATAAACTTTTTTTTTACTGAATTAATTTAAAGTTGCATTTTTCCTTTAGAACAATATAGTTGCTGAAGAATTTTCAATAAAAAAGGAAGCCTTTGTCGGCATGACTTGTTCATGGTATTCAACTGCTGTAAACAATTCAGATCGAATGTTTTATTGTGTTACATCATCCAGTCCTACCGTTACAACTGGAATATTGAACAGGAAAATAGACGCGTCTGTACAAATCCCAGCATCTCTGTTTATTCAATTAAAAGACCAGGAAGAAGTGGCAGAAACAGAAGATATTCAACGTCTTCTGGTGGTAATGATGGCAAACGGAAAATTGTTTTCGATTGACGAATCGTTAAAAGGCTCTAAGGCGATTACTTTACCAGTAGTTGGTGTCAAACTGGGTAAGTAGAGAGCAAAAATTTAAAAAAATATTCAAAAGCGTTACAATAAGAAGTTTATTTTCTTGGATTACCATTAATTCTCCCAAATGTAATTGTTGGTGCATTTTAATTTTTGTTTTTTTAATTAGGCAACAGTACCGCCATTTCAAATTTAACAGAACCCATATACGTAATGCTTCGAATTCCGACAACTTACTATGATTCAACTGCGTCAATCCCTGTTTGGTGGGATCCAGAAGCTAATGATGGACGAGGTAATTGGACTTCTGAGGGTTGTCAATTCAGCCACGAAATCCGAGAGAATCTCATATTTAGTTGTAAAAGTCTGGGTTATTACGCTTTTCTCGAAGACGTTACAAAGTACAATGTAATCGAAACGGGCGCAAGATTTAAATTATCACATCCAGCAATCTACATCGGCAGTTTCGTGCTCTTTTCATCTCTTTTAGTAACAATTACTACTTATGCATTTTGTTATGTATCAATACAGATGCCTAAAAAGGCTAAGCATTCGCTGATAAATTTGTGGATTGTTATAATGATGTTAGTGTACATTTACGTGTTTGGAATCTATCAGACTGAGGACACCTTTTTGTGTCAGATAGTTGGTATTGTATTGCATTATTTGACACTGTCTTCGCTGCTTTGGGTTGTGGTGGGAGCGAGTACGATGTATAGACGTTTAAAAAAAGAGCGATGCAATAGATCTGAACGAAGACGAGTTACCATCGGATCAACCGATTCAAAAACCCATTCTGGGTTTGTATTTGGTTGGATGGGGCGTGGCACTCATTGTATGTGGTATTTCAAGTGCGGTTAACATGAAAGAATATGCGGCATACGACTTTTGCTTCTTAAATTCGCCCCCTGCTCTCAGTGCACTTTTTATTCCCACAGTTATTCTGTATGCTTTACTAGGGATTTTGTTTTTACTTATTCGATGCACTATATACAATACCGATGTAAATGGGCACTTGAGTGAGGGCACTCAAGCTACTGAGAACGTAGACTTGGATTTATTGGAGCCTAGTTTCCAAAATACTGACAGACATAGTATTCTTTCTGTAAAAACAAGATCAAGCGAAATAGAAGACCAAGAGCATTCTCCTTCTGCACAGTTGAAGGCTCAAATTATATTTTTATTTATATACACCATTGCTTGGTTATGTTGTGCCTTCGCCACGTCTACGCCTTTCCATTTTGAACATGAAGTAGAGATCTTTAGCATATTGTATGCGATTTTCGCTTCGATTTTAGGAGGTTTCACTTTTTTCTTTTATTGTGTTACACGAAGCGACATACGAAGTAGATGGCTAAACTGTAAAAGAAGCAAAACGGCTTATTTTCGAACCAGAAACGTTTCTGATACGTCCCAGAATATTCAAATACAATCTTTACCATTGCCATCTGTAAGCAACCAAAATGGTGAAGCTCAAGTGACTTCTAGGTCAAGCAGTAGAAGCTCAACTAAAACTAAATCAAACTCAAATAACAGTAACCTTTTGAAAGCTGTAACTAATATGAAAGCTGCCGCGAAATTTGAAGAAGCACCAAATGCTGATAAAATAAACAATATTAATTTGGTACTACTTCATACCCAACAATACCGTATTGGCATACCAGTGCCTAACATAATAGAAAATCCAGCTAGCTCGGTCCAGATGTTCTATAATCCTTATCAGAGTACTGTTGCCAGGAAATTCTTTCGAAAACAAAGGCAACATATGATGAAACGTAACAACTTCCCTGTCCGAAAGTGCGACAGCGACACAACGTCGGTTATCTCCGTACCCAAATCGAATAATGATGCTGAACAAAATATTTTTGGAACTAGTTCGAAGGTAAATAACAAAAATATCCACGTAGAACGAATAAAAAGGAGCAAACCTCGTAATCCGAACATATATTCGGACAGTTTTGAAGATTTAAGTTTGCCCCTTGATAAAATGACAATTAATAGTGAACGCACTCGAAGACGGGAATACCCTCGACATCGCGCAAAGAAAAAACAGAACATTGCTCGTAGTAAGGAAGAGTTGGAGACACCAGATATGCGCACTGTTTCTCAGCAGTGTAGTCTTGAATATACATCCGATACATCAGCACTAGACGTTGCCCAAATGCCACTGGATTCGTTTGAATTACCCGAAACGGTTAATGAAGACAAGAGGAGTTCAAGTCCAGCAAAATCAGTCGAGCTTAAGATAACTTTCCCTGCGACCGATTTTAAACGCGCTCATAGTAGAGCGAGTAGCTTTTCGGCCAGCGAATTGGACGAATTATATCAACAAATACGTAGAGGTAAGGGTTCGGCTAAAGTAAAGCAAAAGAGCCATTTGAGATGCCATAGCCCTTGGCTATCGGATTCAGAAATACACTCGTATGCAGACGAGGAAGTAAGAAAACCACGTACCATTTATAGCCTAAACGAATTCGATGATAACGTGGAGACTACGGTTTAGCAAAAATAAAGATTGACAGAGCTTTTGCTTTGCTTTTAGCTTTAAATGTTTCTGTATTTTAGACAAATTAAAACTAAAAAGAATCTGTACTTGTTTAATACTTATAAGATCTGTATTACATTATCTCTTTATCTTTTCTTAAAGCAGTTAGACTGCTTAGTAGTACAATTTTTTTTAATTTAGTTCAATTATTTGCAATTTTAAATTTTAGATAAAATTGGTTCCTTTACTGTTTCCTTCATTAATTAAAAATGTTTCAATGAAAATGGAAATATATATATTTCTATGAGTATATTTGCATATTTCGTTTATGTATATATGTTTTTATTAATATTTTTTTATAGAACTTTTAATGAGTAATATGTGTACAAACCAACTTGCCTTTGTAAGATTAACAAAAAAAAAAGAAATGAACATGTTCTGTGCTCAATAAGTGTTTGTTACTGTAAGGAGCTGATCCAGTAATGTTTATGTTTGTTAAGTCTTCCAAAATTATTTAAAAATTGTCTCGTTACAATAACAAACTCATTTATAAGATACATGTCGTATTTAATAAATTAAATGTATGATAAAAAGTGCATTATGTGTGATTTAATTGAGAATATATATGTGCAGGGTGTTATTTTTATAAGCAACAATATTTTTGACCGGTAAAATATGTTGAAAACATTTTTACGGTCAAATAACTTATAGTTAATAAAAATTAACTAATTAGGAATTATCACAAACTCCAAACAGTTGTTTATCTTCTATTTTTTTGCGATAACGTGGGCCTTTCGTTTAATATGTATACAGGGCGTCTACATACTTTTTGTGTTTAACTGCACTACTACAAGTTTTTTTAGTGTATTACACACATTTCAATTCAAGTAAGAATGTCAGCCAAGTCAAGTCTAGTTTAACCCTTTTGATATCGAGAAAAGTCAATTAATCATTAAATATTTTTTTACAAATGCTCTACTTTTATTGTAATTCTTAGTAATTCGCGACCGGTATTAATTGGGAGTAAACATCTTTCTGGATGTTATCCTGTATCCCAAAAAGTTAATAAATAGAATAGATCACAGCAAACAGCCTGAGAAGATGTTTACTTTCAACCATTTTCTATTTTTTAAAGGCTTGCTAAAAATGTAACTACCTATAAAGAAGTTGTTATATGTGTACTTATTAAAAGCATATTTGTTGCAAATGAAAAGTAAATACTCTTCAACTATTATATTACATAGATAATAATATGATGAATACCGTATTGTTTTAATGCACGATTGTGGCAAATATAGCGTACAATTTTAAGACTGTGTTTTATATATATATATATATATACGTATCTGTAGTTTTGCTATACACTTCTATGTAGTTTTAATGGTATATTTATTCTTATCAAATAAATAAGTGTGCCAAAAATGTTGTTTTCGTTTGCGTTGGAATAAGTAACAAAATCATTGACCCTAAAAATTTTATTGTTTTGAAATATACCACGCAAAAAAGTAAGCCACGTAAAAATTTTTAGTTTTAATAAACTTTTAGAACATCTTGAACATCGCTTGATATTGATAAAAAAATATTTTAATACATGTCTACTACATATTAGGATTTGTTTACCTTTAATGTGGAGCACGTTTTTATTTAAAGAGTTTGCGTTTTTGTCGTTTGCGTTCAACTTTTTAACATTAGTTCGTGTTTAAAATACTTGTAATTCGGCATTGTGTTTGATAATCTGCGGTAAATGATTACTACATAAACACTCCTGGTAAATTTGTAGTCATGTGTAAAATTTTATCACCTTATCTGCTAGAAAAGATTTTTATTTATTTGCAACATGTTTAACCTTTAACGAAGTCGTTTATCGAGTGACTGTTTTGCGAGAAATATGGACAAATCAACTGGTAAAAATATTTAATTAATGAAGTTAATATTATTTTTATACTCGTATTTTTTATTTTTGTGTTTTCTAGAACGTCGTCGAACACTTATATTCATCACGATTGTAATTTTGTTTGTCCTGACTATAGTTTTAACTGCTCTATTTGTTTTGTTCCTCGTTGAAGAGGGAACACAGCAAATTATCCTTTTAATTTTATTGGGATTGATGGTACTGGTTGGTATTTTGGCTTGTGCCATTGTAGAAGCACATAGGAGGAAAGCGGCCGTCCGAAAAGAACAAAGTGCGCACTTGTGGGTTCAGCGGACTTTTAATGAACAGAGAGAACAATTTAATCCCTCAGCTCCGCCCATGAGCGCACGAACGTCTTGGGCCTTAACTTCACCTTGGAAATCCCACAGGGAAACATCTTTACCTCCTTATTCACCCCCCCACTCCCCAAGGAATAATAGATAAATACTGTGAAATAATTGTAGAGAATGTAGGTACTTATTATTTGAAATGTGATTTTTTCCTCTACATAAAGAAAACGTAAGGACGATAGCCAAACGATTAGTCGTTAAGTTAACTGCTTTTACTTAACCTTTAGTTTTTACAATACTAATAATAAAATTGTTAATTAGAATACTAATTAGTAAATAAAAGACTGTTTTCATTTTTATAATTGTTTTGATTTCTAAAATTTGATCAACAGTAATAATTTAGAGATATTTAAAATAAATCATCAATAAACTAAAATTTTAATTTGCTGACACTATTTTATTTTATTATCTCGGAATTAAGCTTTAGTAAAAAACTTCATCAACGTAGTTTGATTACCAACATTTTTTTTGGACTTGTTGCTTTTAGGTTTTGAATTTGCTACAGTACTACTCTCTTTTATAACATGTTTAACTGCTGCTTCATGTGTGTCATTAACTTCAGGTGTCTTATTATCTACAGTCTCCTTTTTATCTTCCTGTACTGTATTTTCTTTTTCATCTTCTGATTCATCATTCACAGAGATCCACTTTTTGCAGGTCATAAAGTATCCATCATCATCAGTAAACGTTTCTTTAACTAATTTCCGTTTTTTGTTCTTAGGACCAAGATCTGGTTTTGGTTTGTAAACTAGTTCCTCCTCTTCATCTGAAATATGCATGGTTTCTTGGTTTTGCTCTTCTTCGTTATCACTTGCAAAGATATCATCACTATCAGAATCCTTTGGTTCCACAATTCTTCTTCTTTGTTTCTTATTTTTGACAGTCGAGTTATTATTATTACGTTTCCTTTTGTTTTTTGGCTTCTTTTCATTTTGATTTTCACTTGTATTCTTTGGGCTTCTTTTCTCCTCTTCGCTATCATCACTATCTATAATACTTTGTATTTTTTTGTTAATATTGTTTATTTTTAGTGTATTTTCTTGTTTAGTATTTGACTCTGATTTATCTGGTTTACTTATAGGAATACAAATATCAGATTGTGGTTTTTGTTTTGGTGGCATTTTTGATATGAAACTCGCGATTCCTTTAACAGTTCCATTTTCTTTTTTAGCTGTTGTGTTATTTACAGGCAATTTAACATCACTGTCACTTGCACTTTTAATGCTTTTAGCAGGAACTTTACTAAATAGTGAAGACTTATGCTGCTTGGTAATGTCAGTTTTCTTTAAGGCTGGAAGTGGTACTTTCTCTTTCAGAGTCCTCTTAATGCATCGTTTACTTGCCAGGGCATTTTTAATATTGCCTCTCACTTCAGAATTCATCAATAAATCTTTAAAATTAACTTCGTTTTTCTTATAAATGCTGTAAATAAATTTGCAAGATATATCTGCAAATTTACGACACTCATCATCAAATTTGTCTTGGTTAATAAGGAATGTGTGATAAGAATCATCATCAAATTTGCCAGAAACCCAGTAAATTATTTCCAAATCCCCTTTTTTATGATTAATGATTAATTTTTCCAGCAGCTTTTTCGAATCTTCAACACTTAAATCCAATGTCTTACTCAGCCATTTAAATGTAACAACTTTATCTTCATCGTATACAAATTCGTTCAGCTTTTTTAAGAGGTTTAATTCAGTTTTAGAATCCATGGTACAATAATAATTTCTTATAGACGTTTGTCTACCATTTACAATGAAAATTCCTTAAAAAGTAAAATAGGAATAAGTATTTATCTGACTTGACTTGTTTACAAATTTTACAATGTTTTAGCGGTTAAGTAATATTTCCCTAATATTACATCTTAATTTTGACATTACATTTTCGATGAAGGTTCGTTAAATAATTATATTTGAATTAAATGGATGTAGTATATGAAGTACTTTTTTGTATAGGAATATGAAATTTTATATAATAGTTGTGGATTTTATAAGATTTATCCTGTTATATTTATTTATGAATTATACATAAAAAATAGTTTGAAAAATATATATTCTAACTGATATACATTTGAGGCTAATTTTCTATTTCAAATTTTAAGTTTTTTTAAATTAACGTACACTTGTAACGACCGTTACAGTAAACACTAACTTTTATTACTTATGTGACATTGACATCTAACCGTTTTCAAAATTTTCAAAAATTCATTAAGAAGAGTCTATTGATAAGTTTTTAAGGAGTTATTAGTCCAGAAAAACTTACAAAATGTGAAAATGAAGGATATATTATTTAAAAGGATGCTAATTAATTTTGTGTCAGAACTATTTATGTTGTGCTTTATGATGAGTTACAGAATGTAATTTACTTGAGCGATTTGTTATGAATTACTACAGGTGAAGAATGAACTCTTGTCATTAAAGTTACCCCTTTAAATCTTTATATGTCTTTCAGAAAAAATGGGAAAACCCAATATTAGTCGTACTTATGAAAGAAAAAAGTCTGCAACTGATGTTATTAATGGTCTGTTTGCAAGAAATATAAGTAAAAGGAAAACAGAAAAAATTAAGCAAAAATGCATGAAAAAGGCCCTTCAAAAAATTTGCATCAGTGATTTACCACCTATAGACCATAATCACCACTTAATGAATGATTCATTTAAAACTGATTCTGCCACAGATTTGTTTGATAAAGTAAAACAAACTGAAGTCTATAATCCTGTAAACTTAAAGTCTGTGGTGCAGTATTACAGTTCGGAAAGTGAAGTGTCAAAGAGTAATAAGACTGATAGTTTACAACTTATTAGCTTAATAAATCCCACCCCTGTTAAATGGGAAAAAAGACCCAGAAAGTTTACAACAAAAAAGTACAGCCAGTTGGTAAATAATTCAAAATTTTGCATACACAATAAGAGTAGTAGTACACATGATCAGAGAACTTTAGATAAATCTGTGGATGTAGAATTGTCAATTGAAAATGTGAGGAAACAAAATGTGCAATCTAATACTTTAAATATTACACGTGGTAAATTATCATTAGACAATAATGTATTGGGATCCCTTATAAAATTAGCCAAACCGCCACAGGAAAAGGTATTTGATGACACAATTCATATTACAAGTACACCTTTAGAGCCATTGCACCAAAGGAAAATTGATCATAGTTGTTTATCTCCAATTCTTGCAAAAAGCAGAAGGTTTAGATCACCATCAGTTGGTTTGTCTTCAATTGAATGCTTGGTAGAAAAGTCACTTGATGAAATCAGAAAATGGGATTATGTTGTCCCTGATTTTAATTATTCTATCCCTAAAAACAGTTTAACTTCAAAACGAATGGCTCGTTATAATTTTTGTAAATCACTTATTTGTGCAAATAATTCCTCCAATAGTGTATCGAAAGTATCAAGAAGAAGAAAAACTATAGACTGTTCTTCATTGACTAGCAGTTCAAATTTACTAAAATCGGTACCCAAAAATAACAGGTCTGCTTTTAGTATCTGCTATAATAGATCCAAAAATTGTTCAACAGATTGTCACAAAGAAAAATCTATAAGTCTGAAGAACTGCTTTGTAAAGCTAAATCGTTGTGTGGAATTAGAAAAAAGAATTGATTGGAAATTAAATTGTAGACCATTTGTTAAATTAGATTATTTAATTGATGTTTTAGGAATAAATGCAAGTATAAGTTGGAATAATTCAAGGAAAAGTGCCAATGAAAATAGTACAAATAGCCATATTAACTTAAAAGTAGATAATTATTCATCTAAAGAAAGAAATGTTAAATTAAAGAATAGGCGGGGTAAGAGCAGGAAGGGACGGCCTCCTTTAAAAGCCCTTAAACATTTTAAAAAGAAAAGGAAAAGTAAGAAGAAAGGCCATATTTCCATGTACTCGTTTCATTATGACAGGGATCAATCTTATAATTTACCGCAACATAAAAATTTAATTTCTAATAATACGTCTTTATTATGGAGGTCGTTAAAAAAGAAATATAGTAAATTAATACACAATTTGTCTTCAAATTTCCATGAAAAAGATATTAAACAACCATTTGTTATATTACCACGAAATCATAATTTGGAATCTTGTTCAGTTCTTATTACAAAAAACGCTGGCATGGAAATTAGTAAAAATAAAAACATTTCTTCCAATATTTGCTCATTAGACAAAGAAATTAGCGTAATTGTAAATGACATTGTAAATACATCGCAAAACTGCCCTACTAATTTTATCACGACTAGAAAGAGATTAAGAAAAAATAATAACAGTGTTGCAGATCTAGTAAAAACAGATTTTAGCATTTCAAGCCAAACTGATTGCTGTACAAACGGTCTATTAGACAGACGTATATCTGATATGGACTTGAGGAGATCTGATAACGACACAGATCGATTAATTTGCCCATTGAACGTTACTAAACTGAAAGAGTCTTCACAAACAAGTAAAGATATTGCAACACTTCTTAAATCTCCACTAAGCAATTATGCTATAAGTAAATATTTAAATAATCTTGATACCTCCGAAAGATATAATTCTTTTTCGGATCTATTTGATAGCGGATCAGATTTGGATGTATTTTCTGATCACAATAGCCCCATCGCGAAAGTTCAAAATACACAACGCGAAATTTATGAAACATTCTTCAAGTCACCAAATTCTACAATTTCTCAAACAGAATACATGAATCGTCCCATAATCACGCCATCTGCAAAAGATTTAGTGGATTCGTCAACACAGACTGAAGATCTTTCTTGTATTACCGACAGTAGAAATATCTCATTTTTAAAACAAAAGAATATGGACAACGACAAAAGCACTTCTGCAATTGTTGAGAAGATTGAGAGGGATGGACCTAAGATTTCCTGTGATTCTGTTGATTCAGTAGTTCTTGTAGATAACTATGTAAAAAAAAGAAAAGAATCTGTAGTACATTCTACCTGTAATCGGTTCAGTATTGTAAAATATGACAAAATAACTCACAGAAGCAAAGAAAAGCAAATCATGGAAAATGTTATCGATTTAAATGATTATTTTTATAGTAATAATGAAACGACAGAAAATGTAGTATCAATGAATGCAATTAGCAGAAGAAACTCTCCTGTGGAAAAGCCCAAAAACTCTGCTTCTAACAGATCCTTTAATATCCAACTGAGCAAAATAACCCACAGAAGCAAAGATAAGGAAATCATGGAAAATGTTATCGATTTAAATGATTATTTTTATAGTAATAATGAAACGACAGAAAATGTAGTATCAATGAATGCAATTAGCAGAAGAAACTCTCTTGTGAAAAAGTCCAAAAAATCTGCTTCTAACAGATCCTTTTTAATATCCAACTGAGCAAAATAACCCACAGAAGCAAAGATAAGGAAAATGTCACCAATTTAAATACTTCTTCTTGTAGTAATAATGACAACGATGAGTTCGTAGTACCGATGCAAACATTAAAACCACAAACGCTTGTTATTATGAAGGCTGGAAAATCTTACAAACGGTCTCTATCGTGTTTAAGAAGAAGTTCCTCTTTGCTCTTAGGCAGGATTGCTACTACAAAAAATGGTATGTAATGAGGGTGTAGTTTTTTGCATTTTACCTTTATTATTGTAATGTATGATGTATAAATATATAGGAGAAAGTAGCTGTTCTCTTGCTTCCAATACTAGTGAAAACAGAAGAAGACTGAGTAAGGTGTCTATTTCCCAGGGATTTAAAGGTTTCCCCAAATGTATGGATATTTTATTGGAGTCCTTTGCTATCGCTTCTACAGGTAAAATAAATTTACTTTTTCATTGAAAAGGAACTTAAATTATTTTTTCTGAACACGAAAGTATAGGAGGTTGTATATTCCATAAAATAGGTAATTTAGAAGAATAATAACGATTTAAGTAGAATTTAATAGTTAGTTTGGAAATAACGTTTAAAATGTAGCGTACTTTCCAATAATTGTTATAGATCATAAACAATAACGCCAGATAATTTGGAATATACTGCTCAAAATTAATTTTACAATAATATACATATTATTAGTATCTGCTGAATTGATTTTTTGTTAATTAAAAGGTCATTAAGTCTTCTAATGAGCAATTTCAAAGTCCTAAATTGTTCTTCCTAAGAATTATTTATTACTGAATTGGGGAAATCGAATAAATGGCTGAGTTCAGATAAGTTTCTTATTAGGTTGCTCTACTTAAAAATAGATATTTACTTTATGAATTTTGAGAAATCAATTTTGTTTAATTTCTAATTGTCGTGTTATTGCTAATTTCCTAAATGAATTCACTAAATAATTTCAAATTGTTTTGTATCTTCTACATTAGAAGATAATTATTTTAACGCGTGTTAATTAATACTTACGTAAACAAGAATTTATTTATTTTGAGAACGTTACCATTTATTAAAAAAAATACGTTTGAATAGGAAAGTAGGTCGCCTGACATTAATAAAAATTGTTGATTGCTTATAATACTAAGAATCGTTATGTGGCTATTGGGCTATTGATCACGCTAGACAGAATTGTTATTTTTCTAAAGGTTGAAGGTCATGACAGTCACCTTGTTTCTCCGTCCTTGGCAAATGCGCGAAATTATCATACAGTGTGTTGTAAAACAAAACGAGATACAAAATTAAACTTATTGATACAGTTTCACGATTCATAAAACGGAGCAAATGTATTGTTACTATAAAAATGTATTATGTAGACATACTTGCAATTGTAAAGTAGCAAAATTTCTTTTAAAATAATAACCAATAGATGCCGAAATGTTATATAAATTTATTGCTTGTTGTTGTTGTTTAATAGATTTGTAAGTTTATTGTTTATTATCTTTACAAATAAGCAAAAAACATGTTTTACAATGCACTGTATACAAACAATTTGATTCAACATACAAATATGTATGTAGATAGATTGCTTGTCAACAGTAATAAAATAACAATGTAGTATCACGGCGATAATTATTAAATAGGCCAAATATAGATAGCAAAGATTAACCGATAAATAATGAGCCCGTTTAAAAGTTAAATATTTAAATGCTTAACTAATTGATTAATTAATTAGTGGAAGACTCATCTACCAAATATCATTAACCCGAAATATCCTAGGTATAATATTAGGTATATTTTATTGCGACAACTACAATAAATAGTAATTTAAACACAAAATGAAGGGGAAAATGCGTTTTACAGCTTACAATGACTATTTCTTTTTCTTAAATTTGTTGTTTTGAAATTGAAAACGATTATATATGTAATTAATTTATAGTAGGTGGTAAAAAAGAAATTACCTAGTGTGTTAGTTTACGGATATGTCAGAAAGTGACTGTTTGGTGAAAGTATTAGTCATTAAAATTCTCAGTAATTTGAATCACTCTTCATCGTTCGTCATATTATTACACAAAGGGAGTTCAAAGAATAACAGTACCAGTAAATTATTATCGTTATTATAATAATTAATTACTAGTACAAACTATTTTTAAAAAAGTAGTAAAGAAGTGGGGGTAAAAGTGATCTTGAAGTTCGCCAATAAGAACGCTACAAATACGAGGGAGACCGGTGTTGTAGACCGAATTGTGCCGAATCGTGCGCGACATCATTACGCACTCAGCTTTTGACTGGTGTGTTGTGCTCGTTATCCGTTCGCGTTTATTATTTTTTTAAAACTAAAGTTTTATGCATTACCGCTTAGAAAAAGCCTTCGATTGTCATGAAAAGTGCTTGCATACGTATGTTTCAGCAGGTATTATACCAGACAACACTCAAAACGAAAATTTGGAAGAGAAGTTCGGACGAATATCTGTAAATGAATCGCACAACAACGACAACGAGATCGAGGACGACGACAACGACGCTATTGTAAAGTTACAACAACCGTTACCCGTACAATTTGCACCACTTTCTGCAAAAGACCAAGCAAAAGCTGTCGTCTTTGAAAAATGTCGCCAAACAGAACCACTACAGTTTTCAGAATGTTATCCCGATTCGTAAGTAATTTTTTTTTGGTTTCATAAAATGGACGTCGATTTTGGTGTGTCTCATGAATTTTAAGATGGCGGTAGTCGGTATCGATGTTATTATCATCGTCATGCTTATATTTAAGAGTAAAACACATTAAAAGCTTTAAAAATTGCAGACTATTTGATAAATTTTGCTGTAATCTCCACAGCATAGGTCCACAGTTTATAACGAGGCTTTGAACAGATTTTTTTTTGACCTAATGACCTACCTCGTTCTACGAATCCCGTTAATTGAATATTTGGCAAGTTCTTTCATGAATTCCATATTACAACTTCATGTTGTATAACGTTTTACTTTTTCAACAAATGTTATATATTTTTTAGATGAATATATACATTTCTCTTGATTAATTTGCTTGTAATTTATCTTGGGTTTATTATATGTAATTAAAGTATTGGTAATAAAATAGTGCATAATTACAATAATCAGACACACAGGATCCTAAGCATTACTTTTGTTGAAAGAAACAGTTTTTTTAGCATAGCATATATCATTTATAAATTTCTCTTAAAGTAAAACCTGAACCTAAAGCTACTTCTTTCCCTTTATGAATGAAAAAGTTACAGTAAATTGTGCTAAAAGAAACATTAATTTACTGTCACAAAAGTATAACACATAATTATAGGATATCAAAGTAATAGTTAATAAAATACACTTTCATAATACAAAATTCTAACTCTTAAACATTAACAAAATTTGCAATGAAAAGTGAGTTTTGATAACACCATTCTCTAGGTAGGTATAAGTATATGAGATACATTAACTGCATTTTTTTATAAATTTAATAAATATAAGTATTTGTAGGTATGTGTTTGTTTTACATTTTTATTTTCAAAGTACCTATAATCTAAAAAAAATGTCTATTAACTGTGTATTATTCTTAGGCTCTTAAAACAGTAAAAAATCCATTTGATTTACAACTTATTGTATATTTCAGTTAACATAACAATTTTTCATTTTTATTTAATACACAGACTACTTAGATAATACAAAAAATAGTACTTTATTATTTAAATTATTTTATTTTCAGCATTCTGCAAAACTGCTTCAAAATTGGAGAAGGAGTTTATGGGGAGGTATTTCAATTTCGAGGGGAGAATGGCAAACCAACAGTCATGAAAATAATTCCAATCGAAGGGAGCCAGCAGGTTAATGGAGAAGTGCAAAAAAAGTTTGATGAAATCATGACTGAAATTGTCATTGCAATGTAAGAAAAAAATCAATCATTGACAAATTATTTTGTAACAAACTGCGTTTTAAAAGTAAAAAGTGCTGTAATTATTCCCAATGCAATCAAATCATACATAGTATTTATCAGATTTTGATTCGTAACAATTGGGGCGATTGCTGTCTACAATTTTGTTTTTCACGTTTGATGCTACGTTATCTTTTCCACGCAATAAGCAAGGCATTATATAAATTGCATTTTTCTATGAAGTTTTTTTTACTCTTGTCACCTCTTAAATTCAAAAACTTCAAGATGAATTATATAATTATTTGTTACCATAAAACATGATTGTCATAAGCGTTTATTTTTCCCTTAGGGAGTTAAGTGCTCTACGCAATAACAATATCAACAAAACAAACACATTCTCTGAGCTCCAGAGAGTTCGATGTGTGAAAGGTCGTTGGCCTGCGAAACTTTTGGATCTTTGGGATCTTTATGACGAAGATCGCAAATCAGAAAACGATTCTCCGGAAATATTTGGCGAGGATCAACTCTATATCACACTGGAATTGGCCAATGGTGGCCGTGACCTCGAAGCCTTCAATTTTACTAATGCCTTACAAGCCTTCTCCGTTTTTCAACAGGTACAGAAGAAATAAAAAATTGCTATTTCATATTTGTAATTAATATTTTGCTTTTGTTTGCAGGTTTCATGTGCCTTAGCAGTAGCAGAAGAGTCGTTGGAGTTTGAACATCGTGACCTACATTGGGGTAATGTATTGGTGTCTATAGTTGACCACGACCAAACGGTTAGTTTCGTATTGAACGGTAAAACGATTACTTTGGAAACGTATGGGGTTGAAGCGTCCATAATCGATTTTACGCTTTCCCGCATAACGAAAAATAACTGTAACATTTATACCGACGTTAGTAATGACATGGAATTGTTCACTGCTGAGGGAGATTACCAGTTTGAAGTTTACCGTTTGATGAAAAAGCGCAATGGGTAAGTTGGTAAATAAAAATAAATATCTTTATGACAAGGGTTTAAACTGCTAATATGGTAAAAAATACAAGTAAAGAAATCGGTTCAAGAGTACAGTTTACATTCCTAATTATTAGTATAGTATTTTGTTTTCGGTCTACAAAAGAGGATAGTAAAATAAGATTTTGACCTTTCATAATGCAATAGAATAAATAAGTTTATTTTGTATCATTGAATATGACAATATTTTGAATAATTTCTCAACCTTTGAGTAATTACAACTACATTGTTTTTATTTTTAAATTTGTACTAATTCAAGGTGTTTTAATTAATTTTTTAAATCTATTTTTCAGAAACGAATGGGAACATTTTGAGCCTTACACCAATGTGTTGTGGTTACACTATCTATTAGATAAAGCGGTTACTGCCCTCCGCTATCGCAGCATTAAGTCCAAATTGCACAAAGAGTATATTCGAAAACTTAGAAACATCAAAGATGAAATACTTGAGTATACAAGTGTTAAAGATTATGTCATTAATAACTTTCAGTTTTAATTATTAATTCTAAATTTTTTATTGAAAAAGCGTAATTAACCATATAAGAGCGATTTATATTTTGTCTTTGCCGTACAGTGTCAATTAATGTTTTTATTTTTTCTTTTTAAATGACTGTATAATAAAAATGTGTGTTGTTATTTTGTCTTTTATTTTAATGTATATCACAATTATTAATATAACGTAAAAATTTTTAGGTAAACATTGATAAATAAAGAGAATACATTTAGACAGAAAATTTTAATAATGAATTAAAGAAATTGCAAGTGAGACATTAGCATTTAACTACGACATCTATTCTCATATTTCTGTTTATTTCTTTTTTGGTTTTAATTTGAAGAACAAAATGAGTCCTGCAATGGTACCATATGTGGCAATAGCGACCTGAAAACATTAAAGCATACATGTTTTATCTCTTCTAATTACAATTCACTGGACTTGAAGGTGGGCAACTTCTCATTAGAGGGGCTCTCAAGTTTAAAATGCTTACTTAAAGAGCTTCGAACTACATCAAAAGTGAATACTTTAAAAGTTCTTTTTTGAAATATAAATTATAGAGTAATTTGTTTATAAAGTTCCAACTTCCAACTATGTACTTATTCATGAAGGGCTCGATGTACAGTGCTTCTAAGCCCTCAAAAGAGTTAAAAGCCCATTTTCAAGTACAAAATACTACATCTTTTTTAAGTAAGTCAATGTAAAACTTTAAATTAAAAAACTTACGTTAGCTCGCCCTCGTACGGTTTGTGCATTGAATATTTTGCTAATGCCTTTAAGTTTGCTTTCATCAACTGCATCAGCTCCTGCCATTATTAAAATATATTTTAATTTCTCGTCAAAAATGAAGGATTAGAAATTTAAACTATTTAAAAATCAATAATTTTAATAAAAGAATTACGTAAGGAAAGTGTTCTAGGCATATAACCTCAAACACTTAAATGACCTTAAATCTTAAATAATCACCATCTATCAATTTCTATCTCTATGGTTAACATTGCAGAAAAATCGAAGAGATGTAAATGTGACTCAGTAACAGCAAACGACAAAATATTACATATTTAAAAGTCAATGAACAGAACCGAACGGTTAATTTACATTATATGATTCTATTTATAAATTTAAATATTTTTCTGTTGATAAACAGAAACAAAAACTACTTACTTGTGGATTTTCAGAATTACTTTATTTCAATTTAAAAAATCATATTTATTCACACTTACATTTCTTTTTTCTAGAACCTTTCGTTAATTTTCGATATACTATAAATATTGCCATACCTAAAAGCACAACATTTCGTTACAGTTTTTAAATAATTATTATATATTTTTTATACCAGTTAATGTAGCAAGTGCAACCTAAAACAAATATATGTTATATGAAGTTTTTTTCTTTGAAAATTAAAAGCTATTCTCTTACATTAGCTCTTCCTCGAATAGTACAATTATTAAAGATTCTAGAAACTCCTTTTAATGAAGGATCGTCGTAAGGATCATGAGCCATAATTTATTTTTATTAATTTAGAGTTTAAAATTTGAAAGAACTTTTGAAAATTTTGATTAAATGTGTTGTAACATACTATATGACTATTTTGACATTTTTCTTGTCAGTCAAATTATGTGCTTATATTTGAACATTTACAGAATATTTATGTTCAGTTATACAAAGAAGTTTCTAATTAATTGTAAGATAAAAAGGAAATCATGCGTATTTGTAGACATTATTATTTGGATATGGTCAAACTTCAAAGTAACAATTTAGTAAAAGGAGAGAGAAATATATTATTTTTTTCTAGATAGATAAAGATGGATAATAGTTTGAAGTTAGCAATTTTTGAAAATGTTTAGTTGGGTTATGTATTAAATGAATTTGGCGGGTTTTCTCGTTGAATGTAAACAGCGAGATAAGTTTTTCATTAATTAGATTAATTAGTAATAAATGATATTTACTTGCAGTGTTTAAATTGCTACTCTTAAAAGTTTTTTTTTAACTACTTTGTGTATATTACAACAAAGACCATTGCGACCATTGTGCCAGCAGAAATATGTCTTCTGTATGTAAACATGTAAACTGGTAGGTTTTCGTAAATATTTTAATTTTTTTGTAATTAGGAATCATCACCACCACCGATGTCTGCTGGAGATGCTCGATCTGCAATGACTTCACCCGTACAAGATTTTGAACCATTTGAAGATGAATCGGCTATACTTGGGGACATGTCTCAAGCAGATGATGTTATACAAGAAGAGGAAGAGGGCGAAGAGCTTTTTGGGGACAATATGGAAGCGTAGGTAATTCGTTCTGAAGGACTATATTGTGTTAATACCATTTTAAAATTTTAGTGATTACCGCCACATTCCAGAATTAGATCGATATGATATTGATAATTTAGATACAGAAGAATACGATGACTTATCTCCAACTGCAAGGTTGGATGCTGAAAGAGAATTACAACGTAGAGATAGAGAGAGGGGTATTATAAGAAGAGATGATAGAGAACTGTTTTATGATAAAACTGATGAAGAAGTTGGTTGTTTTTTATTTTGGTATTGATAAGTTTAGTAACTACTTATTAATTGCAGGACCCTAAGAAAAAACGTCGCTTAGCTGAAAAGGCAGCTCTGGGAGAGATTGAAGATACTGAAATGATAGAATCAATTGAAAATTTGGAAGACACAAAAGGTTACAGTATTAAAGAGTGGGTCACCATGATGGGTCCCCGTACTGAAATAGCCAATCGTTTTAAGAACTTTTTGCGTACATTTGCAAATTCTAAAGGCCAGTATGTTTATAAAGAAAGGATTAGGCGAATGTGTGAGAATAACCAGGTATTTAGTGTATGAATGTTCATCTTATTGGCCTTTTATATCCTGTTTTTAATACAGTCTAGTTTTGTGGTGGAGTTTCCTACATTGGCCAATCAGGAACAAGTTCTAGCCTACTTTTTACCTGAAGCACCTTTTCAAATGCTAGAAATATTTGATGAAGTTGCAAAAGAGACTGTTTTGTCAATATTTCCAAGTTATGAAAGAGTAACTAATGAAATTCATGTTCGAATATCTGATCTTCCTCTTATTGAAGAGCTAAGAACTTTTAGGTATTTAAATGTTTTTAATTATATTTTTAAAGAGTGATTATATCATTATTTTAACTATAGAAAGCTACATATAAACCAGCTGGTCAGAACATTGGGTGTAGTAACAGCAACAACTGGTGTTATGCCACAACTGTCAGTTGTAAAATATGACTGTAGTAAATGTGGTTTTATTCTGGGGCCATTTGTACAATCTCAATATAATGAAGTACAACCAGGAGCCTGTCCTGAGTGTCAGAGTACTGGGCCTTTTATGGTAAGGCAAAAATAATAATTTATTTAAGAAGGCTAAAAGAATAATATTTGTTTCATAACAGATTAACATGGAACAAACCCTTTATCGAAACTACCAGAAAATAACGTTGCAAGAGTCTCCCGGTCGCATTCCTGCTGGTAGAGTACCACGTTCAAAAGATTGCATCCTTTTGGCAGATCTTTGTGACCGTTGTAAGCCAGGAGACGAGGTGGATATTACAGGAGTTTACACAAACAATTATGATGGTTCTTTGAACACTGAAAACGGATTTCCAGTCTTTTCAACAGTTATATTCGCCAATCACCTCGTCGTAAAAGATTGCAAACAGATTGTACAGAGTTTAACTGATGATGATATTAATGTTATCATGAAAATGAGCAAGGACAGGCGAATAGTCGATCGAATTATTGCCTCAATTGCTCCTTCTATTTATGGACATGAATATATTAAAAGGGCCTTAGCCATGGCTTTGTTTGGGGGAGAATCAAAGAATCCAGGTAAATATAGTTTTATTATTTCCTTTGAAAAAAAATTTGGTATACGTTTAAATTAGTTTAGGATGAATTGACTTTGCTTTGCATTTTATCAAGTATATTTTCATTTCTAGGCAAAAAGCACAAAGTTAGGGGAGATATTAACGTTTTGGTTTGCGGCGATCCAGGAACAGCGAAGTCACAATTTTTGAAGTTTGTGGAAAAAATTGCCCCGAGGGCTGTGTTCACTACAGGACAAGGTGCCAGCGCTGTAGGATTGACCGCGTACGTCCGCAGAAACCCCTCAACTAGAGAATGGACTTTAGAAGCGGGTGCTCTCGTATTAGCGGATCAAGGAGTTTGTCTTATTGATGAATTTGATAAAGTAAGTACATAGTCTCTTGGAATCTACTCTGTGAATTTGTTAAGATATTTTAAATCTTTAGATGAATGATCAAGATCGTACGTCTATTCACGAGGCAATGGAACAACAGTCGATTTCTATTTCTAAAGCTGGTATTGTGACTAGTTTACAGGCCAGATGTTCTGTAATTGCAGCCGCTAATCCCATCGGGGGTCGCTACGATGCTAGTATGACCTTTGCAGAAAATGTAAACTTATCTGACCCCATACTTTCTCGTTTTGATATATTGTGCGTTGTTAGAGATGAAGTTGATCCTATTCAAGATCAACATTTAGCAGAGTAAGTTCTTATTTTTATGTATTTTTATCTGAAATATAGTTCTAAAAATTATTGAATTGTTAATTAGTTTTGATGCATTTCTAATAATAGTGTAAGTCAAAAACATCTAAAATATTGTTTAAATATTCCTTAACAATATGTAAAACCACATTTAAATGTTATCAGAATATTTAAGTGTGGTTGTATTTATTATGGTGTAGATGTTTTCGTTTTGTTAAGAATGATTAATGATTAATGATTTTTATCCATTAGATTTGTGGTGTCATCGCATATTCGGCATCATCCGTCTAAGAAAGGCGAAAGTTTGGTACCAACAGAAACAGTAAATGAATTAGCAATTCCACAAGAGATGCTCAAGAAATATATAGTGTATGCAAGGGAAAATGTTCACCCAAAACTTCAAAATATGGACCAAGATAAAGTGGCAAAAATATACAGCCAGTTGAGACAGGAATCTTTAGTAAGAAATTTTAATGATATTTTATTAATTTAGTTTTTTAAATATATCTATTTGTTGTTATAATTTAAAATAGTTTACTTCAGAAGTTCAACTTTTTGTATCCCTTTATTTATTTATTACTTTTTTTGTGTAATAGGCCACAGGAAGTTTACCTATTACTGTAAGACATATCGAAAGTATTATAAGAATGGCTGAAGCTCATGCCAAAATGCATTTACGAGATTATGTTCAAGAAGATGATGTTAATATGGCAGTTCGTATGATGCTTGAGAGTTTTATTGAGACACAAAAATACAGTGTTATGAAGTCCATGAGACAGGTAATTAATGTGATATCTTATTATTTATGTATCTTTCATTTTTCACATTATAAAAGACATTGCTAAAGTAAAAAGTAAGGGCAAAAAAATAAATGTTTTTTTTTATTTATAGGTATTCCGAAGGTATCTTCTTTTCAAAAAGGACCATAGTGAACTATTGTTCTATATCTTGAGGCAGCTTACTCAAGATCAGTTAGCATTTATGAGAGGTACTAGTAATTATAATAATTCAAACATTGAAATTGATGAAAAAGATCTGATGGACAAGGTAATAACGTTTTTATACACACAAACTAATTTTTTACTCTTCTAATTACTTTTTCCTTTGCTAAATTATAGGCTAAACAATTGGACATATTTGATTTGAAACCTTTTTACCAAAGTAAGATCTTTGAATCAAACAATTTCATTTACGATCCCCGACGAAAAGTAATCATTCACACCATGCCTGAAACTCAAATGTCTGAAGATTAAAAAAAAGCTATTAATTAAGTTTTAATTTAGATATTTTTTAAATTTCTTTTTAAATCTTAAATACGTATTGTTTCTACATATTTATATTTGTAATCAGTGATTAAAAATAAATTGTAAATTTTTAAGTTTGAGATTTATTATATAAAAAAATTAAAAATCAGTTTACATGGGTTAAAGCTATTTACAATGCTTCACATTTTACATTTAGTCAGAGTCAGAACTTGAAGATGAAGATGTGGTAGTGGAGGAAGACGAGTCTTTATTATCTGTGTCTGAATCAGATGTATCGTTTGAGCTACTTTCAGATGAACTGTCTTCACTGTTGCTCTCTGATGATGAACTTTGTTTTTTATGATCAGAATTTCTGCTTTTATCTTCTTTTCTGTAACATATTGTATTATTTAAGCATTTCACAAACGTAATAGGTAGGTAGTTAATAAAACTGAGCAATGTTTTAGTGCTTTGTGTTTGAAAATGTGCTTCTGGTATGTTCAGGGCTTAAAAGTACTCTACTTTAAGTCCTTTTTGTGAACTAGTTGGAGATTTGATGAACAAGTTAAGTTCTTTTACAGTACTTATGTAAAGATTTTGGTCTGGGAGTTTGGTTGAAGAGGCTATTGCTCAGCTTTTGTGGTTAATGACATTGATTTGTAACTGTACCCGTTATTGGTTGAGGTTTTAGACTGTTCTCTGAGCTTAATCCGCTTTTGTAACTGCTTGGTTCTTGAAGATCGGTGTAAATACTTCCTTTTTCCCTTACATTCATAGGACCAGTGTCCATATTCTAGGCATTTCTGACATCTGATACCTTGAGGAGGATAGCTAGGCTGCTTTCTAGATAAGGCGACTAAACTTAGAAAACTAAAGTTCATTGTAATTTAATACATACCTTTTATTCGAAAATGCTTTATTGGAGTTACCAAGGGTCATTTTTACAACATATATTCGTTTTTTTTTCGTTTTTAAGTGTTTGTAAATATAAAAGTTAGGTTAGGTTTACCATTCATTTGTTTGTATGTCAATTGTCAAAACCATCAAAAATTTAATGCCAGGACAGGACTTAAATTATTTTGATTTGTTTTTAATCATGGGATTCTAAAAATTTTAGAACGGTGTAATGCATGTGTTTTTTTCACCTTAAAAATACGTTTTCTTAACTTAATGTAACTTTACAAGTTACTTGCTAGTATTATCTAGACTTTTGTAATAGATTTCTTTAAAATGCATTGCTAATTTAGGTGCAATTGTTGTTGCATTTTTAGAACGAATTTCGAAATGTCCAGTATCGGACTATATAGTACATTATTAAAATTCTTTTATAAGTTTGAGTTGAATATATGTAAATAATAAATGTATTGCGGACCAGTGCTTTGATTAATTAGTTAATGTGATCAAAATATTGGGTGAGCTTAATTAATAATATTTGATTTTCGTGTATTGTTCTCTTAGATTAGACTAAAGTGACCAAATGAAAGGCTCATCATGATATTTTGGTAAGTCCACTTATAACTGTTTTTTTTTTGTATTCCTTGAATTGATATTCAGTCATATTTTATCGAGACTGTCTCTCAAAGTTGAAAATTATATGGGCAGTTCTTAAATAATTTATGTTATGTCTTTGTAGATGCGTATGTCCAAAAGAGTAATCATTAAGTTTTACCTATCCCTCTTCAGAAATGTCTTTCAAAAAATGTTCTTTTTTTTGTCCTTATATAAATACTACACTAGACCTTATAGTTTACCAACTATTCGCAAATTTTCAAAGTTATGATTATGTACTTAATAGTTGATTTGCATAAAAGATAATTTATAAAGAACCAACAGTAGTTTAAACTACTTTAAACTTTCCATTTAGAATCACTAATCATATCATTCTAGGTACCTTGTTAATTATTTATTGAATGTAATTAAATATACAATTTAATAAGTACAAATATTTGTAAACAGATAATTACATTTTTTTAAGATAATAAGTCTTAATTTTTTTGGAAATAATATGTACAGTTCTTATGGCAAATAATTTAAGTAATTCATGTCTTTGGGGAAGTGTATATCCAAATGAATCAACTTTTAAAAGTTCCTCATTAGGCATTTCTTTTAAATGTCGTTCTTCTGCTCTTAAGTAGTGCATTAGAAAAAATAGTTTACCAATTATTCCTAGATTTTCAAAGTTATTAATACTTAATAGTTGATTAATTTCAGATAGTTTGTGAAATGGCTTTAAAGTGCCTTGCTTTATGATTGACTTAGAATTAAATAAACCATAAAAGCTGTCCATGTTGTTTTTAAATGTTATTTCTTCCAGACTCATATTTTGCAGTAAAAGATCTACTGCTGCATATGGCATTAAATTTACATTGAATTTAAGATCCGATGAAACATGT
This sequence comes from Agrilus mali, assembly GCA_029378335.1. Lineage (NCBI taxonomy): Eukaryota > Metazoa > Arthropoda > Insecta > Coleoptera > Buprestidae > Agrilus > Agrilus mali. Next base: position 8,731,441 of record CM055663.1, on the reverse strand, counting down.
ATTATATCTTGCTTTTGTTGTATGTGGAGAGGTGTTTGAGCAGCTTGTCTTAACATTTGAAGGCTTTTGTTGTAGCTTGATTCTTCCTCTTTGATGTAAACTTGTTGTATATCAATTTGTTCTATCACAGATGATTCGCTAGTCACATTAGTTGTTTCATTACGTTCCTGTTCAGCAGATGGGTTTACTTCCTTTGGCGTATCATTACCACTTTGCTGAGGGGTTTCCTTTATTTCTGCTGTTGTACGTATTTCTTCTTGTTCTTCTTCTGCTTCAGATTCAGACTGAACATTTTCAACAACATAGTCCTCTATACGAAAAGACCCATTACTTATTTTTTCTAGTACTTGCTTATAATCAGAATTAAATTTAAGTTTTACACAGTCACTTTCATCAGTTTGAATCATAGTCTCTGGCAGTTTAACACGTTCCATTTCCAATACTTTCGTTTGATTTAGAAGATGTTTTAGTTTGATAGGTGTTGGTTTGTCTAAAGTTTCCTCGTCCTCGTCATCAACTTCTTCAAAGAAAACATTCGTGCCAATGATGTCACTGTATTTGCCTTTGTACACAACATCATCTAATTGTACAAGGGGTGTATCAGAATCTAGATTCATCATCTTGAAAAATATTTTATTTCGCTTAAAAGTGGTTGGAGGTAGTACACCTTTAAAATCGAGAAATAAATAGATTTCTTTTTCCTCATACTCCATACTTTTTAGACTTGAATATAAAGTGTAATACTTATGCTTAATTTAAATTATTCTAATTAAAATTTTCAAAAAAACAATTAAAAATGTTTTGGAAATTGCTATAAATATAAATATTGAGGTTATGTACGTAATGACGTTTAAGAGTTGGAAGATATTTTGATAGATGTCGCTAACTGTATAAAAAAAAATTTAAAAATTCAATTTTTCGCGCTGCTTTTAGCGGGAACATTTTAATTATTTATACTGACTGAAGTAAGAAATTTGTAACGATTATAACTATGATATCTAAAAATTTATTAAGCGATTGTATATGATACCGTTGCTAGTTGTGAAAAGTAGAAGGAAATAATTTTTTAAAATATTTTTTCGAATAGTCCTTAAAATGATTTTAGTGCAATTATGACGTAATTATTTAGTGTGTGGGTAATACTTAAGTAAACGTAGGAAAACGTAACAGTTTCTAATGTAATTTGTTTGTTACATATTCAACGTTTAAAAAGATTACATTAAGAATTATCTCATTTGGGACCATAAAAAGAATATGAGATTATCTTACATTCATCCTCAAAGCCTTTCTTTACATTAAGACAATAAATCGTAACGATAGTCGTTCCTAAAATAAGTTTGTTGGAAGTAATGAGGACAGTTTTATTAGGACGTAATTATATTTTATTACAAACAATTGAATGCATTACAAACTAATTAAACATTGCGGAGGTAGGTATTAGTTTTTGAGAGAACTGCAGTGCAATAAAGTACGCAAAAAGTTAAGGATAATCTGGTTCAGAAGTAATAAAAAGAAATTATTAATTGTGGCACCACAAGATGTACCTAATGCATTATTTCAAGAATTAAGTTTGTTTTTGCTACAGTTTGATTATATTATTATGGACAATTTATATAAATAATAGCTTGTTGTTGTTATTTTTATTGACCTTTTTTGTCATATCTGTTGACATCAATTTGATTTTTATCAATCATTAAAGTTACATCAGTTTAATCCATTTTTATGTATATTTTTTGATTTATAAATGCTTTATTTTTATCAAAAATCTTGGTACACAAACATTTGCAGGTATTTATAAATGAGAAAAAAATACTTTTCTTTATAGGAGTGACGTGTAACTACAAAAAAGGTAAATTGGGTCCAAAAATAGTTGGATAATTACATTTACTCATTCAATTATGTTTAAACAAAAATTAAACATTGTCTTATCAAAAGTGTGTAAAACTGATTATCGTTAGGAAATACAAATGTGGTAAAATTAGGTTTCGTTTTAAACGAAAATAAACGAAATTTTACTTAAATTTTAATTGATTTAATTACTTATTAGGGATAAAAACAAATAAAAAATCAATAATCCGGACAATTATGTAATAAAAATAGATGTAGTTAAGTGCATACTAACTTGCTGAAACTGGGTCAAGATTCCTATAATTTTGTTGCTAATCCCTTATAAAATATTGAAAAACGTGAAGTTCCTCAAAGGTATTTGTTATAAATTGATTTTTGGAAGAAAAAACAACTGTACTAATAAAAAAAACTAGAAACTTACTTTAGATATTTAAAATGCTCTTAAAATATATTAAAAGATTTGATAATGATGACACATATTTTAAATAAATAAATGCAACGGTAAACAGGTGAAATTGTCTGATAATCTAAAAATATAACAAAAGTTTATTGCATATCAAATCCGTATATTTTTTTCCTGTATTGCATAAGAGTATGATGATAAAAAGCAATTATAAGTAAATATAATTTACCCACAAATAAAAAATATGGTTTTTCGAAAATTTCTCCCAGATCTTTAAGGAAAGTTTAGTTAACTATTTAATTACGTATTTAATTACCATCTTTGCATAATCTGACAATTTATAATGTCATTTATTCTTTTGGTAGGGTTTTTTTGTAGGATTATTTAATAAATTTGACTAAAAATGAGTCTCTAAGAGGGTCTTCTATCCTAAAAGCGAGTAAAATATCAGGCTGATTTTTAATATTGAAAACCTCATAACACCCTATTGTTCATTTATAATGAAAATTCGATGATTTTTTAAAAACATGTATGCAATTTTTTAGATGCATCAGGTAACTTTTTACAGTTGAAGTGGTAGACAATTATTATTAAGAAAGAACAAATAAAGAAAGTGGTTATAAATTTGTGCTTTGGAAACCTTGGCTGTTACCATGTGAAAATGATAACTCAATAATAAGTCTGTCATAAGGTGTCTAAAGTATTACGATTTATTTATGTGCGATGTATATTATATTATATATGACTATTTTTTATTTGAAGTCTGATGCAGGATCAAGAGATCATTCAAAATTAATATTTCGTTGTTTACAATATTTATAAAAAGTGGGTACTTTAAATGTGGGTTGTATGACAAAAATTTTGGTTTGTTAAATAATGAGGGATTATGAATATTTTTTGAGATTTATTGCAGGTAGTAATAACGCAATTTGTGATTTTGATGAAAAACTTCTAAAATATGTTTTTTAAATTTTAACGAATTATAAAAAATACTTTTAGAAACGAAAGCAAGCAGTTAACTGAATGAATAATTTTTGATTCAGTTTTAAAATTCAGTGCTTTAATTTTTAAACAATGAATACTTGTGAACATTCTCTGAGATTCCTTGTAACTTCTCTAGTCACCTACTATTTGGCATTTATCCTCTATTTTAATTTAATTACTCTTTGGAACAAAAGCTTTTCACGAGAAGTTTGATAAAAATTTAAGCGGGGAATTTTTAATCAACTTAGGTACTATAATAATTACCCGCGAAACTTTATTGATGAACTCTTCTAATAAATCATTTTCACTCAACTCAGGGCAAATCCATATGGAAATAAATACGACAATGGGGATACAAACAAACAACAATATAAATACGTATTTTATTTAAGAAGTGCCTGTATTGCTTTAAGAATTTCGAATGCATTTGTAAAATACTTTTTTGAGTAGGTACATATCTAATAAACACTTAGATACCACACATATAATTATTTATTATCTGCGTAATTCTGAAATGAAAAAGGTAGTAAAAGTTCATGCTAAATTTTAAAGTTTTCTACACTTTTTTAGAAGAAAAATCGAGTCTTTATCTTCTTTTATCATTGGTCAGTTTGCTACATTTATTTTGGTATAGATTTATTCTAGTTATTTTACTAATAATCGTCAATTGTTGGCTTTCTATATCTCGTAGGAAATAGGTGAATGTTTAGAAGACGATTAACGCGTTTGTCTGTCTGTTTGGCCACCAGTCATGATTTTAATTTAAAAACCCATTTGAGCCAGTTGATAAGAAATAAATAACAATATATTTTGTACTGCAATTTGCAACTGACGAAAAACTTAGACTTAAAAGCATAGGATGTTCCAGTTTTCGTAAAAAAATATAAATTTATGCAGGCATTTCAGAATCTTATGAGCTTTGACCTAAGTGGGGTAAATAATTAAGGCACCTGCTTTATCTGAAAACAAGAAATAAAAATACACTTTTTGGAAAAATTCTTCCATATCTTTAAGGAAAGTTTACTTAATTATTTAATTTTTATTATTGTAAAATCTGTTAACTTAATTAAATAAATAAATTACTTTAACTAAAAAAATGAGTGTCTCTTATATGTAAGAGATATTTCAATCCTAAAAGTGAGATGAAATTTCCCTTACTTTTAAGGTTGAAAACTTCCTTACAAGAATGAAGTACCTATCGATTTATTTTGTGAAAGAGACGATCAATTTAGTGTGGGCTAAATAAAAAATAATGATGGCACCTGAGAAGAAATAAAAAATATACTTTTTGGAAAAATTCTCCCATATCTTTAAGGAAAGACAAATTTTGAATAGAATGCATGATAGTGGCATTTTAGAATCTTACGAGCTTTGGCCTTGGGTTGTGCAAAATATTCACAATACGAAATTTTCTGCATCAGGGCCATTTTTGGGATATGCTGGAGCACTAAGACTTGTATTGGGCACACAAAGTTTGGGGAGTTTTTAGAATATCAAAAGAAAAATGTGAACCAAAATATTTATAAGCAAATAATAATATGGAAATATTTAGTAACTTATAGATTTAATTTAAAAAAATCTATAGATCCCATCAAATAAACGTATGACAAATAATTTAACTATATTTCTCATTATTTTAGTAAAATATACGCTATAATAAATTATTAAAGCAAAAGTTTTCATCGAAAAGGCCAAGAAGCAGCTTTTTTGGAAAATTGTATCTTCTTTTTGCAGTATTAAGTCTTTCAGACATCAGTGCATTTTTAGCATGGCGATTTTTTATATGTTATTCATCAACATATATAAAAATTAAGTTACTAAAAAAATGGTTTCATGTCCAAAAAAATCGATAGGTACAGTAAGAAAAGGGCACAATTTTCGAAAACATCAGCCTGTCGATTTTTTTTGTGACGAAAATGTATAAATGTATTACAGTCACTTTTGCTTTTTATTCATTGTAAAGTTAGTTTTCTCTATTTTACAACAATTTTTAGTTTCTTCTATAGAAAATTTAAAGAGAATTTGTACCCTCCTTAAAGTCAGAGACTGTACCAGTGGCGGATTTATACATTTGCCGCCCGTAGGCTATTCAAAATTTGCCACCCCTACTGGCACCTGCAATTCTATACCCTAATTCACAATCAATTTTTTGTCAATGAAATTGCAACTTTATGATTGTATTATATTTTTATCAGACTAATCAACAAATATTGATACGAATTCATTAGGATTAAAAATGTAAGAATGTTAAGAAGAACTTTCGTTGAATGGATATTTACAGCATTTATTCATTACAATATTGTTATCATTGTTTTTAGGGTTCCGCACCTTAAAAGGAAAAAGCGGAACCCTTATAGGATCACTTCGTTGTCCGTCCGTCCGTCCGTCCGTCTGTCAAGACCCTCTTTCTCAGGAACGCGTGGAGGTATCAAGCTAAAATTTATACCAAATACTCAAGTCTATTGTCCCTTGGAGCTGTAAAAAAATCAAAATTCTAAGCCAACGCAATCAAAAGATACAGCGGTTTATGCCGCAAATTTCCGCAAATTTTCGAATCAAAACCTACAGGGTACTTCCCGTGAACTCAAAATCTTGAAATTTGGTACGAAGCAACGTCTTATAGCACAGATAAAGGAAAAATTGTGAAAGCCGTAAATTTTTAGTTACATCATATAATAAAAATATTTTTAATAATTTTAAAGTTACAACCCCCTTCCTCATGAACGCGTAGAGGTATTAAATTGAAATTCATATCAAATACTCAGGTCTATAATACCTTTAAGCTGTAACAAAATCAAACTTCTATGTCAACGCAATCAAAAGAAACAGCAATTTAAGCCGCATATTTTCAAACTCGCAACAACTCGCAAGGGAATCAAAACCTAAAGGGTACTTCCAGTCGATTTAGAATCTTGAAATTTGGCATGAAGCAATGTTTTATAGCACATATAAAGGAAAAATTCCGAAAACCTTAAATTTTTACTTACATCACATATATACAGGTTTGTACGGAACCCTCGGTGCGCGAGTTCGACTCGCACTTGGCCGGTATTTTTTTTTTAATTATCATCATTCTAAGAAATGCATAATATTTATGAAATTCTGTGCAACAATATGCAATTTTTTACGTGTAAATTTATTAAATGTTTATTCTACACTCAAACAGGTTTTTAATATCATCAGAAATATCAATAGAAAAGTATTAATTTTCCATATATATATCTACATATATAATATTTGCTATTGTTATTTTTAAGCAATTTTTTCGGATCCCTTTTCTCTTCGAATAGATATATATTTAAGTGGTGAAACATATTACACATTAATTGAATAGTGTGGGTTGACCTAAAGAAAAAATTATGGCAATAATTAATTTAAAAAATAAGTAAAAATACTAAATTTAAAATGTAATACTTAAACGCTATTGGAATATTTTAAAAATTCAAAATCACAATAGTATATTTTATAAATAAGCGTTTAGTAATTTTTCATATACAGACGTTAGTGTATTCAGTATACTGTATAGCACTAAAATATTGTAATTTTTGTTGATTTTTTGAGCCTCGTTTTTTTCCGGGTATAAGATAATATTTTTTTTTTCTGTAAGAAAAAAATTTTTTAGCAAAATTTGCCGCCCCTAAAATCTGCCGCCCTAGGCTCTAGCCTATTCAGCCTGCTGGTAAATCTGCCACTGGACTGTACCCTTAGTACCCTTTTGCAAAAGATGGAGCAGTTTTTCATACAAATTAAAGTAGTTAAACTCATATGAGATTATTTTTTGTTTCCGATTAATTCAAAAATGTCCTGTAAATCCTTCTGAGCTTGATATGTAGCAAATCCGTTTTCGGGATTTTTTCCTGCCCGAAGCATCATCCTTGTTGGGCATTAGACTAATTCGAAAATACGTTCGTAGATAAACCAAAACAATGGATTGTTTGTGAGTAAATAATGTAGTATTATCTGTAAACGTTCGGATGCCGCCATTGTAAGGCGCAGGGCAGAGCCTGTGCTTTTACTGAAGGTATAAAAGCCAATCTTTCCACATTGCACACTGTCGTTGTTGTGCCGTTTAAGTGTTTCCACCTCGTGCACATCTCTGCTCCTCTCCGATTTTATCCAGCCAGCGATAAATCCGACTACATACAAACTTACTATTTTCACACAAGTTAGCAAACGTAAGTGGAAATCATTTTTAATCGCTTTGAATTTTTCGCGCTTCTACAACAATTTAATATTGGAACCCTCTGTTTATTAAATACCCCCTTTCCGTTATTTAAATTTAATAAAAAAATATTATAAACGTTCAAAATTAATTATAATTATGATTTAGTTTAAATGGTTTTTTGTTTTTTACCTTATTTTATTAAATCCATTGTTTTTCATAAAAAAAAACTTGAAAACTGAGAGGCAAAGCAAACTAACAAACTTAATTAAAATAATTATATGTAATTATAAACACTATTGTTCTTTTGTTTTTTTTTAACTAAATTTTATAGCAGTGTTTAATTAAATTTTAAAATATTAACCCCAAGAGGATTTAAAAGACTTTGAGCCAAAAAAATTGTCTTACACTATATTACTACATTTTATAATTTTTCATTTATATACGAGTTTTGGTTCAATTTAATTTGGTTATTTCTTCATAAGACTCAAATTTAATTAATACACATAAGTATTAAATAAAAGAATATTGTTGTTGACTACATTTAATCAAAATCCGAAGTGTTTAATTAAAAGCATTTACGTTCCAATTAGGATTCATTCATTCGCTCTTCATTATTAAATATTTCCTTAATGAATGCACAAATTAGGTATTAATCATTTTCTATTTTTGTTTTAATGTTTACTATGAGGTTTTTGAAGAGCGACGCGTTGTATGGAAAATATCAAATTTTTGCGGGTGTATTTTTATGCCATCCTGTTTATTTACATATGTAAATGTACCTGTACATACTGGATACATCATTGATTGAATTTCCCCATTAATTTACGTTCGCTAAATTGTGTTGTTCACTTATAATGGCTTACATTAAATACGTGTTTACATTTTCTTTAGACTCGTTATTATTATTATGGTGCTTTTAAAGCGGCTTTGAAGATTTATAAATCAATACAAAATCGGGTTGTTAAGGAGGTAATTTTCCAATAATTTCTCATTCCCTTAAAATATTTATAAAATGTTGATTAGAAATAAAAATAAGCATATTGAATAGTTTTGACCTCTACTTGATAAAATTCCATAATTAAAGAATAAAAACACTTGTATATGATTTTCACAAATTATTTATTCATTTAGCAAATGTTTCGCCTTAACTTAGGCTTCTTCAGGCTATTGAGTATTTACTACTAACTATGAAAACCATTTTAGGTCCTTAAATAGCTATTGATAATAGGGGGTGGTATTGGGTTGAAACAAATTCAGTAGAAGGGAGTTGTTACATTCTATTTGGTCATTTTAAATTATTCCTAGTTTTTTATATCTGTTTATTTCCAAGTTTTCTAATAACCTTAATTTTTGTCCTTTATTATTTATATGTAAAATCTCGAAATTTTCATTAAAACTATGTCCTTCTACAGTTACATGGTTCGCATATGTTGAATCTGTTTTGTTTTTTACATAACTATTTTTTTGTTCTATTATACGTTTTTTAAATGCTCCCTGTTTGACCAATGTAGACTTTAGGGCAAGACCCACAAGTTAGCTTATAAACTCTTGACTTATTGTCTTTTTAGGGTTCCGCATCTCAAAAGGAAAAAGCGGAACCCTTATAGGATCACTTCGTTGTCCGTCCGTACGTCTGTCAAGACCCTTTTTCTCAGGAACGCGTTGAGGTATCAAGCTAAAATTTATACCAAATACTCAGGTCTATTGTCCTTTGGAACTGTGAAAAAATCAAACTTCTAAGCCTATGCAATCAAAATATACAGCCGTTTATGCCGCAAATTTCCGCAAATTTTCGAATCAAAACCTACAGGGTACTTCCCGTGAACTCAGAATCTTGAAATTTGGTACGAAGCAACGTCTTATAGCACAGACAATGGAAAAATTGCGAAAACCGTAAATTTTTAGTTACATCATATAATAAAAATATTTTTAATAATTTTAAAGTTACTACCCCTTTCCTCATGAACGCGTACAGGGATTAAATTGAAATTCATATCAAATACTCAGGTCTATAATACCTTTAAGCTGTAACAAAATCAAACTTCTATGTCAACGCAATCAAAAGAAACAGCAATTTAAGCCGCATATTTTCAAACTCGCAACTACTCGCAAGGGAATCAAAACCTAAAGGGTACTTCCAGTCGATTTAGAATCTTGAAATTTGGCATGAAGCAATTTTTTATAGCACATATAAAAGAAAAATTCCGAAAATCTTAAATTTTTAGTTACATCACATATATACAGGTTTGTACGGAGCCCTCGGTGCGCGAGTTCGACTCGCAATTGGCCGGTAATTTTTTATTGTATCTTTGTTGTTTTTAATCAATTTTTCTAGAGAGCAATTGGTTTTATAAGCAATATTCAACCCAATGTTTCTTAAATACGAAGAAGAAGAAAAAAAAAGCCTAAGTTAAGGTGAAACATGTTGCTAAATTAATAAATAATTTGTGAAAATTATATACAAGCGTTTTTAATTTTTAAAAATAAACATAATTGTTATTATTTGGTTAAAAAACTGGGAATAACGTTTTTGAATTTTAGCTAAATGAACAATTGTGTCAAATTCGATTTTTTAACCTTTTTTCTGAAGGTAACAGGTTTAGTAACACTTTTTATAGGTTAGTTACTAAATTCTGGATCACGACTAGGGTTTTTTAACCTACAGATTTTTCTAAACGTTGCAATGTAAAATTTTAATCTAAATTGTGGCCTAAATCGATCTTATATTCTTAAAATATAGCGTTCTTATTAAGTAATACTAAGAGCCCTTCTGCTCTGTCCTACATATGAACGTGTTACATATTTAATTTCACAAAACTTTTTTTGGGACGATCCTTCGTTTCGGAAGTTGCTAATCCTTCCCTTGTCAGTAATCAAGATTCTTTAATCTTGTGTAGATATGTCTATTCTTGATAGTTTTTTATCGTTCTGTTGGTATATACAAAACAAAAGTTTCTTTGGTAAGTTTCGGAAGTACCTAGCGATGTATGTAATTAAATTTTATTTTTAACTAGCAGCAATACCCTGCGTTGCCGAGGTAATATTACACGTTTGATGGAACATTCTAGAATATTCGCGAATTTAGAACTATCCAGAACATCCCATAATGATTCAAAACATTCTCTAACTTTTTTTAACATTCTGAAACATTCTTGAATGATCTTTAAGATTCTGGAACATTTTTGAACATTGCCAAATCATTCTGAAATGTTATAATAAAACAATATTCTGCTGCATTCTCATCCCCACTCCGTGCTGTTTGCTGGGTGAGTAGTGACATCAGTAAACGCCTGGCGGGGATGACTAATCGATTGATAATAATTGATCAGTTATCGACCACTGAGAGTTGAAGATTATTACAGTACTAATATCGCTATTAAAAAATGGGGGTTGGTGGTAGAAGGGTGATAATTAAGGGTTATATGTATTTTTAATGCCAAAAAAATAAAAACAAAAAATTTTGTCCAAAAAATAAAAAAAGTTAAGGGTATGAAAAATAGATAGTTCCCGATTCTCATATGTTAACTAACATTGTGACACGAGAATTTTATATACTTATAAGATTAAAATTATTAGTGTTACGTTGGTTTTTCTGAAGAGAGCATGACTAAATTTGTTGTGTAGGTTCAGTAGTGATTTCTAGTTGTTGTTTACCAAATTCTGAGTCTTAACTGGGTTTTTTTCTCTATTTTTTTTAAACGTTGCAATGTAAAATTTTAGTCTAAATCGATCTAATATTCTTAAAAATTTTTTTATGTTCTTTTATTCTAATATTAACAGATCTTCGCCTTCTTCCTACATACGAACATGTACACATTTAGTTCCACTCCCAATACCAGAAAAAAGTATTTTTTTGGGACAACCCTTTTGTTTCGGAAGTTGCTAATCCTTCCTTTGTCGGTAATCAGTGGGTATACTTCAATCTTGTGTAGATAAAGCCATTCTTGATTTATTTTCTTATCGTTCCGCTTGGGTCCACAAAACAAAAACCCCTTTGGTAAATTTCGTAATTTGTTTTTAATTAAAATAATTATTGTTACGCCATTTTGAAATTATTGTTAATAAGGTATATAGGCATAATGAAACTTGATTTGTTCGGGGATGGAAATGCAGTGGTAGGCCGCAGGCAGGTGTAATGTCATCAACACACCCTTTCTCGTGGCTTATATCAAACACCAGAACCGGAAGGAAGGTGCTTGTTTCGGGGAAACAATTTTACATAAGTTATTTTTAATTCTATTACGTGAATTACTTCCATAATGTTGCATATTACATTAAAATCGACACAGGATCGTATCCAGCGCAATTATTTTATATATCTGTATAGATAATATATTATCGGAAAAAATTTGGGGTTTGGATACAAAAATTGTGCTTTTAAGTTTACCCCAGGTATCGATAATTTTATCAAAACGCGTTCGTTTTATTTCTATTCTACATAATTGTTTTCGATTAAGAAAATCTTTCATCCTTTTATGTTGTAATAAATAGGGGTGCGTTTTGAAGGCGGTGCAAAGAGTGTTTGTGTACGGTTTTGTATGTTATTAACTTTTTATTGAGTTGTAAAAGTAACATTGCAAAAGTGGACAGAATAAGTCAATAATGGAGGTTGCAATAAAGTTTATCGTTTATAGTAGAAAATTTCAATCTATAAGCGTCATCAGCGGCACTAGTTCTTCTTCGAGAAACCGTATGTTGTAGTTTATTGGCAATTATTAAAGTTTATAAGGTGGAAAGTGCTGAAACATAATAAACACCGTCCACTTACAATCAATTTTCTTGTATTATATGAACCTTTGGCCAGACTGAAGTGTCAGATACATAAATCTTTTAAGCAACTCTTTCTGCGACGTGGCTCCTTTGTTTTGGTTTCCTTCTGTCAGACTTAATTAATATTTCATAAATAAAAGTGATTTGTGTGTAATTTTCTTGTTCAATTGTCAACGACTCGACAATTTTTTGATACGGTACTTTTTTTGAAATTTTCAAATTGACTCTACAGTCGTCTACTAGTCCACTTTGAATCGGAAAATTTTCCCTCATCAACACCCCTTCAAGTGCTGGCTGTTTAACACTTCTTTTAAATGAACGAATATTTATTTTAAACGCTTTTTACTAGTCCGGTCCCTTTTTTTGGCACTTCTTGCCATTTTAATAATTACCCATTTATATTTTTATCTTTTCTTATTAATTTTCTTAAGAGGATCGATTAATCAAACTGTAGTCGAACTTTAGCGTTTACCATTAGGTTTACGTTTTTTTTAAATTTTCTTTCTTTGTCCTGATGAACTAACTGTAGGTACTAATTAAAAATTCGATGTCAATGGTTCGACAATTTTTTGTCGCAGCCCTTTTTTGAAATTTTCAAATTGAGTTTACGGTTTTTTTCTAGTCCACTTTGAATATGAATTATCCCTCATCAACCCCTTCAAGTGCTGGCTGTTTAATACTTCTTTTAAATGAACGAATATTTATTTTGAACACTCTTTACTAGTCCGGTCCCTTTTTTGGCATTTATTGCCATTTTAATAATTACCATTTATGTTTTTATCTTTTCTTATTAATTTTCTTAAGAGAATCGATTAATCAAACTGTAGTCGAACTTTAGCTAGCGTTTTCCTTTAAGTTTACGTTTTTCTTTAAATTATCTTTCTTTTTCCTAATGAACTAACTGTAGGTACTAATTAAAAATTCGATGTCAATGGTTCGACAATTTTTTGTCGCAGCCCTTTTTTGAAATTTTCAAATTGAGTTTACGGTTTTTTTCTAGTCCACTTTGAATAAGAATTATCCCTCATCAACCCCTTCAAGCGCTGGCTGTTTAACACTTCTTTTAAATGAATGAATATTTATTTTGAACGCTCTTTACTAGTCCGGTCCCTTTTTTTGGCACTTCTTGACATTTTAATAATTACCCATTTATGTTTTTATCTTTTCTTATTAATTGTCTTAAGAGGATCGATTAATCAAACTGTAGTCGAACTTTAGCGTTTACCATTAGGTTTACGTTTTTCTTCAAATTTTCTTTTTTCCCCTGATGAACGAACTGTTGGTACACGTGAAACGTTGCACGCTTACTAACTAGATACGTCTAAACGTGAGAAACATTTTAAGATAGATTTTCTTCTATATCAATCAATATAGGTGTGTTTTAAAGTTTAATACAGTAAACCAACACACCCTTTGAAGGCTATAAATGTTAAAAACTTTTAAAAATAAATACTGAAAATGACAGGAACCAATAGATATGAATCGCTGCAGCTAAAAGTTTTCTCCAATTAGATTTCGTAATGAAGTCATAGCTACCTACAGTAAGGGTAGTAAAGATTTGTTATTTATGAAAATTCAAACCACTATTGATACTACCCTTACCCTTAGTGTGGCTCTGATTTCATTATTTGATGTAGAATAAATTTCTTTAATTAATATTTTATCATCAAAATTGTTTAAACCGTTTTGTAATTTCTTTATAATTATGTTTGTATTATATCAATTTGTTGAAACCCCATTTCGATTTAGGTATAAAATTTTAATGTAAAATACATTTCTTCTTCGTCTTACTTTCAATCAATTTCACATTATTTATGTATCTATTTGAATAATGGTATGTAATTGAGGAAGAAAGGTAAAAATTTGTCCCTTTGCAAATTCAGGTGTTATTGCTCATCGGTAATCGGTGACATGTGTCATGTGAACGTAGCTATAAACGTAAATGGTGGCCATCATTAATTCGAAATCGTAAAGTATGCGATACATTACATAAACCCAGTGAGCTGAATATATTGGAAATAAAATAAAATCGATACAGCATAATTCTTCGGGTTACGCTTTTCTTGGAAAATAATTAAAAAACGTTAGTTAATTAAAAGAAACCATGCAATTCGGTAAAAAAGGCAATCGATAACTGACGAACAAAAATTTTGTTTATTAATCTCACGTGAAGCTTTTAATGAAAAGAAAACAACATAAATTTGAAACAGGAATCGTTTTTATCAGAAAGCAGTTGACCACAGACGCACTCAAAGTAACTGTAATATTTTCCAATAAGTTTACTGGTATGCAGGTACCTACTTATTACGGTGGATATTGCCTAAGTATAAAATTTTCTCGTTATATATCCTATTACATTTTATTGAAAATATTCGTCATTGTGCCTGTTTGGAATTCAATATTAAATTTTCTCGAATATTGTTGCTTTCGGTCGGTAATAGGCGAAATTTTTTCGGAAAAGTCACTCAATAAACGATAAAATCTTCAATATTTCCTTTTGCTAAAAGTGGAAAAACATATGTACGTACACCGCCTGAGGCTCTCCACATATTCCGTGAACTTTTATGATAACAACGGTTTGGAGGGGATAACCATATTTACTGGGACATATATCATATTTGTATTTCTTAACGGAATTGAAAAACGTGACTTTTTCTTATTCACGAACCAGATTGCAGGTAGGCTTCGTATTATAAAAGATAAAAAAGAAAACACAAAAACAAAGAGTTGAATTTTATTAGATTCAGGTTCTAACGTCATAAAAGAATGTAAGTAGGTACCCTCAGGACATTGAGGATCTTCAGAATCTATTTAATACTTTTATAATCTCAGATTGTTTATTTTAAAAGACAAATTTGCATTAGGATGATTTTTTTTTCATTACTGGCCATAAAGTATTCTTGAAGAGTTAATCGTAACAGTAACACTTATTTTTAATCTGGAGAAGAGAAATAATTTACTGAGCTCAACTTTGCATAAAACTTTCTGAAAAAATCGTCCACTTAATAAAGATCTCGTTGAAAAATAATTACATGTCATATAGTATCTTCCTAGTAGGGGTGGTCTGTGAAAATTTTAAGAAAAATAATTTCTATGACTTTAATTAAGGACATATATGATGACTATTTACACAGAAATCCACTTCAAACTTTTAGTAGATACTCTGAATTGTCAAAATTGAAAACAACCGTTGTGGCTCTACCCTCAGGACATTGAGGATCTTCAGAATCTATTTAATACTTTTATAATCTCAGATTGTTTATTTTAAATGATAAATTGGCATTAGGATGATTTTTTTTTCTTTATTGGCCTTAAAGTTCTTGAAGAGTTAAAAAAGTGTTCACAACGTCTGTTAATCGCTTTTTTAATCGTAACAGTAACACTCATTTTTAATCTTGAAAAGAGAAATAATTTACTGAGCTAAACTTTGCAAAAAGCTTTCTGAAAAATTCGTCCACTTTATAAAGATCTCGTTGAAAAATAATTACATGTCATAAGGTGTCTACCTAGTAGGGGTGGATTGTGAAAATTTTAAGAAAATGAATCTCGAATTCTATGATTTTAACTACAGGTCTTTCTTACCATGAAGATTCACTTAAAACTTTTAATAGGCACATTATGAATAATTAAATCGAAAAAATCCATCCTGGCCCTACCCTCAAGGCTTTGAGAACATCCACAATCTATTTAATACGTTTATAATTTATTGTAGCCCTTACAATCATAATATATATTATATTTACTGTCTGCAGAGGTTAAAACAAATATACCGGACATAATTCACACTTGTAGGTGAGTAGTAGAGGTTTACTTTGACATAACATTAAAGTATTGTACAGTGTATTATTGTGAATGTAAAGCGGTTTGTGAAAATAAACATTGCGCGTCTTAGCTCCTGACAAATGAGTTTAAATTCCCAAAAGCTGCTGCCTCGTGAAGGGAATTCTCTCTATGTCTATCTCTCTGTGTATTCCTTAGAGAAGGGGTGGTAAGGGGAACTTTTTGCCACGGTTGTCAAACACACAACCACTCAATCAGTGGAGACGACACGCCGTCTGATAGCAACAAATGATGTGCTTATAATGCCCCTATATGTCTCACAGTCGACTTCGCAACGGAATTTATTGTCAATAATAAAATGTTGAAACACGACAGTAATTTGACGAGAAAGACATTAGACACATAAACGATTTAACACATTACGCATTGAGTGATCGCATGCGAATCAATTATTCAAAGACCTACTAACTGTTTATGTGATGCAGAATACAAAGTAAGCCATTTCACTTATTATTAATCACACCTAGGTAATATAAGTTTCTTCATATTTTGGGGTGCATAGCACTTCACATTTCCCGCCACAACCTAATTAGATATTGATTAGTGCTAAACACTTTCTTGGGTTCTGGTGATGTGAGTTTCTTTGACGCGCTTGTGTTAAATGCCACCCAAAAATAGACCAGAGTAAATAATTTTTGAAACCAAAAAAAATTATAGTTGGATGAAACCCATTGGAAAAGGAAGAGAATATAACAGAAATGAAAGGAAAAATAATTTACGGGCGATTTGAGGTCGGGAAGGAAAAGGGAGTGAGTTTTTAAGGGTAAATAACGGTTTTCCTTGATTTCCGGAAAAACTACCAGTCTTATGGAAAAAAGTTAACAGGCAAAGTTGTAGGTAATAAAAAGATCTACAACTTTTGTATTTACACTTTTTTCACATAACCTCAAAATTTATGTGAAAAATTTCACGAAATTTGATGAAAACTTACCTATTTATGTTCCAAACACGCTGTAATTTTTTTGATTTGAAATATTTATTTTTTAGGGCTCCGCACCTCAAAAGGAAAAAGCGGAACCCTTATAGGATCACTTCGTTGTCCGTCCGTACGTCTGTCAAGACCCTTTTTCTCGGGAACGCGTTGAGGTATCAGGCTAAAATTTATACCAAATACTCAGGTCTATTGTCCCTTGGAGCTGTGAAAAAATAAAACTTCTAAACCAACGCAATCAAAAGATACAGCCGTTTATGCCGCAAATTTCCGCAAATTTTTGAATCAAAACCTACAGGGTACTTCCCGTGAACTCAGAATCTTTAAATTTGGTACGAAGCAACGTCTTATAGCACAGATAAAGAAAAAATTGCGAAAACCGTAAATTTTTAGTTACATCATATAATAAAAATATTTTTAATAAATTTAAAGTTACTACCCCTTTCCTCATGAACGCGTAGATGTATTAAATTGAAATTCATATCAAATACTCAGGTATATAATAACTTTAAGCTGTAACAAAATCAAACTTCTATGTCAACTCAATCAAAAGAAACAGCAATTTAAACCGCATATTTTCAAACTCGCAACTACTCGCAACGGAATCAAAACCTAAAGGGTACTTCCAGTCGATTTAGAATCTTGAAATTTGGCATGAAGCAATGTTTTATAGCACATATAAAGAAAATATTCCGAAAACCTTAAATTTTTAGTTACATCACATATAATACAGGTTTGTACGGAACCCTCGGTGCGCGAGTTCGACTCGCACTTGGCCGGTTTTTCTTACCTTATTTTTTCTTAATATCGAAAAAGCACTCTAATTTTCAATCGAAAATTCTCACGTCAAAATATCTGCTTTTTTAAAAACGTTAGTGGGCTGTTTCTACTTTGAAATCTTTACTTTCTGATGGTGCGAAAAAAAAATATACATTACTATGGTAAGTTTTCTCAGGAAATGCAACAAAACGAAGGAAATCTTATCTAAGTGAAAATAAGGGGAAAAAATAAATATTTCAAATTAAAAAAATTACAGCGTGTTTGGGACATAAATAGGTAAGTTTTCACCAAATTTCGCGAAAAAAAAAATTTTTGTAAAAGATAAAAATAAAAAACCAAAAAGTTGGTTATTTGAATTTTTCACATAAATTTTGAGGTTATGTGAAAAAAGTGTTAATACAAAAATTGTAGCTCTTTTTATTACCTACAACTTTTCCATTTAACATTTTTCCATAAGACTTGTAGTTTTGCCGGAAATCAAGGAAAACTTTTTTTTACCCTTAAAAACTCACCCCCTTTTCCTTTCCGACCTCAGATCGCCCGTAAATTATTTTTCCTTTCATTTCTGTTATATTCTCTTCCTTTTCCAATGAGTTTGATCCTACTATAATTTTTTTCACTTTTTACTTTTTTTGAAGGCTTCAGTACTGGTCTAAAAGGGCTAAGGTTAGCTTACGATATGAAAAGTGTCTGGTGCAGAGTTTAATAAAATACGTTTCCGTCTATCACAATTTTATTTTTAAATTTATTTTAATGTGTTTCTTATGTTTTTGTTATTGTGGGCATTTAACAAAAAAATAATAATTTCTTACCCTCCTACACTTTGATTAACAAAACATTCTTAATTTATGAATTTTATCGCCTTATATTGTTAGAAATTCCGCAATCAATCTTTTTCTTTCAATGTTTATTAACCTTATGAATGAACGTCTGCTTAATCTCTTATAAATACTTTACAAAAGTGGTTTCAATCGATCATTACTCGGACATTTTCGAGCTAGGGAACATTCACTTATTGGTGTAGGTGTTACCTAAATTATTTTGAAAATCAGTTTTCCAATAAAATTTCCTATAATTTTCCTTATAATTTGACAGAATGTTAACTGAGACAGATAGAAATGGAATGCAATTAAGGGTCCGTTTTGTGTATGTAGTCGGGCAAATTTAACTTCAGGTCAAATCAGTTTTGCCTACAGTAAGTTATTTTTAAATTAAATTTCACTCTAAATTAATTAGAATCAAGTTACTTATTTATTTTTAGTAATTTCTTTTGAATGCCATGCTTTTCTTGAAGAGTTATTCTGATTTGAAATTTAGTGTTACCCAATTTCAGGATAAACTAGTTTTGCCTAGACCCTAGACTAAACTAATTTATTCTAGGAGTAAAGAGATAAACTTGCTTGGCCTATTTGAAACTACCTAATATATCCTGAAATTAGTTTTAAATTTCATCCTAAACTAGTTTTGCCTAGACCCTAGACCAAACTAGTTTCTTAAAAGAGTAAAAACATAAACCAATTTGTCCCAGTTCTTTTGAATATTATTTTATAATTCGTTTAGAGTTATTCTGATTTGAAATTTAATGTTACCCAATTTCAGGATAAACTAGTTTTGCCTAGACCCTAGACCAAACTAATTTATTCCAGGAGTAAAAGATTAAACCTGCTTGGCCTATTTGAAACTACCTAATATATCCTGAAATTAGTTTTAAATTTCACCCTAAACTAGTTTTGCCTAGACCCCAGACCAAACTAGTTTATTAAAAGAGTAGAAGCATACATAAATCAGCTTTACGTAGTTCAAACTGATTTGTTCTGATGAGCTACCAGTCAGTTTATGTTAAAATCAGGCTTGACTAGCTGCAACATTTCAGGACAAACCGGTTTGTACTAAGTACGTATATAAAAAAATGTAATGGTAGTAAACCTGGATGTAATAAAATTTTTATCTCTCATAATTCGTACCTTTTAAATCTCTCATGGTCAGTGAGAGGGGTTGTATTTTGGTAATTGGCCCACAGTGGCATTAACAGCGTGCTGATGACATACGGATTGTCTGTAAAGCAAAGGCGCTATATAAAAAATAATCGTAGATTCGTGCTAAAGCAGAAAAGTGTTTTTAATTTATCGTATTCTGTTTTAATGGATTTCGGCTTAGGCTTATGGAAGCTCACTCTTTAATATCAAAATACAAACCAACAAACAAACAAACAAACGTATTCTTTGTTCACACGAAACTCGTAAGTCATAAAAATACCAAATGAATATGGAAATTTGAATTCTGAGGATTTAAAAATTAGCATAAATATATACTTTTAAAAGGAACTAATTTAAAATTTTTCCCACTCGTTGTATGAATGCACATGGGTGTAATTGGTTTCAATAATAAATAATTTTCGATTCTTAACTATATTATGAAATAGTAACATGTAATAATTTAAGTGACCAACAAATACAACTCTTTTAAAATCAATTCATGGAAAATTCAACAAAGAAATATTACTGTTTTCAAGTTGTCCTAATTTGTTGTTTTGGAAATTCTGACGAGTAAACATTTTTAAGTAGACAGAAACATTAAGTACTTATGTAGTATTGGGCGACCTATTGGAAAATTAAGAAAGTTGTACAAGCAGTTTGGGAAAACTTTGAACGTTGGTTGACGTATTCAGAAAGTCCCTCAAAAACCGAAGTTAAATTGACTAGGCGCATGAGTAGCGTAAAAACGAGAAGCAAAACTAATAAGTAATTTAAGCAAATGGTTTTTAAGTGACTTCTACTATTTATTTATAAGCTTTAAGTTGTCTTTACTTTGGTATAAACAGAACTTTATAACATACATAACATGCAACTTTAAGTAGGTACCAACTCAAAAGTAGCCATTAAAGTTTTAGTTTTTAGTTTAGTTCACTTTTCTTTATACAATTAGGGGCCGTTCATAAAATACGTCCGCTAAAATTAGCTTTTCTTGACCCCCTCCCCCCGGTTGTCACGCTGGGTCACACTTTCTTTGACCCCCCTGTAAATCTTTCGTCACAAAAACAAAAATCCCTACCCCCTGAACATGATAAATTTTGATTGATAATACACAAATTTTGAAAGTCAAAATTATTTATTTTATTTTCATAATAAAATTTAAATAAATTAATAAATATCTTTTGTAACGAACAAATAAATAATATTTCTATTTATCAGTCCAAAGATTCTGTAAAAATTCAGTAAAATGTTTTGATGAACGGCGAACGTCACGTTGCCGTAGACCCCCCGTCCCCCTTGTCACATCTTGTCACACTCAGCAAGACCCCTCCCCCCCTGTATGCGAACGTATTTTATGAACGGCCCCTTAACAAAAAAAAATATTTTCAAATTATTATCTGAGAGCAGAAGTCACATGCCACAATTCTATTTTTTTTGAGATTCTTTCTTTTTCAAATATTATTTTTATACAATGACATTCTAGTTTAAAAAATGGTTTAATTAATTTACATGTTGTGCAGCATTTTTTGTTATAATTAGTAATTCAGATAAACTGTTTACTTTGAATAGTAAGTAAGTAAGTAAGAGCTTTATTGAAACTAAAAAAGTTATGTTTACATTTCCACACAAAAGCACAAAAAAAAAAGAAACATATTTTATTCTCCAACCTACAAAAATTTAAATATTTACACTAAGCACTTCCCTTCCTTTTCCCTTATATTCAATTTTCCTATATTTTCCCTCTCCCTGTTTCCACACATCTTCTTTTAAAATTTGCTTCAATAGGGCCAGACCACTATCATCCGCATTTATTATCCTTCCAAGTTCCTCCCTCTCATTCTTCCCCGTTACTTCCTCTAATACATGCTCCATTGATTCGCTCTTTTCTCCACATACTCTACATAATCTCTTACTTTCTTCTATCCAAAACTTATTCTCATTACACTCATTCCCCATTCTGAATCTAGCTATTATCTCTATACATTTTCCTTTTCTGAGATATCCTGGCACTTCATCCCCTTGCCATTCTACCCATATAAACTCCCTCATACCTTTCACGTAACTTGATTCCCGCATTTTTCTCAAATCGTCTCCTCTAATTATTTTATTACATCTTTTCCCAACCATCCTACTAACATTCAATCCCTTTCCTCTCCACTCTTCCATTTGTTCTTTACTTATTGCTATTTGTATTAAAGCTTTATCCCTTTCCACATCATATTTATTTTTTGTACCGATCCCCAGTACCTTTTTCCTCCATATCTCTTTTCTTCAGTCCCCTTCCGGTAATTCTCCCAATTCTTCTTCATCTTTTACAACCCTTCTTCTTGCATCTTCCACCATTTTTCCTTCTTAAAATGTAGTCTGGGGTACTTCTTTCAAAGCGCAACACTCATTTTTTCTACTATTCTATACTCTTCCCATCCCCATATTTCGACTCCATAAAAGACTATACTTTTTACCAAAGTTTTAAAAAGTACTACCCTTGTTTCCCAGTTATTTCTGCACAATTTTTGTCATATTCCCCATATTCTCCCTTTGAATAGTTGTTAATAAATAATCTGCCTTTGAATGTTGGAATGTGTGGTAAAAATAGTTTAGTGTTTTGATTTTTCGAAAGTCGTTAAAAAAATAAACAAGACAGAAACTAGGTAGGTATGATATCAATAAAAATAAATTTGATGGACGTTTTACAACTTTCCCAAGCCTGCATTGCAATAAAATTGTTTTGCCGTTAAGGCTAAATAGAAGCGAAATTGCTCTTAAACAGGGCCACTTTACAATTGAAATTAAACTAATTTTACTCCACTGTTTAAATCCAACATCGATGCTGTAAAAGATAGCTTTATTTGTTAAACGCGGATACAAAAACATTACAAATGTTACGATAGAAACCGTCAATAGAATGTGAACGAACACTTGCTAGCTACTTTTTGAAACGTCGACGTAAATTTAATACTGACAGATAACTGGACAGACACAAATAAAGTTTTATTTTATTGTTCACTAGACGAGAAATACACATTGCATCAGCTTTTCATCATACATACATAGATACATTTACATTAGTTGCACTAAATAAACAACAAATGTACTTACCTCATCCATACGTATATATATAGTATAGGGTAGTTTATATTTAAAATAATCTCAGGATAAATTAATACGTAAGTTAATTCATCGAAAACAACTAAACTCAATCCATATCATAAAAAACAAACACTATGTATTGGGTTAATACCCACCCGTAACTTATATTTAAATAAATGTAAATAAATAAAAATATTGCGCCATCTATACATCTATACAATTAAAGGGCAATATTCACTCACTTTGTTCCTGTTAGCGTTTCCTACAGTAACCTTCAAAGGCTATGAAAAGATAACAAGGACGAAATGGTTACGTCCTTCTTTTCTTGTCCCACATACTGTCAAAGTTCAACAATTTGAACATCAATAAGTTTATATTTTGATAAATCGATCCAAATTGGTTGGCAATAGCATCAGCATCAGCATCGAACTTGTACTACTCGAATATCTTATGTCGAAAAAGTTGACTCGACAATTTTGGAATTAAAAAAAAAAAATATATGTGCGAAAATGTGCCCGAAATGTGCTATTATGTGCTACGTGAAGAAAAAATTATTCAAAAAACTTAACTTTTATGACTAGGTCCTTTTTATGATGTTTAGTTAGCTCTACAACATCACTTCATTAAAACTAAACCGATTGTGTTTTAATGTGCTCAAGATGTGCTATTACGTGCCATTAAAAAAAATATTTACGTACTTGAAAAATTGAATTTTTATTGAGACATCCTTTTTGTGATATTTAGTTAGCTCCGCAAAATCACTTTATCAAAACTAAACATATAGTGCTGTAATGTGCCCGCAATGTGCTGTTATGTGCCAATGTGAACAAAAATAATTGAATAAAAAGTGTAGATTTTTTGTAAAATGCCGTCTTCATTAATACTTTATCTACTAGTAATGTTATTACGAAGAAAAATGGAAATTTTGCTTTGACGAGAATAGGGAAATGACTTGACTACATAAATAATTTCATATTGTTTTGTAAGAATATATATTTATTACTTAATAATTACTAATCTTCTATTCTAAGATATAAATATACATCAATGAGCAAAAATTTCAGTCTCTTTGTCTATGTGTTGTGATAACACTAAAACGGTACCATATGAAAAGTTTATTCCCTACACTAATAGAAAAGTATCATTAAATATAAAAAGTTACCATTAACAATAAAAAAAGGTTTAATAACACTTTGTATTGATAATATTAATAATAATACGAATTTTATAGTGTACAATACATTCTATACAATCGTAAACTAATTAAAAGTACAGGTACTTACCTAATACAAGATGTGCTGCATAACATGTAAATGTAAGTTTAGTTTTGATAAAGTGATTTTGCAGAGCTAACTAAATATCACAAAAAGGATGTCTCAATAAAAATTCAATTTTTCAAGTAAGTAAATATATTTTTTTAATGGCACATGATAGCACATCTTGAGCACATTACAACACAATTGGTTTGATTTTAATGAAGTGATGTTGTGGAGCTAACTAAACATCATAAAAAGGACCTAGTCATAAACGTTAAGTTTTTTGAATAATTTTTTTTTACGTAGCACATAATATGTAGCACATTTCGGACACATTTTCGCACATATATTTTTCTTTTAAGTTTCAAAATTGTTGAGCCAACTTTTTGGACATAAATATCTTGATAACTCGAAGATAATATTTGGCCAACTTCAATAAGTTTAATTATCTGGGGGAATGTCTTTATGATGCACAATTTTGAACGTCTCTTTTTAATATGGGTACCTACCATTCAAGCAGTTTCTACTTCTACGATTATTTGTCATCGTGTACTTTAAAACTTTGCCTTTTGACCAAAATTTAATCTTAAAAAATATGAAAAGTGGTGGACTAAACCTGAAGTCTTGATATTTCCATGGTTTATCACGTCACATATAGATTCGAGTTATCGAAGTTCGAATGTGTACTGTTTTTTTAAGAAAGAGAAGATTAGGTACCTCTCATATTAAAGGAATCACATGGTCAAATAATTATAATTTTTGAAGAAAATTTCTTACTAAATATCTTTTATTTTACTTCACTGATTCATTTATTAAGTTGTTATAATTACAAATTATCCCAAAAAAAAAAAAACGAAAAATTTAAGAATATGCCTGTGGTTATTTAATCTACGTTCTAAAGCTCTTGAGGTTTGACCTACATAAGTAATAGGACAGTAACTTTTACTTCTAACTGTTTATAAGACTTTATCTCGATATAACTATAAATGTAATTAAAACAAGATTGATATGAAAAGAAATTCTTTATTAAAATTTGACGATATTCCAAAAAAAGATTGAGAAGGGTTGGGTTAGGGTAGGATAAATATACAGTTAACAGGGCCGGATTCAGAGCTCTAAATAGAAATATGGTCCAAAGGACTGCATAGTGGTTCGTGGTTGTGATATAATTTACCTGAATTTAATTTATCGATTGATAAGTCGAATTTCTGGAGGAACCCCTTAATAATGCACAATTTTGAATGTCTTTTTTTAATAGGGGTACCTGCAAGCAGTAGGGCAGTTCAATTTCTACGATTATTTGTCATGAAAACGTACTTTGTCTTTTTACAAAAAATGAAAAGTGAGGCACTGAACTCGAAGTCTTGATATTTCGAAGTTTTATCACGTCACATGATGATTCGAGTTATCGAAGTTTCTTTTTGTTCAGTATGTTGAATTATACAATAAATCTACCTACTAAAATTTTTAAAAATCAGAGGAGTGGGGTCCAACAATACACTTTCTATTCACAACTTGATTTAAGCCTTTTAGACGAAATTTGGACCCCTAAATAAATACATAGTACCCACAGTTCATTTCAAAGTATTTATTGTACCTTCTTACCAGTTGTGGATGTTTTACTTTTACGACTTTGTCGCGAATAAACGGAATTACATTGTAAGTAGGTACATATCTGTATCTGAAAGTTTCGATCATATGAAGCAGTAGTCTCCCGGGGAATTTCAAAAATCCCGGTATCCTGTATCAGGAATTATGTAGGTACAAATACTACAATAACATTCTATCTCGTTCGGTGTAGTGGCGTTTTAAAATTTCCGAGATACCTGCCTGCGGATAGCTTTCAATGCTAGAAATCCCAGTCAATACAAAATCATAGATTATCCTTTCAAGTATGGTATTGGAAATAGGAATTAATGAAACTTTTATTTTTAATCCCTTTTGTTGGGTACATTTGATGTATCTTAGTTGTTTTGTTTAATTAAATCAATTAATGATTAGAATGTAGAGGTATTTTAAAAATTTATGAACCCTGAAACGCATGATATTGCCTAGAGGCGGAGCTTATAGGTACTCAAGTATTTAGTTAGCAATGGGTGGAGTTATGTATCTGCGCACCTTAAGATCGAAGCTCATGAGATTCTGAAAAATGTCTACCTCTAAATGAGTATTATATTAATTTTCCATAAGGAGACTGAAAGGGTTGAACATTTTATTCCCTTAAGACAGTTTTCGTTATTTTGATATAATATTTTAGAAGTTTCTTGTTTATAGATTAAGAATACTGTATAGCATGTTCGTTTCGTATGATAATATAAAATTAATTACAAAGCTCGACGAAGTTTCTTGGACAGTTATTTTAGGAAGGAAACCCTACATTTACCCTAATTCATCTCTAAATGTTATTTGAAAGAAGGTTTATCCATAATCATTTTTCTTCGCAACCCAAATGGATTTTTAATTTCAATTATCTGATTAAACCGTAGACCTAAATTTGTTTATTGAGCTTGGCATGTTACTAAAATATTTAAACCCTCCCAAATCTTTAAGGGTGTTTTATAAGCTTATGAAAACGTGTGTAAGGCCATTTTTATGGTTAGAAAGCACTCGTTCAAGAATTTATAGACTGGCTGTTGATTTTTTAAAATTTAAACTACTTTTATAAAACTCAAAGCTCAACTTTTTTATTTAATGTCTTACATCATAAAAAAATAACGTTCGAGAGAAAGATGAAGAGGATTCTTTAATGTCCTTATTTTTGAATGAGCCCATTAGTAATATTTACAGGGTATTTTTAAATCTTGTATACTCGAGATCTTCAAGAGGCGGAGCTTATACTCAGACATTTAGTTAACATTGGGCGGAGTTATGTGTTTTCCCACCACAATGTTAAAGTTCATGAGATTCTGAAAAGCTTCTGCCTAATCTGCTTTGAAAAGCAGTGGACAATTCTATTTATATTTACTATAAAATTAATATTTTGTAAAATTTCCATAAGGAGACTGAAAGGGTTGAACATTTTGTTTTTTTTACACAGTTTTCCTTATTTACCTTTAAAATTATAGAAGCTTCTTATGTAGACTAAAAATACTAGCATGTTAATTTCGATTAATAATAAAAAATAAAGCTCAACGAAGGTTCTTAGACATTTAAAGTTATTTTAGGAAGGGGAACCTCCATTCACCTTAACTTTCCCATAATCTGAATGTACCTAATTTGAATTTGCAAATAAAAGTAGTTGTAGATAAACTTTTCTTTGCAGCCCAAATGGATTTTTAATTTCAATTATCTGATTAAACCGTTGACCTAAATTTGCTTTTCCAACTTTGCATGTTACTAAAATATTTAAACCCTCCCAAATCGTTAAGGGTGTTTTATAAGCATTTGGGAACGCGTTTAAGGTAATTTTTATTGATAGAAAGTTCTCGTATAAGAATTGATAGACTAAATTTTAAAATCTTTTTATTAACCCCAACCCCCAAACCCTTTATTGTTTTGATTCGTAATGAACTTTTTACATGATAATGGAAATGAAAGGTCTTTTTTAGTATTCCTATGTAGAAGTATTTCAATTTTTTTACACACCCCAAAGAAAGTTCATGAGATTTTCAAATGTCATTAGCATCAGATATTCATTAGATGTGGATATTAAATTATGTGAAGCATAAAAACTGATTGATAGAGGTTTCCACTGAAATGTTACGCACCTTCAGTATCTATTTTTGTAGGTATCTATTATAAATTTAATGTATATTATAATTAGTTTTCTTTGTTTCCCATTTAATTTTCAAAATTTATCACGTACATTATAATGTTGCTTCGTATTGACTGCACTGAAACAAAGTGGAGTAAATGTAGGCGATACGTAGGTACGTTATAATGCTGTTGTAACGTTTGAAAGCATTTGAGACGTTAGTCAATAATCGTTTCTCCATTGTTGTTAAACTTTGCCAGACATGGAGGAAGATAGGGATAGGGAAACAAAGGAATACCTACCTAAATACATTGTTATAAAAGCTGTACAGTGTTGTTTTATGGGCTGTATTCTTTTTAAATTCTATTTTTGACCGTGACTTCAAATTATTACGTATTAGGGGATGGTAATGTCACAAAATAAGGATAATTTGCTTAATGGTTTTGAAGTAGTAGAAATGGGCTTTTGTTAAAAAAAAAGATAATAGAAAGCAATTTAAAATCATTTTACCTTTCATCACAAAATGTGAAGACGCCATATATTTCTTCGATCGTAAAAAAAATGGTTGTAATCCCGATAAATCGGGGAAAAACCTGTTGAGTGTCCTGATTTCAGCTAACGTTTGATTTTTACTTACTTCGTCCTTAAGAAACTTACATATTGATGATTTAAGGGTATGTATACATACGTCTGAGCGTATGAAAGAGAAAAAGAGAGACATGAGGGAAAGAGAAATACAGAAAGGGATGTGTATATCACTCCCCGGGAAGGGTAAGTGACGGGGATTTTCACAGATCTGGACATATGGCGCATTGGGCTTAAATATCCTCTTTAGTAGCCTTGGGGATTAGGGAGGCCAATATAAAGACACACGATACCCTGGTCTAAGAAAACCACCAGAATTTCAGTGTGTGAGGCGTTCGATCTCCGGATCGATTCGACCACTTTTAAAACACAAGTAGGGCAGAAGGATGAGAGCAATACAATTTAAAAATAAATTACCTGCCAAAGATCCACTCATACCTTCACTTTTCCGCATTTTTCTTCTACATATACATAATACTTTTCCCATCTATTGCTAATAGCTTTTTAACAAAAAATTGAAGTTACAGGGGGGCGAGGTTAGGCCATTGTTGCAAAATAATGTGTTACGTTTACTTTAGATATTTCAGTTGTTGGCAGTAACTTTTTCAAATATTTGTGGTGAATCTATTGTTAAAATGATTACTAAACGAGTTTACACAGTTGTTAAAGTAAGCTGCCCCTTTTTCAATTGTTTTTCACGTCTTTTTCAGTTGTTTCAATTGTTAGTGGCGAATTATTTGTTAAAGTTTTATTATCAAATGACAGTACGCTCTTATTGTTGCAAAATGAAGTAAGTCACGCCTATTATTTCAATTGTTTTAGTTGTTGACAGCAATTGTTTCAATTGTTGGTGGCAAATTATTTGTTAAAGTGATTATCAAATGACAGTACGCTCTTATTGTTGCAAAATGAAGTAAGTAATGCCTATAATTTCAATTGTTTTAGTTGATGACAGTAATTGATTCAATCGTTGGTGGCAAATTAATTGTTAAAATGTTTATTATGTGACAGTATACGTTTGTTGTTGCAAAATAAAGTAAATCACTCTTTACTTCAGCTGTTTCAGTTGTTAACGACATCTGTTTCTATTGTTGGCAACAATTGTTTCAATTATTAATTTATCAAATGACAGTACGCTCTTATTGTTGCAAAATGAAGTAAGTCACGCCTATTTCAATTGTTTCAGCAACTGTTACAATTGTTAGTGATGTATAATTTGTGAATCACAGTGCATCTGTATTTCTGAAATATAAAGTAAGTTACGCCTATTTCATTTAATTTGTTGTATTGTCTTCTTAATGTATTGCTACCTCCTTTGTGTGCATTTAAAAATTTGATAAAACGTATTTAATTTATTATGTTTAGAGAATAACCGACGACAGTTAAGCTATAAAAGTTTTAATAAATTGTAAAACAGCATCTCAGAAATTCTTTCGAATATCAGAACACGCTGAGACATATTTTATTGTAATAGATGCTCCATCTTGCGCTGTTTTAGATGACAGATGTTGTAGGTACCAAACTAAAATATGAAAGATGCTATATTTTATATTCAACATTTGTTTACGTTAGGTACCCAGTAAAATTCAAGAGCATTTTTCGTCGTAAAATTCTGGAAGCTTAGCTACCACCTGACTTTCGACGGTGAAAAAAAATTTAGGGGCATTTTCCGCCATAATAATTTAAAGCCTGCACAAATTTCCTTATAAATTGCTATATGTGCGGTGCTATAAGCTTTGGAAGTTTATGTGCACTTTACACCTAATAGCTAGAAAGTTCAATACCTACATATTTAATTTCATTGCATTTGTTACAATTTTCTGTAATTACGTAATAAATTTCATCGTTTCGTTATAAAATTTTATATGCGTGGGTTGTCTTCTTAATCCTGCGCGTTTTATAAAATTTTTACTGAAGAAATTCATGTTCTAATAATGGTTTTAAACAAAGGGCCGCAGTGCGGAGGTGCTAAACCCCTCTATCTGTTCAAAAGATTTAGTACAAAGTTTATTAAGAGGGGAATTTTATATCTAGTTTAAGATGCTCTTTTACATTGTCGGCGTTCCTCATTCTTATTAAAACATTCCCTTCTGCACAGGCACGTTTTTAATCTGAATACGAAAAATTACAATTTAAGCAACTCAACGTCTTTGTACCTAACTTCCTCTTCTTCGTATAAATTTTCGACGATTTTATTGCTTACAACTTCTTTATT
Organism: Agrilus mali; assembly: GCA_029378335.1. Classification (NCBI taxonomy): domain Eukaryota; kingdom Metazoa; phylum Arthropoda; class Insecta; order Coleoptera; family Buprestidae; genus Agrilus; species Agrilus mali. The sequence continues at coordinate 8,700,907 of CM055663.1, read as the reverse complement.
TATATGTGACCACATTGATGAAGATCTAATGCAACTGAATGTTAATTTTTGCCGGTATCTCTTGTCTTGTCGGTTGTCGCTGTTCTCTGATTTTCGGTAGAGTAATTAATTAATGATACTTTTATTTTGCAATTTTATAAAAATTCATCTTCAGAATTTATAAAGTTTAGCAATATAGCAGGGAATGTTAATTTCATTAATTAGAATGTAGTTTTTAGAAAAGTTTCCTTTCCTAATTGAGGCATGTGACCAATTTCATCACTTTTAAAGTTTCTTTCCATTAGTTTGAATTGTACCTACTGGACTAGCGAGTGAGTGGTGACCCATATACACTTTTCGAAATTAGCGCGTCGACAATTTTCGATAAATCTAATTAAGATCTCCATCAGACTAATGCAATAGTTTCTTCCAACAGGACTTCAATTCAACGAATTCAATTAAAAACCGACCCGGCAAGTGTTTATCGGAACTCATTTAAAAACAAAATGCACATAAGTACTTACTAGAATAATAATTATCATTGACTGAATTTGTTTAACAATTCAACTACTACGTAGTAACAAACGTATAGGCAACTTTGCTGCCATGTTAGCAAGGCTTTCAATTGACTAATATAAAAAGTAACTGCTGCGTTTAACTGGTTATATGTAAGTTACTGATACGTTGGCACTAGTGCTTATCTGGACGCTTGCATATGTTTTATATCTAAGTACCTATATGTCAGAAATAACAAGAAGCTTTTTGTTTTTTAAAAGAAAAGTAGTTTGTATTGTATTTATTGAGATAGTTAACATAAAAAACGTGGTGCCATTCTTGGTGCCATGTTGGCAAGACTATCAACCGATCAATATTAAAAATATAACTGCTGCGTTTAAGTGTCAATATGTAAGTCAATCTGGGGTAGTCACTATTACGTTGGCACTAGTGCTTCTCTGGACGCTTGCATATGTTTTTGTATCTATATGTCAGTAATGACAGGAAGCTTTTTTGTTTTTTAGAAAAAAAGTAGTTTGTTGGGGTTTTCATTGAAAATAAAGAAAAATAAATTCAAAAATAGTGAAATCAATTTATTCAAATGACTGAATTTATTTAAAAATTCTAAAAAAACGAAAATCAATTTACGTGAACTGATTACTTGTATTGTATTTACTGAGATAGTTAACATCAAAAACGTGGTGGCATTCTTGGTGCCATGTTGGCAAGACTATCAACCAGTCGATATAAAAAATATAACTGCTGCGTTGAAGTGTCAATATGTAAGCCAATCTGGGGGTAGTCACTATTACGTTGGCACTAGTGCTTCTCTGGACGCTTGCATATGTTTTTATATCGATATGTCAGCAATAACAAGAAGCTTTTTTGTTTTTTAGAAAAAAAGTAATTTGTGGGGGTTTTCATTGAAACTAAAACAAAATTAATTCAAAAATAATGAAATAAATTTATTAAATTGCTACCTGTAATATTGCATAAGTATTAGTACATATAAAATTGCATACATGATTAAACAATTCCTCCTCATCGCGTTCGTTTCAGAGTTCGCATTCGCAGATTTGAAGGAGATAAGGCCTGATCAATTACGATAGCGGCATGCACATCAAACCAAATGTGCTTTTCGTTCATACTTTTACTGAATATGTAATCACGAAAGGAAGACAATGTTTGAAACTTTCTGTTCTCGTAAGCATCGTCACATTCGTCTTTATTTGTCTTTTATCTTCGTTTCTATTCTTCAGTTCTTATTTTAAGTTCTAACCAATTTGATTTTATAACAAGTTTTAAGTTACAATTTACATACTTACATTGTTTTTTGATGGTAAACAAGTAACTACATATAGTTTAGTAGGGAACTAAAAATCCTTCACCTCTATGAACACATAGAGTTAATATTTAGTATTCGTACGTAATTTGGATCAAAAAGAGGTACATATTTTAATTAAAATTTACACTGGAGTACCCACTGTTTGCAGATAACTTAACTTTTTTGGTGTTGCTTGTGAAGTTAGGGCGTTAGTTTACAAGTTAATGGAATGTACATAGTAGATATATAGGTAGGTACGTAGTTCTCCCTGAACTCAAACTATTACTTGATACAAAACAATGCAAATTATTTGTTTCCTGTTATAATAATAATTTATTATATGATCTTGTTAATAAGCTTTCGTACGCGGAAGGATGAATAACAGGATCTCACGATCATGATCAGTAAGTAAGCAAGTAAGCTCCCATTAAAATGGATTTAAGACTTTCCTAACCCTTTATATTGTCATAGCGAGGTGTAGGTATATAGTACTCTGACGTTATACACAATATTCCTCTTCAACTAATTACGAGTGACACGGGAGAAATAGGACAATAAGTTTGGGGCCCCTACGTCTCTAATAGACGCATTAATCTTAATGATGCGGTACCTGTATACCGTATAACTTTCCGCTTAACTGGTTTTCAATAAAACTTTGAGCCATCGACTTTAACTGTTATAAATGAAACGGTTAAAAAGTTGTCGCTTTTTCTGACACACCCTTCTTCCTTCTGAAACAATAAAAGATTTTCGTTGTTGGTACGGACTTATGAAAGGAATTGGGGCATCACGTATGCATACGAGATACTCTGAACCTTTTCTTTTTCGTATTCAATTACTGGCAAAATTAAGATTAATGGCTCATAACTGGGTTTGAAAATTTCATTTTGTAATATCCGCCCTGTCTAAAGAAAAATTTTTATTGGGAGAATTAATATAGTAAAGTAAAATGAAGTAAAAGTGGAGTTTACGAAATCCTTCACCATGTTGGCCTCAAGTATAGCAGTGATTACAACGCTGCCAATATAACTGAATCATTAAATAAAAATATACATCCCACAGTTATTTATTCAAACTAATAAATTTTCATTTAGAGTAACTCAAACTGGTCTTGACCCAACTTTAAAGAGACATATCACATATTTTTGGTTGAATCCTGCGTTGAAATTTAAGTTAGGTACTTCAGAAAAGACGGTTGGTACTCTTGTTAGTTTGAAATATTGTGGAGGCAACTTACAGAGAGCGTCTTAAACGCTACATTCTATTGTATTTTAACTTTTAATATATCAGATTAAATTTAAATTAACTAAATAAAGAAAGCACTTTTAATCAAATTTTTACCTATCTTTAGAAACATTTTTTATCTATAATTTGAATGGAGTTTAAGGTCGATTCCTTGTGAAACATTTTAATTATTTAAGAAGGTAACTAAATTAAATTAAATTGCATTTAAATGTTTCAAATATATATTGTAATATCTCTAAAATTGTTTCGGCACGTTATGCTTTTTTCAATTTATTATACAGTGTTCATATTCCTAAAGTTTAAGGGGGAGGGATACAGTCATATATTCTTAAATCTATTAAAGGTGTATTTAAAAATTGTTGTTGGTCATTAACAAATACTAGCCAAAAAAATGTATCCCTTCATAAAAGAACCAAGAACATATAAATTTATAAATTATTGTGGAAAAAAGACAACAAAAATTGTTAACAATCTTAAAAAACCAGACACTATATTAGTAAATAAATGCTATTTAAGAACCTTAGAAAAATATTATGAACTCCAAAAGTCAGCAATATAAAAATGAAATTGTAAAAATTAACGCATTCTATATAAGGCAGACTGGACGTAATATCAAAACTAGAATAGATGAACACAAAAAATCAATAACCAACTTAAAACACTCAACTGGCTTAGCATCTCATTGTATTAATAATAAACATAATATAGATTAAAAAAATGTAAAATTGTTACACAATTCCAAAAAAGGAAAACGTTTAGATTTATTAGAACAATTAGAAATTTAAAATATTATTTATAAGAAACAAAATATTGTTAATGACCAACAACAATTTTTAAATACACCTTTAATAGATTTAAGAATACATGACTGTATCCCTCCCCTTTAAACTTAAGTATATAAGCACTGTATAATAAATTAGTTTTAGTAATAAGATTACACTCTTGAAAAAGGCATAACATTCCGAAACAATTGTAGAGATATTATAATATATACTTTGAACATTTAGTTGCAATTTAATTTTGTTACCTTCTTAAATTTTTTATTTTTAATCGTTAATAACAAGAAAAGCTAAAACAATGTTTGAAACAATGTTTAAATACAAATTTAATTGTAGTAAGGGAAATAATTACGGGTCAATATTTTAGTATCTAGTAATTAACCCTTCCAAATTTTACGATTGTTACAATGAAAATTGATAATTATTATTGAACTAAAATACATTTTGACCTAAATAATTACCATTTAATGAAAATTAATGAGTCATCTACCGGGACATATTGATTTATTCATTGAATTCACTAAATCACGCACAGCATTTTACAGAAATTCATTATCTTTAGGTTAGTATACTGTAAATAAAGTGGATTGTATTTTGGAAGCTCAAATGTGCTGGCAAACGTTTGTGCCTTTACTAATATCCGAACAATATTGTTTTTGGTTTCATTGATGTTCGATTAGAAGAGATGGGCTGTTATTTATAGATTGGACACGTCCTGAATTAAAATGATAAATGTAGTCCAAAATATGGGAGATGACATTTCAAATGTTTCACCTGGTGCTACAAATGATTAATTGTTTTAAAACGCCCTTACAAAATGCTGTTCGTCGAAATTTAATTTTAATCACCTTATACATTTATAATTTTGAAAATATAATTCGGCTCATAGAAAAATTATAATTTCTCTTTTATTAGTGTAGGAGGCGATTATTTTGTTTGCTTTCTAATTGGCTGACTATTTTACTTTTGTTTGTTAAAGACGCCATTACGTTACAATATCTTATGGTTTTAATTGAAAATGGTCGTCCATATTGAAAATGTTTATGTGAAACTATTAAAGGAGACTTAGAAGGACGTGCGCTCCGTAAAAATTTCAGCACATCAAAAATTTATTACTTACATTTATGCTCCTGTATTAATTAAAAGTTTTTCAATAAGAGGTTACCTGGATGTCGAACCTGTGCGCGTATTCCAGGGCTTAATAGTTTAGTAGAAGTAAAACTATTTAGAAAACTGCCAGACATGCTATTAAACTTTTACGTCACTATTTCTACCAATAGATCAACTTTTTATTGCTTACATTTTTAGATTCTTATATTGCTGAAGTTTTCAACTGAGGGGGTGAATTTTATATACTACATTTTCTAGAAATTGTATTTATTAATTATTATTAATAAGGTTATTAATTAATAATTTACATAGTGATGAAGTTCTTATAAAAGAAATTTGGTTGAAACTGAGGTCATTTTACAAATTATTTACCACATATACTTGAGGCAATTTAAGAAGGCCAAATTGGCAGTAAAGTTATTGGTCTGACACTGAACTGCCTTACCATCTGGATGCTCACATCTAGAAACAAAAAGCGTACCCGTCTCTTTTGCTCATAAAATTTTCCCATAGACCCAGTGTCCTCTTATTTAGGCTCACAATTTATCGTCCATTCCGCCTTCCTAATTTGGCTCGCGTATACATGTTTCATGTTGTATCAATTTGTGTAAATTTTTAAGAATAAAGTTCTAGTTAAAAAACTGGATTGAAACGTAGTGTTTCCGTTATTCATTTACCTCACATACCTGTGACAGTTTAAGAAGGCAAATTGGGCAGTAAAGTTATTAGTCTGAGACTGAACTGCCTTTCCATCTGGATGCAGATGCTTACATTTAGAAACAAAATGCGTACCCGTCTCTTTTGCTCATAAAATCGTCCCATAGATCCAGTGTCCTCTTATTTAGGCTCACAATTTATCGTCCATTTCGCCTTCCTAATTTGGCTCGCGTATACATGTTTCATGTTGTATCAATTTGTGTAAATTTTTAAGAATAAAGTTCTAGTTAAAAAACTGGATTGAAACGTAGTGTTTCCGTTATTCATTTACCTTACATACCTGTGACAGTTTAAGAAGGCAAATTGGGCAGTAAAGTTATTAGTCTGAGACTGAACTGCCTTTCCATCTGGATGCAGATGCTTACATCTAGAAACAAAATGCGTACCCGTCTCTGTTGCTCATAAAATCATCCCATAGACCCAGTGTCCTCTTATTTAGGCTCACAATTTATCGTCCATTTCGCCTTCCTAATTTGGCTCGCGTATACATGTTTCATGTTGCATCAATTTGTGTAAATTTTTAAGAATAAAGTTCTAGTTAAAAAACTGGATTGAAACGTAGTGTTTCCGTTATTCATTTACCTCACATACCTGTGACAGTTTAAGAAGGCAAATTGGGCAGTAAAGTTATTAGTCTGAGACTGAACTGCCTTTCCATCTGGATGCAGATGCTTACATCTAGAAACAAAATGCGTACCCGTCTCTGTTGCTCATAAAATCATCCCATAGACCCAGTGTCCTCTTATTTAGGCTCACAATTTATCGTCCATTTCGCCTTCCTAATTTGGCTCGCGTATACATGTTTCATGTTGTATCAATTTGTGTAAATTTTTAAGAATAAAGTTCTAGTTAAAAAACTGGATTGAAACGTAGTGTTTCCGTTGTTTATTTACGTCATATCCCTGAGACAGTTTAAGAAGGCGAGATTGGCAGTAAAGTTATTAGTCTGAGACTGAACTGCCTTTCCATCTGGATGCAGATGCTTACATCTAGAAACAAAATGCGTACCCGTCTCTGTTGCTCATAAAATCATCCCATAGACCCAGTGTCCTCTTATTTAGGCTCACAATTTATCGTCCATTTCGCCTTCCTAATTTGGCTCGCGTATACATGTTTCATGTTGTATCAATTTGTGTAAATTTTTAAGAATAAAGTTCTAGTTAAAAAACTGGATTGAAACGTAGTGTTTCCGTTGTTCATTTACGTCATATCCCTGAGACAGTTTAAGAAGGCGAGATTGGCAGTAAATTTATTGGTCTGAGACTGAACTGCCTTTCCATCTGGATGCAGATGCTCACATCTAGAAACAAAATGCGTCCCCGTCGTCTTTTGCTCATAAAATCATCCCATAGACCCAGTGTCCTCTTATTTAGGCTCACAATTTATCGTCCATTTCGCCTTCCTAATTTGGCTCGCGTATACATGTTTCATGTTGTATCAATTTGTGTAAATTTTTAAGAATAAAGTTCTAGTTAAAAAACTGGATTGAAACGTAGTGTTTCCGTTATTCATTTACCTCACATACCTGTGACAGTTTAAGAAGGCAAATTGGGCAGTAAAGTTATTAGTCTGAGACTGAACTGCCTTTCCATCTGGATGCAGATGCTTACATCTAGAAACAAAATGCGTACCCGTCTCTGTTGCTCATAAAATCATCCCATAGACCCAGTGTCCTCTTATTTAGGCTCACAATTTATCGTCCATTTCGCCTTCCTAATTTGGCTCGCGTATACATGTTTCATGTTGTATCAATTTGTGTAAATTTTTAAGAATAAAGTTCTAGTTAAAAAACTGGATTGAAACGTAGTGTTTCCGTTATTCATTTACCTCACATACCTGTGACAGTTTAAGAAGGCAATTGGCAGTAAATTTATTGGTCTGAGACTGAACTGCCTTTCCATCTGGATGCAGATGCTCACATCTAGAAACAAAATGCGTACCCGTCTCTTTTGCTCATAAAATCGTCCCATAGATCCAGTGTCCTCTTATTTAGGCTCACAATTTATCGTCCATTTCGCCTTCCTAATTTGGCTCGCGTATACATGTTTCATGTTGTATCAATTTGTGTAAATTTTTAAGAATAAAGTTCTAGTTAAAAAACTGGATTGAAACGTAGTGTTTCCGTTTTCATTTACCTCAATCCTGGACAGTTTAAGAAGGCAAATTGGCAGTAAATTATTGTCTGAGACTGAACTGCCTTTCCATCTGGATGCAGATGCTTACATCTAGAAACAAAATGCGTACCCGTCTCTTTGCTCATAAAATCTCCCATAGACCAGTGTCCTCTTATTTAGGCTCACAATTTATCGTCCATTTCGCCTTCCTAATTTGGCTCGCGTATACATGTTTCATGTTGTATCAATTTGTGTAAATTTTTAAGAATAAAGTTCTAGTTAAAAAACTGGATTGAAACGTAGTGTTTCCGTTGTTCATTTACGTATATCCCTGAGACAGTTTAAGAAGGCGAATTGGCAGTAAATTTATTGGTCTGAGACTGAACTGCCTTTCCATCTGGATGCAGATGCTCACATCTAGAAACAAAATGCGTACCCGTCTCTTTTGCTCATAAAATCATCCCATAGACCCAGTGTCCTCTTATTTAGGCTCACAATTTATCGTCCATTTGGCCTTCCTAATTTGGCTCGCGTATACATGTTTCATGTTGTATCAATTTGTGTAAATTTTTAAGAATAAAGTTCTAGTTAAAAAACTGGATTGAAACGTAGTGTTTCCGTTATTCATTTACCTTGCATACCTGTGACAGTTTAAGAAGGCAAATTGGGCAGTAAAGTTATTAGTCTGAGACTGAACTGCCTTTCCATCTGGATGCAGATGCTTACATCTAGAAACAAAATGCGTACCCGTCTCTGTTGCTCATAAAATCATCCCATAGATCCAGTGTCCTCTTATTTAGGCTCACAATTTATCGTCCATTTCGCCTTCCTAATTTGACTCTCGTATACATGTTTCATGTTGTATCAATTTGTGTAAATTTTGAAGAATAGAGTTCTAGCTAAAAAAACTGGATTGAAACATAATGTTTCCACTGACCATTTACGTTATATCCCTGAGACATTTTAAGAAGACGAAATTGGAAGTAAAGTTATTGGTCTGAGACTGAACTACTTTTCCATCGGTATGCTCACATCTAGAAACAAAAAGCGTACCCATCTCTTTTAAATATCAATTCTATCCACAATAACTATTTACTACCGACTTCGCCTTCCTAATATGACCCGCGTATATATGTAAGTTTTTATCCTTATTGATATGGTATTTTTTTAAGAATTTCGTTATCGTGGCCACGTTTTAAAGCAGTAACTGTGTTAAGTAGTAGTGGGTACTATCGAAAAAGCGGACGTTGACAGGGAAAATCGCGTCGGTCAAAAAGAATAGCGTCGGATAGGCAAAAAAGCGATCATGTTTGCCGTTCTACTTGCACAAGCGGATAATGTTATTACGGAATACTGCCAATAAGCTTAGTGAACGGCTTTGAACTCCATTTTCTGGTGCAGTTGCTCCATTTCCTCACACGTGAGGTGCAATTTACGTTATACGTAGTTTGTTTCGCGACTATGCGATACGACAAAACCGTATTACGAAGCGACCGAGGTTTGCGCACTTTTTCAGCTTGCTGAAATCCTGCTGTCCAGCTATTATTATCCAAAGGCGTAATAGAGAGAGAGAAAGCCGGAGGTGATTTAGCGTAAAACACGTGTCCACTTCTCTGTTACGACGTAAAAAAGGGACACCGAACTAGGTTAACCCTCTCTATATAATTTTCGTCTAGAGGGAAATAAAACTGATCGAACCATCATGCACAAATTCGTTTATTTCATCTCAGAGAAATGTTTATATATATATATATATATATATTAATAGAGTAAATCTTCGATATCTCGAACATCGCTGGGTCGAACCATATTAGTTGGCAATGAAGTATCAACTAAAAAAATACGTTATTTTACTTGATAACTCGAACTCTTGTTGAACTTCTATTACTCGAATATCTTGTTAACTGGAAGATAACTTTTGGCACCAACTTCGATAAGACGAATTTTCCAGGGGAATCCCTTAATAATGTACGATTTTTAGGTGTATTTTTAATAACTGTATTATGCAAGCTGTGAGGCAGTTCAATTTCTACGATTATTTGTCATCAAAACGTACTGTGTCTTTTGACGAAAATTTGATCTTACAAACAATTTAATTACAGAATTACACTGAACTCAAAGTCTTGATATTGAGTTGAGTTTTATCACGTCACATAATGATTCCAATTATCGAAGTTCGATTGTATACTGTTTTTCTAAGAAATCATTAGGTACCTCTCATATTAAAGGAATCACATAGTCAAATAATTATAGATTTTTGAAGAAACCTTTTTACTAATTATCTTTCATTTTACTTCACTGGTTTATTTATTAATTTGTCATAATTACAAATTATCCCAAAAAAATTCAAGTGGTGGTTGGTTTAAAAATAAAAATTGAAAATATAGAATACTTAAAAGAACTTCGGTTTATTTTCAAGTTGAAGTTTAGCTGTTTAAAAGAATATCAAGTGCAAATAGGTTGAAATAGGTACTTTTTTTACACATAAAAACCGTGCTATCCTTCTACCCACCTATCTATTTGGTTTTTAGAAGACACAAGGGAAATCTTAAACGTTTTTTATCGCCTATTGTAAGTAGGTATTATAGTGTTGAATTGACTTTGAAATTTCTTGAGACTTGACTGTAGCAGGAATCGAAAACAACTTGACTAAACCAGTACTTACCTATTTTATTTGTATGGTCGTAATGTAGGTACAGGGTGTCTTGTAAATATAAACAGTGGAGAGTCTTCCAAAGTTCTAAGACCATTCAAAAAAAATATTTTTATGTTTAGTAACGTTAATTGAAATTTTAATTTAATTTAAAATTCTAAATTAAAAATCATGAAATTTACAGGGATTTTCTAAAATGATACAGGAATTTGATATTAGGGTATGTTTTAAACTCTGAAATAGTTTGAGACATTTTCACATGTACATAAACGAATTATTTTTAAATTAAAAGTCTTGAAATTCAATTAAAATGCATATTATTTTTTTATTCTGAAAATATTTTAAGTTTGTCTGAAAAAAGTGTCCTCACCTGCATTAATTAAATGATTAGATAAAATGTAAAGCATTTCTAATTTGCCCCTAGGGTCTTTTAATATTTTAATTATTTATGGCGAATAAAAGTAAAAAAGATTATTCATGCTTAATTATTTTTTGATATCCTAGTTTGTTCAAACAAAATTTTTAAATCATATATCTAATAATTATTTTTTAACGATGCATGGCTATAATTTATTAAAAAAATAGAATCTTACAAAATTACCCTTTGAACTCTTCCAATAAAAATTAATTGAATATTTATGATTGATTAATGTTAAATTGCCATGCTTTCAACTAAATTAATTAGTTTTTTTTTTTGGTACATGTTTACGAGTCACCCTGCAACATATTTGCAAATTCTGATTTGATAAATAAAGAATGAATAATAATTCATGATTAAATAAACAAAAAGGGTAATTAGTCAATGCGGAAACTATTTTATAAAACAATTAAGTACTTTCATTTTAGTTAGTTTTATCTTTGGTATAAATCTTTTATTTACGTCCCCTGGCATCTTCATCAAATTTTACGTAACTTAATTTGTAATTTACTTATTTTATTCAAAAAATTGTAGGCTATCTATTCGTGTGTATTTTAATGGTAATAGACTTTTACCTTTTATTATATTATTATTAGGTCAATAAATAATTTAGCATCTTTTGATTAATTTAGCTAATTAAGACCAGACGATGACATGGTACGACTGTAATGAGATTTAAAGCAGAATTGTGAATGTTATAGATTTGGTCGGAACTCTGCACTTATTAGACAAATCAGCATGATTAACATACCGAATATATCATCAGTGAAACATTAGGTGATTTATTTAATTGTGGTTAAAATTAAAACTTAGGATACAAACAAAAGTAATAAAGGTAAACGTTGGAAGTCCATTTTAAAAGACCTCAGAAAATAAAACAAATAAAGTTTTAAAAATAACTAATTATTATCTTAAGCACATAGGTACTGTCGGATTCTTTTTATCGCAATTAATTTTACGCTGATTTGAGTAATTTAATAATTACTGGATTTCAGATACAATTGTAGTGCAATTAAGGTCATGATAACGAAACAATATCCTTTGCATGTGTTTTAATTCCAAGTTAAATAAATAGCTTAATTTAGTTTCATTAAAACAGACAATTGCAATCCTTCCACTTTTCTGCAGTGAATTTTAATTTAAATTACAATTGCAAATGACCATGGCAAGGCGAAGATTGTGCATAGTTTCTCTTATTCTTTTTCCTTTTATTTTCCAAGGAATTTCGCTTGAGATTTTGTTAATAATTTTCGATATTTTACCACCTTGAATCTTTTTCTTAAAATCTCGATAAAATTGTTGATAAAAAACTTGGGCTTTCTTTTATTAACACTCAGAAGATTCTGATTCTCAAAAGAAAAGAACAATTGGAAACATACATTAATAATAGTTTAGTTGCTGATGCTTAGCACTTTTTTTACCACCAAAGAAGGGAGGAATAAAGAAAAGATAATTTCCATCAAATATATGTAAGATTTATTTTTATTAGCGGGCATATATTAGTTGGCGATTTTGTTAAAATACACATTACATCATTTGTATTTCATTCAGTACATTACGGTAATTAATATGCAGTAGAAAGCTCTTTGATTTATCACAATTTCGAGAAAAATAATTACAATACATACAAGTTAAGTACCGAGTCAGGTATCTCAATTTTATATAATATTGTACATGTTGTAAGAAGGTACATTTTCTTTTTATTTAATGAATACAATTTAAAGAGTTATATACTACATCGAATTTATACTGTTAACAGTTTGACATACATATCACATTCAACAATATTCAAAATATTCCATAAAAAAGCACATAAAAATTCGTCAAACTGTTTAAAGACAAAACACGTAAAGAAAACAAAAATCATATCACTATTTTAGCCAATAACAATCTGCTGCTCTCCATCATCAATGTTTCTCAACTACCATTGAAGTCTATATCTGAAAATTCCGAACCTATCCAACTAATGCAGATACAGTAATGTTGGAAAAGTTGCACAAGTAATTCTTGCTCATCTAGGAATTCGATTTTTTCTATCCTCTGTCTTTCTGCACTTGGCAAGGAATAATAAACTTTGACCATATCCCATGCTTTGGAACCAGCCCAATTATTACTTATAAATCGACTCTGTTGGGCTTCCAGATTTTTACAAGCATTTACTCCTGACAGGGCACAACCTCTAGCCTTCAAGTTTCCCAACATTACATCACCAAATGTATCATTAATGTTGCACATTTCATAGCAAATGAAGAATGCACTTTGAAAATTCGATGACAACCAAGACAGTAGACAATTTACTCCATCTGATTCCATATAGACAAGCACACATTCAGAAAGAAACAATGTGGGATACACAAAATTAATTTCTGCTTGTTGAAGTTTCACTTCAAGTTCGTGTACATGTCGTAAATCAGCCCCAAGTAAGTGATATGTTCCTGCATGTAAATCTGTTGCACTCAACTTAACTTCTCCATCTTTTTCATAAACTTTCTCCAGTAGCTGCTTGTTACGTTTAATTAAATAACACTTTTTCGCTGTTACCGTGGGAAAATCGATTTCAACAAACTTATTCACTTGTACACCTTCATCTTTTAACCTCCAAAATAGTGTATCAAAACCACAGCCTAAATTGACTATTTGTGCCTTCGGTCCCGCACGTTTCAGAAACTTCTGTATTAGAATTTCGACCCCCTTGACTCGTGCATAATAGCCCCTGTTTATTTCCGGAGCTTTTCGTTGAGTTTGCTTGACTAAGAAGTGGATGTAATTGTCTTGCCAATAACCTAATTGAACAGCACTTCTTTTGCATTCGCTGGCATCATCGTTGGTTGCTATTATAGGTTCATCATCCATTACGGAGGCTGTTGCAGTCTGAAAATAAAAATTAAATGCAATTAACAATGCTTGCACTTTGAGGTTATGGACAGCTTCTATTGCAGGACAGTATTGATTTTGTTTTCTTTTTATGAACATAAAGCAAGTAACAATTTATAGTTGTGTTAAATATTCGTTAAAGTGATTTACCTGATTCGTTTAATGTGAATTGTCCTTATTGGCAACTGACAATAACCTACTCATAAGCAAAAATAAAAGCAGTCTCCCAGTTTGGTCTCCTTACGTACACAATACAGTAGTAATACTAATACACACTGCGCTGCTACTTTCGAAACCTGATGCTTAGAGGGCACACAGTACAGCGATGCTCGTCGGTACGCAGACTCCTGTTATTCCAGTCTAAATTATTTAGATAATCGATAAGAAGTTGACGCCGAATTCAAAATTTTATAATGACCCAACAAAAATTTTGTTAACAAATTTTTACTATTTTTTTCTGTTTCTTTCAAAATGTGAAGTTTAACTCGACAGTTTTATTTTTTTGCGTAGTTAGGCATTACTTTATTAATTTGATATTATACAGGGGTTGTAAAAATTAATTTATGAATGAATTGATATTAATGGGCCACTGAGTGAGTTTGTATTCATTTTTGCATAGAGGTATTATCGCCATAAACCCTGGTGTATTAATTGCATACAGCCATTTAAATTTAATTAAGCTTTTATTGTGATGGTGGTGAGTTGTTTGTGTCATTCAACTTTGCCACAACAGCTCCAAATTAATATTAGAAGAATGGAGAAAAACACCTGCCTACAGAAAATGTCGGATTGGTTGTGATGTGTAATTAATCTCTCGAAAAATCCTTCTTGACAGGAAACCAATATAGGAAGGTTTAAGGGATGGTACAATAAATGGACACCGATATCCTTATATGCCTTACATAATTTATAAACACGAGGTGCAATTGAAAACATCTGCTCTCTACTAATGTACTTTTTATCTGTTATTTAAAAAACGACAAACTTTTTGGCAACCTGAAATTCATTTTTTTTATACGATAATCTTTTGTTTATGATTAAATCACATAGTGTCTTTTGTTTTAAAATAATAAACAAAAGAATTATTATTATATGAAAAGTTTTGGCTGTTTTGTCTGTTCGCAAATCAAATAAAAATTATTGAGTATTTTTAATAAAATTTTTGATGAGGTATAGTTTTGATTTAGGGGGGTAATATAGGGACAGTTTTATTTAAATTTGTTTATATGAAATGAAACGTTTATTTACCTGTCCTGACACCTTCACCAAATGCTATAAATCTTTTTTATTTTGAATGAGAATATTCATGTTTTATTTTTATTGTTTGATAAAAATATCCTTAATTAAATAAAATTATTTAAAACTCATTATGTTTTACGTGGTTGAAGAAATAAGATTTTTCCATTAGTTTTCCAACTGTGTACAGTTTGTTCGGTCATTCCAATGAACATTTTCGTTTTCCTGTGGGAAACGTGTTATCCGGAAACTAACGAAGTCAGAAATGTCGATTCCATTTTCCGTATTAGACGTCAGTGCCAGTGATTTACAACGACTACAACAAAAATTCATCTATTTGAGTTACCTATGGGACGTACGTAGTCAAAGGTCAAATAGTTACGTTCTACAAAAGTCAAAGTTCCTTTAAAACTATTTCAATTTTAGAACAAGAAATTGCTCCATGCACTTGTATTCTAAGGCGGATCCCACGTACAGTAGCGTTCTAACAGAAAAGCCACCCCTAAACAATTGTATAAAAATTTTTCTTAATTATTTATTAATGCCTTAATATTGGTTTAGGCGATCATTATTTTTTTGTGACGTGACCTAAATAATCCAAAAGTTTCGACACCCCCACTTTGAATCGGCCAACTTTTATTCGGTACTTAGTTCTTAAAGAAAAGTTTCTGAAGTATAAGTAGTTACCTACAAATTGAATTTCCACATGATAGCCTCGCGTTCGTGAGACCTAACATAACACCATCCTGTAGATAGATAACTAATACCTGATCCAATAAAGGATTCAATTAATAACGGAGATTTAGCTTTATATACCGTGGAGATTTCTACAGATTGGACGACACGACTGTTTAAGAATTAACAATGGAACAGAATAAAAATAAATTTCATAACTGTGTGGGGATACCTTTTTTATTAAATCATACCCTGTATAGAATGTACTTAATTTTAAACAAGATGAACAAAGGAATGATATTCATCGTATTTCCTAAATAGTTTGTTGAAATTTTGGGTAGAACAACTTTTTTTTTCTATGTAGCATATGTAGATATGTGATGATTAATGTAATTATATAATTCAGTTTTTGGGGTTGGAAGCCCCCTCACTTGGCCACTATCTTGAATAGAGCGTGTAAAAAGTTTTTCTAGAAAGTTAAAGTTTATTTTTAATTATAACTTTTGTGTTTTTAATTTTACGCTAAAAAGTTTCTTAACAGAAATTGTATAGAATTTGATTCTTTACAGATAATATTTAAAGAAAAATTTAATGAGGCTCACTGTTCTTAAGATATCCCAGGAAAACTGTGTACATGTTCCATTTAAAATATTGACTAAATGGGAAGGGGCTTACAATCCCAAAAACAACATTTTATAGTCATATATACTAGCAGCAATACCCGGCGTTGCCCGGATAAGAATATATTACACGTTTAATGGAACATTCTATTCGCGAATTATCCAGAACATCCCACAATGATTCAAAACATTTTCTAACTTTTTTTAACATTCTGAAATATTCTTGAATGGTCTTCAAGATTCTGGAACATTCTTGAACATTGCCAAATCATTCTGAAATGTTATAATAAAACATTCTTTTACTTCTTAGAACATATTTGAACTGCCTGTAACATTCTAAAAAAATCTGCTTCATTCTCATCCCCACTCCGTGCTGTTTGCTGGGTGAGTAGTGACATCAGTAGACGCTTGGAGGGGATGACTAATCGATTGATAATAATTGATCAGTTATCGATCACTGAGAGTTGAAGATTATTATTATCGCTATTAAGAAATGGGGGTTGGTGGTAGAAGGGTGAAAATTAAGAGTTATATGTATTTTTTAACGCCAAATCATAAAAAAAAATTGTGGTGGACAACCCTAATCACTTAGTGGTATGGAAAATAGATAGTTGATGAAAAATTTTGTTTTTTTGATATTCTTGGAAAGCTCCGTACATGTTCTATTTGAGATAGTGGCTGTTTGGGAAACTTTCAACCTCTAAAACTGACTTTTGCAGTCACATTTATCCTTAATAAATATTATTAGAAATTTTTTGTAATATCTTTAGACTAAAAGTTCTAAGAAGGTGAAGGAAATCGATCTGGTGGAAATTCTAAAATATTTAATTTTGTTATGTAGATTAGTGGAAACATGGAATCAATCATGTTCTTTCAAAAGAAATGCAGGGTAGAATGTTAGGATCGATTAAAATAATCGACGAAAACCATTCCTTCATATTTTAACAGTTAAATCTTTGAAAATTTCTATTCGAAAAATCTAACATGTGGTTTGTAGATACAGATACACTTGATGCTTTGTTTACCCTTTTAACCTGCGACTTAGCTGGTAAGAATCGTAAACTGAAGATGTTGCGCGTGTTTGCAATAGAACATAATCAAATCGAAAAGATTTCCCGAGTTAAACGTCAGAGTATTCGAGCAGTAGTGTCATAAAATACAGCGTCTGCTCCTCCCTCAATTTCGTGGCGAAAGAAAAAAGAAGGCAATCAAATAAATTGTCTGTTTTGTCTGTATCTTCTTTTCTCACAGAGTGTTTTCGATGATGACAACGCTAAGCGCAAACGGCTTTCGGTACCCGCGTCGCTCTTGATATTTGTTATCGTACTCGAGTTTATGTATCGTGGTAGGCGAACAAAACGACACCATCCTTGATTAAACCAGGGACTGTTATCTGATTTTATGCGGGAGAGCCGGACCGAAAACGTTTATGTTACGTTGTTGATACGGCAACCGTTTTGAACGTCTTACTTTTAACGTTGAGAAAAACGCGCAGATCAACTGTCTCAGGAGAGGGTTAATGTCTTAATTGGATAGGGCATTTTGTCAGTATTTCGCTAGTGCGAGGGTGTTTGTCTCTACTCCCACGTCAAATCACATTTTGTCATCCCAAATCCAACCTTTTTCTGGATAAGAGTAACAAATGCGTTTGTTGGTTCCTTAACTCCAGACTAGTGGAGTATTATCGAAAATGACGCCTTAAAAGAATGAGCTGTTAATGAGTTATTGATTATTTTTTATCTTTTTTTTTGCAAAAGAAGAGAAAAGCTAAAATTGGGCACCCGTTTCATCACTCTTCTTCTTATTCAAATCCATTTAAATCACATTTTGTAATCACAAATTCAACTTTTTTCTGGGTAAAAGTAACAAACGCGTTTGTTTCCCCCCTAATTCTAGACTGTTGTAGTTTTATCGAAAATGACGCCTTAATAGAATGAGAAGTGAATCAGTTCCTGATTATTTTTCATTTCATCGTTGGAAAATTTAATTAAATACGTAAACATTAGAAATTGAGAATAAAATTGGGAACCCGTTTCATCACCTTAACCCTCTTCTGATTTAAAATTTATTCAAATCACAATTTGTCATCCCAAATCCAACCTTTTTCTGGGTAAGAGTAACAAATGCGTTTGTTGGTTCCTTAAGTCCAGACTAGTCGAGTATTATCGAAAATGACGCCTTAAAAGAATGAGCTGTTAATGAGTTATTGATTATTTTTTATCTTTTTTTTTGCAAAAGAAGAGAAAGGCAAAAATTGGGCACCCGTTTCATCGCCCTTCTTCTTATTAAAATCCATTTAAATCACATTTTGTAATCCCAAATCCAACTTTCTTCTGGGTAAAAGTAACAAACGCGTTTGTTTCCGCCCTAATTCTAAACTGTTGTAGTTTTATAGAAAATGACGCCTTAATAGAATGAGAAGTGAATCAGTTCCTGATTATTTTTCATTTCATCGTTGGAAAATTTAATTAAATACGTAAACATTAGAAATTGAGAATAAAATTGGGAACCCGTTTCATCACCTTAACCCTCTTCTGATTTAAAATTTATTCAAATCACAATTTGTCATCCCAAATCCAACCTTTTTCTGGGTAAGAGTAACAAATGCGTTTGTTGGTTCCTTAAGTCCAGACTAGTCGAGTATTATCGAAAATGACGCCTCAAAAGAATGAGCAGTTAATGAGTTATTGATTATTTTTTATCTTATTTTTGCAAAAGAAGAGAAAGGCAAAAATTGGGCACCCGTTTCATCGCCCTTCTTCTTATTAAAATCCATTTAAATCACATTTTGTAATCCCAAATCCAACTTTCTTCTGGGTAAAAGTAACAAACGCGTTTGTTTCCGCCCTAATTCTAAACTGTTGTAGTTTTATAGAAAATGACGCCTTAATAGAATGAGAAGTAATCAGTTCCTGATTATTTTTCATTTCATCTTGGAAAATTTAATTAAATACGTAAAATTAGAAATGAGAAAAATTGGACCCGTTATCACCTTAACCCCTTCTGATTTATTTAATCACAATTTGTATCCCAAATCCAACCTTTTTTGGGTAAAGTAACAAATGCGTTTGTTGGTTCCTTAAGTCCAGACTAGTGAGTATTATCGAAAATGACGCCTCAAAAGAATGAGCAGTTAATGAGTTATTGATTATTTTTTATCTTATTTTTGCAAAAGAAGAAAAGGCAAAATTGGGCACCCGTTTCATCCCCTTCTTCTTATTAAAATCCATTTAAATCACATTTTGTAATCCCAAATCCAACTTTCTTCTGGGTAAAAGTAACAAACGCGTTTGTTTCCGCCCTAATTCTAACTGTTGTAGTTTTATAGAAAATGACGCCTTAATAGAATGAGAAGTAATCAGTTCCTGATTATTTTTCATTTATCTTGGAAAATTTAATTAAATACGTAAAATTAAAATGAGAAAAAATTGGGAACCCGTTTATCACCTTAACCCCTTCTGATTTAAATTTTTAAATCACAATTTGTATCCCAAATCCAACTTTTTGGGTAAAGTAACAAATGCGTTTGTTGGTTCCTTAAGTCCAGACTAGTGAGTATTATCGAAAATGACGCCTCAAAAGAATGAGCAGTTAATGAGTTATTGATTATTTTTTATCTTATTTTTGCAAAAGAAGAGAAAGGCAAAAATTGGGCACCCGTTTCATCGCCCTTCTTCTTATTAAAATCCATTTAATCACATTTTGTAATCCCAAATCCAACTTTCTTCTGGGTAAAGTAACAAACGCGTTTGTTTCCGCCCTAATTCTAAACTGTTGTAGTTTTATAGAAAATGACGCCTTAATAGAATGAGAGGGTTTAATTTTTCATTTCATCGTTGGAAAATTTAATTAAATACGTAAACATTAGAAATTGAGATAAAATTGGGAACCCGTTATCACCTTAACCTCTTCTGATTTAAATTTATTCAAATCACAATTTGTCATCCCAAATCCAACCTTTTTCTGGGTAAAAGTAACAAATGCGTTTGTTGGTTCCTTAAGTCCAGACTAGTGGAGTATTATCGAATATGACGCCTCAAAAGAATGAGCAGTTAATGAGTTATTGATTATTTTTTATCTTATTTTTGCAAAAGAAGAAAAAAGCTAAAATTGGGCACCCGTTTCATCACTCTTCTTCTTATTAAAATCCATTTAAATCACATTTTGTAATCCCAAATCCAACTTTCTTCTGGGTAAAAGTAACAAACGCGTTTGTTTCCGCCCTAATTCTAAACTGTTGTAGTTTTATAGAAAATGACGCCTTAATAGAATGAGAAGTTAATCAGTTCCTGATTATTTTTCATTTTATCATTGGAAAATTTAATTAAATACGTAAATATTAAAAAGGAAGAGGAAAATTGGGGACCCGTTTCATCACCTTAACCCACTTCTGATTTAAATTTGCTTAAATCACACTTTGTAATCCCAAATTCAACTTTCTTTTGGGTAAAAGTAACAAATGCGTTTGTTGGTTCGTTAAGTCCAGACTAGTGGAGTATTATCGAATATGACGCCTCAAAAGAATGAGCAGTTAATGAGTTATTGATTATTTTTTATCTTATTTTTGCAAAAGAAGAGAAAGGCTAAAATTGGGCACCCGTTTCATCGCCCTTCTTCTTATTAAAATCCATTTAAATCACATTTTGTAATTCCAAATCCAACTTTCTTCTGGGTAAAAGTAACAAACGCGTTTGTTTCCGGCCTAATTCTAAACTGTTGTAGTTTTATAGAAAATGACGCCTTAATAGAATGAGAAGTTAATCAGTTCCTGATTATTTTTCATTTCATCATTGGAAAATTTAATTAAATACGTAAATATTAGAAAGGAAGAGCAAAATTGGGGACCCGTTTCATCACCTTAACCCACTTCTGATTTAAATTTATTTAAATCACATTTTGTCATCCCAAATCCAACTTTTTTCTCGATAAGGATAACAAATGCGTTGGTGGCATCATCAATTCCAGGCAGAATGAGTTTTTATAGAAAATTAAGCTCGACACCTTAAATAAATAGTCAGCTAATTAGTTATTGATTATTTATTATTTGATAATTGGAAAATCTAATTAAATACGTAAACATTAGAAATTGATAATTAAATTGGGGACCTTATTCGTCACCTTTTTCTGGATAAGAGTAGCAATAACTAACTGTATTTTTACCCTTTTGCAAACATATTAGCTTCCTACGTCACCTTTTATAGGGTGCCTATGTTTTCATTAGGTAATCAGAAGGACATCACTGCTTAACATGTCCTCCTAAACCCTGTAGAACTGCATTTAACTAGAGTTGGCCGGTCACCCATCCAAGTACTGACCCGAGAGAACGCTGCTTAACTTCGGTATAATTTTATTTGCTTCTAAACTGCTACGCTACACAGCTCTTTTACTTCAGACGTAACTATCAAGTTACATTACTGATTCAAAAATCATTAATAGGTCTCTTCGGTTACCCCAAAGTTGTTTCTGGGCAATTTTCTGTCACAAAAAGAACATTTTCTACCCAGGATAATAAAAATTGTTTACACCTTCCTAGAATAGTTTAATGCATCATATATTATCTAACCCTAGGGGTAGGTATACCTCTGTTCTCTGTTCCACTTTTTTTTTTATGGTTGTAGTTAGTTTAATCAACAAAAACGTGCCTGAAATAAAATAAGTCGTTAGTTGCTTGTTTTTTTTTCTATTTGTTAAACTAAATTGAAAATTGACTTAACGGCCAATTGTTCTTAGTATGTATGGATGTATTAATAATTAATAAAGACACCTATTTCCCGGCGCCTCTACCAATTTTCTAACCGAATGCAGATTAAATCTTTAGGATTTATTATTAAACGAGGGACAATTGTACTAATACGTAGAGTAGTAGTCGTTCTAATTGGATAGCACAGAGATCTGTTACGTACGTCATTTTCCACTTGAGATGCGAGAAGACAAAGTAAAATCAGATAATTTTATTAAATAAGGCATTAGTAGAAGTAGATAGGTAAATATTATAGTAGACGACTGCGTCTTGCTATTTTATATTACACTATGAGTAGGGTTAAGTATAGGTAGATGGTTAAAGAAGAATTTTCATGGTTTATTCAACAATTCTAAATGTATTGTAGCTTCACATTAGTCTTACTGTGCAAATTTATTTGATTATTTTTATGGATTCACAAATCAAAAGTGAAAACATCAGAACTTTCGCAAAAGATTTTCTCAATCTAAATTAAAATTTGAGAGAGGACAGACAAAAAATTAATTAATATTAAAAAAATGTAACCCTTTACATTTTATTTTGATTTTTTCTTCTATTACAAGATATGTGTTGGCCGTAGCCCCGAGCTAAATTCAAATATTATGTAAATGTCACCAACTGTCACGTGTCAGTTTATGCAAATTTAGCGAACAAAAGCAAGGACGAAGGTAAAGTGGAAAGGTATAAATGTTGTGACAGATTGCCTTTATAGCCTGGTCTTGATTTATGGTATGTTGCGACTGTTTTCGGAAGAAAATTGACATAGGCACCTAAACCTAAAGGTCCTCAGAACAAATGATCCGAATTTTTTTTATTGCTGTTTTTCTATATTCGTATGGAAATTCGTTGTTTTTTCCATTCGTCCATCAATTGTTATTCGTTTCTATTATTTCTTTGGTGTCTGACAAAATTTTACAGATTTTTTTACAACATTAACCTGTTGTTCTTTATGACCAAAGTCTAGAGAATTCAATATCTATCTATCTAATACGGATTTCGAAACACGTACAACAAGTATGCACCCGAGATGTGAAATGTTCTTTTATGAAATTCTTCTGGCTGCAGGTCACAAACACACCAACAAAAATATTTACCTAGGTACATTGATATCAAAAGAATAAACAAGAAGTTTTTGTCTCTTGAAATAAACAGAAGTTTCGAACTCAGCTTTAAGCAGTACAGTACCTATATAACATAATGTACAATAAATTTTGAAGATATTGTAGAAAATTTTATTTACTTGCGAAAACGTAAACGTCTACTATTATTGCTGTTTCGAACATACAAATCCGCTTTCTCTCGTGTTCTGCTCGCGCATGCTTATTCGTTAATATGCCAAACAGACGCACTTAAACCAATATATAATACAGAATACAGACGCTTTTATTATTATGGAAATGTGTCGTTAATAAATTTAGTAATTTTCTTATACACTTTGCTACAATCAAGAAAAAAATATAATTATTTATTATTTGTTAATTTCAATAAAATATGTCTACAGGTTCAAATTCAGTTAGAAATATCGATAATGTTTCATCACAAATCTAACAAAATTAGAAAATATTTCAAAAAAATAATTGGCTAATAGGTACAATACTTTATACATTCATTCATCAATACAGATTTCGAAACACGTATGACAAGTGTGCACCCCAGATGTGACCTGTTCTTTTATGAAATTCTTCTGGCTGCAGGACACAAACATACAAACAAATATATGTACCTACATTGACACTAAAACAATAAAAAAGAAGTTTTTGTCTCTTGAAATAAACAGAAGTTTCGAACTCAGCTTTAAGCAGTACAGTCTATAACATAATGTAAGTACAATGGATTTTGAAGATATTGTAGAAAATTTTATTTACTTGCGAAAACGTAAACGTCTACTATTATTGCTGTCTCGAACATACAAATCCGCTTTCTCTCGTGTTCTGCTCGCGCATGCTTATTCGTTAATATGCCAAACAGACGCACTTAAACCAATATATAATACAGAATACAGACGCTTTTATTATTATGGAAATGTGTCGTTAATAAATTGAGTAATTTTCTTATACACTTTGCTACAATCAAGAAAAAAATATAATTATTTATTATTTGTTAATTTCAATAAAATATGTCTACAGGTTCAAATTCAGTTAGAAATATCGATAATGTTTCATCACAAATCTAACAAAATTAGAAAATATTTCAAAAAAATAATTGGCTAATAGGTACAATACTTTATACATTCATTAATCAATACAGATTTCGAAACACGTATGACATGTGTGCACCCCAGATGTGACCTGTTCTTTTATAAAATTTATGTGGTTGCTACACAAAAAACACTCGAACAAAATAATAAAAAAGTGTTTTTGTCTCTTGAAATGTACAGAAGTTTTAAACTCAGCTATAAGCAATACAGTATATGACAATAATATATATGTATACAGGGTTTTTCAAGTTGATGGGCTATTAGAAGTACATGAATTAGTAGAAGGAATTCAATTCTGAAACTTGGGCTTATTTGGTAATTGTTTATGCCGCTTCTTTTAAAAATATTTTCAAGTTCGATTTACATCCGGTTATACCGGAAGTCGACACCAACTTTAAAAACCTTTTTTATATACAATGGATTTTAAAGATATTGTAGAAAATTTTATTTACTTTTGAAAACGTAAACGTCTACTATTATTGCTGTCTCGAACATACAAATCCGCTTTCTCTCGTGTTCTGCTCGCGCATGCTTATTCGTTAATGTGCCAAACAAACGCACTTAAACCAATATCTATGATAATACAAATGCTCTCGCTTTTTTTGTAATAAAAGTATCTCAGTAATGAATTTTGTATTTTTTTGTACAATTAAATTTAATTATTTATTATATAATTATTAATTTAATTAGAAATATTTAAAATTTCCCTTTCTATGCAGACTTTCAAAATATGTAGTTCATGTTGAAAACTTTAAACAAACGTTTGGAATTACTTTTAATCGTTATTTAATGTACAAAAGTATTTGGTAATCGGTTACAATTAATTGTGCAACTTTCGATTGCCCAAACGTGCTTACCTGTTTAATTAGGGGGATAAATATAAGTAATTATA
The DNA here is from genome assembly GCA_029378335.1 of Agrilus mali. Classification (NCBI taxonomy): domain Eukaryota; kingdom Metazoa; phylum Arthropoda; class Insecta; order Coleoptera; family Buprestidae; genus Agrilus; species Agrilus mali. Next base: position 8,675,839 of record CM055663.1, on the reverse strand, counting down.
ATTACTCATTTTCTAATGGGTCATGCACGTTGCGCTTAAATCTTCTCTCACCTTCATAAATAAACCTTTAAAAGACATTATCGCCTGAATAAAGTGTGGCACTTTCAAATTTGAACTGTTTCCTTCCAACCCGCCTTATATTTAATTTGGTGTATTTATCATGTAATAAAGCTCAGTCTCGGGCACCTAGGGCCGTAAACGGAAGGAGAGAGATTACAGTAGAAACACTTCCATATCCTGAACTCCTTAACGACTACCGATAACGGCCGAACGGTCAGAAATCTATGTAATATTGTGTAAGTGCAACTCACTAAGTATATAGGTACCAACTTTTATGTGTGTCATAAAGATATGAAACAAAGTGGTTAATAAGATAATTGGGAATCCAAATTTGATACATACTTTGAGTTCATTCAAATTGGGAATATTCAAAAATACCCTGTGCTTTTTTTTGTGGTGATGTGAAAGGATTTATTAAAAACTTGATAAATTTCTTGTGGCATTAAAACAGGAATTTAGTCTTACCACAGACGATTATTTTTTTTTAAATCAATAATTAAACAGGGATTATCAATAATTTAATAGTAGCGTTAGAATAATGGGGTTAATCGAAATAGTCCTACGTGATATCCATTCTTATGGCCTTATGCAGTGTTCTGAGTTTTCCCCAAGGAAGATAAAGTAATTAACATTTAACAGGCTTCGTATTTTTAATTTACTTTCACCCTATTTCCACTAACTCCCCCCCCCCTTGTCTGTCTATTGGATTGATTTTTAATTTTAATTCGAAATTTGTTTTAATTTCTTTAAAAAAAACAATGTTTACTTTGAAGAAATTATTTTTTTTATTTATTTGTTTTTTTTAATTTTTAAAAAATAGTTTAAGAAAATAAGGAGGAAACTTACTTAACTTTGAAAAGTTTATTTTCAGAGATAACCTTTTTGAAATTATTTCCTGTAAATCAAAAGTTTATTTTGTTCAGGATAAATTACGTGTTATTATTCCTTTATCGTCTTTTGTGTAGTTGAGACCCCATTATTCTTACCCTTTTCGATTTTGCACTACCCGCTTGCTGATCATTTCTTCTTGTAATCGGTTTTATCTCAAGTTGAATGGTCTTAGAGTTCCATTATAAGAACCAATATCAAAACCAAAACCAATTTCTTTTGTAAAATAAAAGAATGACATCATACACCCCTCAGTTCTAATTACAAGAGATAGGCACTAAACTACTTATCTATTATAAATGATTTTATTGTAAAATTCTGCAAAGGGGTGATTTCAATAAAAATTCAACTTATTTCTTGTCATTAAATAATTTTAGCTTTAAATTTAAACATATTTTTAACAAATTTAATGTAGTCTTGGTAGAAAACAATAATTACAATTTAGGTTCAATTTTTTCAAAATATTTTAGAAAAAAGTGGTATATATAATATGCGTTGTAACAATGTAGTGCCTGTTATATAGGACAAACTAGTAGAACTATCAATATTAGAATAAAAGAGCATCAAAGTAATATAGATAAAAAGACAAAAAACTGGCTTTTCTGATCATTGTGTCTCTAAATCATCACTTAGATATAGATAATGTTATTGTTCTCCACAGTGGTGTCAGTTAGAGCAAGAAATTGTCTCCTCGAAACGTATGAAATAAAAAAAGATTTAGCACAAAATATGGATTTGGGCAACAACCAACTAGAATTAAGTTTCGTAGACTCCCCTCTCATTTTATGTTGTAGTATAAGTCTAATTGTAAGGTATAAATTGTGTATAATAGTTTTAAGGCTGATAATGGTCATGTCAGGTTTTTATTAAATTGGTGAAACTTTTGTTTTTAATTTTTTACATTAAAGAAGAATTAAATGAAAAAATACTCCTTACTATTAAGGTAATTAAAGCTCTATTTATTATAGTATTTAAAAAAATGCAGCATTCTTCGTATTTAACTATAAATTATTCAAATAGAAAACGTTTTGTTGACAGAAATTCGAGGGCACGTCTACGTGAGTTGTTTTTTTCTTTTTAGTGAAAAGTGAGTAAATTAATTGTCTCTCTCTGTAGCCAGTGTTTATACAGGACACGTAAACGGTAAAGCACAAAGAGAAATACGGTGGTGTCCTTTTACAAATTACTTTCATAAATTTTCTACCGGTTCAGTTCATTTAGAGACTCTAAAATTTTAATGATCCAAACAGTGGTATTAATTTACATTGTTCTGGGAAATTTATTACATTGTGCACAAATCACAAATACATGTACACATATTATTATCTATTTAATAACTTAGTTTGTGATTTATCAAATTACCAAAGAGATTTTATACCTACTATAGATAAGTATCTATGTCTGCTGTGTCATGGTAAATATTTTAATACTAGCTATGCCCGCGACTTCGTCGGCGTGGAATAGTGACTTTCGGCAGCATTTAAATTTTTTATCTTCTATATTTTTATTTTCTGGGCCGTAAGCCTTTTTGTCGAGGTCTTTACACAAAAACTTTCAATCCCTTATTTTTTGCCCCCTTTAGGGTAAAATTTTTACAAACTTTAAATGTCGTATTTATATCTAATCAAAAGCCTAAAAAATAAGTTTCAAGCCTGTAGCTTTTTTATCTACTTATCTATCTCTGTACCAAATTCTCATTTAAATCGGTTCAGTAGTTTGGGCGTGATTGCGTAACACACAGACAGACAGAGTTACTTTCGCATTTATAATATTATAGATTAATATAGTTTAATTATAGTTTAAAATAGTTTAATAGCTTAGTATTCAACTACTTTTATTGATCCAAATAAACAAAACCTCTATAAATTTTACACTTAATATTTTTTAAAATTTTTTGGGCCGTAAGCTTTTTGGACGACGTCATTTACACAAAAACTTTCATCGGCTAATTTTATCCCCTTTAAGGGGAAAAGTTTTTTAAAAAAATTGAATGTCGTATTTATTTATATCTAATCAAAAGTCTAAAAAATAAGTTTCAAGCTTCTACCTTTAAAAATTACGGAATTTCCGCACAAACATTACTATTTTTAACCCCTTTTCAACCCTTTTTTCGCATTAAAAAGTAGCCTATGTCCTTTCTCAGGCTCTAAACTATCTCTGTACCAAATTTCATTTAAATCGGTTCAGTAAATTTTAGGCGAGATTGTGTAACATACAGACAGAGTTACTTTCGCATTTATAATATTATAGATTAATATAGTTTAATTATAGTTTAAAATAGTTTATATATCTTAGTATTCAACTACTTTTATTGATCCAAATAAACAAAACCTCTATAACTTTTTACACTTAATATTTTAATTTTCTGGGCCGTAAGCTTTTTTTTGTCGAAGTCATCACACAAAAACTTTCATCCCTTTTAGGGTAAAATTTTTACAAACATTGAATGTCGTATTTATTTATTTATATCCAATCAAAAGCCTAAAAAATAAGTTTCAAGCATCTATCTTTGAAAATTACGGAATTTCCGCACAAACATTATTATTTCAACCCTTTACAACCCTTTTTTCGCATTAAAAAGTAACCTATGTCCTTTTTCAGGCTCTAGACTATCTCTGTACCAAATTTCATTTAAATCGGTTCAGTAAATTTTAGGCGAGATTGTGTAGCATACAGACAGAGTTACTTTCGCATTTATAATATTCTGCGAATATATTTTCATCGATTTTCCCATGGGAATAAGATATTTTCCCGCAGTAAAACGTAGCCTATGTGTTAATCCAGAGTGTCAGCTAACTCCATACCAAATTTTATTAGAATCGCTCAAGCCGTTTAGACGTGAAGAAGTAACAAACATACACACTCACACACTCACAAACTTTCGCCTTTATAATATTAGTATGATTCACAGGGTGAATCAATTTAAATGTCAGTTCCCTTTTGAGAAACCTTTTTACCCCCATACCTATCAACACTATTAAACTAAAACACCAAAATTCATTCCGAACTGAAAAATTTCTTTGCATAGCAAAATACAAGACAGTATGTAGGTCAAAGCAGTAGGATGATAAATATTAGATTTAAGAAACACCTAACTCGTCCTGAATTAAATAAGTTTGTTGTAGCTTCGTGGTAATTTGATAATATTTATGAAACAGATTGAATTTAACGAGAAATCAAAAAAATCTAATAAATATTTGACATAATATTCTGTGATTATTTATTCTCTATAGGGAAAATAATTTTACAGCATTATACAAATTTTTGAGTATTTAAAAAATATTGTGACAAAACTATTGGACCATCAGAAAGCATCTTCCAAAGCCGGTCCTGGGTTAAGGGCCTTCTCAAATCCAGTTTGGCTGTACCTACCCTTTTGATAAGTAATTACGCCCAAGGGTGTTGTTCTATTAACTTTTTAAAACATCATAAAAAATCCCTTTACTCCAAACTCAAGCTTTGCCTAATGAAGTTTGTAACATGAATTTCAAGTGTCTTAAATTCCCTTTTTTGATACTCGTGCTCCTAAGGGAAAGTGGCTCGTTGTCAAAGTGGCAAAACTCAACAAATCATTATATAATAAATAAATGTTGGAGGAAGATACGTAAAGTGGGATGTTTTATTATTCTATTACTTTGAACCGAATTTAAAAACGTATTACGTAAAATATTTGTCGGGCCATTCAGGTGATTCCCCGGGGTAACATAAAGTGTCTGTGAGGATCGTTTGAAAATGGGAAGGCTTATTCACAAAGGGCTGGTTTGCTTCAATTTATAAGCATTCTACTTTTTCCCCAACGTCGTAACACATAAATTAATGGCGACGTATTTATTCCATCTTTAAGGTTCCAAATTGCAAAAATGCAACCTTAAAGTTTTCCTCTATGAAATACTAATAAATAATAAAAATTACTAGACGCTTCTGGTCTATTTGAAAATAGAATCTTATTTAAAAAGAAGGGGAAGAGATCCTGAGAATTTCATAAAATCTGGCCCTAAAAAATCTCATCAAATTTCTGGGCTCATTCCTCACTTGAGGAGGTTAAAATCTCACTGAAAAGGGTTCAAATGTAATTAATCATCATCCCTTAAAAGATTCTCTAGAATGTGGTTGTAATTTACTTATTTTTTTCTTTTTTAAATTTAAACTTTTGGTATTTCATTTACTTATTTACAATTAAATTTATAACATTATCATTATCACAGTGGCAGCTTTTTTATGTAATTTTATTACCATTTTTTGTAGTTTCCATTAACTTTTTTACAATAACTGTTTCAACTGTTAAATAATAGTAAAGTCAAACTAATGTCCATTATCGTGTTTTTAGAAAGATTCAATTGAAATTGAATTGAATCATTAGGAAAATGACAAGGCAGTAGTTTAATTAAAACAGGCCAAGGAAATGAAATTCGATTACCTCTCGATTTCCGTAACGGGTTTTTAACGAAGTTTACGACTTACTCAAGGGACTTAAACAAATTTTATGTTTGCAACTTCGAGTTCTCTTACTTATAAAAAATATAATCACTGAATTAAAAAGCGTTCTCATGTTTATGAAGCTATTTTAGAAAATAAATAAAAACCTGGAACTCCTACACCATGGGTCGCCAAACTTTTTTGATCATCGACCCCCATAAAAGTAATTTTCTGTTAATTAAAATAAAACTGTATTAGATACTGTGTTGTACATTTAAAATTGTTTAAGCATAATAATAAGTCTAACTCAATTGATATCAATAAGTACTGAGCATTAATAAATTAAAAATAAACATTTTATTATGTGTTATGCCGCTTTTAGTGCGTCTGCATCAGCTGCTAAGCAAACGCTGGCAGAACAGAAGAAAGATAGAGAGAGAGAGCGGATTTGTAAGTTCGACACAAATGTGCAGCATTACGCTCACGTTTTTTCACCTTTTACTGTCTCGAATATTGTAAAGAAGTAAAATTTTAGAGAGTGCAAATTTCTCAATAACCCAAAAAGGATTTTATATATCTTCATAATATTTTTGACAAATAAATCGTGTCAAGGTAATGTCGAAATAATAAAACAATAACTTCGTTTCGCCTAAATTATACAAGTTATTATTATTTGATGAATTAGCTATGTGTGATTTGCGTATTAAGAACTGTCTTTTCTTCGACCCTTCCGATTCGGATCGACCCCCGCTTTTGTTAAATAGACCTCTTTGGCGACCCCTGTCCTACACAACCCCTCAGAGGCCTGTTATGTCTGCTACAATTGATTTAAAATTGTTTAAGCATAATAATGAGTCTAACTCAAATGATATCAATAAGTACTGAGCATTAATGAATTTAAAATAAACATTTCATTATGTGTTATGCCGCTTTGAGTGCGTCTGCATCAGCTACTAAGCAAACGCTAGCAGAACAGAAGAAAGAGAGAGAGAGAGCGGATTTGTAAGTTGACACAAATGTGCAGCATTACGCTCACGTTTTTTCACCTTTTACTGTTTCGAATATTGTAAAGAAGTAAAATTTTAGAGAGTCAAATTTCTCAATAACCCAAAAAGGATTTTATATATCTTCATAATATTTTTGACAAATAAATCGTGTCAAGGTAATGTCGAAATAATAAAACAATAACTTCGTTTCGCCTAAATTATACAAGTTATTATTATTTGATGAATTAGCTATGTGTGATTTGCGTATTAAGAACTGTTTTTTCTTCGACCCTTCCGATTCGGATCGACCCCCGCTTTTGTTAAATAGACCTCTTTGGCGACCCCTGTCCTACACAACCCCTCAGAGGCCTGTTATGTCTGCTACAATTGATTTAAAATTGTTTAAGCATAATAATGAGTCTAACTCAAATGATATCAAAAGTACTGAGCATTAATAAATTAAAAATAAACATTTCATTATGTGTTATGTCGCTTTGAGTGCGTCTGCATCAGCTGCTAAGCAAACGATGGCAGAACAGAAGAAAGATAGAGAGAGAGAGAGCGGATTTGTAAGTTCGACACAAATGTGCAGCATTACGCTCACGTTTTTTCACCTTTTACTGTCTCGAATATTGTAAAGAAGTAAAATTTTAGAGAGTGCAAATTTCTCAATAACCCAAAACGGATTTTATATATCTTCATAATATTTTTGACAAATAAATCGTGTCAAGGTAATGTCGAAATAATAAAACAATAACTTCGTTTCGCCTAAATTATACAAGTTATTATTATTTGATGAATTAGCTATGTGTGATTTGCGTATTAAGAACTGTTTTTTTTTCGACCCTTCCGATTCGGATCGACCCCCGCTTTTGTTAAATAGACCTCTTTGGCGACCCCTGTCCTACACAACCGCTCAGAGGCCTGTTATGTCTGCTACAATTGATTTAAAATTGTTTAAGCATAATAATGAGTCTAACTCAAATGATATCAATAAGTACTGAGCATTAATGAATTTAAAATAAACATTTCATTATGTGTTATGCCGCTTTGAGTGCGTCTGCATCAGCTACTAAGCAAACGCTAGCAGAACAGAAGAAAGATAGAGAGAGAGCGGATTTGTAAGTTGGACACAAATGTGCAGCATTACGCTCACGTTTTTTCACCTTTTACCTGTTTCGAATATTGTAAAGAAGTAAAATTTTAGAGAGTACAAATTTCTTTATAACCCAAAAAGGATTTTATATCTTCATAATATTTTTGACAAATAAATCGTGTCAAGGTAATGTTGAAATAATAAAACAATAACTTCGTTTCGACTAAATTATACGAGTTATTATTATTTGATGAATTATATGTGTGTGATTTGCGTATTAAGAACTGTTTTTTCTTCGCCTCTTCCGATTCGGATCGACCACCGCTTTTGTTAAATAGACCTCTTTAGCGACCCCTGTCCTACACACCCCTCAGAGGCCTGTTAAGTCTGCTACAATTTATTTAAAATTGTTTAAGCATAATGATGAGTCTAACACTCAAATGATATCAATAAGTACTGAGCATTAATAAACTAAAAATAAACATTTCATTATTCGTTATGCCGCTTTGAGTGCGTCTGCATCAGCTCCTAAGCAAACGCTGGCAGAGCAGAAGAAAGATAGAGAGAGAGAGCGGATTTGTAAGTTCGACATAAATGTGCAGCATTACGCTCACGTTTTTTCACCTTTTACTGTCTCGAATATTGTAAAGAAGTAAAATTTTAGAGAGTGCAAATTTCTCAATAACCCAAAAAGGATTTTATATATCTTTATAATATTTTTGACAAATAAATCGTGTCAAGGTAATGTGGAAATAATAAAGCAATAACTTCGTTTCGACTAAATTATACGAGTTATTATTATTTGATTCGAAATTTCTTTTGTGAATTGTCGTGTCGCGTGACTATTATACGGTGCTTTAAAGGCTTATCAATGAATAATTATTTCCGACTTATTTCAGACTACTTATTACCACCTACCTATAATATCTATAGACATTTCAACAGATACCACACAATTTGTAGTAGTCAACAACTTTTTTCTATACAGCACAGATAATCGTTACATTTTTTTTTATTATTGAAATTTTCCACTTAAAATGATAATTGATAAGGATATTTATTTGTAGGTACATAATAGTGCTTTTATAGAACAAATTTTGATATTATTTATAATTAATGAATTTGTAATAAGTAAACGAGTATCGAATGAAGTTTAATGTTTAATTATTTATCGATTTTGATGGAAACGCTAATGAACATTTTCTTACCTACGTCGTCGTTAAATCTTTCCAAAGCCACTAATGTTTTGTTCCCAAAGCTGACGCTGCACAATATGGGCATTTTGTTATCGAGACTAAAGGAAACTGCAGCTTAACGAGGATTTTAGACCGCCAACTTGCTTGCTTAAATTACATGTAAACTGGCTTAATTGTAGGGCAATTGATCAGGGGTAGTTTACTGTTGGTAATACAAGAAAGGGGTAGCGTGTCGTTAAATTTCAATGAAATTGAAATTTGAACCTGATTAATGCAGATCAAGAAGTTCTCAATACAAACTACAAACAGCACAGGTATGCACAGGGTGTTTAAAATTTTGGGAGGGTATTTGAAAAAAATGAAGATACAAATGTTACATTGCTGGTGACGCTGTAAAGAATTAGAAATAAATAAACGATCAATAATTCGAATTATTCTTACTGCTTCCTAATTAAATAATTAGTATTGGGTGCCATTTGTAATGTAATTAGCAGGGTTAATTTGTATATTCGTGTTTTGGATTAATAGTTGCAACTTTTGGTTCGGATTATCCAAACGAATTGGTTTTTAGGCAACGATCTGTGTTTGTTCAAAGTAGATTAATAAACAAGTTGATGCTGAAACCAATAAGTTTCCACATCTATGTATGTACATTTGTGATGTTTAATTTCAAAGGTTCTCCTTTAGGGAGACCTAAATGCCTAACCCTAAAATTTAGTTTTGACTTGAGGCGTTTCGGAACATTGTATCATGTAAAACGTTCCATTAAGAGATGTGCTTTACAGTCCATGTATGTTAACACTGAATTTCCCGCAGCTTTTAACATGACGGCAACACAAACACATACACACATGCTCTCACTCAGACTCATATATACATATATAAATGTTTACATTTTGAAGTAGACTGCAAAGGATAATCTTACGATTAGTTTGCGGTAATTCGCTTTGATTTTCCCCAATAATTATACGGACCCCTAGCACGTGTGCACCAACTTGTTATCGATTTTAGCAAAATTCAGATCGTTCAGTACCCGCCAAACAATCCTTGAAGTAATTACTGGCAGATATATAATATGTACATACATATGCTGGTTAAATAGATGATTGCATGCCGATTGCATTGGTTTCGATATCATATTGTGTGCGTAGTTAATTAAGTTCTGTTTATTCCCCTTATTGTTATGCTTAACAGCTTTACAATCCATGGGTTGGGTTGAGTTAGGTTGGAATGTTTTTTGTACTACTGTGTTGGCTCATGAATATTTGCACCTTTTTATAAATTTAATATAGTAAAATTTAAATAGAACATTTATTTATCGTTTTTATTTGTAAATATCCGGCTCGAAGGACTAGGGACTTGGTTCACATTTGCCCTCATAAATTAATTTAGGTAGAAACTACAAGTATAAGAATTTGGCTAGAAGAAAATAAATAGGTCCAGATGACACCAGATAGCAAGAGAAAAGTAATTTCCTTTCTAATAATTGTTCTAATTGAAATATTAAGTCTGGGAACAAAAAGAAAGTGGGTGAACGTTTAAATTTTACTTCATATTTTTACTATTATGTTGGCTAATGCACATTTTCTTCTTTTTACAAGTTTAACTCATTAAAATTTGAATAGAGAATCTATTTATAGTTTTTATTTGTAAATATCCGGCTCGAAGGACCAGGGACTTTGTTCACATTTGCCCTCTTAAATTAATTTAGGTAGGAACTACAAGTATAAGAATTTAGCTAGAAGAAAATAAATAGGTCCAGATGACACCAGATAGCAAGAGAAAAGTAATTTCCTTTCTAATAATTGTTCTAATCGAAATATTAAGTCCGGGAACAAAAAGAAAGTGGGTGAACGTTTAAATTTTACTTCATATTTTTATTATGTTAGCCAATGCACATTTTCTCCTTTTTACAAGTTTAACTCATTAAAATTTGAATAGAGAATCTATTTATAGTTTTTATTTGTAAATAGCCGGCTCGAAGGACCAGGGACTTGGTTCACATTTGCCCTCTTAAATTAATTTATGTAGGAACTACAAGTATAAGAATTTGGCTAACAAAAAAACAAATAGGTACAGACGACACGAGATAGCAAATGAAAAGTAATTTCCTTTCTAATAATTGCTATAATTATTAAAATATTAAGTTCGGGAACAAAAAGAAAGTGGGTGAACCTTTAAATTTTATTTCATATTTTTACTATTATGTTAGCCAATGCACATTTTCTCCTTTTTACAAGTTTAACTCATTAAAATTTGAATAGAGAATCTATTTATAGTTTTTATTTGTAAATAGCCGGCTCGAAGGACCGGCGACTTGGTTCACATTTGCCCTCTTAAATTAATTTATGTAGGAACTACAAGTATAAGAATTTGGCTAACAAAAAAACAAATAGGTACAGACGACACGAGATAGCAAATGAAAAGTAATTTCCTTTCTAATAATTGTTATAATTATTAAAATATTAAGTTCGGGAACAAAAAGAAAGTGGGTGAACCTTTAAATTTTATTTCATATTTTTCTATTATGTTAGCCAATGCACATTTTTCCTTTTTACAAGTTTAACTCATTAAAATTTGAATAGAGAATCTATTTATAGTTTTTATTTGTAAATAGCCGGCTCGAAGGACCAGGGACTTGGTTCACATTTGCCCTCTTAAATTAATTTATGTAGGAACTACAAGTATAAGAATTTGGCTAACAAAAAAACAAATAGGTACAGACGACACGAGATAGCAAAGAAAAGTAATTTCCTTTCTAATAATTGCTTAATTATTAAAATATTAAGTTCGGGAACAAAAAGAAAGTGGGTGAACCTTTAAATTTTATTTCATATTTTTACTATTATGTTAGCCAATGCACATTTTCTCCTTTTTACAAGTTTAACTCATTAAAATTTGAATAGAGAATCTATTTATAGTTTTTATTTGTAAATAGCCGGCTCGAAGGACCGGCGACTTGGTTCACATTTGCCCTCTTAAATTAATTTATGTAGGAATACAAGTATAAGAATTTGGCTAACAAAAAAACAAATAGGTACAGACGACACGAGATAGCAAAGAAAAGTAATTTCCTTTCTAATAATTGTTTTATTAAATATTAAGTTCGGGAACAAAAAGAAAGTGGGTGAACCTTTAAATTTTATTTCATATTTTTTATTATGTTAGTCAATGCACATTTTCTCCTTTTTACAAGTTTAATCATTAAAATTTGAATAGAGAATCTATTTATAGTTTTTATTTGTAAATAGCCGGCTCGAAGGACCGGGACTTGGTTCACATTTGCCCTCTTAAATTAATTTATGTAGGAACTACAAGTATAAGAATTTGGCTAACAAAAAAACAAATAGGTACAGACGACACGAGATAGCAAAGAAAAGTAATTTCCTTTCTAATAATTGTTTAATTAAAATTTAAGTTCGGGAACAAAAAGAAAGTGGGTGAACCTTTAAATTTTATTTCATATTTTTTATTATGTTAGCCAATGCACATTTTCTCCTTTTTACAAGTTTAACTCATTAAAATTTAATAGAGAATCTATTTATAGTTTTTATTTGTAAATAGCCGGCTCGAAGGACCGGCGACTTGGTTCACATTTGCCCTCTTAAATTAATTTATGTAGGAACTACAAGTATAAGAATTTGGCTAACAAAAAAACAAATAGGTACAGACGACACGAGATAGCAAGAGAAAAGTAATTTCCGTTCTTATAATTGTTTTAATCAAATATTAAGTTCGGGAACAAAAAGAAAGTGGGTGAACCTTTAAATTTTATTTCATATTTTTTATTATGTTAGCAATGCACATTTTCTCCTTTTTACAAGTTTAACTCATTAAAATTTGAATAGAGAATCTATTTATAGTTTTTATTTGTAAATAGCCGGCTCGAAGGACCAGGGACTTGGTTCACATTTGCCCTCTTAAATTAATTTATGTAGGAACTACAAGTATAAGAATTTGGCTAACAAAAAAACAAATAGGTACAGACGACACGAGATAGCAAATGAAAAGTAATTTCCTTTCTAATAATTGCTATAATTATTAAAATATTAAGTTCGGGAACAAAAAGAAAGTGGGTGAACCTTTAAATTTTATTTCATATTTTTTATTATGTTAGTCAATGCACATTTTCTCCTTTTTACAAGTTTAACTCATTAAAATTTGAATAGAGAATCTATTTATAGTTTTTATTTGTAAATAGCCGGCTCGAAGGACCAGGGACTTGGTTCACATTTGCCCTCTTAAATTAATTTATGTAGGAACTACAAGTATAAGAATTTGGCTAACAAAAAAACAAATAGGTACAGACGACACGAGATAGCAAATGAAAAGTAATTTCCTTTCTAATAATTGCTATAATTATTAAAATATTAAGTTCGGGAACAAAAAGAAAGTGGGTGAACCTTTAAATTTTATTTCATATTTTTACTATTATGTTAGCCAATGCACATTTTCTCCTTTTTACAAGTTTAACTCATTAAAATTTGAATAGAGAATCTATTTATAGTTTTTATTTGTAAATAGCCGGCTCGAAGGACCGGCGACTTGGTTCACATTTGCCCTCTTAAATTAATTTATGTAGGAACTACAAGTATAAGAATTTGGCTAACAAAAAACAAATAGGTACAGACGACACGAGATAGCAAGAGAAAAGTAATTTCCGTTCTTATAATTGTTTTAATCGAAATATTAAGTTCGGGAACAAAAAGAAAGTGGGTGAACCTTTAAATTTTATTTCATATTTTTTATTATGTTAGTCAATGCACATTTTCTCCTTTTTACAAGTTTAACTCATTAAAATTTGAATAGAGAATCTATTTATAGTTTTTATTTGTAAATAGCCGGCTCGAAGGACCAGGGACTTGGTTCACATTTGCCCTCTTAAATTAATTTATGTAGGAACTACAAGTATAAGAATTTGGCTAACAAAAAAACAAATAGGTACAGACGACACGAGATAGCAAATGAAAAGTAATTTCCTTTCTAATAATTGCTATAATTATTAAAATATTAAGTTCGGGAACAAATAGAAAGTGGGTGAACGTTTAAATTTTACTTTATATTTTTATCATTTCGTATGTTGTCCAATGCACATTTTCTCCTTTTTACAAGTTTAACTCATTAAAATTTGAATAGAGCATCTATTTATAGTTTTTATTTGAAAATATCCGGCTCGATGGACCACAGAAATGATTCACATTTACCCTCTTCTATTAATTTGGGTGGGAACTATAAGTATAAGAATTCGATTAAATCCAGACGACACCAGGTAGCAAGAAAAAAGTAATTTGCTTGCTAATAATTGTCCTGATAGAAATACGAAAATCGGAAGGAAGAAAAATGGATGAACGTTTAAATTTTACTGCTTGTCATTGTAAGAGCGAATAAAAGAAAATTAAAAGAGATTTTTGGGGAAAATAAAGATTTTCGAATCACAATGAAAGATTTCATTCAGGCAGTTTCAATGAATCGTAAAAACGGAAACAGCAAAAGCGAGAAATTGGGGGATTAGATTTAATTAAATTTACTTCAAAAGCCAAGACAATAAAGTCTTGAATATGTACCCACGACAAAAAATACATAATTGAAATTTTCTTTGTCACATTATCAAAATTAAATTTTTAAAGATGATTACAGGAATTAATATTTCCTGTATTAATTTAAGTTTGATAGTATATCAATTTCAATTTATTTATACCATTTGCTCTGTAGATGTCATGTGCTGTCCTTATTCACAACTAATTAACCCATTAAAATGATAAAAAGTAGTTTATAATGTGCTAATCGTGCTCTCAAAATGCGATAACGTTATCAACTTGTTGTCTGATGTTGTAAACGTGTGACTAATGAATAATTTTGTGTATGAAAACAGAATTTTTTATTGTCGTGTATGTTCGAAGAGGCTCATGGTTAGTTGTTTGTCTATTTGCCGTCCTGAAAACATAAGGATTGCGTATAATCTTACATAATTATTTGTGTTTCTTTTTATAATTTTTTTTGGTTTCAGTTCAGTAATGGAAGTCTTTGAATTCATTAAATAGATGTGTATCGTTTTTGCCAAATTTATAAACCACTCTTGTGTAATAACATGTTACTTTTCCCGCGTTTCAGCTATTGATACGACCCCTGAACGAGGTCTTTGATTATATCTATGGTAATTTCGTTATCGTAAATTATTCAAATTGCATAATAACTAACCCCTGCGAATGGCAATAATATTTCGGAAAACCTACTCATATTTTTCTTTCAATTTCCCTCGGTCTCTCTCTAAACCTGTAACAAACACGTCCACTAATTACTTATCACGCATTAGGATCGGAAAGTGTCTTAATGAGTTACGACTCAACTACCCTACGAGTCCATGTGATAAGAATTTCTGGGTTTATGGACGCCCCGATTACTTTTATGACAACCATTAAGTTTTATCACTTCATTTGCTTGCAGTTTCACTGGCTTAAAATTTGAAACAATATAAGCGTTTCTGGATAACAGTGGCGCAGCGGCACAGGGACACTACTTTTAGAATATAATGACGATAAAATTTGGGAACCCCTTTGTTCCGATTCTTAACACACCCTTTTGAGGCGCTGCTGATAAATAGACACTTCTTGTTGCATTTAAATGATCAGGGTTAATAATGTACCATGTGCCTCTATTTATAGGCCCTCAGAATCGATTATGTGATCCCTTTTCCTTTTCTTCGTCGAGATAATATTAGCCATCTTTTGGGGACTATATAAGGAGAGTTGCTAGAGTTCTCCTTGCCCAGAGGGCTCTCTATCATCATCTCATGAATAACAAATAATGTATAATTTCTGTGAACTGCTGCCTAACGATTTTGATGTTTACATGAAAGAGGTGGACAGGCAAAAGACATTCGCAAACTAGAACTCATAGCCTCTTAGTATATGCTCTATATCTTTTAAGGGAACAGGAGAACTGTTCTTTGTTTTCTTTTTTCTTTAGTTGTGTTACCGCAATTTTATATATTTTTAAAATTATGACAACAGTGGAATTTGCAGGGAAAACACTACCTGCAAGAGTATGCACACGTGATCGCAGAGACCTGAGGGGAGTGGGTGGGAAATAAATAAACGCCAAAACTAATTCAACATAAAAAATGTATAATAACATGTAAAACAAAAAAACTTGGTAATAAAAATATGAAAATAACCAGTCCAACTGGTGAAGACATACAAGAAAATTTTACACAAAAATTTTACACAGGAAAAAATAAACTCATACATAAATAAAATAAAAAACTATAATCTCACCGGGTTGTCGTATATAAATGAAACAAGTCCTTTTATGTTTTCTAAAATTCTCAACTCTGTTGTCGGCAGTCCTTATCTATAGTAATCACCAAAATTGTTCGTCCTCCGCTCGCTGGTACGGTCTCGTCCATCCATGGAAACTTCGCAAATTTATTCTTCTTAAAGTACTCCTTTGGAAGGAATTTTCTACTCCCAGTCACAAATGTGTAGACTCACACATTTAATATCAAACCAACTTCACCAAATACATATAGGTACTTCCAAATTAAAAGGAACTTCCACCTTTCGACAAACGTGGGAAAACTTGAATGCCGAATCTCTCCGTGCCCGATCGATCATCATCTTCCCCATCGCGTCGGCGAGCGCGGCAAAACCCAAGGACCAAGCCGATCGATATTAAATTCTCACCAGACCGAACTCCCAACAATAATAATTTCCAGAGTTCATAAAAGTCTAGGACAAGTTTTCGAACTACGCAAAACCTTTAAAAATGTTCCGGTCACAACCCACCCGACCTTTAACGAAAAAGTCACCATCACTTTTTTATTACTGTCAAAACCACAATACTACGATTACGACAACCCTTAAAACTTCTTAAATAAAAAAATTTCACAAAATAAACTAAACTAGGCCGTAACAAAATTAAAAGTTTTCATTAAGAATCTTCAAACTTAGACTAAGACTTACTCATTATATAAATAACCACAAACGGTCAATTCAAAATTTAACATAAAAATAATAGTTGGATATAGAGATAAAGGGATTAATACAAATCCAAAAAAATCGTTAACGTAAAAAAAATTGTTTTACCGTAAGTGCAGATCCAATTCAATCACTCCTCAGAAGAGTCGCTATTGTGATCTGAAATTGTTTCCTCCCTGTAGGCCTTCTTGGCCTGTTCTTTACCTTTAGCATTCATTATCTTATAATTGTATTTAATTTTTGTCTTACGGCTAGGTTTGCTCTTTAAGATTTTTAGATCACTAACGTAGTGTCTTCCCAATGCTTTACCATGGGCGTCAATTACTTCTACCATAACGCGACCTACAAGTTTTTTTATGAAACAAGGGCCTATATATCTTTCAGCGAGTTTGTTAGTATAGTCATTTGATTTTTTACTTAACTTTCGATTCCGCACGTAAACCGTATCGCCGGGTTTTAAATCATGAATTATTTCGGGTTCTACTTCGTTCGATTGATGTTCCGTTCGTTTTTCTAACACGCGTTTCTCAACAAAATGCCTCAACTCGTCGAGACGCTTCATTCTTTCAACCCATAATTCATTTGCTTCACTAATTAATTCTTCGGAATTATATTTTCGTTCCCAAAACCGACGAGGGTCATAACCATGTAAGAGAAAGTACGGGGAAACCCCTAACGAGCTATGGATACTTGTATTTAAAGTATATTGAATATCTTTTAAGAACGTGTCCCATTCGTTTTGTTTCCGCTCGATACATGCAATTACCAAGGGTTTAATTGTGCGATTATAACGTTCTACTGGATTTGCCTGTGGATGAGAGACTGGGGTCGGTGTAAATTCAATATTGTATTCCTGTAACAATTGTTTTATATGTTTGTTAACAAATTCTTTTCCGTTGTCTGAGATTATTTGTTGTGGAACACCCCATCTTGCAAATATTTCCTTTAAAAATTTTACTACGTTTCTTCCCGTCTGTTTACGAACTGGCTTTATTTCTATATAACGTGTATATAAATCAAGGACTACAATTGCGTACGCATTTCCTTCCTTCGTTTTTGTGTAAGGGCCAATGGTGTCGATCGACATTAAGGCCCAGGGCCTAACCATAGGTCTGGTCAACGGTTTAAGTCTCAGTTTATGTTGGTCATACTTGACTCTGCTACAAACCTCACAATTGCGAACATATTCTGTAATGTCTCCGCTCATGCCTGGCCAATAGTAGGTATCCTTTATTAATTCATAGGTCTTGTCGCGACCTAAATGATTTAAATCCTTAGACCCATGATATCGCTTCAACACTCTCAGTACTTCGCAATCTTTTAAAACGATCTTCCAAGGATTCGATTCCCCTACTATCTCCTTGAAATAGTTTGGCCTGTAATAGTAAAGTGTTTCATTTTCGTATTTCCAATCTGGAAATTTTTCTGGATATCTCCTCACGAGTTGAGTTTTCTTATCATACCACTGTTCCTGTTCGTCGATTTTTTTATTGTTTATTAATACCGTTTGTACACGTTCACCCTTTTCGACTTCATCCATGTATTGTTTATTGGAGGAAAACATTCGGCTTAGTGCATCGGGTGCCTCATTAGCTGTACCCCTATAATGCACAATCTCTACTTGGTGAGCTGATAAAGTTATCAACCACCTTGCCAGACGTCCTCTGACTTCTTCGTGGTTCATTAACCACTTGAGAGCCGAATGGTCGGTAAACACAGTAACTGGTATTCCCTCAAGGTAGCCTCTCAGTTCTTTCAGCGCCCAAACCACCGCTAAGCATTCCTTCTCCGTCGTTATATAATTGAGTTCGTTCTTTTTTAGTGGTCGGCTCAAAAACATTATGTGTTTTTCCACATCCTTTTCAGCATCGTACTGCACAAGTATAGCACCCAAACCAACGTCAGACGCATCAGTATAGAGTCTATAGGGCAGTCCAGGTGCAGGCATTGCTAATACCTGTGCACTTCTCAAAGCTGTTTTTACTGCATTGAACGCTTTTTCAGTTTCATCCGTCCATTTCCAAGGAGTGTTAACACCGGTGAGCTGACTAAGGGGTCTCTGTATTACGCTTATATCTTTTAGGTGACGATGATACCAGTTTGTCATTCCCAAAAAACGTCTCAGCTCCTTTTTATTTTTTGGTCTCGGATATTCTTCGATTGGCTTAATTTTATTTGGTAAAGGGCGCATACCTTCTTCATTTATCAGAAACCCCAAGAATTGGACTTCTGTTTTTCCAAAGTGGCTTTTCTCCCGATTAATCTTCAATTTAGCTCTCCGAAAAACCTTAAAAACGGCGTTTAATAGTACAAGATGTTCTTCAAAAGTCTCATTGACCATAATCCAATCGTCTAGATAAGCATGGATCTGATCGATTAAGAATCTGTTTTCTTCTGGTAATTCGTTGTACACCATGTCTCGCAACTCGTCTGTCAGCTGCTGGTAAGTTCCAGGTGCTCCGGATAATCCAAAAGGCATCCGTTTCCATACGAACTGGCCACAGCCCTCGAGACTGAAAGCAGTATATTGTCGGCACTCAGGAGCTACTTCAATTTGGTGGAACGCGTCTTTCAGATCCAAGGTGGATATATAACGCGCCCCATGAAGTGCATACAATATTCGCTGTAAATTCGGAAGCGGATATCTGTCGAGCTTTGTCATTTTATTAAGTTTACGGTAGTCCACACAGAACCGCCATGAGCCATCTTTTTTTCTTACCATGACTGGTGAGCTCACGTACTGACTCTGTGTTCGTTCAATAAATCCTTTACTCAACAGTTCTTTAACTTTCCTCAATAATTCTCCACGAAGGACTGGGCTAATTTTATATGGTCTCACATAAAAAGGCTTGGCATCCTTTACAAGCTTAATATGGTGTTGTACAAGCTTAGTGAATCCATCCTTGTTGCTCTCTAATAATTTGAACTGTTCATTGAGAAATTCGTACAGTCTTCGTTCCTCGTCATGAGTGAGCTGTAATGTACCGCACTTTGATCGAAAATGGATTCGCTTTTCAAGTTCGTGGGATCTCTTTGATTGAGTTAATCTCCATTTCTTTTTTCCTGCGTCAACTTGAACTTTTGCCCTCACCCAAAAATCTATTCCTAAAATAACATCTTCTATAAGGTCAGGAACAACACTTATCCACACCTTTGTTTGAATGCCGTCAATGACTACGACCACCGGGACACCTCCTAGTCCTTTCTTCAGATCTCCCATCGCACCACTCACCCCTTTTTTTGAGATTTTGTCTTCTTTCAGCTTAATTGGAAAGCGGTCGTACAACCTCTGGAAGGCACTATGGCTCATCAATGATCTCTCGCTGCCTGAGTCAAGTAGTGCTACGAAAGCATCTCCGCCTATATAGCAGTTTGCTAGCAGGCTGCAATTTTGCGTGTCCTGGAGCAACGTCTTTTCATCCTCCTCTCCTCCATCCAAATGTTCCGCTGGATTGAGAGCGAGGAAAGATGAATATTTTTCTGCTGCATCCAACAGATAATCATTGCAGGAATGTATCTCTTCAGATGGTTCCTGAATTTCCGAGTTTTGTTCATTATCACTAAAGTCCGAGGAATCTTCAGCGCAATTTGTCGTAACTGTAGTAGCTATCTGTTCGATATTTTCGAGAACCTCCATTCCCGCTTTATTCGTAGATTCCTTTTCAATGGTGAATATTTTTTTTTCATTTAGAAGGTCCAAGACTTTGTCTGAGATGGGTGGATTTGACTCTGCGCCACGTGATTGATCGTCAGTACGTCGCGGATCATCCCTCCACAAGCCATCGCTTGCTTCTGCGCTTTGGTCAAACTCCTGAAGAAGACGTATTTCAGCCTCATCCAAGGCATCTCCCTTTCCCAGTCGAATTCCATCAACTACACCATCTTCACAGTCTTCATCGTCGCTGCAATATTCACTATCTGAAGACAATCCCCATGTCTCGTTCACACAATTCGTTGTGTTTGCTTCGCTAATTACCGTTAATCTGTAAGGCTCCTTCAATTTCGCTTCCCTAGATGCTGGAGCGCTGTTCACATCTAGGAGCGTCATTAGTTTTTTGACGTCTCCCCTTCTTCCTTATCGTTTTCAGGTCTCTTCTTTCTTATTTCATCAACATGGTCACTATTCGTTTCTGGTCGTTTTTCTCTTCGTTTTCCTCCGTCTTGTATGGGTATTGACTGCGCTGTTTTCAATTTGGACGGACATTCTCTGGACATGTGACCCAATCCTTGGCAATTATAACAACGGAACTCATTTTTTCTTTCGCTTCCAAGATTGCGATTTGAGTTATTATTATAATTGTTACGGTGTGAATTGTCAGTTTGTTGTGAAATCTTTTCATTTTTTCGGTGATTCACGTTTCCATTTCGTTGTTTGTTTTCATTTGATTCAAGTTTTTCCAGTCTATTCGCCATTTGTTTCAATAGAGATATCAATTCCTTCTGTGTTGTATCGACTGATTCCTTTGTCTTTTTCTCAGTTTCTTTTTCTTCGATTATCGCGTTTACTTTTACAGCTGATGTTTTCTTTTTCATTTCGTTAGTAGATTGACTGATGTTAGGGAGTTTTCCATCATGTATCCTCTGAAGATGATCTACCTTATCTTCTGCTGACTGGTATCGATTGATCCAAGATCGTAAATCATGGTAAGTCCAAAGTTTCTTGTCACAAAGGAGGAGGGCCAATTGTTTTTCAAATCCTCCTACTATAATTTGAATTTGTTCAAATTCACTTGGCGCTGCTATTAAACTACGGAATTTTTCCTCCATATGATTAGTGTATTCTAGAGATTTCATTCCCTTTGGTTGTCTTGATATTCGTATTTCGTTTAAAATACTCTCATCTGTTGTAGTACCAACGTGATTTAAAAATTCCGCGCAGAAATGGTTCCAATCGCCAAGTTTCCGTACACAACTATCCCACCAGGACAGTGTACTTCCGTCTAGCAGTTCAGGAATCCATATTTTGTATCCTTCCGTGCCGAGATTCATTTGTGCTAATTTCGACTCTACCGTATTCAAAAACATTCGAGCTGTAAGACCTTTTTGTGGAAATCGTATCTTGATCCGCTTTGCGAATCTTCCCGCTGCTTCGTCGCTTTCTCGGAATTTCTTTTGTTGTCTTGCATATACATCGGGGTCAACTAATTCTTCGACTTTTGGTATGTCTCTTCTATGATATGTATTTGTTACAGTTGCATCTAATGGGACACCACTCAATGAAGGATAAGGGTCACTGCGTTGAGTCGCACTCAAAAATTGAGTTGGTGGTGTTTTATTCACAAGCCGTTCTCTACCATAAGAATTTACGTTATCCAATCTGTTGTTTGTATGTGTGTAGTTTCCCATCGATAGCTGGTACGCAAATTCATTCATTGGTTGATGACAATTTCCGTAATTTTGGTTCGTTGTAGCTGTTGCGTGTATGCCTAATTCTCTTTTTGTATTCTCAATTTCTTCCCTTAATTTCTTCATTTTCACTTGGACTTTAAGTTGTTCCAATTCTGCTGTCATTTGATCATATTCGTTTTGTGGGTTTAATAGAGACATTTGTTGTTGATATGATCTTTGTTCTTGTCCATTTACATATCTCACATCAGGTTGATTATATCTCCCGTTTAAATTTACAGGTAAATGTTGTTCGTAAGGTAAGTGAGAATAAGGGGTTGTAAAAACATTACTACTTACTGAGTGACTATGAGGCAAAGGATAACCACCATGTACAGGGGGTACGCGTCCTTGTCCGCATATCGCGTGAGTAAATGTCGGCGGGAGCATATCATTTAATGCAGGTGTACTAATACTTGTCATGGGTATTATAGAAGATAAGTTGGGTTTCTTAATTGTAATGCCTGTGCGTAACTGATAATCTGTCGATACTACCGGTCCATTCATTTCGTTTACCGCGTCTAAATATTGGGTCGGATCCGTTCTACTAGAGCTTCGTTCGTTAATTGTGTTTATATTGAGTTCTACTATATCATCGGTTTCATTGCGTTTGTCACTAATCGTACTACTTCCGTTTTCGGTCTCAACTACATTTTCCAATTCAATTTCCGTTATGTTATTATTACGTTCAGAGTCATCCGTATTATTCTGATTATTTATCGAGTACATGGTATTTTCATTATTTTCCGCCATTTTGCTTAAAGAAAGAAAATGCGTACAACGAATAGTGGACAAATAATTGAATTAAGAAAAAAAATTAGATAAATAAGCGCAAATAAAAACAATTTCAAAATGTCGAAAGTTTTTCAGATCACAATTTTGCGACACTGCTAGAAGGGTTGAACGACTTGTATCTGCACTAGAATTTTTTTAATAACAGTATCTATTGTTTTCTCTATATCACTTATTTCCTCACCCTCCCTAGTATAAACACTCAGGTCATTTCGATTACAAGAAAAACTTTCTTCTTTGATCATAAATGCAATACTCAATTGGATCGTGAGTTCTTTTGCTATTTCAAAAAAAATAATCAAGAAATAAACAGTTGGGCGCCATTTTTGTTACCGCAATTTTATATATTTTTAAAATTATGACAACAGTGGAATTTGCAGGGAAAACACTACCTGCAAGAGTATGCACACGTGATCGCAGAGACCTGAGGGGAGTGGGTGGGAAATAAATAAACGCCAAAACTAATTCAACATAAAAAATGTATAATAACATGTAAAACAAAAAAACTTGGTAATAAAAATATGAAAATAACCAGTCCAACTGGTGAAGACATACAAGAAAATTTTACACAAAAATTTTACACAGGAAAAAATAAACTCATACATAAATAAAATAAAAAACTATAATCTCACCGGGTTGTCGTATATAAATGAAACAAGTCCTTTTATGTTTTCTAAAATTCTCAACTCTGTTGTCGGCAGTCCTTATCTATAGTAATCACCAAAATTGTTCGTCCTCCGCTCGCTGGTACGGTCTCGTCCATCCATGGAAACTTCGCAAATTTATTCTTCTTAAAGTACTCCTTTGGAAGGAATTTTCTACTCCCAGTCACAAATGTGTAGACTCACACATTTAATATCAAACCAACTTCACCAAATACATATAGGTACTTCCAAATTAAAAGGAACTTCCACCTTTCGACAAACGTGGGAAAACTTGAATGCCGAATCTCTCCGTGCCCGATCGATCATCATCTTCCCCATCGCGTCGGCGAGCGCGGCAAAACCCAAGGACCAAGCCGATCGATATTAAATTCTCACCAGACCGAACTCCCAACAATAATAATTTCCAGAGTTCATAAAAGTCTAGGACAAGTTTTCGAACTACGCAAAACCTTTAAAAATGTTCCGGTCACAGTTGCTATTGAAAGCACTTCGTAAAGCCCATTCTAAATTTTATTGGAATCCTTCGTTTGTAAAAGTAGGGATTGAAATATTCATGAAGGTTCTTTGAAAGCAAAAGTACCTACCTACCCTCCTGCTACTGATAATGTTTCATTTCGGGGGAAAGTACAGCTCGCTCGATTGTTTGCTTTATTAAAAATTAAAATACATAATAGTAACGTTAATTTTGTGAAACAACAATTTTCGATTTTTTTATGTACAAGGTTATGGAGTATACTCGAGTTTCCCGCCCCTAAAGGGAATGAAACTGTAAACAAACAACATCCTCTGCATAATACAAGTGCCTACAAATCCGCACTCGTATTGTAGAATATTTCTTGGAATATAGATTGTTTTTTTAAAAGGGTCCAAAAAATCTAAGTAAATCCGACCCTGCATATTTATTTATATCTGTAGTACTTAAAATTAATCTAATATAAAAAATTCTCGTGTCACAATGTTAGTTACCATACTCCTCCGAAACGGCTTGACCGATGTTTATGAAATTTTATATGCATATTCAGTAGGGCTGAGAATCGGAAACTATCTATTTTTCATACCTCTAAGTGATCAGAGTTGTCCACCCCTAACTTTGTTTTTTTATTTTTTGAACAAATTTTTTTATTTTTATTTTTTTATGATTTGGCATTAAAAAATACATATAACCCTCAATTTTAACCCTTCTACCACCAACCTACATTTTTTAATAGCGATAGTAGTACTGTAATAATCTTCAACTCTCAGTGGTCGATAACTGATCAATTATTATCAATCGATTAGTCATCCCCGCCAGGCGTCTACTGATGTCACTACTCACTCAGAAAACAGCACGGAGTGGGGATGAGAATGGCAGATTTTTTTAGAATGTTACAGGCAGTTCAAATATGCTCTAAGAAGGAAAAGAATGTTTTATTATAATTTCAGAATGATTTGGAAATATTCAAGAATGTTCCAGAATCTTGAAGATCATTCAAGAATGTTTCAGAATGTTAAAAAAAGTTAGAAAATGTTTTGAATCATTGTGGGATGTTCTGGATAGTTCTAAATTCGCGGAAACCTTCATAAAGGTATATACAGGGGTTTTCAAGTTGATGGGCTATTAGAAGTATATGAATTAGTAGAACGAATTCACTTCTGAAACTTGGGCTCATTTGGTTATTGTTTATGCCTCTTCTTTTAAAAATATTTTCAAGTTCGATTTACATCCGGTTATACCGGAAGTCGATACCAACTTTGCTATTTTAAATGGAATGGTATATTTTTTACGCTGAATTCGAATAAAACGTGTAATTCTAAGGTAAGTTTGATAACCAATTTGTACACCTATGACGATCGGTTTCTGAGTTAATTTAATTTATAGAAAAAAAATCGCTACCGCAACCCAAATTATAAAAAATCATAACTTCCACAAAATACGACTAAGAGTGCTGAAATTTTTACTAGTAATAGCTGAATATTAGTGCTAACGCCTTGACAAAATTGAATTAAATAATTTATACAGGGCGTTCAAAATAAAATTCTAAAATTGAAAAACTTCAAACACGAATTACTTCGTTTTTTCAAATGGCACCTACTATTTTTTATTTTTTCAATCAATTCCTTTTTTTATTCTCTTTCGATCTATATGGATACTTCCTATTTTAAGTAATAATTCAAAATTAATCCAAAATTTTCAAATAAAATAGGAAGTATCCATATGGATCGAAAGAGGATAAAAAAAGGAATCGATTGAAAAAATAAAAAATAGTAGGTGCCATTTGAAAAAACGAAGTAATTCGTGTTTGAAGTTTTTCAATTTTAGAATTTTATTTTGAACGCCCTGTATAAATTATTTAATTCAATTTTGTCAAGGCGTTAGCACTAATATTCAGCTATTACTAGTAAAAATTTCAACACTCTTGGTCGTATTTTGTGGAAGTTACGATTTTTTATAATTTGGGTTGCGGTAGCGATTTTTTTTCTATAAATTAAATTAACTCAGAAACCGATCGTCATAGGTGTACAAGTTGGTTATCAAACTTACCTTAGAATTACACGTTTTATTCGAATTCAGCGTGAAAAATATACCATTCCATTTAAAATAACAAAGTTGGTATCGACTTCCGGTATAACCGGATGTAAATCGAACTTGAAAATATTTTTAAAAGAAGCGGCATAAACAATAACCAAATGAGCCCAAGTTTCAGAATTGAATTCCTTCTACTAATTCATATACTTCTAATAGCCCATCAACTTGAAAAACCCTGTATATATATTCTTACCCGGGCAACGCCAGGTATTGCTGCTAGTGTTTTATAAATTCTTTTACGATGCTCAGCTAGAAAATTGCAATTTTGTATTTTGTTACACCTTTATTAAATCCTTTCAAGTCTAAGCTTTCAAATATTATAGGTATCTATAAACAAGTTCCTTGGAATTATTAAGAAGTTGTTACTTTCAGGTATAATTTCAGTTTTAATAAAATTCCTCCTGAGTAAGAAATTCTCCTAGATATAAGATGATTCCGTTTCGTATAATTGAAAATTTTATATTTCCGACTGCGTCCCGCATTCGATCGTCGTTTAAAAACGTACACATATACACGAATACCTGTCGGGCTACCGGAAAAGGAAAAGCGTTTAGTGTTTTTCTTTCTTGCCCAGTTTCTCGCAACAAATTAATGAATATTTATGTTCAGATGCATAAGAATTTGTTTAGAGAGGTGCCCGAGCTGATGGTAATTTACATTATTACATTGTCCTTTCGTAGTGGTGTAATTTATTACCGTAAAATGAGAAAATGTCTGGTTGAAGAATCCTTTTAAAGTAGATCTTGAAAGTAAAAGTTTTGCAAAATGAGTTACCTGAGTTTACTTTACAAATGCGAAATTCACAATCTTTTTGACAACTAACCAATTAATAATAAATAATGAAGTGAAAGTTCTTTTAGCCACAACCATTTTTATGTAGACGACTAGGGTTTATTTTGGGGGTAAATACTAAATAGGTATATGTATATAGGGACACCAAAAGTTGTCCCAATTTTTATTTGTAGAATCAGTTTCTAAAATCTAATATTATTTCCGGACCTGTGTTCTTATATGGGTACTGTTTATACCTATTTTGAATAGAGTTTAAGGCGGTTCCTTGTGGAGCATTTTAATTATTTAAGAAGGTAACTAAATTAAATTGCATTTAAATGTTTCGAATATTTATTGTTATAACTCCACAATTGTTTCGGCATGTTATGTCTTTTTCTAAGAGTAATCTTATTACTAAAATTAAATTTATTATACAGTGTTTAAAGTTTAAGGGGGAGGGATACAGTCATATATTCTTAAATCTATTAAAGGTGTATTTAAAAATTGTTGTTGGTCATTAACAATATTTTCTTTTTTGTTTTTTATATAAATAATTGTGGAAAAAAGACAACAAAAATTGTTAAAAATCTTAAAAAAATTAGATATTGGCACTATATATTAGTAAATAAATGCTCTAACAATAAAAAAGAAACATATTATAAACTCCAAAAATCAGGAAAATACAGATTAAATTGTAAAAATTGTAACGTATTCTATATAAGACAGACTGGACATAATATCAAAACAAGAATAGATGAACACAAAAAATCAATAACCAACTTAAAACATTCAACTGGCTTAGCATCTCATTGTATTAATAATAAATATAATATAGATTCAGAAAATGTAAAATTGTTACACAATTTCAAAAAAGGAAAATGTTTAGATTTATTAGAACAATTAGAAATTAAAAAAGCTATTTATGAAAAAGAAAATATTGTTCATGACGAACAACAATTTTTTAAATGCACCTTTAATAGATTTAAGAATATATGAGTGTATCGCTCCCCTTTAAACTTTAGGTATATAAACACTGTATAATAAATTTAATTTTACTAATAAGATTACTTTTGAAAAATGCATAACATGCCGAAACAATTGTAGAGATATTACAATATATATTTGAAACATTTAAATGCAATTTAATTTAGTTACCTTCTTAAATAATTAATTTTATTATTACATTTTTTCCTTACTTTTGTTTTATTTTAAAACGTGTTATAAACATTTTTAATTTGTACTTCTTGTATTGTTGACTTCTGTTAAGTATTTTATTTTTACTTTTTACATAATATACTTATACGTATACGTAGAGGGTTGTTTATATGTATTCAAAGTTTCGTCGATCTTTTTTTATATCGGGCCTTTGATGGTTTTTGTTGTAAAGGTCCTTAAAAGCGTTCGTCTGTTTTCGATATCCTTTTGTAACATTTTTAGTGCCCTTTTTGTAAAGTAATATATTAACTGCCATTATTTTACCCACATGAAAAATATCTTTTTGATACAATACAATAAAATGTCCAAAATGCATTAATTTCAGTTTTAGCTTAACAATAGAATCAAAATTATTTTCATTAACACAAATGCTGTTACAATTGAACGTGGTACAATGTATTGATAGTTCGTCGAAAAAATAATAAACTACCCCAAGATATTTTTTTGTATTCTTTGTTTTTGTCGTTTCATTATTCATAAAGGGACGTCCGTTTACCATGTGAAGTAATTTTTTATTTGAACTTCACTTGCCCCCTTAGTGATATCTAGTAAAATATACGTTAAATTTGCCTTAAAATGAGTCTGTAATAAAAAAGAATCCGAAATTTTTTGAATTTAAAAGTTAAATGAGATTTTTTAGACCCCTCCTTATTTTGATATCATCACGTAATTCATACGTATATGTTTCCTAAGAATTTATACTTTATTTAGGGTCAGGTGGGGTAATTGTAAAACCGGGTTAATTGTAAACAGGCTCTTTATTTCGATGAAATAGGACTCTTGATAACAGAAATTCAGTTAAAACCAAACAAGGACCCAAATTAATCATATACTCGCCTAAATTTAATCTTCATCTAAGGTACATCGAGCTTCAAAAGTCCAACTTCCAAAATCGCTCACAATTA
The DNA here is from genome assembly GCA_029378335.1 of Agrilus mali. NCBI lineage: Eukaryota > Metazoa > Arthropoda > Insecta > Coleoptera > Buprestidae > Agrilus > Agrilus mali. The sequence goes on along the minus strand of CM055663.1, from coordinate 8,646,922 downwards.
CCCCACCTGACCCTATATCCTTAATAGATAAATTTGTTTTTCGATTTTTGTGGGCGACTGGACTTTCAAACGTTCGTTCCAATTGATCGCAGTTGTGAAAACAAAAACAAAATCAATGTGAAGAAACATTTGTACGTTTAATCTCAAAAAGTATTTGCTTTCTTGACCATCCGTTTTTTGTCAAAGGAGGAGATTGATTAAAGGAGTACTTTACAGTGATTCCTGAAAACGAATGGACCAAAAAAGAAATACATCGGTGCCAGAAGGGCCTGATTTATACGCTTAGGTACAATTTGTGGTTCCTCCACTGGACATCTTTTGTGTCCCAATAATAATAATAATAACAATAATACATTTACGCCGGTCAATTTCGGAAGGCGATGTCTGCAGTAATTGTCTATTAAACTACAACAACGCTTTTTACCATCTTAAATTGTGATGTTAATAAAATTTTGATAAACTAAAAGAAGATTATGATTAACTTTGAGACACTCTTTGTGTTTCTTTAATTAGTTCAATGTTTTATTGCAGACCTCGCCTTCCGAATCTGACTCTATCAAAATTCTGGCTGATAACTGAAGAAGTCACTTATTAATTTTGGCTTTTACAGTTACAAGGCTGTAGGTAATTTTCAATAAAATGTCCTCATGGATAAGATAAGTGCACCGGAAATTACCTACCAGGTAATTTACTTGCAGACATTTAATCCTGTTAACTTTCGATGGTTTAATTTGATTAACTCATACAATAGTTGTTTTAATCAAAATCTGGCCGTTAATTTAAGCTACAAACACTAAATATCGATTCTAATGCTTTCGGAAACCATATACTACGATATACTTACCCTCGAAATTTACTAAACGCTATTAAGGGTTAAACTGTGCATACATTTTCATATACACATCTGTACTGTATGTATAAGTTCCTGGATATATTCATTTGAAATTATGTTTTTGCACCCTTGAGAGCATTGTGCTGTGCATTAACGAAACCGATAGGTACCTACTGGAGCCAGGAACCAACGTTAGGGGTTGAAATTTATGCATTGAGATTAAAAGGTTAATATTGGAAGTTTAATAACTGCAAGAAATGATGCCGAATGAAACCCTGCAGGATGTTAGCAACAAGAATTAAACTTAAGATGAATTTAAGGATTAAAATATCAAAAGGGGGGATTTGAAGTAGATTAAGAACTACAACTAACTATACAAAATTTTCGATTTTGTCCGCTCGTTATCAATTTTTTTTTTTTTGGTAAACAAACAGTTATTGCAAGGGTTAAAAAAAATTGGGTATTACATTAATAAAAGCTGTTTTAAACAACTGTTTGCCCTGCACAAAATTGCGATGATCACCTTATTGCTCGTTAAATAAAAAAAAAAAATGAAAAAGGCATTTGAAATGTCTGTTTGGTACAATTTAGAATGTAACGTATATAATTACAGGAGAAAGAGGCGACGTAGGGTAGAATTAATGAATAATATACAAGTGTTCCCGCCCATTTTGCTACTGAGTCTTGCTCTGGATACAATTCTACTAATGAAACCCATTTATTCCCGTGAATAGCGACCGGCAAAATCTTTATGAAGGTTTCCGCGAATTATAATTTATCAACTTTTTCTTTTCCAACGAAGCGACGAAAACTGAGAAGAATTCTTTTTTAAATCGCCCTTCAGCATGTACAACAAATTGCTTCAAAAATGGAGGCAACATTGCAGAGGTAGAAGAGATTTTTAAAATTAACCAGGATGTGGAGCAAACATCGTGCAATGTTCAATCGTTTCAAAATACATAATATAATTAAATATTTGATTTTATTTAAGGAGAAAGTTTTAATATGTTAGAGTGTCCTTCTACCATCTTTTTGTGGTTCAAAGAGAAAGAAAGAAGCTCATAAAAGATAAAAAGATAAAAAGGATCTTGCAGTGCTAATTCAGAAAAAAGTAAATAAAAATGAGAAATTTTAAATTTTTAAAACACTATTGATCATTGCACTAGTCACTTGTTGAAACGTACACATCACATTAATATTATAAAGGCGAAAGTTTGTGAGTGTGTATGTTTGTTACTTCTTCACGTCTAAACGGCTGGAGCGATTTAAATGAAATTTGGTACAGAGATAGTTTAGAGTCTGAGAAAGGACATAGGCTACTTTTTAATGCGAAAATAGGGTTGTAAGGGCTTGAATAGGAAAGTTTGTGCGGAAATTCCGTAATTTTTAAAGATAAAAACTTGAAACTTATTTTTTAGGCTTTTGATTAGATATAAATAAATACGACATTCAATGTTTGTAAAAATTATACCCTAAAGGGGATAAAATTAGCCGATGAAAGTTTTTGTACAATGACGTCGTCCAAAAAGCTTACGGCCCAGAAAATTAAAATATTAAGTGTAAAAAGTTATAGAGGTTTTGTTTATTTGAATCAATAAAAGTAGTTGAATACTAAGCTATATAAACTATTTTAAATTATAATTAAACAATATTATTCTATAATATTATAAATGCGAAAGTAACTCTGTCTGTCTGTATGTTATGCAATCACGCCCAAACTACTGAACCGATTTAAATGAGAATTTGGTACAGAGATAGATAAGTAGATATAAAGGTAGAGGTTTGAAACTTATTTTTTAGGCTTTTCATTAGATATAAATACGAAATTTTAAGTTTGTAAAAATTTTACCCTAAAGGGACAAAAATAAGGAATGAAAGTTTTTGTGTAATGACGTCGGCAAAAAGGCTTACGGCCCAGAAAATAAAAATAGATAATATAGGAAACAGAATATTATTCTTAATGACCAATTAGATATTTCGAATTCTCCACTGCTAAAATTGAATTTCAAGCTGCCCCTTACCACATATTGATTATTTTTAAGGTATAAATACTGTTACTATAGATGTAGTTTGTTAGATCTTCACCTGAAGAGGGTATAGTACAGCGAAACGGCTGTAGTGATACAAATAAACTTTTTCTTGAAACTTTTTACGTTAGTTAGTGGCTATATTCTTGACAAGCGAGTCATACTCGTACTTGTTTAATTTTTATTAGCCATTAATTTCCCATTATTTAACAATATCAATCTCTTTTTTGTGCACGACAGCACAGATGACGTAAGACTCATTATATATAAATAGACACATATTATAATTTCCTTAAAATCTACTTCTGTATTCTGTATAAAAACGATGAATTTTTCTCTTTTATTGCTGTCCTAAAATTGTTTGAAGTTTCTATTTGCATAACATGCCTATATCGTGTCTAAATTGGAAACGAAATGCTTTGCAAATTGATTTGACATGTAAAATTCCGTCTCCATATTTCCAAATTATTTTTTATTTTAATTTCAGTAAAACTCGAGACCAAAAATGCCTATCTCCGAATTCCGCAAGAAGAAGCTGTTGTACGTGTTCAACGTCTTCTTCGGTAAGTTCATCACCATCACACATAAAACTTAATTATTAATATTTTATTTGAGCCTTAATAAATAAGTATTTTGTTAGCTTTGACTAAAAAGAAGAAAATAACAAAAGAGAAATAAAAAATCAAATATGTATGATATTCTAATATAGCTAAAAGATGCCACAAAATACTTTTGGGGTTCGTTATTTTACAATCCCAACACTTACATATACTTTAAAAAATACTTACTAAATTTACTTTAGGTACATTTTCTTGTTTGAAAAAAAATATGCCCCGACAAAAATTTATTCTAATATAATATAATACAAGAAACCATCAAAAGCCTTTTGTTACTCGTTATTTCACAATGATTTCAGAATTTCCAAAAAAGACGATCAAGTTTCTCAATGTATGGGTTTCCTCGGGATTGTTTTTATCATCAAAGAAATGTATCACTTTGACTTTTTTATTTTTTGATAATTTCTTCTTTTTAACAAACACATCGGTACATAATACTTTACAAAAAATGTTTTAGTCAGGAAATCATAAAAATAATTAGACCTTTACAAAAATTTTTTTAGACGTGTAATAAAAGGTTTTGTTCTATAACTGGGAGAATTTGGTTTACCTAAATCTAAAGGGTTTTATTAAGTACGATACAATGATAATACAATTGAATATTGATATCAAGTTATTCAGGCACTTAAACGGTCTTGTACTTTGTATTGTAATATTGAACGACCCAGATAACGTAGGTACATACCTACAGAAATTAATAAAACTATCTTGAACTAGTCATCCATATTATGTATAATGTAGGTAGTAGCTACGTTGTAATGTTATAATAATGTAGAAAAGCTCTGGTCTAGTAAAGTTGTAAAGTTCTACGTAATCTAAAGCGATTGCACATATTCAGCACGTACTTTACACTTACCTACTATAGATATTCTCGCGATCTAGTTTCTATCTGAATTATGGAAAACAAAAATATATTCATATATACCTACATATCATGTGTAATGGTATGGTAATGAGAATATTCAATGAGTCGAATTTACATCATCTACATTTCATTTTACAAAAGACAAGAGAGATGCTGTTGATAAAAAGAAAACTTATATCGAATTCGTTTCAGAATGAGAGGATACTTTTTATGTACCTACTAGCAGCAATACCCGCCGTTGTTCGGCTATATACAACACGTTTGATGAAACATTCTAGAATATTCGCGAATTTGGAACTATCCAGAACATTCCATAATGATATAAAACATTTTTTAACTTTGTTTAACACTCTGGAACATTCTTGAATGATCTTCGAGATTCTGGAACATTCTTGAACATTGCCAAATCATTCTGAAATGTTACTATAAAACATTCTTTTACTTCTTAGAAAATATTTTAACTCCCTGTAAGATTCCAAAAAAAATCTGCTTCATTCTCATCCCCACTCCGTGCTATTTGCTGGGTGAGTAGTGACATCAGTAGACGCCTGGCGGGGATGACTAATCGATTGATAATTAATAATTGATCAGTTATCGACCACTGAGAGTTGAAGATTATTACAGTACTAATATCGCTATTAAAAAATGGGGGTTGGTTTATATTCAACTAATTCCAGAAACTCCGCACAAATTTTTTTATATTATAATATTACTTTTATACTGTTATAAATATGACCCTTTACAATTGTTAAATTAATAACAAACTTTCAATGGTCTTTTCTTGTAAAACATGGTAAATATTAAATAATATCACAGAATTATGTACATACGTAACAATGAACTCAGTCAGTGTTAATTCTGAATTTAATAAACAATTTATATCTTTATACTTCTTAAAATCCATCAGTTATAAATGCAAAAACAAGTTACAAAAATTCGGCCTAAACCAGTAGAAAATAACAACATTGCTCTAAAACTAAAAAGTCTTTTAGTTAATAATAAAAATAAAAGGGAACCACTGGAAAAAAGTGGCGTTTATGTTGTTATAATTGTAACGCTATTAATATAGGCCAATCAGGCAGATCGATCGATATGTAATGGATTAAAAGAACATGTACATGATATTAAAAAATCGGAATTTCCGAACATTGTACTTTGTTTAAACACGAAATTGATGTAAATAACGTAAAAATATTACATATTAACATTGTAAAAAGCAAAAAATTAAAGCACAAAATTCAAATATTGTAAATAACCAGCTAGAATTAGATCAAATTTCATCCCCACTTCTGTTAAGTAAGTTTCCCTAATATGTAGGTATAATTCCCTAGCACATTTGAAATTGAATATTGTTAACTCTTGATAAGAGGCTAATACCCGAAACAATTGTCGGATTGAATAAAATTTTAGTGAACATAATTCTGTACTATTATTTTAAATTGTTAAATTGATAAGAAAATTAAAAAAACTGAACATCTTCGAAAATTTTTGGGTCAACAAGTTTGGCGAAACGCTTGTCAAGAGAAAAATGTTGAAATGTGTCACTAATTTAGTTTTTTTTAGTCATATTTAAAATTATAACTAGGATAAAATAAATCTGAATAGAAATAGATTTTAAATTATATCAGTAAAGTTATCAATATTACGGATTTGTCAGCTACACTGAAATTTACCAAAATTGCTTTATCACTTTTATGATTTAATTTAATATTTATATTTACGACATTTACTAACTAAATATGTATTTTAATATATTCAAAAGCAGATTTAATACGAATATACCTAGCAATTGTAATGATGCTAAATTTATTAAAAAAAATTCATGAATTGAATTTATTTTTGTTTCTTCACCAAGGATTTCTATCAGAATTTAAAGTTATGATTAATTGTAAAAATTTATGAAATATAATACTTAACAATAAAATAAAATACTAATCAATTTTAACTTTCCACTTGACAATAACTGTTTTGACAAACCTTCGCCCCATCAGAAGTTACGTGGTTAGCAAATTTTATAAAACTCTTATTAAGTGAAAAATAAATAAAAAGTTTAATTTAAAAATTTGAAATTTATCACTCAGTTTATTTTATTTATACGTACGTATTAAAAATGGTTGTTAAATAAATCTGAATAGAAATAAATTTTAAATCCATGTCAGTATGGTCATCAATATTATGGATTTACCAGCTGCACTAAAAATTACTAAAATTGCTCTCGCTTTTATGGTTTATCTTGATGTTTACGGTTATGACTATGTACTAAATATTAATATCCAAAGGCTGCTTTAATACGAACTATTAATACTATCTATGAGCAATTCATAGAGAAGTTAGTGTTTCTGCATGGTGCCATTACCATTTTATTGTTTTCTTCTATGTCCTATTTTAGACTTCAAAAATGTTTTTCTTCTGCACATAACCAATTTCCAGTAAATTATTTTTCATTACTATTATTTTAAAATAATCTGCACATTTTCAGTTACTCTACGATAACAAAAACTGTTTTGACGTCTGTATCCTGACCTCGTCTACGACAATCTTAATTTATAATTAATATCTAATTAAAGTTATTGTATTATTAATTGATACGATATCTCTACAATTATTTTTGTAATGAAGTAGGTACTTTAAGATATTTTTCTTACTTCTAGCAAAATGCTTAGTAACTATCAGAAAGATGGATGGAAAAGTAAATGAATTCTTTAGATATCTTTCAAGTTACTAGATGAATATTTTAAGAAACGCTAACAGGAAAAGGCTTAGGGGTTAAATTGCATTCGTGTGAAATGTTTGCAAGAAATTTCTCAGGCGTGTTCTTTCCTCGTTTTTAGAAATATCAAAGATTATTTTCGTCAAACTGATGGATTTGCACGATTGAAAGAATTTAAATTCCATAAATTTTAAGGATTGGACAACAAGAACGACGAATAGATATATATTTCTATTTTTAGAAAAATTAAATTGTTCATTTGACTTTTGAAACCACATTTATATTGTAATGAAACTCAAACTCAAGCTTTTAGTATTTTTTTAAGCAATTCCATTTTGATTATTATTGGAAAGCTTTCATATTTAAATTCCGCCGATTGTTTCATCCCTCTTAAAAATATTTGAAATTTATTCAGTATATTCTGTTGTGTGTAGTGGAACTTCATCCCCTACAACTTCCACCCCAACGTGCGTCTTTGTTTAAGTTTATTATAAGTTTCAAGTGAAAGTTTACCATTGGTACAAGATTTAGAACAAAGGGGTTTTCCAGCTTCTGGCCGGTTAAATTTATCTGACTGGGCCTGGGTGTGGAAAGAAGGGACAACCACATTAGTCTGGAGTTTCTCCCTTTCAACAAGATAATATCTTACAAATTGCTTAACTGATAAAGACCAAATAAATGAGATGTAGTAAATTTCGGCTTACAAGCAAAAAAGGGGGTTGATAATAGTGGTTATGTTAGATGGACAAGTTTAAATAATTTATTTTAGATTAAGTATAAAATTATTAGATACTTATAGGGTTTAATAATAACAAACAAATGTTTTGCGGATTCTTACTTAAAAAAATACAAAACAAATAGCATCATACAATTTAAATGCTCCCTGCTTTTGTATTGAAACTTTAAAGTTAATTATAATTATCTACTAGCTACTAATCTGAACGTTGCTTCGAGTGCGTAGGTTTGACGCGCCTGTTGAGCATGCGCAGGCAGTCTAGGGGAGAGAGCGGATTTATATGTTTACGAGAAAGAGAGAGTGGTCCACACGACTCGAAAAATTTCCTATAACAATCCTGTACAATAATCTGTAATCTTTTTCGATTCTTCAGAAGGTGAGGATCCTCTCTTGAATATAGGGGAAATCCAATCCTGGAATTCTTCACGTAGATAGATACACTTAATACAATCTCGAGTCCATCTGGATGGGATGACGGTCGTAAACCCTTGCGTCCCAGATATCGTGGAATAAATTACTTCTGTTGAATTTTCATTCCCTAAAATACACGTTGGTGACGTAGTCTATTCCCTGCCGCAGGTTAATTAATCTTAATAGGATACGTAGTGGAAGACCCGAGAGAAGTTTTGTGCGATATTATTAGTCAAGTCGGTAATTGTGCTGTCTCCGGCGGAAACGGAAGGACTGTGTAGCTGTACTAGCTAGAGCACCTACGGTTATTTTAAAAATGCAAATAGTGTCTTTGCTCTATTGGGGCTAGAGGAAGCAAATTGAGCCTGCATAGCGCATTTAATTTAATAAGGTCATCGTGACTCGATTCTGAACTCAGCGTAACAACTACCCGAATTGTAACGCTTAAAGTGTAACCGACATTTTCCCGGATTTTGCTCACATAAGTATAATCGAATTTCACGGAATTTCACAATCAAGGCCCGATTTTCCATACCAAGAAATGACAATATTTAATACAGGTTGACAACAACAACAACAACAGTATATGTCTAGAATGATAAATTAAACTTTGACAATTTACAGCAACTACTTATTGTATATAGGAAGTCCAAAATTACAGATTTATGTAATTCATTGGAAATGTTTTTGAATTTTTACTGTCCCAAAACGTCTCTATAGCCAATTCACTTAGTTTTAAACTTATTTTATAATCAACTAGCAGCAATACCCGGCGTTGCTCGGGTAAGAATATATCACACGTTTGGAACATGGAACTTTCTAGAATATTAGCGAATTTAGAACTATCCAGAACATCCCATAACGATTCAAAACATCCTCTAACTTTTTTTAACGCTCTGGAACATTCTTGAATGATCTTCAAGATTCTGGAACATTCTTGAACGTTGCCAAATCATTCTGAAATGTTATAATGAAACATTCTTTTACTTCTTAGAAAATATTTGAACTGCCTGTAACATTCTAAAAAAATCTGCTTCATTCTCATCCCCACTCCGTGCTGTTTGCTGGGTGAGTAGTGACATCAGTAGACGCCTGGCGGGGATGACTAATTGATTGATAATAATTGATCAGTTATCGACCACTGATGTGAGAATTGAAGATTATTACAGTACTAATATCGCTATTAAAAAATGGGGGTTGGTGGTAGAAGGATGAAAATTAAGGGTTATATGTATTTTTTAATGCCAAATCATAAAAAAAATTGTCCAAAAAAAAGTTAGGGGTGGACAACCCTTACCACTTAGGGATATGAAAAATAGATAGTAGACGATTCTCAGACCTACTGAATATGCATATAAAATTTCATAAAAATTGGTCAAGCCGTTTCGGAGGAGTATGGCATTGTGACACGAGAATTTTATATATTAGAAGATTACGAATACATTTCATTATAGACATTGAATTTTATTCTTGAAAAATATTTTTTGTTCAATTTCAACCTGTTACTTTTTTATCGATTATTGATCGAAATGATCTTTTATGACAGAAAAATTAAAGCTTTTTTGTGATAACCTAACAGCTCATTGTCATGAAGCGGAGCACAAATCATTGAATACATTTAGGGTTGTCATTTTTAAATGTTTACCTCCCCTCTGGTCTTCAGAGACCCCTACATTCCGTCAGAAAGTCAACCTTTTTTGCATAGGAAATTATTTTTTTAGACTTCTTTGTAAATTATGTTTTGATACAAGTTTTTTTGGGCTGCTTCTTTATCAATAAATTTAATCTTTAAAATCGAAGAAGTTAATAATGTTATCAAGCACTTCAGTATTCTATTTAAAATAGCTTTTAAAGGCTGTATTCCGGTTAAATCAAGTTAAAAATAGCTTTTAATAATTATATAAATATATGTAACGATCCTACCTATAGATAACATTTAGTTACGTAAGTACAAGTTTCCCATTATGTTTTATGATTTTGTGTAAACAAATTATCAATATCGATTTTAATTCGTCTTGAAATGTCTGCAATTAAATGATAATAAATCTAATCGGTTACGGTTCCTTTATGTTTCACAAGTGTTTTCAACAAACATATTTACAGATGACTTGCCACTCCACTGATAATGACTAACCTATCACAGTTTTATTTTTATTAGCAAAAATTAAAAATCTGTTTTTTAGACGCCTACGATTGAATTGGGCCAGAAAATACTGATAACATATATACAATCTGCTTTTTTGAGAGACATTTAATGACAACCCTTTCTAACAATTTTAACATTTTTACAAGGTTCAAATATGTTCTAAGAAGTAAAAGAATGTTTTATTATAACATTTCAGAATGATTTGGCAATGTTCAAGAATGTTCCAGAATCTTGAAGATCATTCAAGAATGTTTCAGAATGTTAACAAAAGTTAGAAAATGTTTTTTTGAATCATTATGGGATGTTCTGGATAGTTCTTAATTCGCGAATATTCTAGAATGTTCCATCAAAAGTGTGACATATTCTTACCCGGGCAACGCCGGGTATTGCTGCTAGTAATTTATAAAACACAAAGTCACTTTTGTTTCTACATACATTTTTAAGAAAACTCAACAATTATCAACGATAATGACCCTTCAGTTGAAACAATTGTTGTTAGAGTTTTCTTAAATATACGTTGAAATAAAAGTGACTGTGTTTTATTCATTACGCTTCTTCAGGATTGCACCAGTTTAATAATTTTATTGAAATGAAGACATTTTTTGGATCAGATTTTTGAGAAACTTATCTTTATTCTTAGATTACTTAACAATTATTACCTAAATTAAACATTAAAGAAACATTTATTATTAATGAATTTCTTTACAGATGTTAACCAAAGTGGTACCATCGACAAGAAAGATTTCGAGCTAGCAATTGAGGTAAACTTTACATAATTTCTATCTGATTAAATTTAAAATTCGAAACAATAAGGCAAAGAATTTTTAAGTAGTAAGTAACTTATTTTGAAAAATTTAATTTCAGAAAGTTTGCAAGCTCAGAGGATGGGCTCCTGGTACTGAACAGTACAAGAAGACCTTCGACTCTATGATCCAAATTTGGGATGGATTAAGAAACAGGGCTGATGCAAACAAAGATGGACAGGTACTTATTAATTATTTATTATTCTTGACTCGTTTTTATCTTAACAATTTTGCGAAGTCACTATTTCAGTAATCGTTAATAATAATAGTATTAATTTCTACGAAATAAATAACAAAATAATGACAAAGGGATACAAACAGAAGGTTATGAGTTTTTTAAGAGTAATTTTGTGGAATAAGTTGAACCAATGTATAAGTGAATTGAATTAGGACAATTTTTGTGATGTTTGAATTTGGTTCAGGTAAGTGTAGATGAGTGGTCTTCCATGTGGGACGACTTCGCAAAAGACCCCAACAACCCCCTAGAATGGCAGCTGCAATACATGAAGTTCATGTTCGACTTAGAAGACGCTAGCAACGATGGAAGCATCGACAGCGAAGAATTTACAAGCGTCTGCTCTTCTTATGGACTTAACGCATCCGAGTGCAAGGAAGCTTTCCAGAAAATATCAGGCGTAAGTTTGTTTCTTTATTTTTGAACAGATTTCAGTTAAATGTAATTAGTGTCAGGTGGGGTAATTGTGAGCGATTTTGGATGTTTGACTTTTGAAGCTCGATGTATCTAAGATGAAGATTAAATTTAGGCGACTAGGTATATGATTAATTTAGGTCCTTGTTTGGTTTTAAGTTAATTTCTGTTGTTAAATATACAAATTCTGATTTTTTTGCAGAAAACTCAAGTTTACAATTACCCCTTCACTTGTTAACGAAGTCGAAAACTTAGGGGTAAATGTGAACAGTCGTCTTGTTTGTACTGGCTTTATAAAGGTTTTTGATGGGGTAAAAGTGAACAATTCGCTTTCAAACGTGAATTCCAATGAAAATTATATTTATAAAGCCGTGTTCACAATCACCCCAAAAATTATATATTTTATAGAAATATTTTCACTGTTTAACATAAAATATTGCGACACTCTTCCTCTGCTGTTTAGCGCGCTAAAGCATCCAACCGTCAAAAGTCAACCCCCCTGTGTCTATAATTCCCATTATTCGGAATAATCAAGAGTCCTATTTCATCGAAATAAAGAGCCTGTTTACAATTACCTCGGTTTTACAATTACCCCACCTGACCCTACATGTTTTTTTGTTAATGAGAGATACTCTTAAGTTTTGGATTCTGGTCTAAATCGGTTCACCCTTCATTAAGGTTTTTGTTTGAGTCAAGTATTTTTGCGTGGGGAAGACTAGAATGGAACAAAACGTAGACTAAATTGTAATCCGAGTCCTAAATATCGTTTAAATTAAATTTAAACCACACGCAGGTACTTTTTTAAATTCTTCTTTAACAAACGAATGGTGGTTTTTTGGGTCCTAGTTGTATCAAAATTTTATGAATGGAATCAAAATTATTTAGGACAAAAAGAGTTTTCTCTGACTCTGAAGATGCTACATTCTTAAATTTGAAACATTAGGCCAAAAGGTTATTTCGAAGTCGTTTTCTTTTTTTTTATCAAAACTGTTTGTTCTGATTACTTGTTCTCTTAAAATACATAAATACATAATGCAATCATGATATTATTTTGAGTACAACTTCAAAGTTGTAAATTCGTTAACGTGTTTTAGTAGATAAATAAACGTAATCTTACACTTTTAAAAATTGTTCTATTGGCTGACTACTTTTTCTTGCAATTGTGTTATCGTTTTGAGTACCATCCAAAAATTGTAAATTCATTCAGGTATTTTAGTAGATCAACACTTATAACATAATCTTGCACGTTTAAAGATTGACGATGATCAGTGGCGGATTTACACATTTGCCGCCCGTAGGCTATTCAAAATTTGCCGCCCCTATTCTATACCCTAATTCACAATCAATTTTTTGTCAATGAAATTGCAATTTTATGATTGTATTACGTATATTTTTACAAGACTAATCAACAAATATTGATACGAATTCATTAGGATTAAAAATGTGAGAATGTTAAGAAGAACTTTCGTTGAATGGATATTTACAGCTTTTATTCATTATAATATTATCATTATTGTTTTTTCTTAATTTTAATTATCATCATTCTAAGAAATGTATAATATTTATGAAATTATGTGCAACAGTATGCAATTTTTACGTGTAAATTTATTAAATTTTTATTCTCCACTCAAACAGGTTGTTAATATCATTAGAAATATCAATAGAAAAGTATTAATTTTCCACATATATATCTACATATATAATATTGTTATTGTTATTTTTAAGCCTTTTTTTTTGGATCCCATTTGTCTTCGAATAGATATATTTAAGTGGTGAAACATATTACACATTAATTGAATAGTGTGGGTGGACTTAAAGAAAAAATTATGGCAATAATTAATTTAAAAAATAGGTAAAAATACTAAATTTAAAATGTAATACTTAAACGCTATTGGAATATTTTAAAAATTCAAAATCACAATAGTATATTTTATAAATAAGCGTTTAGTAATTTTTCATATACAGACGTTAGTGTATTCAGTATACAGTATAGCACTAAAATATTGTAATCTTGTTTATTTTTTTTCGTGTATAAGATAATATATTTTTTTTTATTTCTGTAAGACAAAAAATTTTTTGAGCAAAGTTTGCCGCCCCCTGAAATCTGCAGCCCTATGCTCTAGCCCATTCAGCCTGCTGGTAAATCCGCCACTGACGATGATCATTAATCACTTGAAACTTTACATACTTAGGTATTCACATTAGTTAAAGATCCTTTTCGTACGTATCTTAAAACTTTTAATTTTTTTATTACCTAATACAGCCAGGCAGCTAAAGAAACAGTGCTAAGACTAAGACTAACTGAACGTAATTGCAGATAAATAATTATTAGAAAAGGACACTAATTGCATCTAACAGAAATGAAAACCCCTTTGAGTCGAGCGTTAAGCGAAACTCGGTTCGTATCGTCAAAGTAAATGCAAAACAACTAAATCGATTTGCTCTTTTTTACTTCGAATAAACGGAGTTGTAGCCGACAGCACCGTGCCTGTATCAAACGGGTGCTTTTGTTTGATGTCTGTTCTTAATTAAATGTGGTAGCTTATTAAGGGTTATAATATTAAAAAAAAAACACTTTAAAATATACAAATAAATCTATTATGAATAAATTAAAGCATACCATCGACCATAGGCGTGACTAGGGGAATACCAGGGGGTGCTAAACACATCCAAACGTAAAATAAGCACCCTCAAAATGACACAATTTTTTTACATTTTAATATTGCATATGTATGGAACAATTACTAATATAATAGCAGGAGCTATCTGTTCTTTTTACTCATTTAAATGAATAAAAAGAGGACAAAACTCACAAAAGTATGTGTTGTATAAAGTTCCAACTATTGCAAATTGTGAATAGTATTACAAATAGGTACTAAAAAAATTGCAATTATTTTAACTGTGTATGATTTTGTATAGGGAAACAAAACTGTGACTTTTGACCAGTTCCAAGGATTGTGGAAACAGTTTTTCACTTCTGAAAATCCGTCTGACCCAGGAAACTTCTTATTCGGAAAAACCAGCTTTTAATTATTGTCACAGCCGCAAAAACTTTTTACCCACTGCATTCATTTTATTTTTTAAATGTTCAACCGCTTTTTTTCGAAATTTTTTAAAACCACCGTTATTAGCAATTAATCGATCGTCGTTTTTCGTTTAATTTCACAAACTATCTCTTTCTCTATTGAAATGAAAAAACAAGAAAGAGAAGTAAACATGCGTAACGTAAAGCAGCAATGTTACTTGTTGGTAGAAGTCGTTTTATATCGTATTATTCTTCTGCATTTCTAATACTAACTTAATATTAAATTGTAATAATAACAGCGCTTGAAGAAACTTTTTAATAAACATTAAACCTAATAAAAATGTATGCGAAAACAACAAAAAAAAAGAGGTAAAAAACATTGTCGTTCAGTGTTTAATGTTTTAGGTGTTATCAAATGAATGTAATATTCGTAATTTGTATCTATTTTTAATCTGTTACTAAATTACTAACTTATCAATAATGTAATGAATTCGTGGGAAGAGGTTTGGCTTATCGATAGTGAACGAATTAATTGTGAACAATTGATGTAGATTGGATTTCAGAAAATGAAATAAATTGTTATTTTCAATTTACAATATTTTTTTCAGTTGCCTATTTCTTCCAATTTTATAATACATATAAATTCTATTACTTCTAGCAATCCAAAAGGTAAGTGTGACTTGTATTTATTTATACCTATAGTTTAAATTAAATTCATCGCCCGAAATACAAGTAGACCAGGGTCGATAATTTTTGAAACCAAAAAAAATTATAGTAGGATGAAACCCATTGGAATAGGAGGAGAATATAACAGAAATGAAAGGAAAAATAATTCACGGGCGATCTGAGGTCGGGAAGGAGAAGGGGGTGAGTTTTTAAAGGTAAAAAACGGTTTTCCTTGATTTCCGGAAAAACTACAAGTCTTATGGAAAAAAGTTACATGGCAAAGTTGTAGGTTATAAAAAGGTCTACAACTTTTGTATTTACACTTTTCTCACATAACCTCAAAATTTGTGTGAAAAATTCAAATAACCAACTTTTTGGTTTTTTATTTTTATCTTTTACAAAAAACTTTTTTTTCACGAAATACCTATTTATGTCCAAAACACGGTGTAATTTTTTTGATTTGAAATATTTATTTTTTCACCTTATTTATACTTAATATCGAAAAAGCACCCTAATTTTCAATCGAAAATTCTCACGTCAAAATATCTGCTTTTTTAAAAACGTTGGTGGGCTTTTACTTCGCTGAAATCTCTACTTTCTGATGGTGTGGAAAAAAATATACATTACTATGGTAAGTTTTATCAGGAAATGCAAAAAAACGAAGGGAATTTTATCAAAAAAATGTGACCGCTGCTATTTTTTTTAGTAAAAAAGTTGTTTTATTAAATTCTAATTACATACATTTATGTCATAGAAAATCTCATAATATATAAATATACATGTAAATCGTACTATTGAATTCACATACTTTATACTGATGACGTTATTCATTATAATATTTTTAAAAACATTAATTTAGGACGTTCCCAAAAAAAATCAATTTTCTTACGATTCTTTTGAAACTTAAAATACACATATGGTACTTATAAGTGTATAAAGTTGAGCACAACTGCTCTTTGGGAACGTCTTTACGAACACCTAAAAAATCTAATACAGGGACTAATCATTTTTAAATTCATCAAAAGTCAAACACTCTTAAAAGTTGTTTTTTATTAGATATACAACTGATCAAAATAATTAATCAATTTCATGAGTTGAGTATTTGGCATTTCTTCCAGCGACGCAACTTGAACATGTCATGCAAATGTTTATAGACTCTTTTACAAAAACTACCAAATTGTATTTTGTGTGCACATACTTTTTTTTATTTTTGTGAATAAATAATTTTTTGGACGATTTTATCGATGATAATTTAGAAGGTGTTAAAAGTGTGTAAATTGCCATTATTTGTTTTTCCTGCACTCGCCACCAAACAAAACGGACGGTTCTATGATAAATGCCACAGTTCTGTGACATGCACCACTTTTGTAGCAATTTCCGACGCCAGCGAACATTTTGTGGTGCATGTAATACATTTTCTGTCCAGCTTTTCAACATACATACAAAATGTTCCCACACGGGCACACAGAATTATGTACATACATACAACAAATTCCAACAGGACTTCAAGTCTCATGAATGGACAAATGGACACCAATTATTTATGTACTAATTCATTTTAGTATGTTCCAAATTGAACTAATGTACGTAGTTACAATTAAAATGTAGATAGGTAATAATAGCAATTAAAAATGTTTGTTGAGTTCAGGCTCATATTGTATATCAGCAGATCTTGTTTGAACTGGGTAGATAGTTTACGTAAATTAAAAGGGTATGTGGGGAATTGCAAATATTGAAAATGCTTATGGAAAAAAAGACACTCGTATATGAAAAAATTTACAACAACCGAAAAGCTCCTCTCTATAAGAAAGGAGGGGCTCTTGTTTCCCTTAATCGAAGTCAGTAATTAAAAAAATATGTTTTACTTCTGGCTTTTCTTATAAGTTTCGAAAGGGGGAGCTTAAGTGGTCTATGCTCCAAAATGCTCCTTTTCCAGGTGCCTAAACTAATTTAAAATAAATTTAAGATTAAACGACAAATCATATTATTAAGTGACACATACCTTGTGTTTCAATGAAATGGGTTGAGGGTAGGATTTTAGGGGTCTTTTTTAACTTTCAAAATTGTATTTCGGGAAATCCAACCTGGGTGTTCTGTGCTCTAAAATGTGCTCTTTCCAGATGTCCAAACGAATTTAAATTTAAATAGAAAATTATCGAGTAAAGGTACTGTAAAGTGACGTGTGTTTTAATGAAATGGATTGAGGCTAACACTTTAGGGATCTTTTTTAACTCTCGTAATTATTTATCGGGAAATCCAACCTAGGTGTTCTATGCTCTAAAATTTACTCTTTCCAGATGTCCAAACGAATTTAAAGTTAAATGGAAAATTATGGAGTAAAGGTACTGCAAAGTGACGTGTGTTTTAATGAAATGGATTGAGGCTAAGACTTTAGGGATCTTTTTTAACTCTCGTAATTATTTATCGGGAAATCCAACCTGGGTGTTCTGTGCTCTAAAATTTACTCTTTCCAGATGTCCAAACGAATTTAAAGTTAAATAGAAAATTATCGAGTAAAGGTACTGCAAAGTGACGTGTGTTTTAATGAAATGGATTGAGGCTAAGACTTTAGGGATCTTTTTTAACTCTCGTAATTATTTATCGGGAAATCCAACCTGGGTGTTCTGTGCTCTAAAATTTACTCTTTCCAGATGTCCAAACGAATTTAAAGTTAAATGGAAAATTATCGAGTGAAGGTACTGCAAAGTGGCGTGTGTTTTAATGAAATGGATTGAGGAAAAGATTTTAGGGATTTTTTTTTAACTTTCAAAATTGTTTTTCGGGAAATCCAACCTGGATGTTCTGTGCTCTAAGATGTGCTCTTTCCAGACGTCCAAGCGAATTTAAATTTAAATAGAAAATTATCGAGTTACGATATTGCAAACTGACAGACATAGGTATGTTTTAACGAAATTGGTTGAGAATCATATTTTGGGAACGTTTTTAACTCATAAATTTTTTCTAGATGTTCTATGCTTCAAAATATGTTCTTTCTAACTGTCTAAACAAATTTACCATTATTAAATATTAACAACAAATTAAATAGCCACCACATCTCCCCTTCGGGCCTCGAGCATTCTTTATTAATCCTGCCAGTAATTAACAATAGTTCAATATTTTTCTTAAACAGTTTTTTTTGCTTATTATCTATTACCATGTAATAAAAACCAAACGGACGAGCGTGAATAACATTTCGATAGAATTATGAGTGTTTCTATCTCTAGATACTGTAGTAGTAAGAAAGGTCACAATAAGGACATGTGACGTCCTAGCAAAAAATGACATTTTATTTATTTCACAATTTTACAGGCTTAGACATTCAGTCAGTGTCCGAATTGGTTATTTACGGGACGAAACAATATCGCCGGTAATATTTTATAGCAAAATTCGGTGATAAGTGTAATTACATAGGTATTACACTCAATTAATATAAGTACATATTAAAATTCCGCATTTGATTTTGTCTGGAAAAAGTAAGTTTACGATATAATTTAAAAAAATATAGGACATTAATTTGTTATTGTGTTGTGTCGGAATAATTGTGCCCTTAGGGAAATCGAAATTCATTACATTTTTAAAGAAATACTTACACACGCAAACTTCTCAACTCCTATAATTTTATAGATAAAGGTGATAGTAGCATATTAGGTAGTTATTGATAAATAATCGGTAGGTATATGTACCTACCTATAATATATTTATATGTTTATATACATGGGGTGACCCTGTTTTGGAGCTTACCTCAGTATGAACATATTTTTTTGTTAAAAAGGTAAATTTTAAAAATAAATATTCAAAAGCATCCTTTTTGATAAATTCTGACTCGAGTGTAAAATACTGTATTATTGTGCAACGTCAATTTTTATTAGAGCTCTTAAAATATTAATTTTTCTATTTTTGTAATAAACCAAATAAATAAATAAAATAGGGTAATTAATGTCTATAAAAAGTAATGCGAAGTCACTTGTAAATTCTATTATTTTTTATGTTATCATCCATATCGTTACTATTGCTAAATGATTCATTGTTTTGTAATAAAAAAATTTGATTCGTTTCACATAGCAAATGCTTTTGAAAATAATATTTATCATGTTTATAAAATATAAATTACATTATTTCTCGTCTTGATAAAAAATTTTGATTAAACATAATAAAAAATATTTATTGACCATACCTTATTAGGTCTTTGATCTTTATCAGTAATAACCATGAACTCCAATGGGCGTTAGAAAGTTCAATTTTTGAATCGATTTATTAATTTCTCCATGGGTAATTTTCGCTTCTATTTTTTTCTTGAGTATTTACTGTTATTAATTTCATGGGTACTTTTATTACTAATTTTAATAAAAAATATTCAATAGCAAAAATTACAGTTCAAAACAACAAGCTTTTATTTTTAATTTTAATAAAAAGTACCTCATTAAAACTATATTGGGATCATAACTTTAATTAATAAATTAATTCAATTATGTTTATTTATCTACTAGAAAATTAATTAAAAAATATTTATTTTACATTTATTTAATATAATACAGTAATTATAATCAATTAATTGGTTCAAATATAATGTAAAAGTTAGTTTTAATTTATATATTTTAAATCATAAGTTTTTCAAATGTTTAAAATTGACGCCAATAACTAGCGCATGTTTTCGTACTTCTGATTGGCTGAAAAGGTTAAACGTACGTGTGAATTAAATCAATATAAACACTTGTATTTAAATTTATTTCGTTTAAATTACAGAATTAAATGGGAAAACTGGTATACTTGAAATTAATTACTCCATAAATATTTGTTGAGATAATTTTTACAATAAAACATCTTCGTTTTTAAACAGTCCAAAATTTGAACACTCAATTGTTATATTTGTACTTCCGGCAACTTACTCTTTCTAGTGAAAAACTTTCTTATGAGCGTCGTTAATAAATGGCCGTGTAAATGTTGTGTTTATCGTGTAAACGGTCGTTTTTCTTTAAAATCGCGTTTTCGGGACCTTCAGTACGTTTTTCTGGTAATTATACGTAATGGGTGTTGTTAGTGTTCAAGTGTATTCAAGAAAATGTGCAACAGAAACAGTGCATAATTGCTGACTGCAACAGGTAGCTTTATAAATATATCATTTTTATTATACCTAGATTTTTAATGTTAAATCGTACAGAATAACCTGGTTGGTTTCAATAATCTAATTTTATTTATTAAATACAGTATTATTGAACTTATTTAAGTTCCACTCCTCTTCAATTTTTGCCTACCCTTTCTTCTAAAAAGCAATTAAGAATAATTATTAGTTTGGCAAAAATCTTTTGGAGTACATAGAGGCAATAACAAAATAGAGAGGACATAATAATTTAGGTGGTTTTGAAGCTGGCCAAGTGTTCTGTACTTAAGTTCTATCAGGGTCTAAAAGTACTGTAGGTACTTCAAGAATTTTTGTAGATAAATGTTTGGGCCTTTGTATATTTCCAATAAGGGCTCTTTCGAAGGGCTTGAAGCCTTTTCATTTTACTTTTTGAAAAGTTCTTAGATGTTTAAATATAATTTTGGGCTTCAAGGATTAAAAGACTTGGAGCCCATTTGATAAGTTTTATACAGCTCCTAGTAATATATATTGCTATGTATTATCTGCTTCATATGGTTATCCTTTTCAAAACGCAGTTTTTTTGTTAGGATTACACAATGCTTTGAATTGGAAGTTTAAAAATCTTCCCTAGCATACTCCTAGGGTATTCATGGAAATTATTCTCAAACCTTACAAGATCAATTCAGGCTGTACAGTACTGCTTTAATATGTACTTGTAGTTAATTTAAAATATTTTTGAAGTTATTTCACTTTGTATTTTATTAGGGTCTTTATTTTTGTTGCCCTTTACAAGTACTGAATTAGGCTTACATAAAAAAGTAAAACACGAGATAAGATATCTTAGTTGAGTTTATTCACCTTCAATTTTTTCATGATCAAGTAATAATAGTACAAATAACATTTCTTTCGTAGATAAAAATTGTAATAGAACTTACAAATACTAAAGATAGATGCACAAACTGTGTATACAAAAACAAAATCACAGTTGCTCCTTAAAAATAATAAGTTAAATAAGTATAGTAGTACGTAACATGCCAAATTAACATACTTAATAAAACACACTATAATAAACACGCCCCTGTTATTACAACATACATTCATGTAAAACTTAACGTAACTTAAGAATATAAACTTAAACTTAACAAATAGCTAGTCAGGTAGGCAAAGTAGTAGCAGTAGTTTTTAACAGTGGATCTACGATATATTCAGTGTCTTTAGTTGTAATTTATTATTTACTCATTAACAATTTCATTAAATTACTTCTGAATGTCGTAACAGTCTTTTCTAATTCTTCAACCTGTGCTTTGAGTTTGATGTTCTTTTCAGCCAGTTCTTCGGCCTCGTTTTCTACTGCCATCTCTTTCAGTTTCCTTTTAAACCTCGACCTCCTTGAAGCCTCGTTGTTTTTGTCACGCATTTCACGATACTTCGATCCTTCTGAATCGATTAATAAATATTCTGACGAATCTGAAGATATGGAGGAAACTCTTGATTTTGGTGGCCGACCTCGTCGATTCGTCTTGTTCAGTTCTTCCAAAATGTGCCTGTTTATTTCCATGTCCAACATCATCCTTTTTGTCTTGCCACTACGCGATGTTTTTTTGTGGGAAGGTGGGACATAATCTTCGTCATCATCTTCTTCTCTTTTTATTCGCCTCTTTCGAGGAGAAATCTTTTTGTTTGATTCTCTTTCCTCTTCTTCGTCTGGAGGTAAAGCATAATTATGAGTTTCTTCGGGTGATAATGATGAGTATGATAACTGTGATTTTTCAGATTGTTCTTGAGGCTGTGTGGTTGTACTGGGTGGAATCTCTTGGATGGTAGGAAAGAGATCATTTGCAACTGCCTTAATGTCCTGAAAAATAATACCAAATGTATAAATATTAAATTAAGTGCAAATAGTTTTAAAATGTATGGTTAATTTTTTGTGAATTACTTACCTCATCATTGATATAATTTAGTATATTGAAGTCCCTCTCACAGTCGAAATTGAGAGTATCCATAATATCTGGTGTTTGTATACCGTCGATATTGTTGAACTTTTGTGAAAAATCAAACCTTAGAGCTGGTGTAGATTCCCTGCTGCTTTCTGGTGTTGGAAAATTAGCTGACGACGTAGTTTCAATCATTTTTGGATCTTCAGTAGTCATAAACGTCTCAGTATTTAAATAATCACAATTACTGGTCTTAAATTCAGATTTAACAGGGGCTAATGCTGACTTTTTATTATAAGGAAAATAATCTACATCGTCCGGAGACAAGACAGTAGTATAGGAGTCTAAATCCGGACTGTTGGTTACTATGCTAGTATTATCGTCGGAGCTTTTTGCAGATGTATTTGAGCAATAAGAGATTAAATTACTTGCAACATAGCTTAGTGCTCCGACAGGGTACGCAATATTTTCGTTTATAAGTACGAAGTTTTCGTGATCATTTGTTTCACGTTTTATTTTATAAGCTGTTGGATTCTCCATAGTCAGAATGGTTTTATCGCAACCGACATTTATTTGGCGATCAAAGTCAAATGGCGCCTTATGTTCTGAAAAGAATAAAAATTAATTAAAATTTATTGTCATTAACTTTCGAATTTAGAATTGTTCAAATTAACGAAACAATATGAAAGAGTTTTTACTTATCAAAGCAATTAGTCAATTCATTGGAAATTTCTATTTTTAAAAAATATTTGGAACAATTCATATGACCTAGAAGTTAAAACAAACTAGTTCTTTTGTTAGTTTAAAAAATAACAATTTAAAACTTTTTAGTAAGTGTAGGTACATATAAAAATAAAATAACGGTGTCATCCTCAGTAGAAAGGCTCCTGGAACTACAGAAATTTTTAGGAAATTAATTTCAAATCCGAGAATACCTTTTAAAAAACTATAATTAAATAAAACTACAAACCTTTCACTTAAAACTTCTTTCTTTTTCTCAATCAAAGGAACGAAGTGTTCCCAAAATATTTAATAGAACCTAAAAATAAATTAAATACACATGGGCTCTTGGTGCGTAATAAATAAAATTATGTAAATTTTTGCGACGAAAATGAGAATGACACCAACTAATTTGTGAAGAAGAAACCCTTATAGGAATTGTTTGATTCATAAAAATTTAACTTACCAAATATCGGTGTGTTTAGTTCATCCTGACTGCTTTGTATATTTTGTGATGTAGGTACAGTTGTTGGTTGTTTGCAATATGTACTTAGATCGGAAAATATTTCCATGTCTAATTGCAGACTTGGTAATGTGGGACTTATTTGGGGACTGGTTTGATCGTTGATGATTGTCATTGTATGTGAAGACTGAAAACAAAAATTAATTATAATGTAAATTAAAAACAAAATAACATTCAGATTAATGAAAACAACTTAATGATCTGTGCAATACCCTTACTGTTAATACTGTGATTTTTGTCCAGGCACCCAAGTTTAATTCAGTTTTTAGCTTTAAAAAGGGCACGCTGGTTTGTTACAAACCATTTTTTAGTTTAGATTTAAAAAAATTAAATAAGTTATTGGAATGAAAGTTATTTATTAAATTGTACAAGTATATTATTACAGTGAAGGCAAGTTAAATAATTGCCTGTCATTGCAATACATACTTGGTAAGTTTTGTCTGAAATGTTTAATTGGGTGGCACTGTTGTCTTTTGTTTTGTACTGGGCCCAATGGGTAGACTTCTCGAGAGGTGCGGAATTTTGCATAATAGGGTTTGCAGAGGTCATACGACGCTTCTTCAATTTCTCGCCATGAAGCACATGAGAGGGATTCAACAGCGTTTCGGACCATGATGCAATAAACTAAAAAAAATAGGTCAAATAAACACTTTTTTGTCAATACTTATGTATTTTCTATATGAATATAGCCCAATCTGGAAAGAGTTACAGAGCTATCTTGTTTGCTGATTAATTTTCCCCTTCCCATACCATGAGAAGATATCCACTACATGTTAAAACTTACTGATTACCTGTTCTGTAGATTTTTTCGACCTTAAAAATTACAAAAGAAAATGTATTAATATCTGTTACTAATTACCATAACTAAGAACATTAGGATTGTAACTACAACAAAATAGATACTGTAGGTAAAACTCCAATATGTTTATATTTTGTATTTAAGTTGTATTAAGTTTTCACAAAATACCATTACTAACAGTTGACGGGAGGTCTTACCATATTTACTGTTGCTATTGTATGACAATTAAAGGCAAATCTTTTTCGTTATTGTTAAAAATACAGGTCTTAAGTGTAAATGTAAAAATAATTAAATACATGTAAAATTTGCCTTTAACTGCATAATTTTTTAAAAATCTATAAACAAAAAGAAAAAAGTGCTCGTGTATTAATATCACCAGTTTTTTTTTTTCGAGGATGTCTGTAAAGGTTTATTGGCTAAAACAGATATTAAAATAATATTATGTTGTTTTCAGAAACAGAAAACGGAAAAGTAACGAAAAGTTACCCTTAACAACATAATAATCACTTCTGAAACTCTTTCAATTTTGCGACTTTTTAAAATCTTAGTCCATTAAATGTTAAAAGTGATACTTACATCTGTGTTGTTGCTGGCTGAATTAAAAATTTTGCTTTTTAGGGATTCACCACTGGGAGAGTAAAACAGCTTTTACGACTCCCGACCTAAAAGCATAACAGAGTGGTACTGCACTGGAATTTTGTATTTATATACACACATACATATATGTATGTGCACTAGTGCGCTTGAGCCAAATGCAAGAGAAAATATCGTTCACAAATATCTTTTATCTAAATTCATCATTACAGCCATATACAGAAAGTGTTATTACAAAATTATTAATTAATAGCATCACATATTTAAGTTAGCGTTCACTTAAATTTGGGCCTCGGTAATTTTGAAAATTTCTCGAAAATTCTGGAAGCGCAACGATTACATCATTCTAGAAACGAACGGCATTTTCTAGAATTTTCGGGAGTCCTTATATTTTCCCCTTACATTCAAGCATTAAAAAATTTAAAACATATCGACCATATATTAATTCATTAAATGTTATCTTGTAATATCCTGTGAAGCACCTCTCACGTGCCGATGACGTATAACAATCAAGGCCACCGTAAGTTCGCAAGTATTTTACTACGAAATACTTTTTTTTTTTTTTTAAACATTTTCTCTACTGATTCTTATGACTAAATTCATTTATTTCAAAATTGGCTACTGTTAAATAAATTTCCTAGTAGGTACATGAAACAAAAATGAAACATACTGCCTACCTTCAAAAGTTTAATTTTCACTTTTCGTCAATAAAAGTTGGTTCAATAGACGCCTTATGAATAAATTTGTGAATTAAAACCCTTTTTTGCGTTTTCACTCGAAAAAAAACTTTTCTTAGCGATTTTGTTCACAATTTATATTATTGCACCACTTTACGCCACTTGCGTCACGTTAATGTTGATTCCGGCCGTAGGAAGGTCGTTTAAAAACGTTCCATTTCCACGCGTTTTTCGCATCTTTGTCTGGAACATTCAAGAGGTTTTCTATCTCGTTTTAGAAACTCGGGGTTGGCTATAATGACGTCATCGTCATCCAATCGCGTTCGAAAACGATAGCCATCCTTTCGTACCAGGAAAATTCCCTGAGTCACTTCAAAGTGACTTGCGAATTATCATTCCGAACAAATTGGTGTTTAGTGCATGTTTTCACTTGCAAAATTGATTCTGAGAATAAGCGATTGACGGTATTTTTGTATCATTTACATCTGTTTAAGACTCGGAAAGCCGAATCGAAAACTATAATTTTGAATATGTAATGCTTCAAATTGTACCTAGGTACTGTTTAAACAAAATTAATTTCGATACTTTTAAAAATATCAAAATTCCAAAAAGAATCCCTACAAGAGCGGTTAATTTTATCTAATTTAATATTGGGAGTACTTTATTTGCGAAAAACATACCTATAGAATACTTATTATAGACATTGTATAGGCCTCAAGAAAATAAGTAAATTCAAAAATATTTACTTGGCTATATATATGAATATTATACTTGCATAGGTGATGATTTATTATTAAGTAGCAAAATCTAATTAAAATTATAATTACCTCATGTTTTTCTTTTCAATTCTTCATTAAAATAAACGACAGACTCCATACACTTTTAAAAGACAACTACAAACTGTTTAGTGTTGAGAATTGAGAAACAAAACAGACGGGATTTGATCGATATGGGGGTTAAAAACAAACTACGTGTTTGTTTACGGTTTGCAAAGCTCGTGTCAGACGTAATAGGTAGGAAAATTGTAAACATCTACTATCCCCTACATTCCTAAACACTTCCTTTTCTACTTTATATCTGTCTTAGGAAATTATTATTTTTATTTTTAAAAACAGGCTTTTTTATTTTAAGAATAATTTTCTAAGAATTTAATGTACCTATATGCTAATTATACCTACTTACTTTTTGAGAAAATGCCAAAGAATTTCTCTGCACTAATTATCACAGATTTTCTGGTTCTTGGTTCGTGACAATAACATTTAAATTCACGCCATGTCTCCTTACTTCTGATTGGTCATCAAGTGATTATAAACATTTGACTGAATCTTTATTAATACTTAAATTATATGGCTATTCATACATATTATATATGTACTCAGACATATTTACATGTTTTCGGATTTGTCTGGCAGTTTTTGTAAAAAAAAAGCTGACCAAAAATTTCCAGGTTTTCTAAAGATGTTATTAAAGTTATAGCTTAATATGGGAATTTTTGAAGAAATTTAAAATTTTATAATTCTATCAATTTCGCCTCCTTGCAGTAAAATGGTTTAAAAATTTCTCAGATTTTCTCATGACCATGTTAATCGTAATTTTTCCCCCTAAATTTCCACCCTTAATGGAACACCCGGTTTGATCTTCTATTATATATATTCCTTTAATAATTATTTTGTTAAGCTGCGTTAGTTTGACTAATAATTTTTTGACATTAAATAGATAAATAGGGAATTTAAATATAATTAAAACTCGTAAAAATGAAATACTTTTATTTTTAATATTATATGTATATTTAGGTATGCATCAAAGTTCTGCCCTATAAGTATGTATATTTTTTGTTTATAACACGATGATGTTCACATCCCATGCGAACAAATCATCCTATTGCTCTATTCATATAGTCCTTTCGTACGTTATCTACCAAAGAAAACGATCTATCATATCATTACAACAAACTAGTGGTAAAATTAACTATATTTTATTTACATAGTATTGTTATTTAATAACAAAAATCTCTTTTTAACAAAATAAAAAATCTCTAATTACATTGTATAATGTCGACAAGATACTTCAAGTTTTTTATTCTTATGCATAGGATTAGAAAATTTTGTAGATTCTTTTCAAAAACAAATAAAATATTAATACGTCGTTTATGTAAATACCAGTTACGAACACGTGGCTTATTTACGATAATAAAATAAAAATCGAACTCAATTTTACATCGTCGAAAACAACTTCAAAATTTGCTAATCCTTGTTCGATATTGTTGTTTATCACAATAAAGTAAAGCAGGTATATCATGTGCTAGGTATTTCTAAAATTTAAAAAAAATAATATTCCGAAAAACTTCTGAAAATACTGGATTTTGTATACTTTAGTATACAGTTTACGAAATACTGTAAATAACACTGTTATTATTAATTAGGGAGATACACTGATTGGAAGTTATTTTATTTACTTATTGCCTGTATACTATATACTTACATAGCGTAATTTGTACATATTTTGGGAAACCACTGTATATAAAAATTATAAAACAAAAACGTAGGAAAAATACCAAAGAAGGTATTTACAAATACAAAAATTTTGGACATAAAAACCCACTTCATTAAAATGAATAATATCTAATATAAGTATCTTACAGGATTACAAACGCATCATGAGCCATACAAAAATATGAGTGGTATTTTAATTAGAATAAAAAAACAAAGCAGAGTTAAGCAAGTAGTTCCAGTCCTTTGAATTTCCAAATGTAATCGAGCTTCAAGCACTTTAAGTAATATTAAACATCTTTTTTTAGGGCTTTGCTCAGCTCTGATAAATATATCATTTTAGTCATGTCGAAAGAGCGCTAAGAATGAAAAAATATGATAAATTACTTCTTGAAGCTGAATTGTTATAACCGATTGGAACGCTTTTAGAAAACATTTAAGTGGCACAATAATTATAAATGCATTCTAAAGGTGTACAAAGTACACCCTCAAAATTCCGTTTTGATTTCTTTTTTAATTCTCACAGCACTTCCTTACTCTAATGCTGGCAGTGAAGTATGCATTAACGATTGTTCTGTTTACGAAACATTTTTTTAATGGTATTTATATTATTTATTATTTTACTTATGTTAAAATATTTAATCAATATATATAACACATACCAAGAGCTAGCTTATGTATCTAAATCACAAATTAAATATTATTGTTATAACATAGAAATTAATTCTCATTAAAAAAAATAATGTATGAGAAAGAATGTATTTGTATATCTGGAATGTTTGTGTTGTTAAAACATAAGTTATATTCTCGAATAAAAAAAACATACAATTATGTTATAGTATATAACAGTTTTTCAAAATAAAGGAAATAAACAAATTAGTTTTATATTCGTTAATTAAGCAGTTAATTGAACATTTAATGTCTTAAGCCAGCTCTTGGAGAGTTTAATATATTTTTGGTAATTCTTTAGTGATGGAATACAATTACATTAATTAATACAGAATGGTCTAAATACCAGTGGTACAAAAAAATCTAATCAAGAGAGATCAACGACTTCACTTATAAAAAAAATTGTGAATGCCAATTGCAGACAAAACGCAGTTTCTAGAAATTACATTTCTAACTCTACAACAAAAAAATACCAATATTCATTAAAAATTAATAATAAAAAAAAAATATGTAACATAAAACAGAAACTGAAACGTTAAATTTCTCAATAAATATAAATGTATACATGTATATAACAACATTAATTATAGAGGTATAGTTTAACCAAAAAAAAATTACTTTACAAAATGTCTTGGAAATTAAATCCTGAATCGTTATCGAAGCTGCTCAACAGTTCTTGGTCCGTAAATCCAGAATCGGTTGCAGATAAATTCTCCAAAAAGTCAAGATTAAAATCGTTTGATGAGCCAAAGTTCCCTAACGAATTAACTGAATGATTGTTATTTGAATGACTACTGGTAAGTTGATTTTGAGCATTTTGTAGCATATGAGACTGTTGCAGGCTTTGAGTTGATAACGATAACGATTGCGATTGCTGCAAGCTCATATTTGTTACTGAAAGCTAAAAGAAACACATTTATTAACTTATATTAATTAACTTTTATTAAATGATAATGATTTACCTGATTATTGGTATTCTGCTGCATGATACTTTGATGCTGATGTATTTGGTTGAGCATTTGCTGGTTCATACTGGTCATCTGAGATAAGGGTCCCCCTTGACTCGCTTGTACTTGATTTATTGGGTGCTGGTTTGGTCCCATATTGCCACTAGATACCATTATTTGTTGCGCCCGCATCTGCTGCTGTTGTTGTAAGTTCGACACTTGTATGTTACCCATGTTCATGTTGAACCCTTAACGAAAGATAAAACATAATGGTTAACAAAATACATACGTAACATATTCACATAATTAGGATATTTAAAATACCTTGGTGTTGGAAATTAGATCGCATTTGGGGATTTAGGTTTGCATTTTGTTGTTGTGACATTAATATTTGTCTCCATTCTGCATTACTGTGCTGGGACAGAGGTTCTGGGTTACCCATGGGTGCTTGTTGTCTTGGATACATCCCTCTAGCAGACATGTGCTGCTGCTGCTGTATCATGTACATATTTTGGGGTCGAATCATTGGTCCTACAAATTAAAACATTGGTTGGGTTCGGTTAATCTGAAGACTGGAAAACTTTGGCAGTTTTGTAGAACACAAAATACCTCAAACTATAAGGTCACAACAAGAGAGTTCTCTTAAGTCTCTGAAGAAGGTTACATTTTAGCGATTTAATGTTCTTTGTTGGGTTAGGGTTAGGCACTGTTCAATTATTTTGTTCCAATATGTAACATACCTGAGGGTGGCATCGGTTGGGGCATTCGTCTAATACCCGGTAAACTTGAGGGGTATCTGTTTTGCAGACCTTGCATTAGAGTGGCGCTCGTTTTGTAGTCAGGGGGCGGCGGTCTAAGCATTTGCTGTTGTTGCATGGCAACCTGTTGGTTTCGGAGAAGTTGTTGTTGCTGCTGTTGCTGTTGAAGTAGTTTTTGATGTTCGATCATTTGCGGGCTCATATGCCTCGTGCCCATATTAGCCACATTGGGTGTTTGACACACTTGACCACCGGGACCCATTTGGTTTGACATTCCTTTAGAACCAAAAATATAATTATATATTACTTCTTTAACAGTTATGCGTTTAATTATTTTCTTACCGTTTGCTGCTGCTCTTTGGCGAAGTGTTTGTTGTGTAAAATTGATAGTTTGGCTTTGTGACATGGAAAAACCATCTCCCATTGCTCCCAGTCCTAGCCCACCAGGACATGTGGACACTGGCATGCCACCCTGAGACGACATATTTCCTGGATTCGACATAGCAGAATTACTATTGATGTTACTGTTATTGTGCATTCCTCCACCCATATTTCCTGGGTTGTTGCTTGCTAAATTATTCGAGTACGGAGAATTTTGTTGTTGCTGGTTAAGGTTATTATTTCCCATAGTTTGTCCGAGATGTGTTTGTGTTTGTTGTTGGGCAGACATGCCGCCCATTGTGTGCTGATTACCCATATTCGCCTGGTTAGCCATACCCGGTTGTCCACCCATATTAGACGATTGCTGTTGTTGTTGTTGCTGGGCAGATGCCTGTTGGCCGGCTGAATTTGAGCTGTGGTGATTCTGTTGAGCGTTTTGTTGTGCGTTATGACCCATTGTTCCGGGGCCATTTTGGCCTTGGGCCGTTTGACCAAAGTAGAGACCCTGCTGGGCAGCTACCGTGACGGTACCCTTTATGTCCCCTGTTAATTGCAGGTGCTGGCCTGCTGACACCTGCAATAAAATTTGTGATAATTTTTTGTAAACCAAGTACCAATTATGAGACTACATTAATTTGTAATGGTTATATTGCATTTAAGTCTAGGAAAAGTAAAAGTTTGCTTCAACATGAAAGGACAATTAGCGCCTACGTTTAAAAGGCTTGTGGGCCGACAAAAGCTGAAGTTGCGACCCCTTTTAATTTTTAATTAATTCACACGAAGGACCACAGTAAATTACATGTGTATTGTATGTCATAAGTACACGATCCACACACGTAGATTCTGGTAAGTGCAAAAGTGTAACCTTTGTTGGAATTGAATCCAGTTCGTTAACACTTGTGTACTTCCTGTCGTGGCATGTATTTGTTTTACATGTGCTATCTTCATACGAATAATATGTTTGTTAATACGTATACATTGCAACATATGTATCTATGTACTATAATCTGTATATAAATAAGGATGTGCTGTGTATCGACATTATTGTGTAATAATTAATCTTATTATATACACACATCTGCAGGTAGGTAAAGTGATGTTGCCATTATTACATAATACGCGTACAATATATAGATACATGTGTAAAATTACTGTAGGTACATATGTACCATATAGTTCTTCTGGCACTGTGGCAAATTTAATTGTGTCACTTATTTAGTTCGAAAACTGTCGTTCCTATTTAAAACCAAAAGCATATATATATATGGGCATTTCCAATACATTATACATAGTCTATATATTTTAAAATTTGCTTTACAATTAGATGTATTATCATACCGTCTGTATAATGGAATTGGGAATGTCTGTGTTTGTCATAAATAGGAGTGAGTGGGCACCTACGGATTTGCTACGTGTGCCTCACTGTAAATGTTATTACAATTACTGATGATGGTACTTTTTGATTTCGTCATTTCCTCTTGATTTCATTTGTTTAGCTTCCTTTTACATTTAATGTTGTTTAAATAAGATTTGAAACTATAATTTGTTTATCACTGATGTCCTTAAATTATTTAATGAGATGGAAAATATTCAAAAAAGAATTAATTTTATGGCACAGAATATTTTTATTTAGGTATATCGAATTGTATTTGATTTTAAACTTTTTTTTCCTAATGTGTCGTCGTTAGGAAAAACTGTACCAACTACTTTCGCTTTACCCTACTTAATTCTTTTTATTAGAAATTATATCTAGAACAAAAACGAGACCTCGGATCTCTGAAAAGTTGGCGATATGATTAATATGCGGGCTCACAAACACCTACTTAGTACGTGATAAATAACTACAATAGATCTTGCACTCTCTATAAAAATGTCTACGTAGTAAGTGTCCTCGTAAACGGAAACGTATCCTTACATGAAGTGATGTATGATTCCCACGCAATTCTTCTATCAAATGTACCTCTTATTTCGGTAATTGTTACAGACATTAAATACATCACTTTTAATTTTAATTTCTTGTATGCATTTTGTGTACTTTTTGTACAAGTTATCGATTTCTTTAGCAGAACAAGGCGCTTTGTTGTTTTTTTCTTTTTGAGTTAGTATAATGTTGAAATAAATTGCATTAATGGTTACAGACGCGAAAAATTATAATTAAAGGCGATTTAGAATGCACGTTTGTTGTGTTGGGATTAAAAAAATGAGTGAAAAAGGATAAATAAAAATCCGGAACTTCGTCGAGCGGCTTGTAGGCGTTCGTTGTGGAGTATTCGAGAAAACTCGACTAGAGCTAATTAAAAGAAAAAAAGGAGAGAGCTGAAAATGTATGGCATCAACGGATACTTTTCCCACATGTAATAAGTAGAAAGTCAAGTACAGTCACATGTACAAAAAGCGATTGGAAAGCAAATTGACAATGGGAGAAAAGAACTTCGAAACTATGACCGAAACTTCAGTTTACAGTAAACATTATTTTGTGATCTTTGCAAGCTCTTGAAATTCGATTTTCAAATTTTTAATGTAATAGTACAAAGGCAAGGACATCGAGTATGCCTAACAATAAAATAACCTGTGGCGAGTTTATTGGGTTACAGTTGTTGCTTTATTATTAGTGGGACGTATTGTATATATTGCTCGGTTTACGTGACGTTATAAATGTATTACTATTTTACTGTTAGCACAAACCCTGTTATTAGTTAGTGCAAGAGTATATAAAAGCACGTAGATCAAATACGCGCACGAAGGGGCACGCCCCGTTACAAACCTCCGCCTCCGCCTCTTGACGATGTAGTAACAGAAGAGCAGAAGAACCAGGCGGTGGTGATGATGATGATCAGTGTGACCGACTTTAATAACACAGCAACTCGAAACCGCGTAAACTCCAGAGATTCTTCCACCGTTCTAATTCAAAATTTTCAGTCGTTAAATTTCCATGATGGCCAGAGGAAGAAGACCAAAATTATTTGAATATTTTTCTAATTTTAGAAAAGTTGAGGGTGAAATATACAAGGGTTTGATAAAATTTATGATGAATTGCTGGAGAATTTATTTTAGAGCCCTGATAAAAATGAAATTAATTTATGTCGTTTGTATCAAGGACAGCAGGAAAATCATGCACACAATGCATTCGCAATAAATAAATAAATAAATAAATAAAACTGCACCGGTATAAACAACAGAGCTCTTTAAATTTCCGGTGTGTACACTTAAACAAAATATTATCGTTCTTGGAGGTTACATTATACGTGTCATGTTTTTAAACATTGTCTTTATATAAATATAGAACCTGAAACTTTATACCAATGTAATATGAGGAATTTTGCGACATTAATAACGCTTAATAATTTAAACGGAAAAAGAAACTGCAACACAACAATTTTCATTGCTGGTTCCTTTATTAGAATTATAATAATAACTGAAATTTACTGGGAAGTGGGAACCATCATACCTATAAGACCTAAAAAGCTTTCTGTTGTTTCTTTTTGTGGGACATACTGTAGGTACACTCATTTATGCCTCCCTGTTCCCCAGGATATCAGTTTAATGAAAATAACCAGACGAATGGTATTTTCCGCCGATGAGGGTTTAGATTCGAGAATATAAACATGTTTATTGCTTATAGGTACTAGGTATAGCAGGTACAGGCGAAATGAGTATTACGTTTGAAATCGAGTTGTTACGGACGATTTACTTCCGGAGATTCCGTTAGACGTAACGGGTTGGACGTTGTGTCGGTTAAGATATAGAAAACACCATCATAGTAGCTGTACTTACGATAAAACGTACTTGAGCACATCTCAAATCTAAAAAAAAAAACAGTTCTGAACTCAACCCCTACAAATTTATTGATACGCTATGCACTAGGAATTATAAAGTTTCCCTTTCTGGTTTTTTATTGAAGAATTATGAGAACCCTAAAATCCATCCCCAAAATTTTGTGTTGTGATCTGATAAATTGATCACTTATACAACTTTACCAATACGAATGAAGGATCGATTGTGAGATATCTCGAACATAAATTAATAATTATTCGATTTCAAAGCCGATGTCTCATATCTTCGTTCAAAGGTGAAGGGAAAAAGCACACACTGCATCAAGTTAAGAGTCGTTTTCTTTCTTTGTATGCTAATCAGACTTCAGACAGGTCAAGTCGTCGAAGTTGGCCACCAGCACCAGTTTGTCGTTTACGATACTGGTCTCGTCAGACTAATTAAAGAAAAGGATATGAAACTTAAAACGCAGCAGTATAGCTTAAGCTCATTTCTTTTTATTCCTTTTTCTGTCGACTCTTCGTTATTGCTGCTACTTGATAAGATAACGAAAGCGAATAAGTTCTTTGCCCTGTATTGTTACTGACGTGAATATTAAAATCTGTATGTAATATATAACGTCCACTTCTATTATTTTAGTCTGGTGTATTCATATACAGGGGATCGTTTGTTCTTCGTTATAATAATAATAATTAATTAATAATCAGGCGTAGAACGATTGTTAAAAGCCCTTGAAGTGATCGAGTTACTCATTAAGGATTAAGGGTACACTATTGTATGTGTGAGTCACAGTATGCAATCGTTTATAGGATATTTGTTAAAAGTTTTTGAAAGGATTATTGAGTTACTCATTAAGGACTAAAAAGGTCCAGTACTCTATGTGCGAGCGCCACTGTTGTATGTGTATACTTTATGCAATCGTTATGTGCAGAAAGCCGTATTGGCCAAGTTGTTTGCGCACAATCAATACCCCTATAAACGATGGACTTTGCAAGGAACAATATGATGTTGTATAACTACGTTTAAATATAAACTCATTAAAATACATTTTTGTGTTTCCAATTCTGATACGAAGTATTCCAGTATAACTTCCACTTAACCTGTTATAAATAGTTACAGAAAATCAATTGTTGCCTTGAGGACTTTATATTTGTAATTTGGCTTTCTCATTAGAAATGCATATTAACAGGAAGGGAATCTTTAACATGCGAGTATCTACTCTGTATTTTGGAAAATCTTCCTGGTTACTACCTGAATACGATTCAGATTTATTTAATGAGTGCTTTAGTCTTTTACTAAAAGATGACTCTAATTTTTGGAAGACACTTAGTAATTTCAACAATGTCTAATATAAAAATCTGGGCCAGCACTCAAGAACTCTGTAGATCCCCAAGAAAAGAGAGTTATCAAATGAAATGTATAAACATATGAGTGAAATCTCTAATAGGTCTCTATACACAGATGTCTAATAAGATTCAGATTTATTTTTTGAGTGTTTGAGTGTTACTAAAAGGTGACTTGTATTTTTGGAAGGCACTCATTAATTTCAACAATGTGTAACTATGTAATAATTTGGGCTAGCACTCAAGAACTCAGTAGATCCCCAAGAAAAGAGAGTTATCAAATGAAATGTATAAACATATGAGTGAAATCTCTAATAGGTCTCTATACACAGATGTCTAATAAGATTCAGATTTATTTTGTGTTTTTGAGTGTTACTAAAAGGTGACTTGTATTTTTGGAAGGCACTCATTAATTTCAACAATGTGTACCTATGTAATAATTTGGGCTAGCACACAAGAACTCAGTAGATCCCCAAGAAAAGAGAGTTATCAAATGAAATGTATGTATAAAAATTTGAGTGAAATCTCTAACAGGTCTCTATATACGTATATATAATATGATTCAGATTTATTATTGAGTGTTTGAGTCTGTTACTAAAAGATGACTTTTATTTTTGGAATGCACTCACTAATTTTAACAATGTGTACCTATGTTAAAATTTGGGCTAGCACTCAAGAACTCAGTAGATCCCCAAGAAAGAGAGTTAACAAATGAAATGTATAAACATATGAGTGAAATCTCTAATAGGTCTCTATACACAGATGTCTAATAAGATTCAGATTTATTTTTTGAGTGGTTGAGTGTTACTCAAAGGTGACTTTTATTTTTGGAAGACACTCAGTAATTTCAACAATGTCTAATATATAAAAATCTGGGCTAGCACTCAAGAATTCTGTAGACCCCCAAGAAAAGAGAATAAACAAGTGAAATGTATAAAAATTTGAGTGAAATCTCTAATAGGTCTCTATAACGATTTAATAGATTCAGATTTATTTTTGAGTGTTTGAGTGTTACTAAAAGGTGACTTTTATTTTTGGAAGCACTCAGTAATTTCAACAATGTGTACTATGTTAAAATTTGGGCTAGCACTCAAGAACTCAGTAGATCCCCAAGAAAGAGAGTTAACAAATGAAATGTATAAACATATGAGTGAAATCTCTAATAGGTCTCTATACACAGATGTCTAATAAGATTCAGATTTATTTTTTGAGGGGTTTGAGTGTTACTAAAAGGTGACTTTTATTTTTGGAAGACACTCAGTAATTTCAACAATGTCTAATATATAAAAATCTGGGCTAGCACTCAAGAATTCTGTAGACCCCCAAGAAAAGAGAATAAACAAGTGAAATGTATAAAAATTTGAGTGAAATCTCTAATAGGTCTCTATACACAGATGTCTAATAAGATTCAGATTTATTTTTTGAGTGTTTGAGTGTTACTAAAAGGTGACTTTTATTTTTGGAAGACACTCAGTAACTTTAACAATGTCTAATATATAAAAATCTGGGCTAGCACTCAAGAATTCTGTAGACCCCCAAGAAAAGAGAATAAACAAGTGAAATGTATAAAAATTTGAGTGAAATCTCTAACAGGTCTCTATATACATATATATAATATGATTCAGATTTATTTCTTGAGTGTTTAAGTCTGTTACTAAAAGGTGACTCTTATTTTTGAAAGGCTCTCAATAATTTGCGAGAGTTGAGACCTTCAACAATGTAATACAAAAATCTGGACTGACACTCAGGGACTCAGTAGATCCTCAAAAAAAGAGGGGACACTGACATATTGAATTTAATTGATAGCGCGATATCTACAGCTACCCGCTAAGAACTCAACGTTAAGACAACATTTTGAGAAATACGTTTACTTTCAGTCTAAAGTTCACTTGGTTACTTACTTTAATTTAAATCAATCAGTTTTTCATCATTTATTTTCCACATTTTAAAATTAAATCTAAAATTCGAATATTATCTTTTAAATGCATTTAATAATTTTTTGATGTCAACACTGATAATGGTCAACATTTATATATTTTTGTTCCACCATTGCAATAGGTAACATAGGTATGTACAAAAAAAAACATACATCCTTAGGTATACCTAAATAAAATGCAACCGTTGCGCATTTATATTTTTTTAGAGAACTGTTCGGGCCAATTATTTGCAACTCAATGGTATATAATTTGTAAAGTAATATTTTTCTTTGAGTTAACAAATTAAAAACTGAAGAAACTCACCTGTATATTTTGCCCTTGACCTTGTTGACTGATATGCAACTGTTGAGCTTGATTGATCTGAAGAGTCGGGCCTGTTGAGTTGTTTCCGCCGTTACAATTGCCATTGTTCCCTCCGCCAGGACCGGACGAGGGTCGTGGGGGGGTGCCCCCATTGAACCCGGCGGAAGCGCTGCCCGTGGATGCAGCCGAATTCGTGTTCGATCGAGGTAGATAACCCGGTCCTGGACTACTCCCCTCCGGGACTACCGTACGGTGAATACTGTTGCTTGTAAATACCTGAAAATAATTTTTTTTTTTCCGAATAAAATTGAATGTTCACGCACGCCACTGGAAGCACGCGATAAGTAACAGAAGTAAGCGTGCGTAATCAATTACTCAGTAGTTTCTTATCAACTTGTGGAAAAGTAGTTTTAATAAA
This sequence comes from Agrilus mali, assembly GCA_029378335.1. Lineage (NCBI taxonomy): Eukaryota > Metazoa > Arthropoda > Insecta > Coleoptera > Buprestidae > Agrilus > Agrilus mali. The sequence goes on along the minus strand of CM055663.1, from coordinate 8,608,092 downwards.
ACATTACGATAACTTCGGTTTCATGTGGAACGAAAACGATAATAAATTAATATTGTTTACAAATTTAGCAAGCAATGGAATCATAGCAAAATGCTATTATTAATTTCTTATTTGAATATATAGGTATTAAATTAACTGAAATCAATTATATTAGTTAGATGATAGATTGTATTTAAACTGCCAAGTTTATATTAATTAATTACGCATTTAGGTAATAACTAACAAATCGAGAATGTGAGTGAGAGTTATAATATATTTACCTGCGCCCTTTCTCTTCATGTCGTACTCGTTGCCCTGAAAGATCATTTCCTGTTTTATCATGTCGGGCGGGGTGAAGTTCGGGCTATTTTTGAAATTCGGATTCGACGGACTTCCGTATTCCCCTTGAAATTGGAAGTCTTGGTACGGAGATCTCGAGTTCAACGAACGATTATTGGGGTTGAATGAGAGCCCTATTTGGCTCTTATGCTGGTGCTGTTCGGCCATCTGTTTCAAAGTTTGTGCGGCAGGGCTTAACTCCGTCTTCGGGAATTCCATGTTACTGTAAAGAAGGAATTGATTGATTAAAACGATGGGGGTAATCTAAAACCCTGATTTTTTCCCTAGGTCAAATTCAAATTAGTTTGTCCTGACTTAGTTACCAATTTCAAGACGAACTAGTTTAGCCTAGGATGTGACAAGATGAACATTATCTTATTTTTGAATAAACTGGTTTTGCTTATGCAAAAGTCTTAACCAGAATTTTACAGAACACAAGGTACATATGTATTAATAGGTAAAAGGATTCGTTGTATGCAGGTGTCGCCTTTTGGTTACCTTTTGAACTCTACAGTTATGTATATACAATATTCAAACACATTATTGTATAATGAAAACTCAAGTAGTGATATAAATTCGTTTTCTGTATCATGTACAAAGGCAAAGTATATAAAGGTAAATAGACGCATAATGTGTCTTCTGTGTATCTACTTCATTTAAATTGTTAATGCTATCCGGTAGGTAACAAACATCGATTCAAATAATCGTAACCTTTCTTTGAAAATGTCCCCTGATACGTTCGTTCGCACTGTTAAATATATGATGAAAGATAACCTCATAGATATGCATGTTCCAGAACTTGTACCTACGTAGACACGGATTCACAGTAGGTAGAGAATGTGTCGTCAAAGATGTTTTAACTTATTCTATGAGCCGGTGGTGCAATATTATTTATAATTAGTGATGAGTCTACCGATATGAAAGAAGACATTAAAAAAATATCGGGTAGGTACTTATTTTTTCTCTTCAAAATAGACTTCGTAAGATTTTCCATAGAATTAAGTGTTCTTTTCAAAATGTGGGCATATTCTACAATAAGCGAGTGTCTACTTTCTTTTCATGAAGATCTATTCGTTTTAGTGACGAGCAAAGAAAGACCAAGACCAAGAATCGGATAGTCTTGGGCTTGGTCTCGGTCTTGTTTACACAGTCTTGATCTTGGTCTTGCTCAAATTCGTCTGGTCTTGGTCTTGCTTAATTTCGTCTGGTCTTGGTTTTAGTTTTGGTCTTGCAATAAGGTCTTAACGAACATTTTTCAAAAAATTTTGTAAACCTGTTTTCATTTGGCAAACATTTTTAAACCTAAATTAACTATCCACAAATTGAAAAAAAGTTCATTAAGATGTTATTGCTTCTTATAATTATTCAATCATAAAAAGATGGAATAAGATATGGAGTACTTTAGTGATGAGCAAAGCAAGACCAAGACCAAGACTCGGATAGTCTTGGGCTTGGTCTCGGTCTTGTTTACTCAGTCTTGGTCTTGTTCTTGCTCAAATTTGTCTGGTCTCGGTCTTGGTCTGGCTTTTTCGCAAGACCAAGACCAATTTTGCTCATCACTAATTAGTTTCTAGTATCAACTCAGATTTTTGTAATAAACGAGTGCTTTAGTAACAAAAAACCTCCAAAGTTTGCTACTAAAGAGACTTATATCTGAAAGTAAGATACTCAGTAGTGGACCAAAAATTCTTACACATGGATACAATACTCAAGAAGTGAATAGATCTTAAAGAAAAGAGAGGACACGTCTACATTTTTGAGTAAGTATCTATTAGTATGTTTATGCACTTCAAATGTGAGACCAAACTCAACACTCAACAACTCATTTAAAGTTGCCTTTAATCAGCTAGTTCCAGCAATTTCCAACTCTTTTTGCTTCTACAGAAAATTCTGAGGATTTTAAAAGATAGGTATAGACTTATCTGACATCAAGGCGACACCCTAATAAAATACATAACTAACATGTCTTGGTTGAATAAAACCTAGGTATATCACATATAACCTACCTGTATGAGATTCTGTTGTTTTTATTGACCATGGGTCCGTCGAAAATAGGCGGGGAATAGTTCTGATTGTTCTGGTTCGCGTTTTTGGCATTATCGTACACATTGTTGATATTCGTTGCGTTGGACGTGGCCGTAGAGATGCCGCTTTTAGTATCTTCAACCTTTAATCCGTTAACACCACCACCACCACTACTACCATTGTTGTTACCACCTCCCCCGATGTCATTGTTCACGTTCACATTCTTCTGGTCGTCGAAATCGAAGTCCTTCATCAACTCCGGATAATTACTAATGTCCGAAATGAGATCCTTGAAAGCATCCGAAGTGATAATTTCATCATTGGTGTCTTCCCCGATGAGGTCGGGGAATGCACCGAAACCGGCACCGTCCTTTTCCAAGGCGGCCGCGCACTGATCCAGGTCCGCGAAATCATTGTCCGGTTCTTGTTTCACGCACTCGACCAGGGACGAGGTGGACGCGTTGGATCCTGCGGTAGGATCAAGACGAACGTTAGACGACGCCGGCGTCGATGGGTTGGACGATTTCGGGGACGACACGTCGCTCTTAACCGAGGTGTTCGTGAGCGCCTTGACCGTAACGTTGGTCGAAATCTGTTGGGGTTGCGAATTGGCCGCGGACGTGGTGAACTCGAGCTGTTGCACGATTTCCACCGAAAATTTGGTGAGACCGTCCGCTTGGTGCTGAGCAGTGCCGTGCTGCTGGGTGGTACATTGCAGTTTGACGGGGGGTTCGAATGCGTCATGGCCGCTTCCGTCATGTTCCTCAGATGGACGTTTGAGGAACTTCTGCTGCTGTGACAAAAGAGAAAAGACATTTATAAAATTGTTTACATATATAAAGTACTTACATAAAGAATTTCGCAAATATTAGGACATTAAAATGTTTTTAATAAAGCTATCTATTTGTGACTAACTTTGATACAAAAAACAGTGGTCTATTCTTAAAAGGATATCTTCCATTATGAAGACGATTAGTTAGGTAGTTTCAAGTTGACCATTGCATGCAATTTCGAATTTAAAGTGTACACTGCAACGTATTATTTATCAGAAAATCTTTTAAATTTAATGTATTTTACTATTATGCTATTACTTTAATGTGAAATCAGTTCCTAAAGAAATGTCATCTAAAAACAAATAGAAATACTTGTGATACTGTTTTAAAAAGTCTCTATTTAGGTATTTTTTAGGTTTAGGGAACGTTAGGAACATAATATACAGAAAAAAATAGCTTATAGCACTAAAATATTATAATTTTTGTTGATTTTTTGAGCCTCGTTTTTTACCGTGTATAAGATAATAATTTTTTTTAATTTCTGTAGACAAAAAAATTTTTGAGCAAAGTTTGCCGCCCTAGGCTCTAGCCTATTCAGCCTGCTGGTAAATCCGCCACTGTCCTATACCTAAGTATTTAGTGTGGTGAACGTGGACTTACGTTACACACGTTTTGTTGTTGTTTGGTAAAATAAAACTAGAAAATAATGACGGAAAAGAGCTTTACTTCACAAAATACTTTTATACAACGGGTTGGGACAACTGATCATTCTTGACAGTATTAGGTACTACCAACGAAGAAGTTAACAATAAATTATAAATTTCTTTATAGTTTGTTGTTGAAATGGCTGTTTTTTAAACATTTTTTATATTGTTGTTAATGTTTGTTTTCACATCTTTACCTTGAAATAAAATAAAATTAATTATCTACCTCTTCAAAAATGCTATTTACACTATCATTTCTTTTTCCCTTTCGAAAAGAAAGAAATTAAACTAAATGAAAATCTAATAAATTAAATGGGTAAGATTTTTTATTTTAAAATCCCATATGATCTGATTAAATTTGTTTAAATGATAAATAAAAAGATTTTTTGTCAATTTCAATACGGTATATTGTATTTATTAGTAAAAAGTTAAGTTTTACAAGACATCTGATTGAATCATTATTGAAATTAATTGAACATTTCTCTGTTTAATTTAAGACACCAATGGCGCAAAAATGTAAGCAAATTATTTTAAGTGAAACTGTTTGTATTTTAATTTTTTAATTGGAGTGTACACTGGTCGAGTATTTGAAAAAATATGCGAAACTAAAGTTATTTTTATACTTAATGTTAATTTGTGTATTTTATTAATTCTTAATTCAGCGACTGAAGTGGTTTGTTTTGGAGTTCTGTTGTACTTGCAATGGAAGAACCTCACCCTTCTATTATTTTCGAATGAATTTAAACTAAAACTATTTAAAAAGTCAAAAAGTTCTTCCTACAGCTATCATAGGAATGATTATTGGGGTTACTGAGAAATGTAAGCGAATTCTTTAAAATGAAACTGCTTTTATTTTAATTCTACAATGATTTTGATTTGAGTGTACACTGATCGAGTATTTGAAAAAATATGCGAAACTAAAGTTATTTTTATACTTAATGTTAATTTGTGTATTTTATTAATTCTTAATTCAGCGACCGAAGTGGTTTGTTTTGGAGTTCTGTTGTACTTGCAATGGAAGAACCTCACCCTTCTATTATTTTCGAATGAATTTAAACTAAAACTATTTAAAAAGTCAAAAAGTTCTTCCTACAGCTATCATAGGAATGATTATTGGGGTTACTGAGAAATGTAAGCGAATTCTTTAAAATGAAACTGCTTTTATTTTAATTCTACAATGATTTTGATTTGAGTGTAGACTGATCGAGTATTTGAAAAAATATGCGAAACTAAAGTTATTTTCATACTTTATGTTAATTTGTGTATTTTATTAATTCTTAATTCAGCGACTGAAGTGGTTTGTTTTGGAGTTCTGTTGTACTTGCAATGGAAGAACCTCACCCTTCTATTATTTTCGAATGAATTTAAACTAAAACTATTTAAAAAGTCAAAAAGTTCTTCCTACAGCTATCATAGGAATGATTATTGGGGTTACTGAGAAATGTAAGCGAATTCTTTAAAATGAAACTGCTTTTATTTTAATTCTACAATGATTTTGATTTGAGTGTACACTGATCGAGTATTTGAAAAAATATGCGAAACTAAAGTTATTTTTATACTTAATGTTAATTTGTGTATTTTATTAATTCTTAATTCAGCGACCGAAGTGGTTTGTTTTGGAGTTCTGTTGTACTTGCAATGGAAGAACCTCACCCTTCTATTATTTTCGAATGAATTTAAACTAAAAAAAAAAAAAAGTTCTTCCTACAGCTATCATAGGAATGATTATTGGGGTTACTGAGAAATGTAAGCGAATTCTTTAAAATGAAACTGCTTTTATTTTAATTCTACAATGATTTTGATTTGAGTGTAGACTGATCGAGTATTTGAAAAAATATGCGAAACTAAAGTTATTTTCATACTTTATGTTAATTTGTGTATTTTATTAATTCTTAATTCAGCGACTGAAGTGGTTTGTTTTGGAGTTCTGTTGTACTTGCAATGGAAGAACCTCACCCTTCTATTATTTTCGAATGAATTTAAACTAAAACTATTTAAAAAGTCAAAAAGTTCTTCCTACAGCTATCATAGGAATGATTATTGGGGTTACTGAGAAATGTAAGCGAATTCTTTAAAATGAAACTGCTTTTATTTTAATTCTACAATGATTTTGATTTGAGTGTAGACTGATCGAGTATTTGAAAAAATATGCGAAACTAAAGTTATTTTCATACTTTATGTTAATTTGTGTATTTTATTAATTCTTAATTCAGCGACTGAAGTGGTTTGTTTTGGAGTTCTGTTGTACTTGCAATGGAAGAACCTCACCCTTCTATTATTTTCGAATGAATTTAAACTAAAACTATTTAAAAAGTCAAAAAGTTCTTCCTACAGCTATCATAGGAATGATTATTGGGGTTACTGAGAAATGTAAGCGAATTCTTTAAAATGAAACTGCTTTTATTTTAATTCTACAATGATTTTGATTTGAGTGTACACTGATCGAGTATTTGAAAAAATATGCGAAACTAAAGTTATTTTTATACTTAATGTTAATTTGTGTATTTTATTAATTCTTAATTCAGCGACCGAAGTGGTTTGTTTTGGAGTTCTGTTGTACTTGCAATGGAAGAACCTCACCCTTCTATTATTTTCGAATGAATTTAAACTAAAACTATTTAAAAAGTCAAAAAGTTCTTCCTACAGCTATCATAGGAATGATTATTGGGGTTACTGAGAAATGTAAGCGAATTCTTTAAAATGAAACTGCTTTTATTTTAATTCTACAATGATTTTGATTTGAGTGTAGACTGATCGAGTATTTGAAAAAATATGCGAAACTAAAGTTATTTTCATACTTTATGTTAATTTGTGTATTTTATTAATTCTTAATTCAGCGACTGAAGTGGTTTGTTTTGGAGTTCTGTTGTACTTGCAATGGAAGAACCTCACCCTTCTATTATTTTCGAATGAATTTAAACTAAAACTATTTAAAAAGTCAAAAAGTTCTTCCTACAGCTATCATAGGAATGATTATTGGGGTTACTGAGAAATGTAAGCGAATTCTTTAAAATGAAACTGCTTTTATTTTAATTCTACAATGATTTTGATTTGAGTGTAACTGATCGAGTATTTGAAAAAATATGCGAAACTAAAGTTATTTTTATACTTAATGTTAATTTGTGTATTTTATTAATTCTTAATTCAGCGACCGAAGTGGTTTGTTTTGGAGTTCTGTTGTACTTGCAATGGAAGAACCTCACCCTTCTATTATTTTCGAATGAATTTAAACTAAAACTATTTAAAAAGTCAAAAAGTTCTTCCTACAGCTATCATAGGAATGATTATTGGGGTTACTGAGAAATGTAAGCGAATTCTTTAAAATGAAACTGCTTTTATTTTAATTCTACAATGATTTTGATTTGAGTGTAGACTGATCGAGTATTTGAAAAAATATGCGAAACTAAAGTTATTTTCATACTTTATGTTAATTTGTGTATTTTATTAATTCTTAATTCAGCGACTGAAGTGGTTTGTTTTGGAGTTCTGTTGTACTTGCAATGGAAGAACCTCACCCTTCTATTATTTTCGAATGAATTTAAACTAAAACTATTTAAAAAGTCAAAAAGTTCTTCCTACAGCTATCATAGGAATGATTATTGGGGTTACTGAGAAATGTAAGCGAATTCTTTAAAATGAAACTGCTTTTATTTTAATTCTACAATGATTTTGATTTGAGTGTAGACTGATCGAGTATTTGAAAAAATATGCGAAACTAAAGTTATTTTCATACTTTATGTTAATTTGTGTATTTTATTAATTCTTAATTCAGCGACTGAAGTGGTTTGTTTTGGAGTTCTGTTGTACTTGCAATGGAAGAACCTCACCCTTCTATTATTTTCGAATGAATTTAAACTAAAACTATTTAAAAAGTCAAAAAGTTCTTCCTACAGCTATCATAGGAATGATTATTGGGGTTACTGAGAAATGTAAGCGAATTCTTTAAAATGAAACTGCTTTTATTTTAATTCTACAATGATTTTGATTTGAGTGTAACTGATCGAGTATTTGAAAAAATATGCGAAACTAAAGTTATTTTCATACTTTATGTTAATTTGTGTATTTTATTAATTCTTAATTCAGCGACTGAAGTGGTTTGTTTTGGAGTTCTGTTGTACTTGCAATGGAAGAACCTCACCCTTCTATTATTTTCGAATGAATTTAAACTAAAACTATTTAAAAAGTCAAAAAGTTCTTCCTACAGCTATCATAGGAATGATTATTGGGGTTACTGAGAAATGTAAGCGAATTCTTTAAAATGAAACTGCTTTTATTTTAATTCTACAATGATTTTGATTTGAGTGTAACTGATCGAGTATTTGAAAAAATATGCGAAACTAAAGTTATTTTATACTTTATGTTAATTTGTGTATTTTATTAATTCTTAATTCAGCGACGAAGTGGTTTGTTTTGGAGTTCTGTTGTACTTGCAATGGAAGAACCTCACCCTTCTATTATTTTCGAATGAATTTAAACTAAAACTATTTAAAAAGTCAAAAAGTTCTTCCTACAGCTATCATAGGAATGATTATTGGGGTTACTGAGAAATGTAAGCGAATTCTTTAAAATGAAACTGCTTTTATTTTAATTCTACAATGATTTTGATTTGAGTGTAGACTGATCGAGTATTTGAAAAAATATGCGAAACTAAAGTTATTTTCATACTTTATGTTAATTTGTGTATTTTATTAATTCTTAATTCAGCGACTGAAGTGGTTTGTTTTGGAGTTCTGTTGTACTTGCAATGGAAGAACCTCACCCTTCTATTATTTTCGAATGAATTTAAACTAAAACTATTTAAAAAGTCAAAAAGTTCTTCCTACAGCTATCATAGGAATGATTATTGGGGTTACTGAGAAATGTAAGCGAATTCTTTAAAATGAAACTGCTTTTATTTTAATTCTACAATGATTTTGATTTGAGTGTAGACTGATCGAGTATTTGAAAAAATATGCGAAACTAAAGTTATTTTCATACTTTATGTTAATTTGTGTATTTTATTAATTCTTAATTCAGCGACTGAAGTGGTTTGTTTTGGAGTTCTGTTGTACTTGCAATGGAAGAACCTCACCCTTCTATTATTTTCGAATGAATTTAAACTAAAACTATTTAAAAAGTCAAAAAGTTCTTCCTACAGCTATCATAGGAATGATTATTGGGGTTACTGAGAAATGTAAGCGAATTCTTTAAAATGAAACTGCTTTTATTTTAATTCTACAATGATTTTGATTTGAGTGTAACTGATCGAGTATTTGAAAAAATATGCGAAACTAAAGTTATTTTTATACTTAATGTTAATTTGTGTATTTTATTAATTCTTAATTCAGCGACTGAAGTGGTTTGTTTTGGAGTTCTGTTGTACTTGCAATGGAAGAACCTCACCCTTCTATTATTTTCGAATGAATTTAAACTAAAACTATTTAAAAAGTCAAAAAGTTCTTCCTACAGCTATCATAGGAATGATTATTGGGGTTACTGAGAAATGTAAGCGAATTCTTTAAAATGAAACTGCTTTTATTTTAATTCTACAATGATTTTGATTTGAGTGTAACTGATCGAGTATTTGAAAAAATATGCGAAACTAAAGTTATTTTTATACTTAATGTTAATTTGTGTATTTTATTAATTCTTAATTCAGCGACCGAAGTGGTTTGTTTTGGAGTTCTGTTGTACTTGCAATGGAAGAACCTCACCCTTCTATTATTTTCGAATGAATTTAAACTAAAACTATTTAAAAAGTCAAAAAGTTCTTCCTACAGCTATCATAGGAATGATTATTGGGGTTACTGAGAAATGTAAGCGAATTCTTTAAAATGAAACTGCTTTTATTTTAATTCTACAATGATTTTGATTTGAGTGTAGACTGATCGAGTATTTGAAAAAATATGCGAAACTAAAGTTATTTTCATACTTTATGTTAATTTGTGTATTTTATTAATTCTTAATTCAGCGACTGAAGTGGTTTGTTTTGGAGTTCTGTTGTACTTGCATTGGAAGAACCTCACCCTTCTATTATTTTCGAATGAATTTAAACTAAAACTATTTAAAAAGTCAAAAAGTTCTTCCTACAGCTATCATAGGAATGATTATTGGGGTTACTGAGAAATGTAAGCGAATTCTTTAAAATGAAACTGCTTTTATTTTAATTCTACAATGATTTTGATTTGAGTGTAGACTGATCGAGTATTTGAAAAAATATGCGAAACTAAAGTTATTTTCATACTTTATGTTAATTTGTGTATTTTATTAATTCTTAATTCAGCGACTGAAGTGGTTTGTTTTGGAGTTCTGTTGTACTTGCAATGGAAGAACCTCACTCTTCTATTATTTTCGAATGAATTTAAACTAAAACTATTTAAAAAGTCAAAAGAGGTTCGAGGTCTTCCTACAGTTATTACAGAAATAATTCTTGAGGTTATTTGGAAAGTTACAAGGGTTCCAGATGCATCAGTAGTATTCAGAATCTTCTGACCAATTGGAATCCCTACTACAAGGCGTTATTTGTTTTTAAATATCTGTTAATATTTATTCCTTTGGCCTTTAAAAAAAAATTGTAAGGACATTTCCATCTATGTCCTTTTGTCCTTTTTCGTTATCTACTACTTAAAATAATCTAGAAAATTGATACCTACTGAACATTTTTCCAAAGGAATATGTTTTGGTAAGAATTAAAAGAAAATTAAATAAGTGTTTTGTAACTAGGTCCTTGTCTTTGCAAAAATTTCTGTTTGTAGATACATTTATTTTATTTTACCTTGGCACCAGAAGACACTGCTTCCTCCAGTATTTTTAAAACAATTTAAAAAGTGAAGGAGTTGTAGATCTTCTACAACTGCAACGTTGGTTCTTGTTGTTATTTAGAAATTTACAACTTTTTGTAGTAGGGTTCCAGATGCATTAAAATATATACTCAGAATCTTCTGACCAAGTGGAATCACTACTATAAGGCATTATTTGCTTCTGTTTGATTTTAAAATGAACAACAATGGCGCAAAAACAAAAAAGCAAATATATTTAAAACGTTACTTTTTTTGTAAATTCTATCATGATTTTTACTGTACGTATCAATTTTCTGAGCTAAAACAACAAGTCTTTATTTAGTAACTATGTCCTCGCCCTTGTAGATAAATGCCTTTAATTTTACCTTGGTAGGAGACGATACTGCTTCCTCCAGCATGTTTTACAGCATACGATTTCGTCTACATAAATCCAATCACATCTTATACAGATATATCGGTGGCGATCGGGGACGCGACGACGCTCACGACGCTAACTACTTGAGACGCGACGCCGTGCGCCACTTTCACGTTTAATAACAGAACAGTCCGAAAAACAGCAGCAACCGCAACTATCGGACAGCGGACACCACCGGACAGTAATCGTCGCAAAGTCACTCAATAAATCGTATTCGTCGCTCATTATTATTACATACTATTATTGTTAAAGCACATCATGCGCCCGTACGAACTGTATCTAATAAACCGAGCAGTCGTGTTTAAATAAATAACTTTGCAACAGCACAGTTTAAAAGAGAGAATGAACACATGCGATCGTCGGTCTACCTATCCATATCTACGTACATATGTACATCTATCTGTATGTACCATACATACCTACCTATATAATTTATGTACTTATTAACGTTTTTAAATTCTAATACAATAACAATTGCTACATGTCAGTTAGTACCTAGTGGCAGTCATTTACGTGTAGTGTACTTTTGCAACAAAACCACGGACGACTCGACTCATAATCACACATACTTACTTACTTATACATTTATAAATACATAAGTAGACACGCGTGCACTTATTATTATTATGTACTATTGTACTGTAGGTATTTATATATGTATGTATGTGTGTGTGTCTAAATGTACGTGAAGCAGCAGGCGACAAACTTAACACAAACACACGTCGTTGTCGAAACAATAACCGCGCGCGCTATTATAATAAACATAACACATGCGTTGTGTTGTTTGTTGGTCCCGCGATTTCGAGGAGGTCGTGGTGGTGGTCGACGTCGCGACGTGCCGCCAGCCGTAGTTGTAGGCGTCGCCGGCTGTTGGCGTTTGGAATGATGCACAATTTGCAATTTCGATACCGTTCGCATAGTTTATTTTTATTTGATCGTTTGCACGTGTATGTGTACGTATAAGTGGGATAAATAAACACGGATCCGATTGGACTACTGCACGTTGCCGTCACTCGACCGAAGTCGCAGGAAGCGATCGGGGGTCCGACCTGGTCAGGTCCCTACAATCGCCGCACTTGAAATTCGGTCATTATTTCGCGCCACCATTCTATAGATAATCGAATGATCGCTAATTAGGGATACGTTCTTAAAGAATTTTCTAATTTATGTGTAACAGCCCGCAAAATTTCTCTTTTCGAGTATAAAATTGCTCTAACACTATCTATTAGCAATAACACATTTATTTTAAACATTTATTTTCTTTTTTGATGCACCATGTTGTTCCAGCTCAGAAAATTGATACACACACTCTGAAGAAAAGCACGGTAGAATGAGAAAAAAACTAACATTTTAAATATATTTGCTTTTTTGTTTTTGCGCCATTGGGGTTTATTTTAAAATCAAAGCAATGCTTTATAGTAGAGATTCCACTTGCACAGAAGATTCTGAGTATAGGTATATTTTGATACATCTGGAACCCTACTACAAAAAGTTGTAAATTTCTAAATAACAACAAGAATCAACGTTACAGTTGTAGGAAGGGTCTACAACTCCTTTACTTTTTAAATTGTTTTGAAAATACTGCAGGAAACAGTGTCTTCTGCTGACAAGGTAAAATAGAACAAATGTATCTACAAACAAATTTTTGCCAGAAAAAAATTTGTTTTTAAATTCTTACCGAAACATATTCCTTTGGAAAAATGTTCAGTAAGTATCAACATATTCTAGATTAACTTAAAATAGTAGATAACGAAAAAAGACAAAAGGACATAGATGGAAATGTCCTTACATTTTTTTTTTAATATCCTTACCGATGGCCAAAGGAATGAATATTAACAGATATCTAAGAACAAATAACACCTTGTAGTAGGGATTCCACTTGGTTCTGAATACTACTGATGCATCTCGAACTCTTGTAACTTTCCAAATAACCTCAAGAATTATTCCTGTAATAGCTGTAGGAAGACCTCGCACCTTTTTGACTTTTTAAATAGTTTTAGTTTAAATTGCTTCGAAAATAATAGAAGGGTGAGGTTCTTCCATTGCAAGTACAGAACTCCAAAACAAATCACTTTAGTCGCCTTAAAAGAATTAAAAAAATACACAAATTAACATTATACAAATAACTTTAGTTTAGCATATTTTTCCAAATACTCCATCAGTCTACACTGTATAATTAAAATAAAAGCAGTTTCATTTTAAAGAATTCGCTTACATTTCTCAGTAACCCCAATAATCATTCTTATGATAGCTGTAGGAAGACCTCGAACTTTTTGACTTTTTAAATAGTTTTAGTTTAAATTGCTTCGAAAATAATACAAGACATTACATCCCAGAAGGGTGATATTATACACTTATAAGTAGAGACCGGATTATATGCATTTGCATATTTGCATATGCATTTGCTTATTTCAGCCATTCTAAGCGGTAATAGCATATTTTACCTAAGATCTATTTATGATGCATATTATCGGTACATTTACAATATTCTTCCAAGTGCAGTGCACTCATCCTGTGTTCCGAAATGCGACAAAAATGGTTGTTGCGTCTCAATATTCAATTCATTTCTATTTGTATTTCTTCTGGAATGTTTATTTATTATTATAATGTAATAAATTGTCAGCATTTAAAAATGGAAAGTTCGGGCTCTTTTGAAAGTCATTGTTTGCAGACCGGACGTGACTATTTCTCATTTCTACATTTTATTGCATCCCAATATTGAATTCTTTTGTACGTATTTTCAGTTTCGTCTATTCAATGTTAAATGACCCCCAAATAAGGTTAATTGCCATTTTACATTACTTTACTTATTATTGCCTATCAAAAAAATACTCATTGTATGCTGATTTTGAAATAAAAAAATGTTATTGGTTCCTAAAATTTTTCATGTAATATTTCGCATATTCTGCCAATTTTCGTGCATATAACAAGCTCTTTATGTTGCATATAATCCGGTCTCTACTTATAAGTACAGAACTCAAACCCAAAAACAAACGATTTGAGTCGCCTTAAATGATTTTTTTAGGTTTTCTAAAATTTACAAATATAAATGTAATTTTAATTTCGCATATTTTTCCAAATACCATAGTCGACACTCATCGTCATTGTAAAATTAAAAAAAAAAGCAGTACCATTTTAAACAGGTTTGCTTATGTTTTTAGATCAAATAGGAACATGTTCAATTAATTTCAGTAATAATTCAGTCAGATGTCTTGTAAACTTTATTAGATGAACTTTTAAATCCTTAAATATATTGTATTGAAAATTATTAAATATATTTTTTTACCATTTGAATTAAATTGAAAGTAGGGTATTTTTAAATAAAAATAATTAGATTTTCATTTAGTTTATTTTTTTCCTTTTCGAAAGGAAAAAGAAGTATCTAATAGTCTAAATAAAATATAAAAATACGTATATAATTAATTTAATTTTATTCCAATATAAAAAAATTGAACAAACATAAACTAAAGCATAAAAAATACCGGCCAAGTGCGAGTCGAACTCGCGCACCGAGGGTTCTGTACAAACCTGTATTATGTGATGTAACTAAAAATTTAAGGTTTTCCGAATTTTTTCTTTATATGTGCTATAAAACATTGCTTCATGCCAAATTTCAAGATTCTAAATCGACTGGAAGTACCCTTTAGGTTTTAATTCCCTTGCGAGTATGAAATATGCGGCTTAAATTGCTGTTTCTTTTGATTGCGTTGACATAGAAGTTTTATTTTATTACAGCTTAAAGGTATTATAGACCTGAGTATTTGATACGAATTTCAATTTAATACCTCTACGCGTTCATAAGGAAAGGGGTAGTAACTTTACAATTATTAAAAATATTTTTATTATATGATGTAACTAAAAATTTACAGTTTTCGCAATTTTTCCTTTATCTGTGCTATAAGACGTTGCTTCGTACCAAATTTAAAGATTCTGAGTTCACGGGAAGTACCCTGTAGGTTTTGATTCGAAAATTTGCGGCATAAACGGCTGTATCTTTTGATTGCGTTGGCTTAGAAGTTTGATTTTTTCACAGCTCCAAGGGACAATAGACCTGAGTATTTGGTATAAATTTTAGCTTGATACCTCCACGCGTTCCTGAGAAAAAGGGTCTTGACAGACGAAAGGACAGCGAAGTGATCCTATAAGGGTTCCGCTTTTTCCTTTTGAGGTGCGGAACCCTAAAAATGTTTAAAAAACAGCCATTTTAAAATTAAAAAAAAAAAAGTTATTAAAACAGAATGATTGTAATACACGATTTCGAATGACATTAGAGAGACGAAATAAGTCCAATTTAACTTAGGTTTACCGAATAACTTTCAAATGATGTCAGGGTAACAGACAGGTGTGCCCTAAACAAATTAGAACTGCAGTGAGCAGTATATACGTATATCCAGATCAATATCGTGATTCCCTAGGTAGTACAGGGAAATGGGGAGATACATACATGTATGTATATTCATATGTGTATGCATTTCGAGAGCAGATATCTGTATATTAATTACAATTCTCCCTCTGTCTTTCTCAAACAACAAAATATTTGATTAAATTAACAACAATTAAAACTACAAAATGAAAATATACCGTCTGTCCATATCAGACGAAAGAATACTTAATCATTTCAATTTTTTTATTCATCCAGGTTTAAATTAATAGTTTCCCAAAAATTGAAAAATTCAGTATGTCATTAAGTTGCCAAAAAGTGTACCTACAAATCACTTTCCACATTCAGTTGAAATAAATAAACATAATTCATTTGAACTGTTATCTGATATTATTTCCTTCTTATCAATCTTTCAACCGTATAAAACCGTTACAATTGTTACGTCACAAACGTCCTTGCGTTTTATGTTGTTTAATAATACGCAAACGATTTTGAATTTCTTGTTTTCAGAAATTAATGTTCGATTCAATTTTGCATAGCAACATTTACCCACTGCATACATAATAATAAAGAAGCAGGTGCCATGTTAATAAATAAATAATTGTTGTGGCAGAATTAATATCGTATCGTATTGATAAACCATTAATTAGAACAACAGTAAATAAGTTATTATGATCGTAATATACCTACAATCAAATTAAAAAAGACAATAGGTTTTCTTTGCATTGTATTATCTGCTTATATTACCACCTCAGAAAGATAAAACATATTAATACTAACTTGTAATAAAGTTTCGCCCGTAAATTTTTAATTTGTGTATTTAGGTTCTTCCAATAGAAAAAAAAATTAACGATTTATTTATATGTTACAAGGTGTTGAATGCAATAACTGCTGTACCTATCTAATGATTACCTTGAAGTATGGTGTAGTGTATTAAATGAATTGAAGGTACCACAAGGCTGTGGCTAATCAATCGTTCGCTTAATTTATAAAGTTAATCTTTTTTTACTTTCTAAAAGAGTACCTACCTACCTTATATGAAGATGTGTCTCTTATAATTCACTATTTTCTTATTCAAAATACGTGAATGTTTAAAAAAAAAACAGGATTGTCAAACGTTGCATTTGGTATTTCATTAGGATACATAGGTAGTTGACTTTTATTTCAGTCTGTGTTAAGAAAAGTGAATCCTCAGGGGCGTGTAAAGGTCAAAATACATTTAAAGTATTTACAGAGGTGTTTTCAAATAGGCAATGGTAATAAATTAATAAACAAGTGATTTTTATTACCATAGCCGTTACTTTAAATGATTCAAACTTTAGTAGTGTAACACTTACAATCCAAGTACACATTTCGACCCCTAAAGTGTAATCTTCAGAATCAGCTAGAGCCAATTAGAGTTAACATATATGAATGATTTATAAGGCAAATTTTCTGCGTATGTTGGACTCTTATGAAATAAAAGCAATTTTAAAATAGGGTCAGGTGGGGTAATTGTGAACGATTTTGGAAGTTTGACTTTTGAAGCTCGATGTATCTTAGATGAAGATTAAATTTAGGGGACTATATGATTAATTTAGGTCCTTGTTTGGTTTTAAGTGAATTTCCGTTGTTAAATAGGATACAAATTCAAACAATAAATTTACAATTACCTCTTCACTTATTAACGCAGTCGAAAACTTAGGGGCAAATGTGAACAATAATCTTGTTGGTACTGGCTTTATAAAGGTTTTTAATGGGGTAAAAGTGAACAATTCGCTTTTAAACGCGAATTCCAATGAAAATTATATTTATAAAGCCATATTCACAATTACCCCCCAAAAATTATATATTATATAGAAATATTTTCACTGTTTAACTTAAAATATTCCGACACTCTTCCCTCTGCTGTTTAGCGCGCAAGAGCATCCAACCGTCAAAAGTCAACACCACAGTCTATAATTCCCATCATAATAAAGAGCCTGTTTACAATTACCCCACCTACCCTACGTAGAATGTTGTTACTTCATGTTATAATATCACTATCTAAAAATGAGTATTTATGTATGCAAACTGGGCATGAATCACATTAACAAAGGCCTTCGTCGGGATAAATATCTACTTCTACGTATTTATTAAGCATTGGCTGCTCAAACGCAAAACGAATTGCAGATCTGTAATTTTTCAAATGCGACCCTGAACCAACAACGTCATCTTCCGTATTACTTAATTAAAACACCAAACCTATAAAAGTTCCTGGCAGCGATTATTACATAGGTGTATACAGCTAGGGTTGCCATCAGTCCGGGTTTCCCCGGATTAGTCCTAGTTTACAGGGGGTCCGGTCCGGGCGGGGTTGCATTTGTGGTGCGGGTTTAAACGTTTTCAAATTAGGTACTTAAATTATATTAAAAGAATAAAATTTTGTTTTATTTAAAGAAATAATAAACGTAAGACTGATGCTAACAATTCTTAAATCATTAAGGTTTTATGTTTTTTTTCTTAATGTAGAAATAAATAAAAATCAAAACCAGTGGCGTACCTAGATAACCAAAGGCCCTGAGGTAAAAAAAATAAAATAGAGCCCCAACTAAACCTTAAAATCGCTTGTTCCGTATTCGACGTACTTCAGATTTGTCACAATTCAGATTCGTCGTAATACAGTCGACTCCAAAATAAAATAAAAAACCAAATACAAATTGTAACTTATTTTAATGAACAAATTAAAAATATTTTATGAAAATAAAAGCAAATATCTATCTGTTACCA
Source organism: Agrilus mali (assembly GCA_029378335.1). NCBI lineage: Eukaryota > Metazoa > Arthropoda > Insecta > Coleoptera > Buprestidae > Agrilus > Agrilus mali. Next base: position 8,589,949 of record CM055663.1, on the reverse strand, counting down.
ATAACTGGATAAATTAATTAGTATAGGTTTTTTTTAATAAAACTTAGTGGATATTTCTAACACAATTTATAGTTTGTAAGTCAGAGTCGGAGAGGCCGTCTAGCTCTATGGTAGTTACGCCACTGATCAAAACTATTTTTTATTTTATTAAGAAACTTAAAACAAGTCCGGGTTCTAAGCATCAAAATCCAGGGTTTTTATCACTTGTCCTCGTTGCCAGCTCTATATATGGTTCTTACAGCCGTACTTCGATAAATCGAACTAAATTGGTCGGCAATGAAGTAATATGTGTATTTTTTACTTGATAACTCTCGAATATCTTGATAACTGAAGATAGTATTAGGCGCTAACTTCGATAAGTCGAATTTTTTGAGGGAATCCTTTAATAATGTATAATTTTAATAGAGACACTATGCAAGTTCAATTTCTATGTCTATTTATCATCAAAACGTTCTTCATTTAAAAACTTGATTTGAACTCTTGACCAAAAATTAAGTTAGTTATAAAAAAGTGGAAAAAATAAGCACATACATATTCAATGATTTGAAGTCCCAATACCTGTAAGTTTTTTTTTGCGTCATATAATGATTCGAGTTATTGAAGTGCGACTATATTCATAAATATAAAAATGATAGGTACCTACATGCTTAGGGGACCATTTTAGGGTTATAAGTATGTTTTATCAACAAGTATTGTTTTTATCTTATTACTACTTACGACGTATCTACGTATTAGTATTACGTAGTAGCAGCCTAATGTCTTTTTAAGTTATTTATTTTTTCTTATTTCATGTTATTTTTTTCAGAAAGAAAGAAAGAGCAGTTCGAGAAGTCTCAGAGGCTGTATAATGAAGCAGTGATGATTTTCGTGTAGTTGGTGAGTAATTAAAACAGTTATTGTGTACGTAATCAGTAGCAAGTGGCGGATGACACCCTTTTAATACTTGTCAATAGAGTTTGATTTATTCGACCAAAAATGTCACTTATTTAGGATTAAAATATCTGCATTTTCTTCGCTTTTCGAGACAGGATTGCTTGCACAGCATCAGGTCGCTCCTTCAAATGATGCGCGACTGTCGATGAAATTTTTGTGGGTTGCATTCATGAATAATTCAATAACTTGATAAACATTTTTTGATTTGGATATAAATATAAATATCAAGTTTCTGGAGAATGAAATTAATATTTTTTTTGGACAATGTTCGCACATTTTGTTGATGGACTTTCTTATTCATCTATGTATCTAATATTGGCAGTTACAATGAAAATAAGAAAATCGTGCATTCGTCCACGTTGGCGATAGATTTCAAAACAAAAAATGCCGTAATAAACAACCTTGTACGACGTATTACTTATTATTATTGTTGTTGTTGTATTATAAAAGTAATTTAGAATTGCCAGGTGACCTAAAATCTGAATAACACCGGCAACAGTACGATTTGAAGGTTTCGCTACGTTCTATTTAACTTGTACAACACGATGGACGACGATATCTCTAAGCAGATTTTCAATATTCTGACTTTGTTCTACATTCACAGACAGACGTTGCGAAAGTTACCTACTCGATCTGCTTCTTACATTAACTATGTACACTGCATATTATTTTTATTATATTCAAATTTGAGGTTTACCATAGGTACGTAGGTACTTATTAGACACACAATGCGAGGTCAGTTTCAGGTGGAAAAAATTAAATTAAGGAACTACCTGATTTGATATTGAGCAATAACAGAAATTAATTGATATTGATGAATATTGTAGTTTGTATTTTTCTTAATTCACAAATGACTATCAAAGGAGACAACACAAAATTGATGTGTCATTGTAGTTATCATACACAGAACACAGTAATTTAAAACTATTAGTCGTGCAGGAATCCCAACATGGGGCTGTTGAACTATTACATTACATTGCATTACATACTTTATTGTAATGTCGTATTTTTCGGGCGTTGGCTTCTCGTTCAAATGCGGATGCTATTCGTATATTGTTAACACATGTATCCCGATGTTGTATCAAAGGTGTGGGTCCCCTTTTAAAGGTTGAACCATTATCACGAACGACTTATTTATTCCATGAGACAGACAGTATCCTCTCCCAAAGTTTGTTATCGGTGATGCACTTCGTGGCGAATAGAAGTACGTAAAAAATGGGATAAATACATGGCTTGTTCAATAAATTCGATCATTTTTCCTAAAGGTTAGGTTAGGGTGACAATGAGAGACACAATAACGACTTTAATTACACGACGAGAGCTTCAATTTCCTACATACAACAAGTTTAAAGCCCTTTTGATGCAGAACGAACAAAATAGCTCAAACCCCAACGCCAAAACACGACACTTTAGTTGTCCGAAGCCACTTTTCGGTAACAAAGTTACCTTCTTCAGGGACTTCATTCCCTTTTGATGGTTTTCCCTTTCTTTTAAGCACTTTGAGTAGCTTCAACTAACTTATTGAAAAAAGATCACCAATATTAAAAGGCTTCAAGTTTATTGATAGGAATTCAGCAACTTTTAAAAGGGCTTTGAACTCATTTAAAGGACTTAAAGAAGGTCACAAGGGCATCGAGATCATTAAAATATCATTAAGAACTTGGAACGAGCTCAAAGCTCATCGAAAGGACTTCAAGAACTTTAAAATGGCATCGACGTCATTAAAAAGACTTGAATAACATTAAAAGGGCTTCAAACTAATTCAAAAAACTTCAAGAATTTTAAAAGTGTTTAAAGCTCATTGAAAAAACACCAGCAACTTTAAAAGGCTTCAAGTTTATTATTGGGATTTCAGCAACTTTTAAAAGTAACGAACTTAAAGCTCATCGAAAGGACTTCAAGAACTTTAAAATAGCATAGACGTCATTAAAAATACTTGAAAAACATTAAAAGGACTTCAAACACATTTAAAAAACTACAAGAATTTTAAAAGTGTTTCAAGCTCATTGAAAAAACACCAGCAACTTTAAAAGGCTTCAAGTTTATTGATAGGAATTCAACAACTTTTAAAAGGTAACGAACTCAAAGCTCATCGAAAGGATCTTCAAGAACTTTAAAATAGCATACGACGTCATTAAAAAGACATTGAAAAACATTAAAAGGGCTTCAAACTCATTTAAAACTTAAACTTTAAAAGGGTTTCAAGCTCATTAAAAAACATCATCAACTTTAAAAGGCTTCGAGTTTATTGACAGGAATCCATCAACTTTAAAAGGGCTTTAAACTCATTTAAAGGACCTAAAGAACATCAAAAGGGCATCGAGATCATTAAAACATCATTAAGAACTTGGAACGAGCTCAAAGCTCATCAACAAGGACTTCAAGAACTTCACAATGACATCGAGGTCATTAAAACAACATTAAAGGTGCTTCAAACTCATTGTGACAGTTTGAACTTTAAAAGGGTTTCAAGCTCATTTAAAAAACATCACCAACTTTAAAAGGCTTCGAGTTTATTGACAGGAATCCACAACTTTTTAAAAGGGCTTTGAACTCATTTAAAGGACCTAAAGAACATCAAAAGGGCATCGAGATCATTAAAACATCATTAAGAACTTGGAACGAGCTCAAAGCTCATCAACAAGGACTTCAAGAACTTCACAATGACATCGAGGTCATTAAAACAACATTAAAGGTGCTTCAAACTCATTGTGACAGCTTAACTTTAAAAGGGTTTCAGGCTCATTTAAAAAACATCACCAACTTTAAAAGGCTTCAAGTTTGTTGATACGAATTCAGAAACTTTTAAGAGGTCTTTGAACTCATTTGAAGGACCTAAAGAACGTCAAAAGGGTATCGAGGTCATTAAAATATCATTAAGAACTTGAAACGAGCTCAAAGCTCATCAAAAGGACTACACGAACTTCACAATGACATCGAGGTCATTAAAAAGACTTGAATAACATTAAAAGGGCTTCAAACTCATTCAAAAAACTTCAAGAACTTTAAAAGGGTTTCAAGCTCATTGAAAAAACATCATCAACTTTAGAAGGCTTCGAGTTTATTGATAGAAATTCACCAAGTTTTAAAAGGGCTTTGAACTCATTTAAAGGGCCTAAAGAACATCAAAAGGGCATCGAGATCATTAAAACATCATTAAGAATTTGGAACGAGCTCAAAGCTCATTAACAAGGGCTTCAAGAACTTCACAATGACATCGAGATCATTAAAAAGACTTGAATAACATTAAAAGGGCTTCAAACTCATTCAAAAAAAATCAAAGAACTTTAAAAGGGCTTCAAACTTATTGAAAGAACTTCAAGAACTTTAAAAGAGCTCCGTGTACTTTGAAAGGGTTTTAAGCAGGATGAACGTGTTGTCCCAATTACATGTTCGAGAAAAGCTTTCAAGACAGTGCCTTTAGGCTGTCAAAAGACTTGAAGCACTTTTCAAGTATAAAACACTACGATTTTGGGGCACTTTATATAGGCAAGTGATTTTTTTGTGCAAGCCCAGAACGACCCTCGATTACTCCCCCCACAAGAGAAATGTTTTCCTATTTTGTTTCTATCTTGTCTTTATTTATTACATTTCTTGTGACACAAAACGGTCGAAAGGTCAAAATTAACCTTATATGCAAATTTTAATTACGTACAGGTATTATAATAAAATTTTTAGCGTAAAGAAGCACTTTACTTGGTAACTGTGTTTGGAATTCGTGCGTAATTCTGGCATGTTTTATTAATACATTCATAAAATGTAATTACCTACTTAACTGTATACTTAGTATCTACCTATTATACATTAATTTATTGTGTATATTAGGTATGTCAATTTATTGTTTGCGCAGGCGAAAAATTTTGTAGTGGTCGCTTACAAATGAGATAATTATTGTTGTATGACTCTCGCGAAAAAGTTTTTTCCGAACATGAACTAATCTTGCAACTGTGTGTGTGTGTGTGTGTATGTTAAGAAACTATACCTCTTCGTATACAACGACACAACACACGTATCCATCATTGTACAAACATATGTTAAAATGCATGTATATGTCTACGTATGACCATCGGAGTTTGTCGACCTTTGCACTGTGCAATACACATGTTGTCCACTACCACATACACAAATATATATATATATATATATATATATATATCTGTACGTGTATGTACGGATAATGTGTGTCCGTGTTATTAGGTACTCCTGTTATATTAAAGAAAAAGTACCTAAATTATCTTGACGAGTAAGTTTGTTATTAGGAAATCGCAAATGTTGAGTTAATTAAGTGTCTAATTAGGGCCAGCATGCGCTCGTTTTATGTGTACAAATTTACCACTGGTCGGTCATATTTATCGTACATAATGACAACAACAGATAGGTAATGGTGATGTTTTTCCTTTTTTGAATTCTTTCGTCAAAAACATCCCTTACGTTACGGGTTCATTCACTTGCCCTTTTGAGGAAATGTCAGGAAAATTATTTGCAACACATCAGGGAAAACCAATAAGGACACAAAAAAGTTTTTCCCTTAAGTAGTTCATTGTTCTCAAAAAAGACGTCATCGGTTCGATTCTCGTGGAGGCGGTTTCTTCAGGCTTTTTTTATTTTAAACGTAATGTAGAAAGTATTTCCCAAAAAAAGTTTTAAAAACTTGACTTTCAACTTATAAAAACTTGAAGATGCAAATTAAAAAATGGTTTAGCTTCATATTCAAAAGTAACAAGGAATGAAAAATATTTTGGTAAGTAACCCAAAACTCATTATTATTGAAAGTGTTTCTACAAATCGTAAAATTTGTACTTTCTTACGGGCCGTTCATAAAATACGTCACGCCAAAATTAGCTTTTTTGACCCCCCCCCCCGGTTGTGATCTTTGTAAATATTTCGTCACAAAAAGTAAAACCCCTCCCCCCTGAACATGATAAATTTTGATTGATAATAGATAACGCAAATTTTATCAAAAAAATTTATTTATATTCATAAAAAAATTTCAATAAATTAATAAATATCTTTTGTAATGAACAAATAAATAATATTTCTATTTATTAGAAGTCCAAGGATTCTGTAAAATTGTTTGATGAACGGCGAACGTCACGTTGCTGTAGACCCCCTGTCCCCACTTGTTACACTCAGCAAGACCTCCCCTCCCCCCCTTGTATGCTAACGTATTTTATGAACGGCATCTTATGTAGTTCTCGTCATAATTTCAGATAAACCCCTTAAAAATTTGATAAATATCAATTTAAAATCTCAAAAAAAAAAATAACATCGTTGGAACAAATGCTACCTATTCACTTTCGTATTCAAATGTATGAAATAACGAAGAATATTTTATGATTAATCAAAAACTCATTATTATTAAAAATACTTCTATTAAATCGTAAAATTTAAAAGCTTTCTTATTGTTCTACTCAAAATTTTACAAAAAAATTATTGTCAACCCAAACCCGCATATTAAAAAATTGTTTTGTCGCTCGAAGAAATGCCAAATGTTTCAGCTACATATGTGTTGAAGAGTTTCAATATTGAAGGATACGTTTATTAATTTATTCTATATTTTAAATTTTTTAGGAAGTATCGGCTATTATTAGAACGTTACTAACACGATAAATAATCAACTAGAAATTTCTCGTTTGTATAGGTAACATTTGCAATCGTTTAGACAAAAGAATCTTGCGTCAGAAACATAGAACGTAACAAAACAATTGTTAACAAACACTGTTACTTTCCAGGACAACCCATATAGGTAGTAGATGCAATGGTGAGAGCTAGTAGATATGTATTTTTAATTTAACAAAAGAATTAAAAGAAAAAATAGGCACGTACCATATGCTACTATGTAAATTAAAGTACCTAAATAAAGAGGTAGTGGTAAAAGTTATCTGACTATGCAAGTGTTTTTTGTGGTTCTAATTTTAATAACATTAACTCGAGTGGCAAATGTAACTAACAGTTACTTCTTTAGGAACAGATCCAGAACATTTCCTTTCTAATACGTTCGAGTAATATCTGCAGTAGGTACTTCCTTAAAGAACAAAATACTTTTATTAGAATCTGAAACTTGATTAACATCGATTTTGTTGATCAACGATTGACTACGTACCTATTTATACCTGTAATAACTCTCTCGTAAAGACACAGACAATATTGCTGTTTGCCGAAGACTTGTTGCAATTCAATAAATAATGTCAAACAATAATACTCCACGTTTCCGGTTGTTATGCAAAGGAAAAGGCTTTCCGCGTTCGCTCTTACTTTGAGCAATGACGATTATGCAATTTTGTGCATGAATTCTTGGGATTGGAGAAAACATTTCTTTACATAAGATAATCTAGAACAGGACGGTGTGGCGTAAGAAATAAGCGTTTACGTAAAATTTACACTTTTATCACAATTGTATTGGATTTATTACTTTATTACTTACTTATAACAATAAGAAGAGCATTAAACATTAAACGTAGACAGATTTTCCTCTTAAGCTCTTGAGCACATTTTTATACATTTAGCCACTACTGCGGATGTAAATAAATTAAGGTGAAATAAAATAACGCATTATATTATCAAAACATCGAAATATTAACGATGTAAAACCAACCTATTTGTTAAAATTGGCAAATGTCTTGCCTTTAGTTCTCGAGTGGACTTTTACACATTTAGCCACTGCTTATATGGACGTAAATGAATGAAGGTAAAACAAAATAATTCATGATATTATAAAAACATCGAAACTTTATGTTCGACAACTATTAACAATGTAAAACCAACCTATTAGTTAAAATTGTCCAATGTCCTTTCAGAAGCCTTTGAGTAGATTTTTATACATTTAGCCACTGTTGCAGATAAACGAACAGAAAATAAAGTAACGAAAAAACAACCAACTTTTACGTTTGACAACTATTAACAATTTGAAACCAGTGTATTCGTTAAAATTGGCAAACGTCCTTCCTGAAGATCTTGAGTGGACTTTTACACATTTAGCCCCTGCTTATGTGGATGTAAATGAATGAAAATAAAACAAAATAATTTATGATATTATAAAAACATCGAAACTTTATGTTCGACAACTATTGACGATGTAAAACCAACCGACTCGTTAAAATTGGCCAATGTCCTTCCTGACGCACTTGAATAGATTTTTACACATTTAGCCACTGTTGTAGGTAAATGTAAATAAATGGTGAGAAAATAAAATGACGCCTGCTATTATAAAAACATCAAACTTTATGTTTGAAATCTATTAACGATGTGAATAACATTATATCATAAATCTTACATTAATTAGTTTGGTATTCTAAAGCACATTAACAAAGTAAGTAAAAATAATAACCAATAAAATCCATTTTTTTTTTTAATTTTATGTAATATGTGATCTTTTCGTAAAAAATTATTACTTTTTGTGTCGAAATTTCATAAATACGTATAAAGATTATGAATTTGAATATGTATGTGTAGCCTTGCAATTATATTAGTTGGTCTACAAAAATTAGGAAACTTTCAAACAAACATAAATTCATACCAGGTATCGTCATAGGTACAGGTACCTACGTGTTTTGTTGGCAACATTGTTTATAAATTTCGTCTAATTAATCTGACAATCAAGTGGTTTCTGACGAAAACTGGAATACCGTTGGACTTCTTGTACGAAAAAAAAAACAGGTTTTTGTGTTATTACTCACAATCAGACTTGAAAACAAAGACGAATCACAGCATTTCATAATGGTGATTTTTTTTTCATAGAAATACACAAAATGTGTTCAAGGCAAGAAAAATCTCCATACAGTTCAGAAATCGACTTTATAAAAAAATGTAAGTACAGATACTTACGTTTTAGTTAATTTTTTTTTGACTGAGTGGGTTTTCATTCCTTACTTAGTAGGTATTGATAAAAGTAAGATGTAATAAAATGGCGATTAGAAAAATTAATGTTGATAAAATTGTATTCATTATCTAATAAAGAGCATTACAAATAATAATTAACATAGTATCCATACAAAAACAGATAATTAAAAAAAGAAATAGAACTTCTACAAATATTTTTAGTCGGTGTTGTAGACCGCAGACGTTCAAAGAAACATCCCTCTCTTTATGCCTCGCGTCGCGCATGCATAGCTGCATCGAATGCAGCTCAATTAGACGCCCAAATTCGCTGTAGGTGCTGAGAGGGATGGACACAAAATAATTTACAGAAAATCTAGTATAAATAATTTCATTAGAGGAGAGTTTAAACATTTTGCAGAAACAAACATCTAATTGTGAATTTTCGAACAACCACAATGCCAATAAGTCTTTAATATTCAGTAGAGTGACTTTGCGATTCCAACCCCACAACACGTGTGCCTTATGCATACGAAAAGTTTTTTGATTTGCCAAACTGGTTACCCTTGAAATAAAAATTTTTGGTCGATGGATTTATAATATAGACGCGACGTTGGCAGTGAATATAGGTACTTACAAGGTCATCAATTACACATATTGGCAAACAACTGCATATTGCTACAGGTATATTTATACATGTATGTAGGATACTCTAACAAAAGAAATAATCAATTAACTTGTAAAAAATATATTTAGAAAAAAATATATAATTTGCAATCCCTAGTCAAAAGTCCTTTTTTTTTGTTTTTAACTCAGGTATTTATTTAATCGTTAATTAACGTTAGTGTGTAAATATCCTTATAGGTAAGTACAGTAAGTTTCGACAAATTGGAATTTTCCCCATTTTTTAACTTACCTGTTTTGTAACAGTACGAAACTCCGTCATCGTTGATAAATAATTATAATTAGTCAAACAAAATTACTAATTGCTTTGTTTTCGTGGACTTTTGTGTACCTAATTCATTTGCGAATTAAAAACATCATGCTAATGAACTACAAACCAATTATTTATTGTTGGAATTTTTCGTTTACAAAATTTGATTAATCACTTAATTAGATACAGGCATATGTAGTTACTTTTAAATATTTTTTAAGGACAAGTTCAATAACTCATTAAAAATACCAATCTCAAAATTTGAGGAGACAACATTTGGAACGTGGAGAGGAGCTACTTTAATTAATATTAGATGCAGAAATAGGAGTAAAGAGGGGTAGAGTAAAAGCTAGATTAGATTACTGTGTTAATAAGCAGTTGGAGAAAACATTATTCTTAAAATTTGAGGAGACAACATTTGAAACGTGGAGAGGAGCTACTTTAATTAATATTAGATGCAGAAATAGGAGTAAAGAGGGGTAGAGTAAAAGCTAGATTAGATTACTGTGTTAATAAGCAGTTGGAGAAAACATTATTCTTAAAATTTGAGGAGACTCCTAGGAAACCCCTTCTGATTCCAAAATGAAAATATAATCCTACATCTTTAAAATTTGCACCCCATAAATATGATTTTGCAAAAAATACTGGCGTCATAAAATAATGCAGTAGTTAGGAGATGTGGAGTTATTGGGAGATGACGAATAAAATTTTGTTGGTGGAATGGAAAAGTGTCTGAAAAAGTAGACGAACAGAAGGTACTGTCAAAGTCAGTACTCAAGAAATGGACGAGAGGTGATGGTAGGTTTGAAACGTGGAGAGCTAATTAAATTCATATTAGAAGCAGAAATAGGAGTAAAGAGGGGCAGAGGAGACCCCCAGGAAACCTCTTTCTGATTCAAAAACGAAAAATTAATCCTACATCTCTAAAATTTGAAGCCCACAAACAGGACTTTGCAAAAAACACTGGCGTCATAAAATAATGTAGTTGTTACGAGATGTGGGGTTAATAACCAATAGGGAGATAACGAATAAAATCTTGTTGATGGAATGAAAATGTGGATGAATAGAAGGTACTGTCAAAGTCAGTACTCAAGAAATGGACGAGAGGTGATGGTAGGACACCTTTTGAAACGTGGAGAGCTAATTAAATTCATATTAGAAGCAGAAATAGGAGTAAAGAGGGGCAGAGGAGACCCCCGGGAAACCTCTGTCTGATTCCTAAACGAAAAATTAATCCTACATCTCTAAAATTTGAAGCCAACAAACAGGATTTTGCTTACGAGATGTGGAGTTATTGGGAGATGAATAAAATTTTGTACATGTAATGAAGAAGTATCAGAAAAAGTGGACGAACAGAAGGTACTGTAGAAATCAGTAGAATGAACGAGATATCATGGTAGGACAGATTTTTCTTAGACATATAAGCAGCATAAATTGGAGTAAAAAGGGATGATAGGAAGAGTTATAATTGTTATCAAATAGTTGAAGAAGTGGTTGTTGTAATTGTCAAAAAAATTGGAACTTTCCGAAATCGTCATGCAATGGTATAGAACCCTCGGTGTATTAATCAAACTTGTCCTGGTCTAATACCTTACACTTGTAATTACTTGCAATCAAATAGCCCTATAGTCTCACGACTTATATAGAATTTTGGTTATACATTGTGCCAGGTAATCTGGTTGAATTTGTTTAATTGAACTTACCACGTGGACGCTGCTTTGAAGCGACGTGGTGTCCTGGTGTTTTTTGCTCTCTTTGCTCTTGGGAGTCCTTTTGGTTTTCGCGTCCAGGTAACGCTGCTTCAGTTGCAACGTGTCCTGGAAATTCTGCTCGCAGAGGCCGCTGAACGATTGATCGAACCTCGGCATGCAGTCGTTTTGTCGTCGCCGGTACGATTCGATCCGACGACGTAATCTGAAACAAAAGGCGAAGATGCAATGTGGAAAACAATTAAATCCCACACGAACGCAATCAAATAAATAAAAAATAAAAAAGAAATATACAGGGACCACTCGAAATGTTTTCGACCTGCAATTTTCTTATATTAGGAATACATAAGAGGTTTAACAGTTTTGGTGTTGTTATACGTATATTTCGATTAAATCAAGTAATGAAGTACCTGCATTATGTCGTATGGGTGCCTATCTAATACTTAATTCAGATTTCGAAAGACGTTGCCTGATCGTATCTAATTACACACTTGAATTGTGTAAGAAGAAATAATCGCAACAGTAATTAAAAACGAATTCGCAATACCTAGACACCTAGAGTTTAAAAACGTGGGTGCATTGCACATGTGTTAGTTGCTGTAACCATCTGGAATGAAATTTGCAAATATTAATTACGATAAAGAGTTTTTGCGTAGGTTCGTGCAAACATCGAAAATAGGAGAATTACCGAGAATTAAAAAATTAGGACAATAGTTCTTTTGTTAATATTAATGTCAATACGTTTCTTTGGAGAATTGACGAGAATTAAAAAAAAAGACAATAGTTATTTTTTTAATATTAATGTCAATACGTTTCTATTGTTTCAAGTGTGGTTAAAAAAATTGTTTACTGATACGAACGTGAAAAGATGCACGTGGTGTTGTCTACAAGCAAGGTCGTTTGGTTTTTATCTGTGATAATTCGAATTTTAGGTAGTTATCTTCGCTTAATTTCGGGATTAAAGTAATTAGAAAGTAATGGGGAAGTATCTCGTTTTTGTCGTAAGACTTCGAATTACATTACGATTGTGGGCTAGCCTCAGATATGAAACGTAAAAAATAATAATTATTAAACAATTAGTTTAATAATTAAATGAAAATATTTTATACACAATGTCGTAGCAGGTCAAGAAAGCCTAGGGTATAATATTAATTTTGAACCCCTCAAAATTTATTAATTCATTAATTAACGAGTATTTTATTCTTATTTACTCAATAACATATTATATCTAATTAATTGCTACAGTTTTCTTAAGTGTCCTAGAATAGTATTCTTTTTCGACTGTTTTATTGTCGGCCATTACTATTTTTAATTGTTGGTGTTGGCGGCCATCATTCTTTTTCGATTGTTGGCGTTGTCGGCCATTATAATTTTTTATTGTTGTCGCTGTCGGCCATTATGATTTTTAATTGTTGACGCATTGTTGTTTTTGGCGCGAACTTTAATTGAAATATCTAATTTTATTTTAAAACAGCTTTAAATTTAGATGATTCATAATTTACGAAGAATACTGTACAATGAAAATACTGGCCGGTACTGGTTTTAATTGTACTCTACCGGGTTCTTAATAATTATACGTCATACTGAAAAAGAATCCTTTTATAATTCTTAGCATAAAGACCAGAGATGATAATTCGGTGGTAGGGAAGTTTGTTGGGGTTGTGCAGGCTATATACAAACAATATCGGTGTATGTAAGAGAAATCACCCACCTGTCTACGACGGCTTGACGCTTAGGGGTTATCACATCGGGGTGCAAAGACGATAGACCCGGGGGCTGAGGGACGCCGGGAGGGATGGTCCCTCCTCCTCCGTCGAGGCAACCCCCCGGGCCAGAGCTAGACCTCTCCAGCGTGAAAAACTAACTTTTGTCCATTACATTGCACCCAATAATGTTTATTAAGAATTATTTATCACAAACATGACTCCACCAAACAGTTTTGTTAATGCAATTTAAATTGGTTGATGCACATATTTAACCCGCCACCGAAACTGCGCTGTTTATTTTAAGTTTTCAAATATTACGTGAACGAATGTTGCATTGTGTCCATGTGCATTTTAAAATTAAATCCTTTTCGAAACGACGGATAAAAGTCGGTTACGGTATTGTTGGAGAGTTCATTGGTTTGTTTATATTTAGATGCAGACATCGGAGCGAAAAGTATAACAGGTTGTTTTTGAAGTCACGTGAAAGTACACCATAAAAAAAATAAAAACGTCTTTATGTATCTATTTAATTTAAGTTTATTCGTATTTTAATTCACGTAAATCGAACACATTCCTATGTAATTCATAACAACATTGGTAGGTTATGAGTTTGAACAACAACACTCGCACTTCGACTACTTCTAAATAAGAATGAATGGCGGTACAGCCAACGATTCGAATAGAAAGTCAACCGTGTGAACTTTGTTAAAGGTATTGACAAAGTTCTAACTATTATTACTGGTCCCTTTCACACAAACACTCCACTAGATATTACACACTTCGAGTCTGTGCGGCCATTTTCCATAGCGTGCCAATGCAGCCACCTGTCACATACGAAATGATGAGAGCTTACGCTCGTCGCGTGCGCGATAACACGAACATTGACGAAGTTCGCACGACGCTGCTGCAAACTGAAGCGATTGAACGACGAAAGAGCTATGTACACAGATACAAGCACATGTAAAAGTTGCTGCCTAAAGTAACGGGATATTGCAGCAGGTTACTATTTGTAAAAATTGAGATTACCATTGTATTTCGCACCCATAGACCCATCGTATGCTGCATAACTCGGTAATAATATTAATCGACTGAAACATTAAATGTAATCGTAAAATAATACGGGAAATAAAGTCACATACACGGGTTTTATTGATTTTTGTGATATAATATGCATTATAACATGTTGCAAATGAAGTTGTTACTAAGGGTATACTACGGGGGTGTATTTACATCTTTATTATACTAAATTTATATCTATAAAGGTACTTGAAGTATGACAACCTTTGGCATATGTGTCATGTGGGTTGCCTAACCAGTGTTTCAAATGTTTTTGGAAGAGACTGTGTATTTATAATTACTTTTATCTACCCCTGTTCTGAAAAAGTATAATTAAACATAAACGTAATTATTTACGAACTGTTTTAAGTACTTGTGCCAAAATTTAGGAATGCTGCAAATGCAAATGAAGTTCTTATCAATGGTATTATACATGGGTATATAATTATGCTAAATATGGTTATAACGTACTTGATATATAAAAACCCATATATGTATGTTGTTTGGGTTGCCTAACCAGTGTTTCAAATTTTTTTGGAAGAAACTGTATGTTGATAATTATGTAGTTTGTATTGTGTTTAATTACTTATAAAAAATCGATTAATTACCTTTAATGGTTGTGTATAAATATTTAACGCAAATATTATTATATACCATTTGAATAACTTATGTTGAAAAAAGTTTTAGGAAAGGATATAATTAGGGATAAATTGTAACATATATTGAAAGGGAATATTGTGTATTTACATCAATTAACTTAATTGTACGTGTGTAATAATTACTTACATTAATAATAAATATCACCACAGCATGGATTCAGCTTGCACTTTACTGACTTTATAAACATTAGTGCTATGCCTCTTTGGCCATTGTCATGTTTTGTAATTTTGCCTAAAAGTTCTGTTAAAATTCGGTATGCCGGTGTGATATATGTTCTCGGTAATTCTCGGTTGCGGTTGTTCAGTTTCGACGGGTTCTTCGAACGCCCTTTTTGTATTGCGGCTCTGGCACAGTCTCGTAAATGCTAGAATGGTGCTAAGGAGCACTAAAAATTCCATTAGAACGACTGCTAAACCTGTTAGGAGAAATACGAAGAGGTGTTGCGTGTACCATTCCTCTAAGTAGCCGAAGCAACCCTAACATGAAAAATATTTGTGTTAGTATTTTATCGTTAACTTTATTGTAATGATAAAAAATTATTAGTAGGCAAATATTTATTTGATTAATCGCTGAATGTTTAATTTTAAACTGATAACAGACTATAAGAAATAACAAAAGAGTAATACTAAAAAATTTGGCCCAATAAGTCAACAGTGGCGACCGCCAAGACCGGTACCATCTCTGAAATTTGACTGCACTTCTGAGACAAAAAACCTAATTAATTTTGATATTGATAGTCTCTCAGTAATTTAAATTTTTAAACGAACATTAAACATTGCCCTGTACTTACCCGAGTATGCCTGTAGTGTTCGTGTGTATTGATTTCTAAAGCTTGACAAAGAGAAGTGTTACGGGGATGTGGGTCAAGGTACGATTGGGGTTCAAGGAAGTTTCTTAAAACACAACAGGACAATGGCACCGACAGCTTAGGCTTTGGTCCTAAATCTTGCAAGTGCCATAAAGAGGTTTCATATTCGTCAGAGGAAAGGATTCCACAGCAGCGATACTAAAAGAAAAATATAAAAGTTTTAACAGTTTATTTTAAATAATCATTAAATATAGGTAGGTTGAGATGAGCGTAAAATTTTCTGGATCCTAAGAAGGAAGAAGCCCTGAACTCTTCATGAGACATTATAATAATTAGGCAATTCAAAACAGAACACAATTTTTAATGAAACTTACTTAATTTACATTTATTCCATTTACTCATGTGGTTTATTTTTAATTGATTAATTTATGAATGGTAGAATTCTGAGCTGGGCAAAAGTTTAGTGCTTTGTATTTTTAGTCCTTTAAAAACTTTTTTTAACCTTGTCTGGAGCAATTAGTTGGGCTTTGCAAATTGATTTATTTTCTAAAAGCGATTAAAAAAGGACCTACATACTTTTAAAAGTGCTTATAGCCCTTTCAAACTGCTCGAAGCTCTTTTAAAGTACTTGAAGTTCTTTCAATAATCTTGAAGCCCTTTTAAGTTGCTCCAAGAAGCTTGAGGCAACGAGTCTTTTAATGTAACTGAAGCCCTTTTGATGTAATTCAAGCCCTGGTGAGCAGGAAGACTTTGAATTTACATAAGTACTTTTCAATGCAATTGGTAAGTCAAAGTCTTTATTTAGGATTTTAAGAAACAAAGCAGTTTGGAGGTGGACTTAGAGTTTGAAATCGTTTTAGTGTGGGTCTTGTCTAGCCCTGGTAGGGCGTTTTTCCCAAAATCATTCAAAGGAATAGCTCATTTGAATACAAACTATTTTTCCATAAATCTCAAAGTTTTTTTGGTGCTTAATTAATTACCGTTTTTTGAATAAGATCCACAGCGACAGTAAACTGTTCATTTCCTGCGGTCCCATAATTTCTTTTCAGCGATCTTATTAATTCATTGACTCTTAATTCCATTCCCAGACAACTTGGCCAAATCCACAAAATTGTATAAATGGCACATTCCCCAACAAGAAGGCCCATTATGATTAGGATATACTGAAATCAAAATTGAACAGTTCAATTAATAGTTCTTGGTACTTATTTAAAAATAAAAGCATTGGTTGAATTGATTTAAAAGACTTTGTATTTTTGTTACAGCTTACTGACTCAGCAAGCAGAACAAATTTATAAAGGTTAAATGTATTATTATATTAATTAAAACGGCTATTCAAATTTCGATTTGCTAATTACGGTTAAAGGCATTTATTTACTCAATTAAAGCGATATATATACATAGGGTCTTTTGTTGTCGAATAATGTATGTAATTGTTTTAATATTTTAGAATAAGAACCTAATGTAAATTTTAATTTCAGAGTTCGAGGAAGGGGACGACTGACAGAACAATTGATTATATCACATTTTGGGTGAGTGTTTTTGTGTTACATAATTTCTGTAGTGTATAAAATTGAAATGTTATTTAAAACGAAGGTACATTCTCTTTTAAACAAGTGGCGTACCTGGTAAGGTAAAAAATTATAAATGAGGGTCTGCCAACATTACAATAAAGATATAATTGTTAGAAACAATTCAGAATATCATGAGCTTCGACCTTGGGATGCGTAGAAACTGATTTTGTTTCGTGTTCAATAAATGCTAGGGTTTAAGCTCCGCCTCTTGGTGTTCTTGTGCACTTCAAGGTTCATGAGGTTTTGAAATATTATATTTATGTATACATCGTCCATTTTTACCCCTAATTCTTTTTCTCTTTTTGAAGTTTTTGGCAAAGAGATCACGGCACAAAAATTAGAAGGCATTAATTTAGCAAATTTACCACAATAAAATATTATTTAAAAATTATTATTCTGAAGTATCGGTCAATGTATTTTACGTGGCTAGTGATTGTGAAAAAATAAGTTAATAGTCTTTGGAATACCGGAGGATTTTTAGTTGGTTTAATAAGTGAACGGTTACGTACGTGCTTTTAATTTAAAATAGCAAAAATGGGTACTAGACCAGGGTCGATAATTTTTGAAACCAAAAAAAAAATTATAGTAGGATGAAACCCATTGGAAAAGGAAGAGAATATAACAGAAATGAAAGGAAGAATAATTTACGGGCGATCTGAGGTCGGGAAGGGGAAGGGGGTGAATTTTTAAGGGTAAAAAACGGTTTTCCTTGATTTCCGGAAAAACTACAGGTTTTATGGAAAAAAGTTAAATGGCAAAGTTGTAGGTAATGAAAAGATCTACAACTTCTGTATTTACACTTTTTTCACATAACCTCAAAATTTCTGTGATAAATTCAAATAACCAACTTTTTGGTTTTTTATTTTTCTTTTACAAAAAAACTTTTTCTTTCACGAAATTTGGTGAAAACTTACCTATTTATGTCCCAAACACGCTGTAATTTTTTTGATTTGAAATATTTATTTTTTCACCTTATTTTTACTTAATATCGAAAAAGCACCCTACTTTTCAATCGAAAATTCTCACGTCAAAAGATCTGCTTTTTTAAACATATTGGTGGGCTTTTTCTTCGTTGAAATCTCTAATTTCTGATGGTGTGAAAAAATATACATTACTACGGTAAGTTTTCTCAGGACATGCAAAAAAACGAAGAGAATTGTTTTTGTAAAAGAAAAATAACAAAAATTTGGTTATTTGAATTTTTCATATAAATTTTGAGGTTATGTGAAAAAAGTGTAAGTACAAAAGTTGTAGATCTTTTTATTACCTACAACTTTGCCATTTTTTTTTTTATAATAGTTGTAGTTTTCCCGGAAATCAAGGAAAACCGTTTTTTCCCCTTCCCGATCTCAGATCGCCCGAAAATGTTTTTTCCTTTCATTTCTGTTATATTCTCTTCCTTTTCCAATGGGTTTCATTATACTATAATGTTTTTTCACTTTTTACTATTTTTGAAGGCTTCAGCACTGGTCTGAATTATAAGATTAAAAATGATATAAAACGGCGATGAACTTACAATTACTAGAAAGCAGTAACTATGTAAGCAAGAAGCCCAACAGCCCAAAACGCCCACACCGGCCAAACAGAAACCCAACATAACAATGCCGAGTGCTACATAATAGAGCACTGGATGAGGTAAATTACCGGTGCCCATCGTATCGGTAGAAAGCACTTTGGAAAGTAGTACTCTTTCCGTGTCGAATATTATCAAAATTCCTCCTGTTGCCAGTATACCTCCACATACCTGAAACAATAATTTCAGTTTGTCTTTTTTTATGTCCAAACCCAAAATATTTTTATTTACATAAATATTCTTCAGGGACCAATTTCTACAGGTCTTATCTTCTCCAAAAACACAAAAAATAATCTACTAATTATTGAAGAAATTTACAAATTATTGCATTTTATTATTTATTGTTCCAATATTTTTACATGACAAAATTATGAATTTTCTATTACTTATTCAATTTTTTTAATTACCTGCCTAATCGTTGTCGGCAAAACTAGTGAAAATTTTATTGACTTACCAAAAGTAGAAAGTTACTGAAAGCCATAAGAGCTTTGCTCTTGTTGAGGGTGCACATTTTGGCAGAAATCCTTGTTGTACACTAATTACTATTAAATATTCAGTCCTTATTGCGGGGGTAGTTTTTACATTTTACAATTTTCATGCAAGTACGGAAAATGCGAAAA
The DNA here is from genome assembly GCA_029378335.1 of Agrilus mali. Classification (NCBI taxonomy): domain Eukaryota; kingdom Metazoa; phylum Arthropoda; class Insecta; order Coleoptera; family Buprestidae; genus Agrilus; species Agrilus mali. The sequence continues at coordinate 8,570,561 of CM055663.1, read as the reverse complement.
ACCTGCTGTACTATTAATAATAAACTAAACATCAGATTCAAACCGTGAACACTCCATAGCAGGAAGGAAATACCAATTAGCGGAGCAGAAAGTGGGGTTCGTATCTTATCCGACCGTGACGAATATTGTTAGCATTGAACTCGAAGAACAAAATGAAAATAATTTGTACAGCGTACGTCAAAAAAAAAATTTTTAACTTCTTTTTTCTTACCATACAACGTATGCTAATGCTGAGATATTTTACTTCTTGTTTCATTTATTTAAATTTGATTTTTTGACTCGACAGTAATAGGGAATAACTTTAATTGAAATTGTATTCAAGTCTACGTGTTTAAGTTCCACATGAAAGATGGAATGCATTATTGGTACAATTTAGTAAATAATACACAGTTCAACGATTAAATATACGTGTTATAGTTTACATAATCATGGACAGGCAAAAAAATATTTAAACTACAAAAGTAGGTATATTAAATACATGCTGTACTGGACTTACAGTTAATATGGCGTTTAGGCTTAAGTACAAAAAAATGCACAGGATACAGTTGGTTAGTTCCTGTACAGATATATAGCGATAACTGGTGAAGTTTCGTAGAAAACTTGCTGCTAGATGGTACATGACGAAAGCCACTACCCCCTCGTTGTTGTTATTATAAAAACTGACCACCACGAGTACCAAACTTGCCAAATAACTTGGATAAGTAATTTGACTTTCGACACTTAATCGATTTTTGTCCATATTTGATAAAAGTGGGGTCATAAAGATGCACGAACCACACAAGAAATGGGCCAGTGCCTCTAGGTAACCGTAAGCTATCCATAAGTCAGCGACCAGGAATGGAAGACCTATTGTTCCAACAGCTGTAGTTATTAGATTGTAATAGGGGATTTTGCGTTGATATTCGGAAGAATCTTCTGCGAAAGTCCAGCAAAACGTCCAGGCATAGAAGAAATAGATGAGGAACGTTACCAAACTGTATCGGATCATTCCATTGCTCAGGAGGACTACAGTACAGTAGATGCTTACAGAAGTTAATAAAGCGTATGAGAGGAAGATTCCTTGGCTGGAGATATTAGTATTGGCCGCCATTGTCCACGATTAGGCATTTTATTCACGAAAAATTTTTTGCAGTATTTTCAAATGTCATTGTGACAGAAATAAACTTGGTTGATGTGCTATTTATGATGCTTCCACTGAGGTTGACCTAAATTTTCACAATATTGCCAACCATTTCTTTTGGAAGGTACATAATAAATAGTTGTTTATTATTTTAATTTAATTGATGAAGTAGTTTTTAACTTCGTTTTGTTGAATATGACTGAGGAAGGTAACCGAATGGCATGGGCAATTAATTTCTTTCAGAGCTACCAGACTCATTCCTCCAAAAATCACTAATTTAAAGAGGGACGTTAATAAAGCGTATAAAAAGAGGATTTCTTGGTTAGAGATATTGGCGTTTGTAGCCATTGTTCACAATAACGCAATTTATTTAATAAGTGTTGTAAAATCAAAATTATTTTGTAGTAGGTACATATTTTCAAATATAATTTTGATAGTAGAAATTTTAGAACAGTTAATTGATTCTATCGATACTTGGTTGAAATTCATATTAATTTTGACGAATAAAAACACACAAGTTTAAAAATTCCAACAGATTTAATTAATCAACTTTACAATTGTTTCGTCAAACTTTGGCTTCATCAGAAGTTTATTATTAACTTAAATCTAAAGTGATAACATATTTCCTTATATACTATTTTGTTAAGGGTGGGGGAGCAATGGAACATATTCAGTAATGGAGATTTAGACCAGTGCTGAAGCCTTCAAAAATAGTAAAAAGTGAAAAAAAATTATAGTGGGATGAGACCCATTGGAAAAGGAAGAGAATATAACAGAAATGAAAGAAAAAAAATTAGGGGTGATCTGAGGTCGGGAAGGAAAAGGGGGTGAGTTTTTAAGGGTAAAAAACGGTTTTCCTTGATTTCCGGAAAAACTACAAGTCTTATGAAAAAAAGTTAAATGGCAAAGTTGTAGGTAATAAAAAGATCTACAGCTTTTGTATTTACACTTTTTTCACATAACCTCAGAATTTATGTGACATATTGAAACAACCAACTTTTTAGTTTTTTATTTTTATCTTTTACAAAAAAACTTTTTTTTCACGAAATTTGGTGAAAACGTACCTATTTATGTCCCAAACACGCTGTAATTTTTTTGATTTGAAATATTTATTTTCTCACCTTATTTTTACTTAATATCAGAAAAGCACCCTAATTTTCAATTGAAAATTCTCACGTCAAAATATCTGGTTTTTTAAAAACATTGGTGGGCTTTTTCGTCGTTTAACTCTCTACTTTCTGACGAAGAAAGGTAAATTAACGTTTTTAATAACATTATAATAAATAACGTAATCAGTATAATGTATGTGAATTCAATAGTACGATTTACATGTATATTTATATATTATGAGATTTTCTATGACATAAATGTAATTAGAATTTAATAAATCAACTTTTTTACTTAACAAAATAGCAGCGGTCACATTTTTTAGATAAAATTCCCTTCGTTTTTTTGCATTTCCTGAGAAAACTTACCATAGTATTGTATATTTTTCTTCACACCATCGGAAAGTAGAGATTTCAACGATGAGAATGCCCATCAACGTTTTTAAAAAAGCAGATATTTTGACGTGAGAATTTTCGATTGAAAATTAGGGTGCTTTTTCGATATTAAGGTGATAAAATAAATATTTCAAATCAAAAAAATTACAGCATGTTTGGGACATAAATTGGTAAGTTTTCACCAAATTTCGTGAAAAAAAGTTTTTTTGTAAAAGATAAAAATGAAAAACTAAAAAGTTGGTTATTTTAATATTTCACATAAAATTTGAGGTTATGTGAAAAAAGTGTAAATACAAAAGCTGTAGATCTTTTTATTACCTACAACTTTGCCTCTTAACTTTTTTGCATAAAACTTGTAGTTTTTCCGGAAATCAAGGGAAACCGTTTTTTACCCTTAAAAATTCACCCCCTTTTCCTTCCCGACCTCAGATCGTCCGTAAATTATTTTTCCTTTCATTTCTGTTATATTCTCATCCTTTTCCAATGGGTTTCATCCTACTATGATTTTTTTTGGTTTCAAAAATTATCGACCCTGGTCTAATTGGCTTAATTACTAAATAAAAATAATTACAATGTTACATACGTAACCAATAACAATTTAAGTAAATGCATTAAAAATAATAAGGACAAAACGGATAAATTACAAAAAAACAGGAGTATATAAATTAGATTGCAAATCTTGTAATATATTTTATATTGGAAAAACTAGTAGAAATTTTGGCATAATAATTAAAGAACATAAAAGATAATTCTTAACTAATAAAACGGACTCAGATTATGCTAACCATTTAATAACAAATAGTCATGATTTTAATAAAGAATTTAACGTACTGCACAATGAAAATAATTAACAAATTTAAAAATAGTAGTCTATTAATTAACGAACAAACTGAATTAAGCCAATCTCCATTACTGAATATGTTCCCTGCTCCCATTCCCTTAACAAAATAGTATAATATAAGGAAATATGTTATCACTTAAGGTTTAAGTTAATAATAAAGTTCTGGCGAAGCCAAAGTTTGGCGAAACAATTGTAAAGTTGATGAATTAAATCTGTTGAAATTTTAGCGTAAATACTTGCGATTTATTGTATATCCTTTGCAGTTGGCTCAGCAAAACATCAAACTTTCACAATGTTGCCGAAGATTTCTTTTGGTACACAATAAATAGTTGTTTATTATTTTAATTTTATTGATGAAGTAGTTTTTATCTTCGTTTAGTCGAAAGCGACATTGCGATAAATAACAGAAAAATACAATGACAAAAGTTGAGAAAGCTCTGCATCTGGGGGTCCTTCGTGCTGCCCAGGTCGCCGACCACGGCAAAACTTCCGACGAAGACAATTACCGCAGCGGTTCCAATGAACGATTGAAATATGCAGCAGAGCATCGTAAAAGTTGCAAAGCTGACGCCATTGATAAAAAACAGGGCGTTCTCTATCTCGTAGGGATTTTGGGAAAACCAGAATGGTACTAGGCATAAACATGGAAACGCGTAGGCCACTTGGGAGTAACAGTGTTTCATGTAACGCGTCCAAGCATCAGCTGCAAGAAAAGGTACAGCCAGTGTCATCACCACCATGTATGCAGTGCGATGTGGCGTGAATTCGGTCATTTTGCAAGTGATGCATTCGAAAGCTTCAATGGCATTAAAAGCTGAATATATTGCAAAACTGAGGAAGGTAACCGGGAGGAAGAAACTCGGATGGCATGTGCAATAAATCTCTTTCAGAGATACCAGACTGATACCACCAAGGATCACAAATGTAAAGAGCGTCAACACGTTGGCATATCCTTCGCTTCTGCTGCAGATTTGACCCGATTGAATTCCTGCACATACTAGAGGAATACTGGCACAAGTTTCTTGAGAATGTTGTTTGTTCTCGCAGTGTTCGTCTGAGCATGAGGTTTTTAGTTCGGGCATCAACGGTTGATTTCCGAAATCAATGTCTTGGACCGATTTCTCTTCCTTTAGGTTGTCCAAAAAATTTTGAACGCCTGCGCTAATTAAACTACTTTTGATTTTGTTTTCTGGAATTAGTTCTACGGAGACAACCGAAGAACCCTTACTTACTATCTTTGAATTCTGGGTATCAGTTGGAGATGAAGTGTTATTATTAGGATTATTTTCTGGATCTTTAGGAACTTCCACTTCATCGGTTTTGATGAATTTGTGACCTTCTTTTTCTTCGTCTTCTTTAGATTTAACGGACGATGATGAATCGGAACAGCGTTCTTTTTCTTGCAGTTTTAGTCTTTCTAGAGGGCTCAATTTATTTTCTCCTGAATAATTACTGTAGCGGGTGCTGTAAATTTCATCCTTGGGTACTTCTACTATTGCCTCCAATTCCCCTGTTATTGGCGTTATATTATCCGTTTCTTCTTGATAGGAAGATGTTTGCCTTTTGTTGCCGTGGAGCATGTCATGGTCTAGAGTACTAAATCTTCTTAAGGACATATCCACAATGGTACTATCGTTACTGCTAGAGGTGCTACTGGAAGAGACAAGCGATCCCTCCCTCTTCTGGTCTTCTAAATATTCTGTTATTAAGTTCATTAAAGCAGTACGTTCGTCATTGGGGTTATTAAGATTGGTTTGCAATGCAGTCTTGTATATGTTTGGAACTTGCTGTTGAGGTATCTGATAGTATTCGGTAGTAACTGAAGAAGTAATAATTTCCTCTTTGGGATATACTTCAGGGCTAGTGTTATAATTTTCCATATAATTGTCCTCGATCGGTTTTCCTCGATTGTCAAACTCATACTCGTTTCGATATTTTATATTGTCGTAGTTACCGCTACTGATATATTGTTGCTGCCAGTTCGTAGGTTTATTGTTGATATTGTTTATAGCATTTCCAAAAGAATAGTCACGTGGAAGTAACAAGTAATTTTCTGACCCACTTTCTGAGTCTGAGTCTTCTCCTTGAGACTTTTTCTCTGCTGAAGGATGGTAACTATTTGGAGACACACTATTATAGTTCTTGTTGCAGTAAGTTTCAGGACGGTCATTTTCGCTTTCGTCAGTGCTTGAAGTGTTTGATGGGTTTACGTCCAAATTCACTTGTGGCGGTCCATCTTGGAGAGGCTCTTTGTTAGTCCATTTTTGAAAGTTCTCCAGAATTCGCTGAGAATTAGTGATGAAGCTGTTGTTAAGGACGCTGTCTTCTATGAGGTCAGTTTTTGAGTTAGGTTTTGAACTGAATTTGTTGTATAAATTTTTGTAGTTTTGCGACATATTTGATTCGTCTTCGTATTTTTCTCTATCCTCGTATATGAGAGATAAGAAATTGTCTGAATTGTTATTTACTCTAGAAGTGTTTTTCTCATTAGGTTGCGTTTCGTACTGATCGTCGCAGTAACTTGTTAAATATTCGGGTGCGTTTTTGGCATCACTGAAACTACGATTTTGTAACGAATTAAGAGTTTGTTCTTCGGTTCCTTCAAATGTACAAGAGTCTTTGCTTGACGAGTCACTGGTATTCGACTTCTCGTTCTCAGAACAGTGAATTACAAGCGGATTTTCATCAATTTGTACCTTCCTAATTAACCTACACTGCACTGAAGGATTATCTTCACTCATTATATAGAAACTTTGAACATCTTTTTTTGTAACAGTGCATGGCTCCTCATCACTTATTAAGTTATTTTATGTAAACGATTAGAGACTTGAAATTTTGATTAATGTCACAATTAAAATGACATATTGGTTGCTACTAATTTTGAAATGATTCAGAACATCGACCAGAATTATTTATTTCTAAAATCAGGAGTAGTAGGTATTTTAAAATTGAAGTGCCTGGAATGCACAGGTGGTGAACAGGCAGCACCACCAATTGCTTATGCCTTGACGGCATAAAGTCAAACTACCGTCGATCTTTTCGACATTGTTAAAAGATAACGCGTACGCTATTGCCGCAACAATCCCATACAAGTTCCTGTCCAACACTGAGACCATTATAAAACAAAATATCGAAATTGCAATGGATTTTTCCAGCATACCAAGTATCGATTCACTTTCTTGATTAAAATAGATGTACATTGGTATAAGGCAGGGTGCCAGACAAATGTAAGTGACCATTTTATCAAATGCATCCAAATACTTGAACCACATGTCTATGGTGACGCTTTGAACGGCGACGGACATTTGCAAGACGAAGAGGTTGTTGTAGAGTTTCTCTGTAGGATTTATACATTGGTTTTGGCTTATTTTGTACGAAATCCAAGTTCCCATTGCGCCAAATAAACCGACCGAAATGAAAGCAAGGGCCGAAATGCAGAAAGAGGAGCAACAGTAGGAACCTGTATACAGGATACTACAGAGGGATACAATGGCCAATGTGGAGAACGACAGTATGTTATTAGTTTCTCCACCACAAGTAGGGAAATTAAATGATGGACTCTTTGGTATAAAAGTTTCAACATTTTCTTCTTCAGAAGTTTTTGTGTTATCAGATATAAAGGTTGGTGAAGGCACTTGTTGTGTAAATGACGCCTTTCGCTTCATTTGTGAATCGTTACATTTTTCATTTGACTTATGAAAAGAACATTTTCTGTTGATGTTGTGGTAGCTGTCCGTTTTGGGACAGTCTATAAGCTGTTGCTGCGATTTTCGGATTTTATTTGAACGCCTTTGGCATAAAATATCTTCCTTGAACGAAACAATGTTTTCACACGCTTTTTGGTACGAGCCTTTTCGGAAAACATCTTCTTTGAATGCAACCTCGTTATTACTGCCGCTACAAACGTCTCTGGCTGAATGACTTTTACATATATCATCACTTTCTTGTATTTGAATCCCGATTTCTGCAATACAATCATCTTCAATTTGGTCGTTTTGTTTGGCAAGTTTTTTTAAGGTTTCGTTCACTTCTGATGCTTCTAATTCATTTAAGTCCTTTGGTTTATTTTGACAGTATCCTTTTAAAGAAGAAACCACTAATTCCCAATCGGTTGACACTTCACAGTCATTCTGCCGAAACTGTAACAACGTTTTTTCTGAAACTTCTATTTGTGACATAGCCATTAATGAAGCAGGTTTAATGCATCGGAAATTGGCCGGATTAATGTCCAGTGGAGCAAAGTAATCCACTTTTATGGTGTCTGGATTTTCCGCAGCATCGAGAACCCTCGAGAGAGGTCGTAGTAAAGCCCTTTCAATTTTTCTAATGTCTTCTCTGTCCATCATATTGGGATAATCATCCATACTATCGTTGTCACAATATTTACTATTAGAAGAACTATTATCGTCAGTGTTGTTACCATTTTCCATTGAGGAAGTTTCGGAAGATGTTAAGGTGCAAAATCTGTCGGAAGAGTTTGAGTAATTGGAAGCACTTTTGACACAACTCTGACTGCACTTTTGTTGAGCTTTTTCTTTGATCGTTTTGATAAGTTGATTCAGCCGAACTTTGGACCGTTTATATAAACAACGAAACAAATTGTCTTCGGAATCGGACGATTGCGAACTTAGTTGTTCCACTGAGATTACGTCGTTTATTCTGCATTTTAAGTTTCTTTTGGTGGCTGTTGCTTTATCATGAAGTGTTTCGTAAGCTTTACGAAATGACGATGATTCACATTTTAGTCTCACTTTTTTATTACTTTTATTGATTTCAACGGGCTGTTCGTTAGGTTCGAATGATGAAGAACAACATACTTCTTTGTTGTTGTCGGGTGGACATGAAGATTTCTTTGGTTTAGAGTTTCTCTTAGGTTTGGTGCACTCTAAGTCTTCCGATTCATCGTATGAGGAACATTTTTTTCTTAGTCTTTTCCCTGTTTCCCTGTTTTTGGCGCGGCTGAAATTTGATGAGTAACTTTCATCGTCTCGTCGTCGGCGGCATGGACGTTGTTTGGCGTCCCATTGGGACATATTCGGTTAATTTTCATATATTTTGGTGTCTTGGACGTTTTGTCTTTTTTGGCCACATTTTTTTTCTGTTGTTAATTTTGACAATTAATATTTTTGACGTTAGTGACTTTTATCACATTAATTTTTTTTATATAATTAAAAAAATCGATAAAAACTAAAATAAATTATGATAAAGATGATATAGGGACTTTTGGTTTAATTTCTCAAAATTGAAAGTGTAATTATCCAAAAATGAGCAAGGGACTAACGACTGGGAAACCGAGAACGAAAGAATTTGCACCATTTAAGGCTAGTCAAAATTATCCTCGGGAACTTTACCCTTCTGCAAAACTGTCCAGTGATGATTTTCAAATATACCTGAACAAAGGCAGTTTAACACTAGAAGAAGATGAAGCGGTTGAAAGGTGTAAAAAGTGCGGAAAGAAGAAAGAAATCGTCAACGAAGGTCGTGCTCTAATCCTTGTCAAAGGACAGGACACTCAAACGGCCCCTCTGGAAGAAGTTTTAAGCGATATGCAATCGACGTGTGGTACAAGCGATATGAACTACATTAAGAACATTCCTTTTATCAGCGTGGTCATAAATGAAGTAACAACGTGCGACACCCCGCCACAAACTTTACCCTATCGGACCAACGTTTCAGATGACGAGAGATGGATTCAAAGGCACGAAAACCTTTCAGGTGTTTCTTCTCTAAACGGCGAATCTCAAACTTTAACAATACAAGAACTTCAGTCAGAAAATTCAAAAGAAATTACTGTACCGATCAGGAAGGGCACTTGTTCAAAAATAGGCTCAATCTTATCGTTCGCAATTCTAGCGACAATAAGCCTCTTCAGCCTGTTGGAACTGGACAAGCTGAATCCTGCTATATCATACGCTAACGGAACATTTATGGTCTTTGCCATTTATTCTCTGATGGGAATTTGGGCGTCGTACGTCGAGTCCAAAGAGGACCAGCACGAAATCCCGGGCGCGTATGTCAAAGCGTTGGTATCGCAAACAGCAACCGCCGTTCCATTTTTGGCGGTGGAAGTGTGGCTGGAATTTTTCAAGAATGATATGATTCACCAATACGCCGGACATATTTATGCCGGTGCCTGTGCGGTTCCATTGTTTTTGTATCCGGTCGCGGGGTTCAATGGCGTTAAAAGAATGCTGTCAGTCATGGTGGCTCTTGGTTTAGGAGCACTGACGGCCCTCTTTCTGATGCAGGATAATCATGTGGGCTTAGCTGCGGTGATTGCATATTCGGCATCGTTTCTTTGCCAGGGAGACGACTCGAGCTGCATCAATTCCCGAAAACAAACGTTCGTAAACATTTGCAATTGCGCTTTCTTATGTTTTACACTTGTAACCCTTGAAGAACTCTACACGAAATCCACAATAATGGAGAAAGATATGATGAGAATTCATTTGAGATAGGATTAAATAAAAGAAAAGCTCATTTTTTATTTACATATCCCTATTTTTATTTTATTATGACATTATTCTTGACCGCCTGTCATAATTAATAAGCATCTACCATAAAATTGTAAAACAAAGTTCAAATTGGATAACGTAAATTAAAAATTTAAAGTGTGTTCGGATCAATTAGACTTACCAATTATTGCAATGGTTAAAATTACCTATCGAATTATTAAAGCCTTTTTGTAGGTGTAATCTCCAATGTTACACAACTTCGTTGTATATTATTTGTAAATGTATTTTTTGATTCCCAAACTCCTAGTTGTGACAGATGTCGTTAAAACATTGGAGGTCTACGTTTTCTAAAAACCAAAGAGGTGTAAATAATGTCATTAAGTATTCAAAAGCGGTGTGAACAAATTAGCAAAAGGAATCAACCTGTTGAAGATTGTTTCGCTGTGTTCAATAAAAAAGGTTGTGCACAAAACATGTTATCTTCCTATTGTTTAAGTTGCAAGAGGGAACTTAACTTGAACGAAGAATGGGAGAGGAAAAGGCGCTACAGACAATTTTTGAAGGCAGAGAGGAGAAGGATTTTGAATCAGAATGTTCGAACAAAAAGACAAAAAATGTTTGGACGACGTTTTCAGCCCCAAAGGAAAACTTGTCGGTTTAAAAATAATCCTGAACGCCCATGCTTAGAAGCGGACACATGCTCTTGCCCCAAAATACCGAAAGTGGTGACCAAAATTGTCCCCGAAGTTAATCAAAGGTCAAAATGTAAAAAAACAAGATTTGCGGCTGGATCTGAAAAAGATTATACAATCAACTTTAGGCCCAAGAATAGTTGTCATATGATTCAGATGATACTACCAGAACCATGTTCTTCGAATGAAAAAGAAGATAAAAGACTTTTGAAAACAGAAGCAAGAGGAAATAAAGAAACCAAGAAGTTGAAGACGTGTCTCAGAATAAGGACAAATGGAACACAAACCCAAACAAAAATGGTGGAACAGGCAGTAGAAGTATGTTTTGAAAATCCTCCCAAACGTGTATCTTCAACAATTACTTTTAACCAGAACACTGAAAGAAGTTTGGAGGATCTAACAAATAATACAAATAATGAATTATACGTAGCTGATAAGCTCCACAACAACTATAATAGTGAGGACAATGGAAAGAAAAAGAAAAAATCGAAAAAGAAAGGCATTTTTAGATCTAAACGCGTTCCAAAAAGTGAGATGAGTGGTAGCTCTCCCACACAAACATCAGGAAGTACAGATTTATCAACTGACTCAAATTCTAAACAGCCAGCGAAAAGAAAAAAAGACAATAAACGGATAAAAACAGAAAAGAAAAATAAATTAAACAAAAAGTCTTTGAAACAGCAAAAGCTTAATAACAACAAAGCCGACCAAAGTCCTCCACAAGATTCTTCAGAGAGTAAAAGCTCAACATGTTATTGTACTTCTATTGAGGAAGAGGAAAAAACACAATCTGACAAACCACCATTGAAAATGACAACAGACACTTCTTTAGGAACGTTGATCTGGAATTATTTTGATTTTACCCCAGCAAAATGTGTAAAAGCAGAAGAACCGTCAGGGTCAGCTACAGATCCCTTCAGACAATTTGCGCCATACGATGCAGCACCCTGGCCAACACCGGCGTCATGTCCATTTCATCGAGCATTAAGGGGGTTGCAAATAAAGTGCGTAACAGCTCGAAATAGTGGACATTACAGGAACGGTTTAGAAGCAGTCGTAATTAAAATTGCCGAACTGGAAACTAGAATCTCTTACAGTTCATTGATGTCACCATTCGAAGAACATAAACTGGAAGATAGAGAGGAATTATATGAGTTTCGAGGAGAGCAAGCAAAACCCGAGAATAAAATCTGTTGCAACTGTAAGAATTTGTATACAACTTTGAAAACTATTGAAGGAATACAGAAAAGAGTGTGCTTTCCGGCACTTTTTGAATCTAGAAGGATATTGATTAATGAAATACTAAATAATATAAACCATTGCAAGAATAAATGTGCACAGTTTATTTTTAGACCTTTATCAAATTTAGTTTGTCATTATAAAAATTCAAATCTACGTAGTTGTTCAAGCAGAAACAACTTAAGTGTACTTAAATGTGAAGATTTTACTGCATGTACAGAAGAAATTCCTTTTGTGTCAGAAGTTTCCCGTTCATGCGATAAAAATTTATGCACTGATTTTCCAATTGAGCCCACTGATGGCATGAGTTTGGAGATCTTGATAGAAACTCAGGAGAATGCAGAAACTTCAACTTGTTCTGGTATCTGTGGGAAAGTTGAGGTTATCAACCCTGGAAATCGAACTAGTTTTTGCACATGGGAAGATAGAGGGTGTAACAATAGTCTGAACAGATTTCAATGTTCATTTGCTTCTATAAATTGTGACCAATGTGAAGAAAGGGCGAAATGTTTGTGCCAGGGGAGAAATGAAGGCCATCAACGACCAAGAGGTTTTGATGATAGAAGGACGTGTACGTTTCCTTTTGATTCCACCATAGAAGATGAAGTATTTTTACAAGAATACCTCTGTAATAACGACAGAGACGTCGGCACTCAATATGAAAGTTCGTTGAACGAATCTGATTGTAGTAACAGTTTAAGTTCATTAGTTTATTGCCCCATATTTGGAGTCATTAGGGGAAGTTCATTTGAGAAGTCAATAGACTGTTTTAAAATCGAAGATACGACAAATTACGAGCTAGAGGAGGGTAGTAATATTAACAGTACACTTGGAAGCTTTTGTGCAAGATGTACTGAATTTTTAAACCAAAATTTGGCATGTGGTAGTAAACCAATAAGTAATGCCCAAAATGACTCATCCACTATCATAAGAACGTGCAGTACACCAAGTTGCGAAAGGGACGAAAGTGATGTATTAACAATAGTTGCTGAAGATACAGAATTGTGCGATGAATATGACTGTTGTCCAAGATTGAGAGGGGGAGAGAACAAAGATGAGAAATATTTACTGAACAATAATCAACCATCAGAAGAAAACTTATCTGGTAATGGTCTGTTTCCTGAAGAACAACAACAGCAGCAGCAGCAGCAAAAACACACCAATTATTCAACCCTTTAGTTCTTTGTTCACTCAAGAAATGATAGACACATTAACAGACCATGTAAACAATTTTTATTTGGACGAACAGGCCAAAAATGCGTTACTACATTATCAGAACGATGTTATTCCAGAAGATCTTCCTCAACACATTCACTCTGGTGGTAAACTTGTGGTGGACGATTTTAATAACTTAAAGGAAGTGGAAGGTACTTCATTGTTAGTTGATAATGTCGAAAACAAGGTGTCGCAAAATAAACTACAACCTCCGCCAAATATAGAAACTGAGCTTCAAAATATTGTGAGGTATATTAATAATCGGGCTAAGGATTTAGAAGTGTTGGTACAATCGTTGGATGAGAGTGAAAAAACATTTACAAAATCTGAAAACGATAATAAACCAGTTTGCCAACAGGAAAAGGAGTTGTGGAGCACTGATTATACTTCTGGGAAAAGCCAAAATAATGAATCAGTCAAATCATTAGTATTCCAAAATCAATTGGATTTTCCAGAAAGAAGGGATGAAATATTTGATAGACCTACCAAAATTAGAAATATTTCAGGAAAGAGAAAAGAGTCTGCTATAAAAAACAAGAATAAGATGAAGACACCAGATTCTGTCCGAATAAAAAAATCTGGAATTAAAACCAATAAAGAAAAAAACAAATCAAGTAGCAAGTTGTTGAGTTTCAAACGTTCCAATGCAACTAGCAACGTGTTCCTTAATCTTTTGCGTGAAGTAGTTTGCTCCACAAAATTCAACGAGGAGACTTTGCGAACCCTAAAAGGCGAGTTTTGGTTGAACCAGAAATCATTGAAACACGTAGAGGATTGTGACCATCACGTTGTTCCACGGTCGTTTTTGCTGCCAAATGAAGAATTAACCAATTTTTCTGAACACATTTATACAAAGGAGTCGACTGAAGAAGTATTAAAGGATAACAACGAACTTTTCTGGGATAAATTAAAATATTTAGGGGTGAACCAAGAAAAATTGCAGGATTTCCCAAAAGTTCAAGAAAGGTCTAACTTTCCAACTGAAGGAGAACAAACGCTTCCGAAATTTAAAACTAGTACTAATCCATTTCTGGAAGATATGAGTTGTGAAGAAATATTATCTGTTCCACAAGTGAGTTTTGAGTCAGCACAGAAAGTTAAAGATTTTGGGCAAAGTGATATCCAAATCACGAAAAAAGAATTTAGATTAGTACCTGAAGGCACCAAGATGGATTATGTCAATAAAAAATCTGTTGATAGAAGTTTGTTCCATTGTATTTCATTACTCACAAAAGAACCAGACGTTTCCGCTACCAAATTTTCAAAATTCAACGATAAAAGTGGAAGAAAACCTGGCGAAGACAAAGCCATTGCAGTGTACGACAAGCTATTATACAGTGAATTCAAGAACCCATTAGAGGAAAATAAAAGTAAAATTGTTGAAGAACAAAGATGTGTTAAAAGTTGCGCTGTGGGCCCATCTACTGTCGACCTTTACTTAAAAATTAAACAAGAGGGAGTGAGATCACGAGCTTTGCAACGAAAAGTACAAAACAATAAATATTTAAAAATGGGTAAACCGTCATCAAAAAGCACACGTACAACAATCAACAATAGTCCTCCATTTACTTCTTCGGTTAGTAATTGTGGTGTTTCATCATTCCAGTTGAGGGAAGTAAATTCACATTTCGAATTGGGCGTTCCGATCACTTTTGATGACAATTCAAGCACTACAAGTAATTATAAGTGGAAAAAAGTGATAACAAAATATCTTAACAACTGGAAACCTTCAGTACATTCAGATTGGATTGATGGGGTGGTCAGAGCTAGAAAGAAAAATAACAGCCATAAACGAAAATATCCTTATTGTATGAGGGGAACCGGACGATCCACCGCTAGGAATAAAAATGCCAGTTCCATTGTCAGAGATTTTAAACGAAAAAATATAAAGTCGTACGAAAAAGTTAAGAATGATTTAAACTGCTCGAAGCTGGTGAACCAAAACGATTGCCTTAGTCCAGATTGGTTTGGAATTCAGGCAAAATTCCAGCAGAATTCTTCAGAACTGTTAGAATTTAATACCAAAACAGATTCTAAAAAAATAGACAAATTAAATATTAATGAACTACAACTGAAGGAAGTTTTGCAAAAATCATTCCTCACTGAATTTTTCATGCGATCTACGGTAGCGGCCCAATGTGGTAATACTGTAAAGAACATTTGGCGGAATTCTGATATACAGACTACAGCATCTTTGATTAGCAATGATACTAAGCCAACACAATGCGAAATTGATAAAAGCGATAAAGGGGAACAGTGTCGTTTGAAAGAAAATGTTCGAAATTTTTATATTCCTCAAAGAATTTCTACTAAGAACATACAAAACTTTTTTGTGAAGCCGGCCAAAAATCTAATAATTACTAGAAGCACAGATAGTCATATTAAATGCCCTGAAATTAAAGATTCTAAAGAAGTGGAGCATAATATTAGTGAAAATGTACCAAAAGGATGCTGTCACGTCCTTAAAGAAGTAGTTGTTATTTTCCAAAAATCGGATAATGTTAAGCTGGAGCATCGAGATGATAATTTATGTGAAGAAATCAATCTAAATAAAAGATTACATGGTTCTGATAGAACTGAGTTTTCACATGTGAATTTCAATGCTAGGGGGCAGAATGATGACCAGGTTTCCAAAAATAAAAATACAAAAAAATTCAATTTTACAAAAACTTGTGGTTCTGATGAATTACATGGTCCCAAAGAAACTAAAAAAAAGCCATCTACTTCAGAAACTTTTTTTGGGTAAAATCATCTACAAGGGCCCAGCGTGGAAAGACAATCTGATCGCTTGAGAACAGGTGTTTGCAGTCATTGTGACTGTAAAGCCCAAAGAAAATTTTCTGCAGGCATCCCACGATCAAGCAGAAATCGTAGTTGTAGTATAGAAAATCAAGTTCCTGTAAAAGCGGTTTCAGATAGTTGCAGTGAGAAGTTTGATTCGCGTCTTCAAGATCGTTCTTGTACTTGTCCGAAAAGCTCACATTTAGTAAAGGTTGACGTAAAGCTGCAAGATTCGTTGGAAAAAAGACCAGTGCCAGAACGAGAAAATACGAGAAGTACAGGAACTGGAAGCGCAGTGTTTGAAAAGGAAGGAGACCAGAATGCTTCACAAAATAAACAGTACGATGGTAAAAGGCAAAAAGGATTTTTTAAATGTTGCAAGAAAAAGAAGGCGAACACCACTGAATCTTCCGAAAGTGCCGACAAAGGCATTCAAGCCATGGGGTTAATGGATAGGAAAGCTCAAACCGTTGAAGATAAAGAAATATGTGAAGGGGATGTTATTGAATCGAAGAAATTAAAGAATCGTAAAACCAAAACGAATAAGAAATATAAAAATAAAAACAAAAAGGATACGTTAAAACAATCAAAATCTTTGGACAATGAAGACGACTATTTACTTTTAAGTTGTCGACAAGTTGGGGCACGAAATGAAACTAAGAATAGAAAAAAATATAAGCGATCGGAAAAGTTAAAGGCCAAAGAAGATTGTAGTGAAGATACATGGAAAATACGTTTAGTAAGTTGTTCAGAAAGTGGATCGTTAGATTGCAGCGAGGAACTTCCAGAAGATAACGACTCATGCCAAAAACCAGTAATAAAAATAATGAGACATTCCACCAATAAAATTTCAAAAGCAGATAATGTAAAGCACATTAACTCATCAGAAGATACTTCTGAAAATGCTGTGTTGCTTCAATGTGTCGACAAAAAGTCGAAAAAATGTTGCAGAAGAAAAGGACAACAATCAAGAGATTTACTTTGTAAAGTTGTTAATCGCGAACGGGGTGGCGAATGTAGAAACATCAAGAGTAAAGAAGTTGAGCCTAAAAAGGGGTTCTTGAGAAGGTACAGGACAGATGCAGTTTATCCAAGAAAAGATTTCAAAGAAGATTCAACAAACGCTTCAGTATCCACAGACAGTTCTTTCATTTGCGTGGAAGTAGCCACTTCGACACAACATGACAAACCATCTGGACGAATACAGGGAAGATGCAAGAGAAGAAAAAAATTGTGTATGTGCAAGGAATCTCCTTATGACGAGTGTGAGCATTCTCGAAAGTTTCTGAGGACTTGCAAATGCCATAATCATAATCACACCAGGACGTGTAAAAATCCCCATCGTCGAAAGAAAAACAAACCGGAAACTGGATCGAAGAAGATGCTTTGCGTAAAAGTTGATGGTAACAAAAAGAGAAAATTAATTAAATCCCAAGATGATGACTGCGTAGACAGGAGCTTGGTTTGCGTGAGAATACCAAAAAAAATACATGACAATAAGGAAGAATATAACAAGCGAAAAGTTTTAGCAGAAAAAAGTGCCCAGTGCACCACTGCATCGTATTATGGTCCAGAAAATTTGAATCCTCAGACCTCCAACAGATACAACATAGAACAATTCTTCACGCCTTGTGATAACTATGGCTCATTTACCCCTAGAAGTAACGTTAGGCAACAAAACTTTTACGCTCCTTTACCACCACAAAAGGAACCCTATTTCAACCACACAATTCCTCCAGGATTTTCCCAAAACTATGACTGCTGTCCAACGCAATATTCTGCATATTCCAAATATGGAATCCATGCAAACCCATCATATATGGAAAACTACCCACAAAAGTGTTTCCACGTTTATAGTTGTAATCCATACAGAAATGTCGTTGAGGATGACATACAGCAACCAAAACATATGAAGAAGTATTCACGATTTAAAATTTTCTCCAGGAATGACGAAGAAGCAGACATCTCCACATATCGAATATACAACAATTGTACGTGTGCCTCTAAACCAACGAAGAATGATCGGGTTGACACCGTATCCAGTACCATAACTGCATGTTCTAATGGGAGAAACACCTTCAAATATTATACTTGTCCGTGCCTTGTCAAAAATTCCTCTGCAAAAAAGCCCTTTATTGAACGTCGGTACAATGTTATTCATTATACTGACAGTAAGAATAATGTCCCACGAGTAGTTAGAAAGAAGCTGAAATACGTGGATAGTGAAACATCCATGGAATCGTCTCGAGATATACCACCACGTTTTTCTGATTATTACCGTAAACCAAATAAGAATAAACACAGAAAATGTTATGATGAGAGAGGAGATCAAGGTGAAAGGGAAATTTGTTGCAGAAGAAGACATAGGCATCGATATTATGATGATTGTTATTGAGAGCATTTATTATTTTTTCATAATTTGGTTGATAACTTTATAGACTATATTAAGTTATATTAACATTATAAGGAGATAAAGAAAGTTGTTCATATACTTATTTCGTCTTTAGTACCTAGATGTATTTTTCCGAGTATCTTTTGTGAAATTCTAATTTCTGATTAGTTTTTATGTGTCTGAAGTGTTTTGTGAAATTTCGTGAACTTAAATGACAAATTATTTAAGTCACAAAAAAATTATAGTAGGATGAAACCCATTGGAAAAGGAAGAGAATATAATAGAAATGAAAGAAAAAATAATTTAAGGGCGATCTGAGGTCGGGAAGGGGAAGGGGGTGAGTTTTTAAGGGAAAAAAGGCGGTTTTCCTTGATTTCCGGAAAAACTACAAGTTTTATGAAAAAAAATTACCTAGAAAAGTTGTAGGTAATAAAAAGATCTACAACTTTTGTATTTACACTTTTTTCACATAACCTCAAAATTTATGTGAAAAAATCAAATAACCAACTTTTTGGTTTTTTATTTTTATCTATTACAAAAAAATTTTTTTTTCACGAAATTTGGTGAAAATTTACCTATTAGTGTCCCAAATACGCTGTAATTTTTTTGATTTGAAATATTTATTTTTTCACCTTATTTTGACTTAATATTGAAAAAGCACCCAAATTTTCAATTGAAAATTCTCACGCCAAATATCTGCTTTTTTAGAAACGTTGGTGGGCTTTTTCTTCGTTGAAATCTCTACTTTCTGATGGCGTGAAAAAAAAAATATACATTACTATGGTAAGTTTTCTCAGGAATTTTTTTCTAATCATTATGTAAAATGTTTAGGTATTTATTAAAATTTACACTCTAATTACTCAAAAAAGTAAGATTTGGTGTTATATTGATAATCAAAAAAATTACAAGACGAAATATAGGTACTATTATAATTAACAACCAAAAAATTAATAATTTAATGAGACATCTATAATATTTTGAGAAAGTTGTTCTGTTTTTGCATTTCCTGAGAAAACTTTCCAAAGTAGTGTTTATTTTTTTTCACACCATCAGAAAGTAGAAATTTCAACGAAGAAAAAGCCCACCAATGTTTTTAAAAAAGCAGATATTTTGACGTGAGAATTTTCGATTGAAAATTAGGGTGCTTTTTTGATATTAGGTAAAAAATAAGGTGAAAAAATAAATATTTCAAATCAAAAAAGTTACAGCGTGTTTGAGATATAAATAGGTAAGTTTTCACCAAATTTCGTGAAAAAAAAATTTTTTGTAAAAGATAAAAATTAAAAATCAAAAAGTTGGTTATTTGAATGTTTCACATAAATTTTGAGGTTATGTGAAAATAGTGTAAATACAAAAGTTGTAGATCTTTTTATTACCAACAACTTTGCTATTTCACTTTTTTCCATAAGACTTATAGTTTTTCGGGAAAACAAGGAAAACCGTTTTTTACATTTCTGTTATATTATCTTTCTTTTCCAATGGGTTTCATCGTAATATATTTTTTTCCTTTTTACTTCTGGCTTTTCGTCAGATGTAAACCTGAAAGTATTTTAACTATCTATCTTCTAAAAATTAGAAATTTGTACCCTTTTGATTATTACTATAGACAATGCAAGAATGATCATAAAAAATGTTACCATGAAAGGGGAGATTGAGATGAAAGGGAAAATTATTACAGATGGTATAAGCATCAAACATTATGACGATTGTAATTAAGACAATTTCGTTTTTAAAAATTTGATTGACAATTTTTTAAAAAAAATAAGTTATATAATCACTATAAGGAGATAAATAATGATATTCATGTACTTCGTTTTTAGTAGATATATATTTCCCAGTTTCATTGTGAAATTTTATTTTCTGGTTAGTTTTTAAGAGTCTTATGGTCTCCTGAAGTGTTTATAGAACTTTCGCCAACCTTATTGACACCTTTAAACGTCACTTAAATACGTTTTTTTTTTACAAATACCCTTTCTGGCCTTTCTTCAGCTTATCAGTAAATTTTAAAGTACCAATTATCTTTCTTCTCAAAACAAAAAAAGGGCAACTTTATAATTGTGCCCCCTTACAAAAAAAGAAAAAATAACATTCGAATATAATAATGTCCTGGAAAGACAGAAAGCTAGGAATTTTTGAACGACTGGATCTAAAAAAGTTTGTAACGAAATTGCGAGACAAAATTAATTGTGAAAATGAAGACGCGTTTCTGTACTTAAGTCAGTCATCTTCAGAGATCATAGAAAGTGACGAAGAAGTTGAGCTTGTGGACAAACGATACCACAGTGAAATCGATTTGAAACGAGCACAATCGGAAGCTGAAGACTCCATGTTAAAAAAGTACATTTTCGATCGTCTTAAAAAATTTCGAAGTAGTACAAACCAAGAAAATGAAGCTGACGGGAAAGAGACCAAGTTGCTTTTTAAATCGCCAGTTTTACGACATCGGTCGAGCGGAAATGTTGGACAAACAAATGCGGCCGATGAAGTTTTTGAAGAAGAATTTGTGCCACCAAAGGCAAGCGTAATAGAAGAAAGCAATATATTAGAGATGAAGGATAAAAGAAAACGAAGGATAAACATGCTAAGGCGAATGTGGTCAGGACTTATAACGCTTCCCAAGGAGAGTGAAGATATTTTGTGCACAAACGCAGTCGCCAAAGGTCATAATGTTATAACAGGAAATATAAGGAAAGGACCACAAACTAATTGCGAGTCTGCCTTTTCAATCAATAGTTTTAATTCTGCAGAGAAAGTTAACAAAGAAGAAGTTGGCAATGAATCCATACATGACTATAAAAATGAAAAACATTGCAAAGAGTGCAGAGATTTTAATGAAGTGACATTGAAGGAAAGCAAATCTTGTGATTCCACCTTTGGGGCATTACTGGGAACATGTCAGACTCCATCAACGTCGCCAGAAATTAGCAACAATTCAAGCCACAGCAGTGAGAAATTGAAACCAGAAATTAAATATGATCTTGTTAAGGAACAGTCAACAAAAGAGAAATGTCCTTCTCAATTATCCACGTCTTCAGAAATGGAATTAGTTCATACCAAAGTGAAAGAAGCTGGGAATTTACATCAAAAGCAAAGCGTTTGCTCTTCAGAAGATGTTAGTAGTGGTAGCACTAAAAGTAGAACAAGTTGCAGCACTGCTTCTATCAATACTAAAAAATCCAGTTTGGAATGTGTTACCAAAATCAACAGAAACGAATGCGATGATATTAAAAAATCTCACAGTAAAAATATCTGCGGGAATATCTGCAGGTTTCTGTGTTCAAAGAAAAATAAATGTGCAAAAAAGAAACAAAAGTGTGAATGTATAAAAGGAAAATGTGGAAACGAAACGTATCTGGAAGATATAAAAGCTACAATGAAGAGAAAATCAAAGGAAATGGTTTGCAAGATCGAAGACGTAAGATCTTCAACAAAATTGGATAAGGAGGATATGAAATATGAGAAGCGTCCAAAAACGTGTAATGTATGCAAGAAAAGCTCCAAAGTGAAATCTTCATGTGCATGTGATAAAAAGGGGTCAAAAATACACATACTCAAGAAAAGTTCGTGTGATAAAAAATCAAAACCTTCGCGTACTTGTGACAAAACTCTATCAAATACAAAATGTTATAAAGAAGATAAATCCAAACGAAAACCTTGTGGGTATATAGAAGAGCAATATAAACGCAACAAATTCAGAATATGTGGTAAGAAATGCGCCACTTTTGGAAAATGCCTTAAAGAACCTGTGTCATCATCGAATTCTTTTCAAGACCGTAATAAAGTTTGCGATCAAAATAAGAATAACGTTTGCGTTCTCTCATCAGACGAATTATCGTTACCACCTTGTCGAGTCCAAAACAAAGAACATAAAACCAAAACCAAAAAGAATGCCCGAATAATAGCACCATTCGACAGTTCCATTTATTTGGTTAAACCCAGCTATGCTACGGTCATTTCGTTCCGTATTTTGACAGCAATCTGCGTGCTTTCGTTTATAAAATTCACATTTACTGTTGGACTTGTACGATATGGATTAGTGGCATTCACAGTAGCTGCAGCTTTTTCTGTAACAGGTTTGTTGGTATCATCGAGGAACTACGAAAAAGAAAATAGTAGTGAATCTTTAGACAATTACAACATGACTCACGCTTTTGTCAATGCTCTCCTGGTTCCTTTTGTGGCAGCAGAAATGTGGAGTTTGAACACTTATGACAAATATATTAATAGTTTTTATGCACTATTAAGCCTGGGAGCTGTGCCAGGGTATTTTATGTCGGATAAGGAACCTGTACAAAAGCTGACTGATGCCACAGTCATTTTGGGTTTGACCATTCTCATGGCGATAAGTGTTCTTCATCAAAATACCGCTGGATTGGCTGCAGCAATTGTCTATGGAGTAGCATTTCTTTCTGATGAAGACCTACTATCGCAAATTGATATGGACTTGTTCTTGTTTACTAATATTGGACGTGGATTGTTTATTTATCTTTCTTCAATGGCATTACGAGGCGCGAGGAGGGATGGTGTAGTTTGTCTATGTCATGCTTTTCATAGAAATTAAAACAGTATTCGTTGTGGAGTCCTTTCGTTTTGGTAGCTTACGTTTTGCTCTTTTATTCAGAGATTGGGGGAAAAATTGCCTTTTTTAGCATAGTTTTGTTGGTCGAATATTCGCCTTAAGTAATCCCAAAATCTTTTTATGGGTCAAATATTTGCTTAAAGTAACCCCAAGATGATTTGGACTAATTTTTGTGGTCCAAACATCTGAATGTGATAACCCCAAGACTACTTTTAAGGTCCAAGAATACTTAGGATTAAGTTTTGTGGGTCAACCATGTTTCTAAACTAGCCCCAATGTTTTTGACTGTTTCTAAATATTTTGGACTATTTTCTCTGGGCCAAAAGATGCCTCTTAAAGTGGTTTCAAGATGTTTACAACTGTTTTGTCGATTAAACATTTATCTAAAGTATCCCCAAAGCATTCTGGATTGATTTTTGGGGGTTAAAGTTGTTTCTAAAGAAATCCTAAAGCATTCTGGATTAATTTTTGGGGGTTAAAGTTGTTTCTAAGGAAATAAAGTTTTTGGATTAATTTTTGTGGGTCAAAAATTACTATAGAGTAACTCCAATATTTTTCGACTGTTTTAATTTAAGAGTTAAATATTTATCTAAAGTAACATCAAAGTATTTTGTATTAATTTTTGGGTTACAAAGTTTACTGTAAATAAAAATTTGGTAGAGGATAGAGGCGCAATTGTTCGTACAAATCTTTATTCAAAAGGACCTACATATAAAAACATTGATATTTATAGTCTACATTTATGTTAAGCGTGGTAGATTGCCTTGTGTGCAAAAAAACAGTAAGACGCTAAAACATAAATTTCATAATCACTTTGGGGGTACGTCCTTAGCTTAGATTTTTCTTGAATAATCACTATATAAACATAAGCAGCGGCAGCGACAAGTCCCCATCCATTTTTGCCCAAGAGAGAGATCAAAACCAGTAAGACAACTGACCCAATGTGGGCAGCAAGTAAACAATTTTCCACTTTTGTATTTTCGACGCTTAAAAACAATAGAAGGGGTATGATGCATATCAACGGATTTGGTATTGTCATGCACGGATATCTTGAACGTTCTGACCAAATCTGGATCACCAGAATGGGCACGGAGAACATTTTTGTGACCCAAAAGCTTATTTTGTAATATGTGAAGAGGTCATTTGAAGAGCACAGTTTTTTAGACAGCCTAGCAACTCCCAGTAAAGCGTGGACAGCAATAATGAAAAATATCAAGAATGACCATAAACAAAACGTCGAAAAGTGATGGGCTAACGAGTGGAGACTGACATATGTTAGAAATGCGTAGGCTATTAGGGTTGAAAACTTTCGACTTCTATCGTCATGTTGATGGTCGCAGAACTGATTCCAGATTATCTTAGGGTGGTACCATAATTTATGAGTTGATTCACATTTTACAGTTTTTTCTTGTTCACAAGATTTTCGTTTCCTCTGGAGCTTTTCATTTGAATCTTTACAAAAGATTAACATTGAAATATTTTTTTTATAATTTCAGTCGATGCATACTCAGCTAGTTTTTTAATAATGATACAATCACTTGAAATTTTTACTTTCTTCAGCTAATGTCATTGTGACAATTATATTGCAATATGATTCGTTATAGGGAAAAGTTGTTGAAATTCTTTATTATTGTAAGAATTATATTATTTTGTTCGTCTATAAAGTTGTTTTACTAACTAAAATAATCTTAAAATCGGTGTAATAAATTTTCCTGTAGTCCATCTCTTTTTCTGTTCGCTTAAATTTCCCGCAAAATGCGTCCCAATACCTACTTCCTTCGCTGGATAGCTACGACTTTAAAAATTTTGTACTCTGTGGTAAACATAGGTGGTAAATGTCATGGGTTTATTTTAGTTTAAAGATCAATAAAAAATGGGGAGGAAAGCAATACTTTAAATTGTTTATTAATTTAAAGAAATATAATTTTTGATAAATTACCTACGTTCTTTATTATCTAAACAGAAAGTATCAAAATGTATTAAAATTATCTAGGGCCATGAGTTGAAAGAACTTTATAGTTATAAAATACCAAAAAGCACCACAAATCCTTAATTTTTAAAATGTTTTTTTGATAAATTACTTAATTTCTCCTTTATTAGATAAACAGAAAGTATCAAAGTGTATTAAAGAAATGTTGGACCATCATTTGAAAGAGGTATTGTTATAAAGTACCGGAGTGTACTTTCAACGCCTAATTTAAATGAATAATTTTATTCACTTTTTACTAATTAATTTTAAATATTCGCGCATATCTGGCGCCTACAGCGCGCCCTTCCGTCAACTAAGGTAACTTTCAAATAGCCTCGTTACCAGTTGCACTTTTTGGCAATTATTCAAATTCAAAAATGCATTGCTTCATCTAATTATCGTGATAATAAGTTGCAGTATGTGTATTTTTAAATTTATTTTATAAAAAAAATTGTATAAATCGGCATTTGCAACAATCAAAATAAAGAGTGTGATAGATATTGTATTTATTATAATCTTGTCAATGACGTAGTTCATTCCTGTTCATTGTCTCAGTTGCTCGTTAATTCTGAAGTGTGGTTGTGATATTTGTCTTCGTTTTTAATGAAAATTAAAAAAAAAGATTTACAGTACATGTGCAATTTATATCACAATATATTCCAGAATTTCAGCTTTATATGTGGTACGTACTTTATTATTCGAGGATCGAATTATTTATACGATTTTTATGAATTAAGTAAATGTATGTGAGGTAGTTGAGGCATCCATGTTTGATATAGGTATATGTAATTTGAAAAACTTTCTTGAAAACTTGTTAATTTCGATCAACATTATGAAAAATAATAGTTATCGATTTATTATAGATAAATTGATTGTGACGAATTATTTTATTATTTTATACATTATTTATTACTTTATTTTTCTACAAGATTAGGTGGTATTTTTGATGTTTTGGTAATTCGTAAAACATGGATTGTTTTTGGTGTAATTTGTGTGACACAACAGTTTTATACATGTATTCCTTTTTTTAGATGCATTTGGGAATGCACCTATTTTCCTGCCTTTACCAAGTGAGACAATTCTCTTTTAAACAGTTCTATTTACACAGACAGAGTATTTCCTTCCCAAATTGTAAAGGACTTGTTAAACATTAGAAGGTAAGATACCTTTGAAACTAAATTCGTGAATATGTAGTTATTTGTGTGCCTTAGAAACTGTGATAAGTGCATCCTAGACTGTATTATAAAGTTAAAGTGAAATAAGTACATACATGTTTGATGTAAGGCAATTAAAGTATTTTTATTTTTTTTATAGGCTTCACAATAAGGCAAGGGGGCTACAGTTTTCTGTGTAGAACATTACCAGGAAGTC
The DNA here is from genome assembly GCA_029378335.1 of Agrilus mali. NCBI lineage: Eukaryota > Metazoa > Arthropoda > Insecta > Coleoptera > Buprestidae > Agrilus > Agrilus mali. The sequence continues at coordinate 8,544,405 of CM055663.1, read as the reverse complement.
TGAACTTATTAAGTTGAAGTGAAGAGTGATAAGGATGAATTTTTCTTTCTTGAAAAGAAGGGATAATGAAGAGAACAAGAAATTCACTGCTAAACCAATTTTGTGCATGGAATTTATTATTTTTTGCATACGTTGGTCATTTGCAGGACAATATAGATGGTAAGAAAAATTATATAAAAATATTTGTTCTTTAAGCAATTCTAAGTAATGATATTTTTCCTTCTCTATTTAGTTTCAGTGAAAAGAGATTGGGGAGACTTTCTCTTCTGTAAATAAAGGAAGGCAAGCACAATATGATGTCTATTGCTAAAGTGGTTTTCTGAACGGACTTGATTGCTTTTTGGACACTTTGGGAGTCTGATGGACAATATAGATGGTAAGCAAAATGATTTAAGAATGTTTTTACTGCTTTCAGTTGGTTCACTAAACGATTTTATATAATAGTTTCAATTTTCGCACATTTGTTCATTGCAAAATAAAGTGAAAGACTGCAGGATGTTTTTTGTTGTCTTCTTTTAGAATAACTGTTAGGGTGATATTTAAACAAATCACGAAATATTAACTTTTGTAATTAATTATGAAAAGTATAATTTTAACGTAAATATGTGGTCGTTATCAATTTGTTCGTTAAAAGATTGCTACTTAGAATGAAAACATTTTTAACGTCCCAAAATTAATTAACATAAGGATTTTGGTGCTAAAACTTTTTAGTAATGTATGAGGTAGGCGAAATTCAAATTTTTGTATAGGACAAATCAGTAACTGTAACGAGAGATAGAAAAAAATAAATGGAAGTTACTGGATCTCTTTTTTGTTTAGGTTAAATTTGTAGGATTTTTCAAAAAATAATCTCTTTTTATTGTAAAGAAATGAAAGTTAATGTTATTTTTTCATCTCTATTTAGTTTCAATGAAGAGTGATAAGGGTGACTTTCTCTGCTGGAAAGAAGGGGTGACGATCACAACAAGAAATTATTGCTAACGGAATTTTTTGCATTAAATTGATTCCTTTTTGGATATGTTGGTAATATCGAGGATAATATAAACGGTAAGAAAAATTATTGTTTATATTCATATTTGCTTGTTTATAATTAGATAAATCCTGAAAGTATTATAAATATTAATTTTTACAGTAGTCCAAATAAAAACGAATAAATCATTGATACAATTGTTTGCAATTAATTTGTTCGTTCAAAATAAACTAAAAGATAATCATTTCTTTTTAAATAAAAAATAGGTATTATAATCCTTATTTAAAAAATTAAACATTTGAAATAAAAATAGATTTAAAATATATTAGTACGTATATTGTATTGTACATGTTATTAATATTTTATTCTTCTATTACCAAAACAGATACCTACCTGCATTTACATTTGAGAGCAACACGACGTCTTCTTACAACTTATCGACCAGGGAGGCTCTCTAATTCTGACGGCGCTTATACCGACGAGTTCTACCTTCTGTTAACAAGAATTTCAAGCGGGGGATCCAAGTGATTGGCTGAGCAAAGGTGATCTAGATTATAGAAAGTTTACTACTTTGACACTTCGTTGGACAATTTCTTTGGAACATCACATTCTGCACATTATTGAGGTGAGAATAAATTAAGGTTAATTAAATATTGCTCGTTATTTATCAGTTGCCATCGTATTTGTTTCAGGTCGTCGCGGGAGAAGAAAAGAAGATCCCGTAGTTAGAACTTTTTTATTTTTGTTTATTAGATTTAATTTGTTCATTCATATTTTACTTTGCATGCTTATCATTCAATTCATTCATTTGTTTGTTGTTTTTTAGAATAAATCTTTTATTTTGCATGTTCTCTTGCTTACCTCTTCGCTTTGCTTACTGCAATTCTTACTATCACGCTTCGCATTTACCCTACATGATCCGCAGGATTCAACGTTTCGTTATCTTGCTTGTTCCTTCTCATCCAAGGCGTAGGAGCAGAGGCCTTCCCGAGTGACTTGCCTTGGACTTAGCTTTTTAGTTGTTCTTTGAAGTGTCTTATACACTTCTCGCGGTCTACTCGAACGTCACTTCCTTTCAGACTGTTTGGTGTGGGTTATCTGGAATAGAAGCAATAGGCGACTGCCCAGCTCTCACAGACGACATCTGTCCAATCTTTTCTACCAAAATTCTATTAGTTTTTGCCGTTAGTCCTTTGTAGTTTAGTTGATTAATGCGCTGCACTATTCGCTTACAGGTAAAGGACACCGAAAGAAGACTTCATATTGTTTTACTTTTCTTATATTCTCTTTCATATTTCGTTTGTTTCTTTGTCTTTTTCTTTTACAGGTACTTATTTGTTATTTTATAAACTGTTATGTTAATATTTTATACGATGTATTTGAGACAAAAAGCTCCTCTGATACTTATAATTTTTCCAAATTGACTTTTTGGCACATTTGTTACAACCAAATTGAATTTTAATAATTAAAAGTAACTGGCGGATAAGGGTGTGGCTATAAGGGGCTGATGTGGAGGCTACAAGGTGTTAGAGGGGCTTTTTTGCTTCAAATATAGCGTTTAAATATTAATATAATAGTTTATAAGTTTTTCGTGTTGTAATAAATACTGAAAAAGAGTGAGGAGTTATTGGTAGTCGTACTGAATTAATTTACTCATATTGTTGTACTTGCAGGAACATTAATTTAACTTTTTTTAATATACCTAACAATACAATAATGGGAAAAAAATCAATTAAGTACAACGAACAACAACTTGCTCTCTTTTCTTGAGTATTTATTTTAATACGAACGACTTATAAACTTTTCTAATTGATCAAATATGAAATTGCCTTTTTTCTGTTTGTAAAAGTATATGAATAATGCCATGTGCACAATTTGGCCCCGATTGTTACAATATCTTGTATAAATGTAGTATTGTATTTCTTATTATTGATCGTTGTTAATGTAAACCTAATGTTAAAATAATTTAAGAACCAAATGGACTAATAAATGTATCAACTTTAAAAATTGTTTTAATTCATAAAAAAAGTTAAAATAGTATCACAGTGTCTAAAACAATATCTTGTTAAAATGTAGTATTGTATTTCTTATTATTGATCGTTGTTAATGTAAACCTAATGTTAAAATAATATAAGAACCAGATGGACTAATAAATGTATCAACTTTAAAAATTGTTTTAATTAATAAAAATAGTTAAAATAGTATCACAGTGTCTAAAACAATTAGCAGCAAATACATCTAAAATATCTCGATCAACTTATGCTCTCCTAATACAAAAGCAGTTGTTTAAAATAAAAATTTTAGATGTTAAATTATTTGTTGATCAGACCTCATATAGGCTCTGCAACTGAAATTTTTCTTAAATTTTGACCATTTGTATCAGGAGAGCATAAGTACAAGGAGGTATCTTTCAAACTTTTTTGTCATATTATTTGTTGATCAGACCTCGTATAGGTCCAGCAACTGATATTTTTCTTAAATTTTGACCATTTGTATCAGGAGAGCATAAGTACAAGGAGGTATTGTTTTAAAATTGGTGCCATATATACGAGGTCTGATCAACAAATAATATGACAAAAAAGTTTGAAAAATACCTCCTTGTACTTATGCTCTCCTGATACAAATGGTCAAATTTAAAGAAAAATTTCAGTTGAAGAGCCTATACGTGGTCTGATCAACAAATAATTTGACAACAAAAATATTTATTTTTAAACAATTCTGCTTTTGTATTAGGAGAGCATAAGTTGCTCTCAGTCTTTTTCCAGAAATATTTATTAACAACCTTTTACTCATGAAGTGATCACTACACATTTATATAGTTAAAGAAACCAGGCATATAATATTAATCGATTTATTAATTACACCAGTAATTTACATTTTGCGACAAATATATCTGCTTATAATACTTATGCATTGTACAGAAAATAATTGAATACTGCACTCATACAATACATTCACTGCAGTCCAGAAATTAACGTTAAAATAACATAACATTGTTATATTAATGTAACAATTTATAAAGTACAAAATAAAACATTTATAAGAGAGAATACAAAGTAAATCAAATACAATAAATTATGACAAAAGTACATATGCTGTTGTATGTATGTATGTTTGATCAATTAGATCATTAGAAAAGTTATGTCGTTCGTATTAAAATAAATACTCAAGAAAAGAGAGCAAGTTATTGTTCGTTGTACTTAATTGATTTTTTTCCCATTATTGTATTGTTAGGTATATTAAAAAAAGTTAAATTAATGTTCCTGCAAGTACAACAATATGAGTAAATTAATTCAGTACGACTACCAATAACTCCTCACTCTTTTTCAGTATTTATTACAACACGAAAAACTTATAAACTATTATATTAATATTTAAACGCTATATTTCAAGCAAAAAAGCCCCTCTAACACTTTGTAGCCTCCACATCAGCCCCTTATAGCCACACCCTTATCCGCCAGTTACTTTTAATTATTAAAATTCAATTTGGTTGTAACAAATGTGCCAAAAAGTCAATTTGGAAAAATTATAAGTATTAGAGGAGCTTTTTGTCTCAAATACATCGTATAAAATATTAACATAACAGTTTATAAAATAACAAATAAGTACCTGTAAAAGAAAAAGACAAAGAAACAAACGAAATATGAAAGAGAATATAAGAATAGTAAAACAATATGAAGTCTTCTTTCGGTGTCCTTTACCTGTAAGCGAATAGTGCAGCGCATTAATCAACTAAACTACAAAGGACTAACGGCAAAAACTAATAGAATTTTGGTAGAAAAGATTGGACAGATGTCGTCTGTGAGAGCTGGGCAGTCGCCTATTGCTTCTATTCCAGATAACCCACACCAAACAGTCTGAAAGGAAGTGACGTTCGAGTAGACCGCGAGAAGTGTATAAGACACTTCAAAGAACAACTAAAAAGCTAAGTCCAAGGCAAGTCACTCGGGAAGGCCTCTGCTCCTACGCCTTGGATGAGAAGGAACAAGCAAGATAACGAAACGTTGAATCCTGCGGATCATGTAGGGTAAATGCGAAGCGTGATAGTAAGAATTGCAGTAAGCAAAGCGAAGAGGTAAGCAAGAGAACATGCAAAATAAAAGATTTATTCTAAAAAACAACAAACAAATGAATGAATTGAATGATAAGCATGCAAAGTAAAATATGAATGAACAAATTAAATCTAATAAACAAAAATAAAAAAGTTCTAACTACGGGATCTTCTTTTCTTCTCCCGCGACGACCTGAAACAAATACGATGGCAACTGATAAATAACGAGCAATATTTAATTAACCTTAATTTATTCTCACCTCAATAATGTGCAGAATGTGATGTTCCAAAGAAATTGTCCAACGAAGTGTCAAAGTAGTAAACTTTCTATAATCTAGATCACCTTTGCTCAGCCAATCACTTGGATCCCCCGCTTGAAATTCTTGTTAACAGAAGGTAGAACTCGTCGGTATAAGCGCCGTCAGAATTAGAGAGCCTCCCTGGTCGATAAGTTGTAAGAAGACGTCGTGTTGCTCTCAAATGTAAATGCAGGTGGGTATCTGTTTTGGTAATAGAAGAATAAAATAATAATAACATGTACAATACAATATACGTACTAATATATTTTAAATCTATCTTAATTTCAAATGTTTAATTTTTTAAATAAGGATTATAATTACCTATGTTTTATTTAAAAAGAAATGATTATCTTTTCAACTAAAACATAAGAACCGTTAAGTTAAATTAAAACACTTGGTAAGTTTATTAACAATATATTTGCTTGATTCTCCAACAATTGTTTCAATTATTACACCATTTTGATAGTATCAACTTATTCTTCGAAATGATGTAATAACCGAAACAACTGTTGAAGTAACAAATAAATACATCATTAATTGTTCCTACATTTCCTTGATGGAAATCCATTTCGAACTATTTAAATAAAACTTAGAAATTAATTTACACAATGTAATTAATTTTACTTCACAATTGTTTTGCCCTGTTCAAGGCTTTATCACAAGGCGAAACAATTGTAAAGTGAAACTAATAAATATTGAAAAAATTGTCTTCTAAGTTTTATTTAAATAAATAAATACACAATGTATCTTGACAAGTGTTAATTTTCTTTTTATGATTTTTCTCAAGCCACTCTATTGCACATAAGATGTGAACGTGCAGCAAAATTTACTATGTATTTTTTGTTGCCAATTTGGCATATACATTCGACGTTTCAAAACATGTAATAACAAAAATTGTCTGTTCGTAGCTTAATTTTCGTATTTTTCATTTATTTATTTCAAATAGGCGTCTGCAGAGGGAGAGCCAGGGTAAAAAAATGCTCTAAATTTACTATAGCTGATTTTTTGTCAGTTGGTTACAGTAGTTGTGTACACACACATCAGTCAAGCAAACTGTAGAGCAGACGTCTCATATATGCTAACAAATGTGCCATGATTACAGTGGTAATAAAATTAATTTACTAAGGTTGAAAACTGCTATACAGATTGTATATCCCATATAAATGACAATTATGTCAGTTAGTCAGTTAAATGTGAGAACGGAGCTGGTCAGTCAGCCCCAATGTATGTACAATAAATAAATAGTATAGTAAGCAATTTATTATTATTACAATATGCCTGACTGACTATTTTATTTATGGTTAATATGTAATTACCTAAGTACCCCTAAAACAAATTTTAATAAATAAATTGCATGTATGAGTATTTCCGTTTTAACAGTTGCCATTCATTCTTAAATATAGAAAATGTCCTAGGAAAATAACAAATAGTAACGACAGTGTTATTCAAAGGGATAACAATTCTCTTATATCCAAAACATTTCAGTATTTATACATAAAGATAACATCACAGATTTATGACATATTAATGGTATGTATAATATATTTTTGTTTTCTACTATATGTATATCTTTCTATTAAATAAATAAACATTTATATATTTCAAATCTATTTTTAATTCAAATGTTTAATGATATTTAGATTGATGTAATGAACATTAATAAAAAAAAGGGCCCGTTTGGATTTCACAATTTATTAACAGACCTGTGATGTTTTTCTGTAGTACGAACGTGAAATAATAGAGAGTAATAAATAAATAGTATCAAACTATTATCTCTACGAAACGTACAAGTCAGTCTAGACTCTAGATCTATTCGTATGCAGGTAGTTTCCATTGTATGTACTAGTGCCGCTTTATACTAACCATAAATCATAGTAAATATAGGGTTGTTAACGAATTAAAACGGCACAGCATTGTCAGATGCAGGATCTTTTTGGTATTACTAGGCTAATATTATTTGGAAATACTATTAAATAATAATACAAACGAAATTGTTCGGATAAGTTATCGTTTAAATAAGCAACAGAGCCTGCTGCATAATTTACAATTTAATTCACACGCTGTATTCACTCAGTGGCGTATAAATTATCATTTGCAGAAACTCCATACGTAAGATAAGCATAGAATATATTACTGTTATTATAATTGCAAGATAGTGATTACGAAATAATAAATGGAAGTATTAATGTATAAGAAATTACATGCTAGTTAGATTAATAATAGAAATCCGAGTAATTTAAACAAACAAGAGGTGCTAATTGGCTAGTTACTTAAGTGGGTACTATCTAAATTTAATATTACATAAACAATTTTCATTTATTAATTTATTTATTATTTGTTAAATTTTACGAACCGTTACTGAATTTTTCATCCCCTCACGTTGCGCTATCTGCAACGCTCCTTTACTATATTGATTTATTACTGTCTATTATTTTCTGTTGGTAGTATATAAGTTATAATTAAAATCAGTTAAATTGTGAACAATTTTTCTCTAATTGTATTCTAAATCTAAAGTCTTTCTACAATCACAGATTACATACATGGTAAACACAAAAAAGAAAGCAGTGTTTATAAATTTAAACATTAACAAAAAAGCTTTATATACGTTTTCTAAATAAAATGTCTGAGTTTTAAGGTAACAAACTAGATATAGAAATGTTTTATTTGCAAATAATTCAAACTGGAATCATGAAAAATAATAAATAATAGTAATAACAAATTAAACAATGAGATATTCAATTCAATTTACGTTAATCTCAAAAATAAAAAATTGGTGCATCACTGAATAATATTTTAAATGCGAATTTCTAATAACAAATCACTTAAACATTAATGAAGAACGCTCTTTGATTAACCTTAGGCAGCAATTTTTGAACAACAAATTAGGTAATTGCAACTGAATACATATCTATCTTAATAATTATTCTTTTTCTAATGAATTTAACTAGTTCATATTTCGATATAGTTCTATTGTACTGTAATATGGGCGCGGGTAGTTGAACTACATTCAATATCGATTTTCCAAGTAGTTTTGCCGCCAACTAACCAGTGTGTGTACCTACCGTTTACACGTGTGTTAATGCTGTTTTCATCATCCTTTGTACTTTTTCATTTTTGTTACTTTCGTTACAATAAACTATTTCGTAAAACCAAAGCTTCCATCACGTGTCTTGTTTATTACTGATTTACTGCCGTTTAAAGTACAAACATAAAGCTACAAAAATATTTTTAATCATTTTTCTTACCGTTTATATTGTCTAGTAAACTCCCAGTGCATCCAAATAATAATTCGTTCCACGCAGAAAGCTCCTTTACCAGTAGACTTGATGTGAACTTTTCAGGAAAGAAATCTTATGACTCTTCATGGAATCTAAATAAAGTTGAAAAATTCTTTTAAATGTTCATTTCTTTACAATTATAATTGTTTAATTTAAAGGAACAAATTAATCACAAATATTAGCAATTATTTACATTTTTTGTAATATTGATTAATCTTTTTATGACAAATTCCCTAACATTCTCTTTCTAAAAATAAATAAACAGAATTTATCTTCTAACTCTTTAAGTTATAAATTAACAAGCTAATATGAATATAAACATTGAAATTATTAATTACTTAGAATTGTTTGACGAACAAATTTAACGCCACAATAATATTCATTAATGATTTTTTTTACCGTCTGCATTTTCCAGCAAACTCCAAATGTATTTAAATAATGATCAATTCCATGCAGAAAATCCTTTCAGCAGTAGACTTCTTGTTGTGACCATCATCCTTTTTACAGTAGAAACAAAGTCATCCATGTCCCTCTTCATTGAAACTAACTGCACATGGAAAAACTTTTTTAATTGAACCTGTTTATTTTGAACGAACAAATTAATTGCAAACAATTGTATCTATGATTTATTTATTTTTATTTGGACTACTGTAAAAATTAATATTTATAATACTTTCAGGATTTATCTAATTATAAACAAGCAAATATGAATATAAACAATAATTTTTCTTACCGTTTATATTATCCTGGAAATTACCAACATATCCAAAAAAGAATCAATTTAATGCAACAAATTCCTTTAGCAGTAATTTCTTGTTGTGATCGTCACCCCTTCTTTCCAGCAGAGTAAGTCACCCTTATCACTCTTCATTGAAACTAAATAGAGATGAAAAAATAACATTAACTTTCATTTCTTTACAATAAAAAGAGACTATTTTTTGAAAAATCCTACAAATTTAACCTAAACAAAAAAGAGATCCAGTAACTTCCATTTATTTTTTTCTATCTCTCGTTACAGTTACTGATTTGTCCTATACAAAAATTTGAATTTCGTCCACCTCATACATTATACAAAGTTTTAGCACCAAAATCCAAATGTTCAATAATTTTGGGACATTAAAAACTTTGTGCAGGTTTTTTAAGTAAAAGTTAAAACTTCGTAATAAGTAGATATTATTTACTGAAAATATTTAAAAAAAAAAACAGTTATTTAATTCTAAGTAGCAATCTATTAACGAACAAATTGATAACGACCACATATTTACGTTAATAATTACACTTTTCATAATTAATTGCAAAAGTTAATATTTCGTGATTAGTTTAAATATCACCCTAACAGTTATTCTAAAAGAAGACAACAAAAAACACCCTGCAGTCTTTCACTTTATTTTACAATGAACAAATGTGTGAAAATTGAAACTATTATATAAAATCGTTTAGTGAACCAACTGAAAGCTGTAAAAATATTCTTAAATCATTTTGCTTACCATCCATATTGTCCATCAGACACCCTAAGTGTCCAAAAAGCAATCAAGTCCGTTCAGAAAACTTCATCATATTGTGCTTGCCTACCTTTCTTTACAGAAGAGAAAGTCTCCCCAATCTCTCTTCATTGAAACTAAATAAAGATGAAAAATCACATTAAATTTCATTTCTTTACAATAAAAACAGTTTATTAAAAAAAATAATCACAATCAATTTTAAAAATGATTTGCCTCCTATCATTAAGACTACTGTAAAAATTAATATTAATCTTTTTATGACAAATATCCTAACATGATTTTTCTAAAAATAAATCAACAGAATTTGCCTTCTAACCTTTGAAGGTATTTATTAACATAGAAATATGAATATAAACATTAAAACTAATATTTGCTTAGAATTGTTTAAAGAGCAAATTTAAAGACACAAAAATAGTTTTAATTTTTCTTACCTCCTATGTTGTCCTGGAAATGACCAACGTATCCAAAAATTTATCAATTCTATGCAAAGAATTGCTTTAACAGTGAATTTCTTATTGTCTTCATCATCCCTTCTTTTCAGGGAAGAAAAGATCATCCTTATCATCTTTACTGAAAACTAAATAGAGATGAAAAACATATCAACCATAATCCCTTGATTTTAATATAATACGCTATTTTTTTTATATTAAGTATTAATTTACAATTGAAAGCCAGTTTTAAAATAAAACTTACCTAAAAAGTTCCAAGACTGCTAATTGTGCCTCATCAAAAAGGAAGTAGTCAGCTAACAGTTTCCCGTAATGGTTTACACAGAACACTAGTACCCTTGCCTTATTGTAAAGCCTATAAATAAATATACATATTTTAACTACCTTTTACATCAAACATGTATGTATTTATTTCACTTTAACTTTATAATGCAGTCTACGATGCACTTATCACAGTTTCAAAGGCAAACAAATAACTACATATTCACGAATTTATTTTCAAAGGTATCTTACCTTCTAATGTTTAACAAGTCCTTTAAAATTTGGGAAGGAAATACTCTGTCTGTGTAAATGGAACTGTTTAAGAGAGAATTGTCTCACTTGGTAAAGGCAGTAAAATAGGTGCATTCCCAAATGCATCTAAAAAAAGGAACACATGAATAAAACTGTTGTGTCACACAAATTACACCAAAAACAATCCATGTTTTACTAAATACCAAAACATCAAAAATACCACCTAACCTTGTAGAAAAATAAAGTAAATAATGTATGAAATAATAAAATAATTCGTCACAATCAATTTATCTATAATAAATCGATAACTATTATTTTTCATAATGTTGATCGAAATTAACAAGTTTTCATGAAAGCTTTTCAAATTATGTATCAAACATGGATGCCTCAACTACGTAGCATACATTTACTTAATTCATAAAAATCGTATAAATAATTCGATCCTCGAATAATAAAGTACGTACCACATATAAAGCTGGAATTCCGGAATATATTGTGAAATAAATTACACATGTACTGTAAATCTTCTTTTTAAATTTTCATTAAAAACGAAGACAAATATCACAACCACACTCCAAAATTAACGAGCAACTGAGACAACGAACAGGAATGAACTACGTCATTGACGAGATTATAATAAATACAATATCTACTGCAAATGCAGATTTAAAAATATTTTTTTTATAAAATAAATTTAAAAATACATATACTGCAACTTATAATCACGATAATTAGATGAAACAATGCATTTTTGAATTTAAATAATTGCCAAAAAGTGCAACTGGTAACGAGGCTATCTGAAAGTTACCGTAGTTGACGTTCTATGGCATTCTATCATTCTATGGTTTAGTATTAACGTTTATAACCTACATTTTGCTAGTGCCAGTGTTGTCTTTATTTACAAAAAAACTTTATTATTTTATGGTTTTCAACAACTAAGGTTTTGTAAATAAAATGGAACAAAGAACCGAGCAAAGAAAAGCAGTCAAAAGTATTTTGTCAATACCAGGAACTCGTGCTAATGTCCAAAGTGGTCAACTTCTTGTTTCCAGTGGAATACCAAGTGTTGATGAACTTTTAGGTATAATTAAAAAATATTTTTACTAAATTTATGTTAAGTTCTTATGTTCTTTTGATAATCCAGGGGGTGGTTTGCCTGTTGGATCAGTAGTGCTTATTGGTAAGTCTTTTTACCATTTTGCACTTCAAACTTATTTAATAAAAAACAATTTTTTTAGAGGAAGATGGTGGAGGTTCCTACTCACGAGTGATGTTGAGGTATTTTTTAGCAGAAGGGATAGTCCACAAACATGCAGTTTTTGTGGGAAGTCAAGATTACAATCCTGGAAAAATGGTACTAATTTAAAATGTTAAGAAGAGGTTTTCTAACTTCAATTAAATTTTATTTTATGAGAGACTAATGAACTTCCAGCTGTTATATCTTCAGATCCAGAACCAGATCTTCTTGAGGAGCATAAAACAGATAAAATGACGATAGCTTTTAGGTATCAAAAACTGCCAAAAGTAAAAAAACAAACTGCTCATCACTTTGGAAATTATTATGATTTATCAAAGAAAATGTCTCAGGAATGTTTTGATAACGTTAGCATTACAGAATGGCCAGACCAGACTTTATTGGGTATTGACCAAGTATAGAGTAATTGAAATTGAACTTTTAATATGATATTTAACATTTCTAGAAGTTTCTTCCTTACCTAATATGAGTTATAATGAATTGCTCATTGCAATTAAAGATAAATTAGAAAAGGATAAATATTTCATTAGTAGTACAAGAGAAGAGAGATCAATTTTAAGATTAGTTTTGCATTCATTGGGCTCTCCCCTGTGGTTAAGGAATGGAACATATTCAGAGGAAGAATGCAGAAAAGATTTGAATACATTTATGTATAACTTAAGGTCTTTGCTAAGATGCAGCTTTGCAGTTGCCATTGTAACAGTACCATCACATTTATACTCTGAGGTTGACTACTTTTATGGAGTTAATGATTTAATGTTAACAAATTATTTAATTACAGTCATTTACTTCAAGATTGTACAATTTATGCGACGTTGCGATAAAACTAGAGCCGTTTGCAGGCACAGCATTGGAAAATAATGTTGCTTTGTCAGATTTCCACGGATATTTTCATTTAAAGAAAATGTCTCCGATAAATACGTTAGTATCGAAACATCCCGGGTCTGTTGAGTATGTGTTCAAGCTTAGAAGGAAGAAGTTTTGTATTGAAATGCTTCATTTACCACCAGGCAAGTTTTATCTGTATGTAATAACGTTTAGAATAAATGTAATTATAAAATTTACTTAGAGCTTAGAGCTGTGGCCTTGCAAAAGTACTTCCAGTCCCTTTAGGGCTCAGAAACACTGTTTTTCAAGTCTTTGGCGCTTGGTAAACAAATTATTTTAAAGTTTGTAGGACTAATTTATTTTTAGAGTACTTGAAACTCTAGTATTATTTTTTGAAGTAAATAAGGCTTTCAAATATTAATGTACTTTGTAACTTTTTATTTATTACCATCGTTTTTTATTTTTATTTTTTGATTTTGAGAGTATTACAATTTCTTTTAGATTTAGGAGACGATGATGGAAGTCACAAACCAAAAATGGGTTGTGGTACAGGAAGTGCAAGTGATTTAGATTTTTAATATAAATAAAGAAGTGTTAATATTTTTTAAAATCATTATTGGTTAATAAATCATTAAAGTACAATTTCCGTATTTTTTTTAAATTTATTTAAAATACAACAATCTATTACTAATATCATTTTAATTGAATGTAAATTAATTGTATAATTAACTTTGATAAATAAATCTGCTAATTACTTATGTGCTTGTGTTTATAATTCACCTATTTATTAATTAATTTAAAAAAAAAGGGAGCGTCAATTTAAAAGGTTTGGTGGGCGTTAAAACGTCTAATTCTGAATATAGTGTGTTGTGATGTTTAAATATTTCCATTAACTTATAATTTGTCTTGATATTCTAATATCCGTAGTAATTATAAAGTGCAGTGATGTTGGTTGCATAACCGCAAGTAAGATATTTAAGAAAATAATGTAATGGCGGTTTTTTTGACTGATTTAAATTTTCTGTTAAAATGGTAACATACCTTCAAGTAAGAATTTTTAATTAAAATAGGTGGGTTGATAGTTATGGTGGTTGCATACTCTAAATTATCAATTGTTAAATGATAATTAAACACTAAAAAATTATTTGTGTTTTAATGTGTAATTTATGAACTCTCTAGAAAGCGTTTTGAATTATTTTCATCAACAGGTAATAAACAAAAAGTTTTTAATTAATTATTTGTCACTTACTATGTAATAATTAATAATTTAAACTGATATGTTAGTATAAAACGGTATATTTTACATATTATAATTCTATTAAACATCGATATGACATAAATGAGTTAAATAAGGCTTTACACAAGTTGAACGATTTGTTTTCAATATTTAAACAATTCTACATCTAACATTGAGCATCGAGTGTGAAATTTTGATTGCGCATGTACATGAAAATATTAACGAAGTAATAGTATAATAGATATAATTAATTATATTTATAGATATATTAATACAAATTTAAATTTAAACATTAATTTACATTTACTTACACTTCTCTTCCTATGCAGTAAAGGTATGGAGAATTGAATTGGCAAAGAAAACTGTAGTGTTAGTTTGACTAATGAGAAAAGGGTACCTATAGAAACTACGTAAGTAAAATTTAATATAAAACATTGATATATACGTCTAGTATATTATTTTACATAAGTTTAAAAAGAGTAGTAAAAATACAATGATAAAAGTTAAGCTATATTTTTGCTACTTAATTGTAGGAAATAGATACGTACAAAAAGATTAAAATTTTGACACTTCTAATTTGGCACACTAATTTACATCTCGATAATAAGTACGGACATATACAGGGTGACCTTAGAAACGTTATGGAAGTTCCTTACATTTACTAGTTTACTTTTTAAGGAAACCCTATGTACCTACTGCATATACAGGGCGATTGAAAGATGTAATAGAAATACTTTACAAAATTTTCATTTTTAAATTGTTTAGGTTACAATAGTTTACTTTTTAAAGACACTCTGTATACGAACATACCTATTGAGTCCTTTGAGAATAGACATTACAAATAATTGTTATATTGAAACCTATTTAATTTACATTATTAATTACCATATCGATATTGAGTTATTACTAATAATTAAAAAATTGACGATAGCTTTGAACCATCAATTTTATTTTGTCAGAACGTTTTTCTATCTTAAATATTAACATTGGATTCAATGCGCTATTTAGAAGCTCTTTACGACTACGTGTTTTTTTTAATTTCCTATAGTAAGTAATAATATTCTAAGTATTCATATGATTAGGTCTCATAAGTAAATTTAATTTAGAAACCGAGCATTTACTTTTTTTACAGAAAATTGCAAAATGAAATTTCAATTAGTTACTGAATTTTTAATTTTTCTTTATCGTCAGTAAAATTAAATTTAAAACTAAAAATTAATCCATGTCCCTAGACGATTGAATTTTTGTTTGCGTAAGAAACAATAAGGTTAATGTTAATTTTAAATAATTTAGGGTTAATTAAATATTAACACCTTTAAATATAAATGTAGGAATAGTTTGCTTATTCAGTAATGGGCGGAAGATGCTCTTCAATATTTATATATATACAAATATTAAAATCTTTGAGAATACACTAATTTAATTGATTACACGTTATGTACTTATTTTTATGCGTATGATAGTTTTCTAATTGACTGACTATTAATATCAATAAATTATTAGTTTAGTAGTTGATAATAATAATTCAATGTTGACCACTGGCAATGCTAACTAATTTTTCATATATAAATAAATAGATAATAAATGGATAGGTGGGTCTTGGGTTATAATCAGAACTGGAAATTTATTAGTTAATATCCGAATACTCTAATTATAACTGGTAGTTATAGTCCATAGAAAATCCTTTTGTTAAAACTAGTTATCACAAAAAATTATTTTTATAAAAACTGCATAGTTCTAAAAAAATATTTTGAAATGGGCAGAGTTTATCGAAATAAAACGAATTAGTTAAATTAAGGAGTTTCGAGTAATAGTCTGCCCTTTAGAGTTCAAGAAGTAAATAAAACTCACGCAAGTGAAATTTGAACGACTGATACTAATTACATAATTATTTTTCGTCATGAAACATAAATACATTTTGTTGAAACTAATTTAACAAAATATTCCTGTAGTTATTCTTGACGTGAATAATTCTGGTTTTAATTAAACAAACATGTAGTTAAATTTAAAATAACTGTTGTGGTATTCTATTCAATATTTGTAGGTATTCTTTTTTATTTTATTATACACGGCGTGTTTTCAAAAAATATATCTAATTATTTCGATAATGTAAGCTACTGTTTTCATCTACGCGAATAGTTTAAGAAATATGCAGTATGTGCTTCATTAGAATAATAATTTGTAAAAATAATTAATTTCGTGCCAAAATTGCACATTTTTAAAATGGAAAAAAATTCTCTTCTTTAATATTCACATACTTATCCTGTAGTTTTAAGGATTTTTCTATATTTTAAATATGACCCTTATGGTTCATGTAATCTATTTTTATACTTTTGTTACAGTTCACTCATACCACCATAAAACGAATAAAAAAACATGTACCTATAGTACATAGTTTATACTTACTTATGTGTAATACACAGATAGAATATTGAATTTTTATGAGTGTTCGAGTTTTTGATTCCTAAATATGGCCGTTGGTTGCAGCATTTTTATTGTAAAAAAACCAAAACAATTGCCATTCGCTTTATTGATTAAATTATATTGAAGTATTGAATCGATTAAACTTTGTGTATTTAATTATGGTACATGGGGTTGTTGAAATATTACACTTAAAGGTAAAAGTATCTCGTTTTAAGAATCAGATAAATTTGTAAACAGAGCTTTTTATCTGACGTTTTACCTACTTTTATGGTTGGAATCATCAGGGAATTCATTGGAATTCCTCACCACGGTTTGTTAGATAAGTTTTTTCCATGACGCCAACCATAGAACTACATCTCAAGAAAATCAATTTTGGGTCCAACAGTAGATTATTATTTAAGAAGGTAACTAAATTAAATTACATATAAATATTTCAAATATATACTGTAATATCTCCTCAATTGTTTCGGCATGTTATGCCTTTTTCAAGAGTAAAATCTTATTACTAAAATTAAATTTATTATACAGTGTTTAGGTTTATACCTAAAGTTTAAGGGGGAGGGATACAGTCATATATTCTTAAATCTATTAAAGGTGTATTTAAAAATTGTTGTTGGTCATTAACAATATTTTCTTTTTTATAAGTAGCTTTTTTAATTTATAATTGTTCTAATAAATCTGAACGTTTTCCTTTTTTGAAATTGTGCAACAATTTTACATTTTCTGAATCTATTATTAATACAATGAGATGCTAAGCCAGTTGAGTGTTTTAAGTTGGTTATTGATTTTTTGTATTCATCTATTCCAGTTTTGTAATTACAAAAGAAATATAGAAATTAAATTGTAAAAATTGTAACGCATTCTTTATAGGGCAGACTGGACGTAATATCAAAACTAGAGTAGATGAACACAAAAAATCAATAATCAATTTAAAACACTCAACTGGCTTAGCATCTCATTGTATTAGTAATAAAAATAATTTAGATTCAGAAAATGTAAAATTGTTATACAATTTCAAAAAAGGGAAACGTTTAGATTTATTAGAACAATTAGAAATTAAAAACGCTATTAGTAAAAAAGAAAATATTGTTAATTACCAACAACAATTTTTAAATACACCTTTAATATATTTAAGAATATATGACCGCATCCCTCCCACTTAAACATTAAATATATAAACACAGTATAATAAATTTTATTTTAATGATAAGATTACTCTTGAAAAAGGCATAACATGCCGAAACAATTGTACAGATATTTAAATGCAATTTAATTTAATTTAGTTACCTTCCTAAATAATTAAAATGTTTAACAAGGAACCGACTTTGAATTTCATTCAAATTGTAGATTATTAGTTTTGGATGGAAATTGGCAAAAACCTTTTCGTATGTTTCTTTTTAGTGTGCTTTTTGTTGAGTTGCTTTTCAAAAAAATAAATTAAAATCGTACTTACACTTTTAATATACCTACATACTTATGTACTTACCATATTACATAACATATCTAGTCAACAATAACATCTTCGTTTAAACAAAACGATTGGGCGTTTAGTTTGCATTTTTAGTGATTTCCTTCTCGCTCCTCTTCAATTTCTCTTCGATTTGGTCACTTACCGCTTCTTTCAGTAGCCCCCAAAGTTCTTTTTTATCAAGCAGAATGTATCGATCGTTTTTGACATCCGGATCGAAATCCTTTTCACTTGTATCGGATTGATCGTCGACTTGTTGGAGATACTTCACGGAAACGTCACTAATTTTCGTGTTAACGTGTTTTGGAATGTACGTCTGAGGTGATTGCTGATAGTGATTCGCCTGCGTTTCATCTTTGGTGGGTAATGATTTAGTCGATGACTCTGTACTTTCTTGTCTATCAATGTCGTTAGTCATTGGGGAAGATTCTGTCATAGATGTTATTGTGGAAGTTATTGGTGAAGAAACGTTCAGGTTGTTGTTCTCTTCAGTAGTGGTACCATTCATGGAAGAGGTAGTTACAGACTCTACTTCTCTATTCTCGTAATGGCTGCTGATATTTTCACTTCTGTCCTCCATATCTTCGATCATAATATTTATTGATCTTTGGTTTACTTGAACAGAGTATTCTGTCGTTGTGTTAACCAAAGATGATTGTCTCTTCTTCTCATCAGTCTCACCTGAAGATCCATGTGGAATTTCTTTTGGAACTTCCTCCTTAGTGATATTTTCCTTGTTCTTTGTAATTGGTTTAGAAGAAACTTTTGCTTGGCAACTGTTGCAATCCTTCATGCAAGTAACCGGGGCTTCCACTTGAGTTCTGTTCGCGAAAGCGTCTTTGCCAAACCAAGTGATTAGATCGTCATCTGTGATTCCCCGAAACAATGTGCTTCCTGGTTTTGCATGGAAGAATACGCTGGATGCTAAATCCTCCCTTGAGGGTGGATAAATCCTCACATAAGCTGGACGGAGGGAAGATATTATGGTACTGCTGGATGCGATAAACTGGAAACAAATGAGACAGTCGTCAGTGACGTTTCCAACTATGAACCAAACGTTTCCGGTGTTGTAACCGTACTCGGTGAGAGAAACGTATTTCTCAGGCTCTATAGAAATTTGGTTGGGACAGGTGAGCTCGTATCCTGAAAATAGGAATATTTCTATACGAATGACTCCTGACGGTTGAGGCCCTTTCCACCTTAACATAGAAAAGAATTTGGTCAATAATATAATATTTGACTAAATCATGATTAGTTTCAAATACCTGAAACAAGTTCGTATCTTTAATATGGGCAGTTTTCCTTCTATTTCTTCTACTGAATTTTTTCCAGGAAGAATCTCTTGAACCACATGGGCAGAAAGGTCAAAGAGTGTTGCATTATGTTGACTTTCATATGAAGAGTACCGCATTTTCCCCTAAAAGTATTTATAATTGGTACCTACATTCTTTTTTAATTTGTTCGAATAACACTCCTACCTGTATTGTTCCACATCCAGCTCCGGTTGCATAAATAAACACTTTAGTTGGCAAACTTGGTAACTGCAATTCCTGGGTGGGTTTTTCAGGAAATAGTAGGATTGTATCGGTGAGTTCCATACCGGAAGTTGCCAAAGAAACTGTTAACGATTGGTGGTGGTCTCTGACGAGTTGATTGTATTGAGATAATGCTTCCACTGTGCGATAAAGAAGTTCTGGGTGCATGTCCAAAACGTAGGAACGGTAGAATAAGTACCGGGTTACGGACTCTGCCATTTTTAAATCGCCAATTATCGAAAATACTGACAGAGCGTAAAGAGAAGCTTTGTAGTCTTCTAATGTCCCTAAAACAATGATTAACGAAATGAGACATTAATTTAGAAAGTAGTGGAAACCAAGGGTTAAGAAAATTAGTCTTTAGGCTTTCGGGTTTTGTAGACGTCTGGTTAAGACGTGTGTAACCAAAACAAAATCAAAAAATCTAAAAGTTTCAAAGAATATTTTCTGTATGCAGAGGTGCTGGAAGCTTCAACAGACAAAACGTTTAGAGAAGATAATTTTTGACAATTCTGGGATTGAAGATTCCGGGAGGACTTTCTAAAACATCTCTTTAATATCTACTTATTATGAGTTCTCATGGTGTTGCAAATATTTATAAGTTTAGTATATGAAGTACTAGACGCAAGGGATTAAGAAAATTAGTCTTTGGACTTTTGGGTATTGTGAGTGAAAATGATGAAATGTTAACTGGAAAATTGTCTGGAGAAGACGGTGTAACCATAACAAAATCCAAAAATTGAAAGCGTACTTTCTAAATTATTCGTCATAATGGTATTTAGACGAAGATACTAGAAGCTGTAGCCGACAAAGCATTGAGAGAAAATGGGCTTTGACAATGCTGGAATCGAATATTCTAAAATTGTAGAAGTACTTTCTAAAATGTCTGTTAACAATCAATTATGAGGCCTCATTGCGTTTTGAATATTTATAAGTGTATAACAGGAAGTAGTGGAGGCAAAGAATTAAGAAAATTAGTCTTTGGACTTTTGGGTTTTGTAAGTGAAGATGATGAAAAGTTATCTGGAAGATTATCTGGAGAATACGGTGTAACCAGAACGAAATCCAAATATCCAAAAAATTCAAAGCATATTTTCTAAGTTATTCGTCTTAAAGGCATTTAAACGAAGATACTAGAATCTGTAGCTGAAAAATCATTGAGAGAAAATGGGCTTTGACAATGTTGGAATCAAATATTCTAAAATTGTAAAAGTACTTTTTAAAATGTCTGTTTACAATCCATTATGAGGCCTCATGGCGTTTTGAATATTTATAAGTGTATGACATGAAGTAGTGGAGGCAAACAATTAAGAAACTTAGTCTTTGGGATTTTGGGTTTTGTGAGTGAAGATGATGAAAAGTTAACTTGAAAATTGTCTGGAGAAAACGATGTAACCATAACAAAATCAAAAAATCCAAAAACTTCAAAGCGATACTTTCTAAATTATTCGTCCCAATGGCATTTAAACAAATATATTTAAAGCTGCAGCCGACAAAACTTTGAGAGAAAATGGGCTTTGACAATGCTGGAATCGAAAATTCTAAAATTATGGAAGTACTTTAATACTTTTACTTAGCTGGCAAAACGTCTGGAGAAGATGTGTGTAATTATCATATAATAAAATTCAAAAACTCAAAAAATTCGAAATATATATTCTAAAACGTTTGTCTCAATATACCTATTTAAGAATTTGCTAGAAGATGTAATGGAGAAAACATTAAGAAAAAATGGCATTTAATAATGTAGGAGTCGAAGATCCCAAAATCCTGAAATCTAAAATGTCTCTCTACCATGTATATATTATGAGTTTTTCATATATTGTTTTGAGAAATTATTTTTACAAAAATGAGTTTCTTTGTATTAATAAAAATCATCTAGTGGATTATCGATTTGTGAAACATTTATCAGTCTGTTGTGGCAATATAGTAACTCGTTAATTTCGGCCTCGTGGGTTCGTATAAAATCGGCGTTAATCGTCAATCTATATGAAAATTCCATAAACCAACTAGTACTATACGTAGATCTATAGATGTGAGAGTAAGTTTAACGTGAACGCGTGTGCTTTGGGAAGATAACAAACAGGATTTGTGTGGTGGATTGTGGTTGTGGATAGACATTGTTTGAACAGTATTAATTGCGATTAAGGACTTAAGTCATTACGTATTGTTGTGGATAATATTTACATAATTTACTTACCAGTCGCGGGTTCTTTAAAGACTTTTGCATTATCCGATTCGTAAAGCCAGTCAGCAGCGTCTCTTTTGGAATTTGCATGAGGCCATCCAAATTCTCCATCTTCCGTAGTTGACGCGTTTCGTAATTTTTCAATTGCCCAAGAGGAAGTGGCACTTTTGAGAAGTACCAAGGCCAATGTCACGGCTGCTAGGGCTTCCGAAGTCTTTATTTCGGGTAAGGAATTTTCCAAAAATATTTTCGCTTTCTGGATGGTGTCCACGTCGGTGTCGTCTTCAATGCCGATCTCGTAGAATCCTATCACCGTTTCGGCCGTGATTTCGGCAATTTGGTCGTCGTTTTTGCTAAAATTCGATCAGAATTGTGATTATTTGAGACTAAAACTTTAACTGGTTAATGACAAAAATAATTTGAGGTAGTCTATTGATATTTATTTTATGGCGATAAAAATGTTCGGCGATGTAATTTGATCCTTTCTATATTATTTACAGGACGAAAATACGAAGCACACAATGATGAAGGAGCTATTACTCAAAAGGATTGGACGAAGATACGAAGGATGCGGAAACTATTGGTCAAAAAAAGGATGAAGTGTTCTTCACTGGTAAGTCAATTTATTGATTTCATTTTATGCTTACTTATTATTGATTATGTTACGTGAATATTTCACATCGGCTGGCAGAGGTGTAAAGCTGCCATCATCCTCCTGTCGCATTTGCAGCCAACGCTTAATGCTGTCTAAAAGGTCAGGGTCAATGTTGACCAAATTTTGCGCCTTCATTAGCACCTGTAGAGTCGCCAATGTCGAAATATGGCTCTCTATCATATGATGTTCGCTAAACGAATTCTCGACTTTTCTATAAATCATGATTTTTTGAATCTAAAACAAAAAATAATACGATGTCGATGAATATGTTGAGGTGGGTAGGGAATTTCTTACATGTTTCAATAAAATTTCATTTAGACAAGACCCATTAAAGTTTTTGCTGTTGGCAATTAGAGATGAAATTGATGAAAGTGTGCGAAGTAATCCGCCCTGTAATCGTTCGAGGGTTGATAGTGTTGGTACGGCTAGTCCTGATGTAATGAGTAGTTTGCCTGTTTCTGATCCTGGGACCACCGACTTTGGTGTATCCAAATGTAGGACTTGGGAAAATCCCGATTCGTCGTTGAAGTTCCAAATTCTAAATAAAAATTACTTGAACTTAACACTTTGGGGGGTGCAACTGTTGTGAAACATACTGAATGTAAAAATATTTAAAAAATGGAAAATTCGAATTCTTTGGAACCAGAAAAAAACGGAGTTTCATTTTAGTTATGGTCAATATTTGAATTAGCATATATATATATATATATGTATCTATATTGTAATTTTTATGGACACTTTCGTTCTCAAAATTCTGGATCCGTCCCTGATTGTCAAAGGTTTCCAATAACTGAACGTTTTTTTTTTTCTTGCACCAAAGCTTTTCAATAAGCTTTACAAAAATCTTATTTAATTAGATGTTTTGTGCGAATAATTATTCTAGAAACTGTAATTACGTTTGTGGTAAACCAAGTCGATTTTATTGATGCAATTAGGTCATCGGAATAAATCTGAAAGTGTTGAAAGTTTTTACAATTTAGTAATTAATAGTTCTCTAATGGTAGCTGTGTCGTTTAAAAATTCGAGTTTATTGCCGCGTATGCACATACACAGTTATTTTTGCACACGATAGGAAAGGGTATAAACTAAACTGCGTATGTTTACCCAAACGATGTGAATTTTAATGTGTGTTCTGGTGGGCGCCGATAATTAAAAAATTGAGCAAATACGATACGTACGTAGGATTCGGGCAATGCGGCAAAATTAATTGGCAAATGTTGTATATCGTCAAACCAATCGGAAATAATGTTAAGCGAAGTGGTATAGGTAAGCACAACTTATTTTTGTTTGTTTTTTGTGGTAATTTAAAAAAATGTAAGCCGTCACGGGACGCCTAGTTTGTACAAGTAATATGCATGAAAGACAATATTACGACAGGAACTAAATATGCCATAATGAAAAAATCAAATATTACGAATTTTTTCCACAAAATGATGACTATTTATTTAATAAACATTTATTTTTATTAAATACAAAAATTTAAAATTCAAAAATTTATTTCAAGTTGCGACAACTCAATTCTTTTAATCAGTGACTTCAGTAATAGTTATATTCGATGTTGCCTCTGACAGCATTACTGTGATAATTGGTCGAGGATAACTGAAGTATGTTACAAATTTATTGGACATAACATTATCAAGACATCTAATAAATACAGCATCTATTGTTGTTGCATATCTGGTAGTAGGTTCTCTTGGATTGTTGTTAATTTGCAATTAGAATTCTTTTTGGAGGAAAGTAATTAATGGCATTGATTAATCTTTAGCAAAATTTACATTGAAATCTCCAGCTAAAATCAATGGTAGTTTATCTTTATTGGTTTTAAAAATTATCGAACCTCTGTGACTGTACAGAAATAATTTCTCATGTAAAAATGAAATATCATTCATTTTTTTATTAGGTGAAATGTACACAACAATCATAATTAATTCACTTCCATCTTCTAGTTTACTATAATGTAGTAAACGACACCGTCGAACCGAGTGGGAAGAGAATCGCACAGGCGCTTCCTCATGGCGAACGTCGCCACGGCATGCAATCGCTACGATCGCCACGCAAACAATCCGGTTTACCCGCGCCTATAGATGTTATAGATTTAATTGAACTGATTCGAACGAGAAGAAAAGTTACGTCATTAAAATTTCTAGGAGTGTAATTGAGTGATAACACGGTTTTTTAAATTAACTTTAACTGATTAAAAGAAAATTCTTAAGGATTAATTTGTTTGAAAACAGTACAATTTATTTGGGCAGTGATCAAATTATTGCAAGCACAAGACATTTAAAATCAAATTTTGTCAGTGCATCTCCCTTATTAAGACCTAAATCTGTAAATTCTGTTTTCTGAGTGAACAGTCGAGTTAACTTCCCTAACGCTGGGTTCGTAAACATAAAATAGGATTTTTTGCTGAATGATGTTAAGATAAATCTCCTTTCACAATTTTCTGAGAAGTACATAAGTAAGGCTTTCCCAAGTTTAGGTTTGATATTGTTGACAGCGGAAAGGGATATTTGAACCTAACGATGATCCTGTTTATCCTGTCGGGCGCGGGGGAAAGGGAGCTTTTGAAAAAAGAGATAATGTCAAAGTGTGTTTTAATAGATAATATTACCAGGGTTGAAAGAAAAAAAAGTTTGAAAACTCAGTGTGCTCCTGTTGCTTGTTTTGTTAACCTTTTAAAGAGAGAAAGAAGAATACAGAGGCGATAATGAAATTTTAAGTTTATTTGAAAAAAAGCCTATAAAATTTAATTTTTTGAGAAATAATTGTTTTGTAACTATACGCATATGTCTTATGAATAACGATTTTCGAAGCCCAAAAGGTCTTTTCATTAATGATTTTCGATTTTTGATTTTTAGTCCAAGCTACCAAACATTCCGCATTAGCCCTTAAAAATCCACCATTTTCGAAATTTCTTTTGATCTTTTAAAACTCCATCGCAAAAATCTTCTTTATGAAATTTCTTTTAAGTTTCCTTTGAACTTTGCGCTAGTCCAGCTATCATATACTTAGTTAGATAGATGCAATATAACGTAGAATTCTTTTCCTATATTCTATATACCTATGTACTTACTATAAGGTAGAAAGGTACGTATGCAGTAAAAGCAATAAACGTTCGTCTTTGTAATATTTTCCGTCTCGGTATTGTCGAAAATTTCCTATTTGAACTACTTTGTAAAAATTTTATGGCGTTTCTCCGGAGGCGGCTATACGGTTACAATAAAATAAAATTTCCTTTGACTGTGCTCTTGCCCTCTGCGAATGGAATTCTGTTCGACAACGGTTTTCGTTTTTTCCCTCTTCTTTCTTTTTGTTGTTGTTCGCCGTGGTGGTGCAGTCTTTAAATCTTGCCAAGACGAGGACAATTGCAGAAAGGAAGCTGTCGAGTGCGAAAAAGTTTCGATATTTCACCCAATTCTTACTAAATATAATGCCCAGCTTTTCTTGTTTACGCTTATTACGAGGACAAGTTTTGGATGAGTATATATATATGTGTGTGTGTGTGTGTGTGTGTAAGAAAGAACTTAAATTTTACCGAATGAAGCTTTCGTGTAAACTTTGACGAATACTTTAACACGACATAGTAAACAATTAATTATTTAAAGTTTGTTTACAGTGTATCTTTAATTCAAAGACCCCCATCTTGGTTCCTAAAGACAATTCACATAATTTTCCTTTACTATTTTATTATTTATTTGTTCAAATTATGCTCAAACAGCAGATTGTAATTATAGACCAGTGCTGAAGCCTTCATAAATAATAAAAAGTTAAAAAAAATTATAGTAGGATGAAACCCATTGGAAAAGGAAGAGAATATAACAGAAATGAAAGGATCTGAGGTCGGGAAGGGGAAGGGGGTGAGTTTTTAAGGATAAAAAACGTTTTTCCTTGATTTCCGAAAAAACTACAAGTCTTATGGAAAAAGTTAAATAGCAAAGTTGTGAGTAATAAAAAGATCTACAACTTTTGTATTTACACTTTTGTCACATAACCTCAAAATTTGTGTAAAAGTTCAAATAACCAACTTTTTGGTTTTTTATTTTTTCTTTATAAAAAAAATTTTTTTTCACGAAATTTGGTGAAAACTTACCTATTTATGTCCCAAACACGCTGTAATTTTTTTGATTTGAAATATTTATTTTTTCACCTTATTTTTACTTAATATCGAAAAAGCACCCTAATTTTCAATTAAAAATTCTCACGTTAAAATATCTGCTTTTTTAAAAACGTTGGTGGGCTTTTTCTTCGTTGAAATCTCTACTTTCTGATGGTGTGAAAAAAAAATATACATTACTATGGTAAGTTTTCTCACATCAGTAAATGCAAAAAACGAAGGGAATTTTACCTAAAAAATGTGACCGCTGCTTTTTTTTCAGTAAAAAAGTTGATTTATTAAATTCTCATTACATTTGTCATAGAAAATCTCATAATATATAAATATACATGTACATCGTACTATTGAATTCACATGCCTACTTAATTCTGATTACGTTATTCATTATAATATTTTTAAAAACATTAATCTAGTTTTTTTCGTTTTTTTGCAATTTCGGAGAAAAAGAAGAAAAAGCCCACCAACGTTTTTTAAAAAGCAGATATTTTGACGTGAGAATTTTCGATTGAAAATGAGGGTGCTTTTTCGATATTAAGTAAAAATAAGGTGAAAAAATAAATATTTCAAATCAAAAAAATTACAGCGTGTTTGGGACATAAATAGGTAAATTTTCATTAAATTTCGTGAAAAATATTTTTTTTTGTAAAAGATAAAAATAAAAAACCAAAAACTTGGTTATTTGAAATTTTCACACAAATTTTGAGGTTATGTGACAAAAGTGTAAATACAAAAGTTGAAGATCTTTTTATTACCTACAACTTTGCCATTTAACTTTTTTCTATAAGACTTGTAGTTTTTCCAGAAATCAAGGAAAACCGTTGTTTACCCTTAAAAACTCACCCCCTTCCCCTTCCCGACCTCAGTACGCCCGTAAATTATTTTTCCTTTCATTTCTGTTATATTCTCTTCCTTTTCCAATGGGTTTCATCCTACTGTAATTTTTTTTAGTTTCAAAAATTATCGACCCTAGTCTATTAAAATAATAGAAAACACAATAAATCAACAAAAACGAAAACAAAATAATTTTATTAAAAATCAACAACAAAACATAAAAGGTAAAGTTACAAAGGGCGGGTAGGTAATGTGGTTAAAACAACCGGTAGTAAATCTGATTAATTGATGGTAACTTAAAGTTTGTGTTCCAAGTGCCTCCGGTGGTACGTTTATTAATAAATGATTTACCTAATTTCCACGGTGGAGCCCCAAGCCGAGGCGAAACCCAGTTCTTGAATTTTAAACTTCTTGCTTACTTTCCAAGAGAGCAAAGTTTGGTTATTAGCCACGGAACCTTTGCCGAAACTAATCAAGTTTTTGTCCCATATTAACCAAAATCTCTGCCAATCGTCTAAGGATAGAATTCCTGGCGTGTTTACGCTCTTCAGGTGATTTTCATGATCTGAAATTTTATTCGATATTTATTTCAATCGTTTAATTTAAATACCAAATTTATTTTGGTGATAAAAGGAACGAAATGTGGTTTTTTAATCAATAAAACAATTTTAATTGATGCCTTGAAACATTTTGCCAATTTAAATTGAAAATAACCGATGGTTACTACTAATTACGTTATTTTAGCAGGAAATCGTTTGACGAGTTTTCCGGATAAAATTTATTTTCATTGGCAATATGTTCTAAAATTATGTTTTCACAGATAGATGCTACGTTTCACCAAAATCCATATACATATTTAATTACAATTTATTTACAGTAACATAGACAGGTTTATTAAATTTCATGTAAAGTTTTAACCCTTTATGTGTAAATAATATTTTATAAAGTGTGTAGGTATTAAATCATAAACTTTCAGAAATTATTAAAACTTTTGTGAAATTGTTTACTTTGAACAATTTTGAAAGTATTGACTACCTTTAAACATCGAAAAGTATTTTTATTTAAATTTGTGCTGTTAAGAAGTTTAATATTCTTCAATTTTCACTTCGTTTGCTTTCATGAAGTTTCCGCTTTGAGCGTAAAAGTTTTTATTGGCATAAATCTGTCGGATGATTTCGGCAATTCGTTAAACTCCAATTATAAAGCAATTTAGCGACGTTTTGAACTGCCTAAAGACGGAAAACCGCCGGGGATATTCTTAGCTATAAATATGTATATTCGTAGTACACAGTGTGGTGTAATCTGGAAGTCCATTATTACTCACCGTATTTCCCCTTACTTATCCAAGTTATCCTGTTATCCTTGTCCCCTATGCTAATGCGATACATCCGGTCCTTGGAGAAACGGCTCTCGGCCAGGGCCAAGTACAACGGCCCGATCTTGTTTGGGGTTGTCGCTTTAGCCTCCAAAATTAAACCCGCCTTGTTACGGGTCGCCGGGATCCATTCGAATTTGTAATTATCAGCCGTTGATATTATCGTGTTTTCTGCCAACAAATAACACACGAGATAGGATACCAGACAGTAATAATATTACACTATTTTATTAATAACAATAGTAATTATTGTAGTTAGGATTGGCACGTTTATTCAAGAGGGCTGAGATGGACATCCCTAGTAATAAAGAAAAGGGCGTAAGGATGGAGAAGCAGGAGAAAGAGACAAATATAGGGATGTAACCTCAACAACACAGAAGAAGTGAGTATTGTCTTCCCCCACCGTAACCTAGCGGTCCTAAGCAATCAAATAAAAGGATTTTTTTTTGTTTAAAATTTTACCAAAGAATTTGATTTCTATTCGATTGCTTAAATTTATATATGGTAATAGTAAAAAGGAAAATAAACTTAAATGAAGTAAATGTTGTAGTGGTTACGCCTTTCTCTATTTTTACCCTTCGTGTCTTCACGCCTAAGCCCTTTTTGGTGTTTTAAAAAGACACAACTCTATTCAACCCCATCCCTTTTAGAAACGATGATCAGCTGTTATGCAAAAGAAATCATTTGATTTTCGTATCTTCTCTCCAATTAAAAATACTTGAATGATCTCCTTTACGCCCTTTGTCCGTTTTTCTCTATAGTATTTGTAAATATAAATATCTATTTAGATATTTACCCCTAATTGTTTTAGTTTTAAAGTCTAACTCCAGTCATTAACATCTTTTAGTTGTTTATTTAGTTTCATGTAATGGTGTCGTAAGACAGGCAGCTTTAGGGAAAAGAGAAAAAGCTAAATAGAACTCGTAACATCCCGGAATGGCCTTAAAGGTCTTAAATAATATTCTGAGAAAAAAATTATCTGTCCTTTGCAGCCGTCGTAAATTAAAAATACCAGTTTCAGCTGCAGCTAGTTATTAGCTGAACTACACTTGTTACATTCCCATCCGCGTTCCCCAGGCATCTCTCGGACACGGCCGTTTGTCTTTAGCGCAACGCAATTACGGAAAGAAATGATGCAGCAAATGGCTTTTCAGTTTTAATTAAACTTGTTAATTTTCTTCACTTCTAACTCCTAAGCAACGCGCGAAAAATTACTGTCTTCTCTGAAGTTACTTACTTCAGGAGCATTTAAGCGATTGCATAACAAACATTATTTATTTATTTATTACCTAAATTATATTTATAACTAGCAGCAATACCTGCATTGCACGAGTAAGAATATATTACACGTTTGATGGAACGTTCTAGAATATTCGCGAATTTAGAACTATCCAGAACATCCCATAATGATATAAAACATTTTTTAACTTTTTTTAACACTCTGAAACATTCTGGAACATTCTTGAACATTACCAAATCATTCTGAAATGTTATAATAAAACATTCTTTTACTTATTAGAACATATTTGAACTGCCTGTAACATTCTAAAAAAATCTGCTTCATTTTCATCCCCACTCCGTGCTGTTTGCTGGGTGACTAGTGACATCAGTAAACGCCTGGCGGGGATGACTAATCGATTGATAATAATTGATCAGTTATCGACCACTGTGAGTTGAAGATTATTACAGTACTAATATCGCTATTAACATAACGTTCGTTGAGATTATTATTACTTGTTAATCTTTATCAAATGTCCTTTATAACAAAAGAAGATGAACTTATATATAAGTGGTAAATTAAGCTAAAATCGGCGATTAGCTGAGACCGCAGAGACCAGAAACACCATCAGTTCAAATTACATCCTAAAAGTTTTAAAAATTACCTTTTATTTACGTGGTCGGACACTTTCAGGTCTTTCTATCCGCATGTTACATAATTTCTATGACATATTTCATGCAAGGATTCCTCTACTCATCTACTGCTTTCGTTTTTTGTTCATGCACAATATATACAGAGCATACATAATATTAATCCATTATTAATAACGGTAATGTATGCGTTGATATGCCTGTTTTTTTAAATTTTTAATACTGGTGTAAATGAACGAACACGTATGTCGGCAACGGGAATTTTCATTTTCATTCGAAAAACCGGGAATATTTTCTGACAAAGCGGACGAGCAAAAGTGATTATATTATAAAAGAGTTGAACATGCTGAAAATATTATACAATTATGATAATAATAACGCCCTTACCGTTGGCACAAAAATACGCATTTTCACTGGTGGTTTTTAATATGCCCTCCGGGCGCACATCAATTGTTCCCGATCTGATTATCGCCCCAACAAGGGTCGCATTCGACGCGTTGGTCTCCGATCCTTCACAGGACGGACTGCTGTAACCGTTCACTTCCACTGTAACAAAAATTTTATACAGAAATAAGAAGCAAAATATTGTAAAAGTATAATATAACGTTATGAATGCTATTATATTTGTTCTATCTGTGTAAGAAAGATATTTTCGCCGGTTCTGTAACAAATTGGAGGGGGAGGTCATTAACCTTATTATTATTTTATTTAATTATTTTTTTGAAAACTAGGTCAAAGCATAAGAATTTTGAATAAGGGTAAAAAAAACTATCGTAGGTATATTCTTGGAGAAGCATTTTAATATACTTTAAAAAACGAAAACACACGAACGTTTCTGCAGGTAATTTATTACTCGACAATTGTTTCGAACTTAAACGGTCATTTTCAAGAGTACTAAGATTAAATTAGAATTACAATGGTTTTTATACGTAAATATAGGGGTGGTGAATACAAATAGTGGATACTTAAAATTTAAAGATGACCAATGGAGTGTTATAAGTTAGAATTTCTTTCTGATTATTAACTAGATTCTTTCCATTTTGAAAAGCATTTTTTATTTTCAAATTTTCCAAAAGACTAAGTTTTTTTGCTTTTTGGTTGTGTGTGCAATAACTTAACGTTGTCTGCATCCACATTATGATTACTGGTAACACAATGATCGGCTAGGCCTATAGAAACTTTGTGTTTCTAAATGTTATCTACGTGTTCTTTTATACGTACACTCAATGAACGTCCACTTTGACCGATGTATATAGCGTAGCATTGCAGGCAATTTAATTAATAGACACCACTTCTTTTCTGTTTATCAAATTTTAATTTATTGTTAACTACTAGTCTACAAGCGTGCAATGCAACGGACGCTATATACATTGGTCAAAGTGGACGTTCATTGAGTGTATGTATAAAAGAACACGTACATAACATTTAAAAACACAAATTTTCTACAGTCCTAGCCGATCATTGTGTTACCAATAATCATAATGTGGACACAGACAACGTTAAGTTATTGCACACACAACCAAAAAGCAAAAAACTTACTCTTTTGGAAAATTTGGAAATAGAAAATGCTTTTGAAACAGGAAATAATCTAGTAATAATCAGAAAGAAATTCTAACTTATAACACTTCATTGGTCATCTGTAAATTTTAAGTATCCACTATTTGTATTCACCACCCCTATATTTACGTATAAAAACCATTGTAATTCCAATTAGTAATCTGTTGTAGGTACTCTTGAAAATGACTGTTTAGGTTCGAAATAAATTACCTGCAGAAACGTTTGTGTTTTCTTTTTTAAAGTATAAAATAACAGATGTTACAGTCGTAGGTTTTACCTTTCATCATTATTTCATTTATTTAAACAATCCCTGCACTATTATTTTCAGTTTAAATGTGTTGTGATATTAAATTTTGCCTTAAAATCTCTTTTGGAGATGCATTTGTGCAAGTGATTTAAACTTCCCTGGGAAAAAAGACATTTTAAATTCGTGCCAAACTTTAAAGTTGTCAAAGCAGACTTTATTTGAAGATACAGTTTCGGTTTCTATTTGTATTTAAACTTTTCTCCGTTTAAGAATTACTCCTTTTGTTTTGTTAGAGATGTGTTTTTAGTTTTTGGCGTCCTTCTTTTCGAAGTTTTGCTTTTGTTCTAATCTTTTTGTCCAATGTAATGTAGCTAAGAGAAGAGCGGAGTTTCATTGATTTCTTTAGCATTTTCCCAGTTAAAAGTTTCTCTTCTCTTACAATTTTTGTATTATTTCGTTTCAGGTAATTCTTCCTTCTTATAACGTTGCTATTGTTTTAAAAAATTCTTTTTGGTTTAAAATGCTTACAAGATTTTTTGAATTGTATGATAGAATGGGTAGAGAGATAGTTAACTTTTCTTTCCCTCATCGAACACAGTGGACGTGTATGTAGGTATGTAGGTTAACCATTCCCCTTTTTAAGAAGTGGGACAGGCGTTCAAATAAACTGGAAGCAATTTGTCTAAATCACACGGGCAATTTGTACAAGAACCACTGTCGCAGATTCGATGTTCCATATCTGTTACACGCAATTTCGACTGCCGGTTGTTAAATGCCCTAGAAGAAGTTGCAGAACTGTCTCCCTACTTTCAACTTTTACAAAAAAAAAAATGGTTGTCGATTTGGATGAAAAATCCCCGCATTACCAAGTTTAAAAAGACGAGTAACTTTATTTTCTCAAAACTTTTGGACGAAATAGCAAATACCATTCTAAACGTAGTAAAAATAATTTCATTCCGAATTAGGTTTTTATACAGAGGGTACGATATTATGTAGAGTTTATGTTATTTATATGCGGTGATTTCGGGTCATAAAAGTTATTTTTATGGGGGTAAGAAAGGCCCAGGAATATATAGTTGGATTTAGAACGTACGTATTTAGATAACAACTTTCATAAATTCAAAGACGTAGCCCTGGGGAGGGAAGTGGCAGACAAAGGCGAATAAAAATGACGCTCTGCTTCTTGAGGAAACAGACTTATCTTCATTTCATTTCCGGCTTCGTAATTTCCCTTACTGCCACACTACCCTCTATTCTTAACTTCGTCTTAGTATACGAAACAGTCGCATTCGTCAAAATGAGAAATTCTGTTTAAGTGAGTGCAGAATATATATTAACTTAGACAGCTGGTATTTGAAATTTGAAAATAAGCAAACCCAAAAATATTCTTCAGGGAACTTTATTTCACTCAATAACTCGGTGAAGTGGTGTCTTTTTGTTTTTTATTTTTAATAAACGTTTAAAACGTGTGTTCCCAACTGTAGCTAGGCTAAGCTCAGTTTTATAATAAGAAACTTTATTAAATATATCGCCCGTTGCAACACAAGCAACATTGTCGTACAATATGTGCCTTGATTTGTTGACCTTCCGTTTTTATAGTTTATTAGATTGGCCGAGCTGTAATTTTAACCTTATAAATCAAACAGGGTGTAAAATTGTAATTTTTGCGCTCCGGTCAAGACACTAGAAACAGCAGTTGCAGCTGCTGTGTTGCGACACTGTGGACGTAAGGAGATTTATTGGACGAATTTTCTCGACTGGTCCAGAGACCATCTCAACAAAGTCGGAATTTATGAGACCGCAGAAACATCGTACTGCATAACTCCGTCCTCGTCTTAATTTATTGTCTTTTTAAGGGGAAATTTATGTCATTAAGGAGCAAGCGGTAATATGTAACAAAAATTAGGGATGTTAAGGCATTGACTCGGCGCATACAGAGTATTAGTTTTTCCTTGTTGAAGATTTAGATACTGGGGTCAAATTAGGAAGGCGAAATCATTGGATCTTCTTAGTAAATTATTCCTTACCAGCAACTAATAGGAAATGTCTGAAGTAATGGTACAATTTAGCCAGATCTATAACGTATATGGCCGACTTCGCCTTCCTAAAATGACCCAAGGTAATATCTGTTTGAACGAGTGACTTTAAGTTATACTCCTCATAATTATGTTGTTTGAATAAATATAGAGTCCCAAAAATCACCTAAGTTGTAAAAATGGGCCATAAATTTCATTTCAACTTACTCGATGTTAACTACTATTAATAAATCATCAAGGAGGGTTCCCCGTGTAATTTTTGGCACCAATATATCATTTAAATTGATCCAATAACAATTTGGGAATAATAAAGTGATAAATCTATGGAAGGTCCCTTGAAAACGCGACTGAAGTATCCGCAGGCGTTCCAAACGGTGCTGTGATAAAGAAATTGTGCGTTGGATTTCTGTGATAAATTATCAAGTTTCTGTCAATGATCGCTTTTTACAAAACACCTGCGGCAGTGAAGGCTCGTAAATAGGAAGGGTTGATAACGTTATCAGTTGACGTTCTAAATGTGTCTAGATAGATATTTACTTCAAATGAAAAAAAAAATTATTGAAGTTTGAAAATAATAAATAACAACCTTTTCTGCATTTTTATCGAAAGCATTAGAATATTAATGTAAAATTAAAAAGAATGTGTGCTGGGACACATAGTAGAAGTGAAACTTCGGCGGACAAGTGGAAAAACGAAAGGCAACGGACAAGTGGAAAAACGAAAGGCAACGGACAAGTGAAAAAACTAAAGGCAACGGACAAGTGGAAAAACGAATCGCTACGGACAAGCGGAAAACCAAATCGTAACGGACAAGTGGAACAACAAATCGTAACGGACAAATGGAAAAATGAATTGCAACAAAATTTTTACTTGAAATTTTACGGGCAGGTTTTCAAATTAGACAAGTACATTAACAATCTAAAAAACGGTTTTCCTTGATTTCCGGAAAAACTATAAGTCTTATGGAAAAAAGTAAACAGGCAAAGTTGTAGGTAATAAAAAGATCTACAACGTTTGTTTTTACACTTTTGTCACATAACCTCAAAATTTGTATGAAAAATTCAAATAGGTAACCAACTTTTTGGTTTTTTATTTTTATCTTTTACAAAAAATTTTATTTTTTCACGAATTTTGGTGAAAACTTACCTATTCATGTCCAAAACACGCTGTAATTTTTTTGATTTGAAATATTTATTTTTTCACCTCATTTTTACTTAATATCGAAAAAGCACCCTAATTTTCAATCGAAAATTCTCACGTCAAAATATCTGCTTTTTTAATAACGTTGGTGGGCTTTTTCTTCGTTGAAATCTCTACTTTCTGATAGTGTGAAAAAAAAAATATACATTACTATGGTAAGTTTTCTCAGGAAATGCAAAAACGAAGAAAACTAAATTGTTGTTTTTAAAAATATTATGATAAATAACGTAATCAGTAAAAATTATGTGAATTTAATAGTACGATTTACATTTATATTTTTCTATTATGATATTTTCTATGACATAAATGTAATAGGAATTTAATAAATCAACTTTTTTACTGAAAAAAATAGCAGCGGTCACATTTTTTAGATAAAATTCCCTTCGTTTTTTTGCGTTTACTGATGTGAGAAAACTTACCATAGTAATGTATATTTTTATAAACACCATCAGAAAGTATAGATTTCAACGAAGAAAAAGCCCACCAACCTTTTTAAAAAAGCAGAAATTTTGACGTGAGAATTTTCGATTGAAAATTAGGGTGCTTTTTCGATATTAAGTAAAAATGAGGTGAAAAAATAAATATTTCAAATAAAAAAAAATACAGCGTGTTTTGGACATGAATAGGTAAGTTTTCACCAAAA
This sequence comes from Agrilus mali, assembly GCA_029378335.1. NCBI lineage: Eukaryota > Metazoa > Arthropoda > Insecta > Coleoptera > Buprestidae > Agrilus > Agrilus mali. The sequence continues at coordinate 8,507,884 of CM055663.1, read as the reverse complement.
TTCGTGAAAATTCCGCACCTCAAAAGGAAAAGCGGAACTCTTATAGGATCACTTCGTTGTCCGTCCGTCCGTCTGTCAAGAGCCTTTTTCTCAGGAACGCGTTGAGGTATCAAGCTAAAATTTATACCAAATACTCATGTCCATTGTCCCTTGGAGCTGTGAAAGAATCAAACTTCTAAGCCAACGCAATCAAAAGATACAGCCGATTATTCCGCAAATTTCCGCAAATTTTCGAATCAAAACCTACAGGGTACTTCCCGTGAACTCAGAATCTTGAAATTTGGTACGAAGCGATGTCTTATAGCACAGATAAAGGAAAAATTGCGAAAACCGTAAATTTTTAGTTACATCATATAATAAAAATATTTTTAATAATTTTAAAGTTACTACCCGTTTCCTCATGAACGCGTAGAGGTATTAAATTGAAATTCATATCAAATACTCAGGTCTATAATACCATTAAGCTGTAACAAAATCAAACTTCTGTGTCAACGCAATCAAAAGAAACAGCAATTTAAGCCGCATATTTTCAAACTCGCAACTACTCGCAAGGGAATCAAAACCTAAAGGGTACTTCCAGTCGATTTAGAATCTTGAAATTTGGCATGAAGCAATGTTTTATAGCACATATAAAGAAAAAATTCCGAAAACCTTAAATTTTTAGTTACATCACATATATACAGGTTTGTACGGAACCCTCGGTGCGCGAGTTCTACTCGCACTTGGCCGGTATTTTTTTGTTATATTCTCTTCCTTTTCCAATGGGTTTCATCCTACTATAATTTTTTTTCGACCCTGGTCTAGTAACGCTTTTTTGTGAGTAAAAAAAAATTGTAATACCCCCGTCTATATAGAAGTTTCACTTCAAAAAAAAAAGTCGTTAGATATTTCGAATATTCAAAATGCCCGCGTTCAGCACGTACATAATGCCTTCGTCTTCGCACACCCCCACTATAGGTACCCCCTCCGGCGTCTGTCCCCGTCTATATTAATAGTGGAAGAAGTGTACTGCGGAAATACGTGTGACACATTATTGAACGTACACTTTCCATATGAGATTTTTGCTAATTATTCAACTTTTTGTTAATAAATATCAGTGTATATATACACTAAAACCTTCCTAAAACGATGCCTTATAAAATAGTGAAAATCTCATTGAAATCCATACATTGGTTCATGAGATTATCAGTAACATACACGGACAGCAGACTTTATTTTATACCATGTATAGATAGATTCTCTTTTCACTCAAAAAATTGACACTCGTAGGATATAATCGTACAAAACAGAAAAATTATTTAGTCTTATTACCTACCTGTCATGTTTCGTGTGCCAGGGAGTGTAACCATTAGTCGAACCACAAGTGACGTAGCTCCTTGGGGCCCAAGACGTAACCTTTCGGTAACATACAGAAGACCATTACTTATGAACTGGGCACCTTCACTTAAAGCCAATAATGCTGTAACCTGTAATAGAACTCAAATGCAATTACTAAAGTGTTGTTTGTTGCAAGGTTTGCATTGGGGCAATTTTTATTAAAGGCTAAAAGCAACAGCGTTGATTTTTATATCACGTAATATTTGCCTAATGTCTATTTCCTTTTCGCTTTATTCTCTGTGTTTTATTTCGAAGCAGTTAAAAGCGCGAATAAATGTTTACGACTTGTTCCGGAGGCATTTCGATTGTAAAATTTTATTTCGAAGTGGCGAACTTGTCGAACAATGTAACACATTGTTGCTTTTTTTATCAGTTTTTGTACGTGCCACTGTTCAATCGAGAATAAAAAAGAAAACAGACGCACTCGAACAAATTCATTCAAAAAAGCTTTGGTAACGATTTTCAATTTTTTTTTTGCTAATAAACAAAAATTATTTTCTAAATTAATCTTGTACTCTCTTATTACTTACGTCCATACAAGTGTTAAGATTGTTGACAATTCTGATGTCCACCTCGACAGTTTCTCCGACCCTGAGATTAGGGGGTAAACGAAAATCGGTTTGCAGCGGCCGGAAGACAGTTAAACTAATTGGTGGTGAGAATCGCAACCCTTCCTTAGTAACCGCGATAGCCCAGAGGGACCATTCGCCGGCTTGCTCCGGGGTTGTTAAACCCAAATCGGGAGTTGATATCTCCTTGCTATAACGACAATAATTAGAGATACTCTTATTATCAACTACGTTTATGGATCGCTTGCCAATTACAGGGTGAAAAAGACCAGAAATGTTATTTCAATATCGCGAGCTAATGAATTTTTTGAAATCGATTTATGGGGTGTAACAAAACACTTGGTTCCCAAAATTTAAAGTAATTATTATCGCCAAAAATGTTGTCGTTATTTGATATCAAATTTGTATCGTTCCAATGTGGGGAAATGAGGAAAGGCGGGATGGTCGCATGTCCAAAAAGTTGAATCGACAATTTTGGAATTTAAAAAAACAAAATGTGCCCGAAATATGCTATTATGTGCTACGTAAAAAAAACAAATTATTCAAAAAACTTAACTTTTATGACTAGGTCCAACTTTTTGAACATGATGGTCGGACTCCTGAAACTTGAAGGACCTGTTAGAGACATATTTATAGGAATAATGAGAAGCAGAAGAAGGTTTAAATTTGAATATTGTTCTTAATTACAAAGTTGGATTGCAGGGTGATCTATTCTTAGATTAGCTTAGTGTAGGAGGGAACTGCGGTGTCCTTTAACGTATGACCTTGTAAAATGGAACGATATATATGCGTAGGGTAAATTAATTAGTTTCTGTTTGTTCCCTTACCTGTAATTAAAGCATTTCCAAAGCCATAATTCGTCAACGCGACTTCCCCCAATAAGACTCTCTGATAGCTGCCTGTTACTAAAGCTTCCGAAATTATATTTCTTTTGAGTTTCGACAGGCATTAACTTTGTATCTGTTGAACATCTGTCTTGGGAAAATATCAAACCAGTCTCAAGGAAATCTGTTTGTTCTTTAACAGACTTTGAAATAGTTTCCTCACTGGAATAGAGGCAAAATCCCAAAATTATACCGTTTTATAATTAGCTTTAAATAGGGTCAATTTCCTGAAGGTAATTCGTTTAAACTGAAAACAAAAACTGATCCCGAACAATTTAATAACGAAGCCGGAAGGAAAATTGGATTATTCCGAAATTGAAGTAAGTAATCTTGTTAAGTCAATTACTAACCTTTTGTGCGGATTAAAGCGAATGTCATTGCCCGCACCAGAACGTCCTCCTAAAATGCAAACTACCGAAGACTCCTCAACCGACAGATCTAGGTCAAGATCCTGCTCCGGGAGCCACCATTCTCTGTCTTCGATTTTAATTTGAATCTACAGAACGGCATTGCAACAGTCAAATAAAACTTTCAAACAGCTCACTCTCTACGAGGAACAAACAGAAAGAAAAATGTAATTGAGGAAACTTCTTTCTCAATCAAAATTACTCAAGCCAAAACTTGTGTTTATTGCAACTCTCCCTAATTCTGAATCCTGATTCCTCCATTTTGATATCCTGATACTTTCAATTCGATTCAATTGAGTTTTGAAATAAAAGAAGAAATGTTATTTTAATCTTCACGATTCGTATTCGGCTTTTTGACTGTTCCTCGTAAGTACTGAGAACTGCAGGGTAATGTAGGGTGTGTGTGTGTGTATATGTGTGTTTGAGTATAGTAGAGGCCCTTACCTTGTCGGAAATCAGCTTCACGTTGAAACTAATGAAGTCACTTATGGGTTCACCTTGCGGTGTAACGTAGTAGACAAGAAGTTGACTAATTGGAGCCATAACGCTTTTTACGGTGAAACTAAAAGAAATTCAGTGCTGTTCACAAAGGCAAAACCACTTCTCAATCAATGACAAAGAGCACCCTTTCTTTTTGGGACTTGGTTTCTTATTGCACTTTACTTTTTTTCTGTTTACCTACATTCGACAATAATTGTACCGAATTTTTTCCAGTTTTAATGAATTGCTTCCTTTTCCGACCTGGTTTTCTTTTGGTTTATGTTTTTTTTTGAAATACAAAAGAAAAATCGATCATCGTCATATTAAGGAATAGAGGCTTCGATAATAATGATCGACGTGTGTGTGGAGCTTGGGATAAACTGGGCATTTCCAGTCTAAGTACCGGGATCAACGTAGATTGATTGCCTTCATTCAGGGGTTAAGGGAATATTTATTTATTTTTTTGAGAGAAAAACGGAGAATACCTGTCAAGTAAAGTAACACTTCTCGCACCCTCATCTTCATTTCTTTATTCCATGTTTGGTAAGAATGCTGTAAGATTTTTGAAATTTTTGAAAACAGCGCTATGTTCTATTTTATATTTACGTAATATAACTAAATTTAAAAAAAATATATACGGTCACCTGCTTCCCCACCTTAACTTCCAAAGATTTATTTACATTTCTCGCAATGTTTTCTGAAATTATTTATGTAAATGGAATGGAAATTACAAGGATAATTGTCTATTATTTTTATTTCCTATTTTACAGTTATAATAATAAACGTTCCGAAATGTGTTAAAATGAAATATATAATTCGATAAAATTTAAAAAGTTGGCGAAGAGAAGAAGTAACTCGATCGTTAATCTGCGTGACAGGGATAATCCAAAGTAAATCCCCAATTCTCCTTCTCCCGTTTCTCTTTCTCACTGTCCGAATGGAAACGTAACGAATTTATCATTCCGGTTTCTGCGAGAGGACAAAATGAAGCAAAGAGACTAAGTGGAAACAGTAGCGGGAATTTCGAATCGTCGGTATAACAGTAGTCACGTCCGCACAGTTTACAAACAAGTACAAGCAATTTCATTAACTTCCGTTTCAGTTCGCTCTTAAATTACCTGTCATATGCCGAGGTGGTTTTCGCGATTCAGCTTTACCAAGACAATTCATTAATTCGCGAAAACGACCATTAATCATACTAATAACTTGCTTGCCACTGGAAGAAGAGCTACTCGAAACGAGAACCCACACCAAGAATTATAACGATGAGGAGATCCGCTTAGATCATTTGTCAGTTTCGATCCTATTCTTTTCTTATTCTTGTGGTGGAGTAATTATCCTTGTAATTTAATGGGTGTATTTCAGACACTTATATAGTGAAAGTTCATAAAAGTACTACAAATAGAGTAAGCATTCCACAGACAACCCAGGCTTGTTACATGACCATAGAAATGTAATAAATAGAGCAGGTGAGCTGTAAGTTAAAACTTTAGAAAAGATGGGCTGCAACGATCCTACAGTTTGTTGGGATAGTTAAAAATGCAAGAGCCAGTTTGCTTTTAGGAATGAGAGAGATGTGATACCGTTTAGGTCTTCTCTTCCTCTTTCTTGAACGAGCACCTCCTCTTACACAAGAGTCTTCAGCTTGCCCACTCTGTTTATCATGCTTCTATGATCAAGTAAGTAGCAATCAAGGTGGAATTGTTTTTGAAAATCGATTCAGTTTATAACATTATTTTAATGATTTTAGGATTTTAATTATTTATATTAAATGAAATGGTTTATGCATATGGTCATTAAGAAAAAATTTAGATCGAACTGAGAAAAGTTAAGGGAGTCAGAGAGATTTAGATCATTTGTCAGTTTCGATCCTTTTCTTTTCTTATTTTTATGGTAGAGCAATTATCCTTGTTATTTAATGGCAGTGAATTTCATATAGTGATATAGTAAAATTTCACAGAAATACTACAAATACAGTAACCATTCCAAAGAGAGAAGGATAACACCTCCACTCAAGCTTGTTACTTGACCATAGAAATGTAATAAATAGAGCAGGCAGGCTGTAAGTGGAAACATGAGAAAAGATTGGTTGTAACAATCCTACAGTGTTTGTCTGTTTAATCGTGCACGTAGGATAGTGATTGCAAGAGCCAATTAGCTTTGAGGAATGAGAGAGATGTGATACCATTTGGGCCTTCTCTTCCTCATTCTTAAACGAGCACCTCCTCTTACACAAGAATCTTCAGCTTGCCCACTCTGTTTATCATAATTCTATGATCAAGTAAGTGGCAATCAAGGTGGAATTGTTTTTAAAAATCTATTCAGTTTATATAATTATCTTAATGATTTTAGGATTTTAATGTTTATATTAAACAAAATCGTATATGTATAGTGTCATGAAGAAGAAATTTAGATCGAACTGAGAGAAGTTAAGGGAGTCAGAGAGATTTAGATCATTTGTCAGTTTCGATCCTATAATTTTCTTATTTTTATGGTAGAGTAATTATCCTTGTTATTTAATGGAAGTACATTTCAGACAGTGATATAGTGAAAGTTTATAAAAGTACTAGAAATAGAGTAAGCATTCCAAAGAGAGAAGTATAACATCTCCACCCAAGCTTGTTATTTGACCATAGAAATATAATAAATAGGACAGGCAGGCTGTAAGTGAAAACTTTAAAAAAGATTGGCTGAAACGATCCTACAGTTTGCCTGTTTTATCGCGCACGTAGGATAGTAATTGTAAAAGCCAATTAGCTTTTAGGAATGAGAGAGATGTGATACCATGTGAGTCTTCTCTTCCTCTTTCTTAAACGAGCACCTCCTCTTACACAAGAATCTTCAGCTTGCCCACTCTGTTTATCATAATTCTATGATCAAGTAAGTGGCAATCAAGGTGGAACTGTTTTTAAAAATCTATCCAGTTTATATAATTATCTTAAAGATTTTAGGATTTTAATGTTTATATTAAACAAAATCGTATATGTATAGTGTCATGAAGAAGAAATTTAGATCGAACTGAGAGAAGTTAAGGGTCAGAGAGATTTAGATCATTTGTCAGTTTCGATCCTATAATTTTCTTATTTTTATGGTAGAGTAATTATCCTTGTTATTTAATGGAAGTACATTTCAGACAGTGATATAGTGAAAGTTTATAAAAGTACTAGAAATAGAGTAAGCATTCCAAAGAGAGAAGTATAACATCTCCACCCAAGCTTGTTATTTGACCATAGAAATGTAATAAATAGAGCAGGCAGGCTGTAAGTAGAAACATGAGAAAAGATTGGCTGTAACGATCCTAAAGTTTGTCTGTTTAATCGCGTACGTGGGATAGTCATTGCAAGAGCCAATTAGCTTTGAGGAATGAGAGAGATGCTAAACCATTTGGGTCTTCTCTTCCTCTTTCTTGAACGAGGACCTCCTCTTACACAAAAGTCTTCAGCTTGCCCACTCTGTTTATCATGCTTCTATGATCAAGTAAGTGGCAATCAAGGTGGAATTGTTTTTAAAAATCTATTCAGTTTATAAGATTACCTTAAAGATTTTAGAATTTTAATATTTATAGATATTAAACGAAATCGTATATGTATAGTGTCATGAAGAACAAATTTGGATCGAACTGAGGGAAGTTAAGGGAGTCAGAGAGATGTGAAAGACGAAAAACGAAAATTTGCAATCAAAATTATTAAGAATCGCAATTAAATGCTTTCCTATCTCAATTTTGCCGCTACTTTAACTGGAATAACGTCGTCAAGTAAGCAATCTCGTTAAAATTTTCGCCCGAGAGCATACCAAAACCAAGACGGTCGCCTTTTCTCGCTTTGATTTGCTTAATCGACATAAACCTGTATCCACTTGCAAAATTACTTCCATCCACTCGTGAAAACTGCCACTGATAATAATTCGCGTATTTCGTCCCGTTCTTATTTGATCTTTTAGAAGGGGAGCGCTTTCGGTGGCAGATGATTTTATAAGATAACGTGGCGCAATCGACCTGTTTTTTTTCGTTTTCCAATTTGGATCAGAGGCTTTAACGATATAAGCTAATTTTAGCATTCGTATCTTTCCTTCTTCATAAAAATTTTAAAATTTGCTTTCTTAGAACAACGGAGCAATTAATTTACGCTCATTTGTATTTAAATTAATTTTTAATGAAAAACAACATTTAATTAATTACCTCCACTGGATAATTTAAATTTAATGTTACTTTATTTGGTCGTCATTTTGAATTTTTTCTTTTTATGACTACAAAATTTTGCGAGGTACCTAATTGCTGGAATTTGTAGATGTTGAAGTAAATGTATTTAGAACGGTTAGTACCAGCTGTCAAAAATATGTCAAATTTGTTAGGTTAGAATAAAATGTAAATCAGATAATTCTGTAGTCTATGTTGAAGTTATGGATGATTAGTAGTGGCTGTTAAATATTTGACTCATAAATTGAAAAAGTTTCACTTAATAAATATCATTGTAAACTTCATTCAGTTAATCATGTGTAAACTATTCTTCATGTCGGTTTAGTCTTGACACGACAGACTACCGTCGCTCACTACCCGTCCTGAAAATATTGCTCCTGTCGCATAGAAACTAGCTCAGTAATGTATTATAATTTGTATCTGTCTTTAAGTAATGGAGCATGTGGGAAATTTATTAGACAAAACATATATACATCTATCTATTATACTTTTATAAAAATATTGTGCTGTAACGTAATGAGAGGGGTTGAAAAGTTACCTTAAGTGGGTTAGTTCCATTTACATCGCATAGTTGTAATCTACAACACTAATAACAACAAATTTTGGCCAGGGTGACGAACGGCTGTAATTTTGCGAAAATCTCTAAGCCATAAATTCTAATAATCTCCTAAACAATGTTCTAATTATCTATTTTACGTTGGAACTTCTAATTACTTGCAAAATTTCAAGCACATGTAGCAGGAGGCTTAGACATTGACCTACCGTTGGAAATTTTGTCTTTGTCAATTATTTAAATAAAAATATTAAATTGGTACAGGATTTTACAAAATACTTCCCTCCATATTTCTGCTTTAATAATAATTCTTTGACTTATTTTTGGCTTATTAGTCGAGTCAATGAAGGTTTTAATTTCTCAATTCTTAGTACAGGTCTGATTTTGATCAATTTTCTTTTTAAATGCTTGTTTTTTTTAATAATATTTCAAATCAGGAATATTCCAATTTCAGGAAATCATTTTTTAAACAATAAAAACTAAATTTACGGCAAAAATTATTTTTAATTTTTTTTTTCGGGATATTTATAAAAAAGACAATCGTTTTTGTTGAAAATTTAGTATCAACAATGTCTCCCGCTGTCGTGGATAATAATTACTCGTACCGTTCAAACAATAGTAGCAACATTTATGGAAAATTTGATTTTTCAAATGTTTTTTGGCAATATTTATAACGGTCTTTATTTAAAAAAATCAGAGCTGTCCTTGGAATTAGACTAGACTATGTAATTCTAAATAGAATGTATGCACTAAAGAAACGCGTTCTACAAAGTAAGTACCTAAGTATGTTAAAAACTCTATCAATAATTCTTTACGGTAATAATGAACAGGAAATTGATGAATACTAATAGGCTACGGGGCGCCGCCTTGAAAATATATTTACATTTTAAAGTTTCATCGACGGGGACGGGAAGCGATTGGAAAAAAGAAGCAGTTATTCAAATATGTAAATGCAATGAAGGTCTCTTCAAGTTTTATTCTTCCAATATGATGAAAAATGTTGCTAACTTTTACGAAAAGTTTTCTGCAGTCCTGGTACATTTAAAGATGAGGCAATAAATTTACATGTATTCGAAATAATAATAAAAAAAGGAACTTGGAATAGTTTTAATTTTGTGCATAAATCTATGTTGATTTATATCGTATCGTATTGGAGATGATAGAGACTTAAAAAGTATTCACGTAAAAAGTAAAATTGGTATTTTTATACTTTGCGAGGCACCCCAGTAGTTGTACTGAAAATATTTTGTCAATCTCTAAAGTAAACAAAATATTACTTCATTAGGACTTTTTTAGTCACTTTAATAAAACGTGTGCTTTATAATTATAATCTAATTTAACCTAACATTTTTTGACAGTTGCTATTAACCGTTCTAAACACGTTAGCTCTCAAATTTGTAATTGAAATGGGACATTCGAAAATAATATTTCTTTGTTAAATAATATACAAATTTCTACGAATTATGTTATATTTTTTGACACAATACATATGTTATTAAAGCCTTTTGAACAGTAGTAAAGTTACTCATCTACAGAAATAAGTGAGGTGGAAACGTTTCCAAGAAATTTAATTTACAAGAAGTTTCATTCGCGTTTCTTTTTCATATTTCTCTTTTACTTCATAACACGACGTATAATATAATAGACTCAATAAAAACGAACAAAGTCTGAAGGCTGATAAGTTAAGGAGTGGAGTAAGAAAAAATCCAGACGCCAAAATTACATTCTGCTTCGGGCTGTGAACGGTTGAACTGAGGAGAAAAAAGAGATCCGAATTCGTAATAACACTTTTGTGCCAGATAACGCCCATATATACGCCGGGAGGGTTACAACAATAGACGCCTCTACTCTGTATTTTTATCCTTTTACGTGTTGTTACCGATATTGCTACAATTAAAAGGGAAACTGCCACTGGGGGATCGTTACAAAAGGTTCTTATCAACAAATTAAAAGAGGGAAATGTTAAGATTCTAGGCCAATAAAATAGAGTGCTGGACTAGGACTACTACCCTCACATTGATTAGGAATTTCCTTTGTCATCATCATCCACGAAGGCGTTAAGTCAAAAATAGGATTAGACTATATTTGGTGAAATATATCATCATAATATACTTGTACAGGTGTAGAAGGCAATCACAATATTGAGGAAGATGTTGAATTATGTAAATCGATACTTAGTAATCAGAAATGTTTGTACAGTATGAACGATATTGCAGGAGATATGACTCAATAACAATAATTTCTCCTGATAATTAAATACGTCGACGGTTGTCTATTTAGTTGCGGGGCAAGATTAACAGTTAGTTCAATAACTCACCTGAAATTGAGTTGGCATGTTCCGTTGGCGTCGGTTGTATGCGATGATAGGGACGCGTTTTCGGAGTATGAGGAGGAGGGTGGTTGGCCGGGGTGTCCGAAACGTCTCTCGTCAAATCCTGTTATTCTACCGTCGGTCGTGATTATATAATGAAGGGGTTGTTCGCAGGAACACGTCGAAAGGATGCTCACATGTGCCGTGTTGTCAGGCTTAAAATTGAACAAAACATCGCGACTGTTTAAATTTAATTATGTATGTAGTTTGTCGTTTATTGTGTGGGCCTATTTGGCGATTTTCATTAACAGAAAATAACTGCTGCTCGTTTTCTAACCATAATATTGAGAGAGAAACCCGAAATTAAACTCCAACTACGAATAAGGTCGTTTGGGAATTACGACATGAAATTTCACCTACTCGACCACTGTATAATGCAAAATAAATAAACTTCACCTTAAGATAATACTATTACGTTTAACTGAAGATGTCTGTTTTATTTGTTTTATTAACAATCTTCGTAACATTATTTAATTCTAAATTAAATTAAATTGCATTTAAATGTTTCAAATATATATATTGTAATATCTCTACAATTGTTTCGGCATGTTATGCCTTTTTCAAGAGTAATCTTATTACTTACTAAAATTAAATTTATTATACAGTGTTTATATATTTAAAGTTTATGGTGGAGAGATACAGTCATATATTCTTAAATCTATTAAAGGTGTATTTAAAAATTGTTTTTGGCCATTTACAATATTTTCTTTTTTATAAATAGCTTTTTTAATTTCTAATTGTTCTAATAAATCTAAACGTTTCCCTTTTTTTGGAATTGTGTAACAATTTCACATTTTTTTTAACCTATATTATGTTTATTATTAATACAATGAGATGCTAAGCCAGTTGAGTGTTTTATGTTGGTTATTGATTTTTCGTGTTCATCTATTCTAATTTTTATATTACGTCCAGTTTGCCCTATATAAATTACGTCACACGAATTTCAGGACTTTTAAACTCCTCCCCCCGTCCTTGTCACAGGTTGTCACATTTTCAAAACCCCCTCCCCCCTGATGTGACGTCACACATTTTTCAAATTCATATATATATTTAACAATAATCAAGAGAAAACAGTTATTTTTATTTTATTCTTACTTTTATTATATAATCTTTAATAAAATTAACATAAAGTCAAATATTTTAGATAATAGAAAAACAAATGACTAGTTAGGAAACAATAAACGACTAATTATGTTAATTAAAGATACAAAATTTTGATTTTTAACGTGATGTTACAAAGTTTTGACCCCCCCCTGCCCCTTGCCACACTATGTCACATCCCGGTGATACCCTCCCCCCCATTAACATGTGACGTAATTTATGGATGACCCCATATAGGTAGAATGCGTTACAATTATTACAATTTAATTTGTATATTCCTGATTTTTGGAGTTTATCATATTTCAAAAATCAGGAATATACAAATTAAATTGTAAAAATTGTAACGCATTCTATATCGGGCAGACTGGACGTAATATCAAAACAAGAATAGATGAACACAAAAAATCAATAACCAACTTAAAACACTCAACTGGCTTAGCATCTCATTGTATTAATAATAAACATAATATAGATTCAGAAAATGTAAAATTGTTACACAATTCCAAAATAAAGGGAGACGTTTAGATTTATTAGAACAATTGGAAATTAAAAAAGCTACTTATAAAAAAGAAAATATTGTTAATGACCAACAACAATTTTTAAATACACCTTTAATAGATTTAGGAATATATGACTGTATCCCTCTCCCATAAACTTTAAATATATAAACACTGTATAATAAATTTAATTTTAGTAAGTAATAAGATTACTCTTGAAAAAGGCATAACATGCCGAAACAATTGTAGAGATATTACAATATATATTTGATACATTTAAATGCAATGTAATTTAATTTAGTTTTCTACTTAAATAATTAAAATATTTCACAGAGAACTGACCTTAAACTTCATTCAAATTATTATTTAATTAACGTTAACCTATTTTACACTGTTTCTGTTACTTATTTAATACATCGCATGACTATCTATCTACTCATAGATACTATTATGGAATATTATAGACGAATGCACTGGAAACTTTTTTTATATGTGTAGTACATGTAATTTTACGATCCTTCAACAGTTATCGATTTATAACCCGCGGCAAATGCACAGCGAGTTACATGTAGGATTAAATTATTAAAAATTACCTGTGACTAAATTATGAATTCAGGATATAATATAAATTTCCAGTAGGAGAATATTATTTGTATGTCTATATTATGTACAAATTAATGTTTTACCGCTCTTGAGTATATTTCATCTATGTAATTTAAGCATTGAGGTAAATACTTACCTGTAAAGTATTTTGAACACCCTCAATGAGCAGATAGCAGTCAGAGGAAGAGTTCAATTTGTAGATTGGCTCTCTTGCTAGCACGTAATGGCTCTCGATCTCTTTGCCTTCGACCGAAACGAGCTCAGCCTTAAACAAAACCACTTTTGCCTTTTTGACCATTCAATACTGACTTACTTACTTACTACTTATAACTAGAAACAACAAAGGAAATGTGTTGTTGGAAAACTTTTCATTAAAATAATTGCAATTTTAACTATGGAAAGGGAAATTTTATACCTAATTATGCGTGGGGTGCAAAATGAGGATGGAAGACACAGTGGACTGGAGATATTGGAAAAAGTAGGACAATAGGCAGAATACCTTTTAAGACAATTGGAGAGGTTGTTGGAGATAAATTAGAAGCATAAATAGGAATAAAGGGGGTTAGAGGAAAACCTGTAGATTATATTATATTAAAGTTCGCAAACAACTAGAGATGTTTTTGAGAAATACAGGGTTATTCAAGTTGATGGGCTATTAGAAGTATATGAATTAGTAAATGGAATTCAATTCTGAAACTTGGGCTCATCTTGTGATTGTTGTAAAATACTTTCAAGTTCGATTTACATCAGGTTATACTGGAAGTCGACACCAACTTTGTTATTTTAAATGGAATGGTATATTTTTTACGTGAATTCTTATAAAACGTGTAATTCTAAGGTAAGTTTGATAACCAACTTGTACACCTATGACGATCGGTTTCTGAGTTAATTTAATTTATAGAAAAAAAATCGTTACCGCAACCCAAATTATAAAAAATCATAACTTTCACAAAATACGAGTCAGACTGTTGAAATTTTTACTAGTAGTAAAGTTTAAAAATTTCAAACATGACTAACTTCGTTTTCTCAAATATATTACGTGTTTTAAAAATTCTAGATTACTAGAAAGTTTTCAAATAAAACAATAAGAAGTATCCATATAAATCGAAAGAGGATAAAAAAGGAATCGATTGAAAAAATAAAATGTGGCAGGTGGCTTTTGAAAAAACGAAGTAATTCTTAAATTTTAGAATTTTATTTTGAATTCAGCTATTACTAGTAAAAATTTGAACACTCTGAGTTGTATTTTGTGGAAGTTATGATTTTTTATAATTTGGATTGCGGTAGCGATTTGTTTTTCTATAAATTAAATAAACTCAGAAACCGATCGTCATAGGTGTACAAGTTGGTTATCAAACTTACCTTAGAATTACACGTTTTATTCGAATTCAGCGTAAAAAATATACCATTCCATTTAAAATAACAAAGTTGGTATCGACTTCCGGTATAACCGGATGTAAATCAAACTTGAAAGTATTTTTAAAAAAAGCGGCATAAACAATAACCAAAAGTTTCAGAATTGAATTCCTTCTACTAATTCACATACTTCTAATAGCCCATCAACTTGAAAAACCTTGTATGTTGTTATCCTTTTTTTGCACCCTTGCAGAATTGTTTTTGACTTAATTCAGAGATTCTGAAAGCTGTTATTTTTCGTTTGAGCTACAAATTTCGTAAAATTTGGAAGTAGCGATATTTCCTAACTGTTCGACAAATTAATTATTTTGTTTACTGAAGACGTTTAATAATTAATTAACTTTAAGCATTTTCTTTTGTGTGAAATGAAGCAGGCCGTATCTTGTAGTATTAAAGAAAATAACGTAGGAAAGAAAGGAAACAGATCACGGAAAGTTCTCATCAGGGAAGAGACCCGAGTAATAACAAACACCAACAATAATAACAACACGGTCCATCATCAAATGAAAAATATCGCGACGAAATTTCTTCTTGGGCGCAAACGGACTCGAAACGCTGGAGAAGTTCTTAATGAGGTCATCAGGCGTTCCTTTGAGATTATCTTTTTAATCAAGTTCCCATTGTCTTTCAGTGTAACTATAAAAATGTTTTTGCCGCTCGGAAAGTTCTTTTCCCGGGTTTTTTTTTTTCGGATCTAACGAAAATCGGACTTGTCAGAGATTAATATTTCACGAAAACGTGCTTTTTTTTTGTTATCTGCTAGCTTAATCCGCTTGGAAGTTGTGGTTCACGAAATATGTATGAGTTCGGATCTCACTCTAACTAAATTAATGTCTTGGAGACGACTGCAGGGTTTCTAAAATGAGTTGATATTCTTATAAAGTTTATTATCATTAAAAAAATAAAATGTGGAAGAAATAGTATGGAACAAAAAACAAAATAGGAGTGAACCAAAAACTGAATTTGTAATGAGGTCCTGATAGGATTTTGAAGAAGTTCTTCCACTTTATCTTCAAGCTTTGCTCTAGAATGCACCTAAGAGAGATTGACGAATATATTTATTTATTTATTTCAATATTAAACGAGCTACAACTCGTTTACAAAGTTTTAACAAATTATATTAAATTCAAAACGTATCACAGGTGTCTCATAGTGCTCATATTTTCCAAAATACTATTCTTCTTTAATTGTTTATTATTTTATTATTTACATTTGTTTTCATTGAAATATGCAACGTGTTGACGAAATACGGAAACGACCCACTAATCTGCGACATAATTAATTGCTCAGCAAAAATGGGCCGTGACCAACTTGCAAAGTTCCGCTTGGGGGTAATAGAGCACAATGTGGATCAGTATAAAGGAATTAGTTTTGACAGACAGTCGGTAGTAAGAAAGAAGATCAAGCAAGCGAGTGAGAAGGGTTAGGGTGGTGTAGCGGGTGACCGCTATTACTCACCCTAATGTTCTACCAAAAGTCCCTGCCATTACCAAAGCCCCTAGTTGGTAGTTAATTAGGCAAGTAGTTTTAAGATATATTTGTAACTAGCTATACCCGCGACTTCGTCCGCGTGGAATAGCGACTTTCGGCAGCATTTAAAATTTTTTTCTTCTAGATTTTTATTTTCTGAGCCATAAGCCTTTTTGCCGACGTCATTATACAAAAACTTTCATTCCTTATTTTTGCCTCCTTTAGGGTAAAATTTTTACAAACGTTAAATGTCGTATTTATATCTAATCAAAAACCTAAAAAATAAGTTTCCAGCCTCTAGCTTTATATCTACTTATCTATCTCTGTACCAAATTCTCATTTACATCGGTTCAGTAGTTTGGGCGTGATTGCGTAACACACAGACAGACAAAGTTACTTTCGCATTTATAATATTATAGATTAATATAGTTTAATTATAGTTTAAAATAGTTTATATAGCTTAGTATTTAACTACTTTTATTGATCCAAATAAACAAAACCTCTATAACTTTTTACACTTAATATTTTAATTTTCTGGGCCGTAAGCTTTTTGGACGACGTCATTACACAAAAACTTTCATCGGCTATTTTGATCCCCTTTAGGGTAAAATTTTTACAATTATTGAATGTCGTATTTATTTATATATCTAATCAAAAGCCTAAAAAATAAGTTTCAAGCTTCTATATTTAAAAATTACGGAATTTCCGCACAAACTTTCCCATTTTTACCCCTTACAACCCTTTTTTCGCGTTAAAAAGTAGCCTTTGTGCTTTCTCAGGCCCTAGACCATCTCTGTACCAAATTTCATTAAATCGGTTCAGTAAATTTTAGACGAGATTGTGTAGCATACAGACAGAGTTACTTTCGCATTTATAATATTCCGCGCATTCACTTTCATCGATTGTCCCATGGGAATAAGATATTTTCCCGCAGTAAAACGTAGCCTATGTGTTAATCCAAGGTGTCAGCTAACTCCATACCAAATTTTATTAAAATCGCTCCAGTCGTTTAGATGTGAAGAAGTAACAAACACTCACACTCACACTCACAAACTTTTGCCTTTATAATATTGGTGTGATGAGATTAGTTTTTAAGTGTTATTTGTTTTCATTTAATTCATTAAATCATTAAAAATACCACAAAAATTTCGCTTATTCGTGACGCAGGAAAATAAATAGGTTCAGAGGTATAAACTAATTAACAGTTACATAATGGCGGTATACTTAGATTAATCAAAATATCTCTTGATTCGAAAACAATCTTATGAGTGTACGACTATTAGTATTTTTTAAGCGATATTGCGACGATATTTCAACTCTTCTGTGATCGATTTGAACGAAAATGTAGATTATCATTTTGAGCACGGAGCCCCGTTAAACTGAAATGTATATGAAATGCAAATAAACCGACTCCTTCTGCGAAGATCCGGAAAATTAGCAAAGAAAATCTCGTTCGCCGTCAAGTAGTGGATGGAAATAAAAGAGAACGTAAAAAGCGCGCGACCTGAACTCAAAGTTCCCTTGCAATTTAAACGTTCAATCAGGAAGGGAACTGTCGCTGACGACGATCCTCGGGCAAGGATTATGGCAGGCCAGTTTTTTATTTTTAGAATTTGAAATACTTTAAGTACCTACGGAAATCGCTATGTAGTACTTTACTTTTTATTCTATCTGTATCGTTCTCATTCTTTCAGTTTAACAAAAGTTATGATCGCTATGGTAAACTTTAAGGAAGATGAAGTAAATAAAGAAAAAACACTTTACACAAGTAATTTACAACGTAAAGATTTTGGATACATTTAAAAAATGGGGGGAACGTTTTTGGGGGGAATCTATTTGTTTTGTGAATATTTCACTTTTGTCAAGCACTAACGTAGTTTTGTATGATTACGTTGTGAAAAAAAAAATTATTGGGTAGTTGAATTGGTTAGAAGAAAATAAAAATTCGTAGTAAAGTTATGCCGTACTTGTGGAATTCTATTGCCGGATTGAAAATAAACAACGACAGTTTTACGATGGTGTAACCCTACGACAGAATGGGGTTAAGTTCAGTAAATGTTCGGATATCTCGATGCGGTTGGAACAGGAAATTCCAGCAATTCTATGTCTTGGAAAATGTAGGGCATGTTCGTAAGCGATTTTTCTGAATAGCAAAGGAATTGAAGTTAATTTAACGAAAAACATTAAACTCTAGCTATTGTCGAATTTTTTATTACCGTAACGACATGACATTAAAAAACGAATTCAGGACGACTATCAAATAATCTTAAAATTTTATTTTTCTATTTCTTTCTTGGTAATTCTTTTTTGTAGTGTTAATAATTTACTTTTCATGCCCTTCCTCCCTCGTGTTGTGTGCGTTGGCTTTTCTTCCTTTTTGAATTTCAAGGACTTATTTCCGCATCCAATTTTCCTTTGTGACTAATTACCTTTGCCTCTTATTTTCTGCTTTGACGTTAATGCGTACCACCGTTTTTCCCACTAGTTCTAAGCCTTAGGATAACAAGAATTGCTCAAACAGAAACCTCAGTTTAACGTCTTTCAAAGCTCGGAACTCCGCAAATATACTTTACTACAACATACAACGTACCAAAGTTCATTCCAGAAAATACGAAAAATACGCACCTATAATATTTAGTTACAATTTTTTTTACACATTTGAATAATTCTTGTTATTCGTTTTGTGTAGGTACTACAGTTAGAAGTTCATTAATTTTTGATAATATGCTTTTACAATTGGAGAT
Organism: Agrilus mali; assembly: GCA_029378335.1. Taxonomy (NCBI): domain Eukaryota; kingdom Metazoa; phylum Arthropoda; class Insecta; order Coleoptera; family Buprestidae; genus Agrilus; species Agrilus mali. The sequence goes on along the minus strand of CM055663.1, from coordinate 8,489,217 downwards.
TTCTCTTAACCAAAAATTTTGTAAAGCTCTTTTATTAATTTCAATGTAATTGTAAGATTTTAACGTAAATAATTATTTTAATGTTTTATTGGCCCTACCACTAGGCCGTTACAATGAGTAAAACTATACTAATATTATAAATGCAAACACGCTGTAATTTTTTTAATTTGAAATATTTATTTTTACTTAATATCGAAAAAACACCCTAATTTTCAATCGAAAATTCTCACGTCAAAATATCTGCTTTTTTAAAAACGTTTGTGGGCTTTTTCTTCGTTGCAATCTCTACTTTCTGATCGTGTGAAAAAAAAAATATACATTACTATGGTAAGTTTTCTCAGGAAAAGCAAAAAAACGAAGGGAATTTTATCTAAAAAATGTGACCGCTACTACTTTTTTCAGTAAAAAATTTGATTTATTAAATTGTAATTACATTTATGTCATAGAAAATCTCATAATATATAAATATACATGTAAATCGTACCATTGAATTCACATACTTTATACTGATTACGTTATTCATTATAATATTTTTAAAAACATTAATTTAGTTTTTTTCTTTTTTTTTTGCATTTCCTGAGAAAACTTACCATAGTAATGTATATTTTTTTTTCACACGATCAGAAAGTAGAGATTGCAACGAAGAAAAAGCCCACAAACGTTTTTAAAAAAGCAGATATTTTGACGTGAGAATTTTCGATTGAAAATTAGGGTGCTTTTTCGATATTAGGTAAAAATAAGATGAAAAAATAAATATTTCAAATCAAAAAAATTACAGCGTATTTGGGACATAAATAAGTAAGTTTTCACCAAATTTTGTGAAAAAAATAATTTTTTTGTAAAAGATAAAAACCAAAAAGTTGGTTATTTGAATTTTTCACAAAAATTTTGAGGTTATGTGAAAAAAATGTAAATACAAAAGCTGTAGATCTTTTTATTACCTACAACTTTGCTATTTAACCTTTTTCCATAAGTTTTTTAGGTAATCAAGGAAAACCGTTTTTTACCCTTAAAAACTCACCCACTTCCCCTTCCCGACCTCAGATCGCCCGTAAATCATTTTTCCTTTCATTTCGGTTATATTCTATTCCTTTTCCAATGGGTTTCATCCTACTATAAGTTTTTTTTTAATTATAGACCCTGGTCTTAGAGCCTGAGAAAGGACATAGACTACTTTTTAATGCAAAAAAAAGAGCTATAAGGGGATGAAAGTTTGTATTTAAAAGCTAGAAGCTTGAAACTTATTTTTTAGGCTTTATATAAGATATAAATACGACGTTCACAGTTTGTAAAAATTTTACCCTAAAGGGGATGATAGTTTTTATGTGATGACTTCGGCCCAGAAAATAAAAATATAGAAGAAAATCATTAAAAATGCTGCCTAAAGTCACTATTCCACGCGGACACATCTAGTAACTACATATTATGTGAATGGGGTTCGTTATCAAGTTCATTTATGAAACATAGATACAAGCTTCAGTTTCATCTGTTAAAATACAAAAAAAAATACAGATACATACTTGGAGAGTCAATAACTCGCTGTCAGCCATAATAGCCGGTACAATAAAGCTGCCTTCACCACCAGATATTTCTATGTCCTGGCTGTAAATGGATGTCATGTTGTCGTATACTTTGACGCGAACTCGGACTGTTTTCTCTGTGCTCATTACTTCGACCTGCACATTAAAAAAGAAGTAGCCATAAAGTTCTCTTACCAACCAAAAAAATAAAGCATCACATAATGGATCTTGGTATCATTTATCCTTTGTTCAGAATTTGTAACTTTTTAAGATAACACAATTTTTTTTATATTATTGAATGAGCCCTGTACCATTTAGCTCACCTGTCTTAAACAATGAAATTGTGGAGTCAAAGAAAAGCCAGTTGGAAAAATAAACTTTGACCTCTGCAAAACAAGTTCTGTAGCTCTTTGTATAAATTTAAGAACAACTATCTTACTTTAAAATTGCATAAAAATGGTTTCTTTAACTTCGGGTTCTTTTAAAGTGTTGTGAGAAAGTTGTCTAATAAGATTTTACTAAAGTTGAGCTAAACTATTTAAATAAGTAGTGATACATACCTTTCCAACAAATGGCAGTCCAGGTTTGTAGCGTCTATGCATTTCCTTTCCGAACTTGAGCTCGACGTAATGTTCTTCAGCAGCGGCGACATTGTCGGACAATCCGTTCTTCAGATCCCGGTTCACTTCAAAGGACGCGGAAAATTCCATGTCCGCAACTTCCACCGTTACCATCCACTTACCGGATATTGCGAACTCAGACAATGGAAACCGGAATGCTTTCACACCTATTCAATCAAACGTCTCATCTTTAATTTCTCTCATTAATTCAAAAAGTTACACGCACAAAACTATTTCAGTGATTACATTTAGATAACAATAAATATTTTGGGATATTTTATAGTGGCCAGGGGAAATCAATTATTTTATTAAAGCAAGAAATAACAATTTCTGTTTCTATTTAATTTCTGTAGCGAAAGTTGTATTTCATCCTAAAAGCCCTAAATTGAAACAGAAAGTTAAAGGTAAATATGTAGTTAATATCACAATTGTTTTCCTCTGACAGACATCCACGTTTGATGGGGTAAACGAGACAATTTTGGAGAAAAAGAAAACCGCTTGGGAAGGGGCGAAAATGACAAGAAGGGTCTTTTTCTTTAATATGAAAGCAAACCTCTGGGGAATGTGGCGCGTCGTCGGTCGGTTACAAAAGTAACACCTAATTTTTTAGGGTTCAAAAAAAATTGAGGCAAATGTGAAATAAAAGGAGATAAGGGCTAATAATCCGAATGACAATTGATACTTTGGGACGGACAATTTTTTTTTTTATGAGGGGCTTATTTTGTATTTCTTTAGCTTTGCACACGTAATTTACTTCTGCCAAACTGTTCAGATTTCCCTTCAAGTGCCTTTTCAACTCCACAGCTCTCGAAAAGTTTCGATAAAATAAAACTCAGACGACTGAAACCTAAAAGATCATGAAGGGGTTCCTCTTACACCCTTATTAATTTATTATTACTCTCTTAATTTTTCACATTGTGTATTTGCTAGTATTTGTAACAGCAAAAACGTGACAGGTGGTTCTCTCCTTATGAGTTCTCATCATTACTTTTCCTTCCAAAATATTATTTTATCAGTTAGTTGTAGTAACGTTAACATTAATTATGAAAATATTCTCGAATAGATACGAGGGCGGATCAAATATAAACGAGTCTTTTTAAATTGAGCGCCAGATAGTTGTTCAAGGTGCATACGGGCGTTAGCAACATGAAGTGGGGATATTAGGTGACACGGAAACGACTCGCCGTATTGCTGTGTTTGCTTCGTTAGTAGTTATCACAATGAGTGAGAAAGAGATGCGTAGCAGCGTTGCGCAACGGATTATTATTAAGTTTTTTACACGTGAAAACGTGAAACCAGCTGAAATTTTGCACAAATTGCTAGCACAGTTCGGAAATGAAACGCTTTAGTGGCAACGGGTAAAAGTTTGGTGCAAAGAATTTAACGAATGGCGTAATCGTGTCGAAAATGTAAATCATCCCCGTCGTCCGCGCATCAGCATATCGCCGGTTAACATTCCACGCGTTAGAAATCTTATTGAAGGGGACCACCACGTCACTGTGCTTCAGATATCTGTTGAACTCGGCATCAGCTATGGGAGTGTCCACACACAATCATAACGGAAAACTGGGAATTCAAAAAAATTTCTTCTCGTTGGGTCCCAAAGTTGCTGAGTGAAGATCAAAAAGCTGCGCGAGTTCGCATCGAAGCTTTAACGCAGGCCTAAATTAGTGAAACGCACTAGACTCAGTCGGAGCACCTTCCATATAGCCCTAACTTATCCCCTTGTGATTTTCACATGTTTGAGCCCCTCAAAGAATCACTAGGAGGCGAGCGATTTCAGACTGATTGAACATGTGGAGGCGTTTGTGCGCAACTGGATAGACTCCCGCCCTGCTTCTTTTTATGAAAACGAGATGAAAAAACTACCAATCCGTTTGGAAAAATGTATAATCAAACAACGGGGATATGTCGAAAAATAGAGAAAATTGTGTTTTTGTGAAAATTTTCAAAATAAATGTTTTATGAACAAAGGCTTGTTTATATTTGATCCATCCTCGTACAAATAGATTGAGAAATGGTACTTTGAAGTGTTCCCTAACAAGGTAAAAATTGACTTGATTGGGTATTTTGGTTCTCTCTGGGAATTTCTGATCCGCAACGTCTGCTTTAATTTGACCCAGTTACCCGGTAAATTAGAGGCCGTATGCTTACTAACTTCCTGATAAAGACTTAATTTGGCTATTAATACATGTTCAGATTTCGGGAAGAGGTATTTACCTTCAGTTCGGCGTGACAAAGTGGTTTACTGATATCGATCAACCCAATCCGTACAGGACATCCCTTTAGGTATTTGTAACAATTTCCTACAAAAGGTCTCCCCCCCCCCCTTTATAAATCCACAGATAGGTACATGTTACTCTATCCCAACCGTAACATCTTCCTGTGAAAAACTTCATAATAGCATACGGGTAACTTGAGATCTCTAGTTCTGAACATTGTTCGAGATTTTACGAATACTAGGATAAATAATCAGTGACTGCAGAATTATTAAGATTATCCAGAATTTTCACACTTAATCGACGATTAGAATTCTTCTTTCAAACAAAATTGTATAATAAGGGCTATCTTTTAATTTTGGGCAGTAAATATTAGGTATCTCCCATTTGGGAAATCTCAGAGAAACGCAATTACCTTCGTCTAATGGCACTTGGTCCCACAGGGCTACTTTTGATCCTGCAGGATCTTTCACACTTATTTCTCCTACGACGTCGGAAGCAATTTGAAGGTCGTGATCAAGGGCCAGTATCCAGAAAAATACTGTAAACAAAAAAAAATGTGCTTATTTATTTAGATTTATCTTTGTTTTATATAGTTTTTGAGATAGATATATAGAAACGTGCTGTATACCTATTGGGGAGGTCTTAAAGAAAAGTGGTGGAAATAATCGGATCGAAGTAAAGGGAGTTCGATGAAGTTGTGTCGAACTTTTTTACCGATTCAACGAAACTCGTATAAAAGTTGTTCGTGTTAGGACGTTTTGACGTGATTTATTTACCTAATTTTAACTTTAACAAGTTTCAAATCGACACAGTCGAAAACAGATATCAAGCTAAAACTACGTACACACTGATATTTCCTATTTGTATTAGTCTTTAGTTTGGCCACAGTTTCAAGATAAATACGAGACATGGAAGTATACAAACAATCAAAGGACAGTAAATAGTCGTCGTATCACCACAGACATTATAACTGTCTGATGCGTATCTAATAATAGAGCATAGAAAGCTTTTTATAAAATTAAAGAAATTTTATATTTGTATGGTACATTTTATCAAGTAGGTACATTGATTATTTTTTCTAAGGGTAGTAGCCAATACATGTTGAAACTTATTCATAATGTAAAAATTAAAACACAAAATAATTGTATTCACAACAATATCGTTTCGTCACACAGACATTAAATTCACAATAGAAGTAGAATCAAACAATTCCCTAAACTTTTTAGACCTAACAATAACACGCGCATTAATTTAACATTTTTCATAAACCAACACACACGGACACAATTATTCATGCAAAATCATTTCATCCAATTTTCCATAAATTAGCAGCGTTTAATTCATTTTTACATCGTCTAATTAACGTACCTTTGTCAACAGGCAATTATCAAAAAGAATTAAACCGAATATAAACAATGGCCATAAACAATAGATATAAAATTGCATTAGTGAACCAAATACTTAACAAAAACTTAAACAAAAAACTGAAAATTATATATCCGGTAACTAAAATAAAACCGAATAGATTTGATTGTTTTTCTTATTGCGGTCACATTTCACAAAAAGTGAGTAACATTGTTTAAAACTATCAAAAATCTTTTTATTAGCTTTAGGACTCACAATACTCCAGGCAGTTATATAATCAACAACAAATGTAAAATCTCTAAACGTTCCTGTTCAGGCGTTTATTTATTGAATTGTAAAGATTGCTCTAAAGTGTACATAGGACAAACAGGCAGAAAGTTTGAGACCCGCATAAACGAACATCTTAAAAGTTTTAACAATAAAAAGTAGACTATATCTATGCTGAACATTGTTAGAGAATAACCATAACTTTAAATTATATTATAAAATTTTATATTGGCAAATAAGGGTTTTAAGTTAAACTTACTAGAACAACTAGAAATAAACAGATATTTAAAAAAAGGAGTGATTTTGAATGATCAAATAGAAGGCAATAGTTCCCCGTTACACAATAGTTTAATTTTAGCAAACAAAACAATTACCTACCCCATCCACCTATTTAGTATAAATAGTCCTAGTTTTAGTCGAAGTTTGTATACTCATCACCTGATGATGTCACTGTGTGACGTAACGATATTATTGTGAATACAATTATTTTATTTGAAACTGTTATTGTGTCTTAATTATTACATCGATTATTATTTATTTATAGCCCGCGATATTTATACAACCATTAACAATCTGTATTCATTTGATTCACCAACTCTTACGATTTCCATGCGAGGGTTTTTACCCTTCCTATCCCTTTACATCACAGTAGTTTTAGGTAGTTTTGTGCCCCCTTTACTCCTGTTTCTCTTCCCAATAAGTCTTTAAATATTCCGTTGTGTTTCGAAAAGTGTCCTGCCATCCTGTCTCTCACTTTTCTTATGATACAAGAGGACATTTTCAGTAGTTAGTTTAATCGATAGGTGGCTACGTACGTTTTTTTTTGTTTGATTAATTCAAATTTCGTCCATTAAATATTAATAAGCTATTAAAGTGTTATCTAAAGTATAATCTACAGTAAATTTTAGTTAACGGATAAAATAGTTGTTAAACTCTCGTTGCGCCAAATAGACTGTAAGTAGATAATGTTAAAATCGGCTATAAAATTTTTATACTCAATAGCTACAGGTACTTATTTTAACTTAAGCCAATAGTGTCTATAATAACTATCCAACATACGTGAACAACCTTTTACATTGTAATTTGTGAAGTATCCAAGTTTAATAAATTTTTAAGATGATTGGAACAATAACTTTGTGCAGATTTACATATAACAATAAGTTATATGTACTTTATTTTAATTTCTATAATCATTAACACCTTCATAATTCTACAGAGGTTTATTTAAATTATTTAAGTAGTAGTGTGACATAATATTGCAATAACTAAATAAATAATTGTAATCTAGAAACTTCCTAAGCACTAAAGGAATTATCAGATAGTTGAACTGTGTTATTTTTTGGTCCTTCGAGTCGGATTTTTTGGTAATTGACTATATACGAATGCGGATCAAAAATAAATGAGCCTTTTTAAATTGAGCGCCAGATAGTTGTTCAAGGCGCATACGGGCGTTAGCAACTTGAAGTGGGGATATTAGGTGACACGGAAACGACTCGTCGTATTGCTGTGTTTGCTTGGTTAGTAGCTATCACAATGAGTGAGAAAGAGATGCATAGCAGCGTTTCGCACGGATTATTATTTATTATTCTTACAAGTGAAATCGTGAAACCAGCTGAAATTTTGCGCAGATTGCTAGCACAGTTCGGAAATGAAACGCTTTCGTGGCAACGGGTAAAAGTTTGGTGCAAAGAATTTAACGAAGGGCGTAATCGTGTCGAAAATGTAAATCATCCTCGTCGTCCGCGCACCAGCATATCGCCGGTTAACATTGCACGCGTTAGAAACCTTATTGAAGGGGACCACAACGCCACTGTGCTTTAGATATCTGTTGAACTCGGCATCAGTTATGGGAGTGTGTACACAGTCATAACGAAAAACTGGGGATTCCGAAAAATTTCAGCTCGTTGCTGAGTGAAGATCAGCTTTAACGCAGGCCCAAATCAGTGAAATGCACTAGACTCAGTCGGAGCACCATCCGTATAGCCCAAACTTATCCCCTTGTGATTTCAACATGTGTGGGCCCCTCAAAGAATCACTAGGAGGCGAGCGATTTCAGACTGATGAACATGTGGAGGCGTTTGTGCGCAACTGGATAGACTCCCGCCCTGCTTCTTATTATGAAAACGAGATGAAAAAAATACTAATCCGTTGGGAAAAATGTATAATCAAACAAGGGGTATATGTCGAAAAATAGAGACATTTGTGTTTTTGTGAAAATTTTCAAAATAAGTGTTTTATGAACAAAGGCTCGTTTATATTTGATCCATCCTCGTATCTTAATTAAAATAGACCGATAGTGTCATAATGAATTGAATTTAATAAATTTAAAATGTTATAAAATAGATAACACTTGAAAGCTAATTATAAATATATATAAAAACTAGTTGCTTAATTAATTACCAACTAGGGTGTTGATAATGGCAGGGACTTTTAATAGGTAGGACATTAGGGTGAGGGATAGGGCTCACCCGCTACACCACCATAACCCTTCTCACTCGCTTGCTTAATCTTACTGACTGCTCTGCTACCTATTTTCTGATTAATTTGTTCTTTTATTTTTTTTTCTTATTTGGAACTTTGGAAGTTGGTCGAAGTTCCGGGTGGCGGTTCCGTGTTTCGTAAAATCAACACGTTGTACATTTAAATTAAGACAATTGTAATGCAACAAAATAAAAACAATTAATGAAAAATTAATTTTGGAAAAATATGAGCACTATGAGTGAATGGACCCCAAAAGGTAACTTTTTATCTAGCTTTCCTGCATGACACCAAAAGGAATTATCAAACAAAAAATAATCTGTTGCAGTCCTTTGTTCGATAAAATTGATTGTATATATTCCTTCGTAATTTTATTAGCGTTATCCACTTTCTCGTTAAACACCCTATACTGCCGTTCTATTGTTTATCTGTCCGGCACGACCGATTGGCCTTCCTTTCAATTGAAAAAATCGCTTGCCTGACAAACACCTCAGCGCGACGTCATTGTCGCCTCTTCTTTCATTTCCTTTGTGAAACGAGCTCAATCGGCAGGGTGGCACGTTCGTTAGTTTAATCGCTGATTTAATTAATCACGCTGATTACCAGCAAAACTTTCTTATGTAAGCGGATGCTGGAGTGGCAGTTGACACGGGTTTCCGCCGCACAGATTTGATAGATGGTCGCTGGAACTTCTTGCCGGTATAAGCTTTCACTTTGTCGCCAATAAATGGGCCAACCAACGAGCGGAGATCTCGCGCTTTCGCGAAACCCCATTCTCGCGTCCGAAGGGCGAATCTTTTAGTACGGACTTATTCAACATATACAATGCGATATTTTTTGTTGGAATGCTCCATAACGCTTTTTTGTTCTGTCTCCGAAAAAAGCTCTTTTATTTTGTTAATGATTAATACGCTTTTCTCGCAAAATTATAGCCTAAAACAGCTTTCGAAAATATTATCAACTGGTATCATTATAGATTACTAGGATTTAGGTATTTACTCTTATATATGTATCTATATTTAATTTGAAATATATAGTTTATGAAAAATCCGGCTCGAAGAACCAAAAGATTAAGTGGTAAACACAATCCTATCCTTGCATATATTTTCTCTATTGTACATTTAATCGATAACGTATATATCATTGTTATCAAGTAATTTCTTTTTGGGGCTTTGTACTTTATTTAAACGATACAATTTCTGCTTCCTTTGGGCTCACTTTAAGGAAACCTTCTCAAAGTTCTGTACTGCTACTTTCAGTTATAAATCTTCTAGCTTCTATGCAGAAACTAATTTCGTCTTGTATCTAGTAAATATCTTTTCTTTATACTGAGTATTGACACAATCCTCTTTCTGATGAAAGGGTTTCGTCGGAATTTAAATCGGATTCATTAAGAGACGCAAAGTTCTCCCTGGACTCGAACCGAACCACCAGCTTTACACTCTGGCTACTTAATTAATTACGAATGTTTTGCCGCTGTTGCTACCGTTTTATGTCAATGGAACAATGCAATGAATGGTGTATTTGTATACGTGGTTTTTGAGTTCGCTGGTTTCATTTTCAATTAATTCAGGGGGTGCGTTTTTTTATCTTCTGTTCTCGAAACTGCTAGATTCTGTTTAACGACGAGGGTGTGGAGATAGAGGGAAAGGTCCGAATGGGGAGGAAGTAGTGCTTATTTGTGCGTGTGGGATGTTTGTGTTTGTACTTTATAGTCATGTACTAAGGGAGGATTCTAGCATGTGAGAAGTGGGGAAAGCCAGTTCGTTTTACAGACGTGGAGGAAACATTTTAACGTTATATCCACTATTATTTTAATTTGATTCCAAACTATCTTTTTGGATGCTTTAAGGGGCGCATAAGCCCTAAATGGTTCCCCGATTTTTGTCCGAACTGTACTCATTTTATGACGAGGGTTTCTATTGTACGGGGCGGCCATTTGTTTTCTTTTTTCCCCGTTTTGAATGGCGCACTTCCCTTAGACTATTGTGAGCGTTTTCAATCTTCGATTCGCATTTGTTGACGCTCTCTTTGTACTCCGCTTTTCACAGTCAACAATAAACCGAAACGCACAGCAGCTAACAGCTCGTTGCAATGCCATTAGTTTACAAAAACATATAAAATTCGGAGGTTAGTACCATCAAAAATCTTTTGTCTGACGTTTTCTGGTTTTGACGGAAAAACAGTCACCACTTTGATGTGAAATAAGAGAGCGTCTTTATTTGTGAACGTGCACCAAATGATAAAATAAAATAAACAAAACTTTATGCACTTTCATGTTTTAATAAGAGAAAGACTTCTTGAGGCAGTGATGACGCGTGACGCTCACGCACTTTGTAATTCTCGAATGTAAATAGAACTAACAGACAAACTGTGACTTGACTTGCTAATGCATTCAGTACATACACAATAACACAACTCTAATGTGAAATTGGATAAGTTTCATTGATCGTGAATTTACCTATTACTATTATTATTATGTGGTTGTTCGCCTGTAATACAAATCGATGATAGTATTGTATTTTGTAAATGTAATTTGTGCACAGTTGCATTGTACAGTACAAATTCTGATACTAAACATACGTACCAACTTCCTCGGGTTTATATGCTCGTTTGGCCGGACGAATAATGACTGCCCTAGTTGGACTTACAATCTTGAGGTTCGAAGCAGATTGTAACGGACAAGTCGAGGATGAGGACACATTTGTTGTCGTGCAATTCAAGAATGTGTGTAATACATAACTTCCGGAAGCTTCGCTCGGAATTTCGAGCGGAAATATTCCACGATCTGGAAGGAAATAAAAGAGAGATTAAGAAACTCTTTTACACGAATTCACTACAAAATGAAGTAAAAAAAAATGTGAGCCGTCACGGGACGCCTAGCAAATGTGAAACATCGAGTTTTTAATACACATTTATTTTTACTAAATACCAAAACTAAAAATTCAAAAATTTATTACAAGTTGCGACAATTCAATACTTTTAGTCGGTGACTTCAGTAATAGTTATATTCGATGTTGCCTCTGACAGCATTACTGTGATAATTGGTCGAGAATAACTGAAGTATTGGACATAACATTATCAAGACATTTAATAAATACAGCATCTATTGTTGTTGCATATTTGGTAGTAGGTTCTCTTTGATTGTTGTTAATTTGCAATTGAAATTATTTTTGGAGGAACGTAATTAATGGCATTGATTCATCTTTAGAAAGCATTTACATTGAAATCTCCAGCTAAAATCAATTGTAGTTTATCATTATTAAAATTATTGAACCTCTGTGACTGCACGGAAATAATTTCTCATGTAAAAATGAAATATCATTCATTTTTCTATCAGGTGAAATGTACACAACAATCATAATTAATTCACTTTCATCTTCTAGTTGACTGTAGGTAGTAAACGACATCGTCGAACTGAGTAGGAAGAGAACGCACAGGCGCTTGCGCATAGCGAGCGTTGCCACGACATGCAATCGCCACGATCACCACGCCAACAATCCGGTTTACCCGCGCCTATAGATGCTTCACGTCAAAAAGAGTAGTCGCTTAGTCAGGCACTAATATAATTTTTTTTAATCCCAAAACTCTATACTATGTCACAATGAAAGTGAAACGTTTTAAGTAGTCCGGTCAATTTAGACATTCGAAGCTACATAAATTCCCACCAAGCTGAAAATCAGTGAGATTGTTTAAAATATGATTAAAATTAAAATTTGAAAGTTCCCCATCTTTCCCCTGTATGGAAAACATTTTATTCAAGGTTAAAGGTTTCTGAGATATCAGGTAAAATGAAACCCAGTCCCTTATTTTATACGCCAGTGTAACCTCGAGACATCTGTCTCCTGTTCAATTGTATGCGTGGCTAGGGTCTTATACCTGCTTTATGTCAGTGCCCAATAAATGAAATACTGTTAGTCTAAGGGTTGCCAGATTAGGGGATTTTCCCCAAAAAATAGGGGATTTTTTTTCTTTTGGGGTATATTTTGGGGATATATTTTTCAGGGGAATTCTTCTGGGGAAAAATTTTCCTCTACAATCTTTTTTCTATTTGCACTAAATATATTCTAGTTCTTGGGGATTTATTTGTCACATAGCTTATTTTGGGGTTACATATTTTATAGATAATTTTATGATCTACAATTTTTGTCTAGGTTAATTTTATGATAAAACTTACCGTTTTGCTGAAAATCGCGAAAAACTCATTTTTTAGACCTTTAACCTTGAATAAATTTTTTTCCATACAGGGGAAAGATGGGGAACTTTGGGGAACTTTCAAATTTTAATTTTAATCATATTTTAAACAATCTCACTGATTTTCAGCTTGGTGGGAAGTTATGTAGCTTTACTTTTATTTTTTGGTCTAATTTGATCGGACTAAATTGACTTGTTTTGGTTACTACTAATTGGTGTTAGGCCAGAAAATTGTTTGCTAATAAGTACACAAGTTTTGAAGTTGTGTGTTTGTAGAGGAATTCAATCGTTCCATAACTGCCCATACACAAAAGCTATTCTAACTTTTGCCATAATTAGGCAGGGAATTCCATTTGAAATTTTTTTTTGGGTCGTATCTATACTTGTGGATGTATTTTGTATTGGTATATATAAAGATGTATCCATCCACTACCAACCTTCCCTCTCTGCTTCCGTACGCAACAATCCGAAACTCTATTTGCTTCAGCCTAAGTTCATTATAACTTTCACTTGAGGGTGCTTATACAAGCTTGGAATTTTTATTAAAACTTTTTCAATTACCTCATTCCCTATGTGGCTTTCCCAATAACGTACTCATTCATCTTAGTTCCTCTGCTGTCGATGACTTTAATGGCATCAACCCGTCAAGTTTAATAAAAGTCTGGCGGCTTTCTGCTTTCTATTATTTTCTGGTTACACAAAACTTTTAATTTATGGTAGGTACATCCCCACATCCCCTATGTAATCAACAATTTTGTTCAACATATCACACATTTATGTTATAAATTAACGGAATTTAATATTGTTTTTATGTTTTCATTGGTTAATGACCGTCGTAAATCATTTTGAACTCTAGTCATGTAATGTATAATCCCAACCCCGATCACCACCCAATATATTTATCTCGAGATTGTTATAAATAAGATTTAACAAGTAATACTGTTCATGACGAAACGCCATCTCTTATTTAGTAGTAAAATTTTAAATGATTGTCAGTTATTTGTGAATGTTTCTGAACTTTCATCTACAATCATAATCTTCGTCTTCAGCTTACAATTCTTGTAATGTAAAAAATATAGTATGCCAAAATTAAAAAAAAAAATTAATTAATATTTTGTAGGAATTTAATGTAGATTTTGGTGTCCCTATTTTTCTTCCGGATAATAAAAGAGAGCAAAATGTGCGTTCAAAGAGGCGTACTCACAAATTTTATTAAAGCTTATTAGCCTGGCATAATATTCGTATTTCTGTCTATGATTACGTACTTTTGAAGTTTTTTTATTTATTTATTTATTTTATAAAGTTAAAAGCTGTAGGTAGGTACGTATGCCTATCCGTATAAAAAAGGAAGAATGGATCGGACAGAAGTTCAGTTCTTCGTTCGCTGTTATAATCCCCTTACAGGTTAATTACCGGCTAATTCATTAGCCGGCAAGTACATCTCGTTAACGGGCACTTCGTTTTATTCGTTTTTGCGAATTCTCATCGCAATGCGAAGCAAAAAGGCTTATTAGAGTGCCAAAGCAAAGCCGAGTTGATCCGTACCTATATACATACCTTTACATACACATACACATACACAGGTATGCATTTATTACTCTTGCCTCGTTTCCCTACCTGCCTACAATCGTAGCTTCGAGTCATCGTATCGTATCGTATCGCATCACATCGCAAAACCGCACGTTTTAAGTAAACAGCTTTTTGTTAGACGTTTCGACGCGTTACCTGAAAAATCTAATTTCGAAACTGCAGATCGTGATTACAGCTAATGAGGAAATAAAACATCGACTGATGCTCGATTCTATACAAGCAGAAGGAGCAGGCGAACTTTTTGAATTCAAGCGACATTTTTCAGGTCCTTTCACAGATAAAAGAAACGATTAAAGACCATTATTATTAATAAAACAGTAAATTCATCTATTTATTAGCTGTTGTCGAATATTTCTAAAAGGTTTCCTTGAATTGTTATTATCTACTGGCCTTGTGTGCGTGTGGCCTGGGCTTAAATACAATATTTTCTTTACATTTGATGGATTCGTTATTAAGTGTGATTTTAGTTAATCTTGTTCAAATTGAACCAAGGTTGGTTTAGTTTAATTTTGGCGGTTTTGGATTATAAAGTCAAAACTTTTAATCTTTTATTATAACAATAAATCTATTTAAGAAGGTAAATAAATTAAATTGCACTTAAACGTTTCAAAGATATATTGTAATACCTCTACAATTGTTTCGGCATGTTATGCCTTTTTCAAGAGTAATATTATTACTAAAATTAAATTTATTATACAGTGTTTATATACCTAAAGTTTATGAGGGAGGGATACAGTAATATATTCTTAAATCTATTAAAAGTGTATTTAAAAATTGTTGTTGGTCATTAACAATATTTTCTTTTTTATAAGTAGCATTTCGAATTTCTAATTGTTCTAATACATCTAAACGTTTTCCTCTTTTGGAATTGTGTAACAATTTTACATTTTCTGAATCTATATTATGTTTATTATTAATACAATGAGATGCTTAGCCAGTTAAGTGCTTTAAGTTGGTTATTGATTTTTTGTGTTCATCTATTTTAGTTTTGATATTACGTCCAGTCTGCCCGATATAAAATGCGTTACAATTTTTACAATTTAATTTTTATATTCCTGATTTTTGGAGTTCATCATAAATATATTAACTCGCTAGAAGCAGGCAACGAACAACGATTTATAAGATTTATTTAAACAGTTTGTTGAGTTTATCTCTCTTTTATAACTATGTTACCGATTAATTCATGAGTCTTTTTAAAATACAGTGGAGTCGACAAATATTACATATTTAATATTATTTTTAATCAGTATTAAGTAATGTACATAATACAATTAAAAGGTTTAGTCATTAATAAACAGAAAAAATATACAGATGTGTTTATAGGGGTAGTTTAAGCTATATGTTACCTTGCTTTTATTGTAATTTTCTTGTATTGAATATTAACCGTAATAAATATATATTTATATACTTAATTTTATGATTTACTTATCAATATTCTCTATTTTTTTATATATTTATTTAAAGTTGTAATACCTTAATCAAATTATATGTATATCATTGAAATATATATACACAACTGGAACGAAAGGATCCGAATATAGGAATTTTCTATTACACGTATATACATAGGGTGGTACGGTACGACAGGAGGACATTGCTCTAATGTTAAAGCTAAAGATCCGCCTGTAATAACCTTACCACTATATTCGGTCCATTTAAAATACTTGTAATAGAAAATTCCTCTGTTCGGAACCTTTAGCTCCTTGTAGTGTACATGCCTTTCCACTTTTACATAAATTATTTGTTACAGTTGTTATATGCAGAGGAGTATATATGGTATTCGTTAAGTAGGTACCTATAGATATTTATAAATAAATAAGCACATAACTAAATAATCAAATAAATAAGCAAATATTTGTCTAATAAACACACTATGTGTATTATTGTATAAATGACTTTCAAAATCTTTATTTACTATATCGGATCAAATATAAACGAGCCTTTTTAAATTGAGCGCCGGATAGTTGTTCAGGCCGCATACGGGTTTTAGCAACTTGAAGTGGGGATATTAGGTAACACGGAAACGACTCGTCGTATTGCTGTGTTTGCTTGGTTAGTAGCTATCACAACAAGTGAGAAAGAGATGCAAAGCAGCGTTGCGCAACGGATTATTATTAAGTTTCTTACACGTGAAAACGTGAAACCAGCTGAAATTTTGCGCAGATTGCTAGCACAGTTCGGAAATGAAACGGTTTCGTAGCAACGGGTCAAAGTTTGGTGCAAAGAATTTGTCGAAAATGTAAATCATCCTTGTCGTCCGCGCACCAGCATATCGCCGGTTAACATTGCACGCATTAGAAACCTTATTGAAGGGGACCACTGTGCTTCAGATATCTGTTGAACTCGGCATCAGCTATGGGAGTGTCCACACAATCATAACGAAAAACTGGGGATTCCGAAAAATTTCAGCTCGTTGTGTCCCAAAGTTGCTGAGTGAAGATCAAAAAGCTGCTCGAGTTCGCATCGCAGCTTTATCGCAGGCCCAAATCGCTGAAATGCACTAGACTCAGTCGGAGCACCATCCATATAGCCCAAACTTATCCCCGTGTGATTTCCACATGTTTGGGCCCCTCAAAGAATCACTAGGAGGCGAGCGATTTCAGACTGATGAACATGTGGAGGCGTTTGTGCGCAACTGGATAGACTCCCGCCCTGCTTATTTTTATGAAAACGAGATGAAAAAACTACCAATACGTTGGGAAAAATGTATAATCAAACAAGGGGGATATGTCGAGAAATAGAGAAATTTGTGTTTTTGTGAAAATTTTCAAAATGAACGTTTTATGAACAAAGGCTCGTTTATACGATATTTGATCCAACCTCGTAAAATTCATGAAGCAATCGGTAGTATAGAAATAAAAGAAAGACAAGCTCTACAAACTGTTTAAATAGGGAGAAAGGTGCACAAATTTTTTGAAAAGTACTAATAGTGTTTGATCACCTGCGGCTAGCCGAAAAACGACAAGGGTTCCTTTCTGTTCCTTTTGGTAGGTTTACGGTTTAGTAGATTTATTATTTATTAGTAATAAATAATAAAATAAACGACTTACACTTTTGACTTTATAATCCAAAACCGGCAAAATTAAACCGAAGCAAGTATAGTTCAGAGAATTAATTGCTTGTATAAAATTTGGGAGGGGTATTATTTGCTGTGGAACTCGCTTGTGCCACCATAAACTATGCAAACTCCGTTGGCAGATACCTGTCACATGCACAAAGATTTATTCACATATTTTTTGTTTAATGGGTTCCCGGCTCAGATTAGTTTATTTTATGCATGTTGCACTATTTTCTGAACAGTTATTAGAACAGTTCACCTTTTATGTCAAAAACAATCTAAAATTATTGACTTTTCTTATTATTTAAAATTTTTGTTGTTCGTACAGGCAAAATATCTTTAAAGTCTGTGGGTGTATACCTTATGTCCTTTATTTTTATAGTTTATACGTTTATAGGGTCATATAACTAGCGCGTATCCTGCAAGGTAGCGACGTCTGGGACGCCAGACATCGCGTCCTGTGCTGTGGCGTACCGACGACACGATAGAATTGCGGGTCACGTTTATATCCCGGATTTGCTGGACTATCGGAAACGGGACAATAAATTCCCGATCTGCGTCTACATTATTCATGTGATCGAGGTGGCTCTATATATATATTTGAAAAGGATGCAGTCATCAGGACAGTCGAAACGACCCTTTGGACCTTTTATTGTCTCGACCTGTCCTGCCAAAGTGAGCATTTACTCTCCTCGACGGTAACTTAATGGCACTTGTTTCAAATTCTGATTAAACAATCTGCACACGACGCTAACAGTGTTGAGTATGAAACATTGATGTCATTATTAAATTAGCGGTAATAGTCCTGTAGGATACGAAAGAAAAGGGCAAAAAAGAAGTAGAATCCTTTTTCTCAGGATTATTCTTGATTTTATCTGTTTGTCGGATTTTACTAAAGTAACCAAGTTCAAATGTTTCTAAGAAAAGGATTCATGGGTCTTTGAAGGAAGAGCAAGGACCAATAATTGCTCTGTTCAGCCGTTAAGTTTACGTTAAAAGATGGGAACGTCTGTACTTCGACTGTCTCCAATCCTACAATGAGCAGGTGTTTTAGTTTGCTCAGTGAACATTTATTTATTGCTGGCTAAATGAATTGTATTTTATTGCATTTCAAAAAAATCACCCTGTACGGCAGAACAAAGAAAGGAGAAATTGCGTACTAGAAAGATATATTTCTGCACAAAGCGGAACAGCAGCGGGTGAATAAATAATTCGTAATCCTCAGACGAATCTCCCCAGGATCCAACGGAATAAATTTAAAGAAATATCCCGATCTCAAATAATTTACGGCCCCTTTCAGGTGTAATTCTACGCTTATTAACGACGCTGAACAAGGCATTTGTTCCCTTATAATGAACAATTCTCCCTGTTCCTGCTAAGTCCGTCTTAGTCTTCTTATATAATTATTTGCCAATTGGTAGTAGGCTTTAGACGATGAGGCAGTTGTTTGCATATCAGCGGAATTTCAATCTCGAGACTAATAAAGGGTTGTTTACTCTTCGTTCTAGGGACACCCCGTTATCTTCGGGCATACATATTTAAAGGATGCAGGGGTTTCTGGAATTAAGGGGAGACTTAAAACAGGAATATTATTTAACAGTCTAGTAGTAGAAGCAGAAAACGTGGAGGAATCATTTGTCGAATATGTGATGTCCAGAAAGTTGACTCGACAATTTTGGAATGAAAAGAAAAAAAAATATGTGCCAAAATGTGCCCGAAATGTGCTATTATGTGCTACGTAAAAAATCATTATTCAAAAAACTTAACTTTTATGACTAGGTCCTTTTTATGATATTTAGTTATCTCGACAACAACACTTCATTAAAACCAAACCAATTGTGTTGTAATGAGCTCAAGATGTGCTATCATGTGCCATTAAAAAAAATATTTACTTGAAAAATTTTACTTACGGAATTATTGCACTAATAACATTCACCTGAATTGTCTACAACAAATTCAAAATAAAATCCTTAAAATAATAACAAAAAACCACTTTATACTCGTAATAGATAATTACCCACTAGACATTAAAAAATCCTTTGAATTAGCCTCAATTTATCATCACTATTGCAATTTAAGTAATCAATTTAGACATTCCGAAAGCATTACTAGGAATAAACCGATTATTATACCGAAATGCCATCTTAAAGTGAGTAATAAATCTAACTATATTAATGCAATAAGGATATTTAACAAGCAGCCTCTAGAACTGAAACAACTTGAATTCAATAAGACAACTACAAAAAGAATACTTAAGAAATGGATTGTATCAGATTGAATATTATATAAACGAAGAATTTTACCATATTGCAAACTCTCGACAAAATTTTCCAAAAGGCTCGCCGCCACCTCACTACAACAACTTATCTAACAATTACTTTTAGAATTTCCTTCTCTACTTTTACTAAGAATTTAAATTTATGTTCTTACTGTATTTACTTGTGAATTGTAATAACATTTTTTTGTAACATGTACTGGAAATTATTATTCTGAATACTTGCATTTATGTTTATTAGTCTATTTTTCTGTCAAACCTATGTACAGGTAAACTTTTACCTCTATAGGCAACATCTGCATTGAAGATGTTTGTATTTTGACACTAAATAAATAAATAATAATAAAATTGAATGTCAGTGTGTTTTATGTACCTGTCGAAAAAATACAATGGAACAAAAGCAAATATTAAATTTTGTGTTAAACTCGAAAAAAAGTTTACTGAAACCTATGAACTTTTTAAGAAAGTGTATGGTGATGATAGTATGTCTCGTACACAAGTTTATGAGTGGTTCCAAAGTTTTAAAAGTAGTAGAGAAGATTTGAATGACGATCCAAAGTCCGGTCGTCCACAATTAGAAAATTGTGCTGATTTGGTGGTAAAAGTGCGTGAAATCATCGCATTTGATGGAAATTTCACTGTTAGAATGTTAGCAGAGGAATTATCTACGAGGAAGAATACTGTTTGGAGAATGTTGACTGAAGATTTGGCAAAAGAAAAGTTAGCGTGCGTTTTGTTGCACATGAGTTTATTGAGGATCAAAAAGTCGCTCGTGTAGAGCATTGTAAAGACATCATTTTCACTTCTGAAAATGATCCAAATTTTCTTGATTCGATCATAACTGCTAATGAAAGATGGTGTTTTAAATATGACCCTCAAACCAAGCGTTAATCTGCAGAATGGAAGTCGAAAGGCGAGCCAAAACTCTAAAAACTGCGTTTCCAGAAGTCAAGAATCAAAACAATATTAATACCTTTTTATGATTCAAAGGGTACTGTCCACAAGTCATTTGTTCCAGAAGGTGAAACTGTTAATGGAGAATACTATTTATAAGTTTTACATCGTTTGTGGTCGAGAATTGTTCGTGTTAGACCCGAATTTCTAGAAGGAAATCAGATGTTGTTATTGCATGATAATGCACCTCCTCACAAGACCAAAAATATCTACGAATTTTTTATTAAGAAACAGATTTGTACCTTTGACCACCTTCCGTATTCGCCTGATCTAATGCCATGTGACTATTTCCTGTTTCCCAAACTGAAAATTGCGATGAAAGGAGCCTTTTATATATTGTGTAAGGCGCATGGTGACTTTGTTTTACATCTCTATCAATTGTTCCATCGGGAGTTACCAGACTTTAAATAGTGAATACTTCTAGTAGTTTTATGTCTCTGTTTCCCTCAATATTTCGCTTTTTTCGTAACTGCCCTAAACTTTTTACAGTCTCACATTTGAAATGTGCAATGCCGTCTGTGACGTTGGTCGTACTCACGGAAAATGTTTTACAATGGTGGCAGTTTTTCCGTTTTAAAATATGTAGAGGAACTAATTGGAATTTACCTTTCCCTCGGGCGAAGTCAGAACGCGTCTTTATTGCCGTCCGGGGATTGAAGGGAAGGCCGGTAGTGCTGGTGGTAGTAGTGGTCCGCCACTTTGGTTGTTGATGTGTTTTTCCTTTCGACGCTCAACTTATGCCGACGGTATCGTAACTTCTACTTAGACGAAACGGCGCCCACGGGATCAGCCTTTATTGCCACTCCGAATCTTCTACACTTCACACGCTCCCGGTCCTCCTTCCTTCCTCCCTTCCTTCTTCTGCTGATGCTCATGCTGATTCAGCATCCACTAATTTTATCTCTTTTTTCCTTAGTCGGACAACGGAACCACCTACTTACGTATGTATGACGTGATAAAAGTTTTTGATGTGCAAATTATCCTTCGGTACGTTTATGAATTCGCCGGGTTTATCATGTGACAGCAGTTACGATAAATAAATTAGTTTTTGACCCCAACCCTTACTTGTTAAGTTTCAACAATAAATAATAAATAATACACAAAAGAGCGTCGGCACGGTAAGGGATGACGCGTGACCCTCACGTTTTTATTTCTCATCCAATTGCTAGACGATCGCCTTTATTGTTGGTGGAAAAGTTTTGCTTGTAGATATTGAAAACAAATCGTCTCCTGTCCGTTTCTTGAGATTGTTTGTCCTTATGTTCCATTGAAATATTTTGAGCTAACGGTAGGTAATGATAATGGCATGTACGTATGTGTAAAAGCAGTGCAAACCCATTACCTCTGCATTTAAAACAGATGTGACCAAAACCAGGTAGGATAAACCTTCATGGAGCAGAATGGTCGAGTTTGAATTCTCATCGCCTCTGCTAATGGAAATTGAAATTTCATTATCAAAATGGATGAATTTTTGAGATTTAATAAATCAATGGGGTGAGAGCAACGTAACAATAAGTGAAA
Source organism: Agrilus mali (assembly GCA_029378335.1). NCBI lineage: Eukaryota > Metazoa > Arthropoda > Insecta > Coleoptera > Buprestidae > Agrilus > Agrilus mali. The sequence goes on along the minus strand of CM055663.1, from coordinate 8,467,153 downwards.
ATCACGACTGATTTGTTGCATCATGCACGTTGTTCTGTAGGCTGGTTATGCGACGTCTGCTGACAAATACAGCTTTAACATCGACTCGTATGTGCTCATCTCGTCGATAAATCCTTAGTCGAATATTCGATGCTCCTCTGTTGTTCAAAAGCACGATTATATTGCGTGCTTGACTCGAAGCGCAGCGTAATAATTCATAACACAACGTAAAATATTTATCTCTACCTATATCTATGAAGGGTGTAATAGGTATTAATCGTGTCAGAAAGATTTTCACAGATGGTGCTTCCGGGTTGTCTGCGATTATTTATTAAACTCGAGATGGAAACTTGTGGTAGTTCTCGAAATGAATATCTTAATTTGGTGATTTTAATTAGGAACAATTGGAACCCTCCATATTTTTGATGTGAAACATTTTAGCCGTGGGAAAACCGGATTGTTGGCGTGGCGGCTCATGCGATTCTCTTCCCACTCGGTTCGACGATGTCGTTTACTACCTATAGTCAACTAGAAGATGGAAGTGAATTAATTATGATTGTTGTGTACATTTCACCTAATAAAAAAATTAATGATATTTAATTTTTACATGAGAAATAATTTTCGTACAGTCACAGAGGTTCAATAATTTTTAAAACCAATAAAGATAAACTACTATTGATTTTAGCTGGAGATTTCAATGTTAATTTTGCTAAAGATGAATTAATGCGAGTAGTTACGTTCCTCCAAAAAGAATTTCAATTGCAAATTAACAACAATCCAAGGGAACCTACTACCAGATATGCAACAACAACAACAATAGATGCTGTATTTATTAAATGTCTTGAATGTTACGTCGAATACTTTTGTAACATACTTCAGTTATCCTCGACCGATTATCACAGTAATGCTGTCAGAGGCAACATCGAATATAACTATTAATGAAGTCACTGATTAAAAGAATTGAGTTGTCGCAACTTGAAATAAATTTTTGAATTTTTAATTTTTGTATTTAATAAAAATAAATGTATATTAAATAAACAGTCATCATTTTGTGGAAAAAATTCGTAATATTTATGCCATATTTAGTTCCTGTCGTAAAATTGTTTTTCAAACTCGATGGTTCACATCTGCCAGGCTCACATTTTTTTTTTCTAAGACCCTCATTACTTAGTCTTAGTTTTTTCGGGAACAAATAAGTTTTTTTTAGGGCTGTACTATCCTTTCAGGTAGATGTACTATATTTTTAGAAGAAACGTTTGTTCAGATTATTTTTCACTGAAATTATTACTAGAATATTAGATTTAATATTGAAACAGGTATTTGCGAAACACTCTGTACATTCTTTAGGTGCCTGTATAGGCATCTATCTTACAAAATATGCATTTTTCATATTCAAAATTCTGCATTCCATTTCAATATGCGACAGAGTCGTTCTCCGCAGTTTGCTTTCCCTTTTTCCCGCGACTGGCACAAGACGTTTATTAAATGTTTGTACGAAAGAATGATGACTCAATGAGCTCAGTCGGTTTTCCACAATGCGCACTTTTGAATTTTTAAAACTCTCGTTGTCGTCGTGCCGTTTGCAGAACGAAAGAATAAAACGGTTCATAAGCCGCAGAAGTCGACTGTATGTATGTAGGTGTGGGTGGTAGGTATGCATTGTGGAAATCCTTCTTACGATATTCTGAAACTTAAAAATAATCTTTGGTGGTGGAGATGGACGGTTAAAACTTATAGTTAATTGCCCCCTGATGTTTCCACAGTTGATACTGTAACGAACTTTCTAGTCACAAATATTTATTTACTTAAATAATTATTTATTTTACACTTTATATAACACTTAACACTAACTTAGAACTACTATTTATATGAGAGCAATTCTCTTATTTAACTTTTGTCTATCGCTTATCGTCTTGATACGCACACGGATGCTTTCTAACTACTCTCTGTCCCCCGGGCCCCAAAGAGGTGATCAGTTTAATACACCTTTCGAACGTTTTAGATAATAATCCTGATTGTTCTCGAATGATGAATAATAATTAGAAAGCCGTCGATAATTCACAGAAATGATCGTTTTACTTGTCGCTGGAGAAACATTTATAGCTTGTAAGACGATAATGATAAAAGAGCCGCGCGCTGTGACTGCGCCTAAACATGTTAGCGATAAGAAGTACATGCACGCACGGTATCACTGGACGCTACAATAAAAAAGTTCTTGTGCGGAGAACTTCTCCAGATAATTATAACCTATAAGGGAGTATCTATTGAAAAAAATGGGGGGGGGGTCCAGCAAAATCTCACCAAATATCATTTAAAGAGAGGGAAGGCATTAAAAATCTCACCTCAAAGTTTTAATTGATAAAAGTACTACAATATAATTTAATATCCTCACGCCGAAAGGATGAGCAGGTTTCACTACATCTTCCCAAAACTCCTTAAGGGGAACAGAAGGGGCCAAGTTAAAAGAAAAATACCTCACGTAATTAATGGTCGTCCCCTAAGGGATTTAACACAATTATAAGATCATCTGGCCAATACTTCCTCCTTTTCTGAGTCAGTCTTAGTGTTTCCCAGAACTTATAACATCTCCAATTTTAAAATGAATCTTCCTCTTTTGTCTTTGCTCTTTTATTTCCATTAAATGTGTCACTAAATAGCCTTTAATGAGTTAGGTGTCATTGCATTTACCTATTTTTGTTCTTATTGACATTAGAGCACAAATATTTTTCTTTCATTTTTCCTCTTATCAAGACTTCGAGAATTTAAGGATCACCCTGTATGTAAACTTTATTTACTGTTTGTTCTTGGGTCAAAACCCTGGAAAACTCGAAGAAAGCTCTTAACCCATCGATTATGTGGCTAATGGCGACTCGACCCTGTTTAATAAGTCATATTTGTTTGTTTTAGTTATTTACCTACGCAAGTGGATAGTCCTTTTTCCTTCCCCGAATCCCTTTTATTCCTGTGCAAATATTAAAGAACGAAATCCGCCTAGCGAAACGTTTCTATATAACTTACTTCTAACTTCTTTGTAACTAAATCGAAATGAAATGTAGTGGAATCTAATCTATGGTGATGGAGGAAACTGCAGTTGTTTGATTGTGTATAAAATAAAATCTTTATAGGTCGATTGAAAATGCAATACGAATGAGGCCGACGTTTGTTACATGTACGTAGAGATGGAAAAGTAGATAAGGCCATATCGATGCGACTGGTGAGATCGTGGGTATTTTCTACCCTTTCCCTCAACGGTGAACAATTTTCTTCCACCTGATTGACCACGGCCAGCGCTGCTACTACGTAGACGTGAACTCTTGCTGCTCTGTGCGCAGAATACAGTTTTATGGAATTAGTTAACCGAAACGTCGCATCGTCTCTTGGATTAGTTTTACGCTAAGTTGCGCTCTCCCATGGGACCGTATAAGTTTCATCGGATTTATTTACGACCAAGGTTCAATTGAGTTACAGTTTTATCTATGTACATACATAAAGGAAACGTTGCAAACTTTGTTATACATTCCTAATAGAAAAGTAATTTACGGACGCCAAAACCTATTTAAAAACTGTTCAATGTACAATGAATTTACCCTTAGTAATTACAAAATTTTTGATGTGAAAAGGAATTTGAGGATTTAATAGGATCTACATATTTTTATTTTCAGGAGTTAAAAAATTACCACATTTTTAATTTTAAAAAGTTCTTATGTTTAACAAGATTTTCTGAGAGATTTACAAAAATGGAGATTTTTTTCATCTTTTTAAGACACTGGACTTGAATATTTTGAAATATTAAAAAAATTGGAACTTAAGAAAAATGTTAACGAAGACTTATTAAGATTAGACATAGTTTAGTTGTTTGGGGTTCAGCCTGGAGGACAAGGCTACTAATTAAATACTAAATAAAACACTAAATAACAAACAGAAACAACAACCTATTAACAACTCAACAAATGTAAACAACAAACGGGAAGTAAACAGGAGAAAAAGCTTGGAACGAAGTAAAGAATTTTAGAAAATAATTAATTCAATTCCCAAAGCATTTGAATCAGTAATCACGCGTAAACTTAATACTTTTGTTCAACCGTTTTTGACTGATAAGCAATTTGGTTTTTGTAAAGGCCGGAATATTGAATCGAACTTAGCTTGTTACTCGCGAAAAATACTGCTATCTATGGAAACTTATGTACAAATGGATAGTATTTATACGGATTTTAATAAAGCCTTTGACTCTGTTAACCATACTGCACTGTTAATTAAATTAAAATCGTTTGGTTTTACTGGGCCATTATTTGAATAGCTCAAAAACTATTTGACATATAGAGTGCAATATGTTAGATATAAGAACTATGTATCTAGAGGAATTGATGTACTATCGGGAGTTCCACAAGGCTCACACTTAGGTCCCCTTTTGTTCAATATTTTCATAAATGATCTCTCTTATGTCATAGATGAGGCCGAGTGCTTGTTGTTTGCGGATGATTTGAAAATTTTTAGAACTGTAAGTTGTGATCAAGATGCCGGAAAATTGCAATCTCGTTTGGATAAGCTATTTGATTGGTGCTCAAGAAATGATATTTCTCTTAATATCAATAAACGTAAAGCCATAACTTTTTCAAGAAGTAGAAATCTGTTAAGTTATAACTATAAACTTAATGATGTGATATTAGATAAAGTAAGTAAGTGAAATGAGAGACCTTGGAGTGATTTTTGATAGCAAAATGAATTTCACAAATGTTAGGTTTTTTGAAAAGATCCTCGACAGAGTTTAAGTCTCCAAATACTTTGAGAACTTTGTATTTATTGTTAATCCGACCAAATTTGATGTACGCGTCATCGATATGGTACCCCACAGCTCAAATTCATATTAAGCAAATCAAAACAGTTCAACACAAATTTTTCAGAATATTAGCGCCACGGGCAGGTTTACCTGACCCTCATATTGATCACAAATTTATCAGCATTTTCTCATATTCCATCTCTTGGTTCTCTCAGTCTCATGTGATTTGAAATTTTTGTACAAATTAGTAAATGGTATCAACTGATTGTTCGATGCTTCGTAACGAATTATGTTATATGGTACCGCGGAGAAATATGAGATCAAATCTAATTTTTTATTTAGATTCTTTCAAATCAGATTATACCAAAAACAATGTCTTAACTAGAGTATGCGCTTTTGTTAATGAAATGAACTTAGATTTGAGATTTGTAAATTGGCAGGAAGTATATCATGGTATTGACAATTTGATATTGAAATATGCATAATTGTCAGCTATTTTCTTTTATTTTCTTTTCTTTTCTTGATGCGATTCGAATTTAAGTTTGACTTTGTAATTAATTAATTATAAAGTGGACGTAAGTCCGTTATGTTTCGAAAATAAAAAATAAAAATATTTAAGAAACTTATGAAGGAGGAGCTAACAGTTATTAGATGAAAGTAGGGTACCAATAGGGTGGTAACAAAGTTGGAAATTTTCTGAGATAAGAAGCACTAAAAAATATATTGTAGTACCAAACCACCGAAAAAGCCCATCGTATAATTGCAATTAAAAAAGGAATGAAAGGTACAGAATTCATGCGGTTAGTATACGAAAAATAAACTGTTAAAGGGATTATACGAAAGTACAGTAATAAAGTTATTTGAATAGATAAGCCGGATTTAGAAAAGAAAGGAAGTTTCCACAGCATATCTAGGAATTATTAATTTGGATAGAATACGAATATGGATCAAATATAACCGAGCCTTTGTTTATAAAACATTTATTTTGAAAATTTTCACAAAAACACAAATTTCTCTATTTCTCGACATATCCCCCTTGTTTGATTATACATTTTTCCCAACGTATTGGTAGTTTTTTCATCTCGTTTTCATAAAAATAAGCAGGGCGGGAGTCTATCCAGTTGCGCACAAACGCCTCCACATGTTCAATCAGTCTGAAATCGCTCGCCTCCTAGTGATTCTTTGAGGGGCCCAAACATGTGGAAATCACACGGGGATAAGTTTGGGCTATATGGATGGTGCTCCGACTGAGTCTAGTGCATTTCAGCAATTTGGGCCTGCGTTAAAGCTTCGATGCGAACTCGAACAGCTTTTTGATCTTCACTTAGCAACTTTGGGACACAACGAGCTGAAATTTTTCGGAATCCCCAGTTTTTCGTTATGATTGTGTGGACACTCCCATAGCTGATGCCGAGTTCAACAGATATCTGAAGCACAGTGGCGTTGTATTCCCCTTTAATAAGATTTCTAACGCGTGCAATGTTAACCGGTGATATGCTGGTGCGCGGACGACGAGGATGATTTACATTTTCGACACGATTACGCCTTTCGTTAAATTCTTTGCACCAAACTTTTACCCGTTGCCACGAAAGCGTTTCATTTGCGAATTGTGCTAGCAATCTGCGCAAAATTTCAGCTGGTTTCACGTTTTCACGTGTAAGAAACTTAATAATAATCCGTTGCGCAACGCTGCTAAGCATCTCTTTCTCACTCATTGTGATAACTACTAACCAAGCAAACACAGCAATACGACGAGTCGTTTCCGTGTCACCTAATATCCCCACTTCAAGTTGCTATAGCCCGTATACGCCTTGAACAACTATCCGGCGCTCAATTTAAAAAGGCTTGTTTATATTTGTTCCGCCCTCGTATTTGTAAAGAAATATGTGGCGGTATCCGCCACACATAGACTAGGAAAATTACAAATAATTGTGCAAAAATACCGTTTAATTTACTGCTTATTGTGATACAAAACCGTTTTTCTTTTCATCAATCGTTTTTATGAAAGTTATGCTTTCAGTTGATTTTTTTTAACCAGAGGATAGGTTTTAGATACTTTCGCGGTTTAGAAGCATTTTCTTGTCCTTTTATATAAATTATAAATTATTCTTTGTGTGAAACAAAAAAGAGTCGACGTGCTTCGGGAAAGTTTCTAGGAAGATTTTATGTATAGAATGATTCACATACATTTTGTGTCAGTGAATCCAATATTTTCTTAATTGCGTCTGAAAAATTTAAAGCCCTTCTATTTGTTTCTGTTCGAAAATAAAGTTGAATCACCTTTACCAAATTTAGTGCCTCTACGTGAACAAATGTGTGTATATGTATGTATCTCGATGCATTCGATAAATAAGTCTCTCGAGGCGGGACCTTCGTCTGAAAAATTGCCTTTGGACTGGGAAGACGTAGAAGATATTCAAACTCGATTTCCACTTAATTTCGATTTCCGAACAGTTCGGGTCGCCTTCTCGTAGAAAGAACCAATAAAAGTGAAATTGTGTTATCATAAATTCTCCTTAGTTTTCTCGTTAGACGAGAGTAATTTCCCTTCGGAATCGTTTTCAGATTAATTAGAAACCTTGCGAATTTTCTCAGTTTTGCTGTTTTTTCTCTACTACTAATAGGCACGTTAGGGAGTCACGCCAATAAGAAGCAGCCCCCGGTAAGAAATGTGAACGGTTTTTTGCTTTTCGATTCTTTTTTAATATTAACTGAAGATGACTTACTTGTAATGGTTTGCGTCGTTTCTATGGACCTTCCACTCCCATCTTCTGATTGATTTTGAGTCAGTCGCAGGGTAATGTTGATAGGCCTTTGAGGGGTAATTGATTCACCCTGAAGGGTTACGAAAACTGCCGTTCTTTTTCCTGGCACCGCTAATTCTGGAACCACCACAGAAAATCCCCTGCAAAATAAAACAAAACTCTTTTCATTCCTTAAATATTTTCAGACTAGTTCATATTATAAATTTATAATGGAAATCAAATTTAAAACACACGAGGATGGTGGTGAAGTCTTCATCTAGGTGAAAATATTTGAAGAATATAACGAAACGTTAATATACACTAAAATTACTCTAGGATGGTCTCCGGGATTACTAGTTCTTAAGATGCGCAATGGCAAAAGGTAACGCCTTGCTGGCGATAGCCACAGAGATGCATTTACATGCTTGGTTTGAAGCAGAGTACTTGTCAGGGAGCATACTAAATCGCCCGACTATTCCTTTAAAAATGGTCGAAATATTTTATATAATTATTATATTTTAAAGAATATAAAAGCTGCCAATATAGTGTGCAAAATGCTACGATATTAACACGTTTCATTATTGAAAGGTTATCTATGTATAATAATTTTGAGTACATAACAGTATCGGGAGATTCAGGTATAAATTAAATTAACGACTACCGGAGAGGAGACATCAAGCACCCCTGTCTTAAAATTAGTATATTTATTTGTCGTAATTTGTCGAGCGTTGATTGTATCTTTCTTCCTCCGAATGCGTTCTCTTTCTTTCTTCTACGCCGACTGTAAAATCTTCAGAGCTCATTTTAAAGTAATCAAGCTGTACCTACACAAATGTCTTGACTTGATTTATTCTAATATAATCATACCTATTTAATTGAGGAGGCACTTATATGTTTAAACTCCATTATAACGTATAAGAAATAAAACACAAAAGTTTTAAGAGTTTAACAAAATTTTTAATATTCACGACGAATCGTTTCACCTTACTAAGGCTTCATCAGGTGATGAATTGTACAGAACAAAAATTAATTACAATATATATATACAACATTATGAAGTGGGGGGGAAAATATTTAATAACGGTGATTTATTAATGTCTAATTGGTCATTAAGAATAAGTTTAAGATTATTGTATTTATTTATTTCAAAAGATTCAAGAAGATTCAGTTTGTAACCCTTGTTTTCTTTGTGTAAAATTTTAAATTCAAAATTTGGTTGATGTTTTTCTTCCAAAAGATGATTGGCATAGGTAGACGTGTCTTTATTTTTGGCGAAGGCGTCTTGATGTTCTTTTACTCTTTCGCAGAACTTCCTTCCTGTCTGACCAATATATACTTTTTGGCAACTTCCACAGTTTAGCAAATAAACCCCTGAACCCGATGTCCTATCACTAGTATCCTTATTATTTTTAAGTAAATTTCCTAACGTATTTCTTGATTTAAATGCGGTTTGTATGTTAAGTTTATATACAAACCGCATTTAAATCAAGAAATACGTTAGGAAATTTACTTAAAAATAATAAGGATACTAGTGATAGGACATCGGGTTCAGGGGTTTATTTGCTAAACTGTGGAAGTTGCCAAAAAGTATATATTGGTCAGACAGGAAGGAAGTTCTGCGAAAGAGTAAAAGAACATCAAGACGCCTTCGCCAAAAATAAAGACACGTCTACCTATGCCAATCATCTTTTGGAAGAAAAACATCAACCAAATTTTGAATTTAAAATTTTACACAAAGAAAACAAGGGTTACAAACTGAATCTTCTTGAATCTTTTGAAATAAATAAATACAATAATCTTAAACTTATTCTTAATGACCAATTAGACATTAATAAATCACCGTTATTAAATATTTTCCCCCCCACTTCATAATGTTGTATATATATATTGTAATTAATTTTTGTTCTGTACAATTCATCACCTGATGAAGTCTTAGTAAGGTGAAACGATTCGTCGTGAATATTAAAAATTTTGTTAAACTCTTAAAACTTTTGTGTTTTATTTCTTATACGTTATAATCATACCTAATGGGATTACTATAAATCTGTATTAACCAAAATTATTTACAGTTTGAAAACAAGTTTTATCTCCAAGAAGAAGGACTAGCCATGCGCAATCCTTTAAATCCCATTTTCTTTTTTTGAACAATCTAGAAAATATAGTCAAAGTTCATCCCTTATTTAAAAATTGCCTATACTATTTCAGATATGTAGATAACATAATAGTCTGTTTTAATGGTTCTAATAGCCAATTATCAACTTTCCATAATTTTTTAAACAGTATTCAGAAATATATTAAATTCACAATAGAAGTAGAATCAAACAATTCCCTAAACCTTTTTAATGCAATTAATTTATTTGAAACTGTTTTTGTGTTTCACTTTTTACTTTATGGATAAGTTTCAACATGTATTGGCTACGAACCTAAGAAGTTGATTTATTCTCTTTATATATTGTCTGTTTAGATTGTTAATAATATTCAAAACTACCTAAATTAGTTAATTTTGACACTCCCTGGTGGAAAAACTAATCATGCAATTAAACTCTATTCAGGTTCCTTCCTTCTATTCTTCAATAAAATCTTTTATGACACATCTAAAAGAACAAATTTAATTTTCAAATAGTACCTACAGTGTATTTTCTTAGAGTTGCCTTAATTGAGAATCTCATAGCAAAGGAATATTTTATAAAATACAACCGTCGTGTCATTTTTGTTTTTGTTTTTGGGTGTTGTTGAACTGTAACTGGTTTTAGAAACTCAAGGCATGAAACTACGAAACAGTTTTCATTATTTCGAAAACAATTACTAACGAGCAACTCTTAGAATGCGATAGCTAATTAGACAAAGTTTTGCTACCGTCTCAGTTGCTAACTAGCTCTGATTGAAATTAAGGTTCACATGTCATTCAAAACGGGGGCAGAGGATAATTTTAGTTGTTAGCTACAGGGCGCTCATTCTGAAAGGAAGTGGTACATATCTACATATATCCATGTATAGCATCAAAGTTTTCGTTGTCATTAAGAATGGAGTTGTTCCCCTTAGGTAGGTAGTGAATTAGGTACAGGAATAAAGACGGCTGTGAAAGTAAGTAGACAAGCAAAGATGTACGGCTGTTGTTAATGTGCATTGTAGTTAGCGACTTGCGAGGCAACTTCAGAAACTTGAACTTATTATAACTAATCGTAAGTAATCCTTCTCTGGGTAAGTTTGATGGGAGGATTCTGCATTTAGTATGTGTTTCAAAACTGTAGACGTGCAGCTTCCTGGGATAAAAATACAGTATATTTCGTTTATAACGACGATGAAAGGACCACTAAATTCCGTCGCTGTATCCGGAAGTCCCTATATGTAAGAAGAAAGAAGGAAATTAGGCAAGAAAAGTACCCAGTAACTTATTCTTAGATTTAACTTTATCAACCTTAACATTTATAAACAATTACTAAGTACAACTGCTGACTATCTGTGAATGTAAACAAAAAATAAAAAAGTTTTGTGTTTAGACTCGGTCGCAATATCAATCAGTATGAGATTTCTAGCATCTTGTAATTAATAGTTCATTAAAATTAGTCGTTAAAACCGAAATCGACGTTACATCCGAAGTCGTTACAGCCAAACTTTCTTCTTAAATTACTCCTTAAATTCATGAAACTTATGTGTTATGTCGTTATAACCAAAAGGTCATTACAACCGAAGTCGTTATAAATGAAATCCACTGTAAGTCGATATAGGTAATTGCATTTCTCTATAGGTATACCAAATTGTTTATCCGTGAGAGGGTGGCAAAAGTGAACAAAAATCCTTCGTAAAATTTCAATAAATAAGTATAAATCAATTTTATTAAACTACGACAAGGGTGTAAAACACCCCCGCTCCTGGGATATAATTGTTCTAAACTTTTTAGGAGAGTTGATTAATAACTTCATTTCTTTTAGGTGGATACATGTCTTAGCTTCATTTCCTGTCTCTTATTAAAAATCTATATCCGCAACAGTTTCGGAGAAAAGAAATTTTGTTAGCATCGATAATTTCCAACAAGAATCCTTAATAAGTACATTTTTCTGAAATAACTCGAAGTAGCATCGTGCTATTTGAATAAAATTTGATATGAAAATTACCCCAAGGAGGTACTAGCTTCTGATTTGCTTATCAAGTTAATAAGGATACGACTCTAAATAAATTTCATTGCTATGTATCCGTATGGTTGATTTATTTCTCCAATAAGGGTTTTCTGCAAAAAGTGTTGTTATTATCTAAATTTTTAATGTATTCGTCTTGATAAAAATTTAAGTTATTAATCAACCCTCCTAAAAAGTTTAGACCATCCTTAACTTACTACATTTAGAGTCTCATTTGACCTAACCAAACCTACCTCATTTAAAGGGACGCCTAAAATGTGTCTTGTTCTTTAATTTGGGTCCCTACCTTCCCTTAATGGAATTTAATAATTATGGTATGATGGGAAATACTAACAATTCTTTAAATTAGAAAATTGATGAGGGAGTTTCAATAAAGTCACTCACTGAGACTTGTTGAGATTTTTGTAGACCCTCTTGTCTCCCTTTCTCGTTTTAAAGTTACATAACTAATGAATGCCTCCAAATTTAACTAACTTCACGACCCTGTGAAGTCGGTTTTTGTTATTTTTAGATTTAGTACAAGTTTACCATAAGAATGTTTAATGAGACTCCAAAGTCTTACTTAACAGGTTTGGGGAGGTTAAATGAGGCTTCAGTCTTACTTAACATGTTTAGGGAGGTCAAATGAGACTCCTAAGTCTTACTTAACAGAACTAGGGAGGTTAAATAAGACTCCAAAGCCTCACGTAACAGATTTAGGGGTTTAAATGAGACTTCAAAGTCTTACGTAACAGGTTTAGGAGGCTAAATGAGACTCCAAAGTCTTACATAATAGGTTTAGGGAGGTTAAATAAGACTCCAAAGCCTTACTTAACAGGTTTAGGAGGTTAAATGAGACTCCTAAGTCTTACTTAACAGGTCTAGGGAGGTTAAATGATACTCCAAAGCCTTACTTAACAGGTTTATGAGGTTAAATGAGACTTCAAAGTCTTACATAATAGGTTTAGGGAGTTTAAATGAGACACCAAAGTCTTACATAATAGGTTTATGGAGGTTAAATGAGACTACAAAGTGTTACTTAACAGGTTTAGGAGGTTAAATGAGACTCCTAAGTCTTACTTAACAGGTGTAGGGAGGTTAAATGAGAGTCCAAGGCCTTACGTAACAGGTTTATGAGGCTAAATGAGACTCCAAAGTCTTACTTTACAGGTCTAGGGAGGTTAAATGATACTCCAAAGCCTTACTTAACAGGTTTAGGAGGTTAAATGAGACTTCAAAGACTTACATAATAGGTTTAGGGAGGTTAAATAAGACTCCAAAGCCTTACTTAACAGGTTTAGGAGGGTAAATGAGACTCCTAAGTCTTACTTTACAGGTCTAGGGAGGTTCAATGATACTCCAAAGCCTTACTTAACAGGGTTAAGAAGGTTAAATGAGGCTTCAAAGACTTACATAATAGGTTTAGGGAGGTTAAGTAAGACTCCAAAGCCTTACTTAACAGGTTTAGGAGGTTAAATGAGACTCCTTAGTCTTACTTAACAGGTCTAGGGAGGTTAAATGAGACTTCAGTCTTACATAACAGGTTTAGGGAGGTTAAATAAGACTCCAAAGCCTTACTTAACAGGTTTAGGAGGTTAAATGAGACTCCTAAGTCTTACGTAACAGGTTTAGGAGGTTAAATGAGACTTCAAAGTCTTACATAATAGGTATATGGAGGTTAAATGATACTCCAAAGCCTTGCTTTACAGGTTTAGGAGGTTAAATGAGACTCCTAAGTCTTACTTAACAGGTTTAGGAGGTTAAATGAGACTCCAAAGTCTTACATAATAGGTTTAGGGATGTTAAATGAGACTACAAAGTCTTACTTAACAGGTTTAGGAGGTTAAATGAGACTCCTAAGTCCTACTTAACAGGTCTAGGGTGGTTAAATGAGACTCCAAAGTTTTACCTAACAAGTTTAAGGAGGTTAAATGAGATTTCAGTCTTACTTAACCGGTTTCGGGAGGTTAAATGAGACTTCGAAGCATCATATTCTAGACTAACTTTACTTGGGTTAAAATATTAAACATTGACTATGGTGATTGTTGCTAAAATAGTCAAAGGTCAATTTTATAAATACTCAAAGGGTTTTTAGGCATTGGGAAAGGTCTCTAGCTTTGCAGAAATGTATCACTCGACCCCCTTTTTCAAAATATTTATCAATACTTAAATAATTTTAGTTTCTAAATGTACATTTATTATTTATATGTCATAATTAAGTTATTAATTATTATTTATTTTGTAACATCAAAATGTAAATTAATTTGTACATACATATGCATATATGTTACTGCCACGTAGTTTTATTTTTGTATCGTACTAATTAATTTATTATTTTGTATCCTGTAATATCAAAATTTTAATTTAATTTAATATTATCGTCCTTTAATTTTTATTATCAATTATTATAGATTTTAAAAAGGTATTGTGAATTTATTTTGGCATTTTAAGTTTTTTCTACGACTTGTTTATTTATAGCACAACATATAGGTGTTCGGTATACGACTCGAGCTGACACAATCTCTATCTAACAGGTTGTGATAGAGGGCATAACATTCCGTCTCTTTCTTTTACGTAAACGTTTACATATACTGTCTTTATTTTTACACTGTAACCTTGCCCACCTCAGTATTCCTGTTGTGCTTTTAACGTAAGCAAGTCGGTTGGTTATGTTATCAGTTAAGATCATTAAAATGGTTGTTGTTTACCGGATTATTGCAAATTAAATTATTACTGTTATTACCTACAGGTTAATGAAGTACAAATTTTATAATTGTGTAAGTACTGCATTTAAATTTATACTGTAAGTTGTACCTAGGTTTGATTTCTCAGAATTTTGAGTTTATTTACTTACGAAAATTTGAAAATGTTTTATAATGTGCCTCAATATTTATTGTGTTCTTTGCTTTGTTTCAGATTGAAGAAGTAAAACATTGGACGGTGCATCACTATTTAAGGGAGTGGAGTTACTCTATTTATCCTTCGCTGTCTTCCTAATATAGAAGGTAGGATTTTTCTAAATATTTATACTATTTCTCGATCATTTATAATATTATGTGTTTGATTTTGGGATTTGTGTAATGAAATTTTTTTTTATGATAATATTCGACTGGTGGTTACAAATTGTCCAATAAGTGTTACCCTGTTAGCGTTGGTTGGAGAAGCCAGGAAATTCAAATCACCTAATTTTAAAAACTTGCTGGTGTTGAACGGTTTAATGACACCCTCGTGGTTTATTTATGAATCCCAATCGGCGCATTTTACCCCAGTGAATCTTCCCACTCTGAAAATATAACCTTTCCGAAGTGAATTATACTTTTGCGTGAAAAACGGCTTTATCTTGCCGCAGATTCTCTCCAAGTTTTACTGCGATTTATTTGATGAATTTATTTATTTATTTAAAAAACAACTCGTTCTCTTGGTCTGAAAAATTTAACTTTTAAATAATTCTCCTTATATTTGGCTTTTGTATGTACTTATACTTATTTCAAAACTAAAACGTTTTCAACCCTTAACCAATGTGGTGGAAATTTTAAATTATTTATATAATTGCTTGGTACAATTTTGAATCCTCTTAAGTCAAAATTACGTACCTAGATGTTCATTTATGCCTAACTTGAAGGATCTTTCTGTTTGACCAACGTACGTATTGGAGTTTATTTATTAAAAAAATATTTATGTCATAGGTATATATTTTTGAAATTGTTTTATCGTTTTCCTTTTTATTGAAAGAACTTTTGTACCTTACTAACTAGGTATTATAGTTTAATTTGGAATTTTTGAATAGAGCCCCAGAATATTCTGGAGGTAATTATTAATAATAGACAGATACAAGAATCACACTAATATTATAAAGGCGAAAGTTTGTGAGTGTAAATGTTTGTTACCTCTTCACGTCTAAACGGCTGGAGTGATTTTAATAAATTTTGGTATGGAGTTGGCTGACACCCTGGATTAACATATAGGCTACGTTTTACTGCGGGAAAATATCTTATTCCCGTGGGAAAATCGATGAAAATGAATTCGCGGAATATTATAAATGCAAAAGTAACTCTGTCTGTATGCTACACAATCTCGCCTAAAATTTACTTTACCGATTTAAATGAAATTTGGTACAGATAGTCTAGAGCCTGAGAAAGGACATAGGCTACTTTTTAATGCGAAAAAAGGGTTGTAGGGGGTTGAAATAGGAAAGTTTGTGCGGAAATTCCGTAATTTTTAAAGATAGAAGCTTGAAAGTTATTTTTCGACACGCCGTGCGCGAGGCTCGATTTTAACGCCTTCCAAAGCGTGCGCGGGGACTGCGATTTACGCACGATCTCGCAGAGTGCGCGAGGCATCGTTGCTTAGCAACTTCATTAATATCGTAGTACG
This sequence comes from Agrilus mali, assembly GCA_029378335.1. NCBI lineage: Eukaryota > Metazoa > Arthropoda > Insecta > Coleoptera > Buprestidae > Agrilus > Agrilus mali. The sequence continues at coordinate 8,451,164 of CM055663.1, read as the reverse complement.
CGAGGCATCGTTGCTTAGCAACTTCATTTATATCGTAAATAATATTTTTTTTTTTCAATGAGTAAACCATTCTTCGTATGTCAGACATTCGTTGTTTTCTATTTACATGCTATTTACGTGTAATGTGAAACTTATAATTTATAATATGCTTGCTTAATCATCGAGCCTCGCAACACTAAAATCGAGCCTCGCGACACTCGTGTCGAAAAGTAATTTACGCAACACGTGCGCGGGGAACGCGATTTACGCTCGCTTCGCTCGGGCCGCGAACCACTCGTGCGTAAATCGCGTTCCCCGCGCACTAGTTGCGTAATGTACTATTTTAGGCTTTTGATTAGATATAAATACGACATTCAATGTTTGTAAAAATTTTACCCTAAAGGGGATAAAATTAGCCGATGAAAGTTTTTGTGTAATGACGTCGTCCAAAAAGCTTACGGCCCAGAAAATTAAAATATTAAGTGTAAAAAGTTATAGAGGTTTTGTTTATTTGGATCAATAAAAGTAGTTGAATACTAAGCTATATAAACTATTTAAAACTATAATTAAACGAGATTAAATTAAATGCGAAAGTAACTCTGTCTGTCTGTGTGTTACGGAATCAAGCCCAAACTACTGAACCGATTTAAATGAGAATTTGATACAGAGATAGATAAGTAGATATAAAGCTAGAAGCTTGAAACTTATTTTTTAGGCTTTTGATTAGATATAAATACATTTAAAGTTTTTAAAAACTTTACCCTAAAGGGGACAACAATAAGGAATGAAAGTTTTTGTGTAATGATATCGGCAAATATGCTTACAGCCCAGAAAATAAAAATACAGAAGAAAAAATTTTAAATGCTGCCGAAAGTCACTATTCATTCCACGCGGACGAAGTCGCGGGCTTAGTTAGTTGTTTATATTTTTTTTAAATTCTTTTGCATACTTCGTTACAGTTACAGACAGCTACAACTAAAAAATTGTTTTCTTTTTCCCACGATGGAATTCTTCTTCTCAGAAGAAGTTCGTATTTATACGCCAAGAAAAAGTACAATCGATCCTTCTTTCTGTTGACGGTTCATTTTTCAAACTTTATTTAAATTAAAATGCTAACACCTCCAAAGTTCGATATTTTCCTTCTTTAAGATGGATGGTCATGCCTTTTCTTCTTCGACTCGCGAGCAACTTTTATTTAGATATTCCAAGTTGAAATAAGGACAACCTATTTTTAGCTACATCCACAAAAAACTTCCTTGAAATTATTTTTTCTTTATTCAACCACTTTGTTAACATAGCAATTGCTGTATATTTATAACACCTGTCTTTAATCGACCTAAACCAGTTATCTATTTATATTGCTTTGGAATGTTCTTGAATCCTTCCGGAAACTTCTCTCAAATTTCTTTTATCGCACAAGCTTATGATCGTCTGCTGCCGGCTATGAAAGGCTTAAAAGTGCCGCTGTATTGATCGCCGCCTCTCTAGATCGAAACAATATGTCCTCTCTTTTAAGAGAGTTACCTATGCACCATAAAATTAATTTTACAAAGCAGGTAGTTATCACCAGTAATTTAAAGATTAGATAAAATATCGTATAAGGGTGTAAAAGAAGTGATGCAGTTGTTAATTGCTCTTCATATACTTACTTAATCTAATAACGAGCGTTAGATTACATACACCTGCCTACGTTACGTATGAAACTGGGTTGACGATATCAATGGCGTCATTATGAGAGTAAGTTTCTCAACGTGCGTAATTTATATTCGCGAAATGACAGCGAAAGGTAAAGACTGCCATCAACTTGAACGACCACTTTAATTTAGTATCCACGGAAGTGGAAGAAAGGTTCAGTCAATTAAGGAAATTAATGAATTCATTTACTTAGCGCCGTTACTTTCATCTCTCACATCCTATTAAGTCGACTTTGTAACGGGAAGGATCTCGTTGTAGGTAGTACCTAGTAGTTTTTCCGACCGCGGGGAAAAGTTGAAAAGAAAATTCTATGTTTTACATTTAGTTTACCACGCGTATCTACCTATAAGTACGAGCATCTACATAGTTATTGTGTAGGGGTTTTAGTAGAAGTTACCTTCTTCTTTCACATGTTGGTAGTAGTAATTTGAGTTTCTTATTTTTTGTTCGTTTCACTTCACAATGCACTGCGAAGATTCAGAATCTAAAAGAAACTTATTTGCAGTACAATTATTGAAATATCGCATTGACGTAATCATTACGCTCCGTATGACAATATGTCATTAAATATTTGGTCCACACCACGATAACCTTTTAGGAACGTAACTCAGATTTTATTTAGTTCAACTCATGGTAGAATAAATGCGAAGGAAATTTGAATATTAAATTATTAATTCATTATTGATTGTTGCAGTAGTCACTTGTTGAAACTTATCACACTAATATTATAAAGGCGAAAGTTTGTGAGTGTGTTTGTTTGTTACTTCTTCATGTCTAAACGGCTGGAGCGATTTCAATAACATTTGGTAGGAGAGAATATTATAAATGCGAAAGTAACTCTGTCTGTATGCTACACAATCTCGCCTAAAATTTACTGAACCAATTTAAGTGAAATTTTGTACAGAGATAGTCTAGAGCCTGAGAAAGGATATAGGCTACTTTTAAATGAGAGAATGAAGGGTTGTAAGGGGTTGAAATAGGAAAGTTTGTGCGGAATTTCCGTAATTTTTAAAGATAGAAGCTTGAAACTTATTTTTAAGGCTTTTGATTAGATATAAATAAATACGACATTCAATGTTTGTAAAACGTTTACCTTAAAGGGGATAAAATTAGCCCACGAAAGTTTTTGTGTAATGACGTCGTTCAAAAAGCTTACGGCCCAGAAAATTAAAATATTAAGTGTAAAAAGTTATAGAGGTTTTGTTTATTTGGATCAATAAAATTAGTTGAATACTAAGCTATATAAACTAGTTTAAACTATATTAATCTATAATAATATAAATGCGAAAGTAACTCTGTCTGTCTGTGTGTTACGGAATCAAGCCCAAACTACTGAACCGATTTAAATGAGAATTTGATACAGAGATAGATAAGTAGATATAAAGCTAGAAGCTTGAAACTTATTTTTTAGGCTTTTGATTAGATATAAATACATTTAAAGTTTTTAAAAACTTTACCCTAAAGGGGACAACAATAAGGAATGAAAGTTTTTGTGTAATGATATCGGCAAATATGCTTACAGCCCAGAAAATAAAATATAGAAGAAAAAATTTTAAATTATACCGAAAGTCACGAATCCACGCGGACGAAGTCGCGGGCATAGCTAGTACATAATAAAAAAAAAAAACGTGAAAACTTTCATGAAAAAGTTTATTTGTATCGCTCCAGCCGTTTCGCCTTATTGTAGCTTCTTCAGGTGAAGATCTAACAAACCACATCCATTATAACAGTATTTATACTTTAAAAATAATCAATATGTGGTAGGGGGCACCTTGAAATTCAATTTTAGCAGTGGAGAATTCGAAATATCTAATTGGTCGTTAAAAATAATATTTTGTTTCCTTTATCTATTAATTTCCAATTGTTCAAAAAAGTTTAACTTTGTGCCTTTATTATGTAAATGTAAAAACTTAAAGTCTTTATTAAAATTATGGTTACATTCAATTAGATGTTCAGAGCTAGCGAAACGGTCGTAGTGATACAAATAACCTTTTTCTTGAAACTATTAACGCTTTTTATTTTATTAATTCATTGATAACGCATTTCTTTTTTATTATGTATTAACACAGGCTAGTTTTGGCAACTAATTAATAATAATTAATTAAATTATTTAACAATATAAATTATTTCTCTTATAGGGCACCTATAGGGTAAAACAATGATTGACAATTATTTTATTTAGACACAAATTCACATGTTAAAATCCTGAAAAACTTCCTCTTTCTATTTTTTTGAATTTCTTGAATTTTTACAAATGTTCTGCTGTTAAATCGAAATGGTGAAGTGTTTGAGATTTCTCGAACATTTTTCAATGACGTCATCTATCGATTTGAATTTCTGCGTACAAAAGTTTATCAATAAAATTCCTACTCAGCTCCGTCAGTATAATAACGGCCTCTTCTTGGTTACTAACTTTTCGAACCAGCAAAGTGATTATTAAAATTTCTCTGCAACTACTGCCAGCTCGTATGTACATTTCTAGTTGAAGTAGAAAAGAAAATTCGAACCGAAATTTTCATGTTTTCCATTACACCATCTCTTACGATGCGATGTGTTCTGTGAGTGGACGGTTACAGGCGCGGAGGCGTAACTACAAATAACTTTTCTCCGGGTTGGGTTGAAGTCAATAATACGAAGTTTCTTGGAATAAATATTTCTATCAGGATCTATACATATAAGTCAATCTATGTACACATATATCTACGTATACAATATACCTACTTTATAACTTGTTTTGTGGACAGAAAAATAAATTATCCCAAAACCCGAAAAAATAAATCACGTTATGATAAAGAAATTTCTGTAGATAGGTACTTAAATAAGTTTTCGGAGACCGGTGGATATTCAATTACCAATTTCGTAACGAGAAACTGTTTACTATCTACTATGAAGTTGAAACAGCAACAAAAAGAATACCTAATATATTTTATTGCCTCCAAGGATCATAATGCTTATAGCTAGGGAGTTGGTGGCAGAAATTTCATTTATTATTAACTCGTCTAGCAGAAGTTGAACATAGTGGAATTTTCACTAGAATAAACACCTCTAAAGTTTACTAATGGTCCTTAGCAAGATTATTAAATAAATTTATTGCCAGACATGTATGTCCCTGAATTAATTTTTTAATAAGTAAATAAAAATTTATAGTAATTGCTCGTCAATAAAATTTACAGGGAATATTAATTTAGTTATAAAAAAGGGGCTGTTCATAAAATACGTCATGCTAAAATTAGCTTTTTTTGACCCTCTTCCCCGGGTTGTCACGCTGTGTCACACTTTGTATGATACTTCCTGGAAATATTAAGTCACAAAAACTAACCCCCTCCCCCCCGAACATGATAAATTTTGATTGATAATACACAAATTTTGATAGTGAAAAACATTTATTTTATTTTTATAATAAAATTCTAAAAAATTAATAAATATCTTTTGTAACGAGCAAATAAATAATATTTCTATTTATCAGAAGTCCAAGGATTCTGTAAAAATTCAGTAAAATTTTTTGATGAACGTCGAACGTCACGTTGCCGTAGACCTGTCTCCCCTTGTCACATATTGTCACACTCAGCAAGACCCCTCCCTCCTGTATAAGAACGTATTTTATGAACGGCCCCAAACAGGAAAATAAAAGTTTGCCATTCCATTTTTACTGCGAAATTGTAATATGAATTTTCAAAATTAAAAAAAAAGTATTTATTATTTAATTGATTCTATCGATACTTGTTTGAAATTCATATTAATTTTGACCAATAAAAATACACAAGTTTAAAAATTTCAACAGATTAATAATTAATCAACTTTATAATTGTTGCCCCAAACTTTAGCTTCATCAGTAGTTTATTATTAACTTAAACCTAAAGTGATAACATTTTTCCTTATATACTATTTTATTAAAGGGAGTGGGAGCAGGGAACATATTCAGTAATGGAGATTGGCTTAATCACTAAATAAAAATAATTACAATGTTACTTATGTAACCAATAACAATTTAAGTAAATACATTAAAAATAATAAGGACAAAACAGACAAATTACAAAAAATAGGAGTATACAAATTAAATTGCAAATCTTGTAATATGTATTATATTGGAAAAACTAGTAGAAATTTGGGCGTAAGAATTAAAGAATATAAAAGATTATTTTAGAATAACCAAACGGATTCAAATTATGCTAAACATTTAATAACAAATAATAATGATTTTAATGCAGAATTTAACGTACTGCACAATGAAAATAATCAACAAATTTAAAAATAGTAGTCTATTAATTAACGAACAAACTGAATTAAGCCAACCTCAATTACTGAATATGTTCCCTGCTCCCCCTCCCTTAACAAAATAGTATATAAGGAAATATGTTATCACTTTAGATTTAAGTTAATAATAAACTTCCGATGAAGCTAAAGTTTGGGGCAACAATTGTAAAGTTGATTGAATAAATCTGTTGAAATTTTTAAACTTGTCTGTTTTAATTCGTCAAAAGTACCTATTTATTAACATCTTCCAAAATCAGAGCAATACAGCTTTGGCATTATATTTTTCTTGTTCGGGGGAAAAAACGCACAATTTAAAAAAATACGTCGACCAGCAATGTTACTACAAAACAGTATAGTCTTTTATACTATTCACAAACCTCAAAACTCTTTTACCTATCACTTTCAATGACAAGTAACTGAATCATATGCCCATATTGCCACCAGCTCCCTAGGCTACTATTTATTTTATGAAAAGCGCCCCACCTGTTACGCTCTTCTTTTAATCTTTATAGAAAATATAAAGTAGTTTAATAATATATTAATTGATTAACTAAGTCAAATGTACTGCGGATAACCACAAGTTAATAAGTAAAAATTGTTACTCTTATTACGTCCTTATTAATCGTAAACTAATATATTGAAACCAGCAGCAATACCCGGCATTGTCCGAGTAAGAATATATTACACGTTTGATGGAACATTCTAGAATATTCGCGAATCCAGAACATCCCATAATGATTCAAAACATTCTCTTACTTTTTTTAACACTGGAACATTCTTGAATGATCTTCAAGATTCTTGAACATTCTTGAACATTGCCAAATCATTCTAAAATGTTATAATAAAACATAATTTTACTTCTTAGAACATATTTGAACTCCCTGTAAGATTCTAAAAAAATCTGCTTCATTCTCATCCCCACTCTGTGCTGTTTGCTAGGTGAGTAGTGACATCAGTAGACGCCTGGCGGGGATGACTAATCGATTGATAATAATTGATCAGTTATCGACCACTGAGAGTTGAAGATTATTACAGTACTAATATCGCTATTAAAAATGGGGGTTGGTGGTAGAAGTGTGAAAATTTAGGGTTGTATATATTTTTTAATGCCAAATCAAAAAAAAATAAGCCGTTTCGGAGGAGTAACTAACATTGTGAACGAGAATTTTATATATTAGATAACTGCTAAAAGTAAAGCCTTCTTTAATTGCATTAATAAGTTTAATTATAATTATAAGATTATTAGAATTTTAATTACTGAAGTTATTACAACTTTTTTGACTACTTTCATAGTTTAGCTTCATATTTTTTTTGTATTACCTAATGGGAGTGAGTTCTGTGATCATGTACTGCCCTTATTATAAAGAAAAAGGGGTTCAATGACTTAATTACTCTTTAATATTGTAATTTGGGATTTACACGTTCATATGTACAAAAAAATATCTGATGTGGTCCATAATGTAGCTTTGGAAAGATGATAAGCTACAATCAAGTGCCTACATGTTCATCGTTTTCCAGAGAGGTTGATAGCTTGAAATTCTGATATTAACCCATCTATGTGGTGATGCACTCACTATCTCGCCACGAACAGATTCACCCTGCGGCAGATTGGCATGATACGAACTTTCATATGATAAATTACCGTCGTATGTAGGTACCTATGTCAGAATGTTTTTAAAAACACAATCATTTACACAGGTCCGTGCTTAGGTAAAGTTATTACAGATAGAATATGAGGCAGATGGTGACTAGAGACGACTATTACCTCAAAATAGAATGATAAGTAGCAAGAGGTTAAATTTGAACAATGAACGTTTTTAAATATTAAATTAAAACCAAAGAATTAATTTTGCCTTTCGAGATGGACCGCCTCAGATTAAATTGCAGAAATGAACAGAGGGGATGTCTCTGAGTAAGGATTCCATGGGATATAAAAAAAGTCGTGGAAATGAAAGACATTTTTTGAAACACTACTGAAAAATACCCCCTTTATTCAACTCTGTAATACTCTTAAAAGGTCCTTCTCGAAAGACAAATTTGCTTCTTTATAATTGTAGTTGATAACCTCAAATGCTAACTTTTTTATTATTATTTTTTCACCCTCTTTTAATAATATTAAAAACACTTTAGTCAGCTGCCTTTTTATAAAACTCATAGTAAAGTAATTCGGTACTTTTTTAATTAGAATAATATTTTGCTCTTTATCATAAAATGTTGAGTAAAAGTACTTCTTTAAAAATAAAGTGGATGTACAACAAATTTCTGGCATTTGATTTTTGTATGGTCATCATACTCATAACTCATCTTGAATACTTGCCACTTTGCAACCAACAAAATGGGTTTTTAAGTACTTAGAAACATGTGGGTTTGCTTTATTATCGTTCTCAGAATCATACACATAAGTTATAAAGACGTTTCACCGACGCAATAAGATTTTCTTCCGGGAAATGTTCTGTTACATTCTTTTGTAAATTTTTCCGTTTGTAGTCTTCGAGGAAGAGGGATAATAACGTTGCTCTGCTATTATACAAACGGGTTAGTTTCAGTACCGTACCTAGATTCGTCGTAATACAGTCGACTCCATAATAAAATAAAAAACAAATTGTAACTTATTTTAATGAACAAATTAAAAGTATTTTATGAAAATAAAGGAAAATATCTACCTGTTACCGTTCAAAAAATACGGTCCTGTGACAGACACACAGACAGCGGAGGCACATTAACAGGGTCACGTTGAGCACCCTTTGGATACAGAATCCTAATTAAGTAGAGATTTTAAATCCAATAACACCACTTTCTTGACCGACTATAGGTACGTTTTACGACGAATCTGGGTTACGACAAATCAAAATTTTATCAATACAACTCAAAATATAAATATGTAGTTACTTTTAAATACTTTAAAGTTGCAAAGCTTTTTTATCATTAGTTTTTTATTGTTCATAGAGCAGGGCACGTCCTGGTTCTACATGCAGAGTTTACGAATAAATAACTGGATAAATAAATTAATATAGGTTTTTTTTAATAAAAGTTAGTGGATATTTCTAACACAATTTATAGTTTGTAAGTCCCCTGAGCTTGGGGGCCCCGTCTAGCCCTATGGTAGTTACGCCACTGGTTAGTTTATTAAAAGATATTTGATTGAAAAGTTGCAATTTAAGTTTGTGGTTCAGGCGGTTGATGATTAGGTAAACTTGGAAGTTCTGAACAATTTTGTAATGTATTTACTTCAAGAAATTATTTTTAAAATACTTTTGACAATAAAATAGTACAACTGAGAAAATTTTATTACAACCGTCTTTGCTTAACCCCCAGGTGGGTTGTTTTATTTAGAAACATATTTTTCTTCATGATATCAGATCTATTGAGACACACCTTGTATGTTTCTCATTTCCTCAATACTTTTGTTTTTTTTTTTTTATTTATATAATTTAGTAAAACTGTAAAATAAATTTTTGCCATCTATACTCGTTCATATTATTGGAAGGCGGCTTTTTCGACACTTTGAATACCGTTAGGTTTGGCTTTCAATTGCTTTCAAAGCTGAAAGTACCCACCGAAACTGCGAAGCCTGTCTACGCTGCAAACTTTTCCGGTGTCCCAGTAAATAATACGGGGGCATTATTTCTCATTTCCCGCAACTCATGTTTACAACATTTACGTATTCATCCGACAATAATTCTAAATCACCCTTCAAAGTTCTAGCGTAAGCCCTAAAGTCTCCGGGGCAAGTTTTCGGTCTGGTGGGCATTCGCGACGACCGTTCGCACCCTTCCCCAACCCTCCTGTGTCGGGTACCCACCTTCCCGCCATATACGGCTCCCTTTTCTGAAAATGTTAAATTAAAAACAGGGGCGGATGGTGCATAATACAATAAAATCAAAAGACAGGGTTGAAAGTTTAAAAAAATTGACGATTATGAAATTTATTAGATCTTTGGGGTTATACATAAAAAATAAATTTAATTTTTTTTTGTTTTGTTACAATTCTCCCAAACACAAAAGACAGGATTTTTGAAAAATATTTTTTTTTAGGTCATTTTCCCTCAGTACGGGAAAAATTACTTAAACTTTTTGTTCTCTATACCTTTTAGGCCCTAATCGCTAAGCTTTTACCGCGTCTCCCTTTTTTTACATTAAATTCGGGGGCTGTGGTCACGAGCCGCTACTGTAAAACACACATAACATATTACATAGTCGGTTCGTGCACGACAGCGCAACACATTAGAATGCATAGACTTTACAAACACGTTCGCGATCGTTATTTAGATAAGTGCATTTGAACGTCTCCTTCTCCATGTCGTCGACGGGGTGCAGTTTAAATCGAAATGAAGAGACAGACGCCTAAATTATTCAGAACAGATTATCCGAGATCTGTCTCCCGTGTCCGATTTACGTCGCTCGTTGATAATCTCTGCACCGTATACTCTTGTGCAAAACGTGCTTCAAAATTAAATTAAAGTCCAATTATTTCTGTATCGATGATGCAATCGCCTTGCTTTGAGTGAATTAAAGAGGAGTACCTAGCTACCTCAAGGTCCAATATAACCTAAGGGTTAATTGTTTCGAAGAAGTAACGAGATAAGAAGTTGAAGTCTGTCAACTGCTTTACTGTCAGTCCTCTGATTAGATTATTGAGGATCTGAAACACGAAATGTTGCCAACTCATTGCAAATTGAAAGGGGGTTTGTATCTTGAAACTAAAGGACGTCTTTTAAAAAAAATATTTCTTTGCTTAAGTTACAACAGTGCAAAATCAAAATCAACCAGAAATATCAGTCATCCTCTTCTTTTATTTTATAACAAATTGAAGTTTCGTTGATACTTTCATGTAAAACGTAATTCAAAATGAAATTAAGTCCAATTCCTATATTTATGACGTAGTCGCCCTGAGGGGGAGTATCTAGCTACCTCAAGACCCCAATATAACCTTAGAGTTAATTGTTTCGAATAAGTGACGAGATAAGAATGTTGAACTTTATTCATTTTTTCAAACTTAAAATATTTATTAATCTGTAGTTAATTACCAAAATTTCAAATTTGCTGAAATTAAGGAACACAGTTACCCTTCAGGTAGAAATGCGACCGTGTTGGGTCTATCAATTGTCGTAGTAGTACCTCTATATCTGCATTTTTGTACCCAGTATAAAGGCCTCTTTGCCGACACAGGTCATTGGAATGTTTATTGATATATATAGATTTTTTGACATTTTTTGCTCTTTTTCTTTGTTGTATTTGTTACCGTTGTTCTTAGTATTTTTCGTCGTTCTTGTTTTTTTTATGTGATTATTTTACATTTACGTTTTAAAGAAATTGTTCCTACAGTAAATATTTTTATTCATTTAATTATCCGGTCACGAATAATATTGAACTTCGTTGTATTAATTTAAGACGAAAAGTAACAACTGCTCCCCAAGTTACGTTAGGCCAGCAGCATGTTATCCAGATCTCAACAAAGAAGTTGACGTCTGTCAACTGCTTCACTGCCAGTCCTCTGATTAGATTATTGAGGATCTGAAACACGAAATATTGCCAACTGAATGCAAATTAAAGGGGTTCGTATCTTAAAACTGAAGGATGTCTTTTAAGAAAACAATATCCCTTTGCTTGAGTTACAACAGTGTAAAGGGAGACCCCAGATGACCTAAAAGTTGACTCGACAATTTTGGAATTTAAAAGAAAAAAAATATGTGCCAAAATGTGCCCATAATGTGCTATTATGTGCTACGTAAAAAAAACTTAACTTTTATGACTAGGTCCTTTTTATGATGTTAAGTTAGCTCCACAACATGACTTCATTAAAACCAAACCAATTGTGTTGTAATGTGCTCAAAATGTGCTATCATGTGCCATTAAAAAACAAATATTTACTTGAAAAATTTAATTCTTATTGAGACATCCTTTCTGTGATATTTAGTTAGCTCCGCAAAATCACTATCAAAACTAAACTTATAGTGCTATAATGTGCCCGCAAGGTGCTGTTATGTGCCAATGTGAAAAAAAAATATTTGAATAAAAAGTTTAGATTTTTCGTAAAATGCTGTCTTCATTAATACTTTCTCTACTAGTAATGTTTTTAAACGAAGAAAAATGGAAATTTTATTTTGACAAGAATAGGGAAATGACTTGACTAAATAAGTATTTTCATAGTGTTTTATAAGAATATACATTTATTACTTAATAATTACTAATTTCTATTCTAAGATATATATATATGTATATATGTACATAAATGAGCAAAAAATTTCAGTCTCTTTGTCTATGTGTTGTGATAAAAGTAAAACGGTACCATGTGAAAAGTTTATCCCCTACACTAATAGAAAACTATCATTAAATATAAAAAGTTACTATTAACAATAAAAAAAGTTTTAATAACACTTTGTATTGATAATATTAATTATAATACGAATTTTATAGTGTACAATACATTCTATACAATCGTAAACTAATGAAAAGTACAGGTACTTACCAAATACAAAATGTGTTGCATAACATGTAAAAGAATGTATGGTTATGTTTCATGAACAATATGCGAATACTATGTTAAGCATATTATTATGCTATTTCATCGTACCACATTTATCGATGCGTAGAGAAAGTATTAATGAAAACTTAATATTTTACGAAAAATCTAAACTTTTTATTCAAATATTTCTTTTTCACATTGGCACATAACAGCACATTGCGGGCACATTAGAGCACTATAAATTTAGTTTTGATAAAGTGATTTTGCGGAGCTAACTAAATATCACAAAAAGGTTGTCTCAATAAAAAATTTTTCGAGTAAATATTTTTTTTTTAATTGCACATGATAGCACATCTTGAGCACATTATAACACAATTGGTTTGGTTTTAATGAAGTGATGTTGTGGAGCTAAGTTTTTTGAATATTTTTTTTTTAAGTAGCAGATAATAAGTAGCACATTTTGGGCCCATTTTGGCACATATTTTTTTTCTTTTAAATTCCAAAATTGTTGAGTCAACTTTTTTGTTATAGACCCAAGGTAACTTAAGAGTTAATTGTTTCAGAGAAGTGGAGAGATACGAAGTTGACGTCCTGTATTCTGATTAGATTACCTAAAAGTCTTTTTTCGAAAACAAAAATATTCTTTCGTATAACTAACAATTGAGTATAATCAACGATGAATATATGAAAGTTTCCAATCATCAATTATCGTGCTCAAAAATAAATAAAAGTTCTTCGGTTCACTTATTTCCCTTGCTACTAGTCGTACACTCGATTTAACGTTCATTGATTTTTCCTTTGTTGTCGTCCTCGATTGGAAAAAATTGTATGTATCAAAGAGGTTCGCTGGATGCATCCTGTTTTTATTTTAAAGGGACATATTTTTTCCATACGTTGAAAAATGTGAACTGGGCGCGATACATTATAATTATTATTATTATTATTATCAACCGGTTTGACCCAGTTTCGTGTCACGAAATAAAAGAGATCATTTATGTGTGAAAAGATGGCAAATTGATATACATACATTTTTTATTTCGTGTCACATAATGGGCCTATACCTACATACAATATTAGGGTACTGAACGGTGAGCGGTGTGAAAAGTTAACTTCAAAGCAAATTGATGTAGGTGTTATGCACAACAGCTGCAGATTTTTGTTAATATAATTGAAAAGGTTTTTCAATCTCTGAATTGCTGCAATTATTATTTTCTATTATACGAATTTGTTTTCCATTCATTCTATAATTGTGTTTTATAGTATTAGAGCAGCGGCAGACTTTTTAATAAATATTTAGGTATGTCAAACGCGTGCTGCTTATTTAACATGAAATCTAGCGTCGGTAGGTAATAAACACGTGAGCTAATTCAGTTGTATGTATGTACGTACAAATTACCTGCGAAAGCTTCCGGTTTATTTACTAACTAATTTACTGGCTTTTGAACAAACTTCATAATCTCGTGATCAAGCCATCTCCATGCGGAAAGCTTTTAAAATCATACCGGTTTGAATACACTCACATTCACGTAAAGCTTTTGCTGCCATTGTAAACGGTACAAATGCAGGCTTACCATGTATACAGATACGTAAATAAGGGAAAACAACTGACTGTTCCCACTTAACAATTGCAAGCTGCAAATGAATGAAACAAACCCTGATTATGATGTGCCCAAGAATACACTTGTTGATAACATTATCATAACGTACTTTAAGTCTGTTCAAATAGATGCTTTAATGAAAGCAGTTTAAAGAAAATCTTCAATATATGGATGGACGGTCAGATCTTGCACACGTACTGCCTTCTTTCTCTAAACAGACGCACTCGAAGCAACGCTCGCACACAGACACTATTGATTTGACGCTCTCTTAATAGTTTTACTTACTTTGAGCAATCTTCAGAACGGCTTAACCCAAAAAGAAAAATCACTTGAAGCACTAGTAGCATTTCCATCGTTGCTTCAAATTTTCATTTTCTTCTGAAACAACATAAAATAATCATAATTAGAAGATATTAAGAAAATATATTTGTCTATTTATTTGTTGGTACTTCAAGTTTCAGTGCGATTTATATCTGTTTTTATGATAAATTGAACACGCTTCACAATCTATATTTTGTAATTTACAGATAACCGCTGTAAAAGTCAAAAATCCATATTTTATGGCGTTTTAACGCGCAGTAAATTTTGATTATTATTTTTAGCAGACATTAAATGCGGTAGTAAAATTTTACTGTTCATTATCAGGAAAAGTAGAATGGATGGAAACCATTTTAATGAAAGTTTTCAGTTTCATTCAAACCATGAATATGAGAGATACCAAACCCACTGTAGTTACAAAATATTCATAAAATTGTATGTACCTGTATGTAGTACAGTAAATTTACTTCTATTATCCTAGACTCCTCTAGATAGCTCATACTTTCTGTGTTAAAATTATGAGATTATTAGTCAGTTTACATCAAGTTATGTATGAAACCAGTTTTACGGAACTTTTCGGTTTCTATTCAGAATATTGTAGACATTAGGGCTGCTATTATTATTTTCTTTCCCCTGAATTTATTAATATATATTATAAGGCGTAGTTGGGTAAATTTACCCCTTATTGCCCAAGAAGCTTCCTCTATGACGTATTATGAGGTGTGGCAGAGTATATTTACCCCCTATTGCCCTAGGAATTTTATCTAGGCAGCCCTTGGTTTCTTGGTTAAAATTACGAAATTATTGGTTAGTTTAGATCAAGCTTATATTTTAAGAATAGAAAATATGAAACCAGTTTAACGGTACTTTTCGATTCCTATTCAAACTCAGAGCTTTATTGTAGACACTAGGGCTGCTAAAATGATTTTCCTTCCCCTGGATTTATGAATAGCTATGCCCGCGACTTCTTCTATATTTTTATTTTCTAGGCCGTAAGCCTTTTTGCCGACGTCATTTCACAAAAACTTTCATTCCTTATTTTTGCCCCCTTAAGTGTAAAATATTTACAAACTTTAAATGTCGTATTTATATCTAATCAAAAGCCTAAAAAATAAGTTTCAAGCCTCTACCTTTATATCTACTTATTTATCTCTGTACCAAAATCTCATTTAAATCGGTTCAATAGTTTGGCCGTAATTGCGTAACACACAGACAGACAGAGTTACTTTCGCATTTGTATTAATATTACAAATTAATATAGTTTAATTATAGTTTAAAGTAGTTTATATAGCTTAGTATTCAACTACTTTTATTGATCCAAATAAACATAACCTCTATTACTTTTTACACTTAATATTTTAATTTTCTGGGCCGTAAGCTTTTTGGACGACGTCATTACACAAAAACTTTCATCGGCTAATTTTATCCCCTTTAAGGTAAAATTTTTTCAAACATTGAATGGCGTATTTATTTATATCTAATCAAAAGCCTAAAAAATAAGTTTCAAGCTTCTATCTTTAAAAATTACGGAATTTCCGCACAAACTTTCCTATTTCAACCCCTTACAACCCTTTTTTCGCATTAAAAAGTAGCCTATGCCCTTTCTCAGGCTCTACACTATATCTGTACCAAATTTCATTTAAATCGGTTCAGTAAATTTTAGGCGAAATTGTGTAGCATACAGACAGAGTTACTTTCGCATTTATAATATTTCGCGAATTCATTTTAATCGATTTTCCCATGGATATAAGATATTTTCCCACAGTAAAACGTAGCCTATGTGTTATTTCAGGGTGTCACCTAAGTCCATAGCAATTTTTATTAAAATCGCTCCAGCCGTGTAGACGTGAAAAAGTAACAAACATACACACTCACAAACTTTCGCCTTTATAATATTAGTGTGATATTATGAGACGTAGTTGGGTAAATTTACCCACTATTGCCAGAGCAGTTTCCTGATTAAAATTACTAGATTATTGGAATGTTTATGCCACATTCGTATTTAAATTATTTTGTCATTCAGTGTTTTTAAATTTCTTAGCTAGTTTTTCGTAACTTAATCTAATCTTATCTAACCTAACCTTATTTAACGCCCCTTTCTTGTTTTTGTATTAATATTAGAAGGGTAAATTTTCTTCAAGTCTAGACACCCCTAGAAATTACCCCAAAAAAAGGAGTAATAAGGGTGGGACGCTGTAGTTTTTGCCATGTGTTTCGTCTCTCGTTCTCTTGTTTCCATTATGTTGCTACTCAATTACCTATTACGTGATTCTACTTTAATAAAAGCTGGTTTATTATTAGTTTTTCTTTTTGGGAGATATCTACCCAGTAAAATTTGTTCGTACAATACCATGGAATGTAGATTCACAAAATTATTACTGCGGACAGAAACCACTGCATAGTTGTTTCGCCAAATAATGCGTATTCGACGAATGATTTATAATCGTTAGGTCGTTGCCAAATGCGATTCACTCGGTCATTGTGGGCTTTTCCGGTATACGTATTCGACACCCCTCCGGAGCACTAAAAACTAAAACGATTGCGCTCAATATTCAACAGTCACCCACTTTGCACCCTAATGTGATTTTAACCGCTTATGCGCTTCATAAAACTGCACTCTATCTTTTACCCTCTTTTTCAAACAGGACAAAATTGACCACTCTGGCATTAGGAACAAGTATTGCTAACACATCAATAAATTAGTTCTTGTGTTACAGACTCTGTCTCGAATAATATAATTTTTGCTACTTGCCTAATTAACTATCAAGTAGGGGCGTTGGTAATCGCAGGGACTTTTGGGGTGTTAAAGCAGGTGATAGCGGTCACCCGCTGCGCCACCCTAACCCTTTTTACTCGCTGTTCTTTTCTGACTACCTCTCAACTCTTAAAACTATTTATTTTATACTGAACCACATAGTGCTCTTTTAGTTACCCTCAAACGGAACTTTGGAAGTTGGTCATGGCCTACTTTTGCCGTGCAATTATGTCGAAGTAACGTGTAATGGTTTTGTATTTCGTTAAATCAACAAGTTGCATATTTAAATTAAAATAAATATAATATTATCACATTAATATTATAAAGGCGAAAGTTTGTGAGTGTGTATGTTTGTTACTTCTTCACGTCTAAACGGCTGGTGGGATTTTAATAAAATTTGGTATTGAGTTAGCTGACA
This sequence comes from Agrilus mali, assembly GCA_029378335.1. NCBI lineage: Eukaryota > Metazoa > Arthropoda > Insecta > Coleoptera > Buprestidae > Agrilus > Agrilus mali. Next base: position 8,433,682 of record CM055663.1, on the reverse strand, counting down.
CCCTGGATTAACACATAGGCTACGTTTTACTGCACGAAAATATCTTATTCCCATGGGAAAATCGATGAAAACGAATTCGCGGAATATTATAAATGCGAAAGTAACTCTGTCTGTATGCTACACAATCTCGCCTAAAATTTACTGAACCGATTTTAATGTAAGTTGGTACAGAGATAGTCTAGAGCCTGAGAAAGGACATAGGCTACTTTTTAATGCAAAAAAAGGGTTGTAAGGGGTTGAAATTAGAAAGTTTGTGCGGAAATTCCATAATTTTTAAAGATAGAAGCTTGAAATTTATTTCTTAGGTTTTTAATTAAATATAAATAAATACGACATTCAATGTTTGTAAAAATTTTACCCTAAAGGGGATAAAATTAGCCGATGAAAGTTTTTGTGTAATGACGTCGTCCAAAAAGCTTACGGCCCAGAAAATTAAAATATTAAGTGTAAAAAGTTGTGGAGGTTTTGTTTATTTGGACCAATAAAAGTAGTTGAATACTAAGCTATATAAACTATTTTAAACTATAATTAAACTATATTAATCTGTAATATTAATATAAATGCGAAAGTAACTCTGTCTGTCTGTGTGTTACGCAATCACGCCCAAACTACTTAACCGATTTAAATGAGAATTTGGTACAGAGATAGATAAGTAGATATAAAGCTAGAGGCTGGAAACTTATATTTTAGGCTTTTGATTAGATATAAATACGACATTTAAAGTTTGTGAAAATTTTACCCTAAAGGGGGCAAAAATAAAGAATGAAAGTTTTTGTGTTATGACGTCGGCAAAAAGGCTTACGGTCCAGAAAATGAAAATATAGAAAAAAAAAATTTAAATGCTGCCGTAAGTCACTATTCCATCCGGACGAAGTCGCAGGCATGGCTAGTGCAATATAAAACAATTACTGAAAAATTAAACTTTTTTTTTGTTGTTGTGTCTTGGTGTACTAATAAAAAGTGACCTTTTACATCCTCAAATACGAAACTCATATAACATTTTCTTCCTGTAAATTGATAGTAGGAACAAAACTTTGACATTGCTTTTAGTTTAGATGTAAGTTAAACCACCCTCTGGTATAAATCAAGCTTCAAAGTATTCGGAAGATAAACTGATAGGGTTGCTGTCAGTTGTTGTATACGATTCGATCTCGACTGACCTATTGTAGTTGATATAGGGCCTTTTCTCCGCTTCTAAAATTGTTTCGTTTTCCAACACTGACAGTACCTACACAAAGATGCAGTGGGAAACTGGGGTTTGGAGAGGGGACCCCGATACCGCTTAATCTCTTTTCCAGATTCAAAATATTCAACCTAGATCAAAAACCCGCTCGCCACGCTCACTCACTCACATCTTCTTTCTTGTTGTTCCTTTTATTGCGGAAGTTATCTTTTCGTCGTTTTCAATATTTAATATACATGGATCTACAAAAGGAATCAACAGATCGATTTTTATAACGTTTTCACATTAAAAATATTTCTAGAATAATTTTAAGTATTTTATGTTTCTAAAAAAAGTATTGTCTTTTCTCTCGTAATTTTTGACTGTTACTGTTGTTATTTAGCACACGCTTTGACCTACATTTGGCAATCAATATGCTGCAGGTGATTCAATTATTTTGTTTTAATAAGTACTGATGTCCTTCGTTTGTCGACTTATTAATGCTTTCTGCTAATTTGAAAAAATTTACTTGGAAAGTAAACAGCGAGAGAAACTTCTGCAATTGGGTGGCTTAAAAGATTTATATTCAATTCGGAACTTACTTAAAAGTTCATTAGAGATGCCGTGTATAAATAAGTGTTTGTATAATTCGAGAGGGCTTTGATAAGTCAATCTGTCCCTTATTCGTTCTCGTTGAACACTAGATGCAAATTAAATACACCGAAATGCTTTTTACAACTGAAAGCCAGCGATAGTAAAATCGTCCGGGAAAGTTTGTGAAAAGTGCTGGTGCTATCGACATCGTTGCGACTACGGCTAGCCCACTTCTTTAGGTACATGTGGCTGTAAGTAAATGTGGAATTTTAAGACGTCTTTATCCACAAACCAAAAGTCTTATACCATTAGCATAATCAATGTGTTATCATCAGAAATATAAGGATGTGTTTAAGGTATTCAAATTGTCCGCATTGTGGGCGGTCCTTAAGGATGACGTTAGACAGTATGCGCCGCCCCTTTTCATTATTGTCCTCATCGTCGTCCAACGGGAGAGGCCAAAACAGAACCCCGCCCATTAGCAAACATTCAATCCGCCTTTTTTGTGGACACTTGATAGTGATCCTTAATTTTTTCAGACAGGTATACATGGTAGTTAATTGTGTGTCAGCATTCTCCATTTTGTTTTAGCTATTAGGCTAATTTTATCATATTTTGTTATTAGTGCTACGGGGTTGCTTTTTCGATGCGTCAGCGCTTGTGCAACGTTCGCGATTAAGTTGGCGAGACGTAAAACAAATTTAGTGCTCGGTTCTCGCCTGGGTTTGATTTAATAAGTACACCACTCGGGCATGACTTGCATAGTTTAAATACAGGCCAGTGAATTATCGAAATTAGATTCGCTGGCCTTGTTGCTTGTGTTTCTTCGGAATTCCTAATAGTAGACGTGATAGCTTGCATCCATAATCATTAACGAATCTTTTTACTGAACAAAAAGTGGGATAGATTCTTCGGATTGAATTTAAAAAAAAATCATATATTATTAGAAATTGAACAAAATTGCTTATTGACCTACTAACTTTTTTGATATTTATTTTAAAATACCCAATAATCAAAGCCATCAATCCTTAAGACGTTTTTTTTTTAGAATTTACAATTTATCTTTCATCCCCATCGCATTTAGCAGCTTTCGTATTAGCTTTTGTTTAGACGCTTTCCACTCGCAGGCGTTCATTCAATTTTCTCTAATGCGTCTGCTGTCAAATTTGATGCATTTTAGCGATAATATTTCCGGTTCATTACGATTCCTGTAAAATTGCAGGGACGGTACGGAGGGTAATTCGATTGGAACTTTATTTTCTCGACGCAAATTGCATTGAACACTGTCGAAGTTATTATTTTATATGAGCTTTTGTATTTTCAGTAGGCATTAACAGAATTGTCAGAACGGTTGACAGTTTATAAGTTGAAATGAAATGGTATTTGTACATGCATCGTCTAGATACGATAAGGAAAATTTAAAATGACGGTTATATTATCTATTATCCTATGCATGCATATAGGGTGCCATAGAGGTAGTTCGAATTTCATCACCATAAGGTCATCACTTCAACGAGTGGTTATTAGACAGGCTACTTCACTCCATCCTATCCTGAGCAAATCTTTCTATTTATTGAAGATTAAAACGCACCCCTAACTGTTTCCGAACAATAATCCACTCTAGGTCTTCCGTTATCTCTCTCTATTCCTGATTCGGCCCCTAATATGTCCCTAGATAGTCTTTCGTCCTCACAAGTTGTCCTACCATCCATCTCTCCTTTTATTTTTGGGACTTTTAGAGCATCTTCTTCCTCTTTTTGCCTTGCCTGTTATTGTATGTATGTTTGAGATAAAATGAATGTTTAATGGGACAGAAAAACGACACAATTAAATTTCATTTAAGACTTTTTAGTCCGGACAGCATTTTAATGCAATTCAACGATAAACTTTTCTCGGAGAAAGAAGTTTGTTAAATTACAGTCGCGAACAGTTGTCTGAGCAATAAGACGAAAAGTATTATCTATATAATGCCTGAATTATCGCTTGTTATCAACTGGTGCAGTGAAACGGAAACATTTCAGACACAGTAGATACAAAACTTTGTTTTTAATTAATTAACCTTTGTCCTGAAGTGAATTAAGTAAACCGTGACAGAAGGAAACGTTGTCCTTGCTTACATTTCTAAAATTTACCACTTAGTTTTTCGCATTTACTTGTTAAATTTAACTTCTGTAATCACCTAAGACTAGAGACACCAGTTCTTATCCCTTTCGAGCTAGTTGGTTTATTTAGAGTGAACCTAAAATATCGAATATACACATTTAACTGTTTTTCTTATTGCAGTTTAAAATATCTCCCTTTTTAACTTGCGATTTTCTTTTATGTAAAAATTAGTGACCTTTACACATGAAATCAGAGCCCTTTGTTTATGGGGCAGTTTCCTCTGAGTCATCGGAAAAAAAAAGGAAGTTAATTTCTAGCTTTGTTTGTCGTTTAAATCCTGTACCAGGACTAAAACAGGATGAGTATACATACAGTTGAGCTCCGGAATCAGACTTTTTGGCGCAAGGTCGAACAGCAGCTTCCGGATAACCAGAAATATACACATCTACGCCACATTCACACATTTACACAAACACAATCGTACTGTAAACAAACCCACACACACTCATACATGTTTTTACATAAGCATGTGTGCTACTGCTACTGTTCCTTCTGTTGTCCCATTTTGGCCCATTTTTCGACGACCTCGGATCCGTCGCCACGGTGACAACATTTGCAGTCTGGCGCCATCCTACGCAGTCCCGTTGCCATAATATTTGTATTAGGGAATAATAAATTGGAAATCGAAAGTCGAAAAAGAAACGTATCCAGTTTGGGATGCTTTATTATTTTTTTCTTTATTTCATTTTATTTTGTTTCACAAAGCCAGGTATAAATAATTTCATAAAGTCATAAGATGGTTCGCGTCAAGTTAAGTGTTTACTACAGTTTGTTAATTTTGACATATTAGTCAAGATTCTTGGCAAAAGTCTTAACAAGACAAGATCGTCGACTTAATGATCTTAATATTTTATTGTACCTCATATGATTATCTTGATCATAATTTGAGAAACGATGTATTGGTCACAATCCTGAACAAGAAACTTAAAAAGAAAAGTTCTTAGGTTTGTTTATCATAATATTGCATGGTACATCATATTGTATCGCGACATTATTTCGAGAAACGATATAAAAGACAAGATCGTGTACAAGAGTCTTTACAAGACAAGTTTATTGACTTGTTAATAACAATATTGAATGATAAATTAGGTAAATAATGCCATTATACTTTGATAAACGAGATGTTAGACAAGATCCTGGGCAATACTCTTAACAAGACAAGATCCTCGACTTGTTCATTACAATATTCAGTGATACATAATGTACCATAAATATCGTAATCTAATTTGAGAAACGAGATATTAGACAAGATCCTGGGAAAGTCTATACAAGACAAGTTTTTTGACTTGTTAATAACAATACTGAATGATAAATTAGGTAAATAATGCGATTATACTTTGAAAAAGGAAATATTAGCCATGATCCTGGGCAAGAGCCTTATCAAGACAAGATCCTCGACTTGTTCATTACAATATTAAATGATAATGCAAATATCGTAATCTAGTTTGAGAAACAAGATATGAGACAAGAACCTGGGCAAGAGTCTATACAAGACAAGTTTATTGACTTGTTAATAACAATATTGAATGATAAATTAGGTAAATAATGCCATTATACTTTGATAAACGAGATGTTAGACAAGATCCTGGGCAATACTCTTAACAAGACAAGATCCTCGACTTGTTCATTACAATATTCAGTGATACATAATGTACCATAAATATCGTAATCTAATTTGAGAAACGAGATATTAGACAAGATCCTGGGAAAGTCTATACAAGACAAGTTTTTTGACTTGTTAATAACAATACTGAATGATAAATTAGGTAAATAATGCGATTATACTTTGAGAAACGAAATATTAGACAAGATCCTGAGCAAGAGTGTTGATAAGATAAGTTTCACAACATCTTTATCTTTATATTGTATCGTACCTCATATGATTATTGTAATCACAATTCGATAAACGAGATATTGGTCAAGATTCTGGAAAAGGGTCTTGGCAAAATAAGTTTCTGGACTTGTTCTTCTTGTTTTTACATTATACCTTAAATTTGTAAGTATCTTGTTGTTAACATTGTCTTGATTTTCAATATACATACATTTTTAACTCTTGTCTTAAAAAAAATTGTGAGTCTAAATCAAACACTTAACTTTATGCATGTACCATACCACCTATAATTTGCTTATTACCTAAATAAAAACATCTTTTCTGTAAATTGTGCATTTCGATCTGGTCTAGACATTTTTTATAGCTCAACTTTTAACTGTACGCCATCGAAATGGCTCCGGCAGGAATATTCGCTTTATGTGGCGACGGTACGGTAGTGTAATTTACTTTTGAAATTTTGCCAACTGCCTTGTACATATTCCGGTCGTTCGTTAGCATTCTGAATGGATTCACGAGCAATATTCGGATCGAGTCGAATGTAGAAATGGTATGTAGGATTCGTTTCTTCCTTTCTACATGGCTTCTAATTTACTTTTTATTACCGGAAAAATCGAATAAACGCGATAATCACAAAATACAACCGAACAGGGCCATAATAGGGCTTAAGGACTTTTGCCCTGTCTATATACATCTTTAACAGGACATAGAAGGAAAAAGGAGAGAAGGAAAACATTTACCTTTTATTTTTTGTTCTCTTTGAATGGAAAGGAACTTTATGCATTGTCTTTATATGGAAACATTTTATTGAACTGTTCATTTATTTTCAATTTCTGTGTCACTTCACATACGACATTTTACTCTAACGTACCTTCGGCATTCATTACGTTAACACATAATATACTACATACGTATGTTTGAGTGTGGGCAGACAAGGTTGCCCGTTGAAAGTTGGTAACTTTGTTAAGAAAAGTAAAGTGTGTGCTCGGGTAAGCATGAACTGAACTCACGTCTCCCCTTTCGCTCTTTCCGATGTGCGATGCTCTTCCACCTCTTTACACTGACTCAACGAAAATTACATAAATATACGAGGCTGAGGAGAATGTGCACCATTATTAGACAATAAAACAAAAATGGCCACTTTTCACGGACCGGCGAACGCAAAGGCGGGAAAGCGGGCACGGACGTATGACGTGAGACAAGAGCCGTCTTTGTTGTGGGTTAATTGGGCCTAGGGCGACAATTATAACTTACGCGACCTACATTAATGAATTTACGACTTGAGTTGGCGAAAAACGGTGCCGCAATACATGGAATGTTACTTCAACTTTTGACACGCCAAATTAGTGGAAAATGTTGCCTGCTCTTTTACGTAGCATTTCATTTCGTGGATATAGGACGAAATAAAAGCCAGAACAAAACGACGTTGCCTTAACTACTTAATTAATTTATTAGATAGGTACCTATGCAGTTAGTTTGTGCTAAAGTTCCTCGAGATTTTAGCCAAAACCTATTTCAGTAAATTGCTAACAAATTTATTAAAAAAATTTATGTACGAGGATGGATCAAATATAAACGAGCCTTTGTTCATAAAACGTTTATTTTAAAAATTTTCACAAAAACACACATGTCTCTATTTGTCGACATGTCCCCCTTTTTTGATTATACATTCTTTCCAACGGATTGGTAGTTTTTTCATCTCGTTTTCATAAAAAGAAGCAGGGCGGGAGTCTATCCAGTTGCGCACAAACGCCTCCACAAGTTCATCAGTCTGAAATCGCTCGCCTCCTAGTGATTCTTTGAGGGGCTCAAACATGTGGAAATCACAAGGGGATAAGTTTGGGCTATACGGATGGTGCTCCGACTGAGTCTAGTGCATTTCACTGATTTGGGCCTGCGTTAAAGCTGCGATGCGAACTCGAGCAGCTTTTTGGTCTTCACTCAGCAACTTTGGGACTCAACGAGCTGAAATTTTTCGGAATCCCCAGTTTTTCGTTATGATTGTGTGGACACTCCCATAGCTGATGCCGAGTTCAACATATATCTGAAGCACAGTGACGTGGTAGTCCTCTTCAATAGGGTTTCTAACGCGTGCAATGTTAACCGGCGATATGCTGGTGCGCGGACGACGAGGATGATTTACATTTTCGACACGATTACGCCCTTCGTTAAATTCTTTGCACCAAACTTTTACCCGTTGCCACGAAAGCGTTTCGTTTCCGAACCGTGCTAACAATCTGCGCAAAATTTCAGCTGGTTTCACGTTTTCACGTGTAAGAAACTTAATAATAATCCGTTGCGCAACGCTGCTATGCATCTCTTTCTCACTCATTATAATAGCTACTAACCAAGCAAACACAGCAATACGACGAGTCGTTTCCGTGTCACCTAATATCCCCACTTCAAGTTGCTAACGCCCGTATGCGCCTTGAACAACTATCTGGCGCTCAATTTAAAAAGGCTCGTTTATATTTGATCCGCCCTCGTATGTATAGTAACCTTTTGGACATTGTTTAAGACTTTTAACTCTTAAGTTTCATAGATTCGCATGGACGCCTTGTTCGTTGGGTGATAGTCCTAAAAGTCTGTAAACATTTTTGGGATAAATATTCAGCCAGATAGTCACCATCTAGACCTAAATGGGAACTAACTTATAATTAATACATTAAAACTGTGCGTTGCAATTACGTACATAAATTATGTGGGTATCTCGAATTAATGGATAGTGGATAATTTTTTCGGTAAGTTGGAAGCTGTTTGTCCTCATTAAGACAACATTCATTATCAAATTAATCTATTTGTCATCATCGTCTGATAATATTATCAAAATTTACGTCTTGTCTTTCGTCGGTTGTCAAACAAACTACAAACAAGCAAGGTATCGCAAGCGGTCGATGTTCTACCTCCCCCACAAAACCGACGGCCCTCAGCTACGTATATACGCTAACAGAGGGTGGATTTCCTCAGGCTTTTACCTGTCCACTACCTAAGGAATGTTATGTGTACATCTCGTCAACTGATCCTGATGCCAAGGCACAATTATGTTACAGTTTGCATTTCAACTCGGTTCGTTAACAACAAAACAGGTGAACGTGCTAGTATAGGGTTAATTTTCACTAACAAGGGAGGTTGCAAACAGTGTGAAGTACGTAACTGTAAGACGTCTCAAATTAAGGAGTGTACAGTGGATAGGAAAATGCATGTTACAAGATAATTTATTATAAAAAAAAAACTCCCCCACGGATTTGAACGATTTCTCCTGATGCCAGCAAAAATAACTTTAAATTTGTGTGCATTTTAAACAATTTCGAATGACGCCTATTTATAGGCGCAAGTTTTTCGGGTGAAAACTTATAAAAGTGGATAGCCTTTTAAAATAAAATAAGAAGTCCTTATTGTGACTGACAACATCCTGTAATATTTGTAACTGTATAATGTATATGTTTAGGATTTCTATTTTTAAACGAAATGGGTACGAATTCGTATTCATTACTTTGAAGGTTGCTACCCGACTTTTCTCTTTTAAACACATGTCAGAAAAGGCTTGAATTGTTAATGCGCGCCTTAAAACACGCCATAAACATCAAGAAGAAAAGAAAAAACAAATGAAAGTGTGCCATTAGCTAAACGAAAGAGGATTTTCTCGACTTTACGGGCGACAGAGGAAATTTTTCCAGGGAAACTCGCGGGTTATATTTTTTAACGATCTATGGCTTGCGTATAAAAAAGAACACCGGAGCAATTACAATACATACATAAACAGCAAACAACTGTTTTCCTTTCCATTACGGCCTTATTATATAGTAAAGTTTTATCAAGATGGTATTAGGTACATATAACTTAAAAAATACAAGATAAAAATTTAGTCAATGTGGAGATTTTATTCTATATCTCGTATTTTTATTATCCAGAATAATAAATCTTTTGAAAAAACCTTTTAATTAGTTTCATGTCGAATTTTTATTAAAAAAGTAGTTTAATTTTCCCCTGCTGTTTATATACTTTCCTTGTCACTACCTGTTTTCAATTGACATCAACATTTTCTTTTGAAGATTAGGAACTGATTAGCGTGATAAATTTCCATCCAAAATTTAGTACGTGTTTAAGAATCGTTATTTTAGGTCTCGAGATCTCTTTTCAATATTCTTTACATAAAAGGAAGAGACAAGACACTTCTTTAGAGATAAGTAAGTGTATTCTTTTCAACGTCGTCAGGTTTTCAATCAATGTCAATGTCGACAACATTTTACTCGAGAATATCTATTAGGGTGAGATTATTTACCTTTTATTTTTAATTGTAATTCAAACTTTATTACCTAATAAACAAAACACTATATGGCAACATTTGAGCCACTTTTTGGCATGTCCACAACATTCGTAATACCTAATTATAAAACTTTATTGAACAAAAAAAGTTATATATACCATAAAAGTACACATAAAGGAAAAAAAAAAGAAACATAATAATTTATTTTCCAACCTATAAATTTTTATTATTATATATATAAACAAAGCACTTCCCTTCCTTTTCCCTTATCATCATTTTTTAGGGTTCTGCACCTCAAAAGGAAAAAGCGGAACGTCGTTGTCCGTCCGTCCGTCTGTCAAGACCCTTTTTCTCAGGAACGCGTGGAGATATCATGCTAAAATTTATACCAAATACTCAGGTCTATTGTCCCTTAGAGCTGTGAAAAAACAAAACTTCTAAGCCAACGCAATCAAAAGATATAGCCGTTTATGCCGCAAATTTCCGCAAATTTTCGAATCAAAACTTACAGGGTACTTCCCGTGAACTCAGAATCTAGAAATTTGGTACAAAGCATCGTCTTATAGCACAGATAAAGGAAAAATTGCGAAAACCGTAAATTTTTAGTTACATCATATAATAAAAATATTTTTAATAATTTTAAAGTTACTACCCATTTTCTCATGAACGCGTAGAGGTATTAAATTAAAATTTATATCAAATACTCAGGTCTATAATACCATTAAGCTGTAATAAAATCAAACTTCTATGTCAACGCAATCAAAAGAAACAGCAATTTAAGCCGCATATTTTCAAACTCGCAACTACTCGCAAGGGAATCAAAACCTAAAGGCTACTTTCAGTCGATTTAGAATCTTGAAATTTGGCATGAAACAATGTTTTATAGCTCATATAAAGGAAAAATTCCGAAAACCTTAAATTTGTAGTTACATCACGTATTTACATCACATAGGTATATACATGTTTGTACGGAACCCTCGGTGCGCGAGTTCGACTCGCACTTGGCCGGTATTTTTTTTCTATATTTCCCTCCCCCCTTCCACACCTCTCCTTTTTAAAATTGTTTCAATAGGGTCAGATCACTACCATCCGCATTTATTATCCTTCCAAGTTCCTCCCTCCCATTCTTCCCCGTTACTTCTTCTAATACATGCTCCACTGATTCACTCTTTTCTCCACATACCCTACACAATCTCTTACTTTCTTCCATCCAAAACTTATTCTCATTACACTCATTCCCCATTCTAAATCTAGCATTATCTGTATACTTTTTCCTTCTCTTAGATATCCTGGCACCTCATCCCCTTGCCATTCTACCCATATAAACTCTCTCATACCTTTCGCGTATCCTGATTCCCATATTTTTCTCAAATCCTCACCTCTCACTATTTCATTACATCTTCTCCCCACCATCCTACTAACATTCAATCCCTTTCCTCTCCACTCCTCCATGAGTTTTTTACTTATTGTCACTTCTGTTAAGGCCTTTTCCCTTTCCACATCATATTTATTTTTTTTTCCGATCCCCAATATCTTTTTCTTCCATATCTCTTTTCTTAAATCCCCTTCCGGCAATTGCTCCAATTTTTCTTCATATTTTACAGTCCTCCTTCTTGTATCTTCCACCATTTTCCCACATTTTGTTTCCCTTCTTAAGATGTAGTCTGGGGTACTTCTTTCTAAACGCAATAGCCATTTTGTATATCTTTTATAAATATCTTTTACTATTCTATACCCTTTCCATCCCCATATCTCGACTCCATAAAAGTCTATACTTTTTACTAACGTTTTAAATAGTACTACCCTTCTTTCCTAGTTATTTCTGCACAATTTATGTCCTATTCCCCATATTCTCCTCAGTAATGCGTTTGCTTTAGCTACTTGGTTACTTATGTGCATCTCGTCTTTGTTGCTTTTTGTTAGCATGTACCCCAAGTAGTTGCACTTTTTTACCCTTTCTATCACCTTCCCCTTCCATCTCACTTCCTCTTTTCTTTTCCTATCTCTTACTTCACCAAAAACTATTATTTTGGTTTTTTCACCATTCAAGTGTAAGTTTTTCTTCTCCAAGTGTTTTTCCAACTTTCTTGTCATTTCCCTCATTGCACCCCAACAAAGTCGCAATTAACGCTACATCATCCGCGTACGATATTGTCCATACCTTTTTCCTTCTTATCGCTATTCCCCCCTCATTTATTTTACTTATTGTTTCTTCTAAATCACTTATATGTTAAATATCTGAGTGTTTATCTTGCATCCCTGTCTAACCCCTTTTGCCATCCACATTTCCTTGCTCTCTCTCTCTTGCCCACTCTTAGTAATTATAGATTTATATGATTTAATCTGAGACTGTAGCAAAGGTAGAGGTGAACAGTGGTGGTAAATTTTTGTGTATTTTTTTTCCATACATTCGAAAAACATAAATGTATGGTTGTAATTCTAAACTATTTTTTATTTTGTTATTTATAAAACTGAGCAAAATAAAGATAAATACGATTAAAGAATTCACGTGTCAGCATCTTGACAGCAACATTCCAAAAACACAGTCGAGCTTTTCTTCCATTCATTGATTTGCTGCAGAGAGAAGCACCGGGCGCTGGGCCTTTGCTTTGCTTTGCACAGAGTCGAGTCGACTATTCTTATTCTATAAGGTTTTGTGTGCAACTCACGTAAAGATCGAAGTTAACTCCGCCATTTTACAACTCAGGATCGCGCGCAATTTGTAAAGGTTTGAACGAAGATTTTTTGGGCTACGTGCTTCATTTAAAGAAATTGCCGTTTCTTGTAACGCATTGCAGATCCACTTGAAAAAATAAAACTTAGAAACAAACGAGATTGGATCAGGCCATCAGAATAAATTTGTAACAAGTGATCCATTTCACCCCTCAACTGTCTGTTGTTTTTTTTTATTGGCCATCAGCGTGTATATACATCGGTCATTCTAGAACGGCCAAGTCGACAGTAAAATTTATAATTTTATTTACGTTCTATTAAAGGTTGTGTTGAGGAACTAATAAATTAACTTTTACCACCGACTTTGCCTTCTGAAATTGACCCGAAGAGTAAGTTCTTTCTTGTAATGTGACAGAAGGGATGAAGGTATGGACCTAATGGTTCGGGAATTGGCGACCAGTTGCTACACCGTTCTTCCTTCCCTTGCCACACTACGTGGTAGTTGTAAGCAATTTGTCAAGTAATTTGCGTTCGTGAGGTTTGCAGCTTCGGCATCTGGTAACAAGGAATGCGTACTACAATGCAGCATTAAACGGCCGCTTTTGTTCGATTAAACTTGCGAGTTAATTGCCATGTACGAGGCAACGCTCACTAACTCTTCCGTACACACACAGAGACAGACATACTCTCGCAGCATATACACACAACGTCATCGTTCAGTTTTCTCGAAAATGCCTTTGTTGTACGAATACGAAACACGAGCGCACCATCCATCTATCTATCCATCCATCGAAGTAGCGGCGCAAACCTGATCCTCCTCTTGGTAGTGGGAAATTGTGTGTTACAGAGGACATAATAAGTACCATGACAGAGCTCCTACAATCGTTCGGAATGAGAGCCTGGAATTATGTGAAATTGTCATCCGTGTGATGAAGGGGAGATGTGCTTTGTATAGTTCGTTTAACTTTAATGAGGAATTTATAGCTAAAGTTTCAAGTTGTCGGAAATTAAAAGAGAGAAATGATCTTCTACGGTATCTTACATAGATGCATTCCTGTAAGATTGACACAATTAACGAGAATCGGTTCTCTTTCTCGAAAACCATTAATGTTAACTTTTATGATTATTTTTTACAATTAATTAATTAATTGATGGGTTATATTAGTTAAAAAAAGTAGCAAAATGGCACTACAGATGACAATTATCAAGCATAAATATAATCAGATATCAGGAAGGTATTAAAGATCTTATTTAATTGGAACCAACACCTCTTGGTAGATCATAAGATCACAGTTGGAAGGGACAACACCAACAGAGTTACAGAGTTGCGGTTGTCGTGGACATCTCCTACTTTATCCGTACCCCCTGGGCTTCTCCTTCTCCGTTCTTGTCCAAATATAAATTCTTAGTGTTCTATCAGGTTATCCTTAATTCTTCTACTCCTTAATCATCTCTGTCTCAACAAAAAACAATTTAATGGTGCTCTGCACTGTCATCCACTCATTTTCTTTCCTATCCAACTGAGATCTTCAAGATCTAAAAATCTTAATATTCTCTTTAATTCTGATTATTTATAATAATAAATCAAGAATTCCACTGAAAATCTAAACGGTCTTCTCAAAAGCCCATGGTTGAGGGCAAAGTCAAATGTCATTTCCAACTAAAGTATTTGAATGGTATTTATCTCCTATTTTATCCTTACCCCATGGGCTTCTTCTCCGTTCTTGCCCAAAATAAATTCTTGGTATTCTAAATGGCTGTCCTTAATTTTTTTACTCCTAAATCATCTCATATACTAATCCTGAACTTCTCAGTGTCTATCTTCAACCAAAAACAGTTTAATGGTCTTCGGCACTGTCACCCCCATCCTCTTACTCATTTTCTTTTCTACCTAACTGAGGTCCTAAGGATGTAAAAATCTTAGTATTCTCTTTGACTCTGATTATTTATATTACGAAATCAAAAATTTCATTAAAAATCTAAAAGGTCGTCTCAGTGGCCCATGATAGAGGACAGGGTCAAATGCCATTTCAAACTAAAGTATATGTATGGTGTTTATGTCCTATTTTATCCTTACCCCATGGGCTTCTCCTGCGTTCTTGTCCAAAAATATATTCATAATGTTCTAAAAAGCTGTCCTTAATTCTTCTACCCCTTAATTATTTCATGTACTCATCCTGAGCTTCTCTGTGTCTGTCTTCAACCAAAAACAGTTTAATAGTGTTCTGCACTGTCACCCCATCCTCCTACTCATTTTCTTTCCTACCTAACTAAGGTCTTCATGATATAAAAAAAATCTTAATTTCCTCTTTGACTCTCATTATTATTTAAATAATGAAATTAATATTCAACTGAAAATCTAAACTGTTTTCTCAAAAGCTCATGGTGGAAGACAAAGTCAAATGTCATTTCAAACTAAAGTATTTGAAAGGTGTTTATCTCCTATTTTACCCTTACCCTATGGGCTACTCTTCCGTTCTTGCCCAAAAATAAATTCTTAGTATTCTAAACGGCTGTCCTTAATTCTTTTATCCCTAAATCATCTCATGTACTAATCCTGAGCTTCTCAGTGTCTGTCTTCAACCGAAAACAGTTTAATGTTGTGCACTGTCACCCTCATTCTCCCACTCATTTTCTTTACTACCTAACTGAAGTCTTAATTATCTAAAAATCTTAGTATTCTCTTTGACTCTGATTGTTATTTAAATTAAGAAAACAAAAATCAACTGAAAATCTAAACGGTCTTCTCAAAAGCTCATGGTGGAGGACAGTGTCAAATGTCATGTCAAATTAAAGTATTTGAATGGTGGTTACCTCCTATGTTATCCTAACCCTATCAGCTTCTTCTCCGTTCTTGCCCAAAAATAAATTCTTAGTGTTCTAAAAAGCCTGCAGTCCTTTATTCTTCTACTCCTAAATCATCTCATGTACTAATCCTGAGCTTCTCAGTGCCTGTCTTCAACCAAAAACAGTTTAATAGTGTTGTGCACTGTCACCCCCATCCTCCCACTCATTTTCTTTCCTACCTAACTGAGGTCCTACAGACCTAAAAATCTTAGTATTCTCTTTGACTCTGATTATTTATGTTACGAAATCAAAAAACCAAAACTTCCCTGAAAATCTAAGCGGTCTTCTCAAAGGCCCGTGAGAGAGGACAGAGTGAAATCTTATTTCAAACTAAAGTTCTTGAATGGTGTTTATCTCCTATTATATATCCTTATATCCTATGGGCTTCTCCTCCGTTCTTACCCAAAATCAATTCTTTGTGTTCTAAATGGCTGTCCTTAATTATTCTACTTCTAAATCATCTCATGTGTACTCATTCTGAACTTCTCTGTATCTGCCTTCAACCAAAAACAGTTTAGTGTTCTGGACTGTCACCCTCCTCATCCTCCCACTAATTTTCTTTCCTACCTAACTGAGGTCTTAAAGATAAAAAAATCTTAGTATTGTCTTTGACTTTGCTTATTTATATTACGAAATCAAAAATCTAAACGGTCTTCGCAAAGACCCATGGGAGAGGGCAGAGTCAAATGTCATTTCAAACTAAAGCATTTGAATGGTCTTTATCTCCTATTTTATTCTTACCCCATGGGCTGCTCCTCCGTTCTTGCCCAAAAATAAATTCTTATATTTCTTAAAAGCTGTCCTTAATTCTTCTACTCCTAAATCATATCATGTACTCATCCTGAGCTTCTCTGTGTCTGTCTGCAACCAAGAACATTTTAATGGTGTTCTGCATTGTCACCCCCATCCTCCCACTCATTTTCTTTCCTATCTGACCGAGGTCCTAAAGATCTAAAAATCTTAGTATTCTCTTTGACTCTGATTATTTATATTACGAAATCAAAATTCAACTGAAAATCTAAACGGTCTTCTCAAAAGCCCATGGTGGAGGACAGTGTCAAATGTCATTTCAAACTGAACTATTTGAATTGTAACACTAACTTGAGAACGAAGAAACGGCCCAGTAGATGTGTAATTGTGCCTGACTAAAAAAGGGAATCGCTTTCTGGTATAAAGAGTATCCTTTTACCTGCGTGAAAGTTATTCCTTTGATATCTAAAAAGGATGAAAGTAGAGAATACAGAAGCGATAAGGGCCGTTCTACGACAGGTGCAAAATGGAATTCAACGTCAAACCCGACAGATTATGTCGGTATGTATATGTACATAGGTAGGTAGGTACATCATCTGTCTGGATGTGCCTGTCGCAAGATAGTCTCTACTATTACTCCTCCTCGTCCTCCTCCACCTTTCATGTTAATTTCATTAAAAGGGTCGTCCCTTTTGTGTGCTTTATAAGTGGATTAAGTAGCAAAAAGAGTGAATTCGTTCCGTAACAGGACCCGAACCCTTCATTCTGTAACAGAATCAACCATCTGTCGCGTTCGAGAAAGACGACAACGTATTTAACTCAACAATTCCACCGTGAGACGTATAACGTTACCACCAAAATCCGAGTTTTTGTTATGCTTTTGAGGTTCTCATATCTAAACGAAAACAAAAAGTAGGAACATGTCTGCTTTTTCCAATCATATATCCGATATTGATAAATTAGAAAAACCAAATGACAATGTATAGCTTGCGAAGGAATCATTTCAAAGAGCTATCGTCATCATAGGATCGTCAGAACTGCTCCAGTTCTCCTTTTTCAAATTAATCCTCATTTTCGGCAATTTGCGTCCACAATATTTCAATCATCAGCTTATAACACCTCATCTCAAAACTTATACACGATAGAGCTGATTTTTAGATTATAGATATTTTATTAAGATTTCGATTTGTGAATGTACTGTATAATCAGAAATAGAATTTGGTGGTTTTCACCCAACCACCAAGAAGGTGGTTTATTCAAGTACAGGACTTATTCAGAAGTTTAGTTTGACAATAACGTATTTAATTTAAAAACTCATTTTTGAACTGTCTCGTTCATTTCAAAAAAACATATTTGTAAGTATCTAACAAATTGCTAAAGTAATTCTTTGTTATCTTTCATTCTCTATAAGTAAATTTATTTTCTTTGATGGAAGACGTTTTTCTCGAAGTTTCCAAATAAAAACCAGAGTAACAAAAAGTAACCAATTGCAAAGTTTTTCTTCAAGTTTCTCAAATCCTTAATTCCAATATTTATCACCTGATCATGATTCTTTAATTGCTATTTTAAATATTAAACATAAGTGCTTTGTATAATTATATTTTGCAACAATTATAATTATGTGGGTAATTGAAAACGGTCTTGATTTTAAAGATAAATAAGTCAATTAAACCGATTGTTAGCTTTGAGGAGAATTGCTGCAAGCTTCGGAAAAGCCTCTCCTTCTATTGTTAGAGTGTAACAAAGGTTTAAAGTCAAGTTCGAGTGTTGTTGTTATGTATATTGTTCAGATCTTTGACGTTACCGACAGTTACGTTGAACAATGAGCCACAATCTTCTTACCTGATCGTGATCGAATCGAATAGATCGAATGTTTGAAGTGGCCGGTCGTTGGACACGCGATCGCCGCAAAACCGTTTCCGATTGGCGTTCAACCACCGCCGGAAATCTCTCCTCACTCAATTCAGTTGCGGAGATCGTCGAGAACAGACCGCAAACAAGAGAGAGACAATACGAACGAACGTAGGTACGAACAAACAAACGAACAGACGGGGATGATCGTGTTGCTGTTACTGCTGCTGCCTTCTCCTCGGTAGGTAATGAGTCGACTACCACACAATTACCGTGCGCCACCGATAGTAATAATGATACCGTTGAGGATGAACAGTCAGACGCGAACGTCGCCAATGACTACGACGCCGAGCGCCGCGACGCTCTCTCGCGATGGTCCATCGTCAGGAAACTTGGGCTTGCGCGTCGTCCATGCACCGCACCATCCACAGGATAGTGTGGATTCAGGTAGATACATTCATTACAAATCCTAGCACAAGCAAGTCTAACGTACTGATTCTTTACTATTTTAAATGCCCCCGAACAAAATTTATCCTATTTAGCCAATGCAACATGCGATAGTAAGGAACACGAGGGTTGATTTCTTTTCTGGTTACAATATTCGTCCTTAAAAAAAAAAGCGTCTTCTCATTAAAGAACTTCCAACCCCTATAGATAAAATGCTTTAGAAACTTTGGATATAGGGAAGAGGGATGCTTTTCAGACTTGTGGATTCAGGTAAATGCTTTCATAACAAATCCTAGCACAAACAAGTCTAACGTACTGATTGTTTACTATTTTAAATGCCCCCGAACAAAATATATCCCATTTAGCCAATGCAACATGTGATAGTAAGGAACACGAGGGTTGATTCTGTTACTGGTTACAATATTCGTCGTTAGAAAAAAAAGTCTTCTCTTTACAGAACTTCCAACCCCTATAGATAAAATACTTTAGAAACTTTGAATATAGGGAAGAGAGATGCTTTTCAGACTTGTGGATTCAGGTAAATGCTTTCATAACAAATCCTAGCACAAACAAGTCTAACGTACTGATTGTTTACTATTTTAAATGCCCCCGAACAAAATATTATCCCATTTAGCCAATGCAACATGTGATAGTAAGGAACACGAGGGTTGATTTTGTTACTGGTTACAATATTCGTCCTTAGAAAAAAAAAACGTCTTCTCTTTACAGAACTTCCAACCCCTATAGATAAAATACTTTAGAAACTTTGAATATAGGGAAGAGGGATACTTTTCAGACTTGTGGATTCATTTAAATGCTTTCATAACAAATCCTAGCACAAACAAGTCTAACGTACTGATTCTTTACTATTTTAAATGCCCTCGAACAAAATATATCCCATTTAGCCACTCCGATATGTGGCACACGAGGGTTGAAGTTGCTCCTGGTTACCCTATTTGTCTTTAGAAAAAAATGTTACACTTTTACATATCTTCCAACCCCCATAAATACATTATCTTAGAAACTTTGGAGATGGAGTAGAACTTTGGCTTGCGTGTTGTTTCACTGTCCAGAGGATATAGTAGATTCAGGTAGATACATTCATAACAAATCCTGAAGCTGATTTTTCACTTTATTAAGTGCCTTCGAGCAAACTATATCCCATTTAGCAATGCGTTATGTAGAGTAAAGAACACGAGTGCTGTTTTTGCTTCTGTTTACAATACTCGCCAGTAGAAAAAAGATTTTCTCCTTATAAGACTTCCAATTTACACAAGTAACTTAACATTTGGATATGGGAGGGAGAGAGAATGAGAATATTTTACATAGGTACCTTATCACAAATTAATTATAGATATTATAGTAACCTCTACTTGGAGAAATTTATAATATTTTTTAGATCTTCAAATGCAGACATTTAAACGTTGTCTTAAACAACAGCAGAGAATTATTAAAATGTATAAAATTTAAACACAACCTTACCCAACCCTAACCCTTCAATTTCGCCATTTCCTACAATTCGTTTCAGTACAATTTCGTTCTTCTTTTGTACCTACTTATTACATTTTAGTATAATTAAAAGCGGAGTGCTACAATGTTTTTTAATGAATTTTATTAATGCACATATATGAATTTTCGTATTTTAGTTCAGAACAAATAATCTGATTCGTATACGTTTACTACGTGTTTATGGGAGTGAATAATTATTCATGTTGTTGTGGAAATTAGCACGGGAATTTGCGGTGTTTTATCTAAATTACTTTGGAGTTGAACATGTTCAATTTGGATACTTTAATTAAATGGAACTGGGCTGTAATTAAATATTACAAAATTAATTTCAACAATATATCCGTAGATACTGTTATGAAATATTAAACAGATAATTTGAAAACATAAGGTGCTGATTTGATTTAACCAATGTTTTCAACTTTTTGATAGATAAATTCAAGAAGGTCATATATACTACAATGAATAATCTATTTATAGTAATTGTACAGTTTCAGTAAGTTAAAATTTAACATCAATAGTTTAAACCATGACAGGAAAGCCAATGTTTTTAGAATGGTATTTGACAGCTGTCAAATTTGTGAGGTTAGGCGTACATGGATATTAGAAGCGTCGATGTTTTTATAACGATATATGTATAAATATGAGTCATTTCCTTTTTAATTAATTAGAATTTTTAAACTTAAATATTATTTCCTTTGGCTTTCGGTTTGTAGATTATAATTTCATTTCAATTCCAAGAAAATTAATCAGATTTAATAGCCGGAAACTACTTATTCCGTTTAAATATTAATAAAAAAAAAGTCAGACTAACTTAATACTGTGAGTTACCATTAGCTTTTAATTTCACTTCCGATTTGACCTTTTGCCCTATTACATAAAAACGACCCGTTTGATAAATTCTGAGTTTAAAAGGAAGATTTTTAATCCACTTAGTTCTTCCCGTTAAATTATAATGCTTCACTTTTCTCTTTAATTTTCCGCTCGGGTGTTCAATTTTAGCAAACACTTCTGCGGTTGGGAAAATTTCAAAACTTGAAAATTTAATTAAACAAACGATGTTTTGCTCGCGTTTAAAAGTGATGTTGGTGGGAGGGAACTAAAATAATTCTATAGCAAATGTGCAATAATTAGATTTGTGTAATTGAACCAGCGGAACCGTAATCAAGTTATATTTTCTGTTAATCACCCACCAGTTCAGGGAACTGGAAGGAGTCATTTTACTGCAACTTGCGATGCATTAAAATCCATGAAGAATTTAGTTATTTATCTGGAATTATATATGAAATGATTTTCAAATCAGTGGGTGTTCTATAAATGTTTCATAAATATATCAAGTTTAAAAGTTTCCTGGTACCCACTGCGTTTATTAAAAAATAATCAGTTAAAATATAAACCAGAAGTTTTGCAAAGGCTAGAGAAAATCTTTATGTTTTTTTTTAATTCTAGTGTTTTACTGAAATCATTTTATTAATTTATGTTGGATGTCTTTTGATATAAATACATAAATAAATTATTTATTTAATCAGTATAAAGTTATGCGTATCATTTTAAAAACATTCATCCTTTCTTTCAGTGCCCACAATCGTCGTGTATCATGGATACAGCTTGAAACCAGGTGAGGGCTTCCAGAGGAATCTCCCTAAAACCCAGCTGCATGAAGGTAGGATTTTCATATTATTTATAGGTTTTCTCTTAATCTTTATTGTAAAAGAAAACACAATGTTTTAGGAATTTGAAACAGAATTCTTACATTTGAAATTCTGTACTTTTATCCTTTCTAATGAGAAGATTTTTAGCTTTCTAAGTCTGCAGGTTTATTAGAATTTTGGTGATAAATAAATTTCAAAATTAATATAATTTGGACACTTATTTTTGAGGTAAAAATAATTTAACATTTAATCCACTTTGTAATTAAAACTTCTTACAGCAAAACGTAAAAAGCAGGGATATTAGAGTTCAAAAAATTGACATACCTATTCTTTTTAATATTTCCAAGAGGGAATGGCTTCTATTACACCCCTAAGCCATTTTTATTTCAAAACTTTCACATAAGAATTTCGTTTTTTTAAATGTTTTCTAGGATTTTTTCGTTTTTTAATCTTCTAATAAATTTAGAGGTCGTCGAGAATGTTAAATATTTTCTCGATAGTATCATACTTTTAATGAGCTTTTAGTTCTTTAACCAAAAGTTTACCTTATTTTAATCAGGTTCTTTTAAATTTACATAATAAAAATAAAAAAAGATGGAATGACAATGCGTCACATTGTCCTTAGTACCCTCTCCCCATCTCCTTAGTCGAAGATTCGAAACCATCTGTTTAATTTAAATATAAAGCGTTATCCCCCAGCATTAATTTATCTTATTCACACTTCGGCCGACACGAAAATTGCGGAAATCAAATATCATTTGCATTTCCCAATGTTATTAAAGACCGCAGAGAATCCAAACTTCCCCCATCTTATTCGAAAAGCGCCCATTCGTGGTTTTTATTCGACTTTTCGTCTAGTGGCGTATTTTTAACTCTGAACAAAGACAGAGAAAGAGAGACGCTCGATTTAACTCGAAGCTTTTTAGTAACTTTGTTTTTAAAATAAAAACGTTGGAACAATTTGTGATTCTTTGTTGTTTTACTTTAAGCCGTCGTAATGTGCTTTGCTAACTAGTTTCTCATATTTATTTAATTGAATATTTTAAGAGAAATACATTTTTGTAAATATTTACTTACTATAATAGATGTTACATGTCGTTCTGAAAATATTTCCCTCTGAAACCGTAACCTAACTCAACCTGAACGAATAATATTGACAGGTGCTACATATCATTCTAAAGACATCAGTATCATCGCTACAATTAGGTAACATAAAGCCTTTAAGGGTAAACTAGAAATACTTTTAATGCTGTTTTATATACCTATAATTTGAACCTTGCTTGAGACCTTAACATTTTGGAACGGTAAATAATTAGGTACTACTAGCAGCAATACCCGGCGTTGCCCGGGTAGGAATATATAACACGTTTGATGGAACATTCTCGAATATTCGCGAATTTAGAACTATCCAGAACAACCCATAATGATTCAAAACATTTTATAACTTTTTTTAACATTCTGAAACATTCTTGAATGATCTTCAAGATTCTGGAACATTCTTGAACATTGCCAAATCATTCTTAAATGTTATAATAAAACATTCTTTTACTTCTTAGAAAATATTTGAACTGCCTGTAACATTATAAAAAAATCTGCTTCATTCTCATCCCCACTCCGTGCTTTTTGCTGGGTGCGTAGTGACATCAGTAGACGCCTGGCGGGGATGACTAATCGATTGATAATAATTGATCAGTTATCGACCACTGAGAGTTGAAGATTATTACATTACAAATATCGCTATTAAAAAATAGGGGTTGGCGGTAGAAGGATGAAAATTAAGGGTTGTATGTATTTTTTAATGCCAAATCATAAAAAACTAAAGATAAAAAAATTATCCAAAAAATAAAAAGTTAAGGATGTACAACTCTTATCACTTAGGGGTATGAAAAATATAAAGTAGCTGATTCTCAGACCTACTCAATATGCGTATAAAATTTCATAAAAATCGGTCAAGCCGTTTCGCAGGAGTATGGTAACTAACATTGTGACACGAGAATTTTATATACTTGATTTATTGTTTTGTTTTGTTTTGTTAGCTTTAGTCTCATTGTAGTTTGGTCCACAGTAACGGAACAATTTTGGTTTTAAAAATATCAAAGGGAGGCAATAGCAATAACGTGAATATCATCTAGGTAATTTGGTCTATTTAATCAGAAGTCCGCCGCAGTATATGCATAATAAACTGTGCAGTTGAAATTGGTTTCTCTTTGTGCCCACAGCGCGGACATGCTGAAAACGTAGGAAGGAGTACCTACAACATGTTTGTAGTCGATGACTTTTCAACATTAATTCACCGCACATTTAATCCCAATGGTCTTTGTACTTTCAGGGGTTGAAATATACTAAAAGATTAAAAGGTTTGACAACTTAGGGACATTTTAAGCACATAGGATATTCTTAATAAAGGGCCAGTTTATTTCGAATTCTCAATATTACGTTACTTTTTAAAACAATGCTGCAAGTTATGTCTTGGAACTGTTTGCCCACTTCTGATCTGTATGGTATTGTTAACGTTAATCAATTTGTTTTCGCTAATTCCATATCGGTTACGGTTTATTTATAAATAAAAAGAAAATGGAAATGCATGAAGAAATTCTGAAACCCATACGATTGATTTTTATTAATTGCAAAAAATTTAATCAACTTTAGACGACGAAATGTTTTTTTTCAGTTGACGGCAATTTTTGGTAACGTAATTTTTTGCCTTTGAGTTTATGATAAATTTGCCAGGGTTGTTCTTCATATCCTGTAATTTTATTTCTCTCTCCGGCCCCATATTCTTCTGAAATTTGAGCTCAATCGTGTAATGGAAAGTGGGTATAAGATCGATCATAAAAAATTAGATTGTTACTTTTAGGCGGAGATGAAACTTGTTATAGTGCAAATATTTGAATTTTCAAGTGTGTAATTCCATATTTTTAAATCAATTGGGTACAAAAAATGTTTTAACGTAGTTTTTTTTCCAATATGGTCACTTTCCCTTAAGGTATACCATTATTAATTGCCCAAATAAGAAGAGGTGGAGATTTATGAGTTCAGGTTTATCAAAAATGTGATGATATATTTTGTCTTTTAATTTTAGCTCAAAAAAGGACCAAAAATTGATTTCTTTTATTTTCTGTCTGATACAGACTGATTTGTATATAAAAATGAAAAGCAGCACGATGTCGAGACGTGCTGGTTAATCTATACTAATACCTACTAGCAGCAATGCCTGGTGTTGCCCGGGTAAAAATATATTACACGTTTGATGGAACATTCTAGAATATTCGCGAATTTAGAACTAGCCAGAACCTCCCATAATGATTCAAAACATTTTCTAACTTTTTTTAATATTCTGAAACATTCTTGAATGATCTTCAAGATTCTGGTACATTCTTGAACATCGCCAAATCATTCTGAAATGTTATAATAAAACATTCTTTTACTTCTTAGAACATATTTGAACTCCCTGTAACATTCTAAAAAAATCTGCTTCATTCTTATCCCCACTCCATGTTGTTTGCTGGGTGAGTAGTGACATCAGTAGACGCCTGGCGGGGATGACTAATTGATTGATAATAATTGATCAGTTATCGACCACTGAGAGTTGAAGATTATTACTGTACTAATATCGCTATTAAAAAATTGGGGTTGGTGGTAGAAGGATGAAAAGTAAGGGTTATATGTATTTTTTAATGCCAAATCATAAAAAAATAAAACCGATTTAAATAAAATTTGGTACAGAGACATAGGCTACTTTTTAATCCGGAAAAGTAGTTATAAGGGGTCGAAATGGGGATGAAATTTTATATGGAAATTACGTGATTTTCAAAGCTAGAAGCCTTCTGGGGTTTTACGTTTTAATACATATAAGTTACTTCTAAGTCTGACTAATACATATATCTTTCGAACAAATTTTAAATAAGGAATATTTTTGAGTTTTAAAAGACAATTCGCTTCATTTTTGTTCTTTATTTATTTCTCAAACTGCCCATAATTCTTACAGAAACTCAAATGTCCAAAATTGTAAAGATTATACATTTTTTTGGTTGTGTGATTAAGGAACGTTTGCCCACTTCTGTACGACTGACTAATAACGGAAACATGACGACGTTTTAAACGAATTGTCGTTTCCAGCGGTTCATTTCACCTGTTGTTGCTGTTGGCCTGGGGAAGTTTAAAAACATTCTCTTTCTCACTCCAACGTCCATCAGTAGGTACACTCGTCACTGTGTCGTTTGCATTTTACTTCGTTTAGCTGCGGATTAAAAGACGAGAGACATTACTCACCGAAACAACAAAGGGAAGTTATTCCGGAAATTAATTCAGCCGTCTTGTTGTTTGTAAAAAAAAATGGCGACACGCCATTACCGCTAAGCTCTGGTTGTATAAACTCGTTTTCTTGACGCAAAAATCACCACCGCACCGTACCGCACCGTCTTGTTTTTCCCCAAATTTTATAACGTGGGTGCCCACCCTAAACGTTCCAGAAGCTTATAATTCTTTGCTTTATCTGTGTACCTATTGGTAGCGATGTTTGTTGATATCAGTGTCAAACTGAATAAATCTGCATTAAGAAAGAGTATGGAACGATGGGTCACCCGGTCCTTGTTAAATTTTTATGAAATTATTGGGCAAAAAAGTTCTTAATTACTGTGTCTTTAGTAAGATCATGAGTGGTATCAAACGATCAAGCTATATGGGTTGAAACCCAAAAACATCCAAAAATCTCATCGCCTAAAACATTTCCTGTTTGAAAACATTGTGACGTTGTTACATTTTATTGCAGTTTCCCATCTATAATTCCAATACTTTTTTAATAAATGTAAAACTTAAAACATTTCCCAGGGCACTTTAAACATCAACTGTGCTTTTTTTGCACGATCCTGGTATCTATGAAAGTACCAACATCAAAACTGTATAACCAGCGAGTTATATAGAACTTTATTAGATATTTATTCATTGTGAACAGGAGGTACACATTGATAATTAATATTCTAAACACAAAATAAATATTGTAACGTCTGAACGAATCAATATTACATTATTTCCTTCCTCACCTACCCTAGAATTCTAGAATATTTAGCCCAAATGTTTTATATACAAACGCGTAAATTAACGTGATATGAAAGTATTTCCATCTATCTATATTATATCTACAACTGTTGCACCATTCTCTTCGTCTATAAATTCACGTTTAATTTAGTTAGAGGGCGACTTTTGAGAATTGTAAAATTTTACTTCGGCAGGTGGCGCTCAATCTAATGTAATGAGCGGATGATGAAAATACCGTGGATTATTAAACATTCAAAAACAATAAAATATATTTAATGTTTATTTAATATGTACAAATTTAAATAAATATCACTCTTCCTACAACAGACTTCGTAGACTATCATTAATTTAAACGAAGGTAAATATATGTATACTTTACTTAGTAATGGTGAAGGAAACGAATTACCGACGTCATTGAATAGAATAGGGTAAGGTATCTAAATAGCTTTTTGCGACACCATTTCGCAGTGTTTCCAGGGAAAGCTTAAGCCTCTCCTCTTTCAAATAAACGTCGGAGAAAATAAGATCAGAAGCAAGCCGTTTAGTTTAGGAGCTTTCGTTATTTCAGAACAAACGGAAAACACGTCCGCTCTACTCGTTCTCGTAAAAAGCTTCTAAACAATTTGGCAAACAAATTATCGCAGAAAATCTTTTTGGACGCGAAATTAACTTGAATAAAAACGTCCAAATTGGAAATGTACGAAAAATGTGTAGGTGGTATGTTTGTAGTTTTTACCTTGCAAAAAAAAGTTAATATGACTATTCTTTGACTATTCAGGACCAATAAAATTTTCTCGAAATTCACCTTTTGATTTATAAGAAGTTTCAGTTGAATAAATTGTCAAGTTCTTAATAAAAAGTATTAATCATTTACATAACATGTAGCAATCTCTTTAGAACCTTCTCCCAAAATTTAATTTAAGCTTCCAAATAAAAAAAGAATCTTAATTATGTAAAATGAAATTAGATAATATATACAAATGAAGAACAAAAAAAATATTTTTTTATTCAAATAAAGGGGAACATTGACATACTACACTAGAAGAATGATGTGCTTTTCCTTATCCATTAAAAGTAGAAAAGAGAGAAAGAAACGGTTAGAGTATTTTGTCTCTGTCTGACGTTGTCTCATTGGTTATGAATAAACGCATGCGTGACTTCACAGCTAACGAGCCAATTAAAAACTATCAGACAGAGAGCAAATGCACCCATGATTCGCTGTCGTCTTTTTCTACTTCTTTTAGATGTTAAAAAACATATAATGTAATTAATATATGGATTAGATTGTCGACCACATAATAACAAAATTATTAAACATTTACGTAACATAAAACTATGTTTTTAGAAATCTCATTCAATATTTTGTTCAATTCCATCAATTAAGTTTTTACTAAAAATTTAAAATAAATTTCATTACGTGAAATATCAGAAATACGTATAAAAAACTAATATAATTTTATTCAAATGTTTTAATTGTTGTTTTGAGATGAATATAAAGAAGACATTGACATACTACACTAGATGGATGGGTGTTGTGTTTCTCGTCATCCATTAAAAGTAGAAAAGAGAAAAAGAAATGGTAAGAGAATTTCCTCTGTGTTTGACGTTTTCTTATTGGCTATGAATGAACGCATGTGTGACTTCACAGCTAATGAGCCAATTAGAAACTATCAGACAGAGAGAATACACCCTTGTCATTTGTCTCTTTCTCTTTCTACTTTTTTAAGGTAAAAAGAAGCACATCATCCTTCAAGTATACAGTTCTATGGCATAAAATCAGACAGAAAAAAATATACCTATGATTCGCTTTCGTCTTTTTTTACTTCTTTTATAAATCTCATTTCGTGAAATATCAGCAATACGTATAAAAAAAATTATATAATTTTATTCTAATGCTTTAATTGTTGTTTTAAGATGAATATAAAGAAAACATTGACATAGGTACTGCACTAGATGGGTGGGTGTTGTGCTTTTCCTTATCCATTAAAAGTAGAAAAGAGAGATAAAAATTATGAGAAAATTTTCTCTCTGTTTGACGTTTTCTCAATGGCTATGAATGAACGCATGTGTGACTTCACAGCTAATGAGCCAATTATAAACTATCAGACAGAGAGAATACACCCTTGTCATTTGTCTCTTTCTCTTTCTACTTTTTTAAGGTAAAAAGAAGCACAACATCCTTCAAGTATACAGTTCTATGGCATAAAATCAGACAGAAAAAAAATACACCTATGATTCGCTTTTGTCTTTTTCGACTTCTTTTATAAATCTCATTTCGTGAAATATCAGCAAAAGGTATAAAAAAAATAATAGAATTTTATTCTAATGTTTTAATTGTTGTTTTAAGATGAATATAAAGAAAACATTGACATAGGTACTACACTAGTTGGGTGGGTATTGTGCTTTTCCTTATCCATTAAAAGTAGAAAAGAGAGATAAAAATGATAAGAAAATTTCCTCTCTGTTTGACGTTTTCTCATTGGCTATGAATGAGCGCATGTGTGATTTTACAGCTAATGTGCCAATTAGAAACTATCTGACACAGAGAAAGACCCTTGTCATACGTCTCTTTCTCCTTCTACTTCTTTTAGATTAATAGAAGCATCAAGTATACAGTTCTATGACATAAAATCGTTTGAAAAGCTTTATAGAATTAAAATTACTAAAAGCAGACACAAATGCAGCAGTACACCGACTCCATTAAGTATGCATGTATATAATTTTAGAATAGAGACTAGGTATAGTATTATTTTTATCTATAAATAAATAATTCATAATATTTATCTTCGCGTGCCTACATAGGTACCTATGTGCGTTGTTCCGTGCACTATTCTAAGCATAAAAATACCCAGTAAGCATAAAATAGTTGAGAAATGGAGCTGTCCCTTTGGTTCCCTGGTAAATTTTTGATGACAGTGCTTCGTCATATCCCTATACGTACAGGTTCCTAAGTAAAGTTTCCTTCTTACTGCGTATTTCGTATGCAGATTGCGAGCTCTCTCGTTGCAAAATTTTAATATTCTTCGGCGGTTTAACATCTCTCTCTCTATATATCCTAATAAATATGAATTTATGAGGCCTTTGCCTAATGCACAATGTAACTCATTCCTGCTACTGCAGTAATAACGTCACATAAACAGAATTTATATCGGCGGATGAAGGTGTGTTCTTGTGGGTACGTGTACGACCCTAAACCCACCCTCCTACTATAAATGTTTGCACGAGGGTAAGTACTACAAACTACAGGATTTTCTATGTGGTTATCAAACAAAAAATAAAATTATTAAAAAAAATATAGTACCAGAATTTTTAAAATATCTGAGTAGAATATTATCAAACTTATTTTTTAATTATGAAATTTATTTAATAAATTTAACTTTCTATCGTAAAACAATTATTGCACTCAAAAATTCAATCTGTTTAATGAAACTGTAATAAGCCCGTGTTTTTCAATCGACAGATGAGTGAATTTTTCATGGATGAAAATGTTATCTGTCTATCCATATATATGGCTATATAAAGAGGCTACCTACGTACTCATCTATGTAAATGTGGGACCTGAATATGAAGACCGATTGGTAAATTGCATTCACTCCACTAGGCCCATTAATAATACCGATAACTATCGAGGCTCGAGAGACAGCAGCCTACCTGCTAGGAGCTCGCTTTTGCAATTTACTTAGTAAATAGTCTCTTGATTGAGTTGTTAAATTGATATTCCATTGGTTGGAATAATTGATTGGAGGTAACTCTATACCTGTACCTGCATTATGCTCCAGTCTGATCCACCGACACAACCTTCTGCTTATATTGCTAAACAAATAACATCATCACACTAATATTATAAAGGCGAAAGTTTCTGAGTGTGTGAGTGTGTATGTTTGTTACTTCTTCACGTCTAAACGGCTGGAGAGATTTTAATAAAATTTGGTATGGAGTTAGCTGACACCCTGGATTAACACATAGACTACGTTTTACTGCGGGAAAATATCTTATTCCCATGGGAAAATAGATGAAAATGAATTTGCGGAATATTATAAATGCGAAAGTAACTCTGTCTGTATGCTACACAATCTCGCCTAAAATTTACTGAAACGATTTAAATGAAATTTGGTACAGAGATAGTGCAGAGCCTGAGAAAGGACATAGGCTACTTTTTAATGCGAAAAAAGGGTTGTAAGGGGTTGAAATAGGAAAGTTTGTGCGGAAATTCCGTAATTTTTAAAGATAGAAACTTGAAGCTTATTTTTTAGGCTTTAGATTAGATATAAATAAATACGACATTCAATGTTTGATAAATTTTTCCCTAAAGGGGATAAAATTAGCCGATGAAAGTTTTTGTGTAATGACGTCGTCCAAAAAGCTTACGGCCCACAAAATTAAAATATTAAGTGTAAAAAGTTATTAAGGTTTTGTTTATTTGGATCAATAAAAGTAGTTGAATACTAAGCTAAATAAATTATAATTAAACGTTATTAATCTAAAATATTATAAATGCGAAAGTAACAGCAGTAGCATAGCTAGTTATTAATAAATATAACACCCTGACCATTAAAATTTATTGTCACTTTATTAAAAATTATTTTAAACTATTTCAAAAAAAAACATTGTCCAAAATAGTACAAATAAATTGCCTAATAAAAAGCAGCGACAAATCTCGGCCAAAAAAATAAATTTTTTTAAAATATTCAAATAAAGCTCATCTCATTACTCGATTATTACCAGAACTAATGTCTGGACCTGTATTGTGGTTTCCCGTATTAAAAAATAACATTATGCAGATTGTGTCTACATAAAAATTAATTATTTTTCGATCTTCATTCTTGATTCCATTAATTCACTTGATTTGATTGTGTTATGTGTATTTTATTGTTGAGCAATTCTCTGCCCGAATAAATACGAAACGTAATGTGGTCCAAAGTTCACTCAAACAACTTATTTGTCTTATTCGAAGAACATTAGGTGGCACTTGGATCCCGGATTATCTCGACGATATTCCGCCGATGTGTTCATGTTGCGAAGAAGACGATAATGCAATAATGATGTGCTCATTTCTTGCTCAATTTACGAATGTTACCAACGCAAAATTGTCCTCAAGGCGGCCCGAAATTGAGTTATAGTTTACTCGTGCGTGCTATACGATGCTTATGAGAAAAGAGCGGGAACACGGCCGCCCTGAGATATTGCATCAGTACGGATGCTTCAAAATTTGAACACGAAATTGCCTCCTATGTTGAGAGTGAGTGAGAGAGGGAGATAGGGAGAAGGGGGTAAAGGTAAGAGAACAACAAAGATGGCTGCATCGTATCTGTATTAGGGAGGAACGTAAAGTCGAAATAAATTAGGAACAGCGCCCCCATGAACCCTCGTCTTCGAAAATTTGAAGATGTATATATAGTAAAGCTGTCCGTTACGAAACGTTGCATAATTATATTCGTATGTGGTTAGTCTGAAGTTAAGGAAGTAATCGATACTATTATTTTTTTTTAAATGTGCAGGGGTTAATAACATTTGATTTAAAAATGGTTTGCTGTTAAAACTGTTATCACACCACACTAATATTATAAAGGCGAAAGTTTGTGAATGTGTATGTTTGTTACTTCTTTACGGCTAAACGGCTGGAGCGATTTTAATAAAATTTAGCTGACACCTTGGATTTACACATAGGCTACGTTTTACTGCGGGCGAATATCTGATTCCCATAGAAAATCGATGAAAATGAATTCGCGGAATATTAAAAATGCGAAAGTAACTCTGTCCTTTTGCTACACAATCTCGCCTAAAATTTACTGAACCGATTTAAATGAAATTTGGTACAGAGATAGTCTAGAGCCTCAGAAAGGACAAAGGCTGCTTTTTAATGCGAAAAAAGGGTTGTAAGCGGTTGAAATAGGAAAGTTTGTGCGGAAATTCCGTAATTTTTAAAGATAGAAGCTTGAAACTTATTTTGTAGGCTTTTGATTAGATATAAATGAATACGACATTCAATGTTTATAAAAATTTTACCCTAAAGGGGATAAAATTAGCCGATGATAGTTTTTGTGTAATGACGTCGTCCAAAAAAGCTTACGGCCCAGAAAATTAAAATATTAGGTGTAAAAAGTTATAGAGGTTTTGTTTGTTTGGACAATAAAAGTAGTTGAATACTAATCTATATAAACTATTTTAAACTATAATTAAACTATATTAATCTATAATATTATAAATGCGAAAGTAACTCTGTCTGTCTGTGTGTTACGCAATCACGCCCAAACTACTGAACCGATTTAAATGAGAATTTGGTACAGGATAGATAAGTAGATATAAAGCTAGAGTTTTGAAACTTATTTTTTAGGCTTTTCATTAGATAAAAATACGACATTTAAAGTTTGTAAAAATTTTACCCTAAAGGGGGAAAAAAATAAGGAATGAAAGTTTTTGTGTAATGAAGTCGGCAAAAAGGCTTACGGCCTAGAAAATAAAAAATATAGAAGAAAAAAAATTTAAATGCTGCCTAAAGTCACTATTCCACGCAGACGAAGTCGCGGGCATAGCTAGTAACAAATAATTGATTATCCAGGCAGATCTGGAAGGCGAGGTTAATAATTTTATGGCTAATAGAAATTGTACACCAGTGTGCAATTTAATTAAATCCAGTACAGATAATGATTAGTGAATCAAAGATAAAATTCTTTCTCTGGCTTTGTTTTATTGAAATGTAATCGAAATAAGGCTTCTCTACTAAGTTGAGGTAGATAGGATGATGAAACCCTTGCACTCTGTTTTCACAGTAATATTGCATATTTATGAATTCTTCGTGGAAAAAGTAGCTACAGACAGTATCCGATATGAAAACACTCCTTATGATTTTGTTATTATATTCTGGGGAAACTTTGAATATAAAGTTGCTCGTTGTTATCAGAAACCGTTTGAAATAATTATGCTGAATTCGCAGGGGTTTCAAGAAAAATAAGAAAACAGTATTTCAATTTAACAAAGTAGATTCATTAATAAAGCTTTTTAAAAAGTGCAAGACGTTATGAATGTTTTTCTTTAAGTTTATGTAATAAAACATTTTATTAGTAATAACAACAAATTAACTAGAATAGACCATGTTGTAAATATTTAAACATTCAATTTAGGAGTAAATACTCTCTCGTCTGATGAAGCAAAGTTTTGCGAAACATTAGTTACGATATTAAATAAAGTTTTGTGAACATTTCTCGTTAATTTGTTATTATCATTTTAATGAATTTTCATCAAGTAAAGGTCGAAACTATTCAATTTATAAAACATTTTGATACAAAAATACTTTAATGGAACTTCATAATTTTCATGATACATATATTGAAAAAAACAATAATTTTATTGAGAAAAAATATGAAACAAAACATTTTTTTATGTTTTCCTACACATAAAACATTTGAGGGCAACATTATTAAAGAAAATTATTTTGATTTTTTTAAATCCTTAGAATGTCTTGTTACTCTCAAAATTTTATTTTTAATACTTTCAACTGTTGAACTATTAAAAGTCTTCTTCTCATTGTTTTTGTTGTAGGTACTTATTCGAGAAAGTTATTCGTTAAGTATAAACTGTATTATGAATAACTAATTGGCAAAAATATTTAAAAATCTCATGACCTCATATTCTAAACTACCAAGATTCTGAAATACCTCTAACACATGCATACGTTGCTTTTCGTTCAGAAACTACTGTTAATTATTATTTAAAAGCCTCGCCTTCATTTCTTCCTTGCCTTTTCAAGATTAAGTTTGAAAAAAACTTTTACCTTTTACCCTTGTTTTACCGTTTACTTGCCAGTCTTTGGATTGGTTGATTGATTCTTTTATTCCTTATTGGCACTGAATTGCGTATGTACTTATTAAAAATTTTAGGTTAACATATTAATTTACTTGTTGATATCATCTTATTAAAAATTTTTTGTTACAAGATGAGATATGTGTTATGCTCATGTATTCCATATAGACTTATTCAGTATTACATGATTATGTATACATATATGTAAAGGAATATAGCGAATGAGTGAGTGAGTGTTAGTAGCGAAATTACTTCATTATATTTCTAACGTGATCCAGCATCAAGGCAATAATGCCTGGAATAGAACAGAGCCCATTAAAGTGAGCATAGTATATGGTTCTAGCAGTTAATTATCCCTTACAACTGCCAGTGTTTATTGTACACAATGTTGCTTTTAACGTATTGTATTTAAACTCTAGAAAGAATTTAATTTATATCTATAATATTAAATTACACGAGTGGTTAAGAAAATATTTTTTTCGATGAAATAGGACTCTCAGGATTATTTCAACTAATGGGAATAAATTACAGATTGTGGTGTTGACTTTTGATGGTTGTATGCTTTAGCACGCTAAACAGCAGAGGAAGAGTGTCGCAATATTTTATGTTAAACAGTCAAAATATTTCTATATAATATAATATAATTTTTGGGGTAATTGTAAACATGGCTTTATAAATATAATTTTCATTGGAATTCACGTTTGAAAGCGAATTATTCACTTTTGCCCCATTAAAAACCTTTATAAAGCCAGTACAAACAAGATGATTGTTCACATTTACCCTTAAGTTTTTGACTGCGGTAATAAGTGAAGGGATAATTGTAAACTTAAGTTCTTTTGCACAAAAAATCCGAATTTGCATATTTCATAACAGAAATTCACTTAAAGCCAAACAAGGACCTAAATTAATCATATAGTCGCCTAAATTTAACCTTCATCAAGATGCATCGAGCTTCAAAAGTCAAACTTCCAAAATCCTTCACAATTACCCCACCTGATTTAGTTCTCCAGCTTGGGGTGCAACATGTGGAACTTTGTTATTCTCCTCTTATATGTAACCATTCTTAGTTAAAATTTATTATTTATTTTCTCGATTTTTCACAAATATTAAGGTTTTCTTTTTCTTCGTTTTTTACAAGAAACGTTGAAAATTTTATACTGCTGAGTTGATTTGCTGGCCCATATATCATGGAATTGTGATATAGGTAACGAATTAAAGTTGGAAGTGTTGAATTCGAGTTTTCGTATTAAGAGTTATTTTTCAAACCGTCGGTGGCAGTTTCAGCTTCTCCAGTGGCCGAACTTTTCTTTTGATATATTATATAGTCAGTCCGGGGGTGGCAGGCGAGAGCTTGGCGATGGCATTCGGTTGCCGCACCTGCTTTTTGCCCCCGAGACGAATAAATTACTCGACAAACATAAAAAGGTGTCAGGTATGGCGTCGACTTTTGCCCTTCGGT
Organism: Agrilus mali; assembly: GCA_029378335.1. Classification (NCBI taxonomy): domain Eukaryota; kingdom Metazoa; phylum Arthropoda; class Insecta; order Coleoptera; family Buprestidae; genus Agrilus; species Agrilus mali. Next base: position 8,397,646 of record CM055663.1, on the reverse strand, counting down.
TCCATTTAAGCTCCACGACGCCAGGCGTCTCCGTTACCATCGACACCGTCGTCGACTCGGCAAAGTGATACCGTAATTTTTCATTCTCGGGGTGCCTACTCCTCATTTAATTATTTTTGTATAACGCCTCGCTTTTATACACTCGACACCACCAGACGCTCTCTCTGTATATAGTAATAGAAAAATTAAATGCTTAAAAAACACAAAATGCTAACAATTGTAGCAAAATTATGTCTGTGCGCTCATGAGATTCTGAAGTACCTCTACTTTTTAATGTGGAAAACATCCGAAAACAAACAAACACCCAAAATCCACAAGATGTTTAGAAACCTAAAACGCGTTTCAGCACACAAGGTGTTATCCCCAGTTAGAGTTTCTAAACGTTTTGTAGATTTTGGGTGTACTCCATTAATTTTTCTTATAAAACCCCACAAATTACGCCAACCACTAATTTATTCATATTTATTATGACAAAGGGGATTGTTTAATGTTTGTGAAAAGTTTTTAATTGTTTTGTGGCGACATAAATACTTCATAATCATAATACTAGTAATCAATTTATACGAGCGAAGTTTAGTAATAATTTTGTCCGTTAAGCAGAAACTAGAAGACATCAAGAGACGTCGTAAAGACTGTTGGCAATATAGGGGTTGCCCTTATAACAAAGTCTTATTCCGAAATAGAACATCTTTAATATCTCATAAAGTTGAGCTTGAAATATCATTTCGGTGTAGTAAATGAAACAATTTGAATGTTAGTCTCGAAGTTTGCAGTTTTATTAGGTAGGTAACTAGGGCCCAAATGGAATCAAGTATGGACTGGGAGGAAAATTGAAGTAAAACATTTTCTGAAAAAAACTTGACATTGAAAATGATAAGCATATTATAGATCAATATTTTTAATTGTTAATTAGTTAGTTATTCTTAATTATATTAGATTATTATTTCGCAGTAATAAACCAACAAAAGTAATAGCCGTAAGTAAATTCTAAACTCACCTACTGGGACACTTAAAAAATTCGGTTGTAACAATTTAATAATTTATTCTAAGATACGCACAAATTAAAATAATTTAATGAGATATTGTGAAGATTTCGAGTATTAAAAAAAAATTCTGATATTATTTTTGTTTTTTTCCACCTAATGGGTCAATTTATTTTATCCAGCAATGATATAAAATTAGGTAATTATCTTAGTTTTTATAATAGTAATTACTTTTCCGTAATGAAAGAAATTAATTAGATAATGTTAGCGTCTTGTCACAAAAAATGATGACAAACGATCGTCTTTGAAAAGGAAACAAGAAGAGGAATAAAAACAAATTTTTTTGTTTCCCCCAGGTTATTATTGCAATATGATTGTTTTCGGAAACGAAAAAGTCGAAATGTAACAGATGATAGGAAACAGAGAGCGCCTTAGGGAGGGGGTGAAATCAAACAGCACATATGATCATATGACAGGTTTCAGGGACGCAAGAACTTCATCCTTTTAAAGGGTAATCACTTTATTAGCAAACAACTAAATACAGTTACCTAATAGTCCTGAAACTTTAACATGTATTATATGTCAACTGTAGGATTATAGAAGAACATTATTTACTGAATTAAATTATGTATGTTTAAATATTATTTGGCCTACAATTTGACTTCAGCTAGTATTTTAACGTGATGCAATATCTCCGCAGGACACTCGACAATGTCACAGTCATAGTCATTCCATTACACAACTTTCCTTAAAATAACCCGCACGATTCTCTTTAATATTTTAGCTCATGTTCGTCCTAACTGATCGAGTGGAAAATAATCAAAGAATTGTACATAATTTACAATAAAAATAAAAGCCTGGGCATAATTAAGAATAACAATTTTTTAAAAAAATATCAACGAAAAAAATATGCCTATTCAAAAGTGGCTTTTGTTTAAAATTTCATTTTTGAATACTTTTTAATGCAAATATTCCATTACCTAACATAATTTTAACGTATATCAAGCTAGCACGTTAAAGTTATTTTTCCGATTTCTGACTTGCACTATAATTTGTCGCTAATTTGTTACCAAATCCAAAAATTTGTCGCTTGTGCCGTTTAGCCATAATCAGCTGGTATGTTAGCTTGATAAGTGAAAAACTACTGGAAAACCATCAAACAATTAATCATGGACTTCTTTGTTACATTTGTTTTAAGAGTTCAGATTTATTTACCAATAGAGTTTGATAGTTTTTCAGCAGTTTTTCGCTTATCAGCTGGAGAAAAGACTAGCGACAAATTCGTTGAATGTGTCATCTTTCAGCGACAAATTATGGCCTTTATAGTAATATCCTACGACATTTCATTTTCGAGATACGCTTGATATCAAGCTAACATACCAGCTGATTATGGCTAAACGGCACAAGCGACAAATGTTTGGATTTGGTAACAAATTAGCGACAAATTATAGTGCAAGTCAGAAATCGGAAAAATAACTTTGTCGTGTTATATATATATACGCATAATTTGATACCAGATGTCTGAATTATTATATCATTTTACATAAAAACTAAATCGTCCAATTTTTTCTAAATTATCTAAATTATTATTTTATTTAAAAGGAGATTATTGTTCAACTTTTTCCTGAATAAACAGGGTATAAATTTTATATCACTTGATTTTAAAAATTATTGTTTGGGGTGTAAGTATATATATTTTTCATTTTCCATTTAAATATATATAAAAAAAAGAAAATAGGTACATTTTTGGTGTATACATTACACGGTAAATAACATTTCCTTATTTTGATTCAAATAAGTAACAATTGTCCTTTTTCACATCTCTAGCACTCTATTGTAAAGTAATAATTTCAGCTGTTTTTTTGCCAGGATACATTTAAAGGTCATAGTATCTCTCGAGCTGTTAGTTTAATTGTGACCGTGAACTCGTCAAGCCGTTTTGCTGTTTATTTCACGTTTTGTGTCCTTCGTATTAGTAGTCCTTTCTGAATCGAAATATTAATTAATTTTACTAAGTAGTATTGTAGTATTGTGCATATTTGGTACATTGTGATGATTACAAAACAACAGTTTGCTTTTAAAAGTGAATAAAGTGGTTGACAATTATACCTGTAACGTTTTATGAAAAATTCTCAACTTAAAAGGTTGGCTTTTCGTAAATATTTATTCAGAAAACAGGATGTACTTTCAATTTATAAAAACAAAAGGATTTGTAACGTAATGTGTTCAGTGTTTTAATCTCGTTAAGATCCTTTTTATTACTTATGCATTGACAAAAAGAATAGATAACATTTGATAACTAATTATTATTTTAATTTATTACGTTCAGTATAGATAAAATGTTTTATGTATAATTTGTTTTTCTATTCTTTACAGAAACAACCAAGGATGAATTAATTGGTCCTTTCATCTTTTCGGTCCTTTTGGGTTGGACCTTGCCATTTTTTCTTGAAGGTTGGAAAATGGATTATTCGGGAGATTAAATCCTCATCTGGTTTTTATCATTAATCGGTGTATTTGTAATATAAAAGCAAAGGTGGGTTTATTGAACAAAAATTTGACTCATATCATTTATTAATTAATTTATTTTCCATTGACAATAAAATATTTTTATATTTACATCTACTTCATACACTTGTATGTGTGTTATCAATTTTTTTAACTATTTTTTTTAACTTGTTTATTTGAATTTCTAGCTGTGTATTTTTTTCTTAAGATCAGATAATACTTACCTAAATACGTAATCTATAAAATATAAATTAAACTTAGAAAATTATTCCTTAAGGACAAGGTCAAAATAAACCCACTTTTCAAAATAGAATTTATTATAATGAAATATTTAAGTATATAATAATTTATTTTGTTACAATATTTAGATAAATATTAATGTATACATATTTTAAGAGTTAATTTGTCATACATATACATATGATAATATTTATTTGAAATATTTAAGGATATAGGAGGTTAAGTAATTAGTTTTAAGATTTCTATCAAATATTTACATTTATTTGCTGTAATAATAAACTGTGGGGAACGGGGGATTTATAGTGGGGAGAAAATGAAGGTGTGGAGGTTGTAAAAGTTTGAGTTGAAAGAGAGTGTGAAAGGTTAGAAGGGTTGAAAATAATGGTGAGAGAACGAGGGTGTAGATCAGAATTTTGAGTGAATATGATAGGGTAAAAGTAAAGGGTATGCATGAAAGTGTGAGAAGATAGTGGTGAACGTATAGGAATGCTAGTATGATTGGGAACTTGTGAGAGGGTAAGAGTGGTGGTGAAAGTAAGAGAAAAAGGGATGAGGGAGTATGAGAGAATAATAGTAGGAAAGCAAGGAAGAAAGTGAAAATGTACGATTGAATGTTTAACTGGAAACTTGTAAGAATATAAGGGTGGTGAACATTGGAGTCTGACTGAGAACTTGTGAGAGACTAAGGCCGTTTTCTGACTTGTCGGTGTAGCAGCGGTGCGGTACCGAAGTGGTTGGTACCGAAACGATTCCGCGTTGCTTGCATTTACACATCTATCGGTATGTTTTCGGCATAAAACGGAGCAGAACCGCTTGTACCGTCACAAGAAGATGTCGTCCTCCTTGAGTGATGAAGATATTGTATGATGTCTCATGCAGTAATCCCGAGCGGCTACTGGACGTTTCTACCGCGATGCAGTATACCGAACCGATATCACTCCTCTACCGCACGTGCCGCACAAGTCAGGAAGACCGTATTGAAATATAGGTGCTCAGTAAGCATTCGGTACCGCGTATACCGAGCATACCGATACCGCACCGCTGCTACACCGACAAGTCAGAAAGCGGCCTAAGTAAAGTGTGAAAGTAAGGGTGGTGATAAATGTCAAAGAATGTGAGAATGAGAGGGTAAAAATATGAAAGCAAAGGTAATGGTGAAAATGAAATTATGAAAGTGGAATGAAAAGAGATGCATGTATTGTATGTGTACGAGTGTGAATGAAGAACGTCCATTACCGTCAAATATTTACATATTTGAGGGCAAGGGATGTAAGAGAATGTGAGAGGGAGAGTGTTCGCATAAATGAGATAAAGAGGGAGTGTTCGTACGAATGAGATTGTGAGGGTGTTTGTGAATGGTAGGATGTGATTGATGTACATTGTACATCCTTCACCCTCTAATATACATATATTTGAGGGTGAAGGATGTCAAACTATTTGAGTGGGAATGAGTGCGAATAAATGCTGTACATCCCTTTCTATCCTCTCATATACACACCCACACAGGTGTATGCATCTTTGGGGATGGAAAGAGGTGCACGAAATTGAAAGAGGAGTGTTTGTTTGATTGATAGTGCGAATGGTGTGAATCCCTTTTCACCCTCACATATACACATGCTCTAGGGTGTATGTATATGTGAGGGTGAAAGGAATGGACGCGTTTGGTGTGAGTGGTGTACACCTCTCTCCACACCCCCACAAACACCCACCCATCCACTTGAAGGTGACTGGGTGTCTGTGTGGGAGTGGAAATGGGTGTAAAGGAGTGAGTGGGGTGCAACCCTTTCCACCCCACAAACACAAAACACCAGAAACCAGGCGGTGTTTTGTGATGAAGTGGGGTGGAAAGGGGTGTACCAGGGTGCAGGAGAGAGTGAGGGGAGGGGGCGAGGGGCGGGGGGGAGAGGGGAGGGGGGAGGGCCGCAGGGAGGGAAAACAATAAAAGAGAGAATACCAGACACTGTTTTATTTTTTATACAATAAAAAAATTTTTCACGCCTACCAGGTTTCGCCTGAACGTTTTTGTTATTCGACGACCGGCCGGGTCCAGGCCCGGAATTGGAGGAGTCCAAATTCAAACTCGAACTCCCCAACCCCCAGAATTCGAAATTCCCGTGATGCCAAGTCCTGAAAACCCCGGAATGCGAATAACAAAGACCTCAAAACACTATTGATCCCCATTTTGGGGTCAATAGTGTGTTGAGGCTTTGAGACCCGAATTCCGAAGTTTCCAAAACTCGGGACCTCGGAAATTCCGAGGTTCCGGGTGTTGGAGGCTTCGAAGTTCGAATTCGAACCCTTCCACACACTCCCGGAACACTCGCGGCACTCCCGGTTAAAGTCCGCGCGACTTACGAACCATCCTCTCGGTGGATGACGGAAAAGAACGGCAGGGACGTCCAAAAGATGAAGTCCAATGGATGTCCAGAAGTAGAAGCCCCTGATGATGGTCCTACAACAAAAAACATAAGTGTTGTTACTATTTAAATATAAAAATAAAATAAAATAAACAAAACTAAACAAAATAAATAAAGTAAAGTGTTAAAAAATCTTTACATTTTGGGGGGGGGGGTGTTTTTATGCTTGGGTGTAAAAGTTTTGTATGCACATATTTGCATATTTATGGTATGGATGTAAGGTGGTATGAGGGAGACGTGCCTTCATGATTAGTAGTTAGGGTGTACAAGTATAAATGTTGGGATGATAATAATGGACATCTTCGAAATATTTGAGGGTGGAGGCCTGAGGAGTATGAGAGAGGCGTGTTGGTACATGTAAATAGAAAGGGTTAGTTTGTATTAATGTTAGGATGGGAATAGAAAGCATTTTCACCCACAAATATGAGTATTTTTGAAGATGGAGGCGTAAAGAGTGTGATATAGGGATTGTTTAAATAATTTGGCGGAAAGGGTGTTTATTTTAATGTTACGGTGAGAAAAGGACATTTTCTACTCTCAAATATATTCATATTTTTGGTGGAGGTGCAGGTAATGTTAAAGAGACGTATTTGTATGATTGGGTAGAAAGGGTGTGTTTGTATTAACGTTAAAATAAAAATAAGGACATTTTTCAAACACAAATATGAGTATATTGGAGGGTGAAGGCGAAATTTTTATTTTGGAAGTTTAAATAAACATTGTATGGACCGAAAAGCAATTAATAACAAAACTCACCATTCAGACGATTGGTCGACTTGGTCAAATCTTCATCCCCAGCACTGGCGCTCCACTGAATATTCACGAGAATTCCGGTAGGATAGCGGAAGTATCTGAATAAAAAATCATTATGACCCTTAAATAAAATTTACAAGTATGCCAAATAACCCAAAGAAATCGAATTTTATCCATTCGTTTATTTTATTTTATGTTATTATAAATTTTACAGTGAAAGTTTAAAGAAACATTTTCTTAACTCACCATTCAGACCAGTCCTACTTGATCAAATCTTCACTGTCAGAATTGGTATTTCACTGAGCATCCACAAGGATTCCGACAGGATAGCCGAAGCGCCTAGAACAATAAAAATATATTATTACTTTTACAGTCCTAGAATTTTGAAGTGTACCAGAAAAATCCCAAAAAGCGACTTTTTGAAAACTTATTAAAAATTAAACGACACCTTATACACATTTACAAAGTTTGGTTTGGAAGTTTTAAAATACACTTTATGACTTAAAGAGCAATAAATGAAAAACTCACCATTCAAACAACAGCCAGATTGGATTAAATCTTCACCCCTAGGATTGGTGATTCATTGGGCATCCACAGGGATTCAGAAAGGATAGCCGAAGTACCTAGAATAATAAAAAAGCACTATGTATTACCTTTACAATCCTATAACTTAGAAATGTGCCAGAAAATATCCCAAAAAAGCGACTTTTTGAAAATTTGTTAAAAACAAGCGGCACCTTATATATACTCACAAATTTTGGTTTGGAAGTTTTAAGATACATTTTATGACTTAAAGAGCAATAACTGAAAAACTCACCATTCAGAAGACAATAGCTTGACTTCATAAAATCTTCACCCTGAGGATTGGTGCATCACAATGATTCCGGTAGGTGGCTCAAGTACCTGCAAGAATAAAAACAATTATTATTACATGTACAACCCTTAATTGAAATGTCGACTTGTGCTTAAAAATCCCCAAAAAGTAAATAACTTTTTAAAAATTTAGTTAACTATTTGAATTACTCCGAAATACATTATTTTAAAATATGTATTACACAATCTTAACATCAAAACGAAGTATCATAAACCCAGTGCCCAAATAGGAAAAGGAAAAATTTACCATTGCCGTCAAAGTTCCAATCCGAAGATTCTCCTTAATGATTCTGGAAAGAAAAAAGTCCTCGATGACTGGGAAGAAACATATTCTCGGCAATTCCAGGAAGGAAAATCACCTCAATGATATTGGGAAGGAAAACCAGTAACATCTGTAACAAAACGAGATGCTGCGTGTACACTATTTCAATTTTCGACTACTTACAAAGAAGACTGCAACATATAACAAAAAAATAAAACACTTCTCATTTAATTTTTAACAGTTCTAAATAATTATACAAATACTGTTTAGTTTCCCCACGCAGAGAAAAAATATTTGGAAACTAAAGAAAAGAAGATCCGCATGATTTTAAAAAAATTGTTCCACAATATTTTCACATAATTATCGTTGAAAAACTCTAAAACAACTTAAAATTAATTTTTATTTTGATTCTTTAAAAAAACCTCATAGTATAAATATAGTTATTGGAACAGAAAATCACTTTAATCTGAACCATACACGTTAAATATTTTACAAAAAATCAATACCAAATTATTTAAATTTTAAATTAGGACATAACACACGCTCGTGCAGTTTAAAAGACTGATGGCGCGATCGACGAGCATAGTACGGAGAGAATTCGAACTAACACGTAGAATTGCCATCAATTCGAAAAAAATAAACACTAATCCTTGCTAATTAAAATAATGAAACAAAAAATATTGTAGAGTACAGAAAACGTCCACTGAAAAGTAATTAATTATTTTTGATGGGCTCACACACTACGATCCTTAGACCCTCTGAAAAAATTATTGACTTGTTTTTTACTTTAAACCTTACCCTGAATCCTTTATACCCTGTGCTAAATTAAGCAGCAGCATAACCTTACTCTAAATGTCTCACGGAATATAATATCAAAAATTATTACTGAACAAAGAAAACATTCACTGAATATTAATTATTGGGTTTTTAGTGGCTTTACACCCTATAACTATATAATCTTTAAACACTAAAAAATTAGTTGAGGTCTATAATCAGTACAATCATAAAAGTCTTTTTGGACAAATGAAATTTCCAGTTATTAAATTTCGAAAGACTTCACTTCGCACCTATAATTATTAATTAACCCTTACAACTTCTGTTAAATGATGATTAATATCGTGAACACATATCTGCTAATTGTTAATTGCTAAATTAAAATAAAAATTTTTTTTGCCATAAAACGCCAAATTGTACAGGTGCAAAACATCCCTCACCCCTGTGCGCTTATTTCAGCGAAACGTCGAAGCTAACCCGCCCCCAATCCCGTTTGCACGGAATTGAGAACTGGCTAACAACGATGAATCGGTGAAAGAAGAACACTACGATGCCGGATGTTTTAGGAATACGAGCACGCCACCGACAGTTTTTCGGATCCCCCTCTCCTTATAGTGAGTCACTTAGGCGCCATCATGCCCACCAAGGAGAAGGCAATCTTACGTCAACTGCCGAATTCCTATTTACCTATATACGCAAAGCCTCTCTTATACTCAGAAACTTGATCATAAGAACGGTGAGCGACAAACTTCGACGACTTTTATTAACAACAAAATTAAAAAAAAATAAGAGAAAATTTCACGAGCAGGTCCTTACGATAGTTTGGAAGAGATTTGTAGAACACGTTTTTCTTACAAGGGCTAATAATGCTAAAATTGACGTGTTAAACTAAATTGGGCAAAATAATGTTTATGTTAAACTTCAACAGCCGTTTTCCATGCGGTAAAAAAATAAAAATTAATTAAAAACAAATCTTAAAGCAAACACGGACCTAATTATCTAATATTAATGAAAATTAAATTATTTACAAAAAACTTTCCTTTACTTTAACGAATGGAATTTTCCAAGTTACTCATAAATATACATAACGTAAATTTTTATAAACTCGACCTAAACACTATTGAAAATTGAGTACTGACCTTACAAATTGCTTTTCTATTTTCAAAATATCCAAAACTTGTCAAATCAGGAAGACATCATCGCACAGCTGTTGTTTCTTTCTATACATTATTATAATACAGACCGTCTAGTTTGTTGTATGTTATAACAATAAACACCAACAATGAATATTTGAAAAGCATCCCACTTAAAATATTCCAACTTCCTCGAAAACGCATTAATTTTCCAACGAGTGACCGCGCAACGTACACTTTACGACTTTAATTAATAAACTAACTAATCTAATAATGAAGCTGTGAATGGAAAAACTGCTGGCGCCCTCCAGACCAGTATTACGGAGAGTTGATAAACTACTACTTAATGTGTAATGAACCATAAAAATAATAAAAAGATAAAGTATGAGTATTAAGTATTTATTTTATGTTATTTGAAAAATTTTTAACCCGACGAGGTTTGTTCAAAAATTATAAAATCTATTGAAATAAATGCCATAGAAAGTATGTATATGTATGACATTTTTAAAAATAAAAAGGGGTGTTTTATTTAAAATTTTTGTTATCTCAGCAATATCATTTCAAACCTTAAGGATAATTTGCTTTTGGTAACATTTTCTGGCTTTGAGAAACAAGTATTTTAAACAACATTGTTAAATTAATACGCTTCTTATGCAAAACACCCCAAAAACACTGCGTAGTTACTCAAACCCCTCTTTTAATTACATATGGAATTTTTGTAATTATTATTGTTGTTGTTTATGTACTCAAGGGATAAATAGAGACATTTTTTTTAAGTACAAACTAAATAAAATAAATCCAAATATTGAAATTATTTAATAAATATTGGGAATAATAAACAATTAGATAATAAATTATTTTTTAAGCCTACTTAAGGTATTTCCATATCTATAGCTTTTCATTATGTCAAGATAAGCAAAGTATTTTCTTCTGGGTCAAACTTTCAAGCTTTGAATGAGTTGAATGGAAAAAGATCCGTATCATTGTATTTACAAATAATAATTGTGGAAAAAATTCAAACTACTTAAATTGCAATATCAATAATTCTGATTTCAATTAATTACTAAAAGCGCGGTGTTTTCGGATATATAATTAATTCGTATTAAAAAAATCATCTCATAGAGCTACAAGATATTAAATCCTATTAATTTGCAATAAAATTTAAAAGTGTCACTGATACAAAATTGTTTAAATTTCCGTAAAAAAACATCATCGCCACTCGTGACCAGACAGTTTGAAAGACTGGTGGCGCAATCGAAGAGCATAGTACGGAGAGTTTTCAAACTAAAGGTGACACAATCGCGACTTTCAAAATAATGAAATAACATTGTACGTACAAAAAAATTGTATGTACTTCTAATTACTAAACACACATTTCATACCAATACAATTACAGCAATAATACTGTCTTTATTTCGTATGTAACGTATTTCCATTATTAACGAAATTAGTAAACGTCTAACGTAAAACTTTTTGTTTGTTTTAGAAAAATAAGGAAAATTCCTTAGATTCTCTGAAGATTAAAAATAGGAGACAATGGTTTTCAGTATGAGAAGAATAATAAGATGGTTTTAGTTTTCATTGATTTTTGAAAAACAAAATAATTTTCCTTTGCCTTATCTAATTATTTTTTTATTTTTTATGGCCATATAATAAACATTTTTTTAAAAAGAGAACACCCTTTCAGAAGCATTTGTTTTTTGAAAGCTTTTATTTAACTTGCAATGTATGTTTGTTCGGGTGGAATCTTGCTACTCAATTTTGAAGCAGATATCTTCAACCGATTGAGCTGAAATTTTGTGTACACGTTTAGTTTGGATGACAATACCTACACGATAAGCGGTGTGACGTCATTCTAAATCCAATCTGGCGGACCATCCAAGATAAAGGAATAGTTATTTTTTATGCACTTCTACAATATGGGTATCAAATGAAAGGGCTTGCCGAGAATAATTAGAAAAATATTCTGACACCACTCTTAATCCAATATGGCGAACTTTTAGAAATTTTTATTTTCTTCTTTTTAGAGCATTTAAATAAAAGCTTTTTTTAAAAAAAGGTTTTATTGCTTTTAATTTATTTAGTCTCTTTTAAGCAAGAACTTTCTTTTACTTTATAGAATATTTAATCAATTTGAAAAAATATTTCTTTTTTGATTTTTTACTTAAAACGCCTTTCTTTGCAACTACTTAAAAACGTGTAAACAAGAAAGCATTCTTCAGTTTAAAAGATGAGTTTTTCAGATACCTTTGTACATCTTTAATGAGAGATAAATTATTTTTACAAAAAGTGTTTGTAAAGATGGAGACACTTAAAAAACTTTTCTTTCGGCAATGAAAGTGGACTACACACATACAGTAAAATCTGATAGGATTTACACCCTAACATTCTCATTATCTGTACAAAACTGAAACTCTATCCTGTCACCCCTCTATTTTTTTTGTTATAAATATTAATTATTATTTACAAAAACATAAATTACACCTTATACATATTTTTTTAAACATTTAAAATACAAAATTTTCATTGGGCTCCTTTTTTTCATTAATTCCTCTTTCGTTTAAGATTAGAATATTTTAGTTTAAGAGGTTGATGATGGTGATGGTTCGTAACAGAGACTATTTAAGCCTGTGTATGTGTGTATATCTGAGTGTGCGTAAATTAGCAAGAAACTAGGAACCTACCTATGTACGGGAATTCGCTTTTTAATCAGTAAATCTCTCCCTCTGTAAAACAGTGCCCTTATAAATATTTAATAGTTCATTAATCGAAACGCGTGTACTGACGCAGTTATTCCCCGACCTGAATAAAACATGAAAAGTTGTTATCCGCCTGTCGGCTTCAACTCTCTTTCAATTTGTTCAAATTATGCACCCCGCACATCGTTATTTGCACGACTACCTACAGATACCTCATCATTCTTGACAGAGGACACGCATTGACAATGAAATATCTACTACGTATCACACATATGCCTATTTTTACATAATGTACTCGATAGAACTAAGTGCTCGAAGTCCTTAATAGGGATGACATACGCAAGAATTATATTAAAAGTCTAGCGCTAGCCCTTACGACACATTATGTATGTAACTTGAAAATTAAAGCGTCCTGGGGCTAACCCCTGGAGGTGAGATTAAAGACACTGACTAAACGCAAGGATTATACTAAATGTCTACCTTTTAAGCCTGGAAATTAAGGTCATAGAGTAATTGTAAGTGCCACAATTATGCTAAAAGCCTGGGAGTTCTCTAAGGGTCCTTGACAGATACCAGCAGGATGATTTATGCGTTACAGTATGAAATTTTAAACTAATATAAAATCAAGTTTAATGGAAATTTAATAAGTTTTCAAAATCAAATAGAAAATTAACAACGAGATATAGTTTTCCCAACATTTAAAGTGAAAATATTTTCTAAGATCCAAATACTCCATATTTTCCGAAATTATTATAAAATCAAGATTCGCAATATTCAAAACAAACTAAAAAATACAACACATAACACCAAAAAAATTATAAGGACACTTACCGTTGTGGTTGAGGTATCCCGCCCCTTAGGATGCTTCAACGAACCTCATGAAAGACTCCGGGAAGATAACCAAGGATAGCTGTAAAAAAATTAGACGTTAATTTTTAAAAACTCCCAGAATTAAAAATTTTATTTTAAAAGCTCCGGCTACGTAGGCATTTATAATATACAAGTAAATAATATGTTTACATTATCATGAACAATGTCGTTTTCAATCAATGATTCAGGAATTTTCCAATTCACATAACTAATTTTCCAAATTGTTCTCCACTTTATTATGGTACTAGCTATGCCCGCGACTTCGTCCGCGTGGAATAGTGACTTTCGGCAGCATTTAAAATTTTTTTCTTCTATATTTTTATTTTCTGGGCCGTAAGGCTTTTTGTCGACGTCATTACACCAAAACTTTCATTCCTTATTTTTACCCCCTTATGGGTGGAATTTTTACAAACTTTAAATGTCGTATTTATATCTAATCAAAAGCCTAAAAAATAAGTTTCAACCCTCTAGCTTTATATCTACTTATCTATCTCTGTACCAAATTCTCATTTAAATCGGTTCAGTAGTTTGGGCGTGATTGCGTAACACACAGACAGACAGAGTTACTTTCGCATTTATAATATTATAGATTAATATAGTTTAATTATAGTTTAAAATAGTTTATATAGCTTAGTATTCAACTACTTTTTTGATCCAAATAAACAAAACCTCTATAACTTTTTACACTTAATATTTAAATTTTCTGGGCCGTAAGCTTTTTGGACGGCGTCATTACACAAAAACTTTCATCGGCTAATTTTATCCCCTTTAGAGTAAAATTTTTACAAACATTGAATGTCGTATTTATTTATATCTAATCAAAAGCCTACAAAATAAGTTTCAAGCTTCAATCTTTAAAAATGACGGAATTTCCGCACAAACTTTCCTATTTTAACCCCTTACAACCCTTTTTTCTCATTAAAAAGTAGCCTATGTCCTTTCTCAGGCTCTAGACTATCTTTGTACCAAATTTCATTTAAATCAGTTCAGTATTTTAAACGAGATTGTGTAGCATACAGACAGAGTTACTTTCGCATTTATAATATTACGCGAATTCATTTTCATCGATTTTTCCATGGGAGTAAGATATTTTCCTGCAGTAAAACGTAGCCTATGTGTTAATCCAAGGTGTCAGCTAACTCCATACCAAATTTTATTGAAATCGCTCCAGCCGTTTAGACGTGAAGAAGTAACAAACATACACACTCACAAACTTTCGCCTTTATAATATTAGTTTGATTAACGTTAAACTAGGTATTTTTCGAGATGTAGGCCGTAGAATTTAAAATACACACCCTTTTATGTAAATTTCCACCCTCATCCTGCAGTTTACTATTTTGCCTATTACCAGCTTCTCGAATACAGCGATAATAGCGATTAAATTGGATGTAGTAGTAAACAGTTACACCTATTTTACTTTTTTAACCCCAAAAAAATTAAAATATGTACATTTTCCACACAGAATGCATTCTTACTACAATTTTAAAAAGATCTGTAGAAACAAAAACCACATATTATAATTTTTTTTTGTCATTGCTTTTTTTATTACAATCTACATCTTTTGTTAAAATAACTCTATAAAAAATATCTTGTGCAGCCATACACAAAAACAAAACTTTTTGGTCCTTCTTTGAGCATGCTAGTTTTTTAATTAATTTTAAGAAGCCCTCTTCTTGTCAACATCAGAAGACAGTAAATTATTTCGGTCAAAGCCTTTACATACTACACACAGCATGTCCACTACACGACAACATGACCTTTCCGCTACTTGCGTACAATATTCTTTTAATAACATCACAGTAGTAAATTTTTAATTACTAAGTACTTTGAACAAACTGCACAATAAAAAAAGCAAAGTGCATGATCATGACGTTTTAATTAATTTTTTTTTTATCAAAGAGCTGTAAGTAAACATAGCAAACTTGACACGTCTCGTCGTTATGACTTCATTCTTTGCAAAAAGCAATTTAAAATTTTCATTCAAATTTCCGCCAGCAGGTAAATAATTAATCGAGATGGCCCTGTTTGCTGGTAGAGGGCGAGGACATTCTATCGGGTGGAATAACGCAGTGACGTGGATAAGAGAGAATAAGTTCAAATAGACATCAGCCAGCATTTGAAAATAAAATTATTAGGAGACAGAATGTCAATGCTGAAGTTTTCATTAAAAAATAATTATTATAGTAATATAAACAATTTGAGAATTGGGATTAGTGACCTTGTAAGGAAATTTGAAAACTCAGAGGATGAAGATAAAAATTAAAGTAAAATTTATGTTTCCCTAAGTGATTTTAGCTGAAAAATTTGTTTATCAGATTATAGGGTTATAGTAGGAAAAGAAAGCACCAACGAAGTGAGTGTTATCGTGGTCCAGTCCTTCTTTGTCTTCGCACCCTGAGCTTCCACCTAAAAACTTCTTACTACGTTACCCCCACTCCGTTAACCATTTTTTACCCTTCGTGCCACTACTGAAAATGCATGCAAATGATTTTGGAAAGCGAAAGCGGAAAAATCAGTTCTTATGGTGCGAAAACTTCTTTACGTCCGTAAATAAATAATTGCACTGTATATTTAAGTGGAAGTAAACAAAAGAGAGCGTTGGAATTCCAGAGACCCGAAATAATTACCTAAATTAATAGACCGAAGAAGGATTTATTGCATCAGGCGTTCGTTATTTCAGGCGGAAGTGGTATTAATGACTGTCAACGGATTTTAAATCAACCCTGATGGAGTATTCCTTTTCCAAAGCTCTTAACGGAAAGCGATGGGGAGCATTCAAATTATTTTTGTTTCAAATTCTGTCTCTTATATTAAAGGCAGGTATCGGGTGAAATTTCACGTTCCTTGGGGCGACAACCATACATTTTTAATTACAAAAACGAGGACAAAATATACAGGGTGTCCCCCAAAGTGGTATAAAAACGTCAAGCACAATTTGTGAACGAATAGATATGTAAGTTCTTGTTTAATTGTAAATTCTTGCTGTTGATTTTCCAACAGATGATCAAAAACAAGAAGAAACGTCAAAAAGAAAATCTCAACATAATAAATAATTTATAAGTATACAGTTATGTTGAAATGTAGTTGAATAAGACTGGAAATATAAAATTTTTATTGTACGATTTGATTGTTATTTAAAGCATAATTAACAAAAATTTTATACCTGCCTTAAACGAAACTTCACGTTATCTTAGATAGAATATGAGCAAGGTCGTAACTCTTATACTTAAAAACTCCCCTGGCCTTTTAACGGGTCTTTAAATCTTCTTGAATACCTGTTAAAATCTTCCTAATTACTGTTTTTACGTTTTAACGGTAGCAGCATAGATAAAGAATATTCGCAGATGAAAAGCCGAGAAAATAAATAATTTGTATTAGGTACAACAACAATCTCTTAATTACTTAATTTAATTTCGAAAGCCAATCAAAGGATTCGCAAACTAGCAAAAGGTTTATAAATTTTAAACAATTCAATAATGTAATTAAAAATCTACGAGCCATTTAACACTCCAAATTGTAGTTTTCTTACATCATTCTAATTAATTTTTTAAGTACCTATCAAATTTATAAACATTAAACATATGCATATAACACTACAAGTTCGTTGCAAAAATTGAATGTGGGGAGTTTTGTAACTGCTCAACACAGGATTGTGCTTTATACGATGTTGACCTTATGACCTCTACTCATGCAATTTTTGCTTTCTGAATATCAATTTCTGAATAATTCTGTAATAAGCCAGTGGAATTGTGACTGTTCATTTTTTAATGTTTCTTTTCCTACCGTACATATCTTTTAGCCTACAGATAAATTTTATGAAAATGATGGAGTGATAAGGGTCGCATTTGGCTCATTCTAAATTCTAAAGTTGAACTGACCACTTTTTGTAATATTTCAAGATGTAGACCCTTTCCCTTGGAATAACAATAAGTAAAATATTAAAATTCTTTTTTTTTTTCGATATAACTGTCGAAAAAAGAGAGTAGATCTTTGGGTAAAATATCGATCACAAATACAATGGATCCATTAGTGCCCCAAAGATGAGATTCTAATCAAGTGTTTAAAACTTCAAAAAATAACTACTTCAATTAAGAAAACTGATTATCCAAATACGATTTCTTCCCAACGAAACTATGAAAAATAAGGGTCAATTTTTTGGTAAAGTATTGACTGTATATAACTCTACTATAATATTCCAAAGATTAAGATCTTAATTTAATGTTTAGAAATTCCGAAAAAATAATCTTTTCAATTAAATAAACTAATCATCCAAACTCGAATTGTTTTTCGACAAAACTATCAAAAGTTGAGGGTTGATTTTTGGTAAAGTATCGATCACACATATCTATTAATGCCTTAAATATTAGATACTAATCCAGTGTTTAGAAATTTCAAAAAATATATAATCAATATTAAAAGTAAAAAGAAACACTAGGTAATAATTTGTTTCACAAATTTATTTAACAAACTGACAATATTGTTTCGGCAGTTATGCCATTATCAAAGTGAAACAATATTGTCAGTTTGTCAAATAAATTTGTGAAACAAATTATTACCTAGTGTTTCTTTTTACTTTTGATATTATAACATGTTTCACCAAGAGCCTAGCCAAAACTCTATTTCATTAATATATATAATCAACCCAATTCTAAATAAATAAAATAAAATAAGCAAGTAGAAACGTTTCACAATTTAGAAAAGTGATCATCCAAATACGATTTCTTCCTAACGAAACTGTCGAAAATAAGGGTCAATTTTTGGCAAAGTATTGACTGTATATAACTCTACTAATACCCAAAGATCAGATCTTAATTTAATGTTTAGAAATTCCGAAAAAAATGATCGTTTCAATTATTCTATTCATCCAAATTCGAATTGTTTCTCGACATAACTATCGAAAGTTGAGAAATCACAAAAATAATCATCCAAGTTCGATTTTCCTTTCCTTTGAAACTCTCGATAAAGTTAAATAATTAACCCTTGTTGTTTACAACACAAAATTTTTGATAAATTTTCAAAAGTTTGTTTGTTGCCTAAAATGTCCATCAAATGAATTGATGTTAATGATGCAGATATATAGAACTAGCATCCCCTTGAAAGGAATGAAGCCTAATAAGTATTCAGGAAAGATAAAGGGAACTGCACCCCAAAAGTTGCCTTATTAGGGTCCATAGGAAATTAAAAATATTCTTTTGATATTCCGCCTTAATATTAAGAAATAAGAAAAAGTTTTTTCCGTAGCGGAATTAATTTACGTGACAATTTTTCCTTTCGGAAACGAAATTTGCATATGAATGACAGCGCAGGGCATGGAGAATGGACGGATTTGAAACGGTTTTCTTTCTCCTCATCTTGAGGAGCGTTTGAAATGTAGGGCAGGTAAACATCGTCGGCCAAATTGACTTGAGGAAACAAAGGGCTGAGGGAATGTCGTCGTCGGGAATTGAATGGAGAAAAGCGCTCCTCCGAGATGAGGTAAAAGGCGATAATGATTTTGTTTTCTTTTGTGTTCGAGACTGCCATTTACCAAGTTTAAGAGCACGAAACATCTTTCAAAATAATCATTTTCCCCTATAAACATTCACTTAGTTTCGTCATTCTAAATATCCAGTCAGATTTTATACACAACATTTCTCATACATCAATAATTTGCCCTTAAAGATTATTGAGTTTCTAAAAATTTGCTTACATATAATAAAATTTGCATAACTAAACATATGTTAGGGTGGTGACCCTTACGGTAACGAGCTTCCTGCAGTATTTTTCTAACGTAAGTGTTTTATTATTATTACTATCATCCCCTCGTAACATGACAAATTATAGGATACTCAAAATATGCCCTATTTCGTTATTGTATGAGAGATACTGGCGCCCTGATGTAATTGGCATCTTCAACAGGGTAAAAATTGTCTTTCATCATACCGTGCCGGGCCATTTTTCCCCATAATAATTTGTCAACCTTTCAAAACGGTTCAGAAAGAAATCCACCAGACACGACATTATTATTTTCGGTCGGGGTATAAAGCCCCGTGTCAGGGTTGATCGATGAATACATGAGCTGTAACGCGAGTACGGGACATTAAATTAGAAACCGCGTCAGGTTCGATACAATGTCTCGCGAAACTTAACAAGAAGAAAACCCCCGCCGACCAACCGACAGTTTTACAACGTCATAGTGAAACTCGCTCTCGTAATCGATGAAGCGGCACTCCATCTTTGTCCGCCGAGGAATCTAAATCACTTTATAAGACATTAAGATCCAATCTTCTATCTTTCGACATTAAAAATCGGTTAGATTGCCGCACAAGAAAGAACCTTAATGAGAATATAAAACGTCTGCACTAATGTTCATACTATGTACTTATAGATATAACTCAAGATTTCTGCTCGGGGCGAATTCGTATTATAAGTTCAAATAACTCAACCCATTTTTCGATTTGAACAGAAATATTGGCATAACACTTTATTGTATTGTACTCGCGAACTTGCTGGTGCCAGATTTATCTAAGTACATACCATACATCCATTCACAACTTAGAAAACGAACTCTGCAGCAATATAGAAGAAGGTATTACACTGTTACGGCCCAGTAAAATGATGAGATCTGAGACTATTGCAAATATGAACAGAACGGGTGTCGATTCTGTAGCTAATTTTTGCTCCCGAAGAAGTCGAAGTTTGACATACTTTTAAACATATATCCCAGACTCTATTTTGACTAGTTCAAGGATGCTGAATTCGAAATTTGATGCAATTTCAATTTGACAGGGTTCTTTTCAACTTTTAATTATAATCTGTTTATTTCTAGTGCCGTTAAAAAAATCCATTAATTTTATTTTCTGGATATGTTGCAGTGTATTGGAATCGACTTTTCAATTATTAAAAAATTATTCAGAATAGCCAAAGGCAAATGAGTCAACTTTGACATCCCCGTAGAGAAAACCGTCCCAATAAAGCCTTACTCAAAAGCACTCCGCCTCTTCATTTCTGCAATAATCTCAGGATTATCCATTTCAAATGGCGAATTTATGTAGGACCTATTTTTCTTCTTTTGATTTGAAATCAGACTATGGGGGGGAGGGTCTTACTGAGTGTGAAAAGATGTGACAAGAGGGGGGGGGCAGGGGGTCTACGGCAACGTGACGTTCGCCGTTCAGCAAAAAACGTTACTGGAGTATTAATTTTTTAAATTTTTGTCATCATATAAGTCATTCATTCAAATTTATCATGTTCAGGGGGGGGGTTAGTTTTTGTGACGAAATATTTACAGGGGTGGTTATAGAAAGTGTGACACAGCGTGACAACCGGGGGGAAGGGGGTCCAAAAAAGCCCTTTGATAAATCTGTAAAATTTTAAATTTTTAAAATATTTTCAATATAGAATTTTCCTAATTTGAAAATGGCTCTTGTTGCAAAAATATAGTTCAAATGGATTTACAATCGGACTTACAATAACTACGTTATAGTCCTGTAAAGTGAAGTCTCCTTTTGGTAAATTAATAAAAATTCAAATTTTCGCGAACGTTTTGACGCACCAAAATTTTACAATTTTGAAAATGGCTCTAAAAGTACAAAACCGTGTTCTTTTCAATGGTCCAAACGGATTCGCAATCGGACTTTAATTAACTAAGTTACGGCCCTATAATAAAGTGACCTAACTTTTTGATAAATTTAAAAAACAGATTTCGAAAATATTTTCAATATATAATTTTCTAAATTTTAAAATAGTTTATAATGCATAGAACTATGCTCTTTTCAATGGTCCAAACGGATTGGCAATCGGACATGAATCAACTAAGTTACGGTCCTATAAACTGACTTCACTTTTCGATAAATTTAGAACAATTGTAACTTTTTGAAACAGAATTTTCCAAATTTGAAAATAGTTTACAATGCATAAAACTCTGCTCTTTTCAACGGTTCAAACGGATTCGCAAATGGACTGTGTTACGGTCCTGTAAAGTAGTCTGTTTTTAGTAAATTAATAAAAATTCAAATTTTTGCGAACGTTTTGACGCACCAAACTTTTACAATTTTGAAAATGGCTCTAAAAGTATAAAACTGTGTTCCTTTCAATGGTCCAAACGGATTCGCAATCGGACTTTAATTAACTAAGTTACGGCCCTATAATAAAGTGACCTCACTTTTTCATAAATTTAAAAAACAAATTTCGAAAATATTTTCAATATATAATTTCCTAAATTTTAAAATAGTTTATAATGCATAGAACTATGCTCTTTTCAATGGTCCAAACAGATTGGCAATTGGACATGAATCAACTAAGTTACGCTCCTATAAACTAACTTCACTTTTTGATAAATATAGAATTCTAACTTTTTGAAACAGACTTTTCCAAATTTGAAAATAGTTTACAATGCATAAAACTCTGCTCTTTTCAACGGTTCAAACGGATTCGCAAATGGACTGTGTTACGGCCCTGTAAAGTAGTCTGTTTCTAGTAAATTAATAAAAATTCAAATTTTTGCGAACGTTTTGACGCATCAAAATTTTCTAATTTTAAAAATGGCTCTAGAAGCATAAAACTATGTCTTTTTTAATGATTTAAGCGATTCGCAATCGGACTTGAAACAACTGAGTTACAGACCTGTAAAATGACATCTGTTTTTTAAAAACAAAAAATAAACAAATTTTAGTTTTCCAAATCTGAAAATGGTTGTTTATGCATAATACTATCCTCTTTTTTCAATAGTTTAAAAGTATTTCTAAGCAGACTTGAAATACATAACTTAGTTATGGCTATGTAAAGTTAAGTCTATCGCTGATTATTTGAATTAATTCTAATTTTAAGACATAAAATTTTCTAAACCTAAAAATGCATAATACCTACTACTATTTTCCATTTTAAAGACAAACTTGAAATAATCGAGTTACGACATAACATCAAATTTGGAGGGATAACTTTTATCATAGGTACTACAACAACTTTTTGAATATTTTTGGCTACCTACTTAAAAATAAAACCGGTTTAGTTTTAATGTTTAAAATAAGACAAAAAAGCCTAAATATCATAAAAAGAAGTAGTCTCGGTTGTTCAGCTTAAAAATTATAGCTTTTGTAGTTTTTCTTTCTCAAGTGGTTTTATTCTGTTCCATTTCCATTTGTATTTTTCATTGTTTCCAATATTTCTCTACCCATCACGAAACAATGTTACCGATTCAACAATGAAAAGTACAAGAGTGCATGTTTCATTACAGCACGAATAATTAATCATGGGAACAAAAAGTTCTGACAGAATAGCACAATACCAGTAAAAAGCTTGTGCAACCACTTGGATTATTATTTTTTCTTTTTCAATGAATGGGTTTGACTTACCCACCTACCCATTTACAAAAGCAAGAGTCGAGGTTTTCTTAACGAAAACTGCTCCGAGTTGCTACAAATACCTCGCCTTCTCGAGTGTTTATTCTATACAATATTGCCAACAGGAAAGGGAAGACAAATTGGTAGGGGTTGATAGGTGCACACTGCACAGGTATGTTTCGTATAATGCTTTATTGTGCCAGAATAACTGGACAAATACGAAAAATACAAAAAGGAAAGAAAAAAGACTGCACACTTCTTGAGAAAGCACACACGCAAGACTGGGGGGTTCGAAATAATTACAAACTGCAGTATTATCTGTAAGGGGTGGAAAACCGTAATTCAAACTAACCAACAGTCTTCTTACGGCAACACAAAAAAAAAATTAAATAAAAAATAATGTCAACAGCCCATAATCGATTTTGAAGTGAAACCAAAAAGGGAACGTTGCGGCCTCAAAAAACCCTCGCCTACATTTTTTTGACTTTTTGCTAGAATATTAAATTTAATTTAAAAACAACATCACATGCTTTTTAATAAAACAAAGATAAAAAGAATTTTCTGTCTCTGGGGCAAAAACTTACTGCAAAGATTGTATTTGGTTAAAACATTCATCCCCTAGTTTTTGCCCCGCGCAAAAAAAATAGCAACATTAAATTTTTACATTGGAAGCACGTAAACGTGTATTTTTAATTCATTAACATTTATAATTCCCTTATGTGTAGCAAACAAAAGAGAGCTTCGTAAATATTCCACATGCACACATAATACATCACCGCATTATTCTTTTGTTTCATTATCCTTTGTCTTTTTCCGCTCATAAACGTTTTGTTAATAATGTAACTACAACATTTTTTGAGCTGTCTACATTTTGGTTTTTTTTATTTTTTTGAGGCATACGTGACGTTACCACTTTCGTTATTACATTAAAATAGATCATTTTGTCTTATCTAACACAGGGAAAATCTGTGGTCACCCAGAGACTAACAAATCCTCTGAAGACGTTGTCTGACAACGCCCAATTTACTGTTTGCTTCTTGATCCTTCCAGGCAAACAGCAACGTCCTGATGGCGGTGTTCCTGTCGACAACGTCCCTTTGTTTCTTCGCTAACAAGACCACAAGTCTTATATGTATATGCATTGATTTAGTGCATATCCCAAGTGCACACACGAATTGTATGCATACATAAAGGGCCAAACTGGGTAAAATTCGAAATATTACCAGGACACGTAATATTATGTACCTTTAAAGATTTATTTTATTTTAACATTGAAAATTTATCATAATTAACGAATTAATTTACGAGATTATTTCGCATGATGATGATGATGATGATAAAATCCCTAAAGAATATAATTTTATGTTTAATTTGATTCTAGTAATTGTTAATTATTTCGTTAAAACGAGTACAATGATTTCGCGACCATTGACTGTTATTGGACAACTTTGTCAATATTTTTCCTCTATATTTTTATTTTCTGGGCCGTAAGCCTTTTTGCACAAAAACTTTCATTCGTTATTTTTGCCCCCTTTAGGGTAAAATTTTTACAAACATTAAATGTCGTATTTATATCTAATGAAAAACCTAAAAAATAAGTTTCATGCTCCTATCTTTAAAAATTACGGAATTTCCGCACAAACTTTCCTATTTCAACCCCTTACAACCCTTTATCGCATTAAAAGGTAACCTATGTCCTAGGCGAGATTGTGTAGCATACAGACAGAGTTACTTTCGCATTTATGTATAATATTCCGCGAATTCAGTTTCATTGATTTTCCCCTGGGAATTAGATATTTTCCCGCAGTAAAGCGTAGCCTATGTGTTAATCCAGGGTGTCAGCTAACTCCATACCAAATTTTATTAAAATCGCTCCAGCCGTTTAGACGTGAAGAAGTAACAAACATACACACTCACACACTCTCAAACTTTCGCCTTTATAATGTTAGTGTGATGTTATATTATATTTAAAAAAGTAATAAAATACTATGATTATGTAGAATAATGTAGCATCAAAATACTGAACGATTTTTGTACTTAATGAATTAATTCTCAGTAATTTTAATTTAATTCTCCATATCTACATTCATTAGTTGTTATAAGAATAACAGCATTTGTTTGTTTCCAACTTTAAAGCAGTCAAGCAAATTTTTCTTTTAATTCTGCAAAGTATTACTTATTATTACAAAAAAAATAATTAATTAACCATGCGGTAAATAAAAATTAAGTGTTATAAAATTTTACTGCGAAAAAGTGCAAAAAACCCGCATTTTATCACCACCCTGAGCCACCCGTTAAACGCCGAGTTGCCGCCTTCCCAGCCCATACACGAACTCTTCGTGTATGGGCTGAGAAGTCCGCCTCGACGTTTAACAGATGACCTGAGTAATGGAAAATACGGGGGTAATACAACGCCGGACTTACAGTCGCCCGTTCGGTCTATTCCACCATCATAAGCGCATCTGCTAAAGGTACCCTCACTCAACGCCTAGGTGGTCAACCTACGATCAACGACCGTATTACCGCTTGACTAGACGATCGAGCCGAGCTTATATGTTACTCAAATAAAAATTTAAACGGTGAACAGCTTCGCACTTATATAATTATTTCGCATGATATAAACTAAAAACTTATATGATATATACACACATTACTAGCTGACATGTTGCTTGAGAGATTTGTAGAACGAATTTCTTGTAGTATAATTAGAAACCGCTAAAATGTGTTTTTAATTGTTATAAGAGGGACTTTAAAAAATGTAACATTACAAAAACTCGGTACCAGTAACTGCATATAACAGTTACAAATAACAATGCACTGAATTTGTCACCAAAATATGTACGTCTTAATTTTTAAAAACAATTTTTATTAAAGCGAGTTAGCTTCGATGTATTTGCCGCTGAGTGAGAAAGTATTCGGAGAGAAAAAGACCTAAAATCACTCTCTCGAAGTTATAGTACCGGCAACGAAATAATTTTTAAAATTCGTTTAAAAGTTTTCAAAACGACCTTCTTACGCTAACTACACAAACATTGTTAAAGATAAACATTTAACACATCACTTGAGAAGAATTAGCAATAAAAAGACTCACCGTATAAAATTTTAGTAATCCAAAAAATATAGCACTCTAATAACACAACACTTGCTTCAGTTTAAATTACACACACGGTTGTTTAAGTCGTATAATTTCCGCGAAAACAGGTTAATTTTCACATGATTTCTCGCCTCGCAAAAAATTGGTATACTGAAGAACAACATAGGTACTTAACATGAAAGACTGGTGGCGCAATCGACGAGCCTGTTACGGAGAGTGTTAGAACTAAAGGTAAATTTTAAAATAATAAACTAATATTTAAATTATTAACTAATAATGCTTCTATAAAAAAATTATCAGTTAATAATAATCACTTAGAGATTCTTGTATCAGTAATTGTTGAGAAAGGGTACTTTGCATTTTTGTCTTTCATTAGTATTTACATAGATTGTAATTGCAGAGTTGGATAAAGGGTTCATTAATAAAAAAAACTTCAACCCCTAAGTCTAAAGCTCTTACTTGAGATCTCTTGATCTTTGAGGTCCTGATTACATTTTAAGCATTTCAAACACACTATAAGGGTTTTAATTATACCAAAAGGGCTTCAAATTAATCAAATAGCTTGAAACAGAAAGGCGTATTAATGTTTTAGGCTTGAAAATGTACTTTAAGTTCTTTGAGAGCTTAGAAGCAA
The DNA here is from genome assembly GCA_029378335.1 of Agrilus mali. NCBI lineage: Eukaryota > Metazoa > Arthropoda > Insecta > Coleoptera > Buprestidae > Agrilus > Agrilus mali. The sequence goes on along the minus strand of CM055663.1, from coordinate 8,371,086 downwards.
TGTATTTCAATCACCTTCTTAAACAAGTAGTTGGCTTAATGGTAGAATTATTTCATAAAAGTGCTTTATAATTTGTAATTTAAAAATAACTACAAACACATTCAGAGTACTTATAGCTCTTTCAAAGTGCTTGAAGCTCTTTTACAGCGCTTGACATCATTTCAATAGACTGGAAGCCCTTTTAAGTTGCTTGAATGCAAACCAAAACCATAATTAAAGCACTTTAAGCTATTGATGTAACTGAAGCCCTTTTTGGTGTCTTACTGTATTTTAAGTTCTTTTGGTCCCTATGGTCTACTCAAAGCATACTATAAGGGTTTTAATTATACCAAAAGGGCTTCAAATTACCAAATAGCTTGAAACAAAATTGCTTATTAATGTTTTGCGCTTGAAAATGTACTTTTAGTTCTTTGAGAGCTTAGAAGTAATGTATTTCAATCACCTTCTTAAACAAGTAGTTGGCTTAATGGTAGAATTATTTCATAAAAGTGCTTTATAATTTTTAATTTAAAAATAACTACAAACACATTCAGAGTACTTAAAGCTCTGTCAAAGTACTTGAAGCCCTTTTACAGAGCTTGACATCCTTTCAATAGACTTGAAGCTCTTTTAAGTTGCTTGAATGCAAACCAAAACCATAAAAGCACTTTAGGCTTTTTGATGTAATTGAAGCCCTTTTTGGTTTAATTCAAGCACTTGAAGTGTGCTCGAAACTATTCCAAAATTTTTCTTAAACTTCTTGTTGTATTTTAAGTTCAAAAGAACCAAAAGGTCCCTATGATCTACTCAAAGCATACTATAAAGGTTTTAATTATACCAAAAGGGCTTGAAATTAACCAAATAGCTTGAAACAAAACTGCTTATTAATGTTTTGGGCTTGAAAATGTACTTTAAGTTCTTTGAGAACTTAGAAGTATTGTATTTCAACCCTTCTGTTTGAACAAGTATTTCGGGACTAATAAATCAATTACTTTACAAAAGTGCTTTATAACTTGCAATTTAAAAAATGATTTAAAAACTTAAAGCTCTTTCAAAGTGCTTGAAATCCTTTCAAAAGACTTGAAGCCCTTTTATGTTGCTGCTTTAAGTTCCTTCAAAGTGCTTGAAAGCAAACTAAAACCGTCGAAAGAGCTTTAAGCTTTTCAGTGTAGCATAATTAAAGCCGTTTTTGGTTTAATTTACAAGACTATATAACATGCTCTACATCTTTTTTACTTTTGACGAATTTTAAGTTTTTTTTTAATGAAAGTTAAATCCTTGTAATCTACACAAAAACTATTTCACAAGTGAATTAGAATTAAATTACTTTTGTCATTTGTAATTCGAAGTCCTTGGATTTTCAAATATATTTAGGTTTCAGGCACCAAAGCACATTAAGTAAGAACTACTTTGAACTTAAATTTATTGAATTAAACCAAAAGGGCTTCTTACACTACCTCAAAAGACTTAAAACACTTTTGATTGTTCTGCTAAGTTAGAGATTATTTTTATGTCTTTATTACCTGATTAATTTTTACTTCTTCGCGTCATCATAGAACACTGGCTCCATCCAACGAATTCTTTTTTATAATTCAAATTTAAAGAAAGAAGCTTGAAGCCCTCTGTGTATTACAAGTTACCAAGCCCTTTTATAAAGTAATTCAATTACCAACCCCCGACTATTTATTCGTAAAAGGGCTTGAAATATAGTACTTTTAAGCCACGAAAAAAAAAATTTCAATGTTTATTACCTGTATTACTACAGGTGCCTTACACAGAACAACCCCCTAAAACCAACTCTGCTATTTTTTTTTTTTTCAAAACTAATGTACGCCATTATCATATGTGTGGTTGAAATTTTTATCCCCACATTTCCGATTCGAGCAGAGTAGAAGCATGTACCAAAAATAAAAGATTCAAACTGCATGAAATTGCACAGAGCATACTTCACATTTCTCATTCGCTTTAAAATATGCCAACGTTCCAAAGTATTGAGCTGTCTTTTTTTCTTTCGGCCGTTTGGTAACGCTACAAATGCAAAATAGCCAAACGCTTCGCGGCAACAACACTGCACAGTACACAGCTCAGCAGATTTCTCCAACGGGCCATTTGTTTCCAGTCTAACTCGTAAAATGGTAGAAATTTGGCGATGTGACAGCTAGCAATGAAACCAACAACAACTGCATTTGGAGCTTTTACAATACGAATATGGGCCTCATTATTCTAACAAACTACCCCTTCATTAATTTACAGGGTCCTACAAACTTTTACGTCCTCCATGCACACAAAAAAGTTCGAAAGATACTAAAGAAAGAAATGCAGAAATTTTAAAATTACAGTAAGATATGTATGTAAATCCAAAACTCTCATTAAAATGGCACCAAGGTTGAGGGAATTCTACTGTATTTAAATATCCCTTGAGAGCAAATATTTGGGGCTTGGTAATTTGTATTTCAAAAAAGGCCTTTCAGCCCTTTCAAAGTGTGAAGAAGCAAAAATTAAGCAAGTAATAAAAATCATCTTCAACTTAGCAAAATGGCTTTAAATATTTTGGTGTAGTGTTTGAAGACCTTTTAGTTTGATTCAAGCTCTTGTGATTTCTATTTACCCATTACAACAAAAAGTAATTAAATTGAATGACGTAAACACATGTGAACAGGGTTTCGAACTAAAAATACTTCAAAAGGCTTCAAGCAAATGTGAAAAGGGCTTCAAACACGCTTTAAGGGTTTGAATGAATTAAACCAAAAAGGCTTCAAGTGTACCAAAATTGTTGGTTTTGCTTCTCTTTCAAGCACTGTAAAGGAGCTTCAAGCACACTTTCAGGGTTTAAAAGTATTAAACCAAAAATGCTTCAATTAAACCAGAAACTAATGGTTTGGCTTCACCTTCACACACTGTGAAGAGGCTTCAAGCAACTTTGAAGGACTTAAACCTAACTTTAAGGGATTGGATGTATTAAACCAAAAAGGCTTCAAGTGTACCAAAAACTGTTGGTTTCGCTTCTCTTTCAAGCACTGTAACGGGACTTCAAGCACACTTTAAGGGTTTGAATGTATTAAACCAGAAATGCTTCAATTAAACCAGAAACCAATGATTTGACTTCTCCTTCGCGCACTGTGAAGGGGCTTCAAGCAACTTTGAAGGGCTTAAACCTAAGTTTAAGGGTTTGAATGTATTACACCAGAAATGCTTCAATTAAACCAAAAACTAATGGTTTGACTTCTCCTTCACGCACTGTGAAGGGGCTTCAAGCAACTTTGAAGGGCTTCAAGCTAACTTTAAGGGTTTGAATATATTAAACCAGAAATGCTTTAATTAAACCAAAAACCAATGATTTGACTTCTCCTTCACGCACTGTGAAGGGGCTTCAAGAAACTTTGAAGGACTTAAACCTAACTTCAAGGGTTTGGATGTATTAAACCAAAAAGACTTCAAGTAATGCTTTTCATTCTCTTTCAGGCACTGTAAAGGGGCTTCAAGCAACTTAATAAACTTTCAAGCTGCTTGAAAGAACACTTTACAAAGACTTTGAGTACCTTGAAAAAGTTCGATCACTTTGAAAGTGTTTGAAGTCCTTTAAATTAGAAATAATCCGATTACTTAGCCCCAATTACTTGTTCGAGGAAGAGCTTGAAATACAGTGCTCTCAAATAAGTTGAAGCCTTTTTTCAAATACAAAGTACTAAAGCTCTGTCTAAGTAGTAGGTCAAAGCAGTGACACAATTATAACTTGATTTAGAGAACATCTATCGTATCTTAAATTAAACAGAATAGTAGAAAATGATGCTTATTTTAGAGCTATTTGTTCCAAAAAGCCAAATACCCAGAAACATTGTAATTTTTGTACATCGCCTTTGTCAAAAAATTTCAAAAAACAAAAAAAAATAAGCATGTATATAGGTCAAAGTCATAAACCAATTAGTATCAGCTTTAATGAACATGTTACATATCTTATTAAATTTTAAATTAAAAATAGACTTTGACAGAAAATCTGTTTCAATAATAGATCAAATAAATGCTACCTACTCTTCACAACGTTTTGACCATTACGTCATCGCAAATTCTATTTTTTTTTTTAGGCACTGTATGCGTCACCTCACCCCCTTCAAAAACTGCAATGTACGTTTACATGAGACGTGGAACGTGGTGGAAGTTCTGCTTGGAATTCCTATCACGTAAATTCACCGCAAACGAAGCTAAGTAAAAGAGTGCCAAATGGTGTAGAGGAGCTGTCGAACGAAAAAGAGGAAGTCCTAAAAAGGGTACGGACGAAACAGTTATTTCTGCTGATCGCGTGTGTCGAATCGAAAAGATTTGTTCAATGTTCGAGGGATCGACTGAAGTGCCTATACAAGGGAAAGGGCACCGTGTCATATCAAATATTTTGTAGGAAGCTTGTTTATGAGGTGAATATGAAGGATTTGAGTTCACATTTTTTGTACTTATGCCAGAAATAGTTATTTATAATTTATTCTCGAGTTTCCAAATTTATGGAATAACTAGCTATGCCCGCGATTTCGTCCACGTGGAATAGTGACTTTCGGCAGCATTAAAAATTTTTTCTTCTATATTTTTATTTTCTGGACCGTAAGCCTTTTTTGCCGACGTCATTAGGTACACAAAAACTTTCATTCCTTATTTTTATTCCCTTTAGGGTAAAATTTTTACAAACTTTAAATGTCGTATTTATATCTAATCAAAAGTTTAAAAAAAAAGCTTCAAGCCTCTAGCTTTATATCTACTTATCTATCTCTGTAACAAATTCTCATTTGAATCGGTTCAGTAGTTTGGGCGTGATTGCGTAACACACAGACAGACAGAGTTACTTTCGCATTTATAATATTATAGATTAATATAGTTTAATTATAGTTTAAAATAGTTTATATAGCTTAGTATTCAACTACTTTTATTGATCCAAATAAACAAAACCTCAATAACTTTTTACACTTAATATTTTAATTTTCTCGGCCGTAAGCTTTTTGGACGACGTCATTACACAAAAACTTTAATCGGCTAATTTTATCCCCTTTTGGGGTAAAATTTTTACAAACATTGAATGTCGTATTTATTTATATCTAATCAAAAGCCTAAAAAAAAGTTTCAAGCTTCTATCTTTAAAAATTACGGAATTTCTGCAAAAACTTTCCAATTTCAACCCCTTACAACCCTTTTTTCGCATTAAAAAGTAGCCTATGTCCTTTCTTCAGCTCTAGACTATCTCTGTACCACATTTCCTTTAAATCGGTTCAGTAAATTTTAGGCGAGATTGTGTAGCATACAGACAGAGTTACTTTCGCATTTATGTATAATATTCCGCGAATTCAGTTTCATCGATTTTCCCATGGGAATTAGATATTTTCCCGCAGTAAAACGTAGCCTATGTGTTAATCCAGGGTGTCAGCTAACTCCATACCAAATTTTATTAAAATCGCTCCAGCCGTTTAGACGTGAAGAAGTAACAAGCATACACACTCCCACACTCACAAACTTTCGCCTTTATAATACATATTAGTGTGATTAATTCCTTTTTAATTATTTATTTTGTGAAATAAGGCTCCAAATCTTTATCAGTTTGTTGCCACTTGAAGTTTATAATTCTTTTTTCAAGTACCGGTATCAGTGACGAAGCAAAGAGAGAAACAAATCGGCTTAACGAACACTTATCGTTTGAAATTCCGTTTCCCGCGGGATTAGCCTTTATCACTAGGTATATTCTATTAATAACCCAGTTCGGTACGGTCGTATAACTTCACCAAATCCCCTAAAATGCGCTCGAACCCCTGTAATGCCGATTCATCATACTCTTACGGTTGCACTGTTACTTCCCCGGTCCGGAACTTAAACTAATATCACAATTTGGACTTTAATCTCTTGGCTTAGTCAAGTTTATAACGGCTTCTCGTGCCGTATTTGCGATCGTAAAATAAAAACTTTTTCATATACGTGCCGCAGATGGCGGACCTTTTCCTGAGAAAAATGGCACCAAGGTGATATTAAAGAGTCAGCGGAACAAAATGGCACATAGGAGCGAAAATTATTTTTAATAGCAAAAAAACACTAAGCTGTTATTGCGTATTTTATTTACTATTGAAGTTTTGAGGGGCGCCAAAGTAATGTTGTTTTACGTCATGAACAACAGCTGACGAAAATAAATTTTTTATTTTAGTTTTAAATTTAGAGGTGATTCAGTTTCTCATCAACCACAGTGACAGAAACTACACCCAAATTATTTAATTTGTTATTTATTTCAATTAAACTACAGTGATATAGCAATTGATAGTTAATAAGTTAATTTCCGGACTAATTCAGGACCGGACTAAAACGAAAAGGAAACTGATGCATGTTATAAATTTAATAAACAGTTTATTCAAAATAATAACGTATTAGAAAGAAATAAATAAACGAAATAGTTGAGCACCTTAGTCAATCCCTGGTTTTACAGTTAATATACAAACATAGCAAAACGTTCACTGAACATAAAAATTATTATTCATCATTTCCTAAGCATGTGAAGTATATTTTTTCAACCGTATCTATCAGAAAATATTTCCTGCATCTCTAAAAACTGTCCTACAATAACCGAACTGTCAAAATATCTAAGTATACTTACGTAAAGTTCGTCACTCACACATTTCGTGGCTCATGAGATATTGAAATACCTCTACAACCTCAAAAAATTGCTTTTTGACTTATTTATCTGCCTATTTTAAAAGTCCATTTATTTGATTTTCGAAATTTCTTATGATTATCAAATTACATATTGATTATCGTTACAAAATATGTTGGATCTGACGTTCTTATTAAAAATCTTCCGTTTCACTTGACGCGCTATTGATCTACATTTCCCATCAATTTGTCACCCGATATTAGACTTTACGGACTTGTCCGCGTCTGATGGGCTAATAATACGGATATAGCGTTCGGGGCCAAAAAGGGAAAAAAGATCGGAAGGTAATAAATCACTTAAAGTTCGATGGCTTTAAGTACTTCTTCGTTAAATGTAATATAACGAGGCCTTCTAAAAAAGAGGCAGTCTAGCAAAACAACAAAAAATCAAATTCAATTTCCAATGTGCTGCAAAACCTTTTAAACAAAATAAAATTTTCCCTTACAAGAATATATACTAGCTTTGTTATTAACTCAGAGAACAAAATCAATTGCTATTAACATTTCCGTTTTGTAAAATTTTCAGAAACTACCCTTATTAACTAAATAAAAAAATAATAAATAATTGTATTTCATAGAAAAAAATGTTTGCAATTTAATTATTAACGAGAGGTCATAATGTGAGTTTTTGATGTCCTTATGGATCTTAGACATTTGGACAGTTCAGGTAAGGAAAGCAAGTGGATACTCGGAATATAAATTCATTACAATAAGTAAGTACGAGATTCAAATCATGTCCGTTCACAGTGTCAATTAGATGATGCAAATAGCATTCGACGTACCTACCTACAATTCGCAAATGCAGCTAACGGACTACGGACATTATTCTGTGTTTGCTTTAAATTGTGTTAATCGAAGTTTATTTAAAGGGTCAGACACAGAATTTCAATGGAATTAGACTAGATAATTATTATGCAGTTGGCGACCTCAAATACTCTACTTTATTGCTTAATGTTCCCATCGGAAGAACATTTCAGCAAACAACGACACACAGTTACCTACGTTGTTGACCACTTACTGTTAATTAAACAAAAAAAGAAAAACATAATTTAATAATAAGAGACCAAAGTCCGATTGATTCCTTTTTAGCCCCCCTACCAAGTATTTGTCAAAAATTACCCCACTTATATTTCCAACTTAATGATTTCGTTGAATAGTAATATAATTTAACAGTAAATATTTATATACATCTATTCACTTACATAATCTCTGTGATCAACTCCTGTCAAGTCCTTAAGACTCCTGGTTAATGTGGGGATGAATTGGACTGAAAAAAAAGAAACCCTTATTAACTTTTGTTTACTTAAAATGTGGAGTTCTTTATGTAGAAAATGTGCACGATGATATCCTTACTAAATTTTAGCTATCCTAATCTTAATGAAATTCCTGTAGTTTTTATGTTTACCGATTTATTAATACAGCAAAGTAATCTAAAACATATAAATAATATTGAAAGATAATAGTAGAAGGAGATGCTCCATCAAACAGAGGAACAGTGACAAATCAATTTCTTGAAAAAAAAAGGGTGGTCAAATGAATAATGGAACAGAAGATTAATAATCGATTAGAAAGAATGGAATGAAATGGAGCAGACAAACAAGCCCAAAAAAGAGCATCGAAACAATGCAAGAGAATGAACAACAAACAAAGCGATGATAACCATAACCATGGGGGATAGGGAAAAAAGGAACAAGGACCTGGAAACAGAATAAGTAAGAAAATTCATACGTGATTGTAGAACATAAATAAAAAAAAGAGAAAAAATGATATTTGGCGTAATAAATAAATAGGAAATTACTGTAGAAGAGAAAAACAGAAATTGGAAGAAAACAAGAAGAGAAAAAGGATAAAAATTAAACATTTTACAGAAGCTGTATGGAAGGAACTAGAAGTCATGAAATAACTAAAAACAGTGAAAGAAGAGGAAACATTACCGTACTCATTAACTAAAAATCAATTTAATTTGAGTTTAGAGAATTAATGATAGACAAATCGATTATTAACCTAAATCCTAATCCCTCAAGCTAGTTAGTAAGTATGACGTCAATAAACTCAAATCCTGATCATATACCCTCTAAAACCAAGAAGTTCATAATTCAATATATTTTAGATTATGATCCTTAATGATATGAATTTTGGACGTCTTTAGTAGATTTTTCTGAGCCTATACTTTCGAATTGTAAACCGTGACGATAATAATAATAAACTTAAATCCTCATCAAATATTATTTTAAAATAATAAGTCAAAAATAAATTAAGTTTAGGTTAGATCCTCAATGAATTTCTTAGAACGAACAAAATAGCTGAAACCCCAACGCCAAAACACGGCACTTTAGTTGTCCGAAGCAGTTTTCGGGAACTGAGGTAAACTAAATCTAAAAGAGAACTAATCCTAATATATACTGATAGTCGTTAAGGTTCAGTGAACATGGTTCAGCAGCAATAGTGATGATGTTCAATGGACCTTTACAATAAAAAAAATAATAATTAAACTAGACTAAATAGCAGAGATCCAGGGATAGGACCATTGTCATTGTTAAGTAAAATTTGGTTATTTTTACAAATGTATAAACTTTCAAAACTATCTAGTAGACAATTATTCCTAACTTCCTTAACTAATTTAAGATTATTAATATTAATGTTATGTTCTTCAGTAAGAATATGTTGGGCAACACTAGATTTTTCGGCTCTACCAAACCGTGCATGAGCTAAATGCTCCTTGAACCTGGTTTGGATCGAGCGTCTAGTTTGTCCAATATATTTTTTACTACAGTCATTACAGCTAATTTCATATATCCCCGACTTTTCTAAGAAAGGAATTTTATCCTTGGGGTTACCGAGGAGAGTTTGAAGGGAGTTACCACTTGAACTGTAGGCAATGCGAAAACCAAGTTTACGAAAAATGCCTTCGAATCCTCGAGTAAATCTTGGCTCGTATGGCATAATCCTAAACTTGGTCTTACTGGTGTCTGTTTGAAAAGTCGAAGATATTGAAACAAAATTCTTAAATTGTAACCATTGTCAATCGCAATTTTCTTAATTGTACAGAGTTCCTTATGATATTTACTTTTAATAGTTTTAATTAATTATCGCCTGAGTTAACAATTTGACAATTACATAAATCCTGATCACATTAATTATACCTTCTAAAAGCAAAAAATAAAAAACCTGTTTAATTTAGGTATAGATTCGATTTAAATCGAATAAAAAGCGCATGAATTTTTTGAATAATTAAAAATCAACAAAAACATTTTAAGCCCATCTGTCCTCGTTTACGGTTCGCTGTAGGTACCTATATAAGCAATGCGTCAAATTCGTTACATTTTTTATACATAATCCCAGTAATTACGAATCAAAGCCTGCAGCAGCTTAACTCACTTAAACTGGCTCTAAAATAATTAAAACAAAAAAAAAAAAACGTTTTTCAATTGTAACAACATCAATCAGAAAACCTCGTATGAGGGAAATTTAATTAATTCAATCTATTAGCGTTTATTCAGTTATGACAGGGTAATTTCAAACAGAAATTTAGGTTCTATTCGAATTTTACTTATTGAATTGGTAATACTTTTAATTAACTACATTATTTATTCACTATAATACAAAACACTCTAATAAAAAGGACTATTTGTGGATGCCGTGTGTTGCTAATTATTTATTTACCCTGTTGTGACGTAAATTTTTGCCGAAACAACCCACGAAGTTTGAGTAATCGATAACACGGTATGTCACCAGAAATTCGCCCGAGTCACCTGCTTTCAACACTAATTTGTTTAACAGTGAATCGGGGAGAGGATGAAGGGGATGATACGGAAACCAAGGGAGGAAGGGGAAGCGATGAGGATGTAACGGGAAAAGCGAGCTCTCGCGATTTGGATGGAAAATCGGGCAAAGTAAGACGTAAAGTTTTGTTGAAAAAGTATATAATGCGATTAGGGGAAGGTGCGTGTCGAATAGAAACGAGAAATTTGGCGTGACGAACTTGTTTTGCGATTTTCCAATTGGGCGAACGACTCTGCTTGGTTGCGGAATTAGCAAAAGGAAAAAACATGAACCGTAAATAAAATCGGAAATTTAAAAAGGCTAAGTCATTTGCTTTAAATTGCGGTAAGTCGATGTCTCTGTATATAGGTCAATAGGAAGTTTAAAGAAAATGTTTGTAACATAAAAAGTATCAGAAAAAACACAAAAATTTATCTTTGCCGCAAATAACGTCGGTTGGAGGAAGTTTACATGCAGTGTCCTAATCCAAATGTCGCAAACTGAATCAAACATCAATTTACCAAAACGATATTTTCCTGGGTTATTTGTTCGATTTCTTGTTTAAAACCCCCCCGCCTACAATCCTCCGCCCCCCGGCTAGAAACTTCGATTTAGTGTTCTGTCCACTCCCTCGCCCCTCACCTATCGACAGCAATATCGTATACAGAGTTACAGTTTACCCCATTTTAAATTTTCAGGGACATCCCCTACGCCTATAAGAGTCTGCCGTTACCTAAAAACACTTGAAAGTCTACTCCTGTCCTCCCCATCCGTTTTAGGGTGGGTACCCGGGTCTAGAAAATTACCAACTTAAATTTAATCAGGTGTCAATATTAAACGTTCCTTTAGATTTCAGATATTTCTGACAAAAATATAATTTTTCAAAAACCTTTTACTGCAATAATTCTTCATGAGGTAGATAATTACATATTTCTTTTTTTATTATTATTATTTTCCTATAATTTTTCCCAGTTTAATATTCATTTCTATGTGGTTGTAATTTCGTAATATTATTTTATCGTGGATAAGTAAAATTAGTTATTTCTGTATAGTGAGGAAATTGAAGGTGACCACAATGCCGCAATTCGAGTAAACAAGCCATTATCCTTCATGTCATATCACAGACGTTTGCCAGTTTTTGTTCATAAGCTGTTATCTCTTGCTCAAAAATAGTCACAAAAAACTGTACGAGAATGGTCGTATGTTCTGTTCATCGTTTCTTATATTTTAACATTTTTTGTAGTTGTTTAATAGCCTAGGTGTACACTACAACTGTTCGGTTAAAAATAGATTATTTTTTGATAAAAAATATTATCCTAGAAAATAAAAATCTATGTATTTTTGAAAGCTTTGCATCTTTGCATTTTATGGTAGAAAACTTTATTTATTTGTTATTTTTTTAAACACATATAGGTACTATATGTAGACCTTAAAGAATTTGCCTTAATTTTCATTCGTTAAAATTTTTTACCAATAAACGTACGTTGTATTATATAGTGTCGACGAAATTCATTTATTAATCATTTTTATTACTTTTATTTTAATTACTCCAATTATTGATTATCACTTGATCTAACTAACAAAAAAGCATTGAACTTCCGCTTATATACTCTAACGATGAAATTTCTAGTTTGAAAACATTCTAGAACACACGATTACATTATTTATAACAATCTCTATGAACTTTGCACTGATTAAAATAATAAAAATTGATTTAAATTTTTTAAACTCAAATCTTAAGCACACAATTAGATAAATTTAGCTAGAAATGACATAGACAGTACATGTCATTTATTAGCATTATTTCTTTGTATTTTATTCAACAAATTTCATTTATTAATATTAGTTCAACTAAATGATAGCATATTTTTATACTGAATCATTAACGAATCATAAAGTTTAAACTTATCTTGTTATTGATCTAACCAATTATTGATGATTAAGTCTATTTTTGAATATTATGTCAATAAATATTTTAACAATATTAAAATTAATTTGCTTAATTTATAAATCATTTTAGAATGAATTATGAAAATTCGCCATTTTTTAATGTATGCACAATTTTTCTAATTTTTTAGGATAAAAAAAAATTATTCCGTACTTGCAATGAGGTACAATGCCTTTAAAAGAATTTTATGCTATAAATTTTGTTTAAATATATGTTTTTTGACTTTATAAACGTACGAATTCAGTTTGGAATTTTAGTTTACATTTTTTTTTTTATAAATAATTTTAAAGATAAAAATTTATACCAAATAAATTGTTAATTATTGATGTATTTATTTAATTCCTGTTTTAATATACTTTAAATAATTTTGAATTTAAGATAGAAATGTATATTTTTCTAATTTAATAACTGTAATTCCGTACCGCAACCCAAATATAAAAAATCATAACTTCCACAAAATACGACTCAGAGTGTTGAAATTTTTATTAGTAATTAGCTGAATATTAGTGCTAACGCCTTGACAAAATTGAATTAAATAATTTATAAAAGAAAGAGGATAAAAAAAGGAAACGATTCAAAAAATAAAAAATAGTAGGTGCCATTTGAAAAAACGAGGTAGTTCGTGTTTCAAGTTTTTCAATTTTAGAATTTTATTTTGAACGCCCTGTATAAATTATTTAATACAATTTTGTCAAGGCGTTAGTACTAATATTCAGCTATTACTAGTAAAAATTTCAACACTCTAAGTCGTATTTTGTGGAAGTTATGATTTTTTATAAATTGGGTTGCGGTAGCGATTTTTTTTCTATAAATTAAATTAACTCAGAAACCGATCGTCATAGGTGTACAAGTTGGTTATCAAACTTACCTTAGAATTACACGTTTTATTCGAATTCAGCGTAAAAAATATACCATTCCATTTAAAATAACAAAGTTGGTGTCGACTTCCGGTATAACCGGATGTAAATCGAACTTGAAAATATTTTTAAAAGAAGCGGCATAAACAATAACTAAATGAGCCCAAGTTTCAGAATTGAGTTCCTTCTACTAATTCATATACTTCTAATAGCCCGTCAACTTGAAAAACCCTGTATACTTATATATATGTATTATTAGATTAGGTTAAATTAACACAATTTAATTTACATAAAGGTACTTTCTTATACCAAGTCTTTATAGCGTTTTAGATTATTTTTTCTAAATATTTTCCAAGTTTCAAAAAAAATCTGTAGATATGTGTCCAGTTTCAGAACATAATCTCAGACTTGCGCACAGAAATATTGAATAAATTTTGTAGAAACGTAAACGAAGAAAATATTTACCGTTGATAGGTACAAAGAAAGCTACCTTATAAGCATCGATTTTCAAAGAGTATCATCAGTTTTCATTTGTGCATGTTTACGATTCCGAGTTACGTTGAAATACATTCGGAAAACCGTTTCGACAAGGTAATACCCTTAGAAAATATTCACTCAGTTTAAAATATCACCACTAAAGTTTGATATATTTGTCTGTCTGTCGTTTATTAAGAGCTGAAAGGAATGTACGTATATTGGATAAGATGCTGCACTTACGATGAAAATGATATAGGTAAAGAAAATACAAGTACAAAAAACAACACACGACAGGGTGACTTATAGAAAGATATAAGAGAGACAAATAGAACTCTCTTTAAAAGATCTGCTTCTTAATTTGTGCCGCCAGTATAGATCGCCGTTATCATGGAAACTTTTGTTGACAACAAAAATAACAAATTTAGGAAATAAATGGATTAATATTCTAGTGAATAAAGTCGTAAACCTTACAAGACACCTTATTTATGCCCCAAAAATCCAAATGTCTACGCTTCTCAGTATACACCCACTGATATAAAGTATAGTCAGTCATAAAATGGGGTTAGTTACGTATATTCCCTGCTACCAGAGAGCGCGTCCGATATAACGAACGAGTTATATCTCCGGATTACCTTTACCTGTAATAAAAATGCAGCCAGGTAGAGTTTCGCCGGAATTTATGACACTTCCATTTCGTTTTTCCAGCTTTCTTATATTCCCCAGAATATCCATCGATCGGAGCCACCGAAAATTAAATATTATAGGCGGATATTTGCCCCATTCCTGTGTTAAAGTCTTAAAAACGACAATACAAAGAGTGTCTCAAAAAACACACATCGAAAGATTATATTAGAAAAATTCTATTTTATTCGCTTGGTAACTATTAGGGAACACCCTATTTTCCACTTAACTTTGGCAGATTATTTGTGCTGCAACTGCCATAAAAACTATAATATACTGGGTGATTTGAAATACACACACCCGAAAACATAGAAAGATTATTTTAGTAAACCTGAATTTAACTTACATCATCATAGTGAACTATCAGGAAACATCCAGTATTTAACTTGAATTTACCAAAAACACTTTTCTATAATAAAATCCACCAGAGCACGCCTTGTTCGTAAATTGCACCCCATTTCACAACCAATAAAAAATGCCTAGTTTTTTATATGTATTTGGATAACAGTACATCATGGGGGCCCCGCCACATCGTCCAGCCTGATAGGAATAAAACGGCATTAGTCGTGCGGTAACGAAATGCAACGGGATTTGTAGTATTAGTGCTGACCCTAAGAAAAGGCTTAAGGACAATAGCTCCCAAGTCCCTACGCGTGTAAAGACTATTAGTAACCCACGATTCGGATACGTCAGAAAAGACACCCCGACACAAAGTATCCAGAAGATTGATGATCATCTCCACATAACTGCCACTGCTGCATGTACCATGATGAACTGAGCTTGCTCAACTTTTAGAGAGAAAGAAAAATGTGTAGTTCTCTAGGATAAGTTCTTTTAATGCCGATGCCGCAGTGTGGAGAATTTACGATGTGATGCGGCAAAGAAAATGAAGTACAACAAACAGGGTGGTCCAAGAATGCGTTTAACAATATATAACAGATACACAGGAGTTGCAGAAAAGTTATAAAGCTGACAGATGTTATTAGGTTGAAAAACTCTTAAGAAGAAGACCAGGAAAAGTTAGAAGTTCGTCGATTAAGTGTAGATAATATTAAAGGCCTTAAGGGTGAAGGGTGGTACTTTTTAAACGTTGGTAAAAAGTATAGTCTTTTATGGAGTCGAGATTTGGGGATGGAAAGAGTATAGAATAGTAGAAAATATTTATTTATAAAAGGTATATAAAATGGGTGTTGCGCTTAGAAATAAGTACCCCAGACTACATCTTAAGAAGGGAAACAAAATGTGGGAAAATGGTGGAAGATACAAGAAGAAGGGTTGTAAGATATGAAGGAAAATTGGAAGAATTACCGGAAGGGGAGTTAAGAAAAGAGATATGGAGGAAAAAGGTATTGGGGATCGGGACAAAAACTGAATATGGTGTGAAAGGGATAAAGCTTTAACAGAAATGGCAATAAGTAAAGAACAAATGGAAGAGTGGAGAGAAAAGGGATTGAATGTTAGTAGGATGGTGGGGAAAAGATGTAATGAAATAGTAAGAAGTGAGGATTTGAGAAAATTTTGGGAATCCAGATACGCGAAAGGTATGAGGGAGTTTATATGGGTAGAATGGCAAGGGGATGAGGTGCCAGGATATCTAATGGAGGGAAAAAGTATACAGATAATAGCTAGATTCAGAATGGGGAACGAATGTAATGAGAATAAGTTTTGGATGGAAGAAGGTAAGAGATTGTGTATAGTAGAGTATGTGGAGAGAAGAGTGAATCAATGGAGCATGTACCAAAAGTATAATTCTAAATAATCAAACAGCAGTATAAGAAGAATCCTAAGACTGAGGAAGATAAACCAGAAGATATCTAAACAGTCTGGCGATGAAATCAACTAAACAAGACTCCTTGATGGACTCACACCAACAGGACCAAATCGACGTGCTCAAAATGTTATAATCTTCTTATCATTTATATAATATACTGAAGAATGGGGCCAGAAACAAAATAAGAAGTTCATTAATTAAGTACAAGGAATATTGAAGACTTCTCAACAAAAATGCTAAGTAGCTAAACGTGGAAGTAATTATGATTACAACATATAACGTCCAATGGTTTGCATGGATTACAAAAAAATCAATAAATTGGCACAGACCAAAAAGGAAACTTTTCATATAGAATTAAAAAACAGTCCAAAAAGACCGCGATGACTTAAGTAAATACATAAACTAGAAGAGAAGCTGAACAATCTGACTATGAAATTGGCCAAACAAAAATCCTTGAAGGACTCTCACCAACAGAACCAAATCCACCTGCTTAAACTGTTATGGACATAACATCAAAGGACCTGCCAAACCATCTGCCTTTATTTCAATTATATACCAATAAATAAAATCAGAAATAAGTTAGAAGTTCATTGATTAATTGTACAAAGAATTTTGAAAACCACTGTTGAAGATCTTTGGATTTATCCAAAATGCTATGTAGCTAAATGTGGAAATAATTGATTACAACATATAACGTCCAATGGTTTGCATGGATTACAAAAAAATCAATAAATATACACAGACCAAACAGAAAACTTTTTATATAGAATTAAACAACAGTCCAAAAAGACCGCGAATACTTAATAAAATACATAAACTAGAACAGAAGCTGAACAATCTGACTATGAAATCAGCCAAGCAAAAATCCAACTGCTAAAAATGTTTTGAGCATAACAGCACATGACCTCTCAAACCATTTGTTATCATTTCTATAATATACCAATAAAAGACTTTTGGGTTTATCCAAAATGTCAAATACTCAAAAGTAGAAACAATTCATTACCCCATTTGAGAAAGAAAATGAAAGAATTGAATGTAAAAAAAATTAATCCTCACAGAGTTTTATTTTAAACAAAACATGAAACCTTTAAAAGAAAAACATATTAGCACTATAAAGGTTTTGGTAATTTTGGATTTTTTACCAAAACATATTCCCAAGAAGATTAAAACATGTTGCTTCAGTTCTCATCAGCTTCTAAAACTTTTACATTATCAATTTATTTCATCTCCTGCAATAACTACTGTAAATACTACTGTAATGTACATTTTTAAAATTGATTTCATTCAATTCATAAAATACTGAATTGATTTTGTTATATCTGAACGAAAAATAATTAAATAATCAACTATTTAATACGTTTATTATAAAGCAATGTGGTTTGTTTATCGAACACCTGAAACTCTTTGTGTATTCAATGCTCTCAGTAATTTAGGAATTAATTAAACTCTCATTTTAATAAAACAAATTGTCCCATTGTAATTGCAGTTGTACATTAATTGTTTAACTTGTTTCAAGCGTATAGACTATTCGTAATAATTATTCTTTTAGAATTGGGATTTGGTGTAAATTTTATTTCAATTACTATTATATCTACCTTCTTAAAACTTACACAGATTTTGCGGTATGTATAAAAAGAATTTAATAAAGTATATGAATTATTATTTTAACAAGGACAATGCTATTTTCTGTAATATAATAAATATAGACTACTATTGACCTTTTTCTCACTTTTTATCACGTTTTTCTGAATTTTGCTACATTAGATTAACACTAAAATAAAATGCAGGGAGCCGTTCACAATTTTTCCATCGCCTTTAATAATTTACTAATCTATTGAAGTCATAAAATTTAAATTAAAAGTAATTATCAATAAATCAATAAAATAAATATAGTTAGTGAAGAAGAATTAAATAATCGTTTAATTTAAAACAACAAAGTTGTATTGAAGTATTATGTTAGCCCAACGCATTCACCAAAATTGCAATCATAAAAATATACAATTCAACGTTTCATGTCACAAAAAATAAATTATTCATATCAAATTGCCCTGCAAAAAAACCCTTACAAATTACTCCACAAATAAGCATGAAACTCACTCTATGAATTATTTACATATATATTCAAATAAATAAATTACAAAAGCAAAAGTAGAACTCAAAAAAATTGTTGTTCAATCTTTAAGAGTAGGTGGTGAAAACACAATTTTGTAAGAAAGACTGAAGAAACCCTGACGTTTTTTCGTCACGAAAATTAGTAAGTCACAAAATTAGAATTTTATTCAGTTTTAAATATTTTAAAGTATAATTGTATGTTGTCATAAGAAGAACGTTTGTTTCACTTGTAGTGCTCTGCTTCGAAGAAGCCTACAATCAAAGGTCGAAACGTTGTATTCTATTAAATATTTTTCTTAATTGTTTTTTACCTGAAAATTTCAGTGTGTTTCGTGAGATTTACCCATAATTATAAAAAAAAAGAAACGTTTAATTATTTCACGTTGTATATCGTGATTTCTGGTTGATTAAAAGTAGTTTAAATTAAAGAATAATGCAGCACCGTTATAATACATTTTTTCCCTTAAAAGTAATTCAAAAGGGCAACCAAAATCTCTTTGAGAAAATGAATAATTTATGAAATTAAATCAAAGTTATTGAAAAATATTGTTGTGATCTTCAAACTTTATAAGTAGGTAGTAAAAATAAAATTTTGTAGGAAAGACTGAAGAGATTCTGATGTTTTTTCGTCAAGGAAATTGGTTAGTCACAAAATTAGAATTTAATTCAGTTTTAAATATCTTAGTGTAATTGTATGTTATCATAAGAAGAACGTTTGTTTCGCCTGTACTGCTGTGCATTATAATTACCTAGAAGAAGCTTACAATCAAAGGTCGAAACGTTGTATTCTATTAAATATTCAATTAAATTGTTTTTATACTTAAAATTTCAGTGTTTTGTATTAGATATGTTCAGAATAATTAAACAAAATAACCCTTTTGGTAATTTTATGTTGTTCATCATGATTTCTGGTTAATTAAAAATAGCTTTAATTACAGAACAATGCAGCACCTTTGTAGTTTCTAATTTTTTCCTCAAAAATCTTTGAAATGAACTCCTAAATCTCTCTGAGAAAACTGAAAACCTGAATAATTGATGAAATAAAATCATAGTAGATTTCGTTGTTGATTAGTTGCTGTTTGAATTTTCTAGATATTTATGGGTTTAATCACGGGTTAATTAAGCGCACTGCAGCTTCCGCCCACGTTTAATGAGCTTTCATAACATCCCTCGCTCATAACACGCACAGGTGAAGCGCGAGGGCGACGAAACCATTTAAAACTGAAAATTTTGATCTCGATATTTGTTCTCAAACATCAAACGTTAGCCTTTTAGACCGGATCGATATAGAGATCTCCGACAAGGCAACGATATCAAAAAACCATCATTATTTTCATTAAAATAACTATTCCAAAAATATTATTATTAATTCTAATTTCTTAAATTATTTGTTTTAAAATATTTTGCATTTTTTCCTCCTTTGCCGCTTTTAAAATCCCTTTTAATTCCGCACGTGCGATTCGGCGGTAACGATATTATAAACTTTGCGACACCTCTAAAAGGTGGTGCAGGCTAAGTCGGCTTTTATCAAAGAACTTTAGGCTTAACACTAATAATATTTACTTCTTTTTGTTTATATTTTTTCCTTTTTGAAATATAATTGGGGATAACGTTAAATATTGAACAATGAATATTATCGCTTTTTAAATTATATGTGTAATACTGATTTATGTATCCGCGAATAACGAAATTTTCCGACGCAAATACAGGAAGTGAATGTTTATTGTACTTTATTTTTTTATCTTATAATGGATTTCAATCAAGTATCCATCGTTTCAGTGGAATTTACCATCGACCATTTTCTCATGTCTGTTTAAATGAGAACCACCCGAATATTAAATTCCATTTTCGTAAAATTAGTGCAACTTGCTGCTCGTTATTGTTATTATTAGTTTGCCGCTTCTGCGAACAGGGAATACCACTCTTGCATTATTTACCATACAAACAAAGTTACCTTGTTATTTACTTTTATTACTGTAAAACTTCATAAAATGTATCCACTGTAACAACCGTAACCAGATACTCAACATTCTTAAACATTCTATTTTAATGTTAAAAAAAAACGTTCCAAAAACTGAATCTTCTTAGTGAGTCGATTTAGAAAGGTATCGATGAACCAAGAAAGGTAACCTCAATATGACAAGCATTTAATTTAATTTATAGTAAAGTACAGTACAACAACTTCACGCTACAACAGATTAAAAGTAAAAATGGTTACGTTTTTGGGTTGAATTTTGCTTATAAAACCAGTTACTCTTTAGAAAAATTAATTAAAAACAACAAAGATACAATAAAAGAAAGACAAATAAATCAGGAGTTTATAAG
Organism: Agrilus mali; assembly: GCA_029378335.1. Lineage (NCBI taxonomy): Eukaryota > Metazoa > Arthropoda > Insecta > Coleoptera > Buprestidae > Agrilus > Agrilus mali. The sequence continues at coordinate 8,350,505 of CM055663.1, read as the reverse complement.
CTAATTTCTGGGTCTTGCCCTAAAGTCTACATTGGTCAAACAGGGACCATTTAAAAAACGTATAATAGAACACAAAAATAATTATGTAAAAAACAAAACAGATTCAACATATGCGAACCATGTAACAGTAGAAGGACACAGTTTTAATGAAAATATCGAGATTATACATAAAAATAATAAAGGACAGAAATTAACGTTATTAGAAAACTTGGAAATAAACAGATATAAAAAACTAGGAATAATTTTAAATGACCAAGTAGAATGTAACAACTCCCTTCTACTGAATTTGCTCAATCAATAGATATTTAAGGACCTGAAATAGTTTTCATAGTTAGACGTAAATACTCAATAGCCTGAAGAATCCAAAGTTAAGGTGAAACATGTTGCTAAATTAATAAATAATTTGTGAAAATCATATCCTAGTGATTTTATTCTTTAACATTAAAAATTGACCAGAACTCAGGTCAAGATAACTTGTTTTAGGAACTTATACCATATTGTTTTTTCAAATTAAATGAATTTATTTACCACCTTAATTTTTATATGTAAAAATCACCCTGCTAAGAAAATGCGCGCAATATAGGAAAAAGTTACAATTTTCCAAAACAAGCCATTTTCTTGTGAATTAAACGTATTTACTTTCACTTTTAATTTTTTGTAGCCTTAAATTAGTGTCCTGTATAAAACAAAAATATAATTAAATGTTTTGTCATATAAGGGTCACTTTTCTTAGGTTATCGACACCCCTCCTTTAATTTTTTACAGGGTTTATAATAGTTGTACAGATATTAGAGGACCTTAAATCGTCACAATCAGCATTTTTTTGAGGTCCGTAAATTGTTAAAGTGATCCTTTAAGTCATCCTAAATAAAATGCAAAACTTTTATTGTCAACAATAAACAAATCAAGGAAACAGTTTACTGTACCTACATTACTTTCTGAGGGAAAATGATGTTTACGTTTTATTGTCAATCCTATCTCTACCCACAATAACAGAAAAATAAACCCCGCATTTTTTGCAAAGTATTAACTAACCCTTCGTTAGCTTATTTATTGCAGCCCTAAAGATTTCAAGTTCAAGCATTTTTGAAATCCAAATCCGGGTCTTTTTGGTCGCCTCTGTTCGCTAATTGGGGCAACAGTGCACGAAAAATTTGTTTAAATACGTAATCGAAAGTATTCTATCATAAATAAATACACACTTATTATTAGATATTCGTAAATATACACCCCATCTTTTTAAATACAATTCTTTTTTGTTGATAATAATAAAACTCATTTATTTTTAATCCTTTTCGTTATTATTGATAAAAGCATTTTATGGAAGCCACAAAAATCACTACTGTACACACGTAAACTCCTTTGTCTACTCAACTGTACCATTTTAAACTTATGTAAGTACCAACACACGTTTGCAATAATGTGCTTCCCATAAAAGTAAATTGTCATTGACTTGCAATTTCCATTCTCTACTCTATGTATAACTGTATAAACTGTCTTTAAAATCAAATAAACACTTTACCTATTAGGTGCAACATATACTCTATGTATATGTCGACATTTTCTTAATTAAATAAAGTAGTGACTGAAGTGTAAAAAAATGTAATACTGTGATTGGGGATTGGATTCGTCATTACGTTTCCTTCAAAATGAATATTTCCGAGTGGTATGCAGGTATGTGATAAAAACACAACGACAGCACCCTGACCCTCGCACCATACTTTCATAGACAAGTATCTGATCATGGGTAATGTTTTTAACATTTTAATTACTACAACTATAACTGTATTGCATTATACTTAATTTATCACAGTCTTCAAACTATTATCGTTAATTTATAATGTTTTAACTAACTTTAAAATAACCTAATAATACATTTCACCAAAACAATAATTTTTGAGTGAGTTTTACTGTTTAAAAGTAGTTTACTTATCACTATTTAAGTAATCAAATACAACTAAAACACAAAAACGTGGCTATATAGGCATGATTGCTATTTTTCTTTACATTTCATTGGCGCAACTTCATAAACAAGAAATGGGCAACTTCCACTAATTAATTACTTATTGTTATATTAATTGTTTAGATACTGTATGAATTAGGAAATCTAAATTTCAATGCATTTCATCTACATCCCCCTACAAAACAAAAAACTCCTTTCGAGGCTAGTGATCGAATTTTAAGTGGGTATTAAAAATAGGGTGTTTTTCGTTCGATATATACATTGCATTGTGTTCAGAAGGCAAGGGGACGTTAGCTGGCTGGTCGGTAGGTAGCTACTAGCTAGGTACCTACAGAGAAATCTGCAAGGCAAATTTATTAATACATGCCAGTTTTATCAGCTGTGTAGAGAGAGAGGTAACTTAATTTGAATAATTGGAGATTAGGATGTTTCCTGTGCGCCTACGATAAACCCCCGCTCCTATTTTTGGATTAGGGCGGGCATTATCCTGGAAATTAATGTAATAAAGGACCTTCTAACGTAAGCGCGTCAGATAACCTCTTTCCGAAATAGAAAAACAAGATATTTTACATCTACACACGGAAGTGTATCACGATCAATTGGAAAAAACTGAATCACAACAAAAAAATAAAAACAGAATTTTTGAAAAGGACCACTTTGTTATCCATCAGTCGTAAAATTTTGTGAAAAATTGTTAGATAATAAGAAGTCTAGGGGGGTCACTCTAAAATACGACACATTAAAATTTCTTGTAAATTAGGTAGTATTAATTCTTCCCTTCCCCCACTGCTGTAATGTAACAAATACATAAACTCAACCCCCAGAACATTGTACTGTTATTTACCTGAAGAAGCTACTGTGATAGCGTGCATTAAATAATTTTGTGAAAGTATTATTGTTTTTTAATTTCTAACATTAAAATAAAATTAGTTTATACTAGAAATTGCAACACTTTCAGTTATCAAGGCGAAAGTTTGTGAGTGTGTGAGTGTGTATGTTTGTTACTTCTTCACGTCTAAACGGCTGGAGCAATTTTAATAAAATTTGGTATGGAGTTAGCTGACACCCTGGATTAACATATAGGCTACGTTTTACTGCGGAAAAATATCTTATTTCCATGAGATAATCGATGAAAATGAATTCGCGGAATATTATAAATGCGAAAGTAACTCTGTCTGTATGCTACACAATCTCGCCTAAAATACTGAACCGACTTAAATGAAATTTGGTACAGAGATAGTGTAGAGCCTGAGAAAGGGCATAGGCTACTTTTTTAATGCGAAAAAAGGGTTGTAAGGGGTTGAAATTGGAAAGTTTTTGCAGAAATTACGTAATTTTTAAAGATAGAAGCTTGAAATTTATTTTTTAGGCTTTTGATTAGATATAAATAAATACGACATTCAATGTTTGTAAAAATTTTACCCTAAAGGGGATAAAATCAGCCGATGAAAGTTTTTGTGTAATGACGTCGTCCAAAAAGCTTACGGCCCAGAAAATTAAAATATTAAGTGTAAAAAGTTATAGAGGTTTTGTTTATTTGGATCAATAAAAGTAGTTGAATACTAAGCTATTAAACTATTTTAAAATATAATTAAACTATATTAATCTATAATATTATAAATGCGAAAGTAACTCTGTCTGTCTGTGTTACGCAATCACGCCCAAACTACTGACCCATTTAAATGAGGATTTGGTACAGAGATAGATAAGTAGATATAAAGCTAGAAGCTTGAAACTTATTTTTTAGGTTTTTGATTAGATATAAATACGACATTTTAAGTTTGTAAAAATTTTACCCTAAAGGGGGCAAAAATAAGGAATGAAAGTTTCTGTGTAATGACGTCGGCAAAAGGCTTACGGCCCAGAAAATAAAAATATAAAAGAAAAAATTTTAAATGCTGCCGAAAGTCGCGGGCATAGCTAGTGTAGATATAAAGCTGAGATCTAATTTATTTATTATTGAAATTGAAGATTGAAAAAGGATGGATTTGAAGGGTTATTGACTTAATGAAAAAAAGTTGATACGAAATAAGCACGTACAAAAATCTAAACCACAAAATGCGGTGTCATAAAAATGCTTTGATCTCCTAATCATCAAATTGTATACATTAGCTATTACTAATAAGTAAGTGGTAATGCTCGTTAAAACCAATTTTTGAAATTTCCTGTTTATATCGTATTTTTATGGGACTATAAAATGTCGTAATTTATCTAAGCCAGATAATCAATTGTATTACAAATACCTAGTTATTACAGATGACAGGTAAATCATTAAAAATTTAAAGAATGTATGATACATTATACATAAGGTATTAATTAAAAATACCGTTATAATAAATACATTTAACGATGAGCAAAAAAATAGCAAAATGCCTTTGTTGATAAGGTGATAAGATAAAAATCAGGTTTACACGTCATCTTCTATAAGACCTCTAATACACTAAGCGACAACGATGTCTACACCTCTCTTTAAGGAGGACATCTAATAATTACATACGCTACACGAAAAATAATCATGATTTTATTATTTGATGAGTCAAGCAAAATTTTTCTAGTAAATAATACTAGAATTCTCATAAAATGTACTTGGTGGTATAAAACAATTTTTCATTCTTTCTAATAATTAGTATTAGAATAATCAAGCTAAATAAGTCTAGACTTTTTTTCTCTACCTCTCGATTATTTTATCGTGTCGTAAAGAAAAAAATACTAGAATGAGAATAGTTTAGTAGTAGTAGTAATAAGAACTGTAAAAAATGTTTTCTAATCAAATCAATTTTACTAGAATTCAGTCTCAACACCGAGCGTAGATTGACTAGAGCTAGACATTTCTAGTAAAATCTCCTTGAGCGTCTGGTCGTCCATATAATTGACAGATTTTTTAGTCATGTTTGCTAGAATTCTAGCAATATTTTCATGATTGTTTTCTCCGTGTACTTTCTCTTTTTTTTTTTTATTAATTGAGACCCTTCGCTACTCCTTAGTGGGATCTAGTGAGATATGGCGGAATTCCCTATATTAAATTTCTAATTGAAACGAAAAAGGAACTTATAACAATTTTTTGAATCAAAAAATTGACATGAGATTCACAATTTCACCCCTCCTTTATATTAACTTTAATGAAACCCTTACATCCCCATTTCAAGCCCACATTATTAACAAATTACCTAGGTACATCTTTTATCGCCATAAACAGTATTTGTTCTTTGATGTTTTAAATTCCTTTAACAGCTTATTTAATAAATTTAATTAATTACCACCACAGTACCACACATATTTTGATAAAATAAATTAATAAAAATAAAATAATATTTTTTGTTTTATTAAGTCGATACTTATTTTCAGACTTTCCACTTTTACGTAATTTGACTAAACAAGTTGATGATATAAACGTAAACTAATTAATTAGTTAAGGGTGATAATTTTGACAGAAATCATGAAATAAACTTTATTAAAGTACTCATTAATGTCATAACTGCCTATTTCTGTATATATAGCAATTCAAAATCTATAAATCGCGCAGTATATGTTTGTATACGCTTTTGAACCGCTTAGTGTGGAAGTGCCCCTCATTAATAACAAACATTATTTTTATTATATTGGCAAACATTAAACACCTTCTTAAAAATAAAATACTTTGAAACTATGTAATTTTTAGGTGTTTTAGGAATTTTATTTATTATACACGCTGTAAACAGTCCCAAGGCAAGTACAGCAATTTACATGACATGAGTGAAACGGTCTATTATCAATGTCGTTTAGCAAATGTGTACAAGGCAATTTTTCTTTACATAATCACCTTATTGATAACGAAATTGTAATTGTCGTACCTAATCTAGATCGAGACGTACCTACACCTCTCTACGTGCAATTGTGTGTATCAACAAACAAACTTAACTCACTCAAACAACAAAATGTTTTTTTAAGTGTCATTGTTTTCGTTTGTTACCTTTTTTACGTGACCTAGTGGCTACAAATGGATCAGGGAGGTTATGATAATAAAAAAGAAGATGAATCTTCTGGTATGTAGCATACGTAATATAAAATGTAATCTAATAAATGTAGTAACTACAAAAAATGCGGATTTGTAGAATCAAAATTATAACAAACGTTAACTAACCATAAATATAATAGAAAAATAAGTTTCAGTTGTTTTTGTTACAAAACAAAAGCTGTAGTTTGCAATTGTGAGACTGACACCTGATGAAGTCACAATTTGCGAAACAATAGCTATAGTTCTTAAGGTATTACAAAGTGAATCAAAATTTCTGATTTAAGTTGTTTTTTTGTCAAGTACAGAGTATGCCAATGAAATCAAAACTGGTTGAGCAGGGTCAATAAAAAAATTATTGCCTATAACAAATAACATCAATGTGTCAAAAATATGCTAGGCTTCCTCAAGATATAGTTTTTAAATCTATTATTGAAGGCATCATTTTATGTACTTAAAAGTGCCCCAAGAACTTATACGTAGTGTTACAAAACAAAAATAAAATATGTACTTGTTTTTGTGACCCAATTACTAATTGATTTCTATACCACGCCCAATGCTTGCAATCACAAATCTTTTTATGTTGTTGTTTACTTAAATTTTTTGAGAAATATTTTAGTGGTAACTAATTATGAAGTGAATGAAGACCAAACAAAAATAAATGTTTACTTGTTTCAGATTCCGTTGAGCAATCAACGGTGGTCTCAAGAGCAGTAGATAGCAATAGCAATAGTAACAACGATTATTATTGGAGTACATCCCCTTATTTTTTAGAAATATTGATTCCCATTATTTCATCGTTTCTTCTTTTGAGACGTCGAGATCTATTTGGAAGACTCTTACTGAATCTCGATAAAAACTGTTTTTCAGGTAAGTGTCTGATCCAATTTTACTACGTACTTACAAACTTTCGTAAAGAAGGAAAATATACCGATATTTTTTTACTAAAATACTATCACCATCTGACTGCGGGAGAATATTGAGAAAATATTTTTAAAACATTGTAATAGTCCAACAAAACAGAAAAATACATTGTTCTTTGGTCATTAAAGCACCAACAAATTAAAAGAAAATCTGAATGTTAAATATTCCAGTCACCATTGCTTTTTTCTTTTTTACTCAATCAATAATTCACATTAAAGTAAATAAATAAATACTTTTTTTACCCTTATCTATTTTGATTCCAACTATTAATTCATTAATAAACAGTATTGACACATTCAAAATACATGTAGAAAAAGCAAAATCACCCTAGCATAACTTTGTACTTCGAGACAGATCATTAAAAAGTTGCAAAAATAAATACAGGGTTGACAACCGAATAGAATTCCACCAATAAGGGGTGTTACAGTTGACCATTTTTGTCTTCAATTTTAAACATTCCAAAAACACATTAATATAAGTACCTATATTGAAATAATTTCCGAAAAACAAAAAAACTAAATGCCAATAGTGATGAGCAAAATTGGTCTTAGTCTTGCGAAAAAGGAGGACCAAGACCGAGACCAGACGAATTTGACTATGACCAAGATCAAGACTGAGTAAACAAGACCGAGACCAAGCCCAAGACTATCCGAGTCTTGGTCTTGATCTTGCTTTGTTCATCACTAAAGTACTCCATAAATTAATAATTGATTTTAGACTATCTTTTTATGATTGAATAATAATAAGCAATAACATCTTAATGAACTTTTTTTTCAATTTGTGGATAGTGAATTTAAGTTTAAAAATGTTTGAAAAAAATGTTCGTTAAGACGTTATTGCAAGACCAAGACTAAAACCAAGACCAGACAAAATTCAGCAAGACCAAGACCGAGACTATCCAAGTCTTGGTCTTGGTCTTGCTTTGCTCATCACTAGATGCCAGTAAATAATTCTAGTAACCATTTTACCCCTTTTTGTAATCAAGAATTATTGGAATTAAAGTAGACAAGGGTTAAAAAAAACAGGCGATGTTTCTGTAAAATAAATACCTTTTTACCCTTTTCTGTGTTTATTCCAACTATTCACTAATAAATAGTATTAAAACTTTAAAAATACAAGTAGAAAGAAGCAAAATCATCCTAACACAAGTTTGTCCTTCGATACATACAATAAATACAGGGGTTGTCTCCGAATAGAATTGTAATGGAATGTTTTTTCACAGAGGGATGTTACATTTGGCAATTTTTGTCTTCGATTTTAAAATAAAAGGAAATTATTTTTCTTTTACTTTTAATCACAATTTTTTTAATTTTGGGTGCTGTTGAGAAACTTCTTTTATATCCTTTTTAGAATCTGTTGAAATCGACATGTTTATCAACAAAATCGATTGAGAATTGGCAACAACAGCAACAACAAAATAAATTCGACACCCTCTAATGTTTGAATAACTACACTCTGTTCAGGGACATCCCCAATAACCATTTCTAAGATAATCTTAAATGGGCTACCTCAAACTACATATTTTGCATTAGGCGATTTTCTTCTTTCTTTAATCGTTATTTTAAGGCAAATCGCTACATAAAATCGATTATCCCAGAGATAGCAAAGGGTAGTATCTAGGTATTATATGTAGAGCATTATCAAGGCGATGGAGATTAAAAAGACAGATGCAGTTGCTGCAATTTACCATAAATTCTGGTTCCCGCGTAATGCATTCGCCTTTATTGCATTACGGGTCATTAGTTCAAACCGTTGGTTGTGTACGTTTTCTGGATTTATTTCAATGCACTTTCAACGACGGCGCTCTTGCCGTTATATGGATGTAGTCGCTCGCTACTTTGTCCGCGTTTTTGTCGAGTACCTACGCGATTTAACTTCAAATTCCCTCAAGTTTTTGGGCCAACTTTAACAAAAGTGCAGTCAGTACGTCGCTCAATTACAGGCAGAATAAATAACGAAAATGTTGGGCGATTTTAGATAGAAAGAAAATAGGAATAAATCAACTTTTTTGGTCCTTCGAGCCGGATACCAATTAATTACACTTTTATAAAGTTGCAGTCAAATTTTTGGAAAACTAATGGGCACCTATTTCTTTTTTTGACGTTAAACACGTAAAATGTGAGGTCATTGGTGTGGGTTAGGAAAGCCAGAAAGTGAAGAACGAATTCCTTCGGACAGGACGGCGACATTTCGAACTTAATACGAGGATACCTCTCAATTAAATATGAAATGAAGAGGCGTATTTTGAGCACTGCATCTTAATTACTATTCCGACCTCGTCAGCTTAGCAAGCGAATCTCGTAAGTTAATTGGTTATCGACGGAAATTGGAAATATTCTGTCTAGTGATCGCAGAATCGTAAAGTTGCTTACCGCAACGCTACGTCTACCAAAACCAGAACCGAATATCCAAATTAACGTCACTCAAAACAAAAGTGTACAGACAGACGTACATAAGTAGTTATTTTTCTTTTGGCCCCAAAAGATGTCACCATTTCACCCCTGCATCTTTATATACTCAATAGAATTAGTAGTTGTCAACTGATGAGTAAAAATACTCTTGCTCTTGCAATTTCGTCTTATTTTATATGGTCGTTCGTTACACATTTATATCAAAACTTGAAACAAGACTCTTCATATCTTTTGTCATGAAAATAAAACCCCGAAGACCAAGACTAAAGATTCTAGAACAAGACCAATTCTAATATTGTCTTGTCATTTTTCGAGGGTCCTCCTAACATTAATTATACTGTTGAGACGCATTTTTTTTCTCCTGTTAGTGCGTGTCGCCACGCAAATAATGACAAGTAGCTAACGGTACTCCTGTTTTATTTTTTAGCGTTATGCCCCTCGTTGAGTAAGCGTGAGCACCTATTGAAATGGGCGCAGAGAGGCATAATGCCGAGCTGGATGCCGTGTCCCATGAACATTTCATTAACGCTCGACGACGTCTGGAAGGATGGCTCATTGTTATGCACTTTGATAAATTCTGCAGTTCCGGGCGCGTGTCCAAATCCTCATCGGCACCGGAACAAACCACCGACTCACGGACAGGCGCTCGCCTACAAATATTTCGGACTCGCTCCGGTAAACCAATCACACATGCACACCCACATACATCAACATCTCATTTATCGATATTTATTACGTATTAAATACGTGGCTTCGCACTTATCGTATTATTATTAGATCTTTTATGCTCATCTTCAGCTCATTAATATCAAATTAGTACCATAACGTGTCTAGTTTCCTGACTACCTACTGGAATTTGTTGGGCACGAAGTGTCTATTTTGGTAAATAGGGTTGTAGTGGAAATTTTCAGAAAATTGAGACAATTGGTGGAAAATTTTGAAAAACGAAAATCTTACGTAGGGCAAGAAACAAACTCAGCGGTTGGAATGAAAAATAAATAATAATAGGGTGGTGAGAATTTTTAGATATCCTCAAAAAATACATGTGTTGGTCTTTTTATTAAGGTATTGCTACGAAAAATAAAAAACAAAATAGCCAAAGAATAGATACTTATTTACTATGTAGGTACTGGGTGATTCTTTATAATATCGCCCCCATTACCTTTGTTATTTCAAGTGTCCCAAAAAAATTAAAAGTATAGTTATGTAGGTGCTAAAAATTACTTTTTTTTGTTACTTATGACAAAATTTGAAAAATGATCAATATACAGGGAAAACCAAAAAGGTTCATTTTTTTCAATGGATTTTATTAAACACTTGAAATAACAAATTTAAAGAGGGGCGACATTATAAAGAATCACCCAGTACACAAGAGTAGTAATCATTTTCGATATATTATTCGAAATCAAACGTTTCCCAAACTCTAGAATGTTCTAGTACTTTAAAAGTTTCATATTTTCTAATTTCAAAACAAAAAAAAATGAAAGTAATACACGTTTTTTAAAAAGAAAGAGGTTTTATAAGGCCATTTTTATACTTCCTGTCAAAATTAGTTTTACCTAAGCAAAATTGTCAAGATAATAAGATGTATTAGATATTATAAGCAATGTTTTAATTTTGCAGGTCTTTTTTTTTCTAATTACATATTTAAAAAATTAAATACTTATTTCGATATCCGAGGGTGTCAACTTGAACTCCCTGAATAAAATTAGAATATATATATACAGAATTATATTTACAAATATTTTATATAAAATTTTCGGTTGCCCTATTCCTCAATATCGTACAAACTAAAATTGTTTTTTTACCAATGAAAAGGGTATTATAAGGACGTTATTGTATCCCTCTCATTGTTTAGATGAACATTTTTTTGTGATGACTGAATCTCCTTTTACTAGAAGAAAATATAATTTTCACTAAGTAAAATTGTCAAGATAATAAAAAGTATTAGATATATGCAATGTTAATTTTGCAAGCCTTTATTTGTTAATTAAGTATTTTAAAAATCTAAAACTTATTACGATATCCGAGGGTGTCAACTTGAACTCTCTGACTGAATAATGACGACATCTTTGGCGTTAATAAAAGTACATATATTTACAAATATCTAATACATCACAATGTTAGTTACCATACTCCTCCGAAACGGCTTGACCGATTTTTATGAAATTTTATATGCATATTCAGTAGGTCTGAGAATCGGGAACTATCTATTTATCATATCCCTAAGTGATAAGGGTTATCCACCCCTAACTTTTTTATTTTTTAGACAAAACTTTTTTTATTGTTTTATGATTTGTCATTTGAAAATACGTATAACCCTTAATTTTCATCCTTCTACCAACAACCGCCATTTTTTAATAGCGATATTAGTACTGTAATAATCTTCAACTCTCAGTGGTCGATAGCTGATCAATTATTATCGATTGATAAGTCATCCCTGCCAGTCGTCTACTGATGTCACTAGTCACCCAGCAAACAGCACGGAGTGGGGATGAGAATGAAGCATATTTTTTTAGAATGTTACAGGGAGTTTAAATATGTTCTAAGAAGTAAAATAATGTTTTATTATAACATTTCAGAATGATTTGGCAATGTTCAAGAATGTTCCAGAATCTTGAATATCATTCAAGAATGTTTCAGAATGTTAAAAAAAGTTAAAGAATGTTTAAATCATTATGGGATGTTCTAGATAGTTCTAAATTCGCGAATATTCTAGAATGTTCCATTCACACGTCTGATATATTCTTACCCGGGCAACGCCGTGTATTGCTGCTAGTATTACATAAAATTTTCGGTTGCCTAAAAATGATACAAACCAAAAATATATTTTTTCCCGATGAAAGGGATATCATAAGGACGTTCTTGCACCCCTATCTTTGTTTAAATAAACAATTTTTTGATGACTGAATCTCCTTTTGCTCGAACAAAACATAGTTTTTACCTAAGCAAAATTATAAAATAAGTGTTACCTAATAACTAATTTCTTAAATTATTTCTTTAAACGTTTTTAGAAATCAAATACACGTTTCGAGACCCCAAAGTGTCATCAACTAAAGTCTCATTCAATAACATGCACTCCCTAAATAAAGACCACACGTACCTAAACATTGTTTGTTTACTTTTTAGTGCAATAATTGTTTTAGTTGGTTTACTACCTTTTCAAAATAGGTAATTTCTTAAAGGGGTTGTAGGGTAATGTTTACAGGTTTATAAGGGGAAATTAACAAATAATACAAATTAAAGGAAGGGGAAGGGGTCCACAAAGTGTAACTGCGTGTGGCAGGGAAGGAATAGAAATAGAAAACGTTTTAAACGATAACGCCACTCATAAATAAATAAATAAAGGATTTGATTCAAAGTCCCTGGACACAAGATGATTAAATTCCGCATCGTTCCCTTGTTTTGTTAAAATTTGTAGAAATTTTTCTATGAATGTTGGCTTTATAAACAACGATTTTTAACTGAACTAAGAAAATTAATAATTTTGGAAGTGTTGCTTTAACTAAATAATTTCTTACTGTTTTAACTTAATCATTTCTAAATTTAGAACAGCAAAATCTGAGACGTTACACCAGGGAAAAGTAATTATACAAATGTGTTCCCTATAGTACGTAATTCACAAATGACCCCCTCGAGTCAAGTATATTTTGCTTTTACGTCTAAGCGATTAATTTACCTATGAAATTAAAAATTAATTAAAACAACAAAATTATGTTTTTCATTATTACAACAACACTCTGTATAGGTACATAAAATTCGTATAAAAAACCCAACACTCAGTATTTTATTCATTTTATGGGGCAAGAAACTTTTACACTGCCTACCTATGTATAACTGCATATTATTTGCGTAGGTACCTAACGTAAAAAACTAAGTATTAACCCTTTTTTTAACCCTTTAGGGTAAATAAATGTTTACTACTTACATGTTTTCCTACACTTATTATGTCACTGTGCAAAATACTTGTCGAAACAAAAGACGAGAAGTAATAAATGGTACATTCAACAATATATTTTGAGGTTAAAATTTCTTACCTTTTTCTCTAAGCTTTTCGGCACCTCGGTCGGTAGGTAATCCAAATGATATCCATTTAATTTTCATGAAATACACTCGAGTATTTGTCCATGATTAATATAACAGTTACACCAAAAACACTGTACTAATTATTTAACATTTGTTAAAATAATAACACGACGTAAAGCCACTCACTGAACGGCACAAAGAAAAGCTGACTGTCGTGAAAAACACGAACGTGTCATCGTTTCCACTGATTGCTTTGTTTGTCTCGAATTAAAGTAAAACCGGCCTCTCGACATTGACTTTGACATTGGCAATAATAGTACAAAATAAAATCTGATAATGAATTAAAACTCACTATTTATATTCATACTTAATAAAAAAAATATAATATTATTAAAACTATTTGTATCAGTATTATTTTATATAAATATGTACATATGTACATAGATAAATGAGATTTAAATAACGATAAAATATTTATAAGTATTAAAAAGGCACTCGTTTGACTACGATATTATTTTCTGTGAACTTGACCAATGTTTTTTATTTAACAGTATATATAGGGTGACGCAAAAAATTACAGGGAATCCGGAAGACTTTCAAAAATATATTACACCTATTTAACATTCTATCAAAAATAAATTACCTGCATATAAGAATCACAATTAATTTTTTCATTGTTAATTATATCATATCACGAAAGACTCATCTTAAATCTTAAAAATGTAAATCTACCTTTCTAAAGATATTTGCAACTGAAGATTTCGACCAAGATCTCTCCGGGAACTTGGAATTCTTGTTCTTCATGTACCTCACCCAACTTCGAACCAACATAAGCCAATTTTCAACTATAGATCCCTTTGACGTGAACTATACGTCTTCGTACATTGCTAGGGGAATGGGATTGGTAACAGGGGAACAATACAAAAAATGCGTTTTTTATCTCTACCCGAATACATCAGAAACCGACACAGGGGTTCTGGTTACTATCAAAGGACCTTATCATGCTTATGGATGCATCAGTTTGCCTCCATTTTACATTTTTAAAACATCCAGTTGGGGAAACAGAAAGAAACAAGTTTTCTACATAGAAGAGGACATTCAGAAACTGACAGTAAGTTCTCACCACAACGTTTCTTTTATTAACAGTCAAAATACTAATTACATTTGCATTTCCACCCTTGCCAATACTGGGCCAATTAGTAATCTAATCCAGGACTTCCTCCATCTCTTTTTATCCCTGTTTCTGCTTCTGATATGTCTCCAACCAGAACTAAAGAATATTTTTATTGCAATGTCTTATAGGTCGTTAAAACTCAGTCTGAAAAGCACCTCTTCCGAAGCATCACATCCGCGATAATTCCGTTCCTGAAGAACGCCCATCGCAGTCCCGTAACATCGAAAATCCGTATAGAAGCAAATAAAGAACCTGACAGAATTAAACTCACATACATTCCTCAACATCCAGGCGTGCATATCATGTGCATAGTAACGGACGGGTGTCACCTGCAGGGATCCCCTTTCAACGTGTCTATCTCGGAAAGTGACGTTGAAGAGATCCCCGTCACAAAAACGGAACTTACTTGCGATCTTATCCCAGAAAAATCGAAACCCACCAAAAGTCCTCTGTCAACAAATCGTTACTTTAACAACAAAAAATCGACGTGTGTTGAACAAAATTTATTTGAGAGATATAACAGGATTAATTATCAAAAATTCTGTAAGAAATTCGAACTGCTTCGTTCCAGTTTTGACGAAAGGCAGGAATTTTCGCTGGACTCTTTGGAAGATGAAGAATTCTTCACTAATAATGAAGTAAAATTCTTGAAGAGAAATCCAAAGGCGTGCGAACGATTTACTGACTCAATTCAAAGGGTAATTAAAATGATTAAACATAATGAAGGAAACTGGATAGAAGAAAGAATAATGACGAAAGCCATATGTGATGGAACTAACACTTTTAATGACCAGCAGCAGGAAAATGATAATGAAAATGGAAAAATGGGTTATTTCGAAGAAAAAAATGCCACTAAACAGCTAGGTGGAATTACAATAATTAAATTAAAGAAAAATCCAACAACAGAATTTGTTCTTACTGCCCCAAAACGAACCAGAAAACGACAAAATGATGATACAATTTGTACAGAGATGGACAAAGAATTAATAAAATCCTATAAATGTAGTGCAGAATATGATGAACTAATAAAAAATATTCAAGAAGATATAAATAGCGTAAATCAAAATGTAAAAGTCAAAGAATTGCCCGTAGCCGATGATGATATTCGTTCTCAGAAAAATAATTTTAATATAATATTCGAACATCAAGATTCAAATGAAAAAAGTAAATTAAACGCAAAGGTCGCAAAAATCGATAAAGCTGAAAACAATTCATTCTTCACAATAACGGGCACGGAATTCGAAGACGATGGAAACATCACAGTTCGTTCCAAGAAAACAATTACATCAGAATCTAATAACACGTCTCCCAATTTTTCAGCGGAATGCGAAGTTGATAAAACAAAAAATGCAATAACCGAACAAAGCGGCGGTACGAAGAAAGAAATCTCAGCGAATAAAAATATGTTTACAAATGAGAAGACAATAAAGAATTTTACTGACAATAATGGTATTCTTCGAGAAAAATTTAATGGAAAAACATCCGAAGCCAAGAGAATACTCGAAGGTGATCAGTTCAATTTTAATAATAAAAATCGGCAGCATCCAAACGTCGCCGTCGTTGAAAACTTTAAGGGTATCGATGTATGGCAAAATCGAGCAGATGGTGGTAAAATACTCGAAAAAGACGAGAAAATAAACTCTGTTAAGATGAAAATCTTTACGTACAGTACTCAACCAGAAAATAAATTGAAAATCGACCACCAGCAGGAGAATAATAACCACCACAACAATCACGTTACAAAAGGTCAGAAATTCAGTTTGGTCAAAAAACGAAAAAACATTTTTGATAGCAAATGCGAAGATACTCCTAAAGAAATAAGCATCCATCAAGATGTAACCGAAATACCTTTAATTAACGTCAACTTTTTACGTAATCGTTTTGATTCAATTCAGGAAAACCATAAAATTACTAAACCCGAATCTAATACACATCCAAAGAGTAAAGATAACATAATTTTACCATTTGGTGGAGAAAGTGTAGTAAACAGATTCCCTGGACATTCACCCCTTTTAGAAACTTATTTTGGTGATAGTAGTTCAGTAACGGGAACAAATAAAAACTTAGGAAAAGAAAGGGCAGGTGAATTAAAGAAACAAGAACCCACATTAACACCAACAGCTCAAGAAAAAATCTGTAATGCCATTGAGAGCACAGTTCACTCAAAACAAGGACCGTCTCCTGGAATAATAAACGAAAACTTTGTTAGAAGTTCCGAAAAACTTTCAAAAGACAAAGATAATGTTTTAAACTATATTGATTGTAAATCAAAGCTACCAGCATTAAATTTGAACGAAAATATGTCAACAAAATTAGAAGACAAAATAATAATTAGCTCAACTAAAAATAATTTTGATTCCCTTTTGGAAAGAGGCAATAGCCTTATTGATGGTGGAGAAGAACAAGAGGAAAAGTATAAAAATAACAGTGCCAAGACTGTACTAGAAAAGAAAAGTGCAACAAATAATCTGGAAAGTCTGGATCATCTTATAGATAAAGTCGATAATCTAATCGATAACATAGAACTAGAAGAAAAGTCTGCAAGAGACCACAAACACCGTAAATCAAACGACATAAGGGTGGAAACAAGAAATTTGGGAAATGATCTCGATTTTCTTATGAGAAAAGTCAATAAACTAATCGATGTCTCAGAAGCAGAAGAAAAACCTAAAGAATTTGTTCCCATAAGTACGAGAAAATATGCAGAATGCCAACAAAAAGATACCATTGTTACTGATAAAACTTCAGTTACTGAAGACCAAATAATAAATGTTGAAATTCTTAATAAAGAGGAAGAAAATCTTCGACAACATTTTTCCGTGTTAACAATGGTACAAAAGTTTGAAAATTCCTCCACACCACCTACAGAAAACAAAGAATTGATCATAGGAAGAACAGATGACAAAAGCATTTCGTACTTGGAAAAGCTGAACAGATTCATGTCAATTGATAACATATCAGAAAAATGTCCAAATGGTCATTTAGTTAATCAACAAGTATCTGTACAAAAGCAAGAATTATATGAAAATGACAATTTAAATTCTTCTTCTAATGCCACTAAATCCTGCAAATCTGCACCAGCAACAACTACACCAAGGAAATTCCTTAACCTTGCAACAAAGTCACAAAGTTATCCTTCGTATGATGATCTGTCTGATGAGTTTTTGGATTTAACACAAAATAGAAATCCACAAAATAAACTAACAATAACTACTTATATCGAGAATGGTCCTGAAGAAGTAAATGAAAATACATTTTTAGAAAACCGTAACAATAACAAGAGGACTTCAACAGTTTATATCGTCACAGAAAGTGAGGATACTGAAATAAGAAGGAATGTATATACGCACTCGTGTTTAAGTCCTACCAAAGAAAAAATACGAGAAATTCAAACTGCAGATGAGCAACGTACAGAAGATCCCCTTACAACTGATAAAAAAGAATTCGATACGATACATCAAAATCACCCTGCAAGTTTTTCTTCGATAATTAAAAAAAGTCACAACGGCGAAGAAGAAATATTTCCCGACGTTTCTGGCTTTTTGAAAGAGAACAACCGCCAGCATCCCCACGTCGATTATCCAAAGGACTTTTCGGTATCTCGGAGGGTGTCTCGAATCGAATCGTTACAATCTCTTCTCGCTCAGAACAATATGTACGTGACATCCCAAATCCACCGGAGTCATCCGAATATTTATTTTGGCGAAAGCCCCAAACGAAAAGAGAGAACACATAAACCCTGGAGAAAATTGAAATCTTTCGACGCAACTCTGTTGACCGCCGCCTCTTCAGAAGCTCGAAATGACACGAACACATCCACATATAACGCGAACGATGACAAGTGTACGAAATTCCAAATTAAGGAAGAAAAAGTCCCGGATGTAGGAGCAACCGAAGGGAAACGTACAAGTCGAATAATAAAATCTTCGGAAACCCAACAAGCCGAACGTAGATCACAAGAGGCTGCCAGTAATTGCCAAATAAATCAAAAAGGCTTACAAAGTCAGTTGTCACTTGCCCATCCCGATGGTTTTCCTTCAGTTAGGGATTTGAGGTCAAAGTTCGAAAAAACGGCAGAATCAATAGCCACCGACAAAAACTCGAAAAGCAGAGGAAGGACTCGCTCATTAGATCCAGGTAAGATTATAAATATTTTTTATTTTACATTTATTTAAAGAAGTTGTCCCCACAAAACTTAACTGAAGAGATATATGAATGAGAAAGGAGCTTGGCTAGTGAGGGTCAATTTTGACCTACACAAATGACTAAAGGTACCACCGGTATAGATCACCTGCAGCATTCGCTAAATTTTTTACACGAAACATAATTTTTTTTCCTTCAAGCTCAACATGGGTCAAAAACGAACCCTACCTGCTCAAAATAACTTTAAAATGTTTGAAAATTTACTAAACATGTGTTCTTCTTGTGAACAGTAGGAATGACATTTAAACAATCACCTGATTTTCAAATATTTTATTTTATTTTAAAAATTTTAATAAAAATACAGTCGTTAATTAATTTCTGTTGATTATTTTCATGAATGACCTTTGTGTGTGAATTTCACAGTAAGTAATATACAAAAATATTTTAATTTCTCTTGTTTGTAGCACTTATTTTCTCATTCAATTTAGATAAATGTTATTATTTGGATAGCAGCGAGGAAAATTCTACTTCCCTAAAGTATTTCAGTCCCCTCGTAAATTCCACACATCCCATCGATAGCAACAGGGAAAGCAACATAATAAAGCCTTTGAAACATGCAAAAAACATTCTTCCCTCAATCGAAGTTAAGAGGAACAAAAATCAATCCGAATCAACGTTAACACAAAGAGAGGACAGGGTTATGGAAACCTCACAACCCCATGTTTTAAAAAGCACGTCTCAACATCACTTCAACGGAGGGTGCAAACAAGGCACGACATCACCCCCACAATACAGCTTTATTAAAACACCTGGGGAAACCAATTCCATCAGAAGTGAGAAGAAAACGCGCCAAGTGGAAGTGGAACATAATAAGGGAAAGACGCCTGAAAGGGGTGACGACGCCTCATCTTGTGAAAATTTAGACGAAGATTTTGAAATGGTCGATGTCAAGAACATAATGAAAAGTCAGTTTACGAAGGCCCGCATTTTTTTCAAAGAACTGGAAAACAGTCACCACAATCTTTCAAAAATACGTAAGAGTATCAAGAAAAAGAGGAAAAACTCAGAAGGAAATTGTTGTTTGCCTAAAGTTTCGGAAAAATTTCCCCTCCGAAATATTTACAAAGACGTTGTTGGACACAAAAGGGGGTCTTTTAAAGGAGCCGCCAATCGCGTAGGGGTGGCCAACGCAATGGCCTCTGTTCCTGTACACCAATATTTTGATCCTGATGCCACCGAAACAATACCCAGTTTAGATATTTTTAATCAGAATAATAGAGCGAAATTGAAAAATAAATGGAAATGTTTTTTCCTTCTTGACTACCTACCGTAATTTTTTAAATACAGAATAATTAACGCCCTACGTACCTTACTTGATAGTTAATTTTATATTTTCCTCTACCTGATGATCTAATAAATAATTTGTAATTTAATGTTTGCATATTTTAATTTCACTAGCTGGAGAAAAGTTAAAGTCAATTTTGAAAAAGTTAAATGGAAAGTTATAATATAATCGGCAAGTAAATAATTTAAAAAAATGTATTTCACAAAATATATCTAGTGAATACGTTTTTTTGTGTTGCTTTTTAAATTAAATAAATCAGTTCTTATACAGGTAATAAATTTGAATATTAAAATCTAATTAAGAATTAAATATAATTTTAAAATATACAATTGTGGTGTACGTGGCGCTACCTGTGATAAAATAATGAAAGTTTGAAAATTGTTAACGCCCACTTTTATGCATCAGCGTCATCTACTGCTACACGACCTAAGTTTAAAATGCAATGGTATTACAAATCCCTGTAACTTCATAAACGCGCGAATGCCTTTTCAAATAATGAAAACTTGCAATTTTAAAAAAGTTACTAAATTTGCCTCTGTTTTGTAAACGTTAATTTCTCGTTAATTTGAAATGAAACATAGAAAGATAGTAAAAATTTGAAATCTTCAGAATCAATAATAAAGAATTTTTCATGAATCCTAAAAAATTTAATAAGCTATTAATATTATTAACAAAAAACTATTAGTTTCAAGAGATTTTAAGAGATAAATTATTTAAGTGGTCATTAAAGTGCTATCAAATTAGAAATGCCAATTTTGTGGACACTGGTAAAATGCACTTTTTTAATTTTATGTAGGTATAACTCGAAAGCAGAACAAAATACAAAATGACAATCGCAACTTCTTTGTAGGCAATCTAATTTTCCATTAGGTTGATTCATTAAAAAAAATTCAAATTTGCAGTCCCGTCATCATAAAAATAGCAAAAATTTAATATAAACATGATACGTTTTTGCCTAATAAAAAGCATTTTAAAGGATGAACTCAAAAATTACTTGAAACTCATTTTTATGAAGAAAAAATATATCATATACAGGCACTAAATTACAATAATTAATTAGCACAATATTTTCATAGTAACAAAATATGTATACCTAGCAATAACAATTATATATTTAATTTATAAAAAAAATTACAACACTAGAACCATTATCTATATAAGGCATGATTTAATCTGACACTCTAAGTTAGTGTATAAGTTGGTGTAAAAGGGATATTGAGATTAAAATTAAAATTACAATAATAAAGATAAATAAATACTCACGTGATTACAACGTAAGAAATGGGGCTGTAAAGGGGATTACACAAATGCAGATACAACGAAAATATCGTCGTCTTCCTTACCAACCTGGGGGTTTTTGGAAGTTATTTGGTGGTGGCTGTTGGGGTGGATAATTGGACGGTCCTTGATAGTTTCCGGGCCCTTGGGGGGAAAACCCGAATAGTACGAAGATGCTATAACAAAAAAAAATTTGTTATAAATTAACCAGTCAATAAATCAAAACAATATTGATATAAATATTCCCAATGGGGCCCCTTTTACAAATTAAATTAAACTACATAGACATTTGCTATTTAAATTAAAAAATAACTAAAAGACTAATAATGTACATACGAAACAATTTTAAAATAAACTAATAAAAATTGAATATATTTACCAGGATAAGGAAGCGTAGCATACGGGTTGTAGCCAGAAGGCAACGGAGGCGGAGCATACGACGGATAAGGAGTGTTTACAGAAGCACCATAGGGAACAGGCATTCCAGTGACGTAAACGGGATACGGTAATGTTGTCGGAACTTGTGAAGGTGGTGGTGCCTGTGGAGCTCCACTAGCAGAAACCTCATCTTGCTTCGCACCTGTATGAAACAAACAATATATAATTAAATTTTTACTAAAAAAATGTATTAAAAATATAATAAGCTCTTACCCCCGTAGTAAGATGGTGTACTTGGGGTCGGAGGTGGAGCAGATCTGCTAGACTCTTGAGTTAGATCCTTTAAGAGTTCCTCTTTTTCAGTTTTACGTGCAAAGCAGTAATCAGATATTTTGTTTTGGAATACAACCAAAAGCTGAAAAAAAAAATTAAAATATTATTAAATGTACAATAAAATTTAATTACAGAAATTATAAAATGTACGATATAACAACGAGAGATGGGGAAAGCTTTAGTATTTCATGTTTAATGTGCTTCCAGCCCTACAAGGACTAGGAACTTCAAGGCTCTTTGTAAACAAGAGTAAATGAATTCGTTCTTGACTTGTATATCTAAAATAGTTTTTAAACTCTTTCAAAGTGCTTAAGAATCTTTCAAAAAAGGTCAAAGTCCTCTCACCTTAATTTTTGAAATAATTGGTAACTCCAAAATATAATTGGAGCTTCAAGGAACAAAATATTTAAATTATAGTTTTTTGCTTAGAACTTGCAGTTTTTTAAACAGCTTTTCCCAGCTTTGATCAATGAAAATGAAAACTAATTATTACCTGAGTTAAATCATTATAAAACTTTGTGCCTTCTTTCAGATTATTTTGTAATTCTCTAAAAGCATCATGAGATGCGGCCAACTGACTGAGCATATTTTCCCTGCTGCTGGCACCTGTACCACTCTCACGTGAAAAATCAGCATGAGCAGACTAAAAACAAAAAAGACGCTGATTATAATAAAACATTTAAATAAAATAATAATTTACTTTTTTCGATTAATTGTACGAGCTAAAGTAACCCTTACACTTTTTTCGAATTATTCTTTTGGCACAATTTAAATAAATAAATATTTTGAGGTAACAATTAAATCTACTCACTTGTATTTTAGCAACCAATTCTTCCTGTTTTGTGATACTTTCTTTGACTTGTTTTTGTAAAGGGCCGAATATTTGCCCTATATGTTCCAAGGAAAGTGCAGGTTCATTTATTGTCCCGTCGCTTGCTAAAGCTCCTAAAAATTTATCTTTCATATCGATCGTTGCACTCTTCAGCTCTGATTCGATAACATCGCGTTCTGCTTTCAACGTTTCAACCTTAAAATAAATTTACTCATGTAAATTATTAAATTAATTAAATATAATCGTACCTCTTCCATAAGTTGCCGTAGTATAGTTACTGCATCACAATTGCTAACACAACCTCCAGCACTTTTGGGTACTGCGTTTTGTAACTCTTCTGGTGATTTACTTAACAGCTCCATACCAAACTTATGTTTTTCAAATTTCTCTTGAACTGACTTGTCAGCCTAAAAATTACATTATTAACATAGCGCTCAAAGAAAATTAATGATAAACTTACTTCAATTGCATTATTGATAATTTGCCGATACTTAGCAGCATTCGATCGAAACATTTCCGTCAACTTGTCTGACGGTGTTCTTGTCCATTTCTCCTTAAATTGAGCCCGCAAGGAGTCGTCGGCCTGTTTTTCTTCGTTCAGCATTCGCTCGGCCTAAAATGATTCCTTCTTACTCGATTTTTCATTGCCAATATATTCTACTTTAAATAATTTATAAACATAAAATGATGGTTCAAACCTCATCCAAAATTTCCTGGTTTCTCTTCAGTAATTCGGGCAATTCTGTAATTAAACCTTGAAGGGATGAAATTCCACCTAATTGGTTGACAGCCGCTGCTTTATCCAAGATAGAAGGAGGAAGTTGATTGCCTTCGGTTGACTCTATGGCAGCTGGTAAATTTAGTGAAGCTAAAATGCTAAAACAGTCTTTTAATTACAAAAATAAAAAAGAAGACAAGATATATAATAATTACCTGTTTAGCAACTGCGTAGCATCCCTAAGTTTAGATATTTCAACCCCTTGTATCTCGTTTTTGCGAAGATCGTAAGCTGCAAGAGCCTGGTGTACAGAAACAGGCACAAGCTCACTGAAGAGGTCTGTAAGTAACTCAAATTTAAAATATTTTCGTAACGTCCCCGTATACAACAGATAGCATTTAAAACAAAAAAGAAAATCAATTAAGCAAGTATAAAATTTTATTTAAAAACTAAAACAAAAAATAATATAATATAGAAGAAATAAAAATTAAAAAAGGTGGTTACAACTTAGCTTAGGCGATAAATTGCACGACTTTTTTCTTATAAAATTAGCACGATAAAAAATGTCATTAATGAGATTCTAATAGCACACAATAATATCACATTACAATTTGGCAAGGTATGATTTTTTGAGCACTTTATAATTATTCCATCTTAACTGTGATGACTAACTATATTAAATACAGACCACTGTATCTTAAATTATATTTGTGGGTTTGTTAATGCCACATTTTTTTATCAAGAAGCATCATTGGAAGATCGTTTCTGGATACCAAGCTGCAATAGAAACAAGGATCTCAGAAAACTTCTTCGAAGAATAATTCAATGATAATGCAAAATGAGCATTAACAAACTGTAAAGTTGCAAGAAATCGTGCTTCATATTTTCTTAATGTTTTAAAAAATAAAAATAGATTACCTTTAAAATTCTGGCTCAATGGATGAGTGAGTGGTAAAGCTTTAGCCAACTGTGCTCTACCCATGGGTTCTAATGAATTGATGTCAGGAATGCGTTCATGATAAATGAAGTCATTATCTTTCTTGGCCTCAGTCAGATTTCTTTGAGCTTTAGCTGCAATATCCTGGAACATTGATGTATTCCCCGATCGTGACTGAGCAGCTTTAAACAATTCAACTGCTTGCTAAAAAACAAAAACCACATTTAAGTAACTTCAATACAAACCTTTGTAAAATAATCTTACTGTTAATCTAGCTATTTCCTCTCCTATTGATTTGTTATTTTTGCATACTAAACTTTGATAATATTCTGCAATTGCATGGAATGCAGCTTGCTTTCCTGCTATCTATAATAACAGATAAAGTTTATGATAAATAATTATCAGAAAATAGTTAAATGTAACTAACTATTGGTATCCATTCCTTGTCCCACAAGGGTTTTAAGTTTTCTTTTTGAAATTGCTTCAAACATTCGGCATACAAATCTTCACAGTATGCAGCTAATTTTGCAATTACTTGATCTTTCATTTTATCTACAACCATTGAATATATTTAATATTAGAAAGACACAACAAATCAAATGGTTATACCAAGAATCGCCTTTTGAACGAAAATTTCTTGTGCCTGTGCCAACATCAATGCTGATAGTGCTCCCAAAGTATCAGGATTCAAATCAGGTGTAGGATCTTGCTGTATTGCAACAATTACAATTGATTTCAGGTGATTGAAGATACCAGCAGCTTGCTAAAAGAATTTTACATTTCTAAAACTCCCTTTCAACTTAATATAGAAAATACAAAGTTACCTGCAAAAGTTTTGCTGCAAGTTTGAGTCCATTATCATTGTCAACTCCTTGATTAGCAGCAACTGCACTTTGTAAAGCTGCTATATTGAATAATATACAAACTTTCTCATATGCAAGTGAAGCTATTGCTAAAATTTACAAAATTACAAATAAAAAATGGGGTTAAATTAACTTTCTACAAGGCTTACTCAAGCTAATTCTAGAACCAAAAATGGAGCCCTTATCAAATGCATCTTTCCATTTAAATGGTATTTGCACTTCCTGTACTGGTAATTTACTTTCAAGTGCAACTAATTGATCATAATATCTACAATAATAAGTGACGTGTTCAGAAGAAAAATAAAACATGAATTGCATGATTACTCACCCATACACTATTTCTAACGAACTTTCATATTTCTCGAAGGCCCTCCAAATTGCGTTATTTCTAAGTTTAGATAATTCATTTATTTGATCACTATAATCTTCTGGATTATCTGCTGTGCTGTACCTCGACTGAATTAGATTTTTTAACGGCTTAATAATATCGACTTCTGAAGGTTTCTTAAGGGGAACAGATATTAAGTCGCTCATTTTCAATTACCTATTGCACCAAGTCTGCGCAACCACTGATAATTTTAACATAAACCCAATTCTGTCTAAATCCTACACAATTATAATTTACAACGTACAATTACAATTGCCGATAATAAACAGCAACAATTTTATAAATGAGTAACAACACCACGTGACCTTTGTTCAACTTAACTGTCATCCGCTATTTTCAGAACCGACAGTGTCTAAAGGAGCAACCTCGAAAGAAATTGCTTTTTTTTTAAACAACTAATTCATAATTTGCCTTTGTTATAATTATTACCTTACATACCATCAATATCATAAAAATTAACTTAGGGAAAAATAAATTAATTCAATTCATTAAATGTACATTTAGGTTAGGTTAGGTTAAGCCGTATGAAGTTTCTGCAGAAACATCGTAATTAAAACTTATCATGTTCGCATTCTCTCCCTAAATACACAAAAATTACTTTAATATTAGGAATAACTACGTGATGGAAATAGTGTATACATCTTGTATGAAGTTGGCTTAAACTGTTGCAATGTTACCACCATAACCTTTACTATACAGTTATTCGTAAAAAATATTTAAACTGTAAAAAAGTATAAACTATTGGGGCAACTCAAGCTAGCCATCACTAAACTTTGAAGAGATACGTACATTTTATGGAACGTACAAAATCACCTTTCGTCTCAGTTTACGTGAGCTGTTGTACAAACACATCCACAAACTTCAGACTTTTACGCGCAAAATTTAAAATACCTCTAATTATTTATAAGAAAATATCAAGTTTTTTCACCTGCTGCTTAAAATAAAAATACAAAAAGTGTCATTACATATTATTATTTTACAGTATTTCTGTACAATAAAATGAAACATCAATAGGTGAAGAAAACTTTTTGGGAAATTACCAGAAAAAGAAAACTAAACATTTTTTACAACTCTAAAATAAACTAGAATTTAATCATTTTAGTAGTTAGTATTTTAAAAATGCAATTAAACAATAATAAATGCAAAGTACTCCAATGTACCTACACAAAGCTACAATAACTCAAACAATAAAATGTATCTACGTTTGATTTACAAGTTGAAAGGCTAAGACCTATAATAGCACGAAAATGACCCCCACAAGTTTAACAAGTTTTCCAAAATAAAGTTTGTTCCTCACACTAAGCTTAATAAATCACAACATTTAGTATTAAATACTCCCAATAGTTAAACACAAATATTTGAGTGCAATTTTTTTGTATTTCTTTATCATATTAAGCGTTAGAAATTAGCATTATTTTATTTTAGATTATTAATTGTTAAAGAACACATATAACAGAATCTAATTGTAAGTGGTACCTTCGTTCGCTCAACACAGAGATTAATAATAAGAGAAATACAAAACAAAAAACAAAATAATTGTATTTAAATATTGAGGTGATCCTAAATAAAATAAATTATTAAAATTAGTATGATACATTTTTTCTAATTTGTGAAAAGCATTATCGATCGCCATTTTATGCATATTATTTACATTCAAGTTCAGCCTTTGAGAATTGAAACTATACTTATTTGAAACTTTATACATTTAACTGTTTACTCCAAATTACCTTTTTCAAATTATCATATTACTATTATTTATATTCACGTATTAGTCTCTTCAAGCAAAGGAAATCTTATTCATACATACTAAAGATAACATTATGTACATCATGATTAATTAATAAAACAATATTAAAATGTGCTTTGAATTGTTTCATTTTCGTTGAAGAGGAAACAAAGATGAGTTTCGTTGTGTTCCCTTGTGCTGTATTAAATGGTAATTAAGTACCATTAACTAATATTTATTTTATTTTAATTTTTAATTTAAGTTTGTTTTTCTCAAAAAATGTAAAACATACCTACACATATATATTTATTTTAAATTATGTACTATTTCATGTATGAATTATCTGTTATCCAAAACCTAAGTCAAAAACTTTAAAATCCCAATTCAAAATTATATCCATCAATTTAGTCTTATCCAACATAAAAACTTGCAATAACACATTACAAACAGAGAAAAAAATAACTAAACAAATCGAGTTAAACTGCGAATCATGCTAACTAATATTATAATTATATATTTATAATGAAGATATATCTAAACAACAAACATTACTGGCGTTGGCACCGACAGTAGAACAAAAAAATTACTTCAACTAGCACATGTTTGAGTCTTCATTGGTAGGGGAGTCCTAAAAATGATTTATTTCAAATATGAAAAAGAATAATATAAAATAATTAAATAATATTTTTAAAGTTTGCACTCCATTGAAACGTGACCCTGACAAGTAATAAAAAAATACACAGGTAGCCATCATAACATTTAAATCGTAAATTTCAACAAAAAACTTTTTTATGGTTCATATTTGTTAACAACATCTTAAAATCCATTAGTTAAGCAGTTTTGAGGGTCACACGAATAATGAAACCTGTAAATAACAATAAATAAACATATTTTAACCTTAATATTGTCCATATGACTTCTTGGTTGTACAAAAGGGTTAGGAGCAGGGGTCTGTACAGAAACTGGTGATCCCAGATCTCGCATGTGAGACAACTGATAAGCCAAATCTACAGTGCTTTGTTCCACTACAGTTATAAATGTCCAAAGTGTATCTAATAAGAAAAAAAAATTATGTCATGCTTTTAAACATTAAACAAAAACATCAATAAAATCAGTTAATATGAAGTATTAGAAACAAATATTACACTTACCACCAAAATAAGAACCTGAAGTAGTGAGCAGCCTCCATTTAGTTTGATAAATGCCTGGTTGAGTGGGACTAACCATTTCAATAGTGAGATGGTGGCCCTCTCCAGGTTGAAGACAAGGAACAGGTACTCGTGAAACACCAAACGAGTCTCCTGCTGCACAAACCACAACACAACCAGATGGCCATTGTTCATTGCCACTATTTTCAATATGCCATGTCTTTGTAAATCTAAAAATAGAAATAATAGTAAATATAATGTCCAATAAATATGTAACATGTTTAAAAAAGTTACCTAGTTGAAGGCCCTATACTTTCAACTTCACTTACAGTTGGATCTACAACCAATGTCATAGATGGCAATCTAGGAGTCTCTACATCCAGATATGAGCATATTGCAGCTTGCAAATTCCTAAATAATATAAAACAATATTATATGTAAAACTAAATTCTTAAAGAACAATAAAACAAAGCTGGACAAAGGTTTACTAATAGTGCTTTGGTCTAATTTACATTTTCCAGCAAAAATCCAATACACTGCTTGAAAATGAAAGGAATAGGACACATTTTAAGCATAAAGCACCAAAGCTTTGTTCAGCTTTGCAATAAAGTACAAAATATGACAAATTGAAACAATAAAAAGATTTAATTTGGGCCAAATATTCAGGTTCTTACCAATTATTCAT
Source organism: Agrilus mali (assembly GCA_029378335.1). Lineage (NCBI taxonomy): Eukaryota > Metazoa > Arthropoda > Insecta > Coleoptera > Buprestidae > Agrilus > Agrilus mali. The sequence goes on along the minus strand of CM055663.1, from coordinate 8,321,242 downwards.
ATCTAAGAAAAATGCAGCAGTTGAATAATTTAACCGACTACCTAATAATTTCTGAAGTTGCTGGACTAACTCATCTTTGTCTGTTGTTCCCAAACAGCTAAACTGCTGTAACAAAGACTGATCTATGTCATAATTGCCACCCCCTGGAGCATCAGTTGATCCATCGTCTATGTCCATATTGAATATTGTTTTAGGTTTGAGACCCAATCCAGAAAGCCTTAATAAGGATATAAAGTTCTTGTTTTTTTCAGATAAAAATTTCAATGTCAAACGTTTCGCATTAACCTATAATTACTTTATTCAAAACGTACGTTCACACAACAATGGAGCTAAACTATAACGTGTATTTTAACATCGCTAGTTGCTAATTAACACTTTGTGACACATATTTTTATAAACAGAAACAATATTTTTATTTCACAGAATGAAAGAAATACACATTATCCACCTCTCCTGCAATTATTAATATTAACTTTCTTTTTTGGGACAGATCAGGACAGATGACAGACAAATAGCCAAAAGTCAAAACAAACTAAAGCTGCACTATCTACCGTTAAAGTCTGAAACTAAAATTAATTTCAAAAACGGCGGGAAATCCCTAAATTTTTAAAAACTTTTACTTCCTCCTTTAATTTCTTCTTTTAAATACAAAATATAAAGAAGTAACACAATGTTAACGTATTAACTGCAGTAATAACTAATACAATTGCCAAATTAATAGTATAATGCAGAAGTACCCACAGAAAAATATTTTTTACTTTTTATATTAAAAATGAACTTTATTAATGTTCTCTAATTCATAATAAATTGACATATTTGATAACTACTTAGGAAATAGACTACTTTTTTTATTAGGGGTGGGAGAGGGATGTTGGAAAATTTGGGGGTGCAGTTAATAGTTAAAATTGCGCAAGTCTGAAGTAAAGTTTCAGTTTTAGAATTCAGATTAGCGCGAGAACCAAAACATTATCTGTCCTATTGCGGTGCGGAACGTTTGTGTTTGATAAAGAAGTAGCGATTTTTTACGACAATTTTCCCACCTTTCCTAGGCTAATTAAAAAATAAAGTGCTGTGTGTGGTGATTGAATGTTCACTTACCTAATGGATTGTTCAAACTAGGAATTTACATCAACATGTAAGTAGTAAATGCACACAATAATAAAAAAGTAAAAGATGCTCTTAACAAAACCGTTATGAACAATTGTTTAAATTTTAATAATACACTTTTAAGTCGACTACTTCCGGATCATCGAAGTTCACTTTTTATCTGTCAAAAGAATTAAATTAGTCTCTTAAAATTTCGCGATGTCGCGGAACGAAGTCAACGAAAGAAACGATTTAATTATTCGAAGCGTTAATACCTTTCCTAGTCAGTTAAACAACAGTAATTACAACAATAACACCATTTGTTATCGTTCAACAAATTTTAACAGCAACGTGGAATACAGAAACAAAAATGACCGACCCTGTCCTAATGTTGTGGTGAAAAATAATCAGATTTCAATCAACAATGGTCATTTGCCGCAAATTGCAATTAAAAGAAAAGACAATGACACCCCTGGTAGTATGAATACTGAGGTTTGTATTGAAATCTAAATTGAACCCAAATTCCAATATTTAAATAAATTTTTACGCCTCTAATATTTTACCCTCAATTTAACAAATAAACAAATAAAAAAACTTTTACATTCCAAAATTTAAGGTGGTTCTTTTAAATGGTAACTGGGACACTTCTAACAAAATACCAAACATAATAGCAGAAATGCATAACGTTAATATAGAAGAATTACAAGCTCTACAAAATACCTTGCCGAGGAATCCTGAACCAATGCCGAAACTGCCATTCAGGCATTCGATAACACCAAGTCCTCAAGGATCTGATAGCGGGATAGAAGGGGACTCGGTGGAAGGAAATCTATCCTGGCTATTGAACTATAAAATTCATGAGTTGCCCCCTGTTCCTGGTAAGAAATGAAACGTGACTTGTTTGTTTCTAAAAACTTCGCGAATTCTTTTTTTTTTTTACTTTGAAAAAATGGTTTTTCATTTTCTTGTGGAACAAAAACAGGAAAAATCACAAAATTAAACACTTTCTTTATCGAAAAGTTAAACCGACACTGATATTGTTAATACATCGCACCTGTTTTATCAACAATCACTTGGTAATTTGACGTTTAGTTTTTTCCCTTAGTGATGCATGGCTATCTCGTACTTTATAAAAAAGACAATGGTGCCAATTTGAATATTACACGCCACAAAAATATCTTGCTTACTGTTTTCAAAAACTATCATTATTTAAAATTTTATTTTGTATTTAATTATGAAACGAATAGTTTACATTTGTTTTTTACGATTAGATTCTACATCTACTGAAGTGTCTCACGTAAATAATCAATCAACAAATAAAGATCAGTCAAAATATATTCATGGAAATGATGGTCTTGTATATATCGCTAAAACTGTTTCTCGAGAATTCTTCCAAAAACAGAATATACAAAATGTAAGTCCAACAAATTACTTTAAAAATAATAGTTTAAGTACAGTAGCACAAAATAACTAAAACTTTTGTACATTTCCTTTTAAAAAAATTAGTAAATATCATCAGTTGATGGGGTTTAGTATATTATAAGGGCTTGAATTAACCAAAAGAGAGGGGTGAAATGGTTAGAAGGGTAGAGTTGAATTTGAAGACTGCTAAAAAAGTGTTTCTTGATGTATTGGAGGTAAAAATTGGAAAATTTGTAAAAGAAACAAGCGTAACCTACCCAAACCTTACCAAAAAAAACTTCATTTAGTGTTTAGCCCCTGTATATACCTATTTTCATTCTCAACAAATGAACCTCTCATCAAGGATGGGTAAAACCCTCACTAAAATATTTTCAAGTCCTAAAAAAGTGCTTTGATTCTTGAAATCCTATTACATTTTAAAATTCGAAGACATTACATTGACAAGTAATTAAATTCAAAGCCCTAAGCACTTGCTAAAGGGGCTCCAAGCATAGTTTCAGGATTTGAATTACATCAAAATGCTTCAAATACATCAAATAAGCATCGAAACACTTGTGAAAAAGCCATTTAGTATATTATAAGGGCTTGAATTAACCGAAAGAGTTTCAATTATATTTGAAATCTTAAAGCCATTTTGATGATTTTCCCATGCTTTCAAGCACTTTAAAAAAGCTTCAAACAACTTAAAAGGGCTCTAACTTCATTAAAACGACTTCAAGCACTTTAAAAGGGCTTTTAAGTACTTTGAAAGTGTCTGAAATTCTTTTTTTATTACAATTTACAAAGTACATTTATGACTTGAAACACATTTTTAATTAGGTACAAAAAATGAAAGCTCTACCCCTCATCTACACAGTTAACTTTTCCAATTTTCACCTTCAGAACTTATTTAGTCATTCTCTTTTCTTTTTCCCACCCCAAAACAAAAGGGATTTTGCTGTGGTCAAAAAACATTATTACATTTACATAACTTTTTATCATTTAATAATTTTTGGAAAGATAGGTCATAATCTCATCAATTCCCTCCACCTTAATGATTATCTAATATATTTTGCGATATCTCAATGGTAGGTGGTGTCAATTTCGAACGGGGAGAAACCGCAGCAGACTCAGACTCAGATTCCTTACGAAGAGGGAAGAACTTACAGATATTCTGGCCCAGAAAAGCCCCCATTCACCTACACAGAACTTATCGAGTACGCGTTAACGGAAAAAGGGGAACTAACAGTTTCTGGAATATATCAATGGATCTCGTGAGTACCAGTTGTTGTTATTGTTAATGATGGTTGTAGGCATCTATCAAGAATGCGTAAAGTGTAAATATCCACAGGTTTAATAGCTCTTTGAAATCACCTAATCAGTTCACGTTTTCTAGTAACAAACAACGACCAAACACACACCCTCTAATGTACACAAAAGGGCAAAGGCAAAATCTAGGTGACTTTTCCTTGCACCCCACATACACTTATGTTGTTAAAATTACACCTAAATTTTCCATTCTCAAAAACACAAACAAATGCAGCGTCTTCAGGTGAAGATGAAATTAAAAGAAAAAGTTTAATAACAAATTTTGGATCGTCCTCTAAATAAAAATATTTATGGCGGTTTAAAAAGAAAATTAATTCTGGTGAAATAAAATAAATAAGCCAGTAAGCAACAGAACAGATAAAAAGGGAAACCGTTTCTTCCCCTATTTATTTTGTGCCTAATATTTCCCTAAACTGATAATCGTGTGTTGGGTAAATTTGCATGTGGTAAATCGTCCTATTTGACGGACTGTTAGAGAGTTGCCATTAAGTGGTTACGAGCAATTGTGAAACGTTCCCCAACATCGTCAATACTTGGTACCAGGTACGACCTGTTCCCAAACTGCAGGACATGAACTTCACCTGGTGCTACGACAATCAGGAGGGCACACGCCACACGATCGGGTTAATCATGTGATATATGTATATAACTGCGCCTGAAAGTAATCACTTCAAAATAATATTCAATATATCGCTACTGAGGGGATGAACGCAAAAAAAAAATAACGGAAACTACCCCTTATTTTATTGTTGTAGCCACGAACCAAAGCAAATCAGATTATTCATGGAAAAATAACTGTTCTCTATTCAATTTATTAGTGATATAAAGTTGTTATTAAAAAATTTAAAAAACTGTAAAAATTCAAAAATTACTTGTACCTATATCAAAATGTTCAGTTCAAATTTCGTATACATTTCAATCTTTGGTGTAAAGAAGAAAAATCTTTTTTTGCTATAACTAATTTAACTAAAAAACAATATAAAAAAGATTAATAAGATTATCTTATTACGGTCCTGGTATAATAAAACCATTCACTATTTAAAATGACGAAACGTAAACATATCTATTTTATAAGCATCGGTGGTTCAGTGGTAGAATGCTCGCCTGCCACGCGGGCGGCCCGGGTTCGATTCCCGGCCGATGCAATTTTTTATTTTATTGTAATTAAACAATTTACAATTTAGTTGCATAATTAACGCTTTCAACATGCTTTTTGTTATTTTAGGGATCATTTTCCTTTTTATAAACAAAGTGATGACAGATGGAAAAATTCAATAAGGCACAATCTATCAATAAATCCACATTTTAGAAAGGGATGCAAGTCGCTCCATGGAGCTGGGCATCTTTGGACAATCGCTAATCATGATAACAAAAATTCGTGGAATATGGTAAGGCTTAAAATAATTTTTTTTTTCAAAAAGATTACAAATTAATAATGGTAAGTACTTCAAACTTTATTGGGGCAGTAATCTTTTCAACAACGAAATTATTCTTATTTTTGACCACACTGGAATAAAATATGTTCTTTTTCTGCATTTTATTTTACAGAAAAAACAGAAATTCCAACAAATAAGTAAGGCGTTTTGCGAAAATAAAGAAAAATTAATGGAAAAAGAACTTGAAACAGCCACTGCAAGTATTCTTTCAGAAATTAATGCTGGAGATTTTACAATTTTAGAGGTAAAATACACAAATTAATCAGGTATACTATAACTATTTTTGTTTAATTGCCTTATAGGACGATAATAATTTAGATATGAACGGAAAGAGGCAACGAATTGAAGTGGAATACGTGAATTTAATCGATGTTAGTGATGGTTTAGGAGGTAAAAATTTTTCTTTCATCCCTTTTTTATAATTGTTATACTAACATTCGTTAACTCTTCTTGTGATTGCACTGATATACTCTTCAGCACTTACTTTTACAATTAGATAATCTGTTAATAATTTCTTTTTAATACTAACGAATACTTTCTTTTTTGTTTTATGTCCTTACCAAGTATTCTCAATAGGTACGTCTTTAACTTAGGCGCCTTACTACCTGATTAAACATGCTTTGAAAAAAAGACAATATTTAAAAACTACAAAATAACTTGCTGTCTTCAAAAAAGTCTTTAAATGTCGCAAAATGATAATTATTTTATTGTTTTAGATTTCCTTTGTCCTCCAGTTTCGAAAGAACAAGTAGCCGAAGAATGCGGATTAACCGGGGATTACCTCATAACTGATTTAAATCCCAACACACTCGGTTTAAACATTGCTGAAAGTGAGCTTATTAACAGCGCGAATTTATACGACGATCTCAATTTTCAATGTTACGAGTTACAAGGCGATCAATGAAAATACAAGAGGAAAAAAATTGGGTACGAACGGAATTTGTAACGCTACTTCAACATTTATTTTGGGCACGAGATAGTGTTAAGTTTAGAACACGTTTTTATCGTCTTGTTTCAAGTTACTGTAGAGCACATAACTTTTTGCATACTGAATTAAATTATATTCACTCTAAATTTTTATTGGATTTTTTTTTATAAAACTTACACCCAAAATTTTAACCAAAAACCTAAAATGATGAAAATACTTATTTAGGGTCAGATAAGCATAAAAGTAATAATTAATTCAATACCTAGTCCAAATATTTCTACTTTCTACATTTTTTTCAACACTTACCCTCTATAACTTTCTAAACTTAAAACACTACAAATTAAATTTAGTTACAAAATAAAAAAAAATAAAAAAATGATAATTTATTCAATTAATTACTGTCAGAATATACATATTTTCATATTAAAAACAAGTCTATAACAGGTACTAATTATCAACTTTAATTTACTTGGTTGGGAATGTTATCTTTGGATATGTATTGAATTGAAAACATTAAAAAATATACAGCTTACCTAAACAATATGGACGGAATTACATTAAAGTTAACACATGGATAATACTCATTTGAGATTCTTAAAATTAGCAATTAGTAAAATCAAATTATAAAACTGTATTGCATCAAAAGCACAAAAAAATAAAAAAACTTATCTAAAAAATTTGGAAGGTATTACACTAATATCCATACATGAAAAATATTTTGAGATTCAAAATCAAATTATGAAAAAGTATCATCTTTGCAATAAAACAAATGTTATGCTTAATATAAGGAGAAAGACTGATGGGAGATGTACAAAAGAATTATTGCATCGGTGATCCAAAAAACAGAAACACCAAATTGTCTCATCATAATAATTTCTGAAAAATGAGACAATTACTTATACCACTGTAATTCTGGTTTATTTAAAATTTAGATGAGACTAATACCACTAAGTCTAATAAATATTAATTACTTACCTGTAAATGTCAAGTTCCTTCACAGAGTTATTTACATAATTTGAGAGTTTTGGATCCACAGCTGCCTTTCTGCAACCCTCATATTTGTCTGCTGGAATATCACTACGCTGGCCTTGTTGGGTACTTAAACATGATCTTGTTATAACTTCTTGAGCTATAATAATGAGCAGCTTTAGTAAGAGGATGTATAAAGGGACAGTGATTTAAAAGTCACCTCCTTTTCTTTCAATAATTTTTACACAAACATCATCGTTTTCTGGGCAAACATTAGTCCACATCATCCACCAATTAAAGGGTGCCCCACAACCTGGTTGAGTGCTAACACATTCATAACACCACAAGGAATCTCCTAAAACAAAAAATTAATAAATTGATGACTAAATACACCACACCCAAATTTGCTATTTACCTCGTTCGAAAGAAAAACACAAAATTGTTAAAAAAATCATAAACTTTTCCATTTTAACTGTGTAAAAACTGTTATTTAGGCTTTTAAATTAAAAAATAACTAAATTAAACGTAAAATAATACGTATCTTCCACTCCTAACCTTCAATACACTCCACCAACAACAAAACTGACACCAATGTTTGTAAATATAATGAATATAAACTACAAATCACAGAAGTTGGTAGCAGTGCTCCCAATTTTATATACCATGTGTGTTCAAAAATTTGATGACTTAGCATCAAACTAGTAATTATTACATTTTTGAATTACATGAACTGTTAAATAAAATCATAAAAACCAACAACTGATCTGTATTAAAATAATTATATCACTTAAAACAAGTTAAGGCTTACACACCAATTAGGTATATTACAAGTTTTTAAAATTACAACATGCACTTTATTTACAATTAATAACTGTTTAGTATTTAATAAAAATACTAATTAGGTAAATTTACATCACAGGCTGTCTTCCTACTAAAAGGACGAAACAATTATCACACACCCGAACAGGCTTTGCCGATGATGGAAGCGACATGGAATTATCTGAGCAAGATTTGCAAAATATTTCCCCACAATTACGACAATGATGCTGTAAAAATGCAACTTATGTAGATACCTTACAATTATAAATATATTACTATAATAAAATTTTGCTAGTTTCAAACCAATTTGTCATAAACATTTTGAATAAACCCGGTATACACCTTTCTAGGGATTTTTTAAATATAAAGAGTGGCGACATCTTAAAACTGTTTAAATTAATAAACATAACTACATAACCCTACTTGCAATACACTTAATGCTATTTTATAAATAAATTATTGCAATTAAGTTATCATAAGTTATTATCAACAAGATGACCCAATTGCCAATAAAACGAGTTAGGACAATAATGAGAAGTTCTGCGGACGTAGAAAGCGTACATAAAGAAGCAGTATTTACTCTTGCCAAAGCAACTGTAGGTTTGAATATGAATTACTGTTTTTTTTTATTTAATTTATTAATAACTACTTTGAATATTTCTTAGGAAGGTTTTCTCAAAGATTTAACAAACGAGGTGTTTAAAAATTCACGACCAACAAATACGATAACCTACACACAAGTTTCAGATGTTGTTCATGACGATGAGAAGTATGAATTTCTTAGAGAAATCATCCCAAAAAAGATAACTGTAGGAGACTACAAAAAGTTAATGCAGAACCAAAAGATGACAAATGGGAACTATCAAGATTGAAGCAGTTAATATCCAGGTTTTTAATTTATTCTTATATTAGTAACTTAGTAAGATAAGTAAAACAACAAATAGTTTGATGTGATTATTCTTATCAATAAAGATGAATTCAAACACCCAAAAGAAGAATATTGACTGAATAAGAAAATAAATCTTTCAAAGGCATACTTGAAAAAGAAGTAAAAATGTACCTTTCGTCTTGTAACATTGAATTCCTTGTTACAAGATTTACAATGTGTGATGTCCTTGTCTTTAACCCATGTCCCTTCTGTTTTCGTTTTGCCAACTTCCTCCTTAAGATCTGAAATTTGTAATTTACTAGCACTCAACTGACTCCCCAGCTCCTCCAAAGTTTGCTCTTGTTCTAAACAATGCTCTTTTAAATTATAATACTCTTCTTGAATAGTTGCATATTTCTAAAACAATTTCATTCAAAAAAGAATCGAAAAAGGCGTTACATAAAACTATTTTGTACCTGTGCTATTGTCCTAAGATGTGTTAATTCTTGTTGCAATTTAGATGTGCGTTCCCTTTCCTGTTGTAATGTTTCTTGTAAAGAAACACGCCAGTCTCTTTCAACTTTTAAATCACCTTCATATGTACTTGTCAGTTCTTCTTGGTGAGCAGCTTGAACATCTAGTTCCCTTCTTTTTCGTTCCATGTTGAGTTTAGCTGACTCACTATCTCTATACCTGTTAGGGTTTCTTGTTTTTAGTGAAATAAATGAAACACATTTCAAAATGTTCATTGAAAGTTACACATACTTTTATTCAGAGCTGGGTAGCCTGCTTCAAAAGGACACTAATTTTGAAATTGAAGGGTTTTTTACCATTTAGACTCAAAACTTTAAGCACTTGTGAAAAGGCCTTTGAGTACCTTATATACGCTTGAGTTTAACCAAAAGGACTTCAAATACATGAAAAGTTTATGTAGTAGCCTGTACAACATGCCTTTCATTATCCAGAATTTAATCAATTCCTTTTTTGTAATTAGAATTTAAAGTGTGAATGCTTCAAACACTGAGAGAGTTTGAAGCTCTTTAAAAAGGTATATTTATATTCTTTTTACAAAATCGCAATTACTTGTTCTAAGCTGTAAAAGGTCTAAAGCAGTAAAACTTTGCCCAGCTCTGTTTTTATTTTGAGTCAGATGGAACATTTTGAAATAAAACACAAATAAATAAGAATATAAATAAACACATGCAACAGGACAAATTAATAACAAAACAAAACATGGAAGGTAAGGCAAACCCACTACAAAACCAAAAAAAATTATTTTTTAAAAAACATTTATATAAAACAAGTTTCATAATGAAACACATGGAATTTCAAAAATAATTTATTAATTTGAAGCACTTGAAGCTTAAGAACTCTACAAATTAAATAGATAAAGTACAAACAATTCGGCGTTATTATATTAGTTAATAAAAATTAAAAACCAAAAAATATCAAACAGATTTTTCTCGTGCATGTTTAACATTGACGATTTAAAGTTAAAATTTATACAACTCCACAAAACAATTTTAAGAAGTATCAATGAGAAAAGTCTATTTGAAAATTAATTAATCACTGTTAATACCTTGCTATACATGTTAGTTGGGTTACAATAACGTGTCGATTATACGAATATATGTCTGCATATAAATTTGTTAAATATGTCTAACACTAAGGTAATTATTTAATTTTTTAAAGCAGCTGCTGCAGTAGTGAAGGTTTGCCAATACTTCCATGCTCTCTAAGCACTTTTTTATCCCTGTCGTGTTAAGTTATTTGCTTCCCGATTACAACGCTTTGTAACTTTTTTTATAAAATTAAGCGACATCAATGTTAAAAGAATTAATTTCCTATTATATGTTTTTACACAAAGCAAAAAAGCTACAAAACACTCGTACTTCTGAGAGTTTATTTTTATTTAATTAAGTAATTTGTACGTTCAAAAAAACAGCCGTTACTCAGAAGAAAGGCATATGCAAAAGATAGTAAAATATTTTTTTGTCGTAAAAATGGTGTTTTTCTTGAATATCTTCAATTTTAATTATTTTGTATCTATCACATAAAAAAAGCTCCACCACCCTCATTCCCAAATATAAAAATTATAAAATTTACCTACTTTGTCTCAAGAATTTGCATTGATTCGGTCATAGACTGTATTTTAGCTTCAAGTTTCGACACAAATTCCGTTTTATGTTTAAGTGAGCCTTCACATTCCTGAAAGAAGCCTAAACTTATATATATTTTAATTACTTTACATAAAATAAATTGTGTGCATTTTATCATATAATTAATTTATTGGCTCCACAACAACAAAACTCCTTAACGAAGGATTCTATTGTTAAATTTAAATTTGTAGAGTTCTGGATACCAAAAATTGAATTATGTTAAGTGCAAGAATGAGATTTTTATTGGTCCTACCAACCAATTATATTACCTACTTTTAATTAGATGATACAAAATAATTTCTTTTTGTTGATTTGAGAAATCGTGGGGCCAATAAATTAATTGAATTATTAAAATATGACAGACACACTCGGTCATACTTTTTTGGTTTATATTAATTACTTTATAATAAATAGCAAATGTTATTATAACCAACGCAAAAAATGTAGCCCATTTCTGACTACAAAAGGAAACATTTTATAGAAATTTAGAACTTGAATTTGAAAACACTTCCTTATTATTAATAAAAAAAAGTCCTGGCAATACTGAATCTGAACTGTAAAACAAATAAAATAAAAGCAGGTCTCATGTCACAAGAGAAGTGGTGTTAAATATTAGCACTAATGATACAATGAACTTGAAGCATGTTTTTAAAGTAAGCTGGAAATATATAAAACGATTGCAAGCTCAACGTCGTATTTTAAATTTCTGAAAAGTAATACTGAAGTTTGTTATTTGTAAACAAACTATCGATACCATAATATTTTTTAATTGCAAACATTTAATTTTTTTTATCACGAATACTTTTTTCTTCAACTTCCGGTGTTACAGAAGAGCTGTTGCCAGCATTGACGATTTCAAAATCGCTAACGTCATCTTTGCTATCAGACGGGACAATTTTACCTGTATCATCAACGTTTTCGTTAACACTACTTTCCGTTTCTTTTATTTGATTTAAATTTGTCGCGTTATTATTACCGGTATTAAAATTACTAGTATTTGGTTTGTCTTCGTTAAGTTCGTTCGGCAACGAGTTTTTTTGTTGATGTACAATTTTTAAGCAACTGTCTTTCGAAAGGCTCTTGGGCAAAGACATTCGTTTGCGATCAAGAACTTTTCGATCGCAGTGCTTCTTGTCGTGTTCTGCTTCTTTTATTAAATGATTGTACTTTTCGAGATTATTCAGGATTTTGCCAATTTGACCGGCTTTGGCCTGAAGGCGACTGACCATCTCACCCTTTTGAGTCAGTTCCACTTCGCATTCCTGTAAATTACCACCAACCACCGTCAAACCCACGAAAAATGACCCCCAATCGCTTTGTGAACATGATGACTAACAATGATGCAAATGGTATGAACAAAATATTTTCAGGCTTAATTACATAATAATTATTTTTTTGTTTTCAAGTATAAAACTAAAAATCAAGACAAAAATATAACTGCAATGAAGTACATGCACTATTTTCCTATTTGAATAAAACATAAGATGACGTATTAAAAATATCCTTACACAGGAATTACCAGCATACAATAATTGTTTTACAAAATTTTAACAGTATAAACATAATATACAGTATGGTTACTTTCAGTTATTAATAAATACACATTTATTAATAAATCGAAAACAAAAGTGTATCAACAATCTAAAATTATATTCATTCATCTACTTATGAGATGTATATTTCAAATGCATTTTGCTCAAAAAAACACCTACTCGTCAATTTTTTTACCCAATTAATATTGTTAATAGTAATTAAAAAATATATTTTTTTCCGATTCAATAAGCAATGTATCTTGAATAAAAACAGATTTCTCCACACTGTTTCACTTTGTCAAAAATAAATCAACACATACCTATATTAAAATAATAATAAAATATTTAAAGAAAGAACCTAAGGCCCAAAACCAAAATTATTATCCAATGGACTAGAAAAATTTACTTACTTGGAGTTTTTTATACATCTCCAAATTGATGAGTTTGATTTCTTCAAGTTGTCTTCGTAGAGAAATAATGGTGTCTTGCTTTTCATGAATATCCTTTTCCAAAAGCTTCATTGCCACTTCCATTTCCGCCTTAAGACACATCTTTAAAAAAGGGATCCAGGTACAAACAGATAATATTTATAATAGGACATTTAAAAAACAATACAGATAAATCAAATAAATAATTATTGAAAAGACTTAGGCTTTCACGGCCGGCGTTTTTAGAAGAAATTGTGAAATCGGGGCTTGGTGGCCGTGGTCTAGGATTGTTTGTTCTTCGGTGAGAACACCGAAGAAGTCTCTTATCCGACGTTTCGCCAAAAACTGTGGTTGGCGTCCTCAGGGAACACCGAAGAACAAACAATCCTAGACCACGGCCATCAAGCCCGGATTTCACAATTTCTTCCAAATAATTATTTTTTGCAATGAAAAAAAATTCAATAACCTTACCTGTAAATCTAATTCTTTTTCTGCTTCCTGTCTGGCATTGTGCTCCTCTTCTAGTTGTTTCTTTAAATCCTCGATTACGGCAGTGTCGTTTTTTGTCCCTGCCTCGTTATTATCAAAACTACTATTAGAATCCCGTTTTGACTTCATACTGTTCTGCTTCTTGTCACCAGGGTCTTCTTTTCCAAGTTCTTTCCTCAGTAATCGATTTTCTTCATAAATATTATACAAACTATTCTTTGTAATTGAAAGATCTTCTTTTATAAGAGCGTTTTCTGTAGTCAGGGATTCCACTTTTGACTGAAGATTTGTTACAGTTGCACTAATTAAAATAACATTTTTATAAAATTGATTTAGCGTTATAAATATAGTTATTCTTATCAACAAAACGTGTTGAAAACCCTGTAGCAGCAATGGTTTGCAATAATCAGAGTTAATATTGGTTTTTGAATTATCCTGTTATCTATACAATGTCATGTAAACATTTATAACAAGAACATTCGCGTGATTCATTCATATTTAAAATTTATTTTTAAAATATGTAGATAAAATTTAAAATAATATTTGTTGTACGAATAAATAAATTATTCATGTATTCGTAGTAGTATCTAATATTAATTTAAATAAATTAAAAAGAAAACAGAAACCAAAAATATTATAAGCTAACGGTGATGTTCCCTATTTTTGACAATAAGAAATTCCAAAAACCAGGAATGTAAACAAAAACCCGCCAAAGTTTCATTGCAATTAGATTAATGGTACGGGAGTGCATATAAAATAAATATTTGATCATTGATTAAATTATTTCTTACTTTAAATGCCTATTAAGCTCTTCCATATAACTTTTCTGATCCAAAACTGTTATCATATTATCGTCACCCTGTTCTTCATTATTTTCTTCTTCCGTTACTTGATTTGAAGATCTTAAGTACAATGAAAAATCGATAACCCCCTGCGGACAGTCTAAGTCTTCTTCCTGATTAAATTAATTAATTAATTAATAAAACAGAAATTCACTTTATGAATTCTTGAAACACAATATCATTGTATTTTATCAGTACGTGACTTTATAGTTTAAGAACGTTCATACATACATGCATATGTGAATATAACACTAACGATTTAGTCGATAAGTACATACGTTATTTCATTTCTACACATTCAGCTTGGTCAGCAAATAAAATATCAATTTTAAAAGGTATTTTTACCATTGTCATAGATATACAATCGCCATGTACGAATAACTAAATACAACAGCAGGCTTAATAAGGAAATATAATAAACGAAAGAACAAGTACTACTTATATGCTAAATAAGCGTCGATATCAACTTTTTTGTGCAGAATTTACTATCCAATTTCTTTGCACAATTAATTTTATTCAATCTAAATATAAAACAATAATAATGGTGAACTCTGAAAATAACTACATACACAAAAATAGAATGAACGAAATCGTTATTTTTTTAAAAATAGGAATTTTAAGACTACTATATATTTACAGAAAATACTAAAAACTTTTTCGTCTTTTGTCTTTAAAGCGAGCCTAAATCTTAAAAAAAATTATTCATTGACACACTATATTTTTATACTTTTTAGAATAAACAAATTATTTTATTTTAAGCAACTTTTTTATACAACACAAAACTCATTTGTTAAGATTAACGACCTCATTTCTTATTTAAAATAATCTATATAGTAAAAAGCAAAAAACTTACTTTTACACACAAATTGCAATCAATAACGTTGAGTCCAACCAGTAATCCAATGATAATGATTACTTCGTCACTAAGCATCAAGGCGTCAGGTTCGTAAAATTCGACCAGCGTTTCGTCCTTGTGATCAATCAACACCTTCAGATAATCAGCAAGTTTCTTCTGCATTAGAGCGAGCCGGAGCCAGGCGCGAGCGCGACCCATATGCGTTCTGTTTTCAAATAAATTAATTGACAGGAAAGGAGTAAATTAGAAAATTACTTAATATGATATTCGCTTAATATACGCAATATTAACATATGCCAATTGAAAGTACATATTAACAACCACCGAGGCACTTGTATAAAATATTATTATACAATATTTAAAATAATAAGTAAAAATCAGTTTACCTTACTGTCGGTAAATCGCGAACACTAGAAGTAATGTCTTGGGCTTCAGGGGCATATTTCTCGACTAATTGTAAGATATCCCAAAGTTCCTTTCTAGGGCCTAACAACCCCTAAAACTCTCATACTGTAAAATGTGATAAAATACTTTAAAACAACTTGTATTATACCTTTTTTAGTCGTAATCCATGCCTTAAAACATGTTCCAAAACAATAAAAAAGTGTTGCAAGGGCATGTGGTCAGAATCAAGCATTCTTCCATATCTTAGAGATTGTTCTATCAATTCCTTCACTACCAGTTTGCTTATATTTAGGAGATTGCTTCTTTCTATGGCCACGGGATCTCTACCTAAATAAAACAAAAAGAGTTGTAAAGCAGTCACAATTTTTTTCTACTGGATAGAATCATCACACAAAAATCATTATTCATGGGTGTACAGTTATTGTTCAAATGCCTGACCTCTTAATTTGGAACAAATACATTACTAATATTCGACTATATATGTATGTAAACTATAAACTATTAAATACTGACAATACTGTTATTTGTTTTTTAATAACTTTTCATTACGACACACAAAAATTAAGATCGCTGAACTTATTGGGTTAATTATGTAAAACAGTTTCCTTATTAAAAAAAACTTTTAAAAAAAACCTTGAAATAAGTGGCCATTAGAAGTAGTTGAACCATAGGTAGTTTATAAACTTACAAGAACCTAATTAGGTATCAAAAATTACAGTTTTATTTCGCAACTACAAATTACATGTTGCACTTGATATAATTTAGTTATTACACTATTCAGTTCAATGAAATTAATTACAAGGCCAGATAAAAATACACCAATCGATAAAAAATACCTTCTATTACCTATAATTGATTTTTTATTAAAACAAAGTTCAACCAATAAGGTGATAACCTTTTAATGTTAATACTAAATAATTTTGTGATGTTTGAAAATAGTTTAGGAAGTTTAAAGTGCATGAGTATATACCAAAGGTGTGTATTGGAACGTCAGGTGATGGTGGAGAATAGTTTTGCATGTTGAATTCAACATCTTGCAGTTCTTTTAGACAGAGCCATTCGCCGTCAACTGAGACGCGAAAATTACAAAGATAAATAGTATCTTGGGCTCCAGCCATGTCTTGTTCCATGGCATTGTTAGTCACCTCTACCATAGTTCTTGCTCTCAAGAGCAAATTCGACTATATTTAAATCACATCACTTGTATCAAATGCCACTTTTAGAAATACTGATTAAAAGCAACCGGCACTAGCAGTGTTTGGTTAAAAGGTCACTTACAGTCAAAATGATGCTATTGATTTAGGGTGACATTATAATATATGCCTAAGGGAGTATAAGATAATCAATATTACATCCCCTAGTATGCTGCCATCTTGTGATTGTTGGAATGTATTCGTTCTTGTTTCCCTTTTTAAGGGCTCCAATAATAATAATAATAATATTAATAAATATAAAATTGATTTATTACATTTATTAAAATAATTTTGAAACAATTCAACTGGGAAAGGACAGCATATTTTAGGTGCAATAAAACACTATAAGCATCGACAAAAGTTTACATAACATATGCTCATAACTATAATTATTAAAACTATTTCTGTTCAAATGGGAAGTAACAACCGTAACAACACTGGTTTCACTTGTACAGATAGGACATATCATATCAATATAAAATGAAACAAGCATTTAAACAGTGAAATGATATAACTAATATTTGATTAAATACCCACACTGCGCCTTAATATATTTAAAAGACTTTTATATAAATTGGTTTTATCATATGAAATCTGTTTGGATCTACATTGAAATTTTGGTGAAAATACACATACCTTTGAAGGTCTTATTTTTCCTTTTCGAACGTGAAATAAGGAGAGGTGTCCATTGAAAATCATCAAAAACAGAGGATAATGATGAAGATCGAGAAAAGCTTCTTTCATTTGGGGCATTATTAGAAACAGGAGTTGTTGGTGAACCTTCACTACTTGCAGCAGCCATATTTTAGGTTGACATATTTATGACAATCAGCTGTTCCAAACAAAACGGAAGTTAGTTACAATCAAATGCGGGAGAAGTTAGCAAGACTAATGGGTGCGTTCAACATACAACCGCCGTTCTGAGCTCTAAAATTAAAAGTGAATTAGTTATATATATTTATAAAACTATACTACACAAAAAAAATTAGATACATTTTTTTCTATAAATTGACTTATTTTTTCTCAAAATACCATCTTAGAAGCTGGTGCAAATAGAACCTTTAAAAAACATAAGTTTATACTTTTTTGTTAAGTATTTATAAAAAATATAAGAATAACAAAACTCAGATATTATCAATCAATATATTTTGAAATACAAATTATAAACATTTTTCTTTAAAATACTGTACACACATACAGAGCAAAAATAGTGTTACGATTGAAAATCCACCTTGATATGGCTTTCAGATATGGACAAACTAAAACTTACAACACACTAGCTTAACATTTTGGACATATTAAAAATAATTATTAATATAGCCGCCATGCTTTTCAAAATATTTACACTCTTTTACACACTGACACATTTAAATTGAAAATACACTTGGTAGTTACATAATTAATCCTGTTTAAATTCCAGCAGAAAATAAAACTACAGCAAATACATAAAACATATAAATAATAATTTTTTCACTTAATTCTTATGAACAGCTACCTATACCTGTAGGTTTAAAAAAAGTTAATTGCGATATTTCGAAAATACTTTTCTTTTAATACAGTTCATTTTTTTTATCTTTTTCTCCACTAAAAATATTACTTTTATTGCTCAAATTAAAGCCAACATTGCACATTACACAAAATTATTTTTTATACGTTTCATTTTCCAGTAATTTTTTGTATTTAAGGCCAAAAATTGTGTATTTTAAAAATTTGTCTGTATCTTCATAGAAGATAATTTTGAATTGTGTGCCAGTGATAAAAAATATCAAACAATCTATCTATTTTTACAGGGTCCTTAGCTTTAAGAAATATTTTTAATATAAAAAAGAACGGTCTTGTGACACTCATCATTACAACTAAACGCTACAAAAATAATCAAAAATAATCATAATAATAAAAAACATTTCAAAATTAAACCGTAGTCTATATTAGAGATCAAAACCATTGCCACTTGTTTAAAAATTCGCGAAAACGTTTGAAAAAATATTGCAAAATTGCACGAGAAAAATCGAGCAACATAAATAAATATCTTATTAAATTATTACTCGGTTTGGAAGGAAATAAATACGTGAATGACTACACACAAAGTAAAAGATAAAAAAATATTAGTCGTCACGGCATTTCAATCAGATGTGAAACATCGAAATTGATTTTTATTAATAAAAGTAAGGATAAAAGCAAATAAATTATGTTTGAAAACTATTCCGACGTATGAAATGAAGCTGTAGGTAATTTACACTTTGCGGAGATGTTTCACATCAAAAAAGACAAACTAATTTAAATATAAACACCTACCTCACAAATAAAACGGAAACGACTACAGATGATTTAAAAAAATTGGAAGAGCAAGAAAAACATAAAAAGAAACCTACAAAGAATAAAGTTGCAAAGATGCAAACTTACTCTTATCTAAATTATTTAAAACTATTTCTATCAAAGAATAGAATTTTCACAAACCTCAAAAATACTGGACAATAAAAACATTAAATATGTATATGCTGCCTTTGAAAATAAACTTCTCGAAAATTACTAGAAAATCATCACAAAATCATAAGTAATCTAATCGTAAGTATAACAAATAGCAAATTATATCTTAATTAACAGTAATTATTATTGTTTGTTATCGTACCTTTACTATTAATAATAATAATAAACAACTAATGAGCAATGGGCGGGGGAAGAGGGATGCGAGCATGTGATAAAATCTGATCAATATTTTGCTTCTAAACTATGAAAAAAAAAAAAAACTACAACAGAAAACTATTCATAAATAAATATCTCTCTCTCTCTCTCTCTCTTATCTTTTTTCTCTTTAAATCTTAATCAAAACTATGTCTCAGCATCTTATCTCATCGATTTAACTAATTAATTAATTATTTAATCAAAAAACGTCGCAAGATTACAGAATCAATTATGATCTAAAAGTACGATGCCACACAGTTCTGTTTTTGCCATACAGAGTCCAGAAAAAAACAATTTTTGATTAATGTAATACCTACATTAATTTCTTTCAGGAACAAGTTTTTGGTTGACTGATGGGTAATAACTGGCAAGCAAAAGGGCATACGTTCCATTTTTAATTACTGATTAGATAAATAAATAAATAAATTTTGAAGTACACACACAGTTAAAGTTATTTAAAACAAATATATAAAAAAAATATTTTTAATTTTTTTCTTGTTGTTTCTATGTCATTTTATAATTCATCAGGTTTTTGCAAAAGCTTTAGTACATATCACAGATTTGCAAGTAAATTCTAAATGACTTCCCAAAAACAATAAAAAGAGTAAAGGGCTTTAGGACGGTAAATCAGACTATGTTAGAATATTGTCAAAATTTTGAAAACTTTTCATCCCTAAATGTGAAAAACGTATTTAACAGCAGATTTTTTTATAAAATAGGCAGATTAAATGAAAAAATATCGTCATTTATACCGTTCTAAGGTTAAACTTAAATCAAAATCGGTACAGACGGTCCAAAAGTATTTTATATTTATCACAGAATTTTTTGACATAAATATTCTGAAGAGGTTGATTTACTTTGTCCCACTGAGCCGTCCGTAGTCCTTATTCCAAATAGACAAAAATATTTTTATAATCTGTATGACAAAAACCAAACAACAAAAACTAGAAAATAGCAATTAAAAGTCAATGAGAATCCAATGACAGAGGAAGAATTCATGTAAACATTGCAAATTCGGGGCGTTCCGGAAACACAACCGCGACATCATAAGAAAACACATTTTGCCAAAAACTTTTCCGAAAATAATGGCGACTCCTTTTCTTTCCAAAAAAATATTGTCGTATTAAGCAATTTGCATTTTCTTCTTATAATAATTATTATTCTTTATAAAAATCTAAATATATTACTATTATTATTATTTACAAGATTTTTGTTATCGGTCATGCGTTCAGAACGGCCCTCTACTCTCTCTCTCTCTTTTTTTTTAAATAATAGTAGGTATTTCTTTTACGTTCAAAATTCCAACGTAAAAGCAAATCAAATCAATCACCTAATTTGTTTATCAAATGGCAATTCCGTTCGTTATGTTTTTTTTTTAATGATTTACCTATTCCTAACATACGTAACCGATAGTAATAATACTAGTATTGTAAGGGTGTAGGCACTGAAGTGATAAGGGCTAATTTTTTAGCGGCTCCCCCGCTAATCTTTCACCAGCCTGTAGATGTGATGCTGGGCACCATGTTCACCTGTCGACACTTCGAAAACGTACGCAGTACAAAGAAGCGTCTCCTGGGTGTCCCTGTTACTTACAACCTAAAATAATAACAAAAACATTTTCAGATGTTTCAAACTTCACATAATTCATTCGTTAAATTAAGTGAGGCCAAAAAAGTACATAAAAGGATTGAATTTTAAAAAATCTTCACAGAGTACAGATCTGGGCACGGCTTTAGTGCTTTGTGATTAAAATGTGCTTCATGTCGTTTGAGAGACTGTATTTTAAGCCCCTTTTCGAAGAAGTAGTTGGGGCTCAGTAATTGAATATCATTATGAAAGTTATTTGTAATTTGTAATATAGAAAACCCATTCCAAGTGTTTAAAGCCTTCTCAAAGCCCTTTTAAGTTGCTTGAAGCCGTTTCAAAGTAATACAATTCAAGCCCTAGAAGTAAGCTCGAAGCCTTTTGATTTAATTCAAACTTTTTTTTTGGATGCTCGAAATTATTTGAATGAGTTTGACGCCCTTTTTTAAGTTGCTTGAAGACTTCAAACTGTTTTAAAGTAAGGCAATTCAAGTGTGCTCAAAAATTTTTTCGCAAGTGCCTCAAGTCTTTTGATGTAATTCAAGCCTGAATGGTGTTTGAAGTCCTTTTAAAGGGCTTGAAGTAATTTCAATGAACTTGAAGCCCCATCAAAATGTTTGAAAGCAAAGCAATTCAAGTCTTCGTATAAAGAAAGACCTTTTAGAGTAGATTAAAATAAAATAATTGAAGCTAAAATGAAAATTTATAAAGTGTAATTTTTTATACCTGTAGTATGGTGAAGTTTTCCAGCACACTATTCATCATGTACTTTTCAGGCAGGTGTTTGAGTTTATTGATAAAGTTGATCATGTATTCGCACATGGGACTGCGGTGTATCCTGTACACAAATCGTCCGTTTTCGTAGCGCGCATACTCCGTCTCTACCTTTTCTACAACCTGCTTACCAAATGAACAAACCTTGGTCGAACAAGTTATTGTCATATTTTCATTACTTTCATACCTAAAAAAATATTTATTTATTAAAAAGCAGTAAGCAGACTGACCATCTGGTTTTCGAACTGATAACCTTGTGATCATGGATAAAACAAATAACTAAAGAAATAATTGTATGATTATGTATTTATTGTCAATGGTTCTAAATAAAAAGATAATAAATAAAATAATATAGTTACTTACTGGCTTGTAACGCCGTAGAAAGCCCCTGTTTCATCTTGGATGCTCGTATTAAGATCAGCCCAAAATTTAACTAAGAAGAATGCGGATTGTGGTCCTTTATCATACAACTCTTTGAGTCCGCCTTTCTTCTCAGGGAACTTATCATAAATTTGCCGAACGTCCACGGCCTAAAAAACAAATTTATTCCATTTTCCATTATTTATTTTGTTAAAAAAAAAAGTTTACCTCTAATAAGGGATCAGCATACGTTGTCGCACCTCCTATGTGTACAAAAAGGTGCTTGTGGTACTGAAACGATAAAATTAAACAAATAACAAAGAAAATGTAAAGGAAATAATTTTTTTACCGTGTTGTCTGAATCCCTGTGTTGTTCCATAAACGCAGAAAATTCTACAAGCCTTAATTTTTGCGTCGCTATGGCTCGACCCTCCCATGGAGGTGGTGGTGGTGGCTGAAGGGGACCGACTTCACCTGCCGAAACCGCCGTAGCAGGTTTACCAGGATATGCCGGTTGTTGAAATGGTTTAACACTAAAACAATATAAAACATAATGCAAAAGGTTTTTCTTTTCAGGATAAAATACACTTACTCTTGCGACGTCCCAGGTTGAAGTCCAGGTTGCCAGAACTGCTGTAAAAAGAAGACAAAATCGTATTATTTTACATGTCTTTTAGAAATTGCTTAAGAAATATTGCACGACACTGTTTAAGGGATGCGCAATACCTACACATAGAGCTTTAGGTTTAAATAATGTTTGTATATTATGTATGTAGATATGTCTATATGTGTATGTAGCAAAGTAATTAATGGTATTAATAAATGGCCTACAATACACAGCAAGTAAGCTTTGTTATTTATTTTATTGCTTTATTAAATGATTCACAGCAAAATCAACAACTTACAACTTTCCTTGGCAAAGGGTTCTCAAGGATTCGTGGGGAAAAGTGGATGTAAAAAAGTACTACTTAACAAAAAAAAATATTTTTTTTCACAAGTGATAAATACAAAGCCATGATCTTTGATGATAATAATACAAAATAAAATAGCAAAAAATGTTTTAATACCCCTTTAATTTTTTTGCAAATATATAAAATCAGGGAAACGTTTTTAATTGGCGAGCAATATAGGCAAACAGAAGCAGCATATTAATAGCAATAAATTTAAGGTTTGCAAAAAACTTAACAATGAACACCCGGTATATGTAATAATAAGCAGAAAGTTTAACGATAAATATAGTATGTATCAGTGACGGTTTAAGGGTCATATGCTGGAAGGTCAAATTTGAAAATCTCAGTTCTGCTTATTAAATAATAATTAATTTTCCCTTCGTGACAAGCAGCTGCTACATTAAAAACTGACCAGTTACTTTTTAAAAATAAAAATACTGACTTTGTTGGAAGAAATGCTAAAGCTATGGTAGCAATATTGTGCGCGCAAAAGCTACAAAATACTTCAAAAGTAAGAAATATTGTTTTTGTATGTAACAGAGATCTTCCTGATAATATTTACCAGAAAAAAATCCAAAAGAAACCTTTGCTAAGTAAGTATTAAGTATATGATAGTATAAGTCAAAAGGATTTTGATTAGCAGTTTGATTAGATTTTATTCGATTTGTAGGTAGCATTGTTTGATTCTTATAAATGAAAAATTCGATGAAAATGAGGGGATTTCGAAAGAAAAAAAAAGATTTACACAGAATAGTAGTTGCAGTTGTAGTAATAGTAGTTAAGTAATAGTAGTAGTAGTAGTAATGACGGTAAGCGGGAACAATGACAGGACTGACTTACCGCTCCAGGATAGGATGCGGGAGGAGATAAACCTAGACCAAGACCTGGCGACTTGCTGTGCATTGTGGTTGCAGAAACGATCTGCGCACTTGACATGCTTGACATAGTTTGCAGCGCCTTCTCCTTGGCCGCATGGTCCTAACAAACCACATACCATCACCAAAAAATCGCCCAAACTAACAATTTTACCGCTAACGGTACGTAAAGACGATGGCAAAACTCAACCGATACGTACCATTAACACGGTCCCGCGATTCCGTATCTACTTATACTGATTTTTTTTCCATACCAATACGTTGGTATTGGTTCATAAATCCAGAAAGGAGCACTATATCTTGTCAGTGAATTTAAATCAATAATTAAATTCAATTAAGAAATATGTCTTTGTTCATAAAATAGGACGTTTATAAAAAGAAACACCAGAAGACAATGACGTCTCTTCCTCAATTACAGTTTCCTACTTTTAAGGACATAAAATAATATCAATCAAAAGTAGTATTATGGATTAAAAGATTAATTGAATTTCCTACAAAAGAAAAACTTTCTACCGGTAGACCATTTCAAAAAGAATGTTAAATTAATTTAAGAAACACGTTTTTTTTTTATTTTAAAAAGTAATGCTTACAGAGTCTAAATAATAAGTATAGTGAGCTTCAACTGTAGATACTTATTGAAGCTCATGGGGCATATTTATAAAATTCAAATAATATCGCTGACTGAAACATTTGGGACATACCTATACATATAAGAAGAAATACACTGTGATGAAGTCTCTCCCTCAATTACAGTTCCCTACTCTAACATAAGTACAAATGATAAAATCAATCAAAAATTGTAGTACGAATTGAAAGCTTAATTAAATTTCCTACAAAAAAAAAAACACTTTCAAACGGTAGAATATTTCAAAAATAATGTTAGACTACATCAAGAAATATGGTTTTTTGAAACTATAAAATATTTTGTGCATAAAATCGAAATAATATAGTTGAAGCTTATAAGACTGACTTGTACAATAAGAAGCATCAAAAATCTCGAGGTCCCTCCCTCAATTACAGTTTTCTACTTTTAAGGACATAAAATTTCAAAAAGAATGTTAAGTTAATTTAAGAAACATGTTTTTTTTTTTAATTTTAAAAAGCAATGCTTACAGAATCGAAATAATAAGTATAATGAGCTTCAACTGTAGATAGTTATTGAAGCTCATGTGGCATATTTATAAAATTCAAATAATATCGCTGACTGAAACATTTGGGACATACCTATACATATAAGAAGAAATACACTGTGATGAAGTCTCTTCCTCAATTACAGTTCCCTACTATAAGTACAAATGATAAAATCAATCAAAAATTGTAGTACGAATTGAAAGCTTAATTAAATTTCCTACAAAAAAAAAAACACTTTCAAACGGTAGAATATTTCAAAAATAATGTTAGACTACATCAAGAAATATGGTTTTTTGAAACTATAAAAAATTTTGTGCATAAAATCGAAATAATATAGTTGAAGCTTATAAGACTGACTTGTACAAGAAGGAGCATCAAAAATCTCGAAGTCCCTCCCTCAATTACAGTTTTCTACTTTTAAGGACATATAAGGAGATCAATTAAAAATAATATTATGAATTAAAAACTTAATTGAGTTTTCTATAAAAAGGAACTTGCGAATAGAATATTTTAAAAGAAATGATACAGTAAAGCATTGTCTCTCCAGTAATTAGGGTTGACAAATCCAGAATGGTGTGTAAAAAAATACGATACCAATGTTTTCGAAAATGTTACGGAGGTCATAATATGAAGCCCCAAAATGGAATGTTACACTATTGGTGAATACAAAAAAAGTACCTATTTAAAAATACAGCCTACGTCCCAAGATAGGTATTAAAAAAATAGTTCTACCTATCATCTACCATTATTACTATCAATATGAACATCAAAAAAGTATCCTTTATAATAATTAATAAACAAAAAATAATTTACAGACTTTATATTCGTAGGATATTTAAATTTAAACTGCCCTTAAAAAAATAAAAACTATTTTTACACTGTACTACAAGACCTTTCTTAATTACTTAAGTACATTTCATTAATTAAAAGATAAAAAATCAATATAATAGATACGGAATAGATCTTACCATTAGTATGTAAAAAATGAAGATCTTAGTGGCAATATTAGTGAACACACACCATTAATGGCGATAAAGTTAGCCATCAAAAGCTTTTTATAAAGTAAAGTGCTAATATATCGACTGACAGCTATTCGTTTTTCTCATTGGAACAATTTTACGAAATTTTGCTGAACGACGCGACGCGACGGTGGTAATCAGAAGGAATTAAATTAAGTACAGGATGTACATAAGTAAGTAAAGGTACCTATCGTATGCTTATTTAAAAAATTATCTTCATTTAATAATTATCTACCAATTATCTAATTAATTTAGTTAGAGAGGTTTAATTGCAAGACTAATTGAAAAAGGAAAAAAATCTGTGATAGCTATAGGTTTTTAAGAGGTTTATTAGTTAATTAAGCAGTAATCCTGTGCCATCATCAGGAGTAGTGTCGAATAATTTCGAATACTAGGGGAATTACCCAAACTTTTAGCCTAGACAAAATTAGTTTAACCTGAAATAGGGTTTGACCAGTAATATTTAAAAAAATCAATTGAGCAACATCAAATTTTATCAAAACCTGAAATGATTAATACTCTCATAAAATCAAAAATATTATGTACTTTTATCTGCAAAGATAGAATACAAAAAGTACCATCAATAATTTATTGTAGCCACCCAGAATACAATTATAAATATAACAACATTTGGACTTCAATCCGAAAAAAAGTTTAGTCCATTCGAAACTTTTCAAATTGTTTTTGTCATTTGCACTTCTACTTTGATTGAATTTCTTGGAATTATTACGCCTACCCTTATTTAAAATGTTCACTGATGTAAGAAACACTTACCACTTTTAGTTTAGCTTGGATTTCGCGTAATTTTCGCCTCGCAAGTACCTGAATGTGTGAACTAACTTGTTTTCGTGTGCGCGTTTTCCCAGTTCTAAGTTTGATGTAGCGGGCGATAAGTTCATTTCTTCCTGTAACAAAAAAATAAAAACTGTAACGAGGTGGTTTCGTTATCAATTAATAAGAGGATTATTTAATAAATATTTTTTAATTTTAAATTTTAAAATTTTCCTGACCCTTATACAGTCAGTTGAAAGATTTAAATATTCAGGATTTACTCTAATCTCGACAATTAAATTTCATTTCATTATTTTGAAGTTTGTTGATGAATCAATCAGTAAGTAAAATCGCTAAAAATTACATGGTGAAAATGACCATCAACCGTACAATGTTTATGTTAACAGACAATAATGTAGGAAGAGAATCTGCGTAGACACAATGAGAGGTATACTGTACTCTTGAGTATCGTTTTCTTGTTCAACGAAGCATATAAAACAAATTTCTTGAAGCCAAGTTTTTGCCAGCGTAACGGTTAAGCTTCGTGATTTAAAATAACCAAAAGCAATGCAAACGTTGATAAACGCATTATGTGTTTGACGTTAGAAAAAGAAATGGAAGTGGTTTTTTTGCTTCTTACACAGATTTCTTTAGCATTTCATTTCGCTGTATGAATTCATTCATTTCGCGATCTTGGATTTAGAACAAACGGAAACCAAAATAGCAGACGACAGCATAAATAATTGGAATTTTAAAAGTTGCATTACTTAATTGAAGTTGTTGCCCAAAAAGACCAAACTTGTATTATACGTAACGTTAGCATCAAAGACATTTTACACTAACAAGTATAAAGAATCACGAGTTGTAAGATTAAGACAAAAATCGAGACAATAATGACAGCAAAACAGAGCAAGACTGAACTACTAAACGTCAAGATTTGCAAGAAGATTTACTTTAAAAGACGAACCCTAACAGAGAAGTCATTACTTCAAAACATGACCAAAACAACGACTAAACTTCAGAACTCTTACTAATCGTCAACAACAACATTTGACCGGAAAACAATTACTGAAGTATTAATGCACAAAAGACATTAAATTAATTTAAAATTAAATAATTAATTAAGAGATAATGCCTGAGAAATTAATGCAGAAAACTAATCCTAAAAACGAGACCATGTCTGTAATAGTTCACCAAAAGTAAGACCAAACTGCAACATTCTTACTAAGCGTGAAGATCAAGATTTCGTTGAATAATACCAAAATTATTTAATCTGGAAGACGAAAGCTAAGAGGGAAGCCATGGCTGCAAAACTTATAAAAGCAAGAACAGGATATGAGTGTGAAAGACCAAAAAACTTCTAAATGAGACCACGTCTTTAAAACTTGACGAAAATCATAACCAAACTACAGAACTTTTACTAATTGTCAACAGCAACATTTCACTGGACAACACCAAGAAGACTTAACCTGAAATATAATGCATGAGAAATTAATGTAGAAAACTAATGCTAAAAACGAGACCATGTCTGTAAAAGTTCACCAAAAGTAAGACTAAACTGCAACATTCTTACTAAGCGTGAAGATCAAGATTTCGTTGGACAATAACAAAATTATTTAATCTGGAAGACGAAAGCTAAGAGGGAAGCCATGGCTGCAAAACTTATAAAAGCAACAACAGGATATGAGTGTGAAAGACAAAAAAACCTAATCTAGAGGAGAAGGTTAAAAACAAGAACTTGTCTTTGAAACTTGACCACAACCATGATTTAACTACACAACTCTTATTAATCGTCAACAGCAAGATATCACTGAACAAGACCAAAAAAGCCTAATCTGAATTCTGAAAGAAATTAATGTAACAGACCAATGCTAAGAATCAAATATATCCACAGAACTTGAACAAAAGCAAGACCATCTTGAAACAAAATTAACTAAATAATAATCAAGTTTTGCAGAAATCGATCAAGCCTTGACAAGACCAAAAAGATCGATAGTTAAGTATCTTGATTTAATATGTAAAATTTTTGTTCTCCATTAACTTCACTTTACTATACGTTGCAAATTATCCATTCAGTTTAGGAGTCAGTCAACTTACTCATCATCATGATTATGATTGGGCTGTTATTATTAACATTATTATCATTATTGTACACTGCGATAATAGTCATCGCAGTTGGCGTTATTACGTGTCGTCATTTTCTGCTTTTCTTCTTTAACACTTCCGCCTTCTATTGACCTTTTCACTTAAAGATCACACACATACCATAAACTGTTATAACATAAGTCGACAATTGTTCAACACTTCGTACGATAGTTAAGAATACAAAAGTAGTCAGAAAGTTTCCAAGACGGATAATTTACCATTTTAAGTTTTTTAAGAGTATTTGGTGCCTCAAATGTCCTATAAACAATAACAAAATTAACTAAAAGTTGGTACCTATTTCTTGATAAATATTTGGCAAAGCTGCTTAAATGCACTAATTCTAAACAAAAATGAAAAATTTAATAAAAATAAAATAGAGGATTCAAAACAAATTTGTATTAGTTTGCATGTATTTTGGTTTGGCCAAAACTTTTTTAATTTTCTCATCCTTAATTTAATAAAGTTTTATGGGTAAAACAAAAGTAAAAGTTTTTTAATAAATATTGCCAACGTGCCGCAAAGAGAAAGTTAAATGAGGGTATCTTAACAATTCAGTAAAATTCAATTTACTTTGGGAAAATCTTAAGGACTCGGAATTGAGTTAATTAATCAAATTATGCCACAAAAGCCTTTAGCCTCAAATAATATTTTCTTTCCGACAGCATTTAATATTCTATTTCTTGAATACCTACATACTCAAGAAATGTTAAAATTCTTCTTAGGTTTACTATTTCCTAAAATTCGAAAGCTCATTTCAATTATATTTTTAATTCGTTTCTGTTTCCAAAATAATATCCAGTGATTTCTTAAAATTGCCAAAATCTGAACACCTAAGGAAGTTGACCAACCACACACCCACGATTACCCATTAATAATTGTGACAGAATTGATAGTATCTACGAGTGTTTTATATGCCAGTTACAATAATAGAATGCCGATAAAATAATGCTGTGTAGTCCTTTTGACCCGTGATTGTCGTTATCAACAGTAATAAATTGTCTTCTGGCACGCTTCTAGAATCATTGGCATTTAATATTTTATTTACGAACTCCCGGCGCACGTGTAAGACTACGTTAGATAAAATAAGACAAATACAGTAGTTCAATATATGTATAATGAATACAACATTGAACTCAAAAGGCAATTGTTAACAATTGAGTTCAAGTTTTAAATCTAAGCAGGGGTCCCTATTTGCCAATTAATTGAAGAAATGGAATTTATAATATGAAACAATAAACAATAGTTGGGAGAACTAGAACAACTTTTTTATAAACCTAGGCACACATATTTTTTTAAATCAATTGTTGGTTTCATAATTACAGAAACAACAAAATCTCAGTAACAAGTTAGATTCCTTATCGTACCGACGATTGTCGGGTTATGCGGGCGATAAATGTCAGGTTGTATAGACGACAAGTGTTGAGTCGTGTTAGCGATGAGTGTTGAGTCGCACTGGCTCTGAATGTCGGGTCGTACTGTTGGATTGTGCTAGCGAAGAGTGTCGGGTAGTGTTAGCGATTAGTGTTACGTTGTGTGAGCGGCGAGTGCTGGGTCGTGCGGGCGATAAGTGTCTGAGTTGTATAAGCGACAAGTGTTTTGTCCTATAAGCGACAAGTGTCGGGTTGTATAGGCGATAAGTGTTATGTCGTGCTGGCTATTAGTGTCGGGTCGTACTGACGATGAGTGCATTGAGTTGTGTTAGCGACATGTGTTAGGTTGTGAGTGGTGAGTGCTGGGTAATGGGGGCGATAAGTGTCTGAGTTGTATAAACAACAACGGTTGGGTTGCATAGACGAGAAGTGTCGGGCTGTATAAACGACAAGTGTTGAATCGTGCTGGCAATGAGTGTCGGGTCCTACTGACGATAAGTGTTGGATTATGTTAGCGAAGAGTGTCGGATAATAATGTTAGCGACGAGTGTTTGGTTGTGTGAGCGGCGAGTGCTGGGTCAAACGGGCAATAAGTGTTAGATTGTATAGACGACAAGTGTTGGGTTCCATACGAGACAAGTGTCGGGTTGTATAGACGATAATTGTTGAATTGTGTTAGCAACGAGTGTTAGGTTGTGTGAGCGCTGAGTGCTGGGTTGTGCGGGCGATAAGTGTCTGAGTTGTATAAACGACGTGTTTTGTTCCATAAGCGACAAGTGTCGGGTTGTATACGCGATAAGTGTTGAGTCGTGGTGGCTATTAGTGTCGGGTCGTACTGACGATGAGTGCGTTGAGTTGTGTTAGCGACATGTGTTAGGTTGTGAGTGGTGAGTGCTGGGTAGTGCGGGCGATAAGTGTCTGAGTTGTATAAACAACAAGGGTTGGGTTGCATAGACGAGAAGTGTCGGGCTGTATAAACGACAAGTGTTGAATCGTGCTGGCAATGAGTGTCGGGTCGTACTGACGATAAGTGTTGGATTATGTTAGCGAAGAGTGTCGGATAATAATGTTAGCGACGAGTGTTTGGTTGTGTGAGCGGCGAGTGCTGGATCAAACGGGCAATAAGTGTCAGATTGTAGAGACGACAAGTGTTGGGTTCCATAGGCGACAAGTGTCGGGTTGTATAGACGATAAGTGTTGAGTTGTGTGAGCGCTGAGTGCTGCGTCGTGAGGGCGATAAGTGTCGGATTGTACGGGCGACAAGAGACGCACTCCTGGATGTTTAGGTAAAGTCCATGTAATTAAATTGCAAGCCAAAGGCTTTTAGCTTCTGAATACATTGATAGAATCAGTGAGTTAAAGAATTAATAAAACAATAAAAAATACGTTCGCTTTAAATAAAAAACAATTCTGATTCAATTATGTTGTCAAGTATGAACTAAGGAATTTTAAACAATTGAAAATACCTAAAGTTCTTGTTATTTTCATTGTTACATCCCATAACAATAAATAATACATCGAACAATCTGTTGCAAATCATGTTCAATGAATTAATTTCGACGCTAAAATGAACACCACAACAAATTAGGAATTAAATTATTGCTCTTGTGGGCGTTAATGATGAAACACTCACGAAAAATATACATCAGCGACAGTTGGCTAAGATACAATCATAAATTAAAGGTCAACTTTCGTATTATCGACCGAGTTAAATACGGCCGATTTTAATTATGAAGTGTCAAAAATAAACTGCTACCTACATACATTATACCTACCTACTGTACAGACGGTTGGTCAGTAAAGAAGCCAACTGAATCGGACAAAAATATATTTTACTGAGAATTGGTCAATTATTCAAAAAGTTTATGAATGGTAACTTATTTAGATTGTTAAGAATAATCTTCTATAACATCACTAAAAACTCTTAATTAATAAAAATTAGAATCCCTTTTACAATTCGACGAACCTTCCTTACGATTAAATTTTGAAAGAAAGAATTCATCTTTGGAATTAGGGGGTGAGCATATCTATTTAAAAAACCAGGAACTCTTGTGGAAAGAAGAGGAATCACTCAATCTTATGATAGTGAGGAAGCTTCGTTACGTACCTACTGCAAAAAAATTAATTCTGAAACGTTTTAATGACACTTCCTAAACATACGTAGTATAATACACACAAACAAAATGTACTCTCACACATTAAAGCAGTAAAAAAAAAATTTTAATGTCAGATTAAAAACAAAATGTGTTGCATGCAACACATCAGGTATTTTGTATGTTTGTAACTTTGTACGATGCAAAGAGTAACGACATGGGCAGGTAAATACATAATATGTATACGTACAGACATAAATACACATTCAACACGGCTAGATAGTGGTAAATATTATGGAAAATAATGTAAACGTGGGTTGGAGCATATCGTTATTATAGGCATCGTTTAATAGTAATAACGTTAACGCCCTGAAACACGTGTTAAAAGGTACAGCTGTATTATGAATAAATATCAAACATAATTATTTAACCGAGTATTTTATAAAATACCTGGCCGTGCATACGAATATAAAACACACATAATACATGAAGCTAAATCTGTAATTATTCACTGGAATTGTAAATTAATTATTAAAAGCAGTTAGTGTTTAATTAATAATGTAACTACCCCCAGGGTTAATTTACTAAAAGAACGATTACAAATCAACATGCCATGCTAGTTAGTTAGCATATTTATTGATAGTCTTGGTCTTGTACTTCTTGGTTTTAGTTTTATGAAATATTCAGCTTTTATGCTGTATATTTAAGCGCGAATTTTACTAACAAATCTTACTCTTAATCTTGGTCATGAACTAAATAAAAAAATACCGGCCAAGTGCGAGTCGAACTCGCGCACCGAGGGTTCCGTACAAACCTGTATATATGTGATGTAACTAAAAATTTAAGGTTTTCGGATTTTTTCCTTTACTTGTATGTGCTATAAAACATTGCTTCATGCCAAATTTCAAGATTCTAAATCGACTGGAAGTACCCTTTAGGTTTTGATTCCCTTTCGAGTAGTTGCGAGTATGAAATATGCGGCTTAAATTGCTGTTTCTTTTGATTGCGTTGACATAGAAGTTTGATTTTGTTACAGCTTAAAGGTATTATAGACCTGAGTATTCGATATGAATTTCAATTTAATACCTCTACGCGTTCATGAGAAAAAGGGGTAGTAACTTTAAAATTATTAAAAATATTTATATTATATGATGTTACTAAAAATTTACGGTTTTCGCAATTTTTCCTTTATCTGTGCTATAAGACGTTGCTTCGTACCAAATTTCAAGATTCTGAGTTCACGGGAAGTACCCTGTAGGTTTTTTTGATTCGAAAATTTGCGGAAATTTGCGGCATAAACGGCTGTATCTTTTGATTGCGTTGGCTTAGAAGTTTGATTTTTTCACAGCTCCAAGGGGCAATAGACCTGAGTATTTGGTATAAATTTTAGCTTGATAGCTCCACGCGTTCCTGATAAAAAGGGTCTTGACAGACGGACGGACGGACGGACGGACAACGAAGTGATCCTATAAGGGTTCCGCTTTTTCCTTTTGAGGTGCGGAACCCTAAAAATGCGTACACTTTAACAGTACGCCTTGGACTTGATGTTGTTAAACACCCTTTAGTAATTCTATAGTAAAACCTAATTGAGAGTTGCTCTAGTAAGTTTTGGTCTTAAACTTCGTCTTGGTCTTGGTCTCGTTAAACATGCATCTGTTATTTTGTATAAAATTTAGTTGAGAATTTTACTAATATTGTCTAAGTATTGTCAATTTAGTCAACCTTTTTGTCTTGAACTTGGCCTTGGACTAAATAAAAAATGCTTTTCAATATACGTCTTGGTCTTGGTCTTGTTAAACATGCATCTGTTATTTTGTATAAAAATTTAGTTGAGAATTTCACTAATATTATCTAAGTCTTGTCAATTTAGTATAAGTCTTGTTCTTAAACTTGGTCTTAGACTGAATAAAAAACGCTTTTTAATGGTACGTTTTGGACCGTTCATGTCGAACACCTCTTAGTAATTTTGTATTATAATTTAGTTTTTATTATAATTCTTGGTCTTTGTCTAAGCCTTCTTCAATTAGTATATAAGTCTAGTCTTGAACTTGGTCTTAGACAAAAGAAACGACGCTTTTCAATATATGTTTTGGTCTTTGTCTTGTTAAACATGCTTCTGTTATTTTGTAAGAGTTTAGTTGAGAATTCCACTAATAAATTTTACTCTTGCTCTAAGTCTTGTTAATTTAGTCAACCTTTTTGTAAGTGTTGGTCTTGATTTTGTTCATTTTGCATAAGTCTTAGACAAAATAAATACACTATTCATCTGTTAATAAGAGAACTAGCTAATGTACATTGGTACTTTTTCTTTTATATTTGTAAAACATCCTGAACGTCAGCTAACACGTTCTTCGCCATTTACACGGATTTCGAACCCGTTGAATACGAAATAATCGAGTATAACATCTTTATAACCAATAATAACCTTGTTGTTCATTACATTAAAGCTGATCTTTACAACTTCCTTTCTAATGCCACAGTGCGGGTAATATTTTAGCATAAACATTTCCTGTGGCTCGGGTTTCAACTAAACGTAAAAGAAAAGAAAGAAGGTAACAGGTAACAAATTGCCATAACATATACGAACGGTACTTATACCTATAAGTAAGATAGATAAAGTGGGTTCTATTCATAAAAAAAGTGCTTCCTCTTAGTTAATAAAATCCGATAGTTATCTCTATCCTAAATTCGAGCAGCAAACCAAACGTAATATACCTAACTGTTTCTTTTTTGTTTCGCAAACGTAAAATTAATACGAACTGCTATCAATCCGAGCACATTAATCTATCACAATCACTTGGTAAAGAAGATTTATTTTTCTTTGTGTGTTACTAACAAGCTGTTACAAAATGGTCGTTACAATTTTTTTATTAACAGACTAGCAGCTATACCCGGCGTTGCCCGGGTAAGAATATATTAGACGTTTGATGGAACATTCTAGAATATTCGCGAATTTAGAACTATCCAGAACATCCCATAATGATTCAAAATATTTTCTAACTTTTTTTAACATTCTGAAACATTCTTGAATGATCTTCAAGATTCTGGAACATTCTTGAACATTGCCAAATCATTCTGAAATGTTATAATAAAACATTCTTTTACTTCTTCTGACTAATCGATTGATAATAATTGATCAGTTATCGACCACTGAGAGTTGCAGATTATTACAGTACTAATATCGCTATTAAAAAATAGGGGTTGGTGGTAGAAGGGTGAAAATTAAGCGTTATATGTATCTATTTTTAATGCCACATTATAAAAAAATAAAAAAGTTAGGTTAAAATTTCATAAAAATCGGTCAAGCCGTTTCGGGGGAGTATGGTAACTAACATTGTGACACGAGAATTTTATTTATTAGATTCAAAAGCTTTTTAGTAACAATATTAAGTTTTACACTAACATGAAAATTGAATATAAAATCTACAATCAATAAATGTGATGTATCTACGATCAACAATAACATTTGTTAACGAAACAGTTAGTGTGGGTATTAATTGAATTCTGAAATGAATAGGAAAAGCAGGAATATTTCAAAGTTTTTGTAAAGAATTTATGGAATTTACTAATTAACCATGATCTCCATTAGGTCTTCAGTTTTCACATTCTACTTCTTCCTGTCTTCCTGAATATATCATACTGTTAACTATTTACAAAGGGTAATCTAATCTAAAAGACTTCGTCTACCCCTACTTTTTCTTCTGGTACTTATACTTCTAAGCAACCCCTAATATTTCAAAATACATCCAACCATCCTATGACTCCTTGTCCTGGCCAATTTCCATCTTCCTAAGTATGTCATACTGTTAACTATTTACTAAGGGTAATTTAATCTAAAAGAGTTCGTCTACCCCTATTTTTGCTTCTGGTATTTATACTTCTAAGCAACCCCTAATATCTCAAAATACATCCTACTATTCTATTACTCTTTGTACTGGTCAGTTTCCATCCTCCTGAGTATGTCATACTATTAACTGTTTACAAAGGGTAATCTAATCTAACAGACTTCGTCTACCCTTACTTTTTCTTCTAGTAGTTATACCTCTAACCAACCCCTAATATCCCAATTTCCTGTCCTCCTCTTTCTATAATCTCCTCAATTCTTAATTTCTTTACTCATAGTCTACTTCATCATCCCCTGTAATACCACTGCACCCAAAAGATATATTTTTAATAAGCCTTTTTAGAAAAAATATATCTGATTACGCCACACTGTTACACAATTGTGCCTCTGCTGCTCTGCTTCTTGTAATTTTTTTGAATTTTTTGTTTGAAACAAATATTTTTATATACATCCAAGTAGTAAGTACAACTTAAATTTACTCATATCTAAAGTTGCGTTGGTTAGCTCTACTTTTGAACTAATTTTCTTCATTTTCCTTAATTTTCTTTTTTTTTTCTAATGTCGGAAATAAGTCTTGGGTAAACATGTTTCAAATATAATTAGGGACCGTATTTTAAAATTGACTGGTTTTAATAGCAGTAAATATTTCTCAAAAATGCTTCCGTTAATCATTAAGTAAATACATGATAGATGGATAGATACAACTCGGAAAGTCTTGATTTTCCTAAATTAACACTTACTTAAATAAGTAAGTACATATATCCACTTAAATTGAACTGTTAATATGTAAACGTTTACGACACGCTTTCTCCTTATTAACTTGTGTACTTACAAATTTTACCACATTAAACCTCTTAATAGCAAGAAAATTGAAAAAAAAAAAGTATATTTCAAGTAAGTTTGTTTCTGTACGTAGGTACACCCATTAAATAATCGAGTGGTTGGAATTTTTCAAAATTACATTTGAACAAACGTAATAAATAAATAAATGTATGTATACATATATCTTACAATTAGTGGAATGTTTTGGAAAAGTTAGATTTGAATTTATTTTCTACTCTAATTAAAAAACTTAATTATGTTAAACAAAGTACCTACGTTAATTAAAAAAATATTATTTATGCTGATGGCTATTGTAAACAATTTTTTATTAGACTGCGCCTATAACGATCCAATCCTATAGATAATTTAGTATCGGTGTTTACTTGCTCTATTTAATTGTTCGTTTTAAACAAATTCCTTGTCCAATAACAGTTATAATTAATGTTCGTGAAAAAATGCGAACTTATTTCGAAAACGGAAATTTGCATAAGCCTACAATTAAAAAATTAAAAATATATAATCATTTTACTTCCAAGAACACTTCGATACAAAACACCCATGGTCGTCCACGTAATGTATGTGCACAAGTAGTACTTTGAAAATTTGCCAAGGTGGTTTTTATTTTTAACGGAACATGCTTATATTTTTGTATAACTGACCCAAATGGAGCAGACAAAAATCGCAAATTTACATCGAAAATATATGCAAACCACTGCTTATATTAATTTTGCACTCATATTACTGATTTCTGGTAAAACAACTCGAGTTTTCAACGGTTTTGTTACGTGCGCATTTTCAAAAACTTTGCAGTACATTCTTATACATAAATAACCCAACTTTTGAAAGTTGGTAATGAAAAGTAACTATAATAAAAAAATCTTAAATTAAACAATTAGATATAACAAATTCTTTTGCATTTCGTTGGTTGTAAATTTCTCTGGAAACCTAAGTAAAATAAAAAAAAATTATTGAGTTTCAAATAGTTTTTAATGATTTCCAAGCAATTAAATTGTGACGTTCCCTGATGAAGCTACAGTGTAGCGAAACAATTGTATTGCAAGTTTTTAAAAACTATATATTTGAAACTCAACAGTTCTCTTTAATTTTACTTAAATTTGATAATATAATCACTTTGTGTAATATGACCTTGTTCAAAAATGAACCAGACTACTACGTATATTTACGTATCTCATTTTTGGGTCAAAAGACATTTTTGTTCAACTTCGGAATCATACCGTACACACAGTGATAATTAATGGACCGATAAATAATTCAAATAATATTAAAATATGTGCACGTTGACCTAATCGACAGTGAGAGTGAACGGGTCCACGCCCACAAGTTCAGCATCCTTGTTATAAATTAATAAATAATGATGCGTTCGCCCATTGCATTGGTTTCTCTTGTTCGTAATAATAAGAATGGCACCAATAATCTGCTGCATCGGGCATCGGATGAAATTACGCAAGCAACCGAGAACTAACCCCATTTATGCAAATACTACTTTGCCCTGCTATAGTGCCATCAGCTTTCTTATATAGCCCACGATCTGTATTCGTATTCATGCACTACTCTTTACAATGGCATGAATTATGAAAAGTCTTCGCCACGCTTAGCTGTCCCACCTTCCTTTGTCTACGCCAACTACAACACATTATACGAATTATTCGTTCGGAACGCTTTTCTTCTACCTGGTGACGACCGACGAACGCGATTCCAACCAGTGGCGTAATAACTGGGAAAATACACCCATCCAAAAATAAGTAGTCTCTTTCTTCTATATTAAAAAATAAATAAATTAAAAGCAAAAAACCTTTTTTAAAAAAAGCTTTTATTTAAATGCTCTAAAAAGAAGAAAGTAAAAATTTCCTTTAAAATTTTAACTATCAACTTATAACCTCATTATACACAATTTATATGATCATAAAAGCTTGTCGCGAGGTTTGC
Source organism: Agrilus mali (assembly GCA_029378335.1). Classification (NCBI taxonomy): domain Eukaryota; kingdom Metazoa; phylum Arthropoda; class Insecta; order Coleoptera; family Buprestidae; genus Agrilus; species Agrilus mali. Next base: position 8,282,135 of record CM055663.1, on the reverse strand, counting down.
TAAAATTAAAAAAAAAATTAAACTTAGCAGATTAAGTTACTCAATTAAATAGCTACTAGTTTATTTACACAAGTAAATCGCGCGACAAGCTTTTATGATCATACAAATTGTGTATAATGAGGTTATAAGTTGATAGTTAAAATTTTAAAGGAAAATTTTATTTTCTTCTTTTTAGAGCATTTAAATAAAAGCTTTTTTAAAAAAAGGCTTTTTTGCTTTTAATTTATTTTTTACTTTTTAGTTATCGCTGGCTAGGTTTCTGAGTCTGTTCATCTCATTGAACGCATCATTGTTTGATTTTGGAGTTGTCCTTCTCCTAGACAGATTGCAGACCAATGCTGATGACGCCCATCTCGCCAAATCACACAAGTCAAAGTTAATCAACCGATGTTACAGGCTCAAAAAATTCTACCTCAAGAATAATTGAGGTCTCTACACCAAATTTCAGGTGGATTAGAGCAATGGAGCTTATAATCACCATCTTTTTTTTAACCTGCCTTTATTCTCAGCGAACCCTTTCATTAATTACCTATACTATAAGCATAAAAAACTCTAAAAGTCCGCCATATTGGATTAAGAGTATTGTCAGAATATTTTTCTAATTATTCTCGGCAAGCCCTTTCATTTGATACCCATATTGTAGAAGTGCATAAAAAATAACTATTCCGCCATCTTGGATGGTCCGCCATATTGGATTTAGAATGACATCACGCAGATTATCGTGTATTGTCATCCAAACTAAACGTGTATACAAAATTTCAGCTCAATCGGTTGAAGATATCTGCTTCAAAATTTAGTAGCAAGATTCCACCCTTATTAAACTAGGATCCAACAACAAATGTTATGAATTTCCCAAACTTCCAAATGGTGGGATTGAAGTTTGGAAACCGAAATCATCTTGCGAACAGTGATACAGTAACCTGATACATAAGCCTGTATCTACTCCTTCATTTCTATTTTTAACTAAATCTCACTAGCTCTTAATATCTCAGAAAGTTTCCTACTATTTTTAACATTTTCAATCCAGAGAATATTTCGTCATCCCCCTAGAACACCACCTTTTACAAACTTTATTATTCCAATGAGTGGTTTTAAAATTAGCACATTTGCATTGAACTTTGTAAGGAAGTGATCAAGAAACATAGGCTATAATTAATGAGGAATCCAATTGAAAAAGAACCCGTCTTCCAATTGCGCGAATGTCGTAATCTCATTCAAAGTTCCTCTGACATTAAACGTTATGGATTTCTCAAAATGACATTGTCAATCCTTTAATATTTCAGAGAATGTCCTTCTTTTTTCTTCAGTAACCGTAACGATAAAAATACAAATCCTGAAAACCTTGTGACGTAGTAAAGAGACAAATAGAAGAAACTTAGTTTCTTTAATCAGGTATTCAGTAGTAAAGAATTCAATTGAAAAGGATCTTCTCAACCCAGATCCCACAATTTTTGCAATTGACAATTTCATACCCTTAACATTTCAAGAAATATCCTTTGTATACCTACAAAAAATCTTGCAGTTACCATAATCATGAAGCTTTAAATCCTGAAAAATTGGTGAGGATGCACAGAGACAAATAAAGGAAGCTTTTGAAAAATTAAGTTTTCTTTAATCCGGAATTACGTAGTGAAAAATTCAATTGAAAACATTAAATGATGAGAATTTTTATAACAGACAATTTCAAACTCTTTGAGGAAAGGCAGAAGAGACAAATAAAGGAAGTTTTGGAAAGACTAAGTCTTACTTTAATAACTAACTAATGGAGAATCCAATTGAAAAAGTATATCCTTAACCGAAGATCTGAAATTGTCTTTTCCAAACACAACATTTCTTTAATGAATGTGCTTCCAGTACTTATGAAGGATCGTCATTATGAAGATTCAAATCCTGAAACCCATTGGCACTGAACTCTGATGTGAGGAAGAGCAGAAGAAATCAATACAGGAAGTTTTGGAAAAATAAAATTGTCTTTAATACCTAGGGAAATTAATAGGGAATCCAGGATTCAACATTCAACGATGATTGTCATTTTGAAACTTCTAACATTTCAAACAATGCTCTTCTAATACTAAAGAAGGTTCCTACATGAAGAAGATTCAAATCTTGAAACTCATCTGTAATAAACTTTTTGAGGAATAGCAGAAGTTTTAGAAAAGCCAACTAATGGAGAATCCATTTGAAAAAAAAGTGAAAAGACATACGGAAATAAATGTTGGAAAACCCAGAGAATCAGACTTCCACCAACATGCAAGAATTTGAAGCAACCTTCACTACACAAGGAAATTCGATGGTCGAGGTTTACAACTGATGAAATTGACATTTTCAATCCCTTAATATTTCAGAGAATGTCCTTCTGTTTTTTTAAGTAACTATAATGATAAAAATACAAATCTTGAAAAATTTGTGATGCAGTAAAGAGACAAATAGGGGAAACTTTGGAAAAACTCAGTTTTCTTTAATCCGGAATTACGTAATAAAAAATTCAATTGGAAACATTAAATGATGTGAATTTTTACAGCAGACAATTTCAAACTCTTTGAGGAAGAACAGAAGGGACAAATAAATTAAGTTTTTGAAAGACTAATGGAGAATCCAATTGAAAAACTATCTCCTCAACCGAAGATCAATCTTTAAATCATGTGAATTTCTGAAATTGTCTTTTCCAAACTCACAACATTTCTTCAATGAATATCCTTCCAGTACTTACGAAGGATCTTACAGTGACCATCATTATGAAGATTCAAATCCTGAAACCCATTGGCACTGAACTCTGATGTGAGGAAGAGAAAAAGAAACCAATAAAGAAAGTTTGGAAAAAATAATATTTTCTTTGATACCTAAGAAATTATGAGAGAACCCAATTGAAAACTATCTCTTGAACCCAGGATTCAACATTCAATGATGTAGATTTCTGAAATTGTCATTTTGAAACTTCTAACATTTCAAAGAATGCGCTTCTAATTAGAAAAGTCAACTAATGAAGAATCCATTTGAAAAAATGTCTTCTCAATCCAGAATCCAACAATTGATATCAAATCCCTCATTTCAATGAATATTCATCCAATACAAAAAAAATTACATATCTACAATCAACATTATGAAAAAGCGAAGAGACATACGGAAAGAAATCTTGGAAAACTCCAAGACAATCAGGCTTCCACCAACATGTAAGAATTTGAAGCAACCTTCACTACACAAGGAAATTCGATGGTCGAGGTTCACACTTACTGACTTTTTCACGATCATACAAAGTTTCGCCAGTTTCCCTGGTTCACCGAATCAGGAAATGTAACGAAGATACAGAAACCTTCTTCGGCAATGAGTTCTATTCAAGCCCTCACCAGCTTCCCAACGATGTGAACCAAAGAAGAGGGCAATGGGGGTGATACTTTGGTTAAACCGCTTTATCTAATGGAGGAGAGTCATTAAACCCAAATGAAGATTAAGGAATATTTCATTGTTGAAATAAAATAATTTATTTGAAGTAACCTATTAGGTTATCAAAAGTTTAAGCGATTCTTTTTTAAATTCTGATTACATTGGAATTTACTTCAAATACCTACAGAATTTTTAATTTAAATATACGTTAAGTAATATCTTTTAAAAAGTATCTTGTTACAATGTAAATATGTTATTCAAATTGAACAATCAAACAAATTACGTGTGACAAATTACAAAAGTAGTTTTGCACTAAACAACAATAAATTACTAAACAAAGTGATAAATAAAAATACCATTTCCTTTTCAAATGTTTCAAACTATGACGTTAAAGTACTACTGAATATTCAGTCTTTTTTTTTCCTCGATTGTGGAAAAAGCCACAATCAGGGTCATGTTCCTCATGTGTTTGTACATTTCCATTCTTCTTCATTATCTTCACACTTGAATACAAATTACAAATTACAAACAGGAGACGACTACACTAATTTTGTAAATAACATCTCAATTTATTTGAACTTATAATGGGATTTATGTAAAATAGATGACTCCACAAAATGACCAATAATGCGTTACACCTTTCTTTTAAAAGCATCTAGTCGACGATCTAGGGTTGAAAAAATGATTTTGAGTATTTGATGAAATAACCTTTATCAATTATATCAGTGAGGAAGTCCACAGAAAAGATTCGAGTGATGGAAGTGACTGAAGAAAGGGAAAATATTCTTGTACACCTCCAGGTGTTGTACCTAGTTACATTACAGTTAATACAATTCTATTACATAACCACCACGTACATATGTTTGAGAAGCTACAGCACCCGCCACTGTAACAACCAATAAATTACGACACGTAAACATAAGACATGTCAGCTTCGTAAATACAATAACAATACATTATCATGAACATGAACATGAACATACCATGAGACACTAACCAACCCAACTGAAATACAGTCTCTGTTACCTTATTACTTACTGCACTGCACACCAAACATATTACGGTTAAAGGGTGTGTGTGTGTGTATGATGTTGTGCACGTTTGATACTTTTTTGTTTATCTACGTGGTTGTAATTAGTAATACCTATAGTGTATAAGAATACAAGGTCTGTCTTAAAGGTAATTCTCTGGTATTCTTACAGGTGTCATTTAGTCTTGATTTTGACTCGACCCCTTACACTTTTTCATTGCCCAAGATAAAACTTTAATTGAAATAGACTCCTCTCATTTGTGATAATGATCCACAGCAACTTTGTATCTATCTATTGTTTTTGGGACATACCTCGGATTGGATTGCAAATGGGATAGTGCGATAGTAAAGAGCAGATGGATGCATGGATGGATTCAGTGGAGTCAGTGAGTGTACCCCGAGCTCATTCACTTTCACCGCAGAGCCGCGCGCGCGGTAGCGGTAGATAAGCGCGGGCGTTCCGGGCTCCGAAGCTCAATCAGCGCGTTGCATAAACATAAAACGAATTCTATTACGTTTGGAAAGCAACGATGTGAATAATGTGATTATGTCGACTAAGCGCGCCCAAAAGGCACTACTGACGAGCGCAAACATGAAAGAGCGCAACACCGCTACGAACGTGTCTCTAAAGCTCGTAGGTGTAGACACACATACGTGTACAGTACAGTACATGTATGTATGTAGGTATATGTACAACACATTCACAGGAAATATACACATGCATGCCTCGGATATACACTGCAGTCTGAAAGTTCGCATAAAATTTTAATAGAATCTCAGAACTTTTCATGAGAATCCAGTTGGTCCTCGAGTATCTAATCGTACCACTAAGTCTCCTTGGTGGAGTACTTGAAGATCTCACGAGCTTTCATGTGACGGTTTTTGCTAGCATCAGGTCCGCCATCAACCGTTCTTGCGAATTTTAAAGCTCATGACATTACCATTGCAAAGGGAAGGGATTATTGTTAGTAAAACCAAATTCAGAGCAAACCTTTTTGGATTTAAAATTTTTTATGCTTCTGGTTTATATGAATTCCAAAGAAGCAAATCTGGACGAATTTATGAATCTAGCATTTCTTTAAATTTAAATTTATCTAGTTATTAGGCTATTCATATCTAATGACATCTGAAGACTTAACAACCAAACGGGAAATGACCAAAAATGTAATTTTCTTATTAAAAATCGAACTTTTAAAAATTCCAAGTAGCAGTGGCGGATTTACACATTTGCCGCCCGTAAGCTATTCAAAATTTGCCGCCTCTACTGACACCTGTAATTCTATACCCTAATTCACAATCAATTTTTTGTCAATGAAATTGCAATTTAATGATTGTATTACGTATATTTTCATAAGACTAATAAAAAAATATTCATACGAATTCATTAGGATTAAAAATGTAAGAATGTAAAGAAGAACTTTCGTTGAATGGATATTTACAGCTTTTATTCATTACAATATTATCATTATTGTTTTTTTTAATTATCATCATTCTAAGAAATGTCTAATATTTATGAAATTCTGTGCAACAATATGCAATTTTTTACGTGTAAATTTATTAGAATTTTATTCTACATTCAAACAGGTAGTTAATATCATCAGAAATATCAATAGAAAAGTGTTAATTTTCCACATACCTATATATCTATATAATATTTGTTATTGTTATTTTTAAGCAATTTTTTTTTCGGATCCCATTTCTCTTCGAATAGATATATTTAAGTGGTAAAACATATTACACATTAATTGAATAGTGTGGGTGGACCTAAAGAAAAAATTATGGCAATAATTAATTTAAAAAAATAGGTAAAAATACTAAATTTAAAATGTAATACTTAAACGCTATTGGAATATTTAAAAAATTCAAAATCACAATAGTATATTTTATAAATAAGCGTTTAGTAATTTTCCATATACAGACGTTAGTGTATTCAGTATACTGTACCTATAGCACTAAAATATTGTAATTTTTGTTGATTTTTTGAGCCTCGTTTTTTTCCGTGTATAAAATAATATTTTTTTTTAATTTCTGTAAGACAGTAAAAAAATTTTTGAGCAAAGTTTGCCGTCCCCTAAAATCTGCCGCCCTAGGCTCTAGCCTATTCAGCCTGCTGGTACATCCCCCACTGTCTGGACGAATTTATGAATCTAGCATTTCCTTAAATTTCAATTTATCTGGATCTTGGGCTTTTCACATCTGAAGACTTAACATTGCAACAGGAAAAAAATGTATTTTTTTTAAACCGAACTTGAGAAGACCAAAGCTTTTCACATTCAAAACTATTAATTGCTCTTGGTTTCTATGAATTCCAAAAAAAAACAGATTTCCACGAATTTATAAATCTAGCGCTTTCTTAAACTTAGATCCTAGACATCTGAAGACTTAACGTTGTAATAATGAATGCCCAAAATGTAATCGTGATTTCGAAAACCGAAACTGACATGACCAAAACCTTTCGGCTCTAAAATGTTATTTTTATTTCTGATTTTTAAAGTTACCAAAGACGTTGATTCCGACAAATTTTTAGATTTATCAATTTCCTTAATAAACTTATATAAGCCCTTAAGATTTTAGTTAGTTTGTTTATGTTATGTCTTCAAATTTACAGACAGTACTGTACTTTCCATTTCCTTCCTAGTAGAGGTTGTTCGACAAAGCCGTTTCGCCAAAAGCTAATAAACCGTTTCTTTTGCATGTTCGCACGCGAAACGTTATCACCTGGGCATAACATTTTCTCGGGAAAACAAATTTTTCAACATATAATCGTTAAAAATAATTTTTCTTTGATGTTCACACGGCATTAAACAAATCTCTCCATCTGTAATAATTTTTTTACACGGTTGTCACACTCAAGTAATTCATTCTTTAAACAAAATCTAACAATAACTTATATTTTAGACTTTCATGTTCATTGCTTGAAAATACGTAAAATTTTTTTAGACTTTTGGGTTGAAGATTGATTACTTGAACGATCTATTTTTTTTTTCAGAAAAAACTACTGATGAAGATGTGGAAATATAGTTATTTAAATTTAAACCAAATCATTCCACAATCAACTGTTACTAAATTATATCTTAAAGACTTTAATCAAATGATTTTGCATTCAGTTTTCTTTCAAATTACTTTTTAAATGAAAAAAGAATTTAGTAAGTCATATTTCTCATCCTAAACAAGAACTACAGGGTAAACTTTCTACTATGCAGTCGAAAGAAACTTTCAAATGTGATAAGCAGATAAGTAAATATATTCGGTCGCATACAGCTCAGTAGCAACTCGTACAAGCACAAAAAATATTAACTCAAGTACTAATAAAATCATTCAATATTTCTGGTTAGTATTTTCCGCGTAGTTTAAAAATATATCTGCAGATGGCGATATTCTGACATCTACCTGATATTAATCATCTTATTTACACTGGATAACTTTGGTTTGAACAACGATTTGTCAAAACTACCTACGGAACAATTGCACTGATGAGAACCAACAACTTTAGACCCTTTTATTTAATAGTTATTCTACTAATTTATCAAAAAAATACAAATTTACCTGTTGATGTTGCAGTGATGAAATAGTGATGAGCAAAAAAAGTAAAAAAGACCGAGACAAGACGAATTTGAGCAAGACCAAGACCAAGACTGAGTAAACAAGACCGAGACCAAGCCCAAGACTATCCGAGTCATGGTCTTGGTCTTGCTTTGCACATCACTATGATGAAATCGATACAGATTAAGTATATTGCTGTATAAGCATTCATAATTGATTTATCGTTCGATACCTTTGTATTTGCATCGTGCACATACATAATTCACTAAATAAAAGGTTCTAGAAGAGTGTTCTGGAAAAAATCGAGAACCTTCGATAACAATATAAATAAAAGGCGGGTGCGTGATGAGTCGGTCCATTTATGAAGCAGTTGACAAACAAAATTCCATTATTTCAAGTGACGTTTTCATTTGTACAAACAAGAAACAGAAGTACCAAAATACAGAACTGTATAAACTAAAAAGATAAAGAAAACCCTGACAGTTATTACTATGAATACATCTCTACCATTACAACAAATACAAGCCTATTTCTCTGGCTTTTGGCCCGACATCATTTATACACCCACCACACTTCATCCCCTCGTTTCGGGACAAGTGAACATCAGAGAGAACCGAAACATAATTCGCATCACGGACAATAGTCCTCCTGGCTTTATTGATCTACTAAATAAACTTTTATCGCTTAGGTTACTAATTGTAAATGATTAACGATATAATGATTTTAACATGACGTACTTAATTAAGTAAACGAAAATATATACATCATTTTGATCCATCAATCAACAAGTTTAATGTTTAGTGGGTGAGTTCCTGGAACAGACTTTCAAATTTTAGTAGAATTTGATATGAAGGTTTATCAGAACCTTGAGGACCATGATTGAAAGTAACAATGCTAGATAATAAATTATTTATTGGTCAAAATTTTGTCAAAGATATCAGAGATATGGGTCACCATATCGAAATTGGTTGTCCTCATTTGAATACCTACCAAAGTTGCTTCTGGTTAATTTACAACCATAGGCAACGTGGTAAATCCTTATTAGCAGTTTTATTAGTTATGGATCACAATATTGAATAGGGGAATCCCCATCAGAATAACAGAGCTACTTCTAGTCAATTTGCAACCATAGATAGAGTGGTAAAAATTTTTTTTAATAGTTGTATAAGTTGTGGATCACGATTTTGAACTTGACATTCCACATCAGAGCAACAACTCTACTTCTGGTCAATTTACAACCACAGATAGAGACAACAAAATTTTTAGCAGTTTGATCAGTTATGGATCCCGATTTTGAACTTGGTAGTCCTTATCAGAACAACAGAACTATTTCTGACTAATTTTCAACCATAGAAAGAATGGTGAAGTACAGATCAGGATTTCTGCACATCGGAACTGCTTCTTATCGTTAATTTACAATCACAGGCAGTGTATTAGTAAAAAAAATATTTGAATTGTAAGTTTTATCGGTTCTTTCCTTTGTGAAAAAATAAATTGAAAATGAACTCCCTGTCAAAATTTGACACAGATTTTTGTCAATTTAATACAAGACCTTTAAAGTTGTACGTATACGCAACGCGATCCGACACGACGCGACCACGGCGACATTTGAATCGCATTGGGAGAGCTCTTCATTCGCCGTAGTCGTCGTCATCACCCCCCGGCGACGACGTCGGATTGCCGCTCTCGCTCTTCCCTTCTTTATATTTTCTTTCGAGTCCTCCGCCGCCGTCACAGCCGCCTACGATGCCAAATACGCTCGCTCACTAATTGCACATTCCTGGCATAGTTTCGGGCTCGCCCCATCCCCTCGTTTCGTAGTCGTCGTCGTCACCGACGCTGCCGCCGCCACCCCCACGGACGAACGTAACTCTGCCCTTCGGAGTGTGCGGGGATGACACGGCGGCGGTTCAGCTAAGGGCCGCCCCCGCGCGCGCCCTCCATCAAATGTGCTCAATGATTTATGTAAATATTATACGGGGGTAATATGCTTTCATTCGGCGAATGAATGGGGATAATAGAAAAGTTATTGCAGCGAAGAGAGGACGGACCCGCGTCGGAAACTCGGGGGTGTTCGAATGAGAAAGCGAGGGATAGAGAAGGGATCGTCGGATGCCTCCGAGGGGGACGGAACCGGGGCCGGCACGCCGGTGTTTATAATTTTAATTGAGAACGTTTTGAGAACGACGACGGTCAAAGAGCATAAATGGAAAGCGGGAAAAGGTAGGAACTAACAACACAGGCGCTTTTTCCTACCCTTAGCGATGCGCCGTGCCGGTGGCTACGATGTAACAAGATAATTTAATTCCCGAATAAAGATGTTCGCTAGAAGAACGAAGCTAACGTAAAATGGTTTATGGATAAATAAAGTTAAAATTAACTATAGTCATACAGAATTCATACTCAAGAAATTAGATTTTTTATCGAATTTAAACGGAAAACAAACTATTATTAAATATGCAAATTTTTTTATTGGAATCAAAATAACCAATTACATACACTGGTCATTGAAAGACTTGCCTATAGTTCTTCTTATAATCTAAGAAGTGCTGTAAAGTATTACCATTGAATATTTCGTTATAATTAGATTAGTATTACAGCTTTTAGTGCTTTTGTTCCGACAAAATTACACTTATTAAAATCGTCGACATCAGGTAGCAACAGTCCCCAGCACATAGCGCATTTAATTAGCAATTTTATGATAAACCAATACGAAACCCATAAAAAGGGGTTCCAACCGTAGCATAATTGTGAATAACGTTTATAATTATTATATATCGGTTTATTAGATAGTTTTCCATCGGTATTTCTCTGTACATAGATATGAATGTGTGCATTAAGTACAAGTAGAGCAATTATTATAACTGTTCGACAATTTATCGTATTATAATAACAATTTGAGTAAGTAAACATTATCATGAATGCAAATAGTATAACAATTTCCGCAATTCTGCAAAAGCATTATCGGGCTTATTTATCGTTTCCTTAAGACTTCTTATGTACAAAGCCTACCTACATGTAACCGGACTAGTGCACAAGAACGTGCGAGCATACAAAGCATCGTAGTCTTCATCATCAAATGCTGTGATTCTTATTGAAGACGAATAAAAATCTACATATGTATTGACGTGCAAAAAGGTAGCTCGGCATGGTCAAGAGTCGAGAAAATTGTTATGACTTTGTACTTTCTCTCGTTAATTATTTATTATTATAAGCCGGCTTCCTTGGTTATATAATTACGCAAATACTCATGCAAACAATCATAAAGTATTTGCAACGATCGAATATCAGCATTGCAACCAAAAGCATAATCCAGTAGTTTTCCTTTACTGAAGAATAACCGATATACTGTTTACGTATTTTCTTTACTGACGACGGCATTTGTATCTTATTATCATTATTTAACACACCTCCAAATTAACAGACGCTGAATTGGCATTCTTCTGGCTTTTGCCGACTTCTCTACTGACATTTTTAGTTTTTAGACACACACTACTGCTTTTAGGAACACTAGTGTAAGTATTAAATCTTTGAATAATCAAACGTTGTACTGGTCAGGGAAACTATTGACGTTTGTTAATTGAAATATTAAAGGACAACCTGTCATAATGCGTAGCGATTAAAATATGAATACAGTTCTGTATCATCAGAAACCAATAATCATGATTTAACTTTTCTAACATGTTGATCTGTCAGAGAAACTACTGAAGTCTATCCGTTGCTCAATTGACATGTTTAACTAAATATCACAAAAGCGCACACCGCTATACCTACTGTGAATCCTTTAATGGCCCTAATGGTCAAAATATTGTACAACTCTATTGACTTGTCAATTTGTTAAGGTAACTACTGACCTTTATCAATTATTGCACTGACATATTTTGCGAACAGAAAGACGCATATTACTTTGATGAGTATCTTTTAGTGGCACTAACGATTAAAATATGCATACAGCTCTCAATCATCAGATACTCTACTAACAAGTTTAACTGTCAAAGAAACTACTGACTTCTGACATATCGACTTAATATCATAAAGACTCACAGTGCTATAATGTATGGCTTGTAATTTATAATGACATTAAAAATCAAAATATGAATACAGATTTAAATCATCAAACTATCTACTGACATGTTGGCTGGTAAGGGAACCTACTGACTATCAATTGTTCTAATGACATGTAAATCTATCAGAAAGGCGCATACCAACCTGATAGGTATTAGAAAATATGAATACAGTTTTGTATCACTTGACACTCTACTAACATGTTAGTTCGAAATGGATACTACTGACGTCTCTTGATTGTTCTACTGACATATATAACTATAAGAAAGGAAAACACTCACGAACAAAATGTTAATATACCTCTAAATTGTCAAACTTCCTGCTGACATGTTAACTGGTCAGGAAAACTACTAACCGTTATCAATTGGTCTACTGACATGTGTATCTATCAGAAAGGCGCACACCAACCTGATAGGTATTAGAAAATATAAATACAGTTTTGTATCATTAGACACTCTACTGACATGTTGGTTCGAATGGGATACTACTGACTTTTGTCGATTTCTCTACTGACATATTTAGCTATTAGAAAGGAAAACACTTACGATCAAAATGTTAATTTACTTCTAAATTGTCAAACTTCCTACTGACATGTTCACTGGTCAGGAAAACTACTAACCGTTATCAATTGTTCTACTGACATGTGTATCTATCAGAAAGGCGCACACCAACCTGATAGGTATTAGAAAATATAAGTACAGTTTTGTATCATTAGACACTCTACTGACATGTTAGTTCTAATGGGATACTACTGACTTGTCGATTTCTCTACTGACATATTTAGCTATTAGAAAGGAAAACACTTACGATCAAAATGTTAATATACTTATAAATTGTCAAACTATCTACTGACATGTTGACTGGCCAGGGAAACTACTGACCTTTATCAATTGTTCTACTGACATGTGTATCTATCAAAAAGGCGCACACCAACCTGATAGGTACTAGAAAATATGAATATAGTTTTGAATCATTTGACACTCAACTGACATGTTGGTTCGAATGGTATACTACTGACTTTTGTCGATTTCTCTACTGACATATTTAGCTATTAGAAAGGAAAACACTTACGATCAAAATGTTAATATACTTATAAATTGTCAAACTATCTACTGACATGTTGACTGGCCAGGGAAACTACTGACCTTTATCAATTGTTCTACTGACATGTGTATCTATCAAAAAGGCGCACACCAACCTGATAGGTACTAGAAAATATGAATATAGTTTTGAATCATTTGACACTCAACTGACATGTTGGTTCGAATGGTATACTACTGACTTTTGTCGATTTCTCTACTGACATATTTAGCTATTAGAAAGGAAAACACTTACGATCAAAATGTTAATATACTTATAAATTGTCAAACTATCTACTGACATGTTGAATAGTCATGGAAACTACTGACCTTTATCAACTGTTCTACTGACATGTGTATCTATCAAAAAGTCGCACACCAACCTGATAGGTACAAGAAAATATGAATATAGTTTTGTATCATTTGACACTCTACTGACATGTTGGTTCAATGGGATACTACTGACTTTTGTCGATTTCTCTACTGAAATATTTAGCTATCAGAATGAATACACTAATGATCGAAATATTAATACAGCTTTGAATCATCAGACTTTCCACTGACTTGTTGACATGTCTCGGAAACTACTGACCTCTACAAATTGATTCTTTGAGTGCCACAGAGTTGTCTGCGCTATTGACACTATGAAATAATGGTTCTTCAGTTAGCATTATATATTGTATCGATGTTCCATTTATCGATCTAAATATTGCACTGGATCGTAGCTCTACTGAGTTTCATGTAGTGATCTACAAGTATAATGTCTTTGATTTTAATTAGAAGGATTATTTAAAATACTCGATAATAATTAATTGATAGTGTCCATAGTGATGATACATAAACATAAATCAAGTATTCTGTCGATAACGGAATGCTTTCACTTTTCAACAAGTATAAAAATTGGTAAGTACACCAAAACACGAAACGTTACAAACGTTACCATTACACGCATTCGTGCGTGATGCATACTTGATCTATTTATGTAAACGACCGTGAGTAAAACGGTATTTATTTCATAATAATTTCCAGACGTTCCTACAATATTCATAATCATAAGTAAGTGAAATAGAAAAAAATAAGCGATGCGTGTTCGTCCATGTATACATTGTTGCTTTTAGTCAGTTATATGCATGACTAATGCAGGCCAAGATAGATGATTGCTGCCGTATTTTTAAAAGACACCCACACTTTTAAGAGATAATTGGTCGCCACTACAGAAACTAGTAAAATAACTGTTACCGTAGTAGGTCGACGACCGTTGGCAGTGCTAAATAATGATTACTGTACCTACAGACTAGGTGGGTGAAGATATATAGGCCGATCCAAAATAGCAAAAACGCGTATAAATGTAAAACCAAAGAACATCAATATTAGGAGGACGATGAGTCCTATTTTTCCACTTTTACAAACAAGAAATAATGTGTTTTTTATGCCAAAAATATAAAGGATTTTGATAGGATTTATGTCGCCTTAATTCCTCTTGAGGTAGAAGAAAAAGTAATGGTCGAATTGTCCCTAATCCGGGAAACAAGGCGGGTGCAAAGTAAACCCAAACTTTACTTTATGAATGTGCAAAACTTTTCTTCATAATATTAAATAAAAACAGAATCATATACCAACAAAAAACTTTCTAAATCAGAATGGAAATCAGGGACTGTTGTTACTGTAACTCCTACATAAACACGTGTACTCAGTTAATATTAAATGATGCTATTAAATATGAATACTGATTAATAATATTCAAAGTAAATTTACATCCAGCTGAGGAAACCCAAAAAATTGTTTTTTTGTCTTGTGATGCGTACGCCATTAAATAAAATTTAATACCTACGTTACATACATAATAAGAAGAACCGTTGACACTTATGTATTTCATCTATATAGGTATTATGCAGCTGTATATAAAGTGTGTATAATTTACGATCAAACCAACAAAAGGTTATGGAATAAACCCAAGGCGGATTTACGAAAAAGGTGTTGGTTACTTTGTAGTAGAAGTAATTTTACAAAAGCTTTATTAAAAGGCATTTTCCATAAAAGTACCGAGGTATCCCATGGGCAAATGTACAAATAACGAACGTTTTAAAATACATGGTAGGTGATTGGAAAAAGAAAAAAATAGTAAATGCCCAGTTCAGTGGGTTATATTAGCTGGCTTATTAGCATATAGCTGTAAAAGACGTTTTTCCTAAAACGTGATTCAAATGAAAGTATGTAAATGAAAACGAAATACATTTAGGTACATAATAATACCACAAGAAGAACAATTTGTCTTATTTTACGATTGGTCATAAATTAATTATTATCTATTAATAAAAATACCTGACACACAAATGCAAGTGAACTATTGATTTCACAAAAAAATTACACGAAACTTCCGGAAATAATCAGAAACGTAAGTAAGTATAAGTAAAATATAGTTGGTATAAATAGTGACAGTGGGTTAATTCTGGCATGAAAATATTTTTCGTCCGAATGAATGGGAAAACGAATTCCCGGACCGTTTTATCGTTTTTCACTTTCGGTTTCCTTAAGTGCCGATGTTCAGGTGGTGGTGAACTTTTAGTAAGCAACAGGCGGTCGATCAACTAACCGACCGAAAGGAAGAAAGAGAAACATAAAACCCACCTTGACTAACGATAACAGTCACCGTTTGCGAGCGACATTACGGACGCCCTCTCTTCTTCCATTGACGACGCCACCGACGACGCCAAGCCGACGACCGACGTCGAATACGAATTCCGGAAAAATGAACCTCTTCAAAGTTCAATATTGGACTTTTTATTGTACATAATCTACTGCCTTCCAAATTAATTATGTCCTTTTATTGAAATTTCCCGGCAGAGGCGTTCACAAAATTGACACAATACACGTATACATAGAAATGTTAAAAGCAGCACTTAATTAAATCACTTTGTTTTAAAAATGTTTAATTACAGCTAAAAATTGTGTTTGATGTTTATAGCAGATAATGTTATCGTTATCCTTTAAAAGATTTCATAAAATCTTCTGACTGCTATTCTAATAAATTTTAACCTCATCAACAAAAAAAACGGATGCGTACTCTAAATGATCTTAAAGATGATGAAGTAAAGTTTTTAGAGCTAAAATTTGCCTATGATGCCAATTGGATTTACAATGACATTCAAATATAGCAGATAATGTTATCGTTATCCTTTGAAAGGATTCCTGCAAAATCTTCCATGCTCTGCACACTACAAGTATTCTTTTGAATGTCAACCTAATCGACCAAAAAATGAGTGCTTACGCTAAATGTTCTTAAAAATGTTGAAGTAGAAGTTTTCAAAAATAAAATTTTTCTTTGATGTCATAGATTTGCAATGACATTAAAAAATGACCAGAGAAAAGAATATTTATGACAAATTGTGTTATCATTATACTTTCAAAGGATTCATGAGAAATTTTTCTTGTTCTGCATGCTGTTCCAATAAATTTCAACCTCACCAACCAAAAAATGGATGCTGACTCTAAATGATCTTAAAGACGATGAAGTAAAGTTTTTAGAGCTAAAATTTATCTCTGATGCCAGTTGGATTTACATTGACCTTCAAATATAGCAGATTATGTTATCGTTATCCTTCGAAAGGATTCATGGAAAATCTTCCATATTATGTTGATGTAAAAGTTTTTTAAAACTAAAAATTTTCTTTGGGGTCATTGATTTGCAATGACGTTAAAATATACCCAGAGAAAAGAAAATTTCTGATATTTATGACAGTTAATGTTATCGTTGTCCTTTGAAAGGATTCATGAAAAATCTTCCTTGTTGTTCTGCATGCTATTCTATTTTATTTCAAAAGTGCAAAAATAAGTACATCTCAGTTTCATCAACAAAAAAGAAAACATCGTGAAGTTTTACAAATATCAAACTTGTTGTGGTAACACTTCCAAGAACGTTATCTGATCCTTAGATGAAATGGTGAGACCCGAAAGACCACTGTCACGTTGTAACACGGCCAGTGACCATCCTACAACCTAAAACTGTCCTTCTGCTTGTATCGGTCAATATCTATGCAACCTGCGCCTTGGTAGGAGTGACGCCAAAAACCGACGCCGCCGACGTTTGTCGTCATGTCGCATAACTCACGACGTGACATGATGTGACGTGGCACGAGGCATCGTTTCACGAAGCTTCTACACGGCCGTTTGATGTAGCGTAATAGAGAGGAAATGGGTGAAGTGTTCACGTATCTGAGTATATGTGTATGTGGATGTGCTCGAGGATAACGTGGAAGGACGGGAATAACAGGGAGAAAGAGGGCAGATGGAGAGGGATGAAAAGCAGAATGCCTCCGAGACTTCGCCCTCTGATAAATGAGGTTATTTCGTAGTAATAAATGATGCCTGATGTTTATCCGTTCTTGTGGGAAAAAAACTACGATAACGTGCAGAAATGAACACGATGAAATTTTCACGAAATCCGGGGAATAAAGGGTCGTTTCGGTGGAATGGAGACAATTCAAAATATTAATAGACCCCCGGGTAGGTGGGTGATCACTAAACAGTTTTCGAAAAAAAAATTAATAAACCCTTAAACTATAGTCTACTTGTAGATATTTTCGTCAAGAGGTCTTAATCCTTGATAAACAACTTTTACATTTGGAAGAACATAATAATTGCATCAAAACTGGTTCAAGTCAAAAACTGTGAACTTGGTACAAATGGGCTAAACATCTAACAAAAACCTAAGTATCACTGCAACTTAACGACCTACAGTTTGTAGAAGTGATGTTTCATTTAAAATGTAAATGTCATGCAATAAAAATGTTATAAAACTCACCATACATCTTTCCTTCATCGGAAAGGATGATTTTCCGTCTTCCACATGGAGGATAGATGGCTAAAGCTTCTTGGAAGCTTTGTTCGATGTCCGGACTCCACACACCTTCAGCATCTGCAGCGGCCAAATCTTTCTCATCCTGGAACAAAATCAAAACATGCCCTATAATTATCTACATACTTCTTTCTTTTGGAAACATAACAAAACACACTTTAGATGCATCCAAACGAAGTTCCATGGAAATTAATTTAATTAAAGAGACTAAGTGATGGGGTTAACAAAGGTATAGCTAGGGTCTTACTCAGAAGTCAGATTATTCTGTGAGTTCGTATAAATTATTTAGAAGGGTTTGGTAATTTTATCCTTCAACCTAAATATGTAAATTGAATGCAGCACCCGCAAATCCTTGCTGAGAAATAGTTTTATTGTTAGACGAGTCTAAACTGTTCAAAGATAATAGGTACTAAAAAAAAATGTTGGTACTTACGTCACTTACGTCACCAACGTCTAAGTTCTTTGTATCCGGGCCCGCGCCGTTGGTGTCGGCTGGCGGGCCCGCCACTGGTGTCCACGGCGACGAAATTGTGTTAGCCGCTGCTGACACCACACTCGCCACCCCTGAAACAAGAGGAAAAATATAAAATGAAGACTTCTTCATCTGGAAAATTCGATAATAATATAAACAAATAAAAACTGGTCTCCAATGGTACCTAATAATTATCCAGAATTTATGTTTTAATATTTTTTAACTGGCTCATTGTTAGAACAATGTTGAACGTACAAAATATAGAAGGAATGTAGGATTGGACACAGATGAAGTATTTAACCAGTTTGCAAAAACACAATGACGATTAGATTTTGTTTGGTAAAATTTGCACTTGTGAAATATATTTTTAGTGGTCTTTCCACTTTGGGGCTTCCCATTTCGGGACCTAATAAAATTTTGCATTTTTAGTTCCCACTTTGTGACCTGCTCTGTAATAGATAGTATTATTTTTATACTAATTTCGGGACCGATCGGTAATGTACTTGTATAATATATTAAGTATATAGCCAGGTAGGTATTAATGGAAATAAATCTAGACGAGTTTAATTATATTGGCCCTGAGTACCTAATAGTAGATTCTAAAGAGCTAAGTTTCATTTCTTTTAAAATGAAGAAAATGTATCGCAATTGCAACAATATACAGGGTGATCGGATTCAATCGACCTCTATAGACGCATCATTTAAATGTAATATCGTTTTGAAATTAAATTTTAACAAACAATTTCAGACTATTTTCATTTTTAGATCGGGTGACCAGTGGCAGATTTACACATTTGCCGCCCCTACTGACACCTGCAATTCTATACCCTACTTCACAATCAATTTTTTGTCAATGAAATTGCAACTTTATGATTGTCTTACGTATATTTTTATAAGACTAATCAACAAATATTGATACGAATTCATTAGGATTAGAAATGTAAGAGTGTTAAGAAGAACTTTCGTTGAATGGATATTTACAGCTTTTATTCATTACAATAGTATCATTATTGTTTTTTTTTAATTATCATCATTCTAAGAAATGTATAATATTTATGAAATTCTATGCAACAATATGCATTTTTTTACGTGTAAATTTATTAAATTTTTATTCTACACTCAAACAGGTTGTTAATATCATCAGAAATATCAATAGAAATGTATTAATTTTCCACATATATATCTATATAATATTTGTTATTGTTATTTTTAAGCAATTTGTTTTTCGGATCCCATTTCTCTTCGAATAGATATATTTAAGTGGTGAAACATATTACACATTAATTGAATAGCGTGGGTGGACCTAAAGAAAAAATTATGGCAATAATTAGTTTAAAAAATAGGTAAAAATACTAAATTTAAAATGTAATACTTAAACGCTATTGGAATATTTTAAAAATTCAAAATCACAATAGTATCTATATTTTATAAATAATC
Source organism: Agrilus mali (assembly GCA_029378335.1). NCBI lineage: Eukaryota > Metazoa > Arthropoda > Insecta > Coleoptera > Buprestidae > Agrilus > Agrilus mali. The sequence continues at coordinate 8,262,273 of CM055663.1, read as the reverse complement.
GTTTAGTAATTTTTCATATATAGACGTTAGTGTATTCAGTATACTGTATAGCACTAAAATATTGTAATTTTTGTTGATTTTTGAGCCTCGTTTTTTTCCGTGTATAAGATAATAATTTTTTTTATTTCTGTAAGACAGTAAAAAAATTTTTGAGCAAAGTTTGCCGCCCCCTAAAATCTGCCCCCCTAGGCTCTAGCCTATTCAGCCTGCAGGTAAATCCGCCACTGCGGGGTTACAGTTCCTATTTTTATTTACCTTGACTTATTAATCAACGAACGATTTTGTTTGATACCTTAGGATCAAACGGTTACGGTATGTAAAGACAACACGAACAAATGTAATAAGTCGTAGGTCCCGAACTAGGAATTAAAAATGTGTCGGTTAATGACAATTAAGACGCTGATGCCAAGTGGGAATGGACCCTTTTTACTACATATTTTGAGGGTAATGCGAGTTTGATGTTTTAATATCCAACCCCCCCTCTCCCTGGAGTACCTTTGGCTATACCACTGTTTTCGAATAGATATAACTAATTATTATTTAGTACAGTTTTAGTGGGAATATTAACTAAATAAATGAATTATTCTAGAAAATTCTACCTCCCTGGAACCAATTAGTACATTGGGTTAAAGAAAATTTGATTGCGAGAAGTGCTTTCCTTAATGCCTCTTATTTCAAGGTAACAAAAAAATTGAGTTAGAGTAGATACGGTTTTTATGAAAAATAAAAAATTCAGCAATAGATTACAGAAATTTTGTAATCAAAATTTCGGAGCATTCACCGACTGCGATTTATTCGATATTCCTTAGTCGATAAGTACCTACGTATTGTACTATATTTATTTAATTTAGTAAAAGCGCAACATTTAGGTGGAGTAAAACTGGCCCATTGCCAAAGTGTATTAATTAAAGGAATCTATTTATAACTTATATGCCCATGTACAATGTACATAGGTTATATTTCGTTTGCAGAACGGGACCCTACATAACCGCATAAATTTTATCTGCTACATTAGCATCCATCACGACTCGCCTTCTTCCACTTCAATAATATAATCGGAAATAACGCCGCTACAATTTTCTTAGTTTATGATACACCTGTTACGCCATAAAAAAAATAATAAACGGGAAAAGTGCTATAATTTAGAAATTGAAAACAAAAAAAATGGAAGGCAAATTTACCACCGCCACCATCACGTTTTGGTACATTGATGATTTTTTTTTATACACGCGAACGTATCTAAAACCTAATGTAAAATAAACAATAACATAAAAAAGAAGACAATAAGGTAAACTACCTGCTTGAATTATTGTTTATTAGGTAGATAATCCGGTAGATAATATGTCATTTGTAATTATAATTGATCCATTAAATGACGCAAGTAATTTCGTATTTAATTTGCATAGGATAAAATTAACATAATTAAATAATCTACAAATAAAATAAAATTAGGGATTATCCACAATCAATATATTCAGTGTTCTTTCTGTTAATTGCTAATTAGGAAACTTCGCTGAATTTATTATCACTTAACTATGTACATAATAATTGCAAGTGCATTACTATCGTTAATTACACTTATTGTTATTTACCTATAAGGGTTTCTAAGTTAATCTTCAGTTCTTACAACAAATGTCATTCATGTCACTGATGATATTCAAAAGGTAGGAGAACGGAGGGATCTATCTATTGGGTCAGGTGGGGTAAACAGGCTCTTTATTTCGATGAAATGGGACTCTTGATTATTCCAACTAATGGGAATTATAGACACGGGGGGTTGAGTTTTGACGGTTGGATCCTTTAGCGCGCTAAACAGCAGAGGACGAGTGTCGCAATATTTTATGTTAAACAGTGCAAATATTTCTATATAATATACAATTTTTGGGGTAATTGTGAACACGGCTTTATAAATATAATTTTCATTGGAATTCACATTTGAAAGCGAATTGTTCACTTTTGCCCTATTAAAAACCTTTATAAAGCCAGTACAAACAAGATGATTGTTCACATTTACCCCTAAGTTTTCGACTGCGTTAATAAGTGAAGGGGTAATTGTAAACTTAAGTTTTTTTGCAAAAAAAATCCTAATTTGTATATTTAACAACAGAAATTCACTTAAAACCAAACAAGGACCTAAATTAATCATGTAGTCGCCTAAATTTAAATATCGAGCTTCAAAAGTTAAACTTCCAAAATTGTTCACAATTACCCCCACCTGACCCTATAGAAATCAATATGGAGGAGAGATATCTTCTAACAAGCGGAGGACTAGTTCAAAAACTTATATTAGGAAGGGATACTAGAGTAAACTGAAGCTATAATAAAGTTACGAGACACAAGTAGGTTTCTTCTAGGGTCTGGAAAATGGAAATGCAAAGATTGGCTTAGGATGGAAAAATACAGGGTCCGGCAAAACGATCTCCCACATTTTAAATGCTAATACTTAGAACTTCATTTTATTGAACGGAAATGGTGTGCCTTTTTTTTTATTAAGTTTTGAAAATTACAGTGTCCAAGTGATGAACATTTTTTCCATGCCTATTCGAAGCTGACTTCATAAGGTTTCCATCGCTCAAACAGTCATTTATGGCGTTATCTCTACAATTTCTTAACGTATTATTACTTTCAATTTGTGAATAGTTCGGGGATGGCGTCCAAAGCCCTTCGCCTTCAGGTAGTCGCTGTAGGAAGAAGTCTCATTGGGGAATGTCGGATTTTAAAAGAAATGTTTCTACGATACCAAGTCTCATCACGTGGAGACTTACGACTTCTTCCTTTGGGGTTCTCTGAAGGCGAACGTCTTTAAAAACCATTCCCCAAATATTCACAAAGTAAAAGTAGCAATACGCCAAAAAATTTTAGGGACATCGCGTCAAATGACTGCTTGAGTGATAAAAACTTTCAAAGATCCGCTTCGAATGGATATCGATAAAAATGGTCACCACCTGGATATTTCCGTTCAATAAAGTGAAGTTCTACATAAGGTTTTTATAAAAGCTTGAAATATGGGGGATCATTTTGCCGGGCCCTGTATGATGGTAGTGGATGTCCAACCAATTTTAGAACTAAAGATCTAATGATGACCGTGACGATATGGGGTCTAAATATTAATCTGAATGCCAATTTGATATCACAAACAGACCACAAGAAAGTGATCATGTGTAAGGGTAGTTTTTTCAATTTGGGACATGGACCCATAAACATCTAAAGAGTCTTTTACTAATTTATTTAACTACTACCTACGTAATTGTAAAACAGATTGAAGAATAATTATCTACTCTAATCTCATTCAGGATGGGTTATCAGAGGGAGTGTTCCTGAGCAAAACTTTAATAGAATATTTTTCGGATCTATGGCTAGTTTGTCAAACAAGGGGGTGTCAAAGTTGACCAACTTAATTTTAGGCTACTGTGCCTAATTCTAAACTCATTTTGATTAGGTACCATTCCAAAGTAGATTCCTAGAAAAATTTGGAAGATTTTTCCAATGGTAATGGCAAAGGCAATAGCAAAAGGTTGTGATTAAAAATAGAAAATAAATAAAGTTGCTAATGTACAAATTTAACTTACGTCGTAATAAATATTAGATTTGAATTTAGAGTGACTGAAATTGAATTTAATTTGAAATTTTTAAATAAAGAATTGCTCAACTTGAACACATTATGGGGGAAAAATTAGGTACTAATGTAAAGTTAAAATCCTACCCTAGGTGTTTTTGCAGTACCTAATTTCAGATGACCCATTCTGCAGGATCCCTTTGTCTGAAAATATTTTATGTTCCACTGATCTCAATTAATAAGTTTTAAATAAAACCGGGAGGAAATTGATATTAGTTGTTTTAAAAAAGCGTTGCTAACATAAAAAATAGAAGAGACATAAACAAATAGTCACTGTCTCTAATCTCGTGGCGCACCGTAAACCCCAATGAGTCATAAAACAGCAAAATTATGGCGCGTTTTCGTTGTGGAAGTTATTTTAAACGTTGAGACTTTAGAGAAATGGTCGTCTTCTCTCGCCTCACGTATTATAACGGAACACACAGGCGTCGCGTTGTGGAAACGCGAATTTCGAAACACTTTACGTCCGCCACAAATTACGTTTTCCACTCGGTTAACAAGAATCTGATTCACAGAATCCGATCCAAATCAACTGCTCTTTTCTTCAATTTTGTGCCGTTTCAACCCCACAAAACCAAAGGTCATTATAAAAACCCACAGATGAAGTGGGACTCAAATTTTTATAGAAACGCGAAGAGGATTTCTTGTCCTGCCAACAAAATCTTGAAATTATCGTTCCAGACCTGTGGTATGGAACTAATAATTGGATTCGATAAGGGAAAGACATTGATCGATTAACTGAACTTAAATTACAAAATGAGACCATTATCTCAAAAAAAAAAATCGTTCCTGTAACGCTGTAACTAATACTGAAATTTTGTAATTAGGGGCAAATTTTTTGAAACACATAAAAATAGACAGTTAATCAAAAATAAGTGAAACCTCCCTGCTCCCTGTCTCTCTTACATCATAACAAACAATATAGAATGCATTTTAATTAATTTAAAAAATGAAAACCTCCAGAAATTACGTAGGTACTTGCAGTCTTCAAAAAACAAACTTCCTTACACGCTCTACAAACTTTTTATAAATTATAAATGTTCACAAACATAAACATACATACTCGTACTCATAATACACATGTACAATAACACAAACAACATCGCTACTGTTTACTGGTAATAATAACAACAACAATAAAATTAAGTAATAGCGGCAACGGTAACGCTTTCTCAACAGGCTTTTTTATAAACTCTCAACGTGGTGTAGCAGTGATTGCGTTAATTTCCGAATTAATTAATAATAATTATAATTAAGATTTGAGTCGATAGCAATCAGCTGCAGGCAGCGTAACTGACTGACATGCTGTCACGTTTGCTTAAATTCGTAATAAGATAGATAAGCGTTGCTGTAGATTTTTTGATTAGGTACAAAAAAAATTTTACTAGTGCTCTAATTAAGTAGGTTAAAAAACATTCATATGTATGTAGATACGAACGAATCTGTGGGCACCACGAACAGTGGCTCTTTGTCACACTTTTATTAATTTAATTTACTCGACGATAAACGGATAAACTTTCAATACAAACCAATTTTCGACTTCACTTAACCCGCTCTGCTTTATACCATTGCCAAATCATAGGACAAGAAACTCTAAATGCATTTATTATCTTTATGATTTATTTATCTATTATTTGGAGTTGTGCAGTTAAAGAGTTAATTAAATTATATGTAGAGTAATACAAAATTATAATACTTTTTATTAACAAAAAAAAAAAAAACTGAAAGATGTCTGTATGTTACCATTAAACCTAATAATCACTGGGCGAATTTTGAAATTTTTTTAATCAATATTTAGTTGGGGTGGCTATAAGCTACGTTATTTCAGATAAAAATCGACAGAGATACATACCTAGTAGGATAAAAAAATTATTAAAAGAAAGTTTTTATATTTAAAGAAATTGGCTAGGTTTTCTGTTGAAAAGCTTCAACATTTTCATACTTATTATTTACTAACTATGCCCGCGCCTTCGTCCACTTGGAATAGTGACTTTCGGCAGCATTAAAAATTTTTTCCTTCTATATATTTTTTTCTGGGCCGTAAGCCTTTTTGCCGATGTCATTACACAAAAACTTTCATTCCTTATTTTTGCCCCCTTTAGGGTAAAATTTTTACAAACTTTAAATGTCTAATCAAAAGCCTAAAAAATAAGTTTCAAGCCTCTAGCTTTATATCTACTTATCTATCTCTGTACCAAATTCTCATTTAAATCGGTTCAGTAGTTTGTGCGCGATTGCGTAACACACAGACAGACAGAGTTACTTTCGCATTTATAATATTATAGATTAATTATAGTTTAAAATAGTTTATATATCATAGTATTCAACTACTTTTATTGATCCAAATAAACAAAACCTCAATAACTTTTTACACTTAATATTTTAATTTTGTGGGCCGTAAGCTTTTTGGACGACGCCATTACACAAAAACTTTCATCGGCTACTTTTATCCCCTTTAAGGAAAAATTTATCAAACATTGAATGTCGTATTTATTTATATCTAATCTAAAGCCTAAAAAATAAGTTTCAAGCTTCTTTCTTTAAAAATTGCGGAATTTCCGCACAAACTTTCCTATTTCAACCCCTTACAACCCTTTTTTCGCATTAAAAAGTAGCCTATGTCCTTTCTCACTCTCTAGACTATCTCTGTACCGAATTTCATAAAAATCGGTTCAGTAAATTTTAGGCGAGATTGTGTAGCATACAGACAGAGTTACTTTCGTATTTATAATATTCCGCGAATTCATTTCCATCGATTTTCCCATGGGAATAAGATATTTTCCGGCAGTAAAACGTAGCCTATGTGTTAATCCAGGGTGTCACCTAACTCCATACTAAATTTTATTTAAATCGCTCCAGCCGTTTAGACGTGAAGAAGTAACAAACATACACACTCACAGACTCATAAACTTTCGCCTTTATACGTAATATTAGTGTGGTTATATGTATAATTTACCGAAAATATTTACAAATGAATATGGGTGATGTGAGTGATTCATTACAATACAATAAATACAAATCTTATTACTCTAACGTAAAATAAGTTCCTAACCAAATGCTGTCATCATCATCATATGGAAATATGTACCTACAACGGATACATTTTTAAAAAAGTCTCTTTTTATGAAAGGATAAGCATTTTATTATTTCGAAGAGTTAAACTAATTTGGCAAAATGTTGTCATTTTGATTTCATATGACTAGAAAATGTAAATTTTATACATAATAAATTGTTGCTTTTTGGTGAAAAAAAAACTGGACATTGATGATAGAAAAGTGCCATACTTTCTTAGATATTTAAGCAAACGATTATTGTAGACTTTTGTTAATCAGATTATGCTAAACCATCAGCCTCAATTTGGTACCATCAAAATAATGAATTCAATAAGGTGATTCAGTATGTAAATAAATAAACAAAAAACCTTTGATTAAATAACGGGACACAAATAGTTTACCTAGTTAAAATTTAAATTTGACCACTTATAATATTCCCAAGACAATCTACCCTCAGATCATCAAGATCATCATTATCCTTGATTTTTTTCAATATGATTGGGTAAAGCGACTTTATGTTTCTAGTGACAAAAAATTTATGTTAAAAAATCGACAAACAACAAAAAATTTACGAACTTCTAGTAAAACAACCACGATTAAGTTAAGCAAACGATTATTGTAGACTGTTGTTAATCAAATTATGCTAAATGATCAGCATAAATTCGGTACCATCAAAATAATGAATTAAATAAGGTGATTCAGTATGTAAATAAATAAATAAAAAAACCTTTGATTTAATAACAGGACCTAAATAGTTTACCAGTTAGAATTTAAATTAAATATTCATTAAAAATGCCGAAGTTCTTTTCCATAAGTATAGTGGATACATATAATAACTAATGGAGGAAATAAAACTAAAGATAGTTGTAGTATATTAGCAATTCAAGCAAGGAAAACTCATAAACACATTTGTCACTCACTTCGAAAAATTTCAGTGTAGTTTTACACATGTATGTACACTAAATTGCCATATAAATCAGGTAGATACTATTATTAGAACTTATACAAACTCCCACGTAAATAGAACTTGCATTACAAAAATATGATTGTAACCAACCAACTCAAGGAAACTAAAAACATCGACAAATCGATATAGGATCAGGTGGGATAATTGTAAAAGCGGGGTAAATGTAAACAGGCTCTTTATTTTGATGAAATAGGTCTCTTGATTATTCCAACTAATGGGAATTATAGACTGTGGTGTTGACTTTTGACGGTTGGATGCTTAAGCGCCCTAAACAGCAGAGGAAGAGGGTCGCAATATTTTATGTTAAACAGTGAAAATATTTCTATATAATATATAATTTTTGGGGTAATTGTGAACACGGCTTTATAAATATAATTTTCATTGGAATTCGCGTTTGAAAGCGAATTGTTCACTTTTGCCCCATTAAAAACCTTTATAAAGCCAGTACAAACAAGATGATTGTTCACATTTACCCCTAAGTTTTCGACAGCGTTAATAAGTGAAGGGGTAATTGTAAACTTAAGTTTTAAAAATCCGAATTTGCATATTTAACAACAGAAATTCACTTAAAACCAAACAAGGACCTATATTAATCATATAGTCGCCTAAATTTAATCTTCATCTAAGATACTTCGAGCTTCAAAAGTCAAACTTCCAAAATCGTTCACAATTACCCCACCTGACTTATTTCTCATTTCTTAGTGGGACATTTAATTAGGACAAACTATAATACATAAGTCAAAATATACAAACCATATTAGGGAAAACTTGAAGGAAACAAGTTCGTAAAAGAATTGTTAGAGGTCTTTCAAAATCTCATGAGCTTTCACCTTAAACTGCGCCTGCTGCTAACAGACTACTAGGGTATAATGTAAGCTCAGCCCCTCGCTGTTATCGCGCATTTCAGGGCTCAAAAGTTCTTAAGTTAAATTAAAAAAAAAAAAAAATTGTTTTAATCGTAATATAATACCAATAGCAACAGGTGACATGTTCGTTAAAAAAATGAATAATTGAATCGACAAAATCATGCCTTTTTGTGGGTGAAGGTTGAAAAAATTATTACGAACCCATACTTTGAAATACCAGAATAAAATCAAGATAACAGCTATTGCATTCTATTCAAACAATAATTGTTCTTATCGTAAAGCGCGGTTAGCAATAGCACACACAATGGTGTATACGTACAATAATACAATAACTTTCGTTCTATTACTCACACGTACCTACATACAAGAACGACTCGACAAAAGTTAAAAGACAAAGAAAATGCGTATACTTATGTTGGTATATGTACAATATAATAGTACGCTTAAGACCTGCCTAATAAGAAATATTCAAAGACCTTGGTTAGCACGTCACTTACGTACATACTAACATATCAACGAGAGGGTATAATTATTTACTGCATGTCCACATTCTGATAAAATAATGAAAATAATGCAAAAGGATAAAAATATCGAACCTTGAAGTCACTCACACATTCTTTTCCAATGTTTTAAACGCCCTTGAGGAAAATTCGATTACATTATTAACTCAAACTAGCTCAGAATACAAAGTCAGGAAAATGTCATTGGAGATGGGTGGAAAATTAAAAATAAGTGCACAAAACAACACAAAATTGAAAACGAATAAGTTCAGAGAAGTAAAATCAAGTGGTAGGTAATATCTCTGTACAAATAGCTTCTCTTCTAGGTGCTTTTGGTGAGATGACGAAGGATAACTAAATGTAGGCGATGCACTCGACATCTTATTAATAATATAATGGTGGAACTTTTATAGGAAAGTAATCAAAAGTATTTCTCCACGCAATTAACCTGGTTGTTAGCCTCACCATAAAAGTCTTTTCTTTGAAATTGAGATGCCTTAAACTCGTTTATGTTATTCACAGTGTCTTATTTACTGAGGTGCCACTTTTTCCTGTTGTATTTAGTGAGATGTCAATTAAAAATATACCCATGTGATCTTTCTCGAAATATAATAATTTGTAGGTAGGTATATTGGTGTAGCAATAGATTCCTTTTTTAGTATTAATTTTATTTTTAGGGTTCCGCACATCAAAAGGAAAAAGCGGAACCGTTATAGGATCACTTCGTTGCCCGTCCGTCTGATGTCAAGACCCTTTTTCTCAGGAACGCGTGGAGGCATCAAGCTGAAATTTATACCAAATACTCAGGTCTATTGTCCCTTGGAGCTGTGAAAAAATCAAACTTCTAAGCCAACGTAATCAAAAGATACAGCCGTTTATGTCGCAAATTTCCGCAAATTTTCGAATCAAAACCTACAGGGTACTTCCCGTGAACTCAGAATCTTGAAATTTGGTACGAAGCAACTTCTTATAGCACAGATAAAAGAAAAATTGCGAAAACCGTAAATTTTTAGTTACATCATATAATAAAAATATTTTTAATAATTTTAAAGTTATTACCCCTTTCCTCATGAACGCGTAGAGGTATTAAATTGAAATTCATATTAAATACTCAGGTCTATAATACCCTTAAGCTGTAACAAAATCAAACTTCTATGTCAACACAATCAAAAGAAACAGCAATTTAAGCTGCATATTTTCAAACTCGCAACTACTCGCAAGAGAATCAAAACCTAAAGGGTACTTCCAGTCGATTTAGAATCTTGAAATTTGGCATGAAGCAATGTTTTATAGCACATATAAAGGAAAAATTCCGAAAACCTTAAAGTTTTAGTTACATCACATAATACAGGTTTGTACGGAACCCTCGGTGCGCGAGTTCGACGCGCACTTGGCCGGTATTTTTTGTCTTAACGATATCACACAAATCGTACATATGTTAAGTGAAATTTTTCACCAATTCTTTATGTTCGACATCTCACCAATTATCTTTTGGAGAGACGGTCAAATCTCAAATATAATATTGAGTAAGATAAAAACTGTCAGAAATTTTATTTAATCATTCCTGACATCTCATCCACATTTTGAGTAATGAGTAATTCATTCGTAACTTTTATAGTACTGGATGATAAATTTCTCCTAATATTTTAGTTCAGCAGCTCACCAACTATGGTATTTACTAGGTGAGATAGTCGGTTCACTTTTTTGAATGCTATATCAGAAATTTCATCTCATTATTCCTAATATTTCACCAACATTTCTATCTAAATCATTATTTTGTGAGATTATTAATCTAATCAATCATACGTACAACAGTTTGTTACATAAATCTATATGTATATAAATAGATGACAAAATGCTGCTAATATTCTGGTTCAACATCTCACCAATTATCTTCTGAATGAGACAGCAAGTTCATATTTTTAAATTCTATAATATCATTCCTGACATCTCACCAACATTGATATTCAAATCCTTACTTGATGAGATGATTAATACATCATACTCCTCCGAAACGGCTTGACCGATTTTTATGAAATTTTATATGTATATTCAGTAGGTCTGAGAATCGGCTACTATCTATTTTTCATACCCCTAAGTGATAAGGATGGTCCACCCCTAACTTTTTAATTTTTTGGATAAAATTTTTTATATTTTTATAATTTGGCATTAAAAATAGATACATATAACGCTTAATTTTCACTCTTCTACCACCAACCCCCATTTTTTAATAGCGATATTAGTAATGTAATGATCCTCAACTCTCAGTGGTCGATAACTGATCAATTATTATCAATCGATTAGTTATCCCCGCCAGGCGTCTACTGATGTCACTACTCACCCAGCAAACAGCACGGAGTGAGGATGAGAATGAAGCAGATTTTTTTAGAATGTTACACGCAGTTCAAGTATGTTCTAAGAAGTAAAATAATGTTTTATTATAAGTAACATTTCAGAATGATTTGGCAATGTTCAAGAATGTTCCAGAATCTTGAAGATCATTCAAGAATGTTCCAGAGTGTTAAAAAAAGTTAGAGAATGAATTGAATCATTATGGGATGTTCTGGATAGTTCTAAATTTGCAAATATTCTAGAATATTCCATCAAACGTGTAATATATGGTATTCTTACCCGGGCAACGCAGGGTATTGCTGCTAGTTTATATCTTAATCCTTAGTTGGTGAGATAATTATTTATTTATAAACACTCATCGTCAGTAACATAAACCTACATATTACTCAATGATAAATTTCCGCTAATCTCCGAGTTCGACTTCTCACTAATTATCTTCTAGGCGAGACAGTCGATTTCTTTTAATTCTCAAAATTTTGATAAAATATGGATTGAAAACTTTATCTGACTATTCCTGATATCTCACCAACATTTATCTAAATCCATTCATAATTTCAACCGTAGGTTACATATACAACCTATATGTTATTGGAGGATAAATCTTTCCCAATCTTCTTGTTTGTCTTTTTGATGAGGTGATCAATTTATTGTTTGAATCCTCGAATATAATATCTATTCATTTAGATAAAAAGTGGACACAAAAAATTCTTACCCGACATCTACCCAAGACTATTTGATGAGATTTTTACTGCACTCAGTTACATAAAATTTCCATCTTCTTTCCAGTAAGATATTTCACTTATTACCTATTCTTGCCTGACACCACCAATTATTGTCTTTTTTGTGAGATCCAATCGAGTAGATAAAAATTGGATTAGGAATCTCATTTATTCTTGCCCGACATCTTCTAACTTGTAAATCCTTATTTAATGAGGTGACGGTTAATTTATCCTAAAGTACAACACTCATCAGTTACGTAAACTTTTTCCCAATTATATTTAGATATTATTTGGTGAAATGGTCCATTATTTTTTGAATTCTCAAATATAATATTTAATCGGATAAAAACTGAATGGGGTAATTCATATATTCTCGACCAACATCTCATGATTTGTGACTTGATAAGACGGTTAATTTTTTTTATAAAAGAGGTGAATGCAAAATATCACAACAAGCCACACATCCCTCTGAGTTCCTTTATCTTAGCGTCTGATTTAGTGAGATTTCCGATCATCAAACAATTCTTCAATGTTCCTACACTTTAATCATTTAAATATTTAAGGCTTTCTTCTGTAATACCATCTCACCATTTTTTTAAAATCCCGTTTGGTATGAATAAAAATTATTGCTATACTATTTAAGTTCCAATCGTGGAGTCATCTCATTTGGTGCAATTCTATATTTTTACATGTACTTTTAAAAAAGGTCTTCAATTTTTACATTATGGTGGCTTATCTCACTTGATTTATTTTCATCTTGAGTGGCCTCACTCACTCACCTCATTCATACTTTGTATCTTTGACTAATTTTATGTAAGTATTATATTTGTTTCTTGGAAACGTTTTCTATAAAACGATCGAGGAACAAGTGAAACGTGATAATGGTTTTATTGGTAACAAAATGCCATTTCCCAAATGTCAAGTTCATGTTCAGCAGTAACAGAATCTCGCGCAATCCTTGATGCCTCTTCCTTATAATGCCAATGAAAAGGTTACGGCCCATAAATATGCACAATGGGTAGAAATTTTAATTATTTATTGAACTTTAGAACGGTGTTGTTTTACAATTTATTAAACGCCAGGTAAGTGTATTATAGGTACTTACTTACTTGATAAACGCGAGAAATGTTCAGGTCGCATTCGATGTAGTTGAAAACAAAAAATAATAATAAAATATCGATTAGAAAGTAAGCATAATAAGATTACAGGACAACGTTCTTGTTACCTTGATTCACAGCCCACGTAACGCTAAATATTTATTACAACAGTACCACCTATAACACTTATATACCTACATGCAGGAAGATTGAGATTGTAAGTAGGTATCTTAGGGCTCCACACAGAAGATATTCATCATTCTTGCTGCATTTTACAGGAAATGTTCCTTAAATCTAACGCTAATTACTCCAGGATTCTGACCTACATACTCTTCGTTTTACTGTTATTTTATTCTCAGTAATATTGTTAGGGATTAATGAATCTTAAAGTTACAATCATTGATTGATTGATGAGTAATTTTAAAGAAATATAATCTAAACGAATTTAAATTATGCTTCCCAGAAGGGTAAGGGCTACTACCTACGTAATAAACAGTAAATGAAGTGCAGAAGAAATGCAACGTTTAATTAAAATTAACAGTAAGTATTCCTAATAAGGATTAAAGAATTATTAAATCGCGGATTGCCAATTGCCTTTTTGCTGCAAGTCTTTTCGAACTATTCAATTAAACAAGCAAATAAAGGCAAAAGTGTTAATTAACGAAGAAATTATAATTAGCATTGGCTTACGACGTTGACGATGACGACGACGACGGTTCACTGTACTTTCAACTAATTGCAATGCTAATGTCAATCAATCAAATGTTGATTTTCTGACCACGAATAAATTAGTCCTTAATGGAAACAAACATTTTAATCGTGCTATCAAACTTCTTCCTCTTTCTCGTTTTAAATCATAATATTATATAATACCAAAGTGAATATTGTATACAGAGTGCACTAAAAATTTTACATGTAAGATTGTTTGTAACTCCTTTTTATTTTGACCCTACCCTTCCCAACCCAACCTTCATATTTTTTTAACTCTGCCCCTTTTTTTAGATCTAATGTATTTCAGAAAACTTTTTTAAGGTTTTAAGTCTCAGTAATACATGACTAGCTTTGTCGCTAACTTTTTTTACTAACCCTAGCCTTAACCTTACCTTACCTGGTCCAACTTAATATCCCTTATTTTCCCAATATTTATTATTTGTTTATGTTGTGTACCTGTTTTAAATTGTCTGGTGGATAAATAAGATAATAAAAATTGATATTGACACCTTTGTTCCCTTTTTAGAAACTCTAGTCTTAAACTTACCTAACCTAACCTACCCTAACTCCCTTAAATTCTATATTTATTACTTGTTTATGATGTGTACGTTTTTTTGAATTGTCTGGTGCATAAATAGGACAACAAAAACTTGATGTTGACTTTAAGGATGTTTCCCTTTTAGTAACCCTAGTCTTAAACTAAAACTAACCTAACCTAATCCAATTTAAACCCCCTTTGAATTCTATATTTATCATCTATTTATGTTGTGTAGGTACCTGTTTTAAATTGTCTGGTGGATAAATAGGATAATAAAAATTGATATTGACAACCCCTTTTTCCCTTTTTAGTAACTCTAGGGCTTAAACTTACCTAACCTAACCTACCTTAACTTCCCCTAAATTCTATATTTATTACTTGTTTTTGATGTATACTTGTTTTGAATTGTCTGGTGCATAAATAGGACAATAAAAATTGATGTTGACTCAATGTTTCCCTTTTAGTAACCCTAGTCTTAAACTTACCTAACCTAACCTACCTTAACTTCCCCTAAATTCTATATTTATTACTTGATTTTGATGTATACTTGTTTTGAATTGTCTGGTGCATAAATAGGACAATAAAAATTGATGTTGACTCAATGTTTCCCTTTTAGTAACCCTAGTCCTAAACTAACCTAACCTAACCTAACTTAACCTCCTTTGAATTCTATATTTATCATCCATTTCTGTTGTTAAGGTACCTTTTTTTAAATTGTCTGGTGGATAAATAGGATAACAAAAATTGATATTAACACCCTTGTTTCCCTTTAAGTAACTCTTTGTCTTAAACTTACGTTTAAACCCAACCTTTCCCTAACTTTCCCTTAAATTCTTTTATTTAATTTCTTGTTTATGATGTGTACTTGTTTTGAATTGTCTGGTGCATAAATAGGACAATAAAAATTGATGTTGACTCAATGATGTTTCCCTTTTAGTAACTCTAGTCTTAAACTTACCTAACCTAACCTACCTTAACTTCCCTTAAATTCTATATTTATTACTTGTTTATGGTGTGTACTTGTTTTGAATTGTCTGGTGCATAAATAGGACAATAAAAATTGATGTTGACTCAATGATGTTTCCCTTTTAGTAACCCTAGTCTTAAACTAACCTAACCTAACCTATCTTAACCCCCTTTGAATTCTATATTTATCATCTATTTATGTTATGTAGGTACCTGTTTTAAATTGTCTGGTGGATATATAGGATGATAAAAATTGATATTGACACCCTTGTTCCCTTTTTAGTAACTCTAGTCTTAAACTTACCTAACCTCACCTACCCTAACTTCCCTTAAATTCTATATTTATTACTTGTTTATGATGTGTACCTGTTTTGAATTTTCTGGTGCATAAATAGGACAATAAAAACTTATCTTGACTTTCCTGTTCCATTTTTAGTAACCCTAGTCTTAGTTTTACATAAACTGACCTACCCTAACCTCCCTTTAATTCTATATTTATAATCTATTTATATTGTGTACCTGTTCTGAATTTTTTGGTGTACAAAATGGACAATAAAAATTGATATTGACTCACCTGTTCCCTTTTTCCAAGAGTCCTGTTCGACAGAGTCCCTTGACAAATCGACGCGATGAGATGATACGTGACTAGAGTTGTTTAACCCAACCTGAGCTAGGTTCACGTGTGGACCCGTCATTCTGCCATTACCAATCTGATAGGATCTGCACTTTTACACTTGTTTCCTATTGTTGACGTTGTTCTGAAACAAAGGAAACGCACGTTTAGTTTTTCGTTTTGTTTACCGTGTTTACGTTCGGTCGTCGTACGTGCGGATTGAAAGAAAACATAGACAGTATCAACTGTTTCCACAAATTGTTGCAATTTTGCTTCTTCTAATGACTTACAAGTTTATCAATAATGTAAAAGTGCAATTACATTTCACGATAACGAGATCGTGGTTGAGTAATGTTTTAGTAATTGCAGCTCATGCTTCCTTTTTTATGTACAAAATCCCATTATTATTAAATATCGTTCAGTATTTACCGTTTGATGCAAACAACCGATTAAGAAGAAGGTAGGTAGGTAGTTTGTAAGCAAGCAACCAAGATAATTAAATTTAGTAGCAAATTAGGTTGGATGAATCTCGTTCGTTTTTTTTTTTTCTCTTTTCTTGCCGATACCTACGCGTATCGAATGGCGTTCAGATTCGATTTTCATTCATGCTCGTTAAGGATTCTCTCCAAGCGAAAGTTTAAAAGTAAATTATGATGGGAACAACAACAACCGGGTTTCCTTTCACGAACGCATTTCACAAATTTGATTCGGTTGCCTTATTGGAAAATCTATTTTATAAAATTTTGTATCCATCACCAATAATTCTTCTTCAGCATCTATTTATATTATATACAACAACAGGCCATGTCATTGAATTTCAAACTATCAAATAAGAAAGTAACTACTTTGTAATTTACAAGAAAGTGAACCACCGCTAATAAAATTAATTCAACCAATCTATGTAGTTATTTTACTCTTAATAAACGATTCAAAGCAGGAAATGTTACGGATAATACCAGAGAAATTTATATGTAATCAGAAATGACGTATGATACATGTAAGTTGATGTCTACTGTTTAGAGTTATTTCATTTCTTGCATTAAACGACATCCTGTCGCCTTATTCAGGAGCGAGAAAAATTCTTACTTCCCGTTCCACTGCTACACCTCTTCAGTTATCCACAGCACGAATATGCGAAATCAGAGGCGTCCCCACCATCTAATGACGATATTTCATTAATTTATAGACTTAAAAAATGAATGAAGGAATATCCCAAAAATATTATGGAATGTTAACATTTTTTTCCAATTCCCAATTCCCTAAGCTAAAGAATTGGTGTCGTAGGTCCTCAAGAATTTACTATTGAAACTCTCTCATCGATATTTACCATTTTTTGGCCATGATGAGGAGCAGAAAATTTTATGGCCCATACCGATTGGCAAAAGTAACTGATTTTGCTTTAAATTTTCTTATTTTCTCAACCCAAATCTACTAGAACAAATTTTAATATTCCTGAAGGCTCAATGAAAAAGAATTATGGATCCAAAAGCTTGAGAACCACTGAGGTGGTACCCATGAGCCTGAAAATGGTCCAGGAAGAAATTTGGAAACATAATATTTGATTGTCCATGACGATTAGCAAGAGCAACTGATTTTCTCAACCCAAATCTACTAAAGCAAATTTAAGTGTTGCTGAAGGCTAAATGAAAAAGAATTATTAATCCAAAAGCTTGAGAGCCACCGAGCTGGTGCCCATGAGCCTGAAAATGGTCCAGGAAGAAATTTGGAAACAAAAAATTTTATTGTCCATGACGATTAGCAAGAGCAACTTATTTTCCTTTAAATTTTCTTATTTTCTCAAGCCAAATCTACTAAAGCAAATTTAAGTGTTCCTGAAGGCTCAATGAAAAAGAATTATGGATCCAAAAGCTTGAGAGCCACTGAGTTGGTGCCAATGAGTCTGAAAATGGTCCAGGAAGAAATTTGGAAACACAATATATTATTGTCCATGACGATTAGCAAGAGCAACTGATTTTGCTTAAAATTTTCTTATTTTCTCAACCCAAATCTACAAAGCAAATTTAAGTGTTCCTGAAGGCTCAATGAAAAGGAATTGTGGATCCAAAAGCTTGAGAGCCACTGAGTTGGTGCCCATGAGTCTGAAAATGGTACAGGAAGAAATTTGGAAACATAATATTTGATTGTCCAGGACGATTAGCAAGAGCAACTGATTTTTCTTTTAATTTTCTTATTTTCTCAACACAAACCTACTAAAGCATATTTTAGTGTTCCTGAAGGCTCAATGAAAAGGAATTGTGGATCCAAAAGCTTGAGAGCCACTGAGCTGGTGCCCATGAGTCTGAAAATGGTCCAGGAAGAAATTTGGAAACACAATATATTATTGTCCATGACGATTAGCAAGAGCAACTGATTTTGCTTTAAATTTTCTTATTTGCTCAACCCAAATCTGCTAAAGCAAATTTTAGCGTACCTGAAGGCTGAATGAAAAAGAATTATGGAATCTGAACAGCTCTTGAAATCCTCAACCTTCCAGGTTTCCCTGGACCACAATTTCATAGAAAAACTTGCTGGCTAAAATAACTTTTCCCCCTAAGACCAATCAATTTCATCACACAACTGAAACAATACATACAAATTCAAATTAATCATGCAGTAAAGTGGTGGAGAATGTTTCCACGCCACTGGCCACGTAGGTGTATTTAAAATACATACATATAATTCTTATTATATATCATAAATATGTATATAGACACGTACCTACATAAATTGGTACATATGTTGGTACGCGTTTACAATGTACCTGGTAGGACGTGAGTAAGCAACCGAGTTGGTTCGTTGGATTCGTTCGATAAACTTCTTCACCAAAGAGATCTCTAACTGGTGTTATGTGTGTGTATCCGTGGGAAAAAGCCAGCGACTTCGTAGAACCTGTGGAATAAGCGCACGTGATGTGCATTGCAGAAAGATCGCTCGCGTCGCGTTGTCGTTTTCAGCGTTTAAAAGAGCAATCGAGTCGGGGTGCACAAAGGCACACCAGAAAGCACTAGCTAGTTTGACTACACACAAGAGAGAGAGAATTTAACTCGGTTAGGAGAGTGACGACGCTCCCGGCAGACAGGAATTCGATTCTGCACTACTTAAGGACGCTTTTGTCTTCGAGATCCCCCGGCGTCGAATACAAAAGGATTCTTTCACGACGATGGATGCTGCGAATCGGGATCTGACTCCTCTCTCTCCCTCGTAAAGGAATAATGTCACCGGGTAAAGCGATTGCTAAATCAGGACAATGGATTCGTGTGTGCGATTTTTGGATAATGGAAGAGACTTTGTGACGAGATACGTATTTGAACGCAATCTCACTTAAATAAATCTTGGAGCCCTTTCTAAAATCACTCACATTTTTTCACTTACACAAACAATTACGCTAATTTTGTACCATAAGTATATTTAAAGCTCAAAATGGGGGAGGAATCCAGAAAAATGTAATTAAATGCCCTTTTCTTTTCTAATTGGAAAAAAACGTGTTACAGGATAAATTTCGTGTGAAGATGTGGAGAGAAATACCACTGCTTCTTAATAAATCACAGTAAAAAGGGGAAAAAAAAACCCGTAAAAAAAAAGGGTTCCAAAAATTAAAAAAGGAAAGAAAAAATTTTCCCCCGGGTAATTTAAAAGGACAAATTTCCCCCCTCTTCCTAGGGTATGACCATAGAAATTACAGGGTAAATATCACGTGAGGATGTGGAGAGCAACACCACTACTTCTTACTAAATCACAGTAAAGGGCAACGTAGAGTCAAAATTAAAAGAAAAGGACCTCATGCAATTAAACGATATTCCCCTTCTTCCCAGAGTATGACCATAGAAATTAGGTAGAATCCTATATAAGGCTAAAATGCTGAACTAAGACGTCACTACTGGTAGGCATATAATAGTCACTAGGCATCAATATGACGTATATCAAGCCGGCACGACAGTTATTTTTCCGATTTCTTACTTGCACTATAATTTATCGCTAATTTGTTGCTAATTTGTTACCAAATCCTAAAATTTGTCGCTCGTGCCGTTTAGCCATAATAAGCTGGTATTCTAGCTTGATATCAAGTTAGCACTACACATAGCATATCTGGAAAAGGAAATGTCGTAGGATATTACTGTAAAGACCATAATTTGTCGCTAAAAGATGACACATTCAACGAATTTGTTGCTAGTCTTATCTTCAATTGATAAGCAGAAAACTGCTGGAAAGTCACCAAACTCTCGAAAGGTAACGAGTTGTCCAACTTGGGGGAAACAAGGAAAACCTAATTTAAAAAATTTGGTAAATAAATCCGATCTCTTAAAACAAAAGTAACAACTAGAACTCCTTGATTAATTGTTTGATGGTTTTCCAGCAGTTTTTCGCTTATCAGCTGGAGATAAAACTAGCGACAAATTCGTTAAATGTGTCATCTTTCAGCGACAAATTATGGTCTTTACAGTAATATCCTACGACATTTCCTTTTCGAGATACGCTATGTGTAGTGCTAGCTTGATATCTTATTATCATACCAGCTGATTATGGCTAAACGGCACGAGCGACAAATTTTTGGAATTGGTAACAAATTAGCAACAAATTAGCGACAAATTAAAGTGCAAGTCAGAAATCGGTAAAATAACTTTGTTGTGCTAGCTTGATATACGTATAAATATGGCTCATAACTGATAAATTTTGTGTATAGAATAAAAATTTGCTTTCAAATGTGCCTAAGAAAAGGGAGAGAAAAAGTGATATCCATGACGTTCCGAATTCAGCCCATTTCACATAATTTTATTTCAGTATCAAGTATTAATACTTTCGATAAAGAGATACCTTGAGTTTCGTTATTATTACAGAGAGTTTATTATACCGACTTTCAAGCTTGAATGAACTCAGTTAGCGTTTACACCACAGTAATAAAATTTACGGCATTCAGTAAGTGGATTTTTTAATAGGTTGAAATGGATATCAATCAAATGATTTTCATCACTCATTTACATGTAAAGTACAAGGTGATACTCGAGGAAAAGTATAAAACAAATAAAGCTTTCGATGATAAGGCACAATTCTGATTGATACACTGGAATATGATGTTTGTTTTTTATGTTCAAAATATTCCTGACTTCTAAAAATATTATGAAGGCTGGAAAGACGAGTCTGTAGGGATGTTTCGTGAACAAGTTGGTAGTTGGACCTTGATGAATAAGAAAGGGTTTCAAACTCTTTCAAAGAGTTTAGAGTCCTCTCGCTTTATGGTTAATTTATAATTAGAAGCCCTTGGATTTTTGTATGTTACTGGAGCTTCAAGGACCAAACATCAAAACACTTTGGACTTAAAATTCTCTGAATTTGCTTCTAATCTTTTCAGTTTAGAAATTTGGGTTTCATAAACTAATTCCTCTGTAATTTGATTTTAAGAAGAGGCGTTAAGAAGTCTGTAAGTCCAGTCCTCTCGAAGTCCTTTGAAACACTTTCACATTACTTGTGATTGATAATTCGAAATATTCTTTGGATTTTTGTATATAAATGGAGCTTCAAGGGCTCAACACCAAGCACATTAAGTGAATTGTTTGACCTTAAAGATTAAGGCTCTTTTAGTGTGTTTTCAATACTTTCAAAACTTAAAAATCCTTTCATGAACAAGTGGTTGGGGCTTAATAAACCAATTCCTCTGTAATTTGTATTTTAATAAAAGACTTCGAGCTATTTCAATGTGGTTGATGTCCTCCCATTCTTGAAGCCCTCTTACTTTCTTTCAATGTGATTAATAGATAATTTGAAGTCCTTAGATTTTATAAAGTAAGTAGTTACGCCTTAATGACCAAACCTCAAAGCACTTTGGGCATAGAAACTCGAATTCTTTTGAAAGTGTGTTTCCATCCTTTTGGAGGCTTTTAACGTGCCTAACATCCTTTCAAATTTCCATGAAGCCCTCACCCTGCCTTCAAATTAATTATTTGACGCATTTGGATTTTAAAATATAATTGGAGCCTTCAAGGACCAAACACCAAAGCAACATAAATAAGAGTTTTAGGATAAAAGTTTGATGAGTACTTGAGGTGTGCATCAAATTACTCAAAGTTCAACTAACCGTTATCCTTACTTTTGCATGGAACAATAAAACTAAGGACGTCTTTAAAGGTTCTTTTTACATCTTTACAAATGTGTTACACTTTTATGTGGTCCAAACATATTATTAACTTGTTGATCAAAAAATAAGCAAACACTAAAGTTTTAAAGAATATATTGTTTACAACTACTACAATTGTTCTTCACCTGAAGAAGGTAATGTTTCCGAAACAATTGTAGTGATTGTAATCAATATATTCTTTAAAACTTTAGTGTTTGTTATTCCAGCTTCCACAATATTAAGAGTAGATTATTAACCATTAACTGTGTTGTAAAACAATTTATATGAACAAAACACAACATATTATTTACATTTACTTATTTATAATAGTTACTTACTCATCCCCTTTTATTTGTTTGAAACAAACAATAAATACCACAATACCTGTTAAATATTGTACTTTGAGATCCACTGTCTAATAAACAAACAAATTCCTAAACAGTATCTAATCGTTCGATTGTACCTACATGAATTATTTATTTAATGAATTAGGTGAAAATGGAAATTCCACATTTATGTATGTAAAACCAAACCGATAATATACCCAGTAAGTAGGAGGTATAAGTAAACATATTTAAATACGTAATAATGATCGAACAGCGTTGATAGTATTAATATTCATATCGTTTTCAAGTTCAACAACAGTTCGGTAATATCAAATAAAAAATAGACACGATGCAATCGGAACAGCTGCTGCTTTGCATTGATACTTAACGAACCATGAAATTAGACAAGTTGCAAGAATTCGCTGTTTTACTGCCTACAATTCGAGTAACTCGGGGACTTAAGAGAAGTTTTAACGGGCCGTTAAATACAACAATGAAACTCATGCACAGTCATTGCATAAACGTACATGTTATAACCGTTATAAGAAGAAACACTTTAAGGTTGAAACCGAAAGGAAACGAATAATAATAAGAAACTGGCTGGACGAGAATTTTGCTTTTACCCATTGATGATTTCATTCCATTTTCAAACAGATTCTTTGCTTTATGTACCTTTACAAATTTTTTGTAAGCGATTCTTTGACCCTTACGAGCAGTAACAGAAGAGCAACAATAAGATTTGCTTATATCAATAGAAAGATACTTTCAGACTAGGCGGTTGAAATCAGTCAGTTCGCATAAATGTCGCTCGGTTTGTTTGCGCAGTCGCTGGCCGTTTACACCAACCAAATGCAAGCAAATAGGAGGAGTGGCCTTGAGAGATGACTATAAGAACCTCAGTGCCGAGCGGCATGGTCTAGTCGTCTAGATTATTGGTTAGCATTCAGGAGGTCACCGGTTCGATTCCGGGGCCGGCTACTTTGGTTCAAGTTTTTCTATGGTTTCCTTGGATCATTTAGACAAATGCTAGAGTAGTTATATCCCACAGATAGTCTTTCAATCCTCTTCTGTCTTCATTTCGTCCGTCTCATCTTTCTTCCCCCAACCATCTCCCACCCATTCCTACTATTCCTAAAGGAGGCTGAAGAGAGCCTTCCGCCCCATCCCTCCGACTTTGCATAAGAGTGTAGGTCGACGGGGACAGCCCGTCCACCAATATTGGTGGGAATGAAACATCCAAGAAAGAAAAATACATGCATATTCTTCGTTCCGCACTCAACATCACTTGGATCATCAGAAACGTCGAAATTAAAAAAAAACCGGACTTGCGTCACTCTCTGAAGCTGCAACCAGATTCGTGGCAAATCTCCGGACCTTAGTGACAAGTAATCCAAATCCTACCATCTCGTCACTTTCAAACTTTGCCCCCAAACCAAACGACCGGTCCAGAAGGTGCTGTCACCTTTTACCTTGAGCTACTCTCCCTTCAGCTCTTTCTAGTTTCGTTTTTTAGCGCGAGTGCTCATCCACTTCTTCATCAGACATGAGCTACCGAAACACATGCACAATCAACAAACACTCCTGCCCCACAAACTCTCCCTATTCCCACACATTTCCTAACATCTTCTCCGGGATGAAATAACCTACCAGCTCGAGGAGGGGTTTTAGTCGGTAGGCGCTTCGCCGAATAGGTATCTTTTGAAGATTTCCCCTCCTCGAGCATAATTAAAACAAAAATAGTCATGGTCTAGTCGGCTAGATCATTGCTTATAGCATTCAGGAAGTCACTGGTTCGATTCCGGAGCCGGCTATTCTGGTCCAAGTTTTTCTGTGGTTTTCTTGGACCATTTAGACAAATGCTGGGACAGTAATATTCTACAGAGTCTTTCAAATTTAAATTTTCTTCTGTCTTCATTTCGTCCGTCTCATCTTTCTTCCACCAACTACCACCACTGACCCACTCCCACGATTCCTACAGGAGGCTGAGAGGGCCTTCCGCCTTACCCTCCGAATTTGCTCTAAAGGGTAGGATGGAGGGACAGCCCGCCCACCAACAGTGGTGGCAATGAATCACTAAAATGTTTTAAGAAAGAAAGCACCAGCGAACATTCGTCTGCTCAACCTGTACGCAACTTAAAAAGATTACTCAGTACCTATATTTTAAAAATCCACTTTTAATTACAATTACAACATAAATAAATTAACTCTATCTGGAACGAAGAAGGACATTAATACCGGACGCTTAAGATTTTTGTAATAAATTATGGCAATAGAAGAGGCGATTCTTTAAACGACAAAATGCAAGATGAAATGCTTTATAATGTTTTTGACTATGGCAGTGGTTGTCTAACATTTAAAGACCATAAAAGATAACGTTCTGTTTATAAGACATCTAAATTTCAAAGGTGCCCGTGACATTATAAGGCTATTAAGTATCCCCAAATCGATTTCAATTAAAGACAATTCCGAAGTCGCCGTATCCGCCGTCGCGTTTTGGTGAGTAGTAGGAACCCGTTCTATTAATATGTACAGCGGCGCACTATGCATAAAAGATCAAGGTTAACAATGACTAATTTGCTTTAATAGTCGTAAAATGAAAGCGCTTTTAGATGCTTTTAATACATACGTACATACATATTTAAACGTCTATGACCATTTGACACATGTACCGCATTTGCTTGCATTTTGAAGCTGCGATTACTCTATTTCAATTTTTATTTTTAATTAAAGTGCTTAATTAATGAGGCCATTCTTTAATTAGTTTGATTTGTTGAAGGTAAAAAAAACAGGCAAACTTGAATCGGCATTTAAGTGAGAGGGTTTTATTGTATAAATACAATTTAAAAGCCATCACAGAAATGGCAATAAATAAAAAACACATGGAAGAGTGGAGAGGAAAGGGATTGAATGTTAGTAGGATGGTGTGGAAAATATGTAATGAAATAGTAAGAGGTGAGGATTTGAGAAAAATTTGGGAATCCAGATACGCGAAAGGTATGAGGGAGTTTCTATGGGAAGAATGGCAAGGGGATGGGGTGCCGGGGTATCCAAGAGAAGGAAAAAGTATAGAGATAATAGCTAGATTCAGAATGGGGAATGAGTGTAATGAGAATAAGTTTTGGATGGAAGAAGGTAAGAGATTGTGTAGAGTATGTGGAGAGAAGAGTGAATCAATGGAGCCATGTATTATAAGAAGGTTATGGAGAAGAATGAGAGGGAGGAACTTGGAAGGATAATAAATGCGGATGGTAGTGGTCTGGCCCTATTGAAGCAAATTTTAAAAAGAAGAGGTGTGGAAAGGGGGGTGGGCAAAATACAGGAAAAACGAATATAAGAGAAAAGGAAAGGAAGTACTTAGTATAAATATTTAAATTTTTGTAAGTTGGAGAATCTAATGTTTCTTTTTTTTTCCTTGTGTATGTAGAAATGTAAACATAACTTTTTGTTTTAATAAAGCTCTACTACTACAATTTAAAAATTTGTTACCTAGTTCACCAGACCCAGAGTTGGATAAAGTGCTCTTTAAAAGGACCACTACAATTCCTACGCTCAAAGCCCTAAGCAGCGTATGGGGTTAAAATTTAACAAAAGAGTTTCAATAGATCGAAACAATTGAAACACTTGTGAAGAGGACTTCGAGTACACTGCAATGACCTACAGAAATTATTTAAAGCATTTTAAGAGGACTTTAAACATTTACAGAAGGTTTCAAGCAGTTTGATAGGGCTCCAAACTGTTTCAAAGGGTTTCAAACACTTTGAGAAAGCTTCAAATTCTTTGAAAGAGCTTCAAGTATGTACCAAACCCAATGCATATTTACTTATTTTGGTTAATAATAATGAAAAAGATTTCCAGATGATTAAAAATTTAGTAATACATCATTAAATAAAATTGGGAAAACCCATTAAAAAATTCTATGTATATTAATGAACAAAGAATTTGGTAGCTCATTAGTGAGTGTTTTTCCACTACTAAGAATAAGTTTCAAATTTGACTCATTTTTTCCACACTACCTACCTAAATAAAATTGGTAATTATCGGTAACAGTAAAAAGTCACACCGAGACGTAGACACGACGTCGTCGCTTATTATAGTTATTACAATTTGTTTAATTGCTACAGGAAACAATTAATTCTGGTATAATGATCCGTAATACCAACAGGTCAGTCAGTCCAATTCGATACAAATTAACGTTCGAGAATGACGCGTAAAGACGGAAATTTCTAAAACAAAATCGCCGCCAAACATCGCACATACAGATACGCATATTTACGTACTTATACGTATATACACACAGTGCGTAACATGTGATCGTCATTAATTGCATAATAACAGTTAACAAGCAATATTTTTAAATCTTCGCAGAGAGTGCATGAATAAAGGGCAACTCTATCTGGACTACAACACAGTTCAACGGTCTGAACAAACTTATTGACAACTTGTGTCACACGTATTTAGATACGTTACATGAATTTATTTATAATTTAATTATGTAGGAATGGTATCTATTCTAATGTATTACATAGGGCGTTATCAGTTGCGTCAAATCAATCGAAATAAAAATACAGAATAATTAAATTATGTTGTGATGTAGAAAATATAGTCAATATATTTAGGACAATAAAGATCATCACGATTTTAAGAAATGAACATTGATAAAAATCATACTAACATCAATGCACATTTGCACATTTGTCCATTGGCAATCTGCAATTTCTATAAAAATAAATGGATGAAGAATCCTTGAGTGAAGTTTCAACTGATTTTTTCGTCTAAGGGGCATTAAGTTGAAGTTGATCAATTTTTTAGTCGATTCGACATCGATTGAGAACTATCCGCAACAGCCAAAACAAAAATGGGCAACTTTGACACCCCCTGGAACAGAAATTGGCTTTGGAATCCAAAAAATCCCATTGAAACTCCTCAGGGACACTTCTTTAAGTTATTTCAGCAATAATTTCTGGCGACCCATCTCGAGGCACAAAATTTTTGAATTTATGGGTCTTGGAACAGTGTTGTATTGGTTGCCCAATTTTGAATTAAAATGGCTCATTAGGTCTTCATACATCATTGACTACATACTCACTCGTAGGTCTATCTTAAATTCGAAATCGAACTCACAATTTTAGTTACAAATATTTATTAGGTCCCTAAGGCCACTTTACCACACTGTGGATTCTTTTTGGGCTAAATTTTGGTCCAACATTAGCTGTTCAGTCTTGGATCAATCTTTCCAACAAAGTTTGGGCTGAACCGACAAGCTAAGTATTTATTTACCATTTGTGATGAGCGAAATTGGTCTTGGTCATGGTCTTGCGAAAAAGCAAGCGAAAAGACCGAGACCAAAACCAAGACTATCCGAGTCTTGGTCTTGCTTTGCTCATCACTAAAGTACTCCATAAATTAATAATTGATTTTAGACTATATATTTATGATTGAATAATAATAAGCAATAACATCTTAATGAACTTTTTTTCAATTTGTGGATAGTGAATTTAGGTTTAAAAATGTTTGCCAAATGAAAACATGTTTACAAAAGTTTTTGAAAAATGTTCGTTAAGGCCTTATTGCAAGACCAAGACTAAAACCAAGACCAAGACCAAGACTGCGTAAGCAAGTCCAAAACCAAGACCGAGACCAGGCGAATTTGAGGAAGACCAAGACCAAGACTGAGTAAACAAGACCGAGACCAAGCCCAAGACTATAGAGTCTTGGTCTTGCTTTGCTCATCACTATTCACCATTTTGGCTCCAATATTGGATTAATACCTACGGTTCATAAAGTCTTGATCCAGCATTGACTGCATACTCACTCGTAGTTCGATCTTAAATTCGATATCGAACAAATATTTATTAGGTCCCTATGGCTACTTTACCTACCACACTGTGGATTCTTTTAGGGCTAAATCTTGGTCCAACATTAGCTGTTCAGTCTTGGGCCGGTCTTACTAACTAGGTTGGGAAAAAAGTGACGAGGTAAGAAATTATCATGCTTAATCCAATTGAAGGAACTCGGGAAGGTCCAGGAGTGTTCATGCCTGGCAACCAATTTTTTTGCACCTAACATGATAAATACATAGTGATGCTTATGACACTTGGGTCCAATCCCTTCCAATATTAGGTATGCCTTATCGACCTACTTTCAATATTGAGGATGTTGTAGTTAAAACAAAAATCACCAACATTTTGACATGTTGGATTTATCGACATACGGAAACATTGAAAGTTGTGGTATGTACACCTAAAATTGTATCGTAGGTCTACTCACGAATAGCCTAATAATAGACATGAGAGCAAGTTAGATAAGTACCTGTTATCGGAGTAATGACGTCGCCAAACCTAATTAGCCGTTTAAACCGCGATCGTTCTGATGGGACTCCGACGACTCATCTCGGACGTCCCTCATTTGTTCGATTTCGAGCACCCGCAGCGTTATAATTCAAAGTTAATTGCTCTCCATTAACGAGGCGCCTATGACAAGTGAAGGAGCACCCGAGAGAAAGGGCTTCGGTGTGCGAACAAGTTTTTGTCTGAGTCACCGGAGCCACCACACAAGAGAGCTCCGCTCTCGACACCGGCACCAGCACCGGTACTCACTCATTAATTGTTATTCAACGACCAAAGATCAATTCCACGGACATTGATCGTACAACACACACAATCTTTATTAATATCAACAGTAAACTCTACTTATTATATTGATCCTGTTCAATTGTGACCCCCTCCTAAGGTCAATTAAGTACGTACACCAGAATTTGAATAGCAGAAGAAAATTTTTAGATTATACAAAGACTCTAAAGTATCTACCATCATGGCCTTACACCACCACGAACAAGTACACAAAAGAATGTTCAAAAGTAATATTCACGAAATATATAGAGACCAGAAGACCAAGTTTTTTTTTAAATTATACAAATCATGATCCCTAGTCGCAGACTACAAACGAATTCATAAAAAATGGTTTTAATTCAAAAATAATTGTGTTACTGTGACCAATTTACTTACGATAGGTAACAAAAAACACATAGGCATTATATACCTAAACATGTCTAAACCAGGTGTGGGTGTGTTAATAAATAATGCAAGCCGTTATTTATGTACATAAATGTATTTACATAGGTGCTATTATGGTGATTGTTCTAAAACTTCCTATGTCTGCGTGTACGCACTTTCAACCTACACCCACCAATTATTAATTTATATTAATAGTGGGTCGTACCTAGTAGACGTAGCTGCACTTGCGGCTATTTACCTGAAGAAAAATTTTATCAATTAAAAAATGTCAAATGCAAACTACTGTGCAGAAATTATGCTGTAGGTAATGATGGACTTTGCTAGGTCAATTGAAATATTTAAGTTATTTAGAGCGATTGAATATTCTAAATGACTCCTCTTAAATGATTTAATCTGAATGTATTTTTTATCGCCTTATCAGGTGGGTTGCCATGCTAAATGGTTCATTACTCTATGAACAATGAATAATAAATTTTTGTTACGTAACTCAAATCGTTAAAGTATTAGTTTTTTATAAAAAATAACTCGATCACGTAATTTGAACTATAAAATCACAGCATTAAATATGAAGGTTTGATCTTTTGAGTTTTGATTCGTATCATACCGTTTCTATTAAACTGAATTATTCACTTATCGAAGACCAAGGTATGACTCAAACTATACTCAATTGTTTTATTGTTATCCAATTGTTAGTTTTTCTGTGGCAAAAAGAACCTCGATCGTTTGACTCAACTCATATTCCACCATTCCTCGGTCTTTTAAGTCAATTTATTGACGCATTAGTTTTCTTAAAAACAAAAATCAATAAGTCACATTTACCAAAATAAATTGAGGCTCCCCACCCGACTTAATCACTCACTAATAATTCTCTTCCTATTTCTATTTACTCAATTTTTTTAAATGAATTCGTCCACTCAATTGATCTCTTTTAAAAAAGATCGATGTGACTTATTTTTTAACTTAATTATTGTCCTGGTAACATTTCCTTTCCAAAGAAAAGTTGACAATTTGACTCACCTACCTCCCTTTCCTAATTATTCGATTATCTAATCAGAAATGTTCACTCATAACATATAATAATGTGATTTGCTCTATTACTTTACTAAAATTAAACACTTACTAACTTTCTCCTTCTGTTTCCATTTTCTCTCTACTCGATTGCTTAAGAATTGATATCTTCTAAAAAGAAAACTTGATCGATAAAATGATTCGAAATATGAATAAAAAAGATTAGAACATTTAACTCCAATTTACCAACTTTTTGCCTCCTTTTTTCCAATACACATTTGATTATTAACTCGAATCCTTCACTCTAGATTTCTTCTAAAATCAATCGATAATTGAACTCGAACTATGGAGACACCTCTATAAAAAAGCTCGAACAATTTGCTTAATCGATTATGGCGTAGCATTCTCCATACTAAATTAAAGTCGAGGATTTGACTCACACTGATCACACACTAATTTGCCACCTTCTCTTCAATCTAACTCGATTTTGTTTAACTCGAATCATTCATTCTTTAGATTTCTGCTAAAGTGAAAATCTGATCGATTATGTAACTCGCACTATGGAGTCACCTCTATCAAAAAGACTCGAATAATTTTCTCAATCGATTATACTGTAATATTTCCTATACTAAATAAATGTCGAGGATTTGACTCACACTGATCACTCACTAGTTTTCCACCTTCTCTTCCAACTAACTCGATTTTATTTAACTCGAACCATTTACTCTTTAGATTTCTTCCAAAAAGAAAACCTGATCGATTATGTAACTCAAACCTCTATCAAAAAAAGCTCGAACAATTTGCTTAATCGATTATGCCGTAGCATCCTCCATACTAAATAAAAGTCGAGTATTCAACTCACACCGATCACTCACTAATTTTCCACATTCTCTTTAATCTAACTCGATTTTGTTTAACTCGAATCATTC
This sequence comes from Agrilus mali, assembly GCA_029378335.1. Classification (NCBI taxonomy): domain Eukaryota; kingdom Metazoa; phylum Arthropoda; class Insecta; order Coleoptera; family Buprestidae; genus Agrilus; species Agrilus mali. The sequence goes on along the minus strand of CM055663.1, from coordinate 8,230,890 downwards.
ATTCTTTAGATTTCTGCATAAGTGAAAATCTGATCGATTATGTAACTCGCACTATGGAGTCACCTCTATCAAAAAGACTCGAACAATTTACTCAATCGATTATACTCTAATACTTCCTATACTAAATAAATATCGAGGATTTGACTCAGACTGATCACTTACTCACTCACTAATCTTCGTCCTTGTAACTCAAACTCAAATTTATTTAACTCGAATCCATTGTAACTCACCAGATTTATTCCAAAAACAAAGACTCGTAGAGAAGTAATCTGTGATGTGTCGAATTTTCATTCACTAATTTTCTTTTGATTAAATCATTCATTCACTATTTATAAATTATAAATACATATCTACCAGTGGAAATGCATACATCATTCAAATAAAACCATAAAATTTACACTGTATTTTTGTGACAGGCTGTATTTAATATACGACTACTTGTAGAATAATGCGCTCGTGTAACGCAGGTAATTAATATTTCGTTAGGAAAGCTACTGCTCCAGTACAACGCAGGTGGTTTTTCTTTTCATTATGGCTGTACCTACATGAAATTATAGGGCTTCCCCGAGATTTAAATTACAGGAACATAATGCATATTAAATGAACATATTAAAGGAATGTTAAGGTAATTTAATGAAACTTGGAAATCTAAATCGATACTTCAATAAACTTACTACAGAGTATTTTATACATATATTCATGTGTTTTTACTAAATTACTGTTCAACGAATTGTTATGTGCATGCTCAAGCCTTTTTTAATAAATGTAGAGGCCTTTAATTTTTATCATAAACATCAAGAAGTAACTATCTAAAGACATTTAGACATTTTATTTTATGCTTGGGTGGTTTGTCAGTAGGTACTTTTTCACGATGAACCATTAGAAGACTACTTGGTAAGTATCTTTTGTCGAGATTTGGTTTTATAACAATAAAATTTCCCTAAACCTATCACAACCGGTTGCTTCCTACCTATTTGTATTTGAAGTAAATGTCCCTTAAAAAATAGTGTTTACGATCTAACAAGAGTCGTCGAATGGTTGAAAAAGTTCCGACCGAATGTCGTTATCTACAGATGATAATGGGACAGGTAAAGGGACAATAATATTGACACGACATTGCCCAAGTGCAGCTGCTTTAACAAACACATTTACCCACTGCGAATAATATAATTAAAATACCTCAGAAAGATCAAGAATTCCCTACTAAGTTTCCAAAAAAAAAAAACATAATAGCAATATAGTAGTTTCCTGATGTTGTTCTTCAAGCCTATTTGGTACGGGAACGATCCCATTTGATACATATAAGGTACCTTGAAGAAATTAACTACATATTTATATATACGTAACATAAATCGTAGGCCAACAACCTACCACACCGTATGTACCTATAAGCTCTTTCTTTTTCTCGTTCATTCAGAAGGTCTCATGCCATCAGGGACCAACCAACCAGTCACTATGGTACAACTTGAGTGGATTGCTATAAAAACTGTTTGGCTAATCGTAAGAAGAAACAATTACTGTTCCTGCTACTACTACAAACTACGAATAGTGCCCTAAAGCAAACTAAGATATGTTCAGTTATTGCAAAAAAGAACACAAAAAGGTCAATACTTGCTACGTATTTTGCTCTATAAAATTAGTGAGAAATTAATAATGAAAGGGAAAAAATTTGCCATCATATTCAACATATGGGGAAAAGCAGGAGTTCGTCAGGTGCAAGGATATGTTGTTAAGGTAGTGATACGGGGGATACTGTTAAGGCTCTTATCATTCTATATATACAGGGTTACAGGTTAAGTCGACCTATATCCTTTAAGAGGTTGTAGTTTCTCTCATTTTTAACTGTTTTGACTATGAAAGACCGTATCCCAAACTTAACCGTTTTCAAGTTATTAAACTTTTAAGTTTTTTTATAAAAATTGCCGATTTTTTGTCTATTGTCCCATTTTTGTTGTGTTTGGGCCTCTAATTTATTTATTTTTGGTATCTTTTTAATCCAATTACATCTGTTGATGTTTTTAGGCAGAAAATTATCGATGCGGCAAACGAAATAAGAAGAGAATTAACAATTGGTGTAGTGAAAAGTGGCTTAAGACACAGAATAGGAGTATATGTGCGAAACAAAGGCGGACATGTGAAACATACACTGTAAAATTTCTTTGAAAAGAGTAATAAATGTTATTTTGTATCTATTTGGATTGTTTTATTTTGTTTTCTGACTCAAGTGATACATTTGACGCTTAAGTACCTACCGTTATTTTTTACTACTATCTGGAAGCATTTTATCAAAGTGTTTTTGTAAGATTTCTGATAATATCCTAGCTTGATGTCCAAAAAGTTGAATCGACAATTTTGGAATTTAAAAAAACAAAATGTGCCCGAAATGTGCTACGTAAAAAAAAATTATTCAAAAAACTTAACTTTTATGACAAGGTCCGTTTTATGATGTTTAGTTAGCTCCACAACATCACTTCATTAAAACCAAACCAATTGTGTTGTAATGTGCTCAAGATGTGCTATCATGTGCCATTAAAAAAAAAATATATATACTTGAAAAATTGAATTTTTATTGAGACATCGTTTTTGTGATATTTAGTTAGGTCCGCAAAATCACTTTATCAAAACTAAACTTATAGTGCTGTAATGTGCCCGCAATGTGCTGTTATGTGCCAATATTAAAAAAAATATTTGAATAAAAAGTTTAGATTTTTCGTAAAATGCTGTCTTCATTAATACTTTCTCTACTAGTAATGTTATTACGAAGAAAAATGGAAATTTTACTTTGACAAGAATAGGGAAATTACTTGACTGCATAAATATTTTCATATTGTTTTATTAGAATATATATTTATTACTTAATAATTAGTCATCTTCTATTCTAAGATATATACACATAAATAAGCAAAAATTTCAGTCTCTTTGTCTATGTGTTGTGATAACACTAAAACGGTACCATATGAAAAGTTTATTCCCTACACTAATAGAAAACTACCATTAAATATAAAAAGTTAGTATTAACAATAAAAAAGGTTTAATAACACTTTGTATTGATAATATAAATAATAATACGAATTTTATAGTGTACAATACATTCTATACAATCGTAAACTAATGAAAAGTACAGGTACTTACCTAATTACAAGATGTGCTGCATATCGTGTAAACGAATGTATGGTGATGTTCCATGAACAATATGCGAATACAATGTTAAGCATATTATTATGCTATTTCATTGTACAACATTTATCGATGCGTATAGAAAGTATTAATAAAGACTTAACATTTTACGAAAAATCTAAACTTTTTATTCAAATATTTTTTTTCACATTGGCACATAACAGCACATTGCGGCCACATTACAGCACTATAAGTTTAGTTTTGATAAAGTGATTTTGCGGAGCTAACTAAATATCACAAAAAAGATGTCTCAATAAAAATTAAAATTTTCAAGTAAATATTTTTTTTTTTTAATGGCACATGATAGCACATCTTGAGCACATTACAACACAATAGGTTTGATTTTAATGAAGTGATGTTGTGATGCTAACCAAACATCATAAAAAGGACCTAGTTATAAAAGTTAAGTTTTTTGAATATTTTTTTTTTACGTAGCATATAATAGCACTTTTTGGCACATATTTTTTTTTTAACTCCAAAATTCTTGAGTCAACTTTTTGGGCATCCTAGCTTGTTATACCTTGTTGGATAGCTGAAGAACCATAGATATTTTTAAACACATCTGCAGCAAAACTATCATTGACTTTTTTTAATATTTAAAAAAGAAAAATAATATTTTTTAAGAATTTATTGCCCTTTTTAACTATCAATAATCTACTGCGGCCAATGTGGTTCAGTTACCTGTAATTTTAGTGTTGAAAACAGTAAAGCAACGTATGTATTACAAAAAAAATTGCAAAAACAAATAAATTATAGGCACAAAACACAAAAAAATTGGGTTTATTAGACAAAAAAAATCGGCAATTTTTATAAAAAAAAAACTTCAGTCTTGAAACTTGAAAACGGTTAAGTTTGGGATACGGTCATTCATAGTCAAATCAGTCAGAAATGAGGGAAATTACAACCTCTTAAAGGATATAGGTCGACTTAACCTGTGACCCTGTATGTAACTTTGCAATTTTAAAGTGGTCATTTCTGTAGGTATAAAAAATGATACATTTTGTGAGAATTACGGAAATCGGTCAGCCGATTCAAAAATCTACAGTTGGTCTTACATTTCTAACTCTTTTGAACATATCTACATATTTCCATAATATCTTAATTAGCAATAATGTCTCCGGAGTTGGTGTTATATTGCAGTTTGTGACCCGTTAAATTTATTACCACGGCTACAAACAGTTAGAGGATAGTTCCTAATTTCAATCCTCTCCGTAACCGCCGCGGCCGCAACTCCATCGGGGGCAGTCGTGCGGATGCTCCTCCGTTTTAAGAATTGCCGTTTGCACCCACGTCAGTGCCAGGAACTTCTACATGTGGAACGCTCCAGTGTTAGTTTTGCATTTACTTGAAACAATTTAATTAACTCTTGCGATTATTGCAGCCGCTACAACACTGTAACGAAACTTGATCGTTAATCTCTCATTCTGTTATTTTGGATGAACTGAGTAACTGCAAACATAGTACATAGACAACAACAACAAATCTGTTCGCAAAATCGCTTCTGGAGGAGTTTCTCCGAAATACGAAACGTTCTGGTGTTACTTTATAAAATACCTACAACAAGAGATATTTTGTCTATAAAATATCTAACAAAATATTTTATACTCTCAACTACAAGACCGTTCAAAAATGTCAAGACTAAAAGGACGAAGAAAGGCATTATTTAAATGATACAGATGAAGTTATTTTTTATTTGATGAAGTAACAATTGATATAAGTATCTGTTAAAAATAATTCTTCTTTCTGAATGTCTGATATGCCTAATGAATCATCCATTAGTAATGATATAATCTTCCAAAAATTAGCTTCATTAGATTTTCTTATCGTTTTGCACCCACCCATAATTTTTTTAAAATCTGTTAGGGACTTTTTCCAAAAATTGCATCCATTCAACCTTCCGTTTTGTGATGTGTCTAATCAATTTTCCATGAATAGACATACTGCAATAGCGTAGGTACAAACAAAACTACATACCACTAATAAAAAGGACAAAAACAAATCCTTCTTTGAAACTCAGTGACATTTCCAACAGTCACCGGACAGGACATGAAAGGGCTTTCCAATTTTTCTTTTTTTGATATCGAATTACGTTTTTCGTATCGCGCCAACCAACACAAGCGGTCCGCATATTTTGCAGGTAAAAAATGTCAAAAACGCAAAGCATGACCAACACAGGACCTTTGCCGTCCTATCATTCCAGCGTCACCATGTATCTCATATACAAACAAGCACATCGACGAATAAGCAGAGGTGTACATACAAATGCACATGATATGAAAATTCAAAAGAGAACACACACACATACAAAAAGTTGCTTGATTTGAATTATGCTAACAACCGATTCGACATAGGTACATTCTAGGAAGCACAAAACTTATAGTTTCCTTTTAACAATCTATTGCTTTTTAAAAAAGAAACAGAAAAATCTGTGACTAATGGTTGCAAGTTAAAAGAAGAGTAAGAAAATTCCTTTGGTACAATAAAAGAAGAGATAAAGTGGTAAGGTTCCTTCAAAGCCACGAAGGACTAGCTTTGGACACAACAAAACCATAAGCATATTGATGAAATTCCTTGGTTATAAAAGAAGTTAGAAATCAGGAGATATTGGAAGGATTAGGAGTAGTGTTAATAAGAGTACAAAGGACGAAACAGGTTTCTGGAAGACAGAAGAGATAGAGTAGTAGAATTCTTAAGAAATCATGAAGGATCAGCTTTGGGCACGACAGAAGCAGAAGCACTGTCATCAAAAAAATTGATGAAATTTCTTGGTTATAAAAGAAGCTAGGAATAGGAGATATTAAAAGGATTAGGAGTACAATTATTAAGAGAACAGAGATCGTAATTAAATTAATCAAGAAACAGAAACGATTATACGTATATTTATTATAAAAAAAATAGAGTGGTATTGGACGGATCAGGAATGGTATTAAAAGAACAGAAGACAATATGAATTTCAACAAGGAAAAGAAGAAGTGGGATTCCTTCTGAGTTATGTGGGACAAACTTTGGACCAAATAGAACAAAAACATAGGTAAGGACAGTGTTAAAATTCCGTGGATAGAAAAAGGGTTACAAATCAGGAGATTTGAACGATTAGAAACGGTATTGGAAGCATTCCTTCCTGCCTTAGACATACCTAGAAGGAATAAAGAAGGGCTGACAGTGATCTGGATCATTTTGGTGTTCCTAAACATAGTCAGAAATGTAAGCATTCTTATATTCGGGAATGCGATGACTCAAAAAGGAAATATGTATAAACATCTATATATATGCAAATTGGCCGGAACTGTTATCAATTAGAGTGCGGGACTTATTAATTTTTGAGAAAGCAAAGATTAGGAATCAGAGGTGCGTGACCAAGTCATTTAATACCCTCAAAAACAGATTGTGTTTAGGAATTAATTTAGGGTAAAGTAGATGACATTAAAAAACATATTTTCAAAAATTTTTGTTGAGTTTTTGAGTTTTTAATAAATGAAAGGCTCTGGATGTGTTGTTTTCGTCGTGTGTACAAATATATTTCGTTTTTACTGTGGTCGTACAAAAAGGATTTTAATAGCAAAACGGTAAGTACGTGGTGCATGGTTTTATTGCAGAAAGCGTAACTCTATTAAGAAACAAATCAGTTTTACTTAACGTCTCATTTAGAGTTATAAAACGTTACAAGTTCTCTCTCACAACACACACAGTTACGTATGAAATGCAAAATCGGGACGAGAGTGGAGTAGCAGTAGTGGTATGGGTTTCCACCGGTAGTATCCGTTTACATACACATTCGTATGTAAACTCGAAACGAAACACAAGGCGTATTATGTACGTACATTAAAACATTCCCATAAATGTTCGGATTGCGCAGGCAAAAACAAAAGCCGGTTTTTCGCCGCCGGAATCCGGGGGCGGCAGCGGCTAATCCAATTGTTTTGGACCTGTATTAATTATACCAGTCGATCGAATTCCTCTTTGTGAGCTACCTGGCCAGGTTGTCATTCTCCGCGATCCATTGCTCGGATCCCAGGACTTGGTTTCGACCGTATCAGTAATTAGTTTTTTTTCCTTTCTTTATTTATTTCGTTCTTGTACCGGTACGCTGTGAATGACTGACCGACCGTTGACTGTCCCTTTCCAATAATGTCGTGATCAAAAAAATTGAATAAATATTTAACTTTCTATTTCAGGAAGTTTGACAGCAAAGGCGCCGAGATGTTAACGGGCATCATTACTTTTTTAATCTACAAAAACAAAAATTTGAAACACTCAAGATCACTCCACGCTGTCATACAATACAAAATTTATTTATTTATTTTCCTTTACTCAGTCAATAAACTACTTCAAAAAGCACTTTACATTTGTTTCGATCATCATTTGTAAATTTCCACTCATTATAAATCTAAACCGAATCCAAATTTTGTGTGGCTCTCCTCCGATGATACAACTTTCTGGACTTTGCTGACTATTATAACGTTTAACTAAAGGATAAAGCTAACTAATGCGCTTACTTTCGATATCCAGTATGTTGTCATCCAACAAAATATTTTGATATGTTCCAGTTAGAATCTCGCCATTATCAGTCTTCTTTTCGTTCAAATTTAGACAGATTGAACTGGTTACTTATTGTATAACACTTAAATGACACAAAATCCTGCGTTGCTCATTTTTCTAAAGAGCTTCCTCCCTCTCCACCACCTCTGAGTGCATCTGTGTGGTTGTCGAAACAGTTTATTATATCCCTTCAGTCGTCCAAATGTCACGTAACAAAGTTTCTACCTTTTATATTTGACGTGACTGGTCATACTAAAGAGATATTACACGTGAACAGGCAGTAAGTAGCAGAAAACGAAACAACTTTAAACCTAATTGGTTTTAGGCCCACAAGTTTCTGTAGTATTAGGTACATTTTCTATTTGTTCATGAAATCGACTAAAGGTTTCGTTTCTTCTTCCAAATATATTTAGGTCTAGTAACAAACCAAACCAAACTACTTCAAATAAATCCTGTTAGTTTAGTGCAACTATCTTGGAGGTTCTTGTTTTTATAACGTGGTCGTCACTGGGGTCTGTTGTATGTTTCGCATTTGTTTATTGCGAAATATTTTGCTTCAATTGTACCCTTTCGCTTTTTGGGCAATAAACAAGTTCTTGGAAACCAGGTGTGATTTTGTTAAAGTGCTGCAACTGGGCAACGTTTTCTAGGTGGTAATAATTAAATTTTATTACATACAAACAAGGTACGTATTATACATTATGTTGTGAACGAAGTTCTTTTGTAGTGTATATGCAGTTGGAAGTGACTCTGTTCAAATATGTTCATGCACTTCCTTATCTAGCTTCCCGAGCAGTTTTCTACTTTTCGTGAAACTCGTGTGCAAGTTGAATTATAGTAAATCGCACTGCACGCAACATATCTTTGCCCCAACATAGTTTACCGTAATTGCCGACGTAACCGTTACCGTTTAGGCAAAAAGGTGTAATTAGAGAAGGATTTCTAATAGTCCTTGGAAATACTCGGCCGACAGCACTCGGAGTCCGTGCGTGTAAAAAGTCCTTTCATGTGTGTCAACAAAGACAAATAATCCTTTCTTTAATTTATCTACTTAATTAAACTTATTTCTTCTTCTTATCAAGTACAAAAAAATCGTCTTCCATTAGGACTTCGTATGTAGGTAAATAAGGAGGAACGTATTTTTAGAAATATGTAATTGCAATTTCACCTGCAAGAGTATCTTAACAGGTTTATTGCTTGCGTGCCACGTTAAAGCGCGAGAACAATATTATAAACTTGGAAGGTCGAGTACTTTATTTGGCGATAAATTTAGTAACAATAACAACAGTCTTTTTTTATTATTTTTATGTATTCTGTTGTATCTCAGTTTTGGTAAAAATCAGACAAGATAATAATCCTGGGTTACGTTTCACGAAAATATTTTATTAATCTCTACAAATTTGTTTCAACCCTTGACGGTCATTGTCAAGAGCTACGGCGTTACTAAAGATGTAAATAGTGTACCAGACTTATATAAACGGATTACAGTAGGCAAGAAGAATTTTATGCAGGTAGGTAATGGTTATCTATTTGGAAAATTTTAGAAAATAAAATAGAAGTTAATCCTAAACTAAACCATATGAAAAAATTTGAACTATTAAATATTTTAAAAACTTGCTTAGATCAAAATTATTTCAAATTCGAAGACAATTATTTTAAACAAAATGATGGATTACCTATGGGTTCTCCTTTATCACCTCTCCTTGCAGAAATTTTTATGGCCTCTTTCGAAAATTCACTTTTTAAACTTAACTCTGAACTTATCAAGCTTGTTACCCTTTGGAGACGATATGTGGATGACGTTTTTTGTATTTGGAAGGGAAGCTTAAGACAATTACACAACTTTCTCAAATTATTAAATTCCATAGATTCGAACATTCAATTCACGATGGAAATTGAAACAGACAATAAGTTAAACTTTTTGGATCTTACTTTATACAAAAATAACAAAGAAATTATGTTTGAAATTTATAGAAAACCTACGACAACTGACACGGTAATTCCCTTTGACTCAAATCAATCTTTTAACATCAAAATGGCAGCTTTTAATAGTTTATTACACAGATTAATAAGTTTACCCCTTTCTAAAACCAATTTTGAAAAAGAATTAAAAATTATAAAACAGATTTCCATTAATAACGGGTATAATCCCAACCTAACTGACAAAATGTTAAAAAGTAAACAACGAAAACTCATTGAAATCAAACTTTACAACGGTCTCCTTCCTGATTTAATTCCTGAAAATAAGAAATACGCTTTTATTAACTATGTAAAAGAAGTCGGATACAAAATTAAACACCATCTAATTAAATTACATATTATACCAATTTTAGTCAACAAAATTAATTTAAAAACTCTGTTAGTTAACAACAAAAATAAAATAAATTCAATAGATAAGAGTGGCGTGTACAAATTATACTGTAAAGATTGCACAGCCTTTTATTTGGGACAGACAGGTAGGGCCATAAAAACTCGTCTTAAAGAACATGTGCTTGCCATTCAGAATAAAAAGAATAATACAGGAATAGCTCAACATTGCCTAGATTTCAAACATAACTTAGATATTAATTCAATTGAACTTGTACATTCTGCTCAAAAGGGTCGTAAATTGAGTTTACTTGAATCTCTGGAAATTAAGAAAGCCATTAATAATAATGAAAATATTGTAAATAATCAAATTGAAATGTTCACATTGGATTCTCCGTTGTTATTGGATTTTCCAAATAGATAACCATTACCTACCTGCATAAAATTCTTCTTGCCTACTGTAATCCGTTTATATAAGTCTGGTACACTATTTACATCTTTAGTAACGCCGTATCTCTTGACAATGACCCGCAAGGGTTGAAACAAATTTGTAGAGATTAATAAAATATTTTCGTGAAACGTAACCCAGTTTTTGTTACTCTAAACCCCCTTTTTTGGTATTCAAAATGTTTCACAAAGAATGCGATACGCAATCTATTAACTATAAGATAATAATCTACAATAAATTTGGGTCAGAAATAGAATAATCTAAACCGGCTCCGATGCAAAATAAATAAACATTAGCAGTTAATATGAAAATCAGTTACGTCAAAACTTTATGTTAAATTTAAGTATTTACAAAAATGTTGAAGTTCAGATAAATTAAAAATAAAATGGTTACAATTTTCGACTTTTCAAAGCATGCAATTAGACGTTCTGATTTTTTTATTTTAAGAAACCACAAAACCGTAATAAATTAAACAATTCGTCAGCTCAATCAGATACGTCTTTAGATAAATGAAAACAATGAGTAAGTAAAAAGTCAAAATTTAATAGTTACTGCGGTTTAACTACAACTAATAATAATAATTCAAAATACATAGTTGAAAAAAATGTTGTAGGTACTTAATTAAGCATTAATTATTACCTAATACATAACGTTTTTTTGTAATTACGCTAAAATAATCGACGATACTAGGAATCGAAATCAAATAATTGTTTCATTTCTGATAAAATTAAAGCAATTTGATCGATTTATCGAAACCAATCTGTACAGTTTTGAATTCTAAATGACCACCGAGCAACTAAAAGTTCATTTAGCCATTAGGCTGCTTTGTTACTATAAACTACACGTATCAATTACAAAAAGGTTTATTTTATAACTCTAAGATTAGGACAAAAATTATGCAGATATAACTGGGAAAGAAGGGTGGTATCTACTATTTAAAACGTTAGTAAAAAGTATAGTCTTTTATGGAGTCGAGATATGGGGATGGAAAGAGTATAGAATAGTAGAAAATATTTATTTATAAAAGGTATATAAAATGGATATTGCGTTTAGACAGAAGTACCCCAGACTATATTTTAAGAAGGGAAACAAAATGTGGGAAAATGGTGGAAGATACAAGAAGAAGGGTTGTAAAATATGAAGAAAAATTGGGGGAATTACAGGAAGGCGATTTAAGAAAAGTGATATGGAAGAAAAAGATATTGGGGATCGGGAAAAAAAATAAATATGATGTGGAAAGGGATAAAGCTTTAATAGAAATGGCAATAAGTAAAGAACAAATGGAAGAGTGGAGAGGAAAGGGATTGAATGTTAGTAGGATGGTGGAGAAAAGATGTAATGAAATAGTAAGAGGTGAGGATTTGAGAAAAATATGGGAATCAAGATACGCGAAAGGTATGAGGGAATTTATATGGGTAGAATGGCAAGGGGATGAGGTGCCAGGATATCTAAGAGAAGGAAAAAGTATAGAGATAATAACTAGATTCAGAATGGGGAATAAGTGTAATGCAGGGCCGTAGCTAGAGTCGAATTTGAGGTAGGGCAGCATTGGTTACAGGTAGTGCGGAAGTAAAAAATTGATCATAATTGATCTGCCCTCGAAGCACGGGCTCCTAAATCAATCACCATGTATATGACTGACCTCTAGGTCAGTGATGTACATTCAATAGCTATTCGTAAACAAATAATTTCTGTGACAGAGCATTAGCATGTATCTAAGAACTATTAAATCCTCAATGATGAAGAACAAGCGAACAAGATGGTCGAACTTCCAAATTTGGATGTAGAGATCCACGTCTGAGTGAGAATGAGGTAATAATTAATTGTTGTGTGGGGTGATACGAGTAAATAGATACTACCAAAAATACCATTTAGATCATATTGTTTCTGCAAACTTTGTGCAATATCAGAAGGAATACTGTGGCTAACATTATTAACATGTGTTGACCAACCTGTTGCCATGGACCTAGGAGTAGTGATTGTATTTTGTGCTTCCACCTGTTTTGAGCAGTGAGGTTCTTTATGGTCAATTTCCTCTTCAACTCTTCGTTTTTTTCCAAAGAAAGCCCGTATATCCACCGCGAAATCAATGAATCTTCAATTTATAGCAATAAAAACAACAATTGTAGGTATCGATTTTTTACTAAAACACTTTACCGTACACTTCACTTAACCAAACTACAAACAATCATAAAAAATCTCTAGTTTATGTTTATTTTAGTTTAAAAAGGGATTCTCCGTACCATAGATTGCAATGTAGTCCATATTGCAATATATGCTACGGGGAATCCCCTCTGCATTACAGATATAATTAAATAGACCCATCGCTTCATGTGATGGCGCTTCAAATGCCGTCTATACACAGAACAAAGAATTATTATAATATGAAATGAATGTCACAAACTGTGGTATGTTGCGAAAAGTTTAGATAGTTATCGCTACAATTTTTTTATCTCAAAGTATGCACAAACAGTTTAATTATAATAATTTATCTTGGTTTTTGGTATTTTTAAAGTAGGGCATTATGATTTCAAGGTAGGGCATTGCCCCACAATGCTCCCCCTAGCTACGGCTATGGTGTAATGAGAATAAGTTTTGGATGGAAGAAAGTAAGAGATTGTGTAGAGTATTTGGAGAAAAGAGTGAATCGATGGAGCATATATTAGAAGAAGTAACGGGGAAGAATGAGAGGGAGGAACTTGGAAGGATAATAAATGCGGATGGTAGTGGTCTGGCCCTATTGAAACAATTTTTAAAAAGGAGAGGTGTGGAAAGGGGGGAGGGAAATACAGGAAAAAAATGATTATAAGGGAAGTGCTTAGTTAAAATATATAATGATAAAATTTTATAGGTTGGAAAATAAATTATGTTTCTTTTTTTTTCTTTTGTATGTGGAGATGTACCTATATATAAACTTTTTGTTTCAATAAAGCTCTTATTTATATAACTAAGATAATGTCATAAATCGAAATGAAAATTTCCTGATTTGCGATAAGATTCTAGCAATTTTGAGGAATCTACTGAATTCAATCTGTAAAATTCAAAAATTCTCCACGACCACCAAGCAGCTTAACGTTCATTTAGCCATTACATTGCTTTGTTACGATAAACCGCGCATTAAAAAACATTAAGTTTATAATTCTAAGATAAATCAATAATGGCATGAATCGAAACGAAAATTTCCTGACTTGCAATAAGATTTAAGCAATTTTGGCGGATCTACTGAATTCAATCTGTAAACTTCAAAAATTCTCAACTACCACCAAGCAACTAAACGTTCATTCAGCCGTTGCATTGCTCTGTAACGATTAGTTGACTTAACTAATCGTATTAAATTTTTTTAAACTTTTCAGTTTGCTTGCGATGTATTTGTATTTATATTGAAGTGGAAACATCATGAAGAAGAATTCAATAACAATAGCACTGATACAAGCCATTATTTACCCAATACAAACAATTGGTCCATTCACAAGGATCCACCAGTTGGATGTAAAACAAGCATGGGAATGAGCCTAATTTGATACTACTATTACTGTTTTTATTATTTATTAATGAACAACCTGTTAATAACAACTGCTCATAATAACTAGAGTAAATTTTATTTATGTAGTGTACAATTACATGATAACGATAACAGGTAGGTAGTAATGCATGTCACTCTAGATAAGGTACAATCTATACAAAACCGTGACTCAATCACACGTTGCATCTTCTTTTATGTAAACATTTGCAATTTATCGGTGTAGTGACAGTGAGTCCCTTTATTATATTAAATTACACCTGTAGATACAAGTATCTACAGGAATCTTTAGGCGATACAAATGGGAAATTGTAGAAAAACTAAGAAAAAGAATGCTAAAAAATACTTTCAAGAAGACTCGGGGCTAATCAAAAAAATGGTTACCGGTACCGGAATTGGAACTGAAACTGGAACTGCATGACGCCAAAACATTATTTATTAAAAACTAGAAATTTATCACTTTTATTTATAATTGAAAAATGTTCGCTATCATTGGCAAGACCTAACTACTTGCATATTGCGATTCCAAAAAGAAAACCGCCAGTAGCTTGGAGAGAGAAATTCATTTAGTTATTCAAATAAACAAGAAGTGTTTTAAACCTTTGTTGGGGGCTTTGATTACGATCCAATTAATATACTTAGTTGGCCAATAAACACATGTAAGTATCTACTTAACAATTTCGTCAGTCCTTTTACTCGAATGAGCTGCCATAAGCTGTAATATACGGTGACTACTGTCGCCAAAATTTTACCTAATAAATGTCAAAATCGTAATTGTAATACGGAGAATTTTGTGTTAACGGTACGATAAACATAAACACGAACGAGTTTCATTTTACATAGAACTGATTATGTATTTATATGTAGGTACGTAAGACAAATTAAAAACATAACCTACTTGACCCAACTATCTAAAAAGTGCGAATATGATACACAAGAATAAAAAGAGGTAAAAATTTAATGAATACAAATGGGAAGATTATTACATGTTGCATTTGCATTTTAAAGTGGAAGCACAGGTATAAATAAACAAGTAGATAACTACTATATAAGTAAATATGTACTAATTAGTTAAGGTGAATGCTTAAAATTTTTTACTACGATGAGACTGAATGGTAGGCAATTTTTATCAAAAGGAACTAAATTAAACCATAAACTGAATACATAGTTACCCTCTTAAATTAAAATAAGTGGTAAATACGATTTTCTAAAAATTTAAAGTAGATTTTTTACCTTGTCAGAGTTGATATTGGCTATACATTCTGAAACAGAAAAAAAAAAACTGTTAGGTAATATTTTTTTAAACGTCAATTACGAAAAAAAATTGATACTATTAATTATTTAATTAATCGTTGTATATACAAAGATAAAAAATTTAACTCGACTTACTGGTGCAGAGACAAAATTACATTAACAAATTTTTAAAAGCTAAATTGAGAATTAAAACAGTTAGTAAAAATATTTAATCCTTTGGTGACCAAATGTTCGAACATAAGCTCTACCTCTCACAGCTCAGGGCTCATGAGTTTTTGAAGTACCTCTAGACCCTGTTTAAAAACGTCAATTATATTATCGGAATACAGAGGTCTGCCCAGGAGGCTTTCGCATACAGAGAGTGGCGTACTACATTTAGATCTTTATATTAACTAAAATTTCGCTGGGTATTTGATGAAACATACATACATTTTTAAATCAATGAATAGTTATGTAATTTAAGAAGGTAACTAAATTAAATTAAATTTCCTTTAAATGTTTCAAATATCTATATATTGTAATACCTCTACAATTGTTTCGGCATGTTATGCCCTTTTCAAGAGTAATATTATTACTAAAATTAAATTTATTATACAGTGTTTATATACCTAAAGTTTAAGGGGGAGGGATACAGTAATATATTCCTAAATCTATATAAGGTGTATTTATAAATTATTGTTGGTCATTAACAATATTCTTTTTTATAAGTAACTTTTTAATTTCTAGTTCTAATAAATCTAAACGTTTTCCTTTTTTGGAATTGTGTAACAATTTTACATTTTCTGAATCTATATTATGTTTATGATTAATACAATGAGATGGTAAGCCAGTTGAGTGTTTTAAGTTGGTTATTGAATTTTTGTGTTCATCTATTCTAGTTTTGATATTACGCCCAGACTACCCTATATACAATGCTTTACAATTTTCACAACTTAATTTGTATATTCCTAAAATATATCATAATATCATATACCTATATGTAATTATAAACTCCAAAAATCAGGAATATACAAATTGAATTGTAAACATTGTAACGCATTCTATATAGGGCAGACTGGACGTAATATCAAAACTGGAATAGATGAACACAAAAATTTAATAAGCAACTTAAAACACTCAACTGGCTTAGCATCTCATTGTATTAATAATAAACATAATATAAATTCAGAAAATGTAAAATTGTTACAAAATTCCAAAAAAGGGAAACGTTTAGATTTATTAGAACAATTAGAAATTAAAAAAGCTATTTATAAAAAAGAAAATAACAAACAACAATTTTTAAATACTCCTTTAATAGATTTAAGAATATAAGACTGTATCCCTCCCCCTTAAACTTTAGGTATATAAACATGGCCGTAGCTAGGATAAATTATTATAATTAAACTGTTTGTGCATACTTTGAGATAAAAAAAATTGTAGCGATAGATATCCAAACTTTTCGGAACATACCACAGTTTGTGACATTCATTTCATATTATAATAATTCTTCGTTCTGTGTATAGACGGCATTTAAAGCGCCATCACATGAAGCGATGGGTCTATTTAATTATAATATCTGTAATGCAGAGGGGATTCCCCGTAGTATATATTGCAATATGGGCTATATTGCAATTTATGGTACGGAGAATCCCTTTTTAAACTAAAATAAACATAAACTAGAGATTTTTTATTATTGTTTGTAGTTTGGTTAAGTGAAGTGTACGGTAAAGTGTGTTTTAGTCAAAAATCGATACTATTGTTATTTTTATTGCTATAAATTGAAGATTCATTGATTTCGCGATGGATATACGGGTTTTCTTTGGAAAAAAACGGAGAGTTGAAGAGGAAATTGACCATGAAGAACCTCACTGCTCAAAACAGGTGGAAGCACAAAATTCAATCGCTACTCCTAGGTCCATGGCAACAGGTTGGTCAAAACATGTTGATAATGTTAGCCATAGTATTCCTTCTGATATTGCACAAAGTTTGCAGAAACAATATGATATAAATGGTATTTTTGGTCGTAACTATTTACTCGTATCACCCCACACCACAATTAATTATTACCTCATTCTCACTCAGACTTGGATCTCTACATCCAAATTTGGAAGTTCAACCATCCTGTTCGCTTGTTCTTCATCATTGAGGATTTAATAGTTCTTAGATACATGCTCATGCTCTGTCACAGTAATTATTTGTTTACGAATAGCTATTGAATGTACATCACTGATATACATGGTGATTGATTTAGGAGCCCGTGCTTCGAGGGCAGATCAATTATGATCAATTTTTTACTTCCGCCCTACCTGTAACCAATGCTGCCCTACCTCAAATTCGACTCTAGCTACAGCCCTGTATATAAACACTGTATATTAAATTAAATTTCAGTAATAAGATTACTCTTGAAAAAGGCATAACATGCCGAAACAATTCTAGAGATATTTAAATATATATTTAAAACATTTAAATGCAATTTAATTTAATTTAGTTACCATCTTAAATAATTAAAACGTTTTATAAGGAATCGATCTTAAACTCCATTCGAATAATTATAACGTGTAAATGCATTACAAAAAACTCTAACAAATTTTTCTGTGTGGCAGTATTTTACATCCCCCTTATCGTACTTGCGGATATTTGTTAAGAAATTTATTACTGAGCTATTACGTGCAATTTGCAATACTTATTTACATTCGGTTTGCATTAAAGGATGTCATATAATTTCCATTAGATGCTAATAATCGAAATTATGAACAAAACCTTTAATCTACTTACAATTAAATTTATAATTAATTATACAAGATAATTACCTTAATAAGAAGCAGTATGCTCATTAAAAATCTGCAGTTAGTTTGTTTATCGTTATTTCCAGTCGATTGTTAGTTGCAACATTCTTAATAAAAAATCAGTGGAGTTGAATATTTGCAAGTTTTTCCAAGTATAAATAAAACTGATATAAAAAGGTGTGTCGAGCATCTAGTGATGAGCAAAAAAATTGGTCTTGGTCTTGCGAAAAAGCAAGACCAAGGCCGGGACCAGACGGATTTGAGCAAGACCAAAACCAAGACTGAGTAAACAAGACCAAGACCAAGCCCAAGACTATCCGAGTCTTGGTCTTGGTCTTGCTTTGCTCATCACTACCTGTCTCGTTTCTGATGAGAACTTTACATCAACAAAGTTTGAACAGGGTCTAACATTCTCTACATGACTCAAAGTACAAATATGACATTGAATAAAACATAGAAGACTCTAATCTCGGCATTTTTTTAAATGATCTTTAACTGAAGATGACACCTTGGGTTTTTGTAGAATTTCGTGTTTCATATCAGTTTAATTCCACAGTACCACCTACTCCTTTTCTTGACATTTATTTGTAAGCCGAGAACAATTTTAAATACACCTTGTAGTTTTTATTTATTTTTTTTTTGTCTTAAAGATAGGTATTCGTTAGAAATTGCAATAGATTCGATGATGGTCAGTTTTCTCTGTTTGAGGTTTGACCTTGTTTTCTAGAATTTGTGGAACGGTAATAATTCAACTTTCCCGATATTCGGAAGGAATTGACGTTTGTTCCATTCGATTTCATTTAAGCCCACAAACAACAATGATTAATTTCACTGTTGATAGCCCGATGCGTAGATACAAGTATGTATGTATATGGTAGAGAGCACAAAATAGAGTTAGTTTTAGTTAGTTAGTTAGTTGGTTGGTTGGGTCTGTGTTGTTGCCGATCGGTCGTTGCGTGCTAGATTTAACGGGGTCATTAGTTTTTTGCTTCATTGCACAACGGTGCAAAAATACCGTCATCAACACACGGCCGCGTCCGTCTGTCTGTTTGTCTGTCTATCATCAATCGTCGCCAGACCATTACGGAAAAGGACTGATTTAACTCACGATCAGTTTCGCACCCATCATCAAAGCCAATCGCACAACAATGCCCTCCTTCATCCTTCTTTTCACGCACTTTAATCGATTGGACGATTTACCCGAAAAATACACAGACGATAAATAAAAAGTTATCTGGTTCAACTGAAACGAAACGGTGCGTTATTATTTATCAGACAAAAATAATAATTATATTATTAAGTTGAAGTACCGTATTGTATCTGATGACTGTGGTAATTTAATTTTGATTTGAGGAAAAAATTATCATCACACTAAACTGTTTGTTTATAAGGGAAAAAAGCAATATGCTAGAAAGCTACTAATCTATATCTATAAATGTGCTTGCTTTTAGAAATTAGACTAATGTTTTTGCTGTGTAAATAATAGAAAAATCGAGAGCAAAAGTTTGCCTATAAAGGAAAGAGAAACTCGAGAAGAAATCGACAATAATTAATCTATTTAGACAACAGGACAAATGTATCTATATAATAAAAAGAAATATCATATAAATCGACGACAATCTGAGATTATAGCAAAAATTAATAGAAAAGGAAGTTCCTTAATTGTACGTTTTCGAATTTTATGACCATGGGACGTCCACTAACCAAATGAACTGAAGTCAAACTCGAATGTCAATAAGTCGAACCAAATTGGTTGCCAGTAACATCAACTATGAGAAATACGTGTAGGTAATTTTTAATTGTGATAACTCGATCTCTCGATATTCTATTGCTTGAATATCTTGATAATTCAAAAATAATATTTTTATTTATTTATTCCTTAATAATTAATGTACGATTTTAACGTCTCTGTTTAATAGTGAAGTAGTTCAGTTTTTACGATTGTTTGTTATTTAAACGTATTCTTAAAAAACTTTCTTTTGACCAAAAATTAAATCTTTTAAAAAGTGAAAATTTGTGCACTCAGTGTCGGATTTACACATTTGCAATTCTATACCTTAATTCAGAATCAATTTTTTGTCAATGAAATTGCAACTTTATGGTTGTATTACGTATATTTTTATAAGACTAATCAACAAATATTGATACGAATTCATTAGGATTAAAAATGTAAGAATGTTAAGAAGAACTTTCGTTGAATCGATATTTACAGCTTTTATTCATTACAATATTATCATTATTGTTTTTTTTAATTATCATCATTCTAAGAAATGTATGATATGTATGAAATTCTGTGCAACAATATGCAATTTTTTACGTGTAAATTTATTAAATTTTTATTCTACACTCTAACAGGTTGTTAATATCATCAGAAATATCAATAAAAAAGTATTAATTTTCCACATATATATCTACATATATATTTGTTATTGTTATTTTTAAGCAATATTTTTTCGGATCCCATTTCTCATTGAATAGATATCTATATTTAAGTGGTGAAACATATTACACATTAATTGAATAGTGTGGGTGGACCTAAAGAAAAAATTATGGCAATAATTAATTTAAAAAATAGGTAAAAATACTAAATTTAAAATGTAATACTTAAACGCCATTGGATCATTTAAAAAATTCAAAATCACAATAGTATATTTTATAAATAAGCGTTTAGTAATTTTTATATACAGACGTTAGTGTTTTCAGTATACTGTACCTATTGCACTAAAATATTGTAATTTTTGTTGATTTTTTGAGCCTCGTTTTTTTCCGTGTATAAAATATTTTTTTTATTTCTGTAAGACAAAAAAAAATTGAGCAAAGTTTGCGGCCCCCTAAAATCTGCCACCCTACACTCGAGCCTATTCAGCCTGCTTGTAAATCCGCCGCTGTGTGCACTGAAACTACGTTACCATTTTTTGGGAATTTTAGACACACCTCTACCTTTCATTGACAATCGTAGTACAAGCCTTAACCCCCCTCCCCCTTCCCCCATAAAAGTAACGTAGGCTTTCAGAGAAGAGAAAATTCATTCATTAATTTCATTCTCTCTCCCCCGATCCCCTCCACTTTCTGTCTCTCTCACACTCGCCGCTTAGAATGCATGCACATGTAACGTTGACTAAGAGCCGACCCTCTTACCTCCCCCGCCGTTACTATCCGTAGTTTTTACGAAGACTCCCTCCCTCCCATGAATTGGTAACGTAGTTTATGGACAGCCCCTAACTGGAAGTTTCAAACCCTCCCTTCCATTTAGTGAGATTTTGTAGGATGTATTGGGACTTCATTTTGTCTTTCTCACGCGAGACCTTATCTAAATTTTAATTAAAAGAGAAAACAAATTTAAACAATTCTTTATATTCGAAAGTTGACGCAACATTTTTAACGACCCATTCATTTTACAAGAAACTGAATAAGACTTTACATGATTCCTCCCTCTTTTAATGTCCCCTTAGTATTTCCTCCAGGAGGTGCCAAAGTCGACCAATTTGGTTTTAATTACTGTGGCTTATATATAAAAAAATAAACCAATAATGATTATCGAAAAGTCAATTTCTATACATTCTGAGGTGCTTAAAAAGAACGATCCATGTTTGGGTCGATTGCACGACAGTTAGCTACTTATTTATTTTTTTTGTGTAAGATCCACCTTTTTTTATTAATTAAATAATTTCATTCAAGAGTGTAATTAAATGAAGTAACCATTTGGCAACAATAGCAATCTATCAAACCAAAAGTTGTCAAATAATTGACGATAATATTCTACAATCTTTTGTTTTTAACACAAATAAAAAAAATACCAGTAGTCAAGGTAAAGCCAAAATAAACCGATTTTTGAAGCAGGTACATATTTCATTTTATAATACATACCCAGAATATTTATTTATCTACACGAAAAGTGAGCGATTCGTCATGTTAATGATAAATACTTATTACGTGGGTACTTACAAGATAGGATTCGATTAATTTTCTTTTGTTCATCTTTACAATTACATATGTAATTATTATTAACACGTTCTTATTGTGGTGGACAAATAATAGCAATAATAATAATCTGTTTAATTTTAGTTTATTATTTAAATTAATCGGCTCGCAGGTGTGCGTAAAGATAATAACATAACGTGTAAAATTTTCCATCTGTTCTTGCTGTATCAAGTCGTTTAACATACATAATATAATATTATTACCAAGTGTAATGATTTCATTGTTTGTTCATTATTATTGTGCACTTTCACCAATTTAATGTCTCTATTTGTATTTTTAGTTTCAAAACATTAAACTGATCACCGATTGTAAATTACCCAACTGGTTAATAGCAGCACACCAGGAAACGGGTCCAATATTTATGTATAGCAATTCATTAAAGACATATCAATGTGTCTTAATTGACCTATGTAAATATAATAAACAAAGACATGTGCACAAATACAGATATTTAATTACAGTAGGTACACGGTAGGTACTTTGCTAATAAGTTTCAGAAACGGGAAAGTTTTTATAAGTTCATAATCCTAGGCGGAAACAAATATTCGTTCGATATATTTATTATATCAATGGCCAGTGATGTTCTTACATTTTCAAAAATTATTCTTTTATCGATAATTATGTCCCATTAGATGCTGGTCATTTATTTATGTGGTCACGGAATATTTCCTTTTGATATGCAGCCTTCACACTCACTGTATGATTTATAGTGGTAGGTCGTCTCAATAGATTTAGGTGCCGCCAGTATCGATCGCTTACGAGATTCGTCCACAATAACTTTATACTGTTCAAGATAAGAAAAAAAATACTTGTCCACATTTTTGGGCGTTGTATACTGGATGCAACAAGGACTACTAACCTACAATTAACTAACTTTCTCAGTTCATCATCATTTACATCAATAAATTTAATTTAATAACATCCCCTAGAAGGATCTGTAGAAGGTATTTTGTTGGAAAGTAATTTCTACGCGAAGAGCAAACAGTTCGTTCGGTGGATAGGGGTGGTGATGGCTTGTCTCTGATGCTATTCAGTAAGATCGTCACGTAGGAAAGGATAAGGTGGTCCTTGGTGCTAAATCGCGCGCATGTCAACGTGTCCTTTAAGCAGTTGGATGGACAATGGCGAAGCTATATTGATTTTCAAGGGGGCACAAAGATTTCGCAACTGTATACAAACATGCATGTTACGTACATTTGTACAGATTATGTATATGTAATACGTTTGTTTGCATGCTACTGTCCTTCGTGGAAAAACATCAAAGCGGAATAACTTTGTTGAAGAAAAAAGTTACCCCCGGGACAGTATTAATTGTTTCCTTTGAACTACCTACTATGTCACAGGTGGAATTGTAAAAAGAAGTCTATTTTCACGCAAACATAAAAATTACGCCGCCTTAAGATAACGTGGCATACAGAATACATTTACGTAAGGTTTTATTTAAAAATATTGCAATCAATAAGTCGTCAATTTTCTATATGAAGAAAGCTAGAAAGTCTGATAGCTCAGACATATTCAGGACTATAGTAAGAAATATATAAGACGCATAAACAGGAGTAAAGAGGGGCAAAAACATTAAGTATATTATTGTTCGCAAATATATGTAGCCAGTTAGTGGAATGTTAGCTCATGAGGATAAAAAGTGGTTGAGGTGTGTCCACTTAATCTTTGAACTAACCACTTAAAAATTATAATACATTTTTTTTTTAATATCGTCGAGAATTAAAAACTAATCTTCAACAAAATATTTTTTTGATCTAAATATTTTGATGCCTAAATAAATAATAATTCATAAACGAGTATCCACCACATTATGATCTATTTAAAATATTTAGGGTGGCTTTCAAAATTCTTTGCATTATTACATTTGCCATAATTTTAGGTATTAGAAAAAAATGTATAATATGAAGGTGTTCTTCTTTATTCAACAGATAAATCCTTTCCATCTAGTCATACCTAATAAGAACAAAATCAATCGAATGTACTTTTTAAGTTAAAACAAGTAGCTAAGCGTCAAAGCTAAGGTCACAAAGTGAATTAAAGTGAAAGGTAACCAACAAAGTAGCACTCACATACAACATTAAATAAAATAGACAGGTGGTTGATTAGAAACAAAGAAAGACCTGACGATTTTTGAATCATACAGTAAAGTTTTCTGTTAATTATTAGGTACACATCAACTGGCCTCTTCACTTGCAAATTTTATAATAATTCAACCTGTAAGAGTTTAAAATTCCTTTTGGAATCATTGCCTACAGATACTTAACTTAATATTCCAATTTATATCAAAAATTAAATCTTTAATCTTATTTTTAGGCATTTTTAAATGGGAAGCAGAGATCGTACAAAAATTTCAGAATCGATTTTGGTTTTCTTTGAATTTGAAGGAAGCTTCTCTCAGTTTCAGAATTAGTAGTCGAAGACGAAACGAAATATAATATACGACAAAATTTTATCCTTGTCAGCTTGAGCGTCCTACTTTAACTGCCTGCAGAAGATATGTGAGAATATTGGAGTATTCATTGGAGATAAAATTAAGTACCTTTACATAGTAATAAGAATTTTATAGAAAATGGTAAATAAAAAGAAAAAAAAAGATGAACTACAACATAATTTTCTTCTTTACTTATTGAATCTTTTGAAACAAAAACAATATTAAATAAAATAGACAGGTGGTTGATTAGAAACAAAGAAAAGCCTGAGGATTTTTGAATCATACAGTAAAGTTTTCTGTTTATTATTAGGTACACATCAACTGGCCTCTTCACTTGCAAATTTTATAATAATTCAACCTGTAAGAGTTTAAAATTCCTTTTGAAATCATTGCCTACAGATACTTAACTTAATATTCCAATTTATATCAAAAATTAAATCTTTAATCTTATTTTTAGGCATTTTTGAATGGGAAGCAGAGATCGTACAAAAATTTCAGAATCGATTTTGGTTTTCTTTGAATTTGAAGGAAGTTTCTCTCAGTTTCAGAATTAGTAGTCGAAGACGGAACGAAATATAATATACGACAAAATTTTATCCTTGTCAGCTTGAGCGTCCTACTTTAACTGCCTGCAGAAGATATGTGAGAATATTGGGAGTATTCATTGGAGATAAAATTAAGTACCTTTACATAGTAATAAGAATTTTATAGAAAATGGTAAATAAAAAGAAAAAAAAGATGAACTACAACATAATTTTCTTCTTTACTTATTGAATCTTTTGAAACAAAAACAATATTAAATAAAATAGACAGGTGGTTGATTAGAAACAAAGAAAAGCCTGAGGATTTTTGAATCATACAGTAAAGTTTTCTGTTAATTATTAGGTACACACCAACTGGCCTCTACACTTGCAAATTTAATAATAATTCAACCTGTAAGAGTTTAAAATTTCTTTTGGAATCATTGCCTGCAGATACTTAACTTAGTATTCCAATTTATATCAAAAATTAAACTTTTAATCTTATGTTTAGGTAATATTGAATGGGATGTAGCTTCTCTCAAATTCAGAATTAGTAGTTGAAGACGAAACGAAATATACAATGACAATATTTTTACACTTATTCTCGTCAGCTTAGGCTTCTTTATCTACAGAAGATATGTTAGATTATTGGGAATATTACTTGGAGATAAAATTAAGTACCTTTACAAAATTTTTAAAAGAAACGATGATTTGTTTACACTCATTGATAACTATCAACAACATAATTTTCTCTACTTAGTGAACCTTCTGAAACAAAAATATGTCTCAGAAGTAGGTCAAAACTTATTAAAAGAATATTAAAACGTATGCGCATGGTAATTGTAGCTATTCAAGTAAAAGCATTACCGAAACGATGGAATAATACTGAAATAGGTCAATCAGTGCAGGAGAGTAAACTGGCCTGCCTTACTATAATAAGCTGATCATTGTCTAGGATTTCCTTAGGCCTAATTAAATTTTTACAATTAGTTTATGTAGAGCTTCTGTAATTATCTAATTATTTGTAATTAGTATGTCTTCTCAACTTTTCGCCCCATACCGGGGGTCCATTAAAAATGTACAGTCAAACTTCGATAAATCAAATCAAATTGGTTGGCAACAGCGTCAATTTTTAATTGATAACTCCCATCTCTAGCTTCTATTCCTCAAATATCTTGATAACGCTAAGATAATATTTGCACCAACTTCATTAAGTCGAATTTTCTGTAGGAAGGCTTTAACAGAGGTAGGTACCTACTATGGAATAAGCAGTATGGCAGTTGAGTTTCTACAATTATTTGTCATTAAACAATGGAAAAAGAGACGTTTTTTCTACACTCATTTATCACTACCACCAACATAATTTTTCCATGTTATTGGAACTAAGATACATAACATCTCAAAAGTAGGTCAAATAGTACCTACTGAAAATTGTTATTTGATCGGGGGAGTATAAAGTGGCTCGTCTTAATGTCATAATCACCATCAACATCTAGAATTAATTCCCTTAGAGCTAATTAAATTTTACAATTAGTGTAGGTATGTAAAGCTTCTATCATTATCTAATTAGTGTATTTTCTCAAATTTTCGCCCCGTATTGTGCTTCTTCAAGGATAAACAAATACATAAATTTTTGAACCTGAATTAGTCCCAAGTGGCTTCTTTCTTATTCATTACTCGGTAGTACTAAATTAGTATGTAGCACGTTGTTAATTTTAATTAAAAGATTAAAAATAGTCGCGGAGCTGAATTGCTGTTAACTGTTTCTGCAGATATCTGTTTTTAGCCTAAACAAAAGTTTTCAAGTGTGACACTCCAATATGCAAATTAAGTAGGTAAGCCCATCCAAACAACAAAACTGATCTAACCGGCTCGACTTCGGAAACCACGTAATTAATGACCGGTAAGTCAGCAACAGCTACGACATACACGGACAACGCAACGTGTCGCTTCGTCATCAAAAATAACAATCAGGTCGAGCCAGTCAGTAGAGTATTAGGTATTATATTAGTTATCTCTATCTCTATACGTGATTAATACCGAGCCAAAACACTAAAAACTAATTTGCAAAATAAACATTTATTTCCTGATGTGGGACGCTAAAAATAATAAATAAAAAAATGTCGCTCGACCGGCCAGCGGTCGGTTCATACCGAGTGGGATATCTATAAGTAGAAGTACATACAAGTACAAATAAATTAGGTATTTATTTATGTACGAGTAAGGAAACAGACGACAATTAACTTTACAAGTATCTATCTATCGTTCTATCGTTTCCGTTATTCTTGTTAGGTTATATCACGTTACGTTTCCCAGAAGAAATCATTAAGAAATGCCAAATGAACGAGAGCTGACTGATAATGTTCTAATTATTTTGATTTTCGTTACGGGAAGGAAATACATCATAAAATTTAAAATGCAAATGAAAGGGAAAATTATAAAGGAGTGATCAATAGGTGAGTAAAAATGTTACAAAATTGAATCTGTCAGACAAAATAAATTGATTTGTGAAGGTTTTGGAGTTAATTGAAAAAATATCAGAACACCTCAGATCCTCTGATTTTTACGTCAGGGACTTTCATCTCTGAATAAACGTTCTCCAGGACGATAAGTAAAAATGCAGGATATATATTTATAAAAATACTAGCAGCAATACCGGGCGTTGCTCGAGTAAGAATAACACACGTTTGATGACATTCTAGAATATTCGCTAATTAGAACTATCCAGAACATCCCATAATGATTCAAAACATTCTCTAACTTTTTTTAACATTCTGAAACATTCTTGAATGATCTTCAAGATTCTGGAACAATCTTGAACATTTCCAAATCATTCTGAAATGTTACTTATAATAAAACATTATTTTACTTCTTAGAACATACTTGAACTGCGTGTAACATTCTAAAAAAAATCTGCTTCATTCTCATCCCCACTCCGTGCTGTTTGCTGGGTGAGTAGTGACATCAGTAGACGCCTAGCGGGGATGACTAATCGATTGATATAATAATTGATCAGTTATCGACCACTGATGTGAGAGTTGAAGATTATTACAGTACTAATATCGCTATTAAAAAATGGGGGTTGGTAGTAGAAGGATGAAAATTAAGGGTTATATGTACTTTTTTAATGCCAAATTGAAGGAGTAGTATAAAAGAAAATTTAGAGGGCAAATGTTCTTAATATAGGTGAGAAAAATATATGACAGGGAGAGAGAAAAAAACGCTTGGGATAATAAAAATTACTTAGGGGCAGATGGTAGAAGACAAGGTGATAACATATGGGGGAATTATGTAGAGAACGGGGGGGGGGGATGATTTAAAGAAAATAGAGGGGGTGAACAAATTTTGGTGGAAACATTGGCAGGAGAACCTGTTGTATTTGGAAGGAGGGAGGGGTATAAGCATGATAGCTGATTCAGAACAGGGAACGAATGCAGAGGGTGTAAATTTTGGTAAATTGTGTTATAAATAGGTAGAATATCGGGGGATGTGAGGGAAGAAGGTCGATGGAAGAATGTGTGGAATTGTTGAATGACGAAGGAGGTGGGCTGAGCGTATTAAGGGAAATATTGGGAAGGAAGAAGCGGTGAAAATGTGAAAAAGCTACAGAGATAGGGAGTTTTTGGGGAAGGCCCAGTCGGTCGTAAAGCCTTAAAAATGATTGTTACATATTTTAATTGGGGAGTTCTGGGAAAGGGTTTGCATTAGGGCGGGTTTAAAGGGAGGTGTACATGACCACATGTTTTTGTTATGTTTTGCTCGATGAATTTTTCTGATTGTAATTGTACTTTGTATCAGAATTGATGGTTATTTATGTTTTTTTTTTGTTTATAAATATTTGTTAATAAACCCATTTCTCTTATTACTCCAGAAAAGGGGTACTTTATAAGCCTCCCCTTCCTATAAACGAAGAAAACGAGGAGTAGCCACTAGCTACCCAATTAAAGCCGAAAGAGGGTTCTTTATCCTTGTCAAGGCAAAACAAAAGAAAAAAAAACAGAAAAGACAGGAAGGATGAAAACAATTATTCGGGAATGAAATGATGTCGCAAGGAAGACAAAAATCCCCTGACGGACGTTTTATTGCTGGCCTGGAAGACAGAGAAAAATGTGGTCGCGCATTACCCCAGAAAGTTGATTTAAATAACAATCTTTATTACTCACTCAATTTCACGGAAATTCTATTAGTGTTAAGAACATTCAATTTAGCCCGTAGCGCGGCTCCGGACAGATTACTCTTCCGTGGTAACAAAAAAAAAAAAACAGGAGTAAGAACTGAATTGATCCAATACACAATGTTCTTAACCTCAATCTATATGCTCAACCACAAAATCGCAACAGCTCATTAATTTAAAAAAAAAATGTATTTAACAAAATAAAAAATTCAGTTTAGGGTTGTATTTTGTAGTTCAAAAAAAGACACAGTAACAAAGTTTGAAGGATTGTACGAAATTATTTTACCCTTAAGCATTAACACGATATAAACAATAAAATAATTAATGGTTAGGGTGCTTTAGAACCGTTTCCCGTATTTTCCAATAATAAACTAGTGGATGTATAATTTGTAGTAACAAATAAAAAAAAATAATAAATTCCACAGGCGATCGATACCAGTGGAAGCGAGCTATAAATAATTAGGCAGACAAGGAATTTTCCGGAAATGGTCAGGAATATTCCATGACTATAAAAATACGTTATCAGTTCATGTAAACAATTATTATTAGATAACTAACTGAAGTATTTAACTGTATAAGTTTGTGTTAAATTACGAATAGACGATTTGTTTAAATAATGTATGTACTTATTTAAAATTTAGGTCATACGAAAGGAAATATTTTTTAGTGATTCGTACCACTGTGCTTTAGAAATACAAAAAGATGAGATCCGGGTGGATTCGGAGGCGAAACGTGGCGGTACGACGCGATAGGATGAGCTAGATGAAAAAAAGGAGGAAGGAAGAAAGGAAAAGAAAGCCAGTTGGGAAGTTGCGCGCTAAATTTGTCAGCATGCAACAAGTCGCCAATTTCCGACTCAATAGAATTAAATTATACGCCGGAGAACTCGTCTGATTCCTCGTCGTTTCACTTTTTGATTACGGAATTACATTCGTACACACTTGCTATAATAATATCGTGTTCATTTACCCCTCGCCAATATTCAACCACACAATAAGACACTTATGTACATTATCTATTACTATTGCTATTACAATTACATCTATAGGATCTGAGACAGAATTATTCAAGCTTAAATGGAATATTATCATATGTTAATTTCTATTTATCATTAGTAGACCAGGGTCGATAATTTTTGAAACCAAAAAAAAATTATAGTAGGATGAAACCCATTGGAAAAGGAAGAGAATATAACAGAAATGAAAGGAAAAATGATGTACGGGCGTACTGAGGTCGGGGAGGGGAAGGGGGTGAGATTTAAGGGTAAAAAACGGTTTTGCTTGATTTATGGAAAAACTACACGTCTTATTGAAAAAAGTTAAATGGCAAAGTTGTAGGTAATAAAAAGATCTACAACTTTTGTATTTACAGTTTTGTCACATAACCCAAAAATTTGTGTGAAAAATTCAAATAACCAACTTTTTGGTTTTTTATTTTTATCTTTTACAAAAAAAATTTTTTCTTCACGAAATTTGGTGAAAACACCTATTTATGTCCCAAACACGCTGTAATTTTTTTGATATGATATATTTATTTTTTCGCCTTATTTTTACTTATAATCGAAAAAGCACCCTAATTTTCAATCGAAAATTCTCCCGTCAAACTATCTGCTTTTTTAAAAACGTTGGTGGGCTTTTTCTTCGTTAAAACCTCTACTTTCTAATGGTGTGAAAAATAATATACATTACTATGGTAAGTTTTCTTTTGGGGAAAAGCAAAAAAACGAAGGAAATTTTATCTGAAAAATGTGACCGGGTGCTATTTTTTTTTTTTAGTAAAAAAGTTGGTTTATTAAATTCTAATTACATTTATATCATAGAAAATCTCATAATATATAAATATACATGTAAATCGTTCTATTTGAATTCACATACTTTATACTGATTGCGTTATTCATTATAATATTTTTTAAAACATTAATCTAGTTTTTTTCGTTCTTTCGCATTTCCTGAGAAAACTTACCATAGTAATGTATATTTTTTTACACCATCAGAAAGTAGAGATTTCAACGAAGAAAAAGCCCACCAACGTTTTTAAAAAAGCAGATACTTTGTCGTGAGAATTTTCGATTCAAAATTAGCGTGCTTCTCCGATATTAAGTAAAAATAAGGTGAAAAAATAAATATTTCAAATCAAAAGAATTACAGTGTGTTTAGGACATAAATAGGTAAGTTTTCACCAAATTTCGTGAAAAATAAAATTTTTTGTAAAAGATAAAAATAAAAAACCAAAAATTTGGTTATTTGAATTTTTCACACAAATTTTGAGGTTATGTGACAAAAGTGTAAATACAAAAGTTGTAGATCTTTTTATTACCTACAACTTTGCTTTTTAACTTTTTTCCATAAGACTTGTAGTTTTTACGAAAATCAAGGAAAACCGTTTTTTATCCTTAAAAACTCACCCCCGTCCCCTTCCCGACCTCAGTACGCCCGTAAAATATTTTTCCTTTCATTTCTGTTATATTCTCTTCTTTTTCCAATGGGTTTCATCCTACTATAATTTTTTTGGTTTCAAAGATTAT
The DNA here is from genome assembly GCA_029378335.1 of Agrilus mali. Lineage (NCBI taxonomy): Eukaryota > Metazoa > Arthropoda > Insecta > Coleoptera > Buprestidae > Agrilus > Agrilus mali. The sequence continues at coordinate 8,199,246 of CM055663.1, read as the reverse complement.
TGACCCTGGTCTAATTCCGGGGGGGTTCCTAAAATATTTAGACGTATATAAATAATTCTTTAGTCCCTCCAATCACCACAATTTCTAAAAGAGGAAACCCGATACAGTCTTCCGCCTTATCCTGCGGCTTTGCACTAAAGTATAAAATAGAGAAATTGCCCATAAACCAACAATAGTGCCTAGATATTATTAGTAGCTGGTGGTAATAAAAATGTTTTTCTTTGCGAGATTCACTCTTTGCCTTTGGTACAGTAACACTCATCCATCATTACTGGCTTTAGGATTCATTTACAGTTTATGCACCTTTTTGTTCTCAACTACAACAATTAAAATTACACTCCTCGCAATGACATGTCGCAGGCTTCGAATAGTTCACAAACGAAAACGCAAAAAAAATAGTAGGTAATAACGTCTCGGAAATTAATAACTCTCTAGCTCTATTGTTAGTCCAGGTCTTGTTCATTTTTATCCGAGTTTTAGTGGGCTGTAGTTGTAATAACAATTTAATTGAAACGGCATAATCTTCTACACAATTGGTCATATAACACTAACACAATGAACCATGAAAATGTTACGGCCGCAACCGTTCCGATAAGGGCAAATGCGATTTTACTTTTATTTCTTTAATTTGCAAAAACAAACGCTAAGTGTCGAGATACATCTGCGGTGATGAGTGGCACTTACTCACTGAAGTGAGTAATTAAAAAAAAAAAAAATATTTTCATAGATATGTATATTTCTTATCAATGAATATGAATCAAATCAACGAATGCATTGTTATGAAATTAATTTGTTCTTTGAATAAAAATTAGGTTTTCACGCCTACGTCTAAGAAAATTGTAGGCAAGATATTTTTTTTAGACAGGATCAGATCTATTGAAAATTTGAGAACAACACAAGAGATTTAATTTGATCCTCACTGGTAAATAATATAATTAATATAATTTGGTACAAACACAATTTTTTTTTCACATTTGCCACCTTCTCAGACAGGCCCAAAAGTATATGAATGCAATAAAAGTTAGTGGTATGGAAGCAGTTAATGTTGGGAAAGTGTTCAGGTAATAGGTGCCTAGAATTTATTGGGTACTTATACTGCGCACGTAACGGTAGCAGAGGCACCACAGCCAATAAAATCTAGGCAGCACTTGTACGAGCACCGCCCATCTATCCGACCCTGTGGCCCTCCACCTCCCTAGTCTACAATGAGACTTTATGCTGCAAGCCTACATTTAATGGTCTTTGCATATGCAAATTTTTATCTTATCCTCAAGAAATTTAAAGACGTTTTTTTCGTTCATTAAAAAGGAAAACGAACGTTAACTATAGTGAATTTTTAAATGTGCTCATAAATCAAAAAGCTCATAAAAAATTATGACTCTTCAAAACAACAGTGGAAGAAAATTGTAGGCAAGATATTTTCTTTAGACAGGATCAGATCTATTGAAAATTTGAGAACAACACAAGAGATTTAATTTGATCCTCACTGGTAAATAGAAAAAAACTAAAGCACTAGAATGTTTTAACGAAATTATTGATAATGACTGCTCAGTCGAAACATATGTTGAGTAATCAATAAATTTCGTTAAAACATTTTACTGCTTTTTTTAAAATTTCTATTGAAAAGATGTTTTATCAAAACACGTCCATGTTTTATTTTGGAAACTAAAGCTTTCTGCACGGAATATGGAGCTATCTATAGGTGGACGATAAAAATACTGTGGTTGTAAGAAAACGGTTAAAAATGAACAGGTAGGTTTTTTTTTTTAAGTAGGAGACTAGAGCGCGTTTTGGAAATCAATAAACTGTAGGATAGAAGGATATGAACGAAGTTTATTATAACTTTTGGGTTCCGATGTTAGTGTCCTACTCTTTAATGCAAAGCCGGGGGATAAGGCGGAAGGCCCTTTCAGCCTTCTGTAGGAATCGTGGGAATAGGTGAGTGGTGGTAGTTGGGGGAAGAAAGATGTGACAAACGAAATGAAGACGGAAGAATTAATTGAAAGACTACACGGAGAAAACAATCATGAAAGTATTGCTAGAATTCTAGCAAACATGACTAAAAAATTTGTCAATTATATGGACGACCAGGCGCTGAAGGAGATTTTACTAGAAATGTCAAGTCAATCTACGTTCGGTGTTGAGACTGAATTCTAGTAAAATTGACTTGATTAGAAAACATTTTTTACAGTTCTTATCACTAATTTTACTAAACTATTCTCATTCTAGTATTTTTCTTAACACGATAAAATAATCGAGAGGTAGAGAAAAAAAGTCTAGACTTATTTAGCTTGAATATTCTAATACTAATTATTACGTAAAAAGAATGAAAAATTGTTTTATACCACCAAGTACATTGTATGAGAATTCTAGCATTATTTACTAGAAAAATTTTGCTTGACTTATCAAGTAATAAAATCATGATTATTTTTCTCCGTGTATCTGTGGAATATTACTGCCCCAGCATTTGCCTAAATGATCCAAGGAAACCAGAGAAGAACTTGACCAGGGTAGCTGGCCCCGGAATTGAACCGATGACCTCTAGAATGCTAGCTAAACAATGATCTAGATCAGGGGTATCCAAACTACGGCCCGTGACAACTTAAGACTACTGTCATCAGTTCTGTCCTCTTGTGATAAGTTAAAGAAGAAAACACAGAATGATAATTGCACCGCTCGGTTTTATTTACTTGTTAGGTAAAGCTTAACGACAGAAATGATGACGCAGAAAACTTAAGTATCTAAGCTTAAGCATATTAATAACTAACAAATAATTGAAATGAATCCCACTAAACACCGTTAAAACAAAAAACACTAATGAGATTAATGTAATTATGATTTTCCACCAATAATAGTTTGTAGTTGTAGATCAATTTTACTTGCACCAATTATTAAAAGAGATTTAAGATGCTTATCGGTTAATATTTTGTGTACTTCTACTTCATCTTAGAAAACGTTTTCTCACACAAGTAAGTACATAGTACCAAAAACAGAAAATAACCCACGAGCAAATTATATTATCAAATTGTACCAGTGATGGAAGACTTATAAAATTCCAACAAAGACGAATTTTGATATTTTTTGTTAATCATATCATTGCAATGTAAATCAATAATTTCCATTTGGACTTCCTGAGCCAGGTCTAGAAATAAAATATTTAAGGGCAGAAAAATTAAAACTGTTTTGGCCCTTGAAACATACCTACGTAATAATTTTACCCTAAGGCTTCAAAGTTTGGAGACCCCTGACCTAAACGACTAGACCAGGGATGGTGAACCCTTTTTGATGTCCGTGCCACAAAGTCATAAAAATTCTTTTTTAAATAGGTAACGTGCCACAATAAAATTTCATTCGAAATGTTAGCGTGGTGAAACTATACGTAAGTATAATTAAACAAACAAACAAAAGCAATTCATCTTTAAACAATTTTTTATTAATCAATGTTTTACAAAAAGCAATATGCTAGAAATGTGATTATTAAATTAATTAATGTGATTTTTGTTGCTGTACACAAGATGATACAGATTTAATATCTGGTTCATATTTAGTTAATTTCAACAGTACGCATGCAGAGCTCGACTCATCCGTCATTCTATTCCTATATTTATTTTTTATAAAATTTAATTCTGAAAATAGAGATTCACATGCCCACCACGATGAAAATATTGATAAAATTGCCTTTGCTAATATTTTTAAAGTTTTAAACAATTAAACGTGTCAGGAACTGAATTCCATGTATAGTTAGAATTTCATCTTCTGCAATTTTATTTATTTTATCCAATAATCGATTACTTTCAATAATTTCTAAATCATTTCTTAAATCAACAAATTTTTGGATCTATATGGTACTTGATTGAAATTCAACTAATTCCATTTCTAATTCATTAAAATTTAACCACTCAAGGACTTTTAAATTTAATTTTTCAAATGGTATTGTATCAGGATATAAAATAAATTTTGATTCGAGCGCTGCGACAGCAACAACATTCAAATACCTTAGGAAGGCGAAACTGGATACGCAAAAATTTTTATCTAATGCGCATCTGTATATACTTCGAAATAATTCATGCGATATTTTAGTAATAAAATGTATAATTTGACGGTTCTAGTTAACATACTAAGACAGGTATTCAGTACTACAAATTTATATCATAAACTATAAATTAAGTGTAGATTAATACTTTTTAATTCATTTCTATCAAAAAAGATAACTTAAAAATTTTTTTTGTTTTTGTGCGTGCCATCAAAATTTTCAAACGTGCCACTTGTGGCACGCGTGCCAATGGTTCGCCATCCCTGGACTAGACCATGCCGATCGGTTGAGACATCGAGGGTCAGTTAGAGAATATATAGCTAGAAGTCAAAAGAAAAGAAGGGACGTTCTCGAAAAATTTTATGGGGTTTATAGTTTAGAATACGAAATGTTAGAATATTATTCCCAAGTACTTACATAAAATTAAAGTTTATTGCCTCAAACAAACAATTTTCAGCACAAACACACGAAAAATATATTAAAAATCAAGTAAATTTTTTTTTATATAAAAACACATTCATTCAATTAGGCATTAATGTATGGCACAGATACAAAAACGAGTTTGTTTGGGTTTACGATAATCCTCATACCATCATTTTATCATTCAATACCGAAAATGACTTTCTACGTAAGTAACTAGATAAGTAGGTACTGATCGTGTATGAAAATAGTGAAGCTGCGTCTAAGAAAATAGTACATAAAGAAAGAGGACACCAAGTACTTAAGGTCAATGACCGCGAGCTGTTAATTTGTTCTTATATGTGCCGATTTACATCATTAATAAAATATAACGGTTCACTAATCCTAAAGTGTACACACACGCATACATGCCCATACGTACGGCAGACTACGTACTTTAGACTTATGTATGTGTCAATACACGCACAAATAGACTCTTATGTATACGTAGATATTACCATAGCATAATGCATCACAATCGCATAGAAAAGCTGCCACTTAAGCGATAAAGTGCGTTTACACGTAATAGTGATTTCCATTATTATGGACTATGCTAATATTCTAATTTACATTTATGTATTAACAGAAAACAAAAACGATCATTTCATTAAAATACAGGTAGATACTTATGTTTATCGTTTTGTTTATAAATAATATTTAAAGCGCGTGTTAGTACTGCAGTTTTAACGACCCCTAATATTCAATTTAATAAATAGATAAGGACTGATTTAATTCGATGACTCACACTAAACATTCCATCAAATTTTTATTTGTATGCCACCATAAATAAAATGAATTATAGCTCCACAATTGCTTCTTACGAAATTTTTATATTGAACTAAATAAATATAGGGTGAGGTGACATGGAGCAACCAACCACGTCTTCCTGGGATAAAAAAACGTTGATTTAATCGCATGTATTAATATAACAAATTGTTTTGATTAATAAAAAATGTTTCGTGTGATTTTAATAAAATTTGGTACAAACACAATTTTTTTCTCACATTTGCCACCTTCTCACGGGTAAACGAACTAATTTGATAAATGCGATTAAATGGACTTATTTTGACCCCACGACTTTTGAAACACCCTGTATATCTACAGACCCAAAAGCATATAAATGGAATATAAGTTGGAAGCAGTTAATGTTTGGAAAGTGTTCAGGTAATAGGTGCCTAGAATTTATTGGGTACTTATACTGCGCACGCAACGGTAGCAGAGGCACCACAGCCAATAAAATCTAGGCACCACTTGTACGCGAGCACCGCCCATCTATCCGACCCTGTGGGCCTCCACCTCCCTAGTCTACAAAGAGACTTTATGCTGCAAGCCTACATTTAATGGTCTTTGCATATGCAAATTTTTATCTTATCCTCAGGAAATTTAAAGACGTTTTTTTCGTTCATTAAAAAGGAAAACGAACGTTAACAATAGTGGATTTTAAAATGTACTCATAAACCAGAAAGCTCATAAAAAATTATGACTTTTCAAAACAACAGTAGACCAGTTTAAACAAATATTTAAACAAGACACCACCTGCTACCTTCACCCAATTCAATATTTGTTTGACTTCAGTCACTGCGCCATTTATTTTTAAGTTGTAAACGACGTATTATATCAAGCTTGCTCGACAAAATTTTTGTGAAAATTTTTGGTAAACCCAAAATTAGGCCGACCAAAATTATAGTTTCAAAGTCCAGATATCGGAAAAATAACTGTTTTTCGGAGCTAGGCTTGGGGGTTTAAAAAACGTTTGTAAAGCGAAAAAAACTTTTAGCAAATTTTAAAGGGCTTTTATTAGAAAACCACCACCCTCTAAAAGAAATTGGTAATTAATTATTTTTTACGTTCAAAGAATAACACTGGTTTTTGATAATGTTTAAAAATTCTGCAAACGCTAAAATATTTATGCAAGTACAAAATGACCCTTTATCTTCATAGCACGTGTAGATATACAGTAATTTCCCAAAATTACCAACAATAATGAATATTCATAAATAAATTAATTAATCGACGTAATTTAGCAATAGTTGATTAATTGTCATATAATTATAAATAGCCTCAAAATAATATTAGATACAAATCGGTATCAGTTTCGTTGACGTAATCGTTTGAGTCATTTAATTGCGATAAAATTATCTTGTTTAATCTTAATTCGCTAAACATATTGTTTAACCAGATATTTGCATCGATTAACGTTAAACTATAAACGTCATTGAGCAATATAACGCCATAACGCCACGCTGCGCTAACTATTATCGACGCTAATTATTTATTACGAAACGAATAAATTGTATTAAACTTTTTGAAAACGACCACTGGCCTCTCTTGTCAATTTACACCAGTTTTTTAAATATTTAAACTCAAAAAAAAGAAAATAAGGTCACAATGTTTCCTTTTTAAAATCAAACGAGAGCATAAGAGCAAGTTATTGTCAATGCATCTCCATCTATTGGCCAAGTATTTAAAATACTACAGTTGTAGTAGATGCCTGTAGAAGGCGATAAAGTGGCAATAGCTTACCTGCTGCTACAGAGTAGCTTTAGTTTAACATTCAGTTTATAATTTTATTTATGCAAGTTTCCTAATGTATTTTTGAAAAAACATTAAGCAAATGTAAACTTTGTGGGCTTTTACTGTTGCTGTTTCTGTAAAATTTCAATTAAAAAAGAAAAAAAAATACATTTACAGAAATGTAAAAACTATTTAGAAATCTATCACCTTGACCGATATTTTACAAACGTCACTAAAAAGGAGTTAGAACTTCCTGTTTGTGTTTGTGACAATCTATAATGAAAAGTATTCGTAATCGCGTGGGATCCGATAAAAAAAGAGAAGTACTTTGGTACCTTCACGTTTTAAAATTTCTTTTTATTAATGGACCCATCAACACCGTTTACTGAGGTGAGGTAAATAAAAAAAAATAATAATAAACTGCATTAATTCGAAGCGTGGGCAGTGACAAAAAAATGGTTTCATTGAAGTTTTTTACGTCGTCGTCGAGACGAACACCCGCCTTGAAAACGAAAATAAAAATACATTAGTGCCAAATGAATTGCCAGATAGATACGAAGGTATATTTAGTAGACATTTGGACGTGGAGTTCTTCTCGTTTAACGATAAACAGGATAATAACAATTCACGTGTTGCTTAAACCTTATAAAAACAGGAAAAAATCTGCAATTTCTCTTTTAAAGCTACGTCAAGAAATGAACAAATGCATGCGGAAATCAGAAGACAAAAATTATTGCTGTAGAGGTACAGGTACATTTTGATACGACCAAAGCACTAAATTACCATTTATAGACTTATTTAAGAAATTCACCTCATAATTGGCGCTAACAAACTTTTCAAAACTAGATTTTGCCAACCAAGAGAATGAATTTACTTCAGAACATGGTTCTGAACGCCACCATAACCTTGCCCGTCTCCTCAGCACTTATATTTGCTGTCATAGACATACAGCATCATATTGGGCTGCATTCAATGCTTTGTTTCTGTTGAGGGTCGTAGAAGTTAATTAATTTTTAACATTTCATGTCATAAAGCATCTCATGAGCTACTAATATTAAAAGTTTCATCCTGGACCGGTATGTATTTCTTTACCAAGGTTACAAAACGAGGCATGACAATTTAGATCAACATGGTAAGCGAGAGGGCGAAGGTGTAGACTTTATTGAGCGTAATGCAATGTGTGACCCGGTCATGTGTAACACAATTTAGCCAATGGATATAATTTCGCTTGCACAAGTTGGTACCTAATACAGAACAGAAGCATGTTACAAAACGGCTAAAAGCACAATATATAATATTTTCACCGTAAAAAATGTGCATTCCAATGTTTTATCAGTTAAAAGTACCTATTTACTACCGTCAAACTGACGTAGGGTAGATAGGTCGTGTGATTAAATTTACATTTAAAATTATTTAAATTGAATACCACTAGCACTAACGTACCTATACAATAAATAATGAAATAGTACGAAAAATGTTGCAGGCGATCGATACAGGCGGCACTTTGAGGCGTATAAATTATACAGAAGCATGTGGAAATAACCAGAAATATTTAACAACTGTATGATTAAGTTATCAGTGTCGATATAAACGAAGGAAGCAACCAGTCAGTAACATAACTAAATCGAATGACAACTGCAGTTTTCTGAATTGACTTTATCAAGATGTTTTATCATATCACTAATTTATTTAAGCACTTCAGCAAGCTTCTGTCCTCCAAAATAAATTATTGTTTGAGGAGATTGATGCATTGGTGGAGATTACATTTTGTTTAAACTTTTCATGCAAAAAATATCTACAGGTACAATTAAAAACGAGTGCAAATACTTATACAGTGGATTTCATTTATACCGACTTCGGTTGTAACGACCTTTTGGTTAAAACGACATAACACATAAGTCCCTTGAATATAAGAAGAAAATATGGCTGTAACGACTTCGGATGTAACGTCGATTTCGGGTTTAGCGACTAATTTTAATGAACTATTAATTACAAATGCTAGAAATCTCATACTGCGAGCGAGTCTAAACACAAAACTTTTTAAACTTTTGTTTACATTCACAGATAGTTGTACTTAGTAATTGTTTATAAATGTTAAGGTTGATAAAGTTAAATCTAAGAATCAGTTACTGGATAGATACTTTTCTTGCCTAATTTCTTTCTTTCATTCTTTCTCTCTTTCTTTTTATATAGCAACTTCCGGTTATAGCGACGGAATTTAATGGTCCTTTCATCGTCGTTATAAACGAAATATACGGTAGTTGCTTCAAAAATACAAAGAAACACTTACCATCGGATAACCAAGACGTGTTTCTACATCAACCAAAAGCCCCTGAAACAAAAAAAAAATACAACTAAAACCTTGATTTTATTTTACAAATAGATAGTCAATAGATACTTAGGTAATTAATTATAGAAGAAAAAATATGTTTAGGTATTTATGGCTATTTGAATCAAAAGAACATATTTAACATTTGATAAACAATTAGGTTTTTATATAGGTACTGAACATAGAGACTTACATAGTTAGAAATAAATAATATTTTATATTGTTGTCTACTTTACAATTAGTTACAAAAAAAAAACTATGTATATTCATAATCACGGGCGGCGTGTGTGATATTTCAATTGAACTTTGGTATGTAGTGAATTAAACTGATACAGGTACTGTAAAAAAAATCACCTGCATGGTACGTGGTGGGTAGGTACAAGATTCAATATACAGAAATAAATAAAATTGGAATGTCTGTTTCTGATATTAAAATAAGCGCTTTTTACTAAATGCATACCTATGAATGTATACACGGTACATTAGGTACCTACCAAAATAACATTTTTTACAAATCTTGTCTGTTTGTCCAGCTAATCTCTGAAACGACTGGACCGATTGTGATGGGACTTTCACTGGCAGATAGCTGATGCAATAAGGACTAACTTAATTAATAAATAAATTTCGTTTTCATTACATACAGCAGCTAGTTTATTATAAAATTAAAACGAATTTTTCATTCATTTACGTTTATACACGAAAAAGTTTAGATAGGTATTGGTTCTATAAATACGAGGATGGATCAAATATAAACGAGCCTTTGTTCATAAAACATTTATTTTGAAAATTTTCACAAAAACACAAACTTCTCTATTTGTCACCATATCCCCCTTGTTTGATTATACATTTTTCCCAACGGATTGGTAGTTTTTTCATCTCGTTTTCATAAAAAGAAGCAGGGCGAGAGTCTATCCAGTTGCGCACAAACGCCTCCACATGTTCATCAGTCTGAAATCGCTCGCCTCCTAGTGATTCTTTGAGGGACCCAAACATGTGGAAATCACAAGGGGATAAGTTTGGGCTATATGGATGGTGCTCCGACTGAGTCTAGTGCATTTCACTGATTTGGGCCTGCGTTAAAGCTGCGATGCGAACTTGAACAGCTTTTTGATCTTCATTCAGCAATTTTAGAAATCCCCAGTTTTTCGTTATGATTGTGTGGACACTCCCACAGCTGATGCCGAGTTCAACAGATATCTGAAGCACAGTGGCGTGGTGGTCCCCTTCAATAAGGTTCCTTACGCGTGCAATGTTAACTGGCGATATGCTGGTGCGCGGACGACGAGGATGATTTACATTTTCGACACGATTACGCCCTTCGTTAAATTCTTTGCACCAAACTTTTACCTGTTGCTACGAAAGTGTTTCATTTCCGAACTGTGCTAGCAATCTGCGCAAAATTTCAGCTGGTTTCACGTTTTCACGTGTAAAAACCTTAATAATAATCCGTTGCGCAACGCTGCTATGCATCTCTTTCTCACTCATTGTGATAGCTACTAACCAAGCAAACACAGCAATGCGACGAGTCGCTTCCGTGCCACCTAATATCCCCACTTCAAGTTGCTAACGCCCGTATGCGCCTTGAACAACTATCCGCCGCTCAATTTTAAAAGGCCCGTTTATATTTGATCCGCCCTCGTATATCAATTAAAAACCTCAACTATAATGTTTAAAGTTGTAAAAAAATTACAGTATTTCAATAATTAATCCCCACGTAACAACTCAAAAACAAAAAATTAATAAGTAATAAGATTTTGGATCGATCAAAAATAATAACAGTATTTTTAAAAATAATAAAGAAAAGTAATTATTAAATTTAAAAAAGGTAACGTTACAATATTTGTTTAAGTAACACAAATGAGATGGAGGATTGTCTCTTAATTAAGACCGTTTAAAAATACAATTAAATTTTGTACGCTAATTACGCTGACCCGTCGTTCTTTCACTCTCGTCGTAATTTTATTACCTACATCACGCACCTACTACTACCTACCTATAAATACAAAACGTATAATATAACAGTAAAATATTTTTTCGTATGTAAATGTTTGTTTCGTCCATTCCAAGTGTCAATGTTACTATATATATGTGTATGTACCTATGTATGTATGTAGTTCGAATAGTGAAGTGGAAATCCTTTCACCGGCTCACAACTACTTAAGTAATATACCAACAAGTAACGTAAAACTAAACGAACACAAATAACGGCACTGGATGAAAACGACACTGTCGCCAACATTATCAACTTTTTGGAAGAATTACTAATTTATTAGGTATAACATCAAAATAAACGAAATCGATTTTTTGGGCCGTATTTCAAATTGACCTACAGGCTTCTTATGGCTTGGCTTGCGAGGTTATATTGCTCATGCGCCGTGACGTCACAACAGCACCACGTTTTAACCGAATCAATCTTCATTCGGATCTAAAAGACTTTTTTGTTAAATAAATTAATTCATTAATCGTTATCCATTTTTATTTTCAATATTATTGATTATTAATTCAATTTTTCGCAAGATGTTGTCAATATTTAAATTTAATTCTACTCTCGTTCTCTGCATTAGGGATTTAGTATTGATAAAGTAAAAATCAGCTCGTGTTATCAAGTACTTACTTACACACGAAAATTTAAAACTTGATATCAGGTTACTAAAAATTTAATTCTCTTTTATTTTGCAACATATTTTTTTTTATTACAGCTAGAGCATCATTTTTATTTTAAAGTATTGTGTCAGAATTTAGATAAGAAAATATCGGGCAGGTAACCATTTTTATGATTTCAATAAGATAACCGATAAGGCAAATACTAAATTATCATTTCCTGAATGAAAACGATATATGGCAGGAGTATGAGTATGTTTTTTTAATAAAGTACCTCTAAATAATCTTGAGCTAATCAATATTCTTTAATGCAATATCATTGGGTCAAGAGTTTTCTGAGGATGGAGGATGACTACATTTCAGAAACTGAAACTCGTTTTATGTTAGAATTTTTAAAAAATCGTTTTACCATAGTTGTAATATCCATTTGATTTTCTTATTTAACTTGTTGCATTGAGAAACGATATTTTTTTCGTTTAATTTTTACTGAATCATTCGTTACGCTCACACCGGAAATGCCATAAATGAGCCAAGAAGCTGTTGAATCTCTGACCGTTACAGAAGAAGCAAGAAGAAAGAACTAATAGCTCGTCTCTTTTTCTCTGTCTACTTGTTCCACGAAGGGTCATTATCTACTTCATCTCTCCTGCGTCAGGTCACCGATGACTCATCGGTACACCTGTGTGTGAAAGCTTCGGTCGCTTATAAAAAGGAAGAACAACATTTTAGAAGACCGTTTACCAACACCAACCTTCTCGACTTTTAACAAACATCGACGATTAAATAATCCAACCGAGTGCAACGACGCTCTTTTGTTTTCATTAACACGACCAAAACAATAACATTTTTCTACCAGCGCAACGCAACCCAAAGTAACAAAAAAATTAGCCAATTTAAAATTAAATAAATACTTTTAACTTTTATCTATTTGTTAGATTGTTTCTTCCTGTAAAACTAGAGAACTAATGGATTCAAATGGTGATCATTTTCGAGAAACAGTTTTTTGATGATGGTTGGAAGAACCATGCTTCTGGTAGCTCAGAATCTATGATTTTAATAGTTTCCTCAGAAATAGCACTTTACTGGATTAGAACTGACCAAAATCCTCATCGTTAGAGAGAGAGATCCATGTTCTTAACCCAAAATCATGTTCTTTGAAGCCTCAAGTACTTTGAATTACCAATTATTTTTAAAAGCATTTTGATGAAGGAAATTAAAGTCACCAATTTTGAATGAAACATCTTTATAGGGTAATTCATTCACAAAACCCCAATTGCTTTGGTCTAAAGTCCTGAAACTCTACAACTTCTGAAAGCTCTAAATGGATTTGTAGGAAGCAGAACTAATAAAAATTATATTCTCATCAAAAGGGATTCACGTTTTGAGCTCAAAACCCTGATCCTTGAAACCCGAATAACTTTAAATTATCAATTACTTCGAAAAGCACTGATAAGGAAAATTAAAGCTGCCACTTTTGAATCAACCATTTTTAAATTGTTTTTGGTCTAAGTCCCGAAAGGATTGGAATAGGAATGTACTTAAAAATGATTGCACCTGTTATAATCTAAAGTCTTGGTGGCCTTACTAATGTTTCTAATTATGAAAATAAGTCGACAAATAAATGGATGGGCATAAAGTCGATTACCGCAGAGTTTAAATTTTATTAGTTAAAAGAATTAAGCAGAAACAATGAATGCGAATACTATAAAAGGCCATTTCGTGGTTCGATGGGCGGATCATAAAAGTATTAAATATAGGTACTAGCTATGCCCGCGACTTCGTCCGCGTGGCATAGTGACTTTCGTTAGCATTTTAATTTTTTTTTCTACTATATTTTTATTTTCTGGGCCGTACGCCTTCTTGCCGACGTCATTACACAAAAACTTTCATTCCTTTTTTTCCCCTCTTTAGGGTAAATTTTTTACAGACTTTAAATGTCGTACTTATATCTAATAAAAAGTCTAAAAAATAAGTTTCAAGCCTCTAGCTTTATATCTACTTATCTATCTCTGTACCAAATTCTCATTTAAATCGGTTCAGTAGTTTGGGCGTGATTGCGTAACACACAGACAGACAGAGTTACTTTCGCATTTATAATATTATAGATTAATATAGTTTAATTATAGTTTAAAATTGTTTATATATATCTTAGTATTCAACTACTTTTATTGATCCAAATAAGCAAAACCTCTATAACTTTTTACACTTAAAATTTTAAGTTTCTGGGCCGTAAAGCTTTTTGGACGACGTATTTACACAAAAACTTTCATCGGCTAATTTTATCCCCTTTAGGGTAAAATTTTTACAAACATTGAATGTCGTATTTATTTGTATCTAATTAAAAGCCTAAAAAATAAGTTTCATATCTTTAAAAATTACGGAATTTCCGCACAAAATTTCCTATTTCAACCCCTTACAACCCTTTTTTCGCATTAAAAAGTGGCCTATGTCCTTTCTCAGGCTCTAGACTATCTCTGTACCAAATTTCATTTAAATCAGTTCAGTAAATTTTAGGCGAGATTGTGTAGCATACAGACAGAGTTACTTTCGCATTTATATTCCGCTAATTCATTTCATCGATTTTCCCATGGGAATAAGATATTTTCCCGCAGTAAATCGTAGCCTATGTGTTAATCCAGGGTGTCAGCTAACTCCATACCAAATTTGATTAAAATCGCTCCAGCCGTTTAGATGTGAAGATGTAACAAACATATACACTCACAAACTTTCGCCTTTATAATACCTATTAGTGTAAAGTGTGATTGTTAATTATTAGGTGTTATTATTAAGAGCAGTCATGCTGGAAAAACAACAAAAAAGAAAATTACAACACACCTTCGGGCCAAAAATACTATGCAACTGAACTGTATATGTAACTCATTCGTGAGTCAAAACTTCCATTCAAAAACTGAATTATAGTATAAAAGGTATGCATGTAAGTGTTTATATACGCGAATTAGTGTGCATGTGCAGTATAAAAAGCACTGTGAACCTGCAACACAATAACTTTATTCGAATTTCATTGAAATCTAATCGGCTGGTTTACACATTGCCAGAGATTGTTTACATTAAATAAAATACCAGTCAGACAATATCACCGACGTTTCTCGCGTCTCTATTGTGTTTATTTTGCGGACATAATCAATTACTTTTATTTATTTTATACAAAGTCTACTACATATCTACATTCGTAACGATAAAAATGACAGCATGTCGTGCAAGTTAAACTACTACAAACAATACTTCGTTATTAATTTAAATTTAAAACGTCAAGAGTGATGTTAAAATGTAGATTTTATCGACTATTTACATAAAATCGTGAATTTGGAAAAATTGGCTACAAATTTTGACAAAAAAAATACAATCCCACATTAATTCATAAAAATTAGCATCTATTTTCCTTTTAGGAGCAATATCCCTTTTTCATGGAAACTAGAACAATCCACATCTCTAACTGTTATACATACAAGATTCCTCAACTGCTAATTTGTTTCTAACTAGCCCTTCGTGATATTCTTGTTTATTTTATTCTAAGTAAATCAACCTTATGTTGAAAGTTTGAAATTTTGAACATGCCCCAATATTATCTGTGCCTCATAGCAGGACTTACTTGAAAAGGATCACGTCTATATTTCGACTTCCGCTCATTTGAAACTTTTTGGCAGACCATTGGAACTATACAGGGTTTTTCAAGTTGATGGGCTATTACAAGTATATGAATTAGTAGAAGGAATTCCATTCTGAAACTTGGGCTCATTTGGTTATTGTTTATGCCGCTTCTTTTAAAAATATTTTCAATGTCGATTTACATCCGATTATACCGGAAGTCGACACCAACTTTGTAATTTAAAATGGAATGGTATATTTTTTACGATTAATTCGAATAAAACATGTGATACTAAGGTAAGTTTGATAACCAACTTGTACATCTATGACGATCGGTTTCTGAGTTAATTTAATTTATAGAGTCAAAAAATCGCTACCGCAACCTAAATTATAAAAAATCAAAAAATCATAACTTGCACAAAATACGACTCAAAGTGTTGCTTTGATTGTCGTTAGTTGTCAATTGTCTCTTATTACGCCAAAAGTAATTAAATTATCTATATTTTAAAAATTTTAAATTACTCAAAATTTTTCAAATAAAACAGTAGGGAGTATCTATCTATGTATATGAATCGAAATAGGACGAAAAAAGGAATCGATCGAAAAAATAAAAAATGGTAGGTGCCATTTGAAAAAACGAAGTTATTCGTATTTGAAGTTCTTAAATTTTAGAATTTTATTTTGAACGCCCTGTATAAATTATTTAGTTCAATTTTGTCAAGGCGTTAGCACTAATATTCAGCTATTACTAGTAAAAATTTCAACACTCTGAGTCGTATTTTGTGGAAGTTATGATTTTTTATAGTTTGGGTTACGGTAACGATTTTTTCTCTATAAATTAAATTAACTCAGTAACCGATCGTCATAGGTGTACAAGTTGGTTATCAAACTTACCTTAGAATTACACGTTTTATTCGAATTCAGCGTAAAAATATACCATTCCATTTAAAATAACAAAGTTGGTGTCGACTTCCGGTATAACCGGATGTAAATCGAACTTGAAAATATTTTTAAAAGAAGCGGCATAAACAATAACCAAATGAGCCCAAGTTTCAGAATTGAATTCCTTCTACTAATTCATATACTTGTAATAGCCCATCAACTTGAAGAACACTGTAGGTATATGTATGTAGTTTGAACTGTTATACAGCACTCTCCCATCATCAGCGATTAAAATTATGAATAAATCAAAATTCCCAATAACTAATAAGTAACAGTTTTAATTGTACCAGTTAAAAGAAAAACAAAATGTACAGATACAGTTTTGGGATTTTCCAGTTTGCAAAAGCAGAAACGATAAGATACTAATCCTCATGGTTACTGTGTTTGAAACCTACAAGTATCGCAACATACACTTATGATGGTTAGTAGGGCAATAAAGACCTTATTGAGACATAAAATCCATCTCATACCGAATAGGGACCCTACCAAGCAACCGCCATGGCGGAAGGGAAATATTTAGTATCTAGTACTTGAGTTAAATTATGTGCGTATATTCGTTGGGCAAATGTAGGTATGTACATAAAACTAACAATGAATATCTATCTATTTTAGTTAAGTTATCCTTCAAAATGATGGTCCAGTTTTATGAAACGTTTTATTACCAACCGTTGGTAATGTGTAGTATATCTAGGTACGTACAAAAGAATTTTGAAAAGAGATGATCTCAGAAAATGGAAAAAAACTTACTTACATTGCCGTCTTTACCTTCTAATGTACCTACTTAAAGGAGCTTCTTCCACAAATACTGACAAAAGATCACGTGTGGCAAGTAATTTTTTTGGAGAAGTGATCAGAATCAGAATTTTCAATTATGGCAGATATGCAGTCAATTTTTGAGACCAAGAAAAGTTAAATATTCTGAAGAAAAAGGTTAAATCACATCAGAACTCCATTTGGAGGACCAGAAAATTAGGAGGTATTGAAAAGATTTAAATTGAACTACAACTGAGTTCAAATGAGTTCGATAATACTAAAATGATGAAGTATCAATTTTTAACAAAATTATAACAGTTTATTAACCGGTCACGTTTTGTTGTGGATTTCGGTAGGGTTCCATCCGTTCCATCATCGTTCATGAGATATTGGTCGGTGGCATCGGATGGACATTCACCATCCTTATTCCTACCCAATTATACATATAGTCTCAGCGAGGTAATTTTTACCTGTTCACCGACCGCCGTTATAAATCGGACGATGATTAAACGTGTCAGCGACAGGAGCAACGATACTACAACGGCGGCGGCGCATCGCGGTAACCGGCGTGGCGCTTTGTTTTCCTTTTGTTTATAATGTATCGCAGCCATCTACGGCTGGCTAGGCTCTCTCGCGCCCAAAGAGACAGGGAAAAAACCGGATCAACGTCGACCAGTGGTTGCTTCGACAGTAATCACTGTTGCCAGCTTCACAGCAACATCCCACATCCAAGAAATTCAACGTTATTAGCCTTGATTATAGGAAACAAAACGGATAGAAACGTGGGTCAAATTAGGAAGGCGAAGTCTATAATAAAATGTTCAAGTAGAAGAGTTTCGATTTTACATTTCCGTTGAAATATCAACGACCGAATTGGTAGGAAAACGACTAGAACTTGGGTTAGTCAAATTGGGAAGGCGAAGTCTCCAATAAAATGTTCTATCAATGAGTTGCGGTTCAACATTCTCAGTAAAACAACGAGGACTAAATAAGAAAACACAACGGTGAGAAACTTGGGTCAAATTGGGAAGGCAAAGTCTCTAATAAAATGTTCAAGTAGAAGAGTTTCGATTAAACATTCCCGTTGAAATATCAACGACTGAATTGGGAGCAAAACGGCTAGAACTTGGGTGAGTCAAATTGGGATGGCGAAGTCTCTAATAAAATGTTCTTTTTAAGAGTTACGATTCAACATTCTCTGTAAAACAATGAGGACTACATTGAAAAACTAAACGGCTAGAATCGTGGGTTAAATTGGGAAGGCGAAGTCTTTAATAAAATGTTCTATCGAAGAGTTACGATTCCACATTCTCTGTAAAACAACGAGGACTACATTGAAAAACTAAACGGCTAGAGCCGTGGGTCAAATTGGGAAGGCGAAATCAGTAATAAATTATTCAATCGAAGATCTTTACACCGTTCCCAAAAGACTTTCTTCAGCAAACCAAAGACCAAATGAACCGAACATTCCCTGTCTATCTCGCCTTCCCAAACTGGCCCAACTACCACTTCTTCCAACAGTAAGTATTTGTATTTCTGCATGATTCAAAATCTTTACAAGGAAGATTTGGCATCGTTGACAAGACTGCGAGAAGATAACGTATAGACACGATCGGTCAGTTAGTCGCTAACTTCTTCTTTGCCGTCACCGTAGTCGAACGCGGTCGTAGTGGTCGTTTATTCAAGCGATTCGCTTTTGAATTCACCGCCTCGTGGGAACCACGAACAAAGAACGAACCACTCCCGGCCGGATAGGATGAGCAAATAAACAAAACGGTAGTGGTCAGGTGACTAAGACCCATAAACTTTCTGGGCCTAAATGGGCACCACGACAACAACAGCTTCCTAGTTTTAATCACACTCAATAAATAACCATCATAAAGTGCAACTGCCTCTTTTTAAAAATGATATACTAATAGACACATATTTACAATTTACAACAGTCAATAAGTGGCAAACAACTTTGGCTAAAAGATACATACATAGGTAAAATATTCATAATAGAGAATAGGCATCCATAACGCTCGTTAGGGTCAGTTTGGGAGGGCGATGCTGACAATAAATTCTATTGGACAGAAATATAGCTATAAATGACGACGTAACAGCTCCGATTAATATATGGCAACCTATATAAAGGTAGGTCCGACAGGAATGAGAAAGAGGTCATGATCTGAAACAAATCAGCAGAATAGCTTTTATTTCGTTCAATAATTTACTGCCAACTTCGCCTTCTTAACTTGACTTGACTACACACTGATTCATGGTCATACGTAATAATTGTGACAAACTTTTCAGCGAACAACAATTTCAGTGAAGGTGAGTACAATAGGTATCTATAAGTTCTTTAACAATATGCACTGAAGGAATCACAGAGTAATTTCTATTCATTCCAACAATTTACTGACCATTTTGCCTTCCTAACTTGACTCGAGTACAGATTGGTTCTTGGTCAGGATTTGGGTGGCAATTTTGGACAAATTATCGATTACAATTTGACAACATTATGAGATGAAGAACGATTTGCGTAAGAGAATAAGATTTAAAACAATATGCCCTGAAGGAATCACAAAGTAGTATCCATTTAGTCCAGTAAATTACTGTCAATTTCGCCTTCCTAATTTGACTGGAATACAGTTTGGGTTTTAATTAAAATTTAGGTGGCAATTTTGAATAAATTTTCGATTACAATGTAAAAACCCTATCAGGTGAAAAACGATTTGCGTAAAAGAATAGGATTTACGAAAATATGCACTGAAGGAATCACAGAGTAGTATCCATTTAGTCCAGTAAATTACTGTCCATTTCGCCTTTCTAATTTGACTCGAATACAAATTGCTTCTTGGTCAGGATTTGGGTGGCGATTTTGGACAAACTATCTATTACAATGTGACAACCCTATCGACGAAGAACGATTTGTATGAGTGTGAGTTTATAGAAATGAGATTTACGACAATAGACACTGAAAAAAACAGAGAATAGTTTTCATTCAGTCCAACAATTTACTGTCAATTTCGCCTTACTAATTTGACTGGAATACAGTTTGGGTTTTAATTAAAATTTAGGTGGCAATTTTGAATAAATTTTCGATTACAATGTAAAAACCCTATCAGGTGAAAAACGATTTGCGTAAAAGAATAGGATTTACGAAAATATGCACTGAAGGAATCACAGAGTAGTATCCATTTAGTCCAGTAAATTACTGTCCATTTCGCCTTTCTAATTTGACTCGAATACAAATTGCTTCTTGGTCAGGATTTGGGTGGCGATTTTGGACAAACTATCTATTACAATGTGACAACCCTATCGACGAAGAACGATTTGTATGAGTGTGAGTTTATAGAAATGAGATTTACGACAATAGACACTGAAAAAAACAGAGAATAGTTTTCATTCAGTCCAACAATTTACTGTCAATTTCGCCTTACTAATTTGACTGGAATACAGTTTGGGTTTTAATTAAAATTTAGGTGGCAATTTTGAATAAATTTTCGATTACAATGTAAAAACCCTATCAGGTGAAAAACGATTTGCGTAAAAGAATAGGATTTACGAAAATATGCACTTAAGGAATCACAGAGTAGTATCCATTTAGTCCAGTAAATTACTGTCCATTTCGCCTTTCTAATTTGACTCGAATACAAATTGCTTCTTGGTCAGGATTTGGGTGGCGATTTTGGACAAACTATCTATTACAATGTGACAACCCTATCGACGAAGAACGATTTGTATGAGTGTGGGTTTATAGAAATGAGATTTACGACAATAGACACTGAAAAAAACAGAGAATAGTTTTCATTCAGTCCAACATTTTACTGTCAATTTCGCCTTCCTAATTTGACTGGAATACAGTTTGGTTTTTAATTAAAATTTAGGTGGCGATTTCAAAATAGTTCCATTTAGTCCAAAATTACTGTCAATTTCGCCTTCCTAATTTGACTGGAATACAGTTTGGTTTTTATAAAATTTAGGTGGCATTTTGAATAAATTTCGATTACAATGTAAAAACCCTATCAGGTGAAAAACGATTTGCGTAAAAGAATAGGATTTACGAAAATATGCACTGAAGGAATCACAGAGTAGTATCCAAATTTACTGTCCATTTCGCCTTTCTAATTTGACTCGAATACAAATTGCTTCTTGGTCAGGATTTGGGTGGCGATTTGGACAAACTATCTATTACAATGTGACAACCCTATCGACGAAGAACGATTTGTATGAGTGTGAGTTTATAGAAATGAGATTTACGACAATAGACACTGAAAAAAACAGAGAATAGTTTTCATTCAGTCCAACAATTTACTGTCAATTTCGCCTTCCTAATTTGACTGGAATACAGTTTGGGTTTTAATTAAAATTTAGGTGGCAATTTGAATAAATTTTCGATTACAATGTAAAAACCCTATCAGTGAAAAACGATTTGCGTAAAAGAATAGGATTTACGAAATATGCACTGAAGGAATCACAGAGTAGTATCCATTTAGTCAGTAAATTACTGTCCATTTCGCCTTTCTAATTTGACTCGAATACAAATTGCTTCTTGGTCAGGATTTGGGTGGCGATTTTGGACAAACTATCTATTACAATGTGACAACCCTATCGACGAAGAACGATTTGTATGAGTGTGAGTTTATAGGAATGAAATTTACGACAATAGACACTGAAAAAAACAGAGAATAGTTTTCATTCAGTCCAACAATTTACTGTCAATTTCGCCTTCCTAATTTGACTGGAATACAGTTTGGTTTTTAATTAAAATTTAGGTGGCAATTTTGAATAAATTTTCGATTACAATGTAAAAACCCTATCAGGTGAAAAACGATTTGCGTAAAAGAATAGGATTTACGAAAATATGCACTGAAGGAATCACAGAGTAGTATCCATTTAGTCCAGTAAATTACTGTCCATTTCGCCTTTCTAATTTGACTCGAATACAAATTGCTTCTTGGTCAGGATTTGG
The DNA here is from genome assembly GCA_029378335.1 of Agrilus mali. NCBI lineage: Eukaryota > Metazoa > Arthropoda > Insecta > Coleoptera > Buprestidae > Agrilus > Agrilus mali. The sequence goes on along the minus strand of CM055663.1, from coordinate 8,177,052 downwards.
GTGGCGATTTTGGACAAACTATCTATTACAATGTGACAACCCTATCGACGAAAAACGATTTGTATGAGTGTGAGTTTATAGAAATGAGATTTACGACAATAGACACTGAAAAAAACAGAGAATAGTTTTCATTCAGTCCAACATTTTACTGTCAATTTCGCCTTCCTAATTTGACTGGAATACAGTTTGGTTTTTAATTAAAATTTAGGTGGCGATTTTGAATAAATTATCGATTACAATGTGAAAACCCTATCAGGTGAAAAACGATTTGCGTAAAAGAATAAGATTTACGAAAATATGCACTGAAGGAATCACAGAGTAGTCTTCACTTAGTCTAGTAGTTTACTGTCTATTTCGCCTTCCTAACTTGACTCGAATACAGATTGGTCTTTGGTCAGAATTTGGGTGGCAATTATGGATAAACAAATTATCGATGACAATGTGACAACCCTATCGACGAAGAACGATTTGTATTATGGTGAGTTTATAGGAATGAAATTTACGACAATAGACACTATTAAGTCCAACAATTTACTTCCAATTTCGCCTTCCTAATTTGACTCGAATACAGTTTGGTTCTTGGTCAGGATTTGGGTGGCGATTTTGGACAAATTATTGATTACATGTGACAACCCTATCGACGAAGAACGATTTGTATGAGGGTGAGTTTTATAGGAATGAGATTTACGACGTATTTCCAGAAAGAAAGAGAGAATATTTTTCATTCTGTCTAACAATTTACTATCAATTTCGCCTTCCTAAGTTGACTCGAATACATTTTGGTTTTTGATTAAAATTTAGGTGACGATTCTTCATTCAATCACAATTTGGTTTTTGGTAAGCAAAGAGATTTTGCTCCCGAAGCCGTTAGTTCTCATCAGCACGCCAGAGACCATTGACCGGCCTATTCTTTAAATAAATTATACCATTACATTTCTTGGTATGACTGTACAAACTATGTACGCCCTGTATGAATTGGTAGTTCGGTAAACAATGTTACCTTTGAATCTGTTTTTCCCGCAAAAACGAATGTTGTTTATTTTGCAGTCAATAATACCAAGAGAGAAGATACGTATGTATACAGTTCAGTTCACTGAAACTGTTGTGTTTGTGTTCATTCAAAAACGGTTCGTCAATCGTTTCGAATGATACAACACACACACACTACACAGGTATTGCATAAGCGTTCTAGCTATAATTAACATCCTTTTGAGATCCGTTTGTTTGGTCCGAGTCCGCACAAAATGCAACGTTCGAACGTTAACCAGAATCAGGCAAGCGTATAAATCAGACCGGTATGTTTATTGATTTTGGCGTTAAATTCACTACAGAGCCAGGCTAGGCTGCCAGTGTAGGTTTATATTGTGTGCGAATCCACCAAAGCACTTTTCCGAAGAAAAGCGATTAACGTAATCGAATCAAGAGTTTCCCCTGTTTAACACGTGACTATTTTAATTTGTTGAAACGTCAGGACTTCATCGACATTAACAGAATGTTTGCACGTATCCTCTTTCCCGAAATAGAGAGTTGAAGGAACAAATACTCTTAACCACATAAACTGTTACAAAAACAAAAAAAAATAGTATAATGCAAATTTATTTTTCCAAACGGACTATGTGAGATTTTGTTATTTATTATTTTTCGATTTCTGCAAAGGGTGCCACAATAGAAAATTGTTTTCTTTAACTTCTTCGGTTGTTATTGTTTAAATTTTAATTTTTTTACAATGGTATTTTTTCACAAAAGGTGAGATTTCTTTGTCAAGCAGCAGCTAAAAAGATATTTTCTTGGAAATCCATATAAGTACATAATACAACTGAATAATTAAAGTAATTTAAAGAACAAAAAATTGTTTTTACAACTTTTCCTCGTAGAGTGCCTACCTGGTGACAATAAAAAAAAGCAATTACCCTTGAGTTACCAAACATACGAATTTTAGATTGATATTATTTCAAAAGCGTCAGTCAGAAAGTTCTTGGATTCCTCTCTACAGTTTTTTGAACCTCTCTTTATGGGAAAAAATCTTTTCAATTCAATTTCACATATTTTTTATGAATGCACACTTGTCTGCAGCTTCCCAAAAAACGTTAAATAGGTAACTACTACGAGAAAATTCGTTCAAGTTTTTTTCTAACTAACTAAATTATTAAAAAAGGTCACAGAGGACTGATTAAAAAAGGCGTGGGCAGTTTTAGTTTTATGTGGTTTTAATATGATTACAGCAAGCGACATTCTAGAACCCAATGCTAGTCTGGCTAGCCAAGTAATTACAATTACAACGCCTCCTTGTAATTACAACCTACCTACTGGAAAAACTCGACCATGAAGTAAAGAATATACTTGCTCACACACCACAAATATGATTTATTTTACCCGCGGTAGTTAAAATGTCAATACTCGTAGATAACGTACTGTTATTATGCATTAATGGCGAAAATGTGTGGGCAACAAGGTAAAAGGTAAAATGGTGACTTAACCTATTTACAAATATTTTCTCAATCATAAGGAATCGGAAATTTATGAAATTATAATGCAATTTACAAACAAATGAGTAATTGTATAATAAATAATAGGTTCAAGTAGATATAATATACATATTTGTACCTATGTACATTAAACGTTTTTTAGTTATCGTTGCAAACGACTCACTCTCTATCATGAAACAATTTTCATTTTGTAAAAGCTGAACCTTCCATCACAAGATCCTACTTTTTAATGTAGGTAGGTCCTTTTATGTCCAATTTTCTGTTTATATTGTGTTTGACTGCTTCTCCCGCACTTTACATCAGAAAACGTCCTATATCTCTTTTTCCTCATTGAGTTCTTTAGAATTTTCTGTAGGATAAGAAGTGAACTGAAAACCTCGGAATTAACTAATAACATTATAGAAATTAAGATAACAGTATAATAAGACACTTAGGACATAGAATACAGCTTTTCGGTATGAAATCACACTAATATTATAAAGGCGAAAGTTTGCGAGTGTGAGTGTGTATGTTTGTTACTTCTTCACGTCTAAACGGCTAGAGCGATTTTAATAAAATTTGGTATGGAGTTAGCTGACACCCTGGATTAACACATAGGCTACGTTTTACTGCGGGAAAATATCTTATTCCCATGGGAAAATCGATGAAAATTAATTCGCGGATTATAATAAATGCGAAAGTAACTCTGTCTGTATGTTACACAATCTCGCCTAAAATTTACTGAACCGAGTTAAATGAAATTTGGTACAGAGATAGTCTACAGCATGAGAAAGGACATAGGCTACTTTTTAATGCGAAAAAAGGGTTGTAAGAGGTTGAAATAGGAATGTTTGTGCGGAAATTCCGTAATTTTTAAAAATAGAAGCTTGAAACTTATTTTTTAGGCTTTTGATTAGAAAATAAATAAATAAGACATTCAATGTTTGTAAAAATTTTACCCTAAAGGGGATAAAATCAGCCGATGAAAGTTTTTGTGTAATGACGTCGTCCAAAAACCTTACGGCCCAGAAAATTAAAATATTAAGTGTAAAAAGTTATAAAGGTTTTGTTTATTTGGATCAATAAAAGTAGTTGAATACTAAGCCATATAAACTATTTTAAACAATAATTAAACTATATTAATCTATAATATTATAAATGCGAAAGTAACTCTGTCTGTCTGTGTGTTACGCAATCACGCCCAAACTACTGAACCGATTTAAATGAGAATTTGCTACAGAGATAGATAAGTAGATATAAAGCTAGATGCTTGAAACTTATTTTTTTAGGCTTTTGATTAGATATAAATACGACATTTAATGTTTGTAAAAATTTTACACTAAAGGGGGCAAAAATAAGGAATGAAAGTTTTTGTGTAATGACGTCGGCAAAAAGATTTACGGCCCAGAAAATAAAAATAAAAGAAGAAAAAAAAATTAAATCCTGCTGAAAGTCACTATTCCACGCGGACGAAGTCGCGGGCATAGCTAGTTGTTAATATTTGAATGAATAATATTTCCATCCGGCTCGAAGGACCACCTGTATGAAAACTTTCGTTTTAGATATCAAATTCATCTCGTTTTCTGTACATAACCTTTCCATAAAGTTTATTGCAAATAACAGAACAGACTATTGATAACAAAATAACAAAAAAAATATTTCTTTTAGAACAATTTTAACGTTGAGACAGAAAATCCTTTCATATTTAACATCTTCACAACATATTTCTTCCAGTGTTTAAATACATAAATGTTTTCAAAAATTGTAGCAATCCAAAATTGATTTTTCAAATTTTACATCTCCAAGTCATAAAATCAAATTTAAGGTTGTGTTGTCTATAGCGTTGTGAAAAAAAAAAACTAAGGAGCAGTATTACGGGTGAAATTAAAAAAATTAAACGATTAACAATTAATTCAAAGGTAACCGTATATTAACGCTGCCGGCAAGCCTTTTAATTTCACTTTTTTTTTCTTGTTCCGTACTTTGCACGTTTCATGCGGTCACATGTGTGGTTGTGCAATTTACATAAACGCTTGCAAAATGCACGTTGTTGGTTATTGAAAAAAAAAACGAATAAAAAAATATCAAATGCAGTTAGTAGTTAGTAGTAGCAGTAAGTAGTATACAGAAGCCAGCGATTATCTTATTTATACGGTTTTGCAATCCCCGTTTATTACACTCGGCAACTTCCTTGTTTTCGAGATTTCTCTTATTATTTCTGTGTTCACAGCAGACTCTGTGACACTAATAAATAATAATTCCTAGTAATTACAAACCTATATAATAATCACTTTTAACAATCGCCTACAGGGGCGCACGAAGGCCTTGTAAAAAAAAACAAATACACAGATATAATTGACCAACAAAGCCTGCAGAATTCTGAAAAGAACCAACTCTAAAATCCACGTATATCAAGCTAGCACGACAAAGTTATTTTTCCGATTTTTTACGCACTATAATTTGTCGCTTATTTGTTACCAAATCCAAAAATTTGTCGCTCGTGCTGTTTAGCCATAATCAGCTGGTATGCTAGCTTGATATCAAGCTAACACTACACATAGCGTATCTCGAAAAGGAAATGTCGTAGGATATTACTGTAAAGACCATAATTTGTCTCTAAAAGATGACACATAAAACGAATTTGTCGTTAGTCTTATCTAGCTCATAAGCGAAAAACTGCTTGAAAACCATCAAACAATTAATCAAGGAGTTCTAGTTGTTGCATTTGTTTTAAGAGATCGGATTTATTTACAAAATTTTTTAAATTAGGTTTTCCTTGTTTCCTCCAAGTTATTGGGCAACACGTTACCTTTCGAGAGTTTGATGGCTTTCCAACAGTTTTTCGCTTATCGGCTGGATTAATACTAGCGAAAAATTCGTTGAATGTCTCATCTTTCAGCGACAAATTATGGTCTTGACAGTAATATCCTACGACATTTCCTTTTCGAGATGCGCTATGTGTAGTGCTAGCTTTACATCAAGCTAGCATACCAGCTGATAATGGCTAAATGGCACGAGCGACAAATTTTTGGATTCGGTAACAAATAAGCGACAAATTATAGTGCGTCAAAAATCGGAAAAATAACTTTGTCGTACTAGCTTGATATCTATACGTCTAAAATCCTATCCTTAGAGACGCCTTTGGACTGTGTTGTGCCTAGCAAGCAAAATAACGTCTTTACTTTTAAAACAATTGCGAATGTTCTAAATAAAGAAACATTCGCAGAACAAAATGAGGTAAATATTGGCAAAAACAGCACTGATGACACACGTATTTACATAAATGTAATAAGTACACATGCTGTAAGTACATACACATGACTGTTTTTCTTCGTTAAAGAAGTTTTTCTAGCAAGTAGGTTCACTGACCAACAATTCGCACAATTTATTGCATGTTTTGTTTTATATTCCGAGTAATTATTATTTCCATTTTACTATTTTAGCACCTAATGTAATTTTTCTCGATAATGATTACTCTAATTGAGGGTACGTCGATAAAATAGAATGGTAGGTAAGCATCGAATCGTAAAAAAATCGATTCGATAAAGAAATTATTTTCCAATTACGCAATTCACGTGTGTAATAAGACGAAAGGCCAATTAGCGTTTATAAAACAATATCGCCGTTATACTGTTGTCCGTAGTAATTTAATTATAAAATAATTAAAGTGATTACACACATGAACATAGCAAATATTTATTGTAACCAATGTTAAGTTTATTGTAACATTTTACAATTAATTTCATGCCGTTTTAGCTGCAATCAATTAGTCCCTCGAGATCCTCAAAGTTATAACAAATTTTATTCAGATTTTTTTTAATTTGTTGATTATCCTAATAATAATTATGTTTTGTCTTAATTTAGTTATTATAGAAATTTCACACCGATGTGCTATTTATATTTTGTATTTGTTTTGATATTTGTTTAAACACAAAACATACTAACAATAACGCAAGCAAGCTTCTTATCTATTTAACCTTAAGGACACACGAAAAAAAAAACATTAAATGATGATAATGACGGGGGTCAATGGAAGGAAGAAACAAGATGATTTTACAGTAATAATTAGGATGTAATATATAAAAAGTATAATTGTATTGTCTGTATTTTTTGGGTGGGTACTCGAAATTAGAGTAAATAAAAATAAAAATTTATTATCAAATCAGGGTAAAAAGTATCTAATTATGATTTTTTATAATTTTATTTTATTTAGAGTATCTCTTAATATATGTAGGTAACTGAGTGTATACTTTTAGGTACTATTACCTATTTATTTAAGATAAAAGTAGAGTATCGATAGTTAACCATAATCGTAGATTCTCCCCCTATTTTCAAATACAAATCTAATTAATAAATTTATTAATCAGTAGTTGGTCCTTCGAGCCGGATATGCCAATGTATGTACAGGATCAAAATCAAAGCTTTTATAACCTAAAAAAAGTTTAATTTTGATCCTGCATAGACTTTACAGCCTCTAAAAGCATAGGTATACATGGTCGAACTGGGAATGAAGGGCCCGGGTTGCACTGTGATTTTACAGCCTCTCCACAAGCCTAATAGATTCCAAATATGAAAAAAGTAATTTTTTTTAAATTAGCGGGGTGTTTCCGGAGAAACCATTATTCGAAATTTTCTGTTTCTCTCCAAGCTTAAATAAACAATTTTACACGTAGGTCGTAAGCCTCGAGGTAGGGTGTCTACGCAGGCTAGGGACCCGGCTGGCAAACCCACCTTGACTATATGGCTAGTCCAACCCTGCCTGTATACAGTTAAACCTTTTTAGTTTTTTGTTAACTTAACACCATAATATAAAAGAATTACACTTACACATTCGGCTTGAAGGACCATCTACTGATTGAAAAGTTCAACCCCACTTTTAAGAAGGAAATGACGAGTCGTTAGCACACCTTCTTTAAAATATTACTTCATTATTATTTAAAGTTATTTTAGTTATAACACTCATAAAAATACCAATGCACTTATTAGCTATTTTTAGGGTTCCGCACCTCAAAACGAAAAAGCGGAACCCTTATAGGATCACTTCGTTGTCCGTCCGTCCGTCTGTCAAAACATTTTTTCTCAGGAATGCGTGGAGCTATCAAGCTAAAATTTATACTAAATATTTTGGTCTATTGTCCCTTGGAGCGGTGAAAAAATAAAACTTCTAAGCAATCAAAAGATACAGCCGTTTATGCCGCAAATTTTCGAATCAAAACCTACAGGATACTTCCCGTGAACTCAGAATCTTGAAATTTGGTACGAAGCAACGTCTTATAGCACAGATAAAGGAAAACTGCGAAAACCGTACATTTTTAGTTACATCATATAATAAAAATATTTTTAATAATTTTAAAGTAACTACCCCTTTCCTCATGAACACGTAGAGGTATTAAATTGAAATTCATATCAAATACTCAGGTCTATAATACCTTTAGGCTGTAACAAAATCAAACTTCTATGTCAACGCAATCAAAAGAAACAGCAATTTAAGCCGCATATTTTCAAACTCGCAAGGGAATCAAAACCTAAAGGGTACTTCAAGTCGATTTAGAATCTTGAAATTTGGGTTGAAGCAATGTTTTATAGCACATATAAAGGAAAAATTCCGAAAACCTTAAATTTTTAGTTACATCACATATATACAGGTTTGTACGGAACCCTCGGTGCGCGAGTTCGACTCGCACTTGGCCGGTATTTTTTTTAAATCTAGTCATTTGTTAATAATGGTTAATTACCAATTATAAATAATGGAAGCAACTTTTTAACGTTAATTATCATAAGTATAATGTGTCACTATTTTAATACTTAAGACTAGTCGGTCAAGTTTAAATTCAGCTTTTAAAAATACTATAAAAGACAACATTTTATCCATGTGTGCATGTAATACTCGTACGTACGTACATACACACGCCTACGAATATATTTGCTATTACTAACACGGTCGTAATTCGTTTAATTAGTTAATTCCATGTAACTAGATAACAACGAATTACAATTCAGTGCCAATTCTCGTATCACACAAACCAACCTACAACACTTTTGTGTTTTATATACAATTATACAAACATAATCAGTTGACATATACGTGTAAAAAAAGAACAGATACTAAGTCAATTCAATTGTCAGTTTCTTTCAACATAAACGTTGCGAAAACGATTTGGTGAGTGAAAGGACTTTTACAAATAAACCGAAAAATATTCCGGAAAAGTTTTTGTGTGTTTAATAGCACAATTATACAGTTATTTTACAGGGTGTTCCAGCAACGACAGAATCAAATGTAAAATTTTTAATAAATACCTAATGAAGGAGATTCAATTTTTAAACATGAGAAGTAACGTAAACCTTTTGAAAAAGGTTCCCTGATTGCAGTGATCCGTTAATACAGTCGAACTTCGTTAATTCGAATCACCATGTAACGCAAAAGAACTTCAAGGTATCGAGACTTACTGAGAGTTATTCAATAGCTAATTTTATAGGCAAAAATCTTAGTTTAAGAATAAAAATTTAAAGGCAACTCCCCGTTTGATGTATAAATTAATAAATAATAATATATATACATATGTATGTGCCTACTTTTTTTTGTAAATGAGCATTTATGTGTTTATTTCATGTAACAGATAGATAAATAGATGGATAGGTACATATGGGCCATTTCTTTTTAAGTGCACCACTTTCCACTTTTATCTATATTAGACTAGCTATGCCCGCGACTTCGACCGCGTGGAATAGTGACTTTCGGCAGCATTTAAATTTTTTTTTCTTCTACGACGTCATTACACAAAAACTTTCATTCCTTATTTTTGCCTCTTTTAGGGTAAAATTTTTACAAACTTTAAATGTCGTGTTTATATCTAATCAATAGCGTAAAAAATAAGTTTCAAGCCTCTAGCTTTATATCTACTTATCTATCTCTGTACCAAATTCTCATTTAAATTGGTTCAGTAGTTTGGGCGTGATTGCGTAACACACAGACAGACAGTTACTTTCGCATTTATAATATTATAGATTAATATAGTTTAATTACAGTTTAAAATAGTTTATATAGCTTAGTATTCAACTACTTTTATTGATCTAAATAAACAAAACCTCTATAACTTTTTACACTGAATATTTTAATTTTCTGGGCCGTAAGCTTTTTGGACGACGTCATTACACAAAAACTTTCATCGGCTTCTATCTTTAAAAATTACGGAATTTCCGCACAAACTTTCCTATTTCAACCCCTTAGAACCCTTTTTTCGCATTAAAAAGTAGCCTATGTCCTTTCTCAGGCTCTAGACTATCTCTGTACCAAATTTCATTTAAATCGGTTCAGTAAATTTTAGGCGAGATTGTGTAGCATAGAGACAGAGTTACTTTCGCATTTATAATATTCCGCGAATTCATTTTCATCAATTTTCCCATGGGAATAAGATATTTTCCCGCAGTAAAACGTAGCGTATGTGTTAATCCAGGGTGTCAGCTAACTCCATACCAAATTTTATTAAAATCGTTCCAGCCGTTTAAACGTGAAGAAGTAACAAACATACACACTCACAGACTCATAAACTTTCGCCTTTATAATATTAGTGTTTTAACAAAATTTTTAAAGTAACTACGTTTTGATAACAAATAATCGTAGAAACTGAATTGTCACTGCTTAATTTATATATTAAAAAGAAATGTTAAAGCCGTATATTACCTATTAAGGGATCCTCTAGAAAATTCGATTTATCGAAGTTGGCGCGAGTTATAAAGATATTCGAGTAATAGAAGTTCTAGTTATTATAAAAATTACACCTGTTTCTCACAGTTGATTTTATTGGCAATTCGGTTCGACTTATTAAAAATCCCATTTATCGACGCTCAAGTTATCGATGTTTGACTGTATTTATTTAAGTTATTATTATTAATTCAATTTTATGACTCCTCATAGAAGGTTAAACTAACTGTCTGCATCATGAATCGATCAATTTTATTATGTGAACAATAACAATAAAATATATAAAGCATTAATTGCTTCAAGAATAGGCGGAGCTTGTCTGCATTGAATGCAGCTCAATTAACAGCCCAATTAGGCTCATTTTCCTTCGAAAATTATGTTGAGTACAAATGGGAACAGAACGATGGACACAAACGTAAAAGTACAACCTTTTTTCTAGAGCTCTTATAGATATCGAGTTCATTTGAAAGTATATGTACTTAGTTACTTCTTTAAAATATTTTATTCTTGTCCCAGTCAATAAAGCAAAAATTAATGCAAAGTGAGAGAATACTTTGTTTTCTGCTATCTTGTGGAATTCCCGACTTAATTTTATCGATTTTATTAATTATAAACGACATTATTTATAAAATATTTGTTACTATCAACACATATATCTAAAATGTATATAGCCAGGATGTAATTTGTAATACTTATCTATAAGAACAGTATTTTACAATTATAACTGGTCCCAACATACAAGATAAAAGAAAACATAAATTGTAACAAAAACAATAATTCTAATGGTGTAGGTACATTAAATAATTATTAAAATACTTAATATAATTAATTCAATAAAAATTATTTCAATAACTTCAACAAATCGATCAAAATTCGTTGGCAATAAAATCAAGAGAAATGCGTGTAATTTTTACTTGATAACTCGAAGTCTCAAACTTCTATTACTCGCTCGAATATCTTGATAACTCGAAGGGAACATTTGGCGCCAAATTCGATAAGTCGAATGTACCTACGATGATTTTAACGTTTATTTTGAATAATTATCGATCCTCTCCCTATTTTCAAATACAGGGGGCTAAATCAAAGCTTTCTCAAAAGTTGTGTTGAAGAGATCTAATTGTCAAATTTTTTAATCAGTAGGTGGTCCTTCGAGCCGGATATGCAAATGTACCTATTTTTTTATTTTTTTATGATTTAAGTTGCATCATAGATCATGTCTTTTGCTGAACCGAGCCAACAAAAAACTAAAGAAGGTTTAACTGTTTGTACAGGATCACACTTAAAGCTTTTATAACCTAAAAAACTTTGATTTTGATCCTGGATAGCTTTTATAACAACTAAAAGCATTAATTTTGGTCTTGTATAGACAGTTAAACATTTTTAGTTTTTACTTGGCCACCATAAAATTAAAGAATACACTTGCTTGTCCGGCTCGAAGGACCATCTACTGATTAAAAAGTTCGACTCCGCATATATACGTGCATGTATTGTTATTCAATGAATAAAAATCTCCAAACCAACCAAAAAGTTTATACAGTTATTCTTATTACTTTTTATTTTTTTTTTATATATTATTATTATATTACTTTTTAAATAAGTTGTTTGTATGTAAGTTCTGATTTTTCCCAAATGTGACACATCGACGTCTCTCTCGCAAGATGCACCAACAACATTTACAAATATAGAACCGATGACGAGTAACGGCGACGTCCGTCGCGTACCGACGCCGATGTTCCATCGCATTATATGAGATCGTCGTGAACGACTTTATCACTACAAAAAGACGAGCAGCATACGTGAACGTCCTGGAAAGTGGACAATAATAGACGCTTCGAAATAGACCGACGGCGACGCCGACGCTAGCGGCGTCTTCGACTAAAAAACTCATAGCAAAGGCGACGAAACACCTCGGAAACAAGTCAGTATGCAAGAAGGAAATTAATAAAATTATGTCGGATTATGATGTGGGCACCTATTTCCATGTTCCACTTTTAATATCTGAATTCTGACAATGCAACGAGGGGTGAACGTGCATCAAGCTAGCACGACAAAATTATTTTTCTGATTTCTGACTTGCACTATAATTTGTCGCTAATTTGTTACCAAATCCAAAAATTTGTCGCTCGTGCCGTTTAGCCATAAATCAAGCTATCACTACACATAGCGTATCTCGAAAAGGAAATGTCGTAGGATATTACTGTAAAGACCATAATTTGTCGCTGAAAGATGACACATTCAACGGATTTGTTGCTAGTCTTATCTTCAGCTGATAATCGAAAAACTGCTGTCAGAAATCAGAAAAATAACTTTGTCATGGTAGCTTGATATACGTGAGGAGTGAGCTGGATTCAATTCAGCTCACTGATAGCAACGCACTCACCTAGAGACTCGAAAAACTCATACATTTAAAAATTAATTTTGTTGAATTTCTGGGAACTGAAGCCAAACAAAATGCAAACTGGATCCCGCCCATTCGTTTCTTACCATACCATAAGTTAAATGAATGTATAACAATAAGCCTGGTCGAGTTGATAGAAATCGCTTTAAATTTATAATACGCTGCATTTCAGGCGAAAGTAAAACTCGATAATATATAAGTCCCGTAACGCCCCTTAAAACAAACGGCAATGTTTAATTTAAGTAACGCAACCTACCCGAACCGGTAAATGTCATACGCTTGATCTTTATCGACTTATACAAATTTCGCATGTCGGACAAAGCATACAAATCTATCTGACTTAGTAACAGGCATAACTTGCCAATTGTTTTTGTTTTGTAACTGTCGGAAAGACTTGCCCACTTATACTCTATTATAACAATAACAATAATTTATTAATCCTATATTAAGTTGTTTGCAAGAAGAAAACAACTCAATTTTAATAAAATTACAGAATACATACTTCTGTATCATATAACTTGAAACAGATTTCGTTTCTAAATCCGGCTCGAAGGACCACGTACTAATCTAAATACATACCTATATAAAATGCTAATGTTCGTACGTAAAGACAGGGTTTTTTCTATCCCTACCTACTCCAATCAACTTCCTGTTGGGGTGGTAAATACCCCTTGGTCTCCAAGTGGGAGTAAGGGAGTTTGGTCGCGGTGGGTGGTTGTAGGTGGTAGAAAGGTGAAAAGAAATATTTCTGTCCTTTTTTAAGTCATAAGGACTTCCGGAAAGATCTCAAAATTTCTGAAATGATCTAAAAAATTCTAAAATGAGCGCAAACTGTTATTATCGACATAGAATGTTCGAGAAAGTTCCAAAAATTACTTAAATGAAAGTGTACATCTAAATATTCTAGTAATCTGGTATTACATATTTCGATGTTCGATGATAGGTATATAAATCAATATTCAGTGACTTTTTGTCAGTTAAATTGTGTTTGTAGTCGAGTGAAGATCAATTGGAAACAAGAGCGAACAGTGACCAAAAAATTTTAAGTGATTTTGACAAATGGAAAATAATAGACCATTTGAATGTTCTAGAGTGTTCTAATATAGATAATATAATATGTAAATAAAACATAAATTTTCCATTTACTAAGCTGTTTCTTAAAATTATTTCACCGTATGTTTAATGGCCGAATAAGTCTCTCAATATCTCCGTTATCTATGATATAAATCTATATCTACGTTAAAAAATAGATCCTTACATATTTTTTATACCATTAAACATGTGATGTATTTTAACCCGAGCCACGCCAGGTTTCACTGCCAGTTATTTTCTAACAAATTATAGAAGAGAACACTCAAAAAGAAGCAATCTTCGGCAAATTTAAAGGATTATATTTTAGCACTCATTGTACTCTATTTAAGAATTCAACAGGATAAAGGTGGAGTATAGATACACATTCGGCTCGAGGGACCATCATATAAAGATTACTTGTTAGTAAAATAAAGAATAAGAAATCCTAAGCTGAATCCTTGAGCATTAAACAAAATAGTGCTTAAAGAATTGAATCATTGCCGAATCAAAATGATAAAAATTACGATCCTATTTAAGGATTTTAAAAGGATAAATGTGCATATCCGGCTCGGGGGACCATTAGATAATGATGAAATAAATTCCAGAAACTTCAAACTAAATCTTTGAGGATAAAACAAAAGAATGTCCAAGGAAGTAAATCATAGCCAAGTTGAAATGATAAAATTTATGGTCCTATTTAAGGATTTGAATGGATAAATGTGGAACATACGTAGACGTTCAACTTGAGAGACAGTCATGTAATGAGTATCTGTTGGTAAATTAAAGAACTAGAAATCTTAACTGAACCTCTAAGGAGGAATTAAAAGATTGCTTAAATTCGAGTGCAGAATTACATACATTTGTCGCCTCAAATCTGCAGGTAGATAACATTGTTTAGAAGAGAAATATCCGGCTTGGAGGACCATCAATTAATGATGTTCAGTGCACATCCGGCTCGAAGGACCATGTCAGTAAATTAAAGAAGTAGGTCTTCTCAATCGAATCTTTGAGAACGAACTATAAATAGAAGTCCTTAAGAAAGTAAATCATGGATAATTGAAATTTTTTAATACAGTAAAGAAGTATGAATTTGTATTGTAAAGTATTTTTCTACTCGATCTCGCGAATGGGTAGTAGATAGTGGTGGTTGAGGCTGGATGAAAGTTTGTTATTTTTCGTTATTTTTCACACGACGAGAACTATATTTAGGTAAGATTTATTGAGCTAGAGTCCACGAGAATTGTGTTTTATTATTTTGAGTACGCTCACCATCATCCGACCGAATTCGACGTCACGTCGCGTCGGCTGCAACAAGACGAAGAAGAGAAGAGCATACCGACAACACAACCGAAAGCAAAGGGAAGCCGATGTAAAAGAAAAAGAAACCGACATGAAAGCAAATAGACGATGAAGAAGAAGTAGAAGAAGAAGAAGATTAAAACAGACGGCGAAAGGAATCTTAGGCGTTCAAGATCGTTCGCTATGCAGTGCTGAAGACATTCTTCTCAGTAAAATACCTACGACGAATTGTCAAAGCGGACGAATTTTACGCAGGAATAGCTCTCTAGCTAGCTGCCTGCTTTAGACTCGGCTTGCCTTCTTCGCTAGTGAAATATTGTTGTCGCCCGCCTATCGTTGTCGAGTCGCGCTTTTCGATGGTTACAATTAACTGGACGACTCGACGACTCAACGATTTACGGGACGACTGCAATCAAGGAAAACGGACGGACAAACGAACGGATGCAGAAACAAACGGGAACTGTCTGCAATCTCTTCTTATTTAACGATTTGTTACGTCTTAATGCGACGTCTATTGCTAGATTGAATTCGTTTTTATGCGATAAGAGAAACGATCCGTTGACGAACAACAATTAAGAATTTTCATGATAAAAAATATTAAATATCTGTAAGCAATAACAAGAAAACTCTAGGGCCAATCTGTAATACGACCCTTATAAGTGTTTTTTGATCCTTGAAGCCTTAAATGGGTATTAAAATTCAAGGACTTCGAATTGCCAATTACATCAAAAAGTACTATTAAATTCAAAGGGATTGAATTATGTATATCAAACGCTTAAGGCCCTTTTCATGATTTTTGACTTTTATTCAAGCTCTTTGAAGGGACTTTAAAACACTTAAAATTTGTTCAAGCTTATTGAAAGGACCTTAAACATTTTAAAAAGGCTTTCAAACACTTTAAAAAAAGTGCAAGCTACGTCAAAGGACCAAGAAGCTACTTAAAAGTGTCAAGCTAATTTAAAGGCCTTCAAGCACTTTAAAATGACATCAAGCTACTTAAAAGAGCATCAAGTTCATTGAAAGGATTTCAAACACTGAGGACTTCGAGGTACTTAAAAGTATTTAAAACTACTTAAAAGAACTTCAAACTCATTGAAAGGCCTTTAAGCACTTTAAACGGGCTTCAAGTTCATTGAAAGGCTTTCAAACATTTTAAACAGAGTGCAAGATACTTAAAAGGACTTCAAGCTACTTAAAATTGTCAAGCTAATTTAAAGGCCTTCAAGCACTTTAAAATGACATCAAGCTACTTAAAAGAGCATCAAGTTCATTGAAAGGATTTCAAACACTGATGACTTCAAGGTACTTAAAAGTTCTTTAAACTACTTAAAAGGACTTCAAATCATTGAAAGGCATTTTTTCACAAACTTCTTTACAGGACTTTAAGCACTTTAAAAGGACTTCAAGCTGCTTGAAAAAGCTTCAAGCTCATTTAAATGACTAGACACTTTAAAAGGATTTTAGGCTACTTAAAAGAACTTCAAACTCATTGAAAGGCCTTTAAGCACTTTAAACGGGCTTCAAGTTCATTGAAAGGCTTTCAAACACTTTAAAAAGAGTGCAAGATACATAAAAGGACTTCAACCTACTTAAAAGTGTCAAGCTAATGTAAAGGCATTCAAGCACTTTAAAAGGACATCAAGCTACTTAAAAAAGCATCAAGCTCATTGAAAGGATTTCAAACACTGATGACTTTAAGGTACTTAAAAGTTCTTTAAACTACTTAAAAGGACTTCAAATCATTGAAAGGCATTTTTTCACAAACTTCTTTACAGGACTTTAAGCACTTTAAAAGGACTTCAACCTACTTAAAAGTGTCAAGCTAATGTAAAGGCATTCAAGCACTTTAAAAGGACATCAAGCTACTTAAAAGAGCATCAAGCTCATTGAAAGGATTTCAAACACTGATGACTTCAAGGTACTTAAAAGTTCTTTAAACTACTTAAAAGGACTTCAAAACATTGAAAGGCATTTTTTCACAAACTTCTTTACAGGACTTTAAGCACTTTAAAAGGACTTCAAGCTGCTTGAAAAAGCTTCAAGCTCATTTAAATGACTAGACACTTTAAAAGGATTTTAGGCTACTTAAAAGAACTTCAAACTCATTGAAAGGCCTTTAAGCACTTTAAACGGGCTTCAAGTTCATTGAAAGGCGTTCAAACATTTTAAAAAGAGTGCAAGATACTTAAAAGGACATCAAGCTACTTAAAAGAGCATCAAGCTCATTGAAAGGATTTCAAACACTGATGACTTCAAGGTACTTAAAAGTTCTTTAAACTACTTAAAAGGACTTCAAATCATTGAAAGGGATTTTTTCACAAACTACTTTACAGGACTTTAAGCACTTTAAATAGACTTCAAGCTGCTTGAAAAAGCTTCAAGCTCATTTAAATGACTAGACACTTTAAATGGACTTTAGGCTACTGAAAAGGGCTTCAAATTCATTGAAAGGACTTTAAGCACTTTGAAAATACATGAAGATCTTTTTTAAATTACAAATTACAAAGCACTTTCATGAAATAGTTCGATTACCAAGCTAAAACTATAGTTTTTCGAAAAAGGGCTTCTGAGCTCTCCAAGAACTTGAAGCACATTTTTAAGTAAAAAAGCAGTAAAGCTATGCTCAGCTCTGACTATTTACAGAGTGCTTCTTAATTTTATAACATTTTGAATTTTTTTTCTATCAGAATATTGGCATTTGGAACAATTTTAATGAGTATAAATTGTTTAAGAGCTTAATAAATTGTCGCATTAATCTATTAGATTTGAACTGCAAAGTCATCAAAAAAGCTCCAAGTCCTAAACTCAAAGCCTTTAAAAAAAATGCTTTGGATCCTGAAGTAGGTAGATACAAATTACATTTTAAATTCCAAAAAAATCGGCTTTCCGATGTGCATATAAACTTTTAAAGACCATTTTCAATCAAAATGCATGAAAGCTTTTTGTCCCAGCTCTGGATTTGAACCAGATTTGCTTGCGATGAATTCAGAATGAATGAATAACACTTCATTGTTGATCAAAGTCAATTAAATTAAGTTTGTCACATGATAATTCCACGTAGATTATAATTAAAAGAAATTGGATCTTTTTCTTTAACCTACTTGCATTTTAAGATTTGGTTAGGTTAATTGTGTGTAGGGTTGAGCAAGGCTTTGTAGCTTTGTGAACGAACTTTTATTAATTTTAGGTTTATGATTTGATGCACTGTGCTTCAAGAAGTCCAGTTGGAGTTTCGTAAATAAGTTACCTAGGTACTTTATAATTTATATTTCAAAAGAGAGCTTCAAGCTTTTGCAAAGTACCGACTCGAAACCTTTTCATGCACTTTAGTATTAATTGGTAGGTAATTCGAAATTTTTAGGTTTTAATATTTCTTCAAGAACCAAAGCACTTTAACTACGAATTTCAGACTTATTTTAGGACTTTATTTATAGCTGTATTTGCAAAGCTTTGATTAGTTAATTTGATAATTATATAGTCAGTCCCAATCAGTATATCGACAGAAAATGATTTTGATAAGGATAAGTTTTTATTTGAAATTTTGAAACCCTTATTAAGGAGGTAAGTAGTGTAAATAAGTAAGTATAAAAATGTATTGCAATAAAACACATATGCTTTATGTCAAGAAGGGAAATACCGACAATAAACACCTAGTACATAGTATAAATTTTTTCGATAATTTTATGAGCTATTTGTGCCATAATTTCGAAAAAAAAAAACTATTTTAATGACCAAAAAATCCAAATCGACCATTTAAATGGAACACACAATACATACTGTACAAGTGTACATATAGGTACTCTCTCGGCCCTAAGTCTACAGTAAACAAGTGGACAAAACAGTCATACTATACTTAATTACAGTTATTACAGTAATACGCACTAATGTACCTGTATTACACATAGGTACAATGTACTTGGGGATCGTCTAAAATCTACATTCTGAAGCTTTTGTAATAAACCTTTTATAACCACTAGGAGCCTATTGATAAACGAAAGGTAATTAAAAGAAGTTTATGGAAAGTGTATAATTTTCAATAAAATACACGTATTAAATGCAAGATTCAGGTATACATACCTATTATACTATTAATAGACCTGTTGGCCAAAATTTCACTTTCTTAATTGCCCAATTAAAGAAAATGACCGCAAACCGATGTCACAGGTAGGTTCATATCTAGATATCATATTCACATGGACCTGTACTTACTATATCTAATAGTACCCACAGTCCCACATATGCAAGTATTTCCCACTTTCACGTTTCTTTTGCCTATGTATAATCCGTCTACCCCTGACATATTTATTGTTCGTAAATAAACAAATACCTACTCAGATTAATCGATGCTTTTGTTAGTTTGCAAAATATCCAATTTGGAAACTAGCTGAATAGTATAATTTTTAGTTAGGTATTTTGAATAAAATAGTCACATATACGTATGCACAATTTGCTAATTAGCGAACTATCTAACTGTCCCAACATTTACCCCTGAAGTACGAATCACAAGGAAATACCTACACAGATTAACCAGTTGTATATTGACTAGATTGCAAAATATCCCAAAAATCTTTGATTGTTTTGAAACTAACCAGACAACAAACAAACTGTTCAAATTTATGGTCATATATATGTACATTCTGCTAATTTGCGAATTATCCAACTGGTTTACAAACCGTCATTCAAATACGAATCCAAGGGAAGTATCTACACAGATTAACCGGTATTGGCTTGATTGCAAAATATCCGACAGATCTTAAATAATTTGAAATTAGCTGGATAATAAACGTAGCTATTTTAGTGGAAAAATGATTTTTCATCAAAATAATGGATATGGTAAGCTACCTTATTAAGTTAGGATATTAATGAATATATAAATAAAAATATATGTGTCTGATATAAATCCTAAGATAATTTGAAAATGTAAACGAGCTACATACATAATGTTTTCTCAGCAATAAACGTACATAAATAACGAATCGGCAAAAAATGTGTAGAAAATACTATATAACTGTGTTGAGCTAATTGTAGGTAAATTCAACTCAGGTGTTTGATTACAGTTGTAGTTAATACAATTATTGTGTATTAGTTTTTCCCTAGGATAAGTAACGGCTAATATTTGTATTTATTAGAAGAGATGTTGCGGAAGTTTAAAATTGCTATTGTTGGTAGGTTTTTAAGATAAAATTGTAATTTAAAAACATACCTACAGGATCATACATGTCATGTTTGGTCGTACTTAACAAAAGCCAATATGTATATTATGCAGTTAGAATTAATCCGACGGTGACGAAGAATAACAACACAAACCACAAGCTTTTTTTCGCGAATAATTTGCACACAAAACAAAATCGGAATAACAAACTGCACTGTTGCAGATACACGCACACACTAAAGACACCGTGCCGTCGAATCAGGTACGAACTTTCCGCTTTACTGCAGTCCATTTCGATGTCCGGTTAATTACGAATCACACTTCATAGAGCTTGATCGATACCTTGAAAAACTCGAGCCAAAAAAATACCATAAAAACTAATCTGTTATGTTATTGTTTTTGTTTGAAAATTTAACGTGTACCGATTCGCGCCGTCGCCACTCGTCGGAACTTCGTAACAGCAAGCATGACAAGTATGTAAAGTATTATAGGAATTATGGACACATTGCCCAAGTTATAACGGACTTTATGCCCAAAACAATGTATAAACTGTATGAAAACTGATATAAAATCATCAAGTACTTACCACTGTTGCAGATCTACACCTTACCACACACTTTGACGATAATTAAAGCGAAATTTAGACCGTTAACACGAACAGTTTATGTTATTGGTATGCTAGGAATGGTACAAAGAATCTAGACAACGCAACTACCACGGCGCACCTGAAAACGCGCATGGTGAACGCTTACAAATCCAGTTTTGTGCCTCCTCTCACCTCTCAAAACAAAACATTAAAAATTGAATTTCTGCACTCTCGCGACATCTATTGTCCAACAGCAGAACTATACTAGTCGCTGTTTTACCATTAATTATCACTCTCTGTTATTTTCTTAGACATATTTCACTAGGCGGCAATTTTAATTTAAATTTTTCTATAATCGAATTAGTCCTTCCAAAATATTTAATATGGATACAATTTTTTTACTATTAATAAACTCTTTAGCTACATATCCATCAATACTTACAAAAAGTAAAACAAAAAGATGGTTAAACTATACTAGTTTTATAAAATTTAAAACACTATTTTTCACATTAAACTTAAGGAAAAACAAATAAATTAACAATAAAATTTGATAAATTTCAATTATAAAATATCACAAAACCTGAAAGTGCTTTTCTCACTGTTCCCCCTGCTTTTATAAATCCACAAAAGAATTAATAAAATAATATCAAAGTTTGAAAATATTAAATTATACGCCAAAATTAGCAAAGAAATTATTTGTAGATATGCTTCACTTTACATCAAAAATTAAGAAGTATATTTAAGTTAATAAAAAACATTTACAAATGAAACATGAAAAGTTACAAAACCTTTATTGTAGTCCACAATAATATCATTATACCATACACTAGTATTATATATTCCACAAGTTAAACGTTTGGGCTGTGCACCACTTCTTTTCAAAACAGATTTTATTTAATGTGGAAGACTATTTTCTCAAAGAGCATTTTGTCTTTCAAAAGTGGCATTATAACACTCTTAAAATTTTTTAAATTAAAACTCCAAGAAGGCACAATGTAAATCACTAAAACATGATGAAACTCCTAAAAGGCATATCTACTACATAAGAGCTTTCCATAGACCTCAAATTCTTTGAAGTTGGTGAGTTCCTTGATGAGACCAATGTAAATAACTTTACAAAGTCAAATTGTTTATATATATTAATTTATTAATAAATTTCCACTTGAGGACGGCATTGTGTAATGAAATAATATTAAAAGGGGCTATAATAAACATTTTTTGTAATTTTTCGTGTTTGTTTTATTTTGAAATAGAGTTAAATACAAAAATTATCAGCTTCGTCAATTAATTATTTATATGAGTATTTTTAAATCATTTTTAGGACAGGGGTTTGATATTTTGTGAGTAACAAAAGTTATGGAATTTTTTGCTGTCCGGATCATTTTCCACAATTTTGTCTGGCCAGAAATTTTGCAAGTAAATAAAAATAAATCAATTTATAAAATGGAAAACGGAAATTGTTTTTTAACGTATTTATTGATCACATTAACAATTTGTTAGTTTTTTTATTTACAAAGAAAAATGAATTCAAAGCAACCGGAAGATATAGTCAGTAAAGACGGTTTCTCTTAATTTTAAATACTTTAATATTAATAGTTAATTAGTAGGCAGATTACAGCTCACAAAAAAAAATTGGTAAAATACACAATACAATTAATATATGTAAATATCATTAATATATTTTAAAAGGTGGTAAAAAGGTATAATAGATATCTACGAAAGTGCAGTCTAAATTCAGATCTTTTAGAATATTAATAATCTTCATAAATTAAAATAAAATGACTAGTTCAAATTTTTGTTAAAATTTTGACTACTTAGGCTACCTTAGGAGGATTGTGTAAGGAAGACTCTGAGAAGCCCTTTCCTATTACTAAAAACTCGTTGGGGAAGTCCATCATTGTAATAAAATGGAAGGTGATATTTGCTGTGGCAAAAATATATTCGCATAATGCGAACCAACTAAAAGCTGCGAAAAAACATGTTTACTTTCAAAATATGTATTCAACTCCAAGGTTGCAGCAGGGGGATGAAATTTGTCGCTTACATAAAAATTTCATAAATTAAATTCAGATCTTGTTTTCGTGGCGCTCATGACGTTTTCTACGACATCGTTCAACCCCACCATTTTTTAAACGTTTTTATACTTACCCAAGTTATGGCAAAGCAATCTATGTTGCAGGAAGAAACCAATTATTCCAATAATACTTGCAATTGATACACTCAAGAGCTTCTTTTTAATTCTCACTTTTTCAATAACCACCTCGTGATTTCCGACAATATGGGCTACTTTCATGGTAGACTTTATGGAGGACCACATGTGTAAAATACTGCTTACCATAAATGTTATAAACAATTTTTCATGAGCAGCTAAAATAAAATAAATTAGGTTTAGATTACTTAATAATGAGACTAATTAACACATAATAACAGTACAAATAATAACAAAACTTACGATAGTTTTCCCTATTTGAAATGTAAGTCACCCCAGTCAGACATGCAATTTCAACAAGCTGTAACCAGAAGGTAAAATCAATCCATTTCTTAGCTTCCTCCTGATCCTACAAATTGTTTTTCCAGTTTATTTGTTGAATAGATTAAGATACACATAAAAGTAAATTAATAATTAAATATGTTTAAGATCAATGTGTGGTTACATCAACATTCTAAATGATTGAAAACATAAAATAATAGATATGTATATTAAAAGTAGAGTTTGAATTGAATTGGTGAACATCCATTACACATTTCATTTAAATAATTAATACAATATTAGTTTTCTTTAGCTATACTTCTCTTAAGTACACTTTTAATATACATGTAAAACACAATCTATTAAGTGTGCAGTGTAATGGTTAAATAGAATTTCAATAGAGAAAGTGATGTTTTCAATTTACTTACACACCTTTCTAGTTGCCTTTGCAGTCAAATTTTCATTGTATGACTTAGTCACAGCTGCTACTAGCAGTCTTGGGCCAAGATGAACTGCTATACTAACTCTCCATAAATACTTTTGGGGACTGATGCCTGTTATTGCACTTATCGATGGTATAATATTATAGACCTGAAATGTGAAATTTAATAAATATAATATTCAAACTATGTTCTATGTAGCAGACCTACCCGACAATGAGTTTCATGTATATCATCCCATTGGAAAATAAAGCCAGTGATTAAGCAAGTCAGAATGGTAATTAATGGACATGCTAAGGTTACCAAACACAGATCTTTGAAGTTTAGCATATAATGAATGATAATGTTGTCAGATATCTCAAGTGCCGCATCTTCTACATGTTTCCTTGCATGGTCTGCTCTTTGTTGATCTTTCCTTTGAACAGTTGTTTGCAATTTCAATTTGCTGCCTTCTACAGTTTCTAAATTTGGTTCTCTGTGGCTCAGATTCATCTTGTTTTTCTATCCTATAAACTTAATTGAATCACAACAAATACAAATTTGTTTAACCAAGCAATTACCTGTATACATTCACAAATGCAATGAAACTCACACGACTTTTATTGCATTCTGAAGATACATAACTATTAAACAGAAATATGAACAGAAATAACATCGATCCTTGTTTTTATGCAGTATCTTTGAGATGTATTCATCGTACGTTCATTATAAAAATGGCTCGTTACTCAGTAATACTGGTTGTAATTTCATCCAAAATACCCCAATTCAAAATGTAATTATCATAAGGCCAAAAACAACACAAGTTTTGTAAATTATAACCTATTTGTTTTATATTAATAACTAACAGCCATAGTTTGAAGCCTTTTTGGTGAATTTTATACACACTATACACATAAAAATTACTGTTTTTTTTTTATATCACTAACATCTTATTTCACCTACTATCATGCAACTTTATATACACTACAGCATTGAGGGTTGCATAGCAAGCAAGTTACTGCATGAAAATACTTTTTACTATACATAGTGTTCACTGACAAAACAAAAAAATATTTTTATAAATTTTGACTTAAAATTGAATTAAACATGCCGATGTATCAAATTAACTTTTTCATTTAATTATCCTAAATCACGTTGTACACATTCGTATTAAAATAGAGATATTGTTATGTAAAATTGTAAATTTTAAAAACCTTTGCTTTATAATGTTTATAAACTATTCAAAGGATTTATTAACATAACGATATCTTGGGTAAAATCATCGAGCGAGACATTTTCTTTAATATTTAATTCAGTTAGACAACAATAAAGTAAATAACAAATGCAATTTATTTTTCACGCTGAATCAATCACCCCAAATAAATGATACCAAAAAAAAAACATAGTGTAACATTCAAACAAACTATATTACTTTTTGGAAACTTGTTTTAAAAGTTCTTTAATAGCACTTTCTAATTTTATTGAGTCCACGGCAAATTTCCTGATACCATCTGCTAACTTATCAGTAGCCATAGCGTCTTCGTTATGCATCCACCTGAAAGCGGCTTCATCTAATGTAATTTTTTCAATCTGTCCTCTTTTCGCACTTTCTTCACTAAGTTGCCTTTTAAGAACATCACTGCTATTTTCAAGCTCCGCTAGCAACTTTGGGCTGATAGTAAGATAGTCACAACCAGCAAGGGCTTTTATTTCCTCTGAATTTTCAAATATTTATCGTTAAAAAGTACCTACCATAAAAAGATGCCTTACTTACCTACGTTACGAAATGAAGCGCCCATGACGATTGTTTTGTACCCAAATTTCTTGTAATAGTTGTAAATTTTTTTTACAGATATTACACCAGGATCTTCATCTCCTGAAAAAGATTTCTTGTCTGTATTTGCAACGTGCCAGTCCAAAATTCGTCCTACAAATGGAGAAATAAGGGTAACACCAGCTTCTGCACAAGCAACAGCCTGTGCAAAAGAAAAAAGTAGCGTCAAATTGCAGTGAATTCCATGTTTCTGCTCCAATTCTCTATAACAGAAAAAAATGTAAAATAATCTAAAAAAAAATGATAAACAAACATACTTAGCAGCTTGAATGCCTTCCCATGTTGAAGCAAGTTTAATTAAAATTCTGTCTTTTTTAATGCCCTCTTCTTCATAAAGTTGAATAATTCTTTTTGCCTTAGCAATACTGGCTTCTTTATCAAAAGACAACCTTATGGATAACAATTTTGTTTACTTGGCTATGAATTATATATTAATATATTTTTATTACCTTGCGTCAACTTCAGTAGAAACGCGTCCCGGGACAATTTTTAAAATTTCAACTCCGAATAAAACAAATAACTTATCCATCGCCGCTTCCAATCTGTCTTCCGCATTACTTCCAGTTTTGTATCCATATTTAACGGCCTTTTCTACCAATTGTTTATACTGTGGTAAAGTAGCTGCTTGTAAAATTAATGAAGGATTTGTCGTTGCATCGGTTGGTTTGTACTGTTTCATAGCTAGAATTAAATTAAATTATAGAAATTAATTTAATTAAAATGTATACATGTATTTTCTAAATTATCTTTTATTTTAATACCCATTTAATAATAAGTTTTTAGTACTTTTTTTAATATGGCTTATTAATCCTTTATTTTGCTTGTATTTTGAAAAATCTCCCTAAATAGCTAATTGCATTATGTAAAGGACGTTTTCCTTGAATTTCATATTCCTAGGACCATTATAAGAACCAAACTGGTGACCACTTATTGTTAAACAAAAATTATTTTTGATGTTTAAAAGACAAAATTAGAAGTCACCACGTTTTTGCTTTTTCCAAAAAATAGGCATTATATCTAAAGCATCCAACCGATTTATAGACGAACACCCCATATATGAATTTCGCCATTCAGAAAATAAAGTTTTCACATTATTGAAGAACTGTATATAACAACTAAACTTAAAAATCTAATATATATTCTTTTAGTCAATTAATAAACTGGTTACCAAGCGTTTACTTGAACAACAAAATACATATATGTATGAATGTTTGTGATAAACAAAGTCACCTTGAGGAATGAAAAAATCCACTTAAATTTGATTAACTTTCTAAATTCCAACGTTATAAAAATGTATTAAAGAAAAATTTTTGATTCTTAAATAGTTAATTAAGTACATAGACATAATTATTTAAAAATACGAAAAAGGAATTTAAAGCAAGGGCTCAATACCTTCAAAATCGCCTGTGTCGGCAACCACAGTCGTGAGCTCCTTTAGCTGTTCCAAGGAGTTTGGCATCTTGCTTCTTTTGCACTGAGGTTCGGACATAATGTCAGAAAAATTTAAATTTCTAATATAAATGAAAAAAAGACGGAAAAAGGTCAAACAATATCGGTTTTATCACACCTCGGCGGTCGCGTCAGCGTCACACACCACTGGATATTTATTCGGTAGGAATACGACGAGTGGAACGGGCAACACGGCTGGTGCTGATGGTTGAGTACATTATTGTAATTATGAGATAATGGAAAGTTATCGCAATTCAGTTTTTCCAAGGACAGTTGCATAAGTGTATGTAAGCCAATGAAAAATTAAGAAATACGCACTAAACAGTTATATCTACTCCAGTAATTATTCGAACCCTACATTAATTCAGAAATATTACACCATGAACATTTTTTCCATGGTTATTTCCTTTACTAGTTTTAAATAAGTTATGTAATAACCACTTGTCGAATACCTGACAATAATTAAGAAATTATAAGTATCTAAACTTTTATGAAATTATTATGAATATTTCTGATTTTAAAACTACAAAATAATTTAACTGAAACTAATTTTTGTTACTTTAAAAAGTATTTTGTGAACATACTCCTTATAAAAATATTTTTTATTTTCGTATCATATGCAACTTTATAAACACTAGTGTATCGAGGGTTGCATAGTAACAAAGTTACTAAATGCATATCTTCTCTACTATACGTTATTTTATGTAAAATTACAAAATACTTTTATAAATTTTGTTCTAAAACAAACTTTTTGGAAATTAAGTCCGCAATAATCCATCCATAAAACGGGCGTTTTCAATAGATTTTTCAAAACACAATTCTCTAAGCTAATTATTAAATCCCACTGAATAGGGTATTAAAATGAAAATGTTAAAAAAAAAAGACAAAAAGGATTTAAGGATAACTGGTAAATATTATGCTTCGATTAACCAATTTATGTATACATATATATCTACATAATTCATTTATTTTACAGCATAGGACTGTTTGGTGTGTATAAAATTGTAGGACTTACAGGTAACAACACGTTGAAGCCCCCGTGAAGAACGCAAACTTTGCTTACCTTGCATTCGAGCAGAAATTTCGGAAACTGGAACAAAATATTTTTCACTATGCAGTATTAAAGTCATTATTTTTTTTAAGTTATCACGTACCAATTCCAAATCTGTATCTTCCGTTCCAACTACAACCACTACCTTTTCGGTATTATTTTTTAAAGTTGCACCATGTGGCCCCATGGATTCCAAATCAGGATTTCCAAACGTTACACTCGAAAACGGAATATTTAAACTCCCTCTTACAGCACACCTGTTAAATCTAAGAGAAAACAAACAAATACACTAAAAGATCGAATATTTAACTTTAAAAATATTACTGACTGAATAGGATTTCTAATGTCAATTATGATTACTTTATCTTCATTTACAAGTTTGACAACATCTGTAAAATGTATTCTTGGACACCTTTCGCGATTAAGTTCTTGTACGCTGATTGCCATTTCATCCTAAAATCGTAAAAATTATATAAAACAACAAAAATGTTCTCGCTTATGTCGTTTACCATGCTTTCTACATTTTTTTCATTTTCATTTTGATGTTTACGATAAGTTATGCTTCTGGGTGTTATGTTGTAGCTTTTTAAAGAACTTGTTACACACTGCTCGATATCAACTTCTGGGAGATCAGAAAAGAGTAAAATACATTCGTTAAAACCAGAATTAAGAAGGGTTTCTCTTAACTGAGTTAAAATTGATAATCCAACGTGTAGCGGGTAAGACGAATCTCCAAGAATTAATTTGTCCCATAAATGCAATATTTTATGTAAAGGGAAAACGTCTTAAAAAAAAAACAGTTCACTGTATTATTTTCGATGGAAAAAAATATGACTCACGTGAGAACATAGTTAAAAACCAGGGTATAGCAAACAATTCCGGAATAAAATTAATATTATGTAAATGGTTTGCCAATGTGGGATCATGAAATGAAATTAATTGCAGAAACTTCGCCAAATATTCCTGTATTACAGCCGCATTGTCCTTTAGGAAAAAATTATGCAAATATAATGGTATAAAAGATGACAAACAAGCAAACGCTTTCGCTGAAACAGAAAAAAATTGTCTTTTAATTGGATTATAAAACATTAATTACAACCGCATTTTCCCAATAAAAAATCAATTAACTTTAGGACATTTTTTTGTGCATTAAATATCATTTAAAATTTAAACTAATTACGTATTCACCTTCGTCGTTAAAATTTAAATAAAGAAAAGGTGCAGTTAATGAGTCGAGGCCCTGCCAGTAAACATACTGGGAATTTTTGGATATCCAAGCTTTCAAAATACGCTTCAGTTTATTGTGACCAACTGAAGAAGACAACAGTTCATTATACTGGTGACACCTTGGAATATCCACTTCAATCTAAAAGCAGTTAAAAGTTAATATAAAGTTCGTTTTAAAAACTAAATTCTAATCAGAGCTGGACATCTTTTTGTATTTTGTTTCAAAAAAAGGGCTACAAATTCTTATGTGGTTAAAGTTCGCTTAAAGCCATCTCATTTTCAACGGATTAGCCCTTAATTTTTTAATGTAATTGAGGTATCAAGGACCAAAGCAATAGTAAGTAAAGACGTTGAACTTAGGGGTTATAGTCTTCCTGATGAGGGCTTTGCCCAGCTCTGATTTTAGTTACTAAAAGTAATCTCTATAAACCTGTCGATCTGTAGATGTAGGAGTAGTTTTATCAATTTTTATGTACTCTTTCTCATAATCGCCCCTTACATGAAGCAGAGCCGCCCAAATATCGCCCCTTAAAAGTGGGGGGATATCTTTTTCACTTTCTTTTATTATTAAATTTCTAGTAAATGGATAACCCTGCAAAATTGTCATGGTACAACACAAAAATTAAAAAAGAAAGGAAATGCATACATGTAGCAGTCTTCTCATTAAAATAGTCCTGTGAAATTGGTATTCAGGGTCCTTTTCTCTTATAACTAAAGGTAAATTAGACGCGTCATACTGTGGGGGTTCAGACTTTTTAATAATATCAGAATTTATATGAATAAGGGGATAATAACTACTAAGTGGAATGTGACTAAATCTTCTATACACGGTATCAAGTGGCATTAAAACGACTTTAGGGTCATACAATAAATTAAAATTTCGCTCTAATCCCAGTATATTTCCATCCATTAAAACCGCCCTAGAATTTTCCTGGTAACTAAATTTTTCATTATTTCTGGAATACTTACTTGGGAAGCGATAAAATAGGCGGCGAAGACCGTATAAGTCCCTGTTTTTTAAGTTCCAATAAAACGTCCCCACCCGCCAATTGCCACCAATGGTAAAATTCCATTATAGTGAAGTTTTGAAACGGTTTACACACTTTACTCTTAGTTTTCATGGGAGGAGGAGCAACATTTTTAAATATTTCACTCTTTAACAATTCTTCCGCCGAAGGTCTACTGCTTGGATAAATTGTCAAGCAGCTATTTATAAGATCTTTTAAATCTGATGGCAATTTCTAAAATTGTAAAATATGTATTAATAAATATCTAATGTCTCAGTTTGCATTTCTCTGCTCTGACAAGTATGTTTGAATAGTTAACTTAATTTGGGATAAACAAAACTAGAAAACAATAAAGGGCGTTTCTTTGAGAATACACAGCCATTAAGAAAACTATCATCAACATATAAAATTTAAGTCTTACATGTGAATCTAATATTCATAATTTGCTTTTTGGTTAAAATTGTAACAGAGCTGGACAATACTTATGCCTCCAGTTTTTTCAGTGCTAAGAAAAACTGTACTTGAAGCCCTTTTATAAACAAGTAGTTGATATCCTATAATTAATTTTTCAAGTACTTCTACCCCTTCCAAAGTGCTTGAAGTTATTCTTTATATTTTTCAATAAAATTGATAGCTTCAGAAACCAAATCATGTTCAATAAATGCTTGGACTCAGGGCATACTGTTTTTGTTCAGCTCTGACAAACTATACGAAAAAGAGTTATTTGAAACTTCTTACATTATATTCTTCATAGCAGTTGTGTTCTCTCATGATGCGTTCAAAGACACTACCATTTGCAGTTAATAAGCTCATTATCTTTCTTATTATTTGGCCTAGTTTCAGAGAGTTCCACAATGGCTTATTGATGACTAATTCAGCTAAAATAATTCCCAGAGACCATATGTCTCCCTTGGGATTTGATAAGGTGCCATTTGGCTTGCTAAGATACACCTCTGGAGCTGTGTACAGCACAGACCTGAAATTGCATTCTAAAAATTTGTAAATTCAAAAATGGTTTTTCTAATCTTTGATAAAATAAAAGAATAAAAGGAAGATCCCCAAATCCAAAACAAAATATGAACCAATATTAATGTTGCTTTTTTTAGATGATACAGACTAATAAAAGGATTTTTATCATATTAAATAAATGAATTTCATTCAAGATCTTGGTCCATTTTGAGAATCCTTTCTTAATAGAATTCCTATACATACATTACTGGAAAGGCAACATGCTGTCCATTTCCTGTCATGTAATAGAGTCCATAGTTGAAAACTTTAATATTCTTATCTTCCATGAGTAGGACATTTTCTGTACTTAAATTTCGATTGACAATGTTTCTTTTGTGCAAATCTTCAAGCCCCTTCAAAATTTGGCATGCAATTCTTTTTATGTCTTCAATATTCAAATAATCAGTATTTAAATATGTGCTTAATTGTTTTCCACAATATTGAGATACAATTACAGTTCTTTCTAAAAACAATAATAATTTAATAAAGTAAATTAAATTTAATGATATTATTGATACCATGTTTTCCTCTTATAATGTCAATGTACTGGCAAAGATAAGGATTCTGTATAGTTTTTAGCAGTTGAGCTCTACCAAAAACTGTTATTGAATTTGGAGTTAAAGGTAGCCCATTACTTCCACAGGTGTCTCCTTTATGTTGCTTAGCAAAAAATGTAATTGCTCCAAATTGAAATTCTGGATTGTGTAAAAGACTTTCCCGAGTATCCATTTCATTTGACAATAAATGAAAAAATAAGGAACTAATATACTTTCGCTAACATCTTCAACCTCCTACAGTTGTGGTTATGTGCACAAATCCACATCAAAGCATAATAAACATAACCAACAAATTCCAAATTTCTTTAAATAAGAAGGAACATAATTATAGCAAAGCGAATTTGGTCTCCCTATATACATACAAAGTTTTCGCTGTTTTTAAGGATCTTTGAAATAAACTAGTTAATTCAGTATTACAGAATTTTTATTTTATATAAAAAGCACAGTTGTATTCTTTTAAATATAAGTTCAATATATTGTTTTACTGCATAAAACAAAAAATTTTTAAAATACTTGTATTACAAATTATATTTTATATGGTGCAAATAAATGGATCCCAAACACAATGATTAATTAAATTCACTTAAGAAAATTTTAATCCTTTTCAGCAATTGCTGTAAGGTGCTTATCAATTTCAGTTTCTGTCAATTTTCTGAATTTCGGTTGTTCCTTGGTAACAACCCCAACTTCAAGCTCACTGGGCTTGAAATCAACAGATAAAACAGTTGAAAGACAGCTTATTGCTAACTGAATGGCATCATCCTGCTTAAGTTCTTGCTTCTTCTTTAATTTCTTTTCCAAATAACTATTGGCTTCAGTTTGTTTGGCCCCTACACTGACACCTCTATAGCCACAATAATATCCAGCTGGGTCAGTTTTGTACACACAAGGGCCTTTTTCAGAATCATATCCAATTAAAATCATGGAGCATCCTAGTGGACGCATTTCAGCATTCTGAGTGTATACTTGAGAAATATCAGCTATTCTTCGGCATAAGGTGTCAACAGGCATTTCATAGCCAAATTTGTACTTATATTGGGCAGCTTCATAACGAGCTCTTTGTACTTGAGACTTACTGTCTGCTATCATCCCAGTCATTACACATCCTGTAGATTCGGTGATTTGGAACAAATGAGTAATAGTATTACCATCTATAAGCTTATCAGGAATCTTTCTTTGGGTCACACAAACTGCTGTATCAACCCCTTTAACAGCCACAGAAGTTAAACCGGCTTGATTAATGGCTTTGAAGGCGTATTCTACTTGGTAAAGTCGACCTTCTGGTGAAAAAATTGTAATATGACGATCAAAACCAGCACTACTGCCCCTAGCCATTTTTCTTCAGACAGTAAATTAAAAACTTGCTTAAAGAATGACTCTTTTCAAATGCTTGGAACATGAAATAGGTTAGATCACAATGATTTGTATTTTTAAACTGACATCTGTCATAATCAATAGTGGCTAAACTATCACGCACCGGTAGTACCTAAATAACAGCCTTCAGAACTACAATTTTTAACATATATGACACGGCACACGGAAATACACTCAACTTGTAAAAAGAACTTAAAAACGAATCTTGACTAATAAAATTTGAAAATTCTGCTATATACGTCTTGAACACAACTAGGTACGTTTCGAGCCCTACATAAGTTTAGACTTTATTCTTCTTGCATAAACGATCTACTTTATAATTATAAAAGCAAATGGTAAACAATTGTTTTAAACTAACAGGTGGATTTCCTTTTATATTCAGACGGTCCCAACATATCTTCGGGCCTAACCCAGTTATTAAAATCCGACTCGGAAATTCCGGAAGCATTTGCTGATTCCTTTAAAGTTTTCTTCTCGCGGTGAGCTTTAAGGGCAATTTGAGCGGCTTTATCATAACCGACATGAGGACTTAAAGCAGTAACCAACATTAAACTTTGATTAAGCAAAAAAGCAACGCGTTCTTTATCAGTTTCAATTCCATTCACACAATTTGTAGCGAAACAATTACAACCATCGCCAAGCAATTTAATAGATCGAAGAACATTTGATACCATTAACGGTCTAAAAACGTTCAATTCGAAATGACCATTTGATCCTCCAATTGTAATAGCAACGTTGTTACCCATTACTTGAGCTGCGATCATCGTGAGCGCTTCACATTGGGTAGGATTAATTTTACCGGGCATAATGGAACTTCCTGGTTCATTTTCTGGAAGGATCAGCTCTCCTATTCCACATCGAGGCCCAGAAGCTAAAAATCTAATGTCATTGGCTATCTTCATCAAAGAAGCTGCAACGACGTTCAATGCTCCGGAGACTTCTATCATCGAATCACTTGAAGCTAATGCTTCGAATTTATTTTGAGCCGCTACGAAAGGAAGACCCGTTAATTCTGCGATCTTTTTAGCGCATTTTTCATCAAAAGATACATAGGTGTTAAGACCAGTTCCAACGGCTGTGCCACCAATGGCGAGTTCGTATAAACGTGGTAAAGTATTTTGAATTCGACTTATTCCATATTCCAGTTGCTTAACATATCCACTTAATTCTTGGCCCAAAGTTAAGGGAACGGCGTCCTGGGTATGAGTTCGTCCAACTTTTATAATCGACATAAACTTTTGACTCTTCTCCTGTAGGCTATTTTTCAATTTTTTTAAATTTGGTAGAAGACTGTGGTTCAACTCGTGGGCAACTGCAATATGCATAGCAGTAGGAAATGTATCATTACTGCTTTGACCTTTATTAACATGGTCATTAGGGTGGACGGGCTTCTTTGAGCCTAATTTGCCCCCCAACATTTCGATTGCACGATTACTTATTACTTCATTTACATTCATATTAGTTTGTGTTCCTGAACCAGTTTGCCAAATTCCAAGAGGGAAATGTTCACAATAAAGGTTTCCGGAAATAACTTCGTCAGCAGCTTTCGATATAGTAAATGCAATTTTTCGATCAAGACCGAAATCCACGTTCACCTCTGCCGCAGCCTTTTTCAATACACCCATCGCTACAATGACACTAAAGGGCATTCTTTCAAATTCATCACCTATAGGAAAATTCTTGAGACAACGCGCTGTCTGAGCCCCATATAGTTTGCTGTTTGGAACTTCTATTTCACCAAGAGAATCATATTCTACTCTAACATCTTCCATTTTCAATATTATGTAAAGACACGCACTTCTTGGTACAATTTAATAAAATTGCAGTCAATAAGTTTACCAATTATTGGTACCATTTGAGCGAAATATCAAATTTGACATTAATAAATGTTCCATTTGTTACTAGATATAACAGAAACATGGATATAAAAACCCTCAAAATTTATGTTGCACAGTGGTTTTTGATTTTAATAAAAAAGTTATAGATAATATAATATTTATATACTATTTAGTATTTTAAAATAAAGTATTAATTGTACATTTGCTATATAATTGATAAGTATAAATATCTACTTGAAATTAATTCTTTTGCGATGTTTAACGAGAACTTCCGCACGATCCTCCTTTGGGTTTGTACGGTTGCGGTTGAACCATTTGTTCTGGTTTAACCCACTCGTCAAATTGCTGCTTTGTGATTCCCATTTTTTCCGCTGCTTCCCTTAATGTCAATCCTTCACGATGGGCATATAAAGCAATTTTTGATGACCGATCGTATCCTATATGAGGATTCAGTGCAGTCACTAACATCAAACAATTAGTTAAATGTTTTTGAATATTTGGAATATTGGCTTTAATACCATCGATGCAAAACTTAGCAGTACAAAAGCAACTATCTCCCAATAACCGTACGGATTGTAATACGTTGGAAACGATCATTATTCTAAAAACATTTAATTCAAAGTGACCGTTTGAACATGCTATTGTAATGGCAACATGGTTTCCCATTACTTGGGCGCATACGCATCCCATCGAATCACAATGGGTTGGATTGATTTTTCCAGGCATTATAGAACTTCCAGGTTCATTTTCTGGAAGAGATATTTCACCTATGCCACATCGAGGTCCTGATGACATAAACCTCAAATCGTTTGAAATCTTCGTGAGCGATGTTGCTATAAGATTAAGAACTCCAGAAATCAAAACCATACAATCCGAAGCAGCCGTAGCTTCAAATTTGTTAGGAGTGACTTGGAATGGCAATCCAGTGAATTCTGCTATTTTAGCTACACATTTTTTGTCGAAATTTTGATACTGATTGATACCAGTACCAATTGCAGTTCCTCCAATGTTAAGTAAATAAAGACGTGGAAGTGCCTGTTTTATTTGATTTATCCCTGTATTTATTTGTTCAACATATCCGCTAAATTCTTGGCCTAAAGTTAATGGAACAGCATCTTGTACGTGTGTTCGTCCAACTTTAATAATCCTGCTAAATTCTTGAACTTTAGCATTTAAACTGCATTTAATTTTATTGAGACTAGGAAGCAACGATTTGTTGATCTCGTGGGCAACTGCAATATTCATTGCACTCGGTATAACATCGTTTGTACTTTGTCCCATATTAACGTGATCATTGGGATGGACTGGTGACTTAGAACCTATTTTTCCACCTAAAATTTGAATCGCTCGGTTACAAATAACTTCATTGGCGTTCATATTGGACCCAGTTCCAGCTCCAGACTGCCATATTGGAACTGGAAAATGATCGGCGTACAGTTCTCCTGAAATAACTTCATCACAGGCCTGAGAAATTGCCCTAGAAATATTTGGATCAAGTCCGAATTCTGCATTTACTTCGGCACAAGCCTTTTTAACAACTGCAATGGCAACAACAAGAGGAAAAGGCTGTCTTTCAAATTCACCACCAATCTGGAAAAAATTTAGACATCGCTGGGTTTGTACCCCATAAAGCTTATTAGCTGGAACTTGAACTTCTCCAAGAGAATCACTTTCTACTCTGTATTGCTCATTTGGATTTAACATTTTGCTATTAGTTATTCCAGTTATTTAATAAAAATAAAAATAAACAAAATTAGTTTTAAAAATCTGTTGAAGTTGAACAAAAAATTATTTGACAATTACTTTTTTTGTTTTTGTTTTCTATGAATCATAAACGATCTAATTTGCAATTTTAAAAATTCTAAATCAAAAAGATCAAATCGTATATAATTTTAAAGTTGTTCTGTTCCACAATTATAAAAATACACATATATATGAAATTACAATTTTAATAATTGACTTCATATACTACACGATTTTTATATTATCCCTTATAAATTATTACTTATTTAGTAACATCGTTGAACGAATAATTTTGAAGGAGACTTACCATAAACCATAAACTAGCTACAAAACATTTATACCATAAAATCATATACGTAATATAACGTACCAATACTATTTCTCTTCGATTGTATACACTTTATTTTTTCTTATACTGGGTCGGCCCCAACATATCTTCTGGTTTAACCCAGATGTCAAAATCAGATTCAGCAACTCCAGAATTTTTTGCGGATTCCTTTAACGTAAGTTTGTCATGATGTGCTTTAAGAGCAATTTGAGCAGCTTTGTCATAACCAATATGCGGACTTAATGCAGTAACTAACATTAAACTTTGATTAAGCAAAAATGCTATACGTTCCTCATCAGCTTCCATGCCATTTACACAATTGATGGCGAAGCAACTGGAACCATCAGCCAGCAGTCTAATAGATCGAAGAACATTCGAGACCATCAAGGGTCTAAAAACGTTCAATTCGAAATGACCATTTGATCCTCCGATTGTAATAGCAACGTTGTTACCCATTACTTGAGCTGCAATCATTGTGAGCGCTTCACATTGGGTAGGATTAATTTTACCGGGCATAATGGAACTTCCTGGTTCATTTTCTGGAAGGATCAGCTCTCCTATTCCACATCGAGGTCCAGAAGCTAAAAATCTAATATCATTGGCTATCTTCATCAAAGAAGCTGCAACGACGTTCAATGCTCCGGAGACTTCTATCATAGAATCACTTGAAGCTAATGCTTCGAATTTATTTTGAGCCGCTACGAAAGGAAGACCTGTTAATTCTGCGATCTTTTTAGCGCATTTTTCATCAAAAGATACATAGGTGTTAAGACCAGTTCCAACGGCTGTGCCACCAATGGCGAGCTCGTATAAACGTGGTAAAGTATTTTGAATTCGACTTATTCCATATTCCAGTTGCTTAACATACCCGCTTAATTCTTGGCCCAAAGTTAACGGAACGGCATCTTGAGTATGAGTTCGTCCAACTTTTATAATCGACATAAACTTTTGACTCTTCTCATGTAGGCTATTTTTCAATTTTATTAAATTTGGTAGAAGACTGTGATTCAACTCGTGAGCAACTGCAATATGCATAGCAGTAGGAAATGTATCATTACTGCTTTGGCCTTTATTAACGTGATCATTGGGATGAACAGGGCTTTTTGAGCCTAATATTCCACCCATCATTTCGATTGCACGATTACTTATTACTTCATTAACATTCATATTAGTTTGTGTTCCCGATCCAGTTTGCCAAATGCCAAGAGGAAAATGATCATGGTAAAGATCTCCGGAAATAACTTCGTTTGCTGCGTTTGAAATAGCGGACGCAATCTTCTGATCAAGTCCGAAATCCACATTTACCTCTGCTGCAGCTTTTTTTAAAATACCCATCGCTACAATGATGCTAAGGGGCATTCTTTCAAATAGATCACCTATAGGAAAATTTTGAAGACAACGTGCTGTTTGGGCTCCATATAATTTACTGTTAGGCACTTGCATTTCTCCAAGGGCATCCTTTTCAATCCTTACGTTTGCCATTATGAGAACTAATTAGCTACACAACCAATTTTAACTTTTTTATAAAAACCCAATACCATCTAAATATCAAATTCGACATTAATATATTACATTAACTTTTTTCATTTGCTACTAGATTTAGAAAAACTAATTTGTAAAGATTTCGCGGTTAAATATTTATGAAACATAAGGATAATAACAAAATAAACAAATAAAATGCTTTTTATGCTTCAAGAAACTTTATTATGAAACTATAATTGTTTCGGCCGGGAATTAAAGCCATTCTACTCTAGTGAAGTTTCTAGAAACATAAAAAAGCTTTTTTTTTTAATTAATTTCATTAAAACCACATGTAAATATCCGTACTGCATAGCAGTTTTTAGTTTTTAAGAGGTGTATTATATTATCAACTAATTTATAAAAATGTTATCTGTGATTACTATTTGCAGTAGTGAAATAACATGATATAATATTATAGCCGCTTGCAAATAACATAAAATTCAATTTCTATTTTTGCTTACGTATATTGTAATATGTGTTACTTTATGATATAATATCAAATGAGTAATCGGGATTGTGAAGCAGATAATATTTTATTTTTACTTTTATGAAAGAAATTTGCGCTGTATTTCAACATCTTTCAAATTCTAAAAACATATTTACAAAAAATAGAAAATTTATGTAACTTACAACTTTATTTCTTCACATTAAAGATTGCTGAATGTGGCCTCGTTCTTGGGTGATAAATTTAATCAGAAGTTGGTCGAGACGATCATTATTCCGCGATATTTGCCTCTTTATCGTTTGTTTTATTTCTTCTTTAACGCCTTTGTCAGCTCCCCGTGTGCCAATTCTCCTTTGCCTAAAATACCATATTTTTTTAAGAAACGTAAATATTAATTAGAATATATTTACCCTAAGTGGGGAAGAATATCAAGGGTAACACCTCCTCCTTTTTCTGACCACAAGTATGACAATTCTTCTAAAATGTCTACATTAATAATGTAAGGCTGAAATTATGAACATAAATAAATATAAAGCTTACATGTATATTTAATAAATAAGAAACTTGCTTACTTGAAACAGTATATAAGAGAAACAGCCCTTTTGTTGAATTTGGTTCATTAAAAATGGCAAAAAGTCTTCTTCCAAAGGCCAGTCTAATTGAATTAAAACTAAGAGGTTTCCAATCACAAGATCGTTATAAATAAGTGTATGCTGAAATTTTTTCTTAATGAAATTTGATTATTAATTCTATATTATTAAAAAAATTAATTTTAGGAACATTGAAATTCAAGTACTCACCTTAATACATCTTATTAGTAATTTCACACAAAACTGTAATACCCCATTTAATGTAAGTGGTAAGTAGTGCAGGTGTCTTTGGTTGCCACCAATAACAAGTTGTGAACTCAGAGACCCCAAATTACCAGAATTCAATAATTGAACAGCTGCAAAAATGTGCTCAAAACAGCTCTAAAATATGTATAATATCAGTAATATAAAAATACTTGAAACATGAAGTTATTCACTACCGTGTGGTTCTTTTTAAGGTAGAATAAATTAGCTAATCTAACATGTCTTGATAATGTTAAATCTGGAGTACCAGAAGGGGTTGGAAGTTGTGCTACAGCTTCGTCATAACATCTTTTGTATAAGGCATAATCTATTAAGTAATGTTCCAATATGGGATCTAGTTTTAGATGATTGTGTAATTTTATGTATTCTAAAAAATAAGTAAAGAAATATAGTATGTATTTAAATGGAAAAATGAAAGACAACCTCGAGTAAAAATTTCAGAGGAGTGAAGTAAATCCCAGCAATTTGAAGCCATTACAAAATTATTGACGATATTTTTATTTTCATTCTTGTCGACTGTTATAATAGGCGTCGATGACTCTGAATCGGTTCTTCTACGTTTAGACTTTGGTTCCAGAGAAGGAGTTGATAAAGATGTATCTAAAAGAAAACTGATACAATAGTAAAAATATACTCCTACGAAACAATTTTTCTATTACTTTACCTGTAAATGCTTCAATAAGGACAAAAGAAGTCTGAACTTGTCCAGGTGAAGCATCAGGTGATAAACTTGATTTGTAATCGTCTAAACAGTAAAGAAAAAAAATTGTTGAACAGTATAAGAGCTGTTTCATGTGTACATGATCATCGATAGAAAGAATTTTATGTGTCTGGCAAAAAGTAAGAATCTTTTGCCAATAACTTTCTTTTGTCCTGCAATACAAAAGCTATTGATAACATTTTAAAAAAATATTATTTATAATAGTAACCAATTATTTTTAAAGTTTGTTAAGTATGCTTCCCATCCTAAATGTTTTCCGATTATTTCTAATAAGTCAAATAATCTCTGCCAAGGCTTGTCAATTTTTGTTTCTGTGTCCTAAAAGACAACTTCTTTAACATTGTAATTCAAACTTAATGCATTTACTATATAATGGTCAAAGCTGGGTAAAGTTTAAAAACATACTTAGAAATTCTTTGCAAAGTAGTTTGGGCTTGATACACTATTTGCTTTATAATTTTATTTCAAAAAGTCTTTAAGATCCTTCAAAGTGTTTGAAGTCTTTTTGGATCAGTTAGAACCCTTTCAAAATGCTTAAAGTGTTTGAAACTCCTTTAAAATGATTTAAAAATGCTTAGTGCTTTCTGGGTAATTGGTAATTTGAAGTCCCTGGATTTAGAATAAAATTGGGATAATGAGATCCAAAGGCTTTGAACTGAGCACTTCTGATGAGCACTTTACCCAGCTCTGCTTGTGCTACACTAAAAATGAAAATTACCTTAATACTAGTTTTGTTATAAATGTAACAAAGATAGTATTCAATTGCTTTGTTTAGTAATTTGAAAAGTAACTTTGATGAGAGTTCGCAAGAGACATTTTCACTTGCTAATAAAGGAAGTAGATCACAGATTAGCAATTTTCGATAAATATTTACTGGCTGATTATTAGCATGGCTATGTTTCTCGGCACTTAAGAGAGTGTCTACCAATCTAGGCTAAAAAGTATTTGAGAAATTAATAAGGAATGTACATTTAATGTCAAACAATCATACACCATGAGAAGGAATTGTCATAGGAAATCGCTGCAGTA
This sequence comes from Agrilus mali, assembly GCA_029378335.1. Lineage (NCBI taxonomy): Eukaryota > Metazoa > Arthropoda > Insecta > Coleoptera > Buprestidae > Agrilus > Agrilus mali. Next base: position 8,135,504 of record CM055663.1, on the reverse strand, counting down.
ATAAAAGTAATAATTTACAATGTTCTATAGCATCTTCACATCGATCAGCAGTTAACAACAGCAGTTTGTGTTGAACATCTACAAAATCATTCTTAGATTATGAAACATATACAAATATCACATTAATGGGTACCTGTCGAAATATGTCGAAACATATCACACAGAAATTGATTGTCAACATCATTGGCATCATTTTCTGAACGTAAAGCTGCTATCACAGTTTCAACTTCCTTCCAAAACTTTTCTTCTTGAAAGTTTTCTAATCTACAACAGGCAATTGACCATATTTTAAGGCACATTTAGAAATAACAACACACTTACAAATAACTGAAACATTTTGCAGCTTCTTTAACATTTTTTGCTTCTTTCTCCATTTTATAAGCTTCAAACTAAAACCGAGCCTCATGAGATATAATAGATGTTTTCAAATTGATACATACATGTACAGAAAAATAATTGGGGTAAAGAGACTTTGCAGTTATCATCCAAGCTTTTGCTGCGTATGGATCAGTTTGTAAAGCTTTCTTAGCTTTCATTATTACATACTCTTCATCAGATATATTAAAACCATCGGTTTTCATTTTGAAATATGAATATTTTAAGTTAATAATTACAAAAATACTTCTTATAACCTACAAATATTAAATACTACAAAAATTTAAAACTCCAATTTCAAAAACTGAAGTTAGATGGCGGTGTGGGTTAATGTGCATACGCAGGTTGTACCAAAAGTTTTGACCGAATTACAGTACTTGAACAAAAATTATTTAACCAGATACGTGTAGTGAATGAATAACTAAGAACAATCAATTCTGAAAAACTTCATTAATAAAAAGTGCCATAAGGATATATGTATTCTTGTCAAAAATTTAACTGAAAAAGTTTGGCTTTAGCAAGTATCATGTACATTTGGTCGTAAATGGCACCAAATTAAAGATATATATGTCTATAAGTACAAAAATTCAAAACTACTTTGAGTGAGGTAACAAGAACTTAAAAAAAGGAAACGTTTCTTCTTTAATTTTAATTTTGTTGAACTCACACGTTCTTTCAATGGGTTGCCCAATTCAAGCGACAAAATTATTTTGAAATGCTGCCTAATATGAATATAATAACATTAAGCAATTCGTCCTCTCTTCTCGATCAGTGCGTATAAGTATGTACAATGAATAAAAATTAAATCAGTTGAATTTGATGTGTTTTCTTATCAATCACGACGATGATGGCTAAAATTTTATTTTTTATTAATATTTTATACTTGCTTCTTATTTTAAATAAAAATAGTGTTGTTAAGTGTGATATAATTAATAATAATCAGTATTTATTACAAAATGTTTGGTGGTTTTTGAGAAACGAAAGTATTAAGTTCAATCTACCTGAAATGCATTTAATTAGTTTAAAGTGCCAAAGAGGAATTCAAAACTTAATGGACGGATTAAAAATCAAAGAAGTTTGGGCTCTTAAAAGTAAAGATTTTGAATAATTTATAAAACATTTCATTTAGGCAAGTAGTGCTTAATTTTGCGCGCTTTTAGTGATTGATGCAAACGCTAAATTACCTTCTGGAATTTTAAGTGGTAATATAAATCAGTATGGTGATTTTGATGAATGTCTTTCAGTCGCTGAAGCAAAATATTGTTTAGCAGAAATTGATATATCAAATTTCTGGAACACTCGAAATTTTGAACTTCAAAATTTGGTTCATTCTTACTTCCCATTCAGAGGAAATGTGTCCGACGTATGTATCTTTTATTTTGAGATATAATTAACTAATTTTTAAAGAAATAATTATTTTATCTATTAAGCAATACATTTTATTTTATTATATACATTTATAAAAATTAAGCCAGACAAGACGCGTGTTCTACATTTGGTTTAATTTTATTATTCGTCAATGGTTGCTCCATGCTTTAATTATGAAAATTTATGTGAGAACAATAGGCAACGAAAAGATACAAATGGACATGAATAATATTTAGTAATGCATAAGTTAATTGACCCATTATTTATTGGGAGCAATCCTTACATATAAAATATGTAAATAAATTAATAAATTGGGAGATCAGTTACAAAATTCATAAAAGTCATGCATAATAATAAAATAATAGAATTAATAATTTTTTATTAGCCGGCCCATAGGGTTCCAGACTTTTCTTTAATTAAATGGGGATTGTGCATTCCTAAGGAATGTGCAACAGAAGACGTAGAAATTTTATTAAAGAAAAATTTTAACATACAAACAAAAATTAAGAATTCTATGTGCCAAAATGTCTCTGAAAAAGAAATAAATTTATCATTCGGAGATTATTTTGCAAGGTAATTATAAACAAGAACGTTTTGTGCAAAAACCAAACGTAAAATTGCAAGTACATTATATTTATTAATTGCAGAGTATTTTTTATGGTACTATTTTTAACAACACTTTTCGGAACGTTTGCTGAATATTTTTCAAAAGTTCAAAAAGACGGCGATGAGGGTAAGTGTTTTTAATCAAAAAAGTTATATGTAGTTAATTATTGTGTGCCTTGTAATATTTAAAAGGAATCACATGGAAAATTTTACGATGTTTTGCGATCCAAAAAAACTGGAGAAAATTATTCGTTTTGGAGAATAAAAACATTCGAGGAGTTGATGGAATCAGAGCATTAAGTGCTTTAGGGTTAATAATGTCACATAAAAGTGTTGCAATGTTGTACAACCCGTATATAAACAGAACAAGTGCAGCTCAGGTACTCCCATAAAAATAATTATTACCTATTAACTTTGTGCTTGTTTATCGGGCTTGACAGATGGTGTTTGATCAGGGTGGTTAGTTTACCTATCTTAGGAGGGTTAAAAAGTAGTTGCGGAGGAAAAACACTCCTAAACAGAGAAATTTTACAACATTTGAAAAAACTTTTCCATAGGGGAAGGGGGACTTTTATACTCAAATAAATTAAATTAAAACCTACCAAAATGAGCTTTTTCCAGCTGCCTAAACAAATTTATAATTAAAAGATAAATAGTCTTCTAATCCCAGTCCCAGAAGGGTTCTCTATCTATTTTATAACTTGCAATGTATTGCGTTTGAATGCAAATTATTTATTTTAAATAAATAATATCATAAATTTGCTGGTGGACCAAATATCCTCCCAGACCTTTTCGTATGGAAACAACCAACCCCCCATTACCACAATATCAGCACGGTCTGCTATAGTACTTGTTTGTGGATTTCATTCTTTAAAGTTTTATTTTTAATCTGTCTTGCTCTCAATTATCTTAATCTAAATAAAAAAGAAATACTCCACTTATTAACTTCTTTTAGGGCCTTGGAAGAGCATGGTCTGTTATAGGTAGGACTGCTATTATCTATACTGATTCATTTATGTTAATAAGTGGCCTACTTAATTCAAAATCGCTGTTAGAAGAACTAGAGAACAAAAATACTATCGATTCTAAAAAACGAATTATAAGCAGAATGTTTAGGTGAGTAGTTCGTATAAATTGTGAAATGATATTTTCTACATTAAACGACTATATGGAACATTACATAAGTTTCCATAAAAGAAACAATGTTTTTTGCGTTTACACTATTAAAACTTTTGGTATGCACCTTGTATTTTAGTTAAAACTTTTATTCTGAGCTACGCATAAAAAAAATGGCTGACTGCGACACCTATCGGCAAAACTCAAAAGGCGCAGTTTCGCCATTAGCCGTAAGAGAACGCAATTGGAAGTTCTTATACAAAGGTTACACCACAAGTTTTAGCAGAACTATAAGGTGTACACAGAAAGTTTTGTACGGTTTCGATATAAAATTAAGTAATTTTCACTTACGGTCTGATTAGCTCATAAAAATGAGGATGCAACGAGGAAATTACTCCATAAGGTTACTATAAAGAATATATCCAATATACGAATAAAATTACGAAAAATTTTGAAACCGTTTTCACATTTTTTTTCCAATACTTCTAAAGTAGATGTCATCAAATTTAAAAATGGAATTGTTAAAAATCTGAATAATTAAACAGCTTTGCATTTGTTTCATATGACAAACAATGCTTGAAATAAATAACAAGACTACTTATTATGGCATCCAGGTTAAGTAACATGAATCTATTAAGAACGTTTTTATACAAAAAATTTGAAATTAATTCAATTGTTATAATACTAATTCTCGACAGATTCCTCAAAAGAAGCCATAAAATTGCATATTTTGTGTTTGTGACGGCCATAATATATAATACTAGTAATATGGCAAAAAATTAAGTTTTCTAGTGATAGACTTTTACAGTAGTAGTTGCAGCAAGAAGGATTTTTAGCATTCATTCGTTTATAACTTTACATGTGTAATGTAATGAACTTAAATGATTCATCTACTTTAGATAAGCAGTGTTTGAAGCAAATACCAAGTTTCCTTATTATAAATGGCAAGCTTAAGTTATTAACAAAGAAAATATGTATACTGAAATTAATTCAATTACTAATAATATTAATTTTGAAGTTATCACTCAAAATAAACTACAAAAATACATACTTTGTTCTTTAATAAATCTCTCCAAATCAACATGATCAATAACACAAGTGACATGTTTCAGAACAAAAATGTAAAAAAAAATTAAGAATAAGTAACTCACGCTTTCTCACTCGCTATCAGAACCTTTATTAGATTCATTGTCAGATCCAGATCCTGACCCTGATTTCGAAGATGGAGAACGGGACCCCGATGGGGATCTCGATCTTGATCCCGATGGCGACCTACTACGGGAACGTGATTTAGACCTAGAAGGCGATCGCGACTTAGTGGGCGACTTTGATCGGGATCTAGATCGCGAAGGGGAACGTGATCCTGATGGTGACTTCGATTTCGATTTTGATCTGGATTTTGACCTCGAACTTGATCTCGATCTCGACCTTGACCTTGACGGAGACTTTGATTTAGATTTTTCTGAGTGGTTTGATGATCTCGAAGACGCTCTTGAAGAAGCACGAGACTTTTCTGCGTCACTTTCTGTTACAATAAGACAAATAAATTAGTTAATAGTAATTATATAATGCATTGATTTGATCTTGAAATTTTAAAATTCAATAAGAATTTACAAGTTTGCTAGGTTTTTTAGGCACTGTGGTTTAAATTTCGGATGTAAAAAATATTCTATTGCATTTAAATTCACAGTTATACCACAATTTCGGTATAACCGGAAGTGGCTGATAGTTGAAATTATTTTGACTATCTTGACAACCCCTACTACAAATTTCTAAGTCTCTAACATGCTTAGTTTTTCTGAAGAATGATTTACAGAAAATCTAACGAAACTTACTTTCATGCTCATTATCACTTCCTCCATCTTTGTTACTTTGCTTCTCTTGATCAGACTCTGCCTGACTTTCTTCACCTTGTTCTTGTTGTGTTTCTTCAACTTGCTCTTGTTCATATTCATCATCTTCATCACCTACAATATATTTTGCCAAATTATAAGATTGAATTAAATAGTTTATTTATCAAGGATTTTACCAGGAGGTTCAAGCTGTTTCTCACGATATCTTTGCATTCTGAATTCTTGAGCATCCATTGGTCTATGTTTGACAATGAGCCGTGTATTACTAGTGGCCTGGCCAGCCTTTTGTCTTCTTTTGCTCAGTCTCACCCTTGTTTCTAATTCATTGTAATATATGCCATCCTGTCGTATAACCAAGAAATAGTTTTCTTCATATCCTTTGCTTGCTTTACTCTTAACATTCCAATTGTACTCTCTAGCCATTTTGTATTCATATTCCTCATCATCTTGGTAAGAAATGCCTTGGGCGAAGTCGTTACGACGTTTCTCCAGGGTTTCTTCAGTGGGCAAAAAGTAAGCAACAAACTGTTCCCCACTTTCGTCCATGACACCCCTAAAATAAAAACATTTTTATTTTATTTTTGTCACAAAGAAACTTTAAGATTCTTATAAATTAATTTACCGAATCATAGCTTGAGACATTTCTTCAATTTGGGCTGGAATTTGTTTACCAACTGGTGCAGGGTCACTATCAAATATAACTTGGGCACATGGATACTTCCACAGTTTGAAATCTGGGTATACTGGTAATACTTCTACTGGATAAACATTTGGTTTACTGTAGTGTTTCTCAATAGGGGTCTTAGAATCTTCAAATGTCTTTTCAATAGCTTTAATCTGGGAATCACGGTCCATATACAGAGTTTCATTCTTAAGGTTCTTTTTAATACTGTATCCAACTTTGGCCTCAACTTTGTCCATAGTCTGAGGTTGAAATCGAGTCTGTTCAGTTGAAATATATTCAGTTCTGCGCAACCAAGACACAGAACGTGCATGATGACGAGAACGTTTTGAGTCTTGTGGTGTAAGAATATCTTCTTCCAAAAGCTTTTCATCAGCTGGATCCAGTGTTGCCCCATGTTCTACCGAGTATATATCCTTATTTATTAGGTCAATATTCACCCCTAAGTCGTGTTCTGTAAGCACTTCATATCTGTAGTTTCGCTCGAGAGAAGTAGGATTGTACTGGATAAAACGGGATGATTCGAAGGGATAGGAAATGAATTTCAAATCAAAGGGAATATCAGGAAGGGTATTGCAGTATTTTACTCGGCATATTAATTCGGATCTAAAAAAAAAAGTGATGTTTCTACGTATAAACAGAGTAGTTTTATAACGTACCGTTTTTCCCCAGGTTTAACAGGTCTCTTCTCATTTTGATTAGTTACCTGAGGTTGTTGAATTGTTGGAGGCATTTTGTACTATTTTGTACTTGCTATTTCACAGGATATTCACTCATTACTTAATTATTTACGGTAATTTTCTGTTTTGTGACAATAAATTGACGCCAATTATAACCTATAACCTCACATTTTTTGAAATGGTGAAAGTGTCTAAAGTATAGACAAACTGTACATTCATACTGGATCTAGTACCATGTAAATATTTCCTTTATTAACACATAGATGGCTTTACCTAAAATATGAATCAATGCAATTTATAATCACGAAAGGCAATTGTCAATTTATTATTTTGTACTTTGCCTTAAACATGAAAAACATACTGTATTTCTTAAAAATTTCTATATTTTTCAGGATAACGCCAAATTTAGTTGCAGTTATTTTATTTTGTACCTATATTCTTCCTAGTTTAGGATCGGGGCCATTGTGGCCCCTTGTAATAGAACATCATTCGGCGTTATGCAAAAAATATATGTGGAGAAATTTGTTCTTTATTCATAATTATTTCGGTTTTGAAAATATGGTATGTAATTCTATACATTCTGTTACAGTTTTGATTTAAGATTCTTTTTTATTGTAGTGTCTAACTCATACTCATCAACTTGGAATTGATTTTCAGTTATATTTAGTTACTCCTGTTTTGATTTATCTGATTACAAAAAATGCTCTTAATGGACTGCTAACTGTTGCTGGAATTATTTTTGCTTCCACAATTTTGCGATTGTGGGCAACTATTTATTACGAACTAAGCCATGTAGTATATTTTGGAGTGACGTAAGTAGATAACTTAATGTGAAGGAACCCTTGTATAAATGTGGGTGTATAAAGCAAAACGTTTTAAAATACATTTTCAGGATTAAGAGGATGTTTGATACTGCCAATTTTTCTTACATTTTACCAACGCACAGGGCAAGTATTTATTTTATGGGGATGATACTGGCCTTTTTTATGTATAAGGCTAAAGGTAGATTTCAGTTTACAAAGGTACGCTCTACTTAATTGTTGTCTAACATTAAGTTTAAAATTTTACTTGATTAAGTGTTAAGTTGTTCTCAAGGTAACATTAAAAATAAAATTTGCATAGCAAGTTTTAGGAACAAAATACACGTTTGTTTTCAAAAATTTAGTGCAACGACTTTTATCCTCCAAAACATCGGAAGTAATTAACTAATTATCGCAGGTATGCAAGTTTAATTGTTATAAACATGCTAGACGTATTTGATTGGCTGTTACGTTGTCGGCCATCTTGTTGGAAAATTTTAGGGAAACTTTAAAATAAGATAATTAAGTTATTTCTTTACCGTTTTAGATGCGGTTTTCACTAAAATTTAGGAAATTTAACGGTGTTGAAGATCAATAGAATATGTAATATTTTGGTGTATATTTAATAGTCGATATTTCGAGTTACTAGTTCAAATTTTGATTTACAACCTGATTTGCATTTTGGAATTTCAAGAAAATACAATGTACAGCCATTCAATGTCTTCGTAATTATTCGTATTTCAGTTTCAACTAATTTCTATTTGGATTTTGGCGTTATCTTTTGGGTACCTTGCTATGCTTGGCCCTTATCATATGGCAAGGATTGATTATCAATATAATGTAGTCGATGCAGCCATTTATGGTTCTTTGTCACCCATTGCATGGGGTATTTGTTTGACTTGGGGGGTTGTTGCATCCGATATGGGTTACGCAGGTTTGACTTTTACCTTCACCTTAACGATATAAAAAAATATTATTTAGCTCAGCAATTTATTACTATAATAAACCAAACATTTTAATGTTAATTTCATTTAAAGGTTGGCTGGGAGACTTTTTATCCTGGAAAGGATTCCAATGGTTTTCGAAAATCTCTTACTCTGTTTATTTGATTCAGTTTCCTGTATTTTTTTATTATGTCGGAATTCAAAGAACTAGCGAAGAATATAAAACGTACCAAATGGTAATTTATCTCGTTCGGTTATTAAATAACAGTATCTAATTAATAGATATTAAAAATTTTAGTTGCATTTGTCGGAAATATTGATAATTATTCTGCTTTCAATTTTATTAACGGTTACAGTCGAAATGCCTTTTCAACAAATTTGGCGACTCTTACAAAAAGGTAACGCAAGAGGTCACAGGTAAAAGACCTACATATAATAATAAGTTTACTCTTCGTTTTAGATAATAAGAAGAAAAGCGTGGCAAAAGATAACGATTTAGGGAGGAAAGTAAAGTCTGGATAATTTTTAGTATTTAAAATTCAAATTACCTAATATAATGTCAGTATCATATATTATTCTTTATCTAAAATGTAATTATATTCTGTGATAGGTGTATTCAAAATGAATAAAAATATGTATATTAATAAAAGCATTATTTTCGTTTATTTTCACCCCCTTGCTTATTCGTCACCCCAAAAGAACCGAATCTGTATATTTTAACTCTAAAATGTTCAAATAAACTTTATAATAGTTCAAAGTGCTTATTAGAGTTTTCGAAATTTTGCAACAGTAAATTGAAAAATTTTAAATATTTTTAAACGAAACAAAGATTTAAAGTAAAACTAACAAGACGTCTATATCAGTGGTGGACTAAAAATCAAAATTTATATAAAAACGAATATCGTTGTATGAATATCTTGAATTCATTTTTTATGATTTCTGAAGTTTTTCTATAAATACCACAAATGTTTTATTATTTTTAAATAGCTAAAAGTATTACCTACTTGTTTCTTCAAAATTAAAAAATTAATTTTTCTTCAATAATTGTTTATGGTTCAAAAACTGAAGGCAATGTCAAAAAAGAACAGTAAATTGAAACCTTCTAAATAATAAGTCAAAGAACTAAAATAAAATTGATGAGACGGTTATCAGTGGTGAGTTTAAACTAAAGTTTATCACAAAGGGGATTTACTTACAGATAAAAAGACAGTTTGGTAGGTATTTTGTTTTTCAAACCTTGCGTCTTCGTCACCACAAAATAATTAAATTTTTATCGGTCAGCTCTAATGTGCTCAAGTTTGAATTAAAATCAAGAACTTTTTATTAAAATTATGAAGAAAATAACCTTGTTAGAGTTTTAAAATTATTAATTGATTTTTTAATATTTGTTTATGGAAAAAGAAACTCGAGAGAACATCTTAAATAAGTAATTGTTATGTATTTTCAGTATTAGTAGATTGAAGACAAAATATTTATAGAGGCGTTGTTGTAAAGTAAAATTAAAGAGATAAAAAACCAGTTGTAACTTTTTAATTTGCATTAAATTTATCGTAAATTAATAGGTATACCTACTTACCAATTTTAGCAAGAAATATCCATATGGAAATCCATTTTCTAGGGGATGGATTTGTACAAAACCATTTTATAGTAATAACAGCTGCATATTTAATGACAATAATTGTTTAGATTATTGTTTGTTGATTGATTATATCAAGTAAAAGTTTTTATGTTAACAATTAACAACTATTTATTTTTTTAAACACTTCACTTTTCTTTAATAAATAAAATATCGTTTATAAAATAATTATCTTAAAGTTCGTTCAATAGAATATTTTTTTCTTTTGTATTTTGTTACGTTACACGTTAGACGTTATTATTCAGTTTTCAAGCCTTCCACCTTTGTTTGACCGTCCTGTCTTATCAACACATTAAAGAAGATGGGCTGATTGCAACAACTTTAAAAATAGAACAACTATGCGAAAGATAGATGCCTATCTACGTATTTGTTTGTCATAAATCTTAAAGAAAAACAACACAACAGAAAAGTAGTAAAGAGTTAAAAAGGAAAAGTATTGTTATACAAGGTAACCGGAATGTATTTTAGATATAGGATAAAATTTACAATTTATTAGTGACAATATTTTGGAAAAATTTTATATTCAATTAGTGTTGAAAAAGAAAAAACAATTTATGATTTTATAAAACAATTATCGAGCGTCCCTGGCCAAAATAAACTAAAAAAATATTTGAAAATCAGCCATGGTTAGGGTGTTTTTTAATTACGTATTTTTTTAAAACATATTTTCTTGTTCATTAACAAATAGGATCAAGTGGAGTAATTATGAACGATTTTGGAAGTTTGAGTTTTGAAGCTCGATGTATCTTAGATGAAGATTAAATTTAGGCGACTATATGATCAATTTAGGTCTTTGTTTGATTTTAGTTAAATTTCTGTTGTTAAATATACAAATTCAGATTTTTTTGCAAAAAAACTTAAGTTTACAATTACCCCTTCACTTATTAAATGGGGTGAAACTGTCATACAGGATAACATAAATGTACTTCATATAGAATAAATAATATTTACAATTTATTAATGATAACATTTTTGAAAATATTACCTAAGGGTGTTTTATATTAAATTAGCCCTAAAGAGAAGAAAAAAATATAAAGAAGTATTAAGTATTAGTTCTTGGACAAAAAATTCATCAAAAGGGACTTTGAAATTATCGCATTAATTAATAACTTATCATCCTTTTCTTTTATAGATTTTTTTCTAATATATGAGAGTCATTCTATAGCTGTCTATTGCACATAATATTTTATTATTTCCCACTCACCTTGTCTTTCTTCTTTTTCTAACTGGATCCATAATTCGTTACCCTTACGTGATTTACACTGTTTGTTTCATTTCTTCTTTCCAAACCCTTTATCAGCCTGTGCTCTTACATTATTTTTTATCTTTTAAGTAAAAATGATATTTTTGTTTAAGTATTCTGCTTCCAAAAAGGAAAGAAATATAGAAATTAAATACTTTTACGCTACTAAAATTCAAATAAACATTATTAACTGAAAATTATTTCTTTGGCATTAAAATAATATAATAAACTGGGTTTTAAAAACTTTCTAGACTTGACAGAATGGTCCACTTCTATATGGATGGGTTCTTCTTGGTTTCGTAAATTTTTCGACAAAAAAAATTGATAATTAAAAATTAAATTACTTAGGTAATTATTTATTTTAGCGTACGTAGATATTTCTTGCTTTCTTGTTTCATAAACTTCTGGCTTCAACCTGTGTAAACTTTGAACAAGATCCTCGTGTAGGGTAAAAGTAAAATGAAACACTTGATAAAGATCATTATTATGTTGATTTTATGTTCTATAGAAAAAGTGTTACAGTCAGTTATACAACAATAATCATGTTTAAAATGTATTAAATTGTAACTCGTCAACATGAGAGAACTATCAGAACAAATTCCTTGGGTAAAATTTCATGTACATTTATAAAAATATGCAGTTGTGTGGGTGCCATTTTGTACAATAGCAATTAGGTGCGAAAATTCTAAATCACGATTATTGAATTCATTATTATTTTGTGTAAATATATTAATAAGTATTATACATAATTATGTAGATTGGAGCTTATTAACAAACGAATGAGGCGTGTTCATTTTTTCAATTCTTATCTTCAAACTAGTGTCCTATAGGTAGGTATTTAAATGTACATAGATAAGTTAAAATTAATACACGAATAGCGGAACAAAACTATTAATAGTTGGACCCTTGGTTAACTAATTGGACTGGTTCGAATATTTTTTTTCTGAATATAATAAAAATAATTAAAGGATTGATTTCATAAAGTGAATTCATCAGTTGCTACTTTGTATGATGTCACGTAGAGGTAATCCAATGTCTCATCAGTCATGAGCCTTGAAAAATAGTAAAAAGTGAAAAAAAATTATAGTAGAATGAAACCCATTGGAAAAGGAAGAGAATATAACAGAAATGAAAGGAAAAATAATTTACGAGCGATCTGAGGTCGGGAAGGGGAAGGGCGTGAGTTTTTAAGGGTAAAAAACGGTTTTCTTTGATTTCCGGATAAACTACAAGTCTTATGAAAAAAAGTTACATGGCAAAGTTGTAGGTAATAAAAAGATCTACAACTTTTGTAAATACACTTTTTTCACATAACCCCACAATTTATGTGAAAAATACAAATAACCAACTCTTTAGTTTTTTTACTTTTATCTTTTACAAAAACATTTTTTTTCCATGAAATTTGGTGAAAATTTACCTGTTTATGTCCCAAACACGCTGTAATTTTTTTGATTTGAAATATTTATTTTTTCACCTTATTTTTACTTAATATCGAAAAAACACCCTAATTTTTCAAAATATCTGCTTTTTTAAAAACGTTGGTGGGCTTTTTCTTCGTTGAAATCTCTACTTTCTGATGGTGTGAAAAAAATTTACATTACTATGGTAAGTTTTCTCAGGAAATGCAAAAAGACGAAGGGAATTTAATCTAAAAAATGTGACCGCTGCTATTGTTTTCAGTAAAAAAGTTGTTTTAATAAAATTCTAATTACATTTATGTCATAGAAAATCTCATAATATATAAATATACATGTTAACCGTGCTATTGAATTCACATACTTTATACTGATTACGTTATTCATTATAATATTATTAAAAACGTTAATTTAGTTTTCTTCTTTTTTGAATTTCCTGAGAAAACATACCATAGTAATGTATATTTTTTTTCACACCATCAGAAAGTAGAGATTGAAACGAAGAAAAAGCCCACCAACGTTTTTAAAGAAGCAGATATTTTGACGTGAGAATTTTCGATTAAAAATTAGGGTGTTTTTTCGATATTAAGTAAAAATAAGGTGAAAAAATAAATATTTCACATCAAAAAAATTACAGCGTGTTTGAGACATAAATAGGTAACTTTTCACCAAATTTCATGGAAAAAAAAGTTTCTTGTAAAAGAAAAATCAAAAACCCAAAAAGTTGGTTATTTGAATTTTTCACACAAATTTTGAGGTTATGTGAGAAAAGTGAAAATATAAAAGTTGTAGATCTTTTTATTACCTACAACTTTTCTATTTAACTTTTTTCCATAAGACTTGTAGTTTTTCCGGAAATCAAGGAAAACCGTTTTTTTACCCTCAAAAAACACCCCCTTCCACTTCCCGACCTTAGATCGCCCGTAAATTATTTTTACTTTCATTTCTGTTATATTCTCTTCCTTTTCTAATGGGTTTCATCCTACTATAATTTTTGAAAATGTAAATAAAGGCTCCTGGACGTAATTTTGGAGAAATAGAACAATTAATATAAAATTGATGAGTTCACTTTATTACAGTAGTTAAAAGACGAAAAAAAGATTAAAAGTTTATGTTTTTTTTTCTGCACACATGAACAATTTTATATACTTGTAAACTTCTTTGGAAAATACTGTGTTTAATTTAAATCGAGTAGTAGTCTACAGAATTGGTGTGTTTTAGATTTTAATAAGTATAATAGTAATATCTTAACTAAGTAATTAAGTATTCTGAGTATTCTAAATCTACATATTTATACATTTTGTTTATATTACCCACAAATAGCTCATTTAGTTAAATTTAAATATCCGTATTATTGAACAATAAAATAGATAATAATAATTTTTCCATTTTAATTTTTGTAATTGTACCTATCTATTGATATTAGTTAAATTAGTTTATATGGTTTCTTCACAGACAAAGGAATATAAAGATGCGTGGAGGAGGTGGTGACGCAGTGATGCCTAAATCTTATTGGTCCCTACTACGAGTGCGCGCGGGTAGCCAATAGAATCTAGGCATCTACTGCCCCACCACATTCTCCTTGTCAAAAATATTATTATTTTATAATATCTATGAGTATTTATATCTACTTAATAAAAGAGTTGTAGTTGTAGTTGTGGGTAATAATAAATTTTAAATTGACCTCACCTACTTACGTTATTAAGAACGGAATTAAACTTTTTGCCTTTAATTCTAGCGTAGGTATTAGGTATGTAGGTAAATATCATAAAGTCTAGTGAACTTCTACGTTGTAAATTTCATAAACGAAATGTTACTAGCGTTAGCATTTTATTAGCAATCCGCTTAACGCCTAGAACTTTATGTTAATAAGTATATTTATAATAATTAATAAATATTTTTTTATTATCTACATCTGTCAATCACATGTCCGTACGTAACTAATGAAAGATATTCGAGCGAGATTCAAATCCACCGAGTGGATTTTGTCAGAATATCGTAAATAAATAATAAAATTCGTGTTTTATACACAAAACATTGTTCTGATCCACAATATCATTCGTGATTCGCATTACTAACAATTTTAACAAAATGTATTTAGCCAGATGGGGCCATTTTCGGTCACCATAAAGAGAAATAATAACAGAGAAAATATAAATAACCTAACTGTTTTAAGAGTTTATAAGTTAGTGTATGTTTTTAAAAGAAATTACTTACTGGGATTGTAGAAGAGACCAAAAATGGCACTTGAAGACATTGATTTGTCTTTGTAAATAATTTGATTTAGTCTTGTAAATTTTGAGTATGTAACAATCATCAGTAAACTCTCAAATATCCCATAACTAAGTTAATTTTGTGTACAAAAACACTTTCTTTATCTACATGACTACTGCGTCCTGTTTTGAAATGACCACAGAAACCTTAAAACAAGCAAAATTAGTCTAAATAACTGTTAACCTTCCAAAAAATCATTTTAAAGATAATCTGGAAAAAGCAATTTTCACAAAAATAATGACGCTCAAGGATCAATTTTTTTGTTACAGTAGGAAGTACTTTTATTCGGGGGAGTAGCCTAATAAATATCTACACATGTTTTCTTGGTGGAAACTGTGCACATATCTAGTCGAAACAGACGCACTCAAAGCTATGTTCTTTTATCCAATACAGAGCTTTGAATTTGACATAATATAATATTTATATATTGATTACGCAAACGCAAATTGTTACAACGAAGAATATAAAATTTAAACGAATTCTAGTCAATATTTTATTGCCAGGACGTAAGTATGTACTGATTTTTTTAAATATCTAAATAAAAATGGTAACGCAAACGTCAGTTTCAAAACAGTACGAACTAAAAATGAACATTCTTATCACTACTTTAATAACTTTATGATACAATAATAACGACACTAATAGCTACAAGTTCAGTTCACGTAGAATTTCTATTAAATCTCAAATCCTAGTTGCTTGAATGCAGTTCAAAAATCGGAAAACAAATAGAAAATATGAACCTACGTCAAAAACGAAAAAACAACGAATACCTAATCACTAGATAAGTATGTACAAAGTATTAAAAAATATATCATAGATTGTCTATTCGTTGAAAGGCTTATATACATTAAAAACTACAATAAGTTGATAGGCAAGTTCCAGGAAAGCGATCGAAATATGCACTTTGTTTGCAAAACAAACCAAATTATTATTATGCATATTTGTAAATTTAATTACAACAAATAAATATTCTGCTACGTAAAAGGACCGTCGATAATACACGAAAACGTTTAATTAACATAATTTTAATTGGGAATGTAATTATGTATGTAGTTCCATCCACCAACAAACGCCTACATATCACAGGACAGATTTCAATTTGGTAAATTTCATAGTTTATTAATAAATTAAATAATTGTTTCGATTTTTAATGAGCATTTATAATAGTTTGCTGCTCATTGACTTTCTAAGTGTTTTATTTATAAAGAAATTTATATATTATTGGACAGATGGAATTAATTCAGTGGCGGATTTACACATTTGCCGCCTCTACTGACACCTGCAATTCTATACCCTAATTCACAATCAATTTTTTGTCAATGAAATTGCAACTTTATGATTGTATTATATTTTTATAAGACTAATCAACAAATATTGATACGAATTCATTAGGATTAAAAATGTAAGAATGTTAAGAAGAACTTTCGTTGAATAGATATTTACAGCTTTTATTCATTACAATATTATCATTAGATATTGTTTTTTTTTTTAATTGTCATCGTTCTAAGAAATGTATAATATTTATGAAATTCTGTGCTACAATATGCAATTCTTTACGTGTAAATTTATTAAATTTTTATTCTACACTCAAACAGGTTGTTAATATCATCAGAAATATCAATAGAAAAGTATTAATTTTCCACATATATATCTACGATATATAATATTTGTTATTGTTATTTTTAAGCAATTTTTTTTTCGAATCCCATTTCTCTTCGAATAGACATATTTAAGTGGTGAAACATATAACACATTAATTGAATACTGCGAGTGGACCTAAAGAAAAAAATATGGCAATAATTAATTTAAAAAATAGGTAAAAATACTAAATTTAAAATTTAATACTTAAACGCTATTGGAATATTTTAAAAATTGAAAATCACAATAGTATATTTTATAAATAAGCGTTTAGTAATTTTTCATATACAGACGTTAGTGTATTCAGTATCCTGTATAGCACTAAAATATTGTAATTTTTGTTGATTTTTTTAACTTCATTTTTTTCCGTGTATAAGATAATATTTTTTTTTCTGTAAGACAAAATAATTTTTGAGCAAAGTTTGCCGCCCCCTAAAATCTGCCGCCCTAGGCTCTAGCCTATTCAGCCTGCTGGTAAATCCGCCACTGGACTAATTTGTTATTAATTTACTACCAATTTGAACGATTTTATTTTGAGTATGTAATTTATCAAAATTGAAAAATACATGTGATGTATTATCAACAGGCGTTTACTTTCCATTGCTACCATTAATTTTTACCCTGTATATCGAACTTTATAATCAAAATATTACTTAATACATATTAGCAGATTTGCTAATAATAAGGGAATATTGTACCTACAGTTATATGTAAATAAAATGTACACTCATGATATGTATCAAACTACAAAGGAATCGGTAAAAATTTATGTAGGTATTTAATAAAAATAAAAACAATATTATAGGTAATTATTAGATATTATATGATAATATTGTACTCGTTGTTGATACTTTTTATTAATTTTAATATCATCAGAGGAAAAAATTAGAAACAAAGCACAATTTTATTGAAAAAAAAATAATTTACTGGAGAATGTGTTGGAGAAAATATTAAAAGAATATTTACTTATGGCAATAGGATACTATTATAAAAATGTGTAAGGTCTGCTGTGAGGGAGGAGCTTAATGATGACGAAACTGTGCGTTTTCGTCAACGTTGCGGTTGCGCATTAACTGATATATCGACCCGCCCTCCTTCCGGGCAATTGAATGCGTTATCCTTACAGTTTTAAAATAATTTTCAAATTATTTCATCTTTCAAACGTTTACTAGGTACCTAATCCTTACATTTTTTTAAAAGGTCATGTATCCTATTGATTGTTAATTTAAGGTAATTTGTAAAATTATCAGTTTGTTGCATTGTTACTTGTGTTGTGCTCTGTTTCTATCAGAAATGTAACCTTTGTAACGAGCAATAAAATGGTTTAATTAACGTGCTCACTAATTAATTCCCAATAAACAACAACAACTAATTGTTAATTTGTAGTGTTTCAAAAAGTATCTACAGTACGATGTAAATTTAATGATGATGCTACATAATAGGTACACATTAAATAATTATTGCTTTAAAACGATTACTTATGTATAGGTACCAACAACGAAAAAAGGAGCAAAAAGGAACTAACTAACTATACAATGCCCATTTACTACATAGGTACATATGTATGATATTAGTAATTAATTAAAGAACTATGTAAATAAATACGTTCGTATTAGGAGTATCCATTCATGAGTAATAAAGATGACATTTTTATGGCAGGAAGAAAACGTGAGTCGTATGCTAATCAAGGATAATTATCACCATGCAAGGATATTTCTTTAATTGAAAAGATCCTAATTGTACGAGAGTTCAAATTAATAAACGATATAACAATTAACAATTAGGTAGGTACTTAATTAAAGCGAATTGTCGTTATTGGAGAAAAATGATCATAAATTAACATCAATTATTCAATATCACACTGGAGTGAATGCTTAAGATAATATTTTTTATATTTATATATATGTATAAGTAGTAATATATTACGAAGCCTAGTTAATAAGGCAAGAAAAAACGTACTTATATTTAATGAGATTCTTAGTTATTGATATCAAACCTCGGAGCCTAGATCATTGGATATCATTCTGAAGTGTTCTTGACCTGAAAAATAAACCACAAAACACTTCACAAAGGCCCGTAACTACGTAGTTATCTCCATCTAGTAAGTACAACGTCGATAATACATACCTACTTCAAATTGTGTAATTGTAAAAGTATCTACGTACACGTGATTCTAAGCAATTTTACAAAAAATTATTGCGAGCATGTATCTAATTGAATTTATTATCGAAAACGACTCTATGAATTGTGATGACATTAATTAGCTAGGGAAAAAAATCGATTTAAAGTGGCCCCCTTTTTACAAACAATTAATAGAAAACAAACTGATGTGCAATTTTCTAAGCACCCTGTGTATAAACCCATTTAACTACAATATTGCCTGGACAAATTTCAAGAAAATCGCCATCTTACAAAATTTGAATTCCGCTTTATAAGCCACACCCCCGTTTAATTTTTTATCCGATCGAATATTATCCTTATTATGGATAGATTTTTCTTCTAAGGAACGCGCTCTTTTCAGGGTTTAATTTATAAACTTTTTTAAATCCAGGTACTAATTATAGAATATCGAATAAATTCTATCTAGTTCCGTTGGTGTATTATTTAGTATAAAAACAAAAAAAAAGTGGAAGGACAAAATGAATGACTTACTTTCGAGGTACGCCCCGAGATCATGATCGTTAGCTTGGATGGCCAGAAGCCTGGGGGTGAGCCCATTCTGGCCCTTTCACTTCCAGAGAAGCTCCAGCCGCGATTAGCATACAGCAGATGTTGCGACATTTGTATAAAGCGGCTTTATGTAGAGCCGTTTGGCCCCTGTAACAACAAAAAAAGTTTTCGAATATGTATCCCTAATTTTAATAAATTTGGAATTCGATTCATTTTCTTATACAGGCAGGATTTTCTATTTTCAGAAACAATTTTTTACTAGGACAACCATCAAGATGAATATTCTTAAGGTGTACCTATTACCTTTTGGGTATCCCTTTGCAAGGTTTATTTTATTCGATTATAATTTCTTCAGAGAGGACTTGAATGGGGGTTTGAAAAAAAAAATTCGATTCAGTGGCGCTTATTATTTCCGGTTAGATAACTTTCTTCCAGGATCAACCAAAAATTGCATAAGCCACGGATCGAAATCAATAAATACAGCAACTTTCAGGGATTTGACCAATACATTAATCTTCAAAACTTACGAGCAGTCTCAATTGTGATTGTTAAATAATATACCATTAATTTGGGGTTTGACTGTAAACGAATCCATAAACTACCCTACGATAAAAAGTATACAGCTTTTACTAAAAAAGTTCGGTCATAATTAGCTTGAAAACTTCCTGAGGTTTGACAAATAAATTTTTAGGTAATCTTCAAGACTCATCAATAGATTACCATTAATTGGGGCGTTGATTATTAAAGGTTCCATAAACTATCGAACGATTAAATTTGACCAAAAAATTTTGTTAATCTTCAAGACTTATCAGTAGATTCAACTGATTGTTAGATAATACCATTAATTTGGACTTTAATTGTAAAAATATCTATGAACTATCCAACGATATAAAGCAGATTAAAATTATCAAAAAATCTCGCTGATAATTTGTTTGAAAACTTACAGGGACTTGACCAAAAGATTGATTTAACAGTATATAATACGTACTATAAATTTGGACTTAGACTGTAAAAGGATTTATAAACTATCCAACGATAAAAAATAAATCACGTTAATAATTTGCTTGAAGGCCTTCTGGGTTTGCCTAAAAAATTTTGTAAATCTTCAAGACATCAGTAGATACAAATTTGATTGTTAAATAATACCATTAATTTGGGCTTTGAGTGTAAAAGAATCCATATACTATCCAACGATTTGTTTAAAAATATATAATGTACTAGCAGCAATACCCGGCGTTGCTCGGGTAAGAATATCTCACACGTTTGATGGAACATTCTATAATATTCGCGAATTTAGAACTATCCAGAACATCCCATAATGATTCAAAACATTCTCTAACTTTTTTTAATATTCTGAAACATTCTTGAATAATCTTCAAGATTCTGGAACATTCTTGAACATTGCCAAATCATTCTAAAATGTTATAATAAAACATTCTTTTACTTCTTAGAACATATTTGAACTCCCTCTAACATTCTAAAAAAATTTGCTTCATTCTCATCCCCACTCCTTGCTGTTTGCTGGGTGAGTAGTGACATCAGTAGACGCCTGGCGGGGATGACTAATCGATTGATAATAATTATCGGCCACTGAGAGTTGAAATTATTACAGTACTAATATCGCTATTAAAAAATGGGGGTTGGTGGTAGAAGGATGAAAATTAAGGGTTATATGTATTTTTTAATGCCAAATTATAAAAAAATAAAAATAAAAAAAGTTCGACTAGCACTTGAACTCGCGCACCGAGGGTTCCGTACAAACCTGTATATATGTGATGTAACTAAAAATTTAAGGTTTTCGGAATTTTTCCTTTATATGTGCTATAAAACATTGCTTCATGCCAAATTTCAAGATTCTAAATCGACTGGAAGTACCCTTTAGGTTTTGATTCCCTTGCGAGTAGTTGCGAGTTTGAAAATATGCGGCTTAAATTGCTGTTTCTTTTGATTGCGTTGACATAGAAGTTTGATTTTGATACAGCTTAAAGGTATTATAGACCTGAGTATTTGATATGAATTTCAATTTAATACCTCTACGCGTTCATGAGGAAAGGGGTAGTAACTTTAAAATTATTAAAAATATTTTTATTATATGATGTAACTGAAAATTTACGGTTTTCGCAATTTTCCCTTTATCTGTGCTATAAGACGTTGCTTCGTACCAAATTTCAAGATTCTGAGTTCACTGGAAGTACCCTGTAGGTTTTGATTCGAAAATTTGCGGAAATTTGCGGCATAAACGGCTGTATCTTTTGATTTCGTTGGCTTAGAAGTTTTATTTTTTCACAGCTCCAAAGGACAATAGACCTGAATATTTGGTATAAATTTTAGCTTGATAGCTACACGCGTTCCTGAGAAAAAAGGTCTTGACAGACGGACGGACGGACAACGAAGTGATCCTATAAGGGTTCCGCTTTTTCCTTTTGAGGTGCGGAACCCTAAAAATGGGGGTTGGTGGTTGAAGGATGAAAATTAAGGGTTATATGTATTTTTAAATGACAAACATAAAAAAATAAAAATAATAAATTTTGTCCAAAAAATAAAAATCGGTCAAGCCGTTTCGGAGGAGTATGGTAACTAACATTATGACACGAGAATTTTATATATTACATGTACTTCAATTTTTAAAAGTTTGGATACATACTCTGTTTGGTCTTTGGTGAAGATTTATTTCTCCCTGCAGTCTTAGTACACAAACTGAATAAATGATTCAATAAAACGGTCTCGAGGTGCTGATTAAGGGAGGTAAGAAAGAAACAAAGGAGAAGACATACGTCTTCTTCTACTTTGTGTTAGGTAGGAACGTAATAAATGTTCAACTGATTAAACCTGTCTTCTTTCCTGCATTAGTCTTTTACTGTCGTGTCGTTCTCCTCTCTGTAGATGCATCAATCTCCCTTTACCTTTATTTCATGTGCCACTGATTTTTAAAATGTACCATTTAGCACGAAACTGAGATTGATCTATGCGCCTTTTCGAGGATACCAAACAAAAAGGGAACACACGAACTTCTAAAATTTAGTTTTAATTTAAAATTGTGGTAAATTTGAAGTCCTCAATAGTTGACTTAATTACATATTATATTTTAATAAGTAATTAAAACAAGACGAATTCTTGAACGGAATATATCCACTAAGTTTTATTGGAAACGTCAATAAAATTGAAGAAGTGACGCTTGACATGTTCAAATTTCATTCTAGATGTGTTACGTGATTCAATGTAACTTCAAAAGTAGGTCAAGTACTTCTTTAATTGTACAGAGTGACTCTACATCTTATAAAGTGGGGACGGGGAGTGAACAAATCTTCTAAATTAAGTTTATCGATAATGGATTAGTGGACAGAATATTTAATAAACTCGGTTAACGAAGAGACAGTGACATAAGTTTTTATTTTTAATTCAACAAACAAACAAACAAAGGGATGCCTTGAAGGATTCTACACATGTCTAACAACCTCATTTTATTAGAAAATCCTGTAATTACTTTAAGTTTTTCGATATGCCAGAAAAAAGAAGAGCAGAACTATTTTAGGCGTCACAATTCTGCATTTATTTCGTTCTCTTTTTCATTTCTATAATGTAAACTATAATTCAACTTACATATTGTCGACAGCTTCCAGTATTGAAGTAGGGGCTGTGCTCAAAACATATTTCACAATTTCTTTGTGGCTATTTCTCACTGCGTGATGCAAGATGGTCTGGCCCGAGGAGTCCGTTGTTGTTAAGGAATGTCCCATGGAATGTATCTTTTTTATCTGCAGAAAATGCACGTAGCTTTAAAGTGTACTTATATTAGAAACCTATCTATTTATAGTCCACTTACCGTTTGCAAATCTCCTACAATAGCAGCTTTTATAAGGGCTTCGTTGGGCTTTTCGATTACATCGCTTTAAAACAGAAACATAAAAGAGGTTTTGGAAATTTTATTATATGGTGATTTGTAACAAACATATTTAGGTATAATTGTACTTCAAATTAAATAACTTGTATTTTTTTAAAAATTGCAATAACTTCATTTTATTGAAAACTTATTTAAGTACTGTTTTCTTTGTTATAAATATTTCTCAATATATTTTTTTATTTCATTGTTCAAAGGCCATTATTTTTTGTACAAATTACAAAAATATTACAATAACTTCTTTTATATATATACATATAAAAATATCGGCTTGAAATAATAAGAATTTTGGCATGCAACACTATAAAAGTATGGTTTTCTTACCTATAGGAATAGTAAGATTCTTGTGTCAAACCAAACAATCTCTCAGTAATGCTAAGCAAAAGATGGAAAAATGTGATTGAAAACGTGGTTTTGTGCTGTACAATAAGTAGATATATGTACCTATATGCAAGTATACAGATACAGACAGTGAATGTTTTTGAGGATATTAATAGGACTTTGATTCCAATTTTTCCTTTTGTAGTAATATCAGGCCAAATAAGAGCCAAAAGGGGTGAAATGGAAATGATAAGTGTTATTATTATTTTTAAGGTCAGTTTTTAAAGTACAGGGATGTTCTTGGGACTTTAAACTTTATTTCACCCCATCTGTCATTGTTTTCGTTTAAACTAGAATTTAATTTTGAAGAAGGGATGAAAAAGAAATTATTTATGCAAAAACCATAACATAACATAAGTTTCGCTTTTAAGATAGAAGTCCATTTTTAAGGACGATTTTTGATGTCCTGAGGTGTTCTTGCTACTTAAAGATTTATTTCACCTCATCTGACTTCGATTTCGTCTACTCAACGATTTTATTCTAAAAAAGGGATGAAAAAGACATTATTTTTACAAGAACTATAACAAATAGTTCACTTAAAAGATCAATGATTTTTTAAAGGTTGGTTTTTAAAGTTCTGAGGTATTCTTAGTACTGTAAAGCTAATTTCACCTCATACGATTGTGATTTAATATAATCTACGATTTTAGTCTACAGAAGGGATGACAAATAAATTATTTATATAAAAACAATAACAAAAAATTCGTTTTTAAGACCAAAGTCTTTTTTTAAGGACGGTCTTTAAAGCCCTGAGTTGTTTTTGGTACTTTAACATTTATTTAACTCCATATGACTATGATTTTGTCTAATCTTACATTTTATTCTAAAGAAGGGATTAAAAAGGAAATTATTTAAACAAGAACCATAACAAAGAGTTTACTTAAAAAATCAATGTTTTTGTTAAGGTTGGTTTTTAAAGTTCTCAGGTATTCTTAGTACTTTAAAACTAATTTCACCCCATACGATTTTGATTTAATATAATTTACGATTTTAGTCTACAGAAGGGATGAAAAATAAATTATTTATATAAAAACAATAACAAAAAATTCGTTTTTAAGACCAAAGTCTTTTTTTAAGGACGGTCTTTAAAGCCCTGATTTGTTTTTGGTACTTTAACATTTATTTAACTCCATATGACTATGATTTTGTCTAATCTTACATTTTATTCTAAAGAAGGGATTAAAAAGGACATTATTTAAACAAGAACCATAACAAAGAGTTCACTTAAGAGATCAATGTTTCTTTTTAAGGTTGCTTTTTAAAGTTATGAGGTATTCCTAGTACTTTAAAGCTAATTTCACCCCATACGATTTTGATTTAAAATAATCTACCATTTTTTTCTATAGAAGGGATGATAAAGAAATTATTTATATAAAAACAAAACAAAAGTTTCATTTTTAAAACCAAATTCTTTGTTTAAGGACGATCTTTAAAGTCCTGAGATGCTTTTGGAACTTTAACAACCCCATATTACTATGATTTCGTCTAATCTACGATTTTTTTCTAAATAAGGGATGAACAAGACATTATTTATATAAAAATGCTTATGTTAAGATCAAAGTCTTTTTAAACGTTAGTCTGGAAGTGTATGTATTTCACCCTTTCTAGCACTGAATTGGCCTAATTTTTTTCTAAATACTTGAAAGACAAATTCCTTTGGCATGTATCTGTTCGAAATGTTAATAGTTTTTCTGAAAATAATTACTTTATCCTGTTCTTTATATTAGGCCCTTTCCGTTTTCTGAACTAATAATGGCAGGATCGAGTTAATGGGCGGATTCTTTGGGCTTACTTCCCTTTTTACTTAACGTCTTATCTGTTGTGCTTCCTCTTCGTGTAAAGATGCTGCCCATTATCTTAATAGAACCCGAAACTTCTACGTCTAAATAAAGGAAGGCAGTTTTTGCCGTCATAAAATTGTACAGGGTGATTAGGGTGACGCATTATCACTTACGTAGCGATGCAATAAATGGGGTCGAGAAGAAGTTCGCTGCCTTCGAAACTTGATTACGTGGAGAATACAATTTGTGTCCAGTGTCCGGATATATGACTACTTTTCATAAAAATTAGAAAGCATATGTGTATATCGAAAAGTATGTATTTTTGTATGTGTTCGCTATAACAATTTCTTGTTCGTTACAAGCGATTACTTTTGAATAAAATCAAATCTTGCGGCTGCGGATCGTTTATAAGGCGAGACGTTTTGTCAGAGCTTAGAAATTAAATTTCCATCAGAACCGTAAATCGAAAGAGTGTGTGAACAAATAATGGTGTAGGTGATTTGGGAATGTTATACACCACATTCATTGTTAGTGGGATGTGCAACTTTTCAACAGTGACTGCAAATTTCCATTACAAAGTTTCGTAACATAGAGTTTGGCTTTGGGAGTAAAACTTTAACTAATTAGAAAACACGGTCGCGAAGCCAAACGAACTATAACTTCTTTGTATGTAGTGTAACACTTTTATTCATTTATCCACCATCCATTTTTTTATTTTTGGATTTACAATGACCACAATGCCCGAGAATGCTCATTTTTTTTTATTAAAGTTGCATATTTTTGGGGCTTTGGCACAAAACGGAAGCTGCCCGTGCAAATTAACAAAAACCAATAATGTGAAATTAGCAGAAATCCTGATTGTAAGCTGCAGCTCTTAAATAAGTATTTAGTGGAATTTTGTTTACTAATTACTAAATTTGTACCTAGTGTTAGTACAGCTTCTATCGACATATGTGTTAGCACAATAAAAAAAATGTTTTTATTAAAAAATTTACTAATAATAGTACCTAGACACTATCAATCTAACTAGCTAAGACTATTTTTTTGTTGAATATTTAGAGAACTATACGTATAATGGTCCACAGATATGCATTTTCTAGTTGTAGTTTGAATCGAGCTGTAAAAAAACCAAAATATTTTTGTTTAAAAAAAAATTTAATTTTCTAACTATTTCATGCGTTGGTTAGTTTTTTACTGAAGCTAAACAGCAGCAATTAGTAAAGATTCAAATTTTCAGTTGACCTCTCAAAGTTTTTAGATACAAATTTTAAAATCTGTTTTATTAAATTTGAGTACATTTCATGAGACACACTGTACATTATATAAAAAATGTAAGTAAAACTATTAGACCAGTGCTTCAAAAATAGTAAAAAGTAAAAAATAATTATAGTAGGATGAAACCCATTGGAAAAGGAAGAGAATATAACAGAAATGAAAGGAAAAATAATTTACCAGCGATCTGAGGTCGGGAAGGAGAAGGGCGTGAGTTTTTAAGGGTAAAAAACGGTTTTCTTTGATTTCCGGATAAACTACAAGTCTTATGGAAAAAAGTTACTTGGCAAAGTTGTAGGTAATAAAAAGATCTACAACTTTTGTAAATACACTTTTTTCACATAACCCCACAATTTATGTGAAAAATACAAATAACCAACTCTTTAGTTTTTTTATTTTTATCTTTTACAAAAACATTTTTTTTTTCATGAAATTTGGTGAAAATTTACCTGTTTATGAAAACTTACCATAGTAATGTTTATTTTTTTTTTACATCATCAGAAAGTAGAGATTTCAACGAAGAAAAAGCTCACCAACGTTTTTAAAAAAGTAGATATTTTGACGTGAGAATTTTCGATTGAAAATTAGGGTGCTTTTTCGATATTAAGTAAAAATAAGGTGAAAAAATTAATATTTCAAATCAAAAAAATTACAGCGTATTTGGGACATAAATAGGTAAGTTTTCACCAAATTTCGTGAAAACAAAAATTTTTTTGTAAAAGATCAAAATAAAAAACCAAAAAGTTAGTTATTTGAATTTTTCACACAAATTTTGAGGATATGTGACAAAAGTGTAAATACAAATGTTGTAGATCTTTTTATTACCTATAACTTTGCTGTTTAACTTTTTTCTAGAAGACGTGTAGTTTTTTCGTAAATCAAGGAAAACCGTTTTTTACCCTTAAAAACTCACCCCCTTATAAATTATTTTTTCTTTAATTTCTGTTATATTCTCTTCCTTTTCCAATGGGTTTCATCCTACTATAATTTTTTTGGGTTTCAAAAGTTATCGACCCTGGTCTATATGTCTTTATTTGCTTTTTAGTTCCAGCTCATGGACTGTGCTTCATATCATAACATAATATAATAGAACTGTTCCACTATACAAATATACTTTATGTTGGTAGCGCAGATACCACCGAACATACCTAGACATCATGTTAGACGTTGCAGATATCTTGGTTAATTCGAAACTCAAACCAAAACAGTTAACTTTTCATTATAACAGACTGAAAGGAGTTTCCCCTGGCACAGAAGCGAGAGTTTTGCATTCAGCTGCTTTTGTTACATCATCTTGTTAACGTGTTATTCAAAGCTTATTAATATCCTCAAGACAAAGAACCGTCTTTCAACATCATGCAATAGCAAAAGGATTTTATGAATAGGGGTTTTCAGTAAGTCGCAGTCAGTTAGTTAAAGAATGCAGGACGAAATAATAAGGAAAGAAATTAACCTTAACGATGACTGGCTACCGTTATTCACAAGAAAATGTGATACGAAATTTTCACACTCATAATTAAAACTAAGTACAATAGGAACCTCCTTGGTTCGCTACTTTACTAACGTAAAACACTAAACGTGTTGTTTATAAATAATTTATTGGGTAGGTATTCAGTGATACAATAGCTTTGTTCTTATATCCGCTTTGAAATAATAATTACGTAAGTAGGAAACAGATTGCCGTTTTATATTGTTATGGTACAAAAGTCTATTATATTATTTCCTGTACCTGATTCAGTCAGGACCAATTTGACTAAAAAAAAATGTAGGTACAACCTTTTCTGGTCTCATTCTAAAAAATTTTCTAATACAATGTATACTTGGTATTTATTAAATAATAAGAAATTAAACATTAGAAATTATGTTAAGTATTCAGACTTGATGATGATCATGGTCTAGGATTGCTAGAGAAACAGTTTTGAAAAAAATGTATGTCGTACCTAGTGTTTTATTAAAAAAATAAAATAAAACGCCAATACCTACTGAAACAGCCGAATCGATTTCATTAGGAAAATGTTAAATTTATTATCATCTATAAAGTACCTTCTTACTTGCTCAATAATTTCCTTTTAATAGTATCTACCTACCATTAAGTTTCGAAAGAAGAGAAAAACTTTCCAAGTTATCTGTTTAGTTAAAGTTTGCCATTCCAACTTCATAAATTACATGATTACTTTGTAAACTTCAAAATTTAGATGAATACTTTCCTAGCTTGAAACATATATAAGATTTACCTATCATTAGGTAATGTTTAATTTCGAATAGCAAAAATTAATAACAATTTTCATAAATTACATTATATTTTGATATATACCTATATTTTCTAGGAGGGTGTGACATATTATTTTATAATATTATCAAGTGCATTTGTATTCAAACGTTGTTTATATTTCATTTCGATGACATTTACAAATGTTTTCATTAATGTATTAATTTTGCATTAGACACATACAAGCGTAATGTACATACAATTTATTTGTTTGAGTAAATTAAATATAATTAAATATGTGTTTAATTACTATCAGACATATATATGTATGGATCGTAATGACGCTAACAACAAATGACAGTTTCAAATAATTTTTCTGTTGGATATTTAACGACATTTTGGTAATAGTAGTATAGTAGTTTTATTTTATGAACCATTTTTTCTTAGCAACTGTCATAATCTACTATATAAAATTCTCGTGTCACAATGTTAGTTACCATACTCCTCCGAAACGGCTATGGAATTTTATATGCATATTAAGTAGGTCTGAGAATCGGCTATTATCTATTTTTCATACCCCTAAGTGATAAGGGTTGCCCATCCCTAACTTTTTGTTTTTCGAACATTTTTTTTTAATTCTGTTATAATGTGGCATTAACAAATACATATAACCCTTAATTTTCATCTTTCTACAACCAACCCCCATTTTTTAATAGCGATATTAATACTGTAATAATCTTCAACCCTCAGTCAGTGGTCGATAACTGATCAATTAAATATCAATCGATTAGTCATCCCCGCCAGGCGTCTACTGAGGTCACTACTCAACCAGCTAACAGCACGGAATGGGGATGAGAATGAAGCAGATTTTTTTACAATGTTACAGGCAGTTCAAATATGTTCTAAGAAGTAAAAGAATGTTTTATTATAACATTTCAGAATGATTTGGCAATGTTCAAGAATGTTCCAGAATCTTGAAGATCATTCAAGAATGTTTCAGAATGTTAAAAAAAGTTAGAAAATATTCTGAATCATTATGGGTTGTTCTGGATAGTTCTAAATTCGCGAATATTCTAGAATGCTCCATCAAATGTGTGATATATTCTTACCCGAGCCATTTCGGGTATTGCTGCTAGTAATAGATGTATAATATCATTCTAACAACAAAAACAAAAAAAAAAGACAAACAAGATTCAATTAAGAAAACGCTTAAATTTTCCCAATAGACCACTACAAAAATTAAAATAGTACTTCAAAATCTGCCCTGAAAGTAACAAAAATAAAATAAAATCGATCTTACAATAAAATTTTGCATCAGTGCCAAAACAAAAAAAATAAGATGGGTTCATACTTCCCCTACGAGAAGAAACAAAAACAAACAGAACGAAAAAATTAAATTACCGCCTTCCATTTTCTTTGATTTAATATTTTCCTTAACAGTTTCAAACCTTTTCCATCCTTCTTAATTATCTTCATACATTCTTCGTAACTGTTACTTTTCACACATCCCTCCAACACGTGCATCAAGGATTTTGTACTCCTTTCACATTATTCTGCACATTTTCTCTTCATCATTCATCCAATATTTACACCCCCTATGTTCATTTCCCATCTTAAACCTCGTCATTATCCCAATGTCATTTTTTTGTCTGTCAAATACTTTGGCTCGCATACCTTCATTTAGGTATTTTTTTTAAATCCTCCTCTTTGTTTAGTTCCTTATATCTTATTCTAACCTTTTCCTTTACATTCATCCCCAACTTTCTACATTCATACAATTCTTTTTGTTCAAACGTCAGCCTCTTTAACATACTTTCCCTTATCTCATCATCAGGGCCGGCGGAAGGCCCGTGCGAACCGTGCGCCCGCACGGGCGCCAACATCTAGGAGCGCCAAATCAAGAGATAGTTAATAAAAAACTGGCAAGAACTTAAAGTGTCTAATATAAAAAAATATAAATAATAAACTTAAGCACAAGAAAATGTGTAAAATTATTTAATATTAAGTGCATAATATATCAATCAGTTTATTTGTGTATTTGTGAACAGATGGGCGGTATAATTTTATTGACAAAGAAAGGCGTCGTCGCCACGCCGGTCGGTCAGAAGTTAAGCAAAGCCCAAGCGCTGTTATTTTATTGGGGAATGAAAGGCGCCGCCAGTTGCCACCGCATATAATGTTTTAGATGTTTATAACTTTAAGGCCAGGCGCCCACTCGGCCACCGGTGGTCGCCACTAGACGCGACCACACGCTGCGGACGGTGTTTTGCATGCAATTCAAATGGCGTCGTCGCACACTCGGCGACAGCAGTCGCCCGTTCGAGCCACGCGCTGCGAGAGAAGCTCGTTCTCGCTACTTGTCGCTGACGCCGGCTACTGATTCTCCGGCGCACACTTGGCCACTTTTCCGGCCCAAACTAATTTTAACTGGGACGACTGGGAGAATTTTGGACATGATAGTTTTTATTTTATGAATTTTTTTTACAATTGTAAATTTAAAACATTCTCTTCCTTTTTTATTCAATATATTTTATATCTTTTGTAGGTCTTAGAAGGAAAAAAGTGAAAGGGGGTTGAAATTTTTTTTTTAAAATTTTTTTTAAATTTTCTTTATTAGTGCATTCAAAAAATTAATTAAATTTTCACTTTTGCAACAAAATTTTTTTGGATATAAATACTGAAAATTTTAATTGGTTAAATTAATTAAATTAAACTTTTCTCCCCCCCGGTCGTCTTGGGGTATTAACCAAAAGGGAGGGGGTGGGGGCAAAGTGCCTTAAAAATTTTTTGAAGTTTTTTTAATAATTTTAAATTTTTTTAAGAGCCGGAATTTTGATAAATTTTAAAATTTTAGGAGAAAAAAGTAGCGAATCATTGGGTGTTTTAAAAAGTAATTTCGTCTATCTGGTGATACACCCGGTTTGGGATTGGCTAGTGGTCGATTTTTCATCCCAAAAACCGGTTTTGGTTTTTCCCCCCCGTTTTAAAGTGGCCGACCAAAAAACCGTGGCCAAAAAATGTGGGTTCATACCTAAGAAGAACATTAAAATTAGTTTTTTTTAAATTTTTTTAAATTTAAATTTAATTTTATCTTCTACTTCTTTTTTATTTTAAATTTAACATCACGGTTTTTCCTTTCACTTTTTTGAAATGAATAATATTAACCTTTTGTTTTTCCCCTTTAAAAAGTATTTTTATTTTTAATTTGTAAATTTATTTCCGCATAACATTTTTTGGTAAAACCCCCGAGTTCCTTATATCTTATTCGGAAAATTATCCCCTTTCTACAACAATTCGTTAAACACAGCCTTTTAACATACTTTCTCTTACTCATCATATCTATTATTTTTTCCTATCTGTAGCGCTCCTTTTTTCCATATTTCCCTTCTGATGTCCCTTTCTTCTAGCCTATCTAGTTTTCCTTCATAATTAACTACTTTTTTAATGCCATTTCAGCCATCATCCCACTTTTTATTTGTCTTCTCACAATGTAGTCGGCTGTGTTCTTATTTAAATTTTCCTAGTACTTTAGGGTTTTATCAATTGCCCACAATTTGATTTGATCAAGCAATTCGTGATTCATTAAAATTGTACGTACGCAGTTACTTACCTAAAAGGAATAAAATAAATATCGAACTTTTTGAATTAAACTTCTATACGATTGGTGGCTCAAGAAGAGACCGAAAAATAATTTAATTGCCAACTAAACTGTCGCGGACACACTTTCTCTTTTTTGCTCTGTTCGTGCATATTCTATCCTCGTCTATTTAGATTCAGTGAAAGTTGCACTCATATTCGAGACAGACGCACTTAAAGTAACGTTCGTACAAAGACGCTATCGATTTGACTCTCTCTTACGTAAACTTTTCCTGTTTTTACATATACATATAATAGGTGCAAATTTTTTATGAAAAGAAATGATATTCACAGGGTGATTATAACTGTAAATAAATAAATTGGACCTTGTGTGAGTGTGCTATAATTGCTTTTAATAAAATTTTTAATGGCCGATTTCAATGTATCTGGAATAAAAGAGGTGATTAAGATCGTCGCGAATTTTGAACGTTTCTAAATGTAATCAAAATTTGTTTTAATGGTGCCAGCCATCGCGTAACCAACAACTACAGTAGCGACAGGTCATTTAACTTACCTTTTAATTTTAATAGCGTTGTAAATGTTTAGACGTCTTTCCCCGTTTTGTTTATCGACCGGAATAGGTTGCTGAACGTCGTCGTCGGGCGAGAGGGCGGTTTTTGGCGATATTGGGGGATGATCGCTGGGCGAATCCAGGCTACCCTCACTACTGCAACTTACAAATTAACGCAATTCAAATGGAATTAACACACACCAAATTATTCGATATTCAAAATATTTAATATTTGCTGGGGTCAGTTTATGAAGAACATCCTTAAAATTAATTGGAGATTCACGTAGGTACACAGATCTCCATTTGATCCTTTTAATAGCGGCGAATTAAGAAATAAGTTTTGTTTATTTAAATTAGTTTGATAATAACCTATAAACAAAAAAACAGAACCCTCTGTATTAGTTTTTGTAATAATTAGGGAGCACAATATTTGTTGCTTGCTTAGTCTGCGTTCTTTTCCAAAATAAACAGAATGAAAATATGTTTGTGATGTAAAGTACAGGCTCCTGTCTCCTTGGAGTTTTTTTTGCATTAACTGTCTAAGGGTGGCAGAATAATAAAACTTTAAAATAAACGTTGAGTGGGAGGTAAAGTAGAAAGTCAACTCAAGTCAAGACGTTACAGCAGTAAACTTCGCAGGAAAAGTTTAGAATTCATGTTTTGCCAAGATTTAAGATTAAGAACAAGATTGGTAGCTTACATTCTACAAGAATTTATTTTAAATGTTACAATATTTGACTGTGAAGCATTAAATAAAAAATTAAGTGAGGTTTCTTGGTTAGTTTTATTTCTGTAAAACTAGTTTTATTTTGTTACTAATTTACGCAATTTAAAAGATAGAATTGCTGTATAAAACAGTTTGTAATTTGTTTCAAATTAAAATCAATTTCATTTCTGCCAGAAAACGCAAAAACATTTATGAGCAGATTTAGCTCAACAACTTTCCATTGTGGGTTGCTAAAAGGATGTTATTTTAACGTTAATTGAGGTAGTATCTAGCTATTTAGAGAAGGTTTTATTCAGTAGGTAATGGAAAAGTTGCTTGTCGGCACTTTGTATCATTTCAATTAGATTCAAAACAAATTTAAACTAGGTATAATTTGAACAAGTTTTATTGGTGGGCATTTTAAATTTATTTATACGTCCAATTTCCATTTTATCGATCTGCCTTTCCTGTTTTTTCCTTTGTTCGTTATCAACAAATTCACTTCTACTATTACTTACGTGTAGGTATAGTTTGCTGTGTAAGCGCCGCGGATCACAAATCGATCTGTGCACTACTTTAGACTCAACTAGCTATGCCCGCGACTTCGTCAGCGGGGAATAGTAACTTTCGGCAGCATTTAAAATTTTTTCTTCTATATTTTTATTTTCTGGGCCGTAAGCCTTTTTGCCGACGTCATTACACAAAAACTTTCATTCCTTATTTTTGCCCCCTTTGGGGTAAAATTTTTACAAACTTTAAATGTCGTATTTATATCTAATCAAAAGCCTAAAAAATAAGTTTCAAGCCTCTAGCTTTATATCTACTTATCTATCTCTGTACCAAATTCTCATTTAAATCGGTTCAGTAGTTTGGGCGTGATTGCGTAACACACAGACAGACAGAGTTACTTTCGCATTTATAATATTATAGATTAATATTGTTTAATAATAGTTTGAAATAGTTTATATAGCTTAGTATTCAACTACTTTTATTGATCCAAATAAAAAAAACATCTATAACTTTTTACACTTAATCTTTTAATTTTCTGGGCCGTAAGCTTTTTGGACGGCGTCATTACACAAAAACTTTCATCGGCTAATTTTATCCCCTTTAGGGTAAAATTTTTACAAACATTGAATGTCATATTTATTTATATCTAATCAAAAGCCTAAAAAATAAGTTTCAAGCTTCTATCTTTAAAAATTACGGAATTTCCGCACAAACTTTTCTATTTCAACCCCTTACAACCCTTTTTTTGCATTAAAAAGTAGCCTATGTCATTTCTCAGGCTCTGTACTATCTCTGTACCAAATTTCATTGAAATCGGTTCAGTAAATTTTAGGCGAGATTGTGTATCATACAGACAGAGTTACTTTCGCATTTATAATATTCCGCGAATTTATTTTCATCAATTTTCCCATGGGAATAAGATATTTTCCTGCAGTAAAACGTAGCCTATGTGTTAATCCAGGATGTCAGCTAACTCTATACCAAATTTTATTAAAATCGCTCCAGCCGTTTAGACGTGAAGAAGTAGCAAACATACACACTCACACACTCACAAACTTTCGCCTTTATAATATTAGTGTCCACATTTGCTATCAATTATTATAAACCGACAAAGTGAGCTAAATTCAAAGCAGCTAAGGGACAGAGAAAAGTTATAAATGACTGAAGAAAAAATGGATGATAGAAAAACTCACCTAACTTTCATTTCAGGTACCATGTAGGTGGTGTGCATGGAGCTGGCCGATGGAGCGCTGGCATCGTCTTCAGGAGTTTGAGGTACTGTGATGCAACCACAATCGAGGATATAAAGAGATTCGTAGGCTATATCCGAAACGTAGTGCAGATGCTCCTGAGCCTTGTCGATACGAAAAAAACGTTCTGCTGTACAGGCTGTTGACAAATTAGAATATGGAAGTTTTTACAAGACGTTTCGAAATTTTAGTGCACGATCCGATTTTACAAGAAATTTCAAGAAACTTTCCTTTCACTGTATGTATACTTAATTGTCTGCATGAATATTTTTATTGTGGTGATTTGACCAAAGGGAATTAGAAAATAATAAATTTCTCAATTTTAGAAAAAATTACCAAAATAGTTTCAATTCACAAGCATAAAATAATTAATTAGTTAATGTTTCACTTACAATCGAGAAAACACCACTCGCCAGGCTTGACTTGGTTGCACTCTTCCATATACTGGTCGATTTGGGCCCTGACCTGTTCCAAATCGGACATAGGATTTACTTCTATCGTACCGACTTTCATGGCTGCAATAAAAAAGAAAATCTTAATAAAATGATGGAAGTAATTTTCAAGCAGACGTCAGATACCAGCATTTTTCTGTTTTATTGCAAAGGACCGAGTAATAAAAACTTATGATGTTTTACAGTTATGTGATGTGATGTGTGTCGGCAATAAAGTGGGTTCAAGAACTACGTAAGTCGTTTAAGTGGATCATTAATTAAATTATACAAGAACATAACGTCATTATTCACTATTCATGCCATTGTCCTTAACTTGTATGACATGAATCGCAGACAACCTTTCACAATTTATTAGGAGATTTTAACAGCAGATCATAATAGCTTTAAATAATTAAAAATACTTATAAAATGTAATTCCAAACCGGCAATCAGATTATTAGTGTTTGTTTTTTGTATTAGTTTATCCAATTACCTAAAGTCCTCAGAACAGTTTTTATTAAAGGACCTTGTCAGAATCCATCTTTTTAGACCATTTTAATTGAAAAAATTAGGCGTGTTCTCGTCACCCTTCATGATTTGAAAAATAAAAATTTGATATTTTTTTAGTCAATAATAATTGGAAAGTAAATTATTTGGGAATTTGAAAACAGGTAGAAATTTCTGTGAGTTTCATACACCGAGCGGCGTAGTCCAAATCATGCTTCATCATTCGGAATGATACTGGTTAGATTTTTTGGGCTTCTTTATCCTGTTATTTAATTTACACTATGACTATTATTTTGTGGGAATCCCTACAGACCAGTGCTGAAGATTTCAAAAATAGTAAAAATTGAAAAAAAACTATAGTAGGATGAAACCCATTGGAAAAGGAAGAGTATATAATGGAAATGAAAGGAAAAATAATTTACGGGCGATCTGCGGTCGGGAAGGGGAAGGGGGTGAGTTTTTAAGGGTAAAAAACGGTTTTCCTTGATTTCCGGATAAACTACAAGTCTTATGGAAAAAAATTAACAAGCAAAGTTGTAGGTAATAAAAAGATCTACAACTTTTGTATTTACACTTTTGTCACATAACCTCAAAATTTGTGTGAAAAATTCAAATAACCAACTTTTTGGTTTTTTTTTATCTTTTACAAAAATATATTTTTTTCACGATTTTTGGTGAAAACTTACCTATTTATGTCCCAAACACGCTGTAATTTTTTTTGTTTTGAAATATTTATTTTTTCACCTTATTTTTACTTAATATCGAAAAAGCACCCTAATTTTCAATCGAAAATTCTCACGTCAAAATATCTGCTTTTTTAAAAACGTTCGTTGGCTTTTTCTTCGTTGAAATCTCTACTTTCTGATGGTGTAAAAAAAAACATTACTATGGTAAGTTTTCTCATGAAATGCAAAAAAACGAAGGGAATTTAATCTAAAAAATGTGACCGCTGCTATTTTTCTCAGTAAAAAAGTTGTTTTATTAAATTCTAATTACATTTATGTCATAGAAAATCTCATAATATATAAATATACATGTAAATCGTACTATTGAATTCACATACTTTATACTGATGACGTTATTCATTATAATATTTTTAAAAACACTAACTTAGTTTTCTTCATTTTTGCATTTCCTGAGAAAACTTACCATAGTAATGTATATTTTTTTCCACACCATCAGCAAGAAGAGATTTCAACGAAGAAAGAGCCTACCAACGTTTTTAAAAAAGCAGATATTTTGATGTGAGAATTTTCGATTAAAAATTAGGGTGCTTTTTCGATATTAAGTAAAAATAAGGTGAAAAAATAAATATTTCACATTAAAAAAATTACAGCATGTTTGGGACATAAATAGGTAAGTTTTTACCAAATTTCGTGAAAAAAAAAATTTTTTTGTAAAAGATAAAAATAAAAAACTAAAAAGTTGGTTATTTGAATTTTTCACATAAATTTTGAGGTTGTATGAAAAAAGTGTAAATACAAAAGTTGTAGATGTTTTTATTACCTACAACTTTGTGATTTAACGTTTTTCCATAAGACTTGTAGTTTTTCCGGAAATCGAGGAAAACTGTCTTTTACCCTTAAAAAGTCACCCCCTTCCCCTTTCCGACCTCAGATCGCCCGTAAATTATTTTTCCTTTCATTTCTGTTATATATTCTTCCTTTTCAAATGGGATTCATCCTACTTTAATTTTTTTTGTTTTCAAAAATTATGGATTCTGGTCTACTAGTAAGTTTTATGCCTAAAATTTCCGCATTATATCCTCCATTTATTCTAATCCGTAGTAGATACATATAAGCTGAATATGTGACCATTGTGACCACGTGTGGGAATATAGTGGTGGTCATAACGACCGAACTTTAGTTAAAGTGGAGGTTTTAAATCTAGGACAGTAGTTGCCAAAATGTGGGTCAGGTCTCTCAAGGGATGACGTTAAAACTTTTCCACTAAGAACTAATTTCAGGGGATTTCCCTCATTCTAATCCGTATGTTACCGCTGTAATAACGATATCAGGTTTTTGACGGAAGATGATTATAACGTAGAGTCTCGAGGGACATCAGTACATGGAATACGTCGGCAAAAAGGCTTTAGCATCTCATTCTAGGACATTACTCAGAAAAATTATTTCAATATATATATATATATATATATGAAGCTAGATCAATCAATTTTTAAGGTTCCGTACCTCCAAAGGAAAAAAAAAAACGGAACCCTTATAGGATGACTTCTTTGTCTGTCTGTCAAGATCCTTTTTCTCAGGAATGCGTGGAGGCATCAAGTTGAAATTAATATCAAATACTCGGATCTGCAATCCATTGCGGTAGTAAAAAAAAATGTGAGCCGTCACGGGACGCCTAGCAAATGTGAAATATCGAGCTTGTACAAGTAATATGCATTAAAGACAATATTACCACAGGAACTAAATATGGCATATTAAAAAAATCATATATTACGAATTTTTTACACAAAATGATGACTATTTATTTAATAAACATTTATTTTTATTAAATAGAAAAATTAAAAATTCAAAAATTCAAGTTGCGACAACTCAATTCTTTTAATCAGTGACTTCAGTAATAGTTATATTCGATGTTGCCTCTGACAGCATTACTGTGATAATTGGTCGATGATAATTGAAGTATGTTACAAAAGTATTGGACATAACATTATCAAGACATCTAATAAATACAGCATCTATTGTTGTTGCATATCTGGTAGTAGGTTCTCTTGAATTGTTGTTAATTTGCAATTGAAATTCTTTTTGGAGGAACGTAATTAATGACATTGATTCATCTTTAGCAAAATTTACATGGAAATCTCCAGCTAAAATCAATAGTAGTTTATCTTTATTGGTTTTAAAAATTATTGAACCTCTGTGACTGTACGGAAATAATTTCTCATGTAAAAATGAAATATCATTCATTTTTTTATTAGGTGAAATGTACACAACAATCATAATTAATTCACTTCCATCTTATAGTTTACTATAGTAAACGACACCGTTGAACCGAGTGGGAGGAGAATCGCGCAGACGCTTACGCATGGCGAGCATCGCCACGGCATGGAATCGCCACGATATCGCCACGCCAACAATCCGGTTTACCCGTGGCTATAGATGTTTTACATCAAAAAAGTATTATATAATAAATATCAAGTATAAAAGAAGTTATTTAGTCACATGTACGGAACCCTAATAAAGCGAGGCCCGACTCGCGCTTGGCTAGTTTTTTTTTTATAAATGAAATATTCTTCTTGTCATTTAATGTCTGCGTTATTACAACTCAAAAGATTCAAAAGAGGAGAGTTATGGTGATCGTTACCTGATTGCGTTAACATATCTCTTTCGTAATGGTGTTGCTCGTAGTCCTTCATCGCGATCCTGTGTACCTGTATGGTAAGATCTTCGAGTGGTACACGTGGCACATGGTGTTTTCCACCACCTTTCCGTTTCGCCAGCATGGTAGCCTTATTGAGCAATGTTAGATTGATTATTGATGGTGCCAGTTTACATGCCTCGCCATCTACTTGCATCGGGATCGTCTTGGAGGTGACAATCCTTGCGTTTTTGCACTGGGTGATACACGTACCATGACCTCCTGCTTGAAGAAGAGGCTGCAAAAGAAAATTAAGAATATGTAAAAGTCCGTGAAAAGTGTTTGTTGTGTTTTCGTACCAGTTGATACGTTGTAAGGCCCACTACTTCTATCAAACCGTCGTCTGTGCTGGGTTCTGATGTTCCCATTGCTCTGTTCCATGGCCTCGTACCACCGCCATAACTGAAAGGTAATAATAACGTTGTTATGGAATTCAACGTTTCCTGAAGATGCCATACACAATAGTTGGCGAAACGTCATCTTATCAGAATACTGATAAAATGTTATGTAAAATTCGAGTCAGACGAATTATCAGATAATAAATAAGCTTTCAGAGATTTACGTCTTCAAACTCATGAAAATATAATTCGAGCATTATGGTGAATAAGGTGGCATGTTTTATGATAATGATGTCATTTTCTGCAATAACGTCTTGACTTTTAACGCCGCTTTTATTTGATTTGGAAAATCAATGACGATTACCTTTCAGAGGGTATGAAAGCTTTCGGTTATTACATGTTAAAAAAATTGTCAAAAAACTGGGCCGCAGGTTCATAAATTTATAATAATTGATACGAAATCAGCATTTAATTTGAAAGATGTTCTGAATATTGGGATTTGAAGAACCGAAGACTGACTTCGATAGAAATATACGATCATAAAGCAGGAACAAATTTCCTTTTTTCTTTTAATTTTTGTAATTATCTTTCTTCATTGTTCGTAAAATATATATTAAAAAGAGAATGTATAAAGTTCTAAAGTTGTATTGAAAATAAATACCTACCAAAGTCTCTAAGTAATTAAAAACCAGTTAAAAAAAATTTGTCTTTTAACGAGTATGCAATAAGATATCAAACTTACCTTGGAATGTTGAGAAATACAATCGCATGTACTTTTAGTTCTTTTAACTTTGGTGTAAGATCACGTCCGTCACATTCTAAGGTAACTAATTCGGCAAGTCCCTTCCATTTTCGTTTAAGAAGGTCCTTACCCCCCATTTGCCCGTAAAACATTTTATTTCTCAGTCTTGAATTAAATTTTTCAGGATGAGCCTCTAGAAATAAACACATAGGGTTGTATTCAAGAAGAAACAGTACCTACATTAAAATATTTGTACCCCAAAAAAATATATGTAGGTATTTATTTACTAAAACAGTGTTGCCTCCCATGCCTTGAGGATAGACAATATACATAATTAAAAAAAAGGAATAGAGAGTTATTATCTATAGTTACCTCTGGCCTCGTGAAATTCTAAAGCTATATGAGCATCGACACCGAGTGAAAAATAATTATTTACAACGTTCAACGGTAGATTATCCTTTCCGCCTTCGTTAGGATCGGCATCAGGATTTTTTTCCACTTCCAACGACCACCTGTCCAATAACACAGTTTCGCTATTGCTTATGTTCATAAGAATTTTTGAAATTGGTTCATCAGTGTATCCCTGGAAAAAGAGAAAATGCAAAAGTGTAGAAAAAAAGTACAATTACGTACACACGTAGGTAGGTAGGTACGTATCCAATTTGTTCAATTACGAACATTAAAAAATTACATGTTTTCCGAGAAACGTGGAAATTCATCGAAAAGCTGAATTATTAAGACAATTACTGGATGAAATTTTGTAACCTAATTCGCAAGAAGAAGGGACGGTTTCATAATTAAAAAATGTAATTATTCGTTATTTTAAATTAATTATGCACAGGAATACGGCCTAGCGAGACTTTTTTGTTTTGATTTTCAAGTAACAGTTCCCCTGAAAAGTAGAAGATAATGTTACTAAAATTAACTCGAAATAAAAGTCGAATGCCAGGATGTTGTTTTAAAAATGACGAAAAAGGGATAAAAATACAAAAAAAATATAGGTATAGGTACCTAATTAAGTTACCTAAAAAAAATTTTTGTGGAATGTATTTTTGTTCTTCCTATATTTTCCAAGAAATTGTTTTTTAGAGCTAAATTATAATTAGGAAAACAATCCTGTTTTGATATTTGATCTCCAGTATTTTGTTGTTTTTCTTTTATTTTTCAAGAAATTGTCATGTTTTTAAAAAAAAAAGTTTTTATCAGGACGAGATTTATAAAAAAAATAACAAAAAGTGTATTGGTGTAATTATTTTATAAAAAAAATTAATCAAAGACTTTAGAATGCAATTCTACTTTGATATTTGCTATCCACGGTATTGTTGTAGTTCCTTCATTTTTCAAGAAACTGTTAAGGTTTCATTAAGAACTAAGTTTTGATCAAGACGAGTTTTATAAAAAAAAAACGTAAATAGTGGAGCGTCCAGTGATACCGTACGTGTGTGTGATGTACTTCTTATCGTTAACATATTTACGGCGCAGTCACAGCGCGCGGCTATCTTATCATTATCGACTTACAAGTTATAAATCTTTCTCCAGCGACAAGTAAGATGATCATTTCTGTGAATTATCGACGACTTTCTAATTATTATTCATCATTCGGGAAAAATCTGGATTTCTTTGAGAAATTATCTAGAAAGTTCGAAAGGTGTATTTAAAGTGATCATCTTTGGGCCGGGACACAGTAGTTGTGAGAAAGTATCCGTGCGCGAATCAAGACGATAAGCGATGGACAAAAGTGAAATAAGAGAATTGTTCTCATATAAATAGTAGTTCTAAGTTAGTTTTAAGTGTTATATAAATAGTGTAAAATAAATAATTATTTAAATAAATATTTTTGACTTGAAAATTCGTTACAATAGTATACTGGTGTAATTAATTTATACAAAAATTGAACTAAAGACTTTAGGATGCAATTCTGCTTTGCTATTTGATCTCTCCAGTCACAAACTGTCAGAATTTGTAAAGAGTTTCAATCAGGACGAGTTTTCCAAGAAAAATGCTGTATTAATTAAATTTAGAAAAAACAAATTAAAAAATTTTGTACTGTAATCCTGCTTTGATATTTCATTTTCAGTGTGTTTTTGTTGTTCCTTTATTTTCCGAGAAATTTAATTTTAGTCAGGAGAATTGTTGTTCGCAACCCAAGAACTAATTAACAAATTTTGAAAAAAGTTTCATTGTTGTTTTTGGACTCTTGTAATAGGTACCCCATGTATATACTAATATTTGTGATACAGGTATTTTCATTGAAGAGATAACGACTGCTTTGTTTTTTACCTATAAAAAATTGTGATCCATAAATAATAGGTACTTGCATTTAACGA
Organism: Agrilus mali; assembly: GCA_029378335.1. NCBI lineage: Eukaryota > Metazoa > Arthropoda > Insecta > Coleoptera > Buprestidae > Agrilus > Agrilus mali. The sequence continues at coordinate 8,092,327 of CM055663.1, read as the reverse complement.
CAAAATAAAGAGTTATTCGTGGCAGTGGAAGATTAATGAAAGGATTTGAATAATTTCTTTTGTATATGTACCTATTATTTCTGATAATTATTATCAATGTAGTAGCTCGTAGATAAATTCGGTCAGCATATACGTACCTATGTATGTATATCTATTCGTATTGTGTTGTAACACCTGGGAAAAATGACAATTATCAGGTGGGAATTGTGTCGTAATCAAACATAAAATATGCGTGTGCCAGCGTACAGGTCCCCCGGAGATTTGGGGTTGCCGTTACCCATTACGTACAAGTGAATAATTAAACGGATTGAACAGGGTAGAAAGCTTTGTCTCCATGGATAAAACTACCTACTACGCAGCAACGCAACGGTAGAGTTGGACAAATATATTTATTACGCCGAATGTATTCTGCAGCACAAACTTTTTAAAGCAGAAAGATATTTGCATGATGGAGGGTTGTAATTATTTTTTGCCATTAAACCGCTAATTATACCTTTCAAACACGGAAAAAGAGGGAAATTAGATTTACTGCGGACTTTTAAAAAGTTCTGTAGAGTTATGTAAAGGTATTGCAAAATCTGATGAGCAGCGAAATGAGTGAATGCGACTATAGGTGAAGCTAAAGCTCAGGAATTTATTTAACAACGGTTGTGGTTATGGTACTGCGCACTCTCAGGTTAAGGCTCGTCAGATTTTTCAGTACCATTAGATTTCTATAAACCTTAACAAGGTCTTTTTAAACATTCATTTAGGTCGTAAATGTTTGCAATGTTTAAGCAACTATTTTACGTCTCTTTAGTTTCTTCAATTTTTTGTTCTGAAACCAAAAAATTTTCTCGTTTCGAGGAACCCTCTCGCGCAGACTTCTTTCTCGTATTGTCTGTTTGTTGATTGTCATGTGAATAATAGGAAAATAATATTTACTGTGGACTTTTAAAACGTTTTGTACAGTTATGTAGAGGTATTTCAAAATTTGATGAGCAGAGGAATGCGCGAAGGCGACTACAGGTGGAGATTAAGCTCAGGAATTTATTTAACAACGGTTGTGGTTATGTTACAGCGCACTCTCAGGTTAAGGCTCGTCAAATTTTTGCGGTACCATTAGGTCTATAAAAACTTCGAAAAGTTCTTTTTAAACATTCCTTTAGGTCGTAAATGTTTGCAATGTTTAAGCAACTATTTTACGTCTCTTTAGTTTCTACAATTTTTTATTCTGAAACTAAAAAATTTCCTCGTTTTAAGGAATCCTCTCACGCAGACTTCTTTCTCATATTGTCTGTTTGTTAATGGTCAAGTGAATAATAGGAAAATAATATTTACTGCGGACTTTTAAAACGTTTTGTACAGTTATGTAGAGGTATTTCAAAATTTGATGAGCAGAGGAATGCGCGAAGGCGACTATAGGTGGAGCTTAAACTTAGGAATTTATTTAACAACGGTTGTCGTTATGGTACTGCGCACTCTCAGGTTAAGGCTCGTCAGATTTTGCAGTACCATTAGATTTCTATAAACCTTAACAAGTGTCTTTTTAAACATTCGTTTAGGTCGTAAATGTTTGCAATGTTTAAGCAACTATTTTACGTCTCTTTAGTTTCTACAATTTTTTATTCTGAAACTAAAAAATTTTCTCGTTTCGAGGAATCCTCTCACGCAGACTTCTTTCTCGTATTGTCTGTTTGTTGATTGTCATGTGAATAATAGGAAAATAATATTTACTGCGGACTTTTAAAACGTTTTGTACAGTTATGTAGAGGTATTTCAAAATTTGATGAGCAGAGGAATGCGCGAAGGCGACTATAGGTGGAGTTAAGCTAGGAATTTATTTAACAACGGTTGTGGTTATGTTACGCGCACTCTCAGGTTAAGCTCGTCAGATTTTGCAGTACCATTAGATTTATATAAACCTTAAAAGTTCTTTTTAAACATTCCTTTAGGTCGTAAATGTTTGCAATGTTTAAGCAACTATTTTACGTCTCTTTAGTTTCTACAATTTTTTATTCTGAAACTAAAAAATTTCCTCGTTTTAAGGAATCCTCTCACGCAGACTTCTTTCTCATATTGTCTGTTTGTTAATGGTCAAGTGAATAATAGGAAAATAATATTTACTGCGGACTTTTAAAACGTTTTGTACAGTTATGTAGAGGTATTTCAAAATTTGATGAGAAGAGGAATGCGCGAAGGCGACTATAGGTGGAGCTTAAACTTAGGAATTTATTTAACAACGGTTGTCGTTATGGTACTGCGCACTCTCAGGTTAAGGCTCGTCAGATTTTGCAGCACCATTAGATTTCTATAAACCTTAACAAGTGTTTTTTAAACATTCGTTTAGGTCGTAAATGTTTGCAATGTTTTAGCAACTATTTTACGTCTCTTTAGTTTCTACAATTTTTACTCTGAAACTAAAAAAATTTTCTCTATTCGAGGAATCCTCTCACACAGACTTCTTTCTCATATTGTCTGTTTGTTGATTGTCAAGTGAAAAATAGGAAAACAATATTTACTGCGGACTTTTAAAACGTTTTGTACAGTTATGTAGAGGTATTGCAAAATCTGATGACCAGGGAAATTCCCGAAGACGATTAGAAGTGAAGCTTAAGCTGAGGTTAGAGCTAACGTGATTTTGCAGTACCATTAGATTTATATAAACCTTAAAAAGTTCTTTTTAAATATTTGCTTGGGTCGTGAGTGCTTTCAATACCCAATCGACCATTTTACGTCCGTCTAGATTACACAAAAGTTAAAAATTGGCATAATTCCCAGTAATTTGCCTACGCAGACTGCTTTTCTCAAATTATCTGTTTGTTAAGTGGTTTTTTGCATATCCGGAATTTGTTTAGCGCATCATGATTAGAATTTTTGTCTTGCGTTGACAGAACTTTAATTAAATTAAATTAAACAAGGGTTAGTAGTCCTGCGGGGGTCTACAATTTAAAAAGATATCGCGAATTGTTTTAATTAAATGCTTCGTTCAATACTCGTTTCTAGTTGAATTAAGTTTTTAACCGCAGTGTCCCGTCTCAATTTGTGTCATTCAATTAGGGCCCATTACTTTCCTTTTAGTTTATTTTGATGTTTTAATTTTCTAAAACTGCACATACCGGGATTAATCAAGAACAAGGTTAGGCCCAAATGAATGATGAAATACCATAAACAGTTTTATTGATGTCATTGGTGTACAGGATCAACATGATCAATACAAATTAAGTCACGCCATTCTGACTGCATCAGTGAAAAGAGATATACGAAAAGCAACATATATATGTACCGTGGTGGATGTCAGATTATTTTTTACTTCTTCTTGTGGTGATGTATAAAAGAGTTTTCTCGTTAAACAATTAAACGAAAATTTGATCTTGCCCGGCGTTCAAAGTTTTACAAATTTTGGAGTCATACTGAGGACATTCATTAAGTTAAACGACCGAAATTATATAGTTCTAACACCTGAAGCCATTAAGTCTCTAGAAGGGCCTTGTTTTATTAGATCATAACAGACCATTAAGGCATTCGGAGGATAAATAAAACACTTTCTAAAAGGGTATAATGCGAAGGGTTGAGCAGAGTGCAAATAGGTAAATGGACAATAAAAGATTAATTTTTTTGATATTCTGACATTTTAAGTTGAAACAAGGGTTCAACGGTCTTCCAGAAAGGGCTGCGGGGTGGATGTTTTCCCAAAGGATTAGAGCGTTTCCATTTTTGCCACGTTATTCAATTCCCCTTTACGATGTGCAGAGAACCTTCAATTTGAGGCTTAAACATTACCTACTCTTCAATTTCTTGGAGGGAGTTTCTGGTTGCGGTCACAGCGTGTGCAAAATATAGGACCCCAGACAAGACACAAGTTACAAGAACAAACTTAAATTGCTTGTTTTTTAATTAATTGACCATCTTAAAATCAATTTTGTGTAATAGGCATTGGACATCTTGTTTTAGAGTTCCACCAACTTAAATTATTATCTATAAAAAATTAATGAAGCAAGGTAATGGATACATAAACAAACAGAAGCACTGGCGTTCTGTTGACCCTAAGGCAGGATTTACAAAACGTATAATATAACGAATCAAAACTTTTAATAATAATAAAATAACATATTCTTTTTTTTTTGCTATCTATTTTTTTTTAATATAGATATTGGAAAGTAATTCAGGCTATCAGCACGTTTTGTGTTTTTACATTTCGGCTTAGTATGTGTGCATTTGGTATTCTAATGATGAAGTGTTTTCTGTAGGGTTCGGGGCAAAAATTGAATTGTTTTTTAATGAGGAGGGATATGGCGAAAGAATAAAATGCAGAAACAACGGGGGTGGAAGGCGAAAGTTTGCCATCACATTCACATTTAAATTTGCCACGTGAATATCGGAAAAAGTAAGGAGGCTGCAACCTTAGCGGTTGCCAAGGATTTTTTTCAATACCAATGAACACATCACAAAAGGTTTCTTTTGATCAGTTGCAGTTATCACAATTTAATATGACTATGGAAACATAATATTAAAAGTAAAAACTGACAGGAAGAAAGGAAGAAATATTCGATAGGGTAGGCAAAAAACGTTTAACAATCCAGGGAAGAAATGGAAGGTCCTTGAAGAAGTATACATGAAGAAGAACCATCACGAGCGAGTTAAATTTAGCTTTTTTGAAAAGTCTACCCACGCTATTTCCGGCCTATTTTACCTACAAATATATATTTACATATGTCCAAAACAAGATGAGAATCTATTGTTACATCAGTGTTCTGAAGTGGAGCGGTTTACCCTTATCCGTCTGCTCGATGTTGTTGACAGATGGAATCGAACCTGAGTATGAAGGATTAACGTATGATCACCAAGTACATGCTACTTATGTCATCATGTTCAAACAATGGATCACCTTTCCTAACACTTTTCTGCAGTAAAACATTCACTCATTCAAGGACTCTATTTATACGTACTTTGCAACGTTAGGGAAAAAACAAATGAAGTTTCATGACACAATTCTTGTTTTCACTCTTTAAATACTTCTACTAAACTGGTAGCAAGTGATTATTTCCTTGGAATCATTGGTAAGCATCTTTACTTGGACGTGTGAAAAATCGGGTGGGAAGATGGGGGTGCATTTGTATGCAATTCAAGGGGTTTCAATTAGGTTTAGAAGAAAAAGTTCTCTTTTACAGGAAAACATCAAGTTTCATGGCAGAATTTTAATTTTTACTTATTAAAAAAATCAATCGACAGTAATTGCTTAATTTAAATTTTTGGCAAACATTTAGATTTGAGAGCTCTCGCTAGAACAGGTGGAAAGCAGGGTGAGAAGATTGGGGTGATATCGTAGAATACCACTCAACGATTTTCAGTTGAGATTAGTGGGGAGAAGTTCTTTTGTGCTAAGGAATGTTAAGTTTCATGACATAATTTCAATTTTTACTCTTTGAATACTTGAAGTGATAGCAAATATTTCTTTAGAACTTTTGGCAAATGTCTAGATCTAAGGGTTTTCGCTTGGATGTCTGAGATATCGGGTGAGAAGATAGGGGTGAATTTGTATGCAATTCAAGGGTTTTCAATTAGGTCTGGAAGGAACAAGTCCTCTTATACAGGAAAACATTAAGTTTCATGGAAAAATTTAAATTTTCATTTATTAAAAAATCAAGCGACAGTAATTATTTTATTAAAAATTTTAGCAAACATCTAGATCTGAGAGCCCACGCTAGAACAGGTGGAAAGCAGGGTGAGAAGATTGGGGTGATATGGTAGAATACCATTAAACCGTTTTCAGTTGAGATTAGTGGGGAGAAGTTCTTTTGTGCTAAGGAATGTTAAGTTTCATGACATAATTTCAATTTTTACTCTTTGAATACTTCAAGTGATAGAACTTTTGGCAAATGTCTAGATTTAAGGGTTTTCGCTTGGATGTCTGAGAAATCGGGTGAGAAGATAGGGGTGAATTTGTATGCAATTCAAGGGTTTTCAATTAGGTCTGGAAGGAACAAGTCCTCTTATACAGGAAAACATTAAGTTTCATGGAAAAATTTAAATTTTCATTTATTAAAAAATCAAGCGACAGTAATTATTTTATTAAAAATTTTAGCAAACATCTAGATCTGAGAGCCCACGCTAGAACAGGTGGAAAGCAGGGTGAGAAGATTGGGGTGATATGGTAGAATACCATTAAACCGTTTTCAGTTGAGATTAGTGGGGAGAAGTTCTTTTGTGCTAAGGAATGTTAAGTTTCATGACATAATTTCAATTTTTACTCTTTGAATACTTCAAGTGATAGAACTTTTGGCAAATGTCTAGATCTAAGGGTTTTCGCTTGGATTTGTGAGAAATCGGGTGGGAAGATGGGGGTGAAGTTGTATGCAATTCAAGGGTTTTCAATTAGGTCTAGAGGGAACAAGTTCTCTTGTACAGGAAAACATTAAGTTTCATGGCAGAATTTTAATTTTCATTTATTAAAAAAATCAAGCTACAGTAATTACTTTATTAAAAATTTTAGCAAACATTTAGATTTGAGAGCTCTCGCTAGAACAGGTGGAAAGCAGGGTGAGAGGATTGGGGTGATATGGTAGAATACCATTAAACGATTTTCAGTTGAGATTAGTGGGGAGAAGTTCTTTTGTGCTAAGGAATGTTAAGTTTCATGACATAATTTCAATTTTTACTCTTTGAATACTTGAAGTGATAGCAAATAATTCTTTAGAACTTTTGGCAAATGTCTAGATTTAAGGGTTTTCGCTTGGATGTCTGAGAAATCGGGTGAGAAGATAGGGGTGAATTTGTATGCAATTCAAGGGTTTTCAATTAGGTCTGGAAGGAACAAGTCCTCTTATACAGGAAAACATTAAGTTTCATGGAAAAATTTAAATTTTCATTTATTAAAAAATCAAGCGACAGTAATTATTTTATTAAAAATTTTAGCAAACATCTAGATCTGAGAGCCCACGCTAGAACAGGTGGAAAGCAGGGTGAGAAGATTGGGGTGATATGGTAGAATACCATTAAACCGTTTTCAGTTGAGATTAGTGGGGAGAAGTTCTTTTGTGCTAAGGAATGTTAAGTTTCATGACATAATTTCAATTTTTACTCTTTGAATACTTCAAGTGATAGAACTTTTGGCAAATGTCTAGATCTAAGGGTTTTCGCTTGGATTTGTGAGAAATCAGGTGGGAAGATGGGGGTGAATTTGTATGCAATTCAAGGGTTTTCAATTAGGTCTAGAGGGAACAAGTTCTCTTGTACAGGAAAACATTAAGTTTCATGGCAGAATTTTAATTTTCATTTATTAAAAAAATCAAGCGACAGTAATTACTTTATTAAAAATTTTAGCAAACATTTAGATTTGAGAGCTCTCGCTAGAACAGGTGGAAAGCAGGGTGAGAGGATTGGGGTGATATGGTAGAATACCATTAAACGATTTTCAGTTGAGATTAGTGGGGAGAAGTTCTTTTGTGCTAAGGAATGTTAAGTTTCATGACATAATTTCAATTTTTACTCTTTGAATACTTCAAGTGATAGAACTTTTGGCAAATGTCTAGATCTAAGGGTTTTCGCTTGGATGTCTGAGAAATCGGGTGAGAAGATAGGGGTGAATTTGTATGCAATTCAAGGGTTTTCAATTAGGTCTAGAAGGAACAAGTCCTCTTGTACAGGAAAACATTAAGTTTCATGGCAGAATTTTAATTTTCATTTATTAAAAAATCAAGCGACAGTAATTATTTTATTAAAAATTTTAGCAAACATCTAGATCTGAGAGCCCACGCTAGAACAGGTGGAAAGCAGGGTGAGAAGATTGGGGTGATATGGTAGAATACCATTAAACCGTTTTCAGTTGAGATTAGTGGGGAGAAGTTCTTTTGTGCTAAGGAATGTTAAGTTTCATGACAGAATTTCAATTTTAACTCTTTGAATACTTCAAGTGATAGAACTTTTGGCAAATGTCTAGATCTAAGGGTTTTCACTTGGATTTGTGAGAAATCGGGTGGGAAGATGGGGGTGAATTTGTATGCAATTCAAGGGTTTTCAATTAGGTCTAGAGGGAACAAGTTCTCTTGTACAGGAAAACATTAAGTTTAATGGCAGAATTTATTTTCATTTATTAAAAAAATCAAGCGACAGTAATTACTTTATTAAACATTTTAGCAAACATCTAGATCTGAGAGCCCTCGCTAGAACAGGTAGAAAGCAGGGTGAGAGGATTGGGGTGATATGGTAGAATACCATTAAACGGTTTTCAGTTAAGATTAGTGGGCAGAAGTTCTTTTGTGCTAAGGAATGTTAAGTTTCATGACAGAATTTCAATTTTTAGTCTTTGAATACTTCAACTGATAGTAAATAATGCTTTAGAACCTTTGGTAAATGTATAGATCTAAGGGTTTTCGCTTGGATGTGTGAGAAATCGGGTGGGAAGATGGGATAACTTTGTATAAGTTAATTGAAGAGGAAGATTTCACTCTTTTGAAAACTTCAAACGACAGTGATGACTTCATTAGGATTTTTGGCAAACGTCTAGATTTCAGAAACCTCGCTAGGATGGGGGTGGGAGGGGGGAACCAGAGTGAAAAGATTGAGATGACCTCGTAGAATAGATACCATCCAAGGGTTTTTAGTTGGGAACGAACACTTGGTGGTGCAGAGGGTGGAGCTGAATAGTACAAATAGGAAGTAATTAGAGGTCTGGGTGGGATAGAGGGAGTCGAAGAAGGTTAAGGATACCCTTAAAGGTTTTTAGGTGGAAGTAGAGAAGTGGATTTAGGAAGTGGAGATCAACTAGCGTATATTTCAGTCGAATATACAATGTCTATTTTCATAAAGTAATTTTGCAGATATACACCTACATAAATTGCATGTCATAACTGTTTTAAACCACTTTACTATGAATTAATAATGTGTAGGTACCTGTGTACAATCGTTGTTTACGTTTTGTGTTGTACTTAATAAATTGAATACGTGCACAAACATGAACGAATTGGGTAAGTTTTAAGCCGAAAACTTGTCTTTGTTCGTATGTAAAATACATTCCCTAAAGTTTGTGTTTAAATTTACCATAATATAAATGGATTACAATTATAATTTCCACCAAATAACAATACCAGTTCCTTTATGCCTTAGAAGTTTACAATTTCATTAGCATTACCTATAACAAATTAATGTAGGTACGTGTACAAGTAACTTTTTATCCACCTCCCACGTTATCAACCCTTACGCACTATTTGTTAGATACTATGTAAAATACCAAACTTTTTTTAGAACACCCTGTATATCTGCTTAACTACGTATATAAATCAAGCATGAAAAACTGAAAAAGTAAAAATAGCCTGTCTCATATTTGTTACAAAATATATTGACATAAATGTGAACTGGTTGCGAGCGTTCATCCAAGTGTAACAGTGAATTGAACAATATTTCCGAGAAAACTACTCAATCAAGGATTATCGCCTGTCTATGATGAATTGTGTCCACCCAGCGTCTCATTTTCCGGAAACGGGATAAGAACAAGAGCCCTAATAATAAACTGGCGCGTTCTAACCCCGAGGGCACTGTTTTTATCAACCTACACCTATTGCTCTTCTCTTCGGAGAGCTTGGAATGGAAAATTCAGTATGAAGTATAATCCAAAACAAATGTGGTTCAAAAACAAAAAACACAACTCCACAGTATTTATAATCTTTTAGTATTTTCAACCTAGACTTTCCGATTTTAAATAAAAATGAAAGGGCCAAAGAAGTTGTAAATGACTTACCCCTCCCCATCCTAATGCTCGTGCCAAATCGTTGCCAGTGCCTAATGGAAGAACTCCAACCGCTGGAGCTGGAGATATGCCGATTTGGTCGATAACACTTAAGACCCATCCAACGGTACCGTCACCACCACAGGCTAAAACCCTAAGGTTTGGTACTTTCTTGAACAGTTCCAAACCCAACTTGGGTCCACCCTGCGTCAGGTCAAATACCTAGCAAAAAATTAATCAAAAACACGTTTTTTAACTATAAAATTATTTATTACCTGTCTGGGGTTGAGTAACCATTGAAACTTCTGTAGTAGTTTAGTACCTTGATTGCCCCCTGATTTGGGATTTATAAATACTATCACAGGCGTAACTGTTTTTGATGGTATAGGCTTGATTACAAATGCTTTATGGTCCTTATCCTTAAAAGAAATATATGTTGCCGTAAAGTTTAATTGGAAAACCAAAGTTACAATTAATTAAACACGTAAAACAAAAAAAATTAATAAGTACCTTTTCTTTATTCCGCCTCTTGTTCGACGAATTTTTCTTCGAAGATTTCCTAAGGCTGGATTTAAAATTCCCTTTGCCAGGTAATTTGATAATCCACGAAGGAGGAACTATAATACTGCTATGTACACCTGAGACAAACAACAACAACAACCATACTAACCATTTTTCACAAGAATATTGGATCTTTGTTGTTTTATTTTTTGCATTGGCTTACCTAAATTACACGCTTCTTCCATACGATGGGACCCGAAGCAAGTTTCTTTGTTATGGAAAGCCACTTTGCACCAAGAGCAATTTATTGCCACGATTTCTTTAGCGCCGAATGATAATTTCGATTGGAATGACTGAAAGAAAAAACACATTAAAAATTACTAAGAGTCAAAGGGATAAAACTATTATAGTAAATTTATTAAGATCCTTTGGTTACGTCAATGAAAAATATAGTCTGTTTGAACCAATTTAAAATTGACCTTACTTTAATATAAAAAATACAATAGAGGCTGCATTGATTGGTTTTAAATATATACTTTCTAGCGCAGAACCTTTTGTGCAACAAAAAGTTTAAACAAGCGAGAGAAACATTGTTTTTTTTGTCTGACACTTTTTCATTGGTTCGTTAGTGGTAAAGTCACCCACAGCCATTACTGCTTAGCCACTCAAGAAATGTTAGACAGAGAAGAGACGTCTCTACATTTGCTTCTTTTGGATGTGCAGAAGTGCCTACATAAGAGCTCTACGATCTTTTCTGCCTGTCGAACAGTTTCTCACTGGCTCGTTACTTCTTAAGTCACGCAGGCACGTCTTCTCAGTCACTCGGGAAATGTTAAACAGAGACATCATGTTCTGATATTTGTCTTCCTTTTTCTCAATTTCTTTTCGATGTACAGAAATATACTATCGGTTTATGTTCTTTTCTCTCTGTCTGATACTTTCTCATAGGCCTTCAGTTTTAAAGTCGCACAGGCACATTTCCTCAGTCACTCAGGAAGTGTTAGACAGAAAAGTCACGCCTTAAAATTCCATTTTCTTTCTTTCTACTTCTTTCAGATGTGCAGAAGAACATCATCGACAGATCTTTTTTCTTTGTCTGACATTTTCTTATTGGTTCGTTAATTATAAAGTCACGCACAGCCATTACTTCTTAGCCACTCAGGAAATGTTAGACAGAGAAGAGACGCCCCTACATTTGTTTCCTTTTCTTTCTGCTTCTTTTGTAGGCATAAAGGTGCCTACATAAGAGCTCTACGATCTTTTCTGCCTGTCTAACAATTTCTCATTGGCTCGTTACTTCTTAAGTCACGCAGGCACGTCTTCTCAGTCACTCGGGAAATGTTAGACAGAGACGTCATGTTCTGATATTTGTCTTCCTTTTTCTCAATTTCTTTTCGATGTACAGAAATATACTATCAGTTTATGCCCTTTTTTTTTGTCTGATACTTTCTCATAGGCCTTCAGTTTTAAAGTCGCACAGGCACATTTCCTCAGTCACTCAGGAAGTGTTAGACAGAAAAGTCACGCCTTAAAATTCGATTTTCTTTCTTCTTCATCATCGACACATCTTTTTTCTCTATCTGACATTTTCTTATTGTCTCGTTAATTATAAAGTCACGCACAGCCATTACTTCTTAGCCACTCAGGAAATGTTAGCCGAGGAAGAGACGCCCCTACATTTGTTTCTTTTTCTTTCTGCTTCTTTTGGAGGCGTAAAGGTGCCTACATAATAGATCTACGATCTTTTCTCCCTGTCTAAGTTTCTTATTGGCTCGTTAGTTCTTAAGTCACGTAGGCAAGCCTTCTCAGTTACTTAGGAAATGTTAGACTGAGAAGTCACACCCTGAAATTTGTTTATCTTTCTTTATACTTCTTTTAGAAGTACAGAAGTACATCATCAAGATACTATTTTTTCTTTTTGTTTTCAATTTTTTATTGGGTCGTTAGAAGACAGAGAAAAAATACCATGGAAGTTGTTAATCTCAATTTCTCCATTGTTAGATGAGGGAAAGTCTACGATCTAAATATTATTCATGTCTCTGAGTTATAACTTACAGTACCTATGACGTAAGTCGTGGCGTATATCCTTAAACAACTGACCATAAAATTCTTAGTAACGTCGTTACATTTGGACAAAGTTTCTTATTCTGTCATCTATCCTAAACCTAAGTTGTACCAAAGGTTACGTGGGTGTGAAAGGAAGTGTGCGCTTCAAGTTAATGGAGCGAATTCTCACGAATAATTGTCCCTTTACTTATGAATTATCAATACGCCCTCTCATTTGTGCTATTTCTCAATATTTTACCTCATTTCGTATTACCATCGTGTTCGGTAATAAAATGTAAATTCCTCATTATTAAGCTGAAGAGACCGAACATTTTCTGTTGTTATATTGACGACGTAGAGGTTTACAAAAAATCGATAGAATTTGCAAATTAAATTTAGCACTGAAATAAAAGAATAGAATCCGAAACATCCCCCAACTACATTTTGTTTCTCCTTTTTTTTTTAAATTGAACGTGTCACAGGAAGTTTTTTGTCCATTCACGAAGTTGTTCAATTCTGATGATAAGGCTCACGTAGTTAAAGTGTTATGAGAAGTCCTTCATTGATTGAGTACTCTTTACACTATCCTTAATGGTATTATAGTTTTCAGGCATAATATTTCTGGGCAGGATTTTTTTCAGTAAGTTTAAAGTTCTTGGTTATTTCAAACGACAATTTTACGAACAGTTAACGCTAATGTATTTCGTTCACTCCAGCGATTCAGTAAAACAAACATTCTCTAGGAGTGGATGCGTATTCTGAAAACAAATTCGTCTCGCATTGTGAAAAATATTCTTGGTAATCTACATGAAATACGACGTCTTCTGAACGGAAAAAGATGATGTGCCGGAAATAGCTAGAAGCGTTGCAAACTCCCTTTTTACTACATGCTTAAATAGAACTTTTTACCGGGTCTAAATATCCCGTTTTTGCTTGGAAACACGAGAGACGGTTCAAAGGTGATAAAGCTTGAACGAATGCATGAGAACAATGTACCTACATATACATATTTACACAAAGAGTTACCTAGATTTTTAAGGAGAATGGGCTACATTTTACATTATTTACAATAACAACAACAACCATATGTACCTATATAATGTGTGCCCTGAAAACTTCGTAAGTTTTCATGACCCTTATTCCTGAACTTGAAGTGTCATGAATTTATGTCAGCTTCTCCTGTTCTGAGATTGAGAAAAGGTCAAAGGTCAAAAATTACACTTCCCCTGACTCGACTGACTATGATGGACTAAATACTAAATACTTTTGTTCGTCAATGATTTTGCTTTTGTAGAGAAGAAAAGAAAATATCGTTTGAATAAATTTAATGTACTCTGTTGACTATGTTGCAATAATAAATGAAATTGTATTTTACTGGCTTGGAATTCAAAAATGTAATGAGTTGGCTTGGATGGGTCTCGTTGCCTCGACAATTTTTAAAAAACTTCTACAGGAAATTACGTTTCTGTATTTATGACGAAATTATATTTGCGAGGAAGCCACTTCTGATTTTGAACGATTCCATATTTAGTTTAGTTGAAAGTTTACATATTGAAGTTGTTTATTTGTAGACGAATAGAGTGTTTACCGAGAACTCCATCTAGATCATTTTCGTAGAACATTAATCAGTAGAGAGCTCGAGGACTTTCACAGTTGACAGGGTAGTTTTTATGCTCGAGTAAAATAAACGTGAACCATTTTATTTTTCAAAGTTGCCTGAATAATTTTCGAGTTGATCGATGTTTTTCGGTCGCTCTATTTCCCAAGATGTTTTGCATAACAAAGGATTTAAGAGACACTTTGGATTTTTTTAAAGTAAATTGAATAGACAGTTAAGTTAATACCTAGTCGGAGTTGGACGTTCCACGACGTCTTTGAAACTTTCTTAATTTAAAAACAGTTTAGCAGAGAAGAACCGCCTTTTTAAATGCTAAATTTTGTTTAGACCGAAGCCAGGACGGAACTCATTAATTCTCCAACCATATTTTTATAGGTACGCAATATTTAAAACGGGGACTGAAAAGTAAATAGTTACTTTCGTGTAATTTTAAACCCCAGCACTTTTCCATTATTTCCCAACTTCTGTGACTTCTTTGCTGCGAGCACCGCATTCAATTATGGGCTTATATTGAAGTACAAAAGTTTAATGGAGGTGTACGAAGTCGCATTTGGGGCTTATAAACTTTTCGAGAGAAAAATTGATGGATTCGTTTAAGTGATTAACCATTCTAACATATGACTGTAGTTTACCTAAATGGATTATATTTACGTATATAAGACTTACTTTTCCGCATTGTTTACATTTTCCTTTTTCTGACCGCCGATGTACCCAATGGTGCTGCACGTTAGATTGTTCTCGATATTGCCTTAGACCGACATCTCTGAAGGTGGGCTTGCACGTGAAACGTATCCGCTCTAGCAAGATGGGAATGCATTTTTGATGGGCGACGATATTGCAAGCGGAACATTTTAAACGAATTCCGTGCTTCTGAAACAACAAGAAAGACAAACCATTAGGTAAAAATAAACATTGAAAGCAAAATATGAGCAAAATTAGCATCACTTCAGGAGCTTTTTTTAAGCAGTTTTAACTTTAATGTAATTATTTTATGCTCCATTTATTTCATATTGAACAGGAACCCGCGGTTCTCTAATCTTATTTTCTGAAAGGAGTAGAGCTATGAGTATATTTCATATTCAGCGTTTTTTATCGCGTGAAGTGTTAAAAAGTACCCGTGTGGATAGTTTTTCATATGAAATACGCGAGATCGTCGAGAAGGGGAGCTTATGCGCAGAAATTAAGTAAAAATTGGGCGGAGATACGTCTCTGCGCATTCCGAGGTGAAAGTTCACGATATTCCAAGATAGTTCTACCTTCGACCTGTTTGCGATTTGTTAACTGAATCAGTATTTAATTCGTGGTGCGTTTACAAGTGAAATTACGGAATTTTATTTAATATATAAAATTCTCGTGTCACAATGTTAGATAGAAACGGCTTGACCGATTTTTATGAAATTTGATCTGCATATTCAATAGGTCTGAGAATCGGGAACTATCTATTTTTCATACCCCTAAGTGATAAGGGTTGTCCATTCCTTACTTTTTCATTTTTTATGATTTGGCATTAAAAAATACATATAACCCCTTTTAAATTTTCATCCTTCTACCACCAACCCCCATTTTTTAATAGCGATATTAGTACTGTAATAATCTTCAACTCTCAGTGGTCGATAACTGATCAATTATTATCAATCGATTAGTCATCCCCACCAGGCGTCTACTGATGTCACTACTCACCCAGCAAATAGCACGGAGTGGGGATGAGGATGAAGCAGATTTTTTTAGAATGTTACAGGGAGTTCAAATATGTTCTAAGTAGTAAAAGAATGTTTTATGATAACATTTCAGAATGATTTGGCAATGTTCAAGAATGTTCCAGAATCTTTAAGATCATTCAAGAATGTTTCAGAATGTTAAAAAAAGTTAGAGAATGTTTTGAATCATTATGGGATGTTCTGGAAAGTTCTAAATTCGCGAATATTCTAGAATGTTCCATCAAACGTGTGATATATTCTTACCCGAGCAACGCCGGGTATTGCTGCTAGTATACTTATAAATATTTCAATAAATGATACAATGATAATACACCCAACATGTAGCACGTGAAGTACGCATATTTCTCTTCGTTCCGACATCGACTTTTGCATAAGATATGATTTAGTCCGAGACAGACGGCTGTTTTTGTGGATTCAAACAGTAAGCTAAATTATTCAAAGATGAATATTTATTAGGCCATTTCGAGAGAGTGACAAATTTTCAAAGCGAATATATTCTGCAGTTTAAGTACCTACCATATGTATTATAAAACAAAAACGAAGACAATGAAAAAGATGAATGGTACAGCTGGAAAGCTCTTGTTTGTAACAAAAAATATAAAATTATTTCGCATATGGGTCGAGCATGTGCCGGTGGATTCATTAATTTAGAAGAGTAATTTATTTAAAAATTCCTTTGCGTATAAATAGGGAAAATTAATAACGAAAAAGAGGTAGTAATATGCTTTTAATAATTAATTTTAGCTTTAATGAATGTTTTGTGTGTTTCCGTATACCTAGCCCACACCGAAACTACCTAACAGAAAATTTTTGTGGTCAGAAATTTTTCATATATTATTAGACCTTACCAGGGCGCTATTCATGTAATATCCACGTACCTATTGCCGTTGTACTGCCATCTATTGGACACATTTTCATTTGAAATCTGAGCAAAAAACTTAATAGAAGTTTATTTAAAATTTTAGCTTACACGTCCAGTACATCATAACATATATGGTCAGGTAAGTTAAATGTAAAAGCGGGGTAATTGTAAACAGGCTCTTTATTTCGATTAAATAGGACTCTTGATTATTCCAACTAATCGGAATTATAGACTGTGG
Organism: Agrilus mali; assembly: GCA_029378335.1. Lineage (NCBI taxonomy): Eukaryota > Metazoa > Arthropoda > Insecta > Coleoptera > Buprestidae > Agrilus > Agrilus mali. The sequence continues at coordinate 8,075,641 of CM055663.1, read as the reverse complement.
TGTTAACTTTTGACGGTTGAATGCTTTAGCGCCCTCAACAGCAGTGTGTCGCAATATTTTATATTAAATAGTAAAAATATTTCTATATAATATATAATTTTTGGGCTAATTGTGAACACGGCTTTATAAATACAATTTTCATTGGAATTCACGTTTGAAAGCAAATTGTTCACTTTTGCCCCATTAAAAACCTTTATAAAGTCAGTACCAACAAGATGATTGTTCACATTTACCCCTAAGTTTTCGACTGCGTTAATAAGTGAAGGGGTAATTGTAAACTTAAGTTTTTTTTGCAAAAAAATTCGAATTTGCATATTTAATAACAGAAATTCACTTAAAACCAAACAAGGACCTAAATTAATCATACAGTCGCCTAAATTTAATCTTCATCTAGATGCATCTAGCTTCAAAAGTCAAATTTCCAAAATCGTTCACAATTACCCCACCTTACCCTACTTATATTAAAAAGGGACAAACTTTATATTGCACAATTTTAAAAAAAATATTTTTGTAATTAGAATGGTGTGTATGTGTGTGTTCCATAATTTTCTGACAGTGGAAAATTAATGTTGTATGGATAAGCTTTCAAACAACTACCTAACTGTAATGCATGCGTGTTTTCTAATTCATTACAACCCCCAAATTATACAAATTATATAGTTACATAGGGTGCAAATGGATACAGTGTAAACTAGTTCACCCGTGACTCGTTTGTTAAGTAGATACGAGATAAGGATAGTAAAATTATTGGGGAAAACATAAGGAAGTTGTTCTTCTTGTGGGTCTAATGTAAGTTTCTACTCACTAACAGATACATACATATATACATACATACAAAGGTATATGACGAACGTGTGTATGAAAAGCGAGACGAAACTCCCAGGTGGTAAAACTTTTACGACGTTTTAACGAGCCTGAGTACGAATAGAGTCCTAATTGACATTCACGAGCTTGTTGCGACCTAATATCACGTAGACCACGGTACGCACGTTCTGGCATTCAAAGGGAATAATGGGACTCATTCTTGGAACTTCGATTCCACTTAAACAGAACTCAAAGTCGCGAAAAAATTGGCATTTAAGGATTCAAATGGGGAAAAAAAAGATACACTTCCTTTTCTATGAACTCCAAACGTATATATTTATATTAAAAGCGTTTTTAGAGGATCAATAGTCAAGTGGTCAAATTAGGAAGGTGAAGTCTGCAATAAAAACGACCTACTATTCACTGAAAGAATAATTCTTAAATAGTTGCTCCATTATGAATTGAAAGTTTTATTATTAAAATTGTCTTTTGAAGGTTTAAGTCAGTAGATGAGAGCAAAGATTTTTTTATGAACTTCAAACACTAAAAGAATTTGCAGAAGCAATATATTGTAGAAACAATTCCTCTTATTACTTCTAATGAATTTGGATTGAGAAAATAATATAGTAATCAAAGGGATCAAATTAGGAAGGCGAAGTCTGCAATAAATCGTTGAAATAATGAACAAATTGCTAGAGATAGTTATTTATATTATTCCAACAGTCGAAATGATTTACCTACTCGTCATTGAAAGAATTTATTGGTTGTTGCTTCGTTCTAAACTGGAAAATGGCATTTGAAATTTTAGGCCAGGGGAAAGGAGCAAAGATTTTTTTGTAACGAAGGTCTAACGAAAATATTTATAATAGAAGAGCTGTATCACCACATCCAATTGAATTGGAGTAAAAAAGAAATATTGTAATCGTTCGGGGGTCGAATTAGGTGAATTTTCTTGGGACGTATTTATCAGTGGTTGCTTGACGTTGAAGGCATATTTTTTTAAATGGTTTTTGGTAGTACGAGGGCGGATCAAATATAAACGAGCCTTTTTAAATTGTGCGCCGGATAGTTGTTCAAGGCGCAAACGGGCGTTAGCAACTTGAAGTGGGGATATTAGGCGACACGGAAACGACTCGTCGTATTGCTGTGTTTGCTTGGTTAGTAGTTATCACAATGAGTGAGAAAGAGATGCATAGCAGCGTTGCGCAACGGATTATTATTAAGTTTCTTACACGTGAAAACGTGAAACCAGCTGAAATTTTGCGCAGATTGCTAGCACAGTTCGGAAATGAAACGCTTTCGTGGCAACGGATAAAAGTTTGGTGCAAAGAATTTAACGAAGGTTGTAATCGTGTCGAAAATGTAAATCATCCTCGTCGTCCGCGCACCAGCATATCGCCGGTTAACATTGCACGCGTTAGAAACCGTATTGAAAGGGACCACCACGCCACTGTGCTTCAGATATCTGTTGAACTCAGCATTAGCCATGGGAGTGTCCACACAATCATAACGAAAAACTGGGAATTCCGAAAAAAATCAGCTCGTTGGGTCCCAAAGTTGCTGAGTGAAGATCAAAAAGCTGCTCGAGTTCGCATCGTAGCTTTACCCCAGGCCCAAATCAGTAAAATGCACTAGACTCAGTCGGAGCACCATCCATATGGCCCAAACTTATCCCCTTGTGATTTCCACATGTTTGGGCCCCTCAAAGAATCACTAGGAGGCGCGCGATTTCAGACTGATGAACATGTGGAGGCGTTTGTGCGCAACTGGATAGACTCCCGCCCTGCTTCTTTTTATGAAAACGAGATGAAAAAACTACCAATCCGTTGGGAATAATGTATAATCAAACAAGGGGATATGTCGAAAAATAGAGAAATTTGTGTTTTTGTGAAAATTTTTAAAATAAATGTTTTATGAACAAAGGCTCGTTTATATTTGAACCATTTTCGTAATTCAATGGGGAAAAAAGAAAAAAGATGCTTTTCACGTACTTCAAATGTAAATATTTACATTTAAAGAACCTGCAGAGAGAAAATATTGTAGAAGCAATCATTTTTACAACCTCCAGTGAAGATGAAGGGAGAAAGTATTATTTTGATCGTCTGAGATCAAATTAAGAAGGCGAAGTCTGCCATAAATCGTTGAATGAATTGTTGAAGAGATGCTCTAACATAATTATAAAAAGACTGAAAGAATTCTTTAGTAGTTGTTTTATTGTGAACTGGAAATTTTACATTTTAAATAAGCCTTTGTAAGTTCAACTCAGGAAAACAGAACAAACATTTTTTTAAGAATGTCAAACGTAATTAAGTATTTGCATAAAAAAATATATGTAAATAGAAGAAGAAGAAACAATTCCATTTACTAGTTATAAATATAAATGGCAATTTATCGGGGTTAACAAAACATTTTAATTTACTAATCTATAGAGGTCAAATTAGGAAGACGAAGTACATAATAAGCCAGTAACAGTACTTTCTGTTCTAGTCTAGTAAGTATGTAAAACGATCCTCTCATCAACGAAGGAATTCGTTGGTGGTTCTATTCAGGATGAGCTTGGAGTTTTACGTTTTAAATTGGCAGTTGAAAGTTCAAACTTGGAAAAGAGAATAAAAAGCCTTTGTAGAAGTTTCTAATGTAAATGAAAAAAAAAACGCGATCGATAGTTTTCTGAAAGTATTTATGTACAAAGACAAAGGAAACTGGAACAGAAACAGAAACAGAGTCGCTTATCGTACTCGTACTGTTACTAGAGATTTGAACTCCAATGAACGCCAATGTATGTATGACAAGAGGAACTTACAGGAAATTTTTGCTAGAAATTGGGAACATTTCATTCTCGGATGAAAGATAACAAAAGAATATCAAAAACAGTTGCTATATAAATACGTACTTAGTTGTGTTATGTAACTAAATAAATTGTTTTTATGTTCTTATGTTACCTGCCTGCTAAAATTAATAAATTTCCTACAATATAAACGTTTCTATAGTAAATAAAAAGACCCATTTATCTTCAGTACCTAATGCACCAGAGACTATATTTCAAAGTTCACTGTTACTTTCCATCAAACCCCGATTGGATTAAAACAGATTATAACTTTTATTAAGCTTCTAGTTGAACAACCTGTGCTGCAAGATTAATTCGGGATATTCTGTAATGAATCAGCTAAGTATTTAGACAAACAGGCTTCTTTACTCAGAACCAGACCGTTTTAATCAGTTATCGTTAATTGTTATTTTCGAAAACTTGGGAGGCGCGTTCGCTTTCAAAGTAAATTTGTTTAATTAAAGGCGTCTTTGTTTTGACGCAAGTTAGCACTTTATCTTTATTTAGGGCAGTGTATCTCAAAAACAAAACCGAGATCTTTATAAGATCATTTACATAATATACCTAATACACATTCTGCAGTTTATTTGTTACAGTCGTTTGTTAGAAATATAAATCTGAAGTCAGCTTTATTTATATACACCTAAGGTAAGAGTTTAACCATCTATAAGGATATTATGTTACATCACATCGACCATTGGTAGGATTGATTTGGTGAAGACCATTACCATCCGTTGTTGGATGTACAGTCACTTGGGCTTGCCATAAACATTTATTTTTATTAAATACAAAAATTAAAAATTAAAAAATTTATTTCAAGTTGCGACAACTCAATTTTTTTAATCAGTGACTTCAGTAATAGTTATATTCGATGTTGGCTCTGACAGCATTACTGTGATAATCGGTCGAGGATAACTGAAGTATGTTATAAAAGTATTGGACATAACATTATCAAGACATCTAATAAATACAACATTTATTGTTGTTGCATATCTGGTAGTAGGTTCTCTTGAATTGTTGTTAATTTGCAATTGAAATTCTTTTTGGAGGAACGTAATTAATGGCATTGATTCATCTTTAGCAAAATTCACATTGAAGTCTCCAGCTAAAATCAATCGTAGTTTATCTTTATTGGGTTTAAAAATTATTGAACCTCTGTGACTGTACGGAAATAATTTCTCATGTAAAAATGAAATATCATTATTTTTTTTTTATTAGGTGAAATGTACACAACAATCATAATTAATTCACTTCCATCTTCTAGTTAACTTTAGTAAACGATACCGTCGAACCGAGTGGGAAGAGAATCGCTACGGCATGTAGTCGCCACGATCGCCACGTTCGCCTCGCCAACAAGCCGGTTTACCATTTCTCTGAAAGCCTACGTTACTTTTGTGGGGGTAAGGGGGGTTAAGGCTTATACTACGATTGTCAACGAAGGGGAGGAGGTGTGCCTAAAATTCCCAAAAAATGGTAACGTAGTTTGTGGATAGCCCCTTAGTTATGAGATAATTTAAACTAGATAATGCAGAAAGGCCAATGTAGCCAAATGGTAAATATTTGTCGAACCTTTTTATTTTTACCTATTCTTTCTATTTCGTACAAGCAAAGGTGCATAATTTACAGCACATGTTGAGCCACATTTTCACTGATAACTGCCTTCAATTAACAAACTGTCAATAACTTCTGAACAAAGTGTAATACCTACTCTTAAAAACTTTAAAATATATTCTTTGGTTTTATTATCTATTAGGTACTTTATTATTTACATGTAAAGATATTTGTACAGTTTTTCCTATTCAAATAGGTCACATGGATAACAGTTGAATCAATATTCGTACAATGAAATATGAATTCGTCCTTGCACATTTCGTAGTTCATTATATATTGAAATACCTCTAATAATAATGTGCTCTAGGTAAAATTTATTTCAAGAACGTAAAGAATGTATTTATAAAAAAAAGTGTCATTGATATGCCAAACATATTACATACCATATTTCATTAACCTTTTATTATTAGAGGTATTAGGGTACAAAAATAAATGAAATGACGCTCACAATATCCGATCATACGTGCGAAAAGTACTGCATCAAATCTCTTATTACGTAGGCTACTTTATAATATAACCATTACGCAATGCTTTTGGTGGTTACGTTATCGATGTAGAGACACATTTTTTCTTACTCCTAAAAACTAGAATTTAAATCAAAATATTTATGTATTTCACAATTAAATTATTGTAACAATTGTTAATTATTATTTATATCACTTGTCTTATATCGATAATTTCGGAGTTCGATAATATTAAGTAATTGTGAGTATATATATTTTGACATAATTTCACGGCAAAAGTGGGCCGTAACCAACTTCCAAAGTTCCCTTTGGGGGTTACTAAAAGAGCAGTATGTGGATCAGTATAAAAGAGCAACTTAGTCAGAAAAGAGAGCAATTAAGATCAAGCAAGCGTGTGAGAAGAGCTAGGATGGTGTAGCGGGTGACCGCTATCACTCACTCTAATGTCCTATTAAAAGTCCCTGCCATTATCAACGCCCCTAGTTGATAACTAAATAGGCAAGTAGTTTTTATATACAGCATATTTCGTTTATAACGACGATGAAAGGACCATTAGGTTCCGTCGCTATATCCGGAAGTCGCTATATAAAAAGAAAAAGAGAAAGAATGAAAGAAGAAAATTAGGCAATAAAAGTATCCAGTAACTGATTCTCAGATTTAACTTTATCAACTTTAACATATATAAACAATTACTAAGTACAACTGCTTGCTGACTATCTGTGAATGTAAACAAAAGATAAAAAGGTTTTGTGTTTAGACTCGGTCGTAATATCAGTATGAGATTTCTATCATCTTGTAATTAATAGTTCATTAAAATTAGTCGCTAAAACCGAAATCGACGTTACATCCGAAGTCATTACAGCCAAATGTTCTTCTTAAATTACTCCTTAAATTCAAGAGACTCATGTGTTATGTCGTTATGACCAAAAGGTCGTTACAACCGAAGTCGTGCCGGAATTCGAGCATGTTGTCGTAAATTTGAAGGCATCATCCCGGAAATTATTTCGCATTGGTTACGGATGTTGGTGGCTACCCCGACTTCGACCAACATCCCTTTAATATTAAGCTTTTATTGGGAAGAATATTTGCATTTTGTGATTAAGTCTCCGTTGTTTGTTGAACATCGCTCGCGTTCACCTGCAGAGTGAAATACAACCCCATTGTCTATCTAAAATGCAGCTGCATCCGATTTCAAACAAACGGTGGGTACATAGCCTTAAGCCAGGAATATAGTTTTCATTTTGAAAAACTTTTACTTCTTATTATTAAAATGCAAATATGTATGTATCTAGCAGTAAAATAAGAAAATGATGATAAATAAGGGAAAACAAGTTTATTTTTCTTGTGGTTTTGGTTGTAGACTAGGTATTTACCACAAATCTTGGTTTTGATCAACATACGGGGTTCTTTATTAAGCAGTAAACTTAACACTTGTTAGTTTTGTATTATTATTTCTTGATCTTGTTGTTGCAGTAGACATTCAGAAGCTGAACTTGGTTTTAACCTTACACCATGGACCTTGTTTTCAACCTGAACGTATAGTTTTCTAGATAATATCTTAATCTTGGTTTTGGTCTTCTATATTGGATATTTAACTTGGTTTCGGATTTCCATTAACACTGTGGGCTTCATTATTGAGGACCAAATTCAAAACTTGGTGTTGTATACTTGTTCTTGGTCTTGTTATCGCATAAGACATTCAAAAGTTAAACTTAATTTTGATCCTACACTTTGGATTTCGTTGTTGGCGATAGCATCTAACAGTTAACATCATATTTATCTAAATTGTACCTTGATCTTGGTTTTTGTTTTTAACAATGGATCTTGATCTTGGTTTAGGACTTCCACTTTGTACTGCGCTATTAAAGATCAAATTCAAAACTTGTTAGCCTTAGGCCATTTACATTAGTTCTTGGTCTTTTGTTTTTGCAAAAAACATTCAGATGCCGAACTTGGATTTTATCCTATACTTTAGATGTCGTTGTTGGCGATTCTAGCAGTACATATTGATGAAATGCATGACTTGGACTTTGAACATGAACTCATAATTTTCCACATTGTATCTTGATAAATGAAATCCGCTGTATATTTACATATCTATTTTATAACATTTTTTAATTTTAATTTAAGTACCTACCATAAAATTTTCGCTTATTCGTGACAGTATTTATGGTTACTAGTTTCCATTAAGTTTAAAAGTTACATAACTAGGCGTTTAATGCAATACTTTTTGTAATTAATAAAGCATATCGTTACATGTTGTAGTTTACAATTAATTTGTTTCAATTAGGAGATAAAACGGACGCAATTAAAGTTGCGCTCATTGAGATTGTGCGTCGTCAATAGTAATGGACTTCGTTACATTCGCCAAATATTTGTTAATTGAAATTCCAGCCTTTCGAATTAAAATTTAACGTAAATCTGCAACGACCTAATTGAAAAGCAACCAAAAGGAATCTTCTGGAGAGTTTTCAAATTAAAATTAAATTGCTTCATTAATTGACAAAGCTGGAAGTTAGGAAACTGTTGACTTCCATTGTTGGTCTGACGAAGACTTTTTATGTAGTAGTGGGAGGCAGATGATGAATTGTAATTTTATTAAAAAGTCCGCAGATGCAGATTGAAATTTTACTTTGTTTTTTACAGTTTTTTCCGCATTAATTAATAATAAGGTTTTGAATTAAAAGGAGGACGACAAAGATGTAGATAAAATCATTAATCTTTGTGAAATTACTGAGAAATTATGCTTCTTAATGTCTCTGGAAGCCAGGGTCAATTTTAAATACGAGGTTTTTTTCCGTTTCTCCAAAATTTTTTATTGAAACTTTATCAAAAAAAAATTGTTTGCGTACCTTAAGCATGGGGAGTGCTTAGATAGACGTTACGATTTTATTATATTACCTTGCAAAATTTTCTTCATAGTTTATGAAATAAAAATTCTCAGAAAAGAGTTTAATTATAGATGATAAAGCGAATTTCCCTAATTAGTAAGATACACAAACATAAAAAAGCTCATTCACCTTGAGACAGAAAAGGCAAAGTGCTTTCCTTTTGCTTTCCTTCAAGATCTAAAGTTTGCGTTTATCTTTTGAAAAAGTAACTTCCATCAGGGAAAAGTTTAATTTATTTTAGAGGCAAAAATAGAATTAAGTTTTTCTTTCGTTACAAGCCTGTCTGGTTCATGGTCAATATTTGATTAAACTTCCTCTGATATGATTGAAATGGGAATTACTTTATTAGAAAAAATATAATTACTTTCTTCGGAAAAACGAATTTTAAAAAGGAATCGATACGAAAGTTTTGTACATACAATTAAAAGTTCGAACAGAACATTTCATAGCATAGCAGCACTGCTACCTACTCAACTTTCGGTTGCTGAGTAACAAAGAAAATCTTCCGGGACGAAGAAAAATTTAATTTCGAACTCAATATTTCTAGCATACATATGTATACATATATTATTAGAAAAGTTCATTGTTTGTTTTGGCATAGGAATTCTGTGGGATTCAAAAATTAAAATTAACTGCAACAGGCAGCATTTCACCATTCAAAAAGATTTCCTGATGTTAACAGAAGTTTTTCTGATGTTTGTAGCATCAGTGGATGGCGATATAATGGCTGTAGTTGCAGATGTTATAATAATAACTTCAATTTTGTCAATAATTTATTATTACTATTAAACCTGAAATTATTATCCACGAGGGATTGTTTCGATAAATTCTTTATCAAGAACTTAATGTTCTAATTTTCAGTTGAGATCATGTTACGAGGTGGTTTAAATATTTTTTTTTTGAAAGAAAGTCAGTTATGGTCGATAAAAATCATTGTCACGAAATTTTTTGATTAAACTGCTTATCAGCCCAGTCGTTCAGAATAAACTGAGAACGTAATTGGTTCTTTCTTTTCGCTCAAAACTTATGAGCTGGTCCTTTGAAAATTCAATTGCCCCCTGGCGTAAAATAAGGGCTGTTGTTACAGGCACTTTTTGCTGCTATTTTAACAAAGGACGAATACCATTAAAAGAACGTCTAAAAAAGTTTCAAAATTCTCATTCAAGTCCTTCATGGCATGAACTGCTATTTAGATAGCATACACCTTTATAAGTTAGTTTAAAAATAGAACGAAAATCCGATTTTCCATACAGAAACTGATACGTATTAAATCCTTATGCTGGCAGGTACTTCTTTTTCTGGTCAAAAATACCATTCCAATTGGATTATCAGTAATCTCGTGGAAGGAAATCGATAGGAAGCTGTATGCGAATGAAATTTCGGTAGGTAGATTTGTTATTTTGTCGCAACTCTTTCTGTCGGATAAAAATAGACGCCAGGTATTTTGAGTTGTCGTATTGCAAAAGAAAAACACCTTTCAAATTCCATGGATGTCAATATAAATTCGAGCGCAGGTACTTGTCCACACTTCACGAATCGTGAGGATTCTGGACTTGATTTGTGCGGAAAAGATGTGTCATAAAAATTATATCAAATGTCGCTTGAAATTTGCATTACAATAATATCGTTGGATGCTAGAAATTGTGGCCTCAATTTTCAATTTTTTGTTCAAACTGGAATTCTAGGGGTCGTGTGGAGGTGGATGGAAAAAAGCAATCAATCGCGAATTTTTAAACTATTAAAAATATATTGATGAAAGTTCCATGAATAGGAAATGTTATAAATGGGTAAAATAGAGGAAAAAGTAGGAGAAACGAAGACACTATGGGAACTAATACGAAACAAAAGGAATTCATGGTAGGACTCCATTTGAGATGCAATGGAGACTAATCAGATTAATAAAAATTGGTGTTAAGGGTCTATTTGAGACGGTTTTGAAACCAATATGGAATAGGAGAAATTGGTGATAGGGCACCTGAGATGCTTTGAAAACTAATAGCCTAAAGTCAGCTTTTGAGATGCTTTGCTAATCAAGGTAGAGATCGAATTCATGATGGAACAGATTTTAAGACTCAACGGAAACTAATGGGAACAAAAACAATTGAGAATAGGACACCTTTCAAGGTGTTTGGAAAACCAATATGGAAAAGAAGAAATCGATGATAGGATATCTTCTAAGATTCCATGGAAATCAATAAGAACAAAAAAACACTGATGTTAGGACAGCTTTTGAGAAGTTTCGCTAAACAATAAGACATAAGTGAAACTGATGATGGGGCATCTTCTGAGATGCTTTGAACATCAAGAAAGAAAAAGAGAAATAGATGATGAAACATATTTTAAGACTCAATGGAAACCAACGACGGCAAATGAAATTTAGGTTAGGATACCTTCTAGGGCGCTTTTTTGGAAACCAATATGGAAAAGAACAAATTGACGGTAGGATATCTTTTGACAAATTTTGAAGGCACTAAAGAAAATAAGAAACTTAATATGGAATTCCTTCTGAGATTCCATCGAAATCAACGAGAACAAAGAAACTCTGATGTAAGGACAGCTTTTGAGAAGTTTTGGAAAACAATAAGACACAAGTGAAACTGATGATGGGGCATCTTATGAGATGCTTTGGACATCAAGAAAGAAAAAGAAATATTGATGATGAAACATATTTTAAGACTCAATGGGAACCAACGAGGGCAAAATAAGTTTAGGTTAGGATACCTTCTAGGGCGCTTTTTTGGAAACCAATATGGAAAAGAAGAAATCAATGATAGGATACTGTTCGTTCGCGTTGAAAGTACACGAGCGATCCTATACTACTTTTTACGGTGGTATAGGTAGTTCTTGTAGGTTTATATTGGTAAGTGATAATAAGAATATGTGATAACAGGAACAGATTTATTTAAATATATACAATGACTTAAACTAGGAATTGAAAAGGATGATTACGATATAAGATTGATGAAATGATTAATGTTGAGACGTTGGAGTAGGTAGGGTAGTTGGATAGGATACGTAAGACAAGTTTAGTTTGATAAGTAGGATTAGTTTGGTAAGATAAGTAGGTATGTATTGCCCTCGGCAAGTAGGATAAGTTTGATAAGTAAGTAAGTAGGTATGATTTGCCCTCGGCAAGTAAGTAAGTTGAGTAACGCAAGAAGGTTTCTTGGATACTGGTAAGTAAAGGTAAGTTAGGTGAGTACCGCAGGAAGGTCTCTTCGATACTGATAAGTAAAGGTAAGTTAGGTGAGTACCGCGGGAAGGTCTTTGGGATACTGATAAGTAAAGGTAAGTTAGGTGAGTACCGCAGGAAGGTCTTTGGGATACTGATTTTATCTGTCTTTCAAGATTTGTTTGTGCCAGAGTTGTGTAGTTTTTCTGGCAGTAGGGAGAACAATAGGAGTAGATAGAATTTCGGGAATTGCTTGGTATAGAAAGGGTAAGAATAGGATCAGAGAAGTGAAAGCAATTCGAAGAAGGACAATGAGTACAAACACTTTCTAAAATTATGAAAGAGTGAATGAGGACATATGGTAGAAGAGCGTAACGAATTTAATAGGGTACAAAGGGATACCTTGAATAGGAATGCAAGTGGCGTCAGGTCATAAATTTTATTTAGAGGAAAGTGGATGGTAAAAAGAGGACCGTGATGGGAACAAAGGAGACGTCTCAACAATTAGTCGTGGTACCTATAAATGTCAGCAAGAAATACAAAAAAGTCAGAAAATATACAAATGGTACCCTTCTAAGTAACTGTTCAAAGAAACTTTCTAAACAATTAAGAAAAGAATAAATGGATATTATTCTATACATGAAACAGATACCTTCTGCAAAATTTTGGAAGGCACTAAGGAAAATAAGAAGAAATTGATGCAGTACTTTAAAAAAAAACTTACTTGAACCACTTCAAACTACAGTTAATGGTAGTTTGGAACTGGTTGACACGTGTGTGTCTAGCATTTAACAATTATTAAGTGGATGCCGTACTACTAGAAGAGTATCTCTGAATAAATGTTCAAAGCCATAAAAGTTCTTCCCAAATTTAACAAGTTTCTTGTTGCGTTGCTGAAAAACTTGTAAGCCGCAAAAGTCCTTTGTTCGACAGTAGTCTGATAGTTATTTGTGTAGGAGCGTCTTCGTAAAAGTAGCGGGTTTACAGGAGTTCTACATGTCGGATTGACAAAGAAATTCCATCGGAGAAGCCGTTTGCGACAAGCGATAAATTTGTCGGGTAAGAACTGCACAGACAGCGGAAAATGCGCTTTGCGAAAGTGATTGGAAACGGTTTTCGATCCGGAATAAGTAATCAGATCCTTACGCTTTCAGAATAACATCCAAGAATTTTTTTGGAAATGACTGGGAACAGTTGTATAAAAATAACAATGTGGAGAAAATCAATTTCTCTAAAAAAAGACTAAAGAGCACAGGATTTGAAAAATATTATTTTAAACATTTAATGTTTATTTAGTTTTAATTGTTACTTCAAATACTTAATTTCTTGATGATATTGGCGTTATTTACATAGCTCTGAGAACATGATAAAGATTTGAGAAGTTAAAGCTTTTGGTGACATAAAAGAAAGTGCGAAACTGTAATTCCCTTAAAAGTTTGTGAACTCACCGTGCATTCGGGGTCACCCACATAGCAAAAGTCTCCAGATACGGACGTTGGGACCCACAAATGATCACCATCGATTGCTCCCTCCGTCCAATCTGGAGTATTCCGGAGAGCCCGTTCTGACGATTCAGTACTCGGTTTTCTGAAAATAATAATATAATTAAATTAGAAAACAAATAACTTACTTATAATATAATATTGTTTTATTCCACAATTCTTTATTGTATTTTTAGACTTTATTTATGGGCTTATTTCCATCTAAACATGAATTGAGAATATTAATTGTTTCTTCATTTTTTAATAAAAACAATTACACAACACCTTGTACATTATACAATATCTACATTATTTATTGCATAATTTGTTAAAAATGCTATGGACAATTAACAGTCAGTTTTGTTATATATTTTACCTCATACAACATAACTCGTTAAAATTGAGAACGAACCGAGTTTAAACCAAATTAAAACGTTGTTGTAAGAGGTCACATGCATTTCAGTTGTTCCACTTTAATTTATTATTAAAACTATTAATATTCATAAGAGGACGAGACCGAGCCAAATTTAGAAAGCGAAAAGTATCTGCTGCATAATAGCTTCTCACTTATTATATCAGGGCAGTGTATAAAGGCTTATTGTTCTGACATTGATAAATGCTCTGATTTCGGTGCGTAATGCCTTTTCAAAAAACCTAGATCTGCTAGGTTAATAATCCCGGAAACGTTCGCATTCCCTATTGTAACCAGCATGGATCGTTTATTCGAAATGCTGGACGAAGAAGTGAGGCTAAAAGGATTTATTTGAAGAGGGTTTGGTATTCGGGCTTCATGGCCCTGATCCGTGATTAGTTTTTTGTATTTCAGCAAGTTTCGCCAGCTGCAGTTATCGTTTGTAGTATTAGACAAAAATTTCGTCTAAAGATCGATTCACACTATTCATTCCGTTTCCTTTCCGTACCGTACCGGTTCCGTTCCGTCTAAGTAATATATTTTCACATGTAACTGAACTGTTCATACTTTTTTTTTTTAATATTAAGCCATTTGTGGGTAGCTAGACCCATGTTAGCATACTTATTTAGAGTTTGAAAGTCTTTTACAAGCTGGATCATTATATAAACCGCAATGCCAAAGGACGTGGCCAATATATAATACAATTTGGGACACTGACAATGTTTTTTCGTGTAAGGAGGCTGCCAAATTGCAGTGATTCGCTTTTAGCCTGTTTACTGTTACAGTTAGGTAATTATTTGTTTGCATACCAAGTTTTTTTATTTTTTATTTACCGGCATGAACGGTATAGTGTGAATCGACCTTAACTATTAAATGTTGTATGTAATTGATTAATTGGTTTGCAGGCAATCTCTCGGTAATTTGACTCTACTTCTTACATATGCTATTCGCCTCATTTTATCCAGACGATGTCATATTCTAAGCAATTTTTCAAACTCGAATACATACTCTAATCTAAAGTAAAGAAAACAAGTACATAAGACATAAGCACGATGCCGGATGGAAAATTGTTATTCCGAGTTCTTGTGCAGGAATTAAATATTATAGTAGCGCTTCTGCCAGTTCATAAATTAGATGTCAACAAGTGTAAGTTCTTAATTTTTCCCAACATTGCAGCAGCTGGCGCCGGTGGAGTCTAAATTTATGTGTGTAGGTTTGATAAATTCCTAAAATAGTCCCAGAGGAACGCGGCCGGCCGGCCGGTGTGGCGACATTTCCCGAACTGATTTGTCGTTAAAATGAGATTTTGTGTAGCGTTGTTATCGAACAACACACAAAAATCATAAACAGTTTAGGTTTGTTCTGTAACTCGAGGAGGAAATTGCCTGGCGCATTGTCTGTTGACGTAGAGGGCGAGGCAAACAAAATGTTTATTATGTAATTTTAAAGCATTAGCGAATTGAATGCGTTATCAATACAACAGACTGACGATGCCAACGGCAAAAAAACAGTTTATTGGTATTAATTTAGTGAGCTCAAGAAAACCACAGGGGGATACCTCATCAAATATTATTTAAAGTGAAGGGGGTTTTATTTATTTTATGAAAATAGACATCTGTTAACTACAAGTGTTCGAAGTTGTTTATGTTTCGAAAGAATAATAGAGAAAGAAAAGTAGGTACTAGCTACATTAGCTGATGCCCAATAGAATCTAAGTACATAAAAAGAAAATTCGTAATACGTCTGTTTCTCACAAGTTGAAACCTAATTTTTGGGAAAGCGTTAAGAAAAACACAGACGTTAAATTTATGAAATAACGATTCGTTTCCTCTGTCGCATTGCGTTTTATTTCTTTGTACAATGATTTGGGAAAAAGATAAGATGGAAACAAAATGTCACCACACATTTCCACGTTGACTGTCACGCGTTCGTCTACATCTACACCATCGTTCATGTTATACGCCTTAACGCAATTTTCTTGATTTTCACGAATCAAATAAAACAAGATATGAAATTCGTCTTCTCTACTTATACGTATTGCCTGGAGCGTACCATAACAATGATAAAAAAATAATGTACTAAATTAATTCCCAAGTGTATCAACAGATAAATTAAATAATAAAATAAGAATTTAATTTCATTTTGTGTTTTTAATAACGAGTAACTGCAGGAATACTGCTATCTTCTTACAGACCTTTACTAGCACCTGTAAAGTTTAATAGTGTTGGACAAGAACTTTTTGAAGGTATTAACTTATTTGCCAACTTGCATGGAGGGTATTTTTCTATTTGCAAGTGAGTTCAATGTTTTTTTTTCTGTATTAAGCTTTCACTGGTGCATTTATTGTGAAACATTATAATAAACTTATAAAAGATGAAAGAAGAATCACTAATAATGTTATCACCAATTTTATTAGTCAACTTCGACAATATTGTTTCGGTAGATTCTACAATTTTCAAGAGTACATGAGTAATACTAAAGTTTACAGTTATTGATTAATATTTATAGGGAGACTTACCACCTATATAGGAGGAGTGGGGAAGATATCGAATCGAGCTCTGATTATTTACTAAGTTTAATTTTAAATATTTCGCCTTTTTTATTTCTAAGTTTTCTTCTAAGGAATTCCTTATCACCTTTCATAGCCGATCTATTCATGAGTCGTTTTGAAAGTAACCTTAGCCACCTAAAGTTCTTTCCTTGAATATGGCTTAGATACGTTGACATTTTTGCTATCTTCGATTTGAGCTCCAGAAGTCTCCACGACTTTCTTGATGTTTTAAATTCACATTCCCTTCGGTCAAATTTACTGTTGAATTGGAGAAAGATGGCAAGCTACCATTTTTAGATGCGCTGGTTATAAGAAATGGGAATTCTTTAGAATTTGATATCTATAGAAAACCCACTAATACCTCTAGATGTATAACCAACGACTCTAATCATTGCGTTCAACATAAAATTTTCTTGTACATAGATAGCTTAGTTTTCCTCTTAGTAAAAGTAGATATCATAAGGAACTCTGTACAATTAAGAAAATTGCGATTGACAATGGTTACAATAGTAACAACATTGATAAATTAGTTAATAAGATTAAATTTAAGAATTCTGTTTTAAGATCTTCGACTTTTCAAACAGACACCACCAAGACCAAGTTTATTACTATGCCATACGAGCTAAGATTTACTCGAGGATTCGAAGGCATTTTTCGTAAACTTGGTTTTCGCATTGCCTACAGTTCAAGTGGTAACTCCCTTCAAACTATCCTCGGTAACCCCAAGGATAAAATTCCTTTTATAGAAAAGTCGGGGATATATTAAATTAGCTGTAATGACTGTAGTAAAAAATATATTGGACAAACTAGAAGCTCGATCCAAACCAGGTTAAAGGAGCATTTAGCTCATGCACGGTTTGGTAGAGCCGAAAAATCTAGTGTTGCCCAACATATTCTTACTGAAGAACATAATATTAATATTAATAATCTTAAATTAGTTAAGGAAGTTAGGAATAATTGTCTACTAGATAGTTTTGAAAGTTTATACATTTGTAAAAATAACCAAATTTTACTTAACAATGACAAGGGTCCTATCCCTGGATCTCCGCTATTTAGTCTAGTTTAATTTTTGTTATTGTTAAGATCCATTGAACATCATCACTATTGCAGTTGAACGATGTTCACTGAACCTTAACAACTTTCAGTATATATTAGGATTAGTTCTCTTTTAGGTTTAGTTCACTTCAGTCCCTGAAGAAGGTAACTTTGTTACCGAAAAGTGCTTCGGACAACTAAAGTATCGTGTTTTGGCGTTGGGGTTTGAGCTAGTTTGTTCGTTCTACTAGTTTTCTAATAATGATAACTTTTTGCCTTTATTAATGTTGACGCGAAGAATTTTAGTATTTTCAATATCTTAATTATGTTTATTGGTAGAACAATGGTCTGAAAATCCGGTTTTTTGTCTTTTTTGCTTATGCTGTAAATATGCTATTTTATGCGTTTTTTAATCGCTCTCCTACTTTGTCCGATATAGGTGGCATTACATGATTCACAAAATAATTGGTAAATGCCACTTTTTTCTTTATTGTCTTCCTTAGGCTATTTGTTTACCAATAGATTTTTTAAATAACAGAATAAAGGCAAAAAGTTATCATTATTAGAAAACTTACTTATTTACTCCTTAAAAACTATAAATTTCCCTAAACATTTTCCCCTTGATACCACCCCTTTCGACTAGTAGTATATAAGATTGTTAATAATTTTAAGTTTGACTACTTATAAAACTTCCGAAGAAGCGAAATTTATCAGCAGTATAGTTTTATTTATACTTATTTTGAATTTCAACCAATAACGGTAGACTCCATTTCATATAACTCTGAAATTATATCTGTTAATCACCAAAGGGAAGAAACGGAATATATTCTGTTCAGTCATTACTTTTTTGGGTTAATGGACATTGGACAATTGGAAAGTGGACATCCATAAATTACAAAAATAAGGGGAGAATTACAAAAAACATGCTTTTCAATCTCATTATGTAAAAGAAAGGTGTCATCAAAAGTTCTACGTCTACTTTTTCATTCAAGTAATTTGTATAATTTTCTTTTCTCTTTAAATTAGAAACTTATTAGGGCGTAATTTCACTTGAGGGTAATGGCAAATCTCACCATATCTTACGAAATACCGCTGAGAGGGTAGGTGGGTGGGGCCTGAGTTACAATAAAAACACTTCACGTACCTTATTAACTGACATCCCCAGGAGAATTCAAAAGAAATATCAATATACTTACGTATTTGTTATTGTTGTAATTTATTTCCTAGTAACTAAGTATCTTTTTGAGAATTTTTAAAGCTGGCCCTCGTCAGTGCTTTCAGCTGATTTTGAATCTTCAGTTGGCACAGTTGCCATTTGCTTATGAATAAAACTATATATCTATATTTCATGTATTTATGTATAATATTTATGAAATGGAGAAGACGGAGAATGATGATAAGATATACATAAGTAAGTAGGTACATACGTATCTATCTAATAATATATTAAATGGAGAAGAGATCTAAATACATCTTTAGGTACGTACCTATAGATATCCAATATTCGTCGAAGTTTTAAGTAAGCACTCAACAGGTATAGCTACTTATGCATATCTATGGAGATACGATGGAGCTCAGAACCTGAGTATCATTTTATATTATAAAAAGAATACGCCGATGTTACATTGTATCTAAAGTAAAATTATTGAATGATTAAGTGTACGTCATTGACATAGTCTGCGTGGACCAATTCAAGGCGTAACGGCAGTAGTAGGTGCATTGAAACTTAAAATGCAATTAAAATCGAAACAAAACACGTAGTTTATAGTTACAAAACTTCTTAGTTATTAACACACAATAACTATTTCAACTCACAGAGTCTTATATAAAAATGATGATTGATGATGATTTTTATGATAAAAAATAACAAAGATAATACAGAAAAGTCTTTAAAATCAGGAGTGTACTTATTAAAATGTAGTGATTGTGATGTGAAGGTTACGTATGTAGGTCAAACAGGCAGGACTAAAAGAACACCTAACAGGTTTTAAAAACAAAAATTCTAAATCTACATATGCAGAACATCTTCTAGAATTTAAACACAATTTTAATGAAGATTTCAAAATTCTTCATTTGGAAAATAAAAGCAGAAAATTAAAACTGTTAGGAAAAATAGAAATTAACAAATTAAATAAAAAAGGTTGAGCCTTAAATGATCAATTAGAAGTTTGCCACTCCCTTCTTCTAAATATTCAGATATACTATTTTATTGTAAAATATCCCCCCTGCCTACCCTTTGTTGGTTAGTTGGTATATAAGACTCTGTATTGTAGCATCCAGCTTATCGCTAACATGTTTACGGCGTAGTCACAGCGCGCGGCTCTTTTATCGTTATAGACTTACAAGCTACAAAATCTTTCTCCAGCGACAAATAACACGATCAGTTCTGTGAATTATCGACGGCTTTCTAATTATTACTCATCATTTATTTGAATAAATATTTTTGACTAGAAAATTCGTTCCCTTAGCGTTAATTAAGCACTAAAAATTTCATTTACATATGTATGATGGTAGAACGTAATAGATATGTATATTAAAATGAGGCATAAATAATATTAGAAAATTAAATGTAATTTATTCGTCGAATTATGTGACCAATAATAAACAAAATTATGAACCAAAGAGCCTGTATTTTGTGTTTTAGTACCGAAAAGAATTATTTTTATTTGTCATAATTTGATACGCATATAGGTACACGGGCATATATTATTCTGTATAATAAATCGGTTTAGTTTGCAAAACAATGGATTTTAATTGCACTCGGCGTAGTTGAAAATACCTACATTAACAGGTTTTTTTGTTTATAATTACAGATATTATGTTGAATACGCAGCTATTGAAATTTGACAGGGACATAAAAGTAGGTATATATGACAGATATAAATAGGAAAATACAACTGTAAAATTACGGATTGACATTTAATCCAATGGATAAAGTTTTGGAGTGTCAAACTTTTTGAAACGATATCCATAAGCAAGCGATAACATTGTTTTAAAAAATACCCCAATAAAGATTGTTGCTACATAATAGAATAAATTAAAATTTTATAGTAACACAAATTAGGTAGGTATTTGCAAAACATTTTTATGTGTTTAATAAGACTTTATTACCCATCAAAAACCCCTAAATAGTTTGAAGCATACATTTCAAAGTAATTGTCATTACTTGATTTATGATTAAACGTTTATTTGATAATAAATAAATGGTAACTGAATGTATTAGCTTTTCATATTAATGGATAGCGATGGATGGTCGTTGTTTCATGATAATTTAAAGCATTTGCCGCAAACAAAAATCCTCAACGATAAATTTGATGGTTGTCACGATTAATTAAAGTATTAAAGTCCAATATTGGCCTATTAATTCCTATCACAATTACAAAGTTGAAAACGCCAGAATTTGTGCAGATGTGTTTAACAAGCTAAATTAGAATTTTCGAAACAAAGCTTATTGTCCCATGCAGGCAAAGAAGAGTTGAGTTACCGGGGCGACCTTTCCAACGAGAAGGGAATAATAAAAGTACCTACCAACGCTTGATCCTTGAGCAAATTAGCAACTAGCAGCAGGTTGAGTGTAAGCTTGCTTTTGATAGGTACATAATATTATAATGTCAAACGCGTTTCCTAGACGACTTCTCGTGTGCACTTGACCCCTCTCTTTGAAATTAATGGCAAATGTGGTTTAACTCGTTATTATTCATAACGGCCCTTACGTTTCGTGGGGACCATTTCATAATTATATTCCTACCTTACACCCTACGGGTGCGGAAGGAAAAGGATGATGTGGTAAATTATGCGTTTAAGTGGATATTTGAATCAGATTACGGGAAGTTCTTGATGTGAATTTCTCCTGATTGGAAAGCACGAGGATAAGTCAAAAACGATCTACCTTTTACTGCAGTTTGACAGACAAAGATATTACGTTATTTCAACAATGCGATATGGGGACCAATCGCATCAGTTGCATTCTGACTGTGATGGTGTGAACATCAGCACCTGTGCTTAGTTAATTGTTTGTACCAAACGTACCTTCAGTAGATAATATAAAATTGTGGGTTGGAAAAACTGAAAAGGATTGAAATTTATTAAAGACTCTTATAACACACTAGAAATTAAACTGATCTAAATGAATTCGACAAAATAAGTTGATCATTGCCAAATATTACGAAAAATGTCTCTTGATCCAAGCCAATATATATTTTTTTCACTTATTTGGGCTTCAAGCCAAATATATATCTATATGTATGTGTGTATTGTGATAACAACGTGTCACTTATGTATGGCCATAACACATAATAGTCTATGTCTAGATCATTACATATACTTAAGCTATTAGTTTTAGTAAGTATGTGAGTTGAAGTTGAATTTTGTCAGCCATAACAAAAGTTTAGAGAAGGTCTGTGTACATTGCAGAAAATAGGCGGTAAAGAGGAGTGAATCTGATGTTATGAGCGGATGATTAAAATTATGAGGACACAAAAAGTTACAAACGGGGAACTAGTGGTAAAAGAACAAGAAAAGGAAATTAATGAGGAGGAAAAGGGGCGTTATTTCAGACCACTTCCTGAGAGACGAAAGTCTAGAAATAGTCGTATTAGAAGCACTAACAGAAATAAATAGAAAGATGCAATGGAAAACCTAGATAGGATTTTATTTCCTATTGATCGAGAAAGCAATTAGAATTGGTTGAGGATAAGAAGGAACGAATGTTCCAGGTCTCATACTGACGACCTCATGATGGGGATGATAAGCAGGTAGAGCCAGGAGAACGCCTAGTTAAATATAGGTACTAGTTCTAAAGATCAAGAAAGGAAATACGGATTAGCTTACTGTAGCGTCCAGTGATACCGTACGTGTGTGTGATAACGATTTGTGTGCATGTACTTATTATCGCTAACATGTTTACGGCGCAGCCACAGCGCGCGGCTCTTTTATCATTACCGACATACAAGTTATAAATCTTTCTCCAGCGACAAGTAAGACGATCATTTCTGTAAATTATCGACGGCTTTCTAATTATTATTCATCATTCGGGAACAATCAGAATTTCTTTGAGAAATTATCTAGAAAGTTCAAACGGTGTATTTGAAGTGATCAAAGTGGTTATATAAATAAGAGACTTGTTTTCATATAAATAGTAGTTCTTAGTTAGTGTTAAGTGTTATATAAAGAGTGTATAATAAATAATTATTTCAACAAATATTTTTCACTAGAAATTTCGATACATTACGATAGGAAGGAGTGAATATTCTAATAGCTTTCAGATTGACGACAATTATGATAAACAGTGAGACAGAGAAAGACCTAGATAAGATTTTATTTTATGGATAGTTAGAGATAAGTGTTTTAATACTCGGTGAAAGCAATAAATATTTCCACAGGATAGAGGGGAGCGAATGTTTATGTCTTCAGATTGACAACCTCTTGATGACGATATATTTTTTTACAAATAATAATATAAAAATGACATTTCTTCTTTATTTTATATAATAAAAGGGCGTCGTTTATTTGTATATATCTACCATATTTTGATGTGTCATGGGAATGATTTTGGGAACGCTACATATTTTTATATGCAAATCCATTAGTAGTCATTTTAAAAATGGCGTCATTGGATAAAATTTAATGTAAGGAGTATCGGTTAACAAATAATGTTACCTAAGTAAAACAATACCTAAAACCGATCACAGGTTCAGAAAAGCGAACGTAAAATATTTAAAAGGTTTAAATTTAGCACTCTACGTACGAATACGTCTTGTCTTGTATACATATTGGTTTTCAAGAAACAAATCGTTACAGCTACCTATTCGTTTGTTCAATAAATAAAATTGAAGAAGCAGTTCTTGTTTATTATAATTAATTTTGTTACCTTTAAAATAAACTATTTATTACAAACAATTAAAGAGACACAAAGATAAAGAATCGGAATCTAAAAATTATCTGTTAAATTGTTAAGATTGCAAATAAATATAGGTATGTGGACAAACTAGTAGAACATTTAATTTTAGAATTAAAAAACAGCAAATAAGGGTGGTGAAATTCTCAAAAAAGTATTTTAATATGCCTTAAAATACACTTATAGATAAAAGTAATAATTATTATTTTGTTCCATTTAAAAATAAAAGACTTCCAATGAAAAGTTGTGAAAGGATTTGAATATTTACGTGCGGGTGGTACTTCTATAATATGGCAAAGGAAGAGGCTGACGTATACGATGCACGTTTATCCCTCATTAAAAAAAAATCATTCACAACAACCCTTAGTTTGCGTTTGTTAAACTGAAAGCAGCAGTTGTACAATACCTGTATGACTTACTTTGGGTATTTACAAATAGCATCATTTTCACTATGTGACTTTTCGATGGATTTTTAGAATAAAACTAAGAGCTTTTTATGTCTGAATTTGCGAAATATTTTTGTAAACAAACTGCTTGAATAAAAATGATCTTGTTTTTGAGGGTTGAATCAAAAATCAACAATTACCGTTTTGCTTACAGTTGAGACCGTTTTCAAGGATAAACTAGCTTAACTTCTTTTATTATTTGCTGTGTAACTGATTGATAATAAATGAAAGAAAAGCCCCTAGACGAAATAGAAAAGAATTTTTAATCAAAGGTTATTGACTTTATTTGTTTCATACAATAGGTTCCTAGTTACAATGGATCATGGTATCGTATAATCCATTAAATTTTAGAAAGAAGTTTCCTTTCAAAAGCGAACGTAGGTGCTGATAGTAATAAATTTTAATGATGATATTTGTTCGTTATCTCCAGTTGTCTATGTAGGTATGATTGTATGCGTAAGCATCAGTTTGAGTAGATCGCGTTGTTATTAAAGTAATCCAACAACCAATTTATTACAGAATAATGTTTACCTCTGATTGGTGCTGACATTAGATAAGCATTGGGAAATTTCAATAATAATGGAATTACGGAATTGGTTCCAGCCAGGCTTGGATAATCACCCTGAAGTACTATCTGGTCTAATATATAAAATTCTCGTGTCACAATGTGAGTTACCATACTCCTCCGAAACGCCTTGACCGATTTTTATGAAATTTTATATACATATTCAATAGGTCTGAGAATCGGGAACTATCTATTTTTTTATGCCCCTAAGTGATAAGGGTTGTCCATCCCTAACTTTTATTTTTATTTTTTTACGATTTGGCATTAAAAAATACATATAACCCTTAATTTTCACCCCTCTACCACCAATCCTCATTGTTTAATAGCGATATTAGTACTGTAATAATCTTCAACTCTCAGTGGCCGATAACTGATCAATTACTATCAATCGATTAGTCATCCCCGCCAGGCGTCTACTGATGTCACTACTCACCCAGCAAACAGCACGGAGTGGGGATGAGAATGAAGCAGATTTTTTTAGAATGTTACAGGGAGTTCAAATATTTTCTAAGAAGTAAAAGAATGTTTTATGATAACATTTCAGAATGATTTGGCAATGTTCAAGAATGTTCGAGAATATTGAAGATCATTCAAGAATGTTTCAGATTGTTAAAAAAAGTTAGAAAATGTTTTGAATCATTATGGGATGTTCTGGATAGTCATAAATTCGCGAATATTCTAGAATATTCCATCAAACGTGTAATATAATCTTACCCGGGCAACTCCAGGTCTTGCTGCTAGTATTTTATAAATTTATGTGATATGATGTTAATTTAAAGAAAGAGAGGGAAAACTCTGGATTTTAATTAAAATTGACGACTATAAAGATTTTGAGTCTAATAATAAAGTAAAAAAAATAAAAATTAACACTTGGCTAAATTTACAGTTTTAGTTATTGACCTGCTTTATTAATTAATACTAATGGACGTATCTGTCTGTTTGTTATTATTTACATTTCTGCATTTCATAAATAATCTATACAGACATCGTTATACGCTCATGCAAAATCATTTCATCAAATCAATCATAAGTTAGCCTCATGTCACTCTACGTTACATTGACTTATTAACCTTTTTCTAAATAAAGAAGCTTGTAATTACTGTACTATACTCAATCAATATTTAAAACCTTTTTTCTTTTAGTACAATTTGATGTAAATCATGACAATAAGTATTTTTTTTTTCACCTGCAGGAGGTTAAAGTATTAACAAAATTGTCCTTCTTGGAAAACCTTCACTCAGAAGGCCGAAGTAGGAGGAAAAAGAATCTGATTTGTTTTGTTGACAGTTGAATGATTTAATGCTGTCCGGGCCATTGAAGGAATGGAAAAAAAAATAAACAGTCAAACAACGCTTACCCTAAAAAACAGTAAACATTAAATCTGTCAAGAAGACCCATAAAAGTCAGGTCTCAGTCGCCTCGGTTTCAGGCTTTCAAACAGGTGGAAAACGAATTGTTTTTGCCTAGGTACACACATCAACAATAAATCTATTTTCACACAAGTTTAATACAATGGTCGGAAAAGTTTTTTAACAACACAGGGCACGATATTTTTTATTTACTTACGGTTGAGTGTTTATTTACGTATCTAAGGCCTAAGGGTTGCCACAAATTGTTTATTTTCTATTTATTTTTGATTCAGGAGAAAGTGGTAAACACAACACTTTCTTGGGGTGAATCATGATAAAACGTTAGAGGGTGACTGTGTAAACAAATAGAATATTTAAATCCATATTAAATTATATTATAAATAAATATAAGGTTTACCAAACTTTGTGATTGATACTTATGCAACCTTGATATAAAAGGTGCATAAGGGGTAGCATAATTTAGTATGGATAGCTTTTAAATCAGCTGGAATAGTTTAACAAACACAATAACACTTTTTCTGGTAAATTTTCTTTCTTGGGGTAAGTAGATAGTCATAAAAAATAAAAGGACTTTGCAAGGAAATAGATATTATAATAAATGTTAAGTTAACCAAAGTTTGTTAGGGATACTTATGCAACCTTGATGAAAGGTGCTATTGGGTAGTATATTTTAGTATCAATCGCTTTTATTATTACCTGCAGAAGATTTATTTGCTTTCCTAAATATTTTTCAAAAAATGGGACCATTTTATTGATTTTTATGAATTTTGTGAATTTGACGCTACTCAGTTATAAGATTTCAGTTTAATCTAATTTCGCCTTTTCTGTTTTCTCAATTTTAAGCGAAATTAAATTTTTAAAGGTTGAGTTTTAGACCCGAAGCTCAAAACCACCCTTATAGTTATCATTTTGTAAAAATCGTTTCTACAAAAATTGTAATGTAAAAGAGATGCTTCCATGATTTTACCGATAAACAATAGGTAACAACTATTGTTTTGCATATTAAAAATAAAAAATGCTATGGGACAGTTAGGTTAGGTAGATACTTACATATTTTTGAAAGTTCCCTCTACGTTGAAATTGGGACAGAGCCTCAGAGTAAGATAAATTTTGGATGTACAACGTCTAAAAGACGGTTGTTTCTTCCTTTAAATTTACAGGATGCTGCGTATTCCTTGAGACCTTAACTAGTTATTTATGAATAAGAATTTGGTACACGTTTTGCGTATTTTCGCTGGGGGACATTATAGATATTATTATTAATAATTAAAACAGCCGCTGGGAAATAATACTGCGTCGACCGGCCTCCGTAATTTCCCCCATACTTATTTATTTTTCATGTGCCCTTTGATTAGAGTTGCGTATCTTTTGCACTATGGTTACTGCAATGTCAAATTTATTATTTACAACGTTATCCAATTTAAGATAATGAACGGTGTGCCGGTCACTTATCCTTTATTCCTTAAGGACGTGACACTGGATACAGGGGGGACATAATTTACCTTACTTCTCGTATTTCTAATGAAATTAAGCAACCCTTTGAGGTCAAGTGTATCTCCTACTAATCGATATGAAAATACGTCTCAACAAGGAAAAGTGATGACCGCATAGACCAGAGTCACTAGTTTTTATCCGCACATTTGGGACATGTGTTTATTTTAAGAAATTTAGTAAACATCCATAAATATAATAAGTAAGTACCTATTAAAACGCCAAGGCAAGTAATCTTTACTATCAACTCATACCTACGGATAAAAAGTGATAAGTACTTAAATGAATGGGTCATAAAACAAATGTTTATAGCCGTGGCGAATATTTTTGCAAAATTCAGAACTTATGTATTTGTAACGGGCCAAAATATTTCTTAATTTTCGATGCGTTCAAACATTGAACAAAACGTGGCATTGTTTATTTTTTCGCGTCAAACTCATCATAAATAATTTTGTATATCTATGATCTAGGTATTAGGAATAAAATGCGAGCCGTCACGGGACGCCTGGCATATGCGAAACATCGAGTTTGCATGAAAGACAATATTACGAATGGAACTAAATATGGTATAATGAAAAAATCAAATATTACGAATATTTTCCACAAAATTATGACTATTTATTTAATAAACATTTATTTTTATTGAACACAAAAATTTATTACAAGTTGCGACTCAATTCTTTTAATCGGTGACTTCAGTAATAGTTATATTCGATGTTGCCTCTGACACCATTGCTGTGATAATTGGTCGAGGATAACTGAAGTATGTTACAAAAGTATTGGACATAACATTATCAAGACATCTAATAAATACAGCATCTATTGTTGTTGCATATCTGGTAGTTGGTTCTCTTGGATTTTTCTTAATTTGCAATTGAAATTCTTTTTTGAGGAACGTAATTAATGGAATTGATTCATCTTTTGCAAAATTTACATTGACATCTCCAGCTAAAATCAATAATAGTTTATCTTTATTGGTTTTAAAAATTATTAAACCTCTGTGACTGTACGGAAATAATTTCTCATGTAAAAATGAAATTTTATTCATTCTTTATTAGGTGAAATGTACACAACAATCGTACTTAATTCACTTCCGTCTTCTAGTTTACTGTAGTAAACGAAACCGTCGAACCGAGTGGGAAGAGAATCTCACAGGTACTTGCGCATGGCGAGCGTCGCCACGGCATGCAATCGCCACGATCGCCACGTCAACAATCCGGCCTATAGATGTTTCACATCAAAAAATGCGAGAAGACACTATAACTACTTTTGCTGACGATACGATAGATATCAAATGAATAACTAATTAAACATAGTATTATGAATAGCTAACTTCAAATAAACTCTCTTTGAATATCAGCAAAACAGTTGCTGTTGCTTTTGGTATCTAATTATTGTAATTTATAATTGAAATTAACAAGCAATGTATAAAAAGAGTTGAACTTTGTAAATTTTGAGGTATTTGTAAAGGAAAACATATGTTTAGTTTTCACTAATTCATTGTAACTTAAGAATTGTTTCGCTACATTGTAGCTTTATCAGAAGTAGATAATTAATCAAACTACTAACGAAAACTTATCTAATTTATACTATTTTGGGTTAGAACTGTAAAAATGGAGGGGAACAAACCTTTCAGATAAAAATGATAAAGATTACCAATCAGGTATTTATAAATTAAATTGTGGTTCTTGCGATAAAATTTATATAGGGAAAACAAAAAGAAATTTTAGAAAAAGAATAAACGAACATTATAGGTCATTTAAACTTAAAAAAAAAATACTCGCGCACCGAGGGTTCCGTACAAACCTGTATATATGTGATGTAACAAAAAATTTAAGGTTTTCGGAATTTTTCCTTTATATGTGCTATAAAACATTGCTTCATGCCAAATTTCAAGATTTTAAATCGACTGGAAGTACCCTTTAGGTTTTGATTCCCTTGCGAGTAGTTGCGAGTTTGTAAATATGCGGCTTAAATTGCTGTTTCTTTTGATTGCGTTGACACAGAAGTTTGATTTTGTTACAGCTTAAAGGTATTATAGACCTGAGTATTTGATATGAATTTCAATTTAATACCTCTACGCGTCCATGGGGAAAGGGCTAGTAACTTTAAAATTATTAAAAATATTTTTATTATATGATATAACCAAAAATTTACGGTTTTCGCAATTTTTCCTTAATCTGTGCTATAAGACGTTGCTTCGTATCAAATTTCAAGATTCTGAGTTCACGGGAAGTACCCTGTAGGTTTTGATTCGAAAATTTGCGGAAATTTGCGGCATAAACGGCTGTTTGTTTTGATTGCGTTGGTTTAGAAGTTGGATTTTTTTACAGCTCCGAGGGACAATAGACCTGAGTATTTCTTATAAATTTTAGCTTGATAGCTCCACGCGTTCCTGAGAAAAAAGGTCTTGACAGACGGACGGACGGACAACGAAGTGATCCTATAAGGGTTCCGCTTTTTCCTTTTGAGGTGCGGAACCCTAAAAACTAGATTCCAACTACGCAAAGCACCTAATTTTAGAAAATCATCATTTTAATACAAAATATGTTAGTTTACATACAGAAACAAACAATAATAAGTTATCATTATTGGAGACAATGGAAATAAATAAACTCAAAAAAACGGAATTACTGTAAACGATCAATTAGATTTAAATTACTCAATTTGTTCCCCTTCCCCTCTTACAGTCCTAACCCAAAATAGTAAAAATTAGATAAGTTTTCGTTTGTAGTTTAAGTAATTATCTACTTCTGATGAAGCTACAGTGTAGCGAAACAATTCTTAAGTTACAATAAATTAGTGAAAACTAAACATGTGTTTTCCTTTACAAGTGACTATTAATTTTCATCAAGTGAACCAAGACATGATTAATTACATTTAGGTATTAACTTTGATTACAGACTGATTTAGTCGAACTATGGCTTAATTGTTCATCTATATTATGTTAAATTTTGAAATTTAGTTTGTAAGCTGTAGAATAAAATATTAAGAACCAGACCTATCCATAGACAACTAGTGTGTTTGTAGGATTTACATGTAAGAGTTACTTTATGTTATCTTTACTACTTATCTTTCTGGTATATAAATAAATATGTACAGCAGTCGGATTCTGAACTGACTGATATTATTCGTGACAATTCCGGCGAGCATTTGCACAGAAAACACTTTACGCTTGCATTAGGATATTGTTTATCATTTTTGTTGATGCACGAACTGTTTTTGATCCTACGACTCCTGACTGCTTTTTATCTGCATATTCATGGGTACAGAACGAGTTGCATATTGTAGAGACCGCAAGAGCGTAATAAATACATAAATTAAAAAGAAATAAGCAACAAATAAGAACATGTTTATTTATAAATTTTAACTAATAAGTATTTAATATTAATTGTAATTTTGAGCACTTAAACCCTCGTCAGTATGTCATTCAAGGTTCAGTATTCAGCAATCAAACCAAAAAAGGAAAATCGAGTTTATGCAATAACAAGAAACGTGTCAGTTTGTCGCCATCTGTTGATATTATTTGCTATTAATTCTGGAAGATATCTCGTAATGTTCAAAAAGTTGATTTTTTTAAACCCAAAGCTGTTACTTCAAAAAGACAACACACTGTATAAATAAAATAATAAATAAATAAGTAATCAAAAAGCACGTGGCTACAACATTGAGGAACATACTTTAAACTAAAAACTACAAACAAAAATTTTTTAATGTAGCCACGTGCCTTTCAATTATTTATTTATTTATTATTTTAATTATGCTTGACACTAGTTCCATATGTGCAATTTTATAATCATTTCTAACTATAAAACCTATCCTTGAAGAAGCCGTACACCACGAGGCGAACGTCTGCGTTGGTTTTAGATTAATTAACATTTTAGCCCCATAAACAGCTTTGAGTTTTTAATTATTGAACAATAGGGGTAAATAAGTAATTACCTGTTTAATTTAATTGGATATCCAATTAAATAAGTAGGTAAGTAAATAAATTCAATTAATAGAAGTTGAAGACGATAAATGGTTTATGTTAGTCATAAGTTCTCTAAAATTGTATCGAGTTTTTATGATGCCTATGAGCTTTGGATTGCAATTCCTTTCGTTTTAACGAGTACTTCCGCTTTAAAAAGCCTAATAAACGTCGTATCAACGTTTACGAACTTTTAGTATCGTCTTTTCTCATTAGATATTTATCTGGGTGTTAAGTTAATTTTTTTTAAATACTTCTGAGGTATGGAGACAGCTTATTTCGTATTTTAGAAGAAAAGGTTCCTCGGTTTTCACTTAAACCTTACATAATGATAATTAGATGGGTAATTGCCGACAATTTACGTCTTGGATTTTATTTTTGGAAGGCTAACAAGCAATTCTGTTTAAACTAAAATTGAGGTAATTCCTTTGAATTTTGCCTCAACAATATTAACGCGCGGGTACCGAAAAGAAATAATAAGAATGATGAATGCACTTTTGCCGACGTAAATCGCTTTCATGCGTACTATATATGTATTAACATCACATGCAAATAACGTACGTGCAGCAGAACGTATATAAACTTCTTCTTCCAGGTGGCTGCTTAATTGAATAAACGTTTTGTACAGTTTTCGCGAAATATGAGGACGATGTGCGAAAATTTTGAGAGAAACATATTGTACCGTTACAAAGTTAAACGAAAGAATAACAGTTTAAAATGTAAACTTTAGGTAACCACTTA
The DNA here is from genome assembly GCA_029378335.1 of Agrilus mali. Taxonomy (NCBI): domain Eukaryota; kingdom Metazoa; phylum Arthropoda; class Insecta; order Coleoptera; family Buprestidae; genus Agrilus; species Agrilus mali. The sequence continues at coordinate 8,043,914 of CM055663.1, read as the reverse complement.
GATTTGTTTTTTGTTTTTTTCGAGAAATTAGAAGACAAGTTAAATCACAAAAACGAACATTAATGAAGTTGATATAGGGCACATTGCACATTTATTCAAACTAAGAGTTTTTGTTGTTTTTTTTTTTGTGGGTAACTTATTGTTACGAGTACTTGACAATTAAGTTGGTGTGAGCATAATTAACGAACATCTTCCCTGAATACATAAGGAATATTCCCGGCTTTCCTGAAACATCTAGAAAACACCAGCAAAGATCAATGGGAAAACAATTGAATTACTAGACGGCTGTAGAATTCCCTAGAAAAAGGCTGAAAAGACTATATAAAGGCGAGACGCTCACACCGAGTTAGTTGACAGTGAACATCTGATGTTTGGAAGCGAAGCGATCGATAGGCGAACAACAGGCGATAGATAGACTTCTTTATAACTGTAGTGTAGTCAAATTAACTTTAGTAATTAAATAAATTCGTTGTTTTGTTTTGTTAATTGTGTTTTCCGTGACTGAACACGTCACATTATTTTGTTACCTGTATATTACCCAACGACTTATTTAAATATGATAGTTGTTGACCTATCCAACAACACAGGAAATTTAAATCCCTTTTATTTTTTCCTTATTGAAAAATATGCACTTATCAATTACCATAGCTTCAGCAAATCCATCCTGTTTCCAAAAATATTATTAGGTGTCATTAAACAAAGCAATTTACATTATTTCGCTTAAACTATCGTAGGTATATTCTTGGAGAAACATTTTAACATACTTCAAAAAAAGAAAACACTCAAACGTTTTTGCAGGTACTTTATTACTGGATAATTGTTTCGAACCTAAACGATCATTTTCAAGAGTACAACAGGTTACTGAGATTAAATTGGAATTACAATGGTTTTTATACGTAAATCTAGGGGTGGGGAATACAAATAGTGGATACTTAAAATTTAAAGATGACCAATGGAGTGTTATAAGTAAGAATTTCTTTCTGATTATTAACTAGATTGATTCTTTCCTGTTTGAAAAGCATTTTTTATTTCTAAATTTTCCAAAAGAGTAAGTATTTTGGTTTTTGGTTGTGTCTGTATCCACATTAGGATTACTGGGAACACAATGATCGGCTAGGCTTGTAGAAACTTTGTAGTTTTTAAAGTTATCTACATGTTCTTTTATACGTACACTCAATGAACGTCCACTTTGACCAATGTATAAAGCGTCGCATTACAGCTAATTTAATTGATAGACACCACTTTTGTTTCTGTTTATCAAATTTTAATTTATTGTTGACTACTAGTCTACAAGCGGGCAATGCGACGCTAAACACATTGGTCAAAGTGGAAGTTCATTTAGTGTACGTATAAAAGAACATGTAGATAACATTAAAAAACACAAATTTTCTATAGTCCTAGCCGATCATTGTGTTACCAATAAGCATAATGTGGACACAGACAACGTTAAGTTATTGCACACACAACCAAAAAGAAAAATACTTACTCTTTTGGAAAATTTCGAAATAAAAAATGCTCTTCAAACAGGAAAGAATCAATCTAGTTAATAATCAGAAAGAAATTCTATCTTATAACACTCCATTGGTCATCTGTAAATTTTAAGTATCCACTATTTGTATTCCCCACCCCTACATTTACGTATAAAAACCATTGTAATTCTAATTTAATCTCAGTAACTTGTTGTACTCTTGAAAATGACCGTTTAGGTTGGAAACAAATGTCGAGTAATAAATTACCTGATGCAGAAACGTTTGTGTGCTTTCTTTTTTTAAAGTATATTACATTATTTCGTCCCTGCTACCCCACACACCTTATATATTATATATTTCAGTATGTTATAAGCCACGGAATGCACTAGAAGGGGACATAATTACATTCAAACATTTCATATAAATAATAAAGTGATATGTATTATAAAAACAGTACCTATATGTATTTTATGCATTGCTGAAAATATTTGGAATGTTTGGTTAGTTAATGATAATTTCCAGAGACGCAGTTAGATACGGGTAAAAAAACATACTTCATATACGTGTAGCAAATTATTATTGATTTTTAATTATGAATATTTACAAATAAAATAAGTAACTTCAGTAATGTAATTGCTTTAGAGAATCTTTTTTGCAGCTGCAGATAAATGTACCCAATATGACGATAAACTTTTTAAACGATACAAACAATAATTAAGGAACTCAAAATACACTTTTACTTCAAAAAAAATACTCAACAATTGTTTCTAGAGTACTAACTATACTCACCTAACCACCACCCAACGCGGAAAACAACGTTACCAACTTGTGATTTCAAATTTAGTGATGGACTGGTAATCTTATCTAGTTCCAATTTTGATTTAGATCGGATTTCATTTTCAAGTAAAGGTACTAAATATAGCCTGAATGTAAAGATTATAACGTAATAATTGATATGTACCTAATCTTTGAAAATGGCCCTTCCGCCGAAACAATTGGAGAGTTGTGAATAAATTCTTTCGTTTTCTGTTTTATTTTAATAAATTAACAATGTTTCATCGAAATTGCACCTTAGACAGTTTAAATATTAAAGAATATAAGCCTGATTTTCAAATGTCGGACCTGAATACAGAAGCTTTATTAAAAGTGATGCTGAGGTAACTGATGAAAACATTTTTGTTCAAATCTAATAAAAAGATCTTAACAAGCTAACATCAGATATGACATGAACGTTTCCTCAAAGGAAATTAAAATACAATTGTTTAGTAATTTTTGAATATACGTATTTGTTTAAGTATCTAATATTGTGTTTGAGTTCCTTAATTATTTAAACATGCTTCATCATCCATGCACCATCAAAACTCTAAATGATATTACGTAGAAATTGTAACAATTAATTAATTGGTTAGAAGATTTGTCAAAGCTTTTGGTTCATGAGATATCTATTGAACTACCCCTAGTTTTATAAAGAAATTTAGTTTAGCAAAATTGCAACATGTTGGGCCCTATTACGGAACTCCTTGTAGGTACCATACATATGTAAATACATATAACAAATTATAATCGATCATAGGTTTTTGTCTTATTGCTAGTAGAGTGTACTAAATTTTTAAGTTAATTCTCCTTGTTATTAAATATTAAAATGCTTATTCGAAACTGAATAGGCGATTACGTGGGGCTGTATAATACTAAACATAACAGACGATATAGATAAGATAACACACAGTGTTAATCCATCTAAGCAAATAAACGTGTCTATTTTTGCATAAGTACAATTATTAGGTACCTACCAAAAAAAATTATAGCGATTATGATAATTTAAATAAAAAAGAAATCGCGGTAAGGACCCACCTTTTGCCTCGTTTCTGATACCTTCTTCCAGCCAATCTTCTCTTTCTTGCAACAGTGATACTGCTCATAGTTATAAACAACATTAAAGCCTTTTCTGTCACCCAAACCACACCGCGAAAATAAATACGATTCACACTAACACTAACAATAAATAAATATAATTAGAACACTTTGTATCTATTAAAACACAACTGAGTTTCATTCCGTAGCCCACGGACGAGACGTTACATATCGCGGTCGACACGAAAATTGAATTTCATTAACATCAATTAAAGACACTGGAAGACATTCCTAACGGTCAGTGGTTGTTTGGATCACATACGAATTAGTAAATGAAATAGGGAGTTGCAGTGGCGCCGCCGAATCCAACATAAGTGAAAAAAGAATTGCTGCTACCTTATTTATTCTCCTAGATAACCAACTGGACTCGAAGGTGTGAATTGGGACGGAAATAACTTAACCGCCGAACTGTAAAACTTTATCCAGATATGAACCTCTATATACATACAGATATGTATCTACGTGAGTTCTCTTTTCCGCGGAAAACGAAACACGCAAAAACTAGGTATTTACAATATATATATATAGTCAGTCGTTCTCGGGAAGAATTGAAAACAAACTTATTTCACGGGACGCGAAACTTGTCGGCGGTTGCAACCCAGCCAACCAGCCACCAGACCGTCTCGTCTGAAGGAATGATTATTATTTGAGCGGATGAGCACACATAATAAACCGACCGACGTCATTAATGCTGTGACAGCATACTAACTAACAAGAGAAAAAGAGAGATAGAGAGAGAAAGAGTGGGTACGCTGTAGTAGGATGTACTAAAAATAAACAATACGCACGTACAAGTGCAATTGTTCCCGAATCTAGTGCAGAAGAATATGGTTTACCAACTGTGGTGCAGGTGATATGATCCCGATGTTCTATTTAGTGATGAAGAACACCATCAAAATGCAGAATCACGTCCAGTGTTGAAACAAAATCCAACCCCAATATTTCACCATTTGGTGTAATTTGCACAGTTTGGAATTTTTTTTTTCTTTAATTTTTCTTTGTTTACTCACAAAATGACTCATATGAAATTTAATATACAAATAGGAGTAGTTGATGAGTCAAAACGGAAAAATGTTTTTTAGCAACTCAAGTGCAGGCGATGTGATTCTGATCTATATATCTACTTAGTGGTGAAGAACCGTGAACAGAATGTAGAATTAGACACATTAGGGGAACAAAAATAAAATCCAATATTTCACCATTTGGTGTAATTTGCATGGTTTGGGATATTTTGTCGTTATATTACTTTTAGTTACTCACATAAGTAGTACTGATTAAGGGAATAAAAGAAAACTGAGCAAGTTGAAAACTCTAATGAGCCAAATTCAGAATCAAAACCAAAACTCACATTTCACAATTTGTTGTAAAGTATTTATCCAGGAACCTACCATTATAAAGCCTTGAAATCCAAGAGTCAAGCATTGATGCTGCTTCGGTATTTTTTTTTTTTTTTTGGAACCATAGGGACTAACTCAATACGTGTCTATTCTAGATTAAGAAAAGAAATTAAGGCTAACTAAGTTCACAAATGCTTTAAAATTCTAGTTTCCATCCTCATCACATCATTTATGAACTCTTTAAGATGAAATTTAATATACAAATAGGAGTAGTTGATGAGTCAAAACGGAAAAATGTTTTTTAGCAACTCAAGTGCAGGCGATGTGACTCTGATCTATATTATCTACTTAGTGATGAAGAACCGTGATCAAAATGTAGAATTAGACACATTAGGGGAACAAAAATAAAATCCAACTTTTCACCATTTGGTGTAATTTGCATGGTTGGGGATATTTTGTCGTTATATTACTTTTGGTTCCTGACATAAGTAGTGATGATTAAGGGAATAAATGAAAAATGAGGAAATTGAAAACTCTGATGAGCCAAATTCAGAATCAGAACCAAAACTCACATTTCACAATTTGTGGTAAATTATTTATCCAGGAGCCTACCATTATAAAGCCTTGACATACAAGAGTCAGGCATGAAATTCAATATAGGAAGAGGAGTTGATTATCTTAAACAGAAGAATATGGTTTACTAATTGTGGTGCAGGTGATGGGATTCTGGTGTTCTATTTAGTGATGAAGAAACATTATCATTTTGAATAAAATACAACACTTCACCATTTAGTGTAATTTGCATTGTTTGAAAAGTATTTTCTGTTGTCTTCATTTGACCTTTGCTTCTTAACATAGGGACTATGAGAAGAAATGCAAACTGAACAAGTTGAAAACTATGATGAGCCTATGATTTGATCCTGCTTTTTTATTGCGAGCCAATAGCCCCCAAGAAAACCTTATAGTTTCAGTTTCCCTGTTTATCATCTCATTTACATTTATACGTTAATGCAAAATACCTGAGGAATGTCAATTGATGACCCACAACAACAATCTTCGGAGAATTACCCCAATAGCCATACACAGGGAAAAATATATCTTTACATTTAGTAGAAACAAGTAGCTGTGCCTGGACCAATATAAGCTCTCTGGTTTATTTCCATTGGACAAAAGACATTTTAGTAGTTGAAACGATCTGCGAAATATTATCTTAATCCACTATCTGATATGATAATTGGAACTTTTACTTCAGCACAGACAATTTATGTTTCTTTCTGTCATATCCAAACAACGCTACGTTAATTCTGAATGAGCAATTTCACTAAAAGTTTTTTGTTTTTTGACAGACACACCATCATTGTTAATAATAATTTATCGTGAAAACTAAATTACAGCTTTCATTAAGACGACTTTCTTTTTTTTTTAATGAGTTCCTTGTTTTGTTTGCACGAAGTACTAGTTTAGACAAGAGTATTAATTTCACCTAGGGTCATATGGGGTAATTGTGAACGATTTTGGAAGTTTGAGTTTTAAAGCTCGATGTACAGTAGATGAAGATTAAATTTAGGCGACTATATGATTAATTTAGGTCCTTGTTTGGTTTTAAGTGAATTTCTATTGTTGAATATGCAAATTCGGATTTTTTTGCAAAAAAAATTTTGTTTACAATTACCCCTTCACTTATTAACGCAGTCGAAAACTTAGGGGTAAATGTGAACAATCATCTTGTTTGTACTGGCTTTATAAAAGTTTTTAATGGGACAAAAGTGAACAATTCCCTTTCAAATGTAAATTCCAATAAAAATTATATTTATAAAGCCATGTTCACATTACCCCAAAAATTATATATTATATAGAAATATTTTCACTGTTTAACATAAAATATTCCGACACTCTTCCTCTGCTGTTTAGCGCGCTAAAGCATTCAACCGTCAAAAGTCAACACCACAGTCTATAATTCCCATTAGTTGGAATAATCAAGAGTTCTATTACATCGAAATAAACAGAGTGTTTACAATTACCCCGCTTTTACAATTACCCCACTTGACTTTTATAGTTTTATTATTTATAAATTGTATGGGAATTTATGATATATTTAAGTGTATTAAAAGGCCTCTTTAATAGCATAATTAGTGGTTTTTAACTATGCATTTTATTTACACAATTGGCATTTACAAAACAGACTCTTAATCTGATTATAAAAATTTAGATCTTCCAGAGGATGTAAATCTTCTTTGGTTTCAACAGTAAATGGAAGTAATAAATTAAATTTGAGAGTATTTTTATAATAACTTTTTGGGTTGTTTTCTGCTTGTCCACAATATTTCCCGCAGCTTCCTGATTTAATTTTTTATCTAATGGGAGAATTTCCTCTTATTTTACTTTTTCAATAGATTTCATTTGTCTTTTTTCTTCTACATATATTTTTGCCTGTTTATTTTCTATAGATTCCAAGTACATCTATAGAAAATCATCTTTGAATCCTAACTTAGCAAGTCGATTACTGTTTTATAAATGTAACGTCATTTAAAATAAGATTGACTAATTGTTTCTAATACCATTCTTCATTAATGAGGTTTTAAAGTAATCTAAATAGTTAATTAAAATGACAACCGAATTATCTACAATTTCCTTCTTGCCGATGTTCTTAAAAGTCAGGTGTGCGACTCGAATGTGGCAGGGCGCGTTCTAAATTTAATTTTCTATTAAATTAAGTGATTAACTGATTGAAAGAAATCGGTTATCTGGAAAATTACTCAATATAAATAAATCTTAATCTAAAGCCTCCTTAGCGGAATAATTAATGATCTCGTAATTAAGTTTCACGTTAGATATTTAGAATGATTTTGTTTTTCAGAAACCGTTGTTTGGTTTGCCATTTTCAAGGCAAACCAAAAGCCAAATATTTATTTTAAATAACACTACCTTCAGATTCTACGTACTTACTACCACCTTATTTTTTATGTCTTGTCTGCAGATTTGCGTGTGAAAAATCCGTAAAGGTCTACCCAGGAATTACCGACGGTTTTTACGACATTTCTATGATCTAATATTTATTAATTCTCCGGAATTTAATACGTTTAACAAGAGTCTTTATGTGTTGGCACTCTACCAAAAGCCTCGGGAGACGCGACGCGCATTTTACACGGAAGACGCTAAAAGATACGGGTATTGGGGAGTTCTCTGGATTGGAAAGGCGTTCAAAATAGACAATGAAATTATAATCCAATTCTACAGAATTGCTGTTTTTTTTTAATCAGTCTCGTCCAATGTCACATGAGGTTGTTACCCTACTTACATAAAACAACAAAGAGTATTAAAGAGAAATAAATAAAACTTGGAACTTTTTATCCCAACTGTGTTAAAGGTATGTTTTTAGGACAGGTATTAATAAGAGAACATTATTATGGTAAATAGAAAATAAAGTTAATGAGCCTATAATGAAATGTTACAATAAGAATGATATTTTTCGTACCAAGTGTGTTAAAGTTATGTTCTTAGGACGAGTAATAAGGCACCAATTGACGAATTGAAGACGACATAAAATTAATGACTAATAGATATACAAGCAAATTATTATTGACATAGCTCTGAAGAAAAACCAATGAAATAAAAATTAATTTTAATTGAAATATCTTGTATTTTATGTTTTTGGGATGAGCTGTAAGTGAATATTATTGAATAGAAAAATGAATCTCAAAGAGATAAGTCTGTTGCCCGAACATTAAAGGTAATGTTTTTAGGACGAGTTACAATTATAAGCGAGTAAAAGCAAAATAATATGTCTGATGATAAAATAATAATTAATCAACGTAAATTCTTTATTGCAATGATACATGATAATGTTGATACAAAATTAATGTTTTTAGGGCGAATTATAAGTGATCATCCCTGAGTAGAAGACCATTTAGAATTAATAGCTAATGAATTTTGAAGTAGTATTGCTTAGTATAAAACGGAGTACATACTTATTTTTCAATCTAATTTCTTTAATGAAATGATACATGATGAAGATAGTACTAAAGTAATGTTTTTAGGACGAGTTATAAGTGAATGTCTTTGAAAAAATTGATAGTTAATAAATGACAAAACAGAATTTTAGTCAATTTAGTACATTGCAGTGAAAAAAGAACATTGAAACGAAACTAAATTTATATTTAAAGTCTGATTCTGCATTATCAAAACTAATGTTTTTAGGACGAAATCTAAACGAGTATTCCTGGATAGACAAAAAATAAATAATGAAATAAAAATTAATTTAAATTGTAATATGTTAAACTTACGCTTTTAGGGCGTTCTGTAGGTGAGCCTTACTAACCAGAAGGAGAAGTAAATTGGTCGCTAAATGAATGTCAAAGGAAGCACATAAACCTACATACGTAAGTTTGATGCTACATAATTAAAACTAATGTTTTAGGACGATACTTAAAAGAGTGTTCCTGGGTAGACGAAAATAAATAATGAAATAAAAATTAATTTAAATTGTAATATGTTAATCCTATGTTATTGGGACGAGCTGTAAGCGAACATTACTTGGTAGAAAACGAACAAATTGGTGGTTGAATAATTTCAAAGGGGGATATTCGCCTACATACATAAGTCTGCTGCTACATTATTAAAACTAATGTTTTTAGGACGAAAAAAAAACGAGTATGTATTCCTGTATAAACGAAAACGAATAATGAAATACAAAGTAATTCAAATTGAAATATATTTAACTTATGCTTTTAGGACGTTCTGTAGGTGAGCCTTACTGACCAGAAGGAGAAGTAAATTGGTCGCTAATGAATGTCTCAGAAAGCACATAAACCTACATATGTAAGTTTGATGCTACATAATTAATACTTATGTTTTTAGGACGAAATCTAACCAAGTATTCCTGGGTAGATTAAAAAGAAATGATGAAATAAAGATTAATTACAATTGAAATATGGTAATCCTATGTTGTTGGAACGAGCTGTAAGCAAGCATTACTTTGTAGAAAACGAACAAATTGGTCGTTAAATTATTTCAAAGGACGATATTCGCCTACATACATAAGTCCGTTGCTACATTATTAAAACTAATGTTTTTTAGGACGAAAAATAAACGAGAATTCCTGGATAGACGAAAAACGAATAATGAAATAAAAATTAACTCAAATTGAAGTATGTTAAACTTATGCTTTTAGGACGTTCTGTAGGTGAGCCTTACTGACCAGAAAGAGAAGTAAATTGGTCGCTAATGAATGTCAAAGGAGGCACATAAACCTACATACGTAAGTTTGATGCTACATAACTAATACTTATGTTTTTAGGACGAAATCTAACCAAGTATTCCTGGGTAGATTAAAAAGATGAAATAATGAAGTAAAAATTAATTTAAATTGAAATATGTTAATCCTATGTTGTTGGGACGAGCTGTAAGCGAGCATTACTTGATAGAAAACGAACAAATTGGTCATTAAATAATCTCAAAGGGGGTATTAGCTTAATACATACATAAAACTATTTTTTTATTATCACAGAATATTAAAACGAATTTATTTAGCTTGAGTTATAAGCGATCATTTCTGAGGACGAGCACCGAGTAGAGCACGATGTAAAATTTATTAAAAGTTAATGTCTTCTTAGCCTTTACTGGAAATGCAGTCATCTAATTTATTTATGTGTTTATCTATCCTAATGCAGTTGTTAATATTTAATGGAGATAAAAGAGAATACTTCTAATACGTATTACGTTTCCTGAGATCGGGACAGAAAACATTTCCAATTGGTACTTTTACTAGGAAATTGTCAAATTTTTTTGCTACAGTAACAAAAACAAAAAATGGCTTTTCCATTTCAGAGTCCTGAGAATTAGGTAAAATACGATACAAAACAAACTAGAGAATCCAAAATATACTTGTGTTTTTTTTTCGTAACTGATGGCAAAGTATTTTGAAGAAAATGTAATATACTTCATAATGTTCCAATTTAAGACTTCCCTGGACCAAAAAATTAGATACAGAACGTAAAATTATTAATGTTTCATATTTCAGAAAGAAGAAAATTCTGTTGGGATAAGTTCAAGAGGACAAGGACAAGAAGCCAAAAATACATTTTTAAAAGCTTAGTATACCCTCATTGCTCTCCAAATTTAGTAAAAAAATTATTTCAAAATGAATTATCATATATTTTTACAAATTACCTAATTTGGAAACGAATTCTTAAAGTAATTTAAGGCCTTAATTAAGAAAGCAAAATTTTAATAAGTATATTTAGTTTATTTTCATTTCGAGTAAATTTTTGCCAGACGTGACTGCTTCTGATGCTTCCCACACCAATTTACCTTCAACTTTTTTTTTTAATGCTAATGAATTAATTCAATTTAGTCGATCGACAGTGACGTCAGGCACGCAATCAACGCTTGAAATAAAAATTCGTTCATTTAACTATTCACGTTCTGCTGTAACATCATGCCAACCCTTTATTTTTAAACAATACCTGTCTCATGCTGAAATAAACTGTTTTTGCATAGAACAGGAACGGACAAACAATTTTATAGGCAAATTTAGAGACGGGAACCTTTATTCATTAATAGAAATCTACTTTGAAAAATTCTACTGGCTAGAAATTTTATAACGGGAACTATTCCTGACCTTAAGGCTTATGTGATAGCTGAAGATTACTTTAAGGTCACAGAATTTAGATGAATTTTTGATCTTGAGACAATTTAATGATATGAGTTGATATCATTAGTCCTTAAAAAGTTTTGGAAAATAGGAATTTCATAATTGGAAATATTCCTGACCTTAATGTTTATGTGAAAGCTGAAGATTACTTTAATGTCACAGAATTTAGATGAGTTCTTGATTTTGAGACAATGAAATGCCATGAGTAGATCTCATTTGTCCTTAAAAAGTTTTGGAAAATAGGTGAGTTAGGATGAGATTATTATCGTGTCCTGAAAACTTGTGAAAGGTTTAGTCATTTTCTAAATAGGAATTTCATAATTGGAACTATTCCTGACCTTAATGTTTATTTGAAAGCTGAAGATTACTTTAAGGTCACAGAATTTATATGAGTTCTTTATTTTGAGACAATGAAATGCCATGAGTGGATCTAATTAGTCCCCAAAAAGTTTTGGAAAATTGGTGAGTTAGGATGAGACTATTATCGTGTCCTGAAGACTTTTGAAAGGCTTAGTAATTTTCTTAATAGGCATTTCATAATTGGAAATATTCCTGACCTTAATGTTTATTTGAAAGCTGAAAATTACTTTAAGGTCACAGAATTTAGATAAGTTCTTGATTTTGAGTCAATGAAATGCCATGAGTGGATCTCATTAGTCCTTAAAAAGTTTTGGAAAATAGGTGAGTTAGGATGAGACTATTATCGTGTCCTGAATACTTTTGAAAGGTTTAGCCATTTTCTAAATAGGAATTTCATAATTGGAACTATTCCTGACCTTAATGTTAATGTGAAAGATGAAGATTACTTTAAGGTCACAGAATTTAGATGAGTTCTTTATTTTGAGACAATGAAATGCCATGAGTGGATCTCATGAGTCCCTAAAAAGTTTTGGAAAATAGGTGAGTTAGGATGAAAGTATTATCGTGACTTAAAGGCTATTGAAAGGTTCCATCATTTTTTAAATAAAGAGAAATTTCATAATTTGAGGTATACTTGGCCTTAAGGTCTGTGTGAAAGCTGAAGATTACTTTAAGTAGGTCCTCAAATACAATATTTATACTTGAATCAATTCAATTTAATCAGTCAGTCTTTTATATGTTTTGGGTTTAATAAAAAGTAGATAGTTCACTGCAGATAGACTCTTTAATGATTCATTCAGGTAAGAAGTTAGGGAATTCATGAATTGATTTTTTTAGTTACGTCAAATAGGGTCATCGACCCAAGGCGCTCCCGTATAAAAATTATGCCAACTTGATTCTTTAACAACTGACGTCAACAAAAAATTTTCAGTGGCAATTTTTTCGTTATAAAAGATGCACAAGCTCTTATAAGAGACGCACCAGTGCATGATGCGAAGAACAAAAAAAGAAACGAAGGAGTTCGAAGATAACAAAGTGGGCGAGTATATTTCTCTTAGCAATTAGCATTCATGCAATTGTATTTTTTTTATTCTTCTTTACGTTGTTTCATCATCTCTTTTATAATGTCGTCGCAGTACCAACTTTATTTCAATTACAACCACTTACACACTCGTAGCCGTTGCCGCAGTCGTTCGGGAAATATAAATTGAGTTCTTCGAAATGTAGATGTAAAAGCTTACTGTTATAGTTTGCGAAATGAAGTAGTTCAAGTGAATTCACTTAAATCAATAAGTAAATACAAGAAAGGAAAATAACAAATGAACAATTAACTATTAAGTTTATGGTGATGAAAGTGTGGTTAACAGCAATTGGGATCATGCTAATGAATATGCTAAATAGATAAAAGAACAATTTAAAGCTTTTGCGGACATATTAGTGCGGAATTAGATCAACAGCGTCAGCGTCCACTAATCTTTACGTGAGCGTTAATTTTCGTGTCCGCTTTGGCTGCAATAAAGGGCGGTGGTAAAAGAACTTTCGAACTAGGAGTTAATGACCGCAACATGAATCGAAGTTTACCGCTTCGATATAAGGACACAAAGGGAAAAAGCTTTTCTCTGTATAATGCGATTTGAAACTTGTTGTTGTATACGAAAAGCTCGTGTTTTTGTTCTCCCGTGTATTTTCGTGTATGCCCATGGAAAACAAGGAAAAAGTAACATTTAAAACCAATCTTCTACAAAAGAATTTTTTGTCGTAAAATGGAAGCACACTCGAACCTTTTCTACGTGCCTGATGCCGATTTTCCACGCTTTTTTCCAAAATAGAATAACTACAATCCAGAAAGTGTCATAAAGGCGACAAAGTGTTTGGGAAAAATTTTTTCGACGCAGAAAAATATGCTTCGTATCATTTTATCGAATGCGTTTGAAAATATTACGAGACTCAGTTTTCTTTTTATGTTATTGCTACGATATATTAGTAGAATATAGCAACTTCTTTTTATAAATAACCTATCGACAATATTCTGTATTTTTATAATTCTTTTTAATTCTTTATCATGTTTCTATTTTTCATTTAAATTATTACAATCATGCGAAAATTAGATTCATTATAAAGCAGTTGCCTATTTTTTTTTTGTATTCATTACACTAGCAAATGGAATTTTTCATTGAAATAAATTTCGTGATGTCGACAAAGATAAACAAATTCTATAAGTGGTTATGAAAGAGTGAAAATTTGGATATTTAGTAGAAAATTATTATGCCCTCGTTAAAACTACTGGGCTACTACAATGTCCACAAATATCGTTCAAACTGATGTAGATACCATACTCCTCCGTTTTTATCCCGAAATAGTTTTGCAACTAACTTACCATACAATAAGCTTGATGAGGGTCAGCCATGAAACTTCAAAACTTAGGGAATACCCCTTGAAAGTGTTTATCAGACTAAGTTTATGTGTACATTATAATGTCACTGAGAAGTGACGAAGGAATATTTTTGGGAAAAACCACAAATATATTACATGCAACGTCATATTATTAAAGACTTAATAACGGTTTATGGCCAGAAGAGTATGTAGTACAAGCCCTTTGATAATTAATGAATTAAAAATGTTATTGATAAATGAATTGTTATAGAGGTAGATTGATTTTAAATTTAACAGACGAGGACAATGCGATAAGCGGAGGATGAGGAAAGAAAGAATGAGAAGAATTAGAAGGAGAAGAGGAGTAGGAGGAGAGGGAAACGAGACACAGAGGAGGAGAGAGATAAAGAGTGGAAGGAAAAGGAGAAGACGAGAGGGACATGGAGAAGAAGGCTCATAAGTAGACGGACAAGGACAAGGATCAGAAGGAATAGATGGAGGAAGAGAAGAAGTTAATGGCGGAGGAGGAAAAAAATGTAAAACGAGAAGGAGATGGAAATGTATATTAATGTGAGAATGGAGAAAAAGAACAACGAGAAGAAGTATGGGAAGAAAGAGCAATGGGATGAAAAAAAGGTGGATAAGTAAACGTATAAGGAGAAGGATCAAAACCCAAAGGGGAAAGGGTAGGGAGAGAAGAAGTTAGACGAGGAGGAAGAGGAAAAGGAGCAGAAGGAGTACGAAGAAGGAGGAGTAAGAGGATAAGTAGAAGGTTGCGGAGGAGAACTAGTAGGAGAAGGTGGAAAAAGGTGATGAAGAAGGAGAAAAAGGGGAATGCGGAAAAGATGGAAAAAGTTGAAAAGCTGGAGAAGGAGAATAAGCAGGAGAAGTAGAAGCAAGAGGAGAAGATGGAAAAGGAAGAGAAGGTGGTGAAGGTGGAGAAGGAGGAGAAATTTGTGAAGGAGGAGAAGTGGCGAAAAGGAGAAGGTGGAGAAGGAGGGTTGGGAGGAAATGAAAATGAAGGAAAAAAGGTCAGAAGGCGGAAAATATGGAAAAGGGGAAGAAAGGGGAGAAGAAGGAAAACGAAAAGGAAAACGTAGATGGTGGTGAAGGAGAAAGAGAAGAAAGAAAAGAATTTTAAAGTGTTTCTAGGTTTGATTAAAAAAGACAATAATCTTGTTCACATTACTGAAAGATTATCAGCAGTTTGCTGTACAGAAATATGTTTTGATTGAAATGAATAAACATTGCATAGAACTTCTTTTGTTACTTTTATGTAAAGTACAAGGTTGCTAATTGTCCTCTTTATTTGGAAATAGACGAATTTACAAGTTGGAATGGAATCCTTTATTAATAACAAGTATATTCCGAACTTGAACTGAATTTCGATTAAAAGGAAGACTTCTTTTTTGCTGTAACGGAAAACATGTAGATAAGTATCTGCATATATACGAACATATATAAGGATTGGTTAGTTCAAAAACGAATCCTTTTATTATGCCGTACACATTCAACACGATCAGTGAATCAATTTTGATTTTATTCAACGACCACTTAGGGTTATCCTTCAAAGGACCAGACGTTTTAGAAGGAATTACTTTTATGGTGGGCATCTACGTATGTGGGTATGTGGGAAAGAGATTTGTTGACAGGGACTTCCTAAAGGGACACCTACATAACTACCAAAGTGCCTATAACTTTTATTATTCACGACTTAAAGGAGCGTTTGGTACAAACATAAAATACAAATTCTCATAGTTTTCTTTGCAGGCAGATTAAAGCTCTGAATGTTTAATGGACACTTCGATTTTGCACAAATTCAGTGACATACCTTGCGAACGATTATCTTCCATTAAAGCTTCCTCTATAGTTAATAAGACCAAAATTGTGACATTGTACAATATGTAAGAGACTTAAAAACAAGGAGTGATAAAAAAACTAAAGAAGACATGACTTAAAATACTTTTTGTACTCCAATAAAATCTTCTACAAGTTCAATAAAATGATTCCATTTGGACATTAACTTTTCAGCTTCCTGCAAAAACATATGATTCCTCTTTGTTTAAAGAGATAATATGGATAGATTGAGATTTACTGACTCCGTCACTTATTACTATGATCATGTAAGCTTCTACCATTCACATTGGAAAGATTTAGACAAAGAATGTTTGATTGCAACTAATTTTTCAGTCATAACTGTCGTAACATTCTGAGTTTTGAAGTAGTTTGGACTTTTATAGATGATATCAGCTGATCAGAAATAGAAATTGTTTTTTGAACTTGACCACCATGGTCTGGAAGTTGCTCTCGTCGATTGGATCTAGTTTCATCGATAAATATAACGGATATCTTCTGGAATTATTTCTGAATCGAAAATGTCAGCATAGTCCTTTTTCTCTCTAATTCAAACTCTTCATTTTCAAATCAGTTTTCAGAAAACTTATTACAAAAGTCATGCAGAGCTAGGTACTAACAATTAATATTAAATTTAAATAAATTGTTTATCACTTACAACCAATTTGAATATTTTAAGAAGTATGCAGCCACTTAATTGAAATAAAACAAAAACAATTAATATCATAATTAAATAAGACAATAATTAGGCACAAAACTAACGGGCATTATGCTAAATGTGTTTGAAACATTTTTTTAATATTTAATTTCTTCTTTAGATAATATTCACAAACATTATTACTTGCTATACATATATTAGAATTTTTATAATCTCGTTAAAAAAGTTTTATCATTAGAAGACCTTCCGTATTTGATGGAAATCCTTTTAACAAGTGCTTTCAACTTAACAGTGGAATAATAATTTCCCAAGTTTATGCATGCAATTAAAAATTTTCCTTTTTAATTTTCCGTTTCCATAAAATCCAACTTTTCTAAAATCTCGTTCATTTAATATTCGATAATGATGTGTGCCATTAAAATGTCGACGATGTTGTTGGTGAGGAGGTAAACAAATAAAACGGATTTTTAAGATACATATAGTTTTTTTATGTTACAGAAATTATGAAGGTTTTTGTAACGCAACGTCGTGTTTCAGAAATGGAGTAATTCGATTCTTAACAGTAAACTTTTGTTTCTAAAGCTTTCCAATGTTAGTTCATCGACGCGGTTCGTTAGCACTGGTAAGTTTATAAAACGATTTTTCACGAAAGGAGCTTGTTTTCTGTTAAACGAAAGGACGACAGAGGGTTATAAACGATCTCACGGTTGACTTCAATCAAAATGATTACAAAGTTTTCTAACCATAATTAGTCTTCCTTAGATTCTTTGCGGTTAAATTTCATAAATTATATTACGTACGTTCTGGTGAACAAATGCCCCGTTTAACGTCATTCCGGTATGAAGCAGCGGAAAGCTTTGATCAAAGGTGATTGTGATGTCTTATCAAAAAAAAAAATAGTGAGGAGGTAAATGGAAATTCATTTTCCATTAAACGACGTCGTCGGGGAGTGAATGAAAATGTCGATAAATTCGTGACAGTAGAGTCGTTAAAGAAACATCAGCAGATGTGGAATACTATTTATAAAAATTACACAAATTTTTACTAAAAAACACATAAAGAACACAGAAAGTTAAGTAAATGACCGAAATCGATTAGATTGTAAACACGGATGTTGGACAGACAGAATTTTTCCTGACGCTCCCGGCGCCTCCATCATTTTATACAAAGTATTTTAAAAGATTGATTTTATGTAAAATACTAGCTATTCCCGCGACTTCGTCTGCGTGGAATAGTGACTTTCGGCAGCGTTTAAAATTCTTCTATATTTTTATTTTCTGGGCCGTAAGCCTTTTTGCCAACGTCATTACACAAAAACCTTCATTCCTTATTTTTGCCCCCTTTAGGGTAAAATTTCTGCAAACTTTAAATGTATTTATATCTAATCAAAAGCCTAAAAAATTAGTTTCAAGCCTCTAGCTTTATATCTACCTATCTATCTCTGTACCAAATTCTCATTTAAATCGGTTCAGTAGTTTGGGCGTGATTGCGTAATACACAGACAGACAGAGTTACTTTCGCATTTATAATATTATAGATTAATATAGTTTAATTATAGTTTAAAATAGTTTATACAGCTTAGTATTCAACTACTTTTATTGGTCCAAATAAACAAAACCTCTATAACTTTTTACACTTAATATTTTAATTTTCTGGGCCGTAAGTTTTTTGGACGACGTCATTACACAAAAACTTTCATCGGCTAATTTTATCCCCTTCAGGGTAAATTTTTTACAAACATTGGATGTCGTATTTATTTATATATAATCAAAAGCCTAAAAAATCTTTAAAAATTACTGAATTTCCGCACAAACGTTCCTATTTTAACCCCTTACAACCCTGTTTTCGCATTAAAAAGTAGCCTATGTCCTTTCTCAGGCTCTAGACTTTCTCTGTACCAAATTTCATTTAAATCGGTTCAGTAAATTTTAGGCGAGATTGTATAGCATACAGACAGAGTTTTTTAATATTCCGCGAATTCATTTTCATCGATTTTTCCATGGGAATAAGATATTTTCTCGCAGTAAAACGTAGCCTATTGTGTTAATCCAGGGTGTCAGCTAACTCCATACCAAATTTTATTAAAATCGCTCCAGCCGTTTAGACGTGAAGAAGTAACAAACATACACACTCACACACTCACAAACTTTCGCCTTTATAATATTAGTGTGATTTTAAAACAACTCTTTAGATAATTATTTTACACTTGATGTAGTTAATGAATTTCTTAAGACCAGAAAAGTCACTTTATAATGTTTTAATTTCAACCATAAAAACTACGACTTTTATCAAACTTAGGCAGTGATGAGCAAATGCAAAATCAAGACAAGGCTAATGTAATATTGGCATCAATATTGGTCTTGCCTTTGAACGAAACATCTTGATCTTGGTATTGACCTTGTTCTTTAAAGATAGGCTTTTGTCTTTCAAGATTTATCATATTATACAAGGTTTTTGCTTACTAATGGTCTTGATCTTGGTCTCTCTCATTTAACTTTCATCTTGGCCTAGATCTTATATACTTAGCCATAAATCTTGGCCTTGATCTTATTTCATAGTCTTATTCTTGGCCTTGAACTGTTAATTTAATATTCATAATTTTGGCCATTTAATGTTGGCCTTGGCCTTCTTTTTATTCACCTTCTAACCTTGATTGTGATCTTTATTTAATCTTAATCTTGGCCTTCATTTTGGTCATCTTTTTTTGTCTTGGTTTTGATCTTGGCCTCAGTCTTGCTTTTTTAATCTTGATCTTGGTCATTTTACCTCAGCCTTGACCTATCTTTTATTTACTTTTTAGGCTTGATCGTAGTCTTAACCTAACCTTATAAATTTGGTCTTTGTCTTGGCCTTAACTCTATTAATTTAGTCTTCTTAGTATTGGCCTTGTACTTTTAGTTTTTAATTTGCCATTTAATCTTCATCTTGGTCTTGGTCTTGTTCTTAGCCTACATCTTGATCATGTAATCTGGACCTTAGTATGATTCTTACTTACTTATTAGTCATAGTCTTGGCTTTGATCTTGATCTTGGTATTGGCCTTGCGTTCCTGGCCTTTTTTTATTCATTCAGTCATAATTCTGGCCTTTGCTTTGCTCATTTAATTGGTATTTTGGCCTGTGAGTTTTGTATTGGCCTTGCTGTAGGCCACGACAAAATAAAACTGCAAGACCAAGACAAGACTAGTGTAATATTGGCATAATTTTGGTCTTGCCTTTGAACGAAACATCTTGATCTTCGTATTGACCTTGTTCTTTAAAGATTGGCCTTTGTTTTTCAAAATTTATCATATTTTACAAGGATTTTGCTTACTAATGGTCCTGATCTTATATACTTATCTATAAATCTTGCCCTTGATCTTATTTAATTAATCTTGGTCAGTTAATTTAATATTTATAGTTTTGGCCATTTAATGGTGGCTTTGGCCTTCTTCTTATTCACCTTCTAACCTTTATTTTGATCTTGGCGTTGGCCTTCTTTATTTAATCTTAATCTTGACCTTCATATTGGTCATCTTTTTTGGCCTTGTTCGTTGAGTTTTTGTCTTGGTTTTGATCTTGGCCTGAGTCTTGTTTTCTAATCTTGATTTTGGCCTCCATCGTGGTCATTTTATCTCAGCCTTGGCTTATGCTTTATTTACTTTTTATTCTTGATCGTGGCCTTAGCTCTATTAATTTAGCCTTCTTAGTATTAGCCTTGTACTTTTAGTCTTTAACTTGGTATTAGCCTTATTCATTTAATCTTCATCTTGGTCTTGGCCTTGTGTTCCTATTCTTTTACATGACCTTAGTCTTATTCATTTAGTCATCATTCTGGCCTTTGCTTTGTTGATTTAATTAGTTTTTTGGCCTGGGAGCTGCAAGACCAAAACTATTTTGGCCCACTACTACATTCAATTTACCAACATAAATTATTAATAAATAGAAAAAATAATTGAAGAACAGAAATAGACTTTTGGATTTTTAAGCTTCTGTGTGTTATCTAATGAATATGATAATTTAAAACTTTTATTAGCAAAAAGTTTTTTTGAAAATAACTCACTAATAAACGAATGAGCTACAAAAGAGAAAAGGAATCTGTCCATGAATTTTGAATTATGAAATCTATCGGCACAAAACACGCATCAATTTCGGCCGTCACTCATTCGATTTTTTTTTTATTTCGTGCGAATACATCAGCGATTAGAAGCGGAGAGATGACTCTCATCAACAAAACGGAAGTTAGAATGAAAATACAATGGCAATTGTGGTACCAACCTACTTCACGCTGCAGTAAATCGATTTCGCTTGTAGAAAATTAGCAGCAACTTCTATAATCGTTAAAAAATTACGTATGTTGTGAAAAAAAGCTTTTGTTATAAGAATTATGCACAAACGCTTCAAAAGATAAATTGTCTGTGCTGGAAATAATAATAAAAAAAGTAGAACAGATTATATTTTACCTGAAACGGTTTTAAAGTTTTTTTTAATCTTTGTCCTTTGAGGGCTGTTAAAAAGTTCTTCAATGTTAATTTTTGAATAAAAAAACTAAAAGGATTTCGAAATCCACGAATAACCCTTTAATATTCCTGTATAGACT
This sequence comes from Agrilus mali, assembly GCA_029378335.1. Lineage (NCBI taxonomy): Eukaryota > Metazoa > Arthropoda > Insecta > Coleoptera > Buprestidae > Agrilus > Agrilus mali. The sequence continues at coordinate 8,022,723 of CM055663.1, read as the reverse complement.
CGAGGTTAACTTATACAGCTTTTGTGTAAAATAATGCGACCATTTGTTGTAAAATTATAATTGTAACATGCGTCCTGTTTGCGGATAATTTTGAAAACTAATTAAACTTGGTCGAATTCCATGAAATTCGTGTCCCTAGATCCATTCTCTTCTTAAAGTTAAATTGAAACTAACAAATGATTAATTAACTTCGCTGGGGTAAAACAAAGCTAGAAGTATGTCGACAAAGTAGCCGAAATTTGAAGTTAATCGCAACCGGTATGCACGGAACTTCGTTGCATTGTTTTCAGAAAAATTCCAGAAATTCTTTAATACCTGTAACAAATGAAGATTTAATTATCGTGGTATTTCACTAACGTGAGGTGTATTTAAAAATTCACGAAATTAAATCGAAGCAAACTGCAAATGGTTCTTTTGAAAAGCTCGCTGTGTAAACGCCGTGGGCTGAAAATATTGTCATCAAGAAGTTGTAAAATTATGCGCCCAAATACACAAGAATTATTAGTTTTCGTATAAAAAAAATGATGATAATATGAGTAGCATCTGGAGTAAGTCGATTAGTAATTAAAATAATTCGAACATTAACTAATATTTAGAATAAGTGACATAAAGAGGAACGAATACCAAGTAATACAGGGCGATATAAATAAGTGTCAGTGTAAATATATTTAGTGTTACACCTAATGTTAAATAAATTAACTTTTTTTTTCAAATAAATAAACAGTGTAAAATTTCATTAAAACTTTAACGTTTTTGAAATTATTCTAAAACTTTCTGTCAAAAATAACAAATTAATAAAGTATTTAAAATTTGTATGTGCGTGTCAAATTGTTTTGCAAAATGCCGGTCTTTACGTCACTTTAAACTAGTTTTTGAAATTATAAACATGAACGTTGATATTAATTAACAACTTTTGTAGCAACATGAAACATTTCCTGTTGTAACTATTTTTAGAAACTTGACTACACATACGTTGAGGTTTACCGCAAATTTCCTTTGTTTAAATGACGTTTACAAATCTATTAAAAGTTTCAAAAATGGTTAAATTCAAGTCACACGCTGAGGAGTTCGTTCTAAAGCGAACCGTTAAAAGAATGTGATCAAAAGATGCTTTTTTTTTAAGAAGTTTGAGTAGTCACTTTTGCAAGGAAATCCCACAAAGCTTCATCGCAAAATTACATGATGATTAAAATAATATAATTTGTTAGAAAACACCTTCAACTTCGGTAGGTGAACACAGATTAGCGGATTCCCACTTTGATTACTCCTGCTTCCACTTCAAGTGTTTATCCCTATCCTCAAAAGAACACGAGCGGGGAAGGGGAAGCGCTATTGCCATTTATTAATTTTTAGCTTAAAGTTCTTTACAAAACAAAAAACAGACAAGAAAATTTTTAACTAAATTATGACTACTATAGTCCTTTCGACCCTCCCTTTTTCCAACCTATCTACCTATTTCTAATATCATCCTCTTCCATATTTCTTTCCCAATATCCCCCTCTTCTAATTTTCCCAACCTTTCCTTATATTCAATTACCCTGCCACATCTTCCCACATTTAGTTTCCCTCCTTAATCTGATGTGCTTCCTTCTAATTGTAAAATCTACTTTATGTATTTCCTGAATATAGTTTCCACCTATATTTTTTCTTCACATCCCCAAATCTCCACTTTATAAAATACCACACACCACAAATACCACATTAAACAACATTATTCTTCTTCTCCAATCTTCCTTACATAGTTGCTGTCCTATTCCCACGCCCGCCCTTCCCATGATTTTGGTTAAAAATATGTTCATGATCCTTCTTATCGACCCTTATGATATATCCCGAATATTAACAGTCCCTTACTCTTTCTATCTCTACCCCCTTCCATACTAATTGTTTCTTATCTCTTCCTCTTCTACCTGTTTTTTCACATACTTAATTCCTTAATTTTCGATTTCTTACTATTTAATTGTAGACCTTTCTTCAATAAATACTTATGTATGTTATGGACCATATTCTTTTCTTACCTACCTACAACTAATTATTAGTTTATTGTACTCCTTTTTAAAAATGGGACTGCCTAAAATGTTCAAAATCTAAAACTCTTTGCTTACAAGTAAATTTGTACATAATACATTTAAATGACTTAATCATCTAAAATATGTTGCTTCAAAAGAGATCTGCAGAACAATTTGTGTTCATGACGTCGTTCTGAATTTATCTACTGGACAGACTGAATTGCTACACATTAATTTTCATTAAAGTTGGGATTTTAGATTACATCAAACATAGTTGACTGTAACGACATCGGAAGTTTGGTTAATACATTCTCCCTGTTAGAACCCACACGGGCTTGATAATAGCATTGGATGGAAATCGATTGGTGTTTAAAATGTGTTGACATGCTAACTGTTATCTGTTAGGTAATGAAATTTTAGCTTATTTGGTATTTCAATAAGGGTGGCATGTAATTGTACCAAAACAGACGGTTATCAAATTAACCGAGTGATTGTGAGTCCAGGAATTTTAAAGTTGCAATTTAGGCAATTAGTTTGATAGATAGAATTAGATGTCAATAAAACAGGGAAAGATTCTTGGTTTGACTCTTTTGGTTTTCTTTTTAACAACTAAATCAAAGATTTTTTATAAATCCCAACCAAATGGTTGTTTTGTTCATCACACCACACAGCATCTAATATAATTTATCTATTTTAACAAATTTCTGTTTTTGAATTTTGTACCTGTTGAAACGGAAAACTGGCTCTTTAGTTTCGGTTGTTTAACTGGAAAATGGTAACACAGACAGTTCTTTGTAGATAGATTGAAGCTCTTAATTTTTAATGGGCATTTCGAGCTTAGACGCGCCAAATTAGCACAAAATCAGTAACATGCCTCGGCAACGATTCTCCTCCATTAAATCTTCCTCTATTGTTAATAACACCAAAATTGTGATATTGTACAATATGTAAGAGACTTACATACAAGGAGTGATCAAAAAACTAAAGAAGAAATGACTTAAATTCTTTTTGTACTCCAATATAATCTTCCAGAAGCTCAATAAATTTATTTTAGACATTAACTTTTCAGCTTCTTGCAAAAAATATGATTCCTCTTTGTTTAAAGAGATAATATAGATAGATGCCTCATTGAGATTTATTGACTCCGTCATTTATTACTAAGATAATGTAAGCTTCTACCATTCACATTAGAAAAATTTAGAAGAAGAATTATTGATTGCAACTAATTTTTCAGTCATTACCGTCATAACATTCTGAGTTTTAAAGTAGTTTGGACTTTTATAGCTGGTATCAGCTGATCAGAAATTGTTTTTTGAACTTGACCATCATGGTCTGGTAGTTTTCCTTGCAGTAGGACAATTCAACTAAGATTTTATAATTTTCCATCAAGGAACTAATGCATGAAGAAAGATTATCTTCCAAACCAAAGCAATCAAGATTTTCTGCAAGGAACTTGATCACACGAATGTTACCTCATAAGCATTTAACCTGAATGAAATTTCGATTGTATACTTTCAGCCTATTAATATGAACATGAAATTATCGACATCATTACCACATCACTCCAACATCATCGATACTGAGAATATACACAACGAACGCCCCTGGTATGTAGACATGTACCCACATACGTTTGCAAAGTTACATTTTCTGACACTAATCGATATTTAATTAGCTAGATTGAAGTGCATTTAGAAATTGAAGGCAAGCTCGATTGCGTTGTCGCTTTGGAAAATTCTCCATTCAAATTACACGAACAATAGACAATCAAGAACGCATTGATTCGAAGCTGAATTATTCCTAAAGGGATTTCATATCTATAGAGCCTAAAGGGAATATGAGTTTACGTTATCAAACATTTAATGTCAGTTAAAGAACATGAAACATTGAGCATGCAACATCAAACGTACCCTCTTCTATCCGCGCTGGTTTCGTCTGGAGGAGCAGCCATTGCAAGAGCTTTATATCTCGCTTGTTCGTCCGTGGGTAGAACGATATCAACGGATCTGGACCGTAACGCGACATTTGGTCCTACGGGAACCTCCAAACTGACACCAGAATGTTGCAATTCTTCAGTCTTACCCTGGGACACCTTTGAAAAGCACGAGTCCACGGATGCGGCTCGGTCTCTTTTTAAGTCCGGTACCTGGAGGTAAATATCTCTAACCACCACGTCCGGAATCGCTATGCAATCACCCTCCGACAATGCTCCCTCCGATGTACCATCGGAGGTCACTTCGGATGCAGCATCTTTCATATCCTCCAGTGAGTTACCAGTCGATTCTCCCAAAAATGCCTCCTGTCTTTGTATCGAACGCCTTCTGACAGCTGTCATTGGAGGAATAGTTTCACTTTTGGGTGGAAAATATTCTATGGTGGGGGAGGTCAGAATAGGTGGAGGAGGTCTTGGAGGAGGTGAGTTTGGAGTTGGCGATACAGTTACTGTTATGGAACATTGAGGAATTGGAACCAAGTCTTCTTCGGAAGAGGACGAGGAGAATTCGCTCATACTGAGACTCGACCGGAAATCTGGAGGCTTCGGGGGTGGCTTTTCAGCCGCGTGTTGCTTCGATTCCTCCAGGTACACACAATGAACGCATACGAACGGTCGCGCACCGGATGACTTTCTTCGTGGAAACTTTTTCGACGGAACTTCCAGGAAATTTCCCGATTCATCGCTCGCGTTCGAGTCGACGCTTTTGGAACGCGTGTTCTGGAACTGAGGCACCCGAAGAAATGAGTTTGGGTCCGAGGATTGCGGATTGGTTTGCAGACGTTTAGCTTGAATTTCATCGAAGGATGCAGAGCGGACCTGTTTGGGTACGTCGAGGCTGCTTTGGGTCTTCATTTCATTGCCGGTGGGGGTGCGTGATCGCTGAAACGTCGTGCGAAGCCTTTGCATCGCTCAGCGTGGCCTTTGGCCTTTGCTTCCCGGGACCGTGGGGTTGGAGATGTCGCTTGACGCTTTCGATTGCTTCAAAGCTTTCATTCTGGAACTGCAGAATGGAAACTTGATGGATTTCAAATCACAAGAATTTAAATTAATAGGTCCTTTTTAAAATGCCCAGTGCGTTTGATTACTAAAATTAACAAAAATTCACAACTTTATAAGTATGAGAATCATATTTTAACTTTTGTTTGTTGCTGTAATATGTTTATTGTAATTGAAACGTCTTAACCCAACGGAAAAAATAACCTGCCCTGACCCCACATTCTTTACAGGTTTAATTTACTTGATACTTCCCGACAGGGACAGTTTCATTTCCGCAACTCACGCATTATGTGACCTACGTGATAAAAATTTTGACAAATAAAATTGGTACAGAGGGTGAAATAGTCAAACATTGACATCGACAACAAACATTTTTACATAATTCTCGTCTAAGAGTGGGAGTACAAGACAAATATATTTATAACATTAATAAATATACAATTGGTGGTTTTGTGTTAGCAAATGAACAGTATCCTACAAGACAAGTGATATAAATAATGCGCTAACGAAAATCACTTTATTGAATAATAGATTCGGTTGGAGTTCAAGAGTGTACTGAATTATTTTAGTCATTCAGAGACGAAAAGATGAGAAAAGTAGTTGTTACATGATTCAACCGTTGTGTAGTCGTTTTATTCTGATTTTCTTTCAACGATGCTTTACGAAATTTAGTTTCCAGTAATATTTCGAAGAACCAGCGCGTCGTTTAATGTTTAACTTCTTTAATTAGTGGGTAAGGATTAAGAAAGTTCTCCAAATTAGCCCGAGTTAATCGTGCGAAGGCGGAGAATCAAAAAGCAAACGGATTCAATTTCCTAAGCACTTAAGGTGAAAATTGAATTAGGATTAACTCTGAAACCATTCCGCATTTACTTGGAAACTTTAACGTAACCAAAGAGGCTACTTTTTAAATAAATATTGTTAATTGAACCTACTAACAATTTTACGTAACATCTTGATTTTAGTTTTATTTACCTGTTTGATGTACCTACTGAATTTTTTATTAAAGCATGAAAGCCAATTTACGTTTCCATTTATTTTATATGTACGTAAGTAGTTGGAACCTCTCAATTTTTTTCGTCATTTCTGTGAATGAAAGATAATGGAAGAGAACGTCTTTTTTGTTTCAGTAATAACGTCTGTGATTTAACTTGTCTCCTTTGTGCTGTACTATCTATTTATTATACACGTGTATAGAGATTTTCTTTTTAAAATATTTATTTTGTCCTTTGTGTAGCTGAGGTCATATTACCAGTATATGAAAATTCAGCTAAAACAAAGGCAGCACAAACAAAAACATTTAGAACGAGCATTACAGAATCTCACAATTATCTTTAGATACGTAGAACACTATTTTTTATGAATGGTCTTATATGTATACGGGTATTAAAATTAATAAATAAGGATTTACTTTTATCACAAAATAGTTCGCATTTTTTTCTTATTACATATTTTCCTTTGTGGATAAACATTTTTCAAGCTTGTTTGGAATTTTCCGTAGGTATTGACCGTATCGGTTATTGCTTCAAGCAACCCTGCTTCTTATTTTAGCCGAAGAGAAATGGAGTAGCATGGATTACAAAGAGGTAAATTACATTCTCTAAACCCTCGACCCTTAAGGGAATACAGTTTATTAATTTAATACCTACAGAAGAATCGCTTCGAAATTTTCTCGCAAAGAATACGTGCCTAATTGTGAGTTACACTTATATATTATACTAGCAGCAATACCCGGCGTTGCCCGAGTAAGAATATATTACACGATTGATGAAATATTTTCTAGAATATTCGCGAATTTAGAACTATCCAGAACATCCCATAATTATTTAAAACATTTTTAACATTCTGAAACATTATTGAACATTGCCAAATCATTCTGAAATTTTATAATAAAACATTCTTTACTTCTTAGAATATATTTGAACTCCCTGTAACATTCTAAAAAAATCTGCTTCATTCTCATCCCCACTCCGTGGTGTTTGCTGGGTGAGTAGTAACATCAGTAGACGCCTGGCGGGGATGACTAATCGATTGATAATAATTGATCAGTTATCGACCACTGACTGAGAGTTGAAAATTAAGGGTTATATTTATTTTTTTAATGCCAATTCATAAAAAAATAAAGACCTATTGAATATGCACATAAAATTTCATAAAAATCGCCGTTTAAGAGGAGTATGGTAACTGTTGACGTCTAGTTTGACGAACTTGTATTATTTGAAATAAAAGAAGACGACTGCCTTTTGGAACTTTTATTAAATAACACTTAACACTAAAAACTTAATACATACGAATAGATTACTTAAACCGTTAGCAATGCATAGATGATAGTTGTGAATATTAAACGTGATGTTTTGATTATTGTCGTGAATTCTTGTCTCTTTTGAATATAACTTATTTGAATAGACCTAACACCGTTAATATAAATACAAAAGACTAAATATAAGAAATATCCAATTAGAAATAAAAATATGGTATTAAAAACATAGCAATGTATTAATACTCAACATACTCCCCCCGTTGAGAGCTATGCGATCAACTAAATTATAGAATATTGTTAAAAAAACTAAATGCTATCACTATTTATCAAATTGTCCTTTGAGTTAGTTTGTTGTCACTGTCACGCACGTTTATTGGCAACGGTACCAACTTTTTCACGCACCTCTTAATTTCTCCTACGACCGTCTTTATTGTCGCTGCGCGAACAACACTGTCTTCACCTGCATGAACTTCGGTCACCCGACCCAAGCGCCACTGCAAAGGAGGCAAGTTGTCATCACGTACTAGGACCATACAACCTATTTGTAAAGGATGTGTTCCTTTGACCCACTTCCGCCGAATGTTCAGCTCCTGGATGTATTCCTTGTGCCATCTGGTCCAAAAGGATTGTTTAAGCTTTTGGATGTGTTGCCAAAGGGACAGCCGATTATCAGGTACATTGGAAATATTTGACTCTGGTAAACTTGTAAAACTATCACCAATAAGGAAATGTGCTGGGGTTAATGGTAATAGGTCTTGAGGATCAGATGACATGGGGGTTAAAGGACGGGAATTGAGTATGGATTCTATTTCAATGACTAACGTATTGAATTGCTCGAAGGTGAATAATGTGTTTCCGCAAACCCTTCGAAGGTGGTGCTTGAAAGATTTCACGGCAGCTTCCCAGATTCCTCCGAAATGGGGTGATTGAGGAGGAGAAAAATGCCATGTGATTCCTTTATTCGATAGATAGTCTTGGACCTTCTTGTTATGTTCCTCGGTTATGAGTAGAGCCAAAGTTTGTTTCAACTCTTTGTTCGCGCTTACAAAATTGGAGGCGTTATCGGAATATATTGAAGAACAAAGACCTCTTCTTGCGACGAAACGTTTTAAAGCCGATAGGAATCCCTCAGTAGTGAGATCACTGACCACTTCTAGATGAACACCTTTCGTGGCCAAGCATATAAATACCGCTACATAAATTTTAACTTTGTTTCGATTCCTGTACTTTTTTTCCTTTATGTAGAACGGCCCACAATAGTCGATTCCTGTATTAGAAAAAGGTCGGACTTGTAGTGTCCTTACTTCTGGAAGATTCCCCATTACATACTCAACTTTCGGTGGATTGAAACGAATGCATTTTACACACGAACGAATTACGTGCCGAACCTGATTCCGACCATCTATTAGCCAATAATGTTGACGAAGTGCATATAGTGTTGCTTGAATGCCCCCGTGGAAGGTTATATCATGAAAATATTGAATAATAAGTTTCGATACGTAATTTGATTTAGGTAATAAAACCGGATGTTTTCTATCGTATGTTTGCTGAGATTTCTGAAGTCGTCCTCCTACTCGCATGATTCCTTCTTTGTCTAGAAAGGGATTGAGTGGTAATAACTTGCCTTTTCCTGGAATCGTTTGCTCTTTCTCTAGTTTTTTCCTTTCCTCTTGAAATTCTACCTGTTGTATAAGTTTAATTATCCTCATACGAGCGCCTTTAACTTCTTCTGCAGTTAAATTTCCCTTATGTTTCGAATTTCGACGGAAACGAAGACAGAGAGCGATCACTCGCTGTAATGTTGAAAAAGATGAAAATTTGTATAAGACGCTGACATCTGTATGAGTTATATTCAAACATTTCGGTTTCCTCATTTCCTGCGGTTGATCTGCTTCGATGATAGGTTGAGAGGGCCAATAATCTTGCGATTTCGATAACCATCTAGGGCCTTCTTGCCATAATGAAGGTTTGATGTATTCTTCAGGCATCTGTCCACGTGATAAAAGATCTGCGGGATTATCTTGTGTAGGCACGTGTTTCCAACAAGATTTCGGTGTTTTTGCCTGAATAGCAGCAACTCTATTCGATACAAACACTTTTAATAAGTGTGGTGGAGTCCTTATCCAACTTAACGCTATGGTCGAGTCTGTCCAAAAGAATGTTTGGTTAATTTCGACTGGTATGGCATTAATGATCGAACCATATAAATCGGATAAAAGTGCGGCCGCGCAGAGTTCCAGGCGAGGAATCGTTTGTACGTTTTTTATTGGTGCTACTCTAGATTTAGCGCAATATAGACGTACTCGAATTTTTCCAGAAAAATCTTCTGACCTTAGGTACACGCATGCACCGTACGCTCGCTCACTGGCATCACAGAAGCCATGCAATTGAATTTCTTGGTGTTGATAATGCAGGACTTTTCGGTCGATTGAGAAACCATTAAGAAGCGGAAGTTGATGAACAAATTTATTCCAGCGAGTATGAATTTCAGCAGGTAACGATTCATCCCAGTCCAATTGTAGTTGCCATAGTTCCTGCATAACGAGCTTAGCTGTAACTATAACCGGATTTAGAAGACCTAAAGGATCGAATATTCTTGCGATTTCGGAACAAATCTGTCTTTTTGTTGGTCTTTCTGTTTTGGTAGATCGAACGGTGTAAATTATAGCGTCATTCGTGGAATTCCAATGTACTCCTAGAGTTTTAAGGGGTGTCTGATCGTTGTCTTGCAGGGCTAAATTGACGTTCTTGTTTGGTATTGTCCGAATCACCTCGTCGGAGTTGGAAGCACACTGCCTAAGATTGAAACCTCCACACGATAAAAGATCCGTAATTTCTTTTCTCAGGTGTATCATCTCTTGTATGCTGTTGGTGCCAGTCAGTAGATCATCTACATAAAGGTCTCGTTTCAATATTTGTGCAGCCTTTGGGTACTTGTAAGCTTCATCATCCGCAAGTTGCTGTATACACCTGGTCGCTAAAAACGAAGCTGGTTTGAGCCCGAAAATCAATCGACTAAATTGATATATCGCTACAGATTTGTCTTCTTCTCGCCATAGGATGCGTAGAAAAGGTTGATCTTCCTTTTGAATTGTTATCTGTAGGTACATTTTTTCTATGTCCCCAGTTAATACATAGTTATACAGTCGAAATCTTAAAAGCAGCGCAAAGATATCGTCCTGAATAGTGGGACCACCTAAGAGTGCGTCGTTCAATGAAATACCAGTACTCGAACATGCTGATGCATCGAATACAACGCGGACTTTCGTCGTCATGCTGCTCTCTTTCACGACAGCTTGATGAGGAAGATAATAGCCTTGGACAGAGGTATCTGTAATTTTGTACATATAACCCAGATTGAGGTATTCATTCATGACAGAAGAATATTGAACTTTAAGAGATGGACATCTTGCAAATCGTCTCTCTAGTGATTGTAGCCGCTTCAACGCCATAGTATAAGATTCGCCTAACAGTTGTTTCTGTTCGTTGAATGGTAAGGAAACTTCGTACCGTCCATTTGTATGACGTGTTACATGCCTCGAAAAGTGCTCTTCGCATGCAGCTTCTTCGGGTGATAGTATTCTTTCCATTGGCCCATCTTCTAACTCCCAAAAACGGGATATATCAGTCTCAAGCTTCAATAGATGACATTTGGCCCTGTTCCCTTTTGTATATAACGGCAAACTACCACCAATTATCCATCCCAGTTGTGTTTTTTGTAACACGAGATCTGGTTCTTCTGTGGATGATAACTTGATCTGTCCGATGCATAGGATAGATAAAGACGGCCCTGAACCTATGAGAAGCTGAACAGGAGCGGGTTTGTAAAACGACGGATCTGCTAGCTGGGCGTTTTTCGGCAAATTGAACAATTTACGCTCTATCAACTGATTGGGGACTAATGACGCAATAGATGGTATTGCTAAAAACTCCAAAGTTTTATAATATCCGTTGTGCAAGGATTTTATTGTAGCCATCACAGAGTATTTGGACAATGTTGTCATCTCGTTCAATGCATCAATAGGAACCGCTTTTCTGTGTTTTGTTAATTGTAGTTTGTCAGCCAATTCGTATGTTATAAAATTCCTGCTGGACGCCGTATCGATGATAGCACGACAGGAAAATGCATAATTATCGTTATCAATAATGTTGAGAAGCGCAGTGGGTAGAATGTCTTCACAGCCAACCGACTCCAACAGAAATGATCTGGCTGACCTTTCCACTAGTCAAGATGACGTGACATCCCTAGAAGAACCTGTAGCTTGAGATGCTGATGGTGTGGAAATGACGACAGCGGACGCCCTTTTGTCTGGATGTAGAAGTGAGCTATGTTTTTCCCCACAGAATCTGCAATTGCCACTTTTGCAATCGTTTACGCTGTGTCCTAATTTTAAACAATTATAACATAATTTATTTTTGTAAGTCGCTTCCTTGCGTTCCTCACAAGACATTGCTAGAAAACGATCACATCTGTAAATGGAATGCGATTGTTGACATATGGGACAAATATTGAAAGGTTTTTTGCCCGTTTTAGTAAGAAAAGCCTTTGCCTTGTGTTGGCTATATTTATTGTTAGATTTCTGCTGCAGATGACTGTGTCGATCAACATCCACTTTGCGATTAGTTGAAGTTTCCGAACAGCTTCCACGTCGTTCTAAGAACTGCAACAGCGATTCGTAGTTCGGCATCTTGTTATCAGTTAGTGTGGTTTCCCAAGCAAACCTGGTATTTTCTCCTATTTTGTTTAATAATAGAAATATGAACACGCTACTAAAATGCTCTACTGGTTCTCCTAGACCCTTAAGAGAACGAATATGTTGACGAAATGTTACGCTGAGATCGTCCAAAGCCGACGGATTATCTCGTTGTAAGCGTGGATACTCGTGCAGAACAGCCCAATGTTTTAGAATAGCGCGGCGAGAATTGTCATATTTTCTTAATAAAATCTCCCATGCTTCTTGGTAGTTTTCCTCCGTATATTCGATTGCGTTGATTAGCTGTGCTGCTTTACCCGATAATGAATTTTGAAGATAATAGAACTTCTCGATATCGGAAATCCGTGTGTTAGAATGAACTTTGCTTACAAATAAACTGTAAAATGACTGCCAATCCTCGATTGCCCCATCAAATTTTGTTAGTTTTATTTCAGGTAAATGACTAAGAAAAGCACGAGAAGGAGTTGAACTGTGGACAGCTGTAGAAGAAAGTTTTGATTCTCCTCTACCCCGAGTTAGACGAGTAACATCTGCAACTAATTTATAAAGGTTTTCTTCTATGGTCTCGACCTCGTTATCCTGTTCTTCTTGTACTGCATCATCTAACCCTTGGGTCTGCTCGTAAATCTCGTACATACTGGAGAAATGTGTTTTAAGCGCCTCAAGTTTTATTTGAAGAAGCTCTACATCTGGAGATTGTTGATTTTGGTCAAAATAATTGCGAAATCTTGTTAGACGTTTTTTCACGTCGGTTTGTTTTCGTTTCAGCAATTCTACGTTAGTCATGTTGTAAGGAGAATGGATATAGATACGCCAGAAAATGGGAAAAGGATTAGTGATAGTTTTAAGCTTACCCCAAAATAGGCTCCGGTGGCGTTGATAAACGTGATGATTGTAATCCTAGATCTCCTGCTGTGGAATGTGTGTATCCTATCTGCTCGTTGTTTTGTTGTTCCGATGTCTGCTAGCGACGTTTAATCGGCTGCTTCACAAAACTAACAGTTGTCGGAAAAGGCACACTAAGTTCCGCTCAGTAAAATTACGCACTTTTACTAATAACACTCACGAATAAGTTTTTTCGACATACACAGTTGCTCTGTATAACTAACAGTTGGAAGTAATACCCGTTAATCCGTTGAATCTTTACTTGTGCAATTTCACTGTTCCGCTGATTGTTGACGGCTGCTTCGCGAAATTACTTGTGTAGAAAACTCATCCGGCTCGAAGGACCATTAATGTTGACGTCTAGTTTGACGAACTTGTATTATTTGAAATAAAAGAAGACGACTGCCTTTTGGAACTTTTATTAAATAACACTTAACACTAAAAACTTAATACATACGAATAGATTACTTAAACCGTTAGCAATGCATAGATGATAGTTGTGAATATTAAACGTGATGTTTTGATTATTGTCGTGAATTCTTGTCTCTTTTGAATATAACTTATTTGAATAGACCTAACACCGTTAATATAAATACAAAAGACTAAATATAAGAAATATCCAATTAGAAATAAAAATATGGTATTAAAAACATAGCAATGTATTAATACTCAACAGTAACTAACATTGTGACACGAGAATTTTATATATTAGATTATTAAATCAATGGCGAACTTTACTTTCAGTGCGTTCGGAGATAAAAAATGCGTGCACACCGAAAGAAAAAAAGTTTCATTTTACATTCGACTTACAGTTTATATCATTCTAAAAAACTGTCTGAATCACAGCCCGTAAAGGGGATGATAATAAGCACAAAAATTATGGTACATTTTCGGCCAGCATAAAAAGTTATTGTACATAAAGAATAGGTAATAATACAAGCATTTCCTTTTAGTCCAAAGCACATAAACCATCTTTATTTAGATATTCACTTTACGTGTATGATAAAATATGAACGAATGTAGCCAAATAATTTATATTGAATAAACAATTTTACGATTACTTGTAATGTAGCAACATCCCAGAACTAAAATATTAACCTTTTCACTACAACCCCCTCAAAGTATTTAAAACTGTATAACTATGAATCGTCCCGTATATTAATTTCATTTTCAGTCAAAAAGATTTCCCCCTGGCGGTGGAATTTAATTCAATGTAATCTTTAAAGTTACCTACGCTTTTCGTTAATTAGAATAACTAACAGAAGTACCTACTGATGGCAATAATTGCTGGTGAGGTATTCCACATGTCAACTAGGAACTACAAATTTGTTGCTAAACTTCTAATTTGCGGTTCTTTGGCGTGGAAACGAGTCAGTTGTATGCAGAACAAACTAAATGTGCAAGTTTCCACGAATCCGATGTGCTGACATTTCGAAACAGTAAAATCAGTCTTGATACATACCCATCTAGTTAAAATTCTTCTGCCAATTGTTTCAATATGGATATGTTGCAAGTTGTGTGAATTAATGACGAAATTTGGTAGGTAATTCTAAGTGTTATACGGTGTGCGAAAAAGCGGATCTTTACAGAGAAAGCCGCTCACATCGATGGTATCTAGTAATAGCAGTATATTCATATGTGAACATACAAGCCATAGGTATGTAGAGAATACTTTTCTAATACGTCGAATATTTTTTCATACAAAAGTTTTATTCATATACTTTGCAGGAAGTTTACCCTCAAACTTTATGTAGATTTCTATTTTCAGAATAATGTACCCAAAATGTTTATAAGAGCTGCTAATACCTAATTGATTGCAAAATTTGAAACTTATTTGCTCCCTTGCGAAACTCTAGCGTTCAATTAAAATTTGGTAACTTTTAACCTTGTTAGCAGAAGCTTGAACTTTTTAAATTCTCTTCGATTACATTACTTATACATATTCGTACCTACGCTTATAATTTTTTTATACCACTAATATTAAATTAAATAAATTTAGACAGGCAAAAATTCTTCAATTGTAATCTCTATTATACTCTTGGTCAATTCTGCTTAAATTTTAATTATTGTAATATCCTTTAAAGTGGAAAAGTTTTATTTTTGTAATAAAACAGGGGATCAAAATTTTGTTGTGTATTTCATAATAAAAACGACGCGTTGAAATCCGGGTAAAATTGCTTAAAAGGTATTTACTTTGTTTTCAAATTATACGTGTTGCAAAAAACTTTATCAAATTTTGTTTGTTCACAAACCCTCCTTATACACAGGATATTTCGCAATTAAATATTTATCCTGATAAAAAATTGGTAGGGAGAAAATTAAATTAAAACGTAACATCGAAAAGACGGAATTTATTTTATGGGGGCTGAAATGGGTTCTTAGAAAACAACGTAAATAAAATATCTCATCAAATTTAATTAAAGATGAGCTCACAAAATAAATACGTATGTATAATATATATGCCCACGAATGAGCATTTTTATCACTTTTAAAGTAAATTAAATTATAATAAAATAATTTTACAGTTGTTATCTAATGGTAGGTAGGCAAGTAACCTCCGAATTTAATTCGTCCTGCTTAAATGGCATAATTTATTAGTACTTTTGGGTAATTTCATTTTCATATCTTAATTGGAATCACACCTGCTCTAATTTTTTTCGTTCCTTAATTTCTTTTTTACTTCGCATTTTTATTTATTTACTAAAGCTGTTTCTTATCTCCAGACAAGGGCGCCATTACGCTTTTTCAGACATACATATCTTTTATCCATTTTACATGATTCATTATACAAATTCAGGGAAATTCTCTAAAAGTTCTTAAGAATAGTAACATTATTCTAGATGATCTGGAAAGGATCAAAAGTAGCGTCAAAGACTTTGGCGGTCGCTGTTCAAGGACAATTTTCAGGTATAAATGAAAAACTCATCCGCTCTAATTGCATTTCCAGCTTTATTTAACTAAAACTTACCTAACCATAAAATAATTATAATTAAAATGACCTTAGGCATAAACGGCGGCCTGCAAATGATTCTGATTAAAAACATTTGCGTTAAGAGATTTCTGCGTTAGTGAATATCAACGTCTAATTAGATACCTTCGCAGATACCATACGGACGAAATTGCACGAGTCTACTAGGTAATTATTTGCTTGCCAGAGGGCTAATTACCCTTTCGCCGAGCCGTCGTTGAAGGAACGATTACACTTTTAAAAACCTCACGACTTATATAAAAATAATTTTATGACGCAAAAGTAGCGGTCGTAAACCGGAAATAAACTTCAACAACGGTGACTACATTGTGTTCAAAATACATTGTGGAACTTGTTTTCAGGATTAGTAGGAACAGAAACATAAAAATATAACAGGGACGTACTCAAACCACTGATCAATAATTTAGTTAGCGGGTAAATGTTTCAGAAGACAATCCGGATCAGTTTAATAACCCTTAGCCAAATAAAAAACAAAACTATGAGAGAATCTTTCAATTTGTGAACAAAATTTCTGTATCAGCAAGCTTCAATCTTATCCGATTTGGATTAGTTAACTGCAATCAATGTCCTTTCCCCGGATTTGATGACTACGGGACATATTCTAATCAAATGTTCCAACATTAAGAAAAGCTTTCTCAAATTTTAGACAGAAAGGACGCTATTTAAATAATTTTGGTGGATAGATCAATATCGTTTAACGAATGTACCTACAATATACAATTAATTAATGTCCGTCCGACCTGAATTTCACCGGATTCGTTGATAGCCGGCCTTATTCTAATTCAATGTATAAACATTAGGAAAAGCTTTCTCAATTTTTCAACAAAAGGGGCGCTATTTAAATAATTTTTGTCGACAGATCCATTTCGTTTGAGTAGATGAATCATAATATACAATCAAACCAGCAGCAGAAGGCTTTAATCAATGTCCCTCCGACCTGAATTGCACCGGACTGGTGGATAACCGGCCTTATTCTAATTCAATGTGTAAACGTTAGGAAAGGCTTTCTCAATTTTTCAACAAAAGGGGCGCTATTTAAATATTTTTTATCGACAAATCAATTTCGCTTAAGTAGATGAATCATAATATACAATCAAACCAGCAGCAGAAGACTTCAATCAATGTCCCTCCGACCTGAATTGCACCGGACTCTTGGATAACCAGCCTATTCTAATCAAATGTGTCAACATTGAGAATTTCTGGATAAAATGGGCGCTATTTAATAATTACTTGTTGAATAATCAATGGGTTTAAAGTAGATGTGCCAAATACAATCCAATCTCGATCAGTCGGCTTCAATTACTACCCTTCCCAGCTTAATTGTGAACAACCATCCTTATTCTAGTAGGACGTTCCAACATTATAAGAGGTTCTTTAAACTTCTGGACAAAATGGATGCTATTTAAATATTTCCTGTTGACCAATCAATGTCTCTCGGCTTCAATCATTGATCGTCCGTGCTCGTTCTATCCGGATTCGTGTAAACCAGCCTTACTTCCACATACAATTCATATATAATGTAATATTCTTGCAAATTTTAGATAAAAGGGAATTATTACTCTCCACGTTTAAGAGAAATATTTGTTTATTTGTTAGGGGTTATTATAGAACGTAATCAAAATTCCTCGGACATCCCTTACTAGAAACCCATTCATTTAAACTTGTGCACCTAACAAAGTTAGGTTGATTTCAGTTTTGTTGTATACAAAACCGAATTTGCTGTTTCCATACAACAGGTCCGCCGGAATGCCGAGCTTATTTACATTGTTCTCGGGGAAACTAACATTCTAAAAACATAGGACTAGAAAGTTTGGAACTGTGTGCTGCGCGAATTTTCGTTATATATAGGTATAAGAGGTTCTTTAAATTTCTGGACAAAATGGATGCTATTTAAATATTTCCTGTTGACCAATCAATGTCTCTCGGCTTCAATCATTGATCGTCCGTGCTCGTTTTGTCCGGATTCGTGTAAAACAGCCTTACTTCCACATAGAATTTCTATATAATGTAATATTCTTGCAAATTTTAGATAAAAGGGAATCATTACTCTCCACGTTTAAGAAAAATATTTGTTTATTTGATAGGGGTATAGGTATAAATCTGGGTAAATAGCAAATTCCAAAAAAAGGGGGTTTAGAGTAACAAAAACTGGGTTACGTTTCACGAAAATATTTTATTAATCTCTACAAATTTGTTTCAACCCTTGCGGGTCATTGTCAAGAGCTACGAAGTTACTAAAGATGTAAATAGTGTACCAGACTTATATAAACGGATTACAGTAGGCAAGAAGAATTTTATGCAGGTAGGTAATGGTTATCTATTTGGAAAATCCAATAACAGCGGAGAATCCAATGTGAACATTTCAATTTGATTATTTACAATATTTTCATTATTATTAATGGCTTTCTTAATTTCCAGAGATTCAAGTAAACTCAATTTACGACCCTTTTGAGCAGAATGTACAAGTTCAATGGTGTTTAATTTTGTATCCGACTTCTTTAAACACCATCTAATTAAATTAAATATTATACCAATTTTAGTCAACAAAATTAATTTAAAAACTCTGTTAGTTAACAACAAAAATAAAACAAATTCAATAGATAAAAGTAGCGTGTACAAATTATACTGTAAAGATTGCACAGCCTTTTATTTGGGACAGACAGGTAGGGCCTAAAAACTCGTCTTAAATAACATGTGCTTGCCATTCAGAATAAAAAGAATAATACAGGAATAGCTCAACATTGCCTAGATTTCAAACATAATTTAGATATTAATTCAATTGAACTTGTACATTCTGCTCAAAAGGGTCGTAAATTGAGTTTACTTGAATCTCTGGAAATTAAGAAAGCCATTAATAATAATGAAAATATTGTAAATAATCAAATTGAAATGTTCACATTGGATTCTCCGCTGTTATTGGATTTTCCAAATAGATAACCGTTACCTACCTGCATAAAATTCTTCTTGCCTACTGTAATCCGTTTATATAAGTCTGGTACACTATTTACATCTTTAGTAACTTCGTAGCTCTTGACAATGACCCGCAAGGGTTGAAACAAATTTGTAGAGATTAATAAAATATTTTCGTGAAACGTAACCCAGTTTTTGTTACTCTAAACCCCCTTTTTTTGGTATTCAAAATGTTTCACAAAGAATGCGATACGCAATCTATTAACTATATTTTAAATAGCAAATTGATTCTTTTTGGTGTGCCACAACATCCATTATCAATTAAATAATTAACTATTTTGAACGTTTGTCTAATTCGTTATTGCAAATTCGAAACTCAAATAGCAAATTGTCGCTTTATGGAGTTTTCTATTAACTTTTATCGCTTACCGTATTTGTCGTCCATAAATATTATATATATTTTTATAAAGTGCCGTTTAAGTACAATTTTTTAAATGTTGGGTCGTTTTATATCATTTCCTTCCCTTGGGATGTTTACATATACACACAGTCATTTTTCTTCTTTTTAGAGGTGGTAGCAAAAAATAAACAGAGGCTGTTGTTCTGAAGAAACGAAGGAAGTTTCGACATTTCAAAGTTTCCTTTCTTTTGAATTTCGACTTGTCGGGTTGTGACAGCCGTTTTTCATCGCTAAGTTATTTTCCCCTTTGAGTATTTATTTTTTTTGTCATCCGCTCTGATCCCTTGCGAATAGGGAAGTTTTTTTCCATTCCAAAGAATTTATGTTCACAAAGTTATGTGACATTAATATTTCGTATTTACTCGTGTTCTCCCCAGGTGAAGCAGAACGTTCAACATACAAATCCCACGCAGATTTTAAATTAAACTTGTCTGTGTACTAATGCTATTCGACACACGATCCAACAGACTGTTTAATTAAAGGATTTTGCATGATTTATAAAATATGCGTATCAAAATATTTTCATACAAAAGAATGTACAGCCTGAAACCTCAACAAAACAATTATATAGAGAAGTTTTTAAAATGATGTAGGTATGTTTTATATCTGGAATAAAACACTCATAGAAATAAAGACCAAGATCTACAAACAATGTGCCAAACTAAGGTCTACGTTATAGTCTTGCCGTAGTCTTGTGGATCCTCATTACCATCGATCCCCTAAGGACAAGACCAAGACCAAGAAAAAGACTAAGGATTAATGTGCTAGACCAAGACTAATACTAAGACTATGACTATATTGTTATCGTGGTGTTCGAATTTCAAATGGGACTCTAAGATCAAAATGTATGGCTCAAATATGAGACCAAGACCAAGATAAAGAGCAAAGGCAATTTTACCAGACCAAGACTAATACTAAGACTATAATATTACCTTAGTGTTTGAATTTTAATAGACCAGGGTCGATAATTTTTGAAGGCTTCAGCACTGGTCTATAAATGAGATTCTAAGATCAAAACAAAAATATCAGACCAAGAACAAACGTAAGTGTAAGAATAAGTCTTAATCTTGCATTTGTTCATCACTATTCCTTTCTATTACATACAAATCTACATTGTATTATTGTAGCACTGAATTTCGATTAATGCAAATAAGCAAACTGAGGCGAATATTATTTGATTTGTGTTGAAGTGTGAAACTATCGTATCATGCACTGAGACGAACGTTTGATCTTGCATAAAACACGATTATGTCGAAATAATACCATGTTGTATTATCTTGCAAGACGCGTGAGCTCTTGCATGACAATCCTCGACGTATCATGGCACCAAATTGTACTCATGAAGGATATTACAATGTTATCTGTATCTATTATTCAGATTTTAGCTACCTAATATGATAAAGTAAATATAATTTGGTACGTAATGTTTAATTTTAAAATAGTAATTTATTTAAGTGTTTTTATATTAATATTATGGTATATTGTTAAAAATGTAATCCGGAGTTTATAAGTTGGTCTAAGTTATTATCTGATTTTATCGCCATTAAAACTGACTTCGGTATTCCGTAATATCAAAATAGGGAAGTATTAGAAGTTAGTATTAGTTATACTTTTTATGTGCGATTTTATGGCTTTTTTATGCGTAGATAATCTAATAAAACGCCAAAGCTATTATTTTTACTACTTTTTTACCATGTTTTTCAATTTCAAGTGAGAGGCCTTGGATCTATGTTTACTCAACTTATTTTGCATTAAACTATTCCCACATTGATGAAAAAAACTGATTTGTAATCAACTATTTTTTTTCTTGTGGTATATCAAAAAATTAAATTGTGAGAGAAAACTGCCATAGTTTGAATGTGAATTTATCTAAAAGTTAATTTTCCCTCAGAAAACTGATGTTGACTATAGAAAAATAAATTATTTCAAAGCACTTATGTATATATAAAATCTTCTATTTCTACTCCTAGTGCGGCTCTAACAAGTCTTTCATTTCTCCGAAAGCATTCTGGCATTCTATTTCGTATTTCGTCTCTCCTTGTATTTACTGATTTCCACACAGCCTTCCAGTTCTCCTACATTTTCCGATATTTCCTAATTGCTAATATTTTTATTTTCATAATTCTCCTAAAATACTTTATTTTTGAAGTTTCTTAGATAATGGAAATTGAATCTAGACAATGAGGTCTCTTATAACAATGATTTTGAAACTTAATTCACGATATAATTATGTACAGAGTGTTTTAAAATTGCAGACACCTCCATTCACAAATAATTCAAGATCTTTTTTCATTTCATCAAAGATCTTTTATTTATTTTTGTTGATACAACATTTTTGGAGGGCCCTGTATAAATGTTAAGAATTAACCGAATTCATCGGTTAGAGATATATAAGGCAGACGAATCATCCGGGCGAACAAAAATAATGAAAAAGCAAAGTGTGTGAAAAGACATTGCGTGTCAGCAGACCAAATGTATTGGATAAGAAAAATGGGGAATGAGTCTAAGTCAGCATTAAAGGACAGTAACCGACCAGATTAGTAGAACTAACGTTTTTGCTCACCGAATAACTGACGCCAATAAATAAGTTTCTTTAGGATCAAAAAAGGCTATTTCTATTTAACCATTATTATCTTATGTTAGTATCTAAATGCCACATAATAGCAGGTATTAATAAAAATAACTTGTTGAATTTTGGCACAGGTTAATATATGCTTAAATATAATAATGGACGTTTGTAATATTTGTCTGAAGTATTGATTTTTATGTGGTCCAAGAATTGTGAAAAAGACGACCATCAAGACCAATTCCAATTCTCAAGCAACAACTTTTGATAAACATGTCTACCCAGAAAAAAGTTGTAAATTATACGCGGTAGTCAGTGAACTTAGGTACATATGTGTCACGAATTTTGATGAAATGATCCTACTCACCTTCTAAATCGGATCCATTGTAGACAGTTTCCGTTTGTAACACAGGATAAATAGAGATAATTGGTGGGCACTAGCATGTGCAGTAACATAACCTCATGTTCCACAGAGAATACTCTGATGTTTTTGGAGGAGGATGTTTAATGGGATTTCGAATACGCCTGGTCACTCAGCAGGAAACAGCTTGTTAAAATCGAGTATTTTCACAACTGAGTTTCGTGTACCTATAGGTAGTACAAAACGAAAGGGAAACACCAATTACTTGCGATACTTGCACTACGAATGAATGTACGTATATAACTTCGCAACCAGCACAACGACGGACGGTTACAGACGATAACTGCTCTACTATGTTCATAGATGCACATACCGCTTCCTGTTTCCGGATTAAGCAGAAATAGGCAAGGGCGCAATTAAAGGAATTGGTAACCGAGACACAGCTCACTGGGCAACCAAAATCGTTCAATTTGAAATGCAAAGTAATTTTAAATCCCTTTTTTCCTTTCTTAAAAAGATTTTTTGTAAATCTATTTTCTATTTTGTAAATGCAAAATGCAACTGCGTAGTTCTCACTACATTCAAGTCGTATTGAGTTACATCTCATAACAATGTTCTTAAAATAGATTTTGTATTATTTAGTACCAAAGATTAAATATTCCTGGAACTTCGGTAATTTAATTTAACTGTATGTCTGTATCCAACATTTCTGCACATTATTTTTTTAGAAGATGAGACCAAATTGTCTAAAGTTGCTCAGAGTACAAAACCAAGAATAGGGAAGAATAACAAGCACAAGATTTAAATGCCAACGTGGAACCCATAATAATGCTCGAAAGAGGAAAACCAAAGCTAGATCAGTTTGTAGATACCAAGATATAAGATTATGATTAAGTCTACAGTAGAGGCAAAACCATAGTTAAATTCTAAAGTACAGTAGATAGATGACAAAAATCAACTTTTAAATGCTAAATTACAAGACCATGACTAGATTTATGGGATAAAGACCAAAATTAAGTTTTTAGATGCAAAATGCAAGGCCCTAAAGTAGGACGAAGACCAGAAGTGAGTTTTAAATTGCACAATTCAAAATCACGAGCAGATTTGTGGAAGGAAGGTCAGTACTAAACCTTTAGAACTGTGCCAAATTGTTTGGTGTATAGCATCAGAAATTTTATATGCTAAATTACCAAAAGACCACGAGTAGATTTATGAGAAGCAGTCGTTTAATGCCAAAAATGCTAGATCCTGTAAGGGACACAGTGGGTGAAGTAGATAAGTAGCAAAATGGAAGATCATAGGAAGGTTTAATAGAGGAAGACCAAAATCAAGTCTTTACATGTCAAAATGTGAGGCCATGATTTAATTTATGTAACGATAAAGACAAAAACCATGTTTCAATCGCCAAAATGTAAATCGGTACATCTACAGGTGGAAGAAGAGAAAAATTAGGTTTTAAATTTCACAAAGAAAGGCTTAGGTATGAAACGAGGGCTGATACCAAGTCTTTAGAAGTTAAAATCTACGACAACAATTAGGTCTTAAGTAAGAAGATAAGGAGAAGACCACAATCAACTTTCAAATACCAAAATGAAAGACCATAACTAGGTTTTTAAAAAAAAGACCAAAACTAACAATAAGTCTTTAGATGTCAAAATGTGAGACTATGATTTGGCCTACAGCAGGACGAAGACCAGAAGTAAGTTTTAAATTGCACAATCCAAAATCATGAGCAGATTTGTGGAAGCAAGGTCAGTACTAAACCTTTAGAACTATGCCAAATTATTTGGTGTATTGCATCGGAAATTTTATATGCTAAATTACCAAAAGACCACGAGTAGATTTATGAGAAGCAGTCGTTTAATGCCAAAAATGCTAGATCCTGTAAGAGACACAGTGGGTGAAGTAGATAAGTAGCAAAATGGAAGATCATAGGAAGGTTTAATAGAGGAAGACCAAAATCAAGTCTTTACATGTCAAAATGTGAGGCCATGATTTAATTTATGTAACGATAAAGACAAAAACCATGTTTCAATCGCCAAAATGTAAATCGGTACATCTACAGGTGGAAGAAGAGAAAAATTAGGTTTTAAATTTCACAAAGAAAGACTTAGGTATGAAACGAGGGCTGATACCAAGTCTTTAGAAGTTAAAATCTACGACAACAATTAGGTCTTAAGTAAGAAGATAAGGAGAAGACCACAATCAACTTTCAAATACCAAAATGAAAGATCATAACTAGGTTTTTAAAAAAAAGACCAAAACTAACAATAAGTCTTTAGATGTCAAAATGTGAGAATATGATTTGGCCTACAGCAGGACGAAGACCAGAAGTAAGTTTTAAATTGCACAATCCAAAATCATGAGCAGATTTGTGGAAGCAAGGTCAGTACTAAACCTTTAGAACTATGCCAAATTATTTGGTGTATTGCATCGGAAATTTTATATGCTAAATTACCAAAAGACCACGAGTAGATTTATGAGAAGCAGTCGTTTAATGCCAAAAATGCTAGATCCTGTAAGGGACACAGTGGGTGAAGTAGATAAGTAGCAAAATGGAAGATCATAGGAAGGTTTAATAGAGGAAGACCAAAATCAAGTCTTTACATGTCAAAATGTGAGGCCATGATTTAATTTATGTAACGATAAAGACAAAAACCATGTTTCAATCGCCAAAATGTAAATCGGTACATCTACAGGTGGAAGAAGAGAAAAATTAGGTTTTAAATTTCACAAAGAAAGACTTAGGTATGAAAGGAGGGCTAATACCAAGTCTTTAGAAGTTAAAATCTACGACCACAATTAGATCTTAAGTAAGAAGATAAGGAGAAGACCACAATCAACTTTCAAATACCAAAATAAGGGTTTTTAAAAGAAAGACCAAAACTAACAATAAGTCTTTAGATGTCTAAATGTGTGACCATGGTTTAATTTACAGAAAGAAGGAAGAGAAAAAGCTTGTTTTGAACGCCAAAATGCAAGACTACAATTAGGCCTACAGTAGGAAAAATGCGAAAATCAAGTTTTAAATTCTAAAATGCCAGACTTATCAAATGAAAACTGATGCCAACTTTTTAGACAGTGTGATTAAGTTTATTATAGGAGACAAATCACAGTAGAAAACGAAAACATTTGCATTGAATATATTAGACCAAGATCATCCATCGTTAGCCTACAAAAGCAAGATTCCTTTTAGGTTTCCAAATGCAAGATCAAGACCAGGTATCGAAATAAGATCGTTACAAGATCTGTATAAGATAAAGACCTATTCCATAGACAAACGCAAGTTTAGATCCACTAATGCACTTCCATAATAAGGCGTTGTTAGCAACCCTCCGCCCTATATCTATGCATCTAAGAAGTAATCGGTTTGCGAGCAAAACAAACATTAAGTTGATCGTACCATTTCCTCTTTGTGTATTCTCGTCAAATAAATTCTCTTATTTTTTGAAAAGTTTCCAATTAATTAATTTTAGTTTACTGAATAATTTATCGCTCAGATATATTACAGAAAGGGTATTTATTAGTCTTTGAAACAATTATTAAGATGAGATTAAGAGCTGATGCTTAAAATCTTTGAAGTATTCTTCGAATTAATATTATCTTTTAACGTTATTGCAGATACGTAAGTTTAGGGTTTGCGGCTTGCGGTGCCGACCCTTAGGATATCTCGGGTCATCGGGTAAGACATTTACGAACGCCCTCTCGCACTGAAAGGTCCCTTAAGGTTTCTGCTAATGAGGAACTCAAGTTGAAATATGTTCTAACCCTTAAACATGTGCCACGCGTTCTGCTTATCGATTTTTGTTACTTTTAAAATGTTCAAGGTAGAGGACGAAAGAAAATTTATATAAATATGTAGAAGAAATCACAAATAAATATATCCATTATTTTCTATTTAAAATTAAAATATCTCTACCAAATTTGGTGAATGCGCCAGGAAGACTTGAAGTCGGTCAATATCTCGAGGTATTATTTTCACCCTCTGTATACATAAATGCATCAATTATAACTTGATCTCATAAAGACGAAGTAAATTGCGAGGGTTGAATTAATTCAATAGTATATTAGGCCCCGTAGACGTCATCGATCCGTCGCGTCGTAGTCAATCTATGGATGGACTACTTCCTCGTAGTATCCAGTTACCTATTGCATTGTTCTCCTCAACAATTCACCTCGTTTCCGTTCCAAGGAAATCTGAACGAGTTGAACAATATCTTTGTTAGCTGACCCTAATGAGACTGCTCTCGATGTCGTCGCCGTATGCCACCGGCACTCCGCTGCGACTCGGAAATGGACCGTCTAACTTGATTAATGGAAAGTGTCTGTCTTGAAACCCTGATCGGGCGTCGTCGGTCTCATTAATATCATCAAACAAACGTCGAACCATTAAGACCCGTTAACGTCGTCCAGTGTGTAATAAGTAATGACGATGTTGGTGGGCGGATTTTTTGAAGGTCGAAACTTTGTTGCGTTATTAGACGTGTCTATACCGTACGATGCTATGGAGGGAAGATGTTTACAAAAAAGGGGCACTAGTGGCCCTGAAGTGACCACTTAGGTGTGTGGTTTTTGCGTTATAAAGAAATTCGAAATACTAACAACTAACGGTCTGCTGGGAAAGAATAAAGGCTCCGATTATCTCCACTTTTGTGGAAAATTGCTTCTGTTCTTAACATCGTTCCCCATATATTATCTACACATATACCCATATAATTTGATACTCTAACCAAAAATTAAGACAAATAAGAAAAAAATTTTCCAAACATAGAAGGTGACGGGGTGTAGTGGAAGAAACTCTTCAGCTTTCTTTAGAAATCGTGGAAATGGGTGGATGATGATAAGTAGGAAAAGAAGCACAAGGAGAACAAGATAAATGAAGATAACAGAAGACCTTAAGATTGTTTCTAGCTTTTGCTTACATCATAACGGACGATCTAAAAAAAAAATTTGTTGAAAAAATCGAAAGGGTAACAACGACCGATGTGTTGGGAACAAACAAATCCTACCATTATTCCTACATTAACAACTACTGTGGAAAATTGTCTCTGTTCTCAACATCGTTCCCCATATACTATCTACAAATATACCCACACAATTTGATACCCTCTCCAAAAATTAAGAAAAATAGGAGAAAATGTTTCCAAACATACAAGGTGACGGGGTGGAGTAGAAAAAACTCTTCAGCTTTCTTTAGAAATCGTGGAAATTGATGGGTGAAAACGATAAGAAGGAAAAGAAAAATGAGGAGAACAAGATAAATGAAGATAACCGAAGACTTAAGATTGTTTCTAGCTTTTGCTTACACCATAAAAACGATCCAAAAAAAAATTTTGTTGAAAAAACTCGAAAGGCTAACAACGACCGATGTGTTGGGAACGAACAAATCCTACAATTATTCCTACGTTAACAACTATTGTGGAAAATTGTCTGTGTTCTTAACATCGTTCCCCATATATTATCTACAAATATACCCACATAATTTGATACTCTCACCAAAAATTAAACAAAATTAGAGAAAATGTTGTCAAACATACAAGGTGACGGGGTGGAGTAGAAGAAACTCTTCAGCTTTCTTTAGAAATCGTGGAAATGGGTGAATGATGATAAGTAGGGAAAGAAACACGAGGAGAACAAGATAAATAAGGATAACAGAAAAGGTTCAGATTGTTTCCAGCTTTTGCTTACACCATAAAGAACGATCGAAAAAAAAATTTTGTTGAAGAAACTGGAAATACTAACAATGAACGATCTGCTGGGAAAGAACAAATTTTCCGATTATTCCCACGTTAACAATTTTTGGGGAAAATTGCTGCTTCGGTCCCAAACATTGTTCCCCATATACACATATAATTTGATATTCCAACCCAAAATTAAGATTAATCCTTTTCAGCTTCTTTTAGAAGTCTTACAATAGGGTAGAAGAGGATGAGTAAGAGAGAAAGTAGGAGTAGGACAACATGAATGAAGAAAAGAGCAAAAAAGTTATTGATTGAGTTAGTTACCAAGGAAAGCTCATCATAAAGACTTAGATCAATTCAGAGTCGAATAAGTATCGTCATGAATACTTAGTTATAATCTTACCAGCAGACAATGTCGCTCAGCGACAAATTATTAACCACAATGGAGCTAAAGTTTCACATAATTTGTTAAATAGTCGATATCTGTGGATATTTTTATTAATTATGTACCACTGTGCATGGATATGAACTCAAAACAGGATTTAATTACCTATATTCATTAGGTAACTATGAATATTTTTTGAAAAATTAAACTATTGAACAACACATCATCGGTAATTATGGCCGATCGATTACAATATCAGTTGAAATGTTCTTACTTTATATTCAAATGATAAACTGTTACGTACTTATGTATTTATTTTCGACGTCTCTGTGAACTCCTAACGATGTTAAAATGAATGATTTTCCTTTTCCCAACGATTTTAAAGCATAATGGCAGTGCATTTTAGCCACTCTGAACCTGAACAGTTCACAAACACAGTTATTACATTCAAAGTCGTTGATGTATTGTAAGCACGAGCGCTGAGGGAGTTTTGGTATGATGTTTACCATTTAAAACTGCATTTCACACGAGCATACCGCACGTAGGTAGGTGCATAGGTGCAATATTAAAGTTAACGAACGAAAGCTCCGTTGAAGTGGTGCTTTGAAGTTGTTTACATAAGCTTGGGCATCTCAAGCAACGTCGAAGTGCTTTAAGCGTGTGTGAACCGAATCCCCTTTAGGTATATGCTTTAATCCCTCCAATTTCATGTCTGTCCTGACCTTTTTGTGACGACAAGTAAGCCCTTTGAAATGGAGTCACGAAATTACGACAAATTTTAGGGATAATTTAAACGGGAACCACATATTATGGCAAGAGAGATCAGTTACTGCCTATTATTAAAATTTGCTCCTCGTGAATTCAATAATCTTCGCTGTACGTATATCATGAGCCACGTGCCTTGAGCACAGGAAAATTGGTACACATGGTTTCAAAAAAAGAAAGTGAGTGTCATTTGAAGTTTCTGAGAGGCATTACGCGTTGTTAAAAAGGCTTTAAGATTTTGGTTACCTTGTTTAGGTTAGTACTCAGGAAAAAATATTTTCAAATAAATATGGTTAAAAAAATTTACTCAACATTTGTACGAAAAAAAATGTGTAATTTCTATTTTAGTGAACATTTTGCTTAATTGTATGTACAACCAGGGATGGACTAAGGTGTCCAAGTATTTTTACTCAATTTTTTCGTTTACCAATTGGATGGTGTAGCGAGTAAGCGGAATTTTTATGTTGTCTTTTAATGATTTAATGTATTAAATATGTTATAAAATAGATAACACTTAAAAATCAATTACAAATATATATTAAAACTACTTGCCTAAATGATTATCAATTAGGAGCGTTGATAATGGCAGGGACCCTTAATAGGGCATTAGGGTGAATGATAACGGTAACCCGCTACACCACCCTAACCGTTCTGACTCGCTTGCTTAATCTTTTTCACCTCTACTCATTTGACTCGCTGACTCGATCTTTGTTTTTACCTTTTATTTCTTACTCACTTGTTCTTTTATAATGATCCACAAGTTCTGGTGGCGGTTTCCTGATCCGTATTAGCGTTGCATCGCGTAATAATAATAAATACAATTTCGTGACCCAGTTTCATGTGTAAAGTTTCAACAAACATATCTCGAAATATAATTTTTGTAAAATTTTGAGCACTATGTCACAATGGAGCTTTTGTGACTACTCAGTCGTGGTTCGTGGGCTATGAGATTCTGAACCACCTCTAGTTTCGATAAATGACAAGCCTACAAGATTCCGTAAAATGGCATGTGATGTGTCAATTAAAAAATCATTATCTGAGATTATGAGATCCATTGTTAGGACAAGCATTTCTGTATAGAGGTTAATACTGTAAATAACAGATAAATTGGCTTCGATGGAGATTCGAGAGATTAACCAGTTATACGTAATCGTTTTATTTTCCTCAAACGAGAAATAATTTTTGTTGTTTGCTTCATTAATAACCTTGTATCTAATAGAAAAGTTTGCACCGTTCGGGAACGTGAAAAGCCATTAGTTACTGATAAGAGTTTGTAAGTTGTTCGCTCCGGAAGAATTGTAAACCATTGTTTAGTAACAGTTCCCGATAATGCGATAATTTAATGACGTCAATTTGGAAGAGGGTGTAACAGCTTGCGTCTATCAACAATTCCGCTCAGTTTGGTTATCAACGAACGCGATGACGACGATTGGTTCGATAAGAGCGCGACGCGTCGGCAAAGTTCCCAACGCCACAGCTCACAGCGCCCATGCCTTTCAATTATTCCCATTAAACTGGAGACGAACCAGCGCAACGCCTCCGCACATCTCGTTCCCCTTAGTGTTTGCTTTTTCTGATTAATCAGAAACGGAGGGGCCTTAAATGTGTTTGTCAAATATACCGCGTAACATTATACTTTCTCTCAAACAACGGCTACGAATATTAATCGACGTTTTCAGGATAATTTTACGTTCCAAGTCAATAAATCGTAGCATGAAAAATAACTGACTTAACAAACTGACAAGAAAATTGTGACTGTTATCTCGTTTGTTTTTTGATACTTGGGGAGATGAATGGCTAAACTTTAAGGTTCACTCATAATTATTCATGATTTTATTTGTGGAAAACGGAACATAAAAATACATCTATGTCTAGGTTATTATTCGAGACAAGGGTTTCTTAACCTGAGATTATAGATCCCTGAGGGATCCATATCGTTAATACCGAGGTCTATGGTAGCCTCCTGATGGCTTTATTATTCATTGTCATCCTTCAGAGTCCAGGCTTGTGTACTAAAAAGCATCCCCTTTATTTCTTTTGTCCTACAATTTTATTCGAAAAGGATTTTTGAAATTTTGAAAGTGGTCCACAACTACAAAAATGTTAAAAAGTCTTGTCTGAACTTTTAAACTAGGGAGTATTAACCATTATCTTGACGAATGGTCGACACCACAGGCCAAAAAGTCACTGATCTTGAAGATAATCCACACTTTGACATCAGCTGTCAGTCATCTAAATTGTTAAATGTGGATTTTTTTTGCCTGCCAGCTATTTAACGAACCATTTTCGTGGTCATCTTGGCTAAGAGAAACGTAAATCTCTTTTGAGCTGAAGTTTTGAAGAGTAGTCACTAATCATTTCCCGTGATGAGATTCTTTAGAAAATGCACATCGTTGTACCTATCCTAATTTTGATGCAGCAGTTTAAAAAAACGGAAACCTTACACTTTGTTGGACTAAATTCCTTCAACAAATTTGCTCACCTTACCAAGTTTCTTCAGAGAATTGGCGGTTGTTGATTAACTTAATTTTTAAGCCTGACTGATGTCAAGAATTGCAGATTGTGTAAAATTTCAAAGTGTGTCTCTTATAGATTTCACCTTCAGGCTTGTATCATCTTCACCCGAAAAGTCCTGGAGGTAACCAAATGAAGAGGGTAAAGTGTAATAAGAATTTTATAGGGTGTTTGAAAACTTCCACTCTCCAATTTTTAGTAAGAATTGATAAGATATGGTGGGCCTCCCTCACTTAAGTGAAATTTGTTCTAGAATGAAATCGTAATTAAAAAAGGAAAGAAAATTAGAAAGATTCATTGACAAAATTAGAAAGTTGACGTGAAATTTCCAATGACCTCCCACTTCCTGGACCCATATTCGTTTTCAGTTTTTAAAATCACGCTTATTTTTACTGTTAGTAATACTTTGGGGACAAAGCCGGTCAAAAAATTTAAAAATTTCCAAATATCAAATAACAGATCGATTTCCGCATTTTGGTTTCCGATGATTTGAAATTCTGTCCCTAACATAACAAACAAAAAACATCGAGGAAATGGAAAAATCAGTTAGTTGACATGTGGACATTCGGTAAATAACCCGGCAGTGGATAAACATGTTCGTGAAATTTGAATGACACTACAATGCAAAAAATTAGACCAAACTGCGAACGCATTTGAATAATCGGAGCCAAAATCCGAAAAATAATAATTAGTCGCAAAAACAAAATATCGCCTCCATAAAATCTAGTTTGTAGATATAATAGCACATCGGAAATAAATTGGTGGTGGTGTTTTGATAATAAACAATTGTATATAATCGAAATTTACTTCTTAATTTATAGAGTTGTTGCTTATATTTAATTTTATTGTTAAGGGTGGGGGTTGATATTTGAATAAATTTAAGCGAAGTGAATACTGCTTAAATCTAATTGATTATTTAATAACAAATTGGTTATCACACTAATATTATAAAGGCGAAAGTTTGTGAGTGTAAATGTTTGTTACCTCTTCACGTCTAAACGGCTGGAGCGATTTTAATAAAATTTGGTATTGAGTTAGCTGACACCCTGGATTAACACATAGGCTACGTTTTACTGCGGGAAAATATCTTATTCCCATGAGAAAATCGATGAAAATGAATTCGCGGAATATTATAAATGCGAAAGTAACTCTGTCTGTATGCTACACAATCTCGCCTAAAATTTACTGAACTGATTTAAATAAAATTCGGTACAGAGATAGTTTAGAGGCTGAGAAAGGACACAGGCTACTTTTTAATGCGAAAAAAGGGTTTTAAGGGGTTGAAATAAGAAAGTTTATGCGGAAATTCCGTAATTTTTAAAGATAAAAGCTTGAAACTTATTTTTTAGGCTTTTAATTAGATATAAATAAATACGACATTCAATGTTTGTAAAAATTTTACCCTAAAGGGGATAAAATTAGCCAATGAAAGTTTTTGTGTAATGACGTCGTCCAAAAAACTTACGGCCCAAAAAATTAAAATATTAAGTGTAAAAAGTTATAGAGGTTTTGTTTATTTGGATCAATAAAAGTAGTTGAATACTAAGCTATATAAATTATTTTAAACAATAATTAAACTATATATATCTATAATATTATAAATGCGAAAGTAACTCTGTCTGTCTGTGTGTTACGCAATCACGCCCAAACTACTGAACCCATTCAAATGAGAATTTGGTACAGAGATAGATCAGTAGATATAAAGCTAGAGGCTTGAAACTTATTTTTTAGGCTTTTGATTGGATATAAATACAACATTTAAAGTTTGTAAAAATTTTACCCTAAAGGGGGAAAAAAATAAGGAATGAAAGTTTTTGTGTAATAATGTCGCCAAAAAGGCTTACGGCCCAGAAAATAAAAATATAGAAAAAATTAATTTTAAATGCTGCCGAAAGACACTATTCTACGCGGACGAAGTCGCGGGCATAGCTAGTCTTAAAATAATTATGACAAGGAAGTAAAAATCATCAAAGAAATAGCATTAAACAACAACAACAATAGTGTAATTTAGTAAATATATTTGTGAAATGTTTTTGTGCCTTTTACTACATTTTTCGGTATGTACAACTTTCACCAAGTAAATGCCAAATCAATTTCTTATTTAAAACAAAATTGTATTTTAATGACATTTTGTACTGATTGATTCTATATTCTTTTGATATTTTAACCTACTGTTTTTATTACTACTTCGTTCCTGCTTTCTTCTCCTACCATCACCTTATAAGTAAGTACTTAAAAAAAATTTGGGCTTGGACTCGATAATGATTTAAGTATAATCTTTAAGCTATTAAAGTTTTTAAATACTCTGCCATTGGCTCTGGGATACATAATTAAATCTCTACAGGTACAATAATTCAAAAAGTATTGTTTCACGAAAGTGAGCATCTGAGGGAAATGGCAATCAAAAGTGGCGTGTAATCAGATGAATCCTTTCGAATGTTGTGGGTAATTAAATTAAGAAATTAGGATGGCGAGAGAGCGGCCCAAACGGCTGTAATCTATTGAACGATTAATAACTGTTAGTTATACCTACGTAATATATTTGCGGGAGAAATTAATCTCCTTAACAACTAATATAACGTAAGTCAGTTTCAAATGCCACCACAGAAAAGCAATCTACCAACTGATTTATACTTGACTAGAATTTCAATAAGGTTCGCTAAGATTATTCACAGATAATGGTGAAAATGTCGAAACGGCCTATTAGGCACACACTGGATGTCAAATTAGAGCGATCGATTATCGCCTTGACATGATTAGTTATAACATTTAAAATTCAAAGCACGTTACACAATTTCGATTATAAAATTTAATCAGATCGATAATTTCAAAGTGACCCAGGTATATGCATAATATTTTGACAGCATATACGAATTAGAAAATAAAAGATACTGCGGACGGCGATCGATCTCGGTGGACCTTTAGGAACCATTCACACATTCAAATTTTCATGAACGTTTTATGACAATATGAGTCATAATAAAATATTTTAAAATGTATTACAAATCGAGTCTTTTGGTTCTTCTTTGATGACTAGGATTTAAGTTTTTTCTATACTTATATCAATTTAAAGACAGAAAGTAACTAAAGGATTATCGGAGCGAGTTTGAAAGAAACGGGGGAAAAAAAATTGTACTCCTATCGTGTAATGGCTGAATAAATGTAAGAAGGAAATGAAGTAATATCTAAGTGGTTCTGAGAGTAATTTAGTTGTCCGATCGAAAATCAAATCAAGCACATAAATTGCCGAGAACGCTAACGGTACATTCGTCGAAACAAATTAGGTACGAAGACGTTTGCTGAATTGATCCTTAAACGACCCTCTACTTTCATTATTTCTTCTGTGATATTGTAAAATATACATATATAAGTAGATATTTGAGTGTGTTTACAACAGTGAGCGTCTGAACAGAATTCTTGTTTTCGTCTTCAACCCGGTACTAATTTAGAAATGTACACGTGGCAATTAATATGTTTGTTCAGGACAATAAGTGACTCGGGAGATCCATCTAGATAGGTCCATTGGAAAAACAAAATTTAAATCTTCATATTGTTTCAAACTTAAGATAAGATTAAATGAAAGAATATTTGAAAGTTTCAACTATTTATTTGTTATCACTCGACCTGGTGGTTATTAACGAAGAGTAGTTACAAATACTTAGATACTTTTGTTCTATACGTATGGTTAAGACATTAATCTATCGCGAAGTATAAGTCCCACCTTTAATTAATATTCCCTTTTGTTCCCAGAGCCAGTCTAGGCGAGGATTGTTAAACCTGTCTAAGTAGAGTTAACACTTGCACAAAAGTTTGGTATGCAGATAGTTTTAACATTGTAGCCCGTCAGAGAGTGCTACTGGCAGAACTTCATGTTAGTTGTTAGTTACTAAACAGGCTCTTCTAATACTGAAAGGCGGCTCAACTTCTTCAAATCTTATCGTTTATAACGAACACATTTACACAGGAAGTTTGGAAACATCTCTTGTGCAAATATTGAAAACTTTATTATTAAAACCAACAAATATAAGAACGTAGGTACATTTATAAGACGTCAATTAATTACGTGTTTTAATTTAGACTCCTCCCTCCCGTGAAAATGTTTCCCCATCCCCTTATGTAACGTAATCTTCTTTCGACTCCGCTAATAATGAAGCCCGAGGGAGGGCTGGGGAAAATTCAAGACAGCCGTTATTCCACGTGAACGAACATAATCTGTTTTTTATTGAAAAACGGAAACAGGTTTGAATTATGAAAGCCCAGTCGTCTTAAATCAAAGTTATGATTTCGTTTTTGCATGGACTGAGAAGGGTCTATCGGAGTAATATGTAAATTAGAAATTTTATACACAATGTGCTGCGTACGAAGGAGACCTTTTATGGATTATTTTTCATGTATTATTCCGGCACATAAGTATCAAGCCGATAGCTTAAGTGCGGCAAAAAGCAATTATGTTTTGCAATTCATGGAACCCAAACGAAATATAAGTGTGCGGTGTTAAACCATGTGAGAAGCCCTTTGTGATATCAGCTTTTTAAGGGTCAGGACGTGTACAGAATTCAGGAAACATAATTGTAATGGAAGGAACGGAGAAGGGCTTCAACAATAATTTCTTACAACGAAGCATATCTAACGTCTTCCTTTTTTATTTGAGGAAATAATGGTTCTTTTCTTTTCTTTTTTTTTTTGAGAAAAATGGGCCTAGGAAGGAACTAATTTGTCAGCCCTATATAATTTTTTTTGTTTATTATCTCCTTCTCTGGTGTAATATTTGGTTTTTAGACAAAGTACCTGTTTTGCCCTTCCTTAATTCAAGAGCAGCGTAATGAACGAAAAAATTAGGCATTCGCCGAATTTTGTGGAAAAAGGAGTGGAGCAGGGTAATCGAGATAATTTCAACAATGTTATATTTCACATAATTTCACTGGAACCGTAACTGTAGTGTTACGTTTTGAAGCGAGACCAGTCATTCCTTACCTCTGGGTAAGGTCTCATTAATAATAATTATTCCCGCAAGCAGCCCTGCTTCACTGAGCGTTAACATTACCGTCAGTTTGTTAATTTCAACTACGCACATTATATATAGCAGTTTTAGACATTAATCCATGTATTAATAGAGGAAAATATTAAAGTTATAAAGATACAAACACTCATTCCGACCTGGACCTCCTGGAAGGCTGAAATGTATACATTTGGAGCTATTTACAGTAATAAATATGATAATCAAAAATGTTCATTGGCAATCTAGAAGACGATTGATGTTCTCGAAATCAGTAGAATATGTCAAATTAAACTACCCACTCATTAAAACCTTGCATGTTTAAAAATATCATTTGTTGCTGTTTGATTTTTCTTCAGAAATGTCCAGGCTCTGGTTTAAAACTATCATCATCACTGGTCTTCTTCTTGGTTAGATTTGAAGACGATTTATGTTCTTGTTAGACTGTAGATGCAGATTATCTCCAATTAAACTACTCACTCAATATGTGGCATGTTTAGGAAGAGACATTTATGTTTATGTCAAAATTCTGTTTGATTATTCTCAAAAATGCCCCCGATCTGCATCAATACCGAGATTCTCACCGGTCTTCGTCTCGAAGAATCAATCAACACATTGATATTTACTAAACTACTCACTCGATAAGACAAACATTGAAGGAGTCATTTGTAGTCACATAAAAAAATCGTGTTTGAGTTTTTTCAAAAATGTCCAAAATCTATTTCTTCTATTTACATTCTCGAACTCAACACATTCAGAATATTTAAACCAGGGTCACTGGCGATCACGTTAAAATTCTGTTTGATTTGCCTTCAAAAATATCCACCATCTGTTTCAACATTGTGGTCCTATCTAGTCTTTTTCTTGGTCAAGTCCTAAAGAATATTTATGTGTCAGCAATCGACAGATACAGGTAACATCAAAAAAATTATGTTTAAAGTTTTCTTCAAAAAATGTCCACAATCTAGTTCAAGATAAATATTCTACTGATCTTTTTCTACAACTCGGTAGATTAAATATAAAGAAACTACTTATTCAACAAATGGTATGTTTAAAAGAAGACATTTAGGGTTATTTCAAAATATTATTTGTGTTTTCTACAAAAATGTCCAAACTATGGTTTAAAACCAAAATTCTCACTGGTATTCTTTTAAGCAAAGACTTGACGATGATTTACATTCTCGAACTCAACACATTGAGTCTAATTAAACCACTTACTCGATATGTGGCATGTTAAGAAGGATTCATTTATGTTCATGTCAAAATTCTGCTTGAAATATATTCAAAAATATTCACGATCTGCATCAAGTAATGTATCCTCTCCGATCTTCTTGTTCTTCTTCGTCAAGTCATGAAGAATATTTACGTGCCAGCAATCAACAGATAGAGTCTAACTAAACTATTTACTCGAAAAGTGAAGGAGTCATTTGATATCAAAAAAAAATTGTTTGAATTTTCTTCGAAAATGTCCAGAATCTTCTTCAAGATAAATATTCTACTGATCTTCTTCTTGGTTGTATATTGAAGACAATTTACGTTCTACAACTCAGCAGATTAATTGTAAGTTTAATGAAACTACTCAATCAATAAGGGGCATGTTTAGAAGGGGCCATTAGTGGCCATGTCAAAATCCTCTTTGGTTTCTCTTTAAAAATGCCCAATATTTGCGAAAAGGCAAGACCAAGACCGAGACCGGACGAATTTGAGCAAACAAGACCGAGACCAAATTCTATCCGAGTCTTGGTCTTGGTCTTGCTTTGCTCATCACTAAAGTACTCCATAAATTAATAATTGATTTTAGACTATCTTTTTATGATTGAATAGTAATAAGCAATAACATCTTAATGAAAATTTTTTACAATTTGTGGATAGTGAACTTAGGTTTTAAAATGTTTGCCAAATGAAAACATGTTTACAAAATTTTTCGAAAAATGATCGTTAAGACCTTATTGCAAGACCAAGACTAAAACCAAGACCAGACGAAATTCAGCAAAACTAAGACCAAGACTGCGTAAAGACCTTGATCTTGACCAAGACTGAGTAAGCAAGAACGAGACCAAACCCAAGACTATTCGAGTCTTGGTCTTGGTCTTGCTTTACTCATCACTAGTTTTTCGTCAAAAATTTCCAAGATTTGATGAAAGACCAAGGTCCCTGTACGTCTTCATCTAGGTCAAATCTTGATGATAAATCGGCAAATTAAGTCTAATTAATCTAGTCACTCGACATCCAGTATGTTTAGAAAGAATCATGACGAGATCTTGAGACAACTCCTCAGTCTTTTGATGAAATATATCAACTGAAACTTTAATAGTTACGGTTTATATATAAGGAATTTTAAAACAGTTTTTCTTTTCCTTCTCTTATGAATACGGGTAAAGTTCCGAATAATGAAAGTCTTTGTAATCGTTTCGTTACTCCGAATTTAAATTATCCCATAGACGTACCATGGCAGGAATTGCTGCCGGTAATAGTATTAGTTCAAAGGTAAGTTTTGTCAGTAATAGGTCTGCTGGGAGCAACTAGACGGTTCATTAGCCGTGGTTAAAGCCAACCTAAAGTTAAACTCAAACGGAATATTTCGGACAATTAGGCATTAGTGCCCTTCGTGCATACACTACGAAGAGCACCAAAAACATCATCTCTATTCTGGTGAATTTACGTTTATAACACGGAGTACACGGTTTATGCCAACAATAAAAAGGCAGTTTACCGAAGAAGTGCTTTCAACACAAATTTCAAAAAGTTTTTCATAAGATAAATACATAGCAATGGCTTTTATTGTTATTAATTGCTGGAGTAATTTAAATACACTTTAAGAATAAGTTTCAAAAGAGTTAGTAAACTTTTTTCAATAGAATTACATTTATTGATATTATTGGGCAAGCAATGCCGACTCCTGCGCCATTTAGGGATGACATAGAAGAAAAGCTACTGTAATTGAGAATTGTCCTTCGAGATGGGCTATTAGGGAGTATTGAAGAAATAAATAGGACGTTTTTGATTCAATTAAAGATTTCTATCTAATTAATTGTTCAGTATTTTGTACCTTCGCAACGGAATTTAACAAATAATGTACAATACTCAAAGCAAATTATACAAACACTAGCAGCAATACCCTGCGTTGCCCGGGTAAAAATATATTACACGTTTGATGGAACATTCTAGAATATTGGCGAATTTAGAAATATCCAGAACATCCCATAATGATTAAAAACATTTTCTAACTTTTTTTAATATTCTGAAACATTCTTAAATGATCTTCAAGATTCTGGAACATTCTTGAACATTACCAAATCATTCTGTAATGTTATAATAAAACATTCTTTTACTTCTTAGAACATATTTCGAACTCCCTGTAAAATTCTAAAAAAATCTGCTTCATTCTCATCCCGACTCCGTGCTGTTTTCTGGGTGAGTAGTGACATCAGTAGACGCCTGGCGGGGATGACTAATCGGGTGATAATAATTGATCAGTTATCGACCACTGAGAGTTGAAGATTATTACAGTGCTAATATCGCTATTAAAAAATGGGAGTTTGTGATAGAAGGATGAAAATTAAGGGTTATATGTATTTTTTAATTCCAAATCATAAAAAAATAAAAATAAAAAATTTTGTCCAAAAAATAAAAAGTTAGGGGTGGACAACTCTTTTCACTTAGGGGTATGAAAAACAGATAATTCCCGATTCTCAGGTAGGTATATATTTGATTGAAAACTAAATATGCAAGCTTTAATCCACCTATCTAATATGTACCTACTTATGCAATAATTATTAATTTATTAACAGTACACGTATATAATAACCCATTAAACTTTTACATTAATTATCTTAGTTACTTGTGTTTCTATTATGTACATCTACACCTTATGTTCTTCCTCTAGCTAATTATTCAAACTAAATTAATTATAAACCTTTCCAACTTACAGGCCTACGTCAGTCCTATCATGGTTTTCCGTCACAAATTATTCTAAATACACGGGGTTGTCGTTTCCAACCTATTCTCTAGACGTATCACCAGACTGAAATAGAATATCGTTTTGGGTTTTAAAAAGTGGCCTACCGTTTCGTAATATTTTTAATCTTTAACGTCAACTTCGTTGTTTTAAATGGAACACGCTATGTTTTCTACTTTTTGGAGTTCTCATCAAAATTAAGGGTTATGTTGATAAAATAAACCTACCGTGATTCTCAACATTTTTTGAGTTATTTCATTACTTTCAAAATATTTTCTGTTTGTGGCATCCCCCATTATCTCGGTTATCTTAGAAACTAATTGATAATAATAAATTATTTTTGGACATCTTCTTAACGTTTTAGTATGGTACCAAAAAAATTATTGAGGGGTTAAAAAGTGTCCTCAATATCATAAATAAAAAAATTAAAAAAATTCGTCTTTTAAACAGTACCTCATATTTTTATTTACACTGTTACATAAATCGCTGAATCCTCAGTAAAAAGCTGTTAAGATTATGTGCATCTGAAATTGATATCTTGAGAGAAAATATCGCCCTTAGAGCGCCACTTTTTTTTTTATTTTTCTCCCAATTTGTTTTTTTTTCCGACTGAGGTAAATAAAATTAAATGACATGTCTCTCTAAGGGCGATATTTGCTATTTTGAAGTTTGGAACTAAATGGATAATAATTCTAACAATTTCTTTAATAATTATTGGTATTATCTAACTTAAATAAAATCATATATTAAAATAAAAAAATTGTATTATATCAGTTTTTTTTCAAGATATCAATTTTAGACGCACAATGTCTCAACAAGATATTGATGTAACAGTGGAAGAAAATATAGGGTGCTGTTTAAAAAAAAACATAATTGATTTGATTTTTGATTTATGATATTCTAGATACTTTTTAACCCGTTCATCAACTTTGTTTTGAATTTAAAGAAGTAATTTGCCGATGACACTTGGTGAAACATAATTAATTTTTTTTTTGTTTTTCTGTTATTATATTTGTTTTCAAATTTTTAATTGAATAAAAATAATTTATTAATATCAATTTATTTCGAAGATAATCGAGATAATGGAGGATGCTACAAACAAAAAATATTTTGAAAATAATGAAATAACTCACAAACTTTATATAACCAACACAATTTTGATGAGAATTCCGAAAATGTAGAGAAAATTGCGTGTTCCATTAACGTTTAGGGAATAGGTTGAAAACGATCACCCTGTATATTCATGTCAGAATTTGTAATTTACTATTAGCAATGTAATTAGAGGGTTTAAAATCTACCGAAAATTTAGAAGAAGCTTAGATGGAACCAATTCTGATTTTTAATACATTATAATAGATTTTAAGAAAAATAAGCCGACATGTTTTCTTTAACAAAATACTCAATTCAGTTGAATATTATTTTCTCTACTTTAATTAAATTTAAATCAATAGTAACGCCCTTAAAGGATAAGAACTTAAAGAAAAACGAGTTTGACTGACGGGTCGCCACTGTTAGAAATAAGTGAAAACGTTTTTAATTTATTAAAAAAATAAGTTGCTCATCTCTATACCCAATTTCTCAAATAATTTATTTATAAAACTTGACTTCCTTTAAAAAACAGTTAATTTTATGATAAGTTATCTTTTTGCAGTTAAATTATTTAAAGCAAAACCCTATAATATCCTCATTCTTTTGACGAATCACAGCAAAATGGGCTTTGTGTTTTTTAGATAAATCAACAATGTATCCGTAAATCTGGAAACGCTTCAGTCACGTTCCTTTCTTGTTTTCTGTTTTACATCAGAATGGAGCGGAAGGGTCTCGAGGACTCTTTTTCCACCATCTGTTTCCGATGACTTCTCAGTCGAGTGCTTTTTGCGAAACGTCTTTTTGACAATCCATTCGCAGGTTCTCGGAAAGAAAGATGTCACCAGGAGGACTTACTTCCGTTGATATAACCCAGTTCTAGCGACTCGTTTGATTAAACTTATCTTTCCATTGATAGCAAGGCGGATGATTAAAGGATTTTCACCTTTAACACTTTCCGTTCATGACTGGAATCTCATCGCAGATTCCATATACTTTCCAATATCAAGATATTGATCGGTCAGCGCATTTGAATTTACAAACTTAAGAGTAATAAATCATACTTCGACGAATAAGCGTTCTGGAAGAGGTAAAAGTAACGTTTCAAACAACTGGAGGTGATCTTAGTCGCGATATGCACTACCAGATGTACACTAACAGTAATAGAAAGAAGTATGTATTTCGGGTTTTTAAATCATAAAAGAAAAAAATATTCGCTTTATTACGTAGAATGTGTTAAAACGAAAAGGCGATGTCTTATGTTACCTCCTCTTCTTCTCCTTTTGAATTAAATTTGTTACTAACACAAAACAACTTTCATTTAGACAGAAAATTAACAAAGAGGTAAAGATGACAACCTAAGCCTGAAAAAACATTTAACTTTTGGATGTAAAGAAATTTAAACTGTGTTCCTTCCCTGAAAAGCCAATTTAAAAGGCCCCTATTTTTATCCTTAGCATCTTTTTATTCGAAGACCCTTATTTTGTTGGCTTAACACAGCCATAAAAGTTAAACAAAAAAAGATTAAGCCCAGTATTTGCGTGCTGGTTATTTAGATTTCGGCTGTTTTTAAATATGTAACTCCTGTTGTTGGCCTTTTGCTCAACTTGAATTTTTAATTATTTAATTAATTAATTAACTCTCTTCAGTTTTATCCGAAAACCGTAAAGGACCTTTGTGTTTTACTAAGCAGGTACAAGGTATACATGCAATGCCAATTATTTTAAACGAATTTCCACAAAACTTTTCCTGTTAATGAAACCTCCGAATGAATAAATCAATATTCAGGGGAATTAAAACAAATTTCGTTTGCATGTTATCCTTTACAATATTCCATTACCAAAAGGACCAAAGCAAACAATCGGACCCATTGTTTGTTTCAAAGGCCCTTTGTATAATCAAACAGAATATTATCTAGCCAACACAAGCACAATAATGTAGGAGGTATCATACGTATTGGATACGCTGTAGGTATTTGCAAACTTCTGCTCAGTCTAGTGAGTAACTTTGTTTATCTTACTTCCAAATATCATGTGTAGATAAACGTATCATGAATTTTTCCAAGAAAAGTTGAACACAAAATGGAAATCGGTTTAATATTTTCGATGTTTGGTCGACTGGGTAATTTTGATTTCAATTTTATTGTCTACAATAAAGAGAAGAAATAGCTCAAACAGGACACTCAATGTGGACGCCAGAGTTATATAATCTTTAAAGGTAAAAACAATTTTACATTTATGTGAAACACCTATAGCCGCGGGTAAACCGGATTGTTGGCGTGGCGATTGCATGCCATGGCGACGCTCGCCATGTGCGATTCTCTTCCCACTCGGTTCGACGGTGTCGTTTACTATTTAGTAAACTAGAAGATGGAAGTGAATTAATTATGATTGTTGTGTACATTTCACCTAAAAAAAATGAATGAGATTTCATTTTTACATAAGAAATTATTTCCGTACAGTCACAGAGGTTCAATAATTTTTAAAACCATTAAAGATAAACTACCATTGATTTTAGCTGGAGATTTCAATGGAAATTTTGCAAAAGATGAATCAATGCCATTAATTACGTTCTTCCAAAAAGAATTTCAATTACAAATTAACAACAATCAAAGAGAACCTACTACCAGATATGCAACAACAAAAAGATGTTGTATTTATTAGATGTCTTGATAATGTTATGCCCGAATACTTTTGTAACATACTTCAGTTATCCTCGACCAATTATCACAGTTATGCTGTCAGAGGCAACATCGAATATAACTATTACTGAAGTCACTGATTAAAAGAATTGAGTTGTCGCAACTTGAAATAACTTTTTGAATTTTTAATTTTTATATTTAATAAAAATAATTTATTAAATAAATAGTCATCGTTTTGTGGAAAAAATTCGTAATATTTGATTTTTTCATTATGCCATATTTAGTTCCTGTCGTAAAAATTGTCTTTCATGCATATAACTCGATGTTTCACATCTGCCAGGCGTCAGGTGACGGCTCATATTTTTTTTTATATCGCCATTTATTAGTTAATAATAGTCGCTCATAGTTCATATCATATCTGTTTAGATTTTAAAGATTAACTGATTGACTTACTATACGGGTGTTTTTCAAGTTGATGGGCTATTAGAAGCATATGAATT
Source organism: Agrilus mali (assembly GCA_029378335.1). Taxonomy (NCBI): domain Eukaryota; kingdom Metazoa; phylum Arthropoda; class Insecta; order Coleoptera; family Buprestidae; genus Agrilus; species Agrilus mali. The sequence goes on along the minus strand of CM055663.1, from coordinate 7,978,053 downwards.
AGTAGAAGGAATTCAATTCTGAAACTTGGGCTCATTTGGTTATTGTTTTTTGCCGCTTCTTTTAAAAATATTTTCAAGTTCGATTTACATCCGGTTATACCGGAAGTCGATACCAACTTTGTTATTTTAAATGGAATGGTATATTTTTTACGCTGAATTCGAATAAAACGTGTAATTCTAAGGTAAGTTTGATAACCAACTTGTACACCTATAACGATCGGTTTCTGAGTTATTTTAACTTATAGAAAAAAAATCGCTACCGCAACCCAAATTATAAAAAATCATAACTTCCACAAAATACGACTTCGAGTGTTGAAATTTTTACTAGTAATAGCTGAATATTAGTGCTAACGTCTTGACAAAATTGAATCAAATAATTTATATAGGGCGTTCAAAATAAAATTCTAAAATTGAAAAACTTCAAACACGAATTACCTCGTTTTTTCAAATGGCACCTACTATTTTTTATTTTTCAATCGATTCCTTTTTTTATCCTCTTTCGATCTATATGGATACTTCCTATTTTATAATAATAAGTAATAGTTCCAAACTATTCCAAAATTTTCAAATTAAATAGGAAGTATCCATATAGATCGAAAGAGGATAAAAAAAGGAATCGATTGAAAAATAAAAAATAGTAGGTGCAATTTGAAAAAACGAGGTAATTCGTGTTTGAAGTTTTTCAATTTTAGAATTTTATTTTGAACGCCCTGTATAAATTATTTAATTCAATTTTGTCAAGGCGTTAGCACTAATATTCAGCTATTACTAGTAAAAATTTCAACACTCTAAGTCGTATTTTGTGGAAGTTATGAATTTTTATAATTTGGATTGCGGTAGCGATTTTTTTTCTATAAGTTAAAATAACTCAGAAACCGATCGTTATAGGTGTACAAGTTGGTTATCAAACATACCTTAGAATTACACATTTTATTCGAATTCAGCGTAAAAAATATACCATTCCATTTAAAATAACAAAGTTGGTATCGACTTCCGGTATAACCGGATGTAAATCGAACTTGAAAATATTTTTAAAAGAAGCGGCATAACCAATAACCAAATGAGCCCAAGTTTCAGAATTGAATTCCTTCTACTAATTCATATACTTCTAATAGCCCAGCAACTTGAAAAACCCGTATACATATAGGTACTGTTTATATTTTTATCGAAGATCCTCGACCTTTTCCACAACACTATTCCTAAATCTTCATTATTGTTCAAATTCGCTAATAAAATATTCAAAATGCTCCTGTTTTTTTTAACTTTTTCTTTTTTTTTTAATTTAATAAACCATCAAAATATATATAATTAATTTATGTAATAATTATATCGATATTTACTCAAAAACTAATTGCAACTAGTGAAGTTATACATTCTTTGTGTACCCAAAGCCTCTTTGTGTTCTTTTATGCCTATTAAATGCCAACACACCTTCCTAAATAAAATATACTGATGTTTTTTGCCTCTTGTGTAAACGTGCCCTTTGAGCTTTTGATAGACCCTAAACATAAGATTATTTTTCAAAACAAATAACCGTCATGTTAAACACCCTCCCATTATATATCATCTGTAGGTACAATAAATTTCTGGATTTGTCAAAATCTTTTGATAAAATGCGATGTAGAAAATCGCATATGTTACCAACAATAAAGCTCGCGTTGTTATACGTACGTGTTGTTTACCATTCCCTTAAGTATGATGAATTTTTCTCTTTTTCCGTTTCATGTCTAAATAAGGTCTTTTTTAAACCGTAAAAATAGGTCAACATTTTTGTTATTATTTAATTTAAATCGGCATTTATTTAATCTTCATTTCAATGTTAAGCAAGTACTAACAAAATAATAAATAGATACAAGGGCCAAAATATGGAGACATCATTAAAACACAACTGATTTTATTCTTGCGCAGTTACACTACGTCAATTATTTTCAGTTCAGTTTTCAGTGCGATATTCATTTAATAAATTTGAACGTCCTTGTTTCAGAAGAATAGGCTTATTAACATCAAAATTACGAAAACTAATTAGGAACGACTGCAAATTACAATCATTAAAGTTTCATTCATTGAGTAATGCAATCAATTAAAATACCAGAAAGTTATCGACAATGTTTTTATTTCTGTTCTCAATTTATCGATATTTCTATTTTAAGAATCGTCTACGTTAAATAGTACATTGCTTTTAGTTGGACTGGGCGCCTTTTAAACCTTTTTGCGCGTAAAAGGTTAGGGGTTAGTGAACGAATCGCTTTTTAAAAATCCTTCATGGGTTGTATTTTCAAAATTTAGCCTCAAATACTTTCAAAAGGCTGAAATCGGTTTCAAAGTGCTTGAAGCCATTCCAAAGTGCATGAAGTCCCTTTAAAGTACTTGAAGCCACTATACAGTACTCGAAGACTTTTGAAGGTACTTTCAGTCCTCTAGTACTACGAGAGGGACTTCAAACGCTCTTTTAAGGTGCTTAAAGCTGCCCTAAAGTGCTCGTTACATCAAAAGAGCTTTTTGAATTCGGATATTACAATATACAAAAGGCCTACAAATCTTTTAATGTGCCTTAATTTACCTCAAACCCTCCTTGACCTTAGAGGTAATGCATTTCAAGCCCATTCGAGAAGAAGAAGTAAGGGCTTGTTAACGAATAAAGACCTTTATAGTTAGTATTTCAGAAAACGGCTTTAAACGCTATTTTAAAGTGCTTGAAACTATTTCAAAGTGCTTAAAGTCCTTTAAAAGCACTTGCAGTCCTCTCAAAATACTTAAGGTCATATAACTCTTTAAAATTGAATCTCATTAAAACCTTGATTTCAAAATATATTCAAGAGCTGCGAAAGCTTTTTGATAGATTTTAATTTAATTTAAATCCTCATGGACATAGAAGCATTACATTTCAAGCCCGTTCGCAAACAAGAAGTTGGGAAGTGTATGAATCCTTTTTAAAATTCATGAAGCCCTTTAAAGTGGTTTAAGCTCTTTTACAATGCTTGAAAACCTTTTAAAATTCTTTAACTACTTAATCTCAAAAACTGATAAGCTCCTGAATCTTTAAATTTGTAAAAGAAATTTGCCTATTTATAAATGAGCTTCAGCTTCAAAAAAAACTTTTAAGTTGATTAACCATGTCTACATTTACTTGATGGAAACTCATTATCACTTGTAAATAAAACTCAACGTTTGTTTCCACAGTTTATATATTTGTACTTGACAATTGTTTCGCCTTCTTAAGGCTTCTTCAGAAGTTAACTAACAAATGTAAGTACTTGTAAGTTAACTTCTGAAAAAGCCTTAAGAAGGCGAAACAATTGTCAAGTACAAATATATAAACTGTGGAAACAAACGTTAAGTTTTATTTACAAGTAAAACTTTTAAGGTTTTTCAGAAAGTTCAAAGCTCTTCAACCGTGTTTGAAAGCCTTTTAAAGTTCATATAGTAATCTAAGTCCTTTTACAGAGCATAATGCTCTTTATCTTTTTTAATTCAAATTGTAAAAGGAACTGATGAGTTCCTGAACCTTTAAATTTGTGAAAGAGTCGTTGAGGCTTATTAAACAAATTACCTCCTTATATTAGAGCTTCAGGATTTATATGTCAAAAAAAAGTTTCAAGCTTTTCCGGATAGCTCAAAGCTCTTCAAAAGTGTTTGGAAGCCTTTTAAAGTTCATAAAGTGCTGTAGGTTTCTTTTACAATGCATGACGCTCTTTATGTTTTTTAATTCAAATTGTAAAAGGAACTGATGAGTTCCTGAACCTTTAAATTTGTGAAAGAGTCGTTAAGGCTTATTAAACAAATTACCTCCTTATATTAGAGCTTCAGGATTTATAGGTCAAAAAAAAGTTTCAAGCTTTTCCGGGTAGCTCAAAGCACTTCAAAAGTGTTTGGAAGCCTTTTAAAGTTCATAAAGTGCTATAAGTTCTTTTACAATGCATGAAGCTCTATCTTTTTTAATTCAAATTGTAAAAGGAACTGATGAGTTCCTGAACCTTTAAATTTTTGAAAGAGTTGTTGAGGCTTATTAAACAAATTACCTCCTTATATTAGAGCTTCAGGATTTATATGTCAACAAAAAAAGTTTCAAGCTTTTCCGGATAGCTCAAAGCTATTCAAAAGTATTTGGAAGCCTTTTAAAGTTCATAAAGTGCTATAAGGTCTTTTACAATGCATGAAGCTCTTTATCTTTTTTAATTCAAATTGTAAAAAGAACTGATGAGTTCCTGAACCTTTAAATTTGTGAAAGAGTTGTTGAGGCTTATTAAACAAATTACCTCCTTATATTAGAGCTTCAGGATTTATATGTCAACAAAAAAAGTTTCAAGCTTTTCCGGATAGCTTAAAGCTCTTCAACAGTGTTTGAAAGCCTTTTAAAGTTCATAAAGTGCAGTAAGTCCATTTACAATACATGAAGTTTTTTATTTTATCAAATTCAAATTACAAAAAGAACTTATAAGCCCTTGAATTTTTAAATTTACGAAAGAGTTGTTGGGGCTTGGTAAACAAATTACTGAGTTATAAAAGAACTTCAGAATTTATATTTCAAAAAAAGAGGCTTCAAGATCTTTCAAAATATTTAAAACTCTAAAAGTATTTTTAAAATGCTTGCTTAAAGTTCATAGATCATGAAATCCTTTCAAAGTACTTGAAGACTTAAAACCCTCTTTTTTTAAATTGTAATTATAAATGCATACTTATAGTAATTTGTTTTAAGCCTTTTAACATATTTGAGACTTGTCTGATTTAAGCTTCCATGGCTGAAGTTTTTGGATTTTAAAATGAGATTGAGACTTTAAAGACCAAAGCACTGACTTCTATCATGATTCAGTAATCAACAAAGGATGTTTGGAGAATCATTGCGCATCTCTGTTAAAAACATCCTCGTAGATATTTTCTGAGCATTTTTTGCTTAATCTCTGCAGATGGCATATACAACGCCGCTGCCTGTCTACTCTTAGCAGTTTTCATCCGCATTTGAAAAGATGGTATCGCAAACAACCCTTGTTGTCATTGAAAACCGCTATGGGTACGTTTTTAAGTAAATAAAAATAGCAACATCACATTAAAAACTTCGACCAATAGAATTTACTCGTTTGTCGAGTTTTATTGATTTTTTAAAGTTTCTTATGCTTATTTTCATTGCATTGTTGTATCTACTATCTTTGTAGCCATATTGTGATACAAGTTCCCTTATACACACTTATATGCAAGGTTGATATTGTTCACAGTTACAGAACAGTAAAACTGACTTTATTTTTGCAAGACTCATTAATTTTTATGAGAAGCAGTTACGTAAATAAGAAATTCTAGTTGAGAATTGTTTGTTTTTGCGGAAGTATAACGGCACACTCTACTTTTACGTACGTATAACTTATAATTTGTTCCTAAAATACACTCTACTAGAAAATACCAAGTGGTTATTTCTTCTGTGCGTGCCACTCATAAATTTTTCCTTTAATAAACTTTATCACGCTTATGTTCTTATGTTATACTAAATATGAATAAGCTTAACGCTTTTCACAAACTACCGGGTTTTCATTTGTAGTTTGTAGTAAATATCTAACTAAAAGTTATATTTAGATACGATAAATAAATATTTGTTATGTACTATTATGAAAACCATTCGGACCATTTATTTAACATTATGCAAATTTTAAACAACAAACTATGTTCCTATTTCACTTGCTTTGGGATTCCTTACCACCAAATGAAAATAGAACTGTTTTGTTGCCCTTCTTTCTTTCTATCACGAACTTTTTTCTTTTAGATGTCGTGTTCGTGTCTATGGTATCTAAGGCACTTTCCAAAGGCAGTTTTGCATTTTATTTATTTTATAACATTCTGTTAAAATTTACAAAAAAAAGCAATGGCCTTTTGTATATGTGATACCTTCCAAAAGTAAAAACGTAGATTGGAAACAACAAAAACTTTGTTTCGTTTAACTCTCTTTGACACGTCTAAAGAGTAGTGTGGAGGCGTTAACACTTTTGTTTTACACAAACAGTCTCGTTTCCTGTCTTTTTTTTAAATAACCCCTATGTCGTCAGGAAAGTCCTTTTTACTGTCAATTCGTTGCCTAACAAAAGACAAAAGGGCTTTTAGTACAACTCACGCTACTTCGATTATTCTTTCATTTCCTGTCGTTATTTCAACTTAAGTTGGCCAGTAAAGCACCACTTATTGAACACTCTTGGTGTGCAAGAACAAAAAACTAAAAACAAAAAGTCAACGAACCACTCAATTGTATTGTTTGTACGTACAGTTAAACCCGTTTATAACGACAACATACCGGCTATATTGACCAAAATGAAAGGTACCGGCTGAAGGCTATGTATTATAACATCACCGGTTGTTACGACCAAATATGAGTAGTCCCTTCGATGTCGTTGTAACCGATTTTGACTGTATAACAGGAGGAGAACACGCTTAGGAGGTTTTGTAAAAATACTGATGGATTGACCTCGTGCTCGTTTAGGTGCTTCTTCTCCAGATTTTGCAACATTGAATTGATACAATGCATTGAGGAATAGAACAAAATAATTAAAGCTAAATTCAATTATGTTATGGGCACATTTCAGAACATTAAAGGTTTCAGTTTTCTAATAATTTAAACCGAGCGGCATGGTTTAGTGGTCTAGATCGTTGCTTAGCATTCGGAAGGTCACCGGTTCGATTCCGGGGCAGACTACTCTGGTCCAAGTTTTTCTGTGGTTTCCTATGATCATTTCGGCAAATCCTTGGGTAGTGATATTCCACAGATAGTCTTTCACTTCTCTTCTGTCTTCATTTCGCCCGTCTGATCTTTCTTCCCCCACACCACCACCCACCCATTCCCACGATTTCTTAAGGAGGCTGAAGAGGGCCTTCCGCCCAACCCCTTCGACTTTGCACAAGAGTGTAGGTCGGGGGGGACAACCCGCCCACCAACTTGGTGGGAATGAAACACCCAAAAGTTTTTTTTTTTTTTAAATAATTTAAAATAGGATGGTCGATTGTGAACAGAACAATAACTTAAATATTAGGTACATATTTTTATTACTGGTAAAAGCACTTACTTAAATTGAAAAAAGTTTTGAATCTGTAACATGTAGTTCAGAAAATAATGGGGCACTTTATTTCCATACCTGCCTAATAAAAAAGTTCCTCATAAATTATTATCTCCGGATACTAAGAACCTACTACATTTTTAGGGTTCTACACCCCAAAGCGCAAAGGTCGAACACAACGTTCATGTTAAGTATATTTGTTTCACAAACAGACGCATTTGTCATAATAGTAATAGGTATGAAAATTCTATCTCATATTTATGAATTATATTGACTATTATCTATGGGTTTTTTATCTTCTAGACTTATAGGTACGTCTATATAAGCAATTTTATTGGAAAAGTTATATCAGGGCTCAATACGTCACACATCCATTCAATAGGCGTGAAAGTATGTCATGTATATTTGTCTTTATTTTCTGATCGAAAAGCTTTCCCTCGAATCGAGTGTCGGGAAATGAGAAATAGTCGAGGGCCGAAGGACACAAGACATACTCACATAAATACAAACATCGATAAGCCTGAATACATTTATTTTTTCTTTCAACAAGTAGATACATACATAGATAGATAAATATATACTAGCAATAAATCGAACTTTGCTAATGTTACGAAAATATTGATTCGAAGGAACCGTTGTGCTGTTGAGAAGCAGGGTGAAATCTATTTTTTTCAGCAAGTCTTATTGGAAAAGTATTGGTCAGAATACTTTTTATTCTTTTATAAGTATAACCACTTATTTTAACATTAATGTCTTGAGGTTTTAAATCAAAATGAACATTTTATACACAAATACTTATCTTAATAATGTTCGACAAAACATTTTTTTTTTATTAAAACAAGGGTCGGAAAGAATAGGTATGGTATGTGGTTAACATTTTTATGACGGTTTCGTGTGTTATTTCTTATACAAAACCTATGCTGTTAACAGTGGATAAATGTAAATCTAGATTTTTTACCACGGTCGTTATTTAAATTTCTTTTTTTATCGGCAGAACGATATGGTTCAAACGAATCAGCTAATGTAGCATGTTAGATCATGAATAATGTATGAATCTAATAATTACTTCTATATTTGCGATTTTCTGCAAAGTCACTTAAGAACGTATCGGGCTTAGTTGTATAAAGGAAAAAATATGCTCAAATCGTGATCGGAATTTTAATTTTCCTTCTTGCTACTAAAAAAATGTTCTGTCACGGAAATGTGCAAAAAATTGTAATCCGAGGTTCATAAAATAAATGGGTCGCTTTATTACCCATATTAAAAACGTCTCGACTAAAATATGGTGTCTGGGTAACAAGCTTTAAAATCTTCAGGACGCACAAATTATCAAAAACCATAAGATTCTAAAACTGTGTGTCGACAGTGGTTTGTCAGTTAATAACTGAGTATTAATTTTATGATTCTAATAATTCCACTCCCTAAACATCCAATTGAACCGTTATATCTAGAGGAAATAGTTTTATTAACAAAAAGTTATTTACAAGCAAAAACAGAAACATAAATCAGCATCAATTCTGATACCTACTTACAAAGAACAATTACAAAAGTCAGAAAAAACCAATTGCTTCCATTAAAAATAAGCATAAAGTCTCTTCAAACCCGCCCAAATACAAATCCCTTAAAACTTCCCATCTCTGTCTCTTCACTTTCACTTTTCCCTTAATGCGCTCAGTCTAGCCCACCTCCTTACTCATTCAACAATTCTAGACATTCTTCCATCGACCTTTATCCCTCACATTCCCCCGATATACTACCTCCCTATCACACAACCTATATACTAAAATTTACATCCTCTGCATTCGTTCTCTCTCAATCTGTGCACAAAAATTCCTTCAGCCCGTACATCTGGATTCCTTTATTTTCCTTAAGTCATCCCCTGGTTATTTCCTTACATCTTATTCTCGCCATTTCCCATACGTTATCACCTTGTCTTCTTCCCTCCACCATCTGCACCTGATTATTTTTTAACACTCTAAGCGTTTTTTCCCTCTCCATGTCATCTATTTTTCCAACCTATATTAAGAACTTTTTTCTTCAAATTTCCTTTCTTACATCCTTTCCAATTTCCCCAGTTTGTCCTCATACTTTACCACCCTTTTAAGCGTCCATTATATTAAATATATAATACATAATATTATATATCACATGATCAATAATTTATGCCAAAACCGTCCATCAAATAAATATTTATATGAATGTCAACTCGGTCGTTATTTTGATCGTAAAAGCACTGCTACGAAAAGAAGTATCAGGAGAACATAACATGATGTAGGTATCCTAACTATTTTAGTTCAAGAACTAGGTGTAAGGAGATGCAAGCACCGGGTCATTTTTTACTTACTAGGGGTTTAATAATTCTACTTTTATGGTGATAATCTCTCAGTAATAATAATTTTGGATGTAAATATCTATAATATAACGCGAAATGAAATTTGTTAGTCTCATTATTTTTGCACAACATTGTCAGGTCGTCCTTGCACACATTACCTCCTCTATACATATAAGATACAATTCTTCTGTAACAATTTGCCGGTCACCGTCAAAGCTTCAACCGAAAAGCATTTCTAATAAGTAGCCAGGATCTGACTCTTTGATATATAAGACAAAATGTAGTTGTCAAAGAAGTGGGTAAGTAGAAAATGTACTTATCGTTAGAGGAAGTTACCAAATGGCTTCTAATATTACTTAATTGAAGTCCGATCTACAAAAGAAGAACTTACTGCAACCCAAAGTAAATGTACAAGTGCAAAACGAGAATAACAAATTTAATTTTTTATAGGTACCTAGCATAATAATAAAGTCCTTCAAACAAAATCATTTGGTAACTTATGTACCTACCTATTAAATAGTAGCACAAAAAAATATGTACGAAGAGCCAAATCAGAGGGATAAAGAAGGTGTTGAAGGAGTTGGTTGCAAAGTTTATACGATTTTGATGCATTAAATCCACAACAAAGCTATTAATATTTACATTAATTCATACACATATTATCAAGAAATTTGAGTTGCTTTAATATTTCAAGGGGAAAATCTTTCGATATGGGTCGTGCATTTAGGGATATAATCGTCCTCACTTTAGAACAAATGGAGGTATCATGTAAGAGAGACATATTAGGTAGGTACCTTGTATAAAATGGCTTTGATGTTAGGGAAGTAGATACTGTCACATCCATACAGGAATTATAACTTTACGTTCACTATTACTACGGCGTGAATTAAGAAGTTGAAACGTGACCTAAATTTGTGACTTTAGATACGCTTTCAACATTTAATTCCATTCATTATCATTTCAGGGTGGACCTTTGATCACGCTTTAAATTTCGAGCGCAGTTTCGACTAGTGATACTTATATATAAACTTCATAAATCATAAGCTACATTGTATTTATGTACAGTCATAGAGGTTTACAACTGGTAAGTGATGTCTTAAAATAAGGGCAAAGAAATGAAAAAAAAAGGTAAGTTTTATAATTCATATACACTTTGTCCTTTCTGTTATTTTGGCGGTCGCCACTGTTCACTGATTGAGGCAAGTTCGTTCTAAAGCCAGGCTAGACAGCACTATATGGTACACATAACTATTGATATATATATATATAGGGTGACAAAAAAATACCTGAGTTAATTAAAATAGTGGAGCAGTATAGCAATACCGTACAAACAAATAAACCAACATAAATAAGCCAACAATAACTTTTATTTAATCAATAACAATAAATTAGAACAAGAAGATTTACAGTAAATGCGCACAATTGCCTCCGTGGACTTCAATACAATTTCCAAGCCGCTTTAGAAAATTGCCCACGATGGTCGCACAATGGTCCACCGTGATTTCGTGCCAAGCACGCGTCAGAGCCGTATTGAGTGCTTCCACTGTGGCGTATCGTATTTCCGAGACTTTTTGCTCCAGGATGGCCTAGACGACGTATATTAAGCTAGCACGACAAACTTATTTTTCCGATTTCTGACGCACTATAATTTGTCGCTTATTTGTTACCAAATTCAAAAATTTGTCGCTCGTGCCGTTTAGCCATAATCAGCGAGTTTTGCTAGCTTGATATCAAGCTAACACTAGATAGACATTGCGTATCTCGAAAAGGGAATGTAGGATATTACTGTAAAGACCATAATTTGTCGCCTAAAGATGACACATTCAACGAATTTGTCGTTAGTCATATCTCTAGCTGATAAGCGAAAAACTGCTGGAAAACCATCCAACTGGCACCACATATGGCATACTACTGTAAGGACCATTATTTGTCGCTAATTTGTTGTTGAAAGGTAACAAATTCAACGAATTTGTCGCAAGTCTTATCTCCAACTGATAAGCAAAAAATTGCTGGAAAGCCATGAAACTCTCAAAAGGCAACGTGTAGCCCAAATTGGGGAAAACAGGGAAAACCTAATTTAAAAAATTTAGTAAATAAATCCGATCTCTTAAAACGAATGTAACAAAGAACTCCTTGATTAATTGTTATATGAAGATTGCATAAAAAAGTAATGACTGCGAGATACTTTCTTATAGACGCCGTATCTAAGATGACTTTCTTGTTTCGTATTCGCCAATTACTGTTTACATTTATGCTTTTCATTCGGCTGTCGTCGAATCATATTAATCGAAAATGTAACGAAACAAAAAATAAACGACATAGGTACTTCGTTATCCCATTACAACAAATGTATGTATATTAAAATCAGCTGTTCTCAAACTATTTACTAATAACGACTCTAATAAAATCTAATAAGGCTTTTTGAGAGAAATCTATTTTACTTATGACCAAAAGCTTAGGATCGACACACAATGCAACAATGAAAGTTATTTTATTCCTAAACATTTATTTCCCGTAAATACATATAGGTAAACAGCTAAAAACGACTTAACACTAAGAAAAAAACTTCTTATATAAACAATATCGATACTTGTAGTGCCAGCTAGTTATTAAATCGGTATATCAGTTGATTGTGACTGAACGGCTTGGAGACTAATTTTTCGATTTGGTAGAAACAAATTAGATGAATTTTCGCCACAAATTTTGGTCTTCACAGGATGTTTCTACTATATTTCTATTTTGAAATATGCCATATGTAATGTCAGCTTATCAGCTGGAGATAAGACTAGCGACAAATTCGTTGAATGTGTCATCTTTCAGCGACAAATTAACGACAAATTATGGTCTTTGCAGTAATATCCTACGACATTAATTTCCTTTTCAAGAAACGCTAAACAGCCTAAGCGACAAATTTTTAGATTTGGTAACAAATTAGCCACAAATTATAGTGCGTCAGAAATCGGAAAAATAACTTTGTCGTGCTAGCTTGATGTACGTGCCTAATAGACGGAGTAGTCCATCGGGTTGAGATCCGGCGAATTCGGAAAACGTTCTTGCCCCAAAAGCCAGGAAAAGCCCTTCTCATACGGCGATTGTTAAATTGGCCGAATGCACCAGCGCTTAGTCTTGCTGAAGCACGAATCCTTTTGGACCAAAGTGTTGCGTCGCCCACGGGTCCACAACGTCACGAAGGACTCTCTGCTGGTAGCTGGCGGCGTCGATCTTGACGTTTCGTTCAATGAAGACAATGCTTTTTCCCGGCTTTTGGGACTAGAACGTTTGGCCGCCGAATTCGCCGGAGCTCAACCCGATGGACTACTCCGTCTAGGCCATCCTTTGGAGCAAAAATTCTCGGGAATACGATACGCCACTGTGGAAGCACTCTAAACCGCTCTGACGCGTGCTTGGGACGAAATTACGGTGAACCATTGTGCGACCATCGTGGGCAATTTTCGGAAGCGGCTTGGAAAATGTATTGAAGCCCAAGGAGGCAATTTTGAGCATTAACTGTAAATCTTCTTGTTACTGTTCACTTACTTGTGTTGGTCAATTTATTTATAAATTCCGAGTATTTTTTTGTCACCCTGTACGTATTTGCCGAATGGAAATTTCTAAAGTAACAATACCAAACCACCAAAATATACAATTAGGTATTAGATTTAATTCTTTTTGCCAAATTTTCTAGCTGTTGGAGCTCTACATCTAGGTCTGCACCGTTCAGATTTGTTATGGCCATTAAGTCGTTAACCAGAGAAAAATTCTCGTAGAAGTATTTAATTCAGAAGTTGCTGGTAGCTGGGGCAGTTTACAAATGTGGCTGTTATTCGTTATAAATCACGCTACAAGAACAGCTGTATCTGACGTGCCCGTGGTAATACATCATTCCAGGAACGAATTTATTGTGGTGCCGTTCTTAAATACCAACATACAGTCGTGAATATACCTTTTAGAACTGTTGGCAGAAAGATGTGGCGTACGTTGTACAAGGGACGTCAGTTTAAAACCCGTTGCCTTCACACTAAATCACTGAAATGAAGTAAACGGGTGGTTTGGACGGGGAGAATGTAACTGAGAAGCGACTACAGGCCTGTCACGTTTAAAGCGATTAAAGGTAAAACTCATCGGGGGAAATGAACAAGACTTCTAATTAAGTACACCACGAGAAGAAAATACACTTGATTACATTCTAGAATATTATAGAAAACATATGTTGCAATAACTCGCAATTCAATTGTACAATTGATCCAGCAGCTGTCCATTAATGGATGCCTTTCTGTCCGAAATGGGCCTGTAATGTGAGCCATTGACATAAAACGGCAAATGACGACTTGGATTGGATATTAGATATTTTTTATCGGTCAATAGAAAATAAAAACTAACGGAAAACTCACATTAAACCCCTTAATAATTGCAGAAGGATGTTTATTATGAAGAAAGAAAGTCTGTGTTTACTTATTGGGAGTATTAACATAGGTTTTTTAATTACGTTTGTTTCCTGTTTAGTTACCCAATTTTTTACGAATAGTATAATTGATATACCTACTTACTTACATAAATAAAGGTTTTAAAAAGAAATTATCAACAGAAGTAGGTACCTATAAGTTGGAGTACATAGTTACCTGTAAATATCTAAATATAACACAAAAAGTTTTGTTATTCTTTCGATAATGATGTCATTAAAAATAAATTCTTAAGTATCGATAAGTAGTTTATATAGTTTATAATAAGGGATGTTAACAATTATTCAATAATTTCATCGTTTCTATATTTTTCTTTTCAGTTTAACAATATCAATGAAATTAAAAGTAAGTAAGTGTCTATTGATGAGTCCTAACGGAATTCTTTCAAATGTATCACAAAAGTTAATATATAATTTAAAACAAGAGGAAATATATGTATGAATCCTTCATATTTTATTACGTATTTAATAAAGACGTTGCTGTTCATATATTGTCTACCAATTAATCATATTAATTGTTTGAACCAATAAACAAAGTGGCTTCTCTTAATTAAAAGTCGATCTGGCAAGTGCTGCTCTTTACCACAAATTCTTGAACCAAATGGAAAACTAGCGCCAAACGATTTATGTTCTCCTGATACTTACTTTCGTTAAGGAATCTTTTGATTGAAAATTACGTAGTGAAATCAAAAATGTATCAGTATGTATGTTACCATACACAAAATTGAAATAAAATTCGTTCGAATAAACACTGAACTACTTAATATATGTATATAATATTTATGTATATAAAAAAATGAACTATAAGACTGGCACTCAATTTAGAAACTTTAAATTTTGCATAAACGTTCCATATACAGTGCAGATAATCTTTTTTTTTTTTTAATTCAAATCCTCAATGGGTAAAAAGGAGGCTCAAAGTTTGATATACAGATCAAGTCAGAGCCCAAATCGCTGAATAGAGAAGTTTCAAATTTTGTACAAAGATTCCCTTTAGAATATTATCACCCCCCATAAAATGAGTTTTCAAAACACCACCCTTAGAAGTGTTAAACGGAGGTTCAAAGTTTAATATCAAAGAATAAATACACTTCTTAGACTACAACATTAAAAATTTCCACAGATATTCTTTTATGCAATAACAGGATTGACATAGAAAGCATTTTTGAAAATTAAATGTTAAAGGGGTGAAATGCAATCAATAGACAGCCGAAACAGCGGAGTCTAAAGACATGTAACTTTATTCAGAAGTTTTTTAGCTGTGTTTCACTTGGATACACTGTAGGTACATTGTAAAAGATGTATTTCCATATCTAACCCCTAACAGGGTGAGACATGCATTGAAACACTGTTTATATATTAAAAATGGGAAGCTGCCTATAACTGGATCAATTTAGAAAAGAATAATAAAATTTTGGGCGAGAAAATTATTTTACAAAGCAATTTTTATCTTTCCAGAAATTTTCAATTTTTAGGGCAACTTTTACAAATTTTTTATTTTTTAGTAGCATCACTTATGACAGAATAAGGAAATTTTCAGTGTAAGTTTAGCTATTTACAGTTTATTTAATATTCTAAGGCTTAACTATATCTACAGATACCTATCCCAACTATTTCATAAACTCCTGATAAATATTTTTCTGGAACATAACGTTCTTTAGGTTGGGATATCAATTACTTCTGAAAAAATTGATTGATTGACCCAATGAATTTCCGTAATTAAAACGGCATAGTTAATACTAGCAATAAACACATCCGAACTCGTAACCCCGATTTTAACATAGGTAACAAAAAAAATGCATGTGTATATATGTATGTAAAGCTTGTGAATATTTCACCCGATGAGCACCGGATTTCTTTCATCACGCCGAATAAACGTTGACTGAAAAAGTCGTAAATCTCGCAAAAGTGGTGATTAATCGAATACAATTAACTTGGCAAATTTACAACGGCCATTCGATTTGCTGACAGGATAAGTACAGTTTTACAAGAAAAAATAAATTTACCTGTTAAACTTTTACTCATATACCTACCAGCACGTGAAATATTTTTTAAATGAACGTGTCGAAAATGAAAAACGGACAAACCAATAAATCACTACACAGAGCCGATGAAAACCTTAGCATCAGATACAAAATAGTAAACAACACAAACAAATTTTCTTATGGGTAAATTCCTAAAGGATTAACGTAATTTTTGACCCTACCTTCTCCCTTATCAGCAATAGCAAGCAAGGCTCTTACATTCATCCTTTCATTTTTTATTCTTACGTAAACATTAGTATTGTGACGTACGTGGCGTTTTGGATGAAATTGACACGCACCGACTGCGAAAATGAAGTGCATTTTTACCGACGCCGCGTTCCAGAAGGTTCGAGAAGCAGTTGCTGGAACTTTCGAGAATCACCTAGCAACGTCCACACTATATAAGCGACGGCGACAGACAGTTGGACAAGTTTTTGACAGAAGAGTGACAGATATAAGTGAAAAGTGAAGAAAAAGCGAAATAGTTATTAAATTGTTGTTATTTTGTGTTCAACATTCCAGCAACTTTTTCTCGAACCTCCGGAACCGCGGCTCCGTAAATTTCACTCAATTTTCGCAGTCGGCGCGAGTCAATTTCATCCAAAACGCAACGTCTGTCACACTATAATTTTTTTAAATCCGTTCAGATTTCTTTATTTATTTATTCATAAATGGACACCTGCTTAGGTTACAGGAAAAAATAGTTTTTACTGATAATGAGTTAAACCAGTTTCACCTCGTTATAAAAAAATTGTTAGTTTAAGTTTCCCTGATTTAAAATTTAAAAGGCCTATAAACAACAGGCAAGAAATTTTTTTTTAAGAAGTCTAGTTTAGTTATGAAGCAAGAATTTTAGACTATTTTTCAACCGACTGATCAGATAGGTACTAGAACCAAGTCCAAAGATTTCATGGAACCCCAGTCGGTTTGAAATTGGCATTGACGCGGATTCCGTTTAATAAAAGCTCGGTCTCTTTGTATTAGACAGCTTTATTCACAACATCTGCATTTTCCCAGCTTTATTTTAATCGCTTCAAGTACCATAAATGAAACAAAACATGATAAAGTTAAGAGAATGGAACCATTAAGTACAGAATTACCGAATATCTAGAGCTAGATTTTATTAGTGTAAAAAAACAGAACCAAATATTAGTAGAGATTCTTAAAAAGTTTATTAAACATGAAACGCGAAGCTTATAGTCGAGCATTTTTGTGACGCGACTCATGGTCAAAGCTCATGAGATTTGGCAACCCCTTCTTTTTTTTTTGGTAATTCATTTGGCTTTAAGTTCAAAAGAAATCGAAGTTATAAAAAATATTCTCAAACGACAAGTTAGATTAGAACCCCCAACTAACCCCAAGACTAAAAAAAATGGGAGCCATCACGAGACGCCTGGCAGATGTGAAACATCAAGTTTGTACAAGTAATATGCATGAAAGACAATACAATTACGACAGGAACTAAATATGGCATAATGAAAAAATCAGATAGTTACGAATTTTTTCCACAAAATGATGACTATTTATTTAATAAACATTTAGTTTTATTAAATACAAAAATTAAAACTTCAAAAGTTTATTTCAAGTTGCGACAACTCAATTCTTTTAATCAGTGACTTCAGTAATAGTTATATTCGATGTTGCCTCTGACAGCATAACTGTGATAATTGGTCTAGGATAACTGAAGTGTGTTACAAAAGTATTGGACATAACATTATCAAGACATCTAATAAATACAACATCTATTGTTGTTGCATATCTGGTAGTAGGTTCTCTTTGATTGTTGTTAATTTGCAATTGAAATTCTTTTTGGAGGAACGAAATTAATGGCATTGATTCATCTTTTGCAAAATTTACATTGAAATCTCCAGCTAAAATCAATGGTAGTTTATCTTTAGTGGTTTTAAAAATTATTGAACCTCTGTAACTGTACGGAAATAATTTCTCATGTAAAAATTAAATATCATTAATTTTTTTATTAGGTGAAATGTACACAACAATCATAATTAATTCACTTCCATCTTCTAGTTTACTAAATAGTAAACGACACAATCGAACCGAGTGGGAAGAGAATCGCACAGGCGCTTGCGCATGGCGAGCGTCGCCACTGCATACAATCGCCACGATCGCCACGCCAACAATCCGGTTTACCCGCGGCTATAGATGTTTCACATCAAAATTCTTTAGCGTTTATTAAAAAAACATTTTATTCTACCCTTGTGTTATAAAAAGGGCCCTCTTATCAACCTCATGGTGTTTCTACGATTCATTTGGCTTTTGGTTCAAAATAAATCGAAGTCATAAAATATGTTCTCAAACAAGTTTGTTTAGAACCCCTAACTGCCCCAAAGATTTAAAATTAGTTAGCGCTTATTAAAAAAGCATTTTATTCTATCCTTGTAAGATAAAAGTGATCCTCTTATTAACCCCATGATGTTTCTATCATTCATTTGGTTTTTTGTTCAAAGTAACCCCCAACTACCCCCAAGACTTTTAAAATTCTTTACAGTTGATTAAGAAAAATATATTGGTGTACTTTTGTGAGAAAAATTAGAAGCTTGGTGCAGTGACACAATGACTGAGTCACATTCCGAGAGTAATAATTTCTCCAGATCAAGTTTATTGCTTGAAATGCTGACGTCAGGTGGATTTTGGCAAGTTCGTTTCCTGGTTAATTGGCACGTCGAACGATGATTTACAATTAAAGAATAAAAACCGACAGAAATAAACAAGAACAACGCCAGCGTGCGTACGCGTTCGGCAGTGTTTAAAATAGGCTTGCAGCCTTATATTAAATTTTTAACGCTCAGCACGCGACGAACTGAACCTCGTCATGTACTCATGGTCCATAATATTCCACGTTATAACGAGTTGCTAATATTAGAGTCTGATCGATAAAATTAGTTATAGAGCAACGACCTAGCACTCACTCACTCACTCACTAACTCACTCACTGGAATATTCATGTACGTAGTGTACATGTGTGTATGTATAAGTGCTGCTGGCCAGCAATCAGAAGTCATGGAAATGTAAATATTTTCCCTTTAAACATTTACTGCTTTTCGAACGATGCTTTTCCGACTCGAAAATGTTTGCAAATCAGGCGCACGAGACTAAAATAATAAATTTCACGAAACGTTACCTTTTACATTTGCATTTCCTTTAGTCTGTTAATGGAACAGTCTCGGACGAAGAAAGACTGATGGATTTTTCTGCCTGCTATCGTTATTAATATCCAAAATAGGGTGATGACTTCCTTTTGCAGTATTACATTTTGACAAAAATGCAAAATTCGTTCACAATATCGCTCCATCACTTTTAATAGACTTTTATTCATAGATACATCTTCATTGATGGGTTCCTTACTTTATCTTTTTACTGGGGTGCAAATGCTATAAATAAATGAAGTTTCTCATGCATGATACCAAATTTAATTATGGCCAAATTTCGAAATGTCTCATAGAATCGAACCATAAAACCGAATTTCTAAGGAAAGATCACCAGTAGCCTTACTTCAAGTGAAATTAATTTGAGCTGAGTTTCATGCAGCTCACAGGCCCGTCTTTCTGTTGCAAGCAATGATACCTATAACAGTTAGCTAAAGACAGAAGTGTCTATAAACCATAAATGACCCTAAGAATGATTCAAATCCCACACTCGTAGCTGCTTATTTCACAAAAATAATAATTCCTTAAATATGATTTATAGCCTAGAACGTTTAATTCTCTTTTGATGAAAAAGCAAAGCAATAAAGAAACAACTTTATGTAGGTATTTAATTTGAAAAATCGCTTTTTCTAAAAGCAATTTCGCAAATACGTTCTTAATTCTTTTTTAAAATTTATTTAACATACAACACCCCTTATAAACAAGTTTCTAAAATTAAATTCATTAATTGTAATTAACTCAAATTGATTAAGGACATTGTCGACGTACTGATAAATAAGTGTTCCTCCCTATAGACATTGATTATTTATTTATTTCAGTTTCGGTTATTTAATAAACTAGCCCCAATCTCTCCGAGGCAACCCTGATGGCACATTTATCTTTATCAGTGTCCGGCGAAATCCTCTTGATCCGCAAAACACGCCGCAATATAGAAATGTCATTTGACCGAATTTTTTATCAGTCCCTTTCAGAAGGATCCCGCCGACAACTTACTTATGAATTGAAATCGGACTCATTTTGACGCAAGAAAACAATTTTGGACACAATTTGTTCCCTTTTTATCACCTCGAAAAGGAACAGAAATTACACCACCATCCTACATTACGGATAACAGAGAGAATTTCTTGAAACGTTCCGGAAACTATTCGCAAATTTCTCAAGAGACTTCTTGCTTTAAGAGTGCCGCCAATCGATCACCATCTTAACAATATGAAGTTTATAAAAGACATCTTTGCTTCTAGAAGTTGGACACGTGTGTTCTGTTCAATTTACGCTATAAATAAAATATTTTGTATTAAAAAGGGCGACAGAGACATAAAAACGTCACGAATTGGCACATCATTGATTTTCGCCCTTGTGTAGCCATATCGACATACAATGTTTCCCTTTAGTAGGTATAACGAAACCAAATAACCTGATACAAGTCGAGTCGCCGGTCGCATTTTCCGTGGAAAATTCGAAATCGATAACCGACACATTTGATAAGGTTCTCGACGTCGAAAAGTTTGTTACTCGAGCATAAAAGTTGTTCGAGAACTTACACCGTTCGCGTCGAACTTGAAGTGCACAAGAACCGCTGACGCATTACAACGGCTAGTAATCGAGAGGCAATGAACCTTGTCGGAAAACTAAAGGTATTTAAAATTATTCAGGAAACGGAAAACGGGAAGGAATATTTATGGGCGCAAATACAGGAGCATTGTAGGAAATAATAAAATCGGTACAATACAAACATCTACTTTACGGTTAAGGAAAGAAAACAAATAATAAAAAGACGAGAATCCAACAAATAAATAAAAATGCCAGACACAAACTGCTATTTACAATTAGTAAAGCAATAAAAGGTTTATTATTAGTTCCGGATTAGTAAGCTTAATCGATATCTTTAGGGAAATCTAATCCAATCACACAGAATCTTAGGTTTATCACCAGAACGGTGCTCAACGTTTTTGGTATGTGTAATAGATAAGTTCCAAGTCCGCATGCGTGGAGAACTTGGCAAGTAGTAGGTACTCTTCATTCTAATAACATTGGCCTAAAACATTGCTTTCCATCTATATCTACATTTGGTTAATCACTTAATAAAATGACTTTTACTCGAATTTTCTTAATAAATACATGGCGACAATGTCTCTCTTTAAGAGTAGGAAGATATTGTACACAAACATTTTAATTTTTGATTTATACAAAGTCATTGCACAACAGTTTTGGGACTCGTAATAAGTAAGCTCCAAATCTACATGCGTGGAGAACTTTGACAGCTCGTACACCTCGTTCTAAAAGCATTGGCCTCGAAAATTGCTTATCATTTACACATTTGTTAATCAGTTAAAACACAGACCACTATCAAATAATCATTACTAGGATTTGTTTTATAAATAAGAGGCTGCCTTCGTTCTCTCTTAGTTTATTAAGATATTGTCCAAAAAACTTTTTATTGAAATATGAACTTTTCTCTCATTTCTCAGTTTACACCAGATCAATGCACAACATATTTGGTACGTCTAATAGACAAGCTCCAAGTTCGCATGCGTGAAGAACTTTGACAGCTCGTACACCTCGTTATAAAAACATTGGCCTCCAAAATCACTCATCATTTATACATTTAGTTAATCACTTAAAACAGATCACTATCAAATAATCATTGCTAGGATTTGTTTAATAAATTAGAGACTATCTTCGTTCTCTCTTAGTTTATTAAGATATTCTTCAAAAAACGTTTTTATTTAAAAATGAACTTTTCCCTTGATTCTCAGGTTTACACCAGATCAATATACATTTTTGGTACGTGTAATAGACAAGCTTAAAGCGCGCATGTGTAGAAAAAATTCAACAGCTAGTACCTACACGCCGTTCTAAAGATATTGATCGTCTTTAGTTAATAACATAAATTAAAATAAATAGAAGGTGACTTTATGACTTTATATTCTCTAAATTTCGAAAGGTATTTCAAATCTGATTTCTTCCCTCGGGTATCAGCGGGTAAATGTGTCATTGATCCTAATTGAATGAATACTATCGTCACTTGATATGTCCATGCATTACATGGACATACGTGTGGTTCATCAATCCATGTACGTACGTAATAATAGAATGCAGTGTGGGCTAAAATCGCAAATGAAATCGTACCGAATGAATCGCGTACCTACACAACATTTAGTTCAACGAACTCACGATCAGTTCTAACAGAACCGCTCGTATCGATCAATGCGTAAACCGCGACTCATTCATAGAACATTAAGGGCCTTAGCGTTTACAAGATATAATAATCGTTTTGTACACGAGCAACCCCCAAAGACACGCGAAGTCGTAAAAAAATCCTCTTTATATGTAAATTTTCCTTTTGGAGCGTGTGCATTTGGCGAAATTATTTTCCTGTTATCCACGAATTGTGTATCAGGATTTATAAATAAATCCCAAAAATAATAAAAAGAAGAAGTTTTTCCCTCAGAATGTTTTTAATAGAACGCTTGAGTCAGAAAAATTGAATTGAGTTGATTAAAAAGATTTTCATTGATTACACGAGCTCAAAATAGAAGAGGGTCCAATAAAAGAGGAGATCATTAAAAATCTCACGTCAACTTTTTAATTTAACGAATTATTGCCATTTCTTTGGTTCTTTCACTTAAAAATCCATTATAGAGTGCATCTCAAGGGGTAGAAATTAATTAAAAACACCTCACACAATAAATGAACGGTCCTTTGACACAACATTACTTTCTTCGATATCCTTAATGTTTACTCAGGTTTAAAAAAATGTTTTTCAGAACAACCCACTGTTTTCTCGATCTAAATATTGAAAAGGATTAAAGTGAAAATCATTAAATATTAAATTTTATTTAGGAAGTAATTATTATTTCTTATTTAATTTCAGTTCTACAAAACGGTTCTTTAATGCTTGTAAATTTGTGGTGGGCGGAAAGCAATATGCAAGAGGATGTAAAAGTAACTTTACACTAATGTACTTCGTACACAACATCTCAGACTACTTAAAACTTCGAACGTAGGTAATGGTACTTCTTGCTATAGCATTTTTATCTTTTCTCAACGCCGATATGACGTAAATGCAGCGTCGATGTTTCTTCTGGAACGTTTTTCTTATTTATGTACTTACAACAAACCGATAGATACGTCCAATTATTTAGAAAAGTTGGAGTAAAAACTGCACGTTTCTCGAACTAAATCTTGAACTTATTTCTTTTGCTTCTATATTTCCAAGAAGATTACAACTGAAGTTTCCATTTAGTTTCCACATCGTAGAAAGTAAAAACTCAGGCATATAAAATTTATGCGCAACGTTTTTGATACGTCTAACAGACAAGTTACAAGCGCGCATGCCTAGCTAGTAGGTACATGTCGTTCTAAAAGCATTAGCCTCAAAATTTCAGTACCTACTATAAAATTGTTTTCTCTATAATTTGTTCAATAAATTAACAAAATGTGACGTTATTTACATCTACAAAACTTAACTTTGAATAAGATAGTAGACTTAGGAATATATTTAGCATTTGAGTTTCCCCATCTAACCGACGACGTTTTTAATTTCGCGTTGAATTTAAACTTGCTCGCTAATTTGAATACCTGAACTTTTATATCGTCATTCAAATGAAGCGGATGAATGTACGTACTACGCCAAGGCAACTGCTTTCATTCGCGACTTCTGCTTTATATTCAAGTCGAAATACACCATCAATTGACATACGTACACTGAATACAGGAACTAAGAGATTTTGTCATTTACCAATGCTAAGGTGATTTCCTTAAGGAACGTAGTCGCTAGAATGGTACCAAATTACCTGGAAAACCATGCAATTTAACAAAGAGGTAAACTTTAATGGGACAAGGGTGCACTTGTTGATTTCGATCGAATCGCAAAACAGAAAGAACGGAACTAACAAAATTGCTTTTAATAAAATTAAAATAAAAGTCAAGACCAGAACGACTCAGGAAATATTTTATGTTGTAATTAAATTGTATCTGAAGCAATGTCGTAAAAATGTCCATTACGATATTAATTTTTACCTACTTGGAATTAACAGTTAGGTGTAGAGCTATTTTTATTTCACGTGAAGCTTTATTATGAAATCGCCAACCAAGAATAACTGTTACGTTGCGACAGTAATCCCCGAAGTAATAGCAATTATCCGCTACATGAAATAATTACTGCGCTATTAATTGTAAGGTGAGTTTAATAAGGCAGATAAGTTGGAGGATTTGGAATAACAGTTTGGCGGCAACTCACCAAGCGTACTAATTACATTCAGTTTCAGACTCCCAATGGCACCAAATGTGACTAATTATTCCATTAAAAATTTATCTGTGACAACGCAATTCCATATAGGTACTCACTCTTAAATCATTTACTGTAATAATTAATGGATCGGTGGTACCAGTCTTTAGAAAACGTATCACAATGTACTGCGTATTGTACTAATTTGACACAAAAGCAATAAACCTGTGGCAACCCTCACAAAGGGTACCTACCTGTAACAATATTGGCCATTCATGCCTTTTCCTTAAAACCTCACTATTCTCCCAAATAATTATGAATGTATAAATTCAATGAATCAGTTCATAAAATATAATTACGTTCATTTTCGTAGACTAATATCGACTTTATGTTAAATATTCCTTTTTCAACGCCCCGCCCACTAATCGTCCTACCACGTTAAAGTGCGCATACTATGCCTACTTACTTAAATAATTCAAATATCTTATTCGAGAGATTTTAATTGTTCCCCCTTACAGTTAACTGTTGTGATATCCTTTGAGCTAGTTTCTGGAGTCCTACTTAAAGGGTTGCAAACATCAGTCAGTTGAGAAAAGTTTTGAAAGTAAAGTTTATGGCAGCTGTACTTCTGTAGGTAGGTACATAAACTATAAAAAAGTATTCTACGACAAAACATTTCAATTTGATTGTCCTTCGAAACAGTTAATGGTTTTATATCTAACACTTACTCTAAGTAAGTGTGGACGTATTCCGCCATTTACGTTTACTTTAATTGGCTTTTAGATTGAAAATTAGTTTCGTCTTGCGTAAGGACCCCATAAACTTTTGCAGTTCAACGTTTTGCACCTCGTTTTCCGACATCATAACAATGTTAGGTGCCCATTTTGTACCGCCGTAGTAAAACGATACCATTAAACGGAATTGCTGTAACTTCCTATCAAAACCTTATTCTTCGCCCATATAACCGGTTAACAACTGCGCGAATAGAGTATTGACAAAAAGTTTGGAAACTTGTAGTAATAGCTTTAGAAAGTATTATGGACTTTGCAAAATTAATTGAGTTAGGTACGAAGTTAAATCTTGATTTTTATTTTTTATGGGTTGTTGTGAGTATTTGACTGGTCGGTTTTTGAGAACTTTCCAAAATCTGCATAAAAAATTATCTTTATATTTTCTATCACAAAATTGTTACGTAAGACAAGGTAAGCAAGAAAAAAAATTATCAGAATTCCTGTCCTTTAGATACCTAGAGAGAGAAATTCAATGAGATGAACATCTTCTGTCCTTTTGGGGATTATTTTAGGCTGTTGTGTGTTTAATGAATTGCCTTTTCAAGCTCAAAAAGAAAGGACGATCCTGATGATGAAAAATCACTACAATGCTTTGTTTTCTTTGAGATAGATCATTTGAGATTGTTACAGAAATA
Source organism: Agrilus mali (assembly GCA_029378335.1). Taxonomy (NCBI): domain Eukaryota; kingdom Metazoa; phylum Arthropoda; class Insecta; order Coleoptera; family Buprestidae; genus Agrilus; species Agrilus mali. The sequence goes on along the minus strand of CM055663.1, from coordinate 7,952,387 downwards.
AAGAAAGAGATAAAGAGAAGAGGCGTCTGCAAAGTCAAGACCAAATTGGTCAACTGTAACACCCCCTGGAGGAATCGAAAACGTCTCATTTAAACCATGCTGGTGGACTCCCCCTCTGTTTTTTTTTCTGTTATATAGTATAATCTCTAATGGTTCAACTCCAAGAACAGCATTGTAATAATTTTTATTTTCATACAAGTGGCGATCAGCACGCTTTTCATCTATCAGGAACATTGTGTCTTTCACAATTACATTTCCAATATTTCTGACAACAATTTTTATTAGGTACCCATCGTAATGTTCTGATGAATATGTGTCCCAGTTGACGTTTATTTTTATTGCCAAAATCGTCAAAACGCCCCCAATAATTACAACTGGCTCGAAAGCTGTTAAACAAATCTCTTCGAGAGAAATGACGTATCTTACAATATAAAAAAAAAGAAAGAGTAAATGTACGCCGAATAGACATAAAACTCCTTCACAGTTTTATATGTTATAAAGATATAAACGCCACTTAAAGGCAAATTCGCAATAAAGCTTGCGTCAAGATATACGGCATCCATAAAACTGTGCCAAATGTCAGCGAATGCCGTAAAATGCACGAACATCGTACCACCGGCTGCTCCTTCTGACGGAAAACTGCGCTCCCGTAAAACCTAATTGGCAGCAAGATTACTCACTTCTACGATAAATTTATTGAAGATTTTTTTATAGGTAAATATCTGTTATTGCTTTGCAAACTTTTATACTGTTTAATTTAATTTCACTATTAATGTGAAGCTCACTGAAGACACTTATTTAAAATTGATTATAAAAAAATCGCCCTTTTGTTGCTAATTGTTAAATTAACATATTCTTGAAATTAGGTAAATGTTTATAATTTCTTTGCAAACTTTGTATTGTTTCAGCGATCATGTAACATCAAGTATTTAATTTCATCCTTAACAAGGGAAGAGTAGGTACAAACTTACTGAAGGGATATATTTGAAACTAAAGATAGAAATCCCTTTCTTAATTATTTATTCAATGTTTCTTTGAAATTCTTTTATAGGTAAATATCTATACATGTAATTTCTTTACAAACTTTTATTTTGTGTCACCGATCACGCAACAAGAAGCGTTTAATTTTACCACCGGCAAGAGAAGGATACATGTCTGAAGCTAATGTTGAATAAAAAGTTACTTAACCGCTAAATTAATTATTTCGTCAAGATTTTTTAAATTTTTTATAGATAAATACCTACGATTTCTTTGCAAACTTTTATATTTAATTGTCATTTTAGTGATTACTTTTTTATATTTTTCTTCATTTTATTATTATGCACAAAAAGTACCTATGTTTTTAGTTGGTGTGTAAACTCGAAAACATAAATAGCTATTTCATATTTTAATTAAGGTCTGACATTTACTATAATTAAAAAACGTTTAATAAATAGACACAAAAAGGGCCATGGGCGCCATCTATAGATTTACAACTTCACTGTAGCAGGAAAAATTTTATCAAAGTAAATTCTTTCGGTTAATTTTCTTAACTTTGTCTTTCGTTAAAAAAATATAGATAATTAGAGGATGAAAATACGTACACGTACACTGGCCAAATGACCATAAAAAAGTTCAATACATTGCAAATATTTTTGTAATGATTATGTAAATCAAATTAAAACAATCAGGATGCAATCCCTTGTACCTGTCATCATTTTGCAAAAGTTACATTGTAGCCCCAATGTTAACAAGAAACAAAATTGCGGCCCTTACCTTTTGTCGATTGTTTTTACAATGTAGAGGGCTGTTACGTTTCTGTAGTTTTACGACCCGTGTGTCAAACCTCTGAACCATAAAATGCAATGCGAAATAAAAACAAAATTTACGTTTATACGTGTATACACTTATCTATAGAAAGTTTTCGCGATTATATAATAACATATTCATATTGATGCTGGATGAAATATTAAACACATAGTTGGTGGGCGTACTTTATTATACAAGGATTTTATGAATGCCCTCTCCATTGGAATATGTACGTATAATGTTTATGTATCTATCTTATTGCTGTAAAATTCAATTTGCCGGTTGTAAACGGACATATTTTATTCTGAGGAAAACTCGGCTTTATGTCGATTACTTCCTTGTCGTATTACATGCATTACAGTTTCAAAATGGTTCAATTGAGTTACATGCCATACAATAAAATGCAATTTGTAATTGTTCAGGCGCCAAAGACAACAAAGTATGTAAATATATTTTTCAGGTCAGATAATATAAACATAATCACAAAAAAGCTGCGACCTTTAGGTAATTGGGGTAACTAATAACTTCTGTAAGAAAACTATATCTAGACAAGAAAACGTAATTAAAAAACTAGCGACGTTTAAAAAATTATAATAAATCAGTCAGGTGTGATACACTAAAGAAAATCTTATTAATCCTGTTCGATACTTCGTCAGATCAGCCTTAATTCAAATTTATTCGCTGGGTTAATTTAGAATTACGAGCAGACGGTAAATTGAATTAAGCGCGAATCAGTGACTCGAGCGTTTGCGACACGTTTCCTATGAAGCAACGTCGAAAGGGTGCATATGGTCATTAAACACCTTGATTACATTACCAACTAAACTTTTTTAATTAGGTGAAGTCCTGATTGGGGACACAAGAAGAAGAAGAAACTTGGGAAACTGACTAACACTAACCAAGTTTAAGTCCTGGAACGGTAGAGACTAAAATATTTTAACGCCCTCAATGAGGCCTTTATATCACGAAATTACGTCATGAGTCTGCTATTATTAGATAATATTCGACATGACAACGCACGTGTGGCTATGTGTGTGCTTGAACCTACCATTTCAGATCAAAATAATCAAATGGTTTCAAACCGATATGAGATAAAAGGGATTCAGTTGGTATGTTGTGGTGTCTTTGAAGATTGCTCTCTTCCATGGACTCAAAAAGAATCAGAGCATTTGTAGAAGAAGATCTAGGAAGCAGCTCTAGAATTGTCTGGGGTAGAAGAGTTTCTTCTTCTGAAAGGATCCAATACTATCCAAAGGTACAGATAGCTGAATGTATATGAAAAGACCCTTCTTCCACAAAAACAATGAAAACCGAGCACTACACCGAAGAAGTTTAATGAAATAGCACAGAAGAATTGTCTGAGGTAGAAGAGTTTCTTCTTCTGAAAGGATCCAATACTATCCAAAGGTACAAATAGCTGAATGTTTATGAAAAGACCCCTCTTCCACAAAATCAATGAAAACCGAGCACTCCACCGAAGAAGTTTAATGAAATAGCACAGAAGAATTGTCTGAGGTAGAAGAGTTCTTTTTCTGAAAGGATACAATACTATTCAAAGGTACAAATAGCTGAATGTTTATGAAAAGACCCCTCTTCCACAAAATCAATGAAAACCGAGCACTCCACCGAAGAAGTTTAATGAAATAGCACAGAAGAATTGTCTGAGGTAGAAGAGTTCTTTTTCTGAAAGGATACAATACTATTCAAAGGTACAAATAGCTGAATGTTTATGAAAAGACCCCTCTTCCACAAAATCAATGAAAACCGAGCACTCCACCGAAGAAGTTTAATGAAATAGCACAGAAGAATTGTCTGAGGTAGAAGAGTTTCTTCTTCTGAAAGGATCCAATACTATCCAAAGATACAGTTAGCTGAATGTTTATGAAAAGACCCTTTTCCATAAAAACAATGAAAACCGAGCACTCCACCGAAGAAGATTAATGGAATATCTCTAGAGCTATCTAAGGTAGGGGCGTTTAATTTGGTAGGTTCTATTGGAAATGAATCCAACACTATTCAGAGGTGCAGAAGGTCTAGTGTCTGTTATGATTCCTGTCTTCCACAATAACGAAACAAATCCGAACACTCGCTGAAGAACATCAATGAAATACCTCTATGACTAACTGAAGTGGAGTAGTGTTAGTATGTTCTCTTTGGGCGTCTGTCCCTCTTTCATGAATGCAAAAGAAACCAAGTACTTGGTAATAGGGACCAAGAAAAGCCTCCAAAACAGCTTGAGGTAGAAGGGTTTTAGTTTGTAGGACTTTTTGAGAGAGAATCCAACACTACCTAGTCGTACGGTTGGCTGGGTATATGTGAAGATTTCTTCTTTTCCACCAAAACAAAAATCACTAACACTTGACCCTGCAGAAGTGTCCAGCCATCTAAAGATCTACTTAGATTAATGTTCTCCAGTGGCTTCCTGGGACCGTTTAAGGATTTAGGCAAATGTTAACAATTACATTGGATAGTTGCGGTTGATGAGAAAGGGCTAAATAATTTTCTTTTACACTGTTTATTCCTTAATTAAATATCCCAACAAATTCAACACTGTTCTTGTCTAAAATCTAAAACTAACTTCCCCTAAAAAATAGTAATCATTATTTGTATAATTGATATTCATGAGCATAATTCTATAAATTTCCATTTTAAAAAACTTCTATTTATGTTATGTTATAGTTTATTTTCACTGGTTTTGTTATCAATCACAATGTTGAATAGGTGGTTAATAATTTAAACTGACATTTACGTTGGCCATTTCGAAACTTGGATTGTCTCTAACTTTAAACACCGGAAGGGAGATTGTACAATTAATCAGTCCCGTCGGTTGCTTGCTTTAATAAATTACCTTAAATCACGCACGCTTGAACTTCCGGAGAACGTATTTAACACATGTTTAAATCTTTGGAATCATTGTATTGAGATGGTCTTCAAATTAACTACAGAATAATCCACAATAATGTTTTTACATTTTTTTGTGATTTGAACCATAAAAAAGCAAAGAAAATCCAAAAATTACCTAGACAATTATGGATTATATTACAGAATGAACTTGTAATTGTACATTATGAGGTTAGGAGAAGTGGTCAAGACTGGCGCCATGACAATCAAAGACTAGCAAACAATTTTCACGCACCATTTCCTCAAAAACATTGACTGAATGTTAACCCTGTATCTCTTCCTTACTTAAATTCGGTAGTTTGAACCCATTAATATTCCAAAAAGAAAAATAAAAAGGTGAAAAACAGAAACCCCATAGATATTTCAACTCCAACTCCTATCTCAACAATTTCTTCCGTGATCAAGTGCATTTGCTTCCGGAATCAAACAGAAAAACATGGATTCAAGTTATCGACCTTCACCATAAATCAAGGTAATGTTTGAAAATTTAGGTTTAATTAAACGAGAACATTAATTTATTGTAGTTGAATGTATAATTGTTTATACATGGGACATTTTTCACTCCACACGAAATTTTTCAACCGGTTCTTCCTCATTTTTGCTGAGAATCCGTTAAACTGGACAAAAAACTAGAAAGATTTCAAGCTTCACGTCCTTTTGGGCACAGTTTTAACAATTGAATAGAGTAAACCGCAAAAAGCAAACAACAAGTGCATTAAACAAAGGAAAAGTTCTTGGTAATAAAATAAATATTTATTTAATTATTCAGAAAATGAAAGTTCCAGGTTAGATAACAGGGATGGCTAAATATATAAATGAACGAAACATGAATTTTTAATGTGTATTAAGGATAGGAGGTGGTATAGATTTAAAATAAATGTAAATTACAAATTTAACTATAATAAAATAAAAAATATTTTATGTTCAAGAAAAGAGATTTCCTGTTTGACCAATTTATCATCAAATGTGGGGTTTACCCCAAGGGTGTCAATTTATTTATTTTTTGTCGTATATAATTTTAAAACGTTTACAATAACGATCAAGATGTGCACTTTATCCCCTTGTGTTATTGTCTAAATCACTTTCACATATCTGTAAACGAGACGATAGTTTTCAGACGCTATGACAGGGTGTTTATGTAGAGACAGATGCCTGCAAGGCTTCGGTTTAAAATAACCTTCTTTTCAGTTCAAAGAACACAAAAGTGACTACTTTATAATAACGTGCAGCGATAAAACAACTAAAACTTAAAAGGCTGACAATTCCTCACTGTATTGCATTTCATTTCAATCTAAAACTTCTAGTTGCATTTTTTGAATAAATCATGCTAGGTAGGTAGAACTTCATTAATATTTCCACATTTCTACACAGTTTGCAGTGCCACTAATAAACTATGCATCCATGAATATAACATGTACACTGAGAGGACGTTAATTCATTCCCAGTAGTTTTCTTAAATGGCAACGTCGCGCCTTTTCGGTCTGTATGTTGTCGATAATGTGGGAAACAATAATATTGCGAGCAGAATCGCATCTATTGCTCGCTAGTTTCGTGGCTGTTTCAATGTTTACATACTTAATATACAGGGTCTTTCAAGTTGATGGGCTATTAGTACATGAATTAGTAGTAGTAGTAGAATTAGTATTATATATATACCTTACCAATATTCATCAAAACATTTCATTTACCTTTCCAGATTTTTTTAAGGTTAAAGTATGATGGGGTAATCGAAAAAGAACGAGAACAGAGGGCGGTTAAAAATCGGTAAGTAAAAGAAGCAGACCTCTCCTAAGACTTGATACATTAAGGGCATATTAGAATCATAAATAAGGGCTTAAGAAGACCTAGATTAAGAAATATTTAAGGAAATGAGGTGGCACTACGAAAGTCTGTAAGCAAAAAGAGAAGTAGGATGGCGCATTACCTCTTCTGAGACCTGACACATGAGGAACTTGTTAGAGTCATATTGGAATTAGAAATAAGAATAATGAAGAGCATGGAACTACTTAGATTAAAAAATATGTATTTAAAAATTTGAAGTATTCTGGCTTATGGGAAACGTTCATATACAAAAAGGTTGGAGAAAATGAAGGAGAACAAAGAGCTCTAGGAAGGTCAGTGAGTAAAAGAAGATTCAGGATTGTGCATGACCTTTTCTGAGACTTGACGCACAAAACACTTGTTACAGACATATTAGAATTATAAATAATAATAAATAAAGGTCTGCATCAGGCTTCCGTGGTTGGTGTCTTTTGTCGAATGGCTTCCGGGCTGGTTCCCACGTTGTTGATTCATTCGTTTTGACGTTTCGAGAGTCTTCAGCAGGTCTGAAACGAACAATCAACATAAGCCCACAAATCAAAGGTAAAAAACATCTAGCGACAGCCTTCCTGTCCTATGTGAAAGGATGCACTGACCAAATAGGACGAATCCTAAGGAAAAGAGGAATAAACACCATCTTCAAAAGCTCCCCGAAAATTGGATCAGCTTTCCCAAAGCTTCAAGACAACAAGCTACAAGGACTAGGAGTATACAGCATCCCTTGCACATGCAGCAAGGTGTACATTGGAAAAACAGGGCGACATATCAGCACTAGATTAAAGAAACATAAGAGCGATCTCACACACCAAAGATGGGAAAAGACAGCAGTGGCGCAACATATCGCCAACACAGGACACGAAATACAGTAGAACGAAACTAATAAGGCACTAGCAAGAGAAGGAAGATTTGGCATAGACTATATAAGGAATCCAGAAAAACAAAAGCATCCGCACAACTGCAATCGGGATAAAGGAGTGGATGTATCAACCATTTGGAAAGGACTCGTCACAAAAAGCCAGTTTTAGACCTTCTGAAGAAGAAAGCGACATGACTCTCGAAACGTCAAAACGAATAAATTAACAACGTGGGAACCTGCCCGGAAACCATTCGACAATAAACAAAGGCTTAGGAATACATCTAGATAAAGAAATATTAAAGGATGTAAGGTATTCTGACTTTTAGAAAATGAATTTAATAAAAAAAATGTGAGCCGTCACGGGACGCCTGGCAGATGTGCAACTCAATTTCTTTAATTAGTGACTTCAGTAATAGTTATCTTCGATGTTGGTTGCCACTGACAGCATTACTGTGATAATTGGTCGAGGATAACTGAAATATGTTACAAAAGTATTGGACATAACATTATCAAGACCTTATCTAAAAAATACAGTATCTATTGTTGTTGCATATCTGGTAGTAGGTTCTCTTGGATTGTTGTTAATTTGCAATTGAAATTCTTTTTTGAGGAGCGTCATTAATAGCATTGATCCATCTTTAGCAAAATTTACATTGAAATCTCCAGCTAAAATCAATGGTAGTTTATCTTTAATGGTTTTAAAAATTATTGAATCTGTGTGACTGTACGAAAATAATTTCTCATGTAAAAATGAAATATCATTCATTTTTTTATTAGGTGAAATGTACACAACAATCATAATTAATTCACTTCCATCCTCTAGTTTACTATAGTAAACGACACCGTTGAACCGAGTGGGAAGAGAATCGCACAGGCGCTTGCGAATGGCGAGCGTCGCCACGCCATGAAATCGCCACGCCAACAATCCGGTTTACCCGCGCTTATAGATGTTTCACATCAAAAAGGAATTTTTGGAAAAGTTCTAGATCATTCGATAACAAATTAATGTAGAACGAATTCGAAATGAGTTAGTAAGTCAACTGGCCGACAGATAGAAGAAGAGTTATAATATTTGTTTCAAAATCTTCACAAGGTGCAGACAACTCTCATAGCTTCAGGCCAACATACAAAAAGCAACATTTCTACCTTTTTGTGGCAATAATACACATCAGAACGAGACCACCTGATAAAGCAAAATAAGCACTTCACATTCGAGCGAAATTAATAATAAGTTTCTACCACCTGCTAAATTATTTTACGACACATGGACGCAATGCCCCATTTTTATATTTGCACCTACAGAAATGAAATATAAACAGATATATACGTAGATAGTGCAATAATATTAAAAAGAAAATGTATTCATTAATGGTGCACTTCAGTACCTATTTCGCTTCTTTATTCTTAGTATTAGTGACTGAAAAACAATTTTAATTCAAATAATTTCCATAAATGTAAACAATTAAACATTAATTCCTCTCGCTCTTCTTAAATACTGTGGATAATAAATCTCAGTTAAAATGAACAATTTAAAAAATAAGATAAAACTGCAGTCATTGAAGTGTGTGATCCTCCTCAGTAAGACCTTCTTTATGTTAAATACTCCATATTCTAATATGGCATAAGTTAAAGAAGACGTGACAAGTCGAAGAAAAGTAAATTTAGCATGAGTACAAAAAGAAGGTTGCTGTGTATTGTTTAGAGGCTCTTCTTACGAGTTCTTCAAAAGCTTCTGCTCGATTCATATTTCACAAAGAAATGAAACCGCAAAGTCTGCTGTTGTTTCTTTTGTTTCGTGGTAGTCGAACAAACGGCAAAGTAAACTTCACATCAATCAAACGACCACCGCAACAATCATTACGTATTGTTAGAGAATTGCGGGAATAATTTTTCTCTACGTTTACATTTCTTCTTTGTACCTACTTAATTATTTCTAGCAAACGATCAAGAAATAACAAGAAATAATCTTATACCAGTGCCATAAGAGAGTAATACTTTTTCCTTCATTTTAATCTCGTAAAAACGGACTGTGATGCTTCACAGAGTTTCATTAAAAATGATGAATTGCCACGAACTATCCAGCACGTTACGTCATTCGACCACGATTTAGATCTATTAAAAACTATTATTCGCTAGCCTTGACGTTCTTTTACAGAAATATTGGGAAAACTGACGACAATAAAAACTATCCAAAAGAACAGGCTTCATTTAACCACAAAATTAACAAAATAATTTTGATGTGAAACATCTATAGGCGCGGGTAGACCGTATTGTTGGCGTGGCGATTGTATACCGTGGCGATGCTCGCCATGCGCAAGCGCCTGTGCGATTCTCTTCCTACTCGGTTCAACGGTGTCGTTTACTATTTAGTAAACTAGAAGATGAAAGTGAATTAATTATGTTGTTGTGTACATTTCACCTAATAAAAAAAAATTAATGATATTTCATTTTAACAGGAGAAATTATTTCCGTACAGTCACAGAGGTTCAATAATTTTTAAAACCAATAAAGATAAACTACTATTGATTTTAGGTGGAGATTTCAATGTAAATTTTGCTAAAGATGAATCAATGCTATTAATTACGTTCCTCAAAAAAGAATTTCAATTGCAAATTAACAACAATCCAAGAGGACCATTTACCAGATATGCAACAACAATAGATGTTGTATTTATTCGATGTCTTGATAATGTTATGTCCAATACTTTTGTAACATACTTCAGTTATCCTCGACCAATTATCACAGTAATGCTGTCAGAGGCAACATCGAATATAACTATGTATTACTGAAGTCAGTGATTAAAAGAACTGAGTTGTCGCAACTTGACATAAATTTTTTAATTTGTTAATTTTGTATTTAATAAAAATAAATATTTATTAAATAAATAGTCATCATTTTGTGGAAAAATTTCGTATTATTTCATTTTTTAGTTGTTCCTGTCGTAATATTGTCTTTCATACATATTACCTCGATGTTTCACACCTGCCAGGCGTCCCGTGACGGTTCAAATTTTTTTTAAACTCTGTTCAGGCACACCCCAACTAACTATTCAAGTCTCATCTGGAAGGACAGTATTTTCTTATATGAATTTTGAGTTTTGTCACTGAAGTGTGAGGCATAATCTGCCAATAAATTCAAGTAGTTATGTATATTCTAGCGTGACTAACCCTAATATAAATTCCAGTCTTAGATAGATTCTGTTGCCGTCAAACAATACCTCTGAATGTTGCACGTTATTTAATATTTATTGGTCATTCCATTTTAGAATGCACATCAGCGACTTCTCGTAAAATTCAATTGAAATCACCCGTCATGTTTCCGAAGCTTTCCCTTGTTCCTGATCACTGTGCTTCCGACTCTAAACAATATACTCAACCGGATATTGTCAAGCTTCTTCGCAGAAAGCCGCCGGAATGGCCTTTTATTTGCTGACATTTCCCGTTTCCGAGATTCTGAAATTTAACCGATAATAATACCACCTAGTGAGAGGGGAGAGTACGAAACAAAATTAACGCTGGATCTTCCTGTTGGAAGAATAATTGCCGCAATAAATAAGGGTCTAACGGGAATTGTGTAGACACTGAAAGTTGCAACCCTCTCCTAAATAGTATCACAAGCTTATAGCACCTCTTTGTCACTTCGTAAGGGATAATCAATGGGTTAATTAAACACTTCAGTATATAATAAATTTCTTTGCAGAAAATTTTATTCTTGAAGACAGACTTTTGGGAACGAAATGGCCATTGCTCTAATGCAAAGCTGGAAGAAAAGGTAGAACGTTTAAGAACTGTCAGTGGTGGTTGGGGAGAGACAGAAGATGACATGGACCAAATGAAGATTGAATAAAAAAAATTCAAACCGTAGAAAAACTTGGATAAAATAAGACATACCCAACATCAATCCATTATCCTTCCCAATGATAAGCCATGAGAATCATTTTCACAAAGCTTTCTTTTGATTTCCGATCTATCAAATGTAATATAAACTTTAAAAGTTTTTGTTCAGCAAAAACATAACATGTTCAAAAAGTAGCTCTAAAAATAATTTTTCCTTATACCTATTACTTCCGAAAGATGCGGGTTAACTTTTGAATATATCGACAACCTTTTTGTTCCATTTTTAATTTCCCGTGTGCTCAACAAAGAGCTCTAAAGTTCATAACTTGATAAAGAATTTGTTGTGGCAGTATACTTTCGAACGTAAAAAGTTTTCAAAAAGTATAGGAAGATGTCTGCTCTTCCCTCTGATGTTGAATGATCTTTTCCCAGAAAAAGTTTTTAAGAACTTCAAAACTTACTTACCGATTACAGTAAATAACAAATTGGACAAGCACATAAAAGAGGAAAATACGGAGCAAGTATCTATTTATTAAAAGGCCTTATTGAGAAAATTAAAATGAAACAAAAAATAATAGTAGACCCAAGACAAGTTTTTCATTACTGAAAGTTTACTTATTAGAAAGTAACTGTCAGTATAACGCCACCTACATGTATTATATAAAGTTAACAAGAACGTTACCTATAAATAAATATTTAACTGAACAAAAGGTTTACGTAAGCAAATCAAACGTATACGTATATGTGGTCTATTTTAAAGTAAAGCTTAACTTTATCTCTATAATCTGGGTCAAGTAATTCCGTTTCTTTGTAAGTTTAAACGATATTGGATTGAGTACTTTGGAGAGTTGAAAGACTAGTCCAATTGCACTTAGCAGTAATCAAAGCGAAAGAAAATTCGTGTATTTATCCACTTCAATCGAGTAAGAGTTCACTTGTTTAAATATCTGCGGGTTTTGGGAACTGAAATTGATTAACAATTCACTTTCAAACCCAAAGCAAACAGAAGAAATACTATAATAAAAATAAAATTAGTAAATAGGAAAAATGCACGAAATGGTAAAAGAAGTAGAATGCCTCAGTCTCTACAAAAATTGTTTAACCTGATATTACATTTGAATTTGTCTTGGTGTCTCTTGGCGTCTTTTCAGAGTTCGTTTAACACCTTTAGCAAGACTTAGTTCAAGACCAAGACACAGACATACTCTCAATAGCAAGACTCTATGTAGATATTAAAAAAAACAACAACAACTACAAAGTACATTTTCTAGTAATATTAATATTGTTGTTGTCTCAAATAAAACTTTTATAGTTTTTTTTTATAATTTAACTCAATACTTAATCAAAAATAAAGAGAAAACAGGTAAAATGAATATAAGTGGGGTGTACAAATTATATTACAACACTTGTAGAGCTACGTATATTGGGCAGACAGGGAGGAAGTTTTATAAGAAAGATTAAAAGAACATCTAAAAAGCTATTCAGGAAATTCTACCTTCATGAAACATATAATTAACAACAACCATGAATTTAATTTAAATTGTAATTTAAAAATATTACATTGTTTAGAAAAAGGTAAAAAATTTAACATTTTGAAATCATTAGAAACTAAAAGACATATTAAACAAAATAATGATTAATCGTTAAACGATGTTAATAGTTATATATAGGTATATGGTAATATAATAATATATAATCTCCGTAATCAATTAGCAGTTTTAATCGATATTTCTTATTTCAATTCTGCTGCTCTTTGAGTGATAAGTACAGTTAAGACTTCTTTGCAGTACTGATTGGTATTTATATCGAAAACTAGAGTCTAAGAGTGCATTTATTGGTGTTTAAACTCGATAAATTTTAGAAGTATATTAACTTCTTTAGGACGACAGGACGAGAGATTAAAATTAAACACAGAAACTAGTTTACGGTAGAATAAAAAAACTAGATATAGAATAATAAAAAAAGAAATGACAAAATTGGATGGCTAGCAGGAACAGAAGCAACTCGGTAGGATGTTGCTAACAGAATGAATAAACAACAACGGCAAAGGGGATGAAAGCAAGAAAAGAAAAGATACTACAACGGAAATAGAAGAAAAAGGACTAAAAAGGAAGAATTTGCAAGTGCTGAATAGTGATAGAAGTAAAATAGATGCCATAGTGATCGTTTTAGAGGAGACAAGAGACAGAAAATGCATTAAGATGGAAAGATGATATGCAAAAGCAGGGAAAAAGGGAAATAGAAGAATTTAAATCAAAAGATTAAAGAGATGCAAAAATTATATAATGTAGTAAAACAGAGAATAAAAGATTTAGAATTGAAAACCGATGAGAAATTAAAGGAAATAAACAAAGAAATGGAAATAATCAAGACCTTACAAGAAGAATTTCATGTAAAAATTGGAGAAGATAGAGAACAGGGAATAAAGAAAAAGTATCAGAGCAGAGTTAATTAAGTAGAAAAAGAAATATAAAGAACAAATAGGGAAGAAATAAAAACAAACATTATTATAAACGGGTTAAAAATGGTGAAGGAGAATGGAAAAAGGAATTAGAAGAGTATATAAGGAGAAATAAGGAGTGGAAGTATCAATACTTAAAGTGATGATGTTGAGTGGAACAATTGTTAAGTGTGTAAATAAATTAATGGGAAATTGAATTTTGTAGTTTTATTTAATTGTTATGATATTACGTTTGAATTTATTTTGGTGTCTCTTGGTCTTTCGTTAAAATTCTTTGAACAGGTTTGGTAAGACAAAAATCATAACAAAGATACAGGCATGCTCTCGAGATCAAGAAATTCTACATACATTGATCCCACTTTGGTCTTATATTTATATATTATATATTATATATTATAAATAAAGACGACAAGACCAAAAAAAATGTTTCGGTCTTATGTTAACTCATCACCAACTACTTCTTACTAAAGTATGTAGCGGAGACTGCCACATTCTTCAGCCTCCCAATAATACCTTTCACCTAGCAATAAATGTGTGGTTTTTTGGTACCCTTTTGTATATATTTCTAACATTAGAATTCTTTTGTCTTGTATTTCTTTGTGTCGTCATATCTATGTAAATATTCTTCTGTATTCTGTAAAATTCTGTACCCTTCATTATTTCTTAATTGCACTTCTTAATATTTTATATTTCTTAGTAGGTATTTCTTATTTCTAAAAATTTCCAACTTTATTACCACCCCATTGGTACCCTACTTTCATCTAATAACTGTTGTTGTTGCTGTTTGTTATTTAGTGTTTTAATTAGTAGCCTAGTCCTCCAAGCTGAACCCCAAACAACTAAAAGTATAAAAAGTGTTGTTATTAAATTTTGATCCTACTCCCTTTTCACTATTAAAGGCCATCCTAAACAATGCCGCCCCCCCCCCCCATATAAAATGTATATTTAGCCTCGGTATTATATTAAAAGTACCTCAACGTATTTGCGATCTTAATTTTTAATTTTCTCGGCGTGCTATTTTTTCTTCGTTAATGGTGTGTTTTGACTTGAATAGTCAGTAAGTACCCACTTCATTTCGCGAAAGAAAACGACGAGATACACGAAAATGATGAGCTGAAAAAGTAATTTTCATTAAAGGATGAATTAAGAGCTTAGCACGAAGAATTTTAACTAAGATTAAATAGTTTATTAGGTAAAAATGGCTGACTGACCTTTTCCTTTGTCTTCAAAATCAAGTCTAAAAACTTCGCAAATGTTATTAAGTATACGAGAAGAAATTGAATAATAAGTTGAAAATTAAAGTCTATAAAAAAAATTAATGAACTATTATTATTAATTGCTTATCTAACTAATTTATATGTACGTTTTATAATGAAAAACAGGTGGTTGTTCTTAAGATAGAGGCAGACAAAAAATGTTTTGAACATGTTGTGTATTTGTGCGTCCCAAGGTCAAGGCTCATGAAATTCTGAAATGTCTTAAATGTAGTCCGGTCAATTTAGACATTCGAATCTACATAAATTCCCACCAAGCTGAAAATCAGAAAGATTGTTAAAAATATGATTAAAAATAAAATTTGAAAGTTTCCTATCTTTCCCCTGTATGGAAAAAAAATATTCAAGGTCAAAAGTCAAATAAATGAGTTTTTCGCGATTTTCAGCAAAACGGTAAGTTTTATCATAAAAATACTTCAGACAAAAATTGTAGATCATAAAATTATCTATAAAATATGTATGAATATTTTTTTCCTAAGAGCCACCGTTTCTGAGATATCAGGTAAAATGAAACCCAGTCCCTTATTTTATACGCCAGTGTAACCTCGAGACAACATCTGTCTCCTGTTCAATTGTATCTGTGGCTAGGGTCTTATACCTGCTTTATGTCAGTGAGTTAACAAAGTTAAATATGTTAACGTTTTATTAAAATACGTACCATATCGACAGTCAGCGATGTATTTGCCTACGCTATCCGCTCCAGACATTAATCAGCAGATTCTTCAGTTTTCTTTCGTTCAATAATAATTTAATATAATCAGTTACCAAAAGTTACTCTAACGGGTCGATTAAAAGTAAGATTTTTATTTATTGCACAAAATTTTCTCTCTTTGTTAAACACAGTTTTTTTTTATTATTGTAATGTAATTTTTATTTAACTTATACATATTCTGTATGACTGATCGAGTAGAGCTCATAGACATCGAAACTCTGAACGAGTCGATTAATTCGATTAGATTAGATAGTTTATTAGATAACGAATCTAACACTTATTCTTCTTCACAAGAAATAGACAATTTATCCTCAAATTTTAGTAATCAGGAAGTAGATACGTTAGATTTAGAATTAACAATGCCAAACCAAAACGTAGTAAATCCACCAACTACAGAACAACTAATTTCTACAGTTAAAAGTTACGGCGAAATTTTACCAAAATTTGATGGTAAAGCCAATACGTTAGAGTCATTTATTATTAAAATTGATAAATTTAATGATAAGTATGGTAACACAACCGATAATACCCTAAACGAATATACTTTTTGTCTTATTTGTAACAAGCTCATAAATGAAGCAGGTGACTTTATCGCTTATCGACCAGATTTAGACACCTGGCCAAAATTAAAAGAAGCCCTAAGAAATAAATTCGGAGACTTTGTAGATCGCAAAATCCTTTCTCACCAATTCAAAAATTTACGAATTAAACCACACGAAACACATAACGAGTTTATTGAACGAATTAAGTCTATACAAAATCAATTAAATCTGAAAATTAGAGCAGATAGGGATGTCACGGAAAACCAAAAGGAAATTTATGAACAAATTAACGAGCAAACAGCACTCGAAGTGTTATATAATAATTGTCCACCCTTATTGCAAACAATACTAGATGTGAAAGAACCAAACTCATTAACAGTTGCAACAGCAATAGTCCTGGGTTATCTATCAAAACACCCGCCGGATAAAACTAAAACGGAGGCAAAATTTTCGTTTAATCCGTCCAAAATTCAAAATTTGAGCACTAAACCCAAATTTCCCCAAACTACTAATGTGTCCAATAATTTACATAGGCCAAATTTTTACAATAAACCAACTAACTTTAGCGGAAATCAACGTAATCCTTTTGTAAATCGCAATTTACCAATTAATAGTTCATTTCAGAGATTAAACATTCAATCTCAAAATAGACCAACCCAAAATAATTTAACTAATCAAAATCGACCATCTCAGTCAAATCAGCAAAACATGCAACAACGAGATTTTAACACAAATTCGAATTTCCAACGCACAGCATTTAAGAATTGGCGACAACCTAATGTGTCGTTAACCGAAATCGAACCCCCTCACGAAAACAGCCTAAATTATGAAACAACCGAAAATTCTGAACAATTGTTAGATAACGACTATTATAACTACAACGATAATTGTTATGACCCTCACTTCGACGAATGCATGGAAGATGATACACAATTAGCATCACTCGACACATACGAACGATCGGAAATTCAAAATTTTCCTCTACGTGCCTCGGAAATGAATTAGAAAATTATATTAACCCAAATACAATCTTAAACATACAAAATCGTTTTTCAACCCTACCATGCTTAATTTTAGACATAACAGACCAAATTTCACTTAAAATATTGATAGACACCGGAGCTACCAATTCATTAATCAAACCAGAAATAGCAGAAAAGTATTTTTCAGACCAAATTTATGAAGAGTTCTTCCTTTTAAAAACAATTACAACCGAAACCTCGCATAGTCAATGTGTAGACATCGATCTTTTTCAGGAAAATCAAAATCTAAAATTTTTTATTGTAGAATTCCACAAACACTTTGATATATTGTTAGGCTCAGATAGTTTAGAGATCATGAGAGCAAGGCTAGATTACGAAGATGGAACCATGATTTTAAATAATGAGGCTTATTCCTTAATAAAATACGATACATACTTAGCCAATCACCTAGATAGACAAAAATTCCCAATATCAATCAGGAAAGGTCCAGTCTTGATACCAGAACAGCAGGTAAACAATGTCAGAATACCGGAAACAATTACGATCGCGGATAATTACCAATGTGAAGTCCCCATACAAGGAACTTTACCTCAAAATTTAGAAATACCCAAAATTAAAGCTCAACATATTAATCCTAAAGAAGTCAGCATTTGTAATATCAGGAAAAATAATCAATTTATTCACAAAAGACTATTAAAATTAGAACTAGATCATCTACCTCAGGAACAAAGCTTAAAAGTAAAATCTCTTTGCGAACAATACGACGAAATATTCTATAGGGAAGGTGATGTACTAACATTTACCAGCACCGTTAGACATAAAATACCACTTAATTCTGATGTACCAATTTTCACCAAACCGTACCGGTTTCCTCAAATCCAACGAGAAGAAATAAACAGACAGATTAGAGAACTTAAAGAACAGAACATAATAACGGAAAGCGAATCGCCATATAACTCACCAGTATTTTTAGTTAGCAAAAAACCGGACAAACAAGGTAAAAAGGCATGGAGAATGGTCATAGATTTCAGAAAACTAAATGATAAAACAATCGAGGATAAGTATCCCATCCCCAATATCGCTACTATTTTGGATCTGTTAGGCGAATCAAACTACTTCTCGAAACTCGATCTGAAATCCGGGTATCATCAAATAGAAATTGAACCAGAGGACCAATTCAAGACAGCGTTCTCAACGGAAAACGGTCATTACCATTTCTTGCGTATGCCATTCGGTTTGCGTAATGCACCTGCGTGCTTCGCGCGAGTAATGAACCATGTATTAAGAGGATTAGTAGATAAAATATGCCTTGTATATTTAGACGATATTATAATTTTAGGAAAAACATTTGAAGAACACATTAATAACCTTAAATTAGTATTTCAAAGATTGAGAGAACATAAATTTAGAATACAAACGGAAAAATCGGAATTTTGTTTGAAAGAAATAGAGTATTTAGGTCATTTAATTACTACCACTGGAATCAAACCGAATCCTAAATTAGTTCAAAAAATTCAAACCATAACATTACCTAAAACAGTCAAGGAAATCAAATCTTTTCTGGGACTCACCGGATATTACCGGAAGTTTATAAAGAACTATGCTACTATCACCAAACCGTTGACCTTATGTCTGAAAAAGAATTCTAAAGTAGAGCATAATACTGAGTTTGTTAATGCATTCAACGCAATTAAGCGGATAATTAGTAATCCCCCAATTTTGTCATATCCAGATTTCTCAAAACCCTTTAACGTCACATGTGACGCTTCAAAATTTGGACTAGGCGCAGTATTATCGCAAGGACCCATAGGCAAGGACAAACCAATCATGTTTATAAGTCGAACAATGAATGAACATGAGCAAAATTACTCTGTTATAGAAAAAGAGTGTCTCTCAATTATTTGGGCAGTTAAAAATTTTAGACCATATATATATGGAAGACAATTTAACATCGTTACGGACCACAAACCCTTACAATGGTTATTTAGTATAAAGGAACCTAATTCGAAACTAATAAGATGGAGACTTAAGTTAGAAGAATTCGAATATAACATCATTTATAAAAAAGGCAAAAACAACAGCAATGCCGATTATCTATCTAGAATCGAAACGAACGTAATAGAAACATCCGATGACCTTTTGTCATTATTTAATAATATAGGAGATGTTAGTCGAAGAGAGCCAGTAGACATAGAGAGCCTAGATGAATTTCTAAATTTAGATCAAACTAACCACCAGACCAATCAAAACCAAATTCCATCAAAAAATAAAAATAAAATCAAAATTTTATCTGACGTTACACTAAAACCATTACAAAATACACAATATACTGATGATGTAACACAACATTCACAAGAAGAGAATACAAACGCTACATTACCAATTACTGAAAAACCCTTGAACTATTATAAAAATCAATTTATCTTCTCACTTTCAAACAGACCCAGTTTTAAACAAATGCATATATTTAATAAATCGCGTAATTTAGTTCACGTTACACAACAAAATTATGAAAATGAAATAGTAAATATACTAAAAGAGTATACCAATCCCAATGTCATTAACGCAATAAATTGTAAAACCAGAGAACTCTATGAAGATATAGCACATTTAGTTAACCAAAATTTCGACGGAAAAGTAAAATTTGTTTATACAAATGTATTATAAAGATGACAATATTCTTTTTATGCAGACAATCAAAACAGAATTTTACACAACACCAGAACATTTAGTATTTCTTCTACATATACCGATTTTACACCCAGAGACCTTCAACCTATATCATTTATATTCCATCCCTACAAAGTACAACACTACTATAATTTCACCAACACCCTACGCAATTATAAATGAAAAAGAGACATTTTATATAAAGAAAAGATGTGACTTTATCCAAAGTGAATATTTCTGTAATAATGATATCGTTGAAAAGAATTATCAACACGAAACTTGTATTAAGAACTTGTTACAAGTAAACCAAAATCCAAAATGCAGGCATATCCCAGTAAATGTTTCTGAAATATTAGTTGAAACAATAAGTGATGAGAAATACTTAATAATAGCCCCAGAAATAACATTGATACATACACAATGTGGTACGGAGGAAGTTCATAGCCTCAAAGGAATTTATTTGTTAATAATTCCGTATTCTTGTTCATTTATAGCAAAAGACTTTAAATATATCAACTTACAACAAAATCTAAAAGAAGAACCGGTATATTTACCATTAATAAATGAAAACATCGCAGAAGTCAAACCAATTCAATTAAACCTAAAATCAATTGACTTGGATAGACTTTCCGAAATTACCTTACAGGCTAATGACCCTCTAACGTATGTAAAAGAACAATTAGACAATAACAATAAATATAAATATGCATTTATAGCAATCTTTATAATCATAATACTAAGCTTAATTATTATAATTTGTAAGCGACACCGCATTACGGAATATTTTGTTAAAAATAATAAGATAAATGAATCAATTAAATTAGAAGCTGAATACAGCAAAGTGAACGAACGGCAAGGAAAAACTTGTGTAGCCTTTCCTTCACTTCCAAACCGTAATGAAGTGTAACTAATATTGTTAATTGAAATGTTTATTAACCATTTATTATTATATATATATATATATATTAACCAAATTTTAATTTTTTGTATTTGTAACCAAAAATGTAAAATTTGTACTTAAGGAGGGAGGAGTTAACAAAGTTAAATATGTTAACGTTTTATTAAAATACGTACCATATCGACAGTCAGCGATGTATTTGCCTACGCTATCCGCTCCAGACATTAATCAGCAGATTCTTCAGTTTTCTTTCGTTCAATAATAATTTAATATAATCAGTTACCAAAAGTTACTCTAACGGGTCGGTTCGGATCTTATCAAGTACATATCTAACGCACATGGTGTATTGTTATATACTATAAGAGGTAACTCCTACTCCCAAAAGCCAAATTATTATCAAATGTAATCAATTGTAACAATTCATAACGATTTAAATAAAATAAAGGCTTAAAAGTGTAATCAATTCGTTTTTAAAATCTTTTTAAAAACACAAGGAGTAGTTCCGAACAATTAAGTAGTGTGCCCAATAAATGAAATCATGTTAGTCATAGGTTTGCCAGATTAGGGGATTTTCCCCAAAAAATAGGGGATTTTTTTTCTTTTGGGGTATTTTTTGGGGATATATTTTTCAGGGGAATTCTTCTGGGGAAAATTTTTCCTCTACAATCTTTTTTCTATTTGCACTAAATATTTTCTAGTTCTTGGGGATTTATTTGTCACATAGCTTATTTTGGGGTATTTTAGAGATACATATTTTATAGATAATTTTATGATCTACAATTTTTGTCTGGAGTATTTTTATGATAAAACTTACCGTTTTGCTGTAAATCGCGAATAACTCATTTTTCTGACCTTTAACCTTGAATAAATTTTTTTCCATACAGGGGAAAGATGGGGAACTTTCAAATTTTATTTTTAATCATATTTTAAACAATCTCACTGATTTTCAGCTTGGTGGGAATTTATGTAGCTTTACTCTTATTTTTTGGTCTAATTTGACCGGACTAAATGGCTAACGATCGAATTCATTGATTATGTAATACGGTTTTTTAATATTTTTTAAGCTTATTATGAATATTTGGAACGATACCAGTGACTTATAAATAACATAAAATACTTGTAGTCATTTTTTGCGGTCATATTTCGATCAGTGATCTGTTTTGCCTTTCAATATAAAGTGGTTCTAAGAAGCTTTCAACAAGTAAGTTGTTTCTACAATCGGTCACGGGGTTGATATAAATGTTTCGGCAAATATTTCTCAGCCGCGAGCCCGATCATTTTGTTTTGCTGCTTCTATTTTTGAAACGGATAATTTCTGCATGGAAACGACATCGATTTATTTCATTTGAACTGAAGTAGTCCTTCAACATCTCCGACATGTTTAACACCACGTACCTACCCTTGACACTGAAAACGCTTTCCTCTCTTCTATATACGTATGTATATATGTATATTATATTGTAGAATGTGTACACCGTAAAGTGTAAGGAAGAGAAGGCTTGAAGGACTCGAAATAATATTTGACGAATTAAGGTCGAACTTTTATCACGAGGAATTTAATAAAACCCGCTCAGAATTCTCTGCAATCGCTATTCGAAAAATCCTAACTAATTTAATCCTTATTAAGGTTGACCTTGCGATACAAGAAACGCTTTTCAGGAATAATAAATTATTTAAAATCACCAAAACACCACAAGCATATATCATATATTTTAATTTAAAAAAATGTACACCTGGTACATATTCGTTTAGCAAGCATTTTTATAATAACAATTATGTATATAGATGGATAAAAACTCTTTAAAAAAAGCATGTTTAATTAATTTATTACAAATCTCGGAACCAATTTGTACCCCAAGAATTTAATGTTCGAAAAACGGATTTCAGAAAACTTTCCTTGTTCCTTGTGATCCTTAAACGTAAGTTGCGAAGCTTTCGCAGCATGTTACAGCATAGCAGTTAAGGCCAAAAATTAAACGCACTCATTACTACACTTCCGCCATTTGGATTCTCCCTTAACCTAAAATGACGGCGTAGAAGACGCGTTTTCGGGATACCTAAAAGGCTCTAATGGACCAATTAAGAAAAAAAGACTTCTAAGAGTATTTCAGAGAAAAAGATGAGCTTTCACATAAATATGCGAGAACCTTATAGTTAGAAAGAAGCACTTTCACCCCCAAATAAACGCAAAATTGTGTTCTCCATTTAGTTATTCAAGAGGCAGCAGTTACCCTGTCATCAGTGAAATTCAAAATTGTAGAGAGATTTTGTAGGTAGGTGGTGCTGATCCAACATAGTGCTCTTGTAAATTATTACTTAATACAATTTCGGCACTACCTACATTACATTAGGTACTCATTACTTTACATACTTTAAGTGTAAATAATATACAACAGTACGATAAATTTCGCTCATGTGTTCTGGCAAAGCAATATGCAAATTAAAAATCGGATTGGAACAAGTTATTTCACCTTTGGTTAGGTCTCTCGGCCTCCATGAGCTTGACGATCACAAATAACCCGATTAAAATTTTTGAAGTGGAAAATTCAGTTTCCAATCTCGTCGAAGCTTTCAACGACGAAGCAGAAGTCTTTTTAGCTCTTATCGGTGAGTAGACGATCCTTTTTTTACATTTTATAACACGAACGTATACGAAAAAAAGCGAATTGCCTTAAAAGGAAACATCAGACAGCGTTATGTATTAAGGAAGTTCTGCATTTCGTGAATTCGATTGCAAAAAATTCAGAATCAGTTTAACCACTTACACTAAGTAGATCTAAAATGTAAGGCTGGTACACTACATAAAAAAGGGGAGTGTAGATTCATCGTTTACAATGCTTGTGATCTGGTAAAGAGAGTGAAAGTGGTGCATAGATTGGTAACTTACAGTCCAAGCACTCAATCATTCAGTATCAGTTTTACCATTTACATGCACTCGTTAAATGGATCGAACTAAGTTAAAATAACCAAACATTGAACTGTAGAATATATTACATTAAAAGGGAATGCGTGCTGATTAACTCCTACGCGTGTGGTCTGGTAAAGAAAGTGGAAGTGGTGTATGGATTGGTAACGTGCAGTAACGTGGTTATTCAAGAAGTCACTGGGGATATATTATCCTAACAACTGTTACAAAGATAATAAAAGCTTTTTGTAAATAGGAAGTTTGCATTTGACAAACGACAACAAAAATATTTTTTACATCAATATTTGTCAATTTATAGATACATTTAAAATGTTCCATTGCCCTAAAAGCTATTTCGTTCCTTTAATCTATTTTTAATGATAAAAATGTGTTGTTTCATAACAATCCATTACGATAAAAATATACCAAAACATAAAGTACCAATTAAGCCAAAAGAAATGATAAATTTTAGTGAAATAGTTTCTTATTTTTATCGGCGCAAATCTGGGCATAAACCAGGTAAGTAGGTTAGAAAGAACGTCTGCTAAATTTATCTTTCGCATCTGCGTTTTTTAACATCTCCAACAAACGCATGTTTAGTCTTTAAACGTGAAAGAAATCGTTATGGGATCAATAACACGCCTTTTGTAACCCAATATTTGCTTTCATTTTACTAAAATAATTTCCGTATCATTGCATAATAAATAAATACAAATCAGCTTGAAATTCTACTTTATTTAAAAAAAGGCTAAATTCAGGATCAGAAACTTTTTCTCCAATTAAAACAATAGAAAAGTTTACTCTACTCTTATAGTTTTATAAATCTGTTAGGAATCCAAAAGAATCTTATAATATTCCCAGTACCATTTGAGGGTGACCTGCTGCTCCGTGCTTAATTACTCTCAATACTCATGAAAAAACAAAAACATCAAAAACTCTAGGGTCAAAATAATTATAGACATATCAATGCTAGAATTGTATAAAAACATATTACAAAAATGTGAATAAGTAAGAGCAATGAAACGAGGACTGGTGAATTCAAAAATTGGAAAAAATCTACGTTTCTCAATAGTCAGGAGATCAAATAACTCTGAATGGAAAAAAGTGATAGACATAGTCAACTTGAAAGAAATAATTTCTGTGTTCCCGAATGAAGTATTACTTTATAAGGGTGCGAAACGTGGCTGGTGTACGAGGAGAAGTAAGAATATTTAGAAAATTTTCAAATGCGGGGATGAAAACATTGTGGAACTATTAAGAAATGCGAAGATAAGAAAGCTCTCTATGGAAGTCATTATTATATTATCATTAGGGATGGAGGACAATATTTAAGGGTAACCTATTGCTCCGTGCTCTACCAAGAACACAAACATTAGAAATATTAGGGTCATAATAATTATAAAAATACTTTAAATATGTGGGAATGTATGAGGGATGAAAAGTGGACTAGTCAAGGCCAATAATGGAAAAGATCAGCGACAATATTATTGAGTCAACTTAAAACAAATAAATTCTGTGTGTCTGAATGAAGTATAATCCTATAAGGGTGCAAAACGAGGATGGTAAACAACTATTAAATTTAAGAATGAAAGAAGAGATTAAAAGTGAAGAATTATTCTCTATGGATGTCGAGAAGAAAAAGGACAAATGGGGTTGTTGAACAACTTCTGAAACTTCTGAAACCACCACTTGAAAACATTTTAGAAGCAGAAACAGAGGTAAAAGGAATCATAAGAAGGTCTAAATTAACAAATAGACACTTAGGAAGAGTACATTGGCTTGGTCTTTAGACTAAGAAATGAAGAATAAAATGAATGTTTAATAAATGTTGATTTTTCATAATCTGAAATAAATTGCTAACGAAAATTGTTCACTCGCACTATTGTATATTCGGCAATGAGGAAAACAGCCACATTAATTACATTTTTCATCACCATAAGCAAAACAAACTGCTCTATTTTAAAGACCAAGGTAACCACTAAAACGTTCATGTTAATGGGTAGGCAATTTATCTCAATCGAACAATTATTATTTATCGGATAAAATGGATCAGTGTAGAGGTGTGGCTGGAAACCCTACTGCGTACGTAATTAATTAGCATCAAATCTCGTTATTTATTAGTTTTCATATGAAGATTAATATTCTAATTAATAATACGATAAACGATCGACTTCCCCAAATCCGTCAGCAGGTACATCGTCCATTATTCGATTTGGAATTCTACTACAGAGATGGATCAGTAATTAATTAGGAATTAAAACAAAAAAGAGCAACCCCTGTCTTTAAAAAAAATTATTTTTTAATGTGTTTCTCTTGCCATTTTCAGAAAGTGTATGGATGGGTACAGTAAAATTTAAAAGTTGTAAAAGTTTTTACATATATACTTCTATTTATTTTATTCTGGGCTTGTTTTCGAGGAAACTTTGAAAAATTATAGTAGTAAAATTTTCTGTAAAATCCATTAAAAAGATCAAACGTTCAGTTAAATATCTACTATCCGGTAATAGTAATCAATGTAGGTAGTCATTAAAAGTTTCATAAAAATAGTAATTAGTAACGAAACATATGTGCTACATAATATAAGGGAACATCTGTGAATTACATGAGAAGGAATGGTCCAGCAATGTTTTATTTAAAGGATGTAAGTCACGTAAAAAGAATTTCATCTCTTCTTATAATTAAAAACCCATTAAAAGGTAAATCTCACTTGTGGAGAACGAGGAGTCCCACCAGATCTTACCAAATCTCACAAAGAGGAAAGAAATAGTAAAATATCTTACGTTATCAATATCTAGTTGTTCCCAACAAAATTACTGTTACCAATTATATAAATCTCCCTGTTAATAATTATTCTTAATGCTCATTACAACGAGAAATGTTCAGTAATCAGCCTACAAGATATGTCCAAAAAGTTGACTCAACAATTTTGGAATTTAAAAGAAAAAAAAATATCTATGTGCCAAAATGTGCCCGAAATATGCTATTATGTGCTACGTAAAAAAAATTATTCAAAAAGCTTAACTTTTATGACTTGATCCTTTTTATGATGTTTAGTCAGCTCCACAACATCACTTCATTAAAACCAAACCAATTGTGTTGTAATGTGTTTAAGATGTGCTATCATGTGCCATTAATAAAAAATATTTACTTGAAAAATTGAAATTTTATTGATACATCCTTTTTGTGATATTTAGTTAGCTCCGCAAAATCACTTTATCAAAAATAGACTAATAGTGCTGTAATGTGGCCGCAATGTGCTGTTATGTGTCAATGTGAAAAAAAAAAATATTTGAATAAAAAGTTTAGATTTTTCGTAAAATGCTGTCTTTCTATACAAATCAATAAATGTGGTACGATGAAATAGCATAATAACATGCTTAACATAGTATCTCTGCATATTGTTCATGAAACATCACCATACATTCTTTTACATGTTATGCAACACATCTTGTTTTAGGTAAGTACCTGTACTTTTCATTAGTTTACGATTGTATAAAATGTATTTTACACTATAAAATTCGTATTATTATTAATATTATCAATACAAAGTGTTATTAAACCTTTTTTTATTGTTATTAGAAACTTTTTATATTTAATGACAGTTTTCTATTAGTGTAGGGAACATACTTTTCATATGGTACCGTTTTAGTGTTATCTACACATAAACAAAGAGACTGAAATTTTTGCTCGTTTATGTATATATATCTTAAAATAGAAGATTAGTAATCATTAAGTAATAAATTAAATATATATTCTTATAAAACAATATGAAAATACTTATGTAATCAAGTCATTTCCCTATTCTCGTCAAAGTAAAATTTCCATCTTTCTTCGTAATAACTTGACTAGTAGAGAAAGTATTACTTAATGAAGACAGCATTTTACGAAAAATCTAAACTTTTTATTCAAATATTTTTTTTTCACATTGGCACATAAAAGCACATTGCGGGCACATTACAGCACTATAAGTTTAGTTTTGACAAAGTGATTTTGCGGAGCAAACTAAATATCACAAAAAGGATGTCTCAGTAAAAATTCAATTTTTCAAGTAATTATTTTTTTAATGGCACATGATAGCACATCTTGAGCACATTATAACACAATTGGTTTGGTTTTAATGAAGTGATGTTGTGGAGCTGACTAAACATGTTAAAAAGGACCTCGTCATAAAAGTTGAAGTTTTTTTAATTTAATTTTTTTTAAGTAGCAGATAATAGCACATTTCGGGCACATTTTAGCACATATTTTTTTTTTTTTTAAATTCCAAAATTATCGAGTCAACTTTTTGGACATCTACAAGATTGATTATGGTTTGCTTCCTCCACCTTACGTACCTGACGATACTTTTAATGACATAACCTGTACTTCATATATCACTTTATATTTTCTAGGTGTGTTTAATATTATGTTAACTTTACTTTTTGGATTAGTTCTATATGTATAACGTGACGGTAAACACTCAATCATTTCACAGACCTACGAATATTGCAGTTTTTGTTTCTTTATTGAAGACCTTGTCGTATTTTATTTACCTATTGAAATCCTTACAAAACAAGTTCAACAAAATATATCCCCTTCTAGGAAAGGAATAAAATAGAATAAATATTATCTGTATTCATATATCTATCTATCTCTAAATCCGAGTTTGTTCTTCTTAAAAATATAAAAAGTTGAATAAAAGTTTGAATACCACTTTACCCGTTCCATTTTTTTTTTTTTGAATTTCATCGCCGCTGCGTTATACTTTAGAGTCAATAAAAAACTTAATCTTTCCTAAACCCGACGAATATCACCGGTTAATCTTTCCTGTTTCTGACGCGAACCATCGCGTTACTGTTCAGTTTAAAGACCTGTAAGCGATAACATTATCACATCTGCTGCTCGATCTCCCAATTTCTACTTCAATTACGTTGTAGCATACAGCTGCGATTTCCACTGCTATGCTTCTTCCACCATCTCTATGAATTATTAAACGTGGAGATGACGTAATCTACCGGTGGAAATCTCGGGAAAATTTAAAAACGTACGTATTTCTATCACAGATTGACTGGTTTTGTACCCCAATATTACGAATAAGAAAAAACTCCATCCCTTAAAACGAATACATATCTATATACGTCTTATTTAGAACGAACAATTTTCCAAAAATAAATGATAAAAAAAATTGTTTACAAAATTGAATAGTAGCATCGAAGGAGATCTTAAACGTCACCAATAAAGGGACCTTGAGGCCTAAATACACACCTGACAACTCTATTTAAAATGGGACTAATTATTAGATGTTTTTTTAATTGCACTTGCAATAATTACGTTAGTATGCTAAGAGGAGAAAATCAGGACAATTGTAGGATTATTAGAAGTGACGTCGCAGTTCATTATTCTAGATATTTTCTTCTATTAATTATTTGCGGGTGTAATTGTTGTAGGTTTACTATTTTTCCACCTTTTACATTTTACAAAAAGTATCTAATTAAATTGAATTTTTACCTCTAGTGGGTTAATATTTTGTACATGTACCAAATGTATCTATTGATTCTGTCTAAACTAAACAGTTACAAAATGAGAAATTTAAGCCAAAATGAAATATCGGCTTGCTTCAAACCGCTTTTACCCGTAAAGTAACCTACGTCATTCATTATTCATGACAAAATTACATTTCCTTCAAAATTCCCCGGCGGATTTTTATACTACACGTAAGAAAAACAAAAACGAAAATGGAAGGCTAATATAGAATATGAGCCGTAAGACGACTCATAAATCACTTGAAGGCACTTTTATAATAAACTACAAAGATAATGAACGATGTGCTTTATACATTCCAATATTCTACCCACTAAGAAGGAATAGTTGCACGGCTGAATAATAATATCGTATCATGTAGGTAAGCAATAAAGAATCTAAGATTCCATAACAAAATATTTTTGAAATTTCCTTTTTGTTAGTCTCATGGCTTAAAAAAAGTCAAACACCTTATCAAATAAGGTAACTATTGGAAATATGAGGTTCAATAAGTATGATTTATTACTTTGCCAAGAAGTTTCTGAGAAAAACAACTGTGATAAATTAGTAAATGAACATAATAAGCTTATAAGGGTTTCGTTTTCTTTTCGATATGGAAAACTCTGAATATCATTAAAAGATAATAAAGTGAAGAAATAATTATGTGATTAAACTGTTCAGTCGAAAAATTCCAATTCGAACCAAAAGCTTGTGGGTCTTTACGTTGTAGATAGGTATTTACCATCCCCTCCCCCACGAGATCGCTAATTATTTTTTATATCACAGCAACTTCAAAGAATAAATAATTGCGTAAAACTCCATTTGATTTTTGATTTAGGTATGTTGACGTACTCAAATATCAGTACCTCCTGCCACTGATTAATTTCTTGGCTCATAATACTGGTAACGAATTAATTTGCCATTAATATCCAATTAAAAAAAAAAACAATGTTCCTGGTGTCAAGAAAACTAACACCGGTCATAATAAAAATATCACAAAATAATGGTGGGCATTTTAATTAAGACCTATTATAACTACTTATTTTCCAATTATGGAATTAACAATATTTGATTGAGTCCATATTAAAAAATTATTAAAATAAAATTTAACCTTACATACCGACTACTAGGTGTCGTTCATCACTATGTCGATTACAATAACTGATGTAGTGCTCGTCATTGCGATGGGGATGATGGTTTACTCTCGAGGGGTTTCCCATCAGTAGACGGTAGTCAATCGGGTGGTCGCATGTTCACGCGACTCCAGAACGTACCACATGTTACACCTCGCAATAAATTACAACAATTACTTCCTGTTGTTATTATTGTTCACGAAAATCATTAATACTTATATCTATTCTTCATTCGCGACCGAAACACCTAATAAATAAATTTAAAAAAATCCGTACAAACGCGCTGCAAGAAGTTCTGTCAATGTAACGTGTTTTGTGTCTAATATGTATGTGATGGT
The DNA here is from genome assembly GCA_029378335.1 of Agrilus mali. Taxonomy (NCBI): domain Eukaryota; kingdom Metazoa; phylum Arthropoda; class Insecta; order Coleoptera; family Buprestidae; genus Agrilus; species Agrilus mali. Next base: position 7,921,770 of record CM055663.1, on the reverse strand, counting down.
GAGTTGGATGATGGTTAACGCGGTTCTTCGTTCGTGAACTCCTTGCATTCAACTGAAGTCGCGTCAGTCGTCCTCCCGACAACAAACTGGTGCCCACTCGGAAAAGACGCCGGCAACACGCACGCGACGACCGACGCCGGTTAAGCGTCGAGACGCAGGTGCACGATGGAAGAGGTGGAGCACACTGCTGACGAGGACTTTATCACACATTCATATTTTATTTAGGTTATTATTCCTTGTGAAGATAAACTCTCCCGATTCTTCCCGTGTCATGTGCGACAAAGTTCCAGGAATGGAGATATTTACTGGTTTATCTACTTTGTCTCAAATGAACTTTATCGACGCACTTTTGACACTCCCAGAAGTTGTTATTTAAAAAAACACATTCTATTTGCTACTCCTATGATGAAAAAAATCCGACACCTGGATATCTTCCAGAATCAGAAGACCAAGACCTAATCTGTAACTCTTTCTTTAGTTTCTACATTTTACTAAAACCAAAATCACGATCCAATATGGAAGACCAAATCCAAGATAATGATCCAATACGGAAAACCTACTATCACTACTATAGCCGAAGTTCAACATCTAGATGTCTTCTGCAAGACCAAGAAGTAATGTGCAAAATCAAGACCCAAGTAGGCAAGTAGTGTAAGATCAAAGCCAAGATGAAGATCGAATGTAGAAGACTAAGTCTTGCTGTTTCCCATGGGGCCCATTAACTATGTGGAAGGCCAAGAAGAGGTATGCGAGACAAGTTTTGAAACCCACAGTGGAAATCCAAAACCAAGTTCAAGATCCAATGATGAAGACCAAAACCAAGATCAGGATATAATGTGGAAAATTATGAGTTAATGTTCAAAACCAAATCTTGCGTTTTTCGTTTATTATTACTAGCCGAAACAGCAAGATCCAGAGTGTAAGATCAAAGCCAAGTTCAGCTTCTAAATGTCTTCTGGAATAGCAAGACCAATAACTAACGTGGAAAACCAAGAACAAGTATGCAAGACTAACAAGTTTTGAGTTTTCTCCTTAATAACGAAAGCCAGAGTGAAAGTCCAAAACCAACGTATAGATCTAATGGGGAAGACCAAAACCAAGATAAAAATACAATGTTTGAAACCAAATCTTGATTTTTCATATTACTATTACTGCCAAGTTCAGCTTTTGGATGCATTGTATAATAACAAGCCCATTAGCTATGTTGAAAGCCAAGACAAGTTTTGAATTGAGTGTAAATCAAAAACCAAAATCAAGATACAATGTGGAAAATTATGAGTTCATGTTCAAAGTCCAAGTCATGCATTTCATCATTATGTACTGCTAGAATCGCCAACAACGACATCTAAAGTATAGAATAAAATCCAAGTTCGGCATCTGAATGTTTTTTGCAAAAACAAAAGACCAAGAACTAATGTAAATGGCCTAAGGCTAACAAGTTTTGAATTTGCTCTTTAATAGCGAAGTACAAAGTGGAAGTCCTAAACCAAGATCAAATCCATTGTTAAAAACAAAAACCAAGATCAAGGTACAATGTAGATAAATATGATGTTAACTGTTAGATGCTATCGCCAACAAAGAAATCCAAAGTGTAGGATCAAAATTAAGTTTAACTTTGGAATGTCTTCTGCGATAACAAGACCAAGAACAAGTATACAACACCAAGTTTTGAATTTGGTCCTCAATAACGAAGCCCACAGTGATAATGGAAATCCGAAACCAAGTTAAATATCCAATATAGGAGACCAAAACCAAGATTATGATATTATCTAGAAAACTATACGTTCAGGTTGAAAACAAGGTCCATGGTGTAAGGTTAAAACCAAGTTCAGCTTCTGATTGTCTACTGCAACAACAAGATCAAGAAATAATAATACAAAACTAACAAGTGTTGAGTACTGCTTAATAAAGAACCCTGTATGTTGATCAAAACCAAGATCTGTGGTAAATACCCAGTCTACAACCAAAACAATAAGAAAAATAAACTTGTTTTTCCTTATTTATCATCATTTGCTTATTTTACTGCTAGATACATACATATTTGCATTTTAATAATAAGAAATAAAAGTTTTTCAAAATGAAAACTATATTCCTGGCTTATGGCTATGTACCCACCGTTTGTTTGAAATCGGATGCAGCTGCATTTTAGATAGACAATGGGGTTGTATTTCACTCTGCAGGTGAACGCGAGCGATGTTCAACAAACAACGGAGACCTAATCACAAAATGCAAATATTCTTCCCAATAAAAGCTTAATATTAAAGGGATGTTGGTCGAAGTCGTGGTAGCCACCAACATCCGTAACCAATGCAAAATAATTTTCGGGATGATGGCTTCAAATTTATGATAACATGCTCGAATTTCCTCTGATATTAAGTATAATGTACACACGCGCATACCCACCAAACATATATATATATATCCATTAGTATTAGATACTGGTTATCAATGCCTTCCAGTAATTTCAGACAATCGAAAAGGGGATTAATTTAATTTTAGAAATCAAACGGATACACATGGGGACACACTAGCATTATTGACAATATTTCTTTTTATTTAAACAGAAACTGACTAAAGTCCTTCTAAACCACAATTATAATAATAATATTACAATAACAATAAAATATATATAATGGTTACATAGTATCACAGTGCTGTACAATATGGTGGCCACCGAGACAATTTCAAGTGGCCACGAGAAGGTTTGCTTTTTATGATATAAAAATAAAAAATCAACGACAAAGATTATACTTTTTTCCTATGTTAGACACAAACCAATTCAGTGAAGAATTTGAGCTCGGCTACGACACAGACATTTTTGTTCAGCATCTCAATATTTTGATTAAAGCATTCGACACACGATTTTCGTATTTTAAAAAGTTACATTTGGCCTTCAAGTTTTTGAAAAATCCATTTGTTTTTAATCAAAACAATATGGAAAATTTGTCCGATCCTTTCGATACAAAGAAAACCCGCTTGGAGTTTGATATTTCGCTAATAAATGAAGAAACTCATTTGCCAAAGGAAATGAGTGATGCGTTATGGAAGCGATTGCTATTAGATTGTAACTTTTTGGTGCTCAAAGATATTTTACTGAAATTTCTTTGTATGTTCGGCTCAACATATGTGCACATTTTCCAGCCTTACACGACACAAAAATAAACTCCGCAATGCATTATCTCAGCAAAATTTACGTTGCGAACTTTGTGAATCCAAGCCCGATTTAACTAAATTGACCGAATATAAAAGTTGTCAACGATCTCATTAATGATTAAATAAAGAAACTTCAACTTTCTATAGACATTTTTTGTTTTTTTCTCATTACGTGGAAAAGTGGCCACCGGCTTCATCTCAGGGCCACTATTTTGGCCACAACAGAAAACAAGTTGGACAGCACTGTAGTATCATTTCTTGATCACAAAATTTAATAGTACTCTATATAATTATGTCTTCTTTAACTCCTTCTTGAAGAAGCCAGTCTTTTTTATTTTCCTGCGATTAAGTAACATTGTGTTTCAGTTTCTTCTATATCTTTTTATCACAATAAGAAAGTCAAAATCATTCGTGGAGTGATTTCCACAAGCTCTCTGGGATCTTTCAAAATATATCTGAGAGATCTAAAGTGGAAGAATATTTTTGGATCACTACACGTTATGACATTATACCTAACACTTTAAATAAAAAACTGTCATAATACAAATAAAGAATGAAGGGACTTGATAAATACGTAAGTATATCAAGCTAGCAACTACAAAGTTATTTTTCCGATTTCTGACTTGCACTAGAATTTGTCGCTAATTTGTTACCAAATCCAAAAATTTGTCGCTCGTGCCGTTTAGCCATCATCAGCTGGTATGCTAGCTTGATATCAAGTTAGCACTACACATAGCGTATATCGAAAAGGAAATGTCGTAGGATATTACTGTAAAGACCATAATTTGTCGCTAAAAGATGACACATTCAAAGAATTTGTCGCTAGTCTTATCTCCAAGTGATAAGCGAAAAACTGCTGGAAAACCATCAAACAATTAATCAAGGAGTTCCAGTTGTTACATTTGCTGTAAGAGATCGGATTTGCTTGGCAAATTGTTTAAATTAGGTTTTCCCTGTTTCCCCCAAGTTGGGCAACACGTTACCTTTCGAGAGTTTGATGCCTTTCCATCAGTTTTTTGCTTATCAGTTGGAGATAAGACTAGCGACAAATTATTTGAATGTGTCATCTTTTAGCGACAAATTATGGTCTTAACAGTAATATCCTACGAAATTTCCTTTTCGAGATACGCTATGTGTAGTGCTAGCTTGATATCAAGGTAGCATACCAGCTGATTATGTCTAAACGGCACGAGCGACAAATTTTTGGATTTGGTAACAAATTATAGTGCAAGTCAGAAATCCGAAAAATAACTTCGTCGTGCCAGCTTGATATACGTTTGATAAATGCTATATCGAATTTAGAAGATGGTGTTCAAAAAATTTCATTGGATTATTCGTCTTGGAAGACATTTTTCGTAAAAACTTATGCTGAATCCACTCAAGTTTATCTATATATGATAAATATCATATTTTGGCGATCATATCAGCGAACAATACAATAATTTTTGCAAAACAAAAGTTTTAAATAGATATGCCATAGTTTCAGCCTTTTTAAATGCTTTAGTACCTATATCTAAGTATTATACTATTTAAAAAGTCTTGCAATGGAAAACAATCTTGCGGTGATTTAATCCCAATGAATAATTTAATATCATCAGCAAACACCAGAATGTTAACACGTTTGATAACAGAATACGGATCATTTATTGTTAAATTGAACAAAAAACAAACACTAAAAGTTAAAAATCCACAAGACCACCTTAAATACCTTCCAAAGCTCAATTGTGAACGCTATTATTTTTTAATTTTCAATTTTAATATTTTATTCAAAAATGTCCTATTCAATAAAAATAATTTACAATAATTTCACCACTTAGCAATAATATATCCAATAGATATAAACTAATAACCTTGTTACTTTTGATAAAGGCATTATCCTCTCAAAACAATATTGCATAGTTATACAATAAAATTTTGAAACATTTAAATAGCAATTTTATTCTTCAACTAATCCCAAACTAAGTTAAAATCCGATTCTAATACGCCATTTCTTTTAATTAAGTTATTGTTACTAAAATATTTGTCTATCGTCTGTATAATACTACTATCTTAATAAAGATCTGCTTTAAACTTATCATCATACCTACATACGTAATAACTACATTTAAATGACCTCTATTTGAACCAGGTAGGTATATTTGTCAAATTCCTGTAATATCATCTCGAACGCTAGAACCATTAGCCTTTTATCTATCTTATTTACACAATCGTTCAGATATTCCTTTTTTGCGCTAGTTTTTTATAAGTAAGAGTACACAGGTATCTATTCAGCAGAATTCGTGCAGAAGAACAAACAACATCTGTTGATAATAACAATACGTTTAAGGATCAGAATAAAAAACTATTTTGTACGAGGAATTTTTAAGATAGATTGTAAAAAATGGCTCAATCTTGTTATTTATAAGGCAAAGACAAAAAAAAATAAAGAAATATTTGTGTAAGTATTGTTCTTATTATTCTGTTATTAGGCAATGCAACTAAATAATACGATATTAACTTGCAAAGTCATTAATTGCCAACATACTTACTCTATGCACAAATTTAACTGACAACTATCTGCTAATAAAATCATGGAAGCTCGATATTTAGAAATATTATCTAGTTTTCGATTTACATTTGAATTGAAAATTAAAAAAATTACAATTCTAGTAAAATATTTAATAATAATGATAGAAAGAAGCCAAGGAAAAACAATAACATTCAACCATAACCGTTTGGTTTTTTATTAATTTTCCTTAAAAGGTACACACTCTCTCCTTCCGCTTCTCCTTTTTCACAAATTGTCAACTTTCTTTTACCCTCTTATTACATCCAATACTTACACTGTCTTATACATGGTGATCGTTTTGACCAGGGATGGCGAACCTTTTTTGATGTCCGTGCCACAAAGTCATAAAAATTATTTTTTAAATAGGTAACGTGCCACAATAAAATTTCATTCGAAATGTTAGCGTGGTGAAACTATACGTAAGTACGTATAATTAAACAAACAAACAGAAGCAATTCATCTTTAAACAATTTTTTATTAATCAATGTTTTACAAACAGCAATAAGCTAGAAACAAAATTCACCTTAAAAAAATTGTTTTTAATGTGATTTTTGTTGCTGTACACAAGATGATAAAGATTTAATATCTGGTTCATATTTAGTTAATTTCAACAGTACGCATGCAGAGCTCGACTCATCCGTCATTCTATTCCTATATTTATTTTTTATAAAATTTAATTCTGAAAATAGAGATTCACATGCCCACGTCGATGAAAATATTGATAAAATTGCCTTTGCTAATATTTTTAAAGTTTTAAACAATTAAACGTGTCAGGAACTGAATTCCATGTATAATTGGAATTTCAATATTTTCTAAATCATTTCTTAAATCAACAAATTTTTGGTTCTATATGGTACTTGATTGAAATTCAACTAATTCCATTTCTAATTCATTAAAATTTAACCACTCAAGGACTTTTAAATTTCATTTTTCAAATGGTATTGTATCAGGATATAAAATAAATTTTGATTCGAGCGCTGCGACAGCAACAACATTCAAATACCTTAAGAAGGCGAAACTGGATACGAAAAAATTTTTTATCTAATGCGCATCTGTATATACTTCGAAAGAAATCATGCGATATTTTAATAATAAAATGTATAATTCGACGGTTTTAGTTAACATACTAAGACAGGTTTTCAGTACTACAAATTTATATCATAAACTATAAATTAAGTGTAGATTAATAATTTTTAATTCATTTCTATTAAAAAAGATAACTTAAAAGAAAAATTTTGTTTTTGTGCGTGGCATCAAAATTTTCAAACGTGCCACTTGTGGCACGAGTGCCAATGGTTCGCCATCCTTGCCCTAGACGTATCTCCGGACTGAATTGGAATATCGTTTTGAAATTTAGCTCGATTGTGTCATAAGAAGTGGCCTAGCGTTTTAAAATATTTTCGATCTTTTATCTCTTCCGGCTATACTTATCGGAAGTTAACGTCAACTTCGTTATTTTAAATGGAACACGCAATTTTTTTACATTTTCGGATTCTCATCAAAATTGAGTGTCGTGTTGATAAAATAACCCTACCGCAATTCCTATCAATTTTTGAGTTATTTCATTGTTTTCGAAATTTTTTTCGTTTACAGCATCCCCCTTTATATTCGAAACTAATGTATTTTAATTAATTATTTTTTTACATATTCTTAACGTTATAGTATGGAAAAAAACGTTCAGAAGTTTTTGAAAAAATAAATCAAAGAAGGGGTTAAAATGTGCCCTGAATATCATAAATTAAAAATAAATTAAATTAAATAGCACCCTATATTTTTCTCGACATTGTTACCTCTATCACTTGATCCTGAAAATTGATATCTTGTGAGAATTTTTGAAAAAACAGATTTAATATAACTTTTTTATTTTGCAAATTATTTTTATTAAAGTTAAACAACAATAAATTTTTAAAATTGTTATCCATTATATATAACCGAAAGTGATAAAAAATCGAAAATATTTTAGAACGGTAGGCCACTTCTTAAAACCCAAACGACCAAAATTTCAAATTACAGTTTAGTCCGAAGATAGGTCTAGGGGATAGGATTCAAACTATCACCCTGTATATCCATTATCCACTCTAAATCGGGCCATCGTTTCAACTCAAAAAGTTTTCCTTTAAATACTTTGGTGTATACCTACCCTCAATTCTGTATTCTCCTTAATCCTCTCCCTTCTATTGTCTTACATTTTCTCCCTTACATTTCCTCTACTTTTATTCCTATTCTTCTCCATTTAGCCGTTTGCTTCTGATTTAAATTCATCTCTATTAATAAATTAATGTTTCCCCCTTTCTTCATGGTATTTATTTATTTTGCGTATTCTTCACACCCTTTTGTTTCATATTCACTTTCTTATGTCTTTAGAATTTCCAATTGCCCATTTATTCCCATTTTTCTCCATTCAGCCATTTGCCTCTAGTTTCGTTTTGTCTCTTAATAAATGCTCCCTCCTTTGGTCCACCTCATTTACATTTCCTACACATTCTTATTCCCTTCTTCCGGCATATTCCTTTTTTTATACTAAAAAATTTTCAATTTTCCCTTCTTGTCTCTAGCCTACATTCTTCATTATCTTTCTTTTTGATTTGTAGTCCAAACCGCTTCTGTTCAAATCTTGAATCCCGTTTGTACATATTCTCTCAACCTGCTTCTTCTCATTTCAACCCCATATCTCCAAACTGTAATAGATATATGTACCTATATTTATCTAATATATAAAATTCTCGTGTCACAATGTTAGTTACAATACTCCTCCGAAACGGCTCGACCGATTTTTATAAAATTTTATATGCATATTCAATAGATCTGAGAATCGGCTACTATATATTTTTCATACCCCTAAGTGATAAAAATTGTCTACCCCTAACTTTTTTTTTGGACAATTTTGGCATTAAAAAATACATATAACCCTTAATTTTCATCCTTCTACCACCAACCCCCATTTTTTAATAGCCTTATTAGTACTGTAATAATATTCAACTCTCAGTGTTCGATAACTGATCAATTATTATCAACCGATTAGTCATCCCCGCCAGGCGTCTACTGATGTCACTACTCACCCAGCAAACAGCACGGAGTGGGGATGAGAATGAAGCAGATTTTTTTAAAATGTTACAGGCAGTTCAAATATGATCTAAGAAGTAAAATAATGTTTTATAATAACATTTCTGAATGATTTGGCAATGTTCAAGAATGTTTCAGAATGTTAAAAGAAGTTCGAGAATGTTTTGAATCATTATGGGATGTTCTGGATAGTTCTAAATTTGCGAATATTCTATAATGTTCCATCAAACGTATGATATATTCTTACCCGAGCAACGCCGGATATTGCTGCTAGTTATCCATTATAAATGTCGAGTGCTTAAGCTAATCAACGATTCTGGGCTCATTACTCAATTATCCTCAAAGGAAAAAAAATAAACTGAACTCAATTAGTTTAAATTTTAACCTTATCAATTTCCGATTTTATAAACAAGAATAATTTGCTTCTAGAGGTACCTACTTTAGAATCTCATACACTTGGACTTTAGGAATATGCAGAGACGAAACTTTATTCTAGGACGAAAAATCCACCAGGTATTTTTTATTATTTACAAATAGGTATGTATTATTTTATTACCAAATAAGTGAACAACAATAACAAGAGTGATCCTTTTAGGGAAATTTCCTTCCACCTCCAGTTAGTTACTCGACATTACGAAAAGGAGGAGAATTCCGGAACCTGAGTCTGCGTCTTCTTCAGGATCTTTTAACTTTTAAGCAAAATTAGTCTTCTTCTGACAGAGTTTCAGTATCATACGAAACACGACCTTTAATTTAATATCGTTAGTTATTTACGATAAGTGACATACCTACATACGTATAATATCTAATTTGTGCTTAGATATTTGTTTTATGACAAACAGTTCCAGTGTACAACGTACAACATCCATCACAAATAATACCTATCAAGCATTACCTATAATTTAATAATCTAATCAACATTTGAGCAGATAATGTGGTTGAACAGAAGGCCGTTTCATATTACGATTGCTTCTAATTATAGTACGTATACATTTTCTACAAAATAATCTGATTGTGAGCCGAATCGGGGTACCAAACGTTTTTTAATTTAAAAACTACTTCAAAAAATAGGAGGCGAAACGTTGGGTGTGTTTTTAAAATAAAAATATTTTTGGTACCTACCCCTATTCTGCTCAGATTATTTTGTCAATTCCAATCAGGGGGAGAATTATAAAATATAACATGTTGTTTTCTCTTTCATTTTTGTTTTTTTTTTTTAATTATAATATATAATATTGATTAGTAAAACTAGTGGATAAAAACAAAACTCTAAATTTGTTAAATCGTTCATGAATTGCTTTCGTCATATATCTACAGTACCTACTGTATTTTACAAACTCGTCTAAATATAAACTTTGCTGTTATACGTATATTTATGTTGAATATAGCACTTGCAACGTCGATATCGGATATTTAGATATGGTTCATAATCGGTTAATGTAGATAAGGTGTTTTGATTTTCACTAGCATATTTTCTACGAATGCAACGGCTCACGTCACTCTCATAAACGGGTAATTCCCCAAAATACACCATTGAACAAACACAAAAGTGCTGTAAAACTTTTGTGTGTGCAAACTGCTAAAGGCGGCTGAAGCTGAAGGTCAGATAGCTCCAAGACTCCGTTGTGTGAAGTATACATTTGTTAAAAACGTTAAAATTAATAGTGAATGTCTTTATTAAAAGTGTAACAGAATAATTAACTTAAAAATTAAAAAACACCGTAGGCACTCTTAACGACAAGTAAGTTTTCAGACTGTTATTTTATCAGATCAATTTTTAATGTTTATGTATACATATGTACTGTTTTGTTTTCTATTTCTTTCTCAAACTTGACTACTATGTACTTTAACAGCTGATCAGACCATAACACAGAGTGAAATTGAAATAAACCTATTATACTTGCTTTTTTTATGAATTAGTTGTTTTTATGTTGCTATTTTTACACAGGTAGGTACGTAATGCAATATCTAAAGGTAAAAATAAATCGCCCACCTGTTAAATAGTTTTACTTACATACATACATATACCCACCAAAAATTAATTTCTTTTTATCAAAACACGTCTAATAATTATTATTATTTTGCTAAAGTTTGGTCTTTAATTTAATAAATAGTAATTTAAAAAAACAATATAATTACATATGTACTGAGTGACAGATAATACATTAAATATAAAATATAAAAATTGTGTTTTATCTTACGTACCACATTATGTATTTATCAATGATTATAACAGCTTATCGAAACCAATTCTTTATGTATTTACAATCTGTTAATTACGTATGTTGCTTATTTGCTTTCTGTTTCTGTACGTATCAGACGTATCTACATACCATATTTCCTGCCATAGAACTAAAGTGTAGCTTTAATTTTTTACGTTTATATTTATACTGTTGCAGTTGAGAGGTTTTGATAAGTAAATTTTAGTGTGATTCTTTATGTTTGAATGATAAAGTCTAGAACAAAGTCGTTCCAGTTTACCGATTCTTTATGTTATTTTAAATATTTCAATGTTTTCTGTGCCATGTAAATGTAAGGAGTGTAAACTAATTCTCCCAATTACAACACTAACCACAGGGACGTAACTAAGAGTAAAAACGGGTGAGCCATAATACATGACCTTAAAGTTTCACTCACTCTCAATGTTAATTTAAGGGGTTTTTGCTTTAATTACGTGAAGTGTCTTTATTTTAATTAAAACAAAGTGAGATTTAATAAGATGTCATAGGACTGCCCCATGCCCCTCCCCATAGATTTTCACGTAAGATTTCTTGTTAAATAAGGAAAGGTTTATTATAAAAATTTAAATTAATTTAGGGATTATTTTCAAATTTGGTCTTAAATTTAAATGGATGGAAATTTAAAAAATAAATTAAGGATGTCTTAGTGACTAAAAATTAAAACTAACGAATTAAAAATTCCTTTATTTTTAACTTAGGGTTTTTCAAGAAAAATTTAAAAAACCCAATTTTGGGGTATTTAAAATCTTTAAAAATTACATTTGCATTTGTTTTCCCTGTTTCTGACTAATTAAAAGACACTGGTTACATACCATGGTTTTCTGGAATCAATTCTTTAATTTTTTTAAACGTTTATTTTTAACTGTTGTATTTGAAGGTTTTATAAGTGAATTTTAGTGTGGTTCTTTGTGTTTAAAATGATCAAGTCAAAGAAAAAAAGTCGTTGCAGTTTACCGATTCCCTTTATGTTATTTTAAATATTTCAATGTTTTCTGTGCCATGAAAAGGGAGTGTAAATTAATTCCCCCCAATTACAACACTAACCACGGGTGACGTAACTAAGAGTGAAAAAGGGTGAGCCATAAAAACTTTGACCTTAAAGTTTCACTCACTCTGAATATAAATTTAAGGGGTTTTTGCTTTAATTACGTGAAGTGTCTTTATTTTAATTAAAACAAAGTGTGTTTTAAAGTAAGATGTTTAGGACTCCCCCAAATCCCTCTCCCCATAGATTTTCACGTGAGATTTTTGTTAAATAAGGAAAGGATATTATAAAAATTATTTGAATAGGGAGATTTTAAAGTCCTCCATCCTTGTGGATGGGATTTGATGAAAATTGAAGGAGCTCCCCCTTTTTCTAACGTAATTAAAGGAACCCCCTTTAAATTTTTTTTAAAACTCAATATATTTTGGGGTATATAGATCAAAAGAATTCACATTTCTAGGGAAACCATCCTGGGTCCCCCTAAATTTAAAAAGACACTGGTTACATCCCTGGTTTCCTGGAATCAATCTTTAAACGTTTTAAGTTTATATACTGTTGTGTTTGCAAGGTTATTATAAGTAAAGTTTTACTGTGGTTCTTTGTATTTGAATGATAAAGTCAAAGAAAAAAAGTCGTTGCAGTTTACCGTTTCCCTTTATGTTATTTTAAATATTTCAATGTTTGCTGTGCCATGAAAAGGGAGTGTAAAGTAATTCTCCAATTACAACAGTAACCACAGGGACGTAGCTAAGAGTGAACAAGGGTGAGCCATTAAAAGCATACATGACCTTAAAGTTTCACTCACTCTAAATATTAATTTAAGGGGATTTCCTTTAATTACGTAAAGTGTCTTTTTTTTAAATTTAAAAAGCAAAGTGTGATTTAGTAAGATGTTGTGGGACTGCCCCAATCCTCTCCCCATAGATTGTCACGTGAGATTTTTTGTTAAATAAAAAAAGGATATTATAAAAATTATTTGAATAGGGAGATTTTCAAAGACTCGATCCTTTAGAATGAAATTTGATGAAAATTTATGAATCCCTTAACCTCTTATTTTTAGCTAACGTAATTAAAAGGTGTCCCCTTATGTAAACTTATGGTTTTTACGCAACTCAAGGCATTTTTGGTCGTATGGATATTAAACTAACTGGCTACGTCCGTGGCTTAATTAATAATTATATTTATGTATTTTTTTCGTTTAGGAAACGCAAAAATGGAGCTCTCCCTAGCCATCTCCGGAGCTTCCTGTAAATGTGTTGTATGTCAACTGCCCTTATCCATATTCCCCGTTTATTTGTACGAGGGCGGATCGATTTGTGGCAGGTGTGCCCTACCAAATGCCATCCAGCCCACTTGGATTCGAAATTCGGCCTACGAGACGATTGCTGAGTTTGTAAAATTTCCGTGCCAATATGAAAAGTTTGAATGTGTGGAAAAATATATACCAGCTAAAATGAAAAAACACGAAGACGCCTGTCATTTCAAACAATATCGGTGTCCCATGCCATCCTGTAAGTGGATAAGTGATCTAGAGTTAATTTATGATCATTATGCTGACGCTCATACCAATTTCATTCTAACCGATCCGAGATTTGAACTAGATTTAATTAACAAATACGAAGAGAGCTATTTAATCGAAAATATAAATGGAACGTTTACCTTTCATATATCGTTCGATAACAATGAAGGAGAAATTTATTATTCTTTATATTGCATTGATAAGTACGCAGTCGCCAACGATTATGTTTACCATTTGAAATGTATCAAACAGTTCAGCGATACAGTTTATTCATTGCCGGAATTACCCGTAAATGATACTGTCTGTACGTCATTTAACAAAGAGGATGCTTCAAAAGTCCTTGTAAAGGACATCTTAGACGAATTAGAAGATCCACTCTCCGTTGTATGTGCCATTCACATTGAACGAAACGTTGCAAAGGCACGGAAACTCAGCTTGCAGAAAGAAGGCCCCGAAAGTCATCTTTTGGGCATTCTGGAATGTCCTGTCTGTCAAGAATACATGGTGCCACCTATTTATCAATGTCTTGCAGGACATGCTATTTGTAATAGGTGTAAGGAAATGTGCAAGGAAAAGGGCATGAATTGTCCTGAATGCAGGTAAAGTAAGATTTAAAACGAGAGGTTCAATTACACTTCTGTGGCGTGTCCATCAAGTTATCTACCAGTTTTAGGCTTCGACCTGTCTTTCAATAATATATTTAGCTAAGGACGTTACTCGTAAATGTCCTTCAAGATCTTTTTTCAGTTGAAGAAGTTCTTCAATCTTCGTACATATTTTTCAAGATCATTCTTCTTCTACAACTGAGGAATGATCTTGAAAGACAAGTAAAAGTGATGAGGGGGTTCACTTCTTCAGTTGAGCTTTTTTAGCAGAAAGCATATGTGAAGAACTTCTTCAGCTAAAAAACGATCATAAAAGAAGTCAAAAGTGGTATTAACGTAATGGACATGCCATAGAAGTATAATGGGAACCCTACAATATAAATACTACTAAGAAATGTTTCTCATTTTACAGAGGTGAAATTGGTAATACCCGTAACTTCCGTTTGGAACAAATGACTGCACACATCGAATATCCTTGTAAGTTTTCGGGTTGTTCTTTTATCGGTAAAGTGGATGAGATCAAAGAACACGAGACCGCTTGTTTTCTAAACATTTACAAGTGTCCCTTTACAAAAAAGAGCGGCTGTAAATGGAGCGGTTTTTACCCAAACATCCTGGATCATGTTCACGACAAACATCCTGAAGAAACTCTAGAACAACCAGTTATTGCTTTTATTTGCGAGGGTTTAGATAATAAAGAAAAGTACATTGATCACAACATATTGCCAGCTTGTGGTCAGTTATTCTTAGTCGGTTTTTGTTATTTTGAATATGCTTTTTGTTGGACTGTCCAGTATATAGGGCCGAAAAAGGATGCGAAAAATTACTTTTACGAACTGGACTTTAAGGACAATAGTGGAATGGGCAACAGACTTTTTATCAAACGACCCTGCAGCCCTTGGACTGATTACATAGATCTTTTTGAGGATGAGGAGGAAGTTTTAGTATTAAGAGAACATTTATTAGAGCCTTTAATACACACGGGTGATCTTATATATTCCTGCAATATTGTCCCTGTATCCTAGATAATTTGTTAATATGTAATTAGTTTTAATAACTTTGTTCAAAACTAAAAATATTTGTTCGTTTTTACATGATAAGTTATTTTCTATTACCATACAGAATTATCTTTTTCGTTTTCGTCTTGTGATAATTTTTTACGTTTTATGGAAATGTTTATTATACATGATTTTGATATTATTCTTATTTTTTCTTATTATTGGTCTTTGAATAAATTTTTGTTCGTTATCGAAATTTATAATAAATAAAATATTGTTTGTTGCTAATTTTATTTTTTAGTTATTTTGCAAATTATTCCTTTTTCTAAATTATATTATACATATACGTACCTACCTGCATGCTGTTTTTTTGAAAATGTTCTAGAACTTCCCAGAAGGCTCGAGAGTCTTCTAGAATTCTCCAGAAAGTTTGAGAATATTCTATAATTTTTAAAAAAGTTTGAGAGAAAACTTCGAGAAGGTTAGAGATTGTTCTAGGTTTTTCCAGATGGCTTTATGGAATTTTCCAGAAGGTTTGAGAATGTTATATAAATTACCAGAAGGTTCGAGAATCTTGAATTCTCCATATTTGGGAATTTTCAAAATTTTTTAAGAAGGTTCGTTAATGTTTTAGGTTTTCCAAGAGTCTATGGAATTTTTGACAATCTCGAGTTCTCCAAAAGGTTTAAGAATATTCTAGAATTCTCAAAAACGTTCTAGGTTTTCCCGGATGGCTTCATGGAATTTTCCAGACGGTTTGAGAATGTTATAGAAATTACCAGAAGGTTCAAGAATGTTCTAAGTTTTCCCAAAAGGCTCTGAAATTTTCTAGAACATTCGATAAAGTTCTCGAAATTACCAGAAAGTTCAAAAACCAACAATTCTCCAGGTTTGAGAATATTGTAGAATTTTTAAAGTTTCGATAACATTCTACGAACATTCAAAAGTATGAAAAATGTCCCAGGTTTTTCGATAAAGTTCTAGAATGTTCCAAAGATTCAGGAATTATGGAATCCTATAAAATGTTCTAAAAAAAATAACCTATGAAAATAAAAAAAATTGTTTTGGCCTTTTAAACTCCTTGCATCTGCCTCTTCTGCTTCAAAATTGTGATAACCCTAAATTTTTGTAAAATTCTGATCGTAAAATATGTTATCTAATAATAAACAATAATTTTATTAAATTCCCTTTGTATAACACAATTATAACAGTATGAGAAACTAATGATGGTTGTTAAGAAATGGTTCGTATTAACACAATAACACGTACGACAAAGAGTTCTAAAGTAATAAAGTCCATTACGGGCTGACGATGACGGTAAGTATTAATGTGATTCAAACTGTTAATTGAATTTCCATTAAGTGCTGTTGGTTAGGGCGCTAAATAACAAGAACGAATCTAAGGGTTGGTACTTTCCTGGGGGACCTTCGTATTTCCCAGTCGCCATTTGTATGTATTCCAGACGTTATTACGGGCTAAAAGGACACTCTGAGAATTCCCACAACAATTCTCGACAAGCAGTGGCCGACTTTTAAAAGTGCGACCTAACACCCTATTCGATTCGGGCAAACTGTTCACTTTAAAGTTGCTTAATGGAACTCGGTTTTTATACCTGTAGCTTTAAACGTTTTCGTAATACATAAATTCGCAAGATTCACTATGGGCGGAGCTAAAACTCGACCATTTGGTTAATAATGGTGGGGCTTCATTGTCAAAGTCCCATGACCTTAGCACTGACTATAACTCATACCTATTGAGAAGGGACGGCGCCACCTTACGCATATTAACACGTCATCCATAAGCTCCACCTTCATTGTGGACACCACACGGCACATTTTCTACTTCATATACTACAGTAGAAAATAAAATTCTACTCTATACTCTCTACTTTTGTAGGCTTTCTTAAAACCTATAACAGAAACAATTTATATAACTGCAGATACGGAGATATTTGAACCAATAAATTTTTATTTTCTAACAGAATGTTGTTTTAATATCTCTAAATTTATATTATTACTTACTTACTTAAAAAGTTATCCCTCAATATACCCGTAGGGTTTTTCCGTTTGATTAAAGTGCTACTACCTATCGTCTGTTAATTCGACTTCTAACTTACTTTATACTGTCGTAAACAACTGATTAAGACGAAGCAATTGTACGAGGCAATCAAAATGTCCTGTAGAGGTACTTCAAAATCTGATGAGCCGTTAAATGCTCGAAAAAGACATAAGAGGGGGCAAGGGTTTATGCCCGGGCATAAGAGTTATGTCTCTGCGTATCCAAAAAATGCCTAATTAACATAGCAATTAGGTGCAAATCCTCTACAAGGAAGCTTTTACTTCGACAAAACTCCTTTTAGTCACATATCAGCAAACTGAGCTTTTTTAACTTAACTCTGTAATAAAACGGCCCAAAAAATATAATTGTAGAATAACTTACCTCATAGCCACTAATAGGGCTTTGACTTACCTGAAAAACAAAAACAATATGAGTTTTTTTTTTATAAAATGTCAAAAAATAACTTTTTAATTTATATTTATTTTATCAACAAAAAGAAATTCATGAACTTGCTAATCTAACTTTCGGTTTTCATTTCGTTTTGTAATACTGTATAGAGTTGTTTATATTGTCTTATTTATGTGGGCAGTAAAACTTCAGAGGTTACCAAAATTATTTAATAATAATTAGATTAGAATTATCTGTTATCATTGTTATTTTTGTCCACGTCTTATAATTACATTATTTTAAATGATTAAGCAGTTTTTCATATGTTGGTGACAGCTATGCATAACTTCATAAAACTATTATTTTAATATTAATTAACAAAATAATGATAAATAAGTACCTACGTGTTTATTTCTCCTTTATTAGAAATTAATTACAGAGTTAATGAAAATCAATTTGGCCCTTCTTAAAAAATATCAGTGACTTAGTTTCGGGATGGCAAATGATCATTCCCAGAATTGTGTCATTTAAAAATTCAATACAAAAGTAGCAATTTTATAGGATTTAAACGTTTCCTAGATAAGAATTCCTGAAAAGTTACAGTTTGTTCAGCTGTGTTAGTAAAATAATCCCAACTTATAATCTAACAGCACCAGTTTCAATATTTTTATTGAACCTTCTTACAAATTCTTGAAATAGTTTGCCCTCGAGGAGTAAAATATATCTTTAGTGGTCACTGTATAATAAATGTTAATACAATTATTTAAATGTCGAAGCTTTAGCGGTTTGGAAAAGTAACACTAACTCGCCCTTCATTCATGTTGTCTTTTCCTACCGCAACCCAATCAAAAAACTTCATTCAGGTCATCCCTCAGCTCGATCATTAACCAAGTTACTTATAAGCCCCAAAATAGTAAAATATCGACATAATAATATACTCCCAAATTTTACAACCTTTTTAATGTGAACAAAAACTTTAGAGAAAAATATAAGATTTGAACCAATAATCATATTGTATTTCTTATATAATGTTACTTTAAGTTTTTAATATATAATTAACTGATAATGTTCGTGACAAACAAACTCCTTATTAACTTAATAAACACATAACTCCATTACTTTAATGTATAATTACATAAAATAATTGAAGCAATAATTAAAAATAATAATGTAGCAAGTACTATTTGAATTTATTCGGATAAACCATAAAAAGTATTATGTTGTTTAGTGGTTTTATCTGTCGGTAAGAGCAATGTGCGCAGATGCAGTAAATGATACCAGTTTAAAAGTATAAATACAGATTATTTTATATTTATCGTACTTTCTGCCCACTTTCTGTTTCTGTACTTAGTGACGATTTTTGTTTGTGGTGGTGTAAAATGATTATTAAAACTGAACAGGGACTTCTGCAAGGACGGAAAGGGGTTGACTATGATGGGAACAAATATTTTAGTTTTCAAGGAATTCCTTACGCTAAACCTCCTGTTGGAGATTTAAGGTTCAAGGTAATAATTTCTAATTGTAAGTACATAGTTAAGTTAATAATTAATTCTTGAATTGTTAATACAGCTGTTAGAAAATCAATGAACCACTTTTTTTTAAATAAGAACCCCCAACTGCATTGTCTGCTTGAAATTAATATTTTAATGTATTGAAAACATAATTAATATTTCAATCATGCTGTAAACAATATTTTTTTAAATTTCTAGGTCAAATCTATTATTTCAATCACGTGTCTTGTTACAGTATTTACCTACGTATTACTATTTATTGGCATATATTACAGAATTGCATTCATTCATAAAATATGTAATATTTTTGCATAAACGTACATCCTGAAATTCGTTAATGTTTAAGGTCTAGAAAAGCTCCAATAGTAGATTTGAAATTTGCTCATATCGAGATTAAAATGCAGAAAATGCAAAATTTTACAACTTTGTTGCTAATACCGATACTAATTATGAATTATAAGTTAATTATTATTTCAGGCTCCTCAACCCCCTGCTTCTTGGTTAAATGTCCGCGATGCAACCAAGGAAGCAAGCAGCTGTCTTTCAAAAAATTTTATTACCAAACAATTAGAAGGTTCTGAAGACTGTCTGTACCTTAATGTGTTCTCCAATAATGTGAGTTTCTAAATTAAAACAATAATCATAATTTGATAAAGTTAATACAAAACAATATCCCAAAAATAAATGTGTTCACCATAGTAAATTCGTTGTGGATTACCCTCAGGTAAAACTATTTGTGCTTGAATTGATTTAAGATCCTAAAAGAAGCGCTTCAACCAGTAATGGTATGGATTCATGGAGGTGGCTTCCTGTGTGGCTCAGGCAACACTGACCTATACAGCCCCGACTATCTTCTTACCCAAAATGTTGTCCTTGTAACCCTCAATTACCGTTTAGGTATTTTAGGTAAGAAACCAGCAGATTTATTAAGGTATACAGTTTACCTTATCAACTCCTCGTAGGTTTCCTAAGTCTTGAAGACAAGTCTTTGGAAGTTCCCGGAAACGCCGGTTTAAAAGACATGGTAATGGCACTCAAATGGGTCGAAAAAAATATTTCTCAATTTGGAGGTGACCCAACCAACGTTACCATTTTTGGACACTCAGCAGGAGCTGCATCTGTGAATTTTCTTATGCTTTCACCAACAGCAAGAGGTAAATTTTTTTCGTTCGCTGTATCGAAGATATCTTTTTAATGTTGATGTTATGGTTAACAGGACTTTTTCATCGAGCAATATTACTAAGTGGAACAGCAATAAGTTATTGGGCTACTGGAGTGAAATTTGCCCACCAAATTGCATCTGCATTGGGGTGTTCAAGTACAAATGAACGTGAAATTTTGGAGTTTTTACGAAAGCAGGATGCAGAAAACCTGGTCAAAATACAGGATGTTCTAAAAGACGTACTTAAGCACAAATGTGTTCTAAAATTACAATTCGTAAGTAAATATAGGTGTGTTATTTCAGGCTATTGTTCCAGCAAAACCCAGATTTTATTGTCCAAACGTTGAAGCACCCAATCCAACAGCATTCATCACAGAGAAACCTATAGATTTATTAAAATCCGGAAATTTCAACCAAGTTCCTGTTATGATAGGATACACGTCACAGGAGAGTATATTTTTTGAGTTCTTCCAAGAGATCATGACCTCATACAAATTCACAAATTTCGAAGAGACCATTCCGCAACAGTGGGGAATTAAAATGGGCAGCAAAGAATCGAAACTGATCGCCAGTGAAATCCGGAAATTTTATTTTGGCAGCAAAGATCCTTCTGCAAACGAATGTTTAGAAGGTTACTACACGGTACAACATGGTACTCAATTTGATGAGAACAAAACTATTCTTTTATTGTCCTTTTAGCTTTCATCTGACGCAGCAATTACAAGAGATATTTATTCATTAACGAAAATATTGAAGACCGTCTCTTCCCAGCCCGTTTATTTATACAGATTTACTGCAGAAACGAAGTTGAACTGCTTCAAAAAGTTAGCGAAAGTGACTGTACCAGGTAACACTAACATTACCAACTTTATGATCTTCTTTTTTACAGATAATTGTTTGATTTTGAAAATATTTTCTTGCAGGTGTCAGTCACGGCGATGAGCTTCCTTACATCTTCAAAACAGCTTTGAATCCAGATGTAGCTCCTGGAAGCCCCGAAGACCGTTGTATTCGTAGGATAGTAAAGCTGTTCACAAATTTTGCCAAAACAACAAATCCTACTCCCGTTAAAGATGAGGAATTGATAAAATGGGAACCTGTACATAGTAAAGAAGCACCAAACTGTTTGGAGATTGGAAACGACTTGAAATCTCTTGACGTTATTCCGGAAATTGATCGCCTCAAGTTCTGGGAATCATTAAAAGATAAGAAAGCCTAAATGTATCTACTTTTTGTTCTTGTCACATAAAAAAGTGAATATAAAATATTATAAAATGTATTTTTGAGATTACTAAGTAGAAAGTGATGACCAATAGTAAACACTGTACCACTTTTCTTAAAAACTGAAAACTAAAAAACAACTAAGAAGATCTTAGGTGTTCTTTTTCTTTATTAACAAGAGGGCAGCTTATAAAATGTCGTTTATAATATTACAGTAAAAATTAAAATATAATTTTAAAATCCTTATACTCATTAGTCAATTTTGGGAACGTGTTCGAAATAAAGAAGCATCAACCTGTTTGGATATTGGAAACGTTTTGAATTCTTTTGAAGTTATTCCGGTAAATGTTCGACACAAGTTTTGGGAAACTCTAAACAATACGAAAGCCTAAATGCGTCTACTTTTTGCACTTATCAAATAAATAAGTGAATATAGAAAATCGTATAATATCATGAAGAAGAGCGAATTTTATACGTTTTTTTTTAATGTAATAGATTAAATTATACCTTATAAAACAAATAACACTTGAAAACTTATTACAAATATATATTAAATACGCATATTTACACGTCATTCATAAGCTCTGCCTTCGTTGTGGACACCACACGGCACATTTTCTACTACATATACAGTTGAAAATAAATTTCGACTCTATTACTCTCTACTTTTGTTGGCTTTCTTAAAACCTACATTAGAAAGAACTTATATAACTGCATATACGGAGATATTTGAACCAATAAATTTTTATTTTCTAACAGAATGTTGTTTTAATAACTAAATTTATATTAGTAAGTGCCTACTTACTTAAAAAGTTATCGCTCAATATACCCGTAGGGCTTTTCCGTTTGATTAAAGTGCTACTACCTATCGTCTGTTAATTCGACTTCTAACTTACTTTATACTGTCGTAAACAACTGATTAAGAAGAAAGAATTATACATACGAAGCAATCAAACTGTGCTGGTAGAGGTACTTCAAAATCTGATGAGCTGTTAAATGCTCGAAAACGGCATAAGGGGGGGGAGGCTTATGCCCGGGCATAAGAGTTATGTTTGCGTATCCGATGGTTACGAAATAAATGCCAAAAAAGCCTGATTAACATAGGAGTTAGGTGCAAATCGTCTACAACGAAGCTTTTATTTCGAAAAACTTCTGAATGTCACACATCAACAAACTGAGCTTTTTTTGACTTAACTCTGTAATAAAACGGCCCAAAAATATCATTGTAGAATAACTTACCTCATAGCCACTAATAGCTTTGACTTACCTGAAAAACAAAAACAATATGATTTATTTTTTAAATTATATACCACAAAAATAACTTTATAGTTCATATTTATTTTATTAACAAAAAACTAATTTAAAAATTAATTAACTTGCTAATCTAGCTTTCGGTTTTCATTTCGTTTTGTAATAGGTACTATTTACAGATGTTTATATCGTCGTATTTATGTGGGCAGTACCTATACTTCAGAAGTCTACCAAAAATATTTAATTAGAATAAGATAAGAATTATCTGTTATCATTGTCGTTTTTGTCCTCGTCTTATAATTGCTTTATTTTAAATGATTAAGCAGTTTTTGATATGTTGGTGACAGGTATACATTAACTTCATAAAACTATTATTTTAATATTATATTAATTAACAAAATAATGATAAATTAATACGTGTTTATTTCTCCTTTATTGCTAATGACTGAGTTAATTGAAATCAATTAGGCACTTCTTAAAAAATATCAGTGGCCTAGTTTCGGGATGGCAAAAGATCACCCCAGAATTTTGTCACTTAAAAATTCAAAAGACAAATATGTAAGTAGAAAAGACTTAAAAAAACTAGGAATTTCTTAGAGTTTAAACGTTTCTTAAAGGAGAATTCCTGAAAAGTTACAGTTTGTTCAGCTGTGTTAGTAAAAAAATCCTAACTTATAGTCTAACAGCAACAGTTTCAATATTTTTATTGAACCTTCTTACCAATTTTTGAAACATTTTGCCCTCGAGGAGTAAAATTTATCTTTAGTGATCATTGTATAATAAATGTTAATACAATCATTTAAATGTCGAAGCTTTAGCGGTTTGGAAAAGTAACACCAACCCGCCCTTCATTCATGTTGTCTTTGCCTACCGCAACCCAATCAAAAAACTTCATTCAGGTCATCCCTCAGCTTGATCATTAACCAAGTTACTTATAAGCCCCAAAATATTAAAATATCGACATAAATAATATACTCCCAAACTTTACAACCTTTTTAATGTGAACAAAAACTTTAGAGAAAAATATAAGATTTGAACCAATAACCTTATCGTATTTCCTATATAATGTTACTTAAATTTTTAATATGTAGTTAACTGATAATGTTCATGACAAACAAACTACTTAATAAACACATAACTCCCTTAATATAAGGTATAATTACATAAAATAATTGAAGCAATAACTAAAAACAGTAATGTGTGGCAAGTACTTAATGAATTTTATCTGTCGGTAAGAGCAATGTGCGCAGATGCAGTAAATGATACCAGCAAACAAGTGTACATCAAGTATAAATACCTACAGATTGTTAAATATTTATCGTACTTTCTGGTTCTCTACTTGGTGACGATTTTTGTTTGTGCTGGTGTGAAATGATTGTTAAAACTGAACAGGGACTTCTGCAAGGACGGGAAGGTATTGACCATGATGGGAACAAATATTTTAGTTTTCAAGGAATTCCTTACGCTAAACCTCCTGTTGGAGATTTAAGGTTCAAGGTAATAATTTCTTATTGTAGCTACATAGTTAAGTTAATAATTAATTCTTGAATTATTAATAGGTACAGCTGTTAGAAAATCAATGAACCACATTTTTCTATTATTTCTGACATATATTACAGAGTTACATTCATTTATAAAATATATAATAGTTTGCATAAACGTACACCCTGCAATCCCACAGGAGTTGCATTTAATGCACCCGTGCGTCAGTAGATGAAGGTATGAAAAAATTGAAATAAATTGAAATAAATCTCAAACCTACTTCATCGATTAAATTAAAAATGCAACATTTCTTTAATTTGATATTTTTTTAGATTTTTTCATCATAATCCTTTGAAAAAAAATTAAATATTTAAGTGACTTTTGACATTTAATTCGAAAATAGGAAGTGGAAAACTTTTATGTAATAGTTCTGGAGTTTTTATCATATCTAATTTTGAGAGTTTAATATAAATAAATAACTGATTCACACTCATATTTATCAGTTATAGTTAAGGGTACCCTAATATGCTTTTCGTTGCCTACACTAGAATTTTTATTATTAAAAATAATTCTAATTATTATTCTTTGTTGCAACGAAATTAATGGCCCATTTACATGGTAATACATATCATCATAAGTGGCCACACTTTCCAACAATTATTAATAATTTACTTCTACTAATTATACTGGATAAGTTTTTAGATACTAAGTTTCTTAATTAAGCTAAATACATAAGAGTCCCACTCAACAATTATACCTAAAATTTACCATTACCAACTTCTATTAATGGTACATTACCAATCATTAATTCAAATAATAATTTTTCATGTACTGTGGCAGTACAGTTACAAAAGGATGTCTCACACGATTTCTTAATATTCAAGGATAGATTATTTATAAAAAACAATTTAGCAGTACGACAGTTCTGAGTACTTACTGCATCATCAAAATATTATGTAACATAATCTTTCAATTCTCACAAACAAACGATAAACAGCAGAAGACCCAATATGGTTCCTTGCGGAACTCCATCATTTGTGACAGTATAATGACTATAAAGTCTATCTATTATTGTTCTCTGTTGTCCACTACTCAGATACGATCATATCAAATCTAAAAACTTTCCCCTGATCCCAAGCCCTTATGTTAAAGGTCTAGAAAAACTCCAATAGTAGGTTTAATATTTTCTTATATCGAGATTCAAATGCAGAAAATTCAAAATTTTACAACTTTATTGTAAATACCGATACTAATTATAAATTATAAGTTAATTATAATTTCAGGCTCCTCAACCCCCTGCTTCTTGGTCAGATGTCCGCGATGCAACCAAAGAAGCAAGCATTAGTCTTTCAAAAAATTTTGTTACCAAACAATTGGAAGGTTCTGAAGACTGTCTGTACCTAAATGTGTTCTCCAATAATGTGAGTTACTAAAATAAAACAATAATCATCATTTGATAATGTTAACACAAAACAATATCCCAGAAACAAGTGTGTTCACCATAGTAAATTCGTTGTGGATAAGCCTCAGGTAAAACTATTTGTACTTGAATTGATTTAAGGTCCCAAGTGAAGCGCTTCAACCAGTAATGGTATGGATTCATGGAGGTGGCTTCCTGTGTGGCTCCAGCAAGACTGACCTATACGGCCCCGACTATCTCCTTACCCAAAATGTTGTCCTTGTAACCCTCAATTACCGTTTAGGTATTTTAGGTAAGAAACCAGCAGATTTATTGAGGTATACAGTTCACCTTATCAGCTCCTCGTAGGCTTCCTAAGTCTTGAAGATAAGTCTTTGGAAGTACCCGGAAACGCTGGCTTAAAAGACATGGTAATGGCACTCAAATGGGTCCAAAAAAATATTTCTCAATTTGGAGGTGACCCAAACAAAGTTACCATTTTTGGACACTCAGCAGGAGCTGCATCTGTGAATTTTCTTATGCTTTCACCAACAGCAAGTGGTAATTTTTTTTTCGTTCGCTGTATCGAAGATATCTTTTTAATGTTGATGTTATGGTTAACAGGACTATTTCATCGAGCAATATTACTAAGTGGAACAGCATTATGTTATTGGGCTACTGGAGTGAAATTTGCCCACCAAATTGCATTTGCATTGGGGTGTTCAAGTACAAATGAACGTGAAATTTTGGAGTTTTTACGAAAGCAGGATGCAGAAAACCTGGTCAAAATACAGGATGTTCTAAAAGACGTACTTAAGCACAAATGTGTTCTAAAATTACAATTCGTAATTAAAGATAGGTGTTTTAATTTAGGCTATTGTTCCAGCAAAACCCAGATTTTATTGTCCAAACGTTGAAGCACCCAATCCAACAGCATTCATCACAGAGAAACCTATAGATTTATTAAAATCCGGAAATTTCAACCAAGTTCCTGTTATGATAGGATACACGTCACAGGAGAGTATATTTTTTGAGTTCTTCCAAGAGATCATGACCTCATACAAATTCACAAATTTCGAAGAGACCATTCCGCAACAGTGGGGAATTAAAATGGGCAGCAAAGAATCGAAACTGATCGCCAGTGAAATCCGGAAATTTTATTTTGGCAGCAAAGATCCTTCTGCAAACGAATGTTTAGAAGGTTACTACACGGTACAACATGGTACTCAATTTGATGAGAACAAAACTATTCTTTTATTGTCCTTTTAGCTTTCATCTGACGCAGCAATTACAAGAGATATTTATTCATTAACGAAAATATTGAAGACCGTCTCTTCCCAGCCCGTTTATTTATACAGATTTACTGCAGAAACGAAGTTGAACTGCTTCAAAAAGTTAGCGAAAGTGACTGTACCAGGTAACACTAACATTACCAACTTTATGATCTTCTTTTTTACAGATAATTGTTTGATTTTGAAAATATTTTCTTGCAGGTGTCAGTCACGGCGATGAGCTTCCTTACATCTTCAAAACAGCTTTGAATCCAGATGTAGCTCCTGGAAGCCCCGAAGACCGTTGTATTCGTAGGATAGTAAAGCTGTTCACAAATTTTGCCAAAACAGCAAATCCTACTCCCGTTAAAGATGAGGAATTGATAAAATGGGAACCTGTACGTAGTAAAGAAGTACCAAACTGTTTGGAGATTGGAAACGACTTGAAATCTCTTGACGTTATTCCGGAAATTGATCGCCTCAAGTTCTGGGAATCATTAAAAGATAAGAAAGCCTAAATGTATCTACTTTTTGTTCTTGTCACATATTAAGTGAATATAAAATATGATAAAATGTATTTTTGAGATTACTAAGTAGAATGTGATGACCAATCGTAGAAGCCACTCTACCACTTTTCTTCAAAATTGAGAACATTCCAATAAATTAGTATTTTTCTCCATTGACATGAATGCAAAAGTGAAATGAAATATTACTGAACAAAGTCAAATTTGAATTTAGTGACTTTAATTTGAATTAGTTTTTATACAAAACGCAGTGCTCGAGGCAGCTTTAATTTTATAATTTCCATATATTTATAATTTTGAAGATTTAAATCCGTCCAAAAATATTCATAATTTATAATACATACCTACGCCTTAACTAGGTCGAATTTCGATTGCGAGGGACCCAGTCGTCTGATTCATGATGGTATTAAAATGGCTGCTGGCGTCGTGCATAAAATTAATTTTACTGTTGCGTTGGTTCCCTCAGAATCCCGATCCAAATATCCCAATTTCCCAGGAGAACCGACGCTATTAGTACATAGCTTACGCTTTTAAATTATAAGACAAACAATAAGAGGCTTTCTCAACTTTCATCTCTTCAAAATGCTCCTTCAGACTTCAGATAAGTGCAAAAAGCCTCTAAAAGTAACACCTTTGGGATTACCGTCTTATCGTCTTGATTACGGTAAGCATAATTCGCTTTTTATCCTTGTAAAGAAATGTAACTTTTAAACTATTTCATTGTGGGAACTAAATTCTTATGTCTATTAAAAAAAATATTTAATGGAAATACGTAATTTCTTTAATTTATTTTTTTCTTGTGTTAAGCCTTCCAAAAATATTTAACCCTGATATATGTATAAAGGACCTTTTTGAACCCTCGTAGGTCATAACCATAATAGCAGAACATAACGGAAAAGAAAGCATTTGCTATGCTAAGTTAGGCACAAAGTAACTTTGATCATGAAGGCAGAAAAGTGAATAAAGATGAAAATAACTCCACTTAAAGTCCGTTAAAGGCTGTTTAACATTTCTTTGGCGAAAAGTTTTATGGAAACCCTCACGCCGTACCTACCCAATTTTACCCTAACTTCGTCAGCAAAAAATAACGGACATATCATCCGACTTTGACAATGCCCACGCAGTTAGTTGCTAAGCATTCAGGTCCGGACTAAAAAGACACGGCACTTGCACAGCGAACAAACGTTTCGGTGGAACTGAGACACTCAGTCGTTATTAACGTCAACACAGTTTCACTGAAGATGTCATTCGCAATTGTTAACGAAACATTTTGACGTAACCGTTCACAAAGAACAAGATCTTGGATAGAAATTTTACAAACAATAATTTTATTTTCTGTCTGTTATCATTAACATTCCGAGTTTTTGTGACCCCTAAGTTCATGGAAACGTGAAAAGTAAGAGGCCTTTTGGTCCGGTGCTGTTTATATGTTAGTATATCCTCCCCAATTTCCGTTTTTACTTGAAACTAATTAATTTCCTCATGTTTAATCATGACCTGCCACTAGGTCTACATATTTTCTTGCTTAACAGTTAACGAACGTTCTTAGGCAAATGACACATGGGGAGGCTGTAATAACATTTCATGAATAATGCATCTTACACTAATGTCGCATTTTCCCTCTTGCTCTAGCAAGAAATTTTATCAAAAGATTTTGTTGAATATTTCATATGCTGACGTAGATTTATTAACAGTTTTAATTCATCATTAGCAAAAGGATCTATGTCAAAATAAACAATCTCACAAAAAAATATACTATTTCAAACAGTTAAAGCTTGTTGTGACTACTTACTGTTATTTCTTTTAGAGATGTAGACACAATACTTTTAGCCCCCAAAAAAAAGTCTTTAGAAAAGCACTGGTGAAAATTGAATTTTCTTTCGTCATTTGCAATCGAACATTTCAAAAGTGAAACAACAACGAGGAAGCAGAGTAAACTCAAACTCTGGCTTTTGGCAAAAAATTCTTCATTAATTTTAAACACTTGGAGGACGTTCCCAATAGTTACGTAAGGTGTTTTTCTTTTAATTAGACCCTTCCCTCCCATTTGATAAGATTAAGTAAGATGTGGTGTAGCTCACAATCTCCCTTACATAAGATTAACCATATAATTAATTTTTAAGTAAAAGGGAAAAGAAAAATGTAACAATTATTGGAATTAAAAAGTTGACGTGAAATTTTCAATGACTTTAAAAGATGAGAAGATTTATGACCCCCTCTGGTTTTCATTTCTCTGGGCATATACAGGATGAATTAATTTATTTTATACCCCCCCTCACGTTCCCTTCTTTGTCTTCATCAAATCAGTTGTTCCACCAGAATTTGCAAAACCCTGTTAGTACATATGAAGTACTTTTAATAAATATTTGTTTAATTTAACACCCTGTAGATACATTTTCTGTCATTAGAATACGAAATAATCTAAAAATCAATCCAATTCTGAGGAGGAGTTCTCTAAATAAAAGTCTAGATGTAGAGTTATCAATTACTAACGATTTTATTGGTGAGAATTTACCAGAATATAAGTGGGTAGTTGATCGAACAGTAAAGGGTAGAATTATTTCTAGAAAACGTTCGTCGTTCAAGGAAGCAACTGGAGATGATCGCTTACGATTTATACATGCATTATAAGCTTCACTTATTAAAAAATTTATGCTTTATGTCATTATCCGTCAAATGGAGATGGGGGTAGCTGCCTACTGGTTTTAGTACCTAGATATATACTCATACCCCATATCCATATTATGATTAATAATAGAAATGTTCTGCATTAAGGATGACCTCAAAATAAAAGCACTCATGCACCTAACTAACTAAAGATCCCTTGTGTAAATTACGTTCGTGTTTTACATCCCGTTGGTAATTAGAAAGTTTGTTTAGATCCACAATGCAGGTGTTATTTAGAGGGCCGCGTCCTTCATTTGAATCGTCTGAGACTGCAATGTTGTACCGTTATGGACTCTCAGGGGAAGATACTTTACGTGTTTCTTTGTATACATACAATGTAACCTTCCTTCACTTTAATTAAGAAGAACTGAATGTAGGACGCGATCAATATTACGTAAGCAGATATACCTACTCTCTTCAGTTCAATTTGATTATTTGCACAATGGACCAGCGTGTCCATAAAAACCACCAAAACTTCCCGATAAATGCTAGAAAAACCCTTTCATAAAAGACGTTCAAACTTAAAGGCAGTCTAAGGGATACGTGAATTTACAGGAAAAATTTCTTACAATTGAGGATCAATAAAAAAAAGTCAGGATCGTGCAAGACGAAAAGAAGCTTGTCAATGTTGTCACACTTGCCTAATATTTAATGCAGTTGGAAAAGTTCCGTCAAGTGTCCACAATGAAGGCGGGTCTTACAAATGACGTACACATGCGCGTTAATATGTCTCCCCCTCTTAGACATTAACGTTACAGTGACTAGGCATAACTTCGTCTCAAATATTAGCTCCGCCTCTCGCGCATTGCACAGCTCACCAGGTCACGAGGTATTGTCACGTGAACTCTCGACACGCCTTCTTTGGGGATATCGTTGTATACATTTAGTGTAATCTTCCTTCGTTTTAATTATGAAGAACAGAATGTAGGACACGATCAATATTACGCAAGTAGATACACCTACTCACTTCAGTTCAACGGGATTATTTACACACTGGACCGGCGTGTCTTTAAAAACAAAAAAAATCCCCAATAAATGCTTGAAAAATGCTCTGCCGTCTATCGATCCCCTCATAAAATAAAAATAACAACTTTCTAAAGGATAGTAACTTACAGGAAAGCCTTTTGACATTAAACAATTCAACATACCATTAATTTTTAAATATTATAAGAATAAATAAAACAAATCAGGATTATACAGAGCCAAGAAACACAAAGGTATAAGATTGTCACATTGGCATATGGCAATATGTGTACTGCAGTTGGAAATGTTCCATCAAGTCTCCACAATGAAGGCGGGTCCTTTAGATGACGTCTATAATGTCGTTAATATGCTCCTCTCCCTCATATACTTTGACCTTATAGTACGCACAGACATAACTCTGCGTAATATGAACATTAGACACGCCTTCTTTTGGGAAACTTTACGCATTTCTTTGTATATATACAGTATTTATTATCTTCCTTCACTTAAAATTTTTAAGAAATTAATGTTGGACGTGACTAATATTACATAAGACTAACGGAGCAATAAATTCTTTGAATCACTGGTTAAGAATGCAAAGCAGTTCTGTGCACTTCTCTGAAACCCTGACCACGCCCATCTATCTAGCCATTTGTCTTTAATTCAGACGTGTCAGTGAGCTGCATTCGACGCAGCTAATTGATGTTTTTCTCTTATAAATTACCAATTCAAAAATCCATTTTTAGAAATCTTTTAAACTCACTTGCAACTATTGTGCATGCCACTTTTTTTTTTCGGCTACTTAGGCGCTTGGTTCTTTCATCTCAACAATAATGACTATATTTTCTTCCCTCTTCCTTAAAAATAAGTGTGTACGTACATGTGCCGGAAGAAAAACCAACGTAAAGGCATTCCAAGTATTCTCAAAGATTTACGTAAAAGTTTTATTTCGGGACGCTTAATAAATATGTTTCGTGGAATTTCTGCATGCATATAAAAGTTTTGTACTTTTTTGAACACATGCAATCGCAAAAGGGCTGGTGGTAGACATAACGACTTCGTTTAAGTAGCAAAGTGCAACGTAACGCAAATGGTTCAAAAGAATAAAAACGACAAAAAGCGTTCTAAAGTAAGGCAAACATTTAACTCACTTGATTGGCATTGAATCATCGAATTGAACATGGCGCCCAATTTTGGTCAAAACAAGCAGTCTAAAACACAAAATATTTCGTAGAAAACATGCGAACGTTACTATTTAGGGGAGAGAAAATACTGCACTTTAAAAATAACGTCATAATTATATTGTGAAAAATTGCAATTAAAAAATCAAATACTTTGTGCCACTTTAATAAATTTGTCTCGGTAAAGATGTAAACTAAACAATCTCAGTATAAAAATTTCGTAGAAACGAAAAGTTCGAAATAAATTTTTGTGCTCACACAACTTAATGCTTTATGTAATTATTTATATTTTATTATTAAATATCCTGAATTATGTTAACTATCTGTATTACATCCAATACCGTCATGTTCGTATTTAAGCATTCAATTAAAGGGTTTAATGTCTCGTTTCAACAACTTGTATTATTTTGATCAATAAATTGTAATCAAACAACACGTTTGTCACAAATCAACTATTAATAAACATTCGGTTAATCCTGGCCAGATGGGGATGTGATAGCTGATAACCATTTTTTACAATTTGAGACCGACTATGGTACCTGCATGTGTAAATAAAGATAAAATACAAAATAAACAAATATGTATTCTTTAGGTAGATACATACGCCGATTCATATATGTAATTAGACAAAACTAAAAAGAAGAAGGATTTTTCTTCTTTTTTTCTAAAATCAAACACAAACACAGGACTTTGTGCTTAAAGTACTTTTTTTGAGTACCTTGAAGTTCTTTAATGAACAAGTGGTTGGGAGTTTATAAACAGATTACGTTACAAGAAAGGTTCTCAAGCTCTTTCAAAGTGGTGGAAGTCTTTTTAAACTGCTTGAAGACTTTTTACAGTGCCTAAAGTCCTTTGAAAGTGCTTGAAATCTTTTCAAAGTACTTAAAGCTTAATTTGATCATTTCGCTTTTGAAAAACCAAACTAGAACCAGAATTTGGCAGAGGTTTAATGCTATATGTTTGAAAATGTGTTTGTCCTTTGAGGGCTATTTTTCAAGACGTTTCTCTACCAAGTAGTTGAGGCTTGTTAATCGAATTACTTCACATGCATTGTAACATTTCAAACACTTTCAAAGTACCTAAATTCCTTTCAAACTACTAGAAGCTCTGTTAAAGTGCTTGAAATCTTTTCAAAGTACTTAAAGCTTAATTTGATCATTTCGTTTTTGAAAAACCAAACTAGAACCAGAATTTGGCAGAGGTGTAATGCTATATGTTTGAAAATGTGTTTGTCCTTTGAGGGCTATTTTTCAAGACGTTTCTATACCAAGTAGTTGAGGCTTGTTAATCGAATTACTTCACATGCATTGTAACATTTCAAACACTTTCAAAGTTCCTAAATTCCTTTCAAACTACTAGAAGCTCTGTTAAAGTGCTTGAAATCTTTTCAAAGTACTTAAAGCTTAATTTGATCATTTCGTTTTTGAAAAACCAAACTAGAACCAGAATTTGGCAGAGGTGTAATGCTATATGTTTGAAAATGTGTTTGTCCTTTGAGGGCTATTTTTCAAGACGTTTCTATACCAAGTAGTTGAGGCTTGTTAATCGAATTACTTCACATGCATTGTAACATTTCAAACACTTTCAAAGTTCCTAAATTCCTTTCAAACTACTAGAAGCTCTGTTAAAGTGCTTGAAATCTTTTCAAAGTACTTAAAGCTTAATTTGATCATTTCGTTTTTGAAAAACCAAACTAGAACCAGAATTTGGCAGAGGTGTAATGCTATATGTTTGAAAATGTGTTTGTCCTTTGAGGGCTATTTTTCAAGACGTTTCTATACCAAGTAGTTGAGGCTTGTTAATCGAATTACTTCACATGCATTGTAACATTTCAAACACTTTCAAAGTGCCTAAATTCCTTTCAAACTACTAGAAGCTCTGTTAAAGTGCTTGAAATCTTTTCAAAGTACTTAAAGCTTAATTTGATCATTTCGTTTTTGAAAAACCAAACTAGAACCAGAATTTGGCAGAGGTGTAATGCTATATGTTTGAAAATGTGTTTGTCCTTTGAGGGCTATTTTTCAAGACGTTTTTATACCAAGTAGTTGAGGCTTGTTAATCGAATTACTTCACATGCATTGTAACATTTCAAACACTTTCAAAGTGCCTAAATTCCTTTCAAACTACTAGAAGCTCTGTTAAAGTGTTTGAAATATTTTCAAAGTACTTAAAGCTTAATTTAATCATTTCGTTTTTGAAAAACCAAACTAGAACCAGAATTTGGCAGAGGTGTAATGCTATATGTTTGAACATGTGTTTGTCCTTTGAGGGCTATATTTCAAGACCTTTCTCTACCAAATAGTGGAGGCTTGTTAATCGATTTTTTTACATGCTTTGTAACATTTCAAACACCTTTAAAGTGCCTAAATTCCTTTCAAAATACTAGAAGTTCTTTTAAAGTGCTTGAAGTCCTGTCAATGAGCTTGAAGCCCTTTGAAGATGTTTGAAGCCGCTTCAAAGTACTTGAAAGCAAGACAAAACCAATCAAAATTGAATTTAAATCTTTTAATGTACCTAATTGAAGTCCTTATGGATTAATATAAGTCCTTATGATGTTTTCACAAGTACTTCAAGCCTGTCATGGTCAGCACGAAACCCTTTCCACAAGTACGTACTTATGGCTTTGAATGTAATTGTTTATTTGGCAGTTCGAAGTCCTTGGATTTTAAAATGTATTTGGGACTTTCTGAACCAAAACACATTAAGTAGGGGCTTTGGGCTAAGGGTTTGAAGCCTCAAAAACAAAAACAGTTTAAGCGCATATCTAAAGATTGGTAATTAAAAATCAGTTATATCGTCAATTAATAAAAAAATATCCTTAATAAACAATAAGGACGCAAAAAAGTGTTTTATTTATTGGCCAATGGCCGCTGAAGCCTACTAATAGCACAGAAAATATTTATTATTAACGTGTACGTAGTATGTAATTGGCTTTAACAGTTTTTGGCACAAATAGAATCGGCACAAAAATCTACATTTATTTATCTAATCTTTCCGGCTCCGAATGATCCAAAAAGTGATAATTTTATTAAAGTTCGTCAAGCATAACAATCACCCTCAAACACCCACCAGACGGCTTCAAAGCCCCGTTGACAGATGTATTGACGTACCTATGTTGTAGTGCTGGCATAAAAATTTAAAAAAATTGTAAAGAAGAATCGCAGTGATGATGATATTCTACTCTTGGTGGACACTGTCAGTGTTTATGGTATTCATAGTTATTGACATCGTCAGTGTTAACAAGGAGAACGAAAGCAGTGATAACTATAATCATGTAAGACGCAAAAACTTTTTTTGTTTTATAAAATTATAATTTCTTCC
The DNA here is from genome assembly GCA_029378335.1 of Agrilus mali. Taxonomy (NCBI): domain Eukaryota; kingdom Metazoa; phylum Arthropoda; class Insecta; order Coleoptera; family Buprestidae; genus Agrilus; species Agrilus mali. The sequence goes on along the minus strand of CM055663.1, from coordinate 7,886,261 downwards.
TCAGTATTATTGACGTTTTACATTAAATTATTATTGTAATTAGGGTTTAAAGTTAAAATCATAATAGTCCTCTTACAATTACAATTAATATGAACTGAATACTTTTTATTGATTAAATGTTGATATTTTCTAATATTCCAGGACGCGAGGACTCCTCAACAAGGTTCAAAAAGTAAGTACAACAATAATTACAGATAAGTACCCACATAATTAAACTTTTGATAAAATAGTCCTTCCTTAAATCTTCGATATTTCTATGGTCCCAAAATTTTCTTTTTTATAAATGTTATCAAGCCTTATATGTAATTTAAATTATTCATGCAGTAATACGTCAGATAGCTCAAAAGAAATATTTTCATCTACTTTTATATTCATAAAACATCCTCAAAGATAGATTAGGTGTAGATATTCAAACATGAGACAAATTTATTTTTCGATTTCTTAACCATTTGAGTAATTTCAAAAATTACCCTCATAAAATCAACAAAAGCTTGAGTTTTTGTTTATATTTTTCAAAAATAATCTAAAACTAAAATCGATTGGGGTTCGATTGTTTTTTAATTTGATACACAATTAAACATTCAATTAATTTTTTTACTCAAACGATCTAAATTCGTTATCTAGTTAATCTATAGATAATATGATTAATTATTATGAACTTTAAATGATCATTAGTCATATTAATTATCAATTTAATTACTCAATTATCACAGTACTTTGTTAAGGAGTTAAAGTAACATCTTTTAAGTATTTGCTCTACAAAACTATTTCATTCGTTAGACAAAACCTTATGGAGGTATCGATAACATTTCTGCCAAAATCGAAGATTACATTATGTAATTAGCAAATAAAAATAGTATCAAAAATTTATTAATATAATAAAAATATCAATAAGCAAATCGAGAAACTTATTTTGTCAAAATAATTAATTATGTCTTAGTTCATTTGATGAAAATTAATAATCGCTTGTATAGGAAAACACATGTTTAATTTTTACTAATTTAATGTAACTTAACAATTGTTTCGCTACACTGTAGCTTCATCAGAAGTAGATAATTACTTAAACTACTAACGAAAACTTATCTAATTATACAATTTTGGGTTAGGACTGTAAGAGAGGAGGTGGAACAAATTGAGTAATGGGGAACTATTATCGTTTAACAGTAAATCTGTTTTTTGAATTTATTTATTTCCATTGTTTCCAATAATGATAACTTATTATTGTTTGTTTCTGTATGTAAACTAACTTATTTTGGATTGAAATGATGATTTTCTAAAATTAGGTGCTTTGCGTAGTTGGAATCTAATTTTTTAACTTTAAATGACCTATAATGTTCGTTTATTTTATTTTCTCTATATAAATTTTATCGCAAGAGCCACAATTTAATTTATAAATACCTGATTAGTAATTTTGCATTATGCAAAAACAATATTAATGTTGCATTCAAAACAAATAATTCAGTTTCTAGGTTTATAAAAAATAATAGACAAAAATGATAAATATTACAATAGTCACAATAAATTAGTGAAAATTAAACGTGTGTTTTCCTTTACAAGTTGTTTTGTCAACATGTTGACTGTATCGCGTCTCATGATTCACAATCCTTTGGGATTTTTTCAATAATTACATTTGCTTTTATGTCGATAAATTTTTTTTTGAATATAATTTGGAAAACAGAAAGTTCAAGTTATTAAAAACAAATTAATGGGGCTTTAATTTTCACTTAAACTACGTATATTAATTAAATTAAATTAAAATAATTATCAAACAGCATAATTTTCAATTACAAAATTTTGTTATTAAGAATCCACAATAATTGTTTTGCCACACAGTGACTTTTTCAGGTGAAACAGTAATGACTTATAAGGAAAATTTTTTACATTTCAGTATTATGTGTATTTAAAATATTTAGTGTTAAAATCAATATTTCTCTAAGCAAGGCTGAAATAAATCAATACCTACATAATAATAATACGAGAACAAGACAATATCTGATTTTTCATCATAATAATTTTTATCAAATGTTCCACCATGCAATAGCATCTCAGGATATTTATGGCAATATCCCATTAAGTACGTAACACATAAAACGCTTTTCGTTAATTTCAGCTTTTCCAATAAACACTGTCCATCAGATTAGAACAAACACCCGGTCACCATGTCCACCTGGTTTTACATTTTTTAACTCATCCGAACTGTTATGCTACTTATTGGTCGAAGACAAACACCCATATCCTCCTCAATGTCCATACAACAACTCTTTGGCCCATGACTATGACGACGATTTATACAGCAAATTTAAAAGCGAAGAGGTCTGGGTCAGAGCATTTCGTAAATTCGATGGTATAAATCTAACACCATTTATTTGGACAGAACCATCGGAAAGGTATGGACTGACCATAACGGATTACGAATACGATTCTGGGAATTTGTTTAATATAAACTGCATGACAGTCTACAATGGAACCCTCAAAGCAACCAATTGTAGTAGTAATCATAAGGCCCTTTGTATTTACAGTGCGACGCCTAAAAAAATTAGTAGATATTGCAGTGACAAAAATCCTGGTTTATCATGTATCAACGCGAATTTGGACATCGATAGTGGAAAATGCTTTTGCCTGAAGAACACATCAAATGTTCAATCCCGAAATGACATTTGTAATAGTTTAGCAGAACCCCGACAACTTTACCAAAGTTTACTCATTCTAAATGCCTTTTCTGGCAACGATTCCTGTTGGTTTGGTTTGCACCAAAACAAGATGGGAAGTATCGTCTGGGACAGTGACTCTTCCAAAGTCTCTTATACTCTTTGGACCAACCAAACAAATTACAATTACTCTTACGCGGCCTTTGCATTTGAAAGAAATCCAGGGTGGTTTCTGACTCCTGACAAAGCTCTCAGTTGTGGACTTTGCCAAGTTTCAGTAAAAAGTAAAAAAGCGTCAGTAACAACATATTTCTCCGCAAGGTCCATGGATGACATCACATTTTTAACCGTTGTAGTAAACAATCCAATAGAACTCACAAATTATTTCGGGCATCACTTTTCGTTGTACTGTTTTTCTAATAGAAACAGCAACGGATTGGTTGAAAAGGTTACAAGATATATTTCTGGTATTCCTACCGACACCACCCAGTATGTTTACAAAATATACTTAACTAATAACTATCCAGCGATCTATTGGTGTGAAGGTTTCTCTCACCCAAACATGACCTTCATACAGAGCCAACCCACTATTGCCTATTACCATAACAGCGTCTATAGAACAAATTATGCGATTAGTGCGTTCATGCGAATATCTAAAAATGTAGACCCATTCAAAATGAACCTCCACGTCCAAGCAACCGAAGCAATCCGTAACACCACCGAAAAAACTGACATTGTTCTCTCTGTTAGACCAATTCAGTTTCTGATTGCAGGGAATGACTATTACGAACTTATCATTCACCTGTCGACCAAACAAAATAATTATTCGTTAACGGAAGAGTACGAAGTTCTCCAAAACTCACTTGAAAAAATCGATACCCAACATCGTTTCATCCATAACATTTCCACATTTTTAAATAGTTACTATTGTATGCAGTCGTCCACGTATACCACAGGAATCAAACTGACTTGGCCAAAAACTACCATCGGATCCACTGTTATACCAATAGAACTTTGTATCCAAGAAGATGGTTCCCCGGTTACCAGAACGTGTATGGGCAACTTTACTTCAGGAGGACAATGGTCAGAAGTCAGCGGTTCTTGTGCACAAAACTATTCTTACCCCCAATCCCTTTTGGGCCTCCACCGTCTTTTTCATAACACTTCACTAGAGGACCGCGGAGCTGACGAAATCCTTTACACCCTTGTACAAAACATCTCAAGCCCTTTGATGATAGAACTCCACCTGATTTCCCAAATTTTGAACGTTCTTACAAGGCAAAACCAGGAATACGACACTACAATCCTTCTCAAAACAGTTAGTGAAATGTTAGAATATGATCACGACCTAATGAAGAACGCCCAACTGAAACTCAATTCGACTGATGTCATTTTGAACGCTGTGGACGTTTTGACATCAAACCAAAATTTATCTGGACTTTCTGAGTCCTTGATTGTGACCAACAATATTATTGTGAAAGTCCAAGACTTGTCTTATACAAGGGGGATGGCAATTATGTATTCAAAATCTTCTGATTTCCAAAATGCAGAGATCATAACTTTGTACGCTAACACCAGCGAGGAAATTTTGTATGACGAAAACGTCGAAGCAGCAGTTTTTATACCAAACTCAACATATGAAGAATTAGTAACTCACTTCACAAACTCTAATATAACAATGTCTGTTACTTTCTTCAGTAATCATCGTCTGTTTAACAGCGATGACTCAAGCGAAACAGGAAATTCTGTACCAATTAGTGTTATAATACCAGGTCTAGGGACTATGTTATTTTCACCTGTAGTAGTTTTATTTAGAAGCAACGAAACAAATCATTCTTGTGCGTTTTGGCACTATGGCCAAAATAACTTACTTAATAACATTAAAGGACATTGGGATCCAGAGAACATTGTAACGGATGTGAATAGAACTCAAATAATTTGTCAATCAAATCATCTCACTCATTTTTCGGTTTTGGTGCTCGGTAGTAGCTCAGAAAATTTAAGCATACAAGACCAGGTAGCTCTAGAGGTTATAACAATTGTTGGATGTGTTATGTCGTTTTCTGGATTATTAGCAATCCTGTTAACGGCTATTATATTCAAAAGGTGGAGGAAACATAACGGAAATACCATCATTTTGAACTTCTCCATCTGTCTTACTGGTCAAATGTGTTTGACATTTGTTGCCTCCAACATTGATGTTGATGGGGTAGAATGTTTTGTGGCTGCTATATTTTTACACTACTTCATGATTTCTGAGTTCTGTTGGATGATGGTGATTGCATTTTTGCAATACAGAAAGTTCGTGACGGTATTTCAGCAACCAGCACCTCATTTGATTGCCAAAGTATCAATTTTCGGTTGGATCCTGCCACTTATTCCGGTGGCCATTGTAAACATTATTTCCCCTGGACAAGCGTATCATAAAAATTCTTACGGATTATGTTATCCTATTAATAATTTTTATACGTATGGCGTTCTCCTTCCCATAGGAATCATGGTGGTTATAAACTTCTCCATATTTGTTCTCATCTTGAAAAACGTGTGTTCCAGAAAAGTAGAAGCTTATGGTTCAAACGGGAAGGATATGAAGCTTCAGTTTCTTCTAGCAGTTCTCCTTTTCTTCTTGTTGGGAATAACGTGGGCATTCGGGCTTCTAACAGCTTTAAGCGCTGGAATATTTTTCGCTTACCTTTTCTGTATTACGGCTACATTGCAGGGCTTCGTTATGTTTGTTTTTTTCATTGTTATGAACGACAATGCGCGTTCCCTATGGTTAGGGCTTAAGAAATTATGCTGCCTGAAAGAAGATCCGAACGCGGAACGAAAAGCTTCTGCACATTTCTCGACAACAAGTATTTCCACGTTATCTGGTGCTTTGGACGACTCAAAAATAAAATGAAATATTTATAGGAATATGTAACTCTTTATTGTTGATCAGTTTAAGTAAATTTTTCTGTGTGACCTACTTCAGTAAAAGCAATTAAGGATATGTATTTTAAAATATTTATAAGGCGACATCCACTAATTATTATGTGAACTAAAAAGGGAGGAGAGATCCAGGAAAATCTCATATTTTTTATAAAATGAGGGGGGTCATTGGAAAATTTACGTGGACGTTTTAATTTTTTTCGTTTTTTCAAATAAAAGCTCATTCACCAAATCTCACTAAAAAAGAGGGAGGGATCCAAATATATATCTCACCTAATTAATGGGAATCCCTTAAACATAATTTCTTAATATTAATTATAATTGTTCTTCTGTATCAACAATTAAGTTTAACTAAGTCAATAAATGTTGTTAATCGAAGAGAATGTAAATATAATAAAAATATTTTAAAAAAATGTGGTAAATGTATGTTATTTGTATTTTTCAATTCAATTAAAAAACTGATATATTTGTAGATAATATGTACTTCTGTGAATTTGAAATAAGTAAAAATCAAATTGAAATATAAGTTTTATTTGTTTTTGAATAAATAGCTAATAAAATCACATTAGAAAAATAGTCAATTTTAGAGAAAATATTTTACTGGTTAAGAGGCGTCTATGTATTAATTAATTAAGTGAGCTCAAAATGGAGAGAAAGATCCAAAGAAATCCTATCAAATCTTATTTGAAGAGAGTGGAATCGTTGATAATCTGATATCAACGTTTTAATTCAAATATAATTGTTATAATTTCCTATAATCTTCCAATTAAAACATCTTCCTAGGATGAGGAGATAATTCTACCATAGAATACGAAATCCCACCAAAGGTAAGGGAAGGATCCAAATTAAAAGAGAACAACTCGTATAATTGATAAAAGCACCCTTAAAATTAATTTTACAATTTATTTATAATAAAACCGTTGCATTAGAAAAAGATGCAGAAGATAATAGTAGTAAAGTTGTTTTTTTAATGCATAAAATAAGTCTGCATTATTTTTTATCGTTTTTCTCTTGCAACAATTCTTCTAAATTGATTTCTAAAAACATTTGGAGAATTAACTTTCGTATTTCTAAAAAAATAGGAATGATTATTATGATCCTACCGTTCATCTTCACTCTCCACTTCAAACTCCTCATCTCCTGCTTCTCCATTTTCAGCATTTTCTTCACTACTGTTATCTTTAGCATTCACGTCATTAATTCTCACTTTCACGCGTTTCTTTACATCATACTTCGGTAACGTGCTACTTTTCTGAACTTCGTTATTATCGCCCTCGTCTAAGTCTATCGTTTCAGCGTCACCCATTCTGGTGGTTTATTTTTATCTTTTGTTTCAAACTAAAGTTCTTAGCACTAATTTATTTAAAAAAAGGACTTGTTTCTTTTACAACATACCCGAAAGAAAAACGCGACGCAACAACTGAAACTTCGATTCTGTCTTACATAAAATGTGCCCTTGTGTGGAATTATACAAACAGGATTTTTGCCAATAATCTCGTTAGTTTGACGGCCACGGTGGATAATTCTAAACACAAACGCATAACTCCGACAAAGCAGAACCATGAAGCACTTGAAGGAATTATTGTAAAAATAACGGATCAAAATCTAAACGAACATGCCAAAAAGAAAATTATTTTAACATATGGGTATCCCTTTTTCTAATTAAATTATGACAATAAGTAAATTCATATAGGATAAAAATAATATTGTCAAAAGGTTTTGTTTATCAGACTGATGCAGGTATCATAGTTCTAATTATTGTTACAAATTGGTGAAAGTAAACAATAACTATCTATAGGAATTTCATTAATTTCTAGATGCTAATATAAAATATTAATGCACATTTACCCATATACCTACATATATCTAATATATAAAATTCTCGTGTCACAATGTTCTATTTTTCATATCCCTAAGTGATAAGGATTGTCCACCCCTAACTTTTTTAGTTTTTGGACAAAATTTCTTATGATTTGGCATTAAAAAATACATAATAACCTTTAATTTTCATCCTTCTACCACCAACCCCCATTTTTTAATAGCGATATTGGTACGGTAATAATCTTCAACTCTCAGTGGTCGATAGCTGATCAATAATTATTATCAATCGATTAGTCATCCCCGCCAGGCGTCTATTGATGTCACTACTCATCCAGAAAACAGCACGGAGTGGGGATGAGAATGAAGCAGATTTTTTATAATGTTACAGGGAGTTCAAATATGTTCTAAGAAGTAAAAGAACGTTATAATATAAAATTTCAGAATGATTTGGTAATGTTCAAGAATGTTTCAGAATCTTGAAGATCATTCAAGAATGTTTGAGAATGTTAAAAGAAGTTAGAGAATGTTTTGAATCATTATGGGATGTTCTAGATAGTTTTAAATTCGCAAATATTCTAGAATGTTCCATCAAACGTGTAATATATTCTTACCTGAGCAACGCCGGGTATTGCTGCTAGTAAAAGGTATATAAAACACACTTGGGTAAATCACTGAATATTTTTTATTGTACTCAATGTATACATTTTGTAGTTATTGACAATTTTGATGATAGTATTGCCTTTGTCGGCTTTACACAAGATTAAGTTATCGTTATCTAATTTGATTTTTATGTCTTTTACAATTTTGGATTCTCTATGATTGAAATCTGGTTTTTGAGACTTACGTATGCTATTTTTTGCAAATTCTGTTTTAATAAGTTTGGCGTATATTGCTTTACTTACGAAGTCTTCTTTTTCTAATGCTGCATCAGTGTACACCGCTAATTCCCAGATTTTATCTTTCTTAAGTTGTTGTTTAGGGGCATATTTCAATCCTTTATTTAACAATTCCAGTTTATCTTTGCTGAAAACGATAGTTTACAAATTAAATATCCTGGGGTGGAATTGGATATTGTTGGTTGTTTTCTGGGGCTTCTTCTTGTTGTTGTTGTTTTAATCTTCAGTTTATCCAGTATTTTATAAACTCCTGATGATGCCTTCACAAGGCAAAATGAATACATACAGTACAATAAAAAAATATTCAGTGATTTATCCAACTGTGTTTTATATACCTTTTATAAAAAACCTTCTTGTAAACAATAAAATGGAACAAGTAAGTCAATTTAAAAAATCAGGTGCCTACAAAATTAAGTGTGAAGATTGCAACGCAGTTTATATTGGCAAAACAGGTCGTAATTTTGAAATCAGATACAAAGAACATAGTCTTTAAGACTTCATAAGTCTCCATACGTACTCGTCTATAGAAGGGGGGCCAAAAAAGGTACTGCCTTTTTCCCAAGATTATCAACTAATAAACAATATTTTTTCGTGCTTGCTTATAATCTAAAAAGAGACATCCATGAGTTACGTGAGTTGAAAATGACGGGAGGGACTCACCAAATATGATGTTCAAATTTTGATATTATAAAAAGGGGGGATTAATTGAAATTTTCACACCAGTTTTTTAATTTAAAGATTTGTTATAATTTCCATTCGTATTACAATTAAAAACTATTTATAGAATAAATCTCAAGTGAGAATGAGGGGGAGTCCCACCATATCTCCCCAAATATCTTTAAAAAAGAATGAGGAGTCTAAATCTCAGATAATTAATGGACATCCCTTAATCTAATCACTTTTATAAAAGAAATGTTCCTACCTTGTACTTAAACGACGAAGACTTTTCAATTGAACAGTTGGTGAATTCCCGGAAATTAACCATCCACAGCAACTTTGATAAGGAGTTTTGTCCAACCTGTATGTAGACCAAATTATATCATATATTTTTTTATATAATGCACATTTTTGGCTACAAATAAAGCAGATATTTAATAATTCAATTCGATATTTTTTTAATAAACAAAACACGTTGGTGATTTAAATTTTATCATCACGAGACACGGGGTGTGGTTATGCAGACAGACTATCCTCAGTCTTCAACTTTTGACTTTTATCAGTGGCGGATTTACACATTTGCCGCCCGTAGGCTATTTAAAATTTTCCGCCCCTACTGACACCTGCAATTCTATACAACCCTAATTCACAATCAATTTTTTGTCAATGAAATTGCAACTTTATGATTGTATTACGTATATTTTTATAAGACTAATCAACAAATATTGATACGAATTCATTAGGATTAAAAATGTAAGAATGTTAAGAAGAACTTTCGTTGAATGGATATTTACAGCTTTTATTCATTACAATGTTATCATTATTGTTTTTTTTAATTATCATCGTTCTAAGAAATGTATAATATTTATGAAATTCTGTGCAACAATATGCAATTTTTTAAGTGTAAATTTATTAAATTTTTACTCTACACTCAAACAGGTTGTTAATATCATCAGAAATATCATTAGAAAAGTATTAATTTTCCACATATATATCTACGATATATAATATTTGTTATTGTTATTTTTAAGCAATTTTTTTTCGGATCCCATTTTTCTTGGAATAAATAATATTTAGGTGGTGAAACATATTACACATTAATTGAATAGTGTGGGTGGACCTAAAGAAAAAATTATGGCAATAATTAATTTAAAAAATAGATAAAATACTAAATTTAAAATGTTTAATACTTAAACGCTATTGGAATATTTTAAAAATTCAAAATCACAATAGTATATTTTATAAATAAGCATTTAATAATTTTTCATATACAGACGTTAGTGTATTCAGTATACTGTATAGCACTAAAATATTGTAATTTTTGTTGATTTTGTGAGCCTCGTTTTTGTACGTGTATAAGATAATATTTTTTTTTTATTTCTGTAAGACAAAAAAATTTTTGAGCAAAGTTTGCCGCCCCTAAAATCTGTCGCCCTAGGCTCTAGCCTATTCAGCCTGCTGGTAAATCCGCCACTGACTTTTATATAAATAAAATAATTTAATTTTAATTTACCTACTTACAATAAACTGAACATCAATACCTAATTCAAATTCAGTTCATATTTTCAATGTGTGACAACGTGTATATAATAAGCGGTTTGCGGTTTGCTTTAGTGCATTTATTTTTCATTAAAAATCGTTATTGTATTTTGTATCTATACATAAAAAATTCGATTACATCACAATTTTTATGGAGAATATAAATTGTTTTTACTGCCTTCATAACATAACAATTGGTAATAGATTTTAAAAATTTCTTAAGTAAATACAACCATTATCAAAAAATTTTACAGTCTAAAGTACATAATCGAAAGAAAAAAAAAACTACTTTAAAACCAGTTTTAAAAATTTCCAGGTAGATACACCAAGGCAACTTATTTCTTTTTTATTCTCAGTATCTGAATGTTAACAACAATAAAAAAATCGTTCTTAATAAATTTGCTTATTCATTATAATATTCTTTTAATCAACTTGATATTATAACAATCGAAGATTTGACATTTAAAAAAATAAAAAGAAAACAAAAACGTTCTCAGGTTTTTTTATCAGTGGCTAAATTTAGAAATTTAACAGCAAATCAACTAACCAGAAAGAGCCCAAATGCAATTACAAAGTTATTTTTTTAATGATCACTGATAATTACTTATTCATTATCATCAAGGTTTATTAATGAAGTGGACAAGCAAGAAACTTTGAACAAAGTAAAACAAATTATTGCCTATTGCTTACAATTTGAAATCGCATCATGTGATCGATATTCAGTCAATTTGTAAAGTTTGTAAATGAACTTTTTACACTTTGAAACTGTCAAGAATACAACATTGTCACAATTTGAAAAATTCGAGCACGTTCGGAATAGTTATGTACTAAATTCTCAGGTCATGCAATATACTTTTTTAGATTTTTTGTACAACCATTGCATTCTTTCTTATAAATATATATAATATAAATACTGAAAATATTAAATTCCCACTTAACTACCAAAAGTTTCGACAATCCCGTATCTGTTAATATGTACCTAATAGTTTTTAATCGTACACATTCCACATATATCCAGTTTGAACGGATCTAACCAGTTAATGCAATGACGTGATAAATTTCGTCAATATAATTTTTATAATCAAACACTTCCTTGACGTTCTTATTCCGGCGCGACTTTGTTGTGCAGTGTTGTTACTAATTCTGTAATGTTTTGATTACTTAATTTATTTCCTGGTTAATGCTAATACGCCTGTTATTACTATTTGTGCAGTTTACGCAAACACGACGATATCTAAATGAATTGCAAATTTATGCCACAATTCTTCAATTGCTAACAACTAATAGGTAGGTACTACATTGTTCAGTGTTGTAAATGTGTGATAAAAGCTCTGGTTATCATAAATTTACTTAGATTTTGAACATGTTTTTCTGATTTCAACAGATAACCTGTCATTTAATTTGTTTTTTACGTATTCCGCGTGCTATTCATTCAATATGGCGTCTGGACGCCATGCCTTTACGCTCGCATTATACAATCTAATCGTAAATAACAACAAATTAATAACAAGATGAAAGAAGCGATTTAGGAGTTACATTATGTATGTTTTTCACATTTAAATAGATGACCTATCATTAAATTCGTTTATATACGTATTTCACGTGCCATTTGATGAGTGACGTTTGATATGGCGTCTAGACGCCATTATACCATTTATCGTAAATAACAGCCAATTAACAGATTTAAAAGTTTATATTATAGCATTCATAGATACTTGTAGTTTATGTTCTTTACTAACTTACTCGTATTTCTGCTTGGATGTGGGAAATTTGATAATCCTCATGGCAACAGGTGTCTGTTCAAAATTTGCAAGGGACTCTTTTTACCTGCAAAACGTGCAATATAAAAATAAAATTCGCAAACAAACTTAATAGTAATAATAATCCTTTTGTGGGATTACTGGTAAATTAAAATACTTTTTGTTCATTAAACGACCTTAGAGAAAACATCAGTTAATTAAATGTCGTAAAGTAATAAATATCTTAAACCTTGATCTCATTTCGCTTAAAAACCAGTAAAGTAAAGTTAAAAAAGTATACAAATCGCAATGAAAATCACCGTACCGTGATTATGAAACAATTTAAACAATAAAAACAAAATTATTACTTTATATCGAGAATAACTATTTTAGTTTATTCTTAATATCATGAATAGATGCCTACTGTAAAATTTATAGCCAAAAAAATGTTTTCGTATATTTATTAGTCAAAATTAAAGTACTAAAATTTACATAAATGTCTTCTAAAAAAGGCAATAATAAGTTTCCTAAATATAAAACAAACGTTCTACGTTTCAGCGAAGATTTCCTTACGTAAAAGCAAATGAAATATAAATGCAGGGATGGATCTTAGAAAATTATGATATTTTCTTCCCTTTGTTGTAGCAGCAAATGGAAAAAATATTTTCAAACTAATGCAAACTTTTTTTGAATATGTTTATTTAATAATAGATACATATCAATACCGGTTAACCATGGGACACGTATTCAACATTCCGATATATATATACGATTATTATTAGTTGCATAAAAAGGTTGTCAATAATAATTACCGAATTAGAACAATAACTCCAAGGAAACGTTTTTAACAAACAATAACAATCACAAAACACACGGCAATGTTTCCACTTTATTACCTACCACTCGCATTTGCACCTTATCACAAACAGTAAAACTTTCATTTATTTTATCGGCATTTTTGTAATAATTGTTAAAAAATTGTAACAGGTACATAGGTATACCAATGTAAACGAATATAAGAAAGAGAACCGGAGACCGCTTGAAACAGCTGAAAGAAGCGCGAAACTAACTCAACGAACCTTGAATTCAATAATACACAAAAGTTGCATGTAAGTTTTGAAACGTATGAGGTGTACACAAATAAAACAACAATTCACTAACCTGCCTACATTAATTAATGTTTATAACGGATAATCTAACGAATTATATTGAATCTCCACAATATGATGTCAGAACAAGTTTTGTGATTCATCAGACGAATTATATTCTAATTAGTTGTAAATGAGCGATGGTCTCCACCACCTACATGTTTATAAATATGCAATTAACAGTAAACATTTTTTGTGGTCCAACCTCTTTTATTGTAATAAGTGTTTAGATTAAATTATCGAAATCCATCCCCAATGCATTTTTAAACAATAATATGCCTTAAGCCAATACGAAAGAAAACCTTTTTCCATGTCTTTTATGGTTCTTAAAGCTCCTTCAAAATGCTCGTTCCCTTCCTAAACTATTTGAAGTGCTCAGAGGCCTTTCAAAGTACTAAAAAACATTTGAATATTGTTAAAGTATTCTAATAGTACTCGAAATACTTTCAAAGTGTTCTAAATTCTTTCAGCGTGCTTAAAGTCATCTAGAAATACCTCAAAGCCTTTCGGTATCCTTGAAGTATTCTCAAAGTGCTCGAAGTACCTTTAAAGTGCTTGAAACCCTTTCATAGAACTCAAAGACCTTTCAAAGTACCTACTTAAAAACCTTTTAAAAGGCTTGAAGTGTTCTGCAAGTACTTGAAACCCTTTCAATGCCCTCAAGGGCTTCTAATAGTGCTCGAAGTTTTTTCAAAGTACTCAGACACCTTTCAAAATGCTCAAAGACCTTTGAGAATGATCGATGCTTCTTTAATGTACTTGAACTCTTCTCAAAATGCTAAAAATACTTATAAAGTGCTCGAAGCATTTTTAAAATCCTCAAAGACCTTTCAAAGTACTCAAAACTCTTTCGAGATACCTACTGGAAGTGTTCTCCAAATACTCGAAACCCTTTCAGTGCCCTCGAGATCTTCTAATAGTGCTCGAAGTACTTTTAATATTCTTCAAGCTTTTTCGAAGTACTCAGACACCTTTCAAAGTGCTCAAAGACCTTTGAGAATGATCGATGCTTCTTTAATGTGCTTGAACTCTTCTCAAAGTGCTAAAAATACTTTTAGAGTGCTCGAAGCATTTAGAAAATCCGCAAAGACCTTGCAAAGTACTCAAAACTCTTCCGAGATACCTACTGGAAGTGTCTCCAAATACTCGAAACCCTTTCAGTGCCCTCGAGATCTTCTAATAGTGCTCGAAGTACTTTTAATATTCTCCAAGCTTTTTCGAAGTACTCAGACACCTTTCAAAGTACTCAAAGACCTTTGAGAATGATCGATGCTTCTTTAATGTGCTTGAACTCTTCTCAAAGTGCTAAAAATACTTTTAAAGTGCTCGAAGCATTTAGAAAATCCGCAAAGACCTTGCAAAGTGCTCAAAACTCTTCCGAGATACCTACTGGAAGTGTCTCCAAATACTCGAAACCCTTTCAATGCCCTCGAGGACTTCTAGTAGTGCTCGAAGTACTTTTAATATTCTCCAAGCTTTTTCAAAATACTCAGACACCTTTCAAAGTGCTCAAAGACCTTTCAAAATGCTCAAAGAAATCCTTTAAAGCGCTCAAAGTCCTTTAAAAATGCTTGTTATCGTCTAAAAATGCTCGAAGCACTCCAAGACCTTTTAGAGTGCTTGAAGCACTTTGAAAGTGCGCAAAGCTTTTCCAAAGTGCTTAGATTCTTCATAAAGTACTTGAATTCTTCTAAATCTTCGAATTCGAATTACATAAAGAACTAGATAATTCCTAGATCTTAGATATATAGAACATTTTTAAGTCTTTTCAAGAACCGAAGCATTTTAATGTTTTGGGGTTAGGAAATGGAGCTCTTTTTATAAGGGCTTAACTCAGATATGTATCATCATAGAGTACATTTTAAATTAAAATGCGGTAATATACTCCTTGTGTAAATTATTTGTTCCTTGAAATTAAATACGTACTGATTGTGCGTATATTCTCAGTGCTTCCGGTTTATTAGCACCTTTTTATTGATATACATAAGTATTTAATACGATTATGAAACGATGGTATAATAAATATTTGATTACAAATTAGAAGGTAACAAAAAACACTTCTTTGTAATTTTATATTCGTTGGAATACTATAAACACCCTGTATATCAAACAGTAACTTTTATACTTTCAGTTTTTTTCGATAACAAATATAATGTAATCATTAAATGTTTTAGACTCTTACTTAATTAAAATATCTTGAAAAATGCATTTTTTTACCACAAATTCACAGTTTAAAAATGTATTACTACGTGATTTTTGCGAAAATCTCTCCATTTGTTCATGACAAGGAATGCAATTTATTAGATGAGTAACACCATAAATAATTACAGTCTGCATCTACAACCTAACTATGTATTTATTCAATCAATTATTGTAATGTTTATTTTGACCATGAAATGACATTGCCTCAGAGTAAGAATTAAATTTCCTTTATTCAATTGCACCGGTAAAGGCTAATTACTATGGTTATTAATGAGCAAAATTTTAAACGCAAGTTTATTTGCCTTTATAAATTACTGTTATCAACCTTGCTGGATAAATATTAATTAGATATACATATCACAATAAAGAGCCTTTTTAAATTGAAAATAATTAAATTGCCAGGAAGTATATTCGATTTTAATATTAGATCATAAGATAATGAGCACACGAAAATTGTACACAATTCCATTTTTTGATAGAATATTAAAATTATTATTATTAAAACAATAAAAATATTGTATAAATACATATTAAAAATAATACTATTATTAATATAACAGGTATTTCTTTATATATTACTTTTGATAATAACTGTACATCAAAATTATGCTATGATATTACGTTTGAAAGCCACTGTACATTAAAAGATGTTTTGACATTACCCTATTTAACCTATAAATTTTCTATAAACATGGAAATGAACCTGTTTTTTAATTTATTCTTCCTATTACATAGGTAATAGTTGTTTATCAATATACCATTTATTTAAAAAATACAAATACAGATTTTAATAAGTTCAAAGTTT
Source organism: Agrilus mali (assembly GCA_029378335.1). Taxonomy (NCBI): domain Eukaryota; kingdom Metazoa; phylum Arthropoda; class Insecta; order Coleoptera; family Buprestidae; genus Agrilus; species Agrilus mali. The sequence continues at coordinate 7,869,875 of CM055663.1, read as the reverse complement.
TGTGATAGTGTTTTACTTTCTATGTTTTTATTTTGACAATATTATCTAAAGTACAAATTTAACAGTTACATAATATTTTTTAAGAATAACGTTTTAAATACACGTTTTATTTAATAACCTTCGTTTATCTTCCATCTGAATTACTTTACAAGTTCAAAAAGTACAAAATGTCTATCATATACCAAAAATCTATGGCAGCTTTAGATAAAGTGGTGCCAAAATCTATGCAGCCTTTTTGGAATCATCCGGCAGGTAAAACATTGTTTATTATTTTCATTTGATTGAGCAAATATTCGTTTGTTTTATAATGTAGGTCCTAAAACAATTTTTTTCTGGGCACCGGTATTCAAGTGGGTAAGAACATCACATTTGCCTTTTATGAATTATGGAATCATTAAAACGTTTTAATTAAATTGTAGGGACTAGTCATTGCTGGTCTGAATGATCTGAGAAGACCTGTTGAAAAGTTAAGTATTGGTCAATCATCTGCTCTACTTGCAACAGGGCTAATTTGGTCACGTTATTCTCTTGTAATAATACCAAAAAATTGGAGTCTCTTTAGTGTTAACGTATTCGTAGCTAGTACACAATTATACCAAGTAATAAGAGCAATTAGGTGAGTCATTTGCACTACTATATATAAGTAGTTAAAGTTGGGCAAAGCTTTAGTGCTTTGTTTTGTAAAAAGTGCTTCCAAACCTTTCAAGACTTGAAAGCATTACACTTGAAGCCCTTTCATGAATTAATTTATATTTTAAAAAACGTGTCTTTCTGTTACTTTTAAAATTTAACCACTTCACATAATGAAGTAAAGTTTGATGAGAGCTTTGTCCAGCTGACTAAGTTAATAAGTTACTACATTTTAGTAAAAATAAAAGATAACAAAAACATCTTTTATAGATATCAACAGGAACTCAAATCAAAAGCAGCTGCTCAACCTGTTGTAGACAATAAATAATTTGCCAATATATTCATAAGTAAAACGATTTATTTTTCTGATAATTATTAATAAAATGGTTCATAGGTTTGATTGAAAAAATGTTTTTTTTTTTTAAGTCTGCCTGGTATATACAGTAAATTGGCCCCAAACTAAGTCAAGTTTTATATTTATGGTTTATGTTTGATTTGGTTTACAAATTTGCTTAATTTTTGAATAAAAATTGACTTGAAAGCTACTTTGGGGCTTAAGAAGCACCTGTTTGTTCATGTTATGAAAACTTTTTTACCTTTTAACCACCATTAAAAGTTTTACTACTTAGCCCATTTATGTTTTTATATACATATCTAATTTTCTCTTTCTAACCTTTAACAAAAATTAAAATATGACGTCTTATGTTAACTTGTATGTTGTGTTACTCACTCATTTTCAAACTGAACTACCGAGCAATGGCTTGAAATAAAAAACCAAAGAAATAACTTTAACGTTTATTTGCTTAATATATATTTTATCATCTGTATTGTAATTTTGATGTAGAAGGTGTTTCTGTTTCCATTTCATATTCCATCTCTACCCTTGGCCTCCTCAATTTTCTTCCTGAAGGTCCTGGCTGAGAGTCCTTTTTATTTGATTTGTACCCTCTTTTTGTTACCTTTTTCACCGCAATATCCTTAAAAATATTTCCGTATTTTAAAAATATAAACGTAAATAAACTGTTATTACAAAAATATTTTTTTATATAACCATACCTCAATATCTGAATCATCAGAAGATTCAAAATCACTATCCTTCTCCACTGTCTCCAATTGCCCACTATCACTATCATCAGCCTGTAACAAAAATATGAAGAAGGGTAAGTATTAACACCATTATATTATTTACCATTAATTCTGCCTCCAAATCGTCCTCTTCGTCTGAACTAGCCATTACAAATTCAGGTTCGTCTTCTCTTTCAGTTTCCACTTCTTTCTCAATTTCTTCTTCACTTTCATTCTCAACTTCTTCTTCATTTAATGCACTGTCAAAGGCTGTTTGAGGAATATTGTAGAAGTCTTGATACTAAAATTTTAATTGGAAAAAATTAAACTAAAACTACAACCCATTTAACATTATTTTTAAAAAATATCTTTTTTTGCACTCATTCTTTATCAATCTTTTAGCCTGTGAGCACTGTAGAATTAGTGTTTTGTTCATGAAAATGTACTTCACATCCTTTAAAGACAATAACAAACAGTTGGCAAAAGAATTACTTTGTGTCTCAAAAAGAGCTTTAAGCCTTTCTTCTCAAAATAATAAATGAAGTGTTTAGATTTTAAAAGATGATGCACTTTTAGAACCAAAGCATGCTGTGCAAAAACAGTATAAAGTTTTTTCAATCAAGTAACTTACTACTCCTTGTTTTAAACGTTCCAAAAGCGTCTTTTCTACTTCTTTTTCTATTCGTGCAGCAACCAATGCCTTCTCTTCACGACGTCTTTCTCTTCTTTCTATTTTACGTTGTATGGGCACTAACAATTTTCTAAAAAATTAATACATAATACGTAATATATTTCTATTGCAATAAATTAATACTTACTGTCGCCGTAATTTTAATTTTCTCATACGAATTAAATATTGAGTAATTTTGACAAATCTTTGTTTACATTTTGATTTAATAAACCCTGGCCAATATAATAAATTCTCATTGATCTGGTAAATTGCTTTCTCAAAATTCCTTGAAAGTTTAACTTTCTCCCATGTCTTAGATGGAAAGGCAGCTCTTAAAAATACATATTATAAATACAAATATAAATTATCTCTCAAATATCAGGGTTACCTCTCAGCTGTCTTCATATATAAATAAATTATCCCATTATCTTCTCTTATAGTTGCATACCGACTATTTGCTAAAGGACAGGCTTGTCTCCCACATAAACCTGTTAAATTATACTCATTTCTACAAAACCGTTGGGTTTTTGTACTGAAAAGAATTATTTTTATTTAAGTAATGCCTACAGCAACCTAAACATTATGATACTTACTTGACTTTGTAAGAACAAAAGTTCTTATTTATAATACTCCAAACTACCTGCAATTAAAATTAATAATATTTGAAACATTTTTATGTTTTGTGTAATATACATACATCATCATGCTGCATTTTAAATATTTAATAAACCAGAAGCAGAAAACCGTTTCAACATGTGAGTTTATAACCTCAAAGGAAGAAATCAACAAATGTAAAATTTCGTGTCTCTGTAACCTAATGAAGCACTACGATGGTGTCAACACTCCCGTAAAAAGCTCACGGTAAAATAATTGTGGTACCATTGTACCATTCTTGTGACATTTATGTACATATTTGAAAGATAAAAAAACTCAAATTATAAATTATTGTGCTATTAAACCGCTTTTATTATAAAACTAAAGATGCCTTCTGGTTTAGATAAACGTATTCCTAAAGCATTACAACACTTTTGGAACCATCCAGCAGGTAGAAGTTGAAAAATAAGAAGAATATAAAAATTAGAACAACTTTTTGCTTATAGGTCCAAAGACCGTTTTCTTTTGGGCACCGACATTGAAATGGGTAATTATTTGCTAAATATTAAATAAAACCAATAATTTATCGGTATTTTCATAGGGATTGGTTCTTGCTGGTTTGCAGGATATTCTTACTCGCCCTGCTGATACAATAAGTGTAAAACAGTGTATGTCTTTGATTTTGACTGGGTTAGTTTGGTCACGCTATTCGGTTGTTATTACACCAAAAAATTACAATTTGTTAAGTGTAAACGCGTTTCTAACAATGACGCAAATCCATCAATTAAGCAGAGCTCTAAAGCGTAAGTAATTGTTTTAATTTAAGTATTTATAAAGTTCAACGGATATCAATCCATAAACCTAACGAAACCTAAACCTAACCCCAACGTAATGTACCATAATAAAAATTTTATTCGATGTAGTTGTCCTCTACTGGAATATTTCTTGTTATATCAGACAGGCACTTTTGAAAACCAAAATATTTTGCATCAAATAGTTTCTCCAAAATTTTAAAAATTTATAATGACCGGAAGTGTCCCTTGTTTATAAATCGCGCCATATTAAATTTTCAATTTTAAATTTCTTTAAGAAGTGATTATCATATAATTTCGTTTTATGTATAAAAATTCAAATTACTTATGTTAATTTGATTTCAAGAAAGGTACCTATTATTTTTAATTTTTTTTTCAAAATTTGTCATATCCCATTGTTGTAGACCATATGACGCCATCATTTATAACTCATTAAATTTGAATTTGACAATTAACTGATCTTTTGCAGTCAGCAAATCATGGGATAAAGAGAAGCAGTGATGGAGATGGAAGTGTGTGTCTTTTTAATAAAGAAGAAAGAAAAACAAGTAAAATAGGTAAAATGATTAATAATTAAATGTAAATTAATAGTATACTATCCATTAGTAATTTTTGAACAGAATATAAATTATTACATAAATTTATGTAGAGTCTGCTTTACATTTTTTTATACAAATAATATGTTACTCCAATAATTTAACTAAAAATACTAATTTGAATCACTTTATATCAGAGCAAGGGTTATCTTTAAATGGAACATTGTCTAATTTTGTTGTTTCGGGCCTGATTTGCACTCCTGTGAAAGAAACATTTTATGACATTACAAAGACAAAAAATTTGATATTCTTAATACTTACGGTATTTTCCAGGCTCAACTTCTCTAGCTTGTATAACAGTAGTTCTCAATTCATGAGCAACATTCTTACTTTGTTTCAATAACTAGAATAAAAATTATTAAATTTATAAAATTATTTCTAAAACATTGAGTTGTTATACCTACCTCCTTTATAATAGTTTCATCTGTTAATTCTTTCTGTTTTTTAAATTCTTCGTTTATTTTATCTCTACATAATTCAAGTGCATAAGTGTCTCCTGCAAAAACTTCTTTTCTTGCTTTGTGAAGGTTTTTAAAACACCATAAAACCTTTAATATGTTTTATTACAAAATAACAATATTATGGATACATAATAATTTACTACAGTTAGGTATTTACCTCCTTTTTTAATGACTGGTTCATTACGAATTAAAAGTTATTTTTAATGATTATTTTCGATGGAGTCAAATTACTGTACAGGTTAGTGTTGTGATTTATATTTTGAACACCCTGTATATACATTTTATTTATTACTTCGCCCTATCATAAGGAAACTGAGTGTCCTACTGAAGCTAATCAAAATAGAAGTAGTGACGTCAATTGCGGATAAAACCAGAGGTGTACCAGTTTAACTTTATTACTATATGTAATAGTGTGATAAAAAATTAAATTAATTTCTAGTTAATATGTGTTTAAGACTAATTGATATTTAAAAATTAAAATAGGAAGTATTGACTTATCTTTTACTATTTAACTACTACTTGTAGTAATACTTAATGGTATCTACGCCACTGGTATTTACTATCGTCGTAACTTTAGTCATGTTTCGTCACTTGTGGAAATAGTAAAGGGTAACATCTTAGGACTAAATTACAAGATCAAGTCAAATTGAAGGAGAAAATAATCAGTGGCGTATCTTGCAACTTTAAGTAAACGTAAATATATTTAAAAAGTTAATGATTATTTGAAAATTATTATGGTGTAATCGTATTTAATAAATTATAACTGCAAAATTATAATTTTGGTACCTAAACTTATTTTTTCAAAATTTTGTTTTATGGGAAAGTTTTAAAGTTTTTAAATTGTTAAAATATTCAATACTTATTTTAATGAATGACGTTATTATTTCTGAGTTTGTGGGCTAAACAACATAAATTATGTAATTTAAAGAAATTATTGTTGTTGGTTACAAACTGATGGAAAATAAAATCAATACCAAGTATGCTGCATATACAGGCCCATACTCAGATATGAAAATTATCAAAGTTAATATTAAAAATGTTAAAAAATGCATGTCTCGTAATATACTTCCAACTGAACTACAAAATGGAAAATAAAATTATAAAAGAAATAACAGGAGTAATAAATTATTTTCACAATATTTATTGCCCTAAATAAATATAACATATGTAAATAGTTATTACTTCAATTTCAAAACTTCCTTCTTGAGGAGGGACAATTTGGTCAGACATAGATCTCTCCAATTACGTCTTCTGGGCAATTGTTCAAGTGGCACATCAGCTTCCAATTGTTGAGCAATTTTCGTAATTAAAGGTCCTTTCCACTCAATTGCCGGTTTCATTTCTTTGCATAATTTATAAATATTTTCACCATAACGTTCGGTATAATTAATAAAACCTTCAGCATTCAAATGAGTCGTTTCCAAAGGACCCAAAAAGGCATAACGCCAGCCCATACCATCTGCCATTACCTTATCAATATCCTGTACGTTTACGATATCGTCATTTACCAAATTTAAAACTTCGTTCAAAAGAGCATACCTGAAAGAAAAAAGAAATGCTTCTTTCTTAAACTAGTAATAACTTTTAATGTTAAACGTACTGCAAACGGTTTAAAACAAAACCATTTATTTCTTTGTTGAGGACAACAGGAGATTGTCCAATAAGTAACATAATTTCGCGAGTTTTCTTTGTAACCGATGGATCTGTCCACGGTGCAGGTACAATTTCAACAAGAGGCACATAGTAGGGGGGATTCACCGGATGTGATACGATGATATTCTTCCTAAAATATCGGTTTTATTTACAAACTACAAAACGGTTCAATTTGGTACCTGTTTTTGAGATTTTCTGAAAATAAGGAGGGAATAAAGGTTGATGTTGAGCTGGATAAAATTGTATTTGGTCCCACTTTTTCGTCGACACCTTTCCAAACTTTCCTCTTCAATTCTAAATTTTCTGGTACACATTCTTGTACCAGAACTGCATTTTTAACAGCTTCGGATAATTCAGTGGTACCTTGAAGGAACGAATTTAGTTATTAATAATAACAGTCGTTTTTACATATAAAAAAATTAAAAATTTAATTTAAAGTACTTCAAAATTATAATGGAATTATATTTTTATTTTTAAATGTTAAACTTTTAACGTTATCATTAACCTTTGCTGTTATAGACACATAATATCATATAGAAAAGCATAAATAAGTACTTTACTCTTATCGTGTTTATTAATGTTATTATTTAAATACATAAATTATTAAAAAATAATTCATTTTCGTGCTCCTCTGTAATAAATATATTGTCTAGCTTGACTTATTTAACTCTAAAAAATCTTTCAGTTTCTTTTTATTTTTAAATTACACCATAATAATTCTGGAAAAATAAACTTTTTAAAAACACTTCAAGGTATTTCAACAATAAAAAAATAGTTGGTTATTTTTAGTTTACAATTTACTGATTACTTTTGACTGATTGCATACTTTTTTAAAATTAATTTGAAATTTTTATCTACCTACCTATCTACATATACATATAGAGTATATATTATACCTAATAGTGTTTTACAGTTTGCATTTGAAGATAAGAAATAACATATATGTTGTTACCTAGCGGGTTAAAGGTACGTCGTATAAGCGTATGTATATGCTTTATTGATCTGATTTTAATGTAAAACTAATCAAATAGATAAAGAAATTTGAATCAATTAGGCGGTAAATTTATGTCAATGAATTTAACTTTTGTAGTTTTATTAAATTAGTTTTTAATTACCTTTTATTAATGAAAATTGTTGAGAAGCAGTAAGAGTGCCTCTTAAGAGCCCCTCCTTCTCCAGCGTTTTCAATTGATTTTCAACGTCAACCAACGCATTCTGAATTTGTTTAGGTTCAATATCAAAAATAGTCACCTGAAATCCTGCTCCAGCAAAAAGCATGGACCACGATCTTCCAATCAGACCACTAAAATAAATATAATTTTAATAATTTAGTAAAATAATACAAAATATTTCAAATACGCCCCTGGTAAACTAGCCATTTACAAACCTCCCCAAAATATTTAAAAAATCGATCATAAATTATATTTTCAAGCACTTACCTTCCAACTATACCAATTTTACCAGGGCAGGACATTTTAAATTTTACTATACGCTTTCTTCGAAGCTCAAACACACACTAGGTACTTCATTGGCAATTAGTTTAAGTAGTATGTTGGAAACGCTTGAATAACTTGTAACAAGATAACATAAAATCAGTTAAATAATTCTTATGTGTTAATTGTTTTGTATTTTCTTTTTGGGTTATTATTGTAACTACAGTAAATAAGTAAATAGCCAGTTCGCGAAAGTAAATATGGTTTTGCAACAGAACCTTGAAATTATTAAGGAAAATAACGCTCAGCAACATATTTAATTACAGCTTTAAAAAAATCCTTTTATTGCGGTTTATGAAAAGAATTTATTTAATTAAGTATATTGCATCTTACTAATGGATTATTTTCTTTTCTTTAGGTAAATCCAAAATAATATTTAAATACTTGCTCTCTCTGCTTAATATTATTATTCTTCTGTTACCAATTTCTTTTTAATTTGCTACTTACAAGCGAATGAAAATTTTATCGCAAATACTTATGTTAAAATTGAGTGCATATGGACATCGTGTATATATAAAAGTTGAACCGCTTCTGGGAATTTTACGTTATTTATAAATATATCTTCTCTAAAATTAGATAAGGTTTACTTTTACCTACTTAATTGTAAATTCGTTAAGAATTATTGTTTCGCATTTTTATTTTAATAAACTAGAAAGGCTTAATTTTTATAAATGATTTTAAATTCTTTTTTCATTTAATTATTTCAAAGAGAGCTGAGAATTTTTGAATCACTGGGATGACATTTACAAAAGATTATTGAAAAAAAAAACTGCATATAATGGTATAAAATGTGCAAATATTCTACGCTTACCTTTATTTTTTACTTATTAATAGGTAAGACCTCCACGAATATTGTTTGTTTCTTTTAATAAGTAGAAGCCAATAACATTTTACTTTTTATTCATTTGTACTGAATGTATAATACTTCTAGTTTTTGTGAAGAGTGCGTCAGATATTTCAAATTCTACATCGAAAATCAATAATGGTAATACCAGTACTGATAATAACTCAGTGACCAAAATTATTTCAAATTTTGATCAGACAACATTTAAAAGATTTATATCAAAAGAAAGGAATTTATTGAAAAAAAATGAATTCCAAAAAGAGAATGCTACTGTTGAATCAAAAACAATAATAAATACTTCTACAAAAAAAAACCAAAGCCAGTATGACTTTCGAATCAGTGAACTTGGAATGGAAAAATCTTTTAATAAATCACAGACTAATGATAGTTATATCAATATGAAAATTAAACTAAATATTAATCCTGCAGCAAACGTCCCAATAAAGCAACATCCAAAAGCTGTTTTAACCAAAGATGAAGCAAATGTATTTTTAGGAAAATTATTCACTGATTGTGATATTAATACGGTTGATCCAAATGTTGATTTAATATCAAATCAAACTGTGCTGTTAATAGTGCCCAAAGAATATAACATGAGCGCTCTTTTAGAAATTAAAATTATTGAAATATTTACAAGTTTGAACAGTGTTTCAACAAATACTTCCGCTAATGTTGATACAACAAAGATAAAAAAAATTGCAATCATGTTTAATGATGCAGAAGTAAAATCGGCTACTTCATCAACATTTTCATTAAAAGATGACAATAAGTCGGTTCCGGAAATTAACGGCGTAACTCAAATTGAACCTCAGGGTGAAACCAAAGGAAACTCTGGTTATGGTATTAAAGATGAAAAGCAAAATGAAAAATTTGAAAATTACTTATCTAAAACCGCACCCCCGAACATAACACAAAAACACCTTCTCATTACTTCTACTACTACTGAAAAATCTAAACCAAGTCCCTCTAACAACACATTGAAAGGATTTACTCTGAAAAAGAGAAACATTTTGTCTTATGAAAGAGATGACGAAAAAAACTTAATCAATGCTCTACACAGACAGAATAAAGAAAACTTTTTAAATGACATAAAACCAGAACAAATTAACATTAATGAGCCTGAAAATCATCACGTGTATAAAAGGGTTAAAAAAGATCTTAGTAGATTATTTTTACATCAACAAAATGATAAAGATAAAATCGACTTTTCGTTCCCTAAACTGACAGTGCCACTTTTTCTTCTACCCCCATTTAAATCAGAAGATTTTGCTAATAAAAAATCAATTAATACCAATAAGAAAACTAATAAACGATCTAATATGCATGAAAAATCCAATTCTGTTCCTTTTATGGCAGTTCAGACAAGCCTCATGGACTATTTCCTAAATAATTTCCTATTTGGGTCTTTTTTAACAGAATTAAAGCAAGATAAAGAAATTGACGCGCACTTAATAGTTGATACACTTATTAGCAATATTGATGAATCGTTTTTTAATAATGAAGTTTCTGTAGAACCAAAATATCATCGTTTAACAAATAATCATAACAATAAGAAACATCATAAACATAAACGGCATCACTTTTCGAAACAACATTCTTCAACAGTTGCGAGTTCAACTATGAAAGATATTGCTGAAGACGCTGAAAGTGAAGCTATAAAAGCGATTATTAAAATTTTTAATGACGAAAACCTCAATGATGATAATAAAAAGGGGACATTAAAAGAAAAGAGAAGTCTTACTCAAGAGACTCCTACGCTAATCGTGAGTGATAATTTTCCAGAAATTATTTTAATTGAGAACTCATCAGAAAGATATAAACAACCGCAAAATAATAAAGTATGTCGTATTAAAAGAAACGAGCTTCTTAGTTCAACTATACCGAGTGTTGCTTGTAAGTAAAATAAAACTACATTATATATGTATACATAAATTAGTACAGCAATTAACAATTCCAGGTTTAATGCTATCTCTTGGATTTTTATGCTATTTTCTCCACAAACGGAAGTGTCTGAATAAATCGAGAAGATGTATTTGGTTTGTAGTTCCCGCTAGAACAGAAATAATAACAGAAAGGGCACTTGAAACTAATACGACCGATGATGACGATGTTCAAATGATCTACAAGAATAATAATTTTCAAATTGCATGATTTATGTTTTGTTTATTAACAACATATTGACAAGTACAAATGTGCAATTTTTTATAAATTAAATATGCAATTGTACACTTAAATAATGGTCTCTAAAGAGATAAAGTTTCAATGGTTTTAATTAAGTCCATATGCTTAAACTCGTCTGGCCTCTTTGTAAATATTTCCAAAAGTTCCATTCTGTTTGAATCTTTTCTTGTGTAAAATAATTGTAGTTGATTAGCTAGACATTGGGCTTCTTTGGCATTTAAAACATTTTTATCAAATTCTCCACGCATCAATACTATGCCCTTCTCATCTTTAAACTCATCAAAATGAGTTACAGTTAAACATTCTGGAGCATTCTCTTTGTGTACCTTAAAAATAAATAAGAACACGTTTTTACCACTCCTTATATAAACAATAAGCACTTTTGTTTTATGAAGAGTTCAAGTTTCTCATAAAAATAAAAGTTAAGTAAGAATCTACCAGAAATGAAATTGTAGATATAATAGAATTAATTATTACCTGATAATATAACAAAGGGGTGAAATGGACACGATTTTTATTAAATTGGCACATAATAAATTCATATCCTTGACTGCGAGGTATTGGAAACAGAAAAGTTGGATACTTTTTACTTTCTTCAATTATAATATCATAATCGTTTGCAGGAATTGTGGCAGCAATAACATCTTTCTGAATGTGATACTGCTCCCAAATTTTTTTAATTTCTTCTGCACTTTTATCTTTTATCAAATCTATTTTCATTATTTTATTCAGTGATTCTTCATTAGAGTCAGATAATAAGGCAGACTGCAAATTCTTTTTTGGTTCCAATAAAGAAGAATATTTCCTAAAAAGTTTTTAAATTGTAGAAAGTGTTGCATAAGTAGGGTAAAAAATGTAGAATATAAAAACACAGTAGGCTCTGATGTTATTATATTGTTGGTGAAATTTTAATGGTGTAAGTGTAATGTTGTTTAAAGGAATAATTAAGTTCATATTTATTTATATTAATGTAAGTGTAGGTGATTTTGTATATGTATGTTATTATTTAAGCAAATATTTGAAAATAATTCCATTGTGATACCTCTCTTCGAAGCTACCAAATTTTGGTTTTTCCTTATCATTTTCTCGTGTTTCAATTCGTGATAGAAATTCGTCAGGGGATGTTTGTTGTAGTCTTGCAATTTTCTGTGCATATTTTTCGTAATAAGGATTTTTCTCAAGCTCATCAACTGCATCTTTTAACAATTTTGGGGTAGTCATGATTTGTCTATGTTGAATCTTTTGGATAGATTTGTATGATTTATTGGTAAAACCTCGAACTAAAACACGAACAATTTTATCCATAATCCTTTTATAAAGGACTTCAGTTCATATTTATTCGTTTCTTCAAAACAAAACTAACGAAACAAATTGAATAACTAATTTTATAATTGAGGTTAGGAAAAACAACTATGGAATGGATTGCCATTAATTATGTAATTACTTACCTACATATTTAAATATTACATAAGAGTAAAAAACTTTTTTCAAAAACGGCCCAACATCAAAGTATACTTTCGTGAATATTTAAAAAGAATAACGATTCGCAAAAGTTTAGAAATGGCCTACCAAAACTGTGAAAAGTTTTCTAGGAGTTTATTTTATTAATTTTTCCCATATGTACTCACTTTAATAATTTACAACTAAGGTCCCCCTTATTTGTTATTAGTATCAAAAGTTCAAATTAGTAATAGGGCACAATTAAAATTAAAAAGAAGATATAGAAAAACCTTTATATTTCCATCAAATAGTAAATACAATGGTGACTTAGACATTACTATTTTATCACAAATAAAGAATATAAAATAGTTACAAGTTTCTTTTAACAGCATTCTCTTTCTTAGCCTCATAAGGTGGAGAAGGAGGTATTTTAGGAATTTTCTGCAAAATTTTTTCTTGAACCTGGATTTTTCTAAAAATTTAACCAGATAATATGAAAATAAACAGGAAATAAAGAACTCAACTTGAAACAAATAACAATAAGAGACAATGAACTTAAAATCACATCCTGTTTTTATACTTTTAAAGCTAAACAAATGTTAGTATGGAATATAAAAATTAACATCACTTAATGAACTGAAAAGCCCTAATATTATTAGAGTAAAAATCATATTAAGTTGGTATAAACTACAATTACAAATAATTTTTCATGGTATCATATACATATATTATTGACCACATTCATTAGGGCTTTCAGTTGCATCATAACATTTCACGTTTAGAGCTAATATACTCATTTCTAAAATTCTTAGACCTAACTATCTCGCTATTCTTATTATTTGTTTCATCGTTTTTATTAAAACCTGAACTATTATTTTGTAGGTGTTCACGGCGACCCCACCTGCTCAAGAGCACTTTTGCATGTTCAAATGTTGCTATCATAATTGCACATGCTGGAGCAACTTTAATTACTCTTGGAGTTATACCTACAAATAGACCCCTAACACCATGCTGTGAGTAGATTTTTTTAATTATTTCTATCGTTGTTTCCTTCTTTGCTTCTCCTGAAATGTAGAACTTAATAAATGACTTCTTTGAAAATATATATGAAAAGAATGAAAAAATTGTAAATAGCACTTACCCCCATATAACTGACCTCCTATTGCTATCTGCTGGTGTGTTTTAACAACATCAAATGGTAAAGTGATGATAGAGGCAACCTTCAAAAAAGCAATAATTTAATTATTTTGCAATATGTATAAATAATTTAATTAGTGACGAAATTATTAAACATTCTTCCTTCTTCATTAATAAATAAAAGATCAATACCGCCCCAGCTAATGCTCCAGCCATAAAACTAAAACTAAAAGAAGGTACACCAGGTCCATAGAACTTCTTTAATGTTTCATATTGTGTCCAATACAAGGCCGAAAATGGCACATCTCTTAAAAGAGTTGGAAGTATTCCTCTCCATAAGCCTGTTATACCATCTTGTTTAATTAATGACTTTAAAGCTTCACCCAGTTCTGAAAATAAATAGTTTTTAAGTGCTATAAAATATTTTGAATTTCACTTATACTCTTTACCATAATAGCTCAGTTTTCTGGACTGCATTTTTGTCCTTATCAACTCTAAAGGACTTACAGTTGTAGCAGCTAGAATTCTGGCACTTGAACCTGACACTAAAGGGATCCATATAGGCTGTTTATGTGGATCCCCTGGTTTTCTTTTTTCATTATAGTAGTCTTTCAAGAATAATCTAAGTTGTTCATATGTGACAAAGTATACCACAGTAGCAGGTACTGCTAAAACCAATGTAGGACTTAAACCTGACCATAAAGATGCAATACCTTCATTTCTGGCAATCTTTACAAAAGCATCCTAAAATATGTAAACTCTCATTAAAAAGGAAGTACATCTTTTTGTGAACAACAAACAATTGTCCCATTAAAATGTCCTGGTCGGGTAAACCATTCTTTTTCGCCATTAGACCACTGACAACCACAAATGTGGTCCATCAATCCATTGCAATATAAAAAGCATTTTGATGAATTGGTCTGTTGGGCCTGAAGTCGAATTTTAACCACGTCAAGTGGCGTAACTGTTATAACAAAACATCTTAATTAAATGATTATAAATTATAATTGATAAAAAAACATGATTATGACAAACCAAAAAGTGAGGTTAAAAGTGCCCCAGTACAAGAAGCTGCTGCTTGTTGAAGAGGTGTTGTTCTAAACTGTTCATCGTCGATATCCACGTCGTGATTATGCATGATGGTAATTTAAAATTAACGCTGTTACGTACACTTTATATTAAAAACAACATGTATAACAATCATATCGGTTTGAGAGGTTACAACCGACCGACATTGAAAAAATTGAAAACAAACTACTGAAGTGTAAAAATTTTAATCATAGATAATAAAACTTCGGAAGAGCTCACATATTCTAAACGGTAACTGATCCAACTGAACCTTATTTATCAACATAATGTTACTTACAAAAGACTTAAAATAATTTGTAGCTGTTTAAATTTGCAAAGTAAATTAAACAATTTTTAAATTATCTGTTCGCTGTTAATAATAGCTTTTTTTGATAAAATACTCATCATGAGTGTTGGATATCAGTTCTTTTGCTTTAATATTTACTTTTTAAATTAATGTAATATTTAGTGTTAACAAAATAATGCGATTGTTTATATTAAAACAACATTTAATTAAATAACCGTTACATTTTTGTTGGCATTAAATTCAGCAAAATCTTGCGGATTCGAATTATAAAATACATAACAGGAAAACTTAACGCGTACATTATTTATATATTTATATTATGTATAAGTATAATATATTTATATAGCTTACGTCAAAAATAATTTTTTAATGAGCAAAAAAGTTTTATATCTACTGCAGATTATTTGGAATATTTCAAAGACTTAAATTTTTTTTTACGGATTCAAATAAGTATTGAAAAATACTTAAAATGGGTGAAAATGTTTGAAGGCATTATATTTTATAAATAAAATGCGTTTAATAGATTTTTCAGCAAAATTGATAATTTAATAATTATTTAAGCGTATTTGAAGTACTCTTTGTAATCTGCCTTCTGATACATCCAAATTAACAGTTTATATTTTATTAATTTACCCAATACATGAAAACATCTATTATTAACATTTGCGGAATCAACAACAAGCTAAATAGATCACAGGAAAGGGTTGACTCTGCAGCTTATCATTTGAATAAAGACAACAACAATTTTCTTTTATATTATAAACAAAGACAGTCTTTAATGGCTTTTCATTTCTTGCAAACTTCCCCAATTTAAAATCTGGCTATTTCTTTATAGCACGTTCCATATAGGTAGATAATTCACAGATAAAAGTGTGAATGAACCAACCCTGCTTTTACGATTGCCATGTGATGACGATTATTTTATCACTTATAAGCTAATTTATTAAAAGTCAAGTTAGTTAAATTTGAAAAAGTTTATTTTGACTCGTTCTAAACAGCCAAAAATGCTTCAGTAGATACAGTAAAGTACCATCGTAAGCTTCTTTTAATAAAAATCTAAATTCAGTTAGATCAGTAAATGGACAAGATGCGGGTTTCAGTTATCAAATGCAACCCTAGTGAACTTATGCTATTTTTCCAGATATGTTATCGTTTCAATGTTTAAATATAGAAATAATGAACAGGAATAAACCAATACAGTAAATTTTAAATGATAAATAAAATGAAATATTTACCAAATGGTCCCCTTTAAGAATTATTGTTAGTATGTATAAGAATTTATTGCTGTAAATTAATTTCAAAATTTCAATATTATTATGTATGTAATTACTTTTTATAATTCGTTTTGTTATGATTCTGAAATAAATTATAAAAAATCTGTTTGTGATGGTACTTTATGTAGCTGTTTGTAACTAGTCATTAATTTTTAATATAATAAAGGCTTTTTATCGAAGATTTATAGTCCTTGCTTGTATACCAGCTGCAGCCACTTGGCGTACACTGTCAGGTTCTGCATCTAGCATAATAATACACATGAAACATTTCCCGGTATCTTCTACATAAGGATAGACCGTTATCGGAATAAACCGTTCAAAGTTCCGTGAAGCAAATGATTGAAGTTGACTATGGATGTCAGGATATTTTCGCTGCAAATCAACTCCTAAAAGTTCCAACTCGTTTATCAGTCTCTTGAAAATTTCCTCTCGCATTCTTTCATCAAAAGTAGGAACGCACGTGAAAATGTATGTTTCTGGAATGTCTACGTCCCGTCCAGGCAAGGGGACATTTTTGCTTAAACGCATCTTGGCACACCTGGACACCAGCTGCCTTTCCCATTTAACGGATCCAGCTGTGGGAGCTTCTGAAACTACACATACTGATACGTAAAGGACCAATTTTGAGTCTGGGTTATAATTTTTGCACATTTTCATTATTTCCGAATACATTTGCGATCCCATTTCAGACGGAAGCAGATCCGCCCTAGCGACATATGTTAAGTCACCTAGAGCTGGTAATCCTTCCACCAAGAATTTTTCTGCATTTTCAGGGCACGGAAAAAAACATTTTACAGCTCCTGGTCCTTTAGCCAAATATCCCCTTCGAGCTACCAGAGAAATTTGAAGAAGGCTATCTGAATTTTCTTTAACTGAAGTAAGAACCTGTCGACAAAGTGAACCAATCCGGGAAAAAAGACATATTTTTCTATGTTTCTCCCAATGAGCTCGTCTGCATTGACGGGAACAGTAGGTGTACGAACAATTGTGACAATTTTTAAATTCACGTGCTTCTGAACTGGTGACGGGAATGGATTTACCACATCGATTGTATCGACACCTGATGAGGGGTGTGGAGTCGAAACTAATACGTCGTTGGAGAGAAGATTGTTGTGGTTTCTGACTGACAGTGTCGCTTCCTTCACTATGCCTTCGGTACTGTTCTGCCGCCCTAGATTCCTCCCCCAGACGACCGGGGCTCGTATTAACTGACGCCATCTCTAAAAACATCTCTCTTAATACATGAAAAATGTTGCTCTGTAACATTAAAACACCTAGATTTAGTGAAGGAAAAGTAGAAGAAGTTTTGCTTACTGTACATACTACAGTAGTCAATTAAGTGAACAATACTGAGAAAAAGAGGGATAACCAAACTAAAGGTACTTGTGCTATTTCGAGCCACAAAATATGCGAAGTAACGAGTGAACTAGCTATTTCCTCATCCTTGAGAAATATGTAGTAAGCCCAAAAAGTAGCATCTACTTAAGCTACATCAACAAATAAGTTGTGGTACGTGGCCATTCTTTTTCAAAAGAGGCGTTATTCCACTCGTCAGACCTTATTTTTACGTACACTCTAAGATGAGACGTCTATAATTAATGCAAACTGCTAATTTTGTACAGAATTCTAAGAATTCGTTCAATCTTATGATAATGTTTTGAAAATAACAATTATAGCCGTCCCACTACAAAAAACGGACAGACAACAACAGAGTTTAATAATAAAAGAGGTACGTGGAAAATATAATGAAGGCGTGATGATTTCTTGCTGAGAACCTGTAAGGAAACTTACATACGTCTCCTACCTGCGAGACTGGGACTTGGAGCTCGCGTGGATGGCGGTAAACCCAACAAAGAATCTAAAACATCTTCTAGTGTTGTAGAATTTGGTGAAGGTCTTTGTTCCCTCGAGTACGAGTAGTGAACAGCAGTTACTTCTAGTTTTGAGACAAACTTAGCGTTAATAAGGGTTAGTAGAAAAAAAAAGGAAATATTATTTGTATTAATAAGTTACGTTTACCAAAAGAGATAAAAAAGTATAAGTGATGTTAGTAATATTTTGCAAAATTCCATTACAATTAGAGCCTTTTAGTACCTTATACAAGTTACGCCACTGGCACTGGTAGAAATATAGTAATATAACTCTTCTTCCAACATTATTTAGTTGTAGTTCAGGTTGCCTAATCAACATCTTAATTTGAATTGAAATCAAGTATTTAGTTTTCTTAAGCCAACTTGCTAATGAGGTTGTCTATATAAAGTCGCAATTTTTTAAAATTATAAAATAAAACTGATTAGTAAATGTTCTTTTTTCATTTTATACATTTAATTGTTTATTAATTTTTATTTAAAAAGAGTGGTGAATAGTTTTTACTTCTACTAAATTTATTAAATATTCTTCGGTAGTAGGTAAAAATAGATGAATAGATAAATTTCACATAGTGCAACTTAGAAATAACAAACTGGCATTATCTAGTTTTGCTAAATATAAATTTTACGGCCAAAGAATGTAAAAATAGTTACGAGAAGTCATTTGATATTAAATGATGCAATTTCTTTTCGAAATTATTAGACTTTATACGTGTTGATTGCATAATAAGACGTATATTACAAAATATAGTGCAATAAATACGCAAAACATTTTTTTATAATTTACTTCTGATTGTATAGATTTAAAAATAGATGTTTCAGATACTACCTTGGCATAAAAGTTTTTATATGTGTTTTGAAGTTCTTAATATGATGGATGAATTGATGAATTATGAAGAAAAAATAAATGTACAATTAATACGTAAACAGTAAATAAATTAAAACAAAATAAATAAAAATTAAACAATTTATTGTCTAAATGATATAGGGTAGGTACATGCAAGACGTACGAGTAGTGCATACATACAAGTAATTAAATCTAAAAAATAAAATAAAATAAAAATAGCATTTACCAGTCAACCTATAAAAAATAAATGCAGCAACTAGCACTATAACAAATAAAGATGAAACACTATAAAACTGGATAAAGAAGCAATTAGACAGAATATTTATATAATATCGTTGATATAACTTAAAAAGTCCATAAGTACAGAAACTAATTGGACACTAACGAAGGACGTATCGTAAAAATACAACAGTTCTGCTTACAGTCGATGATTTTTTCTTTTTTAAATTCATATCGGCTTTAAAAATATCAGAACCTTCATAATTTACGATGTAGTAAACCATGCGGTGACATTAGACGCAAGCCATTTTGTACTTATTTAAAAAACTTCAGTCTGTGCAAACGAGCTATAGTTACAAGAGCTTTATACACAAATAGCACCACATTAGAGAGCGTACACTTTAACGGTCAGAGGTCTGCAATTAAAATAGTTAATTAACAATAAAAACAATTATCCAACTACTTGAAGTAGCATCCAATAAAATATCTGTAAATGTAGTACGATATGTTTTTTAAATTCTTGGTAGGTACTTAACTGACTGACTCAGTGTTTTGTATTGTACATTATTATCACAATAAATCATTTAGTATCAGGAATATTTTAAAGCATTTACTTATCTCTAACAATTGCTACCGAATCTTAAAAATTTAGCACGCAATAACAGCACTTAAAAGTAATAAAATTTCTTTAACTATATATTGTAGTAATAAAATAATTGAAATCTTTTGTTGAATAAGAGCACACTTTTTCAACTAAAACTTTTTAATAAAAAATCAATAGCACAATTTTATTTAAAAGAAGAAGTAAGAAAAGATGTTTAAGAAAAGTTGAAAGACTCCTGACCGTCAGTGCAGCAAATGAATACTGCATTAAACTAATTAAAACTTACATAATGTACAAAATGCTGCTCATTGCTAGGCATGGACAGACTCACCATTGTGTGTACTGTGCAAATCGAGCCGTAGACTAGAAGAAGCCCCAGATGTTGACGCGTGACTTTCCGTCAGAGTAACGGGTGTCTGAGGAGAGTCAAGGGGGCGCGTCCCCACAAATGAACTCTCTAACCAGCATAGCTTTTGACTACCTCTCGGACTGGCAGAAACGCTCTTTGAACTGCCTTCAGTACCCTCGTCAGGTCTAAGACCACTTACATAATGAACAATAGCTGAGGTGACTTCTTTAATGGAAGTCTGAATTTCTGGACTTCCTTGCTGTTGAACTTCATTATGATGATTCGAATGAGATAGTAAAGAACTTGCTAAGCGCTCCGCAGGCGTCCTGGGTCTTGACAAGCGTTCCTGCGATCTCCAGCCCATATACGGTTGCCTGTAACTAAAGCTGCTTCGTATTGAACAAGGAGAAATCGATCCATTGGGTTGTCTAGCGTTAAAGCTACTTCTAGTGGAGGCACATGGAGAAGATGCGGTCGAATTAATTTTAGATGTCGACCATCGGACAAAAGGTTGATTTTGTGGCGTGGGACTGATGATTACAGGACTTTGGACGTTGGAACCTATACTGGTTAGGGAGGGAGTTCTGCTTGCGGTACCCGTCCATCGTTCTCGGGCGTTATTGCTGTTCTTACGAAGTAGAAAACCTTCTTGGGGCACTTCGGATTGTTTGTACCATTCTGGGATGGTTAATTTTTGTAGGGAACGCTGAATACGAAGCTGGTGTTCGGACATTACACGTTCACCTTTTTGAAGTTCGTTTTCAGGGGGCTGAAAAAGAAAATTTATCATCGTTAAATTCGTTTTAATGATTTAAAGTGGTCTTGTGAATTGGTGCCAAATAATTAGAATTATACGAGAAATTTAACGATAAGTAGGTAAATGTTACAAACGTTTTTTGTTGGTTAGGTTTTAATTATTGATTAAATTGTTTCTAAATACCAAAATAAAGATTTCTAGCGTCATATTAAAATAAAATAGGTAACTCACATCATAATTTTTTTTGGAAAAGGATATTATTTGGTTCGTTTTTCTGAAAATTTTCTTCTGAAATTTAACAGTAAATTTATTTAATAGGAATGATTAGAAGTACGCAAAACATAAAAAAATTATTTCCATAGCCTATATTTAAGCTACATATAACATTTAGAGTGGGATTGTAAAGAAAAATGGTGAAATATATATTTTTCTATTTTTGTTTTCTCATAGAAGAAAACAGCAACATTTGGCAACATCGTAAGTTATATTGCAACCTGTAACACACTTTAAAAGAAGACAAAATTCTGATGTTTTAATTGGTCAATTCAAACTGTAGGTAATTTTTTATTGGCCAAAATAGCTTGCTGTTCAAAATTGTTTATATTAGAGTATGTTCGC
The DNA here is from genome assembly GCA_029378335.1 of Agrilus mali. Lineage (NCBI taxonomy): Eukaryota > Metazoa > Arthropoda > Insecta > Coleoptera > Buprestidae > Agrilus > Agrilus mali. The sequence continues at coordinate 7,848,388 of CM055663.1, read as the reverse complement.
CTTTGTACCTATTGTAGTGCCGGCTTTATAAACGGAAAGTTGATAGTAAATAAATGTGTTCATCTCTGTGAAAGAAATAGAAATTATGCAAGAAGGTAATTTCTTATAGATTGTAATATTATTTATCATAATTCTAAATTGGGCATAGGTACATATGAACATATGATAACGTTTTTAACGCGTGTTTCATCGATTGATAAGTGTAACTCAAATTATACTGAAACAAAATGGATCACAAAGTGGCCATACTTCTATTCAGTTTTAGTTCATTTTAATAATTAATGTTCTAATATACCTAATCACACTTTAAAAGATGATTTGTTACTAATATTATTGCTATTGTTATGTTACTATATTACTAGACACGTAACCTAACCTAATCTAGGTATGTTATAGTGTAGCTATTGCGAGAAAATAATTTGTTATTTGTGCAATAATAAGCTTTATTAATATTTGATAGGTACCTTCCACAAACTGCTTAATTTAACCCATTGGTGTCGGTAAAACTTTTCATAATAAAACCCAGGCATTTCACAGTCGTACATTTTCATTAAAAGCTTAAATATTTTTACTCCTTTAAAACCAAAAACTTTATTAGTTTTGTAACTTCAAACTTGATGACTAGACACTTTATATTATTAGGTTGTGTAGTTCGTACAAAAGGGAGCGATACCACTAACTAAACCCAAAAAGGTACACTTAATTCAACTTTAATTGCCCCTTTATATTTTGCGGAAATTGGATAATTCACTTTACGTCACCTCGTTAATATTAATTAAGTGTACAATCAGTTCCAATTAAAAGATGATAGCTTTTATTGCAATTCAGAGAGATCTTCTAAATTGATTCGAACTTGTTATTGTTCAGCTAATTAGAAAAGTGTAGGTGCTAGTAATTATAGAAATAAGACAAAAGGAATTTGTTTTACATCAAAATATGAAAATATTAAATTTTTATCAGTTTATCTGTTCTGTAATGCATTATCCTGATCCAGATAGGTATCTTTCTAACATTATATAAAGTTTGATAAAAACTTTTTTGCTGTACGATTATATTTTAGTTTCGTATTTTTATGTAGGTACATACAAATATTTATTTATATTACCTACACGAGTCTTTTTGATAGACATAAGTACGTTTTACGCTAGTTTTAAAAATTATTGCAAATTGTACTCACCATACTATTATAAGTACCTAGTTGTAGAAACAATATCTTCAGGAGAAGGCTTGTTAAAAGCAAAAAATTGAATTCAAAAAGGCATACTATGTATATAACAGTAATTACTATTGTTGACTGTTTAAGATAGTCGCTATTTCTGATTATAATATCAATTTGTTCTCAGTATTCTGGAATTTCATCGAAAGATAAGAAAAATTATCTTTCGTATCATTCAAAATTAATAAACATACCTGCGGGTTGGGTAGGCAACTCTTTGTACTTAGCAGTGTTTAACTGATTTGTTGTTGCATTAAGGAGGGAGCGATTATTCTTGATAATAACATTTATTTATATTAAAAATTATTTTTAATAGATTTACACCTTAAATTATAGTGAAAATATAATTGGATTTATTTTTTGTAATTAATATTTTTTGGTAGGTATACATATAAGAAAAAAAAATGTTTAAGTATTTTAGATAGGTTTAGAGTAGCTAAAAAATAAGAAAATATGTATTGCTGTCTCATACTTATTCAAATTTCTGTTTATTACAGTGGTCGTTTCTTGCAAAGTGGGCAGTGTGTTCTAAAGTCCCGCTTATTAAGATTGAAAGAAAAAGAAGCTTTTCCTCAATTAATGAGTACATGTAAGTCTTTTTATATACATATCATTTATTTCCATATAAGCCCCAATTAGCTAATTTAGCGATTAAAATTTTATCACTTAATTACCTATCTGATGCGGATATTTAAAAAAATAGATACGATCGATTATGCAACTCTAATTAAAGAGTCGTTAAGATGCCATTACTTTAACATTTATACCAACACCCAACAGGTAATGGTTGTGTATAAATAGGAAATATATTTTTAGCATACAAAAGGTGTTGTAGGGTATTTACATACATAATTATAATAATCACTTAATATCAGATTAAAACCGAATTGGTTGTGTTTCGAATAAATTTGCTGAAGCTTGTAGAACGTTGTGGTCATGATAAATTAATATCATATAATTATTAAATTTATGATAACGTGTTTTGTATCTATTTTAAAAGAAGACGTTATTTGCATGATAGTGTAAAAACAGTATTACATACTCCTCATAATGTGAACAGTGTATTTATATACTAGATTATAAAGTAATTAAACTTTTGGTTATGGAATCGAATATCCAGGGACACTTCCCAAATCGTTTTAGCTCCATTCTACCTACTGATAAAATTCAAAATTAAAAAGAAACTTCATAAAGAAATAAATTTTTAATAAAGTGTTCTTAACAGAGTTCAACTGAAAGATTACTGCAATAATAATTTGTTGTGGTTGTGGTTTATTTAAATTATGAAATATTTTTTTATTGTAACTTAAATTTTATTGATTTAATCAATAAATACCACTATTTTCTCTAATACTAACGTAAGAATCTCATTTGGAGAGCTGCCATGAATTCAATAGCGCTATTGAAAGCGTGCTTAATTTAAATTTATATGGTCGTAAATAGAATTAGCGAAAAACGATTACATTCAATTTGAATATTGATTCCTAATTTTCACTACACTTTACGTCGATTTACTTCAGATCCTTTTCTTTCAGAATATTGAAAGCATAGTTCTTGGTGAATCTGATATAGTTTGGGTGTGTACTTAGGTACATTCTGATAAAAAAAAATTATTTGAAAATTTCTTGTCCGATAAAATATCTAAGTATTACAACAGATAAGTTTGTTTGTGTAGGCTGATTCATTTGTGTGCGCGTGGTGGTGTATTTTTTTAGTTCAGGTGTAAAGTATTTAAATGGTAGGATTTAGTAGGACGTTGGCCTCATAGAAGAAAACGCGGCAGTATTATAATTATTATAACCTGTGCCTGTGGCAATGTTTGTAATGTCGTATTTCAAGATAGATGCAGATACTTAGACACACATAATACACACGTACACAATAATAAGTGCATACTTATAGGTAGGTTCGCTTCCCACAGGTTCAAACTGTGTGGGCGATCGGTCGGAAGAGAAAGAGTAGAAAATACCGTCGTTATAGGTTATTATTCACATTAAATTGCACGCAAATGCCTACACAAAACTTTAAAAGGTGTTGCAAAACTATACAATAATAATTCATTATTATTTTTGTTAAATGGCAAAAATATAATGGTATAAATAAAATTACAAGGTATAATGTACGTTTTTGAGAAATTATTGTATTTATTTTTCTATCGTACTCTAAAAGGACATTATTTCACTTTAGTATCTTCAGAAGTTACTGAAAATTAATACGCGCGTGCGGAAATGGGCTACACAGGGAAGTACGAGCGAGTACAGTGGTTCATATACTGGGTGTTACATTAGGATTGGCCAAAGGTCATATCTTGGACACTACTAGGCATAGAAATCCAGAAGAATTTTTATTTTCACTAAAATGACCTAAGAAATCTTAGAAATTGTTTTTAAGCTCCGCATTTCACTACGAAGGGCGCAATTGATGGGGTGAATCACAAAATTTATGATTTTTCCGAAAATTCTCATTTGAAGTTATGTAACTTTAATAAAACCGTTAGAGAATTTTCGGAAAAATCTTGAATTTTATGATTCACCCTATCAATTGCATCCCCCTTTCTGGAGAAAAGTGGAGCTTAAATATTTTTTCATGGCATTTTAATAATATTTTTTTTATAAGTACTGAATTTCTGTAACCACCCGGTATAAACTGCCAACGGGAAAATGGGTAGGATACATTATACTTATTTTACCATTGGTAGTTAATTATTTTAGAATTGATTGTTATTCGCTCGCTCAAAATATCAGAATTAATAGGAGTAAAATTAAATTTGGCAAGTTTCAACGAATTAGCAAATTATTAGCAAACAAAATTGCTGTGATATTTACGGATATTTAATTTTACATTTGGAGGAGGCGTAAGAACCAAAAACGTTTCATAACTTTGTCGTTGGAAGTGAAAGCGGTATATTAAATGGAGTTTTCTTTTGCTGAATTCAACGTTATTATTTAAATATATAATAAAAATAAACGGAACGCTCGGTATTATTTTCAAATGAAGTTTTTTTGTAAATTGTATATGCAATCGTTGAAACAAAAAAAAGGGAGAGGAGAGGATTTTCAAATTAAAAGCGTCTGCATTGATTACCCATGACCCCATGAGAATTTTGCTTTGAGTGCGTCTTCTTTAGTACAAAAGCTATGTATGAATGTATCTTCAAAACAGCAGTATCGTGTATTCAAGACATTAAGTACCGTGGACTTTATAGGCTGTAGTTCTAATTTTAAATACACCTTATGAATATTCTTGATGAATTAGAGCTTTTGGGAAACTTAGAAGACTTTACATCAGACAAAAACTTATAAAAGCTAAAATTCTTGACAGATAAATCTAGTATTTCGTTTTAATTTACTTAATTTCCCTTATATAGTCACTTATTTAAGATAGATAAATAGGGAAGCCACAAGGGGCTTATTTATTTTCGTGAAATATGCATTTCCGGATGCATTAAGTCACCATTACTGCATTATTTACATAAACGTGTTCTTATCTTTATAAATATCTTGCTATTTCAAAGTAAAACGTTGTGTGTGAAGTTCGTTAAAATATAGTTGTACACACAAAATACTGTTGTTCGCGTGTTTGTGTGTTGGTAGAGTTTACAAAAGGGCCCAACGCGTGTGCAAGCATCTGTAATGATTGTAGATGGCACTGCACATACATATGACGAATACACTTCGTTTCAAAATAGAAACGAACGCCCTTTAAAAAAATATGCAGCTTTATTATGCGTTTTATGTATCGTACACCACCGCCTACGTGTGGCAAGTATATGTATGGAAATGTAAATAAAGACGGCCATAAAGCGGAAAACGCGTTCAATTTAAATGGGCGGCATTTAAATCAAGAAAACGGTAAAAATGGTCCCTAATATGGGCCCAATTGCCGGTCTAAAAATGGAAATCACATACGAAACGAAATTTACATATAAGTACATAATACATATAGTAAATACAGAGTACCTAATAGTATCGGTATTGTACTGGGAAGTTGTCTTGTTTTTAATCATGTATGTAGATTTAAAATCGTCTTTTTCCTCAACATATCTATACAAAATTAGACGTATATCAAGCTAGCACGACAAAGTTATTTTTCCGATTTCTAACTTGCACTATGATTTGTCGCTAATTTGTTACCAAATCGAAAAATTTGTCGCTCGTGCCGTTTAGCCATAATCAGCTGTAGTGCTAGCTTGATATCAAGCTAGCACTACACATAGCGTATCTCGAAAACGAAATGTCGTAGGATATTATTGTAAAGGCCATAATTTGTCGCTAATTTGTCGCTGAAAGATGACACATTCAACGAATTTGTCGCTAGTCTTATCTCCAACCGATAAGCGAAAAACCGCTGGAAAACCATCAAACTGGCACTGCATATGGCATATCTCGAGAAAGAAATGTCATAGGATATTACTGTAAAGGCCATAATTTGTCGCTAATTTGTCGCTGAAAGATGACACATTCAACGAATTTGTCGCTAGTCTTATCTTCAACTGATAAGCGAAAAACCGCTGGAAAACCATCAAACTGGCACTACATATGGCATATCTCGAGAAGGAAATGTCATAGGATATTACTGTAAAGGCCATAATTTGTCGCTAATTTGTCGCTGAAAGATGACACATTCAACGAATTTGTCGCTAGTCTTATCTTCAACTGATAAGCGAAAAACCGCTGGAAAACCATCAAACTGGCACTACATATGGCATATCTCGAAAAGGAAATGTCGTAGGATATTACTGTAAAGATCAAAATTTGTCGCTAATTTGTCACTGAAAGATGACACATTCAAAGAATTTGTCGCTAGTCTTATTTCCAACTGATAAGCAAAAAACTGCTGGATGCCGTTAAACTCTCGAAAGGTAACGTGTTGCCCAACTTGGGGGAAACAGGGAAAACCTAATTTAAAAAATTTGGTAAACAAATCCTATCTCTTAAAACAAATGTAATCAAGAACTGCTTGATTAATTTTTTGATGAAATTTCTGCGGTTTTTAGCTTATCAGCTGGAGATAAGACTATTAGCCACAAATTCGTTGAATGTGTCATCTTTCAGCGACAAATTATGGCCTTTACAGTTATATCCTATGACATTTCCTTCTCGAGATATGCCATATGTAGTGCCAGTTTGATGGTTTTCCAGCGGTTTTTCGCTTATCAGTTGAAGATAAGACTAGCGACAAATTCGTTGATTGTGTCATCTTTCAGCGACAAATTAGCGACAAATTATGGCCTTTACAATAATATCCTACGACATTTCGTTTTCGAGATACGCTATGTGTAGTTTTAGCTTGATATCAAGCTAGCACTACAGCTGATTATGGCTAAACGGCACGAGCGACAAATTTTTCGATTTGGTAACAAATTAGCGACAAATTATAGTGCAAGTTAGAAATCGGAAAAATAACTTTGTCGTGCTAGCTTGATATACGTCAAAATTAGGCAATTTGAATTTCAGTTAACTAATCCTATATAATACCGGAAATTACGTAAACAATATTGTAATTTTGCTATTGATAGCAATGTATTTATTGTACGTTCACTTTTTGACAATGGGTACTTGAAGGAAGTGGAAGGCGTCTGTTCACTCACCAATAAAGAGGCGCCAAACAGCAGTCTGACTGTATGTCATTTCAATTTTAATGAAAGTAATAATTTGAAATTTTATTCGCTTTTCTTTCCAAGTCTCGATAATGAATTAATAATGTCTTTTTTTAACCGTCCTGGTTTAGTAAGATACTACAATGTTAAAGGTTATCTTTAAGAATTTTTATTAGATTTAGATGAACGCGAATGGCTTTTCGGAAGATAAATTTATATACATGCAACTGTTATACATTTATTGAGTTAATAAGTGAAGTGAACGACTTTAGTATGTCTGATGGTTTTGGGCGAGGCAAGAAGAGTTTATCATAAACAAATATTTATTATGTAAAATTTATCAACATTTGTAAAACATGTTTAAGTTTAAATCAAACAATATCTAAAAATATCGTACGACTGAAATTAAATAACTTGTTTGCTCATTGGCAAGTCGGCCTGATAGCTATTTTTGGGTTTTAATAAATTTCAAGGATTAATCCTCGAAAATGTTCCTATAAATTTCCAAAAAATAAATAAAAAATCTTCCAGGAAACCTAAATTATAACGTTAAACAGTAGCTTTAGTAAAAACTAAAATTGAAATATCTAATCCGAATGTATTATTTACGATTATTTACGGGTGTCTCAAAATTCCGTGGGCATGGGCAACCACAACTTTCTCAGATTAAAATAAGTTGAGTTAATCGCGTTTATCTATATACCAAATTGCTTGATTTTACCCGCGAGAGGGTGGCAAATGTGAATAAAAATCGGTTTTCATCGATTAATCAAAAATGCTTCGTACGATTTTAATAAAATTTAGTACCTACATGGAAATGTCCATAAGGGTAGGTACTACTTTCTGAAATATAAATAAATTTTCCTCACCTCCACCCCTGGGTATAATTGTTCTAAACTTTTTAGGAGAGTTGATTAATAAGTACATAAAAAAAATCCCTCAAAACCGTCGTAGATATACGACTTTTAACTAAGAGATGAAAAATATAGGTAATAAAAGAACCTTTCCAGAAAACCCTTATTGGAGAAGTAAAATGACCCTACAAATACATTTTAATATACTTTATTTAGGGGTGGCGGTAGTTTTCACCCCAGTCGTATCCTCAATAAGTATATCAGAAGTTAGTACCTCCTTAGGGTAGTCTTTATATCAAATTTTATTTAAATAACACGATGCACCTTCGAGTTATTTCAGAAAACTGTAGTTTAATAAGAATTGAAGGTATGTACTACCCGTCTTAAAAAAAATCTGTTATTAATGTTATTAATCAAACCTCCTAAAAAGTTTAGAACTATTATATCCCAGGAGGGGGGGTGGTTTACACCCTTGTCGTACTTTAAGAAACTTGAAATATACGTACTTCAGAAAGTCCTTATAGAGATTTCTATGTACCAAATTTTATTAAAATTATTTAATCGATGAAAAAAAAATTTTTTTTTCTCACCCTTGCCACCCTCTCACGGGCAAACGAAGCAATATTTTACCCCTATTGTTCAATAAATCAAAACTCAAAGCTGTTTAAGGGGCTAAAATGCTTATTTGTTTTTGTTTCGCCTTGTGGTGTAACTAGCTATTCTATAAAACCTATCCTTGAAGAAGCCTTATATTACAAGGCGAAACGTTGATGTTGGTTTTAGATTAATAAACATTTTAGCTTCGGGTTTTAATTAATTGCGATTAAATCGACTTATTATTTTCATCCCAGGAAGCTGTGGTTGTCCAACGTTCACGCAGTTTTGAGACACCCTGAATTTTTCTAACGATCAATGTATTTCGACCAGTTGAACAAAATGCTATTTCGAAATAATTTTTCACAATTCATTTTGCAATAATTTCCACAAACGTGTTGCAATTTACGCGGGTGAAACCTTGTTGGCGCAGTTTGGGTGTACCTCGCATTGCATATACACATATTTCCGCCCACATTTCAATGTGCACTCTCATCACGCACACATACATCTGCCAAACTTTTTATTACATACGTACATACAACTTACTTGCTTGTATGTGTAAGTAAATGTATTTGTAAGTATGTATGTACGGTATGTGTCCCGTATTGTATTGCCGTTTGTCATCATCATCATTGAATTAAAGTTCATCAACTTGTACCGCTGCGCTCATGTGAACTAGTTGACTTCCATTAAATAATATCTCCACTGTTGTTCTTGTTGTTGTTGTTGCTGCTGTTGATGTCGTAGTTGTTTAACAGTATTATTAATTCATGATGGTACCTAGTCGTTATTACACATACACAAATAAGCATACGTATGAAGTACATCCTTTTCTAAGCCGGAACCCGCTCCTCAATCAATAAATTTGTTAGTCAACATGCAGCTCTTGTTGTGTGTGCTACATTTGCACTTTTTTTAACTTATTGTTTTTGAGGATGATCCGGATTTCATGTATGGATTTCAAATATGTGAGTGGCCCCTCCTTTTCTTGAGAAACTCAGAATGCAGATAAATGAGACTGTCTACTCAAGTTGTTACTGACTACCTTTAAATGTAGCTATCTAAGGGACCATTCATAAAATACGTCACGCTAAAATTAACTTTTTGACCCCTCCCCCCGGTTGTCACGCTGTGTCACACTTTCTGTGACCCCCCTGTAAATATTACGTCACAAAAACTAAACCCCCCAGAACATGATAAATTTTGATTGATAATACACATATTTTGATACTCAAAAATATTTATTTTATTTTCATAATAAAATTTAAATAAATGAATAAATATCTTTTGTAACGAACAAATAAATAATATTTCTATTTATCAGAAGTCCAAGGATTCTGTAAAAATTTAGTAAAATTTTTTGATGAACGGCGAACGTTACGTTGCTGTAAACCCCCCGTCCCCCCCTTGTCACATCTTCTCACTCTCAGCAAGACCCCACCCCCTGTATGCGAACGTATTTTATGAACGGCCCCATGAGAAATAATAACGTTTCTCAAATAATTCTTCCTGAAATCTGTTTTCTGCTTGGCGTCTCATTTTATTAATAATTCAAGTCGTGTACTGTGTCTTGGAATTCTCTATGTACCTACTTCTCTAGTTAAAAATAAGTAGAATTTATTTTTAAGATTCATAAGGTTACAAACAGATTTACTTCTTTGTTGGGTTTAGTCACCGAAGGTTGTCGTACTTCCTTAATTTTCTTGGAAATTGCCAGTTTCTTTTCTGTCTACTGTTTATTAAAATAGATGTTTTCGAAATAAAAAATCAGACAAAAAGCGGTCGGTGACTTTTAGGAATGAGGACATTTGAACGTACTTTAAAAAAAAATATTGAAAAAAAGATTGCCCAAGTAGGTAACAAATATGACTCGTTTTTATATTTCCCAATTCCCAACACGTTTTCTTATTTACATCTGCATCTGTTTGTATTGGAAGTCAATTTTACACTATTTTCCTACCATTCTAGCAAAAAATTTACCTGCTATTTAACTGTATTTTTAGAAAATGACAATACAACAAGTCATGTTATGCAAATTACCTTTTCTGTCGTCATATTTATTTTATTCCTGGTTTTTCCTTTATTTATATATTTTGACATCAGAGGACATTTTCACTTAATTATAGCACAAAAGTCGTACTTAAGTATCAGTATGTAAAATTTTCGATAACTAGAAGGTCGATAAGTCGAATTACTGATAAGTCGAACCAAATTGATTGGTAATAACGTCGGTTATGAGAAAAAAGTGTAATTTTTACTTGATGACTCGAATATTTTGATATCTCGAAGATATTATTTGGTGCAAATTTTCTGGGTGAAACCCCTTAATAATGTACGATTTTAACGTTCCTTTTTAATGGCGGTACTATTCAAGCAATGACGCAGTTTAAATTCGACTATTATTTGTCATTAAAACGTATCTAAATAACTGAAAACTTTGGCGGAGTTGTAGAACGTATTATACTAGATAGTTCAAACCCCAAAGCCAAAACACGAAAGCGTCCGAGGCACTTTTCTGGGGATTCTCTAAAATTTTATATTTATAGAAAGCCCATACTTCTAGATTTATACCCAGACTTTAATCATTGTAGCCAACATAAAATTGCCTGTTTCAATTACTTTGTAAATAGCCTACCTACTTAGTTTTCCGCTTAATAAAGATAGGAACTTTGGACAATTAAAAATATTGGTATAAAGACAACGGTTATAATTTATAAATTAGTAAATAAGATTAAATTTAAGAAACTCATCTCAGAATCCCCTACTTTTCAAAAAGACACGAGCAAAACCAAGTTTATCACTCACTAAGGCATATACGAGCCAAGAAGACTCGAAGGTATTTTTCATAAAATTGGTTTTCGTATTCCAATTCTCTTCAAGCTCTTCTCGGTAACCCAAAGGATAAAATTCCCCTTCCATATGAAATGAATTATAAAGACTTTAGTACGAAATATGTTGGGCAAACCAAACGCTTTATTCAGGTTAGGTTTAAAGAACATTCTGCTCAACATATCCTTACTAAAAATCATAGAATTAATATTGACAACCTATATGTTAATGGAGAAAAATAGATAAAACTCTCTCAACAGTGACAAAGGTCCCATAACTAGTTCTTCCTTGATTAGTTTAATTTTTGTTTTTCTTAAGGTCTATTGATCATTTCAGTTTTTAGGCTTAGCCAAGATCACTGGGCCTCAACATTAGGCGGTAAAATTTATTACTCGTAGGTTCTCTTAGCTTTTAGTTCACTACAGTTCTCAAAGAAGGTAACTTTGTTATCGAAAAGTATTTCTACTGTATTTGATTTATTTGAAAATCAAATTTGGCATTGTGTTTCGCACTAACAATAAATAAACCATAATAATTTTTTTCGTATTATCATGCTGTGATACAAAAGCCGAAATTAATATAAAATCACACTGCTAAAACGGCACGTCTGACATCCAGCAGCAAAATAAAAAGGCATAAAATAAAATTAAAATTGCACAAATATTTATTTGTGTGGGCACTTATAAATTGACACTATGTAACACATAATGGTGGTGCTGATGACAAAAGTTAGAGCAAAACAACCAATCAAACAACAAATTAGGTATCACATCGTATAATAGTAAGTTGGGCTATTATTTAGTCAAAATAAAGTGCACTGATGTCTTACCTGCGTTATTGTTTAATTGGTTGCTAGTCTCGGCCTGGTTTATATGTAATACTACGGAAATAAAAAGGGATTAGAATAATTAAAAAATACTAGATACTGTAAGAATTACTTTCGAAGCAATTATATGTTGAAAAAGTTTTTTTTTTATTATTATTTAAATCTATATAAGTATGTAACTATCCTAGAGATTTCATGCACCTTACGAATGGCAAAGTAGTTCCTTGGTATTTCAACAAATTATTGCTTCAAATTAAATAGACGCAACATATTTTAACTACATCGTTGAAAAAGAAAAATTATAAATAAATTAACAATTTATTGATAATAATTTATTCAATGAGAAAATTTACTTCTACGAACTTTCAAAAATAAATTAACGTACCATTGCGTGTCGTGTATCCTCGGAATATTTTCTAAAATTTTTTATTTACTTCAAGAAGAGTGTTATGATGAATTCAAAATGAGCAAAGGAAATTTAATAACGGCTAAATTGCATTAATTTCGTGGGGTCAATTAGCCAGTATAGAGTATAAATACGTACCACGATTGGTTGATTTATGAAACTTAATTGGCACGTTAACATAGTCAAGTCCTGTAATTAAAACAAACTAATAACTACTTTAAGCTTTGTTTCTAACAGTTTTCTATGCGTGAAAGGTTTCTTCGCATAATTACTGATTGCGTGGTATTTTTATTTTCAGATGCGTACATAATTCGGATTATTTATCATTAATAATAGCAACAGCGTTTAAAATTAGAAACCATTAAAAATGTGGCATGGTTCTTTGAAGGTTGTTTATAATATTAGACAATAATTGAGGGGTTAGGTACAACATATTAGCGTTAAAAAAAATTCTTTAATGCGGCTATTTTAAGATTTAGATTTCCTTGGGTTGTAGAAAATTTATTTAGGTTTGGCAAGCGTTCTAATTTCTATTTAGCTATTTTAGAATGACGTATGATTTATATACATTCTCAATAGCAATTACAATTTCAATAAATTTGCCATCATTTGGGGGCAATTAAAGTCAAACTTCGAAAACTTGTACGTCGAACCAAATTGGTTGACAATAGCATCTACTATTAGGATTACGTGTAATTTTTACTTGATAATTCGAACCTTGGAACTTTTATTACGCGAATATTTTGAAAACTCGAAGATAATATTTGGCACCAACTTCGATAAGTCGAATTTTTTGGTGGAATCACTTAATAATTACGATTTTAACGTCTCTTTTCCATAGCTGTATAAATTTATAAAAAAATATGCACATACGTTGGTATGTTAGACCAGAGTCGATAATTTTTAAAACAAAAAAAAATTATAGTAGGATGAAACCCATTGGAAAGGAAGAGAATATAACAGAAATGAAAGGAAAAATAATTTACGGGCGATCTGAGGCCGGGAAGGGAAAATTCTCACGTTAAAATATCTGCTTTTTTAAAAACGTTGGTAGGCTTTTTCTTCGTTGATATCTCTACTTTCTGATGGTGTGAAAAAAAATATACGTTACTATGGTAAGTTTTCTCAGGAAATGCAAAAAAACGAAGGGAATTTTATCTAAAAAATGTGACTGCTGCTATTTTTTTCAGTAAAAAAGTTGATTTATTAAATTATAATTACATTTATGTCATAGAAAATTTCATAATATATAAATATACATGTAAATCGTATTATTGAATTCACATACTTTATACTGATTACGTTATTCATTATAATATTTTTTAAAACATTAATCTAGTTTTTTCGTTTTTTTTGCATTTTCTGAGAAAACTTACCATAGTAATGTATATTTTTTTCTCACCATCAGAAAGTAAAAATTTCAATGAAGAAAAAGCCCATCAACGTTTTTAAAAAAGCAGATATTTTGACGAGAATTTTCGATTGAAAGGGTGCTTTTTCAAAATTAAGTAAAAAATAAGGTGAAAAAATAAATATTTCAAATCAAAACATTTACAGCGTGTTTGGGACATGAATAGGTAAGTTTTCACCAAATTTCGTTAAAAAAAAAATTTTTTTTGTGGAAGAAAAAAAAACCAAAAAGTTGGTTATTTGAATTTTTCACACAAATTTTGAGGTGATGTGACAATAGTGTAGGTAAATACAAAAGTTGTAGATCTTTTTATTACCTACAACTTTGCTTTTTAACTTGTTTCCATAAGACTTGTAGTTTTTCCGGAAATCAAGGAAAACCGTGTTTTACCCTTAAAAACTCACCCCCTTCCCATTCCCGACCTCAGATCGCCCGTAAATTATTTTTCCTTTCATTTCTGTTATATTCTCTTCCTTTTCCAATGGGTTTCATCCCACTATATTTTTTTTTCACTTTTTACTATTTTTGAAGGCTTCAGCACTGGTCTATTATGTATATATGTACATCATTATTTAATAACTCTAAATCTCGATGTTTTTTTGCGTCACATGGCGATTCAAGTTATCGAAGTTGCACTGTATCTTTTATTTTTGTTTAGTAGTAGTTATATATTTTCAACTTTGTTTTGTGTGTCGGATGTTGTGTGAGGTATCTATTATAATATACAACTGGAATCTGATGGTAAGGTCAAGTGGGCGTCGTATTATGTGCACTGTTGTTGGAAGCGACTGTTAAATAAATGCCTGAATGGCATCCCGGTTGGTTTCGACTTCGACATTCCAATGCCAGCTCCAAATTGAGCGCCGGCACTGTATTATTACATACAGGCTTTCTAACATAACTGCTACTACAGATTACAGTAGACATTATTAAAATAAAAAAGAATAAACGTACGGGAATAGAATTTCATTTATAACCCAGGGGCTTCAAAATAAAATTCTGTCTTCATCCGTTAACTTTATTAATGAGCACTAGCATCAGTTTAATTATTTTTGAGAACGCATGTTATATAGCATGAACGTTAGTTACGACATACGTTTGTCATACAGCTTGTTTAAATACTCGATGTAACCATTGATAAAGAAATACAGTTGAACTACGATTTGATAACTTCGAGGTATCGAGACTTCGAGTTACTAAACAATAATACCTATATATAGGTACATATGAATGTGCTTTTTTGGTAAATAAGCATTTGTGTACACTTATTTCATGATACACATAGACTGAAAAGGGTAATATCTTTTTTTCAGTTTCCACTTTTTTATAAGATTTTATTTTTGGTCAAAAGACAAAGTTTTTCAACCTACGATTTAATGCCAAATAATAGTCGAAACTGAACTGGCTCACTGATATTAAAAACGAGACATTAAAAATGTTCATTATTAAGAGATTCCTCCAGAAAATTCGATTTATCAAAGTTAGCGCCAAATGTTATCAAGATATTCGAGTGTTGCAATAATAAAAATGGTCAACATAATAAGCTAGCAAAAATTGCACGCATTTCTTTTTGTCAACCAATTTCGATCATCTTATCAAAAATTCGACTTACCGACGTTCAAGTTATCCAAGTTTGACTGTAAAGAATCGAGCAAAAAGTGTCACTGCAGTTAAAGAGAGTGAAAGATGTGTGGTGACTATACAACGGAGCCTAGATTTCATTGCCTGCCCTCTGAGGAGGGTTGAGATGATTTTAAATAAGACGAATGAAATCATAATTTTAATCGATCTGATTTTTTTAAAATAAAATCGTGATCAATTTTAGAAAACGTAGTTAAAATTTGAATAGTTAAAAATGTATTTATTCGTAAAAAGATAAAACCTGGAAACATTTTTATGGTAATATTTATTATGCATTATCTATAATAATTAAAAAGGAATACCTATACATACAAAAAAGAGAAAAATAAGTGTTGATTTTTTATGAGACCTAAGTGTTTAGCTGCTTTGTCGTTAGTCGTAACCTAATAGTGATAAATTGTGATTTTTTGAAAAAACTGATTGATTTTTATTTTTAAAAAAATGAATGTTGCCTCTGAAGAGATTTTAATTTTAACGAATTCTTGATTTTTTTATTACCTACTGATAAACAAAGTAGTGGTTCTGAAGTTTCACTGTGGCACTAAAAATCCTTTTTAAACGTCAATAATAACTTCACAAGAAATTGCAGATCTCCAGTAGATCCACTGAAGATGACCATTTGGTGGTTGAAATGTATTCATATGTTTAAATAAACAGTGAACATTGTGAACTTATTGGCGTTTAAAAATAATTTTTACCCTTCATACCTGATAAATAATTGAAATCAATGATCAGACATTTTCCAGTACCACACCTGACTTCAATTAAAAATGTACTCTGAATATTCAGTATTGTTTAAGTATAATAGTGGTTATACAGGGTTTTTCAAGTTGATGGGCTATTAGAAGTATACGAATTAGTAGAAGGAATTAAATTCTGAAACTTGGGCTCATGTGGTTATTGTTTATGCCGCTTCTTTTAAAAATATTTTCAAGTTCGATTTACATCCGGTTATACCGGAAGTCGATACCAACTTTGTTATTTTAAATGGAATGGTAAAGTTTTTACGCTGAATTCCAATAAAACGTGTAATTCTAAGGTAAGTTTGATAACCAACTTGTACACCTATGACGATCGGTTTCTGAGTTAATTTAATTTATAGAAAAAAAATCGCTACCGCAACCAAAATTATAAAACATCATAACTTCCACAAAATACGACTTAAAGTTTTGAAATTTTTACTAGTAATAGCTGAATATTAGTGCTAACGCCTTGACAAAATTGAATTAAATAATTTATACAGGGCGTTCAAAATAAAATTTTAAAATTGAAAAACTTCAAACACGAATTACTTCGTTTTTTCAAATGGCACCTACTATTTTTTATTTTTTCAATCGATTAATTTTTTTATCCTCTTTCGATCTGTATGGATACTTCATATTTTATGTAATAATTCAAAATTATTCCAAAATTTTCAAATAAAATAGGAAGTATCCATATAGATCGAAAGAGGATAAAAAAAGGAATCGATTGTGTTTTTCAATTTTAGAATTTTATTTTGAACGCCCTGTATAAATTATTTAATTCAATTTTGTCAAGGCGTTAGCACTAATATTCAGCTATTACTAGTAAAAATTTCAAAACTCTAAGTCGTATTTTGTGGAAGTTATGATGTTTTATAATTTTGGTTGCGGTAGCGATTTTTTTCTATAAATTAAATTAACTCAGAAACCGATCGTCATAGGTGCACAAGTTGGTTATCAAACTTACCTTAGAATTAAACGTTTCTTTGGAATCAGCGTAAAAACTTTACCATTCCATTTAAAATAACAAAGCGGCATAAACAATAACCAAATGAGCCCAAGTTTCAGAATTTAATTCCTTCTACTAATTCATATACTTCTAGTAGCCCATCAACTTGAAAAACCCAGTATATGTATAGTGAGAACGCGTTATTCTATCTTATGCATGATGTGTGTTCTATATTATTGGTTTATGACATTTAGAAAATATTGTACAGATGGTATCTCATTTAGAAAAAATGCTTAAGTAAAGTTGGTCAAGTGCGAATAACAAACAGTACAGCTTTGTATTTAAACATGACGTTAATCTTTCAAATTAAACGAATACTTGTACTTTTCTGATCGATCGAAAGGCCTGTCATTTCTAAGAATACAAAAGTCTTTATGATATACTTAATTGAATTTATTTCCTGTATGCGAATTACGTGTTTAATACTATACGGTTAGTTCAGTTGAAAAGGCCACTCGAACAAACTTACTGTAGAGATAAACAAAGGCTTGATAGCCCCCGAAATAATCGGAAATGGAAGCCTGAATAAATAATAAAAAAGCCGAGCGAAGAACGCGGCTCCCGTCGTCACCACACGAAAAGGGGAATTAAAAATTATTTTTGGCTCAAGAGACAGGACTGCTCGTCCGCTCTTCTTTAATTGAAAAAGCGACAAATGCCTCTCCCAAGATAATTTTAGATAGGAACGACCTAAATCTGTATCAGTTTTTTTCGATTTTATTTTGTGTCGGCCTAGTTCTAGTAAATGACACGAAAATATGGTTTGGTTGTCGTGACAATACGTAACAGAATGAATTTTTAATTGGATGGGATGCACAACGTGTAAAACGGAGAATATAAATAAAGACTCTAAAGAAAAGAACTGTATTTCTTTCAAAAAACAATTCGTTTATTGAACCAAAACGACATTTCGCCTTTTGTTGCAGTAAAAACAATAATAAACATTTCATTTCCTAATTATACTTGGAATGTTCTTTGCGTTTCTATTTAGTACGTACTAGGCGGTGAGTTTCTTCGTACCTAACATTCCTTTTTTTCAGTGAAAATATTCGGGGTTGTGAATGTGTTAAGTAGGGCGGCTTTGTTTTAAGAACTACCAACCAACTACATACTTGCATCCGCACGTTTTGTTACAGCATCTGCATCAAGTCAGACAGTCATATGTTGCACATTAGCCAATTCACATACCAAAGTATACCACTGACGTAAATAAAGCACCTACACCAAAACTAAAGCAAAAAAGAAAGTCTGTTCATATCCGCCTTGTTAACGAGCATTTTGCAAGCCTCATTTACATTTTTTTTTTGTGGTTATATGTACTGCTGCATGTAACATAATATCCCTATGTTCGGTTGATAAGTTACCAGTTGTATGTATATTATATCATTTTGCTGACTGAGGCGACGACAGGGTGAATCCTTTGATTCTGCAGAATGAAATTTGCCTAATGGATGTTGAAAAACGGATATTATGGTCTTAATTTTGCCTTGACCTGATTATTAATGAGGGGCATCTGAATTGTTGGATATAAACCATAATAAAAACTGTCATAATTATGCAGATTTGTTACATTTTCATTAGGACGAATAATGAACTTAATTAAAAAAGCTATAAATTTAATTCGTTTAAAACCCATAAATATTTTAGCATAACAAACAACTAAAAATATATTACTTATTCACTATTCTTTTCTTGTATTTGGGTTTGAATAATGTATTAATAATAATAATAATAATTAGTCACTGTTAGGTGGGAAATTACGTGAAAAGTTAATATTGACAATAATTCTAAAAATAAAATAAATATCTAGTGGAGTGTAGAAAAATCCGGAAAATTACACTTTCAGATAAGTAACTTAAATTCTTTGTCAGAAATATTTTCCTTTATGTAATCACTCCAATGCTGAAGAAAAGTAGAATTTTATTAATGTACTAGCAGCAATACCCGGCGTCGCCCGGGTAAGAATATATTAAACGTTTGATGGAACATTATAGAATATTCGCGAACATCCCATAATGATTCAAAACATTTTCTAACTTTTTTTGAACATTCTGAAATATTCTTGAATGATCTCCAAGATTCTGGAACATTCTTGAACATTGCCAAATCATTCTGAAATGTTATAATAAAACATTCTTTTACTTCTTAGAACATATTTGAACTCCCTGTAGCATTCTAAAAAAATCTGCTTCATTCTCATCCCCACTCCGTGCTGTTTGCTGGGTGAGTAGTGACATCAGTAGACGCCTGGCGGGGATGACTAATCGATTGATAATAATTGATCAGTTATCGACCACTGACTGAGAGTTGAAGATTATTACAGTACTAATATCGCTTTCAAAAAATGAGGGTTGGTGGTAGAAGGATGAAAATTACGGGTTATGTGTATTTTTTAATGCCAAATCATAAAAAAAAATTGTCCAAAAAATAAAACGTTAGGGTTGGACAACCCTTATCACTTAGGGGTATGAAAAATAGATAGTAGCCGATTCTCAGACCTACTGAATATGCATATAAAATTTCATAAAAGTCGGTCAAGCCGTGTCGGAGGAGTATGGTAACTTACATTGTGACACGAGAATTTTATACATATATTAGATAGGTACTTTATATTTATTTTTACTCAAATAAAATTCTCATTGTGAGTGTGCCACATTTAGCATAGCGTTAAAATCACACTGCTTTGCAGAAATAACACTCGCAACCCTAAATTATAAAACACATTCGAATGTACTTGTAAAAATTACAGATTTTAACACTGCATTAAATTAGAAAGTCGCTAAGAGGTTACAGCAATAAATTTTTCCTATTTTTATATAGAAAAAATGTTGGTTTTCAAAATTACGAAATTCAACTTTATTAGCTCACAACTGACAGAATTAATTTTAAGGAAAGATTAAAATACCTACTCCGAAAATGTAGGAAGTATAATTATTCATTTAGTTTTTTACATTATCGACGAATCAATAATAATTAAAAATGAGAATAATTAACCGATAATGACGTTTATTTGTAATATTGCTTTAAGCAAATGTAATATGACTTAATAATAGTAAATCGCTGCTATCAAGGAAAGTACATTCTGATTATAGCTAATTATTACAATTTTAATTGTCAATTATCTGTAGGTAATTTTGGTAAACTAATAGCAATTAAATCTCCAATAAATAATTACTTTTCTTATTATTTGAATTTATAATGGATTAAAGAATAATATAAGTACTGTGTATCGTTTCAAAATTATTAAAAAAATTGTAAAATCATAATTAATATTATATCTACTTTTTTACTTCGTATATGTCGACCCAATGTCAACGCTATCTTGGTATTTTGTTATATAAATACAATATCTACATATAAGTATCTTTTTTAAATTTTTTGATTTTGTTACATAGCCTAAATAAGTTTGTATACAATTTGGCATATTTGCATTCCCTGGGGACTGTATCGTTCATCATGTGTGCATACTACCGAATTATAAAGTTCATCAAACAAGACCAAAATGACTTTTGGCACGAGATTAGAGCACGATTCAACAGAAAACAGACACAGTCTGTTTAATTTACAATGCTGCACTATAAGTAAACTTTGCGAGATATAAATATTTGAGTGAACAGAGCAACTTTTAAAATAAAGGTAAAACTTAAACCCTTGACACCAATAATTATTATTTTAAAAAATTTTTTTCCCCAATAAATTTCTTGCATTAACATTTTTATCATGTTTTTGAAATTGAATAAAAAATCTGTTTTTCTCCCAAAATGTGTAAATATTTAATAATCGTTTTGTTAGCAATTCTGTTTGTGTCAAATATTAAGTCATCTCTATTATTAAAGTTCGTAATCTTGTGTTTAATCTCTGGTTATTTATTAAATAATTGCTTGTTGTTGCGTGAAGGCAATGATAAAAAATATAACAGTAATGATCATAGTTATTACTCTCACAGAGGTATCTATCTACTGACTTAAAATGATTTCGGTAAAGAATATTAATAAATTATTCACATTATTCAAAATGTCTAAATAAATAATTTTCAGCGTCTCGTCTTTTATGATGTAATATTTTATTTTCTTTAGCGATTAATTGATAATAAGGCGCATTTGGGTTAATTATGCAATATACATCATTGGTATTTTGTAAATAGCAATTTATTTTTTGCGGCCAATTAATAATGTAATGGTAATCTAAACCATTAATTTTTGAGATAAATTGTTTCTAATTACAAATATACTAACAATATTATGAGCCACGTGCTGTCTTCGTAAAATTCAAATTCAAAAACATTTTTAGATTTCTGCTAATATCTGTTAGAAACACTCACTGATAATTATTGTATTGTAATTATTTACCAAACGTTTTCCGATTGGTTTGATAATATTTCTAAAAAAATTTAAAATTATTAGATACTGTAATTGACAAGAATTATGTTATTTTCTAAAAAATGATGCTCATTATTAGTATCTACATAGTCATTAGTCATGTGAGAATTGTTTTGCATTTAAATTGTTTACCTTTTCTGTCTGTTGAACAATTACTGAAGAGTTATTAATCATAGGTGAGCACATAAGAAAATTGAATTGAAATTATTATTCTCATGTAGATACATATGTGGTATTGTTGGCAAATTGAATTTTTAATAACAATCATACATAGTTATTTAAAAGCAGAATGGATTCGAAGCATTTTTCCCACAATTAGTAGAAATACTTTCTTAGATACAGACTTCTTATGATGACTTGCAAAAAATGCATTTAAAATTAATATAAATTTCAAAAAACAGACTAATTTAAAGAAATTTTATTATATTCCAAGTTAATGTTACTGTACTCCTCCGAAACGGCTTGGCCGATTTAACTATCTATTTTTCATACCTCTAAGTGATAAGGGTTAGCCAACCCCTAACTTTTTTATTTTTTGGACAAAATTTTTTTAAATTTTTTTTATTAGGCATTAAAAAATACATATAACCCTTAATTTTCATCCTTCTACCACCAACCCCTATTTTTTTATGGCAATATTAGTACTTACTGTAATAATCTTCAACTCTCAGTGGTCGATAACTGATCGATTATTATCAATCGATTAATCATCCCCGCCAGGCGTCTACTGATGTCACTACTCACCCAGCAAACAGCACGGAGTGGGGATGAGAATGAAGCAGATTTTTTTAGAATGTTACAGGGAGTTTAAATATGTTCTAAGAAGTAAAAGAATGTTTTATTATAATAACATTTCAGAATGATTTGGTAATGTTCAAGAATGTTCCAGAATCTTGAAGATCATTCAAGAATGTTTCAGAATGTTAAAAAAAGTTAAAAAATGTTGTGAATAATTATGGGATGTTCTGGATAGTTCTAAATTCGCGAATATTCTATAATGTTCCACCAAACGTGTCATATATTTTTACCCAGGCAACGCCGAGTATTGCTGCTAGTATTTTATAAGTTCGAATTTGTGCCACTGTATCTACTTGTGTTCTTCGGTTCGTTGACAAAGGGCGAAAATACATAATACATATATCTCCAGGTAGCCATTGTAAAATTGTCCGTGGAATGCATTAGGGTGGCTTTTAATTCCGGGGTAAAAAGGGTGCGAGCGAAAAGGTTTCACGTGTAGGTACATTATTTACTCACGCACGCACATATTGTACCCGTCCATCCATTAAACGTTGACCACATTCTTGACTACGTACATAACAGTCGCACTTTATTGTCAGTTGGTACAAATAAACGGAAGTTAACCTCGAAACTATCTATCTATGTAGAAACGTTAAAATAACTACACGTATGTATTACATTATTATAGTCACATTAGATATTGTTTGTAGTCATCTCTCGTAAAATTTCATGGATGTACATTACTAAGTTAATTGATGATATGGATATAATTGGTACCTACCAACTCAAAAAATTTCAAAAACCAACTTCAAACTTCTTTCAAAAGGGTATTTTTATGGTTAATTAGGTGATAAAAAATTTTAAAATTCTATAAATAGTACGATTTCCGTTATACTACCCGGAAGATTATCAAATTCCTTTTTTTGAGATTAGAAAAAATATATTATCTAATTTCAAAACTGTGTCAAGGTCTTATTATATTATAAATATCCACAATATTACCCTGGTATGATATCAAACCATTAATCTACTTTCAAATATAACTGTCGTGGTACTGCGGGCAAAAAATAATTTTCAAATGTGTATTTATGCTGCAAAACATTCTTGAGCAAGTTAACGTTACATAAATCCACCTCAAACTCAGGAAACTCGAATTGGCTTATTTGAAACAACTAGAAATACTATAATACAATGACCAACCATTCATAAGGTTTAAATGGCATTGAGAATTTGTATTGTAAGAGTGAGATTAACGGTAAACCAAATCCGGTTGGTTGGTTGGTTGGTTGGTTTGTTCAATTCACTCTTGAGATTGACCACATTAATGTGTACGTTTCGTGTGGATAGATATGTGTGACCGCTCTGGAACACCTGTCCAATTACACGTTGCAGTATTATCGATTTTTAAATAGGTTAATAGGACTGACCGTCTTTGGCTGAATCTTATTACATAAACAAGATCGAAAATGTAAACACCCGAAGTATATTTTTAATTCGACCACAGGAATCCGAATAAACTTTTTATGTTTTAATTAATTCGGTTTACGTTGACAGATTAAAGTGACTTGCGGATCTCAAATGATATACATAATTTACCTACCTATCTACCGAAGACTTAAATTATGCAGAAGCTGCTAAATTATGACCTACAACTCCAAGGGGAACGTACTCTTGATTTATTGACACGAATTAATGTATTAGTGCATAAAGTTAATCAAAAAGAGGACGTTAAAAAAAATTGATAGAAGGTTTGCGTTAAAGGCTCATGCTTGTCAAAGCGTGGGTGTTTTATGGGAAAATAAAGTTTGTTGACATTAGCAATTACTCACCTCTACGACCTTCAAGTTCTGCTTGTCCAACAGGAACTCCATGGACTTGTGCGGCCTGGCGGGATGCTGGGGCGCCGCGAGGGTGCGAGGGGGCGCATCGGCCCCCAAGTTCATCAGGCTCCTTGTCTTGGCATGGGCCCCGCTTGTTATCACCGTCACCTCGGTATCGAGGTCCGTCTCGATTAACCCCATGGGTTCCATGGGCCGGGGAAGCGCGTCCCCTGAATCAATAGTCCGCCTGTCCGAAGCGGCGTCGCTGACGTGCGTCGGCGTCGCGGATGTCTCCGGGCGTCTCTTTACGCTTGCGCCGACAACCCGCGGCGGCAATTTCGGTAAGGGAGGTTTTGCGCTGACGATACACGCGGTTTCGTTCACCACCTGGACCACCTCGTCGGTAGATGTCTTCGCAACACTGTTGTTCTCTTTGCGCGCCGTCTTCTTATCCTCGCCATCAGGTCCTTTGAGAGGAATATATATGTAATCCTCTTTGCGAGCAACTTTTTGATTGGCGTGCGCAATTTTCGAGGGGTCCGACGACTTTGGTTGATGCTGATGCTGTTGCTGCTTTTTCTTGTCATTTTTGCGATTTGAAAATCTGAAACTCGCGATGCGTGAAAAGAAACCGCCAAGTTTGCCGCTCGCGCGTGAAGACTTGCTTGTGGAATCCCGATGCTTCGCTACCGATTCCATGGTAGAAACTGGTTTCGCTGCGTAAACATTCTCACTCTCTCTCTTGTTCGACTGCTGGTAGTGTTGATGCCGCGGCATGAAGGAGTCCACGTGACCGCTTGGCGATGTGGAAGGGAGCGATTGTTGAGATCCTTCGACCAAATGTGTATGGCGGTATGCGATGCCATCGGTGTCGATGTAGGCACGGACGAGGGTGCCATCCACTTCTTTTTGAATAACACTCGTCCGTCTCTTCATCGTAGTCAAGTTTGGTTGGCTGACTGCACTTCGCGGTACATTTTTTGAAGGAAAGTCGAGAAGTTCTTTCATATGCATTATTATCTCTTTTCGTTCATCATTGTCTAAGAGATCAGGTTCACTGACTGAATGTTGTTTTTCTTTGGGTGTTGGGCGAACCGCGACTGGTTTCATTATACGGGGCGAATCTCTATTCCTCTGGTCATCCCCGTTATCCAATTCTGGGGGCACTGCTAGATAACGAATAAGTTGAATCTTTTTCAGTACTTGTTGTTCTTGATTCGCTCCGATCTCGCCAGTTCACTTCGGATACAACCGGACAAAAGTGGACTCCTTTGGAATTCGTAGAACCGCTGTAAGATTTGGCAGACGTTAAGGTTCTTTCGTCTGACGTATTAGAACTCTGATCGACTAGCGAACTTTTCCTGGCAATATTTTGAGACGATTGGGTCACATCCTCGTGCTTTGATATATTATTGCATTCGGCAAGATTTGGTGTACTTTTGACATTCCTTTGTTGGGTGGAGATTGAGGCGGGTGTAAAAGGCATATTCAGTTTAGGATTACTGTCGGTAAGACTTCTCAAACTTGTCTCGGATATGGTTTTGAGAACTCTTCTATCGAATTCGACAATAGCGCTGTGACGGACATTTTTTGGTAGAGGTTGTTCATCGTCACTCAAATCAATCCTGTTTTGCATAGCCTTAATATAACTGCCTTCCCGTTTGTAAGACATGTCGTAGTACAATTCTGGAACGTGAGGATCTAGTTGAAAATCTAATGGTTGTATTTTGGTAGTTTCTTTCACAGGGATGTTCTCTTTATCATCGTCAGAGTTCTTTAAATCTGCAATATCCCAGTTTTGAGCAGCGATCGAGTGCGGAGGTGTTGAAAATCCGATGGTCCAATTGTTTTTTTCTTTGAGTTCTCCAACTAAATTCAGGTCCTTGGGAACACTAGAAACACAAACACTGTTCTCGAAATAGCCACTTTGTTCGTCAGGAGTGAGCTCTCTTACGGCACTGTTGGACGTGCAACTGACCGAACGAAGCAAGTTGGGTTCGCTTGCAGACGTCTCGTGTTTATATTTAGTGCGTACCGACGCTGTCTTTTCTAAATTTAATGACGTATCCGGACGCGCCGCGACGGTGTTGGTCCGATTGAAAAGGTCGAATTTCGCGAGACGTCGTTTTGCAAAACGTTCTATCAACGGACTACCGAATTCATACTTATCTAATACCGTCAAGTCTTGGCAACTGGAACCAAAATTGCTCGCAAAGTTCTGTTCTTGAAAATGGTACGTGCCATAACCGGAAAACTTCACGTTCGATGACTTTCCCGAATTCCAAAACACTTTGTTGCTATGTTCCTTTTCCGGAGTTCTGTCAGGACTTGAGTCCAAATTTGAAATGCTGCTTGATTTGAGTTTCATGAAGCTGGTCAAATGATCACTGTAACCACTGTCTTCGCTTAGGTTTTCAGTGGACAGTTTTTCTTTGGGGGACTTTTGCGAAGGAAAGTTAAGGTTTTCGAAACTCCTGGAAAGTCTGTTCATGGATTTACAACTATCGTATCGAAGAATTTCTAAAGTTCTGCTGCTATCAGACGAATCACTAGACGAGTCACTATTGTACACGAAACCGTTCCGTTGTTTTCTTTTGTGGTTATTGTTGTTAGTTGGCAAGTCAATTTTAAAAGTTTTGTAAAAGTCGCACTCGGGTTCGCCGTCACTGTGGACGCGATCGAGGCTGTCAGGACTCACGTTGTCCACATTTTTACGTTCGAGAGAATCGAAGCTGAACGACGAGAGGATGCTCGGGGAACTACTGCTGATGTCCTGGCATTGTTTTTCAAGGGTTTCGAATTGAAGAAGACTACTTGAACGGCTCAAAGATTCATCGTCACTACAACCAACGGTCAGTTCTTCTCGACGACGTTTTGCTGGACAGGCGAGGTCCCTTTCCGAACCGCTGTCTATGTCCTCTGAAACAATGAGAGAATTTCGTTAGTCATGGATACTCCTGATCGAAAAAGGAGTTTAGTTATTGATATTTGTGCTATAAATGATAACAGTTAGTGATAAATTGGTAAACTTTACGGCTAGTCAGTGCTGTCACCGTTTAAACATAAATATAAGTAGTTAGGTAAAGAGAACAAGTAGCTTTCATAATACTGTAAACAACACTAAAAGTGATCGTGATCATCACACTTTACACGAAATATTCTAATATTTGCGATCATAATAAGTCTTCAAATAGTGATCGAGAGATAAACTGCCTTTAAATTATGACAAATTGACCAACTTTTTGAAAACTTTTGAATAGATGAATTATAAATATTTAAAACCGTAGACAATTCATATTTTCTATAAGTAAAAAACTTCAAAAAAGTATTTATTAGGTATTACAGTAACTAAGTAGGTACAAAATCTAGGAGTGGTTGTGTACACGAATGTTATTTGCAAAATATTCGATAGGCTTATAATTTTAAAATATTCTACATTAGTTGGAGAGGAATGTAGATAGCAAGCTCTACAATAAGGAGCATAAAAGGTTGCCTACTATCGTAGCTTTCATCATCAACAAACTAATTTAAAAAGAAATACAAAATAAAAACCGCTATATGTATAGATTTAGTGTTAAATGTTAATGTTCTTTATATAATTATTCAATTAGGGGGTAGTTGGTACACTTAAATAAAAGTAATTTTATCTACTAGTTCGTTTTTTGTAAATTTATCTGCAAATCTTGTCCAACGTATTTAAGGACAATAATTTAAAAAAATAAAAGAGGGGTTCATATACATAAGTACGTAAAAGTAAAGGGTGCGCTACATCTACTTTAATTATTTAAAAAGCAACACTATTAGAGATTATTGATGTTTAATGTATGAAATTATTTTGTAGTTAAATATATAAATTTGTTATCTACCTAAAGATGGTTTAAAAACGTGATGAAAAAATTCCCTCTAGAAATGTACTTACATACGTCAGTTATTACGTTTGCTATTGTTCGATTATTCTGTCTAGAAACATTGCATAACAATAATATTGTGTCGCGATAAAAATATAAAAAGTCAAAAAACTCTTACCGAAATAAACTTCCAAACCAATGAGAATATATTTTACAGCGCTTATTTTATTTTTTCGTAGTTACGTGCGTACCTTGGCGTTAATAGATGATTTATTAGACTGCCTACTTAGGTTGTGAGTCCTTATTTTTTAAACAAACATTTTATGCATGTGACCTCGCAAATTACAAAAATGGCTTGTATGCCAAAGGCGCGCGCCCAAATCTATTTACATACTTTTATGTATTCGAACAATTAATTAATGTTATTTAAATAAATACCTGAAGCTCTGCAACTTTATATACACGTAGATACGAACCAGTTTATCTATTGCAAAGCAACTGAACAAATGCAGTTTTGTTTAAACAAATTTGTACAAGTAAGTGTGGAATTTGACCTATCCCAACGTATACAATAAGAATAATATACTGCTGAAACCTACAGGATTTTACATTTTTGTAAACAGAAAAAAAGGACTTCGTTTATGTTGTCGTTCCTACCGTAGCCTCATGAGAAAAAAATTATCTTGACACTAATAATTTTTTATCTTTATTAACAGTACCTATGGGCCTAAATGAGAACTCCACGATAAAATAATTTTCTTTCTTATGTTAATTAGAATAAATTGGTCAAATATCGTGCAATATTAATATGTAATACAATAAGCGTAGGATAGTATTTAAAACTTTTCCAGAAAAAGCTTAATTTGTGAAGCTGTCTCGTTTATTTTGTAGTAAAAACGGTTATTTATTTTTTTTGTTATTACTTAAATTATTAAGAATGTAATTCCATCGTTTTTAAAGTATTTTTTATTAATTAAAACTATGTGTACATGTTAGAACAGATATAAAAATTGGCGAAGGCGCAAGACATATAATTTGTAAGTAAAGTATACGTTGACCATAGAATTTTGTAAGGACCAATTTTCATTGAATTAGGAAATAGTATAAAGTATAACCCTTATGGATTATGAATATTATTATGAACTATTAGTATAAAAAAACATGTGACCATTTTCAAATTAATTTTATTACTGTGTTCTTATCACTGCTATAACTATAAGGGCGATAAGTCGAACCAAATGAGAAACACGTTCAAATTTTTACTTGGATAAAAACTTGTATTACTTGAATATCTCGATAATATTTGGCGCCAACTTCAATAAGTCGAATTTTATGGGGGAATCCCTTAATAACGTCTTTTTAATAGTGGTGCCATGCAATTAAGCAATAAGGCAGTTCAGTTTCTACGATTATTTGTCACCAAAACGTACTTTAAAAACTTTGCCTTTTTACCAAAAATTTCTTGCAAAAAAAGTGGAAAATGAAAAGACATATCATTATTAAGTCGAAGTTTTGATACCTCGATTTTTTTGCGTTACATGGTGATTCGAGATATCGAAGATCAACTGTATTTCCATTTAGTATCCAAAAAACATTGCACAATAAGAAAAATTGTATCTTTAAGGCATTAAAAAATAAATAAAAAAAAAAGCAACTAAATAACTTAAAATTTTAACATGAAATGCTATGCAAATTATATTTGTTAGAATTGTGGCTGACTTTGTACTTATTTATTTATGTAGAAAGAAGCAACAAGTTTTCTTGTAATCGTTTTAGTGCATGATGGGCACATTGCATAGGTACCTATTTAATAATATCTAATAGCTGTAATACAATGGATTGTACGACCGACACCAAATTATCACTTTCCTGTCATAAATATCGTCCATAATACCTGTACAATAAATTAAATATTGTGGTAAAAAGGTTGCTGAACCCTACCTTACGTTATTAGAAGTTCTAGGTCACTGTCATTGTATAAATACTTACATTCATACATATACACATGATAATAGGTATAACATACGCTCAATTGATCAAAGTAATTGGTCATATATATGCACCTATTGTAAAGTCTTGTCTAATAAAACTTTTACTGACTGATAATGTGTTGAGTAAATTCGTTTTCTTTGGGAGAAAGGACGGCCCTCCAGGATTAAAATGAACGTAACCAAAGAGGAACTTAATGGGTTAGATAAACGTTCAGGTAATAAAAGCTTTAAGTGCATTCTAGTAACTAATGTTATATATGTATACAGAGTGTTTGTTTCAGCAGGCCCTTCGAAAAATTAACCCTTAAAAAAATAAAACTGTTTTTTTTATTTTTTCACCACATTCAGTTTAACTATTATTTAAAATTGTTTTAAAAAATGTAATTTATTTATGGCAATTGCTAAAGTTAAATCGTAAATTAAAAGGAAAATTAATTAAAGTCATTCCTATGGTTATTGTTATCTTCAACTGCCTCTACTGCTATTCGCTAAATAATGCGCTTAAAATTTCCGATAATATTTATCACCGTCTGTTACAATTTTAATTACTATATTGTTTAATCTCAATAACCGCATTAAAAGTTTATAAACATTGTTCAGTCGCTTGCATATTGTATTGAAGTTTTAAAAATAGAACACAAAATTCAACCTTTAACCCCATCAGATCAACAACATTTGCGAAGTTTTTACCATCGGCTTTAATATTGTGTACTCGATTATAATGGTTGGTAAATCAAGACCCAATTGCTCGGTTATTATTTGCCTAAACCGCAAATAGAGAGAAAGTTGGTAAAATAGTTTTTTGTGTTCAAAATTGTTCTGCTCCGTAAAAGTCACGAAATTACATGTTAACGGTTTCTGTATTGATTCAAATAAATTTGAACTGCATCAAGAACATTAGGTCAATATGGATTAAGAATTTAATACAAGGTATGTCGTTTCTGACTTGGTTTGTATCTAAATTTGGGTCTGTCCTATGTACATACTATTACGAGTACTTGCCAGCTAACTTGGTGTGAGCATAATTAACGAACATCTTCCCTGAATACATAAGGAATATTCCCGGCTTTCCTGAAACATCTAGAAAACACCAGCAAAGATCAATGGGAAAACAATTGAATTACTAGACGGCTGTAGAATTCCCTAGAAAAAGGCTGAAAAGACTATATAAAGGCGAGACGCTCACACCGAGTTAGTTGACAGTGAACAGTGTTTGGAAGCGAAGCGATCGATAGGCGAACAACAGGCGATAGAAGTCATAGTGTCTATGGTATAGCGAGTATTTAGAGTAGTCAAATTAACTTTAGTAATTAAATAAATTCGTTATTTTTGTTTTGTTAATTGTGTCTTCCGTGACCGAACACGTCACAATATATATACTTTAGAGCAATCTTTACAATTTAATAAATGAATTCCTTAAAAGGAAGGTTTAGGGGTTACATTTACATTTAAAATCTTGGTGTTTTGGGACAATCCTTTACAACTTTATTATTCCGATTTTACTAACTTGTTTTAGGTATCGAAGAATCATAACCAACGTCTAAAAGTGTCGAGGACTTGGCTTTTTTGTGGAAATTTCTGAAATATCTGTGATCCTAGAACTCAAGCCAAATTAAAACCATTCTGGTCTTGAATCTTATTTCAAAGTCTTGGTGTTTTGGGCAGTTCTAGAGATCAGTTTCGTTTTCATTGATAGGAGATAACACAGGGGGATCTATCCTAGTCTACTGGGCCATCCTTCATCCCTCTTTACTCCTATTTTTGCTTTTAATATGTCTCCAACTAGCCATTTATGTCATACAATATTATTTCTCCTTTTACTTATTAATTAGGTACCTACTTTCCATGACATATTCCGTTCTTCTGCTTTAGCTCTGTATTAAAAACTTTTTTATTTTGAATTATTTAACTTATTCTTAGGTTTTGAAGATCTACCACTTCAACTTCTTCGTTTTCAGTTTTTATTCTAATTATGACCTTACTTATTTTTATTTTTTGAAATGTATGTATCCTTGTCATTTTGTTATCTCTCAAGAGCATTGTCATATGTTGTTGCAATTAAAGTGCATCATAACCAACGTCTAAAAGTCTCGAGGACTTGGCCTTTTTGTGGAAATTTCTGAAATATCTTTGGCCCTAGAACTCAAGCCAAATTAAAATCATTCAGGTTTTGAATCCTATATAAAAGTCTTACTGTTTTGGACAATTCTAAGATCAGTTTCGATTACATTGTTAAAAGATACATTATCCTAGTCTAAAGGATCATCCTTCATCCCACTTTGCTCCTATTTCTGCTTCTAATACGTCTCCAACTATCCATTCATGTTCCAAAGGCTGTACTACCATCGTCTTCTCCTTTTTAACGTATTGAGTTCTTTTACTTTACCTCCTCATTTATAACTTTTTTGTCCTAGTTTATTCGTCTTATTTTTAGGTATTGACGAGCTCCGGACTTCTACATTTTCGGTTACATTTTTTATACTATACTGTATTCTCGTCATTTTGTTGTCTCTTGAGAGCAGTGCCATTCATTATAGTGCATCATAACTGGCCTTTTAAAACCCCGAGGCCATAGCATTTCTACTTTTGTTCTAAACATGCATACGTACGAGTGTGCTTAAAAGGTTAATAAAGACGCCATTATATAAACTCTTTCGTAAAGCATCCGCTAGCTCTTGTTAATTATTCCGCTTTCCGATTCGCGTTCTGCTTTCGTTTCTTCTAAACGAAGTTCATTTTCCAACCACTACAATTTGTACTCGTAAAATTCACTCGCGAAGCTGGGTGGGATTTCCTATTTACCAAAGTGTAAAATTGTTTTACATATTGTACAATAACAACATTGTCGTTGCAATTACTTTTAACGACCTTTAGATAACTGTTGGAGCACTTAAGAAACAAAGAAAAAAAAACAATTATCTCAACAATGTTGTTACCCTTTTCAGGAACTGCAATCCTGTTCAGTGGGGACTTTAAATTAAATAACAATTTCTTTAACCGAAATTTGATTCAAGTATGTACATTTGTATTTGTATATATTCTTGGACATTGCGTTTGCTACTGATGTGTCAGGACGATTTTGTGTGGTTTTGTATTATTTATATGGAAATGGTTATTCACAGCACACCCAAACAGATATCACCAAAGTTTGCAGTTACAATGTTATTAAACGTGTCGTACAAGGAATGTAATTTAATACACTCGCTATCCAGGTGTCTGAAAGAATGTATTTAGCCAGGTACTCATTTATTATCTTAAAAGCGGTTGAGTAAATTCGTCGTGAATACAAATTAGCTGCATTATCAGCGGTTCGATCACACCATGTTCGTACTGGTCGGTGTTTCTTGATGAATTCAAATAATTATTGACTCGGAAAAGCTAGTGAACTTTGAGTGAATATTTGACGAATACATTAAAGTATAATACAATCGTAGTTAACGCTACATAAATTGCATGTATTCAGTGATTCATTCATTGAATATATTAGTAATTGTAAGGGTGTGCGAACGAATATTTAAAAAAAATGCAAGGGTGCTTTGATATTAAAATAAGGCAATTCTGGGGCCAGATTCGATTTCTCCATATTTTCTCTTTTTGGATCAGATAATAAAAAATCTAATTGAAAAGACCAAAAACATTTTTTTTAATAGCGATTTCCTTATTAGACCAGTGCTGAAGCCTTCAAAAATAGTAAAAAGTGAAGAAAAAAATATAGTAGGATGAAACCCATTGGAAAAGGAAGAGAATATAACAGAAATGAAAGGAAAAATAATTTATGGACCATCTGAGGTCGGTAAGGGGAAGGGGGTAAGTTTTTAAAAAACGGTTTTCCTTGATTTCCGAAAAAACTACAAGTCTTATGGAAAAAAGTTAAATGGCAAAGTTGTAGGTAATAAAAAGATCTACACCTTTTGTGTTTACACTTTTTTCATATAACCTCAAATTTTTTTTCACGAAAAAGTTTTTTTTTTACGAAATTTGGTGAAAACTTACCTATTTATGTCCCAAACACGCTGTAATTTTTCTGATTTTAAGTATTTATCTTTTCACCTTATTTTTACTTAATATCGAAAAAGCACCCTAATTTTGAATCGAAAATTCTCACGTCAAAATATCTGCTTTTTTAAAAACGTTGATGGGCTTTTTCTTCATTGAAATTTTTACTTTCTGATGGTGTGAAAAAAAATTTACATTACTATGGTAAGTTTTCTCAGGAAATGCAAAAACGAAGAAAACTAAATTAATGTTTTTAAAAATATTATAATGAATAACGTAATCAGTATAAAGTATGTGAATTCAATAGTACGATTTATATTTAGGTATATTTATATATTATGAGATTTTCTACGACATAAATGTAATAAGAATTTAATAAAGCAACTTTTTTACTGAAAAAAAATAGCAGCGGTCACATTTTTTAGATTAAATTCCCTTCGTTTTTTTGCATTTCCTGAGAAAACTTACCATAGTAATGTAAAATTTTTTTCACACCATCAGAAAGTAGAGATTTCAACGAAGAAAAAGCCCACCAACGTTTTTAAAAAAGCAGATATTTTGACGTGAAAATTTTCGATTCAAAATTAGGGTGCTTTTTCGATATTAAGTAAAAATAAGGTGAAAAAATGAATATTTCAAATAAAAAAAAATACAGCGTGTTTGGTACATAAATAGGTAAGTTTTCACCAAATTTCGTGAAAAAAAAATTTTGTAAAAGGAAAAAAAAAAACTAAAAAGTTGGTTATTTGAATTTTTCACACAAATGAGGTTATGTGAAAAAAGTGTAAATACAAAAGTTGTACCTTTTTATTACCTACAACTTTGCCATTTAACATTTTCCATAAGACTCGTAGTTTTTCCGGAAATCAAGGAAACTCGTTTTTTACCCTTAAAAACTCACCCACTTCCCCTTCCCGACCCCTTATATCGCCCGTAAATTATTTTTCCTTTCATTTCTGTTATATTCTCTTCTTTTTCCAATGGGTTTCATCCTACTATAATTTTTATTATCGACCCTGGTCTGTATTGGGAAAATTTGAGGTCAGATTCGGACTCATCATTGTAAATTTAATAAAGTGTATTTTCTTTCAAGCCTACGATTTCAGAATAAAGATAAAAATAGAAATTTGAAGTCTTTGAATTACCAATTGATTCTTTCCTATTGTCTACGAATGTCTACTATTTTTGCGAATAGAATGGTGATTTGAAAGTGTAAAAGTTGAGTAAAATATAATGGAACTTACGTAATGTGATTCGGTCAAGTTGTATGACGGAACCGGTTTCGGAATCGGTAGCGAGCCATCCTGCGGGCGACGCTCTTGAATCGGACAAATCGCTGTCTGACCTCAGGTCGTCTGAGGTCTCTTCTTGGATGGTCTCTAAGTACATGTAGTGTTGACTGGCGCTTCCGTGCAAGAATAGATCGGCATCTGAAATAAACAATAATAACATTTTACCATAAATAAAATAATAAATGTTTAATCGACCATAGAGAAATATTGACCAGTTTACTCCCCTAAACTATTTCACCGATTTCAGTACTGTTTATATCAATGCTCGAGATTTGCAGGGTTTATTTTTGTCTCATTATTTTTCTTTTATAATTTTCTACTGTCATTGAAACTACAGATGTCGTGCATGTAAAAATTTAAGTCAATAGTATGTAACGAGAAATGGGTGAGAATTCAATTGCATACAAGTTTTTATTGTCCGGTACATAATATAAGTTTGGAATGGTATACCGGTATACCTATAAAGTAAAAACCCACACGTTTTCGGTCACTTTCTCCTCCAATAAATAATTTACGCATAATATATAGTAGTAACCTGATGACTCACGATAGTCGTATTACGTTTATTTGTTGTGTTCATATATGTAGTATGTACTTATTTAATTTAACAAATGTGTGTTACTCATTTCTACTTGTTATGATACTTAATAAATTCCAACAAATATACGTATAAATACTGTGACATATTTCAATCGTTTGGTAGATTTTTCCTTTCAGTAGTAAATTGAATTCTCGTCAGTATTAAACCAGCCATCAGGCCTTCCGTTTCTGATAACGTGACGTGTAAAAATTGATTGAAAATGAATACTTTAGATATGTCAGTCCGCAATAATAATGCATAGGTAATTGAATGGTGCCGTGTATCCGCTTATGGATGGATTGCAAATGAGAATATATTGTGGATTGAATTCTTTTTCTCGAATAGAATACATGAATTTATTATTGTGCGCTTTATAAATGTATAATATTCCAATAATGAAACTAGAATCGTTAAATCAACTTTAATTCGACGAAAATGACTGACGATGTCGTTTGGATTTAATTGATGGTTAAGTTTGTTTCAACAAATTTTGAGTTAAGGACCAAAATGCTAAGAACTTTGTTTTGAAGATACAGTGGATTTCATTTATAACGACTTCGGTTGTTATAACGACATAAGTCCCATGAATTTAAGGAGTAATTTAAGAAGAAAATTTGGCTGTAACGACTTCGGATGTAACATCGATTTCGGTTTTGTCGATTAATTTTAATGAACTATTAATTAAAAGATGCTAGAAATCTCATACTCATAGATATTGCGACCGAGTCTAAACACAAAACTTTTTTATCTTTTGTTTACATTCACAGATAGTCAACAGTTGTACTTAGTAATTGTTTATAAATGTTAAGATTGATCAAGTTAAATCTAAAAATCAGTTAGTGGTTACTTTTATTGCCTAATTTCCTTCTTTCATTCTTTCTCTATTTCTTTTTATATAGCGACGTAATTTAATGGTCCTTTCATCGTCCTTATAAACGAAATATACTGTACTTACCATAAAACTGGGTTTAGACTTGGTAGAAAGAACTCAACACGAATAACCAAACTTTAGTTGAACGTTAGCTCAAGGCTGGTCTCTATTTATTATCATTTTCTAGTGGATTTATTTTTAAAACTACATCAGGACTATTATAGAAAACATACAAAAAATATGCATATTAAATAAATAAAAAATTAATCCGTAATAAGTAAATGTAGAAATTACTTTGGCAATGGTCTTTGGAGTTTTTCCTCACCTTGTAAGTATATGGATTTGAAAATTTTCAAAGGCTTAGGGTGATTGAAAACATTTAAAAATACATTCTTCATTGCCAAATTGGTAACAAGTGAAATGTTAGAAAATAGATCCAAAGGTCATGACCAACAAGATCTCAGAAAGTTATACTAACATTGTAATTATTTTATATATAGAAAAATACTTTCTACTTTGTTATGAAGCTTATCAATAACCAACCGGTGGTGATGTCAAAATATTCTACCAGTTTATTTACATTCTGATAAAAATTGACGAGTTTTACTAAATTACAGTTGTGTTTCGATTACGTACCTGCCAATATTATTAAATTTTATTTTGCATTAACAGATTAATAATTTTGACAATTAATTTCATTCATTTGCCACCGTATTCTTATTATGTCAGCTGTTGTTGTGAAACGATCGTGTCAGATAATATAATTGATCATCAACATTTCATCATCTGATTTATCAGAGGTCACGCTCGGAAATGTCATTCGACGATTGTTCCTACGTCAACAGTGAAGAGCCTTTTACAAATCGTCCTTTCAATAACAACCGGCTATTAGGTAGGTACGTAAATATGAACACCGTTAGATAATAGAATGATGATGTTTGTGTTCATCACATGACCCGATTCGTCGATTTTCTGATTTGCACCTGTTGATGCCGAACAGCAGTTCAACTGCGGAATTGGGACAATGGGCCTTTGCACTTTAACTGATCACAATCAACCGAAATATTTAATTTGGTTTGACACGGGCACGTGAGTGAAATTAGTATTTATAAAAGAAGAGTTGGTTTAACTCTAGATAAATTAACGGTTCACTAACAGTAAAATGTATCAGTGGCGTAGCCAGAGTAAGTCCATTAGGGGTGGGGGGGGGGTATATCAAAATATGTATTAAAAAGAGTCCGTATTCCCACATTAACTTACCCATTTTGAATTCTCATTTCGGGACCTACGACTTATACCTGTGAATTACATAGTTTAATTTATATGTACTTCTATATATATAACCTACTAGCAGCAGTACCCGGCGTTGCCCGGGTGAAAATATATATCACGTTTGATAGAACGTTCTAGAATATTCGCGAATTTAGAACTATCTAGAACATCCCATAATATTCAAAACATTTTCTAACTTTTTTTAACATTCTCGAACATTCTTGAATTATCTTCAAGATTTTGGAACATTATTGAACATTGCCAAATCATTCTGAAATGTTACTTATAATAAAACATTCTTTTACTTCTTAGAACATATTTGAACTCCCTGTAACATTCTAAAAAATCTGCTTCATTCTCATCCCCACTCCGTGCTGTTTGCTGGGTGAGTAGTGACATCAGTAGACGCCTGGCGGGGATGACTAATCGATTGATAATAATTGATCGGTTATCGACCACTGAGAGTTGAAAATTATTATAGTACTAATATCGCTATTAAAAAATGGGGGTTGGTGGTAGAAAGATAACATAGTGACACTAGAATTTTATGTATTAGATAAGCCCTAATGCATTTAAATTCGGCCAAACATATGGATATACATATATATATATATTAAAAGTGATTTGAAAATTTATAAACAGTAAAACATTATATGTAAGGAAATGAGAAGACAACGACAACATTCACTTTGTTCGTGTTGTCTTTACATACCGTAACCTTGTGATCCTCATTAAAATCATTCTTTGGTAAATGTCAAGATGAATACAAAAAGGAAATGTCACCCGACCTAAAACTGAAAATAGACTGAAAACATTTGTTAAAAATTTAATTTCAAAACGATATTCCAATTCAGTCTGGAAATACGTTTAGGGGATAGGCTGAAAACGATCATCCTGTATGTATATTGTTACAGGTTTCTTCATTTGAAAAGAAGTCAAACTTAGCTCTTTAGAATCTACTATGTATTACTAACGGCCAATAGATTTATTTCCATTAATAGGTATCCACCTGGGCCAGTTCAAAAATAATAAAGCATAAATTATTTAATTATTATTCTGGATAATTATATTTAATTAAGCTATAAAACTTGAGACAAAATGACGCATATTGTTTTCGCATTTTAAAGGATTAATGGTGATTATCCAAGGGCGGGATATGCCCCCCCCCCTCCGCCTAGTGGATACGCCACTGAAATGTACCTATGCAACTACAGCTTGTTAATTTGTAAATTCAGTTTACGGTACGGGTCGTGATCGCAAATGATTAAAATTCTAGCTGATACCGTGGTTCCTGATACGTTTAATGCTTAGAATGCACAAATATGCGTGTATAGACGTGGGGCAAATCTACTGTTTCACAAATGCTTTGTGAATTTCAAACACAACATCGACTGCTGGTTTATCATTTTGCAAAAGCTTTGACATGTGTTTTGACAAAATAGTTTTGATTTTTGTCTACACTCAGAATTAAAGAAATATTTTTTTTTATAGATTTATTGTATGAGTGCAGGCCCAACACATTTAATCTTGATTTTTCTTTTGCTTTTCGACAGTACCTACTAATAAGTTCAGCATATATTGAACATGATACATATATAAAAATATGGATTACTGAATGAAATGTATTGTTCCAGTTTCCTATTTTATGGAAATATTATGCATGTTGTTGTTCATTTAATTTTTTCTGATTTGTTACTGTTTCGACTTAATCAAATTAAGAAAGTCCGAGACAGAAGCCGTACGCGTTGCAGTTCACGATAGGGTTCATTATATTAATGGATGGCATGATTCCGGTGCATAATACGACGTAGATCCCTCCCTCTGAATTAAAACAGCAAACAGCAAAAAAAACACGCTTGGGTTACTGCAAAGACAATTACCGATTAGAATATGGCTTTAAAGAGGAAACGCATAGCTAAACTATATGTACGTATAGTCATAATAATATAATGTAAGAGAATGGGCGTAGGTAATATTTCCAGAGGGTGACTTTATCTACACAAATAAATAAAATTGGAGTGTCTATAATATTAAACACTAAATGCATATGGCTGTATTCACGGTACATATACCAAAATAACATTTTTTAAATTTTTGTCTGTGTGTGTTCTGGCTAATCTCTGAAAGGACTGGACCGATTTTGACGGTACTTTCACAGACAGATAGCTGATGTAGGAAGGAGTAATTTAGGCTACTTTTATTTTAGAAAAAAAATTAAAACTAATGAAATTTTGAATAATTATATAAATAAATTTCGTCTTCATTACATACAAGGTACGTTTAATGGTACAAAGATTTATAAGTGGGATGTTTATGGATCGTTTATTGTGCCTTCCACTATTATCCTTCCCCTATCCCCTTTTACTCCCATATCAGCTGTTAATGTCACTTACCTGTCCTCTTTTTTTATCTTATTTTGCTCATATCCCTAAGAAACGTTCAGATTATATCGATTGTTATTAGCAGACAATTTAATTAATGGTTTGTCTTATTTGGGTGTGATTAAATGACATATAAGACTTTATGAACCATGTGGGCTAAACCAGTCTCAATTCGACAGGCGGTATGTTTTTAAAGCAGGCCGTGGGCGAGCAAGTCAATTTTTTGTGTAAGTCTGAAGAATTATTACTTCGACTGTAGCAATTTCTTCTTGTACAGTGTACAATGTACACATAACATGTACTTGTTCTTTGAATGTTTTATGATATATGTTGATCACTAGATAGTAAGTAGGTATGTCCTAAGAAGTGTGGCTCTCGTTTTAGCTGAAATATTACGCACTGGCATTTTAAAAATAACGTAACAGGCCTACGGTAGGCATTATTTATGTACAAACAGGCACATACGCAAATGCTATTTTGGTATGGTATGAGCAATATAACAATAATTATATTGATATGTATTATAATTATTTATCGTCTTGATAACATAATACGTAATAGAAAAATATTGAGATTTATTTTCCCAAGACACAGTACATTTCTATGCAGTGGCGGATTTACACATTTGCCGCCCCTACTGACACCTGCAATTCTATACCCTAATTCACAATCAATTTTTTGTCAATGAAATTGCAACTTTATGATTGTATTAATCAACAAATATTGATACGTATTCATTAGGATTAAAAATGTAAGAATGTTAAGAAGAACAATAATAAAATACTCAGAGCTTTAAGGGGTAAAGAGTTCATTTATTATAAAAACGACACCAACGTTTCGGTTCTGATGTGAACCTTTATCAAGGCTAAAAAAAAATATTAGTTGGTGTCGTTTTTATAATAAATGAACTCTTTACCCCTTAAAGCTCTGAGTATTTTATTATAAACACTAGGGGAAGAAAAAATGGAAAATGTTAAGAACTTTCGTTGAATGGATATTTACAGCTTTTATTCATTACAATATTATCATTATTGTTTTTTCAATTATCATCATTCTAAGAAATGTATAATATTTATGAAATTCTGTGCAACAATATGCAATTTTTTACGTGTAAATTTATTAAATGTTTATTCTACACTCAAACAGGTTGTTAAAATCATCAGAAATATCAATAGAAAAGTATTAATTTTCCACATATATATATATATATCTTTATAATATTTGTTATTGTTATTTTTAAGCAATTTTTTTCGGATTCCATTTCTCTTCGAATAAATATGGTTAAGTGGTGAAACATACTACACATTAATTGAATAGTGTTGGTGGACCTAAAGAAAAAATGATGGCAATAATTAATTTAAAAAATAGGTAAAAATACTAAATTTAAAATGTAATACTTAAACGTTATTGGAATATTTAAAAAATTCAAAATCACAATAGTATATTTTATAAATAAGCGTTTAGTAGTAATTTTTCATATACAGACGTTAGTGTATTCAGTATACTGTATAGCACTTAAATATTGTAATTTTTATTTTTTGAGCATCGTCTTTTTCCGTGTATAAGATAATATTTTTTTTTCTGTAAGAAAAAAATTTTTGGCAAAGTTAGCCGCCCTAGGCTCTAGCCTATTCAGCCTGCTGGTAAATACGCCACTGTTTCTATGATCAAATTTCTTACGTAATGATCTAATACCTAATAGAGTTGCTGCAGCAAAATATTGTCCATAATAATCAAATATTTATTGAAATACCCTTATGGCAAAAAACAAATAATGAAAAAATAATTAAATAAAGGTAGGTACCTATAATAGTACAAAAGAACTATTTATGTTGAACCAATGAAAAACCAACTGAAACGTGATTGATTCCTAAAAAATGAAAATAAGTTTTACTGAATGAATTATATGTGATATTTTTAAGCAACCTTTTGAATATATTTGCTGTAATTTATATAGCAATTATGTGATTGTAAAAGGCAATAAAATTCGATCATAACAATATTTTCGTTGTAACGTTTACCCAGCAAATTACGTTGTGGGTATTGTTTATGCAGTATAACTTTATGTTTGTGTTACAGAATAATATTTGCAATTTTTAGTACCTACACAGTTAATTTTAAATTTGTATTAAACTTTCTTTCGGTTTAATAATAATAAATATAATTGTATAAGTAAGAACCTTAATGTTAAACATTCTTTCGCATTTGGCTGACATAAAACATTTCGTAGAAAGTAGAGAGATTTGATTAGCACATTTAAGAAAAGTTCATTCGGATTTGTTTTTAAATTTGTCACGATTAAATGAACAATAACTGATAAGGTCAACTAACTCCTACAATACGATAATGCAACAACTCTGTTTTTAATTGTTGCTAATAGTAGTAATAAATGTACAATTCTTTGTTGCTGAATTCTATTGCTTATTCAGTCACTTCTTTTACATAAGTCTGACAAAAATGTTCAAGATTAAAACGAGGTAAAAGTGTGTCCGGCCCACGTAACTTCCGAAAGGGAAATCCTGCTGTAAAACGAGCGGCTAAAAGATCGTGCGTCAAGGCGT
Organism: Agrilus mali; assembly: GCA_029378335.1. Classification (NCBI taxonomy): domain Eukaryota; kingdom Metazoa; phylum Arthropoda; class Insecta; order Coleoptera; family Buprestidae; genus Agrilus; species Agrilus mali. The sequence goes on along the minus strand of CM055663.1, from coordinate 7,805,528 downwards.
TCTTTTCGCTTTAAATATAATATAACAAAATGCGTTTCTTTTGTACGGAACTTTCTAAAAACTGTCAGGTTGTTACCGCCACGTCCGCTGCTTTTTAAGTGAACCAAACTTCAAATTTCATATCTACACAATGGAACATTTGTACGTAGTATACAGGATTTTTCAAGTTGATGGGCTATTAGAAGTAGGTATATGAATTAGTAGAAGGAATTCAATTCTGAAACTTGGGCTTATTTGATTATTGTTTATGCCGCTTCTTTTAAAAAAATTTTCAAGTTCGATTTATATCCGGTTATACCGGAAGTCGACACCAACTTTGTTATTTTAAATGGAATTGTATATTTTTTACGCTGAATTCGAAAAAAACGTGTAATTCTAAGATAAGTGTGATAGATAACCAACTTGTACCTACACCTATGACGATCGGTTTCTGAGTTAATTTAATTTATAGAAAAAAATCACTACTGCAACCCAAATTATACAAAATACGACTCAGACTGTTGAAATTTTTACTAGTAATACCTAAATATTAGTGCTAACGCCTTGACAAAATTGAACTAAATAATTTATACAGGGCGTTCAAAATAAAAGTTTAAGAACTTCAAATACGAATAACTTCGTTTTTTCAAGTGGCACCTACCGTATTTTATTTTTTCAATCTACTCCTTTTTTTATTCTGTTTCGACTCATAGATACTCCCTAATGTTTTATTTGAAAAATTTTGAGTAATTTAGAATTTTTTAAATATAGAAAATTTCATTAATTTTGACGTAAAAAGAGTGCCTTGAACAATTGACAACTAACGACAGTTAAAGCAAAATCACAGTAAAACCTTTTTTATCGCTTAATTTCCGCTGGGGAGATGTTCGAGACAAATGTTTATAATAAATACTTCAATTGAAGTTTTCGTTTTTGATTATTTTTTTGTAACAGAAATTAATCGAAAATGCAATTTTTGACTTCATTTTGCATTGATTGCCGGTAGTTGTCATTTTTCCAAGCCACATCTTTTTATGCGAAAAATATTAAATTAGCTATTTCAAGTAATAATATAAAATTACTCGAACATTTTCAAATAAAACAATAGGAAGTATCCATATAGATCGAAAAAGGATAAAAAAAGGAATAGATTAAAAATATAAAAAACGGTAGGTGCCATTTGGAAAAACGAGGTTATTCGTGTTTGAAGTTTGTAATCTTTAGAATTTTATTTTGAACGCCCTGTATAAATGATTTAGTTCAATTTTGCCAAGGCGTTAGCACTAATATTCAGCTATTACTAGTAAAAATTTCAACACTCTGAGTCGTACTTTGTGGAAGTTATGATTTTTTTTCTATAAATGGAATTAACTCAGAAACCGATCGTCATAGGTGTACAAGTTGGTTATCAAACTTACCTTAGAATTACACGTTTTATTCGAATTCAGTGTAAAAAATATACCATTCCATTTAAAATAACAAAGTTGGTATCGACTTCCGGTATAACCGGATGTAAATCGAACTTGAAAATATTTTTAAAAGAAGCGGCATAAACAATAACCAAATTAGCCCAAGTTTCAGAATTGAATTCCTTCTACTAATTCATATACTTCTAATAGCCCATCAACTTGAAAAACACTGTATACGTAGTGTAGTGCATGTGGTGTTTTAAATTTTTGCCAACCCAATGAACTGAGGCTTCAAGCACTTTGAAGAAGCTTGAAGCCCTTTTAAAGTAGTTAAAGCCCTTTCAAATTACTTGAAGTTCTCTCTATTCAAATTCCAATAACCATAAGAAAGAGCTGGTTAGTTAATTAGTTAATAAATTTTATTCAAGCCCTTTTCACAAGTACATGCAGTCCTTTTTTGGTTTAATTCTATAGCCCTCCAACGCTTTAAAATTAATTTGTTTTTGATGCAATCTGAAGAATTATAATTGGGACTTTCAAAGCCTGTAACAAGGTAATGGTCAGGGCTTGGAGTCCTTTTGAAGAGAATTTTCTTCAAATCTACTCTTCATTCGGATATGTAACATTACAATTCTACAATTCTTTTCAATTTCGAAATGAAAAAAAAAATAAAAATTGTGTTGATCCCATCCATGCCAACTGTGGAAAGTAATTATACAGGCTTTTGTTTTTTATTTTCAACAATAAACTGTAGGAACGTATTGTTCATCTGAAATAATTGCGTAGGTTTACAGTATAATGCAAATCAAGCCACACTACAATGCTTTCACTTAACGGTAAGTGCTTTGTTAGTGGATTTAAAATGCGATTTCAAATGCTAGTCGACTCTTTAAATATTCAGCTTTGGTTGAAATTAAAAAAGAAAAAATAACAGGATAGGCCTGGGCGATTATTTATAGGTATTTGCCATTAGAAAACAGGATGAAATAAATAGTTTGTAGTTGTAAATTTGTGCCCATTTGATGAAATGATACTTAATATTACAATTTAACTATTGAATGTTTTACTGTTACTTAATTTGAAAATTTCCAATGTTTTCTCTTAATGCTATTTAATATATTTAAGTTACAGGGTTAATAATAGTATTTCTATTTTTTACAGGTCTGTAACTATCGTTGTGTTTGCGTCTCTATATGCAAAATAGTGTTAAAGGTAAGAATTTATAATTTTATTAAAGATGTACATATACGTAAAAGTATTAGTCATGTTTGTGATGAACAACGTTACGCTTTTAAAAAGATTTTAACGTAATTTTTCACGCTCGAAACTTTAGTTTCACGGTTATGGCGTCTGTTTGAATTAATAAAGACTCTTTGCCAGTTTGTTTCCTACAAATTACACAACGCATTTAATAATCGCTTATGGTCATTATCCGTTCTTTTTTGGTAACATGAATTTCACCAAAAAACTTGTCGCTAGATATTAGTCACTTTCAAACGATCGTAAATTTCGTACATACACTTGTGATGAAATCCATTGAACCGGAAAAGATTCTTAGTCATTATCTACACGAGTTTCTTATTTTTATTAGGGTGTCATATCTTAAAAGGAAAACTGCAAAGGACAATACAAATAACATAAGCGCAAGTATTTTTCTTACTGGGTAACATCGATAAAGATAGTAGTATGATTTTATTAACTAACTTGGTTTCCATTACAACAAAAAAACTTACACTTATTCTTAATAACCGTCACACAGTAGCTAAATATTATCTTTCTAAAAACAATAAATAAAAAAAGGCAAACAAGATTCAATTAAGAAAACGGTTAAAACAATTAAAATAATGTGTACTTCAAAAACCTCTCGTAAATCTACCTGTAGATATGTAATAAAAATAAAATGTAAACAACAATTTGTACCAGTGCAAAATAAAATTTTGCAAACATGTTTTCATTTCGCAAACTTTTTAAACCTAAATTCACTATCCACACATTGAAAAAAGTTCATCAAGATGTTATTCCTGGAGTATTTTAGTGATGAGCAAAGCAAGACGAAGACCAAGACTCGGATAGTCTTGGGCTTGGTCTCGGTCTTGTTTACTCAGTCTTAGTCTTGCTCAAATTCGTCTGGTCGTCTCGGTCTTGGCCTTGGCTTTTTAGCAAGACCAAGACCAATTTTGCTCATCACTACACTCCCCACATTCATTTCCCATCCTAAACCTAGCCTTTTTTTTCTGCCAAATACCCACCCCCTGCTACTTTCTCCAAAATATATATAGGTATATCTCTGTTTAATTCCTTCTATTTTACTCTTACCTATTCCCCTACATTCATCTCCATCTTTCTACAATCATCCATATATTTTTGTTTAAACACCAGCCCCTTATTTCATCATATCTGTCTCCTTGTTTCTATCTTCAACGATGTTTTTCTACATAGTTCCCTTCCAATGTCTCTTTCTTTTAATAGATATGTCTAGTTTTCCCTCATAATTAACATCGATAAAGGCATTTTATTTAATTATATTTTTAGGGTTCCGCACCTCAAAAGGAAAAAGCGGAACCCTTATAAGATCACTTTGTTGTCCGTCTGTCAAGGCCCCTTTTCTCAGGAACGCGTGGAGGTATCAAGCTAAAATTTATACCAAATACTTAGGTCTATTTTCCCTTGGAGCTGTGAAAAAATCAAACTTCTAAGCCACAGCAATCAAAAGATACAGCAAATTTTCGAAACAAAACCTACAGGGTACTTCCCGTGAACTCAGAATCTTGAAATTTGGTACGAAGCAACGTCTTATAGCACAGATAAAGGTAAAATTGCGAAAACCGTAAAATTTTAGTTACATCATATAATAAAAATATTTTAAGTAATTTTAAAGTTACTACTCCTTTCCTAATGAACACATAGAGGTATTAAATTGAAATTCATATCAAATACTCAGGTCTATAATACCTTTAAGTTGTAATAAAATCAAACTTCTATGTCAACGCAATCAAAAGAAACAGCAATTTAAGCCGCATATTTTCAAACTCGCAACTACTCGCAAGGGAATCAAAACCTAAAGGGTACTTCCAGTTGATTTAGAATCTTGAAATTAGGCATGAAGCAATGTTTTATAGCACATATAAAGGAAAAATTCCGAAAACCTTAAATATTTAGTTACATCACATATATACAGGTTTGTACGGAACCCTCGGTGCGCGAGTTCGACTCGCACTTGGCCGGTATATTTTTTTTTTCTTACGTTGCAGAATAATAATTCATTTAACTAATAACGCAACGGGAAAAATTATTAAGTACGTATATATTTTTAAGTCAATATTCCAAATGATGTAATAGGAAAATATGTTAATCATGTGTCCTGATATTTCTCATAACGATTTGTAGAGTAGACAAACATTAGCATTAACCATGCCCTTGAAAATTCTATTTCAAGCCATTCTTATCTTAATTTGACCGCTTGATACCAGACTTGGTGTGCTTCTTGTTGTCTGTTTTTACCAGAGGTAGCTATTACAAATGAATTATATCGTATAAAACGGTTACGTCAGCTTTTTGTTGCTTACTCGTACTATTTGTTGTCTACACATTATTTAAATAAATTATTATTATGTTTATACCGACTAAACAAAAAAATTACGTCTATATAAATAGTGCTACACGTGGAGTAATGAAACATTTCTGATCGTTGGGCCTATACAACCCCCAAAAATTAACTTCTCGAACTATTTAATGTTTTTTATTGAACTTTAACTTACGAGACTACTACTGTATGCAGTATGAAGTGTATAATAAACGATAAGATAAACAATTTCAAAAAGTAAAACTACCGTTGCGTTGGTTTATATTTTATTGGTACTTAAGGATTATTATACCTACAGATTATGTATGCACTTCGGCCTTTTTGTTTAAAAGAGGATAAATTTCATTCAGAATTTTATCTTTCGTCTGGTAAACCAGATGTTGTAACTTAAATAGTATCGAGATAAATTTACGCCCATTATTTCGTCCATTTTTCGCGTTTCAAAGTATCAAATGTAGCTAGACTACGTGATAAGAATTGAGTGGCGAATTAACTTTTATGGGTTATTTTAATGCCATGTGTATCTGCAGAATTGTAATTAACTATTTCTATTAGCGATTGTGCGTAATGTTGTTATTTTGAATGCTTCAAAAAAATTAAAATTACATTCTCGATTATTTCCAGAAAATAATATCCTTCGTTGTATGATTATATATGGCTTATAATTAATTTTGACACTTAATCAGTAATTTATAGTAGGATCAGTAATTCCTTTCCACCAATTTTTAAATTTATAAGTCAGCAGGGAAGTGTGTCTCTGTTAAAATTTTCCACAAATTTGACGTATTTATCGAATTTTTGATAGTGCTTAACATATTATCAAAGTTGTAGAAGGCAATTTTGACGCTCGATCAATAATTATTAGCCCGATAAGAAATTACTTGATTGTTTTTCAGTTTTTTGTGGTTTTTCCTTACAACTTTTGTGTTTATGAGAAAATTTCCAAATATGCAAAGTATTGCACTTTTTGAATTTTTACCACCTTCATAACAGTGTTGAATACTTATGATAACAAAGTACTTGAAGTTAATTTTGACATTCACTTAATAACTAAAAATTGACGATTTCTCAATTTTGTTCTTGATTTTTCCATTTCATCAATTTTCATATTTGTAGGTCAACAGTGGAAATCCCCTGCAGTTTTGATGATTACTCATATAAACACATTTTACTGGAAAATTTTTATGTCTGTAAAAATTTTCCACAAATTTGGCAGCGCATTCTACTTCTCGAAGTTATCGAAGTTAATTTTGACATCAGTTAATAGAATCAAAAATTAAGATTTTAATGGTTACCCATTTTTTTGTATGTTTTTAATAATTTTCCATAGTTTTGGCCGGTTGTCCTACTTGTTTTCGAAAATTTTCCCACCCTGCACACAATTTCCATCATCATTACCAACTTTTTCTTTCCTCGTTCACAAACCGCAATTTGCCATGCTTATTACATTTCCCGCGAGCTAATGAACTGTAGGAGCTTCGTGCTTTTTACGTGCATATTGTGTTGCTGCAAATTGATATTTCAAGTCGAAAGTTGTGCAAATGATAAGCTTTACTTATATTGTGACACCTTTCTACGGCCGAGCAGTCAGAACGACAGTTATAGCCATACCTAGACCTATTGCAACCGCAACATTGTATTTTTTTATCGTCTCAGTAATAATGAGTGTTTACTCTGACCGGTCATGCGTTTACAGCGGACTTTTTCATCAAATTGTGCATAATTGTATTTCTATTTTAATTAAATGTAACTGTAGTCGGACTCGTCGCCTCTTTGCATGATAAAAGTGTGTCAGTAAGTAATGGAAAAATTGACGGAGATAAATATATACCTCCTCTTTTGTACTGTCCGTTCTGGTAAGAAATCGCTTTTATTAACGTGGATAATTATTATGAAGGCGTTGTTTTTACGAACTTACTTACTTGAAAATAGTTAATTGCTAAACAACTTGAAATTGCGACTATATTATTGTAAGAAATTAATTAGCGTTGTTGGTAATTGCGTCTATCACATTCCTTCCTACAATTTTATATTATTCGAATATGTACTTAGTGCTGTTTCCTTTTCCTCGCAATATATATTGTAACGAATTTTCTAGTCAAAACTTATTTATTTAACACTATTTATATAACACTTAACACTAACTTAAAACTACTATTTATATGAGAACAATTTCCTTATTTATATAACAATTCATTTATATCACTTTTATCGTTTTGATTCGCGCACTGATGCTTTATCACAACAACTACTGTTCTCCGACCCAAAGACGATCACTTTATATACACCTTTCGAACTTTCTAGATGATTCGAAAAGGAAATCCTGATTATTCCCAAATGATTAATAATAATTAGAATGTCGTCGATGATTCCAGAATTGATGTTGTTACTTGTCGCTGGAGCTTGTAAGTTTACGGTGATAAAAGTCCCGCGCGCGGTGACTACGCCGTAAGCATGTTAGCGATAAGAAGTACATGTACACAAATTGTTATCGCACACACGTTCGGTGTCACTGGTCGCTACAATATAAGAACATAATTCATATTACATACTCTGATCCAGAGCTGGACAAAGCTTTTATTAAGATGACCCTTGGGTACTTAGAGAACTGTAGTCCTTGAAGCTCTAAATACATTTTAAAGTCTAAGGACTTCGTAATACCATAAAGGCTTGAATTGTATCAATGGGGCTATTTTATATTACATACTCTGATCCAGAGCTGGACAAAGCTCGTATTAAGATGGCCCTTAGGTACTTAAAGAACTTTAGTCCTTAAAGCTCCAAATACATTTTAAAATCTAAGGACTTCGTAATACCATAAAGGTTTGAATTGTATCAATGAGGCTTCATATACATGAAAAAGCTTAACGTCCTTTTGATAGTTTTGCCTTGCTTTCGAGCACATTGTAGAGCTTCAAAGTCGTTGAAAGGACTTCAAGCACTTTAAATGGGTTTCGAGCATTTTGAAAATGTTTAAAGTACAAATTACAAAGTGATTTTATTACTAATCGATTTGTTCTAGAAAGGTCTTGAAATTTATTGCTTCTATGGTCTTGAACTTGAAGCATGTTTTGAAACACATAGCCCTAAAGGCTTATTATTTTTGTAATGTAGAATTTGAAACAAGTCCTTTTAAGGTCGTTTGGTCAATGATCCACCCCTTCTACATTCATGCAATAGTTTTTTCTAGTTACGTCTTTCTTTTTGGCATCAATGTGTATGCTTTATGAAATTCATCAATGTTCTGCAGTTAATGATGATGTACCTGTATATACCATATGTAGTTGGTAAAAATCGTGCGGTTTTTTCTTGGTTGTCTTTGTAAAAGAAATGATCTGGGCTCATACCGGATACGTCGTCCGTCGTCGACATCGCCCAGTTATTTCTCAATATGGCGCGTCAAGGATTTCAAGTCCGAGAGCATTTACATGCGAACAGCCCAGCTCTCTGAAGTGAATGCAAGGAATTATTGCATTTCCAGTTCGAGAGAGCCATCCTGATGATGACGGGCGATGATGGTCGTCAGAAAAAATTAGCGCCTCTGCATTTTACAGTCGCTTGTTTGTTTTGCTTGTTACTTACTCATCGAAAAGTAAAAGTGAAATTTTCAGAACAAGTTGTATAATAATCGCTTTCGAGGATATTATTTATGTATTTTTTTGGGTTTAACGAATTATATCAGTATTGACCATTTGAGAAAATTTGTTGGTAATGTCGCGTTTACTGTCTCATTTTGAAAATTTACAAATGTTTTTGTAAATAAATAAAGAATGTACCTACTTATCGGTAATCAATTTTTTATCAAATTCTTTGTGTAACAGTACTCTGAAAAATGCTATAATGTCTCGAAATATTGTGCATTTCCCAAATGAATTAATGTTGATTTGTTTATTAATTAATAATTATCATTGAATCTATTGCCCATAGCCATATAATATTTTTTATTCTTCTGGTAAATGTTCCTCTGATGGATAAATAGTGACTGTTGACAGATTGAATACGAGTGCATTGTTTATAAAGATTTTGAGAACTTCTGCTGTATTGATGTAAAATAAAATTATTACGTATGCATTCATGATAACTCGCGATTGCTTCTATTGTAGTTTAAGAGAATAGCAGGCAGGTAATTAATTATTAATGTCGAGGGCATTAAGGAGTGCAATTTACATTTATATCCAGCGTTAAAATTCTTCCCAGTCTGTCGTTAGTCGTTACAACAATTGTTCTTTTTTACGAAACAACAACGGTTTATAGATTACAAAACAATAGAATTAAACGTACTTACAACTCGTTTTCTGAGAATATCGCATCGTAGGTACATCGTCTTCTCATTATTTTATTGTTAAAATCATTTTTTCCCGTTTACTTATGTCATCCATTGTAACTATTATTACGGGAATGACCGCGACAAAATATGAAATCAAGATTACTAAATAGTTACGTCTTGTTGGTCGTTTGTTTAAACGTTTTATTTTTACAAACAAAAGGATAATGGGCAATTTATTTTGACCTTCGTTCAAAAATGACCTAAATTGTATTGTCTGTTTGTTTCATGCCAGAAAATGGCCTAAGAAAAATAACACTGACGCAAACGGAACAAAATATAATTTTATTGGAGTGGGCGAAGCGCAAACCATATACTTAAAACTTACTAAAAAATAATAACTTAGTTATTAGCTTAAACGTTTCTTAAACGATTTTTATTGTCACAGACTTCTGTCTATTACTAAATCAAGAAATTCATATTAGAAGTCTTTCAAGAAAGTCTACTAAGAATATGTAGCTGTTGTTTATGTAGATATTATTTGCAATTTTTTGTTTAATTTGGACTATTAACTTTAAGTAAATTTGATAGAAGAAATTGTTGAAAGTTAATGCTGTTAGTTAATTTTTTTAATAGAGAACAAAAACACTTTCACTAATTACCTATGATGGAGGTATTCACGATCCATTTCAGCGTATTTTCGCAACATAAAAAGATGCAATTAAGCGTTAGAAAGTAAATGAGTACAATTATTATTGTTTACTTATTTTGTACAGGCAACAAAGTAGCTACTGAAAAAATAGCACTAATATAACAAACCGCTCTCTCGTGTGGCAGAGGTTTAATTTAGTAGCTTGACCACTTACTGCTATTATAAATACTTCTATATGTAGATATATTCATTTTTATAAACGTTTTTCTTGAAAGTATAGCTTGAATTTTGTCGAGAATAAAAGTTTGAGATTGCTATAAAGTTTCATTTATGTCGTTGGAAAAAATGCTAACCACCTAAATCATAAACTTCTATTAACTTTGGCATTTTTAAAATTTCATAGATTTTCCTCTACTATAACTCGCAAATAAAATTGTTGTAAAAGGAGAGATTGGTATGTCTACAATTACAGATATAAAATTATTTAATTGTCGCGGCAACTTCAAACAGGTCAAATTGCGAAAGCTGCACATATGTACACATAGAAGTTGCTATTTCACACCCACCAGCGTTTTATTATCTAATTGTAGTTTAAATAATTAATTTAATGGTAGGTATGTGCCCCACTCTTGTTCTGTCGAAAAGTTTTGAAAGGAAGGTTGGTAACTTACAGTGTTTATTAGATACATGCGTGTAATATCAGAAAATACAACAGACAGAATACAGTCTTTTACAATGAGTGTACTTGAAAAATTTGTCTGATTAGTCATTAATAGGAAAAGTCGCATTAAAATGTTGTTAATGAATATATATTTTTACGTATTGTCGATGTATGACGTGACTTTTTTATTTAAGTTGTCGGCAGTGGCGGATTTACACATTTGCCGCCCGTAGGCTATTCAAAATTTGCCGCCCCTACTGACACCTGCAATTCTATACCCTAATTTACAATCAATTTTTTGTCAATGAAATTGCAACTTTATGATTGTATTATATTTTTATCAGACTAATCAACAAATATTGATACGAATTCATAAGGATTAAAAATGTAAGAATGTTAAGAAGAACTTTCGTTGAATGGATATTTACAGCTTTTATTCATTACAATATTATCATTATTGTTTTTTATATATATTTATCATCGTTCTAAGAAATGTATAATATTTATTTATTTATTTATTTATTTATTTATTAATTAAACTAACGGGATGAACCCTTTACAAAATAACTTAATAATAGAAAATACAAAAGGCGCTGGAGCAGCAACATAATAGTAAATGTAGAGAATTGTAATTATAAGGTAAAGTGAATTAAACAAAAGTAGTTAATAGTAGTTGAGGAGAACTAAAGCAAAAAGAACTTTTAGAAATAAAGTTAAAATTATGATAATTATTAATAGTTAGTAATAAGACGAACTTAATAAAATCTGTGAAATATAGATTTCACAGATGATTTAAAAATGGGTAGTGATGGAGAGGACCTGACGGTTACGGACAGGCTATTCCAGCCTCTGGTAAGTCGCGCGAAAGTGGAATAGTACATGAGGTCCGTGGCATGCCTGCGTTCAACCAATTTACCGGGATCACGGAAGTTGTATAGGTCAGCCCTGGGGCTGAATTCTACACTGAACGGTAAGGAGTAAGCAAGGCCATTCATGATTTTATATGCTGCAATCATGTCACCCACCTCATGTATGGACTTGATAGTATGTACACTAAAGCGCTTAGAGATGGGCGAGTAATTATGGCTAGTCCACGGCATTGTCTCACCTAGTCTTGATGACAGAAATCGAAGAAATCTTCGTTGTATACTCTCAAGCTGGTCAATCCTGTAGCCAAGAAAAGGAGACCATACTGGAGAGTTGTAGGTCAGTATGGGCATGACTAGTGCTCGGAAAAGATACAGGATAGCCGCGGACGAGCCAAAACCACTCGCGGTTCTCTTAATGAAGCCAAGAGTCTTGCTCGCTCTGGCAACGACCCAATCGACGTGTTGATTGAAGGTCAGACCATCGTCAAAGAGTACGCCGAGGTCACGCACGACATCTGTTCTTATAATTGGACAGTTGTTGATTTTATAGGTAAAGACGTTTTCGCGTGCACCAAAGGCAACAAATTTGCTTTTTAAAGGGTTGATAGATAGTCCACAACTATCCGTCCATGAGGTTACTAAGGAAAGGTCGCGTTGTAGGTCCTCGCAGTCGTACGCCGAGCCGATAGGCTTATACAACTTAATGTCATCCGCATAGAGGTCGATATATGAATTCATAGGGACATCTGCGACACCATTGACGAATACGAGGAACAAGAGCGGGCCGATATGAGAGCCTTGCGGCACTCCGGACTTGGCATCATAAGAACTAGAAACTGAACCTAAGGAACGCACTGACTGCATTCTATGACTAGTATAAGATTCAATCCACGCCAAAGCCCCGCCTCGAACGCCTATGTTGTATAGTCTGTCTGAAAGTAAGCATAAGTCGACACTATCAAATGCCTTAGATAGATCAAGGTAAATTGTATCGAGCCTGCGGCCAGACTCAACGGTACGCAGCGCCACGCTTAAGAAAGACATGTTGCTTGAGAGAGCCGACCTTCCACGTATGAACCCATGCTGTCGTGCGGTAATGAGATCGCTGAGTACTGAAGTCAGTTTGTCAGTGACCAGTGAGTCGAGCAATTTTGGAATGCAACTTATAATCGAGATAGGCCTATAGTTACGAACAGACGACCTATCACCATCTTTAAATATTGGAGTAATGAATGAGTGCTTCCAAAGTGTTGGAACAACACTCGTGGTCAGAGAGAGATTAAATAATGCTAACAAGGGTCGAGCAATGGAAGGGCAGCAACCCTTCACAATGGTAGAAGGAATCGAATCCGGACCAATACTATTCCCGGAGCTCAAGGAGTCAATCGCCTTTACAACGTCAGCCAGTGTGACCCTGATTTCGCTTAGGATACATGGTGATGACTCCACACGAGGCTCATTCAGACCGGACACAGAGAAAACTGAAGAAAAATAACAAGCAAATAAATTGACAATGTCCTGTCCCGAGCTGACCGTAGAGCCATCAAGATGCATAGACGATGGAAGGCCTCTGGTCTTTTTATTATTATTAACGAATACGAAAAAAGATTTAAGATTTGATGGGATGTTGTCTTCAACTTGGCGAATATATTTATCATAGCAATTTCTTGCATCCCGTTTACACCGTGTTCGTAAGTGTTGGAACGCTATGTAATCATCAAGAAGACCAGTACACTTCCACCGTCTGTGAGCGCACTTTTTCTCGATAGTCAGCCTGCGCAGGTCGGCACTATACCATCGAGGAAAGCCGCCAGAGCGAACAATACGTAGTGGCACATGTTTTTTCATTAATTTATACATAACATCATAAAATCTGATAGTACAAATTTCAACATCGGGGTGATTGAGGACGTCATCCCATGGAACACCATCTAGCTCTAAACAAAGACCATCAAAATTCGTTTGATGGAAATCGTACTGTTTAGTTTTAAAATAAACACAGGAATTACTCAAGTTACTCAATGAAAAGAATCGAGCAGGATGGTATTCGTCTTGTGGGACAATGCACTCATCGGAATCAAGTAAAGAAACAGCAAGAGAATCCGAGGCAAACAAAAGATCTAATGTGTATTTTTTGTTTGTTGCGATGGGAAAGCACTGCTTTAGGTTTAATAAGGACACTACACTATTCACATAGTTAGCTATTGAAGACAGATCCGGGTTCAAATAACCAGTTGTGTCGATGCGATCGACGGAATCCATCCTCCAAATAATCTTGGGTATATTATAATCACCAATAAGCAAGATGGGGCACCCAACGTTGCTCTCGGAAATTGAAACTGCTTGTTCAAAATGTTCCTGGTAAATTTCAAGCTTTGATGTAGGTGGAATGTAGGCAGCTCCAATGAAGAGTTTGATGTTGTTGAGAGAAAGTGAGATGAAGAGATGCTCGCATTTGTTCTTGACGATACGATATGGAGCAGGTCTTAAGTGCTCCTTGGCAGCAATCAATACTCCACCCCCTCTCCTCGCCTCGGTGTTGATAGAGTCTCGATCACATCTAAAAAGGTGGTAGTTGTTTAGGTTAATCTCACTATTTAGAACATCTGTAGTAAGCCAGGTCTCCGTTAAAATAATAATGTCTGGATTATAGGTAAAAGTATTAAGGTTGCAGTGGAAATCTCTCAACTTGTTTACTATGCTTCTGGTATTTTGGTAGAACAAGACTGGTGGATTAAACAGTTCATCCCAAGCTATTCGTTTCCCGATGTATCCATATGAGAATTCTCGTTACCAGTGAGTGTGTGTTTAGGCACTATGACTGGTTCACCGTTGACATATCTAATAATAATATCTTTTTCACCCTTCTTCAATCTATCCTTAAGTTCGCTGACTGTTTCTTTCCATAATTGTCTCTCCTCCTTGGTCTTGTCAAGGCTTATTTTACATTTCTCGTACTCAGCCTTCAGTTTTCCTCTGTTTCTCAATACAAGGTGCGGATCATTGGGTGAGGCAAGAGAAACCAAAAGGGGACGGGTAGTGGTTTGTGATTCTTTGCCTAGTCTACGATATGTGATGTGAGAGAGATCCAATGGGAGGTGACCCAGCATGTCTTTAATAGTGATCAGATCAGATCTGGCATCCCGACTCTCCTGTAGGTCGAAGATCACTATATTATTAGCTCTCTGTAGTCTACTGACGGCCTCCCTGGTAATTTGATTTTTTGTAGACTTAATCAGAGCGTCATCAGCAGTTTTGAAAATCGTCACCTTATCTCTGACTCCCTCGACTTCAGTGTGTAAGTTGTCAAGATCAATTTTCAAAGCATCAACATCACTACGTAAAAGCTTCAGATCTCTACATGTTACCTCAAGTGCCTCTATTTTTGAATGTAAAGAGCTCAGACCATCAGCACAGCAAACTCGTCCCTGTTCATGGCAGGTCTTGCACTTATAAACCATGAATGGTTTAGACTTCAGTTCTATGACTTTGATCTCCGAAGAGGTCAAGCCGGAGCACTCCTTATCCGCATGAAAGAGAGAGTTGCAAGTCACGCAAGGCAATATAATGCCCTTATAGCCTGAAAAAGGCTTGGAGCAAGCAACACACGTTGACATTAAGGATGTAACGCGTGAAGAAAGTGAGGTTAATAACTGATCAGCGATGAATACTCAAGAGCAAGACGAAATCAACTGCAGTCTTATCGGAAGAAAAAAACAATGATGCAAAAATAAAATCTGAATATGTTCACACAGATCTCCCCAAAAGGAAACTCGTAAAGTAAACAAAAGAAAACAATTGGTATTACACTAAACTGTATGTCAGCTGGGCAGCACCATAGATATAATATTTATGAAATTTTTTACGTGTAAATTTATTAAATTTTTATTCTACACTCAAACAGGTTGTTAATATCATCAGAAATATCAATAGAAAAGTATTAATTTTAACATATATATATCTATATAATATTTATTATTGTTATTTTTAAGCAAATTTTTTTCGGATCCCATTTCTCTTCGAATAGATATATTTAAGTGGTGAAACATATTACACATTAATTGAATAGTGTGGGTGGACCTGAAGAAAAAATTATGGCAATAATTAATTTAAAAAATAGGTAAAAATACTAAATTTAAAATGTAATAAGTACTTAAACGCTATTGGAATATTTTAAAAATTCAAAATCACAATAGTATATTTTATAAATAAGCGTTTAGTAATTTTTTATATACATACGTTAGTGTATTCAGTATATTGCATATAGCACTAAAATATTGTAATTTTTGTTGATTTTTTGAGCCTCGTATTTTTCCGTGTATAAGATATATTTTTTTAATTTCTGTAAGACAAAAAAATTTTTGAGCAGTTTGCCGCCCCCTAAAATCTGCCGTCCTAGGCTCTAGCCTATTCAGCCTGATGGTAAATCCGCCACTGGTTGTCGGTTCTTTTTGAAATTGCTGACGGAATATTCCCTAAATAAATAACGCAATTGTAATTTAGTTCGTTTACAATCTATATTGACTGGCAACTGTTTATATGTAGTTGAGTAATTTTCTTTAAAATTTAGTACGAAAAGACGACATAAACGAAGTGAACAATATTTCCTTATGTTACTTTACAACATTAAAATTTCAATAAAAACGAAACTATGGGCCCAAATATAGTCAAATAACAAAAATTAATTAATCGACCAATGATATAATAAATCATTAATACTGCTTAGATACTTATTAAAAGATGATTATTTTACACATATTTAATTAATTTTAATAAATGTAGGTCAAGAATAATGTAATCATTAATGTTAGTGCTTAATGCTTTACATGCACTCAAATAGTTTAAAAAGGGAGAATTATTTATTAATTGTAAATTAACCGTGTGAATTTGCTTTCTACAAATACTAATTGCATTCTAGAAGTGTGCTGTCTGCATTTTTCTATTAACCACGTAATTAATAATTTATAACATAACATACAAATATAATTAAATTTTCATGTTTTAAGTAAGTTTTTAAATTACAACTCATCAGAACTCATCTATTTTCATTGGTTAATTGAATAGATAATAACGTAAACTTATTAAAATATATTTTTAAATTATTTATTGATACTGAAAGACCAGAACTTTAATTTTCTGTATTAAATTTCAACTCTTTTTGTTAAGTAGGTAGGTACCTAATACTTAATAAGTATGCAACAACATGCATTTGCGTCGATTAATTGTTTGAAAATACATTACTAAGCCAGGTTAATAAATACATATGGATTACTTAAAGGGTATTGGCACACTTCATGTCGGAAATATTGGTGACATACAATTTCTTATTACTATGGCTCTTAGACCACAGAAAACCTATAAGAACAAGGTTATAATCATGGGTAAAGAACAATAGAATAAAATAATTGAGGAGGCACTTATTTTAATAAGTGAGTGCAGGTTTATTAATTAAATGCTGATTTTTTTCGATAAATAATTTTTGGAGTTTTATAACAATTCATTAAATTAATTTAGGCACTTTTCCCAAACCATTTCTGGAACCTTCTGTAGTTAAATATTATGGGACATTTTAGCTATAAAAATAACTTCCTAGTTCAATCTGCAGTCCATTCTTCTGGTAGAGGTACTTCAAAATCTCATGAACATTTATCTTGAGATGGGCAGAAATATAACTCGTCCTGTTGTATGAAACTATTTTTTTAAACTATTTAAAGTACCTGTAGTGAAACTATTAAAATTAAAGTTAAGTAAATTAATTTGAACACCATTTCCAAATCTTTAATGGAGCCTCCTGTAGGTAAACGTGATGGGACGTTTTGGTTATAAGAAGAAATTTCTAGTTCAACCTTCGGTCCATTCTTCTGGTAGAGGTATTTCAAAATCTCATGAACATTTATCTTGAGATGGGCAGAAATATAACTCGTCCTGTTGTATGAAACTATTTTTTTAACTATTTAAAGTACCTGTAGTGAAACTATTAAAATTAAAGTTAAGTAAATTAATTTGAACACCATTTCCAAATCTTTAATGGAGCCTCCTGTAGGTAAACGTGATGGGACGTTTTGGTTATAAGAAGAAATTTCTAGTTCAACCTTCGGTCCATTCTTCTGGTAGAGGTATTTCAAAATCTCATGAACATTTATCTTGAGATGGGCAGAAATATAACTCGTCCTGTTGTATGAAACTATTTTTTTAACTATTTAAAGTACCTGTAGTGAAACTATTAAAATTAAAGTTAAGTAAATTAATTTGAACACCATTTCCAAATCTTTAATGGAGCCTCCTGTAGGTAAACGTGATGGGACGTTTTGGTTATAAGAAGAAATTTCTAGTTCAACCTTCGGTCCATTCTTCTGGTAGAGGTATTTCAAAATCTCATGAACATTTATCTTGAGATGGGCAGGAATATAACTCGTCCTGTTGTGTGATGCTTTTTTCTTAACTATTTAAAGTACCTCTAGTTAAACTATTTAAAGTAAAGTTAAGTAAATTAATTTGAACACCATTCCCAAATCTTTAATGGAGCCTCCTGTAGGTAAACGTGATGGGACGTTTTGGTTATAAGAAGAAATTTCTAGTTCAACCTTCGGTCCATTCTTCTGGTAGAGGTATTTCAAAATCTCATGAACATTTATCTTGAGATGGGCAGAAATATAACTCGTCCTGTTGTATGAAACTATTTTTTTAACTATTTAAAGTACCTGTAGTGAAACTATTAAAATTAAAGTTAAGTAAATTAATTTGAACACCATTTCCAAATCTTTAATGGAGCCTCCTGTAGGTAAACGTGATGGGACGTTTTGGTTATAAGAAGAAATTTCTAGTTCAACCTTCGGTCCATTCTTCTGGTAGAGGTATTTCAAAATCTCATGAACATTTATCTTGAGATGGGCAGAAATATAACTCGTCCTGTTGTATGAAACTATTTTTTTAACTATTTAAAGTACCTGTAGTGAAACTATTAAAATTAAAGTTAAGTAAATTAATTTGAACACCATTTCCAAATCTTTAATGGAGCCTCCTGCAGGTAAACGTGATGGGACATTTTGGTTATAAGAAGAAATTTCTAGTTCAATCTGCAGTCCATTCTTCTGGTAGAGGTATTTCAAAATCTCATGAACATTTATCTTGAGATGGGCAGAAATATAACTCGTCCTGTTGTATGAAACTATTTTTTTAACTATTTAAAGTACCTGTAGTGAAACTATTAAAAGTAAAGTTAAGTAAATTAATTTGAACACCATTTCCAAATCTTTAATGGAGCCTCCTGCAGGTAAACGTGATGGGACATTTTGGTTATAAGAAGAAATTTCTAGTTCAATCTGCAGTCCATTCTTCTGGTAGAGGTATTTCAAAATCTCATGAACATTGATCTTGATATGCGCAGGAATATAACTCGTCCTGTTGTGTAATGCTATTTTCTTAACTATTTAAAGTACCTGTAGTGAAACTATTAAAAGTAAAGTTAAGTAAATTAATTTGAACACCATTTCCAAATCTTTAATGGAGCCTCCTGCAGGTAAACGTGATGGGACATTTTGGTTATAAGAAGAAATTTCTAGTTCAATCTGCAGTCCATTCTTCTGGTAGAGGTATTTCAAAATCTCATGAACATTTATCTTGAGATGGGCAGGAATATAACTCGTCCTGTTGTGTGATGCTATTTTCTTAACTATTTAAAGTACCTCTGGTGAAATTATTTGAAGTACATACCTCTAGGGAAACGATAAAAACATGCTTTCGAAACAGGTCATCTGTTGGATTGGATCGAAATGAGTAGAATCTATCGTATTTATTTTTTCTTCGTGCAGATACATGACATTATTGCAAATACATTTATAATAAATAATTTGTTTAGTCACAGCATCTCCACACACCGTTTTCTACTAATTTACGTAGGTAGACTTTTCCATCTGTTCCATCTTCCGTTATTATAATATTAACGAGACACTTTTTATTTCGACAACCACTGCGAAAGCAAAATAACAGTTACGATCGATTCGAATTATTAAACAAGTTTTGTGTGTTAGTGGCACAATCGACGTAAAATCAATTAGGTGACACAAGCAAACAAGTGCATCGTGAATAGCAACTTATGTACCTATGTATAATACATAAAGTAGCAATCCATAACAAATAAAGTAGATAATGTTAGGGAGAATAGCAACAATTATTCTGATTTTATTTCCCTTTCCGCTTTGTTAAATGAATTGAAATATTGTTTAATTTAAACCTGAAATACATGCCAAAATTTCTTTTTTATATGTATGTATGTGTTATAAATATAAACTTTGGTAGTGCTTTTTGTTTTTAATGTGGGTACTTATGTAATTAAATTCACGGAATTAATCTTCCACGAAAAGACACAAAATTTATTCAGTACATTACATATTCTTTGAAACTGTTTTATGTCGCCAGAATACCAATAACAATTTTGTAACAAAAAATATCTTGTACGTTTTCTGAATAAATAACTGATAATGTAATTGAAATATTTATGGCACAAGTACCTACTGTTCCTAATATTTTTACCTGATGGATCGAATTTATTATCAAAATATTATCTTTTACATATGATTTTGTAACAGAGTTCAAGGCTCAACTTGAAATTATCTGTTACTCCTATTTACAAGGGTTGTATCTGACATATAAATATTTTTTATGAGAAAAGACCAGCAGTTTATATTTTTCTATGCATTTATTTCTACTTTTTAATTCACTTTCTTTTGTTGCAGTGTAAAGTGTTAGTGTTTTGGAAAATCTGTGTCGATAAACGTATCTAAGCTTCGAAAATCCAAAATGGGTGAGTCAGTAAAACTTAATTCATTAATTTTTTTTTTAATTTAAGATATTTTAAGTCGCATTAACAGCTAGGTCATGAGCGACTATACATGATTACATATTACTATTATTAGTAAACGGTAAAACTTAATCTTTTGTTATAATTTATCATACATTTGGGTTTCTTGTAAAAATTTTAGTACATTTTTGTATAGTTCTGGGTTATTCAGATTTTCTTTAAATGACATAGAGAGGTTGTATTTCCTTCTTTGATTACTCAATCCTGGGCAGTTTGTGATGATGTGTTCTACTGATTGGAGAGTATCGGTGTTACATTTTGTGCATAACGGGGGCAGCTCGTTCTTCATTAAATGAACATGAGTTAAATTGGTATGGCCAATCCTTACGTTTGAGATCAGTGGCAAAGAATTTTTTGAAGACAACGTCTCTGACTTGTCGTAGCTTTTTTGGCGGATTTTTGTGCCAATCACTATTCCATGTTGTAATGATGAGATTCTTGATGGCTCTTTTGGCTTCTGATTTAGTTAGGGGGACTATTTCAGAAGTTATTAGATCTGTAGCACCTTTTTTCGTTAGTTCATCTGCTTTATCGTTTCCGCGAATACCAGTATGGGATGGTATCCAAGCTAATATGATTTCTTTACTTAGGTCTTCAGCTTTTAACAGTTCATGTGTGATGTCTTTTATTTGTTGATTTGATTTTATATATATATATAGGGTTCTGGAGAGCTTTTAGTACGCTTAGTGAGTCGGTTAAAATTAAGGAAGATTCTACCTTTTCAGTGTTTATTAATTCTATAGCCTTCAAGCTTCACATGAAAAAATTGAGCACTTAGTTGGTAATTTGAAGTATTTTTCAATTTCTCCCATTACTATAGCACAACCTGCTCCCTCCTCAGTTTTGGAGCCATCAGTGAAGATGTTTCTAGATCGTTGATACTGGTCACAAAATTCTAGAAATAAATCTTTCGCTACAGACACTGTAAATGGGTCGTTTTTTGATATATGTTGAGTTAATTTAAGGTTGATTTTTAGTGGTGGACATGTCCATGGTGGTATGGGATCCAGTGCTCTTTCTCTTATTTGAATTGGAGAGAGATTAGTCATTTCTTGGTATTTTTTGATTCTTATATGCAGTGGCTTGGAATTCTTTTATTATTATATTTGTTTGTTTCATTAAATTTGTGTGCACTAATAATTAATATCGTTGCAATATTTTTTAAAAGTGTTAACTTTTAAGTTCCACTTTTTCCTATCTGGGAAACGCTGTAATAATGATCGAAATTTAGATTCAAACGCTAAATATTAATAATAATCATTGGATGTTTCTAGAAATAACAGTGACAATAGAATAGGATCTTACAATGCTACATAGGTACATTCTTGTTCGTGTATATGTAATGTAGGTTCTACATGGTTCTCGTTATTTACGTATTTCATTTTAAGAAGATTTTTTACATGAGAATTTTGCTTTGCGTACGCCTCCCAGTTGAGGTCAGATTTTATCAAGAAAGAAGTTATAACGGGAAAATGCTGTTTTGTAACTCTGTTCGGTGTATGTGTTAAAGTACATACGTACATACATTCCCTGGTACGTTCGTTCGTAAAAAATGTCTGTATTTTTTTTTAAACTGAATGCCAAGCCTTTAATCACGAACTGTTTAAATAAATAGTTGTTTTGCTGTCATACATTCAGTGTCCATATAATAAAATTAACTAACTACCTATAGGTAGGTTTAACATTTACGTGTTTAACAGGAAATGCAAAAGTCGCTTACTATTAGAAATTAAACGTATCTGTATCTGCTGTAATAACTAAAACAAGGCTGCTTTAAAAATAATGGCAATATTGTTTTTAGTAATACCTAAGCTAGCTAATAAGTATCAGTATTTATTTTGAACTTCAGTGCAAAAACAGCATTTATTACTATCTACTTATAGGTAAAAACTTATCTGCTTGAATGCTACAACCTAATATGTCAAGGTTTTTGGTTTATAAAAATTTTAATGAAGGAACACATGATTTTAGATTTAGTTATTCGATTATGAAAGCTTGATATTGTTTGGTCTCATTGGAACCATTCACCACGGCGTTTGTTGATTTAGAAAATTATATATTTGATTAATACCCAAAACCAATAGGAAAAAAAGTTAATGTTAAAAATTAAAACACAAAAACAGTTTCAAATAAATTAATCGCATTCACAACAATATCGTTTCGCCACACAGTGGCATCCATCATCAGGTAATGAGTTTACAAACTTCGACTAAAACTACGACTATTTATAGATACTAAATAGGTGGGTGGGGGTAATTGTTTAGTTTGCTAAAATTAATATTGAGTAATGGGGAACTATTGCCTTCTATTTGATCATTTCAAATCTTTCCTTTTTTAAAATATCTATTTATTTCTAGTTGTTCTAGTAAGTTTAACATGAAACCCCAGTGGCGGATTTACACATTTGCCGCCCGTAGGCTATTCAAAATTTGCCGCCCCTACTGACACCTGCAATTCTATACCCTAATTCACAATCAATTTTTTGTCAATTAAATTTCAACTTTATGATTGTATTATATTTTTATCAGACTAATCAACAAATATTGATACGAATTCATTAGGATTAAAAATGTAAGAATGTTAAGAAGAACTTTCATTGAATGGATATTTAAAGCTTTTATTTATTACAATATTATCATTATTGTTTTTTTTTTATTATTATCATTCTAAGAAATGTATAATATTTATGAAATTCTGTGCTACAATATGCAATTCTTTACGTGTAAATTTATTAAATTTTTATTCTACACTCAAACAGGTTGTTAATATCATCAGAAATATCAATAGAAAAGTATTAATTGTCCACGTATATATCTATATAATATTTGTTATTGTTATTTTTAAGCAATTTGTTTTTCGGATCCCATTTCTCTTCGAATAGATATATTTAAGTGGTGAAACATATTACACATTAATTGAATAGTGTGGGTGGACCTGAAGAAAAAATTATGGCAATAATTAATTTAAAAAATAGGTAAAAATACTAAATTTAAAATGTAATACTTAAACGCCATTGGATCATTTAAAAAATTCAAAATCACAATAGTATATTTTATAAATAAGCGTTTAGTAATTTTTCATATACAGACGTTAGTGTATTCAGTATACTGTTTAGCACTAAAATATTGTAATTTTTGTTGATTTTGTGAGCCTCGTTTCCGTGTATAAAATAATAATTGTTTTTATTTCTGTAAGACAAAAAAATTTTTAAGGAAAGTTTGCCGCCTCCTAAAATCTGCCGCCCTAGGCTCTAGCCTATTCAGCCACTGTGAAATCCTTATTTTGCCTACGTAAAATTTTATAATCTGAATTAAAGTTATGATTATTGTCTAACAAATAATGTTTAGCATAGGTAGAGTCTACTTTTTTATTGTTAAAACTTTTAAGATGTTCGTTTATGCGGGTCTCAAACATTCTGCCTGTCTGTCCTATCTACACTTTAGAGCAATCTTTACAATTTAATAAATAAACTCCTGAACAGGAATGTTTAGGGAAAAAAATCGTTATATGCGAACTGACGCTATAAACGGAATTGTTATGAATTATACTTAAAGGTAGCAGTAAAGTTCTTTAGTTCCTTTTAGTGACAAAAGGCTAGTAAAGTTTAACATTTCCCTACACTAACTAACTTTATTTATTGTCCTTTGCATTTTGGCCGTTTTATTTGACCATTAAAGTGTAGCCTTTTATGCGTGTCGTCTGTCTCTCACCCTTCGAAAATCTCGTGGAATATAGAAGTCAATCTACTTAGCACTTCCTGTAATTATAAACTTCCTGTGGACTTGTTATTGTTCGTGAGTAGTGAGAGGTGTTGGTTCGTAGCCGAAGACCACGGAACTGCACATACACATGCGTGTATGTACGTATGTAATGTAAAATGAGTACCTACGAAAGTATATAATAATATGTAGATGCCGATTGAACCGTCTCATTAAACAGACCGTCACAAGTTGTATAAAACGCTACCAGAAACCTTTCAAGAACAGTTTAGCAGGTTTGCCATTGCCTTTCTGAATATAAAAGTAAAGCATTTTGAAAAATTTCAAGTTTCTATGAAATATTCTGTGCCAATGTCAAAGGTATTTTAAATTGGGAAAATAAATGACACAGTATCAATCCTTTTTAAAATTTTCAATCCAAAAGGATCAGGTAATGAAGTATTTTTAAAAAAGTTCTCCAAATATTTATTTTGCCGACACTTCCTTTATTATCTTTTTTGTTTGACAATTTCCTTTTTAATTAATTTGTTATAAAGGTATTTTTCCTTGGGTCAATAAGATTGTGTACAACAGTACCCGTTTTGCATGTCATGTAATGTCGATTCACAGATAATGTTTTGTTATTGAGTCATTTCTGTCACTACGTTTATTTCACGACAATCAGGTAATTAATTATTATTGTAGGCGTGCTGATTCATTTTTTAAAGGTCACATCAATTAAGTGCCCCTTCTCGAATGTACCTACATACGTAGTGTTAGGTATTACCTGTCTGATCTATAAAATGAAACTGAATATTTTCAGATAAGATTGTTATTATTGTTTTCATTCCAGAAGAAAGCGATTGTATAACACCCACAATTTTTTTAATGTATAATTCAATTGGGTTTCATACAGTCGTATGATATAATACAATGTTCACATGGTATTGTGTGAAATTTTTATTGGCTGATTGAAAAAATAGTCACGAATTAGATTTTTTTATATGTTGAGATCCTGCTTGTTTTATGAAACTAATAAATATCAGACCTAAGACATCCTAGAATCAAACTCGAAGCTATTATTATTAAAAAAACTTTTAGTTTACCATTAGTTTTAGATTTTAGAGTTACTTTAGAGACTTATTAATTATCTAAAATTAATTCCACGACGTTGCCACTTGTCAGTATCATTAAAAGTTAGACCAAAAGTTTTCAAATCACTTTAGGATACAAAAGCATTCCATATTTAAACAGAAATTGATGGATTTTTTCAATTTTACAAGAATATCCCAAATAGTTTCGAAATCTTTTTAGAAAACAGAATTACCAAATTAATGAATGAATTGAAAGCGAGTTTTTGTACGAATACATAGGACAAACCAAACGTGCCCTTTCAACTAGATTAAAGGAGCATATTTATCATTGTATTGTACATTGAGTTTCTAAAATGTGTCGTTCAACAAATTTTTAATAGAAATCACATCGTTATATACTCAAAGAACTTCGACAAAACTAGCAGCAATACCCGGCGTTGCTCGGGTAAGAATATATTACACGTTTGATGAAACATTCTAGAATATTCGCGAATTTAGAACTATCCAGAACATCCCCTAATGATTCAAAACATTCTCTAACTTTTTTTAACATTCTGAAACATTCTTGAATGATCTTCAAGATTCTGGAACATTCTTGAACATTGCCAAATCATTCTGAAATGTTATAATAAAACATTCTTTTACTTCTTAGAAAATATTTGAACTGCCTGTAACATTCTACAAAAATCTGCTTCATTCTCATCCCTATTCCGTGCTGTTTGCTGGGTGAGTAGTGACATAAGTAGACGCCTGGCGGTGATGACTAATCGATTGATATAATAATTGATCAGTTATCGACCACTGAGAGTTGAAGATTATTACATTACTAATATAGCTATTAAAAAATGGCGGTTGGTGGTAGAAGGGTAAAAATTAAGGGTTATATGTATTTTTTAATGCCAAATCATAAAAAAATAAGAATAAAAAATTTTGTCCAAAAAGTTAGGGGTGGACAACTCTTATCACTTAGGGGTATGAAAAATAGATAGTTCCCGATTCTCAGACGTATTGAATATGCATATAAAATTTCATAAAAATCGGTCAAGACGTTTCGGAGGAGTATGGTAACTAACATTGTGACACTAGAATTTTATATATTAGATTTATACGTTCTTCTTGCAGTTCGAAACTTGAAAGTTCTGAAAGCTTTTACTTAAAAAACACATTATTTAAGATTCACCTTTTATGAATACCTCATAAATATTGGATATCGAATCTTCTTATATAGGTAATTTTTGAATTGCCTATTTATAGACGAAAAAAAATATCGAAATCAGTTATTATCCCTCCCGTGGATTATGTTGTTTAACTTCAATGTCATTGAATATTACATATATGTATACAATTCATAATAACAACAACTTATATATGGAATAATAATAAATTAAACGTTTCGTAGTTTAACCGGTTACAGCTGAATGGAAGGCAGGTACCTATAGGTAACATATTATAGACATTCAGGCAGTTTTGAAATTCCGGCCTTGTGATGCTTTTTCTACCGTCACTGTAGTTCGTTTGCGGTACAGTAAGATCTGTACAAGATTCTTGGTTTACTGGAAAACATAACGTACCTGTAACATACCAATGCAGATATCAATAATTTTATACGTTCTCACCATATTCCAAATACATAGGTATTTAACGTTTCAGGAAAAACACGAAAACTATGACTTCTAGAAGACATTACAACATTTTTAAAGAGTTTTCTAGAATAATATTTAATGAATTCATTGATGCAAATTATAAATTTGCACAAATTATTACTTTTTAATTTACATTTACAAACGCTTCTTTATCTGAAACTGCATTTATACCACCCTGTGGTGGTGCATTCTAAATTCTCTTATTACGCCGTCATACATATAATATGTGTATGTGCGTGTAATTTTACAACTTCTCGAACAACGCACGAATTTACCGCACGGCGCTTACACGGCGTACTATAGGTACCTACCTCAAAGCTTATCTACCACCACAATCTTGTATTTTTTTACACATGTATATTAAATAAAGAATAAATAATTATGTACATACACTGTAGATATTTACATATGTAAGTAACTAGTTTTCTTCGGTACATGACCATCTTTTGTGATTCATACCTATTGACTCTTTAGGTGTGTGTCTCTACACAAATAATAATTTTCCTTGGTTCTTATTAGTCATATGAAGTTTCTTATTGATGTTAAGTGTCATTATTGAAAGAAATTCATAGTTGTGTGTTGTGTATTGTATTCACAACAGACAACAGAATCAGATTATGTAAATAATGCTTTGTAGTTTAGTTTGTACTAACAACCGCAAAAAGATGATTATTAAAATAATGTGTTTATTACGTAAATTTTTTTGTTTAATCGTTACCTGAAAAAGTTGCCCTACTGAGTACTTGTTTCGCTAAGTGGGTGAAAGAAAATAAAAATATTTGCACGTAAGGTACGTTAACAGATATCTAATGACAACAAAATTCAGAACGGAAGTCCATTGTTTTTCGTAGCCTCGTTCTGTTATGAATTGTTGATTAAAATGATAGCAAGATACAAGGCAGATTAAAGTACAATAAATAATTTGTCTTTCTTTCCTGTCCTGTTCTGTTAAACTTTCGAGAATACTTATGATAATGGTGCATTTTCACGTTTGTTAACTTTCTAACCGCCTAATTGTTAAATACGCGTTTCTTGTAAGAAATATTAGTTTACGCAGCTGTCTCGAAAGTCTTTTTTTCACTTTTTGTGTACCAGTAGGTGTGGGAACTATTGTTGTTCTATCCGAAGCTTCTCAAACCTGAGTTATTTCATTACGTGTGTGCTCTCAAACTATTTTATACAACCACCTTCCCAGACTGTAGGTAATAAGGGTTGAATAAAATATTTTAACTTGTGTCCTACATGACCCGTCTTGCGCATTGCTGGGGAATTGGGCACAATTTTAGTAGTTTCAAAAAAAATTATTTGATTTTGCTTCAATACGTCAGCGTCGAAATATTTAATCATAACGAAGTATAATTATTAAGTATATTTACAGTGAAATTAAAATGTTACGCTTTTAACAAAAATATTTATATATTAATAAGAATATGACCAAAATCGTTGGTTTTGTGCTGTAGCCTTTGACTTCAAGAACGAACTTTAGGTATTGTTGGGAAATTGTTTTGTTACGAAATGGTTAATAACAATTAAATATTTTTTATCTAATCGGTTTTCTTAACCGATAACGTTCGTTCAGAAATTAAATAGCAATGACTTGCGTCAAGCTTTTTTCGGTCGATAGATTTTGTCGATTCACCATCAAGCAAGCAATTTAATAGCAAGCAACGCTGACATTCCAAACATACCTACCTTAGATATTCATTAATATTGTATGCAGGAGATACATCTGTGAGTGTATTCTAAGCTCTTCAAAAAAAAATTACGTTATAGGCTGTAGTAGGTACATGTTGCCTTTGAAACGTTCAAGATTAAAAATATCAATAATAAATCTATGTACGGCCTTTAAACCAATAAGCCAAAAAGTATCGAAGCCTTGAAAAGGAATTGGAATGGAAATAGTAAAAACTTTCAGTAGGTATAATTACACCACAAAATTGTTATTTTTGTGGTTTTAATTAGAAAATTTCTGAAGCATGTTTTGAATTCCTGTTGCAAAATTTACTTTCTAATTGCAAAGGAAGTTAAAAAAAAATTTTTTCTGGTTTTTTTGCTTTTCCTCACAAATAAAATTATTTATTTTCATTTCTTTTTTTTAATTTACATTCATGTTATTATAAGTTTCTAATTTCTTTTACAATTGAGGTTTAATTGCCAATAGCAGATTAATTAACTTAAATGCATCAACTTCCAAATCGTATTTAGAAGGTTAACATTTATTAGCACTTCGATGTCTCGATTTGGGACGTGACGAATTGTAATTATGTCAAATGAAATTCGTTTTAGTAAAAATTGCGGTCCTTTCAATCGAAAATTTAGATAGGTAGGTACACTTCTCTCTAGAGAAAAGGCTACAAATGAATTGATTAGATTGTTTATTTTGAACGTATTGGTTAATTAGAAATTATTGCTTTTATTTTCTAATTAAATAGAACTTTCATTCCTATTTTAGCGCCCATACAAAATTAAATTTTAAGAGTTATTGTAAAAATGTATCAGGAAAATTGTTCCGGTTTAATAAATAATAAGAACTGCAGCCACACTTACAATTAGAGGAAGTGATAAATTCTTATCATATTAGTTTCTTCATAACTTGACCTTACAGCTTGTCTAGGGTTTGTTAAGATTTTATGAAATCAATGATAGTCTCAGTTAGTACTTAGTAATGTTTGAGTTTTATGGCCTAGGTATGGCTGCAATTGTACACAGCCCCCTTGTTCAGCATCCGTATTCGACAAGATCTTTATTGGAGAAAGTTGATTTCTTTGCAAAATATGTACAATCATGTACGTGTACGTATTAATGCATTATACATACATGAGTGCAAATACGAACCCAAACAAGAGCGTTTACACTGATTACAGATACAAACGTACGTACGTGCATAATACAGTTTCGAAAGTGTTGGTTGCTATGTGGTCGATAAATGGATTCCTAATGAGTTTGGTACAGTAAGTATCGTGAATGGCAAGTGCCGTAAGTCCGGAATTATAATTTCAATACATAGTTGAACTTTTTCTGATTGTTATTGTTATTTATTTGAAAATGAACTGTAACGATACATACGTGCTTGTAAAAGTACCTACAAAATATGATGGGGAAAGTGGTCGTAATTAACGTTTTAACAATTATAAGTAAATATGTAAGAGAATAATTCATATTCAATTTGTACTGTGGGGGATACTACACAGGGTGTCTAATTACAGGATTATAATAGAAAAAAATTAAATACAAAGTTGCTTAATGTTTTAAGGCGCGTAAAATAGAAATGTTTTTGCGTATACGGGGTGTTTATTTATCTAACTGCAGTACGAGGCGAAATTTTGTTGTTTAAAAAAAACACCCTAAATTTTATTTCATTTTTGAATTTCTATACTTTTTGTCAATTTAACTTATTTGAGGTCCAAATCTTTTGCAAATTATTAATGCATAGCTTGACTTACTTTATACCTCTATGAAAATCTGTACAGGGTGTTTGCAATACTGTACACAAAAGCAGTAATTTGAATCTCACTATTTTTAAATGGTACCTATGCCCCTTATTGTTCTAACTTAAACTCTTCGCCAAGTACCTACCTAAGTAATAAGCTTTCTTTTTTATAAAGCATGTCCTTCATCTACCTACCTATAATAGTTATCGAGTTTTTAATTTTTTTTGGAAATTACCTACCCCTTTAATACCCACAACAAAAAATATCAAACAAACAGCAAAACGCATACATAATTTTGATAGAAATTCAAAAATGAAATAAAATATAGTATGTTTCATTTAAAATAACATAGTTTCGCCTTGTACCGCATTTAAATAAATAAACACTCTGTATATAAGCAAAGATATTTTTATTTTACGCGCCTTAAAACATTGAGCAACTTTGTAACTAATTATTTTCTTTGTAATATCATCCTGTAAGGAGGTAACTATCGTTTTCTATCGCACTAATTGGACACCCTGTATAACAAAAATCGTACTAAATATACTAATTCAGCAATTCAATTTTTCGACTGTTAGTAGTGATGAGCAAAGCAAGACCAAGACCAAGACTCGGATAGTCTTGGGTTTGGTTTCGGCCTTGTTTACTCAGTCTTGGTCTTGCTGAATTTCGTCTGGTCTTGATTTTAGTCTTGGTCTTGCAATAAGGTCTTAACGAACATTTTTCAAAAAATTTTGTAAACATGTTTTCATTTGGCAAACATTTTTAAACCTAAATTCACTATCCACAAATTGAAAAACAAAGTTTATTAAGATGTTATTGCTTATTATTATTCAATAGTCTACAATAAATTATTAATTTATGGAGTACTTTAGTGATGAGTAAAGCACGGCCAAGACCAAGACTCGGATAGTCTTGGGCTTGGTCTCGGTCTTATTTACTCAGTCTTGGTCTTGGTCTTGCTCAAATTCGTCAGGTCTAATTTTGCTCATCACTAGACTGTAGTAACACAAAAGTATTTCCGGTCGATAAATCAATCAATTGTCACACTGGTCGATCGTGGTTATAAATGTGTAGTCAGTCCTTTAGAGGATTATTACAGAAAATGACCTGTGATTATGCAGTGCCAGACTCCACCTGTTTTTATTGCCTGTCCCAAACAATAATATAATAGAAGTGATCGTGACTTTGGCAAAAATAAGAAAAGAAAACTTATGCAGGAACAAACGTTAACCTTTTTCATTAAATCACTATTAAGTAGATAAATAAAATGTGCTTTAAAATTTTGAAATTGTTGGAAGTCAAAAGTTCGTTCCAAATTTATTTCAAATTAATGATTCCATTGGTAAAAGACACACATTCTTTCGCCCACAATCGTATTGCCTACTAGGTAGGTACCTACAGTAAAAGTTTTGTTAAGTCGAACCAAATTGGTTGGCAATAGCATTTAACTATTATTAAATTAAATTTTCTTTTTTGATCAAAAATTAAATCTTATAAAAAAGCAGAAAGTGGTGCATGAAAAAGATATTACTTATTATATCTATTCATTTAACTATCTATCTGTGAAATAAAATAAACATATTCAAATACCTATTTACAAAAGATAAGCACATGCATATGTACTTTGTGGTTCGAGTTATCGAAGTTCGACTGTATTCGTTTAACGGGCAAATTAAAATCTTCTAATTTTATTTCAATAATAATAATTAGTTCATTAATAAAATTCATAACATTTAGGATCATTTCGATAGTTAAATTATGTTAGTGACTACATACTCGTAGGTAGATACCTATCTGCATTTTATATTGGATGAACCAACTTATTAATTTTGCTACTGTGATATTTATTTTTATGTAGACTATAGGTACTTTGTATTTACTTTATGATTGTTAGTAAGTTTTGTTTACACCTAATGTATTAAGTTGTTTAATTCTAATAATGGGCATGTTTACATGCAGTAAATGCCTTGTAAGCATAAATAAATCGGGCGTATAATACAACTTAAATTTAGTTTTACAGGAATTCGCGTTGTGAATGAAGTCGTACTGTTATATTCCTTTTTTATTGTCGCTTTCGAGTTTATTTTTGCTCGAGGACGACTGTCTTAGCGTCTGCCTTTATGCTGAAAAGTATTTTTCCATTCTAGACAAAGGACATTTCTAAATACCCACCTACAAGGAGGCTTTTAAGAAAAAGTAAGGGCTTAATTAAAAATAACCGAACAGGGTTGACATGTTTAAAACAAAGTGTTTTAAAACACTGTTTATATCACAATCTAAATAAAACATGGTTTAAATTAAAGTGTTTTTAAAACAAAAATAAAAAGTAACATACGTATTAATTGTTCTTTAAATTCATTTGGCTAGAGAAGAATTATTGGTTGTAGGTATGAAATAAGGAAACAATCTCACTCGTTACTAGAAGAAACCTCATTTATTTATTAGCTTGGATAATTCTGCTCACTAATTATTTTTAGACGACTGTAGTTTTTGGATCTAGAATTCGTGGATTTCTTGAAAAATATGGCGTGGTAGGTATATCTAGGTAAATTCGTACAAATATCTTTAGCCATTTTTTTCGTATAGAAAATTTAAAAAAGCATGCCCAATAAATTTAATTTAAAACTTTCGATATTGTAATGCTTTGTTGAAAAGCTTTCGAGAATTCGGTTAATTTAAAACAATTTTCAAAGAAGTAGGAGATATTTTCAGATAGACGTGCTTGTGCGACACTAATAAACAAAATACCGATGAACAATCTACGTTCGGTGAACTTTTGTATGGTGAATGGTCAGTTTAAAACAAGTGTCTAAAATAAACGAGAAAAAAATGTTTAAACATATTAACACATGTTTTAAACATTTTGAACCGCTTGTTTCAAAAATTTAATAAAAAACTGTTTTTTTTTTCATCCCTGTAACCGAATTCTTCTAACACAGTTAGTTAGTTCTCACTTGAACGTACGTAATTAAAATTTTCTTTATTACTTTTGATATACCTAGTAGCATTAGTCTTTTATACATACTTATATGACAATTATATTTATTTCATTACATAATTATGTGTATTGTACTTAGTTTCTATTTTAAATTTAGTATAACACTCGGTTATGTGAATAACTTCTCATTCATTCGTATAAAATACTATCTATCGAGTGTTTTTTTGTCTATACCTATAGGTGTGGTGAATTGTTTATTTTTATAGTAGCAGATGAACATAAATAACACGTGTACCTATTACAACGAATTATTTACAAACAACCGAGATAATATTACGGTGTTGTTCTCTCTCTGGAATATTTAGTAACAGACGATATCATCAGATTAGTAGTAGTACATAAGAATAGGCAGTAAGTAGGTAATATTTCGCTCTGGACTGTGATTCAGAGTTCTTCGATGTTTATAATCAATGTTTAATGTTTTCAGATGTTATTGTTTGTTGACCCAATAAAAAGTATCATGTCGTAAACGTCGTGTTTTATAAGTCGTTATCGCCGTGTTGTTGGCGCCTGTTTACTTTTGAATATAATATTTATTGTTTTTTGTACACGTTGGGAAGATCCAATAACAACTTATGCAACTTCACTTAATATAATAAAAGATAATTGATGAATTATCTAATCGGGGTTATCACAAAACCTGCATGTTATCTGGGCGTATCCTCGTATTGTTTTCGAAAATTATTACTTATTTACAATTTTGTAAGATTTACTAACGTTAGTTCAAATCCCTGATAAAAGGATTACGTTTCGTACTAGAGAAAATAGAAATGGCAAAATAATGGGAATTGAATAGGTACACAATAATATGGGGGAAAGTTAAATAAAATTTTGACTTTCCCATCAGAGGGGTTGGCAATCGACCTCTTCTAAGAATTGTTAAAATTTATGAATTGTAGTTTGTGTTATCAAAGTCTGGAGTCTAGTCATACATAAAAGTTTGCTCGCCGTACCGTACCTACCTGGATTTCCGATAAAATCCTGTTCGAGTAGCGCATGCGAGGGTTGAAAACCATAGGCGGGCAGCCAGGAGTTGGTTCCCGACAAATCCACAGGTTGTCCGGGCCAGTCGCTGAAAGCGATGTCGTCCATGGCAAGAGTCATTCACACGGTCACACAACGGTAACAACAAACAACAACAGACACAAACAAACGCTCACACACGCGAGCTGGACAGCAGGAGCAGCAGCAGCACCAGGCAGGCAGGAGAGAGATATATTAAGGTACTCATTAAAATACGTGTATCGTACGCAAGAGCTTTTAAATAGACAGGATACTATTAAATACGGATCGAGAATGCGGCGATCGAACTATGTATGTATGCGGAAAAATTACCAAGAAGAACATTCTTCGAGTCTTCTCTTTCGCGAACCGCGCCAATAACTGTTCATCTGTAGTCACATCCACGGCGAAGGCATTCCACTTCTTCTTCTTCGACATCCATCGGTAGGCACTCTTGTTATTGCGTGATACGTGCCATGGTACCTACATGTTAAGTTGTACCACCGCAAAATTACGTACCTACAACAAGCACATTAGCACACACACATATCGCTGACTATTATCCAAACTAACACATGTACTAACTGTTGTAAGTACATATATATGTATATATCCAAGTAAAAATACCACCAGAGTACTGGGTACCCTGTGTTATTCCTTCTGTTTCACTTTCACGGCCGTCGCGGACTTAGAGGAACGTTCGCCGATCGACCATTCACGCACAACCGATAACTATTGACTGAATCGACTGCTGGCGCTGGATTTATTGTTTAGCAAGAAAGTTTAATAACAAATATGCGCGTCGTCGTCGTAGTCGAGCGAGATAAGAGAAAATGATAAGGGAATAAGTCCAACCGGCTTCGATTATTGTTCTCGGCGAATTCAAACCCGGTGCGCTGTCAACTTGGGCCACATGTCCAAGCGTCGATTTCTCTATGGAAACGGCACGCTGCCGATGGCTGGCAGAGATGGCGAGTGAAGAAAAAATAAAAAAATCAACGGTTAGGTAGGTAGGTAGGTAGAGGAGCGCCACGTGACGGAGCCGTTCACCAATCGGTGCTATTGCACAGGTGACTCGCAGCGGTTGTTATATTCTACCTGGTTCTTTAACTTCACCAACTACATACAAGGTTTTGTCAGAAAATTCTATATTCAGTCGTATGTCCAGTTCAAATCGAAAATAATAGACTCATTTTCCAATTTCTATTTTCATGGGCTGGCGTATGCAATTTAACGCAATTTAAAACTTAAACTTCAATTGAAAAGAGTCTGGAAATACTCGATTTTTCGAAAATTACTTCATTACTTCAAACTTTTTCTCTTGTACAATTTTCCAATTTTCTTCTAATTATTTCATTGCAAATAAGTACGTCTTAAGATGGTTAGATCATACAAAAAAAAAGTAAAATTGTCTGCAAAGTATGGAAACATTAAATTTTCAACAATCTTTCCCTAAATTACTTCATTACTTCAAAATCTTTGTCTCCTACAATTTTCCAATCTTTTTCTCATTGACTTCACTAGTATGTTAGTATATTTAAGATGGTTAAGTCGTGTCAAAGAATAGTCTAATTGAGAAGAAGCTGGAAACATTCAATTCTTAACAATCTTTTCCTAAATTACTTCATTACTTCAAACTTTTTCTCTTGTTAAATTTTCCAATTTTCTTCTAATTATTTCATTGCAAATAAGTACGTCTTAAGATGGTTAGATCATACAAAAAAAAAGTAAAATTGTCTGCAAAGTATGGAAACATTAAATTTTCAACAATCTTTCCCTAAATTACTTCATCACTTCAAAATCTTTGTCTCCTACAATTTTTCAATCTTTTTCTCATTGACTTCACTAGTATGTTAGTATATTTAAGATGGTTAAGTCGTGTCAAAGAATAGTCTAATTGAGAAGAAGCTGGAAACATTCAATTCTTAACAATCTTTTCCTAAATTACTTCATTACTTCAAACTTTTTCTCTTGTTAAATTTTCCAATTTTCTTCTAATTATTTCATTGCAAATAAGTACGTCTTAAGATGGTTAGATCATACAAAAAAAAAGTAAAATTGTCTGCAAAGTATGGAAACATTAAATTTTCAACAATCTTTCCCTAAATTACTTCATCACTTCAAAATCTTTGTCTCCTACAATTTTTCAATCTTTTTCTCATTGACTTCACTAGTATGTTAGTATATTTAAGATGGTTAAGTCGTGTCAAAGAATAGTCTAATTGAGAAGAAGCTGGAAACATTCAATTCTTAACAATCTTTTCCTAAATTACTTCATTACTTCAAACTTTTTCTCTTGTTAAATTTTCCAATTTTCTCCTAATTCTTTCATTGCTAATAAGTACGTCTTGAGATGGTGAGACCATTAAAAAAAAAGTAAAATTATCTGCAAAGTCTGGAAACATTCAATTTGCAATAATCTTTCCCTAAATTACTTCATTACTTCAAAATCTTTGTGTCCTACAATTTTCCAATCTTTTTCTCATTGTCTCTTCACTAATATGTTAGTAGATACATTTAAGATGGTTAGTTCGCGTCAAAGAATAGCTTAATTGAGAAGAAGCTGGAAACATTCAGTTCTCAACAATCTTTTCCTAAATTACTTCATTATTTCAAAGTTTTTCTCTTGTACAATTTTCCAATTTTCTCCTAATTATTTTTATTGCTAATAAGTACGTCTTAAGATGGTGAGACCATTCAAAAAAAAGTAAAATTGTCTGCAAAGTCTGGAAACATTGAATTTTCAACAATCTTTCCCCAAAATTACTTCATTACTTCAAAATCTTTGTCTCCTACAATTTTCCAATCTTTTTCTCATTGACTTGACTAGTATGTTAGTATATTTAAGATGGTTAACTCGTGTCAAAGAATAGTCTAATTGAGAAGAAGCTGGAAACATTCCATTCTCAACAATCTTTTCCTAAATTACTTCATTATTTCAAAGTTTTTCTTTTGTACAATTTTCCAATTTTCTCCTAATTTTTTCCTTGCTAATAAGTACGTCTTAAGATGGTGAGACCATTCAAAAAAAAGTAAAATTGTCTGCAAAATCTGGAAACATTCAATTTTCAACAATATTTTCCTAAATTACTTCATTACTTCGAAATCTTTGTCTTCTACAATTTTCCAAATTTCTTCTAATTTTTTCGTTGTTAATAAGTACGTCTTATGATGATTAAGTCGTGTCAAAGAAAAATCTAATTGAAAAGAAGCTGATAACACTCGATTCTCAAAAGAAATTTCAAAATTTTTGTCTCCTATAATTTTCCAATTTTCTTCTCATTGTCTTTTTGCTGGTACATACGTCTTAAAATGGTTAGTTTGAGTCAAACAAATGTCTAATTGAAAAGACTCTGTAAGCATTAGATTCTCAATAAATAAAGTTATTGCTGTTTCACCTTATAAACCTTGTGTCTACATTTATCAATCTTCTTCTGATTGTCTCATTGCTATTAGTAGGTAAGTCTTTAGATGGTAAGATCGTGCCAAACAAAAGGCTAAGATCAGGTGTTATTTAGAGCGTTTCAAACTGCTAACCTCCATGCTGTTAATACTTTCATAGACCTCCTATTTTCCAGAACCTGAGTGATCGTAATGGTGCAGGTAGGTACATATTGTAGCAAACACGAGTATGTTTGTGTGGGATCGGGTACACGTGTGTTAGAACGATTTAATCGATTAGCCGATAACCGCGGCGACTTCGTTGATGTGCGTCGTATTTGTAAACATGTGTGTTGTACCTGCCTTCCGGGAAAGCAGTTAGGCAGTTCAGAGGAAAAGAAACTAATTCCGGCATTTCCAGGGATCTCGAGAAAGTTCTGGAAATTGAACAAAAGAGTATATAAAGGAAGAGACGATCGCCGACAATAATAATAAATTGACAGTGGTCGAAGTGCAATCATAAATAAATCGAGACGCGAAAGAAATAAATAGCGCAGTGAAAAGTGACATTAAATAAGCGGAAACAACTACTTTGTTATCTAAGTTTAGTAATAATTTTATAGTGTTTTAAGTTTTTGGCAATAATTAGTGAAAATAAATTGTTGTTGCTGTTACAAGTCTGAGTTTGAATTTGTTAAACCCACGAACGTTACAATTGGTGTCAGGTGTGGGGTGAAACGTTAAAGACATTACAATGGCAAAGAAGTTGTACGAATTAAAAGTAGCCGAGTTAAGAAGAGAATTAGAAGAACGGGATGAAGTGATAAGCGGTAACAAAGCGGAGCTTCAGTTGCGGCTCACGGAGGCGTTGAAAAAGGAAGGCCATGATCCTGAGACGTTCCTTTTCGAAGACGAATTGTCGCAAATGTTGAAACGTGAATTGGAAGCAAATAGTAAAAGTTTGGAAAATAAATTGGAAGAAAATAGTGAAAATTTGAAACGTGAACTGGAAGAGAAATTTAATAAGAAATTTCAAGAAACGGAAGCAAAGATAAAAGTGTTGGAAGAAATTATTTTTAATGGCAAGGAAGGGGATGTTGATGCGTCTAGTACACTTAACGAAGTCAGTCAAACCAGCCAAGGATGCGGTGCAGAGTCAAAAATACGAGTAAAACCACCAACGTTTGACGGAAAGTCCTCATGGACGACATACCATAAACAATTCGAGGCGGCTGCCAAAGCGAATAGTTGGTCGCCTGAAGAAAAAGCCACTGCGTTGACCGTTGCCCTTCGTGGGGATGCATGTGACATTTTGAACACCCTGTCCCCGGAAGAATTGACAGATTATGAACAGTTGGTAAAACGGTTGGAGTTGCGCTACGGTGAGGCTCACCTAACAGCGGTGTATCACATCCAATTGAAAACCCGTCAGCAGAAGTCAACGGAATCCCTGCAAGAATTCGAGGCAGATATTGCAAGACTATCTCGACTGGCATATCCAAATACTCCAGAAGAATTGATGGAACGGTTGGCAGTGGAGGCATTTACGGATGGACTTCGGGACAATGACACTCAACAACGGATACGACTAGACCGACCTAAGACGCTAGCTGATGCATTGGCTCGTGCATTGGAATACGAAACTGTTAAACGGGCCTATAGCAAACAGGGAAGAATTCGGCTACTGCGGGAAGAAACGGATTCGTCAGAATCTTTAGAAGAAACCGTCTGTCGAATCATCTCCAAGTTCGACAAAGAAACTCGAAGACTAAGATGTTGGAATTGCGGCGAACTGGGTCATACGAGGAGGCAGTGTAGGAAAAATAATCCTTCCACAAGCACTCAACCTCAACAGCAGGAAAACTAGATAGGGTCGACGTAACGGGGCAAACGTTGACCCACAGACACAAAGACCCCGAACTTATCGCTTTTACGAAGGCCTTGAAGCACCAGCATGACAGTCTACTCCTAGACGGAAAAATAAATGGACGAAGATGCGTGTTTCTTTTGGACACCGGGGCCACTAGGAGCATAGTGAAGCCCAGCGTAGTTGAGGGTCCTAGCCGGGATATGTCAACTAAGTGGGTTCTGCGTACAGCTACCGGAGAGAAAGTGGTTGTTCATGGCGAAGCTAACGTGACACTCGAAATCGGTAAGACTGTGTTTGATCACCAAGTGCTTGTGGCAGATATTGAAGATGACGTTATTCTTGGGCTGGATGTTTTGCAAAAGTACGATTTTGACATGAATCTAAGAAGACGCGTTCTGAGATTGAATGGTGAAGAATTTTATTTCTTAGAAGACGGGCAGGAGGCTGTAACCCGAAAGGTAAATCTGGAAACAGTACCTGTTGAAATAAGTGGAGTGATTGACAGATATGGTAGGAATCTAACCAGTGAGCAGAAATGCAAAGCGCAGCATCTACTTTGTCAGAATGTCGACGTTTTTGAGACTGCCAAGAATGGTAGGGGAAGGACCAATATCGTAAAACACAAGATCAATACCGGTAATGCGCAGCCTATTCGTCAAAGACCCAGACGATTGCCCCTGGCGAAGAAGGAAGAAGCAGAGCGAATAATCCACGAAATGCAGGAGACCGGCATAATTGAACCATCATCAAGTCCATGGACATCACCGGTAGTATTAGTAAAGAAGAAGGATGGAACAACCCGTTTTTGTGTGGATTACCGACAGCTCAACAACGTAACCAAGAAAGACAGTTATCCGCTACCACGGATTGATGATACCTTGGATATGCTTGCTGGCTCGAAAATGTTTTCCACACTCGACTTGAAGAGCGGATACTGGCAAGTTGCTTTAGATGCTGCCGACAAGGAAAAGACCGCATTCTCGATCGGCACGGGCCTATGGCAGTTTACAGTTATGCCTTTCGGGTTATGCAATGCCCCGGCGACATTCGAGAGGTTGATGGAGAAAATCTTGAGTGATCAAATTGGAAAGACCTGTTTGGTATACTTGGATGACATCATAGTAATAGGAAGCACCTTTCATGAACACCTGCAGAATTTGCAAGCGATATTCCAGCGGTTACGTGAGGCTAATTTGAAACTCAGTCCGAAAAAGTGCCACCTTTTCCGAGAAGAAGTTTCCTACTTGGGGCATGTTGTATCAGCAAGGGGCGTGGCCGTGGATCCAGAGAAGATAAAGGCCGTGATGGAATGGCCAGTGCCTGAAAATATCCACGACATTAGAAGCTTCTTGGGTTTGTGCACGTATTATCGTCGCTATGTTCATGGATTTGCCAATATCGCCAAACCTTTGACTCGTTTAACCGAAGGTGACCGCCAATTTCATTGGGATTCGGATTGTCAAACGGCATTTGAGACTTTAAAGCAGGCTTTAATCACAGCCCCCGTACTGGTGTATCCTCTGCCCGATGGAACGTTCATTTTAGACACCGACGCCAGCAATGTGGGAATAGGAGCCGTTCTTTCGCAGTTACAGGATGGCCAAGAGAGGGTAATTGGCTATTTTAGCAAGACCTTATCAAAGGCCGAAAGAAACTACTGTGTTACTAGGCGAGAGATGCTGGCTGTAGTCAAAGGTGTAGAACACTTTTACAAATACCTATATGGACGAAAATTCACCCTACGCACCGACCATGCAGCCTTAAAATGGCTTCTGAATTTCAAGAATCCGGAAGGCCAGGTAGCTCGATGGATCGAGAAACTACAGGAATATGACTTTGATGTAGAGCATCGGCCCGGAACAGGGCACAAGAATGCCGATGCACTTTCCAGAAGACCCTGTCAAGCGGATTGCAAGCAGTGCGATCGAATGGAAAAGAACGAAGAAACAATTCGACGCGTCACGGTAGTCAATGACGAGTGGTTACCTGAAAATATAAGAAAAGACCAAGAAAACGACCCGGACTTGAAGAAAGTGATGGAATGGAAAAGAGACGGAAAACGACCAACGTGGCAACAAATTTCTTCCTGTACCCAAGTACTAAAATCGTTGTGGGCCCAGTGGGACTCAATGGTCTTGGAAGATGGCATCCTGAAGCGTGTTGTGGAAAGTACAGACGGAGAGGAAGATAGGAAGCAACTGGTTATTCCTCGAAACAAGGTTAAAGAGGTGTTGCAGTACCTTCATGATGGATCATCGGGTGGTCATTTTGGAGTGACGAAGACGCTTGGGAAGATTCGAGAACGATTTTATTGGGTGAACTGCAAGGAAGATGTCAAGAATTGGTGTAAGGGGTGTACCACCTGCGCTGCAAGTAATGGACCACAGAAAAGGCCAAGGGCGCCAATGCGTCAATACAATGTCGGTGGCCCCTTTGAAAGAATCGCAATCGATGTGGCAGGTCCATTCCCAGAATCCGAAAAAGGTAACAAGTACATCGTGGTCGTTATGGACTATTTTACCAAGTGGGTAGAAGCCTATGCCCTTCCGAACCAGGAGTCGGAAACCATAGTTGAGGAGTTGGTGAAAGAGCTGATCAGTCGTTTTGGGGTACCCTTGGAGTTGCATTCAGATCAAGGGAGGAATTTCGAATCAACTATATTCCGTGGAATATGCGAGCTCCTAGGAATAAGGAAAACTCGAACTACTCCACTCCATCCACAGTCGGACGGCATGGTTGAACGAATGAACCGGACCTTAATTAAATATCTCTCCAAGGTAGTGTCTGATCACCAAAGAGACTGGGACCGCTATTTGCCATTATTTTTAATGGCATACCGTTCATCTGTCCATGAAACGACTGGCCAGACACCTGCCAGTGTCCTTTTTGGAAGGGAGCTACGACTACCTTGTGACCTCAAATTCGGCTGTAAACCAGGAGATGACTTGGCTGGAGAAGGATATGTTACCAACCTCCGAAGGAAGCTTAACGATATCCACGAGTCGGTTCGTTTGCACACGCAAATTGCTAGTGACAGAATTAAAGACAACTACGATATCAAAGCTACAGCAGGTGGTTATCAGGCTGGAGATCTTGTTTGGTTGTATAATCCTCGTCGTCGCCGTGGACTATCACCTAAGTTCCAACAGAATTGGGAAGGACCCTACGAAATAGTGAAGAGGATTAACGACGTGATCTATAGAATTAAGAGAACTCCGAATGGGAAGCCGAGGATAGTTCATTTTAATCGCTTGGCTCCATTCGCCGGGGCCAATGAGGAGGAGGCGCGGGCTAGATTATTAAGAGCTATTCCCTCCGAACCCACATTTGAAGAGTTCATGAAGGAAGGCCCCCATGTCAACAGGAGATTTGGAGTGACACAAGAAATCCCCCAAGACCTCTTTGCCATATCTAAGGAATATTCTCTGGCCCATTGCGTTTCAAAAGATCTCAAAACGAGCCGTGGTATCGCGTCCGAGTTTAAACGCAGATTTGACGGGTGGGAACGTCTTGAAGACCAAGTACAAAATAAAAGAAGGTTGTTGTGCCTGCCTGACGGACGACGCAATATCTATTACCTAGTCACTAAAAGAAGATGCTCTGATAAACCAACTTATAGGGATCTTTGGGACGCAGTAGTGGAACTCCGCAACCATCTTCTGGAGAATAACTTACAAAAGCTGGCTATTCCAAAGCTGGGCTGTGGACTGGATAACTTAGATTGGCGGATTGTGCGGAACATGATCGAGGTCCTGTTCCGCCGTACTGGAGTGGACATTTTGGTTTGCTGCAAACCGAATCGGACAAATCTTGAGAAGACCGTGGACTGTTACTTCTATTCCCGGGGCGGATGTCGTGAAGGTGAGAACTGTAGATTCC
This sequence comes from Agrilus mali, assembly GCA_029378335.1. NCBI lineage: Eukaryota > Metazoa > Arthropoda > Insecta > Coleoptera > Buprestidae > Agrilus > Agrilus mali. The sequence goes on along the minus strand of CM055663.1, from coordinate 7,762,252 downwards.
GGCATGATCCTACGAAACGTACAGCGGAAAGGTTTCGGGACGAAACATCTTTAAGGAGGGGGCAGTGTAGCAAACACGAGTATGTTTGTGTGGGATCGGGTACACGTGTGTTAGAACGATTTAATCGATTAGCCGATAACCGCGGCGACTTCGTTGATGTGCGTCGTATTTGTAAACATGTGTGTTGTACCTGCCTTCCGGGAAAGCAGTTAGGCAGTTCAGAGGAAAAGAAACTAATTCCGGCATTTCCAGGGATCTCGAGAAAGTTCTGGAAATTGAACAAAAGAGTATATAAAGGAAGAGACGATCGCCGACAATAATAATAAATTGACAGTGGTCGAAGTGCAATCATAAATAAATCGAGACGCGAAAGAAATAAATAGCGCAGTGAAAAGTGACATTAAATAAGCGGAAACAACTACTTTGTTATCTAAGTTTAGTAATAATTTTATAGTGTTTTAAGTTTTTGGCAATAATTAGTGAAAATAAATTGTTGTTGCTGTTACAAGTCTGAGTTTGAATTTGTTAAACCCACGAACGTTACAATATACATATAGGAAATAGTTTACGCACTTTAAGATTATTTAAACATCCTGCGCCGGCCGTTTTCTTTTTTTATGTCACAACCGTCTACATTCTTGTCTAATTAACTTCGTGACCGATGCATGTTTCATGGATCGTTCTAAATTGCACCTATTTATCACTCGCATATATCCTTAGAACGAACGGTGAAAGTAACATTTCTTCTTCACGATAAACACAAATGCCCGATAAATATAACATGCAAATCCACTTCGGGGGTTGTAACCTGCATTTTAAAATTCATCTTGTAGGTAAAAGCATAAGTACATGAGTATCTACTGTTCAGCTTTCTAACATTTTACACAGTAATTTTGTTTATCTTCTGAAAGGGCAGTCGACAATCTTTGCATTTATTAAGACGGTGATGGAGTCTTTTATGTAAATCACATTATCGTCTCCATCATCATAGTAAATGAGTCTTTACTCAAAAAACTGTTTAGATACGTACCTCAAACTTTTTACTTCTTCATACCCTAGGGAAATCTTCACATTTCCTGCATTTTCAACTGTAATTGTGGACAGTGTGTGATTTAGGGCTTTTCCTCTTCCTCTTTATTCGTATTTTTGTTTCTGCAATATCTAAAAGAATGTTTAAGAAAGCGTCCGTCCTAACATCTTTTCTCATATGCTCCTGTTTTATTTCCACAGCGTCTTCTGTTCTCCTATGTTCCCCAAAATCTTCTCAGTTTTAACTTTTTCTATCCATTGTACGTACACATTTTGGCCGTCCTCCTTCCTCTACACCAAGGATCTGTTCCTTCACAATCAGTAACCCTAATAATCTTAATTCATCCCCACTCCTTTCACTATTCTTTACTATCAGTTTTTAAATGCCCTAATATCATTCATTATAAGTAGGTATTTATTTAAAATGATAAAAGTATCAAACGTTTTCTATTTTATTGGTAGATATCTACACTGTGGTATTGAGTGCAAAACGTAATTACATTATATTCTAATTTGGTGTTTGACTATCTTCTGATGGTAGCAATGTAACAGATGAGAATGCCAATCTAAGTATCTGAAAAGAAAAATTATGGGGTAATGTTTACCATATCATATACATATTATCAAATATATAAAATTCTCGTTTCACGTTAGCTACCATACTCCTCCGAAACGGCTTGACCGATATTTATGAAATTTTATATGCATATTCAATAGATCTGAGAATCAAGACCTATCTTTTTTATACCCCCAAGTGATAAGGGTTGTCCACCCCTAACTTTTTTATTTTTTTATGATTTGGCATTAAAAATACATATAACCCTTAATTTTCATCCTTCTACCACCAACCCCCATTTTTTAATAGCGATATTGGTACTGTAATAATCTTCAACTCTCAGTGGTCGATAACTGATCAATTATTATCAATCGATTAGTCATCCCCCGCCAGGCGTCTACTGATGTCACTACTCACCCAGCAAACATCACGGAGTGGGAATGAGAAAGAAGCAGATTTTTTTAGAATGTTACAGGGAGTTCAAATATGTTCTAAGAAGTAAAAGAATGTTTTATTATAAAATTTCAGAATGATTTGGCAATGTTCAAGAATGTTCCAGAATCTTGAAGATCATTCAAGAATGTTTCAGTGTTAAAAAAAGTTAGAAAATCGGCAACGCTGGGTATTGCTGCTAGTAATTAATAAATATTTGTTTATTACCTGTATCAAAGTTTGATTATTCAAATTGAACAACCCACCAGCAGTTAGGCGTACCATTTTTTGGGAATTCATAATCGCAAACACCAAATCCTTTCGTAAAGGTCCTTGGAATAAGTACCATTTGGAATCGTAAATTGCTTTAGCCACAGCTTCACTCTAAAATAAATTAGGTAATTGTTGTAGAATATTAAAAAAATATATATATGAAGGTAATTAAACCTGAAACTGCAGTTCGGCTCCATTTAGTGTGTAAATTAGTATCTGAACAATGATAGATGTGGTGAATGTTATTATTTCGTACACGTCGATCATGTTGTTGTGTTCCTAGAAAGTTTTCGATACAAATAACAGTGTTCGGTTATTTTAACAAACGTGTATCTACGTTGTACCTTCGTAAAGGAATATCCTAAAAATATTAAACTGACCAAAGTCGTGGCCGATTGGAAGGTGTTCACGATCGAAGTCATTTTGCGCAAATCGTATCCAAAACTATAAATTAAAAATAATTTCGAGTAAAATTTTAGATTGGTTATTATAGGGTAGGAAACGTTATGTTGAATATTTGAAGGAACCTATTAACCTTATTAGTATTCCATGATGCTGGATGCAATATTGTAATCGTTTCCTAATAATTTTCTGAAACTTTGGCGAATGAACAACATAAATATCGTCTAAACCCTTGAAGTTTGCCAACGTTTTGAACTTTTCCTTTGTGAGTTCTAATTGCACATAAAGGTGTTGGGCACAATATACAAACCAAAAGTCGTACATTAATATAGTCGTGACACCCACGATCGCATTTGTGCTTAAAAATGAGTACAACAATTCGTAAAAGGGGATGTTTATTAAATGTATCGATTCTGGTAACCATATTTGAACAGGTAATGGTCCCCTATTTGCAGGAGACGGTACCATTGGAAATACAATAAGGATGATTGTACCGATAATGACGGTGACGAGATTTAATACCAATAGAAATCGGATGATTGAAAAATGTCTTGTCAGTTTTTGTTTGATTTTTCCTACGCAACTGTTAAGGTCCCAGAATTTTTTGTCTATAGTCTCTTTCATACGCACGATCCGTTTGTATTCCCAAGCAAAGAAAAACGATTTGTAGATAATCTGAAATTAAAAAACTGTAAAGATGTCTTATAGAGCGAAACACATTTAGTCTAAACGCCCAAATTAAAATATTTATGTTGTGTAGAAAAACATAAGTTTTGTTTATTACCAACATTTTCAATTTGATATGTACCTGAAAATCTGTAGTAGTTATTGTGACATGTTTTGCAAGATTGGTGATATTGTATCTTAACTCGTAGATTGTTACTGATAGCAATGTGCATATGACGATGTTTATTGGCAAAATAATAGCAAAAATGTGAATCCCTTTGTTCGTAAACCATGCTAAATCACACAGTCTTCGTATTAAGCATAATCCATCCACTGGAATTCATAGAATCCAGAAGAAATTGATTACAATACATCAGAAAAAAAATCAAAAATACTGCAACAGAGTTTGCTCACCTTTCATAATTTTTGTTTGAGTGAATGCATCCATCTCTTTGCCTTTTCTGCCCTGTGACATTTTGCCCATCAAGTAATAAAAGAGTTTTCATGAAAATCTTTAAATACTACTCGACTTGAGCTTTTAATGGTTGGTTTTCTTTGTTCCATTCCACCCACAATTTTCTGTAACGATTGTTTTATAATGATGCACCATTTCCCCGGGGATAGTGCACATTAACCTTTGTGATTACCCTTATTTTAAATGCACAGTAATTTTTTCAAATGACCAGTCCAAGAGGACGATTACATACATTTTCAGCAGCTGTTAGTTTTGATGCTTACCTATACAGGTACACTATCAAATTTCAGTTTATAAATAATATCTGTACGTTTCCCTTTTTATTATTTTTTTTCTCTAAAATATTTGTAGTTAATATTTTAGATATTTGATTTTAAAAATTTATTAGTCACAACTTTGATACTTGTTTTGTAAAATTTCTTTCGTGTAGTTTTTACTGTATCTGTTGATATACTGGCATTTGTCTTTTGGGAAATTCTTTAAAGAAGCAATAAAAGATGAGTTTTAGTTGGGCTGCCTTGAAACTTTGAAGGAGAAAGTTTGTTGTTTCTAAAGTTTTTTTTTCTTTTCAATTTTTATAGTTTTGAAGAGTCAGTTATTGAATAAATCTATATTATGCTGTACAGAACAAAGTTAGATGTGATTTATAAGGTTAAAAAATCATTTTCATGTAAGGTTTATTAATGACACTGTATCATATATAAATACACATAAAACTAGTGAAGACACTTAATAATTGAATGCACTTTATTTTATTTGCCTCAAAAGCTGTGATTAATTTTAGTTAGAATAAATTTTACTACTTTGATAAAGACAGCAAAAGGGTAATATATGAGAACGAAGATTTGAATACCTAAAAAAAATTCATTTATAAGGTTTTACAGTAGACACTTAACATTAGTTGTTTTGCTGAGGTACAGCAAACTTTTTTGATTGTAATAAGTACTTTAAAAGTTATGTACCTGAAGTAAAGTTTTGTTGCTAATAGTAATATATCCTCCAGCAGTCAAACAAACTTCTTGCTGAGCTCCCATAACAGCAAATGCTACATCCTTTTGTAATCTTACGTCAAATAAATGCCACTGTGATTCGTAGATAGACAGAGAAATATTTTTAGTCTAAAAAGTTAAAACGAGCCATACCATTTAGCCGTAAGTCCCTAATTATCACATATATATTTATTTTTTGATTAATGTATTTCAAAAAAATTAAATTCAGTTAATTAAAATTAAATAATTGTTTGTAACTTTTTTGAATACAGTTAGTGAGTTACATTTTCCTGAAGTTCTGTCCCATGGTGAGCGTAAATAAAAAATTGCACCATTATAGAATAGAGAAAGGAAAACATGTAGAAAGTTGTAATGCTGAAATAGCTTTCCTAAAAACGTGGTAAAATAATGAATGGGGGTAACTGTTATTTCACAAAAATAATAATTAATTTACGCAATTATATTTATTACCTTTGTCACACAAAATGATAAAAAGGTAATCGTAACTGTTGATATCCCCAACTGAATAAAAGCTACTCCTGACAACATTTTATTTAAATCATTAGCAAAGCTGAAGAAGAAATTTTAAATTTAGATACTATTTATTTACTTATTGCAAATGATCATGTTAAGTACCTGAGAAGAAGTGCATGATGCTCGGTACAATAAATGAGACGATTTTTAATAATTTTCTGGCATTTCTTCGATTCGACCAGGTAATTTTCGTAAATCCCCTCGATATGACAAAGTGATCTGTACTTTTCTTGAAGCAATGATATTTGAGTGAAAAGATGCTGTGCAAAATAAACAAACAGTAAATCATAGCTGAACATTATCGAAAGTGAAACGAAAGCGTTCACTGTTGAGAAGGCATATATAAAGATGTGCATATAAGTGTTTTCGGTGTCAACAAATTCCGGGAACCACATGAATATGGGCAGTTGCTTTCTACCTTCGGGATATGGTACCAATGGGAAGCAAAATATTACCACCATTCCCGTGTAACCAATGCCGACGTGACTGAGACAAATTAGAATAATCAATTTGAGATTAACCTCAATACTTTTTTGAATTTTTCCCCCACAGCTGTTGATGTTCCAAAATTTTGTTTTCACAACGTTGAACATTCTCATTACTCGTTGGAATTCCCACAAAAAGAAAATTGACTTGTATACCATCTAAGGAAAAGCATTTTAATTCAACATAACTTCATTAGGTTTTCTTGTATTAATATATATTGATACATTTTAGAAAATATTACCTACCTGAAAGTCTGTAACAATTAACACAGTTTGTTTTGCTATTTCGGTGAGGCTTGATTTAAGAGAATATACTGGAATTAACATCATAACAACACCTATAACATTGACTGGTAGAAAAAATGTAGAAACGTATTTTGTTCCATACTTAAACCATACAATATGGGAAAAAAGTCTCAGTTTTTCTAAAACGTCTCCTAAAATTTTAAGTCCTCATACTTATCTACTTAATTGAAGTTTATAGAGGAAAGTATTATTCACTTTTATATAGGTACGCATTGATGTAAAATTCTGCTTTATTCTAATTACATATGTGTACTTATTAGGTTTTTAACTGTTTAATTAGCATACCTTCAATTGATCTTGTTTTCATAAAGTTGTCCTCTACCATTTCCTTCTTCGTTTAGTTTTTTTCACTTACCATTGACTTTAAAAATTATAGAAATCAATCTTCCCACTTCGTGTTATCAAGCAGAAGAGTGTTAATAACAGTGAAAGGAAATTAAATTAATGAAAGTGAAATTTAGGAATTATATTTTGGTATCTCCGCTAACTAGGTACTTTATTAATTTTTATAACCATAATTACTTTGTTATTATCTTTGATCGTTTCCAATAAGTCAGTTACTATAAATTATTGCAATATCTCCACTCATAATGATGTTTTAATGTTATAATTGAATAGACGTAAATGTAAGAGTAAATTTTTAAAGACTGCTTTGTTTTTCTAGTTGTATCCATCAAAAGGGAAATGATAATTTTTAATTATGCATAAATGTGCTTTTTTCAATCGACAACTAATTAGAACATTAGAATTAATTATATAACACGATAATAATTTCAAGACGAATGGTTCATTTTTTAGACCTTTATAATATTGGTTCTTTTTGAAAATCTATTTGCGTTAAATTTAAATATATTTAAGGAACGCATAGATTTAATTCTAATCGATATATTATTTTGATTAGAGACAGGGTCTACAATTTACATTAAAACTGCAATTTTGGCTTAACATTTATTCATAAATTACTAATACAACATTTACAGGCGTCTAAATTAAATATTCTTTTATTTTTCGTGCAGTTATGTTTTGTTGTATTAAGAAGTGCATTTATATTCCATTATTATATTAATGAGAGTAAAAACGTGATAAACGAGAAAGATGTACGAAATATCTAAAAAAAAAATAAGGATATAATATATGAAATCACAAATAAATTTTAACTAGGTACTTATAGACCAGTGCTGATGCCTTCAAAAATAGTAAAAAGTAAAAAAAAAAATATAGTAGGATGAAACTCATTGGTAAAGGAAGAGAGTATAACAGAAATGAAAGGAAAAATAATTTACGGGCGATCTGAGGTCGGGAAGGGGATTGGGATGAGTTTTTAAGGGTGGTAAAAAACGGTTTTCCTTAATTTCCGGAAAAACTACAAGTCTTATGGAAAAAAGTTAAATGGCAAAGTTGTAGGTAATAAAAAGATCTACAACTTTTGTATTCACACTTTTTTCACATAACCTCAAAATTTATGTGAAAAATTCAAAAAACCTACTTTTTAGTTTTTTATTTTTCTTTTACAAAAAATTTTGTTTTTTCACGAAATTTGGTGAAAACATCTATTTATGTCCCAAACACTGTGTAATTTTTTTGATTTGAAATATTTATTTTTTCACCTTATTTTTACTTAATATCGGAAAAGCACCCTAATTTTGAATCGAAAATTCTCACGTCAAAATATCTCCTTTTTTGAAAACGTTGGTGGGCTTCCTCTTCGTTGAATTCTCTACTTTCTGATGGTGTGAAAAAAAAATATACATTACTATGGTAAGTTTTCTCAGAAAATGCAAAAAAAGCGAAGGGAATTTTATCTAAACATGTGACCGCTGCTATTTTTTTCAGTAAAAAAGTTGATTTATTAAATTCTAATTACATTTATGTCTTATAATATATAAATATACATGTAAATCGTACTATTGAATTCACATACTTTATACTGATTACGTTATTTATTATAATATTATTTTAAAAACATTAATTTAGTTTTTTCGTTTCTGCATTTCCTAAGAAAACTTACCATAGTAATGTAAGTATATTTTTTTTCACACCATCAGAAAGTAGAGATTTCAACGAAGAGGAAGCCCACCAACGTTTTCAAAAAAGGAGATATTTTGACGTGAGAATTTTCGATTTTAAAATTAGGGTGCTTTTTTGATATTAAGTAAAAATAAGGTGAAAAAATAAATATTTCAAATCAAAAAAATTAATAGGTGTTTTCACCAAATTTCGTTAAAAAACAAAATTCTTTGTAAGACAAAAATAAACAACCAAAAACTTGGTTATTTGAATTTTTCACATAAATTTGAGGTTATGTGAAAAAAGTGAAAATACAAAAGTTGCAGGTCTTTTTATTACCTCCAACTTTGCCATTTAACTTTTTTCCATAAGACTTGTAGTTTTTCCGGAAATCAAGGAAAACCGTTTTTTACTTTTAAAAACTCCCCCAATCAATTCAAAAATTATCGACCCTGGTCTATTGTAGCAATTTTCAAACTCAACCGAGTTATATGAATTTATTGGTATTACGTGATAACGCACCGTTACTAATGTGTGGTTATTAAGGACATGCACACAACCGGCTGATATGATCATTTCCTTCTGCGCATTTGTTAAACAAAGTAGAACATCCTTCAGGAAAGATCCGTTCCCTAAGTACCATTTTATGTTATAAATTGCCAAAGCAACGTTACCACTCTAGAATGCAAAGTTGTTTTAATAATCGTTTTTATTTTAAATTTAAAAAATGTAATACCTACCTTGTGTTGGAGTTCGTTACCGTGGGTGGTATAAATAGATATTTGTAGTACAATTGAAAAAGTAAATAAAACTATTTTATAAGATTCTATTAAAGAATTGTGATCCTGTAAATAAAAAAAGTACATAAGTTAACACAAATACATATTTACAATTACATTACATTAATAATGGAAAATCCTAAAAATGTTATTGTTATTAATGTAGCCCCTAACTGAATAATGCTCGAAACTGCAACCATTTGTTGTAAGTCTTTGATGTAACTGCAAGAGAAGACATAAAGCATAAAAAAGTTAATAAAAAATTTAATATTTCTTCTCACTTTACAAGGGTCACATGATGTTGGGAACAAAAATGTAATCGTCTCTTAATGATACTTTGGTATTTCCTTGAATGAATGATGTATTCGTCATGGAGACCGTTAAAATTTGTAATTGTTTTATACTTCCATTTCAACAATTTGATCTGGACCAACATGTGTTGAGAAAAATAAACAAAAAGAAAATCATAACTTAAAATAATTATTATCGCCATAATAGCTGTGAGTGATCCTATGGTGTACATTATATTACGAACAATACTTATGTTAAAGTTGATAAAATTTGGAGTCCACACCCTGAGAGGCAATACACTTCTATTATCCGCATATGGTACTAGAGGATGTACTAACAAAACTATAGTACCAATAAACGTTAGAATTATATGAGACGCCATTACGATGTTGATTTTTTTGGTATGTCTTCTTATTTGGCGTTGGGGTAGTTTTTTGAACATGGAGATATCCCAAAATTTATTTGTTATTGTTTTATCCATGCTCATAATGAATTTTAATTCCCAAAAGAAAAAGACTGATTTGTAAAACGCCTATAAGAAAACAAGATTAAAATACATACATAAACTTAATCTTGGTAACGTTAAATTAAAATAAAATCTAACATTTAACTTATTTACCCTTTCGTCACATAATATAAAATTTGGGATTTACTTATTCTATTACCTAACAAGAACTTTTGCATGTTCAATCACACGTTTAGAAAAAGATCCATGTGTTTGTCCAATATACAGGGTTTTTCAAGTTAATGGGCTATTAGATGTATGTGAATTAGTAGAAGGAATTCAATTCTGAAACTTGGGCTCATTTGGTTATTGTTTTTGCCGCTTCTTTTAAAAAACAATTCAAGTTCGATTTACATCCGGTTATACCGGAAGTCGACACCAAGTTTGTTATTTTCAATGGAATGGTATATTTTTTATGCTTAATTCGAATAAAACGTGTTATTCTAAGGTATGTTTGATAATCAACTTGTACACCTATGACGATCGGTTTCTGAGTTAATTCAATTTATAGGAAAAAAATCGTTACCGCAACCCAAATTATAAAAAAATCATAATTTCTACAAAATACTACTCAGACTGTTGATATTTTTACTAGTAATAGCTGAATATTAGTGCTAACCCCTTGACAAAATTGAACCAAATGATATATACAGGGTGTTCAAAATATAATTCTAAAGTTTAAAAACTTCAAACATGAATAACTTCGTTTTTTCAAAAGGCACCTACCATATTTTATTTTTTTAATCGATTCATTTCTTTATACATAATTTGTTATTTTGAATAATGAACCAATACCTAATAAAGCAGATAGACCTTCTGTTAACTGTATTATAGAACATAAAAAAAATGCTTTTTAAATCCACTCATTTAACTCACTTGTAAATTAGTTACCATTAATACCACTTGCTTTGCTGCAACTGTTAGGTCCTGTTGCATATCATAGATGCTTATTAACATTGCTACACCCACATAAATGGATTGTATTATGTTGTAACTAATAATGTACTTTGTACCTTTAGAAAACCATATTGTATTGCAAAATTTTCGAATTAATCGAAATCCATCTTCTAAAAAAAACATTTTCTTATAATGTTTTCTTATAAGTACCTCACATGCCTTTTATTAAAACACAACGAAGAAACGAATCTTTAGATGTAGTCATTGGAGAAATATTTTTGTTATTTGTTTATTGGAATTAAATGTAGCTGTATCATGAAAGTACATATTAATACGATGATCAAACATTATTTAATTTATTTTTTTCGCTTTCAGTTGGGTAGTCATTTAGCAGGTGTATCATTATAGTTTGATTATTAATAGTACGCCTGGTCAGAATCTATTAACTTAGTACTAATGACAAATACGATTGATTTTGTCATTAGATTGTGCTATTAATCTTAAAAAATCTGTTACTTATTAAAGATCCATTTAAATTATTTGTTATTGTATTAAGTGGGTTTGTATTTATTTATTGATTTGTTTTTTTTTTTTTGTTTCAGATGGTGGTTGAAACATATTATCCTTGACGAAGATGGATTCGAGGAAGTCGTCGATTATGTGAGTTATTTTTATTTATTTTTGATCTATTTTTGACAATTTGAGCAGTCCTTTGTGATAAATCATTGACAGAGAGCTGAACATGAATTTGTCAAACAAATTTATTAGACCACTTTAAACAATCCAAGAAAAATTGGGGTTGTATACTTTCTAGTAGTATCTGATTTTTAAATTTTTTCGATTCGATATCGAGAAATACAATTTATATATTATATTATAATACAACAATTTATTATTTATACTCAGGAAAATACTTCTGCGACATACAAAATACATACGTACACTAATACAACGTTTGTTCTCAGAATAATAAAACATTCTAAACACATAGGTACACATTTTCGAATAAATAAAATATTAACAAATTAAAAAGGTTATAAATAAAATATTGGCGTTTTAAAATTATACTTTTTGAAGTACTAGTCCCGCGGTTACATTAAAAAAATATAAAATACTTATAAGCGGCTTAAAATCTTCTAAAATAGAGGCAGTCTTAAAAAATATTAATTTGTTTCTTTAACCATTCTCTGTTTGTATTTTTTCACAAATTCTTTGGCTAGTTTATCACCCTGTCTGCTTTCTAATGCTTTCATTAAATCTGTATCTGAAAATAAAAAGAAAAAATATTTTCTGGCCAAAAAATTAATTATTAGGTAATTATGTCGACTTACTTAAATTTGTTGGCCTATTAAGGGGTAATTGTATCTGCGGATGGTTTTCAATGGATTCGGTTGACTGGGCAATTTCGTTGAAGTGAAGAAAGGCTTCTCCAATAAACTGAGTGTTCATTCCAAATAGGTCTTTGTCTCTTATGCTGAACATTAAAAGTCCGTCTTTTATGTTCTTTTGCTCAGATGTTAAAGTTCTAAAAGTCACATAATATAGTACATTCATTGTCAGATTTATCACATATTCTCATTAAAATACTTGAACAACTAGTTAACTTACATTTTAAAAGTTTCGTCGTATAAAGGAAATAGTGTTTTGTTGTGCGTCTGCGTCTTCGGTTTTGTAACGTTTGTAAATTTTTCTTCAGGCAGTAAACAGACTTTCACAAAAGAATCACACATACCTGGGAGTAAATAAATATCTTTTGTAGTTTTATCAGATTTTTCGCGTCTTTTGGCTTACCATTAGAGTCCATTGGATGAAGGTTTCGGGCATTCATTACTTCCACAAATAAAACATTTCCTTCAAACTTCGCCCTTACAGTGAGTTCACCAAACGGACCCTGTTTAATATCCTGTTGTTCTCTCCATCTTTCCAAATGCACCTTTAAAACAGAAATGCGATACAATTAGGCAAAATTACGAATTAAAAGGTTTAATTTTTTTAATCGTACCTGATGGATCAACTCTGACGTTTCAAGACCGTTTATGAACAATAAATATCCCACTTTTTTAAGTTCGTCGCATTCTGAGTCACACTCAGATTGTTTAAAACATTTAACCATTAATTGAAGGGTACTTTGTAGATTTGCGAAGAATGACGGAGGCCTTCGTTTCTAAAAGAAATGAAAATCATTATGAGAATCCAATACTAGCGAAACTAACTATTTTTTATGTACCACAATGTAAATTTTACTTACATCAATATTAGACTGGATCAAATCGGATAAAATTTCGGCCAAATTGTCCCATATGATTTCGAGGATTCTATTGAAATTGTCTTCACTTAGATGTTCATGTAAAGTTGCCAGATTGTTATCCAAATATCTCATAACTTTATCGATGCTATTGCTATCTTGATTAAATAATTCCGCACCCTCGACCAGTAACCTCTTCATAGCCGGTGACATCTAAAATTTAATAGTCTTACTGAAAGCCGAATACAGAAAAAGGAGCAAAAGATGCCGAAGGAAAACGTGGTTCAGATTACTGTTCGTAGATTGTTTCAATTTGTGAGAAATGGAAAAATTAATTTTCTAAAAGAACGTGTACCTACAAGGAGTCTTCGAATTGAAAACTTGATGATGGTGTTATGCGTCCGTTGTGTTCGACTACGTCAACATAGAATTTAGTCAAAAACAAATTAGTTTGCGTACCTTGTTAGTGACGGTTTCCAAAAGTTCAATTATTTTATTTCGAACCGTGTCTATAGAATTTTCTATGACGTTATTGAGCGTGTGCTGACATCTTTGAGCATCTAAAGGGCTTTTTAGTTCAGATAATTGTTGAATAATATCATCCATGCCTAACTTTTCCGTAAAAGGTTTAAGAGATTGACGCACATAATCGATATTATTGATCGCAAGGCACCATTCGCTGGTCACTTCGAATCTCTTCTCGTACACATCTACCCTATCGCCCATTCCCTCTACCCTTTGAGACGTTCTATCCGCGTAGAAAACGCAGCATCGACAAATATCCTGAAAAAACATTTTTGTTATTAACGTTTTCGTGTTGGATTTAAATATTTATTTTACTATTTTACTTACATCAATTATTTTGGCGATAAATGTGTAAGATCCTTCGACATCAGGCCAATTAAGTTGATCCCAAAAAATTTTTATCTGTAATTATTATTGGATTTTGAAATAAGATTACTCTTGCATCGTTTTGTCAACTTACTTGATGAAAAATGGTGAGCGTATCTAGTGCGGAAGAACTAAATTTTACGTTGTTATCTACGGGCTTGAGATTGTCCAATTCGACAGCTTTTTCTATTCGTTTTAAGGCTTTAAAGACGGCAATGTCAAGCCACTGAGTAACACCCCCGTGGAACCAGTCGTAGAAATTTCTAATGTGGAACGTGTCGTAATCAGATGGACATAGTCCCTGACTCAAACTAAAAAGGCATTAAATTGCTTTAAAATTATCGTTAAAGCTTGGAGGACGGCTAGAAAAATTGATAGAAATGAAAGGGTATTAGAAAAAACAGGAGTAAAGAGAGGCAGAGGGATGTGGGATGTTCTAGTTTAAAGGAACTACGTATAACCCTATGGTTTTATGGCGATGAAAGTGGTGATTGATTGATTGATTTCTTATTACTTACACGACGAAACGTTGAAGGGCTAGGTACAGTTCAAATAGTTTTGTTCCAAGTGCTAAAGGCTCGTTTGCCTCTGAGTCCGAAAAGCAGTTCCAATCGTAATTAATTGTCTTAAGTGATTTACACATGGTCACAATTTCCGGTTCTACCATCGTTGCTATCCTAACTTGATACATAATGTAAAGGCACTTCGCGTATTGGAAATTCATTATTCTAAAACAGTTTTTCAAAACGGTATAAGTATTTGATGTTTCATTATGCATTACTAAATTATAAAAAGAGCGTATGTACTTACTCTTGAAACATCCGGTCATAATACTCAATAGCTCTTTGCAAATCGGCTCTGACCAATTGAATAATCTTGAGCATATTCTGCAATCTCCCCTCTTCAGTATTGTCGGACGTTTGATTGTTTTCGAGGATATAATTAAACCAGTCACTTGCTCCTTGAGAAATAGCATCCCTTAACGTAACATTAATATCACAGGTAGGTCCTTCGCCAGTATACGAAAGCCATCCATATAAATTGGCCGGAAATAAATTGAAATTCTCTGGTGGATCGATGGTGATAAGCTGAGATAAAATTTTGAGCACATCCTTGACCATCTTTAGGGTGGCTTTTTCGTTTGGACACTTTTTTCGGATTTTGCGGATAGAAGCGAAACAAGAGGGCAACAGTCTTTTGACCGAATCCCAAAACATTTTTGCTTCTTCATCGGAAACGGCCATTGCTTGGATTGGTTTGATTAATTTATCGATGAGATTTGAAAATAAGGCGAAGTTGAGAGGATGGTCCCTGTGAATTGACGAATAGACCGCGAATTGAGATAATGCAACGTCAGTCACGGTTAAACCCGATTGAACACTGTGCTGGGTGATTATTGCTTCTGCTTGACCACTAAAGTTTCCGCACCACCAATAAGGACTTACCTAAATATTGAAGAAAAATATTTATCGCATTCTCAAATGTAACAGGGAGACTGAATGAAAATATTTAAAAAGGAAAGAGGAGACGCTTTTATGATTGAGATCCTTCTCACGTTCTCAATTAATATTTTAAATTATCAAATTATTAATTGTTTTATATTTCGTTATATTACGAAACATGGAACTGCCACACGGAACTTCCAAAGTTCCGTTTGGAGGTAACTAAAAGAGCACAATCAGTTTTGGTAGTCTGCAGTAAAATCAGAAGCGAATCAGAAGGGTTAGGACGGTGTAGCGGGTGACCACTATCACTCACCCCAATGCCCTATTAAAAATCCCTACCATTATCAACCCCTTAGTTTTAAGGCAAGTAGATTTATAATTTTATAATGAGTGTAAATGTAACCTTATCAAATTAATTAAATATTTTTCAAAAAACCATAAAAAATTCGCTCTTCTTTATAACAATATGATCATTGTTTTTGTATTTGCAATTGTTAACATCAGCTAGCGTGCAGTTGATTATGTGACAATTGTATACTATTAAGCGCAATTTACAGAAGTAAAGGATTCAATTCAAACTGCGGATTAGTTATTAAAAATGTTTTCATTTTGGCCGGAAGCAACGCGATCTCGACTTACTTGTGAAGATTCTAATTCGTAAAGTAACAAAATCCTCAGTAAATGCCTGTGTTCTTGCGCTGCCACCTGTCGATTCTTTTCCGACCCAAATGCTAAGTGCACTTTAACTACTCCTTGCCTCGTCAACTTGTTCTTCTTGTCTAAACTGTACCACATCGTCATCCCAGAAGCGGGTATTGTCTAGAAAAGAAAATAAAAGAACAGTGAGTTTTTTCTGAAAATTCAAAAAATGATAACTCACTTTGAGGGGGATTTTTGCCATTCCGACAAGTTCGTTCGTATGTTGACCGGTTGTAGCCGTAACAGCTACTTCTTTTACGAATTTTCTTACGCCCTTTATACCCTTAACTTGGAACATCCTACCCAACTTTTCTCTTACTGTTTCGGCAGGGTCGAAATCCCATACTTCCAAACATAACGTGTCTTCTACTGATTTGTCCGTTATCGGCCTTTAAAATAATCCAAAATTATACCTAATAAGTTAACCACGATTCAAACGGTTTATACTTCATTTTTGGTCATTAAAGAACGTCAAAGGTTGTCTAAAAATATCCCTGTTTCTGGAGTATACATATTTTGGTTAAATATAAAATGTAAAGCAGTAAAGCTTTTAGTTTGCTTTAGCATTGGTTTAGTTTACTCAATTTGTCAGCGCGTGTAGATACATATTTGCTTTACTCTACATATCCACATTTCATTGTAAATACGTAGGTACCGAGGACAATGGAAAAAATTAGGAGAATATAGATAATTTGTTTAATTATTTTAAAAACTTATTTGCCTCGATTCATCTAATTTTTTCCAAAGGGATTCAAATGATTCCTGAATTATGCTTATGCTTAGTTTCTTATCAACCAATTTTATCATTTTAAAGTGGAAACTTACAATGCAAAGTGTTCTTCCCACACCGGGTTCAGCGTTTCAGTCTTTACTGATGTGTTGTAGCGATAAGAGGAATTTGATGCGAGATACAATGTGACGAAAGGATCTGTAAAACCGTTGGAGTCTTTGGGTGCTATGTCTTTGGCTTCGATTATTTCTATGTTCAATAAAATGTCTGGGGCTTCCTTCTGTTCGGCTTTTGCTAGTAGCTCTTCGTGTTTATCGTTGGACATTTTGAATGCTTCTTGAACATAGGAAAATAAAGCAGTCTGGCCGATATCGTAACTAACGTCACAGCCCACATTGTGCAGAATTTCGTACAAAATCTCTAAATAGAGGTCGTCAATCTAGAAAACAAAATAAATCTGAAAATATCTGGTCGTGAAAGCTTTATTTATATTATATTATATATCGAATATTTTATTTGGGATGCACCTGTTAACAAAAATGTAGTAGAAGTTCCACGTTTTTGTTGACGCCGATTATGATTCAACGTTGTGGGCACTGATCGGTCTAAAAGCGTCCAACGATTTATTAATTTAATTGCATCTTTGTGGACGAAATCAAGAGAAATTTATATATTTAAATCGCTTGGCAAAGGTGCTTGCAATGTGGTGCAATGACCTGACATTTTAATTTAGTTTAAATATATTTAGGGATCCCACAATTACCACGCACAGGTAGATACAAAAATACCTATGCGTGTGACTGCAAAACTTATCAAAGTTTATCTCCTGTTTAATTTCTTAATTTATTACATATGTGTAATAATACATACAAGTGATGTATCATATTGTGTTACCCTTAACGAAAAATTATATTTCTAATCCAGGAAATGTTTTATGTTTATTTGCCACTGAAAGAATGTTCTGAAAATACAATCATCAACCTCGACAATATTGTTTCGACGAAATTCGTCATCACACTAATATTATAAAGGCGAAAGTTTGTGAGTGTGTATGTTTGTTACTTCTTCACGTCTAAACGGCTGGAGCGATTTTAATAAAATTTGGTATGGAGTTAGCTGACACCCTGGATTAACACATAGGCTACGTTTAACTGCGGGAAAATATCTTATTCCCATGGGAAGATCGATGAAAATGAATTCGCGGAATATTATAAATGCGAAAGTAACTGTCTGTATGCTACACAATCTCGCCTAAAATTTACTGAACCGATTTAAATGAAATTTGGTACAGAGATAGTCTAGAGCCTGAGAAAGGACATAGGCTACTTTGTAATGCGAAAAAAGGGTTGTAAGGGGTTGAAATAGGAAAGATTGTGCGGAAATTCCGTAATTTTTAAAGATAGAAGCTTGAAACTTATTTTTTAGACTTTTGATTAGATATAAATAAATACGACATTCAATGTTTGTAAAAATTTTACCCTAAAGGGGATAAAATTAGCCGATGAAAGTTTTTGTGTAATGACGTCGTCCAAAAAGCTTACGGCCCAGAAAATTAAAATATTAAGTGTAAAAAGTTATAGAAGTTTTGTTTATTTGGATCAATAAAAGTAGTTGAATACTAAGCTATATAAACTATTTTAAACTATAATTAAACTATATTTATCTATAATATTATAAATGCGAAAGTAACTCTGTCTGTCTGTTTGTGTGTTACGCAATCACGCCCAAACTACTGAACCGATTTAAATGAGAATTTGGTACAGAGATAGATAAGTAGATATAAAGCTAGAGGCTTGAAACTTATTTTTTAGGCTTGAGATTAGATATAAATACATTTAAAGTTTGTAAAAATTTAACCCTAAAGGGGGCAAAAATAAGGAATGACAGTTTTTGTGTAATGACGTCGGCAAAAAGGCTTACGGCCCAGAAAATAAATATATAGAAGAAAAAAAATTTAAATCCTGCTGAAAGTCACTATTCCACGCGGACGAAGTATAATTTTGCTGTACTCTTGATAATGACGAATTTCGTCGAAACAATATTTTCGAGGTTGATAATTAAATTTGTGAAAATTAACTAAGTGTTTGCTTTTTACCATTTATTTAACATGCATTTTCACAATGAATTCACCGTACAAAACTTAAACTGTAATAAGTTACGACTGTCGGTTTTTACGACCAAATATGAGAATATCGTTGTAACCGATAGTGACTGTATTTATTTCTAGTTTATGAATCTTTTAATGTCAGATTTTTTTATGTTTATTGAATGCTGAAAGGATCTTTTGCCGTACAATTTTTTGATAAGAATTTTTAGCTTCTTTCCAAATTATTATTGTTTATTAAAGCCAGTAATAGTGTACTTATTATTGATTTTTAATTTGGCTTCAGTAATCTTTTCCTATCACGAACGTAAGTAAATTTGGTTAATAAAAATGGAACCAAGAGTGTACGTACTCTACCTAAAAGTGCCTAAAGTCATATCAAAATAATAACAAAATCATAAAACTGTAGTCAATTTTACAGTTAATTTTTATTGAGTTATTGGTTTTTATATCCATGCATACATTAAATGTTTTATTTTGGACTCCATTAACTTTTACGACCAATAGCGCAGTATCATGGATGAAGTAAAAATTAGAAAACTAAATTTTACAAAATTAATCCTGAATCTAAACTTTTATTATTATTTTTACTTTGTTGTGATGAGTTGCATTAACGAATAAGACAAAATAAAACCTCCCACATCTTTTAAATACTTCCAAGGTTTTCTATTTTAAAACCGTAGTAAGAAGTAGTGTAAACTCTTATTACTTTATGGACATTTAAACTTCTTTTAATGTCAATGTCAGAGAAAAAATAACATAATGGAAAACAGTGAAATTTTATTCTTTTAATAAAATCAATACGTATTTATTTATATTAGTCGAATTAAATCCTTATAATATGGTAAGTTTCTAATACATGTATTCTACGAAATTTTTTCTATTGTGGCCCAGACTAAATCTTGCAAAAGTAATGTAGGTATACATGCAGTACATACAGATTGTAATAGTGGTTGTAAATTTTTTTATTTATTGATTCTTCGACTTACAATTTGTTTTCCTTCGATATTGGATGGAATTGCAAAATACGAAAATACCTCGATGAATGAAACGTTTATGAAACAGTTTTGGTTTTAAAAATAGCCTCGATTTGGAAAGTAGTTATAATTTTAAATATCTAATTTTAGTAAAAGTAAGGCTTGTTTTCGACCTACAAACATATGACAAAAATATCGCTTTGTTTTGTGTGCTTCTACTTACCTATATCCTACCTGTTCAAGATAAACTTAATTTAAACAAATTTTATAACAGTACAATAATCATTTAATGTAGGAGTAAAGTGTGTTTACAAATTACGTCAAACATGATCGTAATATACAGTATTATTATATACAGGAAATTGATGATTTCGAGTTCATATACGTAAATACATGTCCAATTGGCTTATTTTAAATTTTCAAAAAAGCGATAGACACAAACGTCGAAATAGTGACCTATATTCGAAATACTAAAATAAACAGAAATATTTTAAATGTTAACCACAGAAATAATATCGGATAAAATGAAACATTTTGAAACTTGGTGATCATAGAAGATTTGTAAACATTTGCAACAAAATACCTAATGCACGGTATCATCCAAAAATTGTGCCATTCTTAAAAGCATTTGGAAGCGTTGCCAAGACCACATGGTCTATTTTTTAATCATTGAAATGCACCTTTGAATGTCATCCTTTATTTACGTAACAGCCAAATTATTTCTGTAGGTACCCCATTTGTCATCGTAAACAAGAAAACAGAATGACGAACGCTACCGTAAAAAGAATAATTTTTGCCACACGCAAATTTATTTATTTTTAAAATATTTTGCAGTAATTAAGTATTATACGTTAACCATTTTTTTATGAACTTACTGTCATAGAAGCGAGAAAAATACGCGTTTGCCTTCTCAATTCGTCCTTTTTAACCCCGCGGAATTTGTTCCTAGGGAGGGAACGCCTCCTGGTTCGTCTCATGACCACCCCATTAACGGGTTTAAGATCCAGTTCGGACACACTTGATCGTATCATTGTTAAACACTTTGATTTTTCTTTTATTTTTATTATGGTAGCATGGGGAACATCGTGGTTTTGATTACGCGCTATAAAACATCTCGGAACGATCGGAAGAAGTCCTGTGGGAACATCCCGGTTAATACTGCTTACCGACTGCCAGCCGAGCAAACTTGACACTGATCGTTACACATACACAGGCTTTGTGGATCCGCCAAAATCTATTCTCGTTTTTGTGTTGTTTTCTTGTGGTAGGTAGTATTATTAATTAAAAAAAAAATTAAATTAATAAAATTAAAGCGCTTGCAATATTTATAATTTTTTTGTTTTGTTTGCCCTTTTGTGTTCTTCAGAAGTTCTACAAAGTTTGCTTAGGTAGTTAAATAAATTTTGAACTTTTGCAAAAAACACAAAGTGGCGAAACATAAGTAACTGAATTATAAGAAGTTGTGAAAACTGTGTGTTGGCAATTTTAGATTTTACATTAAGTGCAAAACTTTACTTGTTATTAAATTTTATTATTATTCCATAAACTTACTTCTTATCAAACGACATTATTCCTGACATCGTCATTTTTATTTACTTTCTTAAACAAACGACAGTAGATACTTTTGTACAATTTTGTTTTATTTTTTCTTGTATTTTCTAAATACTTATTAATTTGAAATTTGCTTGAAATATGCGTATATTACTGAACTTTAAAATAACTTTACTATTAATTATTTGCAGTTAACTACAAATTGAAATTAGAAATTCTTAAGTGGTGGATTAAAAAAGAATTCTTAGAACTGAAAAATATAAAATACAGTCATAATTTGATATTATGAACATCGATAAGTCGAACCAAATAAACCGTGAAAGAAATATGTGAATTTTTTACTTGATAACTCCAGAGCTTCTATTACTTGATAAATCGAAGATAATATTTGGCACCAACTTCGAAAAGTTGAATTTTCTGGGGGAACCCCTAATAATCTTTTTCATAGCGGTACTATGCAAGCAATAAAGAAGTTCAATTTCTATGATTGTTTATCATTAAAACGTACTTTAAAAACTTTGTCTGGCCAAAAATTAAATCGTATAAAAAAGTGAAAGTGGTGCACTATAACTTTTTTGTTTCCCATGGTAATTAGAATTATGGAAGTTGGATTGCGCTTTAAATAAATTAAAAGGCTTGTTTTTGCTTTGTTTAATTTTCAATTTTTTTTTTAGAATAATGAGCAAAACAAAGGCTGCACAAGATCTTAATATCTTTTGGTTTTGCTTCTTTAAAAATTTAAAAGTTTAAGTTTTCTACAAACCTAAAGGCCATTAAAATTATCAGTTTGAGGGTTTTAAAAACATAGAAGTGTCAGTGAAAAAGAAAAAATTCGTGTATCATTAGAACATCTTTTATAACTTGATAATTCTGTTCTACAAGACTCTCGTGACTTCCCATTTAGCAAAAAAAAATTCTGACGCAAATCGTCGACGATATGCAATGTGTTTTAATTCATCGTTACCGAAATATCTTGCAAGAAAAGAGTCTAATTCCTACGTACGTTTTTACGAGCAAAAATATTTTTAGAAAAGTGTAAAGTGCCTATTAGACTATGAACGCAAAACGTAAATTATTTTGTACGGTACGCCGTACGCCCCGTAAATTACAAGTATTTAAAATTTCCCATACATTAAATTTAATAGCTCTATATACATTTAGGGTCACATATCTACAGATGCTTTTAATCTGCTTAATTAAATCTCACAAAAAAAAAACAGGCAATTGTTCATACATTAACGTGATTAGCCCTTTAATATAATATCAAAAAATTGGGGGTTCCTTGATTTTTCCTTTTGATGTTCTGATTTATTTTATTTCCCAGCATATTCAATTTTTTGCATACCTACATCATACGGAAATAAAGATGCATTGAAATTATCTGAACGTATAGTGTATTGAATATAATAACTGTCATCTGAGGATTATGCAACTTTTTTAAACTGTTATTAATGCAATTAATGTTCAGGAAAGGCCGATTGCCTTCGTTCACGCACATTCCTTGAAATATAGAACTGGTCAATGCTGTTCCTCGATTTCTCAATGGATATTACTGTTTAAAACTAACAGAAAATACGTATCAAACTTAGCAAAAGTAGTGGTGACTTTTTGGAAGAATTATAATTAATTGCTCACGATAAAAAACTACACCACCAACGTCTATATATCATAAATAACTTTATTCGAAAAATAATATCTCTTTGTGACTAAAATGCTTCGTTTTATTTTAAGGTTTAGCTTAAAATATTTGCTGCCACTTTACGTTCTCGATTAAGATGCTTTCAACAGTGAACTACTTTAGAAGATTACTTGAGAATGCTAAGAAGCGTCCAAACTTCAAAATTGATAATATTTAGCACATGCTTTGGCTTTTCGTGAATTAATTATCACCAGTTAAAAATAGAGGCTGACGTTGAGGCAAAACGCTGGTTCTTTCGATTTAATAAAATACCAATATTGACCCGGTTTACTGATAATAAGTAATTGCAGAAATGTTGATTCATAGTACATTCTCTTATAAATCATCATATCCTTCAGTTTTTCAGTATACTTATCGATTCAGAAATAATGTACTTACTTCAAAATAATAGTTCATAAATTTAATATTGAATTTCAACTTATAGAGAGTGTGTGTGGTCGATATTTGGCCCAGTTGTTTTCAAATTAAATAGAATTTATTTCATGTGCACATGAATGATTAACTTCAAGTTTGACATTTTAAAAAAATTACAACCTAATATTCGTATTTGTGTAATGGGGTATGTTTAAATCTGTCCTAGAGTGGTCGATTCCTGGGTAATCCAATTTTTTTTTTACTTTTTAATTTGCCGTTAGGGGCTGTTCATAAAATAAGTCACACTAAAGTTAGCTTTTTTTGACCCCCGGTTGTCACGCTGTCACTCTTTCTATGACCCCCCCTGTAAATATTACGTCACAAACACTAAACCCCCCCTCTGAACATGATAAATTTTGATTGATAATACACAAATTTTGATGGTCAAAAATATTTATTTTATTTTCATAATAATATTTAAATAAATTAATAAATATCTTTTGTAACGAACAAATAAATAATATTTCTATTTATCGTCAGAAGTCCAAGGATTCTGTAAAAATTCAGTGAAATTTTTTGATGAACGATGAACGTCACGTTACCGTAGACCCCCCGTCCCCCCTTGTCACACTCGGCAAGACCTCCCCCTTTGTATGCGAACGTATTTTATGAACGGCCCCTTACAGCATCCATCATAATAGATACACAGAATTTTACACATTTATGTATTGTGGTATACAATGCGTTTCTCTCCTCTTTATCCTATTTTTTTTTATTTTTTCTCTTTTTTGTATTATCTATGATAAAATAAACTTCGCAAAGTAACTATTATAAAAATAAATAAGATCTTTTTAGGTTAAATTGCTTCTTTTTGATGCCAATTATGTACCTACTGTTCACTTAAGCTTAGGTTATTCCCTCGTCTAAATAAAAAAAAATGCAAAGGATTTCCCATTCTAATTAGGACTCGTTTGTCAGTAAATCAGATAATCACTTCCTGCAATGCACTATTTATAGGACGAGGAAAATTGCATACTGTACTTCTTTAATAATAGTCTAATATATGTATATCTAAATTAGTCCTAAATAACATTAATCTATATAAAGATTGGACAAATAGAGAGAAATTCCCGGAATATTAGCAGTTGGGAAATTCAATAAATGCGATCAAAACTTTGCTCTGGGAATAAATGAAATTATTAATTTTAATTAAATGCGCGCATATTTATATTCAGAGGAGAATCTGTTGTAGATTATTAAGGAACACGTAGGTACTAATAGCATTAATTAATTAATAATTGCGTATGGCATATAGGTACCTTTATATATATTTAAGGATAGCAATATTTTAATCCCGGATTTAGAACTTTTGAAAATAGTGTTTAGAATTGATGTAATTAATTTTTAATTTTGGTAAGATGTAAAATTTTCAAATTCAAAAGTAATTTTATCACTTTAAGATGAATCACCTTTAGGGGTGGTATATATTTTATTTAAATTTAAACAGGACTACCTTTTTTAATTAACAAACTGTCATGAACGTTAATTCTTGAAATATACAAAATAAAATAAAAATAATCAAGTTACGAACCTTTTCCTTTTGGGAAACGGTAGAAAATTATCTAAATGTTGCTTTTAATGTCTATTGAAAAAAAGTAAATAATGTTCATTTTACCAATTTTTTTAGCTTCTTAACAAACAAACTTTTGTTTAGCTATTAGTCGACCTTGTTCAGTATTGTTTAAAATTACTAACAAAATTTTAAGTGACAATTGTTTTTATGATCAAAATATATAATAACCATTTATGTAGTTCAAGACTGGTAACGATTGTTAAAATGTGTAACAAAATGTAATCATTTGGCTATTATTCATTTAAAAAAGCCCGTGTTTATCAAAAAAATATTTGATCAGAAAATAACACACTAATTTGCAAAAGCCAATAATCATGTATTGTTTAGTTTCACGATTATTAGTTCAAAATTTCTAATAAATGACAATATCCTGGATATCGTTAGTCAGGTCTATTCTTTAGTTATACATTTAAATAGTGAGATATTTGTGGGATGTCTTATCATCGGAGGAGATAGCTGTACTAAATTAAATTACAAATGTACCTATTTAACCATGAAAATATATTAGCACATTATTATAACCATAATTTCTGTTATGAACTTCGATAAACTAAGGATTAAAAATAAGAAATAAATTTGTTACTTACGTTCCACCCTACGGCAATGTAGTCGGTTTTGTTATCTTCAGTATCGGACACAACAATTTCTTCTTCTTCATTTTCTTCTCCGCTCTTTTTCTCCTCATCTTCGTCGGTTTCCTCTTCGATTTTTGTAATTATCTTAGCCGCTTGTTCGGCACATTCTTTTTGTTCCTTTTGTTCTTGCTCTTTGGCAAATTCTACACTTTCCCGCAGCAATGAACCGAACCTTTCGAAGAACCCACCGTCCACTTGTTGTATTCTGAAATAAAGAATTAATTTGTTTAGATATTTATTCAAAAAAAATTTTTTATTTTTCATTATGTATCCAGATCTCCCCCAAAATTTCTCAATGTAACAAATCCTTATTATAAAATATTTCCTAGAAGTAGGTTTACTTGTCAGCAACGAGATGTGTTAGGCAAATATTATTTCATTCGGTGACATTAACAATATTTATAACATTTGATAATTAGTTTTATCTTTAGTAATTAATAATAAGACATGCAAAATTAGTAGACATTAATTTATTTTGAAATACATAAGTATTCATTATTAGATAATAGATCCACAAAATTATCATGTAATAAGAAATTAAACATTAAAAGTCAAATATAACTTTTGTTATATTATGAACCAAGGTTTCTTTTGCTTGACTTAAAAAATTTCGGAAAAGTATATTGTTTATAGTATGTATTAGTATTTGTACTCTTGTAGGTACATTAAGTTTCGTTTTAAGACCCTCAAGGAAAGTTTACAATTTACTCGTTTTCATCAAGTCTCTCTTAAAAAATAAACTATCTACTGTGTTGCGTAAATTTAAAAATAGCCATTAAAGTTTATTTTTACGGTAACCGAAATTTTTACAAAAACGATGGAGTGTCGGTGATTTCTTAAAGACTCATTAACTCATCTTACTAAAATTATAAAGCAATTTGTTATTCCAAGCAAGAAAACGAAATTAAATAATATATTAGATACTTTAGATATCTGCAAAAAACCAAACGATAACTTAAAGGTTACTCAAAAGTGAATTTCTTATTAATTTAATTTGTTGATGCTCTTGTGATTTTTTAAAAACAATTTAATTTAATATTATAATTAATTTTATTTAATTTACCCTTCTTTTGGTCTCATTTTACACCACTTATCAATTACACGTTCACATGTATCTCTCTGTGTCTTTAACATAATATCAGCACTCTATGGAGGTCAATCTATAAAACGTAAGGCGAAGAATAAAATACCGATTTGATGTTTCTGTTGAACTAACATTTAAACTAATTTAGTTTACCGCGAGCTCATGCATTAATATGTACAGTCACCGAGATGTAGAGATAATTAGATGGATAAAGAGCACCAACAAAATAAGCGTAAATACTATATGTATATATACATGTGTGTATGGATGTTGGGTTTCACATTGAAGTAGTAAACGATGAGAGTGGAAAGACAAAGCGGGTTTTTCCAAATTGTTTGGTAAACGGCAGGGGTTTTTCTCTTTCAAATAAAAGATCACTCTTGATAAGCATAAATTAAGTATTCTTGCAGGTCTTTTTTTAAATATATCAGTTCTGTTAAGTGTGGACTTATTTAAAAAAAAAGGTTAAGAAACAACAGCTTTTGGTTTGTTTCAATTAAAAAATTCTGGCATTTGTTTGGTTTAGGATCTGTATGGTTTAACAATTTAATAAAAAAAATTTGGACACCTATTTAATGGATAGGATAATGACGAAAATGTTGTTTTGAAATTTTATATTATTCATAAACTGTAAAATTTTTAAAATAACGCAAACTTTTCGAAAATAAGCTTATTACACTTTATTATTTTAGAAAAATAACCCTTGTAACTTTATTCAGATCACCCTGTATATAAAAATAGTATTAATGAAATAGAGTTTTGGCTAGGCTCTTGGTGAAACATGTTATAATATCAAAAGTAAAAAGAAACACTAGGTAATAATTTGTTTCACAAATTTATTTAACAAACTGACAATATTGTTTCGGCAGTTATGCCATTATCAAAGTAATTGTACAGGTAAACTTAACTAGTATTTATATAAAGGGACTTAAACTAATACAAATATACAAACATAGGTACACAGAAGCATATTTATTGGTTTGTCTTGGTTGATAACTTTAATAACGGGGAAATCCTAAAATCGGTCTGGTCATTTGTTACCTGTTTCTGTTCTGTTATTGCTTTATGTATTTCTAAAATTTCCAAGAGATTTAACCGTTTGCCTTTATTGCAATTATGTATGAGCTTTAAACTATTGTTATCTATAAAATGATTATTTTCTAAACAGTGTTCCGCTAATCCTGTAGTCTTTTTACAATTCTGAATAGATTTGTTATGTTCATTTAAGCGAATTTTTAATGACCGACCTGTTTGTCCTAAGTAAATAGCAGGACAATTTTGACATTTTATTTGATAGACACCGTTTTTTTCCAAAATATCTTTTTTATCTATTTTGTTGTTCACTAGTAAAGAGCCTAAATTGGTTTTGTTTATGGAGATAGGAGTAATTTCTAATTTCTTGAGTTTATTGGAAATGTTACTAGAAATCTTAGGTATGTAGTTCAAAAAGGAAAATTGTTTTTTCTCCGTGATGGTACAGTGATAGAAAGATTTAAGATTTTGTTTCCGTCGTTTTTTATGTAAAAGGTCATTTATCAAAGAAATGTAAAAATAGTAATTTCATAATCCTATGATATATGCAACCAGCCAACAGTTGTGTATAAGCGGTTGCCGATACGAACTTTAATTTTAAAATTACTTTTTTAAAAAATAAAACAAAATAATAACTTACAAAATTTGTATTTGTTTAATTTATATAGAAGGAAAAATAACATTTTAACTGTCTTGCTTAAGTTAAAAATGCATATAAAATTACACAAGTTTGCAAAAATGTTGATTTAATGGAAAATAACTATTTTAAGAGTATCATATGATTTAATAATAATTAAATATACGTATTAATATTCATGTATGTATATTTGTTTATTAGTTCCTGATCATCGGCATACAATAAAAATGGTAAATAATAATCTGTATATACGTATAATTCCTATCTTAATTTGTTTTTTTCTAACAAGGAAAACAAAATTTCCAACAAACTTAAAAAGTACATACCTCATCCATTTAAAATTTTTCATTGTATTTTACAAATAAAAATAGTTTTTTAAATATAACTCTATTTAAAATACATCCACGAGATAGTGTTGCTATTTGGTAAAAATATCACAACTAAAATCTTAACTGAATAATATTCATGTTATAAATCACTTCAGACCCATATAAAACATTTAAACATTGCTTACATGATAACAATGCCTACATTATAAGTAGATTACTCAACGTGTACACAATTGCGCTTATTAACTACTTGGAAGACAAACTGGAAGACATTTGTTTTAGTTTTTGCTTACATAGTTACTACTATATTAACATAGGCGCTTTTTTGGTGAAAACAAATAATAATTTGCAAATAAAACTAAATCATTTGCAATTTAATTTTTAGCAAATGTGACTAATTGCTTTTCATTAAAACATAAATGAATTAATTCATTTCCATAAAAGTTAGGCGTCTCATTGTTATAGTTATTGCTTTTTTAATCTAGGCCTCCTAAGCAGTAATACTTAACATACAAAAATTCGTCGATACCGTATATGGAGCCTTCGCGACCTATTCCGGAATCCTTGATCCCACCAAAGGGAGCTTCTGCCATTGAAATTAGACCCTCGTTAATTCCCACCATTCCCGTTTCCAGAAGTTTGCTTACTCTAAAAATCTGATTGACGTCGCTCGAACAGAAGTAACCCGCTAATCCTGCCATTGTGGAGTTAGATATTCCAATTGCTTCTTCTTCTGTCTCAAATTTAATAAGAGCAACAACTGGCCCAAATATTTCTTCATTGTATATTTTCATATCTGGTGTAATATTTTCCAAAATTGTAGGTTCATAGAAGAGTTCACCTATATGTTTAGCAACTTTCCCTCCAAGAAGGACTTTAGCTCCATTACTTACTGCGTCCTCTACGAGTTTAGCTACAGTATTCAATTGTTTACTGTTTATTAATGGTCCTAGTTGGACATCTGGTTGTGACCCATCTCCCATCTTTAATTCTTTTATTTTTTCTGTTAAAACGCCGACAAAGCAATCGTAAATACCACTCTGTACAAGAAATCTGTTAGCAGCTACACACGTTTGACCACAATTTCGAAATTTGGCTACCAAAGCAGCTTCTACAGCTCTGTTAATATCTGCTGAATCAAAAACTATAAAAGGAGCATTACCTCCTAGTTCTAAGGATATGCGTTTAATGTGATCTGAGCAAAGCCTGTAGAGAATTCTCCCTACAGCAGTTGAGCCTGTAAATGAAATTCCTGCAATTAAAGGGTTTTTGCAAAACAATGTCCCAACTTGGCTGGCATTCTTGTCATTTACAGTTACTAAATTTATTACGTTTTCGGGAATACCAGCTTCATGAGCCAGTTGTATCAACTTTATTGCTGTTAAAGGCGTTTCTCCAGCTGGTTTAATAACACAGGTACAACCTGCTGCTAAAGCTGCTCCTGCTTTTCTGGTAATCATGGCATGAGGAAAATTCCAAGGAGTTATAATACCTACAACACCAATGGGATGCTTTTCAATTAAAACTTTCTTTGATTTGTAAGGACTTGGGATGATTTGTCCCAAAACTGTTCTGACTTCTTCCGAGGACCATTCTACAAATGAATTTCCATAAGCCACTTCACCTTTTGCTTCATTGAAAGGCTTCCCAGCTTCTTCAGATAGGGTTTTTGCTATATCTGCAGAATTTTTCTCTAATAAGTCAAACCATTTTCTAAGTATGACAGCCCTATGTTTTGCTGTTGTTAGTTTCCACTCATGATATGCGTTATAAGCATTTTTAACTTTTTCCTCTACTTCATCTATTGTCATGTCAGGTACTGTTCCCACAACTTTGCCATTTGCTGGATTCAACACATCGAAAGTACTTCCAGAAAGTAATCTTATTTGTTTATTTACCAATTGTATGTTTTTAAAATTTGAATTTTTAAAACTTATTGTTATTGTCTTACTGCAGTAACTTAACATGCTGAATATAAACCATAAAACAGTGCTGAAAACTAAATTGTATTGAAGTTAAGTAAGTTTAAGGACAATTTAATAAATAAACATTAATAATTGTTTATTTCCTACATACCAGTTGATAACACAAACACAAATCACAGAGAGTGATCGTAATATTACTTGACATTAATCACAGAGTTGACAGAAAACCAGTGTCGTAGCTAACTGTAATCGAATAGTGTATACTTAATTTGTTGTAAAATTATCATATTTTTTTAAAATACAAGTATAAATGTATGCTGTTTCTAATTATTCGAGCAATGTTGTTGTTGTCGACTATTTTTCTATTGTAATTGTTTTCATTGTTGGCCATTTTCATTTTTAATTGTTAGAGCATTGTTGGTGATAGCGGCCATCATTCTTTTTTAGTTGCTGTCCTTGTCGGCCATTTTGATTTTTAATTGTTAAATTATTGTTGGTGGTGGCGGCCATTATTCTTTTTTAATTGTTGTCATTGTCGGCTATTATTCTTTTGTAATCGTTACTATTATCGGACATTAAATTTCTTGCAACTGCAGTTGTGTATAAAGTGTTGTAACAATATTTCCAACGTTAGTTTTTCATTCTATCCTTCATAATAAGTTCAAATGTTCTAATTTTGTGAAAGTGCTAAGTTTCTTATTACTGTGCCCATGTTGCTACGGGATTTACAAGTGTGTTCATTTGAGGTCTTCAGGTCCTGGCTACGGCACTGTTAAAATCTATGTAACGTTTGAATCAAAGAGTAAGTACCTACCAGTAAAAGCGCACTCTGCTTACGGGGTAATATACTACCACATTTCAAAATAGCAAATGATTTTCTTAAAAAAAGTCCGACTTACACATGACTTTGTTGTCTAAATATTTTTTTTTGTTCTTTTCAATCGACAACAATCAGTTTTTCAACTTTATTAATGATAAAAAACGAAGAAGAACTTTTTAAAAGAGTTGCTTTTGCGAATCCTTTATAATCTGGTAATTTGTTGTATTTTCGGCATATGAAGAATTAATAATGTTCTATCGTTGATTAACATAATTGGATGTGATAGCAATTTTATTGTTCAATTGAAATTAGAACGCAACATAATACTCAAAGATAATAATAACAGTAGATTATGTGTATTATGACTTCATATTATATTTTTTCATATAATACGTTGAAAAAAACATCCATTCTTAAGTTACGTTACATATTAAATAAGTTGATAATGTTCTTTAAACTTTTTATTTATCGGAAAAGCAATTTCTTTTGAAATGAAAAGTTTTGCGCATGTCTGCCTTAATATGAGTCAGTTGCGTGAACTGAACAGGATGCCGGTCATGGCCGATCTCCTGAGGTCGAATACAACTTTTTTTCCACAAAAAAGCGTAAATTTTAGAGATGTTCCGTAATCTATTTTGGTAATCCTATTAGTATGTTACGCCCTGATAGAGATGCGTCAAAAAAATATTGTGAAGCTCATTAGATGAATGAACAATGTAATAATAGTATTTTTGTTGCTGTGCGTAAGTAGGTATGGACTATAAAAATAGATTTGAAACAATAAAGCAGGACCAGCGTGTGTGACGTTTAACAATTTATGACATTAACATTTTACCATCACCGGACTACCTACCTCTGGTCATGTTCTTGTTGTTCCACCGACTGTTGTTTCTGTAACTTTTCGTAAATAGTTTTCCACATAAACTCCTCGGTTTCCATTTTGATGAGACACTTGCTATCAAACACCACTTTCACTTGCAGTCTATTTAATTAAAATATCCATGTACCATGAAGACCCCCGGTGTAGACAAATAATAATAGTAAGGTTTACATCCTATGACTAATATCCCCGCGACTGAGCATGAAATAACGCGAATTTACTGTTGTTTGTGATTTTCATGACTGGTTTTGGAAGAAGCTGTAGGTGAACTGGGTTTTTGTTCTTATTGTTTTACATTACACAAAACATACGATGATCTAAGGTATAGGCAGATAGATAGATATAGATACAGCGAAATTGCATTCAGTTTCGTTTGCTGGTATTTATAAAGATTAGTGTATCTATATTGTTAACCAAAAATAGAGGTGATTCTGTATGATTAAAAATTAGTCTTTGTAATTAACATGAGCGTAAGGAACGCATCTTCAAGGTATTTCAAATATTACCGGTTTAAGAACACCGTTGGGACGTATTTCAGTGATTATGGAAAATACAAGACACTACCGAAGTATCTTGTATGACCGCAATTCGCCTACACACTCCCCTACTTTGCCGAAGCAATCATACTGCGTAAGCTGTTAGAGGGTCCCTCGTTTCGTACGTTATTATCAACTCTTTCAGTACTTCATGAATTTGAAATACATATACAGGGTGTGACATTTATAATAATTAAAAAAATAACTTACCACAAAATACAATTAAAAATCTTATAACATTTTTCAATCTAATGACACCTGTGCACACAATTCGTCTTGTTAAATTTAAATATTCATATTGTTTCCATCACAAAACTATTATAATTAATTTTTTGTTTCTCTTCTGAGGTCAAAAGTGATAAAGCATATGTTCCAAATGCCTCCAGGAACCCATGGTTTTAATATTATTGATTATAAATACCACACCCTGTATATCTAATAAAACTTTTGCCTTTGGTCTGTATGTTTTACATTTTTATTTATATAATGTACCGTGTTTTGAACAAGTATTTTATAAGTTTTTAATACAGCCTATAATCAGTATAAATTGTTTACAAAGATTAGCAAAAAGCAATTACATAGGAATTATCATTTTATGAGAAATTCCATGATGACTTATTTGAACTAAAGGAATCATCAGTAATAAAACTTATCTGTTTTCAAAATATGTAACATATTATTGTAATTTTTGTTTATATCGGCTTCTTGCATGATTCTTTGCAAGTTTTGAGATTAGTCATTCTATTTTAAAATTGCTATATATAATTAAAGTTATATGGAACTTTTTAATTTTAACATCGTATATATAATTTATTCAAGTGGTAAAATAATTTTTCACAATGATTAAAATAAACCCACTTGTTGATTGAAACATTCCTATTGTGTATAAATCAATATCTACGAAAGGTGTACAAGCTACTCAATAATAAGTGTTGCTATTAGCAACTAAATATTGTCTATTCAAAAGCAAGTACGTATTTTGGCGAATTGCTACAACATGCATCTAAATGTTTAATTTTTTTTTATTTTAATTTTGCTCATTTCATACCTCATCTTTGGTAGCCGAAGGGGTACTATTCGGTTTAATTTCCTTATGCACGATGGAAAACAACATTTGAGCCATTTCATTGTAATTAATAAACGAACGTTTATGTTATTACATTGTATCAGGTTGTACTTCACGTGAAAATATTCAGTAGTTTGTACTTCGTAGGATCGATAGGTGATGAGGTCAACGGTAAAAAAAAGCAGAATATGCTTGTCCACCCCAAATCGATTAAAATTAACTAGATACCTAAATAGCATGTGGACGTTAAAGGGGTGAACTATTATATTAAGAAAATTGAATACTATTACATATTAAAATTTCATTGATACTGATAATATTAGGGTATTATTGGGTCATCAGACCATCGACCCTTGAGCATGGGGATTGAACGTAAAATAGAGGGAGTGAAGGGTTATTAAAAAGAGAAAGCTGTAAAGTAGCAGGTGCCTAGATTTTATTGGCTACCCCTGTTGCGCACCCGCAATAGGCGTAACTCAGTGGTCCTCAGAATTTTCCATATTTCTCTTTTATACGAAACAGAGAAACTTAAAAATTGCCCAAATTTAATTAACTATTGCGTATGTTGATTGCAGTTAAGATAGTTCCGCGCTAAAGGGACCGGATAACGTTTGTATCTTCTTCCATCCAGTAGGTAACTTTCCGGATTCGTAACACTCATGTAAAGTTCAGCCAAGCGAAGAACAAAGCTGGAATTGCATGACCGCAACCTCTGAAGTCATTGCACTTGCGTTTTCTTTGTTTTTTTTTGTGATTAAATTTACGCAATGTATGACCAACATGATGCGCGAGAGACAATAAGAAATCGTGAGAAACCAATGTAATTGAATGTACACGAAATATTCGAATACACTTGTTTTGACAAAACACGAACTTTTGTTTCATATATAACGGATTAGTTAACATAATTGTGACATGCGTATGTCGAATAACTGTAATTGTAATAGACAATTAAAGTTGTCTAAAAGAAAAACAAAGCATACGTTTCTTTAAAATGTGTCGTGGTAAAAGGGGCTTTTAAGGCAATTAATTAAAGCCTAATACTTATTTCAAATGTCAATAAACATCGATTATATATTGTTTTCTATCTTATTTTGTATTTATTACTGAGACTTACTGTGGTTGGACAGGATTCACTTTTCTGTTTCGCCATCTTTTAAGCCAAGGGGTTGACTTCCTTTTATATAGGAACTGTCGAAGTGCCTTACGTAGAACCATTTTTTGGCAGTTTTGGATTTCTCTAAAATTATATTTTTTTCGATTAGTTTTCATTTAATAATTTTTATTAAAAATTATACAGAAAATAATTTTTTTTAAATAATATGTAAGTCAGACTACCGAAAATTTTTAGTTAAGAAAAAAACCAACTCCTAAGAAACTAATTATACATCTAATCTGTAATCAATAGAAATTGTTACAAGGTAAAGTTAAAAAAAAGGAAGTTTCAGATGTCTCTTTAAAGTACACATATATTTAGTCGTATATAATTATTCATTTTTCTTTAAAAGATACCAAAAACAATATTTTTTATGTAATATTAATTTAGAAATGTCGCATTTATATCATTTTACAAAATTAATTAGAAAGGCAAAGAGATTATTACTTTTCTGTCATAAAATATCAATTTGAACTCTTAACTTAATTTTCATAGTGATGAGTCTTTATCTTTATGTTGATTTTTTTTTTGGAATTTTAGAATTCATTTTATTTATAACTTACCTAATTTTTCTTCGACCAGTGTTTGTATGGGATATGACTACTAGAGGCTGTAAATTTTCGATGTTGGGTAATTCTTTTCCTCGTTTTCTGCCATTATCTGCAATTTTTGGACGATAGATAGATTTGTAGAGAGGGTTTCTTCTGGAAAAGCTCCTTTTTAAGGCTCCGCAACTTTCACAGGATATCTCGCGAATTTTTACGATTTCTATGCATCGCATCACTAAATCCAACTCTTCCTGCATTTTCTAATTTTTTTTAAATGCAAATCTGATAAAAATGCTTCAATGCAAAATTTGATTATTTACTTTATTTAACGTGTTCACTACAACTAATGACAAAGTCAATTTAAATTTTGTTGTTTTACATTGTTTTTCTCATTTAGTATTCTTGTTTTTTCTTTCTTTTTCACCGTCGATTTATTTTGCCGAAATGGCATTTTTCGCGGTCAGTGTCACTGTACTTTTAACATTTATAAACACCTGCACTAGTTAAAATATATATCAAAATTGTTTGCGATAAATATGTAGAAAAAAAAAACCGAACAATGCGTACTATTCCTCGGCGATAATTCAATGAAAGAGGAAAAAAGGCTTTTAGGATCGTCCAATCAGTGTCGGGTAAACCTGCAGACTTACCTGTTACGCTTTAAAAGACCAGGATGAAATTTAAAAGGTGGGAGACTTCCGGCGCAATTGGATGTTTCCGCAATTTATCGTGTTATCTTCTATTATGTACAGATATGCACAAAACTACTATTAACTACTACAAGAGCGTATACATGTGGTATGTGCATTGTTTTCAAACCGAATTATGTATTATTGTAGTCTTCTTTATTTTGTAATGGAACAACAACGGGACGGTGTGATTCAAAATTGCTTTAATGGTATCATTACGATAAAACGATTGACATACTTATGATCAAATAATTTCAAGCATTTTATAAATAATAAGTAGTTAAATTTGATTCTATAATGACATACGTACTTCTAAGAGTTAAATATATGGTCTATATTTTATATTTGGCTATTAAATGAAGTTGGAAATACAGCAGAATACGTAAAGAAAACATACTTTTCAAAATACATTCTGTTAATTTAATATTACTCTCATACTTTCACTCTCGTATTTTCTGAAAAGTTCATACTTAATATTCGCCAGCAGTAATGTAATTTTAATTTTCCCTTGTCTTTTTTATTCGTATTTCTACCCTTTCGCTCCATATATCTTGTATTAAATTTCACGGAGCTTCCCATCCATGTTTTGCATGTATACAGAATTTTGCTTCATGTATGTACAACCTTTTAACAATTTATTTTCGAATTTCCAAATTAACCTTTTCATTTTGTTAAGAACGGCTCAAGCTTATGCTAATCTTTGTATTATTCTTTTGGTTATGTAAAAGAAAATCTGATAACTAATTAATTTTTTATTTATCTTGTTTTTTCATTTTATCACATTTTCATGATTTAAAAGAAATGTATCTTTTTATTAAAATAACTTAACTAAATTTACAGTAATCTCATAATATAATCATATATAAATTTATCATGAAGGGACTGTATATTTTAAACAATTTTTTAATTTTTAATATCACAGGACAAATATGAATAAACCTAATACCCTTACTTGTCATGATTACAATTACAAAACTACTACTTTACGAAATTAACGTTTTCAAAATACATTTTTGGTAAATGATAAATGAAATTTAAATATTTTAAGAATAAGTCTGATAT
Organism: Agrilus mali; assembly: GCA_029378335.1. Lineage (NCBI taxonomy): Eukaryota > Metazoa > Arthropoda > Insecta > Coleoptera > Buprestidae > Agrilus > Agrilus mali. The sequence continues at coordinate 7,724,899 of CM055663.1, read as the reverse complement.
ATAAAATTTAAAAAATCGTTTTTTTATACGTTATTAAGTCCAGCTTATTAAGTTCTATATATAAAATTTGCACAATTGATAAAAATGTACATAAAATATTCAGTATATATGAATCAAAACTTCTATATAAAAGTACTACAGAAGTTGTTAATTTTCTATGCAATAAATAATAAACTATAATAAAAATATAATAAAAAACAAAGATTAAAATCAGAATCTTTTTCAACCATTAATATGCGTCATTCCAAGAAAGTAGAAAATTTGAGATTCCAAATCTTTTTGTTTTTCCATTTCAGCAGATAATTGATTCTTTAATTGGACCTCTTGTTGTTTTAATGTATGTAGTTGTTGATTTAAAAAAACATTGGTTTGTTCTTCATGCAAAATGCTTTGCTTTAAACTTTTTAATTCCATATCACGTTCTAAAAAAAATCAATTATTTATCATTTCATAAAGAAAGCATTATATACCTACTTGAAATCATAGATAATAAATTTGCCATTGCATCAGTTACCAAACCAGAGGAGGAATCATTGCTAGTACTATCAAAGTTATCCAGTTCAATATTAGGAACTATTGTGCAGTTAACATCTTTATTAATAGGGGAATGATCAATTTCTAAAGCCCTTATATGACCGGCAACTGCCTGAAGATGTTGTCTTCCTTGTAAATGTTCTTTCTTGTTATGCAAACTATGAAACCATTGGTCACAGGTACGACAATAGAGTTCTTCATTATCTTCATCCTGCAAAGAATATCTTTAAAATAGGAAAATTAATTATCATTGTATTTTTTACATCAAAATCATCAGTTGCATCCATATCACTTTCAGAAAGAATGTTATTTTGAACTTTCTTTTTTCTCTTTTTAGCTAAATATAGTTGATAAGCTCCAGATTGTCTGTATACTCTCAGTTCTTCTCTATATCTTTTTTTCTCTTCCTCAGCTCTGTTTAGATAGGGCTTTTTTTCTTCCAAACTTAAACTGGACCATTTATTTCCCAGAATTTTTGTTATTTCATAAAAAGCTAAAGAGCTGTCTTTAAATGATTTTCTCATTTCATTTAAATAGAGTGTATAACCGGTTGCAGGAGCTTTAGGTGGTAAATGCAGCACTTCTGGTTTTCTCTTGCGTCCTTTAGGCCAACCTCCTTTTCTTTTAATTGGTAGTTTAGGTGAATCAGTGTTTTCATTTGCTACAAGTGGCTTTTGGTCAATTCTGGATATATTTTTGTGCAAGTTATCATTCCTACATTTACTAATGCAATTTACCATCAATTTATTGGCATTATCAGTAACATTTGTGTCAGAATCTAATGAAGTACTTGGTTGAATAATATATTTATAACATGCAACAGATGGTACAGTTGCAATTCCATCTTTTTGAACTTCAAAAGATTTATTTAAATTTTGAGACTTTTCTCCAATATTGTCACTGCTTTCACTAGCAGGATCATCACTATCAGCCGTTGTATCCGTGGAACAAAAATCGGAATTGATTTGTAAAGAAGCGTCAGAAACATCAGAACTTTCTTTATGCAAACTCTCCTGCAATATCAGCTGAGTGGCTAGCTCTTGTAAATCTTCAGCAGATAAGTTTAAGTTGGAAGAAAGAGCGTCATTTAATGACATGCAGACTAATCTAAAAGAAACAACATATAAGACATTTTGCTTTCAAGTTATATTAATACACCTACCCTTTGCTGGTCTCGACTAAAATTCCGTTTTTTAATAAATTGCTTGCTTCAAAATGAGTTTCCGCTAAAGTAGGTAATAAAGTATTGTCACTTACTTCAGGAACACTTTTTATTTGGGCCATTTCACAACCAAAATAAAATAAAAAGAAGCTTTTGTACCCGGCAAAAAGAAGGGTAAACATAACCTATAGTTAATGATTATGACAGCTGAAATGTCAATATTACTGGGGAGTGTTCATTTATACTAACGCAATGATCAGTTATGTATTATTTCATGATGGCTGATGAAAAATCTGAAAAAAAAAACATTAATACGTGTTATTCAAGTAAACAGTATAAATGTTAAATAAAATGCTTATCTGTTAATTATAAACACGTAAATTAATGTTGCAATTAAGAAACATGGAACCATTTGAAACAGCTCATTATTGGCTCTTTAATAATAAATTATTTCCCTATGATCTATGATATCAGTGATTTTAAGTAGAAGGAGTAGAAGGTTGAAATTGAAAATGACATTGACAAAAATATTCAGAATCCGTCTAATACTTGTGTCCGATTTTATTTATGTTTTCTATAATAAATTAAAAACTAGTGATGATCTGTTTGATGTGATAACATTCATGTGAAACATGAAAGCAGAATTCTGCATAATACAGTGTAAAATGTAGACTGCAGTCATGGACCAAGATTTACCTGTATTTTCTGGGATCCTCTTACTTCCTCCCCAGGGAAAGCTGCTAATAAAGGTTAATTTGCCTTTCATTTCCAATATTAACATCTAACAAAATAAAATTTTAGAAATCATGGCAACAAAAATTCTGTGTGTTGTATAAGGCAAGTAAATTTGGAATAGAGAGGTTAGAAGTGTATGACACCGTTGATGATGCGACTGCTTCGAAAAATTGCCCCACTAGGATTATTACATTAGAAAATTGTGTTAAGATTGTACAAAAAAGTCCAACATTTATAACAATCATTACAAAAACTGCTACTTATGATTTTGGAACAACTACACATGCCTCATTAAAGGAATGGCTTGTGGCTCTTCAGTCAGTAGCATTTAGGGATGATGTCTCTAAAATAAGTAGTATTGAAGAAGACAATGATTTGTATTGTTCTTCTGGAGAGGGTATTTTTCATATAACTCTTTACCCCTCTGATGCTTCACAAAGATGTAATTTAGATCCAAAGCCTTATATGTTAGTGTTGACCTCAACTGCAATACAGCTTAGGAACATAGATGATGACAAACTTCTTTTCACTTGGCCATATCGATATATTCGGCGATATGGATATCGAAGTGGAAAATTTACCTTCGAAGCTGGTAGAAAATGCGAGTCTGGGGAAGGGCCCTTTTCATTTATTACATTCCAATCAACAGGAAATTTTCAGGTGTGTCTTTATTATTGATCAAAGCATTGTCCATTAATACATGAATAAATAAATAAAATTGGCTTCCTAAAAAAAGCACAGTTCTTATAGCTTGGGTTGGGTAATCAGATTAGGCAAATTATGCTTGTTAATAAAGTATCATAATATATTAATATTGATATAAATAAATGTGCAGCTTCTAAATAAGCACAAGATAATTTAGTGTTAAGGACTGAATATTCAATAAAATATTCTAGATGTGTTGCAACAAAAATGAAGTCAATGAAGAAACTTCTAAGTGGAGAATCATCACCTTCTCTTTTGGATTGTGTGGATCATCAGTTTCATGCTGCTTTAAGTATGGAAGCCCGTTCCAGAAGTCCTATACCACCTTCCCCAACTACTTCAACTGCCATACGAGACATGGATTCAACTAACAAGTCATTGAATTCTTTCATTGAGATGAGCTCTGAGTCAAAAACGAATCGCAGTTTTACTGGTTTTACACATATTAAAACCCTTAAACCACGCAAACCAATACAAAATGTAGAGTTCTTCTCTGTCCAAAAAATTAGAAGATTATGAACCAATTGATAATTATGATAAGGTTGAATATCGTTCAGATGCTTGGAAAACATTAGGGACTGATGACGTTACGCATGTTGAAGTAGTAAACGATTGTGACGATGTTGTAGATTGCGTTTCTAAAATCCGCCCTAAAGCTGAAATACAAACGGAGCCGCAAACACTGCCTAAAGCTTACAAGGTTATCCAGGAAAGTCCAGCGGTATTAAATGAAAATGGGGAAAGTTACGACAGATTGAACTTCTTCGGTTCATGTAGTAAACTTAATGCTTCAAAATCAGGATATAAACAGCTTACAGCTCTCGGTCAAGTGAATCATAATAATCCTCAAAATAATAAAAACGTTAGTGATGATTATGATGAAGTTACACCACCAATTATAGAGAGTGTGAGAATAGCTGATGATTCTCACTTAGGTTACGCGTTAATCCGTAAACCACCGAAAGAACCCTCTGTAGATCATCAGTTTCACAACGACGATCCTTACGCGATTATTAGTAAACCAAAACAGGTCTAGTCAGGTTTTAATATATTGTTTATGAAACTACTAATGTAATGCTCAAACTTATAAGAACACATTTTCCTTTTCTAAACTTTAAAATTCTTGACTTTAATGTTACACACTAATTTTGTCAAACAAATTACTGCCGAATTTCCTAAAAAAAAAGGCATACTAAAATTCTGCCGGCAGAATTAAAAATCGCGTTTTGCAGACCGTCATTTTAATTTTTTTCTTTTATGGAAAGAATGATAAAAAGAAATTTTATCTTTCTTTATAAGCTGATTTAATCACCTTGCCATGATTAGCAGAAAAAATAAGCCTTATTAATTTCAATAGTCTATCTTTTTTTTGTATTTTAAGGGTGATTTAAGAGAATTATTATTCATGTTTTTACATGACGTAATTAAAAAGGTTTATTTTAAAACATTCATGCTTTCTGTTTGTAATTGAGATATTCATAATACTATAATTTCTAAGCATAATACTTAAACATTCTTTTTTTTCCTTTTATATTTAAATATATATGCCTTTATATATATATATGCTTAAATTTAGACAAATTGGCCATATTCTAAATAATCAAAGAAAATGAAAAGGTAATCTAGGCTGAAATACCTCCTCTTATTACTTTTTTATCTTTAGGTTGCACATTATAAACTTGTATAAGAAATTCTACACTTTCATTTGTCATTTTCGTAATTTAAGACTGATCATAAAACTAATTTTATTATTGTGCCGTCCAAACAGACTGAAAAAATATTCCAGTGATCAGTTAAATTCTTTCTAAGTTTTTAATTTGCAGCCAACATAAATACTTTTTATTGTTATTATATGATAGTTGTTTTAAAGTATGTGATGAGTCAAATGTTTTATTGCTAGTATTATTTTCTTTAGTACTTAGGACCAAAGAAAGTGAAAAAAATGAGCAAAATTGTTTTTGACTAGAGAGTAGTGCCATTTTTAATTGGTTATCCAGATTATCTTTGAATGTATTTTTTTTTTTGTGCAAGGGGACAAAACAATTTAAAAAAATAATGTTTAGAACCAATGATCTCATCTTTTTGAGTTTTATGTAGCATATTTGGAATTATTCATTATTTGATGTCATTCCCCTTATCTAAAGTGGGTGCTACTGTAATGCCATATTTTTGTATTTTGCATTTTTATATGAAAGACAGAAATATGTAAATAAAAATTTATTCTAATGTAAGAAATAAATTTATCTTACAAATATATTTTTTAATCAGTAAGTTTTCTAACTTCACATTCTTCAATGTTTTCACTTTTTGTCAAGTATTCACCTAATCCAATCCTTTGCACAGTTTCTCCTTTTTCTGTCAATATTTCTTCAATATTCCTTTTACCATTTAAATCTGTAAACCATTTCAAATTGTCAGCAATGAGGTGATGATTATTGCATCCTTCACAAGTTACTATAACGACCCCTTCATGGTAGGCCTTTTTAGAAATGTGATTGCTATTTCTGCTGTTACATACTTTGCACGTATACATCAGTAAGAACTTCGCATGAATTTTTGTAAGGACTGGTGCATTTTCAACTTTTTCTTCAGCCTTGGTTTGTAAAGAGTGATTGAATCTTGCACAAATATTTAGATTGTTGGAAGCTGTAGTAGGTTTTAAAACGATTCCTTGAAATCGTTTTTATCGATTGAATATTAAATAGTTGCCGAACATATTTATAAGCCATTTTTTAACTAAATTATTGCATAATTTTTCACTTTAGTCGTTAAAAATGTGTTTACTGCTTTGTTTTCTTATTTTTTGGGGGTTAGGTTGTCAATGGTTTGGTCTTGTATCTTTAAAGTAAATTCAGCCAATTCGTTTTTTTTATGTAAACAGTGCTATTTGTCTAGTAAATGTTGGCTGCACTTTATATCCCTTACCGGGGCCATTATTATAATAAAATAGGCTAGTGTCATTATTTTATATTATTTACATGTAAAATGTGAAGTTAAATGATGAAAATATCGTTTCGTCCAAAATAAACAGTATAAATATGGTAAGAAAATAATAATTACACATGTACATGATCCGTTGAATTTAAAATTTTATCTTTTCGGTTTCCATAGTTATTAAATATTACAACATACATACGATACATAAAAACTTAGAATTTCTTTCGAAAATTTCTACATCTTTTACATAAACCATTATAAATTAAAAAAATGAAAACACAGACACATATTATAAGGATATTTAATGGCACCAAAATGAATATGTGGTAATACAGGGGTTATTTCAGGCCCTAGAAGTAGTACATTTAAACCTTATCTTATTAAAAATAATTTACTTTTTAAATGTAAATTATAAGTAAAGTTGGAATTTTTATTTATTTTCTATGTTCTTTGGTACTAACATATCTGTAAAACTTCTAGTTATATATGATAACAACATAAGACTGATGATTATAACTAATTTTTAAACCTTCAAAATGAGTGTACTTATGTCTTGTTGAATATTTTAAAATCTTCTTTATTTTTTTTATCACATTCCCTTGTCTAAGTTATAAAATATTTCCTTCGATACCAGGTTGGAGTAGAGGTATACGGTTTATGGATTACATAAAAGAAAGGTAGCGTGTTTTCGTGTAATAATAAAGGAACGTCCTGGATCGATAGTTGTTGTTTCCTCTTTCTTTACATTTCTAGTACGTTATTGCCTGTCCAGTGGTGAGTTTGCCCCATATTTCCCTGTGCGTTTGTTCAGTCATGTTTTTAGGCCGCAAGGTGATTGTTTGCGCCAGACGCATTTTGAATTTCACTCGACGTTGCGAACTGCGTCTCGCGCGCTTCGTCACTCACAATTGTCAGCCAAGAAAACGCGACGGATTCGAAAACGAGTTCAAAAATTACAAAAAATTGTAAAGAGTTTCTTATATGTGTACTAGCGACAATTACAAAAAGCCACGTAGTGAACGCAGAAAGCTTTCACGTTATTAGGTACCTACTATCACTGTGTAATCAAACAGTTACTTATAGCAACTTTTAGCAGGTAAATTAGAAAATAGAAGATATTTTTTTATTGTTAAAAACCCCCTTGCAATAAATTGATCAATATTTTTTTCTTTTGTAATGAGTTTCGTAAATCTTCAAGTAGTATTTTTTCTCGTTATTGTCAGTTGGTGATGGTCGAAGTTTACAATGCCCCATCACTTTTGGGATCACTTCGGGAAACATTCCCCGAAGCATCACCGGAATCTCCAGGACGGTCTATTCCAAATCGCGTCGCAAACTTGTAGTCTTTTGGTGCAAGTAAACAATACGAATAATATAAGTTTTGGCGAAAATGCTACCAACATCCACTGCAACAATCTCCATTCTCCAAGAGCGACGACCACTTCATCGAGCTCTTCGGCCACGACGAATTCGCGATCTCCCAGTAGGCCCGGCAGTTCCAAAGATCAGGATCAGCTCGTTGTTCTTATACCTCCGACTCCGGAAAAGAGGAGCAGATACAAGCCTGGGATCTTGGGGAAACCGAGACTTTCGGTGAGTTATTTGAAAAATATTTTAGTACTTTAAATGCAGGCTTGCACACATTATTTCGGAGAGGGTTGTGTCTGTTTAAATATCTACCTATATAGGATTTTTTAAACTAATTCACAGTACATTACTTATTTAATAAGAGGCTTGAAGATTTGGAGTCAAGGGTTGTCAACGATGATCTTTTTAACTAAAATTATTTCAACCATTGGCCACTTATTTCGGCTATACCGGAAGTTGATACCAACTTTGTTATTTTAAATAATATAAAAACAAAATTTTAAGGTAACTTAATTTAATAACCGACTCAAAAAATCATAGGTAACTTTCATAAAAGCAACTTAAATTGTTGAAATTTTTACCAGTTGTAGTCAAGTCCTATGATTAAAGGCATTCATAAAAAAAAACATGCTTTAAAAACTTCAAACATGAATAACTTCTTTTCTTTTCAAATATCACCTACCATATTTTACTTTGTTATTTGATTGCTTTTTTATTTTCTTTTGGATGTTTCTTATTACGTTGTTTGAAAAAATTTAAATCCAAAAATTGCTTTTCTTTTTTTGATTAATTTATTTTATTAAAAATAATCTAAAATGCAACTTATAATGAATATTCCTATTTATACTTACTTAATTTATTCTGTGCTAATGAAGAATGCAGTTATATATTAGAAAGAGCGTTTAAAAACTTAATGAACTATATTGCAGTAATAATAAAAGGTATCTGCCGTTAGCTCTTGGTAAACCATCCTGAATGATTAAAATAATAAAACACACTTGGAAGTTGGTCACAATTTTTTTATTAATTAACTTCATCCATAGCTACCATACAAAAGAAATTAATAAAATTGGTTGACAAACAAAGGAGAAAATGGTAGCCTTAGTAGATTCAATAATTTAAAATAAATAATTGCATACACAGTTAAGAAAATGTTTTTAAGTAATGAATAATGCAACTGTTTATTTAAAAATTACGCTGTCGACAAAAGCTTTTAAAGTAACAAAATAGGCAAAAATACTATTATCAAGACATATTTGTATCTAGGAAATAATTGCTCACGCAGATAGAAAAGTAACGCAAAACACACTTGAAAACTTATCGATCTCGGTAGCAGTCTGCCCACATAGTTTTTGTATAATTGAATTTTGTCGGTTAATTAGATAAATCTGAATTTTTGAAGCACACTACTAATGAATTCTCAAGAATTTTTAATGATTTTCGGAAAAAAGGTAGTTAATGGATTGGACAATAATCGGTTGGTAAAAACTGTAAGTAATTTATTTTATACGTGTGTTGATAAATTTAAACAGGATCAATAATTACAGTGTCGTTTTTAATACCTATTCTATATAGATAATTGATTAAAATCTTAATTTTCCTATATGTATAGATACAAATTAGCTAATTGCGTTAATCGCTAGGGGGGTCTACTGCCATTATTCTATCCTAAAATATGAAATTCGGATAAAGGAAAATCATAACCGAAAAAAAATTGCCTTTTTTTCACAATATATGTAGTACTGAATAGGCTAAAAAGTAAAATTAATTTAGTTTTAGGTTTTGATCCACACCCAAAAATTTTTCATTTATCTCCTTTATTTTTCATATACAGGGTGTTTTAAGTTTAATTGGTCAAACTTAAAATATTTGAGATTCCAAAACGAGCAGTTCTACTACTAAAAAATTAAAATATTTATAAAACTTTCTAAACAAAATTAAGCATTCGGGATTGAGAGTACATATATTTTTTATGACGATATTCGAACCCGTAAGACAGGTTTAAAAATAAAATAAAATAGTGATTAAATAAAAAAATTTTTAGAAGTGTTCCTGTTAAAGTATAAAATCAAAATATTTTTTCCAAGTATGAGAAAATAGTTTTAGAGTCCAGAATGTAGAGTTTAAGTTTGGCAAGCTAAACCTGAAGCACCCTGTATATGTTGTGTTTTTTTAATGTACACAAGCAAGGAAAACGACCTTAATTTCTCTTTCTAACGCAAAGATAATACCGTTCTACAGTTAGAATCATTATTTTTCAAACTGCTGTTTTCATCATTTTGTTATGTTGAATAAATCGGATGGAGAGAATACGTAAGAAAATTGATAGTAATGATAACAACATATTTTTAATGTTGTATAGTTTTTTAACAGAGTTAACTATTAGAAATAGAAATAATTACAATTTCTCTAACATTGCAATATTACAACCTGTATTGCATTTGTTGCTTTTTTTATTAATAATTTTAACGTTCTTTTAGGAAGTTTCGAGAATTACAGTGTGGAAAATAATAAAGTACTTTCGTGTGAAGAATATTAAATAATAAATAAGTAAATTATACAAGACAAATTTGTAAAATTGAATTTGGTGAAACTATGGTGAATAAAGAAAAGAATAGTAACATTAAAAAAAATCGAAATTAAATCAACAACGATACAGTCTAATCATTTTTAAATCATATCTTCACTAAATTAAATTTTGCAGATATGTCAAGTATAATTAATTATTTACTACGATATTAAGTATTTATTTTATGTGCGAACGAACTCTTTTTAAGTAAACGTTGAAGTAACTTTTAATAAAAGATTTAGATTTTTCATTGAAAATCCGTTTATCTCAGTTATGTTATAGTAGTCCGTTTTGCGATTATTATCGTAATTTTTTAATCCCATTTGTTGATTTTTTTTTAATAAAATGAATTTTCCGTAGGGAAATAAAACCAAGAGTTGTTTAGGGGAGGTAAAATAATTTATTGGTACAAAACTTACACCGACGTTTCGTCTCCAGTTTGAGCCAATAAAAAACTCATTTTGAAAAAATCTCAAACTCAAGGCGAAACACCAGTATAAGGTTTGTACCAAATTTTACTTTCTTCTAATTTTATTTTCGTTGAGCACCAAAGGGAAGAAAATGAATATATTTCCATAAGGATTTAAAAACTATTATCCTTTACGTTATATGCACTATTCTCGTGCAAATTCGTGACGCCCAATAAAGTGTAAAAATTATTTGGTTGTTCGTGTGCAACTTGCCTGTATTAGGTACGTTCGTGGCTGTTTTTAGAACTGTTCTAAAACAAATCCACTTCTTCCTGTGTAGCAAATGAAAATCGTATTCCGATAAAGTGTATTAGCGGTTATTATCTGCATGATACAGCAGTAACTTCCTTTAATTTACAATCACCTAATAAGTAAAGGTTTTACCCGAATTAATATTCATTTGTTGATGACCTACGTGCGAAGGTCTCCTAAAAAGTTTTCTTCAAACAATGTAAGTATCTAGGTATTTAAATAAATAATTGAAGACATTCGTAGTAAATAATAATGATGCAGATAATTATTATTATTAGTTTAGGTACATTTGCTTTCTTTCTTTTTTTTCTTTGTACATAAAATATTAAGAGAGAACGAAGTATGAATGTATAAAATATGTGAACGTACAAAGCGTCTTTTTGCGTTGGTATGATTAAATATTTTAGTGAGAGGAAGGAACATATGTGGTTCCTGTCTCATCCAGTATTAAATGTTTATTTACATTATGAATATGTGGTGGCTCGCAGATCTTTAAAAAACTTCTTTCTTATTTTATTACAATCTAGTTAGGTATTTGAAAGTTGATGTGCTTGTGGTCCATAACTCATCAAACAATTTTTAACATTCGTTTCTAATAACAATATTACAAAAACTAAAAGCTCGAATATATTAACCTACTAAAAGATTTTGGAATTGACCCTAATTTGGGTTTTCAACGTCTATCTGTAATTTGACATCATAATAAATGGAAGTGAATTGGCAGTTTTCGCTACGAAAAAATTAGGTGAATCGATTGAATGTAAGTTTTTCAAACCCAATTTCTGTTCCGTGTCAGTGCCCCATTTTGCTAATGCGACTGAGGCAACCAACGAGAAGCTAAGGGCCTTAAAATTTTAGAGTGCTTTCACATTTTAAATTAGTTCATACGGATTTGGAAAAAACTAATTTACTGCTTCGAAATGAAAATATCGATTAGAATAGACTACTTACGTTATGGAGAAACTTGGTTCAAATTTTACTGAAAAGATTATTTATTAACGTTTGGACAATAGTGCCTTCTTAAGGAGAAATGTCTTCTTTTGTTCTGGACACAATTAATGGGTTTATTTTTGGCCTTTCTTAGTAAAAAAATAAAATTTTACTTAAATATAGTATTTGCTTGTTTTTGTTTGTAAGTTTTAAAGGTTAAAAAGTATTTACAATTATCTTTATTTCGAAAGTTTCCGTGCCATTTGTTTAAAGACCTTCGGGAACTTCCTGTTATCGGGAAACTTGGCACGGCCCGCTCCTTGTTTGTTCCTGTTGTACTTTTCTTTTACTTTATCGAGAAAATGTAGGCTCTCATTTCTGTTATTACAACAATTTTTTTATTTCATTTTATGCTTTACTTATTACCATGCGGATCATGAATTGGTTATCTTAATCTGTCTTCAGTCTTTTAAACGGTGAATTAATAATTGCTTTTTGTGCCATGTAAAAACGCGAGTACTGTACATTTTTGAGAAGGCGAGTATGCGAAATCTAAAAATTTAATTGAATATTTTAGAATTTTTAAACATACTCAGTGCATGCCCACCTGCAATACTGAAATACACAATATTTATATTCCCCCCCCCCCCCATATAAATCCACAAGAAGTTGTGCATTACAGTATATTACAATTATATTTAAAAAAATCAATAATTAACAATTTTTAATTATATTAGCGAGACTGAGGAGAAAAACATTAATATTTACCTCCTGAGTTTTATTAAAAAATCAATTGTCCTTCAACTTTTCTGGATACGATACGACACACCGGGACATTTTGCCCTAGTAATAATAAGTGCAATCAATATTTTGCCTTAATCGTATTAACTCACGCTACATCTAATGGAAAACATTTTGTTGTTTGTTTATTAAAACACAAATAAATAATTCAACCAAAGTAAAGTACAATTTTGCTATATGTCGTTTGCAAACTTAAAAGCTTAACACAAATATCCACCCCCTTAAAGAAATTTTGTTTGTATTATTCAGGACTATAGAGAAAGGAAGGAAAGGATTAAGAGAGCATTCCCTGATTTTATAAAAATTTTGCTAATTTTTAAAACGTTTCTCATATGATGCAATCTGTGGCAAAACTCAAATTGAATTTGTTTCGGTAGGCCTATTATTAGAAGGTTCTTTAAAAACTTTGATTTTAAATACCGCCATTTAAATATTTTAATACGATACAATTTTACTATATTTTGCTTGCCAACTTAAAAGAAATAACTCCCTTAAATAAATTTAGTTGTATTGTTCAGGACAATAGAAAAGAGAAGTAAAGGATAATGAAGATATTTTTTAAAAAACTTAAATTTTTATCATAAAATTTAAAAAAATGATATTTTGAAAGAAAACGTTTCTCATGTGATAGAATCTGGCAAAACTCAAATTTTAAGGCTCATTAGGGGTTTCTTAAAAACTTTGATTTTAATTTCACCATTTGAATATTTTAAAACGAGGGATATTTTTATAAATAAAACTTCAAACAGTTCTTAATGTTTGTACATATTTTCTCAAAGTTGTTACGACCTTACAATTACTACTAACCAAGAAAAATAAGAAAAATTATCAGTAATTTTGAATTATAAAAGAAATTCAAACTTCACAGACTATTAGGTATCTGGTTTGTTATTTTTTCTCAGATTGGTTAGCCTGCATAAGATTAGATTCTAATAAATGATTTCAACCGATTGCAACTAATTTCACTTATATTTATATTTGGAAATGAAAGTTAAACCATCCTGTGCCAAAAAAAGCAAAAATGTACTATTTTCTTTATTATTGTTTCACTATATACTGTGAAAATTCGAAATACATGCAAAGTACTTTTTTTGTATTAATTGCATTCTTTTTTAACTCCGTTAATTTAAATAATTTCACATAAAATTGGCATAGTCCATTCTCTATTCCTTTTTTTTGCAATTTTCTTTTATTTGTTTATTAAAATACGCATTCTTTTTATTACAGACGGTGTTGGAGTCTCCATCATGTGTTAGTCATGAAGACGACGCAGATGTATGGGCCCATACCTATATGCTGACAGATCATGATGGTGCTCCTCACAAAAAGTAAGTAACACTCATATAAATATTTTAGTTTTTTTTAAATGAATTAATTTCCAGATGGAACAAGGAGACATGGTGCAAACCATCTTGTATTCCGATAACTATTATCTTAATACTTATATTCCTGGTTGTATTATTACCACTCTTGGATCATGCCATGACAAAACCAGATCACAGTACTTTGATTAATCCTGAAGACTTATGTAGAAATTCATGTAGGTGGGTAGGTTTATAGTTAAGGCTATATGAATTTTAAAAGTAACAGGGATGTTTGTTCTTTAATTACAGATTATCTTTAGTAGAAAGTATTCCAGATGGTCTTAAGTATCCTGATGGTAATGCTGTACATCGTTCTACGGCGAAAGTTTGGCTAAACCTTATATCAACTGCACATGAATCGATAGAGATAGCCTCCTTCTATTGGACATTACGACAATCAGAAATTTATCCAGATCCTTCATCAGTTCTGGTAATTTATTAAAGTTTTTATTATATCATATCCAGTTGTAAAGTTTTATTAATTCATAATATTTTCTCATTGCAGGGTGAAAAAGTTTTCCAAGCATTACTGAATGCTGGTACTAAACGAAACATATCAATAAAAATTGCACAAAATACCCCAACTCGTGAACAACCCAACACTGATACAGAATATTTGGTCAAAAGAAAAGCAGCAGAAGTTCGTAGTTTAAATTTTGTCCAGTTATTGGGTGGTGGAGTACTACATACGAAGTTCTGGATTATTGACAGAAAGCATTTTTATGTGGGCAGTGCAAACATGGACTGGAGACCCTTTAACTCAGGTATATTTGTATTAAATGTTTTACTTAAGTAATTTAACTTTTATTTTAATAAGTTAACTGCATTGTTTCTAGATTAATGACTATATATATTTAAAAATTTTTGTTCCTTTATATTTTCAAATTATATATATTTAAGTTAGTATTAGAAAAATATGGAAATATGGAAATTACAAGTGTTTCGTTATTTATCTAATTCTACAATGATTTTCCATCAAATAAATGTAAATCCAGTTAATTATACATCAGTATTGTCTTAAATAAAATTAAATAATTGTATTTTAGGTCAAAGAATTGGGCGTTGTTGCATATAATTGTTCCTGTCTTGCAGATGATTTGGGGAAAATTTTTGGTGTAAGTTTAATAAAGCAAGTCTTCCTAAAAGAGATGGAATTTATTAAATTGTTTTAGGTGTACTGGTTTTTGGGCAACAGTAAAGCTAAGGTACCGACGCACTGGCCTATTAGTTTTGGCACAGATTACAATATTGACAATCCACTGAAAGTAGAATTCAGTAACTATGCCTTCCATTCATTCATTTCGGTAAGTACCTATATGGATACAGTTTTTGTTTGCAATAATTAGGACAATAAAATGTTTAATTTAATTTACTTTTGCTGCTCTTGTAGATGCAAATTCACTTTTATTCTCTCTAAAAGTTTTTACTGTTTGCTTCTTTTTTTACTAAACGAGCCTTATCATCACGTTAACACGATTTTAAAATTGATATTAAGGCCCTTAAGTAATAATTTCGTGTAAATATTGTACGCATTTTTAACAAATTAAGTTGTATTTTTTCTTTATTTACAGAGTTCTCCACCGCCATTCTCGGCATATGGTCGTACAGACGACATAGATGCCATTTTACATGTGATACAAACAGCTGAAAAATTCATTTACATAGCAGTGATGGAATATTCGCCTCAGTTTTTGTACACCCCAAAAATTAAATATTGGCCTGTTATAGACGACGCTTTACGTGTGGCAGCCATTGAACATTCAGTGAAAGTGCGATTGCTGATTAGTCTGTGGAACCATACGAGGCCGTCTGAGGATCACTTTTTGAAGTCCCTTGTTGCCTTAAACAAAGCCCATGCGAAAATTTCCATAGAAGTGGTAAGTTTGATTTTTTGCTTTCTTTTTTACACACGTGCATTAATAAATGCAAGTAAATTAAAAAAATAATAAACTAAGGATTTTTAACAATCATATATAAACTAAGGACTACTATTGCATTGTTTGTTGACAAAACATCGTTTTATGTAACCGAAAATGATACGTTGATTGATTGCTTTTATTTTCCTTGGAAGTTTAATCTTACTTTTTTAAAAACTAAGTGTGTCCTTTTTCTTTTTTAATTGAATCTAAAATTTTACACTTATCTGTTACGCCTAGACCCTTCTATTCGATTTTAAACAAACGTTTTGTGCTCTCATTTCTGCTTTTAAGTTATTCATCTTACAAATGTGTTTGACTTGCTTTATTTTGCTACAATTACTTTGGTGTGTGGTAAAAAGGCCAGACTTGGAGATCAGATTTTGATCTCTGGAAATTCACTGCTTACTCTTATATAATATTTGAATATTCATAAACTTGCGATAATATGCAGTATATGTAATGTGCTTGCATGTGATTGGGTATTGTGTCGCTGCTTACTGCATAAAATTTACGTTACCTGTATAAGGCTGTATTTTGTGAAGTAATGGTATAAAATATGGGCTCTGTAAATATTGATACGTAGTGGAAATTTCTGTTTGCATGTGGTGTGTCTGATGAAGTTGAATGTTGATTTGTTTTATAATGTTGCAGGGATATTTTGTGGTCCCAGCAACTGATAGCCAGCGCAAAATACCGTATGCCCGCGTAAATCACAATAAGTACATGGTTACTGATAACACGGCCTACGTAGGCACTTCGAATTGGTCAGCGGACTATTTTACTGATACGGCAGGAGTGGGTCTCGTAATGTACGATCCCGAATTGCATCGTAACGAGACCGAAAATACGATACGTAAAGAGCTAGAATCGGTTTTTGAACGCGACTGGAACTCTAATTATACAATCTCAATATTACAAACGTGTAATGAGTAAAGTGCCTGTAGAGTATTGTAAATGGGTTAATAAATAATTGAGTGTTGTTTGTCGTCTTGAAAATGATGTAAAAGTAAGGGAGTTGAGAATTCAGTAACAGCATGTGCATACTGCAGATGAATATTACCTAAATGTTTTGAAAATAAAAAATTATTTTCTGAACCAATAATAACTTAATATACAGTCGCAATGGGTCCTGTTGTTATAATTTTCTAACTTATTAATTATTTTTGAATCTGAAGACTGGAAAATATTGGTGGTGTTGTAGAACGTCTAGTGTCTTAAATTTAATTATTTTCAATATTTTGGAAATCTGATTTGAAATTAGCTTTACAACTTTTCATAACATTGATCAACAAAGGGGATACAAAAAAACGAGTACTATTTTAATATCGTGTTTCTTACTCAACATTTTCTAGGTGTAGTCGCGATGAACCATTTTAATAATCAGAAAACACAAAGAAAAAATGTTTCAATAATATGTTTTAACATTCTTTGTGCGTTTTCTTATTATTGTGTTTCTTAAACTCCAATGCGCTTAGTAATACGTAATACAAGTAAGGAGACAACTCTTTGAACACGCCTGTAAAAGGGGTTGCATAACTAAAAAAAAGCTAATCTAAAAGTATCAAATTGAAATACAACCAATAAGAGACGGTTTTACGTCATGTTCGGGTCAATCGAAAACGAACGAATGTTATCGAAGTCGCAAAGCGGAAACACAAAACACAACATTGTAGAGTGGTGCCGGCGTTGGTGGCAATGGATGTGGTGTTGTGTTGCTTCGCTGCGCTGATCGACAAAAAAGGTAAATTTTTTAAAAGTTGATATTATTATTTTAATTCTGGTCAGTATAGTGGTAAACAAATGTGTTGATATAGTGCGTTTGTTAAGTCATATTGCGCCGTTTCTTTTTAGTTTGCTAAAAAATGTATAAATATTTGATTGGTAAAAGTATTGTTTTAAAATCAATTTATATTACTGAACTACTTTCAGAATTTCTACAAATAAATCTTTTGTATCTACATAACTATTTATATAGATTTTGTTATGGTTAAATTTAAATATTTCAGAAATTTAAGAGAAATAGTGTAATATTACGTGAGTTTATTTACAGAAATTTCAAATCGTTGATGGTTTGTTGATATTGACCACTGACTAGATTTTAATTGTTTGCTATTACTTTCATTTGTAGATTTTATATAGTGATTATTATTTTTTTTATTTTAATAATTGTGTAGGGTGCAACGATGTTTTATTTTACAAAATACAGAAAGTACACATTTCTAAACATACCTACCTATTCAATTTCAAAGCAATTTAAAATATTTTATGTATTTTTTCAATTAATATTTGACTGCTTCATTCTGACTGCTTTTTTTTATTATTTGGTATGTTTTACAAAAATTCAGCCTTTGTTTACATTTTCCTTTTCTAAAGTAAAATAAGAAAAAACATTTGTAAATATTAATGAAATACAATTTAAATATTATTCCCATATTTTCAAGTTTAAAAAATATTCAGGGAGGGAGCTACATTTAATCCCCCGTATATTTTGTCATTTTTTTGTCGATTTTGGTTTTTAGAGCTCCATTGTGAACTTTCACCTTTTTATCCGACTTACCCCTATGATTTTTCAGGAATATTTCATTTTTGTCATTATCGTCCGACTACTTATTTTAGATCTTTTCATATCTTGTAAGAATGACCAAATGTCTGATATATTATTTTTTTATTACAGTTAATTAATAAGTTTTGAGGATTTTTAGGTTAGGTTTTAAAGTTCAACTAAGTACAAAAAACAATTTGTTCGTCATAATGTTTAGTATTTTCCGATGTCAATTATTTTGGAAGTAAATTTAATTTTTGTTATATAGTAATAATAACTTTTGCACTTTTATTTAGGTGCCTACGTTACTTTTCGCGAGAAGATTTTTCTTTGTAAATTAAATGCAAACAAGTTCATTTTTTCAGTAAATTTATCAAAACTCAAATCGAAGATTGAAGTTTTAAATTCTTTATTAATAAATAATAAATACATAGTATGACGTCGAAAAATCAACCCCCTTATTCTGTTTAATAAGATTTCTGGAAATAACGAACTCTCGAAAAGTAGATTTCTCTTATTCTACTGCTTTTTGTGAATCAATTTCATTTATGTAAATTGAATAGTTTATAATATTTTATTTCTAAATAGAGTTGCCGTTGTTATCACCAATGTGCTACATTGATTAACATTTTCTACTTTTACTTATATTTAGGTTTTAAAATTTTTGAAGTTAAAATTAAAAATAAAATTTACAGTGTGATATATCATTGCATTAATGATAATGAACACATTACAAAAATTAATAATTAATTTATTCTAACAACTTCACAATTACCTAACTCTTTCGATATTCCTAAAAAAATTTGTTTAATTTTATTAATAAAGACAAAAATGCACCAAACTTATTATATTGTCCTTTATCTAGATACAAATAATAATACGAAAAATTCAGTGAAGATGGAAACGCGAGCTGAGGATAAAGGAGCGCAAGTGAAGAACGGTGCCCTCGCCGAAGTGGTAAGTCTTTATTAATTTATTATTCATTTTTTTCTATTTTTTCTCTTAGTGATTTTTAACTACCAATTAATCTTTTATTTTTATTTTTAAAAGCTTCTTTAAAAGAAATTTTTGCGTCAAGATAATAATTGTATGTTTGCCTTCGACATCTTTTAACAATAATTTAAACATGAGCAGTTATTGTTAAAAGAAGTTGAAACTTTCATACATTTATCCTGGCCTAACAATTTCCTTGATAAAGCACATAAATAATCTAATCAACGGGTGAAATATGGGGCGTTGTTTGATAAAGTATTTTTTTTACCTAGATAGTGAATTAATTGGTAATTTATTTATTATTACTGCTGTTGCTATTATCTCAGTTGGGTAGGTATATTGTAAGTCGCACTTTATAAAATTCGTGTGTTTGTGGTCAGTAAAACAAGGGCATTTTGAAAAAATTGATAAAATCTCAATGTGGTGATTTTGGACATTTATAACAAAAAAAATCGAAATTGTCTATGTTTTGATGTTAAAACAAAATTGTATTTTTAATAATAAAATTGTAGTATAATAATTTCCTTATATATTATTTAAATTTAAAATTGGCTCTAGTTAAACAAGAATATTTCTACATAGGTATTTCTTATCGTATCTTTTTTTCGGTCGCAATAAGGTTCGTGTGTTTTTGTACCGGGTTATCAAACATGGAGCTCAGCATTGCAGAGGCCAAATAAAGGTAAAATAGAGATACAAAATTTACACGGTAAAATATTAAGAGCTCGATCGAATTTCTTCATTAAAAACTTTAAATATGTTCAGCTATTGTTTACGAGAAATTGTTAGAATTTGCTAATTTGAATAAAATTAAAATTTGTGCAGTTCTCCATATTAAACATTTTTACCTTAAATAGATATTTTTCTGTAAACTTTGAAAATATCGTTGCAAGTATTGATGTCTTTGAAAGAAAATTAATTCGGACCTTAATTTTACGACTTCATAAAGTACCTACATATATACCTATCATCATTTTTTGCCATCTCTAACAAAATTCAAATCTTTGCAGGCCTTTTTAGCATATTTAGAAACTTCATTTTGAGGATTTCAAAATCTGGATGCAAGCGTCAATGTCTGCCCTTTTTTGATTTAAAAAATATCATTTTTTGCTAATTACGAACTACAACTTTATAAAAGTATAAATTCTCATTTTTTGCCATCTCTAACAAAATTCAAATATTTGCGGATTCTTTTATCATAGCCAGAAATTTTATTTTAAAAATTTGAGTGTCGATGCAAGTTATATGTTTGCCCTTTTAAGTAGTTTGAAAATATTTTCATTTTGACTTTAAATCTGGCACAAAATTCCAAATTCATCCCTGACCTTTTTGGCATAGATACAAATTTTATTTTGAAATTTTGAAAGTATTTTTGCAAGGGACAATATCTGCCCTTATTAAGCGGTTTGGAAAAAAATTCGAAGCCCTTTTCCATTGTATAATTTAATTAGATATTTATTTCCTTCAGTGAATTCTTAAATTATTAAAATTGAAATTATTTCGTGTTAAATAACAGCAATATTCGTACACAGAAATGTCTTTTATCAGTTGAAACGATCACAAAAAAAGTTGTATTTCTGTAAATAAACTGGCATTGATGTTCAACGTTGTAGAGGTGAAATTAAGGTAAAACCGAGAGACGATACAAATACTTACACATTCATGCATATCTACACACGTACATTAAATTCGACCGAATTTCTTGTTAATTTGAATATGCTCAGGAGGTATTAATTTTATATTTCTTATCAATCAGAATAAAATTTAAATTGTTATAAACATTTTTTGTATAATTATAATATTTATACATTTTAATACTCTTTGCAAAATTTCAAAAAGTGGTTGTAGATAGGTACTTAAGCTTAAATGTCTACCATTTTCGGTGGTTTGAAAAAATTTGAATTATTAACAAGGTGTTTTAAACATGTCGAAATAATTGAAATTTTCGTTGTTTTCAAAGGCTAATTCTTGTTTTGATTAAGGCAAACAGATTTGATGATAAAGAGCTTCTAAATTAAAATAAAATGAAAATTTAGCTACAAAAATTTTTATTTTGTATTTAATAGGAATTAATAATTTGAAAAACTTGAAATTTTCGCCTCCATAGAGTTACTCAGGATTGTATTGTTTTTTATTCATTTGCTTTTGATATAGTTGTTTAGCATACAAAAATAATTATGGTATATTTAGAAGTTAGACTATATAATAAGAGTGGTTTAAATCAGAAATAAACTTCTTGTAGTAATAGAGTTATTATATCATCACATCTATATTAAAAAATCGTAAATATTCTAACAATTTTTTTTTTTCTTATAATAATTTAGGGAGGAGTTGTTATGCAAACGTGTACATACCTATCACCGTTAACAGATGATGGCTGAAGATATATGTAGTTCTTGAAGGTACCTATGGAATGGATAGTATTATATTATGGAAAATAACAACAGGACTAAAAGATAAGTTGATTTTTGTTTTTTTTTATTTTTATGTCTTTTCCTTGTTTATTTACAGGAGTCTTCGTTAGCGAATAGTTCAAATAACTAGTAACACAATATTTAAATTTCAAAGCTGTTTATTAAATACCAGAAATTTAGCCACAGTATAGCGAAAGTATAAGTCATTATGGCATTTAATAAACAGTATTGTAACTTAAATATTGTGTTTAATTATGCTGAAGTTATAAGAATTAAAACATTTACCCTTTTTCAAATAACTTCAAATTTTCAACGAAATTAAACTTATTGTAAGTATTTATGTTACAAAGTTGTTTTTAAATACCAGAAATTTACTCTAAATTGCTTCCACTTGAAAAAGCCACAGCATTGTTAAATGGTCATTGTTACATTACATATTTAAACAGTTTTTTAACTTAAATATTACAGAGTTACAAATATTAAAAGCTTCCTCTATTCAATTTTAAGAATTTTCAGCTTTTTTAGTAAAGTAGTACTCAAGATTTTTGTCAAAACTACATATAATTTTTAATAATAATAGTATTCTTCAGAATGTGGTTTAAAAAGACTTTAAATTTTACATACATACAAAGGGGCTATATTTTTTATTCTTTTATATTTTTGGTTTATAAATATTTCTAAGTTGTTTAGCATTAAAAAAAAAAATATGATATATATAGAAGTCATAAGCCTACCTCTAATGGTTTATCAGCTTAAAAAGTCATATGTTCACATGTTTTTTTTTTTAATAATTTAGGGAGGAATCGCTATTCAAACATGCCTAATAAACCGTTAAGAGATGGTATGCTGGAGGTACAGTTTTTGAGGGCACCTATAGAATGGATAGTATTATGGAAAATTGCAATAGGAAAAAAAGATAAGTTTTTATTTTTATCTCTTATGTGTAGGAGTATACGAACACCGGGGCGCTTAAACTGCTCCAAACACGTTAAATATATAAAATTATTAGTACGATTTCTCGTCTTTGTCTTATTAAAATGAGGGGTAGTTTTAAAGTTTGTTATTATATTTCCCACATTTCCTTAAAGAACGAAAACAAAAATTCTAGTTTAATTTTTTAAATAACTTCATCACTATTTATTATTCACCTTTTGATAAAAGTGTTAAATATAAGGAGGAGGTTTTTTTCATATCAGGAAGAACTAAAAACTAAATCGCAAACAATTATGGGTATTTTTAGCGTTTTGGATTATAATTCGATTAAATTCATAATATTTAGATCACCAATAATAAAAATTATTATGTACCCATAGGTCAGGGAACTCGATTTGATTATGTTTAATAGGTTTGGTCCAATTCAAATGCAACAGGGCTCTTAGTAGATTATATATCGCACATATTTTAATTAAAAGTTGAGGTAAATTAATTACTCCAAAAATAAGAAAAAAAATGTAGGTACATTTATTATTTACTTGTTTATTTCTTTTTATAAAAACTTACTCAGTAAATGTTTAATTCTACGATACATTTTGGTAAAATTTAAAATGTTCACAAGTTCTTTTAGAGAATTCTGTATTTCTTATTATTTGAAATTTAATATTTTTTTTTTGTTAAACGGTAGTAATAATATTCACACACAGAAAATTGTTTATGAGTTTTAATAATCACACCTGAAATTCAACATATAAACGAAATAATAATTTAATTCTTACACATGCCAGTGCAAAGTACGAATTTCTTTTAAATTTTGAAAAATTATGCCTAATTATTATTTTAGTATTATTTAAATATATATATAATATAGTCGTTGTCGGCTTTCTTTACGTGATAACGAAGCAATTTACGCAGTGCCTTCTTTGATATTTTTATTAATAACAGTAGACAGTGAACTTAATCTCTTGGAATATTTTAAAGGAAATGAGAAAGTAATGGACGGTTTTCATCATTTATAGTTTTTTAAGAAAATGTTTTCGAATTTTGGAACATTACCCTGGCAGTGATTATACGAGTCAAGTCGCACTTGAGTTGAGCCAAACTTATTAGAAATAATTAAAATAAAGTTTCCTGACCTAAACATGCAAAATAACAGTAAGAATAATTTCAATACGATTTCTGCTATTGTTAGGGATGTAAAAAGTATGAACATAATTGAATTACAATTCCAATCCTTACAAATTCGAAAATTGTTTATGAATAATTAGTTATTCTTGATATATAAAAATACCTCCCCTTTATGTATTATGGTCTGTTGTATACCTGGTTGAAATTTAAATGACAGATTAAAAAAAATATGTAACTAATGCTAGTGACGCTTGTGAAATATAATCATAAACGTCAAAATTACTCCCCAGTTTAAGACAAAGACGAGTGGCAAAGTGCGCCATGGCTCGTACTAAATAATTATATTAATGTATATTTTCGTATTCAAGAAAAAATTAATTATCTAATTTCATATTAGAAATTTTATTTTTAACTCACTTAAATATTTTGTTTACACTACAATTTCGTTTTAAAGTAGAAGCCATAAAGGGGATAATTTCAATAAGTGCTTATAGCCTACATTAATATGCTACCGAACGATTTTTTATTAGCTATTTACCTTTAAAGGTCCAGAATCGTAATTTAAATTGAACATAAAATAGGCGAAATGCGGTTTAATAATGATTGATTTGAGAACTTGTGTTTATTGTGTAGCAATTTAATGATTAATAGTAATCAATACTATTAATTACTATTGATTACTACGTAACACAATTTACATGTTTTTGCGGATCGTGAAAAAAGAAGTAAATGGTAATAAAAGTTATTAATTTACCAAATACCGAATATATCTTATTCAATCAATTCCAGAAGAATATTATCGAGAGAGATTTATTAAACACAATGAAGGTAGTTCTACAAACCAGGGAATTTTAGATGACATAAAAAATATTTCTTCCAAATAAAAACTGCAAACCTTAATTGCGTCTAGCATAACATTAAAAATGACCCTGTTTCAGAATATATTTGCTACAGAAAATAATGTAATTGAATATATAAGATTTTAAAAGAAATGAAGCTCAATCCTAAAACACTTTATAAGCGAACATGTGTATTTTCCATTTTTTATGTAGACATCATCACCTACATGAGTAGTGTAAAGTTTTTTAGTGAACAATAGAGATTAGTTCATTTATCCAATCACCTCCGTTTTCTACAATAAAATTCTATTTTCAATTTCCTGTCGACTCCCTTCTTGAAAGTGAAAGTTGATGGAATAAATATTAATGTTTTATCAATATGTATATAATTTAATTTACTCAGTATTTCATTTAAGTAATATCTCGTTCAAATTTGTCCTTTACATTTTTTATAATTCTCTTGTAAAGTAAATATCGTACAATAAGTTAATGTTAGACGCAATTTGTTTAAACAATGTAGTCGTATCCAAACCCTGGCAAGCACTTTGGTAGACACATTTTAAATACAGATAATTTTATAGTCAGAGTCTAAATACAGAATTATGTATTAGATTTTTTAGAGAATCGTTGAAAGTCTTCTGATTTCAGCCATCTGAGATCTTAAAAAAAGGATTAGCTCATTATTTATTTTACGACAAAATAATGATAAATGTATACTAAGCAAAAAGATTTAAAATTGAAACCGAACAGCTATTTCAACAAATGTGTTCGATATCACTTTTTATCTTTATTATCTTAAAAAGATAATTCCGGTCAATAATTGTTCTTCTTAATGACCGCAGAATTTGTTATTTTTGATTTTGAACCGGTCGCTTTCACAAAGTTGAAAAAACTTTATATTAACATCTTAAAAGTACTTGCCAGCAATTAGCTACATAATTTTCTTCCTTCGTAAGTGGCATTACCATCTGTAAAACTTTGATTTACGTTTGTATTAAATATTTATTTTCTTTTATTTAAATTGTTTCATCTAAACAAGCAATCATTGAAGTAATACAGACTTAGAACTTTTGTATATATTAAAAATTAATTTGTAATTCTTTCAAACTTCTTACTATTTGAACTGCTATCGAAATAATTTATTTAAACAAAACGAGAAACTGGATATTTTAAATAATTTGAGATAAAGTGATAATGGTAATCCTCTGCTTTGTATCTACTTTTTTGACAAATTATTGTTCGTTTTGCAAAGTCGTTTTTACATCATCCACCACATTAATTTCTTGCTTTATCATGGTTGCAATTTTAATATTATTTTATAATTTATTAATAATTTGAGTGTGTACAAAAAATTTAAATATGCGTACCTGTGTGGATTTTTAAATTATAAAAAAATTGGCCAAAATTTAATTTGAAGTCATTTATGTAAATGATAAAAACACTGAATAGTTATAATATATATATAAATTATTTTCGGAAAAATTTACCTCGTAAATTATTATTTTAAAAAGATTTTAACTTAATTTTTATTTACTGTTCATATTTACTTTAAATAGCTATACATTTGCTTTGAATAAAAGTGCATTTAATAGATGAGACTTTTTTATTATAATCATAAAAGTCAACTAATACTTTCAAAATCTTGATAATGAGAATTCTTTTTTAAACAAAATTGAATTTAATTTCTTTTAGAATACTCCCTACAGCAAAAAATGAATATCAGGACACCTGTTTTTGTCAAATTGTATCACAAATGTTTGCTTGTTTTCAATATACAATTTAAAATAAAAGCATCGTATTCTTAGGGTTACATATTATATTTGGTATTTGGCAAATTGACGTTGAAAAATTACCATTGGCTGTATTTTTTTATATGTCGGTACTGTGTTGTAAGTGTACGTTTTCTCATCTTATAATTGAAGAACTTCGAATAGGTAAGTACACATGTTATGGAATACCTTAGCTAGGAACGTACCTAGGGAAGATCGTTTTACTTGAACAAGTGTGTCGACCACATTTGAAATCATAAAATTAAGAAAGAAATTTATGAATGAATATTTATTTTTTTCAACTCACCAACAGTAATTTATATATTTTAAATAATTCAGAATTAATAAAGCAGTCAGAAAAAAAATATTCGTCTTGGGGTTTTTTCGAAATCAGGAAAACATAAAAATATTGGTTGTATACAAACGTAGTAAATCTTAAAGTAGTCTAATACTATGTCAAGAAAGGAGAAAAAATAATAAAGTTACAAATTTGTGAAACCAGTCAGAAAAACATCGTCTTATTAATAAATAAATTACTACATTAACTCTTTTTTCAAATTCATCGAAAATTTTTCGTTCTATTGTATATGTAGATGTTGTATACATATATAGCATTTATTTTTGACTAATTTAATGTAACTACGTCAAAAAAGGAATTACATTATATCCTAAAAGTTCTTCTGCTTCAAATAATTATTTGTAATAATTTTGTGATTCAATTAAGATATTAAATAAGAACTTTTAGGTCAGTTTTAACGATAGCGGTTCGTTTACCATGTTGGTTACGCTAATTATTTGTTGGCTGAATAATTGGCATGTATCATGAAAAACTAATTACGCTTAATTATCCTCCTGATATTTTAATTAGCGAAACACACAATCGAAGCCGTCCGTTTATCGCTTTGACCCCTACTATAGGGAAGATCAGTTGATGGGGATGATAGATATTGCTTCTTGACACCACAGCAGGTACACCTTCAACTTCTTTCGATCGTTACGTAAAGAGGCGGATTGGAAGCATATCGACACACTGTATGGGACTGGTCTGCCTTGGCGATCACAAAACTATTTCTTCCATTCTTTTTTGACGTATGTTTTTTTTCTAAATTTTGAATATAAAAAATATGGAATAATGAATTAATTATATTATGGCTGGTTTCTTGTAAAATAATTTGAGAAATGTTGCAGGCAGTAGGTTTTTTACTTACCTAGGTCCAATAGGTCATTAACAGTACTTGGAAAATGATTTTTTTTTAATAATGCAGTTAACACTGAAAATTAAATTTTCCAATACGTAACGCTTTGTGATAAATCTTAATGTAATGTAAGTATTCATTTCAATTTATTTTAACTTTTTCGATTATTTCAGAAGCAACAATTTAGTCGAAAAAATATTCGTCTACTTTAATAAATTACCATATTATTTTTTTTTTGCAAAATTCAAATCGGTTTTACAAATGATTATCTACCTATATATTTCTAAATATGTACCCATGCGACTTTCCTTTTAGAGTAGTGTAATTTTGTGTCAAGAAAGGAAAAACAAAACAACCAGTACGTCCTAAAAGTTATTGAATTGATTTATTAATTCAGATACTTTTAGGGCGTACTGGTCACTATCGTTTTAATTTTTCTCAACTGGGGAGCGGGAGAACGACGGTAGTTGCGGCTACCTGACTCGCCCCGGTTCGGCCATCCCTTCGCCATTCTCTATAATGGTACCTAACCTGACAGGGTGTAAAAAACTGTACTTGCTGCAGTCTTTTACACCCCTAGGGCTTAGGGTCTCAGACTTCTTTCGATTGTGAGGCGGTCTCAAAGTGGATGGGCTCACCCGTTCCGTCCCATATCTTCACGCAAAATTTGTGGAGTTGATAGGATCAGACAGAAGGGGGGGAACATCCCGCCAGACCTCATGGTCACTTTTTTCTTCACGGTAGACGGTCAACGTTTGTTACAGCAGTTTTTATTACGTAGTAGTTGGTCGGTATTATGAAAAACTAATCACACCTAATTACTTAACTGATAATTACTGGTGTAACAAACTTGCGTTGGTCGTTTATCGCTAGTCTACGGGCCTACTAAAGGGAACATCAGTTGATGGTGGATGACAGAATGCTTCTGGACACCACAGCAGGTACATCTTCACTTTCTTCGATCGTTATTTAAAATAGCGATCACAAAACTTTTATCTTTTCTCCCATTCTTTCTTGATACACGTTTTTTCTTTTTTATTAATATAAAACAATGTTATGGTAAATTTAGACGAGTTATTTTTTGACTCATTCATTAATTTTGTTTTAATTAACTAAAGTAAATTGTTTGAAAATTGTATTGGATGTAGTAAGTGTAACGCTTTCTATAACTTTTAAATTAATAAATTGTATACGAATATGTAGGTGTTTAAAGAAAGGTTTTATGTATATTACTAGGTATCAAGATCTACAAATAGGTAAGTGGAACAAAAAATAATTCATGTATGCATGTGAAAATAAGAGGGAATTCTATTTTTTTTTATGATAATGTTAAAGTTAAAAATAATTCATCTTAAAAGTGATGAATTTAATTAAAAATATCTATTAATATTGTATTTGATAAAA
Source organism: Agrilus mali (assembly GCA_029378335.1). Taxonomy (NCBI): domain Eukaryota; kingdom Metazoa; phylum Arthropoda; class Insecta; order Coleoptera; family Buprestidae; genus Agrilus; species Agrilus mali. The sequence continues at coordinate 7,695,935 of CM055663.1, read as the reverse complement.
AAAGTACTGAGTATACTTGCTCCTAAAAAGCTTATTTTACAAAAGTTTGATGTGTATTTGAAATTTAATTTACTAAGAACATTTAAAAAGTGCAGTTAAAATTAATCCAGTTGGTGGCAAAAGTTTTGTTGCATGTTGATTTAATATTTTAGTAGGTAACTTAAAATTATAAAAATTTCTTTTCAGGTATGATGACTATTGAAATACATTACATTCACATTTATCATTCTCGTCTGCAGTGGTTCTCACAGTCGTTGACTTGTGTCAATAGACGCTTTTTTTTTTTTAGTTAAAACTTTAAGTTTCGGAAGCAATAACAACCATCCTACATTCTCGATCAGAAATGGTCAAAGGAATATTAATAGAAATTAGTAGCAATAACAAATTATAAAGAAATGTCAGTAATTAAAAATGAAAGTGACCATTGAAATTTTGTTTTTCAAACTGTGTACTGCAATAGTCATCCAAAATTGGTTCATACTTCATAGTATTTAAGTAATATTAATGTTTTTGAATACATGGAAGGTTTAATAGATAGTTTGACATTTAAAATAATTACGGTTATAGCGGTGCATTGAAATTATCCCCAAAATATTAAGTTTTAAATATTTTTTTATGTTAAGTTTAAGTACGTATTTAGCGTTAAAATATAAGAAAGTAATTTTTTTTAAGTTCTAGGGTTCCATGATGTGGATCTCTAAATTGACAAGGTTTTGTTTCAGCTTTATATTCAGGTGTGGATTGAAATACGGAAATAGGAAAATTGATAGTTATCTCAACCCAACCCAACCCAAGGGCTCAGCTAATGTGCAAACTTTGGAAGCTTACTCTTGTCTTACCTCTGGAGGTGCTTGGTTACGAAATGAAAAAGCTGTCTACAACCTACCAACTGGAAGTTGTATATGTATAGACTAAATAATGTTATGTTAGAGTACGATCGTTGTAAAATGTAAAATGTAGTACGTAATGTGTAATACGTAGTAATTTGTAAGTGTAGGTTTACTGTATTTAGAAATAGCCGGCTGAAAAGTATAATGTAATTATGTGTAAAATTAGTTCGAGAGAGTTTTATAATTGTTTGCAAAATTGCTTTGTAAAAGTGTAATTTTGTGAATTATTGGTAGGATTTAGATAGGATAAATCAATAAAATAAGAAAATGTTAAACATAAAATAAAAGTAAATAAACCCCTTATAATTTTAGGAGATAGGTACTAGGTAGTAGGTAACGACGTTTAGGTAGACTTTAGGTGACAATAAAGAAAACGTGTCTTATTTATGTAAAACCTATTAACATGTAAAAAATAAGTACCTACTTCGTACTAACACTCGTGTATAAGTTGTAATTTAAATAAACGTTTTAAACCGCAAGTAACTATTTTTGTCTCCCACATCCTGCAAAATATGGTTAAATTTTAATTAACAAAAAAAAAAGTTTCGATTTTGATTCTAAATTTGGTATTTAAAAAAAATAATAGATGGCAGCACCGAAGCATTTCGCGATGGTTTGGTATTCCAGAATATATGAAGCTAAAGTGTCCCCTAAAGGGTGGCGTGGGTGGGCTATGCTCGGAACCAATAGTAAGGTTAAGAAGCTTAAAGAGCGGGGCCCAAGGCCCCGCTCTGCACTCGCGCTTCGCGCGAGTGCTTAGATTAAGAATTTTAGAGAGCGGGGCCGAAGGCCCCGCACTACACTCGCGCTTCGCGCGAGTGTAAATTAAGAATCTTAAATTGTTATATTAATTAAGAATCTTAAATTGTTATATTAATTAAGAATCTTAAATTGTTATGTTAATTAAGAATCTTAAATTGTTATGTTAATTAAGAATCTTAAATTGTTGTTTTGAAGAATTACAGAAATCTGCCATACCATTCAAAATTAAGCTTTTGCTACTGTATCATAGATGGCGCTCAAATTAAAATTACCGAAAATTACATTTCCATTAATTGTCATTAGTGAATCATGAAATATTTACGAAATTACAGCAGAAGTCTACCATACCAAAGCAAATAAAGTTACAGCTGGTAATTCGTAGTTGGTTACGATTTATAGAAAACTGGCTGAAAAGATAATTAAATTAGATACAATAGGAATGTAAAATAAAATGCAGTCTTTTAAAAACTATTTTTATTCACTAATAAAGCTAAAACATATTACAAAATATGTTTTAGATTATAATATACACATATACAATTAATTTTAGCATACCGAGTTTTTACTTATCTAAAATCACAAAATTAATTGTAATACACGAATATCAAATAAAATGAAACGAAGTAGCCAGTGTGTTACACATTTGCCAGGTTTTTTTATTTGAAAATATTGTGGAAATTATAAAATATATCGATAAGACTAACAACTGTTCCATATTCAGATGAAATATTGTAGTAATGCAAGGCTGAAATATAAAAATAGATAAATTTAAACAGGTATTTAAATAACTAACCTCTAAAATTAGTTTAAAACGTGTTGCTTCTTACTGTTTCATCCTTACCTACTCTTGGACAAAAAGATTATACGTTATCTTCACGCCTATACACCTCGGTTCTCTAATGTATGCTTGAATTACCTATTTAATTAATTTATTATTCACTTTTAAAACTATAACAACGACAGTGCTTAATGTAAACATAAATAAACACAAATGACATATGACGTTCACAGATACTAGAGTTACATATCTATAGAAGATAATAGAAAAAGGAAGTGTCTCTGTAACCGCTATCGGCTGCAGATGTACAGGGATATTTTGCTTTTCGGTATTAAATTATATGGCCATACAGATAATACTTAGGATCTAAACAAATTAAACAAGTCAATATAAATAGAATTTACCATCGTATGAATCGGTGCTTGCTTTAATTTAGTAAATTTAATAATTTACGGCTTTCAATCAATACAATAGTTAAATATTTGTGAATAATGATACAATTACCGTAACTGTCGTCTTAATGCGGGAAATATGAATTTGTTGTTCTCTAGTAATTATGTGTACCTAATTAATTGAATTTTGTCCTTTTCCTGTACAACTTATAATAAAATGAAATAAAAAATTTAATTTAAAATTTAACACTTCTATTTGTATACAAAAAGGTAATATCAAAACACTCAAAGCAATTTAACAATTTGTATTGTTATTTTAGTTTTCGATGATGAATGAAACAAACACGACGTTATTAGAAACACGCACATTATTTATTGATCATCATCATCTAAAGACAAAAAGGACACTGACAAAATGAACAATTAAGTGATGAACAAGGATATAGGGGCCCAAAGTTGAAATAACTGTTTTGTAACAATTTTGAAAAAAGTCCAGTAACATGTTTACTTTTCACAAATAAACTCGCCTAATAACAGTTATTTCAACCATTTATTTGTTATTTGCACATTAATCTTGCACTTTGTACTTCTACCCTTTTTTACACATTTTTTAAAATTGTTTAGATTTCTAATTAAGAAAGAACACTTTTCATCTTAATCTAATTAAAAAAGGTAGATTTCCTGGCAGCTTTTTGCGCGCTGATTGTTCTTTTTAATCATTAGCGAATCTACTATTTTGTAGAACAAAAAATTATCAATTGCTACAACTAAACACTTATGTACATATCATGCGATTTTTAATTTAAAATCATCTGGTATAAAATTATTTATGGTTGATAATATTTTCATTTACTTTTAGAAATATAATATCATCATTAATTTTATAAGCATAACATCTGATCTAATAGTTGATTATGTTTTGGAGATATAAAACATTACGCGGTATGTTTACTGATTATTGGGAAATTGGGAATTATTCAATTACATTTGATAATATTTAGCCAAGGGCAACGCGTTGTATGCTTTCTATCACGAAAACATCATTTGATAAATTAAATTTGACGTCTTTTAAATTTCACTAAGCAATTTTTTTAAACACATATTTACTATTATTCAAATATTTCCCTTAATTTCACCACCGAAGTTTTGTTAACACAACATCTGTACATAAAGCGTTAAATTATGAAATCAACAATAATTATTGTTACTTTTAATTACGATGATTAATTATTTACTCCAAACAACTCTTACGTGTTATTGTTATTTGGTAATTGAAAAATTTAATTATGTTTCTATTTTGCTTTTACTTTTCTTGTAAGTATAAAAAATAGTTTGTGTAACATCTTTACTGTGACAAGACTGTTTTAATATCAACGAAAGCAGATGCATATATCAGAGGCCTAAATTCTCTAATAAGAAATGAGACGTACAATTTTTTCATATAAATTTTTAAATTTGTATAGGAATTAAAAAAACGTAACTAATTTAATTTTTAACTCCCTGGAAGATATGAAATTAAACATGCTTTTTTTCTTAACATGATTATATAGAAATCGTTTCAAAAAACTATGTAATATAAGTAAGACTGTTTGTAAGTGGAAGGGTGGTAGACGCGAAAAATCAACTATTAAAAAAATATAATTAAGCTGTATGGGCAATTAAAAAATTAGTAGGAAGTAATGAAATCCAGTTAATAATAGTAATACCGATGAACTCACTACAGTTAGAGAAAAAACAAACCTGGATCCTGTATCATTGCTAAAAAACTATAATATGAAGAGGATTCTTCAGAAATCTCTTTAGTCTTTTTATTGGCACATCATTTCTTTAATTCCTAAGTACAAGTGTTTGAGTATGAAATAAATGGTACTATTCGACATGTAACTTGTGAAAATCACTTCAAGTTTTCTACTTTTTATCTAATTATTGATTTAATTTGCTCAAGAGCTAAACCCTTTTAATCATTAAACAGAAAAGTAGAAAAGAATGACAGTATGTGAAAAAAAAATTAATTGTATCTATTAATTTAAATGTCATTGTGATAAAAAAAAATAGTACGTTTATTTCTTTTTAAATAATGGTCAAGATATAGGTATCTGATAAATGTTTAGAAAGTGAAATGTATTTTTCATTTCGTGTTGCTTAGGACGAATTTAGTATTTTTTTTGAAATGAAAATACAGAAAGCACAACAGATTTACAAAAGAGTTACTTTATTTAAAGTGTAAATGAAACATTCGTCAGTTGCATCAAAGTTGATGGCCCACGCTCAACTACATACATATACATAAATATTTTTCTTTTATATCACACATGAATCCATAATAAAATCAGATTCAATAATAAATAATTTAGCAATTGACTAAAAAGTAGAAAAAAGACAAAGAACTTTTGCAAAATATAGACCTATTACACATATACATGTATATATACATATATAAATTTCATAATAGCTGTCGGGCTGTGTCCCCTTTGTTTGCAACCTCCGGACGTTTCTGGTCACTTACATAAAATCTATTTATTATATCTACAAATGAAAATAATACATAAAAACGGTAAAATTATCCTGTACGTACTACACGAGTACATACCCACCGCGAGAACCGTCAGTATAAAGGGAAGTTTGAATATGAGGGAGACAGTGGACACTAAAAACGGAAAATCTTGGGGATGAAGCGCGTTAAAAGCATTATTTTGACAAAAAAAACGACACGTCCAAAAAAGTTCATATGTAAATATTAACTAAAAGCAATCCCTATCATGTGTTCACAACTACAAACGAGAAAATATTAAAATGTTAAGTAAAGGACGAAACAAAAAATTTGATGAGGGGGTTAAGTATGTAGAAAGTGGATTATTTCTTCCAAATTTATTAAACAGTTTACGTAAAACCTATATTTCGCTTTTTACTTATTATAGTTCTTAATATATTATTTATTTGTTTATTCATAAGTTAAGAAAAAAAAGTCAATCGGAATTTTATAAATCTTAGGTAGGTACAAGAATTTTTTAAAGCATACGTATGGGGAGTGCGAATTTGCAACGGAGAGATTTTAGTATTAAAAGGAGGGAGAAGAGGGAAGTTATTACTGATGCCATGTGCGCATATGTGTGTCATCAATTTCGTAAAGTATTTATTTATATAAAAAAATTAATAATAATAATAAGGGGAAGGCGTAAGCGTACTGACAAAAATAGTGTTGTTACACAGTAGGTATATCAAAGAAGAAAGATGAAGGGTACAAACAGATAACGCATGATAACCAAAAAAAAGTGAAGAAGATTAGGAGAAATAGTGAACGGAGGATGTTGTTTCAGTTTACTTTAAAGCTTTAGGACGATGGATAATAGATCACGTCAGGTACCTAGTGAGCCAATACCAAAGCGACCGATTCGTTTGTTTTTTACTTTTTTTCGCATGTCGTCAAGGTTGTTGTTGTTCATTTGTTTTGTTTTTATGTGAATAAAAGCAGCGCACTGTCAGATGATGCGGCCAGGTACTGGACTGCAAGGCGACAATGACTTACATACTACATCACTTCATTTGCTACCTAAAATACAAAACAATATACAATATTAACGGCTGCTTAAAGGGATAATTTCTATCCAGGAGACTCGATCGGTTCATGGAGTTTTATTCAATAAAAGATTCTCTTACTGCTTCATTTAAATATTGCATTTGTAACTAAGGGGTTCGGAAAATTTTGGATATAGAAATTCAGAAAAAATCAATTGATGGGATGCATAATAAAATTCAATATTTTTTCGAAAATCCTCATATTAGGTTATAATTTTAATGATACCTTTTGAAAGCTTGAAAAGTTTCGCATAAGTATTGTCTCAGGCTCATTGGCGTACCGACTTCAATAAAGGTAGGAGAAGCCTCTGAATGTCTGACAATTTAAATCGCTGTATTTTTTAAACGACATCCGATTTTAGCAAACTCAGGCTTGAAAAAAGAAATGTGTTTGCAAGTACCCTAACCCATTGGTGCCTGATAGTTTCTAAACGTATATTGTATATTCTCGTTGATAAAGAACGATTTCAAAAATGGATTGAAAATAATTAATAACTTACCTATGACCTATGATTCCGTTGACCGGCGCCGTTATCGTGGGCACCATTTCAAGTTCCACCAGTAAGGGAAAGTGGTCGGAAAAGACATGCGGATGGGGACAACCGACGATCTTGTTATCCCGCAGCCAGTCCGGCGATAGTGGTCCTAGAAGACCCAGAGGAGTCATTGTACTTTTCGAATAGAAGATGTAGTCGATTATGCCTTTAAAATCGAACCTGCAAAAAAACAATTATTAAAAACAACATAATTACGATAAGAAAAAACGTATATACTTACGTGTAATTGGTGTATGGCATGATGTCTTCACTATATGCAGAAGCGAGTTTGAAGGAATGTGTAAACTCATTGGATTTATCACAGCCTGATATTTTTTCAAGACATTGCTTGTAGCTGAGATCCTTGAAGTCCTTGTGGTCGAGCGAAACGCGACCGGAGGTCAAAAACTCTATGACACCCGAGTCGGGAAGTGAGTTAAAATCGCCGCACAAGACCATTTGGATGCTGCTGGCGTCGATGTTGATGTTATCAGTCGAGCGCAGTGTTTGCGCCGCCTCATCTAAAATAGCCCTAAGTTCGTAGCTTAGCATCATTGTTTGAATTAACTTTACATCACAAAATTCGGGATCCCAGTGGATGTGTGCCGTACACACCAGCACTGGCTGTTGAACCAACGGACCTTCTGAAGGTGCTAAATCAAAAAAAGGTTTAGGATACTTTGGTCATTTGTTGAACAAAAAATAAACTTATTAAGTTAAATAGGATGGTGTTGAATATGAAGTTTAAGGTTTAGGGTTTGCACCAGGTCAATTGATAAATATCAAAGGAAGAACCAAAGGACAAAAATTGGTGTAAAAATCTGATTGAAACAAATATTATTTGTGTGAATTGGTCATGAATAAGACAAGTAAAGATTAATGTATAAAAGAAAATAAACGAAGTGGAAGGATAATAGTCACGTACCATTCTCCCAAGCCGCTTCTGTCGTCTTCAACAGTGCAGCGAGGCCGATGTTATCCCTCGGCATCACGCGGTTTAGCATGTGATCTAAACCATCAGCATTCGCCATTGCCAGCTGATTAAACTCAACGAGGTGCTCTTTAACTAACGTAAACCTAAAAAAAAAAAAAGAAAAAGAAAATGTCAAATTACACAAGAACCGTACTTATTATTATTTTTTTTGCTAAATGCGTAATATATAATTATCAAATAAGATGTTATGCTATGATTTATTCAGTAAATGTAAAGATTGCCAGACGTTGAAAAACTCTAAAAATGTCATTTTTTATTAGTTTTCTTCATAGATTTTACATTCACGATAAAGTACTATTAGGTTTCCTTACACTAGGTATAGAACTAACGGAATTTTTCATATATATGTTTAAGTATGTATCCAAATATTTTTTTCATAATTCAGTTTGAATATCAAAATTATCCAGTATTTGAATGTTAAAATTTGTAAATATTTAAATATTCAATAAAATTTTTGAATATCTAAAAATTAATTCAAATAGCCTGCAATTGCCCAGTTAGGATTTTAGGATAATGGGGAGAAAAATTGAATATATTTTCAGATAATTGGATATTTAAGTATTTGAACATTTAAATCTCAGATATTTATTTTTGACAATTTTCCAATTATGGATTTTCAAAAAATTCTAATATCATTCCTAGCCTTACTTAAAACTGTCATATTACCTCAAAGCATGTCGAATTTACCATCGTCAAGCTATGCCTAGTAATATATTTTCTATGCCCTGATTAATGAATATGAAGAAACATCTGTAAGATCGGGGTGTTCTTCACGGTGATCAGGGCCTGATTAAAGGAGACATACTGTCTACGTTTTAATACATTATACATGAATTTATTTTGAATCACTTACTTTGATGTTCTGTAAAATATAGCGCATCCATCTACGTATTTCCTTTCGCTTTCCGTCATAGTTTTGGCCCGGGATTTCGGCGAGAAAATTCCATCGTAACCATCAGCCTTTAGTTCGGGCAGAAAAAAATTGTAGAACTGTTCCATCTCGACTTCTTGGAGATTAATAATGTCGGCCCCGTAATGCCGGATCTCCTCAAGAATGCCCTTCTTTCGATAATCCCAGTTAAGCGCCCAACTCGGACAGTAGCTGTACATCTGTCGGGTCGCATATTTGTCGCACAGCACATTATAACACATCGTTGTGAAAATGCCTGAAATAAAGGGAAACTTTCGGTTTTGGGGCTACTTGTACCTATATAGAAATAAAACGGTGTTTGACCTTTGAAAATTAACTCAAGATGGCATTTTTTTATGTGTTTATTTTTAAAGGCGATATATTGCATTTCTTCATATTATAACTATATGATAATGATAATATTCCCCTGTTTTGACCTGAATTTTGCCCTCCGGCAGTAAATTTCAGTCAGTATGTACACCGTTCTATGCACAAACGGTAACTTTGATAACAGTCCATTTATATGGTATATCTACGGCGGGCAATTAGTGGCGTTGTCTACTTGCGGTTGATCGTGCATGTAAATGACCTTAATGGAAGTGTTATTTTTAATGTAGGAAGTCGTTATTCCAATGACGATTGAAATACGCGATTTGTTTGGCTGATTAGGAGAAAAAGAAAAACAAAAAAGTTGTAAGACCAATCACGTTAAGTTTTTCGTAATTCTGTACAAAGAAAGTGGTTAAAGAAAACTACGGAAAATACTCTTTTTTTATCACAAGAAATCTGAACAGGAAGGGTACTGAATTTTAATTTGGAGAAGTGAAGGAAGTGTCGTTGATTCCTTTGTGGCAATGACGTTGCTACAAAATTGTGACGTCACAAACTAATTAAAACCAGTAAAAAATTCATAACTAGGTTACTGATTTACAAGATATTCAATTTAGATAATTTTTTAATTCAAGTTTTTTGAAGAATGTTCTTAATAAATTCACAAATGGACACTAGACATGAACTTACTGGAATTGACTTAATTCTTGATTGGTAGTCAACGCAAATTTTTCAATTTTCAAAGAAAGATGGGTATGGGTGGTATCGAAGAGTGCCCGGTTAGGATAACCATAATTAACAGACAAGATAAATGATAGCAAGGACAAGATCTTGTTTAAAACGAACTAACGGGTAATGTACGAGCTCGAATTCATCACCGGTGACAAAAATGTCCATCGGTCGTGCGCACCGACATTTCGCCAGATGGTAATGAATTCGGCAGTGTAGGTTTCTGAATATGAAAACAATCAGATTAAAAAAGAAAAAAAAAAAAACAGCCCGAGAACAAATAACGGCGAAGGCGGTAGACATTGTTCCAAGTGCGAGGAAAAAAGGCAATTAGGGTCAAGCACCTCATAACCGCGGGGCTAAGGTTGGGCACCCATCTACGCCTCTATACAGGGTGATATAACTTAGCAGGTGGTAAAAGAATTCATTTCATAATTGTTGAATCTCACTATAAGATACCTTCAATACTGTATCTAAAATTATTCAAAGAACGCCATTTAATGGCGTTAGAAGTTGGTCCCGGTCGGACGGAACCGTTCGGCGTGCTGATGAGATCCAGTATGACACAGAAATTACGAGTTTTGAAAGATTATTGGCCAGAAATATTCTTCTATAGGAGAAATGGAACTATACTCTAAGTCAATTCAAAAAAAGTGTAAAATCCGCTTTTTATTTACAAAGTTACTGAAACGAAAATAACAATAATAATAAGTAATAGAATTAAAACTAAGAACTTTATAAAATTATAAATATACTTTTGCTAGAAAAACAAAAATGACGACTGCTATGAAAATGCTAAGGATTTCGTGGATGGATTTATTTGAAAAGTTTTAATATTAGGATTTAAAGTTTGTGGTCCAGGGTTGGATTTGATCTATTACTAACTATTTATCAAACGTTTCACCGTTTTCTTTGGTTGGTAGGGGTGTAGAGTCTTTGCACCAACCATTTCTGATAAATCGCTCCATCTGCACATTCTCTGAAGGAAGACAGTTTTTTGGATTATGGCCATCAAACCCAAACATGTTTGATATTTATTAATATTCTAAGAGACTTTTTTAAAGACATACTTCTCCATGAGGTAGCCTCGACGTATATCAAGCTAGCAAGACAAAGTTGTTTTTTCGATTTCTGACTTGCACTATAATTTATCGCTAATTTGTTACCATATCCAAAAATTTGTCACTCGTGCCGTTTAGCCATAATCAGCTGGTATCCTAGCTTAATATCAAGCTAGCACTACACAAAGCGTATCTCGAAAAGGAATTATCGTAGGATATTAGGTAGTGTAAAGATCATAATTTGTCGCTGAAAGGTGACACATTCAAGGAATTTGCCGCTAGTCTTATCTCCAACTTATAAGCAAAAAACTGCTGGAAAGCTACCAAACTTGGGGAAAACAGGATAATCCTAATTTAAAAAGTTTGGTGAATAAATCCGATCTCTTTAAACAAATGTAACAAACAACTCCTTGATTAATTGTTTGATGGTTTTCCAGAAGTTTTTCGCTTATCAGCTGGAGATAAGACGAGCGACAAATTGGTTGAGTGTGTCATCATTCGGCGACAAATTATGGCCTTTAGAGTAATATCCTACGACATATTCTTTTCGAGATACGCTATGTGTAGTGTTAGCTTGATATCAAGCTAGCATACCAGCTGATTATGGCTTAACAGCACGAGCGACAAATTTTTGTATTTGGTAATAAATTACGGACAAATTATAGTGCAAGTCAGAAATTGAAAAAATAACTTTGTTGTGATAGCTTATATATTATTATTTACATATTCATATTTTGAAAAATCTTTGGAGATGAGGAACCATAATCGCGATGTCTAGGACAATTCTTCCCATAGAAATTTTCAAGTGTCAGTGTATAATTTTTTATGGACCTACACCCTTTTTATTTTCAAAATGGTTCAAATAGTCAAGTTGAAATTGATTCTTTTTCTAAATACTCAATTATAATAAGAGATACAAGAAGCAAGGCTCACAGGTTTGCCGTTTGCCGACTTCTTATTAATGGCTCTGTATCGCGTCCGTCCTCTCGAATTGAATTTTCCTTGAAGTCGGTCGTCAACAATTGGAAACGATTGCGTTTGAACCAAAGATGAATTGTAATTCAATGCTACGCGATGCAATAACAACGAACGACCGACGTGGATCGAAGATCGCTGTCGGAAAAATTAAATTGAAATCGAAAAGAAAAAAAAAATGAGCTCCTAAGGTCTCAACTCTCTTGAGCACTTGGCAGATTGCCGACCTCGTTTCCAAATATGGTCTAATAATAATTTATATGCGCAAATCAGAAACAAGGATTTTTTATAATGTACACACATTTATTATTATTATTATTATTACACGGATTTGCACATCAAATCAAGCCGGTGTCGAAGTCGCCAGATCGTGACTACTAACTAACTTATCTACTCGTATATGTATAGTATTTAATAATAATAATGATACGTTTCCTCATTGTGATGTCGTAAAAAGAAAAGCGAATTGACGCTAATAACGATTTCTGAACAATCATCGAGAAGCCGCCGACCTTCCCTTCAATTTATTTATTAATCGCGTTTTCTAGCCGATCCCACGACGTTATACGTTATAATAACAACAATAATAGAAAAAATATTTACCTAACGGGCTTGACAGTTTAAAAGATTTAATGCTTTCTATTTATCTAGTTAGATTTTATGTCGAAATCCAGAAATTAAATCCTTAGTAACTTAAAATGCCATCAAGGCAGTACAGTGGTACCTCGAGATACGAGTTATTTGAGATACGAGCTGTCGAGCGAGCGAAGTTTTCTTTTGAAATACGAGCGACATTTGAGATAATATGAGGATACGCTGTCGAAGTATCTTTGCTAAGTTTTTCTAGGGCTTTGCACTTTTTGTGCATTTACACACTTTATCACATTTCTTTCTATAACCATGGGTCCGAAGAAAGTAAGTGGAAAGGTCAGTGCTCAGAAGAAGATGATGTCTATTGAATTAAAGCGTGAAATCATTGAAAAAAATGAGGAAGGTGTCTTTTATTATGTTATTTATACAATATTTTTCATTTACAAATACATTTTTCTTATTCAAAAACACGTAACAAAAACAATTAGGGGTAGCATTTTTGGGGCTGGAACGGATTAATGGCATTTTAATTAATTTCAATGGGGAAAATTGCTTTGAAATACGAGTAAATTAACATACGAACAAGGTTACGAAACGAATTAATCTCGAGGTATTACTGTACATACATATCCATTAATAAAATTGATAAAATAAGTCTTTTGGCCGTGAGAGCACAGCTAGATGTGTAAGACCTAGACAAGAAAAAACTACAAGACTACGGCTAGCAATTTTGCTCATCACCAAATATTTTTACGATCGTTAGTTCTCATCAGCACGCCATAACCAGTTTTGATTAATTAATATTGTCATCTATTGACCCTTCTTGCTACATGTTCTATTTCACATGTTAGAACATTATTCAACTTTAGGACGTGACATTTGTCCATATATTTTTTGTTATTGCATTATTCTGTGTTGAGATACTCTAAAAATTTCAAATATATGTCACTTCTTAATAGGTTCTACAGAATCTACATATTTATGTTCATTAAGTGAAACAAAGTGAAAAAGAACAAGTTGTACCTACTAATGTCTGATAATGTGTATGGTAGCGAACCTTCCCGTAAGTCTTTAATTAACATTTTAATTGTAAAGAACGTTCGATCTTAGAATTCCGAACGATTAAACCGTAATTACTACGCCCATTAATAGCGCTATTGGTAAACGAATTGGTTTATTCAGTGCCCATTACATAAACTATGAATAGGTGATAAAATTCATAGATCGGAAAACTAAAGAATAGAAAAATTAAATTGGTTAGTGCCCATGGAAATTGCTTGATCCGTTAATTATTAATTAAATTCGGTAAGCGAGAACAAAATAATGTGAAAGGTAATCAAGATAAGATTTCTTACTTTAGAGCTTAATGAAACCAAGAACATTTCAAATAATATACTGTGTAATAGAGTAATTATTTTAAAAGCGTTTTTGAAATTATCCTTGGAGGACAAGTTATCAAACCTGAACCACAAGGTTGAAAAAGTGTAGGATTTCTATTTTAATATTATTTTGGCCTTAAAAGATTTTCATCTTTGATTTAGAAATGTCAAAGTCAGTGTCAATGTCCTTCATTTTAATCCTACAACGACAACTTGTGCACTACAAAGATGACACTCAATTTATGAAAAATTACATTATAAATAATATCAACCTGCTACCTTCCTATAAAATAATAGAATCTATGTATGTCTCAAATAAAAACATCGCTCACCGTTTGTATGAATTTATAAATAAATATTCATCATAAGTATCAAGGTGACTCTTGATTCTTGAAAAGGAAAAATAGTTCAAGTTGAATATTTGTGAAAGTTTCATTAATTTTCTCATGGGTTCTGACGATTATAGTGAGTGTCAGTAACTTAATTCTGTCCCCCGGAAAAATTCTAATTAAGTCTAAGTTATTACCCGGGCCTCAAACTTCATTTGAGCGGAACGTTTTATTCAAATTTATTCAGAAATAATAAATATAAAGGCAATTCCGGGAACAAGTTAATGTTATTTTAATTACAAAGGAGATTCAGAAAGACAAAAAAATATATAATATAAAAATATATAATATATAATATAAAAAATCTTCAGAAAAACGTATACTCGACTATTTTTAAAACTTTAGGAATGACATTCTGAAAATGTTTGAATATAACAGAAACGTCGTAAAAATCTCAAACAAAAGAAACTCGTAAAATTGTCACCAAATGAAGGTTGCTAGGCCAATTATGAGGTCAATAAAAAGTTTAATAAAAGTACACGATGGGCGACAATGACCTACCTAAATCAGTGTGATGCAATTAAATTACACGTACAAGAAATAGACCAGCGTTATTATTGCATAATAAAGGAAAATTAAAATGATGATTTTTTGAGTAGAAAAGGAGTTAAAATAGAGGATGTGCAGGTCCGGGCAAAAGTAGGAGAACCGGGGGCAGAAATGAACATGAGGAGGTTTAGACAAAATTAAGAGGACAAAGAGCGGTACAAAAGATTGAAAGAGGAATGAAAGTCTAACAGTATTTTGATCAGAGTTTACATCCTCATTATTCCATGTTTCAAAACACATCGTCCTTTCTCACCTAAAAACAACGTTCCCACCCTAAATCCTGAATCGCAGACCAAATGATTATAGTTCACAACTATAATATAACATTGATTACAGACGATTGAGTTACGGTTATCTGATCATTTTTATTAGAATCTTCTGGAAAAGGTGTTCTAAGTAAAGACTAAGAATCTAATGGAATTTTCTGGGTAGTTGCTGGCAATACCCACAACAGGAAATAGACTCGAAATGAAAGTTACACTACATTTTTATATCGATTAATCAGTTCTTTTTGTCTAATTAACTCTCTTCCATAATTCTTAATTCAGCTTAAATATTTTTATTTAATTATTTTTCATACGGATTAGCTGATAGAAAAGTCAATTTTTTAAATTAATATGCTGAAGAATTTAAATTTTTGACACTTACATGTAGGACGATTTCTGGAAGGCCTTGTGAGTGGAATCCATGGCCTTTGTGGTGGGGCTGGGGCTGTTACTGCAAAGAAAATGTAAATTTAGTAAGTTTAAGTAAAATATTTATAAAACAACATGATTATAGTAAGTACCTTTCATTTAAATAATACTTGTGAATAAATAGGTGCAAATAACCAGGAAACTCTTAAAACAAGTTGTGTTATGACAGCGTTTAAATGGGACAACGGTCGTGTCTCATATAAAATTCATCAAATATGTATCTAAAATTTCAAGTTTTGCAAAGTATTGAAACATTGAAGGATTGCTTAAAAATATGTTGAGAAATAAGGTGCACGTTTTTCTGATAAAATTTACGGCCAGATTTATTGTTCGCCTCTACAAATTACACAGTTGATAGCTAAATGGGCAAATAGCCTTTAATAGAATTTGATTTTCGATAGACACTTGGCATAGAATTTCTTACATTACAAATTACATACAGTTCGGTGGCTGTACGGAGCATTTCTATAATATATTATACGTAGAATACACGTAATTCACGTGTGTATTTGCTTGGACCAGATAATAATGGCACTTTTTGTAATTACTCATACTTGACCTGAAATTCAGTTTGTGGCACGCTTTTATACCAGATACAGCTTAATCGTTCGGCCTTCTAAATCTGCAAGAATTTTCGCAAGAACAATTTAAAAATTACATTTTCTTTTGCTCATTTATTACTGTACAAAACTATTTTTTTAACGAATAGATCGACACTCGAAAAATAATATACCTAATAGGCAGCAACCAAACAGGGATTAAATAGGAATAAGAAATAAAAGGACACTGATTTACACTTATAACTTAAAAAGCTACTGTGATTATTATAAATTTTTTTCATAAGAACTGGTAGAACAGCGCCAATATACAGATTGCGAATGCTCAGAGAAATGTACGATCGAAGTATTGCTGCTTTCTAGATATTCGCACTTGTGGGCGTGTCTTCGTGCAACTACCAGTAGCGGTCAGCACCTGGTGTGCGTGCGCACCTGTACCGCCCTTACTGCTCACTGCTATTGGATGGAGCGGCATATTGTAAATGGGTACTACATCCACATTTTCACAAACTGTATGTAATTGTGGCCCGCCACTATTTCTCACCTTGTTCGTAGGAAAATTTTTCATATTTCTTAGTAACATTTAATTTTATTGAAATATAAAGCACCGTAGCATTAACGGTCCATTCGTCGTTTCTAGTATTTGAAATTAACTGCAGTCTATTGAGGAGAGGCTATAAACGTCGTTGCTGGAGCAGAGCCGCAAACGTTCTTCGTGTAATTACTTATTTGTCGTTAATAAGGTACCTTGTCCTAGGTCCAATTAGCTTACGTAGATACGTGTACGTGATGACGATGGGAGACGGTCGTTGTTTAGGTCGAATAGTCAAATGGAGCACGGGACGGACGGTGCTCTTTTTCTTACAATTCACTAGTCACGAAATGCATCCGGCGAACCGTTAGATATCTTTTTTTATTAGTTACTTAATTCCGTCAAACATTAGGCAAAATATTCTTTAGATTACCATATTATGAACTTCATTAGAAAACTATGTCAATAATATAATTAAGTTAGTTTAACTGTATTTATATCGCCCTTTACTTTTTGATATCGACTCATTCCCTTCGGGGACCTGTTAAATTTTGTTTGTTACCTACTTGGTTATGTACAATGACAAATACGTTCGCTACAAAGGAATAAAAAATAACTTTTGAAGATTCAAATATCTCAGGACATACTTTTGTAATAATTGGGGTTTTCCACAGCATCGAATCTTCACTCGAACAGTTCCTTTTTAATAATTCAATAATTAAATATTTTTGTGAGAATCAGACAATCTCGCTCATTATTGTACATATTCGTGAAAATGGTGCATACACGTATACAATATGCTGTTTATTAGATAATCTCTACAGTAGATAGTTCGTTATACACACTTTCACTTCGGCTGCTACAATTAAACAACCAAATATGAGTGAGAGAGAGTTTCAAACAGTCTTTATTATAACTCACGCTGCGTCCGTGTAAAAAATAACCTGCTTTACTTATTCTTTACATTTGGAGAAAGTACAATTTACTCATTGTTGAAAAAAAAGTTTCTCTTCCAGCACAACCGCAAACGAACCTGCTGAAGGTGCTAAAAAGTCCATTCATTAACCAAAATGAAACGCACTTCGTTCTTGCGAGCTTGAAAAAGTAGGTGATCGAACTATTATGTAAACGCAATTTAATTAGAAAGTATACCTGATGTAGAATACCTCAAAATTTACCTACAAACGCCTAATGATAGAAAAAACTGAGTAAATGTACAAATAACTATTATAGTCACGTATATCAAGCTAGCACAACAAAGTTATTTTTTCGATTTATGACGCACTATAATTTGTCGCTAATTTGTTACCAAATCTAAAAATTTGTCGCTCGTGCCGTTTAGCCATTATCAGCTGGTATGCTAGCTTGATATCAAGCTAACACTACACATAGCGTATTTCGAAAAGGATATGTCGTAGGATATTACTCTAAAGGCCATAATTTGTCGCTAAATAAAAAGGCGAAAGGGAAACCTGCTGGAAAACCATCAAACAATTAATCAAGGAGTTCTTTGTCACGTTTGTTTTAAGAGATCGGATTTATTCACCATACTTTTTAAATTGGGTTTTTCCCCGTGTTTCCCCCAAGTTGGGTAACACGTTACCTTTCGAGAGTTTGATGGCTTTCCAGCAGTTTTTTTCTTATCAGTTGGATATAAGACTAGCGACAAATTCGTTGATTGTGTCATCTTTCAGCGACAAATTATGGTCTTTACAGTAATACCCTTTTTCGAGATACGCTATGAGTAGTGCTAGCTTGATATCAAGCTAACATACTAGCTGATTATGGCTAAACGGCACGAGCGACAAATTTTTGGATTTGGTAACAAATTAACGACAAATTATAGTGCAATTCATGATATACGTGAAAAAGTCGCTTGGGAAAAGAAAATGAACACTTATAGGAGCTGTGAGCTGTGGAACTACAGAACATAAAAATATTAACCAATTATATATTATATATTGTAATCTTCCTAGCATTAAGCAACATAGGTTTTCTACTGGGAATTCACCTTTACCATTTGTGATAACTTAAACTTGTATGTTAGAAATTTTGATTCAATTGAGATGGTTTCGATAAATTCCCAATCAAAATCTTAAGCTCTTTACTGTATGCATGTAGGTACCATATACATAACGTAACGAAAATAATGAGTTTCTCGGCTGAAAAAAGTGGTATCTATAAAACAGATGCATATTGTACTTTGGCCACGGGCAATTATGGCACTCTCTTCGCCGTGGTAATAATAATTTATCCTTTCTCCCGTCTACGAGATCGCGATGCAATGCGTCAAGTGCTTACCGCAAGTTGCATACGATTTACTGCAACTTTAGATGCACTTTCTAATGCGAAATGACAGCGGAAACATTTCTGACATATATTCACGTACACACCTCCGACATAATGGCATGTAATGATACAATCTTTCGAGTTTTGCAAATTGCCCGAATAATTTCATACTGCTTTCACGAATGCTGATTATTATTTGTATTATAAATAAAAAATCAGCGTCGTATCGGGTTTTTTCTGTCTGAAACCGCTCGTATTGAATAGAAGACGATAATTTTGATATGAACTCAAATTGTAATATTTACTAGTTTTTTTGTACCATTTACAAATTGGTGCACTTGCCGATCGCCGCAGCTTGTGTGAGCAAAATAGTCCACTGATCCCTTCAGCCCTTAACATTACATTGGAAGTGGAGAAGCCGTTATTCCAAACGTTCAATACTCTATAATACCTTACACGCGAGCAACTGCAACTTTTACCATGACCTCTACGTACTGTTGAAAAATGAATTCTAGTGGATATCGTTAAAATGTTTTTCATGTCTGGCGTATTAAAATTTCTTTCCTTATGTGAACCACCCCAAGCCGCTACTGATACCGTAGGCGTGCAACAAGAACAGTGACAATTATAATTATTTTGTCGAAATTTTGTAAAAGAACTACAAACACCACTAATTAAAGGTAGTCATAATTACGCATGTACAGTCTTAAAAACTAACAGTACCTAACTGGACAAAAGTTCCGTAAGTTAGCGGCATAATTTGTTTTGGTACTATGTGTAAATTGTTACAAACCGTATTAAAAACATTACCATTTTACATAAAAGAATAATGCGTAGGTACATAATAAAAAAGTTTATGGACGTACATACTCGGCTATAAAGAGATTTGAGGAGAAAGTTTTCTCATACTCGTAATATGAATTAGATGATACCACGTAGAATCCAATCCAAAGGTATCACAAAAATAATTGAAGTATGAAATCATTTTCAAAAGATGCAAACTTTGGGGTGTTCATTGAATACATGTCTTGACATTAATTTACACATCTTACTCTTCCTTAGTGAGATTTGGTAGGAAGTGCTAGGATATCTCCACCTCGCATGTTATTTACTCTATAATACGTTTATAATTAAAAGAGGAAAAGAAGTTATCACAATTCTTTCAATAACAAAGTTAACGTGATTTTCAATGACTACTCCCTTTTGAATAAAATTTGATGAAATTTTGCTGGACTTCGCTTCATTTTGAGGACTTGTTAATAAATGACGCCTTTATTTATTTTTTATGATTGGGATTTCAAATTTGACTACTGCTTTTTGAGAACAAGTAAAAAAAATCACAAACCAGAAGAAATTTGTACTTGTACTGGTGAAAAGTGTAGCATAAAAGCATCCCTTATGGTGCAGAGAACGTACTTGTTGTAAGTAACTTTGTGAAATTAAAAATTACGCGTATCAAGACGTACCTACATAGTAATATGAGTATTGTATGTACCCATAAGGTCAAAAGTGTGTGTCGTAATAATTTAATAATAGTAATGGAACAAACTCGCAACGATTCGCCCAGTGGACGGCGTCCTATCGTTAGCTGGTAGTCAATGATAGCAGTTGGTATGGTACCTGTCATTTACACGCTCCAGAAACTCGGTTAAAATACGTACTGGCGAGATAATGAGGCACGAAGATGACGAGGTGGTCTGTAACAAAATAGCGTGGCGATATGCAATCAAGCACACATTAACTGGACCCCACACTACAACATGAATCGCATCAGCTTAGGTACAGATACAAGAGAAATTCCCTTCATGGTAAATGATTAGATTTAAGGAGTCATGCTCGGATTAGGGTAAAAAGGGGTGATAAGGTGAGGGTGATCTTGTTGGATACCACTGAAGTGCTTTTAATGAAGGTGTGAGGATTGAGTCGAAAATAGGATAGATGGTTATTGTATAGAAATATACTAGGCTCAGTCGCAGCAGCGGGGGGTGGCTTAGATTTTTGACACCTAGTCGAATTCGCCAAGAGAAATTTCGCGCTTTTTCGAACTAGATTTGAATATGACGCGTGTGTTTAGTGTTTGTAATGAATGTATGCAGTTTTATGCATTAAATGCCGTATCAATAATGACGACAATATAATAAATTATTTTTATTTGTTTCACTTTCTGCGTGTTAAATAATTAAAATTCCCATTCTCAATACTACGTAACAGCTTGGGGGGGGGGGAGGGGTCTTAGCATATACTACGAGTGGTCACCGATGGGAGGGAGGGATCGGATATTTTAAAAAATAGGTCACATAGTATGGGTACGTTCCCTTAAGAGGATTAAAAGGGAACAAAGGGGGCTGAGAATAACCTTGTAGAACACTAAAAAAGCTTTTAGGTGAGAGCAGTGGAGTTAAAGCACAAGGGGCGGAGGTAAAGAAGGATAATCATAGTCATATGTACTCAGTTTGTGTTGTCTTTTCCCAATAATAAACAATAGGAGGTTAAGTGAGGCAATGTTTTTCTTATGATGATTTCATTTTTATTTCATTGCTCAAAATCATGAAGTTACGATAGGAAAAGAGCAACGCTATTGAAGTCGTCATCTCCGTCCATTGAGCCTCCCTGCCTCCCTCTGCCGTCACCTACAAACACAATTTTAGTGGATATCATTTAACCCCCTCGACCCCTATGTCAATTAGGTACCATTTACTTGGTTCTCAAATTTAAATTTCCATTTTTAGAAATAATCCAAAAATGGTGCATTTGTGTATACATCCAAAATGTTTAGAAAATTAGAAACAAACTACAAGCTGTTTCAAGTAAACACTTTTAGAACTTCTGAAGATAAAAATATGTAGGTAGATAATAAAGTTTCAAGGGTGACGCTCGAAATATAATAATGACAATAAGTCATCGCTGCGCCCAGTTAATGTGCAATAATTGTCAATAAAACTATGGTCGCTGTCGTTGTTTCGCCATGGGACAGTAATAAATAATGACGGTACGCAACGAGATGGGATGATATTGTTATTAACAACACCGCTTTCTTCTTATCTAATAGGTATCTGCTTGAAATTTTAACGTTCTTTTAATTAACGAGATCTGTACCGGTACCGATACAAACATCCCTTTCACAGGGCAGTTGGAAAGTAATGACTAGATGTATCGAAACAATTCGCAGTTCCGCTGGAATTTACGTACTCCCCTACCTTGTGTTAGAGAATTCTGTCCTACATTACATAAATAATAATCATCATCATACTACACGGCCTATTAAACTTTTTCTTGAGGCATATATCTTACATTTTGGAAAAAAACTGAACATTCACTAAATAGAAATTTCCCTACCTTTGAAACAGCAAATTTGTTGTTACAACACCAAAGTGGTTTGTTTATACCATCCTATGATTTTTGTAGACAATACATAGATTATGTAACAATTCTTGCAAGCACTAGGTACTGTTATTATGTAAAATCAGTTTTTGTTCGTTTTTTCTTATTTGCATTGAAATAGCTTGCAATACAGAAAAAGTCACAAAACATGTGAAAGTATCACAATACACTCTTTGTGAATTTATTTTGTAGGAGTTTTATTCAAAAATTGAATCCAAATTTAGCACTTCACAAAAGTTTCTACATACTACATATGTATTTTATTTTTGGTTTCGAAACTCTAGATACTTCTTCCGAGACCCTAATTGCAATCAAGGCTACTAATAAGTTAATTTATTTGCCAAAAAGTGCAAAAAACTGACTTGCGTAATAAAGAATAGACAATTAATGTTTGTTGTGTCAAACAAAAAATTCCAATTTACACTGGCAAGCCGCTAAAAATTTGCGGTTTTCAAATGACTTATTATTAGAAAGAACTTGTCAAGACCATAGTCGGTTAAACAGTCTCATTGTACCTATTTACAATTAGTTAAACACGAAACACTTATTTAACAACTGAAAATTAAATAGATACAGTGATCTTGTTTTGTTAAAAGTTGTGAAATGCAAAAAGGAATTTTACGTAACCAAATATGTACTACCACAACGATAATAACAGAAAGAAGAACAACTTGCTACGTCAAATACACGTTCAGTAAATCAAACAGATATTACAATGTCATCTCTGTTTGTAAAGTAGGTGGGCACGGTACTAAACTGAAAACAAATTACCTTTTTCCATGACAATGATATTATAATATTATGTATGTACTTACACGGTCATCGAGTGCGCGGTTTCTGAGTATTTTTAAAAACAAAACAGTAGTGTTAATAAATTTAACACTGAGCGTCATTTTCAGACGTAATACCTACTTGTTAAATAAATCGTTCCAAATGGGAAAACAAGCAAATAACCAACGTTTGAAAAACATAACAAAAAACATCAAGTTTTATATTATTCAAATTTTTTTAAAAGTAGATATTTAATTAAAACATCTAGTCAAATTGTGTTAATTAGTGTGAATGTAAATTGGAAAGTAATTCATTACTTATTAACACATTTTTTATACATAGATATGTATACTTACGTATGTACTAAATAAATTATTTTTAAACGTGAAAGACGACTTGTTGACTGAGAAAAAACACCATATATGTAAAGGTTTTGAACTCATTATTCTAACCTTCGTTTTCCATAAAAAAATCGCGATGGGTGTATTCTGGTCTTGTTATTAAACATACGCGATGAGTAATTGTGTTTGTTTATTGTGACAAACGAGTACACTTTTTTGTTTCGTCTCGTTTGGCGGTCGCTTCTTTAATAACTTTGGAGCGTTCTTGACTTTGACAATGAAATCATCCATCGTAGTACCTATCTAACATACGTGCCTACAAAAAACCACAAAAAAATGCATTAAATACGTATGTAATTATACGATTACCTCCTATTGTATTTTTATTTACGAACACGTATGGTGTTCAACATACAAAAATAGTAAAGTTTGAAACGTATATCAAACTATCACGACAAAGTTATTTTTCGGATTTCTGACTTGCCCCTATAATTTGTCGCTAATTTGTTACCAAATCCAAAAATTTGTCGCTCGTGCCGTTTAGTCATAATCAGTTGGTATGCTAGCTTGATATCAAGGTAACACTACACATAGCGTATCTCGAAAAGTAAATTACTGTAAAGACCATAATTTGTCGCTGAAAAATGACACATTCAACGAATTTGTCGCTAGTCTTATCTCCAGCTGATAAGCGAAAAACTGCTTGAAAACCATCAAACAATTAATCAAGGTGTTGTTTGTTACATTTATTTTTTAAAAGATCGGATGCATTTACCAAATTTTTTAAATTAGGTTTTCCCTGTTTCCCCTAAGTTTTTGATGGCTTTCCAGAACTTTTTTAGTTACAGTTGGATCTTTTAGCGACAAATTATGGTCTTTACAGTAATATCCTACGACATTTCCTTTTCGAGATACGCTATGTGTTGTGTTAGCTTGATATCAAGCTAGCATACCAGCTGATAATGGCTAAACGGCACGAGCGAAAAATTTTTGGATTTAGTAACAAATTAGCGACAAATTATCATATAGTACAAGTCAGAAATCGGAAAAATAACTTTGTCGTGCTACCTTGAGAACTTGAGATATACGTGAAGTGCGATCTGATTCCACTATTTATAATTATTGTGCGACCACCTTATCCATTCCCAATACATGCACACTACATTGTGTGATATCAATACTTTTTTAAGTATCCATGCATACAGAATAGCTAAATACTATACTATAGCTAATGTTTTATTAAAAGGCGTTGCTTTTTACGGGAGGAACAAAAATGGCAACAAGTCTTTGTATTTAAATCAGGGCTTGGTTTCTACCTATAGGTACAATGTTCTCGTGATGTACCTATGTATGTATGTATGTATGTGTGTATGTATACACACAACACATGCCATTATTACTATGATAAATAATTTACATCCCCCGCTCATGTATCACCAGTACATAAAACACAGGGTGTTCGGTAAACAATGACGCAAAGTACGTTTAGTTCGATGATTAGTTACATATGCACCCCTACATTATTTCACCCATCCCAGCTATTTAATAAATAATTACTTCCAAATACTTCCGCCACTCTTTATTCCGATTTGTTCTCGCAATATATCTCTTAACTACTCCTCCTCTTTTTTATTTTTTGTTTGCATCAGTTTTGTTTAAAAAATTCTGAAGGGGGACGATTCTCTATCAATAAGGTAAAAAACTGCACGAATTATACACACCTTTTACTACCCTCTCGGAAATGAACTATTCATTACCATGAGTAGGCTTATTTTAGGTACTCTATTATTCAGTGATTCATTCATTAAACATAGAGAACATAGAGACTGTTAAAAAAAATACTAACGATTTGCGGAAATGAATTTCTAATCAGATTTAATAATAAATAGGTCAGCTACATGTCACAGACATTATAGAAGCGAATGTTCGGGTATAATTCATGAGTTTTAATATCAATTGCGAAATGGATGCACGTACTTGCACATATTGCATGTACACAAATAGAGCAGTGGGTGCAAGCAATCCTGGAATCCGCTATGATTATCACAGGCGTGTTCGACGATCCTTTTTGTATCAGGATAACTCAACGAATTCAAAAAAAAAAAACAAAAAGACAACAATGGATGATGATTATTCAAGGAACGAGACGGATTATTGTTAAGAGGCACCCACACAACCGATATGAAAAGGCACAGCTCTGCCCCTGTATAAATAAATACGATGCGACGACCCATTGTATGCATCCAAAGTGAAAAATAAAATAAAAATACGCCAACCCTTTTTTAACCTCGATGCGTGGAGCCATATTCCGATACTCTTTTTGAATTAATTTTAAAACCGTTGATGCAGGGGCCCGATCGCTAAAGTAGATAAAACATATAACAAGAAACTAAAGTTGCTTGGATAGAAGATTATTACTGTTTTCGTTCCATTCAAAATAATGCATGTATGTATCTATTATAAAGAATTTTTAAAATATTTATTATTCTCGATGAATTTTAGACATATTTGATCTATGTAATGTACTTATGTACTGTTCGGTAGATCGTTATAGTAGGCTCGTCCGGTCACGCATTTGGGTCACTCTTAGAATTTTAATTCAAAAAAAATCATCCAGTTTAACATATCATGAGCTGTGAGCCCTTTGGTTGGCCCAACAATTCAAAAAATGAACGTTAGGGATTTATTACATCATATCAATAAAAACCTTTCTGTGTCAGAAAATAATCTCGCTCGATGGCAACTTGCAAATTTTTAAATTGCCTAGATTTTGAAGAAAGAGTGAGTCGGTGGGTGGGAGTGTATATCAATGAGAGACTGAGTGAGTAAAGAATGAAAGGGTTACTGAATCAGTAAGTCAGGAATGGAGACAACAAATCAGTGAGTCAGTGTGTTGGCTAATGAGCAAATTGGTGAAGATGTAAGTGAGTGAGGGCGTGAGTAATAATGTGAGTCACTTAGTGAGCGAGGAATTATACGAGTTCAAAAAGAAAATATCAGATTTTGAGACAAGTCATTGAAAGGGAGAATAGATCGGTGTGTCAGGGTGTGGGCTAATGAGCGAATTAGTCAAGGTGTAAGCGAATGAGGACGTGATTAATGACGTGAGCAAGTGGTACGAGTTCAAAACGGAAATTTGGAAAAGTTTTCAAGTGTAGATAAAGTTTTTCAGTAAACTAGTTTGTAATGGAACTTTGTGAACCAGAAACTTTAGGAGTTCGAAAAAGAAAACTTGAAAAGTTTGTATGTATATTAGATTTTGAGTCAAGTCAATGAAGGGGAGAACAGATCAGTGAATTAGGGTGTGACCTAATGGGCTAATAAGCGAATTAATGAAAATGTGATGGCCAGAGTTGTGAGATACTTAATGAGTGAGGGAGAAGGAAAATTGGAAAAGTTTGTACGTGAATTATTGTTTGACAGTTTCATTGCTGAAACCAGACAAATCTGTCGAAGTGAGTCTCGGCTTTGCATAAGCTGAATCCCAAAGGAAACGACAAATAAATAACATTTACAAATCAAAAAGTGTGACGACTGACGGTGATACATTTATTATTGTCATCGCTCTTTTTTTTCTTTTTCGAACCGCATCTGCATATAGATAAAAAAGGAGAGATAACGAAACAAAGGTATGACACGGTCCGTTATTTTATCATCGAGTTCCGGGCACAGTAGGTTCTATAGTTATCGTCACGTGTCATATAACAAAATGTAAAAATCGCCCTTGTTCGCCCGGTCGTAACGGTAAAACGCCATCACTCTTTGCGTCATACGTATCTATTATTATTAACAACGACAATCAAAAGCCAGCAAGTATAGATTGACATTAGAAATACATAAGTAATCATGTTACCTATTCACATACGAGTATATACAATACATTTATGTACATAGATACATAATGTTTAAGTGCATACATAATTCGCAAGATAATTCTGTTCGGCCCCCTGATTTGCACTGAATTGATTTCGAAAAGACATCAGAGAGGGTCACTGAACCCGAGGATCAATTATGGAAAAAATGACTTTTTAATGCAATCGGTTACAATCTCACAATTACAAATATACAAACTTAAAAGCTTATATTTCACCTTAAAGTTAATATTTCAGTTCGTTCGTGTTGTCCTTGTCCTCCTACCGTAACCCTATGATTAGAATAAGTGTTCACGATAAGAACTGTTATCAAACAAGTCGGGAACTGTGGTGGTTGCTACTTGATCTATTTTCTTATTGACAAAGCTATTAAAATGCTTATCGGTTTCATTTTTAAACTAAACTTAAAAGAGCGACGGTTTTCTTTAAACAACACCCACCTCCCTTATACTTCCTCACACCGTTCAATTTTATGATCGATCATATAACCGAAGCTAAGTACCTGTACGCATTCGTAAACATAATAAACGCGCTCCTATTCGATGCAGTTAAACCACATTTGACAGGTATGTCGGGGATTTACCGCTCATAAATGTCAAGTATGAATACCGACAACGCGTTGCTTGCCCTACGCCAATGTTATTGTTATTGTTGCTGTTGGTCCATTGTCCGGCAAACGCTAATAATAATTATTGTTAATGTTACAGCAAATCCGTGAACCGTGTCTTCATAAATGCTATAGAAAACCGAGAGTATGCTTAAAACAGAGTAACGAAGTACCTCATTATCCACAACCAATTACACTTGGTTTTAGATAAATTATGGATCGATTAATAATTGACGTTGTCGCCATTTTTTGCAAATTTAAAAATTATAAAAAAGGGACGGCCACATTCGGTGAAGGAACTATAGGGGGCTGTTTTTGATCAACATATTAAATTTTATGTGGACAACGACCGAGACTTGTTAAAACGTATATTCTGCTTCTGTTAACGTCAGAAAAATAATCGTGAACATCCTGTATAGTAATTTAAAAATTTATGAGTAACGGTCGAAGTTGTAAAGCAGTTTGAGAGTCCCACTCGACAGTCTCATTTTTTATCGATACACCGGAGGTGTTCTGTTCTAATTGAAATAAGTTTGCGTACAGAAGTCCGTCCCTACATTACAACAGCAGCAGCACCTTTTAAATTCGCACACACACTCACGTCTCATGCGGACATACAATCGAGAAGACAATAATTCCACGTCGTGTTTTTAGAACATAACAATGGCATTAATTTTTTT
The DNA here is from genome assembly GCA_029378335.1 of Agrilus mali. Lineage (NCBI taxonomy): Eukaryota > Metazoa > Arthropoda > Insecta > Coleoptera > Buprestidae > Agrilus > Agrilus mali. The sequence goes on along the minus strand of CM055663.1, from coordinate 7,667,369 downwards.
AAAGGCGTTGTTGTTGTCCCGCCGTTATTATGCTTGCTAATGTAACGCGTTTTGTATCGTACATGTCAAGGTATCATTCATCCTATCTTTCTGTTCGATGGGTTTAGTGTGTTTCTATAAAGTTCGTTGACGTTGACAAAAAACTCATACAAAACCGTTTTTCGTTTACAATGCAAATGTAACAACAAAAACGTATGTAAAGCGATTCAAATAAATTTTAGGACGACTTACAGTTCATTAATTACTCAAATCGTAAATGCCGTTAAATTAGCGAATAATGTACATATCTATATCAACATAATGAAAGTAGCGCTTTGTGGGCTTCCGCGGATGCCGTCGATTACAACAGGGGTCGGTAAACTTTTAAGAGAGAAGCCAATATATCAAGAAAAAACGATTATAATAATACGAAAGTTCATCAAAAAGAAAGAGGAATGACAGTAGTACAAAAATGTATGTCATAATGAGTAATTAAATGTTCTGGCTTTTTTTGAATTACCGTTCTGATAGTTTAAGAATAATAAATTGGTTAAACAATGAAAATAGCTTTTTTATTACACAGAAATTAAACGTTTTCAAAACAGACCAGTTAATACGTACTTAAATGCACTGATTACTCTTTTTAGTAAATAAACTGTTTGGACAATACGTTGGCATAAAATAAGGTCAGAATTAGTTCAAAACAAGGGAAGTACCGCTTTGATTATGTCTTTATTATAGGGTCATTAAACGCCCTAATAAAAAATGAAATGCTCCAATCTTTTTCCTAAAACCACTGTTCTAATAGCTCAAAAAAAAAATAATTATAATAGTTTTGGTCACACAGAAATTAAATATTAATTAAATGTTTTCAAAACAGGCAGTTAAAAATTAAATGCTCTTATTACGTTTTTTAGCAAAAAAACGCCTTGGACAATACGTTGACATAAAAAGAGACAGATTTATGCAAATAAAAAAGCGACTGATTAAAGGTTCATTAAATTCCCTAATAAAAAATTAAATTCCCCAAGACTCCGCTAATTGAAGATTAAGCCAACAAGACAAGAAAAAAAAAACTGTTTAACATTTAAAACAGCGTTTTTAATAACCTGGAATGAAATTCAAAACAGACCAGTTGTAAATTAAATGTTTTTATTTTTGTAATATTTCTCTAACGAAAAAATGGGAATAATTTCCAAACGTGAAAAAAAAATTTTTTTTGTGCATATTGTTTTTTATAATATGTCCAGAGCACTTAATTACTTTTTAATTACTCGTGCAGCTAGTTTCAAATCTGACGACTTTTTTATTCTTATTAATGGAGGAGAATGCTTCCCTTGATAACATTCGCAATGCAGAAGGTCAATAAGGAAATCTTTTAATTTAATGTTGAAGAGGGTTATTTTTGAAAATGAAAGAGGGCACTATGTTACTTTTTCAGCTGTTCCTATGGACACTATTCGCTATTTTATCACGGCACAATATATTAAAATATTAATATTAAAAAAAGACTTACATTGTTTGCCTGGGATACAATTTGCACCTATTTATTTTCATATGCATCTTTTCTAACGATTAGCTCACCTGAAACAATAAGAAAAATTATGAATAAATGGAGTCTATCATTTGATTACTGTAGAGAATAAATACAAAAAAAAAAACACTGTTTTGTAACACGGGGAAAAATAATCATGATTTTATTACTTGATGAGTCAAGCAAAATTTTTCTAGTAAATAATACTAGAATTCTTATAAAATGTAGGTACTTGGTGGTATAAAACAATTTTTCATTCTTTCAAATAATTAGTATTAGAATAATCAAGCTGAATAAGTCTGGACTTTTTCCTCTACCTCTCGATTATTTTATCGTGTCGTAGAGAAAAAAAATACTAGAATGAGATTAGTTTAGTAAAATTAGTCATAAGAACTGTAAAAATGTTTTCTAATCAAGTCAATTTTACTAGAATTCAGTCTAAACACCGAACGTATTGGATTGACTAGACATTTCTAGTAAAATCTCATTGAGCGTCTCTGATCGTCCATATAGGTAATTGACAGATTTTTTAGTCATATTTGCTAGAATTCTAGCAATATTTTCATGATTGTTTTCTCCATGTAGGTAATTAATACTAAAATTATTTTCAGAAAATAGGTCAAATTAGTAATAAAGAGAAAACTCAATATATATAAAAAAGTGAAGATTTAACAAGTAAATGGTTTATTACTGTTTATTACCCAAATTATCCAATTCGTACAGCAGTAAAACGAATTTGTAACAAGAAGTTGCTATAAAAAAGCTTGTCGCATGTTCTTATGGGTTACTGGAGAGTAACAGAAATACGAAATATTGAATAGTTATTATAATTATTAACTACAGAAATGCTTAAGTAGGTACAATATGTAATATGTCTGTATACATTGTGTAGAGCAAAAGCGCCCAGCATGGAATGCAAACATGTTGCGAAAACGACACACAGGTGCGGCTTCTTTTAACCTTCAACAGTAACAGTTTCATTCACTTTACTCATGTAATACCTACCTGTATACGTACATCGCATTTAATAGGTAGATAGATAGTTGATGTATATAGTTGTAAAGAGAATCGAAATTCCAACTACACTTTTCGAAATAACAACCGAGCGTGTTATGTAAAAAGATTTTTTACTCATTGTCAGGGCAAACACAATAAATAACCTAACAAGTTCCTATATTATTAAGTACTTTATTAAAACTAGTGCAGCTACATGCTTAAAAAGGTCAAAAGGCTTGAGAATCTACAAAGCTTAAAGTTGTAAGGTTGTTTACAAGAGATGTGGTGATGAAACTGAAAACTTATTTTTGATTTTGAAAGCTTTTTGGGAAAATTTTTTGCTACTTGGTATTAAAATCGTTATAATTTAAAAGAACAAGGCCAAAGTTGTTGTGGGTTTGAAACGTTTCTGACTGATTTTTCTCTCAGCTCAAAAAGATAAAGTAAAGAAAACCTACAGATACCTACAATTAAAGTATTTCTCACATTGCAAAGTCAGTATTGTAGTTTGGTAGGCACAATAACTAATTACAATTCTTACTGATCATGGTTTTCAATTGGAAACAAGAAAGAATACATTCACATGTATCAAATATTGCATGCCAATTAAACCAAAAAGAGGATTTTGAATAGACTCTCGTTAAAGAAGAGAAATATGTGAGAATCATTAGGGCTCGAACTGTAGAATTAATCATTTCACCAATTATTGAATCAATCGTACTTAGGTACAGTATGTATATAATATGATGCAGCACCAGACGTAACATAACAAGGCCTGCATCCTACTGGAATGTATGTGGTCAAGTACTACAAGTATTAAAAATTCTAACAAAATTACAGACGTTGAAGGCGATCGGTAGTTCCTAATGAAAGGAAAATCACTTACATCAAAATGCTTTAAACAGTAAACTAACTAAAGGGGCTTTTGATTCCGACTACACAGTTCGTTTATCAATTACGACCAAATGATTTACCATTAGATGGGCTCGAACATGTGTGTAATACCTCCCGACAATCCAATTATATCGGATTAGAACGAACGAAGCTTGCAGTCTTTATCAAAACTACAGCGATCAATAATTACGGTCGAACATCAGTAAAAAACAGTGAAATTTAATACGTACATGATTAATAATTGGTCATTTTCACTTATGGGTATTTGGTCGATGACCCACCATTTTGTCCTGCATCATTTTCACTATCGTAAAATGCAGATAATTTTGTGTAAATCAAATTAAAACGCGAACACTAGCTTTCCCACTGTTAAAAAGCTCGAGCACAAAGGGTTAAAATAAATTAATGTCAATTATTAAATGTAAAAATGCAGAAATTAAACACGATCGATCTATTCATTATCAATAATCAAACGCGTTACTACAGATTGCAGATTCCCACAGAATAACAGAATTTCAAGTCGTATTTCCCTATACCTATAGATATAAAATACTCAAAACACAGAAAACATTTTTTGACAGGCGTAAGACTATGCAACCCCTAATACACGTATGTTGTTAAAGTTGCCTCACGATGATGTATTATTATTAATTGACTTTACAAGTCTTGTTTTTTAGAAAAATAAATTAGAAATTAAAAAAGGACAAAAACATACTGTCCATTTGTAAAATTGTAAAATTCTACTTGTAAGAAAAATAAAAAGTTATAAAAGAAACTTGTACTTTATAATACTATTTTTCAATTTTTTCCGAATGGACTAATATATATAAATATATTTTATCGCCCCCGTCAACGATGCGCGGTTAAACATTACGATAAGGCTGAATTGCAAACTTCCTCGTTCGTAGAAAACTTTCATAATAAGCCCTATTACGTAATAAACAAATTTAGACGAATAATAGTTGTGGGAACTCATGCGCCAATGGGTCCTAGTCTGAAAAGTCTTGAACAAAAACCCCCGATGGATTTTTGCATCATTTGTTAATTTCTGTCACGATTCCAGGCATTGCAAAGTTTTCGACCAAATAATTCCGCGAAAAAAAAAACAAAAACACAAAATTTTTATATATAATGTAATTGAGGAAAGATTCAAGACGGTTCCATAAGTTTAAATTACATTACGACAGTTACAAAGGAACCTTCTATTACTCAAAGCAAATTCGTTTGTTGCATCATGAGAATTTCGCGATACAAAATCGCGGACACGGTGAGTTAGATAAATATAAAAATTAAAAGTTTTAAATAAAAACAAATTACTGAAAAGTACTGAGTGAAGAAATTGAAGAAATATAATTGTTTATATTTTTATAACGTACAAGTTACAAAATCTGTAGATCTAAACTATTGAGAGATCTTTTTGCTTCGGTTAGGCAACAATACACAAAGCAGTAGATTTTTTTTTGTTTTGGAGACAATGTGTAACGAACAGCAGCGGCGGTTTACAATTTCCTTCTATTGCAATTGCAAAGGCCTTGTCCTTGAATTATGTTCACGCCAATTTGATACTCAAAACAACCTTCTCTGTCGGTTTACGTTTCACAACCCTTTTGCCACCTTTTTTCCTCTGCATGTTATGCCAATAAAAATAATATAAAATACAATAAAGTCATATTTCATATTACTATGAAATACAATGGGAAATGCTTTTGGTAAAGGCAAATGCAAAAAATATACAAGAAGTTTTGTGAAGAGTGTTCTCCATGCAAGAGGTTGAGAACCAACTTTCGATAGCAACATAAATAGAAGACGGATGCTAGATGAGCCAAAAGATTTTGTTTTCCCATTCTGTATCTTTCCTGGAAACAAATATAAATCGGAAAAGGCGTGATTAAGTCTCTGAGTGAGTGAACGTACGTACGTACGACTACGCAATTTTGTGTACTTTACCTCCTGTCCGCAGTAGGTATTCTATCGTTCCGAGAAATCCCTGCAAGGATCACTTTCAAACACGCGAGCAAATAAAATATTAATGACATACACACAACGATTCCACATAGTTGCTCGTTCTATTAACATCGTTATAATGCAGCAAATTAGTTAATAATCGGTAGACGGACGGACGAACGAACGTGCATTGTCACAGCCTCGAGGACATCCTCAGTTCACCCGTCACTTTCCATCGAGAGAAACGCATGCCACCGAAGGCTCGAACCGATAATAACATCCTGTCCAGAAATTATACCTACGTGTACGAGGAGAAACTCAAAAGTTTTTAGTCCAATGTCCCTACTACGAGTATTGCATCAAAAAATAATTTACGAGAAAAAGAATATTTGTTTTGGTGAGTGTGAAAAAGTTATGGATGAAATGTCTAAAGGCCCATAATATGTCTATGAGCTTTCACTGCAAACAAGCGTCCCAGTTCCGCCACTTAACATTTTTTAGGGCAGAAAACACTCTTCAACTTCCATTAGGAAGAAGGAAACGATAGATGGTGATGAGTACAGCTGTACTGGAACATAAAGTCAGTTGAAAAGAGGAATATTCCTGGATCTGTTGAATAAATACTTTAAATCAGCTTCTAGGGTTGGACTGAGGTGACGCGTCTTGGCTACACTATGGGAAGAAGTTGAGAAAAACAATCAACTACAGTGACTAGCTGGAGATCAATTGACAATTTCTCAATATTGAAAACCCTCAGGAAATTGATGAAACTTAGAGGGCTTCCTCTGGCTAATTGGTTCAAGCGTTTTTATAAGCGCTATGAAGTCAGCAAAGTTGATACAAGAAAAGATCGAGTTTCAAATTCTTAAACTGTCCATCATAAACATCTTCCAGTAGGATAAATAGAAGCTTCCTTCAGGCATCGGTGGAGGTTGTTGCTGGATGCCCATGCACCTGTACATCCAGCAGAGTTTTTATTCTGTAATTGCACCCTTTTGAAAATCCTATATATTTCCACTGCTGAGGAGATGCGGTGGATCAAATAAAAGTCAAATACTGAGGCAACGCAGCTGATGAGTGACTTCTGAGAAATTCTAGGGATGTTTTAAATAACGAAAAGCGAGATGGAACATGAGCATTAGGTACCTACCACATTCCTTAAATTTTACTTAGTGATGTTCTAACGATCTCACAGTCAGTTCGAGAATTTTTTACAGAAGTATTAGGATGAATACATTTTGAGGAACCGAATGAGAAGCATCATGATATGTCTACAAAAGCTTTAAGGTTAAGGAGTTAAGGACACCCTTTAGAGCTCGCACTTGAGGGCTTATATTAATTTCATGATCCTGATTTGCTTGAAACAATTTAGTTATTTTATAGGCGGCCAAAAATGTCTTTTAATCAGTAATTTGAAATGTCTACAGACTGATGGAATTTCCATTCTACTTTAGAACCTTTTGAGATGAACTCTCTTAACATCATTATATTATAATAATTGATTGAGAAAATAACATAATATTTCAGAAGATACTTCATAAGCTCGAGAGCCTAAAAAACAATTTTTTGGTCCTTCATTTAAAGACCTCCGACCCAAGATTTTTCAAACAGCCCCTGTAAATATTTTCATAGCTATCTAACAGGTATACCTACATAACATACAGGTACTCACTCACTGATTTATGCGTAAAGGATCAACAAGTAGTACTAACTACGTGTGTATACGTACGTACTTATACCACAACCACAACGTAATGTAGCAGTTGGTAATATTAATTCAACTCAAACAGACGCGCGTGGACGTAATTATTTGCGAAGGTAGTTATATCATATGGGTGGTCAATGCCTTTTTGCTATCGCGAAACGACGAATAAATTACACCTGTCAGATAAAATACCTATGAATACTAACCGTCGAATTGGAATAACACCTTCATCACAAAAAAAAAACGATAATTAATTAAGAGCGTATCCAACTAACTACTTCCGTAGCCATTTAACAAGTATGCATTTTTGTGCCCCTACCCAATAAAATAAAACATCAGTATACATTATTATTTAATCAATTTGAACAAGGGTGGTCTTCTTTAAGTTTTAAGAAAATATTCTATCCTCAAGTTTTGTAAAAATTTAAATATGTAAAAACACTTGGTGCACTTTTGTTCCACAATTTTATTGAGAAAAATTAACAATTGTGTCAGTCGTAAAGCCATTATCAAAGAGAATAATAAATTACATAAAGGTGTGAGGGATCTTATATACCTATCTTCTAAAACACTCTTTTATTATAGTCAACAATAAATTAGATAAACAAAATATTCTGGAAAAAGTGGCGAATACAAGGTGAATTGTTTACATTCCTCCGCCTTTTATATTGGACAAACAGGTCGTTCCCTAAAAACCCGAATAGAGGAACATAAAAAATGAATCATCCAAAATAAGAAATGTACTTACTGGACTATCCCAACATTGTATTAGTATCTAATGAACATTTTATTGATACAAAAAATTGTAAATTGTTACACAATCTAAGCAAAGACAAACGCTTAGATTCATATAAAATCTTAGAAATTAAGAAAGCGTGTAAACAAAATTTATTAAATGAGCAAACCGAATTTTAGACCTCCCCACTTTTCAGTTTGTTACTGTAACCCCTAGGTATATAAGATCCCTCACACCTTAATGTAGTTTATTATTCTCTTTGATAATGGCTTGACGGCCGAAACAACTGTTACAGTTTTCCTCAGTAAAATTGCGAAACAAAAGTGTACCAAATGTTTTAAATTCGTTTTTATGTTTCACCAAGTGCCAAGATTCAATTTCGTATATTTTAAATATGTAGTTTGGTATTTTGTCTTTTAAAACAGAATGAAAAAGAACAGAGGGCATTTTCATTCATGTGAATAGTTGGGAAGAGTTGTGTTGCAGAATACCACAGACCGGTTGCATGAACGACTGAGCACATATTTATGTTAACTTTTTGCGCGTCAAAACGGCACAAAATAACGCAATTAACGGCGAATTTATTTGGACTGGAACGTCCCGTGGAATATTTGTAATAACTATGTCACAGACACGCATTACGAAACGTAGTAAAAGTCATTTATTAAGCTTTTTGATTAAAGAGCACGAGCGCATAACAGGAAACGAAACGTCATGTCATACGTACTATGTATTTGCAGATGCATAACTGTATTGTTCATGTGCATATACACCTATAATTTATCAGAAAAAACGTATTTTTAAATAATTAAACGAGCACACACACACACACACACACACACACACACACACACACACACACTCACTAAAAGGCAGAAAATTTTTGTGTTGTAGGTCATTTACACATTTTTTGAAAAAGTAGCAGTTCGAGATTCAACGAAATAACAAGACAGAATCAGAGCTAGTCGTCACCAAGTGAATTTCAAGCTCAATGTCCAAGGCTCTTACTTATGTGCTTTGATCCTTGAAGTTTTAATTAAATTTTACATCAGTGAAATTTATTAAATTTAAAGCCCTATTAATTTGTAGAATGCATTTTTAGTATATAACTAAAGCATAAATTAAACAAAAAAGCTTTTAATAAATACAGTCAGAAGGGCTTCAGGCTTATCGTAAGGGTTTAAATTACATAAGGCTACACAAGAATCTCTCTAGAATCATGATTACTTTAAAAAATTCTTTCGTTTTATTGACGATTTTTTTACATACCTAAACAACTTTTTGAAGTCACATAATTGAGAAGGTAGAAATTCCAAAGAACCACAATGACTTCTTCAGGTGGAACAATAATAATTACCTACTCTTGTAATAAAGATTTCTATATTTTAAAATTTAAAACATTTAAAATACTGGTACTTGAAAAAATTGAATTTAAAATTTGTTAAGGCGAGACCGATGATAAAAATTAAGGCAACTCAAAATCTGGGGCTTCTCTAAACATTTATTGCGTTGCTTTATTGTGCCTCTAAATCTTCTGCCTATTTGTCTTTTAAAATAATTGTTGCAGACACCACAACTTAGTTTATGAGATCTTTATGTTTCCCTACTTAAATGTCACAAATACGAGAATGGGTCAAATATAAACGAGTCTTTGTTCATAAAACATTTCTTTTGAAAATTTTCACAAAAACTAAAATTTCTCTATTTTTCGACATCTCCCCGTTGTCTGATTATACATTTTTCCAAACGGATTGGTAGTTTTTTCATCTCGTTTTCATAAAAAGAAGCAGGGCGGGAGTCTATCCAGTTGCGCATAAACGCCTCCACATGTTCATCAGTCTGAAATCGCTCGCCTCCTAGTGATTCTTTGAGGGGCCCAAACATGTGGAAATCACACGGGGATAAGTTTGGGCTATATGGATGGTGCTCCGACTGAGTTTAGTGCATTTCACTGATTTGGGCATGCGTTAAAGTTGCGATGCAAACTCGAGCAGCTTTTTGATCTTCATTCAGCAACTTTGGGACCCAACGAGCTGAAATTTTTCGGAATCCCCAGTTTTTCGTTATGATTGTGTGGACATTCCCATAGCTGATGCCGAGTTCAACAGATATCTGAAGCACAGTGGCGTGGTGGTCCCCTTCAATAAGGTTCCTTACGCGTGCAATGTTAACTGGCGATATGCTGGTGCGCGGACGACGAGGATGATTTACATTTTCGTTAAATTCTTTGCACCAAACTTTTACCCGTTGCCACGAAAGCCTTCCATTTTCGAACTGTGCTAGCAATCTGCGCAAAATTTCAGCTGGTTTCACGTTTTCACGTGTAAGAAACTTAATAATAATCCGTTGCGCAACGCTGCTATGCATCTCTTTCTCACTCATTGTGATAGCTACTAACTAAGCAAACACAGCAATACGACGAGTCATTTCCGTGTCACCTAACATCCCCACTTCAAGTTGCTAATGCCCGTATGCACCTTGAACAACTATCCGGCGCTTAATTTAAAAACGCTCGTTTATATTTGATTTGCCCTCGTATGTTATTTTATGTTAAGTAAATTAAATAGTTAAAGGGTGAGAGACAAGTTACTGCTGCAAACTATTATCTATTTGTTATATAACGTTGGGAAAAGTTGTACATAATTTAAAAAGAAAATCACTATTTTTAATTCCTGACCACAATTTAATAACCGTTGTTGTCAATTTAAATATTTCTCGAGTTTGTGCTGTTCTCATATTAAGTTACATAAAAACGATCGCCTTTATCACTGTAATATTGTAGAATTCGTGGGAATCGAGATGCACCGCAGAAAGTGCTACAATGAATCCATCAATACATAAAATCATTGGAAATTCTAATTTTGTTTGACACCGTTCCTGATCGACACTCTGACGATTGAGGCCTTTCGCGACTGCCAAGCAACGGCAACTCCGAACAAACAAGCGCAATAATCGTAAAAAAAAAAGAATGTCTTTCCCCATCAGTGAGTCAGTCAGTCATTTATTAGGCAAGTGGAGCACGAGGCTCTTCATCTATCTATCTATCTGTGCCTGCCGTTCCGTCTCGCAAGAGCTGCATTGCACCGGTCATCGGAGGCGGCTTTCCGGCATCCTCTTTCTTCCTCTATTTTTTTTTCTTTCGATCAATTCTTTCGCTATCGTTAAATAATTATCTCTTCGAAGCATCTTAATAACAATCGACAGAGTGTAACAGTCCCATTACCGTTCGAACAGAAAACGACGGAACGAGAATGATATTAGGTACTTGCGGAAAAGAGAAAGAGACGACAATCACCGGGACGAAGTTGTTGTCGAAATTCTTTATCCGCGTTATCATTAGTCTCTGATTTGATCTCGACCAGATCTACGATATCTCATCGAGAAACAGGTGAAAGGTAACGAAGTGTTAATAAAAGGAAATTTTCCGAACATATTACCATTTTGAAAACTTTCTCCTTGCATACTTACTTAAGAATACCTACATTTAATTTGATATGGAGTTGATTTAAATCAATCAGTTACTTGTTTGGTAACGTCTGATGGGGTTCCGCAAGAATCACATTTAGGGCCTATTTATTTGTATTTGTATTAGATACGATTTCTTTTGTGAAATGCGTTGCAGTTGCCACCATAAATATTTAAATTAGAATTTATGTATTGGAAACAACAACAAATAATTGTCGATTAGAGACGACCTTTTCAAAAATTTCATGCTTTGACGTCGACCGAATGGATTCCGAAAAGAACAGACATTGTTTGACGTTGTATTTACCTACAAATTATTACTCGAAAAGATTGGCAATTCCACTAATTAACCTACACAAGAAACTCGGCGTAACTTTAACGGTAATTGACAATACGCAATTGAAAATAAGAAATTTCAATAGATTTGCGTGCAACCCAAATTGCTACTGCCATATTGGAAACAAAAGGAAATAAATGTCCAATAAGGTACCGTGAGTCAAAAATAACAAAATTTAAAAAAAACAATCCGAAATTGCATCATCAGTCTCTCTTAAAGAACGTTGCAAAAAATTCGTTAAGCCACATGTGAGATAATTGGAAGTAATTGCAAGGTTTAAACTGGGATGTAAAATCCAAGCGCAAAAATTTTGATAATGAGCAATGAAATAAAATACAGCGTAGGGAGGCTTCAACCACGCGACTTTCTGATTCTAACGAAATCATTAGGAAATACCCTTCGACCTACCAGACTTATGATCAATCCTAAATATAAACATATGGAACATAAACATCAAGATTCTCAATAAGAAGACGAAGTAAGATTAACCAGGGAAAGAATGAAATTTAAAAATGTGTCAGGAAGTGCCAAAAAGCCCCAGAAGTAGATGGAAATATATGTAAAGGTTTAATGCAATTTTCCAACTACTTTTGGAAAGAGAGAAATTTGAAATTTTGTTCTTCATTTGGAGCTACCATGCAAAGGTCCCAAAAACCTAAACGGATACTGTATATTACATTACCATACCAATAAAAGTCTTTAATGGTAAAAACCTACTGTCTAGCACGTGCTTGAACCAGTTTCTGCCCCACAACAAAAAAACCCGCAGTCAGAAAGCCAGACGCGAGACACTACCACGTTGTTTCACCATACAACATGCGACCAAAACCATTGCCACAGGCCACTCAATTCGCATCCCATGTCACGTTCCAAGCGCTTCAGAAATCCGATTGACACAAAATCTATCGGTTTTTATAGGTACTTAGAGCGTTTCTAGTTGAATTTAATATATTACAAAGTCACTGACGAGTAAGTAAACCGGAAATTGAACAACAGTCTCATGTACCTACCTACTTCAAAGAAAGGTAATTCTTTAATATAAAAAAAGACTGACTATCTTTTGATAAAAATTCTTAATAAAAAGAAAACTCGCACAGGAAAAGAGTTTTCCAGAATATGAAAGACTTGGAAGACGATTAATTATCTTTAGGAAACAAAGCCTAAGTAAGCTGAAATTAGCATCAACATTATTTAATCGCTGCATATTTATCCAATATTATATAAAATTCTTGTGTCACAATGTTAGTTACCATATTCCTCTGAAACAGCTTGACCGATTTTTATTATTTATATGCATATTCAGTAGGTCTGAGAATCGGCTACTATCTATTTTTTATACCCCTAAGTGACAAGGGTTGTCCACCTCTAACTTTTTTAATTTTTTGAACAAAATGTTTTTTTATGATTCGGCATCAAAAAATATATATAATCCTTAATTTTCACCCTTCTGCAACCAACCCCCATTTTTAATAGCGATATTAGTAATGCAATAATCTTCAACTCTCAGTGGTCGATAACTGATCAATTATTATCAATCGATTAGTCATCCCCGCCAGGCGTCTACTGATGTCACTACTCACCCAGCAAACAGCACGGAGTGGGGATGATAATGAAGCAGATTTTTTTAGAATGTTACAGGCAGTTCAAATATGTTCTAAGAAGTAAAAGAATGTTTTATTACAACATTTCAGAATGATTTGGCAATGTTCAAGAATGTTCCAGAATCTTGAAGATCACTCAAGAATGTTTCAAAATGTAAAAAAGTTAGAAAATGTTTTGAATCATTATGGGATGTTCTGGATAGTTCTAAATTCGCGAATATTCTAGAATGTTCCATTAAACGTGTAATATATTCTTACCCAGGCAACGCCAGGTATTGCTGCTAGTCTCTGTTTACATACGTTTACTTGTGACCTAAGGAAAACCCTAACAAACTGCTCCTAATTTTTTTTGGATTTCAAATCATAATTTGGCGTATAATATCAAAATGAAATGATTACAAATTAATATTAAGAAAATACTGGGTCATTTTACGAAATATTTTATGAAAATTCTTTGCGGCCTTTTGAAGAATTAATAGTACGAAACGAAACTGCAACATTCAATTCAACAATACAAAGTTTATCTTTGGTGTAAATTTACTTATGTACATACATACATATAATCGAATATAAGTAGTATTCCAAATTAAAATAGGTACATAAAAACTCAATTGTATATGTGTTACTTACTTACTTCTAAAATTGCATTTTCGAACTATTTCATTTGATACAGCCGATTTCTTTGCAATTGGATGGACGTGGAATTCTTTCGTCATGGTGTAGGTAAGTACTATTTTTATAAAAAAATAATTACTTTTTCAATACATACTTCGTGGTAAAATACTAAAAGCACTGCAAATAAATATACTTCGTGGTAAAATACTAAAAGCACTGCAAATAAATATGTACATACAGTGCAGAATTGAATTGCTTTAGTTGAATTATACACAATGGGGTATTACTAACGTTCTATTTTATTTATCGCAATAATATAATTGTTAACTAAATAACACCTTAAATAAGTACTATTAGTTACTGGTTTTTGGTATTTAAAATTGCACCAAAAGAATATATAATATATCAGGCTTATCAACATTAAAAATAAAAATTCAAAGCCTCTCAGGTCATTCTCAAATGAAACATTCTGTAATTCGAACTGCATCCCATTATTATAGACGTAGCAATATAGGAAGATTAGGGAGACTGCCCTACTGCGGTGCTTAGATTTTATTAGTTGCGATTTGCCAATAGAATTTAAGCATCATCTCTTTCCCCTTGACAACATATGATCCGCTCCTATTTTCATCCTAATATCTGTGGTTACACCACGATGTTTCTGACTTTTTTCATTAAGTATTCTAAAATGTCTTGTCACTATAAATTCTAGAAAGTGTGTACCACGATAAAAAGGTAAATAAGTAAATAGGTACAAAAAAATCAAAATACGTTAAAAAGGTGCGTATTTATGGTCTATTCTCATTGGACCTTACAATAATGTCTAAAAGTAATGAAAAATTTTCTTTAGAAAGAAATAGGAAATTTCTCATTGAAAGAAATCTCTCTCCAGTCCAGTCATCGACTTTAATTTCGCATTATTACCTAACGCCTTTCTTTTCGTTTGACAGAACACAAACAAACGAACAAATATCAGATTGATAGTAGTTAACGACGACGTTTCGGTTCACGCTAAGACACTCTTTCGGTCATTATTTTCTGCCTTCAAGTCTTGCGAAAAGCCGCCACCATCACGCGAACATATTCCACGAAAGAAAGAAAAAAAGGTCCTCAACCTACCAAGTTTCTACCCACCATATAATGATAATAATAAAAAGAATAGTGGTAATAGTATCTATAATACGAATGCCCGTTTTCATCTTACTTACTTACGGCTCATGCATCCATACATTACATTGCAAACGCGGACAGGTTGGTTGGTTACAAGGTAAGGTGAAAAAAAAATTGCAACAGCTCGGGGGGAATTAATGGCATCATTAATCGTCGGTAACATGCAAATGCAACTCTTTGAAACGAACGTTTCCTATGTGTTTGTGTATGGGCGAAGTTGCTTATGTACAATATAATTTTCTGCTATGAAAAAATAGCAAAATGACCCAGACGTTAAGATGCAATAGGGATTTCATAGACGCAAAAGCAAAATTATTGAGATCTTCCTGTAGTAAAAATCACTTACTTATAACGCACATATTTAGGACGGACTTCGGTTATAAGTAACGTACCACACCGTTGGCATATAGAAAATTCAATAGGAAATAATTTTTAAAACGTTAGTTTTATTCCTTAGGTATTCATAATATACAGCACTAAACATCCGGGTGCCAAAGTTTGACAAATTAAATCAAACGTACTATTTATCAATAACTGTCTTTTATCTTTGCATTGGCAACCTGCATGTGTATTTTAATTTAAGAATTTCTTGTACTAATACAATTGTCGCCTTTTCCCATTATTTAGTTTTGAAACCCTTGATTAAACAAGTAACAACAAATACAACAGTGTCCACAGTATCTATGTAAAGATTTAAAAAAAAAAGAAACTGTAAGCCAACGTGTCCAATTCACTTAAAAAAAATTGATATCGCTTTGTGACTTTTAAAGTGTTACTCTTTTATTATTAATGGCGAATTTCTAGGGATGGCGTGCTAATGAGATAAAAAAATCGAATTGCGAATATTATATTTGCCTATGGAAGGCACTGAGTGACAATTTTTGAGGAAAACAAAGAAATTAAATTAATGAAATACCTAACAATAAAGTACGTGGACTCTTTATTTATAATGACTTCGGATGTAACGTCGATTTCGGTTTTAGCGACTAATTTTAATGAACTATTAATTACAAAATGCAAAAAATCTCATACTGATATTGCGACCGAGTCTAAACACAAAGCTTTTTATCTTTTGTTTACATTCACAGATAGTCAGCAGTTGTACTCAGTAAAATGTTTTTTATAAATGTTAAGGTTGATAAAGTTAAATCTAAGAATCAGTTACCTACTGGGTACTTTTCCTGCTGCCTTATTTCCTTCTTTCATTTTTTCTCTATTTCTTTTTATATAGCGACTTCCGGATATAGCGACGCAATTTAATGGTCCTTTCATCGTCGTTATAAACGAAATATACTGTCCATAAAACCTACTTAATAAACAAAACAATAATTGTACAAGAATAAGTAATTCTGATTGTGTCAACAAACAAGTTTTTGGTAAGAAATTCAAATTAGCTGTAACTATATACATAATTGTAAGCAACTTACATAAGTAAAGTGGAACTGAGTTACGCGATACACTCACTAAAAGCTCGCTAGGTTAGTAATAAGTGTGAGTAAGTAAGTAATTAAAATGGAAATCTTTCAAATGCTAATGTAAATAAATTACTGTATTAGAAAGCACTTAACGCTAGCACGTGTATAGCCAGAGCCAGGTCTTGGGAAACTACGACAGGATTATTAAGAAAACGTACCAATGTACTAATCAATCAAATCAAATTAAACACATTAATCGCTAGTCACAATTAAATTAAAAATTAAGAGAATATAAACTGGAAGAAGTCAAAAAAGTTTTTCAACTTTATTGTGTAAGATTAATATTTATTAAAGAGGGTTGGCTAATTCATAAGCAAATGTTCCACTTGATTGTATCTAGCAACTGAAATAATTGCTTTCATCATATTGACCACTAAATTTTTTGAATTGAAAGTCATAAAAAAATCAGTTTCTTTCAGCTAGAGCTGGAATTTATTAATGAATTGTTATTGATTGTAATGTTTCCAGTCAAAACTAGTTTTATCATATTTGTTTATTTAATCGATTTCATGGCAAAATCAAAGTTCCTGAGACTACTTCTAGGTCCAATTATTTTAAAAATATTTTGAGTTAATATATTTGCTATTACGTAAAAAAATTGAATTTTTATATTTTACTAACTATGCCCGCGACTTCGTTCGCGTGGAATTGTGACGGTAGCATTAAAAAATTTTTTTTTCTATATTTTTATTTTCTGGGCCGTAAGTATTTTGGACGACGTTATTGCACAAAAACTTTCATCGGCTAATTTTATCCCTTTTAGGGTAAAATTTTTACAAACATTGAATATAGTATTTCAAAAGCCCAAAAAATAAGTTTCAACCTTCTATCTTTAAAAATTACAGAATTTCCGCACAAACTTTCGTATATCAGCCCCTTACAACCCTTGTTTCGCATTAAAAAGTAGCCTATGTCCTTTCTCATGCTCTAGACTACCTTTGTACCAAATTTCATTTAAATTGGTTCAGTAAATTTGAGGCGAGATTGTGTAGCATACAGACAGAGTTCCTTTCGCATTTATTCTGCGAATTAATTTTCATCGATTTTCCCATGGAAATAAGATATTTTCCCGCAGTAAAACGTAGCCATGTGTTAATCCAGGGTGTCAGCTAACTCCATACTAAATTTTATTAAAATCACTCCAGCCGTTTAGACGTGAAGAAGTAACAAACATACACATTCACAAACTTTCGCCTTTATAATATTAGCGTGATATGAAGTAATTTTATTAA
Organism: Agrilus mali; assembly: GCA_029378335.1. Classification (NCBI taxonomy): domain Eukaryota; kingdom Metazoa; phylum Arthropoda; class Insecta; order Coleoptera; family Buprestidae; genus Agrilus; species Agrilus mali. The sequence continues at coordinate 7,649,686 of CM055663.1, read as the reverse complement.
TTATTTAATTATCTCACTGAAAATCTACGGATTTAATTAATAATTATCGACAATTATAGAATCTATAACAGCAAAATCATTCATAATGTACAGTGTTTATAGTAAACATTTTTATTAAGTACTTTTGATATATTATATGTACTACCTATAATATATACCATCTTTTATTCAAAAATATTTTTTGTTGCTTAAAAAAGACAACAATGTCCGCAACACTCAACAATTATGTATGTATTATACTTTCTTCAACACAATAAAAGCAAAGACACTGTAAGCAAACTTGTCTAATTCTGTTATAACGAATTCTTGGTATGTTTGAGTACCTCCTATAACCTACAACAGGGTGAGCAACCCTAGGACAATAATTATGATTATTAATCTTCTGAAGCTCAGAATTTTCAAAACAATTTAATTTATCTAATTTAACGCCTTTTAGATAATTAAAATGATATTTTCCAGCAATCGGGCACTCAACTACATTCAATTCTTCTTTTGCAATAACTATGGTAAACTAGATACAGTATACTTCCGCACTTTTATTCCGCCAACCTACCTACAGTATCTAATAAATAATACAATAAAACGTTTCAGATTCTCATCTTTCTCTTTCATATAGCCTTTTAGTTGTTGTTTTGAGGAGATACCGAGTGAGTACCTATGTACGTAGGATCTTTTCGCAATTAACTTCCTCTTCAATGAGCGCGCCTTTTACCTAAACGAGCGTGGAGAAAGCGTACAAAATAATGTGCTCAACCGATATCACCTCCGTCTGCAATTCCCGCCTCCCCGTTCCTCTCTATCAACCACTTTCAACCCGTAAACTTATTGCTTCAGAAATTGCCTCGTAATTATCTATAGAAGATTATACAAAAGATACCATTATGAACTACGTACGTAGGTACTTTATACCTATGTACAACCAACGCCGCATCGCAAATTCGCATCATACTATACGTCGTGGAAGCCCATAAATATACAGGGCGTTTAAAAAAAAAAACTAAGAAGTAATGAAGAGGAGAGTTATATTTTAAGGACCACTGGGATAAGAAATTACATTAAGGGAGGCTCGATTCATCTTTCACCTCCAACTACTCCAAAGACTTTTCAAAAAACGAGGGTGATTCGAGAATGGTCCCTATGTTCATTTTATTCTGTTTTAAATAATTTAGTAAGAACTGTTGGTTATACTTTTGAAACCGCCCTTAATATATTTACCTTTCTGAAAACCTTTCTAACGCCCAAAACTCATAACGAGGAAAAGTGGTGATTGAAAACTTAGTTACATAGGTACTCGTTTATCTTATACACAGTATTATGTGTACATTAACAGCAGATATGTTTCTTTTCCTAAACATTTTTAAAACACCCTGCATATGCTTAAGTATATATGTATATACTATGTAACTATGTATGTACCTAAGTGGATAAGTAAACAGCAAAAATCAACATCAATAATTACGATTATGATGATCCTACGTACAGCTGTTTGGATTTGCAAATGGGCACAAGAGTGTTAGTACAGTAGCATACACAAAGTAAAAGCGGAATTGGGCCTTTGTTATGCCCACGACACGAAATTAATTTTAGATGCTCTCTAGATCGAAATTACTTCCTGCTTTTACTTGGGAACGTTTTTTTTATAAAAAGAAATGCTGTCCTACAGTGGAAGCCATAATTGGTTACTCAAATTGCCCATTGTACGAAACATGGGAATTTATATTACATTACACAAATTATACACTTACTTGGAGTTAGTTTTTGAAATTTAATTGGTCGCGTGAAATCGGTGGTTATAATGTCGTTTAGTAATTTTTAAATGTACCCATAATAACATGTAATTAGGATTCCTCTGAAACTTTCACTGCAGCAATAAAATCAAATTAGCAATCGAAATATATTTTATCAAGACCATTTCACAAAAATTGTATCAGCCAAGAAAATTGTGCATTAACTATCATTATATCCAGCTACATTTTTTATTAATAAAAAAAGAGGAACTTATGAAGCAATCCTTAAAAGAAGAGACGATTTCTTCAGAAATACGTTAACCTCGAGACATCAATTGAAAGTGATGCTCAAAATCTAGTGAAAATTAATTAATATTATTAGAAGTTCCAGATAGATTATCCTCTTCCAAGAATGACACCAAATGGGGTCATCATGTATGAAATTTTAAATCAAAAACTTAACTATGAATATTCAGAATAATCTTAAGAACAAATTCAATTTGTTAATGTAACACTCAATGCTTACCTTTGCAAAAAAGAAATGTGAAAATGTTCAATAAATCTTTGAAAGACTACAAATTTATATTGAAGATAGGTGTACAACAGACTGAGTGGGTAAAATAAAATTCCCTAAGAAGTACCTATAGGTAATACATAAATTTTGGGAGCAACTGTAGATACGATGACTACTGTTTGATTCCAATTTCTCTGTATATAAAATTTCCGCCTCAAAACACACGTCAAGAATAATTTACAATATGCTGTAGCTTTCTCCAAACACATGTCGTTTGTTAAATACTGCCGACAGCAGACGAAACCCAAGAAGGTAACAAAGTACACACATACTAACTCATTACAACCATTACAGTGATGTTATTTAAAATTAACATTACACTAACCAGCCGAATCCGATGTAGCAACATTCATACCTGTACGTTACACAAAAGTAAAAACCGAACAAATCCTTTGATTTCCCTCGTTAGAAGGACCATTAAAAACACTCTTGCGCATCGTATTTCGTAAAACAACGAAAATGTAGTAAACTAGCACCAACAGGTGAAAACTAGTTGTTAACAGTGTGTTAATAGTTTCCGTAAATATAATTTTAAACAAATACCAACAAAACAAGTAAATTATGGTAAATTTACGCACACAGTAAATAATATCAGGTGAATATTCGAAATGTTAAGAATATGATCCTAAGATCATCCGTATTCGCGTATAATTTCCGTGTAGCCGCAAAATAACGCTGAATTTCGATAAGACACCCCAAAATGAGCCAAAAATAAAAAACGATTTTTTTCGATCTTTCTTAGTTTTCGAGATATCCATGCGCGAATATATTATGACGTCTTCATGTTGTCTTTTCATACCGTAACCTTATGACTCTAGGCAACCATACCTCGAAAACTAAGCGGGAAATCGAAAAATTTTATTCTTAACTTTAGTTTTATTTTGGGGCCCTTTATTAAAAACCATTGTAATTTTAGGAGTATATAACAGCCAGCTAGTCAGTCTGATAACTTTGAAAAAAATACATCCTTATAGGTTCAAAAGAAGTATAACAAAGTTTCGGATTCAATACTTCTTAAGAACTTCTTCAACTACAAAAATTTGTTCCTTTCTAACTCTCCATGTAAAGAAAACACTGTAGGTAAATACTTTTATATAATAAAATTAAAATAAAATACTTCCTTGTAGGGTTTAAGGTGCAAATACGATAGGTAAAGTAACATCAACGCAGTATAGATTCTAGAACAAATAGGCAATAATTGTCTTGTGTTAATTAATACAAAACTATTTTATTGTTGCTTACTTATCGCTTCTGCACTGCAGTTGTAAATTTAATATCAATTAACTAATTTCAGGTAGGTAGGTAAAAAGAACAAGTCAAAGGAGAAAGCTTATTAAATTCATAATAACACATATATATAAAAGCACCTTTCAGCGTTTATACACATACATTACGTACACATATGCACTTTTCTCTGCAGTTAAGTTAGTGGACACAACACCGCAATTTCCGTAATTTGTAATGCTTGAAAGAGTTCGCTTCTTATATTTTAATTTTATCATTCGTCATGTCTTGTGGTAAATTACGTAAAAATACTCAGGAAACCGTACATACATATAATGATTAAATTTGTGGTGTGGTTAACATAATTAAGGCACTACCAACTACCTCCACAGTAAACTCTTAATAATAAAAGTTATGATTTAAAGTGCAGTTAGTTACTTATGCACTTACCGATTGTAAGGAACTAGCCAGTGGCGGCGCTTACCGGTATGTTAAAGGCACAGTCAACTGTTGCGTACCTAAATTATTTATTTGGCCAAAACTTTTGTTTGAAAAGTTGTTGTCGTATTAATACTTTTCGTATTGTTTGTGTGGCGCCGTATAATACACGCAATATTTTAGACCTCTTTGTGCTACTTTTTTTTAGCAGATGGCTTTATATACTCTGTCATCATTAGAGGTGGTTCAGAACCTTATGAGTTGTAAAATGAGAGGCGGCACTAATGCTTATACGAGGATGGATCAAATATAAACGAGCCTTTGTTTATAAAGCATTTATTTTGAAAGTTTTCACAAAAACACAAATTTCACTTTTTTTCGACATATCCCCCTTGTTTGATTATACATTTTCCCCAACGAATTGGTAGTTTTTTTATTTCGTTTTCATAAAAAGAAGCAGGGCGGGAATCTATCCAGTTGCGCACAAACGCCTCCACATGTTCATCCGTCTGAAATCGCTCGCCTCCTAGTGATTCTTTGAGGGGCCCAAACATGTGGAAATCACAAGGGGATAAGTTTGGGCTATATGGATGGTGCTCCGACTGAGTCTAGTGCATTTCACTGATTTGGGCCTGCGTTAAAGCTGCGATGCAAACTCGAGCAGCTTTTTGATCTTCATTCAACAACTTTGGGACCCAACGAGCTGAAATTTTTCGGAATCCCCAGTTTTTCGTTATGATGGTGATGACATTCCCATAGCTGATGCCGAGTTCAACAGATATCTGAAGCACAGTGGCGTGGTGGTCCCCTTCAATAAGGTTCCTTACGCGTGCAATGTTAACTGGCGATATGCTGGTGCGCGGACGACGAGGATGATTTACATTTTCGACACGATTACGCCCTTCGTAAAATTCTTTGCACCAAACTTTTACCCGTTGCCACGAAAGCGTTTCATTTCGAACTGTGCTAGCAATCTGCGCAAAATTTCAACTGGTTTCACGTTTTTACGTGTAAAAAACTTAATAATAATCCGTTGCGCAACGATGCTATGCATCTCTTTCTCACTCATTGTGATAGCTACTAACCAAGCAAACACAGCAATACGACGAGTTGTTTTCGTATCACTTAATATCCCCATTTCAAGTTGCTAACGCCCGTATGCGCCTTGAACAACTATCCGGCGCTCATTTTAAAAAGGCTCGTTTATATTTGATCCGCCCTCGTAATAAGGGAGAGTGTCTAATGAGTAGGTACAAAACCAAATGACCTTATGTAGCGCTCCTATTTGTAATAATTGGGGTTGCGCTAGGGATAGTTAAAAAAAAAATTTACTCAACAGACCTCTTTGTGCTGTCTCTTTCTAGCAGAGGGCTTCATATACTCTGTCGTCATTAGAGGTGATTAAGAATCTTATGAGTTGTGAAATGAGAGGCATCACTAATGCTTATAATAAGGGAGAGTGTCTAATGAGTATTAGGTGAAAACCCCCATGACCATATGTAGCGCCTCTTTGTAATAATTGGGATTGCGCTAAGGAATGTTTCAAAAACAATTAGCTCAACAGAAATGGTGCAGTAGATTTTACATAAATACAATATGTTTGATTTGTGCGATACATAGCACATTGTATGTACGGTAACAAAGCAGGAAATGAGAGCTCCACTTTCTCTTTTCGGCCGGTCAAGTTTAATTTGTAAAGTACTAAAACAGCACATGCTAATCGAATGACCAAATTTGTGAGATGTGCTTTTCCTCGTACGATGTATGAAGACCTAGATTATATACCAACGATTCGATCATTCGTGGTCCCGTTAGTGTCTATTTGGAATTGTTATATTCGGTCATTAAGACCGAAGTCCGTTCGTCAGAAAAGCTAATAAGGAAATTATATCATTAACGTTTTGCCATTCTATTGATTGATTTATTGCTCAACTACCACATGGGTATATGTATTTAGAATTTGTATTTTATACATATTCCTATATTCTACGTAGTAACTACCATTTATGCTTCGGTTTTATGAAGCTATTAGTAATGTCCGCTTTAAGGGGTAATGAATGGTTAATATCAATAAGATTTTTGGGCAGTTCTGCAGAATTTACCCACGAGCCAATCCTGCCCTGCCTGATTGTATTTTATCAATTTAAATGACACATATTCTGGGTACGATCTAATTGGATTGCGTCTTGTATAGATACGTGCAGAAGATGACTTGTTCGGTTCAGAAAGGTTCCGTTTTTGCAATCGACACACATAAAATAAATGGTATACGATACGATACTGAAGTGGAGATCCGAGTCAGTCGGAGTAAATTTACAGATGCGCGACCGCAATCGGCGGATGCCCGTAAGTCGGCTAATTGCTCCGAGTTTCCATTCGGACCACGCCACTTTACTCGCGCTTTATGCCAACAAACAGCGACCACATACGGACGAAGATGAATCGGCCAGCTAGTTCCTTGTCGTTTGCCTTTTGTTAAACCTGTCCCCGACATGTAGGTACAATTAATAAATGTACAGTCCCTACCGTAAACAACTATTAATACAAATAATAGAAAGTTTACATGTTTACATAGGAGAAACCGGAAGGGCAGCCTTCCAATGAGAATTAAAGAAAAACCTTCCTGATGAAAACCGAGAACAGCAACAAACTTCAGTAGTTTAGAACGAGTACGTGCCGAAAAGTTATTGCAAAAAAAAAATATATTTCCGGAGAAGATAGAAAATTATTTTGGGGTGTTATGGATGTCCCCACATAAAAGCCCAAGTGGAAAATTGCGGCGGTACCCCACAAGAAAAGTACTCTCTTTATAAGGTTGAAGCTGGAATATTTTCTACTGTAATTTTTAATAATCCGGGGAGGTCTTGTAGACAGTCTCCATTACAAACTTCGAACCGAAACTTGGAAGCATACACAAGAGTGCTTAGAGCAATGTGATCCTGATAATTTTTCCTTTAATGTTTAGCAATGTTTTTAAGAACATAGCGATAGAAAATTTTTTGAAGATTACTCATGGTGAGTTTAAAAAGTTTCAATAGGTTATGATTATTCGTATTTTTCTAGTATTTAAATGACTCATTTTACCCCAATTTTTGAGCCATTATTTTAAATAAATAATAGGATGAACATTTATCACTATTATGATTTCATTAAGTAAGTTCTTGAGCCATTATTAAACAATTTTATCCACGTTTTATAGGATGTATGATCATCAAACTTACGCATTTTTTAAACCACTGTAAGTAACGAAAATAAAATAACCCCTATTTTCAAGAACTCGATGGCACCTGTTATTTTTAATATAATCAGACACAATTTAAATTTTCAAACTGAACATATTTTGGGGTAAGTTTCAAGAAATTCAAAAATAACTAAAACAAATGACGGACACCATAATATAGTTCACTCACAGGAAATCAGGATTATCCGTTAAACATTGTGTTAGTAAATTTTTTTGAACATCCTGTGGTACGTTTTTAAGTTCCAACACCTTTTACTCCAGCTGTACAATATAAATGCAGGTGAGTACACAAATTTTAAGCTGAGGCCGATACGTCAACACATTTAATCCGCTATAGCGTTCGACGTATCCTACTTCTTTTGACATCCAAGTATGGCAATTGGTGTCCGAGATTTTCTTGACGTGAATAAAAAAAAAAGAAACAAAGACAACTCCATGATGACAGATAGTCGAGTCTACTTATTGCCTCTGTATTTTCTTCTATCACTTCCTTTCTAAAGTACCTTTTTTTGCTTTTTGTATGTTACTCATTTATATAAGAGCCGAGGATAAAATCTTTCAGCAATTCTGACTGTTAAATTTACTGTTAAAATTAGAAATTACTATTGTAATGCTTAACTGTAAATTTATCTGTTTACAATACAATAAACGATAATAAAGTAAAAAGGACAAGTGTTGCGTAAAAACATACAACCAATAAATGCATTGAAATAGATTAATCAAGGACATATATCGCGATTAATAATAAATGGGAAAATCATTCCAATACAATGTACCTAACATCACTGTGTTAATGTATTAAGAAATTAATGTGTCGAACTAATTGGCAAACATAAGAGCCCTTTGGGGGGTGTCAATTTATGATTTATCGTACAAAAATTATTATAGAAAAAATCTGGCTATAAAAAATAATCTGTCAATCTAAATATTGAACTTTAGTCTATGTCCTTACTACTACTACTACTACTACCACTACCAAATAAGAAATGGTCTCGTACTAGTTCACGTAGGAACGATTTGTTTCATAAATGATAAATTGATTGTGGGTGTAGTACTCGCGAACATAAATTGAAATACTGGTCCATATAAAAGGTCATTCGTATACACCAAATACTACAAATGCAAACCAAGACCCAATAAGTCGATGTGCTAACTAAAGACAAAAAGGTTAAGAAGTAAAAGCATTTATAATTCTCAGTTAATACAGCTGCCAATTTGTTTATTATTATTGTGGTGGTAGGTTTTCGAAATACTAAAAAAAATCCTTGAACACAAAAAAAATAATTTACCTAGTTCCTTATGGCACATGAACAATAAAATCATACAAATAATACGTTACATTTGTTGCAAAACTGTCTCAGAAATAAACAAAAAAAAAAAAGAATTTGAAATCAGTTTCACCTTCGTGCCATATGCAATCTAAAAATAAAATTGTAAAGTAATAATAACGTTCTGGAAATTTGTATGACACAATGGTCAACTATTGTTTACGTTCATTGTTGTTATATTATGAAAGAATACGTTTCCTGCTATTATAGCAATACAATTGCGATCTTTTTTGTATTATAAAAAAAGGGAACTAAATAACAATACCTTTAGCATCATTTTTTTCTTTTATATCTACATAGGGTTTTAAGAATTAATTAGGAGTGAATAGGCTGTTAAATAAGTTTGTTTTGTCCTATAGAATTTAAGATTGCATGCGGCCATAATCAATCAATAAACAACTTTTAATAATAGTGCAGTCATAGATAAATGCAATCAAATAATGAATATAAAAATTTTAATAATTCCATGTAGAACTAGAAATTATTAATTATTCACAAATTGTTGTTATTAGGTGTGATCAACGCTGAAACTTATTAATACGGTATTTTCCTGACTACGTTAGTATTGTTACAGGGGAGGATTTAAGCAGGTAATTGTGCTGCAATCAACGCAGCACACTCGTTTTATTTCACTACGAATTGCAACTGCCTAAAACCGGTAAGAATTATTTTCTATTATTTATTGAATCTATTAAAATTTAATGATCATTTATTATTTTTGTAATTACATTGCTTTCTTTGGTAATCACAAATTACCTAACGCGACGACTGCCATGTTTAGTGAGTTGTTTGCGGATGTTACTCACTTATATGCCTGTATTTTAAATTCCAAATTTTACCTATTTAGCTTCCAATTTTAGTTAAAGCAATCTAACTAACTGACCAGCTAAAAAAATGCGTTTGTTAAATACATACTAGCACTTATATGTCTCTAAACCTACTGTTACAACTGGTCATTACACGTGGCCGTAATAAAGGATATCCGATATTGTTCTGACCACCAATCAATCGTTACACAAGGCAAGATAACATTAGGTATGTGTAACTGTTAATCGATAGAATAGATAACTAACTGGCTAGCTAAACATATTGAGAATGTTTTTATTTTTCTAAAACCATTAGTACTTAATGACTAATTACATTATTAACAATTATGTATAGGGAAATGTTGTAGGTATGTTTGTGAATGCATCACATAAAAATTGCTGACCTAATATTTTACGTTGATGTTATAGTTAGTTTTAGGGAACCCTAATAACTAATACTCGAGTTTTGTAGACTTTTGTTGCCATTCCATAAAATAATCGAGTAATAGAAGTTGCATAGTTCGAGTTATTAAGTAAAAGTTAGACTGTAGTTAAGATTCGTAATTAAGATGATATATTTTTCGATAATTCTGATAATCTATTCTACAAATCCCTTTATAAATATAACTGACGGAAATGATTATCCTTGCATTCATTAATATTCGATAAAAATTTATGATAAGTAAAGTAGGTACATTACGATTCGCTTGCATTAAATTATGTACTATTTCCTAGTTCCAATAAATCACCCTGTCCAAAAATAAATCATCCTCGACGACTCGCAAAAGCCGACAATTTTCCGTAATTTTCCAATTAATCAATTCTATTTGAAAATTAGAAAATCGATCGAGCGCAACGATTCGCAAATTACAATTATTATATATTATATCGCAGGGAAAAACGAAGCGAGCTAACAACATAACACAGACGCACAAATAAACATATTACGCGTCCGTAAAGAACACGTGTTCGCCATTACATTACATTACATTACATTAGAGTGAGAGCAAGCTAATAAATATTCTGTCGATTCGCATACACGCACGCATATTTTATGCATAGGTTTACTGTATATATGCACCAACTGCACCACCGTCGTCCATCCGATGCGATCATATTCGAAAGTGATTGCATTGATTAAGAAGCATATGTACTCGTATCACAATTATCTTCATTCACGGGTAATAACTAATGAGAGGGAATTGAAGAAGAATAAAACCGCATAGGTACCCACACACTTACTTGGTAAGTGCGTTTGTGATATGATATAGAAACAGACACTACACGTGTTGCAATATTAACGAGATAACAAGCAACTCTTGATTGCAAATTGGTACTAACATGAAAACCCAAGTGGAAATTGCGGCGGTCACCCTGCGCCCACAAAAAAAGGTAGTCCCCTCGAGGTTTGAATTTTCACTACAAATAATGAGGCTGGAAATTTTTCTACTGCTATTTGTTCTTGTGATTATAATCTAAAAAGGTCTTCATGACAAAACTCAAGTAATAAATTGTAGCGGACATCTCTTGAAAATTAATACAAAATTGTTAAATTAAAATTAAAAGTTATCTATATAAAAAAAAATTACTCCACCCCATATTTTATTTAGGTTAGATTAGGTTTAAGAAATTGTGTGCAGATAAGTTCCTATACATCAATGACGCTTATTCGAACCGAAATAGTTTATTTAAGGACATCTGCAGTTTTTCCATCTTTTGCCAAAACAAAGATTTTGCAGGTTTTGATATACGAAAGTACGCCACATATCTAGAGTTGCCCATGGGAAAAACATTACACGAATCAAAACGTTAACATCTTTGAATGTCGTATTTATATCTATCTATAATCAAAAGCCTAAAAAATAGTTTTAAAAATGACGTAATTTCCATATAAACTTTCATCCCTTATTTCAGCCCATTTTTTTGCATTAAAAAGTAGCCTATGTCCTTTCTCAGGCTCTAGATTACCTCTGTACCAAATTTCATTCAAATCGGTTCAGTAGTTTAATCTTGCCATTGACAGGATAACGTAAATTAAGTATTACATAAGTAAAGCTAAAAAAAGCAAAATTTGTAACTTACACTAAGTTTACCTTTGTAACTCTTGTCGATGGTAAAACAGCCGAAATACGTATCGTGTTTTATTTATCACTAGCAGCAATACCCGGCGTTGCTCGGGTAAGAATATATCACACGTTTGATGGAACATTCTAGAATATTCGCGAATTTAGAACTATCCAGAACATGCCATAATGATTCACTCTTTCAAGATTCTGGAACATTCTTGAACATTGCCAAATCATTCTGAAGTGAAAAGACTTAGGCTTTCACGGCCGGCGTTTTTAGAAGAAATTGTGAAATCCAGGCTTGATGGCCGTAGTCTAGGAATGTTTGTTCTTCGGTGAGAACACCGAAGAAGTGTCTTATCCGACGTTTCGCCAACAACTGTGGTTGACATCCTCGGGGAACGTAGCGTGGGCGTAATGTCCATCGCTGCGGTTGTGCTGAGACTTTTCTGTCCAATGTGGGGTTGAAGAAGAGAGCTCAAATATTTAGCTAGGTGGTAGGGCACGTTGGTTTTATGGATTTTGGGTAATCCATATAAACGAGGTGGTAGGGCTCCGCTCCTGCATAGATCCCGTTGTACTTCGGAGGGAATGGAGGATGTTTTTATTAGTTGGTTGGTCTCAGCACAACCGCAGCGATGGACATTACGCCCACGCTACGTTCCCCGAGGATGTCAACCACAGTTGTTGGCGAAACGTCGGATAAGACACTTCTTCGGTGTTCTCACAGAAGAACAAACAATCCTAGACCACGGCCATCAAGCCCGGATTTCACAATTTTATCTATAATCATTCTGAAATGTTATAATAAAACAGTCTTTTACTTCTTAGAACAAATTTGAACTCCCAGTAACATTCTAAAAAAATCTGCTTCATTCTCATCCCCACTCCGTGCTGTTTTCTGGGTGAGTGGTGACATCAGTAGACGCCTGGCGGGGATGACTAATCGTTTGATAGTAATAATTGATCAGTTATAGACCACTAAGAATTGAAGATTATATACAGTACTAATATCGCTATTAAAAAATGGGGGTTGGTGGCAGAAGGATGAAAATTAAGGGTTATATGTATTTTTTAATGCCGAATCATAAAAAAAATTTTGTTCAAAAAATTAAAAAAGTTAGAGGTGGACAACCCTTATCACTTAGGGGTATAAAAAATAGATAGTAGCCGATTCTCAGACCTACTGAATATGCATACGAAATTTCATAAAAATCGATCAAGCCGTTTCGGAGGAGTATGGCAACTAACATTGTGACACGATAATTTTATATATATATTAGTTTATCCTTTATCATTAAAAATGTTCCACTTCGAGGTCCTAGAGCATACAGCTGGATCATTTTCATTGATACTGAAGACTTTAATTTCTTATATCTACCTCCATATGGTAATTAAATTTAAATCGATTTTTGCGTCACATTAAATTTCTGAGAGGAAAACATTTTTGTGGAGAAAGGTGTTGGTTGGGTGTAGAAAAGTAAAAAAGCCAGATAAATTTCGAGGCATTGTACGCTTCATGCTCATTAATTAGTAATGACATTAATTCGCGAATTGGTCATTGTATAAGCCATAAAACTTTTCAAACAATGCACAGCGTTGTGAATTGTAAACTTGTCGTCCTCTGCAAAGAACGACTGCAAAGCAAAAACTGCACTTCATCTTTCTGTAGATAAATGCAGCGATTTGAACGGTTGTTGTTTATACAACGGATAAAATACGAAGACGTGATACACAATCTATTCGTAACAACCGAAATAAAAAAAAGGTAAAAATCTGCTACGTTTGTCCGACAGCGCGCCCCAAATCCTTGGCAAATTAATTTTACATTAACAACAAACACATCGGCCTTCAATATTAAAAAAAAAAAAGAACAAAGAGTAAATTGCGATACTTACGATTATTAGTGACCGTATTACCATCGGAACGCCTTTAGTAAAAACGGAGAACATAGTTTTGTCGTCTACATAAGCATATTATTATGTATATGTATCTATAATAACCTTAGTGACCTGAATTTTACGTAATACCAAGAGTAACGGTTTTGGGAATACAAAAAATAACTAAAAAAATATTCCACTCCACTTAGCAACTGCTAACGATCAAATAGTTTACATAAGAACCCACATTATGAGTCAACTAATTAATTAGGTGCATTAAAAAAATCTATATCTATCCTCAATGAAATATGATTAAAGGGGGAGAAGGAAGACATTACTCCTCATTACTTACTAATTAGTAATGTATTACTCAACATTGGAAGTTTCAATCGTAAAGAAATTACCAACTATTATTAACCCTCTCCACAAAAAGATGATTAATGAACACCATAACCCACCCTTAGTCACGCAAAACTACACCCTTTTACCTTCTTTCGATGGGGAAAGGTGAATTTTACTACACCCTATAATTTAACATAACTTATTTTATCTCTACCCTTTGTTATATAAAGTTTGATGGGGATGGGAAATATTTTTACAAACTAGAGGTTTGCTTACGTCAGTCATTTAGAAACTAAATCATTCTAACTATCTCTCCTTATAGTATGTTTATAGGGATGGTAAGCTTTTACATACCATAACCTAAATTTAGTCACACAAATTTAAATCCTTTTACCTTCTTTTATAGATTTCGATGGGGAAGGGTGACTTTTACACACTAAAACTTAACTTAAATCATTTAAAAATAAATCCTTTTATCTATACCTCTTCGTATGTAAATTTTACCAGGGATGGGAGACTTTTACACCATAATCTAACCTTACTAACTCAAAACTACATCCTTTTATAAGCTTTGATTAAGCCTCACCATTCTTCAATTTCTTTACTATCATTAATCATGTATTTTCACAAAATTACAGAAATTTTGGGTTTCTATAAGTATTGGATTTAATTTCATATTTTATTTTCCCAAATCGTCATCTTTCGACTTCACAGTTAACAATTTAAACAATTAAAATATACCTAAGATAAGGTTAATTTTTTGCAACAAATCTTCGAGTACCATTACACTGTTGTTTTAGGAATTTCAAAGATTCAATATTGTAATGACGAAATAGGAACATATTGTCCATTAAAATCGTCACCTATCACGACATCGCGTGTCTAGTTCCAATATATACCTAAAGTAAAGGTTACATGTTTAATCAAACAACCATTTCTTAGAAAATGCATACAATGACACAGATGCACTTACGTAAATATATTATTCTATCTAAGCTTTAAGCCGATTGAAACAGAAAAAAGACTTACATAACCACTTCCCATCAATTCCCACGTTTCTTAATAGGAAGCTGAAAGATGATCTTCCGCCCTACACCTCGGCTTGCAGTACAGTTAAGAAAAAAGCAGCAGTTTCTTTTAAAGTTCGATTTTTGTGAGAATTAATTCTATTTAACCCCAAACAAATTTAGCATAAATATTATTGTCCAGTTTCAGAAACATACAGTATTTATAGAACATAACTATGTCCGATTTGAAGCGGATAAAATCGACACTACCAATTAAGAGTATAATATGATGAATAATGACAATAACAATTTTTCGATGTAGCATTAGATCAATTACTACGTTTTAAAACGACCGAGGTTACATAACCAGTTCGTCGCAGCCTAAACCAATTATTATTTTCTATATTTGCAAACTATTTACATAATATATGTATACAATATAGTAAGAAACTTTTAGATCATTAATGTAGGCGTCAAGCACTAATTGTGACTAAAATAAAAATTTTACAATAGGCAGAAAACAATTAAATAAATAAATGATGGTGGATTGTGCTAAGGATTTATCAAAATTGTTATACAAATATAGGTTGGGTTGGATTATTTTCGATTTTTCTTTTTTAGCATGATAAACAGCACGATATCTTAAAGTTTCAAGGAAATCCAAGGGGCAGGCGTTTAACGATTTAATTATACATAATATAATAATTACTTGATTAATAGGTTTTGAAAAAATTCACCACAGTATCTATCTATACACTAATTCCTTTTGGTGTTAAATGTCAACCAATTATTTAAAACTACAATTTTGAATTGAAACAAATGAATTTATATCAAATCAAATGATCAGATAAGCAAGTGGCCGAAATCTAAAAATCAAGGAAAAAATTATTTGTCAGGTACACCTTTCATAAAACCGTGGCAATTTGGGTAATTAATCAATGAAAATTAGATTAGATAGTAAAGTAACTATCTTAATCACTATTGGGCGTCAAATTAAAATTAAGTTCACTTTTAAACGTACGACCGAATATGAACCACGTAGTAGATAGGTACAGATACAACGAAAAGCAAAATTGTATCTCTCTCAAGAAACAGTTACGCCACTAAGGTTATCGAAGGAGAAAGTTCTTTCGTGTTGACCGCAGCAGTTCGTGTATGTCGACAACAATAATAATAGTAATAACAATAAAGCGGATAAAAAGAAAGAAAACAATAAAATGCTCAAAAACTGTTGAAGTATGTATTTTTATAATAATCAAAAAGTTAACATTTTTTGTACGATGGAGCACGTACAAACAAACGGTTGATCGAAACAACACAATGTATCTGTGGCAGAATCACGACTTACGTCGCTAGTACGATCGGTTCGCACCTTTTGGTAGGTAGGTAGGTAGGTATTTAAGTATATTATAGTAAAGGAGAAACAAAAAAAAAACACACAAGTTATCTAGGTACAGAACACACACAGTCAGTCATGTTACTTCGGATTAATCGAAGAAATAATTACAAGGAAACGCTTCCGCATGGACCAGTCAAACTTTTCCTGTACACATCGCAATATTGAGAATTAAAAGTGAAAGTTCACAATGATACACGCGGAAACAAAATGATATTATGAAAACATACTCAAAAAGGATTGCTGCACACCAATAAAAATTGTACGTTAAATAAGTAAGTAACTATGTGACATTTTGAAAACGTGTGTAGCAATCTTTTCTGGATGAAAGAGATCAGTATTCGTGGCGCATAATACTTTTAAAATTCCCAACAAGAAAACCATTTTTGTCACAACACGCCTCGCTCAAACAATTGCCAGTGTTATTGTTGTTATTCACTTCGCGAACAACACCACCACCCCCAACACCCTTATCGTTTGATGGGAAAAGTTTAATTTCTAGATCCCGATGTCCATTTGGGGATGTCACTATCTCCGTCGAAATTTCAATGAAATTCCGCGTCGGAGACTCCTCTTTCCTTCTCCTGGTCACCACCTCATCGTCCTCATCATCCAGCGAGACCGACGATAGAGCATCAGTGATGAGGCGGGTTGAAGAATCGAAACAAAACGTTGGCGTTGTTAGAAAGGGTGAGTAACAGTCATTATTTTTCGATACATCCCAGATTTGATCGGCCGGATTACAATAGGTACACTGACAGGAAGTTGTCATCTCCTTGGGGTCTTCTTCTTTCGGAACCTCCACGTCCTCGAAACGATGGTGCAACTTTGGCGTTTCGGAAATATCATTACTGCACCCGGTAACATTCGAATCATCGCTCAAATTATTAGAATAATTCGACAAAGTCCTCTGCTGATGGTGATGGTTGTTGGTATGATGCACAGGAAAATATGGTGCCACTACCAGATCAACCACAAGAGATGTGATATCCGGACTACCACTGTCCGTTGATGAAGAGAGCGTGTCGTCGTGACGTGCGAAAGGCTGAAGGAGATGAGGAAGCGGCTTGCGATCTTTTTTCCGTCTCTTACGCGGCTTAATGATTCTGGGGAGAGCGGTGGTCTCGGAGTTTCCTGTTCCGGTGCTCTCGTCACTAGTCACACTCGCAGTATCCGCACTTTGGTTCGATTTTCTCACGTTAATACTACTATTATTACTGGTATTATTTCTACGTCCATTACCCGAATATTTTTGATGGGAGAGGATCAAGGGCGCACCTTGTGTATGGACCGCTAAGCGCGTCAGACCATCATGTGGGTCCTGTTTCCTGGTGGCTGTTCCAAGTCGTCTCTGGTGATGATGGTTGTTGTTGATGGGGTTAGCAAATGAGATAAGGGGAACACCACCTGCCCAGCCATCAACCGAATGGCATCTCCGGAAGGTGTTGTTGTTGTTGTACTTTTGGGGTTGTCTAAAGACCACATCTCCAGGGGGCTGAACATAGTAATCGTAACGTTTGGTGGCGCGACCGTTTCCACCCTGGTGACGCTGCGAAGAAATCAGACAAGCACCTATATAACGTTCGACTTCCAGAGCACCCGATGACGCGGGGCTCATATCTACACTTTGACTACGTTGTTGACGACAGCATAACAGTCTGCTCAAGATGCGATTTCACTTTGATTGACTTAAACTTATCCACTGACTCCCGCCTCCGAACCCAACCAACTACCAACTGAGCCCAGTGATCGTGTGGCTTGTGTGTCTGTCCGCTTCAGATGCCCCACCAAAACTCCTTTCAACTCCACTCGTCGTCACCACCACCACCTCTGGTACCTGTTCGTTGCATACAAACGTCCAACGACTTGCGATGATCACTCGTAACAACAACAACAACAATAATAATAGTAGTAATACGAAGCATCGTGTACACTAACCTACTTCCGAAGCGCGCGACGACAAAGAGAGCGCAAAGAAGCGGAGACAAAGACGATGAACGGCAGAATACGCTACGTCGTGCCACCCACACAACTGGGTCAGAAGAAGCAACAGACGGAGGCGCGTCAGTCGGCCTAACCAAGTAATGAATAGTGTAGTCTCCGAGAAGCAGCGCATCCGCGTATCCAACTTCTGCTACAACTCGATTCAAAAATGATGCAATCTCTCCATTGGTGGTATCAAGGGGATGTAGAAAAGAAATTTCAAAAATATGAAAGAAGCAAATGAGGAGAGTGTAGGATTTATCCTTGGAGGCGATTGATTGACAAAAAGTTGTTTGGAACTATGGATTTCTGGCATCCTTTAAGTCGATATTTTAGAAAAAAATCAAATGTTTTATTGCTCCAATCATTATTGGCGAATGTAACGGTTTTTCAGGACCTGGAGGAGATGGGAGCTTCTGAGAATAAATAATAAGAGGAACAAATTCCCCAGTGGGAATAAATTTTCGTAGGCTCAAAAAACAGGAAACTTAATTTTAAAGGGGTTGTTTCTGGTTTATCATAATGGATGGTGTAGTGTTTGTGGAGCAGCGTATCCTGGTATCATGAGGACGTAGATATACTAAAAATAAGGACGAGGCAAATGAGTAATGTTCTGGATTCATCCTTTGAGGAAACTTTGATAAAAACTTGTTTGGAACCATGGACTTCAAGCACCATTGAAAAGAAGAATATTTCCTAATTAAGCCAATTTTTTATATTTTCAATATTTTCTGGTGAATGTAAAGGTTATTAAAGACCCGAAGGGGCTACAAGATTTTGAAAACGAAAACTATTTAACATTCAGGGAGGGTGCCTATTTCCTAATGGGGATGGCGGCGTAATGAAGTTAATTAACCTAATTGGCGATATTTCGAAGATATTTGGTCATTCTCCTCAGGATATAGTCAAAGTCTCTCTGATGGAATGTTTATCAAAATTAATCAATTATCCCTTCCCTAAGAGGAACAAATATGAAACCATAAAAGAGAATATTCCATTTCTTATAGAAATCATATTAAAACTTTTGAAGGAAGAACTCAGTCTTATTGTTAGTCTTTCTTCGCCTAAAATGTCCAATCTTCCTTTCTTAATCTCACAATAACACAAAACATTTCATGATTAAAGGGTCTGAACCATTTTGCATATATGAAAAATTAGGACGGGGATCAAAAAAGAAATATTCCAAATAAGTATATTATAATCTACAGTGGAAAATCTACCACCTTAAAAAATTGGAGTTGGTTTACTTCGATTCTTGCTGGTCAGTGGACAAATTGTGCGAAAACAAAAAATGTACAGTTAAAAATCTTTAACATTTTTGTCTGAAATCAACCTCCAAGTAATTCGTTCCCAAAACATATAAGGCACTAGAATTTTTGTCTAAAACCAAAATGTAAAAAATAGAGTTTTGGTAACTTTGGACTTCTCTATCTTTTTGGAACTGAACTACAGATTCAGCATCAGATAAAAAAAATTGTGTTCTCACACCATTTTCCATCCGACCTGTACATACGTATATATAGGTGGAAGGCAGCTAGTCAAATGAGAAAGAGAAACCGAGTTTTCTACTTAGCATATTTATCGTACTTAATTAAAAATTTTATAGTTCCTATATCTTCTCTCATCCCCTGCCGAATACGGAAACGCATTATTTACGAAAGCTGTGTGACACTTACACAGAGGCGCGACCGACCAAGTAAAGAAAGTGTTTCGCGACCTCAATCGGTGACCCCATTACTCATCGATAAGATTTCACGGCCAAATCCACATGTGAAAGTATTTTTTTTTTTAATTCAGTGGTTTGTTTGTTTACGTTTTTATTAGGACCATAATTATAGTGTAAATGTGACTGCTACAAATGAATAGGCACCTTCATGTAGTTTTAGAAAGCAATTTTATTTAATAACTGATTTGGGCAATTTTTTACATTTTATCACATTAAAAAATGTGTATCAATTTTCTGAACTGCAGTGTATTAAAAAAAACGATAAGAGATGATAATAAGATAATGTTGAAAATTTCTCATATAAATTTCTTCGAAATATGAATATTTTGGTACGTTCTTCATCCAAAACAAGTTTGACAATTCTCCAAGATCATCAAAACATTTCTACATTTTTTTTGTGTGGCATTTTTAAAAGAGAACAACCCTATTAGGTAAGTAGGTGGTACGGTCCTAGATACGTTGTACACTTACCGTTGAATTTTAATATGAGTGTTGTTTTAGAGCCTTCCAACGAAATGGGTCACGTATGAACTGCTATGTACGTATACCGTAGGTATTACAACCTAAATGTTGGTTGCTTGCATACGATTTCTCTTTCAAAGCGCCAACAGCCAACGACGTTAAAGCGCGGCGGGCCCGTCAAGATGACAAAAAACCCGGTTAGTGTCTTAAAGAAACCCGAAAGAGAAAGGCAACCGAGATGAGCAGAGATATCTACCTATCTAGGCGAATACGAACAAACAAAGACTTTATTAGACACGTCACCCCTTGAGATGGAATCGTTTTTTTTTTTTTTTTCGTTAAATGCGCTCTCGATTTCGATTGGCCTCAATTTATTGTGGAAACGAAACGTAAGCTTCACGATTTTCTATTCGATACGCCGTTTTTTTATTCAGTTTTAAGATAAATAAGAAATTTTACGTTCTAAAATACGCTTCCATGAAATTAGTTTTGTTTTTATAATGAGAAACACTTTTAACGCGTTATGAATGAATTCGTCGAATATTTTACAAAATATGTGCTTTAATACAATAAGCACAATTGTTTCATAATATCAGAGATCAGAGGCAATTTAATAATATTATAGATAGGTACGCAAGTGGATAAGAAAAATAAAGAAAACTTTTCAAAGACTCACCCAAGTCGGTCACGAAAATTATTAGAGTAACAAGAAGTAGTTAGTTGACTGACCTGAAACAAAGAAAAATTGTCATAAAACTCATTGCTCATAACTAACATTAAAATTAACAATATGTATAAATTAATGTCATTACAATACATAATTTGATTGGAGGAGTCAGTCTAACGACTAAGTATTCGTTTTTAGTTAAGTTTGTTTAAATTTTGAAATCAGACGTAAATTTTTGTGAATATTTGTCTACAGAAACATTGTTAAAGGAATTTTCATTATTTCGTTAATTACCCACAAAGGGTTAAATTAAAATAAAGATTTACCAAATAATCATGTGAGATTTGTTTCTATTGAAAAACGAGCAGTTTTATCAAAAATAAAATTTTCTAAATAAGACTATATCTACATTTTTTATAATGAAATTTTAATGCTTGAAGAAGTTCTAGGATAAAAATAAAACGGGGATTGCTAATTCCACCTTTTATAACAATAAGGGATGATTGATAAATATCCTTTAGAAAAATCCCTGTTATATTTAGAGCAAAAAGTGTACGAAAATTTTTAAGTTGTTTATATTGCCTTCAAAGTACTCAAAAACATAACAAAACCATCAAAAGGGCTTTAAGCTGATGTATATATTTGAACCCCTAACTTTTCGATGAAATTAATACGTAATTAAAAATGTTTGCATTTAAAAAAAATGTATTTGGAACTTCAAGAATCACAGTATTTTAACAAAGGGCTTTGGACTTAGAGCTGAGGGCTTCGTCCAATTCTGCAGGTCATATTCAGCTCCATTAATTTGAATAATCGACAAAATGGATTTACTCACAACACAACGGAGATATTAATATTTTATGTAGCTACTGGGACCCCTAATAACCCCATTGTCCTCGGAAATCATCTCATCAGCCGATAAATCTAAAACCGATGCATAAAACTAAGTTTTACGGCTTTACCGTTTCTTCCGTTAACCCAGTTTCGAGACTTAAGAACGACACCGGTGCCGGTGACTCAGAATAAGTATTTCACTTTCTCCCGATTAAAATTTTACACCGAGCATCCGGTTCGAGAAGAAGTATATAACCAACAAACGACGACGATCAAGAGAGTAGATGTACGTTATTCAGAGCTCTGCCGTGCGAATCGACACGAATAAAACATTATACTATACACAGGCGGACATTTACCAACTAATTACTAACACTAGTTATATTAACGTTAATTAGTGCGCGAGCAAGAACATAATTAATTAAATGCCGTTCATGTCGCAATCTGTTTCTGAGAAAAAGACGTTTAAAAAATTGTACACACAATTTACTTGTATACCTTTTATATTATACTTCAGCAAATCTTTACTATTTCATTATTTGTTAACCATATTTGAATATTCTTTTTTTCGATAATGGGGATTTCAATAGAAAATAAGACAAGCAGGAGGCCCAGGGCCGTATCAAGAGACAAAACATGATATTGAACAATACCATTTTAAAATTTACAACTTTTATTAAGGACTTAATATATGGGAGAAAACAAAAAAAAGGGTAATTAAATATGAAGGAGGAGGGAACTAGAACTAGAAAAAAAAACAAAAGGTACGATAGAGAAGGAATTAAGGCTAATGCAGAAATAAAAAATGAGTCAATAACAAGTGGTAGAGTGGAGAAGGGAAGGTAAAAATATTTGGGAAATTGTGAGAAAAAGATGTAACGAGATAATAAGAGGGAATTGGGGAATCAAGATATGCGGCAGGACTAAGAGAAATCATTTGAAGGGACTGGCAAGGGGAATGGACACCAAAGTGCT
The DNA here is from genome assembly GCA_029378335.1 of Agrilus mali. Classification (NCBI taxonomy): domain Eukaryota; kingdom Metazoa; phylum Arthropoda; class Insecta; order Coleoptera; family Buprestidae; genus Agrilus; species Agrilus mali. The sequence continues at coordinate 7,627,010 of CM055663.1, read as the reverse complement.
TTGAGATAGGAAAGAATATAAGCATATTAGCTAGGTTTAAAACAGGAAAAGAGCATAGGGGATGTAAATATTGGAGAAAGTAAGAGGACAGATAGATATAGAATGTTTGAGGCATGTCTTGGGAAGACGTGAGAACAAAACGGACGAATGTAAAGAGTTGGTGAATAAGAAACAGGGTTGCAAGATAAGTTGGAAATAGGGAGGGTTTAGTACAGTAGTAAGCAGTAATTAAGTTAAGAATTTCTGTAGTTTTGTTGTCTGTTCTTTTTTTTTTTGTAATTAACTTTAAGTTAAAGAAAGGACTTTTTCAATTGGTGGTATTACGGACGGGATATTTTTTATAAGAAATTGAAATGTAATGCCCCACTCTCTATAGGGAAAAAGAATATTAAATCCCTTGGATTTCTTTATAGACAATTTATAACATACATCAAGCTAACACGACAGTTATATTTCCGATTTCTGACTTGCATTATAATTTGTCGCTTATTTGTTACCAAAGCTAAAAATTTGTCGCTCGTGCCGTTTAGCCATAATCATCTGGTATGATAGGTTGATATCAAGCTGGTGCTACACATAGCGTATCTTGAAAAGGAAATGTCGCTGAAAGATGACACATTCACAGAATTTGTCGCTAGTCTTATCTCCAACTGATAAGCAAAAAACTGCTGGAAAGCCATCAAACTCTCGAAAGGTAATGTGTTGCCCAACTTCGGGAAACAGGGAAAACCTAATTTAAAAAGTTTGGTGAATAAATCCGATCTCTTAAAACAAATGTAACAAAGAACTCTTTGATTAATTGTTTGATGGTTTTCCAGCAGTTTTTCGCTTATCAGCTGGAGATAAGACTAACGACAAATTCGTTGAATTTGTCATCTTTCAACGACAAATTCTGATCGTTTAGTAATATCCTACGACATTTCTTTATCGATGTGTAGTGCTAGTTTGATATCAAGCTAACATACCAGCTGATTATGGCTAAACGGCACGAACGACAAATTTTTAGGTTTGGTAACAAATTAGCGACAAATTATAGTGCAAGTCAGAAATTAGAAAAATAACTTCGTCGTGATAGCTTGATATACGTGAATTTATACTGTAGGCAAATAATATAAAAATAAACTTGCAAAATCGTTAACAGAATCGAGAAGTCCTAAAATTATACGCCCATACACATAATATACAAACCTATATCTACATACGTCCTGATTCTTCTCATTCATTAAAACTTCTACAATCTTAAATTTTTTAGGGCATATTAAAAACTCGTTGTATAATATTTGATCAAACACCCAACCTTTTGCCATCCTTAATACTATTATAGAAAGTGTAACGGAAATTAAATATATAAACATATACCTGACAAACCACTACTACCTAATATATAAGACAACGAAAGCAGGTTTCGACTAATACCATTACTTATGTACATACGTATGCATAAGTAAGTATATGAACGTACAGTACAGTAAGTAATGTCATTACTTTTTCACTTTCATCTTGTTAATTTCACTCTAATTAATGCATTGCTGCGCGGTGGAATTGCATCTGGGTAGACGCACGCAAACGACGACATACATAAATTCGACGTAAAAGTACCCGTGTGTGGTGAATGGTAGAGACGTATTTATCCAAAGGAAACGGGCATTAAACAAAACCCGTGAGAATAAGTTCAACGCGAGTAACATCCAACGGTATGATGTATGTGTAAATACGAGAGGTTACCTACGTTAAAAGAATTTCACCTACGTAAAACAACATTTTATGGAACGATCGAATCGAGATATCAATCTCTTTAAAGATATTAAAAAAAAAAAGATTGGAAAAATTGAATCACATATTTCATAGAAGTCGAAATATCGTTGGTTTTTTTGGTTCCCTTAATTTAATTAAGTTCCAGTAGAGAATGGACGATCCACCGTCCCAATTTTGGTCTTTGGTTTCATTGCCATTAGCTGTGGTGAGAAAGCTGCTACACTGACCAAAACTGTGGTACAAAGTAGCAGTTGTGCAGAAGGATTTCTTCAGTATCCCTCAGGAAGTTCGGAAATGGAGACAAGAGAAATGAAATATTCTTCCAGCATGAAAATTTCAGAAAAAAAAAGACAAGAGTAGACGAATTCGATTACCAAATGTTGACCTGTGACCATTAGGCAAAATCTACTAATTTGACATTTGTAATTTTTTTATTATGTGGTTGCTTTGGAGCATTTAGACAAACTCTGAAGTACATAACCTTTTCTTCCTTCTTCATTTCATCCATTTCATCTATTCCTACCATATCTACAAATATCTAATCGGCAACCTTCCACCCAACCCAATCCACCAATTTATACTGCAATGTAGGACTATGGGACAGCCCAAGAGCTAGTGGGAATAAAATTGAAGAAAGTTATTTTTCACTTTCTTCTGTATTTGGAGCACTATATATAGCTTCTTTATTTTAGGAATATATTACAACTTAAGGAAGGCATTTGCACCATAGCGTAACCCATGTTCCAGCAAAAACTGATGAGGATGACACTGAATAAAGATTATTTACACTTTCGTCAGCTTTGGGTGCAATACAACCTTTATCTTAAAAATATTTTATATGGTGCAGTACCTTAATAACTATAATGATTATGCTTATTATTCGACATACATAAACTTATTATCAATTCTACTAATTTTGGGTTATTAATTAATAAGACATCACATTCCACCCACCACATAATGGTGTCATGTTACATTATTATAGGCTCATTTATTTTTAATATTAAATCTTCGACACTTCATATACATATTTGGCTAACAATAAGCAATAAAATATAAACACATACTTGGGAATGTGTGGGCTAAAGCCGAGAACTCGTCATTAAACGTCACCCATTCATTCAACTTTCTCGAGACGTAAATAATTGCATAAATATAAAACACTGAAAAAATTATTACCTACAGAAAACTACTTTTTTGCATTTAGTTTGCATACTGAGACTGAAATGTTTGATTAAAGTAATAAATGAAAACGTAGCTAATATATAAGTTTTTGTCTGAAGCTGTTTTGTTTTGCTGTTTGCAATGGAACTACAACGTTTCGACTAGTGTTACATCTCCAGTCGTCATCAGGTAACTAAAGTATACTTAAAAATTACGAGTATTATATACGGAGACATAATCAATTAATTGATTAGCCGGGCGTGACGTTATAGCTTTATTATAAAATAAAGATATGAAAATTTTAATACAACCGTATCTAGAACTTCCAAACAATTTTGGATGTTTTGTTGGCAAAAATGACTAAATAAATAAAGGTAGGTACTCGCGTGCTAGGGGTGGTACCATTGCCTTAAACTTTCCAAACAGCTATAACCTAACCTCAAAATTAGTGAGTCCATTTTGGAAAGCTTACCTTTTATAAAACTCACATGTTACAGGCTTCAGTCAGACTATTCATTTTGATACTAAATCATCGTGAAACGATCACTGTACGATTTACAATTAATTTAATAAATTCCGTAACGTTCTGACGAGAACAATCAACAACAAGAGTCGCGTGGCCGACATAATACCACATTTAACCTATATGAACATGAACGAAGACCGTACGGAAACACGTCACAAATTGGCATTGACCTGCGCCACTTGATCATTAATTCGGCCGGCCAATCACACAGTCAGGTGCGATAGAGCTTACGTAAGTAACGCTTGCGTATAAATTGGCTTCGCGATGTTCGTAGTATGAACATAGCCGCGAGTTATCTTAATAATGAACCGGAAGATACGGTCAGGAGACGACAAGAAAGACCACTCTGATCACAACACACACTGTTGCTGAAAGCGAAACCATCGATAGATAGACATATGATCAATCAATCGACTTTCGTGAATGGCGAGATCAAGACAGGTGACAAAGGATCTACTTAGTACTTAATATTTAATAAAATTGGGACAATTAATTTTTCTTTAAGAATCGAAACACTTTTAAACCTAAAAAGATAATTCCAGTGGCGGATTTACACATTTGCCGCCCGTAATGATTTATTAGGTGAAGATCTGTATAGAGTTGAATTTATACAAGAAATAAATAATAATAAACATCACAATCAGGGTAATGCTAATATATCAGGCTCCTTGATATTATAAGTAGTTGCCTTTAAAGTTCGATATTTTATAATAAACGATAATAAACTATTCTCCACTCACGATCATTTAGCGTCGTAAAAAAAAGAATGATCGTAAAACAGCAGCGCAAGAGTGAAACATTTTCTGACCCCGATAACATCCATTTCAGAGAAAAGCAACGCTGAATTTTAAGATCCTCAGACAGGTGCAAATAAAGAAAAATTGCTGTCGACAACCCGACAAGGTTTTTATAGAGGTGACGTTGCCCGATAAGGCAAGTTGATGCTACCTACACTGCTCGAAAATGGAAACTAACCCACAAATGTATACAGGTCTCGTATAGGTAGGTACCTATATAAGATCGAGTATATGTGGGTCTTTATAAGATCGACTTAACGGCTGATCTCGCCGTGAACACGGTGTAACATACATATCCTATACAATTAAGGATTGGATGCACACTGTATCAATCAAATAACAACTTCGGGATCAAATTAGGTTTCATTTTAATTCCTATAAACATTTAATACCATTGATAAATAGTAAAGTAACTCATTATCGAACCGTAAGTTAAGATCGGAACCCTGAAGACACCCCTAGGACAAAAACTTCTTCTAATCCGAATTTTTCAACTTCAGGTAAAGTTAATACCGAGGAAAAAATTATCTAACAAAATCTAGTCGTATTTTAAGAACTCCTTTATTTGATTGCTTAGGACCTTAAGGTTATGGTAAGGAAAGACATCACGAAAAAGGTAAATGTTGCCCTGGTCAAATTTTTCAATTTCCTTATTCCTCAAGCCTCCAGCCTTCTGTCCTCGCCCAGAAATAGTTAGGGGTTATTCTTAACCCCCCCCCCCTAGATCTCATCTTTACTTATTTTTCAGAGCAATGGTCACCTAAGGGTATACCTAACTACCATTGACCTTTTTACTTTTAGTTTTCACCTACCCTCTCTAGCCTTCATTCTCCTTTCGCCTGACTAATTTTCTAACATTTCCTGGTTTTCCAAGGGCTGACTATTCTGTAGGTACTTCATTAACAATACATATACGTAAGTAACCAACACTTATATTTAATGAATTTATCGTAGCCTACAATTATTATTCGCCATTTGCAGATTTTACTACAATAATGCGTAATCCAAAGAGAAGGTTGGGTTCCGTTGGAAATACGCCCCATCATTGAAATTGAAATTGTTAATTTGTTTAAAGCGAACGTGCTTAATTAACCATCTCATATCGTGTAATTACATGCGGCAAATGCTCGTCGATCTCGCTGTATGTGGGAAAAGTGAAAAATTCGATACTATCGATTTTATTCATCGACAATAGATACGCGCTGAATCGCAGATTAATGCGAGTGATAGGGATAATGAATGGGTTGGTCCTGTTTACCACATATGTAATATTATGTTCAGCCAGTTCACGTTGGATGAACAGATAGGTATCTATTGAAAGTCAAATTTCTTTTACTTAGATATACGTAATAAAAATATAATTTTTTATTCGTAAGTAATTTTATGAAATTGTTTGCGAAGGAATTTACAATTACAAGTAAAAGTTCAATTTAGCTAATGATTTGGGTAACAAAATAACGCGCTGCCACTTACAATTAGTTCCAGTAGAAAATTGTCTGCTAGAGGAATATATTTCGTTGATTATTTGTACATAAACTTCATGAAATTATTACCAAATACAATTTAAAATAGGTTATAGTTGTTATTAAGCATTTTCTGTTAATATTTATGTTATAGATTTTCTAAAGCAGCGATTAGTTGATTTCCCACACAATATTGACGAAAAAAGTGTCACTAGCGGATTCGATTTATTATTCTGTATAACTGGATATTGAAAAAACTTAACGCAATACGTTTTACATCGAGTCTTTTAAGTTCACTAACTTAAGAAGAAAACGCGAATTACAGAATCAACAAAACCGTTCGTTCGTTTCGTTTTTTTCGTAAAAGAAGTCTTTTCTTAGATTTTTACGATTCGACTGTTCGATGATTTATTTTATTATTATCCGTTGACGTTGTCCTACATCGGTCGATTTGATTGCCCTAGATTTCACATCGTGCAGAGAATACCAAACGGTGGTCAACTCTCACTTGATCAATCTTGTATTACACACAATAATAACATGTTGTTGCTGATGCCGATTCGCCTCGTTATTTTTTCCAGCCGCGAATTGTTCATTACATACTGCATAGACAAGTAGGTAGTGTAGTGTATAATATACACGTACGTCTCATGTTTAATAAGATCCTACAACTTGTAACAGATTTATCAACACCAAGTAGCCACTAAATATCCACTCAAACACCAGTCGGACACGCAACAACGACATTGTAGTATACAGAGTGTCCTAAAAACTATTTAGCAAGCAACTGTAACATTTCTTTAATGTTGAGTAGACCAAGATTAACTATTGAGAAAGGATTTGTCTCTTTGGCTCCCTGTCCATTCATTAATTACCTCTTCATTTTTTTGCCTGTCAGCAATCGCGAAGTTCGATTCGCTTTTTATTTATGTGCCTCTGCGAAGAAAACAAGGCCTCGGTCCCAATTACAACATGCAAATTGTCTACGCGTTCTCGATATGATCTCCTCGTCGCTATAATTTTCATCGGCCATATAGGGAAACACCATGCGTACTTGATTTCACGGTAACCATTACTACGAGTGCGCACCGGGATAAAAATGTGAAAATATAAAAGTGGCTTTCTTTTTTACGTGCGCTTGTAAAGATAATCTCTCTCACTCATCTCGGCAAATGGTACCTACCTAACCGTAATAAAAAGCCCGGTCGACATGCACACAACTCTTTATCGTCGTGCGACCAAAAGGTTGTGGCCTATTTAACTCAATTTGTTTCAACGGAAAATTACCAGCCTCTACCATTTTCGTTACAGAAAAATACTGCAGTAGGTGACCTCAAAATCGTTGCAAATACTGATAGCCCATAGTATCATGATATATATTGCAGTTTGGATTTTATTGACTTTTGGATTAAACAAATCTATATATTTCACTGATCAGTTTCAAGGCTAGAAATCCATGAGTTATTCACACTTGAAACTGACCAGTGACGTATATAGACTTGTTCAATCCAAAAATCATAATAAAAAGGATAACTCATGAATTTCAAGACTTGAAACCGATATATTCCTAATTAGTTTCGAGTCTACAAATCCATGAAGTTTGCCTGCTAAGATCTGAGATATTTCTGAAGAATTTTAAGACTGGAAATCTTGAGGCATTTCTGATAGAAACTGGTTTATTGACAAGTTTCAAGTCTGCAAATTCATGAGGTTTTCTTGCTGGGATCTGAGGAATTTCCGATCAATTTCAAGCATGGAAATCCAGGAGGTATCTCTGCTATGATCAGAGCCACTCCCGATGAGTTTTAAGCCTGAAAATTCAGGATGTTTTCCAGCTGGTATCTGAGGTATTCTTGATCAGGTTCAAGTCTGGAAATACTTGAGGTTTTCTTGCTGGGATCTGAGGGATTTCCGATCAATTTCAAGCATGGAAATCCAGGACGTATTTCTGCTATGATCAGAGCCACTGCCGATGGGTTTTAAGCCTGGAAATCCAGAATGTTTTCCAGCTGGTATCTGAGGTATTCTTGATCAGGTTCAAGTCTGAAAATCCATGAGGTTTTGTTGCTGGGATCTGAGGGATTTCCGATCAATTTTAAGCATGAAAATGCAGGACGTATCTCTACTGTGGTCAAAGCCACTCCCGATTTGTTTTAGCCTGGAAATCCAGGATGTTTTCCAGCTGGTATCTGAGGTATTCTTGATTAGATTCAAATTTGGAAATTCTTGAGGTTTTTTTTGCTGGAATCTGAGGGATTACCGATCAATTTCAAGCATGGATATCCAGGACGTTTCAAGCCTGGAAATCCAGCACGTATTTTTGCTAGAATCAGAGGCATTCTATATTAGTTTCAAGTCTGGAAATCCATTAAGTTTTCCTTCTGAAATCTGAGGTATTCCTTATTAGTTTCAATTCTTGATGGGCATCAAGCGTGGAATCTGATTTATTCTTGATTAATTGTTAGGCTGGAAATCCAGCATGTATCTTTGCTAGGATCAGAGGCATATTCCTTGTCAGTTTGAATACCTGATGATCTTTAAGCCAGGAAAACAATGAGGTTTTCCAGCCAGGATCTGAGGGATTTCCGATCAAGTTCAAGCATGGAAATCCAGGACGTATTTCTGCTATGATCAGAGCCACTGCCGATGGGTTTTAAGCCTGGAAATCCAGAATGTTTTCCAGCTGGTATCTGAGGTATTCTTGATCAGGTTCAAGTCTGAAAATCCATGAGGTTTTGTTGCTGGGATCTGAGGGATTTCCGATCAATTTTAAGCATGAAAATGCAGGACGTATCTCTACTGTGGTCAAAGCCACTCCCGATTAGTTTTAGCCTGGAAATCCAGGATGTTTTCCAGCTGGTATCTGAGGTATTCTTGATTAGATTCAAATTTGGAAATTCTTGAGGTTTTTTTGCTGGAATCTGAGGGATTACCGATCAATTTCAAGCATGGATATCCAGGACGTTTCAAGCCTGGAAATCCAGCACGTATTTTTGCTAGAATCAGAGGCATTCTATATTAGTTTCAAGTCTGGAAATCCATTAAGTTTTCCTTCTGAAATCTGAGGTATTCCTTATTAGTTTCAATTCTTGATGGGCATCAAGCGTGGAATCTGATTTATTCTTGATTAATTGTTAGGCTGGAAATCCAGCATGTATCTTTGCTAGGATCAGAGGCATATTCCTTGTCAGTTTGAATACCTGATGATCTTTAAGCCAGGAAAACAATGAGGTTTTCCAGCCAGGATCTGAGGGATTTCCGATCAAGTTCAAGCATGGAAATCCAGGACGTATTTCTGCTATGATCAGAGCCACTGCCCATGGGTTTTAAGCCTGGAAATCCAGAATGTTTTCCAGCTGGTATCTGAGGTATTCTTGATCAGGTTCAAATCTGAAAATCCATGAGGTTTTGTTGCTGGGATCTGAGGGATTTCCGATCAATTTTAAGCATGGAAATCCAGGACGTTTCAAGTCTGGAAATCTAGCACGTATCTTTGCTAGGATCAGAGGCATTCTAATCAGTTTCAAGTCTGGAAATCCATGAGGTTATCCAGCTGGAATCTAGTTTATTTTTGATTCGTTGTAAGCCTGGAAATCCATCACGTATCTGTACTAGGATCAGAGACATTCTAATCAGTTTCAAGACTGGAAATCCATGAGGTTCTCCTTCTGGAGTTTAAAGTATTCCTTATCATTTTGAATACCTGATGATTTTTGAGCCTGGAAAACAATGAGATTTTCCAGCTAGAATCTGAGATATTATTGATTAGTTTTAGGTCTGGAAATCCAGCATCTTTGCAAGGATCAGAGGCATTTCAGATCCGTTTCAAGTCTGGAAATCCATGAGGTTTTCCTTCTGAAATCTGAGGTATTTCTTATCAGTTTCAATACCTGATGAGTTTTATGACTGGAAAGCCATTAGGTTTTCCAGCTAGAATCTGATATATTCTTGATCAGTTTCAAGCCTTGAAATCGTGTCCAGGAAGACACTATCAGTTTCACATCGGGCATTCATCAGTAGGCAATGTGCCTTAAATTGTCTTCATCCAGTAAGGCTGACTCAGTTCTGACGATTAATCTCTCTTAACAATTTTTTCTAATCGAGAATTGAACTCGCATGTATTTATTGAGCCTTGACAACAAAATAATGGTAAAACTGGCCACTTACTTTAACCTTCCATACGTACCCATATTTTACCTGTGCCTCCAACGGTATGAGGACTTTTCGAAACCCTACTTATTTAATAATATGCGACCCCGACCGTATAATTATTTATTCAGAATGGATAAACGGAAAAAAAACCGGTCTGACGACTACCATAAGCAACCTATAATACTCAGGTGCACCGGCAGCATGGATTGAGATGGATTTCTTGTTCCGACACATTGGACCGGTCGAAGAGAAAAAAAAACGTACAAATAAAAATAACACGCGAGGCGGAAGGTGGTGACCCCCAATCCACTTGTGCCACTGACCTTACGGACCGGACCTTCTTACTTATAACGTAACCGCAACACCGAAAAAAGAATTCGAGCCCTAAAGGAATTGAACTGTCAGACCATGAAGAATGAAATTGTGGATGCAGATTGATTGACGTTATAATTTGGGAAATTCGTTCAATATATCGATGAACCTCCACCTCTCATTTACATAGTTATTGAAACTTAAAAATAAAATTTCCTTCGTGTTGTCCTTCCCTATCACAACTTTATGATCCTAGGCAATTAAATTGTCTGTCGTTTGAAATTGTTTTAGTTCAAAAACTAAAGACCAGGAAAAACAGCCCAAGGATGATATCCCGAAAAAAAAAATACACAAGAGTAAAAATAATTATGATGGTTCTTTAACTTTATGTATAAATTATTTTCAAGAACCATTATTAGGTAATATCTAGATACTCACAAATTGTTTTACAAATACAGTTAACTTTCCTTAATTTCTTTCTAACTTTAAGTTTGGTAATTAAAAAATTAATTGACTAACGTACCCATTGTTTCGTGTCTACTTAAAGCTTAAATATAATTACTTGGCTTTAATTAATTTAATAAGAAAAATATGGCACGGCACAAAAAAAAATAATGATGTATTATTAACAACAGCATATAAGCATACATGTGCATTGAGCATTATCTGCAAATTGAATCGCTTGTACATAATGTGAATATGAGAAATTTGCAATAACTTAATTGTATGCAAGGTGTAAACAAACTGAATGGGGCTTTCATTTGTATTTTATAATTCTCATCTGAAATCTAAATCTAAAAATGATAATAATTATTAGGTACTACGACTATTTAAACTTAGATTTTCACAGGACGAATACAACTTTAAACCCTTTTGAGGAAAGTACATGAAGCCCTTTTTGTTTAACTGAAGCTTGAAACTCTTCCCACGAATATTTCAAGTCTTTTAATTATATTTTGAGCTGTATTGATATACTCGAAGCTCCTTTATGATTTTTTTTAAACCGCTAGTGTGTTCGAAGCCCTTTTCACAAGTAATTGAAGCCTTTTGATACATTCGATACTCTTTTGGTGTAATTCAACCCCTCATGACGTTCCTAAAGCCTTTCCACAATGCATTCAAGCTTTTTGATATATTTGAAGCTTTTATAACTTCACAGTTTTGTAGTAGTGTACTTGAAGCCTATTTTAAGACGTATTTGAAGCCTTTTTTATTTTAATCGTAGCTCCACGGTATACCCACAGTTTGTTCACATGCACTTGAGTTTTTTTTATTATATCAAGTCCTTATAGTATGTCCAAAGCACTTTTAAGAGGTGCTTCAAGCTTTCTGATGAATTTGAATTCCTTCTAACATCATTCAAGCACTTGTTTGTAGGCTCGAAGGCATTTTGGTTAGGGCTTTAACCTTAATTACCTTTTTATAAAGAATTTAAAATCCTTAAACTTTAAAATTGCAATTGAGACTTCAAGAACCAAAGTACTTTAATGAAAAGCTACGAAACGCTTTTAATGAGTGTTCTGGCCAACTCAATTTCAAACGGAGCCCATGAGATTTCCCTTTTAAATCTCCCCCTGCATTGTAACTTTTATTGTACTAAAAATCCTTATTGTTAGATTTATCTCTTTCAAGGAAGGTGCTAGCTATATTGCTTATTTATGTTTTTGTGACATTTAAGACATCAAACAAGTAGGTAACCGTGCAAAACAGTCAGTCAAATAACGGTTCCTGTCGATAGTTTCTCTCAACTATTAATAAATATTCAGTATGTTTATCTATAAAGGGAGAGAGAGAGAAAGATAGAGCCGTAATGACAGGCGCAAATTTGTTAACGCATGCGACCGATAGAGTTAGATGGTACACTGTGTTCGCTTAATGACCATAATGAAAAGCCGCTAATTAAGTCGAGAGGCTATTTTCATTGCAAAGAACCTGTTTGACAATGCACTTCTGTGTACTATTATTATTACTGACAAAAGGGAACAGAAGAGGCAAACATTAATTGAACTAACTAATAAATGTACAATAAGTACCTACACTAAATGTGTCAAATTAGACGCAGAAAATGATTTAGATCAGGCTTTACTAACTACTCTCTTCTTAATGATCTCATTAGTAAGATGTTTCACAGGATACTGAATCACATTCATTTCTAAATTATTCATTCACGGTTATGAGGTTATAGTAAATATTTTATTAATATAAGTTTTAGAATATCTGTTGTTAGATCGATGACAACAGAGGGTCATAATATAAATCATACGCGTACACGACTACAGGAAAAATACAAGAAGTTTTCGGAAACATTCAGAAACACCCCATGACTTTTATAACTTTTAGGTGACTGGTATTCAACGAGATTTAGACGTATATCAAGCTAGCACGACAGTTATTTTTCTGATTTCTAACTTGCACTATAATTTGTCGCTAATTTATTACCAAATCTAAAAATTTGTCGCTGGTGCCGTTTAGCCATAATCAGCTGGCACTACACAAAGCGTATCTTGAAAAGGAAATGTCGTAGGATATTACTGTAAAGACCATAATTTGTCGCTGAAAGATGACACATTCAAATAATTTGTCGCTAGCGCAACTGATGGAAAGTCATCAAACTCTCGAAAGGTAACGTGTTGCCCAACTTGGGGGAAACAGGGAAAATCTAATTTAAAAAATTTGGTAAAAAAATCCGATCTCTTAAAACAAATGTAACAAAGAACACCTTGATTAATTGTTTGGTGGTTTTCCAGCAGTTTTTTGCTTATCGGCTGGAGATAAGACTAGCGACAAATTCGTTGAATATGTCATCTTTCAGCGACAAATTATGGCCTTTACAGTAATATCCTACGACATTTCCTTTACGAGATACGCTATGTGTAGTGCTCACTTGATCTTATTATCATACCAGCTGATTATGGCTAAACGGCACGGGCGACAAATTTTTGGATTTGGTAAAAAATTAGCGACAAATTATAGTGCAAGTCAGTAATCTGAAAAATAACTTTGTCGTGCTAGCTTGATATACAGTATGTAGAACCTTGATAACTTAAACCTAGACAACGTAAAAACCTCTATAAATTCATAAAATTTTGTGTTCCCTTTCCCTCGGAGTTCAAAACCTCTTTTACTTAAAATACGAACCCTCTATAACTTAAACGAATTTTTTGGGCATCACACCTCAGTAAGTAATAAAATTGATGTAGAAAATGTGAATTGTTTGAAACAAAAAAAAAATTACCGACTTTTTTATGTAGAATAAAATAAACTTGAATAAACGTACCTTTAAACCTAAAATAAAGTACGTATGTACATAATAACATTTCGAAGTTTCATTTGCATTTAACCTAGCTCGCCTATTTCCATAATTCCTAAACAACGCTCATAAACGGACCTCTGTAAGTAAAAATATAAACCAATAAAAACTCCTTAACTTAAACCCTTAGTAAGTAAAACCCTCAATAACTCAAATTATTTACCGTTTCCCTTGGTCTTTATCTTATCGAGGTTCTACTGTAGGTACTTATATGAGATTTAGTTTAAGTTCAGAACTCCACAAATCTACAAAAAAATTGCAATAAGGTTTCTATCAGTCAAAATTCTTCTATTTGTAGTATTCTCAGTTGAGTTGATAAATTTACAAAAAATACACGTACTTATTTAAATAGTAACTTCACTATGCAAGTATGTATCAATCTGAATATCGAATATTTTCAGTGTTATTTAATCGTTCGCCGACTGATTCAATTGAAAATTTTAATCGAAACTAATATTTGTTAATAAGTAGGTACTTAATTGGGTGCATCGCAGACGGCAAATGTTCAAATAAATGTCTATAGTTTACTTGTATAATAATTACGGTCCGGAAAGATACGTACCTATAGACACAGACATCACGGATTTATGCACATCGAATGGCGGCAGCTTTGTAAAAAAAACAAAGAACTAATCGAGGCTGGTGCAATTAACAAGATTCTCATGCTCTACATGCTATAAAGGGTTTCGATTGTTGTACGTAATTAGAGCAACAACATTTAAACTAGGAACGCCAAAAGGACGGTATCACGACAACTATCTATAAAATTGCTCTTATAATACATACACATACGTAGATATTAAGGTGATCACCATCTACGTAGATGAAACAAATAGATTTTTCTCAGTAAATTCGATAAATCAAAAAAATATTCATAGAAGATAAATGTTTGCGTATGGCGTGTTACTGTATAAATAAGGACCTGACAATGAGGTGTGCGTTACAAATAAATGATTCGTTACAGTTTACCGTCTCTTCGATTGCGTTATTAAAATCAAGGATATTCCCGTCCAATCGACACGCGCTCGCGCATTTGCCTACAACTAAAATACCTAAACAAGAAACGTACGACGTTATTAACATTCGGCTTGCTTCATCTTCACGGTATCCAATTAAGTCACGGAGCTAGATTGTTCGATAACGCGTGAGGTCGTCGAACGATTAAAGGTTTCGCAAAGGCACGTTTTCTTATATTACCTACACCACTATTATGAGAACATTCATCCGCTGCTACTTTCAATAATCGGGTGCAAGCGCAAAAGGGAAAAAAATTCCCTCGAGACACTCTTCAGAGGTCCTCGACGGTATCGGCGAGGAAGAAGGACAAACGAACACGTTTCATCACGTTTTGCTAACACTGGCCGAACCGTCTATAATACGTACAAGAGAACGGAGAACAAGAAAAGTTTTTTCCATTAGACATTGTAGCATTCGTTATTGCGATAGATGTGTACCGCATGCACGCAGTGGCTTCCTGGAGTCGCAATCGACTTGTTTTATTCCCAAGGAAGTAATTCATATCCTACATAATATATTAGGCTCAAAAAACTTAATAAGATTGACAACACCGCAACCTCAAAAGGATCTCAGGAGAAAAATGATTAGATCCCATCAGCACGCCCCAAACAGTTTCAATAAATTAAATGTTATTCCCAAGATAGACTTTGTGTTTCCAGAGTCTCAAAATTATTTTTATTTTATATCACAGTCATGAACGTGTAATTTTATGACTTCTTGAGGATTAAACGTTTAAAGACTATATATACGTATTTGATATCGCCATTCACTCCACAGAACTGAGAAATTAATTGCTCTAACGAGCATCTACTTTTGTTAAGGTCATCTAATGGCATGTTCTTAATACGAGAAAAAACTGTTAAGCCACTAGTAATCTAATCGTTACCCATGTACGATATGTATGTATAATATGTGCGTCTTTACCACCTGACACGAATTCTCTTTCTCTTCGCAGAATGCCCGCCAGGATCCCATTATTTTCGAGCACCGTACTGGTTAATTAAAGACAAGCAGTCGCCTATCTCTTTGTGGCCATTGCGTAAACGACCGAGAGATCCCGCACGCGTGGCTGCTAACGAACCAGTCAACGAACGAAAGAACGGAATGGTAAGGCGTCGCAACGTGGTTTCCCACGTTTTTCGCAACCACCAACCACTAAGTAGGTAGGTACCTGTAGGTATGATGGTTACTGCTACCTACCTTTTACAATTTCTATCTTATTACAGTTTATTTCAGTGGCGACTCGTGATAGAAGTAAATGCCTAGGTCTATGCATTCTCACTGATTGATGGGGTGGGAAAGACCTTCTAAACTTTTTTGGTTGCGGAAGGATATAAAAAGGCTCAGAGGATATATTTAGATAAACATTGAAAAATGAGCAAATGACAAATGTGTTCTGCAAGCTGACGTTGGTCTTGCAGAACACTACTCAAATCTTCTTAGTAGAGGAATGATATGAGGAGATTCAGAGGATGGAGAGAAAAACACTGAAAGTGGGTTAAATGATGATTCTATGCTGTAAGCTGACCGTTGGAAACGATGGAGGAGATGGAAATGGTCTTTCTGATCATCAATCCAGTGCTTCAACTTGAGGATGGATATGGGAAGGCGCAGGAGATAAACGTTAAAAAGGAGACTACTGGCAAATGTGTAAGTACTGTAAGCTGACGTTGGCCAGGAAGGAGAAATGGAGGCGATCTTGTAGAATACCACTTAAATCTTTTAGATGGGAGGAAGGATATGAGGAGAATCACAGGGTGGAGAGGAAGAACACTGAAAGTGAGTTAAATTATGACTGTATGCTGTGAGGTGACCGTTGGACACGATGGAAATGACCTTCCAGATCATCAATCGAGTGCTTCCACTTAAGGATGGATATGAGAAGGCACAGGAGATAGAGATAAACGTTAAAAAGGAGACTACTGGCAAATATGTAGGTACTGTAAGCTGACGTTGGCCAGGAAGGAGAAATGGAGGCGATCTTGTAGAACGCCACTTAAATCTTCTCAATGGGGGAAGGATATGAGGAGAATCACAAGATGGAGAGGAAAAACACTGAAAATGAGTTAAATGATGATTGTATGCTGTGAGGTAACCGTTGGACACGATGGAAATGACCTACCAGATCATTAATCCAGTGCTTCCACTTGAGGATGAATATGAGAAGGCGCAGGAGATAGAGATAAACGTTAAAAAGGGGACTACTGGCAAATGAGTAGGTACTGTAAGCTGACGTTGGCCAGAAAGGAGAAATGGAAGCGATCTTGTAGAACACCACTTAAATCTTCTCAATGGGGGAAGGATATGAGGAGAATCACAGGATGGAGAGGAAAAACACTGAAAATGAGTTAAATGATGATTGTATGCTGTGAGGTAACCGTTGGACACGATGGAAATGACCTACCAGATCATTAATCCAGTGCTTCCACTTGAGGATGGATATGAGAAGGCGCAGGAGATAGAGATAAACGTTAAAAAGGAGACTACTGGCAAATATGTAGGTACTGTAAGCTGACGTTGGCCAGGAAGGAGAAATGGAGGCGATCTTGTAGAACGCCACTTAAATCTTCTCAATGGGGGAAGGATATGAGGAGAATCACAAGATGGAGAGGAAAAACACTGAAAATGAGTTAAATGATGATTGTATGCTGTGAGGTAACCGTTGGACACGATGGAAATGACCTACCAGATCATTAATCCAGTGCTTCCACTTGAGGATGGATATGAGAAGGCGCAGGAGATAGAGATAAACGTTAAAAAGGGGACTACTGGCAAATGAGTAGGTACTGTAAGCTGACGTTGGCCAGAAAGGAGAAATGGAGGCGATCTTGTAGAACGCCACTTAAATCTTCTCAATGGGGGAAGGATATGAGGAGAATCACAGGATGGAGAGGAAAAACACTGAAAGTGAGTTAAATTATGACTGTATGCTGTGAGGTAACCGTTGGACACGATGGAAATGACCTACCAGATCATTAATCCAGTGCTTCCACTTGAGGATGGATATGAGAAGGCGCAGGAGATAGAGATAAACGTTAAAAAGGGGACTACTGGCAAATGAGTAGGTACTGTAAGCTGACGTTGGCCAGAAAGGAGAAATGGAAGCGATCTTGTAGAACACCACTTAAATCTTCTCAATGGGGGAAGGATATGAGGAGAATCACAGGATGGAGAGGAAAAACACTGAAAATGAGTTAAATGATGATTGTATGCTGTGAGGTAACCGTTGGACACGATGGAAATGACCTACCAGATCATTAATCCAGTGCTTCCACTTGAGGATGGATATGAGAAGGCGCAGGAGATAGAGATAAACGTTAAAAAGGAGACTACTGGCAAATATGTAGGTACTGTAAGCTGACGTTGGCCAGGAAGGAGAAATGGAGGCGATCTTGTAGAACGCCACTTAAATCTTCTCAATGGGGGAAGGATATGAGGAGAATCACAAGATGGAGAGGAAAAACACTGAAAATGAGTTAAATGATGATTGTATGCTGTGAGGTAACCGTTGGACACGATGGAAATGACCTACCAGATCATTAATCCAGTGCTTCCACTTGAGGATGGATATGAGAAGGCGCAGGAGATAGAGATAAACGTTAAAAAGGGGACTACTGGCAAATGAGTAGGTACTGTAAGCTGACGTTGGCCAGAAAGGAGAAATGGAAGCGATCTTGTAGAACACCACTTAAATCTTCTCAATGGGAGAAGGATATCAGGAGAATCACAGGATGGAGAGGAAAAACACTGAAAGTGAGTTAAATTATGACTGTATGCTGTGAGGTGACCGTTGGACACGATGGAAATGACCTTCCAGATCATCAATCGAGTGCTTCCACTTGGGGATGGATATGAGAAGGCGCAGAAGATACAGATATTTATTTAAAAAAATATTTTCATTTGGTAGTTTTTCTGTACCCATTACAAGTACGCCAGCCGTCCCTGGTTTACTCTATGGATAGTGGGTCATCGGAGGAACGCACCTAATACCTTGATGGGATTAGATTGGATTGGATTGAAAAACGACGGTGATAAAAGGTCGCGAATTATAAAACAGTCATCACGACCTACGGCTGGTTGGTTGGAAAGTAACGAGAATAGTATCTAACTGTGGAAACAGAGCGAGAAGCAATCAACCGTCGATGCTGAAGCCGTCGTTCTAACTTATAATAGTCATGATGATGGAAGAGCGTTATTGCGAAAAGGTTGGCACAGGCTGTCAGCGTCGATAAATTGAATGTTTTTGAAACGAACGATAATAGAACGAAACAAATTTGTTGTCTGGAATTTCATGTCAGAAATGCAAATCTGACATATTATAAATG
This sequence comes from Agrilus mali, assembly GCA_029378335.1. NCBI lineage: Eukaryota > Metazoa > Arthropoda > Insecta > Coleoptera > Buprestidae > Agrilus > Agrilus mali. Next base: position 7,608,189 of record CM055663.1, on the reverse strand, counting down.
TGGAATGAGCAAGAGGAATGAACTAACATTAGCCCACAAACAATGCAAAATAATGTTATAACTGATGTCTGATACAAGTACTTATATAAGAAAAATCCAAGTAACAATGTTTGTGATGATAAACGTAAAAGAGGCTTTCTTTTATAAGCGAATAAAAAACTATATTTACACATTAAAACATCCCAAAGTACATTTTTCATGATGGCATTCATTTACGATATTTTACGGTGAATATGAATGGATACAGTGATTTTTATTTAGAGGTCAAGTCAACACATATTTGCCATTTCAATTCAAAGCCTTAAAACTACATTATAAATCACGCCTATAATGGAAATAAAATCCTAAGGTTTTCCTTTAAATTGCTCACAATCAGACGTTTAAATAAAGACATTTTTTTGCTACACTACATCATTTAGTCGCTGTTCCCATTGTAAAACAATAAAGACAAATAAAACATAAATTACCTTACTTAACGAAAAAAATACTTTTATGATATATGGTCACGTTGCCCTCATTAAAAACGTTTCTACTAGAAAATTTCAAGGTTACTAATGTTACTTAATACCTCCGAACGATTTGCATAAAAATGCTGTCTCATTACAATCAGATAAAGCTATTAGCGCCTCGTCAAGGAGTCCTTCTCTGATGCTGTGTACGAACCAACGGATATGTCAATTACAATAATGACAGTCTTCAATTAAGAACATTAAAAAAATACAATAAATAAATTAAAATAATATCAGAAAATAGAATTTAAAAAATGTTATCACTTATATTTTTAATTAATTATTAAAAAATACTTTTTCACTCTACGTAATTACATCAGAAATTATTGAGGCAATCCAAGAAAAATTTTAGTGAATAAAATTCGTTCAATTACATTTGTAACATTACGAGGCGAATTAATTAATTAGTTCGTTAGTAAAAAAGAAGTTTCTATTAAATCAGAAAAACACCAGGAATAATTAATGAACAACCGTTTATACCAACACTTAGTAGGCTTCAGTGGTATTATCTCTCTATATATATAAATCAATTTTCTTAAAGATCATGATAAAAAAACTTGATTTAAAAAAAAATAAAGAATGCCATCCATCCATCTGCTTAAATTTTCTATTGAGATTCGATCTACTTATTTGTGGAGAATATAAGTAGATATACAGCAATCAATAACCAATCAATCAATCAATCAATCATCAGGTCGATCTATCAATCATCTACTCAACCAGTTCTTTTAATATTATTACGTGTAGGTACTGCGTACCACTGAAGGTAACTTTTGAATTTGATTTTTATTTTGAAAGTCTTCGTGCAAATGCACTTAATTATTTTTTCAGTTACAGTTTTTCTAACGTTGGCGCAGTACCTACTACCTACTAATGCATCTATTGTACAAGTGAATTCTCAGCATCTACTTACAGTATCTATCTATGGATTGTCTGTGGTCACGCACAACCGACTCACAATCTGCTATTTCCTCTTTACTTATCGTTTTTTTAAATTCACTTATTTCTGGTACGTTAATATAGTATCTGCTTTTTATCTGTGTATCAAAGGCAGAGGGAACGATAAAAATGTACGCATCATCCTATATTTTATGGTTACATATCAGTTGTACCACAATGTTCTAAGTGATGGTCAAACAAGAGAAAATGAAAACAATAAAGAAGCTATTAGCTTGAGTTTATAATTTTAGATAACTTTTTCAGAATAGTAAAACGAATTTAAAAATTTTTTTTCAAGAAAGCATATTTTGATAATGTGTCCTAAGAGATTTACAGTTTTTGAAAAGTAGAGATAATTTACGAAATAAATTCAATTAATGAACTTTTATGAAGCACAAATGCAAGTATTTACTTCAAAGATAATTACAGGTACAAGAATTAAATAAAGCATTTGGGGCCATTTAATATTGGTAGCGGAATTCCCGTGGACTGGAAAGAAGATTTCTTTTTCTAGGGGAGAGCTTTTATGTAACAAAAACGATAAGAATAAGGGAGTAATTGTTTAAAAATTACATTAGGCTTCACTGCGATAGTAAACAAATAGAAAGGATTATCAAAATACATTGAGAATTTTGATATTTATAAAAAAACTAGCAGCAATGCCGGGCGTTGCCCGGGTAAGAATATATTACACGTTTGTTGGAACATTCTAGAATATTCGCGAATTTAGAACTATCCAGAACATCCCATAATGTTTCAAATCATTTTCTAACTTTTTTAACATTCTGAAACATTCTTGAATGATCTTCAAGATTCTGGAACATTCTTGAACATTGCCAAATCATTCTGAAATGTTACTTATAATAAAACATTATTTTACTTCTTAGAACATATTTGAACTCCCTGTAACATTCTAAAAAAATCTGCTTCATTCTCATCCCCACTCCGTGCTGTTTGCTGGGTGAGTAGTGACATCAGTAGACGCCTGGCGGGGATGACTAATAGATTGATAATAATTGATCAGTTATCGACCACTGAGAGTTGAAGATTATTACAGTACTATTATCACTATTAAAAAATGGGGGTTGGTGGTAGAAAGGTAAAAATTAAGGGTTATATGTATTTTTTAACGTCAAATTTAAAAAAATAAAAATAAAAAATTTTGTTCAAAAAATAAAAAAGTTAGGGGTGGACAACCCTTATCACTTAGGGATATGAAAAATAGATAGTAGCCGATTCTCAGACCTACTGAATATGCATATAAAATTTCATAAAAATCGGTCAAGCCGTTTCGGAAAAAATATTATAAGGTACATTGAAGTACGACGAGAAATAGTAAGAACCACAGCTCTATTTTCCCAAGTGGGTATTTAATCTAACATTCGAGGGTGGTCACATTTATACCTACAGTCCGGGGTCGTCCGATCATCTACATATACACATACACACATACATCGCACAGACATTAATCTGATGCACTTTTCCCTCCCTTCCTTCTTTTCATTTTATTTTCTCCGATCAACAAACCGACCAACCGACTCCACGATGCATAGAAAACGATAACGCGGTATCCGTTGAACCGAGCCGAGCCGCACAAATTGACCGACCAGATATCGCCACAAGGGCCCTTGCTGATATCGTCTTATCTCTTCTAGTCCGCTCTTCTTTCCGATACCATTGTTGGATGCATGCCGCTGTCAACGATCCGACGCCGCACCGACCGTTGTTAACGATAAATCGTGCCGATTACGGACCTATGTGTGCGGGAATAGAATCCAACAGGTGTTCCGATCAAACAGCAAAGTAAACTTAAGAGAACGAACGACTAGGATACGCCTCGTCGGTAGGTAATTACAATAAAGACACACCACATCCAGGTCAAGGTACATAAAAAAATCAGCCGGAACCATAATTACATTATGATTTTGAATTGAGCGTCCACATGTTCACATGGGTCTTTTTAGGTCACACAGAAGAGAGTGGAACCCCAATAATAAATTAAAGCTCAAAAACTGGAAGATAAAATTTGATTAAAAATAATAGTTCCTCAATTTGCAGTTCAAAAAATTTTAGATATGCTACACATGACTTTTAGTATGTACTGTAGGCAACCCACTATACGTAAGACTTACATATATGTATAATGGGTTGCCACCATTTCGATAGAATCACAAAATAGCGCTTTTCAAAATACCTAAGAATACGAACATAAGTGTAAGGAGTGTTTTAAAGTCCAAATACTTTTTGAAAGGGGTTAAATATATGTCTGAATTTTGAGTAACGCATTTTATGGATAATCCTGTATCACAAACAATCGACATAATAGAAATTGCACCGACATTCCTTTCAACAACTTCCACTTATATTATACGTATTTACATCATCATCGTCTTCGCAATAAATGCGGTGCACAAGCGTCGTCAATGGGCAATCGCATGGTCGGCCACCGTGATTGGATGCATTTTATCTCGCAACCCCATTATTCATTGCTTCGCGATCGACTTGGCGGCATCTTTTCATTTAATCGACGATCTTTCCGGTTAAAGATAGACTAGGTCATAGGACTCGTTGTAGTCGAGTGTACTTAACCAGCAATAGCAGCGCATTCTCAAATCATCATTACCATCTGTACATTTTATCATACGTTACTTTTGACTTAACAACAAACGATTATCACTGTCCGCCAGGGGCGTGCTCGAGCTGAGCGTGGAAAATTTTATGTCCCCCGCGGAGCCCTATTTGCTACGCCGTTGTTAACATAACATGCGTGAACATTTGTAGCACGAACCAATGTTACTTTTTTATAATCGAGACATTATAAACTAAAGATAGAAAAGCGATCAGTTAACGTCTACTTTTATTAACTTATTAATATTTCCGCCAAAAATACGCAATACATTAGTCAGTAGCATGACCGAAAGTATTTCAACGGTGGCGTCGCATTTCAGGTAAAGTTTAATGGAGTAGTGAGTGGGCCTATACAATCTTACATACAGATTGCGAAAGAGAAACTTTAGCGTAAGAAATCTCAAAGCATTGCCGCTTTCTAGAAATGTATCTGTACTTGTGGGTGTGTTTTTGCGCAACTGCCAATAACAGTTAGCAATGAATGTGCGTGCGCAATTGTCCCGCCCCGTATACTATTGATCATTAATTAGAGCGGCACAGTTTTACTTAATGCTAAGATCCACGTTTTCGCATATTGTATACACACTAGTGTCGAATTCTGTACAAATATTTTAATTACACAGTTAATTTATAACATTGATTAATAGATATAAAATTTAATAAATCACAGGACATAATATACGTAAGCTAATGGTAAATAATTAAGGACCAACAAATATAACAAATAAAAAGTCACGGATTTGTCATAAGACAGTTTTCAGATAAAATAGGATAGCAACGCATCTGGTTAAGAATAGTTCCATGCTGCTGGATGTAGGAAAAAAAGTACCACACTGTTGGCACGAAATCTATGTAAATTGTTAGATCACGCGCCAACTATTACTTTAGCTTTTCTTTTTTCTTGTGGCTCCCATCGCTTGCACAACTGGTCTAAAGACAGAACCTGCCATTTACGTAACTAGGTACCTACACAAAACAAAACGGACGCTTACGGTGATTATCTTTCATCAAGAACGTGCCGGTGGTTTCCTGCTGAACTTGTTTTATTTCTATTTTTCTTGACAATAAGAAGAAAACGAAACGAAAAAGTTGAAATCGAATATTAAAAAAGAAACCATCAGGATGACCAAATAAACAGACATGGAAATGGTACTAGACCAGAGTCTTTTTAAAATTTGGTTGCTTTTAATAGTTTTATAGAATCTATATGTTGGGATTGTTTATGGGAGAATCAGAGAAGAAAAGTGGATTGCAGGAGTGTTCATAAGAGAGGACAGAGAAGTTAAAATCGAAACCACCAAAACGACCTTTGAGGTTCGGCTGCACAGACAGGGGAGAAAAAACTAGATGGTGGTGGAAGTAAAAATGAACTAAAACAACCAAACCCAACTTTAAGTTACTCAAACCTAGTTATAAATTTTTTGTCCACAAAAATATTTTCAAAATTGTTTGAAAAATAGAGGTACCTATCTAAATATCCCAGTTTATAAAACACCTAAACAAAATAGACTGGATACACAGTCATATAGCCTGACACTACAAACCTTCTTTAAGATAAAGATCATTGTTTTTCCTCTAACGAGCCCTAACCCAAAAATGTTTAAGTTTTCGATTTGTTTCAGAAAAAAATCTTTGTTGTAATAGTCGCACAGATGCCGCCGAAAGGATTCCATAAGCGTTTCAAATTACCTGTTTCATTACAGAACAGTAAGAAACCTAAAACAAACAAAAACAACAAGGAAGCCAGTTACGTAAGTAAACAAAACCCACCTATATCTAAAGGTGGAAGCGTAATTCTCGCCATAATATCCGAAACGTTAAAAAAAAAAAACAAAGAGCCTGCGCCGCTGGGCTCATTTGTATTTTGTTTGAGTACTTGTTTTATTCGCGCCAGTGACACGGATGAAATATGTAACCATTGTTATGGATGTAACCGGCACACGTGACGATTTCGAAAACAACGAGAATCGCGTCCCACAAGCCTAAAGCTGCATAATCCTATTATTTTATGCGTATGCGTATCACTTTTCCAGTGCCAACAGCTGAACAGCTAAAGAAAATGTTAATACCGGATCAGAACTTTTAAATTTAAAAGGTGGAAAACTTTCGTTATTCACATTTTATCTTTAAACGATTAGTGTGTCGCCATCTATTAACTGTTTACTGAATTTCACAAAAACAATAAAATTATTCTTGGTCAACATTAAACTTATTTCTTTTTATTAGGACGTCAAAAACTTTCATAAGTAATTTATTGAATGCATGTAATTAAAAAAAAGTGCAGTTTAGCAGTTCTTTCAAAATCCTAGCATCTTAGCCATCTAAAATGTAACTGTAATGTATGCGAAAAATGCACAGTTAATACAAAAGCAAACCTTTTGTTACACGATTCCGGAATCGTGTTTGCACTTCCTATTTATTAGCCCTGTATAGCAAAAGTAGCGCATGTTGGTCACCAAACACGCCTCGTATCATTCTTTTCGCTTTACCACAACATTGTTAACTTTAAATAAATTTAAATACAAATTAGCAGTTCTTTTTCTATTTTAACAATTACACTAACTGTAACATGTAACATTTAAGCACTCACCCAATGGTGAATCCAACTCCCAAATAACCAGTAAATAATTTATTGAAATTATTACTATTTTCGAATTATCTGAATAAATGTGATTTTATATAAATCTGTCCATTAAACGATTCCTTACTAATACTAATGTATAAATTGGATTGATAATATTCGAACTAATTTTGCATTTCGTATATTAATAAAAAAAGAAATGATAATAAGAATATTCCTTTCAACGATAAATTTTAATTAGAAGTTAATGAGGTATTACAAAAGCGGCTCGCCCGATCACGTTATGGGACGCCACTGTCGTTTTTGTGGGACGAAAAATTGCACGACGGAGGTGTGAGAAGAGAACAAACTAAATAACAGCTTATCGTCAAAGAGAAAGGAAGCGTTCAAAGCACGACCGACATAACACCTCGAAAGTTGTAATATCAATACGAACGAACCATTTACACACAATGAACACTATATTTTTTTTCTTACACTATCCTACCTTAGGTAACTACCATCGCCAAGATATTACTTATATGAATCCTTCTTAACATCATTTTAAAGGCGCTACAACAAGTATCCACACCCTTCAGTTCGACATCAAACTCCAATGGTTCTTATTTAAAACATTTTAGCAGAAAGGCACAAAATTAATTAGAAGCACTCCCGTGAAAAGTAAATTTGTACAGTTGTAATATAAAAGAATGCCGCAGACGATAGATCTGGAGGCACCTTGTTGTAGATGTACCGGCTAAGAACATTGCAGAACAAAATGACATTATTGGAATTACTTAGGAATATTTTAGCATTAGAAATAAATAAGTCGATAAAAGACAGCTGATATAAACAGTGTCCTTTGAACCTCTAGACAATGACATACATAATCGATAAATTTATTTGTATTCGAGACGTTTAAATAAATCAATACATTTTTCCTTTCCGCTTTCGAAGACTTCGGTTTCATTTAAGAATTTTTAATTATAATAAACAGTTGTGTGTGAACGAAATTGAAATTCAATACGTAACATTAATGTTTCTATAATAAGGACCATACCTATCTTCTACAATAATTTTCAATAGTAATATTTGCAATTAGCATTTATGTCTTGGCTAACGAATCTAATTACTTCCAAAAAAGACAACTTATTATAAGGACAAGTATTTAATAAAACAATAGTATTAAGATCTATTATTAAAGCATTTTATATTCAATAAATGTACGGTTCACTCGCCCACGCTCACTTTTAAACATTAATTAACCAAGGGACATGTACGCGAATTTAAATTACACTGTTTATAAAGAAATTGGTTGATTCTACGGTCATGGAACTTCCTTTAAGTCATTGTATAAGAAATTTTATTGTAAAAAAAAAAAAAAATAATAAAATCCCATTAACATCAAATTTTAAAAGCATTTCTGTACGTACAGAAGCTGTTATTTTGTAAATACTCTTATGATTATTTATTTATTTGCGGTGACCAATTTTTTTGTATAGCAACTGTACGCCCCTTCCTTATTTTTGTACTGCAATTAAAAATTTGCACATTAATTTGCTTAAGCAGTGAGTGGTTTTGAAATTTTTAATTAGGTACGTACCTTAAAAACAATGGTTTGACGTGTGCATGGGAAATTATAAATTAAGAAACGTTTGAACGTAGAACATACTGGTTGCATGATGCTCTATGCATACGAATAAAAATAACAAATTTATTCTTATTCCACAATGAAACACGTGTTGTTTTGAAACGAGTGCATCTATTATAATACACATGTTGTGCCTATCTCCATATCATAAAATGTACATATATGCATTGTAGGATAATTTAATAACTGTGTATGCCTGTGCCTTGAACAAGTACATAATTAACTTTCGTTTTAAAAGTAATTACAATATGTATCGAAACAGGAAGACAAGACGATCAAACATATGTATTCGAGAAATTATATTTTCTATCGTACCGTGCATTAATGAAAAAACAAACGGAGAAATTTAGAAACTCATAAAAGTAAGGTTAGTAAACTCCCAAGAAATAATTTTGAACGAAGTTCCTTAAAACAGACCGTTTTTTTTTTTTTTATAAATGCACGCTTTAAATCACAACAAATTTTAATTAAAACTGGATTAGCATTTAAAAAGTACTACTTACTTAGGCAACCTTCAATACACAGCAGTATTCAAAAAGAATAAGTAGATAACATAATTTACCTATTTGAAAATTTTGTTAAGGCTTTCTACATGATTCATAATATTAATAATATACTCAAAATACAGTTTTTCATGTTTTTGCTTGCAAAAATTTTAGGTTATTTTTACAAATTTTCAGAATAGCAAAAATCTTTAAAATGCAATTATTTGTAAGTACCTAAACGTTTTCGAAAGTCTTTAAGATTATGTAGGGGTTGAATATCTAAAAAAGTTTTACATTTAACATACATAAAAGGCGTTCCTTTCATTCAGTTTGACGATAACTACAAGAATAATAATAATTTTCTGAATTTTCGCCACATTATCTTTCATTACAAACAATATGTTTCACTTCTCATTTTTATAAATGGCGAAAAAAAAAACGTAGGAAATGTTTTGACATTTACGTGTTAATACATTACAAGATAATGAATAAAAAATTTCATCGTATTATTAAATCTCTTTTTGTTTTTCGTGGAAATAACGACACTTCAGTACCTACAGTACGAAAACAGCTTAAGTATTAAAATTCAGTAATACGATAAATTTGAACGCTCTTAATCTATAAATACGCACCAGTTAAAATTAACAGTGTAAACAATGAATCAGCCTTCAGGCAGAATTTTGAATATATTTAGAATTATTATTGTAGGAATTGTAAAATATTAGAAAATAATTAATGTGGAGAAAGGAATAGTACCATAATTAACAGATAATAAATACAAACTGCTTTTTTTGGGTTGAAATCAACAAAATTTTTTACTGAAAGGTTTACGTTTATGCCAAGTAAATGTAACCAAGTGAGTTGTCGGTCCCTTTCTACGTGGTAATAACAACTAATTAAGAAATTCATTAAAATTACATAACTTTAAGGTAAATGTCACAAAACGAAATAGGACAGGGCAGTGACTTCAAAATAGCTCAAGGCAAAACAACCTACATAACAATACTCAGCGCAAATTATATTTGATATCAAAAAAAAAATAATCAGTCGTTTTATAAAGGGATAGATATGTTTTTAACAAAACAAGCAACCTTGCAATTTTAGTACATTCCCACATTTTATTACATAAAAAAAATGTTTAAGACTGATGTGAATTATTTTCGTTTTTAAGTTTTCTCATCATAAATAACATTTCTATCTAATGTATGTTATTTTGTGTATTTGTTTGATAAAATTAAAAATGAAACAAGTAAACATAAAGGTACTATAAATGTTGTTGATCAACAAAAGTAGCCCAACAAAATAGGTCATGGCTCAAAAATACCAATACCCTAAAAACAACTCTTTATAAATCCGCACGACAAATAATATTGTGAATTAAGTATTTTCTGTTGACCGATACTTGCAGGAAAATAACCTTTTGCAAAATAAACGGCGTATTACACGTATTTAAAAGAATTTGCAGTAAAAATAGCCTTGGCAAAACAACAGTTTATAGTATATAGTTCCACAAGATTAAACTATCGTTTTTTTCTACTTTTATGAAATAAATTACCGTTAAAATGCTTAAGGGCAGAAAAAAATGTGGTTGATCTTGGAGAAAGTAAAAGTTATAGCGACATAAACTGTTGTCGTTTATGAAAATAAAGACTAAAAAAAAAAACGCAAAGTATGACAGATGACCATAGTCATCTAAATATTTCCTTCATAAAATACAAAATATAATGAGATAGATATATGTCAACGAATACTTGGCAAATACTTTTTGTAATTTCATTTTTAAATTAAACTGCCTTAATTATTATTATAAAATGGAAATTCGAAATGTTTTCATAATCAATCTTTAGATGAATAGAAATTTAAAACTAAAAATTCCACAAAAAACTTTTAGTAATCTAAAACACGTTTCGACACACAAGGTGTCGTCCTCAGTTGGAAGCTGATCTTTACATGCCCAAAATTGGAGACAAACAGAAAAATTAAAAAGAATACGATAAATTTGAGAAAAATCCTACCTTGTAAGTTGTCCAACATGTATGTCAGCAGCTTATGTGTACCATTCGGCTCGCTGTAGATCGTCATAATGTCTTTGTTGAGGGGATTTCCGTGCAACCCTAGCATCATGAGGTTGAACAATTTGCCCAATTCGTAAGGTAGAATACGTAGATAATTATGACTCAACAGAAGTTCCCTGAAGCAAAAATACAAAACCAAAAATAAAAAGATGCTCATAATGTTTCGAAAAAAAAACTTAATAGGCAACTACAGCAAGCATTCTAACAATACATACATACTACCATTACTAAAAAGACAAGAAAACGTAATAAAATTAAATTGTTTCGGAATACCATCATGAAATTTAGAAATAGATCCGATCCGGAATATGTTTGATTGAGTTTATTTTATAAATTATAAAATACAATTGTTCCTAATTACATAAATTAGATAACCTGCTTTGTAAAAACAAAATCTAATAGAGTAAAATTACATATTCAGCTGTTTTTCCACCCTCATTACAAAATAATTTTAAAGTATTACAAAAAGGTAAAATTAATAGCGACATTTATTATGCATTTAAAAATACCAAAACACGTATTACCTATATTAATCGCACCATTTAAAATTAAATATTATAAAAACGAACGTAAAGTTTGTTCCATTAGTATATCATATCGTGCTTCGTGACAATTAAAAAATGTAGAAAAGAAAAAGAAGATAAGGTTTACTTTCAAAATTTTTATCGAATAAACATTAGGAGTTTCATTAAATTTATTCGTTAATAAAAATGATAATTACTGATTGGAGGCAAATTTTTATCTGTTATTTTAACCGAGCCCCTTAATAATGATAAAACTATAAATAAATAAAATATTATCACAATACACGCAATAGTGTATATTATTTCACGGTATGGTACATTAGTAAACAAAAGTTTTATACAATATCAATACAAAATAACATTATCACTTTAAAACTGGCTTTATTTTTTAATAAAAAAAAAGTAATAAAACCACTTTTAAGCGAGAAGGTACGTTTGGGGTAATAATGCCCACTCTTTAGGCCCAAATTACATATATTAATAAATACATACGTACAGTGTATGTGTATTTCTTTTTGTTATAGAAAGTTTTCCATATATTTAACTTTTTACAACGTTACTATTACAGCCGCTGCATTGAAGAATATAAATCGATTTAAAACAAGTAATTTGGGCCTAATTTGAGAAAATATGATTCGACATTCGGCCAAATGTGGGACTTACTTATTACCCCGTGTACCTTTTACCAATACATAATAAATTACAATCAAAGAGGTTGGCAAAGGGTTAAGCAACAAAACTTAAAAAAAGGTAAACATGAGGACTATGGAGTCATTTTCTTACCTGAATAAAAGGGAATTTGGGGAAATGTAGGAGTAACCAATTATACCATTAATTACGTTAGATAGCATGCGGGATAATAAGGAGAAAATCTTGAGTCTTGCTTAAAATTATTAAAACTAAAATTAAATTCAAGGTTGACTAAAATAGCTAAGATACCCATCTTATTTGATTTACTTTGGATCGGTTCAGTCAATGAAAAAAATTTATATGTACAAAAAAATCTCACAATGTTTTACGTGCGAAAAGAAATAAAGGAATTAAGAAACTCATTTTTTTCGTAAATCTATCAATATAATCAATCAAAAGCGGTAGTTCCAAATTCTGTTTAATCTATTCATTAATAACTGAGCATTCAAGATAAACAAAAGGTACTTTTAATTAGTGAAATATAATTAGGCAATTAGTTGTAACACAATTAAACAATCATAAATAAGTACAATAAAAACTGTTGTCATGTACCACCATGGCCTTTATCAACACTATTAGCTCCACTTATGTACTATACTTTCCCACTTCAGTTTTAATAATTTGGTAATATTTGCTCAAGTTAAAAATGAAGCATAAATAATTGCAAATAGGCCAATTTTAATAGATTTTTTAATGTAAATATGGCCCCAATAAAAGCTGTTTTTTTCTTAAATAGTATTTAAACAAAGAAATAACAAAAACTCACCTGAGGTTCATGAGATCTCCAAGTTCAGCTGGCAGTGACCGCAGCTTGTTACAAGACAGGTCAAGGACTCGCAAGTTGACAAGCTGATTTATATCAGGTGGCAGCCTTTGGAGATTATTATTTTTTACGTATAAAGCAGTTAAGTTTTGTAAATTAAATAGGTTAGGGCTCAAGTTTCTGATGGTGCCTGTTATCTCCAACTCGGTCCACTGGGGCTTCTTTGCAATAGTAGGCTCCTCAGGTGAAACTGAGTGATTGCGGTTTCTGTTGAGTCCATTGTTTTCGTTTTTATTGTTTTCTTTATGATTTCGGGGCATAATATATCCTGAAAATTACATTTTCCTCAAGTATTTGTTTTTTTCACTGGAATTTAGTGACCAATTCATGTCTATTTGTTAGGCATTGGGCAAAGTCACTAAAATTTTGTCAAAATTTTTTGAAAACTTTGCAGGGCCATCTTAATTGTCATCGACTTAATAAGAAACACAGTGAAAATGAGAATTTTTAATAAATACTTCAATTTTCATTTTTATTTCGATCAAAATACGGGTTCAACAAACTCTAGCAATATGCAAACAAACGCGAGCAAATGCCATTAAAAATCGTCAAAGGATCTATGTTTTCATTGATAATTCAACCAATATCTATTGCATCAAAACGTAAGACAGTGTAATTTTATGATAATTTGCTTACGATCAAAAAACAAAACTGTTTTGATTAGAAAGCGCTTTAGACAACAGAGAAGGATATCAACATTTCGAAAACCGTAAGACAAAAAGTATAGAGTTCATTAACTGCTACAAATAAAAGCCATAATTAATTACCTTCATCTACTTCGAGGGTGATGGGGAAGAGAACGATATGTAAAAATATTCAACTTCGCGAAAAATTCACTTGCTTCACAACACTACACTCCATAAAAACTCCAGTGTAGCCACGAACAATCAAGTGACTTTGACAGCCGTTTCTCACTAAAAGTAAAAATCCCTAGATGTAGTTCCAATTTTAAATTAATTTTCTAAATTATCTAAAATATACAATTTATTTAAATAAATAAAAACTTTTTTATATACTATGCTAATTAAATACGCCAGATGTCGTTTTTCAATTTGAATTACTGTTATTACACATACACGTAAAATAAACTCAGATAAGCAGGGGCGTACTCAATAAATTTTTAGTGGTATCTACCAAAAATGCACATTTTACATTAATTTCCCATTAGAAACATATTAATATTAATATAATAAAAAAAGAATTAAAAAGCATTTTAAGTGTAATAAAAATATCTGAACTCTATTTAAACATTTTTCAATAAATATTTGGAGTTTTTATAAAAACTAAAGTTTAAAGTTTTTCATACCTATCAATTTGTACGTAGTATTCCATTCTAGCATAGCCTTTTGTAATTCCTGTAAGTTAATCTTAATAAAAGTCTGGATTTAAGTGTAATGTGGATTCACGTAATACGCAAATCGACATTATTGTTTAAAATAGCTATAAAGTTATTTTTCTTGAGTATTTATACAGACTGTGTTAAAAACATTGGTGGTATTTCCTAGGGTAGTCGGAAAATCTATAAAAATTCTTGAAATTATATTTTGTATTTACGTAAACTTTAGGAGAAAAATTACATTCAAGATTTGATAATTGTTACCAGTCATTATGGCTTAATGTTTCTTTCTTATTTTTTTCATATCCCCTAACTTCTAAAAGTCTGAAAAAGAAATTAAAAGTCATAATATATTTTTAGTAAATAAAATGAATCTTATTTTTATAATCTATTTTAAAATACTTGGTCAATTTAGAAAAGAAATTTCTTTTAGATTTTGAAAAAACCTTCATAAAAATATGCTGCTGTTTCTACGTCAAAAAATAAGACAGTTCGGCAGACTTGTTCTGATACATTTTTGAGCATTAATTATTATAAGAAAAGGGAAATTCAAAAGAGATTCTGCCATAGAGACCCTTTCAATATAAATAAATTGTGGAATATATTTGCATATTCATATTATATGACGACGTCACTATTAAGTAACTATTTTAACCATGTACCTTCATTATTTCCAAAATATTCAAAATTGGACCTTATAGATGAATTTCTGAAGCTATAAGGAATTGATATAACAAAACATTAAAATAAAGATAAAAAAACCTGATTAAATAAGTCAAATCTCGATGTACTTTTGTGTTAATATACCTAATTGTAGTTGTAAGCCAATTTCCAAAAATATAGAGGTTTAGGGATAACCTTTCTTCTTCGATTAATTCAAATTGACGTTATTTCTAATTTTTTTGAAAAAGCAACCTACAACTTCCTTCTTTCATGCAAGAAGCCTGGAGATGGAATGAATACACTTAACTTGAAAATTTTTATCTGAAAACAACTAATAAAGGTTGAAATGCCTTTATACTCTGCTCTCCATATAGTTTAGTCCCATCTCCAGTCTTCTTGCTTTCTTGTAATAATTTCGAACGTCAGTATTGATATCTACTTATGTAAGAATAATTGATTAATAAGTTATTGTATAAGGTATAATAAAACACATTGTATACTCAAAAATTGGTAAATCTGAGGAAATTTTATGATATAATTATAAGCTATTGATGGCATACAATGACTAAATGGTAAGCAAATAATAATACACAACGTTTCGACTTTATATTTATTAACTTCTAAACTTAAAAGGAAAACGAACATAAAGACAGCTTATCGTACATCTTAAATATAGGAGAGAAATGATGGAGAAAATAAAATTAAATCAAGCCGGCGTAGGACGATACAAAAAAAAAAACATAAAACGGTGTAATATTAATTAAAATAGGTACACGACACGTTTTTCGTTCTTTTTTTCTCCCTTTCTTTCACTCTCTCACTCTGTTCTGTGTGTGCGGATTCGGGATTCGACCAATTAATCGGTGTAGATGTCACTCTCGGATACTATAGGCACGTGCATGCGCCTCTAGTATCTGCTTATATAATATCACACGCATAGTCGACTGTACACATAACGCGCACAAACACACGCGACTTCTATACCGAGTGTCGCGATACAAATGATAATTAAACAAACACGTAGACCGTTCCATGTATATATATTTATACTGCCAAATTATTTCGTTTACAACCAGTCAATAATACAGTGCGATTGCGACCGACGCGACGTGACGGTACGTCGTTAGAAAAAGGAGCTTTTTCTATTTCTTTTTTTTAGTTGTTATTCAGAAAAAACTAAATTAAACCTGAAATAATTGCGTTTTTTTGACGCGCAAAAATTGAATATTGGTAGTCAGAAATATGAACGAAAACGGAATTGAAAAAAGAACCCGTTTGCAGGCATTAATAGACGACTTTTTTGCTGCAGATATTGGGTAACGAAAGAAAACAGACATCGGTAGATGTATGGTTATACTTATAGTTCGAAACAAATTATTATTGGCACAGTCTTAAACCTCTTAACCGTCTTCTTTGGGTGGTGTGAACCATCCTGAAACACAAAAATTACACTAAAACGTGTACAAATATTATCACAAGGCACAAAAACAAGCTTAATCTTTAAGCTCCTTTTTGTTTTTTCATTTTTCATATGCATACAAGCTTCTCTTGATTCAAATATAAAACCCTAATATTGTAATAAAATAAACTCGAATAAAAATAATTCCTATAAATGCTGCACCATTACTACGTCAAAAATGCTTTATTTGGGAGCTAAGGCGGTTGTCTTAAAAAATATTTTTTTTTAAACCTCTATACAGAACTTTAAAAAGTATAATATTACAACCAACAAGATAATTCCTATAAATGTTACACCATTACTACGTCAAAGACGCTTTATATTTTAGGGGCTAAGGCCTTTGTCTTAAAAAATCGTTTTTACTTAAACTTCCTTGGTATAGAACTTCAAGAAACTTCCTGACGAAAATAGTAAAATGTAACAACCAATGACTATTCGCTTAAAAATGATATTAAAGAATCACCATTTCGCCGTTTTATTTGTTAGAGTAACTTAAAGGTTGTCCAAATATTATCAAAGTAACAGTCATAAAAACGATTCAATTGCGTCTTTACAAAAATCAATTTTATAAAACGACCTTCACGTGTGTATTTTTGAAATTATATGTACACAAAATAAAGCAAACATTGACGATATATACATTAAGAGTGAATGGTACGTCATAAAAACATATGTTTCAATAGTACAACAACAGTAACAGCTCTATTACTTAAAAACAAAACAATATTCCGAATATTGGTACAGGATCTAGTACATGGAAAAAATAATTATTAAAATATTTTGTTTTCTGTCCATGTATTACTGTCATTAGAAAAGTTAATGTGCCACGATTAGAAGACAAAAGTCGCATATAAAATAATTATCCTTGAAATTTTTTGTTAATATCGCCTAAATCTAACAAGTCTTTGTAATCTACTTGTGTAACCTTAATCACCAAAAAGGTCACTATAGTGTATTACTAACGGCATAATATGTAGTAATGCCACTGTGTAATTTTCAAATCTTAGATTATCATAACTATTTATCAAATCGAGATTAAAAACACTGTAAATAGTATTTTAAATTCTATTTCCTAATAACAAACTTATGATTAGGATTGCCAACCAAATTATCTTTATCAATTATAAAAAATCTCAAAAATGAATCCTATTTTTAGACTCTCCACTTGATGAAGATTCATGATTAAAAAAATAAACTCACTACCATTAAAAAAATTGTAATGTAATAAATTCAGTGTAATAATCAGTAATTGTAACGAAAATTTTATTTACTCCCTTCACATTTTTAACCTAATTTATTATTTATTAAAAGTACTGTAAATGGAATACTCACCGTTCTTTTCGTGAATTTGTACGAGCGATTTGAAACTTTGTTGAGCACGTGCAAGACTGTATTGTCCCTGCGAGCAGACTTTCGGTGCCCCGAACTGGATTCGCGCCTTGCCCTTGACCAGTGTCGCCGAAATTTGCATGATCACCGCTTCAACAGTATACGCACTCGACCATCCTTGCTTCGTCAAAAGCTCCATGCAAATTGCACCGCCCACCAATACATAACCCCCTGTGAAAAAAAAATGCCAAAATCTGTCTTCCTCAAAACAGGATAATACATTACCTGAAATAATAGGATGGACCACCCTTACGAAGGGAGGTTCGAATGGATAAGTGTCTTTAAAGAGCATATTGAGAAGGATAGCATCCTTGCCCTCCTTCTCTTTCAGGATTGCGAGGTCGTGACTGAGGGGGCTGTCCGGATCCACAGCCATCAGACGAACGTTCCATTCGTATATGGAATCGTTCACTAGTTCAATTTGGTACATTTTATTCTTGAACGAATCTGACCGATAAATATCTCGCAATTCTTTCATAAGACGGTCAGTAGCTTGGACTGATCCGGAGACTGAACCCTTTAATCAAAGTTGAACATTTTAATCAATTTTAAGCATTGTACAATTAAGATTCTGAATTCCATTGTAGATTCAACTTACTTTCAAATAATCCTGTCTCTGATTCTGTCTTAACCGTTCAAGTGTTGCTAAGTGTTCCACACACATTTCGTCAGCCTTGTTGCGACTATCTTCCATTTCCATAGCCAAATCTTCATCAGCATCACTATTGGCCCCATCTACGTCACTTCCTACCTCCCCGTATTCGTCACTATCCAACCCCTCATCTTCCATTTGTTCAGTACCATTTGTTATGCTGCAATAAACAAATTAAGAAAAAATAATTAATACCTTAAAAAACATGATTTGTACATTATCAACTAGGTACTTCGATAAATAGTAAGATTTCAAAAACATAAAATTTTTAATCTATTAGATTAACGATAAATAATTATATGTGCGTATTTCGTTATGGTTCGTAATCTTCAGAGATAAATAGGAATAACTTACAAACGTAAAGTGGACATTTATTTTATTTTTCAAAATTATAATCATAAACTTATGTTTGGACTCAAGGCGTTGTCATCATTCTTCATTAATTATTTTTAGAATGTCAATTTGTACTAATGATCTATACCAAAATGAACCTTTTTCATTTCTTTTAATTGCTCATCCTTGTTTATAGATATGCCGCGATTGATTACTTTGACTACTACTGCTATTGAATCAAATTTGGCACAGTTGTACATGCACACCCGCATCTATGCCAGTAAACAATTTTTTAAATATATTTTTATTTCCATTACAAAATAGTGTTGAAATATAAAAGTGGAATGCATGGGTCGAGTTGAAAGAATTTACTTATACATTCCTAAAAATATTAATTTTATTCTGAGCCATCCATTCTTTTTTATGTGATCAAAAATTTCCCAGTGACTACCATTTCCTTATGTTCACGTTAGTAAAGAGCATTGAAGATTTTACAGAAAAGATGAAATAATAATTATATATTTTTCCAATTTAGTAATCAATCAAAATTAATAAATAAAATTAGCAATCAATTGTTCAAAATAGATTTAACTTGTATTAAAATTAATAAATTGAATATACATTACTTTACTGTAAATAATTAAAAAAAATACTTCTGTAGGATTTGTATAACTAGTTGTAATGATTCTGATGTGATACAAGTACATAGTTCAATCCAATTAAGCAACTCTATTACAAGTACTTTTAGAGAACACAATAGAATTAACTGGCATTTGTGGAAATTGGTTAACATTTAAAAAACATATCCCTGAAAATTCCATTAAATTACTATATGACATGGTACCAAAAAACATGTAAAAGTTAAATTAGTTTAAAACTTTAAAAACTGAAAGTCATTAAAATAAAGTTAACTTATTACACAACAAAATCAAAATAAAAAAAATAACAATATTTTACCCATAACTTAGTTTTTAGAATTTAAATAGCACTAACTAACTTTGTACCCTAGTATGTGTAATTTTGTACCACTTCCACAAAAAAGGATTCAATTAAATGTTAATTGTCAGTATAAACTATCCTATTCAATAGTTGCCTAAATTAAACACATCTTTTTTAATACATATAATAAATATATGGACTGTGTCAGTTGCTTACAAAAGTATCAATGTCAAGGTTAAAGAAGAGAAAGTTTCTTATGCAATTTATAAAATGCACAAGTCCTTTCAATTAAAAAATATCTAAAAAGCCAGTGATGGTGGTTAAATTAATAAATGCTCTGGGATTGTTTTAAGTTCTCAATATTATACAAAGGCTTAATTGAGTAGAATCGATTGTTGATATTATCTATTACACTTCAACGTAATTTTGAAAACTTCACAATCCTTAACAAAACATCAACTATAAACAGGCATTGTTACTTTTGAAACCATAAACCAGTTTAAATAATAATGTGACATTAGTAATCGTAATAATTTTTTAACAGTTGATTTTATTAAAACTGTTAATTACTCACCTTTCACTAGTAACTTGTGGACAAGGGATACTTAATCTATCTATATCGGGGGGCTCTGGGACGGCATGCAAACGGCATAGTTCTTGCAGAAGTATTGCTACTTGCCGGATTATATGATTATCAATACCTTGTGTGTTGCTTAAAATTTGCACTGCATTTGTAATACTTGTCTCCTCAGAATCGGCAAACCATACCGGGGGTACAGAAGGGTATGTTTCCTATAATTAATAAAACAGTTATGTAAAAGATTATTTACATATTCGTGTATCTATTCAGGATGCTAGACCCATCTGTCAGCTGTTTGCCTACATATGTTAAATGTCAAAAATAAACATGGAGAACCTTTGTTATCATTTGTTAATTTAAAACTTTAAAATGTCTTTAATATATTATGTGAGATCTTCATTTTACGGCTAACTGTACGTTAATACTTACGGTAATATTAGCATGAATTTCGTATTTCTTGCCGTTTTTACCAATAAACCTACAACTAACTTCGTCTACACTCGCGGACAATATCTGAAATCGTTCATGGTTTTTGGGAAATATAGATTCTAATGTCCTTATTTCTTGTTTGAGTGTATTTAAACAAGCCATATGTTTCACTATAAATTAATTTTGATGATTTTTTGAAAATTTACAACTGAATTAACACTAACTAATTTATTACGATCACTCCCTTTCTTTACTCCAAAATGGCCGCACGCTCTGCAACACATTGAAAAATGAAATGGAAAAACCGATTCGATAATGTTCGGCACCAATCGGAAAGAACTCGTTTTGATTGTAAACCAAGCTGGATTAACAGGACGAGATATACGGGACAAAAATTATTTCAATGTCGCTTTTTTTATTAATCCCTTGCTTTTTTTATTAATGAAAACAATTCCATAAGGAAATCTCATTCAAATAAACATGAACAATTTTATTTGCACAAATGTGCTAATTTACAACAATACGAAAATAATTTTTAAGGAAGACAAAAACGAATGAAACTAGGTACATATTTTATAAACTGTTTTCTGAGCTATTAAAAGAAAATTAAAACAAAACAAAAACATCTTCAAATACTTAATCGAAATTTAGAGAAATAATGATATGATAGGCAACCCATTTTACACCAATCATATCTAATAAAAATTATTTATTTTAAATAATAATTTAAAACAGAAAACAATGTACATCCAAAGCATTTTTGGCTGTAATACGTAGTTCGAAACCAATTTCTATTTTTATTTTAATTAAATTTATATTATGATTAGGTCCTTTATCTCGCTATTCTCTATTATGTTGCGCCAACGACAAAATAATATTGCTCATATTTTGTGTATTTTATTAGAAAATATCCTTATAAGATGATATGAGTACATAGCAAAAATGTTAATTTACAACATTATGTGCTTGATGTACTTGTATAGTACCGCATCGACTCTATACATGCAAATAAATATACATGTGTGGGTACTTCGTACAAGTACTTACAGAAATATTATTTAATTTATTTTCTGGACAAAGCCGGGACGGAGGGGGTTTCGCGGTTAGTATAAGAACCCGCAACCTTTTGCGACCCTGGCATTGCATTAGTTTTTGAAAATTGCAAAACTAGTGAACTTA
Organism: Agrilus mali; assembly: GCA_029378335.1. Classification (NCBI taxonomy): domain Eukaryota; kingdom Metazoa; phylum Arthropoda; class Insecta; order Coleoptera; family Buprestidae; genus Agrilus; species Agrilus mali. The sequence goes on along the minus strand of CM055663.1, from coordinate 7,586,346 downwards.
AGACTTTTTTTCACGAAACAAAAAATGTTTTTTTCATTAACAGTAGCAATAATAATACCTTTTTTTGTCCATAACGAATGTGCAGTGCAACCAATTTTTCCAAGTGGTAAGACTCTTTCTTTTGCCTTAATAAATTAAAAAAACAAAGGGTTCAACTAGTTTTTAGTTTTCTCTTTTTTTGTGTATTATGCATTAGATATTTTTAATTAAAAGTTAAAAAGTTATCTTAGGTGTTAGTGTATAAATTAAATTTTTTGCGTTTAAAAACAATACTTTTTATAATCGAATAATTACGAAGTGATAAAAATTAATACATATTTATTTAATTAATTGATTTCCTTTTTCAGTAAATTGATTAGAATTAATTGAAAGTGAATAAATATTTCGTTCAATTAAAAATAAGTAAATAACAATAACGATTTTTTTATAGATTTTATACCACAAAAATTATTGTATGTACCTACTTAACAAATTTTGATAATGGACTGAATGGACTGCTTTAAAGTAAATAATTTATAATGAGGGATATTTTAATTCATGTTGTTGGCTTTCCTTAAATATAAACAGACGAAAAGTTGATTAGGAATTGATAAACATATCGATCCATCAAAATCTAGACAAATAGACACATAAAATTTAATAATTTTCATTGATTTTGTCTTTTAACACTTAATGAAGCTATAATAAACAATAAAAAAGAGACACTTGGATTTCACAATTTTTAATTTTTGCATGGTTTTTGTTTTTAATCATTTCCTTGATTCTTAATTTTTTTGCTACCCCTAACAAATATTACCTACATTACAAAAACTAGATGCCCCTCCTCTTACAATTAGTAATTTGTTGAAATTAATTATTTTTCATGTCGAAAAAATAAAATAAAAATCAAAAATTAAAGAAAAACCACTTATCCCCTAATTTATGAACGACTCCTAAAATTTATTAAAAACTTTTAGGTATTACCTACATTCATTTAATAAGTGTATAATTATTTCATATTAACGGATATAATTGAATACACAATACTTTTCACAAATTTTTATTGTTATCAGAACTATAGTTTCGCTACACTGTAGCTTTTTCAAGTGATTTAGGTGTACAAGGTTATTTACAAATTTCGGGCTTATAAATAGCTTAAACTATCAGGGTTGGTGGGGGAACAAATTTAACAGAGGTGAATTATTTAATTCTATTTGATCATTTAAAAGTAAATTAGTGTTGTAGTTTTTTATTTTATTAATTTCTAATGATTCTAATGCATTTAATCTTGAGCCTTTTCCTAGAGTATGGAGAAAATTACATTGTTCATTAAATTGATGATTTCATATTATGACTGGTTTTTTTAATTTGAAATATTTTTTATTTAATTTGTCAACTTTTGATTTTGTTTATTCAATTTCTAATAGAAAAAAAATGTAATGGAGTGTGCATAGTGTAATAAAATCCTTTACCACCCACGAAAGTGAAATCTTAATTGTATAGGTAGTACATAGGTATGATGGTTGATGGGTCTATACCTATAATTAGACAAGAAGACAATTATGCATTCCTGTAACCTCCAGAACATTACGTAGGTTTTTTTTTTCAATTGAAGAACGCAATTACGTATGACTGTATGTGTCTTTTTCCCATTTAAATAAAACCGTAAAGGCGTAACTTCACAAATAATTGCTTTTTTGTCTACAAGAGAGTCAACAGTAAATCATGAAACGAAAATTTATAGGAATGCCAACAGGTCATTATGAAATCTTCATGTTAAGTTAAATTTTCTTTTCTTAGTAGTTTTGATTTATTAATTAGGGACTATAGGTAACTCACTTGTATAAATTGCTAGATCAAAACCAATAAAAAATATTGTATCATCAGTAGTAAAACTTTTGAAACCAATACTTTTTTTGATATGTATTTTGTTAAACAAACACAAACTTTGAGTTGTTCCTTCCTCGATACATAATAAACTTCAGAATCCTTTTAAGGCAAAGAAACGGCTAAAAGAGGAAAATGGAAGTCGTGTTAGATTCAAAGAATCGCCTCATCAAAAGGCTATAAATCCTAAACCAAAATATCTAAATTGCTACGGCCTTTGAAATCTTAGTATCACTTTAAAATTAATTAATCACATCGTAAAATAATTAATTGTATGTAAAAAGGCCTTTAAGCATTTCTGAGGGCTTTAGTTAAACCAAAAGAGCTTCAGCTAATCAATAGACTTGAAACTTTGAGTATATCATGAGGGTTTGATTAACTAAACCTAGAGAACTTCAAATATATCAGAAGACTTAAAAACTTTTTTGATAGCTTTGCTCTTTTATGGATTATTTTTTGATCAAACACATTGAAGAGCTTCAAGCACTTTAATAAGTTTTGTGGCCTTTAACAAACATTAGATGGGTTTTGAGAATTTCAAAAGGACTTCCAGAACTTCAAAGTAGTGTAAAAGCTACTTTAAAGCTCCTCTTTGAAAGTTAAATTACAAAACCGTTTTGTAAAGTTTTGTTTACCATGAAAGAGCTTGAAATATAATCATCCTAGGCCCTAAAAAGCCTACAAACACATTTTCAACCACAAAACGTTAAAACTTTACCCAGATTTGCTATATTTATTAAATTATAAATAATAAGTACATTTTTTAACATGTAGGTACCCACATAAAAAACATCCCCCTACTAGTAGGTAATTCTACTTGAAACACGCCAAATTAGGTATACAAAGTTATGGGTCTTTACAAGAAGACATCATAAAAAATAAACTACCGTAGGTAGAGACTGCAAGCGAGATTTTCAGCCGAGACAATTACACTTTACCTTTTATATACATCATCGCCTACAGCTGTGTTGTTAGGTAGTTTCGTTTAGCACAATACTGTTGTAATAGAACGGCAACAAATTTCTTGAAAATAGAGACAATAAAAAGTAACTTCAGTTTTGCCCACATATATTCCAAGAAGATCAACGAACCTTGGAGTTTCGGGATCAAAAATGGACAACATGAAGAAATTTTTAGAACAAAACCATTGCTTAGATTTAAAAGTCACAAACTAAATTTTGTAGCATAGAAACAATTATAATTTTTTTCATATATTCAAAAAAAGCCTGGCTAATAAATTAATGTTTTATGACAAAAATAATAATAAAATAAAATAAAATAAAAGAATTACTAAGGTCGTCTTTTAATAACGTTTAAAGTTTTCTGTAGAATTTTAATTCATCAGTTCATCTGATAACGACTACCAGCTTGGCTTATATGCAGACAATAATAAAGAATAATGTAATTTGAAGATGCCAAGCCAAGAATTCTGCTGGCAAAGAATCCAGACTGGAAAACATGTTGCCCGATGTTCTCCATTAGATAAGTACGAGAGGTATTTATTTATTATATTTCTATTTCTGCATCTGGGGAAGCCGCCAAGCAATTATTACACAAATGTATGAATATCATTACATTTATGTATACATTTGCTATTAATATAGATATACTTACATATACGCAACTATGTATGTACTTATTTAAATCAAGACCATTAAATGCATATATGTGTATGTGCCTACATATCTGTATATGGTTAAATAGTAATAAAAAATAAATGTACCTACAAATTCTCATAGGTACACAATATTTACGTACAGAGTGTTTTAAATAAAGATTCTCTTTGAATCAGTCTCATGGTTGAATTTAATAGCAAACCGGTTAGATGAGACGATTAGTTAGTGACCACAAAAGAATATTTTGGTAAACTTTCTGTGTGAAAGTTATTCAGGAATATCTTATAATCTGATATAAATCCAAAAATGTAGTTATAGAGCCCTCGTTCTGCACAGATATAAATATGTGAACATTTACCCCAACCTTTTCGGATATTATATTTTATTTTTAATGTTAGGTATGCTTTTCTCCTTGAATGTGTTCTCTTTTTATTTCAGAGCAAGTTTATCTTTCTACTAATAGGAGCCATATTCGTTAACCTGTGCGTCTCCATTTTTGACAGAATTTAGCTTTTCTTTACCCCCTCCCACCGGTTGTCACACTGTGTCACATTTTCTGCTGTGAACCCCCTGTAAATATTTCGTCACAAAAACTAAAACCTCTCCCTCCCGAAACATTATAAATTTTGATTGATAATATGTACACAAATTTTGATAGTCAAAAATATTTATTTTATTTCCATAATAAAATTTGAATAAATTAATAAATATCTTTTGTAACGAACAAATAAATAATATTTCTATTTATCAGAAGTCCAAGTATTCTGTAAAAATTCAGTAAAATGAACGGCTAACGTCACGTTGCCGTTGACCCCCTGTCCCCCCTTGTCACACTGAGTAAGACCCCTCCCCCCTTGTATGAGAACGTATTTTATGAACGGACCCTAACTAACATTACCATTTATTCCCTTTATTAGTAAAATAGTTCAATGTAAGAAATTAAAGCATATTGATTAAATAACTTTTACCCTCCTTTTTAGCATTTTTTTGACTTCCCCTAAGATTGAACATATGACAATGCACTTTTCTCGAGTTTTTAGGTCATTAGGTAATTATGAATTGTGTTGATAATGAAATTTGACTTTATGAACAAAAGAAATGGATGAAAATGTTAGGGAATACCTTGTACATAGTACACTAAAACAGAGTACCTATCTAGGAAGAAACAGAAGGGTGGAGGCGCAGGGAATGGAAATAAAGATAAAATATTACATTAAAAAAATCTAATGTAATTTAATATAGCCAAATATAGTCCCATAATAAAAATAATTACACTTTAAATGCTGTCAAGCTTCGATAACTCTAATCACCAAAAAACGCAAAAAACACTTGGAGGTATTGAAACTTCGAATTATTAAATAATAACACATATAGGTGTGTATATGATTATTTTTGTGAATAAGCATTTGTATGTATTTATAATATACTAGCTATGCCTGCCACTTCGTCCGCGTGGAATAGTGACTTTCGGCAGCATTTAAAATTTTTTTTCTTCTATGTTTTTATTTTCTGGGCCGTAAGCCTTTTTGCCGACGTCATTACACAAAAACTTTCATTCCTTATTTTTGCCCCCTTTAGGCTAAAATTTTTACAAACTTTAAATGTCGTATTTATATCTAATAAAAAGCCTAAAAAATAAGTTTCAAGCCTCTAGCTTTATATCTACTTATCTATCTCTGTATCAAATTTTCATTTAAATCGGTTCAGTAGTTTGGACGTGATTGCGTAACACACAGACAGACAGAGTTACTTTCGCATTTATAATATTATAGATTAATATAGTTTAATTATAGTTTAAAATAGTTTATATAGCTTAGTATTCAACTAATTTTATTGATCCAAATAAACAAAACCTCTATAACTTTTTACACTTAATATTTTAATTTTCTGGGCCGTAAGCTTTTTGGACGACGTCATTACACAAAAACTTTCATCGGCTAATTTTATCCCCTTTAGGGTAAAATTTTTACAAACATTGAATGTCGTATTTATTTATATCTAATCAAAAGTCTAAAAATTAAGTTTCAAGCTTCTATCTTTAAAAATTACGGAATTTCCGCACAAATATTACTTTTTCGCATTAAAAAGTAGCCTATGTCCTTTCTCAGGCTCTAGACTATCTCTGTACCAAATTTCATTTAAATCGGTTCAGTAAATTTTAGGCGAGATTGTGTAGCATACAGACAGAGTTACTTTCGAATTTATAATATTCCGCGAATTCATTTTCATCGATTTTCCCATGGGAATAAGATATTTTCCCGCAGTAAAAAGTAGCCTATGAGTTAATCGAGGGTGTCAGCTACCTCCATACCAAATTTTATTAAAATCACTCCAGCCGTTTAGACGTGAAGAAGTAACAAACGTACACACTCAGGCACTCACAAACTTTCGCCTTTATAATATTAGTGTGATCATGTTATAGATACAAAGATAGATGGCTAGATGTAGGCAATCTTTTTTCTGTGGACTAAGACCAAGACAAAGTACTTTTTGATGACAAATAATCGTAGAAACTGAACTGCCTCACTGCTTAATTGCATAGTACCTTATTAAAGGATTTCCCCAAAAAAATCGTATTATCCAAGTTGGTGCCAAATATTACCTTCAAGTTATTAAGATATTCGAGCAATAAAAGTTCGAGAGTTCGAGTTATATTAAGTAAAAATTATACGTATTTCTCGTAATTGATGCAATTTGATTCGGGTTATCAAAAATTCGACTTATCGACGTTCGAGTTCGACTGCAGTTTGAATTCATTGGGTTCGAAACAAAAGGCGGGTAATTAGGACCTACTGAAAGCGTTTTCATCGCCTGGTTTATAAAAAGCTATTGAATTAAAGTTGTCTTAAAATACTTCACTTTAAATGTGAAAAGGACTTTGTGGTCTTTTACAGCACATGGTATGGTACATGGGGTGTTGGTTCTGTCATAAGCCATGCAATTCCGTTATTTCAGACGTTTGGGGCAGAATCTTCATAGGTGATCAATTTAGCCATCACAAAAAACGGAATTTCATGGACACCTCATCAAAAAAGAATACAATTTTTGTATAAATTATGCTATTTGTTCTTTAATTATTTTATCATCAATTAGTGCAAATTCAACATAATAAATTAAAGGACTTATACTGTATCCAATACTCTACAGTTTTGTACTAGAGTATACATCAGGAAAACTTCCCCTAAATTGCATCCCCTAGTATCTAACTAACGGGAAACACGCAAAAAAAAAACTAGCAACAGCTTTTCGATTGGTTGACATTTTAATTGAACTATATATCTATAATAATATGTTGATGAGAACCATGCAAAAAATTCGAAACTGCAATCCACCCTCAGGCAGTTCTAATAAAATAATAATTATCAAAAACTTACTGTTCGACGATGTTGTTTCCAAAAATCCAAGTATCAAAAATGGCAGATTTTAGCAGATGTTAAGCTTTGGTCCCTTAGTTTGGCATCATTTAATACTGGTAGATAACCTGAAACAAAGAAATAATTCTTCTGCTATTACTTGCTCGAGAACTCAAAATTTCTAATGTTAGATAAGATTCAAAATATTCTATCATTACAAAAATCGTTATATTCATGTTCCGTTTTCTTACAAGATGAAGAACACCCTGTAAATAGATACATATGGGCTCCAACTGCCTATAGGTACCACATACAACAAAAATTCCCCCTTAGTCCATTTTTAATGATTCGTATAAAGATAAGTCATCTTATAGATAACTACCTACACAGATGTGTGCCGTAAAACAAAGAAAGCTCGTAATGCTGGGATTTCAAGGATTGCACTTTGTTTCCTTTTTTTTGTATGTCAGGCTAATTTATAACAAGTGGCAGTTTAACATTTAGTATCAGACTTTTTTGACCTTGTGCCCCAGTATTAACTTCTTCTTCTTCTTTGTATAAACCTGTTTACTGTTTACGTATAGGCAATAAAATGATCAGTTGGAGAATTTAAATTCATTTACATGCCATCTGATTAAAACGAATAATATGTACTTATGGTAGGTACACTAAGATTAATTAATTTCAGTTCGACATGTTACATGAACTGTATGTATAAATATATTTGTACAGGCATAAGGTACAAGATATTCAAATGGAATTATATGGAATTAAAAAAAATAGAACAATAAAACCCAAATAATTTAAATATAACACTACAGTTACAACTTAATGTCTTCAATGTAGAATTAAAGAACATTACTTAAAAAAATGAATAGGAAGATTTTTGAGGTCAACTTTTTTCTTTTTTATTTAGGACAAAACCCCTTCTTTAACTATTCGGATAAATTCCTTGCACAAACCAAGGGGGTTGGTTTGGGAATCCCTCCTTTATTTATACACCCCCAAAAATCCCCTCAAGAAAACCAGTTTCCTCCCATTCAACAGTGGAATCAAAATGTTTTGAGCAGTATCGAACCGACTATTCCAACCACATTTGATAAAAATCCTTGCTCCACGACTGTGTTCAACGATGAGCAAAAACCGACGGTGCCGATTCAAGGAAGACCAAGTGGAGAACTACTACCAGCAGTAAATGGCAAGTATTCTAAGGCTTACAATTTTAATTTGTTGGCTGTAATATACAGTATGGAGTTTTTTGTCTAAGGTTTCGTCAGTTTCTTTAAGAATGCAGAATGCTTCTGACTCACTGTACCGAAAGTTTTTGGGGTATCCTAACCAAAAATTGACGAAACGTTGGATAAACAGCTCCAAGAAAGGAGTAATCAATTCTAGGCCACGGTCATCACAAGTGTGTTTAGATTATGCATTCCTCTATTATTTCGCTTTGCATTTTTTGTTTTAATATGTAGTACTAACAATTTGCCCTTTTATGAAAAGGGTTATACAAATGTAATTTCCGTAAGGATGTTTATTAATAAAATGAAAATATCCTATTATTCCATTTTGGTGTAGTAATTATGTTTCACAAGAAGTGCACCCTCGAAATTTTAAATATGATATCACAGACAGACGAAAAAAAAAATGTAAATCAATTAAAGAGTTTCAGCATTTTTCTAAAAATAACCCGTACAGAAGATATGAATTTATAGACCAGCGTCGATAATTTTTGAAACCAAAAAAAATTATAGTAGGATGAAACCCATTAGAAAAGGAAGATTAATGTTTTTAAAAATATTATAATGAATAACGTAATCAATATAAAGTATGTGAATTCAATAGTACTATTTACATGTATATTTATATATTATGAGATTTTCTATGACATAAATGTAATTAGAATTTAATAAAACAACTTTTTTATTGAAAAAAATAGCAGCGGTCACACTTTTTAGATAAAATTCCCTTCGTTTTTTTGCATTTCCTGAAAGAACTTACCATAGTAATGTATATTTTTTTTCACACCATCAGAAAGTAGAAAAAGCCAACGAACGTTTTTAAAAAAGCAGATATTTTGACGTAAGAATTTTCGATTAAAAATTAGGGTGTTTTTTCGATATTAAGTAAAAATAATGTGAAAAAATAAATATTTCAAATCAAAAAAATTACAGCGTGTTTGGGACATAAATAGGTAAGTTTTCACCAAAATTTTTCGTAAAAGATAAAAATCAAAAACCCAAAAAGTTGGTTATTTGAATTTTTCACTCAAATTGTGAGGTTATGTGACAAAAGTGTAAATACAAAAGTTGTAGGCCTTTTTATTACCTACAACTTTGCCATTTAACTTTTTTTCATAAGACTTGTAGTTTTTCCGGAAATCAAGGAAAACTGTTTTTTACCCTTAAAAACTCACGACCTCAGATTGCCCGTAAATTATATTTCCTTTCATTTCTGTTATATTATTTTCCTTTTCCAATGGGTTTCATCGTACTATATTTTTTTTTCACTTTTTACTATTTTTGAAGGCTTCAGCACTGGTCTATTATTGTTTTGTTAGTTTTAAACAACCCTGTACAACAATTCACGAATACATTTTGTTTTCAGGTGGCTGTCTTCAAGCCAGAGGTGCATTTCCCACCAACATTTGTAACAAATACATAAATTGTTGGGATGGTTTCGCACAAGAGCAAACGTGCCCAGAAAATCTACTTTTCAATATTGCTGGATTCTGTGATTATCCTTCTAACGTTAATTGTCATGGAAGGACAGTGCAAGGTACCTACTTATACAACTATTATAAAAAAATATCAATAAACTCTTGGTATTGATCTACCTCATTTAGTCATTGATTTGGTTTTGTTCTTCGACAGTAGTACGTCTTGGTCTTTGCTTGACGTTGTTCTTACCAAATAGGTTCTTGTTTTTCCAAGACTTATCAAGACATTTTGTTTTTCAGATTTTCCAAAAGTATCAACAACACCCATTGATAACAACATTATCAACAATAATATTTTACCAAACTTCGTCCTTTCATACCCTTCTGTAGACCCTCCAAAGGAAAATAATGGCAACTATCAGTCAAACAATTTAAATTTACATGGAACAATATCAAACACGGGAAACACTTCTGAGATATACAGTCGTAAGGATTATTTATTTGAATATAATTAACTTGAATTGCTACAAAATAAGAAAACATTAAGATTCCACGTACATTTAAAGGCTAAATAAAACGCCTTTGTTTACATAGTTTCTCAAACATCACCCTTAAATTTCTACAAGTGTAATTTGCTTGAAAAAGTTACTGCTTAGCGAAATATTTGTTACAATTTAATAAAAACTTTTTTAATGTAACTTTTTAATAATCTTTTTTAGAAAGCAACGATTTGCAATTAAAATGTTTCCAACCCAGAGGTCAATTTCCGTCTGAACAATGTAACAAATACATCAACTGTTGGGACGGTATAGCTGCGGAGGAAGAATGTCCTAAGGGACTACTTTTTTCCCTTAAAGGGTACTGCGATTATCCCAGCAACGTCAACTGTGGTTCGAGGACATTTCCAAGTGAGTAAATATAATTAAAATAAACACCTAATTATTTACCTAATTAGTGTGTATATTGAACAATTGAAATTTTCAGATATTCCTTATCAATCAACTGAATGTCCTACATTGGATGGAGCTTTCAGAGACAAGACGAATTGCAAGAAATATTTTATATGTTCGTTAAATACTGTCGTTGCAAGATACGAATGTCCTGAAGGACTATTTTTTAATGAGGTATGAAACACTCATTATAGGGTTGTTTGCTCAAAAATTGGTCGACCATGCACCTTCACTTCTTTACTTTTATCCTAAGTCTATCCTTTCATTTCCCGAAATGTACTACAAAATCTAATATTCTTAACCACATGCAAACAGCAATCTAATCAATCAATAATATGCTTCTCTTTGTTCCTGTTTCTATTTCTAATACCATACGTCTTTAATCAGCCCTTTGTATCTCAAAGATGTACGTAAGATATTTCAAAATCTCAGGATTCGTTAAAAAAATATTGTGAAATACTTCTACCATCCTCCCGTAACTCCTTGACTGATATTTATACTTTTTTAGGTTAATCTATAACTGCCAAATCTGTTTAAAGTAAATGACTTTTCTTAAATATTAATTTCTATTTATATTTGGAATATTTTAAAACTTATTTTGTATTTAAAATATGTACTTCAGTCTATTTAAAGTTTAATTGTAATCCTTGTTTCAGGTTATTGGTGTTTGCGATTATCCAGCAAATGTCCGATGTGAAATTAGATTCTAATATATTAGCATCTCTTCTAATGATAGTACGTAATCTAAATCTACTATTAATTAATGAAAAAATAAGTGAACACTTGCATAACATAAATATTTTCTATTACTACGTATGTAAGTAAATGTAACAATAAATTTAAACACCGAAAGGTATTTTTATTTAATTCAAGTTAAATTAATTTATATTCAATATGGGAAAACTGGTGGAGGAATGGGCCTCTTCATGGTATAATTTGTTGTTTTTCCCTTATCCAACTAATATTCAATGTATAAATTAAGTTTTAATTCGCTATTTAGTAAAAATGTAATTGTTTAATGGTTATAAAAAAAACAATTAATTTATGAAATGAAAAACAAAATATTCATTGACATCAAACAGATTTCTCGAAAGAATGAACACTTTCACACCGAAAATATAAGTAGATTAAGACAGAATCCTCTGTTACAGTGTCCACACTACACACAAGATGTAGCAAGCTGTTGAATTAGATAAATAAATACCTAACCATTTTTAATTTACAAATACGTTTTAAATAATACTTAAAGAATTATTTAAATGTTCCTATGTTTCTTAAGTGTACTAAATCAAGACTGAACGTGCTAGACCAAGACCAAGACCAAGAATACTAAAGGGGCGAATGCTTATAAGTCTTGGCTTTGATTTTGAATGTGTCGTTACTAAACCAAAAGAAGTTCCGAATTTATGAACTTTAAGAAACTTCGGAAAAAATATAAAATAGAAAAGACGATAGACGCAGTAAAGAAAGCAAACTTATAAGAGTTTCAGACTACAGTCCCCCCAAAACTTTCAGGTCAAAAGATTGGAAACGAGGATGAGGTATAAACAAAGAAAATAAGTGAACAGTGAGAAAGGAAACGGAAAAAGAAGCTTATGACAATGAGAGGCAGTTGGAAGCATTTTATAAACAGAAGCAGGAGTGATTTAGACAAAATTACTGTTCACAAATAGTTAGAGATGTTTAGTGTTCTAGTTTATAAGCGAGGAAATACTGAAAAACATAGGTGTAGAGTCAGCAAAAGAAAAGAAAAAAATATATGATGATGAGACATCTTCTGATATATAAAGGGGTAGCTGGAGGTATACTAGGAACAGAAAGAGTAGTAAAAAAACACCGGGAGAAGATTTAGACAAGATTACTGTTCGTAAATAGTTAGAGATGTTTGGTGTTCTAGTTTGAGAAAAGTCAGTAAAAACAAAGGAAAAAATATATGATGATAAGACATCGTCTGAAACCTCAAGGGGTAGTTGGAGGTATATCAGGAGCAGAAACAGAAGTAAAAGGAAACAGGGGAAAATTTAGTCAAATAGTTGAAGATATAAAATGTTCCAATTCTTCGGAAATGTGAACATTTGCATATCAGGATAACAAGGAGTAGAGCGGTGGACCACCTTGTCATCATGACGAGTAATTAATCCATTAAAAAATGCAATATCCTATCGCTCTGATGATCTAAACTGATCTAATTTATTTAGTACAGCATGTTCTGATGACAGATCTAAAGTACTTAGTCAACCTTTATCAGGAAATACAATAATATCTTACAAGTTAGTCTGAGAAGGTCGCAATGCACGATTAACTTTGACCGTTTGAGGTTCCAGAAAGGAGCGCATTGTGAAATTCCACAAGTATAACTTACAAAATACCTATCTACATAAAAAGTGGTTATAACTGCATTGTCTTTCTTCGTTTACATATTCGATTAATACTCGTAGGTAATGCCGAAGAAGTGAAAGAAAATTTGTAACGGTGTATAATACATCGTACGAAGGAAAGACAAAACAAAAAGAACAGTAAGTATTCGAAGACATAGTGTCTCTCAAGGTCCCTTGGCGAGATCATCGTTTCTCCTCCGTCTCGGTGCGACCTCATAAAATTCTCTCCGTGCCCGTTAAAATTATATTCTAAAATATTCTTGTCAATTCACTTTCACTGAACACACCCAGCGACAACCAACGACGACGACGACGTTTGTGTAATTCTCCAAGCTGAACGGAGTTCTTTGAGGCTTAAACGTTCCGTTCCGCGATTGGTAACGAGTGCGGAATGCGTTTAAATACGTATGTGTGTGTATATTTAATACACATAATAGATAATAGTCACTGACGCATTTACCTTCATCTTATTCCGGTATTCAAGCAAAACCTTTATACATAAAAGTTATTGATTGCTCTTGTACTGACGCATTTTACTTTTCTATTAAGAGCAGCAGAATTATTGGAAAATATCAAATTATTATTTTTTTTACAAATATGTAATGTTTTGTTTTAGAGTTTTAGTTATTACCTGACTTGTAGAAAATTGGAGAAAAGCATTAATAATTATTATCATCACAAGGTCCTCACTCAGTCCAAATCCGAAGATTAGATGATTACACACCTGCTCTACCATCCACAGCAAATATTCCTATTAATCTCGAAAATTAGAACACCCTAAATCAGAAAAAGTAGTCTTGGTCTTTCAATTTCGTCTTAAACTGTCTTGATCTGGTACATTTAGCATGACCAGCATCAAGACCAAGATTCAGATATGCTTGCAAGATCAAGACCAAGACCTAATGCGCTAGACCAAGACCAAGACTACATTAGATTTGTCTCGGTTTTGCGTTTGCTAATATCTTAGAAGATGTTCTACCATCCCATTTTTCCTCTTCCTTGTTAGGATCATCATCATCAGAGATCCTCACATCTCCACTTCTTCCTAAGCTGAGCAAATTTTTGTCTACTCTTCCAAAATTAAAACGTCTCAATTTAGCGATGAGGAACACTAGTCTTGGTCTTTTAATTTTGTCTTGGCCTGCTACTTTTAGCATGACCACCTCCAAGACCAAGATTCAGATATGCTTGCAAGATCAAGACCAAGACCAAATGTGCTAGACCAAGACCAAGACTACATTAGATTTGTCTCGGTTTTGCGTTTGCTAATATCTTAGAAGGTGTTCTACCACTCCATTTTTCCTCTTCCTTGTTAGGATCATCATCATCAGAGATCCTCACATCTCCACTTCTTCCTAAGCTGAGCAAATTTTTGTCTACTTTTCGAAAATTAAAACGTCTCAATTTAGCGATGAGGAACACTAGTCTTGGTCTTTAAATTTTGTCTTGGCCTGCTACTTTTAGCATGACCAGCATCAAGACCAAGATTCAGATATGCTTGCAAGATCAAGACCAAGACCAAATGTGCTAGACCAATACCAAGACTATATTATATTTGTCTCGGTCTTGCGTTTGCTCATATCTTAGAAGGTGTTCTACCATCCCATTTTTCCTCTTCCTTGTTAGGATCATCATCATCAGAGATCCTCACATCTCCACTTCTTCCTAAGCTGAGCAAATTTTTGTCTACTTTTCGGAAATTAAAACGTCTCAATTTAGCGATGAGGAAAACTAGTCTTGGTCTTTTAATTTTGTCTTGGCCTGCTACTTTTAACATCACCACCTCCAAGACCACAATTCAGATATGCTTGCAAGATCAAGACCAAGACCAAATGTGCTAGACCAATATACCAAGACTATATTAGATTTGTCTCGGTTTTGCGTTTGCTCATATCTTAGAAAGTGTTCTACCATCCCATTTTTACCTCTTCCTTGTTAGGTTCATCATCATCAGAGATCCTCACATCTCCACTTCTTCCTAAGCTGAGCAATTTTTTGTGTATTTCTTGAAAGTCAAAACATCCCAATTCAGCGATGAGCAAAACTAGTCTTGGTCGTTCAATTTTGTCTCAAACTGTCTTGGCCTGTTACTTTTAGCATGACCAGCATCAAGACCAAGATTCAGATATGCTTGCAAGATCAAGACAAAGACCTAATGTGCTAGATCAATACCAAGACTATATTAGTTTTGTCTTGGTTTTGCGTTTGCTCATATCTTAGGAGATGTTTTACCATCCCATTTTTCCTCTTTCTTGTTAGGATCATCATCATCAGAGATCCTCACATCTCCACTTCTTCCTAAGCTGAGCAATTTTTTGTGTATTTCTTGAAAGTCAAAACATCCCAATTCAGCGATGAGCAAAACTAGTCTTGGTCTTTCAATTTTGTCTTAAACTGTCTTAGCCTGTTACTTTTAGCATGGCCACCTCAAAGACCACAATTCAGATATACTTGCAAGATCAAGACCAAGACCAAATGTGCTAGACCAAGACCAAGACTATATTAGATTTGTGTTGGTTTTGCGTTTGCTCATATCTTAGAAGGTGTTCTACCATTCCATTTTTCCTCTTCCTTGTTAGGATCATCATCATCAGAGATCCTCACATCTGCACTTCTTCCTTAGTTGAGCAAATGTTTGTATATTTCTTAAAAATTAAAATATCTCAATTCAGCGATGAGTAATAGCAGTTTGGTCTTTAAATTTTCAAAAATAACCGTTTATTTTCATTTTATTATGTCACAGCATATCATTCCAGATATACAAAAGCTTGTTGTTTCAATTTGTCTCATATTTATCGTCACATCCCTTATACTACTAGTATTTTTTAAAAACGATTTTTGTTTAGATACCTTACAATAAATAAAAGTGTATTCATTAAAAGTCAATTAATGTAGCTACTGATTATTTAGTGTATATGTACTTTAAGTGTAGCCTTATAATTCCCTTGGCTGTTTCAAGACACAAAAGAGAATGTAAAGATTATAAAGATATAACAGTAAATAATTTGTTTTCTTTTATGGTATTTTAAATATATTGTATCTATACCATTACGTACATCGTTCAACTGATTTACTAGGATTAGGATTAGACTAATAACTTTACAAAATTAATGTAACATATTTTTCATTATCAGTAACGGGATGTCCATAAATAGATTTATGTATACATACAGTGGGTCACAAATTCTATTCTTCCAAAAAGGTATACTTAAAAATAGTACAAAACTGCATTATCAATTGGTACATGAATTAAGTAATAACTTTTCTAAAAGCATAGAGGATAGGTGATCAATTTTCCTCCCCCTCCCTAAAGGTAGTTCATTCAATATAATGGAAATGTTTCAATAATCAGTTCCTAAAATAACACCAGAAAAAAGTTTTTTATTGAGATATTCTAAAAATAAATTTGAATCGGTTCAGTTTCTTCAAATTATTTTATTAAACAATTAAAAGGGCAAAGAAGAAAGGAAGTGATTTTATTAAACAACTGAAGGAGCAAAAAAGAAAGATAACCTTTACGTAAATTTTTCCTTCGAGATTGGTTTTTTGACATTATTACAGAAACGTATAAATGGGGTGTCTTTTAAATAAAGTTATACGGGATGTCTCTGAGTAAAGTTTCAGGGATGTCAAACTCTGACTAATTAAATCTTGCTAAATTCGAGTATCACATTCACTTTGATACAATTTCAACTTTTAATCACAATTTCTTTTTTATTTTAGATGCTATTGGAAAAATAATGAATTAAGTCGAGAAAATACTTTTGTCACTAATACTGATTACTCCTAATCTTGGGCATATCGCGGAAGGAAGGAATATTTTTAATATTCAGTTATTATGGGCATTTAAAAATATTCGTGCTCCAGATACTTGAAAATTTCGAGTTCATGTATACAGGAATAAAAGGAGTTTGGCAATTTTCAATTTTTCATTTGTTTTCAGAAATACTCCCCCTTCTCTATTCATCTTATGATTTTTGGTTTCTTTTTTTGAGGATCCTTCTTCTAATTGTAGACATCGAATTTGTAACAGTCTATAGGTACATTTTGAAACGTTATCGTTAATATTCTTTTTTGTACACTTATACCCAATCGACACGATATTCGACTATTGCCACATAACAGAGTAGCCGTATGAGCCCTCCTTGTTCTTAATATATTTATTACTTAGTCAGAACCCGTTATAAAATTATATAAGCGAAAGTATCTACCTATATACATAATAAGAAAGGTGATGAACGCCAACAAGTCATTAGATAACATGTATCGGAAAATATTTTAAGTAGATAATAATTAGAATACAGTCGAATATTCAACGAACCTATGCCATGAGTAATGGTACGTATCAAGGTTTCAAAACAGTTATGGAATTAATAATTAATTTATTTCTCCACAGTTATTGGGAAGGTACCTACCTAAATTTCATAATAAATGAAACGAAATGTTTTAGAGAGTTTAAAAGGAAATGCAAGAATACAAGAATGCATCTGTTAAAAATAAACGTCAAAATATTTCAATTGCCACTATAATTTCACGTGGAATCATAAATTGATGTTGTTTCTCAAGGAAAATTTTATTGAGTCAATAGATTTTTTGAATTGTACATAAAGTTTACTGGTTTGAATTAGAAATGACACTGGGACTATCTGGCCATAAACTTTAAGTATTTTCAATCATTCAAAAGAAAAATATTGAAATTTTCTTCAATATTTTTGAGCTACAAGAATTAAATGGTAACAAAAACTAACAACAGGTCTTAACGTTTTTGAGATTATTTAGTTCAATATTAAATTCGGAATTCTGTACGCCTAAAGGCTTAAGTGCACGTACTATGCTGAGTAGTTTCTCGATTTATTGGACGAATACAAATGATATCACGTCTTATCACGATGGTCGATTATGTCACCGTCCGTTGTAAGGAAGAAGAATTAATACATATAACCACGAAGGAGTATGTACAGAAAATTACACATTTAGTTTCTTATTTGAATCGAAAAAAAAAAATCAAAAAACATGGTACAAAAAGTAGGAGTTTGTAGCATTTGAAATGAGACGTTGTATATGTAGATATAAGAGTACTGTGATGAAAGAGGGATTGAAAAAAAATAGCAAAACAGTGAGCTATCTAAAATGTGTTTTCGGACACTTCTGAAGATTGTAACGATGATGATGGAAAGAGAATGGGGTTGTGAACACTGAGAATAAAGAGGGAAACCTAGAGGGAAAATTTAGAAAGGAGATAATAAAAACTAGAACCCAAAAGACAGGCAGAAATGATAGGAAAGGGATCTTTGAACGTAGAACCTTATGAAGATGTGACTGATAATAGTCACTTAGTCTGATAGTAACCAAAAACTTTATTTAATGAAGACTGAATATTAGGTATTGGAAAAAGTAAAAAACTGTGAGATTCCTGAAAATAAATAAACAAAAAGAAGAGGGTTAAAAACACAAACAAGATTAAAGGGGGAGGGGGAGAAAACACAGTTAGCAAATGAGTAATTAAAGATGTGGAACGTTTTTGTGTTCAAAAGGATTGAGTCAGGATACGGGGGATGTTTTCGAACTAGGAGTTTTAGTATGAAAATAATGATGACGATGATAATGCTGATACATGATGAAGCTTGACTGATAGTAAAAGTTTGTTCAACTTTAGTTTGATAAGGGTTTGATATTAGAAGCAAAAATAAAAGTTACAGGACACTTGCTAGAGCTTACAAAACAAAGCAAAAGAAATAGCTAGTAAATGGGTAATTAGAGATTGGGAAGCTTTCGTTTTCAGGAAATGTGAAGAATGGTCCAGGATAAAATAGAATGTTTTCGAACTTAAGTCATATGAGGAAAATTATGACGACGAAGTTGACTGATAGTAAAAATGTAAGGGCAATTTTTAAACAGGGTCTGGTATTGGGGGCGTAGGTGAGTTGGGAACCGAATACAGGTAGTCTTTCAAAATATCTTCGAACGGGAGAATTAACCACTCCCTACAGCGCTGCAAGTAATTATTGTATTATGTATAGATGTGTAATGTGTACATATGTATTTGACGAAATATAATAAATTGACTCTACATGTTTTGTTTACTTACGATTGAAAACGCAAAAACAAAATTTGGATATTTTAATTATCCTACAATAATAACAACAACTATATAAAGTGTGCCTCCCGCGGTGGAGCTCCCGGTGCCCAATTCGAAGGTAACCTTAAATGGACCTCTGCTGGAATGCGATATTTGGCAGGCAAAAGTGCCCAACTCACTAATACCCGGTATTGGGCTTCGTTGTCCGTTATCGACAATTGGCCTTCGTAGTTTCATCGAGTTCATGAATGATGGAACTTTTTAAACAAAGTTTCGCATATTTCATTAATTGGAATCCTCAGGAGAAGCATTAAGGAGTAAAGATATGGAAACATCTCTGCGGATATTATGAGATTGAAAAATCCAGCTCCAGTCATGTTATTTGAAGATCGCAACCAACAAAACGTTGTATAACACATTTCCATTCACGGGCTCAGCCCAGAAATACTTTAAGACTATTAGAATAATTATGAAATCTCTATTAGCAAAACTTTTTGTATAAAGTCTGCCTAAAAATAATGTTTTATTAATTCGCCTTATGTAACAACTACAACATTTTATTAGTATACAAGTTCGTTAACAAGTTCGACGATCCTATTCATCCATTGCATTAGCCAATTTCGATTGACATAATAATACGAGTAGGTACATATTTGTACCACGTAGACGTACCGATGCAGTGGTAGGCACATAAAATAGTACATGCACAACAATTATATAGGTACGTATGTGTGTACCTATAGTAGTAAATAATTCAAGATAGACTCACGTAAGTTTTGCAACTGCGTACGCTCATTCTTTTTTTTTTTATCCATATCGTTAACGCTATTATATGGTAATTGTTTTCGTCGACTTGATGCTGACGACGTGCATTTTAGTAATATAGCAAAAATCGTTGCACAAAGCAATCGTCACTTTCACAGACAGCAAGAGACCGTCTCGTGTTGCGTTGGTGGCTGTCCCACAAAATAAGAAACGTTACAGGCAACATATTTTATACATATACTAGTAGCAATACCCGGCGTTGCCCGGGTAAGAATATATTACACGTTTGATGGAATATTCTAGAATATTCGCGAATTTATAATTAACCAGAACATCCCACAATGATTCAAAACATTTTCTAACTTTTTTTAACATTCTGAAACATTCTTGAATGATCTTCAAGATTCTGGAACATTCTTGGACATTGCCAAATCATTCTGAAATGTTATAATAAAATATTATTTTACTTTTTAGAACATATTTGAACTCCCTGTAACATTCTAAAAAAATCTGCTTCATTCTCATCCTCACTCCGTGTCGTTTCCTGGATGAGTAGTGACATCAGTAGACGCCTGGCGGGGATGACTAATCGATTGATAATAATTGATCAGTTATCGACCACTGAGAGTTGAAGATTATTACAGTACTAATATCGCTATTAAAAAATGGGGGTTGGTGGTAGAAGGATAAAAATTACAGGCTATATGTATTTTTAATGTCACATTATAAAAAAAATTGTCAAAAAATTAAAAAGTTAGGGGTGGACAACCCTTATAACTTAGGGGTATTAAAAATAGGTAGTAGCCGATTCTCAGACCTACTGAATATGCATATAAAATTTCACAAAAAACCGGTCAAGCCGTTTTGGAGGAGTATGGTAACTAACATTGGGACACGAGAATTTTATATATTCAATATTATATATAGATAGACTTAATTATCGTACAAATTAATCTTCATTGAAAGTAGATTTGAAAAATTTGATAAATCAGATATATGGACAGTATTAGATCAGAGAATTATTGGTAATTATGTGTGTAAGTAAAAGGTGTAATAGTTTTCAGAAACAACTCAATAATAGTCTATAGAGTTGGGGGAGAGTGAGCGTTTATTTGATACCCACCCTTAATAGATTATGATGATCATTTTCTCATTAATTATTATTGTTAAAAGATTAATAATTGCCAACTGTCATACCTAAAAAAATTGCTCTTAGGGAGTGAAAAGTTATTTTTACAAAAATCGAAATTAATTATGGAATAAACATATAGGTATTGTTGTAATAATGAGAGCACCTGTCGTGAAAATGATTTAGCAAATAGTCAAGTACCATTATCCAAACAAATAAATAAATAATAAAAAGCTTTCTCTAGCAGTCTGGTGGGTATCATCATAATAAATATTATCCATCTATTAGACGTTACCAGGTTATTGTGATTCACCTTTAAACGCACCTTATGTAACACTTACATACTACAACATGTATAACAGACGACCTTTCGCTTTCGGTTAGCCTAGGCGCTCTTATAAAACTTGCCATCCAAAAGGAACTAACTTTATACAACTTGGATGAACTTTAGAAAGAAGATGACTATTAATGCTGTAGGTATACATCTAATTGTACCGAATAGGCTTTGGTTACAAAATAAAGTTTCCATAAACTGCATTTGGCTATCTATGGACTTCTTTATGGACTGTGATGAAAATATTTAAACCCACCAAAAATTTACATTAACATTAATCGCTTATTAAAAGTATTGATTAACTTTTTAACCAAATAAATTACTAGCGGAGCAAATATCAGCGAATATGGGCATTGGGTGCGAACACAAGTTTCTTATCATCACGAACCGCCACTGCTTAGAGCACGTGCCCAATGAATATGGTACACTTCAACAATTTATTAAATATACACTCAATCAGATAATTAACTCAAGACAAATTAGTATTAGATACATGATGGTATAGGCTAATTATAATTTAAATTAATTTTTAAATCAACTTGTAATTTGATGGTCGAAATATTAAATTCTATTGAAATGTCACAAGCCCGAGAAATGCATCATTAACATTTACAGAAGATAATAACCTTTTTTGTGTAACACATACCTACATATTAAACATGTTTTATAATATAGATAATAAAAACAAGGAAATGTTTTTTTATAAAATTAATTACCTGGTAAGTAGTAGGTTATGTAATTTATGGCGCCTTTTACGAAATTAATTTGCACGTTATGATAAATTTCTTTGAGATTAGTTTGCTATCCTTTAAGATAAAAATATCACGATGAGCTTTCATTTCCAATAAAGATCGTTCGTTACACAACGAAAATGTTTACTAGTTTGTTTGATATTTTAAGTTGAATTTATATGAGAAAATTTAAATTTAAATCTACACACAACACACATACGCACACGTTTAGGCATACAGGTTACCATAAAATTAAAATTTCAAATTTTCTTGGAATTTTCTACGAGTTACGTAGGTATATCAATTATAAAAAAGCGAAACAATTAAGGAAACAAAAAAATCAAACCAAACTTTACTATAATATACTTCATTGACACGATTCCTTTTGCTCCTATTTTAGATTAATAAATTTATTTCTAGTTTATAGTAGCACGAAAAATTCAAAAGGAAGGCACCTAATATATATTGAGCAGGTGCAAAAGACGTACCTATCTAATATAGTTATTACCGTAACAATTCGTACATAATTGTAGTCGGCTGAATCATTGTTCGCAATAAGTTATGTGGACCTTATACAAATACTTCTACATACATTCACAAGCTTTTCTTGTGATAATGTTTCCAGGTGCCATCGACGTAATAAATTTAAATCAGATAGGTAACCGAAAAGGACATCACTCCTGACGTCGTGACTTCCTCATCCTCGAACAGAGACAGCGTATTATGCAGGTAATGTGACCTACGGTTGTCTGTAGGTATGTGAACTGGGGGTAGGGTCAGGTAGGGTAATTGCGAACGATTTTGGAAGTTTGACTTTTGAAGCTCTATGTATCTTAGATGAAGATTAAGTTTAGGCGACTAGGTATATTATTAATTTAGGTCCTTGTTTGGTTTTAAGTTAATTTCTGTTATTAAATATGCAAATTCGGATTTTTTGCAAAAAAGCTTAAGTTTACAATTACTCCTTCATTTATTAAAGCAGTCGAAAACTTAGGGGTAAATGTGAACAATCATCTTGTTTGTACTGACTTTATAAAGGTTTTTAATGGGGCAAAAGTGAACAATTCGCTTTCAAATGTGAATTCCAATGAAAATTATATTTATAAAGCCGTGTTTACAATTACCCCAAAAATTATATATTATTCAGAAACATTTTCACTGTTTAACATAAAATATTGTGACACTCTTTCTCTGCTGTTTATTGCGCTAAAAACATCACAGTCTATAATTCCCATTACTTGGAATAATCACGTAATATTTCATAGAAATAAAAAGCCTGTTTACAATTACCCGCTTTTACAATTACCCCACCTGACCCTACTTACTGACAATGTGTGTATGTATATTTTTAATACTTAAATTGTGTGTATGTATTCTTAAAATACCTAGAATATGTGTATGTTTCGACAAAATTGTGGGTGCGTGACGTCTGGAACCCTCAAATAGTCGAAAAATACAAGTACACATAACGATCAAAGTCGCTGGTAAAAGAATAAAAACACTTGTATATGATTTTCACAAATTATTTATTAAATTAGCAAAATGTTTCGCCTTAACTTAGGCTTCTTCAGGCTATTGAGTATTTACTACTGCAGTACTACATGTTGCTAAATTAATGAATAATTTGTGAAAATCATATACAAGTGTTTTTATTGTTTAATTATGGACTTTCATCAAGTAAAGGTTGAAACTATTCAATCGCTGGTAAAACGCTGTACAACTTATTTATTTTATATATAATAAGAAGGTATTATCGATAAAACGCATCTCTAAAATCTTTTTCGGTTTGCGGCTCCCTAAATAATCGGATTTTTCCGCGGCGCCCGTAATACATGAGATTTTTCTAAATTTCTGACTTGAAAAATTGGAAAACTTTCGTTTTCAAAAGCGATTAACCATTTGACAACAAAAAATTGTAAACCGACACTTACTATTTCTTTAATTTTGTCAGCATACACGATTGTTGGCGCAAAAATTCGACAATTGGAAATTCCAAGAAAATTGTCGAATTTTTTAATTGAATAGGTCGCGGCGCCCTTATGACGTCTGCACACTTTGATAATTACTGGGTTAACGAATGAAGTACATATAGACCTATTTATTTTCTATGTAACGTTACTTTCCATCTTCAGTGAATGGGAATGTGTATTAAGTGTATCTTTAGAAACTGAACGCATGGTAGGTATGTTGACTGTTATTGATGGGTACTACACGTATACCTACTGATAAGGAAATAAATTAAAAGAAAAAAACTCTTTTTAAAAAAAGCTTTATATGATCTAAAAAAAATTTAACTATCAACTTATAACCTCTTAATACACAATTTATATGATCATAAAAGCTTGTCGCGAGGTTTGCTGAAATTAAAAAAAAATTAAACTTAGCAGATTAAGTTACTCAATTAAATAGGTACTAATAGTTTATTTACACAAGTAAATCGCGCGACAAGCTTTTATGATCATATAAATTGTGTATAATGAGGTTATAAGTTGATAGTTAAAATTTTAAAGGAAAATTTTATTTTCTTCTTTTTAGAGCATATATATGGTAAATAAAAGCTTTTTTTAAAAAGGGTCTTTTGCTTTTAATTAATTTTTTACTTTTTAGTTATCGCTGGCTAGGTTTCTGAGTCTGTTCATCTCATTGAACGCATTATTGTTTGATTTTGGAGGTGTCCTTCTAGACAGGTTGGAGACCAATGCTGATGACGCCCATCTCGCTAAATCACACAAGTCAAAGTTAATCAACCGATGTTACAGAATCAAAAAATTCTACCTCATGAACAATCGAGGTCTCTACACCAAATTTCAGGTGGATTAGAGCAACGGAGCTTATAATCACCATCTTTTTTTTTAACCTGCCTTTTTATTCTCAGCGATCTCTCATTTAATACCCATACTATAAGAAAGCATAATAAACTCTAAAAGTCCGCCATATTGGATTAAGAGTAATGTCAGAATATTTTTCTAATTATTCTCGACAAGCCCTTTCATTTGATACCCATATTGTAGAAATGCATTAAAAGTAACTATTCCGCCATCTTGGATAGTCCGCCATATTGGATTTAGAATGACGTCACACAGCTTATCGTATATATTGTCATCCAAACTAAACGTGTATACAAAATTTCAGCTCAATAGGTTGAAGATATCTGCTTAAAAATTGAGTAGCAAGATTCCACCCGAACAAACATACATTGCAAGTTAAATAAAAGCTTTTAAAAAACTAAGTTACCGAGTAACAACACATCGACGACGATTACAACGCGGAGCTAGAGACAATTTATTGTACGTATAGCTATTAATAACGCCTATTCTCCTAGTATACGTAGTAGACAATATATTGAATAAATAATTAAAACAAAAAATTATCAATTGTATTTACCCTTTGAATAAAAATAAATTTAACAAATTTAATTGTTTTACATATTCAGGAAATATATCCAATAAAGTAGGAAAAACCATAAAATGTATTAATAATTGTTTGATGGCATTGAAAACTAGTAATAGTTTAGGTAGGTTTATTCTAAATAATAAATGTAATACACCGAAAGAAGCCAAATCTGGTGTTTATCTACTAAGTTGCAGAAACTGTGAGAAAGTCTATGTAGAACAGACAGGTAGGGCCTTTAACACTAGCATTCTCGAACACCACAAATGTTTTGTTAATAAAAAAACAGAGTCTACATACTCTGAACATCTAATTAAATGTAACCATAATTTTAATAGACTTTAAGATTTTACATTTACATAATTAAGGCATAAAGTTAAACCTTTTTAAACAATTGGAAATTAATAGATATAGAAAACAATATTATTCTTAACGACCAATTAGATATTTCGAATTCTCCACTGTTAAAATTGAATTTCAAGATGCCCCCTAACACATATTGATTTTTTAAAGGTATAAATACCGTTATAAAGGGTGTAGTTTGTTAAATATTCACCTGAAGAAGCTATAGTATAGCGAAACAGCTGTAGTGTTACAGATAAACTTTTTCTTGAAACTTTTCACGTTTTCTATCTTATTTTATTAACACATCCAAAAGTATTCCGCTGCTTTACTTTATGAACGAAACGTCCTACACATTAACAGGCTAAGATTTTACGAGACTATAGATTTAATTTTCAAGAAATCTGATCTTGGTCTTGTCTTAGTTCAAAGCAAGAGTATCGAAATAAAAGCCACGATCAAGACTTTTGCATTGATAAAAGAAATTTGGCTCCCAAATATCAAAAACTCGCTGCATTCAGGTTTTAACCTAACCTTACCCAACCTAAAATAATTATTATATACATACGAAACACAGCAACAAAATTGATGTTTAGTTTACCATTAAACTAAAATATTAATGTTGTTATAAAACCAAGAACACGCAAATTTAAAATTGACATTTTAAACGAGGACCGTTTTATTACCTACACGACATAAATCACGCCAGAAACAAATGTGCAAATTTAAAATTTATCAATCGAATTCCAAATAAGCATAATATTTTTATAAAAACTGTCTATTATATTATAAGTAATAGTGAGCAATAAATCGTGTCGCATCGAGGGGGACAATGAGACCTTTGGATTGTGGGACTTTACAAAATGGTGCGGTAGGTTTACCAGCAGAGGTGAAAGTTCCAAATTATTTTAGACATCTTAAGGCTGTCTCAGTTTCATGAACGAAACGAAATGTCATATTTTTTGAAGATGCGAAACTTTTAATAATGCCTTAACACTTTATGTAATTTATGACATTAAAACATGTCATATTTTAGTATATGTATGT
Organism: Agrilus mali; assembly: GCA_029378335.1. Lineage (NCBI taxonomy): Eukaryota > Metazoa > Arthropoda > Insecta > Coleoptera > Buprestidae > Agrilus > Agrilus mali. Next base: position 7,559,710 of record CM055663.1, on the reverse strand, counting down.
ATGTACATAATGTAATGTCAATATTAGAAAAAATATAAGAATATAATTTTTTTAACACTTCGACCTTTCCATGAGAAAAATCTATTATTATTCTTGATCCATTAATTGTTTTTAAATTAATAGTTACATATATACTTGATTTGTAAAACTGTTATGTACCTAATTTTGTCTTTTTACTAGGGTGGCAAAATGTGTCAAGGGTCTAAAGTGTAAGGGGAGCTTAGGGAATTCTAAAATATCTAACAATGAATTGTACGCTTCTTGAATTTTTTTTAAATATTTTATTTCAAAATTCTATAGGTACCTAGTGGCAAGAGAATGGCCGAGGTGGCTACTGGAATTGTCTTGATTTTCTCTATTTTCAAATTTCAGGACCAAAATATTATCTTCCTAGGCTATAGTTTTAAATACTAATTACATTTATATTAACACTGTTTCCATAAATGATTAAAGTTAAGGTTTTTATAGCGGGCACAATAGTATAAAGAGGTATAATTTATTAAGATTTTTTTGAAGGTCTTAAATGCATATCTTTCTGTTAATCTTTCTAAAATCTGTAAAGTTTATTAACCTTTTAATGACGCTATGCAGACTTTTAAACAACGACATTCCATTTGCCTCTGGCATCCAGAGTTCAAGAAAGTTCAAACAAATAATTTAACGCGAATTTTTCGGGGTTTTGCACAAATTAACCGCAAGGAGCTAGCTTGATTTTTTTATTATATATTTTTGCAGGATTATTCTTTGTATTTAAATATACAAAAAGACATGTTTTATTTATAAGATGCATTTTTGCACAATTTCCTATTCACTCAAATGTTCATAATCAAGTTTTTTGGTTTTCAATAAAAATAATGTTTGTTTGTATGGTGTATTTCCATCGGTTCCAAAGTAATCGTTTTATTAATAAATTTTGAAGGCTTCTTTCACTTATTTTTTGTAATTCAATATTTAACTTCCTCCATTTTAAATAAATGGTAAAAAAACACGGTTAATTTTCACAAATTTAATTATCAACCTCGACAATATCTATTATTTCGACGAAATTTGTCATTATCAAGAGTACAACAATTTATACTAAAGTTTATAATAAGATCTATTCTAATTTATATCTGGTTTTGGGTTTTCCCTAAATTACACAAGAGAAGGGGTGTATTGTTGCTATACAATTCCGTTTGTAAATTTACAATGTTTTGTTTATTTACAATCGCTTTTCTTATTTCTAGGTTTTTTAAAAGAACTAATTTCTTACTTTTCTGTAGAATATGTAATATGGCTGTGTTATCTACATCTATGTATGATTACAATTTAAGGCATGTTCTGACATCCCTGTATAATTATTTTTATACATAATGTTATATAAGTGTTCATTTAAACGTGTTTTAACAGCTCTACCACATTGTCCAATATAAAAGGCATCGCGTTGTTTACAAAAAATTTTGTATATGCCGCTATTATCAATAATATCTGATTTTTGTTTATTAATTACGAGAAGCTTGTCTAAAGATTTTTGTTCAAAATAACTGGTTGGATACCGTGTTTTTTCAATTTTGATTTAATTTTTAGACTTGTTAAGGGTACATATTGTAATGAATGAAAAATATGTTCTGGTTTTTGGCTTTTTACATTGTATAAAGTTTGTCGGGCGTTTTGTGTTAGTTTTTGTTTGATTAAGTGATCTACTAATTCAGTGTGATATCCATTGTTTCGTGCGATCTGTTTATTAGTATTAACTTAACTATTAACTAAAATGAAATCCTTATGACTGATTGTTAGGGGGATATAGTATATAGATCAACCTATGTATAGAACTGCGGAAAAAGGCTTTTTTAGTATTGTTACACTGATTCGAACTAAAGGGAATGATAGTGTCGGTCGTTGTCGGTTTTCGATAATGTTAAAACTAAGTTTATTATTATTATTTCGAGTTACGGTTAGATCAAGGAAGTTAATTGATTGATTAATTTCTTTTTCTATGGTAAACTGTATTTTTTGGTCAATGTTATTTAGAAAATTTAGGAATTTGTTTAAAAGTCTTTCTATGTCATTTAAGGATTTATTTTAGAAGATAATTGTTGGATTTCACAATGAATGCACCGTACAAAACTTAAACTGTATTCCTCCATTTTATTAAAAAAGTGAAGCATCTTTATTATGTATTACCCAAGTGCTTTCAGAATTTCTCCTATATCCGTTCTATGTAAAAATGATACGAATTAAGAAAGAGTAGAGAAATGTGAGCATAATGGCACTACACAACCGCCGTAAATATTTAAATAACCCTTGGTTATATTAATGAACGGATTTAACAAGTATCTAACGTAATAACAATTAAATTTGGACAGTACAGAACACCTAATATTTAATTAATGCGACTTTTTGGTATGTTGTTGCATGTAAACAAGAAAGACAAGTGGTAGTGTTTAATACCGTGATGAAAAATTCCTCACGAAATCGAATTGTGGTTCGAAACCGCACCGTGTTGCTCTTTTAGAATACAAATTGCAATGGTTTTCACTTAAAGCCAGTAATTTCTCTTCCTGGGTCGCTTTATTATCTATTCTTTACGCAAAGGACGTTGGGAATTTCTAATTTTAGCTCACCACTTTTCGTGAGATCGTGAAAGACTTAATGGTTAAAGTGACCATTAATTTATCGACAATTACCAAAAATTTCAAAACATAATAATCGAAAGTTAACGATGTGTAATTAGAATCCAATATTTAATTAGATAAACGGAATGACGGTTTCAAATTCTTACATCAATTAAGTAAGTACAATATTAAACCATTATAATTGGTTCGACCTTGCGGTTACACGCCAAAGGAGTTTCAGAAGAAACTGAATGATTGTTTATAACTAAATGTAGAGTATCCGGAAACTATATGACTGGACACTAGAATATATTATTATGAATATTTTTTAGTTACGTAAAGTTAGTTTTATTTCATAAGGATTTTGCTTGAACCTTGCTAATCAGTTATACTCTAGTCTTGTGGGCATTGTTATGTATAGGGTTGTGTACCAAAATAAACAGGCAACACCAATAACATTTAAAACTCAATATTAATATTTTTATTTTCTTCATCATTTATTCCTACTTTAAAGTTGACTACATATATGATCAATATTTAGGTCCTTTGAAAGAAAAAGGAACACAAAAAATGCAGTTATAAAATATTTTACTTGTTGTGTGTGTCATCCAAGAACACGATCCTGCCCCAAAACCAAACACGTTTTGGTCAATTCGGTTTTGTATACTGCTATTATTAGTAGAATTGTTTACAAAGTGCTTTTTTCAAGGATATCAACATTCTTTCGAAATTCGACTAACGGAGGGTCCTGAGAACACTTTTGCAGACCTGTTTAACTTAACAATCTGGTGGTGTTTGCAAAATTAAAAATAAAAGAACAGAAGGTAAATATTAGACAAACTTTCAATTTTAAACACCACATACATAAGTTAGTATAATTACCTATGATACTGTAATTACTGTAAACTCTTGACAACAGCTTAATTGGAAATTTGAGCTGCGTTTAATGCAGAACACCCGCTTTCACGAACTGTCATTAAGTCGAAGTAATTTTATTGTCAAAGCGCTAGAAAAATTCTACTGTTCCTTGTTCTATTTTTATTAATAAATTGACCTTTTTCAGACCAGTGCTGAAGCCTTCAAATATAGTAAAAAGTGAAAAAAAATTATAGTAGGATGAAACCCATTGGAAAAGGAAGAGAATATAACAGAAATGAAAGGAAAAACAATTTACGGGCGATCTGAGGTCGAGAAGGGGAAGGGGGTGAGTTTTTGAGGGTACAAAACGGTTTTCCTTGATTTCCGGAAAAACTACAAGTCTTATGGAAAAAAGTTAAATGGCAAAGTTGTAGGTAATAAAAAGATCTACAACTTTTGTATTTACACTTTTGTCACATAACCTCAAAATTTGTGTGAGAAATTCAAATAACCAACTTTTTGGTTTTTTATTTTTCTTTTACAAAAAAGTTTTTTTTTTTCACGAAATTTGGTGAAAACTTACCTATTTATGTCCCAAACATGCTGTATTTTTTTTTTATTTGAAATATTTATTTTTTCACCTTATTTTCACTTAATATCGAAAAAACATCCTAATTTTCAATCGAAAATTCTCACTCAAAATATCTGCTTTTTTAAAAACGTTGGTGGGCTTTTTCTTCGTTCAAATCTCTACTTTCTGATGGTGTAAAAAAAATATATATTACTATGCTGTTTTCTCAAGAAATGCAAAAAAACGAAGGGAATTTTATCTAAAAAATGTGACCGCTGCTATTTTTTTCAGTAAAAAAACTTGATTTATTAAATTCTAATTACATTTATGTCATAATATATAAATATACCTACATGTAAATCGTACTATTGAATTTACATACTTTATACTGATTACGTTATTCATTATAATATTTTTAAAAGCATTAATTTAATTTTCTTCGTTTTTGCATTTCCTGAGAAAACTTACCATAGTAATGTATATTTTTCTTCACACCATCAGAAAGTAGAGATTTCAACAAAGAAAAAGCCCACCAACGTTTTTAATAAAGCAGATATTTTGACGTGAGAATTTTCGATTGAAAATTAGGGTGCTTTCTCGATGTTAAGTAAAAATAAGGTGAAAAAATAAATATTTCAAATAAAAAAAAATACAGCGTGTTTGGGACATAAATAGGTAAGTTTTCACCAAATTTCGTGAAAAAAAATTTTTTTTGTAAAAGAAAAATAAAAAACCAAAAAGTTGGTTATTTGAATTTTTCACACAAATTTTGAGGTTATGTGACAAAAGTGTAAATACAAAAGTTGTAGGTTACAACTTTGCTATTTAACTTTTTTCCATAAGACTTGTAGTTTTTCCCGACCTCAGAGCGCCCGTAAATCATTTTTCTTTTTATTTCTTTTATATTCTCTTCATTTTCCAATGGGTTTCATCCTACTATAATTTTGTTTAGTTTCAAAAATTATCGACCCTGGTCTATATAGTGAATTAATTATATAAAGACCTAGAACGTCTTTTAATAAGCAGGCAAAAATTCTCTTATAGAAAGTTAATAAAATTGCGTACCTATGTTATATTTATGTATGTATGTAAATAATATGTTGAATGGTGCAAAGACAATTTTATCATTGTAGGAAACGAAATTGCACAATGGCCTTTCGGAAACAAATAAAAAAAAAAATGGTAGGAGTAGCAGAGGAAACAACAATTAAGACTGTCCCAACAGTTTAAGTATGTTGCACAAGAACTGACTGAACTATGAAGTATTCACCGCAACAATTGCATGTGGGTGAGGCAACCTACAGGGCGAAACCAAATTGAAAAATTGTTTATATACCATTTCAACTGAGATTGTCCAATTACAAAAGTCAGTTCTTCACTTCAATATTAAAGTAATAAATCAATTATTTGTTCAAACATAAAAATATCTTTCAGTCTGAGTCAACCTTCAAGTTGTTGTTTGAAATCATTTCAACATTACTTATTAACGGATCAAATTACCATAGAAGCGCTTATATAACTTAGTCGAAAGGTTTATAAAAAACTTTCAACTGTTGGGATAATGTCAACTTATTTTCATATCGGCTCCATTGATGGAAAGGTATCGAATATTAATAAAAATAAAATTTCCGAAGACATTGATAATTGTGTAAAAATTCAGGTGGGTGAACTTGCTCACTTGCTCTCTTTAGAGAATCGCAATTATTGTTTTAGTGTCAACCCGAGAACCTTTATTGATTAAGTGAACTTAAAATAAGGAGGATGAAGCCCAGGGGGGAGGGGGTGTAATTGAAATTGCTCACTTGCTCTCATTAGAATTAAAAAATTGCAGTGCAGTAATTTCAGTGTGGCTCCAAATGTCTACTTAAGGGATGTTCAATAATTATGACAGCAAAATAGGGGGGAAGAAGATTAGGTAATTTGCAACAAATTTCATTTAAAGGACAGGAGAGGAATTAAAAATATTACGTCGATTTGGACGTAATTACTGAACGTCCCTTAACGTAAAATACAGAATCTCTTTGAAAGAGCTTTCCATCTGAATTTAATTTCAAAAGTTGTCTTCAACTACAAATATTGTTGCTATTATGAATTAAATACAGTTTAGGGTTATTATTAATCACTTTTTCGTAGAGTAAAACTTTCGATGGTGATTAATACAAATTCTGCGAAACACAACGTACGTATACGTACTTACGCCCATTCTGAAGTGTCTGCAATGTCAGAAAAAGTGTTAATCAAGGCAAAGGTGCGGTCCATTATTCTTTGCGGTACCACGGTACCAACTAATGTGTCAAGAAAGTATTTTCAGGGAGAAGTTATGAGCAAAAACCGGGTCAAAACATTGAAATCAACTAAAATATGCATTTTATCTTCCACAAATTAAAATTTTTTAAAAATGATAAGAAAATAAAAGCCGGTTTTGAAAGTGTAGCCCGCGGCGTTTACACAAACGAATCATCGATAATATATACTCATTTTATCATAAACACATACAAAAGAAGTCTTTGTAACAAATAACGTCAAAAAGTAGACTCAAATATTTTATTCATACATGCAGTTCCGTCGCGTCGCCTTTTATTTCTTTTTCTTTTATATTCTTTAATACAATAAGGATGTATTATATAAAATTAGCGTCGGTTCCTTGGTTAAAAGTCCATGCCGAGATCTCGAGGCAGGGAGGAAATCATGTTCGGTACTTCCTGTATTTAACGACAATCGCGAAAAACTACCGGGAATTACACATGAATGAGCAATTGATCGCAAATCACTTATTATATTACTTAAAACACACATCACAGGTGCGTACAACCATTTTAAAGGGCTATAAAAGTAAACTCATAAGGTAACTGTAGGAAATGAATTGTGATTTCGAACTCTGGTTCTTACCAGTGTTGTCATTAAACAGAGTTCAGTGAGTAAGTTCAGACAGTATAATGAACGTATCTGTCGAAATTTGCTACTTGTGGTAAAATTGATATTGTTCTTTTCTAATAAACTAAACGTTTTTTAATAGAAGCAAGAAGAGAGCTGCAGACAACCAAAATATAAATAAAATACTAGCACTAATTTAAAACATAATTTTGTTAATATGCACTTATTACTAAAAACTATATCCGGTTTAAAGTTAATTTAAAAAATACACATTGATCTTATTAGTGAAATTATTTTGTTTTTTCGTGTTGTATTTACGATGTTAAAGTAACAAATAAGTTCTCTTAAAAAATGGTTGTCCTGACAAATGTAACCCAAGCTAACAGTGTAATAATACTTTGAGTAGTCTATGAATAATACTTATTAATAATATCGGTAATCAACACGACGACGAGTACCTACGAACTACGATGTCGATCACAAAACTGGATCAAGGTGGACAGGGTGTGGTCTCTCTATTTGCATTCGTCTCTGATGTAGCCAAGGAAAATGCAAAAAAATGACACGAAGATACGTTTAATTTATTCTGTTCCGGATAAAAGTGACCTCCAAACATTTACCAACTCACAATCATTAAAAAGAACTATCTATGGTAGATGTAATGAACCATGAAATGAAACGAAAATCGATAAATATATATATGTAATTTTAGTTTGTAAGGGGATGCAAGTAAAGTAAGAAAAAATAATCAAACTGGAGATAGTTGGAGATCTTCAATGTCTGGGAACTAACACAAGACGAAAAAAACGATAGAGGCGTATTACAAAGAACGACAGAAGAGCACAGGGAGTTAACTGTATAAAAAAATTTAAGTTAGAAATTCAAAAAAATTATCAGATTTTTCTGAAAGATGAAAGAGTCTCCCTTATTTTGTACATTTTCAGTTTTCTTCGATACCACACTAAAAATATAAAAAAAAAAACGATTTTGTTGCTTAACATGGTCCATCTAATATATAAAATTTTCGTGTCACAATTTTTATGAAATTTTATATGCATATTCAGTAGGTCTGAAAATCGGCTACTATCAATTGTTCATACCCTAAGTGATAAGGGTTGTCCACCCCTACCTTCTTTTTTATTTTTTTTATGATTCGGCATTAAAAAATACATATAACCCTTAATTTTCATCCTTCTACCACCAACCCCAAATTTTTAATAGCGATATTACGTAGTACTGTAATAATCTTCAACTCTCAGTGGTCGATAACTGATCAATTATTATCAATCGATTAGTTATTCCCGCCAGGCGTCTACTGATGTCACTACTCACCCAGCAAGCAGCACGGAGTGGGGATGAGAATGAAGCAGATTTTTTTAGAATGTTTCAAGGAGTTCAAGTATGTTCTAAGAAGTAAAAGAATGTTTTATTATAACATTTCAGAATGATTTGGCAATGTTCAAAAATGTTCTAGAATCATGAATATCATTCAAAAATGTTTCAGAATGTTAAAAAAAGTTATAAAGTTTGAATCATTATGGGATGTTCTGGATAGTTCTAAATTCGCGAATATTCTAGAATGTTCCATCAAACGTGTAATATACTATATATATTCATATTACCCGGGCAACGGCGGGTATTGCTGCTAGTAAAATATAAATAAGAGACGCCCTAAGGGAAATTTAAAAAGTAGACAAAAAGTACCGTGGAGGTCAATACCATGGTAGAATTCCTCCTGAAACATGAAGAGATATTTGGAAACATACTGGAAGAGAGAAAAGGAATTAAGATGGATAAAGAAAGATTTAGATTAGATTACCATTCGTAAAGAATTTGAAGTGTTAGATTTTCGTTTTCGGGAAATGTGGAGACTGACCTATAATTAGAAAAGGGGAAAAATATGTCCAAAAAGTGAGTATCCGGATTACCGACTGTGATAATAAAAAATAGATAAAGAGTTCTGATTTGGATAGTTCAAGAAATAAATAACTAACAGCCGAAACATATGTTAGAGTTTGAAAAATAAAAAAAGTGTTAGTTATTTATTTCTTGATTTTTTTTTAATAATGTTTCACCAAGAACTAAGCCAAATTACAATCAATAGTATTGCTTTGGGTAAAACAGGCACCTAGTGCTAAAAAGTCTATCAAAGACACTACAATACAATCATTCAATTTTATTTACTGTTATTAGGAGTTTAGTTTGTTTGGTAACATCTTCCGGACGTTCTCGTTTATATTTAGACATAAGTTTACAAAAAGGAATACTTAGTTATCGTGCAACTTTATTTGCAAATCAGTTGAGAAACAGTGTATTCTACGTAACGCAGAACATTTCCCACTTTTCATATTTTTATTCACTCAATCTAAACATGTATTATAAATTGTACATACATTGTTACTGTTAATATTTTATTAGATGATTTATGGTTATTTAATTTGTATTTGTAATAAATTTAACCTACTGTAGATACTTAATATCTACTGTATGATCTAAATATAGAAATAAGTTGAAGTGATAGACCATCCAGCGAATTAAATGTATTAAAAATAAACCAAACTGTGAGGCAGAAAATTGCAATTCGAATTATTATCAGACCACAGAGACTTGAAGATGTTGCGACAGACACTTCTGCATGCATATAATTTATTTATTGTAGAATCTATCTTCACCCAGTTAGTAACAGAAATACTGTTACTTATTTAAATTAATTTACATACCTCAGTTAAGGTCGCAAGTTGAATAATAACAATGGCTTTCCTTTTGTCATTAGGTACTATTAGGCAAATTTTATGTACGTATTAACCTTATATCCTCAATTTCCTATGTCTAATAATTTGCAAAAAAAATGCTTATCTAGAAGAATAAAAAGTTTTGGTGATAACAATATTATTTTTATGTTTTGTCTGTTGGTAAGAGATACAAATATTTATTTAGATTAGTTAAGTAATTAATTATCTTTGATATAATTTTAACAACCATTTAATAAATTAGCAATTACTTTACTAGACATAATATTTAATTATCTTGAGGTGAGAGAGAAAACGGTCACCCGCATCACCACCCTAACTCATTTCTCGTGAATTTAAACGCGATTTGATAAAAATCTACTTGACCTGTTATAATAATTTTTTTTATTTAAATTGAACTATTGATCGATTAGTGGTAGATGGTAGCTAAGTAGGAAGGTTTAAATATAAATAAGAATTAAAAAAATATTATAGTAATTTTTACGCACGCATATACCTTTAAGTAAATAATTACGCTGGATGAAATTATTTCATAAAGGCAACATTTTTGAGAGATTATACATATACGAGTCATTTGTCAACGACATACGTCACATCTTTCCCCAGTTAGAACTACTTTGATTTTTGTTCCAAATTATACCCAGAATCACAGAACGACTCAATAAATTTTCAACTTGTTATAGGTACCATTATCTCTGATTATCATTCAGTCTAAATTTTGCACTAAATGCCTTAAATAATAAAGAAACATTTTCTTTTGTGTCGATTGTAGTTCAATAGCAAAAGTGAGAAGAATTTTCCCACAGGCAATGTCGTTTGCAGTGGGTTTGGTGTAAGTTCTTGTTCTACCTTGAGGTAGAGCATGCATGATGTTGGTACGTTGGTTGTTGATAGGCAATAATGCCATATGTAAATACTAAATAGTTATATTAAATGGCAATAAAACCTGAGCATTTGCTTCAATTAGGCACGTGTGTGTGTCAAGAGGATTTCATCAAATTAATTTGTTCTAGAAATACGTAGGTACCTACTTTTACTTGAAATTATTGAATGAAACAACTTATTAAATTTAAATCAAACTTAGATTGCTATTCTAATACCTATATAATTTATTATGGGAACCTTTGTGGCCCTTTGTGTATTGGAGAGTTCCTTTGGACTTATTGTTAATTGTATTTAGTCAAATAAATAAGCATGATTAAAACTATTATATTGTTAGTAATTATTGAATGGATAGGCTCAAATTTAAGTGGGTGGTTTCGTTGTAATTTAACCAGGACATTTCTCCATACCATTATCTAACTTAATAACGTGTCAAAATACTGACTATTTTAACCAAAAATTCTACTAAGTAGTTGAGGGATTTCCCTCTCATTTGGCAAAAAGAGCAACTTTGTAATAATTAAAATTGGTTAATTTTTTAATTTAACACATCATTTTTGTTTGGCTTCATACTTTTGTAGAAATTAAAAAAATATTCATGTTTCATAATTAAAAAAAATTAATTAAAAACTAAAAAATGAGCAATGTAATAGAAAATATAAAATAATGGTTAGCATGTTATTTGATCCACATAATAAAATAAACACATAATTAATTAACTAATTTGCAAAAAATGTAGTGGTGCATAAACAAAATTAATTTTTGAAATATTATTATTATCAACTTTTTCGAAACGTTTCCACTGTTAATTACAAAAATAAACGTGTATATAATTTAGAAAATTTATATTACATTATAATGACAAAGAAGATTCTAAAATAGCAAAATTCTTTCCTCAAGGAATGTAAATTTATTTTTAATGACGCAATATGAAAAGCCGTTTCCTGTTCTACAATCCATTATAATTACAAACGAAAATAATAGCAACATTTAAAAAGAATAAAGAATTTTAAAATTATTCATAAGTAATCTACTACTTCAGTTCATCATAATGAGAAAATAATAAATAAATAAAATAATTTTAATAACTTATTTTAGTATCTAGTAAATACTATGGCATCCTCTGAAGTTTTACTGTAACATTAAAATAACTATGTAATGGAAATTATTGTATGTAATTATTTATTATTCTCTTTTATGACAATCGAAATGTTATTTATATTGGTGTAAGTATTGGCGATTACCCTTGAAATTTTGGAATAACACGATAGTCAAAACAAGGTCAAAGATTGGATTGCAGAATCCCTCGCTTATTATTTCACCTCTTGGTTAACAAAGTAGGTATCACATTTAGTTAATGTAATGTAATCATTTGACATCAGTATACATAAGTATTAGGTAGGTATATCTTCTCGACAAAGAATTATCACCTATCAATTAAAGAAAGGCTTGGCATGGTCTTGATCTATTTTAAGAATAACCTTGTTGGATCAAGATAAGTAACTGAGCATAAAAAAACACTCACGTACATCTAGTAATGCAACAGAAGTTTTTGCAACAACAATAATACATTTAATACGCATTTCTATAACATATTATGGCATTTGCCTATCAGAGAGTTGCAATCAATAATATTTATCGGTAACTGCTGTTACTGTAGCAATCAATGCATTTATGTAGATGAACCAAAAGTAGGAAATTACAATTTTGATGGCTGGGATTTCAAGAATACCTACTAAAAGGTCTTAAAGGATTATTCTGGAATTCGTCCTGTAAAGCATCTGCAAGAACCTGCACAAGAGACGGGGTCTAAGTTGGAACTTTTGGTACAAGAAGCGTGGTTATATTTCTGCGCAGTTACACACCCCAAGAATATTTACTTAAATACCTCAAAAACCCCAAAAAAATATTGAATGTAAATTGGAAAATTAATTTTGAAATTGATTGTCTTTATAACTAAAATGTGAAACTTTAACTGAACAATATCTACGAGTAATATATAAAATTCTCGTGTCACAATGTTAGTTACCATACTCCTCCGAAACGGCTTGACCGATTTTTATGAAATTTTATATGGATATTCAGTAGGTCTGAGAATCGGCTAATATCTATTTTTTATACCCCTAAGTGATAAGGTTTGTCCACCCCTAACATTTTTTATTTTTTAGACAAAATTTTTTACCACCAACCCCCATTTTTTAATAGCAATATTAGTACTGTAATAATCTTCAACTCTCAGTGGTCGACAACTGATCAATTATTATCAATCATTAGTCATCCCCACCAGGCGTCTACTGATGTCACTACTCACCCAGCAAACAGCACGGAATGGGGATGAGAATGAAGCAGATTTTTTTAGAATGTTACAGGCAGTTCAAATATGTTCTAAGAAGTAAAAGAATGTTTTATTATAACATTTCAGAATGATTTGCCAATGTTCAAGAATGTTCCAGAATCTTGAAGATCATTCAAGAATGTTTCAGAATGTTAAAAAAAGTTAGAAAATGTTTTGAATCATTATGGGATGTTCTGGATAGTTCTTAATTCGCGAATATTCTAGAATGTTCTAGCAAACGTTAATATATTCTTACCCGGACAACGCCGGGTATTGCTGCTAGTTATATTATAAATATATCTAAATATAAAAGTAATAAAAATAGTACTTACATATTTTTTAACAAGGTTTCTCAACAGTATTTCGAGGGTTCTCACTATATTGCTGCTTCTGAACTTCTTTCTGCGACTTTTGTTGTGAATCTGAAATAAGCATATACGTTAAAAGTAATGAAAAACTTGGTGAAATTTTATGGAAATTATTTTTGTTGCAAAAAAAACTACGAACATTTAATTGTTATTTAATTGACTATTCAGTATTAGAAAATTAAAAGACCTGCCTTAAACAAATGATTCAATACCATAAATTCTTTCGAATAATTTACTTTAACAAATATATTATACGTAATACATGACTGCATAAACGTACGTGTAATCACAATAGATACTTCAATGGTACAATAGCCATGTACATTCACCTTAAAGTGCAGTCAAATGTCACTTGTAATTCTACTTGTATATTATATACTTATGAGATTCTTCGACGAAGTGAAAATTTACTGTACCCTGTGTAGATCATGATAAAAAGTAATTCAAAAATAGATATGGAGGAGTTTAGGGAATTATAATCCTCTCTAAATATTAGCAATTTTTTTGTGGGATCTTTACTTAATTGGGGGTTTCAGAACCTTTTAATTATGTATTTCAATATTCATGTTTTTTCTAGATTCTTTTTAAGGTATTTTGGGAGAAATCGCCAATTTTTTAATATTTTTGTCCCTATTTAATAATGAGCTTCACGTTGATGTTAATACATTCTCTTATTTATACTGAGTGTTGATAAATTAAACATGCAATAAAATTTAAATAAAAGAATTATTCTATGGGTTATTCTAAGATCATTAAAAAGTTGTTTATTTGGATGTTACAGATCGATATTCTGTTGCATGTATGTATATAGTACGATTAATATAATTACTTATTTCGCTAGTATATAAATTAACTGGATCGTATACAAACTATCCTAATCAAATGTTTTGTTATTTACATTAAAAATCTCCTTTCCACTAAAGTACGTTAGCTAGTTTACACTCTATCTAGCTAATTTACAAACTATACAAGATTTGTAGTACAAACTACAATAATTATACTATAATATTCTTGACTAATTTGCAAAATATCCACAGTCAGTATTTAGGTAAATTGTGTGAATATTGCTAGTAATAAGAAATAAAATAACCTACTCCTTTGCTATTTTTTAAACTAACCAGTTTCTTTTGGCTTGTTTGTAAACCAACCTGACTCTTATAGTTAATTTATAAATTAACCAGTCTCCTTTGGTTAATTTGTAAACTAACCAGTCTCTTTTAATTAATTTATAAACTAACCTGTCTCCTTTGATTAATTTGTGAACCAACCAGTCTCTTTTGGTTAATTTATGAACTAACCAGTCTCTTTTGGTTAATTTATAAACTAACCAGTCTCTTTAAGTTAATTCATAAACTAACCTGTCTCCTTTGATTAATTTGTGAACCAACCAGTCTCTTTTGGTTAATTTATGAACTAACCAGTCTCTTTTGGTTAAATCATTAATTAACCAATTTCCTGTAATTAATTTCTGAATAAATCAGTTTCTTTTATGACTTTATTAGTCTAGTTTGACATAAAATAAAATAGTTTTTGTACACCGTACAATTATTTGTCCAAATCAATAAATTAAGTGTAAGGTACAATTTCAAATCTGGACAACCTAAACCAACCGTAACCTAACCATTACAATACAACCATCATCATCCCTGAGTAATGTAATTTAGGCTGTATTTTATTTGATTGGGTTTTGTTTGGGTTGCCCTTATTCAAACTTCAATCTCACCGTTAACTTTTTATTTAACATTTTCCAATTTTAACATATATACATATAACCAGGAAATATATATTATCCAGCTAATTTACAAATTAACCCAGTAGGCGTATTTAATTGATTTATATATTTGTAAGTATGTGTATTTTCACCTGCATGGTTAATAAAATAATATCATTGTAACTTTTTCGTGTTGTTTTATTTTGTGTTTTAAACTTTGTATCGATTGGAGCTTAAACATTTCCTAAAATCACGTAAATTTCAACAAAGTCACATTATGCATATAGAAGCGTGCTTTATAATTCTCGTTTCGTTTTTCGTTAATGACTTCATCAGGGTGTAAGACCAGGCTTTTGGTACCGCTTGCACGTGGTACCAATGTATATGGCGTATGTACATTTTCCGTCCGTCTGTCCGTTGGTACCGTACACCGTACCGTGGTAAACTTGTGTCCGTTGTCGTACATTTAGGTATGTGTATATGGTACCGTACAAAGTCGGAAAAAGAGAAAAGCGGGGAGAACTCCCACCGTAAGTATAAGAAGCTTTGGTCGTCATCGGAGCCTTAGTGACAGGTTAACTAGTGCTTGTTAAACATGAAGAGCTTTGGGTGTTTTGTCTTATTCTGTGCAGTTATTTTCACTGGTATGTACCCACAACTAACTATCGTAACTACAGTTTACCACGGAAACCGCTTTTGGATTGTTAAATTTAACATATTTGTGCCGAAAATCGATTTTATGTTTTTGTTTTCCGCGACTACCCTTGTGTGACATTATTAGTGACTTTTCTAAATAGAAAACAGAAATCTGATTTTCTCTCATTTTGGTTTTATATTAATTTAAAAAACTTGTACAGCTATCATTTAAAATAATGCAGTGTTTTGAGTTCTTTGCGAAACAGGTTGCCCCATTTAAGTTTTTTATTCGTGATGTAGAACGTTCACATTGATTTTAAAACTAATTTTCTTTTAAAAGACAATTATTATTTAATCATAAACACTGATGCCGCTTTATCACGAAATTGGCCTTTGGATTATTTCGTTGAATCCATTGGTACCCAAAAATATATTTTTAATTTATTTTTCTAGCCACCACCCTAGGGTACATTTTTAGTAATATTTTCCGGTTTTTTTTTCTCAATTTTTTGTTATCTAATCTTAAATTGTATGACATCAATCAATATAACGATTAATTTGTATATTGACCCATGGATCATACCTTGGAAGATCAATAAAAACTTTCAGATATTTGCCTTATGTTCTTCTTAAAAAATTCTGAAGCCATTTTACAGTAATAAACTGATTTCGATTTTAAAATTAATTTTCTTTTAAATAGGCAGTTTACAACGAGTGACGCTTGTCCAATTTTTTTTGCTACTACATTTTTAATAACATTTTTGTTTTTCAAATTTCTCTCAATCGTTTTTATTCTAATTTTATATTTTATGACATCCATCAATATAATGATCGATTTTTATATTGATCTAAAATCGATTAAAGCTCACTTTTGTGGTTTTTATATTAATTCGAAGAATTTCTATTAATTAATATAGTGCTTTCTACAAACATAAAGCCTTGAGACCAATATGTAACTTGTTTTCTGAAAATTTTTTACCACATTTTTTATTCCTGATACATAACGTTTCGAGACTAATTTTCTGTTTAATTACAAACATTACCAGTCTGTAACAGGCTACATTTTTCAAAACAGCCTTGAATTAAACTACAATTTTTGTTCAATCAACTTTTTTGAAATAGTGCCAGTAATGAATATATTTATTACTGTAATTGTTGGGGCCATGGGTCATGGGTCATCACAGATTTTTTTGGAACAAATTCCTCCCTATATAATTCTGAGAACAGCTAATAATTTGAATGTCTTCTGCAAAAACTATTAATGATCATCGAATAAGTAAAGTGTGTCTAAATATCTAATTATAACATGATTGTCTCTAATTATTTATCAGCATTAACAGCACCGTCTGCGATCTGCAGTTCGAAAACGAAAGAAAGGTACCTTCGTATAACTTTCATGTCATATGTTAGTTGTAAAGTGACAATTAATAAATATATACTGACTTATTTCCCTAACGTTAAAAAACTTTCGTTATAACGTGTTTAAATAGATGTTGATGCACCAAGTAAAATTAATAAAACGATTTATTTAATTTACGAATTTACGATACAATTATGTTCAATATTTCAAGCAATAACATGTTTTTTTTTTTTGTTTTGTTTATTGTATAACCCAATCTAAAACACACTGTCTACAGGTATCTAACTAGTTTTAACTTTTTCGAAAGGTGAGAGGCTTCTACTAGGTCTCCTACTGATACTGATTGCGAGTGTATGTAGCTAATATGTTGTAGGTACAAAGCTATTTATGTAGATATATATGTATTTATGGAGGTGTGCTTAGATACGTTAGAATGTACCGAGAATGTGCATTTTTCATTCCAGTACATGGTACATAGTTATGACGAGTGTAGGAAAACGGTTATGCTCATTTACGTACATCAATAAATATTTGTTTTGCAACAGAATTACGTTGTTAATCTAACGGATAGACCAAAAGTAAATTAAAAAATTAATAGATAGATACCTGGGTAGATAGATTATTAATTTATTATACATAGATAGGTGCAACCTGTTATAACACAGTCCCAAAAAACACTTTCATTTTTTCTGTATCGACTGTCAAACAGAAACAACGATACGATTGTTCCTATTTGTCAGTTAAACTGTGGCCAATACAATAACGTAAAATTATACAAATACGTATCTAGTAACTTATTTGTAGTAACTTTGCAGTGTGAATTAATGAACAATCAAAAAATAATAATATGGGTCAAATTGTAAAGTTAATTTTGTCTAATTTCTATTATTTTTCGAAAAACAAAAGTGACAAACTATAAGTTAAAAAAATAATAATAAATACCTAGGCAGATGAAACCTTTTTCTCAGTGTCACAAAAAAATACCTACTGTCATTTTTTCTGTATCAACTGTCACATTTAAACAAACGAAACAATTGTTGCAATCTGTCAGTTAAACAAGTAGGCAACACAACAATTTAAAGTTATTTAACTTGGTAACCTATTATAACTAAGCAATGTGCATGAATGAACTATCAAAAAGTACCTAATATTAAACATAATTACGTCATTTACTTGAAATTTTAACTATTAAGTCAGTAAGTGTATATTGACTTGTTTATTGAGAAATAATGTTTGATGACTTTTTATAGGTACTACCTACTATTGTTTTATTTGCTTAAAATTTATTATAATCTCAATAAGAGATCATTGTATGCGATTGAGATGAATTTATTCGTGTGTAAAAGTCCCTAAATTCAAATTGTAACTAGGGTTTGTCGCTTAACTCACTGTTGGTATCTTCGAATAAAACCCTAAAAATATCGATAATTTTGGAGGATTTTTTTAAATTTATGTGTTGGTAACTTAGTCAATATGGTTGCTCACACTTTGGCAACGTGTAACTAATTCATATAAGTACCTACACCCAAATTTACTAAAATATTGGTTATTAAATTTACAAACTATTACTTAGGTGTGCAAGAATTTCCAAAAACTATTTCTTTAAGGTGCTTCATCTAAATTTAATGCTTCTAGTTTTCCTTAAATCTTTGCTAGTAAAAATATAGGTACAACTATCATAATTAAGTAATTATCATATTTAACTAAAGCAACTGAATTAAAGTAGCAGTTGTATTACATATTAATGTGAAGTTACAGACAATCGTATGATATATTTTTGATTGAAATGAATTTGTGTGGAAAAATCTATAAATTCAAATTAGAAGTAGGTTCGTCGTTTGACTCACTGTTGGCATCTCCGATTAAAGGCTTAAAAATGTCGATAAATTTGCAGGATTCTTTTAATTTGTGGGTTGGTAGCATAGAAAATATATTTGTTTATAATTTGGTAACGTCTAACTAATTAATATAACACTCAAAATTATTAAAATATTGGATATTAAATTTGTTCACTCACACATAAGGAGACAAGATACTATAAAAACGATTTGCTTTAGGTATTTTAAGTAAATTTCCCTCAATTCGTAAAAATATAAATATACAATTATTATTTACGAATTAATATAGAATTAAATAAAACAATGGGCAAGTTTCACCAATTAATTTATTGTACTCGACAATATCGTTTCGATCTATGTGATCATTATCAAGATTATCATTATCATTATAATTTAGTGACGATAACTAATTAAGTTTACACATATCCAATAGTACATTTGGACACGTTTACTGAAGAATGCAAGAGACCACAAAACTAATTTACTTCACGTATTTTAGGTAAAATATAAGCTTCCTATGTTCCTATGACGTTCGAAATAATATAAAGATACAGTGGTTTTCATTTATAACGACTTCGGTTGTAACGACTTTTGGTTATAACGACATAACAACGAATAAGTCCCTTGAATTTAAGGAGTAATTTAAGAAGAAAATTTGGCTGTAACGACTTAGGATGTAATGTCGATTTCGGTTTTAACGACTAATTTTAATGAACTATTAATTACAAGATGCTAGAAATCTCATACTCATAGATATTGCGGCTAAGTCTAAACACAATTTTTTTTTATCTTTTGTTTAAATTCAAATATAGTCAGCAGTTGTACTTAGTAATTGTTTATAAATGTTAAGGTTGATAAAGTTAAATCTAAGAATCAGTTACTGGGTACTTTTCTTGCCTAATTTCCTTCTTTCATTCTTTCTCTCTTTCTTTTTATATAGCGACGGAATTTAATGGTCCTTTCTCCGTCGTTATAAACGAAATATACTGTATATAGCTCCCTAAAATTAATAGTGAATTAAAACCCATTCAAAATTTCATTAATCAAACTATTAATAGACAAAAATGTCGTTTTACAATAAACTTATTTAACTCATACTGTTATAGGTATAGTCTGAGTGTTGCTTAATCTAGAGCAAAACTCTCGTTCCTAGAAGTGACAGTGACCTTTATGTAAAGAGGAAGTAAAGTGCATGGGTTCTTTTGCATTAGATGTATGTATTTATTACAGATACCTACATACTTATAATAGAATAGATATTGTTGTAAATTAAAAATGTCTTGTACCCGTTAGCCTTCGAATTCCTTTGCAACAGTGTGCTTTTTTTATTAGGTATTAAAGGCTTTGCATGGTACTGCAGAACGTGGTAAATTAATATTAGGCGCGTTTCTAAATATGTACTACTAAAATTTCAGCAAAGACCGACCAGATTTCTATTCACGCGTCGAACTTTTCCCGATTTTTTGCCGGTTCTAATTCTGAATGACATTGACTTTCGTTGGTTGAGAAGACGGATTTGATTCATTTTTTCATCTTCTTTTTCTGATACAGTTGTGTCGTATTGAAGAATTGGCAACAGCACGATTTCTTGAAGGTATGACTCAATTGACACGCCTCGATTAGCTGTTACAATGCCTTTCTCAATTACAATTTAATTATTCATTTGAAAATAAAATTTTTTCGACGTTAATCACGAGAATTACGCAAATTATGTGACAAACGTTTTTAATGACCTTACTTTGATTCTCACTTATTGATGGGGTCGAATTTATGAAATACTAGCTATGCCCGCGTGGTATAGTGACTTTCGGCAGTATTTAAAACTTTTTTCTTCTATATTTTTATTTTCTGGGCCCGTAAGCCTTTTTGCCGACGTCATTACACAAAAACATTCATTCCTTATTTTTGCCCTCTTTAGGGTAAAATTTTTACAAACTTTAAATGTCGTATTTATTTCTAATCAAAAGCTTAAAAAAAAAGTTTCAAGCCTCCAGCTTTATATCTACTTATCTATCTCTGTACCAAATTCTCCTTTAAATCGGTTCAGTAGTTTGGGCGTGATTGCGTAACACACAGACAGACAGAGTTACTTTCGCATTTATAACATTATAGATTAATATAGTTTAATTATAGTTTAAAATAGTTTATATAGCTTAGTATTCAACTACTTCTATTGATACAAATAAACAAAACCTCTATAACTTTTTACACTTAATATTTTAATTTTCTGGGCCGTAAGCTTTTTGGACGACGTCATTACACAAAAACTTTCATCGGCTAATTTTATCCCCTCTAGGGTAAAATTTTAACAAACATTAAATGTCGTATTTATTTATATCGAATCAAATGCCTAAAAAATCTTTAAAAATTACGGAATTTCCGCACAAACTTTCCTATTTCAACCCCTTACAACCCTTTTTTCGCATTAAAAAGTAGCCTTTGTCTTTTCTCAGGCTCTAGACTATCTCTGCACCAAATTTCATTTAAATCGGTTCAGTAAATTTTAGACGAGATTGTGTAACATACAGACAGAGTTACTTTCGCATTTATAATAATCCGCGAATTCATTTTCATCGATTTTCCCATGGGAATATAATACTTTCCCGCAGTAAAACGTAGCCTATGTGTTAATCCGGGGTGTCAGCTAACTCCATACCAAATTTTATTAAAATCGCTCCAGCCGTTTAGACGTGAAGAAGTAACAAATATACACACTCACATACTCACAAACTTTCGCCTTTATAATATTAGTGTGATTTTTTTACGACTTTCGACTTTATGGTAAATACTTAACAGAACAGTCATCGAGGCAACTTTTGCTGGAACATAAGGTGACTGGGGACGTGCCCATCCCCATTTTTTTTTCAAAAACAAAAAATGGAACCCCTACTTTTACCTACATCTCAAAAATTCGACAAGGTTGATCTATTCTATTTTATGTACTTATTTTTTCACATCAGACAGTTAATGGTTAGTGTTTAGATAGATTTATAGACTATGTATATGTGTGTATATCAATGACCATATCATTTATAATAATGTATAATTAATTCATCAATGTCAAGCCTACGCGATCTTTTATTACGATTATGTACGTATAAGAAAGTTAAATCTAGAACAGTAAAGAAAGCCCGAACATTTACCTAATATAATATGTACCTACTGTCTAAATTATCATCCTCTAATTCCTGCATTTTATTTATTGCTAACCGTTTGTTTCCGGCCTACTAGGCAAGTAACAGTATACAGTACTCCAACTACTTTTTCTATACGTATTTATGTATGCACAATAGAGAGTATCTGGTTATAGTTTTATAATAGTTGTCTATGTAAATGAAAACTGGGACAATGTTAAATAGACACAAATTGTAAAAAAAAAATAAACACAATAGCTCAACTTTAAGGATACAGTCATTCCAAGGGACATAAATTAATAACCCAACATTTTTTAGAAAATAACGTTTCTTGTATTTTGCTCTAAAAGAAACTCATTTTTCTAAATTTATAAATTAAGAAAAGCTTTCCATAATTTCATTGTTACTGTGAAAACGTTACAGAATAAATTTTGTCTTAATTTTGTGATACACTGTAAAAAGAATATTTCACTACTAACAATTAAAATTCAATCATAAACAGAAATCATAAAAATTTTAACAGTATAGTTAATAATAATTTGCTTCGATTAAAAATATATATTTTGAGTGAATTTAAGTATAAATTTTTATGGGAATAGAATAAAATTGAACCCCCACTTTCCTTTTGTGTGTATATCTGACAAAATCTTCATTTATTTGTAGGTTTTTCAAAAATTTTGTACAGTTCTTAAGAATCTACTTTATCTCAGTCATAAAGAGGTACAAGGTACAATTATTGTGTTCTAGAATATTTCAGAAAAGTGGGTCGATACCATGTTAAACTGTTCAACAGTTGGTGCGGTCAGTTCTCATGTTTCTCTTGTTAATAACATAAAATTTTCACTCCTGAAATTTAACTACTGCTCTAAAAAATATTTTAATGGCATTGCAAACATTGTTTCAAAAATGTTCAATTATTTAACAATAAATACTTTAATCTACTTAAAACAGTTACTACTTTAATCTAATTGGAACTGTCGCTAATTATTATAATTGCATTGTGAACCTAATATAGTACACTTATTGTGAAACATTATTAGTAACTTATAATTATAATATAAAAATAACAAGAAAAAATTATTGCATTGAACGGTTAGTTAGTTAGGAGGGGTGCGGGCTCCTTTTTATAATGCATGATATTGAAAATGAATAGAAAGTACTTAGGTAAATAAAAATGGAATAAAAAATATTATTGTAATTAATTAAGTGTAGTATGTACTTAAAAACAAAAATTTAATCCAAAAAAAAATAGGTGTAATTGTAAATAAAGTTAAATAATATGTAATTATTAACTAACGATTTGAAATTTGATTTTTGGGGCTTATTATTATATTTATTTATTCAAGTATACACGAGCATAAGCCCATTTAATACAAAATTATATAAGGAATATAATAGGTGTAATAATTATATAGGTACATTAAAGTATTGATAAAAATAAAAAAAATTTTTAGATGTAAAGTAAAAAAAAATAAAGTGAGAGAGAAAAAAAAGAAGTAAACTAAGAATTTAAGATTAAGATAATTAAAAAATTCTATTCTGTTTAATTATATTATTTAATTTATTCTTATTTTTTTTATTCAAAATCGAGATATTCAATTTTAATATTTAACTTAAAATTAATCGTAGATGAATAAATATTTTTTAAAGTATTTTAATAGTTCATTACATTACTTTCTATGCCAAAAATTGTAATTAATTACATATGTATCTAAATTCCAGGGACAATAATAAAATTACATAAAAATTCCAAATATGGCAATTAAATTTTAATTAAATATGCCTAATGGTTTCATTAATTTTACTACTAATTTCTTATACATAAGTACGTAGTTACTTTCGAAAGTATGTGAAAACAAATAAAATATTTAGAAAGAATTTTTCTAATTAAAATTTTACCTATAGGTAGACACGTACAAGCGAGTAATTACTCTGTACATATTTTTAATATTTAACTGCTTCATAATTTTATATACCTACTAATAAATTTAATATCCTGTAGGTTAAAATTTAATTTGGTTGTCCCAAATATTAACCAGGTAGGTATACTATAAGTAGTTAGGCTCATGTTATTTTAATATTGGGCTAAATGAACAATTACAGAAACAAAGGCCAGAACTAAAAGGACAAAACATAACTGTCACACAACTAGGTACCGTAAGTACCTACCTACATTTACCTAATTTAATGTGTGAAACACAGGAAATAATTCTCTATTCAAATACGTATTATGCACGTACTTAAAAGCCTAACAACACTGATTTGTTTTGCGTATTGAATGTGTTAACAGTGTGTAACTATATGACTATTATATAACCACAACATTATTTATACTTGGGTGTTTGTATGCATGTACGTATGTATAAAAAGTTGAACAGGTTTTACAAATAAATTCACGTTGTTTCTTACAATAACGTAGAATACTAATAATGTTAAGAGTTGGGAACCTCTGACATTTTTACATGGTAAATAATTAAAATCATGATGCAAGGCGCTTTCACTTTTAACGTTTTGTATAATAAGTGATCCTTTTATTTCCAATATAAGTACTCATTTGCTTTGCAATTTTCATAAAATGATTTACGGTTAGACCCTTTATAATAATTAAATACTGATGCAGGGTGTAGGTATAAAATAATAATTTAGGTAGTCAAGTGGCTAAGCTAATCATATTTAATTAAACATTTGTTTTCCACATGACCAAGTAACAATCATTATAGACACGTAAGTTACCTTCATTAATTTTTATATTACTTCAATTAAATTATTTTTTCAATGCTGAGTCAATGTTTGCATTCCCAAAACAAAACAAAGAGAAAAATCTATATCCCTAAGTCTACTTACCCCTTTTTGCCCCTATTTACACTTCTAATGAGTCCCTAACCAACCTTAAAAGCTATTCTACCACCTCATCTTGCTTATTTCTTATTGACTAACGCCCTCTACTACTTATTTAGTTAAAAATCATGTATACTGCATTAATGTGCATTTTTTCCTAATTAGAATTTAATAAAACAACTTTTTTACTGAAAAAATAGTAGAGGTCACATTTTTTAGATAAAATTCCCTTCGTTCTTTTGCATTTCCTAAGAAAACTTATCATAGTAATGTATATTTTTCTTCACACCATTAGAAAGTAGAGATTTCAACGAAG
The DNA here is from genome assembly GCA_029378335.1 of Agrilus mali. NCBI lineage: Eukaryota > Metazoa > Arthropoda > Insecta > Coleoptera > Buprestidae > Agrilus > Agrilus mali. The sequence continues at coordinate 7,534,645 of CM055663.1, read as the reverse complement.
GAAAAGCCCACCAACGTTTTTAAAGGAGCAGATATTTTGACGTGAGAATTTTCGATTGAAAATTAGGGTGCTTTTTCGATATTAAGTAAAAATAAGGTGAAAAAATAAATATTTCAAATCAAAAAAATTACAGCGTGTTTAGGACAGAAATAGGTATGTTTTCACCAAATTTCGTGAAAAAAAAAATTTTTTTGTAAAAGATAAAAATAAAAAACTAAAAAGTTGTTTATTTGAATTTTTCACATAAATTTTGAGGTTATGTGAAAAAAGTGTAAATACAAAAGTTGTAGATCTTTTTATTACCTACAACTTTGCTCTTTAACTTTTTTTAATAAGACTTGTAGTTTTTCCGGAAATCAAGGAAAACCGTTGTTTACCCTTAAAAACTCATCCGCTTCCCCTCCCCGACCTCAGATCGCCCGTAAATTATGTTTACTTTCATTTCTGTTATATTCTCTTCCTTTTCCAATGGGTTTCATCCTACTATAATTTTCTTTCACTTTTTACTATTTTTGAAGGCTTCAGCACTGGTCTAATAAGACTTAAAGGAGTACCTACAGATATTACACAACAATTCCTAACGGCAAGCGAAAACGTACCCGTGTACCCAAAGTTTTAAAAGTTCGATTTTATTGTTCAATGATACCTACCGGGTAGGTAATTGAATATCAACGCACTGAACGAGTATATCTGCCTTTCCATCGCCATCGACCCAATTCTTTGCTCGAACGAAAACAATAAAGCCCGTTTAAAGCAAGACAATTACGTTAAATTCGATATTGTACGTTGCACAAAATGAAAAAATATCTCAGTAATTTATAATTTTTTTTACAGTGGAGTAGGTACCCACAATGGAATTTAGAACAAAAATTATCCAAGCCATAACTAAAATATTTTTTGCACCTTATAATACAATTTTTTGTTGTTGTGTTCGTCTACAAATACCTTTAGTTCAAGGGAAAGTTAAGGCTGTTTGTGGGCACAACAATATAACACTTTGATTTAACAATATAAAAGTATGTATAACCTAACCTAACCTAACCTAACCATTATTGTATTACTCCTTGAGTTTTCGTTCAATTGTTCTGTTACAAAAAATTGCAATTGTTGTGCACAATTTGATTTAAATTGTTTAATGCTTTGTAGGTAATCAATTCTATTCTAAATCTAATAACAATATGCATATTCATGTCCGGTAAAAGTATTTATTGTACCTATCCACGTATAAATACACAATTTAAACGCAACTGGATATTAATTATTGATTATATTTAAAGCAAACTGTTATTCGTAAAATGCCAAGATCGTTTTCAAGAAAGGACGATGCAAAGTATTTTGAAGTCTTAATGTCAAGGACGCATACTAAATTCATTGAAATATATATATAACCATGATACATACCAACAGCAGCGCAAAATTTTAATTCGTTAATTAAAATAACCTAATCGATGTATGCAACCCATTGTACGCATGATACAGATCCGCCCACTTTTGTTGCAATTGTTTAGACCTAACTGGAGTAAAAAATCAAAATATTGATTTTTAATTAACACTCCTGATTAATTTATAATCAGTTATTTCGAGAAGTATGTTTTAGCAATAATAAAATGTTTGACAGGAAACAGTCTCCAACCAAAAAGGAAATTTTTTTAAGTCAATATCATTCTAATCACAACAGGACTTAATTACTGTATGCAACCAACCGTACACACGATATAGACCCGCCCACTTTTGTTACAATTGTTACATTTTCATTAGAAGGTTAATTAAATATGAAACTGTCATATAGGTACTGAGGTGGACTTCAAAATTTAAGAAAACAATAAATGGTAATCAGTCATTCTAAAGATATTTAACATTGAAAGTAATAATAAACAATTAAAATGCAATAATAAGACAAATATGTACTTTCCCTATTTTTCCTTGTTGAAAGTTAAGCGTTAGTTAAATTCTATATTCTAGTACCTAATGATAATTGCTTTTTTAATCGCTGATATCCTTGGTTTTTATAGCACGATTATTACAGAAACATGTCCACTGCCCACGAATTGTATTATTTTAAAGCGGTTTCCACCGTTACAAATTTCCTCACTCTACATTATACATACGTATTGTATAAGTGCAAATAAAAAATTGTTCCTCAACTTTTCTTTTGTGCAACACCATTATTATTTCACCTTTCCTCAGTATTCCTTGAGAATGTCTTATTTAAAAATCGAGCTTTGGAATAATGGGCCTCTTAATTTTTATCGTCTATGCAATTCTTTATTAGATGCATGTTATTAATCCACTTAAGATGATGAATTGCTTCAAAGGAGTCTAATTAAAAAGAAGTTCGCACTTTCTAATAGAATAAGAATGGAATAACATTGTGTATTCTTTCACATAAACGATCATAACGACACATATGCATAAAATATGAACAAATTACACGCCTCGTCAACCAACGGTTCAAATAAATAAATTAATTGTGCTAACTTATACTAACCATACTAATAGGACTTGTAGTAAATGTAAAAGAGTGGTTTAGAAATTTGAAAAAGAAACTAACTGTTGTATTTACTGATATTACATGCTACTGCAGTATTTTTTAATGTTATTAACCTTGAAAAACTCCTTTTTCTTAACTAATAATATATGTAAAGTATATTGTTAGCTTTCGTTATTTTTGGCTGTAGTAGACCCTTTCACTTTTTACTTTACAACAAAAAAAGCAAGTACGAATTCATTTCGGTCATCATTGTTTTCTCACGCAGGTTCATCATGCACCATATGCGAAATATATACAATTATTTACTTAGTTAAAAAGTGTTCCACATCGGGGTCTTTCACCCAGTTATGTACAAGTACATATACACAATACACACAAAACCGCACCCAGTATTTCATTTCTTGGAGCTTGCACAATGTTATTAGTATTATACGAGTCCTGCCTCATAAATCAGTAAATTTTATTTTTGAAAATATCGATTTTTAATTCAATTTTAAAATTATTTATAGAGTAAAAATTTTCTCAAACTTTTACGGTTTTCAATTTGTTTTGGTTTCATCAATACTTAAATGTATTTTATTGCCATTGGAAAATGCAACTATAAAGTTGTTTTTACAGATTATCTTTTATGATTAGATTACCTCAATCAATTAAAATGGAATTCAGTATTAATTAATAGATAATTATAATCGTTCACAACATTAAAAATATATATAAATATAGCAGATAATTAACTAGCTGTGGGATCAAAGCTCCAATTTATTCTTGAAATTGTAGCATGTCGTACAGTTCACTTGCTTCATATTGTCTTTTCATACCATAACCTTATAGACAGAGAGACAACAAAAACGAAGCGAATATTTCACGAGGGAAGTTTCGTATCAAAAAACTAACTTCTACAAACGTTGTTGGGTTATCAAAGAGCCCCCTGAATCTATGATTTCGGGTCCAGCATTGTTTCCAGGACTCCAGAGGGACCCCGAAAGGCACAAATTATTTTTTTTTAATAAGAACCCTCATTTTTTATTGCACAATCTGATTCTACAAAAGGAATACACCCAAATGTAGTTTAATAAAACTTTTTTAACATATTATTAGAGTCCCAGATATCAAAATCTAATGATCCTTTTAGAATTCAACAAATTTTGCAGAGGTTATTTTTAGATTTGGAATTTCCCTGACAAAATATTTGTGGTGAAAATATAAAGCCAAAGCTGTACAAAATTCTGGAAGGCGACGCTGTTCTTTAAAAAAATCTCTTCACTCGTGCTAGACACGAGTCTTGCATTTTGCGTAACATACAATAAATAAAACGGCTGGATGGATATTATAAGAACTTGCGCGAAATAATCAAAACAAAAAGGTTACGGCTGATGTAATATTCAAGAATACGGCATTTTGCGGCGATGATCGGCATACTTACCCACGCTATTATCGGAATAAGCGTTTTTGAAATTATTGAAATAACGTTATATAATATTTGGCAACCGGAGGAATTTTAATAGGTATCTTTTTCGAACAATGAAATGGTCCAATAATGTAGTATCTCTTACTAACAAACTGTTCTAAACATTATTTATCATTACTATGCAGTGGCGGTACGTGCATAACGATTGGACAGGGACACGTGTCCATCTCTCGTTTAGAAAACAATATTAACAACTATTTTGGTCAATTTTACACTGTAAGACGTTAAAACTGGGATAAATATGACACGGTAGTAAAACGGTGACAAATACGTCACAAATATTGACGTATTGTTCCCCAAAAAAGTGTTTTGTTCCAGAAGATTAATCTTTGGTCACACAGTGTAAACGCTATTTAAAATTTTAAGAATTAATGGAATAAGAACAATATTAGAGAGGAAACGTTTATAGAATACATTTAAAAAAACCATACAAAGCTTCAATAATCAACCATTTATGTGTGTATGAAAAATTGTATTTGTTGCAAATCTTCCTGGTAAACATTTTGTAATTTTCCTATTATTTTTAAGCTTGTAAATAAACTGACAACATAAGAGCAAAAGCATAAATGTGTACGGACAGTTTACCCTGTAGACACAAAAAATTTTATCTTTTTATCCACTTCTTACGCCATGTCTCAACAAAAGTTTCAAAGCCATTGCATTGCAAGCAAGCTTTCTTTTCGTTAATAATATTTTTATATCAATGTCAGTGAAAGTTATTAATAGTGTCCACAGCAGTTTAATCCGTATTAATGTTAGACATTTATTAGAGTAATATCTACCACAAATATGAAAATAATTCACACTCAATAGACCAGGGTCGATAATTTTTGAAACCAAAAAAAATTATAGTAGGATGAAACCCATTTGAAAAGAAAGAAAATATAACAGAAATAAAAGGACAAATAATTTACGGGCGATCTGAGGTCGGGAATGGGAAGGGGGTGAGTTTTTAAGGGTAAACAACGGTTTTCCTTGATTTCCGGAAAAACTACAAGTCTTATGGACAAAAGTTAAATAGAAAAGTTGGTGGTAATAAAAAGATCTACAACTTTTGTATTTACACTTTTTTCACATAACCACAAAATTTATGTGAAAAATTCAAATAACCAACTTTAGTTTTTTATTTTCATCTTTTACAAAAAAAATTGTTTTCACGAAATTTGGTGAAAACTTACCTAGTTATGTCCCAAACACGCTGTAATTTTTTTGATTTGAAATATTTATCTTTTCACCTTATTTTTACTTAATATCGAAAAAGCACCCTAATTTTCAATCGAAAATTCTCACATCAAAATATTTGCTTTTTTAAAAACGTTGGTGGGCTTTTTCTTCGTTAAAATCTCTACTTTCTGATAGTGTGAAAAAAAATATACATTCTATGGTAACTTTTAACTTTTTTCCATAAGACGTAGTTTTTCCGGAAATCAAGCAAAACCGTTTTTTTACCCTTAAAAACTCACCCCCTTCCCCTTCTCGACCTCAGATCGCCCGTAAATTATCTTTCCTTTAATTTCTGTTATATTCTCTTCCTTTTCCAATGGGTTTCATCCTACTATAATTTTTTTTCACCTTTTACTATTTTTGAAGGCTTCAGCACTGGTCTACAAGAAATACGTATGAAGGTAATGAACAATTTAAAAATCAAACAATTCAGAGGTAAACCAATCATGGAACATTTTGTTTCTGCTAAAATCAAATGATTCAAACATAAACCAATTACAGAGCGTTTTTTTTTCTGTTAAAAACAAATGATTTAAACATAAACCAATAGCAGTAGATCGTTTTAATTTCTGCTAACTGAAATACTAGCAACAAAGATTCTTAATTCTTTTGTTTTAAATTCAGTTGTTATTAAGACAATCCAACGATTGAAGAGTGCTTTAAAAAAAATTTAACACTGGGAGCGTAAGAGATCAAAATTCAGAATTTTTTGAAGTCAATCACAAACACAAGAAGCTGCAAATTATACACCGTCAATGGGCCAGTAGCGTAACTTGAGGGTAGCGGTTCTTAACTCACAATCAGAATATTTTACCACCCTACAAGTTTCAAATAAAATAGTTAAGAAAGCTATAAAGGGGCCATTCCATGGTCTTGCCACCCTAGTAAAAAAGACGAAATTATTAGGCCCACGTACGCTCGACTATTTTTTTTTCTTATTGTGATGTATATAAATATACTTAATAAACATAGATAGTTTGTTCCACCCAAGCATTAGTTATGTACAAGCTCATCTAAAAACGTTGTGATGCTAATGTTGGTAAATACACCAAATAACTAATGGCTGATGCAATCAAGATTATTCAATGATGTAAGTACCTAGGTATTATATACCTATACATATATTTCAAGACAGATGATATCTCTGTACGGATATGTATAAATATAATCATATAGATTAATATGCCCGTGTAGGTGTTATAGAATGTTACCTATAATACGTATTTCCCATTGCGTATGTGGAAATATTTAATGAAAAGGAAAAAGAAAAAACGTTTTAGTATTTGATTAGTCTTAACGGTCTACATCTGGACGTTTTAGAACGGTATGTGAACCTTATGTAATTACGTACAGTTACCTAATCGAAGAACTGTAAATCAAAAAAGAAAGTTCCAAGAGACAGCACTGCTTTCTTTCTTTCTTGATCAGCTCTAAATTTAGCACATGTTAAGTAAATGTGAAACCTGCACACATAATTGTTTATAAAATTTTATCGCAAACAAAAGGATATCAGGGTAATTTTTTATCAGAAAGTAATTGAAAAAGTGTTATTGCAGAAAAATAATTAAAATTTTTTTATACCATGAATCGTGACACAAGTATAAATATTTTAAATTGAAATTCTAATAAAACAGAAAGAAAACGTTCCAATAAAATTAGTAATGTCTCTAACAATAAATTGTTACCTACTTTTTAACAATGTTATGATTTTCAAGACAAGACTTATAATGCAATACTCTTAAGTATAATATTTTTTTGTAGCCCAAGCTCAAGAAAATTTCAAATGTCCCGACGACTTTGGATTCTACCCACACCCTAGGTCCTGTGACAAATACTGGAAATGTGATAACAACATTGCAGAACTGAAAACTTGTGGAAACGGTCTTGCCTTCGATGCCAGTGACCCCAAATTCTTAACCGAAAACTGTGATTACCTCCACAACGTCGATTGTGGCGACAGGACGGAATTAGGCAAGTATTAAACAAAACTTCTAATTAAACCAACACTATGGCAAATAAGGTAATTGTATCTAATAAATTATGTGTATTGTGAGAGCAAAAGTCCATAAAATGTATGTGTTAAATTTAGAAGTATCTCATGGCAAAATAGAAAGTGTGAATGAGTTTCGAGAATTCAAAATTTCTGAATTGCAACTGCTTTAAACTGAAGATCGATTAATGGCCAGCAGATGGCCAAAATTAAACCATAAAAAATCTTGATTTTAGAAATATTTGCTTGAGCCAAACAGAAACTATTTAGTGTAACAAAGAAAGCGAAATTGCAGTACATAATTTCAAAGTATCAGTTGCTTTGTTCAAAAAATGTTCAATCTTTATTTGTTTGATTAAAAGATCACTGTGTGTTCAATTAGAACATAAAAATATTCAAATGCTTTTTCAATTAGATAATTCAAAGGTATTGTAAAAAAAACTAGGAAAAAATTACCTATAAATTATTTTATAATTTACAGAATGAACTTCTGTAAAGTTTAAACAATAATTGTTTCTGATCTTTTAGAACCCCCAGTTTCAACCCCACACTGCGAACGTCTCTACGGTATTTTCCCCGATGAAGCAAAATGTGACGTGTTCTGGAATTGTTGGAACGGTGAAGCCTCCAGGTATCAATGTTCACCTGGACTTGCCTACGACAGGGACGCCCGAGTCTGTATGTGGGCCGATCAAGTCCCCGAATGTAAAAACGAAGGTAATATTTATCAAACTTAAATAATTTACCCACCAATAAAGAAAAAAGATATATATAATCGTCACTGAATGTGATGAAGCAAAACGTAAATGTCTTAAACCCTAAGCATGTTTAATAAATGTGAGGGTGTTCAGTAGTCCAGATGGTAAATAAACATTGTTCATGTTTCGAGAATTTGACGTTACTTGTGTTTTTTAAATATTAAGTTATAATTATGTTATTATATGATTTAAAACTTCACCAACACATTTCTACATAAAAATAATTGTAATTACAAATCAAAACATGACAAAAAACACTTCCAGTACCAGACAGGATTGGCCTGAGGTTTCTATATACTTTAGGGTTAATAAAAACCGAATTATTTCGAATTAAATTATAAAAATAATATTTTTCTGGCTTCTTTGGTACTAATAGATATTTTTATGGCATCTGGAATTTCAAGGATTAAATAAAAACCAAATTGCATTTTTTGCAAGTAATACGTAAATTCCCAATGTCCTTAATTGTTCCTGACTTTCATTATCACATGTACTTTAACTTTATCATAAAAAAAAAATTCAGATACCCCTATAAAATAATGAAAAATATTTGTTTAAACGGTACTTCATTAAAGATCCAAAAATATTTTAAACTTTCTGTAAACCCCTCAAAACAGTAGAGGTTTTCACGTGTGGTAATTTGATCAGTCTCTGCAATATGTTACTGAAGGGCCGTATTTAAAATTGACCCTGTATGATCTTCTTAAAGCCTAGAAAGAGATTCACTCTGTAATGATTCCCCCAAAGTATATTTCTAAAAACGATAGGGATAAAAAAATTCTTTTTATCGCTTAACATAATCTCTACCTCCTAAAATTTCCCTCAGCTATGACATTTAAATGAATAGATTAAAACTAATTAAATTAAAAAGCTATGACATTTAAATGAATAGATGCAGAAATTTTAATTACAAATATTCATCTTCAGATTGCAATAAAATGTATATTAGTAGTATAATTACAAAACAAAAACAATTAAAAACCATACAGTCACGATTAAAATAATTTAAAAAATCGCCCCCTTCAGAATAGCTTTCACTATAATAATTATAATAATTCATTAAAAAGTATTAAATTAAAAAATATATAATGCCTAGCATGGGCTAGCGAGAGATTTAGAAATCTCTACAGAATTCTCAAATTCCAGGACAATCCTGTTAAACACTAAACTATCCTACAACATACATCCGCTTTTGCACACTTAACTTATACTTGCACATACCAACTTTTTTTTAAATTTTATTTTGGAGCGCGACAGAATGAAACACTAAATGCTAAAAAATTGTTTTTCTCTCCGCAGATTTACTAATGCACTAATACTAATTTGACGTTTATTCTGTTAATTTTAGAAGTTGCAGGGGGTTTCTCATGCCCTGGTACGGGAACCGTGAGCGCTTTGGGTAGCTTTTCACGACATGCTCACCCCGATGACTGCCGTAAATATTACATTTGCTTGGAAGGTCAAGCGAGAGAATACGGTTGCCCGATCGGTACCGTTTTCAAAATTGGTGACGCCGACGGTACCGGAAACTGCGAAGATCCCGAAGACGTACCAGGATGGTAAGCAAAAATTTTCCTTATTCCTTTTTACTTTAACTTTAAAATCGAATTGGTCGAACAGACACTAAATCAGTTGGTTAGACTTTATTGTTTCCGAGATTAAATAAAATAAAAAAATATTTTTTATATATATATCACGTAGGTACTTTAATAAATAATAATAATAAGTAATTTACAATTTGACTTCTAAACGTTTACCAAACTTTTAAAATAAAAGCCCCAAAAAACTGCAGTAATAGTGAACCATCCCCCTAGGATTTTCTGGATCCTTTTTTTGAGCTTAAGTTGGTACTAACGAGATTTTATACCTTTGACTACTTTTGGTTTTTAAATAAATGAAGAAATTTAATTTTTTAAATAGACGAACCAATTTAAATAAAATTTGGACACATTGTAAAGGACCATAATCAGAAAAAATAGCAGAATGAAGAAAATTGTTTTTCCATTGTCACAAATGTTTAGTATATTTTAAAGGAAAATATTTATTTTATTGATTTTACATTTAAAATAGCATAAACATATTTTGCCTGCAAATAACGTTCCAATTAAAATTATTACCTAAGTACCTAGTGGTGCCATCGTGTGGTTACTGGACGAACTAATAGTCGAAATTGTACATATTTTTTGAATTGAAAGTTTGTATGCAATTTAAAAAAATCTATTTATTAATTTTCTTATTTATTCAAAAACTAAAATAAATGGGGACCATATTGTCATTAGTACCAACACTCTTTCAAAAAATAATCCGAAAACCCCTCTGGGGACAATCCACTAAAATAATCTAACATAAAATATGCTTTTGTGCATTGAGACTTCTTAATGCTAACCACTGATAACCGCATGTGCAAGAATTGTTCTGTTTAATATATTTTATTCTTTTTGTCTTCGCGCTTTTAGTACTTAAGTTTGGGTTGTGTTCAGAATTGAAAAGTTTTCAAGTTTATACCCTCCATTTTAAAAAAAAATAATTTCTTTCTTAAAATAATTTTTATTTGTGTTCAAATTCTGAACATACCCTTAAAGTGTGGTGGTTTGCATAGAAAACTAACGCACACCCTTGTAGCTGCTCAGCACAACTTTCTTTCCTCTTTGTGAGGGTGCAATATAAAAATACAATCAATATAAAACCAAACATCAGTACTATCGATTTTCATTAGTCATTAGTACATACCTAGAGGTAAAGGTCAAACGTTTACAAAGGATAAAAAGTTTTCCTTAAAAATAATTGACCTTTATCCTACAAACATGACAATTATTTACTTATCCATATAATATGTAATAATTATTGTATTCTACACTGCCTTAAGATGATTCTAATTTTTTTAACTTTATCCAATTATTCTTTTTTTATTAAGGAGCCGTTCATAAAATACGTCACGCTAAAATAAGCTTTTTTTATCCCCTTTGCACCGGTTGTCACGCTGTCACACTTTCTGTAACCCCCCTTGTAAATATTTCGTCACAAAAACTAAAACCCCTCCCCCCTGAACATAATAAAATTTAATTGATAATACAAAAATTTTGATAGTCAAAAATATTTATTTTATTTTCATAATAAAATTTAAATAAATTAATAAATATCTTTTGTAACGAACAAATAAATAATATTTCTATTTATCAGAAGTCCAAGGATTCTGTAAAAATTCAGTCAAATTTTCTGATGAACGGCGAATAATTCCAGTTTATTTCTCGATTGGTTATAGATACTCCTCTAGGTATAAATATTAGCTTTGAATCATTTCATTATTTCCAACAAAAACATAAAAAATATGGAAAAAAGACTTCTATGCTACGGATTATTTCCATAAAATATAATCATAGCTTGTGCTGGTAAAAATGGTACCATTATTGGTAACTTTTGCCTAAAACCATTTTGATAGAAACTTTTCAACAGAACCAGACGTTTTGTGCAATGAAGTCTTTTTTTGCCACCATACTTTAAAATCTGAACTCACTCATATCAAACTCATGTTCTACTCATAACTTTAACACATCGATCACAATCTACAGTGAAGACTACTATGGTGACTTGGACTTGAAGAGCATTAGGAAGAGTGAACTTTTAGCCGGTCTTTCGAGCAGCAGTAGCGGCGGTGGTTCATCGAAACCAGCCGCTAATAAGCCGCCCCTCAAGCCCAGGCCGCAAGTCCCACGTGGAACCCCAGAACCCGCAGGAAATTAAAAGAGACACAACAACAATTAAAAAATTAATAAATCATATACATAATTACACACATATTCGTTAATTTACGTTTTCACACACACACACACAGGACATTCGAGCAGTGATACCAAATTATACGTAGCATTATCATCATATTAATTAATGAACGCCATAATAAACTCTAATTATGTTACTTAATAAATATTATAATGTTGAACGTTACAAAAAACAACGTGAAATGTGTCAATATATGTATCCTGTTTGGGAGAACGAACTCAACAATTAGATAGTAACAAAAAAACGTACGTATTGTTGAGGTTTCGAAATGAAAATGCTTGAGGGTTTGGCAGAATGTCGTGCGAAACGCAGAACTTGTAATATGAATTTAAATCTAGGCATATCTACTTTCAGTTTTTTTTAATGCATATTCGAGTTCTAAAACATTACTTTGGCATGACATTCTGCACACATCTGCTATAATAGTTTCAATTTCGTATATAATGATTTTTTTAAGCGGTACAAACAACTATTATAATTGATGTTTTTTTACAAAAAAAAAATAAACGTTACAATTAATCAATTATCTTTCATTAAGCACCCTCTCTTCTCATTCTTTTTCAGTCTCTTTATTTTCCGACATCTTCTCTTTTTTCTATGTCCATGTCCATTTTATGGTAACAACTAATTACATATGTACTAATTTTTGTAAATACATACATATATCTGCATGTGCAAATATGAATATTAAATAAGTACATGTAAATAACACATTAAGCTCAGAAAAAAGAATGGTGCATGGCTGTTCTTAATAATGGTGAAGGTCACTTTGTACAGGTCGTCACATGTGACGGAATAAGGGTCAACACTAAGCATGATCAAAGAAGTATAAAAGTAAGTGTTTAAAAGCGTTAACAGACAAAAAAACCATTATTAAAGAAAATCACTTTAATAAAATTGTCTAATGTAAAACCACCAATAAATTTCTTTTAATAATATCAAGAACTACGTATGAACGTATGCTATAACTAATGTCTAATGTCGTTAAATAATTATATATTTATAATGTTAATATATTAATGAAAAATTTTGACTTTATTAACAAATTTAAAAACTATGTTTGTCACAGCCTTTCTATAAAAATTAACAGTAAAAGTAAAATTTCTGTTGTGTAACATAAATAATTTTAAAATTCTGATACAAAAAGTTTTGTAACATTGTGACCACTGATCAATATGATGTATTAATTGTACCAAATTTCGAGTTTGATCTTCAAAACTAGAAGCTTATTAATGAACTACAAAATTCTTTAAATGATTTAAAATATCACAGAATAAACAGAAGAGCGTGTCAAATTAATGCATAAACGTATTAACTAATTAATTTCTTATTTGATCAAAAAATTAATGATTCATAATTTTATCTGCAAAAAATTGCAATAAAACAGAAAATTTTTAAAATATTTAAAAATAAAACAAGTAGAAAGTTTCACCAATTTAACAAAAACCTGACATGTTTCTTTCATTCTACTTGTTTTATTTTCAAATATTTTTACTTCCAGTATGTTTCACAACAGTTGCACCCCCCAAATTGTTAAGTTCATTAAAACAAAAAAATATTAACATAGTTATCTCAATTGATCGAGACCCAGCTTTAAGCCATCTTATAAGATAAATAAAAAATGAGTTAGGTAATTTAAAGGAAAAACGTTTCCTTATAAAAGAATTATTATATCTGAAATGTTAAAAAACATACAGGATATGTAAAATCTGATTTTTCATAAAAATCTTAAATCGCCTGGTATAAACATCAACAACATAGCTACGTATAGGGTAAGTTATAGGTACATATATAGCAATTGGCAATCCAAAAATAAAATAAAAAATAGTTCATGACCAAATACCTAGATGTACCTACATATATATGCTGTACACTGTTTTTCAGACATACAAAAAAAAACAAGTAGATGTATTAGGTGGTGTGTATATCATAAAACTAAAATAAGAAGTCTCAAAACATAAATTGAAAGTGTCGAGACAAATCACGGCAAGGGACAATATAATAATAAATGAAAACTTCGTTATAAGCATTACTCCATATTCTATAGGCAATGCTTTTTTTTCTCGCGATTGCCCAAGATTTACCGGTCGAAGCCCGTTCTCTCTAGGCCACACAATTACTTTCTTCGGACTTGATAAATGAACGAACGATTTACAAAAGAAAATCAAAGAAATGCCTTATTTATCCCCATTAACGCTAAATAATTTATATTTAGCAATAATATGCACATATTTAATGAAATAAATACAAATAAAATAATTAGCATAAGAACAAAATCATATATGTAAATTATAAACAAATTAACATAATAATTTTTGAATTTTGAATTAATTTATATATAAACCCAAAAAATACGCCCACCAATGAAAAACTAAATAAAATAAATGGAATATAAAGTAAATATTTGAATTTTTATGTCGAAATTAATGCATTTTTATTTAAATTTTCAATAATAATTAAAATATGACTAAATAAATTAAAATGTAAATAAATAGGGACCACTAATTAACAAATTATTTAATTAATGTCTCATCAAAGTATCCCCCATGTTTAATTAATACTTCAGTTGATTTTAATAAAAATAAATATTGCTGCTGTATATGGCTAATAAAATTGAAAACGGACAAATATGTCCATCTAACCGTTAAAAGATCAACTAAACTAAAAGTATTTTCAAATTTTTACCGCTGCAAAACTAGAAACTTAATTTAAATCAACATTAATCAATTTTTAGTGAAGACTACTACAAGGATGTGGATTTAAAAGCCCTGAAGAAACAAGGATATTAAGTTTGCAGAAGACATTTTAAACGAAAATGTATATTGCATTTTTGTGTTGTACATTTTCATCGTGCATCTCCCGAAAGTCATTCATTAGTTCATTGTTTTTCTTTTTTTAGCTTGAATTAGTTTTAAACCTAATTTTAATTAGATATATCATATTATAATGCTGTTTTTGTATGATTTTGTAAATTATTGAAATTGTTATGTAAGTTATTGGTAAGCTCATCTTTGTTTAATTTTGTACGTTTATTTTATACTGTTGAAATAAAGATGTTTTTATAAAACACAACTTTTTTAATTAAAAGAAAACAGATTTATTTAATATTTCTTACCTGCACATATGATATGCAGCATGTACTCGATTTCACCAACAAAAAGCCTCCTGATTCCAAAGTCACTTTTTAATTAAAAAGAGTTCAAGTGTTATATAGAAATTTTCCGAATCTCATAACCTTTACCATTTTTTTTTATTTTCATTTTTATTTAACAATTATTTCTTAGTTAAAACACCAAAGGTAAAAGCAGGTAAAAGACTAACTACTAAGAAAATGAATATTTGATTGTTATTACCAACTAAAAAAAAGAGTTTATAAAATTGCTACCACAATAATAATAAAATCGAATTCGTACGGTTGTAAGTAACTAAGACACATTCATTTACAAATGTCAAAGGTGTCAAATTTGTGTTTACAGGTTATATATTGTATAAATGGCTGTCACTAAAATTTTTACATTTAAAAATGTCTAATTCAGAAAGCAGAATAAACGATTTATTGGGCCGTTTACGAACTGAAAATTCAAGTAACAGTGTACCACTCAACATTTTAAATGGACCTGAACAAAATGGCCACCGTCGACCCAATCGCCCAAATTTAAATTGTAAGTATTAACATTCGTAAGAGTAAACAGCAATAAATATTTGACACTGTTTTTTACGTATTCTTCTTTAGTGAATTCGTTAACTAATCCTGGTAGTCCAAACATGAAAAGACCGAATAACCTCCCCTTCTCACCTAAGCGTAATGACCACCAAGAGACTGATAAAAAACTTAGAGAAATTATGAAAATTAGTGGTAACTTAAAAATAAATGGTGTTAATTATATGACTGATATTAAGGACATGGAACATATAGAAGAATTAGGTAATGGAACTTGTGGTCATGTGGTAAAAATGAAACATAAAGCAAGTTCAGAAGTAATTGCTGTAAAAGTGAGTATTGTTTATAGTAGCAATTTTTCTAAATATAGATTTGTGTATTTATAATTACTGATTATTTATAAAACATTAAGAGAATTTATTAATTAGATAGTTAAGAGAAGTAAATAAATCAGTATAAATTCATTGACAATTTTTAGGCATTTTGCCAATTAGTTATTTGCCAAAAAATATTGTGATAATAAATGGGATAACTATATTATTAGACAACAAAGAAGGTTCAAGGTTTTTGTTTAAATTTCTCTGACTTGAATTACTAAATTATTTTAGCAAATGAGGCGTTCTGGTAACTCAGAAGAAAATAAAAGAATCATAATGGATATTGAAGTCGTTATCAAATCCCATGATTGCCCTTTCATTGTCCAATGTTTAGGTTGTTTTATAACAGAAGCAGAAGTGTGGATATGCATGGAGCTAATGGCCACATGTTTTGACAAGCTTTTGAAGAGACTTAAACAACCAATTCCAGAACCAGTAATAGGAAAAGTGACTGTATCAGTAAGTTTAAAGCTGTTACATTTCAAATAATCTAATTAATGAAAAAAAAAAATATAATTTTTAGACTGTAAAAGCATTATCATATTTAAAAGAAAAACATGGGGTCATTCATAGAGATGTAAAACCTTCAAATATTTTACTTGATGAGCGTGGAAATATAAAACTTTGTGACTTTGGTATTAGTGGGCGTCTTGTTGATTCAATGGTGAAATCAAGGAGTGCAGGCTGCACAGCATATATGGCAGTAAGACAAAATTACATTATTAAATAAATTTGATTTCTTAAATATTACGTTTTTTGCGATATTGCAGCCTGAAAGAATAGAACCCGCTGATCCCAATAATCCTGACTACGACATACGCGCAGACGTATGGTCTTTAGGAATAACATTAATGGAACTAGCAACTGGTATGTTTCCATATCAAGATTGCAAGACTGACTTTGAAGTTCTTAGCAAAGTTATTGTACAAGATCCTCCGACTCTCCCAGAAGACAAAGACTTCACACCAGAATTTCGACAATTTGTTTCTTTATGGTATACTAAAGACAATATATTATTTGAAGCACAATAATCCTAATTTATTTGTACTTAGTTTAAAAAAGGATCCGAAACAAAGGCCAAAATATGACAAACTACAAAATGAAAGCTTTTTGAAAAAATATGAAATAATTGAAGTTAATGTTGCAGAATGGTTTGCTAAAGCAATGCAACAGGCAGATCTTTTAGCTACAAAGAAAACTACTCCTAGGTAATGTATGAACAATAATTTTATTTGCAAGGTAGAAACAAGAAAGGTCTCATGGTAGAAGTAGAAAGCTTAGCTTGGCTTTCAATTGTTGTTTCTTCTGAATTATCTCTGCTACTTATGTTACATAATAAATAAAAAGAGTTTTGCTTTAGACAAGCACCTCCACCGATTGTAACCAGTAGAAGACAGTTCCTAAAACCTACCCAGGATCAAAGCCCAAGTCCTCAATCTCAGATTTCTTTAACGAACGGTACAACCTCGTCGTCTTCACCTCTACTTCAACGAAACGAAACTAATGCTCATCCTTTCATCTCATTAGAAAATAAATTTAAGGAATCTTATAATTTGGTGACTATTTCACGTCCACCTGACGGTCGTGCAAATCATATTTCAAGACTAACCACATTCCAAAATCCAAACGTGAACGTCGCACACCAAAGAGATACGCTGCTAAACAGTACTCACCAAAGG
Source organism: Agrilus mali (assembly GCA_029378335.1). Lineage (NCBI taxonomy): Eukaryota > Metazoa > Arthropoda > Insecta > Coleoptera > Buprestidae > Agrilus > Agrilus mali. Next base: position 7,517,217 of record CM055663.1, on the reverse strand, counting down.
TCAACCGAAAGGTAAGTAATTCTTATTATAATGCAAAAAAATATTCCTTAAATGAAATTGTTTTTCTATTCACCCTATAGAAATTTTTATCCCCCTTTAAGCCATGATCGTCTTAGCAACATCTCCGATCGCAACAGATATCCTTCGCCTACACCCCAAAGAAGTCAATACCCTTCCCCTACCCTCCAAAGAAACCAATATCCATCACCACCTGCCCAAAGAAGTCAATATGCTTCCCCTCTATCTCAACGTACCCAAATGCCCGATGTCGTCTCGTCTCCATACACTTCGCCTTACTTTCCTCGTCGGACACTGAGCGAAAGCAGATGGCAATCGCCAGGGGGGTCTCCCCTACTTGCTCGAAACCAAATACAGACCAGTCAAGAACAACTATGCAGCAACACAAGCCCGATTCTCATCCAGCGATTCTATCATCAACAGAAACAGCAAGAAAAGGCCAGAGAAGCGGAAGAAGCAGCTAAAGAGGATCCTAGTAAGATTAATACAAAAGTTGTTGTTATGAGATTATAAATTGTTTTTTATGTAGGTCGAAGAAAATACGCCTCGTATATAAAATTAAATTTGAGTGGGGACAGAAGCGGGAGGTCCTCGCGACACCAAAGCCCAGAGCCTCCCCCAAGACTTAACAGAACAATCAGCGGGGACAATCAGAGCCCTTTGGCAGCACGAAGAACTTTCTTAGACAACAGTAACTCGCCTGGATTATCGCGAAGGTAAATATAGCAGAATACAAAATTATTTGTAAATACAATTTTTTAAATGAACGGTAGATATATTTCCCCTACACCACCGGTACCACCACCGAGAAGATTATCGGAAAGTACTAGTGTTCCGGGTTCGCCTCAACATCTCCGCGCCCAGTTTCATCACACGCCGGAGTTTCAAAGGAGATATTATCAGGGTAGTGATATATCATCATAACATTCGCGCTTTCGTTATAGCTTTGTAAGTACTTACAATAAATTGCTTACAGATTAAGAAGAAAATGAATACTAAAATGTAAAACTTAACTTCTAATAACAGCTTTAGGATGTGAGCAAAACAATTCTGGATGATTTATTTTTAATTACCTTTAACGTTCAATTAAGAACGACATAAATCCATCAGAATTGGTAGAAATATGCATGATTGACTCAGGATTTTAGTTATCGAAATTGTTTGTGCTTTTGCAAAGTTACATGGTGTTTTTATTATCTCCTCTCAAATTAAAAAAAATGTTCACGCAAATTTTACGGCTAGCCTTCTTGATATTGTTATCCTCTATTTTATTTTAAATATTTTTAACGATAATATGAACACCATGTACATGTTATTGGTGTAGAATTTTGCTAAAACTACATATAATATATTAGTCGTAAGTAAAGCGGCTCGCAAGGCATCTAGGAAAGCTTTGGTATAAATTTGTCTGTTAACTGAGGTATATTTAGGGTACATTCATAAATTACGTTAGGGATATTATCCTCTTCTATGTCAGAAATTAAAAAATATTTGTTAACAGACTTTCCCCTCTTATTTAAAAAAAAATTACATCTCATTTCTTTCGACCAGTAAATGAGAATATTAACTACTGTGAAAAAAAAACTTCTTAATTATCCTCCTGCTACCCTTAAGTAATTGATGAACGTCCCTTTACCCATTGCATTAATTTATTTTTTATGCTAATCGTTTATATAAAATAAAAATAGCACAATTAATAGAAAACAATACACTTTTCTTTCGTCAAAAAAACAAAATAATAATTGCACCTTTAGATTTTGATAATAAAAGCATTTTAATTGAAGCAAGGGATACATAAATTTAAAAAAATCAAATTAATAATTGTCGCAATTTCCAATTGTACTTTAAGTATGAGTTTGAAGATGGTAACTGCGGTTTGTTGGTCAAGGAAAGAATGTTAAATAAATTTAAAGCTATTCAATGTAATTAATGCCTGTTTGGGTTTAATTGTGCCTATGCGATTTATATAAAAGTAATTACATACTTATTATTAAAACAATTAAAAATTACGATAACAAAAACATTATGTTTTTAAAAATTGATTTGCTTTTAACCATTTTTACATGTAATATGTAAATGCAGTTTTTCTTGAGATTTGTTGTCACTTTTTAATATGTAATACATATTCCTTACTTGTGCTTGTGCAGATGAAAAAGGAAATCAAAATTACATTTTATTCATTTTGAATTCAAAAATAAATTAGTCAAACGATGAAGGAATAAATAAAGTCCACTGTTCATCCATAACTTAATTTGTTTAAATTTAAAATACATTAATTTGAAAGTGGTTTTCAATTGGCTACTTTTTGAAAAAATTATATCTGACCGAAAAAACCAATTCAATCAAAATACAAAACTTATGCAACTGTGCGGTAAAAAGTTTTATAAATCTAATACATATTTACCAAAAAAAGGGGGTTTAGAGTAACAAAAACTGGGTTACGTTTCACGAAAATATTTTCGTGAAACGTAACCCAGTTTTTGTTACTCTAAACCCCCTTTTTTGGTATTCAAAATGTTTCACAAAGAATGCGATACGCAATCTATTAACTATAATACATATTTATTTTCTATTGTTTACGGGCGAAAAGTGGACCATAAACGGACTTACCCTCTACACTTCTATCCTCAAAATACAATCCAAAATGTAATTGTTATGTTTTAAATGTGTAATTTCCCGTATGAGAGTGTGATAATAATCTAGTCATTTTGAATTTTATTATCCTCTTATCATTCACATTTCCATATAAAGTTTTCCTCTGTGCAAGATTCTATTGATTTAGATAAGTACATACGATATACATATATTATAATTTTTCTTAATCTGTAAGTTTGTTATGTGATTTTGTATGTGAGAGTTTTTTAGTTAATTTTATTGTATCATAGTTATGCGTTTTAATAAGTTTTACGAAGCCATCATACTGATTACATTTATTTGTAAACTTGTATTTTAGGTGAATAAAAAATTTTTTAGATTGTTCTCTAATGGATGACATAAATTCACTTATTATTAATCTTAATCGTGAGGCCTGCACCAACATGATGCGGTCTCGAAACGCTAATATTGTGTTCTCCCGCGACTGCGTCAAACGCAGTAATTTTGCTAGTCTGTGTTCCGTTCAGGAAAATTGGTTGCTGGTCTTTAGGCTTTTTACAAAGTTTAAATTATTTTATTGTAGGTTTGTAAAGTTTTTTGCGTCATATTTTAAAAAACAATTGAATATATTACTTAAGTATATATGTTCATATTTTTTAGGAAGTCATAAATGCATTGTTGTGATTTAAAAATAAGGTGCATTTTGAAACGAAACTTTTCGTAATACTTGTATTTGATTGTATTTTGAAAATTGAAAAGTAAAATCTTCAAAATACTTTTTGTTTCATTTCAAATTCTTAACTACATTAGCATCATCAACATATCATACACATTATCCTAATCATTTTTAAGGTCCTTAAATAAAAAAGTCATTTTTAGATTAGAGCTTTGTAGTTTCACTCTTAATAATTGAGTACTTTATAATCTAAATTAAATAAGGGTTTTCGAGCTCTTTCACAATGCTGAAACCCTCTCATCTTACTTGTCGAAATAACATGAAAAATAATTTCCTATTTAAATGAAGATTCTTAAAACGCAAATTTATAAAGGCGTATAAAACAATTGTACTCACCAAACGTATACAACCGTTGTGAGGATAATTTTGTAGTTTACAATTTAATTACACATTACAGCACTTTGAACACATCTGTAAATTACAAAATAACATTAATTAAGAAACTTTTAGAGTTTTAACAATAAAACAAAAAATATTATTTCACACGAGTATTTATTTTTGAATAAACAAGAGGCAAATAACTGATAAAATATAAAATAAAAATATAAGGATAAGCATTTTTTCACTTTTTATCAAATTGTTTTTCGGGAGGTTTTCCGGGAGTTTGTTCGTATTCGAGTCTTTTAGGAAAGGTCCCAACGGTTTTATCTTCTTGAGGTACCTCCCCATATTTTTCAGCTAATTTGGCTACATTCTCTCTTTTCATTTTAATTATGTCTAAATTAGTTTTAATTTCTTCTTCTGTGGGAGGTTCTTGTCTTGTACCTTTTAACCAAGATAGCCATTCTGGGGGAACTTCCTGTTCAACGTCACCTTCTTTTGGGGGTATAAACCATCTACCTCCACGTCTTTTACGAACCTTATCGACTTTCAATTCGTAATATTTATTCCCCAAATAATCAGTTCCCATTAACTTTTCCGAAAATTGTTTTGGTCTCAGAGAATTGATAAAAGTATTAAAAATTATTTTAAAAAGATCACGCGGAGGAGCTGTACGCGACATTATCAACTTTAAATTGATTCCAGTAAATATTATACTGACATTCCCTAATTATGCCACATTACAGTGAACTTGATTAAATAAAATAGGTTTATGCACTCTATCCAAAGTCTTGATTGAGAAATGTACTTTTTGGTACTTCATTTCCATCTAATACAAATTTTGAACGGCAGGCAATCCCTATTTCAATATACTGGAAAGAAAAGGATAGAACAGAAATCCCTTTATAATCTTTATTCTTAGGAATAGGTGGGAGTCCTCTAAATGCTAAGCTATGATCTATAATCTGATCCATACAGACTGCCTGGTTTATTTAAAATTTTTTTATGTATTATCTATTTACAATATTGACTAATTCTAATTATTTCAACATCATCATCTAGTAGATCCCTTATCACTGTGCTCCCCAGGAACCGTTTCATATTCACGGCGTTTTGGAAAGCTCTCGTAACCAGTTATCACTTGAGTAGGTTTCCCAGCTTTCTTATCTATTTCAATTGCATTAATTCTTTTTATTTCAATGACTGCCAAATTTTTCATGACTTCTTCTTCTGTTGGGGGTTCCCTTCGCCTTCCCCTTAACCACGAATCCCATTCAGGAGGGACATCCTCAAAATTCTCACCATTTTGTGGTACAAACCATCGTCTCTCTTTTCTTTTACCAACTGATGGGTCTGCAGGTATTTCGTAGTAATTGTTACCCATATAATCGGATCCTTTAAAATCTCCTGAATTTTTTTTAGGTTTTAAAGAGTTTATAAAGTTTGAAACTATCATTTTTATTATACTACGAGGGGGTTGTTTTGCCATTTTGTTTAATCAATATTATATAACAAAAAAAGCTTGTAACTTACAAAATAACATCGAAAGAAGGATGTTAAATCAATGTACATATATTTTTAACGTGTATAAATAACTAATAACTAATTAAATTGAGCCAAACTTCCGTAATTAACCTTTGGCAATAAACATATAATAAAGGGTATGCATGCATCTGTATTGTATGCAATGTGTGTTGCAGCTAAGACGTCATTTGCAAAAATAAAGTTTATGTATTATTAAAATTTACAGCGTTGTCAAACTTTTCCAAAACGTACCATATTTAAAATAGAAAATAAAAAACATTAATTTTGTACAAAAACTAAAAAATACCTTCTTTAGGTTACTACAAAATTTCAAATTTCGATTTTTATAAATTTTATTTTTGTTTGTATTTGTGTTCAATTTTGTAGGGTATCTCCTTTGTTCTAATTTTACAAGGCCTATGGGGTTTCATCAATGATTTTTAACTTTTGATGGGATAGTATAATTAGTAAAATATAGAAATAAATTCGTAACTTATTATTTAATTACTTTTCGCTAAAACACTTGCTGCGATAGCATGCGCTTTCGTGATGTCATTTTCAGGCGTGGTGCAGAAAGGGGGTCGGGGATTGGCTCTTCAAAAATTAGCATGGCTGACTGTTTTAACGAAGATGTGAAAATCCCAACATAGCAAGAGTGCAAAATAAAACGCGAGTATTATTTTTAGTGCATGTTTTCATATTTTTATTTGATTGTGCGAAATATTAAGCAAACACTACTTAAAGTAAGTGAATTTGAGGTGGACAGGTCGTTAACAAACAAATATCTTCTTTGACATGGCCTTTCACCATGCATCAGTGTTTTGAGCCTTCTCATTAACTTCACTTCAGAAATTTTTTTAAATTCTTAGTTTTTACAAGTCATATTAGCACCCCAAAAAGTCAATAATTTGTGTTAAAGGGCCATGTAACTGAACCACAAAATAAACTACATTCATACCTTCCAAATTATAAATGCAAGGTTATTATTTAATTTTTCATTTTAGATTAGTAAAGTTACTGCACTTCAAGTAAAATAAGAATTATAATAATCTACCATCCAAAATGTGAACTTACTTCAGTAAATGTGAAGAAATGAGAAGTATTTATATACAAGTGAAAAAACAGTGAAGTTAGTGATCATGTCGTTCTTTAATAATATCAAAAAAGCGCTCCATTTGGGAGGAAACGATGCGAAAAAGAAAAAAGTGTTTAATAATGTGCGCATGGAATGCGACCCAAAGGAGTACTGGGACATGATTGGGGAGCTGGGGGATGGGGCATACGGTAAAGTGTACAAGGCACAACATAAACATACAGGACAGCTTGCAGCTGCAAAGATGTGTCGTCTTGATGGAGAAGAGGATATGGCTGATTTCATGATTGAAATAGACATTTTGTCAGAATGCAAACATCCAAATGTAGTCGAATTAATTGAAGCATTTCAGATTGAACAGCAGTTATGGATGCTTATAGAATATTGTGATGGTGGTGCTGTTGATAGTATAATGACTGAGTTAGAAAAACCATTAAATGAACCACAAATTACTTACGTGTGCCAAAATATATGTAAAGGTTTGCAGTTTCTACACAAATCTCATATTATTCATCGAGATCTTAAGGCTGGCAATGTACTACTCACTATGAACGGTGGGGTTAAATTAGGTGAGTTGTTAACTTAATGTTTTAAATAATATGCAAGGGAAAGGTATTAGAATTACATTCTTTACTGAAGAAATTGTGACACAAATATGGTAAAAAATGGAAATCCTTCAAAAGTGTATAAAATTCTAAAAATATACCTATAAGGTATTAGCTCTTTAAACATTTGAAACATTTTCTTTTATTACAAGTCCAATTTTTACATTCTTCTTGGGTAAATCACAAGTGAATACCAAGTAACTTCTATAAATAACTATTAATAAAAAAAAATGTCTCAAGATATATACATATGCCTAGTAGTTAGAGAAAATATGTGTTATGTAAAGTTTCTGAGTAAATTTGTGTCATCGAATAACAGAGAGATTAAACAAAAATAAGGAAACCATATGCAAATTTAATTAATGATTCATAAACAAATGTGTTATGAACTACCATATTCTTCTAGTATCATAATCAATATTTAATTTTGTCGCAAAAAAAATTATTATTTTATTAATAAGGTACCTGTTTATTAAAAATATAGACTACATGTTTACATATTATAACACCAGTCTTAGTAAATTTGTTTCCTGGAAATAATTAAAAAGGAAGGAGAAACCTGAAGAGCACATCCATAAATTTTATCAATAGTGGATGGATGGATCATAAACTTAGTGCTATAGCTTTTTTAATTTATTTAATATAGCTTAAAAAATTTGAACCATTTAGCTATAAACTGAGACCATGATAAGTACCAAAAACTTTTTGAAAAGTCAACGTATATTTTGTCCGCTTTGAGTGAGGACTCTCTTCTAGAAAGGTTTTTGTGGTAATGATGGATAAGCCTTTACTTCTTAATGAGTGGGTCTTTTCATTAATGAAATCGTTATATCTACTTGTATACTTATCTCTACTCGTTTCAATTGATAAATAAATACAAATTTCTATGATATTTTAAGAGAAAGTTGTCAGGCTGCTTAATTTTTCTTATGATAGCATCCTACACGTGCTATAAGCTGACACCTAACACGCATCGGTAAAAGTTCCAAATTCTAGCACATTATACGAAAGTAAATAAATAATATATTAATTAGTAATGGCAATTAAAAAAATATGCATTCGTCCAAATATAATATTTATACAAATTGTACGTGTTTTTCGTTTATTTGTTAACATTTTTTAAAGATACGTGTAATGTATACATGTTTAGACATATAATTATTATTAATTATCAGTGTTTCAAGATCATTCATAACTGTCTTTACTCGTCCTAAGAAATGTTTTACAAATTACTAAAAATAACTTTGTGATTAATGCTGTTATTCTAACAAACTTAATAGCTTTGCTGGCATTTAAACTAAAAATGTGTGTATTTCGGTATCACATGAAATTGTTCATTGCTTTTACAGCGTATCTAATCAGTTAATTAGCTAATATGTAGTGGATAAATTGAATTTAAAAATTTACTTGTAAGACGAGAAAATATATGTGAATTATTAAGAGTAATTCAATGTTCTTTTAGGTATTGTTATTGATTTATCTAAATATTTGAAGCATGTAATAAACATTAATATATTATGCATACGTTGCTCTCTAAACGTTTTTAAAATACAAGGCCGTTTCGTTTCCAATCGCAAGTGTAAAGCTTTTCTGTATACATACATATGTGTGTATGTATTTATGAAAGGTTGATTATTTCTAAATTATTTGTTGGAATTTCAATGAAAGTTACATGGATAGGAGACAAGTTATAGTAGAAATAACAAACCATATACCTAGGAGGTAGTCAACTTTTGCTAGCATTAGTCCAAATAAATATAAATGTAATTTGAAAATTTATCAGTCAAGAAAACTCCAATTTTCAGATTTTTCTGGAGTTTCCTTTCTTGTATCCATAATAAGCAGATATCAAATGTACCATCGCATAAACTTATTATCTGGTCAAAAGTTCGAAAACTGACAATAAGCGAGCTTTATTAAAAACTTCCTGCCCTTGTAAGACTTCGTAATCCAATTATTTTTGTAATCCTATTCTGTTAGATTAGTATTTAAAGTCTTTAAAGCCGTTTTTACTTTCCAACCAAATTGTTTGTGAAAAAATGCATTTATTATTAATGAAAACTGGTAGGGGAGAGAATACACTGAATTCTCTTTTTTGTTTCACCCTCTCGTTTTCTTAAAAAAAAAAAAAAGGTTTTCATTGTAATTATACCCAAAGGAAAATATTATTTTATGTGTACAAATAAACCTAGAAACGTTTTCTTGTGGTAGATACTTACAACAAAATGTTAATTATCAATTAGTTTAACTGACTTGAGCCCCATTGTATTTAATTTATCAATGATATGGTTTGTGAACGCACTTGCACACAAAAAAATTCTTTGTTGACATTTCACATTAATTAAGTACACTGTTGTGTAAAGATAATTATTACAGGTGTGTCTTGCAATAGGACAAAATTTTGACGTTATCTTTTGAGATAACAAGACAGCCTCCCGAAACTTTGTAAATCTCGATTACAAAATGCAGCTTTACTTTATACTTCGTTATCGAAGCAAAGTCAGCCTATTGTTTCTTTTTTGCGTTTAATAAGCTACTTGGACACGTGGAAAATGTAAATGATAATTAATGTAATTATTCATTGTTTCCATCAAGAAGCTACTAACTGATAATACATAATTACTATCACTGTTTTTAACAGGTGTCTTTAGAGTAACAAAAAAAAAACAAATACTCACAAAAACAGTTTCTTTTTAGTAAAAAAAAAAAATTGTAATTTTCATTTCCTATTAATTAAAATATTGTACATTTATGCTACATCTTTTTACTTTTATAAAATTGCATTTTCGGTTAGGTATGTATTTATTTGCAAAAGATGGCAAAAAAGAAGTCAGTTTGCTTTTTATGTGTACCACAGTCACATGCCTAAATATATGCAAAGGTTAATCCGAGGTCAATTAAATACAATACAATTGTATGAAAGAAATTAAAAGACCAATTCGTCATACAAGCATTAAAAATTGAGAAAACATAAACTTAATAAATCGTCGCTTATAATACCTCATTATCAAGATATTTTGATTTTGAACTAAAAAAATGTAATGTATTTTTTTTTTATTTGCTAGCTTTTCCGTTTATTCTAAAATGCATTTAGAATCGATGCCAAATAGGGAAAAAAGAATATTTTCTCAATAAACGATTTTATCAAGCCAAATTTTTTTAAGTAAATAATTCGTTTTGTAAAATATCTAGTTTATAAAGGCCAAAGCCCTTTTATTTTAACGAAATTCTAGGGTATTATCTCTTATTTGTACTTTTCCCTGTCGCTATTTAAAACAGAATATTCTTACCTTGAATTGAATAAAAATAAAAGTAAATATAATTGTAGTGGCTTAAAAAACATTTTAATCATTATCACTTTTTACACATATGTACGTTGCCAGTGTTCAGGTAGGTATGTGTGAAATGTATTCAAAAATAATTCCTCGTACAATAGAATAATTGGTGACAAAAACGACAAACTCATGAGATATTATTAAGTAAACTTGTACATTACAAAATATCTATCAACAATAAAATACCGACACATTTTTTATTGTAAATTACCTACAAAAGCCTTCAAGTCGTTCGTATTTTCTACTATTTTCTCATTCAAGTGCGTCTACATACATATAGGAATTGAACTCAATACATTATTTTACTCAATGTAACAAGTTCTGGTTCAATATTAGCTGAAATTGGGTTTGTAGACCTTGTGCCAATATTTGCATATGGTCTACATTTAATGTAAAACATATTTATCCAAAACCTGTAAAATGTAATCATCACAAAAATTCTCATTGGAACTCAGTTTTTATACGTTTTTGGACATTTTCTATCAGTTATAATTTCCAGAATGCGTAAAGTAGATTATCCAAACAAATCTTCAAAAGTGTAATTAGTGAATTCTCTATATTTGAATATATGGATTTTGGATTGGCATTTGAATAATTAATGAATTATTATGCAAATATTTACTATCTGTCGGAGAATTTAGAAAGTGTTTTAAGTAGAATTCATTTGGGTAGGCCTGTGTATGGACTGTTAAAACACCATCGTCTCTTAAAATATCATATATTACAACTACGTATATAAATTAACAGTATTTATTGGTACAGCCATATTATGACATTCGTAAAGAAAATAATCATTCAAAAATTAAAAATATAATATAAAGATAAGATACATAAAACTGTATTTGTTATCATCCAATATTAATGGATTTTATCCTATTTTCACGAATGTACATATCTCACTGACAATGAATTACATGAAAAATAAATTTAATAAAACCTTTTGACAATAAATATGTTCTTTACAGCCGATTTTGGAGTGTCTGCAAAAAATAAATCGACCTTCCAAAAGCATGACACCTTCATAGGCACCCCATATTGGATGGCTCCTGAAGTGGTACTCTGTGAGACGTTTCGAGATAATCCGTACGATTTCAAAGTGGATATATGGTCGTTGGGTATAACACTTATCGAATTTGCTCAAATGGAGCCACCGAACCACGAAATGTCACCCATGAGGGTCCTTTTAAAAATACAAAAATCTGACCCTCCCAAACTGGAGCAACCCTCTAAGTGGTCTAAGGAATTTATTGACTTTGTTGCAAAGGCCCTAACGAAGGATCCACAGAAACGACCTACATGCGATGATCTTTTAAGGCATCCATTTATAAACTGCACCATTGATTCCAAGCCCATTAGGGACCTACTGTTAGAATACAAGGCTGATATTGTGGAGGAAGAATTATTAACAGATGATGATCCAGAGGTAAGCGAAATTTTAACAACTAAAATGGTGATGGGGTTTATAATTATCAGATGCAGATGAAATGCTCCCTTTTTTCGCTTTCGAAGCACAATTATTTACTGTTGTAAATATCTTTCATGCTTAGCGTCATAGGAAACTCCGAAAACATAAAGAAATATACCAGAGAATCGGTAAGTTTTTTAATGTATGGTCCTTTTTTGTGCATAAAAATGGCAAGTTAAAGAATAAAAATATAATCAACTTCACAAAGTAAAAACTTTTTAATGTGTTTAGTAAACACCGTTTCATCATTAAGTTTTAATTACTACTTGAAAGTAAATTGTAACCAGTACTTCAGACTAATTGACATTCACTTTATATATGTTGGTAAAATTTTAAGTGTCGTACTTTCATTTCGAATTTAATCTAACGCATGTACGGATAGAACTACAAAACTGGACTCATTGTGTCTGAAATTACTCGTAGTTAAGCGGTTATCAAATAAACGCTAATTTTGCTATTTAAAAGAGCAATAAACATTATGACTGACTGATGTTCTGTATTATGCTTATTTTTGCGCATGCCGCTAAAATGGTACTGCATCTTCAATTCACGTACTGTGTATCTAGATGACATTGTACGTATATTTATAATGGATGCTTTAAATTATGCACCTTGTTAATTTTCTGTTGTTTTGTAAAGGAAATTTCACTGATGAAAATTTTTATTAATTATCTTGCTTTTAAACATAACACTACACAACAACAGAAATTTCTACAATACCTTCACTTACAGTAGAATTTTTGCAACAGCTTTCAGGAACTTCAAGTATAAGGAAATTAAATATTTTAAGCTTAATATGTTGTAGTTGTAAAAACTAGATCACTTGAATTTCAGTTATTTGTTTTACTTAAACGTTTCTTTTCAGGACAACCGAGCTTCCCAAGTTCCTCTGGATATCGAAGATGACACTACTTCTGTAAAAAGTAACGAAGTTGATTCTTCTAAACGTAAGTTTGCCGAATCAATTAGTTTCAATGTGTTTGATATTTACCTATTTTGATTTGTAGCCGTGGACACAGGGCAAGCTAAACGGGAAATCGAAGCGGAAAATATCGATCCGAAGAAGCTGAAAAAGGAGAACTCTACTGAATCAACTACTCCTGTTCAAAGCAGGCCTTCAACAGAAGAAGATAAACGATCGGTATAAACATTTTGTCGTAAATTGAAATACATTTATAAATTAATCTCTTACTTACAGGCTGAAAAGAAGGAATTACAAAGGAAAACATCAAGAGATAAAGGCCCCGCTCCGTTACCACCCCTTCCGCCACCTCAACCTTCCACCGAATTATCCAGGCAAAGTAGCATTGAGAAAGAGAAAGCACCGGAAGTTCCTCTTGCTTCTGTAGTTTCAGCCACTCAAGCACCACCTCCTCCACCACCACCTCTACCACCCGTGCCATTGCCGATTCTTCCTACTCCACCTTCGTCACCACTTACGCCACCAAGTACACCTCCCTTACCACCACCTGTACCTCCCGTCTTACCATCTGCCAAAACTTTGCAGGATCAGTTAAGGAAAATCCAAGAAAAGAAAACAAAACAACCAGAAGAAAACGAAAACGAAGATGCTGCCAACAAGAAGATTTCGGACGGACATATTGAGGCTGTTATCACAAATAAGATTGTTCCTCAAGTTCCTTCAGATAAAAAAGAACTGCAAACTGATAATAAAACTCGACGAAAATCAGTTGGCGATGATTTAGACAAGAAAAAGGCGGAGGAAATGGAGCGAAATCGTAAAAAGTCTTTAGAGGAAAATGTATGGGAAAAGAGAGCTGTCGTTAGAGAAATACCAGGTGAATTGAGTCAAACTGGTGACAGCATAACGATCACAACGCCCTCTAATGTAGATAATTCTGCAGGAAGTTTAGTTGTAGTCTCGACCCCATCCGCTGACCGTGGGAAAATTAACACGTCTACTGTAACAATTATTTCTGATCTGCCAGATCCATCTAATAGTCTTGCCTCAAATATTAGTCAGGTAAATAAATTAGATGCAATAAATAGTTCCCTCGTTGATAATAAACACTTATTTCTTTTCGCTACAGGTTACTGTGGTGACCACTCATCCTCCTGTCATAATTGACAATATGCACAGCGTTTCTCGCTTACCTAACTCATCACCAGCAACAACTGCAGGAGGTAACGAAGTCGTTATCGTTGCCAACGAAATGAACAAAACTCACGTAAACGAATCGTCTTCCACCGATGACGAGTTTTCACCATCTCTCGATTCTCTGGAATACCCACCTCCTCTTGAATTTCGGGATACACGTCAAACAATAACAAATGCAAAGAAACTAGACGATAGTGAGGTATTAATCGCTGATTCTAGTTATGTAATTAACGATTCTGGTCTGGATGTTTCGGAAGATGATGCCAACCATCAACTACTTGATACCAGCCATGTGTCCGTTGTCAAAATAGACGAAGAAAAAGTTCAGGTAAAGGATTCGGCATCGATTGTTTATGATAGAATGCGCGGATCTACCAGTGATCTCTCTTCGGCTAGAAGTGGAAGCAGTAAAAGTGGTAGCGAATCTGCCACCTCTATAATCCTAGATGGCAAAGAAGGAAAAGTTAATGGACAAGTATTTGAATCATAAAAAAAAAGTAAAAAAGTGTATTCAATCTTTTTTTTTCAGATTGTTTATTCCACAAGCCAGGACGATGTATATAAAAGGAATAAACGAAACAATGCACTTAATGGAAAGATGTATCCCGACAGTTTCGAGTCGATTCCCTGCGATTCCAGATCACATAGTGATAGTGGGGGCTCTGTCAGAAGTAACGATTCTTCCAGTAGACGTCCTATATCGAGTACGAGCAAGAGCATTGAACAATCAGATGCGGAAAGCATTTCCTTGGCCAGTCACGATAGTAGAGGTAGTAGTGGAAAGGAACATAGAAATGAAAGGCAAGTATTCTTACTAATACTTAAAAAAATCATCGTAATTACTTTTAAGTTTTTGTTTATCCAGATTGTCAGAATCTGGAGAACAGGAAGATGATGTGGTGCTCAGGAGAAAACCACAAACAACTCGCATCAAAGATGAAATGATGGCACTCAACAATTTGAATAGGAAGACGCGAAAACGAACGCGACGTTTCGTAATAGACGGCGTAGTTATCACGACGACCACAAGTAAAGTGATTTATGGTGATGATGACAATAATACAATTAGTGATCCGCATCAGTTCCGTAAATTGGAACTGCGTGAATTGAAGTACCTCCAGAAACAGGAACAAAAACAATTTCAAGATTTATATTTAAAAGAGAATCTTGCAACTGAACAACAGGAGAAACGGTTTGAACAAGAACGCGTAGCTCTGGAGAAGACTTTTGAGAGTGACTTAGAAATGCTCAGTCGACAACAAAGAATGCTTATAGAGAGAGCAGAAGCCCAACTGGACACAGATCTTCGAACTTTATCGAAAAAAATTCGAGCTGACCAGGAAAGAGAACTTAAGCAATTCCGTGAAGGTCTCAAACAAGAATTGCGATTGCTCAAGGCTGAAATCGATAGACTTCCCAAAGAGCAACGTAAACAAGAGTACAAAAGTAATTACTAATTTATTTGTTATTTTTGATAATTTCTTTACTTTTGTTTGTATCTAGTTCGCAAGGAAAAGTTGGATGCAGAACACCTGGAACGTGAACGTGCCTTTTTAGAAAAGCTCAATGAGAACCATGAAAGTTCGCTGAAGAGAATGAGCGATTCTCACCGAGAAAAGATTGCCCTAATGGAAAGACAATACCTTCAACAGAAACAGCAACTAACTAGAACAAGAGAGGCAGCCCTGTGGGAAATTGAAGAAAAACAAATACACGAGAAACATCAGCTCATTAAAAGACAGCTCAAGGACATTTTCTTTCTTCAACGACACCAAATGCTTAATCGCCACGACAAGGAAATGGAGCAAGTTAAAAGAAAGTCGTCTAAAAAAGAGGAAGATCTGCTTAAGAAGCAAGCAATTGAAAAAAGAGCGTTACCAAAACGAATACGTGCTGAAATGAAAGCGCGTGAAATGATGTTCAGGGAGTCCATGCGTATTTCTGTTTCCGGGGGTGTGGCAGATCCTGAACTAGATAAGAACCGATTTAAAGAAGTGAGTAGTAAATTCAATATTTACACCCTTGTCTTTAACTAGATAGCTACCAAAATAAATATATTTTGTTATAGTTCCAAGAAAACGAAAAGATACGTTACCAAGCTGAACAACAACGGTTTGAGCTTAAACATCAACGACAGTTAGAGGAACTTAGAGCCATGAACGAAGCAACAATTAAAGAATTGGAACAGTTGCAGAATGAAAAACGCAAAATGCTCACAGAACACGAAACCATGAAATTGAAGCAGCGTGAAGAAACATATGCACAAGAATTGCAAGAATGGAAAGCACAATTGAAGCCTAGAAAACAGGTAAGTGATCACTTTTTATTGATGCAATTAATTTTCTTTATTCAAACTTTTCTTTTGATTAGTTTAATTTAGAATTTGCGTTTGCAGTGGTTGTCAATTATAATTACTTCTCTAAATAACATTTTTACACATATAAACGGCCTTTTTATAGAAATTAGAGGAGGAAATGTATACAGAACTAGTGTATGCACCGTGTACCAAATATCTAATGCAAGTGATGCCTTGGGCTGGCAGTACATCTACCGATGACGCTCGGAGTGTAATCAGCGATTACAGTTATATCTCCCCTTTGTCTTCATTTCGTGGACATCGGCCTGTCACTGTGGATGCTGCCTTCCATTCTAAACGTCCTGGTATTCCCACAAGGTCTCGTAGCTCCGAAAATCTCGCAAATAGGAAAAGTATTTCACTGAAGCCAGCTGTGGAGACTAATC
Organism: Agrilus mali; assembly: GCA_029378335.1. Lineage (NCBI taxonomy): Eukaryota > Metazoa > Arthropoda > Insecta > Coleoptera > Buprestidae > Agrilus > Agrilus mali. The sequence goes on along the minus strand of CM055663.1, from coordinate 7,500,664 downwards.
CGGATTCTAACGTTTAAATCAATGTTGTCCAATTGCTTTTTCTTTTGCCGTTTAGGTTGCTTTCCTCTTGTCCTTTGAATTAGTTTTCATCGTGGTTAGTTGTATTGTATGTTCTTCGTAATTGATTCTCTGTTTTGGTCGTTAATGAGTTGGATTTTCATTACATACTTGACTATTACGCCTTTTGACTGTGTTCTGTCATTGTCTTTGTACTATGTTGCCATTCTCTGTACGTACTTCAAATGTGAACACCGTTAAACTTTTGTGTAGGTACTGTATATTTGCTGTTAACTTCGTTGTAAAGGTTTCCGATTAGTCTTCTTCCACTCTGTTTCTAATCGAAAAGGTGTGTAAAACTATTATATCAAAAATCAAATAATTGGCACTATTATACGTTTTAGTTTACTTTTTGCTTTTATTGTATATCGATATTTTAGAAATTGGAAGAAGCATTCCTGCAACAATTAGAGGAACAAGTGAGAATTTACGGACCTATAGGCTGCACATTGCCCGCAGATCTTCCTGAACTAAGTCACGATCCTCGAATTGGAGTTGGGTCGACACGTAGTAGTTTATCTTCCATGTCGGAAGGTTAAAGAAGAAGGCGATTGTAACCTTTCCAAGGGGCCTCCGTCCACTATTTTTTTGTTTTCTTTTGTCGTCAGACGCCCAAAAATACATTTATATATTATATTAGCGGTTCAAATAAAAGGATCTAAAGTCTAGGTCAAAAACTAATACACCGGTCCAGACTTTAAACAAGAATTAATTGCATTGTAAATACATAAAACGTTATACATAGACTGAGTAAATAGTTACGAGATTTTTGAGAGGTAGAGATTAAGTTACGTAGAGTTGTAAATCGTATTACAATACATATAACGTTGTTAAAGTTGTTTTTTACGCGCAAGTATGGAGAGTGAGGCGGGTTCTCAACCACATAACAGGAATTTATTGAGTTTTCTATATTTGGACACGTAGAACAAAAATATATATTTTTCCATTTATTTCGCGAAAAGGCCTACAAGTTCAAGTGCCTCTTACGGTAAATACCTATAAAAAAAATAATTTGTTTTCTTTTAGTACAAGATTGCCGTCTTCTTGTTGGTAGTATTAAAAATAGTAAAATTTAATTTAACTTCCATTTTTTTAAAAACAGCCTTAATATACAAATTCGACATTTTTCTGGTATTTTTGGTAATCCTTGAATGCATGTTGCCATCATTTTGTACTAGTTAAGAGTAAAACTCGTTATTCGTAAACTTAAATTATTGATTTTGAAGCGTTACCAGTGAAATTTGACTACTTTTTATACGCTGACTTTTTTGATGCAAAAATATTATACGTTTGGGGATAAAGTTTATTTTTTAATGTATTTGTCGAATATAAACAATATTTTTGTTTTAAAAATAACAAAATGTGATGTATTACTACTTATTACGTATGATTACTAAAGTTATGTAATATAGTTATTCCAATCGTGTTTTTGCCTTATTTCAGTTTTTTTTTTTTTTTTTTTTATTGAGAATTCGACATTTAGGTGAATAATGAAGTTTCTGTTTCGAAAGGAAATCGTGATATTTTTGTCAATTTTATATTATTTTTTTTTGGTATTATATATTACATTTAATTGACAACAGCACGATTTTCTCTAGCTGCAACAAATAACTCTGAAACCAGTATATTATATTATGATTCTGAAATATGTTTTTAGCGCTTACATCGAAAACTATATACATATCTCAGATTAGTGAAGAAACAAAAATAAATAAAATCATCTTTTTTGTGTTACTGCATTACCATTATTTTTACTAGAACCGATTGTGTAAAGTCATGTATTATATTTTTCTGTTATATATTGCTGATAATTATTTGAAATGCATTTTATAAAAGTAAAAAGGTTGTTTTTTTATATTTTCCTTTCCATCATTTAATTATTACTAAATGTGAACAATTAACATAAAAATTTTTATTAATCCTAATTTAAAAATATTTGTCTTGTTACCTTTAAAAACGAAAAAAAGTAACTGAAAAAGCAGATAAAAATTACATGCGTTGATTAATTCAAAAAATAATTTGTGGGACCACAGGATTGAGTTTTTCTAGTCAAAAATCATATATTACAATTAACATTACATCATAGAAAATTAAGATTATGCCTATTATACAGCTTATTTGATTATTAATACAATTTGAACTTAATTAATAATCAGTAGTTTTAATGTATTCTTTTCTTAACATTTTGCAATTCAAATAAATACATTTAATAATTAGTCTAACCTGAAAGATCACTATGATCAAACAACGTTTGGTCGTAAAGTGCCGCCTGCACCATTCTTCCACCGAAATATCTTCCATTTAAGGCATCTCTGGCTTTTTCAGCTTCTGAAACGATAGTTTTTCAAAAATATGAGAGAAATAAATTGCTCAAAACTGTTTAATCCATTGTGCATTTTTATCAATTTCAAAGAGCTAATACATAAAAATGAAACTGATACACTTACCGCCCGTTTGCGAAAATTCTACGAAGATTTTCACTATAATGTCCGTATTATCGTCCTCGGATTGTTTCTCGTTATAGATAATAACCCGTTCGACAACTCCGAATTTAGAGCATTCCTCTTGTATTTCGTCCTGCAACGTTTCGTCCACATCTTCCGGCCCGACCATATTCCTCAATATGACGACCCTAGAGTCTACCTTGCGCATCAGCTTCTGCATAACCAGATGGCGCGCATTCTGACCCTTAATCGACATGTTCTCTTGCTGTTGTAACGTCTGGGGCTCGTTCTGATCCAGGAGTTTCTTTTGCAGTTCTTCCTGCTGCTTAAGCTGCGCCTCTTGGGCTTTCTTCATTGCGTCTTGTTGTTGTTGTTGTTGTTGTCCGGTCGTAGATATGGGGGGTTTAATCACGACAGAAGGCGGCGCGATCGTCGATACGGTCGTAATGATTGGCGCGACGATCGGCACCTGCGCAACAGTTTGCGCAGGTGGCAATTGCGGAATGGCCAGACCGGGGGGCGGCAGCACGCCTGCCGGCACAGCGGTCGGAGCGGCAAGCGCCGGTTGTACCACGGGTATCGTAGGGGTGACGATCGGAATAGTTGGCGGAACCACAACCGGAATCGATGTTGTCTGGTTGAGCTTAGAGAGACCGAGAGCGACTGCGTTACTTGCGACCGCGTCCATCGCCTGTATCTTGGCAGTGGCAGCCGCTGCTGCCACCGCTGCCGCGGTTGGCATCACGCTCGATCCCGATGACGGTCCCATAAGGGCATTAGGAGGCGTGATAGCTCGACCTACACGCAGAAATTGTCCACCCAAGTCGAACAAGTTCATACTCGCTATTGCCTCGTTCGCTGCTTGAGCTGACTGATATTCGATGAAGCCATAACCTTTGTGTCTATGTGCCGAACTGCCCTGAGCCAACTTGCAGTAAATTATTGGACCGAACGCTTCAAAAACGCTAAAAAAAAACATACTGTTTACATGTATAATTTTCAATTACTAAACTTATATGTGCGGTAAGATAATGTTACACTACTCAATTTATTGTATCACTAGATGAACTAAGGATGGACGATGGTACGTTCATAAAACGTTACATGCATGTTATTTAGTTACATTTTTACCTTTTAATGTCATCTTCAGTGAGGTCGGGATGTATGGAAGCGACGTAGATCCTGTTATAGTTCTTCGCCTCTTCCATAATCTCGTCAATGACCGACTGCGCCTGCGGCATGTTGCTCGGCCGACCGACGACCTTGATGTTTCTTCCGCCAATCATGACGCCGTTCATTTGTTCAAGAGCTAACTGCGCCGCCTCCGGAATCTCGTATTCCACAAAAGCGAAGCCCTTATGCTTCTGGGTGACCGGATCCCAACTCATGTTGATGGATTTGATCGGGCCGAATGGTAGGAACGCCTGTCTTATCGTGTCCTCCTTTAGTTCAAAGCTGATGCTGCCCACATACACCCTAAATATGCACACACGTGTTTGTAGAAAAATCGAAACCGTAGACATAAATGATTAATATATAACAATTAAATTGCAATATTACAAAAATATAAAATCAGATCTTATCAGCTGATGAGTCATCAGTTGGAATTCATTAAGTGACTCGACAACTTCGCCAAATTTTTTATATCATCACTCATAAATATTTTATCAAAACGTTAAAAGAAAATAATTAAATATACTTAAAGTAAATTGAAAATTTAAAATTGAAAGCAGCTTTTGTACTGATACAAATAAAAATACATATTAAAAATTAAAAACTATTTTTCTGTCGCATACATAAAAAAATAATTAAACGTAAAAGCTTACGAAAGAGCATCGTTATCATAAGTAAAATAATAATAAAAAAAAAAAACAATGCGGTACATAAAAGTAAAGTTAGTTGTAATCAGTAATGAAATATTCGCGTATGCAACAGGAAAACAGCGAAATGTTTGGATAAAAATGCGCTGACCTGCACATGAGGGCGAGAGCCTGTTGCCTCTGGACCTGCGTCCTCTGACTAGCCATTTGCTGCAACAGAGGACAAGTGCCATTTGTCACAACTTAATAACGACGAAAATTTTTTGTTTTGTGTTTTTTGGGGGAGAGGGAAGAACGAAGGGGGCGAGCTCTCGCCCCCAAGTTAGGGCGCTCTGTATTAATGAAAATACGCACCACTAACCTGCACATTAAAACTAAAACCTGATGCCGTTGGAACGTCTTATTTTTCTGTGAATAATAGCAATATTATTACATGACATCATTAAAACACACATTTACAGCAGCACATGTCTACTTTCAGAAAGAAACGATAACTGAAAAATTCATTATACCACGAAACATTTATACACTTTTTAAGAAAGAAATGATAACGAAATAAAAAAAAATATAAGACACCACGAATGGGGCATATTTTGCTACTGAGGAAAACTAAAAGGTGCATTTTGATTTTACGATAAACAAAATCGTTGAAGTTGGTAGATGTAGATATGACAAAGAGAAGTAAAACGGGGAGAAAGAATAAATTTAACGTTGGAAGCTACATATAAGAGTTTAGAAGTAGTATGTAACAATGTAACTGAAAAAACGGATAATAACAATTATCCTGTAAAAATATAAAAAATTAATGTGCTCATAAAAATTAACATCTTGAAAAAGATCAATAAGAAAAATTACAGATTCATCGGACTTATACCTGCTGTTGATGAGCTAAAGTCTGCTTCATCAGGACCATTTTTATACTCTGTTCCATTGCGTATTTTTTCGCTCTGTTAACCGAGTCCACTTGTTCAGTGGTTAATTTAGGTAAGGTACCTCCTAGTATACCTGCTATCGTATTACTTCGTGCTCCAGGGCCTAATAAAAAAAATATATTAAAATAAACATTACTTGAAACAATATGCAGAGAAAAACCAACTCACCTGCCAAAACTTCTCCTGTTTGATACAAATCAGAAATATATTCCACATTTTGAAACGCATCTATAACAAAAGGTAAAAAAGTTAAAGGAAATAAATGTTTTTAATAAGGGAATGTTGACGTTGCACCCTTACGGTAGTAAAAAAAACGCCTAATGTATTTACAAATCATACATACAACAGTTGTCCCAATGAAAATTGAACGCGAAAATAACAAAAATTAAATGTAAGTTGATAGAAAAATTAAAATTATTATGATTTTAATTTAATAACATTTATTCACAATAAAAGAATTAATTATAATTTTAGAATATATCTGAAAGATATAAAGTTTATTTTTGATGTTTTTTTAAAGAAACTGCATATTTATCATAGAAACTAATTTAAAAGCAATAAGTTCAAAGTATAGCTATATAATTTTAATTCAGAACAATCAACGTTAGTTTGTTTGGAACAACCCATATAACAAAAAGTACGACAATTTGTTTACCAATAAACTAATTTCATGGTCCAAATTAACGCTTTTTTTATCAATTTTCAGCAATCTGTTATCAGCACCGGATGATACATCTGCAATCAAACTTTCAGAAATGTAAAAGTTGATAAAAAAAAATATTCTGGAATTTTGCGGTTTTACCTACATTTAAAGCCTATTTATATTTTTTCGTTCATAATTATTTAAAAGAACGATTTGATTTTATCAGAGAAGCCTCCGTCTTTAAGGCATAGGGAATATTTTAAACAAACTTGTAATCAACGCCTTCGTGTTAAAATGAACACATTTAAAAAAAAATCATATAAACAACACGTTTTTAAGTACATACATATTTTTTAAGAAATTATCTTATCTTTACATGCTTCGACATGCGAAGTTTTGTAAATTTTTCGTGTTCACGTTTATAAAGAATCATTTTTGAAATAATTGAATTGGTACTAAAAGAGCGAATGGAAAAAGTAATAAGGTGGTAGTTCCAATGGACTGCGCCAGCCCTTCGGTGAATGCTGGGATCTAAAAGATTGTCTGAATGCTGGGATCTAAAAGATTGTCGCAACAATTCGATCTGTAAACACAAAATTAAAAATAGCTTTGTCTAAACACCTCCAAATTTAATTCGGACTCAAAACAACTTGCAAATAAAACAGATTTATGAAACCTGAGAGCTTAAGGACTTATAAATTTACCTATTTGTTCTCTAAAAACCTGGTACAGTGATATGTTGTCCCTTCTTACAATGTATTCAATTTTAGTGGTCATTTTAGCTTATTTTTTACAACAAATTTGTTAAATTATGTAATCACTATTACTTATGACGTGCCCTATTTGATAGTAAACCTTAATACACAGTTTTGCTTTTATATATGAATACCTGTTGTTTCTTCTCCTGATCATAAATTCATATACGAACATAACCTCAGATTATAAGTAAAATAGAATTTTAGATAAGGAACTAAATAAATATTTTAGTCCCACCCTCAGGCTCACAAAAATGTTAATACAGAGTGATTTTATTTCCTACCATGTAACCGCGAGGCAACGGTTACAGCTATATCTGGCTTGTGTGACTCCATAGCGGTACATGCCAGTTGATCTCATTTCTGGAACAGCTCAAGCAGACCGAAATATCGCAGATTAGTCAAGGGTTCCCGTACTTAATTTTTGTTTATTTTTTTGAACTAGTCATTATCCTCTACATACTACCACTTACCCATCGTCAAGCCTCGTTTGATTTGGGGCTCTTCTGTTCCAGGTACTGGAGGTTCAGGTTCTGTTGTTTCGGTCGACGTTTGCTCTTGCTGCTCGTTTGAAGTGTTGTCTGCCTAAAATATATTTCAAACGATCAACTCCCATTTTGGTTTCATAAAAAGAATTACGTGAAAATGAAAAATCAATAAATGCGATTTATCTGTACTCACGTCTCCATTGCTGGATGTACCATTTGCTGCGTATGCTGCCTGCTGAAACGCTGTCATCATTTTCATTAGAAATTGCACAAAAATCACAAATCTTCCACTTTTCTAAAATCTTCCTGAAAATTCCAAAAACCGTTAAATAAACGTTTTCCAACAACAATTTCTGATAATGGCCGCCATTTCAACTCCAAATTCATTCGAATTTCTACAGGGTGTAGTAAAAAAATTGATGGTTATATGGTCATACTACATTTTGTCTGTAGTTGAATATCTTTAAATGGAAATTCTTGCACAAAAACATTAATCATTAATTATTTTGTTTTGTTTTTAAATTTAATAATCTGCATTACGTTGTGGTAATTCTTTAAAAAACTTGTAACTTGAAACATTCATTTTGTAAAATTATATTTCTGCTGACCCCTATAACTAATATGTTTCACTAAGGCGGATCCGGAGAAACTACCAACAACTTTTTATTCTATCTCTATGTTCTATTCCTGTTGTATATATAGTATATATATATATATATATATATATATATATATAGCAATATAGAAATATAGATGTTATCCATAGAGATTATGTTTTCCCTTAGTTTAATTCAATAGATTTTCATAAAAATACGTAAAATACCTAATATGACAAAAGAAAATCATATTGTTATAAATAGGTCTTAAAAAAATAGCATAAAATGGATATTACGTTGCTTATTGCATTGGCCTCTGTAACATTATTAATATTACTAAGTATAAGTCTTTTTTTCCAGTCAAGAACCCCAAAATGTATGTATTAACCATATGTGGAAGTAACATTTTTTAAAATATTTTTATTTGGATAGTGAAAGATCTTGAAGATCGTGCTGCAGCAAGACAGAGGGATGGGGCTCAGCGACGAGCTCAACTTGCCAGAAATCGTGGAGCCAGACTAAGAGCAACTGGTAAATATTATTTTTTTTTTACTAACCATTTAGTAAATTTTGTGATCAATTTTAGCTCGAGTGAGAGAACATAATGAAGCTGACAATTCAGAAGGAGAAAATGTCGAGAATACCGAAACACAAGATTTTGAATTTGCTGGAGAGAAAATAGGTGCCAAAAAGAGGGCAAAATTGGAAGCTAAGGCAGAGAAAAAAGCACAAAGAGAAGCTGAAGAACAACAAAGACAAGAAAAAAAGAAAAAAGAGCAACAAGCCGAAAATGAAAGAAGAAAGCAAGAAGAAAAGGAAAGAGCGGAAGAAAAGGCTAGAGAGGAAGCAGAACGTAACGAAAAAGAAGAAAGAGAAAGGAGAGAGTATGAAGAATATTTAAAAATGAAGGAAGCATTTAGTGTAGAGGAGGAAGGATATGAAGAAGGTGATGAAGAAAGTCATCAAAATCTTTTGCAAGAATTTGTCAGTTATATTAAAAATAACAAAGTGGTGGTTATTGAAGATCTTGCTGCTCATTTTAAATTGAAAACCCAGGCTGCAATCGACAGAATACAAGACTTGCTCAAGGATGAAATATTAACAGGTGTCATTGATGATAGAGGAAAATTCATTTATGTTTCCCCACAAGAAATGGAAGCTGTGGCAAAATTTATCAAACAGCGTGGAAGAGTTTCCATAGCTGAGTTGGCAGAAAATAGCAATCAGTTAATCAATTTGACTCCTACTATAGTACAAAGTTAACACATAAATAATTTTTAGGTAATACCTAACATTTATCAGAAAAATTACCTGTATGATACATTTACAATGTTATGTTTCAGTTTGCTTTTAAATATTAATTTATTTATGTTGTTGTTTTCTAAAATATTTTGAAGTTAACTGTAAATATCCACAACTGTATTGTAGTTTGCAAAGTAGCTCAAATTACTTTTTATTTTTTAAAGAATTTGTGATTAATTTAAATTCTTTGTAAATAAATGGAATTCATATGTCAGATTTTTCTTTTTTATCATAGTTTAGATAATAATGTAATATGTCCGACTGACCCAGTTAATTGTAGATTAAAAAAAAAACTAATTTAAAGTTGCTTTATTATATTAGATAATAAAGATAATTGGAATTACATTTATTTTGGAGTCAACTAATATTTTTCATTATTGTAACTAGAAAAAAATAACGAATCGGTGATTAGTGTTATTCTATTACATTTTTATATTAACTATTGGAATTGAGTTTAATAAGTTGACTAATCAACAACTCATTGTTTATTGCTCTGGTAATTGAATATGAACACGTGTCAATTATACATGCCTCAAGTGAATACTTCTTACACCAAATTAGTTGAATGAGTAGTGAAAGACACAAAATGTACTATTCTTTACACCGTAGCATAGCTAGAATGGTAAAAGGGACAAAAAAATGAAACAGATTTACGATTCGGGCTTAGAGGTCGTAGTCGTAAAACATTCACTCAAATTTTTTTGGACAGAAGTCAGAGAGAATCTTCTGCATCTCAAATCTACCAATTTGGAAAACTAACATAATACAGTGTGCTTGTTATTATTTAATGTGTTCATTAACTTCATTCTTAGGAAGCTGTCACATAAGAAGTATTCCCTTCAATAAAAATGAAAAATAAAATTTTTATTCGCTCATGTTTTCATCTGTACCATATTCTTCATCTTCTGTGCTTGTAACATCTGGATCTTCAACTTGTTCTTCACATCTAGGACAATGGCATACAAACAGATAATTTTCCTTCAAAATTTTATGTCTAGAATGCCTGGATCTGCTAAGATTACATTCATCCAGGTAGCTAATGCAAATTTCTTCACCTTCTTGAATATCTTTAACAGCAACCAATGACAACCTGCTATTATTATGAAGATAATTTGGTTCAGCATTGGGGTCACAACTATGGTTTGCAGCACTCTGCAAGGAAAACAGGGCCACACCTTCGTTGTTCAAAAAGTTACCAGAGTGTTTATCCAAATCCTCGTAAAGTTTGTCAATGAATTGGTCAAGCTGTTGCTTTTCTTCTTCTGGAAGTTGTAATTCAGATGCCCGAGCAACCCACTGACTAATAGGGCTGGTTCCTACACCTTGTCCATTAGTACCTGTCGGCAAAAAATGTAAATAAGTTTACAAAATCAAGGCATTATCTACTCAATCCAATTTATGATTTAAAATTTGAAGATATGATCTATAAACTAAATAATTAAAAATGAGTTACCTAATAGTGCAAACATAATATAAAAGCCTTCTAGAGTTAATAATGGACCAACAGCATCATGAGGAACAGCTGCTAAGAGAAGATTGTATAGGGTATTTAAACTATCTGCATATTTGTCCCCCATTATTTTATGGGCCAACTCTAAATCTTCATTTTTGGTTCGATGAGAAAAATTAAAAATTTTTTTTAACATTTCGTCAGGGTTCTGAGTTTGCTGTACAGTAGCTATTAATCTAGGAAGTATCATGATTGTACTTGTTTCTGGAGGATGGTGAATTTGTCTTAAAAAAGATATGTTTCAGAGACAAGAATGTTCAATTATTTAAAAAGGCTGCATACTTCCAGGCTTCATTAAGTATTTCTAAAGGATGAAAACCACTCCTTTCTTTAGTTTGAAGGCATAAAGTTCTGTGATATTGGTTAAATGCAGTTTTTAAACAATCTTCATTACAATATTGGGTTCCACAAGAGGGACATTCACATATTTCAATTTTATTAGTGGTACAACATTCAGGATATGGAATAACCAGATTTTGGTTGCCTGTTAATCTGCAGGCATTTTCTTGAACTGATTCGAGAGGCCTGTTAAAATATTAATCAAAAAAATATTTAAATACCTTATCCAAATAAATACCTTAAACAGTGATCACATGCCTTGTAGTTGCATGCTGCATTCCAAGAGAACTGACAACAAACAAGGGGGTCTTCTTCCAAAATCACACTACCACTTGCTAAAAAATTTTTTGCAAATAAGCCCTTGCCCTGCAAAATGAACTTTTCAATATACGGTTTAATCACAAATATATAATAACTACCTTAGTAATATCGATTTCCTTAATTTCTATATTCATATTTTAAAATATATTACAAATAAAAAAAATTAAAGGTTAAATTTGTAAATCATTTGAGGTTAACTTTTTAACACGAGGCCCCATGAGATCTTAACGCCTTAACAACCTATGTTAACAACCCCAAATTCTATTGGTCAAAAAGGTGATTTCTGCGTTTCTATTGGTCAGATTCTCCATGTATCAGTGGGATACTTATCTATGGTGGGATAGATACATGTGGTACCTAACCTCGTTTAACCTAAAAAATAGTAAATAATTTTATACAAATTAATAAATCTTTTTAAAATGGAAAATACTTTACAATGTGCTGATTTTAGTTTATTTGAGGTAATGTTTGTGTGAATGAATGTTTTAATTAAAAAGTGGGCAATTACTAATTTGAAAATTCTAGTTTTTTAATTATTTTTTAAGGATTTTTGTAGAAATGCCAGTGTATATTTTATTTTGGTAATTCATTTTTTTTATCTAGGAAATGTTAAAAAATATGCGTAGAATGGATGATCTTATAATTAATACCCTTAATACTGTGATACCTACTGATTCATTTCATCCGGATGGGAAGGCTGCATGTTTGGATTTAAAAAAGCAAGTAGAAGATTCTTATAGGAAACGTGAATACGCCTTAAAGCACTGTATTACAGTAACAACTAATGATGTCAGAAAACTTAAAGCCAGTAGAGAAAAGGATAGCAATAATGTGCAGATATTAAAAGAATTAAAAGCAGAACAAACAAAGGTTATATAGATCCACATTAAATTATTAGTTTCATAACTTGAAAGAGGTATTTTATTTACAGCTTAAAATGCTTCGAGTTGAATTGGGTGCTGAAGAATTAATTAAAGAAAGAACCAAGAAAGTGTTTAATGAAAGATGCAGAAAATATACATCTGGCATTTCTTTGCCATAGTAATTAATAGAAATAAGTAGAATTCCTTTAGACCCTAAGTCTGATTTGTTGCCACTATATGTTGATGTTAATTTTTGTATAAAGGAAAATCATATACTAGGTACAAAATAAATAGATTTCTAAATAAATTTGTATTTGATTTAAGTTTGAAACACTACATCTACAATAAAATCTTTTAGAGAAAACAATTATAGCCTTTGTTTACAGTGAATACAAATATAGTTTTATTTGGTTTCTTTAGCAGCCTCATCTTTTAAGGATTTATGCCAGTCTAAGGTACGTTTTGACAAAGAATCGCCTTCGTCCCTTAATTTCTTGCCACTTCTAGCGATCAGAAAGCATCCAAATGCAGTCAAAACCATCATAATATTTGCTAATCGAATGCGTATCCTGTTCCTTGATCTTTCCATAACATCTTGTCTATAAGCACCAATATTTACTTATATATATTTAAAAATATTTTCCAAAAATAAATTAACAACTAAAAAGTATTTGCAGGTTCATTATTAAGCTGAGCAACAAATATTAATTAATGTTACTTACGCAACAAAAGCCGGTACTTCTTCGATAGTTTTATATTTTCCAGTCCAAACTAAACATCTCTTTTCAAAATTGTTTACTTTGTGAGTTGCATTAATTTTTAGTTCTTCTAAAAGAGCCCTAGTGGTTGAGAGTCCACATCTGGTATTATGTAATATTCCTTTCCTAAAGGCATGCTTAATTAGAGATAAGACCATTTTTATTGATCCGTAAAAAAGGTAAAATTAAATTTATTTTCACTTAAAAGAGAAATGTCTTTTACAAAACAAATTCTTATTTTTCTTCTTGATAACCTCTAACAAGGTCAGTTCAAACGTCATTTAAATGATTACCTTCTCGGTAACATTTATTTCCTGTAATTGTTATAGGAAATATTTGTAATAAATACATGTATTAGTTTTAATTAATATTTCACCTATTATACTAATAAGCTAATAATATGAAATTAGCGGAATAAATTATTTGTTGCTTAAAATTCCGCCTTTTCATTAATAGGAACACGAGGGTTTTAATTTGAAATTAATCTAGTGCTTTTTTAAATCATAGATACACAAATTAAACAAAATGCGAAGAAACAAAGATCACGAAGGAAATGTTAAATTACTATAATAATAAAAGCGTTAGATTTGATAAAATTACGTAAGATTATATTAGATTGAATTAAGTAAGGATAGGTTAGGTTGGGTATTTACATTTTAAATATGTATATCAATGAACTGCATGGAAGTTGGCAATTCTATTGTACCATATTTCCGTTTTTGTCTATGAAATAAGTATAGGGGACGGATTGTTAAGCAACGACAGAATAATGCTAATACGACATATATGATTTTTTAAAGCAATCTCGCTTCCTTATTTGTAAGGATTATTTGCGCCATAAAAATTTTAACTTACAAGAAAAATATATAATCTAGTAATAGTTTTATTTCTTGTACTTAATTAACAAAATTTAAGAGTACTTTCATCATACGTATAATTGTATAAGGAACTAAACTTTTATCAAACGATTTAAGTATAAAATATTTTTTTAAATACAAACCCATTTATATACTAGTCGTAAGTTGAAGTTAGCGCCACGAAAATGTCAGCTTTTTAAATGTATTCCTTGAAGTGAATTTAAAAAATTGAATGCTCTTTTCAAATACAATTTTTTTAAACATTGATTATTCAGGAATTTTGACAATAAATAGAATCAAAACAATAAGAATATGTTTCTTATCATAAACATATAATAAAAATTGAGGCTTTAATTTCATCTTACTTATGATATTCTAAATATACCTGAAACATATAAAATACCATTTATCACAATTAAACTTCGTCAATAGCAACATTCAATTTGAATGTTGCAGAATGGTCCTCAAGTGCCTTTCTGATATTAAATTCAAACCTATCTCTTATAGATGAAAATTCCATTATATTTTTAGGTTTGCACTCAATCCAAAATCTATCAAATTCATAAAACAAGTAACAATAGAATTTATGAAATTGAACTAAGGTAGGAATGCTTTTGTTATAAAAATATGTTTTTGCATCACCATCTTTACACAGCTGTAATGCCATTGATGTAAGATTTATTCCCACTATTGCAAAAGTATAACCGAAAGTTGGATGTTGAGCATGAGATAATACATGTCTTGCATGTTGATTGTACTCCTTTGAAAAGTAAATAAGATTTTCAAGACCTAATAGTCCCATTCCTCTAAAATCAGTTTTTGGGTCATCGCCTTGAAAACCAATTTCCTGCCATTGCTTAGTAATTCTGGATTCTAGAGGTTGGTTTGGCATTAAAAGATGCCACAGTTTTTCAAGTTTTCGTTCATGTTCTAAATTGTCTGCATCATAAGGTGTTTCTCTTAAAATTTCTAATTCTACTAACATTTGTTTGTAACTCCATATGTAATCGATGCACTCTGAGAAGTTCTTAACAAATTGGGGATTAATTTTCCCAGTAATCTTCTTTACTAAAAGAACTGTCTTAACAGATTTTTTAATTAGTTCTTCTTTGTTATCTCCACAAAAACGTTGGTTTTCGCTTACATCATTTAAATGAGCAACAAGATGTTGTATTTCTGGAGTGTTAGAATCATTTAAAGACCGTTCAACATTTATAAATCTTCCAGCACCACGCATGTAACCATAACATATTCGTTGAAGTTCACAAAGCTTTGTAGTTGTGTGTAAAAACCATTTAAAGAGAGAATGTAGCCACGATTTTATTAATAGCCACAAAGAAAACATGGCAAGATAAGCTTTAGAACCAAATGTCGATTTCGTAAACATCATCAGCATTTATTAGTTACATTGCTGTTGTTATTCGAAGTAAACTGTGTAGCTCAGCAACGAAATTAATGCAACAAGTATAAAAGATAAAAAAGTGTACACTAAAACATCATTAATATTAGAAAGAATTCAAAAAAACTGAGGTTATACTTAGTAGGTACTGCTACTGGTACTGCCCATAGACTGTACTGCCAGTGTGGAGGTGGTTACAATATTGCTAAACTTTTATATTTACGGATTAATAATAAGAAACCTCTTTAATACGAAATGTCCTTTTATTTTTATGAAAACTATATAGAACGTACATTTTATAGGATACAGTTTGATTAATAAACTAAAATATACATTTTTATTTAACCATTGTGTATTAATTACAAATAATTACAACATAATCGGCTGCTATAACCACATTTGTGATAAATGCTCATTTTTTTTTATAGTTATATGGTTATATCGTTATATGTATATGTATATGTCAATATATATATATGTTAAACAAAATTAGTCTGTAGCAATTAGTTAATGTATTTTTAATATTTTAGGTATGGGTGGAAAAAGAAAACAAGCTCAAAGAACAAAGAATAATGCCAGGGTACGATTTAGCAAACAATTATTTTGTAGATATAAGCATGAACATATGTTTTAGCCATCAAGTAGTGCTCGAAGTGCTGAGTTACTGGGCTCTTCTCTTACTCAGTTTGTTGGTGTTTCTGGCCTTAAAGACGCCGGTTTGATTCTGCCCACCTACTCACTACCCAGTGATGAGTTGGATTCATCAATTGATGCAAACTTCCAACTTGTACTGAAAAAAATGAATAAGAAAGACTCCACAACCAAACTTAAAGTATGTAGAAATGTTGAAAAATGGAGCAAAGGTTTATGCAGCTCGTTTTATTTCATTTTGCTTGTTCTATTTATAGGATGTTTTTGTTTACAAATTGTTGAAAGAATGCTTATAGAAACACTTGAGTTATTTACATTTGGTTTCTTTGCTCCTTGTGGTCTTAGTATTGAGTGTAACATAATACCTATAAATTGTTTAAGTTAATTGATTTTTATACTTACAATTTTGCTAAGTTTAAGGCAATTGTTGAGGTCCCATTGCAGTTTTAGTGAATCTATTTTATTTATTGTATGAGTGGCCTAGCTCATTTATCATGTAAATTTATAAATAATTAATATTTACTTAACATTATTTTAGGCATTACAAGAATTTACTGAACTCTGTAAAAACAGTGAATCTATAATGATAAAAACAGTTCTACCTTTTTGGCCAAGAATGTACTGTATATTGGCAACTGATTCTGATCATAAAGTTCGTGAGGCAGTTCATATAGCTCATTTAGAGGTTGTACAAAAGGTTAAGAGAAATTTGGCACCATATTTAAAACAATTAGCTGGAGCTTGGTTTACTTCACAGTATGATACATATCCTCCAGCTGCCACAGCTGCTACTAGAGCTTTTGAGGTAAGCCTTTGCAAATTTTTAATTTAAATATATCTTTTGTATACTTAATTGTATAATTTAGGCTGCTTTTCCTGCTAATAAACTCACAGATGCTATAATTTTTTGTCAAGAGGAAATACTGGAATATATATATGACAATATTATTGTACAAACAGCACAAACAGTTGGTGGTTCAAAAAGTACATCATCTGAGGATGCTGAAGCCAGATATCATCGCATTTTGGTATCAAGTTTGCAAGGCTATGCTCTTTATTTGAAAAAAGTTCCTTCCGAAAACATTGAAAAAGCGCTTGAACAAAATGAGAAGATTATTGCCAATCAGAAGTTTTGGAAATTATCCAAAACAAAAGTTGCTTCAATTCGATCTTCTTGGTTTTCAGTTATTAGTGCTTTGTGTCAGAAATCTCCCTTTCTTTTGAAAAATAGAAGTTCACAAGTGGTGAATTGTGTTTTTGGTAATTTAGATGAAGGCGATCCTTCTGTTTTACCAACTTTTTGGGAAGCAGTTTTGTCCACTGTAACAAGAGTTGAGGAGTGGTGGACACAAATAAATGTTGAGAAAGTAGTTTTGAATAAATTGTGGAAAATTATTAAGGAGGGTGGTCAGGGAAATGCATCAGTGATTTACCCAAATTTATTACCGTTGTTATCCCATTTTCCATCACTAGATGATATGACTAAATTTTATTCAACATTTTTTGAAAATTTACGAACAGGGTAAGTTCTATTAGAAATATTAATATTTAGTATTGTTATTTAATAATATAAAAATTTCTTCAGTTTAAAATATAAGACTGCTATCTCCAGTAGATCAGAAGCAGTTGCAATTTCAACTGCTTTTGTAGAATGTCTTCAGTTTGTTATTTTGAAAAACCAAAACGATGTTGCACTTTGTGAAAGGCTAATTCGAACCCAATTGATCCCATTAATAGAATGGTCTCTGACAGAACCCCAGGCAGTTTATAAAACAGTTTTTAATCAAATAGCAACAGTTGTTCAATATTGGAGTAGAAATGTAGACAATCAAGAAGTTCCACAGTATAATCATTATCTTCAGTATTTTTGGAAAAATTTGGAGTCGTTGTTTGAAGGACTTCTATTAAATTTAGAACTAAATTTCGAAACTAACGCAATCTCCGATTTAGCCAGTAGACAAATCGAACTTTTAAAGTCTTTAAGACAAATTACAAAATCGAAAAAGCAAATGAAAGTTTCTTTTACAACCGAAACTCATGAACATCAAAGTGACTCTAATGTTTCAAAAGGTAGCAGCTTTTCTGAATGTTATTTGGGTACATTAGACGGCATTACTTTAAATGTTTGTAAATCTTACGTGAAATTTATTAACGAGAAAAAGTCAAAAGAGCTGGTGCAGTATCTGTATGTCTTACTTCAAGATTTGAAAAGTGAGAAATTTTTTGAATTTTTAAACACACAAATTAAAAGCAGCACTTCTAATAGTCTTCTGGATATTTATGAAAAATTACTAGCCCAATGGCTCAAAAACGAGACACTATCTTCGGTTTACGTTATTGATTTGATTTTCTTGCTTTTGAAACATGCAAATAAGGATGAAAAAAATACGATTTTGGATTCTCTGTTAAAGGTAATTAAATAAGGTGATTGTTTCAATAGGTTTTCGTAATTATTTTTATAGGTTTCAGATGAACAGGTGTTCAGCTGGTGTGTTCAAAAATCGTTGTCATTTCCATATAAACAGTGTCCTATATTACAAAAGTGGCTGAAAAGGCCTGAAGTAGGAGCATTTTTGATCGAAATCTCCAAGAGAATTGTTCTTGGAAACTGTTCTCCGGATTTAAGTTTAATTTTAAAACAAACATTAGAAGAAAACGATGACGAGGGTAAGTGAAATCACAATATTTTACTTACTAGGTGAATGATGTTTTTTTTTATGTAAAATTAATTATTATGTAGATAATAATTTTTTATTACAGAGTTATTTATATCAGATCAAGTCCTTCAAGAAATTATTAACATATTTAAAGGGGTCCTTCTGTCTCCTCTGGAATATTCATCGACTTTAGATGTTTGCGTTAGATTTTGTGGTCATATAGCAGGGGCAATATACACAGAAAAGAATAAATTATCTCACGGGAGCACTTTACTTTTATCTCTATTTAAATTGTCTTGTTTAACAAATTGTGTTCAAGACACTATAACTTCTGACACGGTATGGGAAATGAAAAACGTTTGGCAGGATGTGGTTTCTATGTTAAGCAAGGAATTGTCGCGTGAAGAGTTAAAATCCCTTTTTACGGAATTCTCAGATGTTATTGAAGACATTGTAATAAATCGGAATCTTAAAGAAAACTTTGATTTGGGCTTTTTAGTTGATAAAATTCTTTTATTAGCAAAGGGTGTTTATTTTGGAAATCCCCAGCGTATTAGTGATGCGGTGAATTTGATTTTGAAACGCGATTTCTTAGATAAGTGCGAGAAAGAAGTGAGTTACTTATGTAAAAAAGCAGAATATATTAAAGGACGATTGAGTTGTCCTTATGAAGAGCTTGCTTTTGTTGAAATGGCCTCGGAGTTAAGTGTGAGTAATTATTTCATCTGGAGTCATTTGAGAGTAAACGTTTTTTCTACACCACTCCCTAATGATGGAAATGATGATGATGACGACGATGAGGAAGGAGGAGGAAACGAAGAATTGGAGATAAAAATAATCGAATGTCTTCCAAAATCGGAAGAATTTGCGGTTGAGAGTATTTATTCAGTAGTTTTGGCGAAATCTTTCATCGAAAATTTTAAAAATGTAAGTGAGCATGTTGATTGGGAACTTTATGACGAATGTTTGACGATGAAGTTTTCTTTCTTGAGTTTTTAGATTGTTTCGTTATGTTGAAATTTAGAGCAGAATGCTCTATTGTTCTTTTTTTTATTGTCAAAAAATATTTTTTTAATTTAACAGACGAAGTATTTCGAAGAAGTAGTGAACCACTATATCCCAATGAGGCAAAAAATAAAGAAAGCGATTCAGATTGGAACTGAAGAATTCCGGCATAGGGTAGAACAGTTACTTTGCAAAAAAACTATGCAGGAAGGCTGGATATGGGCTAAGGCTATTCATTTATTTTATTTAGAAATTTGTCAAACGGAGCTTGATTTTGCTTACACCAATTTAGTGGAAAATTACACCGATGAAGTCGTCTCTGAAATAAGCGTGGTACATTTGGGGCAAGTATTTTCCGAAAGCTTGACCTATGACCATGTGTCTTATGATTTAATGCCTTTGGAGAGTGTTATATGTTTGAGAAGTCTTTTGCATTGTGACGAAATTGACGTACAGGTAGCTGAAGTGTTTACCAAAATAGATAAATTCAAAGCTGAAAAGAAATTTCTACTGCAAGGGTATGTGGACCTCGTTTAGACACTACATAAATAATGAAACTCTTAATTTCTAGAGACTCTTTAACATGGAAAGATTATCAAATATTAATTGAGGTAATTCGTCTTATGTCATCAATTATTGAAAATAATAGTGATTTACTGAGTTCTGCTCGTTGGGACTTTACTGTGGTGGCATATACCACGTGGCTGGAGAATGTAATTAAAATGAAAAGTCAATTTAAGAAGATTGAGGTCAGTACATTATACTCTCCATAGTTTTCTCAAGAATTTGTTTTGCATTTTTGTTACAAAAATTTATGCTCTACAGGATTTTAATTTTTTTAAAACTTTTTGCAGTTGGAAGCTCTGATAGCAGCTTTGGCTAATCTATTTGTTGCTATTAGAAAACATGTATTATATTTATTCAAGCAACTTCCCAACGCAGCTAAGACTACTATAGACGAATGGAAGAATTTGTTTGCAGCAGATGTACATAGATTTAACATAGAATTATGGCTTCATTTTGTTGGTAAATTTGCTAGAATTTTTTAAACTTCGACGAACTTTAATGTATTATTATTATTTTCTTTTTAGAATATTATAAAAATGAAGACACTGTACCTCTTAGCGACATTCCTCTACTTAAAGAGTTTGGTAAAGTGTTACAATTTATGGATTACAATTGCTTATTTAGTAAAAAAGATGAAAAAACTCCTAAATGGACTAAATTGGTAGAAAAGTGCTGTTCACTATTGACTCATCCATCAAATACACTTCAGTTTTGGTCATATAGTTTGTTAATGGTATTGCTACCTGGTTTGGTTGATATCGATTCGACTTCTGTCAATTCAAACACTCCACACGCTACAGGATTAACCATTGAACATCTCAAGCTTACATTGATACACACAGAAGAGATCGTTCATTCAATGTTATTAGAATTCAGGTCAGGACAATTAAATATATATTGCTGTATATTAATTAGGGGAAGATGAGAGTAAATTTTGATTATTTCTAAGCAGTTTTGTTAATAAATTGTTTTTTAATTTTTGGCCAGGCTTGGAGAGGATAGTTGTATTGTTCAACCATTTACGGACTCATATACTTACACGCTCTCCTACTTGCTGTTGTGGGATGTGATTTTAAGTTTATGCAGTTTATCTTCCACAGAATTACGATATCAATATGCAGATTGGATAAAGTACGTAAATCTTTTAATACTAAAAACGGAAAAGGGAAATAATTGTTTTTTTTTGAATTTTTAGGAATAATGACTTTTTGACTAAGTTACTCAATAACTTATTCCGTTTAATGCCAACTGACGTCTTACATCAAACCAAAATTAAACCTCTTGTAAATTTTTTTTTGCAGAAGTTTTCCAATAGTTATGCAGGTTGGTTTAATTTTCATTTGTTGAGTTAATTAAATGTGCGATTATTTTTTAACTTTATAGGACCTTTTCTAAGTTCGCATATTGAACATATGGTTTGTTGGACGTATTATCAAACTTTATCTCAACTGCCAGCATTAGTGAGGCAATGGTGGTCAGTAACGGAGTCCAAAGTGTCCCAAGTAGTAGAAAAAGTCACTTCAGTGTATGTCTCCCCAACCCTTTGTTCCCAAGAACTTTCTGACGTCGTTCAACACGAAAAGAAGTTCAAAAACATGACGGTATGTTTTTATTTTGCAAGATAAATGCTATTGTTTGAATTGCTTTTTTTTGTGTATAATAACAGGTGAAAGTTTATCCTAATGTGAGAGAAGTTGTGGCTATTTATACCGTGGATGAAGCTCAGATGGAATTGGTGATTACTTTGCCTCCAAATTATCCTTTGAAAGTACCAGATATTCAATGCAATAGGCAGATCTGTGGGACTTCTCACAGACAATGGATTCTACAACTTAAAACAAATGTATTGCACCAGGTAGGTCTTTAATTGTATGTCATCAGTTCAAAGATTGGTTTTTCTTATCCTGAACCGATTTTTGTATTTCCCTTCTTTGCATTCTAGAAAATGTCCTATTCTTCTGTCTTCTCTAATATTAAATGCCTTTCATATAAAATGTTTGTGCTTTTTAGAATGGGAGGATATGGGATGGCTTGTCTTTATGGAATAATAATTTAGACAAGAAATTCGAAGGCGTTGAAGAGTGTTACATTTGTTTCGCAGTTTTGCACCAGGGTACTTATCAATTGCCCAAGCTTTCGTGTAGTACTTGTCGAAAGAAGTTCCATTCAGCATGTTTGGTAAATTGAAAGATTAAATAACAAAAAAAAACATATTATATCTGATTATTTGTTTTTTTTGCAGTACAAATGGTTCAGTACCAGCAACAAAAGTACTTGCCCGATCTGCAGGAATTTGTTTTAAACTTGTGATACGTGTATACTTTATACATAAATTAAATCACATTGATTAAAAGTGGTTTTCAGATATTTATGTATTACTTTAAAGAAAAATATGGAAAGATTTAATTTATTAAAGTAATATTATTATTGATGTGCTATCTTTTTTATAAAAACAATAATAACTAAATATATATGAATATAATTATTCATTTACTGTGTTATAAATTTTATTTATATGCCAGATGAATTTGTTTTTTGCACAAACACAATTAACAATATTTTAACAAATAACAACTTAAGTTATTAACTTTTTTGGGTCAGATAAAGATATTACAAAAGATTTTATTTATCTGAGTAGGTATTAACAATCAGTATAGACTTATAGAGTGAGAAAAATGGAACAGAACTTGCGAGACGTTATGAAAGGAGTATTTAATCTACCATTTGAATATAAATAATACGTAAAATGATGTTAAATAAACAAATTTAATTATCTTTAGCCGTGTAGCAGAGGCTTTTTAAGTTTTATATACGATATTTGAATAACAAAGAAATTTAGTCAGTAAAGATATTTTTTCAAAAGTGGTACTGGTACTGGTACTCAGCATTCGCGATTTAAAAAAATAGTGTTTATATATATTTTAAAAGTAATCGTATACGAAAACAAAATTGTAATTATGGGGAGGAATATGATTGTTTTTATCCTGATAAGTGCAATGTTTGTTATTTGCACTGCACAGGAAATAAAAAGTAAGTTTTTATATAAATGTCTTATTAAAGGGAATGAGATTTGCTGAGATATAAATATTTGAAATTATTACGTATTGACAGTACATGGGATATGGCAGCGGTTTATTAATCAGCTTCTTGCAAATAATTAATTTATTAAATAATAAAAAAAAAACATTTTCCAACTATTTAGTTGGACGAAAAGACCAAGAAAATGAATCAAAACAACTGATAGTACAAAATAAATATTAAATGATGTGCTTCATTTACTTTTTTAAACGTAATTTTCATTAATTACATATTTTTACGTAATTACAACCTACAATTTGACGCAACGAAGTACACCCCACAAAGCACCGAGGATTACTGACTTAGGAATGCGGTTCCCAATGATTTAATTCGGCGCTATGCATTTGGCTTCATCTAATTGGCTGTTGCGTTGGCGGCCATCATGGAATTTCGTAAAACTGGTCAATGTCGATGCGCTGCACCTGCGACTGTAAACAAAACTAGGCGCCACCTGTCCGGCCACCTGTCGCGCTGACCCACTGACCCAGTTATATAACAATGAACTTGCATTCATTGCATTCCTAAGTTAGTCACCCTCGATGCCGCGAGGGGTCTACTTCGTTGCATTAAAAGTTAGGTTATGATTACGTAAAAGCGTATAAAAAGAAAAAATCATGTGTGCAATTCACACGTGGTAGAAGTGCAACCTTAAAAAATTTTGGTTTTAAGATAATGAGACGAATGTAAAATTTCGAGAAGAGAATAATTGTAAGTTTTAGTAATGATCATAGTGATACAAACCTAAAGCTTTGTACTACGCATGCACGCATAAACACGTATTAATACACGTACAATGCTGAGGCCCAAGCAAACTCTCACAAACAGAGAACCACATAAGAAACACTGTATAATGCTTCCCATCTCATTTTCCCCCACTCTGTCTCTTTTTACTGTCGCTTTTTCGTTTCATCGACTTTCAAATCACAACGGTACTATAGAAGTTTTCACTTCAAAAAATGAATAATTAAAGAAATTATCTCAACCCTTTAATCGTTCAATTTCATTTATATTTTATATGGTTTTAGGAAAGATTCAACTGACTGACCTTTTGGAAGGTACTTTGAAGAGCCTTTTTCGAAGTGAAACAAATGGCACCGATTTCGTCGCTACAGTTATTTCGTACCTGCAAACTCTTTTGAGTATAATTATATCTTTCTTGAATGCATTTAGTAGTTCCTTAACTACTATAATTAGCGCCATAAATCAATTAATACAAATAATAAGTAATGCGTTGGGTTCTTTACCAACATTATCTTAAAAAATATATTATATTACTTAGTATCTTGCAAAAATAAATAATTAGTTCTGCTGGAAATATTTTGTTTCTGTACCTACTAATTTGAATTAATTTCTGTGGAGACTTTTAAAACGGTCACTGGAAATAAAAATTGTGAAGTGTCATATTAAATTTGTATCTATTTGTATTATATTTTATAAAAAAAAACATCATACATCATCTGTTCAAATAGGTACACACATTGTAAAACCCACATATTTTATTCAGACGAAACAATATAATATGAGATAATATTTAATTTTAAATAAATAAATATTTTTTTTGGTTTGCTTGATAGTAGACAAGTAAATATAAAATACGAATATAAAATAAAAGTCAAAAACATGGAAATAAGTAGAGTATTTTGGAAAAGGCAATTTGCAGGGGCACCAGTTTATAAATTTAGATGAAAATGAAGTTCTTTGCCTTTTTTGCACTCTTTGCCTTATTCGTAACGACATCTCAATCTGTTAAACTGAATGGTAAGTGAGAATGTAATATGGTGCCATTTTTAGGCATCTTTACGTATATTTATTTCAACATTAATAATTTCTTTATTTATTTTATTTTCAGAGAGCGCAGCAACAGGGTTATCAGAAAATTTGAATCTAAGGTCGAAGTTTGAAAATATCATACAAGATTTTACAGGATCTGCTTCTCTTCTTCAAAGATCCTGTTCTTGTTCGTGCAGTTCCGATAGCGACGAAGATGGGAGCAGTTCTGTAAAAATTACATTAGATGTAGCAAAGTTTATTCAAATAATATCTAGTGTTTTGATAATAATTTATGACGTTTTCACCTCTAACTGGTGTGGTGTTACTGCAAATATTGTTAGCATTTCCACCATTTTAAATAATAGCTGTGTATCGAGTTAGGCCCTAATGCATAATATGTACGACCTGATTGAATATCAAAGCGAAATAAAGTTTGTAGCTTGACATTTTGTGTTTTAATTAAAAATGAAAGAATAGTAATTTATTGCGCTTTAAATTGATTAATTATTTATTTATTGGTAAAATAAAAAGAGACTGTGAATGGCTTTTTTTCTGAGACAAACTTAATCAAGAATAAAAAATAGCTAATGAAGAAGGAAGTATAATTTATAAATCCATGTATTAATATTGCAATAGATATTTGTGTTTGCAAAAAAAATATTGGAAAGGGTAAATAATAAGCAATTGTAATTTTTGAATTTTTTAACACACGTTTCTATGATTTAATTTACTAATTGTAAGAGTATGGTGGTTTAATAACATTTGAAACATTATAATTGCAAATTATATATTATTAGTTGTAATATCTGTTATTTTCCTATTTCTCACAAAAAGAAATATTTATAGGCATGGTGTGGTATAAATAGGTAACCACTTTTCAAATGATTTGTAACTTTTTTTAATGATTGCCTTTAAGTACAGATCTCGTGTTTTTCCAGGCTCATATTATTTTGATGTTTATGTCCTTTATTTACCGAAATTAAATATGTTTTCCAATTTTATTGTTTTATTTATCTAAAAATAAATATTTAGTTGGTTGCGTAATAATGAAAAATACGTACTTATAATTATATAAAATAAATGAAAAACAGTAAGTTCTAATCTTCAATACACCCAAAGTCTAAAAAGTAACTAATTAAATAATTATTAATTAGCAAAATGAAGTTTGGTACAGTTTTGGCGTTTTTTGTAGTAGCCTTCATTTTTGTTTTTGTTACAGGAGTTGACAGTAAAGGTAAAATACTTATCAATATATTTATACAGTCCCCAACAACTTGTTAAATTTAAAATTTTAATAGAGTAAAATTCGGTTATCACGTACTTACTTGAACAGATTTGTATTACATAATTTATTTTATTATAATAGAGGGGAATTAATTATTGTTCGTTTTTATAGAATGCAAAAAATTATTTTCATTTATCCAACAACTTTTAAATACACAGTACATTTCTTTAGCTTTGCATGCAAATGACAGAGATTTGTAATTATGAGAAATACCTAGGTCGCATTCATTCGTATAATTAAGGCAATAATTAGCAATGGAAATGATAGAAAATTGTAATATTTTGTTCGTAATTGTGCCTATTCTTGTGATACGTTTGTAGAAACTAAATAAAAAAAGATATACTTAATAATTATTATTTACTTTTTGGTGAACTCACTGGACATAAAAAATGATAAGTTATAAGTTATAGATAACTAAATATACCTATGATATAAAAACAGTAAATCTGACCATTAATTATTCAAGGGGTGAAAGGAGGGACACCATTAATTTCTGTCACGATCTCACCGGAAAAAAAAGATTTTTTTTGATATTTGTGAGTTGTAATAAACTTTCCAAAAATCCTTAAAAAGTAGTTAAGTGTAAATTACTCACTTTGTGAGAAGTTGTAATCATGATTAGAGACATTACTTTTCTTAACTTAGTTATCGATTATGATTAAAAATTAATAATTATTTTAACGGATTTTTTTTGTATTGTACCTATATAATTTATTTATTTAAAAACATGGAAGAAATGGGCAATTATAAAGCTATACTCGTAGGTGCAAAAATATTTTGAAAGTGACTATTGTGACCTTTTGTATAGTTTAATTATCATATGAAGGCATTTATAAACCCCTTATGATGGAACACCCTCCAGCCTGTTTAAGTGAAATTTACTTTATAAGTAGTTTTATTAAAATTAAAAAGGGGAGCAAAAATTATAACAAATGCTTGAATTAAAAAGTTGACGTGAGATGCTCGATGACCCCACATCTTTAAATATTTCTTTCAGGCCATTTTAAGCTCAGTTCCTTTTGCTTCCAGGGAATCCCAAATACCACCCATCCATTTTCTAAACAATTATCTAGTACAATAAAAAGTAAAATGACTTTGAATATATTTTATTTTAGCTGCCGATGAACAAATTTTGCAAAGAAGTTTGGAACCGAGCCTGATTGAGCTGGCCGCTAAAAATCAATTTCAAGAAGTAACCGAGGATGTGGTTAACATTCTAAGAAGTAGCGTCTCAAGATCGGTCGATATAAATATTAATTGGACTGTTTTGATTAATCTTCTTCCACATATTCTTGCGGTCATTTATTACGCTTTTTCTTCGAATTGGTGTTTAATTTTAACCAATTTAGTTGTAATTCTAACAACAATAAGTAACACTACTTGTTCAGCTTAATGTCTCGATCTACTCGAAAATTTATTGTTGAAGTAAAAATGATTTGAATAAAATCTTATTTGTGTATTATTTGTTTCATTAGTAGATAATTTTAAAACTTTTGTCATTGTTGATGATCGATTCAATATTTGGTAATCATGATAAAAATATTGTTTAACTTATTTCTAAAGTTTATTTAGTTATTTAGCAATTTTAAAGACGATTTGTTAGGAGTACCTACGTACCGGAAAATTTATTACAGATTTATATTAGGTACTTAAGTATTTAATGTTTTTAAAATTTCAATTAAAATTAGATTAGTTACAGTTGATATTAATAATAGAAAATAATTAATTACCTAAGTGTAATAAAAATTGTTTAATGTGTTATGGGCTGGAAGATCAATGAATATTCTTTCAGAAATCAAATAAATGAAATTATGAATGTATCATTTAAATATTATTTATTAAATTTATAGGGTTACTGTAAAGTAAAGTTATGGAAGTTTAAAAAATCTTCAAGGTTCTACATAAAAATTTTGTATTACCTAAGTGCATTTTTGTTTTGGAATTTTTTTACGACCTTTTACACTTGTTTAGGATTTTTTATTTATATTTATTATATGTATTGTATTAAGTTCCAATTTAACAGTTTACATACAGACAATTATCACAATTGGTACTTTGAATGACGAAGTAATTAATTAAATGCAATAAACATTTCATTTCTGGAAAACATGTGACGTATCTATTTGTTCCATCTTCTTATCTTAACATTTTTAATTTTTCCACATATTCTGCAAATATTTAATTCTCATGAGATATCGTCCTTTTCTGAGATATAATGCGCTAAATTTTTGTAAATAGCTTTAGTTAGGTACTTATTCAAATAGGTAACAAAAAGTACTTGAGAAAAGAACAAATTGGAAAAATGGGAACCTCAAGAACTTTAATCCTCTTGGTGATTGTCTTCATAAGTTTGATATTTTATGGGGCTGAATCAAGGGGTAAGCATTAATTTTAAATTCAAATAATATACGTAATTATTAATACAAGGACTACTAGATGAGTTTATTGATTAAATTTAAAAAATATGTAATAGTGACATTTTAGGTGTTGAAGATGGTGAACTACTGCTGAGCAACAGACTTCAACCAAACGAGCAAGCTTTGGAGCAGAATTTTACTGAACTTCTTGAAGGAGCAAGGACAACCCTTCTAAGTAGATCAATATTTACGTTCCTTGCACTTATCGTAAAGATATTTCCCTACATCGCACTCATCGCGTTAAATGTGTTTTTGAATAATTATACGGAAATAATTAAATATAGCCTTAAAATAATTGCAGCATTCTGGGAGTTCTTAGCTTAAGTGATTTGATTTGATTTTTATAAAATAATAATATAATTTGAATGGTATGGTATGGAATAACCAACGTACCTACAATAAAAATTAATAAAAATAATCGACTTTTTTCTTTGTATAAATATTTTTATCTACGTATTGTGTTCCTTTTATATCTATTACTAGTAGCAACACCCGGCGTTGCCCGGGTAAGAATATATTACACGGCTGATGGAACATTCTAGAATATTCGCGAATTTAGAACTATCCAAAACATTCCATAATGATTCAAAACATTTTCTAACTTTTTTTAACATTCTGAAACATTCTTGAATGATCTTCAAGATTCTGGAACATTCTTGAACATTGCCAAATCATTCTGAAATTTTATAATAAAACATTCTATTACTTTTTAGAACATATTTGAACTCCCTGTAACATTCTGAAAAAATCTGCTTCATTCTCATCCCCACTCCGTGCTGTTTGCTGGGTGAGTAGTGACATCAGTAGACGCCTGGCGGGGATGACTAATCGATTGATAATAATTGATCAATTATCGACCACTGAGAGTTGAAGATTATTACAGTACTAATATCGCTATTAAAAAATGGGGTTTGGTGGTAGAAGGATGAAAATTAAGGGTTGTATGTATTTTTGTATGCTGTATAAAAAAAAAAATAAAAAAAAATTTTGTCTAAAAAATAAAAAAAAATTTGGGGGTGGACCACCCTTAACATTTAGGGGGATAAAAAATAAATGTTGGCCGATTCGCAGGCCTAACCGATATGCACACAAAATTTCAGGAAAATCGGTCGAGCCATTTCGGAGTAGTTTAATTACAAACACCGTGACACGAGAATTTTAAATTCCAGAGTTATATTTTTATCATTTGTAAAAATTGACTTAAATAAATGTGGAATTATAGTTTTTCTTTAAACAGAAGAAATTCGTCAAAATTTTGATGTTTATTTCATTGGATTTTACATTTAATTTCAGTTTGATTTTATTGATAGGGTATCACAAAACTTCATTGGATTTAAGGAGATTTTACATGAATTTTATTGGATGTGATTACCATCAATATATTTCCTTGTTGACTTTGGTGACTTTTGTGGGAATTTTATTGGTTTTTAGAAATATTTTATGAGAATTTTTAGTGCCTTAATCCACAAATCCACATGAAATGCATTGATAACGTTTATCGTGTTCATCCTTTGTAATGTTCTGATAAAATATTTTATAAAGATTTTGGATGATTATATACAGAGACTAAAATGGATTCAAGTTCTAGGCCCAAAATTCTTACTTAAAATACCTTTTAAAATAAGATCAATTACATCGAAAAACAACTAAATTCGATACTTTTAGCGCTTAGGGAAAGGGCATTGAACATACTAACAAAGGCTTGTAATAATTAAAGGGGCTTTAGCAGTGGCGGATTTACACATTTGCCGCTCGTAGGCTATTCAAAATTTGCCGCCCCTAATGACACCTGAAATTCTATACCCTAATTCACAATCAATTTTATGTCAATGAAATTGCAACTTTATGATTGTGTTATATTTTTATCAGACTAATCAACAAATATTGATACAAATTCATTAGGATTAAAAATGTAAGAATGTTAAGAAGAACTTTCGTTGAATGGATATTTACAGCTTTTATTCATTACAATATTATCATTATTGTTTTCTTTTTTTAATTATCATCATTCTAAGAAATGTATAATATTTAGAAAATTCTTTGCAACAATATGCAATTTTTTACGTGTAAATTTATTAAATTTTTATTCTACACTCAAACAGGTTGTTAATATCATCAGAAATATCAATAGAAAAGTATTAATTTTCCACATATATATCTATATAATATTTGTTATTGTTATTTTTAAGCAATATTTTTCGGATCCCATTTCTCTTCGAATAAATATATTACACATAAACAAAAAATTATGGCAATAAAAAATAGGTAAAAATACTAAATTTAAAATGTAATACTTAAACGCTATTGGAATATTTAAAAAATTCAAAATCACAGTAGTATATTTTATAAATAAGCGTTTAGTAATTTTTCATATACAGACGTTAGTGTATTCAGTTTACTGTATAGCACTAAAATATTGTATTTTTGTTGATTTTTTGAGCCTCGTTTTTTTCCGTGTATAAGATAATAATTTTTTTTTATTTCTGTAAGACAAAAAAATTTTTGAGCAAAGTTTACCGCTCCTTAAAATCTGCCGCCCTAGGCTCTGGCCTATTAATCCTGCTGGTAAATCCGCCACTGGGCTTCAGATAGATCAAACGGCCTGAAGCAGTTGTGGAGAGGGCTTTGAGTACATTATAAGAGCTTATTGAATTAAACCAAAAAGGCTTTAATTGCATTTAAAAGCTTAAAA
Source organism: Agrilus mali (assembly GCA_029378335.1). Lineage (NCBI taxonomy): Eukaryota > Metazoa > Arthropoda > Insecta > Coleoptera > Buprestidae > Agrilus > Agrilus mali. The sequence continues at coordinate 7,469,458 of CM055663.1, read as the reverse complement.
CGTTTTGATTTGTTTCAAGTGCTTCAAGAAACTTAAAAAGGGGATTAAGTTCAATAAAATGATTTCAACTTCTTTAAAGATCTTTGGAAGGGCTTTAAGTATCTTAAAAGTATTTAAAGTACTTTTTTAAATAACAAATTACAAATCATTTTCATAATGTATAGAAACAATTGCATAACTTTTCATTATTGCTTGCAAAATGTTCTTCCACAGTATGTTCCAATATTTTGAAAATGCAAAGATTGATTTTTACATTTTTTGCCCAATAAGTGTTTTTATTTTTTAAATATGTATTATAAAACAAATTACAAAGTTCGTGTTTATTTTTCATAAAAAACAGCATTTACGTAGGTACCTACGCTAGAAAAACAATGACTGTGAAATTAATCTAAAAAACAGTTTTTCTGATAAATGTTAGTTAGATATTTGCAATGGCAAATTTATCTCATTTTCATATCTTCTTTTACTTTGACACTTTGCAAATATTTGAAGTATGTAACAACATATTATAGTTATACACAATTTTTGAAAAACTGCAGGTGTTATTTTTTTTGTTCAAAGTCCGGTACAATTATTAGACAATTACATAATTATATTAAGTATATTAATTAATAAAACACTGACAGAAAAATGAAGGGGTCGCCTGTAACACTCTTAGTAACTGTTTCAGTGATTTGTTTAACTTTTCAAGGAATTGATAGCAAAGGTAAACGTTTTTGTATTTTGTTTTCCAAATGCCTTTAAGTTATTGAAACATTTACATTTTTTATGAACTTAACTACTGTAAAATTAACGGTGTATACCTAGACCTTTTTACCTAACATATATATAACAATTTTACTAATAATATCTTTAGGTGTTGATGTTTCGACCTTTTCTGATGAAGAAACCAAAGGATTTACATTGGAAGAAAACGCAAGTTGGAGAACAGCAAACGTAGCATTAATAAACAAGTCAATTATTGAAACTTTTTCTGTAATAATTTTGCTTGTAACTCAAATAATACCTTACGTTTTTCTCGTAGTCTTAAATGTACTTTTAAATAATAGATCAGAAGTTTTTAAATACTTGTGGGGCATATTTTGGGCAGTATGGGACTATAATACGTAAATTAATAATGTTAGCAACTCTATTTAGGCTATTTAATAATAAAATGTGCCTAAATAAAAAAATAAATAAGTAAAGAAATTGTGATAAGTACTTTTTCCCTCCCCTAGTCAAAAAAATCTTTTTTTTTTAATGTTTCCTCAGTAAAATCTTATTTTGATATTTCACCACCCAAACTGTTGGGTTATAAATATGCTTATATATCGTTCCAGTAAATTATTTATCAGATGATATTAAATTATAAGGATTTATAGATGGTTATTTGTTTATTTAATTGGGGAGTTAAAGTTGTTGGTGTTGGCTATAGTAAGTAACTCTATTTAGGCTATTTAACATTAAAATGTGCCTAAATAAAAAAATAAATAAGTAAGGAAATTGTGTTAAGTACTTTTTCACTCCCCTAGTCAAAAAAATCTTTTTTTAAATGTTTTCTCAGTAAAATTTTATTTTTATATTTCACCACCCAAACTGTTGGGTTATAAATATGCTGCTTATATATCGTTCCAATATGTTATTCATCAGATGATATTATATTATAAGGATTTATAGATAGTTATTTGTTTATTTTATTGAGGAGTTATTGGTGTTGGCTATAATATACCTACACTGTATCGTATTTAGTATTATCGATTGAGTTTATTGTCTTTTTGTTGCAATAGATTTTTAAATGTAGGTTCAATGATGTAAATACGTGTTTGGCGTGTAAAATTTCGTTAATGTAACTTTCAATTTTGGTCGAACGGCTTGGTTAATCGCCTACACGTATTATATACCTACCTATTTACTATTGTCAGTAATAGACACATATACATTACATAGTATCAAATATAGATGTTCTTCTTGCAACAGACAACGTTTTTGCCAACATTCTTGACCATGACCATTATAAATAAAACGCCGGTCTTTTATAGGTAATAATATACAGGGTGGTTCAAAAGTAACGCACAAAATTCATATCTTCTGTACTGGTTATTTTTTAGACAAATACTGAAACACGTTAACTGATTTATATTTTTGTTCGTCTTTCTGGGATATTTTCAACCTCTTCCCTACAACCCCTTAATCTGTAGCTACCCCAACTTTTCTTTTCAAATGGCAACCTAGATCATGTGGGGGTTCTATAATAAGCTCTTAGAGAACTCAATCCGATATGTCAATAAAGTAGGGGTGTGCTATTTTTTGTTTCAGTCAAAACACTCCTCATATTTTTTAAATTAAATTAACTGTTTGAAATAAATCGACTTAATGAGGTTGGAAATATCACAAAAATTTCAGCGTTCTTCTGAAAAATAACCAGTACAGAAAATATGAATTTTATCCAGTTCTTTTGAACAGCCCTGTATTTTTTATTACTTACCTACATATTAGATACCTATTACATTTGTGCAGCGAATAGTTAATAAGATAATTTTCACTGTCTGAATATGTTACAAACTCCTTTTTTTTATTTTAATATTTGATATTAAATTATGTGTAAAGATGATGACAAAAACAGTTACTAAATTAAATAGTATGAGTACCTTTGTACCAACATTAGGTAGGTGAAAAGCTTCATGGATTGAAAAGTATGTATAACGTGAACAATGGATTCAAAATAAGGTCGATAGGTCACTGAAATTGTTTGTTACTTTATCAGATTGGGAAACAGTAGCTGAAATTTACCATTTTAAATGTACTTCTGATAAAATTAAATACATAATGGGAAAACTTATTTTTAATATATGTAATTGTATAACATTTTTATTAGGTAAACTATGAGTTTTCATCAACTTAAATACTTCCTGTAATTTAATTTTCTTAAAAAGTCTGTAGATAAAAACTAGCAGTTTTTGAAAAAAACATACTTTATTATTTAAAAAAATAAATAAATTACATAAACCCAAGAAATCAGGTTCTCATATACAAACCTGTTGTGTTTCCAATTAAAGGCTGTTTTAATAAATCGTAAAATAAATGCCTTTTTATATGTTTTTAATTTTAAAGTTGATGTACACAGGGAACACAAATGTCCATATAAAATTTTACTTTTCGATTCATCCCCATAGGGGTTGATTTTATAAAAATACTTTATTATTGTAGGTACTCCATAATAGTAAATCCCAAAGGAACATTTTATTTTCAACATAATTCTCCATTATTATTAGTTTAATGGGCCACAGAACTATTTTATAATTGCAATGTAAGATTTTCAACACATTTTTTGTTATAGGGTACCTATAATACTTAATTGACTTTATTTTTTAATAATTTAAAAATAAAATAAACTTGCTACTATATTTTTGGCGAAGGTTCCAGACAAGAAAGTATTTCTTATTCTATATAATTAATGCAAATTAGTCAGATTATTAGAATATTAAAATGAAAAATAATATCTATTGTAAAAATTAGTAGACTGCAAGTTAATCATAAATAAAATCCTGAAGAATAAAATATTGCTTGAAATGTCGTCATAAAAAAATGTATAACATCCTGCAATTATGTGTTACTTGTCTTTTATTTTTTTAAAATCAATATTAACAATGTTGATTGAGTAGCATAACTTAAAAGTAGTTAATTAACCGATAGAAAAATGTTGTGAGTACCTCCAAAAATATTTGAACTCAGGTACCTAATTGAAATCTGTATTGAACAAGCAATTTTTGATCATAATTATTGTTTAAAATGTCTGTTTATTTAAATATTTTTTAGGTTTTAAGATCCAACTTGTTCCTAACCAATTTCAGAATATATTTCAAATTTACATCAATTAATTATTATTTATCTAATATATAAAATTCCCGTGTCCCAATGTGAGTTACCATACTCCTCCGAAACTACTTGACCGATTTTTATGAAATTTTATATGCATATTAAGTAGGTCTGAGAATCGGGAACTATCTCCACCCCTAACTTTTTATTTTTTGGACAATTTTTTTATTTTTATTTTTTTATAATTTGGCATTAAAAAATACATACAACCCTTAATTTTCATCCTTCTACCACCAATCCCCATTTTTTAATAGCGATATTAGTACTGTAATAATCTTCAACTCTCAGTGGTCGATAACTGATCAATTATTATCAATCGATTAGTCATCCCCGCCAGGCGTCTACTGATGTCACTACTCACCCAGCAAACAGCACGGAGTGGGGATGAGAATGAAGCAGATTTTTTTAGAACGTTACAGGCAATTCAAATAAGTCCTAAGAAGTAAAAGAATGCTTTATTATAACATTTCAGAATGTTTTGGCAATGGTCAAGAATGTTCCAGAACCTTGAAGATCATTCAGGAATGTTTTAGAATGTTAAAAAAAGTTAGAAAATGTTTTGAATCATTATGGAATGTTCTGGATAGTTCTAAATTCGGGAATATTCTAGAATGTTCCACCAAACGTGTCATATATTCTTATCTGAGCAACGCCGAGTATTGCTGCTGGTAATTTAATATAGATTAATTATGTCAACTAAAAGAAATTAAATGAGACTGAAATAAACGAGCAATTTCCACAAATATGTATAGATAGGTACCCATGTATTTAAAAATCTAAAACGCGTTTCAATACTTTTGGGTAGACTCTTCGAACTGAAGATGTAACATGGTATCAAAACTTGTTGTGTATTTTTAGAAGTATTTGTGGAGCTTTGATTATATTATCCCCATGAAAATGTGTATATTTTGTCAATGTCAATATTTTAATTATGGTGACCATTTCGTACCATAACCTAACTGATGATTCGGAGCTGACTTGATGTGTGTTTGTAACCAACTATACACCTTTACAGCTCCGCTTTGCTTAAAAAAGAAAAGTCTTTTCCGGTTTTATTCGCTCAAGTCTTTTAATTTAAATCGCTCAATAAACTTTACAAAATATATTAATCTCTTTGTGGTATTTTAAAATAATTAAAAAAGTCAAAAATTTTAGGACGTTTTTAATGATTAATTGAGAGAATGACAAATATATTTAATGTTCAAACAGTTCAAAGAAATATGAAAAAAATTCATTGAAATACTAATGTTATGTAGTAAGTAAAAAACTGACAAAAAAGTGTTTTCTTCATAAAAAAATTGGCACGATTTATCCGTTTAAATGTTGACGGGGAATAAACAGCCAAGAACTCTACCTTGATACCTCAAACTGCTGAATACAAATTGGTTATTCGACGTCACTCCCTATTTTTTTTCAGGTTTTTTTATTATTAAGTTCAAAACAAACTGAAACGCTTTGGCATTGGTCTTTGCACCGCCAACAAACAACTTGTACCTACAAAGAGTTTTATTTTCTATCTTTTCCGCGCCTACCGGCATAACATTCATCAGTCTGTGAGAAACTCACTTTCGAAACCGTTCTGATACAGTGAGTGAGTGTTTGTTAACAACAATAACTTAACTAACTGGTTATTAACAAATAAATAAAGTGCAATTAACAAAATGAGAACTACGACCCCTAAATCGTGTAATAATTTATACGGTGTGTAAAATACGATATCTAATTAATTACCTAATAGTTTGAAAATTCCAACAAATAATAATTAATGGTAGCGTATCTAATAAAAAAGTGAAAACAGTAAATAATTTTAAAAATATTTTTATTGATAAAAAAATAAATACCAATTTTAAAAATGAAAAAAGAAATGTTCTTGATGTTAGTGACCGTTTTCGTTCTGTACGTTCCATACTCGGAAAATTCGATCATAAGGTTTCCTTCGATGCCCAACTTGGACTTATTTCTAGACAAAATTGCAAACACAACTATTGGTAAGTGCCTATAAGTGTAAGGGTTGTTGTTACGATTGTTTAGTTAAGTTAATTGTCTTGTGTAACATTAACAGCTGAATTTACTTAATAAATTAGCATTGAATTGAGACAATTACAAATTTTCTTACACCTGAATGTAACCAAGTGAACTTAACTGCATAAGTATAATACTTATGTAGTTACGGATTGTGAATAAATTATTCAGTGAATAGAAATTAAAATTACCTACACATGTAGAAATTTTATCAATAGATATGATTAGTATTTAGTTTTTAGTATTAACTATTAGTACTATTTATGTCCCAAAAACGCTGTAATTTTTTTGATTTGAAATATTTATTTTTTCACCTTATTTTTATTTAATATCGAAAAAGCACCCTAATTTTCAATTGAAAATTCTCACGTCAAAATATCTGCTTTTCTAAAGACGTTGGTGGGCTTTTTCTTCGTTGAAATCTCTACTTCTGATGGTATGAAAAAAAATATACATTACTATGGTAAGAGAATATTGTTTTTTTATTTTTGTAAGACAAAAAAATTTTTGAGCAAAGTTTGCCGCCCCCTAAAATCTGCCGCACTAGGCTCTAACCTATTCAGCCTGTTGCTAAATTCGCCACTGTGTGGAAACAATTTCTGTGGAGTTTTCCTTGGATTTTATTTCCATATTTGTTCACTTGAAGATTTGTAAAAAATATAGTTTTAACCTATTTTTATATAGAAAATAGTAAACACTAAATAGAACGACTTATCCTTTGTTTCCATCGCAGTCGAATCAAGATTTTGGAGATTACAATAAATATTTTTGAGTATCTTGCATTTTATGTATATTTTTAAACCATTAAATTATATAATTTGTGATGGTTTACAATTAGCATATTATATCTCGTAGGTATATTTATGTTGTGTAAGATGAACGAATTGGTACGTACCCACATAATACTTTATACCTAATGTATTTCGTAAGTTTTTGATATTTTTCTCGTTTCTGAACACCTTAAGAATTTGTTAGCTTGGCCACTACACATAACTATTACAGATTTGAATTTATTATGTAATTTAACATCTCATCTGTTGACTAAATTTCATTGTTGCTCAACGTCTCAGATACGGATGGAATTCATATTCTATAATTATGAATATTTTTTTATTTTTTGGTATATGGTACACATATCATAAAATTATTGCAAAACCGAATTTAGTCTGCCATCTAAATAGTTTAATATAAATAGGCACATATCCGTGTGCTTGTAATGAATTTATTATCTATAATTATTTAATAACTTAGAATAACAAATTACACTAATAAATACTATTTTTATGAAATATGACGGTTTTGCTATTATTATTTTACCGAGTTTGAGGCAAATTTGATAAAATTAAACATAATGTCTAAGGCAAGATTCTTGTCTTGGTTTAAATTTCAGTATCAATAAATAATTTGAGAATTTTAGAGAATATTGCTAAAACCAAGTAAGTCTTGTTTCTGGTCTTGGTTTTGTTAATTTAGTCTTGGTTTAGATTTCGGTGTTGGTCATACTTAGAGTTTCACCAAGACAAGTCTTGATATCTTGTCCTGATCTTATTGATCTAGAACAGATTCTTTTTTATCTAATACGATTTATTGTCTTGATTCAAAAGAAAATGAGAAGGCCTTTTTAAAACTTGTGGTTTTTTAAGTGGAAATTTAGAGAACTAAAATTATCGATAAAATTTCTAGATCTCAAAATTCTTGATCCAATTCTCTTGGTTTACTGCAATACTCTTGCCTTGAATCAAAAGAAGATACAGCTTGCCTTTTATTAATTTAACTTCTTATTAAGCACTAATTATACAAATAAACTTGTTTCTTGAAAAAGAAAAAAGAGAAAAACAAGAACAGGGCAAAATGAAATTAGCAACTGTAATAACTTTGTTTGCATTAAGTACACAAGCAATTATGTAGGTATTACTTCAGTTTGACGTAAAATTCTAAGTAATTATTTAAATTATTTGCTTCTCATTTTTTATTATTAGCCTTGCGTGCAGCCACGTGTTTATAAATGGAATAGGATAGGTACCTAATAAATTTAAAAAAATTATTGTGGAGTGTGCAAAAAAATCAAATTTATAGTTGTTTTACGCGCTTTTATAGATACAAAAACACAATTCCGTTACCAAATGTTATTGACCCCTTCCTAAAAAGGTCAATTATAAGTATTGGAACCTTTATTGTCCTTCTGTCTGTCTGCCAACATGATTTTTTTATTTTTATTAAGGCTACTGTATTAGAAAAAAAAATATAAATTTAATAGATTTTGATAGGCTACAGACAAAACTTATTTTTTTTAAATAGTGAGAATAAACAAGAAAAAACATCCAAACGTGGGAGTGAAAATTTATTTTTTAATTTTTCCCTAAAATTTTTAAATATTGTATTGATAGAAAAATTAATTTTTCCTACTAACAAGAACACTATTTTTTAATCATCTTCTGTTATTACAAATTAGTAATCTGTATTTAATTTTCTTTTACTAGAACAGATTCAAATTTTATTATAAAGAGCATGACCTCAAAAGTATGAAACTTTTACAAAACTGTTCGTTTATCAAAAAATAAAATAATCACGACCCTTTTGTATTTATTTACCAAATAAACTTGTTCTGCCTATTTCAAATTTAAAAAAAAATAATTAAAATTTGAATTTTGACTGCCCAACCTTAAAGAGGCATAACTAATTCAACGAAAAATTTCTACACATGCCTTACTCATTAGGAAATTTTATTTACTTATTTGGTATTCTAAATTCAGGTTCAGATTTTTAGTTGGACCAGTTAAACCTGTATATTTTCCAACGTTTTTTATATTAAATCTTTAGTTTATTTAATACAGTCTTTGTTAATCAATAATAACTAATAATAATCTACAGAGGTGTACAGATAAAGTCAACAATATAAAAATTGATAATGATATCGTTGAACCCCCACAATTACATTTTTCTTGAAATTTTAGTTTCTTGTAGATTTCAGATATAATTCTCAAAAGGTTTATTTTACATATACTAAGCAAATTTGCTATAATAAGAGAAATATTCTTCATTGTCAATGTTAAAGAAAATTAGCTTCAATAGGTAGGTATCAGGATTAAATTTAATATTGCATGGTACAATGGGCATGAAAGTAGATAATAAATGTGTGCACATTTTATTATAAAATATTGCATTTGTACAAACATAGAATGTTGCTGACCTTGATCCAGTGGAAATAACTAATTGTAATAATTAGAATACTTTTCAAACACGCATTTGATCATTTTTATAAAATTAACTGTTATCCTTTCTATTGTTTTCCGATTACGTGGAAATTAACAATAAAAATATATCTATAGCAAAAAGGATCTAACAACTTTTTTTATGTTTTTATTAAATACCTACGTATTTGGTATTTTCACCATTATGTAACAATTAATTTTCAAGGGTATCAATGTCAATAGAGCCTTGAAAATGACTGTTCTTTTTTTTTTATTTGTGATTGTTTCGATTTCGGTACTTCCAATGAAATACGTTTGCAAATTAAATTAGGATATTATGCATTAAATACATTACCTGCTAGGATTTACACATATAGAAACATATTTTTATTTTAACGATTGTATTAAAATAGTCAAGGGAATTTCATTGGTATAGTCCAAAAATGTACCTACTCGAATTTTTCATGAGTTAAGGTCGTACCTAATAAAAACTGCAATAAAAATAAAAAATGAGAATGCTCAGGTACAATCAATAGGTAATGGTATAGGTATTGCTTTTTACTTCGGCAAATAAATACCTTGCCAGTTCGTTCAACTGTAGCATGCCAAATTAATTATTTACTTGAAAGATATTTTGACAAAAACAGGATACAGAAAACTATCAGGGTTACCTACCTACTAAAACAATTTTTTTTGTTGTAGTATTAAATTGTTTCTTGGAATTTCTCTCAGAAGAATAGTATGTACTTACGAAAAGTATGAATCTTTCATTAATTAAGAGTAGTACTACTAGACTAGTGTCGATAATTTTTTAAACCAAAAAAAAAAATATAGTAGGATGAAACCCATTGGAAAAGGAAGAGAATATAACAGAAATGGAAGGAAAAATAATTTACGGGCGATCTGAGGTCGGGAAGGGGAAGGGGGTGAGTTTTTAAGGGTAAAAAACGGTTTTCCTTGATTTCCGGAAAAACTACAAGTCTTATGGAAAAAAGTTACATGGCAAAGTTGTAGGTAATAAAAAGATCTACCACTTTTGTATTAGAACTTTTTTCACGTAACCTCAAAATTTATGTGAAAAATTCAAATAACCAACTTTTTGGTTTTTTATTCTTTTACAAAAAAAAAAAAAAATTTTTACGAAATTCGAAAAAGCAAAAAACAAGACTATATTTGACTTTTCATTATTTTTTAATAGAAAGGGTGATATTTTGAAAATATTGCATTGTCTTATCTTGAGACAGCCCTACAACCCCCTGTTATATCATTACTAAATTTTTTATGTCATCTTTCCAAAATTAAGCTTTAATTTTAACAGGTTTGTATATGTGTATCAGTAGATAGAATTTTCATTGTTGAATTGGTGAAATTGTACCAAAAAATAGTAAGTACAGGTACCAATAAGAACCTTCTAAGTTATACGTAAAAGGAATATTTTATTATTAGAATATTATAATTTGAAATTCACTTTCTCTAGTTACGTGCCTTGTAGATAAACCTTTACCAACAGTACACAGTTACAGTTAGTTCGATGGTGAACTTTCTTTAGGAAATATTTCTTTTGACTGACCACGTTGCTGTTGTTGTAACACTGGTATCTCATTTCACTCTCACTTTCTTTTCATTCGATCAATATTTTATTAACGTGATGAGGAGCTTCCTCGTTTGAACTATCGATTCGAAAGTAGGATCTGAATACAAACTACTTGGTACTACTACTCATCATTTCATTTTTTATTCATATAATGGTCGATAATAATCGATTTCATCTGTGTTCTAGTGAGAGAAATATAATTTTTTGTTTATTTATTGAAGTGTTAGTTTTCTTCCGATTAATTTTTCTGGTTTTAAATATCTTCCTATATACCTACCAGCAGCAATACCCGGCGTTGCCCGGGTAAGAATATATCACACGTTTGATGGAACATTCTAGAATATTCGCGAATTTAGAACTATCCAGAACATCCCATAATGATTCAAAACATTTTTTAAATTTTTTTAACATTCTGAAACATTCTTGAATGATCTTCAAGATTCTGAAACATTCTTCAACATTGCCAAATCATTCTGAAATGTTACAATAAAACTTTCTTTTACTTCTTAGAACATATTTGAACTTCCTGTAACATTCTAAAAAAATCTGCTTCATTCTTATCCCCAGTCCGTGCTGTTTGCTGGGTGAGTAGTGACATCAGTAGACGCCTGGCGGGGATGACTAATCGATTGATAATAATTGATCAGTTATCGACCACTGAGAGTTGAAGATTATTACAGTACTAATATCGCTATTAAAAAATGGGGGTTGGTGGTAGAAGGATGGAAATTAAGGGTTGTATGTATTTTTAAAGCCAAATTATAAAAAAATAAAGACCTATTGAAAATGCGTATAAAATTTCATAAAAATCGGTAACTAACTTTGTGACACGAGACTTTTATATATTAGATTGTAAGGACTTTAACCAAATTGACCTTAATGTTTATATTTTTTATGAATGATTTTGTTAAATTGCAGAGCAATAAGAACAAACCCTTTTTGGCTCTAAAGCAGTTATTAATTCGTGATGCCATTACGTTTCGATACTTCTAGCGCTGTCTTCTTCAGAAGTTCGAAAGGCACTCATTATTTAAATTAAAAAAATCTGTTGTAGACTTGATACTCGTACGTAAAGACCTCGAAAATTAGGAATATTTATTTATTGTCTTGGCAAATCTTTTTCACGTATCAGATGATGAGAGGCATTGTATAATCCACGATCGAGTCAAGTTGGGTAAAGAATACAAAACGCATTTCCTTGAATCTAAGAACGCGGCGTTTCGTTAAACATTTTAGCCGCGTCTCCATTCCACATAATTTTATAGCTTCTACATGTGTTCGTATTACTTATGTACGTGTCATGTAATAGCATTTAAAACAGTAGTTCAGGGTCATGGCTAACCTGGGAAATGAGAACATCAACAAAGGGAAAGTGAAAATATTAAGTATTGTAATAAGGGCATGAATTAATGAAATATAAAATTCAACCGTGGAATAAGCACAGATCTTCTTATAATACTTATGCGTTATTAATACAGAGATATTAATTGTAATTAAAAAAAAAGAACTAATTAATTCAGTCATTTTTGTAAGAATTTTATTTATTACTTCTGATGTTGAGCTTTTCTTTTCTTTTTTAATTCATAACAATTACAGTAGAACTTCGATGACTCGAATCACCATGTGATACAAAAGCTTTTTTATCGAGCCTTATGTATGATATTTATTTTATTTTACAGATAAATAGATTGATGGAACGAAACAGGTAATATCTTTTTTCAGTGCAATACTTTCCACTTTTTTATAAAATTTAATATTTGGTCATATGACAATTTTTTTGTTGACAAATAATCCTAGAAACTGAACTGCCTTCTTCAGGAATATCTTGTATAGTTCAACAAATGTAGCTATAGAACCCTCCTTACCATTTGTTACTCTTATTAGTAGAGTTCAATATAAATAAGAAATTAAAGTAGATTAAATAAAAAATCTTTTACCCTACTGAGATCTGATTTTTAGCATTTTTTTAATTTCTCCTAAAATTGAATATTTGATTAAAATACTTTTCTTAAATTGTTGGGTCATAAGGTAATTATGAATTGTGTTGATAATGAAGTCTGACTTTGTGAAGAAAAAGAAAATGTATGGAGGCGTTAGGGAAGACGTAGGTTACAGTATACTAAAATGGAGTATTGTAGAAGAAACAAAATGGTGGAGGCGCAGGGAGTGGAAATGAAAGAAAATTTTACATTAAAAAAATCTAAAATATGGCCAAACATATTTCCATAATAAAATAAATCACATATTAAATACTTTGATAACTCGAATCGCAAAATAAAAAGGAGACTTCGATTTATTAAGTAACAATACATATATCTACATATTTATTTCATGTTACAGATAGATAGATGATGTAGATAATATCTTCTTTTAGTGCACCAAAGCCAAGATAAAGTTTTGACAACAAATAGTTGTAGAAACTGAACTGCCTCACTGCTAAATATGTATTAAAAAGAGACGTTTAAATCGCACATTATTAAGGGATTCCCCTAGAAAATTCTACTCATCACAGTTGGCGCAAAACATTATCTTCGATTTATCAAGACATTCGAGTACCTAATAAAAATACGAGAGTTCTAGATATCAAGTAAAAATTACATGTATTTTTCATACTTAGTTGAAGCTTTTGCCAACTAATTTTGTTCGACTTGTCGAAGTTTCACGCTATATGTTTGAAAACATCATGGTTTTATTTTGGTCACAATATTTTTAAGCAGTTTCTTTTTACTATTATTTTTTAATGCAGCATGTCGTTTCAGCTCAGAAAACTGATAAGCACCTTTTACTGCAATAAAATGTAAAAATTGCCCATATCAATAATTTCTTAATTGTAATAATTGGCCATTAGATTAGTAGAAAACTGGCAAATATGGGTTTGTTATTATTGCATTAAAAACAATTTAAACGACGTTTTAATATGCAAAATTACGTAGCTATTAATAGTAACAAAAGTAAAAGAAGTCGAAACGTCGTATTGAATACAGTTAACTGTGTATTAAAATTTCGATCGAATAATTTAAATACATAGTTATATTAGTTTTTTTTTATATGCACATTTCCTTAATGTAATTCTAACCCTCAACAAAGTGTTCGCAGTACATGTACCATATAAAAATATTTTGTGTAAGAATCATATTCTTTTTCAAAGAAATTTAGAATTATAACAAATGTCTACAAAACTTAAGTGTTTAAACTTTAATCTAATTGTTAGAGCTCGTATTATTTGAAATAGAGTCACCCCCCACTTAATTTTTTATTAACAGTGATATATTTCCAATTTCTCCTAAGTTTTTTTTTAGTAAATGACGAATCAAAGCACAATTGGGGCCAAATGTTTTTTTATTATAAAAAAATAGTATAAATTATTATTCATCATTTACTAACACTCATAATTTATATAAGGTTAGGCTGAACACCTTTGGTTTTTTGTCCCAGATTATAGATATCTAATAAATTGCGAAGTGTTACTTGAAATTTTCACATTTTCCCATAAATAAATATAAAATTGAATAAAAATTCCTCTGTGCAATTGTTGCCCAAGGATAACGCCTTCTTGGTTGTAATATTTTTTAGTTTATATTATATACCTAGATATAACTTTTTTAATGAAGCATAAATCTGTTGAGATACATAATATTGTTTTAAGCAAATAAGTTGAAGATCAAATCGGAGCAGTTATTATTTGTAATTATTTATTTAAACAATCTACCAGGCAGATATATAGGTAGTTAATAAAATATAAATATTCATATAGAGAACGGCCATACGGCCATATGTTTTGTAAAACTGACATATATAATTATACAGATATATATCAATACTACTATAACAGTATTTTTTATTTAACACTTATTAATTATCCATTTTATTTCTAATATATGTGGAAATCCGATAACTATTTATTTTTATATGTATGGGAAATATTTGATTACTTTTAATAAACCATTCATTTTTTTTTTAAGATGTTGTCACTGGGGTAACAGGAGTTGTAAATGGGGGTGTCAGCATCGTGACGAACACAATTTTAAGGATAATTAATGGAGCTGGGACTGCTACTGAAAAAATTATCAATCTCCTTGAAGAATTTAGGAAACGGATGGTTATGGGAATACCCGAACTGGGTATTCCTATTCTTGAACCCTTGACCATTGAATTTATCGATTTGAATATTACTCATGAAGTTGGCAGGTACATAAAATGTTAATTAACTAGTTATGGGGCAAATAAAAAAAACCAAGCCTAAGCTCAAATGGGAGGGAAAGAGGAAATTAAGGGGAAATTAGTGGGAGGTGTAATCAGGAAAGAAGTGGGACCATATAAGACACTTTTTAAGAGTTTTTGGTTTAGAAGTGCAAGGGGTTGGACTGAAACTGAGGTAAATAATGTAAATAAGGGGGATGGTCATGTTAAGGATAACTTTGCAGAACATTTTCTAATGGGAGGCGCAGGGGATGGCGATAAAAAAGTACACTTACTTCGTTTGTATTGCCTTTTCCTTCTGTAACCTTATGATCCTAAGCAATCCTATGAAGGTATTCTTAAGTTAAAGCTATTAAAGGAAACGTAACCTGACATAAACTAACAAAAATTTAATTGTTTAGTTCCATACAGTAGTCATTTTATTTGTGTTGCCATGGTTATGTCCTTTTTTTATTTTTATCCCCTGCGCCTTCATGGCGCCTTCACAATTTCGTTCCCACTTAAAAGCACCTTTTTAGTGTTCTACAACATTATCATCCCTCTCCCTCATTCCACCTAATTCTCTCAGGTCGATGGTCCCTTTTTATAGGTACCTTCACGTTATTTTAAATTTTCAGTTCTACTCCCTGCGTCTCCATGTGTTTACCCCTAATTAAATTTGAGTGGTATTCTAAAAGGTCACTATCATCCCTACCGGTTTTTCTCTTATTTCAGTAGGGTCGCTTACTTAATTTGTTATTAAATATTTATTGTCAACTTGTAGGAGGGGGTGGTTTTAATTATTCTTCATTAACCTCTAATTTTTTTGTGATAGAAAGTAGCTTTTGTTGGTTTTATACTATTTGAACTTATTTTTCAAATTAGCAATTGCTTCTTTTTATATAATTATGGATCGCCAAATATTTTTCTATAATCTTATTTTAATTTGTGTTACCTTTTAGGTTTGTGGGCTACGCAAGGGACATCGAAGTTCGTCACTTATCACGTTTCAAAATAGACCACATCAGTTTAAATTTACAAAACAGACTCTCCTTCAACATCACGTTCCCTTACCTAAAAGTTATAGGTTTTTACGAAATAAATGGTAACGTAGGGGATATGTTTAGAATATTTGGAAAGGGGCCTTTTTGGTAAGTGCCATTTTTTTAACAACGATTTTTATTAATGTTGCAGTGTTACAGGTTGAAATTGCAAGGACTGTCAATAAGTACAGTAACACAGTTGAGATTTAACATGAAACACAATCCTTCATATTACCTTGAATGGATGAAAATCAAAGTTAAACTCCAGAAAATACAGGTAAGAAATAAATAACATTTTCTTCTTATTCTCGTTGTGTTTTTGAGTCTTTATTATTATTATTTATTACTCTTATTGAAAGCCAAGGTCGAGAAAATATGGTCAGAGAAAAACAATTATAATATGAACCTCGAGAAAGGTCAAGAAATTTCCAAACTGCTCTTATAAAGTAATTAACCAAGTAATTTATTACAAACAACATTTATATGTGATTAAAACTCAGATGTCCATTTATTAAAGTTAATACAAAATGATTTTGGATTAAACTGAAAAAAAATCGCAGGGAATTATGTAATGACACAGGGTGTTCTTTATGATATTGGCTCAAAAAAATACTGTCTACTTATAAATAATTCTCAAACCTATATAATTATTATTTAATTTGAAACAACTAAACATCTTACGTTTTTTAAATTATTACGAAGTATTTTTTCTCCTTATTTAAAAATGTATCACAAGAAGGTCACAGCAGAGACACATCAAATAACATAAAATACCTTTTTTAGAACAATTTTGAAAATTTGATGTCAGATAAGAAAACAGGAGAGGTTTACAACAAGGCAGTGTCTCAAGTTGGTCCAGAGGCTTTGGACATGTTATGGCCTGATGTGGAACCTCGAATTTCAAAACAGATAGTTCAAGTAAGTGTCTCTCGTTATTAAAAAACGACAAACCACAAATATTTCACAGAAAAGCGTTTTCAAATTGTTATGTAACGTTACGTTTTTATTAAAAGAATGTAAACTTTGTTTTAAAACTTTCACACGTATTTGTACTTATCATTTTATTCTTTTTATTTCCATTTGTTTCACACAATTATTCAGGAAATAAATACTTTTTTGAAAGCGTGAAATTGAAATAAAACG
The DNA here is from genome assembly GCA_029378335.1 of Agrilus mali. Classification (NCBI taxonomy): domain Eukaryota; kingdom Metazoa; phylum Arthropoda; class Insecta; order Coleoptera; family Buprestidae; genus Agrilus; species Agrilus mali. The sequence goes on along the minus strand of CM055663.1, from coordinate 7,452,431 downwards.
GTCGTACTGATGTTTTTTTATTTTTGTATTCTTTTTTTATTGATTGGGTGCAAAAGTTATCAAATTTTCATAAAAAAATATAATAAATATTATTTAATTAATTCATAGTTATTAGTTTGATTATTTTAGAAAAAAAAATTTAATTTTATGGTTTTATCCTTATTTATTTTTATTTTCAGATAATAAATCAAAAGCTACGAGACTTTAGGCTGGGAAATATAGTTGGAAGTGTTCTCAATATTCTTAAAATAAATTCAGAACCTATAAACGTTTATACGTAGAAATTAATCTCACAATGAAATTTTTCTTAACTCAAAACACTTTATTAGATAAGAAAATTTTAATTTTTATGTTAAGTCGACTTTTTATGCTGGTAATTTATTTTTTGTACCATTAGCTTCTATGTAAATAATAAGTGTTCATAGGGTAGTTCTTTACTAAATAAAAAACAGGTACAAATAGAAATAATAACGTACGTAGAAGGTGTAGAGGAAAAATAAATAGTGATTTTTGTATATAGATTAATGTATATAAATAACAAGCAAAATAAAACGTAAGAAATTTTTTTATTCGTATCATCACTTAAAAAACATCAGATCACAACTCGTTAGGCATGATTTAGAGTAGAAAATAATCACAGATAGAAAAATAAAGTTACATGTAATCATTAAAATCAATTTACGTCAAAAGATGAGTCATAAAAAAATACGACAAAATTAAGTCTAATTAAAAATTACTTAGCAAAATAAATGCACACTGGTAGTAAATGACACAATTAATGGTGGAAATGCTATTACGTTAGATAAGATAAAAATACAAAAAAGGTAAATGTATGTAAAAAATACATCTTATAAGAGTTACATGAATTGTAAATATACTGGTATAATTCCTTTACAAAATAAAAACAAGAAAAACAACTATTAATTGCAATTAACTTGACTAAATTAATTAAACTAATTTTCAGATCATTAGAATAATAATGCATTAGTTTAAAACGCATATACCTATTTATTTTTTTATTTTAAATATGTATTAAATCAAGAGCTAATTAGTAATATAACTTAATAAACGTTAAATGATTTTGCAGAGAGATTACCAAAGGCTTGAAATATTAATCAATCAATCAACCATTAGTTAACAATCCATTATAACTTATCTTTACGAAAAAGAAAAAAATAAATGTTGGGTGTCATTAAGGGTGATCACCCACTTTGGTATTACAATTAGACTGGTTTAGAAGTTTAGAAATGAACTAAAAAAAAAAAAGATTTGATTTAAAGTTCGTCTTTTACATGTTTCCTTTTCTGTATGTGTTCTTTGACTAACGAAATAATTGTCGATTTGTCTTGTGAATCGATGTGAATCCTTACATTAGCCGACAAATATAACATCACAGTAGGATAACTGGTTATCTTTAATTCACGACATAGGGTCCTTTCAGCTTCACAGTCAACTTTTCCACTCTTTACTACATCTTCTAAGGCCTACAACGTAAAAATGAATATCATAAGAAGATAGTGAGTATGGGATTAAGATTAAGATATAATTATTTATAAAAATCATCTTACTAGTGCTGTGGAAATAAAGTTTGGTTCAAAATGAATACAGTGGTGACACCAGGGTGCATAGAAGTCTATCAGCCAAGGCATGACATAGCTCTTCCAGAGGATTTTTTTCTTAAAAGTTTTCGCGTCCAGTTTTTCAACGGTTGAAGGTAAAAATCCTGTAAGCCAACTTTTCATGCTCATTGCGTCTCTGTGACTATTGTAAATTCTGTAAAAAAAATATTAGAAAAAAGGTAAATGTAATGTAAAAAAATCGTAAGATACTTACGCAACAGTATTCATTCCTTTTGAGCCCAATGGGTACAGTCTTATTGTGGGATAAGCCCTAACGTTCTGGGCCGAACACAATTCTGGATTGGCATCACAGTCAACTTGAGCGATTTTTATGTAATCCAAATCTTCCAACTAAAAAAGAAATATATAAAGACTAGCTATAACAGTATATTTTCTTTTATAATTATTAAAAACTGTAAAACAATGCCAAATTAATGGTGTAAAAGTGTGATTGAGTAAAGACTAAAAAATGAAATTGAACCTTAATATCTTCGAATTATACACATACTTGTTTAGCTAACGTCCTCAGTTCTGGAGTTAACAGCTGACAAGGGTGGCACCATGGGGCGTAATAATCTACAAACCACATTTCACTTTCTGGCTTATTTTTCAGTCTACTAAATGTAGATTGATCTAGTTCAATAACTGTAACAAAAGCGAAATATAAATGTATAAACTCTCGAATTTGTACAAAATGTATTTACAGATTACCTTTGGGATTTAACATATCCTCAACAAATTCGATAATTCCTCTCTCATTTAAAACGCCACGGAAATGATGCACTTTGCTTCCGTTGTGCCAAGTAGTAGTAGGATATGACATAACACCCTCTTTACTGCACAAATTGGTGTGAAGGGTGCAGTCGATTGTGCCAAATTTAACGTTTTCAGGAGAGAAATGCTGACTAGCCTTTCTTATTTCGGGCATCAGTCTTTTACAGGGAGGACACCAAGGGGCGTACCAGTCGATAAACCAGGCCCCATTTCCTAAAACGAATTAACAATATAATTAAATATTCCTCAAAGGTAAAATCGACTTTTACCATCTTTTACAATAGTATAAAAGTCGGCTGGCGAAAGGGCATGCAAATTGGTTGATTTACTGCTGTCTTTAGCAAACGTCACAATTTCGTGGAACACGTTCTGGCCATGGTGTAACTCAAATGCGCCTCCCGATTTCAAGACACCCCAAGCAGGATAATGGTTTACATGGAGGCTCGAACATAAGTCAGCATGTTTTCCACAGTGGATCATACCTTAAAATATGCTTATACTTCGTAGAAAAATAATAAAATTAATTTTATATATACCTAGATTCGTATGGGGTAATACAGCTGGTAAACGTTTAAGTTGTAGATTTAGTTGAGTTGCAGTGCCCATATAAAAGCAAATCAACCACGGTTTGTCTGAACCCAATCTAAGTCTAGTGCGAGCATCCTAGAACAGATTTTTATCAACAAATTTGATACTATATACTCCTTAGGATTTTTATATACTGAAAAAGCTTCATCGTTTAATTGCTGCAAATCAGGGAGGAGATTTAAAACATTTTCAACAATTTCTTTGAAATCACTTCCATCAACAATGTGAACCTCTGCAAATCCATCTTCTTTATTGCTAGTGAATTGCCAAAACACTATTGGATTCTTTACATAATCAGAAGTAAACTTTTTACAAAATTTTCTGTCTTTTATCAAACCAACAGACATTAAACCTTCCTGTAAATAAATTTTACTTATGGTAATGAGGATTAAAAAACCAAACCATGATATTACAAATAATTACCAATGATGTAGCTAATTTAACTTGTGAATTTCTTTCAGGGCAATTAGGGCTGTCTGGAGGACAAAGTAGTAATAACCAGGGTTGTTTTTTAAATTCATCTGAGTTCCAAATTTCATCTTGAATAGGAACAACATCTGCAGTGAGTTTAGAAATAACAAAGTCTTCTAAATCTTCCAACACACGCTTTCCATTGTAGAACTGACCATCAAATAATCTAGCCTATGAAGAAGATAAGAAAAGCTTCTTAATATTTATTTTTCACCAGATACTAGGATTATAGTCAAGAGACTTACAAAAAAATAACTTACACCTTTTTCATAGAACAATAAAGTTGGATAAGAATCTATTGATAATTCATGGCAGATCATCCAGTCCTCTTCACAATTAACTGCAGCAATCCTGACAACACCTTCCAAGTTCCTGGCAAGTTTTCTCCATGTTGGTGCCAATTGATGGCAGTGATGACAGTGAGGTGAATAAAAGTTAACAAACCAGGCTTGACTACTGTCAATTACACTAAGTTCTAAAACAATCACCAAAACATTAGTTATATAATTTTATTAATTTCCTTATGACTACTGGTACTTAGGCATATTTACCGTAATCTGCCCTGCTTAAAGTTGTTATCAACGGATCGTCATCGTAAATACCAAAAGCATCTCTGTAGTATGTATAGCTGTGATAATTTTGTTTCTTCTCTTCTCCAGTGTCACCATACAGATCATATTTTTTACGAGACTCTGGCTCCCTTAATATCTCATAAGCTTTAGCTATTTTTATGAATTTAATCTCAGCATCCTTATCATCCTATAAGGAGTAAAAAGAAATGCATCTATTAAATTTAAATAATTAAATTAAGAGAAACGAAAAATGTACCCAATTGTCTGCACTACTAACAGGTTAAATTTTATTAATTAAATCATACCTTATTTTTATCTGGATGTAATTTAACGGCTAGTTTCTTAAAAGCTTGTCTAATTTCTTTACTTGTCGCGTCTCTTGCTATGTTTAATAAATTATAAAGGTCTTCGTTATCACTTCCTGTAACAACCACTACAACGATTATTAAACATACGATTAGTAAATGGTTTTTAAAGGACATAATTCGCCAAATTACTAAATTAAATGTGAACCTTCGAAGGGATTATAAGAATATGTAGATTGACCTCTTTTTATTTGAATCCCACGCACTTTAGTTTACTTCTGACGTGTATTTTTAACCGATTAATTGTTTGTTACTAAACAGATAATTTGAGGTTAATTTCTAAACGTCAAACATACATGTTTGCAAACATGAATGAATGATGGTAGTATTTTTTTCCCATTCAACTGTGCTCTTCTTCAGTGGTGTGCGGGAGTTTGTTACCATAAACGAAATAATTAGTTGCTGCATATCAATAAAAACTTGGGTAAGTTATCATTTTAACTTTTATTGAAGCTATAAGTGTCTATGATGTTTATAATTACAATTCAAATATGCATAAAGTTATTTGGGGAAAACTTCGATAATTTGAAACTGAAGGATTACGACTATATAAGTTCCCACCGCCCCAATGCCCTGTAATATTTATTATTTTATATTACATAGAATATTATGTTATAAGTCAAATTTTTAATTATTACCGCTGTTATCAAGTTCCGGTCAATTTTAAACAAATTGCAAACTGAAAACGCCATGTTTTCATGAAGCAACCTGGTCGGAATTAATTGCATCTAAAATATATTAATTTAACTAAATGATAATTAAAAGAATTTCATAAGTATTTTAAAGTTTACAATGTTTACAAACCAGAAATTTTATTGATTTGGTATATTCATGACCTTCGGGAAACGTAAGAGTACAATGGTTTTGTATAATTTTTCCGGTTTGCAGAGCCTGTGTAAAAAAATATTTAAGATAAAGCTTCAATTTGATTAAGAAAAAAACTCACTTCATTTTTAACCCAACCGCAAAATGCTGATAGTAAGCAAATTTGACCAATATTTACTGTAATGGCTAATACAAAATGGAACCAAAAGGCAAAGCACAGGTGTTTGATATAAGAAAAGTCCTGTGTAGTGGAAGTACTGAGTAAAATAAAAATATTCACCGTCGTATTTGTTAGCGATCTTGTGACGATGAACAGGATATCAATGGCATAACATTTGCATATTATATTTGCAGCTTTAAAAAGAGCTGACTGGATTTTATAAATTAATGCCAGTGTTTCGTATAACCTTTTCATCGAAATGTTGAGTCTGAAAATAGTATTTGTTTAGTCCACAAGTGATCCCTACTATATACCCGTTTGAAACGTCTATGTGGATAGTGTACTTAGAAATATGTTTAACTTGTTGCCCCAAGAGGGCGCCACCACGCACTATTTAAATTTTATTCAAGTTTACTTAAATTTTGAACACAATTTAATTAATAAGTGTAAATACTTTTGAAAATTCAAATGTAAATTAAAAAAAAAAAAGTTGAACTACTGGTGGTGAAAAAAGAGAAATCACTTTTTATTTTTTCACCAGAGGCTCATTTTAATTTTAATTTTCAAAAGAGAAAAAAAAAGCAACTTACATTGTATTTGAGACAATTTCATTAGTCGAACCCCCTTTCATTATTTCAAGTTGATGTTTAGATGCACTTTCCAAAGTTCTTTTGAGAAATTCATTAAGTAAAAAGAATCTTCGCTGAAGAACGTATATTAAAAAAAGAAATTGAACCAGAACTAAATTTGTTAGTGCATAGGATTTAAAAAGAAAACTGAGAAAAAAACTTTGGACACTTTTACCGAATCCAAGAAAATCGGCACCCCAAAGCAAAATTCCTTTGACGAGATAGATATATAAAAGTTTTCTCAAGAAAGATCTCTCTTTTTTGTATTCAATAGAAAAATTGTCAATTCTCCCATTCTTGAATTCTTCATCAATTTTTATAATCATTAGCAAACCTTCTGTCTTCTGCAACATACGTATTGTATTATTAATAGCTTTTATTATATGTACAAAAAAATAATAATGAATTAAGTGGGTTCACAAGTGACCATTGGCTAAGGGTTCTCAAAATTACTTTTATATTTTTGCGTAGTGAAGCACCCAAAACCTTAAACATTATTGAGATACAATAAACTTACTTTTTTTCGAAAAATGAAGGAATCCAAATAAGACAACACCATAGATCCCAATGACAGTACCATCTTTATTATAGTGATTATTGTTACAGTGTTAGTGTGGCCGTTAAGATTTTTGAAAAAGAAAAATATCATTACCAATATCAAACCAGTAAACATGAGTAATATTTGTAAAATTTGAAGACACAGAGCCCAAAACGACTGTGTTCCATTTTTTTTGTGTGTGAAGGGACCCAATGCAATAAATCTTGTCCATTTGGACAATGGCTGAAGAACATCAACGAATGTTAAATCTTCGTCTTTCATTTCTATCAGTTTGCCATCGACAGTTGCTTGTAAAGAAGTAAAATGTAAAGTTTGAGAATTAATATAAGTACCGAGACTGCCTGTTTAAGGTAATGTGATAAAAAATTCAAACTGACGCACTGCATGTAATGTGCTAAGTCATTTAGGTGCATTACATATGTTCCAATATTCTAGACAAATAATTATCTCACATTAATAACTGGACGCAAAGCTAAAACCAATAATTACTCTGAAGGGTTATCTGACAGACTTTTTTTAATATTATTTGAAAAATTATAAATAGTGGTGCTTAAATATGACCCAAAAATAGGCATTGTTAAAATAGTCGCAACAATCGGTAAAGTCCGCACTCTTGAAAGCCAAATTTCAATGTATGACTAGATATTGTTAGAAATTTTAATTTTCCATAATAGAGTAAATAAAATTAATTGTATAGGGCGGGGGGGTGTGGTGGAAGCTAAAAATTGGGTTTTGATAAATGGTTATTGCATGTAAGAGATCATCGTCATCGATCTCAAGTAGGTAGGTTAAGAAGGGTTGTGGGTAACCTTGAAGAATATTAAGAAAGTGCCTTTAGATTGTTTTAATACGATCTAATTAAGTTTAATTACTAACGAAAATCAAAATGACAATTTGACCATTACTGAATGTATACCTACAGTGAATTGCGTAGGATTTTAAATAACAGTATATAATTAAATATTTTTACTAATAATAAAACGTGCTATTTAGTATAGATTCATCTTTGTAAGTTTCCAAAATTTGAAACTGTAATATTACCACCATGTAGGTCCCTACTGCACCAGCAGCCTAGAATAATTAAATAAGAATGATATGATTAACGACTAAGAAACAATTTTTTATTGTTATCTACTTACCCCTATCATCAAATTTTTATCAATGTTGAAAAGGCTACAGGCAGTGAACGTCAATTTTTCATTAAGCAATCTCGTTGATGTGAAATTTATCTGAAAAATTAAGTAAATGTCTAGAAATCATAAAAAATATTTCTTTTTTTTTGTTAAATTACCAGGAATTTTATGGAGTCCGCATATTCGATAGACTTTGGAAATTGTAACGACTGTTGATTGTATAGGATTATTCCAGTTTTTAAAGCCTGAAAAAAATTCTCTCTTGTGTAGCTCGCTGTGTAAGTGTCGCGGGCTGTAATCAGTGGCGGCGCACGTAGGCACATACTCAGCCAGTGCAATATATATATATATATATAGTAATACAGGGCGAAAAACTTTTGTCGGAGTATAGTTACCTCTTTTTTGATATTTGAAGAAAATGTGGCCAGCAGATAAATCGTTCCAAAATTTGTTACATTTGCAGCAGTGAAATAAAAACAATAAACCAATGTTATTCCCTCGATAAAAACTGAATGTCTTGTTATAAAATAGTTGCATATTATAAATATTAATGTAATACTGGTTGCTCCAGATCTTAGTATGTTGAGTAAATTGTCGACGGTATAACATTTATTTATTAAATTTGCTATTTTGTAAAGGAGACTGTGGCACTTTTCAACAAGGGCTAAAGTCTTGAACAATTTTTGTGCAGAATTATCCAGTCTATAACATAATAATTACAAATAATTTTTAATGTAATTAACAAAAAAGATTAAAAATTATTGTTGAACCTTTTTAAACATTTTGAATTATTACAGCGAGACCCCTATTATTAAGGGAAATTAAAAATGGTTATGAATTATGATGAAGTAGTTGAACAAAAAGATTATCTACGTAGGCTGAGGTTCATATTTTTCAGATAAAGGGGAAGATTGAGGGAAATAGGAGGGGGTGACTTTTTGGAACACTAAACAAGTGTTTTCAGATGGAAATTGATATTTACAAATTTCTTTTACTTACTGCTTCCTAAAAAGAAACTCGTAACTGTTTTCATATTTTCCTAAAATAAAAATTGAATTATATCCAGTTATGCTTGATTTCAACATTTCATTGAGCAACCAAAATCTTTGTTTTATTGTGTAAGTTAAAACCAAAAACTGAACGATGGTAATGATAGTAAGGGTGTAATAACAATACAATACAGAATTTCTTAAATTTTCTAAATCCATCCCAAATGCTAAAAAATCGAGGATAAATATGAGTATAGCATGTAACCAGTACACCACCAAAACTATTTTCACAAATTCACGAAGCTTTTGGTATTCCATCTTTAGATTCATGTTCCCTTCTCGTTGTAAAATATTATCCACTTTTATGATATGAAAAATTGCTTTGGCCTTCTAAAAAAAAGGGAATTGAGAGCAACTTTAAATGGGACGTCCTCACACTGAGATTTACCCTATAAATAGGTAATTTTTAATGATGACCCCCTCTTATTTAAATTTCATTAGGTGAGATTTTGCTGGACCCTTCCCTCTCTCTCCTTTTGAGCTCCCTAAATATATTTTACAAGGTCCCCCCCCCCCATTGTTTGTAGGTCCATAAATCCAGACATTTATGTCCTAGGTGGGTACATTTTTAGGGACTTACCTCAGCATGATAGAACAACGATGTAATATAACTGAATATTACACATCCGGCATTCAAGCTAATGCAAATAACGTCTGTCATTTGAACAATTATGTTTAGTTGAAGTTGACTCAAAAAAATTGATGCAGCAATGCCAATAAATACGGCAGTCAGTCCCAGAACAACGACAATAGTGATGATAATTTGAAGATAAATAGTTTTTAGAGTCTGCTTTTCTGAGGTAAAAAATGCCAATCCTAGACCTCGAGTTATTTTTGATAACGGTCGAATAACTTTTTCGAAATTTAAATTTTCGTTCATTTTTGTTCGTTGTAAACTATTAGGTTGTATTAGGAACTGCTGAGGAGTACAGGGTTGATTTTTATACTTACGTACGTATAAATATGAGGGAGGATCATTAATCAATTATTACAATGTGCAAACAATCGTAAAGTGATTTACTTTGAATTAAATTTTCACACTAGTTGTCATGCATTCAATGGTACTTTGAGGCAGAAAAATAAAAATATGAGAAAATTGCTTTTATTAAGCGCTAACAACATATATATTTTTATTGTGCATAGGTACATGTATATGTTATTTTCATATATGTCTGTGGTAAAATCAATACATATTATAGTTGGCTCTTTTATGACTTTTATATAGCTTACTGGGTAAATGTAGCGGTTTATAATCAACCAGTACGTTTTATTAACCAATTTGTAGGTACTGTGGTTTAGTTTTATATACTTAAACTAGCAGCAATACCCGGCATTGCTCTGGTAAGAATAAAGCACACGTCTGATGGAACATTCTAGAATATTCGCGAATTTAGAACTAACCAGAACATCCCATAATGATTCAAAACATTCTCTAACTTTTTTTAACACTGGAACATTCTTGAACATCGCCAAATCATTCTGAAATGTTATAGTAAAACATTCTTTTACTTCTTAGAACATATTTGAACCACATTATAAGAAAAAAAAATGTCCAAAAATTAAAAAAGTTTGGGGTGGACAACCCTTATCACTTAGGGCTATGAAAAATAGATAGTTCTCAGACCTATTGAATATGCATATATAAAATTTAATAAAAATCGGTCAAGCCGTTTCGGAGGAGTATGGTAACTAACATTGTGACACTAGAATTTTATTTATTGGATTAGGTAATTGCTGGGTATGTTTAATTAAATAATTTAGATACCCTGGAAATTTAAGATATTCCATTCTTACATAGGTATACCTAGCATTTGAACATCACACTAATATTATAAAGGCGAAAGTTTGTGAGTGTATGAGTGTGTATGTTTGTTAGTTCTTCACGTCTAAACGGCTGGAGCGATTTTAATAAAATTTGGTATGGAGTTAGCTGACACTCTGGATTAACACATAGGCTACGTTTTACTGCAGGAAAATATCTTATTCCCATGGGAAAATCGATGAAAATTAATTCGCGGAATATTAGATCGTAAATGCGAAAGTAACTCTGTCTGTATGCTACACAATCTCGCCTGAAATTTACTGAAGCGATTTTAATGAAATTTGGTACAGAGATAGTCTAGATCCTGATAAAGGACATATGCTACTTTTTAATGCGAAAAAAGAGCTGTAAGGGGTTGAAATAGGAAAGTTTGTGCGCAAATTCCGTAATTTTCAAAGATAGAAGCTTGGAACTTATTTTTTAGGATTTTGGTTAGATATAAATAAATAAGACATTCAATGTTTGTAAAAATTTTACCCTAAAGGGGATAAAATTATCCTATGAAAGTTTTTGTGTAATGACGTCGTCCAAAAAGCTTACGGTATAGACAATTAAAATATTAAGTGTAAAAAGTTATAGAGGTTTTGTTTATTTGGATCAATAAAAGTAGTTGAATACTAAGCTATATAAACTATTTTAAACCATAATTAAATTATATTAATCTATAATATTATAAATGCGAAAGTAACTCTGTCTGTCTGTTTGTGTGTTACGCAATCACGCCCAAACTACTGAACCGATTTAAATGAGAATTTGGTACAGAGATAGATAAGTAGATATAAAGCTAGAGGTTTGAAACTTATTTTTTAGGCTTTTGATTAGATATAAATACGACATTTAAAGTACCCTAAAGGGGCCAAAATAAGGAATGAAAGTTTTTGTGTAGTGACGTCGGCAAAAAAGCTTATGGATCAGAAAATAAAAATATAGAAATAATAAAATTTTAAATGCTGCCGAAAGTCACTATTCCATGTGAACGAAGTCGTGGGCATAGCTAGTACATACATAATTACTGATTTATTTGAAATTGCAGCATTACAACCATATATGTGGCAATGGCGCTTACTACCTGCAAAAAAACTTGTTTAGTGTTTAATATGAACTTACCTGACTATTAAATTATTTATATATCTATCAAATACTCTTTCTCCATCAGCTACGTTCATGACTTTCTACGTAGTTTTTTGTTATTATTTTTTTTTTATATTTTGGTTACTTATATACTTACCCCTACCATTAAGTTATCGTCGATGTTAAACAAAGAACATGCCGAAAATGTTAAATCGTCCTTCTGTAACATAAGTTTTAGTGAAAACGCTTGAATCTACAAAGAAAAGTTTAAAATATTTTTTTTTATTAAACAACAGAAAAATTTTTGGCTTACTGAAAATTTAATGGAATCTTCGTATTCTACTCTGTTTGGACATTGAAAAGCAATACTACTAGAAAGAGTTTTTCCAATCTTGTAGGCCTAACAGAAATAAAAGTGTGTTACTGAAATTAAATGGGTGTTGCCAAAATTAAAGTACCTATACAGATCTATTTGAGAATCTATCTAAGCACCACTTTTAAAGTCAAAAAAATCTATACACACTTATTTCTGTTTTTCTGTTTCAATAAGTTTTAATCTCGGTTAACGGTTTAAGTGATTGAATACAGCAATTTTTTTGCATCATTGCAAAAAGTGATAAAATTGGATGTTCTTTTATCTTGTTTTTAATTCTTTGCAAATTGCTAGTTTGCTAAATAAACTTTACATTTATCGAGTATGGGATTCAGTTTGGAAAACCGAGAAACGGATTCCATCTACAGAAGGCTTAAATAATATAAAAATAAATGGTACCAAAATATTAATTCTTTTTAAACCCTTTATTTGCAAATTACTTTAAGAAATGGTAGTATACTAGCTGTGAAATTAAGGTATTACCACATTCAGCAGCAGTAGACACCTTGAGGTTATGGGATATTACTTGTGACTAATATTAAAAACCAAAAAAAATTGTTAAAGGTGTACACAGAAAAATCATCTAAAATGTTGATTGTATTAGTCATCAGTATCACCTTCAGAGTGATATCACTCATTTTCTAATTATTTAACCTTACAGATCTTGTTCAAACTTTGTTGATGTGAAAAGAGGCCGGTTAATTCTCGGAACGCAAGGGTTCGTCCGGCTTTCGTATACATACAGTGGCGTACGTTTAAATATTCGTAGTAATTGAAATTTCGCTAGGTACTTTATAAAACATACATAAATTTATAAATAAATGGTTAATTAAAGCGCGCAAATGTATTACAAAAAAACCTTTACTCTTAATCGGACATTAGGGTGAGTGATAGCGGTAACCCGCTACACCTCCCTAACCCTTTTCACTCGCTGACTGGATCTTCTTTCTTACCTCTACTTTATTTCCGACTTACTCTCAAAAATAATTCTTTTATACTGACCCACATAGTGTTTTTTTATCCCCAAACTGAACTTTGCAAGTTGGTCACGGCACACTTTTGCCGTGCAATTATGTCGCAGTTCCTTGTTTCGTAAAATCAATACGTTGCATATTTAAATTAAAACAAGTGTAATTATTGAAATGGAAAACAAACAAAAGGAAATATTATTTTGGAAAAATATGAGCACTATGTGACCATATTTACATTACAGGATGTCATAAAATTTCCATAAGATGCTAATTATCGAAAATATGCACGAAACAACAATTTAAGTAATTATACAAGGTAATTTGGACTATATGAAAATAAGCAGTGTGCACATTAAGAATCTGCAGTTTACCGTGTCTTCCAGACGATTTTTAGTGTGTTATTCATCGTTAATTGTTACTGCTATTTGTCTGTTGTTTGTTACTACTTTCTTGTTAAAAAATCAGTGGTTAAAAAAGAAAAAACAAAAGCTTAATGCCCAGTTGTTTTTAACAATTGCAAGTTTTTCCAAGTAAAAACAAAACCGAGATAAGAAAAGCGTGTTGTAGCTGCTGCAGGAGTATCGTTATTATAATATACATAATAAGAATTTAACGAGTCTATAACACTCTTTGATTAATACAAACTGAAATGTAATTGTTGCAAACAGTATGTAATAGGCCTATAATCACACTTATATTATAAAGGCGAAAGTTTGTGAGTGGGTGAGTGTGTATGTTTATTACTTCTTCACGTCTAAACGGCTGGAGCGATTTTAATAAAATTTGGTATGGAGTTAGCTGACACCCTGGATTAACACATAGGCTACGTTTAACTGCGGGAAAATATCTTATTCCCATGGGAAAATCGATGAAAATTAATTCGCGGAATATTATAAATGCGAAAGTAACTCTGTCTGTATGCTACACAATCTCGCCTAAAATACTGAACCGATTTATATAAAATTTGGAGAGAGATAGTCTAGAGCCTGAGAAACGACATAGGCTACTTTTTAATGCGAAAAAAGAGTTGTAAGGGGTTGAAATAGGAAAGTTTGTGCGGAAATTCCGTAATTTCTAAAGATTTTTTAGGGTTTTGATTAGATATAAATAAATACGACATTCAATGTTTGTAAAAATTTTACCCTAAGGGGGATAAAGTTAGCCGATGAAAGTTTTTGTGTAATGACGTCGTCCAAAAAGCTTACGGTCCAGAAAATTAAAATATTAAGTGTAAAAAGTTATAGAGGTTTTGTTTATTTGGATCAATAAATGTAGTTGAATATTAAGCTATATAAACTATTTTAAACTATAATTAAACTATATTAATCTATAATATTATAAATGCGAAAGTAACTCTGTCTGTCTGTGTGTTACGCAATCACGCCCAAACTACTGAACCGATTTAAATGAGAATTTGGTACAGAGATAGATAAGTAGATATAAAGCTAGAGGCTTGAAACTTACTTTTTAGGCTTTTGTTAAGATATAAATACGACATTTTAAGTTTGTAAAAATTTTACCCTGAAGGGGGCAAAAATAAGGAATGAAAGTTTTTGTGTAATGACGTCGGCAAAATGGCTTACGGCCCATAAAATAAAAATACAGAAGAAAAAAATTATTAAGGCTGCCGAAAGTCACTATTCCACGTGGACGAAGTCAGGGCATAGCTAGTACCAAATAAAAAAAAATAAGAGCAGTATTATTCTTAACAAATATTCAAAAGTGGGTACGACAGGGAGTACGGATAAAAGATACCGCCCCATCGAGAAAAACAACAGAATATTTGTATCCTTCATTTAGTTTCAATTACTACGAAGATTTAAATGTACGCCACTGCATGTAGGCAAAAGCCTCGACAGACCCTTGGGTTCCGAGACCGAGACTCAGACTGATTGTGAGACCTGCCTCGTTTCTTAGAATTTTGCACTAACAAAGTTTGAACAAGGTCCACCAAAGCTCATCTGTTTCTCATTTTTCCATAGCCGTTACTCAGCCTCTCCTCCCCAACTCTTGATCATTAATAACGGAAATACAGTTACCTTGTGCCTTACGCCACTGCAAAAAGTGGCTAAAATATAAAGTTCAGCTATCATGGTCAAAATTAGGTATATGGTGCAGCTAAAATAGTGAGTGAGTACTTTTTCTGTGAACACTTTATCGTCTGTTATTATGTAGTTGCTCAACATGAATATCTGCACGGTCAATTGTGTCATTGTTCTTATAATGATGCCCAAATTTTGAATTGTGTAACATTTATTTATTCTTTTGCCAATGTCCATAAGGATAGCGTGCTGCTTTTTCACAAATAGCAGTTTCTCAAGGAAATCGTTTGCTGCTTGCTGATAGCTTTTTCTTAAAAAAGAATTAAACATTATTTAAAAACATAATAATAAAATTGACAGAATCTGTGTCACATCAAATATAAAATATTTTAAAAAAAATTATAGGTACCTATAAGGAATTTGGATTTGTTTCACAAAAAAATATTGTTATTATTTTATCAACCCTTAAGAGACAATAGTGTTTTGCGAATCAAACCCAGCATTTTTTTGTTGCTCAACTAAAAAATATTTTTCCTGTTACCTCTATATAAATGGACAAAAAAGTATTTTGTGACTTTATTATGCCTTACCTGCTTATGGTAAAAGAATCGCCAACTTTAACAATTTTGGTGGGCTTTTCCTTAATAATGTTGTTCAGGATAATGAATCTTCGTTGTAAAACGAACACAAGGAATATAAACTGTGAACTAACTATAAAGGTCACTGTAAATGAACAATATAATACAGTTTCCCAAAAATCAATCACATTGTAAGCTAAAAAATCCAACGTTGGTGTTATGGTTAGGTTTATAAAAACAATTAGTAACGTTTTATAGATGAAATGCTTTTGATTGCGGTATTCCTTTTCAATGTCAATATCCCTTTGTTGTTTGAGGACTTTGTCAACTTCTATGAGGGAAAGAATTATGTTTTTTATCTACAACAGACCAAAGAATTATCCATTTGTGTGTGTACGAACTTTAATTTAAGTTTAATTCAGTTAGAAATTGAATTTTAAATTCAATTAATAATAAGTTCAATTTGTTTCATTTTATTTTATGTATAAAGTATCGAAATTGAAATTAGTTTTATATATTTTAAAAATATCTATGAACTGAACTTAATTGAATTTGATTTTGTATTAATTTAAACGATTTTTTTTAATATGTCAGCCATCAGAACTAACGCCAGGCACTCTGTAAACCATGCAGAATCCTTGATGGTATAAAAAATTGTTTTGCCTCATAGTATAAGTTATACATGCTGAGAAAGTAGATTATTCTTGACTTACCTCGCATTGGAACACAAATCCAACTAAATAGCAAATACTTGTGGACCCCACGAGTACATAAATCAAAAATATATCGGTAAAAAATATAATTACACTGAGGTGCTGATCCCTATCTTTGATAAAGTCTATGTGAGTAACGAATATCCACATCAACAGAATAAGGAATAGTAAGCTGAATAAGAGTTGAAGGAAAGTAGACTTTTTCGTCTGATCTTTTCCTGAAAAAGCTGGAAAACCATATAATTTTGTAAACATAGATAAGGGACGTATGCTTGATTCAAACGTTTCCATCTTTTCACCTCACAAGAATTTTTGTTTTCTGGCAAAGTCAAAATAAAAATCTCATTTAGAAGCTACTTTGTTTAGATTTACATATCGTTTTTAGGCTAATGGTCTCGTGTTTCTCTTGATTAAAAAGGAGTCTAATGATGTTTGCTTTCCAGGCATCCATCGTAACCACTGTTTTTTTGTGTATTTAGTTTGCTTCAGTAATGAGTAAACGTAAGATAAAGACAAGACTAATGTTTTCTTGGTTTTGGTCTTGGTACAGCAACCCTAGCATATTTAGTCTTATTTTTCGATAGTCTTAGGCTTATTCGGTTTTTGTTTTTTTTTAAATATCTTTCACATTTTCATATTAAAAAAACAATTTGAAAAAAATTCAAAGTTCTGGATTTTTAGGGCCTTTTCAAAAAATCTGGCTCCTGAGGGATTCCCCGTTTTCCTCCTCTAGGTATATATCCCTGATTAATCTTTATAAATACAGTGTAAACTCTATACTACGACACTTAACGGACTGAGCATTTTTCGACGTTATAAAGAGTGGTCGTTAAATGGAGAGAAATAAAAGAAGTTATTTTACTATTCTATAATAATACTAGCAGCAATACCCGGCGTTGCCCGGGTAAGAATATATTACACGTTTGATGGAACATTCTAGAATATTCGCGAATTTAAAACTATCTAGAACATCCCATAATGATTCAAAACATTTTTTAACATTCTGAAACATTCTTGAATGATCTTCAAGATTCTGGAACATTCTTGAACATTGCCAAATCATTCTGAAATGTTATAATAAAACATTCTTTTACTTGTTAGAACATATTTGAACTCCCTGTAACATTCTAAAAAAATCTGCTTCATTCTCATCCCCACTCCGTGCTGTTTGCTGGGTGAGAAGTGAGATCATTAGACGCCTGGCGGGGATGACTAATCGATTGATATAATAATTGATCAGTTATCGACCACTGAGAGTTAAAGATTATTACAGTACTAATATCTCTTTTATGAAATGGGGGTTGGTGGTAGAAGGATGAAAATTAAAGGTTATATGTATTTTTTAATGCCAAATCATAAAAAAATAAAAAAAATTGTCCAAAAAATAAAAAAGTTAGGGGTAGACAACCCTTATCACTTAGGGGTATGAAAAATAGATAGTAGCCCATTCTCATCCCTACTGAATACATATATTTACTAATTTCGTATGTTAAAAATAACAGCCATTATTTCAGGCGATTAAGGGCAGCAGTATTTGTGTTTAAAACGTGTAAATATTGAATGTTTGCTCCCTTAAGAGCTTTGAAGGTAGCTGTAATTTTTCAAACCATTGGAAATAATTTATTTATTAGTAACTCTTTGTTAACAATTAATTGGAAATATATTAATTTATTTAAGGGAACACTTTTAAGTAGGTAGTAGGTAAATGTTTATTTAACCAACACTGTTCAATAAATGAACATCATATACACCTTTAAAATGCAATTTAACATGAAGTATTATCGATCGAGATAATTTTACAAAAGCCTTAAATTTGAATGAACATTCGGTTACAATTACTGTGGTTATTATGCAGTGGTATTAAAATTAAGCGAAGGTGCCATAATATTAGGATGAATTCTTTTTTTATCACTTTGAAAAAGTAGATAGAACTGCAATATAACGATAATGTATGCGGCAATCGCCCCAAGGATCTAAAACACAGACAAAAAGAACATTTTTGACGTTGAGTTTACTGTTAATATGAATAAGACGACTTACGTCAAATATAAGCTTATCATTCAAAGTAAATATATGACATACAGTGAAACTCAAGTTCTGGTGAAATAGTTTCAAGGAAAAAATTTGTACCTGAAAAAACATACAAAGTAGCATTCTTTAAATACAAATAAGTGTACATAAGGAAATTGTACAATGTACAAATGAAATATATTATTGATAAATTAATTAATAATATTAAATTTAAAAATCTTAAATAGGAATTGCTTTCAGAGAAGTAGTTCAAATTCTAAATATCTTCAAACCTTTTCTAATAACTTTTCCTTTTGTACAAAAATGTAATTGAGTGTAAAGGCTAATAAGAAATTTGTTGGACAAACTAGTTGCCCTATTCACATCAGGCTCAAAGAAGATTTATCTCAGTTTAGGTTTATAATGGTAGAACAGGTAAACTCAGCGTTGTCCAACATATTTTTACTGAAAGTCAGAGACAATATTTATATCTTTACGTAAAATATTTAAGAAAATCGTAGTCAATTCCTGCTTAATAGCTGTGAAAATATGTTTAATATGAACACAAATTAAATCAAACTTTAATAACAGTGACAATAGCACTACCCCTAGTTCTCTGCTACATAATTTAATTCAATTTGTTTCGTAATTAGTGTTGTTTTTTGAAAATGCATTGAAAATTTTAGTTACGGTAATATCACATTATGCATAGGTACGTTTTATTATCTACCTTTAGATTTATGTTTTCATCATCTCCTGAAGAAGGTTACTTTGTTATTGAAGGGTATTTCGAACTTTTAACTTTTTAGTGCACATTAATTAATTAACGATTTTTTTAAATTTTGTAACAAATCGAGAGTTATTTTAGTAATTTAGAATTTTTTGAAGTCAAAGAAGTTTATTGTATTTAAAGGGTATAAAAAATAAGGGTTTTGAACGTTGTTATTTTCTTCTACAATTTCTGAACTTACCTCAAATTTTAAATTACTTATGTAAGGACTTTTAGCTGAAGAAGCCTTTATAACGTGAGGCATAAGTTTATAAAGCAACTTTTTCGTTTTATTGGCCTAAAAAAAACATAATTATAAACTTTAACAAATATTAATTCTAATTTACGAAATTGATTTTAAACTACCATTGAGAGTCAATAATTTCGGCCTAATCTACACTTTCATAGACAAAACATGTAGATATAGAATACTGTTATAAATTTAAATTTAGAACTAAAATTCGACACTCCCAAGAGAATTTAAAAAAGTAAGGATGATTCATTAACTATAACAGTTTATTGTTTCTATTGCATAGTTTAATTAGTAGTTAATTGGTGAAAAATAGATAATTTAAGATAATTTTGTTCAACATTCTAATTTTGATAACGACTTACCTCATGTGAAGCCCTCGAAGCCACAAACATTATTGGATACAAAGCCAAAAAGTTTGCCAATAGCATAGACACAATCAGAAGGACATAATCCAGGTTTATCTTAAATCCATTCCCGCAAACTCCCATTATTAGACAGTGTGCAAAGAAGAACGTTAATGTTGTTATCTTCAGGATAGCTTTTATAATGTATAGAAAAATTTGAATGGAGTAACAATAGTTGATTAATTTTGTGATTTTTGTCAGTTGGTAATGCAATTTTTTAATGACGAGTAATTTTTTCAGTAGTGTGAATATTTCGTCTTCTCTAAAATATTTGTTGCTGGATATTATTAGGAAAAAAGATTATAAAGGGTTATAGCAATTAAATGAGGATTGTATTTTAGTTTTGGCCTAAAATTGCAAAAAAATGCCAATATAGAGTAACAAAAAGACAATAAGGATAATAAAATTGAATAAGGCCAGGATGAAGACAAAATATGAAAAATATTTTGCAAGCAAGATTGTGTAGGTATTCTCCTTCTTCTCCCATAAGAAATTGAAATAGACGATCCCTTGACCCTCCCCCCCCTTTACTCCCAAAAGTTTTACGCAATTTGTTAATTTCCTTTTAGACCAGGGTCGATAATTTTTGAAACCCAAAAAAAAATATAGTAGGATGAAAACCATTGAAAAAGAGAGAGAATTTTACAGAAATGAAAGGAAAAATAATTTACGGGCGATCTGAGGTCGGAAAGGGGAAGGGGGTGAGTTTTTAAGGGTAATAAACGGTTTTCCTAGATTTCCGGAAAAACTACAAGTCTTATGGAAAAAAGTTAAATGGCAAAGTTGTAGGTAATAAAAAGATCTACATCTTTTGTATTTACACTTTTTTCACATAACCTCAAAATTTGTGTGAAAAATTCAAATAACCTACTTTTTAGTTTTTTATTTTTATCTTTTACAAAAAAACTTTTTTTCACGAAATTTAGTGAAAACTTACCTATTTCTGTCCCAAACACGCTGTAATTTTTTTGATTTGAAATATTTATTTTTTCACCTTATTTTTTACCTAATATCGAAAAAGCACCCTAATTTTCAATCAAAAATTCTCACGTCAAAATATCTGCTTTTTTAAAAACGTTGGTGGGCTTTTACTTCGTTGAAATCTCTACTTTCTGATGGTGTGAAAAAAAATATACATTACTATGGTAAGTTTTCTAAGGAAATGCAAAAAAACGAAGGGAATTTTATCTAAAAAATTTGACCGCTGCTATTGTTTTTAGAAAAAAGTTGATTTATTAAATTCTAATTACATTTTTGTCAAAGAAAATCTCGTAATATATCAATATACCTAAATATAGATCGTACTATTGAATTCACATACTTTATTACTGATTACGTTATTCATTACAATAATTTTAAGAACAATAATTTAGTTTTTTCGTTTTTTGCATTTCCTGAGAAAACTTACCATAGTAGTGTATATTTGTTTTACACCATCAGAAAGTAGATTTCAACGAAGAAAAAGCCCACCAACGTTTTTAAAAAAGCAGATATTTTGACGTGATAATTTTCGATTGAAAAAAATTACAGCGTGGTTGGAACATAAATAGGTAAGTTGTGACCAAATTTCGTGAAAAAAATTTTTTTTTTGTAAAAGAAAAATAAAAAGCTAAAAAGTTGTTTATTTGAATTTTCACATAAATTTTGAGGTTATTTTATTTATTTATTTATTTATTTATTTATTATGTGAAAAAAGTGTAAATACAAAAGTTTTAGATCTTTTTATTACCTACAACTTTGCTATTTAACTTTCTTCCATAAGACTTTTTTTTTCGGAAATCAAGGAAAACCGTTTATTACCCTTAAAAACTCACCCCCTTCCCCTTTCCGACCTCAGATCGCTCGTAAATTATTCTTCCTTTCATGTCTGTTATAAAATATCTTCTTTTTTCAATGAGTTTCATCCTACTATTATTTTATTCACTTTTTACTATTTTTGAAGGCTTCAGCACTGGTCTATTTGTATACAGATAAAACATACATATTATTCTTGCTTTATCATTATTTTCGGGGCTATTGATAAAAGCAACCAACAGCTATTTAAAATAAATAAACAATTTACCAGAAAGTTTATTGTTTATTTGATTGTGAGATATCAATAAAAATATTAAAAGAAATAATCGTTTAAGAGAAATGTGATCTGCCTGCCATCGTATATATTTATAATGAAATTCCAAAAGGATCCTCTCTAATAAATTACAGATGTCGATATTATTGACCGTGATGGGATGCGATTTGAGTATGCGTGTAGGTACGTATCGTAAATCGTTTAGTTTAAAACAACGCTGTTAATACGTATGATGTATGAAAGTGGATAGCGGATGGTTTAGTGATTATATACGTATAATGTTATAGTGTTGCAACAAAATAATTTGGATTAGGTAATTATCTTATGAAGGAACAATTAACGTGGAAGACCAAAAAATACAAAACTCGTTCGGGTAAAACTAGTAAGACTAGTGAGCCGGAATAAAAGTTACAAAAGACAATCGGTATATATGTAGGTATTATATAGTTCTTTCAGTATTTTTTGCGTGTACCTACGTCACAAACTATAGGTGGTTTAATAAAATAATAAAGTGACAAAACGGTGGCAGACTTTGAAGTTGAGATGACTTGACGATATCATCATGCAATGC
This sequence comes from Agrilus mali, assembly GCA_029378335.1. NCBI lineage: Eukaryota > Metazoa > Arthropoda > Insecta > Coleoptera > Buprestidae > Agrilus > Agrilus mali. The sequence continues at coordinate 7,430,042 of CM055663.1, read as the reverse complement.
ACACAGTATCAATTTTTTTTTCGGAACCATAATTGATTGAAAGTATGTAAATATATTTAAAGGGAACCTCTATTTTGCAAGACAATTTAGTTAAACTTAATTTTTAAATATTAGGCAACATATGTTTGAATTATATGCAAATAAATAAAAATTTCTGTTATTATTGTTTTTTTTATTAAAATATTCTTAAATTAAATGCACATTGGCTGCACTACAATTAAATACTGTAACACCAGAAATTTTATTTTATCAACTAGTGATTTTATTTATTATGATGATGGCAGTTGACATATGTCATATATCAATGGACTACAACAGTGCTGTCCAACTTGTTTTCTGCTGTGGCCAAAATAGTGGCCCTGAGATGAAGCTGGTGGCCAGAAAAAAACCAAAAATGTCGATAAAAAGTTGAAGTTTCTTTATTTAATCATTAATGAGATCGTTGACAACTTTTATATTCGGTCAATTTAGTTAAATCGGGCTTGGATTATTCACAAAGTTCGCAACGAATTTCCGATTCTAAATTTTGCTGAGATAATGCATTGCGAAGTTTGTTTTTGCGTCGTGTAAGGCTGGAAAATGTGCTCTCACAAACATATGTTGAGCCGAACATACAAAGAAATTTCGATAAAATATCTTTGAGCACCAAAAAGTTACAATTTAATAGCAATCGCTTCCATAATGCATCACTCATTTCATTTGGCAAATGAGTTTCATCATTAATAGCGAAATATCAAACTCCAAGTGAGTTTTCTTTGTATTGAAAAGATCGGACAAATTTTGAATATCGTTTTGATTGCAAACATATGGATTGAATGCCAAATGAAACTTTTTAAAATCCGAAAATCGTGAGTCGAATGCTTTAATCAAAATATTGAAATACTGAACCAAAATGTCTGTGTCGTAGCCGAGCTCTAATTCTTCACTGAGTTGGTTTGTATCTAACATAGGAAAAAAAGTATATCTTTGTCGTTGATTTTTTTATTTTTATATCATAAAAACCAAATCTTCTCGTGGCCACTTGAAATTGTCTCGGTGGCCACCAGATGGACAGCACTGGACTACAATGTAGTGATTCATATATATTTTTTATGTATAGCATAGTATTGCGTAGATTGCTTCATATACACGCAAAAACAGATGGCACATTTAAACGAAGTGTGTTAAAATGTAATTCTTGTTTTCAGGTATTGTGTAACTTCAATGAAAAGTGATTGGTGTTAACCGAATTGGAAAAATGATGGATAGAGGCGCCGAGTTGCAGTTCAACAACAATAATAAGGTAAGAAGTTTATTATTATTCCCGGGGATGTTTACAGAACACATAATCAATGCTACTGATTATATTCGAAATTTTTATTGCTAACATCAATGCAATTTTTTATGAAGTGTTAGAAAAACGAAACTGAAGTAATTTAATTGGACTGAGAATTATCAAATATCAGACAATTTTTCGCGAATATCTGGTTAACAGTTGTTTTTATCGAATAAATTGTGGTTATCAAATTTGTAGCTTAGGAAATTGCCTACAAAAAACATGTTGTTACTTTTTTTGTAAGACTAATGGTTTTTGAGAAAATTCGATTTTTGTAAGCCAAATTTGATAAAAGTAACCGTTAACGAGATATTGGCGAAAAACTGTTTATCGTGACCTTTGACCTCGCGCCACATGTATCGCTGGGGATTTTCGGGATATTGTTTAGAACCACGAAAGGAAAGTTCATGTAAAAATCTTGCTTTCCCTTCTTTTTTTCTGATGTGCAATGTCTCTATTTCCCGTATTATTAATTAGACTTGGAATGGACTTCCCCCGGGTCCACTAGTGAAAAATGCTCGATGTACTGTTCGTTTTCTAAAAGCGTTATTCAGTCTTTTGTGAAATTTCATTCCATGATTGTTCAAACACAATAGGGTTGTGAATATATTTAAAAGGGGCTTGTTTTAATCAAAAGTATTAAATGAAGAACTACAGTTAAACCACTTTTACTAGATTTTGGAATAACCGTTCAAAAATTTCCTCCACTGTCTAACTTTAACGGTTTTCGATCGGTGCAAAATATTGTTAAGAAGTGTCTGATGTCTTACCTTTTCAAAAAAAAGTCAGCATCAATTATCGTAATTTCTCTTCGGTGATTTGAGTTCTTTCGACGTTTGTAGTCTTCAAAAATATCTTTTAAAGCAACGTTTAATAAATAAAATCTGTCCCATATACAGTAAATCAATGATTGTGCTTGAATCACCGGAATTGTAGTCAGTTTTGGGTATTTATATTTAATGAGAAGAACTACTTCCGTCAAAACATCAGGATGAACGTTTTGTCTTATTCTGCTGCTAGAGAAAAAGTACGTTTCAAGGAGGATTGTACTTCCTAAGGCAATAATGCCAATTGTTATAACAATTACTGCTTTTTTGCATGTTTTATCGTATTTGTCTGACAAAACGTACAGTTGCTTATCGAAATAATCTATCAAGAGAATTGCTTCTTTTATCTGGAATAAATTTGTATTTATTGATAAAGTTGGGACCTAATACCCATAGTAAATGGGGAATCAGAGGAACAGTTACATATTTCGCGTCAATTTTTTTACTAAAATGAGAGCAACCATAAAATAAGTCGGTTATAACGAACACAATTCTTAATCCTTTTGTGTTCGTTATAACTGTGCTTGTAAAAAGCATCGATGTCCTCAGATATTAGTTTTACTGTAAGTATATATGGCAATATTCTGGTCCTTATTATACCTAGTTACTTTCTTAACAGTAAAAATTGCTGCCACTTGAATCTTTTATATTTTATATTTTTTTATATATTTTTATATCTTATATTTCTATAATATTTATAAAAATATATTAATACATAATAAAATAAATCTTTAACGAATGGTAAAAATTGTTGGGAGAAAGAGGATAACTCAACTTGATTTTATGTAAACACTAATAACCAATAGATCTATTATAACGATATATGTATGTCGTTTATAATGACGGTGAACTTCACTCTATCACAGTTTATATCACAGGATACTAGCTATGCCCGCGACTTCGTCTGCGTGGAATAGTGACTTTCGGCAGCATTTAAAATTTTTTTCTTCTATATTTTTATTTTCTGGACTGTAAGCCTTTTTGCCGACGTCATTACACAAAAACTTTTATTCTTGATTTTTGTCCCCTTTAGGATGAAGTTTTTACAAACTTTAAGCCTCTAGCTTTATATTTACTTATCTATCTCTGTACCAAATTCTCATTTAAATCGGTTCAGTAGTTTGGACGTGATTGCGTAAGACACAGACAGACGGAGTTACTTTCGCATTTATAATATTATAGATTAATATAGTTTAATTATAATTTAAAATAGTTTATATAGCTCCAATTACTTTTATTGATCCAAATAAACAAAACCTCTATAACTTTTTACACTTAATTTTTTTATTTTCTGGGCCGTAAGCTTTTTGGACGACGTCATTTCACAAAAACTTTCATCGGCTAATTTTATCCCCCTTAGGGTAAAATTTTTACAAACATTGAATGTCGTATTTATTTATATCTAATCAAAAGCCTAAAAAAATCTTTAGAAATTACGGAATTTCCGCACAAACTTTCCTATTTCAACCCCTTTCTCAGGCTCTAGACTATCTCTGTACCAAATTTCATTTCAATCGCTTCAGTAAATTTCAGGCGAGATTGTGTAGCATACAGACAGAGTTACTTTCGCATTTATAATATTCCGCGAATTCATTTTCATCGATTTTCCCATGGGAATAAGGTATTTTCCCGCAGTAAAACGTAGCCTATGTGTTAATCTAGGGTGTCAGCTAACTCCATACCAAATTTTATTAAAATCGCTCCAGCCGTTTAGACGTGAAGAAGTGACAAACATACACACTCACAAACTTTCGTCTTTATAATATTAGTGTGATAATGCAATACGAGAGGTCGATTACATTAATTAATCAATCGTTCAAAACAGACATTCCTTATAAAATAAAGATGGAGGTACTTAATAACCGGATTGTTATTATATACGGAGTAATTACAAGCAAATATCATTGTCTGTTTTTAGTATGATTTGTTCTAAATATATTTGTTGCGGGTCTAATATTGTGATCAAACTAATATTTTATTAAAAATGATTTTTCTTCTTACTAAACATAACACTAAGTTTATAAAAACTGTATTAGCACCATTATTATTTTATTGATTCTTCTTTACATTAGATGGCGCGTCATTGTCAATTTACGAAAAAGCTTTCTGGTCTTCTATAAAAGACTAGGTACACTAAACAGTAGATGTAAATATGAACGGATTAATTTCCAAATCGTTATTATATTAGTTGTAAATAAATACCTGTTTGTACTTCTAAATAAAACAAATTAAATGCATGACTTTACCTTATTCTTAAAGAAAAATATGCAAACGTAGCACAATGTAATGATAACCACGTTCCCACAAATCCTGCTCCAATGAGTGTAACGAAACACGGATTCTGTAAAATACTTTTGCTGAAAGATAAAATTAGCTGCCATTATTACAGCAAAAATTAACGCGATTTGTATAGCTCTGAATATTTTTTTTGCTGTTGAAGAATTTCCAGATAAAGAGAATGGAGCGAAACCAAATATATCTGACATCATTAATACCGGTTTCAAAACTTTCTCGATCGACATTTTCTATGACAATAAAATTTCGTTTGGACGATAAATTTTATTAAATATGCACGGCAATAATTTTTGTAGGCACGTGTCAATTAATTGAGACGATTTATCAATATTTTGTAATTGTGACAGATCGTATCAGTAATTGTCTCATTTTTTATTATGTTACGTTTATTCTTTGTTCCCGTAATGATATGAATTGTTTATTAAAAATACAACAATAACTACTTATAGAATAAGTAAAATAACGAGCACATTTCATAAAAAAAATTATACCTGGTGTTCATTTTTCTTTCATTCCAGTAAATTTTTGTGTTCTTTTGCTATTGTTTACGACTTATAACGTTATGATTATGATTTGCTTGTGCAAAATATTTAGTGTTTCTCTGCTTTTATTATTTAGTTGACTGGTACATTGATTAAATAAATTTTCTGGATCTTTGGCTAAACCTATCCTATTATTCATTTATGGTATATTACTAACATTAAGGTAGTTTAATACACTGATCCTCCCTACATCGGCTTATACAAGCCCTAATCAACGAATTTAGAATTTGTAAAGGGTTATAAACCCGTTTATTGCTTAATAAAAAAAAATAAAATAAAATAAATTTGAATGGAATAGAACACGGAGGGTGAGAGAGGTAGCGGGGTAACTATTATAGTATTAGTGACTACCAGGCTGGACTTTAAAAGTTTTATCCTTTCTTTTTATGCTAAAAAGCGCTAAGGGAAGGGGTTAAAATGAAATGCCCTCTAGCTAGGGACACACTTGAATAGATTTTTCTAGATTCTCTAGCGTTGAGGAGCACTATGAATTTTTTAGGAACGTAACGAATATAATTTTTAAGAATGTAGAACCTTTTCTCGAAACTCTAATAAACAATAATAAATCTTCTGGAATATGATAGAACGTTGTCAAGTCTTTTGGATATTTCTAGAATATTCCAGAACTTCTGAGAAATTCTAGATTTAGAACTTTCTGAAAAATTTAGATACTTCGGTTTCAGTTTAGAATGTTTATTGTTATAATTTGATAGGACATTAACTACTTTATTGTGCATAAATAAAAATTACACAATACATTCAGTTATTACAGTGATTTTAATAATTATGGAGATACAGTAGTGATATTAAAATTAAGTGATGGTGCTACAATAAGATCAATTTTCTTTTTATCGCTTTGGAAAAGCAAGTAGAACTGCAAGATAACGATGATGTATGCTGCTATGGCTCCAATGATCTAAAAAATACAAATAATTAATAAATAATTAAATATTATAGCGATATGTTGAACAACGTACGGGGATCGTTAATTTCTCTTTTTAATATAAATAAGTTGCATACTTTGAAATTTAAATTCTGATGGTACAACTTTAAGGAAAATACTTGCACCTGAAAACTTTTTTTTAAGTTTAGATAACAAAACGCGACATCGGCTAATACAAGCCCTAAGCAACGAATTGAGATAGGCCAGTGAGCTGCATTTAACCCAACTCTTTTATGCAGACCTCGGTGAATAAAACTGTATCAGTTTGAAAAAAAATTTGCTTTATAGAAGAAATTATGATATCCGAACCTGTTGGCCGTGGTGTAGGATTGTTTCTCCGTCGGTCGGTGAGAACACCAATGAAGACTTTTATCCGACGTTTTGCCAACAACTGTGGTTGGCATCTTCAGGGAACGTAGTCTGGGCATAATGCCCATCGCTGCGGTTGTACTGACTACAGTTGTTAGCGAAACGTCGGATAAAAGTTTTCATCGGTATTCTCACCGTCGGAGAAACAATCCTAGACCACGGTCAACAGGTCCGAATATCATATTTCTTCGGATAACGCTGACCGTAAAAGCCTAAGTCTACCTACAAACATCTATTTAATTGTTACTTCTAAAATTGATTTGGTTTATAATTTGGCTTATGCCAAGGGATGTTTTTTAAATAATTGTATGCCCTGCTTCTATGGTTTCAGGTAATTTACCATAACTCATAAAAAAGTCAGGGGCCGCATGGAAAAGCCAATTTTTTAAAAATTAATAATACAATTGTAACAAAAATTGACTACTTTATTGTAGATCAACTGGTTGTTTATAATTGTATTGTGTCTAAAATCACATCAACAAATATTACCTATAATAATAAATATTTAAATAGGTAGGTCATTATAAAGATTCAGTGGTGGTTTTAAGATCAAGTGAAAGTGTTAGATGTGTCTAGCATCCTCACTTGAGATCACAATCAGTATTCTTGTTATCGCTTTGAAAAAGTAAACAGAACTGCAAGATAACGATAATGTATGCTGCAATGGCTCCAATGATCTGAAAAATAGAAAGAATTGGATAAGCAAATATTATCATATATGAAAATGTTAAACAACGTACCTGGAATACAGATTTCTCATTCAAAATAAATAGATTACATACTGTGAAATTTAACTTCTGATGGTACAGTTTTAAGGAAAATATGTCTACCTAAAAACAAAATATTCTGTATAATATTGCAGGACATTTTCAATTATTTCCACAAACAATTAAAATTAAAATAGTTAATTAATAAAAAAGTTTCTTTATGATTATGATCCTACCAATGCTAGAGCAGGACTGTTTTTAAAATTGTGGGATCTTTATGTCGCAGGTTGAGATGCATTTGATTTAAAATTAAAATAAGCACTTGGTGATTTTAAATTTATGCATTTTCGAAACAAATATTTAGTATTGAGATAATAATGACATCTTTATTTACCTCAAATTTAAAATTCTCCAAGACAGGACATTTAGCTACGGAAGTTTCTGTAATACAGGGCATAAGTTCAAAAAGTAATTTTCTCGTTTTAGTAGCCTAAAATAAAAAAAAACATTAAATATGAAAAGGAAAAAATGCTTAGATTTGAATAGTTGCAAGGAGGGACCGGACCACCTTAAAGAAGATTATTAGTCCTAAAAGTGTTAACGACAAATGAAAAGCATGAAAACAGGACACAGTATACATCGGGCAAAGTAGTTGACCTACGAAAGTGAGACTCAAAGAGCATGAAAACTAAAAAATCAAAACGTATCATAAGTATAACGATTTACCTCATATGCAGTTCTCGAAGCAATATACGTTAGTGGATACAAGGCCAAAAAGCTTGTTAATATCATAAGCAAGACCATGAAAACATAATCCACATTTAACTTTATTCCATTCCCGCAAACCCCCACCATTATACAGTGCACAAAAAAGAACGTCACTGTAGTCAGTTTTGTGATACATTTTATAATCCAGAGTAAAATTTGAAATGAGTAGCAATAGTTGACGGTCATTGCTATTTTTGTGAGCTGACCGTGTAAATTTTTTATCACAAGTAATTCATCCAGCAGTTCGAAAATTTCGTCGTCCCTAAAATGGGGATGGTTAAGATAAAAAAATATTAGTAGTTTTATTTTGTTAAGAGTTAAGTCACTTCAAACCAAAACAATAAATAGTACTTACAAACGAAAAATATTAAACAATGTTATATCTGTATTGGTTTAATTAAGACATAGACGTAGCATATAGGGACGAAATTTAAGATAATATGACAGTGGTTGTCCAGGAGAAGGTGGTGAGATAACTGGTGCCTAGATTCCACCAGCAAATGTGTATTTCGTCAGTTACAGAACAACTCGGAAAATATCGACTTATGGGCTCATGTATCAGCACACCCAATGGGATTTAGGCACCACTCATGCATTATTCAGACCTCAGAGACTTAATTCTCTTCATTTTATGTTTATGGATCAAAACTGTTAAAAAATCAGGTTATATTAGGAAATATTTGATGGCCTACCTTCCGTTGAAGAAATCATTGTCATTTATAAAAATTTCTGTTCTGTGATTGGGGTTCTTTTGACCACTGAATTTTGCAAATATTGTTTTCAAAACATCGTTTAATAAACAATATCTGTCCCGAATACAGTAAAACAACGACTGGGCTTGAATGATTACAACTACCCCGAGTTTTGAACAATTGTATTTAATTATCAGTGCTATTTCAGACCAAACGTCAGGATCTTCATCTTGTCTTATTCTGCTAGCTGAATAAAAGTACAATTCAACCAGATTTATGATTCCTATTAGTATAATCCAAACTGTTATATCCGTATATTCTCTTTTACATGTTTTTTCATATTGGTCAGTCAAAACACGTAATTTTTGATCGAATGCAGAAATCGAAAGGATTGCTTCTTTTATCTGAAACAATGTTGTTCCATAAAAAATGGTATGGTAGTGAATGTGAAACAGCCAAAATAAATGCTTTTAGTATTTTTAAATTGATTGTGAACTTAAAACCCTTTGTAGCAACATGCATGAATTACCTTGTTTTTAAAAATAAATATACAAAGGTACCACAATGCAACAACCACCATGTTCCCATAAACCCTCCACCAAAGGGTATACCGAAATAAAAATGACGATCTGTACCGCTGTTGAAAAATAAAATTAACTACAATTATTGCAACAACAAAAGACAAGCTGTGTATGATTCTGAATATTTCCTTTAATATTGAGGATCTTCCGTATAACGAAAATGGAGCAAAGCCAAATATTTTCGACATGACCAATAGCGGTTTTAGAACCTTTTCGACGAACATTTTGTACGATAATAAAATTTTCTTTAGACGATATATTTTATTAAATAAACGAAGCTCATGTAATTTTTTAGATAAGGTATTCAGGACACATGTCAATTAATTGAGACGATTTATCAAATACTTTTTTTTATCAGGAGAAATATAATCAATATATAATTGTCTTGTTTAAATCGAAAGGAAATCTTTTTCGCTTTTTTATAATAATGAGATGATTTTTGTATGAAAAGTACAACAAAGTGAGGCTTTGCTTGGTTAAGTTACACAATATATTGGAGTTTGATCACCCTAAAATATTTTAAATTCTTTAAACTTTTTTGTGTGCTTCCGAAATAATTAAGTCATTGAGCTGAAGAAGAAGCCTGTCATGGTCTTCAAGTGACACTTTAAAGCCACTTAAAACTGATGTTGAGACTGTCAAAACAGATCTGGCAGATGTTTGCAATAGAGACAAAGATAGCTAGTGTCCCTCAGAATGCTCCTCCAAAACAATCTGCTGGTAGTATTGCCAAAGAAGTTGAGTATAGGCTTGAGAGGGCAAGGAACATCATGGTGTTTGGTCTTGCTGAAGGCATTAAAGAGTAGGATGACATTGCTGTGATGAAGGACATGTTGGGTGTTGTACCATTATCTTTGGACAGCATTGTCTGCAAGAAAATTGGAAAGATTCAGGATGCTAAGGTCAGACCTCTGTTGGTGTCATTGAAGTCTGCTAATGATCCACACCTTATCCTAAAAAACCGTGAAATGATCTCCAAAAAGTGTCCTAACTGCAAGTTTGGACTGGATAAGACTTAACTCCAGCGTGAACAGTGAAATGCAGCGTCTGCTGAGCTCAAGACTCGTAAAGAAGCAGGTGACCAAGATTGATGGTGAACCTAAGGTGATGAGTAAGCCAAAGAGATGGACCTCCTCTAATAAATAAAAAAACTGTTAGATGCACGCACACACTCTTCTCACCCAGTCATTTACTATCAAAACACTAGAAGTATTAGAAACAAACTCAATATTTTACATTGTAATTACTACTCCTTGACAGTTACTCCAGATGTGTTAGTTTTCACTGAGTATGTGTCCAGCAGTGAACTTGGTCTTCTAGAGTTTGAAATCTTTCGTTGTGATCGTGATCCGGTTGCTTTTGGGCTGCTTAGAGGGGGAGGTGTGTTGATTGCTGTCAGGAGATACCTGAGGCCACCTTGTGTGCTACACAGTTTGTTTATTGTGAGCAGATCTTCATTAGGCTGAATCTTGATGGAGCTAAGGGTCTTATGGGGCTGCATACTTTCCTCCATCATCAAGCAGTGAAGTTTATCAGGAACACCTAGAGACTGCAGCTTCATGTCACAGTTACACAGGGACTCTCCAGTTATACTGCTTGGTGACTATAATCTTCCAAGAATTATTTGGCCCAAAGATTCACTTGGTTGCCTCAGTACTGTTGGATATGTTGATCCTTCAACACTGAATATAGACAATTACGTTGGGCATATGGCTTCTATGCTGAATGTCTCACAAAAATTTCCAATTGTTGTTTGCTCCTAAATATGTTGCAGTTCAACCATTGGATATTTAGGAATCAATTGTTCCAATTGATACACATCACCCTACTCACTTCTCTTCAATTAATAACATTAACTACACTTATCTTCAATTTAAGGGAAACCAATTTGATTATTTCTATGCTGATTATGAAGTTATTTGTTCAGGTATATTTTATATACATATACCTTTATATATATTCTTTGTAAAGGGTTATAAACCCGTTTATTGCTTAATAAAAAAAAATAATTTGAATGGAATAGAACACGGAGGGTGGGAGAGGTAGCGGTAACTATTATAGTGTTAGTGACTACCAGGCTGGACTCTGAAAGTTTTATCCTTCCTCTTTATGCTAAAAAGTGCTAAGGGAAGGGGTTAAAATGAAATGCCCACTACCAAAGGACACACTTGAATAGATTTTTCTAGATTCTCTAGCGTTGAGGAGCACTATGGATTTTTTAGAAACGTAACGAATATAATTTTTAAGAATTTAGAACCTTCTCTCGAAACTCTACTAAACATTAATAAATATTCTGGAATATGATAGAACGTTGTCAAGTCTTTTGGATATTTCTAGAATATTCCAAAACTTCTGAGAAATTCTAGATTTAGAACTTTCTGAAAAATTTAGATACTTCGGTTTCAGTTTAGAATGTTTATTATTATAATTGGATAGGACATTAACTACTTTATTGTGCATAAATAAAAATTACACAATACATTCAGTTATTACAGTGATTTTAATAATTATGGAGATACAGTAGTGATATTAAAATTAAGTGATGGTGCTACAATGAGATCAATTTTCTTTTTATCGCTTTGGAAAAGCAAGTAGAACTGCAAGATAACGATGATGTATGCTGCTATGGCTCCAATGATCTAAAAAATACAAATAATTAATAAATAATTAAATATTATAGTGATATGTTGAACAACGTACGTGGAACGTCAATTTCTCATTTAATATAAATAAGTTGCATACTCTGAAATTTAAATTCTGATGGTACAGCCTTAATGAAAATACTTGCACCTGAAAACAATTTTCTAAGTATAGATAACAAAACACGACAGTTAGTTGAAAACAAAATTCTAAAAAATATATAATATGTCTTGCTTAAAATACTCGTCAATAAAAGGTTCTTAGAACGTTCAAAATAACCACCATTTGATTTGTTTTAAATTCGTTTAGGGTCCCAATCGCGTATGTTAATTTCCGCTAGCTACCACACAATGGTGCAAAGCCGGAGAGTAAGGAGGAAGGTGTTTTCAGTTTCCTTTTTATTCTTGGGCTCTTTTTGTTGCAAGTTGATGTTTTCCTTTTAAAATTAAATAAAATTTTCAACAACTTACCTCGAATTTAAAATTCTCCAGGATAGGACATTTAGCAATAGCAGCTTCTGTAATACACGGCATTAACTCAAAAAGTAATAATCTTGTTTTATTAGCCTAAAGCAAAGGGGAAATATCAAACATAGACCTACGTATGTAAATGTAAATAAAAAGTATTTCGATTTAGATTAACTGCAACGAAGCTTCTTTAAAATTAAATAAACATTCACAGATAACCCTTTCGTCCTAATCAATCGTTTTCAAGAAAGTATTGGTTATGAAGGAACTGGGAAGTTTCGTATTTTTATTAATTTATCTTAAAGCCGAGGCTTCAGTTTTAGCAACAGGGAAAAAACTTTAAATATGTCACACAAAATAGTGAAGTACATAGCAAAAATGACACATGTGTTGGTACATAGGAAGTACTGACTGAGCTACGAAACTAAAATTCAAAAAATATATTTTTAACAATGTATTCTGACCATTGGTTCAGAAGGGCAAAAGATAAATTTGATGTATTTGTATTTTTACCCCTAAACCTAACTAATTTAACTAACACCGGGTCTCCCTTGTCAAAAAGATAATTAATTTGGACTGATGGTTGAGGATCTCCTTAGCTATCAGTTAAACAAAAAATTTCAAGTGATTTAGCTAGCATTTGTAGTTTCAAGTCCCACACTCTCATGAAAACGATTGGTTTGACCAATACGTGTGTCAATGTGATAACTGATGATCTACATTACAACGTGTTTTACTTATGTAGTTTATAAATAGTGAAATATGTAGTAGCCTTTTTAGAAGTACTTCCTCTATTATTTACTATAAAATACGTACCTCACGTGTAGTTCTTGAAGCTAAATATGTTAGGGGATACAAAACTAAAAAATTTCCTAATATCGTAAACACGATCAGGAAAACATAATCAAAGTTTATTTTTATTCCATTCCCGCAAACATCCATTATGAGACAATGTACAAAAAAGAACGTTAAAGTTGTCATTTTTATGATGGCTTTTATAATCCAAAATAAAATTTGTATGGAGTAGCAATAGTTGATGGTTATTGCAATTTTTGTAAGTTCATTGTGTAAATTTTTTATCACAAGCAATTCATCCAGACGTGTGAATATTTCATCTTCTCTAAAAAATCTTTATTGTTAGAAATAGTATGGATAAAAATTTTCACTATAATGTTGTATTTTTTGATTTCAAAAATGTTAAACCAAAACGCGGCACAAAAGAAGAAGTCCGATAGTATCTTAAAACAAATTTATTTGCGATAAAATCAATTATTATTAATAAAAAAAATCTAAAATGGCAGTAAAAGTAAAATGACTGATACCCTTACCTTCCGTCAATTATAAAAATTTCTTTTCTGTCATTGGGGTTTTTTGGATCACTGAATTTTGCAAATATTGTTTTCAAAACATCGTTTAATAAACGATATCTGTCCCGAATGCAGCAAAACAACGACTGGGCTTGAATAATTACAATTACCCCGAGTTTTGAACAATTGTATTTAATTATCAGTGCTATTTCAGACCAAACGTCAGGATTTTTGTCTTGTCTTAATCTTCCACTCGAGAAAAAATACAATTCAATTATAGTCACTATTCCTACTATAATAGTCCCAACTTTTATTATGATGAATTCTCTTTTGCACATTTTTTCATATTGGTCTGACAAAACTTGTAATTTTTGGTCAAATGAGGAAATCGAGAGAATAACATCTTTTATCTGAAATAAATGGTTAGTATTTAAGTGCATTTAGCATGTTTGAGTTTATTGTACATTTAAAATCGTTTGTAACGACATCTTTTATAGTAGCAATATGTATGAATGGAGGGGAGACCAAATTCAACGCATAAAATTACCTTATTATTTAAAACAAATGTGCAGATGTAGCACAATATAACAACCACCATGTTCCCATAAACCCTTCCCCGAAGGGTGTATTGAAATATGAATGACGATGAAAACGTTTCATGATAAATACAATTAACTATAATTATTCCGGCAACAATGGACGAACTGTGGATAATTCTGAATATTTTTCTCGATGTTGAGGAATCTTCAAATAACGAGAACGGAGCAAACCCAAATATTTTTGACATAACCAACATCGGTTCTAAAACCTTTTCGATGGACATTTTGATTGATAATAAAATTTTGTTTGGACGATAGATTGCATTAAATATGTATGACAACAAAAGAGGTTCACAAAGTGCTACAAAAAAACTGTTCCGGAAATGATGTGTCAATTAATTGAGACGATTTATCAAATACTTATGACATATATTATCTATCTATAACTTTCTCGGTTTAAACGAGAAAATCAGTTTTCCCTCTGAAATGAATATTTTATTCGATTTTATTTGATTAGTAGGCTAGAATAAATAGACACACAGTAAGTAAAATCGAATGTTCATAAAATACGTCACGCTAAAATTAGCGTTTTTTGATCCCCTCCTCCCCGGTTGTCACACTGTGTCACATTTTCTGCTGTGAACCCCCTGTAAATATTACGTCACAAAAACTAAAACCCCTCCCCCCTGAACATGATAAATTTTGATTGATAATACACAAGTTGTGATAGTCAAAAATATTTATTTGATTTTCATAATAAAATTTAAATAACTTAATAAATATCTTTTGTAAGGAACAAATAAATAATATTTCTATTTATCAGAAGTCCAAGGATTCTGTAAAAATTCAGTCAACTTTTTTGATCAACGGCGAACGTCATGTCCCCTTGTCACACTCAGCAAAACACCTCCCACCCCTTGTATGCGAATGTATTTTATGAACGCCACTTTATATAAGTATTTATAATTGAATACACAATAATATGTTTATGTACAGAGTAGGATATAAACAACAGAGGATTACATTAGAAACATTTCTTATGAATTAATTTTCTGTAGTGTCATAACCCAGAAGTTACGTCTCTATCTGTATCCGATTTTTCATCTAACACCGTTATCATATCCAAAATACTTGTGGGACAATGCTCGATATATTTTGTGCAGTTTGAATTCTCTTCGCCAATTTTTTCTGCTTCAATGTAATCGGTTGGTAATTGTTCGTTTTCTGAAGATGAAGGTCTAAAAATTATAAAGAGGCATCGATAGATAGTACGTGATTCAGGACGTATAATTATTTCAATTGGAACAAAGAAAATATTTATGAAACTTCAGGACTTTTATCGAACTGTGAAAATGGGTGAGTGGTGGAGTCTTCCCATGATTTAGTCCTAAATGTGGATTGTAAAAAAGTGATCACAGACTGATTTGAGTTCTTTAAAGGAGGAGGAGCTTTTAAGAAGCAAAAAGGGTCGCGGCTTAAATAGAAGAATAGAGGGCCCTATGGAAATCAATAATTAAAGAATTGACCCACGTACAATCTCTTAATGATGCCACTATATGTTTATGATTTAAAATTACCTGAGAACTAAATTAAGTAGATCTCCCAAAACTCCATTATGCTCAAATGAATATGATGTTGCTTCACAAATTGCTCTCAATAGACACTGCTTTCCTTCGTAGCCAAACCTAATAAAAAAAGAATGCACTTTAATTTCAATCAGAAGTATTAATTATAATAATTAGTTAAAATTTTGGGGTCTTTTGTATATGTTTTTAAAGTTAGAAACATAAACAATTGTTCATATTTAACATTTTTTTTTAGATTACAAATTTTAAATGTACAACCCTCCTCTTTCAACTAATATTTACAAAATTCTTTTTATACAGATCTTAATTTTTTTATTATAAAACTCATATATACGCAGGTGTACGTATTTACAAGAAAATAAGTGCTTCTATAAGCTTCGGTTTTTCCTTAGGGTTGTTTATGACACTCCAAAATGATAAAATATTTAATTAGGACACGAAATATATACCAGGTCAACATTTCGGTTGGTTTTTCATTTTTTTTTTCATACTCCTTGTAACTTATTTGTAAGAGTATACTAGTAGCACTTTAATGTGACACAAATTCAATAATTGAATTGTAGTCTCCCGTGGGACCACCTCAATTATTAAAAATAATGCTACAAAAGCTACTACTGTAACATGGCGTATTGTTTTAATAGCAAAAACTGCAAAAATATATAATTATTATATTATATCATTAAATTGAATCAAAGTTTATCATCTTTATAACTGTATATTTGACTATTTTTTATTATTTCAATCTTATCTAAATAAATACATAATATTCAATATCAATTAATTACTTTATTAGGTACTGATTTTTAGGTTTGTTGTTGTGTGTCACATTAAAGCGCGAGAATCACATACTACTTACTTTGCAATCCTGGTTTCTGCAACTTCGTATAACGACGTTCTACTGATGAAATCAAACGCCCTGGACAAGATGGGAGGGTATGTAAAATTTGTCTGGTTCGTTGGGAGACTGTAAGATGCCTCAAAACTCCAAGCAACGAAAGCATCAATATTTTGGAGGTCCAACGGCGTAGCAACAGCCATAATCATCTAAATTTACAACAAACAGGATATATTCTAAATTTTTTAACTAAACCAAAATTTAAAATTTAATGATTAAAAATAAAATGGAAATAACATACCCCCATGTACGGTGACCCATATGGGAAGTGAATGAGGTTTGGAAAGGTAACGCCGATGCCGGTCTGAGACCAAATGATGATAATCTGACGTAGTATAATGACCGTAAAGCATAACCATCTTCAAGGCAGAAATAAAAAGAAAAGAATTAGATATATTTTAAATTAAAGTATATAATTACCTTATTAAAAACATTATTCAATTTAACTACGTTTATTATCGAGTATAACTCACGAACTACAGGAGTAAAACATTATTAAAAAACAACGTGCAGTTACAGACGAAATAAAAAGGTGCTAATCATGAGGTAGCTCGTCTAACAGTTATTTTGCATGCTGAGTTCAGTTCCTTAAGTTAGAACAAATTGGGTTAGGAAAGTAGGTGTATCTTATCTTAATTACGGTTCAGACGATGATTATTTCATATGCACACACTTTCTTTTTCAAAAAAATGAAAAAATATGGAACGAAACTACAACTAAAACAATTGTTCATTGTTTAATTGGTATCGAAAATATTAGTTATTATTTAGTATTAATAATAAAAAGTTGCAGTGGCTGTAATTAATTGTACAAGTGGAATTTGTTTTTTCAAAGTTCATCTAGGTATTTTAATTAAGTATTTGAAATTTTTAATAATCTGCTAGAAAATTGTTTTTTAATAGAGGAAAATGGGTTAAAAATGGGCTGGAAGCTCCTGCCTGGTTTAGATTTTTAACTCGATGAACCCGCAAACTTTTTTAAGGATTTATTTTGGCCTAAAACATTTCGAAGCATCCTCGTATTTTCGACAGACCAAGGGACAATTAAAACTTGTTTTCCTGTCACTTATTTTACCTAATGGTCTCGTAAACTCAAAAAATTGAATAATTAATGTTCTGGCAAACGCTTTTACTAACCCACGTCCATTCGTTAGTAATAGACATTAACGTGTGACAACTATTAGCGTGAGCGCCAATATATGTAAATTAAATAAAAATGTTCGAATGCACTAACGTGGTGGAAGTTTTGCAGCCCATTATAATTATGTGCAGAGTTTTAGGTTTGCTTCCATTTTCGATTTATGAAAAGGGGAAGAAAATAAATTTGGTTTTTATGGCTTGGTCTGGGATTTGTATGTTATTTTTCATGGGTCTTGGAGCAAAGGCCTGCCAAAGTTTAATCAATGGAATCAGTCAGTCTGTTAAAAGCCATTCAGAACGCATCATTGCAATTATTACTTATTTAACAATATCCATATGCATCTGTTGCAGCATTGCATTTAAGAGAAAGGTTAGTTCTATTATGGAAAATTGTAAGACCAAAGATATTTAAATACATTTTTGAAATTGAATTGAAAAAGCTGGATGGCAAAGTTTTAAGTTCTAATTCCTATGATTTTTTGTTATAACTGGGTCATAATATAATATATTCCCTAATTTTATTCGTACCAATGCAGTTTTAATTATTTTTGTTATATCTTGGAGTATAAATATGTTTTTAGATAAGGAAAACGATAAAGGATGTTGTTCAAATCGATCGCCAATTAAAATCAGACGGTCTGGTCGATAATGTTGAAGTTTCATACCGTAGAAACTCGATCTTTGTTTATATTAGTAACGGTTTTGTTATAATGTCATCAATTGCTATTGGTTTGTTATATTACTACGCAGAACAGGACCCTGTTCCATTGTTTTGTCCACTTTTGTCTTTATGGTATACGCAATTGCAGTTTTATTCACTTGTGTTCTTAATTAGAGAAAGGTTCTTTTGGATCAATGGTAAACTACAAAAGATTTCCGGAAAATTGTACTTTCCGGAACCTTTGATGGCGAAAAATAGATCGTTGTCACCGCTGTAAGTACCTACACAAAAAATATTCTTACTTTGAATTGTGTTAAGAAGAAGAATACAATAATCGTTTAATTTTTTACTGTTGTACCTTGCAGTCCTGGAAGCGACGATTTAGTCTAAACGTTTCGTCAACAACTACGTTGACGACATAAACGAAAAGAGTACACATCAAAGTCACAGCAAATACTGAGAGCCTCTCGAACTGTTTACTGATATTTATACTGCTGAGCAGTGGGTGTAACAAGGTGACGTTTCGAAAACGGCCCAATCACAAGCATCGAGCGACACCAGATACTCCAATCGAACGTCACGTTGTCACGTTGCTGTGCTACGCCCACAGTCTCGCAGTATAAATACCAGTACACAGTAAGCTCTGTTCTCAGTTGATATTAAGACTTCAAGAGATAGTTGTTGCCGAAACGTTTGGTTCTTATAGTTTACGTATACTACGGTCGTTTTGTCCTAATTAATTGCTACGTAAATGCTTTCTAATGCAATATAATTTTGATTCATTTTCACATAGGACTGATTGTTCTGATATTCTTAAATTAGCATTTGCGTGTCTCCGGTTAATTTGTCAAATATATCGGCACCTTTGATAACTGTTAAACAATATTAATCATGAGAAAAAAAGAGCCAGTTACGTTATAATTATTTTTTCAATTAAATTTCCATCATCAGTTGGTAATTGTTTTAGTATTTCCTCGTCATATTTACAAGAGAAAGTGCTGGAAGTAATACGTTCGGCAAGATTGAGGCATTATCAGCTGTGTGAAATCTCGGAACAATTGAATACGGCATATTCTGTTCAAATGCTCCTACTTTTATTGAACCATTTCCTCAGGATAATTCATATTTTGTACTATCAATCTAAAAATGGTTTCGGCGATCGTGTACCGGCTGATATTAGTAGTCTTATCAACGCCGTAGTTTCAATTATTGTTATAACTATTGTTTGCTCTAGAGCGTGTGCAGAAGTAAGTTGAAATAATTAAATTGATCCGTAAATAACAAAAGGGAAGTGAAAGCAAAGGTCACTGCCAAATGAATGTCAAAAAGTTTGCTGCATTTAAATATTATTTTTCAATTACTCCCTAAATTGCCAAGCGGCGTGGTCTACTGTTTAGACATTTGGGGGAGATCTTGGTCCTACATTTTGGATCTGCTTGCCCTAGTCAGAATTGGAATTATTTAGGGTAAAAAAACTTTGTACATAATCCTCCATTTACCTTTTATTCTTATTTCGTCCTCTTGTGTCTTTCCTCAATCATTTGTCTTCAACACTCATTCCTAGAACTTATCGACCTACCCATTCTTCGTTTTGCACCAGAATGATAAAGGGATAAAGGGGCGTTCGCTTGTAGAGATAAAAAATTGTAAAGTTCCTTTAATATTGATGGTGTAATTTATTACAAGCAATCCAAAATATTTGAAAATTTTATTATTAATGTACTTTGAAGATACACTGGTATATGGATTCTGATTAAATCAGGAGGAAATTCACTTTTAATATTTGACGGTAACCTTTAGCAGTAGTATTTGACACTTTTGCAGTATCATGTAAGGATTTCTTCAAGTTGTACATATTGATTTTTAGGCAAAGAAAACTTCTTCAGTAATTCACGATTTGTTACCCTGCGATGCAAGAAAGCTGCACCTTTGCAAAGATGAATTAAAATATGAGGTGATTTTGTTTTATTTTAATTGAAAAACAATTGGTTATTCTTATAAAATCGATTTTATTTTAGGTTTTGCAATTTTCAATGCAACTGTTGCATAACAATCTCTCTTTTTCACCTTGCAATATGTTCCCAATTGATGAATCGTTGCTATTAAGGGTAAACTCTTTTTCTTTTTTCTTTTGTCTATAAGATTCAAAAAAGTTTTTTTGTAGTTTCTGGCTTCACTAACCACATATTTGGTGATCGTAATACAATTCGATATAAGTTTAAAAAGTTAAACAAAAAGTAGATAAACAAATTAGCCATAAATACATAGATATGGTATTTAAATTAATTAATGTAATTTTTTGTTTGTTCAAGTTCAATTTTTTAAATGAGCACACTATACTTTAGGCAAGTAAAACGTAAAAAAGTTGTAGCATTCGTGGTTTGAATCCAGTTAAAATGAATTATTGTTCTAAAAGTAGAAATTGGTGAAATTTGCGATTAATTTTTTATTCCTGTAAGTGTGAAATATACAGGGTGAATCACAAAGGTGGAATTGATCTGTAATGTAGTTAGTTCAAAGTAGAGAATAAATAAAATTTTGAATAAAAGTTGTGCAAAATTATGCATTCTTATATAATAATGTAAAATTATTTTTAAGCATATTGTGGTTCAGAATATATAAAAAGTGTACCTTAATTTCGTTATTTCATACAAAACACTCTATATTTTATTGCATTTTTAAATTCTTCATATAAATAAATATCAATTTATTAAAGTTAAGTTGGTTTACGTTCCACTGTTCTTGAGTATTTCACATTTTTTGAAACATTTAAAATTTGAGGTATTTGGCGCTATTTTGAGTACATATTTTTAAACTGAAGGCATTCAGCTATTGTACATGTAATATGTGTAATTAAAAAATAAAAATAATTCGGTTCTGATTCAAAAAGTAGCCAAACTTGGCTAATTCCAAAAAATGCAAAATAACTCAAGAACTGTGCGACCTAGACTCACCATAGTTTTATTAAACTGGCATTTATTATTTGTAAGGAAATCAAAAAGTCCTTCATGTAATATAACGTTACATATATATTACACAAAAACTCTCATTCCTTATTTTTGCCCCCTTTAGGGTAAAATTTTTACAAACTTTAAATGTCGTATTTATATCTAATTAAAAGCCTAAAAAATAAGTATCAAGCCTCTAGCTTTATATCTACTTATCTATCTCTGTACCAAATTCTCATTCAAATCGGTTCAGTAGTTTGGGCGTGATTGCGTAACACACAGACAGACAGAGTTACTTTCGCATTTATAATATTATAGATTAATATAGTTTAATTATAGTTTAAAATAGTTTATATAGCTTAGTATTCAGCTTCTTTTACTGATCCAAATAAACAAAACCTCTATAACTTTTTACACTTAATATTTAAATTTTCTGGTCCGTAAGCTTTTTGGACGACGTCATTACATAAAAACTTTCATCGGCTAATTTTATCCCCTTTAGGGTAAAATTTTTACAAATATTGAATGTCGTATTTATTTACATCTAATCAAAAGCCTAAAAAATAAGTTTCTAGCTTCTATGTTTAAAAATTACAGAATTTCGGCACAAACTTTCCTATTTCAACCCCTTACAACCCTTTTTTCGAATGAAAAAGTAGCCTATGTCCTTTCTAAGGCTCTAGACTATCTCTGTACCAACTTTCATTAAAATCGGTTCAGTAAATTTTAGGCGAGATTGTGTAGGCTACAGACAGAGTTACTTTCGCATTTATAATATTCCGCGAATTCATTTTCATCGATTTTCCCATGGGAATAAGATATTTTCCCGCAGTAAAACTAGCCTATGTTTTAATTCAGGGTGTCATCTAACTCCATACCAAATTTTATTAAAATCGCTCCAGCCGTTTAGACGTGAAGAAATAACAAACATACACACTCACACACACAAACTTTCGTCTTTATAATATTATTGTGATTGATTCTGTTTTATGTATGAGTCACCCTGTATATTGTTATGTTTGATTGGAAAGCTAAGTAATTTTTATTTACAAATCGTTTGCTAACTCTGTAGTAGGTAATTTAAATAAATAATTAAATAAGACAGATTTTGTTGCTTATCCTTAAAATGATTCCTTTTTTCGTCACATAATATGAGATTCTTATGAAATTCATCACCTTGCCCACTCTAGTTACGTTAACTGAATTCTGTGATGCCTTCTAAAACTGGCCAAATTATTAATCGTCTTGGTATTGTAATAACCAATTCGTTGAACTTAAAACGTTAAAAAAAAAGGAGTTAATATTAGATATTTCAAAAATAGCAAATACTCCTTTATATCGTTAGTTATTAACCTTTCGGTGATTTAACATCGTAAGATAAACGAACTCTTGTTAGCACTTTTTGTTGCGGCTTTAGGTAAACTTTTGGCATCGAGCCAAATAAGTTCTTCCAAATAAATGATTTAAGTAATGGAAATGGTTGGGCTCGTTTAAAAATTAGAACTCAACCTGTTCACCTGAAAACCGTGAAAAATGATTTAGTTATAAATCTACAATGACGATCTAAAAACAGAATTGAATTATTTTTAGAATTATTAGAATAAGAGTGCCACCACGACAGTTTTAATATTAAATTGAAAATGATGAAAACGTGCATTATGGTTTTGAGATTAGATGCTGAACGAGCCCAGTATTGCTGTAGTATTGTGTTGTTATTACTATTAGTGATCTTCAATAAGATATAATAAATAAATATTCCATATAATAAAGTAATTAAATATGCACTACATATTGTGCTGGTTATTTGTTCATTTAATGTATTTGACACACTCCACTATTACACTTCCACTAATTGGTAAGCACAAATATTCATAATTAAAGCAAATATATCATTAACTGTAAATATAACTAACTGGGCGGACGTTTTGAATGAAGCCAATCATCAGCTGCAAACTCGTTTTAAACCTTCGAGTTAAACATTAACCACGTAATGTTTTTTTTTTGCTGTGGTGAGATTTGTTGTTATATTGAAATAATTTATTTTGTAGATAGTTTGAGTGTTTGTTTAATCGAAATTGATATTGGAAATGTACTTTTGATTTAGAGACAACATATAAAAAGAAAAAAAGTTTTTTTTTCAAAATTTTTAGTATGAATTTGGACATGACCGAAACACTCGAAAAAAATAAGACTTTTGTAGTTAATTAATTAGCTTGTAGTTCTGGTGGTCAATTTACACTGCTCAATTTGGTAGATTTAAAGCTAGAACAACAACAGTTTGTATTAAAATTAAATACAAATCTAAAGTTACTCTAATCACTATGGCGTTAATAAAAATCCATCATTCTGATAAAACCTCAGAAAAGTTATAATCTTAATAAAAATATAAATTTGAAAAAAATTACATTGTATTTAACTGTCGAGGTGTATCTAGGAGGCTAGAAAAATTTTAGATTTTATTTGAGGTCTTGCATAAGATGCATGAGTAGGAGCCCAACCCATTCTTGATCCGCCTTTAAATAATGCTTTACATTTTATCTGTGGCTTCCTTGGATTACTAAAAAGTTATGTTTACAATTCTACATACACAAGGAAAAAAAAAAAGAAACATATTAGATTCTCCAACTTATAAAAATATAAATATTTATACTACGTACTTCCCTTCCTTTTCCCTTATATTCATTTTCCCTCCCCCCCTTTCTACACCTCTTCTTTTTAAAATTTGCTTCAATAGGGTCAGACCACTACCATCCGCATTTATTATCCTTCCAAGTTCCTCCTTCTCATTCTTCCCCGTTACTTCTTCTAATATATGCTCCATCGATTCACTCTTTTCTCCACATACTCTAAACAATCTCTTACCTTCTTCCATCCAAAACTTATTCTCATTACACTCATTCCCCATTCTTAATCTCGCTATTATCTATATACTTTCTCCTTCTCTTAGATATCCTGGCACTTCATCCCCTTGCCATTCTACCCATATAAACTCCCTCATACCTTTCGCGTATCTGGATTCCCAAATTTTTCTCAAATCCTCACCTCTTACTGTTTCATTACATATTTTCCCACCTTCCTACTAACATTCAATCCCTTTTCTCTCCACTCTTTCATTTGTTCTTTACTTATTGACATTTCTGTTAAAGCATTATCCCTTTCCATATTATATTTATTTTTTGTCCCGATCCCCAATACCTTTTTTCTCCATATCTCTTTTCTTCTGTCCCTATGTCCCCTTCTGGTAATTCTCCCAATTTTTTTTCATATTTTACAACCCTTCTTCTTGTATCTTCCACCATTTTCCCACATTTTGTTTCCCTTCTTAAAATGTAGTCTGGGGTACTTCTTTCTAAGCGCAACACCCATTTTATATATCTTTTATAAATATTTCCTACTATTCTAAACTCTTTCCATCCCCATATCTCGACTCCATAAAAGACTAAACTTTTTACCAACGTTTTAAAAAGTACCATCCTTCATTCCCAGTTATTTCTGCACAATTCTTGTCCTATTCCCCATATTCTCCCAGCACTGCATTTGCTTTAGCTACTTGGTTACTTATGTGCACATCGTCTTTGTTGTTTTCTGTAAGCATGTACCCCAAGTAGTTGCATTTTTTAACCCTTTCTATCACCTTCCCCTTCCATCTCAATTCATCTTTATCTTTTCTTTTCCTACCTCTTACTTCACCAAAAAATATTATTTTGGTTTTTTCACCATTCATCTGCAAGCAGTTTTTTTCAAGTATTTTTCCAATTTTTTTTTGATAATTCCCTCAATGCACCCCAATTTGTCGCAATTAGCGCTATATCATCTGCGTACGATATTGTCGATATCTTTTTCCTTCCTATCACTATTCCCCCCTCATTTACTTTACTTATTGTTTCTTCTAAATCACTTATAGAATATGTTAAATATCTGTGTAGGTACTTATCCCGCATCCCTGTCTAACCCCTTTTCCCATCTACATTTCCTTGCTCTCCCTCCTATTTAGGTAAATGTAGCAATATTTACTATTTGTTAACTTTATCAAATTTTATAATTTATCATTGTCCACCCTTTCGCACTATTCCTAAATGGAAGATGACTAAAGGGTCTTCCGCCCTACTTTCCAGCTTTATACTAATATTATACAGTTTGAAGAGCAGTTTGCCAATCACCATTAGTAACTGATATTTCAGTTCTATTTGCTCAAAAGAAATGCTCAAAGGGAAACATACAATAGTAATAATATCAAGTAACTCACACTTACTAATCGTTTTATTGTTAATTAAACTGTGTTACGGTTATTTGTCAATGTGGAATTAACAGACGAGTCAATGGCTAATCCAGTGTCTAATTTACTAACCCAATTTTGGAGATCCACGATGCAGGGTTTATCTCGTTTTCAGAAACAAAACCTGCAGAAGAGCAGCAACACGCGATTTGTCGAATAACATCGGATCTTGTAAATGCAACAGCAAATGCCACTTTGACTAGGAAATTGGAAGGTGTTTGTACATCAGGTACCTTCAACGTGTTGTCTAGCTTAATTAATCGCCCTTAAATCAACATTAACCCAATCAAAACAAATATTTAAGATGATTTAAATGCTGCTAAACTTTCGAGCTTAAATTTTAGACCAATTACTTTTGTGTGGTGTTAAAATTCATTTCTAGATGAACTTCACAAAAGATTAACTATCCTCGAGGAAAACTTAACAAGACAGATAACAAATCTTCAAATTGCTTTGTATGGAGATGGAGTTTCATCCGAAAGGATGCATAAACATCTCAATCTAAAAATGGAAACTGAAACTCGAGACCATGACTACTACATTTACAATAGCCTAAATCCCATGTCCCAGGATCACCGGGTTCAACGATCACAAACGAATTTATATCGTGAAGGGAGTTCGTTAGATAGCAGTAGTTTTGACAGTCAGGACAAGAACGTGAGAGAAATGGAAGCTTCGAAGTTTAATTTAACATTTCAAGACGGTAATATGGGAAAGTCGTTCGTCTACTTCTGGAGAATAGATGAAATTAATGAAACGCTCAATGGCTATGAAAACGTCATCTTTAGTACTTCATTTCACCTTTACGGTACGTTTAAATGAAATCATGATTCATTTCGTGTAAAACCGGAAATATAATTCCTACAATGTTTCACTCATTCATTTATTGACGCTGGACTGCAAAAAGTTGTAATTATTTTCGTATAGAAGGCCTATTTCATGAAACATAAAACCATTGAACGATAGATCGCAAGGGTCGGCGACTATAGGTTGCAAGGCATTAACTAAGTGTAAATAAACACTAGATGGATTCTGTGATTTTGATAATGTCGGCGTATTGCTGCGATTTGATTTAGAGAGTTTTCCAGTGGTGGATTTACCAGCAGGCTGAATAGGCTAGAGCCTAGGGCGGCAGATTTTAGGGGACGGCAAACTTTAGTCAAAAATTTTTTTGTCTTACAGAAATTAAAAAAAATTATTATTTCATACACGGAAAAAAACGAGGCTCAAAAAATCAACAAAAATTACAATATTTTAGTGCTATACAGTATACTGAATACACTAACGTCTGTATATGAAAAATTACTAAACGCTTATTTATAAAATATACTACTGTGATTTTGAATTTTTAAAATATTCCAATAGCGTTTAAGTATTACATTTTAAATTTAGTATTTTTACCTATTTTTTTAATTAATTATCGCCATAATTTTTTCTTTAGGTCCACCCACACTATTCAATTAATGTGTAATATGTTTCACCATTTAAATATATCTATTCGAAGAGAAATGGGATCCGAAAAATATTGCTTAAAAATAACAATAACAAATATTATATAGATATATATGTGGAAAATTAATACTTTTCTATTGATATTTCTGATGATATTAACAACCTGTTTGAGGGTAGAATAAAAATTTGATAAATTTACACGTAAAAAATTGCATATTGTTGCACAGAATTTCATAAATATTAATTATTAATTTCTTAAAATGGTGATAATTAAAAAAAAACAATAATGATAATATTGTAATGAATAAAAGTTGTAAATATCCGTTCAACGAAAGTTCTTTTTAACATTCTTACATTTTTAATCCTTATGAATTCGTATCAATATTTGTTGATTAGTCTTATAAAAATATAATACAATCATAAAGTTGCATTTCATTGCCAAAAAATTGATTGTGAATTAGGGTATAGAATGGCAGGTGTCAGTAGGGGCGGAATTTTGAATAGCCTACGGCGGCAAATGTGTAAATCCGCCACTAGAGGTTTCCCATTTTCTTTTGTACCTAATAGGGACCTACATTTTAATTAATCTTGCGTGCTTTATTTTGCAACAATTCCAAAATATTTTTTACTAACAGATCGATGCTTTTAGGTCACGAATTGTTTATAAAGCTGTTTCCAAACCATTTTGGGACAAAATACATTGCGTTCGAATTGGTTCAAAGCATACCACGAAAACACCGTTTCTCTATACTGAATTTTAAGAATTTTCAAAAAGATTTATCATCACAGATCCTGCTGGACAGGCACAACTATGCTACTACATACAGAGTGTCACACAAGAAAATACTCAACGGAGATTACATTAAAAATGGCAGTCTGTTTGTTAAGCTTACAATTTTTATAGATTATTAACATTAAAGTATAAGAAACTGAAGATTTTGCGAAATTTTTTATTATTAATTTAAATGCAATAAAAGAAACAACTTTTTTATTTATTTACAATAGTCGTCGAGGAATTTGTTTTATTAAAAAAGACAAAGGGGGTGCAATTGCTCATTTGCTCTCATTCTGTATGAAACCTAACCTAACATTATCTTGTCCAATATAAATTGATTAAAACTTATCATGTACTGCAGGTACCTTATACTGTTGTTATAAATATACAAGAATTAAACACGAGGAGTACTTTGACCTCAAATACATCATTTAACATCGGAGAAGTAGAACTCCGCAAATAAATTTCACGTGCAATGTATTGTGCAAATACTTTACATCCACGTAAACCGTAAAATAAATAGTAGGTACTTACTTAATTTCGAAATTGTGATGCAGTCTTGTTTTTGGATACTTAAGTACAGCTTGATTACTCTAACATGAGCTCTAAAGATTTTACAGTCGGCGTAGAAGAAAGAAAGAGAACGCATTCGGAGGAAGAAAGATACAATCAACGCTCGACAAATTACGTCAAATAAATAAACTAGTTATAGTATATTGGCAGCTTTTATATTCTTTAAAATATAATAATTATATAAAATATTTCGACCATTTTTAAACGAATAGTCGGGCGATTTAGTATGCGCCCTGACAAGCATGCAAATGCATCTCTGTGGCTATCGCCAGCAAGGCGTTACCTTTTGCCATTGCGCATCTTAAGAACTAGTAACCCCGGAGACCATCCTAGAGTAATTTTACTGTAAGTACCTACACTGTCGGTACAGTGTCCAGTGTGACATTAGTTGTTGGTGTTATTGCGCACTACACAATGGCCAATTTAGGCGAAGATAAATGAAGACATTACTAAGTAATGTTAGTATGTTAACGTTTCGAAAATAATCTGGATATCTACAATGAAGGATTGTGTATTTTGCAAAGTCTTTTGTTGTCATCGGTAGGTCTACCTGTGGGAACCCTTTGTTCAAACGCTTATGCAGCTCCAATTCTCATAAGAGAACAACGGAAACTTACAAAACCGACATTTATTAGAAACGTAATTGAAAACAAGTAACAAATTACAAGGTCTCCTATTTGTATCTGTTCTTATTCGATACAATTAAGAACATTTTTTTAAGAGTTGTTTCCGGTAGAGAATACAGTTTCAGATACCTATATATTGTGTAATGTGGGAAAAACAAGATTTCCGATTTTCATGAATAAAATAACCCTCAAACTCTGAAATTACAATCCTACAAGCCAAAGGCGATTAAAAATTTACTGGCACTCATAGTTTTAACATTTCCATATGATTTGAAGCATTGGTTCTTAAAGCGGGGGTTACGACCCCTTAGTGACTCTTGATTGGAAACAAGGCAGTCGCAAAGAAATTTCAAAAGAAAAGCTCTTTGTTAAATGTCATGATCCAAATCAAAACTATCGTTCAATTAGATTAATTACAAATTTAAAAAGTAACGTAAAATAAAATTTGAGAAACCTTAATTGCAATTTAGTTCAACACTATTTTGGTCGTTATTTTACCTCTAGAGACGAGTTGGGGGAAGCAAGAAGTCGTGCACTGTTCGAAACTAATGACGTACGTATATACAGAAAATAACCACATAAAATATTCTGGAAAGCCTTAGTCAAAAGTAGACAGAATCGGGCGCAATAGATACATATGGGGGTGAGCCTATAGCTAAGGATAGTTTAGTCAGTAGAATTCTATTAAGACAATATATGGTAACTAAAAGCCAACAGAGATAAAAAATTCATATACTTATCGCCAAGTGGATAACATCTGAATATTTTTCAGGTGGTTCACATCTTTTTTGTTAAATTAATTTTTACTGTAGTTGTAATATTTACTTTTTGAACAGGTACTACATAAAACAGATTCAAGTTTATTCCTATTAGACATAATCAAAGTTTCCCCTAAAAATTTTACCCTTACTTAAAAAGAATTTACCATTAATTCCAATTAAATAATGAATAGTTGTCGCCTATACATGTTGAAACTATATATAAATCACACTAATATTATAAAGGCGAAAGCTTGTGAGTATGTGAGTGTGTATGTTTGTTACTTCTTCACGTCTAAACGGCTGGAGCGATTTTAATAAAATTTGGTATGGAGTTAGCTGACACCCTGGATTAACACGTAGGCTACGTTTTACTAAGGTAAAATATTTCATTCCCATGGTAAAATCGATGAAAATGAATTCGCGGAATATTATAAATGCGAAAGTAACTCTGTCTGTATGCTACACAATCTCGCCTAAAATTTACTGAACCGATTTAAATGAAATTTGGTACAGAGATAGTCTAGAGCCTGAGAAAGGACATAGGCTACTTTTTAATGCGAACAAAGGGTTGTAAGGGGTTGAAATAGGAAAGTTTGTGCGGAAATTCCGTAATTTTTAAAGATAGAAGCTTGAAACTTATTTTTTAGGCTTTTGATTAAATATAAATAAATACGACATTCAATGTTTGTAAAAATTTTACACTAAAGGGGATAAAATTAGGCGATGAAAGTTTTTGTGTAATGACGTCGTCCAAAAAGCTTACGGTCCAGAAAATTAAAATATTAAGTGTAAAAAGTTATAGAGGTTTTGTTTATTTGGATCAGTAAAAGAAGCTGAATACTAAGCTATATGAAATATTTTAAACTATAATTAAACTATATTAATCTATAATATTATAAATGCGAAAGTAACTCTGTCTGTCTGTGTGTTACGCAATCACGCTCAAACTACTGAACCGATTTAAATGAGAATTTGGTACAGAGATAGATAAGTAGATATAAAGCTAGAGGCTTTAAACTTATTTTTTAGGCTTTTGATTAGATATAAATACGACATTTAAAGTTTGTAAAAATTTTACCCTAAAGGGGGCAAAAATCTTAATCTTGGACTTAGTTTTGTTCTTGGGTTAGCACATTTAATATTGGTTCTAATTTTTCAATAGTACGTCTCGGCTTTAGTCTTTAGTTTTGTGTGAAACCGATCCTTGTTTTTACATTATTTATCTTAATAATTTAGAAAAAAGGAAATATTAATAAAAATGTGTTCTTGATATTGGTGTTTGTCTTGAAAACAATGTAGGTACCTATAATCAATATGAAGTCAATTTTTATTCGTCACTGTCCTTTTTACCTTGTGCTATCTGTACTTCATTGTGTATTGTAATGTACCACTTCTTTAGGATTTTTTCTTATATTCAGTCTTCTAGTTCTTTTCTTTTCATTTATTTCTATATTACATTTTTGTACTTTTGTTGCTTAATCCAAAATTGCCAACAATCTACATAAGTTTATATAAGAATTTAATATGAGTTGCTTAAATCTGATTTAGTCCCAGTTAATGTAGATGATTTATTTAAAGAGTATTGTTTACTGTAATTTTCCTTTGAACATGGTGGAAAAAGCTCGCAATTTCTTCAAAGGTACATATATTTTCGCATAATGAATCTTGTCACGTGTATGGGTTTATGCGGAAGATGAGGAAAGATGTTGAAAATTACCGCAAGCAGGTACATTTCCGTGACATGCAGGACATTTTTCATTCTTAGTAAAGTAAAAGTTTATTTACTTACCTACTCACCAATTAGTCGAATTAAATGTACTGTTGATGTGATAAGATTGTGATAAGAAATATTGCTATGCTTTCTTACTCTAAAAGTGTAATTAGTGCTTAGGTAGGCAATTATAACTTCCACAAAGAAAATAAATCCAAATTTGCTTGTGGTAGCTTACAATTAATGCTTATGTAGATTTCTTTAACAATTTGCAAGAAAATCAAAAGAAATTTTGACCAAATCCAAAGTTAATGCGAACTTCGAACTTTAAAAAAATGTTTTGCTCAATATCTGCTCAAAGGATTATTTGTTTCCTTAATTAGTAGACAGGACGAAAATCTAGTTGGGGTATAAACCCATAAAAGACTAGGTACTAACTATTAACCCAACCTGACCTAACCTAATATGGAGGCAATTTATTTAGATAACCTCAGGATTATTTCTCGAATATTACTTAGAAGGTTTTGAAATTTAATATTTTTGTTTAAAACTCAATATTATTCAGTAAATAAGTGAAGATATTTTCGCCAACTGCACTTGAAAAGCTGCCTTTAGGGGTTGTCACTGAAAAGTACTTATTTAGGTATATCTGAAACAACACGAAAAAACGACTCAGTATTCATTATTAATTTTTTTTTAATATTTTATTGCTGTAAGTAAAGTAAAGTGCAAATTTATATACAAATAACCGCAATTTAGTTCGTTGACGCTGCTAGAATTAAAATGATGAAAATCGTCAGCAGCGTCAGCAGCGAATAGGTACGTATACTTATTATAGTTAAATAGTCTTGGAGGAGAACAATGGTAACAATGAAATTGTGGGAACTAGCTCCATCAAATCGCGTAAAGTATTTTCATATGTTTCACTCACTTTCACTAGGTACGTCCTTTTTTTACGTTCGCTTAAATAATATTTTACTACAATGTATTTTTACGTACATACATATGTACGATACGACTTGTGTATGTTAGTAATGTTGTTCAGTGGTGGTGTAATGTACAGAGGTAGTGGTGCGGAAGCTTGGCACGTGTGGGGTTTTCAATGTCACTCTTGGACACCTCCCTCTGGCTTTCAGCACCTCCTGAAGACTATCACCGATAGCTATATAGGATACCGCGAATTTCTACGGTTTCTTAGTGTTTCTTGTGTTTGGGTGGTTATGGTGCCTTAGTGGAAAGATGGATATTGTCATAAGAAAGGTGAGAAGGTCAACATTATACAGTATACAATATACAATCAACTTAATTTCTTAATATAAAAAGTATAAAAATTAACTGGAATAAAGCAAAGTATGAATAAGGATGATGGTGTAACTAGATATCAAAGATTGTTTGAAATTTTAAACAGGACAATTTAGATCAGGGGCTGGGAGAGGTTGAATGTTAAAAATATGAGGAACAATTAATTGCCAAAGTAGTAAGAGAACCAATGTTGCAAATTGAATCGACGAGGCTTTAATTTCTTGTAACTCCATAATAATGAAAAAAACACACACGTTTAAGGTACAAAACTTTATTGTATATATATATTATTCTTCCACCTGAAGAAGCCGCTGTGTCGGCGAAATAATTATTGTGGTTTTACAAAAAAGTTTTGTAACTTAAACGTGTGTGTTTTTTTCAATGTTGCAAAGATAATTTTATGTTGCGTTTTTATAATTCCCTTAATGCAAATTGGTTGTGAGATGAAGCTATGACTATTTTTAACAGCAATAGGCAAATTTATGATATCAGATGTTGCTTTAAATAAGTGTGACTGAGAAAAAGAAATGTTTGTGCAGTAGAAAAATACCCCAAAATGTTAATTTCACCATAATTACCCATAGAGTGCTGTTAATACTAAGTTTTTCAAAGGTATTTTTTTTTCTTTTTGGAATTTAGTTGTTATTTATTTATATACATCAAACTAGGAAGTGTTAATTAGTCCCTAAGTCAATAAAAAATTGTAGTTAAATAGATAGTATCCACGAAAACATCATCAAATTGTTTGTTTCACCAATTACAATAAAAGATGATAATTTTGCTAATAACAATTCCAGAATCTGAATGTCCCTTAAAAGGTTATTTTTAATGTCATTGTAATTAATATTAATTTCGTTTACTTAAAGTTAGTCAGTCTATTTATTATTCCTTATCGATATAATGAGATTTAAAAAGAATTTGAGGGATAAAATCGTCTGGCAACATAAATTTTCTTCTTATTTAAGCCCACCATATATCATTTTTATTGGAAAAAACTGTTTTTGATGTTTTCCACACTAAGTCCCTCCCAGCTCATAGTCTAATTTGTTAAAAAAAAAATAAGTGATAATCAAGATTTTGGGGAATTGATACTTTTTACAATTATAATCAATTAATTAAATAATTTGGATTAAACATTTAATAATTAAAATAAACCTATTATATAACCTATTGCGTCTGAAATATCATTTCAACCACATTTTTATGTAATCTTTCGTCAAAATGGTAACATTGGTATAGTGCTCCTGCAAAAGAAAATTTATTGATCTTGCTTTATCTCGTCTTGAAAATGAAGAATAAGATTTAATTCAATATTAAGATAATCAAGTTGACAAACTTATTTATTTACTAAAAATTTATCGTCTCTCGAATGATGACGACTTTAAAAACTACCATTGTTTTATCGACGGACGGTTTGGCATGAGGATCTTTTCAAATGTTACTTTTGCTTTTAAGTGAATAAATTTTTATTTTTGAGAATTGTAATGAGATATTAATTTGGATATTGAGACTCTTTATAACTCCATTTAATTAATTATGTATTTATTATAACACAATACCAAACAGAACATTCAGACAGTTACAAAATTGTTTTGCTGCACATTGGATTCTTTAGGTGAAACAATAATTGAAAACGCAAGTGGATAAAAGTGTAGTGTAACAATTTTTAGGAAATGGTGTTTCTTGTTCAAATGTGGTATATTTTTATGTTTTGGTATTTTTTTCGTAAATTTGAATAGATAGATGAGATATCGCAACACCCCATTTTAATAGACAAAGTTGTCATGTTATGAGGATAATATTTTATTGGACGTTAAAGATTAATAATAGATAAGTAGCTCAAAGAGTTCCAATATTGAATCTTTGAAGTCAATTTACCTCAAATAATTAATTTTTGTACATGACACCTTCACCTCATCCGCTTGTGTTTTCAATTATTCTTATATATAAAGATCATTTTTTAAATTCCGATATTGGACTTGAGATATTTAGATATCAAAACATCTTAGAGCAAGATCATGTAGGTACATCAAATATTATTCAATTTCTCATTATTTATCGATAATATTATTTTCCGTTCCAATATATGTCACTTCACGGGCATGATAACATTTGATTTCGATTTAATTCAAATACATTTTGGTCGATATCAGCAGCAACTGTTGTAAACGTGTAAGTTGTTAAGCCATATTATTAGTCCGCCGTTGACATTTCGGGACGTGGTAAATTGAATAGTCCCGGAAATAGCTTCGTCCCAATAGTTTATTTAGTTGGAATATACCTACAGAAGTATGAATTTCGGTTTCTGTTATAATTAGCAGGAGCAATCCGATTTAATCGTGGTTGACAAGTCATTTCCTCTCACGAATGAGTTTCGCAACGGGAATCTATTTAATTACATGTTTCGTCAAATTGGGGCACTTAATTCAATTGAAACGGCTCGATAATACAACCTGAATACAACTTATTATGATGAACATTTCGTCGTCAATATTTATTTAGAGGATAATAAAATAATGCTTTGGTAATTTTTTTCTAAGGTACCGTTGAGAAACTTTCTGGAAAGACTATTATGCCATGTTTGTGTGTATCCACTGCCCTTGTCTTTTACAATTTACCTACTTGGCAATTATTTTGGGCAATTTAACACTAATCGTCAAAACTTGAATGCGTTAAATTAAGAAAGAGACCAGTTATTTTAATTGCATCAAAACACTAACAATAATAATTATTCTAGTCTGTTGCAATTCATATGAACAATGTTTGCATGTTTCAAGCCTCTTGGCGTCTGACGTGACACTTTTTTAGAAATTACGAAAAAAGTTGTAACAGTAACTCCTGTATTTGATCATATAATTATTATTCTAAAAATATCCTAAAGGAATAAAATTTACGTAGTCAAAAATTATGATCTCACTAATAATTCACTATAACTCTGAAACCTACCCAACTGCTCCAACAGACAAAGTGGCAATCTTAACTGATAAAAATAAAATTAATATTATTACAGAAGCAATGGTTTATCAGCATTATGATATTTTACTGGAGCTTGAGTTCGGTCTTTAGTGAAGAGAACTCACAAACAGAAAAAGACCTCACTGAGGCAGAATCAAGCCGGAGCAAATTAGAAATAGTAAAACAAATAAAAAAAATTAATGACGACGGCTCTTACACGATAGGATACGAAGCAGACGATGGTTCCTTTAAAATAGAAAGCAGGGATGTTCTCGGGAATATCAAGGGAACGTACGGTTTCGTTGACGAGAATGGGGAAATCAAAAGGGTAACATACAGCACCAAAAATGATTCGGATACAAAATACACAGCACCAACAGTTGTACAAAGAATTCCTAAAACCAATCGAACATACGCATCCCTCTTAAGAAAACAGGAGAAGCAACAGCCAGTCACAACAACCCCTTCTGTCATCCAAAGCATACCACGAAGGAGATTTGTCTTTCCCACGCAAAGTTCCACCACATCCCCAAAGCCAACAACAACAATACCTTTAAAAGAAGTGAACGTTGTATATGCCCATTCAATCAGTAAAGACCAAGAGACAAAACTTGAAAGACAACTTTCTAAACCATCAGCAATGGAAGAAGTTCCTTCGACAGAAACAACTCTCCAAAAGCATACATTAGAAACGTCTTTAAGTGAAGCTGATTCCACAATAAAACCGGTTACTGAAGAACCGGAAGTACATGGAAACAGTCTGAGGAGACAACTGTTTCAAGAGAGGAGGCCTGAATTCGATGCTAGGCAATTGACGATACAACAAAGCACTGATTTATCTGATATTTACACTGGATCAAAAACAACCGGAACTCCACGACCTCCTCTGTTCACAACTACAGCAAGATCTAGATCAGTCCCAATCCTATCAACCACTGCACGTGCACTGAACGCCACTCCATTTGTAATCAAGCAGGCTCAAACTACTTCCTCTACTAGGAATCAGTTTGTCATACCGGAATACCCTCAAGAACAAACCACCACAGAATCTACAAGCAGCAACGAAGAATTTAGGACTCAGGTACCTGTCCAAGGACTCCCAACTCCTCCCTATCTTCGTTCCCACCAAAGACTAGCTGCTATTCAGCATCCCTCCAATGGTGAACTCATCTTGGTACCTGCTGGTCATCCACTGCTATCCCAATACACAAATAATAATGACAATAACAGACCAAGTGGGTTTATCAGTCCTAGTGAAGAACGAAGTGCTAATCAAAACCATTATCGGACTCACAATCAAAACGTTCAGATACTTCAAGGATCGCCAGTGCTAAGAGCAATTCCAATTGAAGATAACAGTATTACAAATGAACCTAATGTAATCTATGGCACATTAATTCCTGTGAATCATCGAGCTCCGCCCCTACGTGTCACTCACGCCGAACACGAACTCCAGAGGCAAATAGATGAAATAGAACCTCCAGTTAGTGTTAACGACTTCCAAAAAATCTTGGACCAATTGATTATACGCCAAAAGAAATTGGAAATGGTTAATTCGCTTGTAAGTTCTCACATACAGGATCCACTGATGCGAAGTTCGATGATCCTTATACCCCAGAGGGTTCCATTCCAGCCCGTTCCTTACAGACAACGGGAATACAATCCGAATATTCCAGTTCGAACTGATCAGACTTATTCACAAAGTAAGAGGATGGTAGTTGATAGAGATGGGACCGATGAAAAATTTCTTCCACCTCTAGTTAGGGAGATGCTTTTGCTGAAAATGTTGAAGCTGGCCATTAATCCCTATTTGCCTCTGGAGACGGACACTGAAGCACAATATAGCGTAACGTCGAACCCGGCGATAATAAAAACTGGGGGTCAAAGGAATGTGGAGATTTTGGGAGAGGAAGTTGATGAAGCAGATGATTCAAGAACTTATAGAAGAAATAGACGATCTGTCCTTTACTAGATTTTTACTATCAATTCAGTTGCTCGCCAAAGAACTATGTATTTCTAAATCAATGTTTGCTCATGAACTCCATTCGTAAAGTTTATAATCAAAGAGTTTGATAAAGTATATGTTCAATAATAAATGTATTAAAAGATAAACAAAAAGAAAATAAGTACTAATACTGAGTACGTCTTTGTAAATATTTATTGTTTTTACTTTAAGTAAATAAAGTCCATGTTAAAGTTTTATTTTGTATTTTGAAATAAATAAATATTTTGCATTGTGGCCTATTATTGTATTTCCACTGAAGATGAAAATAATTATGTTTTGGATAATGTATTCTTTAACGTTTCAGCACTTTCTGATGTCCTTCTAACGAAAATCCTTTGTAAAAGTTTTTAAGTTTGATTAACATTATTCACCATGGCTGGATTTCATTCATCGGAGAAATTTCTGAAGATGCACACCACCTTATATTTTTTCTACACTCCCTACTGTGATTTGTTAACTTCTCCAGAAATCCTTCCTTAAGTGGGTCAGCCCATTTGATGTTTCGTTAATTCAATCTACCACTGACATCTTCAGAAGTTCTTTTAGAAAGAAGTGTTTGTTAGATGAATTCCATTCATCAAAGGAATTTCTGAAGATGCAGACTATGCTTCAGGATTACGACTTTCAAATCTTAAAAGCCTTAACGTCTTTTGTCATTCTTTGTTTAGTAATTACATTTTTTGTAAGTAAATTTTGTAAATATCAAGTTATTTTTCTTGTAAACGTAACTAAATGATTCACTTTGTAACAAAAGCTTTTCCTTACTGTATTCATATGGTATGTATATACATAACGTTCATTGTTAATAACTCTGCCAGCATTAGCACACAATAATTTCATTGTTGCTTGTGGGATAATGTGCAACAAAAAAATATTAATTTTCATTTTGTGCAACTTTAAATTCCTGAGACGATTACACAACACGGCCAACTGTTGCCAAATAATTAAGTGACTGGAGGGTTTTCTATGAATTAACATTTCACATGTGGCTTTTTATTCCCTTGGTCACACTTAACAAAGCTATCATTGAAACAGTAATATTAAGTAGATACTATATGTATTTCTCACGCTAGGAAATTTTAAACTGGGACTTTATTCGTCTTTGTTTGTGTTGCAATTTCTTTGCCCGCTATATGTGTTCATATAATGCATAATTACTGTTATTGCCACTGTTTCGAATGTATGTACCTATGTGCAAATGAAATAAAATGTTATTATACTACTTTATATTTAATTAAAGGGTTTTATTACAGATGCTAATTAGAAGCTACAATACCATAATTAATTAAAGGATTTAAAGAGTTGTTGTGCCACTTTATTTCTAAAAAATTAATTAGTCATTGAACGTTGTGATGAGAGATGAGACAATTGGTCAAGGTTTTCGTTCGGCATATTTAGTTCTATACGTTGGACTTGTCTGTTGGAAATATATAATGCTAGCTATGCACGCGACTTCGGCAGCATTTAAAATTTTTTTCTTCTATATTTTTATTTTCTGGGCCGTAAGCCTTTTTGCCGACGTCATTACACAAAAACTTTCATTCCTTATTTTAGCCCCCATTAGGGTAAAATTTTTACAAACTTTAAATGTCGTATTTATTTCTAATCAAAAGTCTAAAAAATAAGTTTCAAGCCTCTAGCTTTATATATAATACTTATCTATCTCTGTACCGAATTCTCATTTAAATCGGTTCAGTAGTTTGGGCGTGATTGCGTAACACACAGACAGACAGAGTTACTTTCGCATTTATAATATACAATAGATTAATATAGTTTAATTATAGTTTAAAATATTTTATATAGTTTAGTATTCAACTACTTCTATTGATCCAAATAAACAAATCCTCTATAACTTTTTACACTTAATATTTTAATTTTCTGGGCCGTAAGCTTTTTGGACGACGTCATTACACAAAAACTTTCATCCCCTTTACTGTTAAATTTTTACAAACATTGAATGTCGTATTTTTTTATATCTATTCAAAGGCCTAAAAAATAAGTCTCAAGCTTCTATATTTAAAAATTACGAAATTTCCGCACAAACTTTCCTATTTCAACCCCTTACCACCCTTTTTTCGCATTAAAAAGTAGCCTATGTCCTTTCTCAGGCTCTAAACTATCTCTGTACCAAATTTCATTTAAATCGGTTCAGTAAATTATAGGCAAAATTGTGTAGTATCCAGACAGAGTTACTTTCGCATTTATAATATTCCG
The DNA here is from genome assembly GCA_029378335.1 of Agrilus mali. Classification (NCBI taxonomy): domain Eukaryota; kingdom Metazoa; phylum Arthropoda; class Insecta; order Coleoptera; family Buprestidae; genus Agrilus; species Agrilus mali. The sequence continues at coordinate 7,390,171 of CM055663.1, read as the reverse complement.
CGAATCCATTTTTATCGATTTTCCCATGGGAATAAGATATTAATCCAGGGTGTCAGCTAACTCCATACCAAATTTTATTAAAATCGCTCCAGCCGTTTAGACGTGAAGAAGTAACAAACATACACACTCACACAGTCACACACTCACAAACTTTTGTCTTTATAATATTAGTGTGATTCATTGATCTTGGACTTTAATTGGTATATTCACTCTGGGCCGTCCGTGGTCTTCCTTTTTGACAGTAGAGCACACTTAATTTTAGTTTTGGCTAGGCATATTTAGTCTGTATTTTGGTCTTATTTTTAAGTATTATATCTCGAATTTGGTCTTAGTATTGCACGTTTAGTCTTGGTTTTGATCAGGCATATTTAGTCTATATGATGGTCTTACTTTTTACTTTTATATCTCGAATATGGTCTTAGAATGCATATTCAGTCTTGGTTTTAGTAATGTGTATTTAATCTTAATGACGGACTCATTTTTTAACAGTACCCTACATGGTTTTAATTTGACACATTTAATTTTGGTCTTGGTAATAATTTGTTAGAATGGGCCTTGGTTTTAATCTTGGTCTAGAATATTTGGTTTTAATTTTAGTCAGGCATATTCAGTCTTAATGTTAGTTTTACTTTTTAACGATATATCTAAGTCTTCATTTTAATCAACGGCATTTACTCTTGCTCTTGGTCATGATTTTCTACAGCACGTCTTGGTCTTGGTCTTGTTTTTTGACAGTACGTTTTGGTCTTGGTCAGTCCAGCTGCAAATAAATCTTTGGAAATTGATAAGATAAGATCATTACGAATTAACTGTTTAACAATTATTTAAGGAAAAGAAATTAAAATTTGTGAGCACACGTGAGTCATTAGATTTATTAACTTTATTAGAAACATTAGTAGATAATATACAATAAATTATAAAATATGCTTTATACTTAAAATTAGAATTAATGTCAGTTGTTTCACCTATTCGTCGGCTTACAAACTTGTTTGTATCATACCATATTTTCTACTATTTCAGTCATAAAAAATTTAATAATATGAATATAACATAGAAATATAAATATGTTGGTGTCAATAAAATTCTGTTTAATTGCTTGGTATCAGTTAAGAATATTTTTTATATTGTAAGTTTTACTTTTCTTTTCACTTCTAAGCTAAGATGTTTATTCTAATACGGATTCAAACTGGGGTTCTTGTTCTTCTTCGAATTCAGGAGGAATGTCTCCTGGAGCGTTCCAGTCTTGGACAGACCCGCTTCCTATGCCCATGAAAACTGTTGCAGTTATTAGTAAAACTGCTGATGATATGCCGAAAAGAAGGCGCCACCAACCAGCAATCTAAAATTTGTCTATGAAAAGTACTGCAACATCGTACCAGTAATAACATCAGAAAAATTAAAAGCATTCCTAAAATTTTTTTGTGGAAAACTTTAACCCATGGATTTTCTTTTTTTATCAAGCAATGATGGGTCAAGTTAATTAATTATTTATAATAAGTGATATAAACTAATGAATGTGGGAAATCTATGGCTTCTTTAAATACAATGGTATTTTATTGAAAATTTAGGACATACATCCACATTTTATAGTTTATCATTGGCAATCTTATATCATTTAAAGATTTTTTTGATTAAGTAATATGTTTTGGATGATCTGCTCGCATTGGCATACAATAATTATTAATGGTTCCCTTACCATTAATTTTTATTTTGGACTAAATAAGGTATATCCATAGTTGTTCAACATGATAATCGGTGCATACCTAATAAAAGAACTCATGCAATAATTGTTTTGAACTTACTGATCCATGGAGACCTTCGGAAACTGCATAATTGGCCGCTAACAGTCCAGCAGCACCAATTGTTTGGCATAGGCCAAATACAGTTCCTAAAAGTAATTTCTGTTTTATAAAATGCATATTTTTTTATAAAGCAAATTTTTCTGTGGTTCTCCTTTTATCCAAGTAAATCTATGCTAGTAATTAAGTCTTAAATAATTTTGACGGAAGTTACTAACAATTTTTAAAAAATTTTTACAAAAAAAGTCAGGTGGGATAATTATAAACGATTTTGGAAGTTAGACTTTTGAAGCTCGATGTATCTCAGATGAAGATTAAATTTGGGCGATTATATGATTAATTTAGGTGCTTGTTTGGTTTTAAGTGAATTTCCGTTGTTAAATATGAAAATTCGGATTTTTTTGCAAAAATCTTAAGTTTACAATTACCCCTTCATTTATTAACGCAGTCGAAAACTTAGGAGTAAATGTGAATAATCATCTTGTTTGTACTGACTTTATAAAGGTTTTTAATAGGGCAAAAGTGAATAATTCGCTTTCAAATGTGAATTCTAATGAAAATTATATTTATAAAGCCATGTCCACAATTATCCCAAAAATTATATATTATATAGAAATATTTTCACTGTTTAACATAAAATATTGCAACACTCTTCCTCTGCTGTTTAGCGCGCTAAAGCATCGAACCGTCAAAAGTCAACCCCCTCGTGTCTATAATTCCCATTAGTTGGAATAATCCTAAGAGTCCTATTTCATCGAAATAAATAGTCAGTTTACAATTACCCTGATTTTACAAATACTCCACCTGATCCTATCTAAAAAGAAGTGAATTCTTAAGTTCATATTTCTGACCTAAAACTTCTTTATTCTATCGATTAATATTATAACAGCTTTGAAGTTTGAAGTACAGTACATCGATGACAAAAGAAAGGAATGTAGACCTTGTTCAAACTTTGTTAATGTAAAACTCTCAGAAGCAAAGCAGGTTAATTCTCCTGGCTTTCATATTAATTGGATGTTCGCTAGCCACTTGTTAAAACATAAATACATATTTAAATCAATGATTAATTAAAACGCGCCAATGTATTACAAAAACTTTCGACCTGTCGTGCATTCGGATATTTCTTAAGAACATCATTACATGCAATTTGCAATATTTATATTTCTGTTTGCTTAAAGAATGTCATAAAATTTCCATTAGATGATAATAATCGAAAATATGCACGAATTACAATTAAATTTAGAATTAATTATACAAGATAATTTGCCCTATATGAAAATAAGTAGTCTGCACGTTAAGAATCTGCAGGTTACCGTGTCTTCCAGACGATTTTTAGTGTGTTATTAATTGTTAATTGTTACTGTTATTTGTCCATTGTAACTTGTTACTTTCTTATGAAAAAATCAGTGGAGTTGAATCATATTTAAAACTTCAAAAACCTTTGATTGAAAGGCAATACAATACAATACAGTTGTAGTTTTAGCAATTAATTATTTTATTAACTCATAAATAATAAATTCTTTACTGAATTATTGATGATCAAACTACGATAGATAAGGACGTTGTTTGCATGTAGTCAGGTTAACACATCCACGATAATTTTTTTGCTAGGTTTTTTGTATCAGATGTTGTTCATACTTAACAGAATGGAATGGGGATAAAGCTGACCTCTCTCAATATTATTAATGTCATGACCTGGGCTTATACTGTGTGGAATGCTACAAAACAATGTTTTTGTGTACCTGTTATCTCTACTTCTCTGTTAAAAATAGAAAAATTAACGCCTTGTCAATGGGTAGGTACTGTTTTCAATATTTGAAAATATTTCCAAGTAAAAATAAAACTGATATAAAAAGGCTGTTAAAGCTGCTACAGGAGTATTTTTATCTATTACTTTTACATACTATCTAATAAGAACTTAAAGAGTTTATGACACTCCTTAATTAATACCAACCGAAATGTAATTAATAATTACATAATTACTAATTACTAGCTATGCCCGCGACTTCGTTCGCGTGGAATAGTGACTTTCGGCAGCATTTAAAATTTTTTTCTTCTATATTTTTATTTTCTGGGCCGTAAGCCTTTTTGCCGACGTCATTACACAATACACAAAAACTTTCATTCCTTATTTTTGCCCCCTTTCGGGTAAAATTTTTACAAACTTTAAATGTCGTATTTATATCTAATCAAAACCCTAAAACATAAGTTTCAATCCTCTAGCTTTATATCTACTTATCTATCTCTGTACCAAATTCTCATTTAAATCGGTTCAGTAGTTTGGGCGTGATTGCGTAACACACAGACAGACAGAGTTACTTTCGCATTTATAATATTATAGATTAATATAGTTTAATTATAGTTTAAAATAGTTTATATAGCTTAGTATTCAACTACATTTATTGATCCAAATAAACAAAACCTCTATAACTTCTTACACTTAATATTTTAATTTTCTGGGCCGTAAGCTTTTTGGACGACGTCATTACACAAAAACATTCGTCGGCTAAATTTTATCCCCTTTTGGGTAAAATTTTTACAAACATTGAATGTCGTATTTATTTATATCTAATCAAAAGCCTAAAAAAATCTTTAAAAATTGCGGAATTCCCGCCCAAACTTTCCTATTTGAATCCCTTACAGCCCTTTTTTCGCATTAAAAAGCAGCTTATGTCTTTTCTCAGACTCTAGACTATTTCTGTACCAAATTTTATTTAAATCGGTATAGTAAATTTTAGGCGAGAATGTGTAGCATACAGACAGAGTTACTTTCGCATTTATAATATTCCGCGAATTCATTTTCATCGATTTGCCCATGGGAATGAAATATTTTACCGCAGTAAAACGTAGTCTCTGTGTTAATCCAGGGTGTCAGCTAACTCCATACCAAATTTTATTAAAATCGCTCCAGGCGTTTAGACGTGAAGAAGTAACAAACATACACACTCACAAACTTTTGCCTTTATAATGTTAGTGTGATATATACCTACGGTAACAAATTAATATCAAAAATAAAAACAATGTTATTCCTATTAAATATTCAAAACTACGACAAAGAGTCTGGATACAAGATACTTCCGAATTTCGAGAAAAATAACAGAATATTCTTTAATACATATGTGGGTTGTATTTATTTACCTATTTAAATACCTATATAAAAATGTATGTTTCATTGAGTACCCAACGAACATTCGATTACTACGAAGATTTAAATGTACGTCACTGCATGTATGCAAAACCATGAATAAATCCTTGGGCTCCAAGACCAAGACCCAGAAAATTTTTCAATCAACAACGTTTGAACAGAGTCTGCCTACCTGCAAAGTTTGGGGCGATGTCAGCTGCACTGGCATAAGCCCCAGCAGGAGTGGCACCAGTTAATGCCAAGGCAGCTGTATACAAGGCTGCTGGTGCTGCAGGATCACACCCTGTATATCCGAGTACGAACATGCACGCCGCTGGTAAAAAATGTGCTGAGAAAAATAGTTTTTGGTTGTTAGAAGTTTATAGCAACTTAATATCAATCTTTATGGACTTTGTGAAGTGTGAAGTTGCTTAAAATCCAAGTTTTATAGATTTTTTTGAAAATATGATTAATTATTAGCATCTTCACTACTTGTCAAAACCATTTGAGATTGTTATGAGAAAAAAAATTGTTGACAATACATAATTCAAATTCTAAATTTTATGTTAGCTCAACTATTTTTTAATGTTCCTCTATAAACGTATACCTTCAACTACCCCTTTACATACCTACAAATATCAGAATAACTATTTAAAAAAGATACTTTAAAATCTTTAACGTCAGTTGAATTTTACTGATGCAAGTGAAATGATCTTCAGTATTATAATTATTCTACTCACAAATGTAAACGAATAATTTTCTACAAGAAGTTGTGGACAACAATCCTGATTCCCTGACGTGATCGACCACTATCCCGAAGGTGAGTGCAGCAAAGAAGTGACCAATATGAGGTAGCGACGCCAAAACGTCATCCTATAAATCAAATATCATTAAATTAATAAAGAAAGCATTATTACCATAAAGTTTAAAAGGAAAATCATACAAGTTCAATAGAAAATCCATAAACCAGTTTGAGATATTTTGTCACTCCCAACATTAAAGTGGCGTCTGCCCATTGACTTCCTACGACTGCTATACCACAAGCCCATGCTGGTTTCGACATTAAAAGTCTTCTCCAGGGCAAAGTCTTATGTTCCTGTTGAAACAACAAATTAATATTGGATTGAACTGTTCCTTAAAAGTAATTATATCGAAACACAGTATTCTAAACTTGAAACTTATGTTGGGTTGTTGATACAAGACCATGAGCTTTCATGGCCAAAATCCTTAGTAGAAGTAAGATTCAACTTCATGATCTATGATCCAAATGAAACTTACGTTTTATTAACAACAGTGGCTGACATCTTCAGTAGAAGACTACCCTCTACCTGAAGAAGTCATAGTGTGGTGGTGAAGTGACCATAGTGGTCTACATAAAATAGTTGTAACTATAACTATGACTTTTATTTCCTACCAGAACATCCTGGTACTGAAGATATCAGCCACAGTTGCCCATGAAACGTTTAGAGTAAGTGATGGTTTGTTCGTTTGGACCATGATCCAGCAGCCTGAATCTTAATTTTACCATGGATTCTGACCATGAAAGCCTATTGTTTTACATCTCCAAGAAATGTTCAACATAAAATTCAAAAATAACGAAAACAGTGACCATTCGGGAAAAACGTACGTCTCGTATGGGTCTGTTGGGATGTAGAGACTCTTCCACAAATCGCCACCACAAGAAATACCATATAGCAGCTATCATGGCTATGAAATAACTCAAACAATCCCTTCCGAGATATTTAACAAGGGGTGTTCCAACGATCCCAACAACAGCATATCCTAAATTAACAGCTAAATAATAAAAAAAAAACAAATTACTTTGGGCTTTTGAGAATCTACAATTGTTACTTAGAGGAATAAATTTGTTGATACCTGTATACGTTGATACAAAAGCACTAATACGTTTTGGCTTGAACCATGTGACTGCTAAAACGTGAGCTCCGGGCCACGCTGCACCCTAAGCAAAAATATTTTAAGCAAGAACAGCAAATAATTATAAGTAAATAAATAATTATTGAACATGGCGATGTTGTATTCATTTTCATAATTAATGAATTAATTAATAATAATTCTTGCAATCTAATAAAATAAGTAAAAGAGGGCAGAGAGAGGCAGACGTTCTCCTTACTCTCTACTTTCTTTACTTTTTTATTTTACCCTTAATAAGAAGTTGTACCTCCTTTTGGATCGTCACTTCTATCAGGATTTCATAAAACAGGCTCGGTATACATACATTATGTGTAAACGTAAACTTGAAACTTACCATGAACATTCCTTGGGCAATCCGTACTGCCACGTGATACGGAGTTAGCCAGGCGGCGGGAACCATAACCGCTAAGGCCCCTGCACCCAACACACCCACCCCGTAGAGTCTCTCGGCACCCACGCGTGCTGCTATCCTACTTGCAGCAAGTGGTGACGCAAAAGTTCCCCACATAAATGCTTCCCGCAGGACCGATTCCGTTTCGTCGGTTCTTGTCATTGGAATCTGAGCGTGCAAAGAGAATTCGACTAATATATAATTTATGTTACTTTTTGCATATTTATTTTTGTACATATGGTATATGCATTACATTCATAATAATGCATACATATAAAATCTACCAAGTATCTCATTTGTATTTCCTTTGAATTCATATACCTACCTTAGGTCAGTGGCGGATTTACCAGGGCGGCAGATTTTAGGAGGCGGCAAACTTTGCTCAAAAACTTTTTTGTCTTACAGAAATTAAAAAAAATTATTATCTTATACACGGAAAAAAACGAGGCTTAAAAAATAACAAAAATTACAATTTTTTAGTGCTATAAAGTAAACTGAATACACTAACGTCTGTATATGAAAAATTACTAAACGCTTATTTATAAAATATACTATTGTGATTTTGAATTTTTAAAATATTCCAATAGCGTTTAAGTATTACATTTTAAATTTAGTATTTTTACCTATTTTTTAAATTAATTATTGCCATAATTTTTTCTTTAGGTCCACCCACACTTTTCAATTAATGTGTAATGTTTCACCATTTAAATATATCTATTCGAACAGAAGTGGGATCCGAAAAAAAATTGCTTAAAAATAACAATAACAAATATTATATATCGTAGATATATCTGTGGAAAATTAATACTTTTCTATTGATATTTCTGATGATATTAACAACCTGTTTGAGTGTAGAATAAAAATTTAATAAATTTACACGTAAAAAATTGCATATTGTTGCACAGAATTTCATAAATATTATACATTTCTTAGAATGATGATAATAAAAAAAAAAACAATAATGATAATATTGTAATGAATAAAAGCTGTAAATATCCATTCAACGAAAGTTCTTTTTAACATTCTTACATTTTTAATCCTAATGAATTCGTATCAATATTTGTTGATTAGTCTTATAAAAATATAATACAATCATAAAGTTGCAATATCATTGACAAAAAATTGATTGTGAATTAGGGTATAGAATTGCAGGTCTCAGTAGGGACAATTCTATAGGTACCCTAATTCACAATCAATTTTTTGTCAATGAAATTGCAACTTTATGATTGTATTATATTTTTATTAGACTATTCAAATAATATTGATACGAATTCATTAGAATTAAAAATGTAGTAGGTTTGAATTGTTTTACACAAAATACTGTAAATTTCGGTTATAACGTACGCAAGAATTGTTACGCTATAAAAAAAGCTCGTTAAAACAGAATTAGATAGGTACATTTGTTTACAGCTTTTCTGTTTTCATTAATTCTTTCGAATAATAAATAGACCACCTACATTTGTATATTTGTTTGATGGTTTTAAAACTAAATTATGGGAAAAGACATGCGACATTCACCTATACTATTGAACTAAATTTCTAAGTTGGCAATATACGTCGTGCAATACATATTATCTACATATTTTTTATCTCAGATATTTTATTTTTCTAACGTTCGGAACCGAATATTTGGTGTTTTATATCAGAAGTACGTAATACTAATAGTAAAGCTAACTATGTTGAAATTTGAGATATTATTAATTATTATTGTGCTTTACAACATCGCTCGTTTGAAAATTTGTGTGGCTGTAGAAACTTTATTACAATTGTTCTAAATGTATATAATTTGTGAAAGAACAGTTGGATCAATCTAAATTTTTTAGTTTCAATTCGCTTTATTTAATGGCATGACAGTAAGAAAGTACTTACTTCGATATGGGGTATGGATCGCACCACATGAATTTTGGTAATGTTTCTTTCATCTGGGTCTTGACAGTATCTAGTAATATAGCTCGTGTTTTCGACATACTCGGCAAATTCTTCAGCAGTAATTCTTGATGTTATATTGGCCCTCAAAGCTACAGATGCAGATTGCTCCACAATTCCACAGAGAACGAATCCAGTTATTACGAATACTACGAGGACCTGGTGGGATCCTAATTGTTCTAAAGTATACAAAGTATTTTAATTACCTAATATCACAGTTCTGTAATCATAAAACGTGCAAGTATAAAGCGATTCCATTTCTTTTATTTAATTTTTGAAGTAAAATTAGGTCTGAAAAAACCATTATTTTAGAGAGTTATTTTTGGGCGAAAGGGTTAAATTTTTGTCTTGTTTTCAAAATTTTATTATTACATTATCTAATTTACTATCGATCCCTGACTTTATAGCTTGTAATGATCAATTGTAACCATCAGTGGTCCTTTTTTGAATGATTTAATCAATACACTGCAGTTTTAGCAATATTTTCGACAATTATTCAGTCCAATTATGCATGAAAATGTAAAAATATTTACCGTTAACAATTTTCGTTGCAGCTTTCTGAATTTGTATACTTCCTCTTTTGAGTGTGGCCAAACCCGGGGTCATTTTGGACTTTGATTAAAATAACTCACTTTCCGTTTCTATTGTAGGTACATACGTAGGTTCTTATTTCGGCCAAGTTAACAGTAAACTGCTTATTCTAAGACTTTATTGTCGTGATAATTTAATTGGATAATTTAACTTGTTATACACTACTACTAACAAAGTAATCGCTGACGACTTCAACAAATTAGTTAGTTATGTTTTAAACTTTATCGAACGTTTCCTTTAATATCATCATCATCGTATTTACGTTTCTAGCTAACCTGGTATTATTTAATTTAAGACGAAAATTAAAAAACAAACCTGCCATACTTGTATCCTTTAGGTACCTACTCCAAAAAAAAAAAAAAACATATTTATCCTACAGTATCTTTTTAATTTTTTGATTAGATACTCAGTTAGGGAGGTGGAAATTTTATTTTTCCTTGTGGTCAATTCGATCATTTCCACCCTTAATTAGATTTCGCAAAAAAAACGCTGCTGGCTGTATTTTAGACTGGCCCTATAGCCCTTTTGAAATTAATATTTTAAATCAGTTTTATAACATTTTTAAGTCAGTTGTACCCATTTACTAATTTTAATTAATTCATTTTAAATATATTTATCATAAAATTTTAATATCTATGCCAATAAAAGTGGTAAGCACGACTGTTGTAGTCATTAAAGGAAAAATCCCTTGCTGAAATTAATATTTTAAATTATTTTTATAGCATTTTATAATTTACTCATTTCAATTAATTTTATTTAAATATAATCATAATCAAATCATACTATGCCAATAAAAGTGATAAGAATAACCACAATAGTAATAAAAAAGAATATCCACGTTATAATTAAATTGGTTATCTATATTGGATACATTAATCTATGGATAATATTTTATTAGGTAAATATTGCTTAAGTAGTTTAAAAGGAATTCAAAAAATAATTATGTACGTATCCAAAAAGTGTTAAAAGATTAAAATGCATTTTTGATTTGCAACAAATATTTTATTTATCTATTTGAATATTTACACATCTCATTTTTATTTATTATTGATAAAAATATGCATTTTGAGAGCATTTCAAGAGTATTTTAACTCAAAAACTAATTTAATTAAAATATATTGCTAAAGATACAAAATATTTTATATAGATATAGTAATTTCTATTTCATGTAAAATTAATAAAAACTGCATTAAAATAAAAACCGTTGTTTAAAAGTTGCATATGTTACATAGTGTAAAAAAAGCAAAGAAATGATTAATATTAATCAGTTTAATAATCTTAACTAACTAATTTTCATTCATAATTTACGCTAATAATATAGTATGAATGGGTGCAGAAACCCTCGTAATTTTTTTTGAATGTTGTCACGTGACAAAATGGCGTTTAAATTAACCAATCATGTGTGTCGATTTTCTACATAATCTTTAAAACATAAGTCAGTGCAACAATTGAATTAGTAACCCTTCAGTTGTCTTGGGGTATGTAGTTATGCAGTTTCTGTTCTCAATAATAATTGTAATTTTCTCATTTTAAAATTTACTTAGTTATTTAAAGTACAATATATGTAGGTACATAATTTTATATTTTTGGCAGTATTTGTTTCTGTGTTAAATAACTTAAATGTTTTTATTTTATTATTGAATTGATGCTGCATTTCAATTTTACCTCGCGCATGTGCTAACGGTACTCTTCGTCTAAAATTAAAAATAGTAGTCCAGTAAGAAATTCAAACAGGTTGTCGGAGGTGTCTTTGTTTACCGAAATTGTTTTCGTTGTAATTACGTGCTATTTGTCGGTGGCAGTACGTGCTGTATTTCGAGTATTTTAAAATAGTATAATTTATTAATCGCGATCGTGTTTCTGTTATGTGTTTAACATTTACGAACTTGTGGACTTTTAAATTCGTCTTTTGTGGTGTTGATGTCTACATAACCTCAACTTAACAGGTAGTTCTTTGCTATTTATAATTTTAGTTATTTTTAAATGTTGATAGATGAAATAATAAACAGTAGTAATTACTGTATATAATATAATATTTATATTTATTACTACAAATAGATTACATTTGTATTAATATTAAATTCGTTAAATGTTGTTACATTATAATTAATGCATTTAATTGGCCATGGCAGTTGAATTAATTTGCATAACAAACATCGTTATCTTCCCACTCTTCAGCCAACTGATCTATGAATTTTGGTTTTATGAATTTGTTCTTCCTGTACTCGTTATCTAAATATTCTCTAAATTGATTGCTAAAATATTCATCTATGGCTGCCCACAGTTTTATACTGTACCACAGCATTACAAATAGGAATACCACACACCTGAATATTATTTGAATCATTTTCATAATCAATTTACACTTTATTACTGTTGATAAAGAGTTCCATGTAAAATTCATGCCAGTTATTTATCAGGGAGTTCTAATGTAATAGGCTCTTCGGTGTAACCATAAAATGTGTTAAAAGCATGTCTTATATGAGGCCAAGCCATGGTTAAAAACACTATAAAGGAGTTGCAGATTACAAATACTTTCATTAATTCAACACCATCCCCTGTACGTAGCCAGTTGGCAAAGGTTTGTCCGTCTTCTGAGTCTACACCATGCTTTTTATCCTCTTTATCAGGTTCTTCTGCTTCTTTTTTTCGTTTAGCTTTGGATCTACTGGCTAATTGGCTTTTCATTATATAATTTTTCCACAAGAATTAGCATATCACTTACAATTGGTAGGAAGTAAGTAATAGATAATTTCACTCCTCTAAAAAGATATAATATATGTTAGGTTCTCAATCTAGGAAAGCATGATTGGTTAATTATTAATGTATTAGTTGTGAAAGATCTTGTTAAAAAAGTTAAACAAAACTAAAGAAAATGATAAACTTTCAATAACATTTTTATTAAATTAAATATTCCTGATGGTATTAGTTGTAGGTATATTAGTTAAAAGTATTGTTAGGGCATACGTGATTGAAATAGGTTTGAATTAAATTAAGCTTCTTTATAATATAAAATAACTTTATAAGAAAACCTTTTAAATTTAAAATTTTCATATTGGTTTGAACCTGTTGAGTCACCTGTTACAGAAAGTTTGTTTTAATGTGCTCTTCATTCTAACGCTGCTTTACAGATGGCGCAGAGAGTATATTTTTGTGAAATTAATACTTTTTCAAATTCAGGGAAGTTTGCGTATATTATGAGGTGTTTCCTCCCTAAAATTTCTTATTCAATTAAGAGTAAATGTAAGATTTTAAATTTTTGTAGGATGAAAAGGTTTTTGTTCAGTTTAAAGTTTTTTAATTAAATTTATAACTATTTGTGATAATGTAATTAATGTCTAAAACAAAAATGTATTTTGCACTCTACTTTTGTAGAAACTTTTGTCAGTACTTCTTACGCTTTGGAAGATCTTTGGAATTATTTAGAAGTCCTGTAATTTTTTTTTACTCCATTCTCTCTAATTTTCGTTGCTATTATAAAAGTTTCTTGTTCGACGTCGCCCTAATTAAACTGGTGTTGCAAAAGGTTCTACAGGTCTTACAATTCCTCCCTCTGGGTGAAATTTGATGGGGCTTTCCCCTTCCCCTCACATAATATTTACCACAAACGTATAGAGATTTGATGATATTTTTCTGGACGTAATAAATTTAGCTGGCACCCTACCTTAACTAAATTATAAATATTTCAAAAAAAAAAAAAAAAATATTCTGGGAGGCTGAAATTATATAGATATTTAAACTCAAGAGTAATGAATGCTCTTCATTTAAAAATTTGAAACAGTTTGTAAAAAAATTGGACAACATTTTTGTTTGCCTCAAATAGCTAATTTAAATATTTACCTTTTTATGTGGTTGATTTTCTCAGCTGATAGGGAACGATGGGAAGTTACCAATTGCCCAATTGCTTTCGGCTCTCTATTTTCCTTTTAGTTGTAAACAGCCCCTGTCAACCCTCTGGTGTACAACACACTTTGACAACGTCTTCTGTGGTCGTTCCAATTTCAAAGCCTTATTATCGATACACCTCGACATAATCTTGTTACTACAAACTGACGCAAGCTTGCTTTTAAGAAGTCCCACAAGTGGCTACGTCCTTCGGGCATGTGAAAGCTCGATTTCAATTATTTGTATACGGGGGTGTTGGAGGAACAGGAGGAGGGAGGCGCCATCTGAATCGATTTCAGCTTAGGATTGAGATACATAATTCAATAAAATGTTAGAAACATTTACAATAAGTATCGATTAAAAGATCTTTAACAGGAGCATAAGTAAATAAAAAGTTTATGATTTATGTTTTCAAAAGTATAAAGCTTTTTATAATAATTTTTAAATGTTTCAATCAATCCATTAAAGATCTATAGATATATGTCTTCTAATATGTCTCTAACTATACGTTCACGTCTCAGAAAATGACTTACAAAATAAATAATTACTCTTATTCTAGGGGTGTAGGTACGATCGGAAGATCAAGGTTTTTGTTTGTGTGATTTTTCTTTTGGCCTAATTTTAAACACAATTACTTAAAAGATTTTTTTACTGGTATTTGTTTAATTTGTTTTCTTTAAAAAGTTTTAAATGAAATTTCAGTTTAATGAATACAATTTAATTTTAATTACTTGAGCCCTTCAGAGTTGACAGATTAATTTAATTTATCGATAACGTCTGCATGATAATGAAAATCTGTGTAGTAAAGATAAAAAGAAAGGGAGTTTGGATTTTATTTATAAAGGAATATGCAAATAAATTAATTTAAATTAAGTTAAGTAATTTGTTTTTCTTCTTGGAAGACACGTGTCCTTTGACTTTGTCGCAAAAATTAATTACGATATCAGCGAATATTTGATTGCAATTTATTATTAAAAAAAATTTTTTGGTCCACTCTGAGGTATTTTGAATGAACGTTATTAGGCACACAATTAAAATTTTTGGGCAAATTAATAAGTAAGTGGAATTTGCGAATAAATTAAATCTTTTTTTTTTTATTTTGGAAAGAAAAATGGGATGGCTTATATCGTTCTTGAGAGCTTTAACTCCTTTTTCGGTGAATCCTAGGACGGAGTCGTTCATCCAACGTTTCGTTAATTGTTAGAGCCTAAATTCTTACTTTGAGCCTCAGTACGAAGAGAAAAAGTAATTGCAGTCATAACTTAATTTAAAAATTAAAATTTTCTCTATATTGAATCTACACAACTATTTATTACGGTTCCTCTTTAATAAAAAACCCTATTAATTACTCTTGTCATTAGTTCAAAAACTTTTAATTTATTCTCTTAATTAGAAAGTGTCCGTCCGTTGTACAATAATAAATTGTTCTTCCACTTCTATTGGATTTCCCGGCTACGCCAAAACCACGTCACGTCGTCTTTAGAGGAGCGTTTCTGGAATCTCATCGTCATTATTATTATGCGGATAACAAAAAATATTACGGCATACAAATAATAATGCACTTCTCGTTTTATGTAAATGAGGGTTGGTGTAATTAAAAGTTAGGGGAACGGAGGGAGCCACTTACTCCTTCAACCAGTGGCGTTCATTAAAAATGTAAATAGGAAAAAATGAAGAGGAGGGTAATTGTTTAGTGTTAAATATGTTATCAAATGGGGAGGGCAGGAAGGGCTTAACAGTTAGCTTAGTCGATAGGGAGAATCGGGAATTTCATCAAAACCCTCTCTTCAATAATTTCAGATTAAACTCATTGTATGAGTGCGATTTTTCTTCGTCATCTCAAGTTCTTGTCGATGTCTTGTTGGGTTTCTAGAAATCTGTCTCTAAACTTTTAAAAAATTAATGAGGTTGTTATAGTCATCAATTAATTAACTTGAATTATTAATTTTTTATATGAAGAAGGGCAATTTGTCCTGCCACTGGCACTAACATAGATAAGAGAAAAGTGATGCTGTAAGGCGTTCGTCCCATCCATATAAAATAATATAACGAGCGAACAAAGCGACCATCACAATGAGTCAAACTAAACGAACAGGACAACGGATCGCGCACTGAAAATGTTCTTCTGCCTGCTTGCTTGCCTGCCTGTCGAGTAGAATAGTCGAGTCGAGTCGCGTGTGTTTAATAACGAGTGTCCGCCGATAGATATGAGCTTTCGACGGAGATTAACGGCGAATACGCGAGGAAGCTTTTAAATAAACAATCCGTAGGATAACTGAATAGCTCACATGCTTTCATCCTTCCCCGTTCATTATCCCTACCGTTACGAATTGGCGAATGCCAGTCTAGTTTATGCTATGGGGTTGTTTTAATTAAACGGCGTAAACTTAGTTCCAGCAAATTTAGGCATATTATGTGTTACATATTCATACAGAAAGTAGAAATTATACGGGGCTGCGGACAATTATCGTTTGTTTTTATCCTACATTCTAAAACTGCTTTTCTTTTAGTGGGAACTTTAATAATAGCAAATGTATTATATGGGACCTATTTCATAAAAGATAAAGGTATCGAGCGACAAATCTGACATGCTTTTGAATATTGCAGATTAGGTCACAGCTACATGAGTATAAATAAACACTAGAAGGTTAAATATTCTCTGATTTTAATAATGTCGATACGTCGCCTTAAAGAAATTTTAAATGAATTGTCTCTTTCAGTATTCTGGTTCACGAAACGGATTTGTAAATATGTTGTCTGTTTTCATCTTTAACTTCAGAATTGCGACGGTCGAAAGTTGCAACGAATCTAACCAAGTTTAAACAAATATTAGAACGATAAACATTTTATATTTTACTTTTTTACTTCCTTGGAAAATATAGGACTGCACGAGTTTCTTATTACTTTCCAGAGTATAACTTCCTGAAAAAGATTACCATGACTGACTGAGTGATTGACTGATTGACCATTTAGCATCCCTATTCTATTTATAGGGTTATCAAAAGTTTGTGACCTCTTCCTGAATGCTTTTATCGTTATCATAAATACGAGGTGATGCAGGTGTTTTCAGTGTTAAGTAAAAGGAGCCTTCACGCCAATCAAAACAATATTGACTTTGTATAACCTGAGGCGCTTACACAGCGAGCCGCAGGTATAAAAACTAGCCATCACACTAATATTATAAAGGTGAAAGTTTGTGAGTGTGTGAGTGTGTATGTTTGTTACTTCTTCACGTCTAAACGGCTAGAGCGATTTTAATAAAATTTGGTATGCAGTTAGCTGACACCCTGGATTAAAACATAGGATACGTTTTACCGCGGGAAAATATCTTATTCCCTTGGGAAAATCGATGAAAATGAATTCGCGGAATATTATAAATGCGAAAGTAACTCTGTCTGTATGCTACACAATCTCGTCTAAAATTTACTGAACCGATTTAAATGAAATTTGGTACAGAGACAGTCTAGAGTCTGAGAAAGGACATAGGCTACTTTTTAATGCGAACAAAGGGTTGTAAGGGGTTGAAATAGGAAAGTTTGTGCGGAAATTCCGTAATTTCTAAAGATTTTTTTAGGCTTTTGATTAGATATAAATAAATACGACATTCAAAGTTTGTAAAAATTTTACCTTAAAGGGGATAAAATTAGCCGATGAAAGTATTTGTGTAATGACGTCGTCCAAAAAGCTTACGGCCCAGAAAATTAAAATATTAAGTGTAAAAAGTTATAGAGGTTTTGTTTATTTGGATCAATAAAAGTAGTTGAATACAAAGCTATATAAACTATTTTAAACTATAAATAAACTATATTAATCTATAATATTATAAATGCGAAAGTAACTGTCTGTCTGTGTGTTACGCAATCACGCCCAAACTACTGAACCGATTTAAATGAATATTTGGTACAGAAATAGATAAGTAGATATAAAGCTAGAGGCTTGAAACTAATTTTTTAGGCTTTTGATTAGATATAAATAAACACGACATTTAAAGTTTGTAAAAATTTTACCCTAAAGGGGGCATAAATAAGGAATGAAAGTTTTTGAGTAATGACGTCGGCAAAAAGGCTCACGGCCCAGAAAAAAAATATAGAAGAAAAAAATTTTAAATGCTGCCGAAAGTCACTATTCCACGCGGACGAAGTCGCAGGCATAGCTAGTTAGTAATTCGTTGAAAAGTTTATTTTTATCAACCGAAAGGTTGCATTAATGTAAAATTAAAATAGATATGCATTGGTATAATTCATAAAGCGTGTAATTCAATTCACAAAGTGACGACGAAACCCCTAGAATAAGTGACGAAGACGAAGAGCAATTATTTGATTTAATACCGCACCCCGTAACAAATTAATATATGTGTGTACATATACCGGAAATCCGTATTTATATACTATACACATGTATGTATTTACAATGATGTGTTGTACTTATTCGTTTGTATGCGACAAAGCTGTGCAGATAGGGTAACACATGCTTATTCAATTTGTATTCATAAACCGATCTGCACATTACAAGCGTACATGTTTTATTAACGATAACCTTTCGTCGCCAGTATTACATTCATGTTTTTACGTGGTGCCATCTATATACTTAAACATGCTTAATATACGTGTTTGTGTATGTGGAATATTACAACGAAAATTCACAACTGATGTTGCCCCTAACTTTAATAAAGCTGTTAAACTTTTTCCATTAGTAGGTACATACAGAACGCAATTTTCAACCTTATTTTCTGCAAATTGTAATCACATAATCCTAATAAGAAGTTACGTCGAACTTCTCGGTTCTCATCAGCACGCCGTGGAACATGGTGCAAAGATTCTGTTACCATGAAGTAGAGTTCAAAGAATAAGTACAGACAACGTTGTGCACGCCATCTTTTTATAGGATCCAGTACTCAATGTTTAGCAAAGTCTTTTTGGTATAAGGTGCCTTTTGTTTTTAACATTGATTTATTTTTCTATTCGTTGGTCACTAGTACTTATTTCTAATTAAAACTGAACCTTAAGGGCTGGACTCGTTCTAAATAGTTATGGAATGTAGGATCAAGAGAATTCTAGTCTTCTTTAATACACTTGTGGAATCTTGGCAACCTGTTATACGTATATGCCTTGATGGTTCTCACTTTTGATGGGTTGCCTGCATGTGACAATATTATAAGAAGATTACTTCGTAAAGGGTTTCACAAAGACAATAATCTTGATCTCGGCATGCAACTCTTGTCTTTGTTTGAATTTCAGGACCAAGAAATTATTTATTCATGTGCTGTACAATTTCTTATTCGCAATATCTTGTCATGATTCAGGAGTCACCTAAGGGGCAGAAATTAATTGTAGAGAGTATTTATGTTTCATGTGTTTGTAAATCAAAGAACGGTCGTAGACCTTTGTTAATCAACAACCGTCTACCTTTTCTTCCCCAAAACTGTGGGACAGAATCGTTTTTTTGTATAAAAACGTATCGTCGGAGGTTAAAGAAAGAAGGGCGCACGCGCCTATTGAAATTAATCTGCTGAGCCACCCTTGAACTTTTTTTTTTGAAATATTATAAATGAAGAAAACGTTTTCACAATAGTAAGGTTCGTGTAAACCCAGTAAAGTAAAGTAAATAAAATAATGGCAGCATCGTGCTCAACCATCCAGATCTCTGCGGCTGTTGAGGTGACTGATAATGACGGGAACGTGGTCGTTTCTTAAAGCCGAAACGCTGCTTTTAGAAATTTTAGGGGAAGCGGGATAATTTATCAATAAAGTTTTCGCTCCAGTTTTTCATTCGGAGGATAACGATCTGAACTTTGAACACAATGTGATGAATAGCTCTCATAGAATCTATTATTATTATTAATTAATGTTTCTCAGAGGTTTCTTGTTAATAGTTGAAATGTAAAGGAGACTATCAAAGTTTGTTGTGAAAGGAGAAAGTGAACGAAAGCTAAAAAACAAGTGTGTTTGATAGATTGAAGACTGACGATGCTGATAATATACTGACCTGTACCAATGGAACACATAATAAGCTACATCAGCGTACTTTTTTGACAATAAAGGTTCTTCACCCTATTTTTTTGGAGTTTCTGTGGAGTTGCTCTAGATTACAAATGAAAGAATTGTTAATTATTGGATAGAGCTATTCTTATTTTAATTTTCTCGTTATAATGGACACTCTAAATATTATGCGCCATTTAATATAGCAAAATCGTCAAAATGCACCATAGAGACTTATTAACGATTTCCGTTGAATTTCTGTAGGAAGAGTTACTTCGAAGTTAATGGTTCGCTAATTTAGTTCCGGATTTCTGCATTTAAGACTGTTCTAGCAAGTACAATATTGTCGTTATTTTTTCATTTTTCCTATTCATTCTCTAGCAATGCACCTTTTGTATCTTGGTTCAAAATGGAACCAACCACTTGGCTACGAAATGTTAACGAAACTGAAGGGAACTAAACGAGCAATATGAGGAGCAGGAAGAGGGTGGTTTATGAGGTGAATTATTCTCAAACCGGAATTATCGTGTGTGCTCTTTTTCTCGCAGACTGAACGTTTCATGTATAATGTTGGAGTATCTGCAGACAAAATGAAATTTCGACATTGTTGCTCTATGTCTATAGGTACAATGTACGTGACATTACAAGAAGAACAGTTTTTTTCGTGGAGCATTAGTAATTGAATTGTTTTGACACCAGCATGTTATCATTAGTGGTAATAAAAATGCAAAACTACTAAGGGTGTTCTGATTTTTTTGATAAAAAACCCATAAACAGATCAAATCCAACTACTCAAAATCACATGAATATTACATTGAAAAGAAAGGAAGGTTAAAAACGAGCCAAAAGACAAAAATTCAGTACGTCAGAAAATATCAAAATACTTGAAATTTTAAGGCCAGAAGGTTTCCAATGGATTTGTGGGAAGCACATGAATGATGAATCTTCAGTTAAGGGGTTGGATGAAGAGAAGCTCAAAGATATCTCAAGTTTTTGCAATCTAAAACGAAGAATTCAATGCATTAGCAGAGATTAAAGTATTTCAAACTTGAAGCTTTGGCAAGGACAAAAGGTGAGCTTTGGTACGAAAAGACGTCTCTTATAATGCAGCTTCGATGAATGGGTTGGATCAAAATCAGGTTTAGAAGGTGCAAATTAATGAAACTACAAGTTTGATAAGGGCTAAAAAATGGGTAGAAATTCTTTAATGATTCATCAATACATTTGTTGAATTACAGTATCTGTGAATATCAATGAAAGCATATCGATCGAATTGTTTATAAATCACTAGCAGCAATACCCGGCGTTGCCCGGGTAAGAATATATTACACGTTTGATGGAACATTCTAGAATATTCGCGAATTTAGAACTAAACAGAACATCCCATAACGATTCAAAAAAACATTTTCTAATTTTTGTTAACATTCTGAAACATTCTTGAATGATCTTTAAGATTCTGGAACATTCTTGAACATTGCCAAATCATTCTGAAATGTTATAATAAAACATTCTTTTACTTCTTAGAACATATTTGAACTCCCTGTAACATTCTAAAAAAATCTGCTTCATTCTCATCCCCACTCCGTGCTGTTTACTGGGCGGGCAGTGACATCAGTAGACGCCTGGCGGGGAAGACTAATCGATTGATAATAATTGATCAGTTATCGGCCACTGAGAGTTGAAGATTATTGCAGTACTAATATCGCTATTAAAAAATGGGCGTTGGTGGTAGATGGGTGAAAATTAAGTTATTTGTATTTTTTTAATGCTAAATCATAAAAAATAAAAATAAAAAATTTTGTCCAAAAAATAAAAAAAGTTAGGTGTGGACAACCCTTATCAGTTAGGGGTATGAAAAATAGATAGTTCCCGATTCTCAGACCTATTAAATATGCATATAAAATTTCATAAAAATCGGTCAAGCCGTTTCGGAGGAGTATGGTAACTAACATTGTGACACGAGAATTTTATATATTAGACTATCTCTGAATTAAGTTGTTGTTAAAAACACCTCATCATCATTGATTTACTAAGGCTCTGTCTCTGTAGCACCATTGTTTCTAAATCCTGGAAGTATCCACTTCACCTTCCTCTGTGTTTAAGTCACTTTTATCTCAGTCGAGATTTGTCGGATTCGGATTGGTACATGGCTAGTCATCAAGTGCTCTTTTTAAAACCTTCTTTGGTGGAGGAAGTAGTTTTCGTAATTGTTTTCGTTGTTTCTTTGTGCAGACTTACTTACTTACAAGAGAAATGAATTGGAGTGCTGGCTTAGCCATCATCGATTTGTCGAACTATTTTCTATTGCGTTCGAAATTGGAGTATGCGACCGTGATGTTCGAAGTTTCTCTACGACAGAAACCAAAAGGGGACGACGACGACGACGACATTGTTTTATATGAAAGAAATGTTTTTCATGTCGGAAACGTCTGTTACTCTTGCCGATGGACTTCCAGGTCCTTTGCGCAGCAATTAAATTACTGAACGTTAACGGTTATCTGGTGACCTCCGGTTAGGGCAGATGGTTTATAAAGTGGAAATTGAATTTGTCTCCCATCTACTAATTGAAGTGAAAACAATAAAAGCTACGAGTTTTTCTGAGTACCTCAAATTGTTGAAATGATTACGAATATTGTTATTCATGGCAAGAGGAATGAAACAAACATTATAAAAAAATATTATATCTTATTTCTGTTGCGATATGCAGTGAAGTCGTAAAAACAAAAATCTGAGAGGGAGCTTAATGATGAGAAAAGTGAAATCGCTCAAGGGAGGATATTGGCTGTTTTTTTGTGTTAGGTAGGTGATCATGATTAAGCATAAACTTGGATGCACTGACCGTGTGCACTTCACCACTACTTATCCTTTGACAGCCTCCTCCCCAATAGTACATACTGCAAAAATAAACGCTCTAAAGATATGGCAGATTTTTTAATTCCGTATACAAAGTGAAATGAGTTACGTCGTGTATTCTATTACGACCGCAGGTGCCATTGCCAATTAACTTTATCGTTACATAAAATTTGATTTAGAGGGAGATAGAAACGTGATTCTTTCAACGTTCTTGTTCGTCCTGATGGACTCTTTTCATAAGTTATAATTAAATAGGCGACCGAGAAACGGTTGAAGGCATACGAAACAAAAATGGAAATTTTGTTGCAAAATTTCAACGTTCGCTCGTAAATTCCTCTTATACCTTCCCATTTAATGTGAGGTCACGTTGGTGTAAGTATTTTTTTGTTTAGTTATCCATTAATTAATTAAATGAGACCAGGGCCTTTTAAATGACTTGACGCATCCAATAGATAACATTTTCTTTTTCTAGTTTCTCAGTGCAGAAATCTTAAAAAATTAAAATAAATATCCCTAGAATTTTGAAATTAAAATTTGCACATCGCATCGTTTTTGTTGTGTAACGTTAAACTTTTCGGTAGAAAACTACAAAATTTGTATTAGCGATAATTTTAATTGAAACTCAAGATAATTTTTAAGCTTCTGTCTCTTTTTACTGCTTAAGTAATTCTAGAGCTAAAACTGAAGAGTAAAAATGACACATACAATTCGCGCAATCAATTGTCCCCAAAGAAGGCGTGTCAACGTAAACTGTGAACTGCGCAAGAGTTTATGCCCTACAATTTACTACACAACGCGTGGGGTTACATATATCTGCGCACTCCGTTGTTACGACATTATCTTCTAGGTTTTTTGTTTGTCGTTATTCGTCTCCAGACTTTCCTTTATCCTTTTGGTCTTGTAATACAGTTCTAGGGGAGCGGTTGGTTCAACTCTACAAAGAATAGAGGGTGTAGTTAGATTTTTATAGATATAAACCACAAAAAACTTCATTTACTGACCTAATGTGCCATATATATATTGTTGTAAAAACGGCTACAAATGTATACGTACCTACGTCAATTCGTGGCGTAATAAAAACCTAAATGGATGTTGTTTTGCTGCTTTTTATTGCAGGTTTTGTGGCTCATAAAAATAAATGTAAACTGTTCTTGTAAGATAGTAGGTACTTATTTTTTTGTATAATTAATATATTTCTTTT
The DNA here is from genome assembly GCA_029378335.1 of Agrilus mali. Lineage (NCBI taxonomy): Eukaryota > Metazoa > Arthropoda > Insecta > Coleoptera > Buprestidae > Agrilus > Agrilus mali. The sequence goes on along the minus strand of CM055663.1, from coordinate 7,366,491 downwards.
TTAATATATTCGTTCGTTTTATGTTTAATTCAATTCAAAGATACTGCCAAATAGGGGCGCCTCAATTACTAGATGTTATGAATGGGAGTTACTTGTGACGTCACTTTGACACATGCGTATTGAGGACACTCTGTGGCGTGGCAACGTAACACGCATTATATTTATAATATTAGGAAGTTATGCTACGTTTTTAACGTGTGTATAAGTAGTAAATGTATGTTAAGAGGGGAGAGGAGGTGATAGAAGTTAATGGTGGATTTCCTTGTGTCCTTCAGTATCCAACAACCAAACTTTTGAAAATCAATGAGATATATATTCGTTCGTCGAAATTGATAAGTTTCGCCCTGAATTGAATGAAAAGGTTGCGGCCTTCAAAAGGGGAAGGATGAATCCACATTATTTAAGGACTCCAACGTGAAGAGCCGTCCACTGATTTTCGGATAGCAGGGCAAAGATTTTGACGCTAATCATGGTAATAAATTATCTCGCGGAAAGCGATACAGCATTAAAATCGTTCACGCTGTCTTAAACAAAATTAATTTGTGGAAACAAAAAGTTATTTGGTCCTCTTTATAAAGTAGGTTGCAATTTGGATTCTTTTCCAGGCCAAGGAATCTTTTGTGAGAGGTATATAAAGTCGTCAACTTATGATTCAAAACAAATTTATTTAGTATTCTGTCGTGAATCACAAAATGGAATTATAAATATTATAATCGTAGCGGATTTTCGTTTTTAATTTTAGTATTGAAAATACTACGTAAACTTGTGGCTAGCATGAAAAATAAAATCTTTAAGAGACAGATTTGTTGGTCGAAGGTTGCAAGGCCTTCTTGGACAACATATAATCCCTAAAATAATAAATAAAACATTTTTTTTTTCACTCCCTCAGATTTGCTTTATTATTTTGTGTCTTGTATGAATTTAAAACTGGCACACATGTATGGTAAACAAAGGACAAAAGTGTACCTATAAATCTACCTACATATGTTTACAAATTACAACGTTATTTCCTGTGTATAGATACACGTCACTTTTCATTTGTAAGAGAGAGCATATGTATGTCTCGTGAGATATTTATTGAAGTGATTTTGAAGGGTGAGTGTGGCTCACGTTCGGATGTCAGAATCGCATGTCGGTTGGGGTGGGCGATTGAAGATATTGAGAAATTTGATTGCAAACTTGTGGGTGTTTGTTCCTAGATATGTCGGGTCGCGAAAGACAATTATCTGATATCTTCCGAACTGTAATTGAATCCAGTTTACGTCAGTTTAAGAGCCAGTTAGTTATTTGTCGAAATAGTCGAGCGAACATCTATTACGAAACGGTTAGATACGAACATTGAATAGTTCGTTATATTTAAACCAATAAATAACAATACGCCCATTGGTACCTTATATTTTTACTTCTTATTTTTCATATTAACATACCTAAACAAGTTTTGTCATGCTATCTTTGGTAACCACAACGATTGTTTACAGACAACGTGACTCTATTTCGGTATTAGGATGTCATCCCGTTCGGGGATTTACTTGTTCCGCAATTTTCGTAATCTTTCGCTTGAAAAGGAAATTGCTGTTGCATGATAACATCCGCATAGTATCCTCCGTCGTATCATCTTCTTCTTACGTATAATGTGAGAATACTTCCGAGCAGCTATTAACATATGTATGTAGGTACTTATGTAGATATATAAAATGTCAAGTTGCTATAGCAAGCGGTGCGGTTAAAAATAAATAAAACGTAATAAGAACAAGACATAAAACGCTCCAGTAACTAGCTGGACAATCGCTGTAGGAAATCCTTCTAAAGATGTAGTACTCGATGGAACAAAGTGGCTGTAAGTAGCTCTCAATAAAAAGTAATAATGTACTTTTGAAATGTCATAAGGACATCTTTTTAAAGAATTTCAAATATTGCTTGGTCGGGATTTTGAAAGATTTAAAGGATTCGACGAAGGTTACCAAATATTTATTTAATATGCTTAGTATTAAGTGGTTTGACATTTACTTTTATAAAAAGTAAGTTTTTGTTGAATCTCATATTTCGGCTCCGTTTTTATAATTCTAGTGTTGTTTTCGTCTTTTGAACTGTACCATTTAAGAAAAGGGGGTGTGAGGTGGGTACTCGTATATGTAGGTATATTTCTAAATTAGAAATAAATTTTTCCTGCTAGCGTTATTTTTTGTCTCAGAAGAAGCGAAACTTTCAACATTTTAGCTGATATTTTTAGGAAACGTGCTACTGCTGCTCATTTAAATGTTTTTAGCCCCTACACTCGTTCTGAAAACGTCGTCTCTCGTAACAATATTCATTAATATTATCATCATTAAATTTTTAACCGGAAGGAAAAAAGAAACAATGTTCTTTTATTTGATTGAGAATTATATGTCTAAAAGAAAAGAAACATACTTCTATTTGAATACTAGCTATGCCTGCGACTTCGTCCGCGTAGAATAGTGACTTTCGGCAGCATTAAATTTTTTTTTCTCTTTTGCCGTAAGCCTTTTTTCCGACGTCATTACACAAAAACTTTCATTCCTTATTTTTGCCCCTTTTAGGGTAAAATTTTTACAAACTTTAAATGTCGTATTTATATCTAATCAAAAGCCCAAAAATTAAGTTTCAAGCCTCTAGCTTTATATCTACTTATCTATCTCTGTATCAAATTCTCATTTAAATCGGTTCAGTAGTTTGGGCGTGATTGCGTAACACACAGACAGACAGAGTTACTTTCGCATTTATAATATTATAGATTAATATAGTTTAATTATAGTTAAAAATAGTTTATATAGCTTAGTATTCAACTACTTTTATTGATCCTAATAAACAAAACCTCTATAACTTTTTACACTTATTATTTTAATTTTCTGGGCCGTAAGCTTTTTAGACGACGTCATTACACAAAAACATTCATCGGCTAATTTTATCCCCTTTAGGGTAAAATTTTTACAAACATTGAATGTCGTATTTATTTATATCTAATCAAAAGCCTAAAAAATCTTTAAAAATTACGGAATTTCTGCACAAATTTTCCTATTTCAACCCCTTACAACCCTTTTTTGGCATTAAAAAGTAGCCTTTGTCCTTTCTCAGGCTCTAGACTATCTCTGTACCAAATTTCATTTAAATCGGTTCAGTAAATTTTAGGCGAGATTGTGTAGCACACAGACAGAGTTACTTTCGCATTTATAATATTCCGCGAATTCATTTTCATCGATTTTCCCATAGGAATAAGAAATTTTCCCGCAGTTAAACGTAGCCTATGTGTTAATCCAGGGTGTCAGCTAACTCCATAACAAATTTTATTAAAATCGCTTCAGCCGTTTAGACGTGAAGAAGTAACAAACATACACACTCACACACTCACAAACTTTCGCCTTTATAATATTAGTGTGATTTCACTCATGGAATGTAGAAAAGCTCATATCTTCTTTTGGATAGCTTGATGAATAACAATACTATTTTCTTTGAAAGCTGTTCATACATCGAAATAATTTAAACCAAGATAACGGATACAAGTGGCTCGATTTAGTAAAGTGTCCTACCTCTGCGCTTAACTAACCAACAGTTAAAGAACAGAGATTGCCCGAAACGTTGGTATAAAATAAAATCCACACAACTACAACCACAAAAATCAGTGGTACGTACTCTTTGTGAAGTTTCAATATGCTCTTAAAAAGTAATGATCATTTTTAAAATTTTAAAAATCATATTTTTTATTTTTTTTAACTTCTTCATCATTTCGAAGAGACGTACTTAATACATAACAGCTTTCTGATTTTTCTCCAGCTCTTAATTTTCAGCTGATAAGAAGAACTTCTAACTGCTTAAGTTTCACTCGGCCAATTTCCTTGTCCACCACAACTTAGCTCTAATAACAAACGACCACAACTTTCGACATTTTCCGTATCAGAAAATTGTATATTACGTACAATAAATGCTACATTGGACAGACTTAATGGGGATATTTTTGTAAATTAATAAAATTTAGATGCTTATTAAAATGACGGACAATTTTTAAATTAAAACAGATGAAAGGGTTTCTATCGACGATCCGAAACTTTAGGAAACTTATTTTATGATTACCGAGCCAATCCTCAATGAAAGGTAATGAATGTCCAGCAGTATCTATTTAGCTCTCAAAAAACTTTCATTCAAAGTTTAGCATAGTCGTTCGTTCTTCCACTATTTCAAGCTAATGAGAAATAAAGAAAGAAAGAGGAATAAAAGCGTCCAAACTTAGTCTAGAATCAAGATGAATAACGATAACTTCTGGAGCAGGGAGAAGTTCTGGATGCACTTGTAGATGCAGATCCTCGTACCTATTATATAAGAAGCGACGTCACGGGCGACGGGAATGTGGAAAACCAATTTCGCATTGCCTACTGAAACAAATCGGCCAATCTAGCAAGCGAATTACAACGCGTTCAACATTCCACATGCACTTAGATATAGCTGGAGGAATTTTAATATTCTTTAAAACAATTCGACGTAAAAATAATGACCTACGACAAGGAATTTAATAGCCGTCCATCTTTTTGAAACATGGCAAGCAAAATACAAATAGGAAAATATATCACAGAAAATATAATACAAATAAAGGTACAATATTAATTAATCGAATAGCAACTTACTTACATTATCGCTATTTATAAAAAAGCTGAAATTTCAGAGTAAAATAGGTATATTAAGTTATTATTGATATAGCACCAGTTTATTATCGGTCCTTATTTAGCTTCAATGAATTCCATGAAAGGTGTGTATTCTCAGAGAATGTTTTTTCAGGACATTAGACGCGCGCACTCTCGGAAAATTCAATTTCCCATTCAATCAACAGTGGAAAGACTTCGAAGGCCCGACTGCGAAACCGCCACTTCGTCGCTTTCGTAATTCTGTTTCGCGTCAAGCGCCCATAAACTTGGTTCTTCTTCCGTTTTCGAAACAAGCATGCAAAATTTGTCCCCAGTTCTGAAACACACGACGACCATTCTAGAACACCGTTCGAGACGTCGTCCTTATTGAATTCCCAGCTCTCAACATCCATAATTAATTCTACCTCCGCATTGGTGCCTTTTTTATTCGTCAGGCGCAAAGTTTCGAATTCAATTAGCGACTTATAATCAGGCTATTGCGAATGAAATTCTGATTCGATTTAAAGGCGATGAGCGTACAAGTTTCTGGCCCAGTTATCTGAAATTAGTAGTTTGTCATAAAAACGAATTTTCGAATGCTCAACGGAGGCCTCCATTATCCCAAAATAAACCCTAACATTAATCTTATAGAACAACGATCACCCTGTTTGCTGCCATTAAACAAAATGCAGTAAATTGTTACTGCCAGGATAGTAAATGCAGAAAGCATTTGTAGTATTTGTAATGTTGTGTAATTTTCTCCAATTTGAACTTGACACATGCTGAAAGGCACCTTTCGTTTTCATCGTCCATCATAAGGTTACTGTAGGATAAGACAACAGGAACGAAGTCAGTTGTTGTGTCGTGTCCTTGTTATTCATTTTGCTTACAACAATGTTACCTAATTCTGTCTTCACGTTTTTATAGTTCTGTATTTTATTAAATGGTTTAAGATGTCGATATCTGAAATGATCAATAAATTGTTGGAAACGTACTGAACGAAATCGAAATTGGCGCAAATAATTCCGGTCGCCAATCAATTTGGTTAACTGCTTCGCTCGTATTAAGGCAGGTATCGTGTACGTGTACCCACGTCCAATTAATTAAATCGACATAGATTTTGCCGGTAAACATAGTGTTGCGTTGCCCGATTTTAAACAAGTCAACACATTAATCTTCTAAATTACTTTCGACAAACAAACGGGGTGTGAGGGCGGGGACGGGGTGGCCCCTGCTGCTGGGGGCTGCGGTTTAGCTTTCGTTTTGCACTTCGGCCGAGTTTTACGCAACCAGTTCGGTTTTCTAAGCGAAAAACGCACATAAAAAGTTTGTCTTATATACATAGTAGGTATACATGTAGTACATCATTAAAATAAAACGATATCGATCTAATTTTAATCTGTTGATGCAGCAGGTAGTAATCAATTGTATGTGAATATTTTTGGCGTATCAGTTTATAGTTGATAGATTTGTTTATGGACATATCAGATCAAACACTTTATTGGACGTTATTGTGCCATTTTGATATACATTTCAGTAAGCAGGTCAACTGTGACGTATTGTACTATGTCATCGTGTTATTTCTTACTGCATGCTGCATTGCTGCATATGAATATTGTTGACATATGTGTCTCAACACCTGCCAGTTCATTTTTAATTTCTAATACATGATTTATCGTTGAAACCATCAGTCTAATGTACCTACTGTATGAAGGGCGTATACTATTTTAAAACATGAGCTACATCTTGTTCAGAACTATGTATCTATTTCTTCTTCGTCTGACAGTCATCATTAATTCCTACCAGTTTGAAAAAGTTTCAAATTTAAATACTGTTCAATAATATCGTATAAAAGACGTTGCCCGATAAAGACCAACTTTTAGAACATCTCTCAAGTGCAGCGAGTGGAGCTGAAAATTAAATATGAGGTGAATAGTAATTAAACTGGATATAAGTCAGGTAGGTGTAAGGGGTTGAAGGAGATCAAAAGGAACACCAAAACATATTTTTAGGCGGAACTGTTAGGGTGGAGGCGCTATTACTAGAAATAAGGAAACACTCATTTCGTTCATGTTGTCTCTTCCTACCGCAACCTTGTGGTCCTTAGTAATCCAATAAAATTACTCCTGGTTAAAATTATTTGTGTTGCCTACTGTCAGTGATACATATTTGCTGGCAGTTTTTTCTCATTTGAAGTAAATTTGAAAATTGGGTAAAATAATTATGGCTGTCGTAAAATAAATTAATAAATACGAGTTTGGTAGTTATAAAATCCACAGAAAGTTGTGGAGTGACAGGTGGTGTTCTTGTGATGACAAAACCCGCCAAAAGGTACTTACTATTTTTTTAATTTTAAAACAAATTCTCCAATTAAAAATTCTGCCTCATCCTATGCAGTTTTTTGTTTTTTTCTGCGATATATGCATATTAAAATTTAAATGGAGTTGTCTCGTTGGGTAACCCAGTCGTAAGTAATCCGCAGGATAACCGGCGGTTCTTTCCGAGTGAGAAAGAATTCGAATGTAGTTGTGACATTTGCAGGTGAACCTGCAAGCGACATAATAAAATATTTATTATTGGGATACGGATAGGCCTCTATACATGTACGTATATTCTTTACCTACTTTTATGTTTTTGTACGAATCTTCTGGCTCAGATTTTAGACATAATTGAAAATTATAGGAGTGTTAAATTAAGAAAGGTGGAAACTTTATTTGAATGAATATAAACTGAAATAAAAAAGAAAAATAATGCGAAATAGTTTCATCGTAGCTCAAAAAAGAATACAGAAACGTTTTATTGTCATTTACTTTAAAATTATTATTTTTTAAACTTTTCGAGATATATAAAAGTATGTATATTGAAAACAAATGTGGGTATAAAAAGAAGTGACAAGTACAGTTTCCAATTAGTCTTTAGTCCTTAGGAGTTTCTATAGAGTATGCATGAATGTTGCATTTTATATCGTAGCAACATATAAACATGTAAACTCTAAGGTCTGGACTTAAGAAGAGCTAATGGTGGTGATTATTTCTTAATAAGAAAATAGGAATCCTTATACAATATTCTCAGTCTCTCCATCCGTCAAAGCCACCCAAAAAAGTATTTTTTAATAAAATAGAAATTGGTATTCTTTTAAGAGGTCTACAGACTATAATACTTACTCAGTCTTTAAGGTTCAAGCAAACCAAAAAAATATTTTAGAACCTTTTGTTTGTCAGGATTTGTCTCTTCGAAGTTTTAGAGAACTGCTGACCTCTTGGCCCTTTCAAATTTTCGAAAGCTTGGTTGTTTAGGTTGGAAAATTTAAGTCAAAATTATAGCTTACTAGCCGTGCCCGCGACTTCGTCCGCGTGGAATAGCGACTCGGCAGCATTTAAAATTTTTTCTTTCTATATTTTTATTTTCTGGGCCGTAAGCCTTTTCATTACACAAAAACTTTCATTCCTTATTTTTGCCCCCTTTAGGGTAAAATTTTTACAAACATTAAATGTCGTATTATATCTAATCAAAAGCCTAAAAAATAAGTTTCAAGCCTCTAGCTTTAGGTATATCTCTGTACCAAATTCTCATTTAAATCGGTTCAGTAGTTTGGGCGTGATTGCGTAACACACAGACAGACAGAGTTACTTTCGCATTTATAATATTATAGATTAATATAGTTTAATTATAGTTTATATAGCTTAGTATTCAACTACATTTATTGATCCAAATAAACAAAACCTCTATAACTTTTTACACTTAATATTTTAATTTTCTGGGCCGTAAGCTTTTTGGACGACGTCATTGCACAAAAACTTTCATCGGCTAATTTTATCCCCTTTAGGGTAAAATTTTGACAAACATTGAATGCCCAATTTATATTTAAATATCTAATTAAAAGCCTAAAAAATAAGTTTAAAGCTTCTATCTTTAAAAATTACGGAATTTCCGCTCAAACTATCCTATTTCAACCCCTTACAACCCTTTTTTCGCATTAAAAAGTAGCCTATGTCCTTTCTTAGGCTCTAGACTATCTTTGTACCAAATTTCATTTAAATCCGTTCAGAAAATTTTAGGCGAGATTGTGTAGCATACAGACAGAGTTACTTTCGCATTTATAATATTCCGCGAATTCATTTTCATCTATTTTCCCATGGGAATAAGATATTTTCCCACAGTAAAACGTAGCCTATGTGTTAATCCAGGGTGTCAGCTAACTCCATACCAAATTTTATAAAAATCGCTCCAGCCGTTTAGACGTGAAGAAGTAACAAACATACACACTTACACACTTCGTAATATTAGTATGAAGTATTATTAGTGGCTACAAAATTTCAAGTTGTTATAATGGTAATAGATTGGGGTCACTTTAATAGTATCTTTCTTGTGGCATATACGTAGATAATCACGTAAATGCACATTTATTTAGTTTGAATACAAAGAGCTGTTATTTTGTTGTTGTCTAGTCCGAAATGTTCACTACTTTTTTTCAATAGGTAACGGTATTACTCGTTTTTTGGGTGTCCTATTATTAGGTATATTCTGAAATTGTTTTGTCCCAACATTCGTTGTTATATAAAGAGAGTAATCTTTATCACAAAAAAACATGTGAAATAATGAGATCTTGTTTCTACATAGTCGAGTACGAACTGGGGATACAACAAAACTGTTTATGATTATAAAGGGCCAGAAAAGGGTAATTGGCGAATAGTAATTTTGGTAGAAGTATGCGTGATTTTCATGCTTTAACGCACTAAATGAGCCATTATTCAACTGTGGCGTGTAATTGTATCTATTGTTATAATGTTATCTTTATAAGGGTCCCATTATAACATTGCTGCAACTGTTTGGTAGGATACAAGAAGTTAATTCTAGTGGAAAGTGTTAATTCTTGTACGTACATATGTAATATTAGCAGACACATGTCAACATGTCACTTTAATATTAAGTTTTGTGTCTTTTGGATAACCCTTTCACTGTTACGAATTAGATGATTTTTTTATTAGAGGCAATTAATTTAAAATTACTTAAACAATTAGTAACATATAATTGTGGTAATTTGCTAATAAAGCAGTTCAATGCATACTTAAGAGTTATAATTGTAGTTATCTTAATAATTAAAATTAATAATGACATTTGTTATCTTATATCTTGTTCGAAGATGTTGGAAACTGCAAGAAACTTGGAGAGAGACTAGGATAAATGAAATCGATCGCCCTCTTCGCCACCCTAACTTTCTTATTACTATATAACCGTACTTGTACTACTAAAAAGTTATTCAATTACTTAAACTTAAAATCTGAATTTATTTTAGCGAATAGTTAAAATAAGTACGTTACTTAAAGTTTGCTTTATATTTGATGAGAATATCAAAAAAGTTGAGGCTAATTTTACTAATTGTAAATCATAAATATAGATAATTAATGTTTTTTCTCTCTTTTCAGGGATGGAACCTGATCTCTTGATGATGAGCCCTGCATGACAATTTAATGTAAGTGTTTTTTTTATAATTTCTTTTGAGTTGCCAACTTCTCGTTGTTGGAAGTCAGTGCACTCCAGACGCGAGAACTGATATCGACATTTTACACGTAACTAATTAATTAATTTTCCTGAATATTTTGCATTTGAAAAGTTCCTGCTCATAATTCCATCAATAATAATAAGTTGGTACATTATGTAAGTTGCCCTGATTCGAATCGAAGTTTTTGAGTTCCCAAGTTTCTACCAACCGGAGTTTGACTCCGGCGCGAACTCCACGACTGATTCTGGAGTGGGGTTGTGAATGTAAACCGCGTACAACGTGGATTGCAGAGGCAGTTTTCGCCGGCATTTGCTCCCAGTTCAACTTCACTTTTCAAAAATCTGATCGTCAGTAGGGAAAAAGAAAATAGTAGTGTTTACTTCTCGTGTATTGCGAAGAAACAGACAAAGTTCAGAAAGTTTTGCTATTACCCTCGTCAACGTGAAAATATTCCTCTCAGAAAATATTGAAAAAGTTCTTGTGCTCAACGGTGAGGTTATCATGATACCTGATTCAATTAAATTACCATATGTACTTTCTTGTTTACATTCTGGAAAGTTTTCCACTAAGTAATTAAACATATTTGTGCATAAGCCATTTATAAATTAATTGAATGCATTAGGTATCTTAGATATATCTTGTGTCACAATTTTTGGGTATTAGCATAAAACAATTTTTATGTAATTTGGTCCAATATAAAAGATAGGGTAGTTTTTTATCTCAATAAGTTGTACCAATATTTTTATAAACAATAATTGATGAAGTTCTCTTGGTCTCTTGCTTAAAGTTCGACCTTTTTGTCCGATGTAGATCGGTGCATAGGAGCAAGGTAACGAAAAGTGAAACGAAGTCGTTACTTACTGCAGCTGAAAAAACAAGTTAATTTGTTATTCTGTACTATAATGTAGGTAGGTAAAAATTTGGCCGTAATTCTTTTCCATGGTCTTGGTCTTGTTAAACAATTATTTGTCTTGGTCTTATATAACTATTCTTTGTCTTGGTCTTGTTGATTTAGTGTTTGTCTTTATGGTACGCCTTGGACTTGATCTTGTCTTACTAAATGTTCAAGACCAAGATAAAATAAGACAATACAACCAAGATCAAGACTAATTTGGGTGTATAATTCTTGGAAACAGTTAGCTAATTGTTATTAGACGAATTTATCTTAATCGAGGTAGGAATATTAGGACATTAAATTAAATAAGGTATTAATAAGGGATGAAAATTTCTTCTTAATATTCCTAATTGGGATTCGACACGGAAAAGTTGTTTGTGTTTAGCGGGGAACATTTAAATAACTTAATAGTTTTCTGATAAATATTAACTCTCTATGAAAGTAGATAACAGTTTGTAACAAGCAGGCAATAAAATAGAGTTATAGTTGATTAATTATGAAACTTTGACAAACTTCTGCCACTAGAAAGTGTTGAGAGGAAGAAAAGCCAGTATGTACAATATTTTCAGTATGTTGCTATTGTTATTGAAAAATTGAGTCTTATTGTACTAATATCATTCTTGTTTACACGATCTTGCCTTGCCTCAAGAAATCTTGATCTTAATATATTTTAATTAAATAAAATACTTATAATGCCAAAATATAAAAAAACCTGTTTGCTGTTGTGTTTAATAAATAATTGAATTTAATTTAATAAATACATAACAATTTAGAACCTTATAATCAATTTGTTTTCAGTAATTTATTTCAATCTAATTTCTTCAATGTTCAAAAATATAATTAACGTCAAAGCAAAACTAATCAGAAATCCTTTTAGCAAACTGTTAATAAAACGTAGATATTTTTAAAATTGGTCATAATTTGAGAGGCAGACTAGTTACATCTAGAAATTTGAGCAAACAGTCAACACAAGATAAGTTTTCGACTTATTCAGCTTGATTTTATATCGTCCTTCAAGACAAGATTGATGAATTCCTGATCAATTCCTCACATGTCTACAACACTTCCTCGTTATTTCCAACAAATTCACAATTTCCCAAATAAAACAATTTTTTTCTAATAAATTTATATCATTTTACTGTAGGCATATTTATTTGCTACCTATATTAGTTCTTTCTCGATTATGTATGTACATAATGGTGAACCTAAGTTCCATTCCTGGTTCCTGGTGACCGGTTTGTTTGCTCAAAACTACTTGCACATTGACGTCAGACATTTCCAAACAATTACGACTAAACGTGAGTCAGTTGCAACTTTGTTTGACAGAAAACATCTCGAAATTCACCCTCAGATTTCCTAAATTTGTCGGTGAAAATGGTAACTGGTTGTGTCGTCTGTTCTCTCGTAATATTTAAACTCTCACTTTGCAAAATATGGTCCTAAATGTTTACTGTATTTACATGATATTCTCAATCATTTCTCCTAAGTTTTGATCTCGCCTGGGATGTTAAAACTTTAAAGTATTTGACGGACACCGATATTTTTTAGTTTTTTGGTAGAATCCCTACTAAAAATATAACGTCCTTCTTGAAATTTTGTTTTTGTTTTGTCATTTTAAAAAGAATATTTATTGTTAAAAAATTGTGAACGAATGTATTGAGCTTTTATTATGGTTATTTTTAGCCGAAAAGCGAGTTGAGTGTATAAATTTTTATGAGGCACTTTATGCCCAATTTCTGATTTTTGAAAAGGTCGCTTTTAGAAAAAGGCAGAAAGACATTCTTAACCCTACTTTAGTGTTCAGCGATGAAGTTTTTATTGAACAATAAAATCGTCAAAAAGGTCTGGTTAAAATAATCAAATATACAGTCTCTTTCAACTGCAAAGCCATTCGAATATTTAAAACGAGAGTATGGCAAAACTGCTTTACTTTCTATATCGAATACACATATGTAGATGCATGCGTCACAGACAAACGTTCAGCTTTTTGATTAAACTTTAAATCCATTATTCACGTTAAATAAAAATGATTTTCTCATAACTTCCTTATCAAGAACTACCAAAGATGTATCTAATTTACATGTCCATTAGGTAGAAAGGGAAGGGTCAGTAAAATCTAACGAGACACATGTAAAATTAAATGCTGTAATTTTTTTTTACTAATTACTGTTCTGTCGGTGTAAAATTAAATGAGGAGAATCAGAATTATACCATTGTTTAAAAAATGGTAATAACCTTTTGGTACCACAGTAATTAAATGTTCATTAAATTCCCTACATAGCTACAATGCTGCAAGAATTTTTTCAAAAATTACTGTTCTTCTAACTTAACATAAAGTCATAACCATAACCTGAATGAAATGATTTGTTAATCAGTAATAGAAATTTCTTTTTGCCCCAGAGTAACTAAAAAAAAGTCTTATTAAACCGCCTATGAACAAATTAAATGCGCCAGGTGTTCATTTAGCAATTTATGTTCTAACAACTTAAAATTAAATGAAGAAACAGGAGTGAAAGGTTTTATAGAGAGTTATAACAATATTGTTTGGTTCCACGGTAATTAAATGCTCAATAATTGCTAATTAAATGTCTTGAAGAGAAATTAAATGCTACAGGCATTTTTTCAAAAAATCCTGTTCTTCTAACTTAACATTAATTAAACAGAACTTGCGTGAAGTAATTGACCATAACTTTATTTGGGTAACACAGTAATTAAATGTTCATTGAATGCTAATTAAGTGCCCCAGGCTCAAATTAAATGCACCAGTTGTTCATTTAGAAATTTATGTTCTAACAACTTAAAATTAAATAAAGAAACAGGAGTGAAAGGTTTTATAGAGAGTAATAAAAACTTTATTAGGTTCTACGGTAATTAAATGCTCAATAATTGCTAATTAAATGTCTTGAAGAGAAATTAAATGCTACAGGTATTTTTTAAAAAAATGCTGTTCTTCTAACTTAAAATGAATTAAACAGAACATGGGTGAAATAATTGACCATAACTTTGTTTTAGTCCCACAGTAATTAAATGTTCATTGAATGCTAATTAATTAAGAAAATAAATACTCCACATTCTTTCACAGTAATTAATTGCTCATTAAATATCAGTAAAATTGTAATTAAGTGTAAATGCTCCAAAATATTTTTAGTTCCCATGTAGGTACAAAATCTTTTTCTTTATTAAATCGATTGTTTTTTATCTTATCAGTAAGTAGGTGGTTGTATTGATTTAAAAATGTTAGCAACAAAAATATGCAGTTGCGATTCACAAATGGTTGTATTCTTCTTTTTACATCAGTACTTATTCTACTTATAGAGGTCCATCAAAGTTCTGATAACAGAGCTTTTCACGTAGCAAAACACTTTTTACGTTCGCGAAACTTTTCAGGCAACTTTTAGCACCTTCTCAAGGGGGGTAAAACGCTAAAATTCAACTGAGTATGCTAGCTATGTATACTTATCATGCTATATACATACAGTGAATGTTGAGGCTTATTTATTTACGTAGCTTGACAGTATTGTAAGTTGAAGACTTCAGAAGATTTGGTACACATCAAAATACTTAGCCATTACTTTTAATTCTATAATATCTATTTGTTTATACGGGGCGGTCATTAAAAGTTAAAAAAAAACAAAATGATCTAATTTAATACACATGGTAAAATTCAGGGAGGTACAACTCTGCTTTGGTGTTAATAATAATTGTGTTTGAGTAAATAATTTTTTTTATTTGTAGAAGTAGTTAAAAATGTATCTAATATTTACATTTATATATAATTTTAAGTAGATATTTATGCTCTGAAGCGATTTTTCTTTCCTTTTTATTCTTTTTTAACTGTCTGTCCTTTACAGATACCTACAACAAAACCATAAAAAATAAACGAGTTCAGTCACACGGTTGATATAGATACGTGCGCATATCTATTTATGTGCAAATTAACAAATTCTGTACTACATTATAATTCAAACATTTTGCTGTCCAAATTTCTCTGATACGTATATGCATTACTATTCTGAAAATTCTATTGAAGCAGCTCTAATTAAGGCTAGCTCTTTGACAACTCCAAATTAACTTTCTATGTTATATGGTAACATACGTACGTACTTACCTACCTACCTACTTTACCTACCTTATGTTATAGTTTGTTAAAATTACTACATTTGTCTGTACGTATATTGATATTTTTGAAGGTGAAAAAGTCGATATTACGTCAACAATACGACCAAATTTTTCCGGACACTTGTTATTATTAAACTCAATTTCAGCTAGAAAGGCTTGCAATTTCTTCTTGTAATATGTACATAAAAAAGGAGTGAACCGTCCGGAGGATTATGACCTCCGTGACCTTTTCTTTATTCCATTTTCCTTATACAAATGCTGAATACAAGCGTTATTTTGTGAGGACCTTCGTTTTTCTTATAAATAGTGTTCATTGTAGAGAAAAATTTGATTGTGTCTGTGTTCCTATATTGACTTCTTTTGTGACGCCCTGCGAATTTCTTTATGTATATTTATATTTATAACTGTCAAAAAAAGCTACATATTAATTTTTTTATTACTCCATTTGCTTATATACTTTATTATTAATATAATATTCTATGTAAATTAGCTATTACACGGGAGTATTGCACAAATAAACAGAATTGAGTTGCAATGGCTAATTTACTGCAAGAGGTTGTTAAAGTTTCTTTTTTACCTAAATTTTTAACGCAGACTAGTTTAAAAAGAAAAAAACAAAACAGTAGTAGAAATTGTTATGCAACAATTCGTTTGAACGTATTTTTGATTGATCGTCCCAAAAGTAGAAAAAAGAAATACCCTGCATATTTGATTGAGTCTACTGATACTTGATTGAAATTCATGTTCACTACTTTAAATAACTTCCGAAGAAGCCAAAGTTTGGCGAAACCAATTGTCAAGTGCAATAAACAACAATTGAAATTTAATATAAGCGTTTTATTTAAAGTAGTGAAATACCCTGTATTGTTGATCTATTTTTACCTTAAATGCATAGATCTTTCTGGTTATTTTGTTGTGATGATTGTTCGTGTCATGGAATTTCCACAGTATAAGTTCTGAAGTTTTCATATTTTATGCACGTTGAAACTTATTGCAGTGTCATTTTGAATTTCAGGGGTATATTGTGTGAGTGTCATGTTATGTATGATATGATCGGATCGGTTGAAAGTAACTTTCTTATTTATGTAGTATTTTTATTCTTTTGTCTATCTACGTTCGATGGTTTCTTGAAATAAAACAAGTGGAATAGAAAATGTTTACAAATTTGCATCCATTTATATTTTTAGTATTTTTTACGTTTTATACGAGAAGATTTGCTATAATGTCCTGTCGTTCTTTAAATAAAGGGAAGAAAAAATTAAAGGAGTCGGAAAATAAACAGAAATTACAACTTTCTATTTTAAAATGTTATACATAAATATGTACATTTAAGAATTATTTTTTCAAGATTCTTTTTAAGGAATGTTGTATGTTTTGAGCTACACTGTATATATCATGAAATCAACTTTACGATAGTTTGTGGACATATTTAACTAAGTACATACAAGAATTTTGGTTCGTCATAGGTATTAAGTTTTTTTTGTAACTATTGAGTTTGGATGAATTGATTAGTAGATTAAGTTTAAGGAGCAATTTAGTCACGAATCACCGATTGTATAAAAAGAAATTTTGGTATAAAAGTTCCATTTTATTTCTCATAAGCGGTGTTTTTATAGCTACTTTTTATTATACCAATATTATTATATATTGAGAAAAAAATATGGGGTAGGTTATTTTGTTCGTTTGTTTTTATATTATGTTATTTTCTACCCTTGTCACAACTTTTTTCTAGTAATTTTAGTTAACTTACTAAGTTCATAAACTCACAATATCTTGGTCAAACATCTATTAGATTCTTATTTTTGTAATAAATTTATTAACTTAAAGATTATATTAATACATAATTATATTTCAATTAATTTTAAACAAGATAATGTCAATGCAGCGATGTTTTCAAATTTTGTTATTAAAAAAATAATTTATTGCATTTCGAAACCAAAATCGAAAGTTTTGGTTTTGATTTTTTTTTACGTATTAGGTACCTACAAATTAACAGCCGGTCAGTAATTTTCTTTTTCTCCTTTTTGATTTATTACAATTTAAAATTATTTTAATAAAGATTTACAGTTTATCATCCTTCAAATCCCTTGGTTAAAGTTTACAAACACTTAAGTGTTTTTATATAGGAGATGCTCACCGTCTGACGAAAAACACTCTTCTAATTACAATTATATTAACTTGATCAAAATTTTCACTAATATTTTTATTCGGTCGCCAAATAACATTTGTCGGTTTATACGTGTTACGTGCTTTCTGACTGGGTAGATGTTGGGGTTTGGGTTCAGTTGTCCGTCCGTCCGTTCGTCGTTAGACGGACAGGGTGTATTTAATTACTCGCTTAGTTTGTTGACAAATTTCGACGTCCCAAATTGCCCCGCTATGGACGTGTTGATGAAGATTTATTAGCAACAAGGTGGGCTTTGAATTGGAAGTAAAGTCCAATAAGGGTGGCAATTAGAAAAACAAAAACTCAAACCGACCGTTAGTTAGTTAAAATTTCTACAGTTTCCGAAGTTTTTCCCTCTCTCGCATTTATCATTCACCTGTTTTTACGTCCTTTTATACATACTTACATATTTAAAGTTTGTGAGTAGATACAGTATATTTCGGTTGTAACGACGATGAAAGGACCATTAAATTCCGTCACTATATCCGGAAGTCGCTGTATAAAAAGAAAGAGAGAAATAATGAAAAAAGGAAATTAGCGAAGAAAAGTACCCAGTAACTGACTTTTAGATTTAACTTTATCAACCTTAACATTTATAAACAATTACTAAGTACAACTGCTTACTATCTGTGAATGTAACCAAAAGATAAAAAAGTTTTGTGTTTAGACTGGGTCGCAATATCAGGTAGTATGAGATTTCCAGCATCTTGTAATTAATAGTTCATTAAAATTAGTCGCTAAAACCGAAATCGGCGTTACATCCGAAGTCGTTACAGCCAAATTTTCTTCTTAAATTACTCCTTAAATTCAAGGGACTTATATGTTATGTCGTTATAACCAAAAGGTCCTTACAACCGAAGTCGTTATAAATGAAATCCACTCTATATCTTTACCTATACATGTTTGCAATTATTTAAATTTGAAATTTCTGGTTTTTTTTGTGCAATAAAATCCAAAAACTCATTATTTTCAACAGTTTTCCCAACTAATTTAGCCCTCCCATTTACTATTCAGTTTTTGATACGTTCGCGTACGTATTATTTATGACTCTTCTATTTTTAGAGTTTGTGCGTTTTAAATAAGAGATAAATTCGAGGAAAAAGAAAAACCAAAAGGCCAAAACGATTAAACTTGGAGTAGTTACCATCAAATTATATGTTGTAAGCTAAAACTTTCCCGGCTGTAATGAAATACCTAGTTAATTAATGAAAACTCGAGGAAAATCTTACACCTACATGGTTGGTTAATAGAAATTTTAACTCCCTACCGGTAGTAATTTAATTACATAGTTAGGAACTGCTATGGCAATTATGAGAACCAATTCTTTTATTTTTAACCCACAGCGCTCTCTTCTGAGGTTTTCTTCTTTTATAAATAATTTTAATTATAAAATTCGTATGGGCATAGAATTTGGGGTAAATAAATGGCGTTTACACCTTCTATCAGAAAAAAGTTAAAATAATCATCAAAGGGTGGTATCGCATTTGAAAAATAGTACGACCTGGTAAGGAAAAAATTGTGTAAATACCATCATTTAAAAAATTATTCCATTTAAAGTATTTGTGCAATTTTTCTAAACTAACCAAACTTTTCTGAAAAAAATATGTAACACCCCTCATACCATTTGTTGGACTTATACAACATTGCAGTTGTCTGAAGATATTTGAACGAATTTTGCTACCTATACCACGTATTTTTTAACAAATGAGGCCTCTCTTTGATTATTGTATCAACAACCCTACTCTTCCTGACTCTGGTCCTTACATATTATTAGATAGATACCTATAAAGGAAATAAATCTAATTTAAATGTCATTTTTTAAAATATATATTCTGGTTAAAAAATAAAAGGGTGGAGGCAATAATCAATTTTTTGTATGCATTAATGCCTATACTTTTTCACCCCCAAACATTTTGGATTTTTTAGCTTAGCCATATTATAGTAGTACCCAAATATTTTATGCGCATGTTTGACTTTAATTTTCACTACTGTTAGAAATCTTTTAATGTTCATATCTGTTTTTCTAAACTATCTAAACCTATTTACATATTATGTAAGTTGGAAATGCAAGTGATACACATTTGCTTGCATTTTCACAGTGGTAGCGTGGCCGAGCGGTCTAAGGCGCTGGTTTAAGGCACCAGTCTCTTCGGAGGCGTGGGTTCGAATCCCACCGCTGCCAATCATCATTTTTTATTACAGATAACTGCTATTAATTTAATATTTCCTGATAGTCATTATCAATATGTGAATTAACATTATCGAATAGGCAGATAATTAGATACACTCTGGTAGCTTAAGCTTAAGCATTTTTATAACAGAAATAAATTTATTGTTAGAATAGTTACTATTTTTAAAATAAATTAATTGAAAACATATCTTAGCAATAATTGTCTTATACCTAATGAGATTTTGCATATAAAACTCATTTGTTGGTATCCAATTTGAAATGAAAATGGAATATCGGTCACTATAACCGGTGGAAGCGTTACATCTGATGCCGATAAAACCGAAAAATTAGTTATAAAATTACTTATGTATAGTTGACCCACATATAAAGTGCAGTTACGACTGAATTACTGTTTAATTAAATTAATATCAGATCCGTATTCTAAGTAAATTGAGAATCGTTTGTCAATTTTTACCACAAAACATTACAGGAAAACATCATTAAATACTAAACCACAGTTGATAAAAATTATATGTAAATTGGTTTTGTCAATTTCTCTTCAATAACAATTTTACCTAAAACGGGACTTAATATTGATTGTTGAAGGACAAGGACCTTCCAAACATTGAAGAAGTCAAATTCATAACCTCACTATATTTTTGGGTCACCTGTAGATGTACTTCTAAACCGATTAATTAATTATTTTAAGCGATGTCTTTAGGTAATTTTCAGAGCAGTATATGTTTACGTATGCATATTTGCTGGATATGCAATGAGCATTTTCATCTATTTTCTTGTATTGTTTAAACGGCTGCGGAAGTAAATATAGTACCTACGGTTTTAAGTAGCTGTTCACGAATTTTACTGGAAGCTTCGTTTTTAATAACGTTTCATCTGTTTAAAAATATACGCAGATGACGGTTTAATTCGTGAATATTTTACGCTGCGATATGGCTATAATAATGCGCCACTTTATCTTCCACGACTGCCTCCCATTGACGTAAAAATATCTCGGGGAACAATGAGACAGAATTAGCGTAGGTACATATATAACTGAATGAATGGCATTACTAAAATTAGCTCGCGAATTCGGGGACCTACACACCCTTATACAGTGGCGGATTTACCAGCAGGCTGAATAGGCTAGAGCTTAGGGCGGCAAACTGCTCAAATTTTTTTTTGTCTTACAGAAATTAAAAAAAAATATTATCTTATACGCGAAAAAAAACTAGGCTCAAAAAATTAACAAAAATTACAATATTTTAGTGCTATACAGTATACTGAATACACTAACGTCTGTATATGAAAAATTACTAAACGCTTATTTATAAAATATACTATTGTGATTTTGAATTTTTAAAATATTCCAATAGCGTTTAAGTATTACATTTTAAATTTAGTATTTTTACCTATTTTTTAATTAATTAGTGCCATAATTTGTTCTTTAGGTCCACCCACACTATTCAATTAATGTGTAATATGTTTCACCACTTAAATATATCTATTCGAACAGAAGTGGGATCCGAAAAAAATTGCTTAAAAATAACAATAACAAATATTATATAGATATATTTGTGGAAAATTAATACTTTTCTATTGATATTTCTGATGATATTAACAACCTGTTTGAGTGTAGAATAAAAATTTAATAAATTTACACGTAAAAAATTGCATATTGTTGCACAGAATTTCATAAATATTAAACATTTCTTAGAATGATGATAATTAAAAAAAAACAGTAATGATAATATTGTAATGAATAAAAGCTGTAAATATCGATTCAACGAAAGTTCTTAACATTCTTACATTTTTAATCCTAATGAATTTGTATCAATATTATTTGATTAGTCTTATAAAAATATAATACAATCATAAAGTTGCAATTTTATTGACAAAAAATTGATTGTGAATTAGGGTATAGAATTGCAGGTGTCAGTAGGGGCGGCAAATTTTGAATTACCTACGGGCGGCAAATGTGTAAATCCGCCACTTCTTCGCAAATTTTATTTTTGCCACCTTCAATAGAAACAATGATATTATCACGACCAAGATTATATAAGCACCTAGTCTCTTGCGTGAAGGGTTTAAGTTACAGTAAAGTAGGAAAAGACAACATGAACGATGTGAAGTCCGTTTTGAAGGAGTTTTATCGGAGTTTGGTTCATTATTGTATTATTAGTAAGAAATCCACAGACCTCGCATTTTATACAAGTACCTATTTTAAACGTTTTGAAAATAGCTTGAATTTTTTTTTGTACCTAGACATGTTAATCTAAAACTCCCAGAGCAAGTTAATTTAGGCATTTCAACGATTATTTTAGGACGAACTTTCCCTGGTACTTATTAATAAACCAAACGGTAAAAACGACCACTTAGTTGAATATAGGCAAAAGACTTAGAGACATTGGCGTCTCGATAACTTACTTTTGAAAATTAATTCAGTTCTACGCCTCTTCTTAAAAGCAAATTTCCTTATTATCTTGTCACCCTGTTATATTAAAAATTTTTTTGGGGGTTCTGCAGCTCTGCAGCACACTTTCACGAACCGCCCCTTCTTTCAGATGTCCTCAAGTACCTATTCTGCTGCCAAAAAAGTCGAAAGAGAAGCAATCTTCCTTAAGAAGGAACACTTTCCTGAGAGGAAAAGGCGGTACCTATCTATCGTCTTTATCATGCAACCAAAAGCTTCTGCAGACTAATTTCGGTTCAAAATAATAATAATTTCTTTTTAGGAATTAAATTCAAAAATGACCCGTATTGCATTTCGTGTATATTTCATCGACATTATTTATTGATCATCAAATATTTATCCTTCAGGTGTTTCTTTACACTTATTTGCGGCCTACAGCGTTCTAGCAACATTCAACCCAATACCAATAGTATTTCAAATCGTTAATGTCATTTTTTCCCCTGACCGTTTTTCCGGTAACCGGTCGAATGCCTATTGATGATCGTAAAAAAGAACCCTTTCATCTATTGATCAAATCACCTTTTATCTGCAGTAAGGTGACATGTTAAAGTTTAAATAAATCACATTTTCTTTATGACCGTTTTGCGTCAGTGATAATTTTTTTCCTTGCGACAAGCGTCTTCTGCTTAATGGTTTTCGGGTTATCCGTTTTAATATCTTTTGAGACCATGAGACGTTAGCGCGCGCAGTCCGCGTCGCCGTGCCATTTTGGACGCGAAAATAATGAAAATTAATGCATTAAAGGAAGTTTCATAAAAGCTCCTTTAATTAATTGCACATGGATGACCAGCTAATCGACGTAACGATGATCGATGAAGTTTTCGCGGCTGTCTATGATAGATGACCGTTGGCACGAACCGGCAGAAAAAAATAACTGAAGTGC
Organism: Agrilus mali; assembly: GCA_029378335.1. Classification (NCBI taxonomy): domain Eukaryota; kingdom Metazoa; phylum Arthropoda; class Insecta; order Coleoptera; family Buprestidae; genus Agrilus; species Agrilus mali. The sequence goes on along the minus strand of CM055663.1, from coordinate 7,343,653 downwards.
CGACCGGAACCGTTAAAGATCTCTTTTTAGTTGAGTAGTTTGACCCTTGTAAGTGTATAAGTGTGTGCGAGATAAATGATAACACGGCTGCGATTAAAAAGAGATCAACAAATGTCGTATTAAGGATCTAGGACACTGGAATTTTAAGCAAGGAAACATCTCAGACCTTCTAAGTGCTTTTCACTAAAATGAAAAACGTTAGAACCCATACAAGGTTTTCAATGAAATCAGTTCAAGAGAAGGAAGGAATATAAGAAGATCTTCAGAGACATACATAACACCCTAATAAGAGCGCAAAGTAAAGAATACTGTGTAATGTGAACTGAGCTCTTCAGATACTGATCCATGACGGCTCGTTGTATAAGTGCCGCGGGCTACGGTCAGTGGCGGTGCGCTTATACTTTTAAACAGGATTTAGAATATTTGTTACATTTTAATAGCTTCTTTCTTGTTTCATGTGACATTTTTTGTACGGTAATCACACTAATATTATGAAGGCGAAAGTTTGTGAGTGTGTGAGTGTGTATGTTTGTTACTTCTTCACGTCTAAACGGCTGGAGCGATTTTAATAAAATTTGTTATGGAGTTAGCTGACATCTTGGATTAACACATAGGCTACGTTTTACTGTGGGAAAATATCTTATTCCCATGGGACAATCGATGAAAATGAATTCGCGGAATATTATAAATGCGAAAGTAACTCTGTGTATGCTACACAATCTCGCCTAAATTTTACTGAACCGATTTAAGTGAAATTTGGTAGAGAGATAGTCTAGAGCCTGAGAAAGGACATAGACTACTTTTTAATGCGAAAAAAAGGTTGTAAGGGGTTGAAATAGGACAGTTTGTGCGGAAATTCCGTAATTTTTAAAGAAAGAAGCTTGAAACCTATTTTTAAGGCTTTTGATTAGACATAAATAAATACGACATTTAATGTTTGTAAAAATTTTACTCTAAAGGGGATAAAATTAGCCGATGAAAGTTTTTGTGTAATGACGTCGTCCAAAAAGCTTACGGCCCAGAAAATTAAAATATTAAGTGTAAAAAGTTATAGAGGTTTTGTTTATTTGGATCAATAAAAGTAGTTGAATAATAAGCTATATAAACTATTTTAAACTATAATTAAACTATATTAATCTATAATATTATAAATGCGAAAGTAACTCTGTCTGTCTGTGTGTTACGCAATCACGCCCAAACTACTGAACCGATTTAAATGAGAATTTGGTACAGAGATAGATAAGTAGATATAAAGCTAGAGGCTTGAAACTTATTTTTTAAGCTTTTGATTAGATATAAGTACATTTAAAGTTTGTAAAAAAATTATCCTAAAGGGGGCGAAAATAAGGAATGAAATTTTTGTGTAATGACGTCGACAAAAAGGCTCAGAAAATGAAAATATAGAAGAAAAAAATTTTAATGCTGCCGAAAGTCACTATTTCACGCGGACGAAGTCGCGGGCATAGCTAGTCATTAATAAAGTGGTAATTTTTACGATGGATAAAAATGTTTAACGTCCATATTTTGAATTATTCTGAAAATTCATTCAAACTTACAGATAGATATATGATATACGTAAAACCACAGTTACAATTAAATAATATTCTGATTTAAAATCTAATGTAAATAACAATTTCTACGATTTGGCTATTAAAGTACTTATCGAATGTCTTCGATAGTGATTATTCATTTTGTGCAAGCCACCCGATGTGATTGTTTCCAACTTCCATTTGGATGCGGCAACTTGCCTGATCGAAGTTCGATTTTTTAGAGTGGTTCCGGGTCTAACTAAATATTGACTTATTGCCAGACTCCCAGACATTTCGAGCCGATTGCGGCTTTTACAAACAAGACAACCCAACAATATCGTATAAAAGCGTATGTCTGTACAAAGAAAACTTGGATGGTTCAAATTTGGAAATATCGTAGGAAAAATAAATTTAGTTTATGCTACTTATTACATTAGTGATATTCAAGGTTTTTGAGCTTATACAAATTCAATTTCACTAAAACTAAAATATAAATTACTCTGGCGAACCGTTGCAGCGCCAACATGTGGGTTGTGCGGTATAATAGGACGACATGTTGTATTGACAACTGGCGTTCAATTTCAAAAAATAACATTGGATACGTGTTTACATTTGCGGTTAGAGTAAATCGCTATTTGAAAAGGAGTGATTGAATCCCTGAACCGTTTACATTAATGTTTTAAATCTCCGAGCTGAAGCACTCTGATTGAAACACGTACATGTGTATATTCCAACGGGGATGTTCATTGTCACTTGAATGTGATTGCGTTCACTTCTTACGCCCACGCATGAACTCCATTATGAGAATAATTTGTTGAAGTGTCATTAGATGGCGAAATTAAAAATTATTTACTATTTGATGGGCAACGTGGTCAAAAAATCGAAAACACTAGATTTTAAACTAATTAAGTAGTTATCATCAGGACGCCATGAAAATATCCCTGAATCAAATAATTGAAATTACATCGCCAACTGTAGACATTTAATAAATAATAACTAGGTGTAGCATCTTATATTGCCAATAAATTAATATAAGTTTCATTATTTTAGATTAATTTGACTCCTAACGTTTGTTATTTACGATAACCGGCGGATCCACTAATGAATGCGAGACAATAGTCAAAATCTTGAGGTGAATTAAACTGAATATTATTCAATTTCTCATCCATTAACAGATACGAATAACGCTAATGTCACTGCAGTATAAGTCTAGGGGTAGTTCTGTGGTAGTTGCTTTCGTGAACTGCACTTTAATTAACCGGAGGCGACGAACTCGTCTTTAAGTGCAAAGAAAAGCGGTTGGGTAAACGTAATTTACTGGGGTCGACAGGAGTTTCGTATTTGTCTTCTATTAAAGTGCTAAGTATTGTAGGTATATCTGTTTCTGATTATTTTGGCCACTTGTGCAAACCAAAATACTCAAATCTCGTAATTATAATATTGAGAAAACAATTCACATTAAAAAAAAGTTGGTAAAAACTAAGACGCAAATTTTTGTGACTTTTAAAAAAACTAAAGATTAAAATTACTATTTTAAACTGTGCAGATTATATCAGTGGACTTTTTAATTTGGATATTAAATAAATGTAATACCCGAACACATGACGATATTATAATCTTCTTGTATAAAGCACACCACCCGTTTCACCACCTTAACTCACTTTATTAAATTTAAACTTATTTAAATACATCCATTACCTTATGGGTCAGTACATTGAAAATGTTTTCAGAAATAAATAACAAGTCAGATAATGCATCAATGTAGGAACATTTAAAACCTACCCCTCTGGGATTACGTAGAAACACGAACAGACATCTTTATCCTTTAATCAAAACGGTTTATGTATTTTTTTTACGTTGACAGAATTTTTTTTCTAACCACGTTGTCCGTCTTCCAATTTCATTTCCCGGATATTTATGACAAGGCATACCCACTCTTAATCCATAAATGCGTCCCTGGCTTGTTGAAGACACATGTATCATTTTTAGGTGAGGTACCTACCTATCGTAGTGTGATGCGGTTTGAAGTTGCGCTTTGATCTTTTACACTCCAGAGGATCTCTTTGATGTATTTTCCACCTCGTTATATATCCTTTGACATTCGTTTATTTGATTGTGGATTCGAATATTATCCAACCATCACAATTGAAAAATCGACCGGTCTATTTTCGAAAACACTTTAACCTAAAACACTACGCTTAAGTAAAAGGGTGTCATTATGCACTTAAAACATCTACAAAACAATAAACCTATCGTACAATGGTGAGATAACAAAAATAACAAAAAGGTTAACCCATGATGCATAACATTTTACTCTTCAGGATATTGGTGTCCATGGGGGAAATCCTACTCCACTATAGTCTAACCTTAATTGAATTAACCTTTATGAGAGCGTTCCTTTAGAGTAATTATTCGTTACACAAAGGTTAATGATAATTTCACCGAAACAGTGCCTAATTATTTATAGATTTTTGACCACCTCTGTTGACATTAAAAAACAACAGTTATGTTATATGTAAATTACCCATAAAAATGCCAAAAAAGTGATTTATTTTTGAATGGTCACAATCAAAATAGAATAAAACGTTGTTGGACGCGTACGAAGTCGCCGCGCTGGTTGACATACGTTATGTTCACCCGAGTGCCGGTGTCGACGAGGTGGTGGTCCTGTACCTTGCCATGCGACTGCTGACGTGGAACTCCTTGCTCATGTTCGACTTTGTATTCGTGTTTTTCCTCTTCCTGGTCGTAATTACGTGCATGGCGTACTACTTACCGGGTGGACAACAGAGACAGGTGTCGCGCTATGCCGCGGACTGTGACGATCAACCCTTACAGTGCTACATCACCGTTACGTCTGCAACTGGTGTCGTCGAGAAAGCACCAATCGACCACGTTTGATCCGACGGCACCCATGCATTTGTCCTGGTACCAGCGGTAAATGGTAATGTCAAATTTTAATTTTGCATGCTCTAGATAATATTTTACAGATATAGGTTTAGTTTTACCACAGCACATGGTCATATAGGGCAAACTCGTCTAATTTCACTTTGGTATTTGGTTGATGACCTAAAGGTCGCCATTAATTTGTTTTTTGTCGCTTTTAATGAAACTGTTATTGTTGTTTTTTTTCAATTTTGTGAAGTTGTTTCGTCATTCAAAGACGTTTTAATAGTACTGCCCCTTTAATTTTCGACTTAGAACATTCGTGCTTATGTGATGCTTCTTCAGCAGATCGATATCATTATAGACTGAATGAATGCCTCTTAATTTCTGACAAGTATCCTCCTCCATTCGACCTACATATCCTGCTATTCAGCAACACTTCATCTTTCCGTCTTTCGCGAACCCTTCATTTTGCAACTTGAGCAGGCAATTTTTCCAATATTTCATCGCCTCTTTGTAGATAGAGGTTATTCGGGTACCCTCGGTGAAGTACCTACCTACGTGTACTTCTTTACTAAAGCAAAATTTAAACTCTCAGTTTTCGAAGAAGATACTTACGTAGTATGTTCAAGAGCTGCAATTTTTTTTATCAAATAGTTTTGACTGGGGATTTAATAAACAAACTCTCTGTTTAGTAGCAATTGGATAATACTTTAATGAGAAATAAAAAATACTCTGTTAGAATAAATTGTTGATAAAGACGGGCGCAATTGAGATGTGGCTGCCGATTATTTCTTTAATAAAAGGCTTTGATTTATTACGACGCTATGTATTAACACTTCATCCCTTGGAACTTCACCAACGGCATCGATTGATTATGGTTTTTATAGATCCTGTATCCACCCATGTACCTACCTGTCTGCAGGTTTTCTGATGAAAAAAAAAAGGTATTAACAAATTAATATTTCTTAAAGTAAATCTGAAAAACGACTTTCAGTTAATTAAATTGATGTAAATCTAAGTACAAATGCAATTAAAACAAATAGATGTAAAAGGAGAAAAAATATGAAACATAAAGAAGGTGGGCATTAATTACCAAAATATATTGCAAACTCTCGTGAACTTTGACACTAACGTGGACAGAGTCTCTAGTATAAGCTCCGCCTTCTTTGCGGACGCTTGATAGCCCAAACTGTTGTGTAGAAATATGTAATCCTCAGTTTTAGAATATTTATAATACGTACATTGCTTTGTGATTTTTTCTGCTATGTAACTGCCTAATTAAAAATAAAAACTGACTGGTGCGAACGTTTTTTTAAAGATACATAATGGAATTTTTGGCAATTTTTTCCAGCCGTTTCGTTTAATTATAGGTACGTTCATAGAACGTTAATATTGCGTTTGCTAAAGCATACCAATCATATTTATTTTTCTTTCGTTTTTAACGTGTTTCATCAACCGTGAAACTTCAACGGACGAATTTTTCGCTTTCTGTGCAATTAAATTAGAAATTGTTTAAAGTACATCATACACATTTTTAACTGTTACTTACCCACCTGGTTTTCATTTACTTATTATCCGATTACGTGTGAAACTAAAAAAAATAGGTTTAAAAAGTAGGAATTCTATTCTGGGTTTTGTATAATATGTTATATTATGGTGAATGGTGACCGAAAAAGAAAAAGGAAACAACGTTTGTTTGTCAGACAGAGGACAGAAAACCTTACAGTCGATGTATCACTTACCTACTGGAAATGGAAGTGCTCAGGTTGTCGTATAAAGAGGCAGTGATATATTGAAACAATTTTTAGTGTTCAGTTGGTTTTCTTTTACCGTTACTCAACTGAAACCACTTACATCAATCTGATAACGATTTTTCATGGACTTTTATTGAAATGATTCCGCTTACGATTAGTTCAATTTATTACATTAGTTCAGTATTCGTTTGTAGAAAGAATTTTATTTCAAGCAAAACATTAATTTAAAAGTAGTTGGTTGTAAGCAGTTGCTAGTCTATAACTATTTCTTAATATTTACCAACTATACATAGTATAACTCATTAAAAACGCAGATTGACGAACTTATACACTTAATATAGGCCCGCCCATTTTTTTCGCAATTGGGGTGTTACAAAATTGTCGATTTTTAATTAAATGTCTTTGTTAATTGATTACAGGATTGCAGGATGTTATAATTAGGCTTAAAGAACCGTTTAATCTTTCGACCAGAAGTCTTTAAAATTATAATTAAATAATTCCTGAATACGTATTGTGTTATCTATTAGAGAAGATAAATCTTAACGACTTTTCTGTACGCTGGTCTGTAAAGATACATATTCCTTTGTGTAGTATTCTTAATAAACATTCCTTCACTCAAAAATTATGCACAACGTCCTTTTACTTACAAAGGAAGAACGCAATAATCATCTAATATTTACATTCTGAATATAAACGAGTGCGTTCGTCTAAGGGCTTCTAAATCATCCCTTACTTTTGTGTCTTAGTTTTAACATCATAAGTATACGTCTACCTACCTTTTCGTCTTAAATAAACTTCAAAAGAATTTAAATCTTGTTCATTTGCATTCCGCTTTCACGGAAAACGAAACATCTTTGGTCCTTTTTTTCCTGTTCAGTTGTTAACTTCGAGGAAGTCATTTCATCCACCCATGTAGACGACCGTCCGTGGTTATGCAACACTTGAATTTTATCGTGAAATCCAGTTTATGCAATCCGCCGACGGGTAAACGTCTTGTTGAGAAATTTTGCGACGTTTATCTCGTACGTCGCGTTAAAGGGGATGTAGAGTAAAACGAAATAAACTTCATGATACTAATTGTACTTACTACGTACTACTAGTAGGTGTGTATGTTATCTTTAAATGAAGATTATTTTAGCATTAAAAAATAAATTTGTATTGTACACCCCCTCCGCAGGGCTGCTCTTATTTTAGGCATCAATGTAAACTTTTAGTAATAATGGATAAATTACACAGATGGTGGTCACAGTGCTGTATGTGATTTCATAAACTGGATGTTAGTAGCTTGTGAGCCGAACGTTGAAACAATTTGTCAAAGGAAACCTGTTAATGTTCATATTTTAGTAATTGTAAGTTATTAAGCACGTGAAAAGTATTGAATTCATATTTGATAAGTAGAGCACAGATATTATGTCACCAGAGTTTCAGATTTTAGTATCAGAGTAATTTTGAATTCCCTGAAATTTGCTTTGAATAAAGCTGTCCCTATGGAAACTATTTATTCCAAAGGCATGCCATGATGAGGGACCACCGGGATATTTTGACATAACTCAAATAACTTTGCGTGGATATTACATAGAAGAAGCATCAGTTGCTCAAGGGTAAATTTTTGTAAACAGCTCTAAAGTACTTACAGTCAAATTATCGTGAAATAAAGAGACACGTCTAAAGTATTACAACAAAGTTACTGTTTCTTCCCCAAAGAATATAATAAATGAAAACTTAGAAAACTTAAACAATACATGTTGTATCTCTGCAAGCTTGGAGTTTTATTTACAAGACATTTTTAATTTGTAGTTTCTCGGGGTTTAAAAATGAAAATCCGCAATGAAAAATAAAACAATCTTGGAACCAAAATATCTTCGTTAGTGTTAGTCAAAGTGAAAATATTACAAGAACAAAAAATGTAGTAAGGGTGGGCAAGAAGAGGAGCAACGAAATGTGAATGGAAAAAGGGGTTAGACAGGAATACAAGATATGTACACAGATATTTAACATATATATAAGTAATTTAGAAGAAACAATAAGTAAATAAGGGGGGAATAGTGATAGGAAGAAAAAAGATATGGACAATAGCGTAGGCGGATGATATAGCGTTAATTGCGACAAGTTGGGGTGCAATGAGGGAAATGACAAAAAAAATTGGAAAAATACTTGGAGAAAAATGCTTACAGTTGAATGGTGAAAAAACCAAAATAATAGTTTTTGGTGAAGTAAGAGGTAGGAAAAAAAACAGAAAAAGGAATTGAGATGGAAGGAAAAGATGATAGAAACGGTTAAAAAACGCAACTACTTGGGGTACATGCTGACAGAAAACAACAAAGACGATGTGCACATAAGTAACCAAGCAGCTAAAGCAAATGCATTGCTGGGGAGGATATGGGGAATAGGACAAAAATTGTGCAGAAATAACTGAAAGAAGGGTAGTATTTTTTAAAACGTCAGTAAAAAGTATAGTCTTTTATGGAGTCGAGATATGGGGATGGAAAGAGTATAGAATAGTAGAAAATATTTATAAAAGGTATATAAAATGGGTGTTGCGCTTAGAAAAAAGTACCAAGACTACATTTTAAGAAGGGATACAAAATGTGGGAAAATGGTGAAAGATATAAGAAGAAGGGTTGTAAAATATAAAGAAAAATTGGGAGAATTACCAGAAGGGGACATAAGAAAAGAGATATGGAGGAAAAGGTTATTGGGGATCGGGACAAAAAATAACTATGACGTGGAAAGGGATAAAGCATTAACAGAAATGGCAATAAGTAAAGAACAAATGGAAGAGTGGAGATAAAAGGTATTGAATGTTAGTAGGATGGTGGGGAAAAGATGTAATGAAATAGTAAGAGGTGAGGATTTGAGAAAAATTTGGGAATCCAGATACGCGAAAGGTATGAGGGCGCTTATATGGGAAGAATGGCAAGGGGATGGGGTGCCGGGGTATCTAAGACAATGAAATAGTAAAGAGATAATAGCTAGATTTAGAATAGGGAATGAGTGTAATGAGAATAAGTTTTGGATGGAAGAAGGTAAGAGATTGTGTAGAGTATGTGGAGAGAGGAGTGAATCAATGGGGCATGTATTAGAAGAAGTAACGGGGAAGAATGAGAGGGAGGAACTTGGAAGGATAATAAATGCGGATGGTAGTGGTCTGGCCCTATTAAAGCAAATTTTAATAAGAAGAGGTGTGGGAAGGGGGGAGAGAAAATACAGAAAAAATGAATATAAGGGAAAAGGAAGGGAAGTACGTAGTATAAATATTTATATTTTTGTAAGTTGGAGAATCTAATATGTTTCTGTTTTTTCCCTTGTATATGTAGAAATGTAAACATAACTTTTTGTTTTAATAAAGCTCTACTACTAACAAAAAATGTAAATTTAAAAAATTTACAATATTTATTTTTGTTAGAAGTTGAGCATTGTATTTTCTCCAAATAGATACAGAGCGTGGAAGTTACGAGATCGAGAAAAACCCTTTTTCAAAATCAAAATGCAAATGCAAATATTTTCTGCACTGTGTGTTCTTGAGAACAACCTACAGAGAGTTCGAAAAAAGCTTACAAATTTTAGGGTCTTTACGATTTTTCTTCGGGCCAGTTTACCCTTGCAGGTTTGAGACACGAGCCACGACAATTATAAATTTCCAAAGAAATCATCGAAAATAAATCCTTCTAGTGTTTATTTACACTTAGCTGTAAGTAGTAAGATCCCATTCTACCTTTAGATCTTTCGCTTTTATTTTTTATTGGGTTAATCCCATAGACATGTAGTATTTTAATTTCTACTCTTATTTTATTACCCACCTAAGTAGTTTTGTAAACGGATATGGAAACTTGTTGTGCATTTTAGAGTTTGTTCCTGAGTTGTGCATAACATATTTATTACCTATGTATTATGTACCTCGCGTAAACGCTTTTCGTCCTGATTCTTCCTCGAAGAATTTGGAACATTTCGAGCGATCATTTGCTGGCGTTCCGGTGAGTGAGTGGCAGCCTCGCAACGACCGCAATGAAAATTTCCGGTTGTAAGCTCCCGCACGTTCATTCGCTAACTTGAATTCAATCTGTCCTGCATGGATAAACAGGCAACTTCTCTCGAGGAATAATAATAATAATGATAATATAACAAGTAAGTTTGGCACAGGGCCCGAGTCTTACACAGGCAACTACCCCCGCGAACATGTAACTTACAGTCTGCGATAAAGAAATGATTAATGATGCCGGAGTTTGACTAAACAGCCTAATTATGTCGTCGAAGAACGCCCACGTCTCTTCTTTCCTCCCCTCTTGCCCTCAGGACCGAACATTTTCCAACATGTCAACGAAATGAATGAGCGGTGGAAAGGACCTGACAGCCTCACTCACGCCTACTGACTGGTATTTAACAAAACGTATTGTATCGCGAACTAAAATTTGATTGTTAACTACTCATGTGCGTAATTGTATTATTCACGAATAAAGGGGTTCATAGGTATAAATGGAAAATTGTATTTAATATTTAATGGATGCTGCTGAGAGGTTGGTAGGTTTTACCAAGACAAGACGGGCAAGATTTCGATGAGCTTTTCATGTCGTGGCACAAGAATTTTTTTTTGTCTTGTACGATCATAATTTCTTTTAAATATTTAATTGAATAGGCACTAATATGTTTAAACTCCACTATAACGTAGGAAATAAAAAACAACTGTTTAAGAGTTAAAAATTTTTTTTTAATAAATTACGACATTACAAAAGCTTCATCAGGTGATGAAATGTACAAAAACAAGAATAAGTAACAACTTTATATACAAATCATTGTGGGGGGGAAAATATTAGTAGCAATGAATTGTTAATGTCTATTTGGTCGCTGAGGGTAAGTTTTTGATGATAATATTTATTGATTTCAAAGGATTCGATGAGATTTAATTTGTATCATCCCTTATTTTCTTGGTATAAAATTAGAAATTCAAAATCAGGTAGGTGTTGCTCTTCGATTAGGTGGTTGACGTACGTAGCAAATATTGTTGTTTTTGTACATTTCATCACCTGATGAAGCCTTTGTAAGGTGCAACGATTTTCATCTTTTATTTAAATACTTGTTATAGTGTAAATTTCTCGTGAATATCTCACTAAATCTTATTAGAGGTCAGGGAGGGTTTAGAATTAAAGGAAAAACATGTAATTTATGGGCAACCCCTAACCCCTAGTACGTCTGTTCTTTGATTTTGTCATTCATCAGTAGATGTAACAATTTCCTATTTATATTGTATTTCGTACTTTTCAATATTGCACTTAAAGTCATGTTACTTTCTAGGATACAGGGCTAAAAAGGAAAAGGCTTCCTAGTCGTTGAAAATTGGTCTAAGATTATTAAACAAATGTAGAATCCCGTCCAAACTCTAGTGTTCGCTTTTATTATTATTTCCGACATACATATTTGGGCAATTGGAATTTTTTCATGTATTTTGCAGCCCTTTTAAATTGTCTGACTAATGAGGATCTTTAAGCTTTTTTGGCTGCAACCCATTGCATTGATTTAAATATTGTAATATTGTTGAATCTTCGAAAATACAATTAAGTTTCATACTTTCTCAAAAAAAAACTAGGCGAATAACTCAGAACTGGAATTTGAAGTGTCATTTGAACTTGCCATACTTCTTCTACTATTATCTATCCTTATTTTGTAGTGAACATAAATTTCTCAAAAAAACTTAGGTCTTGTGGTTTTGGGATCAACATGACCAGAAAAAGAACCCTAAATGTGCAGGTGTTTGGATAATTGAAAAGTAAGAAGATTGATTTTTTATTAGGTTAGGTTAGGAACAATAGGAAGTATCCATATAGATCGAAAGAGGATAAAAAAAGGAGTCGATTGAAAAAATAAAAAATGGTAGGTGCCATTTGAAAAACGAAGTTATTCGTGTTTGAAGTTCTTAAACTTTAGAATTTTATTTTGAACGCCCTGTATAAATTATTTAGTTCAAATTTGTCAAGGCGTTAGCATTAATATTCAGCTATTACTAGTAAAAATTTAAACAGTCTGAGTCGTATTTTGTGGAAGTTATGATTTTTTATAATTTGGGTTGCGGTAGCGATTTTTTTTCTATAAATTAAATTAACTCAGAAACGGATCGTCATAGGTGTACAAGTTGGTTATCAAACTTACCTTAGAATTACACGTTTTATTCGAATTCAACGTAAAAAATATACCATTCCATTTAAAATAACAAAGTTGGTGTCGACTTCCGGTATAACCGGATGTAATACGAACTTAAAAATATTTTTAAAAGAAGCGGCATAAACAATAACTAAATGAGCCCAAGTTTCAGAATTGAATTTTTTCTACTTATTCATATACTTCTAATAGCCCATCAACTTGAAAAACCCTGTATATGAAAACTTAAATCTGTTAAATTTCTTCTCTTTCAAAAATTTTAGCCACTATAATCCCAGCTCATTGCTTCCGGTTGAACTTTAAAGAAGTACTTTCTCCATAACTTGTAAGTTTCATGTTTTCAACTCCAATAGAGTACGTACGTCGAATTTGGTAACAATAAACTAGCCTTTTTGTAACCCAACTCAGTGCAAATTATTAGATGCTGTCGTGTCGTCTTGTGGCGGAAATAAATGGTGCTTTCGACTCGAGTCGATGGATTTCACTCGTCTTTCAAGTTGCAAACCGACGAAAGTGGAAACTGGAGTAAAAGCGTTAAGAACACGGACAAAATACTACCCCATTCCAATTGAATTGCTCTCCGTTTCTTGTCACACCGTCCCTTACACAATGGTAACAAATCGGCGAAATCTGTGATTCCAAATTCTCTAAACTCATTTTCTTGGCTTTCAGTATCGCCATCTCCATACATACATCCATATAGGTAGATATAGAGATATAGAGAAGTAAATAGAAGCTAGAGAAATGTTGGAACAGATTAGATCTCCTTATTTTTGGAGTTTCGAAAAAAGAAATTTTTTTATGTCTATTAAAACCTTTAGGTAGTAGGTACTTTTATGTAAGTTTGACCTCAGGGCACAAATGCAGAAAAAAATCTGAAAAACACGTATTTCTAATAATACATAATTATTTATAAAGATTTATAAAATTGGAACATTTGCATGACGGTATATTTTAATATTTATTTGAGTCGTGCTGTTGGGAAATAACTCCTGAAGGTAATTAAATATAACATAATTAAGTGTAACTCACAACAGACCGATGCAAACAAAAGTTAATTAAAATATCACAGGGAACTACAACTGTTAATAATTCAAAGGTTTACAGGTTTATAGGAACACGTCCTATCAGAAAATATAATTAGATATACTACAATTGTGGAATAATTTCAATCCTGTTATTAAATTGATATATTAATATTATAAATAACTTTGGTTTACTATTAAAAATGAACAATTAATTAAAATGAAACCTTGCAATGATGTTACTCATTTAAAATATTTCTCTAAATTCAATACATTTTTTAGAGAGTTGTCTTCTTCGTTGTCGGATAAATCCATAAATTCTATATTTTAAGGAGGTCTTCTCGTTCATAGACTGAATCGTTTTAGTTTTTCCTTAGTTGCATTAGTATGCGTTCTTTCTTATCTGCTAATGGAAGGAGCTATTGATCAGGACTCTAATTCCGTGGTTTCCGAATTATCTGCCGGTGCCCACTCATTTTTCTTCCTCTTTGTAACGGACCGTCTAAAAGAATCCGTATCCAATTTAAATGGCAATAGCAGTAGTTTTAATGTTTTCCATTTTTATTCGTTTCTTTAATTTGATTACACGATAAAAGTCAGGAGGGAAGAGAAAATGTTAATTTTATGACTAGTGTGGGCAGGATTTCGGTCTAGTTCATTTGTACGTTGTAAGTAAATGTGAAATCAAAATATTTAGGTAGGGGTTATGGATTTTATGCAAACGGGAAAACAAACCTTGAAATAACTTTCTTTCTGTGGAAAAATAAACCAGTAAACACGTAATCATTTTGAGTAGTCGTGACCCTCCTTGTGTAACTTTAATTGCAAGCAAGGATAATAAAATTCTTTCACTACTGTGATGCTGATCATAGAAATAACAAACAAAATTGTTACCAGTTGCAAGTATGTAAAGTGGCCACCAATTGATATGAAAGAGTTCGTAAATGAAAATGTGCAACATTTAAAATAGTAATTAGCCAAAGAGATTTCAGGTCGAATGTGTGTACATAGATGTGATGGCATATAACGTATAATACTACACATACACACACACACAAACGAATAATGTACGTACTGGACCAAGACTGGGCTTAAATACGTAATGTGCTTAATGTGACGAATAAACAAAAGCAGTGAGCGATGAAATTAGCCGTCTATGCTCCCGTGGTTCTAATAAATGATATTAAATTAAATTGGTGGTAACGCTAAACGTTTCGCACCAATCGTTGCTGTTTAAAATCCAGATGGTGGCGATCTGTTTGATTTAATTAAAATGCCGATAGATAAATGTAGGTATAAAGTTGACCGATGTTTTTTTGGCAGCCCTGGATTGCTGGCAGATGTTGAAAATTAGGAAGGGCTGTACTACTTACTATAGGGAAATAAAAATCGCTCGGATGATAACTCTTTTATACGTTTAAAATTGATAGTTTTTCACAGCTCTTTGCGATCATAAGTCAAATTTATGATCACTAGCTATGCCCGCGACTTCGTCCACGTGGAATAGTGACTTTCGGCAGCATTTAAAATTTTTTTCTTCTATATTTTTATTTTCTGGGCCGTAAGCCTTTTTGCCGACGTCATTACACAAAAACTTTTATTCCTTATTTTTGCCCCCTTTAGGGTAAAATTTTTACAAACATTAAATGTCGTATTATATCTAATCAAAAGCCTAAAAAATAAGTTTCAAGCCTCTAGCTTTAGGTATATCTCTGTACCAAATTCTCATTTAAATCGGTTCAGTAGTTTGGGCGTGATTGCGTAACACACAGACAGACAGAGTTACTTTCGCATTTATAATATTATAGATTAATATAGTTTAATTATAGTTTAAAATATTTTATATAGCTTAGTATTCAACTACTTTTATTGATCCAAATAAACAAAACCTCTTTAACTTTTTACACTTAATATTTTAATTTTCTGGGCCGTAAGCTTTTTGGACGACGTCATTACACAAAAACTTTCATCGGCTAATTTTATCCCCTTTAGGGTAAAACTTTTACAAACATTGAATGTCGTATTTATTTATATCTAATCAAAAGCCTAAAAAATAAGTTTAAAGCTTCTATCTTTAAAAAATTACGGAATTTCCGCACAAACTTTCCTATTTCAACCCCTTACAACCCGTTTTTCGCATTAAAAAGTAGCCTATGTCCTTTCCCAGGCTATAGACTATCTCTGTACCAAATTTCATTTAAATCGGTTCAGTAAATTTAAGGCGAGATTGTGTAGCATAAAGACAGAGTTACTTTCGCATTTATAATATTCCGCGAATTCATTTTCATCGATTTTCCCGCAGTAAAACGTAGCCTATGTGTTAATTCAGGATGTCAGCTAACTCCATACCAAATTTTATTAAAATCGCTCCAGCCATTTAGACGTGAAGAAGTAACAAACATACACACTCACAAGCTTTCGCCTTTATAATATTAGTGTGATTACGTACCGGCCGGGGCTGCCATTAGAGACAACAATTTATCGATTATATATAATTTATTAATCTCGTCTTGTCTATACGATGAAGAAGTGTTCATATAAACCACAGTCCAAATTATCATGATTTCAAGATTTTTTTATTCAAAATCTTGTTATCTATTGAAATTCTTTGAATAGTTACTTTGAGTTTTACGTGAATAAATTTCTATTTTATAAGATTGAAGGTAGACAGAAAACCCTTATTATTGACAAAGCTTTAACTTCATAAAGATTCTAAGTAAGATTAACAATTTTGTTGTAAATAATCAGCTGTAACTTTTTCGTTACACTTCAGATAGATTCAATTATAATAGAAGGAAGATTTTTTAAATTTTGATTTTGTGTTTAGATATTTAAAATATTGATGCTTAAGGTATTCAAAGTCGAGATCAATATTTCTTGAACCAAATTAGAAAAAGTTAATATAAAGTTTTTAATTTTTTTGATAATACGAACGATATTTTGAACAGAGTGGTGATTTTACCACAATTTTTAAATTTTTTTTTATTTATTTGAAACAACCCTCGAGCGTTAGAAAAATTTAATAAAATTCTAACCCTGTTTTTTTTTTTTTTAATTGAGAGCGTTCCAGAAATTGTAGTATTGGGAAGTAATAATTAATGTATCCTCATTGTGAGATTGAAGTTAATTTTTCATTTCATTATCTATTACCTAAATATCCTCAGAGAAAGAAAACTATCCATTTATTTTTCACCAGACCATTAATTTTTCGCTGTTGTACCACAGTATACACGCTGTCACATGAGGAATATGGTTCTTTCTCAGTCTAGAAGACTTATAAAAAAGAGACATACAAGCATTGTCATCCCTAAAAGTCATTTTTCAAGCCAACAAGTTGCCAGCCACAGACTGAGTCATAATAGGATTTGTTTGAAATATCTTGTTATAGCTCGTTTATTCAACGCTAAGTATCTCGTTCTTATTTCATTAAATTTTTCTCGTATCTACATTGATAGATCCAATGATGTAAATAAAATTACGGTTCAAAATAAGAAAAATACAAAATAAAGTGAAAACTGTGTAGGACGCGGTTCTGACGTTTTATTCGGGTATTTTTGGTGCCTTGTACAGCGATGAGAGAATAAGAATACCAACCGAAAGAACAAAAAATACACATAAACGCGACGGTGAACAATTCCAAGACTTCTAGGAACCTCTTGAAAACCGTTTATGTTCTTAGTGTTGACGCCATTGTGGATGGCATTCGTGTTTTAATTAAGTCTTTCGGAAGCACAATGACAACTTTTGTTGACCGTTTTGTAAAAGGAATTTTAATATCTTCCTAAAATAAACAACATCACATTCTAGAAACTGGAGCATTATTATAACTTAAATTTTTAAAGAAAGGATCTATGTAGGTATTTATTAAACAGAATTTAATTTAAATATACTTTAAAGAAGTTTATTAAAAAAGCAATATTTGTTCAACAACTGTTCTACAGATTATTAAAAAATAATTACGAATTTTCCGAGGAACTGTTTGTTTATGGAAGCACTTCGCATGGAAACGTCTTTTGGTTTGATGTTTTCACAGTAATTTTGCTGAAAGAAAACTCTTTTTATATTCAATAGGTTTTTTACCGCTTAAAAAGATTTTATTCCTGGAAATACTTTATACAAGATTAATGTTTCTATTCAAGCGGTCTACAATTTAAAAAAATTATGTTGAGTATAGTTGTGGGATTTATTTGATACCTTGAAAGTGAAATTGCTTACAGATTATTATAATTTACTTTTACGAATTGGGAAAACAAGTGGGCAGTATTTGAAGAAAGAAGGATGACAAAAGGGTGAAAGATTTACAGGATACAGGAATAGTTTGTATTTTATGATTATTTTTCCTATTAAACAGCATTGTGTAAATATTCCTTTATATCGTGTCACATTTATATTTACGTATTATGTAACAAGTTTATTCTTTGGCCTGTTGGAACGTGCAGTAGTATTTACGTACAGGAGCCCATTGAAATGTATACTCGCATTTGTGACCGTATAAAACCAATTTCTTTCGAAATGGCGATAAAGTCGAGTCGCAAAAGTTTAACTGTGGGAATTTTGCATTAAATTACAATTGTCTGCCGTCCACCATCGACTATATTTACTGAGACGAGAACGTTCGTCCATCCATTCACAAATGAAACTTCGTGTCTTCTATACATGGAGAGAAATGCGTACACATTTACCCCATATATATATACATAATGTTTGATGAGCATTTTCGTTTGCGGTTTGTTCATTTAAGTTCCGAAATAATTTCGACGACGACGTTTCGAGCTGCGCTCTGTAACGTTGTAATTAGAAGCCTGTGGGCTTTCTGGAGAGGCGCAAGGAAGGAAACCTTTACGCAAACACGCTGCTTAAAATTATCCTGGTTTATATTATGGCGGGTGAGCGGACTTCCAACCGTATGGGTACTAGAATGAAAATTATGTTTACAATGGAGAAAATCAACGCATTTTGGTTTATTTAAATTAGCAAGCCATACCACGTAACATTATGCAGGGTCGGACTGGGAGTGAAGAGCCCGGGTGGCTAATTGATTCTAAAAATAATGATTTTTTCAAATTAGCAGGATATGCCAATTTTCTCTCTAAGTATCAATGAATTATTTCTTCCTTCAGCTATAAATACTATATAATTTTTTATTAGTTTGAAATTAAAGTTTTTTTAAGTTTCAGTGTAAATGACAGATAAAACAAAATAATTGTAAGTGTAATAGCACGTTTTTGTATGCTGGGTAATATTTACGACAATTTTTTATTTTATAATGTCAGCAGGGCTAAAAATTATTAAGAATTTAATTTTGCAAACAAAGTAATTCTAACAGCAGTAATAACAAATGTATGCCATTAATTAATACACAACGGAATACACAACTTAAACTGGTAGTTTAATATTAAAAACAAAGAATCTGACAGGGACGAATAACCGCTTTCTTTTAACTCTTTTACCCTTTTGTTGGTGTTAAAAAAGCATAATAACAAAAATACACAGCTTTACAAGTTTTATAACTAAAGGATTCTTTAATTGCAAATATATTATGGTATCTATCCGTTAGTACTCATATTTTTGAAAAAAAAAATATTGAAAATAACAGCCATTCCCGCAATTCCTGAAGGAGATTGAAGAAGTCCTTCATTTGTATTCCCTATTTTGCACCCCAGAATAGGTCAGTGTGACTCTTTTAATAAGGAAGTCACTAAATGTCAAGACATCTGTACCTCGAATATTTTCTGAACAATTGAAAATGGAAAGTCGAAAAAATGTTTTCAATTGAAAAATTCATGATGAAACTTTTGATTGGTATCCTTTACCTTCAGTTAACCGAAATTCTTTATGGCCTAAAAGAAAACTGCAATATTTACTTATTTAAAAAAACCTACCATTTACCCTCCACTTTCTTATTTTCTTGATGACAAAAAGTAAATGTAATTAATTCAGGTAATAAATCACACCTTGGAATCTGACTCACTTAAAACCATTACGTTTCAAACAAAGAGATACTAAAATATTCATTAAAGGCGTTATTCTTTTTCCCGGCTTTGGTGCTGCAGATTTATAAAGAAGGGTTTCAGACTCCTAATATCCCCCTCAGTTTTGATTTATGGACGTCCTAACGAGTACTAAATTAAAAAATATAATCCTCCAAATAAGCTTGATGGGTTTACGATGTAAAAATGTAAAAATATTTATATTTTCGTTCTTCATTCTAACGCATATTTTATTATAGGACAGAAGATTATATTTCAGTTAGTTGTTCTTCAAATACGTAATAAACATACAAATTTCTTTTACGTAAAAATTCTTAAACCTTGTTTTTTTTTCTTCATTGTCCTCTTATATATATATTTTTGCGTTTGTTTTAAGATACTGTTATATATATAAATGTAAATGACCCTATTTAGGAGGTTATTACCATAATTTATTTAGTACCTAATAAATTATATTGTGCGGAGTTGAGACCAGAGACGACGACTGAGTTTCTTATTGTTCACGAATTTAAAAAAAAAAGAAGTTTGTTAGTATTCGAATTAAAGGTGTTTCATTTTTCTTAACGTTATTTAATTTCGTTCCTTGAACATAAACCTGAATTTATGTTATTAATACGGGACGTACAGTTAGGGTTCGTATAAAAACTGAAAATATGACTTGCAACGTCGTAAAAAAGCAAATTATCATTAACCGTGTCTCCTAGGGAAAGCGAGAAAATTACGCGAAAAAGTAATAACTCAAATTTCTAGAGATTTTAATTGTATAATGCACTAACTCAAGATAATTAAAAGGGTACATAACGTCCTACCTATCCTATTGCATTACATCTCGTTTGTAGGTAGTGTTTAATACCTCAGGAAAAAAATTAGAAACTTATGGAGTTAGAATGAATCTTTTTGTTTTTCTCATAAAACATAGAAATTTAAAAGTATTCTAATGAAGTAAATGTTAAAAGTAGGATCTATGGTCCCGTGGTCATGAGATCTAGAACTACCTCTAGGTAAAATTTGAAATTCCCACTCTTTCGTAACCTTTATATAATAAGTATTTAGCAAATTATTTTTATGTTTACCTTTTTGAAGTCCTTGTGTGTAAGATTTTGTTGGTTATAATTGACGCATTGCCAACGTTTTGCCAACAACTATGGCACATATCTTCAGGAATGATTGCATATTTAAAGATATGGTTCTAGTCCATCCCATGATAGTTAGATTTCTGGCAAAACGTTGAAAATTGAGCTACAATCTAGGGACTATTTAGGAATCCTGAGATCACAACCATCAAATCCATAAAATAACTTCCTAACGTCCTTGTTATGGGAAGCCTTTTGAAGCTTTAGATTTTTTAATTGTGCCCACACTTATTTACGTTAGTGAAAACTATTTATTATAATTGTGTGAATAATTTTTAAACTTTTAAAAGTGATTATTATCAAGAATATTTATTTGTGAAAGTCTTGATAATGAATTAGCAAAACCATAGTTTTATCCTTACGAAAAACTCCTAAGGCAATAACCTAAAGGGGTTTAAAAATTGTTAACCGCAGACTTAATCTTTTGTAAGATTATTTAAGTCTTCGCAATTGATGGAAGTTAATGAACTGCGAATTTTTAATGCGAAAACGTCTCTCTCGCACTAATTGAAGATTTTTTTTGTGCCGATTGAATATAACTTCAGCAAGGCGAATTTCGTTTTCCTCTTTTGTTATTTACCAGTTTAGTTATATGTATATAAAGTAATTTTCCACGCTTTACCGTCATGGCTGGTTGTGATAAAAGCTCGGCACCCCAGAGGCCGTTGTTCCAAAGGTTTCTGCGCCTTTTACTCCAGGAAACAATTGAAGTTGCGACGCGTGGTGTCGACTACGATTTAGATTCAAACATAAACCTGTATGTACATGTACCGTGTATAAAAATGAGAAGTACACATTTCTGTTTCCTGCAGAACTACACGGCGAATCATTTCAAGGGTCACTGTACATAGGGTTCAACGTCAGCTTGCTACAGAGATTCAACATTTTTTTTTTTTTTGTAACGATGACTTTGCCCTCTTCATGCCAAAACTGATTTCGAGTAATATAAGAATGTTTCAAAAGGTACCCCAAATTTTAGTTAAAAACAATGTTATATTAGTAACATTATTAACATTGCACACTAAAGGCGTGAGCAAACCGACACATTTGCTCAATTATTGGGTATTAAACGGATTTAGAAAATTGAAAAATGTAAGGATTAAGGAAAGCAATTGAACGAAGCAATGATTTGGTCTTTGCTCGTTTAAGCTTAAGCCATCTTTGAGTGAACATCGCGATTTTTAACCAGGACAATACAAATTTTAAGCATAAAAATCCAAGGGCGTCACTAGATGGATTTTGATAAAATGTACATAGTTTCCAATGTCACTGTATGTAGGGTTCAACGTCAGCTTGTTCCAGAGATTCAACATTTTTTTTTTGTAACGATGAATGCCCTCTTCATGCCAAAACTGGTTTCGAGTAACATAAGAATGTTTCAAAAGGTACCCCAAATTGTAGTTAAAAACAATGTTATATTGGTAACATTATTAACATTGCACACTGAAGGCGTGAGCAAACCGACACATTCGCTTAATTATTGGGCATTAGACGGATTTAAAAAATTGAAAAATGCAAGGATTAAGGTAATCAATTGAACGAAACAATGATCTGGTCATTGTTCGTTTAAACTTAAGCGATCTTTGGGTGAACATCGCGATTTTTAATCAGGACAATACAAATTTTAAGCATAAAAATCCAAGGGCGTCACTAGATGGATTTTGTTAAAATGTACGTAGTTTCAAGTGTCGCTGTATACAGGGTTCAACATCAGCTTGCTCCAGAGTACTCAAAATGAATTTTATGGGAAATGGAATGACATTCTTCTATGCCACAAAATTTTAGTTAAAGACAATGTTGTATTGGAACATTGCATACCGAACTCGTGAGCAAACCGACACATTTGTTCAATTACTAGATGGATTTAGAAAATTACAAAATATAATTTTTTACCATATTTTATCTAAGTATTAACGTTAGCAATTGAACATCACGATTTTTAGCCATGACATAACAAAATTTAACCATAAAAATCCGAGGGCGTCACTAGATGGATTTTGATAAAATGTACGTAGTTTCAAGTGTCACTGTATACAGGGTTCAACATCAGCTTGCTCCAGAGTACTCAAAATGCATTTTTTGGGAAATAGAATGACATTCTTCTATGCCACAAAATTGTAGTTAAAGTCAATGTTGTATTGTTAACATTGCATGCTGAAGTCGTGAGCAAACCGACACATTCGCTCAATTATTAGATGGATTTAGAGAATTCCAAATTTTTTTCTACCTTTAATCTTAAGGTTAGCAATTGAACAAAGCAATGATTTGGTCTTTGCTCGTTTAGGCTTAGACGATCTTTGAGTGAACATCATGATTTTTAGCCATGACATTACAAAACTCTTTTTCCTTTTGTTTCAGAATGCTACAAACCCACAGTCTTGGGGAAAGTGTCTCAGGGCAATACCCGAGAGTTACGTTGGGTGATCTGCTAATTGCTAGACCCAAAGGTTTAACAGAACCAGAAACATGGGCCATGTTATACCAAGCTGTTCAGGCTCTTCAAGATCTCTTCCTTTCCGGTAAGTTTACTTTTGAAATAGATTTTGTTATACCTATAGCTTTTAAGCAAACATTTTATAACCAGTCTTTGCACTTAAATACTTCTCCAGAAGGGATAAAGCCAATCATTGTTCCTTGAGGAATCATTTTTCAACCAGTCTTTGGACTGAAAGATATTGTGACCTTTTAATGATAATTCCCGGAATGTAAAAATCATTCGCTGCATTAACTGTATCACAATTTGTCCTCCAGGAGATCCTCACGTCTTACAAGGCGAACAAAAGGTGACAACTAATTCTCTTATCCTTTTAAATATTTAATTGAGGAGGCACTTATATGTTTAAACTCCATTATAACGTATAAGAAATAAAACACAAAAGTTTTAAGAGTTTAACAAAATTTTTAATATTCACGACGAATCCTTTCACCTTACTAAGGCTTCATCAGGTGATGAATTGTACAGAACAAAAATTAATTACAATATATATACAACATTATGAAGTGGGGGGGGAAATATTCAATAACGGTGATTTATTAATGTCTAATTGGTCATTAAGAATAAGTTTAAGATGATTGTATTTATTTATTTCAAAAGATTCAAAAAGATTCAGTTTGTAACCCTTGTTTTCTTTGTGTAAAATTTTAAATTCAAAATTTGTTTTTCTTCCAAAAGATGATTGGCATAGGTAGATGTGTCTTTATTTTTGGTGAAGGCGTCTTGATGTTCTTTTACTCTTTCGCAGAACTTCCTTCCTGTCTGACCAATATATACTTTTTGGCAACTTCCACAGTTTAGCAAATAAACCCCTGAACCCGATGTCCTATCACTAGTATCCTTATTATTTTTAAGTAAATTTCCTAACGTATTTCTTGATTTAAATGCGGTTTGTATGTTGAGTTTATTAAGTTCTCTAGAGATTTCTTCTGTAAGTTTACCAGCATAAGTGAAACTAGAATAATTTTGAATGTTTTTTTGGATGGGGTAAATTGACCGTAAAATATTTTTCTTAAGTTTATTTTTTAAAATATTATCTATGATTGTGGTAGAAAATCCGTTATTATAAGCGATATTTTTGATCCGACTAAGTTTTGTATCAAAATGTTCTTTCGATAGAGGAAAAGTAATAAGTCTATGAATCATAGAGTGATAAGCGGCAATTTTATGTGAATAAGGGTGAAAGGATTTATTATGTATTGTAGTATCCGTAAATAATAAGGATACTAGTGATAGGACATCGGGTTCAGGGGTTTATTTGCTAAACTGTGGAAGTTGCCAAAAAGTATATATTGGTCAGACAGGAAGGAAGTTCTGCGAAAGAGTAAAAGAACATCAAGACGCCTTCACCAAAAATAAAGACACATCTACCTATGCCAATCATCTTTTGGAAGAAAAACATCAACCAAATTTTGAATTTAAAATTTTACACAAAGAAAACAAGGGTTACAAACTGAATCTTCTTGAATCTTTTGAAATAAATAAATACAATCATCGTAAACTTATTCTTAATGACCAATTAGACATTAATAAATCACCGTTATTGAATATTTCCCCCCCCACTTCATAATGTTGTATATATATTGTAATTAATTTTTGTTCTGTACAATTCATCACCTGATGAAGCCTTAGTAAGGTGAAACGATTCGTCGTGACTATTAAAAATTTTGTTAAACTCTTAAAACTTTTGTGTTTTATTTCTTATCTCTTATCCTTATCAAGCCTTTTTTATTTTCGAGCTATATTTCCCCATTCCCACTATTCTTCAGTTTCTAGTGTAGAAGTTTTAGTTTTTTAACCTTTCATTGTTGTCCAAAATTTCGGAGAGATATATTTATATTACGGGTCTGTTGTCTGTCGAAAGCGTCATCTTTATCATTTTATATTTGTATTCTGCAGAGATTTATTTCTAGAAAGCGATTATCTCTTCTGAGAAATCGTTAGAAGAGATTATTATTGACGGTTCGGATTTATGACAGGAAAGCAACGGGGAATTAGGGAAATAGGCATTCGTTCAACTTCAACTCACACCTAAAACCACTTATACACGCTTTTTAGTGTCCAAACGATTTTGTAAGCGTTTAAGTGAAAAGATCCGTTCAACCCCAGGGGTAATTTGTGAAAGAATGGGACGGTGGCTTATTATGTGTATTTTATCGTTGACGTAGGGGAAATTCTTTCTCTCCTTTCAGCTGATCCGTTTAATATTTTTATAATAAAAGCGTTTTGGTGTTTGTCTTTTCACTTTAAATTGAGATCATTGTTAATTTACTTTCAAACTAACACAGTGTGTTGATTATTTACTGGTTTTTCAGAAACAATTAATTAACTTTTTTTACAATTTGGAGACAATTTTGCTTGGTATTTCCAATATTATTCCGTGTACCAGCTGTTAAAATGAAAGTATAAAAACTATAAACGCCGTACATCCAATTATGATGAGCGATATAATTAATTGAAAAGACTTTTTCACGTTTTATAAACCTGATGAATGAATTTGCTACGACGACGCCTTCGCTTTTGTGACGAACTGATGTTAGAAACAAAACTCTTGTTTTCGAAATAAAAAGTTTCGAGAGTGAAAAGAATCAAAAGAACATTGCTGCCAGCTATTCTTGAATAAAACAAAAACGGGTAGGTACTTTTCGAATGGTGAAGAAGTTTTAAAGAAGTGTTCGGCGCCGCCGCCATAATTCCTCGTTCTACGTTATTTAATGGCAAAATTTGAATTTAGAATACGGACGTTTTCAAATGGAATTTCTAAGGGTTACATATATATCTCGTTTCAAATAATGAGGGATTTACTTTTAGAAAAAATTAGTTTAATAAAGAGTTTTCACTTTTGAATCCATGGCCATTTTACAGAGGCCTAGTTTTTCATTCTAAATAACTCAATCAGTAGCACATTATTTCTGAATAAATCACAAGTACCTATAAACGAATCAACCGATCGATATCGAAATCAGTAATTTAAAAACATTTTATGTTAAAAAGCAAACCAGAAACAGGATAAAATTGTCATTTTTCTTTTTTTAGTGAAACAAATTGGCATTAAGTAGGTACGAGAGACTTTTAATTTTAATTTGCAATAGTATGGAACGGTAAATTAAGTGTGCAAAATTTTCGCGTGAATGCTAACGTTTTAGACTTTAGACATAGAATACGCCAATTAAACAGAAACGTCGTCTAATATGTGTGCTAGTACATGTATATTATGTAGTAGGTACTTTAATGAGGCAAAAACTACGTACACAACTACGCAAATTGCTAAAGTACGACCCGGCAAAGAAATCTGTTCTTATATATTTTTACATACGTGTATACATACGATATGTGTGTTTGTGAGTGAGGCCGGATGGATGGATGATATTTTCAACATTTCTGTAAAGCATGCGTGGTAATTACAACTACAACGACCTCTCAACAACCCTCAGCGCGAGAAAAGAGTTATGTTCGAATAGAGACAGTTTTACCCTCATTAAGACTGATGTCTTCACGAAGGCTGTCGCTAATTCTTCTTGTTGTTTATTACAAAGGATTTTATATGCATCATCGCTTTTTATGTTTCCAGGTCATGTACCACCGTATTTACATGTCGTTTGCTGTTTTTTCTAATGTATGTATGTCATTTGGGTGTTTTGTTCTTGCGAATTGTTAAGTGGGTAGTTATTTTTCAGGCCGGATTGTAGGGATAAAGGACAAAGGTGGGCGGGGTTTTAATTTCTTGCTTATTTAGCCATGACATACAAGATCAGGAATGAGACATCGATTACACAAATGCAGGAGTGACCAAGAACAAGACACTCAAATATTAAGATTAATTAATCCAGAAACTCACTTTGTTAAGACTAACTGCTCAAAATTAAACCCATTCTTTTATGTTTCATAAAAAAATAATAAAGAAAACGTATTGCTATTGTTACAATATACAGGGTGATTGTTTTTAGCCTAACTCGCTAGACGTATCCCCAGATCGAATTACAATATCGTTTGAAATTAAATTTTAACAAATATTTTCAGTCGTGTGACATTTCTACTTTGTATTTTTGCTTCCTTAAGATCACAGTAAGGTTACGGTATGTAAAGATAACACAAAGAAAGTGAGTGATGTCGTAGTCTATACATAATGTTTTGCTGTGTTTGACTTTCTTATTTTATAAATGTCTAAGTTACTTCTAATATACTTATCCATTAACATACATTTGGCTGAATGCAAATGCGTTAGGGCTCATAGGTATAATATAGAACTACATAAATTAAACTATGTAATAAGTCAAAGTATAAGTCGTAGGTTCCGAATTGGGAATTAAATATGTGTGGGTTAATGACAATTAAGAGGCTGGTCGTGAAGTGGGAGTGACCCTTTTAAATACATGTTCTGATAATCTCCTTTCCTCCCTTAACTTAATCTAGCTACGCCACTGCATCGATGTATGGAGGATTAAACGTAGGCGATTTAATACGAGTAAAATATTTAAAGTAGTGCTTCAAGGTTTCACCCCCCCCCCCCCGCGCAGAAAATAGAACTACCATTTTTAACGCTTCTGTAAGTACCTAATACCTACGTGAAATGAAAACACTGTAAAAGAGTTTCCATTTTCGACGTGTAAACGATTGTCAAGTCTCGTTTAGGATCGATTTAGGAACCAATTACAGAAAAATGTTTGCAATCGGCAAGAGCTTACTATAAGCTCCTTATTTCCGTTTCCGATTTGCTGTTGTTAGGGTAACGTGCGATTTTTAAATTTGTTTTCATCACTCTTGGATTTTCCATTAATCTGGGTATGAATGCAATGACAAATGGTACAATTTCCGTCATAAAACCCTTGTTTACTTTACTATCAGTAGCGTAACAAATTTTTTAATGGATAAAAATAAGTGATTAATTTAACACTACATTTATATCGCCCTGTATTCCGCACTATTTATTACATTACATTTTATATTGTTATCAAATCTTCTTTCCAAACCTTTCGTTATATATCTTTTGCTTGACGCTGTAATATCTATGTGTGTATGCGCCTGAAGAAGCAACACTCGTGGCACTTACCCAGCGAAATCTTCATTCTTCTTTTATTTAACTACACCCGCAAATTTTATGTATTTTTGATGTGATTCAAATTTCAATTCTCTTTCTGTTTTATTATGTTGAACTGAGTTCCACTGTGTAGGAATTTTGACGTCCGTAATAAGTAGTAGGTACGCATATGGTATTTATGTAGGTACATGTCTCTTCAAATTAATGCCTATCAATAATTCCTCCTGCTACAGTTTCATAATTCCTTAATTTCCTTTAGGTTCTGCTGTGCTCTCCCAATATCGAATGTATTTTCCCTTCATTGGGTAGTAATTCTTCTTAGCGTTCCCTAATTGCCTTCAATAACTTATATTAACTGGAAAAGTTCACTGGCAGAAATTGAAATTTATTTTCCATTATTATTGTTATTGTGTCTTGGAGTGGATTATAACTAAGTGAATTTCTAGTTCTACGTATACTGGTAATTGTTTCGATTCCGTTGAAGTGCCTCCATCCGTGTAGCGCGGAGTCTATTTGAAACTAGGTAGTGGGTATTTATTTCTTGTCAAACTTTATTTATACGGGGAATTTGTACGAATAAGTACGAAAATTTGTGCCCTGAAGGAACTATTCCATACTTGTTTCGTAACTTAACTGCAATACTTAACCGTCGTATTTAAAATTTTATATCGTGAATAAAGACAGAACGCCACAAACTTCACTTCATAAGTTAGTAATATAATAAAGTGATTTTGATTCTGTTTCTGTATTGATTACTAAATCTGAAAAATATTTTTTCTTGAAGGATTTTAGTTCAAAAACCTAATTTACATGGCCTCGTAAAAACGGAAGGAAAACCCATGAAAAATGCAATTATTATGTACCTACATATAATTAACAATATTTAAAAATGAAACAAGTAGAAAGTTTCACCAATTTAATAAAAACCTGACAGTTTCTGTCACATGACCATTATCAAAGGTAGGTAAGAGTAAGATCTTTATCAAAGGCTTAAAACTAATTAACACACAATTTATACCTTCCAACATAAAATGAAACTTAATTCTATGATATGATGATATCTTCCTTTGTTTTTTCTTGAGAAGTTTTTCTATGATCTCAGTGTTTGACAACAGTTGCACCCCCAAAGTGTTAAGTTCGTTAATAATATGGTTTCTAATTTTATTTGATCTAAACCAACATTTTGGGAGGCCATCAAAATTATGGCTTTCGGATATAAACAGAATGAGAAAAAGAGAGAGACCCTAATAGCTGGATTAAGGGTTAAAAATTTTGCATTCTCATTTTTTACTTATTTCTATATTCTCTCATTTTTAAAAATCTAATCATAGTGATCATGAAAGAAGAACCTTTAAGACATTTTTTAAGAGTAGAGGTTAGGGCGAGATTCTCACAATTCGTGGAACATTTTCCACCATTTTATCCGACTAGCCCCTTTTGTCTGGAACATTTCTATTGTCCTATTTTAATAATCGACTGATATCAATTAATATCCGTAAATTTACCAATTTCTGCTTCCAACAAATTAATATCGATCGAGAGCTATTCGAGTAATGAGATTGATTAGTCAAGTTTAAAGAACGTCAATGGTACCGACAGGCATAAAACGAATTGGTCCAGTTACCCGATAACAAATCTCATTACTAGTGTTACAGACGGAGCCAAGGAATTTCACAATTACATGTTAATAGCTTCCGACACATATAGTAGCAGTAGCATGGCTCTCTCGCAATGGCGAACTAATTCCTGGCATTCAAACTTGCTTGTCGATTTTGTAAATGACCCAGAATCCTGTTTCGATTATACAAACCCAGGCTGCGATCGCAGACGAGGATGAATTGATTATGAGGACTAAAGGTCCTTTAATGACCGTCCTGAATAACATACGAGCCTAATGTATCTACCTTTAAAATAGATAACTACATACTTATTGTTAGTCAAAGTGCTAACGGGAATTATACTTAACATTAATTACCATCCAATTTTATTAAACTCAGCCAAACTCTTGTCTTATGAATTGTACATGTGTATTATATATTCCCTCTGGAATAATATATACCAAGACTATGTTACAATTTCTTAAAAACAAAAAACAATTTAAGATTTAAGTAGGTACAGGGTCTATTTATATTTTGTGAAATGAAAACGTGTTTTTAAAGAGGCAAACAATTGCAAGCTGATGAAAGTTAAGCTAGTAACTAAATAATAGCTTTATAAACATTTGTGTAAATGACAAAAGTATTCGTTGCTTTTATAAAACAACAAAAAATGTTATTTTCCGGTACCGGGAATCGAACCCGAGCCTCCTGGGTGAAAGCCAGGTATCCTAGCCACTAGACCATACCGGATTACAAGTAAAATTTGTGTGCTACAAATGACATTGGTACCTAATTACTGTCCATTAAGTTAATTACGAAAGCGTTATCATCAGAGGTGATTATATTAAAAAAAAATTATCGCCAACCGAAAGTAATTCATTCAGAAATTGTTTACTGATTCGGATCCGGCTCGAAGGACCAAAGGTTCATCGATGTTAAGCTGTCAGGTATAGGACAATCGTTATCAATATTATACTCGACGTTTTCAAAGTTATATCAAACCAGTTATGCCCGCGACTTCGGCAGCACTTAAAATTTTTTTCTTCTATATTTTTATTTTCTGGGCCGTAAGCCTTTTTGCCGACGTCATTACACAAAAACTTTTATTCCTTATTTTTGCCCCCTTTAGGGTAAAATTTTTACAAACTTTAAATGTCGTATTTATATCTAATCAAAAGCCTAAACAATAAGTTTCAAGCCTCTAACTTTATATCTACTTATCTATCTCTGTACCAAATTTCCATTTAAATCGGTTCAGTAGTTTGGGCGTGATTGCGTAACACACAGACAGACAGAGTTACTTTCGCATTTATAATATTATAGATTAATATAGTTTAATTATAGTTTATATAGCTTAGTATTCAACTACATTTATTGATCCAAATAAACAAAACCTCTATAACTTTTTACAGTTAATATTTTAATTTTCTGGGCCGTAAGCTTTTTGGACGACGTCATTACACAAAAACTTTCATCGGCTAATTTTATCCTCTTTAGGGTAAAATTTTTACAAACATCGAATGTCGTATTATTTATATCTAATCAAAAGCCTAAAAATTATTTTTTTATTGATTTAAAAATTACGGAATTTCCGCACAAACTTTCCTATTTCAGCCCCTTACAACCCTTTTTTCGCATTAAAAAGTAGCCTATGTCCTTTCTCAGGCTTTAGACTATCTCTGTACCAAATTTCATTTAAATCGGTTCAGTAAATTTTAGGCGAGATTTTGTAGCATACAGACAGAGTTACTTTCGCATTTATAATATTCCGCGAATTCATTTTCATCGATTTTTCCATGGGAATAAGATATTTTCCCGCAGTAAAACGTAGCCTATGTGTTAATCCAGGGTGTCAGCTAACTCCATACCAAATTTTATTAAAATCGCTCCAGCCGTTTAGACGTCAAGAAGTAATAAACATACACACTCACACACTCACAAACTTTCGCCTTTATAATATTAGTGTGACTAAATCCACTTAATCTAATCAATAATTTTGCTACTTTTATTAATGTTTTCAATAATAAATATTTTTATTGTTGCAAAATATGATACAGTAGAATAATATTTACTGTAGATAATTATTTAGTTAAATGATGTTGGATATTATTAAAAGTCGTTTTGGCTTTTTGACATTAATTTAGTAAATAATTTTTTATTCTTCTAAAATAGAATAAAACACGAATGAGATCAATACATTTCTTTCCTTTTTACACTTTTGCTTACAAATTACTTACTTTTTTGGATTAACAATTAATTCGTACACAAGCCTATATATAAAACAACTAAAAAATTATGTTATGTAATGGAATTACATTTATTTATTTTATTATTACTAATTAATTATTATTTTTTTAACTATTTAATTTCCAAATAGAAAAAACATTTCTTTAGTTGTAGTACTGCACTTATAAACTTTGTAGTTTTCTCTTAAAACAGAAGATTCATTTAATAACAAAAAATTTCCGGTACCGGGAATCGAACCCGAGCCTCCTGGGTGAAAGCCAGGTATCCTAGCCACTAGACCATACCGGATTGTGTGAAGTTATAAATACGAGTATACCATTATAACACACTTAACACTCTGTATACATAAATACTTTCACCATATAATGCAATTATATGTATATATACATATATATTACATACTTTAAATCAACTGCCTTTAAAATGTTTTAATTATAGGTATGAGGACATTTCCAGAATTTCATTTTTTTCCAATGAATAGACAATCTTATAACCCCTTAATCAAAAATTAAAGGTGGCTGAATATTCGACCAATTATTCTCAAAAAGCTTCACAGCAAGATTGTTAGTAAATTTGTGCTCCCCAAATTCCTCTTTCGTGAGACAAATCTCAAGATGATAGGTCTGGACTGTCTGGAGGATGTTCCATTGCTACAAAGCAGGATGAACAGATTAGACTGTATTTAATTTTAGTTTTTTAACGCCCCTTAATTTTCTCTGGGTGTCTTTATTGCCTTCCTAAAGGACTCTATCGCCCCCTAGAAATCCTTATTATCTTCTTTGAGAAAAAGTAACCTAACTTTTACTCATATATCATGAGATCATGACACTGACAAGAAAATTGTTAATGTAAAGAGAAACAGGGTGAGTTCAAGGTGAATCTACTCCTGTCACTACTATTTAGAACGAAATCTGTTTTAAATTTATTTTAGCCTCATATCAATTATTAGAAATCTACAAAGGGTGTTTCTTGACTCTTTTTTTGTCCAATTAGATAATGTAAATTAACAAATGATCTCGTTAATGTGTTGTATAAATTACCGTGGCAATTATAAAGCTTCTAAATATTTATGCGTGAACTTTTTAACAGTAGGTAGTGAGAAAGGAAGAAGATGCAGCAATAAATTATAGACTAATTATGCTAAAGTTTTCGGACAAAGTTAGCGAGCTAATTTTAGGGATGGCATTATTTTGTCTACTTTGCAGTTTCCAGGTAATTTAGTCGCATTAAGTCGCCAATTCGGACTTAGTTGAATGAATAATGAAGTATATAATAGGTACATTCATACTAATAAACATCCCAAAATAGCTCGACGCCCCACCGAATGACTGCCAACGTGTATTTCGTGGAATTGGCTAATGATCGGACCAATTATATTTAAATTTAGTTCAATTTATGTTGTCCTCAGAACACTTAACGTTGAAAACTGATTGAAAATTCATTCTCTCTCGATGGTTCATTAATGTGGAATTACTCGAGTTCATGATGCTAATTGATGCGTAATTGAGATGCAAAAGTACATGAATAAAATAAAGAAGATTTTCCGGTACCGGGAATCGAACCCGAGCCAGGTATCCTAGCCACTAGACCATACCGGACTTTTGTACTGAGCAATCGTTAAGCTGTTTTTGAAAAAGGTCTTAGTTGAAAGTTTGAAAGGGAAAATTAATACAATACAAAGAGCAATGGCAATTTCTATGAAATTATATACTTAAAAAAAGTATCCAAAGAAAAAGGGATGCTGCAGAATTAAGTCTCTTAACAACTATAAATCACTTATTTGTGGAAGTGCAAAATTCAATCACAGGAAAAGTAAGTCTCATTTGGATGGCCAAACATATATTTCAATATTTGACCAATTGAGAACATTGGATTCACAATTATAAATTAAGGCCATGGTGGTTTTGTCTAAAAATAAATTAGTTTTCTAGAAAAAAAACACTGTAAGAATTCTATCTACCGGATTTTTATTACTCTCTCTTCTTGCTTCACCTTTGTTGATTATCTATTCTCTTAAACATTCAATCTTTGACACGTCTAGTTTCACAATCAGTAAAACTCATAACTCCCAGTTAATAATTAAAAACAACAAAAAGTACACGATCTAAATCGACCCTCTGAACTGAACTGCCAACAGTTAGCAGAAATTTTATGTAAATGAAGATCCACCAGAATGTAATAATATTTAACGCAACATTTGTTACAATGATGTACACCCTTCGGTGGCATCGAGGGTTACTGACTCAGTAGTGCAAGTGCAGCGTATTTAAATGTCTCGCTGCTTCTGATTGGTTGCTACGGTCGCGGTCATGTCCGTAATCGATCAGAACTAGGTCAAGTTAAGTGCACATGTACGTAATGGAATGCAGAGACGCTATCTACAACATTAATATAGAGGGTAATTTTAGAAGGGCATAACTTTGTTTTATATTAACCGATTTTGATACAGTTTTTACCAAAATTTAAAAAATTCAAAGCTCTTTAACATTATAAAGATTTAAGTAACTAAGTTTTAAAAATTCATTACGGAGTTCTATTAAGACTTGAAAGTTTTGGTTAACATAGTGACAGTGACATTGACAGTTAAATTAGTATTTAATGAGTAAATACTTAACTATTAATGTGAGTAATTTATTTATTTATTTATTTATCTATTTAATGACGAACTTCTTGTGATCAATGAACCTCCAATTTTATAAATAATATAACAACTCTTTTGTGATATAATTTAGGAACCTATAGGCAGTACAAATATGTTCGATTCAAAATATGTTAGATTAGAATAATCGATGTAGTAATAAGGTTGGTACTATTAATAGAAATATGTAGTTAAAAATTATTTGCCTTTTATTTAGGGAGTGTAATATTCCACACTTTTTAGTAACATCTGATCCTTTTTAAGGGTGGAACTTGGAGGAGGTCATTCTGTAGTGAATATAATCGTAGGGTAGGACAGTAATACAAAGAGTAAACGTAAAACTAGCTGTATAAGGTCCATTCTTTGTAAAAGAGGGTTTAATTAATGGGAAAAGAGCAACCCTGACTGGTAGAGTTGTTTAATATCCACAAATTTTCTGAATGCATGTTTCACTGGGTTCATTTTACTGTTGATATCGATTCTGTAAATTAAAATCAGCCGTAATAATATACTTAGTGACTTGCAATGATCTTATTTAATTTTTTATTTGAATTTAAACTACGAAGATCTACATATATGCTTACGTTAGTTTCCCTCCGGCTTTGACCTACGTAAACACTATTATTACATTTGATACCAATTACACAGAATTTCGCTTACTTTTTTCTTTCGGTATTAAGTTATTTTATTGCATTTACTTTTCAATTTCTTTTTCAAAAATTTTTATAATATTAAGTGCTTTCGTTATTAGAATAAAGTAGGGCGAAAATTTATTATTCTGGTTGGCCTGTTGTCAGATCCTCCCTTGTATTGGACCCCGCAAAGATTTACTCGCAGTGGTATTAAATGGGACGTGAAGTTTAAGTTATTTCATTAATCTAGCGGACTTCAGAATTATTTACCAATTCTCCGTAATTTATGTTTACCATTTTATTATCTTGAAATAATTAATTGAAGATTCTTCCGTCGTAAAAGTGAGTTAAGGGTAAACTGGTAAACAGGTGTTGCGGAGATTATTTTGTACAAAAATTTAAACCCTTGCCACTCAAACAAGATTTCGGGACATCATTTGTCACGAGGAAACACATTTTACATATCTTTGACTGCTTCATAAATGGAAATTATTTAAATCCAAACTTGTGGAAATAAAGTTATGGGTGCGTTTAAATGTATTTGATTATAATTTAACTTAAGTGATTAGGGTGATTATAATCATGAAAGTATTATTAATGCAATGATGTTTCAACAATAGGGTTATTATACCGGGTGTTTTAGGTTTAACTGATAAAGCTTAAAATCTGAATTTAAGAACGCAAAACAAGAAACAAGATAACTGTGAAGAAGGCCCTCCAAAGATGGAGTTCAAAATTTAGTTTTTAATGTTTTTTTTTTCTGTCAAATTTGGAAATAAAGAGAAAAAATAAATTTTGGAGACATTTATAAGAATAACAGGAACACTTTTAAAAGAAATGTCTTAATTATCCCTTAATATTATAAAGGATAGTTTTAGAAACCCTTATTTTCTTTTTTTACTAGAATTCCGTCAAAAAAATATATAAAACTGTAAATGCTTATGTCAAAAAAGTATTTATTCTAATTTCAGTCCTTGCAATAATAGTGAATATATAAAAAATCTTTGGAATTTTTCCTGTTATTTGAATTATTTAAATTATTTTTTTATTCAATTTCTATTTTTGTTTTTTTTTTTGTTAAAAGCAAGTTTTCTAGGAGTAGGTATAACCAATTTACTGAAGGGTTTGTGAAGATACCTTCATAGTAAACCTTTTTCTTGTTTTGTTGCAGAAATCATATTTTAAGTTTGATTAACAGTTACATCTAAAACACCCTGTATAAATTGAGTCTCCTAATGTTTTAACTAATAATTAAAACATTAATTTTTATAAAAACTTACTTACAACAAATTAATGTCTCATTCAATAGGTCTTTTCATTGTTATTTCCTTATAATATTTTTAAAAGTCAAAAAAGACCTCAACCCCCAATTTTTTAAAAATTAAGACCTCTTCAAAGAAAATGTAAATGAGTAATCATCAAAGCAAATTGTTGCTTTAAAAAAATGACACATTTTCTATTTCCTTTATTTATCAAATATCACCTTACCAAACAATCTGGTTTATTATTGTTACTTTAGATACTTCTTTCTTTTTTTTAATTAAAAAAAATACTTAATTCAATTAACAGTCGGATCGTAATTCAGTATTTTTACCAGAAAAGTTGTCATGTATCTTCTTAACAATAGTTTTAACAATTACACGTTTATCATGTCTCTTAGTTAAGTTTAATAATCCGCATAACCATTTAAAAAATTTTGTGAAGGGAAAAAAAGTAATTCCGGTACCGGGAATCGAACCCGAGCCTCCTGGGTGAAAGCCAGGTATCCTAGCCACTAGACCATACCGGATTATGTGTAGAACTTTGCTCAATAGACGTTTTATTCCGCCGTACGTAACCTCCAAAATTAGCTTTTCGAGTAAAATGCTTAGAAACTTTATGATAGTTTTTAGATGTATATATATTAAATACCTATATTTTTTTTAATATTCACTTGTAATAAGCTTTATATTATATTTAAAAATGTATGTAGCTAAAGATATTTCATATAGGCTTTAAAATAAAAATTTGATTTACATAATAATTAGTGAGCTCATGTGGGAGCACGTCAATTCCACGTATCATAGAGGTAAATTCTTAATAATTTGCATTTAATTTAACAATTGTTTATTTAGGCAATATATATATACACACAGGTACTTACTCTTAAAAATTTTATCAAATAATAAAGTAATAATGTTGGTGGGTACCTAACACATAATACCTAGTTCAAAATTTATTTTAATAGGTTATCGTATCACACTTATTCGAGTGGAAGAAAAGGAAATGTTTGTTTCTAAATTAATGTGTATTTTTCTATTTGTTTCAGATGGTGCTACAGGGACTTTTTCGATTCCCTTAATAACCCCGGCTACCCTCCTTCTGTCCAGCAGAGGGAGGGTGAAACTTTGTCAGAACCCTGTAATCACGTCATGCAGTTACCCTGTTCATATATCGGGATATTTGGCTCCCGAATATCGTCCCAACAAACGGTACAGCGATACCGAATCAGAAAAGGTACGAATTTTGCTTTTTCTTCACTTAAAACAATTTTTTAATTATTTTATAAATACATATTTTTTGACATACTCTAAAATAACGAACGCCAAGCGATTAAATATTTTGGTCTTTATTATTGTAGTTTTGAATCAAATATCCACCCATTAAAAATTATAAGTTTCGTCCGCAACAACAAAGTGGTCATTAAAGTCGGTGTTCTTATAACTGAGATCAACTGTAGTTTTGAAAAAGACTTTTTTTTTTTTTTCAATTTTAGTTTTACTTGTACCTATATACCATAGAAAAGCCAATACACTCTATCCAATGTATTCATTATCATTCCACACACATCTCCATTATTTATTCCCATCCTGACCCAAACTTGGTAATTAGGGTACAAATTAAAGAGCACAGCTCAAAGAACGTATATCAGGTGCTTCCGCATCAGATAAATTTATTAAAATCAGATCGAAATGTATATAACTATAAATAAAATTTGTATTTCTGTAATTTCAAATTATTTTGGCTGTAAATGAAAATAGTTTTTGCTACTATGAAAAAAATTAAAGCCACTAAAAAAATAAAAAGGTGTTTGCTATGAATGAATATTAAACTTAACACCATAAATATTAAGACTGTTTGATTTAATTCCCCCATTTTTTTTAATCGTCCCCTCTTATCACCCCGTTACATCTTTTTCTCACCATTTCCCAAACATTTTTACCCTCCCTTCTCCACTCTTACGCTGTCGCATAGTCTTAATTTCTCTCTCTGTTGTTGTTTTTCCCTATTTCTTGTATCCCTATTATCTATTATATTGGTTTTTTGTGAATAATACTTTCAACTATGAATTTACATTTAGTTTCTTATATTATACATTACTAGCTATGCCCGCGACTTCGTCCGCGTGGAATAGTGACTTTCGGCAGCATTTAAAATGTTTTTCTTCTATATTTTAATTTTCGGGGCCGTAAGCTTTTTTGCGGACGTCATTACACAAAACCTTTCATTCTTTATTTTTGCCCCCTTTAGGGTAAAATTTTTACAAACTTTAAATGTCGTATTATTATATCTAATCAAAAGCCTAAAAGATAAGTTTCAAGCATCTAGCTTTATATCTACTTATCTATCTCTGTACCAAATTCTCATTTAAATCGGTTCAGTAGTTTGGGCGTGATTGCGTAACACACAGACAGACAGAGTTACTTTCGCATTTATAATATTATAGATTAATATAGTTTAATTATTGTTTAAAATAGTTTATATGGCTTAGTATTCAACTACTTTTATTGATCCAAATAAACAAAACCTCTATAACTTTTTACACCTAATATTTTAATTTTCTGGGCCGTTAGCTTTTTTAACGACGTCATTACACAAAAACTTTCATCGGCTAATTTTATCCCCTTTAGGGTAAAATTTTAACAAACATTGAATGTCGTATTAATTTATATCTAATCAAAAGCCTAAAAAATAAGTTTCAAGCTTCTATCTTTAAAAATTACCGAATTTCCGCACAAACTTTCCTATTTCAACCCCTTACAACCATTTTTTCACATTTAAACGTAGCCTATGTCCTTTCTCAGGCTCTAGACTATCTGCACCAAATTTCATTTAAATCGGTTCAGTAAATTTTAGGCGAGATTGTGTAGCATACAGTCAGAGTTACTTTCGCATTTATGTATAATATTCCGCGAATTCAGTTTCATCGATTTTCCCATAGGAATAAGATATTTTCCTACAGTAAAACGTAGCCTATGTGTTAATCCAGGGTGTCAGCTAACTCCATACCAAATTTTTATTAAAATCGCCTCAGCCATTTAGACGTGAAGTAGTAACAAACACACACTTTCGCCTTTATAATATTAGTGATTATTTTGTTTTTATATTTGAACCCTTCGAAAAAATTCTAGTTACGTCTTTGACAAAATATTCACATCGGACATTATCTTGTGTTGGTCAATTTGAAAGTAACAGTATTTCTTGCCGACACGACGACGTCTTGGCAATCGTGCCAGTGACTCCAAGAAGCTGCGGCTGCATTCCAATAATTCTGATTCATCATCAGGCGTTTTAAATAAAAATACTGTAAAAGACAACAGGTTCCATGGTGTAATGGTTAGCACTCTGGACTTTGAATCCAGCGATCCGAGTTCAAATCTCGGTGGAACCTCTTTTTTTCTTTACTTTTTTTGTTGTTTTATCATTTTACGAATTACGAAATGTGTTTTGATTGTTTCAATAATTTTCTCAAAATTCTTTAAGTGCTTTACAACATATATGCTTTTCCATCCAAAAATAATTAAACCACTTATGTTTCTTATTAACCCAAAATAAGTTTTTTTTTTTTTAGAAATTACGTTGTTACGTTCTTTTCAAATTTTCTCCGACAATATTTCAGCTACGCCCTTGGTTTAAACTTCACTGAACTGTAATAAAACGCTTCAATATTCGCTATATTAATTAAAACTAATTGTTTACCTATCCAGTTTCGATTGAGTAGCAGACACGAAAAAAATTAGGAGGTTCTTATAATTTAATCAGTTACACTTAGTTATAACTTCGTTTCGTTGAAGAAGTTAGTTTTGTGTTTTAATGATGTTTCTTTAAAACTCTCTCCCTGATGAATGTAATACGGGCCAAAAAGCCGTGAATTTTTAATAACCTTTAAATTTCGGCAGACTGAGCTGAAATAAAAACAGTCGATGAATATGCTTCTTCATTTTACTTTCATTTCATACTCAATAGTCAGATTTCTCTAGATATTCTTGAAGAAAACAAAAAAATAATAATTAATAATAATTGGACAGTAATAAATAATGATCCAACACAAAGGTTAACAAAAAATTTTATCTGATTCTTCAGTTAAAACATTGTCTCGAAAAAGAAATCACCATAAGGTTGAGTTTCATTTTCTAAATGGAAAAAAAATACAAAAAGCATGATAAGTTTCAGAAGGGTATGAGGTCGATGAAGATTATAGAACACAAAAAGTTGTTTCTAGTGGGAGTGGAGGAACAGTGACTTAGGGGATGGAATTAAAAAGACATGACCACAACAGCACTTACTTCATTGGTATTTTTTTTCTATAGCAATGTGGGTAGTATGTTCTTAAACAACACAGTAAAAGTCATTAAAGGAAACAACCAAATTTTAAATGAAGAATACTTTTATTTTACTGCTTAGTGCACTAAGACTACACTGGGGAAAAACAACCCCTACGAAATTAGTGTTACCATGGTCATAGCGTTCTTTATCTCCTCCCCTGCACTCCCACCCCACAGCTTTCACTTCCGTGGTGTTTTGCTAAGTTATCCTTAACCCTGTTGATGTTTCATTCCCTTTCCAACCAACATTTATATAAACAACTAGCTATGCCCGCGACTTCGTCCGCGTGGAATAGTGACTTTCGGCAGCATTTAAAATTTTTTCTTTTTATATTTTTATTTTCTGGGCCGTAAGCTTTTTCATTACACAAAAACTTTCATTCCTTATTTTTGCCCCCTTTACGGTAAAATTTTTACAAACATTGAATGTCGTATTTATTTATATCTAATCAAAAGCATAAAAAATAAGTTTCAAGCTTCTATCCTTAAAAATTACGGAATTTCCGCACAAACTTTCCTATTTCAACGCCTTACAACCCTTTTTTCGCATTAAAAAGTAGCCTATGTCCTTTCTCAGGCTCTAGACTATCTCTGTACCAAATTTCATTTAAATCGGTTCAGTAAATTTTAGGCGAGATTGTGTAGCATACAGACAGAGTTACTTTCGCATTTATAATATTCCGCGAATTCATTTTCATCGATTTTCCCATCGGAATAAGATATTTTCCAGCAGTAAAACGTAGCCTATGTGTTAATCCAGGGTGTGGGCTAACTCCATACCAAATTTTATTAAAATCGCTCCAGCCGTTTAGACGTGAAGAAGTAACAAACATACACACTCACAAACTTTCGCCTTTATAGTATTAGTGTGATACTCACCACAGTTTCAATTTTTGTCTCTACCTCCTGCGCCTTCGTGTTTTCTCCCTTCTCCTGACTTAAAACACTTGAATGATATTCCAAAAGGTCACCCTCATCTGTCCATCACAAGTTCTTCCGCTAATCTAGCAAGGATTCATAAATATAGACATTTACTGAATTAAAATTGTTTGTTCCAAATCGATTTATTGGTCATTTTAAATGCACAGTTAACATTTACTCAATTTTCAGTTCTACTCCCTGCACCGTGACATTCCCCTCTCCTCTCCCCGACTTAATAAACTAACCCCATTCCCCTCCAATCATTTTTCTCCCTTATCTTATTAATTACTGAATTAACTTTTTATTTTTTTTATTCCAAAAAGTTATTACACATTTAACCTTAGACTAGGCCAAGTCTTTCAATTTCATTAGTATAGGTCTCACTACCCTTAAGTAAAATGAAAGAACATTATTTTTTATATTCTGGGTGAAAACGAATTGAAACTTTGAATCCTCCAAGGATTATTACGGGTCCTATAGCTCAAGAAAACTGAACCTGTTGTCTTTTATGTATTTATTTTATTATTCTACAGAATTGCTTAGGTCAGCAAATTTTGAAGTGCTTGCAGACTTGGAGGAATGTGTCAAATGTTTAAGATAACAATTCCATTTTCACATTACCATTCAAATTTAAAAAATATTACATATACGTATACTTATTAGTAATTTTTTTTAAATATTGTTAATTTCTTTTTAAAAAATTAGGTTCCACCGAGATTTGAACTCGGATCGCTGGATTCAAAGTCCAGAGTGCTAACCATTACACCATGGAACCGGTTGATTTAAACAATTATTCAATTTACTTGCTTTTTAACACTAATTGGCAGAATTGTTCGTATCTTATCTCATTATTATTAACCGTAAAGTAATTTTCACGGTTGTTAGTGTTTTTAAATTGTTTACATAGCGTAATAAATCATTATCACTATAATATATATTAGGTAGGTACATATGTTCTTTACACATAAGGTGTAGTATTTTATGTTCTTCAATTAATATATAACAGGGTTATTCTTTGAGCACATTCCATATCTAATTCAATTAGTTATAGGTTGTAATTATAAACAACAAAGTAATTTCGTTCAATGGACGGCAAGATTATGGAATCTGGAATGAATTGTTTCAGGAATGGCTGTTTTAATTTTTTTGCTATTTTCATTTTTATTATTTATAATTACTAAATTTATAGTATAACTAGCTGCGGAACCCGACGTTGTCCATGTCCGAATGCATCGCACGTTTAATGGTTATAGAATCAGTTTTCTATCGACTACAACCATTTAAAAATAATTCTACACATTCACATATATTTTTTTTAATTATTTTTAAGAATGTTCTAAAAATTTTTAAAACAATCCAAAACGTTCTAAAATGTCCAAAATTGTTTTTAAATAATTTTAAACATTTAAATATAGTTTAAAGCTTTCCCAATCAATCTCGAAGTTTTTACAATAATCTGGAACATTCTAGACCGATAGGAATTAGTTTTAATAAATTTATGAAAGTACTTGGATAACTTCTCAGCTTATTCTTGAAATTTTGAGAACAATCTAGAACATTCTGGACCAATTACAGTCACACATTTTCGTAGTTCATTTCAAAAATTAAAATTATAATTCTGGAAAATCTGAACTATTCTAAGAAAGTTCTCAAAATCGTCACTCACAAATACAGTTAACGCAATTCGGCACAATTTTGAGTTTATAAAATGTCTTGGAAGATGATAGAAGTATCCCAACACACATTTTTACCACCCACTTCCACCCAGCGTAACTAAACTCCCTCACTTTAAGACCAAGGGCTACCTACCACTGCAATTATTAGTGGGTGGCAGTGGGTGGTTATGGAGAAAAGGCTAGACATACGTACACACTTTCCTTTCATATAAATTATTAGATTATGGAATCTGGGATGACTTTTTTCAAGAATGACCTCAATTTTAAGTTTTCATTAATTTTCATACACTGAAATAAATGTTTTATTGCCATTACTAAACCGTATTGTATAGTAGTTACTTATTTTACCGCTATTGTTCAACTCAACGATGTTTAAGGCGCTTAAATGTTTATTAATATACAACCAACACCGATAATAAAACATATCTGTGAAGAAAGCTTAGTCACAAGGCGAAACGTCAGTGTTGGTTTTAGATTAATAAACATTTAAGCCTCTTAAAGAGCTTTGAATTTTGATTTACTAAATTTATAGTAATATTCGGGATCAAACAATTACTTTTAGTTGTAGTAACAGATAATCAAAATATTTTTTTAGCTACAGAACTAATCTTTTTATTTTTAGTAGTAATAACCATAGAACCTGTTGGATTAACTATTTTTAGTTTTCTCAGTTTACTTATATATTTGAAAATTCCTATCTCTATAATTTTTTTATTTTTAAACGCAAAGTAAAGTAGAGTTCATTCATTTATGTTGAAGTATGACTGTGTATGAAATCTAATCTTTACTTGAATATCAAGATCAAGAAGTTATGTATTACTAGCTATGTCTGCGACTTCGTCCGCGTGGAATATAGTGACTTTCGGCAGCATTTAAAATGTTTTTCTTCTATATTTTAATTTTCGGGGCCGTAAGCCTTTTTGCGGACGTCATTACACAAAAACTTTCATTCCTTATTTTTGCCCCCTTTAGGGTAAAATTTTTACAAACTTTAAATGTCGTATTATTATATCTAATCAAAAGCCTAAAAGATAAGTTTCAAGCATCTAGCTTTATATCTACTTATCTATCTCTGTACCAAATTCTCATTTAAATCGGTTCAGTAGTTTGGGCGTGATTGCGTAACACACAGACAGACAGAGTTACTTTCGCATTTATAATATTAAAGATTAATATATTTTAATTATAGTTCAAAATAGTTTATTTAGCTTAGTATTCAACTACTTTTATTGATCCAAAGAAACAAAACTTCTATAACTTTTTACACTTAATATTTTAATTTTGTGGGCCGTAAGCTTTTTGGACGACGTCATTACACAAAAACTTTCATTGGCTAATTTTATCCCCTTTAGGATAAAATTTTTACAAACATTGAATGTCATATTTATTAATATCTAATCAAAAGCCTAAGAAATCTTTAAAAATAACGGAATTTCCGCACAAACGTTCCTATTTCAACCCCTTACAACCCTTTTTTCGCATTAAAAAGTAGCCTTTGTCCTTTCTCAGGATCTAGACTATCTCTGTACCAAATTTCATTTAAATCAGTTCAGTAAATTTTAGGCGAGATTGTGTAG
Organism: Agrilus mali; assembly: GCA_029378335.1. NCBI lineage: Eukaryota > Metazoa > Arthropoda > Insecta > Coleoptera > Buprestidae > Agrilus > Agrilus mali. The sequence goes on along the minus strand of CM055663.1, from coordinate 7,298,777 downwards.
CATACAGCAGAGTTACTTTCGCATTTATAATATTCCGCAAATTCATTTTCATCGATTTTCCCGTGGGAATAAGATATTTTCCGCAGTAAAACGTAGCCTATGTGTTAATCCAGGGTGTTAGCTAACTCCATACCAAATTTTATTAAAATCGCTCCAGCAGTTTAGACGTGAGAAAGTAACAAACATACACACTCACAAACGTTCGCCTTTATAGTATTAGTGTGATAAAATTAGAAAATTGTCGACATAAATCTCTTGATCTTGTTTCAATTATTACTTTAGTTTTCTCGTCTTGAATCGAGACAAGATCAGGACAAAAAGCTCATCATTTTATATTTTGAAATTTCAAATTGTTTCAGATGTGGATTTTTGGTTTGGGGGAATCACTGAAGAGAGCTACCTTAACCAGCCACACAGCCACTTCCCGTCTAAGTGTAGAACTTTGTCAAGTTTTGACCGATATGACACGGCCCCAAGCAGCCTCCAGGGCATCCCTCATGTATCTTCTAGACGTGAGTTCTAAACCTGTTTTATTTCCCACGCATTTTTCATTCTCACATAATTGAATCGATTTATTTTTTAGAACACTTAAAAAACTGTAGGTAGATATCAGAAACACCCTCATATCAAAAATAATAATCTATTAAATCCTCAATTTAAATCTATAAGATTTATTGAATATTCATTCAATTTAATTTTCTTAAAATTGATAGTAATTTCGATTAATGGTAAATTTTAATTAGACAAAGAATTATAAATTTAAGCCATCCTATTTGCGTGACACAGTTCGTTAAAAATAAAATGGTAAATGGTTTATTTTCAATTTGAATTAGAGATAGCAGTAGTAAACGTGTATCAGAAAGCGAAAGACTAAAGATATCCTCTCCAATTTAGTTTACGATCCTTAACTTCGTATCTATCCTCAAAATTGTCTTAACACGTCAGAATTTCAAGATATCCCAAACCCCTAAATCTAAATGATACTAATTCGGCTTGTTTGTTTTCTGAGATTGATATATCTCGAAATTGCAATGTGCTGTGTCAATTCTGGACCAAAGTCAATAATTTCATGCTTTATTTTAACTCTTCAAAAAACGAGAGCACTACACACGAAGAAAATAACGATTTTGAATGTACTCAAAATTGACTACAATTTCTTTAGCCCATTAAAATTTTGAAATATCCTATACCAAAACCAAATAAGTACGAACAAAATTGTTGATCAGTGAGTGTTCTGTCTGTTGAAACCACTGGACGTGTATTGAAATTTTAATCTCTTTGGATCCCATTAGCACGCCGCAACTAGACCAACTAATTTACGTTGTTGCTTGGAACGTTAAGAATATATGCAGCCATGCAGTTCTGCAGCTTGTGCAGCACATATAATATGCTAATCGTTGTTCTTTTTATCTGCCAAATATTGCACAAAATCTTTTTTATTTATGAGTTGATTCGCTTAACATTGATACCTACATTATGGATATAATTAATAGGTGTCGTCATTTGGGATGATAAATTTTCTAATGAATTTGCCATTTGTTTCACCAGAGGTTTAACCCCTTTTATATCAACTAATGGATTTTCAAAAACGCTCAAACCATTCATGGTAATCTAATGGTGTGGTCTACCTATTGTTGTTGATATGAATAGGTTTTGCAAGTGACACGGGGAAGCCCCGTCGGACTTTAGTCTATTAAAAAGATTAATTACCTACAGAAAGTTTACGAACACGGAATGATTCCAAAGTTTTCAGTTCAAATTTTATAATAACACTTCTGTGCCAAAAGAAACTATTTAGTAATAATTTGAAATGTAACTGAAATATATATTTTTCGATTTTTAATTGAGAAAAATAAATCTTTAGGGGAAATTTTTAATACCCTCTCTTTAATTAATATCTATATAATATTTGTTATTGTTATTTTAAGCAATTCTTTTCGGATCCCATTTCTCTTCGAATAAATGTATATTTAAGTGGTGAAACGTATTACACATTAATTGAATAGTGTGGGTGGACCTAAAGAACAAATTATGGCACTAATTAATTAAAAAATAGGTAAAAATACTAAATTTAAAATGTAATACTTAAACGCTATTGGAATATTTTAAAAATTCAAAATCACAATAGTATATTTTATAAATAAGCGTTTAGTAATTTTTCATATACAGACGTTAGTGTATTCAGTATACTGTATAGCACTAAAATATTGTAATTTTTGTTTAATTTTTGTGCCTCGTTTTTTTCCGTGTATAAGATAATAATTTTTTTTATTTCTGTAAGACAAAAAAATTTTTGAGCAAAGTTTGCCGCCCACTAAAATTTGCCACCCTAGGCTCTAGCCTATTCAGCCTGCTGGTAAATCCGCCACTGAAGAAAATTAAAAAAAAATTGGTATACTTGCTTAAAAAAAGGTTTCATGTTCTGAGTCTTGTTTCAGTCTCCCTTGAGTAATTCCACCCTGTTTTAGAGCAATTGCTAGAAAATAAGAAGTGCTGAACGTATAGGATTACTTACTAATGGAGAGAGGACGTTATTATACGTCGCTCTTTCAGAACCTATTCCCTTTTAATAACCACACATTTTCCATTAAACAACAAACAACGTTAATGGCTCTTCGAGGTTTCAGCGTAGCAAGATCGGTTTAGAAAATTTGTAGTTTAATAAACTTAGCACACTAAACTTAGTAGAGCCACCATAATCCAGACAAAACAATACCGAAATTGTAATTTGTAACGTGGTCATGACAAAAGTAATTGTTTAAAATAAGTTGAATCAACATAAACAAGTTTTGCTCGTCTTTGGAAGAATGATTCATTTTTTTTTTTTTTGTGAAAAAGTGTAGTTAAGTTCATCATGGTATTTTAAGTTTTGCTATTTTGGAGCTTTTCCGTCAGGAAAATGTACCCCAAAACGATTAATCGGTTCAAAATGCTTAGTCATAATGCATAAGAGCATTTACCCGGAAACGGGGAAAGTGTACCATCAGCACATTCAGGAACCGGCACAGCATCCAGAAATGAGTGCAGTGAACTCTTGAGAGAAAAAATATTAAAAAAATCAGAATGGGTATGAAGTATTAAAAGTTATTAGTAATGTCAAATTCTGTTGGATGAAAACCAGAGCTCAGAATTGCTGCCAACTAAATATCTAACGATATCAAACAAGTTGGTCTGCAGAACTTCTTACAAAATTATATAGAACGGAGTTTTTGCAAGATCAAGGGGAAAACATCCCTGATTGCCTTGAGATGAGAGACAAAACTTATTGATGTATTTAAAAAACGCTTGCATGGATACGGAGCACCTAATAACCAGCGGAAACCTCTGGACACTGCCAAAATTCCGACTGACTTTATGTGGAATTAATGCCAGCTCAGCGGAAGAAATCGTCCCTAATTACCCTTGATTAGGAAGCAAAAAAGTATTATGAAAAACATTAGATATGAAACTTCCGTGAATGTAGAGCACCTCCAACCTACTTACTTTGGTTCTCAGCAGAAGTCTACATTTTGCCAAAATCCTGAAGGGTTTGTGATAGAATTTGTGTCAGTAGAAATATACCCCTGATTACCTTGGATCAGAAGGCAAAACTTGGTGAAGTATTGATTAAGATGTTTCCATAGATATAGAGCACCTCAGACCTGGATGGTCATTAGAAGCTTCAAGGCTTTTCCAAAATACTAAACGGTTCGTAGTGGAATTTGTGTCAGCAGAAAGACATTCTTGATTACCTACATTAAATCAAAAAGCAATTGCCAATAAAGTTTTGGGGAAGGGTATTGAATAAGTTGTTTCCATAGATACAGTGAACCTTTATAATTAGCGGAAGCATAGAGCGGAAGCCTGTCGACACTGACAAAAATCTGACTGACTTTAGGTGGAATTTGTACTAGCTCAGCGGAAAAAATCATCCCTAATTACTCTTGATTAGGAAGCAAAATTCAATAAAGCATTATGAAAAACATCAGATAGGAAACTTCCATGAATGTAGAGCACTTCCAACCTACTTATCTTGGTTCTCAGCAGAAGTCTTTACATTTTGCCAAAACCCTGAAGGGTTTGTGATAGAATTTGTGTCAGTAGAAATATACCCCTGATTACCTTGGATCAGAAGGCAAAACTTGGTGAAGTATTGATTAAGATGTTTCCATAGATGCAGAGCACCTCAAACCTGGATGGTCATTAGAAGTTTCAAGGCTTTTCCAAAATACCAAACGGTTCGTAGTGGAATTGGTGTCAGCAGGAAAACATCCTTGATTACATAAAATCAGAAGGCAATAGCCAATAAAGTTTTAGGGATGAGTACTGAATAAGTTACTTATTTCCATGGATACAGAACACTTCATACCTTCAAGCCTCTAAAAGTTGCCAAAATCTCAAAGGGTTCTTTGTGAAATTTGTGGCAGCTAAAAAATACCCTTGAATACCTTGGATCCAATAAAGTATTGACGATAAGTATTGGATAAATTGCTTCTAGGGATACAGAGCACCTCCATGGTCATCCAAAGCTTTTGGACATTATCAGAATGCCGAATTTGTGTCAGTCTTTTCTTTACACATTATTTTCAACATAACATTTAATAATAATTTGCGATAAAAACGTGACTTTTTATGATAATTTCTTATTTACTATTTTTGCACAATAATAATAAGTAGTTAATTGGAGAGGTTTTGATTATTTAAAGAAATTACGGAATAACAGTGGCGTTACGTTATATCACGACAGTTTGTGAAAAATTCAATACCTTAGGTATATCTTATTTAGCTCTAATTTTTCTATTTAAAAATGGATGAAATTCATAAAAAAATTATGGAAAAGATTCTTTAGAGGTTCCACCGAGATTTGAACTCGGATCGCTGGATTCAAAGTCCAGAGTGCTAACCATTACACCATGGAAACGTTCTTGTTTAAACAAGCTTTGAATTAAAACGACTTCACATTTGTAATTATAGGATATTTATGGGGCGAAAGAGATCAGAAAGCTTTTAAAAATAATTTTTTGAAGTTCATTAGAAAATTCACGGTATGCTATTATGCAAAATAAATTGCTTAAAAAAATAGCAACTAAAAATTTTTTTGCCATATATTTTTTATTATCTAATTTAAGATTTGTTTTAGAAGTATTTTGTAATGGTATCTAATCAAAATACAATAAGTTCGTGATTAATATTTCTTGTTGTTTCTTATTATAACTTTTCAAAAAAATAATTGAAAGACAGGCGGATTATTGGCGTTTCGATTCGAATTTAAATTAATAATTGAAAATTCCAAGGTTGTAGAAACAAAATTAGGTAGCTACTTAGTAATATTTTTTTTTACACAGAAACAATTTATGTTATATTGATATTTATCCGCATTGCGACAAAACAATAACAATACAATTCCATGCCTTACCCACATTTTACAAAATTGTTCGCAGATCTAATGAAAACATTTCTGTTTTGTAAAGGTCATCTTTTATCTTTAATTTCCAAGCGTCTATTGAATATAAACAAATGAAATTAACAATAACCGAAGCGTAACATAATGTTGCAGCAGAACGGCCAATCTAATGGAAAAGGGAATGGCATGACAGACAGTAGAATCATGCGAATGTACCGAATACATACAAACACGCGCATATTAAAAATACATTAAGCTAATGGGTCGAAAATTTCCTGTCAAAAGCACGATTATTTTACCGGTTTCGTTTAGAATACGGGGTGCGAACCATAAATCATTGTGCAATCTTTAGTAGTAGTAGTAGTGATGACATTATCACGAAGTCATCACGTTATCAGTCTCTTTTCTTGCTTCCAAATCTGAGACATTTTCCATATTTTTTAAAGTTCAGAACAATCCACATCCCTTACTATTTACGAACAGTAACAGTGACATAATCTGGTTGTCTTCTAAAAATGACCAGAATTGTGAAGTAGAGTAGCCTGGAATAAAGTTAAAAACTAGCACAATTTCCCGGAGAGAATCTCCGAAGAATTCCTTTTAGAGATGGAAATATTTCATTTCATACACCAAAGACCCCCATGAAGTTGGTCTTAACACCCAAGTTAAAAATCTGAGATTAGGACGCCTATGAACAGTAGGTAATCTAGGTTAAGTGGGTTTTTCCCTCCCCCTTTTAACTTCTGTTTCCCGGAAAAGATTTCCAAATTCTCCTTACGTATGGAGACTTTTCGCACACCCCAAACTCACAAGAAGTTGGTCTTACCACGTCAGTTAAAAAGCTTATATTACAGTCATGAGCAGTAATGTGAATCTTTCCCTGCTCTTCTTTACTCCTGTTTCCTGGCAAGGATTTCCAGATTTTCCTTACATATGAAGGCATTTCATAGGTACACCCCATACTTCCAGAAAATTGGCCTTACCACGTCATTTAAAAAACTGATATCCTACGTCTATGAACAGTAATGTGAGTTTTCCTGCCCCTTTAAACCCTCTTTCTTGGGAACAGTTTCTGTATTCCGTTTACAGATGAAGGCATTTTATACATCCTTTACTCCCACGAAGTTGATCTTACCACCCCTGTTAAAAAGCTGAGATTACTCCCATTAACTGACAGTAAAACTCTTTATTCCTGAGTCTGTTTCTTCTTCCTTTTCTGATTAGCTTCCGTAGTGCCATTGTTCTATTAATTTTTCCAAAACTTTTCTCTCCATGGTGTTTTCCCTTGGTCCAAAGCGACTTCACTTTGCAATATTCTTAATTTTATGTCTCCATAGCTTCACCCTGAATTATCTGATTTCCTAGCCATCGAATATATCAACAACTTCTTCTACTGTTCCATCTCCAACTGATACTTACATACAATTAAATTCTATGCCTGCACAAGCAGGCATTCCAGCATTCTACATACCTTACCCCTGTCAAAAAGCTGAAACAATTGACCCCACGAACAGCAATGTAAAGCAGATCTTCCTCTGTCCCATTTTACTCCTGTTTCTCCAATTCTCCATCATATCTATCCTGTTATTATTGGATTCCATAAAGCCCCTTGTTCTTTTACTTTTTCCAAAACTTTCTAAACTTTTCTGTCCATGGTGTTTTCCTGTTGTCCAAAGCGACTCCACTGCATTACTCTTGATTTAATGTCGCCATAGCTTTACCCTAAATTATCTGATTTCCTAGCTATCGAATATCAGCGTTTTCTTCTAGTTATGAGTCACCACCAATTGAAGAATAGGCGAAATAATTTAAAGTCAAAGTCTTTACATAATACAATACTATGGGTTTAGATACCCACCAAACTTTCAAGGAGAATGTATTTTATATTCTAAATTATGTGAATTTGAAATTACAATTAAATTCGCAGAACAAAGAATATTCACCGGCTAGTCGTATTTTGATTTTGCAGACGAGATATTTCATCCATAACATCTTCGCTTAAGATTGTCTACGAGTGAGTGAATACTGGTTGTAGGAAATCCGGGAAACCCCTCGATTAGATTACGCTTTGTATTTATGTTTCAATGAAAGACGTCTGATTGGACTTTCACATTAGTTATGGTAAGGAGTAAGGATCATTTCAATAGATTTTTTACCCTTCGACATGAACCAGAAATTGCGCTGAGGGACATCATTATTAGTTTTCACGTTAAATTGGAGCAATTTTTAGATTTTTTGCGGAGAAATTAGTCAAACGTGTCCTTGAAAGCCTACTGTTCTATTCATTTCAGTAATAATCTCAAATAGTCCATATCGAATAACAAATTATTTCTTGCTTCGGTTTTTGCTAAACCAACCCTCCTGTGTCATTTTCTTTTTGAAGGAGCCTCGTGCCCGTTGTGGGTGTTTTACTGCCTACTTTCAACTTTGTTGGCGGGAAAAACAAAATTTATTGCCGACGTTGGCTTTTATTGACACAAAATCGTTCTTATGATTTATCGGGCAATTTAAAAGCGGCTGATGCGTTCGAAGCAATAATCGCCCCAGTTCAGTTCAGTTAAGCTAAAAATAAACCTCAATATCGCGTTTCAACTGTTAATTTTTTTCTATAGTGCCCCATTAGTTACTTACTTACCTTTCACTTATTTGGATATAATAGAACCAAACATTTAAAAAGCTAATTTAAAAACTTCGTCATTGTTCCTAAAGGTTTTTATCTTAATTAGGTAAATATTTCAAAATGAAATTTATTTACCTTCAACATGTTGTTTTTTGTTTTATTATTCAATGGCCCGAGGGACTATTTTTGTTTTTCCTGTCCCTTTTCTGTTTGCTTTGGTTTAATGGATTGGTCGTGTAATATCGCGTTGGTTGATCCTGGTAAAGGTCAAAGTGCTCGTAATGTTCCCCTTAAATATTTTTTTCCTCCCTTATTCATTCCGTATGTCGCAGTCTTCTTCATCCATACATCAAAAACTGTTGAAGTAGGCGCACTCGGTGACGTGAATTAAATCCAGGCTTCTCTTCTTTTTCACGGCAATATCAAGAGATTTCAGTGAATGTACACGTATAGGCATTCGTTTGGTACTTATCTTGACCTGTTTATATGAAAGGGATGTCTTTTTAAATTCCTTGCGTATAGTCTGATGAGTAAAAACTTCCAACGATCATGATACACTAACCTTATAGTAGCCCAAGATGCAGTAGTAAAATTTTTTATTTTAGAACAATTTCGGTATGGCTTAATTAAATTCGAAATACTTAGTGCTAGATTTTCTAGTTTGAAACAAAATAAAGTATCTTAGGCAGAACTTTAGAACTTTTTGCTTGAAAATGTGCTTCAAGTCTTTTGAGAGCTTAAAAGCACTATATTTTCAGTTTCCTTTTTAAAACAACATGTTGAGACTTGGTAATCGAATTACTTTGTAAAAATGCTTTAAAAAATTATATTTAAAAAATAATTTCAAACTACTTCAAGCCCTTTCTTTAACTCTTATAAAAAGCTTAAAACCCCTTTGGTTTAATTTCAGTCCCTTATCATAATTCGAAGTTTTTGGATTTTGAAATGTATTTGAAACTTCAAAAACCAAAGCATTTTAAGTGGGCATAGAACTTGAAGCCATTTTATCTAGGATTTCTTTCAGTTCTGGTCGCAGGGCTGATTCAATGTTTTAACATAAAGGTTTTATTGTTTTCCAACTCAACTTCATTTGAGACTAATGAATGATATCAACATCTATCAGACAATAATCATTTAATTTCAAAACATTCGAATTGATATACATACGACTCCAGAATGATATCCCAAGTACATCCCGTAGGACCTTTACTTTTATTTTATTTTACATTCTGCCAGTTCAACATTTTTAGCTGGATGGATACGGATACGCTGCCACGGTGAACAGATAACAAATAATGTGGAACTCTCTCCCCAGTTGATGTTTTCCACTCTCGAACATTTGCAAAAGCTACAAACTTTCTGCTCAGTCGTAATCCATATAAATTTAATGTTACGTGGAAATCAAGCAATTTGAGAATTTAGTAGATTTGCGAAGATGTACTGACACAAAGTTGTTACGTAAATGTTCTCCCAATGTTTTGATTATGTCCCTTAAAACTCAATACGTCTTAAGTGCGAACCCAGATTAAAAAAAAAAAAAAATGTTGAAATGAATAACGTCGATGATGTAATGTTAATTGGTCGTGTTTTTATTTATCCACCAGGTCATTTCCGAGTATTGCGCAAGGAAACAGCAGAACCGACCTTTTTCGCACATCGTAATGGATCTCCATCAAGAAGCTTTGGCAGGTGTTGAAATGAACTTAAACACACCTTGGACCCTAGCAGCTATGCCCGAAATACAGGGTGCTACCAGAAGCAGGTAATTACCTACTAAATAATTCACCAATAACTTAATGAGAGGTTTTCCCATTTCTTTTCGAAATGCGTAATCTTTTCTGGAGTTGTTTGTAATCACTTTTGTTTGTTACTCCTGCAATTGTTAATCTAGCGATCTATATTTTGGTCGTTTCAGATATACAAACGCGTTACCACCACCGCTTCAATGGTGGTCCCCGAACGACCAAATGTCAGAAAAGTCAAAAATAACTAAAGAGGCAAGTACCAGTATGGAAGACTTATCATCTTCCAGATTATTAAACTTACCTGGCACTATAGTAAGACCGCAATCGATGTGTGTCCCTCCAACCATAACAAATCATGACCAGATTTTCGATAGAAACGTCATTGACAGAGGAAAAGAAGTCGATGGCGGTTTTAAAATTATTTTTACCCATGACAAAGGCTCCGTAATGAAGAGCGCCTTGGCAAGAGCGACTAACGACAATGGAACGAAAACATTCAAAAATCGTTGCAGACAAAGGAAAAATCCCGTTCAAAGGGCAGCTTCTAGATTGTATCGGGCCGAATGTGATGATAAAATAAGTCGAACAAAGGAACCTTCAGAGAAACAGTGTGTCGGACCGGAGTTCATTATAAGAGCCAATTTGCCGAGTAAGAAGATTGTTGTAGCGGACACCAAAGGCACCAGGAAAACTGTCACGGTTGTCATGCTCAACGGGCAGAAGATTGAAGTCGAATGCAATCCAAATAATATTACTACAGGGCAGCTTTTTGAGGTAAAAAAATAGTTTATTTACTAATTATTAACAATTCTTCCCTTTATAATCTCGAGCAATAAAACAATAAATAAATTGGATGAAGACTGCTACTACTGCCGAAGTTTCGCCCAAGTTTTATCAAGACTACAAGGTGTTCAACAAAAAAAATGTTAACTTTTTTTAAGAGACGAATTAATTGAAAAGGCTTTAAAGAAGTGTAATATTTTTTGTACACCTTGCAGCCTTAATAAACCCATTACCTTTGAGTTTTATTGTAATTGAAAACAGCACATCCTTGCAGTGGGATTACAATAACCCAATAACTGTATAAACCAATCAATTTCAAAGTATATGATTATAAAATTATTACAGTTTTAATTTTTCCAGGAAGTAATTCGCCATGAGCATATCGAGGAGAATTTTATGTTGGGTTTGTCTGCCTTGATGGCTGGCGATTTTGTATTTTTACCCTCGGATGCGCGCGTGTGTAAGGCTGTAAATCCTCCCAATAACTTATCTGAAATTACCCTGTTTGTGAGAGTGCGTTTTTTCCTTCCGAATCTTAGAGGATTGAGAAATTCACAAGCGAGACATCTGCTGTATCTACAAATAAGGCGATCTATACTTGAATACCAATTGCCCTGCATGTTTGGACAATTTATCGAACTTGGGGGCTTGGCTCTTCAAGCTGAATTCGGAGATTATAACGAAAAAGTGAGACAGAATTCCTTTTTAACATATAATTTTATAATATTTGTTTATATTTCTCAGGAACATGGGTCTAGAGATTACTTTCTCTTGGAACACTATGTTCCTGAAATAGTTACGTGTAATCGTGAAAAGTCCCATCACCTTAAGGAAGAACTTGTTAGATGCCATAAAAGCAAAATAGGATTGGATGTGGTCAGAACAGAAGAAGAATTTATCAAATTGGCTCAAACTTTGCCTCATTATGGGGGCCATTTTTGCATGGCAACATGGGTAAGTTGTATCTACTAATTATATATAGATTTTGTTTACAATTACTTTTTTAGATACAGAAAGATAATTCTCCAAGGAACGTGTGGTTATTTATTAGTGCACAGGGGATAAATTTATACGAAAGACTGGACGTCGTTAATCCTTTTAGTTTATCATTACTGGAAATGTTTGAATGGAAAACTATACAAACTCTGTGCTATAGTAAACATTATTTATGTATTATTCCTCATACCAACAAGATAAATAAACTGAAATTAAAAAAGTATAAACTAAAAATGGATTTAAAAAAGTAAGTACCTGTTTATCTGCTTAAGAAGTAAAACAATACTTAAATTTGTAGGAGTTATTTTACGTTCAGATTGGCCTCATTGCATCATCAGTTTTTTCTCCGACTAAAAACTGAATATGTGTCCCTTCAAAGACTCTCGGAAGCGTTTGGTGTTCCTCTTAAAGAAATAAAGAATGAAACAAATTCTCTGTATAAATTAGACACATTAACAAACCCCCAACATATAAATTTGGACAGGAACAGTGTAAATGCAGAAACAGAATTTAAAATTGAGTTTAGGTTTCCATCTAAAAAATCGAAACCCAATTCCTTTGAAAACCTGAGGAGCCACAGGTCAAAAAGTGTAGGGAATTTTTCCAAAGAGACTGTTAATGCACATGTGTTTGAAGAGTTTCAAAACAAAGAAAATGAGAAGCCTGAACTGTCTAAGAAAAATCAAGAACAAATCGAAAATGGAAGCCTTACCTTGGATGGTTTGTCAAATCTGAATATTTGGGATAAAAGGAGAGGAGTCAAGATGGGAGTAAGGGCCTTCAGTAACAGGAGCGGACACAGGAATTGTAGGTCCATGGAAGCTATGAACGATGAGTTAGAAAAATCTTCGTTGCAAAGTGTTTCACTTTACTACAGTTCTAGTTCCACTAGATCACCGATGCCCGATAAGAAAACCAATGACGTTTACGTTTTGGGTAGTTATTAATTTCAATTAAACAAAAAAATCCTGAATGCATTTTCCTTTTCGTTATTTTCAGATACATCGATACACTCCCACGATGTCAATTTTCTACCAAATTTCCACGAGACGTTGAGTCAGTCTCTTTTAGATAAACTTAATGACCTTTCTTTTGCGGATGAGCGTTATCTGTGTTCCGTAGTGATACAGCGGGACCAAAAAGGAAGTTTCGGTCTTCAAATAACCGAAGGGTCTGACGGTAAGGTTTACGTTCAATCAGTGATTCCTGGTGGACCAGCTGACGCTCTCAAAAAGGTCAAGAAGGGAGATCAAATAATTGCAGTCAATCAACAAAATTTACTGAATTACAAGTACGAAGATGCTTTGGAAATTTTGAAGAAAAGTGACAACACCGTCGAACTGGTTCTTTCACAAACTAATACGAGAAGCATTTTAGACAAAAGTTCTATAAAAGAAAGGTACGTTTGTATTTTTAATATTTTATTTTTTGTTTCCCAATACAAAGAGACACTACAAATAACTTAAATAACTTTTGAAAATATCACACATATTTCACCCACTTTCATTTTTGATGCTATCAACATGAAATTGTCGTTTGACTACTATTTTAAAGATAAGAACACTAGAAGCCTAAAAACCGAAAACTGATATCACCCCTAAAACTAAATATAATATAAATATCTGATATTGATATTATCAAGTTTGATTAATTTTGAAAAATTTAAAGGCTGGAAAGTTCAAAAGTGAAAAGTAGCATTGATTTAACTGATCCTAAGGAATGTCACCTCCAATTGATGAAGCTTGAAAACACAGCGCGCAAACTCAAACACTTCTCATACGCTGGTGGCTCAGGAAGTTCGTTTGGAAGCGCAGATACACCAATAGAAAAACATCTTATAGAATCCTGTTACGACATAACAAATTTTAACAAACATTTTTATCTTCCCCCTGTGATAAAAACGACCACAACCACTGATGTACCATATCACAAGCATATTCGGTACGGCTTTGAACCAGAAGTGGTAGACTGCGTGGAATCGAAAAGACTTCCCCAGAAAATGGTGTCTGCTTCATGCAGCAACTTGAACTATTTGGAAAACCGTTTAAGGAGTGATTTGGATATTTTAAATGGCACCAAAAGGTCAATGGAAGACTGTAGAAAAATAAATATGCCCATTGCATTGCCCAGAAGTTTAGGACTGAGCAGGAAATGGAGGGGACCCGTTAAATACCCTGTAACACCAATTAAAAAAGAGCGGAAAGGGTCTGAGGATGACCCAAAGTGTTTACTTAACACTTCAGATGATGAACAAGTTTTTATTTAAAGGCCTATGTTGCTGGTTCAGTTACCAGGGGTGCATAAATAGGTGCTTGAACTATTGGGTTTGATACTCAATAGATTTTTTATGTTTACGTCAAGGACATGTGAATTTATTGATATTAAATGAATTTACACACTTGTGCTTCTAGTTATGACTTATCTACTAGAGGACTTACAGACGAATTACCTTAACTTGACAAATAAAGTCACCTTTCGCATATAAGCTAAATGCTGCTTTTGGGGGCCTTTTGTCTTAAAACTAACAACTTAACTGTTTCTTTAACTATCAAACTGTAAGTGTTTAACACCATAAAAACTTTTACGATAATTTAATGCTACAAAACCACACAGAAAACTAATAACTTTTAGAATTTAGTATTCAATTGTAATATTGCATATTTACTTAAATGCATAAATATATTTAATGGTAAGTTAAATTTAATTGGTAATTGTGCCTCCTACCCCCTACTACTACCTAAAACACATGCGTAGTGTTCTATAAGGTCTTATACCAAATCTCTAAACCCCTCCATCCCACCCCCGTTTGTGAGTGATTCACATCATTACACAATTACTATTTTATATATGCTTGGTTTTAAATTATTTATGAGCCCTATTATTTGTGATAGATGTAAGATAATGATTTATTTATTTAATTGAAATTATTTTACAATTATACTTATCAGTGTTACCTATTGGGGGAGAAAACGAGTGTTTTTGAAATTTTATACTTAAAAAAGTAAATCAAATATGAAAATTGATTTGACATGACTTTTATGCAATATTACAGTTTATCTTGATTTTTACTAACTTCAAAATTAAAATAACGTTGCATTGAATATTAACATTTTGTGTTTCAAGTAAAAATTATTGTTTTAATTTTACAAATTAAAAAAAAAGAAATTATTTATCAATTTCTGATGTTGAAGAACTAAAAGTACACTTCCAACTAACGTGCCTTGAACGACAACAAAAAATTCAAGACATTTTTAATTTAAAAAAATTACGATAAATCGCGCATTAAAATGTAAGTAATCCAACTATTAAATAAACAAATATTGCCAATTATATTTAAAAAATAAGTACCTACATACTTATCGTTTTCTAAACAAACTAACGCAAAAGAATAAAACTGAAAAAAGTACTTAATAATAATAATTTAGGAAGCCCATTCGTATTAGTTGATGTTGTTATTATCAAAACATTTAGATTCACTTTTATTTAAAAAAAAATACCTTATTTTTTTTGTATTGTTTTATACTTGCAATACAAAAATTACTTAATTCCAATTAATAAAATATATGTAAAGTAATAATCACATTAATGGACTTAATTAAAAATATGTATATTTTATGGACAATAACAACACATAATGTAGGAAATGTAAACACTTCACATGCACAATGAAGTACTTATTTAAAATTCATTACATGTATGTACCTTATTAAATATCGTAATTTTCTACAATTATTTTGTAGGATTTAGAACATTTTTAATTGTAAAATGTAAAATCACTTACATAGCTTTAATGAAATAAATAAATGGTTGTGTGCTATAAAAACAGTGGTTATTTTTGAATGGAGGATGGTGGGTTTTGTTCCATTAATTATAATGAATGTTACATTAAAATAAAAATCATTGTAGCAGGCAGGTAATTAGAAAAAATGTGTTACATTGACCGGGAGCCGATCGCGGATTACTTTTAAAAGAGGTACCACACGGACCCTCGGGTTCGAGTCTTAGTAGATGGAATACTTTTTTTTCTTAGGTAAAATATATTGTTCGAATGTTGATTACACTATCCGAAATAATTATTTGTAATCTTTAATAGTTAATGTAGTAGTACTGTTATTATTGAACAATGTTTCTTAGGAAATTGGAGCACTCTGTATAAAACATGTGTATATGATCGTTTTCCCTAGTTCATCTGTGTACGTCGTAGTTAGTGTTAAAATATTCTTCTTTTAAGTGTCTTATTGGGAAACAAAATTATTACTGTTACATATTTTTCGTTTCCAGAAGTATTGTTCGGATTATTTATCTTGTAAACTTGGGTGTGATGTGGTGCTTGGTCTACAAACTACAAAGGTAATTATCACAAATGTAAATATTAAAAGCTGATTTTCTTTAAGCTTGCGAAATAGTTAAAGAAACTATTAGGGAGCACATTTGAAAAGAAGAAAATTTCTAAAACTGAAAACGTTCATACAGAAAAAATTTTTTTAAAAACTTCACACAATTGTGATTTAAATTTATCGTCAATTTATGATCAATAATGTCAATTAAGTAAAAATAATTTGACGTATTTCATCATCCTATTTCGGCCTTTTCTTTTAATTTTCCATAAACGAGTAAATTTTTGTTGTTATAATTACTTTTTTAAATAATGAATGGTACTATGCGGGAAATTGGATTTGGTTTGAGGAGACTCATATTGGCAAAAAAAATAGCTATCTCCTTGAACAGTGCAAGAAATTCTAGTAGTTGTAATACACTTGCAACCAAAGTTCCTCTGATTTCTGGAATTGATCCAACGAAGAAGAAACCCCCTTATTCTTATGATCGAATATTTCACAGTGAACTTTTGAGGCGAATGGGGCCTAGACATGTTGAGATTATGAAAGCATATTCAAATACAGTCGTTCTTTACCTTACTGCTTTGATTATCAGTAAGTTTTTAAGACTATTTTGTAATTTACGTACTCAATTTATAATACCTTATCAAAAGTTGTTTGTGGTACCATCCACATTTTAAAGTTAAATTTGCGTTTGTAGTAAAAAAAAACATTCTTATGTTTAATTACTAAAAATTTAATTACAATTACACCCCTCTTTTGTAGCTATTTTTTACTTCACTAACTGGAAAGTTATTGTAACCCACATTCCCTTTTATGGTAGCCAGTTTAACACTGAGGAAGATAGCTAAGCAACATTTCTGTAATATAATATGGATTAGAAATGCCCTTTCCCAAACTAAATAGAATTTCTTTGTAGTTTTAAAATACATTCACATTGTAAAGCAAATTATTTAGTTAATGTGTCCCATGTTTCAATAATACTTTTTTCGAAGTAAAATGAAAGAAAAAGAATACTTGGAGGCGCCGGGCATCGATCCCGGTACCTCTCGCATGCTAAGCGAGCGCTCTACCATCTGAGCTACGCCCCCTGATGAACGTGAGTGTTATTATAGACTAGTTTTCAAAAATGAAATAAGTAAAAATTTATTATTTTTTTACTTAGAATAACCATTTTTACATAATACTACAGTAAACAAAATTAAAATAAAATTTAACAACCGGCACTTGTTTGAATGTCATGTAATTTTTAATATTAAATAGTATAGAAATGAAAAACAATCGTCATGTAAAAACAGTGTAATTAATCACATTAACTAACAAAAACTATTACTTTATTTATATGTATATATATCAAAATGCATGAACTTTATAGTTAGAAAATACCAGAAAACATATTAAAGATATGTTGGGCCATGATTTGAAAGAGGTCTATTGTTATAAATATCGTAGTGTATCTTCAACCCCTAATTTAAATGAATAATTTTATTGTTTTTTATTAATTAATTTTAAATATTTGCGCGCGTCTGGCGCCTACAGCGCACCCTTCCGTCAACTACGGTAACTTTCAGATAGCCTCGTTACCAGTTGCACTTTTTGGAAATTATTTAAATTGAAAAATGCATTGCTTCATAAAATTAAAATGATAATAAGTTGCAGTATATTAATTTTTAAATTTATTATATAAAAAAATGTTTTTAAATCGGCATTTGCAGCAATCAAAATAAAGAGTGTCATAGATACTGTATTTATTATAATCTCGTCAATGACGTAGTTAATTCTTGTTTTGTCTTGCTCATTAATACTGAAGTGTGGTTGTAATATTTGTCTTCGTTTATAATGAAAATTAAAAAAGAAGATTTACAGTACATGTATTATTTATATCACAATATATTCCACAATTGCAGCTTAATATGTGGTACGTATTTTATTATTCGACGATCGGATTATTTTTACGATTTTTATGAATTGAGTAAATGTGTGTTAGGTAGTAGTTGAGGCATCCATGTTTGATATATACATAATTTGAAAAGCTTGAATGAAGACTTGTTAATTTCGATCGACTTTATGAAAAATAATTTATTGATTTATTACAGATTAATTGATTATGACAAATTAATTATTTAATACATTATTTACTTTATTTTTCTACAAGGTTGGGTAGTATCTTTGATGTTTTTCTTTTTAGTAAAACATGGATTGTTTTTGGTGTAATTTTTGTGACAGCAGTTTTATTCATGTGTTTCTTTTTTTACAGATGCATTTTGAAATGCACTTATTTTGCTGCCTTTACCAAGTGAGATAACCTCTCTGTTAAACAGTTCCATATACACTGCCAGAGTATTTCCTTCCTAATTGTTAAAGGGCTTTTTAAACATTACAAGGTAAGATACCATTGAAAATAAATTCATTAATATGTAAACTTATTTGTGTGACTTTGAAACTGTGATAAGTGCATTGTAGACTGCATTAAAAGTTAAAGTGAAATAAGTACATATATCTTTGATGTAAGGTAATTAAACTATTTATTTATTTTTATAGGCTTCTGTGTAGAACATTATGAGGAAGTCTTTGCTAACTGAATACTTCCTTTTTGACCATCCACAATTTGCAATGTTGGAATTTTTGGGGTAAGTTTTATTTTAAAACTGGCTTTCAATTATAAATTAATACTGAATATAAAAACATAGTATATTATATTTAAAACGAGGAATTATGGTTGTTATATTCTCATCTCTATTTAGTTTCAGTTAAGAGTGATAAGGATGACTTTTTCTTTCCTGAAAAGAAGGGATTATGAAGACGAATAAGAAATTCTCTTCTAAAGCAATTTTGTGCATGGAATAGATTACTTTTTGGATATGTTGGTCATTTCCAGGACAATATAGATGGTAAGAAAAATTATTTAAATATATTTTTGTGTCTTTAAATTTGTTCTTTAAACAATTCTAGGCAATTATTAGTTTTAATGTTTATATTCACATTTACTTGTTAATGAATACCTTAAAAGGTTAGAAGGCAAATTCTATTTATTGATTTTAAAAAAAAATATGTTAGGATTGTCATTAAAAGATTAATATTAATTTTTACAGTAGTCTTAATGATAGGGGGTAAATACATAATTATTAAAATTGATTGTGAATAAACAATTATAATTGTAAAGAAACAGAAAATTAATAATAATTTTCCTTCTTTATTTAGTTTCAATGGGGAATGCTGAGAATGACATTTTCCTTTCTGGAATGAAAGGATGACGAGGACAACATGATGTCTTTTGCTAAAAAAGTTTTCTGAACGAACTTGAATGCTTTTTGGACACTTTAGGAGTCTGCTTGACAATATAGATGGTAAGAAAAATGATTTAAGAATATTTCTATAACTTTCAGTTGGTTCACTAAACGATTTTAAATATGTGCTTTCTTTTTTGCGTTTACTATGTATGTAATCTGTGATTGTAGAAAGAATTTTAGAATACAATTAGAGAAAAATTGTTCACAATTTAACTGATTTTGTATATCGATACTTGATGAAACCACACAATACACAATAATAAAAAGGCACTTTTAGTTTTCATTATTTATTAAGATATCCTTGACAGACATATGTTTATTTACAATTAAATTCTTGGCATTACCTTATTTTTGTTTTTAAAATTTGCTTTAGCTTTTAGAAAGTAATATTTGTCACATAAATTACAAAATAATTTATATATACCTGCTCCTGACTTTACCTTTATATTATTAATTAAGTTTTCCTAAATTACTGTCTTAAATAAAACAATAATGTTAAGTTTAAGACCTATTTTTAGTTTTGGATAATTTCACAGGCGTTGGAGTTCGTGTCTATTTCATCGATACAGATGCAGATATGCGTGAAATGAACCAGCTTTCCGGTGGACAGAAGTCGCTAGTAGCCTTGGCACTCATCTTTGCAATTCAAAAGTGTGACCCAGCTCCCTTTTACTTATTTGATGAAATTAATCAAGCATTAGATGCACAACATCGAAAAGCAGTAGCGGATATGATTCACGAATTGTCTAGCGAAGCCCAATTCACCACAACGACTTTCAGACCTGAACTCTTGGAACATGCGAATAAATTCTACGGAGTAAAGTTTAGAAATAAAGTAAGTCATATTGAATGTGTTAGTGAGGAAGTGGCGCGTGATTTTGTAGAGGATGATCAGACACATGGTTAATAGTATAAAAACGACAGTAATACAACTCAAAAATTGTTAACGTTAAATTTTATAAGTAAGTTCTTTAAGTTAGGAATTATATAGCTTTCTCAAGGACATCAAAAATAAATTTGTGACATCAATTCCATAATTGAAGTGTGTACATCATTTTCCTTTTATTGTTATTTAAAAAGTAGCTTCTAAGTTAATTTGATTCATTTCTTTTGATAAAAAAATAATGCTTTCATTTCCTTGAACTGTAATAATTAATATAAGTATTTTGTATATTTGTAACGTTCTTTAGAAAATATATTTGTTCTTTAATTTTCTGCAAATGTTTATTCATCATGTTTGAAAATTAATCCATTCTTATAATCCTTCATATAAGGAAAAATCGTTCATCTCTTCCTCCATTCACTCACAGAAACGTTAACAATAACAAATAAAATCTTTCAATATATAACTGATTTTAAAAAAGTTCTTCACAGAATCAAATTGTAAACCTTATCCATTATCACTCATATTAAAAATAATATCATAATAGAAAAAGGAAAGAAAAGATTTTGCTTTTTAATGTTTCACTTGGTTTATTGTAAACTCTATAATTGTTTCGGTTTGTGAGACTTTTATCAAGAGTAATATAAGTATACTGTAGCGAAACATTAAAAAGCAAAATATTTTTTTCGTTTTTCTATTGTAAAAATGTTTCATAAAAAAGTTACCAACAAATCGTATTTCCATTATTAAAAATAATATCTTTAATAATTCACAAATATGGTATTATGTACTAACAATTTGATTCGAATTGTAGCTTACTATAATGATAATTGAATAGTGTTCTTTATAAAAGTAAAGAAATCAGGCAAAGAGGTAAGGTAGATCTCTATAATTTAACAACTAGCGCCATCTATGATTCAGTAGCAAAAGCTTAATTTTGAATGGTATGGCAGATTTCTGTAATTATAACAATTTAAGATTCTTAATTAATATAACAATTTAAGATTCTTAATTAATATAACAATTTAAGATTCTTAATTAATATAACAATTTAAGATTCTTAATTAATATAACAATTTAAGATTCTTAATTTACACTCGCGCTTCGCGCGAGTGTAGTGGCGGGGCCTTCGGCCCCGCTCTCTAAGATTCTTAATCTAAGCACTCGCGCGAAGCGCGAGTGCAGAGCGGGGCCTTCGGCCCCGCTCTAAGATTCTTAATCTAGACACTCGCGCGAAGCGCGAGTGTCTAGAGCGGGGCCTTCGGCCCCGCTCTTTAAGCTTCTTAACCTTACTATTGGTTCCGAGCATAGCCCACCCACGCCACCCTTTAGGGGACACTTGAGCTTCATATATTCTGGAATACCAAACCATCGCGAAATGCTTCGGTGCTGCCATCTATTATTTTTTTTAAATACCAAATTTAGAATCAAAATCGAAACTTTTTTTTTTGTTAATTAAAATTTAACCATATTTTGCAGGATGTGGGAGACAAAAATAGTTACTTGCGGTTTAAAACGTTTATTTAAATTACAACTTATACACGAGTGTTAGTACGAAGTAGGTACTTATTTTTTACATGTTAATAGGTTTTACATAAATAAGACACGTTTTCTTTATTGTCACCTAAAGTCTACCTAAACGTCGTTACCTACTACCTAGTACCTATCTCCTAAAATTATAAGGGGTTTATTTACTTTTATTTTATGTTTAACATTTTCTTATTTTATTGATTTATCCTATCTAAATCCTACCAATAATTCACAAAATTACACTTTTACAAAGCAATTTTGCAAACAATTATAAAACTCTCTCGAACTAATTTTACACATAATTACATTATACTTTTCAGCCGGCTATTTCTAAATACAGTAAACCTACACTTACAAATTACTACGTATTACATATTACGTACTACATTTTACATTTTACAACGATCGTACTCTAACATAATATTATTTAGTCTATACATATACAACTTCCAGTTGGTAGGTTGTAGACAGCTTTTCCATTTCGTAACGAAGCACCTCCAGAGGTAAGACAAGAGTAAGCTTCCAAAGTTTGCACATTAGCTGAGCCCTTGGGTTGGGTTGGGTTGAGATAACTATCAATTTTCCTATTTCCGTATTTCAATCCACACCTGAATATACAGCTGAAAGAAAACCTTCCCAATTTAGATATCCACATCATGGCACCCTAGAACAAAAAAAAATTACTTTCTTATATTTTAACGCTAAATACGTACTTAAACTTAACATAAAAAAATATTTAAAACTTAATATTTTCGGGATAATTTCAATGCACCGCTATCACCGTAATTATTTTAAATGTCAAACTATCTATTAAACCTTCCATGTATTCAAAAACATTAATATTATTTAAATACTATGAAGTATGAACCAATTTTGGATGACTATTGCAGTACACAGTTTGAAAAACAAAATTTCAATGGTCCCCTTCAATTTAAATTACTGACGTTTCTTTATAATTTGTTATTGCTACTAATTTCTATTAATATTCCTTTGACCATTTCTGATCGAAAATGTACGATGGTTGTTATTGCTTCCGAAACTTCAAGTTTTAACTAAAAAAAAAAGCGTCTATTGACACAAGTCAACGACTGTGAGAACCACTGCAGACGAGAATGATAAATGTGAATGTAATGTATTTCAATAGTCATCATATGTCACACGATACCTGAAAAGAAATTTTTATAATTTTAAGTTACCTACTAAAATATTAAATCAGCATGCAACAAAACTTTTGCCACCAACTGGATTTATTTTAACTGCACTTTTTAAATGTTCTTAGTAAATTAAATTTCAAATACACATCAAACTTTTGTAAAATAAGCTTTTTGGAGCAAGTATACTCAGTACTTTTTTTATCAAATACGATATTAATAGAAACAAATTGGTAAAGGCTTTCGCGGCCAGCATCGAAGATGGAAGGACCTCTGAAGAAGCTCGCCACTCGTGCTAGCGAAACGTTAGGAAGAAATTCCAATCGACGACGGCCTTTAAACCCGACGAATATCACCGGTTGATATTAATAGATATTTTTAATCGAATTCATCAAACTTTTAAGATGAATTATTTTTAACTTTAACATTATCATAAAGAAAATAGAATTCCCTCTTATTTTCACATGCATACATGAATTATTTTTTGTTCCACTTACCTATTTGTAGATCTTGATACCTAGTAATACACATAAAACCTTTCTATAAACACCTACATATTCGTATACAATTTATTAATTTAAAAGTTATAGAAAGCGTTACACTTACTACATCCAATACAATTTTCAAATTATTTACTTTAGTTAATTAAAACAAAATTAATGAATGAGTCAAAAAATAACTCGTCTAAATTTACCATAACATTATTTTATATTAATAAAAAAGAAAAAACGTGTATCAAGAAAGAATGGAAGAAAAGATAAAAGTTTTGTGATCGCTATTTTAAATAACGATCGAAGAAAGTGAAGATGTACCTGCTGTGGTGTCCAGATGCATTCTGTCATCCACCATCAACTGATGTTCCCTTTAGTAGGCCCGTAGACTAGCGATAAACGACCAACGCAAGTTTGTTACACCAGTAATTATCAGTTAAGTAATTAGGTGTGATTAGTTTTTCATAATACCGACCAACTACTACGTAATAAAAACTGTTGTAACAAACGTTGACCGTCTACCGTGAAGAAAAAAGTGACCATGAGGTCTGGCGGGATGTTCCCCCCCTTCTGTCTGATCCTATCAACTCCACAAATTTTGCGTGAAGATATGGGACGGAACGGGTGAGCCCATCCACTTTGAGACCGCCTCACAATCGAAAGAAGTCTGAGACCCTAAGCCCTAGGGGTGTAAAAGACTGCAGCAAGTACCGTTTTTACACCCTGTCAGGTTAGGTACCATTATAGAGAATGGCGAAGGGATGGCCGAACCGGGGCGAGTCAGGTAGCCGCAACTACCGTCGTTCTCCCGCTCCCCAGTTGAGAAAAATGAAAACGATAGTGATCAGTACACCCTAAAAGTATTTGAATTAATAAATTAATTCAATAACTTTTAAGATGTACTGGTTGTTTTTTTTCCTTTCTTGACACAAAATTACACTACTCTAAAAAAATCGCATGGGTGCATATTTAGAAATATGTAGATAATCATTTGTTAAACCGATTTGAATTTTGCAAAAAAAAATATTATGATTTATTAAAGTAGACGAATATTTTTTCGACTAAATTGTTGGTTCTGAAATAATCGAAAAAGTTCAAAAACTACTGGAGTTTGTAAATTGAAACATTCAGACTTATCACAAGGCGTTACGTATTGGAAAATTTAATTTTGTGTAATGTTGTATACAATCTGCATATACAATACAACGAAATATTTTTGTTCAATTTGAAAAAAAGTTAATCTAGTAATAATCTCTTTATTAATAAGACGATCCTTTTCTGACTGGTTTCAGAAATTTGTAACTTCATTGATAATAAAATTTTCTATATAAAAATAAGTTCCCTATTTTCCTTAACTAAAGAGTCCTAGCTATGTTATTTTATGGTATCCCCACTTACCTATTTGCTGGTCTTGACTGATGAAAACAACACCACTCATTCACAAAAAATACGATAACGTTTATATGATTTTACCAAGCTTGCAACTATAGGTAAATAATAATTAATGACTTTTTAATAGAATAGAATAATTTCAATGATGTACCTTTCTACTGGAAGTAAGTAAATCATAATGAAATAGTTTAATAAATTAAATATAAAAAATGATAATTTAATCTGCTGAACACTTTTTATTTACGATTTTTAGTTTACTAAAAAAATTTTGCTAATGTTTAATAAAAATACTTAGTTAAAATATATTAAGAAAATATAATTATGTTATGTAAATTACCTAATACCTAATAATAGTAACAAATTTAAAAATTAATTTTAAATAAAAGGGAAAGAAAAAAATGTATTTAATTATTGAACATTAAATTGAAATAAGTAAATATACAATTAATAAGGGCCAAGTAATTGAATGAGTAATTTGTAATATTAGAAATTGTTTTATAAAATGTATTATTTTTTTTAAATAATTTTAATCAGGTACATCATTAAGATAATTCTCGTGTAAAGTAAGTTAATGGAATTGGAAAATAAAATTATTAACCTATTATTTTACTTGAAATACAAACAATATATAAATAAACGTGAATGCAATACAAATGAAAAATATAAAGTTTAATTCTAAGTAATTAAAAAAAAAATTTGGTCAAAATAAAACTGTTTATTATATGTTGTAATAAATAAAACGTATAAAGAGAAATTAAATTAGTGTTAATTTTCTTGATGATAGATAATAAAAATTACTCGATTTTTTTTAACAAAATGATTGAATAGTAAATAGAAATTAAAATCTGTTTTGTGGAGAATATTGCAAAATAATTTATTAATACGTAGCTGCTTACAAAAAACCACTCACTTGTGTATAAATTGTATATAAAATTAGTTGCAAACTTAGTAGTTTAATAAGGCATCCCACAACGAACATGATGAACGATAAGCGATAGAAAAATCATTAAAAAGTTATCAAAGTATTTAACACTTGATTTAGTCATCAACTTAAAACTTTTCTTGAATTGTTTCACAAATTCCGCCTTTCTATTAATTTTGAAATGATCATCCCAAAATACTTGAAATTTAATGACTGATATTATTGTAATCAATAGTTTCCTTTGTCTCATTTTAAACAAATAAAATTGTTTTCGAAAAGTGCGTCCTTGTTTAACAGATTTAATGAAATGTTTAACTTGAAATTCTGTTAAAAAACTTACACATTAAAAATTTGTAATGTTGATAGAAATATGTTGAATTTACTGTATTATCAGTGATCCAAAATTTGCCGCATTAAAAACTGTAAATATTGAACAAAAATAATCATTTTTGTTGAAAAACGAAAAAAAATTTCACATTATGGAAAGCAAGTCCTAATGAAATTGAAAAAGTTTTGCGTTGAAAATATATATATACGTAATTAAATACAAAAAGTAAAATGTTCAACTTATCTTTATTTTGTGATGAAAATATCCAAAGCTGCTCAGTTTACAAAGAAGTCCTCAAATCCTTTTCCAACTGTTTTCTTCTTATCATCAACGCATTTGTTGTGTCGGTGCCAACAATCAATACTTTATCTGAAAATACAGAAAAGAAATCAATAAATTAATGAAATTATCAATGTTTACAGATGGACGTATGCATAATTATAAAAATTTCTAGTGAAAAATACAAGTAAAGTTTTAATGATAAGAATATCCAACAGTGTACAGATTTTAATCAATTTGGATTTTCTCCATTTTCTCAATATTTTTCTATCATAAATAGGGCAAGAGCCATAAAAGGTATAAATTTTTAACCCTATGCACATAATTATCCTTTTAATACATCAAAAGTGAAATTTTTTATAACAAAACAGAAAATAATAACAAATAACAAATTGTGAATTTCATCCATTTTTCTTTGTCAAAAGGGAATTTATCTTACATAAACCATGAAAATGTAATTAAAGAGAATTGTAAGTAATATAATTGTTTATTAAAAATTTATGGTTTATTGAATTACCCAAAATTTTAAAGAGTACGTATATGGAAATAAAACATTAAACTTTACTACAGATGCAAATATTTAACATTAAACATATAGACTAATAAAATCCTTGCTAGCTATAATACAAAAACCTATTACTTTAAGAACAATATTAAAAACAAACTACAATTTATCAATTTTTGCAAAAATCATTTAATCAAGAGCAGTTACCTCCCCAAAAAATGAATATCCATTAATAACATTTGCAATATGTTATTACATAATAATCACCTACCAGAAATTATTTAATCAAAAATTCACTTGGGATTATTTCAAACCACACCCAACAATTTCGACTGAAAGACTGAATAAAAATTTTACTTTCTTTGTCTGACAACCGACTCAGAGATAAATAGTATTGTATTAATACTTAATTACATACATATACGTATAAAGTAACCTACCGGTGACCGTCAAACCTGAATAATCGCAAAATGGAATATTATTTTGTTGTCGACTGCTAATTCACGAAATAAAATAAATTTAGGTAATAATACCCAATTTATTTTTATAACATATCCTTAAAATACAAAAACTACTTATTAAAACCTTGTCTTTCGCCTAAACGTTTGGTAATTCTTCCTGTGTATTTTCCTTATCTTACTACAAAGTCTGGATTTTTTAAATAAATTATAGTATGACGTTGACAATTGTATTAACTAGGTCAGAGGTCGTCACAGTGGTCTATATAGACCCCCAGGGATCTATTTAACAAAAGCGCGGTCGATCTGAATCGGAAGGATCGATGGGGGTCGAAGAAAAAACAGTTCTTAATACGCAAATCACACATATATGTATAAATATAATGAAAAATATGTTAAACTTTACGAAACAGCTCAACCATTTATGATAGCATTTCTAAATTCCTATGTGGTCGAACACCCAACACATTGATTAAGGAGCAATAAATCTGTAGTTACTTTACTTATTATTTCTACTTATTTATAATTACTTATTATTTAATAAATGTACCTACAACACAGTATCTAATAGAATTTTATTTTAATTAACAGAAATTTACTTTTATGGGGGTCGATAGAGATTTCGAAAAATTATGGTCAATGATCAAAAAAGTTTGGCGACCCATGAACTAGGTAAATAAAAATAAATTTACTGTAAGTAGCAATCTTATGCCTTAGGTAAATGGAAACAGTTTTAAACTTACAAGGTGTGATTAAAAATGAGTTGTACAAAAAATATTTGTACTTACAACATGAATGTCGAACGTTAGGGGACAAGTTAAAAACCAATTTGAACTCGTTCAACTTATTCTTAACATAATAATGCTGTTTACAAAGGGCCTTAATTACGGAAGTCAATCATAAAAGGCAGAGGCGGGATGGTGAATAGTAAAGAGCATGTTAGTAATGTATAGGTACTAGAAATAGAAATGGGGATGATAAAATGGGAAAATTGAAGTCTTACATATAATTATTATTGTTGCAAAATAATAAATGTAGTGAATAAGTATATCTAAGACCTATTTTATTAATTTATCTAATTATTTATTATAGCAAGTTAAAGAAAATCGTTACATTTTTCCGTATCAATATTTCAAGATGTATTTAAAATAAAAATTTTTTGGTTCCCATTATCCTCTTTTTTCTACGAATAACTATAATCAAAAGCCAGTGAGGGACAAAAAAGTCTTTAGCAAAAAAAAAAAGAAGAACAAAGCCCCATATTGGCTTTGATTCTAACTATATACAAACATTTTGTTTGATCGGCCAATATCGATAACGTTTTTTTTATATTGGCAATTTTCAAAGTAGATACGTTAAATCAGCTTAAAATGTCATCTTATTAAAGCTTTAGTATATTTGTTGGTAGCCATTTGGCCGTAAGTCGAATGCCCCATTTCAGAGGAAAACCGAATTACTCCCTGATCCACTCTTAAATTACAACGGTACAATTTTCCTCTTTATTGCCAAGCTTGTCGGAATCCTTATGTTAATGTCCTTCCAAACATGCTTCCCGTTTCGATTCTATATATCTGTTTGAATAACTATTATGTGCCTCTTGGTTGCTCTATTTTAACCAGTTAATCGAAGAAAAATATTATCTTGGAAAATTAAATCAAACATAACGTCGCAGATATTTTGTTTAGAATATATTTTATAAAGGTCTAATTTTTAAAACGAAATTAAACACTATTACCATTTAAGTTAATGACCCTACACGACCAACTATTGTACATATTTTTTAAATCGCGGCCGGTATCCATCGTAGCGTTGATTTTCGGGTTTGTTGGTCGTTTTCGTCTCGAGGTTTTTCTTCTCGACGGTTCGACGACACGAAGGGTTGGCATCTTCAGGAATTCTGTTCAGCGCAGAGTGCCTCTAGCCAGTCTGTGCTGAATCACAAATCAGAACAGAACTCCTGAAGATGCCATCCTTCGTGTCGGCGAAACCTCGAGACGACAAAGGTCAACAAGCCCGAAAATTAACGTTACGCTGCAGAGGGTAATCAATGATAATTTCTTTTAAATTTTCAAAATAACCAAGATATGCTCAGTCGATTATAAAATAGAATAAAGATACCCGGGTCAAAAATACCTTTTAACGACATAATAACTTTAATTGTCTATTTAGGGATTAATTAATTCATCAATTGTAGCTAACATAACAATATTATCGTTGACAACAAATTGTTGATACTCGACCTATAAATAAAATCGAAACTAAACATGTGGGCAGTAAATTTCTTCAAAAGTTTTGGCAAAGTTACAAACAAGCAAATTGGAATTTTTTAAGAATAGAACAAAGACTAACATTTGTTTGTAAGGGGATCGTCAACTGCACCGGCGTTATTGGAAACGTTTCTTACTTTTTTAAAAATTAAATTCAACGTACAAACAAAAATAGCTAATGTTTACTATTTTCAAAGATACTATACTTAATACACAAAATGTATTAAATTGTGGAGATCCTCATTTACAAATTAAAAAAATATTGTTGGTTAAAAACTGAAAGTGCAGTTGGTAATCGCCTTTGATAGGTACAATAATATAAGTATTTCTAATATGTCTACCAAAACATTTCACACATTCAAGTTTTGCAATCAAGGAATTCAAAGTGATCTCACGCCTAGAAGAAAACATGTCGCTAAATCATTACTCAACACCTTATCATACCTATGTAAAAATGTCATGCACGCTAAAAATACTACTTAATAGTCTACTACAGGTGGTTGCTGTTATTGTAGTTAATTTTTAACTTTTGTAAAATAGACCTCGTCGTTCTTCGACATTTCTATGTCAAAACTCAGGCTCATTAAAAAACATTATGAGGTAGATATTATCACTAATTTAAAATAATATTAGTGCTCATTAAACTGATCTTTAAAGGCTTTTATTTTTGTTAGATTGTTGTTTTTCAATATTGATTACTGTCTATCTGAATACCACAAACTTTGCAACTAAATTTTGAACCAGTTTTCTGTGGCGGTTCTTACTTAAAAACTTTTATCAACAAGGTTTACATCGGACAAACTGGTAGATCGTTTAATCTAACATATGCCGACCATTCATTTTAAAAAATCATAAAAAGAAATATATATATATATATATATATATATATATATAGTAAAAATCATAATTTCAATTTAAGAGAATTAAAGGGATACCAACAATTTTCCATTAGTAGGTAAACAAAAATAAAAAATTTCCACCTACGTCCCACAATTTACTCCATCATCACCCTCCCGTGGTGTTGAGGGAATATTTTGGAAATTTATATTCATAGTCCTTTTAATTTTTAAAACTTGTGACCCTCATTAAAAATCCAAATTATAAACAGAATAAGTAGGTTGTAAAAGTTAAAAATCAAAGAACGGCACGTCTAGTTTTGTCAAATACAAGTACAAAATTGGTTTTTTGGCTTGAAAATATTATTTTTCGTTACATAAACCCAAATTGTGGATTTTGAACTTTTGGGTGAACTTCACTGATTGTGAGACATGGCTCGCTCGTGTCTAATACTATTACGTAGACTAGCTAATTATGTAGGAATCTACTTCTCTATTAAACTCTAGCCTGTTAATAAAGACATCATACCGATCCTCATGATACTAGACATTCCAATTAGAATTAACTCAAGTGCTAGCACAGAGGATGATTTGGCAAAATGGTCTTTTACTAAACTAAACAAAAAGGTTGGCATAGTAAAACTACCGACAAATTGTAGGTAATCGAGTGACAACTTCAGATTATAGGAAAAATTAATAGTATTTACAGCAATTATTACAAACAATGAAACAAAATCACACTAATATTATAATGGCGAAAGTTTCTAAGTGTGTGAGTGTGTATGTTTGTTACTTTTTCACGTCTAAACGGCTGGAGCGATTTTAATAAATTTTTGTATGGAGTTAGCTGACACCCTGGATAACACATAGGCTACGTTTTATTGCGGGAAAATATCTTATTACCATGGGAAAATCGATGAAAATGAATTCGCGGAATATTATAAATACGAAAGTAACTCTGTCTGTATGCTACACAATCTAGCCTAAAATTTACTGAAACGATTTAAATGAAATTTGGTACAGAGATAGTCTAGAGCCTGAGAAAGGACATAGGCTACTTTTTTATGCGAAAAAAGGGTTGTAAGGGGTTGAAATAGGAAAGTTTGTGCTGAAATTCCGTAATTTTTAAAGATAGAAGCTTGAAACTTATTTTTTAGGGTTTTGATTAGATATAAATAAATACGACATTTAATGTTTGTAAAAATTATACCTTAAAGGGGATAAAATTAAGATACACTGAAACTGCATTATGGAAAAATCAATTCGGAATTTGATTTTACATCATTTTTAAACCAGTCGTGATCGACTCTTAGGTAGGGTCAGGTGGGTTAGGACTCTTGATTATTCCAACTAATGGGAATTATAGAATGTGGGGTTGACTTTTGACGGTTGAATGCTTTAGCGCGCTAAACAGCAGAGGAAGAGTGTCACAAAATTTTATGTTAAAAAGTGAAAATATTTCTATATCTATAATATATAATTTTTGAAGTAATTGTGAACACGGCTTTATAAATATAATTTTTATTGGAATTCACGTTTGAAAGCGAATTGTTCACTTTTACCCCATAAAAACCTTTATAAAGCCAGTATCAACAAGATGATTGTTCACATTTACCCCTAAGTTTTCGACTGCGTTAATAAGAGAAGAGGTAATTGCAAACTTAAGTTTTTTTGCATATTTAATAACAGAAATTCACTTATAACCAAACAAGGACCTAAATTAATCATATAGTCGCCTAAATTTAATCTTCATCAAGATACATTGAGCTTCAAAATTAAACTTTCAAAATCGTTCACAATTACCCCACCTGGCCCTACATGTTTAACATGAAAGAAAAATATCGAAAACATTGACACTCTTTGGTGGAAAAAGTAGTCTTCTCAGAAGCAACGCCTCTCTCTATTCATTTCCGTAATAATTTTTTTTAATCCTTGCTTTTCTGGATTTCCCTTTAAGAAATAGTACACTCCTGTTTTATCATCAGTCGATTTTCCCACATTATTTTCATCGATAAACATCTGAACATTCAGGTCTATTTATAGACAAAGTTAAACGATCGCAGTCGGTCGGGCACGTCGCTAATTTCTGCCCTATATCGCTTATTTATATCCCGCTTGTAATAAACATTTTCGCGGCCCGATAGGGAACACACTCGTTCGTAATATCAAACGGGAGATCGCGAGTCAAGATTCGATCTAATCCGATTGTAATTGAAATAGAACAAACCCGTGCACCTATGCACATACCTACCTAATGCTCGTTTTGTTTTTGTTTTTTTTGTAATTTTTACGTTGTTGCTGTAAGCGGGAGAATTTCGGGCTTCGCCGAAAATACTTCTTACTATCGTGTCCTAGACGACAGTTTCGCGACGGACTTCGCCTAGAACGTTTTCAGTAGCGTCGTGTCGCGTCGCGCCCACGCCAACTCCTTTCGTCAGCTGTGAGAATATTGGACATTTGTAAACACGTGCGAACTCGTGTTTCCTAAATGTAAAGCAGCGGAAGGAAGTGCTACTTTCGACTGGTTTATTTGATGTTTTAACTGGTTGCGAACGATTTTCTACACTTCTCTGGACCGTAAGTGAGTTTCCTGTTTAAGTTGACCGACACGAAAAGATTATAAACAAAAAAGTTATTGAACTATGTACCATTACTAATTAAATGCTCACTTAATGGGGATTAGATAATTTCGATAAAAATTCTGTAATGTTTCTTTACTCTGTAACGTATCCAGGAAAAAAAATGTCATACATACCACGAAATTAATGCCAAAAGGACTTAATAAAAGGGCAAAGACAAACAATTCTGGCACTCTATCTATCAAATTTATTGATAGTAACTTTATAAAATGTCAGGTTGTTCTATTTTTTATACTTTACTTTATAAACCAAGTAAACTACGTCAATTTTTTGGAAAATTGATACGTAAGGGCAGATCTGTTTAGAAAGAATAGGATTCCACGCCTCAAAAGGAAAAAAACACAACTCTTGTAGCATCACTCACGTGTACGCCTGTCACAGCTGTTTTACTCAGAAACCGTTTGACGTAGGCACTAAAATTTGGCATTGTAATAATGTAAAGCACATTAACTTGTACAATACGGCTGAATATAAAAGAATTTATTGGGTTATTAAATTTTGAGACAGGAAAGTTATTTAAGCAAGTAAATTTTTTTTGAATTGTATATGGCTTGGAAAGAACTTGACTTAAATCAAAAATATTACCTACAAACCTTGATACTTCTAAAATAATTAAGTTTATAAAAACAAAATAAGATAATATCATCACCACAACGAAGAAGAATTTCTTCTTGATTCAAGAGTTCTGACGAAATGATTGAGACAAGATGAAGAGAATTTGTCTAAATTTCTACTTAAATAACATGGGCAACCTCTTTAAGTAGGTATTCATTAAATATAATCAAGGTACCATGAAATCATACGAGACCAGAAATAATAATTTTTCATCCCAAGACAAGAGCTGCTCACCAACATACGGACTTTTGTCATAGTGAAATCTTATATCAACTTCTTTCTATTCTGAGCTAATTTTCATATTTACCAAAAAATTCGTAGAACAAATTGAATCTGTAGCTATTTACAAACAGTAATCTAATGTAGCATTTCCTCTGCCCCTTTTTACTCCTATTTCTGCTTCTAATATACCGTTAACTAGTCCTTCATCTCTCAGAAGGAGTCCTAACATCTTACTAGTCCTTGTTTACAATACAACCTTTTTTCATTACATACCATCTCAAACGCTCCAAAAACATTGTCGTAGAGATATAAGGGTAAATCTCTTTGATATCTCCTTTCTCCCACTAAAAATATTTATTTATTTGTCTCTGCTTAAAGAATATTAAATTAATTTAAATTTAAATTCAAAAATCTTAAATAAACTAGTACGTACCTGTCCCTAAGAGGGTACTTAGTTTATAAAACATTTTAAATCAAGAGCTTAGACATTCTAATAAGAAGAAAAATGTTGTTTTTAGTTGTACTTAACAACTTAAAATTTTTTGGTGGTATTACATATATAATTACAAAGAGCTATATACATGCATGTATACATAAAAACAAGCAATATGTAATTAAAGTTTTCATTTGTGAGTCGTATAGAAATTGCAATCTCTTATGACAGCTAGTGCAAATTTTACATCAAAACAATCGACACTATACTTCACTCAGCAAGCCTCATTCATTTAATTAAATTTTATAGAAACAGTAATTAAAACTAAAATTAACTAATTATTCAAATTGCAATTTGATATCGCAGTTAATGAAGTAGGTCAATATATTATGGGTATCTATTATAGAGACAAATTGTAAATATTTCGAACCTGGTTTAGATAATTACAATTATTGTTATTATCCATTCGTTCATTAATTTAATTATTTATTAGTTAATACATAAAAAGGAACTAATGTAAATACAGTAATTTATTATAAAGCATATCCTTGTTTGTTATTTAGTAATATCAGTGGCGGATTTACCAGCCTACGGGCGGCAAATGTGTAAATTCGCCACTGAGTAATATAAAACCCCCAAACCATTTAAAAAAATTCCATGAAGACATTTTTGGAAATTTTTTGTAAAATTAGTCACAATCCTCCCCAAAATGGGAGTCAAGTTTTAGTTCATATTTTTTTTATTTTGAAATACGAAAAGTAATTCTGGTAGACATTTTCTACTAAGAGAAAAGTTCCTATTTCCTAAAGATACTGTTAATCATCACCTCATATTAATAAAAACGGTAAAATTAGAAACCGCCATTTTATTTTATTTTTACTTGAACTTTCTGTAACTACAAATTTTATTAAATTAATTTTAGAGTTTTAGTAAAAAAGTGGGGTTGCTTATTTTACTCCTCTGTAATAATAGAGAATGGTTAAAAAAAGCCTTTCGAAGTAATTCTATGTATTATATATATTTCCAAATTCAAGAAAAAAAATTTGGGCTCCCATTTTTGGATTGTTCCAGGGCATACTTTTACACAAAATGTTTTCTTGTTTTAAAGTCCTGAAACACTCTGTAGATATACAAAGTTTGACACTCTCCCCTTTTGAAAATACGAATGAAATTTTGAACTTATAAAGAAGAGGCCATCCCAGAACCAAAACGATTTCACAAAAATGTCAACAAAGAATTTAGTTTTCTTATTAGAACCTACACCAGTAGGTAGTTATTATAATTAAAATTCGCAATTAGCACACCTCAGGTACCTATTTTGTAAAATGACGCATTTCCTTAGGCCGTGTGTCATAAGCGAAACATAGAACTTTCTTCAGAAATTCCGTTCTCGTACGCGAGGTGTTTCATTGAGATTCATGTCGCAAACGTACATATTCGTATGCTGCATCGCCGTCGCGTTGTTGAAACCAGAAGGAAAAGGAAGGAAGTGATTCAAAGATCGAAAGAGCTTCACGACGCGAGGACCGGCGGTAAATTTAAAATCGAATTAACGTCAAAAGTATTATATTTAATACAACACAAAAAGCGAATACGTGCATGAAGTTGCAAAAAGGGACGAACAACTGTTGAACAAATAAATAAATAAATAAATTCCTGGCAACAAGAAAATTGAAGAAAATAAATAATAAATAAAAATGTCCACTTTACACTTTAAAAATTTAATTTAGTTTTATAAATTATCTGATTATATTTTATTATTTATTGAACTATGACTTTTCATCACGTGAATTTAGATGATATGATATTAATTCTAGAAAATTTAATGAAGATTTTATTGATAATTTTACTCACTTTAAAATTGTTAGAGTTATTCCTTTCGCTTGGAATAAAAAAATAAAGCGTAGGTAGGTAAACCACCAGTTGTATAGCCTAAAACCTTTTTTTTAGCAAATTGCTAAATTATTTGTGTCTCTAAATTATTGAACGAGCAGCAGCTAATCCGACTCACCTGCGACCAAAACATTTGTTCCTTTCAAATTTATTGGCAAATTGGGAAAGATTATTTAGTATCGGGGAGAAAAAAATTTTTGTAAGCCACAAAAATAAAGAACGTTGATGAATTTTCTATGTTTGGTAAATTAAACGAAAAAGTACCTAAATTAAGTTAATTTCAGCTCAAGGGTTTCCGATGCCTCAGTACTCAAAACATCCTTGAACTTTTAATAAAGTGGATAATGTCACGATGAAAGATTCTGACGTTTTATTTTTTTAAATTCTACTTCCTTTTGGATTTTGTATATTCAAGAAAACTACAGGGGTGCGTTTTAAAAAACCTCACAAACCCAAAAAGTCCTTGTTGATTGATAAATGAGTGGCCCAACCCCACAAGCACCTAATAAGATAGCTGTAAATTGCAAAACTTGCTATAAAAGCTTTTCTAAAAGGCACTACGAGTAGTATAAGTAATTGATTTTTATCATTTGGACTTCAATAAAGTATTCTGCGAATCGTAATTTTTACAAAAGCTTAATGTATGAGCAAAATATGCATATTATTTTATATATACATATGTATTCAATTTGTAAAATGCAAATTTTGGCATGCCATGTAGTCTTTCCCACTCTTGAGGGCCTTGAAAGATAAAAACGCATTATTTTCCTGATTTGCATGGGAAGACGAAAACAAAATCTTTTTATTTTAGTCAGATTCTAAACCGCCACTGTTGGAATACAGCCAACTTGGATGAAATAAAAGAATCGCATTTATTTAATAAAAACGAGACAAAAGAATATAAGTCAAAGGAATTTCATCTCTTATTTTTGTATTGTATTTGACTGGAATATGGAACGTTTTTCGTTTACAAAATACTTAATAAATCAATTAAATGTAGCCGAAGAAGAATTGTAAGCAGATATTAGGTACATTTCAAAAATAAGAAACCTTGTTTGTTAATATGACCAATAAATTAAAAGGAATACAAGAAATATTTTGCCAAAACAATGATCACAGAAACTAAATCAAATATTATATTGATATATGTATAAAAATGTTCTTAATAAGTATTTGAAATTTCCCAAAATGTAAGGCAATACCTATCACTAAATCTATCTGTAGTAGGCATACGACTGGATTAGGACAAAAATATTCAAATAAAGAGCGAATCAAACAGTCTTCATCTTATAAAAATATTTAAGTTGGAGGTACAAATTCATAAAAATTGAAGAAGCATACACCTTTGTTGTTGTAATAAATACTGTAGGTAACAATCGTACATTGTAACGAAACTATTATCGTGTATAATAAATAATTTGGAGATTTTGGTTCAATTTTTATTGAATAAATGACCCTCTGGAACATATAGATATACGTACGATATTTGAAATACAAATGGATTAAATATTCTAAAGTTAATAATAGTATGTAATGTACCTGCCTAATAGCAAAAGGACACAAGTTTAGCCATGTAATTCTTTTATTGTGAATTTGATAATTTTAATAAAAATTATTAAAAACTTGGGAGGGACAGTAACCTTACCATTAGTTATTGAGGATGGATTATCTGAAAATTATTTAAGTATTGAAAGTTTCTCTTAAAGCTTAAGTAAATTAATTCCGCTAGGTATCAGTTTCTTCAAGTTTATTACATTAGCAACTTCGTATAAATCTAATAAGTTAAAAATTTTACAGACCTTTTAAAAATATAGAATCATTTCAAAAATTGCCGAGATAAGAAAAAAAATTTGAATTAATTATCAGAAAAATTCAAAAGTGGATTGATAAACAAGGTTTTGTTTAACATATAACACATAAAACTGCTTCTTGTCTCTCCTAAACAGAACATCCTGTACGAGATAAATCCACTAGTTGTAATTAACATTAACTTTATTTTTTTTCTACTTTTATCTTAACCTTAATTGCTAAAGATTGATATAGTGGTACAATTCACCCTGTTCACTGTACCATCCCTTATTTTATAAAGACAAAAGAAAATTGAAAAAAACTTTGTGTAATCTTTAGAAATGTTAAAGCAATATTTTCGATTTTAACTACCTACCTAAGCTGAAGAACGAAACGTTGAAAAATAAAGAGCAAATATGTAATGTTTAAAATCAATTGAACGACTTTACACATGGTAATCCTTTATAATCAACTGAAAATCTTTTTCATCGACCACCAGAATAAAACAAAGTCACTATGATAATAAATCAAAATATTTTCCTACACAGGTTCACTACACGGTTTTTTTATTAATAAAAGTCGAAGCCAAATCCTGCAACCCTTATTATCGAAGTTCTAGTAGGTAGTCCATTGAAATATGTTAGGTATCTAAGTTACCTATATTGAACCTGAATTGACAACTTTTTTTTTTCTCAAAACGTGTAAATGTTCGATTTTTGGAGTTAGAGGAGGATGACTTCCAACTAACTAATTTAGTGGCTACCCTGAAGGGGTCATGTAAACAATTTCCATACGACATCAGAATGACAATAAGTCTCACATTGTTTTCCAGACTTTTCTTGTCGAGAATCAAATTCTCCGCAACTTTGGTTCAGATACTTTTCATCGTAAAATTGAGAATAGAAAAGTTATAATGTGATCTGTAAATGATATCTAACAAGCTTTTTTCTTTAAAATTGATAAAAGAAAAGTCATAAATTGTTCATTGAAAGTTTTCGTTTAATAATAAGCATGCGAGAAGCTTTTTATTCTCAATTTTACAGTAAAAAGTATGTATTTGTACTAAAATTGTAGGGAATTCAATTCTGCACAACAAAAGTCTATTTAAAATATCATGAAAAAATTATTTTTACACTACATTTAAGATAGCGGTCAATTGAGGGACTTCCAATCCCAAAAACGAATTTTAGTGAAACTAACTCGTCCTAATAACTACAAAAATTTTGCCACACTTCAATGGACTAAACTAATCTAAATTTAACGACATAATATTATATATTTCCTAACAGATCCTACAACAATGCACATAACAATATTATAATAATTATGTAAACTTACCATTAGATTTATTCCTTCAAAAATGGTCACTTAATCCTTCAACAAGCAGAACCACGACATCCACCATTGCTGTCATATTTTAAACTGAAAAGATAAAAATAAATAAGTAAATAGTTATGCTCTAAGCAAAGTAATTAGCAAAAAATTATTTTTATGGCAAAATAAAAGTTTCAATAACATTTAAATACACACCTTTATTTAAGATAATTATGTAAATAATTTTTATAATACAAATGAATCCCTTTAAATGGCACGTTGTACACGTCCTGGCTCTAACACGACTCATACATGCGACTTAAATTCCAATTTTATAGTAATAATAATAATTGTATTAACTCGAATGGATCGTACCATGTCATGTATTATAACAACTAATCGTCACATTCCTCTCCTTGCCCCTCGATATCTAAAAGACGAGCCTTTTACTTAACTCGTATCTTTTGAATGACAATTAAAAGTCAGCTCAAATAATTTAGGAAATAACGTGTTTTATATCTGTATATGAATACATAACAAGGACACACGATTTATTTAACAAATACATATTTTACAAGTTTAAAAATGAAACGAATATTTGATTTATTTTATGGGCTAACCCTTAATAAAATAAAAGGAATTATCTAATTGTAAGACGAAGAATAGTTAACAATAGAAAATCATGTTTATTTTTTTTTTTACTTTCTAGGACGATAGGAAAAAGTCAAAATTAAATTCCAATTTATTTCTTCCCCTTCAAGTAATATTAGAAAATTGAAAAAGGTGAAGGGGCTTTTTCAATGACTCTAAAAGCAGGTCTTAAGACCGAAACGTTAATTGCGTTTTCATACAAATAGATTTATTTCACTCTCTTTGTCTTTGATTTGGTCTGGGTATGGTAGTTATTTACAAATCAATAAGTAATATAGCAAACCAATCAATTTATGTAATATGTTGGATTTAACTTTTTGGATATACTAAAAGCCAATTTTTAGAGTTTAATTCAATACCATACAATGTGCTCAAAGCCCTTTGACATATTTGAAAATTATTTGGCTAAATCGAAAATTCTTACGATTTTTTTAAAGTCCTTTCCACAAGTACTTAGGACTATTTTAAATATTCTTCTATGCAAGTCCTAATGTTTTTGGGGATTCAAAGAACAAAGCACTTTAAACAAGGCCATATTAAGAGTTGCAGTACTTTTGTCAAACATGAAAGGCATAATAATCTGTAGAGATGATTTAAATATTTTATCTACTAATTGATTATGGTTTAGTTTTGTTTGTTACTTGTCCAAAGTACATTCCTAAATATCCTTTTTGTGAACTAAAATTGGCAAACAAAAATAAGATTTATGAAAACTAATTGCTTTTATTGCCCATTATTTTTGTGTTGAAAAAATTTTTTCACTCAAAGGTATGCAACGAGGGCATTATTAATTATTATTTTAATACTATAGATCAATGTGTACATACCTATTAAAATATGATTTTGGTACCTATAGCTAAGAATTCAATATAATGTTAAAAAGTACATAAAATTCTTATGTTGCTGATAGCACACATCATCTATACGGAATTAAAATTCGATACTGTATATTTTAAGAACAAGCAATATGTATAAACACTGATCTTCTCGTTTTCAGGAGCTGATCAATACAAGATATCCCAAGCCACCCACCTACAAGTACTACAGTACCTCGTATGCAATTCACACATAATCAATTGTTGTTGTAGACGGCTGCTGGGAATGTTTAACTTGGATCCATTCCAAAATCGCGATGCACGCTTGGCTTTCGGCGTCCGTACATTTTGCTGATTATCCTGTTCTTTAATACCGACGAAGTAACATCGTGCCCTATCGTACCTACTCTCTCACCCCATGATGTCCACATCATCTGATTACAAACGGAATCCTTCGGGTGGCAGCCAGTTAGACGAAACAATTAAACTTCAACTGCGCAAACCCAAAAGCTGGAACTGGTCTTTATCCACTTCCAAATCGTCGCCGCACATTTCTGTACCCACGATCCAGCTCTTTGACTCCAAGGGCGTTCTGCTTATTGAGGCCAAGGACAACGGGAAGACTGACAACGTTTGGACCAGCAAGGATCATCAATTTTACGTAAGAAGTCAGTCGGCTGACCAAACGAACAGGATCCAAAAGAAAAGAGACCATGACCACCACAACAAAATCTATATTAGTTCCAATAATAATCTCACGAAAGGGGAAGTCAGGAGCCATTCTTCAGGAACCATTCAACTGCCCTTACAACCCACCAGTGAACATCCCAAACCAAAAAGAAGGAACGAAAGAAGTTTATCGAATCCTCACTACGAGAGTTTTCAAAAAGGAGATTCTTATGATGAAAGGAGAGCAAGGAACAGAGATATAAGATCCAGGCCATACACCGTCTCTTCTTACAATTATCCTCGTTTAGAAAGAAGCAGGAGCGATGTCCTACAAAGATACCTTAACAGAAAGGATTCTACCAAATCAGAGAACAAGCCGCGACTCATGTATTACGAGAAAACAAATATCGAGGACATCAAACGTAAAATAAAGGAAAATGCAGAACAAAAACAGGCCATTAAGAAATCCAGAAGCGAAATTTTATCCAAAAATAACGACGAATTTCGTACAATCAAGACGAACTTTAACAAAAGAGCCACACTACCGTATTCGTTACAGTTTACGGAAAAAAGACTGCAAAGTAACGACCCTTTTCAACGGAAAATGAAATACGTGGAGGCAAGTGCAAAACGGGCATTAGAAGATGGCTATAGTCGATTTATAACTCCACATCTCTTCAACAGTAAGAGCATGCACAACATGATTTGCAGAAAGAATACACCTCCCCCACAAGAAAACCCAAAAGTCGACC
Organism: Agrilus mali; assembly: GCA_029378335.1. Lineage (NCBI taxonomy): Eukaryota > Metazoa > Arthropoda > Insecta > Coleoptera > Buprestidae > Agrilus > Agrilus mali. Next base: position 7,256,790 of record CM055663.1, on the reverse strand, counting down.
AAGACAGTTCGGAAAGTGACAGATGGACAACAAGAACCTCTATTGCTGGAACACTTATCGTTCCTGAAGAAGATGTCCCACCAGACACTCCACAAAGGAGAAGACGCAGAGACCGAAGAACTGACCCAACAAGAAGTGCAACAATTACGAGCTTTTTAGAAACATGTAGTCCACAGAAAGAAAACGTAGTTCCTCCAACTAAAGTTGCGAATGATGACATGAAAACTTCTTCCACGTCAAATATTGATCGCATTGATACTTCTCAACTTATGATCAGTAATCAATTAACCAATTCTAAGAAAAGTCGATCGGTGTCCAATATTCGACAAAATCATTCTTTGCTAAGCAATGAAGGCCGTAAAGAAGCCAAAAGAAAGAAAACCAAAGTTTATCAAAGATATAGAAGTGATCCTGGAGGAATTCACAATTATCAAAAATGGAAAGGCGACTCAACTGAAGAAGACGATGACCAATTGCTGCAAATCATACAGAGGAGGATCCTCAGGGAATCACTCATTGACGAAATCGTAAAATTAGGACAAAAATCATTCGACGATGACAATGGAAAGACAAGAAGTAGTGAAGCTTGCAGAAAAAGAGCATACTCTAGGCATATTACTGACCCAGTCGTCGATTTGTCGTATTTTGATAAAACCCAGAAACAAATAAAAGAAAATGGTGTTCACCAACTGAAAACAGTTCAGAAACACATCAAAATTGAACCAGACATCGTTAACAATAATGTACAAGAAATATTCACAAGCTTAAATGGGAATAAGCAGAATGTAATGGCAGCACCAAGACCTCAAATCGTTTCAGAGCCTAAAAATAAAGAAAACGATAAGGCCAGCTCTAGTAGTGAAGAAAGCACTGAAACTACCGAAGAGATGAAAGAAAATATAGCGGATGTTCAGAAACAAACTGACATACAATCAGAAAACTTTGATGAAAAACCTGACGGAAATAAGTCAGTGGGTGAAGAAAGCCTAGAGGAGGAAGAAGAAGCAGAAAAAGGTAGTGAGTTAGATACTGAAAGCGAGGAGAAAACTGTTGATGGCAAAATATTTTATGAAGAACACAAAAGGAGTGAAAAGCAAGAAATAAATGATGATGTAGAAGAAGCAGAGGAAGAAGAAGAAGAAGAAGAGGAAGAAGACGAAAGTAAGGATGAAAAAGAAGAGGAGGAAAAGAAAGCTGAGTCTGGAATTAAAAAAGAAGAATTGACACCAGGGGTGGAAAAAGAATCACCATCACAAGTGGTTACGAAACTAACAGAAGCCAAAGAAATTAATAACTCATCTGTTAGAGAAGATTCAAAGGGTTCATCTGATACAGAATATACTGAGGAGGAAATTGAATATGAAATCGAGGTGGACAGTAATGGGGAGGAGGTGGTAAATAACATTCACAAGAACATTGCAATTCAGAAGAAAGCCAACAATCAAGAAATTAGTAGAAATGAGGAAAAAATAGTGGAGGAGAGCGAGGAAACGGAAGAGGACAGTGAAGAAATGGTAGAGGAAGATGCAAGCGAAATTGAAGAAGAAATTGAAGAAGACGATGATGACGAAGAAGAAGCTGTATTGGAACAACCTAATGAAACTTCAAATGAAAAGAACTCAAAATTTTTAATGAAAATTGACAAAACAAATTCCATAACTACTAATGAAGTTGAACATGTGACAAGTGACAGTGAAAGTGACGTGTCTGGGACGGAAGAAACCGTCCCCAATAATTCCCAGAAATCGATTAAATGGGCCGATCGTCAGAGCATTAACGTGTCGTCTGTGGAAAAAAGTGACGAAAACAGTAACTATATCGTACATCGTTCATCTGTAGAAGAGGAGCCATTGATCGACGGCCAACTCCAATCGAAGCGGCACAAAGTGAAACGGGATCTAGGCCAAAGGCAAAAGGACCGCAGATTGCAGACAGAAGCAAAGGCGAGGCGCGATTTCAAAGGTATGGAAAATCATATTTCGGCTTTATCTATTGGAGGTGTCAGGGTACAGCAGGACAATTTTCTTTTTTCTTTGTGATAAACAGGAGCTTCACACGAATTGTTTTATAATTTAAGGAATTTATTAACTATTACTTATCTTTCGAGAGGTCTCCATGAAAGTTTGAAACACGCAAGGCATTTAAATTTAGAAAATCCCTGCAATTCAAACATAATTATGGAGCACATAGATATTAACATTTAAATTTTGGAAAATATCTAAATTAAATTTCTATCGGTTTTAATTTTTGTTTCTTTAAAAAGGATATCGAAATATAATGAAAATGTTGGTTATTTTGTCAATTGTTGGAATCTTGAAACAATGTTGAGTTTTAATCTTAAACAAAGGTCTATAAGGTTCGGTTTAGATAAGAAAGTGTAACTTTATAATTCCCTTAATGCCTGACAATCTTCTTACTAAACTCATAAATTTCACGACTGAAAGGAAGCGAAAATCGAACTGCCTGATACTCCCCTAGGCGTAAGGGTTGCTAGGAAGCGTAAAATAACCTTCTTATTAAGTTAGGAACTGCACTCTGATTCTTATACGCGCCTGACGAGGGAAAGGGTAGGAAGTACGTATTAAGAATGTGCGGGGGAACAGTATCAATTTAAATATTCATTTATTTGGAATTAACGTGGGAAAGTGTTATGGAACTCCCTTTACAGGCTAAGAGACCCTCTTTCCTGGAGAATTTTTATTTTGAAAAGTCAAATGAAATTTTGGAACAAAGGGAAGTAGATTGTCGCGAATTTTGATGCAAACCCACACAGGAAATAACAAACAATTTTGTAGTGTTTTAAGGGGTTATTGAATTATTGTTGCTATAATTGTTCATTTTTAGTTTGGTCGAGGGTACGTTTAATCCTTTCAACCAAACAGCTTCAGAGAAAGATATCTTGAGGCAATACAAGTGTGACTTTTACACTTTTATTTAGAATATATTGCCTCGCGAGAGCAGTTGCACACACGGCTTCGATGTCATGAATAAACCATCATTGAAAATTTGTATTGGGCAACAGTTGCAATGTTAAAGACTTCAAAAGCTACAAAACTTTTTGCTACGTCGACCACAAAACAAAATCAATAATTTGACTATTTTTACTTATTGTAAGTATGTGCTGTTTGGAGATTTCTTAGGAACAGAAATTTAATGGTCCGTTACCTACATAGAGATGGGATCAGCTTTAGGGTGCATGACCATCTTTAGAAAATATTCAGGAGAGCGGTTCAACAAAAAACAAACTGAAAATTAATATTTTCTGAGGTTCTAGCATCCAATTTTGAATGTTTTACTGTATATTTGATATTAAGGATGCAAGGGAAATCCCCCTCCTTCCAGTCTCTCTCATGAATCAGTTTGTGGCATTTTAGAATTTCATTATGTGGGTTAAGTTTAGTGTGTACCTAAAAGGTTTCTGGCAGAATTTTGTTTAAACTCTAACGACGTAGATTTTAGAATTTGACCTCCCTCGTATATGACGTATAAACCTCCACTGCCTATTGTATCAGTGTACATGTGACAAAGTCCTGAAATTTCTTGAACTGAAATAATTTTAAAAATCCCTTTAGGCGCTGAAATGGATTTTTCAAAACGAGAAATAATAATAACTTTTTTTATTATTCCTTTACCCTAAACCTATTTTTATTATAACGGAAATACGAATCCTGAGATGAAGAGATGAAATAAGAAAGGAACCCTATCGATCAGACGTTTCTTTTCTCCCTGTTCCGCCCTCTACCCCTCGATACCCCGTGTCAATTCCTATGACGTCATTCACAAAGGCCGACACCGTAGATCGTTGCGGTTCGTTGGGATTTCCTTAAAAAAAATTATCTCTTGTTTTAATCCGCTTCAGTTTTTGTACCTAGTGGAATCGCGAACTGTCAAATGGCGTGATAGGATAACGATCGTAGTAGAAGTCAAGTAGCAACGAGAGAGGTTTCGTCGATCCATCTGTTTCCTTCGCCCTTAATTACCGATCACGACCGTTTTCTCTCTTTCTCTTTCTTTCTCGATAAATGTCTTCGTCGTTTTGTCGTTTCGCGTTTATTTCACCACCGAGAATTTTTGAGGGTTCGTACTTGCATTGTGGCCGGGAAAGCGATTAGAGGCTCTTAACACGCAAAGTAAATAATTGATTGAAAAAGTTTCAACCACCATCCCCTTCACTAGATACACAATGACTTAGCGGTGCTCGGTGGAAAGTTGAAGAACGAAAAGATTCGATAAATTTCGAGAAATAATTGTTACGAACCAATTTTATTTAAATGAAAACTTGCTAAAGTTATTTTGTAAGATAATATGTCTCTGAATAAAACAAACACCCAAACTACAAAACGTTTAGAAAGCTGAAACATGTTTCAACACCCAGTCGAAGCGCGTTTTAGGGTTCTAAATGTTTTGTGGATTTTGGGTGTTTGTTTTATTCAGTTAATTTTCCACAGTACTCCTTTGATTTTTTTATAATATGCCTCTGTATCACACTAATATTATAAAGGCGAAAGCTTGTGAGTGTGTATGTATGTTACTTCTTCACGTCTAAACGGCTGGAGCGATTTTAATAAAATTTGGTATGGAGTTAGCTGACACCCTGGATTAACACATAGGCTACGTTTTAGTGCGGGAAAATATCTTATTCCCATGGGAAAATCAATGAAAATGAATTCGCGGAATATTACAAATGCGAAAGTAACTCTGTCTGTATGCTACACAATTTCGCCTAAAATTTACTTAACCGATTTAAATGAAATTTGGTACAGAGATAGTCTAGAGCCTGAGAAAAGACATAGGCTACTTTTTAATGCGAAAAAAGGGTTGTAAGGGGTTAAAATAGAAAAGTTTGGGCGGAAATTCCTTAATTTTTAAAGATAGAAGCTTGAAACTTATTTTTTAGGCTTTTGATTAGACGACATTCAATGTTTGTAAATATTTTACCCTAAAGGGGGTAAAAATAAGGAATGAAAGTTTTTGTGTAATGACGTCTGCAAAAATATAGAAGAAAAAAATCTTAAATGCTGCCGAAAGTCACTATTCCACGCGGACGAAGTCGCGGGCATAGCCACAATTAGGTGTTAATAAACACTAGAAAAACAAAATATTCCCCGATTTTAATATTGTTTAAATACAAGGCTCGTTTGTAAGTTTTTCATCTTGTATATTCAATTAGTGGCGATGAACTTTTAAAAAAAGTTAGTATTCATGTAAAATCCTTTTATTTTTATAATTTGAACATTCTCCTGTAATATTTCAACTACATTTACTCCGTAACTTCTGAAAAAGTCCAAATGCAAAACCAATAAGAAAAACAGTATGGCGACGATTTTAAAATACTTTCAGAAATAAATTAATTATTAACTTCTGGGCTCCCACCTTCATAAAACTAATAAGTGAAGAGGAACATAACGTCTTTAAAAATGTTTTTTCTTTCCAGCTTTTTTGTCCTACAAAACTTTTTACTTCCGTGCGTCTTACAACGTCAAACTTTTTACATTTTTTCTCTAATTGGGTCACGACAACGGCAAAATTTTAAATTCTCGTAAGTAATAGTTAGATATAATAAGGCCACAGAAAAAATTAGTTTGTCAACAAACTTTTCTTTTAAACTTGTATCATAAAAGACTGCCTCAGCCAATATACGCAGCAACGTTGAGAAGACAGTCTTATTTAAGAAATCCTTGTTAGGAGATAAAAAATGTTTTAATGAGCTTCTACTTGAAAGAAGATCAGATGAGCATACAAAAGGCTTTCTTGCTTTCCCGTCCAATTTTCTGAACTGTCCTCTGTTTGAGTACCTAATAAAATTACAAAACTTGCAACTACTTGTACTATCAACTGGCCCAATAAAAACTTTTTATCGCTAATAAAACTGAAAAGCGGAGAAAATTTGAATATTTATGTATCTATTTTCTGAGACCATGACCACTGAAAAAGGCGGTTTATTAAATTTGTATGAATTTTTACTACTTATTTGTATGTTTTTCCAAATGTAGATATGTGACTTTTATTTGATTTCACTCATCGTATATCGTTACAAACGTTCTTTATCGTTGCAAATTAATCTTTCAATTACCAGTTACCTTATATAATCTTATATATAAAATTCTCGTGTCACAATGTTAGTTACAATACTCCTCCGAAACGGCTTGACCGATTTTTATGAAATTTTATATGCATATTCAATAGGTCTGAGAATCGGAAACTATCTATTTTTCATACCCCTAAGTGATAAGGGTTGTCCACCCCTAACTTTTTTATTATTTGGACATTTTTTTATGATTTGGCATTAAAAAATACATATAATCTTCAACTCTCAGTGGTCGATAACTGATCAATTATTATCAATCGATTAGTCATTCCCGCCAGGCGTCTACTGATGTCACTACTCACCCAGCAAACAGCACGGAGTGGGGATGAGAATGAAGCAGATTTTTTTAGAATGTTACAGGTAGTGTTGGGAATAATCGAATTATTTTCACAATCGAATAATTAGTAATAATTCATATTTCAAAATCGATTTAATAATTCGAATTATTTAGTAGAATTATAAATTTAAACTAAATTAAAATTATACCTATATAAATTCGTCCCAGTTAGGTATTAGCTATTATTAAACAATTCGCAGAAATCTGAATCATAGCCATATATTCTTTTAATTGTGCCGAAGCCGTCTAATAAATTAAACCATAATTTATATGTAGTTTTAAATTTAAAAGTGCCGAGTTATGATTGTTATTATTATTAAAAACATTTCATTTCAATTCCTATTGAAAACCTTCTCTGAAATAAAAACTTCTTCCAAAACTTTTAAAAAAGGGATTTATTCACTAATAAGCTATAGCTATACGTGTGTCCTTGTTTACGTGCGGTTCGTATTTATTTTTATTTTACCGGTAGCAATTATTTAGATAAAAGAAGAAAATTAATTTTGGTGTTCGGTGAAATGAACCAAATAATATTCGTCAATAAGAGGTTACGTTTCTCTTCTCTCTTCCAGTCAGCCTTACAGTACAGCTTCACTCGACCTCCATCGTAGATATTCGATAGGTGTAGGCGTATACCAGTTGAATAATTCGTATTAGTAATATTAGTATTAGTATTATTCGTAATTCGAATTCCGTTTCCAGTCGGAGTATGAGTATACTAATACTAAATAAATAATAAATAATACTACTAATTTTTATCTCGATATATCGAAAAAGTTAATCGAATTAGTTGCTTTCAATTTACTATCGAATTATTCGAATTATTTAATTCGAATTGTCCCAACACTAGTTACAGGGAGTTCAAATATGTTCTAACATAAGAAGTAAAACAATGTTTTATTATAACATTTCAGAATGATTTGGCAATGCTCAAGAATGTTCCAGAATCTTGAAGATCATTCAAGAATGTTTCAGAATGTTAACAAAAGTTACAGAATGTTTTGAATCATTATGGGATGTTCTGGATAGTTCTAAATTCACGAATATTCTAGAATGTTCCATCAACCGTGTAATATATTCTTACTCGGGCAACGCCGGGTATTGCTGCTGGTTAATGATAAAGATAAGGTGATATTTCTTTAGAGAAAATTAAATTGTTTGCTTAGTAAATAAATCTGAATATTCCGAAGCATTTCGGCAAAAGAAACCATTCACTAATTTGGTCGTCAATCACTTCAAGTAATTATCTAACTAACCTGGGTTATTTATGAGATGTTTTAATCACCTAAAAGCTACGAAAGAATATCGATCACCTATCTGGCCTTTTTTTTTTAAATATGGAATTCAGAAGCATAAATAAAATGTTTCAATTAATAAGATACTTAGCTTCGTTCAAAGCGGGATTGGATCTTTTACGTTATAGATTTATTGCCTGTGCCTAACGAGTTATTGTCGTTTATTAAATTATATTTTAAAATGAGTTTCGTTTTTCATTTTTAAAAAAAGTAAATTTGAGATTCCATCCGAAACCTCTGAAAGGTCATCAACCGGAACCTTGGCATCAAGAAAATAGAACAAAATCGTTCTTGTAATTTTTGGTAACTGTGTGGGCGAAAATTTTCACAGAGAAAAAGGACGCGTTCGACGTAAAAATAGTTCACCTTGAATCTGAGAGTTCCTAGCTGCTGAAGCAACAGCAATGACAAAATTACGATATGTATATTGAGTAATCGACGATGAGTAGACGTTATTATGCGATTATACATAAAACAAAAAATTTCCAAAGTATGAATCCATGAACAAGAGTAATTTTCAGCATGTGGTCCACATATGTGGATCAAAACAGCTTGCTAAAATTGTAAAATAATTTGAGATGATCGATAATTTTAATTGAGCCACACTCTCTTAACACCAAAAAATTATCTTTAATAATTCCCTGTATCTTTGGAAAATGTCTAGATTCTAGATATATGAATGCACATTTTAGGAAGGGGAAGCTGATGGAGAGCACTGGGGTGCCATTGTAACAGGCGACGCAGGGGGTTAAGTTAAGGAAGACATGACCATAACAAAAACTCCCTCTTTTTGTGTTGTCTTTTCTTATAGTAACTTTAAGGTTCTTAGCCGTCAAAAAAAGCATTTGAATAGGTTACCTATATATGGTCATACCTATTACAGTTTTCAAAAAGTGGTAATCATATGTATAATAATTCTTTGATAATTGATCTAAACTATCTTAACACTTTAAACGCCCCTTTAATAACTATTAACATCATTGGAAAATGTCTAGACTCCAGATTTACGAACTCTCATTACTTTGAGGGGAAAACTGGTGATAATTATAAGGGATGACACTGTAGTGGTTTTAATTGGAGGCGGAGGGTTTCAAAATAGAAGGAAATTGCCACATTTTGTTCATATTACCCTTTTTTACTGTATATGTAGTTCTAAGCTTTGGACCCCAATTCTCCTCTGTGACCAATACTCACTTTAACCCCTTACTCGTTTTTCCCTTCATCTTAAACTACATACATCTAGACATTTAGGTAGATACCTACTGTGTTTTAAATTATCCTGTGATATTTCTTTTGCAAATATTTGATTACCCTTTTATCTATCTAAGTTCACTACTTTCTGAGGAAAGTTAAACTAAATCCAGACAGAAATATCCTCCTTCCTCTATGATATTTCATTTTGAAAGCATCTGATGCCCAGTACCTTCACCATTTTTATTAATTTTAAAACTATAGATTTATATTTTGTAATTATGTATTTAACCACTATTTATGTAAAAAAATTTTCTTCATCATGGCATAGTGCACGTCTTCTTTACGTATACATAAGTTTTTCAGTTCAATTAATTTTGGCTTACAAATAGATACTTTTTGTTATGTTTAATTCTGAAAATTGAATACCGAACCACAAAAAATTAATATCGCTCAAACGGTGACATTGTCATATTGTGGAACAGTTGTTGGACAATTTAACTTGTTCCAAATATAAACAAGTACTTAAATACATATCCCAGTAAGAACCTCCGCAAATTTCAAACTGACGTCACCGTTTTAGACTTAAATATAAAAAAATCCTTTTATCGCCCGCGCAATTTTAGATTTGCGAAGCAATAACTACTTAACAGGCATTGTCAGTTAAAGGAACTTGTAATGAAAATAAACACTAAGTGATTTACAACGAAGCAAAGTATATTTATGGAAACGTCTTATTTTAGTACAGAATCTAATCTAAAACTGACGTAAAGGGCTCAAATTTAAATTTTTATTATGATGGAAATAAATTTGCCTCATGTCCCTATAGAGGCGGAAAATTGGAGAAATTGAAGACGCAGATCAGGAAATATTAAAAAGATGGAAAAACTGGGGGTGTCGTTCTACAACCCTAATTATTATTGTTTCGGGTTATTATAGAGACAGAGGGACAGTGGCGGATTTCCCAGCAGGCTGAATAAGCTAGAGCCTAGGGCGGCAGATTTTAGGGGGCGGCAAACTTTACTCAAAAATTTTTTTGTCTTACAGAAATAAAAAAAAATGTGGAAATCCGCCACTGCGGAGGGGATAGAAAGTGAAGTGAAGCATGACAAAAAAATTGTAATTTTTGTTTGAATACCTAATGGTGCATTTTAATATAAACTTAATTTTCAAAATGTAATTCAAATACTTTGGGCTTTTTCCACAACAATTGATTTAGGATTTTTTGTAGCTACCCTATAAAATTTCATCTCTCGATGCAACAAATTTTTGAAATGAACAAAGTAACGTTATCTGTTGTTATCAAATGAAGTGATAATGCGGATTTTATTGAAGTTGTCTACTGACGTTGCGTGCTTCCAGGCAAAACATTTTGATTTCAAAAATACCATTTTCTATTTTCCTCTTGCCTTTCACCGTAAACAGGAATTAATTTAGCTCGCCCCGTTTCAGTTGCAACTTGATATATCAAAGCTGGGTCGTTTTTGAAACACAGGTACATCGTTTTAATTCTCTCGGACGCGGCTATTTTGCATTAGGTTGTTTGTTCACGTTTGTACAAGCAACCCTCAATTACAGGATATGTGCAACTGATGAAATTGAAAAATAACCATAATATACACATTTACATATAGAATTGCATTCGTTATCACGCCTTTTCAATTCGACAACTCTTTTATTATCAATCCGTCAGTGAATATACGATTTTGTCGCAGGGTAATGGCAAAATCACTTAATTGCCCAAATTCCATTAGATCGAAATCGTTTATTACCTATTTTGATATAATTCAAACTGAATTAATGAATAAAAGGAAGGTTCAAATTTAAATAATGTGAACTGATGAAAACAACAAAATGGAATTAAATAATAACCGAAAACATATTTTTAATTACAGTAAGAAAGGAGCAACTAACTCAGGAGTGGACGATTCTTACTTATACATTTTCCTTATGAAGAAGAATCTTGTTCTACATTTTTTTAATCGTAATTCAAAATTCGCAACTTACGTTCAATGTAAGTTTCTGCAGGTATTTATTTCCGATTGTAGGAAACTAAATTAAGAAAGAAGTTTAAGATAAATGACAAGAGTTGTAAGACGACAGAAAATTGAATTGCGTAAAAGACCCTTTGATTCCCGTTGAAGGGAAGTACAATGGCTCCTCGCCCTTTCCACAATGGAAGCGGAGAAACTCGCTCCGTTGCAATGCAAGAACTAAATAACAATACAACAAATATCACTTACAACCGATCATTGTGTGTGTCTGCCCTTTCACCTCTCTCGCGCTGTATTTATTTGTATATACGTTTATACAATACACGACAAAAATACAGAATAGATCAGTTTAAAAAAATCAGAAAAGTATTTTGAATAAAATTTAATAGAAATATGTACTTATCTAAATAAAACTTTTATGGTAGTCAGAAGTCAGACGATGATGAGAAAGTTTAAAAGCAGCTATCGGCATCTCCTACATTTTCGTATAAAAAAGGATAGCTTTTGTATCTTGGGACACCCCTGAATTGGAGCTCTAGGTTCAAATGAGGTTTCAGTGTTTCCCAATTTCCTCAACAAAACTCACTACTTTTGCCACGCACTATACACAAATATATGGTTATGTATGTATTTCGCATATGTGTACATGTATGTACGTATTTCATTGGTCTTGTACAAATTCCTGCTGAGAATCGCCATTGTCCCGTCCGTCCACTTTGGCAACAAAACCGCGTCAGCGTCATTCCGATGCACTTTGAATACGTGGGACAATTTATAGTTCGATCGAGTTGGCGGTGCACGTATCAGGGATTTGTTCAGTTTCCCGGAAAAGTGGTTGTAATCGAATCGATTCGCGTACACATTATAAAAACTAAATTAGAAACTACCAATACTTTTTCTGCGGAAAGCAAATTCAATCCCTCTTCTTTTTGGTTTTTTACTTTGAGATTCATTTCCACCCTGACTACTGTATATTTTAGGCTTTAGGGATATAATGTAGGCAATGGATTATTATTTAATGTTTGAATGGATTGTTTTGTTGTCATCATCAATCCTGATTTAGTCGTCATCACTGAAGATACCTAAAACAAAATTTGCCAGAAAATCCCGGAGAAGGAACACAACTGTGAATAGGTTTGTTTAAATATTTTTGAACTAGCTATGCTCGCGACTTCGTGCACGTGGAATAATGACTTTCGGCAGCATTTAAAATTATTTTCTTCTATATTTTTATTTTATGGGCCGTAAGCCTTTTTGCCGACGTCATTAAACAAAAACTTTCATTCCCTATTTTTCCCCCTTTAGGGTAAAATTTTCACTAACTTTAAATGTCGTATTTATATCTAATCAAAAGCCTAAAAAATAAGTTCAAGCCTCTAGCGTTATATTTACTTATCTATCTCTGTACCAAATTCTAATTTAAATCGGTTCAGTAGTTTGGGTGTGATTGCGTAATACACAGACAGACCGAGTTACTTTCGCATTTATAATATTATAGATTAATATAGTTTAATTATAGTTTAAAATAGTTTATATAGCTTAGTATTCAACTACTTTTGTTGATCCAAATCAACAAAACCTTTATAACTTTTTACACTTAATATTTTAATTGTTTGGGTCGTAAGCTTTCTGGACGACGTCATTACACAAAAACTTTCATCGGCTGATTTTATCCCCTTTAGGGTAAAATTTTTACAAACATTGAATGTCGTATTTATTCAAAAGCCTAAAATTTTTTTTTTTATTAATTTAAAAATTACGGAATTTCCGCACAATCTTTTCTATTTCAACCCTTTACAACCCTTTTTTCGCATTAAAAAGTAGGCTATGTCCTTTCTCAGGCTCTAGACTATCTCTGTACCAAATTTCATTTAAATCGGTTCAGTAAATTTTAGGCGAGATTGTGTAACATACAGACAGAGTTACTTTCGCATTTATAATATTCCGCGAATTCATTTTCATCGATTTTCCCATGGAAATAAGATATTTTCCCGCAGTAAAACGTAGCCTTTGTGTTAATCCAGGGTGTCAGCTAACTCCATACCAAATTTTATTAAAATGGCTCCATGCGTTTAGACGTGAAGAAGTAACAAACATACACACTCACACACTCACAAACTTTCGCCTTTATAATATTAGTGTGATAGTGTGATGACCCTGTGAAATCGCCGCGGGCTATAAATCAACAATCGATTTGCAATTGAAGAATTGTAAAATCTACACCCACATGAACATATATGACACCGTAATGCAAAAAATATTCGACAAAGTAGAGGTAGTTTTCAAGAAGGTTCAGAGCTATTTATAACAATAGAAATAGAAGACTTTTAAAGTACCTAACTATAATTATTTACTTATAAATTTTTATGAACAGGTGCAGTTTTGGAGTAAAGAACTACTTACTTATGCCGAATGAAACCCTAAAGTTTTGAGTTTAAAATGAGCATAAAATAGACTCGTATCAACCAATCTCCTTTGCTTCAGTTAAACCTCGCCGAGACTCTTTCCAATTAACAAGAAGTGAACGTCTGGATAGAATACAAATCGTTCAGTGATTTAGATAGGATTCCTCATATCAACTTGAATACAGATGATCTAGCTCAGGAAGGAATAAGTATCCCTACTTGAGGATATCGTGTAGGTAGGTACCTACCAAATGGAATTTCCTCAGATGTTTGTTCGCAATCTGCATTACAAAACAAACGATATACCTAGGTATCTCAGTGCAAGAGGGAAAATCTTTGTACATACATATATGATAGCTTATATACGAACATATATAGTATCTATCAGACCTAATGAGATAGGGCTCGAACGTTACGAATTTACTTATTTGAGAACATTTTGTTCCCATGATGTAGGCAAGGAAAGTCGCGAAAAGGGTTCAAATACGGCTACGAATAACTGAACATTGGTAAAGTAAAATACACAGTTGTTTCGCTTTGATTGCGTTATAGCTAGGGAAAGTCTTGAAAATATAAATAACAAACACCCACAAATAAAACAAACAAACGTCCAAAATCCACAAAACGTTTAGAAACCTAAAAGGCGCTCATAACTGAGGATGACACCTTGAAGTCGCCTTGATTTTTAAGACAAGATTGTTTTTTTAACTCTTATGACAACCGTAATTTAAACCTTCAAAATGATAAGAAAAATATAAAATTTTAATAATTTAATGTCTTTGTAATGATAATACTCTTGAGTAGTTTATGTACTTATTTATGTACCTCTGTATTTCGATTTGAAACATGAAAATCCTCGATTCCCAAAATTTATGTAGTACGTGTGTGACATTAGTCTATGTATCTACTGACGGTTTCGGTTAAGAAATGTTCAAGAATTGAACCAAATAGCGTTATTTCGATCCGAAAGTTGGTCGATTCCCTTGCAGCCGTTAGATTAGAAGAAATATCGCGCTTCGCTGCACAGGACAGCCCTTAAATTTCACGCCCTTGCGGCAACTAGACCAAAAACTGCATCTCATTTGCTCTTATTTTTATTCCTTACTCAGATCTAATGCAAAGTCCGCTGCAAAATAAACACCGCCTTCGCATTCGCTTCACTTAATTAAAAAAAAAATTAAAAAGTCTTTAAACGTTTGTTGACTAAGAAATAAGTGAAAATTAAAAAAAGGTGGTATAGTAGTAACGCTCATCATTATTACATTATTAACAGTACCCCGTATTTAATTAGGCACCATTTTAAATTAAAATTTGGTGAAGTGGGTCTTTTGTGATCCACGATCGAATTTTGGCAATTAAACACTAAAAAGATTATGAATTTTCAATTATAAATTTCGACTGTACCTACAACAATATCTTAAATGCCCAAAGAAGACTTTTTAATGAAACATTTTAATAATCAAAAATTGTATTATAAGAGGGGATAGCTGCACCCATTTCCATTACAAACATATAAATATTAATAAATCACTCACCAAATATTACCAGTAGTAAAACAGCTGTGTCTATCTGGTTGTATGTAATCTGTAACAAAAGAAAAGCAGTTTTACTAAAGTGCAAATTTCATCAAGTTAATTTTACATAAAAAAAATTAATAGGCTTGTGTTAATTTAAATAAAATTTTAATTGATTTGTTTGATAATATTTTGATCAAACAGTTACTTGTCAAAGAGTACTAAAAAATTAAACTAAATCTGAATAAAATTTTCTGCAATTGGAAGCAGTAATTCATACATTTTACTATTGCTAACGATTTTTTACATAAAGCATTGAACCAAACTAAATATTTTAAATCCCTTGATGTTCAAATAAACCACGGAATTTTTCTAGAAAATCAATCTGATTCCTGAAATCAGAACTAACGAGGAGCACGCGATAAAATGCTGCATCACAGGGGAATCGTTTAAAATCTATGAGAGATGATGCAGCATTTCTGTCTAGGTACTTTATAAAAAAAAGTCACCGGAAGGAATCTCATTTTTTATAAATCGCTATAAACTTTGAGAATAACTTGACGAATTTTGAAAAAACACTAGCACTGTTAATAGGATCATTAACACTGGGAAGGGGGGAAGTGCCAGTGGCGGATTTGCCAGCAGGCTGAATAGGCTAGAGCCTAGGGCGACAGATTTTAGGGGGCTCAAAAATTTTTTTGTCTTACAGAAATAAAAAAAAAATATTATCTTATACACGGAAAAAAACAAGGCTCAAAAAATCAACAAAAATTACAATATTTTAGTGCTATACAGTATACTGAATACACTAACGTCTGTATATGAAAAATTACTAAACGCTTATTTATAAAATATACTATTGTGATTTTGAATTTTTAAAATATTCCAATAGCGTTTAAGTATTACATTTTAATTTTAGTATTTTTACCTATTTTTTAAATTAATTATTGCCATAATTTTTCTTTAGGTCCACCCAAACTTTTCAATTCATGTGTAATATGTTTCACCACTTAAATATATCTATTCGAAGAGAAATGGGATCCGAAAAAAAATTGCTTAAAAATAACAATAACAAATATTATATTAATTAATACTTTTCTGTTGATATTTCTGATGATATTAACAACCTGTTTGAGTGTAGAAAAAAATTTAATAAATTTACACGTAAAAAATTGCATATTGTTGCACAGAATTTCATAAATATTATACATTTCTTAGAATGATGATAATTAAAAAAAAAACAATAATGATAATATTGTAATGAATAAAAGCTGTAAATATCCATTCAACGAAAGTTCTTCTTAACATTCTTACATTTTTAATCCTAATGAATTTTCATTGACAAAAAATTGATTGTGAATTATGGTATAGAATTGCAGGTGTCAGTAAATTTTGAATAGCCTACGGGCGTCAAATGTGTAAATTCGCCACTGGGAAGTGCATTGATGATTGTTAAATTACCTTTTTCTGTAGATAAGCTGTAACCCATTAACCACCTAATAAATTTTAGTGTGGTATACACTGTTGTAAATATTAAGATGAGAAAAATTCTAAAATGGTGTGAACTTACTTATGGATTTAATTCCTTTATGTCGAACATTTGATGATAGAATATGGCAATATAAAAATTTGGTGAGTTCAGTTTTTTATGTTTAGAAACGTAGGGGTTTAACAAGGATTAATTTTGGAATTTTTTGTCTTGGTTCAAGCTATGAACCAGACAAAAGTATACTCAATTAAAAATCGAAACAAGATTAACCGAATTAGGTCGAGAATTCTTGAGATCATGAATTTTGTCAAGAACTTCTTAGTCTTTATGAAGTCCTACGTATAATATCTATTTTTAAAAAGTCTGCAGGCCCTTTAAGTATCAAAAGTATACAATATTATAACAAAGTAGATATGCCTTTGTGATCCTTTTTTTCCGCCTCAGTCTAGCCATGCACGCATTGGTCTATACAATCTGCTAGAATATCCAAATTGCTAATACGTATTTTGGGTATTCCCCTATGCTTCGAGAACTATCGAGACTGAATTAATACCATATTACGGCCAAGAAATCGTAGAAGACGATAAAAAATATTGTACTGATCTTGATTTTCGATTCAAGACAAGAGCTAGTAACCGAAAACAAAACTATTGCCTTTGTGAAACCCTTAGCTTGTCAAAAAAAGTGATGGTCTCTGATTTTTTGCTCCATAAACCAATTTTAATCAAAGAAATCGAAATTAATCTCGTTGTAAGATCGTCAGACCGAAGACTAGTTGGATGAACATCTCAGAAAACTACTGAAAACACCTGAAAAAATAGGGACTTTGCGAACAGTTATCTAATGTAGGTCTACCTTTCTGTAATCCTATTTCTGCTCTTCGGTCCTTTTTTTTCTCCATATTAGCTGCAACATCTCAGAAACTGTAAAATCTTTCTTCTAACATTCGCTATTTCATCACTACCGGTTCTAGAGGTTACATATTTTTGAATCATATGGTCTTTTACATTGGGATGTAGAATGTAACATTGACATTCTATCCCATCACGAAATCTTCCATAGATACATTAGCTACTTCCTAAATTTTAATCCGGTCGACGCAACGTTTCAACGTTTGATGTCACATCAAACAGGGCAAAAAGGTGGCTTAAGAAACAACCCCCAAGTATAAAAAATAAATTCATAAACGGTATAAGATAATTGATAATACCAGATAATTTAAAAGAGAAAAACGACCTTTGTAAAATGGCGTTCGTTTATCATTAATTGCTTAGGTCTGGTTGTTCGTAGGGCGCCGCGACGCTGCTGGCTTCCATTTGCGCTGCCGTTGTGCGTGCGTGCCTAGGGTGCAGCAGATCGCGCCCGCGCCTATCTTCCTCTGTTCGCCCCAGTTCGGGGCCCGAACCGAGTGCTATTGCGGCTCATCAGAAATATGCCCCTGCGACGCCACGGTCTGAGGCAGTTGTCGCGATTTATTCGCCACGAAGCGTTTCGGTTTCGACGCGTCAAACGTCGTCAGCATCAGCAGTCGTCATTTGCGAGAAATACAAATCGCTTATGCCACGTTTACTAACCACGCATTTTTTTTTTTCATATACCTGCCTAATCTAGTCGTTACCCTTACTAACATTTTTTAAATTTACTTTTCTGTGACACGAAAAAATAATTGTAAGATAATCTTGTTAACCGATAGTGCTGTAGAAATGAAGGTGAAGAACTTAGGTCCGTGATCAAATGCTTTTTTTTGGACAGCTGCGGGGTGAGACTCGTCCTTGAAAGGTACGTTACAATTTCATAAGGGAAAAGTCAGGTGATGATTACAAAATGACACTAATTTTTGATATATTCAAAATATTTATAAGTGTCTGTCTCTGTAAAAGTTTAAGCCCTTAAGGTCAGAGCTATCAAAAACAAAATTGGGCCCGCGATTGCAAAACATGTATAAAATTTGGAATTCGATTTACAATGAGGATTTTCTTTCAGAGTATCTATTTTCTATATTTTTACAAAAAATTATGAGCCCGAGAAATTCTCCCATTACCTCTCAAAGATTATATTTATGGTCATTTGTATGCTATTAATAAAAAATGACCTTTAAGAAAATTTTGTCTACCTGTACCAGTAAATCTTAGAAACGGCTGAATCATTTTCGATGGTAGGTAGGTACTTAAAAGACATCATCAAGAGGTCGTCAGGAATGTTTTTGGGTACTTCCTTTTTTAAGGAGTAGAGGGGTTAGGACTTATATCTCATGATATTGTAACTCTATATAAAATGTTTAAATTATTTTTTTTTAAGAACATTCGTACAAAAAAGAATGCTGGGTAGGATATAATCCTTTTTATATTTGCTGTACCCACTGGTATATTCTTATGATGACAGTAGGTACCTAAATAAAATTGAAGAAGTACCATCACTTCACTACCAATTTTACAGTTATTACATTATCTTTCTTCTCACTTTGTATCCCGTCATCTCTTTAATTAATTAGAGACTGAAACCAATCCAATTATACATAAAGCCTTTAGAGTCTTTGAAGGTAATTTTAATTACACTGGGAAATTTAACTGTATTCCAAATGATGATTTAAAAAATTTAAATAAAGGTTGTGCCTACAATGAAGTGATCGAGAGGTATGTTACCATCATTTTCATTAGCAGAAAATCGATGAACGTGTAATTTAAAAAAAGGTGTAGATACAGGTGTCTTGGAGAGCTTTGATAGTATAACAATTACTCGATGTTTGACAAAAAACGAAAAGGACCTTTCATTTCTACTGCTTCACTTCTCATCTGTCTTCATTTCGTCCGTCTCTTCTCTCATTACCCAAAGACCAGCCACCACTTCTGGCTCTTAAGTGGATTATTCACTCTACTTCGCATCTGTATTCATTTTGTACCTAAAAACCATCCAACCATCTCTTATAATCTGAAAGAAGACGAAAGTGGACCATCTGGTCTCTCTTCATTTCGTAGGTCTCGTCTCTCATTCTCCAAAGATCATACATCAGTACTTGAATCCTAAGAGGAAACTATTCACTAATTCCCATCTCTCTTCATTTTGTCGATCTCTTCTCTCATTCTCCAAAGGATATCCACATATTTTTCATGAATCCTGAGAGGAGACTTAAGAGAACCTTCCACACTATTTTTCATCTGTCTTCATTTTGTTGATTTCTTCTCTTATTCTCCAAAGGCTATCCACCCATTCCTGGTAATCTGAAAGGAAGCTTTCCTTTTCCGACTTCATTTCGTCAGTGTTTTTTCTCAATCAGGAAAGACCATCCACCTATTCTCCATAATTTCTTATAGAAGACCTGAGTTTTGCCCTAATTCTGTTTATGTCTTCATTTCGTCCGTCTATTTTCTCATTACCCAAAGACCAGCCACCACTTCTTGCATCCTAAAGGGAAACTTAAGAGGATTATTCACCCTACTTCGCATCTGTCTTCATTTTGTACCCAAAGACCATTCAAATCCAACCATCCTTTATAATCTGAAAGAGAACTAAAGAGGATCATCTGGTCTCTCTTCATTTCATAGGTCTCGTCTCTCATTCTCCAAAGATCATCCAACACTTCTTAAATCCTAAGAAGAAAGTATTCACTCTAATTCCCATCTATCTTCATTTTGTCGATCTCTTCTTTCATTCTCCAAAGGTCATCCATTTTTCCTCGTGAATCCTGAAAGGAGACTTAAGAGGATCTTCCACACTATTTTTCATCTGTCTTTATTTTGTTGATTTCTTCTCTTATTCTCCAAAGGCTATCCACCCATTCCTGATGATCTGAAAGGATGCTTTTTTTCCGACTTCATTTCGTCAGTGTTATTTCTCAATCCCGAAAGACCATCCACCCATTCTCCATAATTTCTTACAGGAGACCTGAGGTTTGCCCTAATTCTGTTTGTCTTCGCCCATCTTCTATGCTTCCTAAAAACAAACTTCCCTTTCCTTTGGTTCTGTACTACATTGTCGTGTGGAAGAACTACCTGTCCACCACATTAGTAACTGATGGAAATATGACTACTAAGAGGCTTTTTTTTGAAATTTCTTATGATGTGCTGATAAGACCAAAATATCTAAATCGCAATTCATTTCAAGTGTTTTGTTTCCTTGTTGTCAGAGGAATTATTACGTTTTTTAAAAATGTCACCTCCAACACTATCAGTTTCTGCCTGACGCATCTTTTAGGATGTTTGAGGTCCTCTGCCTTTTTTGCTCATAATTATATATACTCTAAGGCAACCTGTTTAATTATCGAATCTTTAAGGAAGCTTACATTTTTCTAAGAAATTTATAACAAAATAAATACATGCGGTGAAGTAATTTGATTAAAAATATTGGCAAGGAGGCAGGACATAGGTATATATTATGTAGGGGTTTGGGAAGGTAGACGTTCCCGATAATTTATTTGCTGATCCATTAAATTAAATTTCTTCCCGTTTCGTAAGAAAACGAAACACAAAAGTTAGGGGAAGAGATTGAAAAGCGAATTAATTTTATTTTCATTCGTACTATTTGTTCCACATTTTCGTTCGTACCGCCTTTCGTAATCGCTTTAATTCATCTTCGCCTTTTAATCCGGATCTTATTCAAAAGCATCTGTTCTACTTTAGCTACTAGGCTATGTTAAACTCTGCTTCGAAAAATAACAAAAGGTTTCCGGATGAACACAAAGCGAGATGGTTCAGAATGGAACGCGTTCATACGCGTACACTTGCAGTAAAAATAAATCCGGTATCCTAACTCATTATATATATTACTTTTAGTATATAAAAACTAAAATACAGAATCTTCTTACATTTTATGGTTCCCACCACAAAAAATGTGGCCTATCAAAAGAACACTTTCAGACTTATTTCAAAAGTAACCCAAAATTGTGGATGCAGGAGAAAGAGAGTTAGGAAGTTTCAGAAAGAAAAATGGAAAAACCACTAAAGCCGGTGTTGGTTTCTGATATTGTGTTGTTGTTGTGCTTTGCTCTCCATCATTATCAGTCATAACCGCTTTGTAATTTTGATTTTAAAGTGAAAGTGTTGATCAAGAAGAACGAATATTCATTAAAATTCAAAACATAACATAATTACGAGTGCATAAGCTTCAAAAGGGAAAAGAGTAAGTAGTTTATTAGAAAAATAGCCCCATGTACCTATCTATAGCCAACTGTTTCTGTAATTTTCCGAACGCTTATATGAGCAAACTTTATTGAAACGGTACAATGTACATACTACATGAGTTTTGTAAAGAGTGAGTTTAATAATGCGAAATCCACGCGGGAGGTTTTAATTAAAACCAGGTGCATTAAGCTAGCAGTTTCGACGAAAACTACTTATCAGGAACGTTTCGGTTTCGTGAAAAATTCGACGTTTCCTACGTTCGAGAGAGGGAAAAGCTTTTCCATACTTTTGGGCGCACCAACCGTGAACACACGGATATTATTATGAATGCAACGTGTAAGTGTGTGTGCTCATTTAATGTTTTCGTGAAATCCCTCTTTACTACCATTTATAAATATATTTGAAAATTATAAGATGAGTGTGCATAGTATAAAGTAACTTAATGTAACATTACAGCGAAAAGCTTGTTCTGGTTTTTGTTTTTCGCGTTCATGATTTATGAAAATGGGTTGAAAAGCGTAAAAAATTACACAACGTGATCGAAATATTTGTTTCAAAATGAGACTATCTACTTAAATAAGATGTTTTAGACGTCAATAGACTAAAGTTTCAAACATGTAACTTTTGATCTTTTTACAAGATCTCATCGTAAATTCTGATTTGAGAACACATAGATCCTAGGGGATGCATAAGAACTTCATTCCCTCATAAAAAAAATTAAACAGATTTAACTTCCAGTCAATTGCCCACAAATGTAATTTTCTTACAATATTTGTTTCCTCCAATTTTATCTTTCAAAGAACAAAATTTACAATTGTTAATGTTTTCTGGAAGTAATTCCAGACTTTTGAAGCTGGACAATTATAAGAATTGTTATGCAGATGAATCTTATGATTTTCATCGTCAGTAATGATTGTCTGAACACTATCCTCAATTATTCTATTTTTAGATGCAACTTTGGGAACTTTCAGTAAATCAAAGAAGCAAATTGACTTTATTCAGCAAAAACTTCATCTCAAGATTGTTAATGATATGTTTTACAATAGAGCTTCAGTTTAGGCAGTTTTTCATCCCCTATCCCAAGAAATTTTATCTTCATAAAACTTATGGGTCTCTTTAAGAGCATTATTTCCAAACTAGACTTCAAGTTTTTCCAACATTTTTGAAGGTGTTAATTCGTCTAGTTGCAAACTACTGCTGATAATTAAGAAACCGATCAATAAGCACAATTATATCGTATGATTTAAAAAGACGTACATATCCCAGTGCTACATAAGGTCCTCACACCTTCATAAAAAAAATGAAAAACATCGAGCCTCCAGTCAATTACCCACAAATATCCCCTCAATGATTTTGTTATAATATTTGTTTTCTCCAATCTCATCTTTCAAGGAACAAAACTTACAATGTTCTAATGTTTTCTGGGAGCAATTTCAGACTTTTGATCTGGACGATGGTATGAATTGTTATACAGATGAATCTTATATTTTTCATTGTCAGTAATGATTGTCTGAATACTATCCTCGATTATTCCACATTCATGTGAAATTTTGGGAACTTTCAGTAAATTAAAGAAAAAAATTGACTTTATTCAGATAATACTTCATCTTAAGATTGTTGATCATCTGTTTTGCAATAGAGCTTCATTTTAGGCAGTTTTTCATCCCCTATCCCAAGAAATTTTATCTTATTAAAACTTATAGGTCTCTTTAAGAGTATTATTTCCAAACTAGACCTCAAGTTTTTCCAAAATTTTTGAAGGTGTTAATTCGTCTAGTTGCAAACTACTGTTGCTAATCAAGAAACCGATCAATAAGATAAGACGTGCATATCCCAGTGCTACACAAGGTCCTCACACCTTCATAAAAAAAATGAAAAAGATCCAGCCTCCAGTCAATTACCCACAAATGTCCCCTCAATAATTTTGTTATATTATCTATTTCCTCCAATCTTATCTTTTAACAAACAAAACTTACAATGTTCTAATGTTTGCTGGAATCAATTTCAGACTTTTGAAACTGGACGATAACAAGAATTGTTATGCAGATGGATCCTATGTTTTTCACCATCAGTAATGATTGTCTGAACACTATCCTCGATTATTCCACTTTCATATGCAATTTTGGGAACTTTCAGTAAATCAAAGAAAAAACTTGACTTTATTCAGAAAATAATTCATCTCAAGATTGTTGATGATATGTTTTGCAATAGAACTTCATTTTAAGCAGCTTTTCGTACTCTCAAAAACATTTCAACTTACTTAAACTTTTTAAACTAGACTTAGGTAAGTTTTTCCAAAATTTTTGAAGATGTTAATTCGTCTAATTGTAAAATACTGTTGAAAATCAAAAAACTTATTAATAAGCACAACTTTATCTTATTGTATCTTCTGATTTAAGAAGACATATATATATCCCAGTGGAAACGCAAAGTTCTCATCCCGCCATAAAAAAATGGAAAAGACCGAGCTTTGACTCAGTTGCTCACAAACGTGCCCTCAGTAATTTTGTTATCAATTAAATTTCCTCTTTCAAGGAAGAAAACATACAATGCTCTAATGTTTGCTGGAATCAATTCCAGACTTTTGAAGCTGGACGATGTAGGACCTGTTATGCAGATGAATCTTATGTTATTTTGCAATAGAGCTTCATTTTGGGCAGCCTTCCATACCTAAGAACTTTACATCTTACTAAAACTAATAGGCCGCCTTTAGGACATTATTTCCAAATCAAAAGTTTTCTCCAACTTTTTGAAGGTCTTAATTAAAATACTGATAATGATCGATTACCTATGAGTAAATCATAGAAGATATCTACTTCATGATTCTAATTTTCTTATCAGTAACGTCTTATAGAAGTGACGCTCCTCTACTACTACATGATCCATCAGAATAAAACTGTTAATCAGAGACTTCTGTCTCAAATTTCTAATATGCAGTTAGAATTATTTCCAGTTTTGAAAGATCTTAACCCGTTAACTTTTTTTCTTGTCTTCAGATCATAATATGTCTATTTTAATATCATAATATAAAAATATAGACCAACTCATTCAATTTTTAATCATTATTGATAAGTTTGTTAACAAACTAACATTTCAAAAAAGGCAGACCTTACGTCAACTAAGTATTCCATCAATTTATTGACAAATAGTTGTAATAATAGATAATAGGATTACGTCGGCATTCGTATGGTTGCGCCGACGAGCAAAGACAAAACAATTGGTACTTCCAACTGACTAGATCTCGAAAGTCGTTGCCCGTTGTTTTACTAGTATATATACTAAGTTTAACGTTAGTGTACGTAACTTTAGTGGTGTCACAAACAGATATACCAACTTCGAGTAGGAACTTCTCGAAATGTCTTTCTCTGTTGTCTGTTGAATGAGCTATTGTTGGGAAGAAGAAACTTCAAAAGGGTTATTAAGATGTACCTTTAGTGTTCGTGACAGCTAATCCAATCACGGTCCAAAAAAAAGAAACGAAAAGGGAGAATAATGAGTTTATCTTGCTCCTCTATATTACGTGATGGGAATTAATTAATATCTCGGGAAAATACGTTAAAAATCAATATTTTTGTGTTATTAAAACTACGCAGAAAACTGGGCTTCCATTATCTTTTTCTTCTAAAAATTATAGGTTTTGACCTAACTGTTCGTGTTTTATAAAGTGAGGTAACGATTTTAACTAAAAATGCAATGATAATGTCCTTTCTATTCCTTCGGGGCTTCCACCCCTTGTTCCTAACTAAAACCACCTTAATTTGTGTTCTTAAAGATCATTCGTGTGTCGTCCCCATTTTTGATCTAGGTCCATTTTAAAATTAGAACATTGGAACGATTTGAAGCGTTTATCAGGACATTCTACCACTGCACCGGTTGGTTGATCAGGATCGAGTCTGATCGATCGATCCTTCAAACGGGACCCTCAGAAACTACAGCCAACGGTCTACGCGACCCTAATAACCTTAATTCAATTAAACCTGTGTAGTATTATAGGTAAACGTGCCACCTGGTGAACCTGTTAATTCAAGCCATAAATGTTTCACAATCAGATACATAGCGGAAATATTGGGTCACCATGCTGTGAAACATATATTCCTTTGAGGCACACGTACAGGTTGTTCCGTTTCTTTTTATTACAACTTAAGAAAACACATTTTATTGAAACGTAGCAATTAACATTCTAGCCATCATCAGGAGTGCCTCCAATATTGATCACCCATAATGTATTCTTTTAATATTATCAATTATTTTAAGTGCTCATCATAATACAGTGGGTTTCATTTGAACAGACGTCGGTTGTAACGACCTTTTTGTTATAATGACATAACACATAAGTCCCTTGAATTAAAGAAGTTATTTAAGAAGAAAACTTGGCTGTAACGACTTCGGATGTAATGTCGATTTCGTTTTTAGCGACTAATTTTAATGAACTTTTAATTACAACATGCTAGAAATCTCATACTGACTGATATTGCGACCGAGTCTAAACACAAAACTTTTTTATCTTTTGTTTATATTCACAGATAGTCAGCAGTTGTACTTAGTAATTGTTTATAAATGTTAAGGTTGATAAAGTTAAATCTAAGAATCAGTTACTACTGGGTAGTACTTTTCTTGCCTAATTTCCTTCTTTCATCCTTTCTCTCTTTCTTTTTATATAGTGACTTCCGGATATTACGACGGAATTTAATGGTCCTTTCATCGTCGTTATAAACGAAATATACTGTATTTATAAAAACAACAAAGGTTTTAAATAGGTAGGTATATTTTTATCTATTTACTCTAGGTGTAAATACTTTAAAAACGGCATAAAGATCCACTTTTATTACAATGTGCATAATTAATTAAATTCTATTCCTCCAGCAGTTAATTAGACTGTTATTTTTTTAAGTAGGTTGCTTCGTTAAAGTGTTTATCGCGAAACTCCCGGTAAATTCATTGCATTTCATCAACGGTAAATGTTCTCATTCTCTTCAAATGCAACAAAATTAAATTCAAAATACAAGTTAGATTGCGTATTCATTTTTAGACAATATCTAGAGTAAAACCATGTACAAAATAGTTAAAGACACTGCGATTAAATAAAACAAAACATTTAAAGAAAAAGTCTATTAATTAAAAGAGAATAACGTTCTTTTACAATTTCGAACTTAATTTTGCAATAAGGCACATAGTCGTTTAAGTTTATATCACACAAAAGTTTTTCGACATTAATTTTAAATAATTATTCTCAACATTCATAACAAAAATGCATGTTCTATTTATGCGAGTCTATCAATCGATCAATCATTTTTTGATTCCCAACCGCAACCACAAATAAACCGACCAATCGGTTATTGATTAGCACAGCCCAAACAATCGCTACTGTATTCGACATCTTTATTTTCATTTTTTAAATTAAAATTGGCCCGTGGTCCCTATTCCAATGGAAACGCAAATACGAAAAAAAAAAAACAATCTTGATGTAAAATATGTTAAGCCTTTGGTCAACAGAAAAGACACAGAATTCGCATAACCCAGACGCTTAATAAAATATTTTCCTTTTTCCTTTCTCCTTTAAGCGAGGGATACGGTACGTCGTAAATATATCGCTTACATTCGATCCTTTTTAAATTATGTTTATGTTTCGATCTGCAAAGAAACGTACTTTTATACGTAAGTCAAAGTAAATATAGCGTAAACACAGCAGGGGATGAATTCTGAGCAAATATGCCACCTGGCGCGGGTCTTTTGCCTTTAAATTCCCTTCAAAGGCGGTTTCAAAAAGGAATTAGAATTTTCGAGAAGAAAAGAACCCTTAGATCTCCACATATTTACATTATTTAAGTTCAATGAGCTGATGGGGTGTATTAATTTAAAATAAAGTACAAAAACAATATATCTATACGAGTTTTAATTACGACAACCCAGTTATGGTAGTTAAAAATAATACTTTTTACTCAAATTAGCAATACTGTAACACAGTAATATAAAATGTTTAATTAGGAATGTATTCAAACCTAATTTTAGAAGACCAGAACCTTTTTAGTAGAAGGGTAACCGAATCCTAATAAATTTGAACTTGGTTGCCTAAATGCCCTAAATGGATGAATTTATAAGTTCATATACCGTCAAAATCCTCCTTTCATTAGACAAAAGCGGACGGTCCTGTTTTATATGAAAAGCCAGGTCCTACATATTACATAGTACGTATACTTTACGTTACTAAGGACGTAAGAAAATAGAAGCAATCGATATTTACAGACTGAGGGTATAAACGGCCGTATTTCCAAAACCGATCACGCGTTGGTGAATGCTATAAATTTATATGATCTCCTGTAACGTTCGACAATAACCGTTAAATTGGAAACGAATTTTTTTGTTGACAATCGTCACTTCGTTATGTTCATATTGACGTATCTTCAGTTTGACAAATTTGAAAATAAACAACTTTACAATAATAGGGATGTTCTAAGTATTCCTGTTTGTGAATTATTACATATATAAAGAGTAATATCTATATACAAAAAATTTATCTAAATGCAACTTTCCCTTTAAATTTCTGTCCTGGCAGCTATAAAATTTTCACATCAAAGTCCCACAATTGATCTCATATTGAGTAGCAAAGTAGATACATGACGGTCATTTACATATCGTTTCATATTCTTATGAGCAGCAGTGGAGTATCGACGGAGTGGCCGGTCGCCGTTGACGTCACGGGACGCTGGCGTCGGTGTCCAATGCGCCTAGGTCCTCAGCGTCGCTGCGTGTTGATCCTTTATGTATGGTACCGCGCCACTACCACTATCGCGGCCGCAGAGGACGCGACCCAGCTAAAAATAACATTACAACCCCTTACTCTAATATCGCTCGCCGCCACTTATTCGGGCCGCTTTTGCTCTCTTTTCAGCCGGCTTCAATTTAAAAGACCTTAAACACACAGTGACACGCCACAGGACGTCCCTAATGCGCCACGACGCCTTCTGTTTTTATTTATTCACTCCAGAACTCGATTTCGAGAGAAAGAGGGAGCATCTTCATTAGGATTGAGTAAGCTTCTGTTGTTGGCTTTGGAGAAGGAAATTAACCGGAGCATCGTCGTAACAGACGTTGCATTTTGATGAACGCGTTTGAATAAAAGCCGAACAGAATCGTTTTCACACATACCTACTGCTTTCTATCGGCAGAGTTGTTTCATCGATGAAAATTTTCAATACATGGAAAAATTGGAAAAATGCTTTGCTATTAGCTAAGTAAGTACCTTGTATCTACTGTTCTGTTATATAGTAACTGCATATCAAATTCCTAATTAGGTCTCTATTGTAACTCCAGAACAGCGCAAATTGTAATCTGAAGTCTTCCATTATAGGAAGTCAAATAAAAGTCGAATACCTGTCAAAGATTAGTTACACATCGATCAAATCACAATCTGGTTGGAAACGAGTCAGAAGTGGGTTAAGAGGGTGAATGGGGTCACTGTCACTGTATCTATCCCCAAAACTGCCCCAACACATTTAGCTTATCAAGAACTCAAAAACCACGTAAACTAAACCTATTTACACGTATTTTGATTTTACAATATTTCAAAACCTTGAAACACTGAAGTAGTTCAGAGATAAAATTCTAATTCTATGATAAAATATTTTTCATTTTTGTGTTTCACGTGAGAATGTTCTCAGAGAGGATGTAAATTGGAGTTAAAGTTACTATATTTTGATAT
This sequence comes from Agrilus mali, assembly GCA_029378335.1. NCBI lineage: Eukaryota > Metazoa > Arthropoda > Insecta > Coleoptera > Buprestidae > Agrilus > Agrilus mali. The sequence goes on along the minus strand of CM055663.1, from coordinate 7,227,661 downwards.
ACTGATGTCTTGGACAATTTTATGGGTTCCTGATTCATGATGACAGACTTAACACTTTTGTTAAGTCAAATGTGGGATGGGGAGGGAGGTGAAATAGGAAGTATAAAATTAATCATTGTGTTTTTGAAAGAACATAATTATAGTCTTTCACTTCTCTTCTGTCTTCATTTCGTCCGTCTCATCTTTCTTCCCCCAACCATCACCCACCCATTCCCACTATTCCTAAAGGAGGCTGAAGAGGGCCTTCCGCCCTACTCCTTTGCACAAGAGTGTAGTTCGGGGGGGACAGCCCTCCCACCAATATTGGTGGGAATGAAACACCCTTAAGTTTTTTTTCTTTTTTAAAGAACATCTGCTTCCAAAACAAGTCGAACACATTGCAATTTTAGGAAATCCAAAATTTAAAAACCAATTAAGTCTACTTACCATATTTTGGATTTTGGCTTTACTAAATTTTAAAATCTTGATACTCCAATTTTTAGAAACCACTAGGTACTCTCTTGTTGATTATATCTTTGTATTTTACGTAGCAATGTCCTTAGAAAAGTAGAAAAGTCCTAAACTTGAAGTTGTAGTATCTCGAAATCTTGACGTGTTAGGCAAACTTGGGACAGATTTTAACTTTAACAACCCCTGATATGGCTTCCCTAGTCTTAGTTTCATGATCGATAGCGATCATTTGAACATATATAGGGAAATAAAAAATGTAAAGGTCAATTGTTTCAAAATAAAACGGTTTTTCTATTTCTTCGCATGCTATTCAGATCACCTCCTACATTTATTTAAAGAAAGCCTCACTCTTTGTCGATTATTTACCGGCAAAAGACCAACATTGTATTTTTTGTATTTAGTTCACCATCATATTTGACAAAATTGACATCTCTATAAGTTAAAAGGGTTAAAGCTTTTGTTGATGGAAGCACCCATTATTCTCGATAAAAAACCAGCAAGAGATCATAAATGAAATGGAAGAGAATTATTATCGATTTGGCTAAAGTGAACCTGGAGCTATCCACAACGAGTCGGTAGACCGTAAAATTCGATGTCTGTTATAAAGCAGCCCTGCCATTATTATCGAAACATAAAATTTGTTTTATAATAAAATGACTTTCATGATACCACAGGAGATGGTCAGCCTGGAAAGACAACAAGCTTTCACGGCACTGTGAATATTAATGTTGTTATTTGCAACAGGTCACAGCTTTGTGTCCTTTACATTATCGTATCAAAATAACCACAAGCTTAAAGCTATACAGAAAGGCAGACACACACACACCCCAAACACACAGGCATTATTCACAAAGAGAAAAGCAATCTTGTTTATTTTATTGATGCGTGACGCATTTCGAATTGGAAACGACACTATGAACCTTTTTCCCCATTTTACTACGTCAAACAGTACAATTATTACGCAAACAAATTAAACTTGATGATGTGTAGTTTGCACATTAAATCGAACGAAGTTATTTGAGATAAAATAAATAGGATTTTACAAATGATAAATCAAGTGGAATTTGATGAGGTCACTATTTATTAATTTTAACCGCTATTGCTGTTTTTCCATGGGGTGGAAATTGACAATTAAACGTTAAATATACCCTTACTCAATTTTGACGTTAATTCATCACACTTTAATAATTATTAAGCAATTCTCGACGGCGATACTCATCAAACAGCAGCTATGCAATTACAGATATCAGTGACCATTGAGTACCTACAGGGTGATTTCCATTATTTCCTGTGTTGTTGGCTGACCAAAAGTGTGTAAGTACATGGGTCAGAATTTCACGAGCTGATAAAGTAACAGGTATATGTTTCAGTAGACTTAATTTTTAAGAATTTTGTGTTAAAATTAGTAATTTAACCAGATTGAAACACACAAATACCACTCACTGTCTCTGTTCGGGAAATGTTTCAGTGAAATTCTAACTGAGGATAATTGTTCCTGCTTCCTTTCTAAATTGAGCCAATTATTTACCGCCGAAATTCTAATAAATTAACGAGGGAAACTTACTAAGTTAACACCTTTCGCTCTACAGCATCATCAAGGATAATTTAATTCTGGCTTAACTTTGACACTTTTATAGGGTGTCAAATCAAGCATGATGCATAAATAGGAAATTCCGGGAATATTTTAGTCCAAATTACGCACGTGCGTTATCACAAATACCAATATTAACTTTACTATGTTCTATAGTTGTTGCCTTTCTACAGATGTCGTACTGATGGAATTTTCACCTACATCTACTTGTCGTCTTTTTTCCTCCTTAAGTGCCTTACTGTACCTATAACCTGTCGCTAGGCCAATATATTACAACATACAACAATGGGATTATGGGATTCCAAAATCGAATTTTCCTTCTATTAAGGCTTGCCATATAAACGAAAGAAATAATAAGGTTTTTCCTTGAAATTCCCCTCAGTTCCAATAGCCATCAGGGAATTTGGCAAGTGAAAAGCTGAAGCGTGTGTATTATTAGTTAACCTGTTTATATTTTCCATTGTGAACAATCGATTATTATTATTATCAAGAAATTTATTTCAGGGCAGTTTCCCTAATGGCCACCAACCGGTACATTAGATGGCTGCTGCCTTTTTACGCCCTTTATTTCGCTGCACTGAATGGGAAACACAATTTATCTTTTTACACGAACTCGAATCGGCTCCTTTTATACAGAAAAATTTCCCACGAAGGAAATTACGTAGTTTATCATTTACGCCTTGCCGGGTCTACACCTAGCCATTCTTTTCTTGGACGGGACAATAAAATAAAAAAAGTAAACTATACGAAAATGTTTTTTCACAAATGAAAAACATATCTATTAAGGTAGGGGAGGAAAATTTGATATTCTAGAATTTTTAACACAAGATACTGAAATCAGAATACGGTGGATTTCATTTATAACGACTTCGGTTGTAACGACCTTTTGGTTATAACGATATACAACATAAGTCCCTTGAATTTAAGGAGTAATTTAAGAAGAAAATTTGGCTGTAACGACTTCGGATGTAACGTCGATTTCGGTTTTAGCGACTAATTTTAATGAACTATTAATTACAAGATGCTAGAAATCTCATACTGACTGATATTGCGACCGAGTCTAAACACAAAACTTTTTTATCTTTTGTTTACATTTACAGATAGTCAGCACTTATAGTAATTTTTTATAAATGTTAAGGTTGATAAGGTAAAATCTAAGAATCAGAATCAGTCTCTTTCTCTTTATATAGCGACCTCCGGATATAGTGACGGATTTTAATGGTCCTGTCATCGTCGTTATCACACTAACATTATAAAGGCGAAAGTTTGTGAGTGTGTATGTTTGTTACTTCTTCACGTCTAAACGGCTGGAGCGATTTTAATAAAATTTGGTATGGAGTTAGCTAACACCCTGCATTAACACATAGGCTACGTTTTACTGCGGGAAAATATCTTATTCTTATGGGAAAATCGATGAAAATGAATTCGCGGAATATTATAAATGCGAAAGTAACTCTGTCTGTATGCTACACAATCTCGCCTAAAATTTACTGAACCGATTTAAATGAAATTGGTACAGAGATAGTCTAGAGCCTGAGAAAGGAAATGGGCTACTTTTTAATACGAAAAAAGGGTTGTAAGGGGTTGAAATAGGAAAGTTTGTGAGGAAATTCTATAATTTTTAAAGATAGAAGCTTGAAACTTATTTTTTAGGCTTTTGATTAGAAATAAATAAATACAACATTCAATGTTTGTAAAAATTTTACCCTAAAGGGGATAAAATTAGCCGATGAAAGTTTTTGTACAATGACGTCGTCCAAAAAGCTTACGGCCCAGAAAATTAAAATATTAAGTGTAAAAAGTTATAGAGGTTTTGTTTATTTGGATCAATGAAAGTAGTTGAATAGTAAGCTACATATATAAACTATTTTAAACTGTAATTAAACTATATTTATCTATAATATTATAAATGCGAAAGTAACTCTGTCTGTCCATGTGTTACGCAATCACGCCCAAACTACTGAACCAATTTTAATGAGAATTTGGTACAGAGATAGATAAGTAGATATAAAGCTAGAGGCTTGAAACGTATTTTTTTAGCTTTTAATTAGATATAAATACGACATTTAAAGTTTGTAAAAATTTTACCCTAAATGGGGCAAAAATAAGGAATGAAAGTTTTTGTGTAATGACGTCGGCAAAAGGGCAAAAAAATATAGAAGAAAAAAATTTTAAATGCTGCCGAAAGTAATTATTCCACGCGGACGAAGTCGCGGGCATAGCTAGTAAACAAAATATACTGTAGTTCCCTTAAGGTTGGGAGAAACGACTGTTTGAAAAACTAAAAAAAAGTTACGAACATATTATAAAAGAAAAGATTTCTGAAAATATATTATCAAGAATGGTTAACAATTAAAGTATTAGGAAAAGGGATAAGAAAAACAAATTCCATATTTTTTGGAAAAGAAATCAAAAATCCTGAAAATAAACAATATGAATATTTTTACAATGGGTAATAACTAATATACGTTCCGTCCCAAGATGTTCTCTGTCGGAAAAAAAGCATCTCCATATTTCATATCGAGCACAAATGAAACCAAATTAAGCCCAAGCACACAGACAATCGTTCCGTAAATGAGCATCAAAGAAAAAAAGGATAATTGCAGGGCGGCCGTCCCTAAAATCAATTTATTCCTATCCCTTATATACGTGTACCAACACCGTTTTATCGTCTTCCTCTTTTTTTATTGTCTCGATTCCTTATCCACCCTCGGTCGAGACGTTAATACCGGATGCTTCTCCACCGAATCTCCGAAACAAATTAAACTTTTTGTTCGACGCGAACGATGATAAGGTATGTGCCAAGTGTGTGTCGTCACGGTTCACTCACTTCATTTGCTGAACCGAATCTTTCGTCATTAGGAACGGATTTGTTTACGCCACCCGTTCAATCAAATTAATCTCTGATTGCGTACAGATTTTCAAGACACGAAATATTGAACACTGATTGCGGGGAGAAAAAAGCATTCAACTCCCTACCAAATAAAATAAATCTTTATGTAATCGATATTATATTACATTCCTGTAATACATCTCACACCTACATAAAAATTTATTGAAATAACATTGTTTTTGATAGTGACAAATATGTGAACACTTATTTCACCCCTACTGAAACGTTTCTTGATTAAACGTTCTGATTTTCTTTCAAATATTCGTATTAACCGCAAACCATTTGGTGTACATCAAATAATAAAGTATAAAGGTTTCAATCTTTTAGCATCAATAGTCATTAAATACATCTGTTCAATTTTATGGTTTATGATTTGAAGAACCACTAGAAACCGTTCATGCTTTTATGACCTATCGCCTTAATCCAATTGCAGTATTATTCGAACTTTATCCGGGACAAGTTCGGTAAAAGCTTTCCGAGACCACTACAAACTTTATATAACTCGTCGACTGTCGCACATTGAGTTTGAAAGGACTCAAAAAATCCTTTAGAAAAATACACTTTCGGAGGCAGTAACTTTTCAATGTTTGTGAGAACTGAAGTTATGCGAAGAAATACCTAACCAGAATAATTTTTCTTAGGTATTATGTAAAATATCAGTGCATATAACAACAAGATGTAGTCCTCAACGTAAATATCATTTTATTTACTACTTACCCCCTCGTCGTCAGGAATAGAATCTTCGAAGATTGCGGATAATGGATCTTAGGCATAACATAACCTGCAAATACCAGACACAAGCTACTGAAATTCTTAATTGTCAGAGACAGTCGACATTAATTTTTAATCATCGAATATTTATCCTTCATGTATTTAGTTACGTTTACCTGTAATCCAATAAGCGTCCTAGCAATTTTCAACAGATCTGCCAAAAAATGATTTTAGTTTTCAGAAAATAAATCTTACATAAACGAGTCGAACGAGTTATTGGTAAACACAGCCTATAGACTTCATTCAAATCATGACACATTTATCCCTCTAGCGTTTATTTAGACATATGATCTAGTAAAAGACTTTTCAAAGATCCCTTACACACGAATTTAATGTTCTCAAAAGCATTTATTCAGGATAATTTCTTATTTCCTTAAAACCTTAAACAGTAACCAACTTCTGACGCCCATACAAAAAAAGAACACCAACCAAAGTTTCTGATATAAGATAAATTGGTTAATTGGTTTCATTTAACTACCAACTTCTGTAACTTCATAAACATTCACACTCTAAAAAGCAACACATCCAAAAGGGGTATTATTTGACTCATCAACGAACATTTGCCCTTTAATTAGGAGCATATCCTGTGAGTGCAGGGAAGCAAGTGAGTGAGTGAGTGAAGAGCATTTAACGCCAGCGCCGTTTCCTTCTGTTGCACACAGCACAAGCCTATTGAGATTCCCGGATTATCATGCCCAAAGTTGAAAGGCAGCCTGCGAAGCGACAAATTGTTTTGAGATAATGGAAGTAATTATATCCGGAGCGTGGAAACGCACTAGCAGCTTGTTTCGATATTACGTACACAAATGTCTCGCTCAATTGTCAAGCTTCCCATCTTTAATGTAGTTGCATAAAAATATGTAATAAAAGAATATTTTCTTTTTAATTTCCTTTTCTTCCTCGTTCATGTTTCTTCTGGGGATTAAATTTATGATATTTGGGTCACTCGAGGTAAAAGAGTTCGTTATATTTCAGCTCCATCGCAGCGGAAGTTTCATCAACTTTCATCAATCTATTTTTAAGCGTGCGCCCTCATAATTGAATTTTACGTGCATCCTTGGGGAACCTTCGATCGGGAGATTGTACCTTCCACTTAAATTTTATTTTATTGAAAGTCCAGCTCAGTTTCAATCGGCGTTTTTCACGTTCTGCTATGACAAACTTACAGAAATATGGAATTTTCCAAACCGATTTTAAACAATAATTACAATTTTTAAAGGGTTATTATTTAGTTTAAGATTTAAAACGTTGTTTATACGTTTTTTTTAATAACTTTGCTGTTTGTCGAGCGTAGACTTTCTTGTAACTCCACATTTCAGATTGAGATCTTCTTATCTGCTATGACTATTGTTTCTAACTTGATAGATATTCTAAGGAGCTTACATGTTTTTTAGCATGACCTTTGAACTTTTTTACAACTTTTGCTGATAAACAGCTGATAAATAACACACCCAGAAACGTGCCACAATTTGAAGGTTCATTTACGTTTGAATAACTTGTTAAACTACAATGACCATACAAAAGTAGTAGAAAATCATTACAGATGGCGTATAAACCGGTACAAACATGGAAAAGCAATACAAAGTAAGATGACCCTCAGTAAACCCAATTTGTACGTAAAAGGAGACCCTAACCCTTTAAAAAAAAAATGGAAGTGTTTAGTGGTAGCAGATAAGACCTTTTCTGGGAAGATTAATTAAACGATGTGTACTGTACGTGTCGTCTATCACACACTGCCCAACTACGATTTGCCTCCTTTAACGTTCGGTTTGTAGGAAGGGGTTGAATTTTAGTACTTTGTTTGCAGTATAAATGATGGAGCGATAGCGGCAAAAGTTGCCGAGTCAAATTCGTACGTAAATTAATTAAACTTCGGAAACTTGCCGTAAAACATCCTCGTCAGTCGACCCCTCGACGTTACCAAAATCATAATATTTGCGTTTTATGTGGTAATAGCGCGGTTAAACGGATACAGAATGATCAGCGTCGTACAAAACGACAGGAGTTTCATCATCAACGGTTACGTCGCATCGAAGGGTCTTGGATTAATTACTTTCGATTCTATTGACATGTATTTCGAGGTGGAGTCAAGTTAATGACGTGGAATAACGATGTCAGTGATATATACTCTTTTTTTATTAGATAGGATACCGTAAAGACGTGGAAATCAATGGTTTGCTTTTAGGATCAAGCTGAAATTAGTAGGGGACGAATAACGAAACAAATACGTAGTGGTAACGTAACAGTGGTTCTTTGAAACCACTACGAAAAGGATAAAATTTAGATTTTCACAAAAAGGAGCTCAACATCTTGGAAGGTAGTTGAATCTCTCGAAGGAAACTTGTAAATACAGTGACAACCCTTTCGAACTCAAAACATTCTTGAAAGTCCCCAGAATTCAGGCCACTAATTAGTCTCCTCATCTCTCTACATCTCCATTTTGCAAAACAATAAACGGTAATTCCCAGTTTATACTTCAAAAGAACTTTTAAGGAAATTCAAGGATTGGGCAAAATTCATCAAGTCAATACAGACAGCAATCCTTCCCAACTTTTGGAAGAGTTTCAACAACAAAACAATGTAATCTAAGCCCCATGATATATACAAAATATGAATCTATGTTTGAAAAGGATAAAAAACCCATAGGTTGTATGGCTTCATCAAAATTGGAGATCGCCCTGGACTTTCGTAATCTTTGAGGGCGTTATGGTCCTTACTTAAATTATCTTATCAATCATAATTATCTCCACAGACAGCCCTTAACATTTCATCGAATTCGAAAGAGTTTGAGCAAATGGAAAATACTGAAATCCTTGTAAGGAGTGTATAAAAACCGCAACTTGTAGTTGTGATGGCTTTTGGATTGCACTACGTATACACTTTAAACTGATTATTACATACTTAAAGTTCGAATTCCATATAACGATGGAGATTGATTAAAGTAGAGACTAAAGTCCAATGAAAATACAATCCTTTTAATCGAAAACCAACAAACAACATTACAACCGCTCATAATTTTAGACACATAGATAATAATATGACCTTTTAAGCAATCTATTTGATTTGATTGCTGTATGTATGCGATTTAAAAGATAAACTTACATCTATCCTAGTATGGACGACCACTTTACTGTAGCACCTCGTCATGTGTTCCACTTGTACCATAAATTTTGCAAGGTAATCAAGTCGTGATTCCTGATGCTCTTACTCATCACCATCATCATCACTTTATCGGTCGTTATCCACTAAATGCATTCTGTTGTTCTCATTTGAGCACTTTGTCGCTTATTTCCTCGTCACGTTCCAACCTCTTATCTCAGCAGTCTTCATTGGCATTGAGTCGTTCCATCTGTTGATCATCTACAGTAAAAATAGCACCACGATCACTTGTTTCCGTAACAATCTAATAACGACCACTGAACACTGATACATCGATGGGTCTCCCTCCCATTGTACATCTTATACGCATGGCCATAGTGCTCACACGTTTGATGGATATGGTTTAACATTCGGGGGGTCATCGGTTTAATTCCAAGGCAGCTTGTTTTGGTCGAGGTTTTGGTACGGTTTTCTGGGATCATATGGGACAGTAATAATATTTTACAGAAAACCTTTCACTTCTCATCTGTCTCCAATTTTACCAATTACCTACCATGATTCCTAAAGGAGACTTTGCACGAATATTGGTGGAAATGTAATGCTCAAGTATCTATTTTTGACTATGGAACTACGAGGATGGATCAAATATAAACCATTTTGAAAATTTTCACAAATACACAAATTTCTATATTTCTCGACATATCCCCCTTGTTTGATTATACATTTTTATTAACGGATTGGTAGTTTTTTCATCAAAAGAAGCAGGGCGGGAGTCTATCCAGTTGCGCACAAACGCCTCCACATGTTCATCAGTCTGAAATCGCTCGCCTCCTAGTGATTCTTTGAGGGCCCCAAACATGTGAAAATCACAAATTCTGGGATTGTGCTTCGACTGAGTCTAGTGCATTTCACCGATTTGGGCCCGCGTTAAAGCTGCGATGCGAACTCGAGCAGCTTTTTGATCTTCACTCAGCGACTTTAGGACCCAACGAGCTGAAATTTTTCGGAATCCCCAGATTTTCGTTATGATTGTGTAGACAGTCTCATAGCTGATGCTGAGTTCAACAGATATCTGAAGCACAGTGGCGTAGTGGTCCCCTTCAATAAGGTTTCTAACGCATGCAATGTTAACCGGCGATATGCTGGTGCGCGGACGACGAGGGTGAGTTACATTTTCGATACGATTACGCCCTTCGTTAAATTCTTTGCGCCAAACTTTTACCTGTTTCATTTCTGAACTGTGCTAGCAATCTGCGCAAAATTTCAGCTGGTTTCACGTTTTCACGTGTAAGAAACTTAATAAAAATCCATTGCGCAACGATGCTATGCATCTCTTTCTCACTCATAACTTACTTACTTACTAAATATCGTAACATTTATTTGTACTTATAAAGCTTAATAATTCGATTCCAACAAAACATTACAAATTATAATGCCCCATTAAGACAATACTTAATGCTGCCTTCGTTGCTGCTGCCTCTTTAATCGTATTTAATATAATGTGTTTAGTTGAAAGCAAAATAATAACATTCTCTGATGTTATTAGTTATTATAACAACTACTGATCTCGTTCTGTTTGCAAGCGATAGAGTTATTAAAGTGATATTTATTAAAACAATTAAAACAAGCAGCATATGCAATAATAATAGGTAGCTAGTAATGATGCAGGATGCTGTTCTCTAACTGCATTAATCCCATACCTAGTTTCGCTACCAGTGACAGTGTAATATAATTATAAATCAGCACTTGCACATATTTCACATTACCTACTTGCCGAAAGCGGAAGTCGCTTAAGTTGCCGTACATTGTTCCAGCGAGGTCTGTACGGATTTAGCTGACCGAGACTAAAATATTACCAAATGTGTCCCTTATTAAAGTTTGATCCGTTTGTAAATTACAGTTCACTCATAATGTATTATGTTAAGCTGAAACAACAACTTTCAGAATGACTAGTTTGTTCCAGCGTAATCAATAAATAAATAAATAAATACGAAGAGTTCTCAACTTTAAATACCTATAATATAAGTATAAAAGTTGCTAAAATGTTAAATTATTTAATATGGGGTTAGTCGGTACTTAACTAACATTAATTTAAATCATGGCAGAAGCTGCTGTAGTACTGAGACGTTTTGTCTGCAGCTATCTACCTACAGAATCGGCGCGCGCAGGTACGTGTGACGTCACGTGTATAAGGTCGTCTACAGGCTGTACAAAAATGATACAATTACCGGTTACAATTTAAAATAAAGTCTTTACATGAGCAGTAAGTAGAAATTTACATTTCTTATTTATTTTGATCGACAAAATCGACAAAAAAAATGTTCTAAATATTCTTGTCCTTGTGCATGATAATACCGCGTTTCCTTTAAAGTTGCTAAACAAACTAAACATAATCATCCCCTAGCATCGACCCTTCTCAACTTAACTTACTAGGTATTCATACACACATATTACACGCAAAATTCCGTCAATTCCTTTAAAAGGGATCTAATTAGAGAGACAGGGATAAATATAAGCTGTACTAAATAATGCGTCGCACGAGAATTAGCAGCAATATGTTGCCTTTGTGAAGAGGGTGGCAAAACTTTCTAAATGAAATAGGGTAGCAAGGGGTAACATTACTTTACATATTTGCTGAATATAGGGATATTTCTTCGAATAACTGTAAGCCCTTATAATGCTTTGAAAAAAAATATATGTGACAGGTTTAAGTCATAACTAAAAACTCTCCAGTCCAACAATTAGTTAGTCATCCTGAGTTACTCTTGAACCTCTACCTATTTAGTAATAAACATTTAATCGAACTCATCTACTGCTGCATCATCTGCTACTAAAAATAGTGTCCCCTCTTCTCTATTGTTCCAAATAATAATTTCTCAATTACAATGAAAACATTTCTAGTTACATAATCTACTAAAATTATTTTTTACGCCAAAAACTGCGACCAAAAAAAAAAACAAAGCTATCTAACAGCCTTAAGACAACAGACAAAACAGTAGGATATTTTCAAAGGGTCAATATTGTAACAGCCTTGATTTATTTTAGTCCTGCCTCAGGAAATCTTGATCTGATGTCGATTTTGAATATCTAATGTATCAATATTTTAAATACACAATAATATTAAAACACTATTGTCCTTATAAATCTAATTATTGTTGCACCTGAAGAATTATTATGGATTCTACAACCGTTTTAATTATTTAAATAAATTATAAAAAGGTTTAAAAATAAATTATTTGGTAGAAAATGAGTAGAGGTAAAGCTAATTTTCGTCTTCATTTTATTATTTCAGCTCTTTCTTTAATTACTCCATTTACTGCAAACAATTTTCTCGCCCTTGGAGATAAAATAAAGTTTAAATGTTTGAAAACGATAACGATATAAGTTAGTCATTACTTGATGTAACGGACTTTAATAACTTTCATTACGGCTTGCTGGATTCTTGATTGGACAAGAAATAATACTTTGACGTTTCGTTCTCTCTTTCCGCACTTCTAACAATTCTAGCTCTCCGACTTTCAATTTAACTTTAATTATAGAACGTTATTTGAAACGTGGATACAGTAAATACGTATCTTGCTTCCAAAGAGAAGTTTTTATCATTTTTCCTTTTCGTTTCGTTTTATCAAGATATTTGTTCGTTTAATAGATTCGCACGTGTATCACCAGTGACGTACCAAACGATATTTAATTAAATTAAATACACAGAATGACCCATTTTAATTTGACAACAAATTTAACAAATATTTAATGTCTTCTTATTTTTGTGCTTTTTTTCTATTTGTAACAATATTGAATAGTGAATATCTTTCAGCATGATCTGCATTTTAATGGTTTTAAAAAAGTTAGGAAATTTTATTTCGACAATATACAACTACGTTAACGAGTTGCTCAATGGTTCAACTTCTTTAATTTTCCAAACTCTATCCGGAATTTAATTTATCTTATTTTACGAAACGAACTGTCTGCAAACAGGCGAGGATAATTCCGGATGTAAAGACCGACTTTTACAAGGAAAGTTCGAAAGTCATAAATTCCTATTGAGTCGTTTCCTAATCTAGCCGAAGAATGTTCAATTCGAGGGAATTTGACCAGTGTTATTAGAGGCGGTTAATTCGAACGAACAAAACTATTCGAAAGAACAGGTCAAACTTAATTAGACTGTTATCGTTAAAACGACTGCGACTGCTCGATATTAGCTACTCAATTGTCTTTTTAGGGGTCGAGTTGTCCTCTGGTGATGACAGCGAATTGATTTCATTCGGAAAATAATACTGAAAGCCATTAATTAAAATCATCGATCCAACGTTAATTTATTTAGTCTATCCACCCGTAAATGATGATTGTTAATTTTCATTGTACAATTTTTAGTAGATATAACGAATCTATTTTACTGAGATACAGAACTAAATAAACGTTTCAAAATACAGTGCTAGATAAATAAGTAATAAATTAAAAAAATAAAACTTTTTTCAGTAAATAAATATGCTACCAAAAAAAAATTATTATCAAAAGACAGAATTTTGAAAATATATTCATCAAAGACATGTTAGAAACCTTTATATAAAAAATGTCCCTTTTTTCTTCCTACCCCGCAATTTTCAATAAGATTAACCTTTTCATAAAAACAATTTCGGATATTCGCAAGGAAAGGCCGATCGAAAAAAAAAATGTGCCGCAATAACTTCTTTACCTCGGTCTTTAATATCGTAAAATAAATATTTTTTTCTCGATTCAATTAGGGTGGAAATAATGGTTTAATATTGACTCCGGCGTTCAGTTAGACCACAAAATTCAATCTATTTATAGCGGGATGGCTTCACGTTCAGCGTGGTGGTAACCGCAATCCTTCTAGCTTAGGGAGATTAGATTGATTGTCAATTCTTGTTTGAGCATCTCTAATCGTACGTCCATCCTGTATTTTAAAGGATCAGAAAACATTATCTCAATATCCTTAGACAAATATTAATTTAATTCTATGGATAGCGACTACCAAAACAAACGCAAAATGTTTTTAAAGCCAAGTCAGGTCAATAAAGTGTGACTTTGAAAAGGAGAAGGAAAAGGAAAAACAGCGGCGTACCCATTTCCTGCAAAATTTCAGCTGAACGAATGAAAGAATTATTTTTATTAAAAAAGAAGAACTGAGACGAAGATTCAGTAACATCTTTAAAATTTGTATTGTGCAACATTAACTTCTCTGATCTTGAGGCACAGGGAATTTATTCCATGGAAAGAATTTTGAATAAAATTGGATTTCGCCTTCAAAAACCACAATGAAGAAGATGATTACCCTATTCAACAGCGAACACAAGCCCTGCCCAAGAAGTTTCTTGAATATTGATTTAGAAATCAAAAGAATAAAAGCTTACAGTAGCACTAGTCTGTTTGTAAACATCTAGGAAAAACGTTTAAGCTAGAGGAATTATACTGAAGATGGTCACCTTCTTTTCAACCTTCCCTTTTCAATAAAATCCTTAACAGTGGACTGAAATTCCTGTCCCCAGAAGCCTTAACCAAGTTGAAATTTCAAGTTCAGAAGAATCAAAAAACAGCATCTTGAAAAAGGATTGAGCCAGATTTGAGTTACTCTTCAAAAACTACACCGATAATAACCACCTTTTTCGTGCTTTCGCTTTTCAACCCTCAACCTCCAACGAATCTTTCAATTAAGAACTCATATCCTGCCCCATGAAATCTGTATCAAGTAGGAAATGTTTTGTCTTTGTGTTTTGACGATTCTTTTGATACCGGACTTAAATCCCACACCCAAAAAGTTGGAATTTCTCGTCCAAAAAAATCAGTAAATGGCGTCAGCTTGAAAACATCTGGTTGCAGGAGGAATTCGACGAGAATTAGTCATCGTTGTTGTTTTTCGCGTCTGCTGGATCGCCGGTAAAAAATGCGGAGTCATATATATGTGACCGTTTTGCAGATACGTAGGTTATACGCAAAGCTATATATTCACGACGAGTAACGCACACGAAACGGTATAAAATATTTCAGACTAGTATCCGAACGGCTGACAAGAGCCATTAATCAATCCAGTAAAATACCATATATTCGTAAACTGGACTTACCATAACAACCGTACACATGAGACACCAAAGTTTCGAACAAGGAATGTACACACACACACGCACATAGGGACGTTCCGTTTCACAGACATGTTTGTAATGTTTAGTTCTCTTACAGAGATAAATGCTTTGTCGAAATTCCGAATACGAAAAGCCATTAAAACATTTGCCGTTCGAAATAGTTGTAGGTACATAAAGTGAACAACGCATCCTCATCACAATTTAACTCTATAATTTATGACAGATAAACTTTAATCATACGTTATAACTGAGACTTTCAGACTGAGTTAAGATGGCGTGTGGACATGCGCACTGGCTGAAGCACAACAGAGTGCAGATATAGGAGAAATTTATTCTGTACCACCATTTCTACATTACCTTTGGTAGTGATGGATATTGAGCAACGTATAGAACGATGAAATATCGAATTGGTGAAACTTTGGAAAACTCCCATGACATTATTTAAATTTTAGAAAATGTGTGTAGTGATAACACAGTCCTTCTAGATTTCAAGTAACTTGGGCTTTTCGATCACGCATCTGTCTGGATTATTTGAAGCATGAAGCGTCCCAAAGTTGCTGATACCAGACTAAAAGCTGAAATGAATCGAACGCTGAATTGATTAGAAAAACTTCTGATTTCATTGAAAGTGTGATCTTTGATGAATCCCAATTCTATGACTGTAAAATCCAGCTTAAACCACAGGAAGAAAGTGAAAAACAAAAAGTGATCCACTAACTAAAAAACACTTTGATAAATTTATTCCTGAAGATCGTGTGGGACTGAATTCTTGGGGTTTAATGGATGAATAACAGGGCTACCTCCCTGTCAACTATGACGCTGGTCTATAATTCCATGGCTACATCATCCACTCTACTCACCAGATTTAACGTCATGAGATCGTATTTAAATAAGCAAAAACTTACTTAGCTAAAATGCTAAACATCCAGGAAAGTTTTAAAGAATGAAGGTGAAGATGGAACAAACTCTTTACCACAAATAAAGGCAATAATATCCTGTATCAAACTTAATGGTGCTAGTATTATTAACAGACAAAAGAAATTAGTGGAAACAATGCAAAACAATCTAAATAAACAACCATTTAAAACAACTAATGATTTAAATTAAAATTTAAAGCTCATACAACAGTAATTAGCTTCACGCCACAGACGGTAAACATCAACAGAAATCTGGGCGCGAAGTGGGTTCGTGTTTGCGCTAATCCATGGGTTTCCTGAGCAACCGCAGGTCTTAGCTTGATTCGATTACTACGGATGCAGTAATGACAATTAACAGACACATCTGTAACGAACTGACAATAACGAGATTTTTGGTAAATTAGCGGATTGTTTGGATTTGTGCCCAATGCATCCACCATAACTAATTAATTAGTTATATTTATCAAAGAAAATTTTAAGTCGATTCGATTAATTCCCTAATCTATGGATAGAGTTACAAAGCATGTTTAAATTTAGTGTCTCTGATTTCGGTGGTCACCCCTGTTTGTAACAGAAGCATCTATTTTGTTTAATTCCAAATATAATCATATTGCGAACAAATTTTAAAAATACATTCCATACATAATAAGGAATAAAAACATTTTCATCAATAAGAAAACATTTACATACTCTTCTGATCCTTTTGAGTGTAATATGGCAAAGCAATCTTATTGTTTTTTGAAATTTGCATGGGTCACAAGCACCCTGCGCCTAAGTAGTTCTATGTTTATCACTTACGTCATTGTTGTTAATAAAGAGCACGCATACACAACAAAGTCTCACAATGTAAAACGTTTATGCGCCTTTAATAAGACAACATCCTTTCGCAGAATTAATTAAAACACCACCAAGAAAAGTAGGTAGGTAGGTAGGTAGCTGAGCAGGCAGTTTCCGTTGTTGTTTCTGGGCCACATTTTCTTTGTGTCACGCAGCGCTATGGCGGAGGCAAGAACGGTTTATTCAATAAAGCTCCAGCATACACTGCTCTTTTATACCTACGATGCTATGCACGGGAAATTGTCCCAGTGTCACACGGGTACCTACTACTTATTAAGTTTCTCCCGAAAACCGTTTAACATCTCGTTGAAAATATTGGTAGGTGTAGTATATGCTGAATATATTAAAAGATAAAGGTTTGATACAACTCTTAACAAGAAAACACGTATTGTGTCAGAAAAAAGGTACACCTATCATATTTATTCTTATATTATCTATAGTTCGATAGTTCGAGCCGTCAAGCGTCCCCGAAGAAGGCGGATCTAGTGTGAACTCTTGGCATGCATATGCGTGAGATTCATGAGGTAAATTAAATTGTACAGCCTACAGTACATTCCAAGTCTATGAAAAGTAAATATTCGAATACTAAAATAATTTCAAGATAAATCTAAAATATAAAATTCTCGTGTCACGGTGTTTGTAATTAAACTCCTCCGAAATGGCTCGACCGATTTTAGTGAAATTTTGTGTGCATATCGGTTAGGTCTGCGAATTGGCCAACATTTATTTTTTATCCCCCTAAATGTTAAGAGTGGTCCACCCCTAAATTTTTTTTTAATTTTTTAGACAAAATTTTTTGTTTTTATTTTCTTATGATACAGCATACAACCCTAAATTTTCACCCTTCTACCACCAACCCCCAATTTTTTAATAGCGATATTAGTACTGTAATAATCTTCAACTTTCAGTGGTCGATAACTGATCAATTATTATCAATCGATTAGTCATCCCCGCCAGGCGTCTACTGATGTCACTACTCACCCAGCAAACAGCACGGAATGGGAATGAGAATGAAGCAGATTTTTTAGAATGTTACAGGGAGTTCAAATATGTTCTAAGAAGTAAAAGAATGTTTTATTATAACATTTCAGAATGATTTGTTATTGTTCAAGAATGTTCCAGAATCTTGAATATCATTCAAGAATGTTTCAGAATGTTAAAAAAATTTAGAGAATGTTTTGAATCATTATGGGATGTTCTGGATAGTTTTAAATTTGCGAATATTCTAGAATATTCCATCAAACGTGTAATATATTCTTACCCGGGCAACGCCGGGTATTGCTGCTAGTATATATGGTAAATAAAATAGAATTTGGTAAAGGGAACATTCAAAATGAAAAACAAATCTCCCAATAATTGAAGCACTAATGTACCTTGGCAATCTAACGATAAAATAACAAAGACCCCTCTTTCCTTTTCTTTGTTTTGAAAAAAATAAATATCCAGTTTAATGAGGTACGTGATATTTTCTCGAAGAAATTTAGTTCAATCAGACGTCCTGCATTTTCTTCTTTCAACTGCCTCCGAATTGACATCTTATCATTTTCCCTTAAAAATATAGTTTCTTTTCCACTGTCGGCAGCATTAAACGATCGTTAGGCTCGACCTCTTTCTCGAAAGTTTCAATATTAGTTAGTAAACTGCCGCATCAGCTATAACGATCTCTCATTTTTGCTGGTGGAATTTTCGAAACCTTTCGTCCCCTCGAAAGAACAAAATAACAAGTTTTATTATTTTTTAACGCTTTGTACATAACATCAAAACGAAACGTATAGAAACAGTTTCGTGCATTAAATTGTTGTGGTAAGAATAAGAAACAAAAAATCATTAAAGAGATAAGGCAGCAGGTTAAGAAAACCAAAACGAAAAAGTTAAATGTTAGGGGACAGTAGTGACACAAGGAAGAAGAATATAGTAACGAACATCAGGAGTTGATATCATAAGCAGATGTCAAAATTTCAAAAGACAAGCAAATTAGCTAATCGCCTAAAGGAGAAAGGTAAAATAGAATATGGGGCTAGGTGTCAGAGAAAAGATTGTCAATAAAGAGTCGAAGAATGTTAAAAAAATCAGAATGAACAAATAAACAAAAATTAAATAGAGGAACAAGGCAAGAAAAAGGTGAATATGTAGAAGATGTAAATTAAACAGAAGGGGGAGTAAAGTAGAAAAAAATTAAAATTACGAATAAAAGTCTGCAGCAAGATAAACTGATGAACATAGAAATCAAAACAACCCTAATCTATCTTCTGGCAGACATGTCCTCAATGATGAGTTGACACTTAAT
Organism: Agrilus mali; assembly: GCA_029378335.1. Lineage (NCBI taxonomy): Eukaryota > Metazoa > Arthropoda > Insecta > Coleoptera > Buprestidae > Agrilus > Agrilus mali. Next base: position 7,208,718 of record CM055663.1, on the reverse strand, counting down.
TTATTAAGTAGTAGATGATGTTCCAGTCATCAAATGTTCTGTTTCCTATAAAAATTAATTACAGTCCTTATTACACCCTAATAGGTAAATACTCTGTCTGTACATTAAATCTAATATATAAAATTCTCGGGTCACAATGTTACTTACCATACTCCTCCGAAGCGGCTTGACCAATTTTTATGAAATTTTATATGCATATTCAGTAGGTCTGAGAATCGGGAACTATCTATTTTCATACCCCTAAGTGATAAGGGTTGTCCATCCCTAACTTTTTTTGGACAATTTTTTTTATTTTTTTATGATTTGGCATTAAAAAATTTAATTTAATCGTTATACCACCAACCCCCGTTTTTTAATAGTGATATTAGTACTGTAGTAATCAAAACTCTCAGAGGTCGATAACTGATCAATTATTATCAATCGATTAGTTATCTCCGCCAGGCGTCTACTGATCTCACTACTCACCCAGCAAACAGCACGGAGTGGGAATGACAATGAAGCAGATTTTTTTAGAATGTTACAGGCAGTTCAAATATGTTCTAAGAAGTAAAAGAATGTTTTATTATAACATTTCAGAATGATTTGGCAATGTTCAAGAATGTTCCAGAATCTTGAAGATCGTTCAAGAATGTTCCAGAGTGTTAAAAAAAGTTAGAGAATGTTTTGAATCATTATGGGATGTTCTGGATAGTTCCAAATTCGCGAATATTCTAGAATGTTCCATCAAACGTGTAATATATTCTTACCCGGGCAACGCCGGGTATTGCTGGTAGTTATTAATATAAAAAATTTATCTATCACTGAAACAAGGAACTTAGGCCTGAATCCTTTAATCATTCCGAACGATTTTTCTTATAAGAAGAATTACTATACCACAAAAAACTAGACTTGCGCTTCCGTTTCTCAAGTTAAAAAAATTAAACCGTCATGTCAATGGTATCGATGTAATAAGGTTTGAGTTACAGAACCACAAACAAGCTTGTTTCTCTTTTATACGGTAGGATAAAGCACGTATGGGTTAGTGAGCGAGTCGAGGCCGCGCCGCGTTGGCAGTCGAAAGGTACCTCGTACAAGTTGTTGTGAAATCGGTATTGATTTTCAAGAGCATTGTTTACCACCCCTCTTGGTCCTTGCCAGCTGGGAAAATAAGTAGTCAACGCGGCGGGCGGTGGCAAGTCGAAACAAGCTCCGCCACTGCTGGAATCACCCGCCGGTCAACTTGGAATTCGACGGTAAACTTCCACCACAACTACCTACAGAACGATGTACTGCATTTCACTCGACATGTTATACTTAATGTATCCTGTAGGTACATATATGTTCCTCGTCCTGTTTCAGAAAGACATTACTGCAGGATAACTTATTTTCATTATAGCCCCAAAGCAGAGTTTGGTGAAGAGTCTTTGATCATTTGAAATTAAAGCGTCCCGAAATGCACCAACTACTGCTTCATTGGAACAACTTCTGGTTTCCACAGGATAAACATGAGAATAATCGTGTTGATGATCCATGAACTGAAAAATATCGAAGAAATCGAAACAATTTTATTTTGTTGGTTCTTTTTTGACATAAATGAGGTAAATCTTGATCAATTTCTTTGAAAAGATCAACAAGTAAGCAACTAGGAAATCATATGCATCCTATGGGATTAAATTCTTGAAGGCAATTGGTGAAAAGGAGCTGTACTACTTCAAAGTATCTTCACCTTCAACTTCAGTTGTCTGAGAGCTTCTGGTCTATAAATTCTTTCCTGCATCGCCCTCCCTACTCATTAGATAACCTCACAAGATCTCGCTTGGTTTCCTAGATGCACAATGCACATTCGGGGATGGCACTAGGAGGATGTGGAGACGATAAAGTTTTAAACCACAAGTCAGTTGAAAAGTTAAAAGTTCCAGGGACATTCTGAACAATCGAAATAAAAATGGGACAAATGCATTACCATAAATAAAGGCGATTTCCTGTATCAAATCTTAAAATACTCCTGTTTGTAACAAAAAGAAGAAATCTACGTAGGTATATAAACACAAATAACAAAACTAATTCTATCCTGTAGGAAAATATGTTCCCCATCCTGTTCCAGAAAGACATTATTAGCGAATAATCTAATGTTATTATCGCCTCTAAGGAAAGTAAAAGTTTATGTCTTGTCTTGTACGATTTCTTAGTAACAATATCTTGTATCAATATTCTTAAAGCATAGGCGAATACCCAAAATGTTTGTTAATTTGCTAAGGGCCTCCTGAAAACTTAATCTTGCTAATGTTACAGTTTAGGGGTATATCTCCCTTTATTTCTTTTTTCGCTAGACTTTATTTTAAGAACGTATTTTCAATCAATGAAAATTATAGACACTAACAAAAATCAGATTTCTACTGAACGTCAAACAACTTCAGTTTTCTTGGCATTACCTACCAGTGGAAAACAAACAAAAAGAATGTGAAACAAGGAGCACAAATAAAAGGAAAGGTTTCTTTTTGTTGGTCTTATTTCTCTTCGAAATCTAATCTATTTACTTCCAACGCTGCTGATGTACAATAGTACCTAATATCCTTTTAATCCGTTCGACGAAATTTCGTCAACTGAATTTCATTTAAAGTAAGTACTTACACTTGAGTATTTCTATATATACAGGCTTTTAAGCAGATGTAAATTATTAAACGAAAATGTTCTCAAACTACGGTCTTTTTAGGATCATACATAAAGGATTGCTCCACTTTATTCAAGGATGTTTTCCATTAATTTCCTTACAGATATTGTAGGCACTTAAAAAATAGAGCATTAAAAATTACCTACATAAGTAGTTAAAGTTCTTACGAAGCACTTAATAATAACACGAAAAATATAACAAATTAAGGAAGCTTTTTGGAACTATTTATGACGATGTCCTCGATTTTGTCCTTTTGTATCCATCTATCCCTTGTTCCTTGAGCCTAAGCCTCTAGCGAATTTCGAATATTTCACACTTCACTTGCTATCGTTTTGACACGCCCTTTTTGCAGACGCTTGGAGATAACGAACTACATAGAAACATTGGAGGCTGTTATCCCAACATTATAATAATCATCCTTGATTTAAATATTCATTCATTTTCATTGCTGGTACGGTTATCCCACAGGAACCTACCTGTTTCATTTTATAAGTAAGCACATTACTTTTCTTTTCTGCTTTAACAAAAACACAATCTGGGTTATGTTGCAATTAAAAAGGTCAATATGAAACGGCGACACGCAACAATCCAATCCATCTTCTCGAAGGAAAATTTTTGTGGCAACAGAATGACGGGTCGTAATAAAACGCAAAGAACAATCGTTGTCTTATTTAATTGTACCTAAGTCATTAACCTGTGTAAAATCTCTGACAAACTAGAAAATGAATTCAGTTAAAAAATTACCTAGTTATAAATATCTTAATTTTCTGTAGTAATATGAGAAACCTTTAACCGTGTGCCCAGTGGTTCGCCCTCTTTAATAGTCAATTTAATTTTAGAATTTTAAAAGGACTTTTTACTTTTATTATCTGAAATAATTTGAGCGATTAGTATATTTGTTTGCATTACAAAGTAATCATTTCGTTTCAATTTTTTTTTGGAATATCAAGAGCCATAAAATTTAGTAGGTCATCTAAATCTATGTCGATTCGCATTTATTAGAGCGATTCGGCTTGTTGTCCCCCGAATTCGATTTCGCCTTCCTGAAATACGTACGTGTCCTCCTTTTATATCCTGCAGGAGCCTCTAAAATAAACTGAGCCGATATCTTTGGTGTCCTGCAATAAATCCTTCTGAAGAGGTCATAAAAGTCGACGACCTAAAGCGATGACACAGTCGGAAGGACGATTTGGTCGTTAGGCCACGTGAGCCTAACTTTAGAGTGTATCTATGTTTGTACACAAACACACTGGCAAAAGTTTCAAGCTTAAAGCGATCAAAGCATGGACGGGCAGTAAATATCAGGCGGAGAACAAGCTCTTAAATCATAAAAATTGCCCCTTGTAATAAAAATCAACTCCTTAATCGAATCTCAGTAGGAAACAACCCATAAATCAAGTGTCCTATACGTTGACAAAATATCCTTTAGCCGAAAATCATCCCCCATTAAATAAATGTGTAAATTTTATTTTTTGAAACTAGTGGTCATAATAAATAGGATGATGACCTAGGTAAATGAACAATAAAAGAAAATTTCGAAGGAAAACTTCTTCCGCCAATAAGCTGTTGTAAAATTTTCAAGGCCCTAATACGAGAACTCACCAAACTAAAAAGTTATATACCTATATGTACGGAGTTAGTTGACTATTCACAATTTTGTAGAGTACGCACATGAATATAAAGTGCTATTTACGTTAGAGAATATAATGTGAATTTAATGAGTACCTCTCCCTATACCTAAAGACATAAAACTTCAACAAAACTTTTAAAATCTCAAGAAAATAGAAGTTTGATCATTCTACATCACTAACTAAATTGTGATTTATTCGTAATTTCAACTTCTACCTTACGGTTTTTATGATTTTCAAAGGTTCACAACCCTTAGTGTGCAATCCCTACTACGTACAAAAGGCCCCATTTAAAATGCCACTAAAGTAATAAAAAATAAGACAATTAACAAATAGCACAGATTAATTTATAATAGATGAGATAATTGGAGAGTTTAAAAAAGCCCAACACATGGGTTCCTTTACGTTTATTGCATTTGTACCAAGTTTAAGGGCGAGAATGATACATTATTTAATTTCATTGATGATTCTACATTCTAAATTCTGTCAGTCTGTTAGTCGAGTGCAAATCTATTAAACAGTAGTTAGGTAAACGAATAACGTGTCACGTTAATGGATTAAGCGGTTTATACTCGTGGTGAAGTATTTCTTCGGTAGCGTACACGAGCAAAGGGTTGTCGCCATCGCAACCTTTTATTAGCAGTATATATTTATTTTAGAACGGGCGGCGATTGTATTAGGTATCGAGCGAACGCGTCGAAATCCAGAAATTTTTATAATACAATGGATTAATAATAGACAACGTTTCTTTTTTGGAAAGTTAAAAATTAAAGTATCCTTCCTTGGCCCAAGTTATTTACCCATTCATTTGAACGTGTGGTAGTTTCGTTTGTAAAATATTTTTGCACAAAAAGGATGCGAAACATTTCCTTTTCAAGTTACTGGAACCTGTCAAACTTTTGAAATTAGTTCATGAGTGTATGTATGTATGTATGTATGTTAACGTCATGCACAAGTTTGCTCAGTTGATTGAATAAAAGCAATTACAGTTTTTGATCGGAATTCAAGGGCATTCTGTGGCCCCATTTAGTTGTTCATCCAAAGTGCTTCCAGGCAATTTTCAATATGTCAACACAATTCCATTCGCTACACTTAATTTCCGGTTTTAACCTAACTACGAAGGACGGCAAAAGTTCAATCGGAATCTGTTCCGGAAAATTAAACAAATATAATTTTATAAATACTACATGGATACATATATGTTACAATGTTAGTGAAGCAAATCAATGGAAAAAGGATAGATATAGGATTTTTTATTCCTTACAATGCCAACAGAAAAATGTCCAAAACCAAAATGTAACTTCTTTTCTTTTTTTTACAGGTTCGTACTCACAAATGTATAAGATTCAGCATCCAACACAAATCATAAACCGGTAACGGAGTAATTTTTTTATTTACATGGTATGTATCTATACTATCTATCTATCTGTCGATTATTACGATTTCACAATTAAAAAAAGTTGTCAAATACATATTCAATCACGTACATTAATATTTGTGACATTTTTTTAATTCAACAAAATCAAAAACGCGAAAAATAAGAGAGCCATTTTCTTATTTATATATTTGCTGTAGAGAAGATTTAGGCTAATGACAATAAAAAACGTTTAAAGGGCATTTCCCAATTGCAAATCTAAAAAGAATTTAACAATTTTTGAATTAAATTAAAAATTGGACGCTATTATTTCCTAAAACATTGTCTGCTTATTTATCTCACACCTGACAGTCCACTATATTATCCAATGTCCCTTGTTAACGTACTTATATTTTATTTTGTAACAAAGAATGAAAACAGAAATCAAATACTTAACCGGAAGTTACAACATTCGAGTTGATAGTTTCATTTAATCGGATATTTAATTTTATCCTGTTTTTTCTTGGTCATCTAACTTAACTCTTTTTTATGAGCCATAAACATGCTATCGTTAATGAAAAACAAGTCCTTGAAGAAACAGACAACGATATCGAACTTAGATCCCACCAATGAGTGCCAAAAAATTTGGAAACGATCAACAAGATGATTGTTTCAATTAAAATTCTTTTTTTTTCAGAATTGTGTCTCTAGTGTAGGCATGTTTGGATACTTGCAGTTTTTACTATTGGTTGTTTATTAATACCTAAAAAACTTGACGTTGATGCTCTCAGAGTGATAATTTAGCTCCAACTAAATTATCATCAAATGAGAAACCGCTACAGCTTTATGTGTGCCTTTAACCGACATATTTTTGAGTAAAATATGTGCATGTTTGCACATATTCACTCGACTAAATTTTCTGCAAAACTGTAACTAATTATGACTAATTAGAGACAGCCACTCAACGTCGTTAATATATGTATCTACGTATGTGTGTTGTTCCAAATGAGGGAAGTTTCGGGGTTACTCAAGAGCCGCTTTAGTTTCATGTAGGTACCTACAGAGACATGTTGCGGTAAACTAAACTTTTCTCTACACTTTTTTGTCATATATGGTATGTATATAGACACGTATTTCGGTAATACACTAATGGACATAAAAGTTGCAGTCAAACTGATGTGAAGGGAAGTAACCGTTTACGTTTTATAGAGTAGCACAAAAACAAAGTTAATTCAGTACCTTTAACGAAATATATTCTAGGCAGTTTTTTCCCAAATCAATTAACTCGTAGCAATTGCAAAAGCGTAGTAGAGTCCCAAAAAGTCCGTCACGTATCCAAACTACAATGAAACGCAGAACAATGCATAACAGTTTTCGCTTTAATCACCAAAACAATGGTTGCTACTTTTAATCCATTCAGACTAGCCAAAACGAGTCTATTAAATTTGTCCTCTCTACCGGAGATAAATGGGTCGTCTGGCGAAACACAAGGACAGTCTGAGAAATCCATACAAAATATAAAAAATTGTTAAAATGCTAAATACAATTAAAGATTTTATTAATCGCTTTGCGATGAGACATCTGAAGTAAAAGTAAATTTTTCGTTTGTAAAATTGTGCAAAGAAATAAAATCATAAACTTTACACATGAAATACCGAAAGTAGAACGTTAAAAAAGCCTAATGCAAGGGTTTATTTTGCCACGTTAAAGCGCAACAACAATTTATTATTAACCTTACATTGACTATTCTACATTGTAATTTCTGACAGTCTGTTAGTCGAGTGCAAATCTATCAAACAGTGGATAGGTAAACGAATAATGTGCCACTATTAATGGATTAAGCGGTTTATACCCGAAGTAACGTGCTTCTTGGGCGGCGTGCATGAAAAAAGGGTTGTCACCATCCACCATCGCAACCCTCTATTAGCAGTGTATAATTATTTTGGATCGATTCAGCGCATCGACACCAAGAAATATTTATAATATGATACCGCCAACGATTAATATCGCACCGTTGCAAAGGATGCCGATTGGAAAGCTTTTTATGCAAAATGGAAAGTTAAAGTGTCGCATTCTTTTAGATTATTTTACCCATTAAGTCTCCATTCTCTCTAAAATGGAGTAGTTCTCGATGGTATTTATCAAATATTTCATTTCGAAAATTAGTTATTGTATGAAGACCTACATCTATCGAAATAAAAGTAAGCTTGTCATTTGTAAATTTCATCATATTATCCACATCTGTTTAGGAATATAAATTATAAAAACACCATCAGCCGTAGCAGATAAATTATGACTTGACAGTGTTTGATGAGTTTGCAGGAAAGTAATGCCATCAAATTCCGGATTTCATCACGTCTTTTAACTTAATCCTTGGATCTTGGGCTCCAAAAAAGATCTTTATTTTCGAAACCCCAATCATAATTTACAACTCCAACGTTAAAGTTTCTTATCTAAGTACCACCAAAAATTTAAGTATAATGCAAGGACCAGATATCTAAATTCTATCTCATAGTTTTCGCTTTAACGTAGGTATCTCTACCCAAGTTTTTCTATTATTTGTTTAGATATTTTTACGGAGATTATTTACCACAATTTTATGCCAAAAACTGAAGGAAGGGTAGAAACGGATGGAAATACATTACTTGTTCTCCAAATATCCAAGTACGATTCTTCCATTACAGTAGCAAAAATTATAGCCTCTATTTTTCAGGATTTACTGGATCGATTAAAGAAAGGATTGAAACGAAATCAGTCGCGTAAGCCAAAGACAAATGTGCTCGTAATTATATCCTGGTTCAGTTCAATTGCAAAAGTACAGAAACCTATTTATTATTAGTTCAATAGCTTTTAGGAAATTTTCTTCATTTGATCCTTCCTGAATTACTAAATCAAGTAAGAGGTTCTACTCTTACTAGTTTATCAAGTCCAAAGGAGAACTGACGAAAAAGATTTTGTATTTTTTGGTATTCTAGAGGCTTGTATCAGCAATTGTTTAATAAAAAGGATATACAGTAGAACCTTGATAACTTAAACCTCTATAACGTAAAAACCTCTATAAATTCATAAAATTTTGTGTTCCCTTCCCCTCGGAGTCCAAAACCTCTTTTACTTAAAATACGAACCTTCTATAACTTAAACGAATAATTTGGGCATCGCACCTCAGTAAGTAATAAAATTAATGTAGAAAATGTGAATTGTTTGAAACAAAAAAAAATAATAACCGACTTTTTTATGTAGAATAAAATAAACTTGAATAAATGTACCTTTAAACCTAAAATAAAGTACGTATGTACATAATAACATTTCGAAGTTTCATTTGCATGTAACCTAGCTCGTCTATTTCTATAATTCCTAAACAACGCTCATAAACGGACCTCTGTAAGTAAAAATATAAACCAATAAAAACTCCTTAACTTAAACCCTTAGTAAGTAAAAAACTCAATAACTCAAATTATTTAACGTTTCCCTTGGTCTTTATCTTATCGAGGTATTTGTCTTAAAAGACCATCTTCATTATTTTTGCTCGATTTCTGCTAACCACCTTCGTAGTATTAGGTAGCTGAATTGTTGAAAACACGAACAAACGTAAAACGCTACCTTAGATCCATAAGGCGCTTATTTTAATCAACTACTGACCTAAAAGAGGGCTCATGACCCCACTGACAAACGTTCGTGACGAAATAAAAGCAACAATTTTCCCAAAAAGGCTTTCGACTTTCTTTGATGCAAATCAACAGCCATTAGGTAAAGAAAATTACTTAAACAAAAGTAGTTGTAAATAAACTAATTTCGCTTTGAAGAGAAGTACTCCATAATAATTTATACGTGTACGTAGGTATATAATTAAATTCGTTATTAGGAGACAATGGTTGTTTTGTGTAAATATTACATTTTGTCGTTTTATTGTCAGCCATTTTGTTTGCGGTGAATTTAATTTGTTTATCTCGTTCGTTTGCGGTAACGGAAGCGACAGCATCAGGCCAACAGGTCGACCGTCTCGCTTCGGGGACTTCCCCGGAAGCGCTCGCGATCGATCTGCATTATCTCGGTCTACATCCAATGTCACAATGCCACACCGTTCCCTTTTTAGCTATTTTAGAACCCAGGCCAAAATGTAGCTACGTTTGTACCTAAGCACTGTGGCGATTAAAATTTAACGTAGGTAGACGCTTTCCAAATGACCTGACTTGACCATTTGAAATGAGAAAAAGAAACTGTAATAATCGTGAAAGTTTTCAAATCTAAAAATGGGGTGATTTGCACAATGCTTGCTTTTATCTGCAAACTTAACAAGAACAATAAGTTCCTGGACAAATTGTGACCTGCCGGATGTAATGTGGTGATGCACCATTAGGAAAATTAAAACGAATGAACGGCTAAATCTGCAGATAGTGGAATTGTAAGGAGCAAACAGTTCTGCCTCCATTGCTACTTTTCGTGCCATCAAGAATTTCCAGAAAGGCATCAGATCAGCTAGATGAAGAGCCAGAAAAATAATCGAAAACAGTCATATTTCCTTGATCAAGTTTTAACGATTATATAATAATAATCCCACAGTTTTAATGAATGTAGATCACTATAAAAGCTCCAAAAGTTTCAAAGACCACGATACAAACAGACAATAATTCTCAGGATGCTCGTTAGATACCACATTCTTTTATAGCCGTTAGAAGATATAGAAATCGTTATCCCACAATCTTCCTCTTTCTAGAACGTTCCTTTGAAGATTCAGAAAATTACATTTCCATATTGGCAACAATCCTCGTCGTTCCGTCTTTGTCGACGTCTCTAATGGAATCCATAGCTGTAGAGCACGTTTTTGCTTTTAGCCTTACACATATTATATATCCTTATATACTCACAGTCGTTACGTTTGTATGTGTATACTTATGCCGCATGCCGTTCTTTCATTCTTTCTGCCAGCTGCACTTTAGTGCTTATATAACAGGGAGTGCATGCAAAAAGCGTAAAGAACAATAACGCGTGTACACGCGGCATTTCATTGTTATAAACAGCCGGTACACATGGACAACAACAACAACAATATGGTAGGTACATCATATAGATCCAGGCCTATAAGACCAGAACATGACTGTTTACGTTGCTTTCAACCGTCGCGTCTAGATGCCACCATCTCGCTCGTACTGGTCGTAACTATTTAAGTCCATGATCATAAAAGTTCATATGGATTTAATTTTTGAATGGATTCTGCAGCAGATTTAATCAAATAAAATTTGAATATGAATATAAAAAGATTAAGGAGAGCCTTTTGGATGAGCCCCCTTACAATTAACAAAAAGAAATCGAGATCTGCAAAGAACGTAAAAGAATAATTATCGTTTTAAGTTTCCTGTACTAGAATTGGTACAATGGAACAAATGAAACAGCATTACGTTTACCACAAACAGTTTCAATAAAAAATATTGCACATTTGGCATGGCGTTTGAAAAGTTACGACCCAGTTATGGACAGGCAAATTAAAAAGGTTAGAAATGAATCAGGGGTAAGTGTATATATATGGAAGTCAATAAAAGAGGACAGATGGAATGGTAGGACAATCTCCTGAGATTTTGAGAGCAGACGTAAATATACAGAGAGGTAAAGGAAGATCTGGACAAATGCTATTTGCAAATAATTGGAGCTTTAGGATGCTCTAAGTTCCGGCTCAGAATACGAAGAATAAGAGAAGGATGTTCAGACAATTTCCAGAGAGGACTGTAGTTGCTTGACAACTGCTTACAAGAATCGTTTCTCATATGAAAATTTCAAAGAGCACTCTTAAGAATCTTTATGCATAGTCATGAAGTTTTCAGAGATCAGTCAATCTTTCAATTTCAGATACTTGGTCACTTCAAGAGGTTTTTAAAATTCCTAATATCGTTTCCCAGAAGAAAAGACTATTCTTAGAAAAAAGAAGGTCCTTAATGGAAAACTCTTCAGAAAAAAGAAAATGAATCGTTCCAAATTTTCAAATATTAGGTACTTATATTCAAACTTGAGATACTTGGTCACAGGTCTGTAGAAACAGTTAAAGAAACAACCTTCACTGGAGAGGTTTTTGGAGTTCCAAAAATCACTTTTCATTAAGCATCCTTCAAGACTATTTTTAGAATAAAGAAACTTATTAATTAAAGCTCTTCAGAGAGAAGAATTTTTAGCAATCGTTCTGAAATTTTCAAAAATTGCTCCTCTCTCAAGTCAAGACTTTTGATCAGAGGTCTATAGGAACAGATTATGAAAAAAACCTTCATAGAAGAGATTTGTGGAGTTCCAACAGTCGCTTCTCATGAAAAAAATCTTCAAGACTCTTCTTACAATAAGAAACTCATTAATTAAAGCTCTTCAGAGAGAAAAAATCCTTCAGAATCGTCCTGAATTTTTCAAAGATTCTCCTCCCCAATTCGAGACTCTTGGTTACATGTCTATAGAAAGAAATAATAAAAAAACTTTCCTATAGGAGATTTGTGGAGTTTCAATAATCGCTTCTTATGAAAAAAATCTTCAAGACTCTTCTTACAATAAGAAACTCATTAATTAAAGTTCTTCAGAGAGAAAAAAATCTTCAGAATCCACCTGAATTTTTCAAAGATTCTCCTCCCCAATTCGAGACTCTTGGTCACATGTCTATAGAAACAAATAATGAAAAAACTTTCCTAGAAGAGATTTGTGGCGTTCCAATAATCGCTTTTCATCAAAAAAAAATTTTAAGACTATTCTTACAATAAGAAACTCATTAAAAAAGCTCTTCAGAGAGAAAAAATTCTTCAGAATCGTCCTGAATTTTTCAATGATTCTCCTCTCCCAATTCGAGACTCTTGGTCACATGTCTATAGAAACAAATAATAAAAAAACTTTCCTAAAGGAGATTTGTGGAGTTTCAATAATCGCTTCTCATGAAAAAAATCTTCAAGACTCTTCTTACAATAAGAAACTCATTAATTAAAGTTCTCCAGAGAGAAAAAATTTTCTTCAGAATCGTCCTGAATGTTTCAAAGACCATTTTTAAAGTAAAAAGCTTTTTCAAATTAAATATTTCTTAAACATCGTTATGAAATATTCATTGATTGGACATCTTTCAATTTAACACACCTTGTCAACGTTTGTACAAAAAAAATTAATAAAAACACCTTCAGATAACTAATTTTTAGAGTTCCAAAAGTCGTTTCCCATTAAACAATCTTCATACTTCTAATTTTTAAAACAAAGGTACTTTCAGTTTCGGTTGTATTATTGAAGCTCTAAACAATTCCTTTCTTCAATACTCTAAAAGTAATATGAATCGTCAGTAACTTATGCAGCTTTTTAGATCCCCTTTAGGCAAATTCGGTATCAACATCAACTGTCTGTCAGTTACTTTGTATGAACGATTTATACGTACCAACCTACCGCATGTCTGCGAGTATTAGTTTCAAAATCATACCTTGAACAGCATTCAATTCATAAGCTTTCAATGGTGAGTCAGCGGAATTATTTTGTAAAAGGCATTATCCACGCAAACAATAACTTGCAACTGGGAAGCCGTTGAAGTAAAAACGTTCTCTTAAACTCCCGTGGCGCGACAGACGATGGACGGTGTCACTCTTTTCTGTGCAATTATTGTTCATAAAGAAAGGAACAGGAAAATGAAAGCTATGGCACTTTTTTATGTTGTTATTGTTGTTGTCGTTGTTAACAGGCAAAGACAACCAATTTAAAAGGGGATAACATTATTGTAGTCGGCTGGCATGTCCATAATGTACATTTGTCTTTTATCGTTAGAAGGCAGTAATGGGACAGAATACAAGAGGAAGAAAGTTAAGAACCATGCAACTTCGTTCGTTTAAAAGGACAGTCTACTAAGTTTATAACAACTAAATTTAAAATCGCAAAGGTCCTTTCAATCTTTTAAACTTATTTCTTCGAGACCCCTTTCATAAGGTAGTTTTCTCGAAATTGTCAGTTTTTTACAAATGTAACTTCAGAATCTTTTGTTTGATTTTTAAAGAAGCCCAAATTGAAAATACAACACTATGGTAAATTTAACAACCTTCATTAACCTCTTAAACTTAAAAATTAGTAAGGGTAGCAGGTGCATCACGTGGGTCTTTTCTGATATAAAGAATAAGGATTTATAATCTCTGAAGGAATATGGAAAAAATTCCTTCAACATCCTCTTGAATCCTACAAGCTTTCCGCTAATACTTCTGATCTTTATAGAAACAAAAGAAACTTACAGATCATCCTCTAACTGTGACTGAATTCCCATAGAAAGTGCCTTTCAAATTTTTGGATTAATTCTACTAATGAAATCTGAACTTAAATTCCAAAATTTTTCATGATTAGAGTCAATCCAAATTTCTTACAATATTTCATGGTCAAAAATGGCATTTAGTCTTCGGCAATGAATTTTGGTCTTTCAAAGAACAAAAGGATCTCTTGGACCAACCTCTAATTGTAACTCAACTTCCATTGAAGATGTCACTGAAATTTTTGGACTTATCATCATGAAATCCATATTAACTGAATCTGAATTCAAATTCCTGCATAAAATCAATCCAAATTTCTTCCAAATCTCCTTGGCCCACAAAGGCACCAAAGTTCATATGATTATGTCATCTTTTGCGGCTTACTGTATTTAAACTTCGGCTCCTCTAACTGTAAGTGAACTCCTTAAAAGGTGTCATTCAATGTTTTCGATTCATCGTCTTGAAATACACATTCAGTGAATCTTTCACAATGGCAGCCACTCCAAATTCCTTCAAAAACCCTCATAAACCATAAAACAATTGAAGTCACACGATGATTTCGATAAACTGTATTCATTCTTCGGTTAATTAGATTTCTGACCTTTAAAGAATTACTAGAAACTACTTTATCATCTTCTGGTTATAAATCTCACTCAAAATTTTGGGCATATCAACTTGAAACGTTCACTAGGTCCTTCATAAGTCAATCCATTCTCCATGGGGATCTCCTTGAACGGCCAAAATGGGTAATTTCCCACAATGGTAAAAACTGGTGAAAAACGTTGCATATGTTTGGTCACAAATACCTTCTGTGAATCCAGTTTAAATTGGAGCCGACCTCTTAATTTCATACACAATGGAGGCAGGTTGCGACGATCGTTGGTTCTCCACGGCCCAGTGAAAGTTGTTTTTGCACCAGGTCTCTGTCGCCTTCAATTGAATTGCCTACTCGTCGTCGTAGTCGCGCGATGGTATGGCAGCAGCAACGAGCAAAGAGCATTGTTCGGCATCCAGGTCGGTCGTGGTAAGTGTAGATTTTGCGATTGTTGCCCGTGAGACCGCAACGAGCGATCATCATCGCGACCACGACGATGAAGACGAATATGATGACGGTGGTACAGAGTCTGATGCCGGCAGTTGTAATAATGGAACGCGATATTCTCGTTGTTTTAAATTTTTAAAAATATACTCTTTTGTTGAAGAAAAGATCTACTCAGTTCCACGTATTGTATATGCCAGGTTTTGTTAGTGGGTTTGGTTTGTGATGTGATGTCGCTTGTGTGAGAAAAAAGTATCCGAGTGGTTGATCTTTCCGGTTAATTCGATGCTGAACGGAATTATAGATGTTGGTAAGTGTTTGGAGAAGAGCTTCATGTTTCATGTTTGCGTCCAATTGCACATTCCTCTTCCATTACCAATGGATGCCCTTTTCTACTGTTTCAGTATTTTTGCAGGTAGTTCTCAGAAAGTTTAGGACATTAAAAAAAATTACCTTGTAAACATCAATCAAGGTATACAAATTCCATTATCCAAAAAGCAAAAAATTGCAGATCTTTCAGAGAACCTTGGAAAGAATTTTTTATTTCAAGATATACGTTTTTATCTCTTCTTCGATACAATTCTATAAAATGACAATGAACAAAATCTTCTACTTCTTCATCTTTTGGAAATTAAGCTAGTTAATAAAAGTGTCCAAACATTATCTAATAAGCAGATCAAACAGAGAATTGAAATGAAAAATCAGGTACCTGCAGCAAAAAAAGTTGTGGTACATACTGATTAACTGATTATTCCGAAAATTTTCTAGAGTGTATCAGCTTTATTATTATATGCAAACAACTCATTATCAAAAGTAAACTGTAGCTTATCTCACAACGTACCAGTCATAACATACACAGTGCTTTATATTTATCTGCCAATTAATTTTTTTTTCACTTATTATGACTTTGAAATTCATGAAAAAATAAAACATACTTGAACTGCAACTCATGGTGGATTGACTAAAACATAGAGGAAAAAATGGAAAAAAGCTTTTAGACATTTTTTTTATCTAAAAATAATTATCCTTATCGCAATGTGACATACTGTATAGTTTTACTAGGTTTAGATATATTTTTATTATACCAAAAAGTGAGCCTGGGCCATCAAATTATTAAATAATAAAAAATCTGATTGCACCAAGCGTTTAAAATTTGATTATGTACTTGTGAGGTTTTGTGTCATACTATAGCAATCTAAATCTACAGATCATGATTTTGACAGTCACCCTCTAAGTTTCCATTTTTCTATTTTATTACTTTTCATGGGGTGACCCTTTACTCGTTGTTTCCACAACAATAAAGCCCTCAAAGTTCTTATTAGTCTTCCTACGATTGACTTGTCCCTCTTTTTCTTAACGTAACTTTCCAGGTATATTGCTGATAATATAATCAGGTGACTGCAGTATACTTAATATTTACTAATTAATAGACTTGATAAAATTGCACGTTAATTGAACTTGTGACTAAGGTGGCTATAGTTACATAAAACAGCATTCCACGCGTGTTAATAAAAAATTTATTTCCTTATTTTTGCGTCTGACTCGATAACCGATCGCCTACGTTTGGATATTTTTTCGCCCACCATGGACTGCGAACATGGATTAAACAACAATGTTTCATTGATACAAAAATGGATCACAATTTCCATTTATACAATGGCCAGTTCCTAACATATTCTTCAACTGACGAATACACAATGCTATCGAGAAGAATCCAGATTGACTTTATTAAAACAAAAAAGGTTAAATTATTTTAATCAAGAGTATTTGCAGATATATTCGTATTATTTTATGGTATGGAATGAACATTTAAAAATTTGTGCTTATAAACGGTTAATTTGAAACTAGAAGAAGATTATTAAAATTTGAAACGTTTGGGACGTGAAATCCCGTGGATGTAACAAGAAAACGAAAGATAGTTTGATTTTAAGACATGAAGGGTTGGTTAACAAAAGTAAATAGGGCTACAGGGAGACTTAGTTTAGGTTTCTGTTTGCAAACTGTTCGAAATAAGGGATGTTTTGGTTTTCGATAAAGAAAAAATCCCTCAAGATAAAAAGGACTAACTGAACCTGTTTAATCTATTTTCAAACTGATGACCTTATGGTGTTCCTAAGTTATATGTACATTTCATTCTTAAGAGTCAAGCTTACGCAAAGAAGGCGTGTCAATGCGCCATATTCATCCCTAATGTCACCGCTTCGTTATGGACGTCACTCAATAAAAATAGAATCACTAACATGCTTTTATAGACTAGAATCCTCGATTCTATGTTTGATTTTCGAGAAAATACATTGTGACAGGCAGACACATGAGTAATCTTGTAAAGGGTCATGTTTTCCTTTCAAATACGAATTTTAGCATTTGAAATTTTCAGTAGGTATGTTGTATCCACTAAACTCTACTGATGTTCGCATTAAAGAACCGTGAAAATTCACATCACAAAGTCAACATAGGTAGATACGTTACGAAAATAAGAAAATGGTTGCACACATTATCAAGAGAAAATCGAGATGATGCATTATGGAACTCGTAAAACAACAATAAATTTATATAATGCCGCCATAACCATCATCGGTTTATATCATCTGGTGTACATTATTAAAATATATTTATTCATATTACACTATTGACAAGTAGGTATCCTGAGAAAGCAACTGCTGATGTCGTAGCCGTAAATGATTAAAGAAGAAGCTCTTTACGTGATCGGAATATCGACATACTAAATACCTGTATCTCTTGTTTATTTCAAATATCTATAATAAGGTACATGCGTATGATGGTTAGGTGCTTATTTAAATGTTGATGTAGGTAGATATCTAAATTGGTATGCTAATTTTACCGTAAAAGTATAAGTTTATAAATGGTGGATGCAGTGGCGGATTTACCAGCAGGCTGAATAGGCTAGAGCCTAGGGCGGCAGATTTTGGGGGGCGGCAAACTTTGCTCAAAAATTTTTGTGTCTTACAGAAATTTAAAAAAAATTATTATCTTATACACGGATAAAAACGAGGCTCAAAAAATCAACAAAAATTACAATATTTTAGTGCTATACAGTATACTGAATACACTAACGTCTGTATATAAAAAATTAATAAACCCTTATTTATAAAATATACTATTGTGATTTTGAATTTTTAAAATATTCCAATAGCGTTTAAGTATTATATTTTAAATTTAGTATTTTTACCTATTTTTTAAATTAATTATTGCCATAATTTTTCTTTAGGTCCACCCACACTATTCAATTAATGTGTAATATATTTAACCACTTAAATATATCTATTCGAAGAGAAATGGAATCCGAAAAAAATTGCTTAAAGATAACAATAACAAATATTATATATCGTAGATATATATGTCGAAAATTAATACTTTTCTATTGATATTTCTGATGATATTAACAACCTGTTTGAGTGTAGA
Source organism: Agrilus mali (assembly GCA_029378335.1). Lineage (NCBI taxonomy): Eukaryota > Metazoa > Arthropoda > Insecta > Coleoptera > Buprestidae > Agrilus > Agrilus mali. Next base: position 7,190,396 of record CM055663.1, on the reverse strand, counting down.
ATAAAAATTTAATAAATTTACACGTAAAGAATTGCATATTGTAGCACAGAATTTCATAAATATTATACATTTCTTAGAATGATGATAATTAAAAAAAAAAATAATGATAATATTGAAATGAATAAAAGCTGTAAATATCCATTCAACGATAGTTCTTCTTAACATTCTTACATTTTTAATCCTAATGAATTCGCATCAATATTTGTTGATTAGTCTGATAAAAATATAATACAATCATAAAGTTGCAATTTCATTGACAAAAAATTGATTGTGAATTAGGATATAGTAGAATTGCAGATGTCAGTAGGGGCGGCAAATTTTGAATAGCCTACGGGCGGCAAATGTGTAAATCCGTCACTGGGTGGATGCCTAAACGTAATTATTAACTTCCGCATTAATACAAAAGTAAAGAAATCAATTAGGAAATTGTTTTTGGTGCCAAATATGCACTTCAAGCTAAAGATTAAAAGTCAGAAAAGGTTTATTAATTTCCTTCAATGCCTGCACATAGTGAACAAACTGCAGATCTTAATGGCCATCAAACTGTCAATTATTATGATTTAGAAACAATTAAATATTAAAAACAACAAATGTTCCAGTGTAATTTTCAAATCTTAAATAACTTCTACTATGACTAGGTATCTTGATTTCGTACACAAAACGTATTTAAGGATGTGAATATCAGAAAAGGTTTCGACTCATACGTAATGAGCTCCTCCAGCAGATATTTCGCCGACATATATACAGGTAATTTATGCACTCGCTTTGGCTCGTATCAGGAGATCATAACGCGAACGGATCTCACATATACATATACGTAGGTACGCATACATACAAAAACACCTACATAATACGACTGACATCACCGGCAAACCCCAACTGCTCATCCATCATCGTCATATACAATACGTGCATACAAAATCCTAGTGGCAGGCTTGCTTATAAACTTAATAATATGGCGATGAAAAATTATTCTGGTACATGAGCATCAATATACTACTACGCTGACGATTGGGAGTGTGCAGTCAATTTCCCACGTGGAAAAAGAGGGCAAAACAAATTGATAGTATCAAGTAATGGACTGTATCTTAGAAATTGGTCTAATTGTAAGTAAAGAAAATTTTATACACTTAAGGCATCTTTTGGCATTGGTCTTGTTCTTGTTCATTCATAAGTACCTTCAATTCGCCTTGGGTTATTGTACATGATGCAAATAATGAATTAGGAAGGCCAAGAGGTAGATCATAATAATTAATAAAAAACATTAATTTTTACTAATAATAACGATCATTTATTCTGTCCTAGTGCACAATAAGAAAAGCTATTATTACTAAATAAAATTTAGTTCGTAGTCACGTAGCTATTAATCAGATAAAGTTGTACCTTCAACTTCAACACAACAATTATTATTATGGTAGTACCATTGTCATTAAAATGCAGACGTAGGTACAAAATGTTTAATTTATTACCGAGAACTGCACATCTATTTGACATTGTCCCGCATTCGCAGACATCATCAGCGATATAACTAATTAGGAGGATGATGTACGTTCCTGTGTTGTTATTATTAACATTAATAGCATAAGTGTAACGGCCAAACAATGTAAAACAAAACGCGAAGAGCTGTACGTACCTACTTACTATGTTATGTATTATGCATGGTTGTCGGTAATTAAAACCTGTTACTTGATTTAAACATCTTATTACCGGAAAGTTCACTGAACTTCCGATGTAATACTAAGTGCGATATAAACTACACACATATCCGACAAACCTACCTATTTAACTTTCAAATATGTAATGTAAACCTGTAAACGTACAAGATACTTAAACGTTGTATAAATGGGTGAATATATTTACTGTACCAATGCATAAAATAAATAGAGCAAACACGATTTTAAATGCACAATAAAAGAACGAAAACAGTGTATATTTTGTTTATTAGCTTCTGGTGGTTTTGTATCAACTCTGTCTGTCACCTCTTAAAAAGACGTCCTCTAACTAACTCATACTCTCCTGATACATGAAATCGTTATTTCATAGATAAAACACCAAATATGGAGATAGATGGTGGTATGGATTTAAATTTCTGATCTCTGAAGTTGATCAAAGACTAATTAGAATTACATACATGGTTTTCTGTCCAAAGTTGCCACGACAAGCGAATGAGAAAAACCTAGTGGTCTTTTAAATAGGAATTTAGAGAAACATTTTCAAAAATGTAATGGCAAATGGTAGTAAAAATTTTGAGATAATAAATAGTGCTAATCCAACAAACATGCTAGGCATATGGTAAATAGCAGCAACTCCTGGTAATGTAACATCGACCCATTCACTATAAAATAAGACTAACCCTAACGTAAACAGTTTTGTAAAAATGCTAAGAAAGCCTTGTTTATTGAGGATGATAAACGTGATTAAGGATAGTTATCGTGTGATTTCTCCAGAAAATGGTGTCCTTTCTGATTATACAAATCTTTGATTTGATAATATAGTATGTCTTGGGTAGTTCTATTGGACTTAAAAAAACGCTATACTGCAGGTACTGCACTTTTTGCATTTTGTAATAGGTTTGAGAGCAAATACCATAGATAAAAACATGGGTCCCATAATTTGTCTCACTTCTACTTATGTGCTAGGTGGCACAGGATATGGAAGTCACGACCCTATATTATGCCATCCACCAAAATATTTAAGTTAATAAGGCTTGTCTATGGCCTTTAACTGAACTAACCATTTTTTTTATCAGAAGGTCCTGTTATTGTAAGATATGAAGTCTATAAAGTACCATTTTAAGCTTCTTTCATTTGAAAGTAGATTTACCATCAGTGAATACATGAAGTGGTATTTCCCCCCCCCCCCCCCATACACACTACATCATAAGCAAATATGAAAACTCAAAAATAGTCAAGAGTATCTCACAAGTTATAGGAACATTCCTTTCATGGGCCCAGTAAGGTCCAGAAACGATTCCATTAATTCAGCTCCTCTTCTCTGTTCATTTTAAAATTTTATTTGATGTGACGAAGATACTGAATTTTCCACATTACTAGGTTTTTTCAGGCATATCAATAGATGTTAAATGATTGACATATACTTACTTAATCTTGTTTCTCTAAATGGTACGCTTAGATTATGACTTTATGACATTAACTTGGCCTAGAAAAAGCAAGGATTCAGGAATTACTGTAGAATAATAGGATAGTTACTGCATGATCTATTGGAAGAGACACTATCATGCTTCCTAATCTAATCGAAGTAACATCTTCAGTTAGAGACCCAATTATGTTTTATTTAGTTCAATTCAACAGGATTCCATTTGACCTTTTTGTACGATGTATTATTATTATTTTTACAAAGTCGTGGGACCAAAGACTTATTGAATACGTACGTAGATATCTCTACTTCTTTATATTCTCCGCCAATCTTTGCTTTTCCCGAAAACTGGCATATTCTACTGGAATAGTAAGGTAGTTCCTCGATCTCTTCTAAATTGACTCCAATTATTTCAGAAAGCGTCTTCCAATTTGTCTCTCATCATTCAATCAGATGTTAACTCCCATAAGGTCCTCTGTTCTGCTACTCTTTTTGGTGTTGTGCGTCCTTATTTCTAACCTCATCCATTTAAATTAAAATAATCGTTTGATGTACACCAAATTGCTTCTGTTTTCCCAGAGGCGGGAAGCAATGAATGTAAAAGGGTACTGCCAATTTGCAGTTAAATTACGATTTTGAATAGAACACTAGGATTCTTAGTAGAAAACGTGTGCGGTTCTTGTAAATCAAGTCTACCAGTCAAGCCATCTTGTTAAGGTTCCAACGTTTCCAAGTCACGTAAACGTCTAGAACTGCAACTCGAGAAAGAGACCGACTGACTCTAACTGATGGTAAATTACGTTCTGTCCAAGAACCGTCTCGTCTCGTCTCGTTGTAGTCGCTTTCGTATGAGTACATGTCTCACGTGATTCCGATAGTAGAAAAAAATCAGAAACCAGTAAACAATCGACTTAAAATTCCTGTCAACGGGAATTTCTCGTACTAAGGAAAGGCCACTGAACGTTCAAACCAGAATGTACACTTTCTTATCACGATTTTTGAAGACAAAAGGGCATAATCAAAATCCCCCTCTGTACTTTCTGTTTTGTTTTGCAACATATCTCTAACTAACTCTTTATATCTTTGAAGATGTCGTAAGCACCCTTTTTTTAAGGATTTTCAAAAACGTCCACTCTTTCAACACCCCCCTTATATCTAAGTTTGTACATCTACAGTATTTTCTTCATCTACATTAGATTCTAAATTTAATAAATATTAACCTGTAAAACTGCCTTAAAATCGTAATTTACCGGTTCATAACCTTCGCCATCGAGGGTTCCAAAAACAAAAAAAGATAATCAGCCCAAAGCCGTAAACGATTTAAAGGGTAGGTAGTGATGCGTATTCACGATTGTTTCGATAAACGACACACCATTTTCATAAATTCACCCCAATCGCGTTCTCATTCAGGCGCCTCTTTGTTGATCACATAACAAACGATCTACGCTACGTTTTATCCGTATAACTGACGGAAACATATCGGTGAGCCGGATCTTTTAATGGCCTGATAATGATAACAAAAAGCGGTATGTATATGTATATATATTTACGTACAACAAACTTGTTTCAGGTAAACACAAAAAAATTGAGTGGGTATATGTCGTCACAAACACATTCGATAAAAATGTAGTTGGGGTAGGAAAATTTGATGGACTTTTTAAAAGCCAAAACGAATTATTTCCTACACACTATTTAAAAATATACGGATTATATACAGAAAGAAACCGTATTTCCAACCCGAATTGTCAGTGACTTCACAAAAGTTGGCATCTAGAATGTGCTTTACATTTTTATGTAGATATAATAATATAAATTATAAACAATAATGTACTTACATAAACTTTGAAGTATTGGCTGGCTTGCTGGGCGGATCCCTAAAAAAAGAAATTCAGATTAATAACCTTTATTTAGTTTTTGGAACACAACCAGTGAAATTTTCTCATCATCGGCATAGCTACTAATATTATAATTATAAACTGCAGAACATTAAGAATATTTTTTTCTACATTGTAACAAACAAATGAATTTATTTTAGAGAACTAATTTATTTTCTGATTGCAATTTATCTACATACCTACTCTATTACGTACATGGTTTTATTAAACTGATACTGAATATGGTGCAATTCTCCAGTTGCACATTTATCAAATAATTCCGAGCTTAGCAGGCGACGTTCGCAAATCCGCATTTAATATAAAAGTTCTCGAAATCAGACCAAAAATATCGTCATCAACTTCATCATGTCTGTCGCCAATAAATTCCCGACCAAGTCCAGATGGTATAAGCTTTATGGGATATAGAAAAAGTTGCAGCTTTCGGACCCGGCAAGCAAACTGCGACATCAGAACTTTTCAAGTAGAACGAGCAGTGAACGCGCATAAAATGGACGAGGCCAAAAAATATTAGAAGTTTCCCGTATTAAACTTTTCTAATGGAACCCCCGAGAATTAAAACTTTTTGTTTTGGATTCTCAGAGGTAACGCCGGTGTAATTTTTACTAGCAAAGCGCGGTAATATTTTATGACTCCTTATTACAGTTGAGTACAGTCGTGGCGAAGAATTGCTTCATACATTGTTTGCCATTGTAATCAAACCGAAAATCTCTTCGTACATTTAAACCACAATGTATACATCTACGAGGAAATGTAGAAAATAATTAATTAAATGCTTCGTAGTAATTAAAATTCAAACCAAAAGAAGATACCGGGATGAACTTATTAAAATTGATGGAAATGCCAAAACGATCACTTTATTAAATGTAGATCTATGGAAAGCAAGCAGGAATTCAGGTAAAATTAATCTAAAATATATAATTTTAGGTCTGCTCCCTTCCTATATCCTCGAATTTAATTAAGGGCGGTTTAGCCTAGTCTTTAATATTTTGAAGTCGTTCGATTTCAAGGATTGCCAAACCTTTCGACTTTTTACGTTTTTGGTCAAACTTCTAGAAGATATGAAACAGAACCACCTTCAAACAATTAGCACTCCAAACGGAAAGATTGGAAGACACTGTGACTGTGTGTGTTTAACAGAGAATCCTTAAAGGATTTGGGCATTCGGAAGACATGCTAAAGTTTAATCAATGATTAACTCTATTAGTTTTGACAGGATATGCTGATTTGATTCCAGGAATGTCTTCCTTGTAACTTCTGTAAAGTAATACCTTCGACCTTTAAATATCTCTCCATCACCACCACCATCCACTAATCACTGCATTTCCTAAGAATACTGAATTGGGCCCCTTCCAACCCACCACTGATGGGAAACGCAAATTTAAAAGTAGTTGGGAAGAAAATTTCAAGCAATATCCAATCATATCCCGAAAATAAATTTTGATGGAGCTAATGACAGCACTATAAAATCCTTTTTGTGTACATATTGATGTAGATTCCACCATCTCCCACTCCAGTTTTCCTTTAGTTGGGTCAAATATTAGACCTTCACTGTTATAGAATACTGAATACTTGATTTTGCTAATCACCTCATCAATATAATATAATTAAATCCTGAATATTCAAACAAGGATTTATGCATAACGTTAGAACTAATTCGACCAAAATCGGCTTCTTAGCCAAAACGGAACTAAGTAAAGTTGAAGTAGTTCTATTCCGGCCAACTTATGACTCAATCGAGATGAATATTAGATAAAAGTTGTTTCTAACAATCAGATCATTAAACTTCACCGAAGTACTTTTGACCTATAGATTAGTTAAATGCTAACAATTCACACTTCAATTTTCGTTAGCTTACACACTTAATATATACATTCTAGAAACACGTTCCAGAACTTTGAAATCATTATATTCATAAGACTTCCATTACAATTGATGAGCAAAACCTGTTTTAAAACGAAGAAGTAAAAATTTAACAGCTGTTTCGTGCTTCATTTAATTTTGTTTTCGCTTTATTCGCAAAAATTGAATCCGTGTCTACAACTTTAAAATATCTAGGAAGTCATTATACTTTGACATCCCGTTATACGAGTACAAAACAATTTCAAATACTTCCACTAATAAAGACTTTTTCAAATAATCTGGAGGGTATTATCTAAAATAAATCCGTTCCAACTGTCTCAATTAACTCTCACACGTTACCTACGTTAATCGCGTTCTAATCTCCTAATTGCCTCCCATTTGCTACAACATGGCAAAAAATTTATCGTATCCAATCCCGTTGTTGCTATACGGCCGTGCGACCATGAGTAACTTTAATTAAATTTCATTACACTTCGACCTTCACAGCCAGTACGATACTTTCCCTTAGTTCCCGGCGTTTCCCAGCCATCAAGAGGCGACATCACACCTGCAAATATGTTACGTCAATCCAGCAACATATTATTGGGCACACCATAGGATTATCATTTCTCTCTTCTATCTTAGAATTTCACACACAATATAATTCTTGAGATATTTGGTGTGTTTCAAATTTTCTGGAATAGAATTTTTGCATGATTTCTCAAACATTCAAGGGACATGGACCAACAGGAATTTAAGCACATTTCACGACATCTCTCCTGTATCTTTTCATTCTTTGAACATTGCTGTAATTCCATCGTTATCACTTTTTATAAATTTGAACTATATCGATTCCTGAGCTGCTTAACCTTGTCATAGCTTTTTATGATTTCTGTAGACCATTTGAAGTTTAGACAAATGCTTCTATAGTAGGAAATATTCCACAGATGATCTTTGACTAAGTCTTCATCTTATATATCTCTCCCTAACAATCACCATTTACTCATACAGTGAGTGAGTTAGGCCTCCATATTGCATTTGGTTGATGTTGTGTCAGATGAAGGTACCAATAAAGATTTAAATGCCAAACTGGTGAGAATGGTACTGAATATCTAAAATTATTTAGAAACATTGTAATGGATTTATTTCGAAATTTTGACGTAACCTGGTGAAAAAATGGCCATTATCCTTGAATCATTCCAGATAAATAAATGGTTCCTTGAAGAGGCCCAGAATCAATTTTCGTCCGTACATTATCAGTATCGCCTCCTTCCATTTGAATCCAATTAAACGGTGCTAATATTTGAAACATAAATACGCCCTTCCCATATTTATCCTGACATGATCCAGTTCTTCTGAAGATGTAGGTGTCCATAATAAATTGCTTTCGCTTTCTACCGTTCCCGTGTTACGCCCCTGACATCCACGAATCCTTTCAATTTACATTAGAAAACGTTCTCACGATCTTAACCCACTTTCGTCGTCATGTCATCTTCCGATATTAATTGCTCTCAGTCTCGCATTTTCCCATCATCCATCGCCAACTCCGCATCATCGCGTCATTACACTAAACATTTTCAAGCCTTCCGCTCATCACTTATTATTATCGTAAGGTATTATTATTTGTGTCCGTACGGGAACTTTCAACTTTGACTACTCTCCTAATCGAAACGGAGTATGTCGACGACAATGAGAAACGATCCCGAGTAACACTGCGCCAGCAGGCACAGACAACTTGCAAAAAATTAAATTTGAAGTGATAAATTATATTCTTCACCTTAAAGTATTTTGGATACATCTAAATTATATCTAATCATAAACTACGTATATACGTTCAGTGATATAATGTGAAATTGACCCTTTGGAATTAATAATTCATGAAAACTATTTAAGGGAATGTTGGGGATAACCTCTAGCCTTAACCTATTTCCAAAGTTTCTTTTACTTTAACTATTATTACAGACTTTAGAATGCCGCAGTCGATAACCACGTATACTAGAAAAAACGACAAATCCTACTGTTTCTGTTTAAAAGTTCATCAAATAAGATAAAATGAAGTACAAATTGGAGCTGAAGGAAGAAGCAAGTCACCATATCTCCGATTTTTGTTTTTAAAATCTTAAAATTAAATTATTCAATACTAGTGATGCCTGCAACTTCGTCCGCGTGGAATAGTGACTTTCGGCAGCATTTAAAATTTTTTTCTTCTATATTTTTATTTTCTGGGCCGTAAGCCTTTTTGCCGACGTCATTACACAAAAACTTTCATTCCTTATTTTTGCCCCCTTGAGGGTAAAATTTTTACAAACTTTAAATGTCGTATTTATATCTAATCAGAAGCCTAAAAAATAAGTTTCAAGCCTCTAGCTTTATATCTACTTATCTATCTTTGTACCAAATTCTCATTTAAATCGGTTCAGTAGTTTGGGCGTGATTGCGTAACACACAGACAGACAGAGTTACTTTCGCATTTATAATATTATAGATTAATATAGTTTAATTATAGTTTAAAATAGTTTATATAGCTTAGTATTCAACTACTTTTATTGAGCCAAATAAACAAAACCTCTATAACTTTTTACACTTAATATTTTAATTTTCTGGGCTGTAAGCTTTTTGGACGACGCCATTACACAAAAACTTTCATCGGCTAATTTTATCCCCTTTAGAGTAAAATTTTTACAAACATTGAATGTCGTATTTATTTATATCTAATCAAAAGCCTAAAAAATCTTTAAAAATTACGGAATTTCCGCACAAACTTTCCTATTTCAACCCCTTACAACCTTTTTTTCGCATTAAAAAGTAGCCTTTGTGTTTTCTCAGGCTCTAGACTATCTCTGTACCAAATTTCATTTAAATCGGTTCAGTAAATTTTAGGCGAGATTGTGTAGCATACAGACAGAGTTACTTTCGCATTTATAATATTCCGAGAATTCATTTTCATCGATTTTTCCATGGGAATAAGATATTTTCGCGCAGTAAAACGTAACCTATGTGTTAATCCAGAGTGTCAGCTAACTCCATACCAAATTTTATTAAAATCGCTCCAGCCGTTTAGACATGAAGAAGTAACAAACATACACACTCACAAACTTTCGCCTTTATAATATTAGTGTGATTATCATCATCATTGGCAATTATCTGCTATATTAAAATAATATCGTTTATTATTTTCTGTTTGTTTTAAAGTAATGAAAATGTAGGTGATGCACATCTGACTTGGACGATTCTCCTCCTAAACTCCTTTCTATAACCATGTACGTAGTACGTACTGAACTTGCTAAAGCACAACTCTGCAAAATTTGTTAAAAGCTAAGAGGCGGAATCGGCCAAAAGTGCATACATCCCTTCATATACAAATGTAGGTACACAATACATACAGGGAACTGCGGATTGTGACCTGGCTTTGGTCCAACGCCTAATTTACAAGAAATATATTACTCCAAAATGTTATTCTCTACCACTCGCAGGGCAGTGGCGCTTTTTAAATTAAAATTTCAACCAACAAAAATCATAAATAAATATTGTATGTTGTAATGAATGCACAGTCATAAATTTTAATTAGATTTAACTTATACTTATAAATACTACTACAAAGAGCAAGAAATTTTTGACGGCTCTTTCGTATGGCTCGCTGTGTAAACGCCGCGAGCTATGGGTATAAAAATAAACGGGGTGCGTTTTTTTTTTTTAATATAAAAATTAAAATATAAATTTTTTTCTGTTCGTTGTATTCAAATATGGCTCATATTTTGAGTCATTCTAACTATCTAAAATATTTAAACAAAATATCCACATTCCTGTTTTATTTATTTTACACGCTTCTTGATTATAATTAAATTTACCGGGAAATAAAAATTCCAGAACCACTTGTAAGACGTACCTATTTACCCACCTAAATTCTGCTTATTAAAACTAGATTTAGAAAAAATCAAGTTTACCCTAGATAACTCGTGGTACACACCGAATGCCTAAATAAACATATGAACGTTAACAAATTTACTCATGCAATCAACATTATCGCTATGGCATGATATAAACTTTACACTTCGTATCTTATCAGACGCACTTGTACTGTGGGACATCATGACCCATCATGTGTACTTTACACGAGTTGAACCCGTCCAAATTACATCAGAAAGATAATATTTAAATTAATCCCTAAGGATTTTCATACACCAATTACTGTGTCATCTGTCAGGAGCCAATTTAGGAAGGCAAAGTCTGGGGACAAAGCAAAACTGTATGATTTTGAGGAAAGAACCAAAACAATTTTAAATACCTAACGCATTTACTTCAACCCGTCAGGAGATGGATTTATTTAAGCCCTTGGATTCAGGAGTTTCTTTATTTCTCCTGTTTTTCTTTTTTTAATTTTATAAATTATCCATATAATAATATCCACTGTTCTTGTCATTATTTTAGTCCCGGTGCCGCCATTGATCCAAAGGTCTCGAAAAAATTAGACATTTTATTACAAGATTCATTTCGCCCTCAAGTTGAATAAGTATATGTTATATCTCTTGTTCGTCCTATCTCGCGTCCTTCCATTACTCTTCACCGTTCGCTTTTTCTCCCCGCTGGTTATTTTTCACGTCCAACCTCTCGCATACATACTCGTCTCACTCCTCCAGCTGAGCACCTCCATCAAGTCAACTTATCGTCAAGTCAAATCCTTATCACCACTGTGACTGTAGTGCTGTGGTATCCAAACCTACTCTGGAATCTGGAACGGTAATCCGCCCCTGCGCTGCGTCTAATGCCGAAACGTTAAAAGCCCTGGCGACAGAACGTCAAGTGTGTTGGAATGAAAGCAACTTATATAATAACGTACATATATGTGGATATGTATAAAGTAGCAAACCACTTGGACACTTGACTTCTTTAGTATTTTCGGATACGACATTAAGCAGGCATGCGGTTGTTACGTCACTCAGTCACTCATATACTTGGAATATAATATTATTTAATAAGTAGGAACACGAACTAATAAGGCTTTCCTTCCTGTCCCAGCAAAATATTTAAATGAGTCTTTAAATACAGCCACATACCACACCAGCGAAGATTACCTAGTTGATTATTTTTTTTCTTATTTGGTAAACTTAGAGATCAAGGAGTAAAATTTTTCACAAGCGAATTAGAGCAAGAAAATTAATTAAAATAGCATTTTTTATATTTTTGAATCGAAACCACGAAGCCAAATTAGAGCCATTTAGATTTTGTAAGTTTAAATATTTCCAAATCTTGATATACTAATTATATATATATATATATACAAACTTTCCTATTTCAACCCCTTACAACCCTTTTTTCGCATTAAAAAGTAGCCTTTGTGTTTTCTCAGGCTCTAGACTATCTCTGTACCAAATTTCATTAAAATCGGTTCAGTAAATTTTAGGCGAGATTGTGTAGCATACAGAAAGAGTTACATTCGCATTTATAATATTCCGCGAATTCATTTTCATCGGATTTTCCTATGGGAATAAGATATTTTCGCGCAGTAAAACGTAGCCTATGTGTTAATCCAGGGTGTCAGCTAACTCCATACCAAATTTTATTAAAATCGCTCCAGCCGTTTAGACGTGAAGAAGTAACAAACATACACACTCAGAAACTTTCGCCTTTATAATATTAGTGTGATTATAAATTTTTTATTAAAGTTGATATTACTCTCTTTTTTATACTAAATTTAAAAAAAGGGTAGTTGTACATAAGAATTCAAGAAAAAAAAAAGATGGAAGAAAACACCACCACAAAGTTTAAACACATCCAAAAGGCCGAAAAATTTTATTTTCAATTAAAAATTCTGATTAAACCACAACATTATGAACACATAAGGTAGTAGCCTACATTATTTTATTTTATAATTCAATCGGTGGCTAATTCCAAAATGTTCTGTCATCAAATGAGATAGATGCACAAATTTCTATTACAAACCTACCTCATATACAAACACGGTAACTGTTGTACCGAACATAGGAATATTCTGTTACATACAATCACAACGGGCGCAATCATCTTTTGATAAATTGTGCATGGTATAGGGACACAAATAAAAAATGTTCGGTTTGTAAGTTACCAGACCTGTATACGTTAGAACCATTTACAGTTTACCGCATTATTATTTATTCCCCTAAAAAGTTATTTTTTAATGTGTCACATTATATACGATAAGCGACAGTACATTAGGTACATCCAGAATCAGTTTCGAGAGAGGAAGAAAGAAGGCAAAACGTTATTAGGAGTCGGTAATAATATAAATAAGCACTCGATGCACAACTGAGTGGTTAGCTGTGAATGTGAACCAATGTGAACAGTTTTCTAATAGACACCGGTAGTAAATGAGCTGCAGAAGCAAGACACAAATTTATGTACCCACTTATGTACACATACAATGTATATTCATACATACATGCACACGCATAGACAAACATACCTACTACAATCACAATACGGAAGGTGAGTGAGTAACGACTTCCTCTTTCTTCCTGTTAATCTTGAATGCTATTCGTTCGTACGTGTAGTTAATAATGTTAGTTAGTTAGTTAGTTGGTTGGTTGTAAAAGTAGCACTTACTACTGATGTGCACAGTCAGAGTGAAAGACAATAATATTATTATCTACAGTGAAGTGATCAGACGTACACGGTAATTTGGTTTTTATTTTTTCATGTTACAAGTTTATTAGTGTTGTGGTGTAGAACGTGACGATGATGAGGATGTGCCCTTTGATAGTTTGCGTGCAACGACACTCGAGCGTTTACGAGTACAACAGTTTGTTGTGTTCACCCAATTATGGTGAGTTTAGCAAACGTATTTTGGTCCTTCGAGCCGGATAAAACGTAAAATTTGCAACGTATCCGGCTCGGAAGACCGCACACATACATATTTGTTCTTTTGTTGCCACTGTTTTAAATTACTGCAGGCTAAAATTAATACACCAACGGTTTATTAGTACAAAAAGAATTATTGTGAACAAATAAATTAGCCCTTAAAAATATATAAAGATTTTAAAGTTTTCGAAACTGATAAATTATACAGTTGAACGAAAATAATATTAGCACAGTTTTGGATTGAGCCCAAACAGCTTAAATTATTTTCATTTAGACAAAAACTTATCACAAAGTGAGGGTTAATCTGACGAGTGAAAAAATAATTATCGTCAATGGATTTAGAGCACACAATTATTTAAAATACCCAACATGTTGTTATTTTTGTGTTTTTAGTTTGAATCTTATTTGATAAAAATTTGTTTTCCAAAAACCGAAGTCAAGAATATTGTGCCATTGACAACAAAACGACAAAAAGTAGAATGACGTAATCTAAAAAAATACATTTTAGTAGACCTGCTGCAACTGCAGCAAACAAATGATTAGATTGAAAGTAGGTGGATGATAAAAACACCTTTTTTATTTTTTCTAAGCTTTCTTATAATCGATAAAGCTACAATAACTTTTATTGCTTCTCTTGCGAGAAAGTATTTTAATTTCACTTTATATCATTGACAGTAATAACATCAGGGTGATGATCATGATGATAATAATAACAATAACAACAACAATAAAAAATAATAATACAAATTGAAAACACCTTTCTAGGCACTGTCTAATACGACTAATGTCACCTGAAAGCAACCGGTTGACAAATCGTTTCAGAATGCAAATAATAATAATAGTATCCATCTAATATTATAATGACATCCAACTTTCTTTCCTGGAATGCACCGAGCATATTATGTACTACAATGTAGCCTCATAAATAGATCGATCTCTTAAGTCTTAAGTAATCGACCAGTCAGCTCTGGTTCAATGAACCTTTTACAGAACATTAAAATGTAATATAATGTGTTTGTACAATTAAAAGAAAATCGTAACGATGTAACAACATAATTAGTGTTTCCAGAATCGAATATTAATACCAATTAATAATATAATTAGGTACTTTTCCGGTCAAAAAGAAATGCAGAAGACTAGAAAGAGGGAGGCATTATATTTTCTAAGGACATTAGTAAAATTTTCGTCACCTGACAATTCTTTTGAATGTACGTACCCCTGGGGGTAAAAACAGTCAGTTGAAACCCTACTTGGTGTTGAGGACACCCCCTCGAAGGGCACATTGGAATTATAGTAAATTTTCTTATTTGTTTAAAACATAGCAGTCACTCATGTATCACACCTTAATAAAAAATATTTTTTTTGTCAACTAATTCTACTGCATTCAATATGGTGGATGGTAACAGCCATGTTGTACTCTAAATCTCCACAAGCAGAATTTCTATAAATTGAATTGGAAAAAAATTAGTCCACTGCACAAAAAGATAAATCAGTTTATTTCTAATTGCAAGTCTGAAATGACTAGAGTGATTGTAGGCTAAAAATATTCAAAAGCTCACTCATAAGCAATCCAATAAATATACCATTATGGCATCAGAGATAAGCACTTTAAGTGGTTATTTTAAATTTATGAAGGCAGTGAACTTGTTTGATATCAAATCTAATAACAAGAGTAGAGTAAAGTAGCATCGCTTGACATATTTATCGTTCAATATTATAAATGTCGAAATATACTCGTCAGTAAAATTTACCTTGTATAAAATTAAGAAGGACTTAACAACTTCTAGGACTAACGGTGCATTTAGTTTAATTTTATACTTTGTAGGAATTTCTACATTAAACACTAAATAATAATGACCTAACTCCTAAAAGAATAAATCTATTTTAATAGAAGTGAATCAGAAAACATTTTAAATGAAACTATAAATATGTATATAGGTATGTATATCTAATTAGCAATAAATAATCTGGTTTAAAAAACCAATAACAATTTGTTGAGTAAATGTACAAGAAAAAATAAAGAAAAAGATATCGCATAATGAGACCTAGAACGATTGGTTGCAATTTCAAAAAAATCACAAAGTAAGTAAGCATGTAAGTAAAAACTAATCAGTACCTTTGCAAATCAAATTACAAAAGAAAAAAGTTGTTCTGCATAACAATAACCTTGATATTTTATATTTAGAAAATAATGAGAACAGTTGCCAAACCAGGAGTAAGTAATTATTATTCTCCACAAGTAATAATTATTCTCTATGGTAAAAGTAACCAATGCTTCTCAAAACATAATCTTGTAGTCTGTTATCCCAACATTCACATATTGCCAATACGTAGAGATTTCAAATAATTAAAGTTAAATGTTTGACTAAGCCAGTGCTTAGGGTTTAATTTATGTTCAACAAATACGTAATAATTTCGCGAAACTCCACATGCTGCAACATCCTAGTCTATAGGTACCAGAACTGGACAAAGCTGTAATATATTCAAAGTTTATGGAAGCGCTGTGATTCAAGCCCTTTCGGGGGCAAGTAGTTGAGGCTTTGCAAACAAAATAATTTATAAAAGTTTTAGTTTAGGTATCTACAAAAAAGGGCTTCAAGCTCTTTCAAAGTTATTGAAGCTCATAAAGAAATGAGGTGTGAAATAGTTTTTAAAAACCATTAAGGAACGTCTAAGCTCTTTGAATCTAATTCATGCCTTTATGATGTATTCGAAAACCTTTCACTAGTGCTTCAATTCTTTTGATGTACTTAAAGCTATTTTGGTTTATTTAATACACGGCTTTTTTTTACATGATCTACCACAGGACTTTCACATTGTATATTTATTACTAGCTATGCCCGCGACTTCGTCCGCGTGGAATAGTGACTTTCGGCAGCATTTAAAATTTTTTTCTTCTATATTTTTTTTTCTGGGCCGTAAACCTTTTTGCCGACGTCATTACAAAAAAACTTTTAGTCCTTATTTTTACTACCTTTAGGGTAAAATTTTTACAAACTTTAAATGTCGTATTTATATCTAATCAAAAGCCTACAAAATAAGTTTCAAGCCTCTAGCTTTATATCTACTTATCAATCTCTGTACCAATTTCTCATTTAAATCGGTACAGTAGTTTGGGCGTGATTGCGTAACACAGACAGACAGAGTTACTTTCGCATTTATAATATTACAGATTAATATAGTTTAATTATAGTTTAAAATAGTTTATATAGCTTAGTATTCAACTAATTTTATTGATCCAAATAAACAAAACCTCTATGACTTTTTACACTTAATATTTTAATTTTCTGGGCCGTAAGCTTTTTGGACGATGTCATTACACAAAAACATTCATCGGCTAATTTTATCCCCTTTAGAGTAAAATTTTACAAACATTATATCTAATAAAAGGCCTAAAAAATAAGTTCCAAACTTTTATCTTTAAAAATTACGGAATTTCCGCACACACTTTCCTATTTCAACCCCTTACAACCCTTTTTTCGCATTAAAAAGTAGCCTTTGTCCTTTCTTAGGCTGTAGACTATCTCTGTACCAAATTTTATTTAAATCGGTTCAGTATTTTAGGCGGGATTGTGTAGCATACAGACAGAGTTACTTTCGCATTTATAATATTCCGCGAATTCATTTTCATCGGTTTTCCATGGGAATAAGACATTTTCGCGCAGTAAAACTTAACCTATGTGTTAATCCAGAGTGTCAGCTAACTCCATACCAAATTTTATTAAAATCGCTCCAGCCGTTTAGGCGTGAAGATGTAACAAACATACACACTTACAAACTTTCACCTTTATAATATTAGTTTATAAGTGTGATATGATTATTTCTTTTTTCAATTTACTAGCAAGATTCGGTTGTAATTTGTAGTAATAAAAAATAAAAATGTAGTTAAATGTTTGCTCCTTAAGAAATATCTCAATATGTTTGAGTTATTTTGGTTTTACAAGGTTTTATTTTTGTCTATAGGCCTGTATGTTTAATCATTAGAATTCTGAGCATCCTTACAGAGAATAAAAACCAAAATTCCTAACGTTATTAGAACGCTGAATCATATGCAATGATAATGACATAAAAGTTCTGTATAACCGTAAACATAAATTCTGAACCATAAATTCAAATAAAACGAGACTGTATGAACGTTCATGATAAACTGCCTTGTTTATTCAAATTACATTCTAAAATTAAGTTAGAAAAAAATTTAGGTCAAGTGCAATTAAGTAATTTAGTGACTTCATAGAGTTTCTGAATCCAAACTTTTTTTATTTTGTTGGAATTTCTCAACGATTTAGAGCAATATTCAATATTAAAAAATATACCTATAAAAGTATTTTGTATTTTTACAAAAATATCTTCAAAAAGTGTCGAATATTCGCCCCTGTATTTCCAACACTAGTTATTGAAACTGATATTAAAAAACACTAACGAATGAGTATTTTAAGAAGGGGGTTTTTAATAATGAATTTAACACATGTGGATACCTAAGTACGTGCGTATACCATATTAACAAATGTGTAAGAGCTGATGAATATAGTAAAGAGGTAAAAAACCGGTTCTTTCTTCTTTAATTACGTTTCTTACAAGGCCAAGGAGTACAAGTACGTAAATAATCCGCTTGAAGAAATGCACAAATGTATATAAAATGCAACACTATGCAGATACAAGAAGACTCATGGCTGAAATGTTAATTAATGAGAATTGCATTTGCAAACTTGCTACACCAAAAAAATTGTTAATAATATAAAACAAATACCTCTCATAGGGGTACTTCGGAATCTCATGAACCTTGAAATACCATAGAATATATGTGGATAAAGGATTCCTCGTCTGTTAAAAATATGTTAGATCTCGTTAACGGGACAAAGATGCTATTTTTAGAACAGGAAAAAGAAAGGAATTTTAAAATCTAAAATTAACTTGGGAGTACCGTTTGATGGTGTACGTTTAATCAATTACAACTTAGCTGAGTCAAAGAATATTCTATGGTTTTTATAACTGTACGAAAATATCTTCTTTAACTATTTCAGGCTTATAAAAAAACTGTACTCTTCTAAGTTGAGCGATAAACGAGTCAAGTAGTAAAAAATACCTGACTTCAAAATGGGGGCAAGATGGATCCAGAAATACCTCATGAAAACTAAAATAAAAGGGAGATAAGCCACTAACCTAACCTAAAAAAATTCCTGATTAATTAAGAACTCTTTATGGAATAATTTTCATATAAAATTCTCACTGAGGCGAGAGACAAATACAAATTAAAAGAAAAAGACCTAACGTAATTAGTAGACGTCCCCTTATAGGTAGTTTTTCTTTAACTACTTATATATTATTATCTATATTATTAATAAATAAATTATTTATTTAAATGATTATTAAGCTCCTACCGATAATTCTTCCAAACAAGTCCAAAAAACAAATAATAGAACAATTAACCATTTTCACAGACTGTAAATAAAAATCCGCTGTGTCAGTAGGTCGATGGTTTTCCCAGTAAAACAATCATTATACTTTGCCATACTTCACCATAATTGGCTGAATTAATTTATGATAAAGAAAATAAATTAAGCACGCACATAAAAGGCATATACTTTTTACTAATTAGAGCCCACGATTTATGGGAGTGTTTCAAATGTAAACACCACACTTACATGCAAATATTGAGCTACAGATCTACATATTACTAGCAACAATGCCCGGCATTGCTCGGGTAAGAATATATCACACCATCACACGTCTGATGGAACATTCTAGAATATTGGCGAATTTAGAACTATCCAGAACATCCCATAATGATTCAAAACATTTTCTAACTTTTTTTAACATTCTGAAACATTCTTGAACATTACCAAATCATTCTAAAATGTTATAATAAAACATTCTTTTACTTCTTAGAACATATTTGAATTGCCTGTAACATTCTAAAAAAATCTGCTTCATTCTCATCCCCACTCCGGGCTGTTTGCTGGGTGAGTAGTAACATCAGTAGATGGCCTGGCGGGGATGACTAATCGATTGATATAAATTGATCAGTTATCGACCACTGAGAGTTGAAGATTATTACAGTACTAATATCGCTATTAAAAAATGGGGGTTGGTGGTAGAAGGATGAAAATTAAGGGTTATATGTATTATTTAATGCTACATTATAAAAAAATTAAAAGAAAATTGTCCAAAAAATTAAAAAGTTAGGGGTGGACAACCCTTATAACTTAGAGGTATGAAAAATAGATAGTAGCCGATTCTCAGACCTACTGAATATGCATATAAAATTTCATAAAAATCGGTGAAGCCGTTTCGGAGGAATATGGTACTTACATTGTGACACGAGAATTTTATTTATTAGATAAATCTCCTAAACCGATTCATATAATTATGCATATTACCTATAAGCACCAACGATTCGTGCTCTTTTTTATCGTTTGTATGTCTTTTTTACCATTTATATTAAAATACCTATCTCTGAGTTTAGAATTAATATTTATGTAGGCTATTTTAGTGCTACGCCACTGAGTAAAAATATCTGGTCACTGGGAAATTTTATTTAAATGTGGCTCTTGAAACTTGTGGTCATCATTCTTCAATGTGTCCACTTATGTTCCAAATTCTGACCCGAGTGGGCGGGCAAACTTGGCTATGTCTTTGTTTATGTTATTATGTATTTTCAAATTAACAAAACTGCACAACTACAAATAGCGTTGACAAACAGGACAAGTTTAAGCAGGTCGCAAACAAAACAATTTTTACTTAATTACTCAAAATTTGATACAGAGTGTGCACTCAAAATCCTGTACCTAATATAAATCAGAAGTTTTTGTATACTTGTCCCATGGATGTAGTACAATTCGTACGGCATTATAAATTATTATTACTATACCATAATATAAGTTAACAAGGTAATAGACTAAAACCATGTATTTTTTATGATGATAAGACTTAGGCTCTCACGGCCGGCGTTATCAGAAGTAAACCGCAGGGATGGACATTACGCCCACACTACGTTCCCTGAGGATGCCAACCACAGTTGTTGGCGAAACGTCGGATAGGAAACTTCTTCGGTGTTCTCACCGAAGGAGAAACAATTTTAGACCACGGCCAACAAGCTCGGATATCATAATTTCTTCTATTATTCATGACTCTACTGCATACCTCGGAAAAATCGTCAGGTACGGATTAAATCATAAACGAAACTATTTTAAACTAACTTAACTAAAGACAACACTTTTTTACTTTTTTATTTGTGGTATTTGGATTCCAATGTTTCTCTAAAAGAAGAAAACCTCACTCAAGCAATTAGGACCCTTGGACTCTCACCCCCCAATTTTTTTTTTTAATTAAAGTTTTCTCGAAACCCCTGTTCTGTTGAAAGGACAAGGACGAGTCCAAATCCTTTTCTTTTCTGGCCCTTAACCGTTTGCCAATTGTTCTTGGAGGTAAAAGCCGAACACGAATTCGCAGTATTGTACGTCTTACAAATACACATCTATGTATGGAACGCATATATACATATACATACAAGTGAATATAGCACCACTTGTAATAAACTTGCAAAGTAGTGCCAAGTAAGTAAGTGGGTTCAGTCCAAATTGGAACGGAACGCGGAGTGGGCTATTCAAGGGAATTAGTTTTCCGCGCACGTGCCCCGATTTCATAGCAGACATCGAGCACACTTTAGATCTGATGACATTTTCTCCATCCGCTTAATAATTTACTGTCTACATAACGACCCGCCGTCTTCTATTCGTTTGTGATTGTGAACTGTAAAAAATAAAATGACCAACAGTAGATACATCTCCCAAAAATTCTACCACGATTTCAACAACTACCATCAGTGACTTAGGTAAATTGTTTATTTCACTTACTTATTTTCATATTATTCTTGGTACCTACATGAAAAGAAGCAGCCAAGGGCCTGCCACACACTTAACTTAACAATTTTATTCTGGAGTTATTACCGGTGTAAACCGAGTCAAAGGGAGCCGCCGTCTACACATGGTGCGTAAGCGAGAGTCCCTGGCGTCGCCCCTGGACTAATAAAACATTTCAAAGAAAGCATGTCACATTCCAGAAGTGAAAAGGGCATACAAACCCTCTAGAAGTGTAAGATAAAATTTTCACAATCATATACATCTCCTGTGATAAAAACATTATTGGTTTTACAATTCAACAATCTAAAAAGTAACAGAGCCTCATGGCCTTAGACCTTGGCGTGCGCAGAGACATGACTCTGCCAACTGGTAACTAAATACAGGAGCCAAAGCTCCGCCTCTCCCGGATGCTGCGCATTAACGATTCGTGATATTTTGATATATCTCTTCGATGTATTGTTTCCGAAACCAAATATGTTATTACGACTAATACAAACGCAAAGTCGATCTGGAAATTGTTATATCTTCATTACTTACCCCTTACATGCCTATACTCTCGTAAATAGCCTATGTCATAATCTTGTGACTCAAACATCCTTAAAAAAAATATTTTGCATGAAATGTTTTCATATTTAAATAGATAATGTGGATATTCTTCTAAATCGAACGCGCCCACAAAACAGGAAAATGTCAGAAGATCCCAAAAGGAAACGTCCGCCCACCTATAATCAATCATTGAAACCATTCTTGCGAAAACGGATTCGGGGCATCGGAAAGCGTAGAACGTTTCAAAAGCTTCTGGTAGTCTGTTACATAATAGTGAACACACCTCAGTGGATGCTGTATATTGTGATCGTCGGCTGAGAATAAACTGGTCCATTTTTTTTTACAGGAACTCGTACTTCCTACATTTACATTACTCCTCCCTCGTGGGAGAAAATAAAATCCATTTTGACAACCACAAAAAGATAATGGACCAAATCGAGCACTTGATGTAGAAATTAGTCTCTACAGATGGCACTCACTGTACAGTTTGTGGCTGATTACTAAACTTCTACTGGTCGATATTCAAACACCTTCAAAATTGCTACCCAGCTTTGACTGAATAGATTCTGTTCATGAACTTGTTAATCAATTTAAGACCTCGATTGATTATGCTGATAATTAAGGGGACGAAATGTATATCTGTTCTTTACAAGTTTGTTGTAATTGGGGACGAATGTCTCTTTTAGTTTTAGTAAATTAATTTTCAGTTCCCTAACAATATCTTCTGAGTTTCCTAATCCAATTTTCCGATATTTTTGTCAGCTTGATGAAGTGCACTGTTCCAACTAAACTGCATCAGTGTATAGAAGAAGATCGGTTGAGCTAAGAAGTTCACAATGCAACTCGACCTAAGTTTCTAACGCGCAATTTTTACCAACGTTTCAAATAACCTGATCAAAAGAATTCACAGCAACATAATCTCAATTGTCGGAAAAATATTTGAAAGGTACTTTTCCCAATAGGGGTGTATATATTTAGACCTCCCTGATTGGTCTTTAACTCAGTTTAATTTGTCTTTAAGTCTCAAAGATTCTATTTTCCATTCCTTTTTTGGAGCTTCTAATTTTGATCATCTGCCATCGTTGAAATTGTTCATCATAATATAAATAACCAAAATCTTTTTTTTTTTCAGAACAGACGCTTAAACACACCCCCGTCAGCGCTGCCTCAGATTTCAGTCGTAACCCCCGCGGGGGCTTCCATCACCCCCAATCATCCACAACCGACGATTCCGAGTCCTCGGATCAGTTCCAGAACGAAGACGTTGATGACAAAGAGCTGCGTCTTCGCGACGAGGAAGAAGGCGAAGATAGAGACGTCGGTTCCAAGAGCGAGGTGCGCCAGGAACGGCTTCTTCAGCGCCATGATCCCCCGGAGAACAACAGCAGTCGCGTCGACGAAGTCCAGTCGCGCATGGGGGCCAACGTAAGCCGTCACTCGGCCAAAGGGCTCCACGGACGCCGCACTCAGTCCTCGGGCAGCATCTGCGGCGGAGGCAAAGGGCGACGTGCGTCCGACGAGAAGGGCGGCAGCAAAGGGGTATGCGGAAGCTTGCCCAGCTACCTTGAGGACCAGGAGACTTCGTCGCGAAACGCTGCCTCTTACAACAACAACCAACACCGTAGGCAGAGTAGTTATGGAAAAACTGACAATGTAAGTTTATTTGCCTTTGTTGTTATCAAGCCCAACTACGATTATGTCATATTGAGATTTTTCTAGTCTTAGCGCTGTGTCTTGAAACACTTTACTTTAGTTCTTAATTCGCTCCCTAGATTGCGATAGTCTTTGTTTTAAGAGCCAGGTGCCAGAAGAACCTTTAAAGCTTGATTTTCTTCACAGAGTCAGATATGTTTCTACCCCTCCTCTTCACTAACAATTTCACGAAGTCACAGTTTTGGTTTCTTTTCAATTTACATTATAACATCCTTCGAATATTTTCTTATTAATTTCTGGAAGGGAGAGGCCAAATTTTTTACGTTTCAAAAATATCATTGGCTCATATTCCGTATAGAATTTGTTAAAACAGAACTTTCCGGAAATATAAAGCAGTTTTTCACACAATATAAATAGAATTACCCCAGCAGCTTTCTTCGCATCATCTAAATTGATTTCATTTATTTACGTCTAGAGTATTAGAGTATTTTTTTATGGGGATGACAAGTGGCTATTATTAACTGACAAAGGTCGGACTTTAACGTCCTATAAATTGAAATTTTCTTTCTCATAAAAATATACATATTCATGATCTATGCATTTTTATTAGCGCCCTTTCATTCTGAATTGAAACAACATAATATAAAAAGTTGAGATTATCCCACAATAATTGGGGTGCAAAATTTGCATTTCAACCCAGAAAAGTTGTTAAGAAGTAGAAAAGGTACAAAACCAAAATTAAAACAAAAAACGTTAACAATGAGTTTCAACTAAGCAATTTATTAATAACATCGGATATGAGTTTCGATTTTGAACTTAATTCCCAACTGACTTAAACATCAATAACTTATATAAATGACGAGGCCCTACTGTCAAACTGTAATCATTAAATCATTTATTAGAGAAACCTGTAATCCCGGGGCACCTTTGTTCCACTGAAAATAAGTAGTTTTAGGCACATAAACTGATAAAGGGAAAGTTGTACAAGTAATCTAGAAAATGTTCCTGTTAGCAGTAAAAGCATAATTTCTCCCATCCTTTCACATTGTAATACACCCTAATAAAGAAACTTTTTCATAGAAATGTAAAGAAACAGCAGGGTCCTACCTGCGAGCGTTCCCGTATGTTTTACGGATTTATTGTGAGACGTAAGAGTACTATATGTATGTACTTACACAAGTAGATTTTTATCCTTGGGGTGAGAAGAATGTTAAATGTTAAATTGGCCGTATCCCGGGGATAATAAAATACCAAGCAAAGAGAAGAGGCTCGTGAGAATTTCAAAACGAATGAAAGAGAGAGAAAGGGGATCTCTGAAACGGCCCCAAAAACTTGGAAACTTATTCGTCGCAATGAAGATACAGGGGGAGAAGGAGAGGAAGGACGTAAAGGAAAAAGAAAAGAAAATAGCTGCAAACCAATATAAATAATTCATTCGAAAACTTCTGAAGAACTCGCTCGGTGCACTTTAATGAGTACGGGGATTCGAGGAGAGAACGATTTATAAAAAAAAAAAAATAAAAGGAGATGAAGGGAGAAATAAAAACGTTAAGAACGATGGAATAACGGATGTCGGGAGCCACTAACCACTTTATTAAAAATTACGTGGACTGAGTGCCACCGTTGATATTAATTTAAAGTTTTCTTCTGCTAACAATGTACTTATCGCAGGAAAATTAGCGTTTTAAAGGCGGGTGCAATCACGTTTATAATTCGTTTGGTTATCATAATCCAATTTATTACACAAAAGATCCACACGAAACGGTTTAATTTATTGCTCGATGTCTGAAGATAAGAATGTATGTGTAGTTAACTGTGCCCTTTTATCTTACTAGGTTACAACAAAGTGTAAGTGAACACTAGAAGAATAAGCATCTCATGAATTTAACATTGTTGATCTGGGCTCATTTATTCTAATTTATAGGTTGTTTTCTGTTAGTTAATTTTATTAACGAAAATTCCTAAAAAAACGACAGACCTATCCACACCGAAATATTTTTCAAGGAATATAAAAACATAAAAATGGCGTCGTAAAGTAAAAAATTGGGAGAATTACTCATGCTCATCACATCACACCAGTTTTCACTTTGGAAGGCGGATAGCGCGCACATGACTAGCCATTGCAATAAATTCCCGCAATTTATAATAGTGAAAAATCTGCTATTTAAGAGAGAGAAATGTAATTTGTTAAAACTACCTCATAAATTTTCAGTTTCAAGTGAAACTGTACTACCTAGACATGCGAGTTTTAACTTCACCCCTGTGATAAAACGGTAGCGTCTTTCTTTACATTCATTACATCCAGTCAAAATAACGAATATTGAGCTATAATAATAGGTGTGTCCTTAAAATCACAAATTAAGTTATCAAATGCTATGTTCTGTAACAAACAAGGTTGCAACTTTTTGTTGAATCAGAATATAAACGTCTTGCATCACGCACTTAACTGAGGAAAAAGGGTGAGCATCACGCGTCATCTCGCCACGCTATTTTTAAATTTTCTGTTCTCCCTCATTCTACGATACGCTCTATTCGCGTTTCTTTCTAAAAACAGACGCACTCAAAGCAGCATTCACACAAGTAAGTAACTGAAAGTTTCATGCGCTCATTTAGTGAAATATATCCACAATACTTGGACAAAACAATTGTAAAATTATTGTTTCTGCTAAACATCCTCAAGTCTTCCTATTTCTATAAAATATTTTCGTAAATATTTATTTCGTACTTACTTCCCGTTTATATAATTGAAATAATTATTGCCATTAATAAATATCATTTTCCCATGTGTGATTAAGGCAAACATGCAAATATTTTTCTGTCCAATTATTCATACCTATATACGTTTATTTATCTGCGTATAAATCAATAGAGATCTCTCTCCCCTTCGCCTCCAGTCACCCAATTATCCCACCTACGCCTATGTTCCGAACCGTTGCACCGAGTCCTCATTAACGTTAGCCCCCTGGCATTTCAATAATCGAAATACGAACATACGTGCATGTAATTCGTTGACGTACTATTTTTTTTTTTTTAATAATTGCAGAGCAGAGCGCTGCCGCTGGGGGAAGCCGCCCCGTTACATTGGAAATTCTCCGACACCCAAACGAACCTCTGTGACCAGGGTTACGGATCAGAGAGGTCACCCGAGGAAGAACAGCCACCATCGTTATTGTTGGACAACCAAAACGCGGACGGTTACGACCAATGCCATCGACATCTAGATCCTTACTCCTGTTATCCTTTTATAACGCCAGGTGAGTAAAAAATGTCTTGATAAAAACCCACAAAAAACAATTAAATAAAATAATTTTTTGTCCATCTTGGCTTTGACTACATAGATAAACTATTACTTCATTTATCCAATTGAATTGAATTCCTAAAATCCATATACAGATAAAGTAAAACTTTGACCTACCATTAAGTACAATTGTAAATATGTGAATGAGACCTCAGTCGACTGCTGCAAATCAATCCCAACAATCTCTACGTTCACGTACGTACGTTTGTATGTAGACCAACTGATAAGAGCGTCGGTCGCAATTGGTGCTACCAGAAGTCAATTTACGGTTACGATTAGGAATAATCTATTAATTTATACGGTCATCTATAGTACGTGCACATTTATCTACGTCACGTCAAAACGTGTAACTCCTATTTGAAACACGAACACAAGTGGAACTACCACTGGCACTGGTTTGTCGATTTCCAAATACATATAATGAAATCATTAACGCCGTATTATCATTTTATGTGATTACATTTAGAAACCGTCTAATCGCCATATTTCCGTAACTGATTACATTAAAGGGGAAAGAAGATAATGGAACGGCTCTAAACGGATTGACTATTAATTATTACAACACAATAGCGCATACAATGCATTGTAACACTTTTGCAAAGAAACTTCAATTGTTATTTACGAAATTCCGATACAATTTTAATTGTGTAATAAATACCTATTTCAATGTTTAAGTTTCAGAAAGACTACTCTACTTATTACCATTAATTATAAAGTAAATAATTTTATTTATTTATTCCTTTGGTTCATTTGATTTGAAAATTCAAGGGGCGCAATTGCACACTTGCTCTTTTAGACATCCGCCATTGAGCATAACCAGTGGCGGATTTACACATTTGCCGCCCGTAGGCTATTCAAAATTTGTCACCCCTACTGACACCTGCAATTCTATACCCTAATTCACAATCAATTT
Source organism: Agrilus mali (assembly GCA_029378335.1). Classification (NCBI taxonomy): domain Eukaryota; kingdom Metazoa; phylum Arthropoda; class Insecta; order Coleoptera; family Buprestidae; genus Agrilus; species Agrilus mali. Next base: position 7,162,463 of record CM055663.1, on the reverse strand, counting down.
TTTGTCAATGATATTGCAACTTTATGATTGTATGTATTATATTTTTGTAAGACTAATCAACAAATATTGATACGAATTCATTAGGATTAAAAATGTAAGAATGTTAAGAAGAACTTTCGTTGAATGGATATTTACAGCTTTTATTCATTACAATATTATCATTATTGTTTTTTCTTAATTATCATCACTCTAAGAAATGTAGAATATTTATGAAATTCTGTGCAACAATATGCATTTTTTTTACGTGTAAATTTATTAAATTTTTATTCTACACTCAAACAGGTTGTTAATAATATCATCAGAAATATCAATAGAAAAGTATTCATTTTCCACATATATATCTATATAATATTTGTTATTGTTATTTTTAAGCAATTTTTTTCGGATCCCATTTCTCTTCGAATAGATATATTTAAGTGGTGAAACATATTACACATTAATTGAATAGTGTGGGTGAACCTAAATAAAAAATTATGGCAGTAATTAAATTACAAAATAGGTAAACATACTAAATTTAAAATGTAATACTTAAACGCTATTGGAATATTTTAAAAATTCAAAATCACAATAGTATCTATATTTTATAAATAAGCGTTTAGTAATTTTTCATATACAGACGTTAGTGTATTCAGTATACTGTATAGCACTAAAATATTGTAATTTTTGTTGATTTTTTGAGCCTCGTTTTTTTCCGTGTACCCATAAGGTTCTGTAAGAAAAAAATTTTTTGAACAAAGTTTACCGCCCCCTAAAATCTGCCGCCCTAGGCTTAAGTCTATTCAGCCTGCTGGTAAATCCGCCACTGAGCATAACTATAGGTAGCGAATAAAGGCTGAAACATTTGCCATATAAGCACAATTGATCTTGATCCAGTAGTCTTAAAATCCATGTACTATTTTTCAAAACAAAAATTTATATATACAAAGTCTAAAAAGACAACATCTCCTTCAACATACCCAGAGATTTACAGTTGATAGAACCTAACAATAAGGAATACATCCTACAAAGAGAAACAAATGAACGAGTGCTCGGTTGAAAAATGTCAGGGCATGTTACGTACCTACAAGTAGAACCCGAAGAAATTGCAGTTTACGAACGATTTTCTGATCCGACAAGTGGGCTTACGAACAATAGAACAAAAGAAAACTCTGACAATATTGTTAAAATTTATGACAAGAGTTCTAAAGGCAAATCTGCCTGTATTCAAGTAAAAAGAATTATTCGTTCAATAAAAGCTCCGATTTAAATTAGCAATTATGTACTACTATACAGAGTGTTCTATAAAAAGTGGTAATTGATTAAACTTACTCTAGAATGTAGGAATGCAGTTAGTTGGTACCTCTGAAGTGTGTAAATTTGAAAACTGTTAACTGTTTGGGTCAACTTTGACCCCCTTTTGAGAAATAATTAACTATGTCATCCAAAAAAACAAGTCCCCTTGGACCCCCTATATTCATATCTGTAATAATTTTCTTCTGGATATTTCCATGTTTATAACCCTCAAAATGTCCCTGGATTTAAACAACGTCTAAACTGTCTAAATAGTTCCACAGATCCTGACACCAACAAAAAAGTTAATTTGTGGTCCGTATAAATAATTAACGATAGTTCCAAAGATCAGATTATCGAAATTACGGTTTGGCATTTATAATCCTAGCAGTTAAAAAGATAATCAGGCCTATTCTGTAACTCCAAATCGAATAGAGATGCTTGAAATCGAATAGAAGTGGTGGGGTAGAATAGAAATTGTACGGAATCGGTATTCTGTAACTCCTCGAATCGAAATGTAAAGTCGACCATCGAAATATGACATTTCGACTGCATGGAAGCTGTCGAAATCGTTATTTCGATGGTAGAAAGCTCTTCGCACATGCGCCTACTGCTTAAAGTGGTTCTCAAGGCAGTGTGAATTTCTCTACCTGCTAAGGGTTTCACTGGATATCTGGTTTACCCTTGGGTACGTCACTCTCAATTCTCGGTATTCAACACAAATTTGCTTTATTAGTTCGGTTAGGTTAAAATAACCAACTGTCAGATGGTTACTAAGGCCCATATTCGCATGAAAAATGCAGTGTTGCCGCGTTTTTCTCCTAACGTCTTGTAGAAATCATAAATTTCGATTGTCGCGTCGTCTACTTTAGTTACAGAATACCAAAAATCGACGTTGAAAGACGCAGTAGAAGTGGGTACATTACGATCTCTCCACATCTCGATTCGATGCCTACATTTCTATTGAGTTACAGAATAGGCCTGAATGTCGGCAAAAACTGAACTTTACCCGAAAGTGACTAAATTAATACGACCAACATTCAACTCCCCCTTTCCCTCCACCTCCCGGCTATTTCATAAGCAAGCTAATATTAATTCTCGATGTTGGGAAAACATATCTGTTCCATTTAATATCCCGGATACATACTTTAGAAGTTTCGAGTTCGCCAGCATAAAAGCCCGCGGGGACTTCTAACATTTTAAGCTCGTTCGAATTGGAAAAGACAAGGACGCTTATGAGAATGCAAACGAACGAAAACCATTGTCGCCATAGTTGAATAACTGAGTACACAAAGGAACGGATGGACGACGGTAGACAAAAGGGTCGAAACGGGGAGAGAAGAGCGATGCGGCGACGATTTAAACTTGACGCTCCGTCTCTTTCTATGTAGGCTCTCCTTTAGTTGACCGAGCACTTTTTTCCATTTCATCCGCCCGAAGGACGAGCACAGTGGTGACGGAATGTTGGATGTTAATTTCATTTTTCAACCTTTTGCCCCATCCCGTCACGTCCCCATTCGTTTTTCATGTTGGAGGGAATAAAAAGGGAAAAGAAACGTGACCCAAATTACACTACTAGTCTTTCACGCGAACATCATAAGGGAGAGCGAGATGGAGAAAGAGAAGGAATGGTATTCTTGATAACTGGACCGCTCCGGAATTCACAAAGGTTCTTTTAGAATTACATTGGAATTCTCAGAGGAAAATATGTTACGTAGGTGGTAATTGTTTTTTGTTTTTTTTTTGGTTTTGTCTTTCAAAAAAAGTTACCTCGACTTTACCAGAAAGGCTCAAACTGAGATTAAAGGACCTCCCTAAAGAATACGAGAACCGCAAAGATACACGATAATTTCTCTGAATACACCGAGAAAATAATAAATGTATCTGTGTGTACTTAAATAGGTTAGGTGTGAAAATGATTGATACTGAAATATATTTTATATAAGTACATATAAAAATAAGAATTATGAAAAAAAGTGAATTGCAGAAAAGTAAATATCTTTGAAAAACCAATAGAAGATATCAGTATTATCAATTACAAAGATGAGCACAGCATAAATGAAGCAAACAAAAAAATTGATGACCACAGAAAATTGAATTGAAGGGTCATGCTGTCTACTGCTGATGTTTCGTGTCTTCAATCGCATTGAATATCTTAAATCAATCACCACCGTCAGAAAAGCTCTAAGAGTGTCTTTATTGAGGATGAACATCCAAAGTTTCTAGTTGGATGGTTGATTCTTCAGTTTGGTCTGTTTGTCGAATGATTTCCAGGCTGGTTTCCACGTTGTCGGTTTACTTGTCTTGACATGAACATCCAACGTTACTGGTTGGATAGATAAATGTTTTATATTTGTTTTTGTTCATCATATTGAGAAGAAGTCTTGGAACATCCTCATCAAGGATGAAGCTCCGATAATTAATTTATAATTGGATGATAATGTTTAAATGTTCCTTATTCATTAATTTCTGAAAACTTCTGAGAATATCCTTGTCAAGGATGCACGTCCAAAGTTTCTGGTTGGATAGATGATAAAAAGTAAATGTTTCTTATTTGTTTTTGTTCATCAATATGAGAAGAAGTCTTGGAACATCCTCATCAAGGATGAAGCTCCAATAATTTATAATTGGATGATAATGTTTAAATCTTCCTTATTCATTAATTTCTGAAAACTTCTGAGAATATCCTTGTCAAGGATGCACGTCCAAAGTTTCTGGTTGGATAGATGATAAAAAGTAAATGTTTCTTATTTGTTTTTGTTCATCAATATGAGAAGAAGTCTTGGAATATCCTCATCTAGGATGAAGCTCCAATAATTTATAATTGGATGATAATGTTTAAATGTTCCTTATTCATTAATTTCTGAAAACTTCTGAGAATATCCTTGTCAAGGATGCACGTCCAAAGTTTCTGGTTGGATAGATGATAAAAAGTAAATGTCTTTTATTTGTTTTTGTTCATCAATATGAGAAGAAGTCTTGGAATATCCTCATCTAGGATGGAACCCCGATAATTTCTAATTGAATGATAATGTTTAATTGTTCCTTATTCATTAATTTCTGAAAACTTCTGAGAATATCCTTGTCAAGGATGCACGTCCAAAGTTTCTGGTTGGATAGATGATAAAAAGTAAATGTCTTTTATTTGTTTTTGTTCATCAATATGAGAAGAAGTCTTGGAATATCCTCATCTAGGATGGAACCCCGATAATTTCTAATTGAATGATAATGTTTAATTGTTCCTTATTCATTAATTTCTGAAAACTTCTGAGAATATCCTTGTCAAGGATGCACGTCCAAAGTTTCTGGTTGGATAGATGATAAAAAGTAAATGTCTTTTATTTGTTTTTGTTCATCAATATGAGAAGAAGTCTTGGAATATCCTCATCTAGGATGGAACCCCGATAATTTCTAATTGAATGATAATGTTTAAATTGTTCCTTATTCATTAATTTCTGAAAACTTCTGAGAATATCCTTGTCAAGGATGCACGTCCAAAGTTTCTGGTTGGATAGATGATAAAAAGTAAATGTCTTTTATTTGTTTTTGTTCATCAATATGAGAAGAAGTCTTGGAATATCCTCATCTAGGATGGAACCCCGATAATTTCTAATTGAATGATAATGTTTAATTGTTCCTTATTCATTAATTTCTGAAAACTTCTGAGAATATCCTTGTCAAGGATGCACGTCCAAAGTTTCTGGTTGGATAGATGATAAAAAGTAAATGTCTTTTATTTGTTTTTGTTCATCAATATGAGAAGAAGTCTTGGAATATCCTCATCTAGGATGGAACCCCGATAATTTCTAATTGAATGATAATGTTTAATTGTTCCTTATTCATTAATTTCTGAAAACTTCTGAGAATATCCTTGTCAAGGATGCACGTCCAAAGTTTCTGGTTGGATAGATGATAAAAAGTAAATGTCTTTTATTTGTTTTTGTTCATCAATATGAGAAGAAGTCTTGGAATATCCTCATTTAGGATGGAACCCCGATAATTTCTAATTGAATGATAATGTTTAAATGTTCCTTATTCATTAATTTCTGAAAACTTCTGAGAATATCCTTGTCAAGGATGCACGTCCAAAGTTTCTGGTTGGATAGATGATAAAAAGTAAATGTCTTTTATTTGTTTTTGTTCATCAATATGAGAAGAAGTCTTGGAACATCCTCATCAAGGATGAAGCTCCGATAATTTATAATTGGATGATAATGTTTAAATGTTCCTTATTCATTAATTTCTGAAAACTTCTGAGAATATCCTTGTCAAGGATGCACGTCCAAAGTTTCTGGTTGGATAGATGATAAAAAGTAAATGTCTTTTATTTGTTTTTGTTCATCAATATGAGAAGAAGTCTTGGAATATCCTCATCTAGGATGGAACCCCGATAATTTCTAATTGAATGATAATGTTTAAATGTTCCTTATTCATTAATTTCTGAAAACTTCTGAGAATATCCTTGTCAAGGATGCACGTCCAAAGTTTCTGGTTGGATAGATGATAAAAAGTAAATGTCTTTTATTTGTTTTTGTTCATCAATATGAGAAGAAGTCTTGGAATATCCTCATTTAGGATGGAACCCCGATAATTTCTAATTGAATGATAATGTTTAAATGTTCCTTATTCATTAATTTCTGAAAACTTCTGAGAATATCCTTGTCAAGGATGCACGTCCAAAGTTTCTGGTTGGATAGATGATAAAAAGTAAATGTCTTTTATTTGTTTTTGTTCATCAATATGAGAAGAAGTCTTGGAACATCCTCATCAAGGATGAAGCTCCGATAATTTATAATTGGATGATAATGTTTAAATGTTCCTTATTCATTAATTTCTGAAAACTTCTGAGAATATCCTTGTCAAGGATGCACGTCCAAAGTTTCTGGTTGGATAGATGATAAAAAGTAAATGTCTTTTATTTGTTTTTGTTCATCAATATGAGAAGAAGTCTTGGAACATCCTCATCAAGGATGAAGCTCCGATAATTTATAATTGGATGATAATGTTTAAATGTTCCTTATTCATTAATTTCTGAAAACTTCTGAGAATATCCTTGTCAAGGATGCACGTCCAAAGTTTCTGGTTGGATAGATGATAAAAAGTAAATGTCTTTTATTTGTTTTTGTTCATCAATATGAGAAGAAGTCTTGGAATATCCTCATTTAGGATGGAACCCCGATAATTTCTAATTGAATGATAATGTTTAAATGTTCCTTATTCATTAATTTCTGAAAACTTCTGAGAATATCCTTGTCAAGGATGCACGTCCAAAGTTTCTGGTTGGATAGATGATAAAAAGTAAATGTCTTTTATTTGTTTTTGTTCATCAATATGAGAAGAAGTCTTGGAATATCCTCATCTAAGATGGAACCCCGATAATTTCTAATTGGATGATAATGTTTAATTGTTCCTTATTCATCAATTTTTGAAGGCTTCTGAGAATATTTTCGTTTTTTTGCTTAGAGTTCTGAGAATGTACCTATCCTGGGTGAAACGTTCATAGTCACTTATATTATGGTACATGTAAACTTCTTCGAAAAATTCGTTTAATTTCAAAAAAGAAGTAAAGAATATTTTTATACAGAGCAAGAAAACAAATTAATTAAAAAGTGGATACAAAAATAGGAACAAAATGTTCTTTTATTAATTCCAGGTGCACTGCATGTTCATATTGATCCAGCTGATGCTGCGACATTATAACCCATGTGCCTATTTATGTTCTCTGCCTGACATTTGCACGTAACAATGCATACGATCGGAAAGGTCAAGGGTCAGATCGCGTATTTATATTTTAACGGTCTACAAGCACCTGTATGTATAAAACATGATCGCAGCAACCTTATCAATTAATTTCCACTTTGGGGTCCACCTTTAATTAGCGGCACACATGAGAAACAAATACATCTATGTAAGTATTCAGGAAATATTAGCTTGACCCCTATAATTCATTGTAAATACCTACGCTTGTGCAGAGCTGGTATGTAAGGCGGAAACTTCTCGTCAGCTTCTTTAAAAAACGGTCAGTTTTGATAAAAAAATACAATGAATTATTCACGTGTACAAAAATTACTTCTTTTTATTAAAAGCAACTTAACCTTGTGCTGCATTCTTTATTTTATCAAAACTTCCTGACAATAGTTCAACGTTTCAAATAAACAGAATTTCATTCACTGATTTGTAAAGTTGTCAAAACATTAAATGTAGTGGATAAACCTGTTAGCTTTGCTCATATTCCACACGCATTCCAAAGAGTAAAAGGAAATGAGGAAAACAAATAATTCCGGAACAAAGTGTTGTTGAGTGTTTATACCAAAAACTCCGACATCTGCTTTTAATTTTATTATAAACGTTTAACAGACAACATTCTGAACTGTTGGAAATGCTTCTGACACTTAATTGAAATTAAAAGAGCCCTTTCTGTTTTCTGCTGTTCGGCCTCCAACTCCGCAAACATTTATAAGGTTTAAGGCGAAGATTTTGTCTTCTACATTAATTGGGAAAATCAGAATCAAATCATTCAACAATAACAGATGAAAAACTTAACATTCTACTGAAGAAAGAATAAAGAAGTAATACAAATCTCCATTAGTCAGATTAACAATTTTCAACAGCCCTTAAATGTAAATAAAAGTTACATTGGAGTATTTTTCGAATCCCCCCCCTCCCCGCAATTTTGTTCTCCATGTAATTACGTATGTATGAACTCAACCTTAAGGCAATTATTACATAATTGAAATAAAAGCATCAATTTAATTAAAATCGGAAATTGAGTTTCGTTTCCCTAGAGAGAACGTAGGTAACCTTAAAGGACTCTCAATTAAGATATGAAGAGGTCAAGACAGGCGTATAGCGGAATGGGCAAGAAGCTCGGGAAATGATGTTGGGATCGACCTGGAGACAGTTATCGCGCTGCAACATCAAGACGAGAATGTAAGGGCGCACGTGGGAGGATAATGGTATAAAGTTACGATGCCCCAAGGACCCTAGCGGCAACGGACTTTACATGAGCAACAATGGTATCAAGGAAGCGGCCGTAAACGACTTCTTCGTCCTCTCAATTATTCATATTATTGCTGTGTATGAACGAGATGCAGTACCTGCGTCTAACCTGTGCGGTACTGGGACTTGCATCTTGCATATCTCTTGCAGTTTTAAACTTTCAAGAAGCCTCTTCCATTTTAGAATATACCGTTCGACTTTTCTATTGGTCTTTTTAATGTTAAACGCATAAATCGTTCTCCTTCGCAAAATACATATTTATCACACTAATATAATAAAGGCGAAAGTTTGTGAGTGTGTGAGTGTGTATGTTTGTTACTTCTTCACGTCTAAACGGCTGGAGCGATTTTAATAAAATTTGGTATGGAGTTAGCTGACACCCTGGATTAACACATAGGCTACGTTTTACTGCGGGAAAATATTTTATTCCCATGGGAAAATCGATGAAAATGAATTCGCGGAATATTATAAATACGAAAGTAACTCTGTCTGTATGCTACACAATCTCGCCTAAAATTTACTGAACCGATTTTAATGAAATTTGGTACAGAGATAGCCTAGAGCCTGGGAATGGACACAGGCTACTTTTTAATGCGAACAAAGGGTTGTAAGGGGTTGAAATAGGAAAGTTTGTGCGGAAATTCCGTAATTTGTAAAGATTTTTTAGGCTTTTGATTAGATATAAATAAATACGACATTGAATATTTGTAAAAATTTTACTCTGAAGGGGATAAAATTAGCCGATGAAAGTTTTTGTGTAATGGCGTCGTCCAAAAAGCTTACAGCCCAGAAAATTAAAATATTAAGTGTAAAAAGTTATAGAGGTTTTGTTTATTTGGATCAATAAAAGTAGTTGAATACTAAGCTACATAAACTATTTTAAACTATAAATGCGAAAGTAACTCTGTCTGTCTGTGTGTTACGTAATCACGCCCAAACCACTGAACCGATTTAAATGAGAATTTAGTACAGAGATTGATAAGTAGATATAAAGCTAGAGGCTTGAAACTTGAAACTTATTTTTTAGGCTTTTGATTAGATATAAATACGTCATTTAAAGTTTGTAAAAATTTTACCCTTAAAGGGGGCAAAAATAAGGAATGAAAGTTTTTGTGTAATGACCTCGGCAAAAAGGCTTACGGCCCAGAAAATAAAAATATAGAAGAAAAAAATTTTTAATTCTGCGATCGCGGGCATAGCTGGTAACTAATAAAAATAGAAAAACTTATTGCAAAGAAAAATAAAACACCTTTTTGAGGCAAAACCGAGACAAATCATGAAATATTCCGTCATTAATTATTTCTCAGTAAAACCGGTGTAAATGTAAATAATTTTGCCATTTTCAAGAGTAAACACCTTTTACATTATTTATATATCATTTTCCAAGAATTTTGAAAATACTCTTCAGTGTCATTTTATCGTGCCCTTTGACGCTTTTGAATCATTAATGAAATATACGAAAAATTAGATCTGAAAGACACGGCGTACATGGCACAAAAGCAACGTCTCATTTCTGAATTAACTCTCGCGTTAGAATTTAATGAAACTCGCAGTTGTACACGACGTTTGTTGAAAACGAAACATTTTCGTGTCACCTGTACACTCGGTTACATAAAGGAATATTAAATTGAAAGGCATTTAATTCTACGTAACAAGCTTCCAGTTGCGTGGCATGTTACAAAGAAAAGCAGCTCTCGCAGGGCTTTTTGTAAACTTTTCGTCCGAATAACTTGAACATAATGCTGTCCAGACCAGAATAGACGAGGCATTTAAACAACGGGAAAATTGTATTAACCACATTTTCGTATTAAAAATTTTACCACTTTTACAACTTCATTAACTGTTGCAGCTTTGTGGAAACTCGGACAACCATGTATATAAATAATTCATTATTTAACATATTACAAGTTTAATCGACTACCTATAGGAAGATTCGATTGCATACTTGCAAACATGTACAATTTTGAAATCATTATTGTAGTTATGGTTTTCTGTTAGCAAATGGTTCGCACAATTAGAATTTTGTTTTTTATTTTCATAACATTTTAAATGTTCATTGATACTAGTATTGAACGCTCTCCCTGTTTGTCCTATGTAACATTTTTCACAAGATCCACAGTTTAATTTGTACACACCTGATTTGAAATTACTAAATTCTAATTATGCGAAAGTTTAATTGTGTTTTACTTAATAATTTTCTAATTCGATACACAAAGATTATTTTATTTGCGAAATATCAAACCTTTCCTTGCAAAAAAAATATTTTCTTAGAGCTGGATGTTCATGTTTAAAAATTGGAAATCTAAATCAATATTGATGTAATCCTTAAAGAATAAGGAAACTTTTCTGTCTGAATAAATACTAAACACGAAAGGCGGACAGGAGATTCTTTGATAAAGTCGTGGACGTTTGAAGTTTTCCTAAATTAAAAAACATTTTTTTATGTCGCTTTTGCATTAAAGGCTCGCCGGGATCTTAATTGGCTGGAAACCAAAACGTAATTTTTTAATTTTTAATTTCAGTAGTCACGCAAAACATCAATAGAGTAATACTGTAGGTAATCAAACAGTTTACAAAATTAATATTTATGTTATTATACAGACTACAAAAAAAAAATTACCTCGACATTTTCGTACACTGTATAAAACAAAAATTACTGCAGCATTATTAACGTGCAAAAATGTTTTTCATAATAAGTCTGCGAAAATTGTAAAGGTCTGCGAATTTTAAAAGGATTTTACCAAATTAACTTTTTGTTTATTTCGCTTCATCTTTCAGTTTGAATAAGACAAATTACCGCCGCTTCGTGAACGGTACAAGGTAATGTTTTTCTTTGCAGATAGCACATTTGAAGTGTCGCTGGTGAAAGGATCTCGAGGTCTGGGCCTAAGTGTAACAGGAGGCACCGACAGCGGAGGGTCATGGCCGGGATTAATAAGGATTAAAAGACTGTTCCCGTTACAGCCGGCAGCTGCCTGTGGACTTTTAAATGTTGGGGACCTATTGCTCGAAGTCAACGGTATCTCACTGATAGGCCTAACGAATTATGTACGTACCTCTAATTACTATTTTTAATTACCGTTCGTTTTTAAAATTTACGAAATTGACACCAATATATTCATTTTTTTTTATTGTTTCATTAATGATTGACCCTAATAGGGCTTATGAAGAAATTAAAAAGGAAAAGAAAGAATAGAAAATGGAACATTATTTCCTTTTTGTTTCAGGAAGCGCTGGAAGTCTTGCGGACAACACCAAACCACGTCGACTTACGAGTATGTCGACCTCCTGCCGACGTACTAAATTGCGTCAGTCCCATTTCCGAAGTTCCTCCCCCGCCCCCACGGCGAGATCTACCATCTAGTCTAAGCTTATCACCACCCCCCAACCAGTTCTTACTCGACGATGAAATGTTCACCGGGGTAAGTTCAATTATGACAATTATTTTGCTCCCATTATTTTACCCCCCATAGACAAATGGAATATCGACAAAATGTTTATCCTACACAAAATTTATTTAACGTTTAAAACTGTTCACAATTAAAAAAGAATCTACTACTGCTTATTAAGGGATTACTAAATATCGTAAATGCCATCTGTAGAGATTTTTTTCACACTGTTTAAGTATATTTATTAAGGATATGGACTTTTTAAATTGAATAGATATTTCGTTTGTTCTTTTTGAATCGTGGAATCCTTGAATTTCAGATGAAATAATAATCGTAATATTTGAATTACTAGATTGGAACTAATAATATGAATAAAATATTATTCTCATACTTCGACAGATTTTATCATCAAACCTCTCCCAGGTTTATATCCTTTCTTGTATCTTCTAAGAATTACATATTTGTATATAACATCGTATCTATTGTTTACAGCTTGTTCTAAAATCGATTTTCTTCTAAGGGTATAGCAAAGGTACATTCACAAAGGGTACAGGAACAACATTCACTGAACTCTTTATATTATCGGATTTGTTATTTTCCCCTTATTCCTTAAGGAATATTCCTGAAGGCTTACGAGTCGAGCCGATTCTATATGTTGTTGATTTATATTCAATTTCTCGATGAAAAAAGAACGAGCCTTTTTCATATTTTTTCAAAACACTCAAGGGCTTTAAACTATCGAAAAACGAAAAAAGGGAACCCACATCACATTACACATTTTTAAATGCTTCATTCATTTTTTCCGGATATCTCCTTAAAATTCTTAATAGTGTCTTATCAAGCATAAATAAAATTTCTACAAATGGCGTTAAGCAAGTAAATTTGACGACGGTGTGCTGATGTGATATCACGGTTTCAATACAACCCCACAGGTACCCACTTTAAATCTTCGTGGAGATTTCGTACCGTACTTTTTAACTATATATGACCTTCTTCACAAAACTGATAAAGAAAACATGCCCCATGTTAGAATATATATATTCTGATTAAAATCTCGGTCTTGTATTTATGAGCGAGGTCGGGGATTGAAATTTCAATTTTCAATTAGGTACAATTTGGAAGTAATAAATATGCATAACGCCGTAAAGAGGCATTTGAAGTGCTGGGTTCATTTGTTAAATATAAAGAACATGACAAGGGCCAGACAAATAATGCTAATTATAGGGCAATTGCAAAACAGGGAGAAGTGCCAATTGCGAGCTTTGATCGAACACCAAATCGAAACTCCAACAATAGATTGGAACATTTGAAAACAAAAGAGCTGTTTGTAACGTGGCCCATTTGCTATTTTAATCGATTTTGTTATAAATAAACCGATTTCGATGTAGTCGGAAATTTGTTCGTTTAAAGCACCTAAATAAATCCTAATAATCTTCGTAAAATATCAAATAATTTCCATTCAAAGCTCAACTACAGATTTCACGTTCGACAAAGCTAAAATTAAACTACTGTGCACAATAAATCCTTACGGCTACAGAATTTACACAATGGATAGAGTCACTCTATAGGGGTAGTGAAAGTTTATATTTATGAAAATTCAACCTATAAGAGGAGGCGAAACGTCGATTTAGTTTTTAAAAATACCATCTTTTACTACCCTTAGAATGATTCTGATTTCATTACGTAATACCTTACAGTGAAATTTCTTTTGAGCGGACACCTTTAGGACTGTGAAACAAAATGTCCGCCTAATAGTGGAGATTTCTGCTTATGAAAAATTATAACTAAATATTATAGTTGGCTTTAATGAAATCAGAAACTGGATTTCATACCCCTATTAAAATTAGAGCGCCACTATCTCAAAACACTGTTTATCGGTTTCCAAGTATTAAAAACAAAACATCAACTGTAAATTACTCAAGACAGAATACATGGCTTCGACTATGTGGGAACTAAATCCCAAGTTCAGATGATAATATAATATTTCACAACATTTTCATAATAATTTTATAGACAGTGTCCGTGTTTTGTATTAAAAAATCGTCACCCCGTAATAGATTTGTCTGTTCTTTTTTTTTAAGAGAAAAAAGAAATGGTAAATACAAAATACACGTAACCCAAATAGACTTTCTTTATAGGACAGTAGCAGTGGCGGATTTACCAGCAGGCTGAATAGGCTGGAGCCTAGGGCGGCAGATTTTAGGGATGTTACAGAAATTAAAAAAAATTATTATCTTATACACGAAAAAAAACGAGGCTCAAAAAATCAACAAAAATTACAATATTTTAGTGCTATACAGTATACTGAATCGCTTATTTATAAAATATAGATACTATTGTGATTTTGAATTTTTAAAATATTCCAATAGCGTTTAAGAATTATGTACATTTTAAATTTAGTATTTTTACCTATTTTTTAAATTAATTATTGCCATAATTTTTTCTTTAGGTCCACCCACACTATTCAATTAATGTGTAATATGTTTCACCACTTAAATATATCTATTCGAAGAGAAATGGGATCCGAAAAAAAATTGCTTAAAAATAACAATAACAAATATTATATTAATTAATACTTTTCTGTTGATATTTCTGATGATATTAACAACCTGTTTGAGTGTAGAATAAATATTTAATAAATTTACACGTAAAAGATTGCATATTATTGCACAGAATTTCATAAATATTATACATTTCTTAGAATGATGATAATTAAAAAAAAAAACAATAATGATAATATTGTAATGAATAAAAGCCGTAAATATCCATTCAACGAAAGTTCTTCTTAACATTCTTACATTTTTAATCCTAATGAATTCGCATCAATATTTGTTGACTAGTCTTATAAAAATATAATACAATCATAAAGTTGCAATTTCATTGACAAAAACATGATTGTGAATTAGGGTATAGAATTGCAGGTGTCAGTAGGGACGGCAAATTTTGAATAGCCTACAGGCGGCAAATGTGTAAATCCGCCACTAAATACAATATTATTTCACACCATTTTCATAATAATTTTGTAGACAGTGTCCGTCTATTTTAGATTTTTGACGTGTTTTGTATGTATAGAAAAATCGTCACCCCATAATAGAGTTGTCTATTCTCTTATTTTAAGAAAGAAAGAACTGATAAATACAAAATACACGTAACCCAAATAGACTTTCTTTATAGGTAGTAGTGATATATTCTTAATCGATTTGAAATTATGAATTCATCGATTAGTATACAAAATTTACAGGTCAACTAAGATCGACAAAATCACTACGCTGCAATACACACGCAAGTGATTTTTTCAACACAAATGTAATTAAAACACTTTAAGGTATTGGCCGTAATCACTTGGTGAAACTTCATAACAAATGAAGGAAAACAAAAGGTTGAAGTGTTCACTAAATTTGAATAAACTCTATACGTATTTCGCCTTATAAGGGCATCATCAGGAGTACTCTATGTGTATAGTTTGTAATATATGTACAGAGTTTATTAAAAATTAGTAAACACTTCAACCTTTTGTTTTCCTTCATATGTAATTACATCTCGCTAATAAAAAAATTATAATTATTCAATAGGGAAAGTGTTAACCTCCTAACTCTTTTTTATTGCTGTTTGTTTATTAAATTTTTGGAATTACCAGAATTTCTTTCTCTTAAAGCTAAGAAGCCCATGAACTGTTTTTCTTGTAATTTTTGTTCGACCTTCTACTACCAACAACATTTTTTGTCGGTTTCCAGCCCCTGTTGCTTTCAGTATAAATTTTCGTTGTTTGATCGTATTTATCAAGGGGTATTCCGCTGATATCTTTCAAAACAATTTTTCTTTAATTTAACAGCAATTCGACATCACAATGACTAAAATCCAGGGCTCGTTGGGTTTCACGTTACGTAAAGAAGATGACAGCGCCCTGGGCCACTACGTCCGAGCTCTGGTTAGAGAACCGGCCCTTTCTGACGGAAGGATACAACCCGGAGATAAAATAATAGCGGTAATTTCGAGTCCCTCTTTTATTCTTTATAAAAAATTTTTCTCTCTCTTTTTCAACTCTCATTATTTCGTTTTAACGTTTCCTATTCTCGACTTATACAGGTTAACGACGTCGAAATATCGGCAATGTCTCACGAACAAGCCGTTCAGTTCCTACGCCAAGCCGGAGACGTTGTTAAATTAAGACTTTACAGGGATTCCGCACAGACGCCCGTCTCGACGCTATCACCTAACGAAACGACGCCGAGAACTTCTTTTATAAAGAAGGCACATCTGAGGTATATATCTATTTCAACTACTCCTACTTTACCACACACCATTACCCTACCATCATCTCGTAAAATATTTTAAATGGGACGTAATAAAATATTTAAAAAATACAAAAAATGGCAAATGCTTCTTTTAAAAAATTTGTAATTCAGTAGGAATAATTTATAGACTTACTTTATACGTTATACTTAATTCTTGCTAATTAATCTCGATCTTTTATTACATACATATGTCAGTAAAGTTTTAAGAAGATTAATCAAAAATTATCGTTGAATATATAGACAAGAGGCGGTAGATATGCTGAATGATATAGCATTACGTAAAATCAGCAACCAAGACATTTACTGCTTGTCACCGACTTCGTCGCCCCGAAGGATCCGGAGACAAATGTTTCCCTCAAACGCTTCGCAAATAACCGATCCCGCGGACCGTTACGTGGCTGACGACGACCAATTTCACGAGGCGTTCCTAAAAAACTCCAACAAACTCGAAGACGATCCCTTCAGTTCCTTGTTCACCACGTCAGACTGCAGCGATAAACCTTCACGTCCCAATTCCCTGGATTTGTGCAACTCAAAAGGCACACCGGTGATCACCCGAAAGCCCAAATTCAATTTCTCCCTCGCGCACAATGCGTACGAATTGAACAATTTAGATGCCGATATCCTGGACGCGCCCAATTTAGCCTACACGCTCAAGGATAACGTGGAAAGCGCGGAGGTCGAAAGTACCGACAGCTTCCCCCAGGAACCCGTCAGCATGCCACATATCCCTGTAGATAATCCGGAATTTAGTCATAAGAATCCCGCCTACCAGTCTGCTCATCCCCCATGCAGCACCGAAACTACCAGCGGCGGAACGACCGAATCGGACAAGGAGGCGAAAAAATCGGAAGGAAAAATGCAAAAGTGGAAAGGGGTTATTTTTGACGCCGATGGTAAACCGAAAAAGGAAACACCGGAAATTGCTCAAAACACAAACGACAGTAATAAGGAGGAAACTGAACAAGTAAGTGTACCTGCAAATATTTTCTAGGCTTCTAGTTTATTATTAATTATTTTATTTTGCAGATCCTCGCGATTGAACTGAATAGGGGTTGGAACAGTAGGTTAGGGTTTAGTCTTCAGGGAAAAACAGGAAACACTTTTGTTAGTGCCGTTCATTCGAACAGTGTGGCTGCCAAAGATGGGCGTTTAAGGGCAGGTGATCGTGTTATAAAGGTATTTATTAAATAATAAATTAGTTTATTACAAATTGCATATCGCCCTCTTATTTCTGAATAATTTTGGAGATTGTACATAAGTCCTAAGTTGGTTAAAATTTTTCTTGAATATTTAAAAGAAATACACATAAGATTAGCTATTTTATAAGTCAAAAAATCTCCACAAATATTTATGAACTTTCTTCGAAAGCAATCTAATTAGTAAATAAAGACGTCAGAAAAGAAACAAGTCCCCAAAATTAATTCCTCAATCTGCTCTTGGTTTATAGGACAAAGACTACGTTTAGACGAAAAATTACTCGTAAGAAAAGGATTTTTTTAATAAAGCAATATGTTTCGTCTTTTCTCTAAGAAAATCAATTTTGCGAAACAGTGCAAACTGTTTCACCCCAACCTAGACTGTTGTCCTTCTTGGTAAAAGTCTTTTGTGTGAGCAGCAAATTATTTCGCGAAAAATGCTTTTGTGCTTCGACGAAATATAATACAAATAAAAAAGAAAGCATGAGGTTCAAATAAGAAAAAATAATTTACCTATCGCCCTTTCGTTCATATTTTTGGTAAATAATAAAATTAAAACTAATAATAGATGAAGTATTTTCGGGGGTGAGATTTCGTGATCTGCATGGTTTAAAATGCCAACGTATCGTTTTATGCTTTGAAGGACATCTGCGGCAAACCATACTACATAAATCACAACATCTCAGCCCGGAAAATGCCCACCTTTTATTATAAGTAAGAAACGTTTCATTTTCTTTTTCAGGTCAATGACGAAAGTGTAGAAAACATGAACACTAATGAAATAATTGATTTATTAAGAATAGTTCGAGGTCCAGTATGTATTGTAGTATCCAGAAAAATACCAAAACAAGACTGTAAAAATAGAAGCAATGCTGAGAATTGAAACGTGTAGTACAAGATAACATATTCTAAGAGCGTTTGTCAAAAGTGCTGTCTTGTTTTTTATCTTTTAATTCGTTCATTATACGATTAATGTAAATTTATCCACATTATTCCCAAAATCGTGTACATACACTAAACTTGTGATAGAATCAAAGGAAAAATAATCTTCATTAAGTATACCTGTCTAGTTTTAAACGCTTGTTAATTTTTCAAATTATTTATTAACGCGTTTTTGAAAAATTAAATGTTTCTAATGTTACGTTTTTTATATACCTTTTACTTAATAAATTGTCAAATTTTACTGTATCGTACCTATACCTAATTAATTCTTCCTTAATGCTAATAGTCAATAATATTGATCCCTACCTAATAAGAAATTGCCACATTATTGTAATTATTATTTAGAAAAAATATAAAAGTTTCATTTAAAATACTAATCAGGTGGTGATGTAAACCTCAAGAAGTCTAAGTCTAGGCAAAATGTTAAACTGAACGAAATGTTTAAACACGAAAAAGACACAAAGACCAGGCTTTCTTTAAGAAATTAAAAACATATTCTTATTTAATCCCATCGTAATTTTGCTGGGTCATCCCAACGGGAATTAAAATATATATAATTTTTAATTAATTAATTAATTATACCTATACTCAAGAATATTCTGATTCCGATCTTGGCCTTTGAAGGAACTCAGGATTCGTGTTGCCAACAATTTGTCTGGACTAAATCCATTATACCTAGTGTCGTTTTAGAATAAATACCTAATAATAGTTGAGTAGACAAAAGAAAATTGGTTGAGCTCCCCTCGAGAGCGAAAATTTAGTAAGCTCGATTTCCATCTAGACTTATTAACGTTCAAAATCGTTAAACTAATAATTATACATATACAATGTAATGTAAAGAGTTGTAAATAATATTCTAAAGTCATGCCTATTGAAATATTTGTTATTTTTTAATGACTTTAAAAGTATATGATGATGTACCATATTGATAAGATTTACTCTTAAGATGACAGAGCATTTCGGATTAATATAATACTATTGTGTTCGTTATAACACGTAATTTTAATTTTTATGTTGTTTCCTAAGAGCGATTTCTGTACCTAGTTTTATGTTGCGAATTTAAACCAAAGAAAGTTAATAAATGCTGTTAATTCCCTGATTTCATTTCTTTTAATTTTAATCCTTCAACACAGAAGTTCCAATATTTCAAGAAGTCATAATAAATATCTATTTGGGAATGCCAAGATACATGTTGTAACTTGTTACCTAATTTTGGTACAACATGAACGCCAACAATAAGTATATACGTTGGTAACAACCATTTAAGCAATAAAATTTAAAAAATCCTACCTTTTCTGTCTCATTATTCTACAATTCTTGGAACCAATTCTTCTACACATTTAACAACCAAACCACACTTTTATCAAAACAACATGAAAGATCCAGCTGGACAACGAAACTACACGAAAAGATTTTATCAACACGAAAAATAATTTTACCTTTTTCGTAGCATTTATTAGCCCCCTGTCGAGTACTGTTGGTATTTAACTATGAAGTACATATTTTAAACAATATATGAACGTTACTGCCACCTTACAGAATTTATCCAAAATAATCAAATCTTTATTTCAATTTTTGCACCACTACAGCGCCATCTACCAACACAATTCTAACTAATACAAAATTAAATTAATTGATTGAATGATTATATAAAATATATTATTAATTATTTACTTTATTATGCTTCAAAAATTTCCTATATCTTTAAATAGATTACAAATTATTATATTCTTTAATGATCAATTTGTATGTTCAAGAACTCTAACCTCAAATAAGGGCTTTGTTTATTCTTCTAATTTGCTGTATTATTACCTACTAAATTACTTATTAAAATGTAATTAACATTAGACAGTATTGTGATACAATTTTCTTTTGTAAATCATTCATTTGTAAATAATTTTCAACATATTTTGCATCATCTAATCTAACATTCTTAGTTGCATTTTTTGATAATGATTGGAGATAAGTTTGTTTAGTTTGTTTAAATTATAAGAAATTGAGAATTAATTTACAATATTCCAAATGAACAGTGAAGCATTTTATAAACAGGTAAAACGGTATAAGAGAATAATAAAAGTAAAATGATATTACATACCCACATTTCAGGCTTCCATTCACAAACAAACATTACAGTAGTAATGAGGGCCATATCCTTAATAAGTCAGATAGAATTCTGTTTCTCTGGAAATGTTGCACGTAACGCTTTAACATTAGGAGATGTTGATAACGATGGAGACATTGAGCTGGTTGTTGGCAACGAAGATGGAGAAATGGAAGTATTTAAGTACAAGGATAAATGGCAAAAAATTGGCGACTTCTCTTTCATAACGTGCATTGCTATTGGCGATATTTTAAATATTAATCAAAACTGTGTAGTTGTTGTTACTGCTGATGGATGGTGTCACATTTATTATTGTCCGCCACAAATTAAAAAATTTGAAAGTAGTGGTATTGGTGGTATTGATAACATTGATGGTCAGGTAATGTCTAGTGGAAGTTCTGACAGTGATAAAATTAATCAAACTCCTCAAATTGATAATCAGAATTTGAAACTCAGATGTGTCCATGTACAGAGAATACCACCAAATACAATGGACACTGTTATTGGTGATATTGATGGAGATAGTTTGACAGAAATTGTTTTTGGACTTACTGATAGAGTTGTACGTTCTTACAGGTGGTTAGGAGAAGACTACAAGACTGATCAATTTGTTTCTGAACTAAGAAATGTCTATGATAATTCAGGATTGCTATCAGGTCAACTAGTATGTCTTAATAAATGGGAATGTGCCAACCAAATTGGCTCCATAACTTTACATCATTCTTTAACTGGTACACCATGCTTATTGGTATCCCAGCCAGGTGGAACTTTTATGAGGATAACTTCTGAAAACCCTATTGGTTTAGCAGAGGCTGAAGAATTTGAAGATTTGAACATTACAAAGACAAGAAGTGAAAAATCAATGGAATCTGCAGTGGACTACCAATTTCTCGGAATCTCAAGAATGAGAAATCAAATTGTTCACACAGAAATATTAGGAGACTTAAATAACCCAAAGATTTTGCATGAGACACAATCCCAAGACATTTCATCTGATTTAGATGGGTGCATTAAAAGTAAGCCCTATTCTTTGGCAACACTTGATGGTACCATTATGTTAGTACAAGATGAAGTAATTTTATGGGCAATGGCAGTTGACCACCAAATATTCGCCCTAGAAAAAATTGATATCACTGAGAAAAGCGCAGATGATGTAATTGCAAGTACCTGGGATGGTTACACTTATATTTTGGATCAAGACAGAAATTCTGTAAGATTCCAAGTGGGAGAGTCAATTCAAGCTTTCTGTAGTGGCCATTACACCCTCACACCTGGAGTATCACCTTCCACCTGTCTAGTCTATGTAACTTTTAAAAATAAAGTACGTTTATATTATGATATACCCCTCTCTGAAATGGTTACAAAAAAGTTTGAACCTATCTGTGATAATCAGGAAATTCAAGAATTACTAAGAGTATCAGATCCCGCATTTAAAAGAAAATTTGTTGAATATGTAATGTACAATCTGAAAGTGTAATTTTTCATTGTTTTAATAAATAAATGATGTAATTATTTAATAAACTTTTATTTACAACAAGCATAATTTCGCTATTTTATCACGTTGAACACGAGCACATGATAAATTCTACAAATTCGTAAATGAAACTGGTGTTTGTGCTTAGAACCTGATTTGTAATCGGCAGATAGTTTTCTTTTTTAATTGGTATGTACAAAATGATGACGGTGACGGCTTGACGCCCTTTGAATTTAAAAATAACTAACTTTTGTTCGCGATTAGGACGTTTTTGAAATTTGAAATTTCGGTAAACATAGTCCAAATTTCGTTTCTATGCCTGAGAATATTGGTATGGCAGCTTCATATCCTCCTATGTGGTTAGGATTCTTTACTGGTTGATCTGCTACTATTCCCGCAGGTACCTTTTGTTCAGATCCCGTGGGTCTCCTAAAACAAGATAAAACGAATTAGATAATCGTTTTTGATTACAATTTCTATTGGTTACTTACGTTCCTCCAAAGTCGATATAGAATAATCGTTGTAACAATTCATAAGTTAACAACGTCACACCGAATTGGGGCGAAGAACGAAATACTCGAGCTGAAAGATAAAATACCGCAATAAAAACACTACTTTACAAAAAATACAATGTGATACAAACCTACTGCTCCCTTCCAGAAAGCTCTAGCTCCCTCTTCACTATAGATCTTCCTTGCAGCATCCCAAAGGCCACTGTACGTAGTTTGACCGGCCCTAGCTACCACCTGTAACCTAGTCTTGATGACATCGGCTGGAGTTACTAATGACGCTGCGGGAATACCCGCAATCGCACCAGCTAGCAAAAGCGTCAACGGGTGATTATAACCATTCTCGTCTGCTAAACCAGCTTTTGTATGGGCATAAACCGGGAAGTATATAGCACTGAACGGGACGTCCCGCAAGAGGCACGCTGTAGCTCCCTTGTAAAGACCAAAAAGACCTAGTTCCTTAACCACAGGCCACGCTCGAACTTTATGTCCTCCAGCTATCTCCCCTGCTACTTGCAAACGGATTTTAACAATCTCCAGAGGGTTGGTAAAGATAACTTGTGAACCACCAGCCTAAAATTGGCGTAATTTTCTTTTTAAAATCACCAAGAGAACAGACTATGGAAACTTACGCAACCTCCTGCAATAACTTCTCCGTACCATACAATATTGCCTTTCTTGTCGTAAAATTTGTCTCTCACAAAATCGTTAACCTGTCAGGACAACAGAAATCTAAAAATTAATACTAAAAAATAATATCGTCGACAGCGAAGTTAATAAAAGTGTTTCTCAAGAAAAAACTATCTACATTATAAAAGTTCGTTTTATTTTTTATTTGTTTAAAGTACTTTTTTCTAATAAAAATCTACAGAAGTAAACAACTTACCTTTCATTTTTTTTTAAACACAATATTTTAAAAAGTAAATAATTTATTGCATTAATAAAACTTAAGTATACTTAATACTCTTGGTAAAGGTAAATATTGGCATAAACTCTTGTATAGGGATAAGGATGGACGGAATGACAGAATTTTTCAGGACCTTAAAAAAAGTATAACTTACTGGAGTTGTGTTAAAGACAACATTACACTCTCTTACCGTCAGTTTTATAGCTTTCTCTGGAGCAACACCCATAAGTTGTGGCACAAGTCCTCTGTACAATCCCAAAACTCCCTCGTGTCTTATGACCTTTTTAAAACAGTCCCAACTATTTCTATACATTAATTCACCAACAAGTGAACCAGACCTCTGATTCTGCATTCTTGTTTTTACCAAGTCGATGGGGTAAACTGCCGTGGCACCAACAGCTGTATAACACAAAAGAAAATCATTACTTGAATCCCAAATCAAAATTTATTAAGCACCTAAAGTATGGCAACATTAAAGATCAAATTTTTTTGAGAAATATTTTTTAACCCTCTTACTATACTTATCAAATAACATTATCACAATTTTTGATTCTTACTGTTTTTTATTTGTTAAATAAAATTTAATATTTGTATTTTTAACTTACCTCCAGCTACCGAACCTAAAGTAAAACGATAAGCACTTTCTAGAATTTGAACAAATATACCACGATCTTCAGGGCTCTAAAAGAAAAAGGGAAACTATAAATTACGAAAACTATATAAAGAAAAATTCACATTTACCGAAACTGCAGAAAGTTTTGTTATAGCTCTCGTGATCTGTTTAAAATAGTGTTCAGGAGCAATGGCATTGAGATCGCTATAAACTATCCTCCTAAAAAATCTCAGAATTATTTCTTTTTCGACATAAACGTTAAAAGAAAAACAGACCAATCCCAAATACCGTTGTCGTCTGCATTTAGCAGACTATCCAAAGCAGCAAAACAAAAAATATGATTTTTCTGTATATTAGACTAATAAAAATAAACATCAATCAAAATAATTACCCTGTTTGATGCAACACATCACAGAGTTGATACAGTATGTCTACTTCAAAAGGGGTAAGTTGGGATATTAATTGTGCAGAATGCATGAATTCGTCTTTGGTCACTTCTTGTGTCCTGTTACCGTTTGTAACATTGAGGTAAATACGTTTTACTAGTTCCATGTTATTTAAAAGCGAGTTAAATGCTATAAAATAAGGAAAACTGACCCTGCTACCACTTTGATTATGAGACGTTGCCTAAAAAAATACATAAAAAATTATATCTCCGAAATTACTGCACATGCTAAAGTAATCGTATATTTATTAACCAGTTATTAACACTAACACTCCACTTACCTCTATCAAATGTGACGCTACTTGTTTCGTTAAAAGATGACTTTTGATGCTGATCATGATATCCTGAAAATCCATAACAGAAATAAAACCTGAACCCGTTTTGTCTGCTCGTCTAAAACCTTCGATGGCATATTCTTCATGAAAATCGTGCAGAAACTGACTAAACTCGGCATAGTTGATTAATCGTTTCCGATCTTTGCCAAAATATAGTTCTATAAAGGGTGAGTCCATATTAAACGGAATTCTTCGATGAAGTTCCGTTTTCCGCATCACCTCAACGAACTCATCTGAAATTCAAAAATATAATTACAAAAGTCTTATTAACTATTACCATAATAGTATATATACACATATAAAAGCGTATGATTAAGCCTTAAACCATGAATAGCGCATTAACTGTTAAACCGTTGATTGATTTACAAAAAGAAAACAATAGCTATTTAACAGAATTCCTTACAGCTTATTAATAAACGAAGTAAATAATTTTGTTAATTGGATACTTGCTATAGCTGACAACGCCATTTCCATTGGTGTCAAACAATTGAAAAGCTGTCTTGTAGAGTGCATCGGGGAAGCACAGGAGTCCCTCGAATGCTTGGAATTCTGTATATGAAATAAGCCCTGTTTTACTTGTGTTCACTATGGCAGCTAGTAATTTCACAGATTCTTTGTTATAATTGTTTTCCTCGAACAGCCCCAAATATTTAATGATAAAGTCTTCAGGAGACATGAACTTTTCCCCATTCTTTTCAACGGAAGCATATTTGCTGAAAATGTCGATCAAATTGCTTGGATTAGCTCTCTTTAAATAACCTCCACCCTGGAAATAAAAGAAAAGTATATTAAATAGGTACCAACAATAGAAATTACATTGGTATTTAAAAATATTCAAATGTTTTTTAAAATCGTACAAAATAAATCCCTCTATCAATAGGATTAGGACTAATTACGTTGTAGACATTTTAGCTTTTAATCCCCTGATTTAACGTTATCAGGTTTCCAAAATCGAAACAAAATATAGAGAAACTACAAGCATATATTCAAAAACTTCAGAATAAAAAGTTTTGTTAATTATTAAAGTAAAAGGCACATAATTTTAAAAATAAAAGTTGAGTAAACTTTTAAAAAGTTTTTAAAATAAGCGTTCCGATAAAATTAATCAAAAAGCGAGAGATAAATTGAACAAAAAGCGTGATGTCACTCAATAGATTAATCAATTACATAATATGTATTGTAAAAATTAAATCCATCAACTAAAATCATCTTACATAAACTCGTTTGTTCTTAGAAAATACGCTTAGAGTAGTAATTAACAATTGGTTTTGTACTTATATGAAACTGATGTCAGTACAGGACTAAAAAAATTAAAAACATAAATAGCAATTAAATTATAGTTAGACATAAAAACAAAATATTATTTATACCTTAAAATATCACCTATAAAATAGTAATTACGTGAAACTAAAGCAATTATTACATACGTATTTCTAGCATAAAACAAATAAATTTATTAACTGAATGAATAAAATAAACCGTTAGTTCTACGTTGTTCTGTGCGAGATTTGGCACAAAAATTATTACGTTTTTTAGGACTCAGCTTCCAACAAAATGCTTAGAATTAGATATAGAAACTAATAAATAGTGAAAAAAATCATCATTCATATGTTGATAAATACTCATTTGTATACAAAAGTAACTTTCTAAAAATTAATTATGATTATTAAACTGAATGAATTTTAGTGATTTGTATAGAAAAAAATCCATTCGTTTAGATGAATAAGATTAACAGCTCATGAATAATGGTATTTTGCGTGTTAAATAATATGCAAACATTAAGTTAAGTTAAGTAAATTATTGGTGAAAAATTAACAGATATTTGTAGAGTACTTGGACGAAACACCTGTGAAGGACAAACCTCACATACTCGCAACAAAGCAAATAAAACTAAAAAACGAACTTGACCTAGAAGATAATTGGGAAAGCTGGCCTTTCGCATTACTGACCTCGTGATGGTGAACGTCCACCTGCTTCGTCATCACGTGGAGGGTAGCAGAAGAAGTGACCAAAAAACTTCGAAAAACTGACACCACACAGTTCTGCGACCCCTAGGCGACGTTATCGCGCATCCAAGGAGAACAGTCCCAACTATTACGTAAAATTTGTAAAAAGACTCATACTAGCTCTACCCACACTTCGGAAACCGACGTGGCCGTGAGGTCGTTTATAAATAGAGCCCGTGGAGGCCCCCCACGAACTGCAGACCGTCGAAGATGACGTCCGGGTGTTTTAAATTGTTAAAGTAAACGCGTAAACGCAAATGTCCAGGAGTCCGTGGTGAAATACCCGTTTCGCTTCCAGCAGAAACGACACGCCAATAAATAACTTCAGAAAGTACTCAGATAAGTGGCGTAGAAGTACCATCTCCACACAAAGTGACAATACGAATTATGATACGAATGAAAGGAAAATGTGCCGACTGAGATCCTTGACAAAATTGCAATTATGGACCATCAACCGACCAATACATCAGGTAGATACCTAATTATCAATTATGTATATCGAGGTGATTACAAAATAACGTCACGTGTTGCAATTAGATACCTACATCCCATTTCAGGCACACAAAATTTATTCATTTATTTAATTGCTTTCAATTTTATTTGTTAACGAGTTAAGACCGTTGAATATTTTTTTATTTATTTCGCGCCAAAAAGTAAATAAAATCAAATCTTTGGTGAAGATAACAGGAAAAGTTGTACGACAAATTCAAAAAAGTTAATAGGTACTTAGGTACCTATCAGTTGCGGAATAATTTTTTAATTTGTTAATGAGTTAGGCCGTTGAATATATTTTTTATTCATTTCGTGCCAAGAAGTTGGAATATAAAATAAAATATTTATTGGAGATAATAGGAAAAGTTGTAGGTACATACTACAAATTAAAAAAATGAATATCAGTGTGGAATAGTTTCGTTGTTTATTTGATTTTGTTAATTAGGAGAAGCTATGTAATAAAGATATGAGGTACACGTAATACATTAAAGTTTAACTTATCAAAAGCTATAAATCAGATTAAATAATAGTTGCTTTGTACATTCATTATTAAAGGCACGTTATAATATTATTAAATATGTTAAAAAATTTGAAACAAACATGCAAGAGATAGTTTTATCTATCTTCTAAAAACAGGGGGTTTCGGCAAAAAAAAGTGAAATTAAATTAATTTAACATACAACAGGCTTTTGTTATTTGAATTACAATGTTCTAAATAAAAAATGTTTAAATTATTTTGGTAGGGGTTATTATAGTAAGTACCTAAATAGACAAAAAAGAGACTCACCCTTAGTCACGAAAAATTGCTTGCGGTTATTAGGGATAGAATAATTCCTGTTTATATACATATATTCTAAAATTTATAAGATGTTACAGGCTTAAAATTTATATTTGTATATTTTAAATAAAAAAGTTGTTATTTTTTAAAATAAAATAACATACTTTTATATCCCATTCAATTTTGTAATAATATGCTTTTAGTTCGACTTCATGGGCATCTACTGCTTCCTCAATAAACCCACGGTAATAAATAACCTTTTTGATAACCCATTGCAGCAAATTTTCTACATTTACGTTTTACGCAAACAGATAACCACAATATTCATATATCTTATTAAATATTTGTTTTTATTTGTTTTTTTTACGTAATCAACGTTTTATTCTTAAGTTATAAAAGTTTTACAATTAAGAAATTTTTATAATTGACGCAGTTACACCAATGGTCAAACTATTGCAATGAAATATAACAATTTTTCACTAAATTTGTAAAAATAGTAGTAAAATTGTAAACAAAAAATAAATATTAAACACCATGAAGAGGCCACACACATATACATTTCTATTTTATCTATTTTATAGTTTCTACTAATTTAGGTACCTTTGTATCTTATACTGCAGAGGTATTCTCAATCCAAGGTCAAGGCTCATGAGTATAAGAAATACCTCAATATTAAGGTAACTATTAGATAGGTACTTTAAATTTTTTATTGAACACACTGTACATGTATTTTAATGAAAATAAGTTATAAATAAAGTAAAAATTGGAACCGAATATAAATTAGTAGATACTATTGTGTATTATTATAATGAATCACTTTTTCCTATATTTGTATAAATATTGAACAAACCTTAAATTGTTGATAAATGATATGAATTATAAAAATTAGCACTGCAATAATTAGGACCAAAAGGACTTACCTACCTCTTGACAAAATGCAGGACGAAAAAACGAAATGTTTGCAACCTTTTTCATTACTGAATCCATTTTACCTTAAATATTTGCAGTTTGTTTTGCGAACTAATACTACTTAAATTAACGACTAACAGACAACAACGACTCACTTTTAACTATTTTAATAAAAAATACTGGGGCAAAAGCACTTATTAAAGCACCATCATATGCTGCAGTTCACATCAGTAATCAAGTAATGATAACATCAAGGTCATACGGTAAAATACTGGAGCTGGAGATGTTTCTATTCATGTAATCGACTAAAATTACACAGTAAAGTCTAATTTCTGAAATATATATTTTTATTTACTTTTATCTCTTTAACGAAAGTAATATAAAAATCCTTTATCTTCGATAATTCAGTGGAAAATCCATGATTTATAATGAAAAAATATTTTATACGACTCACTTCCAAGTGCAGAATATCTGAATAATTCTCATGGATTCCTATACTTATCTTTGGATACTTATAGAAATGTCAAAGTGACAGTTGCAATTAATTTGTAGGTTACACGTTACCTATAAACAATTTTTTTTATGAAATGTTTTTGTTTCATTTCAGAAAGTTTGCCCTGAATTAGCAGGTAAAACATATGGAAATGTTTTGTACAATCTGAATTTATTATAGTTGAAATAGCATCATGAAAAATGGAAAGCAGTGCACCACAAACGAAGCCCCAAATTTCTGCAAAAGCAGAGTGTGATTTAAACAATCCCAAAGTAAATAAACAACCAATTATTAATTAAAACATCATAAACTTTTTCCCTATTTTAGGAAGTTTTATTGAAACACGTTGATATTAATGTTTCTGAGTCAGAAAAAAGAACAAACGGGGCGCTAAACTTAAGGGAATTTTATACAGTTTATTTAATAGAAATGAGGTAATATATTCATAAGAATTGATCCTATAGCTTCTAATCAATTAAATTTAGAGTTGTAGATCCTGAATTTTTTAATAAACTAAATAAATTGAATACTGTATGGAGAAGATACACAGATTTTGAATATCTGCATGAATACTTGAGAAATACATATCCTTATGTAGTGATTCCTCCTTTACCTGAGAAAAAAGTTTTGTATAGTTGGCAGAAAGTATCAGGAGACACATTTGACCCTGATTTTATAGATCGAAGAAGAGCAGGCTTAGAGAATTTTCTTTTACGTTTGGCTGCTCATCCTATTTTGTGTTGGGATAAATGTTTTTTGAAATTTGTACAGGAAGAAGAAGGTTGGAAAGAATTTTGTAAATCATCAGGTAAAACAATAGTATTCATATTCAACAAATTATTATTTTTTGGCATACATTTCAGGCTATTTAGAAGCTGTAGAAAATAAATTGAAAGGCTTAAGTACTTCAGTAAGACTGAAATACACCAATCCATACTTTGATAAGGTTAAAAAATACAGTTTTAATCTACAAACCAATCTACACAATCTTCTGAAGGCAAGAAGCCATGCAGTGGAATCTCTTTTTACAATCCATAAATTACACAGTAATTACGGACGTGTCTTCAGTGAATGGAGTGCCATTGAAAGAGAAATGGGGGATAGCTTGCAAAGGATAGGACACTATTTGGATACAATAGCATCATTTATTGATTCAACTCTCGAAGATGAAGAACTATTAGTGGACCAACTGAAAGAATACATGTTCTTTGCTGTCTCCCTTCAAAATATATGCAAACACCAAGAACTCTTACAACTAAATGTGGAAACTGCCCAACATAACGTTGTTATGAAAACAACTGAGAAGGAAAAGGCCCAGCAAGGAAAAATGGGACTTATGTCAAGATTGTTTGGAGCAGTTGATACAGATGAAGTGAGAGAACTTAAAGTTAACATGTTGGACCAACAAATACATCGAGGAAATCAAACTGTCTCTTCTGCTAAAGTAAAATTACTGTAAGATTTGTTTTATCCTATTGAGAAGCATTAATATTAATTTTCATTTTGCTTTTCAGAGAATTTAATGAAAATGCTATGAATGAAATTGAGCATTTTAATGCCCAAAAGTTTACAGATCTCTCAGAAACCTTAACAGGCTATGCTTTCTTACAGCTTAATATGGCAAAAAAGGTAAATGGCTAGGATTGAAACTGATTAATAGCTGTAACATGATAAATACTTTGAATAAATGTGAACTAAAAGGTAAAGCCCCCATAAAAAGGTCCTTATTTACGGTGATTTGATCCTTAGAAGCCAAGTGTCATCATTTTCTCCAAAATACATTTCAAATTGATATTACATATACAAATATGTTACATTAAAAATAGTGTTGTTGAAACAAATATCAGACAAATTTATTCAAAGCTATTATTCAACTACAGACTTTATCTAGTTTAAAATTAGCGCAAACTGATTTTTATAGTTTTAAAAACAATATTAAAATAATTAATATTTCTTTTTTAGAGTCTCCAAACGTGGAAACAAATTCGCGATTGCCTGCAAACGATACCTTAAAATAGTCTATTATACTTATCACACTCAACCGACTGTGATTCCTAACTTTTCATATTTTTATTTTGGATATTTTTTGAAGTATTTTTCCTAAATTTGGTAGCCCTTCTATCAAAATACTTGCTAATAAATTACCTTCTTGATATTTTAGAACAAACAAAATTTAGTTATGAAATTGTTTGTTAATTCAAAGCTATAGAGTTCTAAATCACAAAAAGAATATTTTAATTGTGATATTAGGTATTATATGTATATTATATAAGTAGATACGTCAGTATTTTACACTTCATTTGCCTTATAATGACCTTAATGCGGTTCATTTCCCAAGATAAAAGCAATTATAGATTAATATAAAATAAGTGTCCTTTTTTAAATTATTCATTTAAACGTGTTTGTAGTTAATTGTTCACCTGAGGTGTAAAATTAAAGGGAAACAATCATTATATGGCAGCTGCACTAACATAGGTTGATTTGGTTTGGTTTCCCGACAAGCCTCCCTTTAAACGTCGTCACTTTTCTCGAAATAATACTACATATTTTATCCTCAAACAAAAAAATTACAGTATGCTACTCATTTATTATTCAATATTGCCTGTTAATTTTAATAAATTAAATGAATTATTAAAGAGCTTATAAGAATGTTGTATCTGTATAATAAATAAGAGTAAATAAGTATAATTATGTACAGCCTCGCGAAAGGCCTATATTTATGAAATAAGTTTATAACACGAAATCTTATTGTACTTAACATTAATTTCATAAATAAAGCAAATACTGCCTCGTTTGATATTTTAATTTCAAGCTAATAAATCTATAGACAACACTGTTCTAAAGAAGGCAAAAAAATACTGGTTTACCAGAAGTAGGGTATTTTGCTCAAGAAAAAAGAAAATATAATAACGAGGAATTGATCCTTGGCTGCCCATTTTATAAGAGTGCACTCACTCTAAAAAACAACCGTGTGTATGGCGGCCTGTTTTTTATAAATTAATATTTACTTGTCATACATACAGTACTATACAAGGTTAATTTCTTTCGTATTGTAATAAATTATTAATTACTAATCAAAGAAATAATACACAATGGTTTCTTTCTAAATTTTTTGCTATGGTATCTGAGACACAATAATTTAAGCTGCTCTATAGACACTGCTGGTTTTGTAAACATAACTTAGTTACTGACATAACCTAAGAAAATTTAAATATGCAAATAATTAAAATGGATATTCAATTTTTAGCAGAAATAAAGGACCTTAAAGTAGTTTACAATGTTCTGAAATCAATTATATTTAAAGATGTAAGCTTGACAATCGACACAATATAATCATGTTGGTATAGTCCTTTTTAGTTTGTAGTGATGAGAATAATGGAAGAAGGTATGAAAATAACCGTAGACGATATGAAATGCGTGGAAACATCAGTTTACATTCCCTCCAACATATTTTTTGTTTATACAATCAAATCTGATGAAGACATTGTTCTTAAAATCAGTCATAAAGTTTTTACAGAATGTCTGCATATTTTTGGGGATGATGGTAACCCTAGCATGAAAATGTCATACAAAGGACCAGGATTTCCCTTGTCACTAGTGTAAGGTTCCCATAAGATAATTAAATTATAATTCAATCACCTAAGACCACAGTTTAAAGCACCAAGAAGAGAATATTATTGTTGATTGTGAAATAAAAACCATGGATGTTGAAGATGAATTCCCTGACATAAATCTGGCTGAAGAATGCAATTTAAACAATGTTGTTTTAAATGCTGGACACTTAGTGGAAATACTGTCAAACATTGATCACAATTCAGATGAACTTGAACTTCTTTTAAGCCCTGAACCACCATATTTCAGGATTACAACTTATGGAGTTTTAGTAAAATGTCAAAAGTGCTTGTTAAATCTTATAAATAAACATTCTTTCATTTTAGGGTGAGACTCAAATTGATATTCCAAAAAATCCAGATCTTGTAATAGTTTTTAATTGCCAAACTGTGTCTGTATCAAAATATATGTTTAGTAATATAAGGCAAATTTTTAAAGTATTAAATTATGCTAACAAAGTAAAGATATCTACAGGAAAAACAGGATTGTTAGGATTCCAACTTGTTATTTATGCTGATGATGAAAAAGTGATGTATGCTGATTATTATGTAACACCTCAATTTATAGACGAATAAACTTTTTTATTGCCACTTCTTATAATATTTATAAAGTAATATAAATATCTTAATAAACTTTCCTCATGACTAGACCAATAAAGTATTAATTATTAACAAATGTATGCAATGTATACATTTATTTTTCTGTTGAAGCTTCTAAGTCTGTTTTTAAAAACTCTAAATATTTCTCTGCTGTCATCAGTGCCTTTAGTTCATTTGTATCATGCATTTCTACTTTAAAAAGCCAACCCTTTTCATAACATGACTTATTAATAATGGAGGGATTATCTTCAACTTCAGTATTTTTCACAATCACTTTTCCTGATATGGGACTGTAAATTTCACTAGCAGCTTTCACACTTTCTAGTGCACCACACTCGTCTTTCTGTTTTAAAACTGTGTCCTCATCAGGCAGTTGAGCAAAAACGATGTCCCCTAAAGCGTTTTGAGCATAATCAGATATACCCACTGTGCCTATTTTATCTTTAACCATAACCCATTCATGCTTATCAGTAAACAACCGATTGGCAAGCAATTGTGGTATTTCTTCTGCCTTTTTAGAAGAACTTGTAACCGTTCTAATAAATACCTTAGATAATATTATACGTTGTAACATTTTGATGTCTTCCACTTTTTTGAAACTCGCTCTAACCTCTAAAGTATTGTTTACTTTTTTGGAAAAGTTAACCCTTAACCCTAACGACCCTAACCTCAATCCCTAGATGCCTCAATCAAAATACTAAATTAATCTAACTCCTAATTTACTTAATTTACTTACAATACTCTTTTTATATGGGGAAAAAAACTAACAAAGTTATTTTAATACTTAAATGGAACTTTTCTGGTAGAATTAATTTAATAAGCAAGAACTCCAAACGTGCCCAAACTTACACAAAGGATGAACACCAATGAACTAAAAAAGTTGTGGGGAGAAATCCCTAAAGAAGAAACCAGTTTTACCCCAGATGTGTCGGCAGATATAGAGAAGGCAATGAATAGCATAGGACCACTAGAATATGATAATTGCACATTGACAAATAATTCTCAGAAAATTGAATATGTTAGGTAAAGAATTGAATTCATTATTGGTTCCATTTGATAATTGTACTGTTTGCATTTCTTTTAGATAAAATTAAGTCTACTGAAAGACTTATTTCTACTGACAGAAATTAAATATGTAGATAAATTAGCCTTTTACTAATATATGGTTTTCTTTTAAGCTTGGAGCCAACAGATCCTTTGGTGTCATATGCTATTACATTACATAAATATATAAATGATATGTCTGAAATGATAAGAGTTGCAGAATTAGCTATAGAATCAGATCTGATACCTCCAGAGGATGCTACTTCTCCTATCCCTGAGATACCTGACATAGTAAGAAAACATACAAGGAACAAATTAAACTACATTCCCAAAGAATTCACGTATATCAAGATAAATTTTTGAATTGAAAATAATTGCTAATATCAATTTTTGTAGGCCATTTTCACTTGGTGAATGTGTGGAATTGCCAGAATTAAGTAAAGCAGCAGTTAGACAATTGTTAAGCAAATGTGTGGCAACTTTATTTGCCCACATTGGATTTGAAAGTATTTTTGGTACATTTTTGAACTTAACACTTTAATAATATTGCAAATTGTAGCCAGTCATCAGAGTGTATTGGATGTTTTGATTGATGTTGTGGATGCATTTTTTAAAAAAATTACTTTCCATTTAAAATTAGCTGAAGAAGATGAAGAAAGAGATTCTTGTGGGTTTTCAGTAAGTTTGAAATGACCAAAAGACAAAAGCTAATGTTATTTGAAAAATGTTAGATTTTCAGATTTGATAGTTGTGGTAAAGAATTGGTCTCATCCTTTGGTAATTCTGTAAATTTATCTACCAGAACTTGTAGTTGATATTCTCAGGGGACAAAATCCCCTACCACAGACTTATCAAAGGGGGAGAACCAACTCCAGAACACAACTATCTAATTCTTAAATCAATCAAACTTTCTTCAGACAACTTTATAAATCCTCTTCTGTATTTTACGAAGTTTATTATTTCAGCATACTATTGAAAGGGTTTTAACTGAACTTGGATTTGGTGGAATGAAGGGTCTGCATGATTATTATCAAACAAGAATAGTGAAATACATCAGTGTTCTTCAGAAACGCTGTGAAGAGCTTAATAAGCATTACAAAACTTTGTTAATTCCTAAAAGTATTTCACCTGTTGATAAACTTAGCAAGTATGATTCTTGATCTTTAGTACAACATTGAAATATGTGTAATAACAAATTTCTTAGGTCAGTGAGGGTAAAAGTAGAAGAGGAAGATGATGTTATAGAAATAGACAATCCACGGGTCCATTTTCCAAGTTTTGATGGTGAAATAGGACTGTCTTCTTTAGAAACTGGATTTCAGTTACTTAGCAGTCTTGAAGCAGAGGCAAAGTAAGTTTGGCTTATTAGAAATGAGAAATGAACTAATTTTGTATAAATATAATTCAACCCTTAATAAATCTTATACAATAACAGGCACTGGAAGTTCTATTTATATTAATTATGTATGTAGTCACAAATATTTTTTGTTTTAGGAAATAACTTTTTTTGATTATTTTATTACAGTTTATGAAGTTTAGAAGAAGAGCCTAAGTATGGAGATTTCCTTATTGAAGTATCCTGAATACAACAGCTTATTATAATTTTATCAATCACATTTTAATTTTTAATGGTGAATAAACTTACTAAAATAAAATGACCTTTTGTTTATAAACAAATACAATTCAAGGCCCTTCCCATTCTGCATTAGACATTTCCTTTCATTACCTACCTAGCTTTAAATTTAAATTAGTAAATAATAAGTACTGATAACATTAATCTCTTTGTTTGAAGTTAAAATTCATTATAAATTTGAATTGCGGCTCATAGAATAGAAAAATGCCACGAAATAAGAATATAAATTTAGTAATTCGCTATTAAGTTTTCGGAATGGTTTACAACGTATGTTTCTGTTAATAAATCATCTTATCAAGTAATAATAATAATCTTGCATAAGGGATTAATATATGTGCAGGTGTAACATTTAAAAAACTTATTTGATCAATGTTTTATCGGATTTACAAGCAATTGTCGAGAAAATATTGTGTACATTTTTGTGAAAGTGCTTTTAGGTTAGAATCAGGAAGAAATTTTGGTAAGTTTTCAGTGTGTAAATGTAAATGTATTATCATCAGACCAACGGTTCTTCAATTTAATTTTCTTTGATATGATACACTTAAAAATCTCAATTTATTATTAAATAATAAAAATTACATTTTAAAAATTTGAATAGATATATACAGGGTCTTGCAAAACATATCTACAGTAATTTTCCTTTATACTTTTATACATTCGATTTTATCCTTCTTTAAAGGTATAAAAGCGAATCCAAAAACTGAGAAAATGGCAAACTACAGATTATCAAAAAATGTAGTGCCTCAAACTTACAATATTTTCCTTTATCCAAATTTGGTAACTGGAAAATATAATGGAAAAATGGAAATTAAAGTAAACGTTCTAGAAAAAGTTAAAGAAATAAAAATGCACAGCAAAGGACTGACGATAACAAAGGCAACCCTGGATGACAGAAAAGTAAATATTGCAGAAGACCCTACGTACGAATATTTGGTTTTATCTTTCGAAAACCAATCTCCTATTGAAAAAGGCTCAAAAATTATAAACGTGGAATATTCGGGGACTATGGTGGATAAAATTGTTGGAATTTACAAAAGCACCTACATAGATGACAAAGGACAAACTAGGTAAGTATATAATACTTCGCTAAAACATTAAAGAAATACTTTCTAGTTTTAATTGCTTTCGAAATGTTTGACAGTCTTTCTAAATAGTCAGAAGAATATTAACTAGATACAAAAACGTGATAAATTTTATAATAAAGAATAGTTGCTGTTTTCTAAATACAGCATTAAGCAAATTAACTTTCTTAAAACTCACAATGAAAATGTCAAATATTAACGGGAAAGTAATAGTTTCAAAGGTTTTTACCTTAGCAAATCAAAATTATCCAATAAATATTTGCACAAAATGCACCCACGCACTTCACTGTCACTTTGAAAACTAAAGTTCAACTGAAGAAGTTGATTGTTGCGTGGAAGGTATTTTGTTATTGGTTGCAACTAACACGCATGGCGGACGCTTATAGAACCAATCACGACAATGAACTTTTACGTTCATTCATAAAGTTAACATAATAGTACTACGATAGTACTACACAAAGTCATTGACCCCTACCAAATGTAAACAAACGAAATAAATAGATTTAATTTAAATAATTAAGTGCTAAACATTTGTGGGCTTATATATTTAAATAAAATAATTAAAAAAAAAACATTCCAACAGAAAAACTTGAAGCAATTTCTAGTGGGTATTATTATATAAGTATATTAATAATTTTTTTACTTGTCTTAAAGTGATTTTTAATAAGTAATAAGTAAAATACAAATTCTGGAGTCTAAGGGATTGTTTATATTTTGTGATTGTAAAAGAAGTATTTATTTATTTATATTTCTTCTTTCTCATTATATTATATTTCTTAAGAACCCCTGTATTGCGAGTATTTTAATAGGATATTTAGAAATAATTTAAATTTTTGGACAGCAATATTGCAAGTATTCCCAATAATGGTTGTTAACATAATTATTGACAGCATAACAAGGTGTTAGAGCGCCTAATGTGTTCCACATAAAGATACATTGTTATGCTGGGCAAGAAGGCAAGTTTGGGTGTAACTCGTCTTTTTACATTGAATAATTACTTGCTGATACCTGAGCTGACTTACTAAACGATATAGCGGGCCCCATATACATACATACATGCAAGAATCCCTTCTCCAACAGGTAGGTCTGAAGACCTCGTCAGTCAGTGGTGTGTCCACTGCAACTTCTTTTAATATATTTTTTATGAAAAATATGTTAAAGTTTGTGATTTATTCAGCGATGATTGTTTTACCTCTCAGCATTATAATCTTGACAAAAAAAATAATAAATTAACAGACGGGAAACTAGATACTTAATTATTAATTAATCGTTCCAAAATCTTTCACTCACCCAGTTATTGGTACTTTAACAAAAGTTCCTGTACCATTTGTACGTTGGGTTGCCTAACATAAAATGTTATTTTGGATAGTTTTCAATAAGGTCAATATTGGAATTTAAACTTTATTGTAACAGATCATTAGGGGTGAAAAGTTAATATTTTATTGTGTTTAAAACTATTATTTGTATTTTTCTCCAATGGTACAAGACGTCCCAGAAAGAATCATTGATTATTTATGTCTACTTAAGTTTAAGTACCCATTGGTGCCAAAACTTCAGGATGTGAGTTTACATTATATAAACAGTTATTTCGTTTTGCATTGGGCAGTAATTCGAGTTAATATTAGTGGTTGTAAAGCCTTGCGGTGCGCCACTGCTGTTGGACCGTTTCTTGGTAAGTGAAGGCTCGTTTCAGTTTGAACTTTGATTCAAACAAGTCAACAGTCGCTCAGTAGCTCACTAGACGTGACTATCGATGACTTTTAAGTCAAAGAACCGTAGTAGTAAGTACGTCGCCATGAATTAATATTATGACGGTGAACAGTTCTTCCGCGTCCCAGGGGTCGTCGGCGCTCCCCCGACCAACCCCTATCAAACGGCGCAAACAACCCCCCAAAAGAACCGCCTTCTCCATTCTTATCAGTTGCTGTATTTTTTTGTTTATTCTTTGCGCGTGCCTTGTGGCAGCTCTCGTGTTTATTGGTAAGCACTTGTCGAAGAATCCCGACGTTTACCATGCCTTGGGGGTGAGTGGTTCGCTAAGTGCTACTAAGGGGAACAAAATTCAGGCCGATAGTGCCAGTAATTATCGTTTGGTAAGACTCCCCCGAGACGTTCTCCCGATTCACTACGACATCTACTTGTACCCCAGTGTTATCAGCAACGGATTCAGGGGGAGGGTCAACATTACCCTTACAATTGCTAAAACTAGGAGTGATATTATGTTACATAGTAAAAATTTAAGCATCCATTCGGCCGATTTGGTTTTCTATAATCGATCGAAAGCTATTGCGGTTCAAAATATAAAAGAGGACGATAACGATGAGGTAATTCATGTGGTTCCCAGAATGAGAATGGTACCAGGAATGTACTTTTTGAACATTGCATTCAGTGGTAATACCCTCAACAAAACCGTAGGCTTATACAACAGTGTTTACTATGATAAGAAAACTGGTCAAAAAAGGTAAGAATCATGAAGCCTTTTTAGATATGTTAAGGATCGATAGACATGAAAAATAAAAATGGCCCCATGACAAAGACTAATAAGATTTCTTAAACATTTTTTTTATTAATTAACATTGCTCTTTTATATTCTTATTCATAACAGTGAGAATTATTATCAAAAATTGAAAATAATTATTTTGGTGGACAAACGTGGACATTTTTGCAATTTTTCTGCATATTTCCATTATTTTTTTGTTCTTTGGTCCATAAAGATGTTTAGTTAAAATGCAAATAAGGTGCCAAAAAATGGCCCCAAGTTTGGTCCTTAAAATAACTGAATTTAACAATTCTAAAAAATATTATTATTTAGATAGTGAGTGACAATTAATTAAAGAACATTTTTAAAAAAGCTTTATTATTACCCTACTGTTATTGGGGCCATTTTAATATTCTTATCAACCCTCCTCTTAATTTTTTTTAATGTGACACGTGTTATTAAATTCCGTTTCCTATTTAAAAAGTTAGCCGGTTGATCAAATATTTATAATTGTTACAATTGTTGTTGTTATTTTAATAGTTGTAGCGGTAGTTTTACAGTAAACAGTTCTGTAATTTGTAAATAAATACAACAGTTTACACGATACGTGCGTGTAGAACATTCGTTAATAGATTCTTAATTTAAATTTGTTTGTGTACCTACACCATTTGAAACAACTTGCTTTAAACAAATAAGCAATTGTCTATTACTTTTTTAAACCTACCATAACGTATTTGATTTTATTAATTACAATTACGGGGTGTTATTAACTTAACTAATTAAAATTTTGTAAGGAAGCAGGGGATACTCGTTATCAGGGACGGATCAAAGATTTGGGAATAAGGATTGACAAAAAATTCTACCCTCTCAAATTCTAAAAATAAATATAAAGTCCATTTTAAATATTGACTTAAATAAATATATATTAATTTTTAAAACTCTGAAGGGGGAAGAGTCCGGACCTGAACACCCCCCCCCCCCCTATACAAAACTGCAATAACCCGTTATAGCAATTTTTAAAGGTTGCTGTAAACAATTAAATAAATTCTCCTCTGTTACTATACTCTAAAATAATAAAACCAGAAACTTATTTACTTTAGGTTTTTTATATTTGAATTCTTTATTTATTTTGAGATTATATAACAACTAAATTTGTTTTTTTATGGTGAAATATTAAATAATTGTGCGTTAAATTTTTATTGGACACGCACAGAAACCGAAATGAGAACGACTTCTGTCAGTATTTAAACGAAAGCATTTTATCATATATTTTTTGTCTGGCTGTGGTACTTTCGTTTTCATCAAAGCATGACAGACGGTTTGAGTCAATAGCTTATATTTATTTATTGTACTGAGCGACATACAAACGAAATATTTAATTAGTTATTACATACGATATATAATTATTCCACTCTGGTACTCAACCACGACTTCTATAAAAGTGAAGAAAGGAAAGTAATAATAACATGCTTTAAGTATGCAATAAACACGGAAAATTAAATAATACAAATACGTAGGTACTTGACAACTAATCGTGGAAATTAAATTGCTTCATTGTTTGCCATGTTAATACCGCTATTAAAAAGAAACGTTAAAATCGTACATTATTAGGGGATTCCCCCTCGGAAATTTCGACTTATCAAAGTTGACGCCAAATATTGTCTTCATGTTATCAAGATATTCGATTCGAGTAATTCTCGTGTCACAATATAAAGACGTTGGTGGGCCTTTTCTTCGTTGAAATCTCTACTTTCTGATGGTGTGAAGAAAAATAATATACATTACAATTGTAAGTTTTCTCAGGAAATGCAAAAAAAACGAAGGGAATTTTATCTAAAAAATGTAACCGCTGCTATTTTTTTCAGTAAAAAAACTTGATTTATTAAATTCTAATTACATTTATGTCATAGAAAATCTCATAATATATAAATATACCTACATGTAAATCGTACTATTGAATTTACATACTTTATACTGATTACGTTATTCATTATAATATTTTTAAAAACATTAAAAAAGAAAAACAGGCAACCAAATAGCAGTGGGTTGGCGAGAAGTGACGAAGATAAAATGGACATTATGAAGTTCCTAGAGGAGATGAGAATAGAAAATTCGTTAAGATGGAAGGAAAACATAGAAAATCAAGAAAAAAAAGATAAAGAAGAGGAAAAAAGATGGAGAAATTTAAACCAAAAGATCAAAGAAATACAGGAAGAAAATAAAGTAATTAAACAAAGAATAACAAAATTAGAAAAAAAAACTAAGGAGAAACTAGAAGAAATAAACTTAGAAATGGATAAATTAAAAGAAAGAGTGCATGGAAAAAGGGGAGAGAACGGAAAACAGGAAAAGTATGAGAACAGAATAAAGGAGTTGGAAAAAGAGATGGAAAGAATAAATAGAGAGGAAAGGAAAACAAACATCATCATAAAAGGACTAG
This sequence comes from Agrilus mali, assembly GCA_029378335.1. Lineage (NCBI taxonomy): Eukaryota > Metazoa > Arthropoda > Insecta > Coleoptera > Buprestidae > Agrilus > Agrilus mali. Next base: position 7,120,419 of record CM055663.1, on the reverse strand, counting down.
AACTTGGTGAAGGAGAATGGAAAAAGGAGATAGAAGAATACATAAGAGATAAACTAGGAGTCCAGACAACAATACAAAAAGTATGGAAAATAAAGAACGCGATGTTTGGAGCAAAAGTAGCAAATTATGCAGAAAAGATGAATATAATAAGGAACAGTAGCAATCTTAAGGGCACAAATGTGTTCATAAATTGGGATCTAGCAAAGGAAGAGAGAAGGATTAGAGAAAAAATAGAAGAAAGAATAAGGGAATAAAGAAGAAAGAAACCAGATATTAAAATCAAAGCGGGATATAAGAAGGTATTTATAGAAGATCAAGTATGGGTATGGAACGAAGGAATCGAAAAATTGGAAGAAGGGGAAGATAAGAAGAAAGGAACGGGATTTCGACAGGAGATAAGAAGAGCTGGAGGACAAAGTATGGACCTAAATTAAAAAATGGAACGAAGAAGATGTCGACAATTGCATGGAACGTGGCGGGATTAAAGAACAAGGAAAGATGGTTTTGGGAGGAGATAAAAAAACTATGAAATGGTGCTATTAAGTGAAACGTGGGTGGAGGACAAAGACATGGAAGGTTTAGAGAGTAAGTTAGACGGGGGGTACAATTGGAAAAATTATAGTGCGGAAAGGATTAAGAAAAAGGGAAGAGCAAAGGGGGAAATGTTAGTGGGAATTAAAAAAGAAATAAAGGCTGAAGTTAATGAAATAGAAAAGGGAGTAATTATAGTAGATGGTAGAAAACAAAGGTGAAGATGGGTGATAATATTTGTATATTTGAATGAAGAAAAAAATAAGAAATTAGAAAAGATATAATTTTGTTCAATAAAGCTCATACTATATATGTGAATAGAGGAGAAAAACAGGTAAGGAAAGGGAGGGAGGGGAAAGACAAGAAAAAGAAGAAAAAAAAGGGGGAGTACTCAGTATTAATATATCATGATAAAATTTTTATGTAAGATTTAGAATAAAATAAGTTTTTGTTTATCTGTATAAATAACTTTTTCGTTTCAATAAAGCTCATACTACTATTGTAAGTTTTCTCAGGAAATGCAAAAAAAGGAAGGGAATTTTATCTAAAAAATATGACCGCTGCTAAAGGAAGGTAAGGAAAGGGAGGGAGGGGAAAGACAAGAAAAAGAAGAAAAAAAAGGGGGAGTACTCAGTATTAATATATCATGATAAAATTTTTATGTATGATTTAGAATAAAATAAGTTTTTGTTTATCTGTATAAATAACTTTTTCGTTTCAATAAAGCTCATACTACTATTGTAAGTTTTCTCAGGAAATGCAAAAAAACGAAGGGAATTTTATCTAAAAAATATGACCGCTGCTATTTTTTTCAGTAAAAAAACTTGATTTATTAAATTCTAATTACATTTATGTCATAGAAAATCTCATAATATAAAAATATACCTACATGTAAATCGTACTATTGAATTTACATACTTTATGCTGATTACGTTATTCATTATAATATTTTTAAAAACATTAATTTTCTTCGTTTTTGCATTTCCTGAGAAAACTTACCATAGTAATGTATATTTTTCTTCACACCATCAGAAAGTAGAGATTTCAACGAAGAAAAAGCCCACCAACGTTTTTAAAAAAGCAGATATTTTGACGTGAGAATTTTTGATTGAAAATTAGGGTGCATTTCCGGTATTAAGTAAAAATATTAATAACGGTGCATCATCAGAAAGTCAAAAGTCGATGGTTATTAATTTCGTAAATAATAATAATTAATAACATAAAGGCGAATGTTTATACTACGTATCTACCTATAACTTTTTATTTTGTATCTAAGCTAAATCATGTATTTTATAAATTGAAACGTGTTTACCTAATGTTTTTGTCTGATGTTGAAATTCGCAAAACATTTATAATATGAATTGTAAATGCATATTTGCTGGTATCAATAATGTTTACCTATACATATAGTTAAAAAACGGTGTTAACCGTTTATATAACAAAAGCCTGCTCATGTAAGGTGTTGAAATCCAATTTATTAAACATTGTTATTTGATTGATCACTTTTTGATGGTTATCAGTTTTTACTGCGCACTATATTTCCACCTGGTGTGCATGCCTACATAAAAAAAAGAAATAAACACAAAAGCTTTTCTTTACGAAATAACCACAACTATAAACTATTATTTATAGGTACATTGCATTACTCATATATAAAATATAATGATTTTATATATTCAGTATCTGTGTACCACTACTGCACATATTGATTTAATTTCCTCTACTGTCTAATTCCTTCCTAATAAAAAAAATCCTATATTATTCTAAATAAACGATAAAAATTTTATTTGATAAATATTATTTATACTATTGGTGATTCATTTAAGAACCCTAATTACGATTAAAATTTCTTAATGCACAAATAATATAATTCTTAGGATTGTGTACATATTTATTTTTATCCCCATCCCCTCTTTGGCAAGAAGACTCAGACATAGGTACTTGTAAATTAATTACATAAATAATTGATAATTCAAGGTAATTAGGAAAACATATTAACTTCTGACGATAACTGATTGAAGAATAACGTTTTGTGAAATTTGATAATAATCTAATACTTACACAACGGCTTGACCGATTTTTATGAAATTTTATATGCATATTCAATAGGTCTGAGAATCGGGAACTATCTATTCTTCATACTCCTAAGTGATAAGGGTTGTCCACCCCTAACTGTTTTAATTTTTTGGACAATTTTGTTTTTAATTTTTTTATGATTTGGCATTAAAAAATACATGTAACCCTTAATTTTCACCTTGCTACCACCAACCCCCAATTTTTAATAGCGATATTAGTACTGTAATAATCTTCAACTCTCACTGATCGATATCTGATCAATTATTATCAATCGATTAGTCATCCCCGCCAGGCTTCTGCTGATGTCACTACTCACCCAGCAAACAGCACGGAGTGGGGATGAGAATGAAGCAGATTTTTTTAGAATGTTACAGGGAGTTCAAATATGTTCTAAGAAGTAAAAGAATGTTTTATTATAACATTTCAGAATGATTTGGCGATGTTCAAGAATGTTCCAGAATCTTGAAGATCATTCAAGAATGTTTCAGAATGTTAAAAAAAATTAGAAAATGTTTTGAACCATTATGGAATATTCTGGATAGTTCTAAATTCGCGAATATTCTAGAATGTTCCATCAAAGGTCTAATATATTATTACCAGGGCAACGCCGGGTATTGCTGCTAGTAATACCTATTATAAATAATTAGAAGTTAATTATTGTAGATTTTTTTTGTGCTAGATACATACCTATGAAATATGAGACAAGAAGGAGATTCTATAAAAATAAAATCACAAACCAATAAATTTGTACAATGTAAAAAAAACATACTGAAAATTTGTATGATTTATATAAAACAAGCCCTAGAACCCGACAAACAATTCTAAGGCGTGTTTCGCCACCCTAGGTGTAATCCTCAGTTAGTTTGTTGTTGTTAGGAGATTTTCTTATGCCTAAAGTTTTTTTAAACATTTTTGTAGACTTAGTTTGAAAATTTTTTATCATAATTATTATATCTAAACTTATTTCAATAATAATTTTATTTTTCTTCATTTGATTGAGTTTTCTAATTTAATTATTTGTCAGACCACTTACTTACTGTGAAATTTGCCATACCAACATACAAATCTAAATTTAGCAAACAGTGCATTTTTCGTTTTAATTTAATTTGTAACAGCTCGTACATTTACCAGTTATCTGACCTTTCCACACAGCCCAAGATTTATCTTTTACGCGATAATGGACTGTTGTGTATTGTTAAATAGTGTAAAATATTCAAGGAATTCAGCGAAACGATTGCAGCCTGTTTACAAAAAAAATCCCAAAGCATACATTCTATGATAGATATCTATACGTTTGAAGACTGGAAAAACTTTGGCGGTTGTTGCAGAACGAACAAAATAGCTCAAACCCCAACGCCAAAACACGACACTTTAGTTGTCCGAAGCACTTTTCGGTAACAAAGTTACCTTCTTCAGGGACTGAAGTGAACTAAACCTAAAAGAGAACTTATCCTAATATATACTGAAAGTTGTTAAGGTTCAGTGAACATGGTTCAGCAGCAATGGTGATGATGTTCAATGGACCTTGACAATAGCAAAAGATGATAATTAAACTAAACTAAATAGTGGCGATCCAGGGATAGGACCCTTGTCATTGTTAAGTAAAATTTGGTTATTTTTACAAATGTATAAACTTTCAAAACTATCTAGTAGACAATTATTCCTAACTTCCTTAACTAATTTAAGATTATTAATATTAATATTATGTTCTTCAGTAAGAATATGTTGGGCAACACTAGATTTTTCGGCTCTACCAAACCGTGCATGAGCTAAATGCTCCTTGAACCTAGTTTGGATCGAGCGTCTAGTTTGTCCAATCTAGTGTTGCCCAACATATTCTTACTGAAGAACATAATATTAATATTAATAATCTTGAATATCATGAATATAAGGGTGTGAGGGATAACTGTACTACATCCCTGTCTATACGAAATGTTTAATTTATCTGATTTAACAACATTTTCCTATTATGCAAATTTCTTGATCCTACTGGAATGTGAAGGACAAGTACACTTTGTCGCCTTGTTTGTTCAAAAACGTGCATGTAGATATCTTAAGCGAACATCGTTCTCTTTGTTTACCTTTAATTTCCATAAAATATTATAGGGTTGTCTTTACTCTAGAGAGTTTTGGTGTTGGCTTGTTTGAAGTAAAGCTGGCGATATTCTATCAGAGAACAAATTTGCTGTCGATATTTAAGCTTTTATAAAGTGACTGAACGATGTTGATCATAAATAACACGTTAGGTATACAGTAAATAAACATAAAAGTTAAAATTAAGTGCTACAGAATCCTGTGTAAATATTTACTCAAATTGCCAGGTTAAACGACTGAAGAAAATCATTTTGAATAAGTTTTTATATTTCTAAGGATTTCATTAAAAAAAAGGCATTTTGCTTCTCTTCGGTGTCTTAGGCTAATTTTTTGTAATATATTCTTTAAGGATGATTTATTAAATTTAAACAGTTACAACTAGGTAGTTTTATTTTTTGTTGTAACAGTTTTAAAATCAATTTCTAAACATCTAACCTAGATAGGCACCCGTATGTGCCGTTACATTAATTTGTTCCTGACTGAAAGACGTGGTTGGATTAAGTGTAAAGTGTGGTAGGTACAAGTTCGCTTTTATCACTATCAATAAAGGTCAACTTAGCGTTTGAAATGTTAATGTGTTACCGAACAATGGGGATTTCCCGGTTTAATGATCCGTTATTCGAAAGCCTGTGATCGTTACCGTTACACTTTTACGACGACGTCACATTGATTGGTACCAAACAGCGCGCGATCTAGTGGTGGTGGTGGTGACTGTTTAAATCGTAAAAACAGAATCGCAGACGGCCGAGAAAACAAATAAAACGTGCCTAGATTTATGTACTAGCATCCGTAAACGAAGGAAATTGTATCTGAAATCTTTATTTGTATTTGCTAGCAGGACATATTCAACGAAAGCCGCTCAGGATAATAACATAATGAACGATATCTGTTTTTTATTGCTTCATATAGGTAGTCAATAACCATCGAGGCAGAGAATTCAGAATCACAGATTATGTCGTTTACTTATCAGTAGGTAAAGGTAGATGTAATTGTTTTTAGGGTTCCGTACCTCAAAAGGAAAAAGCGGAACCATTATAGGATCACTTCGATGTCCGTCCGTCTGTCAAGACCCTTTTTATCAGGAACTCGTGGAGGTATCAAGCTAAAATTTATACCAAATACTCAGGTCTATTGTCCCTTTGAGCTGTAAAAAAATCAAACTTCTAAGCCAACGCAATCAAAAGATACAAACGTTTATGCCGCAAATTTCCGCAAACTTCGAATCAAAACCTACAGGGTACTTTCCGTGAACTCAGAATCTTTAAATTTAGTACGAAGCAACGTCTTATAGCACAGATAAAGGAAAAATTGCGAAAACCGTAAATTTTAGTTAAATCATATAATAAAAAAATTTTTAGTAATTTTAAAGTTACTACCCCTTTCCTCATGAACGCGTAGAGGTATTAAATTGAAATTCATATCAAATACTCAGGTCTATAATACCTTTAAGTTGTAACAAAATCAAACTTTTATGTCAACGCAATCAAAAGAAACAGGAATTTAAGCCGCATATTTTCAAACTCGCAACTACTCGCAAGGGAATGAAAACCTAAAGGGTACTTCCAGTCGATTTAGAATCTTGATAATTGGCATAAGGCAATGTTTTATAGCACATATAAAGGAAAAAATCCGAAAACCTTAAATTTTTAGTTACATCACATATATACAGGTTTGTACGGAACCCTCGGTGCGCGAATTCGACTCGCACTTGGCCGGTATTTTTTTAATAAAAACCTACTCAAGGCATTGTAAAAAACATGATTTATTATAGTTATAAATTTACAAAGTTATTAAAACAAAAATCTTTTATCAATTCCTTTATATTTATTGGTAGCATTCTGTGTTATCCTTAAAGTCGTTATTCACAATAATTAATTATCCTAAGGTTACTATTAAGTACCTACAGATTTTTGCACATGTTTAGAAGCATATCAAGCAGCATCCTCTTAAGATACCTCATTCTTGTTGTCTTTTCTTACAATAACCTTATGAAACGATTTTATCTTGAACTGTGGCACAGTGACACCCTTTAAATAAATGTCTTACTTTAGGCAGATGGATGTATCTGGAAGGGTTAAAATATTAGTTAGGTGATATTGATTAACTTAATTACACAAAGTAACTACCTTGAATAACCTCTAAATGTTTTATTTGTTTCGTTATATTTATTGATAACTTGTTTAATCTGTTCCCAATTTGTAAATCGTAAGGATTAATTATCCTCAAATATGAAGACTGGAAAAACTTTGGCGGTTGTTGCAGAACGAATAAAATAGCTCAAACTCCAACGCCAAAACACGACACTTTAGTTGTCCGAAGCACTTTTCGGTAACAAAGTTACCTTCTTCAGGGACTGAAGTGAACTAAACCTAAAAGAGAACTTATCCTAATATATACTGAAAGTTGTTAAGGTTCAGTGAACATGGTTCAGCAGCAATGGTGATGATGTTCAATGGACCTTGACAATAGCAAAAGATGATAATTAAACTAAACTAAATAGTGGCGATCCAGGGATAGGACCCTTGTCATTGTTAAGTAAAATTTGGTTATTTTTACAAATGTATAAACTTTCAAAACTATCTAGTAGACAATTATTCCTAACTTCCTTAACTAATTTAAGATTATTAATATTAATATTATGTTCTTCAGTAAGAAACTAGACGCTCGATCCAAACTAGGTTCAAGGAGCATTTAGCTCATGCACGGTTTGGTAGAGCCGAAAAATCTAGTGTTGCCCAACATATTCTTACTGAAGAACATAATATTAATATTAATAATCTTAAATTAGTTAAGGAAGTTAGGAATAATTGTCTACTAGATAGTTTTGAAAGTTTATACATTTGTAAAAATAACCAAATTTTACTTAACAATGACAAGGGTCCTATCCCTGGATCGCCGCTATTTAGTTTAGTTTAATTATCATCTTTTGTTACTGTCAAGGTCCATTGAACATCATCACCATTGCTGCTGAACCATGTTCACTGAACCTTAACAACTCTCAGTATATATTAGGATAAGTTCTCTTTTATGTTTAGTTCACTTCAGTCCCTGAAGAAGGTAACTTTGTTACCGAAAAGTGCTTCGGACAACTAAAGTGTCGTGTTTTGGCGTTGGGGTTTGAGCTATTTTGTTCGTTCTGCATCTATACGTTTCTTCAAAATTATTAACGATAACTTTATTAGGATATGAAAAATTGTTTCATAATAATTTACTTAATGGAATTTTTGTCATTTGGAATGCTATTATTACAACTACAATATCATGAAGATATTACAAACTATTGATTGTTGCACTAGTCACTTGTTGAAACTTACATAATAAAATTAAAAACGTGAAAAGTTTATTTGTACCTATCACTACAGCCGTTTCGCTATACTATAGCTTCTTTAGGTGAAGATCTACCCCTACCCAGGGATGGAAAAAAACAGTTCAAAATGTTTAAAACATGTGTTCATATGTTTAATATGTTTAAACTTTTTTCTCGTTTGTTTTACACACTTGTTTTAAACTGACCATTCTCTATACAAAACTTTTACCGAACGTAGATTTTTCATCGGTATTTTGTTTATTAGTGTCGCACAAGCACGTCTATCTGAAAATATCCCCTACTTCTTTGAAAATTGTTTGAACCGAATTCTCAAAAGTTTTTAAACAAAGCATTACACCTCTCGAAAGCTTGAAATGGCATTTATTAGACATACTTTTATTATTTTCTATATGAAAAAAGAATGGCTAAAGATATTTGTACGAATTTACCTATACCACGCCGTGTTTTTTCAAGAAAACCACGAATTCTAGATCCAAAAACTACAGTCGTTTAAAAATATTTCGTGAGTAGAATTATCCAAGCTAATAAATAAATGAAGTTTCTTCTAGTAACGAGTTATGGTTGTACGAGTATTTCATACCTACAACCACTAATTCTTTTCTAGCCATGTGAATTTAAAGAATAATTAATGTTACTTTTTACTTTTGTTTTAAAAACACTTTAATTTAAACCATGTATTATTTAGATTGTGTTCTAAACAGTGTTTGAAACACGTGTTTTAAAACAGTTTGTTTTAAACATGCCAACCCTGCCCCTACCACATCTTGATTACTTTTAAAGTATAAATGCTGTTATAATAGATGTAGCTTGTTAGATCTTCACCTGAAGAAGGTATAGTATAGCGAAACGGCTGTAGTGATAGGTACAAATAAACTTTTTCTTGAAACTTTTTACGTTTTTTATTTTTATTTTATTTTAAGTTTGAACGCTTGTGGATTTATATTGTTACAAGTTACAAGTCACAATATTCAATAAGCAGTTTCTTATCATATTTTTTTAAATACACTTTGTTGTTTTTCAGCCCGGAAAATTAAACCAAACTTAATACATTACAATGTCATAAAAAGTGGCATTATCAGTTACTTTTTACTTGCAAAAAACTGGCCATTCGGTTAATACCTACGTATAATATTGGTTTGCCATTATTGCATTAAAAATATTCTGGTTGTGAAATATTTGAATGTGTAAAATTATTTATAATAGGTGTATGATGTTTCAATAAAAAAATACATAGTTATTATTTATAGTAATAAAGGTAAAAAATGTCGAAATATCACATTAAAAAAATATATATTTCGTGTCATTCGTGATCTTGTTCTCATTCAAAGAAATTCAAAATTAGAACAAACTCAAGAATTTTGCACTTTCTTCGCGAAGGTGCTGCTGTCATAAAGCAGCAAATACGAGCGAGAAGTTGAGCTGCATTCGATGCAGAACATTTAATAACGAGCCGCCACTGCCTGCAACCTGTAGCATTAATAGATTTGTTTTAAAACAACTTGCGAATTAACAAACGAATATTTTTCTGGTAGGTATATAACATACATAGGTAGGTACCTATCAGGTTTGAGAATCGATTCGATTTTCATACCAAATAGACACGCATTATGGATAGATATGCATTAGCCTCACGATTCAAGGTTTATTATTATGTCTTAATTGGTTCTTACAACACTGACATCGACATCCATATATAAATAAATCACGATTTTTCAACAAAAGGTTGCAGTGCATGGCCAGAAAAGTTTGCCGGTCAGCAAATCGACGACTTTCACCACAACGTAAACCTTTTCCTCGATATTTACCGTTAAATAACGTTTTAAAAACCAGTAACAGAGATACAATAATTAAAAACTGCTTGTTTGTATTGCAACTTTGTCTTAAACGATAAATAAATTCAGTGTAAGCTCTCTGTATTAACGAAAATCAGGAGACCGGACGTCTTCTTACGTTATAAGTTAAGAATTTTTGTTACTGATTGTTTTTAAAGTGATTCCCAGTATTGTCAAAAATTGGCGAAGTTTGTATAGGTATCATATATATTAATAATGATACGGGATTCAAACTTCTGTATAATCATAAAATTGCTCCGGAAATACAGGTAAAAGTATTTTTAGAAATTCTTTCATTTTAATAGACACAGTTCAAATTTGACATCATATTACATTAAACACAATGGTAATTTTCTTACAGAAAGTTACTTAAATATTGTTTAAATAAGGCTACATTTAAAATTCAATTAATAATTACCAATAACTTTTACTCTTATTTTAACATAAGTTGGAGAAAGTGTCCAGTCCGATAAACCTAATCATCGTTAATTTTCGTTTAATCACAATTAATAATATAAATATCTTCAAATTGAAATTAATTAATTGTTTATAATTTTATACGTATAATAAACATCACTAGTTAGTTGTCCATACTTGAAGCCCTTTCTTCTTAAGCCTTTTGATGTGTGTTGAAGCTTTTTTAGTTTAACTCAAGCCCACATGATATATTGGGTCTCCTCTTACAGTTACCTACTGGATTTTTCTTTAATATATTTAATTAAAGTAAGTTCTTATAGTGTGCTTGAAGCCCTTTTCACTAATGTTTAAAGCCTTTTGATGTATTTGAAACTTTTTTTAGTTTAACTCAAGCCCACATGATATATATTTAAGTTCCTCTTAGAGTTATTGGAAGCTCTTTTGGTATAATTGAAGTTCTTATAATGCTTGAGGTCCCTTTCACTAATGCTTCAAGCATTCTGGTGTTTCTGATACTTTCTTATTTTAACTAAGCTCTCATAGTAAATTAAAGCTTCTCTTACAGTTACTAAAAGCTTATAGTAGGCTTTAAGCCCCTTTGACTAGTGTTTCAAATCTTTTTATGCATTTGAAGCTTTTTTGATTTAATTTAAGCCATTGTAGTGTACTCGAAATTATTTCCACAAATGTTTCAAGATTTTTAAGATATTTAAGATATCTTTTAAGTCCTCATGATATATTATAGCATCCTTAAAACCCCTTTGACTAGTGCTTCTAGACTTTTGAAGTATTAGAAACCCTTTTGATTTAATTGAAGCCTTTGTAACGTGCTCGAAGTTATTTCCACAAGTGCTTGGAGTCTTGTGACGTATTTGAAGCTTTTTTAGTTTATCTGAAGCCCTCATGATATATTAAAGCCCCTCTTAAAGTTACTGGAAGGTCTTTTGACATAATTGAAGTTTTATAGTATGCTTTAATTCGCTTTTATAAGTGCTTCAAACCTTTTAATGCATTTGAAGCCCTTTTGATTTAACTCAAGCTTTTGAAGTATGCTTAAAGTTATTTTTACAAGTGTTTCAAGCCTTTTAATGTATTTGGAGCTTTTTTTAATTTATATTAAGCCCTCGCGATATATTACAGCATACTAGAAGCCCCTTTCAGAAGTGCTTCAACCCTTCTGATGGGTTTGAAGTTTCTCATAGTATTTTCAAAGCTCTTGCCATAAGTGCTTCGAAATAATTAGGGCATTAAGGACAAAAGGGGGGTTAGTTTTAAGGTTTGTGGCTTTTTTGGTGTAAAGACTTTGTCTATCCAGCTCTATAGTTTGTTTAACAAATTCAATTTTATTTTCGCTACCATTTCTCATTAATTACACATTTTCTGCAAATTCAGTGTTCATATTCTGATTAGAACCACAATTAATTACTTTCGCGCAATGAATATTTAATTGGCGCAATAATTATTTAATTAAAAAACTCACACTTGCAAAACAACCTGTATCACGCATTCCTTCGAACTACGATATAATATCTTTTCCTATTCAACGTTCGCAGTTACATAATCGCGTATTAACTAGATACTTATTGCTCATTCTGTAATACCTAATGGCTTAAAAACACTCAGGACTACTACTTTATTAATAAAAAGTCACAAAATATTCACCAAAATAGATATAAGACAGGTCAATTTTATTGAGATAAAGTTCAGAAACTTCTGCTTGAATACATTTGGAAAATAATTAAAAACATAGTACATTGTATTATGTACTTTTCAAAACTTCTATAGAAAAAAAATTGAATAAAGCAGAACAATAAATTCACTAAAGTTACCTATGTTAAATTACTGTGGTTTAGGGAAATTTACAACGAATGTTTAAAAATTCATACGTTTCTATAGAATTCACCAATAGAAATGGAGAGTAAGAGAGAACGATGGGGGAGCAAAAGAGTATAACATAGAGTTACAAAGAAAAAAGAGGGAGTTTATTATTAGAATGTTTAGTGTTTTCACTGTTGTGTTTTTCTTTATCTCCAATTCCTGTAATTCTACTTCTCCTCTTTAACATTTTTATTGTCCAACAAAATTATTCTTAAACTCCTTCAATCTCCCACCCAGTGGCGGATTTACACATTTGCCGCCCGTAGGCTATTCAAAATTTCCCGCCCCTACTGACATCTGCAATTCTACTATATGCCAATTCACAATCAATTTTCATTACAATATTATCATTATTGTTTTTTTGTTAATTATCATCATTCTAAGAAATGTATAATATTTATGAAATTCTGTGCTACAATATGCAATTTTTTACGTGTAAATTTATTCAATTTTTATTCTACACTCAAACAATCAAATAGAAAAGTATTAATTTTCCACATATATATCTATATAATATTTGTTATTGTTATTATTAAGCAATTTTTTTACGGATCCCATTTCTCTTCGAATAGATATATTTAAGTGGTGAAACATATTACACATTAATTAAATAGTGTGGGTGGACTTAAAGAAAAAAATATGGCAATAATTAATTTAAAAAATAGGTAAAAATACTAAATTTAAAATGTAATACTTTAAACGCTATTGGAATATTTTAAAAATTCAAAATCACAATAGTATATTTTATAAATAAGCGTTTAGTAATTTTTTATATACATACGTTAGTGTATTCAGTATATTGCATATAGCACTAAAATATTGTAATTTTTGTTGATTTTTTGAGCCTCGTTTTTTTCCCCGTATAAGATAATATTTTTTTTAATTTCTGTAAGACAAAAAAATTTTTGAGCAATGTTTGCCGCCCCCTAAAATCTGCCGCCCTAGGCTCTAGCGTCTATCCGCCACTGCTCCCACCCTTTTTCAACCTACAATAGTTACATTACATAAACAATTACCATTTACCCCATTTTTAATCTTCACCTATCCATCCCAAAAAAAAACACTTGAACGGTTTACTATAAGATCATCCCTTTCATCACCCCCCCTCCCCCAACCCATCTTGCTCCCATCCAAGCCAGATCCATATGTCCATAAATAATAAAATAAATGATTATTTAAGAATAATTATGTAATAGAGACTTTTAACCCCTTTTTTCTAATTATGTATGATTGAAAATAAACATAACTTTAAATAAATAATAGAAAATAATTGGTTTCAAAATCTGAGTCGCATAGTATGTCGGTTGATGGGTTAGGAGAAGTTTTAAAATGTCTGCATGTCAATCCGTAAAGAAAAGACAGGAAAAGGAAATATTAAGGCTCATTTTGCCGCATTAGAACACGAAGAAAGCGAAAGTCGATTCGCTTTGCAACTTCGGTTTTATATTATTATACACTCGACAGACCAACTAATTATTTTACCGCGACAAACTAACAAAAAAAATTCAAATGTTCAATTACTTCATTAATAACATACCATATATCTAAGTACTAGCTACTTATCTATATATAAGAAAAGTAGCAAAGGTCGTCTATTACATTTTACATGTAGCAATGACAATAACGCAATTTACTCCCAGTTATTTATAATAAAATATGTAGGTATCTTTATAATAAATAACATTGCTTCCTTTCATATATATGTTAATATATAGATACAGGTAACTATCTAAAAGAATGTAATACGCGATAGAAAAAGTTATTAAACTGGCAATACAAAGATACAAAAAAAATTGTCATGATAATTAAACATCTGAAAAACAGTTAGTTAGACCGATTTTAATCAAAAACTTTTTAAAATAATCTCGCAAACACTTGGTCTCATTGTCAAAAAAAGTACACTCAAATTATAACTTCCTCTTACATGTGAAATGGAAAGAAAATAAAATAATAAAAGTAGATCCTTTTGAATCGGTACCAACCAGTTTAATCTACATAGGGAAAACTTTAAACGTGAGCCAACTTAACTAAGTACATGTAGCTTTTACTTCTTATTGTTAGATTTATTGTAAGTGCATCGTTTCGTTCCAGAAACCGAAAGGCACGTATTTATTTTCCATTTTCTCTCAAGTGTAAGTTGTGAGAAACGTCATTCATGATGAGAAATGAAATCGCTACGAAAGTCGTTAAGACGATATCGTTTCTTTATAATAAATCATATTCTTCATCGTTTTGCAATCAGAGACAAAAAGTTACCTCTTACTTTTTATGACGAGGTAATGTAAACGAAGTTTTTCTTAAAGACCTGTTCGAGGTAAGTATAACTGTTTCGTAGCACAGTTTGTCTTTACAACATCATTTAAATACCTTCGCGTACTGTCGGTTTAATAGAAAATGCGTCACTTGTTAAAAACAGTAATTAACAAGGGAATACAGTTAGATACCTAGTTAGTAAGAAAGTAGTTTTTAGCAAGTTTTTTGGAGGTTTTATCAAAGAGGTTTAAGGAAACTTTGCAGTATAAAACTTGGGTAGGCTTCAGAATTTATTATATAGTTACTAGCAGCAATACCTACCCGGCGTTCCCGGGTAAAAATATATTACACGTTTGATGGAACATTCTAGAATATTCGCGAATTTAGAACTATCCAGAACAAAAAAGCTTTTAGGTTGTATGTTTTAATTACATATTTAATTTTCCTAGACCTAAGAGTTTTTCATGACAATTTAATATTTTTTTTTAATTTTAGTACCTAACTGTTCTTTATCTTAAAATAAATCACAAATTCAAGAAATGGTAATAAATCTTTAGAAAACTTTTTCAGATTTAAGTTTGTGAGACTTCTTTAGTGCATACTTTACTTAAATAAAAGAAATACAATTAATAATGTAAGGTAAGGGACACAATTATCATAAATTACTGTAAAAAGGACCATTATCAGCTCAGCTACTTTAATGGAGGATGGGGGAGTTTACAAGTTCTTCTTTCACATTCTTAAATTTGACCCCTTAAACACTTTTATGGGGCTATTTTATATAAAAGAGGTTGGAAATTAAAAAATGAAGGGAGCTGAACCGAGAGGGGCCATTTCTGGTTCCTTATGAGGACGACAAGATTTTTTTAAAGCTGTAGGTACTTTATATAAAAATTAAAGTTAGGAATTTTACAATTTCCGTAGTATTTCATGACGATTTATTATTATTTTGTGAATTTCAGTTTTTTGTATTTTTAAATAAATCACAAATTCAAAGAATGATAACAAGTCGTCAGACCTACGTTTGTGAAGGTGCCTTTTATTAATTTATTAGGTAGTCAATTATAATGAATTACTGTAAAAAGGACCTTTACCAGCTCAATATACTCAATATACAAGTTCTTCCTTCACATTCTCAAATTTAACAATTAACTCACTGTTATGTGGGCAATTATCATACAGTTTCAGAATATGAATGGGGTGGAAACAGGGAAATAAATGCGTTAGTCTGATAAGGTCCCTGTTGAAGTTTTTTTTTAAGTTGTGGATACTTTTTATAAATTTTAAGGACAAAAATGTTATCATTTTCATAAATTTTAAAGTATTTTAATTGTATAAATGACCCTTATTAGATTATTGGATTTTTTTAATTTTACCTCTCCATCTAACAGATATGCCTCCACATTCGTTTTATTTGAATCTGCTTACTTTAATTTTTTTAACTTAAACCCAAAAATATGCAAAAATATCATTGTATTTTCGTAAAGGCACGTATAAATTATAATAATTAATGATATTTGTGGTTTAAGCCGTGTTGTTTGTTTCATTTTGATTCTGTTGTTTGAAATGCAACCTGTCTCCACTCCGAATCACCTTGAAACATATTAATAATGGATTGAATGCAGTAGGTACAATGCTTATAACAATAATTCTATCTATAGGACAATGATATTGACTCAAAACAGAAATTGTGAGACCGCGAAAATTTAATGCGTCAGAAATACCATTTGATATTATTAATCAATTTCTGTTCTACTTGGCACTAGATTTATACTGCATTAATATATTTGAATTTGAATAATTTATTGATGACTTGGAAAAAAATTAAATTAAATTCGGTTACTGAAACAGGTGAAGTATATCGTTCAATGTTTATTGGCCTTATTTTGAATGAATATCTAAGTATATATCTACTTACTTGTTACTTGACGATTGCTTACCTTGACAAAACCTAAATACACAATTCTCAATTATTTCGAAATATATATTTTACAATATAGACATTTTCGACAAGTGAATAGACTATGTATGTGGAAACTATTCTTCGAAAGTTGTGTGTGTATAGTAAAATTTTGTAAAAATGGAAATTACAAAACATATGCAGAAATAATGGAATTGAATAATTGAAAGGAAATAAAATTTTGTTTTTCCACAATTTTCTGCCTCTACTCAGTGTCGTAAAGTCATGGGGGCAATCACCTACTTATTTCTACTATCTTTTAGAAAGCTAACAATTTTATAATTTAACAAGTAGATATACATAGTTAGTACATATATATTTTATTCTTTTGTCATCATAATATCACGAAATGACCTGTTTGAAGTGCCCTTCATGTTCTTGTTCATGATCGACAATTAACAAACTATGCTTTAATTATAATAAAATTCAAAGACATAATAAATACATAGGGATATAGAATCAGATAATAAAGACGAAGGGAGTGAACCCTCTCAAGTAGGAAGACTGAGTGGTGCCTCGATTTTATTGGCCGATGCTCCTGTGCATCATGTCATCGTTAGAAAACAGTAATTGATGCTCTAAGTAGGCGCAGTACAGGTAGCTAATAGAATTTAGGCACCTACTGCCTGACCAATTCCCTTTGAAAGTCTCCGGCCTCTATTTAGAAAAATATATGAAATGGTACAGTAGTATCTACTTTCCAAAACATGAAAAAATATGGTATATTTGAAGCACAAACAGGAATAAAGAGGGTCACATGAAGATTTAGATCTTAGATCAGATTATAGTTCCCAAATGTAGGTTTTAGCATTCCCAAATGCAATGATTGGCTTAGGAAAGGAAATAGAAGTGGTGAAAGTCCAACTGATTTTCAGAGTGAAGACCTAACGATGATGAACTATTTCAAATAAATCACAATAACCCTGGCCGAAAGATAATATATATAGCAACTTCTAGTCCCTGGTTCTTTAGATGTTCAATATTTTCGTTTCAGGGAACCCTAAAACCCCGTCCTAATAATGTTTCTATAGAAATATGTACATATGTCCTTATAATTTTTTTTTTCTGTTCTTTTTTATTGGGAAATGTTGATGTGACCGATTTGATAATATTGCCACCCGTGAAATAATTTACACATAGGCCCAAGGGGACACACAGTTTAACGTGCATTTTAAACCGCGAAGTGTATCTGAGCATAAGATCTTCACCAGGAAATTGCTCAATAATATTGAATATATGCATGAGAACCGTTAACAAGAGGCTCAATTTTAAACACTTACGAAAAATAATTTCCACGTTTCGTTTCGGGGGAAAAAATACATTTGAAAACAAATTTTTGTTATTAAAATTTACAAGAATGTAACCAGCATTTTAATAAAATGTGTCCAAAATTATTTTTAAACTTTTCATTGAGAAAAAATAATTTATATAAACGTCGCTTTTTTATTTATGTTACTTTCTTTTGAACATGAAGAACATTTTTATATAATAAATTTAGTAAGTTGGACAATACAGAGATCTAAAAGAAATCGAAACCTCCTTTAACGTTTCGCTGAAGAAGATAAAAATAAAGTAGCGAAACGTTCAATGAATTCCCCATTTCCCTTAGAAACTTTTTTATTTTTGTTTTTGATCATCTTTTTTACGCTGGATATTTTTTTCTTACAGGTCAATTGCTACTACCAAATTTGAACCAACATATGCCAGACAGGCATTTCCCTGTTTTGATGAGCCAAACATGAAAGCCACGTACACATTTCATGTGCTAAAACCCCGTTCGGATCCATCATACATTGCCCTATCCAACATGCCTATTCAAGTAAGTATTTTTTAGGCAAGCTTTTATATAATTTTTTATAAAACAGGGACAAATTTCATTTTGTGAAGAAGGTAAAACGTTTGCTCAATTGTTGAGTAATACGGAATTGAAGACGCTCGAAATACAGGTTCTCCCACCTCCAATGTAATGTTAATGGTTGAATGGAGCAGCGATGCGCTATTTGCTCGTTCGAGCTGCGGTGACCCACGAGCGTGCAGTTAGAGAGATTCCGTCATTACAAATATTGATCATTGTTGTACTTCAGAAATAACTGCACATTATTCAGACATGAATTTACACTTAATCGCAAAATTATTTCGGTTAAGTGTTAGTAGATTAAATTGAAGTGCATACAGAGGTTAAAGTGTGTCTGATGTGCCCTTGGCCTTTTTTTTTTTCCTTTTAAATGGCAAAGCATTGGATAAAATTGTCGTGAATAATCGTTACTTAATTATTTTACTTTTACGTTAATAATTACTAATTGTAAGTACCTAGTAGAAATTGCTTTTTTTTACAAACAATAACAGTATTGATTGATATTGATGTTTTTCCATTACCTTTTTTGCAATAAGCATAAAATCTCTTGATAATACATTATTTCGTTAACTAAAATACCTATTGTTAGAAACGAATTAGACGAAAACTAGTAAAGTAAAGAATTAATTAGATAGGTACTAAGACATGTATTTGCGAATGAAAGCTAACAATAACAAAATGAAATGTTTTAAATATTTTCCATCAACATACTTAAATCCTAAATGGCTCGAGAAGTAGATCTTTCTCTAAAAGCAATCGTGTCTAATGGCGAGCGAAAAATCTCACGAGATTTTCAATTAAGGATAATGAGGATAATGTGTCCGAACGGCACACTTTTGTTTAGAAAAGTTATACCATCTGTGTGTGTCTTTAAGCTAATAGAAATTATTTCGTATATTTACTACTCTTCAAACAACGAGTAGAGGTACCTGCCATAACTGTTAACGTAAAAAGTCAATAATAATAATCTATCTTAAAGCTTTCGCTTCAATCAATTATGGTGTAAGGCAAATTACTCGCTAATTTTTAATATATACAGGGTGTTTAACCAAGATATGCCTTCTCTGTAATAACTTCGCTACATTATTATGGATATAAATCCTTTTAGACTTATTTGAAAAATACGACAATTGTAATACTTTCGAAAATTACCAATAACTTCGAAACCAAGTAAGATAGAAAGTTGTGGTTTCTATCACTGCATTAACATTGCAATGAAATAATGTCTTTATTGATATTATATCAAATATTCTGTATTTGTGTTTATGCCTTTTCATAAATGCGAAGATAAATAATTTTTTTCTTGTAATTTAGAGCGAAGAGGAAGTTGAAGATGGAATTTTAGTACACTTTAAAGAGAGCGTTAAAATGTCTACGTATCTGGCCAGTATTATTGTGTGTGATTTTAATTACACAGAAACCACTTTTGGCAGTGAAAACAAGCCCCTAAGGGTATATGCCACTCCAGCTCAGGTGGGAAAAACGCAATTCGCAAAATGGGCTGCAAAAGGGATTATTGAATATTTTATCGATTATTTTAATATTCCCTATCCATTACCAAAGCTTGGTAAGATAATAAATACTTGTAGTTTTTTCACAACCTAATAATTTACATATTGGCAGATATGATAGCAATTCCAGACTTTGTTTCTGGAGCTATGGAACACTGGGGACTTGTAACTTATAGGGAAACGGCCCTCTTGTACGATAACACCACCAGTTCTAGTTTAAACAAGCAAAGGGTTGCTACTGTGGTGGCCCATGAATTGTCCCACAGTTGGTTCGGAAATTTGGGTACAAGTTTCCCTTTATTTTTATTAAACAGAGTTAATTAAGTCTAGAAATTTTTAGTTACAACAAACTGGTGGAACGATCTTTGGTTAAATGAAGGATTCGCGTCCTATATTGAATATAAAGGTGTTGATGCTGTCTTACCAGAATGGCAAATGGTAAGAAACAATTGTCTTTATAATTTCCAATAATAAATCAATTAATTATTGTTTCCTCTAGTTGACACAATTTCTTATTATGGATTTACATCCTGTATTATCAATTGACGCGAAATTAAGTTCTCATCCCATAATCCAAACTGTTAACACTCCTGATGAAATCACTGCAATATTTGATAGCATCAGTTACAATAAGGTAAAATACAATTCATTCCTTTAAAGTACCGCTTTATTGTGTTTTTAATTTTTCACAGGGCGCTTCGGTACTTCGTATGTTAGAAGACACCGTGGGTCAAGGGGTTTTTCGTAAAGGAATCACAAACTTTTTGAACGCGCACAAGTGGGGCACCGCGGTGTCCCAAGACTTATGGAATCAACTACAAGAAATTGTGGGCGATTCTCTTAACGTCACCTCATTTATGGACAGTTGGACAGTCCAAATGGGTTACCCCATCGTTACCGTAAATATAAAAGACGGCAATTATGTTCTTACACAAAAAAGATTCTTAATAGATCCGGATGCAGTATCTGATACTGTATCATCTTACGGATATAAATGGACAATTCCTATCACTTATATTACTAGTGAAGATTCAACTCCTAAAAGAGTGTGGTTTAATCATACAAATGAAAACAGTAAGTTGAAACAACTATTTCTTACAAATATTTAATACAAGTTATTAATTTTTGGTGTTTAGTAACTATTCCAATCCCTTCGGGTGCAAGTTGGGTCAAATTTAACTACAACCAAGTGGGTTACTATCGAGTCAATTACGACCTTGACCTTTGGGACACTTTAACAAAAAACTTTAATTCTCTAAATGTGGCTGACCAAACCCATCTCCTGGAGGAATCTTTTAGTATAGCCGATGCCAATTTGTTGGACTATTCTATTCCTTTAAATTTAACGAAACGTTTACAATCCGAAACGGAATATATACCATGGACTGTGGCCTCCAAGAAGTTGCGCATTTTGAAAACTTATTTGACCGATTCTCTTTGGTATTCCAAATTTTTGGTAAGAATTTTAAATTGGAATATAAAATATGTACCATAAGTTTTAAGTCTAAATGTTCTATAAAAACACTTAATATTAATATTGGTAATGTATTTTAAAACATTTAAGGAGTATGCAGTTGATATTGTAACCCCAGCTTACTTAAAACTAACTTGGAATGAAAGTTCTTCAGATACCCATTTGGAAAAGTAAATTATAATACTAATATTTACGGTACGAGAAAACTTGTAAAATGTTTTTCTTTTAAGGAGAGCTCGAGCAAATATACTTTCTTTTGCTTGTGCTATGGGACATACAAGGTGCTTAGCTGAAGCCAAAAAGCGTTTCCAAGAATGGCTTGCTAATCCAACAGGAGTACACTTATCTCAAGACTTGAATAGTATAATATACAATTATGGTAAGTGTTATATATCTGTTTTTATTTTGTATTTCGTATTTATTAATTGTTGTTATCAAGGTATCGAAACAGGAACCGCCGAAGAATGGGAGAAATTGTTCCAAATTTTCACAAATGAACAGGATGCTGGGGAAAAATTGAGATTAATGAGCGGTTTAACGTCTATTAAGGAAACGTGGTTATTAAAAAAGTAAGTTTTTTTATGACAAAGATTCCTTCTTCTAAAATAAATAGGATTGTACGTATTTGGACAAATACAAATAAACAAGCATTTGTTGGGACCAAGGATTTAGATGTTTCCTTAAATTTATTGAAGATGACACAATAGTGTACCAAAAGTCCAAATCAAATCCCAGTATTTTTATATTATGCAAAATACATAATTATGATCTTTTCTTTATTAATTTAATTAATTACCTCTCATAGGTGCCTAAGTGTGAACCATTAATCGAAATTTGAATTATATATTTAGTATTAAGTAACAGGTGGTTGAATGTAATGACAATAATACAAGAGTTCATCAATAATTAATCTGTTTGTCCCTTTTAGACTTTTAGTTTTGGCTGAAGATGAGACATATGTTAGAGGACAAGATTATTTTACGTTATTGAGTTATATATCAAGCAATTCTGTAGGTACGGCGTTGGTGTGGGATTATGTAAGGTATGTACTAATCATCTTTTATTTGAATTATTCTGTAATCGTTTCAATTTTCCAGAGAAAATTGGGAGACGTTAGCTAATAGGTTTACATTAAACAACAGGTACCTCGGAAGTATGATTCCTAGTATAACCAATACTTTTTCAACAACAACAAAGCTTAATGAGGTACAAAAAAATATATTGTTTTATTATTAATTTCAATAACTGAGTTAAGACCAAAAAATAAGTCAGCGTCAGAGTTAAAAATACGATCTTTAATTTTTAATCAATTAAAAGGCGCACTCAATACTAATTATTTTGTTTTACAATTAATTGAGTAAATTGGAAATTTTCTCTTAATAATGAAAAATGAATTTTAGATGCGAACATTCTTTGAGCAGTATCCAAATGCTGGTGCAGGGGCACGTTATCGTACTCAAGCCCTAGAAACTGTCCAAAATAATATTAAATGGTTAGAAAGAAACAAAGAAACTGTGGAAAAGTGGTTAGAAAATTATCAGAAGACGCAGTTATAATAACTGCGAAAATTTAAAGGCTGTTCTCACGAAATGTACTTCTATTTAAAATACTTAATAAAAAAAATTATGAAATGCTCCATTTTTATTTTTAGGAAAAAGCGTTTTGTATTTTTTTTTTCTTTATTACCTGGAATGTAACAAACACAAAATCAAAAACAAATCCATTAACAACTGACCTGATGTACGATATTACTTTAAAGTAATGTTTGTGCTAGTTTATTACATTTACCACAGTGATAATCAAATACTGACACATATATTTATCATTCTATTATTTCTTTGTGTAATTGGCTAAATTACATAGTTGCAGAAAGTTTGCTGCTACTCATTTTCTTTCATAAATAACGCTAGCTATATTACACTTAAAAACTACACAACAAGAAATCAAAGAATTATTTTACAGAATGAATAGAAATTGTGAGTAACTTTTTCCAAATAACGAAAAAGTACATGTATCTGCAATAAATAATCACAAAAAAAGAAACAGTTTCCTATGATAAAGCTTAATAATGATTAAAAATGGAAACGACTACGTTTGATGACCCTGTAAAATTAAATCAAATTGAGGGAAATTTACAGAAAAAAACTACTGTATAGGATTCTACAAAACTTATTTAGTTATCTTTCTTCATTCGAGTACTGGTCATTCTGTAAATGATGGAATCACGACCAGGGTCCATGTCTCCAATTACAATAGATATGGCAAGAAGAGTAAATGCCATTATCACACTGAACCACAAGATAATATTGAAAATGACTGGGAAATTTTCATTATATGTGGAAGCAAGATTTAAATCAGTAAACTATTACAAAAAAGAATAATTAGCATATAAAAATAATAAACTGTAATCAATTGAACTTACTGAATCTGCTTTTACTTCATTTGTGGCAGCACGAGCAACCCTTTTATGAACTATTTCATTTGTTAACACATTTACAAGGACATCACCATTATATAACTTTTCAAATGCAGTTTGTAGACGAGCAATGGCATCTGACAAAAGAGTCTTAGCCTCATTGGCTGCTGTAGAGTTTCCTCCATGAAGATTAACAACATTTTTGTAGGCAGAAATTTTAAACCAAAAAACACTTGGGGCTGTTGAATGCTTGTAGGCCCCATTTTCAATCTACAAAGAACATTACAATACAGCAAACAAGTTGAAGTTTTTAAACTACTGTATAGATTGTATACCTTTTCTGTTATAGCATTTAGCAATTGAATTTCATTAATAAACTGCCTATCTTCTTTGAATCCTACTTTTAAATGCTTATACTGTTTCTCTGAATCTACACTTTTGATATCACTCAGGAAACTGTAGGATTGAACCTAAAATTAAACCCCAATAAATAGTGTATCTAAAAGGCACAGATCTTTAATGTAGAAAGTTTAACTTACTGCATCCAAACCTTGGCTCAAATCAATTCTAATAATGTTATTTTGAGCATCTGGAGCTTGCTCATAAATTCTTGTTTCTAAGGCTCCAAAAACATCAGCTTCTCTTTCATCAGAATTGAGTGGAAAACTAATTCCTTTGCCATTATCTAAATCTGTAACACCATCAACTGCTACTGTAACGATAGACTGTGCTAAATTGAATGGATCAGTAAAATACATTCCTGACCATTTTGACGACTGCAAGAAACATCTAAGCATGTAAATTAACTCAAAGACACAACTAAGGTCATAACTAACCTGAACAATGGGTTGCCCTAAGGCAGCCGAATAAACTTCTTTCAACAGACTTTCATCTATCTTTTCTTGTCCCTTAAATTTAATGCTATTTGGAGCATGAAGCACTGTGAATTCGCCGCTGCAGTACACTAAGAAAATTTAAAAGTTATGGATGTTTCTTACAAACACTGTTTATGTCAAGAAAAAAATATTAGAAAGGAATTGTATGATGTGAATTAATGAATGATAATATATTTTACTTACCAGAGACTACTAAACACGAAATTAAAATAGAAAGTTTGTTCATATTTCCCAAATTAAGTACCTTTAATCACCGATGATAAAAATTGCCCACCCTACCAATCATATGACTGACTGAATGACATATGATTGACAAAACGAGACAAAGGTTTGCCAATCTAACATTTGTAAATAGAAATGTGAAATACCAGCAGGATAACCAACCATACATACTGTAAATTCAAAATTTTAAATATTTTTTTATCAATCATTAAAGAATGTTCATTTTTTGAAAAAGAATCTAATTGCTTATATATTATTGATTATATCAATAACTTCTACAGCAAAGGACATTATGAATGAAAAAATGCTAAAGGCTTGAAATCCAAGGTGGGTGCATAAGTGTGAAAAAGCTCTCCTTTTTGGGTGCGTTTCTTAGCCAATGCAGTAGTCTTTGCTTTTTAATTTACGTTATTTTTACTTAAGGCAATTTGTAGTAAATATAAATAATGACACAGGGACGATATAAAATTATTACTTCATTTATTGATGGGGAATCACATAATTACATCTGCCATTTTCAACATTCAACTGGATACGCAACTTTCGGGATGGGAATTCGATTAACATTCGTTATTGTAATTATATTTAGGAAATGCATTTATGCGAATTAACAGATTTTTTATTATGTATCATAAATAATTTATTTTATTTTAAATAAAAATAATAACATACAATAAAAAGTAATACATGTATTATTTAACTTAGATAGTGTATGGTCAGTTTTATTCTTTAAATTGCATTTAAAATAATTATATAGTATTGGATCCAGTATTCATAATTATGTAGTAAAGTTTATATAAATTAATTAATAGGATAATCACATTTTACTGGAGCACGTTATTGTATTTATAATAATAAATTACTTTCTTGCTCCAAGCTGAACCATAAGTTCATTAATTTTTTCTACCAGTTGCGATTGTGGATTACATCTGCTTTGGACATAAATAAGGGCTTGAATGTCTTTCTGTTCAAATGCTATTTGTGCTGCTTTCTCTAAATGCCTATAAAAGTATTTTTTTAGGTAATTAAACATCGATAACTAGAAGGAATTATTTAAAAGGGGGGAAAGAGAATAATTAATATACTCGAAATAGCAATTAGAAATAGTGTTCGTTAAAAAAGGGAAAAACTGAATTTATACCATAAAAACACAAAACTTACTGAGCTTTTACGTAATATTTAACTTTAATTTCGTCGCTAACTTTAGGGAGATACCTCGAAGCTTCAGAAGGTTTATCATATTTTAAACATACGTCAACGAAAGGGGCGTATCCAATCGGTGACTTTTTTACCTTCGAAAAATTTTCTAATTCCTCCCATTTTCCAGATTTCGAAAAATTTATAATCTTTAACCACCAATACCTAAAAAAAATTTTTTTTAAATAATTTAATTATAGTAATGTGTGTTTAAATTCGTTTGATATGTATACGAATAATTATCTATTTAATACCGCTTATCAGGTATTTTGTAATTAGTTCTCATTTTCTCAGCTTCTTTAGGATCGATTTCCAAAAGATGTTTACAGGTTTCATGGACTGACTTTCCAACAAAACTAACATTTCCACTTTTATATTTATCATCTAAATTTCTTTGGTACTTTAGCAATTTTAAATTTTCTTCGCAAACATTCATTCCAAGCTCGTTACGTGCCCTTTTAAAAGCTTCATATGCTGCACTCAACGATGCGTCTTTAGTCAAACTTTTCTAAAAACACAGAAAAGTAAAACAAATTAACATAGACAAAAAAAACACTCACTTTATCATCTATACATTCTAGAATATGCATATAGGCCTGCGAATTGAAATCATCTTCCTGTATATAAATTTCATTTAAGGCCTGTGTATTGTGTTGCCGACTATATTTAATATAAAGAGCTTTCGCAACAGGAAAATGTCTTATAGTCATCTAAAATTAAATTAAAAATTAATTATGTAGATTTATTACAAAAAAAAATGCACCTTGAAATCGGCAAGAGGCATGTTACTCCTTAATCGTATTATAACCATATAGACCAAATCAGTATCTCCGCTTTCCATTGCTTTTATCAAGGCTGGGGTAACTTCATCGAGACTTAAAAGAAGTTTTACTTGCTCACTGGCCTTTGTTTCATAATCCAAAAGCTAAAATAATACAAGATTTACGTAATTATTTTAACCGTAAGTGGATTATTTATAAAAATGTTTCATGAATCAAAATCTTAAATTCACCTTTATGGCCAATCTCTTCTTTCCACATTCTGCAGCTGTAGAAGCAATATCACTGTAAGAAATACCAGGTGTATAACCAAATTTGTCAGCTATTTCTCTTGCTGCGGTTTCTTCATCGAGGTGTGGTTGACGTACCTATGTGAAGCCAAAATCAATAGTATTGTTCACTGTAGTAGCCTTTACTTGTTGAAACTCCATATTAACAATAATATAAAGAAAACAGTCTTTACAATTGTATTTCATCCACCTGATGAAGCCACAGTGTGGTAAAACGGTCGTTGTGGACTCATAAAAATAAACATTTTGAAACTTAAAAGACTGTTTTCTTTATATTATTGTCAATAGTATTGATTCTATTCTTAAAATTTTGAAAATAAGAAATTATTTCAGGTAAATGTTTACCTTGTACTTAGCCCAATGAGCTAAAATTCTACTGCTACCCTCCTTATCTTCCATTTTTAGATATTTTGCAATTTGAATGGCTAAATAATATTGTTTTCTTGAAACCAGTCCATCCAAAAGAGCCTTTTGTCCTAAAACACACAATCTGAAAATAAGTTTAATAAGTTTGTTTTAGTATCAAGTATTTCATAAATATACTCGGTGTAAGTTAAAGGTAATCCAATTTTTCTATCTCTGACTGCATTTAAAACTCTTAATAATCGGCACATTTTCACGTATTCATCTGAGTCAATGTTTTGTACAAAGCATTTTCCAAACTGCGCAGCCTTAAAAATTAAACGATTAAACAAAATATTCGTTTGCAAAATACTAAAATCCAGTTCTTACCCTAATCAACATTTTTTGGACGTCAGAATTAAATTCATATCCTGCTGCTTCAATGCACTGTTTAACACCAACTTCTAAATCTTTTTTTACCAAACAAATATACTCATCAGCGCGATGACTTCTTTTCTGAGTTACAAAGAAAATCTTTATAAAGAAAATAATGTATTTCATGTATAAAAACCTGAAATTGTTTACAAGCTTCTAATAAAAAACTTCCAGGGTCTGTACTATTAATTCTAAAGATTTTTTGAACAACTTCTGGAACTTTCTGTAGTAATTCGTGCTGGGTGGTGGATATAACTCTAACGCCGTCTATTTCTGGTGCTAAGTGCACAGAAGTATCATAAACATATGACGTTTTTTGCCCGTAACGACCAACCACCATTAAAGTACTAGGCTGTTCCCAAAATGCAACAATTGCTTCTGTTCCGCACCTACATTCATTGTTTCGATCACTTTTCAGCAAATTCACTTTTTCTTTTAAGTAATCTTTATATTAAGTAAAAGAAAGGTTTTGCCCCGTTTTACCACAACACTATTTTAATACGCACACGTGTTTCGCTCACTTACTCAACGTGAGCATTTTCAACGCAAGACAAGATAAAATAGTGTTGTGGTAAAACGGGTTAAGACCTTTCTTTTACTTATTTGCATTATCACAGTCTCCTTCATTCTTTATAATCTTTATATTTTTGTTAAATTAAACACCCAATTTGTGCCAGTTAAATACAGTTTTTAATTAAGTAGTTCTTACCAAACAAGTTGCCTTGGGGTATAAACTATTGATGTGTCTACTTCACAATATTTCATCCTGAAGTCTGAAGAGCCCAGCCACAAATATCCAGCATTTGTAAATAATACAACATGTCTTATGTTTATTGATACTGCCATTTCTAATATTGATGAATAACTGTGGGAAATGTCTGGTTCCAACTAAAGAAAAATAAACTACTACTTATTATTCTTTTTAGGTATTATTAAGAAGTACCATGGTAGATGTATGGTGTTCGTCTTGTTTTAAAATATACAATTCTTTTTCACGAGCAATAAGAACATCTGTAGCTTTCTCATCTGAAATGACTACCCAAGCAGTGGGCTTCAAGTTAGATCCTGAAAATTTTATATAAATAAAATGCTTTTATGAAACATAAGTTACCTACTTGGAAGTTCTGAAA
Source organism: Agrilus mali (assembly GCA_029378335.1). Classification (NCBI taxonomy): domain Eukaryota; kingdom Metazoa; phylum Arthropoda; class Insecta; order Coleoptera; family Buprestidae; genus Agrilus; species Agrilus mali. The sequence continues at coordinate 7,091,503 of CM055663.1, read as the reverse complement.
GTTGTCGTTTCTTTGGTTCTTTGATGTTATTAACTAAAAATACTTTATAGTTTGATGTCATTATAGCTATTCCAGTAAAATTTTGGGGATTTGTAAATATTTTTGCATCAATTACTTTCATATCATGTGCCTCCTGATCTATGCTAAATTCGTTTAAAAAAGTGCCATCAAAATCATGGAGGACTACCTGTCCATCCTCTTGAATGCAAATGAACTTTTCATCAGTTGACCAACCCATTTTAATAATAGGACGACGTGCCCACTTTAAAATAAACCATAATAGTTTAAATAATACAAATTATATTTTTCAATAACAAACCTTCAGTGGAGTTACAAGTCTACCAGAACCAGAATATAAAGCAATTACTTGTTTACCAGATCTTTTCACTTTAACGATTTTTTTCTCATCTCTTCTGACAGCAATCATTCCTCCACAAGGGGCTACAGCAGCAACAACATTATCCATGTTAACATCCTGTTGCCAGCCCATTGAATAGATTTCAAATTTCCTGCCGTATGAATGCAAATATAATTAAAAGAATTCGAATAAAACAGCAACAGAACAATTCCTACCTAAAATACAAGTCTCTACCTAGTAAAAACCAGTCTGCTGTTAACATAGCCGAACACATTTTGAAGTACGATTTACACTATTTTATTTCTTAGATTTCTTTTAAGTAATACAATAAAAAACTGTAATTCAATCCATGTACTTGTATATTTAAAAATTATTTAAATTTTATCAATAATATATTATTGTATATTGATCATTTTAACCTTAAAATTATGATCCTTGTTTTGATTTTTGATATCAACCATAGATAATAATGGTGTCTGATAGTGTCTAAAGAATCCACTGCTTTAAAATAATAGTACGCTGATATAAAACAGATGTCTCTTATTTGGGAGCTTTAAAAACTGGTAATCTGCTTTGGAATAACTTGCAAATAATAAAATTATGAATATTTTTGTAACTTTAGAACATTTTAATTTATTTTCAGTTTTTTTATAATAAACTTATTTAGAAAAGCCATTATCTTACCAAAATAACACTGAGGTTAGATATTCAAACATGCCAAAAATACTTAAAAGAACACTTTAAACTTAAAAATAATCTACTTCTTACTACTCATATTAGTTACAATCCAAGGATGTCTCATGACTTCTGGAAGAGTTAAACGTTTCTCAGCTTCACGAATAAGCAGCTACAATATGAAACAAAAATTTTATACAAAAAATTCTTCTAAAAATATACTTACTCCTGTTATTAAGTTTATAGCTCCTGAATGCACATGTGGGGGAAATTTGATATCAACTGTACGAATTCTTCTGTATGTTTCATCGGAAGTTTGGCTTTCAAAGGGTGGAGATCCCACCAAAAACTCATAACATAGTATACCTACAATTTACAAATAACATGAACAATAGAAAATTGTAGTATAATAAGCACGATTTTTTAGCTACTATAGGCCTCAGAAAAAAACGTAGACGGTAATTAATTGGCAACTAAATTGGTAATGTTCTTATTTGGTAAAATTATTTAAAAAAATAAGCGTTTTTACCTAAACACCAGTGATCTACATATTTTCCATAAACTTTATTATCCACAATTTCTGGAGGGAGGTAATCTAGGGTTCCACACATAGTTTTACGCCTAAGAGACGGTGCATGTACAGACCATCCAAAATCTGCTAATTTAATGTCTCCATTGATTGTTAGAAGCAGATTTTCTGGCTTTATGTCGCGGTGAATTACCATGTTTTTATGGCAATAATTTAAAGCATCTGCTACTTGGTATGTGTACTTTGCAGACCTGTAAAATAAACATTAAACAATTAAAATATATACTTAAATTATCTTTCTAGTGTTTGATATTATTACTGCATTTGTTTGAGAGGCATTTTTTTTTATTTCAACTCATTAAACAGTCGAATTATTTCCCAAAGATGAAAACCTAATAATTCAAAAGTAAAAATAACTTTATTAAAAAAATCAAGCTTTTATAAAACATTTAAAGCCTTTTTCATTTGGTTTTATAATCCTTATATTCATTTTAGCACAAAAATTTCACATTAAATGTAAGTTTAAAGGAGCAAAGTATTTACAGGAAGGGCTTTGAGTATTTATTGCTTAGAGTTCTTTTCATGGATGCTTTTTGCAATTCTCTTTCTTATTTTTATTAAGTCATTAATTCAAATATAATCAATAAATAATTGCTAATTAAAATTGAAGTCAAATAAATTAAATAAAAATCTTACAAATGTTCATCAAAGTGCCCTCCTGGACTGGATTTTAGATGTTTATATAATTCCCCTCGGCCAGCATATTCTAAGGCTAAATATATACGAAAATCATCATGAAACCATGTTAGTAACTGGAGAATATTTGGATGTCTACAAAACAGAGAAAATTATTTAAGAAAGGGTATGTAATAAATAGCTATTATTTATATTTACTTTAAATGTGTTTGAATTTCTATTTCTCGAAGAATTTGACGTTCCACGTTGCCTTCGACAATCTCTTTTTTGAATAATGTCTTCATTGCCACAATGTATCCAGTTTTTTTCTCTCTGGCCAGGTAAACACGACCAAATTTCCCTCGACCTAAACGTGGTCCTAGCTCAAAATCGTTTAAGCTCCAATTGTAACTAAAATGTATTATTATATTTATGTAATAAATTCAAATTACAATAATTATATTATATTACTTTTCGTTTTCAAAGCATTCATGAGACAACATGGAGACAACCAGTTTATAAGTTTTGTTAACATGATGATCTGGTACTGATTTATTCCTCAAATGCTGTTTTGCAATTTCTTCAACTTTGTCAGATTCTATCATTGTTTCATACATAGATAAAATACACAATTTAATAAAAACTTACAGCAATTTCTTTTAAATGATTACTGAATAACTGTTAACGATATGCACTTCGTAACGGTCACAACAATTCAAGTTTCAAATTCAAATTTTTAACCTTTTGACGTTTAGGAAGTGATTCGTTAACATACCTAAGTTTATATTCGTGTTTTTTTTTTTGTAAAATAGGTTTTGTTAGTGTATAATTATTGTAACGTGATTATCTTTAACGGTTTCGTTAAACCATATGTTTTTAAAATAGCTTTTATCCTAAATAAAATAAAAATAAGACTGACATTCAAAATAAGGTTATATTATTATTTTGTTGTCACGTTTTAACTTTTTGATATCAGCTGTTAATAAGTATTTTGTATTTTGCGGGCTGATTTTTTGATTTTGAGACGAATATTCTCTGTTCAGGACTCACAAACCTGTTATGCCAATCGTAGATTGGCTTAAGACCAGAAAAACGATGGGAAATAGGATATCCCTTAAAAACGAGACTTGCATCTTCGTTATCAAATTTACAGATCGTGAACTTTTCTCTTAAATTGCCTTTCAATCAAAGGCTGGCATGGTATGCTGTTTACAAAGTTTTCATCAATTTGTAAAAAATAACTTGTTAACCATAAGTATACATTTAATTTAAAAATGATGCAATACATCCTTGTGTTATAGTTTTGAAACTTTTTAGAATACTCTAACAACTTCCAATGGGGGCCGTGGCAGTTTTTCATCCACTTCTGAATGTGCGGAGGATGATCAAGAAGAGACCTCTTCCTCTTTGGTTAAAGAGGTAAAACTTTTGTATATTTGTTATGATTGTATATATTATATTTCAAATAACACAGGAAGAAGATAATGTGGAACAACTTTTGACGAATTTTAGAGAGAAGTGGAAGAAGGAACTTGAATTTTCTTCAAATCCGTTTAAGCTAGTAAAAGAGCCTCAGTTAAACGCCTTGGGAAGTGACTCTGGTGATATAGAAACAGTTGTAAGTTTATTTTTCTATTTTTTTCAATAATCCCTCATTTGCAGCTTTTTTCTGTTTTAATATTTTTATTACTATCTACTATCTACAACAAACTACAAAAATACCTAAACATATAGTTGATATTTATTTTTATTGTTCTTATTGATTTATTATTTGTTATGCACTTTTTATAGGCTAAAGAACTGTTTTTGAAAGGAATAGAAATGGAGAAATGTGGTAAATTGTATGAAGCAATACAATTCTATCGTCGAGCAGTACAGCTTGTTCCTGATATAGAGTTTCGTTTGGATGAGAAATCAAAAACGAAACTGCGAGAAACCCCCGTTCATGATAATGCCAACACTATAGAAAATGAGAATATTTCAGATGATATGCAGAGCAGCAGTGACGAGGATGAAGATGAAATAAGAGGTGATTTGTATGCTCACATATTGAGGAAAGTAGGCACTTTGAAATGGGTTTGCATTCCAAAGTATGAGCTACAGGTAAAAGACAAGAATGAAATTAATATTTTATGAACTATTTTTCAGACTGTTCTGTTATGATTCATGGAATTCTTTAGTTTTAAATGTCTTAGTATTTTTTATTAATGCTACTTTTAAAGGAAATTTAACTATTAAAAAAGAATTCCATGGACCATTGCAAAATAAACTGTATAACCAACTCACTGGGCTATAATACTTAATTAATTAAAATTGTATGTCATATTGATAATATTAATTATATATTTGATAAAATTAGGGTCCCCACATCGCAGATTTACCAATTGAAATAATATTGTACATTTTGAAATGGGTCGTTTCTTCTGATTTGGATATGAGATCTTTGGAGATGTGTTCTCGCGTTAGTCGAGGATTTTTTCTGTGCTCCAGAGATCCAGAAATTTGGCGATTGGCTTGTGTTAGGTCAGTTACTGCATTCTGATTTATTGTTTTTTTACTTTTACAAATAATTATAAATATTTAAAGGACTTGGGGTGTGAATTGCGGCAGCCTAACCAATATGTATTCTTCTTGGAGACAGATGTACATTGAAAGAGCGAGATTGAATTTTAATGGATGCTATATAAGCAAAACAACGTACATTCGACATGGTGAAAATAGTTTTCAGGATCAATATTATAGACCTTGGCATATGGTTACATATTATCGTTATTTTAGGTAATTGTGAAAAAAGTCATGTAGAAAATATTTTTAATAATTTTTCTTTCAGATTTTTTCCTGAAGGTATCGTTTTAATGCTGACAACGGCTGACGAGCCTGCCCTAAGCGTTGGTCACCTTAAATACAGAAAATCGAAAAACTTGGGTGTTTTATCAGGCCATTATCGTCTTAAAGATGACAGGGTCCTTATTGTAGTTCAGCATCAAACTGCACAAATGAAAAGTAGAAAAGGCAGAAAGGAATTAATTCAACCAGATGGTATTGCAGAACAAATATCTCGACTGGTGAGTATTTATATTTGGGTTGAAAAAAAATAATTTTGAAAAAATTACAGGAATTACAGATAAAAGATCATAAAAAGCAGCGTCACGTCCAACTCGTTTGGAAAGACTATTGTGTGTTTACCAGAAGAAGAAATGGTAATGAAAGTAATTACATTATCGATTTGGTTACCAATAGGTTCCCTCCATTGTGGTTTTCAAGGGTAAAGAGCTACACCTCGGAAACAGAGAGTCTTCTAATGTGATAACCATTTTTCAGTGAATTCTTACTACCTAATAGTTTAACTTTTTTTGTTTTAATTAAATTTCTTTTTATGAGCAATTTAATTTGTGGGGATGTCGGTATTGATTGTTGAACACATGATGTGTGTTATTATTATTTTTGTTTTTCTAAAAGTCGCTTTTGAAGGATTATAGTTTCGTTTTTAAAATCATTTTAGAAAAAAAAATAGTTAAAACATAATTAGTGAGTGTTGTTTAATGTTGATTAATGTAGTATATTTAATATATAGTAAAATATTGAAAATACTATGTACATTTTTCTTGTTCTGAATATATGCAAAAGTGATTTAATTCCACTTTTATTTCCATAAATACAACGAGGAAAAATGTTAGATTTCTAAAAATGGGTCGATATATGCCCTTGGTACGTTCTTTGAGGATAGAAACCTTTACAATTGATGAGAAGTAGGGTAAATAGCTCCATTGCTAGACTTACAATAATATCACAACCAATTCTGAACTACAGTCGCCAAATCCGAATAGATTTTTAAATAACGAAGTCTTAGGATTTATGGTTTTAAACAAAACAGATATTAATGCATTAATACTTTATTTTGTCATCAAAACATTATAATCAGTTATAATCAGTAAATATCGATTTTGTACTACTTAAACAATACTATTGTTCAAAGAATTTTTTGTGATTAAGTATGCTCTTAAAAAACATCTACAAATTTTAAACAAATTGCTATTCAGTAAAATAATATCCTATTTATAGGCGCGATAACGGTGGCGAATCTACCCCTGCAGGGTATTTAAATATTATTAAATATTTTTTTATAGTTGTATAAATGGAATTGTGCTATTGCAAAGTTTTCCCTATTATCAGAAGCATACTAAATTAATGAACTTGATACAGCGGTTTATATAAAAAAGTTTTTTATTAATAATTAATTAGTAAGTAAAATAATTTCAAACATTCAAAATTTTAGTATTATATTAATGGAATATTTTTCGGAGTCAAATTGAATTCTACACACTATTATTGCTATGTATTTTTTAATTGAATATCTTTTTCTATTATGTCAATTTCCTAAATGAGCTTCTTTGCTATCAGAGGAAAAAATTAAGCGGAAGTATTAGATACTTTGGGTACATTAAATAACTGGTATTATATAGACTGCTGGTTTCAGATGCTGATGGTTGTGGATATTTATGTACGTTCTTTAGAGATGATATTAAAAGAATTGCTCACTGATGCATTGTACTTTGTCGATCCATTTAAGGTCTTGCATGGTCGCTTCGTGCATTGAATAAACTGCCGCTACTACAAAAAGATGCATTATGTTGTGAGAGTTCCAACATTTATCCATATGTCCTGGAAACCATTTTTCTGGAATATGGAGAGCGCCTATGATCGCTCCTATCACAGCTATAAAATCCTGCAAGAAAATAGTAATTATGATTTATTTTCAGATATTTTATTGAATTATTTGAACAGTTTCTTTGATACAATTATATAGTAGTGTAGAATTTAAAAACGCTTAGTTTCTATTCTAATAATTAAGGAAAACAGAGAGAGAATGGAGTTCGATGTATCTATCTTGACTTATTGTATTCAATACTAAAATAATAATTATTTTTTATGGCGAATAATTTTAAATGAGTATAATATTAAAGAAAAAGGTTTTTTGAGTGTAATTGCTAATTCAAATGAGATGTTTTGTAAAACGATAGGTGGCACTGCAGCTCCTGAACGCGAGGCATTCAAAATCATTATTTGAGCGGGCAGGAGAGAGAGGCAAACGAAATCATACTTACCTGGCGTAGGGGTTACCGTGATCAACAAGGCGGTTCCCCCAGGGTGAGGCCTTTCCATTGCACTACGGTTGGGCTGACCCCTGCGATTATCCCTAATGTGGATAACTCGGGCGCGTAATTTTTGGTAGTCGGGACTGCGTACGCGCTGTCCCGGAATGAACAAATTCAAACATAGTATTATCATTAATTAGTTTTTAACTGAAATCGTCCCATTTCCATCTAAGCGGAAAATGCATGGCATATCTAAATAGCCTGAAAATTCTACAACATTTATATATTTATAACTTTTTCCATGTTTCTAATTTTTAGTACATTTAAATTTATTATGAATAATGTAAATTAATTTTAAGAGCCTAGTTAGTTAGAATTATTATTTTATATTTCTCAAAGGCAGTATTTGCTGGATTTTCGAGAGAAATTTTAACATAATTAGGTATATAAAATTGCTAGAATATTCCTGCCACATATCAAAAATTGATACTCTCTGATTTTTATAATTCGTTTACTTACCTGTAGTAAAAGGTGCAAAAGTGCGTTTGCGTCTCCGCCACCAAATCGTAGAAAACGGAAACCACAAAGTAAAATTCTTAAAGAAAATGGAAGAATAAAGCACAACCTTCGTTCCCAAGGAGATACTGCTAACATTGCCTATAAAGTTAATAAGTAATTTTAAAAATAATCAAAAGGAAATCCGATGTTAGAACGTACTTTATAGAGGCCCCAAAGTGCTACTAGACAGTAGAATGATATGCATGACCACTTGGTCAGTTTTTCAAAACAGTGACTGAAGGTAAATACCATTGGCATTGCCCCTAAACAAATTTTTTTATGTAACATTTTGGTAATTTATTGCTTTTTTTACTTCCTACCAATACTTTGACAAATCCATATTCCCAACATGTCCAATTGTAAAAGTCGCTGATAAAAATGTTGATCCCTGTCCATATTCATGAACAAATGGTAAGTAAAACTACCTATCCACGGGCTTATAATTCCAGTAACGTGACACCATGCGAGAAATTGTAATTCTGAACTTGTCCAGTTCGTTATTGACGGTGTTTTTAGAATTATATATAATATTGGCATACCTACAATAAGTGGAACGAAAAATTATTTTTAAAGAAGAAAACCAGCAAAATTACGCTAAAAGATGTAACTCAAAAATATAACAGGGAATTATTATTTATTACCATCCAAAAACAATATTTTTTGTTTAGTTTTCTTTTATTATGTAAACTGTAAAGTTAAATTGCAATTTTTAAGAGCTCTTTTCTAATAAAATTTCTAGCATTATCTACTTAACTTTATTATGTAAATATTATATTTTCTACTTAGTGTGTAATTCCAGTTATACTGTGCTTATATAACAAATTATTTCACGAAGGTCGTTAAAACGGATCATTCATGTTGAAGTTACATCACACATACGTGTATTACAATTATATTTGCATGATTGTATGTAATGAGTACTGTAAATAAGCCCATGATTCAATTAGCAGATTTAGACTTTGCGGGAAACCAAACCAGGTGTGACAGCTATTTCTACAGTGAATCACTACGAAAAAATTACGTATAAAAGCTCTTAGGAATGCTTTAATTAATTAAAATAAAAAGTAACGAGCTAGGTGTTTTTCATTATTTATTAAAAGTTTTTGTTTAGACTGTAAATTATGCTTTGTATGTTTAAAAGTGAGGAAGTCTGGTTCAGTTTACTTTTGACGTTATTTCCAAAAATAAACATTTATACAGGTTGCTCATTTTGAGTGCGCTAAAGTTAGCATTTTATCCAGACATAATGTGTACAAATACTTATTTAACACGTAAAATCAGGAATGCTATTATAAAAAATCTCCAAGCCCTAAATTAAATTATAGAACAATTTTAATTAACTACCAAGACAACGATTTATTCACGAGAGTTTAGAATTGGATTTGAATTATAAAAGTTCTGAGTAATACTCAACTTACTTTGTACTTTTTGGGAAGACCTTTAGCACTTACCATGAGTGACGATATTAAAAGTTTCATTGTGGATGTAAAACAAGCTGTGTATACAACCCCATGCTGAAAGCATGGGTCTGTACCCTGTTCTAATGTAAGGATTGAATTGCAAATGCAATGGCATATCTTTCCATTTAAGGAGTCGTTTTTTTCTTGTTTCGTTTTTACAATTTTCTTGCGCGCTAGGTGGAAGACTTCTGGTTTTGTAAATGAAATTGTTTTCCTTTTTTTGTGTGGTACGTCTGTAAATCTCATCAGGGTCTTCATCGGAGCGGGAAAATTCCTTCAATTTATTGCTACAGGATAAGTTGGAGAGAGGAGATGGTACTACTGATTCTGGAGATGTTTGAAAGTCACTTTTGGAAGTATCAGCAGGGTTTTCATCTGTTTGGTCGTAATTTGTCGCTGTTCTCTTCAAAACGGTTTCTTCGATAATATCTTCAAATTTCTTCTGCTGTAATTTTTTTTAAATTATTATAATTATTCTAATTCCATTATTTGAATACTTACCGGTTCTTGTTCGGTAAAGGATTCTTTTTTATTGTTTTTTATTTGTTTGTCGCATCCTTTCGTTCCATTTTTATGTTTATATATTTGAGATGGATTATCTTGGATTGGGTTATTGATGAATGAAATGTTTTGGATGTGCTGGGTGATTTCTGAATTGCTGGCACACATTTTTTGAAATTAAATGAAGAAGTACCGAAAAAACACGTTTCTACCGTCACCGATACATCATGTGTGAAGCATTGTCAGACGTCACGACGGATGCGTCGCCGCAAGTTTCTCTCTCATTTTATGGGTCGTTATAGCGCATTTTGCAATGTACTCGCGAAATTGTGTACTTGCGCCAGTTGAAGTATTGATCCTGGATGCAGCTTCGTTGTCTAACTTTGCCAAGTAGTTTTGATACACTTTGAAATATAAATAATATATATAGCAGCTGTATTTACTATTATTTTTCAAATAAAATTAATTGCACGTTAGCGACAAAAAAAATAAATAATAGAAATGCATCTTGCGTTTTCAGTCATTCTAAGTTTAACAAGTTTCTTGGTTTATTAATTGTAATTTTATTTTAATAACTGTGAGGTCTGGTCGGCAATTTCATTTTATATACGAAAACAAAGCTTTTTACTGGGAATATTTGTTTATTTTCTAACACCTTTTATCACGAATATTTATCTTAATTAAATGAAATTAATTATGTATAAAAAATGTAATATACATATTTTGTAAAATTTAACAACCTCATAATAAACATCGGTATTATGTTGGCTGCATAAGCTTCCAGTTTTTATTTAGTGATTTTATTAATGTAAAATTGAATGGCCTTTACTTTCCATTCACAATACCTCAAAGTGTTTTATGAACGAATCTGGTTGTTACTTATTTACTTAGTTGAATACGAAGACAGCTGAATAGTTTTCACAATAAATTTGAATTTATTTTATAATGGGAACGAGTTAAACGGAAAAGGAAAAAATTAAGGCACTTAATTTATTTAAATAAATTATTTGGTTTGTATATATTTCACACTTTTTTCTTACAAAGTTGTAGGGCTTTTAAATGCTTTTAATAAAAAAATCACAATTTACTTTTGATGGGAGAAGTGACTAAATAATCTCATTTCAGATGTACAAAGTGCCATAGGTCCACTGAAAAAAAAAATTCCTTAAGGACGTGATAACATACACATACAAAAACACAATTGAATAAAAAACTCTTAATAAAGGGCATAAAAGGTGCAATTATTAAATTTTATAAATGCTCTAGTAATTATTTTTTATATCTTATCTTAATTTATTTATTTCGTTTTATAAACATTTTATACTTAATTAATTAAAAAAGATTATCTAATTGTGTGCATTTTCAAGAATTTTGATTTACATTTATATTTGTGTTTTAAATCATTTATAATTTTGTCTTTCATTTCCAGAAAATTTTACTTAAGATACTTAATTATTGAGAATTCACGTTCAAATAATCTTATCCAATTCCCGTATTCAGGTATATAATTATAACGTGCCACACCTTTTAGCATGATAAATTCAGTAAACAAAAAGTGGGTACAAATAACTGGAAAAAAGACAAATAAAACCAAATTTTGAATATAAATAAAAGGTGAATACTGAAACAAACGTTAAATTTCGATTAAAATTTCATTTAATTAAATGCAGGTCAATATATATATTCAACCATTAAACGAGAAAAGGAAAGTTGTCTAAAGCAGATATGATAAGAAATTTTCTTTTTATATGGTATGCATATAACAGACAAATTAAGATTCATAGAAAAAAAAAAAAAAGAAATCAAAAGTTTATTACCTGTTGAGTCTATGTTAGCTGGGGAAGCAACAGCAGGAGTTTTATTGATAATTTCTTTTGCCTCTGGTACTGATATTTTAAAAGGATTTCCATCCAAAGTGATATTAACACTGTAAAAAAATACATTATTACATAATTAAAAATTTATATACATTAGTTGGTATATTCTTCAACTTACCAAGAAATTCCTTTTGCATCAACTTCTTTGTTTACCAATTGCTTCCAAAATCCATGAACCTATAAAACAATTATGCATTTTATTTTATTAAATACCCTCATTTCGTAATTTGAAATTAAAAATAAATAAAAATGTGTTATACATTAGATGTAAATAAAGTACCTGCTCAATAATATTTAGAGCAAAAGCTGCTGGTTTAGCTTCACCATTGAAGGCAAACTGATTCTCTGGTTTTCCATCTGGGATTTTGTAAATTTTAAACCACTCTATGGTGGCTTTTAAAAGACCTGGGAAATGTTTTTCAACATCGTTTACGTCGTTTACTTGGTCCGCTAAGGGGTCTGAAGCATCTATGGCCAATATTTTCCAGTCTGTTTCTCCTACAACCATAAACAAACGAAATAAATTAAACTACTCCATCAACGGAACATACTGCATATAAATACTAATTGTTTAAAAGAGAGCCTATACTATTTCCTTTTGTACTTGGCAAAATAGTTGTTGCACGTTACAACTTAAAAAGTTTAGAATCAAACTTTTAGTCTATAATTTTTTTTAATTTTTCTCAAATGCCTGATTTAATTATATTAATATAGTATTAATTATAAAATTATCTATTGTGACTGCATTACACTTGTACTGTAAAATCTGTGATAACAGTGATTTGAAACATAAGTGTTTTCTAAAAGGAATTAAATGATCTCTTCAGTTTAATTTTAAATATTAAATAAGTTACACATTTATTAAAACAATAAAGGAAGTCAGTATTTTATATCAAGGTTAATAAATGATAGTAAAAGTGAAAGATAAGATACTAGCTCTATACAATTACTTTACTAAATTTACTTTCATTACTTATTTTTGATTAAATATGTACTAATTTAATTTACAAATTATTACATTTTATAAAACTATGTATGTGTTATTAATTAAATTATAAAAGAACACTAGAATGAAAACAAGAATAGGTGTTGTTTTATAAGTTAAATGAGTAATAAATAAAATATGGTATTTACCTTCGTCTATTAGGGCAATTGTTCCAAGAATTTTGACCTGCAAGACTTCTCCTCTTTTAGCAACTCTGTATCCAATTTCTATCACATCAATGGGATCATTGTCACCTTTACACCCTGTACCATCATCCAGATGTTCAGGATTTTCCCAAGTTTGAGGAAGGGCTCCATAATTCCATATGTAACCATGGTGTGGAAAGCAGTTTGCTACAAAGCGGGGCTTGCCCTTTTTAACATCTTGTTTGATAGGATTTAGAATCTCTTTCATAGTAATCTAAAAATGTTTAATTTAAACAATTGCTAATAGCAGGAAGCACATCAATAATGTCAATATTGACAATAAAATTTGCATAGTTAAATTCCATTAACTAACCTCCATTTTTGCATTTGTCCATCTAGGAATTTCCACAACCATATTGTAAATATTTTTACTGGGATCTGGCTTTAAGGGTATATCGTGGAGGGCAGAGATTGGACCATTTTGGTTTTCTAATAATTTGAAACAATAAATGAGCTAAATGTACAACTGCATTGTTAAATATATTTTAGAAATTGTAGTCATGATGAAAAATAATTAAGTAATTGCAAAACAAGGAAGTGCCGGTTTCCTGATTATTTAGTCTCACAATACAAAGGTCAACATAAAGAAAAAAAGTAAGGTTAACTTACGTATATAAACCCTGTAGTCAGCAGTAAACGGTGCACCCCTTTCAATAACACTATAAGCCATTTTTGAAGATTCACCCGAAAACAGCCTCCCTGAAATATATGATACAGCGGTGTGTTCAATAATTTTCTTTGCTCCAGCTGCTAGCAAATGTGAAGCTGCAATGAAAGACATCGCGCCATCTGTTAGTTTTTAGAAAGAGTTTAACGTGGCCTTCTGAATCCTTGACCTTCACTAATGACGGTACACTATTACATAGATATGTGACCTTTGCTTATGAATTTTTAACACCGTTATTAATTTCCACTACACGACTTTAAATGACATTTACTTGTAATTCTTATTGATTTTACTCTTGTATTTTTGATAATTTTATGTGTACAGTGATAAGAAGAGAGATAACACTTGCATTATATTTATATATAGTGGTTGTAAAATAAAAGTTGAAAAGATTAGAGTCGTTTGGCATTAAAGTCTCCGCTTTGGTTTAAACCGCATTTATTTCTAATTTTAAATAATATATTAAATTAAAAATGTTCAATCGAAAAAAAAGGATAGCAACGTTAGGCAACTGCAAATATTGCCTTGTAATGTTGGGTGCATAACTACAATTCTCCTAATTATCGCGCGTAAATTTAAATTACCGCAATTGGGAAAACGTTTCTGGATATGAATTATGGAAGTAAATTATTAATAACATCAACGACTTTTTTCTATTAACCTTGTAATAAAGTGACTGCCCTATTAAAACCTTACAAGGCAATAGTCCTGAGGAATATTTTTTTAAATATTCACTGAAAGAAACTTGTTAGAAAAGTGTAAAAAGCTAACCACGGAGTAATTTATTTTTTGTTTCTCTTATTAGTTTCAGATATCTTACATTTACTTTACATACCTATTCGATTACTTTAAATTTTACAAGTGTTTAGGTTGATTCATAAATATTTATAATACTGTTATTATATTATGTGCAAAATAGTTTTTGATCATGGTTTTGAAACAATTAAATATTTTTAAGTAAATTATTTGTAATATTATGAGTGCTTGGAAAAATTTAAAAAAGAACAATGGCTGACAGCGGGAACAATTAAAACTAAATTCTCTAATAATTAAAAACCATAAAAATAAACAATTTATAAACAAATAAGGGTTTAAAGTAATTTGTTATGAAGTTTAGATAACAATTGTAACAAATATTGTGGTAAAAACATATACAAATTATAATAATAATAATAATACTTTTTTATTTGTTTTTTTTTTAATAATTTAGATAAATGTTAGAGGTAGATTTTCATAAGTGTTTTAAGTTAAGATTGTTTTAATATATTTAATCTTTTTTGGACAATTAATTAATTAATCAATTTTTAATATTCATGTTATTAATCGTGAGACTCGCTTCTCGCGATTCCAGCTGTTGACACCTATTATAAAATACATTATTGCGTGTACCTGTTTTTATGAAACACATTTACCATTTACAATTCTTTTTGTTTTTGTTATTATTTTTATTTAAAATTGTTGCGATGTTGTTTATATAATTCTACTAAAAAACACGTTTCACGCAAAACTTATGCTTAAGTATCCGTGTTTAAACCGTAATTTAAGTAATTACGATTGTTTCCCCAACAGCCTCTCTCGCTACCTTGAGAGGTGTAGTGAATGAAGTATTTAAATACAGAGTGATATTAAGTAATCAACAGTTAAAGGTCCTAATTATGTATTTATTGAGCGCATCTTAAGTGTTCGAAAACCTTGCATAATAAAGCAAGTCATTTTCTTTCCGCTATTTAATATTTATGTGCTATATTTGTTACATAGCTCACGATTAATCGTAAGTTGTGGTTGTCTATAAATAGTAGGTAATTTTGCTCTGTTGAGATAATTGTAAGATTGGGGAAAGGAAGGTTATCAATTTTAGTAAATATGTGCAGTCACCAATTTTTAAATAAAAAGTTTAACACTTTTAACGTTTCAGTGTTTGCAATACTTGCCCTTTGTCGAAAGTTTTGAAGCATTTGGAACTATTTAAAGAAAAATTAAAAAGATGTACCGTGCAAACTTTTTATAATGAATTTCAGAAAACCGAGTATTTTTATTGTAATATAGAGTTATCGTTATACGGAGTGAACAACTTCTGTAGATTTTTTTACAAAAAAAAAATGTAATCAAGAATGCTAATTGCTGTTATGTTAAAAACTTGGGAATTCTGTCTTCTAAATTATATCTGACACCTAGCAAAAATAAGTGATAAAGTATAGAAAGGCAAGATAATACAATATCTTGAGCAAGTCAGATAAACTGCTCAGTTTATTAATCTTGATTTTGTATTTGTATTTTGTTCTGGATGATACTCCCAATGTAAAAATGAAGTTCATTGAGGGAATCATTGTTAAAGTATATGTATTAAATATGAATTTGATTGTTTTGTAATATAAATAGATTATTCATATTAAAAATAAAAGGTCGAATAATTTATGATACTTATATCTCCTGATAAGAACTCTAATTCTAGCTGTTTTTTTGTTTCCTTGAGGAGGTGGATTTTAAATGAGTAACTAGTGAGAATTTTCGTTTTGTTTTGTTTTTTTCTAAATTCATCGTTATAAGACCTTTTGAACTATATTCTATATTGTCATGGTACCAGAAGAAAAAATGCTTTCAAAATTTCTACTCGATTGCTTTCCCTAAAATATGACTATAATTATTTTTGATTTCCCATAAAAAAAGAAAATATGTGACAGTGAAACTTTCCTCTTATTTTTTTTAACTCTTTGTTTCTAGATATTTACACCACATTCTATATTATCATTTTATTAGAATGAAAAAAATATTTTAATTTATTACTTTTGATTTCCCAAAAAAAAAGACGAAACTGACAGTTAATTTAATGTTGTTATTAGGTCAATTTCTACTTTTAATAAAAAAAGGAACTGTAACAAACAAACAGACAGTGAGACAACACATGACTTATTTTATTTTTTTGGAACTCTAACGAGCCACTGTTGGATTGAAAGCACATACTAACAATCTATACTTACATCTCATTAGAAAAAGCATTTTAAAAAGTTTCTTTTTTTATATAGCCTTATTACCTAATTTTAAATCCTAATTGAGCGATTAAGATGAATAAGTTTTCGTTATATTAAAAGCATATTAGCATTAGTAAACACAGTTCACCTTGATGCTAGTAGGGAGACAAGGTTAAAGAATTGTTTCTTGATAGCCTGTTCTAAAAAAGCTACCGGAGTGGTCTCCATTTCAAAACGCCTGGTGCATTGTCGGGGGGATCATTGGAACATTACAAATTGCAGGCTTTCAAAAGCATTTCGTTTGTTATAAGTGATACAAGCGTTATTTGCATTAATTTATCTGCTCGATGGTAAGTAGCTTTTCGAATCTCCGAAATCTCTTATTAACAATAATTGGTCATAAAAAAATTGATTAACAAATTAAAGAAAAAACAACTCCAAAGAACGAATCATTTGCTAAATATCCCAAATATTTTTTAAAATAGGAGAGGGTTTTCCAAATAAAAAATCTTAAATAAAAGTTTGATAAAAGAAGTTTAATGAAGATTGTCAATTTATTGTATTATATCTACTAAAGTCCTCCACGATGTGTAGTCACTGTTCTATTTATTTTTAAACTAATTTTACACTAGGTACATATGTAATAATATTTAACATCCTTTAGTTACCATTAAAAACAAATATTTAGGCTTTTTGCTTATATATTATCTTAACTATGTATTATTTACAATTAACTATATCCATATTGATTTTGAATTAGATAAAGTAAAAGCTTATTAATTAACTCTCAACTTAAGTTGTTCAGTCCAAATGTGAAAAAGAATTTTTTGTAGGTGCATAAATGATCGTTTTCGGAATTTGAAGATTTATTATAATAGAAATGGGTAAGATTATGATGAGAATGTGAAATTTCTCAATTTTTCTTTGTAATTACCCTTATTTTTTTCCTGAAAACTTTTCCAGGATGATAACAAACAAAGTAAAAAAAGAAATCGTGGGTTATGGTCTTGCATTGGTACAAAAACTCTTTCAGTTTTTCCCAAACTGTTTTAATATTCAGGACAACTTTTCTGATTTTCTTTCTTTCTTAAAAACATTAGTCATACTGAATTATCAACATCTATCGTTCAAATTGAGTTATGAGTTGTGGTCGTGAGTCTATAAATAAAACCCCATACAAAAAATGCACCTTTCTTCTTGAATTTTCCAATTTTCAGGGCATTTTTTTTTTAAACCCCTACTCAGATTGTCACCAACCAAACTAAAAAGAAAATATGAGCATCCATCATTTGAATTATGAGCTGTGGTTTTGAGTTTATATAAAAAAAGGCTTATAGAAAAAGGCTCTTTCAGTGTTATTTAAATTTTCCAATTTTCTATTTTTCTTTCACTAGAAATCTTGCTCACATTGTAACGAACAAAATAAAAAAGAATTCTTCAATTTTCAGGTGAATTTTTCCGATTTTTCCTTAGAAACCCTACTCAGATTGTTACCAACAAAATACAAAGAAAATATGATCATCCATCGTTTGAATTATGAGCTGTGGTTTTGAGTTTATATAAAAAAAAGGCTTATAGAAAAAGGCTCTTACAGTTTTATTTGAATCTTCCAATTTTCTATTTTTGTTTCACCAGAAATCTTGCTCACATTGTAACGAACAAAATAAAAAATAATTCTACAATTTTCAGGTCAATTTTTCCGATTTTTCCCTAAAAACCCTACTCAGATTGTTACCAACAAAATAAAAAGAAAATATGATCATCCATCGTTTGAATTATGAGCTGTGGTGTTGAGTTTATACATAAAATCTAACAGGAAAAGTTTATTCAGTTTCTTCTGAATTTTCAATTTTTTTATTTCCTTAAAAGATCTTATTCAGACTGTCACGTTACAAATTAGTTTTTACAAAAAACAGATACCAGTAGGTAGTGAAATTGTTTTTCTATAAATTCAGGTCATTAAACTGAACAAAATGTTCACTTAGATTTGCATAAAAATTAAGTTGATTTGGAAATCAAAAAAAGGAACAATCAGGTGTTTCATTATTTTTACCACGAGTTCCTTATCCTTTTTGTAATTTATTCAATATTTTGATTTTCCTTGTAATTGTCCTGATTTTTCCTGGAAACTCTTTTAGGATCATAACGAACAAAGTTATGGCTTTCAGTTTAAAAAGCTCTCAGTTTTTAAACTTTTTTAATTCCTATTCGCAAAAAATCTTATTCAAAGTACCTATTACAAAAAAAATAGCCACGTAATGCATTTACCAACAATCAGCATTTAATTTTTATTTATACCTATAGATAAATTAAATTTGTGCAAAAATAAAATGTATTTTAAAATAATCAAAAGACGGCAATTAGGAGTTTCAGCATTCAATACTAATCCCTACCTATATTACAAATTCTACCTATAGGTACTTCTTTTTAGAAAAAGAATAATTTGTTATATTCAGTTAATATGTTTGGCCGACTCTGTATATTTATACTTTTAAACTTACGGTTTTTGTTTGAAAAGTAAGAAGTATCTTCAACAACAATAAATCTTCATTAGCAAGACCTTGCAGTTTTGCATCTGTTGAGAGAAGAAAAGGAATGCAAATGAAAACACCATGTAGTACATGTACGTATGCATGAGTTATCAAAAGGCCTTAACATAAACATACCACGAGAAAATTTAATGTTGATGTCTACAACCAACGTGACAACGGTTACATTGTACAGTTTTAGTTATTATTGAGGCCTCAGTTTATGGATTTCTTTGACCTCCTTTATTTCAGTATTATTTTTATCTGATGATACCTAGTCAATTTGTATCATAATTCATTTTCGTTATTAAGGAAATAATAGATATGGTAGATAGAGGTAATGTGGTCAAGACATGAAGGTGGGAAAAGCCAATTTGCATTTAGATCTGTAGATTAAAAATTCACTTTCCTTGATGTAAATTTACGATTGGTACAAGTATGGGAATTAGATGACACCATATAGAGGTCTTTCAAATTCTCATGAGCACGAACTCTGCGAACCCCAAGGTCAAGGTTCATGAGAACCTGAATAACCTATTCTTATTGGTTGGTGGTTGTAAATATTACACAAAGGCTTTCCTTTTTTGAAAATTTATGAGAAGTTCATGAGTGTGATCAAAAAATCACAAAAAGTACCTACTTGCATTTTGTATTGTTTCAATTCTACTAATTTTTTATGAAATATTTTTTGGTATATACCTACAGCTATGCAAATATGCACATTAATTCTAATAGTCTTAAACTCTATGGGGCACTTATATTTGCTGATGTTGGTGGCCTCAAAGCAGTGTCGCAACCGAATATTCAAAGCATTCTAATTTGGGTGTTCCGAAACACAGATGCTAAATTAGGAGACCTTCAAATAAACATTATTGCGCAATGGGTGACATAAAAAATTCGTATTTTCGTTTGTGGTTTCTCTAATAAGAAGAGGCCTCGGCAGGTACTGTAATCTGGGACAATGCAGTTTACATATTATTATATTGAAGGTACTTTTTTGTTTACCAATAGTGTAGGTACATCTATTACACCTACTGGTACACCTGTAAGGACACCATAGAGGGTCCTTTAGTTTTGCTAATCTTATTTTTTTGCACCAACAATAAACAACAAGGTGAATAAAATTCTAATTGTTTTTTTTTTAATGCAAATAGAAAAATTTAGTGTCCACAAATATCACAGAAAACTGTTTTTGTATCTGCCTGGAAAGTAATTTGAATCATTGGACATTCTTACACTTAAGTAAATGCATCCTCGTTGATATAAAGATTGAGACACCATGCCAATTTAAATTTTGCATTCGATAGACTTTGTATCCTTTTAGGGGTAATATTCTGAAAACCCTTTCTATTAAGGTTGATACCGTTGTGCGAGGAAAAACTTCAAGCTTCTTAATTCAGTGGTTTGAGATGTGTCTTGATTGATACATTAAACTTTGAATTTCCTTTGACCGTTTTAGAGGTGAATTTTTAAAGGATTCTTTCCCTGTACTCACCTAAGTTGTAGAAAGAACGCCTGTACAAAATTTCAGGTATCTAGACCCATTTGTTTGGACTGTGCCTTGAATGATACTTTAAACTCCTTTTAAGGGTGGAATATCAAAAAATCCTTCCTTAGTGGTTGTATCTGGACAAATATTTCAAGGCTCTTGTTCTATGGATTTGGATTGTGCTTTGATAAACCTTCTTTCACCCTTTTAGGGGTCGACTTTTAAAAAATTCTTTACATGTACTCTCATAAAAACATCAGCATAAAATTTCACATCTCTAGATTCAGTGATTGGGACTGAGCATTAATTGATTTACCCTCTTGTTGGGGGTTGAATTTTGTAAACAAAAGTCAGTCAAGTCAGTTTATCATTTATATACGTAAATGTTTGGTACATAAGCCACTGTTATCTTGTTGTTATTGTGTATTTGAAACATTTCAATATTCATTTTGCGATTAGACTTTTATTATTAACAGATAAATGTATTGTTTATGTCTATTATTTTAATTATGAGTAGGGTAATAAATTAAACATTTTTGAGAATTCTGGAAATTGTATCTATCAAAGTCCAGCACATTTTTAACTAGTAAGTAACGTATAATAAATGAAGATAAATCGTTTGACGTAGTCTATTAATAATTGTATTTGACCTGTCAACATCAAATAAATAAAAAAAAATCGATGTCAAAATTAATGATTTGGAAAGATATACGTTGTATATTTTTACTAAACGCTACGAGATAAGACAGAAGTGCAACACAGCTGTCTGGTATTTGGCACAAATTTTTAATCTAGTTTATCCTACATTATGTATTTGATTTCACTTTCATTTACTGTTATTTACACGAGACCAAAACTGATATACAGACTGTCCAACACGAATTAAAGAAAACAAAATGTTGATAGAAACGATTTATATTTTCCTGTCATGGATAATAAAGATTGTCCATGGAGAGGGCAAAAACTTCTGTTGAGTTTGAAAAGGGTCTTCTGCTCTATTCTCCGGCTTTGTACCAGTGTAGGCCGAAGTGATTACCTGTTCAATAGTAATCCCCTAGTAGCTTGTGAGAACCGAATACAAAAGTTTTAAGTTGTTTTAATAAGTTACTATGAAATTTGGGGAAAGTAGACAGAGATTTAAAAGGCATAATCAAGGGGAGTAAATCAAACAATTACAATTTATATACTACCCTGAAATTTGAGGAAAGTAGTATTAGAAATAGTTTAATTAAAAAGTAACATACAGGGGATATTCTACAAAGTCTAACATTCTAACATACAGGGGATATTCTACAAAGTCTAAGAGAGAGAGGTCTAAAGGACCAAAAAGTCATAATCAAGGGGAAAAAATAGAGTACATCCCTCCCATAACTCAAAAATAATGAAACGTTAAATTTTAGAGTTTATAAAAAATTATAAGAACATCTGTGTGAACCTTTGCAATTTCCTTAAATAACTTCGTTCTTAAGATTCAATTTCCAAAATTTCCTCATTTTCCATTTTTAATGTAAGAAAGTAAAACTTTGAATGTGGTTATTTTTCAAACTATATTTTAGGATTTTTGACTGTTTGAGAAAGAAAAGTATTAATAATTTGTAAATAATTAATGTCGCAACTTATTTTATATTGTTTACTAAAGAATAGTAGAAAAATATAATTAAATTAAAAGACTAAAAGGACATTAGAATTTCCAGGCTAGAAATGGTCGATCAGTATAAAGGAGTATAGGGAAGTCCTGCCTATTGTACATTAAATTGTCTTCAATTCTATCAACATTTCATGCCTCAAGATCTTCAATATTTCAATTATTACATGCACATTCTATTAAAATACATAAAGTCTTCCTTTTAAGGTCCCTCTGTGGCGAAACAATTATTGTGGATTTTTTACGACAAAATTGTGTAACAGGAAATTCTGTTTGCTGTTATGTTTAATAATGAATTTCAGTGATTTTTCTGAATATATGGGGTTACAAGAAGCTAAAGCCTCATCAATTTGCTTTTAATAAACAATTTGGGCTTTCTGTCTTCTAAATTAAATCCAACTTCAATCTTAAAGAAATTGGAAAAAAAATTCTCTTGACAAAGTATTTATAAAATGTAGGTATTTTTTCGTGATCATAACTCAAGAGTCAAGATACGTTAAAGATCTTGAGCAAGAATTATGACAAGACAAGTTTCATGACTTGTTCATGTCTTAATGATCAATGATCATCTTATTTTTGATGTCGTCTCGGTTGTCAAGACAAAACGAGACAAGATAAGTCCACCAGTTTCAGCAATAAGTAATTTTGGTATTTAACTTTGCACTTTAGTGTAAAAGCATCCACTTATGTCGCACTATAAGAACTTAAGAGTATCAACATCTGCAGTTGCAGAAATTTTAAATTCCATTAACCCTATTAATTGCATTCCTGATAATGGTAAAAAATATTACAGAAACACTTGAATCTTCTGACCATATTCTTCATTATTTATTTAAAAGTACATAAATGTGATAAAACATTATCTTTAATTAGAGTAACTGTTATCTTCTAATGTATAAAATTCTCGTGTCACAATGATAGTTACCATACATACTCCTCCGAAACGGCTTGATCGATTTTTATGAAATTTTATATGCATATTCAAACGTTTCCATTTTTGTTCAAGAATATCAATAACGTTATTGTTCTAGGTAAAATATAGTAAATATTTTCTTGTTGTTAGACCTCAGGTATCATGTCACCGATTGTGATAGATACTCTACTTAATATTAATTTATTGTATACTTATTACATACCCATATATAGATACATACATGCGTAGATACGTACGTAATAAACTTATGCAAACACTTCAAACGAGGTTAGTGACTTTGCAAGGAGTGAATGCCCGAACCGAATGCGAATGTTGGTCATTAGTTTGACTGATTTGACCTTTCTGTTACATCTGTATCTTATGGTACAACCTAACATCATGCTGCGATGCCGTGATAATAAAAGTAGGTACATACTGCAAGAACTATGTACATATTATGTAACATTTTTAATATATAAATACACCATAATATCACCCTTAGGATCCAATAAATATAAATATTTAATCGAATAATTTAAGTGCACAGTACATTAACATTTACTCAAGTATAAAAGAATAATCGACAAAATAGGTTGCTCATTGTTAGTAATAAACAATTTCCATGGCTGCTTTTTGGTTGAGCTGGTATAAATTTTGCTCAAGGTTTCTGGTAGTCCCATAGGAGTTCAGGATAAGTACTGAAAATGTAGTTGATAACTTATTTTTCCATTATAGGTACACTTATTAATTTTCTTTTTTTAAAGGAACCCGTTCGTTGTAAAAGTATAATTTATTAACACATTAATCATTTATTGTAAAATAAACAAAGGATATCTGTTATTAATTAATTAATTAATTATCTAATAAACAATATAATCTCATAATTTTACATATTTCTTTAACGAGAATGCAAAATACATTTAATTGGAAACTTCAAGCTGTGTGAAGTTAATTAAATGAAATATTTAGACTACCATATTTAATTAATCATTTAATCTTTGTCAATCTACTATTACAAACGTAGTTTAATACAAAGGGAGTTCGGGTATAACA
Source organism: Agrilus mali (assembly GCA_029378335.1). Taxonomy (NCBI): domain Eukaryota; kingdom Metazoa; phylum Arthropoda; class Insecta; order Coleoptera; family Buprestidae; genus Agrilus; species Agrilus mali. The sequence continues at coordinate 7,067,319 of CM055663.1, read as the reverse complement.
TAACTACAAATAATGCAGCAACACTAAATATTTTTGGTTATAACAAATCCTCTTCTTATTATCGACTTATTTATGAGCATACTTGTTATAAGTATCTACAGTTGACGAAAATCGCCTATAGTAAATGATTGCATATAGTGAACTTTTAAATTTTTTTGGCATCTTCACGTCAGCTATAAGTGGAGTTAACTACTTCACAAATATAAATACCCAAAATTAAATTTAATTAGGAAGATTAGGTTAGGTTAGGTTACGTTAGATTTTCCAAAGCACTATTTTATCAGAAAATTTAATTTTTTTAAGCATCTAAAAAATTATAATACGCTACTGGTTTCTGTTCTATTTAAATGATGTATAAATGGAGTTGTTCTTGATTTATTTGTTGTTCAAACTCGGTACAAAAGATTAAATGAATTAAGTTGGCCGTAACACAGTTTTATTTAATTAAATTCGTTAAAGTTAAACATGGAGATAACTGCGGCACATTTTATTATCATTTTTTCTATGACAACATTAATTTTAATTTAGAGCAGAAGTTCTTTGTGAAGAAGTGGCTTATCAGCAGCCGATATCGCGAAGCCAAATAATACTCTACTACTTTCTCTGAAGTAATCGTAAAAAGTGTGCGTAGAGCGTGTATGTACTTACAATTAGTAAGATGAGACTGATTGTGCTGTTGGGACTCCTTTTTGGCCGTCCTGTGCCAATATGGAGACGGGTACAGGATTTTAGGGATTAACATTTTTCATGGGAAAAGCCACTTTGTTATGTTTGAACGTTTGTACAAGGAACTGGCCAAGAGGGGGCATGTTGTGGACGTCGTGAGCCACTTTCCACAGAAGAATCCACCACCAAGGTAAGAAATTGATAAAATTTAACAAAAGTGATACATTAAATAAATGTTTAATACATGTATAAGTTAATAAATAAATTGGAGTCATTACCTAAATTTTCATTGTAAGAATCAAACTTAAATGGGACCATCCTTGAGGTACAATTTGTTCAATAAAAAACAATAATTAACATAGATCCATTGTTAAAAACATTCTCCTTTTTGAAGTCGATTAAAAAGTAGGGTAAGGTTGCTTAATTCAATCATAAAGTAAAATTAGTTTCCTTTATGAGTTATTTTAATTAAACAAAAAGGATTGTTGTCAACACATTTTAATTAAGTACCTAAGATTTAATCAGCTTTTATTATATGCAAAAATGGTTTGTCAGAATAGTTCTTCAGACAATATTTTGAAAGGTAAATAAGCCATTATAAATAAAAAATAAAATGATGTCAACTTCGTTGTGGTGAAATTTTCTCATATCCTCCTTTAGTAGAAGTAGATTTGAATATTTAGATATCTATTCCTGAAGATCTCCTGTAAAGGAAAAATTTATATTCACAGAATGTTTTTACAATAATAAAAATTTGTGAATCAGTACGAGAGTTTCTTTCATTTTTGTTTTTTGTTATGGTCAAGTTATGGCAATCTTTTATCTTAATATTTAATAAAAATTATTTTCAATCTACATGGGCCCATGCTACATTCAAATTTTCGAAAAGAAAATGTTTTGTAATAAAAGAAAAGCTCGATTCTTGTTTTATTGTTTGTGTTCATAAAATGTTGTTGAAAAAGCTTTCAAAGACTGCTAAAGACTTTTTAGAATCTTGAAAACATCTTTTTCTTTTCTTTGATCTTTATTATTGATCACATAATCCTTTTCTTACATATAAAGTCATAAATATCTAAGGGTTATGAAATAATTCACAAAAAAATATCTTAAGAAAATCTGACGGGTGAAAAAACTTTTTATTACATTGGGTTGTGATTATTAAAAGTAATAAAAACATTTTTTCATTCCTTCAGATTTCATTCTTACTTAAAGCTTAAAGCCTTATTTACTACTAAATGTTTTCTATTCATTATTACTTTTATTATATTTTTTAGTAATCCTGAAGCATCTTTTACGTGAATTCAAATAGAAATATTTTGAGAGGAAAATAAATGATTAAGAGGAATGGAAAATTGATATAAAATTTTTGTTTTTCAAAATTCTTCAGTGATCTGTAAAATTATTTTGAATAAGTTTCCTATTAGGTACATTCAAAACAAATAAATTGTCATATGGGACCAATAAAAAAAATTACCCAGAAAATGGGCTACTCCACTAGGCGCTGCAGAGTTACAGAACTGACAAAAAATTTGACATTTTATAAACATATTCAATCATCAAAATTAATTAATGTACTTATCTTTCTGCATCTATTTCACATCTGACAATGACCTGTTTGTGCAAAATTATTTTTCGATAACATTACAGTATTTGCTCATTGTCCTTAGCATTCTCGCATTCTCATTTCTTATTTATTAATGTAAAGTAGTAAATTAAATTAATTAAGTGACTAAGCTACCCTTATGGATATCTTTTTGATTTTTATTAATTATTTAAACAATATTTTATAAGTTTTCTCGGTTGGCATTCGATGAGTTTAATGCACAAAAATTAGTTGTAATCTTTAAAATAATTGTTTTCATGATATTTATAATTTTATTGGTAACTTGTGTCACAAATAATGTAGTTACTATATTACAGCTATTTATTATAATGTATTTACGTCACAGTAGGTAAATTTTTATGTAATTATCCTTACAACATGCTAATTTGCACATTTTCTTTTTATTATAAATTCATGTTTAAAAATAACTATTTATGCAGATCTTGCTTGTAAAAATGTCATTAAATAAATATTATGAGCACTCAACACACGCATAACAATTAGATAAAAATAGATGCAGTGTTTTGCATTCTTACATGCTGCTAGCAAAAGTTTTTTGCTAATAATGCGTGAATAAAACGGCAAGCTTTTTATTTCAATATACCGAGTGAAACAGAAATAAATGATTTTCAAATTAAAAATTAATTGTTTCTAAAAGTACATAAGTTTGACTCATTATTCGCTTATGTTCGTTCGTTATCAGTTATAACTAAAATATTTTTTAAGTTTATTTATTTATTTTTTTAATATGAATGCTTTGGATCCATGGAGTGATAATTATTTTAGACGAGAGGAGTGATGTCTTACACATTAGGGGCGGATTTCAGAGCGGGGGAGGGGGGCTAAGGAGCGATAGGGTCCTTCCCCCTACGATTTGAATCCAGAATAGTGCTAAAAAATATTTACACTACCCAAACTTTTGAGAAATGCTAAGCGATTGAAACCTTGTAACCCAATAACCTAAGTGTTTTAAATCACAAATACTTTCTCAAGCCCCTAAATTAAACTTTTCCAACCCTATGACCATTTAATGTAAAGATTTTCAACTCCATAACCCATAAGCCAATTTGCCAATGCATTAGAGCTTTTTATGATGTAGGTAAATTATTTGAAACAAATTAAATCTCCCGGATTTAATTAAAATGCATTTGTTGGCAACAACGCCACATTGTGTTTTTAGGTTCTTATACCCTCTTTTTACCATCTGAATCCTCCCCTGTCTTAGGTGCTTTTAGTTTACTTAGTCGATCGTTAAAAAACTGTATTGCATGTGTGCAGTAGGGGTGGCCAATAGAATTTAGGCACCTGTTACTCCATTGTCAGACCTATAAGAGTCTCCACCCTGCCAGTTTATGTTCCATTATCTAGTTAGTTGGTACCGACAATTAGAAGTCTGATTTCCAAATTTCAGATACAATGACCTGAGCATAAAAGGAATAGTCCCAAATTTGGTATCAGCGGTGTCCTTATCATTTTTTGAACAGTTGTCAACGTCCACTGTCGCAATGGTGGACTTCATGACAACAGACTGCGGCTTAGAAGCTTGTAAGAAGGCTTTAAATACAAGCGTTGTAAGAGACTTGAAGATGTCCACCCAGAAATACGATCTCATCATTTCCGAAATATTCGGAAGCGATTGTCCTTTTGGATTCGCTTACTTGTTCGATTTACCTGTCGTTACGTTAACTACTAGCGTCAATCTGCCATGGGGGAACGACAGGTTTGGAAACCCTGATAATCCATCGTACATTCCCAACTACTTTTTACCCTATTTGAGCGAGATGACGTTGTGGGAGAGGATTTGGAATACCATCGTTTTGATGACCGCCAAATTCAGGTATTTACAATTAGTACAACATTACAACCATTAAACGACAATACCCTCGTATGCTACAGTTCATTACGTCAAGTGTCCGTAAAGAAGGCGGGGCAAAGTTTGTAAGGTGTAGATTTTTAAAGAATTTTTTTTTAAATTCGTGTGCTTCTGTTTAATTACGTAATGTGGGCTTTCTTAATATTGACTAATTATAAATAATCACCTTAACCGATTATCAGATATTTTTTGTGTGGGTGTTACAAAAATGAGTCGAAAATGTTTAGATGTATGTAAATATTAGTGACCTGCATAAAAAATGTGAGGGGCCAAAAGGTTTCCTTAGCCTTCGACCCAAAATTCTGACTCATCAATTAATTAACGATTTTATACTTTTAACAAAGGTAATACATTTCTGTTTACACTTCTTAAATTGTTAGATATAATCAAAAATCATTAAGTCGATCAAATGAGGCAGTAAAGAAATTCTTTGGGTCAAGTACACCTGAATTAGAAGATTTGATAATGAAGTATTCTGCGTTACATCTTGTGAATAGTCATTATAGTATTAATGTGGCAAGACCCTGGGTTCCAAATGTCATAGAAGTTGGGGGACTTCACATGGAGGATCTCAAACCTCTTCCAGAGGTGAGTGAATCTTATTATCAGTTTTAATATAAGTGGACATAAAGTTTAAATTTCTTCGCTATCTTAAGAAATGTGAAAGTTTCTATTATAATTATTGTAAATATAGGAAGAGGTTTCGCTACAAAAGATATTTGTGGTGCTTCCCTTTCTTTTATTAATTGTTTTTGAAATATATAGCAACAGAGATAGTTTTACCCTTTTTATAAGATTTTCACAATAAGCTTGGAGTTGATTAAGAACCTCTTTAATTATTATGGTTAGAGAAATAGGGTAATTTTAGATTCAGATTACTATAAATTTTCTTTTTCAAATCTTAAAGTTATAAGTTGATCTTTTATAATTATGATAACTATGTTATGGCCCTCGAAGTCTTAATTAATAATGCTATAGAAATTTTATATTATTTTGAAAATGTAAATCTAGATCAAAGTGGCAAGGATTAATGAATTATTTGTATGTAAGTACAGTGTACCTATGCAAATTATAATGTTTTACTTGTCCGGGACTAATTGGAAGAAGGTCAGTTAAACCTATCTATTAACTAATATTTTCCTGATTAAAAAGTTTTGTTTTTATACTTAAAATGAAATCCTATAAAGATCACGTAAGATTCCAGCTGCTTGAATGTAGTGATGAGCAAAGACAAGATTATTTTATCTTGTTTTCTTATTCGTGACCTTACAACTTCAAATCAATCTGCATCATAACGAAATTTTGACTTTTATGATTTCAAGCACATTTCATCACCCTAATAATTAATTTTGCTATTGATTCCGGCTTATTTATGTTCTTGCAGTATTATTCGAGTTTTCATTTATGATCGAAGAAAATCACAGCTATTGTATTTTTTAAAAACGCAATCAATATCAATAACACTTTTTGTTAATGCGTAATTTTCCATTTAGAAAGTGTACAAAAATTGAGTAACTTAATAATTATCTTACTGGCTAAAAAATTAACAGTTTTGTGCTTTTAAACCCGGAATTACGATAAAAACAAACATTTTTTACTATCCGCATAAAGAAGTTAAACGATTTTTCTTCTAAATTGGTCCTTGAAGTGGCGTAATAATAACTGATAGGTTTTTATAATTAGGTGATTTACAGTAGAATTTTACAAATATTCATACTTATATTTGTTAATAAAAGGTAGGTACAGAGACAAACTTAGGAACAGCAGAAAAATAATCAATTTTTTAATATGATTTACCAAAAAAATGGGGTGAGTTTATAACTTTATAAGGGCCCTAAAGGTAAACAAATAGAAAAAATTATTTAGAGTTCATTTTCCCAATAACTCCAACAATATTTTAATCTAATTAATTAATTTTGGATACCATATTTTCTTTAAACTAATTAGCATTTGTGTCATAAAATGTAAAGTAGCCAGTATAATAGAAAACTGGGCATTTTCTCTACTTTATGTTTCAGTATTTCGAAAAGCTAATGGATATTGGCAAAGAGTACAAAGGTGTAGTTTTCTTAAGTCTGGGGTCAATGGCAGCATTGGAAACGTTACCCTTAGAAACCCTAAGGATTTTCTGTAACGCATTTGGTCAATTGCCGTACAAATTCCTGCTTGTTGGACCAAGAGATAAAATGCCCAAATCTTTGGACATTCCCAAAAATGTCTTCTTTGAACAGTGGATGCCCCAAAGAGACATCCTTTGTGAGAATAAATCTTCCCTCTACCTTTTTATGTCACATAATATAATGATTACCTTTTGAATTCAGGTCACCCCAACCTGAAGTTGTTCGTGACCCATGGAGGTCTGATGGGTTCCCAGGAAGGCGTATACTGCGGAGTTCCTATGTTAGCATTTCCCATTTTCGTTGACCAGCATTTAAATATCAGAAATTTTGTAGCAAAAGGGTTAGCCTTAAAACTTTCTTTACATCATGTAACCACAGAGTCATTGTTGAATGCCACAAAGAATCTTCTGGAGGATCCTCAGTGAGTCAAAATAAATATTTATTTTATTTCACTATTTATTTCGTTTGTTTATTATTAGGTACAAAGAAAATGCAAAAATGGTATCGCATCAGTTTAGAGACCGTCCAATATCAGCTTTAGATACAGCGGTTTACTGGGTAGAGTACGTTATCAGACATAAGGGTGCAAAACAATTGAGAAGTGTGGGGGCGAGTCTTCCGTGGTATCAATATTATCTTGTGGATGTAGCAGCTGTTATGTTGTCTGCTGCATTCGGATCTTTGTATTTGGTTTATTTTCTGCTTAAAAAGCTTGTGATGATGCCCAGGGCGATTGAGAAATTAAAAGTCAATTAATTAGGTAGTGAAATTGGGGTCATATCACTGTTATTGTTATTATATTGGATGAATGAAGCTTTGCTCTTAAAATGTGGTTGATACTTCTGATAAATTTTTATACATACTCGTAAATATACGTAGTATACGTAGGTGATATTCAATGTAACTGGAACATTCCCACAACTGGTTTTTTTGTTTTACTAAGTAGGTAACCAATTAAGGGTGAAAATAAATTACTGTTCTGTTTCTTATTATTTTAATTTTAAATATACTCAGGTAGGTAAATGTTGAATATTCAACCCCTTTATTGAAATATTTAAGTAACCAGGTATTATGGTTGGTTTTCTATCAAAACAAAGTGAAAAATCGCAGTGGTTACCCCTTCAAGATAAAAAAAGAAAATGTTATATCCCCACAAGGCTTTAAATTTCTGATAAATATATTATGAAATGGAGTTATTATTATATCTTTCTTACCTCCGCATTTGTGCTGTCTTTGTCGAACGGACTTTATCATTTTCAGCAACCAAAGAGAAGAAAGGTTATGGTAAGTGAAGGCGACACGAACGAAGTGATCTTTTTCGGACAAAATAATTTTATTTTAATTATACTGAAAAATCAAAAGTTTGAAAGGAAGAATTTTTAGTTGAAAGTTGAAGGAGGATAAAATACGAAATCTTTCATATTTTTCATTTTTTGTTTCGTTACCTCTGATAAAAATAAGTGTAATTTTTCTATTAACCACTTGTACTACTATCAATTTTCTATTTGTGAAGATTATCTGTTCCTATTCGTTTTAATTTGGGTCAATATTTTCCTGAGAATTATTAATTACCTTTATTTTGTTAATTAATATTTGTAATAAACATGATAACAAATACATAATGTATATAAGTGCACAATATCGTAGGAGGATTTTTGGGTGAGTATAATAATGTATCTTAAGATACATTTTACTTTTTTTTAATTCAACAATTTTTAGTGATTATTCTGAAGTGGTATCAGCTTCCAAGAAAAATCTTATGTTAAATAATTTGTTACTAGAAAAGATTAAGGAGGAATTAATTTGCAGCATTTTCGACGATGAATTAATAGAAGAAGAAGAAGAATCATCAGATCCTCAGGCATTTGATTTCATTTCTCATTCAATAACTTATTTATTTTCAGTTATAAAATCCGAATCCTTATTCATAAAAGGGTAATGGTGTTGTGGATTTCACTCTTTTCCTGCACTTCTTCTTCAATGCTTTATCATACCAATACAAAATTGAACTAAAAAGGTTCTGAAATGTTTTTTAATTTAGGACAATACGATTTGGCGATTTTTAAATCCATTTACTATTTATGTTTTTATATTGTTGTAAAATTGTTAAAAATGTTGTGTATTACAAAACTACGTTTTATAATGTATTTATGTTGTAACCTTAGAAAATATTTTTGAAAAAGAATGATTTTTATTATTGAAAAGTGGTTTATATATTAATAATAAAAGTGATTTTTTTGGAAGAAGTACTTTATATTGATGTCTTTTTAGGAATTATAAAATAAGAAATTTAGTCAAGAAAATTCCTTGTACGTTTGTCACGTTCATTTTTATTTCAAACATGTCTACAAATTACAAAAATGCATAAACAAATAACAATATCATCGTATTTATGTCGAATATTCGGATGGACAGTCAAAAACGTGTTTAAGAGAAAAAGTAAAAGTAAACTTTTTATAAAATATACAAATAAAAAATATTCTCAATTATTTATTGGTACTCTGTTTAATAAAGGGAAGACGCCAAAAATTAGAAGTACAGTTGATTTCATTTATAACGACTTGTTGTAACGACCTTTTGGTTATAACGACATAACACAAAAATCCTTTGAATTTAAGGAGTAATTTAAGAAGAAAATTTGGCTGTAACGACTTCGGATATAACGTCGATTTCGGTTTTAGCGACTAATTTTACTGAACTATTAATTACAAGATGCTAGAAATCTCATACTAATTGATATTGCGATGGAGTCTAAACACAAAACTTTTTAATTTTTTGGTTACATTCACAGATAGACAGCAGTTGTATCTAGTAATTGTTTATAAATGTTAAGGTTGATAAAGTTAAATCTAAAAATCAGTTACTGGGTACTTTTCTTGCCTAATTTCCTTCTTTCATTCTTTCTCTATTTCTTTTTATATAGCGACGGAATTTAATGGTTCTTTCATCGTCGTTATAAACGAAATATACTGTATTATAAATTCACATGAGCCTTGACCTTGAGAGATGTAAGCTTCGCCTCTCGCAGTTCTCGCGCATTTCGAGACTCATGAAATTTTTGGAATACTTCTAATAATTTTATTTGTAAAATTCTGTTGTCTGTAACGAATTTTGTTTTTGTTGTTAACGAATTAAAGTTTGCTTTACATTTTTCCTTTAAACATTTCTATTACATGGTCTTTTGCAAATATTACGAGGGATAAGTACAATTAAATCGTATTAAAAGCTACGCCTCTTGTATATCTCCCTTAAATCCGCCAATGTGGTGGAAATTATGTCTACCAATTTTGTTTGCCAATTCTTGCATTACGTCCCTGAAGATGACCGTGTCGACGTTTTCTCCTAACATATAAAAGAGAAACCAGTCGCCCATCTTGCTTTTACGCACTATCAAGTCAATGGCGTCCTTCCTAATCAATCTATAACGCATGCGTAGTAAATAGACTCGCATGCGGGGCGAAAATATTATAATAATCCTGTAAATAACGGTGACTAACGTCAATACCGCGAGAATAATGAACCAAAACCACAGAAACACATAAATCTTTTCGTTCACCACATTCAATGGCAGAATGCAAATGGCGTCGTGTCGTTCTATCTCACCCGACACCCCGTATTTATGGAACGTGCACTTTGTCATTCGGGGGAAGATCTGGATCATTGGGTCCACGCGGTCTTCCTGGTCGCTGTCCAGGAACCTTATCACGTCGATGCCGAACGTCAGAAATGCACCGTCGAAGAAGCGGTTCATGAGAAACATTTGCCCTAGAAAAAAAACATGAATGATCACAAAAAAGAGTACAAGAACTACAAATTTAGGGACTTTGACTCAATCTTCAAAATAGCAACATTTTGTCTCTTTATATACTGACACAAAAATAGTTTAACTTGCTAGGAAATAACAAATACCAAGTCAATGAAAGTACATCGCCATTTATAGAAAGTTGCTGTCAATTCTACTATTTCATGGTGTTAGTAGATTTATTTTTAGATCTTTACTTATATGAAAAACTGAAAGACCAAATTGCTTCAGTTTTACCACAAAAGATTCCATCACAAGAATATTGAAACTTCGATGATGGATTTCTTGGAAGACATATATGTATCCCAAAAGTCTCTAGGCTGATTAATTATAAAAAAATTGTTTTGATAGGTCTTAAATATTTTCTCTGAAAAATGAGCAATGTCTAAATTAAGGTTTAACAATGTTGGGATTTTATATTTATTAGTGAATAACAGTTAATCACAACGTAATATTTGAGCTTTAGACAAATAATTCCTTATGTCAACTTTGGATTGTATGTACTCGTAGGTCTTCAGATTTCTCAAAATCTCTACAGTCACAGTTCCAACATCCAAAGGTTCAACTATCGGGACAAATTGTGAAAATTCGTACAAAGTCTTGATAATTTGTTTTGGAAATTCTTGGGGTTTCCCAGATTGACCTCTTACTCACCTACTACGTTTACAAGGGCCAAAACCTCACAGAAATAGTATTTGTAAGCCCACCAGTTGTGGTACCTCAGATTCTCCCAGAGATAGTCCAACATCAGTTTCTTCTTCTGTTTTTTCTCCAGATCAGTGCAAATACCAACGTCTAAGTCCATCATCAACGCGTGTATCTTCCCACCCTCCCAGTTCTTCCATAACCACCTCGGCGTGTAAAAGAGCAGCGCCTAGAAAAACTGCAATATATAAAAAATAGTTTCGAAACTGGTTTCGGATTTTTCAAGAAAAATCGAAAAACGATAGGAAATGGAAGCTGATGTAACTAACTACATTTGTAAATATATGTGTTGTTGTGTTTCGGACCTTGAACTAGATTCAGTTCTTGCTGTTTAGCGTTTTAATGTCCTAAGGTATCCAGAATGTTGCGGCAAAAACAATTTCACTTCATTAAAACAAATGTGGGTTTCGAGGATTACAGCCTTTTTTTATGGGTTTTCAGCCTAATTATATCCCGCGAAGAGTGGCATGTTTACAGAAATGGTCCCGTTGCACAAGTTTATCCGACAATTAAATAAAGGAAATACTTGTTAGGAATTTTAAATACCATAAACCAGTATATTTATCGCCTGTAAAATCGTGATAAGCAATCACTTCCTGTCAATTGCTATACTGCACCACTACTGTGTAAAAAGGAGAAGAAAAAATCACTAGGTGGTATTCATTAAAAACTCTTCTTAATTATTTAAGAGATAGCTGTACAAATTCTGCCCTAATGCCATTTCCGGATTCGTTATAGCGTCACCAGCTTACAGAACGTGACGTTGAGAGCTGGGTTACTCACTTCCTCACTTCCTAATTAGAAAGTGGGCGATAATAGGGCTTTGACTTGTTGTGGTTGTAAACTTATAGTGTAGCAACTAGCTTTGAAAGAAACCAAGTGTTAAGCGTCATTCTCTTAAAGAAAATTAAACAAGAAATTTTTGGTAGAAGTATAAAGTACCTAGCAGGAGCATTGGTGATTGGCATTAGTAATGGAGAACATGATCAAATGTCCAAAGTCGAAAAACTGCAGAATAAGAACAAAAAAATGCAAGTAGTGCTAATTTTATTTGATTCACTCTTTTTAACAAGCTAAAGCTTTTATGGACCAAGATTGGAAAATTTATAGGCACATATTTTTTTAATTCTTTAAAATAGTATTAAGAATCTTTTTCTAAAGACAAATTTGGATTTGGTTCAAAAATTGCTCCAGAAAATTTAAATTTAAAGATATTGTAATGTACGAGTTTACCACGACAAGAGCCTTTTATCCCAGTGGCATGAAATTCAAGATCAGAAAATTATTTTTTCTAGTCTGGTACGAATTTTTGGTCGTAATATACTGAGTCTCGATATTATTTAGATTGGGCGGACATACATCCTTTCAAAACTCAAAATATTTAGTAATCCGAAGAGGAATATCACACTAAAGTTATAAAGGCGAAAGTTTGTAAGTGTGTGAGTGTGTATGTTTGTTACTTCTTAACGTCTAAATGGCTGGAGCGATTTTAATAAAATTTGGTGTATGGAGTTAGCTGACACCCTGCATTAAAACATAGGCTACGTTTTACTGCGGGAAAATATCTTATTCTCATGGAAAAATCGATGTAAATGAATTCGCGGAATATTATAAATGCGAAAGTAACTCTGTCTGTATGCTACACAATCTCGCCTAAAATTTACTGAACCGATTTAAATAAAATTTGGTACAGAGATAGTCTAGAGCCTGAGAAAGGACATAGGCTACTTTTTAATGCGAAAAAAGGTTTGTAAGGGGTTGAAATAGGAAAGTTTGTGCGAAAATTCCGTAATTTTTAAAGATAGAAGCTTCAAACTTATTTTTTAGGTTTTTGATTAGATATAAATAAATACGACATACAATGTTTGTAAAAATTTTACCCTAAAGGGGATAAAATTAGCTGATGAAAGATTTTGTGTAATGACGTCGTCCAAAAAGTTTACGGCCCAGAAAATCAAAATATTAAGTGTTAAAAGTTGTAGAAGTTTTGTTTATTTGGATCAATAAAAGTATTTGAATACTAAGCTATATAAAATATTTTACACTATAATTAAACTATATTAATCTATTATATTATAAATGCGAAAGTAACTCTGTCTGTCTGTGTGTTACGCAATCACGCCCAAACTACTGAACCAATTTAAATAAGAATTTGGTATAGAGATAGATAAGTAGATATAAAGCTAGAGGCTTGAAACTTATTTTTTAGGCTTTTGATTAGATATATTTAAAGTTTGTAAAAATTATACCCTAAAGGGGGCAAAAATAAGGAATGAAAGTTTTTGTGTACTGACATCGGAAAAAAGGCTTACGGCATAGCTAATTAATAAATAATTTTAGAAAGATTACACAGAAATATCGGAAAGGTGTACAAAAAAACATTGACAAAATACTCTGATAAAAAGAAAGATTCTTTTGACGTGATAATCTTAATTTTATCTCGCTTTGTACTTCAGTACTCCTGTCTTGTTTTTATTCTGCATTAGGACGAGGACGATTATTGAAACTGAATATATAGTTACGTGAAAACCTAGACGACTCAAATTAGCATCATTTGGAGTTTGAGCTTGTAATATTTTAAAATTCCTCCGATAACGTTAGACTTTTTAAAAAAAAAAACTTTTATCTAAAAGACTATTACTCTCAACAGGTTCGAAAACACCCATTTGCGATAAACTTAGTATCGAATTAATTCTACGGCATTTCTTCCTATTTCCCGGTTTTGACGACTTGTGTTAATAGTTATATTTATAGTTTCATAATTTGCTGGCTTGGGTAAACCACCGTTTACTAATACAATAACTCACTCTATATTAAGATGTAAATGTCAAAAAGCGCGAAGAAAACTCCTCATGCAATAATTTTAAACGATTGTTCGTTTTTGTTTTGATAATAATTACTCGTGGTCTTGCGAAAATGCACCCTGTGGCAACCGTCCAAATCGCTAGATCACTGACCGCTGTAACATAAACGTTATTAACAGCAAATGTAAACATAAAACTATGAAATGAATTTTCAATATTTATTAGAACAACTGGACGTGATTGCAAATAAAGTTCGATTGCATCTTTTTCCTGGTTTGTTAAGTTGTCAACGATTATTACGGTCCAGTCATGACCAGGTCCGTTTTCAGCTCTAAATTTAGCCCGAAAAATTCAATCGGACTGCTCGCTCGTGAGTGTGTGAATTTAGAAACTGTTGACCTCTGTACGAGCAACTGGAACAGCTGAAAAACGCACTTGAAAATACGTACAAGTTGAAGCTGTGGAACACTAGCAAATGAAACACAATGTGAAGAGCAACATTAGAACCAAACGGTTTTAGCAAATTCCTTTTAGTTGCAGTTCCAGCAATGGTGGCATTGGGGTTTATGGTGCCCATTTTAGAAGCCTATTTGGAGCCTAGGTACAGTTATTTCCCTAACAAGAAGCTTAACTATCTGTTTAGGGAAACTGCCTTTGTGGAGCACAACCAAAAGGGTTCTTTGCAAGAAACTGACCATGGACTCCTTATTTAGCACCTTCTTTTCCAGGTACATCGTAATAATAACATTTTACGAAAGGCGAAAGCAAAAACCTGGTTCTTTGGATGCCCAAAATTGAAAAGAACGAAGTTAAAGAATTCATTCTACTTTAACCATTAAAAACCCAGAAATAGGAAAAAAGAAATTACCATCCTGGTAAAGAATTGTTGTGCAAATATTGGTTTTCAACTCGAACAACATGAGAATCTACAAAGCCAAATTCCTTTTTGTCTCAGATTTAAAAATGGTCCTTACTACAATGTTGAGGTAAAGCAAGACCATAACAAATAGTCTTGGCCTTAGTCTTGGTGTGGCACATTTAGTCTTGGTCAGAATTTTTCTAGAATCTTCCTCTTGTTCTTGTTCTTGACAAATATCAAACCTGGAAGACCAAGTTGTCGTTTGTAAATGTAAAAGTAGTCAGTTTACTAATGGAGTAATTAAGCAATATTTAAATGTTTTACAGAGAAACAGGTACCTACTGTTGGATCGACTGTAGTGGCCCAATTTAGGGGTGATAAATCCTTAAAACTAACTATGGTGGTGTTGTGATGAATTATGTTTAATATTTAAGAAACAAACAAGATATTTTATTAATCACTTGACAATTGTTTCGACTAACCACTTATTGTATTGTCAATGTACCCTTGAAAATGACTTGATAGTCGAAACAATTGTCGAGTGATTAATAAAACATTTTTTTGAATCATCTACTAATACTGTTTTTAATAAATTTATAAATAATCTTTGTGTTGGTTTGGGGTGGCACATTTAGCCTTGATCAAAATTTTGTGAGAACCCTGCTTATTAGTCTTACTTTTGGTCTTGGATTTGTTCATTTTGTATTGGTCTGGGTTGTGCGAGCATATTTATATTTTTGTCTTGCTAAAGGTCCAAGACCAAGACAGGACAAGACGAAACTGCAAGATCAAGACGTTTTTGCACATCACCAGTTGTGTTGTATAAAGGATCAGCTTAGGCTTATTGAGGAAAATAAGTAAGAAACTGCAATATTTTTAAATAATTTAATGGTGGCTGTTTAAAATGAAAATCTTAATGGAGAACCCCCAGATCCTTTTTACCTCCCCCCCTCAGATATCATTTCTTCTGGTTATTTCAGTTAATGAGTTGATATTACGTTCAATGCGAGCTTAGAGGACAAAATTACTTGAAAAATAAAATTTAGTCCCCAAAAGGTTCATTTTTATGTATAGTTAGTTTTCTTTGAATCCAATCTCCCTGTAGTTACATATTCTCGGTTTTGGTAGTAGAAGTTTGCTTTAGATTTCATTTCTTCTTTATCCACATTTTCTCTTTATAAACTAAATAATTAAATTAGTCTATTTGAGTGTTAAATTCCATATAACTATTCATATGTTAAAATATCCAGCAGATGGCTCTTGAGAGGTAAATTTTCGTAAAAACTTTCACTTTTAAATCAACAGGTGTCCAACAATCTCCGTAAATCGTTTCAAATGTCTTCAAGTTTCTTCGGTAGATGGCTCACAGAATCAATAAAACAGCAATAAATATTCAATATTCAACGAAAGATGTCGTTTGATTATTAATTCGAAGTGCAAATAAACTAAAATTCACAACTAGACGACAGAATAGAAATTGAGAAAATGTAGATAAATAACAGGTTCTATCAGGTATTATTTTTAAGACTAATTTATTTACAACCAACCACATCTACCTAATTAATTATTAGTTTTATATTGATTAATACTAATGTTTTACTTGGATATTTGTTATAAAGTTATTAAAGGTCATAATAGTGATGACTCAGAGTAATGTGGAAATAAGTAAATAAGATGCGCCAGCTAATTTTTTGTTTAGATAAATGAAAGTGGGTCAAGTACTTGACAGTTGTTAAGATATTAATAAATAGGGTGGGCGCCAAATCAAAAAAAAATGGTGCTGTAGTTTCCACCCATTTCAAATTCATTTACAAGCGTTTTTTACGAATCCTTGAAAACTTTTTGGGTGGTCTACATCATACATGACATACAATCCGTCATTCATAAATGACATTATAACTAATGTGATGCCTTAATATTATATGACATCCACTTAATATTTTTACATAGTTTGTACCAGTTTAAAAAATAATAATAAATCACTCACTGTTTAATATGGAGGAATCAATAAGAAAAATCTGTAATTTTTAAAGTTGTGATTACAAGATTTGGGCAGAATCCTTGTCATAACGGCTCCAGGCTTCAAGCTCAGGTCCTCATTAAATAGAAACTAAGTTGAAAGCCATAATCACTTATGGAAGGGCATTTGAGAGTATCATGGAAGCTTGAATTAAACCACGAGAACTTCAAATAAGTATATCAAAAGGCATGCAGCACTTATGAAAAGGGTTTTGTTGACTTTTGTCATTCCTAAAATATTGGCATAGGATTGTAAATTTGGTTCGTCTTTTTGGTGTAAAATTTACTATTTCTGGAGATATTTGTTTTAAGAACGAAAAGGGGTTAAGGATAATATTGCGGAACACTTAGAAAGACGTTCTAAATGGACTGGAAGTTTAGAGCGCGGACACATTTCGTTGATGTTGTCTTTCTCTACTGTAACCTCATGAGCAATCTAATATTAAATTGCAATTATTAATTAGGAACGGACTTTACTCACGAAACCGTTCCTTTTTTGTAAAAATATTTAAAAATTTAATTTAATTTAAAAATGGTTGCAGTGTAAATGAATTTTACTGTTTCTCATAAAGATCTACAGGCATATTTATTTCTCAATTTTGACTGCATCCTTTAATTATTTTTTTTTTGTAAAACAGTACCTACAATAAGTTCTCCAGACAAAAATCAATTTAAATGAGTTCTTAGTATGTTATATTAAAAATTCGAAGACTCTCTTGTGGAAGGGGCGGCTTTGAGAGTATCATGGAAGCTTGAATTCAACCCGAAGAACTCCAATACATAAAAAGGCATGGAGCAGTTATGAAAAGGGTTTTGAGCACATTATAGAAGCTAGAATTTAACCAAAAGAGCTTTAAATATGTATAAAAAGGCTTACAGACTTTTTGATAGATTTTCGAAAAAGACTAAAAACATATTTTAAAAGATAAAACATTACAGCTTTGGTTATGACCTGATGACAAACTCGAAGAAATTTTCGATATTACCGTTGTTCTTAATTAAAAAGGGCCTTTTGTAGTTTTTAAAACCTAAATGCGACTTCAACGTCTTCAAACGAGTGATTCATTTGAATTGTTTTTAAACGTAACATATAAGTAGGTACCTAGTATAATTGGAAGCCGGATGCGTGGTTTTTATGGATTGAAATTTTTGACTCAGAATGAGACTTTTAATGTTAATTAATATAGCCATTTGCTAAATTATGTACACATATTGTGTATGTATACAAATACGTAGGTGGTATATTAACTTTAAAGGCAGTTTATTTTGAGAAAGGAACATATCGAAAAGACGTGCAATATCTTGATCAGGTAAAGTACATGCTAATACAAACGCAGGTAGGCGCGCAAAGAAGTTTGAATTTAAATGTTTAAAAATAACAGGAAGTTACCGTGACTCACTGAAAATCCCTAAAAGAAAACCTGATAATAAACAGCACATGTCAAAATTGAGCACACGCGGATTATGTTATTATTATCTACTCCAAAAGAAATGGATTTTTGATTGTTTGTATTTACCTATTTTTGATATTTGTGTACATATTTTGTGTTTGAAGATCCGTTGATTCGATCCGACCATTAGTAAAATAATATCTGATATTACAAACAAGAAATTCGGTCCTCCTAAATGGCCTGTTTGGAGGTGTTTTTGAGAATGATTTTAAACGGGTGTTTTTTCCCTCAAGGGGATTTGTCAATTTGCTTGTGGCTATCACGGTTAATTCTTAATCGATTATGTTCGATCTCAGTCGACTCCTGTATACCTGTATAGCCCTTTTCAACAGCAAATGAAATAAAATAAAATTGCGATTAAAAGTGGAACAAGATTATTTGATTTAAAGAGAAATTGCATCAAAATTCATGTAACATTCGAATCGAACTTGCTTGAATTAGCAAGAATTGAGGGAAATTGAATTGAAGAGATAATGGTGACCTTTGGTGTCCCCTTGAGGAAAAATTAGTCTTACAATTTTATTGAAATCGTACCTAGGGACACCTCTTCTATTAATAATTTCGGATTGCTTATCTCGAAGAATTAATTTGCATTGGACTGATTGTTTTTATCCTGCATAAATTCTCTTTACAACAAACTATAAACCAATTATAAATATTTAATAATAATGGTCAAAATTATTTAGAAAATATCTTTTTTGGATTTTCAATTTCTAGTAGAAGATAACAATAATTTATTTCTCACTTTTCTATTTAATATCTTTTTTGAGTATTTTATAAAGAAGGTGAAGCTTTCTTACCACAATGTAAAACAATAAAATAGTTATTTGTAGTCTGAAGTCTTCAAGTGCTAAAATGCCTTAAATTCATTGGCGGATTTACCAGCAGGCTGAATCGGCTAGAGCCTAGGGGCGGAAAACTTTGCTCAAAAATTTTTTTTTCTTACAGAAATAAAAACAAATGATTATCTTATACACGGAAAAAAACGAGGCTCAATAAATCAACAAAAATTACAATATTTTAGTGCTATACAGTATACTGAATACACTAACGTCTGTATATGAAAAATTACTAAACGCTTATTTATAAAATATAGATACTATTGTGATTTTGAATTTTTTAAATATTCCAATAGCGTTTAAGTATTACATTTTAAATTTAGTATTTTTACCTATTTTTTAAATTAATTATTACCATAATTTTTTCTTTAGGTCCACCCACACTATTCAATTAATGTGTAATATGTTTCACAACTTAAATATGTCTATTCGAAGAGAAATGGAATCCGAAAAAAATTGCTTCAAAATGACAATAACACATATTATATAGATATATATGTGGAAAATTAATACTTTTCCATTGATATTTCTGATGATATTAACAACCTGTTTGAGTGCAGAATAAAAATTTAATAAATGTACACGTAAAAAATTGTATATTGTTGCATAGAATTTAATAAATATTATACATTTCTTAGAATGATGATAATTAAAAAAAAAACAATAATGATGATATTGTAATGAATAAAAGCTGTAAATATTCATTCAACGAAAGTTCTTCTTAACATTCTTACATTTTTAATCCTAATGAATTCGTATCAATATTTGTTGATTAGTCTGATAAAAATATAATACAATCATAAAGTTGCAATTTCATTGACAAAAAATTGATTGTGAATTAGGGTATAGAATAGGGGCGGCAAATTTTGAATAGCCTACGGGCGGCAAATGTGTAAATCCGGCACCGCTCAAATTTTGTATCAAAATTCTACGCTAATGGTTATGACCATTTTCATTCGCTACAGGATAAAATACTTAATTATCATTTAAAGTTCATATTCTTTAGAATGGTTCCTAAAATTAAATGATCCTCAAACTGTATAAATGTTCTTCGCAAAAGCTTAGGACCATTTCTATTTACTACAAGATTAAATACTTTATTATTGATTAAAACTAAAATCAAACATTATTTTGCTACCATCATGCTTTAAAATGGTTCCTAAACACCCAACAGTCATATACGTGACTCCCAAATTGTATAAATTTTCTACGTCAATGGTCATAGTCATTTTCATTTACCTTTTTTTTAAATTTATTTATTCATTTAGCCATCAAAATACATGTATACAGGTAGTAGATCATACACATGTAGTACCCATAGTAGAAATGAAAATAAATTATACAAATTATACAAAATTTATAGTATGTTTGTTTACAAAAATAGATTGCTGTCGCCGTAGGATTAAATATTTAATTATCATTTAAAATTTAGAATCAGACTTTTTTCACACTAACAATATTATTTAAAATGATCTCTAAATACCAATAGCGTTTAAGATGATCTCCAAACTGAATAAATATTCTACGCCAATGTTTATGATCATTTCTATTTACTACAAGATTAAATACTTAATCTTAGTCTACATCTTAAAATCAAACCTTTTCGCACTATCAATATGTTTTAAAATTGTCCCTAAACACCCAACAGTCATAAAGGTGACTCCTTAATTGCATGAATGTTCTACGCCAATGGTTGTGACCCTTTGACTTTTCCTTTTAAATTACGTTTTCTAAAGTTATATTATTCAGTCAGTTTTGTTAATTTTGTTGTCAGAATCGGATAGTCGGTCGAGATGTTCTTTTGTGATAAACAACAGAAATACATACTAGCGTACAGATACGAACTCTGTGAAAGCAAGGTCTTTAGGTAAACAGGTACTAGAGCGAGCAAAAAAGTAGTAAGAGATAAGATGTACTGAAGTAATACACAATAGACATTTTAACTGTAACAAGATTCTTATCATTATTGAAATCATTTTAGCCACTAAATTAATAGGTATGTATGTGTGTAGGTAATAATACATCAATTATAAATTGAGATAAAGTAAAGTCACAAGCTTTCAAATCTTTTATTTGTTTGGGCAAGTATTTATTTAATTTTACAATAAGTAGGCAGAAGAATTAATTGAGAGGGCATTTTCAACTTTCCAAAACATCACAGTTAATAAAAGGTGAATGTCTTTATTATTAATGATCAGATAATCAGGTGAATTATTGATAATAATTATTGAGTTATTTGATCTTTAATTTACCTGATTATCCGATCAATAATTAACGCCTTATTGATTAATTGTGATTCATTGTACCTACTACAATTTTTTTTAAGGATTTGTTTCATAATGATTATGTACATATTTAATAAAGTTAATTTACAATTAATGTCTACTAAATAAATCAGTTAGAACTATCATATCTATTTTGCCAATAAAATCAACAGTAACATTTCCAAAGTAGTGTCTCCGTACAAAATTAAATATTTCATATTCTACCTATATTATATACCTAGTTTTAATAATAAAAGAGTGCGGGGCGACTGTTGGTCGCACGGTTTGGGTGATCATTAAAAATAATAGTTTCGAGAAATATTTATGCGAAAACTTTTTAAAAAGGAACATTTTGTGAGCTTCGTGTATATTTTTGTGAGAATATAACAACTGCAAAAAATTTAAAAAAGTTCACCCAGGTGACACTATGTTGAATTTTGTAAACGAACTTGTTACTTCGTGCAGATTGCTTGTGGTGGTGTTATGGATTAATAAATTATTAATTCAACGTTCCTGAATAATGAATGAAATATTTCTCATGTGGATTAACGTCGATGTGGTGAGTTTATTTTATGTACCTATACTTTCCTTCTTTTAAAATATGTATTTTATACAAGTTTCGTGTTTAGAAATACCGTTATTTTTTTTATAAAAACATTCAATAATTTATTTATAAAATGGCTGCAGTGTGAATGAATTTTGCTTCTGCTCACAAAGATCTGCAGGCATGTTTTACCATTTTTAATTATTTTTTATGTAAAACAGTACAATAAGTTCTCCAGACAAAAATCAATTTAAACAATTTCTTACTGTGTTATATTAAAAATGCCTAAATTTCGCCTCCACTTCTTAAGCCATTCCACCCTCACCCTCATTCTCAAAAAACGGCTTCTTTGTCACTTTTCTCTTTCCCACCAATGGTACCATTTTATGTCCAATTATACTAGCATCAAAGATAAAGTAGAATTGACTCTTTTAAAGTACTTTCCTAATATTACAACATTTTGTAAGCTTATTTACAGCAACTACACCTCAGGAGATCTCTAGGGTGTCGAAAAGGTTGCTAAAACCACAGGACTTTTAATTTATCTTTGATGAATATTTAGTAACAGATAATATTAGTATATAAGAAACTTTTTAAAACTATGAAAACTTGTTAAGTGTACAGTTAAAATTAGTAGTGGACTTTTGTGAATCCTAAAATCTAGATATGGGGTTGTAAAATTGGTTTGTCTTTTTGGTGCAAAATTTACTAATCCTGAACATGATATTTGTTTTATGGACAAAAAAGGGTTAAGGATAATTTGTTGGAATACTTAGAAAGTGGTTCTAAATGGGCAGGAGGTTTTGAGAGTAGGAACACTTCGTTTATGTTGTCATTCTCTACTGTAACTTCATACTTGTTATATAGACAACTGAAATTTTTTTCTAACAATATTCAATAATTT
This sequence comes from Agrilus mali, assembly GCA_029378335.1. NCBI lineage: Eukaryota > Metazoa > Arthropoda > Insecta > Coleoptera > Buprestidae > Agrilus > Agrilus mali. The sequence continues at coordinate 7,044,866 of CM055663.1, read as the reverse complement.
AATTTTAAAATGACTGCAGTGTGAATGAATTTTGCTTCTTCTCATAAAGATCTGCAGGCATATTTAACAATTTTTAATGTTGACTGCATCCTTTAATTATTTTTTCTTTTTTGTAAAACAGTACAATAATTTCTCCAGACAGAAATCAATTTATATATAATTCCTTACTGCGTTATATTAAAAATGCCTAAACTTCACCTCCATCTTCTAAGCCTTTCCACCCTTACTTTCATTCCCAAAAAATACCTTCTTTGTCACTTTTCCCTTTCCTACCGATGGTATCATTTTATTTCCAATTATACTAGCATCAAAGATAAAGTAGAATTGACTCTTTTAAAGTACTTCACTAATATTACAACATTTTGTAAGCTTATTTACAGCAACTACACCTGAGGAGATCTCTAGGGTGTCGAAAAGGTTGCTAAAACGACAGGTCCGGACTTTTAATTTATCTTTGATGAATATTTAGTAACAGATAATTTTTGTATATAAGAAACTTTTTAAAACTATAAATATTTGTTAACTGTAAAGTTCCAATTAAAAAATTATTTTAATTAATATTACAATATATTTTTGGAATAACTTCATTTTTACTTTAATCCTGTAGTACACAGCTAGGTCCTGTGGATAAGGCCTACCACCTTAGTGGATTTACAGTATAATAATAATTTATAACGACCTCCACATTCTAGTACATCTTTGAAGCAAGTATACCTTTTTGTATCTAACTGATAAACTCGCAATTTCAATTTTACATAAATTGAGTTATCAGTTTTAAAAGTAACCAAATGCCATTATAATTAATTACATACCTTGTAGACATCCCCTTTAGGTAATACGTTATAAGCGGTTTTTACTTCATTACTCATCTACTGCCTTAAATAACGGTTGCGCACAGCTTGTTTGGTATATAATTATCTATCTACATACATATATTGTTTCCATTCTCAAAAAAGCACTTTCTTAATTAAGATAACGCCATCAATCTCTCCTTCCTCCTAACGCGTCCAAGAGCAACATTTCAAGACAGCTCTACAGCTGTTTCACTTTTAAAAAGTGCAGTTGCAGGAGCAGCTGCTTTTACATTTCCAAAATAACTTAAGACTAAACAAGCTAATGATAACAACGTCGCTGTTATGCATGTGCTTTATATTATCATCATGGGACAAGATGCACTTTGTCTCGTTACGAGCACCACCACCAGGAAATATTTGTGGAAACGATTAAATACGACGCTGACAAAGAGGCAGAGATGAAAATTAATTCTGGAATACTTAGGACACAAGATGTTGAAACTGAACCACGATAGAGAATAATTTGGGTGACTAATTTATATTTGCAATTGTAGTTCCTAAAAGCATAGAGGGGACATACATTAATTACGGGGGTTTAAAGTTGGGGACGGGCGCTTAGAAAAATCACATCAAATAAATATCTTTAGTGACTGAAAACTCAGGTCACCTTTTTAGTTAGAAGAATTATTGCAACAGTTGTTTTTTCTTCTATTGAATAAAACTCATTATGGGTTAATCTTCACGTAGTGAGAGGGTCTTACAACATCTCACTAAACCTCACAAAGGAATAGAGGAGGTCCATTAAAAAAATTTCAATAACTAAAAATTATTAGAAAAGTAATTTTCTATTTATTAATGAACATTTATTAATATCTAAGTATGCCAAATTATGTTTTTTTTATGAAAAGTTATGATTACGATCTTCGAGAAAATTAATAAATTCTATACCTAATCACTAGCCACCTCATATTCTTTAAATTTATTTTTAGTTTATAATAACTGAAGCGTTATCAGATTTTTATTATTGCTCTTAAAAAATATAGATAAGGAAGCTTAAAATCACACTAATATTATAAAGGCGAAAGTTCGTGAGTGTGTATGTTTGTTACTTCTTCACGTCTAAACGGCAGGAGCGATTTTAATAAAATTTGGTACGGAGTTAGCTGACACCCTGGATTAACACATGGGCTACGTTTTACTGCGGGAAACTATCTTATTCCCATGGGAAAATTGATGAAAGTGAATTTGCGAAATATTATAAATGCGAAAGTAACTCTGTCTGTATGCTACACAATCTCGCCTAAAATTTACTGAACCGATTTAAATAAAATTTCGTACAGAGATAGTGTAGAGCCTCAGAAAGGATATAGGCTACTTTTGAATGCGAAAAAAGGGTTGTAAGGGGCTGAAATAGGAAAGTTTGTGCGGAAATTCCGTAATTTTTAAAGATAGCAGCTTGAAACTTATTTTTTAGGCTTTTGTTTAGATATAAATAAATACGACATTCAATGTTTGTAAAGATTTTACCCTAAAGGGGCTTAAATTAGCCGATGAAAGTTTTTGTGTAATGACGTCGTTCAAAAAGCTTACGGCCCAGAAAATTAAAATATTAAGTGTAAAAAGTTATAGAGGTTTTGTTTATTTGGATCAATAAAAGTAGTTGAATACTGAGTTACATAAACTTTTTTAAACTATAATTAAACTATATTAATAAGTAACTCTGTCTGTCTGTGTGTTACGCAATCACGCCCAAACTACTGAACCGATTTAAATGAGAATTTAGTACAGAGATAGATAAGTAGATATAAAGCTAGAGGCTTGAAACTTATTTTTTAGGCTTTTGATTAGATATAAATACGACATGTAAAGTTTGTAAAAATTTTACCCTAAAGGGGGCAAAAATAAGGAATGAAAGTTTTTGTGTAATGACGTCGGGAAAAAGGCTTACGGCCCAGAAAATAAAAATTTAGAAGAAAAAAATTTTAAATGCTGCCGAAAGTCACTATTCCATGCGGACAAAGTCGCGGGCATAGCTAGTAATTCAAAAAAGTTTGTTACTATCCATATTAAATTATGAATTCTTCTGAAAAAATATGATTATGATCTAAAACCAAGTATTTTTGAAAAATTATTAATATCTGTAATCACTAGCCATTTTAAGTTCTCCACAAATATTTTTTATTTATGATTTTAACTGATATATTCTCAGATTTCTACTTTGCTACTAAAACTGTAGGAATTAAGGGAACTAAAAATCTTTTAAAAAAGTAGTTTCTTATTTATAACCATATTTTTTCATGACACATTTCTCAAATATTAAAAACGTACTTTACATTTTCAATAAAACTTTGATTTAGTACGAAACATCATAGAGCAAGACTGTTAGGTATAAGTTTTTAAGAAGCATTATACGTAGAGCCTTTAATTAACTTAGGAATTCCAAAAATTGTTTTTCTTTGAAACATTTCAAGTTGTTTAAGAATATTGTTTTTGTAGAAAAATAATAAATGTCTATTTTACAATAATTAGGCAATAAAATCTTGCAAACATTTTCTGTACCAATAATTTAGAAAGGATTACGAGTATTGTGCCTTTTTAACGTTTATTAACTGGGTATTTTGTTTAAAAGTTATACTTACTGTTTTCCCCATGGAAACATTAATTAGTGTTCAATTGAGCCAAATTTATTGGAACGATTCGATAAGCCCCTGCTAATGGACTTTTGTAAAATTTTATTCGTTTCGTTGCTTTTCCAATTTAAAGTTGTGATTAAAACGTAAATATTTTAGTTTCAATCGATCTTGTGTTGTCAAAAGGGTGTTTTTTGAACTATTTTTCTGTACTCTCTTGGTAAGTAGATTTTTTGTTATGTGGAAGCTGACACACGAAATGTGTGGGTAATTCGTTACAGCCATTCGGTGTGTCAGTAGCTATTTATTTTCAAGTACTTTTCAACATGAAAAGCGTTTTCGTTATTAAAAGAATACTTCAGAAACGCATTATTATTTATTTTGAAAATAGAACAGATGAAGCAGCATCCGGTTGTGTGTTATTATATTTATACCTGAATTTTCGTTGCATCATGCCAGTTATTTGAACTAGACTCAGTTTTGTCACTAAAAATTGCCGTGTGCTATTATGTGCCAGAACTCTGCAAAAACTGGACATAATTCTTTGAACTTTCTCTACTACTATTACTCTTTAACTACAATGGGTCCGTGATATTTCAAAAATCTCAAAATTCTGGAAGTGGCTGTGAAAGGGCGAAATGGGGTGCAGAAAGTATTAAAATAAAAATCAAGAACAGGTTTTTGGTCTAATTAGTTACGTATTTAAAATGTTTCGACAAGATTATGTGATTCTGTCAAGGGTTTCATGAGATTTAACTTAAAAGAATTAATGTGTTGATCTCGTCTTGATTTAAGACAAGAACATGGCAAGAGTATTGAATTAAAAAACGAGACAAGATCAATAAAGTTAAGGTGAGAATTTTTGAAATCAAGAAACTTCTTGATCTCCTTACATGTATTCCTGTATACCAAGAAATCGTACAAAGCAAAAAATTCAACAGTAGTTCTCGCCTGTCCTGCTGAGGCGTGCTGATGTGAATCACAGCGTTTTCAAGTCTAACAATCTCGCCATAATATAATACTAAACAAAGACGTATTTTAGTGTCTTTCTGGTGGAAGAAATAGTCTCTTATGTAACAAAAAAGATGAAATCGTGCATTTATTTGCCAATTTACCAATTTCTAAATTTCTTTCGTACTTATATTGAATAATTTAATTCTTATATTAGTGTTTACCTGTAAAAATAGTGTAAAAGCAGTCCACTGGTAATAGCTATATTTCCTAATATTCTGATGATTTCTAGAACTAGTAATGCCAGGATAAATAACATCCTTTCCTACTTCCTTTCTGAAAGCATCGTTAATACTGTACGTGGAATGTATCCAGCAAAATACGTCTGTAAAGATAAAAATTATTACCACCCATAATTGGAAAAAAATTGTTTTGTATGGTGGTTGTAGGTACAGCTAATTTTGTTTTCCCCTTCAGTCTGTCTCTATATATTTATACATACATTATACCTTTCCATCATCCTGCCATTTATATTGGTAGGTATTTAATGAACTTACCAAGAAAGGAATCTTTGATATTAGCTCCTTGACAGTTAATGTTTTCACCCCACAGGCGACTCGTGAGCAAAATAGATACCGCACATAACAGAAGACAAGAAGTAAAGGACGTAGCTAAATTGAAAATGATGAAACAACTTTTCCTTCTCGTTCCTCTCAGTAAATTTGCTAGTCCACTAATCCACGAAATGTTGAACATTATGCTCAATAAAATGACACAATTATGCTACCTAAACCAACTCAATTGTACAACTAGTACCGAAAACGTGTCTACCAACAACTTTTTTATGTATTTATGGTTAAATTTTACCAATAGAGCTTAGTTATGTCCTGATACTTGGCAGAAATTCTTCTTTATTTACCTATTCTTGAGATAAGGACAGTTATCAGGAACTGTGCAGACTTATGTAAGAATAAGATAAATATTTCCTAAAATACCCATAGGTATAGGACTCTAAACTTTACTATTCCTGGATATGATATTTGTTTTAGGGACGAAAAGGGGTTAGCATAATTTTGTGGAACACTTAGTTAAGTGGTTCTAAATGGGCTGGAGGTTAGAGCGTGGACACACTTCGTTAATGTCGTCCTTACTAACCGTAACCTCATGGGCAATCTAATATTATATTTTATCATAATTCTCACAGTTCTGAATTCTACACTAATTAAATTAATGTCATCGTATTGTTTAGTAGATAAATGTCAAGCTCAGTGTAAGTATAGCTCCTAAACATGTAGGTATGCACATCTATAAAAATTGGAGATAAGAAATCGGATCTATGACCCAAAGAGTTATGTGGGTTTAACAACCGACTTCTGTCATTATCGATTTATGCGATTTTCTCAAACAGTCAATACGTTTCTTTGTTGTGGCGTAAAATGTACTAGGAAAGAGCAAAAATCGTTAGATCATGTCATCTATAAGCAAACTGAACGAAAGTAAAATAAATATTTAGACGTATGTGTGCTCAGCCGCCATGTCCGTCTTGTTTGTGGATATTATCGATTAATATAACCGGCTGAAGTAATCGCAAAATTTAAATCGATATTTTTATTAACTTATACTTGTTTACGCTTTTACTTATTTATATGTAAAAAAATAATGAAATTGAAAAATAGTCATTGCCATTTTACGAAAAAATTTACATTTTTTTAATATCTACGTATCTGCTACAACAACAATTAGAGAAAAATTAATGAACAATATCAGTCTCCCGAAAAGGTAGGTAAATATTGGGGTTGGGTATCAGAAATTAACTAAAATTAAATATGGCGATCAAAGAGTGTTTTACTTGTTGCATCCCTAAGGCAGGAGGAGAAACTCTTTGGCATAATTATAAATATAAAGAAGCAAATATAAATAATAGACGATTTAGTAAATGCAAAATTAAATACCTATTAGATGATTACAAAAAAATAAAATACCTTTTGGTGTTCAATAGAAAGTTGGAGTAAATTTACAAAAATAAACATAAACGAAAATAAGGCCTTGTACAAATAATAAAAATGTTTTATTTTATTGGATAGATATACACGCACTATGTTTATATTATCAGGTAGACCCAAAAAAAATTTTGAATTGACGATTTTCTGCTGCAATTTTTTTAATTTTGATGAAATAAAATTTCTTCAGGATATTTTTTATGTTAAACAAATTTACTGTCACAATATGTTATAGAGAAGTGCTCTGAAGCTGGCTTTGGTAGAAAACAACCTTGCATTGCAAACTTTTAAATATTTAGGTGTATATCATAAATTTGTTATACATTTACTAAATTTAAAAAGAAGTAGTAACCTAATACAAATTAAACTACATATTTGTAGTTTTCAATGATGGAAATGTGTTAACCTTAACTTCTCACGGCCCTTTTTCACTTATGTGCCACTTCCTGGTAGGAATAGCAGGATGGTAAATATTTATAAACAAATGCAGTGCAAATGTTAGAACGTGTTGATGATTGACACTAATTAGTAATTAAACATTACAAATTGAAGTGATTAATTATTCAGATGAAGTAATGAACGTTTATAATTGTGTCTCAGTTTGTAATAATTTTCTACATTGGAGATATAATAGCAGTTGCTAGAAAATATCATAAAACTATTAAATTAAAAAAGGAAAAATAACACTTGACTTTAGTTTCACAAAATTTATTTAAAATAATTACAGGACTCTGACAAATGTTTCAGCTATTTTAAATAAATTTTGTGAAACTAAAGTCAAGTGTTATTTTTCCTTTTTTAATTTAAAATTATGTTTCATCAAGTGCCTTGCGATTCTTCATTTTTACATAAAATTATTTATAAATTATCTATTTAGTAGTTTAATAAGATAAATCAAGAATGCTAGAATAAAAAGATGCACATTGCCTATTGTTGTTTTGCTTGGAAATGTGCCGCGTGGCGTGTACAATGTGGGCGGATCTTACACTCTATAATTTTGTTATTATTGTAATCGTCAAGAAGACTTTCGAATTAATTTAATTTTTGTTTCGTCTTGTATTGATGCAAGACACGATTACTGAAGTAAAAATCCAGATAAGACCTAAAGAATTAGGTCGGGCATTTCTTGATTTATTAATTTTTTGTTTCAGTCTACATTCTTAATTATTACTCATTGCTACTTTGTTGTTTAACACCCAGTTTAGGTTTTCTCATATGTTTCGAGAAAGGTAAAATAATTTTCTGATTTTGATTTTCAAGCCAAACGAAGAGTTTCTCATAGAGCTCAAGATTCTCGTCTTCGTGAAACCTTGGTCAGTGTTACCGGAAGAACTTTAAAATCACAAGCTCTTTTTTAACTAATCTCACATCTTAAATGTATGGTGAGTTAAATAAATTTAGTTCATAAACATCACTATCACCCATAAAAGGAAGCATAATAATGGCGCTTTTGGTTATCAAGACAGATGTTTTTAGAATATCATAGATAGGTTATGTTAGACTTGCCTTTTACGCAAGCGCCTTTGCTATCGTTCGTCTTAAAAACATGCCTTTTATCATATGAAGGCTTCAAACACATAGTAAACTATTTATATACATACATACTGTATACATTTTTGTTTAGCCCCACTACATTTCTGACTCTTTCTTAAAATTTACTACTTTTTCAAAAAAACATTTATTAGCTTCCCCTTTCTTTTTAAAGAAAACAAAGAAACGGCTTCAGCATCAAGAGTAATTATTTGTTTCGATTCTTTATTATGCATAGTTAAACATCCAGTATGTATTTGTTTTTGATCTGGAGCGGTACCCGACAATAATTAAGCCGAATAATGCGGTTGCAGTGTTCTGGTTTATATATTTTTTATTTAGTGTTACCATTAAATAGAACTTTATACATTAGAAATAGTTTTCTATTACTTCCTTATAAACATAATAAATTTGTTACCTCCGTAGATAAACACATGTAACGTAACAGTTTATTTCTACTGGTAGGTTACGTTTATATGTAGATTCTTCTTGTTTTGCAAAAAGACATAATGATTTATAGTTTATAGCAACTTTGTGCAGGTATAAGTGGTGATATATGCAAGTACAGCAGTTCGGGATTAAAATAAATCTTTGAAAAGGTCGTACGTTTATAATGTATTCCCTTTTTAAACAAAAATAGTGAAAAATGATCAGGATAGTTAGTGATAGTCCTGTGGATGCTAGTTTCTTAATAAACTAAAAATTTTTAAACATTTGGGGATATATATCAAAAAGTTTCAAGTTCCCAAAATTAATGAAAAACAATCTGTCGTTCTAATAAATTAATACCATGCAAAATATCTTGAAGTTAACGCGGCAAGTAAACAATAATTGTTATTGTCAATATTTCTTCAGAAACAGTTTTGTAGGTGAGCTATTTAAATTATTAATAGCAGAAAACCGTCCCAGAATCCTCGAAACATTATTGTCGCCTTACTTCCATCAATTAAAGGTCAACTACTATCGTTTGCTTCAAAACTTTTCAACACTTACTTTTTCAAATACATTTGGATACTAAGCAGACCTATTTTTTATTATGACATTAATTCGTGACCAGATTTTAATTTGACAGAATGGGTGGGTTGTAAAATTTGAGTTGTTTTGTCGCTTTTTCCCCCTGAAGATCAAAATAAATTTTCTTCTTAGAATAAAAGTAGATATAGAAGAAAATGTTTAGCGAATTAGGTCAGTCAGGTAATTCATTCCCGATTTTTCCTCCGGTTTACACTTAAGAATACTTTGCGCACGAAAATAGACGTGTACCAGCGTACCTATCAAATACATACACATAGATATATTGTTCAGTCGACCTACTTACTTGAAAGAAAAGGCAGAAGCAGACCCACTGGTAGTATTTGTAGAGTTTCTTGTCCTTTTCGTCCTTGGCCGTTTCGACGCCTGGATAGGGAACTTCTAGTCCAATTTTCTTGTAAAAGGCCGCCCTGACGGTATAAGTGGAGTGGATCCAGCAGAAGGTGTTGAGGACGTCTTCGGGTATGTCCTTGGTATGGACGCAGTCGATGGGATTGCCCACGTATTGTCTCGTCGTCAGTATAAGACTGAATGCGATCAGTATGATCACAGTGATCGAATAGTGAAGTCGGAATACGACGCTGTCTATGTGGACATGGCTGACCCTGATCAAATTCTTCAGGCCCCTAAAGATGTCCAACATATTGAGATCTCCTTGTTCCCTCTAAATGCCACGGGATATGCAGGATAATGCTGCTGATTAATTTTAATCGGAATGCTTTTGACATACTTCAGTATTGGTTTTTCTCGGAACAATTTTACATCACAAACAGCTTGGACATGGCATGCAATACACTTTGTACGTGGTAATTTGGTTTACTCACTTGGAACTCTTTCCACTTTTGCATTGAAGCAACACCAACATCGCAAAAAACCTCTCACTAACTATCAATACGACTAATAACAGTGGTGTGTCATGGAACAACACTCAATCATCAACATCATATTAAAAAAATCGTACAAGAGTTCAATAGCACAAACTTTTACATGTTATTAATGTTATGATTATTATTGAAGACATTTTTGGTTGTATCCGAGGCTGTAGAGGAGACCTGGAGATCTTTGAGAGCATCTTTCAGTTACGGGGCGTCAATTAGAACGTGAAATGTTGGACCAGAAGCGACGTCGAATAACAGACGCCGCGACGCTTAATATAACACTAACTGTCTTCACACAGGCCGACGTTCGACCACATGGTACACTATGACTAGCTATATGCTAACGTTCCACGTTCAGTTCGGTTAGTTATAAATATCGCGAAAACGGTGTTATTGCTGGGGATGTGTTTGCTTTGAAAATGGCAGCGATGCCCACAAAATGCACTTTTTATGCTCGATTTTTTCGACTAAAATGACTCTTACTTGCAATTTCTTTGTGTTACTGTTTTTCTTTAGGTCGAGACTCTGTGTTTATTTATGGCTAGTTCTATAAACGAGGGAATTTTTCACTCTATAAATATAAGAAATAAAAATTGAAAACTACCTTGATTGAGACTAAAAAGACTTAAAAAAAAATGTATTTTAAAAGTAATATTCTGCCTCTTGGTATGTCCCTTTTTTTAATTAATTAATAAGGCAAGCTTACACAGCCTTACTAATATTTATAAATAATTTTTCACCAATGTATAAACAGTTACAAAAATTACTGCATATTAAGTGTGAATTTTAGCCTCATATTTTTTATTTACCAAACGTCAGGCTACCAGAAATGTTGGTAAAGACACCCAATGTTTTTAGATTTTTTTTATTTGGTTCTTTTTGGTATTATATCTGGTTTATCGATTTATTGTGACCATTTTCAAAAAATTAAGATATTTACTTACATTGGAAAGTTGTTCATCTATGAGATATTTTACACATTTATACAAATCATTGGAAAAGCGTTCTTTTAGTGGCTATAGAATTTATAATTATTATTCTTATTATTGTTAAATCCAAATGACCAAATTACCAACCAAACAATAAACTTGAACCAAAATCAACTTCCAGGGCGTATACCTCATTTTATTCCCTCGTATGTAGAACTACCCTCATAGGTAAAGACATTCACAGAATCTTGGGCACTAAAATGGACTTGTATTTACAGAATTAATTATAGTCCGTTTCCTCTATTTGTAATTGTTGTTTTAATTAAATTATTACAGTCTACCTATTCTTTTACGTGTTATTCGATTTTTATTCTAATATGACAAAGAAATTTTGGACACCTACATACGTAATAAACGTTGTACAGTCAAGCGCAAAGTCTTGTCGTAGAACAATAATTTTGCATTTAGAAAACTAAGTGTCTAGGTACCTACTTATAGAGAAATCTTCATCAATTAATTTAATTATACATAATTGATTTTTTATTATTTTATTAAACCATAAAAGAATATGCCTAAATAAAAGAACTGGCATGCTTGAAGAGCTGTACAGTTTTCAGTTTTTATGATTCATAATTTTCATTAAAATATTATAAACGAAGGTTGGTTGATCAGTCTCTCTTAGCCCGTTTAGAGCTTAAATAAAAATATTCGACTTTTTAAAATATAAAAATCAAGATAAGTGGTTTTTACCCACGATTCATATTACTCTTGTATTAAAATATTTAGAAACAGTCTAGAAGCATTGTTTTGGCGAATTGTTACATTTTTTATTATTAAATGGAGGTGGGTTGATCAGGGTCGCTTTTGGCCCATTTAGAGTTCAAAAAGAAATTCTCAAATTAAATCGACTACTTTTTATAAAAATTTGAGATAAGTAGCTTTTTACCCAAGGCCCATAATACTTTTGTATACGTACAAGTGTTGAAAAAATAGATCTAAAAGCTGAACTGTTGTTGTTCTTCTTATTTATAAACTAAATCTACAAGGGCACCATTTCGTTTCTTCAGTTTAATAATCTTTATTAACCAGACTTTCAAATTAAACTTCGTGCCTAACAAATCATACAGAAAAAACAGTAGTTTAAAAAGTGAAAACCAGTAAAATGCAATAAGGGCATTAGAACATGAATTCAAGAAACTCAAACATCAAAAAGGACCCTTATCATAACACAGTTGCGTTTGATTTAAAGATTTTACTTAGCATTTTTTCAAAAATTTTTGATAGAGAATGGAGATGATAAAAATTTTATAGACCTGTTCATTCCATAATATTTCGAAAAAAAAAAAACAATGTTTTCAATAAAGTTGAACATTTAGTTTTATTTATAAAACGAACTAGATATGAGTTTCATTAAGTAAGTTTAGGTAGGATTTTTCCTAGTACCGACAGATTATTCAAATTCTGAATTTTTTTTAAATTCCGCATTACAGATATATTATTTGCGTGAGGTATTTTCCTTTTAATCTGGAATCCTCCCCACCCCTTGGTGAGATGTTGTGAGATCGCTCTAATTTCAAAGGGAAAGGGAACTTGACGTGGGATTTTCACCCCTTGAATGAGACTCGATATCTAGTATTTTGCTGTGTCCCTTCTCCCTATTTTGAGTTTACTGACGAATGTTTCGTAGCTTGTTCAATTTGATTCATAAACAAACTTAATATGTATGTAAATATATTCTAAAATAAATAAACGTGAAATTGCACAGGTTCGATTATTTCTCAGTTTAAAGAACGGAAACCCCTTTTATGGACTACAACCCAGTTCAAATTCTTTTATGAAAGAGTAGCAGTAGCTTATAGTTCAGTTTTCTTTTGTTGAACACACTGTGCAACATCTATGAATATCGTTTCTACAATGTTAAAGTGATTTATAGGTTCCAAACGAAGTAATAACATAAATAAATTTATTTAAGTGTACTTACTTGTAAAGTTTAGCTGCGTACCTACTCGTACACTATTGAAAATAAAAATCGGTCTATTAAAGAAAATATCGGACGGCTATTTTTGAAAGTCCTTCAACTATGGATACCATGCTATACATACAGTATACTATTTACTTATAATACCGATCGAACTGACTCTGTTTTAGTTCAAAGGAACTGTTTCAATCTTGACCAGATATCAGAAAGTTATGGGAGTTTTGCTACGACCGATAGAGCTTTATTTCTAGACATCACAACACTCTCGCCACACGCCAAAAGCAAATACTTTGGAAGTATTAGTTACTAAAACAAACTAGTCAAGGCTCCCAACAATTAGAAGTGAAATGGTAACTTGGTGGCAAACACTGGGAGCCTTTTTTGTTTCAGAAGTGTCGGAGTAATTATTAACAAACACTTCTACGAAATGAATCGTGAACGAAATCACTGTCTTAGATTTTTAAAATGATGAGAAAGGTCAGTAAGAAAGGGATCATGTCAACTGCAACTACTGAAAGCTAAACAACTATTTATTAGGTAGAAGAACTCATTATAAATAAAGAAAATTATTGTTCTTCAGGACAAAAATAAGATTTAATATTAATAATAAAAATTAATTTCTTAATATTCAAATTAAGGGATGCATTTTTCTGTTACATAGGAAATTTCTTTAACTTTGGAGTTTTTAATTCGTCAATGGATAAATGCACTGGTGCAACACAAACATATTTTTGTAGACCAACGAACGTTTTATGAAAAAGATCTTTTATTATTTTTGATTTGATGACCAATGCATCCATTTACAGTAACTTTCAATATTTTCCTATATTTTTTAGAAACTATAAGAATTTACTTATGGTAAAATATCACAGAATCTTTTTGTAAAACCGTTTCTTTCGCAATGTTTTAGAATTTTCTGAAGGATAAGGTTTTTTGATATTATTTAGCTTGAAAAATTAAATTCTAATTCAATGAAACATGTCAATTTCTTTTATAATTTTGTGGAATTTCAAAAAGTTAAAAATACTTACGTTTACGTTCTTTGTATCACAAATTAAGCTGAAATATTCTAAGAATTGTTCTGACTGTTACGCCATTCTTCGCTCAACTGGCGATGGGAACAACAAATTTTACTTAAATACAATAGTTAACCCGGTTGACGATTTTAAATCTGAACATTGAAGTTTATTTGGATGTTCAATAAAAATTTATTACCATTTTTGGCTTCCAAACTGATGTTAAGCCTTTTGTTCCTATTTCATGTACGAAGCAATATCTACGTGTGAAATGTTTTAGAACTAATGAATGGTTCTTATGATAATATTTTTGAAAATGGGTTTAAAACCCAAATATTAGAAATTTTGAAACGAATTTAAAAGTTTTTATGGAAATAAAATTGAAAAATAGAATATCGTCTTGTTCTCCTATTGTTATTGAATTTTTATATATTTTAAGGACTAATTTTTTTAATAATCACACTAAGTAATATTATAAAGGCAAAATATTGTGTGTGTGAATGTGTATGTTTGTTACTCCTTCACGTCTAAACGGCTGGAGCGATTTTAATAAAATTTGGTATAGAGTTAGCTGACACCCTGGATTAACACATAGGCTACGTTTTACTGCGGGAAAACATCTTATTCCCATGGGAAAATCGATGAAATAGAATTCGAGGAATATTAGATCGTAAATGCGAAAGTAACTCTGTCTGTATGCTATACAATCTCGCCTAAAATTTACTAAACCGATTTAAATGAAATTTGGTACAGAAATAGTCTAGAGCCTGAGAAAGGACATAGGCTACTTTTTAATGCGAAAAAACGGTTGTAAGGGGTTTAAATAGGAAAGTTTGTCGGAAATTCCGTAATTTTTAAAGATACAAGCTTGAAACTTATTTTTTAGGCTTTTGTTTAGATATAAAAATACATTCAATGTTTGTAGAAATTTTACCCTAAAGGGGATAAAATTAGCCGATGAAAGTTTTTGTGTAATGACGTCGTCCAAAAAGCTTACGGCCCAGAAAATTAAAATATTAAGTGTAGAAAATTATAGAGGTTTTGTTTATTTGGATCAATAAAAGTAGTTGAATACTAAGCTATAAAAACTATTTTAAACTATAATTAAACTATATTAATCTATTATATTATAAATGCGAAAGTAACTGTCTGTCTGTGTGTTACGCAGTCACGCCCAAACTACTGAACCGATTTGAATGAGAATTTGGTACAGAGATAGATAAGTAGATATAAAGCTAGAGGCTTGAAACTTATTTTTTATGCTTTTGACTATATATAAATACGACATTTAAAGTTTGTAAAAATTATACCCTAAAGGGGGCAAAAATAAGGAATGAAAGTTTTTGTGTAATGACGTCGGCAAAAAGGCTTACGGCCCAGAAAATAAAAATATAGAAGAAAAAAATTTTAAACGCTGCCGAAAGTCACTATTCCACGCGGACGAAGTCGCGGGCATAGCTAGTAATAAATAAAGCAAAATAAATTTTTCAAAAAATTCTCTTACGAAACCTGATGAAACGTTTATATTTTTTAAAGCGATCATAATTCAAGAGACAAGATACACTTAAGATCTTGGGGAAGCAGTCTTCAGATAGATACGTTTCTCCACTCGTTATTGTGTTATGTCTCATGTTAGAGAATCTTATTCTGGATATTCTCTTGATTTTTAAGAGAAGATCCATAATTTCATGACTATTCTTGCAAGAAAATGCCCATTGAACTGCACAAAATGATTCCATTCTTCCCAATAATCTATAAAAGTGTGTGTGAGTGTGCGTCTATATACCTATGTATGTAACAGTTTGGTACGTTCAGTTCAGTAGCCACTTTTATTACAGTTGTATTTTACGTTTTTAATTTTTATGACGTTCTTTCTTCGTAATGACCTCGTTAGATAATCAACAGATATAGCTTTTCTATATTTAAGAATTTTAGTAGGTACTGGCGACGTTAATAAATATAATTTATCAGGCACTATTAAAGGAAAAAGGGAGTTGTCCTCACTCAGAAGTTTTAATTAGAAATTTTCACGTTTTGATTTCTTCTTATTAAAGTTCTCTAAAAAATCATTTGTTTATATTTTGGTTTATAATTTTAAAGGGTATTTGTAATTTCTACTCATTATTTTATATAAATACACCTTACAGTAATATAAATTCAAGGGATTAGTCCTCAGTCACCTTAATTATTCTCTTCTATGTTTTGAGTAATTTTTTTATTAACGTATTTCACGTATCACCCTTTCCACTACCTTAACGCACTTATAATTTTCATGTGTTGCTTTAGGTACTTGTTTGAATCTGCCTAGCAAAACCTGAGTTCTTCCATCATAATTATAAAGTAATTATGTATTTACCAGCGTAATTTTAACGAAGGGGCAATAAAACCGTTTGGAGTGTTCAAGGCAAGAGTTCTATTTGCATTAGTCTGCAACTTTTTGTGTTAGGTACATGGTTGAAATAAAATTAAAAACTTTGCTTTTAGTTTTCATAACGCGGAAGTTTAGACAAACTTTGTACTCAACTTCCTGTTCGTATTCTTGGCTGCCTAGTGTGTTTGTACGACATTAACGCAACATTTCAGTAGAAGAACATATACAGAGTGATTATTAATAATAAAGTATCTAATATATTCATAATTGAGAGCTTTTATTATAACTGAAGGTATATTTTTTGAAATACCTGTAGTTTAGGAATTTGAATTTAACTGAAATCGTACGGATTACAGTTTGAAGTATTGGAAGTAATTCTACCATATACAATCCACTGAAGATTCAGCCGTATTGTCGACGAAACGTTTTGATCGTGGAAGCTTACTTTTTCCATATTTGAATAAAAATCTCCACTTTAATCCATTTAAATTCTTACACTTCTTCGCACATTCATGACATACAGGGTGTTTATTTAGTTACTGAAAAATTAAGTGCTTTCTAAATTACATACATTTGGGGCATTATTACTGTTGTCTGTTTATTTACGTTTGTCACTCAACTAACAAATTCAGTTTCGCGCTGCTAATGAATTAGACAAAGGTCATCGTCATAAAAATCTAGTTCGATAATGAATAGACCCAAATTGCCTCATCTTCCCAAATATTTTCGGTTATTTCAAGTTAAAGTAAACTATCGAGTTTGTAGGAGGCCACGGAATCATCTGCTTGCTTCCCTGTCGCAAGTACTATTTTTAGGTATTCCGAATTACACCTTTACTCATCATTATCCGGATTCTTTACTCACTCGATTTAATGCAATGCCTTTTTCTTGATGCGGTCCCTTATCTGTTCCATTTTTGTCGGCACCCCGTTTTCGAAAGAAAAACTGCGATACAACAACAAATAAACAACTTACGAGGAAAACGAAAAGCGAAAACGTTTGCGGATTGGTTTTAGGAATTCTTTTTTACTCCTGACTGGGAAGTGAATTAGGTAACTGCTGTTAGATTGCCATTAAAATATATTCCTTCTCGGATTGGGATTATTCTATTTTAATGAATTATTGTTGAAGTATCTCTGTTTTTCTTAAATAATAATTGCTTGAATAAAATACAAATGCCAAGTAAAATAATAAAAATATAGAGTTCATTCTAGAATAGTGATTGGGACAAATAGCTGTAGTTTGTGCAACAAAGTTTCAACAGCGATTGAACGGAGTCCCAGTTACTCACTGGTGTATATATACCGCGGAGGGGTGGGCGTGGCGAGGCAATATGCTCCAATCAAACGTCGATGACGTTGCCTCGCTACTCCCACTGCACCATAGTATAAATACCAGCGAACTGACAGTTCTGCATTCAGTCGCTGTGTGGAGACTTTGACATAAAACATTTGATTACGTAATAAACGCAGTTCCATTAAAGATCGACATAATCGTCCACAGCTCTTTAGCTAATAATTGTGTAACTATTTTATTTATTATATTTTATCTAAGAGTAAAAATGAAATTGTTGTTCAAAACTATATTGCATATTTTTGAGTGGCTTTCTTGTTAAATTATGATTTTATTGTTGATAATTTAATGAGCAATTGTACGTGTTGTGTGAGGCCACTATACATAGGTTCTTATTTCCTCGGAAATAAGATTCACAAAATAGAATAAAAACGACAACTTGCACCAAAGTGAGAAGAATCAGAATTTTACGTTTTAGATTTAATGAGCTAATAAAATGCTAAATATAAACCTTTTATAATAGACTATAAAAACATCTATTGCATTGAGAAACACCAGAAAATTATAGTTTCTAACAAAAATGTTTTTCTTTAAATTTTACATCATCATTGCTCATCTATACCTCCATTTATTTTTATTTGAATTGACTAGAATTTGTATATTAATTGTGTTTAATAATTATAACCAATATTTCACTTAAGAACATTTATTGTTTAAATAATTATTGCAATTATGTATTTTTTATTTCTTAAGGATTGAAACTGATATGTCGAGTCGCTTGTTTAAAAACTAAGATTTTTTTTATTAAAAACTATCAGAAACATCTGGAAGTAAATTAATTATTTCTAATGTGTTCCTCTTGGCCCACTAAAATTGCATTTCAAATACTTTTTAATTTACTACTGTACGTATTTTTAAGTCATAGAATTTTCTAATTTCCTACCTAAATTTGCAATATTTTTATCGTTGTTATTTATGAACGATTACCACGTCAACTTTGACACATTCTTAAACAACAGGCACTGAAACTTTGAGTTTATTCGTCCACCTAAACTAGTTTCTCCGAACTGCGTGGGCGTGTGAACTGCATATTTTTACTTCCGAAACCGAGAAAATTGGGAATGCGTCAGTCAGTGTTTTAATACGATAATAGAAATGGAATATTTCCTTTTAGCTACATTTGCTTATATTTCTCCAAATAGGTACTTAATGTAGTCTGGACTACGGTCCAATCTCGAAATTGTTTTTTGAACAGATTGCTAACTAATTCTGGAAAGTGGCTAAATAGGAATAAAGTTTCCGTTTTTTTGCTTGGCAATAATAAAAATTCCTCTCACAGTAGATTTTTGTACCTATACATTTTATTGACCAAATAAAAAATTTTAACCGTATTAGAGTGTGACCTAAACCATTTATAGTATGTATAAAAATTGATTTCATTATCTAAAAGTACACAAAATATGTGCACCCATAAAGTACTATGTCAAGCAAAAAACTGTAGGGTATTTATTTATTTTTGTACAGAACTTGCAGTCGTAGCTCAGTATTTCTTGAACAACTAGTAGTTAATAAAATTTGTAATTACCCAGTTGCTTCTCTCAAGTTTTAAAAAGTAGCTTATAATTTGTATAATTGTAAGTTTTTTTTAACTACATAATTTCAAATAGGTAATAAAAATAGTACTTATTGCAGAGACTAACCTACATAGTTTAATGCATTGAGATCAAAGCGTTTATCTGAAATGCAAATTCAGCTTGAAGATTAATTAGACGACGGAGATTTAGTTCACTTCAAAACTTTAATTTCAGATAAAGGTTTTTTTGCTTCGGGTTTGCACCATCAAAGTACCTACATAGCCTTTCTATACTCATAAAGAAAGAAACTACTGCATTAACGAAACGACTTTCTATTTGCCATGAGTTCTAATTATTATTTTAATTGTGTCAAAGATATTGAAAGCTTGTCGAGTCTTCGTATTTAGATACCATTTCATTACCTTATTAATTAATTTTGTTAAATGTTATTTGAAACTCTTTCGAGAAAAATATATCCGGCTCCTTCGCCATTTTTTAAAGTTACACATTTACGTACAATACATAGAAATATTTATTTTGTTTTGAACAATAGACAACTCTGTGAAAATTCTTATAGGAACAGATTTGTAACGAAAACAATACTTCGTATAATTAAATAGAATTTGGAGCTATGTTGAAGGAAACCCATTGTAGGGGTTGTTTTCCCCAAAAATTTATTTTATGTACCCATTGTTTATAAATACTAGAACAATAAAAAAGAACGCAGGAAAGTTATTTGTAAAAGAGGATCAAAATTGTTAAGACGTTCTTTTGAATACTTGTTCTTGCTGGCTCGACAGCCTAAACAATAGGGCTGCTTTTGTCAATACTGGAACTTCTTAATCATTTATTATCAGAGAGATGTAAATAATTAAAATTATCGAAAAACGTCTCAGGCCAAATTAACTTAGCATCCTTTTCTCGTTCTGAGAAGTAAGTGTACAAACTTTTAAGCTTTTTAATTATTAAAATCATGTTTAATATATCATTCCATTTCAATTTAAAAATTTGGTAGGTGAAGAGATAAATTTTGGATTAATAATCGCACTAAATTGATAAACGTTGAGGTAGGTCAGTAAAGCTAGCCTTGGTCTTGTTTTCGTATTGGCTATTTATTTCTGTATTGAAAAAATCTGTGTGTTACTTTTCGGGAACATTAATTGGCGGACAGGATTCCAATTGCACTAAAGTACCTATTTAGCTGAATTTTTTACTGAGCTAATTATTAATTTAAAAAAATATAAAGTCACTTTAAGATGCCAAAGATCAGGCTTGTGTCTAAACCATAACATTGGCAGAATGACAATAAAAAATGAAAGACAAATCGAAAAGATGCATCAAATATTAACAATACTGTGAGAAAAAAAGACCAAGAATAAAAGGGCAAACTCAAGACTATGCCCAATGTGATCTTGATCTTATTCTTGGTCTTGTTTCACTTTCAATTGAATAAGAAAACTCGTCTTTAGAGGATTTAAAAAAGAGCCCCAGTACATACCTACTTGCTTTCTCAAAATAATAATGTGAGGATACAAGATTAAGAATAAGAGTAATGTGATCTTTCAAAATGAGGCTCCTGCACAATTTAGGTTAGAGTGATGTTAAAATCCTAACACTTCACCGTCAGAACAAGAATGAGTTCAGACGACTGAGTGACAAACTAAAAAGTAGATATTCTTGAATTTTGTATCAGATATGTATTAATAACAGTAATGTGAAAAAAACAAGACGAATAATAAAAGGTTTAAGACTAATAAGACAAAATCAAGACCAAACTCATAATGATCTTGATCTTATTCAACTGCAAGTAAGCCTCGTTTCTACCAATCAGGGTAAGTTAGGTTAGGGGGCTATATTTACTTAATTTCTTTGTCAAACTAATGTAAAATGAACCACATCTAACCTAATTGTATGACAAGATTTGTCTTTTACTTACACCTAAAAATTATTATTTTATGTCATTTAAGACCAGCAATCTCTTTTACAGAAATGTGGCGTAAAATAACTGAAAAAGCCCCGAAAAGAGCTTTTGATATATAAAAAAAAGTGGGCCACTAAATCATTTTCGAACTCTGAATCCGACATATGAAAATGGATTGGCAGACAAGCAGAAAATGAAAATATAAATAATGAATTAGAAAGGCTGTATTACAATACTGCGACGTATCATCACACCGCGATATCTGCTTTTCAAAATGTAAATAAAAAAGATGGGATATCACGGACCTATCCAATATTTCACTCTTTATTGCTGCCAATTTGTTGAAAAATTATGAAAATATAAAAAAAATTGCCATTAGTATGAATCCTGCTCTATTTTAAGAAGGGTATGAAAAAGAATATAATCTACTTCTTATGAATATGTATACAAAATTGTTATTCACATTTGATACTAAAAAGCGATAAAGAAATTTCTAGCTTGATAACATTTTTTTTGCTTCTGACAAAAATGACCCAATTTTATGGTATTTTATTATAGGTGCAAAATTAATGTCTAAGGACAAGTAATTTGCCCTCGACCGTACCTTATTGTTATATAAGTATATTCAGAAAGAACATCGACTACAAGCTTTCTTTAATAAGCACAAGGAGGTGAGGTGAAGAGTTAGTTTCCAATTTAGGTCACTCACCTGAAAGAATAACATGAATGCCACCCATTGGTAGTACTTGACTTGTTTTGTAGGTGACTTTTCTTCCTTCTTATAGGAATTATCCACTCCTGGGTAGGCAACATTGTTGTGAGAATTTCGTTTGAAGGCATCTATAACTGTGTAAGTCGAATGGATCCAGCAATATGTGTTAAGGACCTCTTCTGGAATATCTCTGAAAAAAAAATAATTCAGACTAAGAATAAGATTAAATTAAGACAAAGGACAAATGCATCAGACCCAGACAAAGAGAAAGACTAAGTGAACAAGACCAAGAAGAAAATTAAATGAAGAACACCCAAACCAAGAGAAAGATTAAATGCGTATGATCCGGACTAGGAAATCGACTAAATGAACAAGACCACAAACAAAATCCAGAACAAGAGTAAACGAAAAAGACAAATAGAGTAATTACATGGACAATACCCAGGCTAAGAGAACGACTAAATGAATAACATTAACAAGACCAAGAAGAAGATTAAACGAAGAACACTCAAAGCAACAGGAAGATTAAATGCGTAAGATCCGGACTAGGAAATCGACTAAATGAACATCACCAACAACAAGAGTAAATGAACAATACCCAGTCCAAAAGCAGCAGTTAATAAACAAGACCAAGATCAAAAGCAAGACTCAAGATTACTGGCGAACCTCGTGATGTAGACAGTTTCAAATCGTTGCTACAGTCTTCATAAAACCCATTATTAGTCATAGTTAAAACGAGCAGTCTTATAGTAAGACCAAGACCGTGACCATAAAAAAATTGTACAATATCCCCCAGAATCAAATTCGCACTGAAATGATTTTATTACCAGCGTATAGTTAAAAGGAAGATCTATTCTTAAATTCGAAAGTTCATTCACACAGCAGTTCATAATTGTTATTGCAATTGTAAGCAGTTTTAATAACTCTCCAAGACATAATTGGGTCACAAATATAGTTCAGGAATGAAAAATTCGATATTTACAAAAAAGCCAAATTAAAAAGAAACAACACATTCCAAGTTTGTTTTTCCAATGTCCAGTTAATGAAAAGTTGCATAAGCTACAATAAAACGGCCGGCCTAGCGAGCAGTTTGGCCATTATAAAAAAGTAATAAACACGAAAGTCATTCTGCAACAGACAGTAGATTCATCTGTCGACAAAGTAAGAATTGTATGCTTTGAAATTGTCTAGAGTTGCGAACGATATTCCACTTGCAAGTGAAATAATAAGTAAGCGAAGAGTTCTCCTTTCAACGCACGCGAATTAGAGTAATGTATAAAGCACTATTTAGAATTAACACATTTTGCGAGACTAAAAATAATTTTACGCATTCACCTACACCTAAACCTTCGTGATTGAAAAGGCTGAAGCAGAACTAAAAACAAACATTGCTAATGTCACAACTGTATTGTCCTTTTGCTCCACAACTGTTGAAGAAATTGCACACCGAGGGCTGCGTACCATCAAAATTATTAAGTATATGGAATAAAGTCTGTAATTAGTTTACAACAGTTTGATGAATAATTAACATAAACAATTTTATTTGTAACTAGCTATGCCCGCGACTTTGTCCGCATGGAATTGTGACTTTCGGCAGCATTTAAATTTTTTTTCTTCTAAATTTTTATTTTCTGGGCCGTAAGCCTTTTTGCCGACGTCATTACACAAAAACGTTCATTCCTTATTTTTGCCCCTTTTAGGGTAAAATTTTTACAAACTTTAAATGTCGTATTTGTATCTAATCAAAAGCCTAAAAAATAAGTTTCAAGCTTCTATCTTTAAAAATTACGGAATTTCCGCACAAACTTTCCTATTTCAACCCCTTACAACCCTTTTTTCGTATTAAAAAGTAGCTTATGTCCTTTCTCAGGCTCTAGACTATCTCTTACAAATTTTATTTAAATCGGTTCAGTATTTTAGGCGAGATTGTGTAGCATACAGACAGAGTTACTTTCGCATTTATAATATTCCGCGAATTCATTTTCATCGATTTTCTTATGGAAATACGATATTTTCCCGCAGTAAAACGTAGCCTATGTGTTAATCCAGGGTGTCAG
Source organism: Agrilus mali (assembly GCA_029378335.1). Taxonomy (NCBI): domain Eukaryota; kingdom Metazoa; phylum Arthropoda; class Insecta; order Coleoptera; family Buprestidae; genus Agrilus; species Agrilus mali. The sequence goes on along the minus strand of CM055663.1, from coordinate 7,021,200 downwards.
CTAACTCCATACCAAATTTTATTAAAATCGCTCCAGCCGTTTAGACGTGAAGAAGTAACAAACATACACAAACTTTCGCCTTTATAACATTAGTGTGATTATATGCGTTAAAGACGATTTTCTCTCTTTGAATAAGATTAGGTTATTCAATATCTCATAAGCCATAAAATGTGCGACCTTATATATTCATAGTGTACATTAACCTGGACATTAACCTTGTACCCTGGGGATATAGGAAAATTCATATTAATAAATAAAGTTGTTGAGGGATGTTAGGGTTTGTCCAGAAGTTTGGTTAATTAAGAACAGTTTTCAGAGAAGCATTAGTCCGGCCCTGGATTTTATTAATCCGGGAATTAACTGAATAATTTATATGTTTCAATTACAATAAATAATATCAATTATGAATATTACTGTACATACATTTTCTATGAAGTAGAGGTATTTCAGAATTTCATGAGCCTTAGCCTTGGGGTGCACAAATACATTACTGAGTACATTGTCAATTAAATCCTTCGATATAAGGACCCTCGCGCACTTTATGGCTCATGAAACTTTGAAACATTTATTTCTCACTGAATAGATTGAATAGCTTACTATAAGAGTGGTTGTTTTAAGTTAAACTAAAATTCTTACCTTGTGTGAACACAGTCTATGGGATTTCCCACGTATTGTCTTGTTGTAATGGCAACGGAAAAAGTCACTAACAATATAACTGTGGCGTTGCTGTGTAATCTTAATATTAAGGAGTCGATTGTGATATGGTTACCCTAAAAAAGATAAGAAACAAGAAAATTAATAAAATGTTATAGAACGAGAAAGCTCCAATTTTATATAATTTTAATTCAGAAAACCAAGTTTACTGTGTAGATATGATAAAACGATTCCAATAAGCATCACCATAAAAATATTCAAAACTTTCTTGCTTGAAAATTAAGTTTAAAATACATAAGTCTGCTAATGAGGATAAGAAGTTTTGATGGACATTTGTGGAGGAATTACTGTCAGAGGATTAATTAAAAGTTATCTTTAATAAGCCGATGTGACGTTCGCAGTTTTTCTCTGTCAGTGCATAATATTATTGGTACACAAGAACCAAATTTTCTCTAAACATAATCTTTAAGAAGATTGGCTCTGATTGGCATTTAGGAGCACGTTCTGACCTAATTATTATTTACTTTTGTAAACAAGTACTACAAGGCATTTATATCCCCCCAGTTTAATGGACATAATTTAAACAAAAAAGAGATGGGGTACTTAAGTAGATCTGGATCCTCAAATTGATCTTCTGTTTTGCATTTTGACACAATTTCTTTGTAAGGATGTGTTTGACGCATATACAACTGAAGCAAATGATACGTCAGGAGTGTGCCAAAAAATTGTTTGCAGGATTCTTTACCATTAGAGAAATATTAATTCTTTCAAACCACACTCTTGACGATGGGAACAAAAATATAACAGAAGCGATGGAATTTCTGTGGAATATTGCACATGTTGATGTCAAAAATTATGAGACAGAGTAGGAGCATCTAAAACCCAAATAATGTCGTCTCAAGTGCTGGACCACACCATTCAAACAAAAAAATGGTTAAGAAAATCATTTGTTCGATTCATTCCCATCAGTTATGACCAATGGTGGACAAATCCTTTAATCTCTGCTCCTGTGTAAAGCTAGGGGATAAGGTGAAAGGGTAGATGATGATAAAGAATGAAATAAAGACAGAAGAGAAGTGAAGGATTATTTGTAGATTGTTGCTTGTCAGTGTTTATCTAAATGATCCAAAGTAGTAATCACAAACGATTTAGGTCACTGTAGTAGAACTTATAATCCAACTGATCTCCTTTGGAGTGTAATACTGCTGGACATACTATCTAATAACGCAGGGTGACGGGGTATGTGAGATAAACAGAATAAAGACCAAAAACGAGTGAAGGGTTATGTGTCGACAATCACTAACTATGCCAGCACATCCCTAAATCATCCAGGGATGTCACAAAAAATTTGTATCAGTTCAGCTGGGTACAGAACCCAACCAACGTCATTTCCACTGGCTCTAGAAGTGTTGCAATTTTTATGATACCTTGAGGAGAGGTGGGGTGTTGACTCATCTACCTACTGTTGCAGTGGGGCATCTGCCATATGCGCCAGAATTATCAAAAGAACTGAAAGAACTTGGTTGCGTCTAGTTTGAAGACTTTGGTGTTTTTCTAAGTCAGTTAAGTCTCTTAATAATTGTTATATAAAAAAGTCAACACATCATTAAAGGAAGTATTATCTGGCGTGTTGATGTGGCTTTAAAATAGTAGCACAGTTTATCTTACATTTTTAATATACTCGGGATAAAAGAAGTTATAAAGGAGTGAAGAAAGCGAATGGTTACCGTAGTTAATGTGTAGACTCCTCTAAGTATGTCCATTCCAGAATTGAAGGTAAGGTCTGGCAGTGAGTGAGTGCGTCGAAGAGGCGGTGCAACAGGTCCTCCTGTCGACAATTCCTCCTCAATCTTCCTCAGGGAGTGACGTCGGGACGACGAGCGCCGGGAGGAAAAGTGGCGCTCGCGGTACAGGCGCTCACTAGTCGCCCTGCCGAGGAATCGCATTACCCTTTTCACATTGTACCATTCACACTTGGGGGAAACTTTCGATTTCAAGAGAGCGGCGATTTAGTACAGACTCCCACCTACAAAACCACAATAAACAAACATTCAAATATTTAGATTGTATCAAGAAATATTTAATAATTTAGGTTGGAATTTCATGTTGTAATTTCTGAAGAATTCCAAAAATGATAAGCTATTGAGCATTTGATGCTATAAAAAAATTTCATGAGTTCCAATGAACAACACATACTATCGAGTCATTATTTATGTCTGGATATTACATTTTAACAACTCACGCTTTAGGGGTTGCTTCAGTTTGCAGAGATCCAATAAGATTTAATTTGCAATTTCGAAAAAGAACAAAAACTGTTCTAAATTTGTGAATAATAGAATTAAATTGTTTTACAGAAATTTACTTTTTCAAGAATAGAAAATTTTAATTTCTCATTAATTACATGTTTTTAAAGGCGAATTTAATATACCCAGTAGAAGTAAAATAAGCAAATAATCTAGTTGATATCTACATTAAAAGCATTCTTTTAATTTTCATTCATCAATCGTGTAAAACATTACCTGCTGTTTGAATTATTTACGAATACGAAACTATTTTTGTCTGAAATAACGTAGACAGTTAGTACGGCTACAAGAATTAGGTATAATTTCAACAATAGGTCACAGTTTATTTAAAAGAAGTTCATATTTACTTTACCACCTATATTAAGAAGCTCAAAATTAGACAAGGACGCTATCTGAGGATGTGCAGACTTGTGACTGATGGGATAATCTAAATTCAAAACTCGAGAGACAAGAATAAAAATAGTATCTACAATTTTGCCATATATTGTTTAATTTCTTTAAAGTGGCAGCTAAGGCAATAATTACCGACTGATCGCTTTTATCAGCACCTTTCAAACCAGGCACGTTTTGGATTATGTTAACATTTTATTGTGTTTGTAGGTAAAGTTTAAAGTAGTTTGAAAACTTTTACAGGGCTGTTTTTAATTAAATGGTTGTAAATCTTGGAGTTAATTATTGTAACGATACTTCAAGTATTTATCTGAATGGTTCTGGGACACTTGTTGAATCTCAGTTGCAAAGATAGTCTCAAGAAGGATTATTGTCACTGCATATGATTTGAATTTTGAGTGCCAATGTCAATTAAATTATTGGACCAAAAGAAATTTTTTTATAGCCTAAGATGCCACATTAAAAGAAGTAGACAATATACCTACTATTACGCAAATAATCTGAATAAAATAAGAGGCTCTTTATAAAGTAATTACTTAGATACCTATAAAGAGAACAAGGGCAAATTTCATTGTTGTAAAAATAAAACAGTTAGGTAAATTGTAATTGGGTTGATTAATATGAGGTTTTTCCGAAATGTAAAATGTTAGTGAGTCTGTAAAACAGAATACTTCGTCAAATCAGTCCAGAATATTGAAAAATCGATACATAACTTCCATCATAGAAGGACTCTTTGGATCTCACTGTTAGCTTCTTTGACGTTACGAAATTATCTTCTTTCGTGGGGACTTTTTGCCATAGAAACAAAAAGAATTCTGGGGGGAATCACGTTACAAATGTAAAGGACTGTTAAGGAACCTTTGGCACCTTTCAATTAAGCAAGAAATATGTCATGAGGGTGGTGATAAAGGCTGTTGCTTTATCAAGGTTAATGTTGACATTACTTTTTAGACAGACCTTGTCCAAAAATTATATACAAGGTGATAAACAATCGAACAGGATTGCCATAATGTAGTAAGGACTTATAAATTAGCTGTAGACTTACTACTCACAACAACCACTAGGTAAGTACAATAAATGTTTGTTTCTGTGTGATCAGAAGTCTCAAAAAACTATTATTGAAATTTGTCTGCATATTTCCTTGTTATTGGTTCATTCCTCCTTGTCCTTTGCTTTATTTTCGTCCAAACAGTAGAGTTGTCTATAACGTAACAGAAAGCTTAAGTGCTACAAGCAATTTGTTAGTCGATGGAGACTCCTGTGCAGTGTAGTGGGTTAAGTAAACTTTGCTATTACCTGAGCTATTTAGATACGGGAGCAAAATTTTAGTTTTAAAATCAGACATAAATAACGTTTTAGTAGACAGATTCACAATTACAGATAGATTGAAACAAGCAGTCAAGTTCTTTTTTTTTGTAAATCACAAAACAGAAGGTTGTTTAAAATAATAACGTGTGCATCAGTTGAGATTCAGTCTATTAAAATTTATGGAGCGAAATACGTAGGTATGTAATAATATAATTACAGAGAAAAAAATTGAATTTAAATAGTTTGAGACTAAAAGATCCGCACTAGCTTAAAGAAAGTTAATGTGGGTCACCTAAGGTGATGCCTTTTCGTCTGTAAAAGAATGTCTAGTGCTAGGTTTGTTTTGGAAATTTAAAAAAGTATTTGGTCGTCTGATATAATCAAAATAATTTTTGATGGGATGATTTGCGAAACTTTCCATTTTTGTTATTTGGAGCGATTGTGACACCTTAAAACTGATCCATAAAGACTAATGTCAGACAGTGATGGTTGTTTTTCTAGTGTTTGGGTTTATTTTTGAGGATTAGAAAATTTTTGGGAGTCTGACATCACTAAAGGCATTTCTGATGAGAATATTCGAGGTAATTAACGTTTACATTTTTGGTCAGAACTAATTTATAAAAAAGAATGTCTAGGGACAATTATATTTATAAATTTTAGAAAATTATTGAGTATCTAAAGTATTTTTAATGGGAAGATTTGAGGTTAGTAGTTTTGATAATAAGAATTACTTAATTCATAAAAATGTAAGGGGTTCATTTGAGTCTTTCAAGGCTAGGGCAGTGGTGTCTTTTTTACTACCAGAGAATGTCTAGTTTTTGGGTTTAGTTTTGAAGTTTAGAAAATTATTTGGGCGTCTGACATGATCAAAACCATTAGTATTGGGAAGATTTCAGGGGCTTTAAAACTGATCAGTAAAGACTTTAAGGAAATTCTTGTGACTTTTAGGAGACCATAGGATGATCCCTGTTCTTCAATAAGAGTAAGTCTAATGATTGGGTTTAATTTGGAAATTAAGATAATCATTTGAGTATCTGAAACGATCATAATCATTACAAAGATCCACACTGACTTCTGACTTCAGGAAAGTTTATGTGGGTCATCTAAGGTGATGGCTTTTCATCTATAAGAGAATGTCTAGTGCTTGGGTTTATTTTGGAAATTTAGAAAATTATTTGGTCGTCTAATATGATCAAAATAATTTTTGATGGGACGATTTGAGTGACTTTCCATTTTTGTTAATTGGAGCAATTTTGACATCGTAAAACTAATCCATAAAGGTTTCATATAAGTTCATTTGGGCCTTGTAAGGTCACAAACTGATGCTTGTTTTTCTAAAAGAGTATATCTAGAGTTTGGAATTATTTTTGAAGTTTAGAGAATTTTTAGGAGACTGACATGATTAAAGGTATCTCTGTTGAGAATATTCGAGGGACTTTACGTTTACATTTTTGGTCAGAACTAATTTATAAAAAAGAATGTCTAGGGACAATTATATTTATAAATTTTAGAAAATTATTGAGTATCTAAAGTATTTTTAATGGGAAGATTTGAGGTTAGTAGTTTTGATAATAAGAATTACTTAATTCATAAAAATGTAAGGGGTTCATTTGAGTCTTTCAAGGCTAGGGCAGTGGTGTCTTTTTTACTACCAGAGAATGTCTAGTTTTTGGGTTTAGTTTTGAAGTTTAGAAAATTATTTGGGCGTCTGACATGATCAAAACCATTAGTATTGGGAAGATTTCAGGGGCTTTAAAACTGATCAGTAAAGACTTTAAGGAAATTCTTGTGACTTTTTGGAGACCATAGGATGATCCCTGTTCTTCAATAAGAGTAAGTCTAATGATTGGGTTTAATTTGGAAATTAAGATAATCATTTGAGTATCTGAAACGATCATAATCATTACAAAGATCCACACTGACTTCTGACTTCAGGAAAGTTTATGTGGGTCATCTAAGGTGATGGCTTTTCATCTATAAGAGAATGTCTAGTGCTTGGGTTTATTTTGGAAATTTAGAAAATTATTTGGTCGTCTAATATGATCAAAATAATTTTTGATGGGACGATTTGAGTGACTTTCCATTTTTGTTAATTGGAGCAATTTTGACATCGTAAAACTAATCCATAAAGGTTTCATATAAGTTCATTTGGGCCTTGTAAGGTCACAAACTGATGCTTGTTTTTCTAAAAGAGTATATCTAGGTTTGGAATTATTTTTGAAGTTTAGAGAATTTTTGGAGACTGACATGTTAAAGGTATTCTGTGGAAATTGAGGGACTTAACGTTTAATTTTTGGCAGAATAATTTTAAAAAAGAATGTCTAGGGACAATTTATTTTAAATTTTAGAAAATTATTGAGTATCTAAAGTATTTTTAATGGGAAGATTTGAGGTTAGTAGTTTTGATAATAAGAATTACTTAATTCATAAAAATGTAAGGGGTTCATTTGAGTCTTTCAAGGCTAGGGCAGTGGTGTCTTTTTTACTACCAGAGAATGTCTAGTTTTTGGGTTTAGTTTTGAAGTTTAGAAAATTATTTGGGCGTCTGACATGATCAAAACCATTAGTATTGGGAAGATTTCAGGGGCTTTAAAACTGATCAGTAAAGACTTTAAGGAAATTCTTGTGACTTTTTGGAGACCATAGGATGATCCCTGTTCTTCAATAAGAGTAAGTCTAATGATTGGGTTTAATTTGGAAATTAAGATAATCATTTGAGTATCTGAAACGATCATAATCATTACAAAGATCCACACTGACTTCTGACTTCAGGAAAGTTTATGTGGGTCATCTAAGGTGATGGCTTTTCATCTATAAGAGAATGTCTAGTGCTTGGGTTTATTTTGGAAATTTAGAAAATTATTTGGTCGTCTAATATGATCAAAATAATTTTTGATGGGACGATTTGAGTGACTTTCCATTTTTGTTAATTGGAGCAATTTTGACATCGTAAAACTAATCCATAAAGGTTTCATATAAGTTCATTTGGGCCTTGTAAGGTCACAGACTGATGCTTGTTTTTCTAAAAGAGTATATCTAGTGTTTGGAATTATTTTTGAAGTTTAGAGAATTTTTGGGAGACTGACATGGTTAAAGGTATTTCTGATGGGAACATTTGAGGGACTTAACGTTTATATCCTTGGCGAGAATTAATTTTTAAAAAAGCATGTCTAGGGACAAGTTTATTTTTTAATTTTAGAAAATTATTGAGTATCTGAAGTATTTGTAATGGGAAGATTTGAGATGAGTAGTTTTGATAGTTAGAATTACTTCATAAAAATTTAAGGGGTTCATTTGAGTCTTTTAAGGCTAGGACAGTGACGTCTTTTTTACTACTAGAGCACGTATAGTTTTTGGGTTTAGTTTGGAAATTTAGAAAAGTATTTAGTTGTCTGATATGATCAAAAGAATTTTTGATGGGAAAGTTTGAGTGACTTTCAATTTTTGTTAATTGGAGCAATGTTGACATCGTAAAACTAATCCATAAAGATTTAATATAAGTTCATTTGGGTTTTCTAAGGTCATAGGGTGATGCTTGTTCCTCTAAAAGAGCATATCTAGTGTTTGGGATTGTTTTTGAAGTTCAGAGAATTTTTGGGAGTCTGACATGATTAAAGGTATTTCTGATCGGAAGATTTAAAGAACTAAATATTTACATCCTTGGTGAGTAATTTTGACAATTTAGAATTAATTTTAAAAAATTTAAGGGGCTCTTTAAAAGTCATGGTGGCGATTGTCTGCCTTTTCTACAAAAGCATGTCTAGGGGTTGAGTTTATTTTTAAAGTTTAGAAAATTATTAGTGTGTCCGACATCATCACAATCACTTTCGATTGGTAAATTTGAGGGGTTTCATATTTACGTTCTTGGGACATTTTCTGATACATCTAAGTAAAATTTATGCCACAGTCATACAATTTGAAGGATGTTTACTACGTATCTTTTGTCATTAAGAAATGCTTCAACTAAGGAAACTGATAAATGGTTATAGAGATATTTACCTGAAACGTTTCGAAATGTGAAATTTGCGTTACAACCATTTCACTAGCGAACTTATCCGAAAACACTATAGCACTAGGCATGACATCCACTACATAACTGAGAACGGTTTCGAAAACACTCATCGGATGTTCTGTGTTTATATGCTACCAGAATTCGTATCATTACAACCGTATTGTATTGTATTTCCGAGTTAAATTTAGTTTTTATGTGAAGAATGATGACCGAAAATTAAGAGGTATAAAAATAAAAGCGCACACATATAAGCAGGCATATCTATATATACACAAATGTACAAAGTTTATCGTTTGATGGCCGGTTGGGAAAGCAATAGAGGTCTAATAAAAGTTCGAAATGTTCTCTTCGACTGCCTTCTCCAATGGATACATAGAGATAAATAATGAAGGGGACGATATCCGGCAAAACGCTTACTTACTTCGATGTTATTCTGTTTACAAATGTTTTGCTACACGCATATACGTACGGTTATTCCGCTTATAATACCTACACGTAAAAGCTAGGCAGAAAACGATGAAAACCGCGTAACACATTGGGCTATTGAAAACAATTTCAAAGCCACCTTGCTGTTTAACTTTCAGAAAGAAAAAATCACAGATGTGATTCACTTGAAGTGGATCTATTTAAAATACAAACGAAAAGCATCTATCCCCACTTTCTATTTTAAACCTCTTGTATTTAGGTACAAGTTTTTTTATTTTAATGGCTAACGTGGTGGACAAATGTAGCCAAAAGTCGCCATCTACTGCTGGCATTTGATGTTAAATGATTATGAACCTTAGTACTTAAGCTTCTCGTCATATGACGACATGCTCACTATAACTTATAATTGAATATTATATCATTCGCTTTTGCATAACAGCTCGGTAGTTTTTACTTTCTGTTTTCTAAGATAATTCCCTAAGTTACAATGATAATTGTGCATTGGCTCTGCACTAACGAAACTGAGCTCAAATCATTGATTTTTACTTTCTCTAAGATTGGTTGTTATTTTTTACAGTTTTTCTGGAGCTTCATTGCAAAGAGTTTCCTAAAGTACTTTTATTTTATTTTATTTTTTGGGTTATATTATTCATAATTGATAGTCTTGATCAGAATTGAGACATGTCATGACACTTTAAAATACTTCTAACTGAAAAATATTTTTAGTATTCTTACATTATTTTTTTTTACCTAATGTTCTGCCTGTTGGAGATGGAAAATTACTAATTTTCTTTTAAAGATTAAATTTTGTGAGACCTTTAGACTTTATTGACACCCTGTAGTGTCCATCATCAAAATTTTCAATAAATGTAATTCTCTGTTTTATAGCAAACGTATTTTAGCATTTTACCTTTTCTCAGCTCATGATGATAATGTAAGGTAACTTTTGTCACAAAGCCTATAAACTTGAACGTAATATTTTTCACTGCAAAGTTCAAAGCGATGCAATGCACTTCAACGTGAAAGACGGATTAAGGCAGTTGGTTCGTTAATGGCGCGAAATCTACTACTACCATTAAAGGTATTAAATGCCTAATACTTAAGCATATGTAACTAACCACAAAAGGGTTAAAGGAATCGATACATGGTAATAGGCTTAAGAAAACTTTATGTAGGTCGACAGTGATTTATGTATATTTTCCTTAGAAGGTCAAGATAAAGACCCTCAAGGGAATGTCGGCGCCTTTCTTATTGGTCAGCCAGAGATATTGAGATCGTTAATTATTGGGCTATCTAGTTTCTAAATTATTATTTACAATAAGAGCTACCAAAAGTTTTTCAAAAAATTTAGCTGATAAGGTTACTTTCATACGATACAGGGTGTTTAATGAACTGTTCTAGGCAATAATTAATTAAAAATTGATGAATGATTATATTATCATTTAGAAACATAGTTTTTTTATGGCAATTTTCAAAAACTTGTGATTTAATGTTATTTTGATTCAAAATAGAATTACAGAAGCACAAACTGAAACAAGATCAAAATAAGTCAAAAATTCTTGAGGTGATGAAGTTTTGTTAACAATTTCATAATTTTTATATAAATTTAAATAAAATCAGCAGGCCCTTTAAGCTTCTATTGAACACAAATGCAAAATTAAATATTATCAAATATGTATACCATATGTTTGATATACAGATGAGGAACGAAAGGATCTGAACGTAGGAAGGTTATTAGTATAGGCAGAGCTTGGCTTTCCTATAGGTACTCTAATCAATTGAACCTGTGAGATCGCATTCTTTTAACACGATTGGCTGTCGATAGGACTGATAATACACAATTGTGGTGAGCAGTAGGATAAAGTCTCTTTGTCTGTCGTTCCTTGCCACTCTCTTCGGTCCATTTAATTAATGTACACTCAGAGGACGTTAATTCGTTCCCAATAGTTTTCTTAAATGGCAACGTCGCGCCTTTTCGGTCTGTATGTTGTCGATAATGTAGGAAACAATAATATTGCAAGCAAAATCCCATCTATTGCTCGCTAGTTTCGTGGCTGTTTCAATGTTTACATACTTAATGTACAGGGTCTTTCAAGTTGATGGGCTATTAGTACATGAATTAGTAGAATGAATTCAATTCTGAAACTTGGGCTCATTTGGTTATTGTTTATGCCGCTTCTTTTAAAAATATTTTCAATTTCGATTTACATCTGGTTATACCGAAAGAAGATGTTAACTTTCTTAATTTAAATGGAATGACATACTTTTTTTACTTTTTCCGATAACATTTAAAAAACCGTAATTCAATTAATTTTTGAGATTTTACTTTATAACTCGTAACAATTACTTGTAACTGTTCACATTATCGAAAAAAAATTGTGGTTTTTAACTAAAATGTACAGGGTGTTCAAATTTTGTGGTCAAAGTTGGTCAATTTCAAAGAGGCATAAGTCAATAAGTCTACATATTCGAATTCCTCATTGAATTTGGCGTCTTTTGATATGGGACTATTGTAAAACTTTGCTTATACTTTTTGATAAAATCTACAATTTGAAGTATGTCATTCCATTTAAAATAAGAAAGTTAACATCTTCTTTCGGTATAACCAGATGTAAATCGAAATTGAAAATATTTTTAAAAGAAGCGGCATAAACAATGACCAAATGAGCCCAAGTTTCAGAATTGAATTCATTCTACTAATTTATGTACTTATAGCCCATCAACTTGAAAGACCCTGTATATTAAGTATGTAAACATTGAAACAGCCACGAAACTAGCGAGCAATAGATGCGATTCTGCTCGCAATATTATTGTTTCCCACATTATCGACAACATACAGACCGAAAAGGTGCGACGTTGCCATTTAAGAAAACTACTGGGAACGAATTAACGTCCTTTCAGTGTACATGTAGTTAGGTAATAGAAAATTCATGCGTTCGGATCGTTTCGTTCCAGTAGTGTATATTCCCATACGCTACTAGATATTACGATCAAGAAATGGTTTAAGGTAAGACTCTTGATCTCGATCTTGATTTTTAAACTGAGCAAATTTGGTAATGCAGCTATTATCAAAACAACAATTAAATTTTTATAAAAAATGTGGGGTAAAGAAAATGAAATTAATTAAATGTAGATAGTTATCTTGATTTTACTTTTAAGTTAGTACTTACTTAAGTCATAAGTATGTTAAAATTCATCGGCACTGATCGATCTATTTACCAGATCGTAATTATCTTCAAAAAGCTTATTTACTGTATAACATATGTAAACCCTTAAGGTTTCTAAATTAATAAACATATTTCTATAAAATTATATAAGTGCCGCATTAAGGTTTCATTTAATTTAATCGGATTTGTGGTTATTTATGCTTTAAACAAAAACACTTCTCAACACGAAAAATATTGCTGTGGAAAATTACAACATCCATGGCAAACAGCAGAAAGGTAAATATACAAGAATGTTGTCAGAATAGATAGAATTAATTTATATAAAACCAATATTATTTTATATAATAAAATTGTTCATTGGCAATCATTCTTAATTCATGATCGATTTTTATGGTCTATTCGCCAGCTAATGGGACAGAAGTGTTGATATGAATTGTTAAACACAAAAAAAAACATTCTAATGCAAATTTTCGGCAGTGATTTAAAGAAATTGGTAATCAATAGTTTTTTGATTGAATTTAAACCTTATATTGTACTGAGCTCTGATTTCTCCTATTAAAATCTAAATAGAAGAAATCGTAATGTTATTGGATTTATTTTCTTTTTGTTGAAACAATTTTTATACTTTAGGTACCTATATGATTTATTCTATTGACCAATAACCAAAGTACGTTTTGTATTAAATTTGTACAGTATATTCATCATTTAACTATTTCCAGGGGTGAAATTGTGGTTCCTTTAACCCTCTGTTCCTTTCATGTTTCTATACTTCATATTCAGGATGTTGTTTTACATCATGCATACAAAATTTTCAAAACGAACGACCACGACTATGCACCGAGTAACAGTTTTGTTTGTTTAATTAATTGTGGCGTGTATGCAGGCAGCATTTTGCAAATTATTCATACTCAAATAAAATTCGAAACTTTCATCTCGCAAATTCACCCTCGCAATATATTATAACAATTTACTTACAGAGTCTTAGTTTTTAAACCTATTTCATGTATTTATGTAAATATTGTTTGGAATCCAGTTTTGTAGCTGTTGATGAATGAAAAAAGAATGTTACCCTAGACGACGACCGCGACAGTTTTAGAATTGAAACAGAAATAAATTTTCATGAACGTGAAGGTAGACACAAAGGGAGAGAATGTATTATATATAATATACATACTAAAATAAACGTGTTGCCAAAAGATAAATTTGTTTTGAATGCCAGTTTTCGCCTTTTACCCAATATTATTAATGTCTTATGAAATTAATACCTGTTGTAATGTGACTTAGGTGATTCATTTGTATCTATTGTTTACCCCATAATATAAATATTATATGTAAGTATAACAGGGATCCTTAAATAAGATGAACAATGTAGTAAAGAAGATGGTGTTTCACGAGACTCTTAATTTTGAACAATTGTTGTCTTAGTTTTGTCTTGATTCAGGGCAACAACAAGACAAAAAAACTTGTCTTAGTAATGATTAAGATTTGGTCGATATTTTCGAGATGAAACAATTTTTCTTGATCTTCAAGTATTTTATTTATTAATTAATTAATTTATTTATTTATTAATGCCAAAAAATAATACATCATACACTTTCACATATCATGCATTAATGCTATAGAGGTTACTAATAGACCCGTTCGCAGCTCATGGCAGAAAACACATAAAACTAACTTATAAAACTAGAATAAATTTTAGGATAAATAAACAAACTAGGATCTAAACTATAAGAACATGATTTCCTTCCTGTTTTTGCAATTTCAGTACCCTTCCTTTATCAATTATTTATATATTAATTTTTATACATTTTACTTAATTAGTAAATCTTTACTATACTTTTAATTTTTATAAATATTTATTTAAAAAACAATCTACAGGCCTTCAAATGAATTTAAAAACTTTTTTAGTTTCTGAATTATGTATTAACGAAATTAAATGTACCTAGAGGTAGCTTTTTAGATATTAATATGGTAAAAAAATGCCAAAAAATGGTAAATGTTTGTTAATTTTTTTAGCAAGTACTTAATCTATTACATATACATATTTTTAGAAGGTAATAAGAGTCTCGAGTCTTGCAAATAGTAATTCTATTTTTTGATTCACCAGAATGAGCCAAAAGGCAACCTTTGGTTTTTTAAATTTTAAATATAGAATTGGTTTCCTTTTGGGTATTCCGTTTGCTTAGATATCTAGATTCTCGAATCAAGACAAGAAACAATAATTTTGTGATCTTGATTTGTAATATTTTTGATAATACAGAATTTATAAACAATTTTATCCAAGACTTGTTATTCTTTTAGTTTCTTATTTGTTAAATGTTATAGAAATAAAATGTGTAGGTTACCTTTCTTATCTTTTTAGATGTTAAAAGAACTGTTACTTTAAATTCATCTATTAATATGCCCAAAAAGGAAAGTATAAAAATCCAAAAAAATAAATAGCCAAAAAATACCTTTAAGTTTTGTAAGTAATGTTTGTTAGATTTGTTTTTGTAACTACTTTATTTTCATATATTTATAAAAGACAATATAAGTCCCTTATTCGAAATGACGTACATAAGTGTTTCTAATTTACCAGAATGAGTCAAAAACAGTCTTTTAAATCTGTCTTCTTTCAACAAAGCAATTTACGTAATATAACTAGCCTTAAAACTATTTTATTAGTTGTTTAATTTAAACAGAATTGGTAGTTTTAAAACGTGACTAATAAAAATTATTTTTAGCTAACAAACCTTCTATTAAAATAAACAACTCATTTCGTAAATTTTATAGAAAAACAGGACAGGGCGTTTTAAACGTTTTTTTAAAAACACTTAAATAAATATGTAAATTATCATTTCCAGTTTTTATTTAAATTAACTATAAATTTGGCTTGCATTTTTTACTTCTTAGATTTAATTTTTAAAAAAATTATTTCTAATAAATGTAATAAATAAAACACAAGTTTTTTAGGTGTTTCAACAATAATTTAATGTCCTCGACAATATTGTTTCGACCCACATGTGGTCATTCAGCTTCAAAAAGTAAAAAATTAAACCTTTTGGAATCCCTAGAAATTAAGAAAGCTGTAAATTTGAATAAAAACATAACAAATTGCCAAATAGAATTAGCCACTAATAACACCCCGCTACTACTAACAAAATTGTAAACCAATTTTCAGATTTGTATCCCCACCATTGATGTACATATATATACGCAATTTTGCAATTTTAATTTTAGTGATTGTTTACTCTTGATAATGACCACATGTGGGTCGAAACAATATTGTCTAGGACATTAAATTATTGTTGAAACACCTAAAAAACTTGTGTTTTATTTATTACATTTATTAAATATGTTTCACCAAATGGTCACTATTGATAGTTAAAATTATATCTAATTATTTTTGGTGACTTTCGTTCTTAAGTAGGTCTTTTTAGAAAGTTTTGCCGTCATTATTTACAGTAAACATGTTCTACAAAAAATTATCAAAAAAATACAAATAATAAAAAAACAGGAAAATGTTTGAATAAGAAATTTTCTAAAGTTTTTGGTGAATGCGCCAGACACTGATCTCAATCAATATCTAAGAGAAAGATTGAATACACGTAAAAATATAGTAGAACTACATAATTTGATCAGAACAGATGAAAATTTTCAAAAAAGTCTAATTTAATAATAACTTTATTGAACTGTTAATAACAATAAATATCAAAATCTTACCAGTATTACGTCAGTATCATATTGGAAACTCTAAACAGTAATTATTTACAATTTGATAGTTAATTATTGCAAAAGTTGTGCCACTTTCTGAAAGAGGTATCTATTCACTTAATAAACAACCCTCCGCTTTATATGGGAGGAAGACGCGTTGTTAGGAATTTTTAAAGAGTATCATCCCCTTATATTTTTTAGCGCATATCGGGTGGATCCATGTCATGTGCAGTATCAATATTCTTCTGAAGTGGACATTGAAAAAAGTCTATTAACACGACAGTTATCTTTCCTCCCTCCCATTCAACGTTAACGAAACTGCAACTCAGCGATTTATTTTAGCCACCGAAGTACGATAGTCCTTAACGATATTATTCACCACACCTTTAGGATACAGTAATGACACTTGGTCCTCTGTCTATCTATTTAAAAAGTCTAAAGTTGCGGTCACATATATAGATAGGGGTTTCTTCTCTAGCAAGTATAATACATTTATCTTCTTAATAGGACGGGTATGCATACAAGATACGAGGGTTTGGTTACGAGTATAAAATTTTCTAACATAAATTTCATATGTAGGTAGGTAGTATTAGAGGAGGAGTAACTGGGAGGTGTTGAGGATAAACAGCATTAGGAAATTATTTTTCATCAGTGGAAATGAGGTTTGGTGGTCATCAATACTCAATAACAACAAAATTGTTGTTGCCAGACAATCTTCAACAGCAACATTTTTCGCTCCTTTATATATTTAATCTCTATAAGGGATGATAAGTTACCTGATTCAGGTGAGGTAATGGCCATTTTGCTACTGATATCAAAAAGCAAATGAGAAATTGTTTATATAGCAAGAACTACCCTGAAATGACTATTTCACCACAATTACCCTACTAATACTCACTTTTATAAAGTATAAAAGGGTTTTAAGTAACCTTTACTAGAAATTAGTTATTGCATTTAATTTATTTTAATTACGTATGACCCATGTGATTAAAAATCAGTGGTTAGTACATCCATGAACTATTTCTATTAATTATCCCTAATCGTAAGCATGAAAGAGAAACTTAAATTTTGAGCTTTGATTTTAAAATGTTAAATGGTTTTTAGAATGTTTGATTAATTGACGAACAATAAATAGTAAATGTAACTATTTTGAGGATGAAAATATTAAATGAGAGAAAAATAAGCATTCCATTAATAACAAAATTTTCTTGGGTTTGCGAGAATTCTGATTCAATAAAGGAAAAGATGATGGTACATAAATACGCTACAAATGGACACACAACAACTTAGTGAAAAACTAGAACTCTGAAAATGGATGGCTTAAGCTACGAATGAAGAATTATTATAGACAGAGGATACAATTAGAAAAAATTGTGAGCATAAATCATGTCAAGGGAGAATACAAGCGAAGAAAATTGAATAAATAAGACCGGTTCGGTAAACGAAGAAAATTGACTAGAATAAATATACAGGGTGTCATGAGAATAATAGAAAGGTAATCGTTAAATCTTAAGACTGTACAGGAAACTTTTGAGTTTACACTTAGGTATAATGCTGGAGGGCTCTCCTCAGCTTTCCTTTAGAAATAGTTAAAATAAGTGGATGGTGATTGAGAAGATTCAGAAGAGACATACGAACCATAAAATTAAATTGGTGGATTACCTCTTATCTTGAAAAGTCTCATACGAGGTTAAGGGTTTTCCACCATTTACAGAACGGGTTTTCCTATTTACAGAACATCCTTATAGAATATTTTGTGTAAGTAGATTAACACACCTACCATTTGAAGTTTTGTGATATTAAAATTGACGAGTAATCATAAAATAATGGAGTTTATTCAGCAGGAATATTTGTGACACAAATTTTTTAAAAATGACACAAATATATTGTAACCGTTTAGTTTTTGGAAATGAGCTGTAATTATAAATTTTATGTAAACATGTTTTACAAACGATGGTAATTATGGTACAAATGACTCCCATAATCTTTTCCACAAAGAACGTTTGTCAGAACAAGGTGTTGTAGACTTAATAAATTTGCAATCACAATTTTGCAGTTTACATTTCCTGATATTTTATTATTTTGGAAATCAGAGATCTATCTGATGTTTGCTCGTATTTTTGAAAGATGTTCAATCAAATTTGCTGTTGTACCTTAGAAATTCCTCTTACAAGATTAGATTATAAAACTAGCAGTGAAAGCCGGAGTTGCTCGGGTTAAAATACAGCACATGTTTAATGGTATAAAAAATATGTAAGGATCTAGTTTTTAACGTAGATATTACAGATATATATCATAGATAAAGTAGATATTGAGAGACTTATTCGGCCATTAAACGTACGGTGTATATAGAGTATATCTGATAGAGTGAACTAATTAACGAATTGAAATAATTTTAAGAAACAGCTTAGTAAATGGAAAATTTATGTTTTATTTACATATTATATTATCTATATACATATTCATTTTAGCGTGTGACTTTCCTTCTTATTGAATCCACTTTAGATTTTGTAAAAACTTTTTTACGCTTTGGCATTGTGTATATGTAATGTAATAAAGTTACACAAAATTAATCTCTTGATTGTTACGATGATAACACTGACGAAAAGTCACTGAATTTCGGTTTATATACCATCAGACATCGAAATTTCTAGTATAAAAATACTCTAGAACATTGAAATAGTCTGTTCTTTTTTATTTGTCAAAATCACTTAAATTTTTCTGGTCACTGTTCGCTCTTGCTTCCAATTGATCTTCACTCGACTGCAAACACAATTTAACTGACAAAAAGTCACTGAATATTGATTTATATATCATCGAACGTTAAAATTCCTAGTACCAGAACACTCTAGAATATTTAGATGTATGTACATCACTTTGAAACGTAGATGTACACTTTTTGAAACTTTCTAGATCACTCAAGAAACTTTTAGAACTTTCTCGAACATTCTAAGTCTATAATAACAAACAGTTTGCGCTCATTTTACAATTTTTTAGATCATTTCAGAAATTTTGAGATCTTTCCGGAAGTCCTTATGACTTAAAAAAGGACAGAAATATTTCTTTTCGCCTTTCTGCCACCTACAACCACCCACTAACACCCACCGCGACCGAACTTCCTTACTCCCATCTGGAGACCAAGGGGTATTTACCACCCCAACAGGAAGTTGATTGGAGTAGGTAGAGATAGAGAAAACCCTGTCTTTACGTACGAACATTAGCATTTTATATATGTTTTTAGATTTAGATTTAGATTTGCCACGATACATCTTGAATATTAAAAAGAATCGACATTCCTTTATCTAAACGAATTATTAATTTGGACCAGTGGCGTGGTTGAATTAAGTGATGTTATGAAAGAGTTTAAACTAATAAGTCAATATTAAATTCCATTAGTTAGTTTTATAAAAATATAAACCAAAATAGATAATTAATTGAAAATAATCGTGTTAAATAAAATAGTTGGCACAAATAAAGAAATTAGTATTCGTCTGTGAACTTAGTCTTGGACACCATAGTTAAGAGTTAAGACCTAGGTTTGTTGGTGCCTTTGTACATTTACTAAGACCACGTTCGAGAGCCTGATCAAGATTAAAGCTAAGGTCATGTCCAACACCAAGTCCAGTAACATAATTTCATTATAAAATTAGTTATAGGCCAAAATCTAGACCAAGATGAAGACCAAATCAGGACCAGAGTAAAGACTAAAAAGATCAAGATCAAGATCAAGACGTATATATGGCCTAGACCAAAACAAATTGAAACAGGGCAAGTCCAACAACAATTTTCTTATTACTTACAAAAGAATCGTTTGCCTCAGCATCCTCTTGAAGGATGTTGGAAGAGACCTTAGATCAATATATATATAATAAGTTTTATGTTGGTCTTTAGTTCTTCGTAACTGGAATTTGCCCTGCAAGACTAAAACTTAGACTTGGATCAAATTTTTCAAGTGCCTTATAGTTTTCTTTAACTCATCAGGAACTTTTGCAGTTTGTAGTTTTGGCCTGTCCTGTCCACTGGCAGAACAAAGTGGATGACTTTTTTAAAGGGATGGTCACTGTAAGGTATACGTATAAGTAAATTGCCTCTACGATTAATCACTTTAGTTAGGTACGCCATAGAGTCTGATTCGAAACGACTCATACGTTCTTTTCAAATCTAATTACACGCGTTGTCTAGTAAGTAAAAATGACTGACGAGGCGATAACATTTACAGCAATAGGTATTATGTAATTTGTGTTTGTTATAAATCCTCATAAATATTCAGTTTCTTAATTAACATCCTATGTACGAGTTTTATGTGGTGGGCATTGAAGCGACGGACGTTGCACGCTTGTCTTAACGATATTAATATTACAGTGTTATAAACGTGGATGAAAAAGTGGCTTATTTAAACTACACACGTATGTGAAGATTCTTCTTCATTATTGCGGAATAATAAGTAATCGATTTGTTAGGTTAATGTCTTCATGTATCATCCACTCAGTTTTGTCTTATTTGCGGGTACCTATTGTTAGTCACGCACGAATTTCTACAGGTTGCAACTAACTACCTTATTACTGGAACTTAACTGAGTCCCATTGACCTTAACATTTCAATTTTCTTTGTTCTGTTTCATATGATCCATGATCTATTTATTTAGGTGAGTCTATAATTGTAATATTCAATAGGGGCTGATAAGTAACGTGTTGAGCCTAAAAAAGCACTCTAAAAGACTGAAGGTTTTCAGCAACTGCTACTGCTTTTTAATTTCTCTGAGGAATTTAATTTCTCATGTTTGAAATTTTCAGTGGAGCCTCAGCCATCATCTACTTCTACCTAAAAAGAAGCTGCAAAATTTCTGATTTTGAAATGCTGTAAAAGTGCTGGAAGCCTTGACAAAATATTTAAAAAATTTTGGAATTGTTGAAAGACTCTTTAATATTCTTGAAGTCTCCTTAAACAGCTTGAAATTCCTTGAAAGAGCTTAAAGCCCTGTCAAAGTACCTAAAGTGTTTGAAGCTCCTTCAAAGGGATTGAAGTCTTTTTAAAATTATTGTCTTGTCAAAGCACTTGAACCTTTGTCGACACTCTTGAAGTCTCTTCAAATTATCTGAAGCCTCATTAAAATGGCTGAAGTCTTTTTAAAGTGCTTAAAGTCCTGTAAAAGTACTTGCAACTCTTTGGAATTTGTTTGAAGACACTTAAAATTCCTTGAATCTCCTTCACGGTGTTCGAACTCTTTGTTAAGTTCTTAGTGTCTTGTCAAAACACTTAAACATTTTTCAACGTGCTTGACGTCTCTCTAAATTGTTTGAGACTCCTTCATAGTGTTTTCAGCCTTTTTAAAGTGCTTAATGTCCTCTGAATGTACTTAAAACTCCATAGAAGTGCTTGAAGATCCCTTGTACCTGAAGCTTCTATAAAAGTGCTTGAAGCTCCTTCAAAGTGTTTGAAGCTTTTTCAAGTGCTTGCTCTCCTGTCAAAGTACCTGAAGCTCCTTCATAGAATTTGATTCTTCTTGAAGACTGTTCAAAGTACTTCCGTATTGTCTTGGGATGCCTTCCTCGGAAGTTTGTAGATTAAAAACTTATTTTCATTTTGACTCCTGTTATTAATTTTTATTTCTAAGTTTATGACATTCCTTTTTTGTTAACGTTATTTACATAATATGTTAACGTGTACCATGGGTACGCGTCTTCTTCTTCATTCATATTATAGTAACGAAAATTCCTAGCTAATGTAAAAAGGGTTTGGCTAAATCGCGAATAAATCATGATAGCATTAACCGGTCCATCAGTTCCTTAAGAGGTTTATCTAAAACTCAGGATAATAAACCGGGTTCAGATGCCGGAAGTGTTATTAGTTTAATATTAATAGTCATTCTTAGAAGAATAATAACCCATGCCTATACATATTTATGTAACCAAGCAGGATAAATACTAATAATAATAATAAAATGTATACTTTTTAATGTGACATAAATTTTATCGGCAGTAACAACGGACTGAACAACTAACAGGTGTGCCCGTAACGTTTCGTCAAATCGGCGATGATCGCGTGCGTGGGCTGAAAAGGTTCTTAACGGCGGTCTTCATTTATCGGTCCGTACGATCTCGAATTTATTATAACGCGAACAAAATAATCTGACAGGTTTATTATGGTGTGGAGGAATTGACGTATCGATGATAATTGAAATAAAAATGCACAAGAGATTGTTCTTTGGTACTGCAGTATCGAACAAAATTCATAAAAAATGTCTACAATTGGAGGAAAATGCCGAAAAATCAATTATATTTGTCAACCTAAGCTAGACAAATCCTTTAATAGAAAAAGTTCAGGCCCATAGACCTTACTTGAAGTGTTTTGGTTTAAGGAATTCCGAATAAATTAAAAGACAGTTAAATCCAAAGCCCTAAACATATTTAAGAAGGGTTTTGGGTATATCACGAAAGTTTGGATTACACGAAAAGAGCTTTTAAAACTTCAAAAGACTGAAAGGCTCTTAGTTCCTCATGAGGAAAGAGCAACAGACAAGATAACAGAATTGTGTAGTGATTATACAATTTTTAAAAATTAAAATCTACAGAAAGGACATCAAGTATCTTGTAGGGGTTTCAAGTACCTTTAAGAAACATCACGCATTCTAAATCATTTGACAGTGCTTGAAACACTTCGAAGGGTATCAAGTACTTTGAAGGAACTTCATGAAGCAGAAAAAAATTACAAATATTATGTAAGGACCTTAAGCACTATAAAAAGAAGGCAAGGATTTTGAATTAGCTTCGAATACATACTTTGAATGTTTTCAAGAAATTCAGAGGAGCTTCAAATACCTTGATAGGGCGTTAAATACTCCTAAAGGGTTCCAAAACATCGAGTAAGCTTCCAATGTGCACTTTGAAAAAGTTTATAGCACATTAAAAGGGCTTCAAGTTCCTTGACAGGACTTGAACGACTTTCAAGGGCTTCAAGTACTTCGAACGATCTTCATAAAGTTCGAAAAATTTACAAATATTATGTAAGGACTTTAAGCACTATAAAAAGAAGTCAAGGATTTTGAATTAGCTTCGAATAAATACTTTGAATGTTTTCAAGAACTTCAAAGGAGCATCAAGTACCTTGATAGGACGTTAAGTACTCCTAAAGGGTTCCAAGAACATCGAGTGAGTTTCCAGTGTGCACTTTGAAAGATGTTATACGTAGCACATTGAAAGGGCTTCAGGTTCCTTGACAGGGCTTGAACGACTTGCAAGGGCTTCAAGTACTTCGAACGATCTTCATGAAGTTCGAAAAAGTTACAAATATTATGTAAGGACCTTAAGCACTATACAAAGAAGTCAAGGATTTTGAATTAGCTTAGAATACATACTTTGAATGTTTTCAAGTACTTCAAAGGAGCTTCAAGTTCCTTGACAGGGCTTGAACGTCTTTCAAGGGCTTCAAGTACTTCGAACGATCTTCATGAAGTTCGAAAAAGTTACAAATATTATGTAAGGAATTCAAGCACTATTAAGAGTAGCCAAGGATTTTGAATGAGCTTTGAATATATACTTTGAAAGTGTTCAAGTACTTCGACTCATAACTCAAGCACTTCCAAAGAAGTTTTTCTCAGAAAGTAAGTTAAGCATAATTGAGGAAATTGGCGAATAAACATTTGCCACTTTAAAGTAATTAAAATACCCAATACTGAATTGTAATGTTAAGTATTTTGTCAGATGGGATAACTAGAAAGAACAGGCTTATTTCTGATCTTTTAAAGATATTTTAAATATTCATAATTCTAATCCTAAATTATGTCGATGCTACGTTGACTTAATACCTTGGGATTTTATGCAAATTTAAATAAATCACAAACTTAATGTGATTAGAATTGAAAGAGTTGAAAGCTTCAGACATCTTTTTTGGGAGACTATTATTTAATGACGGTATAAAAAGGCAGGTTTTGGCTTTGTAATTCCTGCCAAAAGCATTCTATCGAAGAGAAGATCCTACGGCCTAGTCGTAAATCTTCAAAATAAGCTCCTACGACCTATTAATTTTTTTGGTCTAGACAGAGAAAAGAGAAAATACCTTGCGCCCCTTGCATCTCTCGCAGTTGACCTCGTCGTTTCTGAAAGCGAAATCAAGTTAGTATGTAGTATATGTAGTCTGAGCACTAATGCTGCTGAATAAGTCTCTTGATTTAAGCAGATAAAATAAGACGAATAGAGGAAAATGTGTAAGTAAATTGCAAAAAAGTGAAGGTGGTGGCGTAACTGGACTTATTTAAGAGAGAGGATGCAAAAACTTACATGAATGAATAGATACTCTTATATTCCATTAAATAAAAATGAAAAAATTCTGAGCTTTCTTAATGTCTTCTAAACCAAAATATCCTGTATTTTCCTATGGGGTTCGTTTTGAACAATTTTATCTCAATGCACCTGCCATGGCTTCTTAAGTCGCCTTTTTCAGTTGGTATTCTTGAAAACTGTTGGCGGCCGTTGTTGTTATCATTCAAATCCTTTGCCTTCGGTCCTTCACCTCCCTCCCCTGTTCTCTGATGTTTAAGTTTTGTCCCCTCCATCCAAGCGTTCCGCTTGTAACATAGTTTTTTCCATTCGTCTGTACTTGTCCTTTGGGTATTCCAAGGATTCAACACAACACTTGTGTTGTACGTCGTTTTTATTTTTATTTTTACTCGAAAAACATTAATTGGTATTATTTTGAGAAACAAACCTAAAAATATGATTATAGTTATTAAGTTTTTATTTTGTTAATTTCTTTAAGGTCCTCCCCTTTGCCCATTGTATCTATACTTATTTGTAATTTCTAGGTTTCCATTATTCATCATTTTGTTTTTTATTAGGGACTGTTCATAAAATACGTTACGCTAAAATTAGCTTTTTTTGACCCCTCCCCTGTATGCGAACGTATTTTGTGAACGACCCTCAAAAAACTTAGTTATGTTTCGAGTTCAAATAGCTAAGCGTATATAAGTAGTCAAATGTCCTTACTTAGCGAACCTTAGGCAGTATTAGTAGATCTAATTAAGTATAGCGGACTATGATAGATAAATAAGGATTAAATAAGTAAATTAAAGTTGCAAATTGCAGATTTTCCCCTTAATCTGCTTTATCCATTTCCGCAAAATGTGTCACCTTCTGCTGCAACATCTATGAAAGCTTTTTAAACATCTGCCAGTCATTATTAGGCTTATCCTCTAAAGGACAGATCCTTTTAACGTCGTATTTACGATATTCTTCAGTAAATTATTTAAATGATCGAAAATGTTAAAACATAGTCAGAAACAATATACATTATGCAAATGAAGAAGTGGAGCCTCCTCTTAAGAGGTCTTCCAATATGTACATCAAAGTTTATTGTGAATTATGTGGGGTAAGTGAGTACCCTTTTAAGACAAATGTCTGTAATCAAAGAGCGTTGGATATTAAATGATAATAAGACGGCCAGGACGCTCCTGCTTAGGCCGTTTTCTGACTTGTCGGTGTAGCAGCGGTGCGGTACCGAAGTGGTTGGTACCGAAACGATTCCGCGTTGCTTGCATTTACACATCTATCGGTATGTTTTCGGCATAAAACGGAGCAGAACCGCTTGTACCGTCACAAGAAGATGTCGTCCTCCTTGAGTGATGAAGATATTGTATGATGTCTCATGCAGTAATCCCGAGCGGCTACTGGACGTTTCTACCGCGATGCAGTATACCGAACCGATATCACTCCTCTACCGCACGTGCCGCACAAGTCAGGAAGACCGTATTGAAATATAGGTGCTCAGTAAGCATTCGGTACCGCGTATACCGAGCATACCGATACCGCACCGCTGCTACACCGACAAGTCAGAAAGCGGCCTTAGGAAACGCGACTTCCAAGTGATGCCCGTCTTTGAAATGGTATAGAGGGGGATACTGAAGAATGGAGACGGGCATAATGGGGGTGATTTTAAACTTTTAGCTTCCTAATCCTACCGGTTGTTGGTCATATATAAATTGAATTTGCTTCTACTATGGAACGTAACTCTTCTTAATTTAAATTTTACTTAATTTCTTACTAAACGTCATTTATTTGGACCGAAGGGCTATTTAAAAAAAAAATCCATTAGGTAACGATTTCCTTAATAGTATATACCATATATGTGGACATATTGGTAACATAATCTAATTGAATATTCAACTTACGATTACGATTACGATTGCATCAGTTAGAAATCATTTTCTGTGTAGGTACGACTCTCGGGCTGTTTCAATTAATTTTTCGCGTCGCATGTGTAACGAGGTGGAAGGCCCGACGGGATTTCTGCAAGAGCGTCTATTACTTTGCGCAACAATTAAAATTTTTGCACGCTTCGTAAAGATAACGGTTCCGATGGTAAAAAGACTTCTGGTTTCTCATGCACTCACTGCATAGGTAGATGTACATACATAATATAATATGCTCCGAAGGAAAATGAATATTGTCAGAAAATTATTAAACTCTTTACGACCACGGAGGCACATCCCATAGTTTTAATTTGCGGTCGTAATCTTCGTGTCATTGTTTCACGACGACCTGGTCTATTGTCTGTTGCCTTTTTCTTTTTTTTTTTTTTATTTCAGGAAGAAAAAAGGAAAAGTTTAACGTTAATGAAAATCTTGAGTATCTACCTACAAAGTTAAAATTACCAGATGTGGGAAAATGAAATGTTTCAAAACTGGGTGTAATTAAGAAATTAGTTTTGTCTTTCCGGAATTCCCAAACAAAATATTAGAATAATGGAAATTTTTGGGATCTGTAATAGATTAATTAAGAAAAAATGTTAGAAATAAAAAGATACTGTGGGAAGTAGGAGAACATAGGGAGTGGGACATAATGGGAATGATGGAGATACTAAAGATATAAGACAAATTAGAAGCTTAACAAGAACTAAAGGAAAACTTATTCCTCCTCCATGAAAATTGCTAAATCTAATTTTCATTCCTTATTCCTCCCATCCCTAAGCTGCACTCTACAAAATTACCTTTTTTGCAATTCTTTGGTTTTTGCAATTAAGATGAAACGGTGGATGGATTTTGAAAATAACCTCATAGATAAACGGGAAGTACGTCACGGGAGATATGTAGGAACGTTATTTATGAACTTAAAAAAGTAATTAGGCACCAAGTCGTAAAACAAAAAATAACTTAACGGTCGTGAAGACATGAAATTTAATTACTGAGTAGGTACTAAGTTATAAAAAAGAAACCCATTCAAAAGGTTACATGGTCTTTAAGTGTCCACCAAATAAAAAGTTGCTGTAATACAAGTTTTCGAGTACCTATAGGTGCGTATACGTATAATAAAAGTTTTCCGGAATAGTACTTCAATTACCACGAAATGCATTCATATTATACATGCTGTCAACCACGTGCCCCAGAGGTACAAATACCTTCAGCCATCTTAAAAGTTTATAATAAATGCAATTTAAAGTTTCTGAGGGAGTATTAGTTTTTGATCAAAATACTTTAAGAGTTTGGTTAGTTTAGGAAAGTTTTTAGACAAGCAGAAGACATTGACAGCTGACTTTAGAAAAATCTTAACAGAGGACAATAACCTCTTGCCCTTGCACGTTTAAAGCATACTTCGTGGGTACATCTTTACTTAAAATACTTATATCTAATATATGGAAAAAAAAACATAAACCTGCTACTATCAAAACTGTATACAGATGTATGTATATTGGTTTTTTTCAGTTCGCGGAATGTCATTCATAAAATCCCAAAACGGTGTGATCATAAAAAGATTGTAATTAAATCTAGCTATAACCAGCATCTAATTTATCAAGCGGCTTCTTCGCGACTGGAAGTTTTGCTAATGAGATTGTTTTTGGAATAAATAATTGCAGAACACACGAAATCTTTGATTTACTGTGGAGTTCCAATTTGTCTTCCAAGTTGGCTTGTATTTCTAAGTTTACACAAAATTAATTTTAACTGTAAAGATAATGGTAGAATAAATGATGGTAATTTTTAATAGCTGATGCTAGAATTACACGTTTTGATTAGATACATAATTTTAAATCCGAAAAAAGCATCAATTCAACTGATGGTAGGTAATAAGCGTTTATCTGTAGGTACATTGTAGCCATCTACATTTATTATAGATACTATTCATTCTAGGAAATGGAAATTCAGATAATAATGAAATTATAAGCAACTTAGATTCAGTAGAATACAGAATAATAAGTAACAATAATAATTTCACAATTTTAATGTTATTTATCCGATTGAAAGCCAAGATATTTATAATTATACAATATTATAGTCCATGATTTCCTTTTTGTTGCGTTGTAACAACTTTCATGGAGGAGGAGTACGGATCTAATGAGTATAGATATATACTAATACTGCGAGGAACAAAATTAAAAATAGTTATGATTTGAAAAATTCTTTCAACATTTGAGATCTGGATAACTGGAAAATGGAAAATAAATAAGGACGCAGAGAATGCAATGCAATATCTACGTTCGAAGAAAACAAAAAATGGAGAACGTTAATAGGAATAAAAAAAAAGTAAAAAAGGGGGAGATTTAACAACTGTGGCAATATTTTTGTAAAGAATCTAATGAGGAGAAAGATTGGTGAACCTCAGTAGGAAAATTGTACCCTAGACTCTGAATAGTGGGTGCAACTCTTCTGAAGAGTGAGTTTAACTTAAGACGCTGTCTTCTGCTCCCATTTTATGCCATACTTTTGTTAAAGCCTTTGCCCGACTTTTTGAATTCAATAAAGTGTTTGGTGTTTATCTAGATTTTACTACTGTTGCATCACAATATTAAATATACTCTGAATTTTGAAGTTTGTAATATATAGAGAAAGAATGTATAAACTACAAACAAACATAGAACTGATGACAAGATTTTGAGTTTATTAGTTTTCATCATTTTCACAAACTTAAATTAATGTTAGACTCATAAGAGCATAAGATAAAACGTGAATAATTTATATTTCAAATTTTTGATTAAAGGGTTCCAGTTTTATTTCAATTTGGTAGCAACTTTACACTAAAGCCCAAAACTTCACAAGAAATTATTGACGAACTTCAGTTATTACTTTACTGTCAGTTTTATAAGTTGAACTTTGAGTTTTAGAGTTGTATTAAGTTCAGTGCTTCATGACTACTCGATGTTATTTATATTTATTTCATGGATACATGAAAAATATTCCAGAAGATCCATTTTACATTTCAAATTTCTAGTTTTGTGCTAAACTACTAAAATCGAAAACCCCATAAAAAGACGCCGACGAATATCAGTAAAGGACCGAGTCTTCTATGAAATATTTTAGATTTTAGTACATTTAATTTCCTTTTTGACGTAGAGGTTCGAATTTTATATTAATTTCGTGTCAAAAAATACCAAATCCTACAATTTTCTATAAAGATGCCGAAGAATCCTTGGATGGAGAGTGGTATCCGATGCTTCGCCTTGGCTGTCATCCTGAGGGAGCGTAACGAGGCCGTTAGTATCCTTCGTTGCGGTTGAGTTGAGACTGAGTCTTACTGTCACCTATAGATGTGATATCTGGGATTTCAGTGTTTTATTTTTAGTTAGTTTTGCATAATTTTGATTTGACTTCTTCTGTATTTATTAAACACATTTTATAATATCTATAACTTTATAACAATCACCCTGCGGTTTCAACATCATCCCATCGTCGAAGTCTCTCCGTCCAAAGGCAGCACTAAAATTCCATCAGCAGCATCTTTCGTCGACTGCATGCTGCTCAGTACGACACTGTTTCTCTAACCCCACCTCTAACACCGCTTAAGTCTACTACTAGGATCGCCATCCATGACGAAAGCACTTACTGCTTTAGCGATGTAAGCCGTTGTCTCTTTAGTTGCCGCGAACCAATTGGAGGAGGCTCTTCGTCGACCGTGGTCGATGGTAAAAAAAAAACAAAAAACTTCGTTCGCGTTCTGTGAGAGTGTTTCTGCTGCTCCTATCAGGATTTTATCGATAGATCGAGCTCCAAAAAGTGTCTCAACAATTCTTACTGGGTCTGAATGCCACCTAGATAAATACAGGTGAGAACACTTCTTCAGTTAGCTTTCTCATCTTCTCGTTAAACTTAATACTCGTAATAATGGTTGTTGAATTGCACCGTCCGCTCGTCGGGAATACAGAAACGAGGTTAGAGAGGCTGAAAATAACAAACATAGTAGTAGATGGTGTTAAGTAACTGGATCGAGGCGCTGAAATCTTCAACTGAATCCATTGTATCTTTAAGTTATGTGTGGATGTTTCGGTAATTGAATTAGAAGGGCTTAAAAGTTTTGGGTTATGGAGGCAGCGAAAGTGGAGGTGTTAGAGAATCTAGTGAGTGGTTGCTCCAAATATGGACACTCACTTTATACCTAACCATTGTTGAGGAGGCAGATATTTGATCAAGAGTTAATTCTTAATGACTGATTGATTTATTAAATATAATCAGGGTTCATAGTTAAAAACTTTATTTAGTTAGCTACTTAATGCATTGGATTTTGGGGAAGACCCTTCAAAACTGCTTTGACACACCATAATCTTACGAGGTTAGCAATAACAATTTTTATTGCTAAACTTTTAGGACCAGTTGTTTGATGAAATGATTAAAAATCATTTTATTTATTGGCTTTCCATTGTGTTACGTGTGATATACCTGTATTAATTATAATCAATTTTTGGAAGTAGGTACTTAAATAAGTTTTGGAATATTTAACACAGAATGTTGAAACTTTCAATAATATGGTCTGCTCTCAATAAATTTTCAGTTTAATAATTTAAATTAAATAATTACTTTTATATCAGAATGACTTGGAATGTTTTTAATAAATATTGCATTCGAAAGTTTTGAATCTCAACTATGGTAAGGTATAAATCCTGCTAATTATCTCTTACCAGCTATGCCCGCGACTTCGTCCGCGTGGAATAGTGACTTTCGGCAGCATTTAAAATTTTTTTCTTCTATATTTTTATTTTCTAGGCCGTAAGCCTTTTTGCCGACGTCATTACACAAAAACTTTCATTCCTTATTTTTGCCCCATTTAGGGTAAATTTTTTACAAACTTTAAATGTCGTATTTATATATAATCAAAAGACTAAAAAATAAGTTTCCAGCCTCTAGCTTTATATCTACTTATCTATCTCTGTACCAAATTCTCATCCAAATTGGTTCAGTAGTTTGGGCGTGATTGCGTAACACACAGACAGACAGAGTTACTTTCGCATTTATACTATTATAGATTAATTATAGTTTAAAATAGTTTATATAGCTTAGTATTCAACTACTTTTATTGATCCAAATAAACAAAACCTCTTTAACTTTTTACACTTAATATTTTAATTTTCTGGGCTGTAAGCTTTTTGGACGACGTCATTACACAAAAACTTTCATCGGCTAATTTTATTCCCTTTAGGGTAAATTTTTAACAAGCATTGAATGTCGTATTTATTTATATCTAATCAAAAGCCTAAAAAATCATTAAAAATTACGGAAATTCCACACAAACTTTCCTATTTCCAACCCCTTACAACCCCTTTTTCGCATTAAAAAGTAGCTTATGTCCTTTCTCAGGCTCTAGAGTATCTCTGTACCAAATTTCATTTAAATCGGTTCAGTATTTTAGTCGAGATTGTGTAGCATACAGACAGAGTTACTTTCGCATTTATAATATTCCGCCTATTCATTTTCATCGATTTTCCCATGGGAATAAGATATTTTCCCGCAGTAAAGCGTAGCCTATGTGTTAATCCAGGGTGTCAGCTAACTCCATACCAAATTTTATTAAAATCGCTCCAGCCGTTTAGACGTGAAGAAATAACAAACATACACACTCACACACTCACAAACTTACGCCTTTATAATATTAGTGTGATGAGAATTTAAAAAAGATGTGGGTCAATTAGTTATTAGAGATACATATTTGCACAGAAATGAATTTATAAGAAGTTTTGATAATTTGGGAATAGTTGTCTTTATATTAACTGTTGATTATTACCTAAACAGTTATGCAAAATGGGGTGGAATAAGAATGAAACATTCAGAATTTTTTTTATTGACATAAATATGTAGAAATGTAACAGTTCCTCGAATAAATATGTGATATGGCGTTTGTTATAATTAATTGTTGTAGTTTTTTAGAACATACTTACTTATGTATGTTCTTCAGGAAATACAGGTGATGTTGTTTCTATAAATAAAAACGTTTTACGAAATTTTAAATGTCAGTCAAACAAATGACGTAATAAAGTATTCGTTAAAATTATTCTGAAATATTAATGGAGGTTAAACGGTTTGTTTGAAATGTTATTAGCAACCTTAAGAACGTATGTCGATACTGTACACAAATGGAGAAATAATTACTGTAATTAACTAATATTGTATACAATTTTGATTATAATAACATGCTACCTTTTAGTTTGACTAATAAATTTTAATTATCTACTTACAGTAAACGTAATTTAGAGATATTTTTGAAGGTATTTGGGCCTTTCTGATGAGATCAGAAGCTCCATAATTTTTCTTACATTTCAATCTTTTGTTGCTTCTCTTTGCTACAGTTGTTTCAGTCGAAACTCGTTTAATTTAGCAAAGAAAAATTTTAAACATATCAGTCGATCTGTCACACTCTTTTGGTATGCCACTTGATCATATTAAGATAGGAGTAAACGATGGAATAAGAATGTGAGATTGAGCTCCTTTCGGTGGATCTTTTTGACAGGATCAATTTTTCTGACCGAACGCACTTCCTTCTTTCAATGGCATTTCTAGCAGGACAATTGTCAGGATTTTCTATTGATCTTAATAATACTTAAGAAACAAGAACAAGTGCCTTTAAATTTTCTTCATTTCTGTTAGTTGTATTTTTTGACCACTTCCTTCTACATATTTATTTTAATATTGATAAAGAAAGAAGAGTATAAAATAAAAAAGTAAGAAGGTGAAGCAGACAAATGTGGTAAAAGGTTGTTTTAGTTCAGTTTCAAAATTTATGGCTCCTATAAGGATCCAGATGGATTGGTAACAGGGTGGTAGTTAATTTCCGACCAGTTTTATGTAAGTTATAAACCTAAGTATGTGAAAGAGAAAAATTGGTAAATAATTATTGGGGTTTACGACTAGCTAATTATATTACGTGTTAAAATTTGATTGTAATCAGGAGCAGCTGTGCCTTCGGTACCTAAAGTTATAAAACTAATTGTAAGTTATAAACTAGCAGTTTCAATTATCAATAATTTGCTACGTACTTTAAATTCTATCTACATTGACGATTTTGCAAATCTGAATTGTCTGCCATGACCTCAAATGGATGGATTACTGGCAGGTTTCCACGAGATCCTTTATTTTCAAGAATTCTTGTCTCTTGATTCAACAGAAGAATAAGAGCAGAGTAGAAGATTAGATCAAGAATTTCTTAACAGAATCTTTCTAGGTATAAGTGTATTTCAGTAAAAGTCTAAATTAAAAGTGGTGGTATGTATGTTTCCCTTTACATCAGCTACTCCAATGCTTAATGCAATTATTTAACAATCTCTGCCCTCAAAACCGCCTAGGCGGAATCATAAATAGCCAATTATTATTTATAATGGGTGCCGCATATATTTTATGTATAAATGTTTATGGAACAACAACTACGATACAACAACTATTGCAAAATGAGTCATAAGGCTTTTTTTTATTAATTATTAATTAATTAGTAACCTATAATGAACTAATTAAGCTGAAAATTTAGTTGTTTAATTCCGATTAAATCTCTAAACTGGCCATTGCATTCTCATTGTCGAGTAACAGTATGTTTTAATAATAATTTTCATGTGCACTGTCGTATTTTTAGACACATTGAGCCTTGAATGTTACTGTCGTTTTCATTATCTACCTGAACAGAAAGTAGCATTCAAGGTTTTCGTTTCCATAGGTATCTCTCTCTACATATACGTATAGGGGGGTATATACATACATACAAAGACTGTTAGCAGTCCACATTTTCAACAAAAAACACGTTCGAATGTTCATGTAAATTAATGTGTGTCTGCATGTTTTGGACTAATGTTACTATCGGTCTGAATTTAAATAAGTAGGTAGGTAAGCTAAAAAAAAAAAAAAAAATAAAGTAAAATTGAAAACCGCAAAAGTTGGTCGTCAGAAGTTCCGTCAGAGTCAGTTGGAATGTTTTCCATAAAACCGTATTCAATTGAGGACTTCTTTGTATCGTACATTAACAAGAATCTAATGACAGTTAAAATTCCTCTAATTCCTTTTAGAACTTTATTTATTTGCAATAGATCATCCAATTTATCAACATCAATGTTAAAGAAGATTACCTTAGGAGGTTTCTTTTTTTAAATTAGTTTTTGTGTTCTTTTACTCTGCTTGCAAAATATTTGCTTACTTGACCTACATAACACTATTTTCATTCTTCTTTGTAGATTTGATGATGATTTTGTAAAAATTGGGCCAATGAAGTCTTTATACGTAAAATGTAACTGCATAATAAAAAATAAAATACAAAGTTGGGTTGTAATCAATAGTTTTTGTTTGTTTCACGAAATTATTTGACCACAGTGTGGCTTCTTCAGGTGGAGAAGTTTACTAAACGTAAACTCATTTTAGAAGCCTTATAGGTAAATAAATGAATTAAAAAAGTGGGTTTAATTTTAAATGAAAATAACTTTTTTGTTTACAATTAATTTATTCTTAATTAAAATTGTTTTATTCTAATATTATAGAGCGTGTTTTTTTTAATGGCCTTTGTTGTCTAGTTTGAGCCCTAAATAAATTTTTAGTTTTACTGCACTGTAACCAATTTTTCGTTATGCAGAAATATTTGGAATGACATTAAAATTGAATTACCCGACACATTATTACTTCCATCCTTTCTTTTTCCATGTGATATTTAATTTCTCTGCATGAAGAAGCCACGATGTGTTGTAAATATTTACGAAATTGGGTTGTGGTTTATTTTAATATTTTAAGTTTAGTACCCCAAGCAATTATCAATTATAATTTAAATTTGTATTAGCCCTCTACTATCTACTTGATTGTGTAAATTTTTTTTCCCGCTAAATCATATATAACTATAATTAACGGTCAGGTATCTCATTTGTTTACAATTAATTTATTTTTAATTAAAATTGCCTTATTCTAATATAATGGAGCATGCTTTTTTTAAATAGCTTTTGTGTCTAGTTTGTCTATTGTAAGAGCATTTCGTCAAAATACTTTCCTTTCTGTATAAGAGAAAATAAGAAAGCAGTTTTCCCATGTTATTTAATTACCATTTTTATTAATAAATTGGCTCTTTTATTCTAAAATTAACTACTTATTCATTACAATACTCATTTATAGAGTTCCTTAAAGTACGAATGTGTAAATAAGTTATCTTTAATATACTTTACAAAATGAATTTCTTTTTTTTTTATAAATTCTACTTTTATACATACTTTAAATCTTCTACAGGTCACAGTCAAAATTTTAATAAGCCCAATCTAACTTTTACTAAATAAAGAACCCTTGCAAATATTCCTTTTGTATGATGGGGGCAAATTAAAGTAGGTGTCAAAAATTAAACCGAACGACTCTATTTAACATCCCCATAAATATTTTATAATCGTAAATAAGGTTATTCATCCCCTGGAGCAAACTTTTCCTGTTATTTTTATTAGGCAGTAAAAGTAAAGTAATTGAAGTTTTGAGCAGTACGTAATTGAGCACGTGTATCTTTATAATGTCATAAAATAAGAAGTAAATGTTTGGTAGGTAGAAGACAGTTGTCAAACGTATTGTAATTGGCACGGATCACGGAAGTTGAATTCCTCTTTAATTAATTCGCTTGGCTCCATTGTTCGTTTGAGGACGGTAATTTCTCAATGTTGTCAAGACTGCATGTAGATATTAAACCGTGCCATACAACTTGCAATAGCGCGGCATAATTTTATGTCAGTTTCGTCGTATCGCTTCATCATATTTTATGGTGGAATTAATGGGGATTCTCCATAGGAGTCGCGCGTTCTTACCATCGGTAACTAACTCGCTGATCTTGTTACGGAACACCAACCGCAATAAACACGAACTGGACCTGCACTCTGATAAATCTTCACTGATATATTTATATATGACCTCCAAACGTGGGCGTCTTGGGCGCTTTTGAAAACTGGAGCAATTTATCTGGCCGTTCTGTTACACCCAAATTGCACCCTTATCAAACCGCACTATCCACACAAATTACTCGATAAACCATAATTACCAACTCAGCTTTAAATTCCGCTACACAATTTACTATAATAGATCTACTTTAATGGTCGCCTGCAAACCAGGCTACGAATTAATTATTATATAAAAATAAATATTCATCCCCCAAAGGTAACTCTCTTAGGCTTCATTCTAACAAGAAATAGACGTCAAAAATAAAATCTGGCAATTATCTCTTATTTTTTATGATGTCTTTTAGTAAATTACATTCATTTTCTTTATACAAGTTCCTTCCCAAAAGGCTTAGTACCGTTTCAGGTCACATTCCCTGCACGGTTTACCCTATCGTTAATATAAAAAAATTATAATCGTTTTTGATAAAGTTCCAGCATTATTAAAATGTACTTATAGGTAGGTACATAGTACATATAGTTGACTTTTCATCGTTCATTGAATTTGTAACAAGTCGCCACGGTTGCTGGCTGGTGAGTGTCCAGTTGTTAATGCAAATTGATTTTCGCTAGCGGACAATGTTTGTTTATCTCGAAGTGCGACTACAGTTATATAACTGAAAGATGGATTGAAGATGTAATAATTTTTGCCTTTCTCTTTTTGCAGGTACGTTACCGACCTCCTGACAGGGATAAATAAAGACTGACAGCTATTCGTGTGTCACTTACGAAGATGTAGCATTATGTAATGAAGAAACAAGGTAAGAGTCGAGAGGCAAACAAAACAGAACAGAAAATAATGTTGGATGTTATACCCATGTACATAAAGTATTTTGGGTGTTTCTGAGTAGGTACTCAATGGTAGTAACTGATGGTAAAGTGTTTGTCGAAAAATCAATTAAGGTATCATTAAAAATTTGGATGAAAATCATTTCTAAAGATATCTGATTGAGGTCATCCCCTGTCCCTTTCTATTCCTGTTTCCACTTCCAAAACGTTCCTAGGTGGCTCCTTATTTATCTTGATACGTCATTTCCTATCATTGTATCTTTTTCTAAGCACCTTCTGTTGTTCATTTTTTTTGACAACATCTTCATTTTTAAAGGAACCTGATTTACGCAATCTCCTCATCCTTTCTACTCCTGTTTCCACTTCTAATATACTCGTACTCCTAAGTGGTTCCTCATTTATCAAGGAATGTCCTTCCATTACATTACTCAATTTCCATGCATCTTCTATTCTTCTAATTCTTCCAATATATCTACAGTTCTAGATAATTCTGATTTAGATTTTATTCTGATACTTTCTACTCATGTATCCACTTCCATAACGTTCAAAAGTGACTTCCCATTTATCAAAGAGTATACTTCCATTCCATCCATTATTTTCCAAAAACCTTGTTCTCTTCTACTTATTTCGCTACACCCTCATTTCTAAAAAAATCAGATTTAGGTCTTCTCTTCATCCTTTTTATTACTGTATCCACTTCCAAAACTTTCTTAAGTGGCCCCTCATTTTTTAAGAGGTGTCCTTCCATTCCACCACATCCTTTCGCAATCACTATATTTTTAGACTTCATGTACTATGTATATCCTCATTTCTAAAGGGATCTTATTGAGGCCATTCCCTTCCCCTTTCTATTCCTGTTTCGACTTCCTTGGTGGCTCCTTATTTATCTTGATACGTCATTTCCTATCATTGTATCTTTTTCTAAGCACCTTCTATTGTTCATTTTTTGGACAACATCCTCATTTTTAAAGGAAACTGATTTAGGCCGTCTCCTCATCCTTTCTACTTCTATTTCCACTTCTAATATGTTCCCAAATGGTTCCTCATTTATCAAGAAATGCCCAAGCATCTTCTATCCTTCTAATTCTTCCAATACATCTACATTTCTTGATAATTCTGATTTAGATTTCTTCCCAAAACTTTCTACTCCTGTATCTCCTTCCATAACGTTCCGAAGTGACTTCCCATTTATCAAAGAGTATCCTTCCACTCCATCCACTCCTTTCCAAAAACTTTGTATTGTTCTACTTATTCCACTACACCCTCATTTCTAAAAATTTGGATTTAGGTCTTCTTCATTTTATTCCTGTATCCACTTCCAAAAATTTATTAGGTGGCCCTTCATTTATTAAGGGGTGTCCTTATATTCCACTACATCCTTTCCCAATCATTTTCTATTCATCATATTTTAAAGAAATTTGACCTAAATAATTCTCTGCGCTTTTCAACTCCCATTTCCAATTGTAAAATGTTTCTTCATTTATCAGAGGTAATCTTACCATTTCTTCTACTCTTCAATTTTCTTCTGGTAGATACATCTTCATTTCTAAAGGAATCGGATCCAGGTCCTTCTATGTTCCTTTTTACATGGTCAACAATTTTGTTTTGTAGATTTTTGTGTTTGAGAAGACGTTTATAATTGAGAGTTTCGTTTGACCCGCATACTATGCACCTATATCACTTTACGTTCAGAAGTTCAGCTTCTCCGGCCTTTTAAATTTTTATTTTCACTTTCACTTCTTACTGCTACAAGAAGTGATTTATGTATGTAGGTAAGTACGAGTATTAAAAAACCGTTGGTTTGGTATTTTTGGGTAACCGGTGTAAAAATTAAACGAATGACGTTGCAGTAATCAAGTTATGAACCAGAAGAATGAACTGCTGCTACTTACCTACTATACTTTGTAGCAGAGAGCAGAGTTAGTAAGTACTACATTGTAAACTTAAATGGTTTGTATTACGGTAAAAACTCTGACCTTGACGTTCATCTTGCCATTCTGAAAATGATTTGGGCACTTATAACGGTTTTCGGAATTGAATAATAATAACAACATTCACACAAAGCCAATTCGTAACAATGGACGAGCGAGGCGGATAGACGATGCTGGGTCTGGTGCCCCATATTCAACTATTCTATTCTGTCTTCTCTCGAACATTCTCGCGGTGTGTTTTCATGGTACTGAATCTAGAACGGAAATACTCCGGTCGGCCGCTTTTGATCACTTGATGATGGATCACAAACCTGAACAAACGACAACAGGTGGATATACATCTACTAAAGCGTTTAAGAGTTTTTGTGTTTTAGTATCTATTAGCCAAAATGAAGGTTTTCTTTTCGATAACGTTCTACTTGTTTAATTGAGGAAAGGCAAATAATAAGTCAACACTTGAAAGTAAATTATTTGCACATCCTCTAGTAAAGAAAAATATTTCTTTTAACCAATTTACACCCATCCGTGTTTAAATTGTGTGGCAAATATTTCTTGTATTTTTAACGGATTCATGTATTCTCAACATGAGTGAGTCAAAATACAGATCCAATAGTATTTTTAACGGATATGGTACGGTTCCTTCACGGACACGTATAAATGGATCTTTATACTTCCAATATACAGAATGTGTACGGGTTTAGTCCGATAAAAATCAGTATTACCGACCGGCCGCTTCGGTGTTCTAAATTCTCCGTTAACGGACAGTCGAATGCGGATGTCCTTATCAGTTCCCTTTTGCAACCGCGCAAAAACGTCTAATTGAAGGCCTCTCTGTGTGCAATTTTCTCAACAATGGTGTGGAGGAGCACGGAACCCAATGTGAATGTAACTAAGTACAGCAGCAAGAGCACGGGACTATTATCATTTTTGATCTTATACACAAGTTAGAGAGAAGGCATACCGGCGAGTAACAGTACCAGTCATTCAGGCCCGTACCTTTTTAAATTCTTATGAGTACGTATACATGTTAACACACCTATATGTATATTTATTTATCTACAGGTATCGAACAGTGACGGAGACGGAGAATTTTAACGAAAAACTACTTGAATGTACACTGTAATTGTAATTAAGTAACAATTAAAAACCAAATCACAGGTAAATTGACTTATACTAAAAATGTACATGACATCTTGGATATGTTCCTCCACTTCTTACCATCTTGAGCTACTCCTCCTATTATCTGAAAACTGGAATATCTCACATCCCATCTGGGAGGAACAATTTGATAGATGTCTTGTCTTGCTTTGTCACCTATTACACTTGCTTCTATTTCTAAAATGTTTATAAGCAGCCCTTTATCTGTTACAGTTTATCTTATTGTCTCATCAACTCCTTTCATAGTACCTTCTATTCTTCTACTTTTTCCAAATCCTCCCCATTTCTAAGATAATCATATTTAGGTATTCCTTTACTTCTTCTACTCTTGGTTCTACTTCTAAGCAGCTCTTCGTGTATGTGAAGGTGTCCTACCATTTCGTCACTCTTTTTCCTTGCACCTTATATACTTCATCCACTTTTTCCAAGCCATTCTCATTTCTAAAAGAATTTTATTATTGTATTTCCCTACGCTCTTCTAATTCTGTTTTCACTTCTAAAATGTTTCTAATTAGTTTTTTATTTATAAGAAAGCGTCCTTTCATGGCATCGCTCTTTTTCAAAGCATGGTCTGCTCTTTCTGTTCCATTAAACCCTCAGTTTTAGAACAATCTCACTTAAATCTTCAGAACCCCTGCCTACTCCTGTTTCCACTTTTAATATGTTAGTTCTTCATTTATCAGAAAATGTCTTTTCATTCTAATATCCCTTCTTCTGCAATTTCTAAAACACCCTTTCGAGAGCAATCTCATGTACCTAGGTCTTCCTCTTTACCATTCAGCTCTTGTTTCTATTTCTGAAATATTTGTTAGTGGCTCTTCACTTACCAGAAGGTACTCTTACGTCCTTATACCCCTTTTTATAGCATACATCCTCTGATTTACCATCCCTTTATCCCTTTTCACATCCCATTTAGGTAATTGTCTTAATTTTTCCAAAAGTATTCTCTTTTATTCTTCTCAATAGCCCTTTATGTATCAGAAGATGTCTTATAGTCCAATCATTCCTTCTGCTAGAAACCTCTACTTCTTTTAAGACATCCTCATAATTAACTCTTTATTTCTGGACATTTTCTATTACATTCCATTTTCCATTCATTCTGAAGTGCTTACCTACAGAATAAAAT
Source organism: Agrilus mali (assembly GCA_029378335.1). Lineage (NCBI taxonomy): Eukaryota > Metazoa > Arthropoda > Insecta > Coleoptera > Buprestidae > Agrilus > Agrilus mali. Next base: position 6,980,125 of record CM055663.1, on the reverse strand, counting down.
TGAATTAGAAAAATTGTTTGTGTCCATTTTACATATTCGCACCAGTCAAAGTTTGTTTAATCACCTTTAGGGGTTCTAGTAGTTTATAACCTGTTTCCAAGGACATTACCAAACCGGAAATTAAAAAAAACGGAACTTGTACAAGAACAATGAAAATTTTGGCTTCTTCTATGACGAGCATACTGATATAGATAAATATCTTGTTATAGGAGTATTTCTCGGTGTGTGATTGTAGATAGAATTTTAAAACTACTTTTAAATGCATTACATTTATGCATTTTTGTACTTGTGTTTCTGTTTTCTGAAGTGCAGTTTCATATTATGCATTGCGTTGTTGTAATTTAGTTGTGTTGTATTCAGCCCGTGTTGCAGAAACAAACAGCAGCAGCAACAACAAAAAAACAAAATATAAAAAGTTTGCAATGGCATAAAAGTTGACCCACTTGTTCACATAAACGGCAAGACAATAATAATGTAACACCGCCGTTTTGTTTACCAAGTTAAACGCAAGTCTTGTCTCTTTTGCGTTACCTACATCAGTATTCAAAAGCCACCAAGTTCTCCATATTTTATGAACCGTTTTAACAACTCATCCAAATTACGTCGGACGCGTTATCTCACACCAGACTAGACTGGAAGAACCCAAAATGACATGGTCTTTTGACATAGAGACTCTTGAGCTAAATAAGCTATATTTTTCAAGGAATTAATAGCGAAAGCGATTGTATTTATATGAATTTGAAGATTTTGGGGTCTTAAGTCGTAGATGTGCCTTCTCGGGGTTTCGTTATATCTTGATGCTTTACATTGCGCTTTTTACATGTCAGTCGAGAAGCTAACGTAATATGTCGCTTTTAAAAGACAGAATGCACTTTATGAAAATAATCTTCACTCTAAAGGAAATTTATCCTGGTGAGGCGATTAACTTGTTTTATAGTAAATCTAACTTTGAATCAATGAAAAATTCACAACTTAATCAAAAAATAAAAATAAAATTGCTAGGTACCTACCTGTATCTGTTCCAAAATTAATGATTACAATAAACAAATATATAAAACAAAGAGAACGTTAACTGTTGTGGTAATTGGCATTGCGATTGAAGAATAATGCTGAAAATGTTAACAAGTTCCTCAAATCTTCGTAGGTAAAGTACAACTCTTTTGTAATAGTTATACAACAAACCGTTAGGAAACCGTTATTTTCACGAATTCGTTAAAAACAGTGAAAAAATTAAACAGGAATGCCAAAATTGCGTTACTCCTCATAATTACGTTTATGTACGTGACAATTTTATTATATGAAACTAACAGTCGAAATTGTTAAACAAAACTGCAGATTATTATTATTTATGTAAACTTACTAAAATATTTTTCAAATTGAAACTACTATATTGAAATTGTCCTTATTCTATGTAGGTACCAAAGGCACTAAAGTTGTCTTTCCATTGCAAGAACATTTTTTTTAGAATGAGTACCTAATTTAGCCTAGAGAATTTGGCGTATATACTACATGTCGTTCTAAAGACGTTCGCCTTCAAAATCGACATCACTATTTTACTAAAATCAAAGATACTAAAGTTGTCTTTACACTGCAAGCATTATGTTTTTAGAATGCGTAATCAAATCTCATTGAGTTGACATATTTAATATAGCACAAGCTGTTCTAAATATATTCGGCTCCAAATCGACCATCATTGTTATTGGTAGAGGCATCCTTGTTTAGAAAGTTATTTTCGCACTGCAAGCTTTATGTTTTTAGAATGTGCAATCTAACCTGTTAAATTAGTAATGTGCATTGTAATACATGCCGTTCTAAAGATATTGATTCTAAAAATCGATTATCACTGTTTATTGCTTGGAGCATCCTTTCTTAGATCAAAGATATTGAAGCTATCGTCAGACTGTTATCACTATGCTTTTAGAATGCATAAACTAACCTAACTATTTTAACATAGTTATGTTGTGCACTCCACTTCAGTACTTTTCAATATCAGTAGTTAGTCATGGTAGATGTACGTAACTTTATTCTTACGATCACTCCAATGATACTAAAGTTGCCTTTTAGTTGCAAGCTTTATGGTTTTAGAATGTGTAATCTAACCTTTATAATTAGACATATGCATTGTAGTACATGCCGTTCTAGACACTCATTTTCAAAATCGATTATCACTGCCATTGCATGAGGTATCTTTGCTTACAATTAGATCGAAAACATTAAAGCTATCGTCGCGCTTGAGGCACTATGTTTTTAGAATGTATAACCTAACGTAACTAATTTAGCATAGTTATGTAGTCCACTCCGTTCCAAATATATTATTTTTCAGTATCAGTCTTTACAGTAAATGGTATCAAAATTGTACTTTCGTTGCAAGCACTGTGTTTTTAAAATGTGCAGTTATTCTTAGAATATTTAACATGCCGTTCTAAAGACATTCGTCTCCAAATCGTCCATAATTATTATTGTGAGAAATATCCTTGCTAACCCCAAGGATACTAAGTTGTTATAGTATTGCAGATATTATGTTTTTAGAATATATAAGGATACCTACGTGACATAAACTTTACTAACGCAATTTGACATATGCAGTACTAGCTATTCTAAAAACATTCGTTTAAAAAATTGACCAACATTGTTATTGTTAAAGACATCTTTGTTTAGACGATTATAATCGCAATAGGAAATGGCAAAGAAAAAACATTGTTGTGACTTGAACCAGTACGAATTCTTTCATGAGAAATAATTTTTATGTTTTTACGTGTAAATTAAAAATAACGATGTGTTTCGTAAATATTTGGAGGTGCAATAAAATGTGATAACCTTTCGTTAGTTGCGTAATAATTTATTGTCTACATCAAAAAAGGCAATGTGCGAGGCGTAATTTATTCAAAAAGCCATAATCCTAGAGTTATTTTGTTTAGATACCGCTTACTTTTTAAATGTCACGTTAGCATAGTCAACACAGTTTCGTTTTCGTAAACGTAGAATTTGATTTATTCGAATTGAGAAAATGTAAATATTTAATTTGATTCAATTAAAAACTACACACTTAATAACCCGCCCATTGGCTAGAAAATTAAATTATTTTCAAGAAAAATTGTCATCTATGAATCATCATTATGAGTCAAATTTAATTTAAATAATTCGTTAATAAGCACAAGTTGCTAAAATGCGGTAAATTACTATACTTATGAATGAGAAGTAGTAAGGTAGTTATTTTAATGGGCATATTCAATTAATAAGCCTCAGTGATTTTTTGATTTCGTGTAATTTTTGTTTCTCATGGTTGGCTATAGTTGATAAATTAACCACAGTGTAAACCAAGGCAAATTCGTAATTTTTAAGCACCAATGCATAAAATAACACGTTCATTCACCTCGACCTTACAACGTTTTGTTAAGGATTAAGTTAACTTTTGATGCAGAACGGTTTACCTACAAAACCTTTTTATGGGGAGTTCTTTGTCTTATTTGAATTGGCATTCGAATGTTTAAATTTATTGATTCGCAAATGATTAATTTATATTACTGTTAGTTTTATAAAGGGTATGTTATTGTCCAAATAGTTTAAATTAACTTCTATATTTTTTATTATAGTACATATTACATTATATTTGGAATTCTTTTCTCTAAAAAAAATGTAAACCAAATTTTTGCTGCTTCCCTCCTCTAATTCCGGTCTTTTAATTAGTAACAGTCAAATCTAGTGCCAAATCCTGTTAGTCAAACAAACTCACTATTGTTTGAGATTAACTGACCTACAAACATCCCCCTCAAAGTATTTATTGTGTTTCTTCCTGAATTTCTTTTAATTTCTACTTTGTAGTGCAGTTAGACAAGAAATCTTCTACATTAAGTAGCATTCGTTTGATCATCAACATTTTTCTTTATAAACACTTAATTGAAATACTATCTGCAGAAAAAATCGAAGCTGACAACTCTAGAGGTATTCACTTCAATTGTTTAACGACCTTACTTTGTATTGTATTAAGATACCAACGTATGCGTTTGTGTTTTTTCACGATGGGGTTTCTTAATTTTTAAAAGCAACTTAATTAGTCGTAAAAGCGGAGTGATGTTCTCTAGGACATAACGCAACAATTTACTGCTCTAACCGCAACGCAACGCAACGTTACGCAAAAAGAGATAAATAAATCTATTTATTGTTGTGTGATGTAACGCTTTAACGTTTGAATATATTTTCTTATCGATAAAGTAACGGCTCAGGCTATTGCTTAAGGATGCTTTGGGTATATTATGTGGATCCAGAATACGATAAATAACTCAAAGAGAAGTTATGGAAGAATGATCCTAACTTAAAAAATAAAGAAATATATATGTGGTGCTATATTACGATAAATTATTTTTCTTTTATAATTTTTATACTCAATTGAAGATAGCTAACAAATAAAATCAGACGTTCGGTAAGTAAATGTTTTAGCATAAAAAGAATTTGATGTAGTTATAAAAAAGCGACATTAAAATTGTAATACACATAAAATTTGAAATGCCATTAGATTGCTAATACTGAAGAATTCTCGATGTTTTGAGTTTCAAAATGTTTGTCCACTCCTGACTTCATAATAAACTAATACATTGTTACGGTAACAGCTCCAGAGCTCTGGCAATAATAATTGTAAAATATGTGAAGACTCTTAAACTGTTTTTAATTATTATTGTTATCGTTTTGTACCTCGCCATATGTCGTCCATAATAATTCTTCTAAGGTAGGTACAATGAATCGAACAGTTATTAATTCTAAAATGCTTGTGTTAGAATGTAAATAAATCTTGATACTGACCATTCGAGCGATAGATTTATTCAGCAACTAATAATATTAATAAGATTTATGAGGACAAAGGCGCGGCAGCAAAAACATTTTTCTTGCAAAGGTATGTAAAATGTTACGAAACCAGGAACTTGTAAGCCCACGTTGAATTTTTTTTCTTATTGTTCGAAAAACCAGTAATAATATTTTTCCTACTAGAAGAAGAAACCTAATTTAGTAATCAAAAGTGCTCAAAATGGACCCAAACGCATTTTAATCCAGTGACAACTTTTTGAGTCAAAATTCGATCCAATCATACAAAATATTTACTTGCAATATACTCTGAGGAAGGCTTGTGCTGATAGTCACACATTGATAATGTTCACACCAAGAGAATATTGTTACAAATAGTGCTGGTGTGGCGATCGATACAAAGGTACTTTTCATTCAGACAGAGCAGGGTCATAAATCATACACACGCAGTTAGTTCGATAAAAGTTTGCGAGAAGTTTCCGGAAGAATTCAAGAACATTTCACGGGAAATAAAGAGCTGATTTGTTGGGCTATGGAGAATAGTCGACTGATATTGAAAATTCTTGAGCTGTCCCTTGATCGTGTCTTGTATCAAGACGTTAGTGTGTTATGGTAAATGGAGTTATACTATAAATATTTATTTGCTGGTACCTATTGAAATAATTAACAACTTCAATTCCTTTTCATATAACAATTTTCCATCAACATCTCCTCATTTCATCAACCCTCCTCATGGGCGTCACTGTTGTCACGCTCCTATAATTAATGACACCTCGAATGATGGCTAATGTTTTACAAGTTAATGTTTCATAGTACGTACTATCAAAACAACTAAACACATTTAGGACCAAAGGTACGTAAATAGTTTCTTGGTTCACCTCGTTGGTGGTAATTGTCATCCTCTTATTCGTTAATGACATGTAGTGAGGTCTCTTACGTATGCGGCTAGTGCGCGTGTGATTATTTTAAAATAAAATGACACTAATGGTGAAACCGTCCAAAGGAGAGAAAGGTTTCTATAAGGGAAATAAAGAAGCGGATTTGTCATTTGCCGTTGTTATCGATGGCAATATGCGTACTTAGTTAGAGGACGTTAGAATGGAATTTAGTGCCTCGTTGAGACTCAATGTGTGTGCCGTGTCTACGGCACAATTGACGCCAGCCGTCGTTTGAATTGCCACAATAAAAGTCTCAGTAGAGGAAATGAAAGTATGACAATATTGCTGAGAGATTACGTCTGGGCCAATTATTCAACTGCAATAGTACAATAAATAAGCGAGAACGTGTAATATTACAAACGTTTTTGGTTTTTAAATGTACGTATTGTGCTTTTCCCAGTTACCATATATATTCCTAAAGGAGCTGGCAGTAGTTTCGAGCAGAGACCAGTTATATTAAGTAAAGTCCAGTCCAGTTGGTTTTCTTGCATCAATTCTACCCTTAATTTTTATTTCATTTTTGCTCTTTCTCATGCAAATTTGTTTAAGAATTCTGTTTTCCACTAATAGCTATTTCTATTGAAAAAAGCCCCGAAAGATTTTTTTTTTTACTTCAGGATTCGAACTCGCGTCCACCTGTGTGCCAGTCCAGCACGCTGCTACTAAGCTACTTACCTTATATGATTTCGGTAGTTCATAATTGACTCAAAAATTATACATTTGATTATTTATGTGCATTATTATCAGAAGAACAACATTAGATGAAAATTAAATGAGAGGAGAAAAGTAAACGAATATAAGTATGTACATATAAAAGCAGACTAGGTAATTCCGGAGTAAAACGGACAAAATTATTAATTTTTGACTTAAAATGTTATTAAAGTATAAATTGATAAATAGTGGCTTTTTAATCTGGGTTGTGCAATGATCGTCCCAAATAGGTCTTCAAACATTCCGAAAAGTTTGTTGTTTGCTTCTGGGAATTGTTAAAATGAAAATAAATGGCTATACATAAAAAACAAATTACCTGGGTATTTAAATGTAAATTCTGTAAAACTTTGCTACTTACTGTTTTTTTTTTGTTCTTTAATTTCTAAAATATTTAGATAGTATAATAGCGTGTTCTGAAATTAGTCCAAACAAGAAGATAAAGTATTAATTAGTTTATGAAATAAGTTACATAATTAAGGAAATTTATTTTTATACAACTCAGTGGGTTTTTACTTTTATTTTAAAATAACATAAACGAAGTATTTCAGAATTTAGAAGTTCTGTTGCGTATAACTGAAGAGCTAAAATTGAAGGGTAAATTACCTCGAATAAATGTCGTGTCGATACATTTCACGTTGATATTTTTTGAATTTCTTTTACTTCATGGCATCCAATTATAGTTACATATAAAGAGCAAAGCTTGCTGACTAATCGGCAAACAATAAATACTTCATTCTACCTGCTTTTTGGGTTGGTTTTACTCTTAATGGTCCAAAAAAAGTATATCGTTAAAAAATAAGATCATTAGAAAACGAGAAAGGAGAGTATGGGACACCCTGTATGCGGGTTGTTGCTTTAGTTTTTCCTTTTGTCGGTCATTGAAAATGATCGACTTCGAGTCGAAGTCGTAAAGTTGAGTTCTTCCTTGCGGTAGAGTTTCCCTGGTATACTTATTAGCGAAATTTATGTGTACAATATTATTTCTAAGGACGTTGTTTAATAAATCAATAGCCGTGTGGCCCCTGGCTGAGAAATTTTATGAACCGTAACATTCGCAACTTCTTAACATTACAATGTCCAAAGGTCAAAAGATGACTTCGAGGAGCAAAGTAAATGAACAATCTCAATCTCCTTCTATCTTCTATCCATAATCAAATATTACATATGCAAGTAGGTGTTGCTTTTTATAAAAATATTCTGACGAATAAAAAAAACCATTAACATCAAGGTATCTAATAATGTAACGTATAGTACCTAGGTATATATCACACAATACATAGGATACGCATAAACTTACGTATGCGACTGATTGCCAGATCAAATTTGTACCTGTATGTCCACGTTCACTTTCAAAACAACTTTCACTCATTTGCCTTTAAAAGAAACAACGAGTTGAGTTGAAAGTATTAAATAATAATATAAAGATATTATTGTGTGACGTGAAATTTTGTTATGCAAGGCTTTCTTTACATATACGTACGTATTATGTGTAGGTATAAGTAGATACAGGAAACAAGTTGGTCAGATTTCTTTTTCGGAATTCCAGCTACGTTTAAAAAACATATTTTATGACATACGTATGTCCACATGAATGTTTAAAAAAGAATCTCTTATGTAAGTCCAAATGTTTGGATTTGAAAGAATTACGTAGCGAAAAAAATATGTAGCTTAGCTATTTACATAAGGTAAATGTTGATTGTAACAGTACCTACACATTTTTATTTATCTAATATTTCGCTGGATTACCTATTCAATGTTTTTTTGTGTAAAGGAAAATGGGAGAACTTTGCCAATTACAGCAACCAATTGTGAAGCTAAGCAATTAGGTGTAACAGAAGTTTTTAGGTTGTTTGAAGGTTTGAAAATTTTCGACTGATTAATGGCCCAAATGGTTCAAATCTGGCAAATAGGGAGGAAGTTCTTACAATATATACTTCAAATCTTTAATTTCCTAATTATTTTAGTAGACGAGGACCTCCTTCGACAGTAAAATTCCATCTAAAAGCATTAGGCGATGCAATTGTCTTACGCCAATCCTTTCAGCTTAAAATAAACAAAACCGTGCTGTTTTAATTAGTTACGTAGGTAGGAACATTAACTGCTATGGTGGTTCAAAAAATTTTGACTGGTTATTGGCCCAAATGGTATCTACTTTTGTAATGAATCATTAGTCAGAATATATTCAGAATTGAGCTTTAATTACGTACCGGTACCGTAAATTTGGTTACCATTTGGTCTTTTTGTGTTTTATTTTCTTCAGATATTACTATTCATCTTTTATTACTTAGATGAAAACGAGCCAATAGCTTAAAATTACACTCACACTTCTCGAATGCCTATTAGTTACAAATTTCTTAAATAAAATTAGAGAGACCCAAATCTGGCGAATAGAGAGGAAGTTGTTACAATTTATACTTCAAATCTTTAATTTCCTAAATACTTTAGTAGACGAGGACCTCCTTCAACAGTAAAAGTTCCATCAAAAAGTACCAGGCGATGCAATTGTCTTACGCCAATCCTTTCAGCTTGAAATCAACAAAACCGTGCTGTTTTAATTAGTTACGTAGGTAGGAAAATTACCTGCCACCGTGGTTCGAAAATTTTTGACTGATTAATGGCCCAAATGGTATCCACTTTTGTAATGAATTATAATTAATCAGAACATATTCAGAATTTAGCTTTAGTTACGTACCGATACTGTGGTTACCATTTGGTCTTTTTGTGTTTTATTTTCTTCAGATTTTACTTGTCATCTTTTATTACTTAGATGAAAAGGAGCCAAAAGCATAAAATTTCACTCACACTTCCTGAATGCCTATTAGTTACAAATTTATTAAATAAAATAAGGGAGACTCAAATCTGGCAAACAGAGAGGATGCTCTTACCATTTATACTACAAATCCTTAATATGCTAATTATTTTGTTGAGCCAGGACCTCCTGCTTTTGTAAACAGGACATTTCCATATTATATAATTGTTTGATCTGTGGTACTCAATCAACAGCAAAAATTTTATCAAAAAACACCAGGCGATGCAATTGTCTTACACAAATCCTTTCAGCTTAAAACCAAAAAGACCGTGCTCTTATAATTGCTTACGTAGGTTGGTACATTAACTCCCAACGTGGTATTACACTTACAATACTTAAAAATACCAAGGTTCTCGTCAAACGTTCGTTTACAAGTAAGTGTAAAGCTTATAAAAAGTTGTTCTGTGGTAAGTGATCTAATCATCAACTCGCTTTCAACGGCGTCTCTTAAATTTTCGGTGCGAATCTATTAACGAATTTTTTGCTCCTCATTTAGCCCTGTAATTATGACGGCTCGGCAATCTAATATTTTATCACGTAAGCTGGTAGAATTAAAGCATAACAGGCGGCTGCTATACAACGAAAAAGGAAAGAAAACGGCAATTAATCCTGGACTTTTTTTTAAGATGCTTTAATTGAAAGCGTTAACTGTTTCAAAAGTTCGCGGAACTCAAAAAGCTTGTGCTCAAATCTTGCTCCAGGCTACCATTAGGCATTTTACTTTAAAACGCTTCTAATGTTCTAATCAATATAGCTTACACATGTAAGCTTACCAAAACTGATTCAGCAACCATTTTAGTGTTAAAACTTTTATTTTACTCGTTTAATAGTATGATGAGGTCTATTTCATCATGGAAAATAAAATCGTCGAGAGACACATTGGGGTCAATGATTGAAGGTTTGAGGGCTCTCAGTAGGTTGCATATAAATGTAAATAAACACATGAAGGATTAAATAATGGCGATGCGTTTAGAAATGCAGACAATTTAACAGTGGAGGAATTCGGTTTTGATTTTCATACTATTTACCTGTGCGTAGAACAGTAGCATATAATTTTAATGGCATATGACGGGAACGTACGAAATAGCTCAAATCCCAAAGACTAAATGCGAAACTGGACGTCTGTGACAAAGTTCACTTCAGTCCTTGAAGAAGGTAACTTTGTTAATTATAATACGTTTTACAATTCAGCCAAAATATCTAGTTATTAGATTCGACATATGACGGGTGCGTTGTTAAATAATTAGAACGTTTTTAAATTTATTATTGGTTTACACTGGCACGCTGCGGTTAATGTTCTACTTTACATTAAATTACCGAACTACAAATTGTATTACTATATAGGTACCTATCTAATAGTGTATCTGTCGGAAAGAGAAAGTGTAACGCGGTGGCAACAACCTTGGGTGCTGTTTTCAATTCCAATGAATTTAATATTGTGCCATTAAAATGTTTTTAACAATTTTCGAGAACAAGGACTACTAGCGCTTGATTTATTCTACAAGACAATTCATTAGAATAGGTACATACTTTTATAGCATAGTCATGATCGATTCATGGAAATGCATCAAGCTACGTATGTCGAATATATAATTATTATGTCGCCTAAATTGTTACAAATGTTGAAAGAAACTTTAAAAAAGTGAAAGGCTTTTAGTTTTAAAACTAACGTCTATTTCAAGGGGGGAATTTTTATTACATAAATAGTTAAAAGTATCCTAGTTATAAATAAGCGGGAAATACAGAATAGAAAGATAAACATATTTAGTGTCAAAATGATTAACCAAGCACGTAATTATTATAATCGATTATCTTAAAAATTTTGATGACTCCATTTACTAAAATAAGAGTTAATTTAATAAGGCACGGTTAATACAATTAAATTAACGCAAACCATCCCTTTTAATTGCAAAATTTATGTTTAAAGAAAAATGTAGATGATAAACAGAATGAAAATTTCATTAGTAAGCTCAGAATTTTTCTCCTTGCCCTCGTATAAAGCAGGCAGACATTTTGGGGAATTCTTCATTTTGTGAATATTCGAGATATAATAAAATTTCAAAAAAAGTGTAAAAACCTTTTCTTTAAAAAATTTCGAATATCAGGCATTTTATTATCTATTGCTCAATACTAAATGTACCTATATATATAGGTACTATCAATTACAAAGATAAATTGTAGACTATAATGTTTTACAAATACTTAAACCTTGAGTTTACTTTACTTTTGATTTTAGAATATGGTACACAATTTGTTTATTTTTATGACAAATGTAAAATTAATATTTATTCTTAAAAGCAGATATTTGCAAATCTGATTGCCATTTTCCTGTTAACATTCTTCATTGTTTTCATGGAAAAAATAATTTTGTAAGTATGTTTGTGGTGATGTTAAACAAGTGTCAATATCTGACGGATAACTTCTTGGAAAGCTATAGGAATTGATGACAAAAATGGAAAATATTTGAACTTTATATCATCTATTGACGACTGTCCATTAATTTTTTGTTATAACAAAATATCAAAAGAAACATGTTGCCTTAAGGGGGAAACAAACCCCTTCTACTTCATATTATTTGAATTTCCTTAACGGTACATAAACTAAAAGCAAATAAACAAAAGTTTAATCCATTTATTTTTCATTACTTCTTAAATAAACTATTTATTGTCTAAAACCTAAATTTCTTTTTATGTCTCTAGAAAGTTGTATCACTCATCTTATTGTATGTTTATCGTTCGCCTATTATATGTTATATGGACACTCAAGCAACATCAGTGCCTCCGGTATCGATGGCCGCTGTCAGGAGTCCGACTCATCAGTAGGTACTAAAAGAACTGAAAATATTTAATCAGAGGGAGTTATTATTTCTCAGGAAGATCACAACTTAATAAAATTTTGTTTTAAAATTAATTATCTTAAAAAGGTTAAAGAATGATTCTTTTTCATGTGCTTACTTACACAAAAATACTTGTGAAAATTTTCTTGTTCCACTTGTCTTTACCATACTTTTGTCCCTCGTATCTGTACAAACGGTTTAACGATTTTTGCGTATGTTGTCATAGCTATGCGACCATAAAGTGTAGTAAAACGTTGGGTTTCAGTTTCTATTATATGACTCTTTGACCTTATCTGTATTATTAATTGCCGGTACAATAAAGTACATGCGTTATGGGTATTGGTGTAGTCGTATACGTAGGTGACAACATGCAACCCAGCTGTCCCGATTGCGAAATCGATTAGACCAAGAATTGCGGTAGTGAGAGTAAAATTAATTCAGATGAGGCTTGGCTTTGAGAATTAATTACGACTCGGATTGTAGCAGACACTCGGAATCCTATCCACGAGTGGCACCCATTTTATTACCGTATTCCAACCAAATTACAAGGACAATTTTATAAATTCGCGACCCAAAAAGGTGACATACAGAGACGATAATTGGAAAAGTTGATGAGCTTCTTTTTTGGGAAACGAATGTTATCAGTTCTGAGCACCTACTCATCAATGTTCACAAAAATGTATTGGAAATAATTAATTAGTAAAGATAAACCGAAATTCTCTGTATTTTATTATGCAGGTATATTTGCCTCAATCACCTTTACTCTGACGTCATAGCCGTGCGCAGTCAAGAACTTGCGCAGCATCCGTCATTAACATTGTCAATTGTTGTCAGCCCTTTTTGGTGTTTCACATCATTACATTGTACCTTCACAATATCGGAGACAAAGAAATCGTTGCGTATTTCAATTTTAATCTATTGAAGACTTAAATCATAATTAAATATGTACCTAAGCTATCGATTACAATGAAGTGTAGCAATAAATTTCACTGCGTTACAGTTTCATGCACCACTATAAAACTATTTAATGATCGGATGGATGGTGGGTAAACGTACGGCTTTTCATCGTGAAATCGATGTGATAACAGTCCATTCTTGTGGTCGGGAATGCGTGCATTTTGAGAAATAATCGATAATCACCTGACTGAAATTTATTGTGGTACGTGGAGCGTATTTCGTTTTAATCAAAAGGAGAGGTAGCAATTACCGGGTGAAGGAATTTCTTGTTATTATTTTACAGCAGAAGAGGAATTATTCGAAAGGTGCGATGGCTATTCTGTAGGTACGTTCTCTGAAGCAACAAGCGAGAGACCGCTAATCTTCTTAACTTCTATACAAGGGTCGCTCTAAAATTACATTGAAGAATTCTTGTTTTAGTTCGAGATAAGGGTAAGGCGAAAATACTAAAGTAAATTAGGGCGACAATTTTTGAAACCAAAATTTTCAATTTCTTGCGCCCAAGAATTTTCGAATGTCCCTCGTATTATGCCCATTTACTGGTTACGGTGGTTGTTGCGAACTACAAATTATTTTTTAATTACGAAATGGTCGCTTGTGTTATTTACGAAGCGAGTAATTATGGCGGAATTAGCGGGAAAATAGAAGGAGAAAATTCTATTACATGTCCACTAATTAGTAATAATCGGAAGAAGGGATTTATTAAGAAACGGCTGATGAGGACGTGGGCTATCACGTCTACAATTAGTTCTTCTAGTGAAACTCTACCCGGCATCTTTTATAACTCCGATTAAAAGTAACGTAATGAGATTGCGGCTCTCGGATGTTAGGGGAGAATAAAATTAAATGTGATTGACTTTTACTCGATTTGATTACTAAACTACTAAAAATATGCTGATTAACTTTTTGTTATAATAAAAGTTTGTGACAAGGGCGGTTTGTAACCAACTACTTTGAACTCAGTGAAATATTTTATGTTATATGGCTTTGACACATTGTTATATGTATACAGATTTTCTCTGCTTTAGTTCTGACCAAAAATAGTTATGGTGTTGCTTTTCAGTAGTATCTTGTTTGGTCTTGGTCTTGTATAGTCCAGGACTAAGACCATGACCAAGAATAGGTCTTACTGTCGAAAAGCAAGACCAACTCCAAAACTAAGTCCAAAAGTACATTGTTTTTGTCTAGTGTTTGCTGTGTAATAGGGGCACGTCTCGCCAGAAGACAGGGTTTCTACAACTCTACGGTTCTAATGGACCCCTCCGGCATAGAGCCATGTCGTTATGTGTTCTGAAACTCCAGCAGAACATCAGCCTCTACACATTTTGTTAGTCCCTTTTTTAAATTTCTGTTGCAAACAGTTTTAACAGCCACCATAAAAATTGTTTTTCTTTAAAAACCGTTCATTGTTTCTAAGAACATTTTACAAATACCTACACAAGTCTTATAAAGTCTAAGAACAATGACACATATGATAATGATTCTTTCCACGTTCACGATTTTTGCAATCTGACATAATCGTAAAGCGTTCTTTGCCACCACTTTGAATATTACGCATACAATAAAACAATAAATTGCACACAGAAGGAGTCAATTGTGGTTCCAACCAGTCAGATTATTAGAAGTTACTATTTGCTGTTGAATATAGCCATAACACGTATCCACTGTCTTTTTATTTATTCCAATAATCATATACTAACAATTTAATATTCGAGTCACGTGCCCGCATTCTGGTTGAATATTTAATTTTCCGAGGAATTTACTCCACACCTTCTTGCATGATTAAAATGTTTACTCTTTGACGCAGACAACGATGAGAGTTTACACTATGAGAAGTGGTTTGTTATGTTTACAAAATGTATCATTATGTAGCTGTTTCCAAAAGCGCACCAGGGTCTTTTTGGGTGGAAGGACCAGAGTCCCTTAATGAATTTAGAATAGTATGGAATCATTTAGCCAAAATTTATGTACCTACTCATGAAGCTATATGTAATGTTACATTTATTATATCCTCAGTGCGAGTTGTAGGTGTAAGTTATCCAATGATATTCAACCACTGCTTGCCCTAGTCCAATGGTTAGATCATACATTTGTTATTATTCAGGAAGATATGGGTTCGATTTCAGGTCCGTCTGCTGTAGCCCAACTTTTGCTTTGTGCTTTCTATTCCTCGTTTTATCGTTCGTTTCGTCCTCTCTTATCTTACCAGTACTAGAAAGTGATTTCTATGATTTTTAAATAATCCTTTCACATCTTCGTCCTCCCCTCACTTTCTATCTTTCACTCCTACCAGGGTTATCAATTTTTTCCCACAATTTGGATGGATCTTGAATAATACGTATTGCACGACAGGGGACATCTCACCTTCAAGAGCATCTTTTCTCTAATGAATCCTGAGTGAGGATAAAAATTACAGTTGAGTTGAAGAAGCAGCTCATACACATCAGCATCTTGTCATTTTCATGTCCTTTACCTGCACCATAAATTTATTCCATGATGTTTGATGATCTCAACATCTCTTCGTCTTCCTCTTTCTCTTTTACCAAGAGCTACCAATCTTTTCCCATAATTTTTAAGGGATCTTCAAAAATACGTATTGCACCACAGTTGAGTGGATGGGACACCTCACCATTACGAACATCTTCTCGTTTTCTCCTTTCTCTAAAATATCCTGAGGATAACGTTCATAAAAATTACAGTTAAGTTGAAGAAGCAGCTCATACACATCAGCATCTTGTCATTTTCATGTCCTTTACCTGCACCATAAATTTATTCCATCATGTTTGATGATCTCAACATATCTTCATCTTCCTCTTTCTCTCTTACCAAGAGCTACCAATCTTTTTTCATAATTTCCAAGGGATCTTCAAAAATACGTATTGCACCACAGTTAAGTGGATGGGACACCTCACCTTTACGAACATCTTCTCGTCTTCTCCTCTCTCTAAAATATCCTGAGGATAACGTTTATAAGCTCATACACATCAACATTTCCTCGTCATCCTTTTCTAACCAGCACTGTCAAACCATTTCCACGATTTCTAAGGGATTCTAAGGAAAACTGAAAACATATTTCACTACAGTACATATATCAATCAACCCGAGGGTAAATTATATAACAATTTCCCGATTTTAATTTTGAGCCTCTTCGTGGTACTTATCTGATATATCAAATCAGTCGATGTCCATCGGCTCTATGTTTTGTCATAAATTATTTACTATTGTGTTGGTACGTCACAGTACACCTATAGCTATAACCGTGTAAATCAGGACCTGCCACAACCCTTGGTTCTGTGACTAAGTGTGCAACTATGTAGGTATATACACAGTATATAGGTATTCTCAGAGGTGTAAGCTAATTTAAAATTAAAATTTGATTCAGAACGATGCGTCTTCCTTTGTCTGCATATTTCATACTCCGTTGGAAATTGCTTGCTAGATAAAAGTA
This sequence comes from Agrilus mali, assembly GCA_029378335.1. Lineage (NCBI taxonomy): Eukaryota > Metazoa > Arthropoda > Insecta > Coleoptera > Buprestidae > Agrilus > Agrilus mali. The sequence continues at coordinate 6,963,629 of CM055663.1, read as the reverse complement.
AATGGGCGAGAATAATTATTATTACATCGAGATATTATCTGCCATGTCGACTAACAGGTTAAACATACGTACGTACTAATAATGCGTACCCTCTGCATTTGGGGCGGGTGCCAATGATAACATCTCGTCTGGGCTTAACCATTTCGAATACGAGAACGTTGAAGGTGGAATCTAGACGACCACATTGCCCATTTTGGGTAAATGACTTTCACGAGAATTGAATTTTGCAATTTACATGATATAATAGGCGAATTGCACGAATGGCCTCAGTGAATTAATAAAAATATATTTTTTGAAGTTGAAACTTCATAATATTTATTCCACTTTTCATAAAATTGAAGTTGCGGAGAGTTGTAGAGTTGTGAAGGTTAAACTAGCCTTTTTCTTGGATTAGTTCAAAATAGGTTGAAAATAATTTATTACTTTTTTATTAATTCCATCTTCAAAGGCTTTAGGAGATCGTGATTCTGTTATTATTGTAAATATCTTCTTTATTTCAATTCACAAAAATAATTTGGTGTTCTTTCCATAAAAATCAATATGTGGGAGGTTTAATAAATTATTTTATGTTCATTTGGTTAGTGTAGTAGATCCTTCAAGATAACTTGTGTTTTGAGCTACCAAATTCAAATGGATTGAAACTTTGACAGAGCCAGGAAAGAAGTGATTAATTATTTCAGTTTCTAAACAGCAAATTCCCAGAAGATCGAAGAGGAGAAATAATTAATCACTCTTTTCTTTTCGATCTGGCTAATGTACGAAAAAAATTCACAAATGAAGAAGTGTTTTCAAGTAGTCATAGAGAATAAATTATTTCTTAATAATAAAGTGGTACTTCAGTGTAAAAATTTATAGATAATATTATTATGACAATACGAAAAACCGATTCAAAGGATGAAAGAATTTTGAGACTATTTTTTATTTCACTTATGGATTAAATGGAACTTCATGGTTGAAATAAATAAAAACGTAAAGTGGGGGGTTAGGAAAAAAAAGAGACAACACGGTCTTAGTTCAGATATGGGGCAGAAATTTGAATTCAATATCAAGATATTTCTATCACATTAGAAATGGGTTTGTGTCATTTTTTTAAAACGAAGTCATGGGACCTTAAGGATCCTTTAGGAATCATACACATTATCCTGTAGGCTGTACTTTACTCAGGACAACATTTCCGTCCACGTTTTGTTTCCTTTTGCAGTATCTCAACGATTTCAACGATGCAAACACTAAGACAATTTTGATATCAAGGAAACGCCTTGAAGCAGTTTTGGAATTGTTGTATACACCGTGTATGAATCTGAGATGCACGTACCTACTGTAAGGCATTGTCATATTTAGCAGAGGAAATTGGTCCTGTTGGAGTGAATGCAATCCTCGTCATTACTTGCTACAGCACATAAGTAATCATGGTTAGCCCTGAAGCTGTCATGGTCTAGATAATTTTGCATGACAAACAGGTGATGGTTATCGCCATACGCAGAACAATATGCGTATTACGTACCAAATACAAAAGATATCTACAGTATGTGCCCTTTAACGTGACACAATAACAGCAAAATAGTATGAGGATCGATGGGTGCTGGAAGTTGAACCTTCTTAGATTGGTGGGAGAACTCAAAGACTAACAATAGTGACCAGAAGAAGTTTTTTAAGTTTATTTGTTTTATGCCACGTTAGAGAGAGACAACTATACCTTCTTTTTGGGGTGAGTGTTGTGGTGAATGAGCATTTTATTCGTTTTGTGACACTCTAAAGGACGAGAACAATACCTACATTTGAAGAGAGTTTAGCTAGTAAGTGGATGGGTTTAAAATAACACCTACGTACATTAATTGTGAGGTGGTCATTTTGTAAACTAATAACAGAGCAGCATAACTAGCACTATGTACTATATATATGAGCACCTATAGTACTGACACAATAAAAGCTAATCAAGTATGACAATCTATGGATTCTAAAAGGATAACCTTCGGAGATCAGTGGAAGAATATGTGAGGGACTTAAACGTCAATAGCGATAAGAATGTACTTCGTGGGTGAATTTGTTTTATGCCACGTTAAAGTGCGAGAACTATATCTACCTTTGAAGAGGTTTTAGCCAGTGAGTGGGTTAATAATACTGTAGTTGTGAGGTGATACTCTTGTAACCTAACGGAGCAGTAGTACCAACATGATCAGATACCCAGAAATGCCTCTCTTTTTGTCACGTAACCGAAATACGCAAGGTAACGTTTACAGTGTAACAGGTAAATAGAGCGTGTAGAGAGGTAGGCCTGTTAAATGGCTTTGTTTTGTATATACACAAATATATACTTATGTGTACTTAATACATAGATCTGGAGTACGTATAAAGTGTCCGTTACGCCGGTCTTAAGTTATTTCACGCCGGAAGAGAATTTGAACTGCATATTCATAGATATCATGTCCGTGGAACGGTGATTTCATTGAACACCTGGGTAATCACAGTGGATATAAGAATTTCAAATAATGTTAGCGGCTCAGTTAATAATAACAACCGTAAGAATTGCCGCTGATGCTCAACTGCAGCGTACAGGAAGTGAATTGTGAATCGAATTTCTTCTGAAATACCTCAACGAGATGGAATTAAGTCACGCATGTTTCATTAATCTCCGGCAATTTCTTTCTGCCATTATGCAATTTATGTGCCCGCAATGGTTATTTTCAGCGGAAGTGAACCGTAACACAATTACGAACTCTTGACCACCATCAGGTTTTAGGATTTTAAACATTTTATTACTCCTTGCAAGAAAAAATGCACTGCTGGGTTTAAATGGGGAAAATGATGTATTTTATTGTTAGATACAGTGAGGTATCTTCCAGATAAGATAACAATTTTTTATTTTGATTAGATGCTTTCAAAATATTTCCATATTTTTGTATCTACTTGTATTATTCTTATTACGGATGCGGATATTGCCTTGATTTACTCATATAAAAATTTTCCTTATAATGTTAATTATTGTTTCATCTGAAGAAAATATTTTGTTGCGAAACAGTTCTTTTGTAACTGAAAGCAAATGCGGTTGGTTTAACTGGCTTAGAGGATTTGTTAACAAGTCTTGGGTATGAAAGTATAAATCATTGAAGTAACAGGACTATGAAATATTGCTTTAGCATCTACTCTACTTGCCAGATTTGGCTTCAGATTCCTCCAGCCTCAATTATTAAGAAGAAGGAAATAAAAATTTTAGCTGAGGGGATTTCCTAGTAAAATAGACTTAAGTTCTTCTTTAAAGTTGTGTTATTACCGTTTTTCTTTTTTCTTTTCAATTTATCATGCATTATTTATAGATAGAGAGAGATACTTTGAAGAGACAGAAATTGAATTTGAATGACAGTGGTGATTCATTATGTCTTAATTATGGTTGCAAGGTACAAATAATAACTGAACAGATCACGATTCTAAAAAATAGCACGATGATTAACAAACTCATTATTCTATTACTACATTCTGTTCATTAAAAAAGAAATTGCAACTTGGTTAAAAACAACAACTACTTTTCCACTTATTCTCACCCAATGCAATTGCAAGGAAATTAAAATATTTCTATCGAAATGATTTTATTGTTTGTATCACACTAATATTATAAAGGCGAAAGTTTGTGAGTGTGTATGTTTGTTACTTCTTCACGTCTAAACGACTGGAACGATTTTAATAAAATTTGGTATGGAGTTAGCTGACACCCTGGATTAACACATAGGCTACGTTTTACTGCGGGAAAATATCTTATTCCAATGGGAAAATCGATGAAAATTAATTCGCGGAATATAATAAATACGAAAGTAACTCTGTCTGTATGCTACACAATCTCGCCTAAAATTTACTGAATCGATTTAAATGAAATTTGGTACAGAGATAGTCTAGAGCCTGAGAAAGGACATAAGCTACTTTATAATGCGAAAAAAGGGTTGTAAGGGGTTGAAATAGGAAAGTTTGTGCGGAAATTCCGTAATTTTTAAAGATTTTTTAGGTTTTTGATTAGATATAAATAATTACGTCATTCAATGTTTGTAAAAATTTTACCCTAAAGGGGATAAAATTAGCCGATGAAAGTTTTTGTGTAATGATGTCGTCCAAAAAAGCTTACGGCCCAGAAAAATAAAATGTTAAGTGTAAAAAGTTGTAGAGGTTTTGTTTATTTGGATCAATAAAAGTAGTTGAATACTAAGCTATATAAACTATTTTAAACTATAATTAAACTATATTAATCTATAATATTATAAATGCGAAAGTAACTCTGTCTGTCTGTGTGTTACGCAATCACGCCCAAACTACTGAACCGATTTAATTGAGAATTTGGTACAGGGATAGATTAAAGTAGATATAAAGCTAGAGGCTTGAAACTTATTTTTTAGGCTTTTGCTTAGATATAAATACGACATTTAAAGTTTGTAAAAATTTTACCCTAATGGGGGCAAAAATAAGAATGAAAGTTTTTGTGTAATGACGTCGGCAAAAAGTCTTACGGCCCAGAAAATAAAAATATAGAAGAAAAAAATTTTAAATGCTGCCGAAAGTCACTACTCCACGCGGACGAAGTCGCGGGCATAGCTAGTTATTTTATGGAAATCACAATAAAATTCCATAAGCAGTTTAATATAACTTCATTAAAGATATTGGAGGTATTAATTATGGATCAAATTTAATTATGTAAATACAAACCAAAATCTCATTTAAACAATAACAGATGGAAGCGCTTATAATTATTCAATTCTACCTGTATACCTAATTTTCATAAGTAACTAACCACAGCGTGCGTCACCTTCATTACAATTCAGTTAATACCTTCTGGTAATTTGTTATGAATAGCGCGTTTCCGGTGAGTAACATCAATATTTACTAATTCAATTCAGAATACAAACTTAACTGAGGTTGACAGGTATACAAAAGAATCTGATGAACACCCGAAAGTGTTGTCCTACCTTGTAGTTTTAAATAGCATGATTAATTTCCATTATTACCATATAAAATAACAATTGTTTTATTGATGCCCACACAAAGTGTTAACTTATTATTGCTATAATCAGTTACGAACTGGTGTGGTACAAGATTCTATTCTATTATTTTTTATGTGATTTTACTTTACTTTTACTTATATTTTTTTAAAATATTGTTTACGTATATATATTCTCAATTTTCTTTCCTGTTTTTAGAAAATTCCGTTGCTTTTTTATTTAACACATTTCTTTAGTTCCAAACAAAACCTTCTCCATAGTTGGAAGGTTACCATAATTTGACCTGACTTAATCGTACTCAATCTAATCAAATCTGATTCTCAAAGGATTGCGGCTGTCTTTTACGAAGTCATAATGGCTGAGGCCTTCCTTTAGGTAGATAAAAATTGATTGATACTTCTTATTTATAAGTCTGTTATTTGTTGTCCAATGTTTGTACCTTTAACCTTTTAAGCGAATTTAATTTGATTTGTGTGACACGTGCCAGACTTTTAATTAGCAAATAAACTCACTTTAGCCCTTTCTCCCTGGATCATTTGGACGTCCCGGTTTGTGTTATAGGTACTCTATTAAGTACCTAAATTTTATGTGCTCGTAATAAAGATACACGACCTATGAGTAGCGCCCTAGATAGACTGCAATAAAGGATTTACAATATTAATACATATAAAAAATATTATATCTTCATATTTTTGTGTGGCCTTTCTTCGTCATCTTTTAGGGCACTATAAAATGTGTTTTGGTTGTCGCCTTATTTAATGCTCTTTTTTTTGTTGTTGCAGAATAGCTACTGGAAGATGAAATAGAAAATTCTTAGAAATACTGAAGAACTGTGGACTACAACAACAAATGTAAGTATTTAAAATTCTGGACGACTTAATTCTCGTGATTTACTTCAGTACTCTTGTCTTGAATGAAGACAAGATTTCTTGAAAATTGAACCTCGTGGAACCCCAGTTTCTTCAAAGTTAAGAGTTAGGTAGATAAAAAGGAAAAAGCGTGAGCATGACTAATGTTCTAAAATAAAGACAAAAACTAGTAATTGCAGAAATTCTAGTCCATTGTACTAATCAGTGTGTATTGTTGGTATTTATTCAGCTGGCAACTTCTTAGATATAATTAAAACCTTTTGAAGCGTTCCGAGTCATTGAATTTCCGTAAGGCACCTTTAGATAGAATAGACAATGATTAATTTCTAATATAATCGCTTAATCTAATGTAGCAGCGTTCGGTAGGTAGTTGTTGTTGTTTTAGTGCAATGCGGCACGGCGGCAACATCAAAGACGTCAATTTTCTTTTGTTTTTGTCAAGTTACTCTCGATAAAATTCAAAAAGAAAAATTACCTACTGCAGCTACAATCGGCTTCATTAATAACATTCGTTACCCGAGCTTAATCTCTAACCACGACATATTCAGGGCAAACAAAACCACTTAAAGTGCCACGGAACGTAACCTGGAGTGGTACAACAACAATAGAAACCAAAGCATTGTCTCTGGAATCATAATTACATGATAAGGAAACCAAATGGAGTTCTAATATGTGCAACCGAAGTAAAAGATACTAAAACTCAAAATTCCGCACAAAACAATTTTTGTTGCGATACTCTTGATGATAATATGAAAACTCAACAGAAACCTGGAAATTACAACATCAAATGTAAAAAGGTACATGGGTCTCAGCCATTCATATTAGGCAAATTAACGTTAGATTTAAGGAACATAGTACGTAGCAAATATAGATCTGTGGCGTACTCTTTGTGAGTGTAAATGATTCTTATAAGGAATTAAGGAGTCTCTTCTCTTCTCTTCTCTACCAAGAAGGAGTACCAATTATGGAAAATATATTCCATTATAAGGTCATTGTACCTATTTTATTATTTGCAAATAAATATTCCAAAAAAAGAAACAAAAAATTCTCCCAATAGCAATATTTCTGTCATTTTGTTCGGAATGATATTGTCTGCTTTTATCTCTATTATTTTGTTTGTTTGCTTAGAGGAACTGTTTTGATTCTGAAGCAATTTTCCGATCTTGTGGTTGATTCTAAATCAGCAATTCATTGTAGTGTGAAACTTGAGTAAATATGTGGGCTGAGGAAAACATTTCTGGTATTATCTATACATTTTATTTGTCTCAAGACAGATGGCTTCCGTTACTTAAGATATTCTCGTAATTCTGTGTAGGCAGATTTTGATGAAAAATTGTATCTACGAATGTATAAATAAGTACTTGCAATACTTGGCCACATTGTTTATTTATTGAATAGTTTCGACCTTTACTCGATGAAAATCGATAATTAAAACATAAAAACACTTGTATATGATTTTCACAAATTATTTATTAATTTAGCAACATGTTTCACCTTAACTAAGGCTTCTTCGGGCTATTGAATATTTACTACTAATTATGAAAACTATTACAGGACCTTAAATAGCGACCGATAATAGGGGGTGCTATTGGGTTAAAATAAATTCAGTAGAGGGGAGTTGTTACATTACATTATTTATTTATTAATTCATATTTTATTCGTTCATATCATTCGAGTTTAAAAATCAATAAACAGTACATCAAATTTGCTATTGAAATAAATGCAATGTGTAAATAAAAGTTTTGATTAATCTTCACGTTACAAGTGTTATCAGTTTGATACATAAATAAAATTCCTAAATAATTAGGATTATAACTTTGAAATGTGGGCTCCTCGTTCGTCCATAATTCATCATGAAATCGAAACATGAGATAGTGTTTATCAAATTTATATATAAGTTTGGTCCATACCTGAAGCCCTTCTGAACGACAAAGTAAGAAAATTCAAAAATGCCTAATTTGATTTTACCGAGTGTTTTTCCATAGAGATCAGAGTAGACCTCGAATCACCCTGGTGTCTTTTTGAAGGCTACACCAAGAGCTTTCTTTATAACCCAGGGCACGAGCAAAGTTCCTAGAGCAACAGTTGGTCAGAATGCTGCTTTAACTTGAGGCTCTTTTTTATTGTCTTCACTCTTGTTTTTCAAGCTGCTGAATATTTTTTTATAATCGATAGCCATGGGAATCATAATTACCACAGGTATTTAATGTCTGCCCTCCAGACTAATGCCATGACTTGCAACTTTGGTGAATATCGTTCCACTAGATTCTTTAGTGACATGTCCCTTTAGGCTCCAACCAAAATAGAAAAAGTAGAGGTGAAGATGGTCCAAACTGTTTGCTTTTGATTGTAGGATTGAAACAAGTTGGTCGTACAGGGAAAAGATTTTGGGATAACACTGTTTTAAACAAAAATTTGATTGTGTTCCTTTTTTTTACCTTTGAAGAACTTTCTGGGCTGTTTTTATGGCTACTTTATTATTTTGATGGAAGGAACACATTTTTCTGTTTTACCTGCACCTGCAATTCATATTCTTACGTTATGTATCTACATAATCAAGATTCGGTTACCTTTTTGCAAAAGTTTAGGTATCCATATATATGTTTTCCTTTAACCTTTAAAAACACGGTTTCCAAAACAACTTTTTGGCAGTTGGTCATGCATTGTTCCTGAAACTGGTAAGCAAAGAAAGCGAAAGTTGCCGAACATGTAGAACACACATACACACACATTTACCTGCAAGATACAAGCCACAATACACACACACTAGCAAAAATATTTATTGTATAGCTACGTAGATGAACACACTATACACGTATCCTAAGGCTGTGGAGTGTAGACTGACCTTGTTTTAATGCTTCAAGATTTTTACTTTCGATTTCATACGTAGACATTGCAGACATAGGTATGTACATACAAAACAACATATTTGGTAATACTTTGAATGCCGTACCATCAGGTGAACATCTGTCATCGTATGGCATGAGTGTAGGTCGTCTGGCTGACCACCTTAACTTAAAAGTATTTGGGAGGAGCTTTTATCGTGTCTTTGTGTTTTTGCAAAAAAAGTAGATAGATAATAGTCTTCGATTGTTTCAACTAAAGATCTATTGTCCCATTGTTTGTGAGCTTGGAGAACCTTGGACGTCTGGCCTAGGAGGCAGGAAATTCAAAGATGAACTCAGCAATGGATTTTTACAAAATGACCAACATCCTGGTAACTATACTTGCTAATTGTAGCCACATCAGCAGTAGGTACTTGGACTTTGTTAAAATTATAATGAGTGATCGAAATTTCATCAATCAAGGTGTTCCTTCCTTGATACAAATTGAAATTGAACATACCACTTACAATAAAAATTCACAACAGGAAAGTGGCTCATTTATGTCCTCAGACTGAAATACACTTTCCTGAGTGTAGGCAGTTCCCTATTGAAGAATTACAAGAAGACCTTGACCTACCAACAACTCAAGAAAAAGCCCTTTAAAATCACGAATTTTTTATTATTTCGTTTGGTAGCCTATCAAAAGTACTACTGGTCTTTAAATCCCATATGGCACCTTTAGATGAGTTGAACTATGTAGAATCTTCAAATATTTATTAAAGGAAGATCTTGTAATACAAATTCAGAAGAAAATGCTTAATTTCAAATTAATTCATTTGTTTGTCCATCAAAGGCAAAACTGATCATCCAAAGTGAATGGACACTTTTAGTTGAGTTGAACTAGGGGTGTCAGGGTTTTACTAAGGACTAAAGACTTTCTGGTTCAAATTCAGAAAAAAATTTAAAAGTTACGAATTTGAAATTAATTCGTTTATCTGTTCATGAAAAGCAATACTGGACATCTAAATTCAATGGACTTTCTAACTGAGTTGAAAATTCTGAAATTGTAAATTTTCTAACTAGTTTGCCTTTCCGCTCATCAAATGTATCGTTCAGAGGGCTATTGTGGTCGAGTTGATTTAGGAGATTCAAATTTGTGGGAGTAATTCAATAAAAGGATTCCAAATACCTAATAATTGTGTAAGGATCACGAATCTTGAATTTTATACAATTCAAAGATAATGATAAATAAAAATATTTGGTTTTTTTTTTTGTTTCACAAATTTTATTATAACTGGACATATGTTTCGAATTCTGCAGCTCATTATTAACAGTATACTGTGCCAACTAAGTATTTTTATTTATTTTTATCTTTGAATTGTATTGAAATGTTTCACCAAGAAATCAACGAGGTTACAGTTAAATCAGTCTTGAATTTAATAATAATGTATCAAATATTTGGCAACGATGTGTCTTTACCATCATCGCCTTTTAAGCTGTAAAAAAATATATTCCCTAATTTTATAGTATCAAATTTACGTTAGTCTCTATTTAAATCTAATCTAGGGAACAGACTTTAATCCTTCTTTGGGTATCTAGAAGTAGTTTCAGTACGTAACGATTACCTAATGGAAAACCCTTTAAACAAGTGCTATTGGAAAAACATATCCATACATTTGAGTGGTTCTTAATTTGATTCTTAACGCAATTTGGATGGTATTTTCATCTGAGCCTTGAAAAGGGTCTTTCAACCTTTACCATAATAGATAGGCATCTACTACGAATTTTCTTCTTCTCTTCTTCGTTGTTAAGTTGTTATTTTTTGTTGTCGGTTACATATATGTATGTATTAGATATAAGGTCCTCTACTAAATAGATACCTTGTACCATGTTCTTGTTTTCAGCACTTTATTTCTGTACAGAGGCATCTACAAACCGTACCATACGAAAACATGATCAAGACGTGTGTTTGTACCTTTACACTTCTTAGAACATTATAGTAAATGGGTTCTTCCAGTAAAAAATTGATTGCATAATTTACTCACCTGTCTCAATTGATCGATTGTGGCGTAGTAAATCGGCTCCTTAAAATCTACGTATGTGTGTACAAAACTACGTAATAAGTTTGTATGTAGAAATGTATTCATTAAACACAGGACCGTAACGAAACTCTTGACATTGGTTTTTTTCATGTGGGAAATGTGTTTGGAATTTTTTAGGGGTTTAAATAGAAGTTATGCAACATAACACAACACAACTATAGGTGTTGGCAGGCATTCATGGGCGGATTTAAATAAATACGAGGTAGTAATCAATGAAATACTTACCAACAATGAAGATATTCAAATAAATGGTAGGATTAAATTCTTGGGAAAATTGGGTACTAACGACTTCATTATAGTTTTCGTGCTACTTAATTATAAGTGATATATTTACTCATTTTTTTAAATTATGTTAATCACACTAATATTATAAAGGCGAAAGTTTGTGAGTGTGTGAGTGTGTATGTTTGTTACTTCTTCACGTCAAAACCCGGCTGGAGCGATTTTAATAAAATTTGGTTTGGAGTTAGCTGACACCCTGGATTAACACAAAGGCTACGTTTTACTGCGGGAAAATATCTTATACCCATGGGAAAATCGATGAAAATGAATTCGCCCGAATATTATAAATGCGAAAGTAACTCTGTCTGTATGCTACCCCAATCTCACCTAAAATTTACTGAACCGATTTAAATGAAATTTGGTACAGAGATAGTCGAGAGCCTGACAAATGACATAGGCTACTTTTTAATGCGAAAAAAGGGTAGTAAAGGGGGTTTAAATAGGAATGTTTTTTGCGCAAATTCCGTAATTTTTAAAAATAGAAGCTTGAAACTTATTTTTAAGGCTTTTAATTAGATATAAATAAATACGACATTCAATGTTTGTAAAAAATTTTACTCTAAAGGGGATAAAATTAGCCGATGGCAGTTTTTGTGTAATGATGTCGTCCGAAAAGCTAACGGCCCAGAAAATTAAAATATTAGGTGTAAAAAGTTATAGAGGTTTTGTTTATTTGGATCAATAAAAGTAGTTGAATACTAAGCTATAGATATAAACTATTTTAAACTATAATTAAACTATATTAATCTATAATATTATAAATGCGAAAGTAACTCTGTCTGTCTGTGTGTTACGCAATCACGCCCAAACTACTGAACCGATTTAAATGAGAATTTGGTACTGAGATAGATAAGTAGATATAAAGCTAGAGGTTTGAAACTTATTTTTTAGGCTTATGATTAGATAAATGTAAATACGACATTTAAAGTTTGTAAAAATTTTACCCTAAAGGGGGCAAAAATAAGGAATGAAAGTTTTTGTGTAATGACGTCGGCAAAAAGTCTTACGGCCCAGATAATAAAAATATAGAAGAAAAAAATTTTAAATGCTGCCGAAAGTCACTATTCTTCTCGTATGTCACCATAATTTTTTTTAACTAAATGTGTTCAGATTCTAAATTTTCAATTCTTGAACCCTGCTTTTCACTTTTGCCAGAATAATTTTTTTAAACTATTAGTTAAATATATTTGGTCCATATTGGTTTAGAAATTAACCTTTTTTTAAATAAATAGAAGAAATTACGTGCAAATGTCTTTAACCAAAGACTGTAACAGCAGGAAAAAAAAATTTTTCTCTAGGATATTAGGGTCTTTTTAATATGATTTGGTCGGCTGATGGTCTTTTTAAAAATGTTCCTTTCTTAAACAAAACATTAGCATATATTAAAATTAAAATTAAGTTGCAGGAATACGATACGTCAAGCACATTCCAAGAATCCTTCAAGAAATCCTTTAAAGACAGATATCACCTTTCTTTGATATATATATGGAGTATAAAATGTATCATCGTGTTACTAGGAACGATTTTATTATGTACGTACTTTAAGGAAACAAACAGAAAATTGCGACATGAAAAAGTATGAGGAAAATATTTTGAGAATCAATTCCAAGCGTCTTTAAAGACACCGTCCCTAGAGAAATATCAACATTAAAAAAAATTCCAGGTGTCAGCAAAAATTAAGTACTCAGAATATAGTAAGGAAAACGAATATTCTAACGAACAAAAACAAAACATACAAAAAATTATTCGAGAATACTGCTGAGTAAGCTTAATATGGAGGAAACGGCAAGAAAATCTCACCAAATGAAAATGTAACATAACCTTTTAATTGTCATAGTTCCTTTTCCTTTTTTTAGTCAAAACATTTTTTTAAATGGTATGTGGGGAGTCTAGTTACCAAATCTTACAGTCTTATCTTTGGTCAAACTGAGGGTTCCAAATTAAAAAAAATCATCTATTTTAATTAATTTTCTTTATTGTTAATTTTTAACTTTTTAACCCTCTATAATAGCGGTATAAAACCTTCAAAAATCTGAATAGCAAACAAAAGCTGCTCCAGTTTTTGAATTTAGCAATATACAGAGATTCTACATTAAAAGTTATATACATATAGTCACTTAGGTACCTATATGAATATCTACATTGTATGTGTGTTCTGCGAAAACTTGTCATTTCGTTAAGAATGTTGTTGCAGATTTCCAAGGGTAACCGCTGTCACATTCCTTCAGTACCTTAATGAAACGTACAACTATGAATTAACGAAGTTTACTGCGTTTGTGCGGTTATTTTTCTTTATTTTGCCCCTTATTAATGCCAGGTTGACAACCAAGTATTTACGCCAGAACCCTACCAACGCTTTAAGTACCCTGCAGCCTGACGATTTTACACTTGAGAAAATAATATTTTTCCAGTTTGCACCGACGAGCCTTTTTTAACCGTAGGTAACATTGTATTCTCAACAACCAACAATCTTACATACCTGCCTTTAGGAGACCATTTAAGATGTGGACGTTTGTAAATTGTCATATTTTTATGTACATGTAAATATTCTTGATGTGGGCTTTTATTATGGAAAATGTGGATAATAAGGGAAAATTTGTACCTTAGCTATTCAGAAGTACATCTAAGAAAGGGCTTTAGTAATTTTTACATTCAGAAGGTCATTATAACCTTTGTATGTTGTGTTTTGTGAAATTGTAGTTACAACTAAATCCCCACTTTAAATTATATTATAAAATTTCAGTTTTCAGTTCCAACCCTCTGTCTCCTATCCCCCAAATACCTTTTTACTACTGTAGAAGGACACCTCCAGTCCCTGCATCACATACAACTCAAATTAACTTAAATTAAGTTATACTTAAGAATAAGAAGGCAAGAATCAAGCAAAATTCTTTATGTTTGGCTCATTTTGTAAATAATACTTTATAGTTAACTCTTAAAGCTAAAAGATACACGTTCGCATAGAGTTGCTGATTTTTTCGACTTAACTTAAATAATAATTAAAATAAACCACATAAAATTTGCTGAAAACCCCAAATATAAATTAAATATCAATCGAACTGCATTTTTTTAAGAGATAATATCAGAAAAGTTTTAGAATTTTTTCGAGGTCCTGAATAATGCTCACGAATTAAAAATTCAACTTTAATTCTTAATCTGATGTTGTATTTTGTCTCTATTATTATGTGTAAAATCCTTTGAAAGGATTCCGTCGCATATTTGACTCCAAAATGATATAAGACCTTTTTCGGCACTCAGATCTAACAAACGATCTATTTATATTTAGAATTAAGTTGCAACGACACGTGAATACTCAACTACCTCAAAATTTTAATCCTTTTTTTACCAATAAATTGATCTCATTACTATATGCATATATATATATATATATATAGATTTGATAAACATCCATCCATATGCTAGTTACTGCCACTGTTTAAGTTGAATATTCACGAACGATAAACAATTTAATAATTAAAATTCGCTTGCGGGCTTGTTGGTATGCCAGTCATCTATCTCTACTGTGACGTTATTGTATAGTTAGTAATATGAACACACCCCTATTAAAATTTGTATGCATAGATCTAATGTATCTATGTATCCAAATATACACTATGCATATCTACTTAAATGTGTACTATATATAATGTATTTCAAATATAATATGTACCTTTATAGGTATGTATGTTAATGTTAGGGTAAATCTATTTCTAACCAGGATATTCACCCATGTTTGCTTGGGGTCATCTATCCCGTCTTGGAGTTGACTTAATGATTGCAAAGTTGGAAGTGTGTACACACATAAAAGGATAGATAAGATAAATTAATAATAGTTATAAAACAGGCATGGGTAATTAAAAACAAATTAGATGTTTGTTTTTGTATTATTCTGTTCAAGGCGGTGTTTATTAGAATTTAAAAGGAAAATGATATCTTGTCGTTAACATTTTTTATGTTGACTTCTGGTTTACGTTTGTTGGCTCTAAGGCTTTTGTAATGAGAAAAGTGTAAAAAGACTGAAAGTTAAACCTTTCTCAAGATGGATTGTAGTGTACAGTGTTGATGATAGTAGAAATACTTAAAATATTTCACTTAAAGATGTGGTTCTAAGTATCTAAGACAAGTAGAAAGGAAAATCTTGGATGTAAGAAATGAAAATAGGAATGAAAAAGGTCAATAAAAAGTACAAGGTGCTTATAAAAGTCAAACCAAGAACTCTATATTAGGGTGGTCTTTAACAATTAATTGTTTCCGGCTCCCTAAAGAATTCTTCCTTTTGACGAAAACCTACGGAGAATTTTTTTTTTGTTTTAAACAAAGAGAACATGTGCTGCCAGCCAATTTAAGTTGACTTTTCAATAAAATTATAGTTTTTTAATCAAATAAAATAATTAAAATTAATTATTAAACACATTATCAAATATAATAACAATAATTAAAGAATATTTTCGTCTCATACATCCAAATATTTAGAAACAATTCAATGAATCACCCTGTATATTATTTTCTATATTATTATTAAGTAAATTTAATTGTGCTTATGTTTATTTTCAACTTCATTATTTGTAGACGTTGCCTCTGAAATATTTGGTGGATACGCCGGGTAGTTCATATGTTATAGAAATTAAATTATTTTGTTATTTGTCCGTGACAAAAAGGCATTTGCTATATCTTCATGTCCAATATTCAGTCGAAATAAGCATACTTATTTTACAACTAAAACACTATTTGCTTCTTGTTTTCTTTTTTGATTCAAGAGTTCTTTGGTCATACTACACAGTTTCTTGAAATATGGAGTAATGTACAAGTTTTGATTTAAAGAACCTTTTTCAAAAAATAATTCTACAATAGATATATGCGTTGTGTAATAAGGACCGTGCTGTTGGTAGTTGGGATGTGGCGACTTGTCCGTGTTTGGCGAGAAGTCGACAATAATATCTTTCTGACATCATCGGGTCTTGTATACTGGTTTTGGTCGAGGTCTATGACTCAAGGATGTTTCGCCTACTGAAAGAGATCGCGGTTTGCAGAGGAGGTTTAAGTGTCAAAAATGGTCAAAACCAGTTCCGAACGACCCCGTGGGCGTTGTAAACATCTCAATAAATATTTCGGACCTCATGTCTCCACAACATATGTCGCCTGTTATGTAAAACTCGTCTAGGCTATAAGGTAAATCTGATAACAATATAGCGACTCAATTGCACCAGCGTTCTCAAGAATTTTAAATTTATAACAATACACTAACTTCTCCGTTAAATTGAAGAAATTACGATTAAGAGCATCATGGTGAGATATTTGGGAGATTTGGTACGCTTTACATAAACTATAATGTAGGTATGTAAAACAGAAGATTGAATACTGAGAGGTACCTACTCACTTGTTTTTTCTGTAAACGAAGAAGGAGGAGGATTGAGTAAAATATATTCAAATCTCATTTAAAGGGGCAAAGATCATTGAAAAGTCAAAGTTAAGCCTTTATTCAAAGAATTGTTATAATCTAATTTCCTCTTTGAATCAAAAGTGATTATTCGATAAATCCCAAATGAAAGGAATGCGAAAGCGGTTCCACAACCCTTTACCAAAGCAAAGAGAGAGGAATGGAACCAAATTATTATAAGAACACCTCAAGTTACTGATGGACTTTATTATTTACTAAGACAACTCAGGAATAAAAAAATTGTGTGTCGTAAATAGAGTGGATAGAAAAGTTCAGACCATTGGAGAAATAAGGGGAAATATGAGCTCAGGGCATAAAAAAATATTTGCTGAAATGACAAGTATAAAATTTAGTGAGTAATCGATCATGTTAGGTTAGGTTACGGTAGGTCACTTCTTTTGTTTCAGACGAGATGGGCCTTGAAGAGATATCCAATTTACATAAAATAAACTCAAAATCAGTGCAACTTAAGAATTCGGAACCTGCCTGTTTATAAGAGTTCTTTTATGATTCATAATATATTATGGGTTATTTGTAAAGGTTTCAAAAAAGTTTAGTGTTTTTCTTTTTTAATTAACACATTCACAGTTAGTTTTTTGTTGTTCACGATCAAATCCCACAAGCGTTTTGTTATTTGTCTTGGTCTTGCAGTCTGTCTATCTATTAATGTATGTACGTGTCGTATTTTTGTAACCATCAATATTGACGTGGTCCAGTACAAAGAAGTTTAGATCATTGTTTGATATTCAAGAGGTCACCTATGACCACATACTTTATCATGTTATTCGTGGCTTCATTATATCTTTCAGAAAATAATATCCTTGAGAAGATCTTTGATGTTTCTACTGTCTTTATTTCGTCTGCCTCTCTCATATCTTTAAGCACCACCATCCACAGACTGTTACAATTACTAAAGGAGGTTTGCTAGCTTTATATATAACATTAATTGCTGAGTCGAAAAAATAGTGTACGTCTTTTGCCTTAACTTAGTTGTTTGCTTTATACAAAGCTAGATCATTGTTGAGCATTCAGGAGGACACCTGATCAATTTTGTGTTTGCATATCTTTGTCCAAGCCTTTTTATAGTTTCCTTTAGATAAATTCTTGAAAAGTGATTAATCCCAGAAACTCTTTCCTATCCCGTCTCTCTTTAAGTACCATATTCCCACAATTCCTAACAGAGGTTTCCCACTTTTACGCTATTCATAGCCCAATCTGAACGACATTGTTCTGTTCTTTATCTCGACATTCAGAAGGATATCTATTTACTTATGTGTCCTTTTACCTTGTTCCATAATTTTCTGGGGATCTTTTAGAAATATTTACATACAATAATATCCCACTGGAAGCTTTTCAAGCCACTACTATTTCTATTTCGTTCCAAACCATCATCACCACCACAACCATCAGATTTCTTCAATTCTTAAAGGAGGTGACACTAAAGTTTAAAAGTCAGCAAAGCGAAAATAATGGAGAAAATGGTGAGAATAGAATATGAAATGCTTTTACATTTTTGGACAAATCTTTTTCCTCATTAATTTGATAGAAAATATTTTAATAGGTAAATTATCGCTAATATTGGTTGCCGTCTATATATAGTTAACGTCACTTTCTTCCCATTTATTTTCCCCATTTCAATTTGTGTTAAGTACCTATATATATCTATCTGTCGCAAAAGTTTCACTACTTAATGCTCGTGATCATCACGTACTATTTTTTTTAGTCGTCAAGTGGCATCAGGTAGGTTAAGAGACGATCGTTACGGTTGACCTATGAGGTCACGCATTAAACGTACACAATACTTTCATTCTGCACTCTCGGAGCACGTTCCAATGCATCCATCAAAGTCATTTCACCTGCAAGTGCGTCCTTTATTCTTGTTAGAGGATTATATCTGATCAACAAGAAACCAATAGGTACGATAAGTGCATTAACTAAATTGATCGATCGATTATAAATAATGCAAATGCGATTTGTATGTACAAAAATTTTTAACGATAAGATATGATCTAGACCAGAGGTTCACAAAGTGTGAGCCCCAACTTCGTACGTAGGTCCTTAGGGGTTGCACTATGAATATGGATATGTAGAAGCTGAAACAGAAACTAAAAAGTAGCTGAACTTTTAGCAGCTTTGAGAAAATTGATTAACGATAAGATATGACCTAGACCAGAGGTTCTCAAAGTGTTAGCCCCAACTTCTTACGTAGGTTCGTAGGGGGTTGCACAATAAATATGGATATGGAGAAGCTGAAACAGACACTAAAAAGTAGCTGACCTTTGAGCAGATTTGGGAAAGTGAAGGAAATGGGACAAAGATGTAAAAGTTAGGGACTACAAAATTTTTGTTTGTTTGTAAACTTTGTTTAGAGGGTCATTACATGAAGTGATGTTGAGCTTTTCCTGGTTGAGTACATAAATTAATTAAGTTACCAAATTTCGTGAAAATTATAATTTTAGTGACTTAATTCCAGATATATTGTTAAATGTATTTAAATAACCCTTTACTGTTCTGAACTATCCCCAGGAACAAAGAAATCTACCTTTCTTTTCATTTTGTCAATGTTAGATGGCACCATAAGTTTAGTAAAAAAAATTAATAAAATGGCTTCTACTTTGATCTCGTTTAAATTTTTGCTTACAACTTTTTGAACTTTGTTTTCCTTTCTGTTCTCTCCTTCAATCCTGCGAAGTTATATATTTATTTGTAAATAAATCGTCCTTGTACTTAGAAGTATTATTGACCTTTTGCAATGACCTTTCAGCAACGGTACAGTGTTTTACAGCGTGTCTCTTTATCTTTCCATATTATATTCAGAACATGACATTGCCTTCCTTGAGTCGTGACCGCAGGATTTTTGCAGCATTTTCATCCTTGTTATTCTATCTGCCATACTAATTAAAATCCCTTTTCTGATGGTGCTTATTTAAATAACTATAATCTATCACTGTTCTACAGTTTCAGTTCTCATTTAACTGAATCTCTTACACTTAATTTTTATCCAAGAAGGTGTATTTTGATAAAGAGATTCGCTGCCCTCTATTCTCATATTTTTAAAGAGGTGGTGTATCACCTTCAACTCCTCTACATTTTCTAATACGTCCTGAATACGGCCCTGACTTGAACTCCTTTATTAACCACTTTGTGTTAGATAATGCCCACTTCACCAGTTTTCCTGAACAGATGTTGTATCCATTAGAGTTTGCAAATGATAAAAATTCGTCCAATAGGTAGTTTTGTGCTGATTGTAATTGCGTTCAGACGATCTACTTCTGCAGTCCGTGCAATTTCCTGAATGTTACCTCTTGATCTAGGTGATGTTAAATGCTTTAGTACTCCGACCACGTAATAATCTGATTAAACAGCGTGTAATCGCCGCTTGACCTTTATTAAAAGTTCCTACGTACATAACTACAGTGACTGCTGTTATAGCAAATGAAGGAAACTAAATGAGCCATTACTATTACAAGGATTAACGTGTTATACTTGGAACTAAAGCGGTTTAACGAAGTTTCTTTTCTCAGTAATTGCATTTCCGGTGCACAGGGTAACTCCTGAAAACTTTGCAGAAGCTGTAATGGGAGGCGCATCCAGAATATTCTAAACCTGCAGTTATAGAAATATAATATTTAAAATTACTTTTTGCGAAAATGCAAGGGATAACAAGCCAAGAGTAGTTAGTGTGAGTGTATGTTGTTAAGAAGTAAATACAAATTGTCAACTGTCCATGTTTAAAGTTTAAACCGCTGTGTTGACAGTGTTTGTTGTACTTGCTGTCTAGAAATCTGGTCTTCGATATAAGAAGGAATATGTGACATAAGCAGTGCAGAATAAAAATGTCTGTTAATATTAGCGATGTTTTCAATATTTTAGACTGAGTATTTGTAAAGAAATCCTTTGACAGATCTGGTACATATGTTAACGACTTATTTCACACTTGTTTGCTGTTGTTGTTTATTTGTAGCTGCATATTTACCTCTGGATTATCTTTATTGTCACAATTTAATGTGGGACATTTAATTTTTCCCAACGTTGACATTTAAAATGAATGCTACTTGCAATAAATAGTCATATAAAATGCACATATATTAAAATCCCATAAACATTAGCAATATATAACTACTTAAGTGTGTAGAGGTCTACCAATTGCTAATTTAAAAGCGACACAATCTGCACCTTTGTTCCGTTACTTTTCCATTAAAATAACCATTTCGCATTAGACATTAGACATAAATAAAAGAAATTATAACTGTTACGTTTGTTATCTTGCTTGTGCAACATTCACGTAATAATGACGACTACTGTAGGTAGCTCTAGCTACTAACTGTGGTACAGATAATCGCAATACAAGATGTTCATTGCAACAGCTACTCTAAGACACTGCTTGTTAATTTTTGCTAAATAATAGTTTGTCGTATCTGCTGAAGGTGCAGATGGTTTAAGGATTTCACACGCTGTAGAAGACAAAGTAACTGGAATGATAAGAGTGATTTTGAGTCTACATTAAGCCAAAAAAATAAATAAATTGATAGTAGAATCTGAATTTATCGTTACTGTACAGAAAGATTTTTTTAACGATTAATTACTGTGATTTCTCCAAGACAAGAATCTTGATTGAGCTAGACCAGGAACATGAGTCTGTACAAATACCAAGAAATTCTTGTCTTGATTTTTACTTGAGCCTTGGAACAAAGCAAGTTTTAGACAAGATCTCTTAAAAATCAAGTCTCTTGAACTCTACTGTGATTTCTCCAAGACAAGAATCTTGAGCTAACCGAGGAGCATTAGTCTGTAAAATTACCAATAAATTCTTGTCTTGATTTTTACTTGAGTCTTGGAACAAAACAAGTTTGAGACAAGAGTTTTTAAAAATCAAGTCTCTTGAACCCTACTGTGATTTCTCCAAGACAAGATTCTTAAGGTAGACGAGAAACTTTAGTCTGCACAAAGACCAAGAAATTATTGTCTCGATTTTTACTTGACTCTTGGATCAAAACAAATTTGAGATAAGAGTTCTAAAAACTCAAGTCTCTTGAACCCTACTGTGATTTCTCCAAGACAAGATTCTTGAGCTAGACGAGGAACTTTAGTCTGCACAAAGACCAAGAAATTATTGTCTCGATTTTTACTTGACTCTTGGAACAAAACAAGTTTGACACAAGATTTCTTAAAAATCAAGTATCTTGAACCCTATTAGTTACCAATTTCTAAAGTTGAACTTTTTAAGGGGAGTTGCTACTTACAGTTAGTGTCGTCGGTGCAAGCAGTCGCCTCTATTCGCTGACTAGGGCGAGTTCATATTTCTTTTTCGTTTTTCTTTATCAATTTTAAAAATATAAAAATCCACAGAAGAGACGTCACAATTCAATAGTTTTGGTATCTTTTGTTTTCAATTGCACCCACAGAATATCACTAAGGTTTCTGTAATTTCTTATAAATCAGGTTCTTGTTTGATACAGAAACACATTTCATTCATTAATGGAAAAATCGTTTTACAAAGAATTATTTGAAATGCAGTCAAATTTTATCCTTTTTTTGTCTGATTCTTAAACAGTAGATATCTAATATTTTGTCAGTCGTATCTGCCCACTACAGTAAACTTTTTTTGCGATTCTATTTGAGGAATTTATAACTCTTTATTGTCCTACGCAATTACGTCAGTTTGAACTTAATCTGCATGCCTTTATATACATATACATACACTAACTTGTACAAATTCACTAGTAACGGCATCTTGTGTGAGTGTGATAGTTTCAAACAGTTACCACCCACTTATAACAACACATGTACTAGTCTAAATATGCAAACTTTGAAGTACATGACAGATTCGTAACTACCTACATGATGTTGCGAAGACAAAACAAAATAAGTACGTAAATATATCTACAGTAAAAGTCACTTATAACGTACACGGTTATTACCGACTTATGGTTATAAAGAACCAAATTAAAAGTTTTAGACTGTCTTATGGAACGCTGGGTAGATAAATAACTTTTATTTATAAGGTACCAAACATCATACCAATCAAATATAAAATATCTACTAATTTTTTTAATCTCATATTAGTATTAAACTTGATATTTTTTCTGGTAATGTAAGTAAATGTCGCCTTTTTACCTCAATTTTGTTTTGAAGCCTTCGATTAAACAAGTAAGCAGTTCTCAGCTGCAAGAAACACAACTATGTACCTTTTTAACGAATTAATAAAAATAAAGAGTTAAGGTCCATTTAAGAACGTTATACTTAATTAAGTTTTATAATTATGCATGTCTTAAAAAAATTTTCTCCCTTCTAAATCTATTGATTATGAAAATGATTATGACTATAATTATTTTAGTTTCAAGTGAACTAGGTGGGACGAGAAACCTTCGTCGATAGATGAATTCATCCCACTAGTGTAAACTAAGTACCTAGCTAATATAAGCCCCTTCATATTGAATACAAGGACGAATTGATTTACAAATAACACGTCCTTACATAATAAATACTAGAACTTAGTTGTATTTTGTAATAATGTGGGCCTTAAATTTTACGTTTATTTAATACACAATAATAAAAAGGCACTTTTGGATTTCAAAAAACTATATTTGGTGTTTTCATGGTTTTATGGTAGGTACTTAACACCACAAAGGTCATGTTTATCGTAATGGGGTGTAAGTGAAATTATTAAAACAAAATGTTAGGATTTATTTTGAAAACATAAGGAATTTAAATAAAGGTAATAGTATTATAAGTGCCATCTCCTTTCATAAAATTGGCTGTTCTGACAGCTGTTCTTATTTTCTGTATCTTTTTAGTTTCTACCTATAATTTTAGTAATTTATCTGCTTTTCTGTATTTGCTGAGGAATACTATCGTTCATATTACATTTGCATTATCTAATTTTAAAATTTCCAATTACAAATACGTCCACAAAGCTACCAATCGATTGCACTACATATTCACTTTGGGACTTGGGGGAATCATACCTGGATTGCCATTTTTCTTGTCCTGTAATGACGTAGTTTGTCAGGGACATCAAGTTTTATTTTGAATCATCAACTGTTGATTCCTATAGGTACTTACGTGAATCCGTTCGCTCGTGACGTCTATTCCACCAGTAAAGTTTGAAACTGTATGTATCATATTATGCTGGATGAACTATTCTAGATCTAGAGTAAGTTTATCGAATAACAAATTAATTTGCCGACTGTACGTGTAGGTATACCAAAAGCTCCTTAGGGTAATACTTATTTTAACAGAAATGCTGAAAGTTTTGAACTTGGTTAGACTTTAACTAATATTCTACAATG
This sequence comes from Agrilus mali, assembly GCA_029378335.1. Classification (NCBI taxonomy): domain Eukaryota; kingdom Metazoa; phylum Arthropoda; class Insecta; order Coleoptera; family Buprestidae; genus Agrilus; species Agrilus mali. The sequence goes on along the minus strand of CM055663.1, from coordinate 6,939,843 downwards.
CGCAATATCATTTAGTCCTTGGGTCTGGAAAGTTGGCAGGTATTACTTGCGTAAAATATATCAAGTCATAATAATTTAAGGTTGAAATTTATGGAGACTGCTTCATAAAATTTACCCAGTTATTAAAAGAAAAATAGGTGAAGTGAGAGAGTGACTTACATGATGCAGGTTTTGTACTTCATCGAATATTTAATTTTGTCAAATATGATTTTTCGTTGAGTTTATAAGTAGATAAGTCTAGAGGGTGGTTATTATAAATGTTACTTCTTATTTTAATTATTTAAGCTCTCTAAAATTTTTGAAGTGTGTATGTATAATTTTTAAACAGTACAATTCCAAAAAAACAATGTACCTACGTATTTTTTCAGTTAAAACTTTGTTGTAAGATTTGAAGGCTGTATTGCAATAAATAAAATTGAAGATAAAAATTAATTATTGTTAATAACAATTGTAGTCCTTAATACAAATACAAATTAAATTGTTTGGCTATTAGGTATTTCAGAAATAATTTAACAATCACAGTCTTCTAACATTCGTAATTGATTAGGATATCCAAAAGAAATGCTACCTGAAGGTATTGGGTAATTAAAGTTGTGTTCTAATTTACTTAATTATATTAATTATACGTATTAATGGATTCCTGATGAGAACGATTTTGCACAAATCGTACTTCACTCAAGTCTTCTGATTCTGGCTCAAAGGGAATTAACGTAAGTGAACTGTAGTTGTATTACGATTACATAACGGTTCTCCACGTTATCATTTATTTTGAACTTTATTCAGTTCATGAAGAATATAAATTCCAACTCAATTTCATAAAACTATACAAGCTTTCCATCATTAAATATTTCTAATAAGAGACGTCAAAAAATTATCTGTTAGTGTAAAATATTTCAATTGGCCTGCATTTCAAATACTTTTTTTTTTTTAAAGTAAAGTCTGTTAAAAAAACCTCAGTTAGAAATTTACATATCTAAATATCTGCATATTCTGTCACGAACTTCATGATTAAATAAGTAAACGGCTTTTTTACGCACATAAGTACATACCGCATTGAATTCTTGAATTTGCTTAATCGCAATTCAAAAATGTACTGTTAAAATCATATTGCCTATGATGACAATGTGTTTGAACAGGTGAGGTGGTTGGTCCTTATTCATATCAGGTATAAATTACTTCTTATAGTTGATGTAAGTTGAGCGTGTATCACGAAAGGTCACCTGGTAGGTACATGAAGCAAAGTCTTGGAAAATTCGCGTTCCCACGTATTCGTTAATTAGTTAAAACTATGGACATGTATATAGCATATGCTCTAACTGATAGATCAAATAAACCACATGAATTGCAAACATTACCATCGGCCACTCATCAAATAATTAAAAATCATTAACCCTGACTAAGCGTGCTGAAGATGTACATTTTATGTAATGCAAACATCAATTTTGGATCTTTGATAAATATTTGTAGGAATTAACACTTTTTTTCTGTTTAATCATCGACGTCACCTCACTAAATCAACGATAATAAATTATGATTAAGACAAGTCTTCTTTACTCTTCTCCTTGTCATAAAGCGCTAAGCATTGAGGCAAAAATTTTTTTGGTAAACATTTACTTAGAAACAATTTCAATTGATGGGGAGCTAAATAACTTACCACTTACTAAGTTATTGTTGTGTTATAAAAGCAGATTGCTTAGGTATTAAATAAAATTGCACCAAAGAAATATTCTGTAGGGTGTGTGTGTGTGGACTATTCCTTAATTTAATTCTTTGATCTACAGAAAAGGCAATTCTTAATTTTCAAAGTTACATATTACAGCTTAAATTCTGAAAATATTTCAGTGCAGAAATTTTTAGAGGGTTTTGCGGCTAGTTGAAGGCCTGATTCGGGTTTAATGGTCGTCGTCGGTTGGAATAGCTTCCTAACGTTTCTCTAGCACGAGAGGCGAACTTCTTGAGAGGTCCTTTCATCTCATATGCTGTACGTAGAGATGACCTTTAGACCCTAATCAGGCCTTCAACTAAATAAAAATGTTCTTGGATTTTACAAGTCATTAAGAAATTCCTCACACGTTTTTCTACATTTTTATCTTTTGATGGGACAATTCACATTAATATTAATTAGTAACTTATTGTAAAAAATAAATAGATACCCAAAAAAACGTTCTTTCTTTTATATAAAAAGTAACACTAATGAGTTGTGAAAGGGCCACGTGGTTAGAACATAAATCAAACTTGATTAAAATCTGATAAAACTATTAAAAATGCAAATTGCCCTGCTACTTTATTTAATATATACATTTACAGATTTAAACACATAAGGTGTACATATTTACCTATGCAGGTGTGCGAATGTAGTACATGTTTTAATTTCATGCTCGATGACGTTTGGTCATGAAACAGCTTTGTGTTATCAGATCAATTTTATAGTTTTACCTTTATGCTTTTGACTTTTCGAGTACCTTGTAGAATAGAATTTTCTTTGGCTTTTTAAAAATCTTAAAATGGAACAAAAAAGCCCAATCAAAATAGTAAAGAACATTTAATTAAGTAATCTTCAAATTGATTCCTTACCAGTAATAACGGCGCAGTGCTCTGATGAGATACAATAAAAATTAAAACCCTATTCAGGTCTGACATTTTTGATAGAATCTTTACAAACCACAAAAAAGATGTTTTGTTTAGTTACGTGCTTATCGCATACCTTACTTACTTACCATACTTACTTGTTAAAATAGGGCCTTGTCGAATATTATCAAATCCCACAACAGTAAGTAGCATTTTCTACAAATGGCATTAGATTCCTTTGTGGCGTTGTTACATACCCTCTTTGGGATCCTTTAAGCTTCCTTTTTATTTCGGCTAGGGCTGTTTTGGACGTTATTAAATTACCTTTAATAGGCCCATTTTTTCTTTCATTTCTTTCTTTTTTTTCCGCAATAGAACATAGAAAATGTACATAGAAAAATGGCTTTTTATTAAGTACTTACAAAGTTTTATTGAATATTATATTTCAAAGCACTACATCATATCATTAGAAGTTGCTGTCATGTTACTTAATGCTATTTTTTGTTTCAGATGGTCCATCATTTCATTTTCCTGTTGGCCTCAATCTGCGGATATGTGTCGTCGCACCCCCAGTCGAATTACGCGGATCAGGCAAACAACGTGGAGTACATCGGCAAAGGCCTCCCGGAGCAAGCCACTCTCGATGGCAAGGTCACGCAGCTTGATGACCTCAGTCCCATAATCACCCTAAATCGCACGAAAGCCGCTCTAAACTGTGCCGCAGGATCCATGCAGGTGGAGTTGAAGTTCAGCGACAAATTCCACGGTATCGCCTACGCCGATTTCGATAGGAACTCCGCCTGCCAGGTTTCGGGCAAAGGGGCTTACAGCTACGAATTGGAACTGCCGCTCAAAGGATGTGGAACAAAACAAGTAAGTTAAATGTATCGGAAATGTATTTGCTTAATGTTCGTAATTCCTTCCGGGAATACGTTTGAGAACTGCCTGATTATCCTTGTTAATGTAGTGTGTAATAGGTCTGCGTAATGCTTTCTTCGGCCGCAAACATAGAAAGCTTAATCTTTGGGGAGTAATTCGTTTAAGAAGTTTGTTGACTGCTTTTGGGAAGTTAAGTTACACTAATATTTTGATATGTCACTGCAAAATACTTCCTTGAATTGTCAGCTTATATACAAACTCATTTCGAAAAAATAAAAATACTACAATTGTTTTGTTTTTGTTACTTTTGTTATTTTGGACACTATTTAAAATTCTTAGGATGTAAGTTCTTTTCCATCTTTATTTAACAAAAATTCTCTAGAATCAAGAAGATTTTGGTTTTCGTGTTCCTCACCAAATATTTAAAAATATATAATATCTAAAATTGAGTTTATTCTTTGCAGGGCCCTCAACGTGTTTTCACGAATAACATAGTTGTGAGGTTCCATCCTGGACTCGAAATGGATGGAGATGAAATTATTACCATCGTCTGTCGTTATCCACCTCCTGTAGCACCATTACCTTCGCCAGTTACGAACAGGTAATATATTCAGAAGAATATTTGCGTTTATTATTTCTGTGTTGAGTTTTAATGCATTAAATTATTAAACAGTATTTTTAAATTAACAAAAAATTCTTTAATTTTTTTTGTGGTCTCTTCTGTTTTCATTTCGCTCTTCTAATCTATTTCCATTTTCACTATTCTTTAGAAATGTCTTTTTCTGTACCATCTGAAATTAAGATTCGAAGTAGCGATTCTCATAATTTGTGTTTTTATATTACTAAGACTAGTTTAATTTTGCTATGCGCAGAGGCGTAACTGCGACCATTGATAACTAAGCGCTAAGACATAAGCTCCGCCTTTAGCGAGTCTCGTGCATTTCACAGTTCATGTTATAAGAATCCCATCTTTACTGTAGAATGCCTTTGGTAAAAATATTAATTTTTAATATTTACAGTGATTCAAATTTCAATTTCTTCAATCTGTTATATGTAACTGTATCTACTGTATAAACTGATAAATGAAACTCCAAACTTAAAATCAGTTAGGGAGGTATTCAATTCTGAGTTATTAAAGTATGCCCTCGGGAGCTCATCTGACGACCTTGCCTCGTCAACTACGACAGTTAGTTAGGTACTTAAAATGTTTGGATTGTTATTAAAATTTTTATCAGAGTCAAAATTTCTGTAGCACTCAACTTAATTGTAAAAATAATAAATGATTCAGCTCTAGGCAGGGCTTTAGGAAAAAGTAATAAAATAGGTTGCTTGTAATAAGCGGAAATTCAGTGAAAAAGTACTTGCTATAACTTCAAGAATATCTTGGAAGAAGTAAGAAATAATTGTTTTGGCCAATAGTCCACTGTTTTATCGAATCCTAAGAGGATGCCAAAAGTAGACAAAAGGACATCTTACGTAGAAGCATTGTGGTATTGTAATTTATAAATTTAGTAACCAATATTTATTTAAACCGGTGATTCGGGTTTAAAGACCGTCGTCGGTTGTAATTGCTTCTTAAAGTTTTGCTAGCACGAATGGGGAGCTTCTTCAGTGCTGTATGTAAAGCAATTCCAACTGACGACGGCCTTTACACCCCAATCAGGACATCACCAGTCCATCAACTGGCCGCCAATTTATTCATTTAAAATTTAATTAGTTATTGTAAATAGGTTGTTCATTCTTGTTTCAGAATATTTGTGCCGCCAGCTGCCCCACTGGAGCCTCCACTGAGCGGTTTCCACATTTTGTTGATTATCTGTGGAATTCTCTTTTTGTCGCTGTTACTTCTTGGACTCGGTTGTTCGTACTATTGTCTAAGAAGAAGAACAATTCCAGCTATGTACAGAGCACCACCTTCCGTTCTCGAAACAGAATCAGAAATTACAAAACTTTCAGAGAGCTCTCTAGGTAAGTATCGTAATAAACAAGTTGAATTAGAAACTCTACACTTCCTTTTCTTTATATCTAAAGTAAATAACCGTTGGGTATTGAGGCGATAGTTTTAGCAGGAGGATTCGATTTTATCAAAACTGAACTTTTAATAAACTCATATTTACAACAATTTCTCTTAAAAGTAAATGAAACATCTAAAGGAACAGCAACGTCAGTTGGTTATTTGAAACTATCAGCTGGTTTATAAGGTGGATACCACTGAAATTTGTGTTGTCCACCCAGTATAACATATGAGATTTAGTCTGTATATTTTAAACTTTAAGCTGAAATTGAATTTGGCCAGTAACATATTGATATACATAAACATACTGCATTCCCTTCCCGGTTACGGTTGTGGATAGCCCTTGATATTTCTATGATAATAGGAGTTTTGACAGTAGCAGAAATGTATACATAGACCTAACTGTGTGTACGATAGGGAGACCCGGGCAAGGTAAATATTTAAAGTATCTACCTAAGGGCGCAATAAAAAATTTTCGTCTATAAAACTTTTTTGCTATCCATTCGATAATTCTCTGAACCCGAAATATTATTCGTCAGTAAAAAATAAACCCTGTTCGTACAACTACTTAGCATTTTTCCTTCTTATTAGATTATAATTTTTTCTCTTGTCCCTAGAAGAAAGTCGTCTTACAAAGTCGTTACATCATTATTCAAATAATTATTCGTATTGCTTTTGGAGAATATTAACATTTGCTGTAAAGTTCGTCTACCTTTCCTTTTTGCAAACAATTTTGCGTATCATTTTGTCATTATAGAACAAACTCTTCCGTGAAAGATATCACGTAGGTACCTACCCAAAGCTTGTAAATATTGAATTTGTTGTAGGTATGCCGAAGTAGGTGTAGGCAGTTATTCTCAGTCGCCCTTTAACTAAAAAATAATTTTAAGTACTTATTACTATTTATTTACTTACTTATTTTACTATTACTTTGATTTCTTACATTTTTTTTCTGAGAATTGCATGTAAAGTAAAAGAATTTCAAACATCCACGTATCTACCCATTGATACCTAACTTACTTGCTAAAATGTCGTCATTAGCATGTTTAAAAATCGAATAACAAATATTTTTGAGTGTGTAAATTAAATAGAATCAGTAAACGTGTGGGTTGCTAAATGATTAAAGACGGCGCCAGTCACAGATTATTCTCAAATTCTTAAATCCGACCTTTGATGGTATCGCCAATTAAATAACTCTCAAAATAGCAGCCCATTAAAATACAACACGTGTATGTTAACGGATATTCATGTCTTCGAACTAATGGGCTCACGAGAAAAAAATTGTCCGCATGTTAACAACTAACCACGCAAAAGGAAGCTGAATGTTTTTATTATTACCGTAAACAGAAATGGATGATTAAATATCGACGACGTGCTAAGAATTTAATTTCTTTTTGTACTTATTCTGGCATAAATAAATAATAAATAAATTGTTTGTAGTATAAACAACAATAAACAAACATTTATTTTTCAACTCAACAGCATTACTACTTCCTTATTATATTTTATGATCTCAAAGGAATTGATTTTGAAACTGAAAATGAATTAGCTTATAAATTTGCGTAAAAGTTAATTTTCTGCCGTTTTGATAAAACTTCGGTATATGTTCATTTTAATTTTCCGAATTTTAAATTTTTAATAATCATAAGGATATTAATTTACAGGAAAACTGTCATCAATAGACGTGGTGAAGATTCCCCATGCCCGTGTTTCGGCAGCTTCCGGAAGCGACACCCTTCCTTCAGATTATCCTTCCGAATCTCATTCCGAAGTTGAAGATGTTGAAACCCGTTCTCTCCCAATATCATCAGCTGGAAGTTACGAAAACAGAGCTTACGTCCAGGATACCAGCAGTTTCTACAGCGAACATTACGGTCATACTCAAGAACAAACAATCAAGAATGCAGTTGCAACCCCTGCTACTGTAGAAAGATTACCGATGCCCATTAAAGAAGAACCTAAATTTGATGTACAAGTCAGGGTGAAGAAATTACCTCCACCATCTCCTCCAAGTATAAGCGAATCGGATACGTCCAGGAATTTGTCCACCATAATGGAACAACGTGAAGAAAGTTTGAGGAGTGTTGAGTCACATCCAGTGGAGAGGACTCACTTCACTTACGTACCTGAGTTACATCCTCCCCCAAAACATATTCAACCAGCACCAACATTTAACAGAATTTTAAGAAGGCATCAACAAGAAATTGCTGAGGAGATCGAAACTCCATCACCACCAAGAGCTCTCGTATCACTAGACACAGAATTGATGGACACACGTTCTGTGACAGAAGTGTTTGATGAAACCCAACACAAATTTGTGGCTCCAACGCCTCCACCTCCTCCTCCAATCGTCCCGAAACAACATCTCGTCAGAGATGAAGCTCCTCCATCCGAACTTCCAATCCCGAAAGAACTTAAACCTGAAGTTACATCTCATTTGGTTGATGACGTGTATTTGAGAACTATTACGGAAAAGAAGCGAATCGAAGATATTGAAAGGCATAAGAGATATGTGACGGAATACCATACAAGGCCTAAACCTGTTGAAGATCAAAAATGGGACGTAACCATCAGAAATTATCCGGTGGAGATGCCTGAGCCTCCGGACTGGGAAAACTTCTCCGACATTTCGTCAGCTTCTAACCTCACTCTTACTCCTAAGATGGAAAGGGCTCCTCTTAGTTTACCTCCTCAACCTCAGATAGATGACGACAAATTGCCACTCACTGCACCTGAAATTGTTGGTAACATTGCTGCATATCCTCCAAGACGATTCGCTTCTACGAGAGAAGAAATGACACGTGAAAGCTACTTAGAAACTTTCAATATTCCACCCGAAAATCCGCATGTTCCAAATTGGAATGTCCTCATTCGTGTTCTTCAGCCACAAGACGAAGAAGGTCCTGTATTAGAAACTGCCGAACAATTCAACTCACAATTGACAATGGCTGATAAGATGAAGTGGAGGCAAATTATCACAACTGAGTCAACATTACGAACCCTTCTCACTGAAGCGACAGTTAGAGAAGATTTCGAACGAATCCGATCCGATCGAAGATACGAAACACTCTTCGAACCACCCAAGTGGGATATTATAATCCGAATATTAACACCTTCTGACAAAAAGGGCAAAGGTCATTACCGCAAGAAGTCCGATTGGGACAATCGAAGCCGCAGGAGCAGTTTGCCCACCCTTTACGAATACGATTCAGACGGAGGAAGCTCCGTAAAAACATTGACCAACGAGTCTGCAGTTCGTCCACAAATTCCTCTTCGACTGAGGAAATCTTCAAGATCCAGTTACAGAAGTGAAGCAGATTTACGATCGATGTCCGAGATGACGGTCGATTTTGCCAGACCTGACCATGGAGACTCTCAATCCGAAGTTTCAAGTTATTATCCAGGGCCTGGTCGGTACTATGACGATTCAGAAACAGACACAGAATACAAACCGAGCTCCACTCAGCATCCTTCTCTGACACGATCTCTAAGTCAACCAAGTCTTGCAAGGTCAGCTAGTGAGTTTACTGAGAGATGGGTAGCTCCGTCCAGGTACGATACCGCGAGTGAGTACACAACACCAGAAGGTACACCCAGATCTCAGCGTAGTACCAGAATCCAACCAGTTCATGTTCCTCGTAGTGGGGTCGAACAAAGTTCTGTATGGGAGCAATCGTCAAGTGCCCAAGTTGCTCAAGCTCCCGGTGGAGCCAGAATAGTTGCTCAACAGTACAGGAGCGAAATGTCTTCTTATCAACAGTCTGGTCGCCGGAATTGGTTCGGCGACAACGATAGTGAAGCTAGTTTTAAATAACCATCAGCTGCCAATTGAACTAATAAATTAATTACTTTATACTTAGATGATTAACATTCCCATATGTAGTTCTAGTTTTTACAATGTATATGTAAAATACGCTGACGTTTAACAGTAAGTAACTAGAACGCTGTGATAGCAACGGAACAAATGGGATCAGGACTCTTGGATATCGGGATATTGGGGATTTCCAAGAGTTCAACAACTTCACCTGGTTTTTCACTCGCTCACAATAGAAATAGTGAGAGACTGTAGAACTGGGTGACAATTTCTCACAACACTTTTTACAGTTTTCTAATTATTTTTTTCTCGGCTACCTACTCTACATGGTGACGGTCTTTGGGGGCTTCCTGTGCAATAAAATATGCCATCTTTTGTCTTCCTTTTAATTTCACGTTTCAGAAGATGACGGTGCTAAATAATGTTATTCATTTCTAATATCCTATTTTGTAATTTTTCTATTAATAAATGACTTTTTAACAGTTACTACATACTGTTGTTGACAATGAACATACATATTACAGAACCTTACATAATTTCAGCAAATTGGACATAAACTGTTTGTAATTATATAAACGGAGTAGGCTTTTAGGAAAATATTTAATTTTTAAGGCAAACGTTTTTAGAACGACCTTTACCAGCTGTCAAACTTCTCAGGTTAATTTAGCGGTCCGACTGACAATAATTTTTGAGGCAAATGTTTTTAGAATGATTTCTAGCAATAAAACGAAAGTATTGATTTATGACGTTTTTATTTCAATGTTTTGGGCAGATATTTTTAGAATGATTTGTAATAGTTGTCAAAATTGTTAGGTTAAACAGACGATTTGATTGACGGCCGTTTGTATTTCAGATAAATGTTTCCAGAATGATATTCAGTACCTGAACGAGTTATTTGAGTGACGGTTAATGTTTCAGGAAAATGTTTTTAGAATGGCGTGTAATAATTATCAAAATCATTAGGTGAAATACACTATTAGATTGATGATTGTTTCTTTTTGTGACAGATATTTCCAGAACCTGAACGAGTTCTTGAAGTGACAATAATAAATTTTTCGGGAAAATGTTTTTAGAACGGCTTCTAGTAGCTGTAGATGTTTCCAGAATCATCTCAAGTAGCTGTGATATTGGTAAGATTTTATGAACTTTTTCACAGACGAATGTCTCAACTTCTGAGATCGATGTTTTTAAAATCTTCATTAACTTAAACGCGCTCGATATGGATTTGAAACCTTTATTAGAATGTAACGCATTTTTTATTGAATTAGCAAATTATACGTACACTGTATTAAGGGATTATTTGTAACTTCGTGTTATTCCATGTATGTGTAATAGTTTCGACGTTCAGTTACATAGAACGACAGATAATTTTCGAGCTTTGAAGTTAAATGTGATGCGTATCTAATAAAGTACAACGTTTCAGCAAGCAGGGTAATTACTGTAATTAGTTGCAGATGCTGCTGTTTGAAAGATAGCAGCACGAGACACCTCTACTGTATTAAATTAGGGATGTATATTCTAATGTGAAAATTATTTATACAGTACGTGTATGCTGTTGGGGCGCAAGTGAAATTTTGAACGTATTCTAAAATGCAAAACAGTTAATGTTATCAGAGGATACCAAGCCAACGTCAAAATTTCGCCCTTTAGTGCACGTCTTTGTTAAAATAAATTTCAAAGTATATTTTTAGTAAAACTTTACCTTGACGAGGTCTTGCATTTAAAGGCGAAACGTCGGTATCGTTTTGATCAATAAACTGTTTTGTTTTGAGGGTAAATATTTATAATGTGAGGTTTAAGTCTGTTTGAAAGGGGTTGGGGTTAAAAATAATCTTGTAGAGCACCAATGATTGTTTTAAGGTTAGAATGGAGTGACGGAGGTGAAGGGAGTGAAGATAAAAAAGGGCACAGCCACAAAAACACTGCTACGTTCTTGTTGTCTCTTCCTGTAACTTTATGGTCTTAAGAAATATAATAAGGGCAGTCTTCTCAGTTAAAATATTTTAGGTTTTATGAGGTCATAGTTAGATATTAGATTCGTAGGTTACATAAAGAAAAGATAACATGGATAAAGTGAGTATCGTCCTTGTTCATCTCCATCCCTCTGCTATTACCCGTCTGTTATTAAATGTTGTTTTACATGGCCATAATTATCTCTGCCACCCTCTCTCCTCCCTCCATCGGAACGAAAATGATGTTTATTATACCTGCATCTGTTTAATTGATTTAATTAGTTAATTCAACACAATTTTCTAATATTCATAATTCTTGAGACAAACCTTTTTGGTCCTCTCCTGTATACTGATGGAGAAATTAATTTTTATTTTTGTTATCTAAACAGTGGCGGATTTACCAGCAAGCTGATTAGGCTAGAGCCTAGGGCGGCAGATTTTAGGGGGCGGCAATCTTTGCTCAAAAGTTTTTTTGTGTTACAGAAATAAAACAAAACTATTATCTTATACACGGAAAAAAACGAGGCTCAAAAAATCAACAAAAATTACAATATTTTAGTGCTATACAGTATACTGAATACACTAACGTCTGTATATGAAAAATTACTAAACGCTTATTTATAAAATATACTATTGTGATTTTGAATTTTTTAAATATTCCAATAGCGTTTAAGTATTACATTTTAAATTTAGTATTTTTACCTATTTTTTAATTAATTATTGCCATAATTTTTTCTTTAGGTCCACCCACACTATTCAATTAATGTGTAATATGTTTCACCACTTAAATATATCTATTCGAAGAGAAATGGGATGCGAAAAAAAAATGCTTAAAAATAACAATAACAAAGATATATACGTGGAAAATTAATACTTTTCTATTGATATTTCTGATGATATTAACAACCTGTTTGAATGTAAAATAAAAATTTAATAAATCTACACGTACAAAATTGCATATTGTTGCACAGAATTTCATAAATATTATAATACATTTCTTAGAATGATAATTAAAAAAAACAATAATGATAATATTGTAATGAATAAAAGCTGTAAATATCCATTCAACGAAAGTTCTTCTTAACAGTCTTACATTTTTAATCCTAATGAATTCGTATCAATATTTGTTGATTAGTCTGATAAAAATATAATACAATCTTAAAGTTGCAATTTCATTGACAAAAAATTGATTGTGAATTAGGGTATAGAATTGCAGGTGTGTAGGGGCGGTAAATTTTGAATAGCCTACGGGCGGCAAATGTGTAAATCCGCCACTGGATCAAAATGAAAGATATTTGTCAAATTATTTGTTATTTACTGTACTCCTTGTTTACTACATTATAGTCTCTTTTCCAGTATTATATCAGATCGCGTAGTGGAATGTCCAAGGTTATGTTCGTATAAGCAAAAAACAGTGGTATTTACTCTAGTCGTTTTGATAGATATAAAATAGAAAAAAAAAACTGGTTTCATATCAGTATGATCGGTTGAAATAATATAATAAGAAATACTGCCGTAAAAAGGAATAAGTGTATTTTGTGTTTGTGAAGTGAACTGTGTCTAATAATAAATATCAGCTTAAAGGTAAGCTTCTCCATTTTTGATTTCGTAGAATCTTTAACCAGCAAAAGGATTTTTCTGTTTCATTGAATTTATTCACAGAAAAAAAGGATAAACCCTTACATTAGCATCCATCCATGAAAACTGTAATAAAACCCCATTAAATTGTACAAGAATCATAAAAATATTCTGACATTTAGGAAATAACATTACTACTGCTGAATGTTGTTAACAAAAATATTTTCCTTTTTTATAAATAAGGTAAGTTTTATTGTTACCCACCTCAAGTGCCCATATATATACAAAAACCTTTTTTACTCATGTCTACATTTTGTTTTCGAAGATAGAATGTCGGGGAAACTATTCAGAATAAAGTTGAAGGATTTTTTTTTGGCATTCATTACGCAGAATAAAATTGAGTTTTCTATTAAATTTGGATTTGGACATTAAAGGTTTTGTTTGTCGGGGTTATGGTTACATATTTATGTACTTACATAATGTACTTTTTATAATACGCCTGCCCTGTAGGCATTCAGATTTTAGTCGATGAGGAATTTATTGATTTTATTAATGTTACAAAAATGTAGGGATGTATTACAAACAAAAAATTTTTTTAAATCTTTAATAAACTTTAATTAAAAAATTATCATCGAAAATGTTAGAATGGTTATCTCTTATAAGTATTGATTTCTTTAGGAAATTTTACGTTGTTTCTAGTTTTTATTAAACTCGCTTTTGGGTACTTACAGGCACATAACACTCTTTGTACTTTATTGTGTATCGTTTACAAAATTTTGTTTAGAAGGCATTCTTGTCTTGATTAATAACATTAATGATGAAAATATGCGTGTAAATAAAAAGGGAACAGTTCTAAGTTGACCCTTAGTAGAAACGGTTCTGGACTATTAATTTTGTTTAGTTAAGAAAACTAGCAAACCTACCAGGACATTAATTGTTTCTTGGTCCTTGTTAATAAATAAAAGCTACGAATTATTAGAATTGAGGTTACCTAAATACAATTTATTGGTTATTATAAGTGAAGTTATTTACTACAGGTTTTGTTAGAATCTGCAAAACATTGTCTAACATTGTCAGAAGAAATGCCAATTTTTTGTGTTTACTGGGTTTGAAAGGAGAAAAAGAAATTGAAGAAACGAGGAAAGTTATTTACTGCGATAGAAAAACAGAAAGTGGCACATGATATCTACATCTAATCTGCTACACCAAATAATGCCAATCTCAGTATTTGTCACTTTTTTACGACCTAGTAGATTATTATTTCCGGTGATTTACGAAAATTATAGGATAAAATCTCTTCTTTAAGACAATTAGTTAAAGTAAATATCTGGTGAAAAATATTGTTTTCCTTGTTAGCCTACAAAAAAAATTTTTATGAGCTTCTCAAAATATAAATCCTCAAAGAAATCAAAAATGATGATTTCTGATTAAAATAAAACCCACCTTTTTACTTTTTCTTTATTTACCTAGTAATGCAATACTTTTTAATAGATTTTATAAAATTCTGTTTTCCATATTTTGTAAATCCATACGAGCTTCTTTGTTGCGAATTCCTAATTAAAGTAAACAATTCAGCGGATCCTAGGCAGCTTAATTGAATCTCCCGTTGTTCCTTAGCAAACACATTCCACTTACTTATAAGAAAACTTCTTGGAAGTAATTTCGACTGGGTACACTTTTCCCTTCGTGGCAAAAAACAACAAAATCGAGGGCACATTGAAAAGAGTTTTATTGTGTTTATGTTTATGGGTTGACAGTTATTCAGACTTAACGGGATACTTTTTACATGCGTGGTTTCCAAAGTTTCGTTCGTTAAACTTTTTCAGTAAGTAGCTATATTAACTCGACGATTTTAATTTATTGTGTCGAAAGCAGAGTTCGTGAGAAAACTTTTTGTCAGGTGTCGGAAATGTCAGGGAAATGTGACCAAACTTTCTGCTCACTCGATCGGTTTTATTGTCAACATCCTCAATAAAAAAGAAAAAACGTGCTTATTGTTTTGGTAAAAAAATATTTATGTTTAAAAACAGTGCGGTAGGTACCATATTTTCAAAATACTGCTATTGTTACAGAAAATTATTTAAAAAATCGGATACTGTCTTATTCCCATATTATTGTTGCGTGCACGGTTTTCAAATTATTAAATATCTCGATTAAAGGTAGGTATATATTTTAAATGTACATAATATTATTATTACTATAAAACCTATCCTTGAAGAACAATACACCACAAGGCGAAACGTCGCTGTTGGTTATAGATGAATAAACATTTTAGCCCCTTAAACAGCTTTGGGTTTTAACATAATATCAAAATTCTAAAAATGATCCCTTTAAGACTAATTATTGTTCCATTTTTTTGTAATTACGTAAATAAAAATTCTGTACGCTCATGTGTTCATTAATTAATGTAATTTAAGAAATTAAATAACATCTCCAAAAATTAAAATTTATTCAGGTAATAGCAAAATAGTAAAAATGACTATTCAAAAATTTCTTTCAGCAACCCATTAATAAAACGTATGTAGGTATTTAAAACATAAACATGACTAAAGGTAAATCTTGCAAATGAAATTGATTACATTTATGTAGTTAGATGAATATAGAAATGTAGAGTGGGTATGTATTTACGTTGGTAGTAGTTATTCTAAAACCAATTTCAACAAAATGTATTTCAAAGCTTTCATGACTACACCCTTTGACTAAGGATTATTTACAAGCAAAAATACTATAAAAGTTAGCTTCAGATTTTGTAATTCAGTTACGATCTAATTCATATTTGGATCCAACTCTTATACGTCCGCTTATCACTCATTCTAATATTGTAAAAGCATGTTAGCTGTCCCTTTAAATGATTAGTTTATCCCACAGAACGTATTTGATAAATGATTTCCTAATAAGAAGCCAAAAACTTATTATTTATAATACCTATATACATTTAGAATCATTTTAAGCGTAACATATTTCAAAATTAAATATTCTTTTGCTGTAAATACCCACAACAAAGCAAGTGACCTGTTTTTAATTTAATTTACCGTCAATATAAGACTGACCGTGATTTCTGAGGATGCCAAACACAAAACGTAGGTATCAGCGAATTTGTTGTGGAATTACGTTATCCTGGACCACAACCATTATGTCATAATTTAAAATTTTGACCGATGAAAACTACATAATTTGATAAGGGTTCCATTTTCCATTTCGAAATACGGAAATCTAATAAGTTGTTACTTCAATAAAATGTTCATTTAAATTAAACAAATTTAGGCTGTCCATATCAACTAAACAACTTCTAATTGTTAACATAAAGTACAAATGAAATTCGTTTTTCCATTTCTTGGATAAATGAGCCATATAATGTAGATGTAGACATTTATTAAAGTATCAAGAATTAGGACAGAAAGAAAGTTAAGTGAAGTGAAGCGCATAGTTCAGATGTCTTCGATTAGATTGTTCTGTTTTAACTTCAGAAGTAAATTCCGGGAATGGTGCTTTTCATATTCTTGAACACAAATCTTAAGATAACTTCGACAATAAGTAAGCTGGAAGTTTTCGAGGAATTTCTCAATTCTTCTTCCTTGACATGGTTTTACAATAAAAAAAAGTTAAAAAGGTATGTAAGTGGAACACCAGAATCTTACTCCTATTTAATTACTGTACATAGTCCAGGGGTGGATTCAGAATTAAGAATTTGCCATTCCTCTTACGTTATTAAAGTTTTCTACTTTATCTTGTCAAAAGCCTCCAAAGATAATTATTGACGATTTTGAAAATTGTTTTTCTGTTGGGGACTTCTTATTGGTTACGTGAGCTGAAGATGGGGTCTCAAAATGTAATCTTTCTGATAAAAATATTTATTTAATTAAAACTCTGAAATCAATGACATATGCACGTCTCGGTTTCTTTATTCGCTGATGTTGAATTAGATTAAATTCCCAGATTTTTAATTAAAAAACGCTTTTCATTGTCGCCCCTTTGCAGTATATACGTCGTGTTTACAGCATGAATCTTCATTTCGTTTGGCTAAGAAATTACTTTGCATGTAACAGGCGTTTCATGAAAAGAATTGGTCGTAAAACAGCACGAGGATCCCAGAGTCGAATCTATAATAGATACATTGTTACATTGTAAATTGACCACTGCACTGGACTGTAGCGATGAGATGACCTATACTTATACGGTCGTAAAATTGTTATTTTCAAACGGTTATTTTACGTGATGTAAAATGTCACTTGTAGAGATATTATCGAATTGTTATTACCCTTGCAATAATGGTATTGAATTTTTTTTACGGGGTTTTTAATGGCTGGTTTCTTAATAAATAGAAGTTGTTGTTGAGGCACTTGTAATGAAATATAAAATACAATATGTAATGTTTCACAAACAAAAACAATGTTGTAGATGTCTAAAATTCCAAACGATAGTATTATTTTGGCATGAAAATCAGGACCAGGAAATGCTTTTTTCTTGTTTTGTACTGATTTTTTGATTGTTTTGATTCGAGTCTCGACATTTCTCGAAGTATATCAGAGGAATACCCAAAATGTATATTGGTCAGTGAAGTATCAGTAAGTACTTGAAATGTCACGTCTTTTAGGTAGAACGCCGTTTGGGTCATATGGCATATTGAACGGATTTATGTATGAATCATTTTAAAACCTAAAATATTCAGTAATCTAATGGTCGATTACTCCTGTGCATGTCTATACTGAAGCGGATAATTAAAAAATGATTTGAAAACTAAATTTTAAAAATGTACCTTCATGGTAATATTTGATATTATGTCTGTGTATAATAAATGCCGGCAGTTTTTATTTAAGTTAGACATCTTAAAGCTCAAGAGATTTTTGACAATTACTTTTGTATCACGAATAAATTACTTTAAATTAAAATAAACAATTGTCGAATATCATTTGAAAGAGCATCCTGAAGAAATGTATTTGTAATGAATTAAACATTCTTTCATCATATTTTTTTTTAAATTACAGTTAATTTCGAACTTACAATTCGAAATTTAGTAATCTATCCACTTGTCTAGACTGACGCAAAATCGTAATAAATTATTTGAGAAGGATCAAAAGGATTAATTTTAAAAGTATACGTTTGTTATAATATTCTTGACAAAATTTCTAAATCTCTAAGATTCTCAACTTAATTCTCTTGATCTTGTATCAAGTTCTGCTTTAATACCCTTTTCTTGCATTAACACAAGATCAAGACCAGAATTCATGATAAAAAATTAAAAGATCTCATGAAACCCTACAGATTCCCAGTTTGGGACCTACACTTATACCTGCGTATTACATAGTTTAATTTATGTACTTCTATATACCTATGAGCCCTAACGCATTTAAAATCGGCCAAACATGTCGATTTACTAAAAGTAACTTAGAAATTTTATAAAATAAGTAAGTTAAACGCAGTATAAGCGGATGAGAAGATCACATACCATAACCTTATGATCCTGAGGATTCAAACAAAATCATTCTTTGATTGATAACTTAAGGTGAATAAAAAGAAGAAAAATCACACGACCTAAAAGTGAAAATAAACTGACAACATTTTTTGTTAAAAGTTAAATTCAAAACGATATTCTAATTCAATACTTCTGTGTATTTTCAGCATTGGTAAACCATTGAGTCAGTTCAGTAATATTCAAATATAAATTCGACTTTAATGAATAGGAGTGTTGTGGAGTAAACAATATACGTAGAAAAAGAAAACAGAAACATTTATTTAGATAAAAATGTATACATTTTAACCAATATGTGGTCAACTTCAGTGTAACAAAGTTTATTACAACAATCTTTCTTATTTAAGAAATATATTTATAAGGTTGGCGAAGAATCGGTAATAACGGGTTATTTAGGGGTGACTGATCGAAATTCATTAGGGGTATTTATACATGTACGCTGCTCTCGTTGGAGACAATTCCAGGTAGTTTGTACATTCCTTTAAAAGTTATATATTATTGTTATTTATAGAGTGCCCAATTTCTATAATATGACACGCTACTGCCGATTTTTCTTTATTCTGATTTATTACATTATAAAAATGTTCCTTATAACGTGTCGCTATATTCCTTTCAGTCAAACCTACGTAAACCTGGTCGCAGTCGTTGCAATTGATTTTATAATTACCTGATATTTGTTTATTATCTACTTTGGATTTCCTAAAAGATTGGACAAACTGTTTTTATTAGGTAGTAAAAACAGGCTCAATATCATGTCTCTAACTGAAGCAGCGTACATGTATAAATACCTGGCTTTCCTAATGAATTTCAATCTGTCACCCCTAAATAATTATTACCGCTACTTCGCCAGCCTTATAATTAAGATTTATGTATAATAAACTTTGTTACACTGAAGATGACCACATATTGGTTTAAATAAATGTATACATTTGTATCTAAACAAATGTTTTTGTGAATTAGTGGCTGAATTTTTTCTTTTTCTACGTAAAATATAAATTATTTCATTATTATTATAGATAGTTATATTTAATTAAGCTATAACACAAAATGTCGCGTATTGCTTTCGCCTTTTAAAGTTGGTTACTTATCAGTAAAACTGAAACATTTCTCAGAAAATTTTGTAAGTAATTACATTATCACAGTATGGTATATGGTCAGAGAAAATAATTCACGTATTATTCTGTACATATTATTTAGAGAAATTCGGTTCACCTAATTTAATTACTTATCCTTCTTATTATTTACTTCCCATCCTACTTAATCGTATTATCATAGAGTATATGTGTGTGTGTGTGTGTGTTTATTTAATTTGGATTTTTCTTGAGACGGAAGAAAATTGGGTCACAAACATTTTTTGTTTGTTTTTTGAAAGCTTCGCCAGTATTTGTTCTTTTTCTTGCGTGGAATTCAAGGTCGTTGCATGATGCACCAGCAGCGACGTGGTTGTAAAGTGTTCCTACAACATAAAGTGAGCGTCCCGACGCCGCCGACGGTTGATGCGGTGGCGACGCGTCGTCGCTCAAGCCACAGGTTATCCTGTCGATTCCTTTCGCCTGCCTGCGTTGCAGGACGAGTTAGTTATACGCGAACCGTTGCTTGCTTTCGGCTCACATTCCGAATTCACTATCAAACGTACAATTTCAGTTTCGTATGACAGTGCTATTAAATAAGTGTGCGGTGTTCGCGTGAGTACCAAAGATAAATAAAAAATAGGAGATCATTAAGTGGATCCTTCTAAAAATAAATG
Source organism: Agrilus mali (assembly GCA_029378335.1). Lineage (NCBI taxonomy): Eukaryota > Metazoa > Arthropoda > Insecta > Coleoptera > Buprestidae > Agrilus > Agrilus mali. The sequence continues at coordinate 6,919,821 of CM055663.1, read as the reverse complement.
TTGTCTGTATTTTTATAAATAGATTTTTTGCAATTTGGGCTAAGTGAACCACAACGAATGGGAACAATAAGAACAGAAAAAGGTACAGTTTACAGACTTGGTAATATTATTAAATAAGTAATGTATATAATGTAATACATTAAAAATGTTTGAGAAATTAAAAACATAGTTATGGGAATAGTTGAGGATATATTGAAATAAAACGTTGGATAATTACACTAAAGTAAATTAAACATCTCATTTTTTTATAGTTTCCAATTTACTGGCAGTTATATTTTATTTATATAAGTATTAGGTATGACTGAAAAAATCTTTCAATTTTTTTATTGCTCTTTTTAGGGTTCCGCACCTCAAAAGGAAAAAGCGGAACCTTTATAGGATCACTTCGTTGTCCGTCCGTCCGTCTGTCAAGGCCCTTTTTCTCAGGAATGCGCGGAGGTATCAAGCTAAAATTTATATCAAATACTCAGGTCTATTGTCCCTTGGAGCTGTGAAAAAATCAAACTTCTAAGCCAACGCAATCAAAAGATACAGCCGTTCATGCCGCAAATTTTCGAATCAAAACCTACAGGGTACTTCCCGTGAACTCAGAACCTTGAAATTTGGTACGAAGCAACGTCATATAGCACAGATAAAGGAAAAATTGCGAAAACCGTAAATTTTTAGTTACATCATATAATAAAAATATTTTTAATAATTTTAAAGTTACTACCCCTTTCCTCATGAACGCGTGGAAGTATTAAATTGAAATTTATATCAAATACTCAGGTCTATAATACCTTTAAGATGTAAGAAAATCAAACTTCTATGTCAACGCAATTAAAAGAAACAGCAATTTAAGCCGCATATTTTCAAACTCGCAACTACTCGCAAGGGAATCAAAACCTAAAGGGTACTTCCAGTCGATTTAGAATCTTGAAATTTGGCATGAAGCAATGTTTTATAGCACATATAAAGGAAAAATTGCGAAATCACATATATACAGGTTTGTACGGAACCCTCGGTGCGCGAGTTCGACTCGCACTTGGCCGCTATTTTTTTATTCATTTTAAGTCACCCCAGAAGGTATTCCGATAAATAGGTAAATATTAGCTCAAAATTTTTGATACTATACCTACAAAAAGGATTTTTACGAATTTTCAAAAAACAATCTTCTCTTCATAGAACCAAATTATATCTATTTACATCTTTTTATATAACTTTTACTTTATTTTTCTCCTTTTCTTTCAGTATTTGTATTGCGTTGTGATTTACTGTTTGAAAATTAAATATTTAGTTTAATTACCCAATGTCATCACTAATATATGTATCTATTCTAATTGAAACGCGTGATCGGTAATTAACACCGGAACTAACCTTATAATTGGAAATGTATTCCCAGATCTAATCGAACCCATTACCTAACGCAAATCACAGTCCAACTCAAACACTCTGTCAGTCGCAGGTATCTAAAATACATAAATATTGAAATGAATCAGTAATCTTCGAAAAGGATGAAATTCGTAATCCTAGAAGCAATATATTGATTGATAGAAAGATCATTAAAGTGCATTCGTAGATGTAAAAGGGGAAAGAAAAATAATATTTGATTCAATATAAGAGTTGCCACTGGCTAAATACTTGGGTGCAGATTAGTTTATGATCAAGCTGTTTGGAAAATGAGAATGCGAATTGAATTTTTTATTTAGAATGCTTACAAAATCGCAATTTTCTAATTTTTTTAAAACACCGTTTAAAAATAGTCTATTTGCTACCGTTCATTAGGTAATCGTAATAATAAATTTGTGATTAAAATCATTATAAGTAATTGAGAGGTAACTCGGAATCTGGGATGGGAAAACAGTTTTTTATTATATTTTTGAAACAAACGGTTCAAAATGTTTAAAACATGTCTTCATATGTTTTAGATTTTTAAACCTTTTTTCTCGTTTATTTTAGACACTTGACCATGCTCTATACAAAAAGTTCACCGAACGTAGATTCTTAATCGGTATTTTGTTCATTATTAGTGTCGCACAAGCACGTCCATCTGAAAATATCTCCTACTTCTTTAAAAATTGTTTTAAATTAATCGAATTCTCAAAAGCCTTTGAACAAAGCATCACATCTCTCGAAAGCTTTAAATTACATTTATTAGATATACTTTTTTTTATTTTCTATATGAAAAAATAATGGCTAAAAATATTTGTACGAATTTACCTATACCACGCCGTATTTTTCAAGAAAACTACGAATTCTAGATACGAAAACTACAGTCGTCTAAAAATATTTCGTGAGTAGAATTATCCAAGCTAATAAATAAATGAGGTTTATTATAGTAACGAGTGAGATTGTTTCCTTATCTCATACCTACAAACAATAATTATTTTCTAGCCAAATGAATTTAAATAATCATTCATATGTTACTTTTTAATTTTGTTTTAAAAACACTTTAATGTAAACCATGTTTTACTCAGATTATGTTTTAAAGAGTGTTTGAAACACATGTTTTAAAACACTTTGTTTTAAACATGCCAACCCTGCTCGGAATCCCTTGAGCCATAATCTTGGAAGACCAGTAATAAAACTTTCTCCCTTGAGGACCTTAGTTACGAATCTCGTCATCTTCAAGAATTCTTGTCTTGATTCAAAACTTACACACAATTTGGGCATTCGAGAAATATTGAGATAAGGTTTTACGACCAAGTCAAGTCAAGAGTTGCTTGTCATAACCAAGACTCTTGTCTCGGTGAAACCCGAGACTATAATGTAGACTTCAGTTAATATTTAAAAAGATCAGTTATTCATGTAGGTTTGGCCTCAATATGCTTCTAACATATAACATAATAAATTACGTATATCCTGATGAAGTATACATTTGAAGTATTTTTATGAAAGGAACATATATTCTTGAATCTCGCAATATACTAACTAGTGTAGATAGATACCTTCCTTATTTAATTTCCGGAACCTCGTGTATTGTACACGTTTACTATTCTATATATAGAACAGAGACTAGGAGTTCGGATTCTGATTGGACTTTATATGAAACAAAAGAACGTACTGCTGTAACATTTGTTTTGTTCGATGGTGAATAGGTTTTTTAATTAAATCGAAATTCCCATCCTCTTTCCTTTAAATGCAGTCCAATACCTCAACATTATGTCGTCACCTCCATGGCCATCAAGGACAAGATGATTTTGTAAGCGTTGCGTTTTTTTTTTTAGAAGCAGAAGGATTTACAAGGAAAGCGTCTTGCGTTCCATTGACTAATTAAAATGTAAATTCAATTAGTTTTATCGACTCCAGTTTATCCTCTCGCACCTAGCAACATCTGAATAATGTGAAGTTCATCAGGCAGTTGAATTCTTAAACTTCGTAGCGGAGCACGTAAAAGTCATCGGCGCCAATTCAATCGCTTGGATTAAGCCAAGTTAAAAAGTTATGTCGATAATAAATTAAAAGGATAATAATGTTTTTAGAAGCCCATCATTAAAAAATTTCACTAACAAACAAACAAAATAACTTAAGTTGGATTCGCTAATTGGCGCAGTTTACGATAAGCTCTAAATAAATATTTAAATACTTACTAAATTAGAAAAGGGGGAAAAAAGAAAATTTTTAAAGAGGATAGCACACAGTAATGGTACAATAAATTGATTTCTGAAGTAAAGAAATTTTCTGTGCATCTACTAAACGTGACAGTTTGATGAGAATATCGACAAATTAACTTCAGCAACTAATTTTAAGGAATTTCGTGAGGTACCTTAAAATTTCAAGTTTACCAATTTAGAAATCTTGATCTCGATATGTAACTCTCGTCTTGGTTTTAAAATCAAGATTAGGAATTTTACATAAAAAACTTTTTGGTTATAGAACGATTCCTGAATACCCTGTATATCCATAAATAGAGATTGTAGTCTCTTTACGCTATTAATTTATTTAATTTAATAATTTATATTGTAAAAAAATCTATTTTCAGAATTTTTTAATTAATTAGTTTACATTGATTGTTTAAAAACTTTTGTTCTTTGATAGAGAGTTAATTATAATGTCCGTTTTATTTCATTTTCCTTGTTCTTTTTTTGTTTTATTGAATCGTACTGTAAGAATTCCGAGAAAATTAGCTTCTGGTACTTATACTATATTTGAGCGAAACAAATATGAAAAGTTCTAGCTTGAAATTCGCAGTATGTCCGGGACATTTATGGTAAATAATACGGTAATTTTCCGCACCAGTAGACGGATGTGATGTCTGATTTCATTTTTGCTTCTTGTTTAGAAATTTTCTCGGCTTTTACACATTCCGCTCTCGCACGGACCCCTAATTCCATAGTAACGTCACTCAGGGGATGACACCGTTGCTGAGGGCTAGACCTTTAATTTTACCGTCATTTACATTTAATAAAAGCAAACTGCGTCCTGTGGCTGCACTTTGTACGTATGAAAACAAACGTCAAGTACACGTTCGGGACCCCCGAGAACAGTATTCATTATGATTTATTTTCCTTCCATTTTGTTACGTTTTCACACAACGTAAACGGAAATTACCTACGATAACCACTTTTTGTACTTATATATTAAGGCATATAATGCTTCTAGTGTTTCCATATTAAAGCGGTTATCAATTTTTTGTATAAACAAAACGAAGACAATTTGTGTTAGAGGTAATACAAAATCTGATGAGCATTGTAATGTCATAGAACAAACATTCAGTTGACAGTTGCCTTCCCAGTGATTGCCAACGATTCTAGTTTTATTAAAAAAAAAAAAGACTAAGGGTTGTAGCTTTAGTGAAATCAAATGAAAACCGTTGGAGTGAGTAATCTCTTTTCTTAATTAAAAAACAAAATTTCTTTTGACCTGATGTAACAAAATCAATGTTGTATTTTATCAAAAGGAAAGAAGAACTTAACCAGCTCTGAGTTGTGTATGTGCATTGTTGTAACATGTGCACAATTTTCCCAACAGATTCGTCAATTACAGAGTGGAAGATAGTTCTTTGTTAAAAAGAAAATAAAGACGTGTCAGTGAGAAAATGGTTTCTGTTCGGTAAATGAAATGGTCCAGGATTTTCTTATCCAGGTCAGTTTTGTTCTTGTCCATTCAGTCAACGAAATGGTGTACCACAGTTATTTATAGTAAATTACACAAGATTAATAATCTTCAAAAATACTGATTAATCACACTAATATTATAAAGGCGAAAGTTTGTGAGTGTGTATGTTTGTTACCTCTTCATGTCTAAACGGCTGGAACCATTTTAATAAAATGTGGTGTATGGAGTTAGCTGACACCCTGGATTAACACATAGGCTACGTTTTACTTCGGGAAAATATCTTAATCCCATGGGAAAATCGATGAAAATGAATTCGCGGAATATTATAAATGCGAAAGTAACTCTGTCTGTATGCTACACAATCTCGCCTAAAATTTACTGGTACAGAGATAGTCTAGAGCCTGAGAAAGGACATAGGCTACTTTTTAAGGCGAATAAAGGGTTGTAAGGGGTTGAAATAGGAAAGTTTGTGCGGAAATTCTGTTTTTTTTAAAAGATTTTTTAGGCTTTCGATTAGATATAAATAAATACGACATTCAATGTTTGTAAAAATTTTACCCTAAAGGGGATAAAATTAGCCGATGAAAGTTTTTGTGTAATGACGTCGTCCAAAAAGCTTACGGCCCAGAAAATTAAAATAATAAGTGTAAAAAGTTATAGAGGTTTTGTTTATTTGGATTAATAAAAGTAGTTGAATACTAAGCTATATAAACTATTTTAAACTATAATTAAACTATATTAATCTATAATATTATAAATGCGAAAGTAACTCTGTCTGTCTGTGTGTTACGCAATCACGCCCAAACTACTGAACCGATTTAAATGAGAATTTGGTACAGAGATAGATAAGTAGATATAAAGCTAGAGGCTTGAAACTTATTTTTTAGGCTTTTGTTAAGATATAAATACGACATTTAAAGTTTGTACAAATTTCACCCTAAGGAGGGCAAAAAGAAGAAATGAAAGTTTTTGTGTAATGACGTCGGCAAAAAGTCTTAGGGCCCAGAAAATAAAAATATAGAAGAAAAAATTTTTGAATGCTACCGAAAGTCACTATTCCATGCGGACGAAGTCGCGGGCATAGCTAGTTACATATATTTGGATTAGGTTTAATTTTTCACTAAAAGGTTAAAGGGTAAAAGGAACAATTTTTGGGGGTTGCAATAAATTAGATATAGGTAAGTAAATCCAAACAGAATTTGTATATTTAGTGTAGATTAGAATAATTTAAAGGCAGGAAGGCATTTATTTATTTATTTATAAGTCAAGTTTAGCAGCAGTTATGGAATAGGTATAAAATTATCTACGAGGTCTGGAAATAGATAATAATTAGGTAAAAGGTCGGAATTAAAGTAATTCAGAAAACGATACTGTAGCGACCAGTGACACAGTACGTGTGTGCGATAACAATTTGTGGCATGTACTTGTTATCGCTAACATGCTCACGGCGTAGACACCGCACACGGTACTTTTCGTGTTATCAACTTACAAGATGTAAATCATTCTCCGGCGACAAGTAACAAGTTCAATTCTGGAATAATCGAGGACTTTCTAATTATTACTCATCATTCGGGAATACTCAGGATTTCTTCGAGTTCCTGTCTATAAAGTTCGAAAGGTGTATATATAGTGATCATCTTTGGACCGAGGGACAGTTAGTTGTAAGAAAGCATCAGTGCGCGAATTAAAACCGATAATAGACAGTGATATAAATAAATTGTAATATAAATAAGTGAATTGTTGTGATATAAATAAATTGTAATATAAATAAGTGAATTGTTGTGATATAAATGGTAGTTCTAAGTTAGTGTTTAAGTGTTATAAATAGTGTTAAATAAATAATTGTTTAAATAAATATTTTGACTATAAAATTCGTTACAATACAAAGCCTTTAAAAGATATATAAAATTCAATGCTTTGTTGTAATGAAAAGATTACCTAGGTGTTTTAGTTATTTTGTTCCGGCTCTGTCGTTTCCATTTTAACACTGTACAGCTGTTTGACCAAACCCTTGGTGAACTGTTATCGTCAAAAGTCGTAAATTGTGCAACTGCATTTTTAAAGTTAAACTCTGTTTTATTTCACATACTACAGCTATGGTGAATGCACCAGACATTGTATAATGAATGGTATGTGTATTTGGCAATAAATTATCTAGGTACATACAACACCTTGAAAGTTTCCAGTCTTCAAGATAAGAGTTAAAGAAAGGAACAATTGAGCATACATTTGTTTATAAAGAAACAATGCTTTTATACAGAATTAAAAATAGAAAAGCTATAAAGTACGTACTTCAGTCCTAGAATTAGAAAATTACGACTTAAGCTTTACTGCTTGATGATGCTTTTTATAATTATTGTGAACTAAACCTGGTGCTTGAATTAATTTATTTTTTAACCACCAGTAATTTCTACAAATTTTATTCTCGAACTACAACGTATTAAAATTACAAACTACTTAAATAAAATCTTAACTTCTGAAGGCATGTGTTAAATTAACTATTTTTAAATTTCATCTTGAGAAAAATTAATTGATTTCCTATTCTTTATTTACTATGAGGCATCTAAATGTATTGATTAAACTGTTCTAATTTATAGTTAGTTACATCTTGTCAAGTTCATTGTCACAAAATTCTCCCTATTTTCCTTAATAATTCCATTATATGAATTTTCTTTGTTTTCCTTTCAATAGATAAAAGACAGTCAGAGTACTTGAAAGACTTCCAATTTCTGAACCATACAATTACTTAGTAAATGTAAAATAGAGAGCTCATTGTTCACTTTGTATTAAAAGGGACCGTTGGCCTGGTAATTGCTTTATTAGTATTCAAGCTGGAAATATTTGCAAACTTCACAAATTTGTTAATTAAGGAAATGAAACACTGAAACCTTTTTCGAACCCACAGCGAGCAATTTGCATAAATTCATAATGATTGCCAATTCAAACTTTAAGTCAATGTCAATAAGACTGTACAGGAGAGCGCCAAGGAGTAACTTCATTATCATTTTTTTACCACCAAAGACATGATAAATGGGCGATTACATTGTATTTGAGACAGAAGTGCAAGGAATTGAAATCAACTCTCTCTTTAAATACAAAACGAACTGTAAAACTGAAATTATATTACATATTGATATTGCGGTTCTTCAATATCTTAAAGCCTAGTGTAACGCAGTTTAACCTAATCAACCTTAACCTCCACTCATATTATCACCTTAATATCCATTAAAAAATATATTATTTATGCATCAGTTTGAATAGTAAAATTTCCGAATTGTAAGTATTTCCTTATTGTCTAGAAACCTTTTTGGAGCATCCTTTATGTATCCATCAATCGTATTTAAATCCTTTTACTGCTACGGTTGTTTCGGTTATTTTATTCCTATCTTTCGTTACTGTCATGATTACCTATATGTACATACATATGTACTCCCATGAACTGTGAAAGCAAAGCTAACGTTAAGCCATAAAATAACGTGACGCTTAAAATAAGTACAACTGCAAGTGGTACGCTTTCAGAAGAGATAACATAAAATGCATTGGACACATACATTTACAATATACACGTTAGACGTATACGTTGCACCTATGTACAATATGTACATACATTTTAGGTATGAAATATGTGGTTCGATAACATTTTACAAAGTGCAGTCGGGTGAGAACAGAATGGGGGTGACGTATTATTCGGTGCAGTTGTGTTTTCCTGATGGCGACATAGATTTCTCTTGTCAAGTGAAACAAATGATTCGAAACATTTATTTTATAACGTTGCCGTAATGTACCTTGCTTTGTTTGTTCAAATTTTAAATCGTATAGAACACCACATTAAATATAAATAATTGCAATGCACTTTAAAAGACATCAATAAACTTGGGGGTAAAAATTGAATCCAATGATTCTGTTCCAATGTATTGTAGTTCTGACTTCACTTGGAATTAATGGAACACAACTGGCGGTTTTAGATTTTATTATGTCTCACACATTTTCTTCCCCGCACGATACCACAACGGGGGTTAGTTATGTACTTACTACCTACTGGTATCGTCCCTTAAAACATCCAGACACAAACTTAATAGAAAAAGGAGAATTTTTTTATTATATCGATAGCACTATACGATGATGTCATAAAATGCAACACTTTTTAATTAGGGGTAGATACCTGGAGACGTAGAGAGTAGAGATGGTAAAAGAATTATGGCAAAACATATTTTCTTTAATGATTTAACCTAGGAATACTTTTATTTAATTGCTCAGGATTATAAGGATACAGTAGGAAAAGACAACACGAAAGACACTTCTTTAATGTTGTACAAAGTTGTTCTTAACCCTCTTTTGACCAAGACTCACTTCTGACTCAATTTATCCCCAATTATAATTATTTGAATAATATTCCTCATCGTCTCCCCCATCATCCCACCCAGTTCCCTCTATTCCAGACATCCCCTCCGAAAATCTAAGGTTATAAATACCATCCAACGGTTACCTTTTACAAGAATTACACTTAAGGTTACGGTAGAAAAGGGCAATACGAACGAAGTGGCATTTTTTGTCTCCACTTCCGTCGCTTCGTCGCTTACAAATATTTTTTAGTGTTGTACAAGGTTGTCCTTAACCCCCTTCGATCCTCCATGTCCTTTTTTGAACCAGACTTACTTCTGACTCGAGTTTCAGCTCCATCACCTACTCCTTCACCTAACTATCCCCAATTCGAATTACTTGAATAATATTCTTCATCGTCTCCCGCATCATCCCACACAGTTCCCTCTATTCCAGACATCACTTCCGAAAATCTAAGGTTATAAATACTATCCAACGGTTACCTTTTACAAGAATTACACTTATAGTAACGGTAGAAAACGACAATACGAACGAAGTGGCATTGTTTATCTCCACTTCCGTCGCTTCGTCCTCTGCTTCCACCCACAGATTTTTTTAGTGTTGTACAAGGTTTTCTTTAACTGCCTTCGACCTCCGCATGTCCTCCTTTGACCTCCACGTGATCATCCCTTAGATATAGAAATTATTTGAACGATATCTCTCTCATCATTTCACCAGGTTTTCTCCAGCCCCAAAGATTCCTTCCAAAGATCCATTAATCCATACATGTACTAACAATATTTTTTTATTTTAATTATACTTGATCGGATTTATTAGTCAGGGTTACCAAAATCCCTTTAACACAAACTCCCTAGGGTTCCAAGTGGGCTACACGATTACCCTTTACGTAGATGTTGGTGCAATCATCTTTATGTATTATTAAGCGTGTGGTTTACCTGATGAGATAAAAGCAAATAGGAGACATTTTCGCTTTTCGCCACGTCGGCCTACGTATTCAGAATTCGAACGGCAACAACGTTGACGGGAAGCCTAATGGCCTTAGGCTCGTGATCAGTACGAGCCATCTACTACGACTGCACACGTTCCCCTTCGAGCTTTGAATTACTTCCTGTGACATATAAAGGCAGATAATGGGAGCTTTATCGCGATCGTTTCCATTTGACAGATACGACGTATAAAGTTAATCTTCTCCACGGGAACGATAATTGAACCGTATTGCCTTCTAATTCCCCACTTAATAAATGTAAAATCATTCCTGATGCACTCAATTACTTCAGACAATGGGTTAGTTAAACGATTCTGAATTCAAATTGTTTTACGATTAGATTTAAGAAACTTTTTAAGAAATAAATAAAAGGCTTTACCTCCTTTTTAAATTAAATGTTATACTATTATACTACGTTCGTGGTTGGTGTGCCAGTGTTAGGTTTCTTATTAGGTAACAGGTAAATGTAAATAAATAGACGATAAATATTTGGTGACCAAATAATGTCGACGCGTAACAATTTTTCCCATTCAAGTTCAATACCAATCAATACATCTGCAAACTCATATGTAAATTTTAATGTTTAACTGCCTATAAGAAAATATTATTCTATCGGTTCCACAGAAATTACAACAATTTTCTGGTTTTGATCAGTTTGACGTCAATAGATAATAATTTAAATTGGTAATACATGCATACTCATGTACATTATTTATTATGTGGATAAATATGCAATCATAATTTGTAAACGTCTAGGTAAACAGCATACGCGATTTGTTGGTTTTCTTGTTTAAAAATGCAAATGGAATTTGCACATAGACTATGTCCATATAAAAGTAAAATCGATCGGACTGCAATTTAAGTTTAATTTTCATGAACAAGGAAAAGTCACGCAGTTGCCTTCTGAATTATTTAACAATATTTAAAGCTGTTACCTACTTACATAATTTAATCTATTAAACTGGATATTTCAATATTTTTTACATGAGTAAAAGGCTGACTGGAGCGTATTTTGGGTTACTCGATATTTGACATTATTTGTCTGGAAGCTTAAGTATAAAAAATCAAAAAGATCTTGAATTAAATTTTAGCTTACATTATTAAAAAATTTGGTTCATAAGGGGGTACGAAAATGTCACCCGTTTCACTCTCTACGACTCGTTTATCGTGATTTTGTTACGAAAAAACAGCAAAATTGTTTTATTTTCGTTAAAATTAATTCAAAGATAATATTGTTTAATGAAAAGAAGATGCCTTGCTCAAAATATCTTCAATTTTTTAATTATTTATTAATAAATCTGTCCGTGACAATTATTTTGTGTTTGAATTTGTACGTAAATATTTGTTCTGTTGCTGGATTCAATCGCACTTAATAAACGTCCAGGGAAATGCACAGAAGATAATTTCACTGTATAATGATCTGTTTCGACAGCAAAAACAAAATAAAAATTGAATCAGTTAATTTCCTGGAATTTCATCGGTGTTTACAGATATTAAGCAACCAACGCTTCTCTCAATTATTGTTATTTTACACTGGTTGGAGAGTGAATTGTAACAAGCGCAATTAAATCGATAGCTCGTTCTGTTATTAGTTGCTATTTTGATCCTCATTTTCAGATGGATCTTCCAATTAGTTAATTGATAATTCATGTAAACGTGTGCATTTGCGTTTCTGAATACGTAAATGCAATTCGCCTTAAGAAATATTATACTTTTATAACCCGTTTGATGGTAGAAATTTAGAGCTATTTCTGTAGGACAGTGAAAAACACTACTTACAACTCTCTGGTTTCGAGAGACTTTTGGTCTTCAAAGTCGTCTTTAAGAAGCCTAAGCTTTCTAAAAAAATTAAAAAAAGGCTAGAATACTATAGTGAGAGAAATTAGGTCGATAATTTTTAATATAAAAAAATATATATAATATAACATTGTTGAAACTCGTTTACTGAAAGTTTACCGTTTCCTTTGATCGATTTGTAAATAAATTCAATTTATTTAGTTTATAAAACTTTTGCAATTCAGCATTTGTTCAAGAGGAACGAACAGTATGTAGTTTTCGTTTTCATCACACTAATATTATAAAGAAAGTTTGTGAGTGTGTGAGTGTGTATGTTTGTTACTTCTTCACGTCTAAACGGCTGGAGCGATTTTAATAAAATTTGGTATGGAGTTAGCTGACACCCTGGATTAACACATAGGCTACGTTTTACTGCGGGAAAATATTTTATTCCCATGGGAAAATCGATGAAAATGAATTCGCGGAATATTATAAATGCGAAAGTAACTCTGTCTGTATGCTACACAATCTCGTCTAAAATTTACTGAACCGATTTAAATGAAATTTGGTACAGAGATAGTCTAGAGCCTGGGAAAGGACATAGGCTACTTTTTAGTGCGAAAAAAGGGTTGTAAGGGGTTGAAATAGGAATTTCTGTGCGGAAATTCCGTAATTTTTAAAGATAGAAGCTTGAAACTTGTTTTTTAGGCTTTGGATTAGATGTAAATAAATACAACATGCAATGTTTGTAAAAATTTTACCCTAAAGGGGATAAAAAAAAATGACGTCGGCAAAAAGGCTTACGGCCCAGAAAATAAAAATATAGAAGAAAAACATTTTAAATGCTGCCGAAAGTCACTATTCCACGCGGACGAAGTCGCGGGCATAGCTAGTGCTACATAATACATCTCGGACTTATTGAAATTGAGACTCAAATCTAGTTTATTCAATTTCATTTTCCTTTGTTTGCTCTGATTAAAAGGATTGCATTATTCCTGAAACGTTCCCATGCAATTAATGCACAATGCCTTAATCGAACTCTTCTTAAAAGAAGATACACATTACATTAGAAAATCTTCCCTCGTAAATAAATATGTAAGTGAGCTTAAAACTGCAGAGGAAGCTTAAAACTTCCAAGTATTTCCTAATGCCATAAAAATGTAGTAAATAAACTTCTCTACGACAAACATGCTTTCTCTTTTCTTTTAAAAACGATAAAAATTGTGTGTCTGTGTTTGAGCTTTATATTCAAAGTTATGTTTGGAAGCTTTAAAGTTAAACAAGAAAAGGGTGGCTTTCATGACTAACTTTGTGTCGTAACTTATTTAAAATTGATTTCTACTTTCCCCAGGAATAAAGAATGTTCTTTAAAAAATTGTTCTATATATTCTAAAGATCACAATAAAATTGTAGACGGCTGAAATATTTTTTAAGCTCCCCTGGGAAGAGAATAGAGCAAGTTAAAAAAACTTGGTGTTGGTATACCATTCAAAAAACCCTTATTATAAATTTAATGTAAGCTTTTCTCATAGCACAAGGCAACAGAATGCTTAATGAACACGGTTTCTTATTTTCATCCCGTTATTGAAGTTTCCCCGCGTCATTGTGCTGAAACGTTGCTACTTAATAGAAAAGCCAAAACGAAGAAAGCTTTCTAAAGACACACCGAAAACAAGAAGATGGACTATAAACATATAGAAAGTGCTAAATAATAAATGATTCAGGGGATAAAATATTGGTCCCGTGTTGTCTAAAGTTTAAATAAGAGGTTGTTTATGTTTTCTTTTTGAAGCAGCTCCAAGATGACGAAAAGGCAAAGAGAAAGATAATTTAAAAAGTGAGCTGAAACACTTAAGTAATTTTTAAATTACATTTGAATAAAAACAAATAGCGGTTGAACAAACTTCGAAAAGTAATTTACGCGAAGCCTGAAGGACAGTATAGCGTCCTTGATAAATTAAAATATATTATACTGAAAATATTTACAGTATGAATTAGTAACCTTCTACCTCAGTCATTACGAGTACGTGGTAGGTCTTTGTTATTGAACTGACGAAAAATTAAATACAATCGTCACCAAAAGTTTTTTTAATTCTTAACAGGACCATCTAAAAGACCTTATATAATTGTTATTGATTCTTGTTTGATCAGTTACTTTTGGGCGTTTTCAAGATGACAAAAAGGCAAAAAATAAGGACAAATTTTTGTTTAAAGGTAAAAATATAAAAAAATATCTACAAATCTTGCTAAATGCCCCCACAGTTAGGTAGGATCATGTAAAATTTTAGCTAAAGTCTCAAACTTGAATATTTGCTATGATGGTATTGCTTTATTATCAAAATACATTTTATAGGTTTAATAAATGATTTTCAAGTGAAAGACAAATGTTGAAGATCACGAAATTATTTTTTCTTATCTTGTACAATTTCATGACCTAACATTTAACCTTAATTCAGAGCCTCCATATCTTTCCAACCATATAGAATACCTACCAAACATTTGAAATTGTTCTCCTAATTCTCTACATCTTGTCTCCTTTTTTATTTCAGTAATCTTGTCTTAATATTGTCTTCTATAAAGCCAAAATCAACACAATAGTTCTTGAAAATCAACCCTAATTTTATCTAGTTGGGCTTCTCTTACCTATGTAGTATCTTGTTGTCCAAAAAGTTTTTTTCCTTGTAATTTTTAAATTTCTTTTTACAGAATTAAGTCATAAATTTACACATTTATTTAATTAATTATATCTTTATTATGAATTCTGTATCAATATTGAAAAACAACCTACTCTAAAAACACTTCATTCATAAATTTTAAATAGAATATAGTCGATTTTTTTTTAATCAAAATGGAATGACCATTTTATGTCCTCGTTAACTAACACAGGTAATTAAACACGTGAGCATGTTTCATTTTAATTGGTTAAATTGATTGAGGTACATTTTTTAATAAAAATGCAACGTGAGTTTGATTAGAAAATACATTCGCTGTAATTTTTTTATGAGCCTTTAGAAAAATGTGCGCTAACACAAAACTGTTTGCTATAGAAATCATTAAAAGAGAGGATCAAAAAATCCTGATAAAGCCAAATGGAGATTTTAATTGTAACTTGCATAGAGTAATTTTGTATTGATTGATTTCTTCAACCGCCCTGCTTTAAATAAAGAAATTAAAATGATTATTCAACTTTACCCACCAGCTTTGTACTAGAAACTAGAACTTGTATCTGGTGGTAAGAAAACGTGCAAAAAGTTTTGTTAATGACACAAGTTGTAGGTCTATTGATTTGCCATCAACTTAAGCCTTTGTGGCTCTTAATTAATTTTTCTATTGAAAAATATGTCACCAAGAACTGACGGTGTCATAATTTCTCCCTTAATTTGTTTGCTTTTGAAACTTATCTTCATATTACAATTCACCACCCTCTTAGAATTTCACTTCTTCTTATTAGCTAACTAATCTTGAACTGTCTTCTTATACGAAATAACAAGAAGAAACATGAGATGACCCGCAAAGTTTTAATTACAGAAAGCTGCTTAAACGTTGGTATTTAATATGTAGAAGCAAAGGCAAGTCATTTATGGGATGGAATGTGCAAACCTAAACATTTGTAATATAAATTTCACTCAAGAACAAACACGCACAATAATAAAAGAAAGGTGTTGTCCGAAATGTTTTCTTTACACACTATTTACCTATGGTATACCTGAGTAAGTATCAATTTGGCCCTACCCTATTCAGTGAGAATGCTTTTAACGTTAGAAATTTAGAATTCACGCAAGCGGAGCTGTAATTGCTTGAGAAAATTAGGACGTCAAAGGACTGTTAGCATTCCTACAGGATACCTGCTACTTATCCCTAAGGGGATTTCGTGAATACATACCACTACAAGATTAAAACGACACCATTGTACAGTTTTAGGGAGCAAATTGGTCTGTATATATACAGGGGGGATAAAATTATTAGCCACTAATACAAAAACACCAGCTGATTACCTAATAAAAAGTAGTCTTCAAATTATTAGTGAAATATCTATCTATAGATTGATTAAAAGTTAAACTAATAAATACTGAAATATTTTAATTAAACGAATTTATCCGTAGAAATAATCTTAAACAGCATTCCATTCCACGTTGTCTCTTACATGTAGTTTAAAATTTAATTTCGTATTAATTCCGAGCAAACTAATTCATAAAGTTCTTCCTCTTTCGCTCCAGGCAAAACCTTTCATAGAAGTACACTTTATATTTTAATTTGGGGGTAGACTGTTTTATTAATGTTACTCTCTCTCATCACATATAGCATTTGATTTAATTCCGCAAAAAGTTGCGAGATACTTACACCCTGTTCTCTTCAAAATGAGACTTGCTAAAGTTTTCGAAAGGGAAAATACGGAACATTTCGTACAACTGTTCGTCTCTCGGGATGATGCTTAGAACTAAAAGGGATTCATTTTGTTCCTTTCGCAAATGTTTACGGTTTTCTTTTCATTGGGGAACTGGGAGCAATATACGCGGTTCCACCATTAAGCACTTTATGAAGTCCTTCATAAAAATAACCTTCTGCCAAATATTAGTAAATCTGTGTGTTACATGGTAACGGCCCAAGTAAAATTTGCAAGCATAAGACAAAAGTACAAGATCATAGAATTATTTAAACTATAGAACTAGTAGATGGACTGGACAAAATCCTCGATTCTTTTTGTGCTTTTAGTTTTACAGCACAAGCGCAGTAGTTTCGTTGTTGTCAGCCATCTTTGACAGCCATAATCCGCCATTTTTGTTAGAGCTTCGTTGCTCCTTCAGGGATTCCAATTTAAATAAATGTCATTGATCTTTGACGATAACTGTAGAAAATGAGTCCGATATTCCCTATATTTTGACAAACAGTATATTTCGTTTATAACGACGATGAAAGGACCATTAAATTCAGTCGATATATCCGGAAGTCGCTATATAAAAACAAATAGAAAAAGAATGAAAGAAGGAAATTAGGCAAGAAAAGTACCCAGTAACTGATTCTTAGATTTAACTTTATCAACATTAAAATTTATAAACAATTACTAAGTAAAACTGTTGACTATCTGTGAATGTAAACAAAAGAGTTTTGTGTTTAGACTCGGTCGCAGTATCAGTCAGTATGAGATTTCTAGCATCTTGTAATTAATAGTTCATTAAAATTAGTCGCTAAAGCCGAAATTGATGTTACAGCCAAATTTTCTTCTTAAATTACTCCTTAAATTCAAGGGACTTATGTGTTATGTCGTTATAACATAAGGGTCGTTACAACCGAAGTCGTTATAAATGAAATCCACTGTATTTAATAATATGTGAGCATTATTTGGTAGGAAGTCATCTACTGAGTATTGGCTTGAATTTCTTTTGAAGTCCCAAAATTCATCTAATCAATATTCCGTTTTCGAATCGGGGGATTCCCGCTGGGATTCTGATACACTTTTTTGTGTTATAACCTACTTTTTCTTCCTTTTTCTACAGCTACAGCCTTATTAATAATTTACGAGTTACACGGCAAAAGCAATAGATGTAGACCTTTCTATTATCATTTCGAAGCGTTCCAATTCATGAAAATCTACTTGATACTTATAATTAATTTGGCCCGCGGGAATTTACTATCATCTCTATAGAGAACCTTTCGATGTTATCCTTGTATCAAATTGTTCTCTCCCTCGTCGTATAATTTGACTATCGGGGCGAAATCGAATTAAATGAACGATTCTATTTGCATTAATGATACGCCCGAAATAAGGCATGCAAAATTATTAAAATTAGACATATTCCAACGTATTGTAGTACCTTTGAACCTTCCTCAAGGTCAAAATCTAATAAAAGAATATTGAAAGGTTTACCTATATTAAATAAAATGGGAAAAGTAATTATTAAATAATATTAATGAACTGACGGTTACTTTAACATACAATAAATGTTATCAGTAATTGTCCAATATGAAGGCTTGTCTTATAGATATGAGTTAATAAGCACCGCCTCTTCTCATTGTTATCGTCTTCGTTGGAGCCTAGTCCCCGCCTTCATTGTGGACACTTGACGGTGCGAATTATAGCATACGAGAGTGTCATTATTATATTTTAGAATTCTTGCACTAATTTGAGATTTATGGTATCATCTAAAGTTCAGAAATAGCTATGTACGGGTTTCCAGCTAACTATCTATAGAATATTTTAGAATCTTTCTTCGTTACAGATATGTGTAATCTGTCAATTATTTTCCGAGTAATTGGTTTACCTTCTGTTTCCTTTCATATTAGCTTGCGAAATTTTTCTCCCCCTTTTTTTTGCCTTTCGCGCTAGGCCGAAATAAATCTTTTTCATCTCGTTCTACTGTAACAAATTTGACCTCCACTTTGTCGTGTGTTGGTCACAAGTTTAGTGAAATAATGTTCTTGGCAACGGCCGTATATCAGCAGAAGAATCGGGCGAGAGACAGGGCAATAAGATTAATGAAAAAAGGTTGCCAACCTTTCAAGGATAAAGATGTATCTAAATAAAATATGAATAGAAAGTAATGCTAAAATGTACGACCTTAACCATGACCGTGACGGTTTTATCTCTTTTACAAAAGTTTTTGTGAGGTTAGGGTGTCTATTTAGAGAATCGTTTAAGGCAGTTTTGTTTTTGAATAATTAGGGGTGCTACAAAAGTCAATAATTTATTGATCCTGGGTTGTTTGCCGTGTCTCGAAACTAGGACAATATCAATTTCAGAATTAACAAGTCGAATTATGATGTCTTTTAGATTTTATACACGTGAATAAGCTTTTTTTTCAAAATTGAAGTGTAGCTGTCACAACAATTTTTAGTATTCTTTCTGGAATAACGAATATTTACAATTGTTATTAAAATTCCACTATCCCTCAACTAGTTTTTATAAAACCTTTCTGCCTTTGCTTTCATCATTGAAGTGTTAAAAGTATTTTTAATCGTATTACAAAAAAGATCTACAAATCGCTTCGAATAATGTTTTAATGGCCGTTTATGGAATTTTTTTTTTACTTTCTTATTTTACACATTATTAAAAAATTTGTACGAGAGAGGTTGTTTAGCGCAAGAGTGCCTGTTGCCGTTATAGGGTTAGCAGAGTTTGTTTCCTGTTTGTTTCACTCGCCCAGTGAAAACTATCGCTAAATGCTATAGTTGTAGGGCACTACATAGTCATTAGTTGAGGATCTATTTACTTAGGTCACTTCCTTTCACAATCCTATATTTTCCAGTGGCCACTGTTGATTCGTTA
Organism: Agrilus mali; assembly: GCA_029378335.1. Classification (NCBI taxonomy): domain Eukaryota; kingdom Metazoa; phylum Arthropoda; class Insecta; order Coleoptera; family Buprestidae; genus Agrilus; species Agrilus mali. Next base: position 6,900,418 of record CM055663.1, on the reverse strand, counting down.
AAAATCGTTTATTTCCTGAGACTGAGAGTTAAGTGGTTTGGGGTGTTAACAGAACCGTATATTCTGGAAAAGTTTAGTAGTACCTGAGTAAACAAAGCATGGATTTACATATTAGGCATTCTATGCCCCTATTACTTTTAGAGGTGATTCACGTTGACATAAACTGCAACGTTAATTTGAAAACCTTGTTCGGTCCGCTTTAACGACATACCGCATTGCCATGTTTCGGAGCTCCTGTTGCATTATACACTATTTTATATCCTTTGAAAGCACAGAAAGGATTTATGTTTAGCGTATAGCTGTTTACAAAAACATGTATACGTATTCCAGTACAATAATGCTACTTATTGTGTAATAGGATTCGTAATGTCCGGTTAGTAGATGGAGCTACTAATGCTACCCAATACTAAACCATTGTGGTTGTTGTGATATATGGTTCAGAACAGTTTTCTTTTATGGACAGTATATTTATGTATAAAGTGCTGGCTTAGTACTTCCATCATTACTTAAAAACTTATTTTCATTTTGAAAGCAAAATTAATGGAAATGTTCAATATAGTAACAAATCATGCGTAGCGATACATAAAGGGCCATTAGATTATAAGGTGGCAATAAAGGGTGATATAAAAACCAGGCAAACACCGGATAAATAATCGTCTAAAGGTTTATGGAATACACCTTCCGAACCCTAAATAAATCCATCTGCACCTGAGAGTGATATAAATTGTTATCAAAATTTATACAATAACAAATACGAGAACAGAACCTCTTAGATTTCTTCTCATTGTTTTTTAAAATATTGTATTACTTTGTCTTATTGTGCAATGTTATGGTTACACTAAGAAAGACTGAAAATTATGAAAATGTTCAACTAAGTAACTGCACTATAACATGGCCTGAATAAAAGGAAGACGCTAAAGTTCCGACAAGATGTCTGGCTCTTCCTTATTTCATTCCCGTTCATACAAAAGGAATTTTCCGTTAAGATATGCCTACTGCTCGTTGACAGGAGAACAAAGATCTCGCTGTTGCATTGTCTGCAAATAACAGAACGAACCAGAATGTTTTGTACAGTTGCTCTTTCAATTTGTTCAATTTTAAAAACTTCAGATTCAGCCAGTAAACATTTTTGAGGACAAAACTCACTTACGTAATGACTCCTTGTCAAAAAGGATATTTATTTTTAAATGTTTGATTTTATTGCATAGATTACATTTTAAGGGCGATTTTGAGGAAAATATTTAACCCCTAAAAAAGAAAAATTAGTGGAATATTCCTCGACTTCCCCCTTTTTCATTTCCGCAGTTCAACTTTTTGTTGAAATTTTTGTGTTTGCCTACTCATCATTAAGAAGCAAAAAATAAACTCTCAGCAGTGAATGCTGTTTTTAACTTCTAGAGCTCCTAATACCACAGTTAGAATTCTGAAAAAGGGCTTAATTGTATCATTTCGTTCTAACGGTGGTAGTTACTCTTGTTCCTTTTACCCTCCACGTGCAGCCATTAAAACATTCTGATGAAATAAAAGTAGGTTTCATTATCCTTCGGGTTAGACGTTCTTTCCTTTCGTTACCTTGTTGTTTCGTGGGGAGTTTTTTTCTCATTCTGGAAAGATAACGAAGGCTAACTTATTTAGGCATGTCTCATAAAAGTCTATCGAATGTTTGGAAGACCTGGATCCATTCACAAAATACGTGTCTCATTAAATTAGAGCAGATAAGGGTTAAAAATTAAATAATTTACTTAAGAACCCTACTGGGTCATAGATTTAAAAAACTTCTCGAAACATTCACAGGATGATAGAACATAAACAAGGCATGATTGTAAAATTACTACACTCAAATTATTTAATTAGTTTTTTCTATCCCTAATCTTATAAAAAATATTCAGTTAAAGTACGTTTGGGTTGTTGGGTTAGGTTAGGTTAGGTTAGGTTAGGTTAGGTTAGGGTAAGGTCTGGTTGGAAACGACAACACGAACGAAGTAACTGCTGCCGTATTTACTTTTTTGAAATATTACGAAATAATTATTAAATTAATTTTTAAGCAGTATTTTATCTAATATTGAGCTTCTACATTTATCAATATTAACGATTTCATAATCGAATAGTTAACTATTTAAACAATTATTGCATCTGTTGTTTAATCCATTATTTATTTTTATGAATAGGTAGTCTAAATCACAATAGAATAGGAATATGGGTAAGCTGTAAATGGTGTAAACAAAATTTTGCCACACATAACCATTAGTGAGGCAATGTAGCGTAGTCTGTAGTATGGTCGTTGGTTTAATTAAGGCCATTAAGCAAATTGCTGCAGCATTAAAGTCATAGTCATGTTTTAGCGAATGACAATTCGGGTGGCTAATGCATGAAAGAGAGTCACTTAAAAATTTTTCGGAAATAATGAGTCCAAAAGTGTAGTACATACGTACATATATGTATAGAAGATGTCCCTAAGCACTAGTAAGTAGGACGTGGAAAGTCATTGTTGCGAAATACTCCAAAATAAAATGTAACAACTCGTTCTCTTCCGCAATTAGAGCAAAAGGGACAACTGAAAGATTTTATTAATTACTTTATTACTAGAACTAAAAAGAAAAATGTTTGTGTGATGCATATGTCAATAATATACGTCTCAGCCCTATACGTATTAATTCCAATAGTCAATTTAATTGCTAGATGTAGAAACCTATTCAAACTTTCGAGGACAATAAACTAATTTGAATCTACTGTAAAAAATATTATTATGGATTTAAAATACATGGTTTTATTATTTTAATTAATAAAGAACACCCCAGGGGTGTATTTAGGTGTGTGGGGGATTATTACTTCAGAAATGTTTTGATCAATCTAGTAGCAACGCTTTTTATTGTATCTCCTCGACGTCAACTACCCCCTCCCCTTTAATTACTTTCAACTCAATAATATTCACTCTTTACTTATGTACCTATGCTTCTGCTCAGTTCTGCAGTAGCTTTTAGCAAAAAAAACATTTGGGTGTTTCATTCCCACCAATGTTGGTGGCGGGCTGTCTCTCCGGCCTATACGTTAGTGCAAAGTTGGAGGGTAGGGCGGAAGGCCCTCTTCAGCCTCCCTTAAGGAATATTGGGAACAGGTGGATGGTGGTTGGGGGATGAAAGATGAGATGGACGTAATCAAGACAAGAGAATTGAGAGACTATCTGTAGAACGTTACTACCACAGCATTTGCCTAAGTGATCCAAGGAAACTACAGAAAAATTTGGGCAAAGGTAGTCAGCCCGAAATTAAACCGGTTTTAGGTATTTAAGCCGAAAAAATCTAGCTAAAAAAATTTAGTCTTGAATAGGTACCTGTTTTAATATCTATCTTCCCAAGATTCTAACCCTGGATGCGCCACTGGAAAACCCTATTTGAGATTCTTAATTTTAAATAGTTTAAGAGTATCAACTGAAGTGGTTAAGAGTATTTTAGATCAAATTTTTCAATATTTAAATAAAATCTGCAGGCCATTTAAGCAATTATTACACACAAACGAAAAATAAAATATTACCTACATTTTCACAAAGGTAGTTGTTTAAAATACGTTTTGGTATAAAATATTTTGGAGCTTAAAAGGAATTTTAGATACACTAGAACTACGTAATTGAAAGTCTCAACTCAACTACTCTACTCATTGCAACTTCGTTGACTTTCGGGTATTCTCCTGAACTTCGACAATTATTGAGACTTGTATGAAGACAAGATATTACGAACAAGGCCAAAAATACTAAAATAAATAATTCCTTGGTCTTGATTTTCAAGCCAAGACAAAAGTTGTTCACTGAGATCAACTCATGTTTTGCCTTTGAAGCTCTGAAGGTTATTAAAAGGGGTAACACATATTAAGTCTTTAATTTGCATACGTAGTTAGGTCAGTTTAAGAAGATACTTTTTATCATACTTAGTTTTACGTTTCGTTGGCTTGCCTTGCCTGTTTTTATACATAAATTAAGCAAATGTTATAAAATATTAATTGTAGTCCGCATTACAGCGACACTTTCTCTCAACCATCATAATTTATGATAGAGTAGCAACATATGATGCTGTTCCAAGCTTATTTTTAATTGGGAACTCCCCTTCACACACCCAGACCTGACATAGATCATGACGAAGATATGTTAGATTAATTTAATTATTTAGATTACATGCCGAGCAACATGTATTGTTTATTACACGCGATATGTCGTCATATTTGATTTAAAATAAAACTGAAATCGTGTTAGGCATGCACACAATTTCATCAATTTTGACGTAACGTAGGTACTTAAAAATTACTGTAGTTCTTAGATTGTTATGGTCAGCAGACAGATTTTGGGGACTTTTTAACGTGAATATTTCAATATTGCTTCTCCAAACGTTGCTCCATTTTCTGATGACATCTTACCGTCTCACGATATATCACATTTACAATATGGGAAGAAGATGTCGAATTTATCAGAATGAAGGCTTCATCAAAGATGTGTGGAGAGAAGGTTAAAATCATTCATTAAATGAGGTTTCTTCGGTTAAAATCTTCCTAGTCTCAGAACCTAACAGAAAATCCAGATATGTTTGCCTAGAAGTACCTACCAGGGTTAATGTTATTTTCAAATTTTTTGAAAATTATTTTTATTGTGTTGGTTTTGTTTGCTATGTAATTTTCATTGAATTTCTTATTATCATAATTCTCATAGACAATGGGAAAAATCTAAAATCTACTGTTTTATTTGTATGAGAATTTAAATGCTCCAATTAAAGGAGTAAGTTAAAAAAATATTGGGACACACTTTTGGTTCTTTTAACAATTGTTTTCTTGGTCACAATGTACTTACTCAATACAGTTTGTTGTTCCCATGAAATCGTAAAATTGTCTATCCTCTTAATTAAATTAAGCACTTGTTGCAATTTATATGTAAGTATATGTAGTAGTTTATCTTAGAATAATGTTCGTTGCAGAATCGCGTGAGCGGCTTCACTGAAGATGGATGGCCGGCCGAAACCGTCCAGGCCCCGACTACAACGGTCCGAGAGGGTTTTCAGTGAATCGCATTTGTCTTCTTGGGAGGTTTTTGTGAGAGAGTCGCTGCTGGCTCTTGCATGGCCTGATCTACTGAATGTTTTATCACGGTATGTTACTTTGTTATCTATTTATCTTTACAGTAATCTTCACAAGAAAATATTAATTAGATTAAAAATACCCAAACGGTATGTATTTATATTTCCTGGGAGACCAGTCTAAAAATGGAGTTTATTCATAATGTTTTAGGCTCAATTTTTATTGCTAAGTATATATTAATTTGGAAACATGACGATTATCATTTCTTAGAAAAAGTCAATTTTCATTTCAGTTTTGTAAATTATGCAAGATCAAAAATGTCTTAATTCCTCCAAAATTTATTCTAAGAGTAGTAATAAGACTAAGAGCATCAATTCAAGACCCAATACAACTTTACTGTGGCCTTGCGTTTATTCGTCTCTGGTAATTGCAACTTTAACAACAAAAAAGGTTTTTACATTAAATTAGAAAAAGACATTTCTTTCATGTAAGACCTCCATCGCTTTTTTGCTTGCTTTTTCGTTTATCTTTGTATTATTGGTTAGTTGTCATGATAATTTATCGTCTTTGTATTGGCATTACATATTCCCCGAAAAAATGTGCGACATGCATACTCAATAAATCAGGATGAACTGATTTATTGGAAACGACGACAGAGGATCTTGAGATCTAATAAAACTTTTGCGGAAACCTACACATGTACAACAATGAATGATTGCAGCAACCCATTTAGGTATTATTAAAGGTATACTGAAAACTTTTGAAAACTTCTTGCTATTACAATATTCATGAAAATTTAATAAAATATTGTCGCACTTGACGACGTGACCGGACATGAAGAATGCTTTCAAGTCGCATAGTTTTTTGGAAATTGAATCGGAGCACCATCATCATAGAATATTAAATAAAGCGATTTCGTTTATTTTGGTGTAAAAAATCAGGATCAGGAAATTATTATTTCTTGTCATGTACGATTTCTTGGTTGTAACATTTTTATTTGATTATTTGATTTAAGAGTTTCGACAATTTTCCTTACTTCAATACTCTTGTCTTCTCTTTGTCTTGAATTCTTCTTCTAATTTGCCTACTTGCCCAAAATATTTTCTTTTACAATCAGCTCCTTTGACAGATGAAGTTTAATGGGAGGCATGAATTTATCATAGGGTTCTTGACCTTGTCTTGATTTTTACTTCAGCACTCTTGTCTTCAATTCAGACAAGATGAAGATAAGAATTCTTCTTCTCATAACCCTAGTAACCCAAACTTTTTTTGTTGCAATCAGTTCCTTTGACCGATGAAATTAAATGGGAAGCATGACCAAAAGCTATTGAACTTTTTTTGATTTGTACTTCAGCACCCTTGTCTTCAATTCAGAGAAGATAAATATAACAACTCTTCTTCTAATAACTCTAGTCGTCCAAATTTCTTTTTGCAATTATTAGTTATTTTGACTGATGAAATTGAATAGAAAGCATGAATTTATTATAGGGCTCTTGAGCTTGTCTTAATTTATACTTCAGTACTCTTGTCTTCAATTCAGACAAGAATTCTTCTTCTAATTACCCTATTTGCCCAAAATACTTTTGTTTGCTATTAGTTTTTTTAACTGATGAAATTGACTGGCAAACATGAATTCATCCTAAAGCTATTGACCTTCTGTTGATTTTTACTTCAGCACCCTTGTCTTCAATTCAGACAAGATAAATATAACAATTCTTCTTCTAATAGCTCTAGTCGTCCAAATTTTTTTGCAATTATTAGTTCTTTTGACTGATGAAATTGAAAAGGAGTCACGAATTTATTATAGGGCTCTTGAGCTTTGCTTAATTTTTACTTCAGCACTCTTGACTTCAATTCAGACAAGAATACTTCTTCTAATTATCCCACTTGCCCAAAATATTCTTGTTTGCAATCGGTTCTTTGGACTGATAAAATTGAATGGGAAGCATGAATTTATTATAGGGCTCTTGAGCTTAGCTTAATTTTTACTTCAGCACTCTTGACTTCAATTCAGACAAGAATTCTTCTTTTAATTACCCTACTTGTCCAAAATATTTTCGTTTGCAATCAGTTCTTTGGACTGATGAAATTGAATGGGAAGCATGAATTTATATTAATGCTCTTGATCTTGTCTTGATTTTCACTCCAGCAATCTTGTCTTGAATTCGGTCAAGATGAATACAACAATTATGCTTCTAACTCTAGTCGTTTAAATTTTTTTTTGCAATTAGTTCTTTTGACTGATGAAATTAAATAGGAAGCATGAATTTATTATAGGGCTCTTGAGCTTGTCTTAATTTTTACTTCACCACTCTTGTCTTCAATTCATAAAAGAATTCTTCTTCTAATAACTCGTCCTCCAAAATATATTTTTTTAGCAATCAGTTCTCTTGACTGACAATATTGAATGGATTATATGAATTTATCATAAACTCCTAATATTGTCTTGATTTTAGCTTCAGCACTGTTGTTTTACAATAAAGATAAGAATTTTAAAAAATCAAGATATTCATGAAACTGTACCGTGTACAATTTTTTTAGTAACTATTCAACCTTCCATAATCATTGAATAAAATAGTAGGTGTTATCTAGTTTCCGCTTGAATTGGTCTTTTATGGCATGGAGGTGTAATATATCTTTGTTATGTAGGTGTATGTGTGTATCTGTTGAAAATGCAAGTGAACAAGCAGGTGAAGCGTGTCGTTGGTTCTAAAACGGAATGTAAGTGAACATTTATTGACTTTGGGGTAAAATAGGTTGACTTGGGTCCTCCATCGTGTAATGGCACTGTTTGAAGTGCCTGTAGCTACCGTGTCGTTCGAGATATAATAGAGTCGTTCGTGGTGGTACTTACAATGTATGTAGTGGATAGATATTGAGGTACATGCATACATTTACATCATAGCTATACGTAGTTGCTACGTTGCTAAATAGAGCGAAAGTGGGATAGATGTAGGAGAAAGCATTACCACTGAGCCATAGTCCTCCTCCAACGAACGATACAAAGCATTAGAACCATGAGCCATGAAAATGCGCCCGATAAGTCTCCCCGCGGTCAATTTTACAATAAACTGCACCGCTAGGGCCCCATTCGTTCAGTTTCAGTCTTTCTGTTGAACAGGATATTTTTACTTGCTTTCATTACGGCTACGAGTAAAAAAATAGAGTTTGGAGACTATCATTGAAAGTCAAGTGTATTAGCAAGAAGAGTAAATTAAGTGGTGAAGATTATTATAAAAGTTTTCGGAGAAGCGCCTCACTCGATTTTAATTTGAAGTTTTAAAAAAATTAGGTATTTAGACATAACAACGGGGACTTCATTTAACCTTCTTTCGTCTGTTTCCAAAATGACTTTAACCTAACCCAACATAACCTAATTCCTCTGATTATCGGACAATAACAATTAGAACTGACTTAATGTGTTTGAAGTAGTTTTGATGTACTTTTATCTTTAGTCTTCGTGAGTGGTGAAGATGAGTTTTAAAAAATTAGAAGAAGGAAAGCGTATATTAAGCATAAGTCGTGCAAATTCCTTCATCGGGACCATTTGCAAGCGATCATTTAAAACTGCCACCACAAGTACTTACGGAAAACGGTGCTCTAGCTTGGATGCAGTACAACAAAGATTCAGGTAAATTATTTACTTTTTAAATAAATGGTAAAAAACAAACACTTGGTTAATTTTCATAAATTTAATTATCAACGTCGACAATAATATTGTTTCGACGAAATTATCAAGAGTATAACAAAATTATACTAAAGTTTATAATAAGATCTATTCTAATTTATATCTGGTTTTGGGTTTTCCCCAAATTACACAAAAGAAGGGGTGTATTGTTGCTATACGATTCCGTTTGTAAATTTACAATGTTTTGTTTATTTATAATCGCTTTTCTTATTTCTAGGTTTTCTAGAAGACTTAATGTCTTACTTTTCTGTTGAATATGTAATATGGCTGTGTTATATCTACATCTATGTTATGATTATAATTTAAGGCATATTCTGATATTCCTGTACAATTTTTTTTTAGATACAATGTTATATAAGTGTTCATTTAAACGTGTTTTAACAGCTCTACCACATTGACCAATATAAAAGGCATCGCATTGTTTAGAATTTTTTTTATATATGCCGCTATCATCAAGAATATCTGATTTTTGTTTATTATTTACGAGAAGCTTATCTAGAGATTTTTTTCCGAAATAACTGCTTAGATACCATGTTTTTCAATCTTGATTTAATTTTTTGACTTGTTAAGGGTACATATTGTAATGAATGAAAAATATGTTCTGGTTTTTGGCTTTTTACATTGTATAAAGTTTGTCGGGTTTTTTATTTGGTTAAGTGATCTACTAATTTAATGTGATATCCATTGTTTTGTGCGATCTGTTTAAGAGTTTTAACTTCTAAAATGAAATCGTTAAGACTGAGGGTGATAATGATCAACCTATGTATAGGTAGCACCGTGGAAAAAGGCTTTTTTAGTATTGATTCGAACTAAAGAGAATGATAGTGTAGGTCGTTGTCGGTTTCCGATATATTTTAAAACAAATTTCGTCAAAACAAAAATGTGGAGGTTATAATTAAATATGTGAAAATTAACCAAGTGTTTGTTTTTTACCATTTATTTAATATACATTTTCACAATGATTCACCGTACAAAACTTAAACTGTATGGGACTTCGGAATGCCTTGTGGTTTCGATAAATTGCTGATCAAAAATTTAGTCGTCTTTATCTAACATCCACTTTTTGTTTAAAAGATCTAAACCTAAACTTTTTCTTATTCTTTTTTGTATTATAATGCACTGTTTATGTATTTTCATGTACTGTTTAAGAATTAACCATTCTTAAAAGATTATAAGTTAACAGTAATCCAAGATTTTATCTAATGATGGTATTTGCCACACATAGGACTCCAGACCCGTAATTTTCAAAAACCATTGTCTTTATTTTATCCTGATTTAAAGCAAGGAGTATTCAAGTAAAAATCAAGGGAGTATCAGGAGAACCATCAGGTTGTACATTTATGAGATCATCTAATTTTGTGATCTTTATGAAGTCTTATAAATATCTATTTAAATACAATCCACAGACACTTCCTATTACATTTTTTTAACTTTTAAGCCTCATTAATTGAATAAAATTCGCACAAGGACAATGAAATACGTCTTAAAAAACTAAAAACAGAATAAACTTACAAAACCTTCAACAAAAACTTGACAACTTGTTGTTTTTGATAAAAAATATATTCCTGAAGCCTTCTTGTGTTTTTGAATAAATATAAGTCGGTATTTTAAAATATATTTTAAACTTCTAGGGATTGCAAATTGTAATTAACTCGTTGAATGAACTGAAAAAGTGTAAGCGAAACGTTTGCATATCAAATTATGTGATAAAATAAATTTGCTGTAGTATTACATTCGAAGAATCACCATATTCGTATTTGAAAATGTCCAATTTTACGTATTCTTTTCAAAATATTAGTACATGTGCACCAATACAGTAAGTAACTATGGAGTAGTTTTGTATGTATTGTATATGCATGCATTTAATCATGAAATTGCATACTTGACGTATTAATTTACTTTTCTTTTTATTGTTGACTGAGTGGTATGCCCGTGTCTCTCAACCTCTTCTCAAATTTTCTTATCGAAATCCACGAGTGTCATCGGCATATAATATTATTTTATTTTATTTATATATTTTTTACCAATCCAACCGATCAATACTGATTTATATAATATCTCGAAAGTTTAACAAGATTTTTACCTTCTGATTGCCTAGATATAAAGTGGAAAAGAAAACAAATAAAATAAAAAAATATTGTTTCGTGATTCTCATGTAAAAGTTAAAAATATTTTTCATTTTCGACTATAGGTAGGTACTCACTTCAATAGTAAAATATTACATAAAACGATTCCTGGACGATAATCCCAGTTTGTAGTAGGGACTTTAATATATAGTGTGATTTATGTGAGTCCGAAGAAATGGATCTAAGAATACGAAAAGCGAGGACAGACGCCTGGAAATGACATGACCTTTTTTTGCCTTTTGAAAACGCCCAACTGTGATATGGGAGTTAATCGTGACCCGTTTTCTTATCTTCATTTTGACGAGTCATCCTCTTTTAGAAATTATCGTTTGATCTGTAAGTGATGAAATTTTTGAAGCTTGATATATAAAGCATTTGTAATCTACTTTTCTACTAAATTTTCAATAGGCATTTATAGTCACATATATAACTACTGATAAATTCTTCTTGTGATGTCATGTATAAGTATTGTTGAAGTGTACTTGTCAACAAGGCAGGATTTTTCAAATCGATTAACACTTTAACCGGAAGGAAATATAACGAGTTTCTTGACGAAAATACTTTACACAATTTGCTGAGGGTTTAAGTTACCTTCCTGATGACTTCCAATTACAAAACGTATTTTTTACATTGACAAGAGATAAGCAACACATTTTCTTAATTGATTTTCCAAGATTCTCGTCTTGATTATATCTGCATTTAAGACAAGTATGTAACTGAAGTAAAAATCAAGAATTAAGCAGCGTTTTCAAGAGAAAAAAATTGTTAGAATATTCCTAAATCAAGACAAACCATTACCGCCAAAAATTTGAACAAGGTGAGAATTACTTACTGAGATCAAAGCTCTTGTCTTGAGAAAACCTTCCATACAAACAAACTCTAATATAGGGTGTCCTTAACACACAACAAGCAGTTTAAATGTTAATTGTGACTGAGTGTCGAAATTTATTAAATATTTCCCTACGATGACATTATTTTAACGATTATTACCTCAGATCCTACCTTTTGTTCCACTTTTACTGCTTTTATGCTCCATTAAAATACGGGAATAGTATTTTTATTGCAACATCGATTTCTTGTGTAAAATGAGCGAACATATTTTATTTATGAATGCATTTGTCTGTTCAACATATTTTTACATGTTTTTGTCAATCGTTCACTAATAACTTACACTAAACAATAATAAATAGGTACCTAACGAGTTACATGCCTCCACCGATATCACCTTTTGAACCCAAGACTAATCTTTTGTAGTAATACGTGAGATTTTCCAAAAATACAAGAGTGAGTACAGTGTGCGGGCCTATTCTAAGGAAATAGGGTAGGAATCCACTCCACAAGGCAGCAACTCCTTCTTTCGCTATTATTTTCTTTATAACGTCCATGGTTCCCGAATATTCCGGCTTCCCATCGATCGTTTTCATATTTTGGATCCTAGTTTTTGCTATATCGATCGGCATCGACACCACACTAGTAATGAAACCGGATGTCATCGACGAACAGAAGTAAAGGAACAGATTGTCGACAAAAAGTCCGGTAGCTAGAAGCATCTCCTTTACTTGAGAGTATGTTCCTAACTGTGCAGCGTTGACGACCATGGCTCTCCCTATTGTAGGGGTTGCTCCTCGCCACAAACCAATAATCCCTTCACCTTGCACTATTCGAAATAAAGCGTCGAATACATTTTTGTAGTTTCGCCTTTGATCAGGAGGCAGTCTTCCATCAGCTGTCATTCTGATAAGGGCCACGTCGGCTGGGGTGCCGACAAATGCACCCACTGCACCGGCAATTATCCCTATTACCGCTTTTACGGTGAAACTTGGGGGTGATTTCTGCGCCGAAGCCTTTTCGAATAACGATGTGTAAACTCCTAGCCTGGTAGTTGTATAAGTGGCTTGTCTCAATAAACCGGCTGATAAACCCTTGTAAAATGCTAAAACGCCTTCGGTTCTTGCTATGTTAACCATAATGGCGCCCACTGATTGTTTTCCAGTGCCCAATTGCATCCTGTTCTTGACCAAATCAAGAGGGTGAACGAAGCATGTCGCAATCATCCCAGCAGAACCACCTAATACGAATTTCATATAATTAGGTACTTTCTTTTCTTCGCCCATTTTTATTACGTATTACTTGTAATTACTATTATAAATATTTATTGCAACGAAACAAATTAGACGATAAACTATCATTAATTCAAAATGTAACACTATGACATCCTATTGACAGTAAAATGTCAGAACTAGAGATATTCATTTCAGAATTCCCACTTAAATTAAATATACTCATCTAGGGCTCCTCAAAATACCCAAACCAAAACCCCTTAAAAAGCAGATTGGAAGAAATACATTGCATCGAGGCCCCCATTTGATTGCAGTATCTAGACGCAAATAAGACCAGGAAATGAATCACATTACATATATATGGTTTTGAAAGTTGCATCATCATTACAAGATTTCTAGTCCTTTCTTTTCTAATCCTGTCCTGGCATTTCCTGAAACTAAATCTAGAATATCCAATATGCCTACTTGTTGCCGGCCCTGGGAGGTTAGCACCCTTATATATGGAAATAAGAAAACAAAAAAAAACAATTATACCATCTGGAAGGTCAGAAAATGGCCATAAAAGGTCAACAAGTCCCATTAATTGGTTAACTATAGAAAATTTTTAATATATATTTCAAGATTTTCAACTAGTTATTGTCCTGGTGTCCTAATATCAGATATGCTTATCAGGTTCAACGCACCTCACAAATTATTCATTTTAGCTGACCAATTATATTATCAGCAGTAAGTTATCTCTAATAGGTACATCATTTATTATTTTAATTTACACGAAATAGGGTGCTAACATTCTAAGACGATCTCGCAAAATTTAATATATCTACAAAAAAAATTCTGTAACTAACCAACTAATGACGTTCAAATGATATAATTGTTTTTTGTATTCCACGTATGGAGTGCTAGCATCACAGACCTTTTTTTTGTTGCTTTTCTGTTTATGATCTGTCTCCAATTAGGCCTTTATATATGTATAAGAAAGTGTCCTATCTCCCTGTCAACTTCTATACCGATTCTGTTCTCCTAATACTTTTCCCAATATTGCCTTGGTGCCTTTATCGTCCGTCTGTTGATTACACGACGTCTCAAACTCTTCTTTACCGCCACCTTTATTCGCATTTTTAAAGTAATATAGATGTGACTTGGTTTTGTTTAAAGAAACTCCTTTTGTATATCTACCCCTTTATTAAAACTGAGTTTTCTTACTTTGGGAACATTGAAGGTATTTATCTTGTTACTAAATACTAATTATAAGAAGTATTTCTGTATTATCGTCAAAACTTACTTAAGGTACACATAATTGGGAAGTACAATTTAAATTTAGGCCAAATCAGGACCAGAAAGGGTATAAAAAATTCATTTATCTACCTTTAGGTACTAACACTCTAAGGTTTTTAATGTCCAGTCCTTCAAAAGTGCTCTGAGAAGAAACTTTCGTATCAATAAATAAATTTATTTCATCCTTAATGGTTCGGATTTGGAATAAAATAAATACAAAAGGAAAAAAAATAAAATCTGGTTGGGTAGTACACCTTTTTTTAAGTTAAATGATACACTGGGTTGCTCCCCATTTATAATCTACCATAAATTGGGTTATTTTGTTTATCCAGGGATAATTTTAGTGCCTGCATTTGAAGTTTCACCAAAATACAATCACATTACTGTCCTTCGTTTCTTTGTTTAATCAGTTTATTATTTCTTGGCTAGAATAGTAATAAATAGAATAGCTCATCAGAAAGGGTTTAGTTCATAATGTTTATCTAATGTAACGGTATAGTTGTTTTCCCACAATAATTTAAATGGCGCGAACAGGAAACACGTCGACAAAATGCTTACAGTTGTCTTGATACAGGTGAATAAATTTTTGTATTGATTTTCTCACTTTCCACTCTGCCGTCTAGCGGAAAAGCGTGGAAATTCTGGTGGAAACTTCGTAACGAATTTTCCTGTACTGACTAATTTTCCTTTAGAATATAGCGAACTCTGTAGGCAGTTTTCTACCCTTTAAATATATTTTTGAGACAACTGTAACTTTCTGAGCTTTACAGGAAAATTTAACTAATTTTAACTTATGAGTCCCATCGATTTGAATTTTTTATCATTTTCTGCATAAATGTTGGAAAAGGTGTTTGTAGTTAAATAACTTGATAGAAGAAAGCATCAGATGTTTAATGTTGCCCTTACTTAAAAAACACATTAAACAAAAGTGGCCCAGAACGTTTCAGACTGGAACACCGAGGATTCCGTACATTGAAACTTTCAAAATGTGTCTAGGAAGAAATTAATTAAATCATTATTCTCTGATGAACAAATTCAATTCTTTGTTTAAATTGTGTTAAATAAATTTTTAAGTATGGTAATACGCTTAACTTTCAATTAAAGCACCCTATTGTTTCATTTAAATAATACAATATAAAAATAGACTTATAATATATAAAGTATTTAGAGTAAATGCTCAGTTAAATTGGCTTATGTAATTTTATTACCACCTTAAAATAAATAAATTGTAATTTTTTAGTTTGAAATTATTTATTCAATAATTTAATCGTTAAGTGCAAATTAATTTAACAAAGTAACGTTATTTAATTGTGTAGAAACATAGAATATAACAAAGACTCTCTAGTATCACCACCCTAACTCACTTCTGACTTATTTCTCATTATAACCGTGTTTTCTGGCCATTAATCTTTTAAAATAATGGGAGGAACTTAAGATTAATTAAGATTTCGATTTTTGTGGTAGAGTTTATATATGAAAACTGTATTTGCTGCATTGAATTCATTTAAACATCCTTTCTAACGTTTAAAATGAAATGTAAGCCAATTACCCCTGCCTATTTCTTCTTCAAAATTAGAATTCTCCATAAATTCCCGTAATTACATCGCACTAACTAAATTTTCGAAGTAACAATAAATTGTCCAGAAACCTTTTCATAAATAAATGTTCGTGTCGAGTTGTCCGACGGAAAGTTATTTGAGTTGTAGTACAAGTGATTTTTGTTGCAATTAAGGTTTATTTCGTTGAGAATGCATTACAGTTTAATCGTGGAAATTGTGGGCTAAAATTCAGTTTCAATTTAAATGCAGTTATTAAATGAACGTGCAGTAACTAAACTTGTGGTGCATGCATTCACGAACAGTTGAGACTAGTTTTATTTGGCTAAAACATGCAATAGACTGGGAGTGTCCAATAAAGACGTAAGTACATATTCTTTGTGTTGGGTGTGGACAGAGCATAAATTTTGGAGTTTTAGAGTTTTTTTTTGTCCCGTTCAAAAATATTCTTAATTTATACTCACTAGGCTTATATATTTAAAAAATTTAATAACTCCTTTAATCTGTATGGAATTAAGTTTAAGGCTGAGGAAATCCAGAAACTTCTGAAACTTTTAAGCCTAAACGTAAATTTTGTATGAAATCCGATGTGGTCTTTGACAATCACGTACAGTTTTATCAAAGTCAAACTTTTATAGCCGGTATGAATAATGAAAAATCTTCAACGCTATGTGCAGTTGGGAAAATCGAATTGTACATGTGGCACGTTTTCAGAAATGCTGAACGTGGTAATATATGAAATATACATGCAAAAGTCACAAATACCACACGATTGTTATTTATGATGGTGCATTGCCCTGAATTTTTTAAAGCAATGCAAACAAAAGGAATTGTCTTTGCCAACCTGCGTAAAAGAAATAGATACTTCCTAGGATTTCTAAACTGAAAATACAAAAAAAAAAACAAACTCATTATATGTAGTTTCATTTTGTTGTACGAATGCCCATTAAATGTGTCATTGATCATAAAAACGTGTAAGAAACTGCTGATTGAAACAAATCCCAGAAAAAATTCGTAAATTGATTTTTAAGGAAATCTTCTTTCTTGCCAAACATATCGCTGATTATGTGATCCGTAAAGTATTTTTAATTGAACTAGTGTTTATCATCAAATTTGGACTAAAGGGAAATCATATGATACAAATTTGGAAGTTTAATATTAGTTAATTTACCCGTCTACTAAAAGTATCACTATTCTTCAAAGGATACTTTTAGCAGAGCCATTACTTTCATTTTTTGGAATTAAAGAGTGTGTATATGACCATTTATCCCAAAAAAAATCATCTGCAAACTGCAAATTTTTGATTTGCCTACGCATGTGCCTTCTTTACAGATGGATCACTGATCGTTAAGATCTGTAAAGCACCTTTATTTGAGCTAACATATATCTTCAAATTTAGACTAAAGGAAGATAATATGACACAAATTCTATAAAAAATATTTTGAAACTTCGAATTTCAGATTAATTTAATTTAAACTATCACTGATCATCAAAAATTTTAGGACACTTTCAGTTGAGCAGATACTACCCTTTAAAAGTGGATTAAGGAAAAGAAACAATCTTCTAAAGATTGTATGGTACAATTTTTAGAAAAAACCACGAATTTCACTATTGTCTGTATATCCTTTTGACTATCACAACTAGGTATCACTGATCATCCAATCCTATATACAATTTTAATTGAGCTAGTACCTTCACATTATTTACTGCAAGGCAGGATCTTATGATAATTATGATAAGTTGAACAAGAATTAGTAGGTACAATGTCAAAAATATCATTGATCATCATCAAAATCCCTAGGAAACTTCCAGATAAGCTAATGCCTTCAAATTTTAACTGAAGAGAGATTTTATGACACAGTTTCAGGAATATATGTGGTTATTATGAATTTCAAACAAGACCATCACTATGACTCCGACAAAAGTATCACTGATCATCAACACATCCGGTTGGGTTAGGTTAGCCGAGCCATTACTTCCATTTTTTGGAATAAAAGAGTGTATATGACCATTTATCCTAAAAAAAATAATCTGGAAACTGCAAATTTTTTATTAGCCTATGTGCCTTCCTTTCAGATGTATCACTGATCGTTAAGATCTGTAAAACACTTTTAGTTGAGCCAATATGTATCTTCATATTTAGACTAAAGGAAGATAATATGACTCAAATTCTAGAAAAAACATTTTGAAACTTCCAATTTCAAATTAATTTAATTAAAACTATCACTGATCATCAAAACTTTTAGGGCACTTTCAGTTGAGCAGATACTTGCCTGCAAAAAGTGGATTAAGGAAAAGAAACAATCTTCTGAAGATTTTATGGTACAATTTCAGAAAAAACCACGAATTTCAATTTTGCCTATACATATATCTTTTTGGCTTTCACAACTATCACTGGTCATCCAACCCTATATAGAATTTTAATTGAGCTAGTACCTTCACATTATATACTGCAAGGCAGGATCTTATGATATGATAAGTTGAACAAGAATTAGTAGGTACAATGTCAAAAATATCACTGATCATCAAAATCCCTAGCGAACTTCCAGATGAGCTAATGCCTTCAAATTTAACTGAAGAGTGATTTTATGACACAGTTTCAGAAATATATGTGGTTATTATGAATTTCAAACAATATCATCACTGACTTTTCGACAAAAGTATCACTGATCATCAACCCATCTGGTTGAGTTAGGATTCTCATTTCGGGAAAAAATCTGAAAATTAGCTATTTAAAATTATTATGTAGGTATGTCTATTAATATGTCAACCGTATCACTAATCATCAAACCTAGAGGCTTTTAAGTGAGCTAAAGCTTTCAAATTTTAACTTAAGTTAAGAAAGATTTTATGGCACAATTTTAGGAAAAACAATATGGCAGGGATGGCGAACCTTTTTTGATGTCCACGCCACAAAGTCATAAAAATTCTTTTTTAAATAGGTAACGTGCCACAATAAAATTTCATTCGAAATGTTAGCGTGGTGAATCTATACGTAAGTATAATTAAACACACAAACAAAAGCAATTCATCTTTAAACAATTTTTTATTAATCAATGTTTTACATAAAGAAATATGCTAGAAACAAAATTCACGTTAAAAAAAATTGTTTTTGATGTGATTTTTGTTGCTGTACACAAGATGATAAAGATTTAATATCTGGTTCATATTTAGTTAATTTCAACAGTATCTACGCACGCAGAGCTCGACTTATCCGTCATTCTATTCCTATATTTATTTTTTATAAAATTTAATTCTGAAAATAGAGATTCACATGCCCACGTCGATGAAAATGTTGATAAAATTGCCTTTTCTAATATTTTTAAAGTTTTAAACAACTAAACGTGTCAGGAATTTAATTCCATGTATAGTTAGAATTTCATCTTCTGCAATTTTATTTATTTTAACCAATAATCGATTACTTTCAATAATTTCTAAATCATTTCTTAAATCAACAAATTTTTGGTTCTATGTGGTACTTGACTACAATTCAACTACTTCCATTTCTAATTCAATAAAATTTAACCACCCAAGGACTTTTAAATTACATTAAATGGTATTGTATCAGGATATAAAATAAATTTTGATTTGACCGCTGCGACAACAACAACATTCAAATACCTTAAGAAGGCGAAACTGGATACGCAAAATTTTTTATCTAATGCGCATCTGTATATACTTCATTCATTCAAGAATTCATGCGATATTTTAATAATAAAATGTATAATTTGGCGGTTCTAGTAAACATACTAAGACAGGTATTCAGTACTACAAATTTATATCATAAACTATAAATTAAGTGTATAATTTTTAATTCATTTCTATTAAAAAAGATAACTTAAAAAAAATTTTGTTTTTGTGGGTGCCATCAAAATTTTCAAACGTGCCAATGGTTCGTCATCCCTGCAATATGGTTATTATGAATTTCAAATGATACTATCTGTCGGACTCTTTATCAAATATACCTATCACTGATCATCAAATTTTACAGGGCATTGCTTATTAACTCCATCCGAAATGTATTACAGATATTAATACCAATGACATCAGAATAATTAAACCACTATTAATTATTGTAACAGTCTTTTTTTCTGAAAAATAATAATTATGAATTATGGTAAGATGTCGAGTAGCAGTCAGAGAACAAAACAAGTCTGTTAAAATGGCATTCTAACTAAAAACATTTCGAATACTTTTTGTCATAACTTCTTCACTCGGGGTTGCACGTAATCGCTTCGAATTAACGTTATTTCCTTCCAGATAATTAGTTAATTTGGGGTGAATCTCCCGTAGCTGCACCCTGCATTTCGAGTCAATGTACCATTATACGGTGGGGGTTTCGTGACTTTATCAACTTTACGTCATTCCTTCCGTCTCTCGGATGCGGCCCTGTGTCACTGTAGATTTCGTGGCGTCAACAGGCCGACGACGTTTCGACGTGCGTGCAGCGTATCCCTTCTTCGTTGCATTTTCGGTTGGACAGGCGTCGCGACGTTCCGTCGTCCGTTTCTGTTCGCTCGCTGGTTCCCTGCTACGTCACGGACTTGCGTCACAACATTGCATGGAACGTTCATGAATAACGAGCGCACTAAAGTCTCACAATCAGTTCAAGCTTTGCTTTTCGGGTTAAAGGTCGATAGCCGCGACCCCCCGTGTTGTGCGCTCTTATCGTTCGTCGCCTGTTGTTGTTATTGTTGTTGTTCGCCCGTGCGGTTCGTTAATTTTTTATTCTGTTTACTAGCACTGAGGGTTGCTGTGTACTGCAGGAAAACATCGTAAATTGAACGCCAATAATATGTAAATATATGTATTGCATTTTGGCGAAGTCGGGAAACAGTTTCTAAAAGTTTGAGAAAGTTTTGGAAAGTACTGTCAGTTAGCTTAATTACCCTGTTTAGGTAAAGTAAGCACCCTGACAACTTGAAATATCTTTAGTTTTGTTAAATAAACTAAAGAAATTGCTATTAATTTTGATGACAACTAACTTTTTTCTGTAGACAAGTTCTTCTAAGATCAGGTTTTATTTTACCTTATACTAAAGTGATTTTGACCAAATTAATATAGGGGGGGGGGTATGTTAATTTCTTTTTTTGAGTTATAACTGTGTTTTCATAAAATTAATGTATTCTTAAAACTTCTTGTGTAATTAATTTATAAATTTAATTCCAACTGTTTACTAAAAGATAAATTTTCTTGGCTCGATAAATACATTTTGAATTTTAATTTGGAAAATTTCTATTTCAATGGAAATATCAATTTTAATTGCAGGGTTGTTCAAAGGATATATAATACTTGCAAAAAATAAAAAATCGAGTTAGATGTAGGACTTTCTATCAGAGCAACCCTTTTTTATGTTTTTATATTACCAGAGATAAAAAACGAAATTTAAATTTGGTGGCTGTTTCAAAGAATGTAGGCCAGGAGGGTTTCCTACTCTATCCTCCCCCTATCGTCCCTCCTGGTGGTATATTAATCCTTAGAATCGAATATATTTTCACCAACACCTGTTTGGAAGGCACAAAAAAAATTATAACATGTAAAAAGAAATATGAAAAATATCTACAATTTGAATTTTGAACGTAAAGGGGAGGAGCAAACATATTGGAATAAAATCATTGCATTCTCTTCTAAATTTAAATTTTGGAAATTATTATTATATTCATCTAATATTAAATAAAAATTGGCTACATAATGTGCATATTATGTAGGTTTAATTTGTGTTTTCAAGAGATACACAAAAAAAAAAATAAAACAAAAATATATCCAATTACGCTAATTAAAAACTCGTGAGCCTTAATTTTATAAAGTTATCGTTTTGTGTGTAGACAACAGACCGCAATACAAAATATTGCCTTCCAAATTTATTTTAAACACCCACACTTACTAGTTTCAAAAAATTAGACGTAATCAAAACTGTTGTACTTGGAAGTAGGTACTCGATAAAGGGACTCGAAACCCTCCACACAAATGTTTCTAATTTTTACTTTCTCGTCTATAATCTCTCTCTTCCCTTAATAATCATTATCACATTATGTTGTTTTGTCACACAACAGTTACTTTCTTGAATTACTTTGCTCATAAACTTGTGCTTTGTACTCAAGAGTGTGGTTTTCCTGGCAATTTAAGTTTGTTCCTTCAATTCTACTTCCATCCACGCTCTTTGTGTAAACATATTGTGAAAGATAACACCATTTCCGCCGTTCGGTTCTTGAAACCGGAAGACAGTCGAGATTGAAATAATTATTTATTTAGAAATCGATTCCACTGATACAAACAAACGGGTTATCTTTACAATTGGGATAATGACACTGTCATGACAGAGTGAGTCAGATGATCAGTATATTCTTTTATCTCCTGTGGGAATACTTCTTTTGCGTATTGGGGAAAATATTACTTAGATAACTGTAGGAGCTATTAGTTTTTCATGTAATTTTTATATAGGGATACGCTTCTAAAACTATCAACCTGGAAAATTTTCATCTGCAGTGTTATTTTTCAAAAAACTTAAAAAAGGTTGATTTTATTTCAAACAGTATCTTTGCTATTCAATTCGTGGATTAAAGAAATTATTTAAATGTTTTAAATGCGTCTTCCTTCGTATGATGCTAATATTCCACAAACATTTTATATTTACATATTATATATTAATTGCATTTTTTATTTTTATATTTGCGTGAAATGTTTTCCATTTTAGCTTTAGAAGAAATTATAATCTTCCATTTATTTTCTTGTCACATGTAGGTATTTGTTATTTACTTTGATTCCTCATTTTTATGTATTCTAATAATCCTGAATCCTGAATTTTAGATTATTATAGAAATTTAAAATTTACAGGCACTACGTGCAACAAATAAATTTTGGCACCAACGTGACTCGATTTAAAAAAAATGTTATTTCTGCAAAGCCTTTGCTTGATTGTTAAAGATATAGAAATAGGTATATGATGTATGGATATCTGCTTTTTTATATTCGTAATCGTTAGCGGAAGAAGGCAATTATCGGTTCCAGGAATTTATCGCTTTATTACTGGGAATAAAACTTTATTGGTTTTTTTTTCTGTGAATTGTATTTATTTTCAGTCGTAAATTTACTGGAGACTGATCACTGATGACTTACACCAACAATAAAAAAGCAATATCAAAAGTTTCCTTTGCTGTGGATAATTCGTATTCTATTTCCCCTCGTTCTGTTAAACAATTAGGTATTTTATGAAAAATTAATAATTACTTCAAATTTTTGACTTACTTTGAGAAAACTTAATCCTCTGAAAGGTTCTCATTTTCACATACCTTAACCTCCTAACGTATCTACAAGTATTAATAATTTTTCACTTCCGTATCACGATTTTTGGCGTCCCGGTGAGCTCTTTTCTTAGATACAAAAATTTATGGCTTTAAGGATAAGACATGAACTGTTTAAACTGTTGTTTGTCTTCACTCAAATGATTTTCCACGTACGTATTTTGTGGTAATAAATAAGAACTCGTCGTGGTCGAGATAACATAAGTACGAGCGAATACACTTTTTCCATGAAGTGTTTTTGAAAGGAAGAATAACTCACTCGTGAGACAAAACCGTGCCTGTCACGAGCCGATAAAAGAATTTAATGTTCTTCGACATAAAATAATATGATGCTGAATAAGTTGTTGAGCCTGGAAGTGCGTGATTTTCGTTTTAAAAATGCCATTTTTTCAGCCATAAAATATAGAATGATAAAGCCAAAGTGCTTCTGACGTTTAAATTAAAAATGTTTTCTTAATTTGCCTTAAGTATTAATATAGGGCAAAAATTATGTCTATAACCACAATTTTACCAGAAGTGGGCGGCTCTATATTACGTGTATGGTTGGCTGCATACATATCTCTGTATTAAGTTATTTTATGATCGTCAATTAGGTTATGGTACGAAACGATCATTAAGTACTAACCTTGATAAAGAATTAAAATTTTAATTGGTAGCTTTCTGAGAACCTTCACTACAAGTATTTTTTTATAGATCATGTTTCAAATTTAAAGATATTTTAACGTTTTCTGTTGGCTGCATACCTTTCTCTAGATTAAGTCCATTAGATTATGGTAGGAAATGGTCACCCTGTAATTTAGTTTCACTTATAGGCTTCATACTTATTGTAAGGCAATGTTCAATTAAGAATTTTGTGAATGAGTTAGGTTTTGGACTACTGAAATAAAGTATAACCCTAATTGGTGGTATTCACAGAGTCCATTACACTATTTTTTCTAGATTTTGTGTTCCAAACTAAACGTGCGAAAATTTCCATGTATGTACCCTCATGTTATAATTAATCAATGGCGGCCAGGTGTGGCAAAAGGTATCTAGATTATAATGAATTACTGATGTATGTAAGCGTGTGTGCCATAAATCGATAGGTATGTCCACCATTTTTTTCGAACTGGAAGAATTATTGCGACTGTAAGGTTTATGGTCTGTAATTTTATCGTAAAAAGAACGGGCCATTAAATTGCTTTTTTATTGTTTACTTTAAGGCAGAATTATCCCGGAAAATCCGGATTTGAACATCCCTAAAATTGTGCCTACTAAATCATTGGTTCACGTCACTGAATCTTACAGGATGTTGAGGACGCATGCCCTTATTTTTGTGAGAAATATTGTGTTAACAAAAGGATTACAATAACTGTTTAATTAATATTTTTAAGTATATGTAAGTAGTAGTAGTAGTAGTCCTTTAAACGAGCCATTTGTTTATCTATTGACATTTATTCTAAAAAGTATTTAATTAAGGTACATATTCCAGGAAACGACCCTATGCAGATATTAAATTGTAGTGGTTGCTAACATTATTATCTTTACGATTCTTCCCCTCATAAATTGTTAGGAAACGTAGGTATCATAACAAAATAAATTAAATGAAACAGTTAAAGTTTATGTCCACATTCAAAGGGTTGTTCAGTTAAAAAACCATCAAAAGTGCATATTAAAAAAAGCCGGAAATACCTCGTTACGTGTTACGAAAACAGAGCTATAAAGTTTTTATTGTCACCAAAAGATATTTCTGAAGCTGTGAAAATTTTATTTTTACCTACGTTTGAATTTGTGTATGTATTTAGGTACATTAAATAATTAATATATTAATTTAATTCCCTCGGCATCAGTCTGTCTCAAATAATATTGATTTTGATTGGGACGTTAATTAACAATTAATTAACTTCGGCATTCCAGACGCTAAATACAAAGAGAAGGAATGGATGATGTTCTTTTCCTAATTAAAGGAGCGATGTTTCTACGTTAAGGGAAGAAAAAGATATTTAATTGTCTGTGAAGAGAGGCTTTCGCGGCCAATGACATTAAAAAAAAACATGTTGGGGTAGAAAAATCACATGAAATTTAAATAGTTTTCTTCGCCCCAATTATTTTATGCCAAATTTAATTAATACACTTTACTAATTAAAGAAGTTATTTTTTTGAGTTTGTAGTTAATAATTGACATTGCGAAGTATATACTTCTTGTTTGCGCCTTTTATCGATCTTTATAGCCCGCGGCGTTTAGACAACAACAAAGTTAGAGTTCTTAGTCAATTACTCTGAATATCCATAAGATCAAAAATTCTTTAATTGGAAGTTTTTAAACTTTTCCAACCTTTGGTGATTGATTTCCTGCATTTCACAGCAAATCCTGATCATTTTTTTCAAGCAATAACACATTATCAGATATTAAAATGTCAGCATGAGTTTGTTGTTAAATTGTACGATTAAATGATATTTGAAAGAGCATCGACGTCGTCGATGGGGTGGAATCTACGCTGAAGGAGTTATACAACGTCGTCTGTCGTAGACGAGGACGCCTATTAGCGGGTTAAGTGATATGTTGTGCTTAGACATGAGACTTGTACAAAGGCTCAGGGGTGACAAGCCCGAAGACACGACAGCTCGAGACCGTTCTAAGAGCGTGTGCGTGACGAGTTTTCGCAGCAAGCCACCCAGAGACGTGTCCGCTTTTAATGTACTCAAAAGGAGAGCCAGCAGTGCACTGTAAGGGGGTAAAATATTTATTTACAAAGAGATTTCTCTAATATTTTATGTTAACACTGTTTTGCACTTAGTAGCTTCAATTAATTGTATCAATAACATAAAATTTATTTTTCAAAAACTTCTTGTATCGAAATTATTTTCAAGATAAGACAAGATCGATATTTTTTTTATATATAGTAGAACTTTTTTGTAGAGCACGTAGGTATCCAATACTTTAATGTATCACAATTGCTCACTTACCCTAATCCTGGAAGGCAGAGAAGGAGCAACTTTAACAAGCTAAATGGAAACTCCCTTTCTTCCCCTTCTTTTCTTTTAAACAGGCGGAGAAATAATTTATTTCAAAGGTTTAATGGTTAGAAATACCTACTTGAAATTATTTAATACATTAAATTAATGGAGACCAATTTTAAAGCACCTAATTGGAGTAATTAATTCACCCTTGTAAAATATTTAGTAGATAAGTATCTGAGGAATTTCCCAGTAATTCACATTAATTTCGTTTCTTGAGAAAGGCCTTATGTATCTTATCTACTGAAATAATTATTTACAAATATTTTTTGTCACTTCACCGCGCCTTCGATTATTTCTCTGAATTTTTGCTGAATATTCGTTTTGGTTGTGTGTACTTACACAAAAAAGAAAATATCTTTAAAAGAAGGTGTAGATAATAATTCCTTAGGTCGTAAATTTCTGATGCTTTTAATTCATGTTCATTTTATTTTTACGTAGAAGGAATGAAATAAAAAGCCTCAGAGAATAGTTCGTTCTTTGAGAAAGTAGTTAAATAAAAATTTTTCAACAGAGCTACAAGATTTTAGGAAGAAATAAATTAAGTGTTAAAGTAAAAATACATTGGTATAACTTGCCTTATACCTTCTATTCTCTAATTTAAAAAGAAAAAATTATTGATAGGATTAAAATATGGTAAGCCTGAACACTGGTGAATTATTCAGATAATGTTATCAAGTAAAACCATACAACTTTTCTAATAAGATCTAAGGATTCAATTAAATATTTATTACTGGATGTAGTAGAAGCCCTAATAAAGTTCCTCATCTCTGCAAAAGATGACTATCCATTATATATCTAAATTCTACATTTGTTTTGACCTGTAAGATCTTTATGAAGAGCACAATTTAGTGATGTGATGTTGAGGCTAAAAGAGAAAATGTTTTCCTTTAAGTACCTATCACTCAAATGTAGTCTTATAAATGACGTCACAGATGAAACAATCGTACAGTTCATCATTTCTTTATTTATATATTTTCTTTTAAGTCATTTTGTTTGTTAGTTGTAATGTAATATTTCGAAAAAAAGTACCTGGAAATTATGAAATCATTAACAGAAAAAGACGAAATTATTGAAATGCATATTTATATTAAAAAAAGATTAAATATTTTATTATTAAAGAAATGAAATTGCCATTACTATTGTAGGTATCCTTATGGACTTTATCCTTTAAGTTTAAGTAATAAATTGAAAACTTCAAATTATAATTATGATATCTTGATTGTAATACCTTAATTCAAGGGTGATGTTATTTTATTTTGGGTTTATTTTGATTGATGTTATTTTATTTTAGTAGATATTTTAAATTTACATTGAAAATTGTCAACCTACTCCTCTTGACCTTGTCTCAGTTTTTATTTCAGTGCCTTGTTCTCTCTTAAATAAGACAAGATCAGACCAAAACAATAATTCTTGAAAACTAGAAGTAAACTTAAAGGGGCATCGAACCGGGAACTTCCTCCATTCTTGTTATTTAAAAATTGAATGAAATTATAATGCGTAATAAAAAGTATCCGCTTTCTCTGAAAGTAAATTGCGGTCTTTTATATCGCATTAAACAATTCGTTCAGTTTTATATAACTAAAAGAAAATTATTCAGCATTATGAATTGATTTATTCCCCATTTCTGCCCGTTGCAGACCTCAGCTTGTTCTATCGTTATAACTTTTAAAGCAAATTTATTCGGTCGTCAACGTTCCAGTGGTTTTATGCAAATAACCAGTAGATACGCATTTCTAATGTCGCAACGGATACGTTTACCCAGGAAAAAAAAAGAGAGTCTGCAAAGTGCCCTTTCGAAATGACTCGTTTACAGGCGCGGAATTTAAACGATCTGCAAAAATGGAAGGAATTTTAAATACTTTACGGCCATGTTACTGCTTCCGAACGAAATACTTTCTAATTAAAAAAAAAAAATTGCTGATTATGGATTTTATTGCCTGTTACTCGTTGGTGATAAGGACGTAAAAGAGACGTAAATTTTCATTGCTTTCTCGTTTAGTGCAACTTTACGTAATTATTATTTAAGTCCGTTTTATTTTCTTTGTTTCACTGTTAAATTACCTACAATATTACCTCTTGAAAGGTGAATGAAACATTAACCATGACCTTAAAAAGGGATGGACGATAAGGCCTTTATTTAATTGATTCTTGTTTCCCATTTATTATCTGTGAAGTAATTTCCTAGTTGTTCAAGAGATAGCTTCATTAAAATCTTAGTTATTCTAGTTAGTGTCAAAGATTTTTTTCTGGAGCGTCACATACTCGTAATAGTAGTGCCCTGTAAGTGATGTTGATGCATTCACCTCCTTAATTACCAGTTGAATGACACACTGAATCGAAGGAACTTTAAGGATGTATTTCCGGGTGAGCGTAAGGCACATGCCCAAAACAGAGCCTCAATATGCACACAAAGTATAGTATACAACCACCCTGTGCCGACGCATTAATTTAATTGGGGTTTGCCACACTAAAGCTTCTCTTAGTGCAGCTAAATTCACTGCTTTTTTATCAAAATTGTTACATCAGTGCCAAATGTCTGCAACTTTGTAACATTCGCCCTTGTATATGGGCAAAAAGGTTACTTTAATACGTAAGAGGGGGAGAAAAAAATAACAACGAAAGCCGTTCTTCGTAATAATAATAATAATTTTGTTTTATTACCAAGCAGTAAAAAGTTCATTTCAAAAATTGTTTTTGTGTTTATATGTTCTAAATTACGAAATAACCGAATATCGAAAGAGAATGTTGAGTTCCTCATGTAGAAATTACTTCGAATTTCGTATTGCACCACTCCGAATCCCGTTCGTCACATAAAATAAATAAATAAATTCATAAATTTGGAAGCTTCCTCGTTCCCTATTTACCTAACCGTCTTCAGGGAACGATACAGATCCATTTGCGATAGGTACATGATGCACATGTGGGTCAAGATGGTTCGCCAGCTTAAAGCGTTTTAACTTTCAAGAGTTAACCGGAGACACCAAAGCGGTTGCAAGTTTTGCAAACAGAGCATTTTTTTTATCCCTCTTAGATTAAAAAGGGTCTCCGCTCTTCAACACAATGATGGTGCTCACATCTTCTCCTATTGTGCCCAGAATCAACAACTTTTTGAAACAAAAAGCTGTGAATGAAAATTTAAAGGAGCATCGAAGGACGATTACCAAAAAAGAAACAATTGTTTGAAATAAATCGATCACTGAATAATATCTATGACCTTATTATGTTGTGTATTTTCTACATTTGCTTAAATATCTACTTAATATAAAAATTTAGCTGCTTTTAATGCAGAAGTCCCACCATTGCTTGCCTTAATATCTAAATGATTTAAATGTCGTAATTAATTTTACATCAAGGATTATAATAACAATTTTTTGAAACATTTCACTGTAGGTATATTTTCGTGTATTAAAGTTTATGTAACCCTTTGGATTGAATACGACGAAGATGCTTACGCAAACTCGACCGTTTTCGAAGTCCAAAACTAAAACAAACTTTTATTCCTTTGTCAGTATTCAGTTTATTTGGAATTGTCTATTGAATTTACATATGCACTCTATACAGAATGCATAGAAATGTAATTTTGTTTGAATTGCACTATTTGTACCGTTCGAATATGATCGAGGATGCACGTACCTACCTGTTTACTTACTTGAATATCGTTTCAATTGATAATGTTGTCTGAAAGAAAATACATAGTTGCATTCTAAATAAATATGTAGCAAAGGAACGAACAAGTGTTTCGGGAATGTTCTAGGAAAATATCGCTTTAATTTTCTTTTTCAATTTCGTATTCTTTCATTTGGGTTGTCAGGTGATTTATAATCGAGTACAATACAGGAATAATAATTAATTATTTAGGTCACCAGTTTTACACGACAATATACTTTTGACGTAGTAATAAGAACTTGAAGGCTACACAAATTAATTGGTCTATCGAAAGTTGTTTTTGGGTAGACAAAGTATAAAAATACGTTCGATATTACAACTCTTTCTTGCTTCTTCTCTTTCTCTTTCTCTCTTCTTCTCCTGCTTCTCCTTCTCCCTTTCTTCTCCTCCTCCTCCTCCTTCTCCTCCTTCTCCCCCTTCTCCTCCTTCTCCTTCTCCTTCTCCTTCTCCTTCTCCTTCTCCTTCTCCTTCTCCTTCTCCTTCTCCTTCTCCTTCTCCTTCTCCTTCTCCTTCTCCTTCTCCTTCTCCTTCTCCTTCCTTCTCCTTCTCCTTCTCCTTCTCCTTCTCCTTCTCCTTCTCCTTCTCCTTCTCCTTCTCCTTCTCCTTCTCCTTCTCCTTCTCCTTCTCCTTCTCCTTCTCCTTCTCCTTCTCCTTCTCCTTCTCCTTCTCCTTCTCCTTCTCCCTCTCCTGCTCCTTCTCCTTTCCTTCTCTTTTTCTTTCTTCATCCTGTTCTCATTATCCTTATCCTTATCCTTCTCCTTTTCTTCCTTTTCCTGCTCCATTTCTTCCCCTCCTCTTTCTGCTTCGTCTTCTTCACTGCCTCCTATTACTTTATCTAGCCTTCTTCGACCTCCATCTACTTTATTTGGCTTTCTTTCTTCTTGCCGTTCCTTCTCCTTACGTCTTCTACCTAACCCACCGTTCAACTTGCTTCTCCTTCTTTATCCCGCCTTTCCTTATTTTCATTTACCTTCTTCTGCCTTATCCTGCTTTCTGCATCCTTCTCTAGCCTTTCTATGCCTTTTCCTACCTTCATCTGCGTACCTGTCCTCCATACTTCTACGCCTCAATTTCTCTATTTTTTATTTTCTGTCATTATCTGTGTTTATAGGCACATTCCTAGTCTCCTCACTGTTTAATGTGAAATAACTATTATCTGTAACATTCCGGCTTTACCCATCCATTCTTTCCTTTAGTATCCTTCTTAATATTTTCCTTTCATTTTTCTCATCTTTTGTGCTCCGCAAATAGTTGTCTCGTGGATGGCACTTTTTTTGGCCCACCTTCTCGATTAAAATTCCCTTTTTGTTACTTTTTTACAGCTCTGCTTCAAGAACGCTGCCACTTTAATTTCTATAAAACTACTACCGCTTTTAACGGGAAGTGCAACTAAGAACGGTTATAAAAAGGTTCCTTATTTCCCTTTAACTTGTTTTTTTTGCCCGGCTTGTTCGATTAAAGCGCCCTTAAAAGGATTATTGCTTAATCTTACGACGAGAAAGCTCATAAAACGGTTCTTCTAATATTGATTCCATCTGTAAGGTTATTTGACCCAATAGTCCACAAGATTTTCATTAATTCTTTATTAACGATATAACAAACACAAGTTCACAATCTCATGCAACTAACATTATTTTTGAAGATTTTTACTTACTTTAAAAGAGTAATAAGAATTAAAGTTTTTGATAGAAAAGATATCAGTTTTTCCAAGTGAAAATCAAGGAATGTTTCACTGACTTAAGCAAGAATAACTTGCAAAAAATAAGTGGAAAATGTTTTTTCGTGAAGGTATTCTATAAAAAGACTTGAATTAACCATAATAGAGGTCATTGGCCTTTATTTTACTAGAATCCAAGAAAAAGTTTAACATAAAACCATAATTCTGTTCAATTACGGGCAATGTTGGCCAATTAGTAGTTCAGAAAGTTCATAAATTACTAACGTTGTCATTAATGTGATAGTAAGCAGATCAACTACTTCCGATTTTAACATTATTTAAGTCGTAATTAAATAAAAACTCTGTTACCGTTTCCTTATAATTGATAATAGCGAAGTTGGTGTAAAGAAAATCCGGAAAAGCCGACAGTTGTTGTCCCGCAGACTCTTTAACTCGATCAACTTCTGAGTTGCTTTTTGAGGTAATTGGATTTCAAAAGTGACATTTTCTTGCTCATTATTATTAATGAAGTTTCACTTGTTCGACGAAACTTCATTTTTAAGTAGATGCTAACAAAAGTTCTTCTAATTTGAGTGAACAATTCCGAATCGACTTCAGATACGATTTAATGCTATTACTTATATTTCGCTCGAGTGAAGTTTGAAATTGATTCAAAGTTGTTAAATTGACAAGAACGTTCCTCGCAGATTCTCGCAAACTGCTAATGAAAATGAAAAGTTATCACAATCTTTGTATTAATTAGAGACAAATTGTTTATGCTAAACATTTGATTGTTTATATCGCCGTCCATCGCATAGTTGTGTTAAATTACCAATTTAATTTAGCATCTACAATTATTACTTTATTAATATGGAATGTAATTTCAGCAGAAAGACCAAAACTAAAAAGAGGCAGGAGATATTTAACATTTTATTCAGATAATCTACTTTTACTTGTACTTTTATGGAAATTAACCCTTATAATTTCTCTGAACTTATTGTGAACTTAACGTATGTTTTTCAACGTTGTGGCTTTGCTATAAGTTATACATTTCCTTAAATATGAGTCAATAGAGGCTCCTGGTGGTCAGTTGAAGTTATATACAAAACTGTAAGTGGACAGGCCTAGAAAGTGACTCCAGACTAGTAAAAAGGATTTGTTTAATTCTAGTTTGTTATTAGTAATTTGAATAACCCTCTTCTCAAACATTCATTTTGTTGAAGTTAATTTATAAGATACAACGTAGCAAAACCTTTATCATGATGGCAATAATGTTGGAAAAGTTGTGAGTTATTTAATTTTAGTATCGACATTTTCGTTTTCTGTTTGTTCAGTCAAGTTAGGAGTGAACATTTATTTTTGGAACAAATTCAGTGTTATGGTGCAGTCAAGTTAAAATAACTTACAGTAAAAAAAAATATAAATTGAAGTAGAAAGAGATGATAAGGTTTCACAGCATTAAACTTTTATTAATTTTTTCCGATAATGATTTTCCTTGTTGTTAAATCACCCTTAAAATGAATATTTCTTTTGAAAATTGTATAATAACGAAAACAGTTGTCAGAAATTTAATTTAATATAGTGAAAGAGTTTTTAGTTTAAATTATATTACCTGTATAAAAATAGCTGCTTCCAAAACAATGATTAAAAGATTAACTTACGTACAATAGAATAAATTACAGCAACAATAAAAAAAATTCAGTTTTTCCTTCAAAAGTCTCATTTCTGCACATTTTTATTTTATGTAATTTTAATGAAATTCGCTTCAATTACGTAGTTATGTTTTTGTCTTTTTTGAAATGTGAAGATGGATGCGTCACCCCGTGACCTTAAAAACCAGCCTTGTTCTCTTGCTTATTTAGCTTATTTTGACATGTTTTGAGTATTCAGCCTACGATCAGTAAATACATCTACCACCTACCCTTATTAGCTTATTACGAATTAATAATTAATAGCTTGACCTACAGTATACGTTTCAATTTTTAAGTATTTACGTAGCTGTTCCTATATATTTCAGCTCTTAGTATATTTTTCATAAAACAGCTTAATATAAGTATATTATATAAAGTTCTATAAATGTAATAATAAACGACATGGAATTCGTTTAATAGACTGCCCTAAGGATATATAAAAAGAGAATATTAAGAGACACGTGATTTTCATTAATTATGCTTTGATCTTATCTTGATTAAAAAAAAGGGGTAAAAAAACACAAGAAGACCAGATCGAGAATTTTTGAGATCAAGAAATGTTGTGAAGAATTTCTTGATCTTTATGTAGTCCTGTAAACAATTACTTAAATAAAATCTGCGGGCCGTTTTTTTATTAAAATATATTCAAACTCTAAGCTTAACTCCACTGCCCAAAGATCGTTTCAATTCTCTATTCTTCTCTGAATTGTATTTGTATTGTTTTTTTTACATATTCATGACTATAAGTATTTGGTACTACGTTTGTGTTTAAAGTGAAAAAAAAAAGTGTGTTGCAATGGGCACACTGAAAAGGATTTTTCTTTTTTCAAATGCACGTGACGAGGATTTTTAATGTGGTAATAAACAATTAACAAAAAAATATTGCAAGTCAGATTTGGTTTTTACTTAATTTAATTTGTTTCAATCAGCTAGTGTAAGGATTCATTGGTAAATAATGTAATTGGTATTGGGTTAATTAAAAGCATAGAAAACAATGAATGTTTGGTTTCACGCATTTGTATTTTAAGGTCACGTTACTGAAAACAACAGTCAATAAATATGTAGTAAAAGTAGTAAAATTCATAATTTGGTGAAGGCAAGAAGTCACAACTACATGATTTTATGTCTAGAGGTATTTGTACGAATTTTCTTATACTACGTTTTTATTATTTATATAGATTGTTACTTTTTAGGTTAGTTTATCCTATTGTAAATGAAATCAGTAAAAATGAGGTCAACACAATCCTCATTTTCCCAATCACTGATTTGATCCGGCATTACTTGGATGTGGCAGCGTCGTTGACCGTAAATCTAATGGGCTAAATTTTGTTTCAGCACAACTGCCAGTGACCTCATATCCCGACGTGGTGTCTTTTCCAGAAGATATTACGGATCCGTAGAACAGGTAAGAACAAAAATTGCAATCGTGATGAGATTATTCAATTCTCCAAAGAATACCTACGGGAGAACTTTTAAAGCTACAGAAATATTTTTGTGTTGGTCTTTTGGTTCGCTGACACAAATTCTTTTAATAAGGTTAAACGACCGGAAATTTTTTCTTTTAAATTTTGATTGTTTATCTGAAAAAAAAAAATTAAAGCTGCCTCAATAAATTACCTTTAATTTGAGAATTACGTATCTACCTAATAATTTTGACCGAAGGTTGTTTGACAAAATGAACAGGGGCTATGTGTCTAATTTAGCCGTTTTTTTCTGCTACAATGCAACTAAGTAGGCCATTTATCTTGGAAAAAAACAATTTGGTGTAATTTCATGCCCCCATGAAACCAAATACTTTGTCATTAGTCCATGTCGGTGGTCCTTTTCAACTCGAGCGTGATTCTCATAGGTGAGGCGGTGGGTGACCTCGAAACCCTTGTTTGAAATGATTGGCATTCCTGCTTTCCTTGATTGCGACTAGTACGCAGTTGTCCGCGACTTTTGAAGAAAATCGTAAATCAAGGGAAGAAGATACGAAATTGCGAACGCCCCCGCCGCCCTCTAACCACAGCCTGCTTTTTTGTTATCCGGGCTACCGGCAATAATTAAAAAATACTCTGGCTCACAGAACAATTGAGATTTAGGCCCTCGAAGCTACAACAACTTTTAATAACTTCCCCAGTTTATTTCTTATAGAAGGAGAGTTTTAGTAACGATTCAACGTCAAAGAATGTTTCTGTAATAAAGATAAAGAAGTGCAAAAAAAGAAAAGAAAAATTGAAATTAATTAATCAATTGTTTTATTAGTTATACCACCAAAATTTATCCTATTTATTAAAAGTAGAGTCAACATTGAAGGCAATCATACATCACATAGGGTTTCATCAAGCTAAAGGTCTTCCCTTTTAATTTTTTATTTTTATATCAACTCTCTTGTCTCGAATCAAGACGAGACTCTAAGTACTCTATTGCCTGTATAAAGACAAGAGGTAACTTAATTTTTCATCAAGAACTTTTAAAAGTCAATAGCTTCGTCGCATACAGCTATGTTAGTAATCGAAGAGAAGACAAGATACTCATAGGTGCAAAGTTAAAATGATTCACACACTCTTAACTGTTGGTTCACTAATGCATTTTACACTTCGTTTTCTTTGGTCACTTGAAATTTTCTGTTCAGAATATTCTGTGACCTCTTTAAGGTTGCACAAAGACAAGAGTCTTCATCCCGACAAGTAGCTCTTGTCTTGACTTGAAAATCAAAATAAACGAAATAATCTTTATTACATTTTACATTTAGGTATATTTGTATTAGTTCGCAAATCTTGTTCTTATCCCGAATCAAGACAAGACTTTAACTACTCTATGGCCTGTATAACGTGTTTCACAAAGACAAGAGTCCTGATCTTAACAGGTAACTCTTATCTTGAGTTAAAAATAAATTTTACATCGAGAACTTTTAAAAGTGAAGAGCTTCATCAAACTCGCTTACAGGTATGTTAATAGTCGAAGAGAAGACAAGATACTCATAGTTGCAAAGCTAAAATGATTTAAACACTCTTGACTGTTGGTTTGTTAATGGATTTTACACTTCGTTCACTTTGATCACTCGAAATTTTCTGTTGAGAATATCCTGTGACCTCTTTAAGGTTGCACCAAGACAAGAGTTTTCATCCCGACAAGTAGCTCTTGTCTTGGCTAGAAAATCAAAATAAACGAAATAATCTTTATTACATTTTACATTTACATTTGTATCAGTTCGCAAATCTTGTTCTTGTCCCGAATTAAGACAAGACTTTAAGTACTCTATGGCCTGTACAAAGTGATTCACAAAGACAAGAGTCCTAATCTTAACAGGTAACTCTTATCTTGAGTTAAAAATCAATTTTACATTGAGAACTTAAAAGTCAATAGCTTCATCAAACTCGCATACAGGTATGTTACTAGCCAAAGAAAATACAAAATACTAATAGTTGTAAAGTTAAAATGATTCACACTCTTGACTATTGGTTCATTAACGGATTTTACACTTCGTTCTCTTTAATCACTCGAAATTTTCTGTTGAGAATATCCTGTGACCTCTTTAAGGTTGCACCAAGACAAGAGTTTTTATCCCGACAAGTAGCTCTTGTCTTGGCTAGAAAATCAAAATAAACGAAATAATCTTTATTACATTTTACATTTACATTTGTATCAGTTCGCAAATCTTGTTCTTCTCCCGAATCAAGACAAGATTTCCTAAAAGTTAAGAGCCTTGTGAAATCCTAATTATATAAGTATATTACCCACCCTTTTCGATTTTCAATCACTCTTGACAGTTGGTTCATTTAGGTATGGACTTCCAGTTTCTTCATTTATATTCACTTAAAATTTCCTGTTTAAAATGCCCTATGACTTGTTCAGGGACAAGACAAGAGTCTTGATTTCGACTAGTAATTCTTGTCTTGGCGTAAAAATAAACGTCAATTTTTTATATTTTATATTTACATTTATACATAGTTCTCTTGTCTTGTTCTTTTCTCAGACTTGTCAAGACTTCTTCAAAGTCAAGAGATTCCTGAAATCCTAACCTTCTAAGTATATTAGCCGAAAAGATAACAATATAGTCGCCCTGACATATGTTCTATGCACTCTTGATCGTTGGTTCATTTAAGATTTTACAAGGCCTTTTCCTTGGCCACGTAATCTTTTTGTTCAAGATATAGGGTCTCGCCAATGCAAGGATCTTGGCCTCGCTGAATAACTCTTGTCTTAGCTTGAAAATCAAAATCAGAGCAGTTATGTAGTTACTTTGCCTTGTTGTTTCGAATCAAGACACAATTGAGATAAAAGTACTTAAAAGTTAAAAGTCTCAGGTGAATAATTTAAAAATGTTACGCTGTATCTCTTGCAAACATTCCAAATGGGATACGACACTTTCAGATGAAGAACTGTTAAATAGGTGTTAAGAATTTTTTTGGGGATATCATTTCTTTTTCTCTAGTTTCTAATTTGAAATTGTCATGAAATTTTTCATTCTACTACGACCATCACATTTGTATTTCCGAATTTTATCTTGAGAACCGTTTTATAACACAACCATTTCTATTTCGGTTTCCCAGAAAATTGCTGTTTGCTGGCAATTCTCCCAAATGCCGTATCTCCATGTTGACGTGGTACACTCGATTACGAAAACATATGTGCACGTTTTGTCCTTTACATGTATTTAATTCTCGAGTAAATGTTCATTTTGTCGGAAGGAAATTCAGTTTATAGTCGCGTTCAGTTTAATCAACCGGGCTCGATGCAAATGACATGGAATTCACGTAGGTACTTATTCAATGTTCATACATATGTATACGTATACACGTTAGCTTTTGGATAAGACCGGAAACACGTACACTGAACTCGCCATCGCCGCCGGTTACCGACATGAAAGAAAATCGCTTTCAATTTTTTCCTGTCAGACTTTTTCTGAAAGGACCGGTCATTAATGGTGAAATATTTTTAGCGCAGAGTTTTCAATACCGTGCCGTCTCTTCGTCTTTTTTCAACTTCAGGGTTTTTACTTGACTTTAAAATTGAAGTTTGAACCAAGTATTTCAGTGGTATTCAATCTAACATAGTTGGTCTGAGGCCTTTCAACACTTCTACAATTTAGTGATATATTTCACCTCTGGTGGCTTTCCAGCCATCAGCTTTCACAGTGCCAAAAATATAAATATGTTTATAATTTAGTTTTTGGCTTATATATTGTTAATTTGTATTTGTCAAAATAGTTTAAAACATTGTATTGAGTTTCAATGTAAAGATTGGTTCACACTGTACCGTTTCGTGTCCGAGCCGCGTACGTGACGAATCCGTACTACCAAGCATAAAGCGTGTTTTGCATTAATATCAATACTGTAAAGGTCGGCTTAGGCACAAAAGTAAAATATAGAATATTTTAACTATTGCCGACAAATACTTTGTCGACGCGTGATTAATTAGTAAAGGCTGCACACGTACTTAAAACAGATGCACTCAAAGTACTGTCAGCTCTTGACTTGATGCTCTTTTAATCTTTATAACATTTATTTCTTCCCATAAGTGCTTCTCTCGTTGTTAAGTTATCATTCCTGTTAATTTTTTATATGATTATATTGTAGGTATATTTATTGCTTTTGAATTACATTTGCCTGTTTCCGTTTGTGTAGATTTTCGCTTAGTAGCAGTAGTTTTAACACCATGACCGTAACTTACTGTAGTACTGATTACCAGAGAGACTGAGTGCGGTTTTGAGGAAGCGGTTAGTTTTTAAATCGTTCTGCATTGCGTAGAATGTTTAGTTTTGTTTTCAGTTAAGTGTTATAACAAACTGTTATTGGAATAATTGAATGTAAATGTCGGTGAGCTCCAAAACAAAGGTTTATTAATAAATATAGTTTAATTAATTCACAAGCGGAAGTCTCATTTTCATATTAATTTACAAGCAAAATTCTAATTTTCGTATTCATATTTATAGTCTTTAAAGAATCTGAGAATTGCTGGATCTACAGTACAGTAGGGCCTCTTTTTACTGGAACGGGATCAGACCGTATCCTTGTATCATTAGTGATGCTGTTATCAATTTAAATTCGGTAGGGCTGCAGTAAAAAAGTAGAAAAGTTATAAAATAGCTTATTTCTCAAATGAAATATTTCAAATAAACAATAACAATAAAGTATGTATTCTGTATAAAGCTTAAATTTTTCAAAAGATGCCAAGTACGTGATTTTTTTTATTAATTAAGTACATTTTAGTGACTATTTTCTATTAAGTCTTTTATTCTTTGTTACAGTTACAACAACCAGAAATAAATGGTCAGGAATATGGACGCAGATTCCGAGTAGAAAATGGCGACATGCCCGGTGAAAAAGATGAAGTAAGCATCTACCTTCATACATACGTGTATATACAGAATATTTAAAGGTCTAAATGTTCCTAACTGGTTTTATTAGCCAACTAATTTATTTCCTATAATTAATCCTTTGAAGTCTTGGATTACCAAATTTCTGCCTCTCTAAAGCTTAATTGGTTGATAGAGAATGACGAGTAAATTTCATGCGCTTAATTTATCCAATGTGTATAAAATACTGCAAT
The DNA here is from genome assembly GCA_029378335.1 of Agrilus mali. Classification (NCBI taxonomy): domain Eukaryota; kingdom Metazoa; phylum Arthropoda; class Insecta; order Coleoptera; family Buprestidae; genus Agrilus; species Agrilus mali. The sequence continues at coordinate 6,860,806 of CM055663.1, read as the reverse complement.
TTTATTATTAGTGAGAATTAATAAGATTGCTCATTTAGAAATAAGGTATTTGTCTTTTAAAAAATCCCATCAGGTAGTAAAAGTCTACAAAGGCTTTGTTCTTGAAAGTTTATTCTTAGAAAAGCTGAAGAAGATTTTTTGTTTTGGAAATATCGATTCAATGGAGAAATTTCAGATAAAGCCCACAAATTTTAGTCTTTTGTATTAAAATAATTTTAAGTAAAAGTATTTTATTAATATTAAGGATTTATTTTCCAATGCAATAGGTAACAATTTATTTTTTCCAGGTTTTTGGTTCACCGAGTACGCCTGTTCTGGAAAATCCAGAATACCAAACCAGATGGTACTTCAAGTACTTCTTGGGAAAATGTAAGCTAGGTTTGTTTAAGTATAGAGATATAAACGCTTATATTAAATATTCTTCACAGGAAAATTCTTCTAATGCGTTTTTCTATAATTTTTTACTTTTCTTTTTCCTCTTTCGATTTTGTCGTATCTCAATTTTCCTTTCTTCTTTTGGTTTTCGTAAACTTTTGCTCAAAGCACTATACAAAGTGTAAGATATGAAGGCTAAAAAAATAATTATGATATAATTTAATTACATATTAATATCACTGATAAGATTAATAGTTCGTGTGCTAAAAATTTCAAACTTTTCGGAACTCCAGTCAAAAGAATGGAAAGACCTCCTCCTGTCTTCTTGCGCAACATTTTTGAAACACTTACTATCTACCTAATGAATATTAAGCCGTAAACTTTAGAAGTCATAAAGTAATTTTTAGAATGCCATTAATGATCATTTAGAAAATTTACGCGATATCCAAAGTAGACGCTTGGTCAAGGAGACAGCAGTAAATTCTTATTAACCAGGTTTGCCTCTTCTATAGCCTACTGAAATAAGCAGAACTAAGCAATTTTTCTTTATTCGTTGTGTCTCTTTAACAGGCTTAGGCCTGGATATCAGATTCACCTATACGTTTCACTCTTTTCAGAATTAATTTAGGGTTAGAGTAAATTTTCGAACGAGCTTCACTAGCTAGCTCCTTTTCAACATAAGTCTATTTTATTGCTTTTACCTTCAGATAGATACATAAAAGGGTACCTACAATAAATTTAAGGATTATTTCTTATTGAAGCAGTAGATAACATTATCATCGGTACACCTGGATGTAGATGTATTTAGGTAAGCTACCGTTCAAAAGTTTTGGAAACACATCAAAATATTATGTATTAAAATAAAAAAAATGATGATTTTCCAGATGACGAGTCACAGCCCTGATTTTCTTCAAATTATGTTGAACCTTTAAATAGATCAAATTAAATAAAAGGGGTTCAATAAGGTTATGGTACGAAAAGCCAGGTGCTTCGTTTTGTTTTAATAGTTCTCAAAGTTTAACGCAATTCAACATAAAAACAACAACCAAAAACATTAATATTGTAAACAATGATAGGTCACGTATGGTCAGGTCAGGTTATAGTAGCCTGCTAAACATTGTTAAATTTTTATGGTGGTGTGTAGATGTTTGCTTTTCGACAACAGTGTAGGTGTAGGTGTAGGTGTATGACGTGCTACCTAATACGTATTCTCGTCACTTTGTAGTTATATTATTATTTGAAATAAATTATTTACCGAACAAATGCAATTTATCTAGTGAGACGCCGCCGGATATGGAAATACTACCTACATGAGGCATTCTGTACACATAATACTATCTATATATTGTTCACCTACGAGCACGAAATCCTATTGTTATGCTGAATTGATCGGAATTCAATCTTAAAGAAGGCTTTCAATATGAACCTACATGTTGTACTCAGTTGTCGAATTTGGCTATTGTTCGAAATTTTAATCTGGTAGGTATTGAACAAATGAAGAAATACCTACAAGTTGTGGCCTAGGGTTTGATGAGACTCTTGATTATAAAGAATGTGATACCTTAACTTCTTAACATTTTTATACACCCTGTATATATATACTTACATTTTATCATATTTAATTAGCATTCTTAATAATCTAATCTAAATTAACTTTCTAAAAAGTCAAGATTAAGTGGACTGGTAATGTCCTAATTCGGGTTTAAAGACCGTCGTCAGTTGAAATTGCTTCCTAACGTTTCGCTAGCACAAATGGTCCTTCCAACTCCAACGTTGGATATAGTCTGAGTGACGGAGTTAGGAAGCAATACCAACGGACGGCTTTTTGACACGATTCAAGACATCATCACATATACATATAAGTATTCCATCGACTTACCAAAAATTATTAAAAGAATTAAAATACAAGAAAGGGAGATAAATTTTGGTGGCCGATAAGGTAACTGCTCATCCTGTATAATCATTCTCTCGAAGTAAGCATCTCTCTCATTATCACTCAATCCCCTCAAATAGTTTGCCAAATCTTCAATCCTTCGTTGAAAGTTTTCTGGAGATTTGATTTTCTGAGTTCTTACCACCAGTTCACCATTTTGTCCAACAGAATCCATTATTAAAATAAAGTTTGTTTTATGTGTAGTTTAGGTAAGTGCATTAAAACATTGCCAATGTTATCACCCAATTAGTGTCGATGTTTCAAATAACGAATTAAAAGTTTCGGATTGCTATTTATTCCCAGAGATGTATGTAATAAAATAAAAACTCAATTCTCTTTTGTGAATTCAGTAAATGTCAATTGCATTATTTAATGGCGCAATTTTGAAGTGTGACATTTTTTGTGAAACAGCAATCGTGTCAATTATTTATCGCCTGTCATCAATATTGAGTTTTTGTTTTTATTAGGTTTACCAATTGTATTTATCTGGTACAACGATTACTTTAAAAGCAGAAAGGCAAAAGAAATATGTATTCAAAAATTATTTGTAGGGTTAGCATCTACCTACCTACTAAAATGCAAGGATCAAAAGTACGAGACTCTAGAGAACGTCACGCAGTCGAAGATCTCTATAGGCACTTGGAAATGTCCCATGTGGTAGCCGTCTTAGCTTGAATAACCCCCTTTTCCTATTTTAAAATCTCATACAATCATGAGCTTTGACCCTGAGATCCGCTGAAACATGCCCCGGTCTGATGAAAAGACTTAGGCTTTTACGGCCGGCGTTATTAGAAGAAATTCTGATATCCGGGCTTGTTGGCCGTGGCCTAGGATTGTTTCTCCTTCTGTGAGAACACCGATTAAGTTTCTTATCCGACATTTCCCCAACAACTGTGGTTGGCAGCTTCAGGGAAATCAGTCTCAGTACAACCGCAGCGATGGACATTACGCCCACGCTACGTTCCCTGAGGATGCCAACTACAGTTGTTGGCGAAACGTCTGATAAGAAACTTTATCGGTGTTCTCACCGAAGGAGAAATAATCCTAGATAACGGCCAACAAGCCCGGATATCACAATTTCTTCTGATGACCCAGTCTGCTATTTTAACCATTTATCGTCTTGCGAACACTTGCTGCCTCCGCCTCTTTTGCAGAAGATTTACTTTGCAAACTATAACAGAATATAGTATTCCTTCTTTACAGTTTAGTATCCTTTTCAAGGATTATGCAGTAGTATTACATAAGTAAATTGACCCGTTTATGTCAACGTTTCTAGTTAATTGATAATAGACAATGCGGTTTGTACTTGACCTGTAGTTAGGTGTGACCCTCTAATGTTATGAAATTAAACGAAATACAATTATCTACTCCATAATTTTAGTAAATTTTGTTTATTACACGACATAAACTATATTCTTTATAACAAAAGGCGTAATGGATAGGATGTATTAATATTAAGGTTACTACGAAGTAATGTTTTGTTTGGAACTAATTATTTGACTTCCTAAACCTTTTGACCCTGTAACAACAAAGAGTTTGTTTTCCTTTTAATATATTGTAAGTATTTTAATATGTTGTTTATTACAAAACTGATTCCTGTATTCTTGTATCATATGTGTTCACACATTACTTACATTTTTCCTTGAAGCTTTGAATCAAAATCGTTTCACATTGTTACGTCGCACAACAATTTAGTATCGTTTATTATATTTATGCCTATAATTTAATTTTACTTGGTGTTTGTAATCTTCGTATAGGCATTATCCTGAATGTAGGTATACAATTGAATTTAAGTGAATTGTTTTTTCATACGATGGCTTATTGAGGTGGAAGAATTTTTTCCTATCATTATTTACGGACTCTTACAACTGGACCAAGAAAACGCTTTTTTTGTGATAGGTAGTTTTTTATTATATCCATATAAAAATCGAATTTAATTTTACTGGATCTTGTGAATCGCCCTTATGTAGGTGAAAATTCTAGAGAATTTAAAATTCCTGCTATGTGGAGGTGTCAGTTACTGTAAAAACTTAATTTGATTCTTAAAATGATGCAATCTCTATTCAGACCGTTCCAGTTCCAACTTCTTTGTACTAAAAATGTTGGAAATAATCGAAATCCTTCACTGACAAATTAAATTGATTCGTCGACGGTAAAAGATTTAAGGCATTTACATTTGCGTTGGCCAATACGTACTTACTGAGGAGGTGAGAATTTAGTTAGTCGATACCATACGTGTACCGACTTAGGAAACTGCAACTTCTGCAAAAATAAAACCCGAAATTTAGAATGCAATAAAAGATAACGTTTTACTTTCTTGCTATTTCAAAATATAAAAAGGAAAACTCTTTCGTGAAATTTTCACTCTACCTTAAATGAGCGAAGTGAAAGGAAAAAGGCAATTTACTTCGAATAAGTGTAATCAGGTGAAAACGAAAAAGTACATTTGTATAAAAGAAATCTCTCTATATTTATGTAGGTACCCACCTATTGTTGTTACAGTTGGCTGGATTAACCTTTTTACCTGTAATTTCCAATTTTTTTCCACCAGAAAAAGTTTCATTGAAAATTGTACTTCAAACAAAATATATAAGTACCTACGATTAGATAAGAAAAGGTAAAAAAAAATAGAAGACAGTACGAGATGAGTTGACAACTTGAACAAGTAACGTCAACAGTGCTTATGTCAAGAATTACAGTTTGATTTACATACAGTGTTAATGAACATTAATAAATGTAGACAGAACGTTTAATGTTAAGCAAATTAATTTAATAAAGTTTAAATAAATATACTTACTATAAGTCTGTAATAATTAACTATATTTGCAACATAATCAAGAATCTGACGAATATACTTCAACCCAAACATACAAGAATGTAGAACTGCAACAATTTAAAATCAACTTATTGAATCCCACAGAAACTAATTGGAGTGCTTTCTAAAATTGAACAAACCAATTTTCTATTCCTTCTACTTACAATTAATTGCTTTAAATGTTATTTATTGCTTCCAACTCGTATTGACTTTCTTCCTACATTCCTTATTTGTATTTCCCTTAAAGTTACAGTCGAAACACTATTTCTTAATTGCTGTTACTTGTTTTAATACCACTACTCACTAGAAAAAACGTAATGAGATATATGCAATTATTTTATGGGGGTGCACAAAACAAGAAAAATTATTTTCGTTAGTCTGTAATAAATACCTAATCGTGCTAAAAATAATTTATTTGGTACTCATACTTTTTGGGCTGGTCTTCGAAAAATTGTTACAAATGAACTTTTAAGTGCCCCCTTTCTTTTTGCCCAGAAGTTTAAGTTTAGTTTTAATGTGAGCCCTCTTATTTCCTCTAAATATTTTTCCTTTTTTGTTTCAGTGCACCAAAACTACGTTGGCTTGGACTGCGACAAAGAGCCTTTCTTCCTTAGTGTAGTCTTAAACGAAAATTCCAATCAGTGTGTACCACTTTACAGGGCGATATTGTTCAAGAAAACCGTAAGTAACTATAAATGCCGTTTTTAATTAAACATTTTCAAACAAGCACAAGCCTCATTAAAAAGCATGTTTTTGTGGTCAAAACAAAAGGGAGATTTTTTTGCTTAATGACAAAACTTTTTCAAAGCCATTTAATTAATGGCATGAGAAAATAAAAAAAAAGAGAAGCTTGGACGTTATCATTTTTTCAGCTAAAGAAATTGTAAATTCAAAACTTAAACATTTTCGCTCCTTTTTGCCCTCTCATCGTTAGTAAACGTTTTTCATAAATATGCTGTTGTAGGAGATTTTTATTGTTCTAGTACAGAATAAGGCCTTAAACGTTGCTAAGAAACTATGCTAAGCTGTGTAATAAATGAAAAATAAAATCGTCGAGTGGATGGTTGAAAATTGTTAGGTCTTCTACTATGGCACAAATAAATGTAAATAAACACATAAAGGATAAATATTCGAAGATTAAAAAATGTCTAATAACGTTTTTAAGTTTTGTTAAGAGAAAATAATTAAATTTCCTTTAAAAAAAGATCAAATGGTATCCCAGAAAATATAGTGTTTTCAATAGGTAAGACGTAGGATCTGAGATTTTTTTATTGTATTTAAGTTTGTTCATTTTTTGTCTGTCTAAAATATAAGGAGTCTTAGACAACGTCGAGTAGCACTGCTGATCTATAAATTAATTCAGTTTTGAAAAAAGTACTAGGTACGTTATCTAGATTCGTGGAAGTTTGAAAAATTAATTATTGGGGTCTACTTTTTGTCATCCTGTGGTATCCGATGGTCATCTTTAATCCTTTAAATATTTTACACACGCTTCATTATATAGTTTCTTTGACGATCACGTTGGCCTAGGTAAGTTACACTACAATCCTTGAGGCAAAATAAGAAAAGAAAAAGAATAGCACATAAAACTACTGTTTTTTTGTGCCTTTTCTTAATAAGGAGTGTAACAAAATTGTTTGAATCTACCATATGTGACACAGACGAAACAGTCCAATAGAAGCAATTTGAAGCAAACAAGGCGATGACAATAAAACTTTCCATTTCAAATTGTGGTAGGTATAGCTGTTTTCTTTCAATTCAACCCTTAGAGAATTCACTTGACTGAAACTTTTCCAATAAAAATTACTGAAAGGGCATAGCATCGCCAGACGAAGTTATTCGCTAAGTTCGTTGTTTCCTATTCGACCATAAGAACTTTCAGGTATTATTGGAAGGAACTCTCTCTATAAGAAGTTGAATGAAATTTTAAACTTCGAACTTCTATAATGGTAGTATCTTCTCGAACGATTAATTTACAACACTTTATCGGGATTTCCCTTATGAGAAATATTCTTGAATACTATTGTAGGTTCAGGAATAAATAAATTTTTAAATTGATATAGCGAGATTGGAATTTAAATCTTGAAATACATAGATGGAACAAAAAAAGTTAAAAATAAAGTTCGTCCTTATTAAGTCGTTGACTGATGTACATGCCTAATTAAAACGGTACCAGAAGGAGATTTATGAAGATTTTATATTATACGAATAACGTTACAGGGATAAAATTATTTAATAATTAAATGCTCTCATATCTTGTCGTGTTTTTGTAATGATTTTAGCTTAGACAGCGGTAACTTGAAGTTGTTGTGTTCATTCAGCAACGAAATAATGACAAAGCTAACAAACTTAATTATTTTTTTTTGTTACAGGGAGCGCAGAAAATCTCTCTGCCTTATTCCCAAAATAAAATTCTCTCCGTCAAACAGATACTCTCTAATTTTCCCAACATGGACAAAGTTGAAAAAGGGCCGAAAGAAATATTTTCGCCGGAATTACAAAAAGATCTGCTTTTATTAGAAGAACAGGAAGGTTCAGTTAATTTCAAATTCGGAATTATTTATATGAAGATGGGACAGACTAGTGACGACGAAATACTTAGCAATGGTACGATATAAATATCTACTTAAGATCTTAAATATTTAATTTTCTTTTTTATATACAAATAATTAGGTCGTAGGTAGAAGAATAATAAAATTAACGTAGTTATTTTTGTTTCTTTCAGAAGTTGGCAGCCAAAAGTTCGAAAATTTCTTAACACTAGTGGGAGAAAAGGTTCGACTTAAAGGTTGGGACAAATACAGAGGCGGACTTGACGTAAAAGGTAATTTATTATTTACATTGTAACATATATCCCATTATTATTATGAGAAATAATACAAAAAATTGTTCACTTACAATTATTTAAAATCATATTAATTCAACAATTTCCATTTTCCATAATCCTTAGCAGATGTCAATAACAATTTAAGTACCTACAGAAATAATAAAATTAGTGTTTTTGTAGCTACGAGTCCTAAATGGCTTTAATCTTTTTCGAATTTATTTTACCCCGACATTCCCCATAATCCGACATTATAAGATGTCCTAATTTTGCGGTTACGACATATCCTTTTAATTTAGGAGGATAGTTAGATGGTGACCGTAAAAGACTTTTATAGTGTTTTTACGATTTCATAAAAGTTCTTCAAAGTAAGCTATTTTACTGATTTGTAGGGCTTTGATTGACGCTGCAAAGTGCCATGATATAAATAGATGGTTAAATTATACCCTAGCATTAGGTACGACAGAATTAAAAGTAAAAAGAGAAAATTTTGAATTAATTTTCCATTATAATTATCGATAAATTTTCTTTTCCAATAATTTGTTGTTATTATTACTATATTAGTGTTTTTATGAGCAAATATCAATTTAATTAAAAAAAGCACCTACTCCATACGTGGAATCAGTAGTCACCCGTTTCACCTCCTTAACTTCCTTCTTACTTGCTTATTAATAATTTAACTGACTGACTCCATAATCTTATCACTGCAACTATTGAGATGATCAATTGACAACAATTTAACATAAAAGGAAACAGCAATTTATAGAATAATTTTATGGAGCAAGTTGTTACTATCAGGGAGGTGATACAATCTGCATTTTCGTTTGAATGCAGCTTGCATCGTTTGCGAGCTTTAATAAATAATTTTGTTTCACATCTTTCCTTTAGCTAATTAGCGAGGAAGTTGTAAGTGGAAATTAGACTCAATTCCTTGAGACATAAATAATTTTAACTCCAACAATTTAATTTCTCTCGCTTCTATGTTATCGTCAGTATATATGGGGTAAGTTTTACTACATCCTTCCAAACAACAAATTGTCTTTCCAAAAGTGATAGGTATTGTTGGATTTAATAAAAATTTATTTCGTATGTAGATATTTTTTGACGAGACCAAAAAATGAAAATGTATTTCTGTGTTTTTATATTAGAAGACTGCGCATACCTTCTAGCGCATATGTACACGTCATACTTAAAGTCCGCCTTCATTGCACAAGGCACATTTCTAAATACCAAAAAGCATTAGTGTTTGCAACACCCTTATGGTTGAGAATTATCCTTGGCCTAAACTGTAAACTCATTAAATGCTGTTTCAATCTGGTGCCACCCTTCCCATCCATGCATCGATTTCTTCTGTTCACAGGCGACATGACTGGTAAATATTCCGTTTATACAATGTACGAAGGGCACGAGATAATGTTCCACGTTTCGACTCTTTTGCCATATTCGAAGGACAACAAACAGCAGGTGGAACGCAAACGACACATTGGCAACGACATCGTCAACATCGTGTTCATTGAAACGGATGAAGATGACGATCCTGAAACGGAGGCTGACGCACATGCAGGATTTAATCCCAACTGGATCAAATCGCATTTTACGCGTATCCTTTTCATGCTTCGGTTACTTTGTACTTTTTCTGTTGTAAACAAACAAATTGTAACCGTTTAGTATTTGATTCTGACGCAAAATAGAAAGTCTGAAAACTAGCTTTTAACAGAAGAATACTTAGAACCATAAAACTATCCCTTCGCCTATTTTCAAGAATTCATAGGTCTAGGAATTTTTTTATTTGAATTTATTCGTGTGGGGAAGGTATTTGGTTTCATGTGTACGCCACTATGCAGATTTGAATACATGTCGTCTACTGTTTGGTTCGTTACGAAAAATGTCACCTTTCATTTTTTATCGAATTGAACCTTCGCCCTAAAGGATCTTGTTCACTGCTTCGGCAGATGGCTTGTGATTCCCGGCAAGAAAGGATAACCCACAAGTAGCCTTATTATTTTGTTAGGTACCTGAAAATTCTATCGGAGGAAATTTTCTACAGACATTTTTTATTATTATTATACCGTCTGTCTCCCCATCTTTATTTTTCACCCTAAATAAATCATTTTGCTTAGCTTTCTTTTTTTTTTTTAATTTTTTAAATGAGTACGGAATTTTTAATTTCGCTAATTCGTAGCTAGTTTATTACCGTAAAGAATCAAACAACATCGTTTGACACTTTATTTTGTTTACAACTTCTCAACAAAAAAAAAATAGGAGTCATTCTAAAAGAGCAAATCACTCTCTAAAGAATAGACAAAATTGTTAATATTTGATATTTAAATATATTTACAGTTCAGATTAGGATTTCTTGGGGTAAGAAAAAAAAAAAATTCATAGGTATACAAGAACAATATAAAATTAATTTTTCAAAGTATATTTAATTTCCTTCGTGCATTATTAGCCTTGGAATATTAATTATTACTTACTTCGTTGCTTAATAAAATTAAACGTCTTTATTCTGGAAGTCGTGTCGAGAATTATGTTGTTTTAACGTCGCACAGTGAAAATTGCTTTGAACAATACATCCCGGCTAAAGACGTTAGAATAGAAGCAACAGATCGGATAGATATATCGTTTCTCATCCTGTGCAAATATGGCTGGCTACAGATGTTTGAAACATGAACTCCATTCAGTTATATAATAGTGATAATAATAGAGCTTTCCGGTCGTTGTAATGAATTAAGCCGCTGGGTAGTTCCGAAGCTTTTATCAAAGCATTCATCGACGTGAATTCCAATAACAAACGATATTTTTATTAACAGATAGCTTCCCCCAGAAATTGCAGGAACATTTCCGTGTGAATAAGATTAAACATTCTATCCATTGTGTTCTTTTAATTATAATCAACATATTGCGAGATTACTTTTTAATTAACCGAAGCTCAAAGTTTTTTGAGGTGTTACGTTACGTTATCATGTATTATACGATGTGCTTCCCAAATGTATTTTTTGTGTTTCTTTAACATGAGTAGATGTTTTTGCTGTGGTGACGATGAATGGTGACGGTAACTACAGACTGTCAGTATTTTCCGACGAGACTGTGCCCCTTTTCGGTCCAGGACTCCCCTGTCCGCCCGTTTTTAAGGACGCTCAATTTTTTAGAGAATTCCTACTAGTCAAGTTGATGAATGGTGAAAAAGCAACCTTCGAAACACCGACGTTTGCAAGAAAACGGAAAAGGACTCTGGATATGCTCATAAAGGACCTTTATTCTGAACATATGACGGACACGAGAATGGTGAGTAAACCCTTTTTTGCACTTACTGTTAGTTGGTTGAAATGTAATACCAAACGAATTCGAAAATATCTCTTTTTTTCATATAAAAAAATAGGAGTTAAGGTGCTAATATTATTTTGAGGATATACATCGATAACGAAAATTCTTCATAGAATCAGACAACTCCTTTGTAAGTTCTATATATATAAAAGTTTCTCACAATGCTTGTGTTAAATATCAAGTATCTATTATTTGTGTTCTCTTAACTAACAATAGACAAGTTATAAATATTTTACGATCACAAAATTTCGATGTTGTCACGTACGAGAATTACTATTTATGAAAAGACTTAGGCTTTCACGGCCGGCACAACCGCAGCGATGGACATTACGCCCACGCTACGTTCCCTGAGGATGCCAACCACAGTTGTTGGCGAAACGTCGGATAAGACACTTCTTCGGTGTTCTCACCGAAGAACAAACAATCCTAGACCATGGCCATCAAGCCCGAATTTCACAATTTCTTCTGAATTACTATTTAATTGATAAAATTCCCCATAGACCGCATTCCCTTAGGTACAGTAATCTTCTACCTGAGGGTTGCAAGGGCGATCATACCACTAGCCCTAATCTCCATAAATATTCTTTTTTGTTAATACTTTTCAGTTCTGATATAGACTCGCTGGAGTATAAACGTTCGGTAAGACAATAATATTTCAACAATATTTTATTTTTATAATTAAGTTAGTCCGTGTAGATAGTGTTCCTAGATATTTAAATAAATTAATCTACGTCAGATTGCTACTTTATTATTTCATGTGGTACTTAGTACACCCTCGTTGATTTAAAGTAAACTAAAAAACTATATCAGCGACAAAACACCTTGGTAAACATTTAGATTTTCGGTTCTTAAAGTTAAGGGTATAATCGTATAATTGATAGTGTAGATGGTAACCAGGTACTTTACGGGTTGTTATGCCGTGGTCCTGTACTTTTAGTGAAGGAGGAAGACAGGACCACGGCATAACAACCCGGAAAGTACCTGGTTACCATACTAACGACGGCTGTGAAAGCCTACGACCATCATTGGTAGTATAAAGCTAGTCTTATAGAACATTATTTACTCGTATGGGTTTTTAATGGGGAGGGGTAGGGAAAGTGTAGAAATAACCCTAAAGAATATTTAAAAAATACTTACTTTTAGATGGAAGCAGAGTAGCTGAGACAAAGAGGGTGGATGAACACAAAGGATAACATAATCAACGTATTCTTGTTTTATTTTCCTCCTGCAATTTTATGGTTCTACTAAACCAAATAATACAATTTTTCTTCGGTTAAAATTTATTTATTTTAAGTCATGTTATATTTTTCTTACTGGCTCCATCCAAGGAATCCTTTTAGGACCAAAAAAGTATGCTAGGAAATGATAATACGAACGAAGTGAGTGTTGTCGTGGTTATACTCTTACTTATTTCAACTTCCCACTTCTACATCCCTGTAGTTCTGCCTAAAAGCACCTTTTTGTGTTCTACAAGATTATATTTAACACCCTTTTAACTGTCTTCAGCAACCAAGCCACTTCATATGCCCTTTCAATTACCATTTCTGTATTTTAAAATTTATGCTTCACCTTTTGCGCCTTCACAGTCCCTTCCCTAACTGAATATATGTACTTAAATGTTATTATTCTAGATTATCCCCATCACCTCCATCTGTTTAGAGGCAAAAGCGTGGATTATAAATTTTTCAACAAACAAGTTTTCGCATAATTAGGTCTAATCTGTCATTTTATGGGTAACATATTGGTATGTACCTAATAAATGATAAATGAACCCCCTTTCTTATTACAAATTTCGTTAATTAACCCTACAAGTTCGGGTAATTTTCCTTTCACGCCATCGTGTGGACTTTAAACTTATGTGAGTGAAAGGAAGTGCGAGAATTTCTGCGTGGTTCACGAATATAAAAAGACGAAATATAAAGGGACGCCCGAGCGCTGTTATGCAACCCTCGACGCGCCTCCACGCCACCGCCATGTTCATCGTCATGTACGTAGATACGTGGAGAGAATTAGAATTCGTAAATGGTTGAAGCTCACTCTCGTTATTTTGCGTCTGCATGAACGGAAATGGATGCATCCGTGATTCAAATGAGCCCTGGTTGGAGGGTTCGTTAGTCGGGATGCTCTCTAATGAAATTTTAACGCGGCGCGGCGGAGTTATCGCACGTTGTTGAACGAGAACTTGGTATTGTCCTACGACTATTGGAATTCTCCTATTTGTACGGATTTCCAACGAATCACACTAGAAATTTAAGTAAAAACGTGCTTATAATTAAAATTGTTCACAAACAATCTTTTACTTAACAATATTCAATAAAAATTAAATTATAATTTGAGGAAACATGTATTAAATCTAGCTTAATATATTCACATCTGTATCTACCTAAACTGTCCCTTTAAATTTTACTGTTTTCCGACGTACGTAACAAAGAATTTTGTGTATTATGTAAATAAAGGTTAAACGAACCCTCAGCTTGTTTGCATTTAAAATGGGAAACGGTGAGCGTTGTATGCCCACGTAGCAGCTCATAATTTGCGTTCTCTCATTTGGTTCGATTTTTTAAATTTTCTCGTTTTGGCAACAAATTCCTACGAAAATTATTTCCATAAAACTGTGTAGCAGAAAAATCGCAAAGGGCCTATGAATATAACTATTCAGTATAAGTTCAGATGTCGCAACTTCATTAGGTACATAAATGGTTTTGAGGATTTTACGTTTATTTGAAAGTAGTGCAGGTCAGTTGGTCACACGATCCATACGTCTTTGTACGTTCACACAATTAAAATTACTTAGGTATTTAAATTTTAACAAAATGTTTAAGATTTTAAATAATATATAGACACTAATTTTAAATGTAAAAACGGTGAAAGTAAGTACCTAGTTAAATATTACATTCCATCAGTTAAGTTCTGAGAAACTATTTCAACGTTGTAATGTGAAGAAGACTTCAATTTCATTTTACATAATAACACAAAATTATTTTTACTAACTATTGCATAGTCTTGCTATACTATACTATGAGACGCTTAGATATTTACCGGACACTGTATTTATATCACCCTGTATTTGAACTAGTTATATCATTGTTGCTTTTGTAGGTAGAACAATAACATAATTGGCCTAATAAGGCGAACTTTTGATATTTTAGTATTATGAGCTTTTAAAATATTGACATTTGATATTCTTGAGACCAAGATTTCTTGAAGAAAGGCTGTAGAAGCAGTAATAACGCAAAAACAAAACAATATTAAAATGTTCATTATTTTTTGACAACACGACCGTTGTTTTCAAAATATCCTTCATAGAGTCACATTTGTTATTTAATGTACAATTGGCACCAATAATGACATTACTAACTTTAATTCCACCTGGACGAAAACGTATTACGAGAACGATTGTGTTTAATGAGAAGGCCGTTCGATTTTCCTGAAATTGGTTTCCCTATAGGTACGTATACGGGTTCGTAAATACAACGTATATTTATTGTTCTTAACAAGATATCCGATAATTTCCTACCTTTCGATCGACTTAATCATCATATCATGGTAAGGTTGCGAAATCGTAACGGGAATGCAGCGATTTAGATCGCAGGAAACAATCGTGTAGGTATACGTATATTCCCATCAGGAGTCTTGAGATAAACAGTTTCCTTATGGGATTAACCTCGTTCCGTACATCCTCCTATTTATCATTACTTTTACCTGAACTGGATAATAACTCTGATGTACTAAATATATGACTAAAGATTTCCCTCTTTTCTTAAAAATTGCCTAATTTAATTTTAATAAGAAACTATTTACTAAAAATTCGAGTCAACAAATTTGCTGTGTATCTTGGTAAGCTTATCTTCAGTCACACAAAAAAATATTAGATCCTGTTTTCTCAGGAGTTTTGGGCCCAAAAAGTTATATTTGCAATAGTCCAGTTTGTAGAATAATTTTTGAAAACTTAAATCTTTTAATTATTTATTGTCTATTATACTAGCATTTAGGTACTTGTTGAAATCGCTTCATTGTTTTGAATTAAAAAACAATACAAAAAAGTTTTAAGACATATTTTAATTTTTTGTTTAGGTAAAAGACCAGCATCATTAATTTGCATTAATTAAATACTAATTTGATTGTATAAGTATAACACTAGTTATAGCTGTTATTTATTTACATGCTTTATTTATTTCATTTGAATACATGTCATTATATCACACTTGTCTAGTTATACGAGTATTAAGTGTTGCTTACTTGAATGAGTGATTGTTCGAGACCTTTTCGTAACCTATTCTAGAACACACTTCCTGAATGTTCTCGTACACTTTTGTATCGAAGTTCATATACATATGTATAATGAAGTATTCTTTTTTAAATGAGTTGATGATCGATAGCCATTTATATACCCGCGAAATTTACGCAGATAGCTGTATTCAATTCCCTTTGATCCCATCTTGTATATACACGCACGTTTGATAAATAATTTATTAATCAACAATGAAGACAATTTGCATGTTACCACTTGTAATATTTTATATAGGCACGTAAACCTGAAAAATTAAGGCATAGGATGAATTAATTCCCTTCATGTTTTTAATCAAAGCATATTGGATTTTTAAACCACCTCGCTTACGATGTGGTTCTAGTTGCAAGATTACTTACCCTCGTGTCAATGCCTTGTAACGTTACAGGTAAGCTTTTTTGTCGCCGTTTTACCTTTCCGTATCCGGGTAGTTTCCGATAATTTTGAAACGGGGTTGTAAACAGAGAGGCGTTTGATGTACCTGCTGTTGTTCATGCTTTTAAGAAAGTAAACAAAGCCAGCAAAAATGTGAATCAATAAAAAATTCTTGCTGTGTCAAACATTAGCTGCCACTTTACAGTTAATCTTAAACTATTAATAGAATGTTAGACTTTGTATAATATCTCCTGTTTATCCTGTTTATTGGTTTTTGACCGTAAAAAGGGGTAGGTCATGATTGTTATTTTTAGACAGTCGAGTGTTCGAGAATAAACTTAAAAATATATTTGGGAGACTTTTTAATTAAAATGTTTTTAACAAAAATATTTTCTATATTAAACAAATTCTTCAATAGGACAACAAATTAATTTAAAATAACTGGAAGAAATTTTCTTTCTGTTCTTTATTTAGAATACAAATTCGGTTATAACGAACGTTTGCTTGTAATAAACATAAATACTTGGATATGACGAACACATTTATTAGAATTATTAATAGATTTTAATGGACTTCTTTGAATTGGAAATTAGCAGATTCGATCGGCTATAATGAACTTATATTTCTATTTTACAAAGTAACTACAACGTTTTAGATTTTAGAATCTACATTTAGTTTTCGTACTTTCGTATTTATTAAATTCCCTTCAACAAACAATTTAATTAAAAATAGGAATCCTTCATCAATATTTATTTCAATTATGTTTTTTTTGTATTGAAATCTTGTTTATAACACTATTACAGTCAATTTTAAAGGTAGGTGCAGTAAATTTACCACTCTGTATATCTTTATCCTTCAATTCGAATGAAAGTGATTTGTGTATTCGTGTAAAAGCAGTGTGATCGAGAACGACGACCGATGATAGCCGAGGATGAGACAGAATAAATTACAAAAAACTGTACCTTGTAGATAAGAAAATGTAAAATAACAGCGTTGTAGACACCTTTTTAAACCAGTTTGCCAAATATAATAAAGCGGTCGGTCGTAAATAAACATTTCAGTGTAGATATTACAGTTAAAAAACACTAAATTACGCAAATAAAAAACATTAGTGTTGTATAAGGTGAGTTTATTTGGAATCGGCTAACAGAGAGCAATTTTGAGATAAAATTTACTTACATCGGTACCTACTATTTGATTAAGGGTATGTTCTTTCACGTCTATGAAACTTTTTACACGTACATACATAAGCATTCTGTACATATTTATAAAAAAAATCTTTAAAATTTTCAACCACCATTAAAAGAGTATTATACTGAATAAACTTAAAAAAAAAATTTAATATGTTACTAACTTTTTATTTCACTTGATAAAATAATAAATAATTAAAATTAAGCTACCCTGCTACAATAAATTAAAAGTCAAAGCTGTTTAAGGGACTAAAATGTTTATTAATGTAAAAGCAAAACCAACGTTACGCTGTGTGGTGGAAGGCTTTTTCAAGGATAGGTTTTATAATTGGAAATAATTACAAAATTGCAGATATGGAACTAGTGTTAGGTACTTACATGCTGGTTAATTAAATGACTCTTACGATTAGATATACCTACCTCAGCACAAGAATTAACAAACGTTTTAAAAAGACAACACACTGTATAAATAATAAGTAATTAAATAAAAAGCACGTGGCTATATTAAAGAATATACACAACTTGTGAGAATTTAAGCAATTTGGTTTTAATTAACCAACATGTACCTTACACTAGTTCCATATCTGCAATGAAACCTATCCCTGAAGAAATCTGAACCACAGGGCGAAACATTTATATTAATAAACATGTTAGCCCTTTAAACAGCTCTGAGTTTTGATTTATTGAACCATACAACTAAAAATAACCAGGGTAGAATTAAGCTTAAACTACCCCAATAAAAACTTCTGTATATACTTTTTTTTATCAATGACTTATTTTTTTCATTGAATTATGTACATTTATTACTTTTCTAAAAATCATATTGTAAATGTGACTTAAATTTGTCGACGCCACTGCAATTTGCAAAGATTCATGAATCAGTCTGTAATCTAATCTAAATCTAAACACATATATAAAATGCTAATGTTCGTACGTAAAGACAGGGTTTTCTCTATCTCTACCTACTCCAATCAACTTCCTGTTGGGGTGGTAAATACCCCTTGGTCTCCAGATGGGAGTAAAGGAGTTTGGTCGCGGTGGGTGAAAGTGGGTGGTTGTAGGTGGCAGAAAGGTGAAAAGAAATATCTCTGTCCTTTTTTAAGTCATAAGGACTTCCGGAAAGATCTCAACATTTCTGAAATGATCTAAAAAATTCTAAAATGAGCGCAAACTGTTATTATCGACTTAGAATGTTCGAGAAAGTTCTAAAAGTTTCTTGAATGATCTAGAAAGTTTCAAAAAGTGTACATCTGCGTTTCAAAGTGATGTACATCTAAATATTCTAGAGTGCTCTGGTACTAGGAATTTCGATGTTTGATGATATATAAGTCCAAATTCAATGACTTTTTGTCAGTAGTTAAATTGTGTTTACAGTCAAGTGAAGATCAATTGGAAACAAGAGCGAACAGTGACCAAAAAAATTGAAGTGATTTCGGCAAATGAAAAAGAACAGACTATTTGAATGTTCTAGAGTGTTCTAATACTAGAATTTTCGATGTCTGATGGTATATAAACCGAAATTCAGTGACTTTTCGTCAGTTATCAAGAGATTAGTTTAATGATTTGGCAATGTTCAAGAATGTTCCAGAATCTTGAAGATCATTCAATAATGTTTCAGTGTTAAAAATAGGTTAGAAAATGTTTTGAATCATAATGGGATGTTCTGGATAGTTTTAAATTCGCAAATATTCTAGAATGTTCCATCAAACGTGTAATATATTCTTACCCGGGCAACGACGGGTATTGCTGCTAGTACAGTAATAAAGAGGGACAAACTCAACAAACTGTTTTGATAAATTTTATAAAGCAGTGTTCGTTACCTGTTACGATATACGAGTTGGTAGATTTATTGTTGTCGTAATAAATAATAAAGTAAAATATTTACAATTTTGACTTTACATTCCAAAACCGCCAAAATTAAACTGAACCGATCTTAGCTAAGCTTTTACTGTTAAATACTAAACAACATTTCTTAAACAGGCAATAAAGCTGGGGGACACTGATGTTACAAACAATTTATATTTTTATACTTGGTTTTTAAATTTGTATATTTTTAGATATTCAGGGTCGTTTAATTTACAACCCTTATAGATTAAAAAATGTTTATTAAATTATTTATTCAAATTATAACCTAATTCGGTGACGTGATTTGCATAGCTTGGACCACTTTTAAATTAAACGGTGTTTATTTTATACCTTTGGACTCTAAATATATTACGTAATACTATTACCTTCCTAAATTTTACGTTGCCTTAAGGGTAAAATTTCTAATCAAGGATCAAAGTCACCCAAATCTGCCCTTCTGTAATACAATTATTGTAGTTCAAAGAGCCCTCTGATTCAATAACTATAATATGATTAAGAATGTTCACTAACTTTTGTCAACTGCACTTGACATTCATACAAATTGAAATGCCGATATTCTAAATACCATCATGTAGATACATATACATAAATAAAAAATAGGTACCTATCTGATATTAATTGCTTACGAACTAATATTCAAATTTTATCATTTGCTTCTTAGAAATTCGACTACTTATTACTAGAACAAGACCCATTTACATTTACCGCATTTTGTTGAAATTTACAACCCTGATAACTATTCCAGTTGCAGAGCATATAATTATGTATATATGTGGCTGTGGCAGTTGGATCAGAAATAACGATTTGAATTCATTGGAAAAGTTCACCATAAATCTGGGTTATGTTGACCCTGGAATCATCACAAGGGAAAACTATTTGAACAAATGTAATTTTCCGCTTTTATGGTCAAGTGGTGTCAACATTCTACTTTATTATCTAACAGGAACGGTTAGGTTCCAAATAGTCCTAATTTGCCTACCCCACCACATTCCTTCGTACATTTGACTTTAATGGACTCCACTTATGAACCAATATAATTTATAATCTAGGTCCTTTATTAGATAATATGAATAAACATTAATACGAACAACGTCATCTTCTTGAAATATGTTCAAACCTTAACTTGAATAGTTTATTAAATGTTTATTCGATAACGTTTTCTCAATATAAGTGTAGCTTGCGATGTCCATATTGAAGTTGCCTTCAAATATTCATGCAATTCTGCCAACGTATTAGACAAAATGAAGCGTTTTAGAAAATCGGTTTTCTGGCTAGGTCGCAAACAGAATAGTTGAAATAAACTGTTCGTACTTAGTCTGAAATCAGGGGCACTTAAGCTAGCCTAAAACTAGAGCATTCCTGGCAAATTTTGTAGAAATAGGAAGTTCGCATAATTGTTAAAATTTGGCAGAGGTATTTCAATATCCCATGAACCACAAAATGCGTGAGAGGTGAGCTTTATTACAATCATTTTACACATTTAGGAAACATTTTTTCTGCTGTTAATCATATACCTTATGGGCATAGAAAAATTCATACAAACATATGGAACCTTCCTTTTTGTAAGTGGCAAAGTAATGTAAGTGAAATTAATTTTTTTTAGGGGTGTTACTATTTCTTTAAAAATTTCTAAAGGTTTTGTTAGTTTAGAACAGTTTTTTGATAATCATAAAAACTTTTCAGGTAGAAAAAATAATCCACATAAATAAATAATATTGGTTAGCATGTTACTACATAAAAAGAGAAAATAGCCTTAATTGTACAATCAGGAACGGACTAAAGACTCCAGCATTTACTTAACTGTTTGGTCTATTTCTTTATAAATATTATTTAATAAAATAGAATGTTAAATTCATAAATATTGTAAACTAGGTACTTGTTGTCCTTAATTAAACATTACTTTGTTTATGTTTTTAGACGTATTGCAAAATTAAAATAGATTGACACATCTTGTTAGTCCGGCCCTGAATTTTATTAACCCGGAAATTAATTGATCAACTTACTTGTTTTCGATTACAATAATGACCATCAATTTATTGCGAATACTACTTGGTAGAAATCAATTAATTTGGCGGAGTTTCTGCTTCTGATCAACTTAACCTCATTGTCCATTAGATCCTGAACTACCTCTACGTACAACGATCTTGTCCAGAAAGGATACCTAATATAAATTGTACATTTTCCTTCAATTTAAATCTTACATTTTGTAAACGAGTTTTTGTATTCTTCCGCTATCCTTAATGTTCCTTGATTGTATTGGGAAATCAGAACATTCATACGGTTTCTTTTCTACTTTTTTGTTTCGTTTAATTAAAAATACCTACGTCAGCTTCTTCGTACACATTCATGTTAATTTCTATCTATGGTGTTCTTAATTAATAATTGTAATTGGTAGTTATTTCACATCCTTTCATTCGACCTTTGCCAGTGACATATTGTATTATGTCAACTCGAATGAGAAATCGCAACGAATACAACCTACGACACCATACCATTCAAAAGTTAACGAAACAACTACTGAACGACGTGTTTGTGCCGTAGAGAAATGCGATATTAACGTTGAGGTTTTCATCCATTAATAATCAAAGTTTAAATTAAAGCGAAACCGCTACCGACCGAAACATTAAATTAACCTGCCATTAAAATTGTTTTCATTTCACTACGTATTTTCCGCTGAAAAGTAAGAGAAAGAGAGAAAGAGAACGAAAACTTCTTAATTTACCAAAACCGCTTTAGATACAAACATATGATACGATTTTGTAAACAATACAAATTATGGAGTTTGATATTCTTGCCATTAATGAACTTCTTGGAAATTTGGGGGATTTACTGACCGTCATTAACTTTAAATAAATTAAATTAAATTTGACTTTGAAAATCTACGTTCTTACGGTTACCAAAGCAGTTTTAACTCCCCTCGTATAAAGCCCTACAAAGATAGATCCCTTCGCATGTAAAAACATTTTCTTATCATTAACAACCTGGTCCAACCCTTGTACCTCATTTTCTTTGAGCAGCTACCCAATTTCTTTATTTTTTATTTCAATTTCAGCTAAATTTATTTATCTTGTCCTATTTGCTTCAGCAGTTGCCCGTGCACCTGTTTACATTACGTAATAGGATTCCTTTGAGGCTTAAACGAAATTGGCAATCTCAATTGAATTAAAGACATCTGATCTCATCTAACTGTGAATTAGATTTTACTCCCACACGCAGTTTATAACGCTTGCTATCTTCCGTTTGTGTATGGGGATTTGGAAGTGTATGTGTGTGTGTGTGTGTGTGTGTGTGTGTGTGTGTGTGTGTGTGTGTGTGTGTAGGTAATATAGAATGCTACGTAATCATATTGACTGCAACTGGTGCATTTTATGGTTATCCTACTGCTTTCTAAAACGGATATAAATTGGGTATATTGAAACGAACCTAATCGCAAATAATGGCATATAATCTGGGACGTTAATGTGTAGTCGACATTAGCTCGAAAAAATTTGAAATGTTTTCTGCCATGCTTCAGAACTACATTTCAAAACATTGTGTGAACTATTTTTTAAAAAGGTTTAGATTTTCATCTTACCAGGATTTGCTAATAAAACTGTACTATTTTGATAGTCAAGAATTCTTGACTTGATTTTGTCTTGATACGAGACAAGAGTGCGAGGTAAAATTAGACAAGATCAAGATCTTACTTACGATGATTTGCTAGTAAATTCGCTCTATTTTAAAAACCAAGGACAAGAATTTTTGTCTATATTTTGGAATGATTTAAAAAATTAAGACAAGACCGGATCTTAAAATGGTAAAAATGCTTTTAAGGATTTGCTAATAAATCTGTTCTATTTTGATAGTCAAGAATTCTTGACCTGATTTTGTCTTGATACGAGACAAGAGTTGGAGGTAAAAATTAGACAAGATCAAGATTTTAATAGCAAGTAAATGCTTACGATGGTTTGTTAGCAAATTCGCTCTATTTTGAAAATCAAGGACAAGAATTCGTGTCTTTATTTTGGCTTGATTTAAAAAATTAAGACAAGATCCAGATCTTAATGGTAAAAATGCTTAAAAGGATTTGCTAATAAATCTGTTCTATTTTGGTAGTCAAGAATTCTTGGCCTGATTTTGTCTTGATACAAGACAAGAGTTGGAGGTAAAAATTAGACAAGATCAAGATCTTAATAGTAAGTAAATGCTTACGATGATTTGTTAGTCAATTCGCTCTATTTTGAAAATCAAGGACAAGAATTCGAGTCTTTATTTTGGCTTGATTTAAAAAATTAAGACAAGATCTAGATCTTAATGGTAAAAATGCTTAAAATGATTTGCTAATAAATCTGTTCTATTTTGGTAGTCAAGAATTCTTTTGCTGATTTTGTCTTGATACAAGACAAGAGTGCGAGGTAAAAATTAGACAAGATCAAGATCTTAACAGCAAGTTAATGATTGAGATGATTTGCTAGTAAATTCGTTCTATTTTGATAATCAAGGACAAGAATTTTTGTCTATATTTTGGAATGATTTAAAAAATTAAGACAAGACCGGATCTTAAAATGGTAAAAATGCTTATAAGGATTTGCTAATAAATCTGTTCTGTTTTGATAGTTAAGAATTCTTGACCTGATTTTGTCTTGATACAAGATTAAGACAAGTTTAAGATCTTGATGGTAAGCTAATACTTTCGATTTAATTTTTATTTATTTCATTCGATATAAAAAATATTTTGGGCAAGAACTCTTATGTTGAAGTTGTCCAGATTCAAGACAAGAGCAAGTAAATATCGAGGGAATTAGGCTGAAACATTTCAAGATCCATAAATTTTGTCAATAATTTCTTGTTCATTAACTTTCAAGCCAAGGCTAGAGACACTTTTCTGGATATTCCCCTGTATATCTCGGGAAATATCGACTCTTGAATGAAGACAAAGTATTACGAACAATACATACTACAAGAAAATAAGAAATAACTACCTGATCTTAATTTTCCAACCAAGACAAAAGTTGTTCATCTAGACTTAAACTCTTATTCTTGACGAATTCACTCTTGGTTCGATTTTGTTTACCTAAATTCGCTGAAATGTCTACATTTATTCAAAATTGTAAACATACTGCATCGATTGTGTCCTGGAATACGTCTGTAAATTTGAACAGAGCTCATAAAGTTCACTTAAGTACACTGAAATCCAACAGGACAACGACTCTTCCAGATCATCAGCTACTTAATAGCTGTGAATGGAACAATTCACGTATGAAAAAGTACACAGTTTTGAAGCTTTGGATGGAAATTTAATGGCTTGAAATTTTTTAATAACCCACATCTATGAAGTATTCCAAGGTACGGTTTCGATACATGAATCATTAAATTTGAGGGTAGTTTAAACTGACAATTTTAAACACTTCGAAGATTGTTTATTATTCATTTTGTGTTGTATTTCCACTATCTTTAACTTATACTTACAAAAATAAATTATTAAGCATTCTCGCGTCACACTGTATCAATCGTCGCCTTTTGTCATTGCCTTTGATATTCAGCGTGAATTGTTTCTAATAAAATCTCCTCTGAAGGATCTCAAGTGTCGCTTTTAAATTGATATCATGTCATGTGTACCTGAGTTTCTTGAAATTGACATTAAACGAGCTGAAAATAGAACAAAAATCAATGGAAAAAGTTCAACTCGTTGACAAGCAAAAGATTTTACGTGCATGTTTCCATTTTTGTAACATATTGCATGGAAGGACGCAGGAATTGAATCGAAGACAAAAAGAAGTTGTCATTATGAATTTAAAAGTTGCTTTTTACAAATTTATTTGTTAATTACTTATTATTTACATAATTAAAGATAAATATCGGATAAGGGTAGTCACTGCCCTAAAGTAGAATCCTTAGTAGCTGCAATGAACATCCTCTGTACAATTATTTATCGTACAGGTTCGTCTCTACGACAATTTTTCAAAAGTATGTCTTTAGGAGAACTATAAACGATTTGTATACCTTTATTTATTTTTTGTTTAAATTAAACGATATCACTTTCCTTTTATAAATATAAAACTTTAAATTCGAATATCGCCCGTGTGCTATCTACTTTTTCACCTTTTTGCTTCCTTTGTGTTGTTGTTGAGATGCGTGCGTGTAACGTGAACGAATAATAATTGGAATCATTATTATATTTCATTTTTCTATTTCCATTCATTTACACGTTCCGGGTTATGAGTATGAGAACGAAAATTGTCAGCCATTTATAATGTTGGAATAAAAAGTGCTCACAGTCCCATTCCGGAAAATGGAAATTTGTGATTTACATGAGACAGGGTGGAAAGAAAGTACTTTTAAAAGGTCAGCAGAATCGATCAACTTACTATGTATGAATTCGTGGTAAAATTTATTAAGTAGACCCAGATGGCATTAAGAAGCTACGTAATGAATTTAGTGAATAATGCTTGCGGAACACATTGGATATGATACCTACTTCTTAAGTAATATAAGTTTCCGGATTTCAAACTGTAACTGCAAATTGCTTTTAAGAGAATATTAATTTCGTTTTGTAAGAGGATAGTGGTGACTTAGTACAGTTGGTCATTTCATTAATTATTCAAAGGGGAACTAAAGGGGGGATTCAAGGAGAAAATAAGATAAAGGTCCTGAAATAATAAGCAATCGAGACAAGTTCAAGAAAATTAATGGTAGAATTTTGAAGATTAGGAGACTTTGACCAGAATAGCAAAATCTACAGACCCTTTAAGCATTTATTAAAGACAAATGCAAAATCAAATATTATCTTATTTTTTTCAATACCCAACGCTGCTTCAGTGGCTAACTCATTTTGGGTATTCCCCTTAGTTTCAAGAATTATGGACACATGATAAGATATTATTAGCAGGAAATAGTACAAAACAGAAAAAAATTCTGATAGAGGTAAAGACTCTTGCCTTGAAAAAATCCTGGTTGTTAAGCCACAATAATAAGTGAGTAAAGTTATTCTTAAAGAAGTTACTTGTATATATAAATATCAATCTAGGTAATTTACTTAGTATTATTAAGGTCATTGGGGTTCGAACTATTTCCCAAAAAAACTTATAGACTAAAGTAAAATTTCTTGATTATGAACCATTCATTCATACGTACAACAATTAAATCTGCCATGAAATAGTTTTAAATGGATTGAATCAAACCGTTGTGTAACTGACAGTTCACAACGAGTCTCATTTACTTTGTTGTAATGCAGAATATATTTTGTTATGTTTTAATTTCCATAATACTTTGTGTATTTTAACAATCCACAGCTGCATAAAATTTATTATATTAGTCCAGTTACTTTGCATTATGGGAATAAATCGCATGTTGTAGATATTTCATGTTTACTGAACCAAACAAACCTTGTTTTTCTCTGTAAATTTAAAATATGTTTTGCTTTTATTTCATCCTCCTCAATTAACTATTAGTTG
The DNA here is from genome assembly GCA_029378335.1 of Agrilus mali. Classification (NCBI taxonomy): domain Eukaryota; kingdom Metazoa; phylum Arthropoda; class Insecta; order Coleoptera; family Buprestidae; genus Agrilus; species Agrilus mali. The sequence continues at coordinate 6,834,383 of CM055663.1, read as the reverse complement.
CATAAGGCCCATACTCTAAAAAATTCACAGAGAAAAATTTCAAACTCCTTTTTATTTCATAATTAAGATTTTTCATAAAGTGGGATTCAGGGAACAAAAACACAATTTAAAAAAGCAGGGTAGGTACATGAAACGAAAATAAATTTATTTAGTTAATATTTCAAGAACTATGTCATCATAGTAGGTAAATATGAGGTTAAGTTATGAAGTCGTAGCAGGAGAGGGTTGTCAGAAAGTCAGTGATGAGGTTGTCTAGAGTAGATTTTCCCCCTGGTTCACTTCATACTCACACCTTCCTTGATGTTATCACTATTTTTGAGAATAAAGCCTACCAAAAATTTGAGAATCCTTTAAGCCTGGTTTTATAAATATAAAAAAATCTTGTAAGGGTGGGAAACTGTCCAAAATGAAGTCCCCTAACGTTGTATAAGTAATTAAGTACTTACTGATTTCCGTTACAAATACCTCCACAAGAACTGTACATTGTTATATATGATAGTTTACATTATGTGAGAGGGTAAAAGCACCAAATTTAAAATCCCCAACTGAAACGGTCAAAACAAACAGTTTTACAGAGCATATGTGAAACAAAAACACAATGCTTCTTTGTATACATTCATAAAAAGCTTTAGGTACCTTTGTATTGTTATGCAACGTGCTACTGGTTCGAATAAATTCAGGATCGGCCATCACGGACCCAATCCTCTGCAAACGTACTACGGATCACGTTCTTTATTAACTTCCAAGTGCTGGCTGGAGTTCTTCCTGAAACATACTTGAGAAAACTGTTTACAAAGCACGATACACCAGATAATTGTAAGCTTCAAGAATACGAACTGCGACTTAGTAGAAGGTTTTCGTTTTTATTCTTGGAGTGCTGCTTTTCGGAGCACTTACGTTACATTGGCCCTTACCGTTACCAACGTGACGAGTTATCTCGTTGTAGATAACCAAAGGAAATAAAACAGTCGAAGGGACTACAGGTTACAATTTTTATTAACCTCAAGCGAAGTTCTTTTGGAAGTAATGCACTTCTCATATTATTAAATGAGAATGATCTGAAAATAATGTGAAAAAATTTTTACTGATCTTAAGGGTTTATGAGAGTATTGTACCAACAAATGGTCAACTCAATATAGTTGAAGTTGGTTATCAAAACAGACTTAGGAATAGGAATGAATTTATTTCTATATAATAACTGTATTTAGTTTTTATCAATGTGGCATTTATAGTCAAGATTCTCCTACTTCTAAAGCCTTAATTTCAAGATATTCTTAAAATTGAAGAAGTAATTTAATGAGTCTATCTTCCTATATGAAAAATGTTAATAGTTTTTGGCATTTCTGAGAAGTACTATGCCAACATACATTTCAACTTAATTAGTATAAAAATAGGAAATTCAATATAATTGAAGATACTAATCAAAACCGAAGTTTATGATTCTTCTAAAGTTTTAGATATTATTATTTGGAAACGAAATGAGGAGTCAGAGGCTTGTAACAAGGATTTATTTTTATTCAATGCCCTTTTTAAATTTGTTCGTCACTATTATTTAAGATTCTGGTAACTTTTTATCCCCCAGTGTTTCAAACATTCACAATTAAAACAGTTTTGGCCAAAAGTTCTCAACTTTTTGTGATATTATGTTTATGTGTGACTCCATGGACACAATATTTTAATTTTAAAGTACAATTTGTGCTATATATGTATTACTTATAAGGTATTGCCCTCCTATCTTCTTATAAAAAAATAGGAGGTGAAATATACAAAAAAGTCTTCAAATGAACCAACACCGTCCTTTCATTTTGATAAAAAATACAATGTAAAAATTTAAAAAATAAAACAAGCAGAAAGTTTCACCAATTTAATAAAAACCCATAGACGTAGTAAGAATAGAATGAACATGAGCCTCGGCTGTTGGCCAGAAATTAGTAAGAGAGAGACTGCTTTGGGAGGAGTTGCTGTCTCTCTCTAACTGTGCGATGGAGGGAGAACAGTAAGCTCTCGTCTGCTACCGCTCGCTAACGACGCTAACTTAACTCCGCCTCTTCTACCTCCTCCAGCGCACAGTTAGAGAGAGACAGCAACTCCTCCCAAAGCAGTCTCTCTCTTTCTAGTTTCTGGCCAGCAGCCGAGGCTCATAATCAGTCTATTCTTACTACGTTTATGTAAAAACCTGACATTTTTCGGTCACATGACCATTATCAAAGGTAAGAGTAAGATCTATACTAAATAATAATGGCTTAAAACTAATACACACAACTTATGCCTTACAACATAAAATTAGAGGATAGTCTATGAAACTTAATTCTAGTTGGTTGTTGACCAAATCCAAAATTTGTGCTAGAAAAAAGTGATGTATATAAAATACGTTGTAACAATTGTAGTGAACAAACGGGTAGAGCTATCAATATCAGAATAAAAGAGCATCAAAATAATATAGATAAAAAGACAGAAAACTGGTTTCTTCGATCATTGTGTCTTTAAATCATCACTTAAATATGGATAATGTTATTGTTCTCTACAATGGTGTCAGTAAAAGCAAGAAATTGTCTTTCCTCAAAACGTATGAAATAAAAAAAGCTTTAGCACAAAATATGGATTTGGTTATACACAATTTTATATCTACTTTTTATTTGGAAAGATCCTTACAAATTTTTTGTTATATATTTTTATTAAGGTGTATCTACGTTCGAATAAGTACAATACGAATTTGTTGCTTCTGATCTTTGTAGAAGGTACATATTCGTTTAGTAAACCGTAATCAAAGCAAACAATTCGCTGCTCTAATTACAAAATGTCTGTTTAAGAGACCTTCTCTCTGTATGAAAGCATATTGCGTTTTAATTGTGCGGATTCCCGGAGATGTCGGAAATAGAATTAGAACGCAAACAACAAACAGACAATACTAGGAAGTCGATTAGTGCATCTCTAGGACCTAGTTATGTTGAGAACCCTCATCTTTTATTTTTTTTAACAATTTTAAAGGGGGAGGTTTCAACAAAAATTATTACATTAGACACTTATTATTTTCTTATGATGATGGCAGAAGTATAAAATCCACTCCAACGACACAACGAAACGGAACCTGATTGACTCAATGCATCCATTAAGCTCAAAATGATCTTATTTTGAAGTAATTTGCTTTCCTCTTTATCTTATTAAATTAAATCTGTGGAATTTTAGGCTTTAGTTAATTTTTTATTCAACTTTTCTTCTTCTTAATGTGAGTAGGTATCTTTTTACCACGAAAACATTTCAGTAGTTTATTGATTGATTTAAGCAAACTTTTTAAGCTTGTTTTGTTTTTTATTAATTCATATTTTTCTTGTTTCATCCCTCTTTGTATTTCGCTAATTTGATAAGGGGTAAAATTCTCTAATAAAAGTCTCGCAAAATAAAATCCCTTGGCATTTTCAATTAAATTTTTTATGATTTCGTGTAGAATAACAGTGGGTACATATCAGTAAAACATATTTAAAAAATGATTTTTTTTAAACACTAAAATATTCTCAATGAGACCCACGTATTTATTTATCTGCATAATAAATGATAAGTAATTAAAATAGCTTTACAGTGCTACTGCAAGATGCAGAAATTTTAATTTGCAGTCGATTCCTCCCCAAAGTTCTTTAACCTTTACTTTCCGTCTTAACAAACTTGTTTCCATCTTGATTAAGTACCTACGCCCAATGAAAATGATTTGATAAGGAGTTGAAATTGATTAAGTTGTTTGACTTCGATATTAAAACATTTGACGAGACTTAACGTAGCGCAGCGGATTTTCCTACTCAGCGATCGTAAAGTTTCCGGGTTAATTAAAGTTGAAACATTCTACTTAAGAAAAACGAACTTCACTTTGGAAATACTTAAATTATTATCACTCTACGTAGGTAACTCTAGTAGAAGTCTCAAATAGAAGATCAAGAATTTCAAACCATGAATGAAACCCTAAAATATTAGTAAGAGTTTCGTGCTTTTAAGGAAAAATATAAAATCACTGTCGTTTCAGTCTGTGACAGCTATTTATTTTTAAGAAAATTTAGAGAAGGACGATGATGATCATAGCTAAATAACGAAACTAAGGCGATTATCCTCATTAGTTACCTATTCTACCCCTATTGCTCAATAAATAAAAACTCCAAGCTGTTTAAGGGTTTAATAGTTTGACATATTATGAAAATCCGATTGAAAGTGACAACAGCCGCGGTAGCCTCCGATTTTAGTTGTAACTTATCTATGTTGCAACACAATGAAAAACTGAAACAATTTTTCTCTTCTTCGCGTGTTGATAGACAACAAAAAGAAAAGAGAGAGAGGAACGAGGAGAAAAGAGTGGTAGTTACCAATATTTAGGATATCATGAAAGACGGTATGAATTTTTCATGTTGGTATTACGACATGACGAAACGGTTCTTTACGAGTTTCCAAGATACAAAAAGATTCACAAAGGGAACGTAATGCACGTGAGCGAGTGGAGGTTTTATACTTCCGAATATGAGTTCCGAGTGGCCTAGTTTCGTGAATGTATGTCGTGTCGCTCGGTTTTACAAGCGACATCCTGGTACCTCCTTAAATTAAATGTATCAACTGTCGCCACTTGTACGGGTGTATTCTTCAAACCTTTGTCCGTAATAAAAATTAAAATTTCTAGCAAGTTGTTTACAAAAACTAGAATAATGCAGGGTAAATTGTTCACCACCAGCACACGCATAAAGGAATGTGAACAAAAAGCATGATTTAGATTTATTGAAGGAAATTTTTGAAGTAAAGTATAAATAAGTCAAGACTTTATGTTGTCTTGTCTTGAAAATGAAGACACAATATAATATTAAGATGAAAACAGGAATAAATAGTAAGATTAGTTTATTTGTTTAACAATTTTCCTCCTTATGAACTAAATTTTCCTTTCAGTGTGGAATGCTGAAGGTACACTACACTACCTTCCAAAAGTTATTTCCTAGCGGAGAATATTTATGCTCTTGATTAATAATTTAGTCAAGGGTACTTTCTTCATATATGTATACGTAAACATGGGATTAACTAATTATCTATAACCCCTTGTATGATAAATTTCAACAAGGTTATTTCGAGTGGTTGCCAACATCCCAACATTGTCAGAAATCTGATTGCAAAGTTTCAAGCTTCTACGTATATCCAGCCAGCTGCTTGAGTTGTAGGTTAGCATTTCGGCCAATCAGCGTGTCCCTCTATGTACATAAATAAACGTCAATTGTCCAAACAAAAAGTTACTAGAATTTGAAAATCTTAACATGAAGTACTTGGACTCTGGAGGAGAGAGAATTAATGCAACTCACGCAAGAATCAATTAATTAATCAATAATTCATAAAGACATATTATTCGTCCTCAAACCCTTCAAGTCAACCCTAATTATGATCAGCTGATTCTTAACTGACAATGAGTGGGTAAGCTTTGAAGATGATAAATATGTCACTTTGAAACTTTACTACACTTAATGCAATATTTTTTTTAAATCCTTCTCGTTTCCACTTTTTTTGTCATGTAATACTTCAAAAGCATTTCGCTGTTGTATGTACTTTTAAAGTTATCGCAGCCCGAAGTCTTTGTTAGTTTAAAGACACACTGTTAACGAGAACAAGTCACGCCAGCAGCTGTTTTATACGTCGCTTTTCTGGAAAAATGATAACTTATCCTTAAACTGCCTTTGTTATCTGAAAAAAGAAACAAAAAAGCAAACAAAAGTTTTCTCTTCAAAACAACATTACCAACTGCCTTACAAGGTGTACTTCATAGCTCTTTTCTGGAAAACTGAAGACATTACGTTATCTCAAGTCTTTTATGTATCCGTATCCTTCATATGAACGGAGCAATCTACTGTTGAATTGTAGATAAAATAAAATTTAATTTTCTTATATTAATTATTATAATGGTGCTTAGTTTCTAATGAGAAAATTAAAGAAATAGATAAGAAAGTTTCATACAAGAGATTTTATCCTGCTTCGTTTTCTTGAGGTTTGAAAATATTTTTTATGAACTTATACATTACAAAACTAAAGCACTAATAAGATAAAAAAATGTCAATTTATATTTTACATACCTAAACTATAATGAACTTAAAAAAAAAAACAAATTGTTTCAGACGATGTTAAATCGCCGTGCCTTCTCCGACGTTTTGGCCGAAACACCGAAGCATTCCCGGTTAAAAGAAGACGCTCGACAAATAGAGTTTGTACGTATAGGTCAAGCACTTAAACTGGAAGCGATAGTTCGGGGAGATGCTCCTACCAGCTTGGCATCTGCAGGTACAGGGAGCACTTTGCTTCGAAAATCGCCCTGGGAACCGAATTGCTTCTATCCCGTCTTCCCGCAACAGACCATTGTCTGCGCGGACTCCTGGGACGATAATAAACTTGTAGTGGCCACAGAAGATGGAACTTTCGTTGTAGAAGGTAAGAATCCTTATTCGTCAGCATTCTTATTAGGTTGTCAAAAGGAAGATATTTACAATAATAACCATGGTAATTTCATATAAGCTTAGATGATTTCGTTTTGGTGTGGTTAAGAAGTAGATGTGGCAGTTAATAAGGGTTGATGGTCGAATGTTGCAAAAAAAAACTTTTTGATTCAGATAATCAATTTCCAACCATAGAAAATCGACAAATACTGCATATAGAAGATAAGAGATTTAAACTAAATATTCTGGAAGCCCTAGAAATTTATAAAGCAAATTGATAATAACTGTGTTGCCGAAACTTTAGTAGCAATTTACAAAATAAAGTGATAAAAAACAAAGTTAGTGCTTTTATTTATAATTTCATTATGGCAAATTATCACAAAGTAACAGCCAACTCACTCCAATACTTGAAGCATAAATAATAAAGTTTTTCTTCGCCCAAAATAACTTCTTTTATTAAATCAATTTTAAAACCAGTGTGTATTTTGTGCCTTATATTATTTATATTGTCGTGCACTATATTTTGACTTGAAAGCTCTTACTCCTCAATCTTGCATACACGAAAAATTAGCGTTAAGAAAATTGACTTCTCAGCCTCAGATTGCTTCTAGTAAACTTTGATGTTATTCAAAGTTTGAGCGAAATGCTATGTTCACTTTGAAGCGCAACTAGGCATTACGTAGTAAGTAAACGTGCTACCTGATCTTAAAAATGCTGTTTAATTTTGTTATCAAATACTGGTACGTAAATAAAGAGAATAGTATCAAAGACAGTCATCCATATATGTTAGTAACTCTTTTAAAAACGAACACGTGCATCATCGTTGACGCAGACTAGACATTTAAAATGTGCCCTACAAGTAGACTAGATAATGTGCAGTTTACAGAAAATTCTTTGTTTTTATATAGTTTGGGTATATGATACATACATACATATATCTTAATCCTTCAGATGATAAAATATATGAGAGGGGTTCCCCAGGACGAACATACCAGAAGAAAGATAACGATTCTATCTCCTTCAATCAAAGCTTATGGGACAATAAAGTTAGTAAACAGACGTTGTTGCCCCTAAAACACCCTCGACAATGTAGACAACACATCTACCCTGTTTTTAAGGTTTCGTTAACCCTTACAAGATTACTCAAGAATTTTCCGATTCATTTCTACATCTGTTGCTATTTTTATATAATATATACTCACAGTTTTCCTTGTGGAAACCAGAAACTTACATTTGTTGCGTTTTTATTCATATGAATTTTGAAAACTTTTTCTCGCACGATCTTATTTAATTATAGTAATACCGAAAACCCTGATGGGTCTTCGTTATTTATCAAAATATTCAAACGTCGTTATTAAAGATCAATTTCCAATGTTTTATTTTAAATTGGGCACTATTTCACTCCCTGTTTATTAAAAATTGTGATGGTTGCAACCCCTTAATAAAACCATTCTATAACAGGAAGTAAGAGGTGCAGTAGATAGGTAGTTAGTTATATTGTAACAATGTCTGGATAGATGTGCAGTATTAGAATTAGTACGTTTATCGATTATTATTTACCTGTTGTTATAGAAACACGTAAGGGTATAGGTATTTATATTGAAAGATAATATACAGAGTTGCTCGTGTTCATCAGAAGTTAGACAAAGGGCAATTATAATTTATTTTATCACCCTTATGGTAATCAGAGACCAAGTCTCTTATTCTGAATAGGTTTAAAAAAAAAGTCGTTTTATTGTAAATTTATCATTGGAGAAGGACATAAAAATGACATCAGATTCCGTAATTGTTTCCTTTTTTTGTTTCGATTTCAAATTAATTTAATTTATTGAATCCTCCTCTAGAATAGAGGGAGTACCATTGAGTGGAGTTCCATGTGCACATCAAAATAATTGCGATTTTTAATTTGAAATTCTGATCAAACAACAAAATTTTGGACTTTTGGAAAATAGGCGTATTAGTTAGTTTCGTCTTTAAGTTAGACGTCTAAATGGCCAGCTAGTTTCAGAATGCTTTATCATTAGAGGAGATAGCTGCACCGATTTCGATTACAAATGTATGTACACTAACGTCACAATAAATATATGATATTCACTGTTCATAAAGGAAACAGGCTGATGTCGAAGTAGTTGTTCAGGTGTCACAGTATTTTTAATCAATAATTAAATAAGTTATATAATATTTTTAAAAACTACTTCTACATATATGTTATATATTAATATTTTCTGAGAATATCCCGCACATACATAGAGATATGATCTTTTAAGTACTGGGGTAGTAAGACAGAAATTAATGAAAAATAGACAGTGACGAAAGCTTTCAGAACCCTTACAATAATTACTAAAATAATATATAATAAAATGTCGTTAATTTTGTCATATCATTTTTTGAAACATATACCTAACTGATTCATATCATTCAGATATAGTCTAAGCTATTGTCTATTAACCACCCTGTATATGAGTAGATATACATTCCGGTGGTTTGGCATGTTACGTGGTATAATTTATCTATTTACATCTACATACACATACCTGTGTTATATGTCTATATGTTTAGAGTCATCCCTTGTAAATATCGACACATACATAGGTATGTGTCTACGTACATATGTTTCAAATCAGCGAACCCCAGTATGGTTCTATGTATGTATTCAACGAATTGAGTTTATGGCCTTATCTCAGTTGTTTACAAGCGAAAGGGTCATTTGTGTTTACCATTCTAATTAATGGTAGTCGCCATAGTTACCACCGCAGCTGACAAAATACTAGATAGTTAGGTGTTCAGTAGTTGGTAGTTAAAATCCCTATAATAAACAAGTACGTACCTAAACTTGTAGTTACAAGATAACGAAGTATTTTTCAATTGAGAAGAAAAATCAATCTAATGAGATGGACCATCTGAAATCATAATAGAAGTGTATATAAAGAGAGAGAGAGGATACAGGGACATCTCCTTTACTTTACTATTATTCATTGGGACTGATTCCTTTATAAAACCCACTTAAATAATATCTATCTATTTTATGTTGATTTAAAGCTGCTGTGAGACAAGACAATGTGAGATTTTTAATCTTGCCTCGGCTTGTCCATCTTGAGATTTTGTATTTGTTGTATCCCATGGGGGGATCTTTTTTTATATCGTCTTGAATTTTAGCACAACACACAGCTGATTGAAAATTTTTGATTGGCATAAATGATAACAAAATGGAAAATGGTACCTAATTGAAATATCCAATTGAGTAGTTATAAAACAGTCATTTGTGGTTAAATTTTCTGGTTTAACAATGTTTTGAAATAGTGCACGTGATGAGTGAATGAAATGATCGTCTGAAGATTTCTATTATTGAATTGAATATAGGGCAGAAGAAAACTGAGTATGATATTTTTACCAACGGGAGACAGACTCTTGATAGTAGAGCTCATTACGTTGGCACTTTATGCATTAAAAATAAGGAATAACTTTCCCAAAGGCAAAGAAAACTTGAAAGTGAAAATCCTTTCTCGTCTTCTTTGCCTTATCAACAATCCATGACTACGTAACTGTCGTATATCTAACACATGCTTAATATAAATTACGTTCATGAATACTGAGCACTATTACAATCGGTATCTATGTATGTTTGAACTTCTGGCAAACTAATGTAAATAAATAAGTGGAAAATATAGAGAATTAGTCCAAAATATGCTTTAGATTTCGTATGAATTGAGTAATTGTTGGTTTTCATTTAATGTTAATTATTTTGGCTGTAAATGATTCCTTGATAAGTATCCAAAATTTAATTAATTATTTATACGTAAGTTCTTATAAAACTCAAAATATCTGAAAAACAGGGAATTGCTTTATCTTTTCCTATAAACGAAACCAAAAATAAATACGTCTTTCTGATTACTCTACTGATTCTGCTTCTTGAAGAATACAAATTGATCTTTTACCAAGTATTAAAGCAAGAAAAATTTTTATTGAGGGATAAAGCTTTCGTTTAGCACCGACTTTCTCGAAATCCGTCGGTTTTTACATTAGAACCTTTTAAGAAGAATGCTAGCAAAAAAATAAACACAAATACTTGAAATTTTTCCTTATTGCTACTTTCGAGAATACTTGAAAGTAGTATTCAAATTCGGGCATTTCCGTTTCGCTGTTTTCGTTTTTACGAATCGACACTAAAATCCAAAAGGCAGGCTGGTGTTAAGATGACAGAGGTAGTAAACACGTGTGTGGTTAAAAACAGTTTATCTGATGGCAGTTTTAAATAAGCGAAAACACATTTGTTTGGTCCGCATAGAAAACGAGCCCGCGCGTATTACACGAAAGTGGAGTATAATTTTAATTTACTGAAAGCATTTCCACATGCAATATACATTATCCGCTTAGCGGAATAAACTAATTTTACATGACGTTACGGCCGAGTCCTGGAAACATATCACCTGCCGCATGAATGATTTAATTTACACGACGCGCTTTTTCTTTTTCTTCTATTTTTTCTCATGTAAACTTTTTTCGTGCTAATAAGTTTTTGGATCTGCAAATGTCACGTTTAATTTGGTTTCTACTAGACGTAGGAAAAGAAACATATAGAGATTGTTATAAATAAGGAAAAGCGTGAGTAATTAAATTTTAATGTATTATGGTATTGAATGGTTTTGTTGCTGATCGACTTTCTCTATTCATCCTAATTGTACCCTTTCGTCTCTTTTCAATATTCTTCTAATTGTAAGTCATTTTTCAATTTACTAATTAATATACACCCTCGGGTCTTGCTTTTAGTTTTTCCACCATCATAAGCGCATCTTATAATAACTAAAGGTGCCCTCCCTCAGCGTCTAGGTGGTCAACCTGCGATCAACAATCATGTTTACCCTTGACAAGACCATCGAGCAGAGCTTATATTCTACTCAAACGGAAAAATGTACGGTGAACAGCTTTGCACTTATTCAAAACTAGCTATGCCCGCGACTTCGCGTGGAATAGTGACTTTCGGCAGCATTTAAAATTTTTTTCTTCTATATTTTTAGTTTCTGGGCCGTAAAACTTTTTGCCGACGTCATAACACAAAAACCTTCATTCCTAATTTTTTCCTCCTTTAGAGTTAAATTTTTAAAAACTTTAAATGTATTTATATCTAATCATAAGCCTAAAAAATAAGTTTCAAGCTTCTATCTTTAAAAATTACGGAATTTCCGCACAAACTTTCCTATTTCAACCCCTTACAACCCTTTTTTCGCATTAAAAAGTAGCCTATGTCCTTTCTCAGGCTCTAGACTATCTCTGTACCAAATTTCATTTAAATCGGTTCATTAAATTTTAGGCGAGATTGTGTAGCATACCGACAGAGTTACTTTCGCGTATTTATTTTCATCGATTTTCCCATGGGAATGAGATATTTTCCCGCAGTAAAACGTAGCCTATGTGTTAATCCAGGGTGTCAGCTAACTCCATACCAAATTTTATTAAAATCGCTCCAGCCGTTTAGACGTGAAGAAGTAACAAACATACACACTCACACTCACAAACTTTCGCCTTTATAATATTAGTGTGATTTTGCATAACAAAAACCAAAAATTAATATGATTTACCCACACACCTCTAATTGACACATATTTTGAGAGATTTACAAAAGTAATTTCTTGTTACATAATTAGAAACCTCTACAATGTGTTTTTAGTTATTATAAAAGAGACATTAGAAGCTGAAATATTACAAAAATAAAATTCCATTAGGTGCGTATAATTGTATACTGGATTTGACATAAAAATATGTACTTACTTAGATTAAATTTTAAAAACAATTTCTAATTTCTGTATTGAAACGGATAAATATCGAAGTGCTTGATCAAGAAAGTATTTGGACAGAAACGGACTTAAAACTACCCTCTCGAAGTAGCAGTGCTGGCGACTTTTTAATAAAAAGTAATTTTATTATAAATAGTATCTTTTGTAACTGCAATAAATGTTTCACGTATTGATTCATCAGTATCTTGCAGTTCATTGATGTACCTGCTACAGATTTACTTTCATTACGTAAAACAAATTCTGAGGTGAAATAACGTTCCTAACGGTGCGGCAAACTTGGCTAAGTAATATATCACGGTTACTATTTTTTCGGGGGGAGAATCCATACAGGCTTAACTCGGTTACATTTGAATAAACACCAACACATACTTTTAGATAGGTAGCTACATATTATGTAAGACTATAAGTAAAGTTTGAAAACCTTGCTCACTTAAATTTCTGCGAAATATTTAGTCAGACTTGGATACCTACCCATATCAGTTCGATGACTTGTTTCCAAAGAATAGTTACTGAAAAGTAAATCTCTAGGCATTTTTAAATAAAATCAAATAAATCAAATATATAGGAGATATTATAAATTATAACGGACGGGTGACTAGTACCTAGAAGTAGTAAATACTTAATTATTTAACTGGATTTCATAAGATAGGGGGGTTTCTCATTTTTGTTTGTTTCCATTCCTCCCCTTTGTAATGTCAGAATAAATAAAAGCCAAAACGGGTCAAATTTATATTTTTTTTAATACAAAAACTACAGTTTACTGATTTTTGAGGCGAACCGATGGCTGTATCTTTTGTGAAAACAAATTTATTACAGACTCAGATTTCTGCTAAAAATACATTATTTAAATTGTTCTAAATTAATCAAATGAAAAATAGTAACGATTTGTTACACCTTACATAATTAAATATTAAACAGATAATACTCTGTGAGAGTACATGGGTGCTTTGTAGTCTATGTATTTTGTACTTGCTGGTTAATGATAAATAAATAAATAAAAAAATAAAGGAATTGTTTCTTATCATTTTTAATTATGTATTCAAATTATTATGTAAGTATGGTGTAATTTACCTAAACTCGTTTGTAGTCCTATTTAAAAATAGGAGTAATTTACAATTTCTTTATCCTTCAACGTCAAGTAAAAGTCATCGCCGTATTTGTATACCAGTTGTTGTTCGGAGATGTCATTCGGAAGGGTTTTATTAAAATAAAAGGCGTAAACAATTCTAATATAAAAAAAATGTGTTAGTCAACAAATTCAAGACCTCAGTTTGTCGAGAACTGCGAAAGTATCGTGTCGTAATTAATTTAATTCATTAATTAATTTATTTCTATAACGTGAACTTTTTGTTAAAAACATTAAAGCAGTGAATGCAAAAACTTCGGTTGTGTTAAAAGTGAACCTAAATGGCAAATAATAGATGCTTACTAAAAGCCATGTGCATAGTACTTTAATGTAAGTTTTGCATAAAATTGTTTACTTTTAAGTGTAAATGTAAACACTTACTTTCATTAGTTAAGTGTTATTCTTAAAGATCCTTTGTGTGTGCTGTTATTTATTTGTTAAGATTGTCTGTTTTAACTAAAATCAAAAAAGTGGATATGCATGGCGGCAGTTTGAAACAAAATGAGTTTTAAAAGTAGTATTTGAAGTTATAAAATATGTTATGTAAAGGGATGCCTCTTTAAAAAAAAAAATGTAGCGGGGACTCCTAAAGTAAACAAGAATCTTTTATTTGATTCGATTCAAAAACGGTTGTCGTCGTATAACTTATTGTAATAAAAAATTATCAGTACATCTTAAAGTCATTTTCAATTCACAGACAGGTAAAAGGAACATTCTTCAGTTTCTTAATAAAATAAATATAATTAACAAACATTCCCCCAGCATATATTCTAATTTATAAAAGGAAAACTAAAGTAGGTATCTTATTGTTGCACGAGACAAAATCCTTATTGTTAAAATTTGAACAATTTATTTTAATATTATAGTAGATAATTAATTTAAAAACAAAAAAGTGTTTTGATTAAAAATAGCGAGTTTTTAAGAAAGATCTTCCTAAATGAGGTCATACAAATGCGTCTAGATAGTTTTCCACCCTCTTGTTAGATTAATGGCAATTATTTCTGTCTCTGTTGGAAATAACACTAATGATTTCCTTTTCTCTGTCTACTTTATACTTTTTTATGTCTTATAGAATCGTCAATAGACGATTCAGACTTTTACACTTGACCTGCAATTTCAATTTTGCTACTGTTATTATGATTGTTTGGTCAATTTGTCTATTTAAGTTACCCTCATTGCAGTCTCAATCACTCCACTGATGATTTTGGTGGTACTTTATTTATTCATGTTCTTCTGTTATTATTTCTTCGAATGCTTTACTAAAAACAAAGGGGTTTCTGTGCTTATCAAATAAATAAACAGAAATTTCTGTAGATTAACCATCTAGACCTAGTTACAATTTTAGTATTACAAGCTCAACTAACAATAAGTATTTATTTGTATTTTGGTCAGTTCTAAATTCATTTTTAAAATATTTTTTTGTTTCATCCCTGTGTCCAGTTTATTTATGTATATTTATATTAATATTCTTATTCATATTCATACCCTTCTGTATCCAATTATTTTCATATTCACTATTCAATTTTTTTTGGGTCCGGCGCCTCTAAAAGGAAAATATCTACCCTTGTAATAAAGTTATTCTGGTACCTATCCATCTTTCTGTACGGATATCTGATAATGACTCTCTCAAAAGCTATTTAATGTAGAAACTCAAAATATAGTCCAGAAATAAATCATTGGTGTATTTTTATACTGCAAGGTCTCCATGATGTGTTTCGAAATATACCCCTTCGGTCTTACAATAAAAAATGATATTTATCATTTTTGAGAAAGCCATTGAACAATATCAAAACCGATTACACACTTCAATTTTTTAGGAAGGACGAAATGGGTGCAGTTCTAAAACATTAGGGAGGAACCTTGAACATTAAGTCTTAAAAATATGATAAATAAACTTTTTCTGTCGTAACCCCCTTACAAGAAAGTCCAATTACCTTGATATAGTCGATTTAGGAGAGTATCACTTTCCATTATTGAGTACTTGATTAAGCTAAGTAATCTTACGTCAATCCTGAATCAAGCACCTCAACGGTAACAAATGAGGCCGAATTAGGTGCCTCAAGAATTAGGACCAAGAGGTCTCACCTAAAAAAGGCACCCCAAAAGAAGCATCTCCTGTTTTTTTCATTTTCTGATTGAAAAAGTTTTTTTACAACATATTGAACAGTTTCCAGACTTTATAATGTCTTTTGTGTTAGTTTTGCTCTACTTAAATTAATCCTTTGGGGATTTCTCAAGATTACACCTATTTTCTAAGCTTTTGTAATTTTCCCTATTACAAATTCTTTTTTTTTTTTTTGAACCACCTCGTATTTGCACAATATCCATTAAAATGGTATCAGACCTTTTACTTAGAGCTTGTACCCAATTTGAAAACGAAACGTTCGGGTCGTAAAAAATTGTTGGCTTTATCAAAGGCGGCAGCAGCGGTAGCGTAAAATAGCTCGTTGAGACCAAAACCCATTAGATGCATTTCCATTTAATCTCTCTTTATTTTGCGCTCCAGTTATCCGGTGGGTCATTACCCCTCGGAGCTGCAAATAATTCAGGATCACGGAATGCAGAACACGTAGATACATGTATACGAGTATGCATCCCTTTAACGATGCTCATCGTTATCTTAGTGACAGGAGGGCGTGAGCATGCCATTTGCCAAAACATAATCTGATGACGAAACGGGAATATCAGATAAAATAATAAGCCTCTCGGCTGTTATCTTAACGGCCAAGATCGCTACAGTTTAAATTAACGAACGACACAACATAATTACTGAGATATTTAGACGTGTATCTACCGCGTTCAAATCTTTTAGTAAGATCAAAAGCACGTAAAACAATGAATGTTTATTACTATAGGTTTTTGGGCTTCGTCTAGAAAAAAAAATCTTTTTGCTTAAGGAAGCTGCATTTTAGCATAACAAATTTCTAAAAATAAACACTAGAATAATAAACATTCCATGATTTAAATAATGTCGACGCATTGTGTTTAATAATAATGCAGTTTTTGGTACGTGAAGATAATTTGTCTTTCACCAAAAAATGGAAAAGGAAATTAAATCGTTTAGTTGTTTTGGACGACTTAGTATTTCAACAGCTGTGTCTAGAATTTCCGAGCTCAAAGGTCTGTGATCTTTTTCCCCTTAGGGAAATTGTCAAGTTATTGTTGTTCCTACTTTATGTGGGGGACAAAATTCAATAAAAAATCATCAATTCAACTCTTTCCCCAAGCCTTCTTTATAATTAATTATTTATTATTTGTCAAACAATTGTTCAAGTGAACTTAAATTAAGTGACTTGTTTACTATAAATACTACTGGTAAACAAATTTATACGTAGGTATTCATAACAGGATATTTTTTTCCGGAAACGATATTTTAAAATATATCTCTGTAAATATTTATACTTGACACTTTCTTCCAAAGGTGATAAAGTTAAATCTCTTTAAAAATGAAAAGCTGATGCCATTTTTCCTTTGTTACAGATGGGAGTTCCCACCGTTTGGTGTTTGATAAGACACTCCAAGTAAAACAAATGAGCGTCGTGGAATCTCACGGTATTATACTCCTGAGAATCAGCCCTGCGAAAGAAGGAAAAATCTACGTGTATAGATTATCATACCTCAGCGCAATAGTCGAGCCCAAAACTCGTCTTGATCTGAAAGACCATCGCTTAGACAAAACCAAGGGGACCCATTTGTACGCAATCTCCAGGCCAGGTGAGTAAATAAACATACAGTTTTATATTTTATGAAATGAAATACTGTTGTTATTTAAACTACGTACGGTGCATTAATTGCGAAACAATCTTTAAAATATACTCATGTATGTCATTTAAATAGCTGAAGAATTTCACTTTTAAAGAATGTATTTTTTGTAAAGTATAATGGTTCTCAGAATATTACTAATTATATTTAGTCATGCAGTAACCCTTCATGAGAGTTGGAAAAAAAAAACAGTTTTTTATGAAATTTTTGAAAAAAACAATTCAAAATGTTTAAAACGTGTGTTCATATGATTCAAACCTTTTTCTCTCGTTTATCACACTAATATTATAAAGGCGAAAGTTTGTGAGTATGTGAGTGTGTATGTTTGTTACTTCTTCACGTCTAAACGGCTGGAGCGATTTTAATAAAATTTGGTATGAAGTTAGCTGACACCCCGGATTAACACATATGCTACGTTTTACTGCGGGAAAATATCTTATTCCCATGGGAAAATCGATAAAAATGAATTCTCGGAATATTATAAATGCGAAAGTAACTCTGTCTGTATGCTACACAATTTCGCCTAAAATTTACTGAATAGATTTAAATGAAATTTGGTACACAGATAGTCTAGAGCCTGAGAAAGGACATAGGCTACTTTTTAATGGGAAAAAAGGGTTGTAAGGAGTTGAAATAGGAAAGTTTGTGCGGAAATTCCGTAATTTTTGAAGATAGAAGCTTGAAACTTATTTTTTAGGCTTTTGATTAGATATATAGATAAATACGACGTTCAATGTTTGTAAACATTTTACCCTAAAGGGGACAAAATTAGCCGATGAAATTTTTTGTGTAATGACGTCGTCCAAAAAGCTTACGGCCCAGAAAAGTAAAATATTAAGTGTAAATAGTTATAGAGGTTTTGTTTATTTGGATCAATAAAATTTGTTGAATACTAAGCTATATATTTATTTAAACTTTAATTAAACTATATTAATCTATAAGATTATAAATGCGAAAGTAACTCTGTCTGTCTGTGTGTTACGCAATCACGCCCAAACTACTGAACCGATTTAAATGAGAATTTGGTACAGAGATAGATAAGTAGATATAAAGCTAGAGGCTTGAAACTTATTTTTTAGGCTTTTAATTAGATATTAATACGACATTTAAAGTTAGTAAAAGTTTTACCCTAAAGGGGGTAAAAATAAGGAATGAAAGTTTTTGTGTAATGACGTCGGCAAAAGGGCTTACGGCCCGGAAATAAAAATATAGAAGAAAAAAATTTTAAATGCTGCCGAAGTTCACTATTCTACGCGGACGAAGTCGCGGGCATAGCTAGTTTTGAATATTGTTATAAACTGACCATTCTCTAACAAGTATACAGGTAGGACAAAACGTTCACTGAACGTAGATTCTTAATCGGTATTTTGTTCATTAGTGTCGCACAAGCACGTTCATCTGAAAATGTCTCCTACTTCTTTGAAAACCGTTCTAAACTAACCGAATTCTCAAAAACCTTCGACCGAAGCATAACACCCCTCAAAAGACCTAAATTGCATTTATTGGATATGCTTTTTTTATCTTCCATATGAAAAAATTGTCAAAAATATTTGTACGAATTTGCCTATACCACGCCGTATTTTTCAAGAAAACCACAAATTCTAAATCCGAAAACTAACAGTCGTTTAAAAATATTTCGTGAGTAGAATTATTCAAACTAATAAATGAATGAGGTTTCTTCTAGTAACGAGTGAGATTATTTCCTTACTTCACACCTACAACTAATAATTCTTCTCTAGCCAAATGAGTTTAAAGAATGTCCAATGTTACGATTTATTTTTGTTTTAAAAAAAGTTTAACATACTTCAATTTAAAACACGTTTTATCTTGATTGTGTTTTAAACAGTGTTTGAAACACGTGTTTTAATACAATTTGTTTTGAACATGCCAACCCTGTGGCCTTCATGTAGACTATACTCTTGGTAGTTGTAGAGACTGTCACAGAATCGGAATGTCGCAGTCATCTAGTTGAATCTGCTATTTGATTAAATGACTAGTGCGTTCATTGAATGACATTTCATTGAATGACTAGGCCGAACGTTGATTGAACAAACGTCACTCAAAATCCAACTAGTTAGCGGATTGTAACATAGCCCTTTGACAGAGCGGACGTAAAATCAGTCAGGTGATTGAAATTTAATTAATTTTTTTCCCACTGCGGCGCTTGTAGTCACCAAAACAAATATGGCGTCAAACAGCTGATGAAACTTACGGCAATCGACAGAGAAAAATATTACAAAACTAAAATATTCTATGATAAATTGTCCAAAACAGTATACTTTTAGAGATTTAGAGGTTTAAAAATAAAATATTAAATGGCTGTCCTAGTCTTTCATTCTTTGAATACCTTGAATTAGTTGGTAAAAATAGTCAGTATTGCTTATCTTAAGACTTGAAAACTTGACGAGTTGTCCTTTAGTCATTTAATTAAATGTCGTCATTCAATGAACGCGCTAGTCATTCAATCAAATATCAGATTCAACCAGATGACTGCAACATAAACATTTAGTAGATTAGGTTTGAAAATTAGTTGTAGGAAACGCTCTCCCTGAAAAACACATTAAGGACACGAAATTCCTTTTTATTGCTTATATAAAAGATTATGTACTAAATCTTATTCTGCTGATCAACTCGAACTTTAGCAATCTGGTTTTAACTCGAAACAACAAAAAAAAATTGTTTCAAACTTAATGTTGTTTAAGTTGTTTAAGTGGAAAAGTTTTTTATATTCCCACAAGACTTCAAAGTTCTTTTACAGTACATCTTACATAAGATTTATATTTCATAACATTAGAGACGTTTCAGACTGTATTTTAAGCTGCAAAGTCTTCATAGGATAATGTGGCAACATTTGTTTTCTTATTATTTACTTTGGTGGAATTAACTCCTCACTTTTTCCATGATCAACTCCTAATCTATTCTACAATAAAAAGTTCTTCTTTCTATTTTTTGGCGGTATCCTTTTTTTGTATTTTATAGTTTAAAATGATAAAATTAATTTCGTACTTATTAAACGTAGGTAATAACAAGTGTGAAAATTTACACCTGAAAGTTTATCCAATTTTCCTCCATCGCGCACCCATTGCGTGGAAACTGTTAATACGCTTCGTAGACTTTATGGAAGTGTAAATAATATACCCTTAATCAAGTGGCTTTTATTGGCTCTGTTAATTGTTCCGGGAGACCTTTTGTCTTGGACCCTCGTTCTTTATGGACCTATTGCTTTATCACCTAAAGTAATTTCTTATCAACCGGTCCCATATTTACCTATCCTTTCAACGCGCCTTGACTTTTTGGTGTAATAAAAACGAACTTTGTTCGGCTGTTTTCTCCCCGTTGCCTTGTCGAAATGAGATCCGAAGAGTAAACAAAGGGTTGCGCCTTGAAAGTCGTTAGCTTCGAGTTAAATTGTTTTTTCGGCAATTCCACGACCAACTTCCAGATATTTGGACGTCGTTGACCGAATAAATATCGCCTGGGGATGTATGTTTAATACAAAACGGCTTCATATAAAAATAAATAAGAAATACGTTGCGTTGGAGCAATGGAATAATAAATTGACTAGAAAATGGATTAGATTGTTTCAGATTTCTCAGACTCGCAACCCTAAATATTAATATGAAAACAGTCTGTCTATCGATAATAAGTTCTCCAATTTGTAAACAAAATAGAGTTTGAAGTTATTAATTGGTAGTTCCCATATAAATAAATATTTTATAGGAAGAAAAACATTATTCTTAAAAGTTTACACATTATTGAATTCAAAAATTGGCAAAGAGTAAAATATTACTAAACGAACTACAGTTTAGATGACTACAAAAAACTTTGACTTTGGATTAAAAATTTTCCGAAGGGTAACTAAAAATATTTTAAATGTATAAAAATGTGAGTGAGTCATCAACAGAGGGAGTGTTCTAAACATTTTATTGTTCATTGGTTATATTTAGTTTTGTTAGTTTTACCGTAAAAGCTGAATTTTCTCGTTATCAACAAAATAATAGTTGTATAACTGACAGTGTTGGCATTTAAACACATTTTTTTAATGTTAAAAATTTAGATGTTGTGCTCTGTTACATCGCATATGGTACTTCCACTACTTTGACCAATGTAGAAAGTTTATGTCGATGTTTAGAATTTATTGGTTTCGTGTATCTCTAGTTCGCTGCATTATAAATGAGAATGCGATGAAATTAATATAAAACTTACCAAATAAACAACAAAATTTACTGAACCTCTTTAAAATAAAATTGAGTGATAACTTTATACGTATATTTAAAATTTGAAAACTTTATTATTTATTTATTGTACCATAATTAACCTTTAAAATTATTTTTATTGTCATCTATTTGGCACTTGTACCTACTCCAAGCCATGAATTTTTCAAAATAGCTTTACGTTTATCGCCTGTAACGTTTAAAATTAATTATAAATTGTAAACCAAAAAAGATAATATTAATTAAAATTATATTCGTATATCACGTGTAACAAACAGCAAGCTGATTAATTTATTTAAAAGCTAATTAAGAACGACTTAATATGGTATTTTAACAGTTTTATTTCACTCTCATGATCATGTTCTCATTGTCTCAACCATTACCATAAATAATGGATGAGTTACTCTTAACAAATTAAAAAAATAATTGGTTTATATTTACGTTAATTCGATTACTTAGAGTAATTAATTATTAGTAAGGCATCTTTTAACACTTAACAGGATATAAAATATGTGCACATAAGAAAATATTAACTATGTGGACATATATAAAAATCAAGTATGTATGTAGGCATTATCAAGTGATTTAAATATTTTACTTCGAAATATTTTATTTTATAAAAATTCTATGAAGCAAAAAGGTGCAGGACCTACTAGTTTCGTCTATAAAATGTTGAAACATTATTTTAAAAATATATACAATATTCCTCTTCTCTTAATTTTTTTTTAGCTATTTGCTAAAGTTCTTTTAAAAAAGAGAGGCAGTAGGTATTAGGATATGTAAAATGTAGAAAATAATGTACACATGTATTTTTAGACATATAAACTTGACTCTGACTTCACAATTGCCCTGACAAATTGAAATTTCTAAATATTCCATTTTCAATGAGATCGAGATCGACATACTTTAAAAATCTTGATGTGCTGAGTAAATATTAAGGCTAAATTCAAATTTATTGACCTGGGAAATCACTACATACATTGGAAGAAAAATCATTCTACTGTGAAAAACTATCTGAGATTATTGCAGAAATAAATGGAGGGACATTTTCCAATTCCATGTATAATTTTCAATAAGGGAGTGTTACATTTGACCGGTTTTGTTTTGCCTTGATTTTATTAAGAGTCGATTCCTGTAGATTCTATGATGCTTATTAAGGAGTATGGACGATTTTTTTTACATGCGCTTAAAGTTAAAAAAAACGTGATTACAAGCTAAAAATATTAGCAATTTTTATTATAAAAAACTAAATTGACATCTATTCGAATTCAACACGTTGGAATTAGTCAGAATCGACTCTTATATCATTAAATCTAAAGAAAAAGACAGACCGGTCAGCTTTGACGTCTCTTGGCGAATAATCAAGCCGTGGAAGCAAAAAATGTCCCATTGGAATTCTACTAAGGGAACGTCCCTTATATTTATTCCTGGAATAATGTCAGATGGTCAATCTTAAAGAAAAAAGTGCCCTCTTTTAAAAATATTTATTCCGATTAGTTAAATTAACTTATTCTGTATAAGAGATCTGTCTGTACTTATTACCCACTATAATCATTAAATAATTAATGAATTGGCGATGGAAGAAAACTACCATTTTTTATTTTCCTCTTCGTCTTTATCTAACGGTATTTACATGAAAAAGAAAAAAGGATATTCAGGAGATTTCATAATTCTGACTTGTTGAAACATTTCTGAGGTTGAGTTTTGAATTGATTGATTCTTTATAATTATTTGCTATTTTCCTCTCTTTTCTTCCACTGCAGGACTGCAGGTAGTAATTTTCAATTAAAGTCCATTAAACGTTCTGGTTTAGATTTCTGCAATTTGTACCTATATTGTTAAGTGAAAATGACATTAATGGATCGAAGTGATAATTGTTTTGTTGCAGGTGGTTCTCGGCTCCGTATGTGCGTCGCGATCGGCAGGAAATTGGTGATTTTTCAGTGGAAACATTCGGCAGCATGGACGGCGTGGTGTCCCACTAATGACACACACACAGCTGACGGATTCTCATGTCTTTGGGTGAGTGCGGGTCGCTTATCAATTTTAATGTCCCGTCGGTCCTTCCGTCACCTCGTCGGGTATGTCATTTTTCACGAGATTCCCGACAACTAACCTCTCGTAGTGTTTTTTTGTGAAGGATATATGTGTTGCCTGTCCATGCCAAACAGAAAACAAAAGAATAGACGACTTTTTTTGTGAGGAGACAGATAAAATTGATTGCGAATGAGTTTTCACTGTCAACAAGTTAGTTCGATTCGAGAATACAATAATGTTAACAAATCGAATAGCCAACTGAATTTAAGATACATGACCCATTGACCCAGTTTTCAAATATTTCAAATCAATCGGGTTTAAACAGGATATTGTTGTAATTGGGGGTTGTTCATACATGTTTATATCAAATAAAATTTAAATAAAACAAAAACTCCACTACGGAGATAGTTACAAGTAAAATTTTTATTGCACCACCATGCACATTTCGCCATACAAAGGCCTCCTCAGGTGGAAGAAGTAGAAGTAAGAAGCTTAAGTACCAACATGGAATTGATCAAAAATTGGATTGAAAAATAAAAATTTTACTTGTAACTATCTCCGTAGTGGTATTTTTATTTTATTAATATGGAGGTACAATATTTGAAAGCTTCTTCAATCTAATTTTTAAAATTTAAATGTAGAATCAGGGCCAAGTTCGATACTGACTTTCTGACTTTAGTGTTATTGGTCGATAAAAGAATCTGAACGGGTGCCAAATTGAAGATTTAAATTATAAAATTAAGTTCCTTATTATTGGATTTATAACATGACAAGTTTGATTTTTTCATGTATTCAACCTAGCGCTCATAAGGGTCTCAATTGATTTACCTTAATGCCAACATTAAAATTTCTAATTGTAAGTCACCAAGAAGTGACCTAGATTTTCGGTGAGTGACTAGCGCTTTGATTATCATACAAATTACTAGTCTAGTAAAATCTGTCATTTTGGGGAAAGTCCGGCTTTTTTGATATAATATGCATATTTGGTCCACGAATAAAGTGATATAAAAATTAACCCCCAAATGTAAAGAGGTTGTGGAAAAGCACACCTCCCAAAATGGTCTTTTACGTTTTTATTGGAAATCGTAAAAGACGAAAGAAGGTTTTAGATAAAAGTTATAGAATAAAAATATAATAAAAAATCGTGGGCAAAGTTTTCATGTTAGCAAGCAACGGCCTAAAAATTACGCCTAACTTTTTTTAAAGTACGTTTTTACGTACCTATAGAAAATTGAAAATTATTATATTTTATTAATTACTCCTTAATATTCCGTAAATCATTGGTAAGATTCAGGAGCCATTAGCGTCTCTGTTTTTTGTTTTAGACCTTAAGGGTCTCTAATAAAGTTCTAAATTTAATATTTATTTTTTATTCTTGTCTCATTTTTTTCCACAACTATCCTACTATTCTCACAATCCTTTAAAGACGCACAAAAGGATTTTGCACAATAGGGTAGGTTGGAAAGAGTGTCTGCCCAGCATGTTTAGTGGAAATATCTCCATATGGATTTATACACCCAAAACAGTACAATTATATAATAAAGAACGACAATTAAATTTAAAAATAATATTTCTTTGTTATCGTTACTTTTCTCTGAAGAGCTGGGTTTTCTTTAGTGATCTCTCTCGACTTTACATAAACATTTACCCTTAAGGACCAGTTTTTAATTAAAACGGTATAATTTTGATTTCATTATTTTGTCTTCTATTATAGGAGGTGATGGTCAGCGAAGTACCGAACACTATGGCAATAGTTGATGCCACATGGACTCCACATTCACCATCTCACGGTGACGTAATATTATGCATAGGCTATAAGAACCACTGGGACCTTGTGAGCGGGAAAACTGGCAGCGTCCAGCACCTTCACACCGTCGAAGGGGTCAAAACCAATTTAGTGGCCGCCTTAGATCTCTACGAGGACCAAGAATTGCAATTGCTTCTTTGCTACAATCGTAAGTAATATAATATATTTATAAAAACGCTACGAGGGTATAGTGCTATATAGTTAGATACATGAAACCATCTTAAAGTAGAATATTGAAAAGTGATTGTGATTGGGTCGTTCTTCTTTAGGGGATCTGTCCATTTGGCTCATGTAAATACTTACACTTCAAGTTTATTTGAATTTTTATTAATGCCATCTTTTCTTTCTAAAGAAATTTTTTTGGGTACGTGAGTGAACGCGACATATATTCACCCTGTGTTTTATTTTAGCTGTTGCAGGCTCCGTGGGTTTCAAAAATTAGTTTATTCTTGAATTTACAAAATACAATACCTCTGTCGCATTCTCTCGTTTTCTGTTTAATTATATCTGTGTACCTAACTACTGAAAACAAACATTGAATCACAGGATTTAATAAATCACTTACGCCCTACTTTGTGCGTTTACAAACGTTTACGAATTTGTCCCACTATGTTCAATTAATCTCAACAACAAACTTTGCCTGACAGGGATGTTAATTACCTTTCAGATACATGCCATTTCCAAAAATTAAACGAAGAGAATTCGCAACAAACTGACTTTGACTTTCACTGGAACTCTGTGCCCACCGATATAGGTAAGAATAAATATTGTCTGTTTACTATTTGCTAAAATAATAAACGAAAAAAGAAATTACGAGGTTATTATAGGAAAATAATACACAAAAAAGTAACAATTTTTTAAAATGTATCGTAATATACAAAATACACAGTAGTTTCATTTTTTTAGAGATTAGTTTACAAAATCAATTTAAATAAACATGAACAGTTTTTTCGTTCTTTTCTTTTTTTCCGTTGACACTATACAATGTATTTAATTTATATTTTAATTAAATATTAGTTTCTTTATGTCATTAATCGAAGAAAATACATAAAAGAAAATGATTAGGTTCGGTGTTTTTAATAATGTCACTCACTAGGTACCTGTAATTGTCTATCATTCATGTTAATGAGTTTTCATAGCAGATAAACATTACTGACAGTTTTTTTTATAAATTATTTATTTATTTATTGACGTTGACTCTACGACCTGGTTTATTTTTAGTTAATTTGGTATTGTACAATGTATTTTTATTCAGAGACTTAATTTTGGTCATTTTATTTTTCATACTCTTTTTATAAAACCAATACTTTTAAAGGTCAAACTGTGTATTTGCTTTATTTGCACGTTCTCTATTTACTCTTCTTTAAATAAAACATAAAATAACGATCTCACCTTTGCAGAGTAATAAAAAATGTCATAAATTCTTGTATCTACCTGTAAATAGAATTGGAACAACCAAGATCACGATCACCATTGTTTATTCAAAAAAAGTAGAAGTGATAATGACAAATAATAATTAGCGTATTGCGTGATGAAGTTTCAGTTTTTCTGTCTTGATATCATCAACAATTAAACGCACGCCAAAACGTTTTCCCGTAATCATTTTATCTTTTCAGTCATAATATTTTTTACCTAAACAATATAAAGTACTAAAGATTAAAAATAAAATACAAGAAAAATATACGTTTATGAAAACATGTAAACACCTATTGCGTTACAAAGGTTAAAGATGAATTGTATTTTGTGAGAGGGCAATCGGTCCTACAAAAACCATAGCACGCAGCCGGAGGCGGAAGTTCAAGTAAAATATTCTCTCTTCAGTTTTTAGAAACGTTGGGGAAAGAAAGTAGGGGTTTAAAATGAAAAGAAGGGAAGGGATGGTCACATATACATATACATACAGTTCAAAGTTAAACTTAACCATCATGTAGGTAATTAAAAAAATATATTTTTCTTAGCCTCCATACTAGCTTTGGCCCTTAGTCTTTATATCTGTGTATTCTAGTACAGTTTTTAATAACAACCCCTTTGGAAAATATTGACAAAGTATATTTCTTCGTAAAGGGACTGAATGCTTTGGCGTGTTACAATATAATTTTCTTTAATGTTAGGTTTGCATATTTTTATACCAATATTAGTAGGTACTCTTTGATATGGTATCCACAGATAGGTTATTTTTCTTTTTCAGTGTGCGCCTTTCCATATCTTATTGCGTTCACATCAAACACAATGGAGATTCGACTGATAGTGAACGGAAATCTCGTTCATACAATGACAATGCCTAAATTAAAACTTCTCGCTTCAAAGAACGACATATTCTTTGCAACAACGGCTCCCGAATTCTTTAGCAACAAGGAGAGGTTACCAGTCGACAACAAACACTCCGAGAAGTACCATTCACCTCCAGCTAGTCCCAACAACCGTAAGTCATTTAATTTTTCATTTATAATGCAGATCCTCGTATTTGGAAAGTACCTAACCTAATCTAAATATAACCCAATGTAACCCACCCTTGCACATTTAATTGAATACGTTGCTCTATCCGCGTACAAGTTTGAGAAAGGGTAACAAACTTTTTTAGTTCTTCACAGATTGAAAAAATCTCAACCTAACCTAACCTTAAGCGTTCTAAATCTAATTTAATTAAAATTGATTGGGTCGAAAGTGTTATCGATTTTACGGAAAGCAGGACCCTGAGTCGGTGCAAGTTCGAGAAGAGGTTGCAAACACTTTTAATCTTTTTAAGATACAAAAATTTTCAGCCTATTTTAGCCTAACCTAACCCAACATAAATTTAATGAAATCCAACGCAATTCAGTCGAAACTTGTTGATTGATGGCGTTTCCTTTTGTGTGTACTTGTACAATTTCTTCAAGATTAAAAAAGTGTTGTCGGGGTAGGAATTACAAAAAATTCTGAGCTTAATAATGGGATAAAAAACGACTAAAATATTTTATCGATTTAACGATTTTCTTACATTTATTATTTTTGAAATAATTCATTTACAAGAAGTACACAAACTACTAGCTTATTTTCACATTTTTCATATAATATATCGTACACATTGTTTTGGGGTGAAAATGTAACTTCCTTGTCCTCCATCTACACGTTCGTATTTTCCATAATTTTGAATTTTCGGCAATTTAAGGAAGGTGTGATGTCTCAACGCTTATTGACAAACGACTTAATAATTGTTTGAAATAATTATTTACTTTCAAACTTCACAACTTTGTCCCTTTTCAAACAATATAAAGTAGCGTTAGACACGTTGATCCTAATCGACGGAAGTTAAGTGTTACCTAAGTCGACATTTGTTCCAAATACGGGCAATTTGTATAAACTGCTATGTAGAGTAAGGAAATTCTAAGTTTAAGTTCACAAAGTCGACTTCTGCGAACTTTGTTTTCAAGTTAGATATTTATCAGTTACCTAATTCAGATGTATACGTATAAGAAAAGCCGTGAATTACTTTCCAAAATATTAACAGCTCACGTACAGGCGTTCAAAAAATTAAACATAGGTTTAAAATAAAAGTTAAGAAGAACGAAAATAAAAGGATTTTAAGGAACGACGTAAATGTACTATAAGGTAATGATCAAATAGTTGTATACATAGCTATAACATAAATATACTACTTATAAAGAAAAAGTATGTTCAGGCCTTTACAGCTTTTGTAAAGTGTAACCTTTTGTTCCAAAATTTTAAGACTTAAAGTCAGAAGAATGTACCAAGGGCAGTAGTTTTAATAACCATTATAGACAATAAAGTATTAAATTTGTAAAATAGAACCCTCAAAATTGCAGTAATTCTTAGAAAAAAAACGGTATTATTTAATATTCTAAAAGAGTAACATTTTGTTATTGTATAAAACTGTGGTCAAACGATTGGGAATAAGAAAAAATGTGAATCAAATCGTTAGTAATATGTCCGGCAATTAAATTTAGGTAGTATTTTAAAACACTCCATCCCCCATTAGCTCTGAAGCCAAAAGAGTATTCGGTCAATTTTTGTATTTCAGTATTATTGGCTCGGTGGATAACCGACCTAACAATTGACCGATTATATATAATTTCTGTTACCATTATTTTTTTCGTAGTTTAATAGTTAAAATTATAGAATTTTGTATTTTGTCAGTCATTTACAAACGTTTAGCGCAAATATTGTAGGTAATGTGTAACTAACTACGTATGAGCAAGTCTTGTCCGTCCGTGGTTGATTGGTTAATCTCCTCTTAGTCAAATTAGCGCTAACTTAAATCTAATTAAAGCACCAAACCCTCATTAAAGTGAAGACATACATCCTAAGAACCGATTGGTTTAATTGATGGATCAATATGACGTGGATTATGGCGACCAACAGACAGATTACGTTCGTCTTCATTTACTGGACCATATCGAACAATGTGCTTAATAAAAAATTGATTCTATTATTATTTATTACCATTTACCGTTTTTGCTTATGTCGATATCTATTTAGAATTTTCATTTAAATGTAAATCCTTGGCTTTAATATAAAAATTGTGGTCAAAGTTATATTACCTTTTTTTTTATTTTGGAAAGTATTTAGTAGCAAAAAAACTAATATCATTTTGTCTATAAAGCATTTTTGAAAAGATATTTGTCTTATGTTGTCATTCTTTCCACCCTGATTCCTGAGCTATCTGACTTCCTGGATCTCGAGAGCACCTAAAATAGTTTCTCCAGTGGGTACTGAAATTGACAAATGTCTTTCTATTACAGTACCTTTGGACGTGCAACCCCTTCGTATATATCGAATTCCAATTCATTCTCTCAGCAAACAGAGCGTCAACCCAATGAGGAACTTTATCAGCAACGACACCCCAAAATCGTGGAAATCAGCTGATTGCCAACTATTGGCACCGGAAATGCACTCTCGTCTATCAAGAAGTGCTACAAGTTCCCCCGTGCCACCCACCAAGGTCAGATCTCAAGACTAGCAAACAATCCACGAAAATGTCACTATTAAGGTGCAATGAGTTAACTTAATTAATTGACTCCATCAGGGACGAACGGAGCTGCTATAAATTATCTAGTTAATGAAATCGTATCGCGGAATGTTTGGAAAAAGGTAAGAGAAAGCATTATTTCAATGATAGAGTGTTAACTAACAACATAAACTAACTATACAACGAAAATGGTTGGTGGTTATGGGAAATTTTATTAAGTATCTTACTTGAATGTGACTAATCACCTAATCTTATAACTTTCAGTAGGTAGTAATTGTGACTAATTTTTTCCATCTTAAATACTTCTACTAACAAAAGAAATTTAAAAAAATAATAAAACGGTAATTGGCTTCTTTCAAATTTTATAAAAAATACAGGGTGTTTTAATAAAAACATTTTTGGAAACAATTGACAGCTTAACAAACTCAAATGTTCTACACCTAAAGCTCACAGTAATAATAATAATAATCAATATATTTCAAGGGACACCCTGTATATCAAACACCTATTTACATTGTAAGATTAATGAAATGAACTTCTTACCTAATTTCAATACGTATGAATTTATCTCAATTGATAATAATCTATCATCAATTAATGTGTTTCTCAAACAAAAC
This sequence comes from Agrilus mali, assembly GCA_029378335.1. NCBI lineage: Eukaryota > Metazoa > Arthropoda > Insecta > Coleoptera > Buprestidae > Agrilus > Agrilus mali. Next base: position 6,803,625 of record CM055663.1, on the reverse strand, counting down.
GAAACAGAAATAGTAAAAATCAGCACTAGTTTCATTAAGCAATTAATTAAAAAAAACATTTTCAAAATCTAATCAAAAGTAGATTTTTGTACTCGACATACTAACTTTTTTTAGATTTTTTGATACTCGTAATAACAAAAAATACCAAATTGTGTGTATACGTACAATATTCCTTACCATATATATACTTAATAATAACAATAATACTTAAGAGTATAACAAAAACACATATATTTATATCGCCACAAAAAGAAAACATTTTCGTCATTTTTATAATAAGTACCATGTGACATTTGCGTGGTCAGTGATGATCCCTATTATACGAAAATGTCACAAAATACTTAAACTCTCATTAATTTATCGACTATAGTCACGGTTAGCTTTCTTAAAATAAACTTAGAAGGTATAGTAAGAGTAGCGGTAATTCGAACTGGCGTCACAAAAATAGCCAAAAGGTACCTGTTATTTTTATTTTGTTTTTAAGTTAAATTAAATTAGGCCGAAATAGTAACAATAGTAGATGATGCCGACAAAATTTACTGATGATGTCAAACATTGATACGTCATTCATTTTGACCGGAACTTATCAGTCTTAATTCTACTATGGATCCAATCAGCCTGTACGATATTTAAATCGTATTGGATGAGTGGTAGGATGTGTCCTTTAGCTGTCACAAACGTTTCTTCATTTTTGCAGTTGACATCTTTAGTGCGTTTGATATCATGGTCAGTGGCTCAATGTTCCATGATACAAAATGCGCTGAAGCTGCTTTTTGCTAGGAATTGCAAAACGTTTGAAATTAATAAGCAAAAATAAAGGACACGGAGGCGCTCACCAGAAATTCTGCATGAGTTATTTTGCTCATATGGTCACTCATCTAAAAAATCATTCCTGTACAACCATTCCTTTACAGGCCCCTTCTCTAAACTGCTGGTAACTTGTCTAAACAGCTACTCCTCTAAATGGACACTCGTCTACACAATCGCTTCTTTAACCGGCACTTCTCTAAACTGTCACTCCTCTAAACGATCACTTCTCCAAATGGACATTCATCTAAACAATCACTCTTTTAGCAGCTACTTCTGTAAACGACCACTCTTCGAAACTGTTACTCCTCTAAACGCCCACTCCTCCAAATGGACACTCATAAAAAAAATCATTCGTCCAACAGTCACTTCTATAAACGATCACTCCTCCAAAAAGACACTAATCTAAACAGTCATTTCTCTAACAGCCATTCCTTTAACAGCTACTTCTCTAAACGGTAACTCCTCTAAACGACCACTCATCAAAAAGGACAATATGAACAATCGTTCCTCTAACAGCCACTTCTATAAACGAACTCTCCTCTAAAGTACCACTCCTCTAAACTGTCACTCCTCTAAACTTTCGCTCTTCTAAATGACCATTGCTCCAAAAGGATACTACTTTAAACAATCATTAGTCTAATAGCAACTCCTTTAACAGCTATTTCGCTAATCGGCCACTCCTCTAAACGACCACTCATCCAAAAGCACACTAATCTAAACAATCATTTCTCTAACAGCCATTCCTTAAACAGCTACTTCTCTAAACGGTAACTCCTCTAAACGACCACTCATCCAAAAGGACAATCTGAACAATCGTTCCTCTAACAGCCACTTCTATAAACGAACTCTCCTCTAAAGTACTACTCCTCTAAACTGTCACCCCTTCTAAACTTTCACTCTGCTAAACGATCACTCCTCCAAAAGGACACTAATCTAAACAATCGTTCCTCTAACAGACTTCTATTAACGACCACTCCTCTAAAGTACCACTCCTCTAACGTACCACTCCTCTAAACTGTCACTCCTCTAAAATTTCACTTTTCTAAACGACCACTCCTCCAAAAGGACACTAATTTAAACAATCGTTCCTCTAACAGACTTCTATAAACGACCACTCCTCTAAAGTACCACTCCTCTAAACTGTCACTCCTCTAAAATTTCACTCTTCTAAACGACCACTCCTCCAAAAGGACACTAATTTAAACAATCGTTCCTCTAACAGACTTCAATAAATGACCACTCCTCTAAATTACCACTCCTCTAAAATTTCACTTTTCTAAACGACCACTCCTCCAAAAGGACACTAATCTAAACAATCGTTCCTCTAACAGCCACTTCTATAAACGACCACTCCTCCAAATATACACTCATTTGAACGACCTCTCCTCTAAAGTGCCATTCCTCTAAATTATCACTCCTCTAAACTGACACTCTTCTAAACGATCACTTCTCCAAATATGGACACTCATCTGAACGATCACTCATCTACCGACCACTTTACTAAACGGTAACACCCCTAAATGGCACATCTGTCCAAATAGCTACTCATCTAATCGAACACTTTCTCTTGTAAAGGACGTTTTGTTTTCGACAAATTGCTTTATCTATCAGTCACTTCATTTGGCAAAATTACACGAAATTATCCATCAACCTTAATCACAGTCTGAAATTTATTTAATTGTTTTTTTATACTATAAAAGTAACAAACTTGACTTCTTATTATTTACCGACCGGTATTGAGATGATTTACAAAATTTTATAAAGAAAATAGTCATTTGCAATTGTCGTTACTCACACTGTAATTTTCAATTTCACAAATTGCTTTGTCAAGTACCTACATAATAAATAATAATTTATTTGTATAATTTCTTATCAATTTCTGATCTCACATGAACAATTACTGTGTTATTAGAATCGGAAAGAAACGGGTTCATAATATGTACTATACCGAACAATATTTATCTTATTTAATCTTTTTCTTAAAAAAAAAGAAAAATATATTCAAAATCAAACAATGTATGTAAGTACGTGATTTAAGAAATAAATATTATGTATGATGATAGATATGATATACTTTATTATTGATTAAAAACGTAGTTTATAGAATTAAATACGAGAAAGAAATAATACCAAGCAATTGTTATTGTAAAATGTTTCTTTGTTCGACACTCTGGTATCATGTAAATTATGTGTGTGTAAATAATGTATCGTCTCTATAATTATTTCATTCTGTGATACAACTAACTGATTATATTCTACTCTATAATATTACTTATACAATATCTACTAAATAAGTATTGTGTTTTCAAATACATTTATCTTAAACATTTTATGTGGTGTTTTTTTTGGGGAGCTTTTACTAACAATGCATGCTTTATTTGGATACCTACTAATGGGTGATAACTAGATGGTACTTTTTAGAAATTTGTTTGAGATTTTTAACTAATTGCTGTCTGCTGATATTTTTGGAATGGGATGAACCAATTGTCAAACCTTTGGATTATTTTTTTTATTTTTTATTGAGTTTAATAAAACTGATGTCATAAAATGTCCCAATTACATAATTTCAACTGAATGGAACATAGCTCTTAATGATCTTTATAATTTTCAACGTAACTGTAATACGTAATAATTGTTCACTACGAACTGTTTTAAAACAGTCCGCCCTTCACAAAATATTTATTAAACACATATTGCCAATTTTCTTAAAATTATAAAAATAGTAGCTACTTATAAGAAACCATACAGTAACTTGTAACTTCACAACAAATCGTAATTTTTTTTAAACAGGACTGTACATTTTACTTTCAAGTATTTATTTGTAAGATGATCCATACGAATGTTAATCGATAATATTGTAACCTTAGCCATTTCAAAGGTTTTCCGACAGTTGCTGTATTATCAAAGAAATTTTTCAGTTTAGTAACTAACTGGTTGTGGCTACGAATTTTCTGAATCAATGCGTTTTCATAATACCATGCCACACCACAAAATTATTTCAAAAGCAATAAATTGCATAATTAGATACTTCGTAACCAAGATATTGCATTTCTGAAACTTTTACGTTCGTTTTTTTTCTTTTATTGCTCAGTTGACAAGTCAGTGCAAAAGTGAAATACCCAACTGCCCATCAAACCTATCGAACCATGGAGGAAAACGTTGAAGAACTGGAGTATCAGTATTCCCCAAGCAGATGGTCCAAAAGGTTTGGTCCTGACGAAATTATTAATCGTCACCTCGAATTTGCCACAAAAGGTAAGTTTGAATTTTCTTTACTTTTCCTTAAAAGAACTGAGAAATACGATAATAAATACTGATAAGTTAAAAAACAGTTCATTGTTAATTCCACAATAAATATTTTGCCACATGGTGGTTTTTTCAGGTGGAAAACGTTTTTGTTTTTAATAACAAATTAAAACCTCTTCTATTCAAAGTTAATAAATAATGTGTTAGGATTTTTATTTGAAACTAAATTCAACTAAAATCTGTTAGGTACCGTTATAAATTAATAGATAATCTACTGTTTAAACTTTTTCGATTTAATTAGATGTCCAAGTCACTACACCATAAGAATTTAATAAATTGGTTGATAGGTTCTAGAAAAATAATGGCTGTAAAGTCGAGCAGTTCCATTGATGAATAAAATTCTTAAGCATCACAACACAACACAAAGATCCAAAACTAGAATTTTTATTTGCTATAAATTTTAATTCGAATTTATTACCAAGTATTTATTTGCACATTTTGTATTCATTATGAACGGAAGTTTTTGAAAAAGATATTTGTTAATTTCAGAATGAGGCCTAAGTGCGTTTTTCTTGTTTTGCGTCTGATCTCATTTTAAATAAAGTTCATTCTTGCAACTTGACTAAAATATGTTTAAACCAGTAAATACAAAATTTTACTTCATTAATAAACAATCAATTTAAATAGAAGTAATAAAAATCTAGTTTCTTCATTATTTGTAGAAAGTGAGGATAATAAAAAGAAAATTCAGTGCGAATTAAACGTGTCCTATGGCAATTCCTCGGGGGAAAAATATGACATCTTCGGGACAGATTTACCTAACGGTGGGTGTATGATCTCATTCATCAATTGGTCCCTAAAAAATAATGTAAATTCAATTTTTAGAGGCTCCTATATTAATTTATATACACGGAGGATTCTGGCAAGAACTCAGCAGAGATATTTCAAGTTACATTGTGAAACCATTTTACAAAAATGGGGTTAAAGTAATTATTTTGGGATATAATTTATGTCCCAACGTAACTCTACCAGAATTGGTTGGAGAAATCAGAAGGGGATTCGATAAATGTCTGGAGTATGCAGCAACCAATTACTCTGCGTAAGTTTTCCTGAAGACGATTTTTTCCTCATTCATTTTATTTTTGCTTTACAGTTTTAATTTTCTGTTGAATGTTTTTCCTATCGATTTGCTAATGTTCATTTAATCTGTAAAAAAAGCTATAAGTACCTATGCAATATCAGTTATTATTTTTGTTTTGTATTTTTGAAGTCAAAACAATTGTAGAAGCATTAAAATTTTTTTCATTTATCAATTCCTTCCCGCTTGAGTGGCAATCTCCATTTGTTGTCTTTTTCCTTAATGATAATGATTTAATTTTATATTTTTGACTTTTTGGTCATTAATGTCTCATGTTAATTGTTGTAGGGGTGTTTTTCTTGGGGGTCATTCCGCCGGAGCCCACCTAGTAACTAGTTTATTCATAAACATTTCCGAACACATTAGCCGGCACGAGCGTATGGTGAGAACAGTCTTCCTGTTCAGCGGAGTCTACAATTTAGTACCATTAGTTGGTACATACATTAACACGCCACTGAAATTGAACATTGAAGCAGCAATGAAGTTAAGCCCTTTGCAACACGGAATTATCTGGGGTGGCAATGTTAAATTCTATGTTCTGGTTGGGGAATATGAAAGCCCCGAGTTCCATAAGCAGAGTAAATTGTACTATGAAATGATAAAAAAATTGGAGTATCAAACGACCCTAATGGTTGTCGACGGGGTTGATCATTTTGATATTGTGGAACGGCTAAGTGAAGAGACGTTCTCAGTCACCACTTTGATGCTGAAGGAAATGAGAAGTAAGTGTTGTTATTTTTTAATTATGGTGAATACGCCAGGAAATATAGTATTTTCATTAAATTATCATCATTATAGGCAAGTATTGTAAAAATTATCATCTTAAGAACAATTACAACTTAAGGCTCTTTTAAATCAAATAATAATTAAATATTATGTAAATATATGGTAGTTAATTATCACATAGTAATTAATGAAAATACTTCTTGCGCCTTCTCTAAAAATTCTTTTTTACATATTTCCTTTATTCCTATATTTTTCTAACTCATTTCAACCTCATACTACCTCTGCAAATATCAAATCAACATTTTACCACCCTCACTCCATACTTAACTGCTGTTTACCAACCTCAGCCCAAATCCTCTTATTCTCAGTATTCTTCTAATTTCAACTAAAATTTTATTTTACCACCATCAGCTCAAATCTCCTTTCTCCCAATATTCTACTAATTTTAATTAGTATCAGCATTAGTACCCTCAGCCTAACCTGTTAATCCCAATTTATATTAATTACGTACTATTTTAATTCCAAATCCTGCCCTTTTACAACCTCTTCTCACTCTTAGAGCTCACAAATATGGAGCAAAACGTTGGAAATTTGTAAATTATAGATCAATTCAGATGAAAAGTTCAAATTCTTATAACAACTGTATTAATGAGATAGCCAATGAAAATAAAAAAAATAATTTGTATTTTTAGTGCCAACTGGTGAGGATAAGAGAATCCAACAGACTCCTGGTCTATTGAAATAGTTTGGGGATAGATTAGAGGTAAGAATCATTTTATATTTAATTATTTGGTCTGTAGATTTTTTTGCATTTAACTCTCAAAAAAGGATTTTGAATTCACTCATGTTTCTTTCCATCATTTTTACGAAAATTGTCGTAATTTAATACATAATTTCATAATTCGTTGTTTGTGCTTTGTCAAAATTTGTTTTTATTTATTTAGTAGGTAATACGACAGTATTAATATTTGTTTTGTTTTCTACAGTAGGTAATTCTTGCTACTTTCACGTTTTCGTCTTTATTTTTAATAGTCTTGCTACACCCACAATTTTTCCCATAATTTTCAGAAAAAATATCCTTATCATTTAATATACCTAATAATAATTATATGGTTTCTTACTTCGTATTTTTGTAATTATCAAAATTTGTAGTTTTCTTTATCTACGAATGTCAAAACATAAACAATTTATTTATACTTTTACCTAAAAGTAAATATTACTACATTCTCGTTTTCTTTGTCATCATTTTTACCAAAATGTTTCGCTGTAGGTTAACTGTTTAAAATTCAAATCTTAATTTATTTATAAGTATTGCAATATTTATGTACGCTTTCATCTAAATACTTACCTACTTTTTAAAAAAACTGAACAAAACCAATCAATTTAATAACATATTAAAGTAATAATCTTAATTCGTGTTCTTTGTCTTTAACAAAATTCATATTTCTCTTTATTTAGTCATATCACAATATTAAGAGATGTTTGAATGCACTTTTTAAAAGATTCTCTCTGCACTCAAATTATCTTTTGCATCGTTTTCACAAAAATTGTTCTGTTATTTTAATAGTTATAGTTAGAAATTAATTTAAATTATTTCGGTTTTTTGTCTTCGCCAAAAATTACATTAAGAGATGATAGTGCAACGTTTTTGAAACATGTTTTAATTAAATTAAAATTGTAAAAACATAACGAATACTGCTTCATCAAGATTTATATTTACAATTGTCGTATTCGTTGATTTTTTACAGCTTTTATTTAAAAATTATATTTGTTAATTATGGTGAATGCGCCAGGAAATATACTATTTTCATTAATTATCATCATTACAGGCAGGTATTGTAAAAATTATCATTTTAAGAACAATTACAACTTAAGGAACTTTTAAATCAAATAATAATTAATTATTATATAAAAAATAGTACGTTATTTAATGAAAATACTTCTGGTGCCTTGCGCCTTCACCAAAAACTGCATACTCATCATGGAGCTGAAGTTTTGTTATTTTTATATCTATTTATTATTTAAATTTTTGTCTTATTAATTAGAAGGAGGTTGAAATAAAACACACTTAATTTTTCTTAAAAATTTATTGTCGCGACTTACAAAACTGGTAATACAACGTCGTCGCGAAATCAAAAAAGATCAATATTATCAACAAGATAATGTATCATCAGTTGGCAATTAAAACTACAACAGATTATTATATTATTAACAAGTGTTTTGCATTAAATATACACAGACGTGATGGAAAGCTTACAAAAATATAATTTAAACGAAACAGTTTAAATAATTAACTACCTACTTATCAGCTACATCATTGGCATTAATTGATTTTTATTTTACAGGAATGATCCGTTAATTGCTTTTTATCAACGTCTCAATTGCGGGTGCTAGTTAAAGGATAACAAGGATAAGAAGACCAATCAAGGGAAAGGTTCCACTACCACAGAGCGGGTACATCTTCAAGTTTCAGACTCCAGGGGGTGAGACTCTAATTCCTGACCTTTTTTCTAACTTTGTGTAGCACAAGATTGGCGTTTTAATTGATTCCCTTTAAAAAATATTTTGTAAATTTGATTTTCAGTTTTTCTTCATTCTTCCAAAATAAAATTCCTACACTCCTTTTTTCAAAATTCAATTACACTTTTTTATAATATTCTCTAATATTCACTCTATATTTAATAAATTATATTTTTGTATCTTAAAGGTGGAAGGGGTTAAATAAAAATGCCCATTTCTAAATTTTCACTTTTAGTCGTTTATTATTAACATTTGTACATCGATTTAAAACAAATTTCCACAATATCTTTATTTTAAAATTTATTTTAATTTAATCTTAACAAAAACATTTTCGTAGAAAACATGGTTAATAGGATAAACAATAATATTAATTTTAACTATGAACGATCGCGGCCTGGAACTGGTAAATCAACTATTGGGGCTGAAAACAAAATAAAAAAATAATTTAAATAAAAAAATTCTCTGTGCTACACAGATTAGAAATCCCTATCCAATCAACCAACCAACCAAAAATCCCTTCTTTTAATAACAACAATTCCTTTAGGATCTTCCTTTTTGTAAATTACATAATCCAATCACGAAAATCAATTCACTTTACATATTATCATTTTGAACCTACTTTAATTCCTATCCATAGATGGCGCTGTGGAGACTGTTTGAAGCAGTTTGACAAACGAGATATTATGGACTAGTCGCAAGACACTATAGGGTTGGAGGTCGGGGACGGTGGGGGTCTACCTTGCAATCTGAAAGGCGCCGTAGGCGCCTTTCAGATTTAAGACACTCATCCTGAGCTATGTTGGTAGACCCCCACCGTCCCCGACCTCCAACCCTATAGTGTCTTGCGACTAGTCCATAATATCTCGATTGTCAAACTGCTTCAAACAATCTCCACAGCGCCATCTGTGAATAGGAATTAAAGTAGGTTCAAAATGAAAATTGTACTAAGTTACAAAAATGTTTTAATAGTCTCGAGTATATTTTATACTGTGTGTTCAAAGATGTCCTATAATTTACATTAATATTATGTACAAAATTATTTTACCTTAGATACTTAAATTATATTATTAAGTATATTATATGTTGTTATTATTGATGTACATAAACATTTAGTTAATAAAATAACAATTAAAAATATGACTTTTTCTTTCCGTTCCCCTATTGACAAAATAATTAATATCTGGAATGAATTTTGATAATTGAAAATTATTATTATTAAGTACAAAAGGGGTTATAAAATTACCCCTATAAGAAAATGTACCTACATTTTTTATTAAATATGAAAAAGGTAAAAGTTACAACACCTGTAATATTGATGCTAAGAAGAGAAAAAAAAGCCCAAAAGAAGGAGAAAATAATTACCCTTAAAATATTATTGTACAAATTTCAAAAAATAAAAATATAAAGCGGCAATTAAATCTTGAAATTGTAGATGTTTCAGAATCTGTAAATTTTATTTTAAGTCCAAACAATAATCACCCCCAAAAATTTCTTTCCTATCGTCTGTAGACAAAATTATTAAAATCTAATAGTTGAATTTTAAGCTGTTAATATCATGGCATTCATAAATTAGACAATTAAAATTGATAAACATTCAAGCATAAAATAAGGGGTTGAATAATCACCCCCAATAAGTTTGACTATGTAGATTTTGTTCCTAGCATCTACAGACAAAATATTGAAGATTTGGTATATGAACCTTAAAAAATGAAGGTGCTACAGCACTCTAAACTTTGACAATTACAAATGACAAAATTTCAAGTTCAAAATGAGGGTTGAAAAATTATTCCCAACAAATTTGACTATATAGATTTTGTTCCTAGCATCTACAGACAAAATTTTGAAGATTTGGTATATGAATCTTAAAAAATGAAGGTGCTACAGCACTCTAAACTTTGACAATTAAAAACGACAAAATTTCAAGTTCAAAATGAGGGTTGAAAAATTATTCCCAACAAATTTGACTATATAGATTTTGTTCCTAGCATCTACAGACAAAATTTTGAAGATTTGGTATATGAATAAAAAAAATGAAGGTGCTACAGTACTCTAAACTCTGACAATTAAAAATGACAAAATTTCAAGTTCAAAATGAGGGTTGAAAAATTATCCCCAACTAATTCGACTATGTAGATTTTGTTCCTAGCATCTACAGACAAAATTTTGAAGATTTGGTATATGAATAAAAAAAAATGAAGGTGCTGTAGCACTCTAAACTTTGACAATTAAAAATGACAAAATTTCAAGTTCAAAGTGAGGGTTGAAAAATTATTCCCAACAAATTTGACTATATAGATTTTGTTCCTAGCATCTACAGACAAAATTTTGAAGATTTGGTACATGGATCTTCAAAATTGAAGGTGCTACAGCACTGTAAACTTTGACAATTAAAAATGACAAAATTTCAAGTTCAAAATGAGGGTTGAAAAATTATTCCCAACAAATTTGACTATACAGATTTTGTTCCTAGCATCTACAGACAAAATTTTGAAGATTTGGTAAATGAATCTTAAAAAATGAAGGTGCTACAGCACTCTAAACTTTGACAATTAAAAATGACAAAATTTCAAGTTCAAAATGAGGGTTGAAAAATAATCCCCAACAAATTTGACTATGTAGATTTTGTTCCTAGCATCTACAGACAAAATATTGACGATTTGGTATATGAACCTTAAAAAATGAAGGTGCTACAGCACTCTAAACTTTGACAATTAAAAATGACAAAATTTGAAGTTCAAAATGAGGGTTGAAAAATTATTCCCAACAAATTTAACTATATAGATTTTGTTCCTAGCATCTACAGACAAAATTTTGAAGATTTGGTATATGAACCTTAAAAAATGAAGGTGCTACAGCACTCTAAACTTTGACAATTACAAATGACAAAATTTCAAGTTCAAAATGAGGGTTGAAAAATTATTCCCAACAAATTTGACTATATAGATTTTGTTCCTAGCATCTACAGACAAAATTTTGAAGATTTGGTACATGGATCTTCAAAACTGAAGGTGCTACAGCACTGTAAACTTTGACAATTAAAAATGACAAAATTTCAAGTTCAAAATGAGGGTTGAAAAATTATCGCCTACAAATTCGACTATGTAGATTTTGTTCCTAGCATCTACAGACAAAATTTTGAAGATTTGGTAAATGAATCTTCAAAATTGAAGGTGCTACAGCACTCTAAACTTTGACAATTAAAAATTACAAAATTTCAAGTTCAAAATGAGGGTTGAAAAATTATTCCCAACAAATTTGACTATACAGATTTTGTGTCTAGCATCTACAGACAAAATTTTGAAGATTTGGTATATGAATAAAAAAAAAATGAAGGTGCTACAGTACTCTAAACTCTGACAATTAAAAATGACAAAATTTCAAGTTCAAAATGAGGGTTGAAAAATTATTCCCAATAAACTTGACTATATAGATTTTGCTCCTGGCATCTACAGACAAAATTTTGAAGATTTGGTATATGAATCATAAAAAATGAAGGTGCTACAGCACTCTAAACTTTGACAATTAAAAATGACAAAATTTGAAGTTCAAAATGAGGGTTGAAAAATTATTCCCAACAAATTTGACTATATTGATTTTGTTCCTAGCATCTACAGACAAAATTTTGAAGATTTGGTATATGAATAAAAAAAAATGAAGGTGCTACAGTACTCTAAACTCTGACAATTAAAGATGACAAAATTTCAAGTTCAAAATGAGGGTTGAAAAATTATTCCTAACAAATTAGACTATATAGATTTTGTTCCTAACATCTACAGACAAAATTTTGAAGATTTGGTATATGAATCTTAAAAAATGAAGGTGCTACAGCACTCTAAACTTTGACAATTAAAAATGACAAAATTTCAAGTTCAAAATGAGGGTTGAAAAATTATTCCCAACAAATTTGACTATGTAGATTTTGTTCCTAGCATCTACAGACAAAATTTTGAAGATTTGGTATATGAATCTTAAAAAATGAAGGTGCTACAGCACTCTAAACTTTGACAATTAAAAATGACAAAATTTCAAGTTCAAAATGAGGGTTGAAAAATTATTCCCAACAAATTTGACTATATAGATTTTGTTCCTAGCATCTACAGACAAAATTTTGAAGATTTGGTAAATGAATCTTCAAAATTGAAGGTGCTACAGCACTCTAAACTTTGACAATTAAAAATTGCAAAATTTCAAGTTCAAAATGAGGGTTGAAAAATTATTCCCAACAAATTTGACTATACAGATTTTGTGTCTAGCATCTACAGACAAAATTTTGAAGATTTGGTATATGAATCTTAAAAAATGAAGGTGCTACAGCACTCTAAACTTTGACAATTAAAAATGACAAAATTTGAAGTTCAAAATGAGGGTTGAAAAATTATTCCCAACAAATTTAACTATATAGATTTTGTTCCTAGCATCTACAGACAAAATTTTGAAGATTTGGTATATGAACCTTAAAAAATGAAGGTGCTACAGCACTCTAAACTTTGACAATTACAAATGACAAAATTTCAAGTTCAAAATGAGGGTTGAAAAATTATTCCCAACAAATTTGACTATATAGATTTTGTTCCTAGCATCTACAGACAAAATTTTGAAGATTTGGTATATGAATCTTAAAAAATGAAGGTGCTACAGCACTCTAAACTTTGACAATTAAAAATGACAAAATTTCAAGTTCAAAATGAGGGTTGAAAAATTATTCCCAACAAATTTGACTATATAGATTTTGTTCCTAGCATCTACAGACAAAATTTTGAAGATTTGGTATATGAATCTTAAAAAATGAAGGTGCTACAGCACTCTAAACTTTGACATTTAAAAATGACAAAATTGTTTTTAAATTAAAAAAAGTGCAAAAAATTAATGGTGCATCCCGCTCTGTTACATTTTACACCCAGAGTGATTCGAAGAGTCTCCGGAGACATGGAGATGTTTATTTATGAAAAGGGATTTTGAAAAGGAAGTAGAAAGGATTTTGAAGAGGGAGTGCAAAAGGAGTTTGAAAAGGAAGTGAGGTGGAAAAGGAAGTGTAGAGGAAAATATAAGGAGAAGGGTGAAGTTTCGGGATATTATACAGGGTTGAAGAAAAGGGATGTTAAAAGAAAATTTGAGAGTTGATATTGAAGGAAAAGGATGTAAAACGGGGTTAAGTTTATGAATTAAGGAAGGGTTGAGAATTGGTGTTTAATATTTTGGAAATGTAGGAGAGAAAGGCTTAAGTTTGAGGAAGAAGACAGGATTGAGGAAAAGGCATGTTCATTGAAAATATTAAAGATTACTTGAGATAATATAGAAGGAAGAGGGTGGAATAGAAGATTAAATTAAGGAGTTTGAGAAGGTTCAAAATTGGTGTTCAGTATTTTTGGAATCAATGGGAATAGAGAAAAATCAGTTATTGTTTTGGGATTGGGACTTTTATTAAGAGTAGAACAAATGGAAGGTTTAAAAGATCTGTAAGTTAAAGATATGTTGTAAAATGTATCAGTAGTATCTAAATATTGATTTTCTTCATTTTGTAATTGTATATTACATTCCTGTAATTATTTAATTATAAATAAACTCTATAAAGATTATATGTTTTATTATGCTAACAGAATAATATACTTAAGTAATTTTGAAAAGCATGCACTGTGAAGAATCATTTACAAAATAATTATATATCCTGAAATAAAATGAAATAGAAATTGAAAATATTTTTTACATCACAATGATAATTTTGGTGAAGGCGCCAGGGGGCTTCCTATTTTAATTATTTTTAAGACTGCATTTATAATCTATGTTTGTATAAAACAAATAATTAAATATTATGCAAATATCGTTAATTATTACATAGTAATTAATGAAAATACTGTTTATGTCTTGTGCCTTCTTTATAGAACTATTGCAATGGCTAATATATAAAGAATTAAAACTGCAAAAAAACGAAGTAAACCAACATTCACATTACCAATAATTTAGAACAATCGCTAAATTAGCAATGATTAAACTTTGGAACGAATAGTAAAAGAAAAGGTTATGGAAGATTTAGGGAGTTTGAAGAGAATTAAATTGAAAGGAAAAAGCAATGGGATGATTTAGAAATCAAAAGAAAGTTTTATATGATTAAGGGATAAGACCAAAGTTTGGATAAACTAAGAAGAGAAAAATAAATGAATGAAAAATTTAAAATAGAAATTCAAGCATCTGGGAAGGTTAATAAAAAAAAAGATAAAGGTCAAAAGGAAGATTTGAATGATTAAGGATAATGTTCAGTGAGGGATTAACATAGTTTCTGGGGTGGTTTGTGAAGATGAAATTAAAAGTGAATGGTAATGGGAATGGATATAGAAATAAAAAGAATGTTTGGGATGATCAAGACATATGAATACGGTTTGCAAACTGGGGGTATATATATAATTAAGTAGTTGTTGGAAAAGTAGTAGTACTGAAAAGGTTGGAAAATGATTAATAAAAAAATAAATACAATTAATGGTAATTGTTGGCAATCACCCTAATCCAACAATTGCCATTAAATGATAAGGTTCCATGTCTCCGGGCCCAAAAAATTACTCTGAGTGTAAATAGGTAAAAAGGGAACCTAGAAAGGAATTGGGAATAAAAAACAATTAAAAAATACATGTACATAAAAGTAACTAACTTGAAAATCAGTTGAAAATTTAAGGAAGTGAAAAGTAACAGTTATTATTGCTGCATTTGTAAATTTTGGAAAATGTGAAATATACAAGTAATTACATCGAAAGCCATTTTTAGATATTGCTTTTAGCAGACAAGATAACTGTTGGTGAGTGAAACATTTTGCAGTTGTTGGTCCTAAAATTTTGACTAACTGTAAGAATGTATTTAAGTTGTTCAAAAGACCCAAAATACCCTGTGCTGTTCTCAAATGCGATATTTATACTTTATATTTTAGTTAACATTTTTGTGGGTTCTGATACAACATGACAATAATTAAGGAAAGGAAATGAGCAGACACGAAACTACCGGAGGAAAGTAGGATCTTTCAACTAATTTTTTTTTCTTAAATTCTAAGTAACATCACATACGGCAGTAGCCAATATCACTAACAAAAATTCACGAACAACACAGTTGTAACTTTCAGAGCATCGCCAAAAATGGATAATTGATACTACTGTTGACTTAAAATTAATGAGCAAATAATTAAATAATCTAATTTAAATATAAGAAATTGAATGAGTGTCCATGAGTTAAAAAGGATCAAATTTTAAAAAGTTAGAATAGTTCAATTTTGATGGACCAGTCGGTCACCTTTTCTAAAAATTAATTTTTGACATTGCTCTGAACAATTATAATTATTGCTGTAGCCGATATATGATCAGAAAGGAACCTCAAAACTTTAACTTACATGCATACTGGCTACAGCAAGGTTGTCTTATCTCAGGAGACGTCCCTCTGTTGGTAACGTATTTTTCGGTTCACTCCAAAAGTGAACCAAGTCCCCACTTTCCGGCTCAAGGAATAAGCGTTATTGGAATTTTGTGCGGAAATTTGAAGTGCAGAGCCAAGATAGGCCGAATTCTTGCCACCTAAAAATTGTCACAAAGAATAATTTAAAGAAATTGTCGGAAATAATAATTAGAGAATAAAGCACATGGCGAGAGAGGAAGTATAAAATTTGGGCGACAAGAGACAAAAGAGTAAAAATTAATAAAAATTGCAGATCAAAATCCAAATCAATTCACAACATATAACAAGAGAAGGAATTAAAAGAATAAAAGAACGAACGGGAAGAAAAAGGACGGAGAATGTGGGATGGCGGGAATGAAAGAAGAAGGAAGGAAGGAAGAAAGAAAAAAAGAAAAGAGGAAAAGAAGGAAGGATGGATGGATGCAAGGAAGGAAGGAGGGAAGAAAGAGAGGAAGGATGGAAAGAAGGGTGGGAGCAAGGAAGAGTGATGGTGAGAATAAGATGTAATGAAATGGTAAGAGAAAGGAAAAGGTACAAGAATCAAGATATATGGGGTGTAAAGGATGAAACAAAATGTAGGATAGCTGAATGAAAAGAAGAATAAATAAGGCATGCAAGAAGAATCAGAAACAAAGATTTAGAAATGATGTTAAATAAATATTAAATACTATATTACCATCCATCTGTTTTTTTGGCAAAATAATGAATATTGAATTTTGGATTTAAACGAGATGTAAATAGCGATGAAAGTTAACCAATTAGGACACATAAATTATACAGAATAAGCGTAAATTAAAATACTGCTTAAGTAAAAAGATTTTGGTGGATTAGGAAAACAAATTAAAGAGAGAAAATCAATTGTAAATAAATTCCACTAAAAATAGAATCGTTGACATACCTCTTGGTTTCCTCGGAGGCCTTCGTTGAGATCGTGCAGCTGCCTTGGCGAGTTGTTTGGCTGTCGAATGGAATTCGAGCCCATCAGACTTGTCCTGTGCAACAAATCTACGTTCTTTAGCAAAAGCTTTTAACCACTGCTGCTTTTCGACCGCAGAACGACAACAAAACATCAACCACTTGTCGCGGATGCAGCTGTGAATTCTGATGCTATGTCTAACGGTCACGCCAATCTGCACGTCTAAAGTTTTCAAAATAAGTAGATAGTAATTTTCGATTTCCCCAGAAAGCTTTATTTTGCTTACCTTTGCCATCCGGAACGTCGATTACTTCACTGGTGTCTAAATCGATACGCCCTTTGTAGACAAAGGTGTTTCTCTTCAAAATATCCTGCATAAAAAATTAAATTGTAATTTAAATTTTAACTGAAGGAATGAGTAGCATTAATACCTTTTTGCAGTACACCAGTTGATGGTCAAAGAGGAACAAAGTGATGTTGCTGGTCCACATTCCTGTGGTGACTCTAACAACTTCGCCCTGGTGGATTAATCGTGAGCTGCTTTCTATCAAGTCTTCACCCTATATGTAAAAATCGAGATCACATATGTCTTTATTTTTTCATTTATTTATTTTTAATTTACCTCCCATCCTTCGACTCTCTGCTGCCACGCTGCAATCTTTTCCAAACTCTCCATTCTTCTCTTCCTTTCGTTTATCAGTACTGCAACGCTTCTCATGGTGTCAAGTGCTTCACTTATGTCGCTATAATCCGGATGGTCTCCTCTAGTGTATTTCAATAATTCGGCAAGCTGCAAAGGATATTTGCAAATCCTTTGAACGGGAGTGAGCAGATATCCGTTCAAAGGAATTTCTATCAGTCCTCGCATAAGTCTACAAGCTTCGAAAAATTTGCTGTAACTATTAAATTGGCACAGTTCTTGCAAAGTGGCGGACGCTAGAGGGTGGCTGTTGCAGTAATCCGAGTACATTTCGAAACCTGCTTTGTGCTTAATAAAACATTTTCCGACGCAGCTCTTGTAAGGATTCTCCCAGTCTATACACGATTCCAAGTCTTTGAGGAATGCCGTTTGAAACTTGAGAATCTCTTCTAGATTACTGAAAATGGTGTCTATCTGATCTTTGGTGAACATGTCTTTGCGTTTACGACATTCCGCGATGTAGCCTTCGACAACGTCCTGAAGGACCTTTACGAAATCGCGTTCCGTATGCACTAACTCGCGAACGACACTAGTCCTAACTTGATCGTTGGATAACAGGGACACACTAGTCCTACGCTTAACACTAGACGGTACAGATCGACCAGAAACCATTGCTGCAAGACAATCTTCGACGGTATCTTCCTGGCTTACACGAAGACGAACAAATGCTGCAGGAAACCATCCTAGAAGATATGGGAAGAAGACTAAATATTAAAAAGTAATATACTAAGATTCTTTAATAACTTTTTTAAAAGTGAGTTAATAATTTAATTATTTGGATTGGATGGTATTGATTTTTACGGTCAGTAAATTCCGTGGGCAGATATGCCATTAAATATTTAAAAAGTATGAAGTATTCAAGAAGAAGTAGATAAAGTGTTAAATTAGCAATAGCACGTTTAAAAAATGTGTTTCCATTAAAACTTACCTTCTTTTCCGTTGGCGCTGCCCCACCACCAGTCTCTATTAACCGTTTCAAGAACTTCGATAACATCTCCAGCCCTAAATGCTAGTTCTTCGGATTCAATGGCGACGTGATCGAACACAGCCTCGGCCAAAATAACGACATTCTCATCCATCGCTAATTCTAAAGACTTTTTACGTTCGTGGAGAGAATTTAAAGAAGATTCTGAATCCGATAACATCTCGTCCTCAGACGTTCCTAATCTGCAATCTTGTTCATCTTCACTAAATACGCCAGCTCCAGCCAACCTTAATCCTGTCGGAAAAATAAATTACACACGTACTTGGCAATGATTTTTCGTTTAAAGTCTGAATAAAACGGACGAACCTGCAGTCTTTGTTCTCATAAGTGGAGATAATTTGTCGATATCTATAGGTTGACTAAGAGATCGTCTGAGTTGGCTTCGATGATGGTAACTTCGTAATTGCACACCGTCCGGGGCGTCGGGGGGTTTCTTAGAGGGACTCATTCTCAACGGCCTTTTTCTAAGTGGATTAGGAGAAGACATTAGACGACGATACGATGACCTAGGATCCCACTGAAATAACCTTTGACCTCCTAGATCTGAATGCGCCCTTCTTACATGCCGGTGTCTATGAGCTCTGGATTGAAGTTCAG
This sequence comes from Agrilus mali, assembly GCA_029378335.1. Lineage (NCBI taxonomy): Eukaryota > Metazoa > Arthropoda > Insecta > Coleoptera > Buprestidae > Agrilus > Agrilus mali. The sequence goes on along the minus strand of CM055663.1, from coordinate 6,784,559 downwards.
CCTGAAACCAAAGAAATACTTTCACTGTTATTTTCCATTAATTTATGGCGTTATTAATATGTTGAATTTAATAAAATAAAAATGTTCAATAAAAGACTCTAACTTTTCAGTCGGTATGAATCTCTGAACTGAAATAGACCATGATGCAGACCACAAAATCTACAAAATTTTTGGTTACTTTCAGAGAGTTATTTATTTTTTTAAAGCCAAAATTAGCATTTACGCTGAAGGAGACTCAGGGCTAACTGCAGCCTCTGCATCTTCAATGGGAACACCACCTACACGATATCCGTAATAAGCAACTTCTTGATATGTTTCTGCTTTGTACAGTTTGCAATCAATGCTTAATGCATTCTGAGCTTAGATTATCTCTATTATTATACCTAATAGTATGAAACTTAATATAAATTCCAATAATTAGCGCAACGGTTCGAAGATCGTTTTTCAACGTAAAAACGTAATTTAACTACCTATGCTGATAAACCTTAAGTAGAGAAAGTACAACTTAATGATTTTTAACATTAAACAAACAGCTCCAGGCATCAAGGTACAATTTCAAACCCATGCAATAGGAAGCTAAGCAATGCCAAGTGGCGACGTATTTTATTCTCTGTTGGAGGGCAATATCATGTAACACGTTAAAACTTAATATAAGACAAAACCATCACTAGTAATTGTCAGTCGTATGAGTTTTTATCATTTCAAGGTTGTTTACAACACTCATATCTACTACCATTAAATTCCTTAATTCGGTGTCAAGTTTTTCAGTTCTATTTACGCTATAAATAGCACTATTTCTGTTCTCTTGTTTACGACGATTTAATGAACTAAAACAGTACATAACGTGCAATTTTATTGCATTTTTTACGAACAGATTATTGTTTGCTACCGTTTAGCGCAAATTGAAGCACTTATTCTCTACCTAAAATGCGATTTCTACTAATTTATTTTTGTCAATCTGCGTTACCTTTTATTTTTGGGATTTTAGTCGTATGAATTATTTTGCCAACGTTCCACGAATCTGCCTTGAAAGTGAAAACCGCAGACCTTACGAAACATTGGCACAAAATAAAACATACATACATAATATCTGTAATTGGTTGTTCTGAAAACTTCTTTGACCTGACCGAACACTTCTTTTTTTCTGTTACATTTTAACCTGGAAAATTTTGTAAAGAAATAGTCTCCGTCCATCAGAAAATTTTTAGAGTTTTGTGGGAGTACCTATTCACTAATCAGAGAGCAAACTATTTCCCAAAAAAAAAAAGTACTGACAATAATATAATCAATAGGTAAAGTTCTCAAAAAAATCGTTGTTAAAAAGTGTGAAGTACTCCAGAGAAAATCTACGTCCCGTCCTATCTAGAAGAATTAGAAAAAAATAAAAACGTATTCTACCATTCAATTTCAAACGATTAAATAGAAACTCTCATAAAAAATCATTCTTTAGGCTTTTGTTACCATTTATACAAATTACAATAATTTTTTTCTTGATTTACAACTCTTTTTGAAAAAGGAAAAATAAAATTACAATTTTATAATCGCAATTTGAAAACAATTACAAATACATAGAAATAAATGTTGTATATAGGACATTTAATATTAAAACAGCCAAGCCTATCCAATATTCAGAAATAAGTTAAATAATGGCACCTACCTACTTCTAGAGATGTATAGATACAACAAAATAGGGGATTCAACGAAACAAAAAATACATATTCTTGACCATTTCTCACCACTCACCATTTCTTTTATAATTCTGGTACAAACAAGTTAATTTTAGTACAATAGACTCCAAAATGCTTCTTTATCGTTAAACAATTGATACCGCACTGTTTATCAACCTTATTACCTAAACAACCAAAACTAACACACTAGTTCATAATAAAGTAAATTTATATACCGACATGTACTGTAATAAGAATAATAATTGTATTGAACTTCTTCGGTGGTGTTCGAGACAATTATATTTAAAGACTTCGATATTGAAGCTTTATCTCTTTACATAAATAGAATTTAAGGCTGATAATAGAATATTACTACATACACATGAAGTAGTCAAATGTAAAGTGTAAATATTTCAATATTCTAGACTATTAAACAGCTAAAAATATTTTTGGTGTTTAATTAACAATGTACCTACCTACCCTTAAAAAAATATATACACCATGCAATAATTGTGGCCATAAATTTACAAAAATTAATCGAAATTCAATGAAAGTAGAAAAATCAATATAATACAAATTTTATTGCAGAAATGAATAGAAGGGGTGTTCCTGGGTAGTTTTTTGATTCCATGGTTGGTTTTTCCGCCAGAGGGTGTTAATCAGTTTGATTGTAGCTATCGTGACCAATTCTCAAATAATCTTAATGATTGAAAAATCAATTCCTACATATATAAAGTTTATTATGCTTAAAAAATACACAGAATTTTTCCAGCAGGACTTGAAAAAAAGTTGTGACTAAAAACAGATAAAAACAGTATGGAGTATCAAAAAATATGATACCATGCTTCAATTATTAGTCATGAATTAATCTTAAAAGAATAATTAAAGTTAAGAAAACTTAGTCAACTTTTACGTCTCCGGAAAGAAAAAAAAGCATTGAATTCAAAAAGCTCCCATGAGTATCCTTCTTATTCATTTTTGCAACAGTCTAGGGGAGTATTTTTTTGTGAGAACTGAATTGAATAACATTTAATAATTTTTTTTATTTTTACCCTGTAGAGTAACAGAAAAGGAATGCACATAAAGTGACCCTTGTAGAGGGTGCAGTATACCATATACTTCATATTAAATTACCAGTGCTTTTAATGTGATACTGTCCTTACAGAATAAATGCAATTTGTCAATAATTTTGGAGCAGATAAGTACAGTTTTATAATTTTCGAATAATATCATAATCAATATGACACAGTTTTCCCTAAACATTGCCTATAGTGAAACAAATTCCTCGAACAATAATAATTTTTTGTGAAAATGATTCGAAATATGATTTACTTATTCCATAATTAATAACTAGGTATTATGTATATATAAAAAAAGTCGTATACAGATTTTGCTGTTTTTTTTTGCCAAAAACACACATTTTAAAAGTGAAAAATTATAAACGCAAGATTAAAGTTAACACATAATAATGTTTATGATACAAGAACTATTTTATTTTGTTTTTGACGGTTTACAGTTTCCTGATTTAGAACATTTCCTGCCTTTGTTTTAATTGCCAGATAAAAATATAAAACCTCAAACAATGAAGAATATACATACGCAGTAATAAAGATGATATTACTCAAAAAGTGCATGATACAATAATAAACTGGCACGTCATTACAGCATTTATTAAACAAATAAAATTGCGTTGGAAATATCACAGACTATTACTATATTTTTTACTGCCAATTTAACTCGGAAAAGGTCGTAAATAAATATTATTACTGCTTTACAGTTGCATCAGATAAAGTATTGTACCGTACCTAAGAAGCATCAAATTGCAATTTCACGATCTATAGAAACTGTGAGGCATAAACAATTACTTGAAAGACTGCAGGATTTCAAAATAATTTAAAATATCAGGGTATTATGATTATGGCGTAAATCCCACACGATTTGTTAACGAAAATGTTATTGAAGTTCCCATCACAACTAAAAATTACAGTTAAAATACATAAATATCGGGAGGTTTTAGACAATTATACACAAATAAAATTTGATCCGATCGATGAGAGTAACGTGATTTCTAATTATTAATAAAATTTTGTCTTTTGTCATAATACATATACATTACATACCATTCATTGTATGAATAAATTCACTCAACAATAAATTACTTGACGACTACCCTGAACGTAACCTTTAATGTTGTTTATTCGATACTTTATGGACTATACAATTTACCAAAATATCAAAGTTTATAAATAAAAGTTAAACAAACGTCAAAAATAGACATTAAATCTCAAGAAGGCTTGCGATACCTACAGGAGAAAGTGACTAAAGTTTGAATTGCCAGGAGAATTATAGAAATTTAAGTACTTAAAGAAAAATTTGAAGAATTTTGAAAGTTATGTACATTACTTAACGTAATATTAATCACAATCAATTTATTAAATATTCACAAAAGAAGTGACATTATATACATATTATATGTTCACACGCCTACATTAATTTAAAATTCTAGTGTACGTTACCGAAATTATTTTGGAAATGTATATCTAATATCTATCCCCTTGGGTTAATATATTTTTCACAATCTACCACCAATTTAAATTAAACGTTAGGACGTTTTGAGTTTTTACTAAACAGGTAAGCAAGAAAATTCTATTATATTAAGGGTAAAAAATTAAGCCTTTTGTATAGGTGGATATTAATATTTAGAACTAATGTAAAGACCATATATGTAAATTTGAAGTCTATTCATTACTTTTTTTATTCGAATAAAAAAAGTAACTACTAGTTTCAGTAACTACATTCAGTTACTAAAACTATTCATTACTTTTTTTATTCGAATACTTTTCAACTATCGAATAGTTCGAATAGTAGTGAACTATCGAATAGTTCGATAGTTTTTATTCGACAGTGCCCATCACTAGTATTTATATGCTTACACTATTGCAATAAAATAAAGGATATAATTAATCGATATTAGCGAAGCCATTAACATGCATTATTGTCTTTTGTAGACATCAATTCCACGTACATTATTATTTACAGACAGTTCTTCAATAAAAAACAGGGAATCATTAATTTAATTGTACTAAACTATTTCTTGTTAACTAAATGATAAAATACCTTCCTGAATTTGCCTATTTAAGATTTTAAAATAAAACGTTTTGTAAAAATTTCTCCTCTGAGCATGAAATCAATCTATATCCCCCAAACCCTCAACAACCTTTACCACCCCATTTAAAAAGTTAAAATCATACTCATATTTTTGCTTATGTTACACTATGTTTATATTTTATCATATTTTACCTACTGATATTTTTCATAATGAAAATTTTTGTTCTCCCCCAACAACTAATTTAGAATATTGATAGGCTACTAAAAGTATATAATATTCATAAAGTAATTTTTACATTATTAACAATTGAATGGTTTTGATAATCTAGACCATATTTTCATGAATATGTAAATAGAATGTATGCAACAAACGTTTATACGTAAAAACATAAAAAAGTTGGTGATTTATTAATATTTAAATTAATTTTCAACAAAGTTCTCAAAATTGTTGTACCTTAACTGGATGTAAAGTTCGTTTACAAAACCTAAATATAACTGAATAATTCAATAAATTTTTAAAGTATCTGCTGATAAACTTCCAAAATAAAATTATTAACGATCAAAAGAATAAACGAATAATAGAATTTATAATCCTAGTACCTACAATTATGTATTAAAACATATTAGCTTATGGAATTTTTTTCAAACAAAAATTAATTTAATTACTTATAGAACCATTACGAAGTGCCTAATTAGTACCTATGTAAGTATCTAAATTACGAAGCTATTAAACAAAAATTCACTAACTTAACGTAGGAATGACTCATCGCCTACACATTTTCGGTTAATCGTTTTACCTGCATACAAAATTCTTTAAAACCACTAGGTACCTATATACATCTATGTACAGACATATATTGTGTCTACATATATTATATACGTAAACGTTTCCACCTTATTTACATATATTAAAAAACGAAAACGCTGAAAAGTTATAGAAGGGTGAAAAAGGGTGATAAATCACTTACAGAATGAAACTCCAAACTCCTCAAGTTTCCCGGTCTAATAATGGATTCGGAAAATTTCGTTGTACACCGGCTACACTATCAGGCAAACACCTTTTTATCGCCTTCTTCACTATTTACCGTAAAAATAAGTAAATACGAACAATGAACTTTGGTTTGGTTGCAAAAATGTGCCCACATCAACAAAAACCACCTTACTTTATTATTATTATTCACCGGCCCCGCCAACGAACGACGCAAAACACGAACTAACTAAACGAAAGCAAGAACTTAACATTTTACTCATGAAAATTGGAGGGGCTTCTCGCAAACACAATCACAATACACACACATTCATGCAAGGATTGTGTGCAATTATCACGATCGTTAACGTGGGTGTTGTATACGTAAGTGTGTGATGTTTATTGTAATAAAGTGACCTGCAAGGTGACTGTCCATCTTTAATAATAATAAGCCCCGTATTAAGACATAAATAGTTTTTTATAAATATATTTATAAAATATTTTCTTTAAATGAAATGGAACACCCGTGGGCTACTAGGCTTTCTGAATAAAAAAGATTCATTCAAAAATTGTGTGGAATCCCTATAATAATTAATAAATTTTCAAAAATACTGCCTGCGGACAACAAAATAACGGAACTACCACCACCCCTTTGAGATACTATTAAAGTAAGGGAACATAAAATTCTAATTATTTAATGGCAAATTTTCAAAGAAAACAATTAATTATGCAGTTAATAAAAATTGTACTTTAAAATTTGAAGTTATATAATTTTACTGCGAAAAAATGCAAAAAACCCGCATTTTATCACCACCCTGAGCCACCCGTTAAACGCCGAGTTGCCGCCTTCCCAGCCCATGCACGAACTCTTCGTACATGAGAAGACCTGAGAAGTCGAGGGCTCGACGTTTAACAGATGACTAGAGTAATGGAAAATACGGGGGTAAATACAACGCCGGAGTTACAGTCGCCCGTTCGGTCTATTCCGCCATCATAAGCGCATCTGCTAAAGGTACCCTCACTCAACGCCTAGGTGGTCAACCTACAATCAACGCCCGCATTACCGCTTGACTAGACGATCGAGCCGGGCTTATATGTTACTCAAATGAAACCTTAAACGGTGAACAGCTTCGTACTTTTTTCATTATTTTGCGAAATATAAACTAAAAACTGACACAATATGCCTACAAATCGCTAGCTAACACTTTATTTGAACGATCTGTAGAGTGAATTTCTTGTAGTATAATAAGAAATCGCTAAAATATGTTAATAGATTGCGTATCGCATTCTTTGTGAAACATTTTGAATACCAAAAAAAGGGGGTTTAGAGTAACAAAAACTGGGTTACGTTTCACGAAAATATTTTATTAATCTCTACAAATTTGTTTCAACCCTTGCGGGTCATTGTCAAGAGCTACGAAGTTACTAAAGATGTAAATAGTGTACCAGACTTATATAAACGGATTACAGTAGGCAAGAAGAATTTTATGCAGGTAGGTAACGGTTATCTATTTGGAAAATCCAATAACAGCGGAGAATCCAATGTGAACATTTCAATTTGATTATTTACAATATTTTCATTATTATTAATGGCTTTCTTAATTTCCAGAGATTCAAGTAAACTCAATTTACGACCCTTTTGAGCAGAATGTACAAGTTCAATTGAATTAATATCTAAATTATGTTTGAAATCTAGACAATGTTGAGCTATTCCTGTATTATTCTTTTTATTCTGAATGGCAAGCACATGTTCTTTAAGACGAGTTTTTATGGCCCTACCTGTCTGTCCCAAATAAAAGGCTGTGCAATCTTTACAGTATAATTTGTACACGCCACTTTTATCTATTGAATTTGTTTTATTTTTGTTGTTAACTAACAGAGTTTTTAAATTAATTTTGTTGACTAAAATTGGTATAATATTTAATTTAATTAGATAGTGTTTAATTTTGTATCCGACTTCTTTTACATAGTTAATAAAAGCGTATTTCTTATTTTCAGGAATTAAATCAGGAAGGAGACCGTTGTAAAGTTTGATTTCAATGAGTTTTCGTTGTTTACTTTTTAACATTTTGTCAATTAGGTTGGGATTATACCCGTTATTAATGGAAATCTGTTTTATAATTTTTAATTCTTTTTCAAAATTGGTTTTAGAAAGGGGTAAACTTATTAACCTGTGTAATAAACTATTAAAAGCTGCCATTTTGATGTTAAAAGATTGATTTGAGTCAAAGGGAATTACCGTGTCAGTTGTCGTAGGTTTTCTATAAATTTCAAACATAATTTCTTTGTTATTTTTGTATAAAGTAAGATCCAAAAAGTTTATAGTTTATAGTTTTATAGAAAACCTACGACAACTGACACGGTAATTCCCTTTGACTCAAATCAATCTTTTAACATCAAAATGGCAGCTTTTAATAGTTTATTACACAGGTTAATAAGTTTACCCCTTTCTAAAACCAATTTTGAAAAAGAATTAAAAATTATAAAACAGATTTCCATTAATAACGGGTATAATCCCAACCTAATTGACAAAATGTTAAAAAGTAAACAACGAAAACTCATTGAAATCAAACTTTACAACGGTCTCCTTCCTGATTTAATTCCTGAAAATAAGAAATACGCTTTTATTAACTATGTAAAAGAAGTCGGATACAAAATTAAACACTATCTAATTAAATTAAATATTATACCAATTTTAGTCAACAAAATTAATTTAAAAACTCTGTTAGTTAACAACAAAAATAAAACAAATTCAATAGATAAAAGTGGCGTGTACAAATTATACTGTAAAGATTGCACAGCCTTTTATTTGGGACAGACAGGTAGGGCCATAAAAACTCGTCTTAAAGAACATGTGCTTGCCATTCAGAATAAAAAGAATAATACAGGAATAGCTCAACATTGTCTAGATTTCAAACATAATTTAGATATTAATTCAATTGAACTTGTACATTCTGCTCAAAAGGGTCGTAAATTGAGTTTACTTGAATCTCTGGAAATTAAGAAAGCCATTAATAATAATGAAAATATTGTAAATAATCAAATTGAAATGTTCACATTGGATTCTCCGCTGTTATTGGATTTTCCAAATAGATAACCGTTACCTACCTGCATAAAATTCTTCTTGCCTACTGTAATCCGTTTATATAAGTCTGGTACACTATTTACATCTTTAGTAACTTCGTAGCTCTTGACAATGACCCGCAAGGGTTGAAACAAATTTGTAGAGATTAATAAAATATTTTCGTGAAACGTAACCCAGTTTTTGTTACTCTAAACCCCCTTTTTTTGGTGCTAAAATATGTTTTTAATTATTATAAAAGAGACATTCAAAGCTGAAATATTCGGACAGAAAAGGACCTAAAATCGCTCTTTCGAAGCAATAAATAATGCCGGTGATTTCCTAATAACAAAGAAATAATCTTCAAAATGAATATAATAGGTAAACAGTTCCTACCTGACCTTCCTACGTTAACAACTACACAAACCACTGTTAGAAATAAACAGAGTACAATAAATATTTTAGTGAAACAATCCCATTGTTTTTGTTACTCAAATTTTTAATTAATAAATAGTTATCACCTAAACAAAAAAAACTAACCGTAGGTATAATATTATGGAATTCCAAAAAGATAACAAGTAGCTGACACAACACTTGCTTTAGTTTCGAGTAAATTTCATACAGTTATATTTTGGATATTATAATGTTAGTCGTATAATTTATACGAAATCAAGTTAATTTTCACCTACGTAATTTTTCCATGAAAAAAGTAAATACTGAAGAACAATACACAACATCGTAGTCGTAAATTTTAAAAGACTGGTGGGGCAATCGACGAGCCTGTTACGGAGAGTATCGGAACTTCATGTCAAAGTGACCTCCAATTTAAAAATAATAAAATTACAGTTCCTATACAATTAAATGAATACAATAACCAATTATTTATTTAAATTCTTGTATTTCTAAATTTTGAGAAAGGTCACTTTGGATTTCTGTCATTTAAGTATTATCTCATATAAGTATGTATGGAAATCGAGTCAAGTATTAACAATTACCTTCCTGCATCAACGTATGCATTTATTTTACGCTAGTATGTATGTAGGTATGTGTTAATGCAAATATTACAGACAGTGACAGTGAGAGATAAGGTCAAATGTGAACAAATAAATGCAATTACGTTACGAATTAAATGTTATGTTTATGGCATTCCAAACGAAATAAATGATGACATTACGTAACAGCATAAGCATAAAACGTCTAACCAAATATAGATTGATGAAGAAGACAGAGACAGGGAGATCTGCAGGGGTATGGGGAGGAATCGAGCAAAATATCATCAAATCTCAATCAAAGGAAGAGAGATCGGTAAAAATCCCACGTTAACTTTTTCATTCATAAAAATTTTATAATTTCCTTGCTATTTTTAAGTAAAACGTCATTATCTCAAAAGAAAAACTTAGTTAATTACATTTAAAGACTCAAAGTCATCGAAACAATGTATCAACCTCAATGGGCTGATTGGACATTCCAGAAGTCAACGATGAGTTTTCCTTTCATACGTTTCGTATCTTGATACCAAAAACATCTTTAGTGAATCTCTCTTTTTCTCTCTCTTCAATATAGCAGGATATGAAAGTTATGGTAGACAATTCATCGTTATTTTCGAAAATACTGGCAAAGATCAACTCAAAAATACCATACTACATAAACAAAATTAAAAGCCTTTTTCGTTTTTTAACATTGGTATGTCTTTTTCTTAAATCGGTATCTTAACCAGAACTTCTAAAGTATACTATACCTACTAGATGAATTTTTTGATTAAACAAAAGTTCACTGAACTTTGAGAAAAGATGAAGAGCTACTCTAAGTAATAAATTGAATGAATGGTAGCAATTACGTTCGTTACTTTTATTTTTCGACTTTGTTTCAGAAGTGCCCATCATCGTCTATTTGAAATAAAGGCAGCGCACTTCAGTTGGGCTGTTCTTGTTCAGGTTTTATTGTAGGCTGTAAAAAAATGCTTCCTAACTTAGTCACCTTTTCTCCAAACCGCTCTCGTTTGTTTCATTAAAGCCTAACAATCTTCAATGCATAATTCATGCCCGGTCATAAAGGTTAAGCACCATATCTCCATTTAATTAAAAGTAAAACTTTTTTAATTAACATAGTACGAACAAATTAATTATTTTCTTTGTCTTTTTATTTGGTGCTTCTTCCCTGAAGGGTGCAAGGTATGGTACTTCGCTTGAGAACTTCTAACTTTTTGCTCTTAAATATTGAAAATATAAAATTTTGAATAATTCATTACGGTCCAAAATTTACATTTCAATAATTTCCATGTAGGTATATTTGTAAATATTTTTCACTAAATAAGAAATATATAGTCAGGGAGGTGCATACTCCTAGGCCCCATCTAAATATTGAACAAAGTGGGATATATGATGGAAATCTCTTAGGAAGTCTTGAACCAAAAATAAATAAAGAATTTAACTCACTTGCTCAATTTTTATCCACTATTTTTACTAATTTGATATTAACTGATAATTCAATACAGAAATCAATGAGCAAATTAATTTTTAAACGTAAAGTTCAAAGGGTTCCATCAATTTAATTGACACTGATTGACTAACCCATCAAGAAAAAATGTCATCAATATTGTAAAATACTTCCGGTGGACCTAAGAAATTCAGACGTACTCGTAAAACTCAAAATCCGCATAAAGAAAAAATACGAGTTTAATCAAATGAAAACAATAAAAGAAATAAAATAAAATTTTATGAATTATTTTTATGCTTAATAAATCTTACACGTCTCTATTTTTCCTCTTCCAAGTTTGTCTACAAATATAATTTTTATATCTACCTAATACATTTTTGAACCATCAAGATTTCATCAAAGATGAAGTTTTCAATATTGAGGAAGGAAAAGGCAAAGCAGAGACTCTTTTCGTCATAAGAAATTCAAATGGGAAATTTAGCGTGCAGTTGCATTAAGTGTTGCAGTTTATCAAATAAGCAAGGATTTTGCTTTTTATAAAATAATTTTGGCTGTACATTTTTACCTTGAATGCAAAGAATTTTTTTTCAATAAAATAACTATCTAATTAAAAATCATTTAACATTTAACAGCCACTTAAAATTCTATGGTGACATTTTTCTCACATAAACATATATTTACAAAGATACCATAAATTCTACTTCAAATTGTAATTAAAACCCACAACTTGAGTAGGTAAACAATTTTACGTAATTTTGGGGTTTCTTATTCGCGTTTCTACATAAACTATTATTATCAGACACAAAAGCTATCAGCTGTCTGGGGATAACCGTATTCCAATTAATGTGGGAGCTTACTGTTTGAACTTAGTGTGTAATAGAAACCGCAATTTGGTTTGGGAACAAAACTTACGGGTGTATGTACCTACGGAGCTGCCAAAGTTCGTTCAATAAAACGAAGAAGAGCAGGAATTCGAGTATACGTACTTATACAATATGCCAAAATAATCTGCATACATAAACATAATCAACAGACGTAAGTACATCATTGCTTTCTCAAAATGATTTAAATCTTCTGTTGCTCAGAAAAGCTGGGATCAAAATATGGTAAAGGACGGTTCACAATATACAGTGTCGTGTCCGTACCCCGGACGATATTAGGCCTAAAATTTACTGAGCATTGACTAGTCGTATAGATCATTGCTTAGCATTCGGGACGCAACCGGTTCGATTCCGGGACCGATTTTTCTGTGGTTTTCTTGGGTCATTTAAGCAATGGCTGGGGCAGCAATATTTGACAGATAGTCTTTAAATTCTTTTCTGTCTTTATTTCGCCCGTCTCATCTTTCCTCCCCAACCACCACTCACCCATTATTCTTACGATTTCTAAAGGAGGCTGAAGAGGACCTTCCACCCCACCCTTCAACTTTGCACTAAAGTGTAGGCCGGAGGACAGCTCGTCATCCAACATTGATGAGAATAACATTTTCAGAAGTTCCTTTTTACTTAAAACTTGGACCTATTATTTTTTCGTAGCAACTCCAATTTTTTATTGTTTTAACTGAGAATGAGTGTAACAAGTATGTAAAGTTCATTCTAGACTGAATAATGCGGATCCTGTACGGATATAACACGGTCTTGAAACGGTGTACTGTGAAAAATAAAAAAAATGATCTTCTGTACCTATCCTTATTAAAATTTGACAAAAAAAATTTACTTTAGATAGGTAGGTTATTTTCTACAATTGCAATCCTTTATACTTTATTGACTCAAAATCTATGCTATGAATAATAAATCAGTATAATATCGGATAATTATACTCAATCGTCGATGTGTCAATTTACTGACTCGTTGAATTTCGACAGAACGTTGAATATTCAAACAAAGATTTCCTAATTAACAACCTTGTTAAACTAATTACTGGCTACATTATAAACAATTGACCAACTGACAATCAAGTATCCAATTATCCCATAAATCGATACCAAAGTTTATTATTATTTGTCTAGTATTTATCTATAACAGGTTTTACTACTAATGAGGCAGTGAGATGTTTTCCACTATAATACATTTTGAATGCTATGGGTACTAAAAATAGGAGTATTTATATGAAAATATAGCACTGCCAGAAAAATTGAAGACGTTGTGTGTAACTTAAATATAATCAAGAAGGACATCTGCTTTGGATTTAATAGACCCTCATCACAATTTTCTATTGGTGTCAAGCATTTAGGATTTCAATTTATTGTAGAAATGTAAAACTCCATTCGTTTTCCTGAATTTCGTTATTGAAAGTTTTTGTTGGACTTAAAATGGCATATTTACTTACGTATATTGACACAAATTGTAAAGTTTAAAACTATTAATGATAGAAAGTCTTCCTATTAATTTTGTGAAAACTTTCAGCATTTTAGTTATGCTGAACTGAATTAAAAAGCATTTATGTAGTTTTAAGTAATTTTGTGGTATATTCAAAACAATTTCATTTGCTTAACATTGGCTACCTACATAAATAAAATAATTTGAAACTGCTTTTAATTCAGTTCAATATGAGTACCTAATAATAATTTTCAACAAGTGCCAGTTTCATTCATCAGTAGTTCAGCAATTTTGTATTTGATAACTCAATGCAGTTCCTGTATTTGTATCAATAAAAATACAGTACATTTCGTTTATAACGACAATGAAAGGATCACTAAATTCCGTCGCTATATCCGGAAATCGCTATATAAAAAGAAAGAGAGAAAGAATGAAAGAAGGAAATTGGGCAAGAAAAGTCCCCAGTAACTAATTATTAGATTTAACTTTATCAACCTTAACATTTATAAACAATTACTAAGTACAACTACTGACTATCTGTGAATGTAAACAAAAGATAAAAAAGTTTTGTGTTTAAACTCGGTCGCAATATCAGTATAAGATTTCTAGCATCTTGTAATTAATAGTTCATTAAAATTAGTCGCTAAAACCGAAATCGACGTTACATCCGAAGTCGTTACAGCCAAATTTTCTTCTTAAATTACTCCTCAAGGACCTTATGTGTTATATCGGTATAACCAAAAGGTCGTTACAACCGAAGTCGTTATAAATGAAATTCACTGTAATAAGTAATAAAAGCTACTAATGCCCCAATTTATTTGCTTGAATCCTTAATTAAATGATCCTTTAGAGTCTATTCATTCGTTAATGTTCGTTCTTTTAATTTGTACTCTTGTATCCTATAGTGAGATCTAGCAAAATAATAAAAATGGTCCCTTATCCCTCCTTACTTACTACTACTGTATTAAAAAGAGAAAAATGAAGTTTAACAGATGTTTGAGTTAAAAAGCTAACGTGAGATTTTCAATAGCTGTCCCCCTTTATATGAGACTGCACGAGACTTTGTTGAACGATTTGTCTTCATTTTAAATTGCGAAATTTAACCTTACTTCACCCCTTTCCTCGTATATGTAATTTCATGAAATTTTGCTGCTTATATTAGGCTCACGATATTAATAATGAATGTCCCCTAAATTCGTGATCTGGATCCTGTCGTTACTTAATAAGTTTGGTATGAATCTTAAGTAGGTAAGTCTGACAGAAAAAGTTATATTGAATCTGACTTCAAAACCAATTTTATTCAAACACAAAAACTAGTTGATATTCAAATTTAGTGAATATATTACCGTTAATTTACAAGTTAGTGGGTTAATGATACGTTATTAGTTATTACAATGGGCAGACAGTTGCATACTAATTCCAAGAGCCACTTTTATAATCTACTGCAACCGTTACATTTATTTAACAGTAGTCTGTTATTGGAATAAATTAATAAAAAAAAATTCTATAAAATAATATCGATGCTTAGTGGTAGGTATGTATATAGGGACCTGATGCTGTTTTACTTTCACGAAAGTAAAATTAAACTTGTAAATATGTCTAGGCAGAATTTAACATTTACAAACATAAATACCTAAAGGCTGACGGTTTACCTTGAAATTTAAACAGAACTTAAATTCTAACGCACCGACATCCGGAATATTTAAAAAAGATTTAAATCACATTAAAGTGGCAGACATAAAATAACACTTAAGAATATTTTATGATTAGTGAAAAAAAATTAATTTATTTTAGGTAATTTGCTAAATTATGGTGAAGGCGTCGGACAAAACTATTTTCAGTAATATAATGAACTTGTAAGGACCGTAGTTGTAATCTACTTCGGGCTTAAAAAAAAATTATTTACTTCTGAGTAATTTTTTACCCTAACGTTGATATTACATTCATATTTAAATCTTAGGGTTTTTGGGAGCTATAAATTTTTGATTTCTATGTAATAAATTTAAGTATTTCCTACAAGAAGCACTTGTTAATTTTTTGTTTTTTAATTGCTACATAACAAAATTTATTGAATGTAACGTGGAAATAAAAATATATTTTTTGCAAATGTCGTGTGCAAATTTCTGCTTTTCCGTTACTAATTATTATTGCAAAAAAGAACTGAACGGTTAATGACTCACAAGTTGGTGAGCATTGCCACATGTAATTAAGAATTAATTTAAATTTTTCAGGTTTTAATCTCAAGGCAAAACGAAAATAATAAATGTTTATTTAGTTACAAACGAAATCGGGCCAAAACTAAATTTGAGAAACTTCCTTTGTTTTTAATTTGCAGAAAAATTAATTCAGGTTTACAGCAGACATTAGGAACATTTGGAGCTATTTACATAATCAATAACTATTAGAGCAAACTAATTTCGTCAGTTGTACAAAATAAAAATCATTTTAGATAATTGTACTAAAATCTTTACAATAGGTATCTGCTAATGAAAAAATCCTTCAAAGGTCTATTTTAAAAAGAATTGAAAGGTTGTGTGTAGAAATTGTTACAGAAGTCATACTTTAGTCATTATATCTAAGGAAGTGACCTGAAGCTATAATTTGGTTCAAATAAAAAAAAAATCAACTAAGTTTTACTAAAAGGCCGAAGATTCCGTACCTCAATATCAACAAAAAAAAGGGGAAAAAGAATTGTAATTTCTTAAAAGTGTACCTACCATGGGATTTCTCTTCAATCCAAATGAAGGTTTTAATTGTCAGTAATAGGTACTTTTGACAAAAGGACAGATAGAAAGATTAATTTAAAATATCATGGCACTAATAAATTTCAATAATTGTCTATAAAAATTAAGTATTTTGTACATTAAAAAAATCTAAAAAAGTATTTGAAAAGCAAACAGGTAATAGTAATTGTGTGTGTGTCATTCAGATCTCATTCATTACTTCCAATGTTAATATTCATATACGCGCATATTTAATTTTATTTAGGTATACTTTCTTACAGGTTCACTTATATAATAAGAAATAATGATTCATAATAAAATTGAGAATAAATTTTATCAAAAGCATTGACATTTTTATGCAATCTTTCAGCTATGCATTAAAAACCAATGGGTATGTAGGTTTGTAGGGCACAGCAAGAGTAAGAGGAAACTAAAAAAATTAAAATTACTGTTCAAAAAAGAACATATTGTTTGCAAATAAACAATTTTGTATACCATATAATAAAAACTGAACCAAATACTTCTCAAAATAAGTAATTTTTGTTTCGTAATAATAGCATTCATTGTATGAATAAAATATTTCTTTTCTTAAATACAAGATATAAACATATATTTCCTTATCGAACATAAAGTCACGTATGGATAAAGTCGTAAAAATATCGTAAAATAGGTAATGCCACCTCAAAGAAAAAAATCACGTAGCCCTCCTATAACTCCGCCCCTTATATGAGAATAATTTCTGGGCACTAAAAGGCACAGGTTGTTAATACTTTAGGCCGTAACGGTTTTTCGCAAAATTTATCGATATCGTCCTATACCTACAGAAGAAATAAAAATACGTAGAACAAAATACAAGTACGTACACCTTCCTGCAAGAATTAGTGGGTAAATTATTGCTCCCTATTTTTTTTTTTATTATTATTAACATATTAAAGAAAGCCTGCTCTAATTAAAAAAAAATAACATTTAAAAAATTCCAACCCCTTAGTTTTAACATAAACTTTTGAAAACCAACAAAAAATTGTAATGTCCCCATAAACCTCATTTGTTTTATCCAAAAATTGCTATTAAGTTTAATGGCGGTCATAAAAGGGGGATGATAATTACATAAGTACATACTTGTTTCACCCCTTAATAAGTTTAAGTGCGTCAAGTTCTAAAACGCATTATGTTTATCATCAGATTTGTTCCAAACATCCTCCTTCTGGTCCGGTTTAAAAATAGAAACCGAGGCAGATGTCCCTTATTAAATTAAATAGAGGGATGAATACAGAGTGAATTTGGGGCGGAAGTAGAAGAAAAACAACCACGAACCTCGAGCAGTAGGTACCACCTTTTTATTACGTATTATAAATTATGTTGCTTACCTTGAATTTGTCGATGAGCACCTGGTTGAGAAGTTCCGAATGAGGTCTGGACTGGACCACTTTGAGATGTTCACCGTTGCCACAGTCGGATGCTGGCGCCCTTCGACGAACTGTCGGAGGACTTTCATTCTCATCACCTGCCCCCCCGGGGTCTGTGTCGCCGGCGTGCGACTCCGAACTATCACCACCTGCACCCCCACATCCGCTACCAACCAACTGAAACAAATTTACAATATATATATATATATATATATAGGTATCTACCACATCTAAGAATTCAATCTTATTTTTTTATGTTAAAAATCAGTTGAGGATAAAAAAAGTGAAAAAGTTACCTGAGAAAAAAATTAGATCAAAACGATTCTATGTGAACCAAATAAAAGTTAAACGTGACTATTAAATACTGTATCAATAATTAAATAAGTGGCAGGGATGGATTCAATATTTTTAGAACAAAGAGGGTTCAGAAAAAAGATTCCGTCATTTTTCAAATTCCAGCTTTACATCCTTATCTTATTCTAACTAAAACAAATTCTGGAGAGACGGTTCAGGTCCAAAATTAATCTCCGCCTTATATCCACCACATTACCCTTGTGTTAATACAAAAAAGTAGGTAAAATCTGTAAAAATGAGAATATTGCGAACAAAAAATATATAATCCTGAATCTATACGCTCAGAACGAAAAAACAAACCTTTTTAAGGACCCTGATATGCTTTTTCTACTTAAGGTGTAACATTTATTAAAAAATACCACGTATTTCTAAATAAATGCTGTTATCATTAAAGAGTTTTGTGTCTCCTTATGCGATAAGGAACCTTAAAAAATGATGAATGAAAATATAAAATCGTGAATCTTAAGGCTCCTGGGGAACAATTAAGCTCTCTTAAGAACCATAATACTTTTAATCCTCAAAGTGTAACATTTTTTAAAAAAGCTACACAATAAATGTATTCCTAAATGAAGGATTTTGTCTTTTTTATAAAAAAATGGACCTTAAAAAATCTTAAATTTCAGAGAACTGAAGCAACCGGAACCGAAACCCTGGCAGTGCTAAAAATCGAAGAAAATTATGCTCTTTCATGGCAGGGAAAGCACCCATTCAGTCTTAAAAAATAAATCAAACCCTTCCAAGCTACCAGGATATCTCCCTCAACAACAAATTCGCACACATAAACAAGCACAAACGAACAGTGTTTGTATTTACATAGTATCCACATCCACACACAGTTATTATAGGCATCAGCTGGGCGAATAGAATCTGGAGCACAAAGAAGCAAGGAACAGAAGCATATTACACACATACACGAAGAAGCGGGCCCCTTTTTCTTATAATATACACTTACTAGTATGTGTATAATCACACACATGTACAAATGTGAGGGTGAGACTGTGCGGTCATATACGTAATATGTAGTTAAGCTGGAGTCTTTCTCGAGAGCCTCTTTGTGCTCCATCCGCAAAGCTTTCCGGGGCAGAAAAGGGCGCAGGAGTAATAATAATAATAAGACAGGCTTTGTTAAGGCAGGCTTCAGATTAGAGGCTACCCCACCAGCTGTTGCCATGCTGTCGATTAAAGAAGAAACCGATAACGAAATTTTAACGTCCAATCCCGACCGAACTTATTAAGTATGCTCCAAATATAAAATTTTCCAAAAGAAGAAAAGAGGGTGAAATTTAATGGTAACTAATATGCAAAATACAAGTTTAACCACAATAAATAAAGAGATTGTTGAGAAAATTTATGATTACCTATTTTATTTAATGTAATAGGAAATGGTACTGGCGGTGGTTTAACACTGAGGGTACGGAACCCACTGGGTATGCTCCAAATATAAAACTTCCCTAAAAAAGGGTTAACAAGTGATTAAAAAATAAAGTAGAACCTCCATGACAATAAGCAGATATATAATTATTCAGAAATCTTGAGACAATTTTATTTTATTCATTAGTATCTGGCATTGACTGTGGTCAAATGCCAGCTTATGGAATCATGAACCTGATAGGTTAAATTAGGATAGATTATAACACAAAATATTCCAAAAACAAAATAGTTGAAAAGTAGCTAAGAACAAAAGTAAAATATCGATATCAATGAGCAAAGATTTTATTTTAAGACAATAAGACGAATATAAAATCTCCCTAAAAGAAGATTAGGTTAGGTTAGGTCCAAACATAAAACTTCCCTAAAATAAGGGTTAAAAAGTCACTAAGAAAAAAATCAGAACAACTTCAATAGAAGAAAAAAGAAGAGAAATTATTATTGGTGAGAAACATAAAGATACTTTTATTTCACGTATTTTGAAGTGGTATCGGCTGCGCTCAATGAAACAGTCAGGTTGGGTTAGGTTAGGTTTTTTACTTTCTAATGCTCCAGTAGACGTTTTTCCTATTTCTATTTCCTTAAATTCAAAACTTACTTAACAAACCCGACATTATCTTTAGCATAAACTAGTTCAAGGGAAACAATTTTCACTGAGTTTATATTAAAGGATTTATTTGTCCTTAAGAAACGCTGCAACACTTATATACATTCACATATTATAAATAATCTCCTACACTTGGAAAATTAAGGAAAACTTATGCAATATTTTAAGAAATCATTAAATATAACTTACGGTGCTTTCTAAATGGATAGACAGAAATAATAATTTGCCAACAGTTGTGCTTAAAGTTGAAGAAATATTGCTGTATAGGCATTTATGTATGCAGTTGAAACTTTTAACAGAAGTTAGTAGAATAGGCGAGAACTGTTGGTAATGCTAAAGAAATATAACATTTTCGTTCAGTTTCAATTTAATTCAACAAACTTTCATACAGGCGAAGGTACACATGCACGAATAAAATTCAATTGACTACATACTGAATAAAATGAAAAGCTGAAGGTAATCTCAGCCAAGCAATGTTAATTTCAAGAGAAGTGTTAACAAAAAAATATTTTTAGTATTTACAAAATTTTAAGTAGTTGGAGACTCGTATAAAATAGACAATGCAAGCAAAAATGAAATTTTAGGGAAATTAATAAAAATAAGGAAAATATTTTTTTCAATATATAAAACAATAATTATAATTTAATTGTGTATATAATATACCCTACCAAATATATAGCATTTAGTATATTTTAACTATGATGCTTTTGAGGGAATTTAACACACCCACTTATAGATGCAGCCAACTGTACACCGGATACAGATACGCCCACTTTTGCTGCAATTGATTAGCACCAAGAGGATCTCGATGAAGTTAAAGTTCTTATTAATTGATAACATTTTAAATATTGATAATAATCCTAGAGAATCCTTTGACCCTTTAATCAAACGTTGTAATAGTTTGTAATTCCAAAATTAAGTGTGTAATTTGTTGTTTTATTTAAATTTTTTTTCTTCAGTAAAAGTCTCCTGAAATTTTTGGCTTTTTATTTGCTACGTTATCTAAATTCAATTAAATATCCAAATAAAAAAATATGACGTATATTATATGAGATCAACAAATAATACGCACAATAAAAATTTATGCTTGTAAACTCTATATATATGTAGGTATAGTATCTTTAATTAGAGGGTGAGGACATCGGAAAAACTTATTTATATTAGACAAAGCATAGGGCAATGCCCTAAACAAGAAAGCCACACTTGACACCGACTATTCTTAGGTCTAAATATGAACAGAATCTAAATTTAGAACATCATTGTTTAAACACCTATTGATATTGATATTTATATACCTACTGCATCATGAATATTTATTAATTATCAGTTCTTCACACATCGCCCATGCTAATTAATAAATAATTTCTATTTAATCACAGAATAATACAAAGAGTTACTTGTGTTCACGTATTCTAATAAATTTCTTAAAATAAAAATTTAATTATGAGACCACATTAGTAAACACCTTTGCTTTTTTTAAGAATTTGTCATAATTCTTTGGAGAGCAAATGGAAACTAAATGTAATAGGGTCAGGTGGGGTAATTGTGAACGATTTTGGAAGTTTGACTTTTGAAGCTCGATGTATCTTAGATGAAGACTAAATTTAGGCGACTATATGATTAATTTAGGTCCTTCTTTAGTTTTAAGTGAATTTCTGTTGTTAAATATGCAAATTCGGATGTTTTTACAATTACCCCTTCACTTATAACGCAGTCGAAAACTTAGGGGTAAATGTGAACAATCATCTTGTTCGTACTGGCTTTACAAAGGTTTTTAATGGGGTAAAAGTGAACAATTCGGTTTCAAATGTGAATTCAAATGAAAATCATATTTATAAAGCCGTGTTCACAATTACACCAAAAATTATATATTTTATAGATATATTTTCACTGTTTAACATAAAATATTGCGACACTCTTCCTCTGTTGTTTAGCGCGCTAAAGCATCCAACCGTCAAAAGTCAACACCACAGTCTATAGTTCCCATTAGTTGGAATAATTAAGAGTCCTATTTCATCGAAATAAAGAGCCTGTTTACAATTACCCCATCTGACACTATTTAAAAATTAATAATCCATAAAATAAAAAGATAACCGAATCGTACCGATCATTACCAAATTTTGAATTTTTATACGTTGTAATATTTCTTCGTGAATCCTGGAAAGTATTCAGTTCAGCTTATTTCGTAACTCTTACAATTAGAATGTCTTGTCATATAAACAATTTTTAATTTGAGAAACGGTGTATGGAAACAACAAAACAAAATTTACGTGACAAAATATTTGTAGTAGCTATTTAAATTGCAAAAATTTGTATTAATTGTAAACCACAATAATTATTTCGCCACACAGCGGCTTCTTCAGGTGAGAGTAATCAGATTTCTTCCACCTGAAGAAGCCACTGTGTGGCGAAATAATTATTGTGGTTTACAATTAATAAAAATTTTTGTAACTAAAACTTTGTGTTTTGTTTTACTGTGTTTAATCATGGAGTTACAAAGGATAGAAGCCTCATCGATTAAATTTTTAGCTATTTAAATGTTTGTATAGCAATTAAATAAAACATATTTTAATAAAATTGGTAAAATATAAAAAACTGTTACCTCTATTTGAATGCCACTGTCACCACTGTTGCACTTAACATTTCTTGCAGCCTTGTTAGTTTTTTTACGATCTTTACTTGAACGCCAGACCAAGGAACCAAATCTGAAACAAAAATGAGACAAAATAAATTCGAGATCCCACTAATTACAACAAGCTTTCTTTTCAGTGAAATTAAAAACAAAGGTTAATGAATAAGTTCTTTCTTTCTTATTTATTTCAATAAATTCTAATTTATCCAAAAATCTGAAAACAGTAAATGTTAAATGACATTAAAAAACTAATAACATACTTGTGTTTATTATGTTCGTTGTTGTCATCTTTTGATTCTTCGAAGTTTGGATGAAGAGGAATATGTTGCGGCGATTCTTCCTCAGAAGGATCACCAAGGACCTCCGATCCCTGTTCCGAACTACAGCTATCTTTACTTCCCTTCTTCTGGAAACGGAGAGAAAACGTCTTGCGGAACTTCTTCAAGACACTTTCGGCACCTGAAACAAAAGATACAGGAAATAAGAAAGAAAAATAACCACCCAACATACACTGTATCAACTCAAATAATAAACTAGCTAACTTTCATTTTAAAAAAGGCAGTACTAAGAATGTTCTCTACCGTAGCAGGTTTTTTAGAAGACTAATTCAACGCCCTATATTTTTATAATTTCCCAAAAAGTATACAAGGAATTTAAGATTTTCTACTTTTATAAACTGACATGATATGCATCTGCTATCATTGGTTTCTGAGATATTCTGATGTTAGTACTGTTTCACTTAATTGATTTTGTCTCATTAAAAAAAATTCTAATGGGACACTGTATACGTATTAGAAATTAAGGCAAGCTGTACTTTTCCAATAAAATTTACAACAGAATTTTGTTTTAGACTGGATTTTGTGCAGACAAAACTTCGTTAAGGTCAATTATAACGTAAAAGATAAATGAAATGTTTAATTTAGTACAGCTCATTAGAGTAATGACCAAAAATAGTTTCGTCTGTGAAGAATCAACGTGGAAATAACATTAAAAGATAAATGTACTATCTAATGGCATCACGGTAGAGTGATTTAGATGCCGACAGAATAATGAAAGTAACTTATTATCTCAACATAACAAAATCCGATTAAGAACTCTGACTCATCAACTCCTCAATAATAGTACATATCGTACTTACATTTACCTACACCAATACAGCACGATTTAAAAATGGATATAAATGGTTAATAGATACCTTTCACCAAAACTTTTCGTAAACTTGGGTCATATGGGTGAGATTATGGAAAAGTTAGGGTTCTAACGATCAGAAAATAGGGTAATTGTAAAACCGGGGTAATTGTAAAGAGGCTCTTTATTTCAATGAAATATGACTCTTGATTATTCCAACTAATGGGAATTATAGACTGTGGTGTTGACTTTTGACGGTTGAATGCTTTAGTGCGCTAAATAGTAGAGGAAGAGTGTCGCAATATTTTATGTTAAACAGTGAAAATATTTCTATATAATATATAATTTTTGGGGTAATTGTGAACATGGCTTTATAAATATAATTTTCATTGGAATTCACACTAGAAAGCGAATAGTTCACTTTTGCCCAATTAAAAACCTTTATAAAGCCAGTACAAACAAGATGATTGTTCACATTTACCCCTAAGTTTTCGACTGCGTTAATAAGTGAAGGGGTAATTGTAAACTTAAGTTTTTTTGTAAAAAAATCCGAATTTGCATATTTAACAACAGAAATTCACTTAACACTAAACAAGGACCTAAATTATTAATATAATCACCTAAATTTAATCTTCATCTAAGATAAATCGAGCTTCAAAAGTCAAAATCGTTCACAATTACTCCACCTAACCTTAGCTGAAAAGAATTTTTTTAGATCTCATTTACTGCTGTTTATGTCCTCAATATGTCTCTTCTAACGGGCTTTGGAGGTTACTTTTTCCTTCATGTCTTAGAAAAGGTGTTTTGCCGTCTAATCATGAGCAAAAGCAAGACCAAGACAAGACCAATTGGGTTTCAACCAAGAGTCTTGGTCTCAATAAGCAACTCTTGTCTGGGCTTGATAGTCAAAATCAGGAAATTATTTTTCTTATCTTGTACAATTTCTTGATCGTAAATTTTTGACCTAATTTTCTCGATTTTATCTCGATTTTTATTTTACTATTCTTGTCTTAGGGCAAGACAGGAATTTTAGAGATCATGAGTCTTGTAAAACCATAGCCTTGATCTTGGTCTTGCCTTTCAAAAGTAATTAATTATTAATTTTTGTCTTGGTCTTGTGAACATATAGCTTTTTGGTACAACCCCATCAAAAAAACAAGACCGCAAGACTAAGACTATTTATATTCATTTCTACTACCATTTTTCGTTTCCTCATTGGCTTCAATATTCACTTGTAATCTTTTATATTCAAGATATTTTTCTGTGTCCACCGCTTGGGTTTTAAATATTTCTTCAATTACATATCGAAGTAGTTAAAACTACTACCGCCAATAATTTTAATTGTGATTGAATTACAAACTGAACTAAGCGATTCTAAAGGCATTTGTTGAATTGGTCAAATTTAGCGTGTTAGACATGCACGTGTTTGGACAACCCAATCATTTTAAACTACTCTGTACGAACTCGACAAACTGAGTTAACCAGGAAATTGTTGAATGGAAGAATGAACCGTATGGTTATCCATCTTTATGCGTCAATATTACTAGGATTTATGCCCATTACTTCGCTTCGCACTCTCCTTCATTACGTGCGCACTCAACGGTACAACCTATTCTGAAAAACATGCCACCCTTTGCGTAATAAGAACCTGTTCATGCCATGTATTTACAAAAAGTATTATGAGATTTTTTATACTTTATCACATTTCTGGTAGTAGGTAAGTAAATTACACTTAAATTATTTTTATGTAGAGCGTTACATTAATTAATGACTTGATTATTTTATTATTATCTATTAATAGCAGTGAGTGGGCATCAACACTTTTAAGACCAAATACATCGTATAGGCATTAGACTAATTAAATAATTAATTAACTAATAGCTTTTAAATCACACATAAAAAAAATGTTTTAATACTTACTATACAATTTAATTTAGTTGTAATTTAATAATCTAATGGAAAGTAAAAGGAGAATGTACCCATTTCAGGATAAGGATAATTTTGTCACCATTCACAAAGAAATTAATTGGCAAATTGGTCACCGCATATTTTAAAAAATACCGGCCAAGTGCGAGTCGAACTCGCGCACCGAAGGTTCCGTACAAACCTGTATATATGTGATGTAACTAAAAATTTAAGGTTTTCGGAATGTTTCCTTTACATGTGCTATAAAACATTGCTTCATGCCAAATTTCAAGATTCCAAATCGACTGGAAGTACCTTTTAGGTTTTGATTCCCTTGCGAGTAGTTGCGAGTTTGAAAATATGCGCCTTAAATTGCCGTTTCTTTTGATTGCGTTGACATAGAAGTTGGATTTTGTTACAGCTTAAAGGTATAATAGACCTGAGTATTTGATATGAATTTAAATTTAATACCTCTACGCGTTCATGAGGAGAGAGGTAGTAACTTTAAAATTATTAAAAATATTTTTATTATATGATGTAACTGAAAATTTACGGTTTTCGCAATTTTTCCTTTATCTGTGCTATATAACGTTGCTTCGTACCAAATTTCAAGGTTCTGAGTTCACGGGAAGTACCCTGTAGGTTTTGATTCGAAAATTTGCGGAAATTTGCGGCATAAACGGCTGTATCTTTTGATTGCGTTGGCTTAGAAGTTTGATTTTTTCACAGCTCCAAGGGACAATAGACCTGAGTATTTGGTATAAATTTTAGCTTGATACCTCCGCGCATTCCTGATAAAAAGGGCCTTGACAGACGGACGGACGGACAACGAAGTGATCCTATAAAGGTTCCGCTTTTTCCTTTTGAGGTGCAGAACCCTAAAAACAAGTCCATTTAATGTAATGAGCCTAATCATTTACTAAATTCCTTTTTCGGTAACTCACAATCAGTTTTCGTTTTTAGAATAACACAAAATTTGTTTCGGTCGTTAGGTAAGCTACAGTATTACTTTTACATTGTTCGTAAATTCCTGCAACTACAGTTTCGAAAATGTATTGCCAAATTGGCAAAAATTTTAGAAATAAATGCCTTCCTGCCAAATGTCAAAAAATAAGACTGTAAAACAACAAAAGAATCTACCTATGAGATAAAAGGATCCATTATTTAATTCGAAGTTAGTAACCTATTGAAATTACAAGAAGTGAATTTACATAAATTGAATATTTATTAATACTGTATGTTATTTGTTTTATTTTTCTATTTATGTTATTAGGTTTGCTGCAACATTTCTAAATAAATGTGCCAAATTATAATTATAGTATATGTACATTGTTAATTGAACCTATTTTAGTAATCTTAAGTTAAAATAGTCTATGGTAAATATGTACTTATAAGACTCGACGACCCAAAAAATTAAATTTCTTCGCAATTAAGTGAGTGCAATTAAAGTAATAACATCAAACATGAAGTTAATCGAACAGAAAGTAGAGGCTTTATAATAAATTGGCATTTCTCTTTATGTTACCTTAATAGCAGTGTTTTTCACTAGTTTCTGCTATTTATTTTATTCTAAATTTTGATAGAAAGTTCGTGTTATTTCTTCAATTAATTACAAACTATTACAGTTTGACAGAACTGTTAATTTATATACCCTACTAGAGAAAGGTATATTGTATAAAGACACAGTAAGTAAATTAAAAAATGTGACAGGTACAAGAATTTGATCCACAAAAGTTTTATTTATAAAACTAAATAAAAAAATACTAATATTGTTATAACAAAACCAAAATTTAATTAGATTCATGAAATAGGACAGCCACAGCACAGCTTATGACCTGCTGTAGTTTGAAAACAGTCCCAAAGGGAGGAATTCATTAGCACAGGTCGACAAATGTATGTTAATAACTTTTACCCCCTAATAAGAATACATAAGTGTTATCTATCCTTTTTCCTCCTAATACGTTCCTTCTTATTTGATTAGAAATTTATCTCAATAATGATATTCATAGTTCAAGCTATAATAGATTTGTAGACCTGTACATACAATGGACAAACATACCTCAAAGGCGCCAATTGCATTTTATACGCAAGTGTGGTGCAATCGTAAAATTTATTGTAATTCAGTCATTCATTTATTGGCATTCCACTCTAGCATACACTATTGTTGCCAATTATCTGATGCAATAATAATTTATCGCACTTGTCTGTCTATTTATACACTTTGTGTCTTTATTCGTACGTAATGACTTTGTTCAAAAAAATGCAAGTTCTATGACATTTTGAACTACTTATTTAATCCACTTAATGCACCTACATGACGCGTGAGTAATTTCAAACTACAGTATATTTCGTTTATAACGACGATGAAAGGACCATTAAATACCATCGCTATATCCGGAAGTCGGTATATAAAAAGAAAGAGAGAAAGAACGAAAAAAGGAAATTAGGCAAGAAAAGTATCCAGTAACTGATTCTTAGATTTAACTTTATCAACCTTAACGTTTATAAACAATTACTAAGTACAACTGCTGACTATCTGTGAATGTAAACAAAAGATAAAAAAGTTTTGTGTTTAGACTCGGTCGCAATATCAGTCAGTGTGAGATTTCTAGCATCTTGTAATTAATAGTTCATTAAAATTAGTCGCTAAAACCGAAATCGATGTTACATTCGAAGTCGTTACAGCCAAATTTTCTTCTTAAATTACTCCTCAAGGAACTTATGTGTTATATCGGTATAACCAAAGTGTCGTTACAACCGAAGTCGTTATAAAAGAAATCCACTGTACCTACTTTTAATTTTGTATATAATTAGGTAGGTAAGTATTCCATATTGTATTTGAGTAAAGTCGGCCTAACGTTATCTACTACTCTATTTGTGTGGGTTGGGGGCAAGGGTAAAAAATAATTTGTATAGCTTTATAGGAAAAATATTTTTCTCTTTTGAGCTCAAAATGTTTAAAAACTGATCTAACATATTCCAATGTCTTATTTGTGACGTTTAAAGGTAGGGTTTGAAAATAACAGCTTAGTTTTAGAAAAATAATTCTTCTTTTGAAGATAAAGTTTATCAATAATCGATAATTTACAACACTTTCTTTATTTGTGAGGGTTGAAGTCAGGTTTTGTCTAGTGAGTTAGAAATTATCATAGATACACCCAGCTTTTGTTAATGGGAGTTGACAGCCGGTGTTTTGGGTATTGCTTTAATAGAAAATAGTAGGATACCTAGCAAAAATAGAAAAGGATGTTTCCTTTCTAGCCGATGTTCTAAGAAAATCTCATCTTATAAACAACTGTCGTCGAAGGGACGTCTTTGGACAATACAGTAATAAATCAGGACCTTCGAAAACGTTTGTAAGGAAATTTATAAATGGGTAGTCCAGCAAATGGGTTGGTAATTGCAAAGCAATAAAAATAGGGCTTTCTGGGTGGTTTGTATTTCATTACAATAGCAATAGACATTTGAATTGATTTATAACATAAATGGATAATTCACCATGAAAACTACCGAAAATGCTTAACTTTGTCACAATATTCACTTTTGCATATTGCAACAAGAAATTGTCTTTAATTTTAACAATTTAGAATATTTTTCTTCAGTCCTTCCTTCAGTTTTTTTGGCTCTACGAATTTATTCCTGAAGAATTAATTCCTGGAGCAATTTTCCCGAAAAAAATGGAAGCGAAACTATTTCTGATATTTTTACGAATTAATTTCTGAGAAATTCATTCGTTCTCAAAACGAAACTATTCCTGGTCAAATTCCTGCAAATGAGCGAATTAAAGCCTACTGAAAATATAGAAGACGAAATAATTTCTAGAAATATTTTTTCAATTTTAAAAGACGAAATAATTTGTAGAAATATTTCCTCAATTTTCACAATCAATCAATTTCTAGAAATACTTGTAAATAGACAAAAACGAATGCATCGCTATGACTGTTTGCGATTGAAAGGCCTTTTTAAGCAATGTAAAATGGAATTGACTATCGGGAGAAAACAATAAAAGAAATTAATTTACAAAAACAATTAACCAAACCTAACCTAACCCCCCCCCCCCGAGTGTAATTACCGGTGTGTTTTCTTGTTTTGTTATTGTGTTGATATATTAATTGTAGTTAGTCATTAAATGAGTTTTGAAAGGAAACCGCGACCTAGTATCAAAGTCTTAAATAATGTGTTAAAATTATTCGAAGACTGAAAATTGTCACACAAACGAATTTATTTCTCAGGAATTGTTTCATTTGCAAAGCGAAATAATTTCTGGATGTTTTGCTTTTTCAAAACGAAACAATTCCTGAGAAATAAATTCGTTTATTCATCCAGAAATTAATTCTCCAGGAATTAATTCGTCCCACCGTTTTTTTTTCTTTCTTTCTTTAAAGTAAAATTTTAAAGTTTTCATTGTACCTAATTATGTTTCTAATCTAAAAAAATGTTCCGCGTATGTTGAGTTGTCCTTTTTGAAGCAAGTTATTTTATTCTGTCTTTGAACGATGTACCTGTTTGTCCTACGTATGCCATACCACAATCTCCACAATTTAATGTATTTACCAATATTATTTAAGATGTTGATTTAGTACGTATTATATGAAAGGTTTCATTGGGTTTAACATGCGGGTATATTAGGTCCCGGATTTATTTTTGTAATTTTTTATTTAGTAAATTATTAACAAGTTCCATATTGTATGTATCTAACAAATTCTGCTTAATTCTTTGTTGTAATCCATGTTTAATTGATGTATTGTAAAAGTCTATGTATATTTGATTGAAAATATGCAATTTTATGTGAAAGCCTATGATGTAACCTCGGATGGATAACCATATCATATCGAATTGGTGGTAATTATTAATTAATGGTAAAGTCTAAGAAGTTTATAGCTTTTCAATTATTTTCAATTTCAACATTGAATGTTATCTTTGTAATTGTTTCTCCGTGCCTCAAAAGCAAACTAAAATATAGTCTACGTATCTATGGTAATACCTACAAGCAATTTTGAAAAAGTTTATGTTTTTCTATCTGTTTTTTGAATTAGAGATCCAAACCGGATTTTTCTTAATATTAATAACGTTATTTTAATCCCTATACATTAAAGTTTTTAGAATTTCCTTTAATTCCTACCAATGTAAAGTACACATGTTCATTCATAAATACCGAAAAATTTTATGATTTACCTTTACTTATTTACGTTATAACCGGAACGACATAATTTTAGTAAAACAAAAAAAAAACAACCAACAGCAAAATCTAGTAGAACTAATGACCAATCCACAATAGTTCTGACAAATCACCCTGTATGGAATGTTAACAAAATGTATGTGTTTAAACTGTTAATTTGCAAAAAAAATTATGGTCTGTACGAACTTTATAGTCATTTGGTGGCCATGAGTTAAAAAATCCCACAAAAAATTTTTAGGCCAAATCGCTTAAGCCAATAACAAATTGCAACACAATTCATGCTTTTACCATTACCTCGACTATTTGTAAAAGTTTGTAGGTAGGTATACGTCCTGGTAGATAATTCGTATTGATTAAAATTAAACTATAACTACAAAATGTTACGTAAAATAAATCTATTGTTTTGCATTGACTAATATGCCACAACATGTACCTATGTAGATATCGGTCCCTATTCATTAAAAAGCGGTTGCACGACCCGATGAGTTTTTAATTAAATGGTTAACATAATTGGTTTGATTTATCAAAACTTTTGTCTATTTTTATACACCCACTCGAGTAAACAAAAACTCTACAACTGCCGGAAACATTGATATTAATAAAATAAATCGGTCTGATTCTTTCGTAAGAATACCTATCTACTAACAGTGGCTAGCCGTATTAATTAAAATATATATATATAAGTAATTCTATGGTACCAACATATTAATTTACTGTTAATAAATGTTTTTATAGCTTAATACGGTTTGTTATTGTGCATTTGTATATCTTATTAAGGCTTGACATTCACTTTCACACTCGCTAAGGTCTTTTAAAGTAATGAATTAAATACCTATTTTTAAAGAAATTGGAACAATAGCGTTGTCATTGTAATAAAATAAAAACAATAATAGCTTGCGAAACAAAGCAAAACTATTACAAATTAAGTAAATTAAAGTTAACGACTGTATAAAATTGTTTACAATACAGTTACAATAATCAACGTAATTGGCAAATACACATTTTGTGCAAAAGTGTTCAATAAAATGTAAAAAAATGTTCTCAGAGAGCTCATATATAACTATTGGGATCCTGCTAAGCTTTAATTTTTGGTTTCAAATTCAAAAGGACATTTGTTTTACATTTTACAACAATGGCGATTATTCTATAGCAGTGCTCTGATATTTTTTCGTGCTCTAAGGTCCGAGGCCCTTTATTGACGTGTTCTCTCGGCCTTTTTGAGTGCACTTACCGCCGTAACTTTTTTCTGTGCTCTATGCACCAAAACTTCTCTTCGTGCTCTACAGAACCTTTAAACGATACCTCGAACAGAACAGTCAAAAACTATTAGTTCCCAAAATTTTGATTTACAGTACATAGAGCCTTGTGTCTAAGTGTTTGAAATCTTTGAAAATCTACAGAGGCAAATTATGGAAATATTTCAGTTATATTACCTATTCATTTTAGTTTGTAAAATAAACTTTAAACATTACTCAGGTTTTAGACAAACATTTCTATCAAAAACAATTTAAAGAATATTATATGGTGCCTTCACACTTTCTAAAAATCGAGAGTGTTCAAAAAAGTAATTACTTGTACAAAAAGGTGATATTCACTCTTATAAACTTTCCCATACATGTATATACAAAATTGCTAGTGCACATTGTAAAAGACGACGAAGCACAAAAAGTACCTACAAGAATTTTTATTCACCATGTTACAATACAGACAATAACAAGATATTGTGCTGATACTTAGGTTAACCAGAACAAAATTGTACTGAGGTACAAACACCTGTTCTTCTACTTTTAAAAAAGCTTTCAGAAACACCACTCGACCATGGATTGTTGTAAAAGAACATTGTACAGTAAAGAATGGAGCCAACGAAAGCTCAGAACAAACTATCGACCAAAATCAGTATAGATTTTGACGAAAAATAACCAGAAGATTTTAATAATAAGTTGATATTGGTAAACCTTTCTATATACATATAATGATTCGGTAATATTGCAGGCAGCGCCTTTTGTAAATAGAATAATTTAAGATCTTTCACAGGCAAGAACTTTTTGTATATTGCATTATCTAACGTACCTATTGTGTGTTAAATAGAAATAAATAGCTGGTGATAAATGAACTAGAAAAATCACAAAGAGAAAATAATTTAAATACTTTTCAGTAATTAAACTAATAATTGATTACATTATTGAAACTGTTGTGCAGAATAATTAAATAAATCAACAATAAAAAAATTGAAGAATATAGACTATTTCCATTGAGATCCGTCCTCATCCCTTAATGAGATTTAATTAGATGTGAAAAGACCCCCCACACACTCCTTGTCACATGAAATTTACTGTACAACAAGGTATTAAATAAATTATGTAATTGTAATAAAAGTTAATGTGACATGTTTAATGATTTCACCTTGCTTTAAATGAGATTATTCCCATATTTTGAGCTCACGTGCTTATGATTTTATGTCGTGTAGAAGCTGAGATGTGAATTGAAAATTTTTGCAAATGGTACCTACAATCCACTCAAGAACTCAACAGATAAAACATATAATGTAACAATAACTAAAAAAAAGATGTTTCGTTAAAATATCTCGTTGTTTTTTAAATTTCGATACTAATTAAGCCCATAAAAGTTGTTTTTAAGACTAATTTGCTTTTATAACAACCCAAAATGTATTTGAAATTTTGTAGTCTTGCTAGACTCAATGCTTTTCGAAAAAATATTTTCGAAAGAAGAAAAATCTTTAAGCGAGTTATTTATAAGCTTTTCAGTTCATGAAATTATTTTGGAATGTACATAGCTACCTGAGAATTTATTAACGTAACGTCTAAAAGCTCGAAGAATTGCAATAAATTGCTAAAACAGGTTTTTAGACCTGTAGTTACTTTTGAGATCTCAAAATTAAATTATTATCTCCTTTAAATAAAACTTAACTCGTATTTTTCGGAAAATATGCCATTCTCAGACTCCACCTGTCCTGTAGCTATAAAAATCAGTCATCTATCAAAGGGTAAATTATTGTATACGATGTTCTGATTTAGAATTTTTTTCGATTCGAGCCGATTACTTACAAAAACAAGAACAGAAGCAACAACAGCAGGCAAATTCACACTTCATGGACATGTCGCACATCGTTTTGTTCATCGGGAGCGATTAACCTTTTCGGTTCTTCGATTGATTAAAAACTAATTTAACCGTTATCCAATCTAATCGCCTACACCACACGAACTTTACGCATAAATAGAATGCCAGATATCGACATACATATACGATATTACAGTATGCATTCACCACTAGACTACGTACGACATAATTCGACACGAAAGTTAATCAACCACCTAACTCACTGAACGTCAGGTGTCACGGACATGTAATTAACAACTGATAACTGAAATGTACAAATACAATTTCCACAGAAGAATTATTGGTCCGATAGAATCCGTCTGCCTGGTATAGATAGAAACGTTCACTGCAACGGTAAAATTGGAACTAAAAGCACAACTGGTGACTGGTGTTAGTGTTGGAACGTAACGTTGGACGTTGGAACCTACCTAGGTACTCGTATAATAACATGCATGGGTTGAGGACCAACTAAACGCAGCTGTTGTGGATAAAGGCCTGAAGAAGAACGATTAACATCTAGATGACTGGTAATACAAAGAAGAGGTCAAAAAAACAGGCCAGCAGGTATAAATAAAGAGACACTGAGGTCCCTCCACGATATTTTTATTTTTAGGAGAGCTTTCGAAATTACCTTTTAATTATATATTAAGTACAAATCAAACAGGTAAAGAAACTTGAAAAAATATGGCAAAGGAACAAAAGTAACAAGAATACTTAAAAAAAATAGTTCTGTAGGCGGATAATTCATAATTGTATCCTTTATGATTCGTTAGAGCTTTTTGGAGATTGATGGAGTAGATGGATACTAGCAAAACTGGAATTATAATAATAGACCTGCAGATAAGAGATTTTGGAAAACAACTTTATTCAGTCTGTCTCGTTGTATGCTCAAAGTATAGCATCAAAAATTGCAAATCGTTCAAAAAAATCAAAATTTTTTTTACATTGTTCAGTCTGCGGTTGTTTTAGAATCAAAATATGCAATAAAATAATAACGTCAGTTTATTGGCAAACGGTTTTCGGTGATAAGGAACTCTTTGCCCTCAATTGAAATCGTTAACAAAAAAGTTAATTGTTTTTTTACAATATACAGTCTGCCAAAATACGAAACGACTACACTTACCAGATAATAACCCCAAGCAATGAGGCAGACAAATCCATGTGAGACTCTGACTTACATTTTACTGCTCACAAAAATAGTCCTGTGGGTCTTAATTCATAACGCGAACTCAGTAACTTTTATGGCGTCTTTTGGAGATTAATGGATTCGTGAGTATATCTAATTTTCTAATAGAGCATCAGTAATAGATTATAGACGTCCTATAGAAAGAAGAGCTGCTTGTGGTGGTGGTTAATTCATAACATTACCCTTTATAAACCGATTAATTCCTAACTTTATACTGTAGTACTTCTATAGAAGTCTTTTAAAGGAAAATCAGAATTTTTTGAGAATTTTAAAACAATTGAAACAACACATTGTGTAGATATTTACTTATAAAGTAGCTACACACTATATTGTATAGAAATCATCTACAGGAAAATTAGATTTTGTACAAACACTGATTAAAGGTGCATCAACAATCAAAACTAACTGGACACAAATTAGGTCAACGATTTTATTACCTTCCATTAACATATTTGAATTATATGTCACAAACACTATATATTTTGAATAAATAACATACTATAATGTCAAAAAACGAATAATAATTATTTGATTTTATTTATTTTTCCACCCCTTACCAATATTAACTAAAAATGGTACTTGGTATCTTAACAACACTAATTCCTCCTTAATTGCTATTTTAATCTGACAGTATTTACCACAATACATGTCAAGTAGAAGGTACTTTTGGCATTTGTTACTTTAAATCAAATCAGGTGAATGCAAGCGATTTATTTCGAACAGTTAAATTTAATTTAAAAAAAAAATTACTACTGTTTTGATTGAAACAAAAGAAGCAGACCTCTACTTTGTTGGCATTATCGGATTGAGTTTTAGAAGAGCTTCTCATACAGCCCCCATATGACCCAGGTTGCCATAAAATGTCACAAAAAATTTAAATCAATTAACGCGTTTCAGCGTTTTCCTAAAAAATAACCCGTACAGAAGATAAGAATTTTGTGCATTACTTTTGAAAAACCCTGTATAAGTACTACAATGTTTCCCAAATGTATCAAAAACCTTTTTAGGGTTCCGCACTTCAAAAGGAAAAAGCGGAACCCTTATAGGATCACTTCGTTGTCCGTCCGTCCGTCTGTTAAGACCCTTTTTGTCAGGAACGCGTGAAGGTATCAAGCTAAAATTTACACCAAATACTCAGGTCTATTGTCCCTTGGAGCTGTGAAAAAATCAAACTTCTAAGCCAACGCAATCAAAAGATACAGCCGTTTATGCCGCAAATTTCCGCAAATTTTCGAATTAAAACCTACAGGGTACTTCCCGTGAACTCAGAATCTTGAAATTAGGTACGAAGCAACGTCTTATAGCACAGATAAAGGAAAAATTGCGAAAATCGTAAATTTTTAGTTACATCACATATATACATGTTTGTACGGAACCCTCGGTGCGCGAGTTCGACTCGCACTTGGCCGGTATTTTTTTATAATTAATGTCCTTTGGAGCAGGTATGTGGTTTTCTAGTTCTATAATAAAGTCTTGATCGTGCAAAGACCCATTTTGCGAACTATTAACTTATTACAAACAACCGCATGTCCAACAACTGTATTTGAGCAGCTGGCTGCTCTTTTATCACTTTGCAAATGTTATGGCGTTATGGTTTATGGTTACGGTTATGGTAAACAAAAATTATTGGCGCTTTTAGATGAATTAACATCTATATGTACTCGAAAAGCAAAGATGTCATATCTCACCTGTTGGATACCTACCCAGAAACTTTGTTAACGTATTTAAAACTAAGCTTTAAGTATAAGTTATTCAAATATCTTTATTTTTGATTATAAGGGGTGCTTTGTTGTTCCATTTTATTATATAACTATTTGAGGCAGCTGTTTCACTTTAGTGACATAGTATTGTAAATAAAAATACATAAAACAACAAAATTGAAGAAACAGTAAACACCCCAATGCAGCCTGCAACCAACACCATTTAAATTTTGGATAATCTGTCTATACGTATAAAGAATCTGAAGCCCATCAGAGTTATGGTATAATTATCTATTCTAAGTAAATAAATTTAATTGGAATTTAATATAGGAATATGTTCCTTAATGGATTAGTACCTAATTAAAAAGATCAACTTACAATTATAATAAAAAAAGGTTGGGAAAATTACTAGGTATTGCTCGTGTAGTTTAATTTGTGTAAAATAAACTGTTTAAAATAAAAATTCATCACGAAGTTTATTCAACTATTGAATAACAGGAATTTTTAGGACAGGATTTAATGAACCGCGACCGTGACGGGGAATTCAAGAGCACCGACCTTTTTCAAATATTCGTACAATTCGATCAATTTATTCATCTATTCATATAAATAACAACCAGAAATTAAAAAATATATACTAGATAAAATAATGAACATCAAAATGAGTTCTAAAAATTATTGTATAATTGTACGTAACGTCAAGTACTTTATTTTTATTACAACACAAGTTTTGCTTTCAATATACGCATTATAATTATTATAAAATACTAAAAAAATTCAATAGAATGATAAAACGTATTTATCAATAAAATTTATTATTTACTATTATATTGATATTTTACAGTATTAAAGCTTTTTGTGTCTTTCTATCACCCTAAGATTCAATAAAAACATGATAATTATAGTAATTATTAGACATGGCTTTATCAGGTAGGTAAAAGAACTTATTATGATATTCCAAGAGTAGTTACCTTACATCGTTTTTGCCGTATTACTTATTGGGGTAAGAAATTTTATCTTACACGGGTCATTAGCCGTAACTAACGTGAGACCACAGTGTGATTTATTGGATAATTAGAAAGTAATTAAGAATGTTTTCAAGATCCATAAATTTGTCAATATTTGTAGTACCTAACACTGTTATTGAAGTATCAACCATCTATCTAGTAATTAAGAAATGTATAAAATAAAAAGAAACCATTAACATGTTATAAGCTGCAACAATCTCATTGCCAATCAAATTATTTGATTTAAATATATATTATAGTCAATGTAATTTGCTAATAAACTAGAAATAAATAGTTATTATTTTTCTCTTCACCTATTAAAGTCACCTCTATGAACTTTTTACAGTTTAGACCAATATAAGACCTGTAACTTTAGTGTGGATATCTGTACCAAATTAGAAATTCTGAAATTCAAGTAAAGTATTTAAGAAAATTTAAAGAATGTAAAATTTTTCAATTAGTTGCAACAAATTGAGTTCCCATGTTTTACCCATGGTAACAAAAGGAAAAATAAAAGCGATACACACCTAGTAATGATGTAAATATGTTATGAACTAAGGTAATTGTATTTATTAAATCGATATACCATAAATACATTAATTAATGTTAATCTATTTTAAATTTGTTGGAGCACTTACAAATACATATCTAATTCCTTAGTAACAACAAGTACATTAACTTAATTTATAAATTCCAAGAAAAAAGGGGTTATAAAGTAAACATCTAAATAACAGAGGTGAAGAAACTAATTATGATGATCAATATTAGCATAAATAAGACAATTTTGACTCAAAATACTAATAATAGTAACTTTTATATAAAAATAATATGAAATTTATGACACTAGCTATGCACGCTACTTCGCCCGTGTGGAATATGTAGTGACTTTCGGCAGCATTTAAAACTTATTTCTTCTATATTCTTTTTGCCGACGTCATTATACAAAAACTTTCATTCCTCATTTTTGCCCCCTTTAAGGTAAAATTTTTACAAACTTTAAATGTCGTATTTATTTCTAATTAAAAGCCTAAAAAATAAGCTTC
This sequence comes from Agrilus mali, assembly GCA_029378335.1. NCBI lineage: Eukaryota > Metazoa > Arthropoda > Insecta > Coleoptera > Buprestidae > Agrilus > Agrilus mali. The sequence goes on along the minus strand of CM055663.1, from coordinate 6,745,587 downwards.
AAGACTCTAGATTTATATCTACTTATCTATCTCTGTACCAAATTCTCATTTAAATCGGTTCAGTAGTTTGGGCGTGATTGCGTAACACACAGACAGACAGAGTTACTTTCGCATTTATAATATTATACATTAATATAGTTTAATTATAGTTAAAAATAGTTTATATAGCTTAGTATCCAACTACTTTTATTGATCCAAATAAACAAAACCTCTATAACTTTTTACACTTAATATTTTAATTTTCTGGGCCGTAAGCTATTTGGACGACGTCATTACACAAAACCATTCATTGGCTAATTTTATCCCCTTCAGGGTAAAATTTTTACAAACATTGAATGTCGTATTTATTTCTAATTAATAATTAAAAGCCTGAAAAATAAGTTTCAAGCTTCTATATTTAAAAATTACGGAATTTCCCCACAAACTTTCCTATTTCAACCCTTTACAACCCTTTTTTCGCGTTAAAAAGTAGCCTTTGTCCTTTCTCAGGCCCTAGACTATCTCTGTACCAAATTTCATTTAAATCGGTTCAGTAAATTTTAGACGAGATTGTGTAGCATACAGACAGAGTTACTTTCGCATTTATAATATTCCGCGAATTCATTTTCATCGATTTTCCCATGGGTATAAGATATTTTCCCGCAGTAAAACGTAGCCCATGTGTTAATCCAGGGTGTCAGCTAACTCCATACCAAATTTTATTAAAATCGCTCCAGCCGTTTAGACGTGAAGAAGTAACAAACATACAAACTCACACTCACAAACTTTCGCCTTTATAATATTAGTGTGATATAAGGTCTTGTCTGTTTATTCGAGTACCTAATTCGAAGTAGGTGCATGATAAAATCTATGAATGGAAAATTTGCAAAAAAAGATTTGCGGCATTATTAAACAAAAAGGCATTTCATGTAGGCTACGTACAATTAGTTCAAATAACCTAAATAATTAATTTAGGCAAAACTATTTGACGTCAAACATATAATAATTATATAAACGTTTAAAGTAAGTACCTATATTTGAACATATTAAAACAGGTAATATTGATTCACAAATTGTAGGTCATTTTAAAAACATTACAGTTATTAGGTTATTTGTCAAACATTTTTATTAGTTTTACCCTGAAAATTATGTCGTTAGTTTTCAGGATTAATTTGTAATTATGTTAGGCAACTTTTATTGTAAGGTTACTGTAGGTACCTAAGCACATATTAACTAGCTAGCTAATAGATAGTTATTAGAACCATTGAATTGTTAAAATTTTCTTTTTACAGCGGAAGTAGATGATTTATAAAAAAAAGGTACGTACGGGGAAAAATTACACCTGGTGGAAAAGAAGAACAATTGTACTGCATAAGTAGTTTTTGATATTTCCTTAATTAATTAAATTTAGTAAAGGGAACCCATCAGAAATCTGAGGGTATAAAACTACTCACGATTCTTCCGGAGTTTTTTGATATTTTTAATCATAATTGTATATCGGACAAAAAGTTGGCAATATAAAAGAGACAACCCCCATCGCTGCGTTTGATATTCTTAAAAAATTAGAAACATAAACCTTGATTTTTTTCTTTTATTTTCTTTCATCCAAAATTCCTTGGCTTGAATATGTAACAATAGTTTGCACCAAAATCATTTTTCAAATTAATTAACTTACCTATTGATTTCACCATAAAATTTACGTTGGCATGGCGTAAAGTAAAACAAAAGTAAAATCCATTTTATTATGCTTTCAGTGCAATCAAATAAACCGAACAATAACAATTTATTCGCAAACGCATGATAATAGGCAACAAAGAAAATAATTCAAGGATGTATCACAGTTATTACTGCGTCACTATAAAAAAAAACCTATTCAAACAAAGAGAAAAACCGAAAAATAATTACAAATATTTACAAAAAAATTGCTTGCAGTCTCTTTTAGCAACAAAAGCTTATTCCTAATTGATTAATCGTTTTAAAAGAAACTGGAAAGTTTGGCAAAATATTATAAAACCCAAAATCCTTTAAAATTTTTGGATATAATAGTACACAAGCAAATGTGAACATAAAAGGAAAAGTTGATGGGCAGTTTCTTCCATGTTTTTTGCCTTAAACAACCAACAAATAGTTTTTCAGGTGTTGTGTTGTCTCGAAAGACAGAAGTAGGTACAGTTTTATCAACATATTTTCTTATCTACATAGGTACGCGTATATATAAGTAAACCTTTATTTTGTATAAAACGTAGTCATTCTAAATAAGATGGAAATGCATGGCGTTGGATGGAGCGAATAATGAACAGCAGGTTGTAAGAAATGTAAAGCACGTAAAACGATGGTTTTGTGAAATAGAGCACTTCGCTCAAACGTACTTTATAGCTACCTATTTGCACAATGGCGTGAAGAAAGATTGGCAACATGCACACTTTTTGAATACAAATATCAAAAAATTAAAAAACACTGTTTTAAAAAATGATCGAATGATACACATCTCAAAATTAGTCGATTAATAAAGTATGGCAACTTCGTTTTTCAAAAGTTACCTATTTAACATTAGAGTCAAAAGCATCAAAGTTTAACAATTTTAATTGTTTGAGATAACTATCACAAGTTCAATGATTGTCCTAGCCACAACTGGCAACCTTTATTCTTAAAAAAAAGACTTTTAAGTACTCGCAAACAACATACACTTTTAACACAGTATGTGTAGATTTGGATAAAGAATCTTCAATTAATTTTGGGTCCTTTTGAATTATTAAACAATTGTAACAAAAGTGGGCGGGTTCATACTTAGTGTATGCAGCAAATTTTCTTAAAGTTTGCAATTAGAGTATGGTGGGAAATTTAAAGGCTATACAACACCGACAGCGATTCATACCTCTCCAGATTTAGAAAATTTAAACTAAGTCTACTAGTAGGTATTTTTATAAAATATAAATAGAAGACAGTGCTTCATAGTATCCCTACGAAAGTAATACTAGTGAAAACGATTTCTTACCTGGTAAGCTTCTTTGGGAAATGAAGTCCTTCCTTTTACTAACGTTGGAAGATGGAATCAGGAATTCATAGCTCTCGCAGTTCTCTTTTGAATTCCTGGAAAAGAAAGGAGGTCGTTGAGGGAAATCATTTTAATTTTAATTACACGTTCTCTGAACAAGGAAGGCAACTTGCTAAGATAGACTTTTTGCAAAAACTTTATTAAAATTAAAAATTTAATTATTGGGTCACAACTGACTTATTCTTTTAAATTTAAAAATTATTTTAAACGACAGTAACAAAAGTAGAGAGTAATTTTATTGAAAGACTACCTAACGACTTACAACTGTAGGTACCTAATTGGATTGATACTTACAGCCTATACCTACTTATGACGTAAACGTAATCTTGCAACAATTTTACAGTAGTTAACTAATATAAGTGCTAAAACCAGTAAAAATAATGACTGACAATTCTAACCTGATATCCTTACTCGAGGGATCCAGAAGATGGGGAGTAGATGTCGCCTTTGTTCTTCCCGATTCCCCTAAGGACGATTTGCGGTTGTTTTCGTGAAGAGGCTGAAAATAAAGAGAAAAAATTGTAGATAACGAAAAACAAAATGTCAATATATATGTAGGGATAGTTGATGAAACGAAATAAAATAAATCGATTTTATTTATCAGAAATCTTTTGATTATATACAGTTTTAACGTACCTAGGACCAAACACAATTTGTTGTGAAGAAAATTCTTTTCAAAAAGATTATTTTCATGTAGCTACGTAATATTAATTTTTCTATTTTAATTTATTCCACAAAAGCATGATTCACTTGCATTTGGTTCTGAGAAGTCAAAAGATCATTTTGTAATACATAATACGTAGTTGTACGTGCCTGTTACTGGCATAAAAAATACATAACAGGACTTCGTACTTATTTTAATAAACCACAATTGATCTGAAAATAAAAACAAACGTAAGTATATAAAGAAAACATGTTACAGGGATGTACAAGCAAAAATATAATAAATTTTACCCCAGAAGCAAATATTTTGTCAGACATTGAATCCCTTATATAAGATCTTTGTAACAATAATTGTTTATATTTTTTCCATATTTTTAAATTGCCGGTTTTCTTTGTACATTAAGAGTTTATAGTTAAATTTTTATTTTAACTCCTTTATTTTAAAATGACACAGTAAACGCACGAAAGCGACGTAAATAAGACGGTTAAAAGGGCAAACATAATAATAAATAAATACCTAGTGAAATTTCTAGAGTAATTTAATATCTACCCATATCTTCCCCTTTAATTCGATATTGAGCACAGAATCAGAAAAATTAAGGGTGACAAAACCAACAACCGACATTTCGCTGTTAATTATAGGCCTTATAATTACAAAACCTTACCACAATTTTGGGCGTAACGTCACTTGTTGGTCTTTAAACAATAAAAAGATTCTCACCCTTAATTGCAGTTATATCTAATAATAATCTAATCTAATTATTCTATACATGTAACAATTGCTATGGTTCTTTGGTAATTTCTGTAATACTGTCTTTGATAAATAAATAACGAAAACTACCAAAATAAGAAACCCGTTAGTTACTTGAGTTTTATAAAATTACAAAGAGTTTACATTGTATTTATGTTTCATTTAAATCTCCCTCAACCCTGTTTCGCTCTGGGGCTGAGAATACATTTCCTTTGACACAACAAAGTCCGATTTAAATTGTTCTTTACGATTTCAATTTTCTTGATGGCATGGAAATAAAATCCTTCAATTCGGAAGCACATTACGTGACAATTGAATTGTATTAAATTGAATTTACATTTAATCGCGTATTATACGACTGGTTGGAGTAACATTTACAAAAAAAAAATTAAATCCAAGGCAATGGTTTTTATCTGACTTCCGTTGACGCATATACACACACGTATACGTATAAATAAAAAGAAACCGTCTTAATTACCTATTAGAACAATTATTGGAATAAACAATAACCTACTTTAAGTATAGCGGATCCGTATGGAACATTTTAAAAATAACTGTGTAGTCTTCAAGCAAGCAAAAAGTAAACTCACTTACTTATTCTTATTAGCACAAATAGAAACTAATGATGAAAACGTTTAAAAGGAGAATATTCAATATTTGCCCTTTTAGTAGGTATAGATACATCTATCGTTAAGCAAACATTGATCTGACATGAGCTGAAGTAGAACTGATTTATTGATACTTCAAACAGAGCTAATCGATTTATTACGAATCACATCAAACTAAAGTTCACACGAAGGTACATTGTACATTGATAGTATAAATATGCATCCACGTATTACATTTCACAACGTTAACCATGTTACAGAAAATAATTGTGAACATAATATTTTGTAGAATATCATTTGTCAACCTTTTTGGGGTCACGACCAACCAACTTGAGTAAATTATATCTAATAAAAATGTTTTATCAAAATGATATTTTCTATAAATTTATACTAAACACATTGAAATCCTCGCGTATGTTCCTGGTCGTGGCTCCTCTATGGACATAATTCTAATATTGAGAAACGATACACCATACTTTAAAATTAAAGCCTTATGTCTAAAGTTCAATAAATTTGGATATTGGTACTAAAATCGAATAAAATCCTACAGACCAACAAAACTAATAATCAAAGCAGATTACGAGTATAAACAGGGAGAATTACTATGATGCAAATTTTCCTTCGAAGAGGATTATGGAAGAGGTGAAAAGAGACAACACCTTCTCAGTAACAAGAATAAGAATCTCATAATCTAAATATACATATATAAAATGCTAATGTTCGTACGTAAAGACAGGGTTTTCTCTATCTCTACCTACTCCAATCAACTTCCTGTTGGGGTGGTAAATACCCCTTGGTCTCCAGGTGGGAGTAAGGGAGTTTGGTCGAGGTGGGTGGAAGTGGGTGGTTGTAGGTGGCAGAAAGGTGAAAAGAAATATTTCTGTCCTTTTTTAAGTCATAAGGACTTCCGGAAAGATATCAAAATTTCTGAAATGATTTAAAAAATTCTAAAATGAGCGCAAACTGTTGTTATCGACTTAGAATGTTCGAGAAAGTTCTAAAAATTCCTTGAATGATCTAGAAAGTATCAAAAAGTGTACATCTACGTTTCAAAGTGGTGTACATCTAAATATTCTAGTGTTCTGGTACTAGGAATTTCGATGTTCGATGATAGGTATATAAATCAACATTCAGTAACTTTTTGTCAGTTAAATTGTGTTTGCAGTCGAGTGAAGATCCATTGGAAACAAGAGCGAACAGTGACTAAACAAATTTCAGTGATTTTGACAAATGAAAAAGAACAGACTATTTGAATGTTCTAGAGTGTTCTAATACTAGAAATTTAGATATCTAAGTCTCTCAATATCTACGTTATTTATGATATAAATCTATAATATCTACGTTAAAAAATAGATCTTTACATATTTTTTATATCATTAAACATGTGATGTATTTTGACCCAAACAACGCCGGGTTTCACTGCTAGTTCTAAATAAATACCTAATTGACAGAAGAAGAGACTTTCTAATTTAGGTTTATTCTTCTAGATGATCAACTTGAAAGTAGAAGTAGAGTTTTAGTAGATTTTATAGCTAATTTTTTACCACTGTGTGTTAATCTTGTTTTGTTTTGATTTTGGTTGACGTGGCTAATGCTCAACTTATATTGATTATTGAAAAGTCGATTTCTATAAAAGATATAACAAGCTAACAAATGTCGCTTTAAAAATCTACTGTATTTTCAATTTTTGTAACATTCTTAAATGAATCACATAGAAAAACAAAATTCTTGTTACATTTATTTATTTAAAATCATTTTTGGTTGTTTCTGAAGTAAAAACTTTTATACAAAACTAAAGACATTTTGAGAGAGAGAACTATTACTATCTATCAGTTACTACCTATTACTATTTCAGCTCAAGCATTTGGTAGAATGTCAGAAAGTTATTAACCATTTCGTTTTTCAAATTGATTTACTTTAAAGCTATCTATTTAACATTAGAGTCAAAAGCTTCAATTCTTAACAATTTTAATTGTTTGAGATACCTATCACAAGTTCAATGACTGGCCTAGTCACATTTGTCAACTTTTATTCTTAAAAAATAAAAATACTTTTTATTACTTGGAAACAACATACACTTCTATCAGAGTACAGATTGGATTTGTCTTAAGAATCTTCAAATAACTTTTAATCCTTTTAAATTATCGTATTTTCAATTAGAAATCTAAAATCTAAATATCCAACAAATCATCAAGTCATTTTGTTCACCTTCAACGAAGGTAGAAAAATAAAAGAATCATTTAAATAATTTACAGTTTAGTTTGAGATGATTAACTCTCTTGACTGCTTCTCTGAAGAACATTGAGAATAGGATGCACTAAAATTATTTCATAACGGAGCTAAATTTTATTCAAGATATTTTTCTAAATTAAATCCAAAAAGGACAAATAACTAGAACATTACATTAGTATTTTCCAACATCACTACTTCTTCCTTAGTGACCCCATACAATTTTATATTTTTGAATCCTATTTCGAGAATAAAAACTTTAATTATGAAATACATTTATTATTTCCTTCCTATAAATTAATGTAGATGAAATACAATTTTGTTGAAATCTAATTCTCTGGTTCAAATCTTGGTCAAAATCAAATTGACCAAGAAATCGGGAGATTCTAAACCACACCAACACCCGACAATAGACACGACGGCCCTTTTGTATGCAAAGGTGCAACACTCGGATTGTTACGTGGGATTGGCTTGAATCCTAAGTAGAAATCAGCGGAACTTGGAAGGTGTCTAGTATTGTATTGCGTTCCGAGAATATTGCACAGCTCTCGGCGCCACAATTCCTCCGAATCTAAAATTTGTGGTGAGAAGACCGTTGCGTTGTGAGTTATTATTGATTTTCATTACCATTCTACAAATATGCAGCCATATTGATGGGATTTATTGGCCATCATTTGTATGCACTGCAGTAGGTTATTGACAGGCATCAGCCAATAGAGAATCTAATGGTGATGACAATCGAGTCGAGCCGAGTCGAGCCGAAAAAAAAAATCATCATTTGTTTTGTGGCGTTTTATTATTGAATTGTCTACGTTTACTGAATTTTTTCAGTTGATTCAGAGCCATGTTTTCCGGTCGACTCAAACGTCATGATTATTTAATAAACGATCCAACTGAATATGTAAAACTGCTGAGTTTTCTAAATTGCTGCTAATGCCATTACGAACATATAGCGTTTAATTGATTATTTATGCAGAATGATGCTTCCCTTTCAAAAATGAATTTACAATTGACACATTTATTCTATTTAAACGTAAAACAAGTTTTGTAATTTGGACAGGAACAATTTTTCCACATTTGTAGATTATTCAGCCCAAATACCTCACTAATAAAATTCTACAAATGTACCTACAGGTATTTGCAATATCTCTTTAGGTTTTTACTGATGTAAATATGCTGGTTTAAATAAAGATATAAATTAAGAGGGGCAAAACTTGAAAAACTAAATTGAAAGACAAAGTATCAAAAAATGGAAAAAGTGAAATTGGTGAACGAAAATTTAAATTTCTCCTAAAAATATCAACTAAATATAATATTTGTTTAACTCCATATTTATTAATACAATCTGTTTATACAGACAATAAGTACAATTTTGTATTAACATATACATAAAAAAGAAAAGAATAAGAATGAACGCTGACCAATGTATAATAAGCACCCAAATTATTTATACAAAATTAATACTGTACCAAATTAATTAAAATCAAAAGACAAATTCTATATTTACAGTTGAAAGATTGTGATTGTTCTGTCGAGTAACATTTGAAGCTGTATTAGCGGAGCCGAGAATCTTTGAATCTATTATTAATAATGACATTTTTGGCTAACAGATTTGGATGAGCTAACAGTCTATTGTTATATTTAGCAATATGTTTTATACTATTGTATATTAACAGAGGGTAGATTGAGGTCTTCGTAGATAATTTCGTTTGTTGCTAATATACCAGGATGCATTACGTTTTTGTTTGAAACCTTTCAAAGATATTGAGGTTTGATTTCGAGACTGTGCAATTTGAAATGTTCGAGATAACTATCACAAGCTCAACGATTGTCCTAGCCACATTTGGACACAACTTTTAATCTTAAAAAAAAGGACTTTTAATAAAACACTTCTATCAGAGTACACTGTAGATTTGTCTAGAAAATTTGCAAATATTTTTTTTTTTGGAATGGTTGCAAATAATTATGCGTTTGTGTTAAATTGAGTTAGGCAAGTTAATTTATTTGGACAGCAACGAATTTTAGTAATTAGCTCTTAAGGCTTGATACAGTAACTCTTTGCTTACTATAAAAATAGAACAATATCTGTCATATCTTTGATTATTTGAACATTAATTAAGGGGAAGGCAGGATATTAAAGAAAAAAATGGGCTTTGAAGCTATCAAATTAATGTACTTTTAAGAGAAGCAGTGGCGGATTTACACATTTGCCGCCCGTAGGTTATTCAAAATTTGCCGCCCCTACTGACACCTGCAATTCTATACCCTAATTCACAATCAATTTTTGGTCAATGAAATTGCAACTTTATGATTGCATTATATTTTTATCAGACTAATCAACAAATATTGATACGAATTCATGAGGATTAAAAATTTAAGAATGTTAAGAAGAACTTTCGTTGAATGGATATTTACAGCTTTTATTCATTACAATATTATCATTATTGTTTTTTTTTTTAATTATCATCATTCTAAGAAATGTGTAATATTTATGAAATTCTGTGCAACAATATGCAATTTTTTACGTGTAAATTTATTAAATTTTTATTCTACACTCAAACAGGTTGTTAATATCATCAGAAATATCAATAGAAAAGTATTAATTTTCCACATATATATCTATATAATATTTGTTATTGTTATTTTTAAGCATTTTTTTTCGGATCCCATTTCTCTTCGAATAGATATATTTAAGTGGTGAAACATATTACACATTAATTGAATAGTGTGGGTGGACCTAAAGAAAAAATTATGGCAATAATTAATTTAAACAATAGATAAAAATACTAAAATTAAAATGTAATACTTAAACGCTATTGGAATATTTTTAAAATTCAAAATCACAATAGTATATTTATAAATAAGCGTTTAGTAATTTTTCATATACAGACGTTAGTGTATTCAGTATACTGCATATAGCACTAAAATATTGTAATTTTTGTTGATTTTTTGAGCCTCGTTTGTTTTTTTCGTGTATTAGATAATTATTTTTGTTTTCTGTAAGACAAAAAACTTTTTGAGCAAAGTTTGCCGCCCCCTAAAATCTACCGCCCTAGGCTGTAGCCTATTTAGCCTGCTGGTAAATCCGCCACTGAAGAGGAGATGTTTTAAAGGATAAAAAATTCTGACTTCTTTAAAGGCCGCTTAACTGTTTAAGCCGCTAATTAAGTATTCAATAAAAATCTGGTGGTAAATATCTACTGTAAAAGGAACATTAAAAATAAATAAACATGAATTTCCCACTAAAATGAATTACTTTTTATGATTGAAAATTAACAATTACTTCCAGGCTTGTTTTAATTGATAAAATGCCCTTCCAATAATTGTTATTATTTTTAAACATTTTTAATAAATAGGTACCTACAGGGTGAAGTCTATCAAACAAGCCTGCTGGTGTACATTTTTTTAAAGAGAATAAATATTACCTTGTATATTAAAAAATATACCTACCTACAAAGAGAAATTGCCAAAAATATCTTGTTATTGTAATTCTCATTTGTAAATGTTTGTACTCTTATTAGTTAGGAGGATGATTGACAGAATTCCTTTTAAAAGTGTAAAAAATTTTAATCTCCAAAAAATTTTAATAAATGGTAACACAATATTATGTTTGCAAGCAATGAAAACTTTTCTTAAGAATATGACGTCTCATAATCATAACATAATTAAATTCTTGACTAAAAGCATTTTCTTCTTAACTATAAGGACCTTGTCGACCTTATTATTTTTTTGTCGGAAAATGAAGGGAAAACAAACGAAAACTTTAAAAGTACCTACTCACAATTATATGTTATCATCGTGGAAAATTGTTTTTCCTGAGATGGGATCCGTGTATATACATAATGTTTTTTTTTTAATTTCTACTTTAATTACAGTCAACATTACTGACAGAAGAAATTATGATACCGGGCTTGTTGGCCGTGGTCTAGGATTGTTTCTCCTTCGGTGAGAACACCGATGAAGTTGTTTATCCGGCGTTTCGCCAACAACTGTAGGGGGCATCCTCAGGCAACGTAGCGTGGGCGTAATGTCCATCGCTGCGGTTGTACTGAGAATCAGTTGTTGGCGAAACGTCGGAAACTTCATCGGTGTTCTAACCGAAGGAAAACAATCCTAGACCACGGCCAACAAACCCGGATATCATAATGTCTTCTGATAACGTCGGCTGTGATAACTGGTAGAGTTTGAAAATTTTGTTCTGTAGGTAAATGTAAAATTACGTCTTTTAAGTTTAAGTTTCATTCTAATTTCGCTTTCTTAGCTCGAGCGTTCATCCAATTAATGGGAAATGAGCCACTAATTCGCACAACACAAACACTCCTCCCCCCACTCCCCACCTTTTCTCTGGGATGAAATAACCTGAGGGTTGATATCTCAACTCGAGGAGGTGTTTTAGTCGGTAGGCGCCGTGGCGAATTCGATACTACATCCCATCAGGGGCTCTTTTGAGGATATTTCCCTCATCGAGGATAATCGTAAATTAAAAAAAAGACAACGAAAGCCTACAGACCAAACTTAAAAAAAACAAGTCGGAAGAGAAATGTAATAAATGCTGTAGCACAAATAATTTCAGAAATCTTTATTTTTTATGTAACTATTAAAGCAGTGTGGAATGTTATTTACACAATATTTTGCTTATTCTGTTGATACGACGACGTTTTTACGAATGCACTTACTTATTACCTGCCTATCACTCATATTAAACAATTTTAGAACTAAACGTTAGTCGGCGGAATTTTTAGATTAAGATAGTCAGAAAAATAAAATAAAACGATATAATAAAGATGAAAACTGTAAAAAGCGTTGGACAACTCCTAAATCCAATAGAAATTGACTCAGACTTCAAAAATTTACAGGAGATTAAGGTTAAGGCCTAAATAAATTTTAATTCATTGTTAATTACCCATAATGTGTATCTACTTAATTTCTATTCCTCGTTTTGAAATACCTCACATGGCACACAATTAACAAAAAGTGTAGAAAGAATTGTGATAATATTTGTGACCAACAATTTGATTTTTTTATAGATAAATATTTGCCTTTATGTTAAATTTCAATTAAAAATTGCTCTTTAAGCCATAAACCGCCAGATTTAAAAAATAACTAAATCAGATATGTTTACGTGATGACAAATTGAACATACAGATTATAATCAAAAATTAAATTGAAATTTTCTTTTTTTTCTCAAGTGGAATTTTCTACTAACTTATAACCATAATCATGACTATTATATAAACTGCCTCATACACCTCCAAACATAGTATAATATATTAAATATGAAGTACTGACCTTACGAAAATCCTTGCTCATTTTTTTAAATCCCAAAAGTCAACACAAAAAAACATATCATAAAAAACACTCACACCACATTCTTGTAAGTTTAATGTCATCTAATCACTAAATTGATCCACAAAAGTATATTTCTGCTTATTTTTGTAATATAACTTCGTTCAACCCCGGCGAATTTAATTTGTTTAATAAATCGCGAAACGATGTAATGATTACGGAATTCGTAAAGATACTGCTGTAGAAAGACGACTTTATCAAATATTTTGTGACGATCTCTGCCTGGTTCACCTTTATTTGACCCTTTCATTCATTTTAACGCAAAGGAAGCCATATACAATACAGGGTCTGTTCGAAGACAATTTAAAACTATATGCGGATCTTTTTACAAATTTTTTGACAAATAGCAAAAACATAAAATTGTACAGAATTGTTAATGTGTATCAATCCAGAAAGTACATTTAAAACGTGTAGGAATTTACTTTAAAACTTAAATTAAAACATTTGGTTAAACGTTTATAATTAATTATTTTTTTCTTAATGTAGGCAGTTTTAAATATTATTTGTTGAACTGTTGAGTTTTTAAAAAAATTGGATTATAATCAAGGTCAGCGCATGGACTAAAACTTTGTAAGCGTAAGGCGCAAGTCCCTTCTCATATAAAATTTTAGAATAAGGAAAAATATTACAAACCTTGTAATAATACAATACCATTCCGTTTTATCTTAATTAACTTGTTCTTTATCGAACACAGCTACTATACCACAAAGCACCACAATTGTTACTATCACTATAACACTTTGTAGGTACCTAATTTTATTGTAGTTTCCAGTTTTTCACAAAACAACAAAACGTTAACGTAATCTGACCTTTTTTCATTTGTGATAATAAGTACCACCTGCAACATTCAGTATACAACGCGAACAGAGACAAAGACTAAAAACCATGAGCAGCAACAACGCAGTTTAAACATTCATAATACATAGTTGCACGTTGTCAAGCTTATTACTGTTTAAACAAATAATTTTCACCGCAAACGTACGAAGGTTCCCACCACTTCTGTTTGTAACTACAACTAGTGCTGATGGTGAATCCATAAGTAGTTTGTTTCTATGTACTCATTCTATTACCTATATAATACTCGTTTATGTAGTACAATGTAACATTATTCTTTTGTAAAAAACGTATATTAGCAGAAGTAAAGTGAAAGAAAAACGAATGGAAAATTCTCTTCCTTTCTTTTTGAAAAAGAAAACAATCCTTCCATACATCGTACCCTAAACAACTAAACACTTACATTTTATATTTAATTTGTTTTAAACAACTTTCAAAAATACAAACAACCCACATTTTATTATCATCTAAACATCGCTTAAATGTCGATCTACCTCATTCCCACTTCTTTCAAAAAGAAACCCTTCGTGGTGATGGAAACCTCAGAAGTACGACTTATGAGTGAATACTAGAATATTTAGGGATAAATATACCCCCGGACTGGACTAACAAGTTATCCGTTTGGCCCATTCCGCAATCATCAGCTCATTTGTTAAGCGCTTGATGAACAACCGTACTGTCACAGGACTAGCATTCGAGCCAGACTCATATGCTACTAAATCGATAAAAATAGCGGTAAACTGTTGCACTTGCGTTACTTTTTAAAACCGAGAAATTTAAAAATATAAACGTTCTTCTGTACAAAATGCACTGTTATAATTATTTTGAAAAGAATTGTAGAAGGAATTTGCTTTTCTATTTTATCCTATTTTACCCCATTTCAACCAAAACTTTGCTCTTGCATGAGTTAAAGAAAATGCTGCATGTTTATAAAAAAAAATCGTGTTAAGAAATTATAAAATAAACAGTGTAGAAAATCTAGAACATAATTAGACGTTCCATTTCCTTGCTAATTTAGTACAAGCCGAATAAATATTTTCCCAATAATTAATTCCAATTAATCTTCGGCTTCTGCTGCGTGCACAAGAACAATTATTCGAGGTGACTTATTATCGTTCGCGGTATATGAATTTAAAACTCTTCACCCTACCTATAATATAGCAGTTAATGATTAATTGAAAGGAAGGCGTTATAGCTACTTTTCATAAATAAAAGTGTAACAGCGTTTATAAATATGTAATTAACGATTTTATGCGCCAGAAACAAAACTTAAATATTTTCTTACTTCCATTCGCAGTTTTACGTTTTTGGGTCTACAATAAGCAAAACAAAGTATTGAAGCTGCATGATACAGGAAGTAGTTATTGATATATATCATAAAAATGAAAATCAGTAATGCAACATAAATCACTGACTTTTCGAAAGTGTAATATATCACTTACTGTCACTGGAGCGGTGTGTGAAGTTTCCGGGGTAAGTTGACGTCTGTGGATTCCCGGAGATGACCTAACACTTTCTGTTCCTCTTCGTGGACCATCCGGTAGAGTAGTTTCCCTGGAACAAAAAAACAATCTCTATATTTCATTTTTGTTATAGTTTCAAATAATAAATTCGTAAACTCAAAGAGTTCATTTTCTTTAGTTTCAAAGAATACATTTTCTTTATTTACAAAAAACACATTTTGACTCATCATTTATACATCAATCTATTGTCAGTGTTAGGGGTTGAAATATATTCCAAATGTAGAATTCTACATAGGTTCATAAAAAGGAAATTTTTTCCAGTAGCTTTCAAAAAAATTGTTTTGCTTTCCTACTAAACACGATTCTTTTTTCTTAAAGTAGAAAATGAAGGTGAGGGAGAATATTCTGCTGTTTATAACCATTGTGTTTTGAAATAACTTCAATTTTATTATTATTGTTTCAACAATAATTACAAGAAAAGTACACTGAACGTCCGCCAATTCACATTAAGCAATAAATTAATCACTATAAAAAAAATAGACCGATATTTTAAAATGCTGCATAGGTATCTGCTAAAATAAAATCTTCAGATAATTTCATATGCCTTATAGCATGTGTTGCAGTTGACTATGCGCCACTTTTCTTTTACAAACACCGTCAGCATGCAACAGAGGGTACATTGCACCCCTTTTCGTCTAGTCAGTAGATTTGGGAATTTGCTGCGTTGCATAGCTGCTAATCGATCGGTGGAAATGTCATGCAAAGACCAGGACCGCATTTAGCAACAACAATTTCACAATTCGATTAGAAAATATTATAAATAATAAAATACTATTGGTACCTCTTTGAACCCTTACAATTTTCTCTTTGAAAGTTTTATTAGACTTTTTTTATTATTTTTTGGTAGGTCGAATACTTAAGTAACTGTCGAATTTGGAAAAAATATTATAGTTAGAGAAGTTTTAAGTTCTTAGAGGGGAGTATCTGAAGTTTAGTGAGAATTAAATAGAAGAGGAGGAAAAGGATAATACTTCTTGTATTTCCTAGGAGGACAACGTTCAGAATCTGCGAGAGTTAGAGGTAAATGTATACTATGTTTACTGCGCATTTATGGGCGTTGCAGAATTGACAGAACGAAGCTTTAGTTATATTTGTCAAAGTTTTTACATAAAAAGACTAATATAAGCTGTAGGTTAGACACAGTCTTTAATAAAAATCTAAGCCAATTATATAAGGTCAAACACGTTTGCCAATTTTCGTAATTCAGAAACAGCAAGCTGCTTATTAGTCGTCAAACTGTTCAATTACGATCCTGGACTGCAAAACTGCACCTCGCCGTCTGTCATCCCAACCCTTTAACATTTCAAGCAGAAATCGGGAAATAAGGGAATCAGCAGCACGTTGTGCTGTACTGTGCTCATTCTACACAAGTGTTCACATTTCATTTAATAAGCGACGACTGCATATATCGTAAATATATATAGATATGTGTGCAATTTTCTGAATGAGCAGCTTCAAGCAGAGAACTCAAATCTATTATGTAAATTGTCCAATTGGACGGTAGGTATAACACATTTATAAATATCTCGATATTATAATTTTCACCACGTCAAGCAGAAGGAACTGCTAACAATAAAACTAATCATTGAAAATCAGAAATACATATTACACAATATATACGCTTTCGAAAAATAAACGAAATTGGATTAAAAATGAGCTGCAAGAAAACTCTTCCTCTCCTTTTTTCTGTATACAGACGCACTCGAAGCAACGTTCGGTTACATAATCGCCATAAACATTTATCTACATAAGGTCACAGATAAATATGCAGAAAATTCGTTTCTGTCTACAACGGTCACCCACTACGCCACCCTAACCTACTCTGACTCATTTATTTCTGAACGATACCTCACTTGACTTGTACATTTTGATTAAGTTTAAATATACAGGTGGTTGAAGGGAATAAAATCTACACAAAAACAAACAAAGGAATTTCTACTTTATTTAAACCCTTTTAGTTTGTCATTTCGTTTAAGTACATGAGCGCCTTGGAAGAATAGTAAATCCTATTCACTTACTTATATCAATTTAGAAGAAGTAATTATTTCAAAAGAAAATGCTGTTCATAACAGACTTCTATCAAGCCATAGGTTGTCTAAAACTGTTGAAGCCACCCTCATATATCTTACATTCTAATATCGCATCCCTACTAAGTTTTCAAATGGTCCTTTACCTTTCGAAATGTCTAGACGGTCACGTTTTATAATCCAATGTGCAGTACTTATATTCTCGCCGTGTTCGGGCGGTCTACTGGTAAACTGAGTTGTTGTGAGGTAGAAATGGGGCGTACAACCCTTGTTTAAGTTCGCAAACAGAATCGCTGGAAGTAGAATCGACAATCGATACGCGAATTCAAGTACAAACTACTTCACTAATAACACTTTACACCCGACATATGGACATGTTCGACTACAACTGGTTGCTACTGCTCAGAGTAACGTTAATGAAATTCAGTGGTCGTCGTAAATATATGGTGACGGTTTGTAACTTGCAGCCAGCATACTTGTCAGTGTCAAATTGGGTTAGAAATTTTCGGAACGTTAAACATCCCATTTGACACAACATTCAACGCATTGCAAGAACATATTCAATTCAGTCATTTCGTTCTTGGGACGAGGAAGTTGAAACGATAGTAAGTTCCTTCTTGACATAGAATTTCGTCTTGGGAAGGCTAAGTTAGTTACCTAACCCAACTCAACTTCTAAAAAGCGAATATTTTCGTGGAAAAGAAAATAAGAGCCACAAAACTGAATGTTGGATTGGGATCATTTCCTTGATTAGGCACACAATTTTATCTGACGAGATTTGTACCTAAATGGTTTTCTCTTATTTCTATATATTCCTTAAAAATTTTCTCATTTAAAACAGTTTTCTAATCCCAAAACGGTTACATTTCAAAAGGGATTGAATCTCATTTGAAAGCATTCATTGTCACGTAAAGACAACAAATAATTTAGTGCGGAATTCCTTTTTAAAAATTGCGATATTTCCAAACCGAAAGTTGATAAAGAACAGGTATGCTACGCGAATGCTTTTAGGTTGAAAACGTTTCAACGATTGTGTATTATTTATTTCCGTTTCCTCCGCTTTTATAGTTTCTGACGTTACATTGTCGTGTTGACGACAAACTTCTGCAGGAGAGCGCAGCTTAACTTTTCTACACCGGATGAAAATTTAATGCGGCGAAGAAGCCTTCGGTGCAATAACTAATGCACGTGAAAAGTTGAGACCGTTATCGGAAAATCGTAGCGGAATTTCAAAGGAGTTTAAATCGTTATACTTCGCGAAATTAAGCAGATGCTTTAAAAGCTCCCGGAAAACTGACAATCACTTCCAATTATAGGTAAAACCTTTCAACCGGAAACTCTTCCATTACCTACCTGCTGCAAAAATCTTCGATTCGGTTACAATATTTCTTTTTCTTTTTTTGAATTCGTTAAATAGCTTCACCAAATCACCCCTAATCATTTATAGCAACGATTATAAATTATTGTTTGAAAACATTCCAATGTACATGTTCATTTCCTCCTGTTTTTTAATTAATTCTACGAAACATTAATTCAGTGTTCTTAGTTAAATGTCCTGTTTACTCTTGTACATGTGTTAGGTATATACACATCCTTTACTATCTGTGAGGGATATTTAAACTTCCCATCAGCACATGTTGGGATGAAGCTAATTGACTAATTACTTATCTCATTACGGTCATGAACTCAACAGAAAATGGATTGCTTTGTGTGACTAGATCGTTGTTTATACTGTATGGAAATGAACGAACAATTTTATAACCCAAATTGGAAAAAACTGCTGAGAACTTATGTAACAAAGGCTCCTTCAGTTCAAACAAATCGTCAATACAAAATACAATCAAGAAAACCGAAGAGAATAAGACAGCAGGTCCATAACCGGACAACAGGCAATATAACAGTGCAGAATTTTCACTCAAACGATTTATTTGTGTCACAAAACCTTTACCAATAAAGAAAGCCCTTAGTTATTAGTTGTGATTTCTAGAAACTTTTAGGAGACCAATAATAAAATAAGTGGTCACAGCAGACCAAAACCACTTAAACATTGACCTAATTATTTCAGCATTCTTAATTAAATTTCACTTGCTGGCTGCCTCGTATAAAGATTTATACGTGGTTAACTGTTTTCCAAGTCTAAATTTGTTCGTCGAAGTTAGGACAAGGGCGGTGGCTCGTCCTTGCCACTCCTTCCCTTGTGATAAATGGATTGATGTGATCAACAAGTTAGCGTAATGATTTTCTAGAACTTGTAGACTTTACTGCTACTTCTCACGCAACAATATACCGCCTAAAATCCTAACTAACCATTTAGAAAGAAAGGTTGGAAATCTATAATGTGTATCAGAAAGTTAATAAAGTTGAAATAAGTCAGTTAAAGAAAAGAGAAATAAGGGTAGCAATTTCAACTATTAATTTCGTCATCTGAACAATTGAAGTAGCACAAATGAGAAAATCTTCAAAATTAGTCGATTCTTTAAATTAAACTGCCACCAAAAAAGCATATCATGCCTTCATTGTTTCCCATTCAAACACAAATTCTAGCTATTAGTTATTTCGAGAGAATCCTCCACTAAACACAAACTGACGGTAACGAGAGGACCCTATTAGAGGGTTCTATTATGCAAACATGAGGGTTGGTATCAACTAAAACAAGGGGTCATTGTAATAGTTTGTTTGTTGGTAATTGATGTCTAATATAACTTGAATTTAGATAGACCCTTGTCTGAGGGCGATGAGGTAAATGTAAATTATATTTTAATTTAATGTTAACAAGAGCAAGAAGGATATTTGGTTACTCTGGAATAGTATTAATTAGTAAGGAAGAAAATTACCTCAGGATAATTATAGCAGATATTATAATGATCTCACAGGCATAAAATTTGATATGAGGAATTGTATTTTATTCTTAATTTAATATGTGTGGCTTGTGGCTTTTTGAGATGTTTATGTCGATTGTGTAGAAATTTGGAATTCTCCGAAATAGTGAAACTCATTTTATGTTAGGCACAAAACTTGGGGAAATTAAAAATGTTTTAACGTTTTCAATTTCTTTACAAAATTAAACATTTTTGCATCCAAATAAAAGCCTTTTTTCGCTTCCAGAAGTTGAAGACGATAGAATTAAAACCTCAATATAAAAGTTGCTATATCTTCTACAATTAATTAGTAAAACAAAATAATCAATTCAAACGAAAAGTACCTAGAAAGGTTATTATTATTCAAGCAAATATTTTCCCAACAATAAGTTTACAATTATTCTTATTAATGCAAAAATTTCGAGAAGAGTAACTTTCAAAACTCTCAGGGTTTTATTGTGATCCTATCCAAAAGTTTTGTCGATTTTTTTAGTATTTTGTCAAAAAAAAAGCAATGTTTTAGTGTTTTACATAAAACAGAACTAACCTCATACATGTTTAGCTTGGGTTAACATATTTATTATAAAGTTTGCCTTGTTGGTTGTAGGTACTGCATATTATTTCATAGCTCAGCTGTAAAGGACTCTGCAGAATCCTTATGGAAGGTGATTTTTTTTGGAACTTTGCTATTTGATAATTCTAAGCGTGTACGTACATGAAAAGTCTTAATGGTACCAACTACCTCCTCAGCCGTCATCATCTCCCAAAGATAACCAACAAGAATATTGATTGGATAACGTTTTACACATCCCTTAAACCACTAGTGGTTCTAGGAAGGTTCTGGTAGTTGTTAGGAATTGTAATGTGGTCTAAGATTTGGCCATTATTGGTAGGTGATGGATGAGGGCTGAGAGTAAGAACGAATTGTTTGTTTCAATATATCATACTTGCAGTTTCCAGGAGACCCTTTTGATTTTAGAATTAAACACTATCAATCACCAGAGTAACTAACAACTGATTTAATATTCAAACATTCAGGAATATGGGAATATAGAGACCTTTAGATTACCGCTTTAATATAATATCATGTGGGTTGAAATGACAGTCACTAATATAAATACAATACATACATAAAACTACATGTTTGTGTCTATCATATTACGTAAATCTGTAATGCATTTGAATGACTACATAGAGACACTATTAAAAACCACATGGGGAAAAAGTTGAATAGAAGTTCTGTTACATTGGATCGTTTCGTGTTCGTCGTCAAATAACAAAAGTTATTGTCCATTTAATGAGGAAAGTCAAACAAAAAAAAAAAGGAAGACAAAGTGTTCTATAAAACTCCTTACACGGTTATAATACGAAGAGGGGACTGACCTAGGCTTCTGGAAAAAGATAGGAGATTTGTGTTTGAAGAAATAAGTCAAAAGTTCACAGTACAAGCATTACTATGAGGCTTTCGATAAATTGCCTTAGAAATCAAGTAAACAAAATAATATTCTTCCTACAATTAATTTCTGTTCTTCTAACTGTTTGTGATAGCTTGATTGATAAAGAACACCTTGGTGACAGGTGGACGTGGCAGGAACGAAAGAAAATTGTTGTACCATTTTGTCGAACAAAGGAATATAATGTACCCACTTTTTTATTCCAATTGTTAACCTACACATCTAATAGAATTCTAGTTTTTCAAAAACAAACTTTCCTTTTCATTGCTTGATAGCTTTCTTATTAGAAGCACAGGTAATTCGTTACAACACCAAGACAATAATTACATTACATTTATGAAATAGGTGGATGTACATAAGGTTATATCGATAGATAATGATGATATATATATACAGTATGCGAAAATGTAGATTTTAGCATTCAGCTAAAATACGCCGCTCTCACAAATAGCCATCGATGCAAATAGCACAAATCAATGAGCGGCGCGCGCACACCTATTGCAGACTATTAGTGGTAGTTTCACGAAGACACACCCACAAAAATGCGAATGCACAAACATAAGTAGGAAGCGGCAATATTTTAACGGTAAGATTTCGTATTACAAGTTTTCGCTTGCGCAACTTATATACGGGTATGGCTAATAGTATTAAAAAAATAGCATAGGTGCTATAAATAGGATTAAGGATAGGTAAATTAAATTATTCAACATAAATAACCTTCAAAGCATCTTAGCTAAAGTAGGTACCTTTTGTGCCATTGGGAAGTAAATAATATTTTGTTAAATGCGAGTAAATGGATTACGTACAATATCAAAAGGTCATTACAATATTAAATCGATCAGTGCAAGGAAAAAGGCAGACTGTAACAAAAATAAATCATATATGATAACGTAAGAAACAGAGCGTCTTTATTTGATTTACCTAAGCGAACGTTACTTTGAGTGCGTCTACATTTTAGTGCAGTAGCTACATAATAAGGAGTATCATTTACCTAGGTACCTGAGATAAAAATGGCAAAATCTCGCCAAATCTCATCGAAGGGGAGCGGGGTCATTAAATTTGTCATTAACTTTTTTTTACTTTGAATCTCACGTGAGAGTAGGAAGGGTTTAGCACATTTGAAAAAATCATACTAACAGGGTGGAAGTCCAAATTATCAGAAAACGCCGATCGTCCGTATAGAATCTTCAATAGCCAATATCTGAGATATTGTTTTTCTATGGCAAAATTTTTACTCAAAAAACTTCCCTTGCGAACCGAATTAATTTACTTGCAATAAAGTGACCTCCCTAATGCCTTTAAACCTACCAACACCTAGAATCTTTTTTTTTTGTTGTTTTAATACTGCACCTAAAGCGTTTGTTGTCGACCTGTTCGTCACGTTCCTTTTGGTGGCTGTATTTTACGTCGCTTATATTTTTATTTTTCGTTTTAACGTCAATCAGCGTGGGTTAACATATTGGACGTTGTTGTTCGCTCCACATCTAAAGGCAACAAGCTACTGAAGTTGACACTGTCAGATAGGGATAGAATTTATGAGCCACTGGGTCTGCAGCTGAAGTCGACGCTTGACAATTTATTATCGCTCCATACCACATCAGATCGCGCAGCACACGGCCCAAACCAGCCCTTATTATTTAAGCGGTTTTGCATAATTAAGGAGAGATACGAGTAAATACTATCTTAATGTTTAATCACACGTTTGTACGTTAGAAATAATGAGTAAGTTAGCAAAAATAAATAAAAAATGAATAACTGTTTCGAGATGTTACATTACATAGGTCAAAGCGAAAGGTCATCTAAAGTACGAATCTAAGAACATAATTATTATTTACATATACAATTAATTTTATGCTGACTGAATTTTTTACCTTTACCATAGGTATACCTAAATTATAAATCCCTTCATGAGGGATTGCTGTCGCTAAAAGTAATTTAAAAATATGCAAATACATCTTCTGGTTGGCTGCGATATTGCGTTTTATTTTAGATATTCAATTTAAAATTATTATTCGCTCATTGAAACGTTAATTAAATTGCTGTCAGGAAAACTAGAGGATCAAAAAACTTTTTAACGAAAACATCCAACACAGAGTAGCTAACTAACTACCTAACGCTAAATTTAATTTGCATCAAACTCATTTAAAAAAATTTAAAAAAATAAATAAAAAAGGGTCGCTTAATCTCATTAACTTTTTAATTAGGTATCGGGAAAATAGCAAAACGTACCGGGGGCATTTGTTCTTTTCATCTAATTTTCCTAGGTGTCTCGCTTTGCATCCTGTCTTGTTAATGTCTTGATGGCCATTGCTAAAGCAATTTCCTTAGCAGGCTGCTTCCTCAGTTTATAGTGACGGTTCTAACAGAACGTTATTACTTTTCTAAACCTTCCTGGGAATAATTTTATGTTTTAGGCACCAGCGGAAAATTTTGTGAAAGATTTTGTTGCCGAAAAATATTAAATAATAAAATATTGTGGTGTAGATATTATTTTTGAACACGAAATATTCATAGTCTATTATTTGTTTCAGCCTTGCCTCTTGACTTTGAGTAACACCAGAATCTCAAGCATCCACCAATATTTTAAATGCACATAAGATTCTTGTCTTAAAAAAATCCTTAACTGCTGCGGTAGTCCCAGATTATTGTACCACAAAGCTTTGAGGTAGCAAGGAAATGATGTAAAATCAGAACTGTAAGGTACTTGACACATTAACAGCAGTATTCCCTAATGTAGGTACTATCTAAATATCCTAATCGCTATAATTTTATAGTCAAATTAAATGTAATTATAGATACAATTATTGTTTCGTTTCCTCATTATTATATATATTGATATGTACCTAAATAAATGTTTTAATTTCAATCTTGTTTTTGTTCAAGCACTTATTTAGATACAACGAATGTAATCAGTTAGTCCCAACTTCCAGCACCAATTTGCATAAATGTTAAGTCGAGGCTAAAGGTCGATCAAATTAACCACTTGGAAAAAGAACTACGATAAAGTACATTGAGTCAATTATACAGTTAACTTGGCGAGAATAATAATTTACTATAATACAGTAATTACTCGGTCAAGTTCGAGTTCAAAGATGTCGTAATAATTGCCGGCAAACTAACCTTTACCCTTATACCTATTAAAGAGTCTTATTAATTATAAATTATAACATTGCAACGCATTGTATTCCCAATCCATAATAAATGAGGAAGTTTGTAGTATACGGTTTGTTATTTAGTAATATTTTTATTTGACTGTATTAACTTTATTAATTAAAATTATTGAGAGTAAATTAAAATTTAGAACACAATTTCAGTTGGCAACATTGTTCCGAATAGTTTGAGAAAGTTTTTTGTACAAACAAATTTGATTAAAAAATTATTACTTATACCAAAACTTTTGCAACAAAAACTACAGCCATTTATTCTGAATCCGAGTGGTTGGCATTTAATGAAGGAACCATTTAAGAAAGATCAATCCCAGAAAATAGATGACCTAAAATTTTCTTTCATCAGAATTTCCCTTTTCAATATTGCAAAAAAGTTTTTCATAGAACTGTTTACAACACATGAACACACCACCACCTTCCCTCATGATTGATAGTCTCACTTTTTAACGACTTTTCGTAAATTTCGTATATCGAAAATTTGAAAATAGGCATGTACGTAATGTAGGAGTTTATGATCATGTATGTGGGCAATAAATTTCAGGAGGAGCCTGAGACGGAGCTTAAATACATAAAATGCTTTTTTTCGAACGTTCAAAGAAACATAATCTGCCTTTTATAACAACATAAAACTACATAAGTATGATATAATTCACACAAATGTTCCTAATGATTTTTTAAGAGCCTATTTTGATATAAAGAATAGTTACTTATATAAAAAAAATCTAAAATTATCTAAAATTTGTACGCGTAGATAAATTAATTACTGAACTCGTTACAATTAACCGCAATCGGTTCTAACAGTTTAATTAAACATTAATCGAAATTTTGCGACAAAAAAGGTTTAATTCAATGGCATTAAAGGATGCTATTTTCATAAAATCAAACCTTATGATTAAATAAACAACACATATTCTCATCTATCGACATTGAGAGAAAAATGTGAAACTATTTTACCGTTGAAATTCGAACAACCTCCATGTGTATGAATGGATCATATGATTGATAAGTTCGATCTGAATATCTTCTGTATCCCGCAGGTGCAGGAATTTGCAAGAAACTGCATCAAACTATCTCTATATAGAAAAGTTATGGATGTGTGAACGCCATGATCCATCTCGCGAAAGAAAGTTGTGAGTTTTTCAAATTTATAGTTGGCAGCACCAATATCTGCACGCCTCAGACTGAACTTTAGAAACCGCATTGTCTGAGATAAGACATTGTGGAAATATTTCGTTCTGGAACGAGAACGATTTCATTCTTTTTCTCCAAAATACAGAACGTCAAAAATATGTATACCTACATGAACAAAACCAACGGAAAACTTGTCTTAACTAGAATATATAAATCATGAAATGTGAATTTAAGGATAAGGAATATATATAAATAATATGTCAATCATACTGAAAAATTTGAAGCTAAGGATATGGCAACGCAAGAAAAACTCTAAAAACTCAACCTTGAGAGTAATTAGCATCAACAGGTTCTGAAAAGACATCCCAAGAATTTTTCTTCTTCGTATTTCAGCTGAATTTTAATTTTCGGAAATTATAATCCTACTGAAAATAGTTAAATTAAACCGAAAGCGGGTTTTCAGTGACCAATATCCGGAATGAGCGCGGCCCATGAATATTCATCGCGATGTTATGCAACTGAAGCGAAGCGGAGGAGAACACTTTAGGTTTGAGTCGTCCCTTATCAAAGAAATAAATGATCAATCTGCAAGGCAAAAGAAGAACATTACACTTAGGCCAGAATAATTTGTTTGCAGCTCCAGCCGGGCAATCGCGAGCAAACAAAATAAAGCACACAAACCCATTCCGTATTAGGGAAGTTGTATAAGTATCTGAAAATCCCCAAGGCAATTTACTTACTGTTTGGAAAGTATAAAAGTTGTCCGATGTTCAGGGAAACTAGAGCTATAGAATAAATTTTAAAGTTGATAACGTACATAAGAAAAATTGTATCTCATTCATAGCAAGCCGATATTTTAAACCATCTTGGCAAAAATACGAAGAAGACGATACCAATAAGTTACCTTTAACCCAACCTAACCCTTCCTCATCATAATCAGAAGTCTGAAAACTGGTTTCGATTTCTCCCAAACATTACACACACATTATGTTTCCAACTCCCTTCCTAATATTTAGTTACTTCTTTATATACCTTCTCAAATTAAGTACAAGTTTACAACTCTCTTTAAATACGTGCAACGCAGCAAGTTATTAAATAGCTGAATCGTTTCCTAGAAGAAAATAATTTATTCAAACAGCCAAGGATGGAAATTGGACACAATTCCTGGTACAGTATCTTAATAATGTACATCAAGCTTAAACTCAAGTTCAGTACCTAAATTCTTTTCTGTCTGAAGAAAATACGGAAAACCTTTAATAGCTTTCATTTATACATGATACATACTTTTGAACAATTCCGTACGAATTCCATTTGCCCTTTTTAACTTTTGTAGCACGTCCTTTTCCTCTCAATTTACTCCCGTAAAAGGAAACTTAAACGATCGAAGCAATTTCATAAATTCTGCTCAGCAAGGATGGCACACAATGATAAAACAATTTAATTATAGTTTTAGAACATGAGAATTAGGTTTAAGCACCACTTTCTGCTAGCAATTACAAGGGTTTTAATCGTTTTCGTAGATAATGCCCTTATTGTAGTTTTAAGTCTCACTAGCTATTGAAATTGTATTGCAGAGTAATGTCATAAGCGTAGACTCAGTTTTCCCTAGGGATATATTTATAATCCTCTCTGTTATCATAATCCTATCATAAAGCCACTAATACTTCATAAAACCAGTTGAAAAAAAATTGATAAAAACTACATTAACAGTAAAAAGAACTCTTAAGTCGAAGGATTGTGGAACAACCAACAACGAACCTACTTCCTTCCTTATTTTTATT
Source organism: Agrilus mali (assembly GCA_029378335.1). Lineage (NCBI taxonomy): Eukaryota > Metazoa > Arthropoda > Insecta > Coleoptera > Buprestidae > Agrilus > Agrilus mali. Next base: position 6,718,181 of record CM055663.1, on the reverse strand, counting down.
TCAAAACCGAGTCGCTGTGCAACAGCTCGAGTATTTACGTAATAATGAATCAAAGAGCAGCAGTTATATGTACGTACGAGTATATGTATATGCATTATGCATCCACCGTTTTAATCCTTGCATACACAATACTTCGGTGTTTCAAAGGAGCACTGTAAACATGGTGTACGTCATGGACTCTAAGCTTCATATCACGGTACATGGTAGGATATGGGAGCAATGTTTGTCGAGAAAACAACTGTAAAGATGTAACGAAAACTAATAGTAATTACAATAAAAAAAATATACAGAACAAGTGCTCGGTGTTTGTTTCATCAACGTAAGATAATGCGACACTTGAACTTTTCCTGTATATATATATATATATATATATATATACACAAAGACTGTTCAGAAATTGATTTTGGTACAATTATTCAACGACATACGACATGCATTTCTGTGATGATGTTGTTGTACAATCGGAATTTTTAATTAAAAATTGCAAATGTACTTTGAAGTATTCTATTTAGAATAATGCTATCGTAAAACTAGACAACAAGGTATTTTCAAATTATCCCTGGTGTTGTAAAGAAATAATGATAAATCAACCGTGAGCACGTGATCTTCATTTTATTTTGATTTATTTCCACTTTTTAAGTTATCAGCATTTGGCAAGATAAATTTCTTGATTTTCAAGACAAAATGGATAAATTATTTTTAATAATTTAGAACTAAGTATGAATAATGTTAATAATCCGTACTAGATCATAGAAAACCTGTGACAATGGCTGCGTGGATGAGCAATGAGCCGTTTCTATTGTTCTTTGAAAATTTTGATTACTTATAAATTTTATATTACAACTCGGGTTCTATTATAAGTAATAAAATACTTTCTTGATTAACTTGTTGTTTAAACTACAGCAAACAAGTGAAACAATAAGTATGTTGTAAACTCTCAAAGTTTTGATTAAAATTTCAAAAAGTTCACAGATATATCACGAAACTGCGATACATTCAAGTCTCAAAAAATGAATTGAGTTACACGAAATTCATAACAAGATAATGACAGTTTGTTGTTCGGGAAACTGATCCCTTGGCAGCTATTATCATCAACAGGAGCAAAGTGGCATGCCAACATTTTGTTTTGTTTCCTTTTCATTATCCATCCCTTCATCCCTACACTAAAGTCCCTGCCACCAATTTAACATTTCCTCGTATATTTCATTAGAAAAACAAAAAAGAAGTCCAACAAAAATCGCCTTAATTTTTTTCATTTCTTATTAAAAAGCATCCCACTGTCTTCTGAAGTTTGTAAATATAAAAATATGAATAGGAACAGATTTTGGGCAGGTAAATTATGACTTTTAATAGGATATAGACTATCTAAGCACCTTTAATTAAGGACCATTTCAGGAGAGAGGACTTAATTAGCAGGGTGGCGTTTAAAAAATCATATCTCGGCAACGGTAAGCCCTACAGGAACGACCCTGGGCTCAATCGAAACTAGATGGACGCGGCAAGTTTTTGGTGCAAGCCGCACTCAAATCGGACAGTCTCGACCCCAGCTACAGACCTTCCCGTTCGCGGCATTCACCCTATCTTTCAAAAATGCGTTTTTCGAACTTCACAAAATACCGGATAACAACGGAACGGACAGTCGGATTCGCATGGGACTGAGACTAAAATTTTCTAGAGATACCCCTGGTTGAAATAAGCCCAGAATCATCCCCTATAACTTATTGTTTAGGAGCAATCACTGCCGACAGTTTTTGTAGGGTGTTATAATTGAGACGTTTCGAAACTGTATAGGAGAGGATATCGGGCGAACCGTTGGAGATATCGAAAAAATTCTTTCATCAGCAGTCGGCCCTTGTCCTTTTCGTCGGGATAAAGCGAATTTCGATGAAAAAATTTTCGAAAAATTTTATTTTTCTAAAATTGCCAAATTCAACCGAAAATAGTCCATGATGTGTGTAAAGTGACGGGCTTTCCGATGGTGCAAAGTTTTTTTCGATCGGACTTACCGTTTTCGAGTTATAATTTAAAATTAGAAGTTCTGTTATCAAACAGTGCATGTGGTCGCGAGTTAGCCCTAATTGCATATTCTCCAACTGGTCGGAATTGCGTAATTACTTTTATCATTACAGGAAATTTTAAATTTAAATTACTTTTGCGCTACACACAAACCGGCGCTAATTAGTTTGGTCTACGTATTAAACTATGTATATCCATCAAACCGACGACAGCTTGTTTTGGTTTTAGTGTCGAAAAAATAACAATAAAAAATATCTGGACGAGTAACTAAGCATGATGGAGATGCAAAGTTTATCCACATGTGTTAAGCCGAAATTAAATAAAGTATATGGTAAACTATATCTCGTAATTATTAATTTTATTAATTATAAAACTTACTTATATTTAGAACTTTTTATTTAGGTTCAATAATATAAAGTAAAGTAGAACGAACTAAATTGAGTGTTTTTAATTTAATGATGATGCATGAAAAATGGTATGGTTAAAAATGGAAATGTTTAGGACTGATTTGCTTAGTTGCTGATAAACTTAAAATGGGGGGTGAAAACCAGTCCCATTGGGCAGTTGAGGTAATTTGGCCTTATTATTGACCCCAGAGGGTTCAATTATATTGCGAGAAATATTTATTGCTATTTTTGTATTGGTTTTTCCAAGTTACCCCGAATTTTCTCCAACAATAGTGATCGTCCAGTGCATAAATTCAATCTAATAAATTTGTTACAGATACATCTTTCGCATAAGTTGAAATTACAATAAAGGTCTGGATGCTTCGTCAGCAACTCCGGGTAACCTCTAAAACCACCAGGATCCACCCGCACTAATCTTTCATATTCTTCAATATATCATAACATTTTTTCAATCTCATTTTTATTGAAAGGTACCAAATGTTCCCAAATGCTAGTAAGAAATATTGTGTCAGCATTTTCGATAATAATTTAGGGCCGTTACACAATCTGTTCAATTGCGTTTTCGAGCCATTGCACTCTTCGTCTGGAACGTCGCCAAACTACCTCCATTTAATTGCCAACATCTCGAGAACAATTACTTAGAAAGTAACGAAGACCTGTCTCATCATGTTGGCAGCATCAACCGGCCCGATAATGAATGGTTGCAATTAAAGTTTGCTCTGTGATGCAACCAAGTCCACATGTTTAACCCCGTTACGAAAGCTAAATTACATCCAAAGAATGGCGCTTTGGTCAAACAATAACTGGGCCCACATGATATAATTTAGATTAAAATATGTTATATTTTGTAGCGCCCTGGACTGCTTCAGATTCCAAGTACAATTTCAAAATTAATATGAGTGTTTCCACAAAAATGTTCAATTATATTGAAAAATTCAATAGGTTGAAATTGTTCAGTTGCTGTCATTAGAAAGCCTCCTCTGAGTTTTCTATTTTAAGACAATTACCCATAGACAGAAAAAATAGCTTCTTGGTTTTGATTTTTAAGCTAAAACATAAAGTGCTCTAGGTACCTTGGTGTCTTTGATGTTATTTTTGAGCAGACCACTCCTAAAATGACCCCTTACAGGTTTATATCCTATGATCCTGTATATAAAGGCTGACAACAACGTTACATCCCTTTCCGGCATTTTTCACCCCTTCCAGGATATAAAAACTGTGTTCAGGAGGCACTAGAGATAAGAATGTTTTGATGAAGTTTCAACCAGTAAAACGACGTGGCGAATTCTTTTTTACAGAACCGTACTATTTTATGGCGTTCCCAAAATTGAGTTGATAACACCCCATTTGCTCTATAAATAATAAATTATAAATGTGGACCACAGAAAGTTCTCCAACTGATGATAGATGTACATTTTATGTAAAAAATAACAAGCTAGAGGCATAAAAATTGTTATTGTAGGTAGTTTTTGAAAATTTAAATATGCAGATCGAAAAAAAAAAAAGTAAAAATAATTTTGAAGTCTTTATCTTTATATGCATTTTGGAACTTCAGTAACAGAAATTTGTTTCTTGTTAATGACATGGAAAGGTTAAAACAATATTGTTGACAATTTAACATTTTTTTTAGTACAACCTCTCAGCATTTTTGCACTGAGTTTGAAATATTTCATCATGTTTCTTAAGAATGCTATACACAATCAGTTAATTCAAACATGTAGATAATCAGAAAACAAGTCAAGCTCACAGTTTTTGAGCTGTTCAAAGAATAAAAAATAATTCAAATAAAAATTTGTTTTTCTACTATTACGAGGGCGGATCAAATATAAACGACCCTTTTTAAATTGAGCGCCGGATAGTTGATCAAGGCGCATACGGGCGTTAGCAACTTGAAGTGGGGATATTAGGTGACACGGAAACGACTCGTCGTATTGCTGTGTTTGCTTGGTTAGTAGCTATTACAATGAGTGAGAAAGAGATGCATAGCAGCGTTGCGCAACGGATTATTATTAAGTTTCTTACACGTGAAAACGTGAAACCAGCTGAAATTTTGCGCAGATTGCTACCACAGTTCGGAAATGAAACGCTTTTATGGCAACGGGTAAAAGTTTGGTGCAAAGAATTTAAGGAAGGGCGTAATCGTGTCGAAAATGTAAATCATCCTCGTCGTCCGCGCACCAGCATATCGCCGGTTAACATTGCACGCGTTAGAAATCTTATTGAAGTGGACTACTACGCCACTGTGCTTCAGATATCTGTTGAACTCGGCATCAGCTATGGGAGTGTCCACACAATCATAACGAAAAACTGGAAATTCCGAAAAATTTCAGCTCTTTGGGTCCAAAAGTTGCTGAGTAAAGATCAAAAAGCTGCTCGAGTTCGCATCGCAGCTTTAACGCAGGCCCAAATCAGTGAAATGCACTAGACTCAGTCGGAGCACCATCCATATAGTCCAAACTTATCACCTTGTGATTTCCACATGTTTGGGCCCCTCAAAGAGTCAGTAGGAGGCGAGCGATTTCAGACTGATGAACATGTGGAGGCGTTTGGGCGCAACTGGATAGATTCCCGCCCTGCTTCTTTTTATGAAAACGAGATGAAAAAACTACCAATCCGTTGGGAAAAATATATAATCAAACAAGGGGGATATGTCGAAAAATAGGGATATCTGTGTTTTTGTGAAAATTTTCAAAATAAATGTTTTATGAACAAAGGCTCGTTTATATTTGATCCATCCTCGTATAATTTTTGCTACTATCCAAATGACTTTATTTTTCTCATTAAAGTCTAAAATTAGCAATAGGGCACAGTTTATACTCCTACTTAAAAATTGGGGTACCAAAGTGTTGTGTAATTGTTCCAATAAATACCTAACAGCAATTTTGGCGCCGAAAGTTACTGTTCATTAAAGTTCTCCAATAACAATATGCAAAGTACGGTGTGGCTTACAACGCCATAACTGTTCAATAATCTTCGTTCTTCAGGAGGACTTAATTACTTCGGTAACTTCGGGTTTGGTTTGAATTTATGTATTTACCAAAATGAAGGTGAATTTACGTACGTACCTAAAATACTCTGATTTTCAATATAATATCAAAAAGTTGAAACAAACTTCCCTTAGGTATTTGTAATATTCAGTATTCAAATTCCTTGTTTTTTCTGAACATCTGGGATTTAATCTACATACATGTAAGATTAAAATTAATCAGATAATTCAAAATTATGGAACAAGTACCAAATTTTTATTCGCTGCATTGTATTTTTATGATGATTTTTAAGCATTATTGTATTCAAGATGCAGTTTGTTCAAAATAGATTACATAAGTTGATCATTTTTTTATGTTATTTAAAGAATGACAACATTTCATAATTATTTTTTAACTTAATCCATATAATCACCTCAGCTTCTTCCAGCTATTTTGTGTATTGGTTTTTCTGTAGATATAAACATTCAAATATCTTATATCTTTTTTCTCTTATAATATGAGGGTCAGCCGAAGGCTTGAAAGATTTTATTCAAGAATCCTGCTATTTATGTTTAAGAGCTATCATTATTGGAATTTTTCAATATAGACATTTTCAGCAAAAGGAGTCCCGTTCTACTCCATGAATTCCAATAGGATCAACGTTCAGCATATTTGTAAAGATTATGTTTTACTATCCAAAATGGTAATAAAAAAGTAACTAAATTTATTAGATATTTAAAATATTAAAATATAAAAGAACAATAATGTTTTCCAAAATTTAAGCCACCATAACTTTAAAAATAATCTTATTAAGTCAGAATATTATTAAATGTCATTTCTTGTGTGATAAAAAAATACAAATAGTACATAACTGGATGTTCCTGATCCCTCTCTACTTGAACTTCATTCAACAATTTTATTCATGAGGTAAACTTGTATGAGTAGAAGGACCATTGACCGATAAAATACGATTTGCTAATCTTTTTAAACCCACTAAGTGACCAAAGTCAATTGGTAAAGAAATTAGTGCCTATTTGTAAATAATCTGACCATTAGAGGGTGGTAATGTATGTTATTAATGAGAAACCAACACCCACATTTGGCCTTTGGGTGGGAGAATCAATCAATCAATCTTCCTACCCTTATTGCTCAGATTATTTCTTAATTTATATTTCATAAGTTGGAAGAACTCAGGGATGCTGTAAAACATCTATTTCAGAGTTAGACGGAACACTAAGTAAATGTTATCCCAATTGTTTCCTCCTCTAATCCGGTTCGGCTCCTCTCTATCACACTCAATCTCTTTCTCCACTAGTTCGTGCAGTAATATCACTGCAAATTGACCGATTGCTTATAGACTGACGGTAACAAGCGGAAACATCCAGTCTCTTTTGATGTCCAATTAATTACGGATTTCCTAGGGCTGTGCCGGAATAATTAGTGTTATGTAAGCGAATACAAACACTGTATTGTAGAAGCTGTTTGATCGACCTTCGTCGTAACGATTCGCTTCAACAGAGAACAAACCATTTGTTTGTTATGGACTACTCTATCCATCAGTAATTGGTTTTGACATTTTTAATAACGTAAATCGCTGACATGTTGGATAATATTTTATTTTTATTTACTTTTTTAGTAAATTTATTGGCAAGTGTATCATCTTAAAGTGAAATAACTATTGCATTTGTTTTCTATGTATGAAGTAATCAAAATAAAATTCAAGGAAACAATTATATCAAACAAAGTTTTTATAAAATACTGACTATCTATTTATTTAGATAAAATACTTTATCCATGACCTCAATTTATTGTTGTACTCAAATTAGCAAAGTTAACAAACTTCCTCCATCAATGAGCAGAATAAATTGAAAGGAAGACAGGGGTAGTAATTTCTTTTCCAAGGCCATTCTGCCTTCCTTGCATCCATAATGTGGCCGTTAATATGTTAATTAAAACAAACAGCAAACTATTTACCGGGTATAAAGTATAAATTATTACCAGATCAGGCATGTAAATTATCCTATAAAAGGCCAATTTCGTTGGCAGACGTTCCTTCATGATTATATCCGTATTGATTTTCTACTTCAATAGCTTTATTTGCTCAATTTGCAATTTACTCTGTTATTTAATGCCAAGAGAGGTAATCACTAAATGGGAAATAATTTGGTATCGATTTTACGAAAACAGAAAAACATATTATAGATAACAGTCCCGTCATGACAATGGTATGTTTTCGTAAATGCATTAGACAGAAGAGTTCTCAACTGTTCGGAGCAATTAAAAAGAATATTCAAGTAAATCTTCATTCAAAGGATAAAACAAATATGCACAAAAGAAATATAAAGTTGGTTATGAAAACTTCCACGAATTTCTTTTGCAAATCTGAGCGAGCGCAGTGGTTCATTTTCAATAAGAGACTTCATGAGATTAGTTCTACTTTTGTAAAGATTAATTTTATCAAAAGTTATTTTCTTCTCTTGTTGAATAATAATGACAGACTAATGAACAATGAAATCAATTTTTTAAACAATTACAACAAATGAGACTTTGGGCATATCAGAACAACACCAATAACTAATTATTTTTACTACGTAGTCAACCTATGTACATAGTTTAGGGTTCGGAAAGAAATCTTCAAAGAATCTCTTTGATTATAAAAGATTCTAGCGGTCTGTATGCATTTACGTGTTCTACAAAAGGCGATAAGTGACCGGCAGACACCTATGAACAGGTAGAATATGTATTGCGGGATGGAAGGGGTCATGGTGTTGGTTGGGGATGAAGAATATGATCGATCGAGAATAGGAAGTGGTTGCTGATCAAAGGAAGTTAGAAAGACTCGAGAAATGTTTGAGTGTGGACACAGGAAGGGTTCTCGTCCACTCTCAGAAGCACAAGAAATACAAAATAATTATTATTAATCTTAAATATTAGAAGAACTTTACGTCATTCCCAAAGTGAGTTGAAGATTAGAAGCAAGAAGTCCAGTGTGTTTTTGTATGATATCAGGTTTGATATTTTGTCTTTAGTTTATTTTTTGTTTAGTTTTTAGTTATTTAAATATGTATGCATGTAATAATTTGGCTTTTTATTAAATTGTTATTTCATTACTGAGATAATAATTTTTGAATCGTGTGAACCGATACTTCCTTTTATTTTGAAAAAGGCTCGTCAGGGGCAACTGTTAATTAAGTTGAGGGAAAGGGGGGTGGAATCTTAAGAAATTCATTAAGAGGGATGAATCCAAATTTAAAAACACTCACACAAATAGTACCTAGAGCTCACATTGTAAGACTGAGACAGTTACTATAGGCATTCGCGCCACATCTGGAGCTTTTTAAGATTCTATGGCCATCGAGCTCAGAAAAAATCTACCAAACATAGCTAAAATTCGGATAGTTATTAGTATTTTATATAATACAATTAAATTTCAGAATGCCGAACTATGCAGATTGCGTTCGGCATTTAATGAGAGTTAACTAAAAACAAATTTGAGAATGAACGTCTCAACGATGTTTGAAGTGATTTAGAAAACAATAAGCTAGTAAGACACTATATGTAGGTGTACTATTTTATGAAACATTTCACGCCAGAAATAAAAAAATAATTAAACAGTACTTAATGAGTAGAAGCACAAAATTTCACTACTCAATCAAAAACCTGCAAGAAAACAAGAAATTGTTGCTTACAAAAATGTAACAGACACTATTAGAACGTTTGAAACCATAAAACAAGTTGATGAAACGATGAACTGTGAAGAATAAAAAATCTAATCATATGAAACATTGGGCAAATTGAAATTTTCTTCGCAAGAATTTTTTTTTGTAAGAAGTTGTGAACAATTGTTGATTACTTCTTTCAAAGTTGCCGACACCGGTCGTCAATTTAAGAGTTGGTATATCTATATATTTTCCATTTTCTCTGCCGTTATATTGAATGCCTTTATTTATTTGCCAAAGTGGATTGCTTCAGAGCTTCCGCCTCTTCGTTATTAGACGAGTAACCTAGTTCTCAGGGAAAGGTCAATCCTTGATACGTACGTACGTTTCTAAAACGACGGGACGTTTAAATCCCTCGATATAATTGACTTCCCACACGATCAGGTGCGTGCCACCACGACACAAACACACACACAGATAGTAAACTTTTCTGTTCCAAATACGGCTTAAGTTTAATACTTTTTTTGTGCTTGTTGTACAAAATAATCTACTGAGATCTACTAAAAAGATGTATCTTTAGAAGAAAGTATATACAAGTGCTACACAGTGAATAATGTAATAAAGGGGCGTCAGAATGACCAGGGTAGAAACGTTTAATAGTTAACAAAGCTTCCAAAATACTTGAGACACGAAAGACATACATAGATACAAACGTATCGTCTTGTAATGGCCTATTATTAACTTGTTCCGAGTCTCCCCAAAAAGATGTTAAATATTAACCCCACGTAAGTAGAATAAAGCAAATTAAGTAACTAAATTTATTTCCTTAAGTAACAGTTTGCTTATATAACATTTTTTTTAGTCGTAAAGTAAGTAGCTATAGGCGCAAAATTAATTTTGGGAGATTTGTTTATATTAAAAGTATCTAAATAGAAACGTGAATACCTGACTTTGTTCACGTTTTCACAAATTTCCACTGAACAACTTTGTATTATTAAATCATGACACATATCCAACTTGAGGTTAGATAGGAGAAGGCGTCAAAAGTAACTGAAACTATTCACCAGAATCTTTCAAATGTAATTACACGTAGCACGTACAGTCGGTTCACTATACTAAGGAAATATCCATCAATAGTTTATTCATTATGGAAACGAGATCGGCCTATAAAGGCATACAATACGTAATAACTCAATTTAGTCCGCTTCAACTTGCAATTATTATATTAAAAAACAAAACTTGTTCATTCAATGATAACAGAAGCAATTTCATGTCATTGTGGAGATATGACAAAGAACAAGTCTAATTATGCTGCCTTGTTTCGCTGAAAATACCTACTCATTAATGTCAAATAAAAAATTCCACGTGTTTTGCAGTATAACAGATCCTACGTTACGTACATTTAGAATGGTATAATCTGCCTATCAACTGTTTAGTACAGTTATTCCTTTCACACGTCCAAATAAAAAATTAATGACCCATGAACACGTTGCTTCAGTTATATTTTAATGGATCTCGTTATGTAACAACCGGTCTGGTCTCTCTTCAATTGATACGCAATGTTTCAAGTGAAGGTGCAAATACCAATTCAGATATGAATTCAAATGGATCCTTCACAATCATAACTTTGAAATAATATGAAATCGAAACTGCAGTGGGCACAGAACTGAAATAATTTAATGAAGAGATCTTATGGAATTTAATTTGGCCATTAAGTTCGTTTAAAACAAATACAGATCATACTCTATTTTTTTAATCCGTGGGAGAACAAGTTGCTTAATGTAATTAAAGTTCAAAAATCAATAATCAAAGCCAATGACAGATATGTTTTTCAAACAGCATACGTATAAGGTGTAGGTAAATTGGAATGGAGGAGTGGAAATGGGTTTTAGTCATGGACCTAAAGATTTGGGATATTGCCAAAGTTAGGAGATTTGTTCGATATTCGGGCTTAATGGTTAAGATCTAGGATTCTTCCTCCTCCTACGTTTAGACAACAACTGCGCATCTATCACAAGTACAGAGAATGATTTTACACCCTCGCTGTGTTCCTTGAGGATGCCAACCACAGTAGGTAATTGGCAAAACGTCGGACATAAGACTTCCTCAGTGGTCTCACCTGGAGAGTCATTAATTCGGAATATCAAAGCCCAAGTCTTTTATTTAGGATAAAAGATGTCATAATTGTGCTGGAGTGTTACCATATATGCCTTTCTGGTGAAATTTCTTCATGTAATATTCGACATTGTGATGCCGTACAGGTGTAATTACGTATATGGATATCTACATTACAGTATATTGAATTAAAAACCAGTTCTGGACAACATCCTCATGAAGGACATGTAAGGGCATCAAGAGAATATCATCAGTGAGACTTACAGAGTCAGACATCTTTTTCTGTTTTCGCTTTCTTTTGAACAGGTGAGAGGAGAATCCCAACTCTTGGCCGGGATGCACATTCTGGACGATGCCACGCATTCCAGGCTGGCGAATCGCGTTGCATTTCGCATGTCTCTTTTCAGCGCCGACGAACTCATATCATACATAACCTAAAACGCGTTTTATCCGACACAAAACCGTTCGTGGCACAATTTTATTAATTCGAACACGTGGTCGCGATAAAATTGCACAGACGAAACGTAACCATCACTTGCGCCGGTTCAACTACCAGTAGTTAATGCCGTAAGAGCGAGAAATAAAACGACAAAAGTAACGATTCATTTGCACAGTCTACATAACATAACGGATCCTCTCTGCGTCGGCAGCAGATACACTGAAAAGCTCGTGAACCGTCGTCCGTCGGTTCGGTGTACAGGATTAGGTTCATGTTGGAGCCGCTAGAGAACGGCACCAATCAAATGGAGAAGCAAAGCGATCCTTGTTTTCCTCAACAACCGTCGCGCCACCGGTCGATGACCGTGCTCGTGCCAAAGCAGGCTGCGGTCGCATCAGTGCCAGCGACGGCACATCTGCTCCTCTTCAATCCATTTGGAGGCTGGTGCAGGCGCAAAAGGTGGTCAACATGGACCACCAGTAGGTTACGGCTAAGCAGAGACCAGCTGACCCGAAATGTCGAAGAAGCATCTTTAATGCATAATGAGGACATAGGATGCAGATCAGTGGAACATTCAGGTTTAGTAATTAATTTTACCTAAGCATAATGGAAGAATCAGGATTTATGAGGATACTGGAGGCAACAAAGTTTTAAATGAGGATGTTGAAGAACTCAGCATCATAAACCAGGACCATTAATGATTTTCAATTTGATGTTTATCTTTTGATAAAGGAATAAGAATTTTGCATAGACTGCAAGATGCAGGACTATAAATGAGAACATTAGAAAAATCAGGATATGAAGAGGAAGTTTCAGAGGATTTGAATCCATGAATGATAATTACACATTGGAAAAATCAATGTTTTAAATGAGGATGTTGAAGAATTCAGCATCATAAACCAGGACCATTCAGGATTTTGAATTTGATATTTATTTTTTGATAAAGGAATAAGAGGTTTGCATAGACTGCAAGATGCAGGATCATAAATGAGAGCATTAGAAAAATCAGGATATGAAGAAGAAGTTTCAGAGGATCAGAGGATTTGAATCTATGAATGATCATTACATATTGGAAGAATCAAAGTTTTAAATGAGGATGTTGAAGAACTCAGCATCATAAACCAGGACCATTAATGATTTTCAATTTGATGTTTATCTTTTGATAAAGGAATAAGAATTTTGCATAGACTGCAAGATGCAGGACTATAAATGAGAACATTAGAAAAATCAGGATATGAAGAGGAAGTTTCAGAGGATTTGAATCCATGAATGATAATTACATATTGGAAAAATCAATGTTTTAAATATGGCTGTTGAAGAATTCAGCATCATAAACCAGGACCATTCAGGATTTTGAATTTGATATTTATTTTTTGATATAGGAATAAGAGGTTTGCATAGACTGCAAGTTGCAAGATCACAACTGAGTATATAATATGGATGTTGTTTCATTTACACGTGGATTAGATAATTTAGGTTGGTAATGAGAATATAGTGAAAACAACTTAAGGAATTCAACAATAATTGCGTGTCATTGAAACCACCACTTCCCATTTTCGATCATAAAATAAACTTAATTAAATTGTTATCTCATTCTGCGCGTGTATCTTCAACACTTTCTCCTATTAATGAAGACGTTAATTGGAACAAGAGTATCTTAATCACCAGTAGTATAATATATTAGTGATATAACTCCTATATAATTTTAAAATGCCCAATTTCAACATTAAGAATGAAGAAGTTCACTTTCCAAGAAAGAATTTCATGATTTCACTTTTCCTGCACAATTATGACTTCGTCATAGTAAAAACTATCCGTCTGTTACAAATGACATGAGGCTGTCAATATGACTGAAAGTCATTACGTTAACTAAAGAACATTATGTTCCTCATGGGTATTTTATCAAAACCTCCAGATATAAATAATTTTAAGAGCAATAGTGAATTTCTTGTCACTGACAAATTGTTTGAAGTCCAACAATAACCATCAGTAGATGTATAATGTGTACCTAGTAAATGATACGTACTTAACTACTCCAGCAATTTTTCGAACGAAACCGTTTAATGGGAAAACAGAAACGAAGAAAAATAGAGAACCAATTTCTAGAAGAAGTGTTTACACGAAGTTGTAAGAAGGTATCTATCGCATATTAAAGTGTTCTACAAACTTCATGAAGACCGATAGAAGGATATGTCTGAAGAGTGCTCGTAAAAAAATTTACCGAAGAGAAAAAGAGGCAACGAAATGAAATAGATTAAGTGGATTCTGATGCACGTCCACTAGTTTTGGGACAGTATGAAAACATTCGTTTTTTCTTTTCCACTCAGACTTTTAAATTTAAAGTCAATACTTATAATAAAAGTAGAGACTATGCCAGGCGCCTTCACCAAATATGTATAAGTGTCTTGTGTTATCAACTTATTTTTATTGTATTTTTATTACATATTCAGAACCTAATACCTAATCTAAGCAGTTTATAAATTTGATACAAATATTAGATACTATTTGATAGACACAATTTTCACGTTCCATTTCTGAAAGAAACTTTCCAATTTATGTACCATTCCCTGCGAAGTTTGTTTCATTCAGTATACACAAGCTCGTTGATACATTTCCTCATGTGTTCATAAATTCCAATTTAGTAAGTTGAAAACTTGACGCACGTAAGTAGGTCAAAGGACCAACCAACATACCTTTGGCATATCTAATAAGTCTACATAAGCCAACTGTAAGTCCTTTTAAATTTGAAAGGATTGTAGGTAGGTACGTATTGTAAATAAGGGAATGTTAAAGACAGACTCAACGATTGTAACTACTGCGTACTGTTTTATGATTGGGTAAAAAGAACGTTTGCTCAACCACAACTCGAATAACTTTGGTACTGTTTACAGTTACAGAATGTAAACTTTAAACCTTTTGGAAACAGATAAGTTAACAAAAACAAACGAACCTGTTAACCAAAAACATTCACGTCGCTGGAAAAAATGCTAAACACTTAACTCAGAAAAATATATACGTATGTACAAGGATTGAATATTTAAACTAATCTTAAAAATGTTATTCAAAACCCAAAATGACCCTAACAATAAATAATAGGATCATCGGTGTGTTTTACAAGCAAATATGGTACCTACAGGGTTAGCCAGCAAAACCATGACTAAATTAATTGTCAATGAATTACTTTTTTAATAATTTTTAATACTACGTTGCCAAATGTCTTCCGTTAACATTTCTACATTTTTGAGCGAGCCTGAAAGTGACAGAGTGGTGTGTGATTTCGACAAATGGAATTATCGGTCCATTTTCTATTGAGAACGAGGGCAAAAATAACTTTAGCGTTAATTCTGGGCAATATGTTGCAATGACTCAGAACTTCATTTCTTCCATGTTTGGAAGTTTGGCTAGAAAGTTATGGTGTGAGGAAGTTCTGAATAATTGCAATATATCGCTCAGGATTAACGTTAAGGGCGCTTTTACTTTTATTCTCAAAACAACAGGGACTGATAATATTCAGTGTCACTATCAGGCATGCATAAATGTCAACGGAGAATAGTTTTTAAATTGCTATTCTTTTATTTCCCATAACATAATTATAGGTATAAAAACTTATTATAAACTACTCCTTTAGCAATAAACTATTACGAAATTATCCCGTTTCACTGGCTAACCCTGTATACGTTAGGTTTAAGCAATTTTATTAAGCGTGGTCCAAGTTTGGACGTTGAGCACCACAAACACATATAGCAAACGCCACAGGGTAGTTATTGGTATTATAGCTGCTTAATTAAGGGTATAATTATGTAAATACTACCTACTCAAATTGGTGTACTTATAGGTTGTTAGCAAGTATTACAATATAGGGACGAAGGAATCTCAATGTACAAAGGCTGTATTAAATACTATGCATGGGCGCGTGCTTTACACACACTTATATCCTGAATGTGCTAATAAGTAAAATGGAATGTCAAAAGTTTACTGTTTTGGGGTTCTGTATATATACCTGTAGTAACGTCAAACATTCCGAAGTAGTTGTGTGTTTGCGTAGGGTTAGACGTGTATTTCGGACCTAAAATCAAATAAAATGTGTTAAATGAAATTTATACAACAGCATGTTTCACTTCAAAAATAACATTTGTACATTTCTTAGGGTGCAGGCGCAACACCCCAATATTAAGCTTTTGACCATGGAAAACCCCGCCGTAATAAAGGTCCTATGGGTTTTTGACATTTTATTAGAAGTAATTATTATGATATCACACCACTACCAGAACGAATACTATTTAAACAAAACCAAACCATTGGTATAAAGTAAAATTTGTTACAACTCCTCCTATGTTTCCTTAATGAGATAAATATTCCGGTTGATCAAAAGAAACAATATGAAAAGACCAAGGGCTAAGATTGTGACCTTAGCAATCTTGTCTTTGATTTTTGTTAAACACAAATAACATCAGTCTTGGTTCTGTAATAATATCGATATCATTATCTTGAATTAAAACTTGACCTTACAGAATGTTCAGAACCAAAAGTCAAATTCAATATATTAGTCTTTACCTTACTTTTGATCATACATTTTACTTTGACCTTACTTATTATCGTGACATTTGTATTGAGCCTAGGCTTGAGCTTAATGTAAGTTTTATTGTTGATCTCAATCTTAATTTTTGGCCTCAATATTTTGTTAGGCCAAATTCGAATTAGAAGTTTCGTCTTTCATTTGGCTAATTTGAAGAATATCTCAATCTTCATCTTGTCAAGACCACGACTGGTGTCGCTCATCACTGCGATTTTCTAATTATGGCATGATAAAAATGAAGATGAGAGGTTTTGTGTTAATTCAGTACCCCTTTTTATGAGTTTTTTATGAACACATTGGGAAGAATCATGATTTTAAATGAGGATATAAGGATTCAGCACTATGGATCAAAATCTTAAGACTGCAAAATGCTTTGAAAAATTCTTATTTATGAGGATATCGAAGCAATCAGCAACATAAGTTAGTCAGTCATCAGGATTTTCAAAAGGAATAAAACGATAAAAAGAGGGCATATACCGAAAGATACACGACTGTAAAAAACGTTCAGAAATTATTATCTGTTTACTAGATAAAAGGCCTTGTTCAAGAGTATTACCATCTGAAAAGGTAATGCCCAAAATTGCACTCTTCAACGTTTATACTGCCTAGAAGGCAAAGCAGTTGAATCTTTGGTTTCCTTATAATTAAATTTTAGTTGTTGAAAGAGAAATCCCTTTCTTTTATTTGCCAAGCAGGCGTCTTGCATTTCACCAGTGGAAAACTAAATTGGACAATGAGCTAACGAGGCAGAGACGACTTTGGTAGGTACTACGGCTCGTTCATTGAAGATTTGACTGAGCAGCTTTTGTTTTACTTAATTGCCCCCTTGCCGAGTCGTAATTAACCTTTTGCCTTTGACTAGAAACGTTACAGTTCCGTGAAATAAGTGAAAAGAGGAAAGGAACAGCTGTAGGTACACCTTTCAAACAACAATTCAGTTATTTCGCATCGAACTGAATAACCATCCGTTTAATTTAAGGTTACGTATATTGCTTACTAATTAGATACCTTTTATGTTGATGAAGACAAGTTGCTTAACACGTATTACTTGTTCTTGATGACTATACGAAAAATGCTCAACAATACTTCTGCAAAGCTTCTTAGTCTTGAATCAATTCTGCATGACCTTTGCTTTGGTCATGAAATTGATTTTTTTTATTTTCTTGTGGTGAGGGTCTTGATCTTGGCCTTAGTTTTGATCTTAGTTTAAATTTGGATCCGGGTTTAGTCTGGATCTTGAAGTGAGTCTTGATGGTATTGTTGATCTGTGTCTTAGTCTTCATAATACTGTTGATCTTAGTATAGATTTTGGTTTTAGGCTTGTTACTGTTTTTTTTTCGTTTAGTCTTAGTATTGGTTGGAATCGTTCACTTGTACTTTCATGCCTGAATACATCAACCAGCACCAAGTGTAAAAGAAAAAGAACAACCTCATTCAAAGAGGAAATCCACAATAGTCCATTAATACTGAAAACGGATCTTTTGAAAAAGAAAAGTTGACTGAATGTTTTATAGCATTTGGCCCTTGATTTATTGAAGCCAATGGCTACGGTGCATCCTGCAGTGGGTAATGTATTACATGCAGGGGTCTGAAACAGTTGCGAAGATTGCTGCCATAAATTCAACAGCTAAACGTTTCCTGTGTCTTTCGGACGTTGTAAAAACATCAATAAAGAAATAGAGAGGGCACAATAGTGGACGTTCTTCTATTGTTTCTCGGTTCTTTATACTCTAATGACACTTGATGGAGAAAGGCGGAAAGCGTAAATTAAAATGTCGATGTTCTACTGAAAGATAAGAGGCTCCAATAAACGTATTATTCATGGGAATGACATCACAACAATACAGAAGAGTTAAAGGATTTTCGAAATGTTTTGATATAGCTCGTCGAAAGCGAATTGGAATTACAAAGAAATATTATTAGACTGTTCAATGAACTTATCTATTGTTTGGACATAGCTCATTGAATTTACCCACGTTGTATTTGTGCTCGGAGATCAGCACAACTTGAGTTGTGATGGATGAACTCTTGAACTGTTTTATGTGAATTTATTGAGCATGCCGTTCAAATTTCGGCTTGTGGGCAGTAGGTACTCGTTGGGCTTGTGTTTATTGAGTTTGAGCATGTGCAGTTCAATTTGGTGCCCTAGATAACACTTTCATTACTATTAATGAGAATTATTCATGCGAGGATATGTATACTCTATGGAATTAACTGTCAAAAAATCCTTTTTGTTATCCTAAAGAACCACACAAGGAGGAAATTATACTTCCGGGTTAAAGTTGAAAATCATTCTAGGTCAGTGTGCGACATGGCCTCCAAAAGATCTACATGTATTCTCTTTGAGCAGTCGCGTAGAAAATGTTCGACCGTGAAACCAGCTTTGCAAATTATCGACAGATAGTTATAGATAAAGCTGCCATGATAAATTTTATTGGACCTTTGGGAACTTACTCGTGGGTCAGTAACGTTAATTAATCACGATGGATGTGAACGAACGTTGGTGCAAAAGCTAAATATAAGTGTAGGTGGAAGATTTACACATTCTGTAAAAGGGTTCATTTTAGCATCTGACGTAAGAACTGACCCACAGAAATATAACGGAGTATTTTGACCATCAAATTGGAGACGAGGGAAACAAGAAAGTGAAGCTATTTATTAAAGGAGGTTTTTGTTTTTTATGATGTCCAAATGTTTATCCAGAAATTCATGAAACTTTAAGAAAATTCAATTTATAGTCTCCGGGGAGGAGCATATGTATATTCAGCGTGTGCAGATTTAAAGTGCACAAGTTCAACAAGCATAAGCCTAACAAGTACTATTCTGGAGACGTTTCAAGCTCGAATTCTGCAAGTTCAAGTTCAGCTAGGTACAAGATCAATTCGTTCCTAGTAAGGACATGAAAGTAAAAAAAAGGCACGTCATAGTTATTTTATCATGATTATATTATGACTCAAACCTTTATTTAATGATGTGGGGTAGGGCATTATTCAAACTTCTCCCACTTTATCAAATTTGGCAGTCAGTAAATATCACATGAATGGTTGATTATGTCGCCTGTCGAAGCATGTTTGCACGAGTAATCAGAAACTACCCCTATAATAACATAAGAGCTACGAAAATCGATCGTAAGTGACATGAATTTTCTTTGGGCGTTGATTATCTCATGGAATGGTAATGTCTGTTAAGAAGATGAAAGCACCATTTACTCAAATTACCTCCCTACCTCCTGGCTACCTACCTGGATTTGAATAGGCGGGTGAATTGGGGATTTTCGTTTATTATGAACACTTAGCAGAAGGGATTGCTAATTGCTTTTATAAATGCTGCTCCGTCTTATTTGTTAAAATTTGCATCGATTGTGAACTAAACGAGTTCCCTAAGCCTTTCATTCTTATCCAATTGAAAATGAGAACAAAAATAATTATAATCTTTACGACTAAATGGTCCCTATTCGTCAGCAACTAACTGCGCTTTCGAAATTTTCGTTAATGGGATTTAGTCTTTAAAGCAAATCACTGCCGGAATTAAATTAGAAATTACCTAGTACCTTTCCATTAGAATAATTCTAGTTCTTTGAATCCCACAAATTTTCTAAGTCTAAGTACTATTTTTATTACTTTTGTTGAAGTTCTCTGGTATTGGCTTTCTCTCGCAAAAACAAATATTTTCCTTACCTGCAGTAACCACCAAAATAATACAAATCCTTTTTAAAAGAGATAAGAGAAACTTGGGAAAACCTTTCTGAAAGGGAAATTTTCCTTCCGAGGTGACATTGATTTGGTTTTAAATCCTTGTAAGGAAAAATGAGGACGAACTCTATTCGACTTGTAAACAGGAACCTGGAGAGCAGTGGAGCTTCCAACCAGGGGCGCAGGTGTTTTAAGGTGAAGTCCTCTGAAGACACACGATATCCTGGCGAGTTTTAAAAACGATTGCGATTAATCAACTATAGTTGTTATTAATTTAGAGGCCAACAAATTTACCGGGAAAAAATAAAGGGGAAGTAATTCCTAATATAGTTTTTGAAACTTAATGTGAATCTGGCTTTGGGATTTTGATATCATACATCAAAATTTAAAAAATTCTTGAAGTTGAAGGCCTAAATAACCAAACAAATTTGAATTTTACAATGTAAGGTATCCATATGTATATATAATATACAAAAACTTTCAAAAATCGAATTATTTTGGACATTCTGAAAATCTAAAGTGGGGAGGTTCAAATGCTACGCCACTGCCTATACACGATTAAATAATTCAGAGGAGAACCCTTTTGGCATCCCCTTCTTCATCAGATGCTGTGACCCAGATAACTGGGCCTTTTCAACACGACAATCGTGTAGTGTTTCCTGGAATTTAGGCTTCAGCTCGTTCAACTAAACAGATAAACAAAACAGGACGACAGGAACGCATTGATGGAAAGTAGTAGATAGTGCAAACTCGTATAGGAGCAGGAAACAAACCCAAACCAGAGCGTTCCAGAGTGTGTAGTAGGAACAACATATCAGCGTCAGACGCAGCGCAATCGCTAGAACAAATCTATCGAACAAAGCCCTCTGTAAGCGCATTTTATATGCATGGGATGTTCGTCAAAAGGTCCACGAATGGAATGAATAGCACACGACGTGGGATTCGATTTAAATGGAACCACGTCAATTTTAGTACGTAACTGATTTGTAAAGTTAAGCACCCTCTGCTCAACAGGTTTTAAATCTCATCAACGAAATAAACTCTTCACGTTTAATGGAAGGCGACGGTTGATGGAGTTTTGAAAACGATCAATTCACTCCATTTTTTTTATAGAATCAATAAACATAAGGTACGATAAAAGATTTAGAATAGATTTGAAATTGGTGGTTTAAATATTGTTACGTAGTAGAAAAAAGTTCTCTTAAATAAACTGACAGCATTGTCTTAAGAGATTTGACACAGTTTCGTTGTGGGTAACATTTTCGTAAAACGTAAAAGCTTTGGACCATCTTATTTGCATAAATGTGAGCATTTATAAGTAACCGAGTTTCAGTGTTACGGCAATTTATGGCGCAAAGAACGACCGGTTGGAGATTAATTTCACGGAGCGAAAACGTTTTACGAACGCCTCCGAGGAAAATACATAATTTATATACTGGGTGCTTCGAAGTTCCGTTTTAACACAGTTGTGGGTTGTTATATAAAGAATTCCGAAAAGCATTTCCGCAAAAGTTCTGAAGAATCGATTCCTTTTCAACTTGAATTGAATTTATATCACATATGGACAATACTTAGTGACAAAACAAGGATTTTAACAAAACTTTTCAGTGTAGAAAAAATAGAATCATTTTATGAGAAAGTGAATTGAAAATAGTACATGGTTATTCACCAATCAATAGATATGCAACTCATCTTTTGGAAAGATAAGAGCAATCGAATCAACAAGTTGTAACAATCGAGTCCAGAGGTCTCAGAAATCAGTCAAGAGCGACTTTCGAATCCATATGTGAAAATTTGGGAGGTTTCAAGAAGTCAAATTAATTGAACTAATTGATTGACATCTCGAAATCACTCATACCATTTGGCTTCTTAAGAATAATTTCGCAAAATGGACACCAAAAAGTCAAGACACGATAAAATAATTTCTTTATCTTAATTTTCAAGCCAAGACAAAAAGAATAAAAAATAATGAATAGCTGAATGAATTTACAGAATATCATTATAATAGGTCATTCAGCTTTTGGTAAAATGCAATTTTTATAATATCTACATTAGTGATAAAATTTCTCGATTACCTAATGCCATGGCAGGCTTTAATTCCAGTTAAACATAAAATTCCACTTTCTTGTTTTATCTCAATTTTAATGGTTTGCGTCAGTAAAATCAAATGTCGCTTTAAAGTATTTCATTTTTAACTGCTACCAAGTTAATCCTTTAAAGAAGCATCAACATATATAGATATGATTATAGCTCCATTCCAGAGGACATTATTATTGCCTCACTTTCGATTGTGGACGCGAATTCTGAATTTTAAGTAGGTATAATTATTATTTTATTATGCGAAAGTTAGATTTAACTGTTTCCGCAATCATTACAATTTCAAAATCAAATTCCATTATTAAAAGTTGTAAAAGGTTACAGTCATAGTGATCGGAATACCAAGGAGAGGCATTTTGTAGGTTACAAAAACAAACGTGTTTATACTAAAACAACTAAAAATAATAATTAAGGAGGTTATCACGAACAAAAAACCTACACAGGCCAAAAAGCAGATGCCTTAAATATAGAATTAGTGAACATAAAATACCCTTCAAAAAATCAATATCCTTATTTAATTCCGAATTAAAATACATACATTCCAAATCGTTGTTTTTTATAAACCGGTGTTGATTAAGATCAAAATAATCACTCAGTTACATAACTAACAGGTTAATGTCACTTTCAGGTTTTTCTGAGTAACAAATGTGCATGTGTAATTACATATATAGAATTAATTGTATCAAATTAATCGGTCACATTATCCAACACACCATTGACCGCATTCTACAAGTTTGTATATTTTTGAACATGGTTGTACGTAGAACAGCACCTGGTACAACCTGTTGCAATCAATCAATTGTTGATACTCTCTGTAGAAATAGAAGAAGTTATTAAAATTGTCAGATATAGTGGCAAACCTGTCTTAAGCTTTATAATGGCCCATAAGCGTTCTAAAAAAATGCCAAAGATACGGAGCGTTTAGACGAGAGAGGGAATAGCATATACGGCTGCTCAAATGCTTTAGAACGGTTAGTAAAAGAATACGCATGAGCAGAAGACGAGCACCGTGCTTCTCGTTAATACGTTGTATTATCAGTTCAAAAGAGTTTAGACTCGTTTTATTTTTTAGAAGAGTACCTACACTAACGAATAATTGGCATCATACTCAGAAGAAAGAAAACTTATTTGTAAATAACTGTGAAAAGTGACGACATATATCTGCTAATAAACTTTCCTTCTTTTTTCCTAAACTCCTTTATTCAAATGGCATGCGAAGAGAATGGTGAAAGGATCATAACTTTATATTTCGTGATTATTAAAATATAAACGACAAAAAGAATAATAAACAGACTTTGTCAAATCTACTTGAAAGAATTTCTGAGCCCTATACGTAACTTCTACAGTTTGTCTCTCTAATTATAACGACACTTTAAGAGAAGTAAATTAAATAATGTCAAGGCCCTTGTTGAGTTACCAATTTCCCAAATATACATGTTTATTCTTGTTTCAACTCTGAAATATAAATATTTTCTTGGATGACTGTATAAGCGGAACAAAGGAGCAAAAGGGGTTGAAACAATAACCAAGCTCTTGGATATTAGTACTGAAACACGCCCGATAAGTCACTCGCCGTGTTTAGAGAGTAAAACGACTAAAATTCCTTTTGTTAAGGTATAAATTGACTCCAGTCGGTATCGCCTCTTCTATATATAAGTAAATGTACAGTACAGATATATAATGCAAGAGCATTACATACAATTGAATTGTAACAAACGGAAAACCGAAGGGAAATGGCGTTCGCCAATTGAATGGTACTGTCGTACTGCTTTGTGAAAGCAAACGCGCAAAATGCTGCTGATAAATAAAACACTCGAAAATGGAATTTAGGTAACTCAATCAGCTCGCCAAATATAGGCCAAAATAATGTTTAAAGTACAATTGACAATGCCAGCGTTGAAATAAAGTGGAAAATGCTGCTCTAAAAGTATGTTTAATGAACAGTTTGTCAGGACGAACCAAACAGAATCTATAAATAGAGGGGCTAGTTTAACGGAACTCTACGTGGTGTTTGTCCATATTGGCAATTTATTAAATTACTTTTTTGCCGATCTCAAGTAATATAAATAAAATATAATCATTTACCTATTGATCTTGTTTCGTCTAGAAGATGAAGAGCAAAATGAGTAGGTCAAAATACGTATACCATTGAACTATGAGTGCGGTCTTCCTCTACAACGCATTGTGGGTTGCCTCCTTCGGTTCACATTAAACCTACCCTCGTACATTTACAATACGCCTTACATGTGTTCAGTTTTACGTTTTACTGTCACGTACAAAGCACAGCCTTTAAACACAGTTTAATTTTGAGCTAGTTTAATTACTTATAATTAAATTTCACACGCTTAGTAGACAGTAA
Organism: Agrilus mali; assembly: GCA_029378335.1. NCBI lineage: Eukaryota > Metazoa > Arthropoda > Insecta > Coleoptera > Buprestidae > Agrilus > Agrilus mali. Next base: position 6,693,855 of record CM055663.1, on the reverse strand, counting down.
AATCGCTATCTTTATTCGCTTAGTTTAATTCGGATGAACGTCATGATCTGGATAGTTTCGTCCGCTTATATGGCGGATTCTGTTTAGCTTTATCCTAATTTAGGGCTGAAATTAATCCGGTAAAGTGCGTGAAAATCCTTTACTCCCCCGTGATATGTTCATTTACAACAGAATCTACGTGGAACTAGTCAGGTGTGAAGAGTCACACAAACACACGTGAAAGTGAGGTCAAAAGTGGTTTGATCAACGAGAGAACACGGGGAAAAAAAGAAAATTGAAAACATTTCTGTACAGCACCGTTTCTCATACCTATACATGATTCTGTTATTTCTGCAATCACGCACGTTTAGGGGGTGCCCCAAACTCAAATCACGTGGCAAGCGGCCATTTAGTAGATGAATCAAAAGTTTCGAATGAGCAAGCACAAAAACTCTATTCAATTATTTGGGGACAAACGTTACGTAAATCAACAAATTTATCTGGATTGTATCTGTAAATATAAATAAAAATAAGAGCACATCAAACCTAAAAATGAAATAAACATACATTTAATATCGAACAACTGGCTGAATTCTTTAATCAAGTACCCAATTTATTTTTTGCTGCTGTTTCGTGAATTTTTTCGATGAAAACCAAACGTTTCGCGCTACATGAGCCTTACCACTTTTTGTTCGTCATTTTAACGGAAACATTTTCTTAATTACCGTGCTAACACTTTTAAATTACTTTTTGTATTGTTCGACTCCGGCGCTGTGTACGACGGAAATTGCGGAAAATTAAAACTAACCGCGAAAAACAGGGACTCTTTCCGTTCTACAAAGTACTCGATTTTCGTTACAAAAAATTTTGTAGATCGCAAAAGTTCAATTTATTTACCTTTATATGTATGGTATACAACAAAAACATCTCACTTAGTGAAGAAAATAAGTCTTTGTTATCGAACGTACTAATGTAAGATTAAAACGTTTTTCAATCGCATTCAACATTGCTAATCTTTTTGCGAGCTGTAATCTTACATAGGCCTTCGATCCTCTGCCTCGCTTTGCACCTGTTTTTGCTTCCAGTATATCAAAGGCGTTCTTATTACATCCTATCTCCTGCTTTTCTTAGATATTGTTCTATTTTCTATTACCTTTAAAAATAATAATCTACATTTAGCATGAATTTAATTTCACTAAATAGTTTATTAATATTAGAATTGTTTTCTTTTTGTCTTTTTTTTATTGAAAAACAAATTGCCATAAATATATTTACGTTATGTATTTTTATAAAACACGTGGATGTAGGCATATATGTTGAAAAAATATTTTTATGGTTTGTAAACAGCAGAAGCTATGTATTGTGGCACAAACATACGTTTCTAAAAGAAATATTCAAACAAAAAATTCTTCCAGTATTTTGTGAGATATGTTGAAAACAATTTTTGTTTTCTAAAAAAACAGAACGCGAAACAAGCAGTGGCGAAGGTAACAGTTGAATTCCAAACATAGCTTTCGTTTTTTTCATAATACCTGCAACTACGTCAGTTCTTTTGACCTCCAAGATCAACATAATAAAATTGTATGCATATTAACATAGTTAGGTACTTTAAATGCATGAAACACTTTTTCATAAATATGTAAATAACCAGATAGTAAATCCTCTAACTTCTAAAGTCAATTACAATAATTTTGCGCACACACATTCCTGAAATTTTGTAAAAATCCTTCTTGTGTGCCAAGGGGTTTCGTTATTTTTCTAGGTCGTCGCGATCCATTAAATGTGTAGAATAATGAGCTGTATGCATAACGCACGAATGCCCAGAGAAATTGGGTAGAAGGAACACCACCCAACTAACTAACTCTCTTTGTAACAGTTCCTTTGTAGGAAATTCTTTCAATTTTTCGGATAGTTTGGTAACTTCTGTCTATTAGCAACTGTGACTTATGGTAAAATACAAAATAAACAACAATGATCAACGTGTAAGTTAAGAAACCTTTTCAGTTAGCTTTTTGACACATCGTAATTTAAAGGAAAATAAAATAGAAAACATATTCGAATAACTTTCGGCAGCATTTGAAATTTTTTAGACTATTTTGCAAATTAAACACATACATGCATTAAAATAAGCTATTTACAGTATTTTAGTGCAAATAGCTTATTTAAGTACATTTTTATACATGGCATTTTTTGCCAAAACATAAAGATTTTGCGGGTTTGATCTGGGCTGTAAGCTTTTTTGTCGACGTCATCACACAAAAACTTTCATCCCCTATTTTTACCCCCTTTAGGGTAAAATTTCAACAAACCATGAATGTCGTTTTTATTCCTATCTAATAAAAAGCCTAAAAAATAAGTTTCAAGCTTCCAGCTTTAAAAAATAACGTAATTTCCATACAAACTGTTATCCCCTATTTCAATCCCTCACAGCCCTTTTTTCGCATTAAAAAGAAGCCTATGTTCTTTCTCGGGCTCTAGACTATCTCTGTACCAAATTTCGTTTAAATCGGTTCAGAAGTTTAGGTGTGATTACGTAACACACAGACAGACAGAGTTACTTACGCATTTATAATATTATATAACTACTAGGTATACATAGTATGGATTATTTACAAAATAATTAATAAATTTTTAATTTTGATGTTTGGAAAACGTTTTGCCTTAACTGTACACCAGGGGTGCTCGAGCCCCTTTACTTAAATGTTTTGTTCATTATATTAAAATAAACTTCTTATTATATTAATATACTGCATTATAAACAATCTGACGTCCCTGACTATGCACAATTATCCTTTTGTTTTCAGAGCTATTACAAAATGAAAAAACACTTTTACCTACGTTTTGTATTAGCCACCCTAAATTTTATTAATATAACTAACTTATGGTACATGTTTTCACAATGTACAATTGGGTGGAGATTCTGTCACTGCGCAACTGAAGGTTGTGATTCATGAGATACTGAACTACCTCTAGCGAGAACCCATGAGTTGAAGACGAGTAGAAATTAGTAACTAAGTTGGGAATAAGTTTAGCACACTAACTTGATTCAACACAGAATCGTTTATTTCAAATCCCTAGACGTTTCTGCCCGAGGCAATGATTTACGTAGAACCTAGTAAGAATACGTCTGCTATACCTACAAGTATATCGTAACCAACTACAACTATTTTAATGAAGCAAATTTAGCTTCGAACTGTCTGTAATTTACACTTGCAATTTTTAATCCAGTTACCTACCAACCACCTACCTACACAAAGTTTGAGTCCATTATTTTAACGACTAACGCCGAGCCACAGTTTCGTCTTTTTTATTCTTCTATTTCGGATGTAATTACGTACATTTTTATTTCGGATCTGGTGATTCCCGAGGGATATCGACTAACTTCACTCTCGTTAACTTTTGGCAGTATTTGAATTTTTAACGCGCGTTGCATGTTTAGATAAGCATTCATCTAATGAATGTATAAAGAGATCGTTGCGACGCGATGGCATCTCGGAAACCCTCTTAGCTACTAACCACTCAATATACGTGATAATCAGGGGTGTAAAGGATACAGGAGTGGACGAACGCCACTATCAACAAAACATCCAAAAGCGTTAAATAGAACACATAGAATTAAAATAATTTCTTTTTTAATGCATATTTATGTAGTTTGTAGTGAAAGTGACGCAAAATACATAGGACAGAGTGGAAGACTCATGAATGCAAGGATTAATGAACATTACGTACTATTAACTAAAATGTGTGATGAATAAAATTAATCACTTAAATTCGAATGCAACTTCTTTTAAGTAAGTTTAATTTTATTATCTTTTAAACTTGGTACCTTTTTATTTCGGATGGTTATGAATTTAACTGAGATTTTATTGCACGCTAACTGCAATGCGGTGTTCGTGATCGTTGATAAGATAATAAAGACCATATCTGTGATACAAGAAAACTCTTACAAAAAGGAGATATAGAGGGCTTTCGCTAACGAGCAATTTGGAAAGGGCGTTACAACCTATTAACGGATGCTGTTTATCTTAAAAAATGTTACATGTTAAACCGTTCATTTTTATCTCCCCAATGAAGTGATACATTTTAATAATTACTCACAAATTAGGTATATAGGTTTAAAATTAGTCAATTTACTGTGTGTTTAATGACATTAAGTTGGGGTGGAAAACAGCAACACGAACGTAGCACTATTCTTTATCGGCATTTCTCGCAATTCTTCCCCTAAATATTTAATTGAATATGCACTAATGTGTTTAAACTTAATTATTATGTAGAAAATACAACACAACTGTACATTGAATTCCATCTCCTGATGAAGCTTTTGTAAGGTGAGACGATTCGTCGTGATTTATTAAACTTTTTTTATTAAACTCTTAAACGCTTGTGTTTTATTTCCTAAAATATTCCTCTCTTAAAAATCAACCTTAATCGCTTTTAACCTCCCTATAGTTCTTCAAGCGAATATTATTTCATATAAGCAAATATATATTTTTTATTTCTGATTGTATCCCCGATACTTCTGTTTGCTCACCACCAGCTTATACTAGGGAGTTTTTTCCCCTACCCATTCGACCGATACCTCTAATTCTATCGAAGATCTATAAAACTCCGTGTTATACCAAATTATTTGATTATTGTGTGGCTAGAACGGTTATGTTTGATTAGATTAGGTTGGGTTAGGTTAGGACAGGTGGAAAAATTGACAGGTTAAAATAATTATTGAAAATTTTAATCATGACGGCTTTAATATCTAAAACGCTCGATCCACTCTTGTTCATAGATAATAGAATATCGTTCTACAATTAGCTTACCTTAAACCACCCTAATCCTAATTTAAAATTTAAATAACTGACAAAACCAATCTACGTCCTTAATCCAGAAAAAGGAATTACGCAGAGAGCGAGGATAATTGGGCATGCGCTCAGTTTCTATGTTACTATAGAAACCCAAAATTCAATTATTGCTTCATTGTATTAGTTTTATAAAAACGTCGGAGCAGCTGCAGGTGTCTTACCTATGTGTCTGCCAGAATTCGCTACGATAATCTTATTAGCAAAATGGAATCTACCTAGTTAGCGGCAGACATTTTCACGTGAATTATACGAGCTGTTCGTTCGTTATACAATAATGAAAATTGATTTTGTACATAAATTTCAAAATGCTGCAGTGGTTACCTAAAGCACCTAAAAGTGATTGATAAATAAATAATGGTAAACTTATATCCTTTAAGTTATAAATACCCATATTTTGAAATGAAAAGGCTTTTGTAGTCCGGAAAACGAAAAGAAAATTAATTCCAATTTAAAATTTTGTATTGAACATTTTTTCACAAAAAACACATCAAAACTTTTAAACCTATAGGTACTTATTAAACAAAAAACAATGCTGAGAATTACATTCTTCAAATAAATATTTTTATTAAATTTAAACTTTTAAGCGCTGATATCGACTGTGCAGCTTTAATAAATAGTCACAAAATGTAAAATTATTAGAACGAAACTAGTTTTCTAAAAGATTAAGCCGACGAAACGAAGGAAGAAGCAGCGTTTTTAGAAATCAGCTTTAGTTGAATTGTGCACTGGAGGATTCCATGTTCCATAAATTTCATTGAAATCCCTGAGGATGTTTCCAGGAAACCGAAACGAAAACATTGTTTTAATGCATATCTATGGGTATGATTCCTATAATACATAATTCTTTACACTGAAAATGATTTCATTTTAACTTTAAATTTCCTTTTTGATATAACACTGCAGATGTGCACCCTCAGAAAAATATTGAAACAAATATTTTTCATTTGTTATTATTAATTTAAAATAATTAATTTTTATATCTTTCCTACTTAAAAGTAGGTAATATTATTTTTTATTTACTTATTTGTTTCACAATAAATAATTTATTTATGCTTTACATTTATGTAAAACACTAACGTGCTATAAAAGTCATTTGATACTAAAAATAACTAGTCCGTTTCGAATAAAATATTAGATTTCATTAATTTTGATGAAGACCCGCTTAGCACGATTGCGGGGTTAAAAGGGCGGAAAGTGACGAATGTCTTTTTTCACCCTTGAATATCAACCATATTTTACTGCATTAAGTAGGCCAGTTTTGGATTTGTAATAGCGAATTGTTTCAAATACAGTACGTTTTCTTATTTTCAATTGACGCCCACAAAATTTATTCAAAAATATTCAAGGAAAACAATAATTAATTACCTAATTTATTTCGAAAATGTTAAAGATCATACATAAATCAGAAATAAAACAAAACTGATTTAACCATTTTAAATTTCAATGTGTCTTATGCTACAGTTCGAAAAATAGAAAAGTTATTTACTGGAAAATCCAGAAATTCAAAAAGCGCTTGTAATAATAATCAACTTAATCAATAATTGGTTACATCTCTAGATTTTTAATGCACCACTTCCCTTACACAAACATAAAACATGCCTCTATTTGCTTATATCTTTGAAGCATAATGTATTTTTTGAAGGGCTTCCAGAATTGAAATTGCTTTCAGTAATGCAAACTACACAGATTAAATAGAGATGTTCAAAATTTCATATGCGATGTTTCAATTCGAAATGAAATCCTTTTAATAACAGAATCAACTACAACCATTTCATAATCCTTCTTCAATGATGTAATACAGGAAGAGCTACCATATATAGTCTTTGAATAAAGCTCTTTTATAAAATTGACGTTTATTTCTAAGATAAAATTTAAAAATACTTAAAGATTCCGTCGTTGGTTCTTTGTGAAACATTTAATTAAAATGCATTTCCTGGTACATGAAAATCTCTTTTATAAATTAATTTTGATTTAAAACTATATAAAGGAATGTACTAGGTACTCCATTTCTTCAAAGTAATAATTCTGTTTAGTTACTTAATAACTAATGATAACGATTAAACTCAGTATGTGGGTCAAACTAGAAGACTACTTGAATAACGAAGTACGGAACTTGAAATTTTTTTCGAAATTCCTACATGTAAATTTTATTCAATTTGACAATGCCTTCAAAATTTTGTATGAAGCTACTCAGTCAAAAAGTTAATTTCTTGTTTGAAGACTAATTAATAATATAATAATAAATCGACAATTTTACTATTTTTGTTCCTTTTCTTTAGAATTTTAACAAAACAACAAAGTACCTACTAGCCACTTTATTTTTACACTTACGCAAACGTTTTAATTATTTAGAAAATTAATCACATCTGTTTTTGTTTGGAGAAAAAGGTACAAAACCAAATTTTAGTCCAATCTCAGAGATTGTTGTAAATGTAAATACAATTCAAACAGATCCCTATGTATTTTAGCTGGAAAACGTCAAATAATTTTAATGAAATATCAGATGCAGGTATTAAATTTAACTGTAATGCAACAATTAGTGAATGTCGTAAACATCCCCATAACGATATGCAATTTTAATATTTACATCGATAAAATTTACAGTTGGTCAAAAAGTTTAACGTTTCAATATCTCCTTCACATTTTAAATGAAACACGTAAACATAAAATCGTTTTTCAAAACCAATGTGTACGAAAATTCGCGCTTAAATCTCCTCTTTATCCACGACTAGACCTTACATAACATTTCTTAGGAGAAAGAAAATCAAAATAACTTAACATTTAAGTTTTAGCTTAGTAATCCCGACCAAAGCCCTGACCTTACTTCAAGTTTTTTCAAAGAGTTTTAAAGAAACTTTAGTCTTTACTTAGCCGAAAACGTCTTGCAGATTTTTAATTAAATAAATTGTCGAGCGTCTAATCCAGGTTTTTTCTTTAAACGACTGTCTTTTAAAGTGCTAAGTGAATTGGAGTGCAAGAAAAAGTTTATCGAGCAACCCATTTGGTATTCGTAAGCCGCTCATGCGCACTCTTTTACTACCCATCCTAAAGCATTCGGTCTTTCGCGTGAAAATTAGTTCCACAAAAAACTAAGTGTTAACATTATATAAGAAATAATATTTTTCAATTTCTGAACACCATATAAGTATGTATGTATAAGTATATCCTACAGAGAGTAACGCAAATTTGGAATGCAGTTTGCTACAGATAAAGACGTTATATATCAAGGGATATGAATAGTAGCGGAGCACTTTATCACGAGTTACTTAATCATTTCTTGACTAATAAGAATTTCTAGCAACAAAAACTACTTAATGTTACTTATATTACGAAAGAATGCACTCAGCAGTAGTGGTAATATTCATGCACCAGAAAACTCATTTTCTTTTTGAAATAAAGCAGAGAATACCTAGATATACGTGAATATACGTAAGCATGCCGTCACGCCTTTCAAGAAGATGGCCTTAAAAAAAAACGTTACTATATTTTTATTTATCCTTTTAAAAATATAAATCTGCGCGTGCAACCAAAGCCGAGTGATTAATGGCCGCAAAAATTTAAATTTATTTCACAATTTAGAGAAATGGATCCGTCTCTGGTCTTCTAGAAAATTGAATACCTAAAGGCAGTTTCTTTAGGATAAATAAAAATAACAGGTGTAAGGCACATAAAACAATGCGTAGGTTATAGGACAATTGTTAGGCTACACAAGATGGTCTCATTAATTATGACACAACAACAAAACTTATTGAATATCAGGGAGTATTCACCCCAATAGACAAATTGAAATACCTCTACAAAAAACTGTGGGTTTTTAAAAGATTAAATTGATTTCAGGGTGGCTTCAATAAGTTGAACAGCTCAATAGATAATTCCTTAATATAAAGGAGTTCACTGACCCAATCTACACATAATAATGCATAGGATAGGTAATAGCAATAAATTCTAATTTAAAATTCCGGTACATAAATTACAGTTACAAAACTGCTCAAGTTTAAAATTCTTCCTATTAACTGGCAAAATTTAATATGTGCCCACGAACGATCTTCCTTTTTGTTTTTAATTTAACATTCTAGCTCATTTGCATATCTTTATTTACATTTCATTTGGTTGCAAATGTCACCGAAACCTTATACAAACGCATATTGGGCAACTGCTGCTTTGTATAATGTAAATTGGACCCGGGCCACATAACTCAAGAGGTCACATTGTTCTAACTTGCGGCAAAATTTTAATTACAATCCCCATACATCTGTTTTTCATTTCACTTTATATGTTATTTATACAGTTTACAAAACAATTGTAAATATGAATTAATTTTTCAAGGGGCATTTTCATTTCTAGAATAACAGAATCATTGTTAAACTTCCACTGTTGTTGTTAACTCCATCTTATAATCTTTTGGAATGAAATAGCAGATAAATCGGTTAAACTAAAATTTATCCGGCTCGAAGGACCACAATACATGGAGAAACAAGAGGAACATTAATCTTTTTTTATCAATTTCCAATGTTTAACTTACCCTGAACAAGATATTAAACATATCAATTAATCCTTGTAATGTTCTTATTAAATCTAAAAATAATCATGCAAAGTATGACTACGACTTACCCTTGCTGGTAGCTGGCTGACAGAAAGGATTTCGGCAAAGACATCGATCTCTGGTCAACTTCAAAGCAGGAGTAATTGTCCTGAGTTGGAGCACTACCGGGTCGCGATAAATCGTGATAATCTTTCACGCACAAATTATCCAGTGGCGTAGAACCGCTCGAACCCTTACCAGTTTTAGGGCTTTTACTATACGTACGATCACTAGGTGTCGCCCACATATCACTATTCGACGAAGAACCACTAGAACCGCGGCCGCCCGACGGTGACCGACTTTTCGAGGTCGAAGGTGAAATACGCGGCGATATCTTCTCGTAAATGTGTTCCTCCGAGTAGTCCCGGACCCGCTCGTCCAAACTATTAGGACTAATTCTGCAAAAATTTCTACGACGACCGTTATAAACGATTTCCGGACTTCTGTCGTTAATCATTTTACTGCTCCTTCTAGGGTAATTCCTATAGAATGATCTCGGGGTATCATGAATCGTGCCTCCATCTTGAATGTCTTGACTTATCTGTTCCATTAAACTTGAGGTGGAACTGTTTTTGTCCGAACTTCTACCAAGCGTGTGTTGGTGTAATGGGTAACTGTGAGAGGCACGCATTTGTTGTTTGACTTTCCAATTTTCTCGATGAGCACAGTGAGGCCAATAATCACAGGATTGTGGACATTGAACTATTTCTTCACTCATTTTGTATGCCGGAGCATAAATTTCTCTATTTGAACTGGGGGTAGTGACACCACGTTCCAGAATTTTTCTTCGATCACGACCATTTCTTCCAACATAATAAACTTCAAAGCTGTTAGTATTTTTCTTTTGTAAGTTTTCTCTAAAACGGTCATCCTTATTTTTCGTATACCTTTGCCACACAAGAGCTTGTGCAGCGGCTTTACTTCTGGAAGCCGCCATGAAGTCGGTAACTATTTCAGCCTCATGAAGAAGCTCCTTTTCAGAAGCAGCACTAACATCCAACGATTTACTGTTAGAGTGGCCGTGTTTTCTAAGTTTCTCAGTTGAACTGGCAAGCTTTCTGTAAAGTTGTTGGCGTTCACCTTTTACGGGAGATATTCGGGAGTGAGTTTGTTTGTCAGGACTTCTGTTGTTGTTGCTGCTCGTTTTGTCAGGAAGTTGTAGACTTCTAGACCTCCTAACCTTCGTTTCATCGGATGAGCCAACGTTATTCTGGCGAGAACTGGTTGAGCGTTTTGATTGATTTGACGAACTGGAGGGTGACTTACGTCGGGTCTCGACACTACTAGAAGAGGAACTTCTAGAAGATGGTTGTTTGGCAGTATCAGAAGACACAGGGGATCTCTTCATTTGAGGTCTGTAATGCGACGATCGAGACGATCTACCAGTTGATGATTTATTAGAACGACTCTGAACTGATTCGTTCGAGGAATGCGTTTGAAAAGGCGAGAAGGCATTCAAGTTAAAGTTTGCCGAAGAGCTAATGTTATCTTCTTCATCCGCATCTTCGTTTGTATCAAAAGAACTTCGTTCTTTGAGTTTGGGCATTGAAGGTCTGTTTAAGCAACTATCTAAACTACGGAAACCCATAGAAGAAGATGATGATGAAGACGAACCGTACTTTTGAATAAAATTAGTTCTTCTACAAGCACTTGTGTCTTCTAAAGACTTAGTTTGAGGCATTCTCGATTTCGGAACATCTTTACCAGAAGGCTTCAATTTTCGAAATTGAGGAGCTGGCGGTTTAGTGACGAGAGGCGATTCAGGAGGACTTAATACGTCTCTATCAATGGCGTTATATCTGGGTAGAAATGGCGCTTTATTGAAGAACGATCTAGTTTTCTCCTTTTTATCCTGAAACGCAGGAGGAGGCGAAATTATTGGTGTAATAGACGGAGGAGAAGAATCTTGAACACATGGTGGTGAAGGAGGAGGAGGTGGCGAAGGACTTCTTTCGATTGATTTCTTTGTGCGTTGTGCTTTGACTGGCAAATATACAGGTCTTTGTTTTTCTGGGTTATTTGATTCCTGACTGAGTTTTCCAGGCTCACTGTTGCAATGATAATCTGCCAATCTGTAAAAACATCAAATTCATCGTATATCACAAAAGAAAAAAATTAAGAAAGAATTGTTCTTACCTAACAACTCTCTTCCGTTGTTGATGTTGCTGCTGGAGGGACCCCGAATTTGAAGACTTCTTGTAATTGCTTTTCCGACAATCGTCCAATGACCTTTGTTGAACCTGGACCCAGCCAGACCGTCCCAAAAACACCCCATCGACTTCTCTATCACACCATCGCACTGGGGAAAGCTCTCTACTGCAAGAACCTGTTATGAATAATTCTTTCGAAGATATGGGCTCCTCATAATTGAAACCGTTTTCGTTATTCTCCCATGGATATTTTACACTCGCAGTTGAACCGAGAGACTGATGTTTTGTTATCGACGACACGTTCTGCTTTGGACTACGAGAGGGTTTGTGCAGTTTTGAAGCATTTGGACTAATTTTCGAAAGAGAATCCCAACGGTCCGAGGTATTTCGCAAATGAACTATTGACACATTCGGGCCTCTGAAACAGGTGCGTTGACTGTAATTATGCCCAGGTTTAATAAAGTAAAATTAATTAATATTTAATATTTTAAGATTTGACATCCCTATTATAATGCTTCATAAATTATAATTGCAATTTTAACTTGCCTAAATGGTTTTAATTAATGCTGTTGTTTGCAATTATTTCACAATAATGGGAGCTTAATGGTCCAGTAAACCCATAAAGCGCATAATATCACGGGAGTAAATAATCATAGCAAGTGATCATGTACCGTAAACGTGGTGTAATATCGAGGTGGGCAAAAAATGGACATATCCATAATTCTTAGTTGATGTTTATGTTAATTTGGAATAAGAAGACCACAAAAATTCTAAAATAATTAATTTCCTTATTAAAGAGACATTAGTGCGCAGTTCTTACTTACTTTATGTACCTACCTGGGTATTCTATTTTTCTTTTGGTACTGTATATTGTACATAACGTAGGGCAATACTGGTAGGTACGTTATAAAAGAAATGAATTTTTTTTTTATATATGCTATTATGTCTCCGAGAAACTATAGATCTCAATATATATCTAGATAGCAGTTACGGAATGGATACGACAAGTTCTCTAATATTTTATTGTGCCCACTCGGTTGTAAACATTCGACCACAACATCGGCAGTTCCATTACAGTTTCGCAAACCACGCCACGTTACAAGCGTACATGATCAGGTCAGGAAGGAATTTTTCACGACAATAAATTTAAAAACAGCCACAAGTAGGACGAAACGGCTTTATGAATCGCCAACTTTGCAACTGGAATTAACGAGTTTTTCAAAGCAATAACACGTGTACTGAGATATAAACAAAAATTGGAAGAAACATGGTACGAGGAAATGAGGAAGAAAAGTTTCAGGAATTAGTTTTGAGGATATTTCTTGACATCGTAGTTGTTGGCAAAGGAAACACTTAATGTACCAAATAATAAACAAGTCTGGACAATTTGTTAGGGGTTAGCACAAAAGAATTATTTCTATGTGTACCACAATTAATCATTTTTCTTGTACCCCTTTTTTTGTTGTAAGTACTTATAAATGGACCTTGTAATAGCTCTGATTTGACAAAATAAATTGCATTATTTAATCTCAAAATCCTCACAATTCAATTTCTAAATTTATTGCAGGCGATTCACTTATCTAAGGTTTACTTTTTGTGAAGCTGCTCCTTTGAAATTTTTTTCTGTCGCTTCAAGTGAACACTAAAGCTCTTGGTATTTTCTATCTAGTGCTGGATTGGATCTGCACGTGGGTTGATTAATAAGTTTCCCGTTACATGGTGTCGATATTCTATTACGAAATCTAACCCCTGATGATGTCATTACATTTTTACATTAAAACGCTTAAAGAACTTGATAGATAACGTTGTTGAAAAAATAAAATTAACTTCATAACCGTTACAAAAGATCAACAACTATACTTATTATAATACTACAGGTACCTACTCTTAAAAAAAGAAAAAATATTTTTCTAAAAATTAATACGTCTTATAATATAATTAAGTAAATATTTAAATTTATAATGTAGTTATCAAAGGGGTGCACATTGATTTATTACAGCCATTGAATACTAAATGATTAATGAGTTCTTAAGGAAACGCCTTCCTTTCCCTTTCGTTATATAGAAAGAAATAAGTTATTCCGAAAGCTTTAACAACTTCCTGTTTTCTTACACTGTTTTAGGTAAATAGTATTTGCCTGACGGACTCCGAATCGATTTCTCCGCTTTTATTAATTTCCTCGGCGAGAAAAATAATCTCGACTCCGAAAAGCTGCAGAAATTATATAATATGATGGACGACTAATATCATCCGAGAGGCAATAAGAATATTAAACAGGAAAATGTTGCAAAATAATTTACATAAATATTATATTACCTACTTAACTTATATTTTTAATGTAACAGTTGTCTAGTAAATGGCAAATTTTTGGAATGGTAATTAAGAAAACATAAACGAATACTATGAAAATACTACATTATTATGTAATATAAGCATTTGCATCAACATGATTAGGAAAGTGAAGTCATTACAAGTTTCTGGACTTAATATTTCAATATTTTACAAAATATATTATTTCTTTATTTGTTTATTAAATTCATAAACATTGTTATATATAAATATTATTCTTAGACTTATCTCAAAATTCGGTCCTGACTTTTTTTAGTCCAGAAATTCACTGATTAACTTACATAACTGTCAAAAAATTGAAGAAATACTTAACAAAGTTTAGGAGTGGATGGTGATAAAAATGACACCAACAACTTAAAAACCATCAAAGATTTAGTATTTGAGTTTAAGGTTTTAAATGGTCAAAGGGATCTTATCAAATATTAACAATTACAAGTGTGTATAAGTAATAAAATCTGATTAAACTGAATAAAAAATATAACTCCTAATGTAGAGATTTGACTGTGGATTTTTTTTTTAAGAATCATTTCTAATCAAATCCTTAATTATTTTTCTTTCGGTATTTCTTAAATTACGTTGTTATATTCTCATTAGCAATTGAAATGAAATTCCACAATCACTTATTAGCTTGAACTGACAACTATTTACTTTCGCTGTAGAAAAAATGAAATGTTTATAATCATATTGTAAAAAAACTTTACAAAAAACAATTACAGTTGAATAAATAAATAAATACTTAAGAGATTGTAGATAAATTATATATAGGAGTATGTACCCAGGTATGTGTACGTAGGTAAGTATTTACATTCACTTTCTGACATTCTCAGGTCAATGCGCAGGGGATTCAGGGAATCGCAGTTGGCATCGCATCGTATGCAAACTACAATTATGTAAATGCAGATTATTCTAATTGTGTGAAATGCACTGATGAATATTAATGAATGGATGCTAGGTGCCAAAAAAAATAACAGTCTAAATTCTGTAGCTCCAAAAAGGCTTACCTACTACTAGGACGGAACCTACGTAACATACACAAAGGGCCCTCAATGCTATTTCCATTTGAAATTAGCTTTCAATTTAATTGGAAAAATTTTGTTCGTTGTAGGTGATTAAAACGGTTTGTACAGCAATCCTGCTATTGATAATATTAAAAAGTTTAATTGATTTTTGATGCTTTTGTGGGATACAAATAATATCAATAATAGAAAGTAGGAATTATTTCAGAAGCTAACTTTTGATAATGATAAGGATAAGATTCAAAAGCGCCCCTTTTTAGCATAATTTATATTTTATCACTCTTTTCTTATTCATAATATTTTTTAAGTGTAAGTATCTAACCGCAAAAATTTAACGTAGGTTTTAAACATTCCTACAGGTAACGATTGTTTTAATTAGGTACTTTCAGAACAATGAATTTATGGTCATAATAAATTAATTATATAAATTAGAATTTATTAATCAATATATCTAAACAGTAGGTTACAACAAAATAAATGAACTCTATTTTTAGAATTAATTTAAAGAAAAAGTGATCACAAAAAATGATAAATTCCACGTTCACGAATCCATTGTAATCACTAATATTGACCAAGTTCCTCATACAACGATAACACACTGGCGAAACGAACCACATGTTGTTTGTTATTAGTTATTACGGTCTTATGTAGAAGTTAGTTTGGATTTGGGTACTCACCTGGCGCTTGTCATGTCGACTTCGACCGATGATGACGACGCACTGGGTCTCGAGGTGCCCATGAAGCCGGCGCCCGCTGATCCGGCAGCGGACACTCCGGCCACGGAGCCTTGGCGGACCGGTTGAGAGGACGACGATTGCTTCTCGGGCGCGGCCCACGAACGGCCAGCTGAAGACGAAGGCGGTGCCAATACTAGGCCTTGATCTGCAAGACGTGCTGCAACAACCGACGAGGACTTTTGCTTTTGAGGATGAGATCGACCGCTTTCGATGGCACTATCGATACTCCGCTGCAAAAAAATTTTTTTTTTCTTAAAGTCTAATTACGTATTAAAAGATCTTGAAGGACCTCAGCGATTTTTTATACTTTAAAGTCATCACATCACTTAATTAGCCAATTTCATTCTTATGGTGATTTGTCTGAAGAGTTTACAGCTTTTTCTTCTTCATAGTTCAGAATTTTGAAATAAAATATTGTTCACATTGACAAATAATAGTAATATGTGGAAACATTTATTATGGTCATTAAAAAGTAACTACTTGAACTTTGATTAACGCTATTTATGGCTCTGGGCCATAGTTTCTCTACGGGATTGGAGTCCCAAAAACTCTTCAGTGAACATTAGATTGCTAAGGGAGTCCATGAGGCAACAGAAAAAATTTCTAGTCATGCTGACGAAGAAGATTCAGTAACAAATGGAATTACTCAACCCCAAAACTTTCCTAAAACTTAGAAATTGATACTATCTTGGACGGTTTTTTCAAGTAATATCAAAATTAACTTTGTACATCCTTTTTGTTATTCAAGTTCAAAAAATTATTAATGATCTAACAAAAAGATTGAATAAAAGACTTTGGGCACACGATTTTTTTAGAACGTTTGGAGTTGAGAAAACTATAACCAAAAATGGTTGGAAAGTTGCTGACACCTGAGCAAAAGCTGGGAAGGACTGATGAATGATAGGGATATCACAAGCTAAATTTTTATATAGTAACAAATGAAATGCAAAAGATGAACCAAACAACACATCAACCAATTCCCCCTGATGCATGAACTGAAAGATTTCACCTTCGACCTCTAGCATTCTTCCCACAATGGTCACGGATATCCACTTCTGATTCTATTAATGCTACTAGAACCATGAAATAAACAATAGAAAATTTAAGAAAAATGTTTGTTGAAACATATGGAGTTTCGAGCAAAAATAGTTCCGATATCTGATCAAAAGCTGGAAAGGACTGTGAATGATGTATGGACTGGAGGAACCTAGTCCAAGCCTCTGGTGTTTTTAGGACATTGATGATTGGTGTCAAATTCTGACTGAACAATCGAATAAAAAAGAAATCAAAAAAAAGTCCGTAAGAACGCTCCAACAGAAAGAACATGAATACCAATAGTGAACGAATGGTAAAAGTAAATATTTAATATATTCCTAGATAAATTCTTTTACAGTGTTAAATATACCATTCATATACTCCAGACTTATTTAAACACAATTTAGACTAATTCCCTAAACAATAATTCAATTAATAGTTGTCTAACCCTCAGTTTAATGAATGGATTTTCAATCAATTCATTACCACCTCAACAATCTAACTGACTAAGCTAAATAATCATTTGACAAATCCCTTCGTAACTGTGATTATTATGATTACATTAAAGTAGTTCGATTGGCCACCAATTAAATAATTAATCAATTAGGTTGATGTTGTCAGACTAAATATGCGGCTTGGGATTCTATTAGTGAAGTGGCAAGTTAATTTATTTGCAATGGAAGATGAACCTTTTCATTTGAGGAAGCGTTTACCAATCAATAAAAGCCTTGTCAAGTGTAAAAATGTTTATTTATTCCTTTATCTTTTACTGACAGATACTAAAGTGCTTCGCTGCATTTCCCTTGAGTAATTTTATTTTTACTATCTGCCATCTTTAACGATACAGCATCCACACACTCGCGAATGCCAATAAAGCAATAAATCACATTTTGGTTTGCTGATAAAATTGTATCTGTATAAGCCATGCTTCTTACCCAATTTCGTGCTAATAAATAACAGCTAGTACAATTATTTATCAAGAAATGTAATTTATATTTATACAAATTTTGAAGAATCTGGACATTTTGAAGTTCGGAAAATGAGAATGTAATCATGTTTATTGTTTATGGTGGAGATCAGCTGTCCAAAAGTCAATTTAATTTTACATTAAAGGGTTACTGTTTACTACGATTCATGGAATTTCAAACCTTTATTTTCTTGCTTAAAAGGTTCAAGAATGTATTTATAAATCATTCACGCTACGTAGTCGCAAGTTCACTAGACAAGAACGTGGCGAGAAAGCTTTTCTCGGTGGCATAGACAATTTATGTCTTGTCTCAGACGAGGTTTTTTTTTCTATTTGCTCAAAAATGTTCGGAAAAATTGTTTGGTATGCAAATATACGGAAACTAAATTTAAATAAGGAAGATACATCCGACAACGACAACCGTAAGGGTAGGGAAGAAATTAAATATGCTAATTTTGGACGTGTCATTCTTTCATTAAAACCCCAAAACAAGTTCATGGAAAAAAGAACTGAG
Source organism: Agrilus mali (assembly GCA_029378335.1). NCBI lineage: Eukaryota > Metazoa > Arthropoda > Insecta > Coleoptera > Buprestidae > Agrilus > Agrilus mali. Next base: position 6,675,673 of record CM055663.1, on the reverse strand, counting down.
GAAGTTTATCTAAAAAGATACTGCAAAATGTTGAGTAATCTGAAACTCTTTCAAGAATTCATCTCCAGTGAATACATCTTTAGTTTAAGCATGATATTAAAGGCTTAAAAAACTTACATTAACAAGGGGATTCCGGGTCTTAAATTCCCTCTCGACAGACCTCTGCTGAAGATGTCGGCTTAGAGCAAACATTTCGGCTAACCTAGACCTCGTTTTGGAAGAGCTGGTCGTGCTGGTCTGTGAACTTCTTCTTCTTCCAGGAAACACCAAATGCTCAATGTCAGTCGTGTAACTTGGATCTCTTCGAACAAAATCTTGCATAGACCATTTAGGGCCTTCTTTCGGTCTGAAAACATCGTAACCTTTTTGTATCACGAAGTTAAGAAAACAGAGAAGAAGATGGAGAAGGAGAAGGAGAAGGAGAAGGTGAAGGTGAAGAAGAAGGAGAAGGAGAAGGAGAAGGAGAAGGAGAAGGAGAAGGAGAAGGAGAAGGAGAAGGAAAAGGAAAAGGAAAAGGAGAAGGAGAATGAGAAGGAGAAGGAGAAGGAGAAGGAGAAGGAGAAGGAGAAGGAGAAGGAGAAGGAGAAGGAGAAGGAGAAGGAGAAGGAGAAGGAGAAGGAGAAGGAGAAGGAGAAGGAGAAGGAGAAGGAGAAGGAGAAGGAGAAGGAGAAGGAGAAGGAGAAGGAGAAGGAGAAGGAGAAGGAGAAGGAGAAGGAGAAGGAGAAGGAGAAGGAGGAGGAGGAGGTGGGTAAGAGGGCAAGGAGGATAAGTCTCTGAAGGATGAAGAGACGAAATTTCAGACCTTCTTTCCCAACCATTTAGCATGTAATCTGTTATTAATGTAGAAATAAGTGCAATTCGGAAATTGTTTAGAAATAGAACCCCCAATATATTGAACGAACAAATTCCTACAATAAATTTATTCTGGAAGAAGATTGTTAATGTGGTCAAAGTTTGAACTTGTTGATTTGAATAAAACTCAATTAGGTAGTTAAGGATATACTTCGAGCAGCTATTTAGTTAGTTCTTAATGGAATTTTGAAAGTTTGGCAAACTTATCAAATTAATTAATCGAAGTTTATCATAATATACTATTGGTGTTTACTTCCTCTTATAGAATCGTTGTTACATCTTTGTCAAGATGGCACCCACGCAATGTGCAAAACAACATTCGCGCTCATATAATTGGCAGGATGATTGATTGCGGCGGCATCCGCTTTATGAAAAGCCCGTCAGTTAGTAATAAGGGTTGATGGATAATTATCGCCACTCATTTATTTTATCGCTATCATATTCGGTGGATTAACTATTTTTTAGCGGATTCACTCATATATCTAATACATCCAAATGGAATGGCTGAAATTGGAAGCTAAAACCTACCACTTATAAATTTACGTTTATTTAAATAATGGCAACAATGATAGTAACATGGTTTCGTTCAGATTTGACAATAAATTATCACTAGAGGCCAGTTAGAAGTTAAAAACAGGATACTCGTTTCTCTCTGCCTTGATTTCATGAATTCTCTATAATTAACCAGATAATACCACGTAATGAATGTCTGTTTACAATCGTGTTGGCTTAATAGATCAGACGGGATTAAATTACAAGGAATTACTTTGACACACAGATTCAAGTAATAACACGGAATTCTTACCCATCTTTGCTCCGACTTTTAATCGACGAGGAGGATTTTCTCTTGATGTTCTGAGGTTTTTGAGTTGCCGAACACTCTGTAAGGAAAATGAGCCTATCACGAATGTGGCTCAACTCCTCACGATTCATCTTACGAGGAGCCCTTGTCTCCTCTAAAATCCATACATTGGGGAAAATAATATTGGTATCCTGGAAAAAATAAAATCCATGTCAACCATTAAAGCACCTGATAACACTAATTCTTTTTACTACAACAAGTGTGAATTTTTTGTTGCTAATGAGGAAGAAAGAGTGAGATAGTATTCGGAGAAATGAAGACACACTTTGCTCGTGGTCAAAAACTGAGGCGATAGCTAATGCAGTACATTCGAAGTTTACTCTATGACGCTTTGGGCGCGACTAAGCTAATTTGTGCGCATCTAAGGGCGGGTACAATAAATAGTTTCTCTGATTTGTTCTCCTTCATTACAAGTTGCGTCTGATTCGACAAGAAAAAGAATCTTACAAGAAAATTCCCAAAATAATCAGGGACATTCCTTGACCTTACAAATAAGTTGTTGATGTAGGCAGTGCGCAAACAAGAAGTCTAAGGTCAAGTCAACAATAGTAAGGTAAATAAATATGTAAATGCCTAGTACGTTTCTGGGTTTAATAAATGAAGAATGTTATATTTTACGGCTTATGTACCACTTTAACATTCAGCTAATTAAATTGGAAACAAACCAAAACAATTCAGATCCTGAATATGATTAGAATAATTAATTCTACAATCCTGTAAAACAAAAAGTTCTTCTTGAGTTGCTGACATCATTTTGAGTCTTAACGTTTCAGAAGCTTAAAAAATATTTTTATTTTAATTGTTATACATTTTGTTCATTTCTGAACAACCCTCGTATTGCTTAGTCTTTTAAAAGTTGCAGTACATTTTCCATTTTACATTATGTGTATGTGTAGGAATGGTGACATACGTTTCCGCTAAAAGATTGGATGTTATTCTATAGGCTGCGCCTTTATTGTCTTTTGCTCCATATTCGGTGATTTATTGTGTCACCGTATTCTACTTCATTTAAATAAGTTCGTGGGTAAAGTGCTATAGCTCATGTGGATCTAACGTTTGAAATTTATTTATTGCTTGTATGTGTAAAACATTCTAGAGGGTAGAGATATCATCTTGAAAGGGGGTTGATTTTTGGGCTACATGTGGTTTTACCATGGTAATGTCTCAAAAATGGATACTACTGTAATCATCAGACTTCTGTTGCTTTTTCTTTTTTAAAGAAACTGTCGATGATGGAGGATTGACTTATCGACCACAAACAATTCCACCAATGTCTATCAAAAAATAATCACCCTAATTCGATTTTTTTAAAGAAACAGTCCAATGTAAAGAGTTGAATTTTGTAACAGATAGACAGATAAACTTTGAAGTATTTCGTCCTGATATGGAAGAATAAAAATACAAAACCAAAGCCATTTGTTGTCGATAAATTTTTGTGTTGTTTTCGCCGTCACGCTAACAGTTTAGTCCTGTAAAACAGTTTCTACGTCTACCAAGCGGTTTCCCAAGCTTATCTCTACTTTCTGAACTTTTGACCATCGAAATGGCTCACGGTGCACACGGAGCTTAGCTATTTTACACTTTCAACAAAATTACTTTTGCGCTCGTCGAGATCTACATTTTACTTTTTACACATTCGCGGAACGTTCACAGCCCTCCGGCGTAAACTGCAATGCGAATTTAAGTGCAGATTGCATGCAGAACTTGGAACTGATGTAACTCCGAGAATATTTCCTTCGCGAACGTGATACTTGTTGAGGTGTTATATCTGCCTACAAATATGATGTACCGGAGAAATTTTATTAAAACTATAGCAAAAGTAAGAACTAAAAATGTTTAAGTTATTTCACGATAATTGAGTTTTGTTAGTTTGAGAAAAGTAAACTAAAAGTAACTAATATTTCACATAGTATAAAACAGATTATATTATCTCGAATCTTTTACTAAACGTTCTTTAACTCCCTCTTGTTGGGCACCGATGGCTCACTGCTTGAAGCTACATAAATCCAAAGAACTGTTACATAAAAAAGTGTATTTCTCAAAAATTGAGACCACATTTTGGGAATATTTTTAATCCCAATCTGACCCATGGTTCCATTCTACTATTTTGAGAGAAAACTTTAAAAATACAATCAGCAGTCGGATCGATTGATGTTATCGAGGAGGTCATGGTAGTCCAATTAAAAATGTCAAATCAACGTCAATAAAATTAAGTATTAGCAACCCTTGACAATCAACTAACATCAAATCCATTAGGCACTAATCTTTCAAAATTACAATAGTTAATATTCTTCTAAATCAAAAAATGCCCCAGAACAGAATTTCGGATTGTAGTAAATGTCAGGATCCACTTCCGGAATTCGACTTCGTGACGTGCAGTTCGTGCAAAGGAAAGTTGCATTACGAGTGCGCAGGAGTTCGCGAGGCGAACTGGAGAAAATGCAGCGCGGAACTGAAGAGGAATTGGAAATGTTACGCGTGCCGTCAACGACAAGAGATCAGGTACAATGAGCGAAACGGAGATATTTCCAGCAGCTGTGGAAACGTAAATAACCAAACGATGATAACCAAACCTGATACTGTGGCCACCAACAAAACTTACAGTGAGAGTGGGGTGTCACCTGTTATTGAAAGCCTAAAGGTAACTTAATTCTAAATTATTAGAATAGCATATTTTGATTGATTCAGCCATTACTTTATGGAAAATCATGATTTAAACAATTAAATAAAACTACAAAGTTCATTTTTCCAATACTTAATTTACACACTTAGCAATTGTTTCACCCAACATAGGCATCTTCAGAAGACATACTACATTATCACTACCCATATATAAGTACATGTTGATTTGATAAGAAAGTGGTGTAAGGGATACATTCTATAATTTTGTTTAAAATTGTCAAGTCAAAAACATTTTCAATTTCGCTTAAGGATAAATCATTATTTTGTTTAATCTGTTTCTTATGATTCCAAGATGTTAAGTTTTCACCATTTTCTAAAAAGTGTAATGGTTCAAAATTATCAGTCAAATTAAATTGATGAAACTCAAAAGAATTTAACGGAAGGAACAAGACACGAATGAACACACTTCTATAAATATTTTAATGTAACAAAGCAGTAGACATTTAAATTATTTTATTCACAATTTTCAACATTACACTTTGCTGTTCCTCCTCCAATATGAATATATTCCCTCGAAAGTTAATTTGAGAGGGTGAAAAAATTTTCATTTTATGTAGAATAATAAAAAGCTTCTCACTGTCCCAATTTGCTATATTTAGTATTTTTGGAATTATTTTAACGTTACGTTAAGAGATGCGGTCAAATTTTTTATTCGAATAAAAAATGTTATAAATTGTATTCAACAGATAATTTAAGATTCCAATTACCAAATATATTAGGACGTATTAATTTCGTTATCCATTTCTAATTGATTATTATCGAAATCCCTTAATAACAAGAAATAATGGATGTTAATTATTAAATTATTGATAATTATTTAAATTGATGTAGTATATCTATCAGCAGGAACAAAAATTATCTGTAATAATGTAACCTGATTCTTATATAGCAATGAAATTTTGGAACAAATTATGCCATACTATTGATTAATTATTAAGTTCGTTATATATTACATATCTACGCTTCCTATCCTTGTTGTCCGTAGATAATAATTATTTATTTACCCTACAGCAAACGTCTCCAATAGGAATACTGTTATCAAACAAGGCCCTGGCTTCTGGTGACATACTTAGTAATAATTTATATCATGAATGTTATTAAAACTATAACTGAGATTTGCAATCATAAAAAGGCACTGCATTGATTTTCTTGAAGAAAAACATAAAAATTTAAAATGATTTAATTTCTAACTAAATATGTCCTCTTAAATTTCCTAAAGCAATTATTTTGTGGGTTAAATATACAGAACAAAGCGAAATTAAGGAATTTATCGAACCACACTCATATCGAAATTGTGTTTTTAATTTCCCTGCCTCTCTTATCAAAAATTATTGATACTCAATTTGAACGACATTTCAGCCCATTCCAACCCTAAATAGGTACCACCTAGTCTACTAATTTTTAAGAACTGGACTACAGGATTTTGTGAAAAAGTTTATTTACCGTTTCTATCGCAAATTCTGATTGCTGTCAATTTCTTGATTTTCTAATCTAAAAATTTTAAGGTGATAGTTAAACAGTTGACCAAAGACGAACTATCAGAAGTCAAACGGAAGATATCGAACATCGAGTCGGTATTTAACACGTATTCCGAAAAGCAAGACGAATTTTCCGTCTTAACGAACAAACTGACAAAAGAATACTCAAAACTGAAGAACGAATGTGACCATTTGCAAGAACTGAACCGAAAAATCGAAGGCGACGTTACGGATGTGAAACTGAAAGCTGAGGAAATGCGATGCGTGTGTAGTATGCAAAATGTTAAGCCCAAAGATCATTATCTATTACCAAAACTGTCAAATCCCTCTATATCATCCAGGAGATCGTCCCAAAGTCCTGCAAAGAAACACTACCAAATACCAAAAAGATTAGTAAGTAGAACCCTTTAGCAAAAGCCACGTACTAATTCTAATATAGAATTTTAAAAAGAATCAGGTTACATTATTATTGTTTAGACGATTAAAGATTATTAACATTAAATATCAGTAAGAACATTTAAAATTGATTTAGAAATAAATGTTTTTTTTTTCTAAAAGCAAAAATTATTGAGCCTTTCTGCTGTAATGTAACCTGGTCCCATTAAATTTCAATTTTCTTTATTGTTCAGAAGCATAAGAATTTTTTTCAAATTATTCAAAACTAACGAATCTATTGCAAGCAAGGAGAACTTAAGGAATGCTTTTGATCGATGTGCTCATTACTACAGAGCGTTCGTGATAGTTTCAGAAGAGTTTGAAAGAAGCGTTAGGTATTTTCTGTTTAGAAGAAAACCATTTCCTGATCTCAATATCCCACAGCATTTGAATTGAGTTTTTATAAGTTTCTTTCTTTTCACAAGAACATATTCTTTTTTTATTTATTTCAAATATACGTATGCTCCAATGGCGAACGTAATCCTTTACCTCTTGAAGTTTTTTTATTTTGAAAGGTCTTGTAGTATACCACCAGATATCCTTTCTTGCATTTTCGCAATGGTATAAGTTGTCGAATAAAATCGAACATTTAAAAGGCTCCGAATTCCAATGACTCAGTCTTTAGGTACTTCTCAACTTTTTCCATTAAGCCCACTTAGCATAACGACCTTCCTCATCATTAGATCTGAATACCGACATTTCTTCTGCAGAGCCTGATTCCGATTCGGCCAAAGAAAAGTACAGAAACCGCTTCGTTACGGACCTACGAATCCAACAGGGATCTCATGGGCTACGCTACAGGAAAAGGGCTAAATCATGTGTACGACTACGAAGCTTTCGGACGATATATTGCAAATGAAATATCCAGTTTAACTAACGATAAGAACCAAAGAAAACTGAGGCTAGACATCATTAAACTTTGTCTCGACTATCACGACAAAGAAGATGACGATAACAATATATACCCTCATAAGCAGATCAACACAGAATAGTAATTATTACAGATAAGTATGTAAAAGTTATAAGAAATACTTTTAACGGTTATTATTTTGATTAATATTGATACTTGATTTATTAAACTGCAGTTTTTTCAGCTGAGCTAACCCCATTTGAGACGATGCGACCTGGAGTCATTGGTTCGTTAGTGAGACATACATTTTATGATCTCAAACATAACAATGTTTTTATATACTGTAAGACATCTAGTTTTGTTATCACCAGCTTGTTTAAGGTCTAATTCATACAAGGAGTACTATTATCCTTAAAATGTCCAATTGATTATTAACATACCTGTAATAGTTTTTAAAATAAAATAAGTACGTAGTCCTGATGGAACCCCCGGTTTCCTTTTTCTGTGTCCCAAGTAGTATCATAATCTTTTTTCCTTTTACTCCCAATGTTAACGAGCAGTTTGCTTACGGTCTTCGGATCGTTTGTATAAATGCTTCAGTTAAAATACATTAGCGCCGTAGTACGTAGGACGCACAAATTAGTTGTTGAAGCTGCAAGGATTTGATAACGGTAAAAATAATATTCCTCGAACAAATTTTCTGGGACATAAAAGGAAATGTTCTCATTGAAAACGGATTACTTCTGAAGGATTAGGTCAGAAATATTTTTCTTGTAATCAACTAGTGAGTATTAGTAATGAAAGCATTAACGAAGCGAAAAATTACACAGAGTATGTATCATAAAGGGGTAAACGAACATGTAAAGGGACAATATCCTTGAAGTTTCATATTAGCTTATCAATTCTCTCGAGTAGGTACTTTACATTCTTTTGTCCTATTTCTATTCCGGAGAACAGTGAAGGCGGTTTGTTGCTTTGTGACTGTTAGTTCCTTATGTCCAAGGACACTCGTTCGGACAAAAGCCATTTCGTTATCCTGTAAATGAGACTGGTACTTTTTATTTATAAGCAGCTTGCGAAGTATAATTTGTGAGAGTAGGCAAGCAACTTGTTACCGGGGCAACGGCTTTTGTCTACTGTTTTCATCCCCTTGGGCTCCGCAAGGATACCTACTGCTACTACCACCAGATTGTGCACGACGAAATCCCTTTTTGATGAGACCAAGTCACTGCAGAATCGTATTACATTCAACTGAAAATACGAATAAACCATGAAACCACAAGGAAATTTTCAATTTAGTAATAAAAATTGTCTTCAATTAATGAACCCTTAAAAATTATTAAAATTTCTTTGACGATAAAAAGAATTCTGTCAAGAGAGGGTTGGAGTATATTGATGGAGGCGCTGGGATTCCGCATTTTCGTATGAATAAGTGTGTGAAATCAATAATTTATTGACACCCCCAAAAGTCACAAAATCTCACGATATATCTTGATGGAACCCAATGAGAATGTACTGGAGCCTACTAGAGAGTTCTTGAAATCCATTTATATTCAATTAACTGCAAAGTTGGAACGTCCCTTAGGCATCCCTCCATTATCCAGGATATTTTCTAATTTTGTAATTATTTACCTACGTTTAGGCTGCACAAATTATGTGTAATAAGAAATCCTTGTTATATAGCACCAAATATTGTTAACTGAATGCCAAAACTGTGAATATATTAGTAGTTCCGAGAAGGTATTTCCTTTGACATAAACTTCCTAAGTAGGTAGCTCTTAAGTTAGTTTTACTACGCCGGTATCTGGGTGTTGATTCGAATTTGCATATTTAATGGGATTCTCTAAAACGTTCTCCGAACTTCAATCCAATAAAAAAAGCTCCAGGCCAAACTGCCAATAGTTACAGGATCATGCAGTTAGAAGATTATGGACATTTTGAACAGAATTTCACTATACAAAGGGAATTATTAATCACCAACGTTTGATAATGGGTTTATCTAAGCCCACAAAATAAAGAAAACTGTCGCAAGAAACCATTGTTTGTTTATATTTTTTATTGATTTATTGAATGTTTGCCTTTTAGTTACATATGTGTCATATGTATCAAATCTTGTTCTCATAACTGTTTTGTATATACACTGTGTGTTAGATGGAAATAAGACCAGCAGTCTTAATCCGTTCATAGTCGAGTAAGGTTCTTGTAGTCGCATATTTTTGATTAATGTCAATATATTTGTTCAATTTAAATAATAGTTTTTCACTACGTCCGAACCGATGTACATGTCTAGACGGGTAGTTTTTTCGTGTACACAACATTAGTGGCGACCGTGACAGGACTTGTAGTGATAACCGATACGCAAAAATAGTTATTTTTGTTCTACAGATAAACTCATACCGCGACAGTCATACGTTTTAATTGATTGAAGCAGGTGGTTTCGAACCAAGTTTTGAAGTATGGAGCAATTAAGAAAACGGCGTACTACATTTCGCGCAGTATTTACGAAAGCGGCGAATGAGTTGGACAAATTGTTGACTTCGCACACACGGGATGACCCGCAAGTATATGATCAAAGAAAAGTATGCTGGGAAATACTAGAACAAAAATATAACTCCTTACGAATGGTCGATGAGGAAATTCTTAATTGTCTACTGCAAGAAGACGCTACAGAGGAAGTTTTAATGGCAGATATGGAATCAGCGGACGAGTACACAAAAAGATTTATCTTGCTGAAACTTCAGGTCAGTGGTCCTCATAGACAAGAAGGACAATTATCGGACAACCGCGATTTTGTAAACGGCGATACGGACAGAGTGCGACGAAAGTTCAAGTTGCCCGCGATTGAACTGAAAAAATACGGAGGTGATATTCGCGAGTGGTTACAGTTTTGGGGACAGTTCGAAAAGGTGCATTCGGACCCTGAAATTGATGACAACGATAAAATCGAATACCTCATTCAGGCAACTATCCCGGAAAGTCGCGCGAGACGGTTAGTCGAGAGTTTTCCCCCGGTAAGCGGAAACTATCAGAAGATGATAGACTGTCTGAAATCAAGGTTCGGGAGGGAAGATTTACAAATCGAAGTTTATGTGCGGGAGCTGCTGAAATTAATAATAAATAACACGGCAAACAAAGAAAAAATGGAACTCTCCGCATTGTATGACAGAGTGGAAACTCAAATGCGCGCTTTAGAAACATTAGGTATTACGAGTGATAAGTGTTCAGCAATGCTTTTTCCGCTTATCGAGTCGTGTCTACCAGAAGAGCTTCTTCGAGTATGGCAAAGATCTTCAGAGTTTTCAACCATCAGTAAAGTTGAGTTAGGAAGTTCCCAGGAACTAATAGCAAAAAATCGTTTGGATCAACTCATGTGTTTTCTGAAAAATGAAGTTGAAAATGAGCAAAGAATCTTATTTGCTATGGAAGGTTTCGATCTTGGTGTGGATTCGCGAGAAAAAGTGACGCGAAAAAATAGACAAAAACCGGTCGATTCAAACACCGTGCCTACCGCGATCGGATTGGTGAATAACGAATTAACAAGTAAGTGCGTGTTTTGCGAAGGAAAGCACGATAGCGAAAAATGTTTCAAAGCCCAAAAACTGACGCTGGACCAGAAAAAGGATTCTTTAGCCAAAGCAGGAGCTTGTTTTCGTTGTTTAAAAATCGGGCATCAATCACGTAAGTGCCGGCAGCGTTTAAAGTGCGTCGCGTGTGGAAAATCTCACACAACCTTAATGTGTTCTAGCTTATCGAAACCAAAACATGAAACTACCGAAACAGTTGATAAAAATTATATTCGGGCGAACAAGGACAGTCTAGCGAGTAACGTGGGATCTGTAGACCAAACATTGACGAATTATTCGAGCGATCACGTCGTGCTACAAACTCTTCGCGTTAAAATAAACAACGGCTATGAGTCGAAAGAAATTCGAGCTTTAATCGACAGTGGATCACAAAAGTCCTATATTTTAAAGGCAACTGCGTCGCGATTAAAACTCATACCGACAAAACGTGAAAAACTGATTCATTCATTATTTGGAGGAAGTAAAACTTCTGAACAAGAACACAACTGTTATAACATCAAATTAGAGACGGACTTCGCACCGTATTCTTTAGAAGTTCTCGACCAAGAAATAATTTGTAATGACGTCACTCCTGTTCCTATGGGTCCTTGGATTACTGAACTGGCCAATGTAAACATCGAAATAAATGATGTTGGTAATAGTACGCCCATTGAACTTTTAATTGGAGCAGATGTTTTGGGAAGTATATATACAGGGCGAAGACATACTTTAAGTTGTGGTTTGGTTGCAATGGAAACACTTTTGGGGTGGACATTGATGGGGAAAATCCCAAAAAAGCATCGAAGCATTACAAATTCCATGATGGTCGTGTCTCTGTTTTCACAAGATATGTCTATAACAAATTTATGGGAAATCGACGTATTGGGTATTTCAGAACCGTCAGTTAAAAAATCTCGTGAAGAGACGGCACAAGCAGCGAAAAATTTCTTCCTGGAAACTGTCAAGAGAGATAAAGAAGGCCGATATGAGGTGAGACTGCCATGGCTTGAGGGACATCCACCTTTACCGGATAACTACTCCTTGGCAAAAAGAAGATTAAACTCGACGCTTCAAAGACTAAAAAGAGATGGAACATTGGAACCGTTGAATCAAGTTTTCGAAGAGTGGCTTGCTGAAGACATAATAGAAAAGGTGCCATGTACGAAATTATCGCACGCTTCTCATTATTTACCACACAGACCAGTCATAAAAGAAGGAAGCACGACGAAGATTAGACCTGTGTTCGACGCCTCTGCAAAAGAGAAAGGCAATCCCTCTTTGAATCATTGTTTAGAAAAAGGACCTAATCTTATCGAATTAATCCCGTCCATTTTGGTGAGATTTAGGGAACACGAAATAGGTGTAGTGTCAGACATTCGAAAAGCATTCTTGCAAATTAGCGTTCACGAAAAGGACAGAGACTTCTTACGCTTTTTTATGGGTAGATTCAAAAGGGAACGAAGTGGTATTTCGACACCGACGAGTCGTGTTTGGGGTAAACAGCAGCCCTTTCCTTTTAGGCGCTACAATCGACCATCATCTATCTGAAGGTTTACAACGAACCTCCGAAGAAAAACCAGTGTGCTCCAAGGCTACAATTAAAAGGCTGCAACAAAGTTTTTATGTCGACAACTGTGTAACAAGCGTCCCTAGTGAAGAAGTTTTGAAAACATTTATTCAAGAGTCCACAGCATTTCTCAGTCAAGCGAAATTCGAATTAAGAGGGTGGGAGTTCACTCGAAAGAAAGGCTACAATGAATCCTGTGAGTTAATTCCAGTGCTTGGACTGATGTGGGACCCAAAAGATGACACGCTTTCTGTTCGGAAAGAAAACGTCCAAGATGTTACAGACCTAAGGCCCGTTACAAAAAGAAAAATTTTGGCTTTGGCCCAAAGGATTTTTGACCCCATTGGATTTACTTGTCCAGTAGTGCTGTGTCCCAAATTATTGCTCCAAAGGACCTGGGAGCAAAAGGTAGGATGGGATGTGGCAGTTGATGAAGAACTAGAGGAAGCATTCCTGAAGTGGGTTTCGGATCTGTCACACCTGTATGAAATAAAGATTAAACGATGGACAAATGTTTTGCCTGCGAATAACGGTGACTGCAGTATTCACACATTTTGTGACGCAAGTAAATATGCCTACGCCGCTGTAGTATTCCTGAGAATTGTCCGAGGTGAACACGTTTTTATCCATTTGTTGGCGGCCAAAACAAGAGTAGCACCTTTAAAAAAGTTAACGATACCACGATTGGAATTATTGGCAGCAACGATAGGTGCAAGATTATACACCTCTGTGCGAGAAAATCTGAACTGTGAAGCTCGATCCTTTTTTTGGAGTGATTCATCAACTGTAATCTCATGGATCAAAAGAACTGAAGAATGGACAATTTTTGTGGGCAACCGAGTAAAGGAGATCCGACAACTGACATCGAAGACGTCTTGGAATTTGCTACCGGGCAGTTTGAATCCCGCGGATCTTCCTTCCAGGGGTTGCACGGCGCGACAGTTGTTAGAATCTAAATGGTGGGAGGGTCCCAAATGGTTGTTTGACATGGAGGACCAATGGCCCAAAAATGATCTTCTGTGTGATGAAGAAGAAATTTTGAAAGAAAAGAAGAAGACAATAATTGTAACTACAGTAAATACCTCTTCCGATTTTTGGCACTTGTGTTATTTCTCCAAATATGAAAAAATTGTTCGAATGATGGCCTGGTGTTTTCGTTTCATTCATAACGTTAGAAAACCGGAAGGCAAAAGGGCAAGTGTTTTGAGTACGGAAGAATTGGACTCTGCCGAGACGTTTATTTTTAAGCTTCTGCAGAAAAGGGAGCTTCTGGAAGATCCCAAACGACTCAACACTTTACCCAGTTTTCTTGATGAATTTGGCGTTTTACGGTTGAAATCGAGAGTCTGTGAACGTGAGGACAATAAAAATTTTCGTTACCCGATTATATTACCGGCAAAACATCCAGTTGTGAAGCGTTTAATATTCGATCTTCACGTCAAATCGTGCCATGTTGGAATTCAAGGACTAACCTGCCTTTTGCGAGAAAAATATTGGATTCTTGGTGGAAGACGATCCATTCGGTCGGTTATATCAAAGTGCACAATTTGCAAAAGATATGACACTAAACCATTACGCGCGGGACCGCCGCCGTTACCACTGGACCGAGTTCGGGACGCCAGTGTGTTCGAAGTGACGGGGATAGACTTCGCGGGTCCATTATTTCTAAAAACAGGCGAAAAAAGTTGGATTTGTGTATTCACGTGCGCGATTTACCGAACTGTCCATTTTGAGCTGGTGACTTCTTTATCGACCGCGAACTTCCTTCAAGCTTTTCGTCGGTTTGTTGCGCGGCGGGGTCGACCAAAGACTGTCTACAGCGACAATGGGACCAATTTTGTGGGTGCCGAAAATGCCTTCGCGAGACTAAATTGGGAAAACATATCCGAATATTCTACGGCACAGCGAATAACTTGGCGATTTAATCCTCCTACTGCGGCATGGTGGGGAGGCTTTTGGGAGCGAGTTGTAGGAATGCTGAAGAAAATCTTGCGAAAAGTTTTGGGTCGCGCCTCACTTACTTATGAAGAACTAATGACTGTACTCTGCGATTGTGAAGACATAGTGAATTCTCGACCGATAACCTACTTGTCAGATGATCCGGAGGACCTGACACCTCTCACACCAGCTTCCTTTTTAAGAGATCAAAATGAGAGTGGTGTACCTGATTGTGACTCTGTTGATCGCAAATCTCTTTGTCGTCGAGCGATTTACAGACAAAAACTGCGACAAGCTTTGCGACTCCGCTTTAGAAATGAGTACCTGGGTCAACTCCAGCTTCATAACCAAAGGAAATCAACGAAATCTATTTCCGTTGGCGAAGTTGTGTTCATTGGAAATGACAACCAAAAGAGAATCGATTGGCCTCTAGGACGTGTTGAAGAACTGCTTCCCGGCAAAGATGGCGAGATTCGACTTGTTCGAGTTAACACCGCCAGGGGACAAATGCTACGGCCCATCCAAAGAGTGTACCCTCTAGAAGTCAGCGAGTTGAGTGCCAGGCAGGAAAAAAATGAAGTGCATGAACCAAATGTTAGTGCGGGAGTGTCTAAAAGCAGAGTACCCGTTCAAGTGGTGACGCGCTATGGCCGAAAAGTGAAAAGGCCTGACAGATTAAACTATACTTAGAAAATAGATTTTTTTTTTCTTATTCTTTCATTTTTATATTTGTTTATGTTTATTGTGAGAAATATTTCTGTATCCAAATATTTCTCAGGTGGGAGAATGTCGCAAGAAACCATTGTTTGTTTATATTTTTTATTGATTTATTGAATGTTTGCCTTTTAGTTACATATGTGTCATATGTATCAAATCTTGTTCTCATAACTGTTTTGTATATACACTGTGTGTTAGATGGAAATAAGACCAGCAGTCTTAATCCGTTCATAGTCGAGTAAGGTTCTTGTAGTCGCATATTTTTGATTAATGTCAATATATTTGTTCAATTTAAATAATAGTTTTTCACTACGTCCGAACCGATGTACATGTCTAGACGGGTAGTTTTTTCGTGTACACAACAAAAACTATGTCCATCAGTTGGAGCACAATTACTTGAAGGCTTAAGATAGACGATGCCATGGGACGATGGTGAATATCTACAAAGAAGTGAAGACTTGGAATCAAATATTTTATAACCCCTGAATATGCCAAGTGCGCCTCAAGAATCGGTTACATTGACTCTTATTAGAGAGTTAGGGAATAATCAGAAATTAATGGAAAAAAGACTTTACTATTAAAAAGTACACTACACACACCATATAATCCTATTATCAGCTTTCATTCAGTTTCTAATCACCATACAAAATGGCCTGAGGAATGCCTTCTGCTTCCTCTGGATGGTAAAACGTTTAAATTAAAAATACTGGTAACAATAAATTATTATTTAAATCTTTTATGTCTTTGTTTATTGCACATTGCACCTTTTTTTGTTTATAATTGTTCCTTTTTCTCTTTATTTTATTCAGGGTTTTTTGGGCATAATGGGGTATAGAGCGACGCTTTAAACTAATTAAACCCTATAAAACGTGTCGTCTTGAAAATTTACTGATCGTGAGGAGGGTCTAATTAATTAAGAGGTTAAAATTTTCATTCAAGCTGTTGGTAAGGATATTAATGCTAAATTAATCTCTTAATCCTGGCAGTTAAACAGGCATGGCATTCAAAAGTTACAGACTTAAGCTTTCGAAATGAGTGTAATTAATTGAGCGAGCCTGTTCAGTATTAGGAATTTTTTGTTCATTTTTTAGAACTCTTAAGTAATTGACACGAAAACCCTCAACATGATTATGAGATCTTTCTTAGAGGGTATATACCGAAAGGTTTTTTGTACAGTATTGAAATATTAAAATCATTATCATAGGAAATGTTAAGCTTAAACCTACCAGTCCTCAGTAAATAGGTCAATTAGCTAGAATTTAAATAGTGGCATCTGATCAGGTTAAGAGGAGATCTGTAACAGGGTAACTGTTCTCATTCGCCATCAATAAATAGAGTATAATTCTTTATTGCATGGCACAACCTATAGGGACCTATATAATACTATTTCTCGTAGCAATCAACCACTACGATAAACTTTAAAAAGATTAAGTGCACATCCACGCTGAAAATTTGCCACTTTTGGACCGTTACGAAGTTATGAAACGGGTAACAATCTCAAGTTGTTACATAAATTACCGCAGTAGCGCTATATGGGAGTTGAAAGTTTATTATCTCAAGGAATTCCGGCATGTCTCCAATAAATGTATGTAAAGTTTCACAGTTACATAACTTAGCATGCTGTTGAAGTGATGCAACGTACACCAGGAGTAATGCAGTATTTAAGGGTCGTTATTACCCCCATTGATAATAGGAAGAATATCGGTAAAGTAAACCATATATATTGGTTATTTTACTGGGAAATGAGGTTCTGTTGAAGTGGGTATAAAAAGACATTAAGATGTAGGTACGATAGATCGTTGGGGAGCTTTCAATCAGCAACAACCACAATATTGCATTAGTATCCACCTGCGATGTAAACCCACGTGGATGTCGTGACTGATGTAAAAATAGCAGCTTCATACTAAAACATTAAAACAGGAATGCGTGTGCCGAAATTTGCACGCTGAACACCATTTATAATCGGAAGAGATCGCCAACGGACATACAGGATATATCCCATAAACGAATGCAAAATGAAAGTCTCCATTATGGCGGACCTTTTATGTACACTACAAATGACACTTTTAATACGTAAAGGAGTTCTGCTTACTAACAAGGGGATTAATAAAAATAAAAAACGTTTTTCCAAATGATTCAGTATCATTTATCTAAAACTTAACATCGATCTTAACTACACACTAAGACGAGTTTATAAACTCTCAACTGCGAGTAGGAGACACAGTTTAGCTTGTATTTATGAGTTACTCAAGCAGCAGCTACTCAGAAGCGAATCATTTGAAGACTTTTGAGTACGAAAGATCCCCTGATTAGACTATGTACATCTAATTAAAGCCGTATCAATTATACGAATAAAATAAACAGACGGTAATCCCGTCTTTCGGATTCATTCATCCCCCTTTAACTGCTCCGTCACGATTCCTACGTTCACTGAACAGCCAATTTAAAGTTCAACGGCATTGCAGTTTAAAGTTGCGGCACCCGAGGGACTTTAGTCTATGAAAAAGCACTCTTTCTACCGGTAAAGTGCAGCCTATTTCGGCTTGACTAACGGACTGCATATATAGCCACCCCATTCACTTCGAGAGCAACGTCCTTTTTTATGCGACAACTCAGCTGAAACTTTAACAACTCGTTCATCAAAAACGTTTAAACGAATTTGATGTTCTATTCGCAATGATATATATTATATGAAGCTTCTATGCAACTCCCACAGGTACGTCGACAAAGAAGATTCAAAGGGGTGGACAATTTTATTCATGACGAGAACGAACGTTATGAATAGTCGAAATTGCAAACTGTACTGGTATAATATGAAAGACTCACTAATTACTTCCCGAATATTTTTTGTTTTTCAACCCTGATTGTGACTATCTACTGAATAACGTACAGCTAAAAAACATTTTGGTGTTTCGTTCCCACAAATATTAGTGGGCGGGCTGCCCCCTCCGGCCTACACTCTGTTGCAAAGTTAGAAGGAACTTTTCAACTTCCTTTAGGAATCTGGGAATGAGTTGGTAGTGGTTGGAGGAAAAAAGATGAAACGGACGAAATGAAGAGACAATAGAATTGAAAGACTATCTGTGGAATATTGTTGCCCAGCATTTGTCTAAATGACTCAAGGAAACTACAGAAATACTTGGTCGTAGAGTTCAAAGTAAAGGCTTATAAATGAAGAAAAACGCAGGTGGGGGTTCCATGGGTCAATAGTGGGGGAAGCGGATGGTGCATTTAAAAGGCCAGCAGCACCATTACATTTCCAACAGAGCGGCATGGTCTAGTCGTCTAGAAGTCTAGATCATCACTCGGAAGGTCACCGGTTCGATTACGAGGCCGACTGCCTTGGTCCAAGTGCTTCTATGGTTTAAATGCTGAGGCAGTAATGTTCCACAGATGGTCTTTGACTTTTCGTTTGTCTTCATTTCGTCTAACCACTACCCACTTATTCCAACGATTCCTAAAGGAGGCTGAAGGGGGCTTTCCGTCCTACCCCCTTTGCACTAGAGTGTAGGCCAGAGGGACTGACAGTCCACCAACAGTGGTGTGAATTAATACCCAAAAGTTCTTTGTACATTGGTTTGTGGTTGGTTTCCCTTTGCATCATTTGAGAAAATACTTGAGTAATAATATTCAACATGAAACTTTCACGTTTTCTGCTTCTTGTCATCTCTATGAGGAACAGTAAAGCTACAAAGTTCCTATTACACATCGATAAAATGTCGATCAAGTTCTTTCGATCTTCAATCATGACTTTCAAGGTAACGCTTAATTGAAAAAGTCATTCTTCAGCTTTAGAAGTTCTTTACGCATATCCTTAAAACTCATCATTCAGCTAAAGAATCTCAATGGTAAGAACTTGATGGAAATACTATTGATGTGTGAGGGTAACTCTGTAATTATGGTACTCCCAGGATACTAATGAGTGCTGAAAATGTCATTCCACACAATTAACTGCTTTGCGACACATAGTAAAGGGCAACCCGCCACAAACACTCAATGAAGTCCTTAAAGGAAATGTGTTTGATCGTACTTACGTAAAAAAGATGATCCGCTCTTCATTTTAAAGCCTCTATAAACCTTCCAATGTGATCTGAAACAAAAGCGATGGTATTTATTTAAATCTTTTTATGTTTTACTAACATTGGTGTAAAAGTTTTACAGAAATTAGTAAAAACACATAGTCTAGAAGAAGAAGAAAAATATTTAGTAACTGTTGTATTTCTGAAGACGAACTAAGAATAACAATAATATGAAGACATTTATAAAGCCTTGCAGCAGAAGTTAACTCCACAAGATCAATAAAATTTGTGACAGAACATCTGAAAACAAAGTCCATTAATGAGGAGTGATAGCAGTCTTAGTCTTGCAGTTTTGACTTGGTCTTACATACTTGGTAACCAAGACAGATGCACCAGCTTAAGATCATGAAGACATTATATGTAAGCAATCAGCTGCTAGCTGTAAATAAATGTTATTCTAAGTAAATCTAACCTGATTTTCAAATTATAACATACGTGTTGACAAACTTATTCAACAAACCGAGAAAAAAATAAAATTTTATACTTCTTGTTGTAGTTGTTAGTAAACAAAGACATTCTACCAGTGCGTTGCGGCGACGATATTTATGATAACTTGGTACCATAAAAATAAGGACACAAAGATAGGCAAAGCAGGAGGAAAGTAATTAGGGGCATCATCTACAAGGCCACCTATCGACCAAACGGCCCCATTATTCACATCAAGCCAGATATTTATTACACCCTTTATTCCGGTCTTATATTAATGTACCTCATTTGTACTGCAGCAGTAGCGGAAATGGCGAGGAATCGTTCTCAAAACGAGATAAAAAGAGTCAAAATGCCACAAAGATTTCATATTTTCAGTTTAAACTTCTCTTTAATAGCTTTATACAAGATTTCAAAATGTATAATGGCACAACTCCACCCTAGAAAACCAATAATTCGTTCTCGAACAAGAATTCATTTCGATATTTTTCATTTTTTATTGAACAGTTCACGCGAAGATCTGCCTTTTTAAAATAACATCACAATGGAACCGTAGAATCGCACGTGCTTTACAAAAATAACGTTTATCAAATTGAATACGAACGATATTGCGTTTTGTTTCATTCGGAATTTCCAATAAATACTCCAACAAAATTTACGATCCAATTTTATCCATCTTCAAACACTTCCTCATTTGTGGTTGTACACGTGTCTCTTCCCGTTTGCATCACTAGAAGTTTTCAGTTAGACTGATCAAATGTCTTTTTGTTTTATTTTTATCCTGAAGGTGTGATATAGTTTTGGTCCTGGCATAGAACATAAATATCCTGGCCTTGATCTAGTGCATCTATGTATGTATTGGTATTGATGTTGGTCTTAGTAAATGTCGAAAACCAAGGCAACAAACTTCAAGATCAAGTTTATTTTAATTTATAGCCAGCTATAGTCTAAGAAGGCATAAAAAGTGAGACTTGGTGAATATTTTCATATGGAGCATCGAAAATTATAGAAAATGTTCGTTTCTGTTTCTATCTCTGAAAGTTAAGCTGCAAAAAAATCCGGGTTTATGGGCCGTGGTCGAAAGGAACTTGAAGATCCAGACGTTTCGACTGTAACTTCGTCCTAGGAACTAAGCTGTCCGCTGAAGATGACTGCCGAATTGCAGTCGAAACGTCTGGATCTTCAAGTTCCTTTCCACCACGGCCCATCAGGCTGGATCTTCGTTTAGTTCATTCGAATTCGGTTGTGAAAGCTTACATCATTACATTCTGAAAAGTTGTTAATTTTTGTTCAGGTTCTACAATTATTTTCTTCTTCTTATGATTCTGGGATTATTGTTGCTTTTGCCCTATTATTGCCCTATCAAAATATGTATATTCGAATTAACAATCGATATTCGGCCTCGCGAGAAACATACTACGATTATAAGGAATTTTGGAAGCGTATCGCTGGCGTTTTTCATCACTGCAAAGCCTTTTGTAACGTTTTGTTCCACATCTGCATAATACACTTGACAGGGGGCTAGTTATTTTCGAGAATTTAAGCCTGATGAATTTCTTGCAGTTGTTTCAGAGCACGTTTCGACTTTACGAAATACTCCGAATATGTCAACTACACCAACGCTCCAATTTTAACTTGGGATTTGTTGGTGCAATTTTCGACGAACATGACGGAGACATTCGACAATTGTAATGAAATTTTTGACAGTTGGAACGTTAGAATGAGAGAAATAGAAAAATACAAAGAAAGTAGAAATGCACACATACCCACTGCTAGGTTGTAACTCTGTAAATATGTTAAAGACCTCCGCACTGCGGAAAATATTCAAATAGATTTTTTAAAACACGATAAAAAACTCGTTTATGTATGCCAGGGGCTGTACTATCTATCCTAGTATAAACTTTTTTTTATTTTTCCAGTTTCCATTAAATTGATTTAAAGTTGTTAAAATAAATGGTGGGAGATTCTTGAAACGTTTATTATTTTATTTATATTATATTAATAATCCCAGGGAGCTAAAATTAAGCTTTCGTTAACCAGACAATAAAAGTAATTGCATTTAATTTTTTATCATTCCAAGATGAGATTCTGTTTCATTTTATTTATACTTATATAAATGTTAATTACTTATTAATTACAGAAACTTCTATACAAATTGTTAATAAATATATATACATCAACTCCCAATGTCATCATCTACGTTTTGACAGAGCAATCAATACTTCCTTCTAAAGAAAATGAAATATAACAATTTCTGTTTGGGCAGATTATCTTGACGAATTTCACGGATTTGTCCTGTCACCTACCCAAAATCATTTCGAAATTGTTCCAAAACTTATCATTGGATTTGCTAGTCCCTATGGACTCAGAAGGAACATTCTATCGACAGCCAAAGAAAAATGATTAACTTATTTGGAATGTACCACGAAAACAGGTACATTTATTAATGTCACAAAAGGAATTCCTGTGTGATCGGTAAGTACTTATCCACCAAAGTTCTTCTTACATTTTAATGAATACAATTAATATCAAAATAATCATTTATACTAGAAATATATTTTGGCTTATACGTATTTTGTCGATAGAACTGCTTAAATTCTAGCTGTACATCTCAAGTAAAAGGCTATTAGAAATTGTAATAATGTTGAATACCTTTAATTAGACTGAAAGGAATGAGGAAATATTAAACTTTGTTGAGAGTAGAATTTGAACTGTAGTGCTGTAGTTTGGAAATTAAACTGAAACTAAAATGTGAACAACGTTTTAGAGTACCTACCAACCGTTGGAAATATTTCGAATTAGATTTTGACCCCAAAGCACTGATAAAATTCGTCATTAAAATTAAATCATACGGTCGTCATGAAGTTATTTGCAAAGGGAAGAATACTCTTATCCAAGATTTTCTGATGTTTCCTTGTATCATTTGTACGAAAAAAGGTCTAAACCTTAACCTCTAGTGATGGAAAAGAGTGCTCGCCTACCATCACTATTGGCTGTTTCAAATTAAATATACACATATACATATAATAACGAGTTAGAGTTGTAAAGTTGAAAAAGAATAAACAACAAAGTATACCCACAGTAAATATTGTCGTGAGCTAAGGCTGGAAGCAACGATCGTTAAGGAAGATGCTTTGATGTTCTTGGGTGCCAGCAGCATAAATTATCATACCTACACAAAGACTCGTGCCATTAAAGAAATTAACGAGAATGTTTAAGGAAATTTTGCGAAATAATCGGAAATATACCCTAATGAAGAAGTAGAAAGACCTGTCTCTTGATTAGTGAATATAAATATAGTCAAAATTTAGATGTCAAACAAACCGTAGGTACATCTGTATGGAAAATAATGTCACAGTACATTGGATTTTAATTTGCCAAAAATCATGAAATTCTCGTAGTATAATATTAATGCAATGTTACATCTGGTAATTAGATATTACATTCATACTGCATGTACAATGAGCAGTTATTGTAATGTCTGAAGTTTGAAGTTTCTGCTAACGTTTGTGTGGGCAGTTTCTAACAAGTTAGCTTTTGTCCCGCTTTATCTATATGATGGAATTTTCACTGACTAACTTTGGAGTAATTGACTGTTGGTTTGGAGGAGCTCTTTGCTGTTTGGTGTTTGCTGTGTGTTAATTTAACGAGAACAACGGACCAAATCGCATTCAAACACACTCCCTATGTAGGTACATATGGCTCTTACCTAGGTATCTATATGGTACATTCCTACTATACAGAATTTCTATTGATGATGCTGCTTTATTAGCAAGTTTACCTACGCAAGTATATAGGTAAGTTTTGTGAATGAGGATCACTGGATATACATATATATATAATTGTCAAACCAAAAGGATTTATTGATCACCAGGACGTATTTCGTTCGCACTGAATTTTCTTCAATGTAAAATAATCAACAGATAGGAAGGGTCAGAGGGAATTACCGTTCTTTTTACCCAGGACCGGTAAGTGGTTAAATAATGTAACATATAACACTGTGAAATATATCAGAGCAGAAACAGAAATAAAGGTGGACAAACGAAAACCTAAATTGTCTTCAATTACAAACTGATAAATTGATTGATTCCACTTATGGACTTCATAATGTTTTTATATTTGTTTAAAATACTTTGTAGTTAAGTACTTTTAACTAGTTCATACATTAATTTGCTTTACCCCATTAATTCTGTTATATATAATAATATGGTTTAAGGTTTCCCAGAGATATAAACGAAACCTTACGTGCTGACAAGTTACGCGATAATGAATTCCACACGTCCATTGTGTCATGAAATGATAAACTATTCTCAATTTGGGAACTGAAATGTGCTATAATATATTATCTACCACTTAATCTATAACAACAGTGCATCGCTGTTTCCACATCAACTGGTGCAGAAGGATTCCATTGTATATGTCACTTAGTTATAGAATCGTGAATAGATTATTGTTACTACTTGTAGGAAATTAATTTTATATTCAACTTTTACCTAATGTTTATGATGTTAAATTAAAGCAGGAAATAGACACACCTTCTCAAAGTGATTCTATCCTTTGTATTTATTCAATAAGGAGCAGGAAACCTTTTTATGTAATTATTTCTTCCGGCTCGAAGGACCAAATTTTTTACTAGAATAAAAGCGACGTTAGAAATTTATTTTAAGAAGTGACTTGTGATTTACTTTTATGACTAACAATTATATCTGCTCTTAACATCACCGATATTATTTTAAGAAGTTTTTTTTTAGAATTTAGAATTATTACTTTTTTAATTTTATTTTTAAAAAACTCTATAGTTTTGGTTTCAATTTTGTGACAGTCCATGATTACGGGATGAATTTCAAATAAAACACACTTTGCAATGTCACTTAATTTTATTTCTTACCACTGGACCGGTTTCGACTTACAAAGTCATTATCAACTTTGTAAGTCGAAACCGGTCCAGTCGTAAGAAATAAAATTAAGTGACATTGCAAAGTGTGTTTTATTTGAAATTCATCCCGTTTTTAATTTTAAGTAATGACAACACAACTTTTGTGGTCAATAAAAAATGTACCTTCCACGTCTGGTCCAGAACAATATTTTTTGCTACTTTGGAAGCCGTAGGTAAGTTAATATAGTTGTTTACTGGCATATTACAGAGTCATCCATCAGAGTGGTTTCATATACTCCCTGGCACATTTTCACCAGGATAATACACGAGAAAGATAAGCCGCGCTCGCTGACCGTTACATTTATCTAAGTTGAGAAATACCACCCTCGGTGGCCATTTCGCCAAAAAAAGTCATCAAAACACCCTCAGATTTCATTAACGCGTTGTTAAAAGATTGCGCTTACAAATTATAAAAGGAAAAAATAGATAAAGGTAAAGAATCATGGAACAAAAAATTTATTTATTATTTATAATATCAGTGTGATCTTATGCTATCTACTTTCAGCTTCAGTAGAAATTTAAATTACTATTTTGTAAATATGTCAGTCCCGCTTCATGGTGGATCAAAAGCAAAAGTGAATGGCAAAATAAAGGATCAAAGGAATTAAATTGACAAAATTGTGAACCAAAGAAATAGTATCATTAATTATGTAAAAGGATTTATTTTCTGTTGGTGGTAGATACAGAATACGGTTCATTTTTATAATATGGACAGCAGAAGGATATTTAACTTTCAGTCTTATTCAACCTCAATGCAATTCACATTCACAATCACTTAAAAACATGTGTGAGTTAAAATAAAAAGGAAATATAACTAAAAAAAAACTTTAAAAAGAGTAGTAGAATACGAAGAAAAGATGGGGAGTTTGCAAGAAGGGGACATTAGCAAAAAAATAATAAATATTGGGAGGCAAAATAGATATGGAAAGGTCATTTAAAAAATTGAACAAGGACCAGGGGCAGCTAAATGAGTGGGAAAGAAAAGGACGGAGTAGGGGAGATGTGGTTGGTTAAAACAATTAATGGGAAAATAATTACAGGACAAGAAAAAAAAATTGTAGAATCGCAATATGCCTTGGAATTAAGAGATTTATTATGAAAAGATTGGCAGAATGATTTAATACCACGATATTTGGGAGGTGGTGGAGAAATAAGTATCATTGCCAGATTTAGAGTGGGCAATGAATGCAAAGGAAGCAAATCTTGGATAAAAGAGGAGGAGAGGAAGTGCAGATTGAGTGGATTAAAAGTTCAGCATTTGGGACATGTTTTAAGCGGGTGTGAGGAGAAAAGAACAAGAGAAAGATAAATCTTTTTTTTTTGAAGTTTGTACGGGACGGGATATATAGGGTTGTGTAGAATAGGTTCATACTCCAGAAGTGGTGTTTTGTTTTTGTTTTTATTTTTTATTTTTTATTTTTGGTCTATATAATGTAATAACTTTTCAAAGTTTCTATAAAGCACCTATAACAAAACAAACTTATTTATCTTCATCCATCTATAGATGATCCACCCTAAAATGCTTATGCATGTAGAACCAATTTAGTAAGGATTTTGTTCCTAGGAATCCTTACTGTTTACGTTTCATTTATTCAGGTCAAGTAATGCTGCTTGTTACAACTATTTTGACTTTGTTTCAATAAAACAGCGAAACAACGGACGCTTTTCTAGTTATATATTTAATTAACCATCTGCACCTAAATAGAAACTTAGTCTAGTGTATTTATTTACTGATGAGTCGGCTAATTCTTCGAAAACAGAAAGAATTTTTAATTATCCAGTCCAGTTTTAGATTTCAACTTGAATACGGCTCGAAGGACCATATATTTTTAGTTAACAGAAATTTAATCGAGTTTGAATAAGTATTTTAAGAAGCAACTCGTGTTATTTTATTTCTTTCACGAATTCACTTTATACCTACCCAAAAAACGTATTTGCCGAATTTCATTTATTCAGGTCAAGTAATGCTGCTTGTTACAACTATTTTGACTTTGTTTGAATAAAACAGCGAAACAACGGACGCTTTTCTAGTTATATATTTAATTAACCATCTGCACCTAAATAGAAACTTAGTCTAGTGTATTTATTTACTGATGAGTCGGCTAATTCTTCGAAAACAGAAAGAATTTTTAATTATCCAGTCCAGTTTTAGATTTCAACTTGAATACGGCTCGAAGGACCATATATTTTTAGTTAACAGAAATTTAATCGAGTTTGAATAAGTATTTTAAGAAGCGACTCGTGTTATTTTATTTCTTTCACGAATTCACTTTATACCTACCCAAAAAAACGTATTTGCCGAAATTTTCGCTAAAAACACTTTCTTGGTGTAATAAAGGGTTCGTGAAATTTATGTCTTATATTAAAGCAAAATAATGATTCTTCCTAAGAGTCACCAGAGCTGAAAATATAAAGAAGCCAATTAGCCACAACCGGGGTGACTAATTAAAAATTAATGCTCATTTCAAATATTTTATGAAGCACCATTTTCCCCTTTGTGTTACAAAATTGGTCCTTACTGAAACCATCTTTTATGGAACACTGAGAACTATTTATAATATTGGAATACCAAATAAAATAGCCGAAAATTGCACATTTAACTACAAAACGAAAAAATCTTCATACCCACTCTTACATGAGTTACGTATATGAACAAAAAATTAAACACCAATCTTAGGTGAATTCTTATTAAATTGTAATTATCACTATTAATTAAAAACTTAATACTGTTAAATATTTTTGGTCAACTAACCCCACAGGAAACAGTACCATTAGTATATTCAGTAATAAGATCTTGTTATTTAAAAAAAGCTTCTTTTCCAGCAAAATTTTGCTTTGTACCTTATTCAATAACTGAATTTCAATTCCGAGTTAATTTCATTCTTCTCATAAACTTAACAGAATTTGAATATTAAACACGAAATCAATTTCATCCAATGAAAAACATAAATATTAGTATTCAAACTTAAAAGCAAAGTTACAAATATTCGGCTCAGTAAATTTAATTTCTTTCATATTAAAATTGCCTTTGATGTTTCATTAAGATGTACACCGTTTCATCAAATTTTCTGGAAACGATTTATTTATATACGTCTTTTTTATTTGCTTAGGTACAAATAATTAGAATCCAACCCATCAATGGCAACAAAAGAAAAATAAAAATAACTGAAGAGGAGGATAAATTAATACTGTTAGAGCAAGGGATGTGACAATAAGGTAAAATTTCAATTATTCACGGAATATTTCAGAATTTTTATAGAAAATTATGAAACAAGGGGGATGGGAACGTTGTGTAATGTTATACTGATGTCAGAAAATATGTGGCAACGTAGTTAGTAAAAAACTGGTTGATGTAAACTAAAGGAATACAAAGTATTAAAAATTCAACAACTAAGTATATGGTAGCTTCAGAAAGTCTGTAACAATTTATAGCAGTTGTTGGAAAAATATTTCGTTCGAGTTTTCTTTGAAAATAATTTAAGGATCTGATAATATTCTTCCGATGGCGCTTAAAAAAGTGACAGAGGGCTAAATAAACATTGTATATAATAAATTTATGTTATTTACGCTTCTTTTAGCAAAATAAAATTGTTATGGACAAAAGCACCCTTAAAACACTTCTCCCCATGAGACTCCTACAAGATGAAATAGGCATCTAATTATTAAATCCTTCGAAGATAATTTAGTTAGGTACCTTTAGTATCCCACACATTAATTAGATTCATCCATTCCAAAATTTTTTACTCTTATAATCTAAATAAGAAATAACTTGTGTTAATTACTTTTAGGATTACCAAAATCAGTTTAAAATTTCTACAATCCGCTAGTGAGTTGAGTGTGTTGTAACTTGCTAGTTATTACTTCGTCTCCTAGACAGCCTCTTTTTTGTTGCGCGACCATTATCCGCATTTGAACAACTTCAATTTGGCATTTTTCCACAACACCGAGAAGAATTTTTAAGTGGGTTCCTTTCAGGATACGTAAAAGGAATTCATGACAACACAATTTACTTGTCACGAAAATTTCTTCAAGGACTATTTCGGGATGGAACTTCATCGTAATTTTTTAGGCACAGTCGTATACGATACGTGTATTCCTATTTTGTCTATTGTTGTTCAGTAGATTGTTAAGTTTTTCCGAAGGCATTTATCATTCTTAACCTTTCCGTTTCTATGCTATGCTATATCATGTAGTGCTTAAAAAATTGTTCTTACGGTAGAAAAAGATAACACGAACAAAATGGAGATAACATTTTTTTGCATCTTGAAAGGATGTCGTACTATATTATAAAAAAGTCGTAATAATATTTGAGGATGAACGAACAAAATAGCTCAAACCCCAACGCCAAAACACGACACTTTAGTTGTCCGAAGCACTTTTCGGTAACAAAGTTACCTTCTTCAGGGACTGAAACTCGCAACTACTCGCAAGGGAATGAAAACCTAAAGGGTACTTCCAGTCGATTTAGAATCTTGATAATTGGCATAAGGCAATGTTTTATAGCACATATAAAGGAAAAAATCCGAAAACCTTAAATTTTTAGTTACATCACATATATACAGGTTTGTACGGAACCCTCGGTGCGCGAATTCGACTCGCACTTGGCCGGTATTTTTTTAATAAAAACCTACTCAAGGCATTGTAAAAAACATGATTTATTATAGTTATAAATTTACAAAGTTATTAAAACAAAAATCTTTTATCAATTCCTTTATATTTATTGGTAGCATTCTGTGTTATCCTTAAAGTCGTTATTCACAATAATTAATTATCCTAAGGTTACTATTAAGTACCTACAGATTTTTGCACATGTTTAGAAGCATATCAAGCAGCATCCTCTTAAGATACCTCATTCTTGTTGTCTTTTCTTACAATAACCTTATGAAACGATTTTATCTTGAACTGTGGCACAGTGACACCCTTTAAATAAATGTCTTACTTTAGGCAGATGGATGTATCTGGAAGGGTTAAAATATTAGTTAGGTGATATTGATTAACTTAATTACACAAAGTAACTACCTTGAATAACCTCTAAATGTTTTATTTGTTTCGTTATATTTATTGATAACTTGTTTAATCTGTTCCCAATTTGTAAATCGTAAGGATTAATTATCCTCAAATATGAAGACTGGAAAAACTTTGGCGGTTGTTGCAGAACGAACAAAATAGCTCAAACTCCAACGCCAAAACACGACACTTTAGTTGTCCGAAGCACTTTTCGGTAACAAAGTTACCTTCTTCAGGGACTGAAGTGAACTAAACCTAAAAGAGAACTTATCCTAATATATACTGAAAGTTGTTAAGGTTCAGTGAACATGGTTCAGCAGCAATGGTGATGATGTTCAATGGACCTTGACAATAGCAAAAGATGATAATTAAACTAAACTAAATAGTGGCGATCCAGGGATAGGACCCTTGTCATTGTTAAGTAAAATTTGGTTATTTTTACAAATGTATAAACTTTCAAAACTATCTAGTAGACAATTATTCCTAACTTCCTTAACTAATTTAAGATTATTAATATTAATATTATGTTCTTCAGTAAGAATATGTTGGGCAACACTAGATTTTTCGGCTCTACCAAACCGTGCATGAGCTAAATGCTCCTTGAACCTAGTTTGGATCGAGCGTCTAGTTTGTCCAATCTAGTGTTGCCCAGCATATTCTTACTGAAGAACATAATATTAATATTAATAATCTTAAATTAGTTAAGGAAGTTAGGAATAATTGTCTACTAGATAGTTTTGAAAGTTTATACATTTGTAAAAATAACCAAATTTTACTTAACAATGACAAGGGTCCTATCCCTGGATCGCCACTATTTAGTTTAGTTTAATTATCATCTTTTGCTATTGTCAAGGTCCATTGAACATCATCACCATTGCTGCTGAACCATGTTCACTGAACCTTAACAACTTTCAGTATATATTAGGATAAGTTCTCTTTTAGGTTTAGTTCACTTCAGTCCCTGAAGAAGGTAACTTTGTTACCGAAAAGTGCTTCGGACAACTAAAGTGTCGTGTTTTGGCGTTGGAGTTTGAGCTATTTTGTTCGTTCTGCAACAACCGCCAAAGTTTTTCCAGTCTTCATATTTGAGGATAATTAATCCTTACGATTTACAAATTGGGAACAGATTAAACAAGTTATCAATAAATATAACGAAACAAATAAAACATTTAGAGGTTATTCAAGGTAGTTACTTTGTGTAATTAAGTTAATCAATATCACCTAACTAATATTTTAACCCTTCCAGATACATCCATCTGCCTAAAGTAAGACATTTATTTAAAGGGTGTCACTGTGCCACAGTTCAAGATAAAATCGTTTCATAAGGTTATTGTAAGAAAAGACAACAAGAATGAGGTATCTTAAGAGGATGCTGCTTGATATGCTTCTAAACATGTGCAAAAATCTGTAGGTACTTAATAGTAACCTTAGGATAATTAATTATTGTGAATAACGACTTTAAGGATAACACAGAATGCTACCAATAAATATAAAGGAATTGATAAAAGATTTTTGTTTTAATAACTTTGTAAATTTATAACTATAATAAATCATGTTTTTTACAATGCCTTGAGTAGGTTTTTATTAAAAAAATACCGGCCAAGTGCGAGTCGAATTCGCGCACCGAGGGTTCCGTACAAACCTGTATATATGTGATGTAACTAAAAATTTAAGGTTTTCGGATTTTTTCCTTTATATGTGCTATAAAACATTGCCTTATGCCAATTATCAAGATTCTAAATCGACTGGAAGTACCCTTTAGGTTTTCATTCCCTTGCGAGTAGTTGCGAGTTTGAAAATATGCGGCTTAAATTCCTGTTTCTTTTGATTGCGTTGACATAGAAGTTTGATTTTGTTACAACTTAACGGTATTATAGACCTGAGTATTTGATATGAATTTCAATTTAATACCTCTACGCGTTCATGAGGAAAGGGGTAGTAACTTTAAAATTACTAAAAATTTTTTTATTATATGATGTAACTAAAATTTACGGTTTTCGCAATTTTTCCTTTATCTGTGCTATAAGACGTTGCTTCGTACTAAATTTAAAGATTCTGAGTTCACGGAAAGTACCCTGTAGGTTTTGATTCGAAGTTTGCGGAAATTTGCGGCATAAACGTTTGTATCTTTTGATTGCGTTGGCTTAGAAGTTTGATTTTTTTACAGCTCAAAGGGACAATAGACCTGAGTATTTGGTATAAATTTTAGCTTGATACCTCCACGAGTTCCTGATAAAAAGGGTCTTGACAGACGGACGGACATCGAAGTGATCCTATAATGGTTCCGCTTTTTCCTTTTGAGGTACGGAACCCTAAAAACAATTACATCTACCTTTACCTACTGATAAGTAAACGACATAATCTGTGATTCTGAATTCTCTGCCTCGATGGTTATTGACTACCTATATGAAGCAATAAAAAACAGATATCGTTCATTATGTTATTATCCTGAGCGGCTTTCGTTGAATATGTCCTGCTAGCAAATACAAATAAAGATTTCAGATACAATTTCCTTCGTTTACGGATGCTAGTACATAAATCTAGGCACGTTTTATTTGTTTTCTCGGCCGTCTGCGATTCTGTTTTTACGATTTAAACAGTCACCACCACCACCACTAGATCGCGCGCTGTTTGGTACCAATCAATGTGACGTCGTCGTAAAAGTGTAACGGTAACGATCACAGGCTTTCGAATAACGGATCATTAAACCGGGAAATCCCCATTGTTCGGTAACACATTAACATTTCAAACGCTAAGTTGACCTTTATTGATAGTGATAAAAGCGAACTTGTACCTACCACACTTTACACTTAATCCAACCACGTCTTTCAGTCAGGAACAAATTAATGTAACGGCACATACGGGTGCCTATCTAGGTTAGATGTTTAGAAATTGATTTTAAAACTGTTACAACAAAAAATAAAACTACCTAGTTGTAACTGTTTAAATTTAATAAATCATCCTTAAAGAATATATTACAAAAAATTAGCCTAAGACACCGAAGAGAAGCAAAATGCCTTTTTTTTAATGAAATCCTTAGAAATATAAAAACTTATTCAAAATGATTTTCTTCAGTCGTTTAACCTGGCAATTTGAGTAAATATTTACACAGGATTCTGTAGCACTTAATTTTAACTTTTATGTTTATTTACTGTATACCTAACGTGTTATTTATGATCAACATCGTTCAGTCACTTTATAAAAGCTTAAATATCGACAGCAAATTTGTTCTCTGATAGAATATCGCCAGCTTTACTTCAAACAAGCCAACACCAAAACTCTCTAGAGTAAAGACAACCCTATAATATTTTATGGAAATTAAAGGTAAACAAAGAGAACGATGTTCGCTTAAGATATCTACATGCACGTTTTTGAACAAACAAGGCGACAAAGTGTACTTGTCCTTCACATTCCAGTAGGATCAAGAAATTTGCATAATAGGAAAATGTTGTTAAATCAGATAAATTAAACATTTCGTATAGACAGGGATGTAGTACAGTTATCCCTCACACTCTTATATTCATGATCAAGATCAATCTTCTAATAATAATTTTAGGTTAATATATAAAATTTTACATTAAGAAAAATAAACGTGAAAACTGTAAAGACTTCTTTCTTATTTTTATATGAATATGAAAACCAAGGGACGAAGCTTTCTGCTAAGTATTTATATTTTTTTCTTGAATGTCATATAAATATATAAAGGACAAATTTTAGTTCATTGTTAGAAGAAAAACTAGGACCATGCGTTCGAGTCAAAAATGATCCTTAAAGATTCCTGCTTCAATTACCATAAAAACATTAGATCGAAAGACTAGGTACCTATCGAAGAAGATTTCAAAACTAGGTAATTTTTCTGAGGAGAAAAAAATCCCAGGATGTTTTCATTTCAAAAACTACGATCAGAAATAATCTTTGACGATTTCTGGTACACTTGTATTTAAAATAACTCTATGGCAGAATATTCCAATATCAGAGTTACTTGCCAGTAAAACACTGGAAAGGCAAACCCAAATTGAGAATCATCTGTGGAAGAAAATTCAAAGGCTACATAGAAGGGAGTCCCTAGGGAATATTGTTGTAATCCATTGCACAAAAAAAACTGTAATAAGAGATAATCTTTAAGGATTTCTGATACACTTTCTGTTGAAATGTAAAACAAAACAATTTCAAACGGACAACCATCTACGTAAGAAAATCCCAAGACTCAAGAGTCATCAATCAACATCCTTGGGAAGACGAAATCGCTGGGTTTTTGACACAGTCGTCGGTGAAGCACTGGGAAGACAACTCCAAATTAAAAATCACCTACGAAGGAAGAATGGAAGACCATGATCGTTAAACTGAGACGAAAATTTTCCATAACTAGCCATAAAAGCTTAAAATAACTCTTCCTGAAGGGAGACTAAATTAATGATTCCAAGAGACGTCTATAAGTATTAACCAAAAGTAAAAAGATTTTTAACTGTAAGTATTTCAAAATAAATTACCAAAAAAGGTGCAGAAAAAAATCAACCCTGACATCCTATCTGAAATTTCAACCTCCTTTTGAGCCATTCCAGAAATAAAACGATGGATATGTTTAAAATTATTTAACTTCCAATTTGTTTAACGTTCCACTTATCTACATACATTAATAACGAAATAATAAATTAATGGCTTCATCCAATTAAGCTATTTGTATAAATATATTGCAAAGTACTTCCTTTATAAAACTTCCCTTTACCTTTTATTAATACTGGACATTCATTCGATTGAGAATAACGACCCAAATATCCATATGTATTTATCACAAAATCCTGCTCATGTAATAGGATCAAATTTAATTTAAATTAACTTCGGAAATTTAACAACGGCCGACGAATGATAAACCTAATTTCAAATTTTGCTCGTTTCAAATGGAATAAATAGAAATTAGTGGTGTCGGAATTAACGTGAAAAAATAATCAGAAAACGTATGCAGTTCGGGATTATATTCTGTATATACAGTGCACATGCCGACGTTTCCTGAAAAAAAAAGTATCGGCCCTCCCTTTTCATTCCACTATAATTGCAGTTACCACGTTAGTTCCTCGAAAGTCTGCAGTTTATTTCCCAGCAGAACCAAACATGTATTTGTGTTCAATTCAATTCAATTACCTAAGAAATCGCATTTCCTACAGGCAGGAACACAATATTTCAATTAAACTAGCTTTTGAAATTTCAAATCAGATGTATCCAGGTCACCTCTCGGGGCCGTTGGTCATGGTCAGTAGAATTTTACTGCTCCACAAACATTCCATCGATATCTTTTAATGTGACCTGAATGGAGCTGGGAAATAGCTGAGTAGTAGGGGGGCGTCCATAAATTACGTGAGATGTTTAAGGGGGGAGGGGGTTGAGTCAAATCTCATCTTATCTTACGTTGGAAAGAGGGGGGGTCTCGGCAAATATCATGCTACTTTTTTTCTGATTGAAACAAAAAAAATTATACTATTTTGGTCCATTTAATCCAGATTGTACATGCTTAAGATTTAATCTTAACCCCTCAATCTCAAGATTGGGGGATGGGGAGGAGGTTGAATAAAATCTCACGACATCTCACCAGGGGGGAGGGAGGGACTGAAAATTAAAAAAACACTTCACGTAATTTATGGACGCCCCCTAGAAAAACAGTTTAAAGGCAAATTTTCTAAACATAGTAGAGAGTAGAACAGGAATTAAATGGATCTAAGCTTTAGGTTGAGATTTTTTACTGGGATCAACAGAATTTTGCTATTCCACAGACATTCCAGCCACTCAAGCTAACGGCATCATCAGTAGCGATCTCAGTAATAACTTTGAAGTGAAGAAACAGCCTCACGATAAATTTTCTAAACATCGTGGACAATAAAACTTGAATTAAATGGATATAAGCTTTTCCTTGGAATTTTTTACTGGGATCAAGAGAATTTTGCTATTCCACAGAAGTTACAGCCACTCAAGTTGACGACATCTTCAATATCGACTAACATGAACCTTAGTAATAACTTTGAAGTAAAGAAACAGCCTCACTACAAGTTTTTTTTAAACATCCTAGATAATAAAACTGGAATTAAATGGATATAAGATTTTCCTTGGAATTTTTTACTGGGATCAAGAGAATTTTGCTATTCCACAGAAGTATCAGCCACTCAAGGTGACTACATCTTCAATACCGACTTACATGAACCTTAGTAATAACTTTGAAGTAAAGAAACAGCCTCACTACAAGTTTTTTTAAACATCCTAGATAATAAAACTGGAATTAAATGGATATAAGCTTTTCCTTGGAATTTTTCACTGGGATCAAGAGAATTTTGCTATTCCACAGAAGTATCAGCCACTCAAGGTGACTACATCTTCAATACCGGCTTACATGGACCTCAGTAATAACTTTGAAGTGAAGAAACAGTCTCACGTAAAATTTTCTAAACATCCAAGACAATAAAACTGGATTGAAATGGATATATAGACATTCCCTTTAAATATTTTACTGGAATCTACAGAATTTTGCTATTCCACAGATGCTACTCAGTCCGATGACATCTTCAATAGCTACTTGCATTGATCTGAGTAGCAACTGTGTACCTATCACCTAGCAAAATATCATGGACTACAGAACAGGAATCAGCTGGATCTAAGTTTTCTTTGGAGATCTTCTGCTTTAATCAATAGAATTTTGATATTCCAGAGACTCCAGCTGATGACATCTTCTGTGGTAAGTTAGATGGAGCTGGGAAAGGGTTATGTAGTGGCTAAATGTTCCGTAGGCAAATTTTATAAACGTCATAGATAATAAGATTGGTTGTATCTGTCTTTAAAATTCCAATTTGTACAAAGTACTTTGCAGTCATATTGATTTATTAAAATAATGGTAGTTCTACATGCTTTAGATTCAAATTCTTCTGTGAGAACATTCTCATGCCATGTAAATCCAGAAATTTTAAACCCACCATGCCCACGAGCCAACTTTACAGTTGACTACACAATTATTTGTTGATTATCGATGCATATTAGCGTACATTTAGTTGGTTATTAAAAACAATACCAACTCTACAGCCTTAAAAACAACTAAATATCATTAATAGTATTTGGCAAAAAATAAATTAATCTTCAACCATTGAAAATTATTTTACATGGCCTAAGTAAATATCTACACTTATGTGCTGCAATGTATATGTATTTAGATATGCAGCCCTCTTGAACATGCATTTTTGCATTTCTAATGCAGTCGAAATCGGTCGCAATTTGAATCCGACAACTGCAGTATTTTACGGAAGAAACGGACTGTGCAGGTGTATGTAGTTAGGGCACTTTCGGCAGACATTTAAATCTCCGGGGAAGACATTTTTCACGTACAATCATGTCCGATGGCTGTTCTGTATGTACAGATGTTCGTTTTAAAAAAGACGCCGTTAGAATACTAAATAGTTTGAGAAACGCTAAAGCAATCGTTGCGGAAATTCCTATAAGCAATAACATCGATTCTTTTAGAAAAGGAGGCACCTTAGGAACAGGGAGTCAGGCAGGAAGGTTTACGTATGTATGTATGTCTGGGCAGATTGATAAAAGGTAGGTATACAATATATTTGAAAACAGAACCCGTGGAAACATCGAATCTAACGAAGGATAAATTTGACACAAAAAGGGTAGGTCTCTGATGGATCGAGGTGTGAGCAGTATATAAATCATCCACGTACCAACCACCTACAAATGGAGTCAGGACGTAAATCGTTAAAATATGAAAGCTGCCTCGATACTATTCAGCTTTTATTCATTACGAAAAGCCAACGTTAAATTTGTAATACTCATGAGCAAAACAGGTGTAGGCTATATCCTAAGGTATCTTGAGTACAGCCATGTATGGGAGTTTTTATATTGTGAAAAATCAATGTGAATGTGAAATAATATTTAGGTAATTATAATCAACTGATAAAACTTCAATATTATGAAGCAATAAAATTGTTTTGATCCTATGTCAATAATGATTGATCTGATTTACTTGATGGAAACTCATAGTTCAATAAATAATAAAATTAACTGTTCATTTTCACACACCTTATTCTTTACAAATTAATTAATTTTATTTTATTTGTTGAATTATTGATCTTCTAATTTTTGACCAGAATATATAAGGCAACATTTATTTTTTTCGTTTATACCAAATCTGGCATAAATGAGCTTAAATGTTCTTCAATCTATTATGGATAAGGCGCCTACTTTGTCCTTCATATTATCATATCCCTCACTGCAGTCTCTTAGAATAACTTTCTCATACTTGTGCTCAATTTTCCTTAAAAACGAATATTTTATTTTTAGATTATTTACCAGTAAATCTTAACTCGTGTGACACTTCAAAACAATTTTGATATCTTTTTAAAGTAAAAATCTTTCGAGACGAATTTGTAAATATTGATATAGATAACAAATATACTGTAGGTATCTGAGCTCGTAGATTAGATGACATAATTAAAATCTACATAAATTTATAAAATGCATCTTTACTTCCTTTATACTAGGAAAATTCTATAGAGTGCTGTCATTTATTGGAAAGTACTTGTGGTCCATAGTTTTTATTTTTATGTTTTATCTCGTGTTATCTAACAGAAAAGGAGAATAGTTCAAAAGCAATATCACGTCTGCCCAACAGGTAGCAACGCAGAGTAGATTATGTAGTTGAAACAAAGTTTAATTGAAACAAGAGAAAGTTTGGGCAGCTTGCAAAAGTTTTAGTCAACTTAAAGTGAAACGGGTTAAAAAATACTATACCTTGTTTGCATTTTAAACTATGTAAGTACGTACCTAATACTAATTCACCTACAGTTTTATCTCTCCCTAGATAACTTCTTGATATAACGTAGGAATTCACGTTTTATGAAATCTGACAGTCTCAGATACGTACAATCAAAAAGCGTAGCAGGAGAAGAACAAATGGAAACATATTGTTAAGAATTTCGGTAGATAATAATACAAGAAGACACTTTCACGTAGAAGATGTTAAAAATAGAATGATACAATTTCTGTCTACTTTAACTTTACTGTGTACAATATTTTGAAGTCATAATATACGTACAATACTAGAAGGCTGTAAATACTTAAGGATTCATGCTATTTTATGAAGAAAGTAAAAATTAATACATTTGGAGATTTCATATGTTGAAAGGAGTCAAAATCATCATAAACCCTCTACCCTTCTGAAATAAAAATTATTGTTCTAATGAAACGTATCTACTATACAAAAAAAAGTTAATGGAATCCAATTTTTTTGGACTGCTGTTTTTAGAAGATATCGACTGATAAAAAGATCTGTTAAAAGAGAATATCAAACTCTCGAAACCATTTTTAAGAATTTCTACTTCGTCTAAATTCGCCTTCGTCCTATAGGATATAAGAAGCACAGGACTTTTATAAAATATCCATGGTAGCCAACAATCCACAGCGGTTGCCTCTGGATCGATTACCTGAGGAATTCATTCATAATACTGTCGTATACTGTTATCAAAGTGATAAACTCATTAAGTCGAAAAGTGTTAAAAAGTTTTATTTTGCGAAGTCGGAGGATATCCTCCTTCTAAGCAACATATTTGTGGATTATTTTATAGTGCCATGAATCTAATGTATGTAACGAGAAAATACTGTGTTGCAGTTTTCTCCTGGCTCATCTTTTCATAGCCTACAAGCAAAATCAACATTCAAACCACATGTAGTTATTCTATGGTATCAACATCAAGACCATGCACAAATTACATAACAGGACCAAGATTAAGAACACGACTTATTGTTATCAGCAATACTCTCACAAAATTCTTAATCATATTTTAATACAGGATAAACTTCACTAAACAAATCTGCTTTTGGCCACATTTAACACTGAGATAAGTCCATATCTGATGGTTTAGAAAGAATTTGACCAATAAGTTAAATACTACCTTTTGGCTCATCTTTGGGTTAAATTTACCATACAAAGAAAGATTGTCTCAAATAGTCAGTACCTTTATTTGTGATTTAACAGGTAACCAAATACAACCCATACGTTCATCCATTGGAAGTATCAGCAGCTTTACTGCAATACTGACGATAGAGAAGCAAGCAATATAGCTACAATACACTTCCGTATTACATAAGTACAATGCACGTCTAGGTCTAAAAAGAAACGTCTGATTTTAGGTGAAAGATATAGATGTTCGAAACTTTTTCGAGATTGCTTGGATATAGGTACGTACGTATGTGTTTGGTACAAGATTTATGAATGTGTTCGTTGCATTGGCTCTGCCAAAACCGGCATTTTGTTCACTTCGTGTACATTAATCTTTATGCAGGTCGACGACTTCAGTTAAAACAAAAATAAATAAGAACAAACTGTAATAAATCGTACCCAACTGATACACTTATCTACTCTCTTAATATTCTGGCAGTTCTTTTTATACAGAGTAAGAATTTGCAAAACCAAACACCAATTCAGCCCATGTTAATAATAATTAAAATCTGCAGGCTTCAAGTGCAATGCATAGTATTATTCCATAGATGATTTTTCAATTCTCTTGTGTCTTAATTTCGTCCGTCTCATCTTTCTTCCCCCAACCACCACCCACCATCCATTCCCACGATTCCTAATGGTGGTTGAAAAGAGCTTTCCCCCCTTCCCTCCAACTTTGCACCAGAGTGTAGGCCGGATGGACAGTCCGACCACCAACATTGGTGCGAATGAAACCCCCAAAAGCTTTTTTCTATGGCGTGCTGATGAGATCCACTAAGATCAAAATGACAATCCTTGTCTGATAGTTCGATTAATTATTTGACAAAAAACGTATAATTCTTTATAACGCATCTACTTATACTTACTGAAAAAACATGTTTTCGTCAGTACTAGATACGAGTGATAACCCAATAACTCAAATAAATTAATAAGATACTAGAGCTTCCTAAATGTCTCATAAAAGCAAGCTACAATGCTTCCCGTAAAGTTTACATGCACATAGTTGACCCACTTCCTGAATGGTGTTATATAAAATCCATTTTGGTTAAAAGCAGCTGAAAAGTGGAATTTCTTGCTTAATAACTTAGAGCGAATATTTTAAGGTTGAAAATGCATTGTAAATGGGAAGTTCGTAGTCTAAAAGGACCGGGTTTGATGAACTTGCCATAATAAATGTCTTATAAAAGCAATTTTCAAAGTAACGGCCACAATTTCCGCGATCAAGGACTTCTTTTATTACTCCGCCCTATTTAAAGTTGGTAACCTCCTGCATTGAGGTTGCAGTTAATAGTTTAAGTTACCCTACTCATACAATTAATTTACGCGTTGCAGTAACTCACAATCAAAAAGATTCATACAGAGGAAATTTCTTTTGGAAGTAAAGCAAACAATTTCTATTTACTCATGTGTTTCAGTGGGTAAATAACCGAAATGGATCTTTTTAGCAGATATAAGTAAGTATTACATATTTACTGTTGGTAAATAACATATTGTAAGTAGGTATGTACCTACATATGTAAAATCAATGGCAGGATTTCTTTTGAACACCACATCCACCCTGCTACTGACCCTTTTAATGATTATGTGGCCCAGGGGCTGCCATTGGCCATGAAAAACTAAAATATAGTTGAAATCGTTTATAACAAACTTAAAAGGGTTACGAATTTTGTTTATTACAACCGGGTGTTTATTATTTGCTATTATGGATAGTGACTGCATTTTATAAGGGGATAAACACGACTAAATTAAAGGAGTACAATATACTTTTGACTTTTACATGTCATGAAAACTTTATTAACTACTCGATGCGCATTTCGCCTTATAAGGGCATCTTCAGGAGTAACAAGATTATACTAAATAACAAACAGTAAATAAATTAATTTATAGTACATACTAAGAGGGTGGGGGATGAACGATGTTTGGGTCCAATAAGGGATTGTTACCAAATATTTCAATTTTTTTTTTAGCTTTTTAATTTTCTACAATTTCATACCTATCTAGTATTGGACATCCTTTTAAATTATGTAGTAATTTTATGTTATTTTTATTTATGCTGTGATTATTTTCAATTAAATGAGTGGCTAAACCTGAACCATGTTTGTTACTTAGTATAATCTTTTTACTCCTGAAAATGCCCTTATAAGGCGAAATGCGCATCGAGTAGTTAATAAATTTTAGTGAATTTTTTTTTTTTAATATTTGAATTGTTTCACCAAGTGATTACGGCTGATACTCTTAAGTAATTTTTTAAACGTCATTCATATAATATATTCACTTGGAGTTCTATTCCCTATACCTTCTCCTTTTTTTATGCAATAATCCTGCCCTTCCTGTTATTAACAGTACACTGCGACGAAAAAATGCAATGAACAGACCTCATCATTCATACACTAGTTTCATGGAATAGTGAAATGAAGTTTAAAGTGTCAACTGAGCGCAATTTTTCATTTTAGAGCTTTATTAAATTTCTCTTCACCTACGTACTACTGCTCCTATGAGGAAGACGTCAAATACGTCATGAATTTTTCTTGCTGCCTTCAAACCATTAGATTTATTCAATATTTTTTAAAAGGAAACATATTTAAGTAGAAAAACTGTTTAAAAAATCGTCCTACTTGCACGTGCAGCCTAATCTTGTAAAAAAAACCTAAGCCGAATTTATAATCAATAAATTGAAGTGAGGTCAATTAAGAAAGGCAAAGAAGAATTTCTTGTCCTTTCTCTTATAAAATATGAAATATTAAAATCCAAGCATTGTATTGCCACTTATTGTGTATTTAAATACTTCCATAAGAGAAAATACCGAATAAAATCCGAACGTTTTCCTTCGCCTTAATATGGCCGGGATTCATTCATAGACACTTTTCTCCAAAGCAATCATATTTCAAATTTCGCTTCAATTTAGTCCTTCCAAATGCTGCTCCTTCCTGCCTTACCGTACCGTTTAATATAACGACATATTGAAAGTTGGATAATAGTTCTGACACTCCACTGTTCCAACGACAATAAATTGAATTCACCTTCAACTCCGGAGGCGTAACAGACGACCGACTTTGATTTCATTAAGAAAAGACCCTTGAGATCTGTCACCATTTGAAGTCATGAGCTTCTTTGTAAGTCACGCGTTGTACCTACAATCTTTATTGATGGTATGATAACGAAATCGAACCAAATACTCATGAATCATGTATTTAGGTATTGTACTCTCAATTAAATTCTAGAAAAAAATATTTTGGGGCCTTTCCATTTCGCATTCAATGTAAATTTCCAAACAGAAAGGAAAAGAATTACATAATCTAGGGACTGAGAACAAAAATTGATTTCAAGAAAACGTTGTGAATGCTTTTAAAACTATATTTTTTTAGTGTGCCTATTATTCTTGTCGCTCACATTTCTTTTTAGTTTTGTAGTGAAAGTTTGGATGTAGTGTCTCATAAAAAAAACAAAAAGGTTGCAAATTCAAACTACTATTTTCTACGGTGATTTTCAATAACGACCGCCGTCGTCGTCGCTTTCCACGAACGTCGAATGCATTAAAACAAAGGATTCACATGGACTACGGGATAAACCCACGGAAAATAATGTTTTCCGGCACCGGTTTTCAGAGAAAAGTTTTATACAATGTAAACAGACGGAACAGGGACAAAAAAGAAGGGAAAAAAGCAACGTAGGTGGTTTCATTAAACTTTTAAGCGTACATAAACGCAAGCAGAAAGCTGCACCCTTGACGATTCTAAAAGGGTTACCTTTACGCCCAAACGAAATTCGTTCATTCAATGGAGTCACAGCAATGAGCCAGAATTTATTATAATAAGCAAATATTAACTGTAATTGTAAGTATAATTATTTTATACGAAAAGGTCTTTAAGTGTCTCCAAGCGTTTTTGTTCTACGAACTATTTAATTTTCAAGTTTTGCTGATTATTGAATTTCCATATGAAGCCCTCGATATGTTCGTGGTGTTCTATGTATATATTACCCACAGCGATTACACAGCGAGCTATACAAAGAATTTGTAATTAGTTATAAGCTCCTTA
Source organism: Agrilus mali (assembly GCA_029378335.1). NCBI lineage: Eukaryota > Metazoa > Arthropoda > Insecta > Coleoptera > Buprestidae > Agrilus > Agrilus mali. Next base: position 6,632,268 of record CM055663.1, on the reverse strand, counting down.
CTAGAATTTTACCAAGGCAATAGTAGTACATTTATTTTCCTATTCATCAAAAAAGACAACAGAGTTTACTGATCGTCTCTTTTGCAAATTAATCTCCCTATCTATTAACTAGTTAATGAAAGACTTTTCTCGTCGGGACGGACGTTGATAAAGCTGCGACTTTCTTTTTTCTTCGATAGTAATTATTCTCTATCCCATCCATTGATCCGATAGAAATCAGGAAACCACTACTGCAATTGCGGCAAATTTTCAGTTTTTGATTATTACATCGTCCGTTCGGTTCGTAGGAAAATGAGATCAACTTATTAACGGATTCCCGTCAGGATTCCTAATCTAATGAGTCATTTCTCGAAAGTCCAGAGCGAAATGCCTTCGGTATCCAGACAAGAGCACATCTAAATATACGTTTCAAAAACTTAGGAACAATGAAAGTACTACAAAATATCGAATTTATGAATAAAAAATTCATGATTTCGTATTGACTTTTCTATTCCAAATTTTATTATTCTTCTTGTGCAAAGTATTATCTTTGCGAATAAATACCAACACATAATTTATATCGAAAAAGGCCCCTCAAAAACGGACACTGTATTTTTTATAACCCAAAAAAAAATCAATTCCTTGCGAGTCTGAAGATGAAGCCTATAAATCGACTTATTATTGGAAAAACGAATTTAGGCAAGTGCTTGACGAGGTAGGGGCGGCAAACAGCAAATTATTTCCACCAATAAAGCAAGGCAAAAAGTATTCCAAGAGAAAAACGAACCGCTTATTCGACCATAAAACTCAACATAAATGAAACTATTTTCGCAAAATTTGCATTTCATAGAGAGCAAAATGGGATGCGATGGTCTAATGAACCATTCTCAGACCATATTGTTCTTAAATTTAAATATGTTAGGCAAGCGTCTTAGATTTAAACTCTTGAATCAAGACAAGATAGGTATTCTGATATATAAGTCTTGATTTTCAAGTAAAGACAAGAGTTGCTCTTCTCTTGGTGAAGCTTTATGAAAGGTTAACACTATTTGGAAAAAATATAAAGTTTGGAAAGTATATTACTTAGAAAATTGTAGTTGCTCTTTGATTCTCTGTGGATCATGATGATTACACATATTGTGATCAAAATTTTTTAGTATTCTTGAAACGAACAAGATCGGTGACTATTTTAAAATTTAATTTTAACTTAAAATCCATTAGCTGGTAGTTAATAAACTAACTGACATGAATAGAGGCATTATTTAACCAAATAATGCACCCTCAACGATTCGTATTCAACAAGAAAACAAAATGACAGTATACTCATTCAACTGTTACTTTTTGACGTAGTGTAACAATGATGCTAACAGACTATGAAAATTTGACGACCATGATGCCGCTCAAACGTCGGTGAATATTTAACCATAAATTTTGCAGAGCACCGAGAATAATGTAGTCGTTAAAACATTCTCTAAACTTCCAACGAAGCAACAACGAGCTGCCTACAGGAGGCCTTAGGCTACAATTAACAGCTACGATTCATCAGCTGTCAGTGTTGCCAACATTCCTTTCACAGACGCCTCTAAAATATATGTAACTTCACGGAAAATGGTGAGGAAATTTAAATAAACGTAAAGTTGCATATCTTTAGCAAAGGTACAAGGTGAGACAAAGCGTCTAAAACTTGCTGAAACTTGAATTAATGATAACGCCCTTTGGGATTTATCAAATTAGAACCTCTGCAATTTGACGCTTAAAGAAAATCATAAAAAGGATGAGCAGCAAATAAATATAACGTCAGAAAGCTCGTATATTCGAATATTTCAAGTTTAATATGTATTGAACGATTTCTTGAAAATCCAAGACGTAACCAAAAGTTTATCATCTGTTTGAGAAAATGTTGAAAGAATGGTCATTAATTTTGAAAAACCACCTGAAACTCTCATTCTCTCTTAATTTAGCATTATAAAAATCTTTACACTAATTAACTTTGAACTTATTTTGCAATTTAAATTGGTCATCAAACTTCTGAAGACAGGTAACTGGTAGGTATTTATCTCTTAGATAAAATACGAAATAGGTTATCTACTAAATTAGAAGTTTAATATCTGAAATTTCCCTAAACCTACGTTATAATCTGAAATATGCTAACTTTCCTTCCTTTCGCTTCGCTCCCATTCCCACACCGATCCTTTAGTAATTAACTCAGAAATGATTCGCCGACATAAAGTACATCCCCACCCACATAATATTTGTAGGCCAACGATAAAGTCAATAGGCAAAATAGAGTATACTCCCCATACACATTAAATGGTCCAATATATTCTCGAGACGCTTCCAAGTAAAACGTCTCTAACTGCTTGTATAAATAATTGGTGTTGGAAGTTGCGCTTGCTTAGCACTACAGGATGAAATATCAAAATATTTAAATTTACCTAAAATTTTGAAAATATGGGTAGTTGTGGAGGTTTGTACCTACACTATGTTGATTATTCCAATGCGTGTGGTCCGCAAGAAATAGTAGAAGTAAACAATGTATGGTACAATAGCGTTAGTTTCAGTAATATTTTCCAGCAACTTACTACTTATGCTAATTTAATTTACTCAATAGATATTAATTTATAATTTGAAAAGGCTAATTTTGCATTAAAAATTAATTTAAACAACCCTGTGATAATCACAAGGATGAAAGCAACAAAACAAAATTAGCATTAGCGTTGTATTTTCAAAAGCTTTCGTCGAAAATTACGTTATGAGGCCTTCGCTGGCAAATTCCAAAATATGTTCGCAACTAATTAGTTCTATTCATATAAATTGTCCCTGAAACTGACACTTTACGGGTAAAAACTGCCATCTCGTCTGCTACGGAGCAATTTCAACTAATTCTCAAGAAAAATATTTTATTATTAATTACGAAATGTTAAATCCTTTAGGATGCAGAGCACTTAAAGCACTATGCGCAGAGATAAGTAGCTAATATACATGAGACGCTCTTGATTTGACGCTCTCTCAGTACTGGTAGGTATTTTAATAAATTATCTTTAATGCGCAAAAATTCTGTTTCTAAAAGTAAATTTAAACTTAAACGTAACTTACAGCAAAAACCCTTTGGTATAATACCTGATTAATTATTTTTTAGTTTTTGGGTACTGACTATGTTGTAAAAGGATCTATGGGTACAGAAAAGGATGACATTTAATACACCGCCTTTTTAATCAACCACCTGTAAAATTAGATACACCCTTTGAAATTTAATGAGTGATTAATAATCTGTGACGATAAAAAAGGAGCTATTTAATGTAACTAGTTCTTTTGAAGTTATTTTTCGAAAAAGTGTATTAAATTTTTTTACAAAAAGGGGAAAAATTAACAGAAGAAATCTCTGTATAATACTTTCAATTTTTTCCAGTTTACGTGCGGACCTGAATTTTTGTTACTGTGTATTTTGTTTATTTAAGAAAATCCTCTATCTGAAGGATAACATGTATTGCGGTGTTTCCTTGAAAGTTCTGTACTTATATTTTTTATTTACATATTCATTGATCAAACAGAAACAACCCAATTCAAATTTTTATTTGAATTTCAAAGGTCTTTTATCGCGACATATTTAACGACTTTCTAAAAACCTGCAGAACAAATTGAGATAATTAGATATAAAATCAAACAGACGTTGAAGGTACATCGGAAATCACATTATTACGTTTTGGGACCATTTCACAAGATTCTGAACCTTTTGTACTGACTGTCATAAGGATTCAGCAGTGCCTGAAGCCATCTCAATTTTATCCCCAATCGATTTTGTGTTAGACCCTTTGAACAACTAAAGAAGACAATATAGTGTTTATTGAATAGGTTCGGTGGCTAATTAATTAATCAATCGTAAACAACGCGAAATACGCTCGCAGGTGTTCACTAAGGCTAATTGTAACATAACTTTTCGTTTGTCCTACTGAATATCTAACATCATAGCTTAGGTATTTCAAATCGCCTTATAATTGTGTACGAAATGTTAATAAGTAAACTGTCTGTTGTAGTTTATTTTTAAAATATGCTTTGGAGAAAGAACGAAAATAAAAAAAGAAATTTTTAAATTTCATAACAATAAAAATTAAACTTAGCCCTAAAAGCAAAATACAATCATTTATTAAGCGCCCTTTAATGATTAATCCATAATTCCATGCATACGTAATGGAAATGCTTAAATCGTTCCATTTGTATTAATTTTAAATAACTAAAATTATGATATCATCAAATAAGTTACACCACTCTTCATTAACACATTCTCAACTTCTCTGGCATCAACGTTTCGTCCTTCATTATACAACAGTCAATCTTCAGAACTCAAACGTAATGGTAAACCTTCGAAGTTGAAGAATCAGCATTCTTTATCATTATTTCGGTATTGGTGGATGATGATGATCAACCAACAGCTAAATAGCTCTAAAGATCAATGACAGTATGTCTGCATCTAAGGGCTCATTCCGATCAATTTCGATATCAACGTAATTCACTTAACTCTTCCCGTAATTCAAGGCCTACAAATTTGAAGCTTTAATGAGTATTCCAACCTAATTTATCTTATTTTCCATTAAAAGCAATTTCATCATTATCTCCAAGAACATGAGAACAAAGAACCATTTGGAATGATGAAAAGGGAAATGACAGCAAACGCCATCATCAGACCCTTAGACCATCTTGATTTAAGAAAGATGTTTGGAAAAAATCTCCGTCGCTTTTCCCCTTTTATCTGCTAAAATATTTCTGTATTTTATTATCCCTGAGGGCCAAGAATGTGTTCAAATTATATCCCTAATATGCTGAACTCTCAGCCCTCTTCAATAGGATAATGTCCTCAAGAAAGGGTGTCTTTAATATCCATACATCCTGTTCTTGCCCAAAGGCCTTTGTAACGTAAAAACGAATCAACCTTCAAAGCAAAAGAAATATATTTTCCTTTGTAATCCAAAGAAAATAATGTGGGGGTGGGTAGGAAATTAAATTGCTTCTATTAACGAGGCCTATTCGCGAAAAAACGTTACATTTGGAAATAAAAGTGAAGGAAGCAAATGTGGAATTGATCAGATTCGAACAGGGTTAGAATTCCATTCCTCCTTTGGGAAAGTCTTAGAATTCCACGAATCTCAATGGAAATTATGTCTAAATCGTGATGTGAATTTTTTAAGTAAACTATTTGAACCAAATGGAAATTTAGGGCCTTTTTAAAACTACAGAATATACAATCAGTGATTTTATGTCTTCAACAAACCAACTGGGATAATAAATGTGTCAATAAAAATGGTCATTGTGCAGATAAAATGAATTTAAATCTTACTTTTCAATAACTGAAGTGTTTGAAGCAAAGTTTCCTGTGTTCGAAAACTTTTGCTTCTTTTTTTTTTCGTCAAAAACACCAAAAACGGCTTTAACACTACTATCCTCTTAAACTACGAACGAAATATTCGTTAGAATCTTTCTACTTCAGAAAAAACTGCTTTTATGCACTTTATTCATGTTTATACCCGAGTTCCTTGACCTTGCAGCGTCACAGGATCCCGTACTATATGACTCTACTATTTACTACGTACAGGACCGGCTTAGCGTAAGTTGTCGTGTCATAAATTCCGAACAACTATGAGATCACCGTTGCCGTGGTTTCTTGCGCGAATGCGTGATGCACACAGCTAGTTATGTAGTTATAAAAGTGAGTGAAGAAACGCGTGCGTGTAGTGTCGCGCGCGTCCGAAACGCACTGACCGCTTCTTGTGATAAAACTGATTTTCCAATGCCGGTCGTTTGAAAGGGGGACGTCGGGACGCGTGCGTCGCAACGCTAACGACTTGTGCGGCCGCCCCGTCTGCAGACGGTTTTGCTTGCAAAACAGACAAAACGAAGACGCCGCAGCGAATTGGGTTAAAGTGCAAGAGACCTCCACTGCAACCATATAGCCGTTTTCATGACCGAATTGCTTTCCAATACGACACAGAGGTGCTTGTCCAAAGGAAAGAGTTGGTATGTTAAACGAAACCGCGATACCAAAAAACAAAAATTGAATAGTTGGGAAATCGTAAAAAGAAAATGATATTACGTCTTTGGCAGTTCAACTGGGCTGCCACAGCCAGATAGGGTTTGGATTGAATTTCAACGTAGTCATAAAGTGAAACAATAGAATTTTCAAATGATTCGCGGACAAAATGGTGCAATAGAACCTTCAAAAGGATTCTCCTCTAATGCAGTCGTTCGAACTACTCTCCAAAGTTGACCAAAAAATAAAGAAAAGCAATGGAAACCGAAAAGCAGATCAAAACTATTGTCAAAAGATTTTATATATTTAGATCAATGAATTTTTCAGAACACTCATTCTTAAAGTAAATTGAAAAGGTCCTTAAAAACCTTTTAAAGTATCTCAACAAGATTTTCTTCTGACATTATTAAATTAAATCAATATTATTCTTAAATTGGTAGATAAAATTTTCAAAAAACTCACTCACAACGTGGATACATAGACAATAAAAAATACAGAGATAAAGAATTATTTATAGATTTAAGTACTTATAGTGAGGTAAGTAATGATATTTTTTCATCCACTTCTCAAAACTCATTCACAAAATTTATAAATAAAATATATATGTATATATATATACATATATAAAGTTTTACCATAAAAGAAATTACTGGGAATTGGTCATAGATAGTAAAAAGCAGTTCGGATTATGACAATTTATGTAAGAAACTGAAAACTGAAAACTGATCGGAATCCTTAAATGACTTACTCGCAAGCTTAATTAAATAATACAAGGGAAATTCAAAAGCTCTATTTATAAAGAAGATGAGTAGGAATTTACAGTAGGTTTAAAAATTAATCGGATTAGGGGAATTCCTGCAAAATTTATGAAAAGTTGATCAATGGAATTCCTAAAGGATTTACTCACAAAGTAAATAAAATGATAGAAAAGGAGCTCGAAAGGTCTAGTCACTAAGATGAGGAAATTTAATTAATAATCAGATAACCAGAACTTATAGTGTTCATATTGCAATTCTCAAAGAATTCGCCCACAAGGTAAATGGAATTACAGAAAAGGGACACGAATGATTAACTCATAAAGAATATGAGTAAGAATTAGTAATCGATCATATTGAGGAAATTCATAAACTGTTCATGCAGAACGGATTAGGAAAATTCTCAAAAGATTTGCTTACTAAGTAAATGAAAAGAATTCAAAAAGTCCATCATAAAAAATATCAGCAGGAATTCTTCACATATTTTATAATAAATCAGGTGAAGAGAATCCATAGAATGCTCATGAAATGTGGTTCAATGGAATTTTCAATTAATTTAATCAATGGGTAAATGCAGTGATAGATAAGAAACTCAAAAGGTCAATACAAAAAGAATATAAAAGGGAATACTTTATATTTAACGTTATACATTCGTCAGGAATTGATGAAATGAATGAGATTCTGGGAACTCTAAAACGTTTGTGGACAGAAAATCCAAAGAATTCTCAAAGGATTTATAGTCGTAATAATAAATACGATTAAGAAAATTTATTAAACATTCACTTTAAGTGGATCAATCGAATTCTTAAGATACTTGTTCACAAAATATATGAGATGGTAGAAACGGCCTACACATAATGACGATTATTTATTATTTAAACAATTATAAAATTCGTAAAATACTTATTAATTAGTTATTACCTTAAACGAGACCCATAATTAAAATATTATGTCCGGCGCATGCACCAAAATTTCTCAATATTAATTTCATCAAATAGATTTAGTCAGAAAGAAATTTTGGAAATATTATTTTCTCTCCAAACTCGCATTCTCTTTTTCCCAATCAACATTCATGATTTCAAAAGAAATTTCTCGATTTTAATTTTATATTACCTATCCTACTTACTGCTGGTTACTTCACAGTGAGTAAATTGAAAATTTTAAAGAAAGGAACGTTTCAACTAAAAGGAAAACTGCAACTGGCAGTTCTCGTAATCTACTATCGTAGTTATTCAAAAATCATAAACAAAATTCTGCAGCATTTATACGGAAACTTTTACATCACCGTCAAGTTTGATACTTTTTAGATAAATTTTTGATCTAGCCTTTAGAACGATCATATTTCCTATGTACTGTGTTGTGAAAAGTTTGCAAACCCCTCCAGGCCTCGCTGGCTCAATTTTAAAAAAGTTATAAACATGTCATGCCACAACGACGTGTTCACTTTATTCCGTTCCTTTTGATAACTTAAAAGTTGTTCAAAACAGCTTTGGCGACCGTATTTGTTTATACTTTATATACACAGGTAAAAGACTATACAGGAAAAAGCTTTAAAAATTTAAATTCTTTGTTAAGAATATAAAATAGGGAATTAGATGCAGGTTTTTTTTTATCTGGAGACATCTATTGAATAATAAGATCAGTGAAAGGTTTTTGGGTATAGATTTTACACTAAAAAAGGGCAAGAGTGTTCTGCAACAGTCATTCAAGATGGTTAGATGGAATACTCAACGGATCACAGACTGAAGATCTATGAAATTTTAAACATTCATTTACACTGGAATAGGAAGGGAATACTCAAGAAGATCAGTAGAAATCGTTGTAGATTTCATAGCGATCCAAATTCAAGAGACTTCTTATAAAATTCACCCATGAAATGGAGCAACTGGAACTCAAAATGTCTACCCATTGAAGATCTGAAGCAGTTGCTTATAGATTTAAAAGCTAAGAGATTTTTAAAATACTCAATATGGTTTGATAGAATTCTGAATAGAACTATTCATTATGAAGAGCAGTGAAAATTCTTAGAGATCATAAGACATTCGCTTAAAGCTGGAGTATGAAATTCATACATAATTCGCCCATAAAGTGCCTATGTGAGAAAAATAGGTACTCGAAAGGTCCAGTCAATAGAAAAGTTAATATAGGTTTGATAGCAATGTATTAGATTGTTCAAAACATCTACTCATAGTGAAGATTAGAGGGTATTCCTCATAGATTCATCAACAAAGAAGATCAAGAGATTTTTGAAATAGTTAACTCAATATGGCTCGATTGATAATCATAATAAAGCTCAGCAAAAACTCTTTATAGATAGAAATCATAGAAAAGATTTCTTAAATCATTCTCTTAAACTAGAAAAAATTAAATTCATAAGTGATGGACTCATTACGAAAACTAATTTAGATGTACTGGCAATGTAGATAGATTAACAGTTTTCTTGTAGAATTTACCCATAAGTTGGGAAATTGACAACTCATAATGAAGACCAAAGGAAATCGGTCATAAATTTACCAACTAAAAGGATTAAGAAATTTTTGAAATGGTACACTCAGGGTGGTTCGATGGAATACTCAGAATAAAGCCCAGCAAAAGCTCCTTACAGATAGATCTCATAGAAGACATTTCTTAAATCATTTTCTTAAACTAGAAAAAGAGAATTCATAATTTATTCACGAGGTATGTGAATCATGGGCTCAGAAAGAATACTAGCAAGAATTTTAATATAGATACGTTAACAATATAGATAGAGCAAGAGACTCCGTGTAGAATTCACTCATAGGTTAAAAAATTGAAAACTTATAACGAATATCAAAGAAAATTCCTTATAGATTAAGCAACCGCGAGGATCAAAAGATATTTAAATAGTTCACTCAAAGTAAATCGATGAAATACTCGAAAGATCTACTTATGATAAACATCAGTGGAAATTTTTTATAGATTTACCAGTCAAAAAGTTAAAAAATGTTCGAAAATAAACGCAGTCGATCAAAATGAATCGATACTGGAAAGTCAAGGGTTTCACTCCCGAAGAAAATCAATAGAAGTCTTATTGTAGATTTGCCAGCAATGCACGTAGATTAACAGACTTCTTATTGAATAATCAATAGATTTAGGCATTCTGGGTGTTCATGATAAGGATCAGAAATTGATTTTAAATTTAATAGAGAGATTAAAATTTGGCTTACTGACTACATTTCAGCAGTAACCGCTTTGTATTTCTATTAATATGCTACTAGGACTGAAAAAATGATTAAAAAGAATGAAAACTCAATTTTTCTGAGCAATTTGTGCTCTAATCATAAATGAATTTTCAAGAAAAAAGGCACGCTATAAAATCAAACGTTTTCGCAATTTGCGCGTCTTTGAAAACAAAAGCTGTAATTACGTACACAATTACCTTACAAGAAAAGAGACGAGAAACTTAATAAACTTGTAATTAAACGTCGTAAGACCCAGTAATAAACGTCTTTAATAAAATATGTAATAGTCACTTTTGTAGCACAACAGTTTATATATAGCTTCTCTTATAAAATCGTTCAACAAGCTCGAAAATTGCGATAGAAAACGTTTATACCTACCTAGCATGACTTACACAAGCTCTTTGGTTCAATGCATAGTAGAATCAGAAAGTAATTTGCATAAAATGACAATATCCATTAAGCTTAATTTAACAAGAAATGTTAAGTTGTTCATTACAAAAAGTAATAATAAAAACCACATTTTTAGTTAACTAATACTAAGATGAAAGGAAATTTCAGCTTACCTTGCCCCTTATTAAGATAATTCTCTTGTCAGTCGTTTTCCAACAAATGGAAGGCACTCAACGTTCGTCTTCTATTTGATTATTCAATCATTTTCCGTAATTGTTTAAATCACGCTTCAACTTTCCCGTCGTGTAGCACATGTAACTAACTATAAAAGCCGCGACTCGGAAAACTTCTTTAAGTGCTTTCGCGTATTTCAACTGTTTCAGTTCTTCAATTGTATAATTACATACGTTCGTACGTGGAGGACGTGATTTAACTTGTATCTTCTTAACAATATCGCCACTGAAACCAATAACAAAGGCAATTTTACTTTTCCCCCACCGTGACAATTTGGAAACTGAGGGCATTAGGTCAATGGGAATGCAAAACAATTATCTACTACTAGTGTTAGAATAACAACAAAGTGGCACATTTTCCATTAACAGGCAATTAACGAAGAACTAATTAAAGTACAATGCATGGAAAGTTAAAAAGTGTCTTTAGTTAATGCTATCACCATAGTATACCTAAATTTAGGTTGGTTTTAGGCACATTATAAAGTTTCACAAAGACAAGAGTCCTACATATAATCGACATGTACCTAACTCTTGTTTTAGATTGAAAATCAGGATCAAGAAATTGTTATTTGTTGTCTTTCACGATTTCTTGGTCTTAATAACTTGTCTTTATTAAGAATCCCCATATTTCTTGAAGCATAAAAGAAAATCCAATATTTGTTGGTTAGAGAAATAACAATGACTAGTTGACCTATTATGTATATTTAATTGATTCTATCGATACTTTGTTGAATTCATATTAATTTTGACGAATAAAAACACACAATATTAAAAATTTCAACAGATTTAATTAATCAACTTTACAATTGTTTCGCAGAAGATTATTATTAACTTAAACTTAAAGTGATCACATATATATTATATATACATTATATAACATTTGTAATGTGTAAATTTGGTGTAAGTTTTTTGTTTACGGAAGTTCACAAGTCCAATAAGCTTACGAAAATTTTTAAGGATATGGTCACCATAAAAAAACAACAGAGAGAAATCGATAAAACATTCAAAATACTTGAAAAATATCAAATAGAATTATAGTTGTTGCTATCTAATGAGAGAAACTGAGCAATTCAGCTCCTTTAACGTTTTGAATAAAGTAAACTACATTGTCTTTGGTCATGTCATATAAGCAAACATTGCATCGTTGCTCCACTGAGTAGTTAATTTTACATTGGAGGTGGGTACAAATGAATTACGATCATCTTAGATGCAATATTACACTTATCCCTGAGCCACTGCTTTAGTTTGCTCAAGATTGTTTGTTTATAGATGTTCATAAGCTCAAACGAGATTAGGAAATAATCAATTATCATAACAATTTTAAGAATTGGTGTACCACAGAAAAATAATAGATATATCGACAGGGAGGGGCAGCAGGGAACGTATTCAGTAATAGAGATTGGTTTAATTCAGTTTGTTCGTTAATTAATTTACCATTTCATGTTTCTTTTCCGCTTTGGCTGCGTGACTGTTGTTGTTGGTTTTCAAATTTATATACTTTGGAAACACATTACACTTAAGGCACTGGTTGTGAAACCAAATATTTTGAGTAAAAATTAATATGAATTTCAACCAAGTATCGATAGAATCAATTAAACTTATTAAAGAAGCTCCAACGAGTGTTTTATCTACGTTATATTTTAAACTATACTTCGTGCGAGAACCAAATCTCAAAAATATTTGGTATCTCAACCAGTGCCTAAAGTGTAAAGTGTTTCCAAAATTATAAATTTAAAAACCGACAACAACAGTCACGCATCAAAGTGGGAAAGAAACAGGAATGGTAAATTAATTACCGAACAAACTGAATTAAGCCAATATCCATTACTGAATATATTCCCTGCTCACCCTCCCTTAACAAAATAGTATATAAGGAAATATGTTATCACTTTAGGTTTAAGTTAATAATAAACTTCTGATTAAGCCAAAGTTTGGCGAAACAATTGTGAAGTTGATTAATTAAATCTATTGAAAGTTTTAAACTTGTGTTTTTATTCGTCAAAAAAGAAAGACCTTTTACGTCTTTCATTTACGTAACTGTGAATGTATAAGATCATTTGGGTCATCTTTTAAGTTTTGTAGACTTATGTGCCCCATTAAAACCGAAGGTATCTAATAAACTGTTAATGCACGTTCAGACTGAATTAGTAAATGATTTGAGAGGGACCACAAAGATATATTTTAAACAAACGCTTATTTGATAATACATACTTAAATTAACTTTTATTTTTATTAAATGCTTAAAATGACCTGCACAGTATATATAAGTACTATAGATAATTATAAGACTCTGTAAAAATAATTCTTATTCTTGAAGATTCTTGACATATGCAATTATTTTCAATTCAATACTCATTCGTTTACAAAATTAACTTGCTTATAATTGAATTCAGTTATTTATTTAATCACTAACAGCAATACCCTGCGTTGCCCGGGTAAGAATATATTACACGTTTGATGGAACATTCTAGAATATTCGCGAATTTAGAACTATCCAGAACATCCCACAATGATTCAAAACATTTTATAACTTTTTTTAACACTCTGGATCATTCTTGAATGATCTTCAAGATTCTAGAACATTCTTGAACATTGCCAAATAATTCTGAAATGTTATGATAAAACATTCTTTTACTTCTTAAAACATATTTAAACTCCCGGTAAGATTCTAAAAAAATCTGCTTCATTCTCATCCCCACTCCGTGCTGTTTGCTGGTGAGTAGTGACATCAGTAGACGCCTGGCGGGGATGACTAATCGATTGATAATAATTGATCAGTTATCGACCACTGAGAGTTGAAGATTACAGTACTAATATGGCTATTAAAAAATGGAGGTTGGTGGTAGAAGGATGAAAATTAAGGGTTACCTATATGTATTTTTTAATGCCAAATCATAAAAAAAATTAAAATAAAAATTAATCAATTATATATCTACCTTTTTCGCGGACGAATTCTTTTAGAGATAAACATCGTGTTAATAAATACCGAGCACTTCGTTACAGACCAACCGATTGTACACATACTGATAAACACGTGCAAAAACTAATTCTACTACTATTCAGCTGTTTACGACAAATTGGACGGTGGAGGTGGTGGTGGTTTCGAATAATCGTACAAATAAAAGTTGATCAAACAGGTTAATAAGTGATGTGACCTTGGCGTTAATCTCCTAATGGTTCAGAACCATAGCTTAAAAAAGACTACCCACGCAGATTGACGAGACCCGTACAACATTTTAACAAGCAAAACAATTCTTTAAATATTTACGTACTTAAATAAATTACGAAATGACGAAAATAAAAACATTTAAAATTAAAAATAAAACAATTTATTTTTACCAAAATATCTTTGATTTAATTAATGATCTATCAGGACGTGATTAATTAGGTAAATAAGTACAAAATTTGAGGCAATATCCAACACAAAGGTAATTAATTAATTATTGTATAATTACTTTGTATTTATGAGAAAAATTACCAAAAATTGTTTTTTCTTCATTAATTTGATTGGTTGTGGTGTAACGTCCAAGAAAGTGACCAGTAAGGTCATTTTAAAAAAATTCTTTGCATTATCTTGTCTTAATTTAGGACAAGAAGAAGATAAACAAAACGATGTGAAAATCGGGGCAAGATGAAAATTACATCAAAAATTTTCAGGATCAAGATATTTTGTGACATTATTTCCTGATCTTTTTGATTATAATTCAATCAAAGTCGCCGAGATCACGACGATTTAAACTGAAGCAGAATAAATTAATTTTATAAGAGTATTTGTACTCCCCTCTACTTAGAGAACGCTCAACATGCATTGAGTAGCTTTCTCTCGACATCTTAGTCTTTGAAATTATTTTCCTTGACACTTTAAAATAATGAAAAATGAAAATTTTGAAAGAGAACTGGATGAATCTCCAGGTCTTTGCTTGTAAAACGTAGTACATAGATCACATGGTATGTGGTAAAGAGCTGAGAATGGTGAACGACTTTTTGTTCAGCTAGATCATAATAAATTTACCCCGTCAAAAACTATTTTCGACGGGACTGAAATTGGAACAAATGTAACACTTCCTAGAGCGAGAATATAGTGCACTAAAGAAGTAAAAATTCGTTGTGCTCATGCCATTTTACCGTAAATAAGAAAGAAGGAAATTTGGTTTTGACAGTGAAATATTACATACGTTGTAAAAAATTCATATCTTCAAATGTAGTTATTTTACACAGACGTGCATATATAGATACATATATACATTGTTACATACGATTATATTTACAAAAATATTGTCTTTACTATCCAGTGATAAATTAAAATACAAAATTATATTAAAGAGTAATAATTTTTCTTACCTCAACTATTAATATAACCAAGCAACGTAAGGGTTTGTATACTTTTTATTATATAGGGTGTTTACAATATAATAAAAAATATATTTACAACCTCTTAAGTTGTCTAAAAATGGAGATATGAACATGGTTTAATCATTGAAACGATAACGAAGTTTCAGTCCGACGTTTTATAAATTTTTCGCTTAACAAATTCTTAATGTCCTGTGTCAGTAAATATAAAATAATCAAGTTAAGACAAATACATATATCTAGTAACTATTTACACATAAGTAAATTAATCATAAGTACCAAATGTTTCCTTTCCCAAATGTTGGTAAATATGTTAAACAAATTAAATTACAGAAATTATAAAAATATTTTGAAATAAATTATAATAACGTAAAGGAATTGAATATTAGATGTCACTGCCACGATTTAAGTATTGATTAGATTAGTGTTATAACAAATGGATTATTTCCTTCGCTTTTCCGACTGGAAGCTCCATCTATCTAAACATTTCTTAAAACACCTCTGTTATAATTATGTTTAAGTCATTTCTTGGCAAAAGAGTAATTTTTCTTAAGGTATTTGTGGGTTTTTCTCAAAATCTAATTTAGTCTTTGTGTGTTCCCTACATTGTTAAAAGTATTTTCTTTCATTTTCCAACATTGTACGACATCTGTATCATTTTAAATCAAACATTCCTATGAACAAGGCGAAAACCCCTCGTTTAATTAAAAAAAATGTTAAAAGAGCTAAAACAATTCCAAAATATCTGGTTTATTCCCATTTAATAAAAAAGTTGTACATACTTTACAGTAACAGAGCTCGCTAATTTATATTTAAATTTCAAATTCGTTTGGATAATTTGAAATTTCGCATTTTGAAGCATGGGACCAATTGGTTAGATTTCCCCAAAAAGATTTTTCAGAGACTATAGACATCAAAGACAAAGGGCTCATGGAACACCCACTTTCAATTCTCAAAAAAAAAGCAATTGAGGTTAAAATTTCCCAAAGAATCGTTTTTTATCAACAAAATCATAACTCAAAGGTTAAAAATCAAATTGGTTTGTAAAAACAGAAAAAGCGCATTTTAGGGCATCTAGGAACTTCCCGAAAAAAAGTTTTGAAGGTTAAAATTACCGAAACAATAATTTCCTACCAACAAATAGAAAGAGCGCATTTAGGAACATAAAACACCCTGGATGGATATCCCGAAATAACATTTTGGTGATTACAATTCCTGAAAGTACTTATAATTTTCTAACAAAAGTACTTTGACTCGAAAATTAATTAATTAAAGTTCAATTTAAAATTCGTTTGGACAAATAGAAGGAGCGCATTTTGGATTTCCTGATAAAAGATTTTGTGAATTAAAATTATCGAAAATCTAATTATTTTTTTTATGAGTACAGTATATTTCGTTTATAACGACAATGAAAGGATCATTATTCATTAAATTCCGTCGCTATATCCGGAAGTCGCTAAGTATATAAAAAGAAAAAGAGAAAGAATGAAAGAAGAAAATTAAGCAAGAAAAGTATCCAGTAACTGATTATTAGACTTAACTTTATCCACCTTAACATTTATAAAGCAATTACTGCAACTGCTGACTATCTGTGAATGTAAACAAAAGATAAATAAGTTTTGCGTTTAGACTCGGTCGCAATATCAATCAGTATGAGATTTCTAGCATCTTGTAATTTATAGTTCATTAAAATTAGCCGCTAAAACCGAAATCGACGTTACATCCGAAGTCGTTACAGCCAAATTTTCTTCTTAAATTCAAAGGACGTATGTGTTATGTCGTTATAACCAAAAGGTCGTTACAACCGAAGTCGTTATAAATGAAATCTACTATATATAAAAAACAGACACCACTCGTTAGTAGGTTAATAAAAGTTGATGGCGACGTAAATAGTAACAAGCACAAACTAATTTATAGAACACATTTTCTTTATTTTACTTCTCTTACCTCTCGTGTAATCCTAGTATTTGCAATATGAAAATAATTGATAAGAATAAGAACAGTTCAGGTACAGATATTTTAAAAAGTGTTTATTCAGTTGAAAATGCAGCAAGTAGGTACATTGAACAGTACATAATATAATAAGGGACGTATAGGACTTAAAGTCCTGCTTTTACATGCAAAGTATTAATATTTATATAATTATCATTATTACTATTATTATTAATGTATATAATGTCATAAGAACAAGTCAAAAATAATGGAAAAAATATTGGCTGCATATTAAAAAAAGAAGTGAATCAATAATAACGAAAATGCTTATGTAAATTCCACACTATTAATATAGCTATTATTAAGTACTGTTTAAATTGTTTGGGTATACATACGTCTATTTGTTTATATACATCCTAGTTGCCTATTTACTATCAGCAACTGAGCCTTACAGACTAAAAACGGAAATAAAATCTATAATATCTGTCTTTTCGGAAAATATCGAATACTTACGACCATAATAATAAATATAAATATTTTAAGCACACTGTGTATCGTGAGGTAATTTTAAGGAATGCTTTTTATAATTATTATAAAGTAACACACCTGCAGTAAAACTTCATTTTTTTAGAGAGTTACGTTAATCAAAGTGGATTGGAAACGAAGAAATAGTAAAAAAAGTAACAGAAGATTGTCCAATTGAAAAAGAATAGGTAATATTATTACCTGAATTTTGAAAAAAAAAATTTCAACACATACGAAACAAATTACTAAATGTTATGTTAAATACACAGAGAAAACGAAAATATTTTGATTACTGATTGTTTTACTAGAAGAAATTCTTAATGAGACCAGCTTAGCTTTCCAATAGTTATTTAATTTTAGAGAAGACAAACTTGTCGAAAGTTACTACGTAGGTACTTTAAGATTCTAACTCAATTAAGCTAAACTTCAAGTATTTAATTAAAACTTAAATATTTTAGTTTAGTGCTTATCTCAAAACGAAATAACAACAGATAAAAGAATGTGGAAATTTGAGGGGCATTAAATATTAATTATTCTGAATTCAAGAGATCCGTTTAATTAATAATAATAATTATTATTATAAATCACAATTTTACACGATTAGTCTTAAATAAATACTGCAAGTGTATACAGTTATAGTGCGACACACACAGTAACGTAAGACAAGTACAACTCTTTGTTCGTGAGTCCTTGTAAATTAAATAAGTACAATATAAACATATCACTATTACATATTGCAATTTTAAAATCTCAGTTTGATACCATACTTAATTAATAGGTGGTTTGAGTTTTATGGAAAACTTAGGCCGAAATTTATTAAATCCTTGACAGTTAAAATACATTTTTAACAAGAGGTAAATTCCTGAATAATATACGTATAATACACCTACATACACTAGAACATTTTTAGACAATCATAAACTGAGATTTTAGTACGATGATAAATAATTTCAAGGAAAGTAACCTCATATGGAATATAGCACCTCATACCTATTAATTACCACATACATAGAACGATCCACGCATTGAATGATGTTACTCAAGTTACTCGTCAATAAGTATTAAGAATATTTGCTGCTAAAGAGTGCTGAACTTAACTCGATACTAGCTGAATACTGGGCTCTTTAGTAAGTATACAGAGTGTTATCATTTCAGCTAAAGTGTTCTGAATTATTTATTAATCAGTGCTTAATGGTTTACTAAAGAGTGCAGTTACATATAGGACACATCACCGAAGAGTTCAAGATAGTTTACTAAAGTGTGCTAAATCTAGTAATCCTACTGGAAAAGGAAATTCTTTACTAATCAGTGCAGGAACTGACACAAAGAATGCCAGACATACACTCATTAAGAGTGTCACACTCATTGGTAAAAAAAGTTAAGACTTCATAGTGAAGAAAGCTAAAGATTTCACCAAAAAGATAATAGACACATTACTGAAGAGTTCTACACTCTTTAGTAATGAGTGCTGGTACAAACATCAAAGAACGTTGAACATATTAGTAGAGTGCTGCATGCTGCACATATCTAAGAAATGTTAGGATTTGTTACTAAACAATGTTGAAGATATTACTGAAAAATGTTACACTCTTTCCTAAGAAGTACTGATTACTAAAAAAAATACTGAACATCTTACTGAAGAGTGCTACGTTTTTTACTAAAGAGTGCCACACTCATTGGCAAAAAATATTAAGAAATGTTAATAGAAAGTGCTGAATATTTACCAAAAAATACTTCAAGGGTGTTACACTCTTTAGTAATGAGTGCTGGTACCGACATCAAAGAATATTGAACATATTAGTAGAAGGTGCTGCGCTTTTTGCTAATGAGAAGGTGCCACAATCTTTGCAAAAGAGTATTAAGAATCGTCACTAAAGAGTGCTACATTATCTGCTAATGAGTGCTACAAAATCTGTTAGACTTTTTACTAATGAGTGCTAATGTTCTCGTCCTTGAGCCAATGCACTGAATTCAAAACCAAAATAACATCAGAACTTTTTAGTAAAAGTCTGGCACTATGTTGAATAATTATCGAGGCAACTACAGCACTCCTTGTTTTGCTTCACGCCAACATAAGCACCACAATTTTTTTTAAGATATAGTTGAAAGTAAAATTTACTTTAGTTAAATTCCTACTTTATATACTTACTGCCTTTTAATAAATTCATTTTCTTTGAGATCAATTTTCATGGCAATAAGCTGCAAGAGTTTTCAATTGAATCCTTTTGTTGGTGCCTACGTTTAGGTACTTGAAGGTGTTTGATATTAAATAAGTACTTACAGCTTGGTTCAATTTTCTTGTTCAAACCCAGAACAATTTTTATAACCTTTGGTAACATTTCTTTATTGGTACTTGGTCCATATTCGGCACCTTTCCTCTATGTTATACACCTTACCAGTTAAGTAAACTTTTGTAAAACAAACATACGATATCTATATCATCTATGTATATACAAAAATAAAAAACATTTTAACTTATTTTACAAAGATGGCAACAGATCGCACAAAGAAAAATTGAACTGTACCGACGACGACGACGGCTAAGCCTTCAATGGAATGTTTCGTGTTTTTCGAACTACTAGAAGCTATATTTTATTAACACAATGATATTGCCTACTACACTTCTGATACCTATTTGCACATAGGTACCTTTAACAATACAAAAAAAGCTCCTATATAAAAAATCCACAGTCAACGATCTCAACATCAAAGTATAAAAGAGATGCCGTTACATTTCCTTAATCTTTTTTTGTCATGTGTTTGCACAAATCTACAGAAATAAACAACATTTAATTAATTGCTAAAATGGACAGAAAATTTAGTAATCCACAGGATGGTCCGCACTACCCTCCGCATCCGAATCATCGTCGTCTTCGTCATCTCTGATATCGTCTACGGAGTTGCTGTTCACCACTTTCCCCAGGTCATTGACTTTATTTATGATTGCATCTAGAAAAAGTTAAGAAAATCTTAAAATCCAGAACTACACTAACAATTTCTCGGTCTGTAAACTACTGCATTGGACCATATGTTGGTTTTACAGTTTTGGTCTGGAAATGGCAGATTTTGAATAATCAACCGCTAGTCTTGATCAACTTTTATGCAAAATAAGTACCCACATCCAACTACCAAACCAAAAGGGTTTTGTTCAAGAACAATAATCTCGTATATTATCAGTATTTAATTTATAATAGTGACTCTTAAGATTCTTGATTTACTCCTTCAATACCAAAATCAAATTTCACAAACCACAGAAATCTGATGTTATTTATAATGAGTATTAAAGAATCTTTAATTTAACCCAAGTCATCTATGTGGTTACTGTTCTCAAAATTTTTCTATGTAAGGGTCGTTTTGTTTAGAAATATGCGTGAGCTCAAAATTGCTCCATGAATTGAATCACCTTGAAGAAATTTTTTGAATAACTTGATAGCTATGGAATTAAAGTTAATTCCTTTTGGTTGGCTTTGTACATCGAAAGTTTTGCCAAAAGTTGTAGCTTACATCCACAAAATTCGTGCACGAATTCCTTGGATAGAGTTTCAAGAATCAGTACGCGAGGAAAACTCAAAATCATTGTCATGCAGCTAGAAAAATCATTCATTCCTCTAATTTTTCCTCAAGTATAGGTTTCAAAAGCCCATAGTAAAATACCGAAACAATTGTAATTGTAAGCCCTTTTAGACAAGAAAGGGTTATAAAGAGGACTTTTATTTTGAAGTGCAAGATGTGATACACAACACCATGAAGTATTTGATCATCACATTTCCGAATTAACTACTACATTTACTAATTAATTATATATACAGTATGAAACTTATTTGTATGCCTGTCCACCCCACCCATTGAATATTTACAAAAAAGAATTATTTCGAATTTTGGAAAAATAACTACATAGTTCATATTGATTTTCCAAAAATAAAGAGCTGACAAATTGACATAAAACCCAATTTTTTTCTCACCAACATTTATTATGAGGTTTTGGGCGATTTTTTTATAGTCAAATACTTTTATTGATCCTAAACCTCCGGTACATTATAAATGAGGCCAACAAAACAACAAAAGTTGTCATCCAAAAATAACATTCATGGTAATTTCGTCCTCCATAAAACCTCTTTTCCGTTTGTATAAAAGTTTTCTTGAATTGCAAACGGTCTCTATTATTTGGCATTTTTCCTTCCGGTTGTATAACTGACTGACCCTTTGCCAATATCAATAATAATATAAATGGTTTGCCCTACTGCCATACATATTTATGTACGTTGTAAAACAAAATTTGTTTTCGTGTTTCCAAACCCAAAACTGCCATAGTTAAAAATAGTGGCTCTTAAAAATTGAACTTTTGTTGCTTACGACTTACCGCAGTTTGGTTTTGCATGGGTGCGAGTATTGGCAAATTCCACCCCGTGTTTATCCACACACCAACACATTCCGATTGCAGTGTGGCATTGCATCGGTTTGTAGTAGCCCTGGCTGTCGCAGGAGGGGGTGTACACTCCTGGAAATATAAAATAAAGGAATTTCAAAAGTGAATCTACCAGAAATTGAATCAATTGAAATAAAACTTTTGTTCAGAAATTGTTGGATTCGTCCTGTCCTGTTGTACTTTCAGATATTGTTACAGAAATGGTAAAACGAGGTCATCACAAATTCTTGGAATATACATCAGAAACGTCTTTAGTACTTGAAAATAATTAAAGAATTTTAAGACAACGTACAGCAGGAATTTTCCGCATTAATTAGAAACTGACTTATTAATCAAAACGTTTTCTGTTTGGAATGAATGTACATTTAAAACAAAAGGCATTCTTAGTGGGGCCATTAATAAACGTTAAAATGTTTATATGTTTCCTCAGTTTTATCGACCTAAATCAGTGGTTTGATTTGATAAATGTTGTAAAGTTGATGATAAAAAGCGGAATGGTGTGGTTGGTGGCAAACCCATTCCAGGGTTGATCTAATTCGAACCTTACACGCAATTCCTAAAATGAATAGCTGTCAAAGGCAGAGCTTCAGGGCTGGGAATACGTATAATATCACAATCCTGCGAACCACCCCAATGGACTGGAGTAAGATATTCTCTTAAATGGCATTAGGAGAGGACTATTAAATTCCTCATTCTAGAAGGTATACTTTTTAAAGAAGTAAAAAGCATTAATTAATAATGAGCAAAAAATACATTAGGTAATTAATACAAGCAACAAACTTTGAGGCCAGACGAAGGGCAGTTGACCTACAAATCTCATTTATAATTTATTAAAAGGACATCCTATTAATTTTAAAGATTATATAATGCAAGAACTGCTAGAACTTGTAAATATTAAAAACAGTTGCATTAAGAACGTAGAAATTTCTATTGATTCTTAGTTCCATTAAATTTTTCCGAGTCTATCCACAAGTATATAATAAATTTAATCTACCTTGCATCTCCATGGTGATTTTGCGCTTGACTGCAGCACAGGGTCGTTCGGTTCTTTGGAAACAGCGGCACCACTCCGACGGCGTCACAAAAACGTCCCTGTCAGCGTCGCATTGTTGAAGGAACGGTCTCATGCAGATTTCGCTTTGGTCATGTTCCAAGTCGTATAGCTCTTCCAGAGACAGACGGGAGTCGCCGTTCAGGTCCAAGTGCTGGAACATCCACCGCACCTCCAACTTGCACAGGGGTGGGAAATGCACTGTAAACGAAAATTTGACCACTTATCTACCTGTCTACCTATCCCATCTCTAAAAATTATCTCAGGCGGAATAAAAATGAGAATTCAACGTTGTGATGTATGTGATATCATACTTTTTTCTCTCATTGCAAAATAAATTGTGAATTGTAAAAGAAATTGGATTTACGGAGCACCAAATTGAGTTCTATTTGAATTGTGTTTGATTGATGCTGAGAGTACTTTCTCCTTATTGGACTTATATATCTCATGAAAAATAAATTGTCTGACAGTCATTGGGGTAAACAGTCAATGGTTGTAAAGCTTCTTAATAGGCCAGAATTAAGTTTAAGTAAACACTAGCTATAACTTCAATTACAGCCGATAGGTATTCAAAAAGTGTATAGATTCCAATTTATCTTAATTGCAATTGGAAATGAAAACGCTTAATAATTGTTGCAATATAAAACACCAACACTATTGTTAATTTCCACAGTTTTTTATTGACCTTAACAATTGTTTCGCCAAAGATACTCATTTTATTTACAAAATTCTGTACATTTAAGGGTAGTTAGTTAAGGTGGGGATGGAGAAATTGGCCAAAGATTCAGTAAAGGGGAGTTATTTAATTCTATTTGTTCGTTTAATAATACATTACTGTTTTTTTGTTTATTGATTTCCAATGTTTCCAAAAGACAGACTTTAAAGCTTTTTCCTTCAGTATGCAATATTTTAAAGTTAGGATTATACATGTGTTTTTCACTAATTAAATGGTTCGCGTAGTTGGAATCGTTTTTTAGTTTTTCAAATGACTTCTTATGTTCTTTTATCCGAGTAATAAATTGTTAAGAACAATAAAAAACTATGGAAATTAACAATAGTGTTTGTGTTTTATGTTTAACATGAATTTCCACTAAGTAAGAGTAGATTCTATTGACTAAATTGTTGCAATAATCACACTAATATTATAAAGGCGAAAGATTGTGAGTGTGTATGTTTGTTACTTCTTCACGTCTAAACCGCTGTAGCGATTTTAATAAAATTTGGTACGGAGTTAGCTGACAACCTGGATTAACACATAGGCTACATTTTACTGCGGGAAATAATCTTATTCCCATGGGAAAATTGATGAAAATGATTTCGCGGAATAATATAAATGCGAAAGTAACTATGTCTGTATGCTACACAATCTCGCCTAAAATTTACTGAACCGATTTAAATTAAATTTAGTACAGAGATAGTCTGGAGCCTGAGAAAGGACATAGGCTACTTTTTAATGCAAAAAAGGGTTGTAAGGGGTTGAAAAAGGAAAATTTGTGCGGAAATTCCGTAATTTTTAAAGATAGAAGCTTGAAATTAATTTTTTAGGCTTTTGATAAGATATAAATAAATACGACATTTAAAAAGCTTACGGCCCAGAAAATTAAAATATTAAGTGTAAAAAGTTATAGAGATTTTGTTTATTTGGATCAATAAAAGTAGTTGAATACTATAAGCTATATATAAACTATTTTAAAATATAATTAAACTATATTAATCTATTGTATATTATAAATGCGAAAGTAACTCTGTCTGTCTGTGTGTTACGCAATCACGCCCAAACTACTGAACCGATTTAAATGAGAATTTGGTACAAAGCTAGATAAGTAGATATAAAGCTAGAGGCTTGAAACTTATTTTTTAGGCTTTTGATTAAATATAAATACGACATTTAAAGTTTGTAAAAATTTTACCCTAAAGGGGGCAAAAATAAGGAATGAAAGTTTTTGTGTAATGGCGTCGGCAAAAAGGCTTACGGTCCAGAAAATAAAAATATAGAAGAAAAAATTTTAGTGACTATTCCACGCGGACGAAGTCGCGGGCATAGCTAGTGTAGAACAAAATTATGCTATTTGGCTCGCTTATATAGAATTTATGGAATCTTCAGGTTACCGATCTAACGGTCGATTGAGATTGACGGCCGAGAATTGATAAAACTGTTACTAGATCACAAATAAATGTAAATGAACACTGGAAGGATAAATATTCCATAATCCAATAATGTCGATGATTTGCGTTAAATGATACTGCTTCAAGTAAACATAAATAACCAATCGTCTTTACTATTTAAAAAACGATAAAAAATGCAGCCGAATTAGAAACTTCTAACCTAACTATTAATGCTTCCACTTGTACCATAACTTAACCTAGCCTAACCTACAGATTCAACTTTGTACCAATATTACCAAAAAGATACTGGACATTCATGGTTTCTATAGTTTTCTAGTTTTATTCCTTGAACTCACGTTATTTATTATTCAGAAGAGAAGCGCAGGAAAGGGAGGAAGTTCTGAATTTTGTCTCGTTTTATAGGAAGCAACAGCCGCGCATCACTTGTAAAAGCGTGATGCTGGGCACTTCTTTTCGTTGCAAGATTTAGATAGATATGATATAGAAAAATTCGTGGCTGATCATTCTAATTATTTAGATACGACCTACATTTCGAAAAGAAATCTTTTTTATCTGTCTGTACTAAGCAATTCTTTATTCTGAAGTATTTCACGACCCATTTTCGATTAATTAGCATGTAAATCAGAGTAAAAAGGTATCCATACATTTTCCTTTTTGAATAAATAAGAAAGCACTAATTATTATCTGTTCGTAAGAACGCTATTAATGAGGTTTTAATTAAGTAAATTAAAAATAAAAAAAGCGGAACCTCTTACTCGCATTAAGTATCTATGCAGTTATCAATAATACATTCGCTCGGATTTCGAAGTTCCAAAAAACTTTGTTGGTAGGTACTTCCCTAACGATCTCGTTTTCATTATTTATTATTATTATTATTTGGTAGGTTTTCGCGATAACATCTTCGCTGTAGGTCCGACGCCTCCCATTCAGGGCATATATTCACCCCATACTACTACTCACAACTCAGCAAATTTCAACCAAACTTTTCCAACTTCTTATCCCCGATGCGGAAAATCCACGCCCCAGTTTCCAACACAATGCAGACCGGTGATTTTAACGAGTTTGATGTTTGTACTTTGGCTGAATTAATTAACAACGTGTGATGAAGATCGATGATGGAACGGACCGCAAATTATACCCAATAATAATATCGTTCTGCTGGTCCGAGATTAATAGCCAAAAACTTCGATTGCTATCAAATCATTTAGAGGTTTTAAGTGATAGATCGTTTTCGCACTTTAATCATCATCTTGAATTGAATTATTTGTATTGTCATTTGATTAAACTTCTATGTGTGATTTATTTAACACCCAATAATTAATTATCCGTATTTATTTTAGATCGATATTTTCAGCCACACATCATTACACACCCCAATCAAGGATATTTAATTACCCCAATAGGCATTACACCCTGTTCGTTACTATCAACTGTTAATTCATCAAAGTTGCTGTATCATACGATTAGATCTGGAACGTAATTCAGTCAAACAGTTGTCGATGTTTGAAGTTGATTACAACTGACATTGTCCTGTTTGCAATTCTCCGTGGCACTTCGATCCTGTATCCACTTCTGAATAGACATCCCGATCCATATTTTATATAAATTTATTTCCGCTATTAAAGGAAATTGAAAAAGATTTTAAAATTTAACGAAGAGTCTAAGAGAAGAGTGCAATTGGGAAATACAGCCCGAACTAAAATGTTACACCACAAAGCTCTCAAAGGACATAAACTCGGTTGTAAACTTCATGTTTGTATCATATAGAGAATTGAATTCGCCCCACAGTGTGAGTATATGTCCAGAAGAATATTACGTTGATTTTACTGATATAACAAATTTGCATTATAAAATAGGTATTATGTGAATATCTACGGAAATTTATTATAGTTTATTGTCAAAAATGAAAATAATTCATATTTAATTAATAATTATTCGTTTATTTTGCTTATGGCATAATAAAGTATGCCTTTTCGAAACAATGAGTCCAACAGCTAATAACAAAACTAAAATGTTCAAAATAGAAGTCTGAAACAGTGACATAAATCTTGTAGTTAATATAATTAATGCCTGGTGTTTCCAATACACCTAATTCTATTTTTTTAGGCACCACTATTGAAATTCAAGACGTGGCTTCAGTTATACGCTAAATTTTCTAATATTCTATTATTATTAGTTTCATAAAAGAACACATAATTTATTGTTGGTACTAAAACTCCTTTGTCTCTCGCATTTCATCAACCAAATTTTGGTTTTAACTTCGCAATTAATTAATCTTTGAAATACTGCCCGGTCTTTTCCAATTAGTTTAATGTACCTACGTCAGCGACGCAAAAAAGAAATAAATTCAACATTGAAACCGATACCTCTTATATTTCCTTATTTAGACACAATAAGAGTCCTTACAAAAGCTCTAAAAGGTTTGCAAAATAATCGATAATTAATTGTTGTTGGTATATTAATTGATACTTAAACATTTTTTTTTCCAAATATTACCCATAACATACCAAGAAGTTGAACTTGAGTGGTTAATTTAATTTCATTTGTAATCCTCCCCCCTCTTAAAGATAGTTAATAGTAATAACCCTAATTCTAAATACGACATATTTCACTTTAGTTACGAATCATTAACTTTCTTAATGTGAGCAAAACAATTGCTCAGTTTAATTAACCCTATTCCCGTTTATAGCAATTTGTTTAGACGATTGAACCTATCGATTTACAAACGATTTACCAATCGTAACCTTTGCATTTATGTACAACATTAAGTCCATTACGCGTTTATAATCGCACAAAAAACCCAAAGGTAAACGGAATCGTAAAAGCTCAAACAAAGGGAATTATTTAATTAGTGGGTAGTCAGAAAACCGTAAACTAATAAGAGTTATGTTCTAGATGGTAAAAACTCTAATTTCAATTGAATTCATTATATTCCCTTCCTTACTTTTACCGTTTAGAATTTACTGGAATTTTAAATATTTGTTTGTGATGCTATAAAATAACGACCCTCTTTTTATTACTAAGGTTCGCTGTGTAAGCGCCGCGAGCTATAAATCAATAAGCACTGCCCTTGAACTTCTCTTCAAGAAGTCATAAAACAAGTTTGTGTGACGTATTTACTGCCATAGATTTAAATAAATTAAATCTTAAGAAGATTTGTCTAAATAAAATTAGAAAATTCGTTACAATATCAATAATTACTAACTTAATATAATTTCTCGTGTTGTAAAAAGCAAACTACCTAAAGTTAGACCAGATTAGATTTAGAAAAGGCAAATATCTTTTCAGCAATAATATAAGTAGGAGGCCGATGCAAGACATGTTGGAGGAAAGTTATTTAAAAAACAAGAGATGTTGGTAAAATTAGAAGAAAATAGTAAAGAACTAAATAGAAGGTAGGAGAGTCTCCTTTTGAAATTAAATAGCAAGAGCTTCTTAAAAACATTAAGAGAATTAATACACACTGCACAGGGCTTTTTTATTATTAAGGTTCGCTGTGTAAGCGCCGCGGGCTATTAATCAACAAGCACTGCCCTTGTACTTCTCTTCAAGAAGTCATAAAACAAGTTTGTGTAACAAATTTACTGCCATAGATTTCAATAAATTAAATCTTAAGAAGATTTGTCTAAATAAAATTAGAAAATTCGTTACAATATCAATAATTACTAACTTAATATAATTTCTCGTGTTGTAAAAAGCAAACTACCTAAAATTAGATCAGATTAGATTTAAAAAAGGCAAATATCTTTTCAGCAATAACATAAGTAGGAGGCCGATGCAAGACATGTTGGAGGAAAGTTATTTAAAAAACAAGAGGTGTTGGTAAAATTAGAAGAAAATAGTAAAGAAGTAAATAGAAGGTAGGAGAGTCTCCTTTTGAAATTAAATAGCAAGAGCTTCTTAAAAACATTAAGAGAATTAATACACACTGCACAGGGCTTTTTTTATTATTAAGGTTCGCTGTGTAAGCGCCGCGGGCTATTAATCAACAAGCACTGCTTTTGTACTTCTCTTCAAGCAGTCATAAAATAAGATTGTGTGACAAATTTACTGCAATAGATTTAAATAAATTAAATCTTAAGAAGATTTGTTCAGACAAAATTAAAAAATTCGTTACAATATCATTAATTACCAACCTAATATAATTTCTCGTGTTGTAAAAAGCAAACTACCTAAAGTTAGACTAAGTAGATTAAATTTTCGTGACATTTTTATCTTGTAAATGTGAAAATAGCAAGGTTAGTAACTTTTCTTCGAAAGCACTTTTTTATGTTTTATTAATTAAAAAAGTAAGGCGGTCATTAATTATCCTATCTTAACAGATTTTCCGTGTAGCCACTGTGTGCTGTGTTACTGTTTACTCAGTTAGCGTTTCAAACGAGTTTCCTCCGAGATAATATTTTTTTTTAATTCACAAAGATACTAATGACTAAAATCGGGCTAGCATAAGATTAATAACGAATAGGACAAAGCACGTAAGATCAAAGGGTTCGTAATTAAAATCTAAGACTACAAAAAGGACGAATATGTTCGCATTTTATTAGCTCATGCCTTCTGGTATAAAAATCATGAATTCATCTCGTTATATGGTCATAGGCATTAATACTTTTGTGGGGATATTAGGGGTTATAAGACGGCAAAATTAAAGATCAAAAATAATATCAGCAGAAGGCGGATGCAAGATATGCTGGTGGGAACTTTATCTAAAAGAGAGGAGGTAGTGGTAAAAGTAGAAGAAAATAGTAAGGAAATCGATAGGAAGTAGGAGAGTCGCCATTTGAAACAACAAAAGAACAGAAACAGGAGTAAAGGGAGGTTGAGTTGAAATTTGAATATATTTTAGTTGTCGAAAAATGTGAAGATTTACTTAGGAGCTTAAATTTAAAAAAAGTTTTAGCTTTCAAACTTACTTTTGGTATCTCATGCCCTTCAGTAATATACCATCACTGTGTTTTGTCTTGTTATTAATTTTAGATTTTTAAAGTAGGTACACACACCTAGTACCTACTTCACGGTTTTATATTTTTTTTACTAGCCTTTATAAAGCTTTTTTACGTCGTTATTTCAATTTAGAAATTTTTAAATTCCTTTTCACGTCCTTTTTTGTTCGCACTGAAGTTAATTGGATCTGGCTGTAGTTCTTTGAAGCAATATTCACCGAACGTTTTATTTCCTTGTAAATTTAATTTATACAGTGTCGTTAGAAAATAATAATAAAAACATAATAAGATATCCTGAAAGGTGCACGTTACAAAAGGTCGAGCAGTTTGAATGGATGTTATTCCCGGTAAGGCAACGTCATTTCGAATTAATCCTTTCGGCGACAAAACAGGTTAATGCGGCCATTTTAAAATATCCTTCCTAAAACTGGAGCAAGGATTGCGCATTTTGCAGGATTAACAGTTTTTAAGGCAACGGGAAGCGGTACTTTAATATAATCAAAGTTTATGCAATTACTGCCTCACTTTGCAGGTAATCATCCCTTAAAATATGCAGTTTTGGGATATTCACAAACAGTTTTTACATTAAAACAGTTTCCTCCATGCATCTGTTAAATTTATAATGACCCCATAACTTTTATGAGGATAAATATGCTAAAGGCAAGCATTGCCAGACAAAGACAATAAATTGTCTGGTGCTTTGAATTTCAGGAGGACAATAAACTAACAGAAATCATAAACACAATTTTATTAGGGGTGGGTTTACGTATCGCCCTCTGTTTTAATTGAATTTTCAAATGGTTGTCACATAGCATAAACAATATTTTTAGCAAGAAGAATGGTGCAAGGTCATCTCAATCTTTGTACACACAAAAGCCGAGAACTTTCAATTTCAATATAATTAGAAAGATTTAATGTAAAAAACGAATTTCAGAGATCAAAGGAGGTCTTTACTTGCCAACATTTTCCAAAACTTCCGACATTTAAACCTATTTATTAAATGTGGTACGTGCTAAGCTCATAGAATATTTGCTTCAAACTATAACGGTTTAGGGCAAAGTAAACAAACACTTGTACGTATATATAAAGGACCCTTCATCCTGCAGTCATTGAAACAAGCAACTCAAACTGACCTTTAGTCTTGGTGTGTACCCTCCTTCTCTTTGAAGAGTCGGCCATGACCACGGAAAACCAGTCTAGAAGACGGTTGCCCATAGTTTGCAATGCGACGGGGGAACATTGCTTGTTAGGGGTGCTCTCCGACCCCACGTCGTCCCCGGACGCCACGCTACCGTAGATCTTGTTGTCGGTAACCTCGTTGAATCCCCGCTGACGTTCTTTATCCTCGGCGTACAGCAAGTTGTTCGTATCCTGGAAAAATCACACTTAAGACCACTCTTCAAAGAAAACAGCTGAATACATAAATCCCTTTTCCGACAGAATTATAAGCGTTCAAACGTTACGAACATCAACAAAACGAATATGATAAAATGGTAGTGCATAAACGACATTCTACAGGAAAATATAATTGGAAATTCTTTGTAACAAATGTAAACATTGCTTGAATATGAGTGATTTGCTTTGTAATCATTCATGGACTTACAATAGAATAGTGAACGCCATATACATACAGTAGAATTAAATCTTCTTTTAAGGTCTGTCTCTTCCACAATCAGAAGTTATTTAGGGCATTAAATAAATATTTGAATCATCCTGTTATTACTACTGCTCTATTATAAATTTCATATAATAATTTCTTTAAAGGGTTGAGTTTCGAATTCATCAAACTATGTTCAAAAAAATATCCCTGTGTTCACTAAGTCGCTCGATTACCTCATAAATTGAGAGCCAGCGTTTTAAATCGTATTATAAACGGGAGGCATTGATTGATAACCTAATTTAGTTGGAAGGAAAACAATACGGTTTGCCAGTGGCAGGGAGTTATGGTTACGTCAAAGGCAGCAACAATTACGCCATTTCCTAACCAAACGGTCCATGAAAGGAAATTGCGGTTGCTCTGGTTTAGAATTTAACCGTCTCCTATTTAACTCAACCCAAATCAATCCTAAACGGCAATCTTATTAGGTATAATTCACAAAAACACAGGGAGATACCATAAATCAAATGAATTATTACATTTGAAAACGAGATTGCCACAAGGATCAAGAATTTATCAACGATAAAGTATTTTTCGGTACAAAGAACAATATTTTGAATATATCGCATTGTATTGTCTTTCAGCAACTCCCTTAGCGATAACTGTTTCTTAATGCTCGCTGTGCAAGCGCCGCGGGATATACGAGTCGTAAAATATACATCCACATAACCATACACGAAATATCAAAGACTTTTGAGAATATTTTTAAAGAGTATTTTCAAAAGAAAACCTTTAAAGACGAGTGCGAAATTAATAGGATTTTATAAAATAACGGGATTATTGTCCAAATGACCATGAACTGATACGTGTCATTTCGTAAGGATCCCATTTTCCCTTGAGAACTAGTGCACCCTAAAAATATCTTCTTCAAGGATATAACTTAGCTACCAACTCCTTATAGATAAAGACGATAGGTGCTCGTGCTTACTTACTCTACCACACTACAAAAATGCAGTTGCCGGTCAGTTTAATAATAGCACAGCAGCCGCCCCGGATCTTATCCACACAAAACAAGTGAGTGCCAGTGCTTTACCTTGTTATACTTGGTGTACTTGATGTATTTGTAGTGCTTGTTGGCGAACTTGAAGTCCTGCGGAGTGAACGTGTACTTATCGGCATTGGCGGTGACGCCACCCTCGCCGTTCCCTATGGCACTTCCATCCTGGGAGGACAGATGATGGGGTGGCTTCTCGCTGTTTAAATTTCCGTTCGAGGCGCCGCTCTTGTTCAACGTCGCTTTGTACTTGTTCATAAAAGAATTTAAACGTTCAGATTGACGCTGCTTTTTACGCAGGTGAATGTCGTTATCTGGAAAGAAAAAAAAGTAACGTGCAAAAATCGGGGATTATCTTCCAGGTATATGTATTAAATTCTTTGGCACGTACCTACTACACACAAAATAATAACTGGATAAAATGTTAATGACCAAAAAAACGTATACCAAGCGTCTTCACAATGTACAATGTAATATAATGTCATCTACTACTACAACTACACGCCCCTTAAATTGTTAATTTTAAGTATACAGGGTGATTGATCTAAATCGGTACATAATACTAATAGTAGAACAAGGGCAAGAGGAACGCCTAGATTTGCAAATGATGTAGCATATGAAATGGGAAGATTAGTTCAGAATACTATTAGAGAGTTGGAGTAATGATACTTCAAATTTACAG
Organism: Agrilus mali; assembly: GCA_029378335.1. NCBI lineage: Eukaryota > Metazoa > Arthropoda > Insecta > Coleoptera > Buprestidae > Agrilus > Agrilus mali. Next base: position 6,599,002 of record CM055663.1, on the reverse strand, counting down.
AATTTATTTTCTAACAATACCTATTTTTAATATTGTTTCGTTAGATTTCATTAAGAAGAATTTTAAAATTGTTGAAACCAACTTCAATAAGCAGAACTTTATCACTACGTAAATTAATGAGTAATGTGTTTTACTCTCAATTACAGGAAAGGAACAACTCTTACACAATTTCTAAAGAAAAATGGATCACTCACTTGAAATACAACAAGAGTGCATTCAATATTTCAAAAGTATCTCACTTTTTATAGGGCAATATAAAGGTCTCACGAGACCCCTAGGTTCTAAGAATTCCTGTGTTGATATTGCCTTGATTTACGAGAAAGGCAAAACAACAGTACTTAGGTGAATACCGAGATAATAACTCAAGAGGCTTCAGTCAAAAATTTTCGAAATCAAAGAATTTCTTATAATAGTCGTCATTTGAATAAAGACAAGATATAACGATGAAGATATCGTAGAAAACAAAATAAATCTGATCTTGACTTTCAAGCTAAGAAAAGAGTTGCATATTAAAATTAAGCCCTTAATGTTACTCGTGTATTTACTGAAAAATAAGAATGAAATTTTCCGCCTAATAAATCCTCAATAATGTTGCTCGTTTACGTATTATGGGTCCTACCATTAGAGAGATTAAACTTTAAAAAAGGAGAAATCCTGTTTTGTTTATTTTGTGAACAGTAATCTTGACTTTCAAGCTAAAAAAGGTTGCTCACCAAAGATCAAGACTAAAACTGAAAAATGAGGGAAAAAAACGACTTGTTTGACCAATATAACAAGCAAATTTAATCTTTACAGAACAGTTAGCAAACATCTGACTTCTACGTAAACTATTAGTACTACCTATGTACCTTTGACTGGTTTCAGAACACATTAATTACACAAATAAACCTTAAATTTCCGGCTTATACAAACTTTTTTTAAAATATATCTAATTAGTTGACTTTTCCTTCGATCTTATTCTCAGAACCATCCAACATGACTAAAGGATGTTTTATACCAAAATGTTATCTGTTAGCAATTCAGATTTCTAAATTTTTTAAACTAACTAACCTTTATCTTTCTAATAACATTAGGTATCTACATTTTTATATTCATGACTATAATTATTCTAGCAGGCAAGCATTAAACGATATTCTCTGTCAATGTTCTCACAATGACACGTACAGTCTGTCAAATTATACATTTAACAACTTATTTACATGGGAGACGTGCTACGTTAATATAAATTAATCAGACTTAACTCTTCATCGAATTATGTAAAGTGAACACTTTCGTGAAGTAGGTAAAACTGCTCATTTACTACTCATCCTAAACACACATTGGTCTGTCCCTCTTTCTCTTTATTAAAATTGTAACTTTAATTTTATTTTAACAATTTTTTTGGGGAATACTTAAAGTAAACGTATTAAAAGTAAAAACTAATTTAAAATTTTTTACTATTTTTTTGTAATATTTATATCTACTTATAGTATATCCATAAGTGTAAAGCTCTTTTCCCCCTTCTGCCTCTCTGTCATTGGTAAAATGAAAGCGCTGTTTAAGTACCAAGTACGGGAGGGATGATTTAAAGCGTGGCTCGGAAATGCATGAGGACTGTTGGACTGGAATGTGTTCAAAGTTAAATTAATTCGTTCAAAATGCAATAGCCAGAGCCACGCTTGCTGTCTAAAAGTGATATTTTATGGGAATATTTTCTAGCAACGCGGCGCGAAACGAAACGAAAAAAAATTAACAGCAGTTGCTGGTACTCGTTTATGAGCCAACAGTAAAAGCAACGGGCGATGCAGTACATAAAGAAAAAAAGAAAAGAAGAGAAACTGCACTGCAAATGTCAGCAATTTATAATTCTAATTAGATTAAAAGGAACATCCAAATCATCAACACTTTTTTTAATTGCCTTCCAAACAGAAATACATACTTGGTCCTTTATGCATCGACGAATTCAAACTCGTTTGATGTATGTAGGATAGATAATAGCGAAATGCGCATAAGTTCTAGGCGCATTCAACGAATTGACAGATTGTATTGGTCGTTATAAAGACATTTGCTTATTTTGCAAACTTATTTCAATAAATTTTATAAATGTACCTACTACCTGTCCCGGTCACGCGTTGCTGCAGCTCTTTTAACTTTTAATAACAATTAAAACAATTAAGTTTAAATATCTAAACTTTATAATATAGCCAAACTAAAATTATGGTTATGTCGTAAAGACACACACATATGACGTGAAATATTTTGTACAATTAAGAAATCAAAACACGACGCCATGTATTGGATTCAAATAATTCCATAATCAATATAAAAATTATCATATCTTTTAAGTTGGACCAAATTACACACAGTAAACTAAATTTCATAAAAATTGATTAAAAACTTCCGAAGTTTATCGTACACAAACATTGTGACACGAGTTTCTTTATATATAAGATACCAAAAATGTTGCAATTTTTTAGTGTCAAATAAAAGCCCAGAAAATGTGTACATTTTTTAAAATAATCCCATTTCCAAATTCACATTTAATTCTATTACCAACCAACCAACCAACCACCCTGATAAAAACACCCGTATCCGGTCTTCCGTGGTGTGCCGTCAATAAGTGAAATTTAATGCAAAATGATAAATAAGCATAATCCAAGGATACGCTTAAAAGCAACGTTTTCGGAGCGTGTACTATAAAGATACGGAAAATATTCAAGCTCAAATTTTCTACGACCACCACCTTCTACCACTGTACATGTACATACATAAAATATTATGGAAAACAACTCGACTAACCTTTGCATGGGCAAAATCCCTTACACACCACTTTGATAGTTGTCTGGTGGATGCAATTGTGGTACTCGAGACGACACAACGAACTGTACGTCCTGTTATCAGCTCCACACAGGAACGTCGGCTTAACTACAGGACAAGGTTTACACCTGGAAATAAAGAAAAGATCGATAAAGAAGCTTGCAGAGGATTGAACGTAATCGGCACAACAAAATCTACAAAAAGTAATGATCCCGTCTTGTCTTATTTTGTATTGAAAACCTGGAGAAAGTCAAAAACCAGATATTCGTAATATATGATATAATAATACCAATTTGAAATGTATATAAACACATGAAGAATAAATATTCAATTATTAAAACTAATAATGTTAAATTGAGTTGTGAAAAAAAGCCTTCCGGTGTTGACTTTGCTCCTGAGAAAAATTTAAAAACTTTTAGTCTGAAGATGCTTTCGGTTTCATTTTGAAAGTCTCGTCTTTTAAAATATAAAGTCGAGCTAATAGAGTTTCCCAACGCTGAGCCACGAGCTGAGGGTCATCTTTGCGAAAGGGAAACGAAATGAATTACTTCGTTCCCATTCCATGCCATGATCATTCACTTATCAAGAATCTCGGCAAACAGCCGCGCTTACGTCTAATGTCTGAAAGGTTCGGTTATAAAAACACCAATTTGAGAAAAGTCTGCGGATTCCTGAGCCGAAAGACAAACGACCGACCCCGTTTTCAGCACGTTGTACCAATTCTCTTTCTTTCTCTCTTTCCTTCTACGACTGATACCATATCACCAAAGACTCCCGAATATTCCAGCACTTTTCGTTTTATTGATTTAAATTTTTGTGTTACTCCTCTGGAACAATATTCGGAGATTTACGGGGAAAGTTGAGCGTAAACTACCAATTGTCCGAGCTCAACTGCGTAATTTCGGGAGAAAGATTGTCAGATGTACCGTACTGCAGGCATGCATTTAAATTTAAATTAGTTCTGCGAAATATCCAGTATTCAAGGGATGATACGAATCACCAGTCAGTCGGCCAGCTACGAAACTCATTAAAAATTTAATTGGCACATAACACGATTTAAATACTTAATGACCTCTTCTCTAAAATAATATTTACCACTGACTTAACTTTTTAACCAGACAATCGGAGAATATATTCCCGGAACCTACAGATTAATGTAAATAGAAAATGTGCAGTTTCTGGACAGCCAGGAATTTTTGACGAACCAAACAGGTTCACAACATTTCAAATATGTATTCAAATAACAATCCTTTACACTGTAAACTATTATCAGCAGTGAAAGATTAATTTCCGTCCTCCCGATAATTTAACAATAAAATAAAAAGTATTCTTCCGTAGGTATATAGCCAATCTGTTGAATCAAATTTACCTAATGTAGTAGCATTTAAATTTTGTTGAACGACAACTTCGTTAATTTTCCGGTCTCTGGTAAAAATGGATTACGACGGCAGAATAAAGTGCCCTCGTAGAAAAATTACTACATTCTATAACAAAAGAGGAACGGAAAGTTCTGGTAACTCGTCCAATAAATTTCAGGATAACTTTCAAAAGAGATGTGAACCGTGACAGAATTCTAATCGATATTCTGCTTATCGGATCCAAAACAGCTTAACATGTAGGGATTAAATTTTCCTCAGACCAAAAGGGTTATAAATACACTCACGCAAAATGGAATCCTACATCTCTTCAAATCAGTGTCTGATAAAATATGACCCTACCAGATATATTCCTGGCCAAATAAAACCGTAAATACAAAAATAATAATTATTAATATTTTTCTTTATTTAATTATTACACCCACATCACTCAGTAGTAGTGGGGTTAAGGTTGACCAATGGAACGTTAGTGACTTCATGGAAAATGGGAAAAACTTTTCTGTAGTTTTACTCTTGTCTTTTCAAGTTCATTAAAGTCTGTCGATAAAGGATTGCGAAGATTATGCAAAACAAAGATAATGAATATATGTAGCTACTGAAGTTGATTGAGGCAGTTCAGAAACAGCATTGGAGAGCCTACATCAACAATGTAAGTTCCTGAAGGTGTCCCTTGCGATAGGAGACGAAACATCTAAAACTTTAGACGCCTCTATGATCCACCACTGTGATTTTATCAACATTAAGCAGTAAAAACCCGAAAATAAAGTTTCTTCCTTCATCCTTTCTGTTTCCAATTGCATAATTCCTTTTTGAAGAACAAACACCAACTACACTAAAATCCTCAAGAATCTGAAGGATCAAGGAGACCAATTTTTTTTTAACTTTATTAACACCCTAGATCGTCTTTGCCGCTTATTATACTCTCATCTGTATTGAAAATACTTGCAAATCAATCAAACAAGGTTCTATCCCAATTGATTTTAATAAATTTCCACTATTCTTTTTCTTAAGGGAAGATACCCACTTATTCTAGAGAATTTTATGTGTTAAAAGTGAACCGATAACAGATTTAAATACAGCCAACATCAAACTGACTCCTAAAACCCAATACTGAAGTGTAACTTAACTGAAAATATCTTTGTATATTAATCAAAACTGGTATAACTCCTCTTAAATGGTAAAATTCTTGTACTAGCTTTTATAGTTTTATAAATTTGGCTTTTATACTCTATTGAGATGACTCTTCTAACCCAGTTGATTTTCGTGATTAACAGTAGATATCCTCTTGCTCTAGAAGATATTATATAACAAGACACCACCAAGCTGAATCCGGTGTTCTATTTGAACTTGTATTCATAGCAAATTCTTTTTGGATATCAGTGAACACTGGCAAAATCCATCTTTGAAAATAAGGATTTAAGACGTAAAAGGTCTAAAATATATTCACCAATTCGTACCAATTTTAACGATTTTTGAAATGTTGCTTTTGTGTTAATTTTTAGACTTGGGTAATCTACTCTTTTATTCCATTTGAATTTCACGATTTTTGAACCACATTCTTAGAAGTAATAGTGTCCTCCTGAACTAGTATTTAAATTGGTGTAAAATTCAAATGACGAATTCTAAAACTCAATTGAAACGAAATATCTTTGGATATCAAAGAATGTTGGAATTTTTTTTTCTTGATTATAACATATTTTTAAATAGAAGCATTTTTACTGATTCCAAATCCTTAAAAACATTGAATAAAAGTCTAAATGACATCATACATACCAACTTTAATAATCTTTGAAACGACCCTTATCTATTTTTTAGACTCGAATGACCTACTACTAGCTTTTCATTAAATTTTGTAGGGTAACTTTTATACTATGTACACAAGGTTTCACTGGCCCCTTGTAGGTTTCATTATCTTGTTTTGTTCAAGGCTAACGAACCAAATTCACGTGGCTTTCATTAAAAAACCACTACGTTGTCCAACGTTTGTCGTGAAATAATTGCTGTTTTAATGAGTTTCTTGCACGTCTAATGAAATCTCGAGGATGCAACGTGAGTAGCCGAATGAATTTTCAATCCCCGGAGATCCATTTGTCGAATTATTAATTTTGAACACGGGGGTACATTTGTACAGCCTTGTCTCGTATTTACAATCGTCGCTCGTGTAATAATAATATTACCTTACTCCAGCTATAAACGATATTTATTGTTCAGTGTCTGCGTCGACGATCAATATTTCATGTAACTTACGGGGGCGGTTTTATTATTTAAGGGCAAACGGTCTGTAGTTTATACGTTTATAGCAAAACACATTGGCTCGAAACAAGGAAAACTACAAGAAACATTAACTGTAGGTACAATGCAGAATAAATCTTTTGATAACGTTCCATCAAGGATTATAAATTGCAAATGTTTGCTATTTTTGGAGTCCTGTTTTAAAGACAACGAGGGAGGTGTTTTTGGCAACCCTTGACGTTCTTCTACACTAGACTTCCACCTAATACAATTTCTTGAAATTCTCTACATTTAACTGCCCCAAATCTAATTGTACTTTGAATGCATGCAAATACTTTTTAGGAATTCAAAGAAATCAAAAACACATATTGATAGATATTTGATGGATTTATGTCATTTCCTAATATGAAGAACAGGACAACTGAACTCAGCGAATCTGCCCACACATTCACACATGATGTGAAGAGATTGCAGAACCACTATAATTGTGTATTTGTGTAGTTAGTTTACTTGTTCGAATGCACTTCAACGTTCATACATATACGTAAGTATGTGTACATTGTGAAGTGGAAGGCAAACAGCTTATTGCACATATTGCAGTGGAACAAGTGCACCAAACAATCGTTAACCGGACAAGGTGTGTATTTAATAGTTATGAAAACATCATTAAAAATAGAATAACACTATCTGCTCTATAATAACTATTTCTATTCATGTATTTATGTAGGTATTTACTATCTTGTTTGCAGGTTATTTTAAATTCCAATGAGAATATGAGAAGATTCGATCCACAGCAAATAAACCACTGTCTGTTCAATTCAGATTATTTGATGCATCTTTTATAGTTTATAATTTACTTAATTACTTTTAAGTCAAGAAAATTTACTGAGAGAAATTCATATACCAAAACCAGAAACAGTAACGAGAAATTCTACTAAGGTGACTGAAGGCTACTGAAGTATATATAGGACAAGCAGATAGATGCTTGAAATATAGATTAAACGAACAATTACAAAAGCATTTATTATACTCATCGCTGCATCTTTAAAAAATTTGACATAATTTCGGTTTTTTAACTGAATGGGGGTCTGCACTGTACGGAATTCTTCCCCCTATCCGCCCTTTTAATAATTTAGTTTTTACCCTCATTTCAGTCTCTTCACTTCAAAATTCTGATACTGAAAACCGATCGTTTCGTTATAATATTCAAATGCTACTGAAGAGTGAAACTGTTATCCTCAAATATACTTTAAATTGAGTATATAAAATGTTATACTCACGTTGAAGCATCGGTGCTATCTTCATCTGAATCATCATCAGGATCATCTTCAGTGTCATAAAATATGTCGTCATCAAAGTCGTCATCCCTTGAGCCCTGATGGCGCTTATTAACATCGTCCGTAAATGCACTTGACTTCGGAATAATAATATCCCTGTAAAGAAAAGAAACTGGGATTAGTAAAGTATTTGAACACAGGGATAAATTATTAAAGGACAATGTCCAATGAAATGATTATCTATTCTGTTAAAAGCTTGAAACGATACAAAAAAGAGGAAAATTAGCGTAATATTTAGAAACAAAAAAGGGCAAAGGTTACATCAATTAAATAAAAGGGCAATGCCTAATACGTGGGTGTATTTCCCTTGCGTAATTAATTTTATCGAGAATTTAAGGCTGAAACGGTTTGATATTAACAACTAGGCAAATTTACACGAAATTCAGAAGAACACCCACTGGACATAATTTTCCGAATAAGCAATCCAATATTAATCAGCAAAGTAGTATATCAATATATATATGTACTTGTTGCAGCCATTCAACTGCAGAATCAGAATCAAAATTAGGAGACACAGGAAGGTTAGGGTGGTGAAATGGGTGATTTACAATTTTTCTATCATTTCAATAAGGCAACATGTTATTTATTTATTTATTTGCCAGAATTGTAATTATAAATATTTTTGTAATATATTTGTAATATAATAATTTTATCATATAATATAATACAAAGTAAAAGACCCTGCAAAGAGGAATTCAATTCAATTATTAATTACTTTAAGCATAATTATCACAATTTAAACTTAAAATAATAGAATACAATTTAAAATCAAATTCTTTGTTTTAATTAAAAATGAACAAAACTTAAAACCATTTTTAATTCAATTAAAACGATTACGAAAGACCGTATTGCACCCAGTTTTTCAATATTCTATTATGCAAAAAAGAAAAAATAGCAGAGACTAAGCCACTGAACGAATCTTTATCTCCTAAGCCAGTTAAGATTTATGACGAGGAGAATAATAATTTATAGTGACAGGAAACAATCTAGAAAGTTTTTATCGCCAACTCCATCACATATCTAAACCTTGCATCCCATCATTCACTTCGATATTAATGGGCATGGTAGCTTTCAACTTTTATGTTCCTAGAACAGAAGCTGTTCGAAATAGCTTAACATTTCGTCATAAAAATTCTATATTATCGGTAAGAACAAATTGGTTTTCGTAAGCGGGGTCACTGCCTTTTAGAAATAATTTTATAATTATCGTTAGGTATTACAAAGGTTACTTATTTTAATTGCTTTCGTTCTGGCTAGCCTACTGATTTAATTGTTGGGTCAGTTCAGGCCGTCAGGAGTCATTAAAGGGGGCGTGTCGAGTGTTGTCATGATGATACCACGAGTTTCGCGAGATGTTCAGATATTTAGTTTGCAAAAAGCGGGATTTATTCTCTACACATCCTACTGAAATCACTGTGAAATACCCTACGAGGAAAATAGTGGGGCTTTGGTTTCAGATTTTCACGAAACATTCCGACAAATACATCGATTCCTTCAACAGTTTTCATTAATTGTCTTTACAGATACTAGACACCCACTGAAAATACTCCATAAGAAGCCCTTTTGTCTCAAACTGCATCAAGAGGTCGTCATAGTTACCCTTCAAAGACTCGAAGGATCGCACTGACTCCGTTTTCCAGTAAAGTTAAGGAAATGAGAGGATTCCAGGTGATTGCTTCCACGATATCTCGCATTCCCGCGTCATCTCCTCCTGACGTTGAAAACTTTTTATCTGAACATTTTAAACTGAAGTCTCGGACAACCCCTTCTGATATAAATTCAAAAAGGTATGTAGGTAATGTATACAGAGCGACAACTGTCGCTTTTATTTATGTCCGACATTTATTCACTGTCAGGGGTAGTTGGTGTACTTGCACACACAACAATGACTCGTACATACGTACGTGAATTCGCGGACATATGGCGGGAAAACTGGAAAAAAACGTACCGCAAAAACAACACACGCCCAGGCGACGACATTGTTTGCATGTCGACAGGCCGTTTATTTAACGTAATGGCTTTTCCATTCCACATTTCCCAGCCGTACACGTTGTTGACGTAATTTTCTAGACTTTCTTACAGAAAATGTAGCACAAGCCACAATACACGACAAAACAATAATATTGACCTGATCGCATTTCCCTTTCAAAATTTTTCGGCACATCATATTGACTGCAGTTTATGAAAACAGGGCAAAATTAAATTTTTTTCTCACCCATGGACCGCCACTGAAGTAATTTTTCATTGTAGATGTACAAAAAATTGAGTATCGGCACCATTAAATCGACAAAAATAGCCCTAATGAGCCCCGCACGAGGTAAGATGGGCGTTTTATGTTCCCATAACCATTTTTATCCCCTTCGGCATACGTAATCTTAAGTATGGTATAGTTTATAAGTATACACTTTTTATCTGGGAAATTTTGAATGATTTATGCCAGTTATAAAAGTCTGCGTTTTTTAAGGCAAGCGAAGGGTCCTTTTTATACAGATATACTTACAAACACACCCATCCGCAATATATAAACTGTCATATCAGTTTTATTTTACGAGAACTTTTAAAGTGTGCATATCATAAATTCGTACTAAACGAAATCAATAAACTGGGAACGCAGAGGAGTCATTTAAACTTTAATAAATTTAGGGTTTACCAAATACATATTCCTTACTTAAAGACCATGGCTGATCAAATAAACCAAAATTGAAATTTATTTTAACCCCCACATATTAATAAAAACATTACGTATGGTTCTGCTCTTTATCTATTTTTATTTTTAAGAATATGGGGAACATATCCCATCAGCACGCCGTAGGCATTTCCAAAAGAGCGCTAGTTTATTTTAGTTGCAGCTTTCAAATAACTACAGATAGTGTATTGCATTAATATGAAAAGTTAGAGGGACCCAAAATCGAAAAATAAATTTAACCAGGCAATTGAATTAAGTTACGCTTACTTCTACAGGTATTTCAGTATCTCATGAATCATGAAATGCATTCATGTTGAATATTAAGATTACCTATATTGACATTGTTAGCTATGTACCGTAGTGGCAGGCATATTTCAGGACAGTTTCCAGAATGAAAAATATTGTCAGAACACATACATCACGGTGCAACAAACTATGAATTTTCATTTGTACGACATCAAACAAAATGACGACAAAGAAAGGAACTTACAGGGAAACAAAAAGTAATTTTAGCAACAGTAGCTCCAGAAGAACAGTACAAAATGATTTGGAAGAAGTTTTTGTCATTGCGCATGCGACGTTCGTGCTCATGAGGTTTTGAACTACCTCTACCCCTAGCTTCTACAACAATATAATAATATATTAATTAAAGTAATCTTTTTTCCTCGAACAATAGCAAAAATGTTTTTATTTATAAACAGAAGAAAAGGTTGTAAATCTTACAACTAAATACCAGTACGTTTCAGAAAAACAAAATACGGAGGGCACTTGGATGCAAACATTGTCTAACAAAAGTGCTTTCGAGGTTTATTATGCCCTTCTGAAGAGAATAAGCAGAAGACTTTACTTAACAGCTTTGTTTTGCTAGAAGGGATTACGGATTATCTTTGAAAGTCCGAGCTGCTACTTGGAAAATGTTTCCCTTCTAAAGGGTTGCTGGCGAGATTTTCAACAAAAACAAAAAGGATGTGAAATAAATTTGTTACGTAGGTACATTACAATTCGTTGACACAATGTATATTTTGTATATACATATACACATCGTATATGTATAATACCATCTGCAGCAATATTTTTATATACCTAGTTATAATTGAAATGTCAGTCGGCAGCGGCGATTAATTACTCATCCAAAATTCAGCACTTCGAAATATCTGTTGTATCATAGGTAGCAAGATTCCGTACCTTAAGTCATCATAATGACGCCTCGTGTAATTTTTTGATCATCATGTATATTGAAGATCAAAGGCACTCAATGGAACATGGCACTGGGCGAAGTAAAAATTGTGTTTTATTTTTTCTGTGTTAAAAAAATATCTAAACCAATATAAGATAAAATATTCATGAAATTGCTGAACGTTCTGAAAGAAAAGATCAATAGATGATAGGTGCCATTCTAAGGTTGTTAAATTGGAATATGTATTTAGCCTTTAATGATGTGGAAATTGCAGTCCTTATTAAATTAAGACGTTTCCCTAATTAAGATGTCGGTGAGAGATCTGCAGAACTGCACAACGAGTGAAACTGTAATTACTACAGACTCTACACGAGACGAAACAGCTTCTACGTTTCAGATGTTTATGTAAATTTAGAAATTAATTTCCTTCATGAAGACAGAAAAATTTTATTCATAAGCAGACGTTGGAAACACTCAAATTTTCGTTTAACAAAATATTTAATAATTTACATCAAAATCTGAATTCTTTAAATTGGGTTGCTCGAACTAAATAAATCGTGTAGGCGTCTAAAGCACCACACGATGTGAAGGGTTAAAAGTAAAACTTTTAATTAATTAAAAATGAATGCGTAGCAAAGAAAATTGAAGGTTAGGGCGTGTTTCGCAAAACTTATTTTACCGAAGAAAGTTACACCGGTGATTTAATCATGCAAAGACGAGTCTTAGGAAAATTCACTTAGCAACAATGTTGTTTATTATTTATACATACATATAATAGATCTCTGTGAGCTACATATAACAGAATATCAACAGGAAGTATTATTTTGAGGCTTCTTTGTCCTACCTGATCTTGTCTCTATTCAAGGCAAGAGCACAATAAGAGCACTGAAGTAAAAAATCTAGAAAGATCTAGAAAACCAAGTCACGACAAGATATTACGGCCGAAACACTGTACACGACAAGAAAAAATAATTTTCTGATCATTATTTTCACACCAAGACAAGAATTACTTGTCAAAATCAAGATTCTTGTCTTTATGAGTTATCAAGATAACCAAGAAGTCGATATTAGTTCAAAGCGAAACTGAAAATTTCAATGAGACTGATTTCCTTAAATGTTTAATATATCTTACCTTAACATCTACAGTCTTTTGATTAAGCACTTTCTTAAGCAACTTAATGTTCATGATTTCGAACCTACAGGCTCTCCTCAGTATTATGTGCCTTACTCATTGATTGTTTCGGTACATGATAAAGTACACTTAAGAACACATACCTACAAGCATTTACGTCGTAATTTAATGCCGTTGGCAGTATTAACCTTAGAGGTAGTTATGTATTTAAGTAGCTGGTAGCTTGTAGTTACGTATACCAAGTTTGTCAAACTTTCCTCGGACAGAAAGCGGCACTTAACGGATTTACAGTGCACAGTCAATTTCCCTGTAGACATTCTGTGACATTTTCAACTGTAATTAACCAAACTACGTACGCTCATTTAGAAGCTGAGAGGCGACGCAACTAAATTGTTTCGCTATTTACAGCCAGCCCCACTCTTTAAATAGTTTTTGTTGTTGCTTATGTGCATTTATGGCAACAAAAAGAATTAACCTAACACAAATAAAAATGATTTTCGTCTGTTGAACTTAAGAGAAGTTGAGTTAGAGACGAGAAATAAAGTGCCTCATGGGCTTAGGAAAACTCATTTTAGAAAATCTCGTGAATCATGAGATACTGAACTGCCTCTAGATTGAATAAAAGTATTTTTTTACAAAAATATTAACTAAAAGGCTATCAGTTAAGAATAAAAACACTTGTATATGATTTTCACAAATTATTTACTAATTTAGCAACATGTTTCGCCTTAACTTTGGCCTCTTCATTCTATTGAGTCCAAAAATAATTATGAAAAAGAACTTAATATTATTAAACAAGTTTCACTAAATAACGGTTATAATCCGTCTACTATTTATAGATAAATTAATATTAAAAACACAACAAAATAGAGGTTTAAAATTAGTATGTCCAGTTAATGAAAGCAAAACTAAAATAATATAATAATAACATAAGTTGTTTAGGTAATTTAACTGATAAAATTTATTCGTATTTAAGAAACATCGGGTTGAATTTTGCTTATAAAACCAATTACTATTTAGAAAAATTGATTAAAAACAACAAAGATACATTAAAAAAAAAATAAGTCAGGAGTTTATAAGCTAACTTGTAAGTCTTGCCCTAAAATCTACATTGGTCAAACAAGGAGAATATTTAAAAAACGTATAATAGAACACAAAAATAGTTATGTGAAAAACAAACCAGATTTAACATATGCGAACTATGTAACTGTAGAAGGACATAGTTTTAATGAAAATTTCGAGATTTTACATATAAATAATTTGGACAAAAAGTAACGTTATTAGAAAAGTTGGTAATAAACAGATATAAAAAACCAGGAATAATTTTAAATGACCAAATAGAATGTAACAACTTCCCTCTACTGAATTTGTTTTAACCCAATACCACCCCCTATTATCAGTAGCTATTTAAGGACCTGATGTAGTTTTCATAGTTAGTAGTAAATAGTCAATAGCCTGAATAAGCCTTAGTTAAGGCGAAACATGTTGTTTGATTAATAAATAATTTGTGAAAATTATATACAAGTGTTTTTATTCCTTAATTATGGATTTTCATCAAGTGAAGGTCGAAACTATTCAATGCTTTTCAGTTTTGTCTAAACCAACCGATCTTCTAGTATATGAACTCTTTTTAATCTGGAATCTGTTCATTTTAAAGAATTTACAAATGATTATTTAAATAATTGTCAGATTTTCTGTTTGTATTTCTTGAAAGCGACTCGACTCCAAGTAGCTCTTCACTTTGTACTTTTACCATTTCTTTAGTTCTAGATTATCATGTGAAATCTATTGAGAATAGAAACAATAATCGTCTTTGGATTTGTTAAATAAGATTAATTAACAATAAGTTGTTTTACGCTTCAAACCCGTCTTAATTTAAACATCACGTTTAATTGTTTAATTGTTTTCAAGAGATGAAATTCCGAATGGGTTTTTCTGCCACTAGTTCCAACTTTTAGGGTACCTACATTGAGAAGGTACTTTCTTAATTAAATATTGTTTTACGATCTACATTTAGTCAGTGATTCTCATATACTTATACATCATAAAATCCTTTATTGACAGCATCTAGTTCCTTAATCATCGTCGTTCGCTTTTCATTTAAGACAAAGTAACGCCCGAGGCAGTAACTCCTTGTAAATTTCCCGAAATGGGGACACACGAAATTGCACTAAATCTTTCCTCTCGACAGTTTCAGCCAACATCCAAAATGAACTTAGGGCCCAAGTTTAAAACAGTGCAATATAGCCGTTTTATAATCCCCATGAAACACACAAAGTGCATCATTTCTGTTTTCTACCAGAACATGTTTGTCTTTGGTGTTGACTGAAGAACTCGTCGTGTCTCTCTCCGTATCCGCCATGAATGTGTGCCAGTCGGCTTGTTACAGCTTGCTTTATTACTTTAATATAAGTTCGTCTCGGCTCTATCTCCCCCAACAACATGTTGAACATGAATTTCGTACGAACACAGTACAAGTACATAGGTAGGTACATACACACATAGAAACGAACAGGTACCTACTTACATACATTGAGCAAACAATAACCGAGTGCATTTGGATGAGAAGTTGCTTCGCTCCATTAACATACTGTGTAGCAAATAGAGTTCTAAACCAACCAAAACCGAGGGCCATTATTAACTGTGTACATTTGATACGCTTCAAATTATCTGTCAAGACCGTTGTTGGGATTGAGTCGCGTTTATGTTTGCAAGGAAATGATTCAGGGATATTAGCAATCAAAATTTCGAAAGGCAAGTACAACATGAACCAAAAACATACGTCTCATAATTGTAATTGTACGTCCAATGTTACCATTTAATTTGAAAAGTACTAATAACATAATAAGTAATTTGAACCTGCCCAAAACGTTAAAATGTTCTCTTCCAATTTAGGATTTTCTTTTCAGTATGTTATGAACATTTTTAAACTCGTTGCAAGAATTGATTGTGCAAGTACCTTTTGTCTGAAATCTTTGTTTTGTTCCTGAGAAGCTGAAGCGAAACAATAGCACTAATTATTATTTTAAAACAATGACTTGAGCAGTTTGCTGCTGCCTTGTCGTGTAATTACAGCCAAGAATGGTATATCTGTTGGAAAATATAGCACAAGAAATAGAGGCCCTTGTAGTTGAATGTCATATGTAAATAGAACAAATTGGGTTCCATTTTCTATCCCCAAGTCGAAATTATGTTTATGTTAGTTCGGTATGTGTAAAGTTTCACTATTCTCAACGAACACATAGATTCTGATGCCAGACAATGAAAGAATAGCCCGTCTAAATGACAAAAGTTCAACAGCAATCTTGTTATAAAGTTGTCTCTAGGGGGAAAGAGTTAGCTCCTGAAAGGTATAAAGCTGAAAAACTGTCTTTTCTTCAACAGAAGTTGTTTGGAAAACTTAAATCCAATACTAACCCACTTTTCTCACACTATTTTTTCTTATCCTAAGAAAAATAAAAATTACAAGACGAGCCGTTCAACAAGAAGAGAAAGTTAAAGTTTCCTAGAGAAACATAAAAATTCCTGACAAAATTTCTCGATCTCCAATACTTTCAATCTAATTCACTTTATCTTGCATCGATTTTTACTTCATTCCTGTATATCTGGAGAAATTGTGTTGTGGTGTAAATAAAATAAAAGACACGAAAAATGCAAAAATACGAACTTTATTAAAACTGAAATGCAATATGTCAGGGAAGTTTCAGTAAATCTAGTAATAAACAAAACATACAAAAGTGCCAGGCTCAGTCTAGAGCAAAAACATGGCAGAGAAAACCACGTTCTTAACTCTCCAAATCTAAGATGTGGACTATAAAATAAGAATAGCAATAATTATTGCTGGTAATCGATGTTCAGTGACAATATACCTTGTACGAACCCTCGTACATACCTCAGATACTCTTTCAAACATTATTTATTACCGAAGAATGTTTGGGTTTGTTATACAGCATTACCAGAACCGAAACCGAAAGGAACACATAAATAAAACATTTTTTTGGAAATAGTCCCAAATTTAATATTCTGGGGGCCGGGAGAAAAAACTTTCTGAACGCACCTGGTATATAACAAAACATGAGAAACTGAGAAACCACAAATGTCACACATCCTAGATTTCTTTTAAAAATACAAAATAAAATTTAAATCGAATAAATCAAAGATCGTTACACAAATTATTATTGATTTTTCATGATAAACAAAATTATTTTAGATTATAAATTGTTAAATAACATTTTTATAAATAATTAAAACCATCAGTTCTAATGTTAAAAATATATGCAAATAAAATAATTATTCACCTGTAGGTAAACAGTCTTCGACAATAAATCACAAACTAACATGATTTTAACCCTTAAAAAGTACAATTTTATTTTGTCTTTACATGCATCACATTCTTATAGATCTACGCACCACATCGACTTGATTCCATCGGGAAATTACCGGTTATGGGAACCACAACAGTGCTCTATTAAGAAGTAATGGGAAGTACTGATAGAAACACTAAATTATTAAATTCGAAATTAGGGGACGTTATATCCTAGTTACTATTACAGTACTATTGTTTCTTCGCGTCTTGGTTCAAGATAAGGTCAGGGCAAGAGTTCTTAAAAACGATTGTCAAATCAATACAGTTAAAAATGAATTATTTTAGAGTTTCGATCTCACTTTTGTATTGTATACAAAACCATCCTACGTACCCAATAATTGTTTTATATTAAAGACAAACACCCTGCTTGCTCAGATAATCAATAAATTAGTGGATGTGAGGCTGTGCCTGTACACTTTTCATTTTTTTCTTTCAAAATTCCAAACCTAAATAAATAGAGAAAATCACACTAATATTATAAAGGCGAAAGTTTGTGAGTGTGTACGTTTGTTACTTTTTCACGTCTAAACGGCTGGAGCGATTTTAATAAAATTTTGTATGGAGTTAGCTAACACCCTACGTTTTACTGCGGGAAATATCTAGTTCCTATGGGATAATCGATGAAAATGAATTCGCGGAATGTTATAAATGCGAAAGTAACTCTGTCTGTATGCTACACAATCTCGCCTAAAATTTACTGAACCGATTTAAATGAAATTTGGTACAGAGATAGTTTAGAGCCCGAGAAAGGACAAAGGCTACTTTTTAATGCAAAAAAAAGGGTTGTAAGGGGTTGAAAAAGGAAAGTTTTTGCGGAAATTTCGTAATTTTTAAAGATAGAAGCTTGAAACTTATTTTTTAGGCTTTTGATTAGATATAAATAAAAACGACATTCAATGTTTGTAAAAATTTTACCCTAAAGGGGATAAAATTTAGCCGATGAATGTGTAATGACGTCGTCCGAAAAGCTTACGGCCCAGAAAATTAAAATATTAAGTGTAAAAAGTTATAGAGGTTTTGTTTATTTGGATCAATAAAAGTAGTTGGATACTAAGCTTTATAAACTATTTTTAACTATAATTAAACGAGAATAATCTGTAATATTATAAATGCGAAAGTAACTCTGTCTGTCTGTGTGTTACGCAATCACGCCCAAACTACTGAACCGATTTAAATGAGAATTTGGTACAGAGATAGATAAGTAGATATAAGGCTAGAAGCTTGAACTTATTTTTTAGGCTTTTGATTATAAGAATAAAATACGACATTTAAAGTTTGTAAAAATTTTACCCTAAAGGGGGCAAAAATAAGTAATGAAAGTTTCTGTGTAATGACGTCGGCAAAAAGACTTACGGCCCAGAAAATAAAAATATAGAGGAAAAAAATTTTAAATGCTGCCGAAAGTCACTATTATAACTAATTTTATTATAAATACTGCAATTACTAATCAAGACAATAACGATAAAATTTAATTCAATATTTCATTGAAATTAATTCAAACTTATAAGAATTAAAAAGGGAATTCCTTGTTGCTGCAAGTTTAACAAATATTCAAGAGCCATTTAAATATTTTGATGCTCCTTACATAGTAGGTAGTACATATGTTAGATTTATTAAAAATGTATCAATCAACATGTACGTATATTCATATTTTGTTTATGATGGCATATTTCAGACAAATCAAAATCACCCAAGAGGGAACCAATTGAAGTGAATTGCAGGATACAATAATAAAGAGACGGTGGCCTTTCAGTTAACAAAACGATCATTAAGCCGAATAACGAAGAAATATATAAGGATGAAGAAGTTTTAAGATTGTGAGCATCTGCCAAAGACACAACTTTCGCACTAGTTTGCCAAGTCGACGGAATTGAGGCGTCACTGCCGTCGCGACGTAGGAGGAGGAAGTAGTCGTCGTCATCGTCGTCGCGTTTCTCCTCTGTGTCGAAGAAGATATGACTCCGCGCAAGCGATGTTCTCGAACAATCGTTAAACTTTTCCTATCTCCCTTAACTTTTCGCCATTGTAGCTCGCATCTTTTTAACAACTTTCAGCCTTCCAAAGAGCTCACTGTAAAATCTGATAATTTCTAACGCTATTTCACGTTTGTTTCAAAACTTTTGATTAATTTCACATCCGAATCTGCAACTAACTCTGACGTTGCAAATTGTAAATCTGGTTAAGAACACCCTTTTGGACTCGTTTATGTGATTAAACCCCCATTATAATCACCTTGAAGACACTTTTCATTCAATACAACGACAACTTCGCAGTTCAAATTAATCACAACTTAACTGCACCGTTGCAACAATTATAAAGACTAAAATTCTCTCCGTATTCACCGGACAAGAATGACGAAACGTTTGAAAAATAATATCTAAAAGTGGTCAACACGTCGCCATCTACCTGAAATTTTTGGTAATATTTAATAATATGTTATTAGTTAACACGTCAACGCAAGACATTTAACCCAGAGATAAATAATGGGGTCAGGGTCAGTGCTCAGATCCTTATCGAAATCATCGTGAGTGAATATACTACCAACTTTATAAGTTTTCCTAATGAAGGTTTAAAAATTGAACTCACGAAATAATAAGTCCCTATATTAAGTACATCCCTAACTAAATAATATAGAAAATGAAGTTCCGGAGAGCGGAAAGGGAAGAATAATACTGACTATCCCAAATTTCGAATTACTATCTAATAAATGTATATTTTGTTTTATATGTAGACAGTTCATTTAAGTATCATAAAAATATTATTAAAAGCGAATGACTCTAGGGTGCGAAACGTTGACCATGAACACAGCGAAAATGAATTACTATAGAAGCATTTATTGGATGGTGTAATAGGCGGATGACTAAAATATCGTGGTGAAATAAAATTGGGAAAGGTAAGAAAGCACAGAAAAGTTCAGGAAGATAATAGGGTTTAAGCGATGGCACACCCTCTGAGAGAAATAAAGTTAGTTATTACAGATTAGGGGTAAATAAGACAGGTTAAAGAGTAGGTTGCACTACGTTTTGCTAATAATTAGGGATTATGGGATGTTCAAGTTTTACTTTCTGATTTAGATGATGACTTCAACTATTTTAAAAGCTTTTATTTAACTTGCAATGTATGTTTGTTCGGGTGGAATCTCGCTACGTCGCTACTCAATTTTGAAGCAGATATCTTTAACCGATTGAGTTGAAATTTTGTATATACGTTTAGATTGGATGACAGTACACGATAAGCTGTGTGACGTCATCCTAAATCCAATATGGCGGACCATTCAAGATGGCGGAATAGTTATTTTTAATGCATTTCTACAATATGGGTATCAAATGAAAGGGCTTGCCGAGAATAATTAGAAAAACATTCTGACATCACTGTTAATACAATATGGCGGACTTTTAGAGTTTTTTATGCTTTTATAGTATGGGTATTAAATGAAAAGGTTCGCTGAGAATAAAAAGGCAGGTTAAAAAAAAGATGGTGATTATAAGCTCCGTTGCTCTAATCCACCTGAAATTTGATGTAGAGACCTCGATTGTTCATGAGGTAGAATTTTTTGAGCCTGTTACATCGGTTGATTAACTTTGACTTGTGCGATTTGGCGAGATTGGCGTCATCAGCATTGGTCTGTAACCTGTCTAGTAGTACGGGATCCGGCTGCGAAATTAGTGCATTAATAATGTAGATTGATAAGATTTAATTTTTAAGTATTTTCACAGCTAGGAGAAGTCAATTTTCATCAGGTGCCAATTAGAAAATGCCCGCCAGTATTATTAATTAAATTATTATTAATTTACTTTAAGGAAGGCATTTCGTTTACATCATATGGAAATAAAACCTACACCACTTCACAATAGTGTATTCAAGGGATCTGAAAAGTTATAGTTGCTGCTGATCGCTTAGCCGCAACCTCCAAGCAGCCAGGTGTACACAGGTATATTTTTGTTCAATCTTTTCGTTTATACTGTACACTCATTTTATTTATACCAAATTAAAGCTAATTTTTTTTTCTTTTCAACTATATAAAGTTGCCTTTTCAAAAAAGCCCGCAAATCTCAGTTTCCTACCCTAAAAGATGCTAGGTATTAGAAATAAAGTAACAGAGAGCGAGCGTACGACGCTACTTGTTAGACAAGGATGCGAAATGCCAGCTGGATGTGTTTTTTTGAGCTATTGCGCATGCTCCGATAAATAGGGTTCTCAACCGACGATCTAAATCATAATACAATTGACTGAACTCAAATGCTCCAAAATTGCAACGGATTAAGCATCGATATTAAACAAAATAATATTTAATTAATATACAATATTAAATATTCAATCAATGATAATAATAAAATACTTAAATATATATTTTGCAAGAAATTAAACTTTTAAAAAGTTATTACTGAAAGTAGATAACAAAACTATTATTTGGTAGGAAAAAATTGAATTCATTTTCTAAAGAGAATTAAAAAAATATATGTATCAAAGTAATACTATAATTTATAATATTATATTATAAATATAAATATAAATTATATTATTTATATTATTTATAATATAAATATATATATTATAAATATAATATTTAAAATATTTAAATAATTATTTTCATGGTGTTAAGGATAATAATCGAAGGATAATAATCTTATCATAATAAGAACAAAAAAAATATTTTATTATACAAACTAGAGTGCTCAATATAAAAAAAGAATAATTACAAAATTATAAAATTGTGTTCCGTATAACTAGTCAAAGTCGGATTCGAGGCTACTCTCACTGTCATCGCTGCTATCAATCTCATCACTGAATATATCCGACTCTTCTTCGTACGAAGTTGACTTGTCTTGAGTATATATCTTATTATTATCATTGATTGAATATTTAATATTGTATATTAATTAAATATTATTTTGTTTAATATCGATGCTTAATCCGTTGCAATTTTGGAGCATTTGAGTTCAGTCAATTGTATTATGATTTAGATCGTCGGTTGAGAACCCTATTTATCGGAGCATGCGCAATAGCTCAAAAAAACACATCCAGCTGGCATTTCGCATCCTTGTCTAACAAGTAGCGTCGTACGCTCGCTCTCTGTTACTTTATTTCTAATACCTAGCATCTTTTAGGGTAGGAAACTGAGATTTGCGGGCTTTTTTGAAAAGGCAACTTTATATAGTTGAAAAGAAAAAAAAATTAGCTTTAATTTGGTATAAATAAAATGAGTGTACAGTATAAACGAAAAGATTGAACAAAAATATACCTGTGTACACCTGGCTGCTTGGAGGTTGCGGCTAAGCGATCAGCAGCAACTATAACTTTTCAGATCCCTTGAATACACTATTGTGAAGTGGTGTAGGTTTTATTTCCATATGATGTAAACGAAATGCCTTCCTTAAAGTAAATTAATAATAATTTAATTAATAATACTGGCGGGCATTTTCTAATTGGCACCTGATGAAAATTGACTTCTCCTAGCTGTGAAAATACTCAAAAATTAAATCTTATCAATCTACATTATTAATGCACTAATTTCGCAGCCGGATCTTAGACTATAGGAGAAGAACAACTCCAAAATTAAACAATGATGCGTTGAATGAGATGCATAGACTCAGAAACCTAGCCAGCGATAACTAAAAAGTAAAAAATAAATTAAAAGCAAAAAACCTTTTTTAAAAAAAGCTTTTATTTAAATGCTCCAAAAAGAAGAAAATAAAATTTTCCTTTAAAATTTTAACTATCAACTTATAACCTCATTATACACAAATTATATGATCATAAAAGCTTGTCGCGCGATTTACTTGTGTAAATAAACTAGTACCTATTTAATTGAGTAACTTAATCTGCTAAGTTTAATTTTTTTTTAATTTTAGCAAACCTCGCGACAAGCTTTTATGATCATATAAATTATGTATAATGAGGTTATAAGTTGATAGTTAAAATTTTAAAGGAAAATTTTATTTTTTTCTTTTAAGAGAATTAAAATAAAAGCTTTTTTTGCTTTTAATTTATTTATTTTTAAAATATTATAAATTACCTTACGACTTGAAAATAAACACCTTTGAAGGTTCCTAAAAACACTTTTCAATTTTAAATAGTTAATTTATGCTTGGTTAATATTTAAATTTCGTATTTTCTTTATAAATGCATTACAAATAATTTAAAAAAATTCTAAAATTACAAAAGGAAAGTAGTGCACATCAAAACTTTCTTTTTAAGTACCCTAAAATATTTCAACACAAATAACTTTTTATTTCCACCTTACTCATAAAAAGTGAGATCATATAGGTATTTTTTGTACAAATTTATTTATTTTCTTTGTTATATTTAAATATAACATTTGAGTCGAAAGCAGGCAATATTATAAAGTGTAATGTACAGTTCATCAAACAGCTGACCAGGTATCAACAAGAACGAGCCAAAAGATAATATAAATTAAATTAAGAAGAATATAAGTCGCCATTTACCACAAATATTGCAATGACACATTTTTTGGTTGATATTCCCATGACCTCTGCAAGCCAGAAATAATAGTCACGTTGTAAACAGCAAAACAGTACGATTTTAAGCAAATTTTAAGCAAAAATTTTTTAAATTTGATTGCTGTTATTTGGAATATTTGTGTAAAATTGTATTTTATTTTATGTTTATTTAAAATGCAACCCATGTGTAAAGCCATCACGAGCTCTTTATTTGTGAATGCCCCATGGAAAAACTTGTAGGCTAATATTATTTTACGTTGCTCATTTAAAATTTAATTGTGCTAATGACCTGATGGAAACCATCAAATTCAAAACTATTACGAAATAATTTCAACAAAAAAGACTCATTTTCTTAACGTCTTCAGCACAGTTTTTCTACCCCCACAATGCATCCATATTTTGTTCTTAATGCGTTGGAGGACGGTATGTTACATTCCATTAGCTACATTCCGTGCTGTTTTTTTCTGGTGGTTTTAATTTGCACTAAGTTTCCCGTTCTGTGGTCAGAGTAATTTTCTTAAATATTTACGAAAGTTTGCAGTGGAAGATGGTGTTTAAGCGGTAGAAACAAACGGCAATAGCTGGCAATGGTTTCCTTAATTACTGCAACAGCCCCCTTGTCGAGTGATAAATGGAACCGTGTATTTAGAGGGAGAGCAGGTTTCGCAGTTAGAACAGGAATTTGAAGTCGTTCGTCTTAATTACGACGAATATTTAGCTCCATTTGGAAAGTCACAAAATCAACTCGAACACTTCTTGTTGCTTACGTTCACCAAGTTAAATCTGAACAAATGGGTGTAATTGTTCATCTGCTTGAAAATAGGTTAAAACTTGAAGAAGTGTTCACCACCAAGAATTGGAACATACTAATAAGTCGAGAGTCAATTTTATTGTTGGGAAATTCCAGAAAACTCTCGTACAACTTTTCGACGTGTGAGTTATTACTCTACAGCAATGAATGCAAGTAAAAGGCGCCGACCTTATCGATACTGATACAATCGCTATTGATTCCATCACTCACAAACGCACACATATTTGTATAAAGCTAAAAATTTTCTAAAACTCACCCATTTTTCTCTATGTCTTTTTTAGAGACGCAGACTGCTGTGAATGCATCTTCGAGTAAGCATAATTCTTTCTTCTTACAATTAAGTGGACGGCATAAGTCACCTGAAAAATAAAGAAAATTATATTAAAATTCCAACTTATGAGAATTAAGGGATAATAAATAAATTAATTGATCATTATCTTTTAATAATTCAGGTTTCTTAAAATAGTCCGTTATATAAACAATCCTTTATCCACAAATTCCATTCATCAAGTTTTACCCCTTCATTTACCTACAAATAGTTGTATATTTGAGTTAATTAAAATGTTTTACCACACGGTACGTAGATATTTATATTTTGGTGTATATAGGGAAAAATAATGATAAAAACCCTTTTTGCTGCATTCAGCAACCTCATTTCAACATTCCCTTGATACCGAAAAGATACCGCGAACACATCATTCCATTCCGCCCCCGTCCAATTACATTAGTTGTGGAATTAAATCCTTTCGTCTTTCATCCCACGCTTCGAATTGCTCTCATATCAAACTATTTTAGTAATAAGGCATTTTGAATGCATACGATAAAGCAAACAATGAGGAACACAGGATTTCCTTTTATTTATATCTACCTATGAAAGATTAAAGGATGATATAGAACCCCATGCATCAAATAGCTTCTCTAATATCTATGTACACAATAGGAATTTAGACAATATGGTGATTTTGCATTCTCGGTGCTTCTAAGATACCGTTACATGATGTATTATTAATTTATATCTGGTTTTGGGTTTTCCCCAAATTACACAAGAGAAGGGGTGTATTGTTGCTATACAATTCCGTTTGTAAATTTAGAAAGTTTTGTTTATTTATAAACGCTTTTCTTATTTCTAGGTTTTCTAGAAGACTTAATTTCTTACTTTTCTGTTAAATATGTGGTATGCCTGTGTTATCTACATCTATGTTATGATTAATATTTAAGGCATGTTTTGACAGCCCTATACAATTCTTTTTAGACACAATGTTAATATTAGCGTTCATTTAAACGTGTTTTAAAGCTCTACCACATTGTCCAATATAAAAGGCTTCGTATTGTTTACAAAAAAAAATTATATATGCCGCTATTATCAAGAATATCTGATTTTTGTTTATTATTTACGGGAGCTTGTCTAGAGATTTGTTGTTCGAAATAACTGCTTGGATACCATGTTTTTTCAATTTTGAATTAATTTTTTGACTTGTTAAGGGTACATATTGTAATGAATGAAAAATGTGTTCTGGTCTTTGGCTTTTTACATTGTATAAAATTTTTCGGGTTTTTTGTTTTAGTTTTCGTTTGATTAAGTGATCTACTAATTTAATGTGATATCCATAGTTTTGTGCGATCTGTTTAATAGTATTAACTTCTAAAATGAAATTGTTATGACTGAGGGGGATAATGATCAACCTATGTATAGGTAGCACTGTGGAAAAAGGCTTTTCTAGTATTGTTAGACTGATTCGAACTAAAGGTTGATAATTACATTTGTGAAAATTAACCAAGTGTTTGTTTTTTACCATTTATTTAATATGCATTTTCACAATGAATGCACCGTACAAAACTTAAACTGTATTAGACTTCAGAAAGCCTTGTGGTTTCGATAAATTGCTGATCAAAAATTTAGTCTTCTTTATCTAACATGCACTTTTTTGATTAAAAGGTCTAAACCTAAACTTTTTATTCTTTATGTTTGTTTTATAATGCACTGTTTGTGTATTTTCATGTACTGTTTGAGAATTAACCCTTCTTAAAAGATTATAAGTTAACAATAACCCAAGATTTTATTTCAATGTTTCTAATGGTGGTATTTGCCACATGTAGGACTCCAGACTCGTAATTTTCAAAAATAATTGTCTTGATTTTATCCTGATTCAAAGCAAGGCGTATTCAAGTATAAATCAAGGGAGTATCAGGAGAACCATCAGGTTGTACATTTATGAGATCATCTAATTTTGTGATCTTTATGTAGTCTTATAAATATCTATTTAAATACAATCCACAGACACTTCCTATTACATTTTTTTTAACTTTTAAGCCTCATTAATTAAATAAAATGCGCACAAGGATAATGAAATACGTCTTAAAAAACTAAAAACAGAAAAAACTAACAATACCTTCAACAAAAACTTGACAACTTGTTGTTTTTGGTAAAAAATATATTCCTGAAGCCTTCTTGTGTTTTTGAATAAATATAAGTCGGTATTTTAAAATGTATTTTAAACTTCTAAGGATTGCAAATTGTAATAAACTCGTTGAATGAACTGAAAAAGTGTAAGCGAAACGTCCGCATATCAAATTATATGATAAAATAAATTTGCTGTAGTATTACATTCGAAGAATCACCATATTCGTATTTAAAAATGTCCAATTTTACGTATTCTTTTCAAAATATTAGCACATGTGCACCAATACAGTAAGTAACTATGGAGTAGTTCTGTATCTGGATGCATGCATTTAATCATGAAATTGCATACTCGACGCTACAAAACATTTGCGATTTTGCTGCCAGGCTCTTGATGGAAAGTAGTCTTCAATAGGAGCATTCTTTAAAACGCACATACAATACCAAATATACATAATATGTATAACGCCAACGCATTGTATATAGGTACTCTGAATTTTCTAAAGTCGAGCAACAAAATCGATGCTCCCATTTCTTCCATGATACTGCAGCTAACGTTTTATTATTTACTACAGAGACATGTTTGATATCGACTTATTACACTTCAATATTTTTTTTGTCGAACTTGCCCTTAAGAAAATCCTGGCAATTGGCAAGTTGACTATTTTGCTGTTTTTTGTTTTTTTATTTAAATTGAAGCCTTTTTATCTCACAAATAGCCTGGTTTAAACAGTTTTTTAATAGTTTAAAAATAAAAAAGATATGGCCGTTTAAGTGTCACAATTAGACAGAGAGGGAAATACTGAATTGTGACGTCACAGTTTTGTACCGTCACAAAAATTACCCGCAAGAAAGAGATTGGACTGTAACTTTTTTATTTTTTTACCAATTTGAAAATTAATTCCATTCAGAATTATGTTACCGTATTACGTACATTAAATATTATTTAAATAAATGTATAATATTTACCTAGTATTAGTCAACTACCCTGTTATTTAAAATGTTCTGGTAACATATAATTTGGATTAAATGTTTTCAGGACGAGATTTTCCGCTCGTATTAACCGTTCTGCTTAAGTTGTTTTTGTGCCACGATTAAGTGCGAGTACTATATTTCATTCACGTGTTTCGAGCTTTCTGTTGAAGAAAAATAATTACCCACGTTTGTGACTAAGCTTCAATAAAATTTTAATTAAAATTCGTTTGCCTGAACAATATCACTTTCGCAAGCTGTTGAATTTATTCAAATTGTACGAAATATGCAATAAAAGATTTCTTTTATAAGAATTGCCTTTCTATAGAAGTTAACTTTCCCGACCTTTCAAAATACAACTCAATTAATTTTGGAGAATTAACGAAAGGTTAAAAATATTCAAAAGACTTCATTTTGTGACTATAAACATCAGTACTTTCTGTTCCCTTTCAAATCATTCACGACGCCTACAAAAATGGTGTAGCTTTTCAAAGTTATGAATAAGTCGAAACGTGAAGGAAAACTTTTACCAAGGAAGAAAAATGGTGAACAGTTTTTTGGTGAATCTAAATGTAAAAAAAGGTCCTATCTGACATTTACGTATTAGATGTAGTAAAACCACTGCGATCTTTTTCTCGTTTGTGTTATTCTTCGTTTTATATGCTAAAATTTACTCAGCACACCTGTTTATCAAAACCCGAATTGTCATGTCGTGGTTCTGAAACAGAAAAGGCGTTTTATGTGTTCTTCTTTTTGTTGTGTATTCTTTTCAGCTTTTTAGTTTTAATACATATTGTTAGCATTGTTGAGGAATTAAAGTAAAAGCGAATTATTGAACCCGGAACGATTTTTAGGAAACCTTTCTATAATCTAGGGCACTAACGATAAGTTGGGAAGCCTAGCAAATTCTTACTTCTTAAAATACTGTTACAATTACAAATGAAGATTATTGCAAGAATTTGTTAGTAGAGGCATCAGCAAAATATGATAGTAATAAAAAAACTAAATTTCATTAAATTATATAGAATTATTTTGAAGCTGAATTCACACGTCTTATTGCTAGCCAATGTTTGCACTTTAGAAAACCTGCAAGTTTAACCATTTGCGAACAATAATTTAGGTAAAAGTCTGCCTCTACCCCTCTTTCCTCCTGCTTTTGCTTCTAATATGTCAATAACTAGCTCTTCACAATTAAATGATTAAACAACAAAATAATATTAAAAAATTATGCCAACTTGAGAAGGAAATTAATTCTCCTAAAATCCTAAATTAAGTTAATCATAAAAACGTTTATGGTTCAAAATTAGTGATGATGGTACTTACTTGATGGGTCATGGATCCACTTCCTTTTTGTTCCCACTTTAGCTATTTTTGTTTCGTCCTGCAACAAAAACAAAAAGTTTAATATCAATAAGGGTGAAATAAATTCAATTATATATTTTTTGTTTGTTACATAATACGTTTAATTACAATTATGAGAGGGAAACTTAACAGTTGGCTATTAAATTATTAATTTATATTTCCTGATCGATTTATGGTGTTAATTAAAGGGCACGCCAAGTCAAGTTTCTCTTTAGATGGTATCAGATATTTATGGGTTTCTTGTTTACTTATTTATTAATGTGGAATTATGCTTCAGGCAACTTTTTTAGATATAAAATTGTCTACTTCAAGGGGATGCCCTCGCCCAAGATTTCAAAAAAAAACAAGAATCTTGATCTTGACGAGTAGCACTTGTTGATTTTGCTTGTTTTCTTTGATCTTTTCTCGATCTTCACTGCAGCACTCTTGAATTTATTTCTTAAAAAACGAGTCTCGGGAAATTCTATTGGATTTTGTACTGAAATCGGTTGATAAGTGTAGGGGATCACAAACCCTTCCTGTAATTGTAATAAATAATAATTTGACCATTTTAATAAAATCTCCCTATGTCCGAATTTAATAAATATCCAGAAGATATATTGGGGTAACAAAAGGGTTTGTTCTGGGACCGTCGATTGCGGAATACCGTTTAAATCTGTTCTAGCAGTCACGATTTATCGTTTTCCTCTGTTTGGCACAAAAGCCGATATGTTGGAGATATACGCCATTCGTCTTTGTCGTTTGTTTTTTTTTACTGGTCTTTTCGACGCGCACGAAGTCCCTGAAAAACTACCCTGAATCGATATCAGGCGGAGAGCATTTTCTTGGTCGACTAAAAAAGAATATACCAGCCCAATATTGGAAACGATTCCGACATTTATTTCTTTCAGTCTGATACAGCCCTTGGCAACTGGTACCTACAAATTTATTCGTTGAATATCTTGAAATATATGCAGTGCATTCGTCCCATCAATTGTCTCCAATAATAAATAGGAAAGAAGTCCTGGCGATGATAACACGAAATCAACGATAACATTTCTGATCTCACCAATTAAATTAACTCAGTTAAGGTTGTCAATACTGATCTTATAATTTTTGTATGCATATATTGGATTTTTCATAAACTATATGTTGTTTGAACCTAATGTGAGTAGAGTGTCTAGTTTGTCCCACATATTCGTTAATAAAATCGTGGGTTCGTGAGCTAATTGTAGTGTTAAACAATACCACGATTTAAATTCACGTTTTTAAAAAGTTTACGTCTGCTGGCTTTTTAGAAACAGTTATATTTTGAAGTTCTATGAAGACTTTGTTAAAAGAGGAACATTTATATTTTTTAACGTTTATTTTACGACATTTAGTTAGCAGCTAGTCTGTACGATGACTTTCGCTTTCTCTTCTACCCTTCAAAATTGCTTTCTAAAATCGTTTTAAAACTTTTTAAGTATGTTCAACATCAACAATAGGATTTTACCTCTCTGGTACTAGACTTATGACAAAAGTAAAGCAAACGACTACTTATTAATAAAAGTGGACTTAAAATATATAATATATAATTTCATTGTAGAAATAAAAATTAGAATAGAATAGTAAGAATCTTTGTTTAACGTAAAGAATAAATAAAAGGTTACTCAAAAAAATAAGGTGAAAAAATTAATTTTAAGTTTAGAGAGTGAATAAGAAACGTTAAAGAGAGATTGGGGGCTTCGTAATACTTACTCAAAAAATGAATTGAACTTTGTAGGTCAAAAAAATGTAGGAAAGGAAAAGGAAGGTCCTAATATTTTCCAAAAAAATGAACTTGGAGGGTGAAAGAAGAAATTAAGGTCATCGTGTGGGATGTCAAATGAAAGCTCCTTACAGCACGAATTGAAAAAGGCAGGTATGCATATTAGTATTAATACTTTCTCGAAGTTTAAGAAAGCTTCAATTTTCCCTTTATCTTCAAGAATATTACCCATAAAAGTTTGTCAAATATCCATACATTTTATAAATAAGGTATTATGGATTATGGAAGGCCAGAAACTAAATTTTACTTTGGAACATGAAAAGGTAATTAATGACACGTTAATTAGTAGGGGGTACACAAATAGGTACAATAGATTACCTACTGATTACGAATAGTTAAGGGTGGTTTAGGATATTCTAGTATTCGAAGAAAGTAAGGGTTGATAATAAATAAAATAAAATCGAAATTACGTTGTATAATTTGGGTAATTAGTTTTGCAATCAATGTCCCTTTTATTACTAATACCTTTTCCAAACGTAATTAGTTTACACATGGGCTAACTATGTACATTGTACATATATATGATAAAGCAAATTAAAACAAAAAGTAGATGTATCTTTACAAGCCCATTTAAATGTATAATTTCAATTTTGTTTGTACAAAGACTAAATTAAATATGTGTGTATTTGAATTTCATTACGTGCAAACGTTTAATTTTCGTGATCAATACGGAAAAGCGAATGAAGTATTTTTATTCGTTCAATTAGTCGAAATGGATTTCGTTGAAGCGCAGGCTGGTAGTATCAAAATCAGAAAATGCAGCAAATATTGGCCCTAAGCCCATTTAATGTACGGTGCCGATTTGGCTTTTATACATATACCTATAATAATAGATATACGCATTTTCACCATGCATTCTAGTTAACGAGTGGTTTTTGTTATTAGGTTTATAGCACGATGATTTGCCCCGTTCGGGTCGTATTGTTATGTATTTTTCAAACGAATTTAACGGTTCAATATGTTTTTAATTTGCATATCAACATGAACTCCGCCGTCCATTCCGATTCCGATATCGGAACAGAAACAAAACGTTAATGAAAATTCCTGATGGTCGTGCATGCAGTACACATAAATTATTTATTTATTTCGTTTGTAATTAATTAAGTAATTCTGATGCGAGTACATTTAAAGATTCACTGCAATGTTAAACTCATTTTTATTAAATACTTAATTGCAGAACAGTCGAAACGTTAACAAGTCGGCAATTTACACTGCAACTGTTTAAACTAATTGGTTTTTAATTGATTTAACAAAAAATTTGGTCAAATGCTTATGGAACTCGTACTGCATGGTATTTAAGTATTTATAGCCAGCGTACCTAAATGATTAAATCAATACAAACTACTGTTCTGATGGCTGTCCTGTACGTCTCGTTGGGTAAACGCCGCGGGTTATAATCAGTGTCTGAGGAACAAAACGGGATAGTTCTACTTATGTGCCAGAGATAAGGTCCTAATCTAAGAAAGTATCATAGACCTGACAAATTGCAGTTATTGAAGTTAACGTTTAGGTAAAAATCAATCATTCCTAATCGCTTAAAATAGCCATTAAACATATCTTGAGTTAGTCGAGGCCCTTGCTGCCCCTCTGTCCTACTTTTTTTCTCCCGTATCTTCCCAGGGATGATCGTTCATCAATGCTGTTGCAGTAACGTGTTGTTTTGGCGTCTATTAATCATTTTCCGGTCGTCTTTCATAAAGTTTGGCTGCTATGTTTTCATTCGGAGTTTAATGGCCACATCTTTCATGCACTAGTCGATCGTTCATCAATATTCGATCGGTCCATCAAGTTCAAATTTGTTAAAATTCGGCGCTCGTGTCCTTTCGCATCAGTCAGTGGGAAAAAGGGCAGGTTATAATTA
Source organism: Agrilus mali (assembly GCA_029378335.1). NCBI lineage: Eukaryota > Metazoa > Arthropoda > Insecta > Coleoptera > Buprestidae > Agrilus > Agrilus mali. The sequence continues at coordinate 6,566,246 of CM055663.1, read as the reverse complement.
ATGAATCTTAGAACTAATTAAACTAAACGATCATTTTATATCGTAACAAAAAGCCACGTTCAGGCAGACGAGCGAAATTGCTCGAGTATTAATTAATGCAGCGGAAGGTTTCGAATGGAAAGTAACCTGTTTTTTAAATTGAATTTTTAATTTTATCGTCCTTTTCGGGTTCTTTTTAAGACATAAAAATTGATATATGGATTTTGTACCTAATACAAAGAGTGCAAAATTTTGCTAAGTAGTGAAAAATTAACTGATAGGTAACGAAAATGGTCATTTACTTAGGGAAGTCTGCATCATCATCGTATATTTGTCGAACCAATTTCAATTTAATACATAAATCAGTAGGGTATTTGAATTTTGCCTCCCTTCTTTAGGTATATAAATATGAATCTCTCCAACTTCTATGAGATATAAGAAAAATTTTAGCCCCAAATTTGCCGCCCCTAAACTATGACAAATGACTGCTCTATTATAATCTTCCAGAGTTATTCTGTACTAACTGTTCTCATCTCAAGTATTTATTATGAGTTTAAAAGAGACAAGAAAGTGGTCACCACCTTCAGTCACATTGTTTTTGATTTTCACACAAACACACATGACCAGTATTATGTGTATTCGAAAGGAAATGTAAAAATTTAGGCCTAAAAACCTACTTGCTGCTTTTCTGATTTAAAATGAAATTACTCTTATCTTTCAATTAAATCCCCATGAAGAAGGTAACTTTGTTACCAAAAAGTACTTTGGATATTCAGTTTCGTTTTTCGGCATTGGAGTTTCAACAAGAAAGATTAAAACTTTAATCAAAACTGGGCCTTGGTTGAGGATTGATTATCCACTGCTGTACAAAGGATGAATTGGAGACGGTTTACAAATTTCGAACCTCCATTTAGATTGGTAATTCTCCATTAAGTTAACCGAGTAGTATAATAAAGTAATTTCGACATCCCACTACACGTATCTAAATGTATTGCTCAACTGAGGCTGGCATCAACTAGGAACTTTAGACTAATTATCAATGGCACACGCATTAGCCTTTCAACTACAGAACCCTGTTACTATTGTGCTGAAAAAAATGTTGAAGGAATCTGACATATTTTGACCAATTGCCAGGCCTTAAATAATCTAAAAGTCACCAGCTTCTCTAACAATTGCACCAATTTTTATTTACCATGGAACGCCGCTCTGGATTTACTCACATCTCATACTTTTAAAGGTCTCAATGATATATTCAACTTTTTCCACAACTTGGCAAAAATACACACGGATTAATTCGAATCCCTTACATTTGTTTAGTAATTCACACCTCAAAGTATTGTCATGTTTTTCGAGTATACAGACTTTAAAACCAAACAGTGTTTTACATTAAAAATTTTGGTTTAATTTTTTTTTTTTAATTTTATTCGTGACGTCAATCAACTGTACGTAATTGTCTATTAAATTATTTATGTAAATATTGACAAACTTGCGTCTTATGTCTTGTATGAATATACTATTTTATGTAATTTGTAATGGCCAAAGGCTTCATACAAATAAATACTTTACTTACTTACTTACTAATATAGTAATTTAATAATAGCCTAGAATTAAAAAGTATCCTAATTGGATTTAAGCCTCTATCCCTATCAATCTAATGATTTTTCAGAATTATCCTTCTTCTTATCATAATCTTTCTGTCTCTGTTTAACCACAAACCACCTACTTATTTACTACACAATTCCTGAAGGAGAATAAAAGTTTCTTAAGGTATAACTTATTCACATTTTCTTCCAGAATGTAGGTCAATGAGCCAGCCCACCCCCCGTTTTATTACACCACTTCAATTTGTTATTTTTGCTTAAATGGGATATCAAGAGCACTTGTAAATATCATCCAGTGGCTTACGTATTCTCTTCCAACTTTATTTGTCTTTTATACATAAATACCTTATTACTTTCTTTGAAGTTATTTAGCAAGTACCTACGTATATCTGAAAAGGATTGTGAGCTACATCAAATCTTCGAAAACAAGGGCAGTAAATATCGTATCGATTTTTCTACCGCTGCTTTCAAATAAACTGGCAAGTGATTGGATTCATCGTTTGTGTGGTGCCTGAAGGAGATCGGAAAAGGAAACAGACTACCGCAGCTTCATGATGTACGATACAACGACGACCGGAAAAAACATTTTCCAAACCGTTTACAACAAATAATAAAAAAAAAACGGTAAAAACATGAAGCACAAGTTTCAACAGAGATACGTAAGTAGAAACTTGTAACGTTCAAGAATTTGTAAGACGATCGGTTTATATGGTAGGTAACGTTTTCTAAAGCACACGACATTTAAGAAATTGAATTCAATTCACATCCAGAAAATATAAAATTTAACGTTCAACATCCAAGCAAAAATAAAAACAACGTCAACGTTAAACATCCTTAGAAAATAGATAATAATTTATCTCCAAGGAAATGTCATCCTTGGAGATGTAACGTCAGAGGAACACGCTCAGTTATTTTCGTACGATAATAAAGTTTTATAAAATATTTAATTTAGTTGAAGATGACGCACATTCTAACATATCCGAATGGAAATGATCTTGGATGAAATTAAGGTATATTATAACTGAAGTAACAGAGAAGTTGTAGCTGTAATGAAAACATATTTTTAACTGTAGACATTTTTTTAAATTAAACGAACAGAGTCCTTTCACAATATACTGAAACAATTATTTACACCTAACTAATGAATAAAAGGAAACACACTTGGTAGTTTCACAATATTTATTAAACTTGACGACAGTCGTTTCGGCTGCTGTTATGCAATTATCAAAAGAAGATGGGTTTATCTGATGATACTAAAATGTATAAACTTAAAAAACTTTTGGGTGTTTCATTCCCATCAATATTGGTGGGCGGACTGTCCACCTCCGACCTACACTCTTGTGCAATGTCGGAGGCCTCCTTTAGGAATAGTGGGAATGGGGGGGGGGGTGATGGTTGGGGGAAAAAAGATGAGACGGACGAAATGAAGACAGAAGAGAGGTGAAGGACTATCTGTAGAATATTACTACCCCAGCATTTGCCTAAATGATCCAAGGAAACCACAGAAAAACTTGGACCAGAGAAGCCTACCACGGAATCGAACCGGTGACCTCCCGAATGCTAAGCAATGATCTATACCACTAGACCATGCCGCTCGGTAAAATGTACAAAGAAGGTTGTGCTTAAATACTTAATTAAATTATTTTCCTTACGAGGGGGGATTTACAAAAATTGGGCTTTGTTGATTTCCAAAATTTCTAGCAAATTTAGTAATTTACCTTTGTTATTATTGTGCAGCAGTTTAAAGTTGTCTAGAACTATTTATAGTATGGTTGTTTATTATGCAATGTTCAGCCAACCCAATACAGAGATTCTTTAGTAAAATAGATTTTTGGTGTTCAAGTTATCTAAATTGACAGGTTCTAACTGTCTGTCCAATGTAAATTGCTTGGAAATTTGGTAGATTCCACTCTTCTATTTTTTCTTTGTTATTAACTAACATTGCCCTTAAATTCAATTTATTTACCGAAATTTTATTTACGCTTAATTTTAATAATCTATTATTTATTTTATTTGTTAGATTTGGTATATAAATAACGAAATTATAGTGCTGTTTGTATTTTGTACTTGGTAAGGCGTAGAAGTGTTTTAAAATGCGCTTTTTACGTTTTTTATTTATCAAAGTGTCTATGATATCTATATTATACCCATTGTCATTTGCCAGTTTTTATAAATTGAACTTCTTTATTAAAATTGTTTTTATTTAGTGCTAAGATTATTAGTAACTTGTGTATAAAATAATGAATGGTCAAGTTTAATAAATATTGGGAAACTACTAAATGTGTTTTCTTTTATTTGTCTTTTTCAAAATGACAAGCAACCGCAGTGTTTCAATTATTTACACTTGTCTTAATTTTTTCTGAACACTGTGTGTATTAATTCAGTTTCTTATCAATCTAAAATACTTTTCTTGAGAACAATATAGGGTCAGGTTGGATAATTGTGAACGATTTTGCAAGTTTGACTTTTGAAGCTCGATGTATCTTAAATGAATATTAAATTGCTGTTATTACATATGCAAATTCGGATTTTTTTTTTCGCAAAAAAACTTAAGTTTACAATTACCCCTTCACTTGCTAACGCAGTCGAAGACTTAGGGGTATATGTGAACAATCGTCTTGTTTGTACTGGCTTTATAAAGGTTTTTAATGGAGCAAAAGTGAACAATTTGCTTTCAAATGTGAATTCCAATGAAAATTATAATTATAAAGCCGTGTTCACAATTGCCCCAAAAATTATATATTATATATAAATATTTTCACTGTTTAACATAAAATATTGCGACACTCTTCCTCTGCTGTTTAGCGCGCTAAAGCATCCAACCGTCAAAAGTCAACATCACAGTCTATAATTCCCATTAGTTGGAATAATCAAGAGTCCTATTTCATTGAAATAAAGAGCCTGTTTACAATTATCCCGCTTTTACAATTACCCCACCTGACCTACTTTTCATATTTTATTTTCAAATCCGCCCCCTTCGACAAACTCCATGCTACGCCCTTGTCTGAATGTTTTCTTAACATACACATTTTTCTTTTTATTATCGTTGAACTAAAAACGTTCTTGTTTAAATATTATTGCCTACTTCTATTATGAAAATGTGTTACTGCATTTTATTTGACTAAAGTTTCCTCGGGACATACTGTATAAGAAACTGATTGCACGGTTTGCAGTTTACTGGAAAACTTAAGCTTGAAAGGGCGAGAAATAGGGTGCATTTTTATATAACCTACGTATAGCTTTCTAAAGTGTTATTACAAAGGCCACACCTTATAAAGCTTTTAAAATCGGAGGAAAATGGAAAAACTTGTTTAGATTACCTACGGCTTTCAAAACGGCATGTAATTCTGCCTGCAACCGACGTAACATTTAACACACGATCTAAACGAGTATAAATTACCGGCACTAATTTCGTTTTCCCTTTGTTTTTCAGAGCATTAGGGGTCGTGGGCGGTTTGCGACGACTGCCCTCACAGCGACTCGCCCTTCGATCGTCTCAATATACAGGGCGGTCCACAAGAAAGGGAGTGTGATCGTATTCAAATATTAAGAAAAGCGGTGACCAACTGGAGTCACCATCCATCATCAAAATATTCAACATTTTTTTTTTGTTGACCTCTAATTTCAAACTTTATTAGACAAATAGTTGACCTAAGCCGTTCTAGGAAGTATAATAGACGTGAATGAAGGTGGGGACGTGCCTGGAACACGATTCCTTATATTTGCCCATCCCAATAGTGGCGTGACGGTAGTACTGGTCCCTGCGGTCGTATCAGGAAGGAGGTAGAGGCCGCAGAAACGTCGATAATGAACTCGTCGAAGCTTGAAGTGGTTATTACAAGATAAGAGGTTTAAACTTGCTTGCTTGTACCGACACGACGTACATATCCAGAAAGCTCGCAGAACTGCTTATCTGGCGGTCGAGACTGTTTCCGCTAATGGTGAACGCAAAGCTAAGCGCATCAGCCACAATACCAACACAAATCCACTCCAATTCCAGTCATTTCCTGTTCACGTTGATGCAATCTGTACCTGCCCTGATTTACTATCCACGTACTCCACCACAAAATACAATCAAACGCCTATTAGGGTTATACCCACCGACCGATCGCTACCTACCATAGAATTCATTCAGTTGAATAAAACGGCTCGAGCAAACTAATTTAATTCTATTTCCTAACAATTGCGTACGTAGACATTACAAAACGATTACCTGGTTGTGCTAATTTTATCTGAAGGCATATACGTGCTCGTTGGCTTCATTGTTCTAAACAGAATTTAGTTGCTTATAAAAATTCAATGAAAAATGAAAATGGCAAAATGTGGTAACCATTGTGAAACGATTTTTACAAAAACAACTAATAGAAAAGTTTCTGGAAACTGAAATTGAAATAACTATCTTGTTTTCGAAAATAAAAACTTGACGTTTACTAAATAAATCTTCTTTGAAATCTCCCTTTCTTTCATTAATACAATTTAAGAGCAAATTTGATTAAACTGCCTAATTTTCATTAATTAAGATTTATATTAGGAAACATTCAAACAATTTCCACGTGGAAGATAGCATCAATTTGAAATATATTGGAACAATTTATTATCTAATTCTCTAAAGGAAAATTTTGGCGTTAACTTTGTTAAGTGTGCCTTAAAAGCTTCCTTATATTTATTAATTGGAATTTGATTTTACGTTACAATTAAACCGCTTCCACATTTACGTGGTCACAAGGTCGCATCATTCTGATAATATAATGTGAATCGTATACAAGAGAAAGTTGAAAGAATGATAACTACTATAGTAGAAAACACCCTTGAGTTTTCTGTTATTTATCAGGCTTTTAGAAATCAAAGTGGAAATAACTATCTTGTTTTCGAAAATAAAAACTTGACGTTTACTTAATTAAAAGTTCTTTGAAAGTCTTCTTCCTTTCATTAATACAATTTAAGAGCAAATTTTATTAAACAATTTCCACTTAATCATAAACTGCCTAATTTTCATTGATTAAGATTTGTATTAGGAATCATTTAAACTTTTGTCACGTGGAAGGTAGCATCATTTTGAAATATATTGAAATCATTATCTTATTCTCCAGGGGAAAATTTTGGCGTTAGCTTTGTTAAGCGTTCCTTAAAAGCTTCCTTATTTTCATTAACCAAAATTTGCTTTTACATACTAATTAAACTTCCTGACAAGGTCACATAATTCTGATAATATTAGAAAAATGGTAATTAGCAGAAAACAAACTGAACACTCTTGAGCTTTCTTTTACCCATTAAGTTTCCAAGCGTTTGAGAAAATGAAGCAATTATTATTTTATTTTCGAAAGAAAAGTCTTAGCATTAACTGTTCCTTCAAAGCTTCCTTATTTTCAATTAAAATTTGATTTGATGTAGCTATTACTAACGGTTGTACAACATTTTTTTTATCATGTGGTTTTATTTTCATGAAAACATGAGATAATTCCCAAAATGACACAATAGCAACTGGGTCTCTAACTAAGAATTCGATCTCAAGTTGCTAATGAACTTTTGATGTGTGGCTTGCACCCACATAGTTTTAACTAAAGATGTCATGCCTGTACCTAATAAATTTTGATTGAAGTCTGATATACTACATTATTGTTAATTAGACTACCACATATATACCTACATATATAAATAGGTATGTACATAGATAATTAAAGAATTACCAAAATCCTTCCTGACACAAGTACCTACTACAGATATAATTAATGCCAACAAAATATAATATGCATTATTAAATGAAAATTCCTGATTGGCAAAAGCCAGAGTTCCACGGACAGTAATTTACACCAGTTTGATCATAATATCGATTTGTGGCTAATTTGTAGAAATGGTCATACGCAAACGGTCATTTTGACCTTTGGCGGTAATCCACATTAGCTACTTAATTTTAACTAAAATTGTGACCACAGGAAATTTCTTCGTCCATATAGAAATTAATAATAAGCAAATAATTAATGTTGAAGATAAACTAAAAACGTTTTTCAATTTTGCGGAACCGAAAACTGAAATTACTTTGTATAAAACTAATTGTTTTCTCAATGTTATATAGTATACTAACTGTAAACAACATAACGATTATATTTAGGGTCCAGGATAAGTGAGTTTCCACTTCAAAGCACCTTGTTCGAAGTTGAAGACATAACAGGCCGAAAGGAATGAAGATAGAATTAAATTTTGGCCATTATTGCTCTCTTTATTAACTTTATACGTTGGAAACTTCGTTTGGTAGAATAATCTTTGGCTTATCTTTTGATTTACAGAGGAGAAACCCCAATCTACCAGGCAAACTTAAGTAACTAACCGAAAGAAACTTAAACTGAAACAACCCTCCAATATAATTTATCCAAAGACAGCCTTTAGTAGATTCATAAAACGAAATGTGAAAGTCCAAAAGTTTATTCTACATCTAGGTCTAGGAGGGAAATAAAATTCCTTTTTATCTGTCGGGTATTGAAATTGTTAATTAATAAGTAATATTTCTATTTCTGACGAAAGAAACATCAAAAATCCCTTTTGGGGATGATACTTTAATTTACCATAAACGTATTCCGCAATGGATTTTTGAAATGCATCCAACCCTCTTATTGAAGAGTTCCTTTTACGTAAATAAAAATGAATTTTCGTTCGAACCGTGGAACGTTTTGAAACTTCGTACATATTTGTTTTACCCCGGTAGTAAACGTTTCAAAATGCTTATCGTCCAAAACGCAATTTTAAAAAGTATCCTGAAATATACTTGAAAGGCGTAGACCCAAAATTAATCAAACGAACGTACAAATTCGTCGAAAGTAATCATGAAAAGAAGTTTGATCTGAAATTGAAATCAGACAGGACGATCTACTTATTGCTTCATCAACATTTGCCTTTTCTTACGATATTTAGCCCGATGAGATTCGACGGAATTCAATTAAATGGAAAAGATAAAGTCCTTTTTCTGGCCTCTGTTTACGTCAAGGGAAAGCTCTGTGGCTGCAGTTGCCTGTCTTCTGATTGGCGATAGAGACGTTACGGCACTGGACTTAAAGGAAAATCAATACGAAAAGAACTGGAACACAAACCTTTCAAATATTCGTACACTGGCCGACTTTCAATCACGAGCCTTGCACACAAATCCTAAAATTGGAATTGTTTCATAAATTCCAAGAGCATCCAACAAAAATTACATTTATGTACAAAAACTACCTTCTTTATATTTTCCAACATCACAACTGAAGAAATATAACTACTTACATAATTATAACGGCTTACATCCTTCTTTTTTAAAATCATACAAATATATCGTATGTACGCAGCACGTAGTAGATGGACACGCCCACTTATGTTGCAATTACTTAGTTCCACCTTATGTACTATTTAAGTAGCTAGACTGTATCATTCAATTCACAGTTAATTCCAATTTCTTGCTAGGTACTACGTACATATCAACTTTTTGTATTTTTCATCCCACAATTAAAAAACAGGTTGGTTAAAAATGTTATTAATTAAAACAAAAATCTCCTAGAAAATACCTCTTTTAATTCGTTTGTATTTTGATTTAGAATTTGTTTTCAGAAAATTGCCTCGCAATAGAAAATGCGTATACCTAACGAAGTACTTATAAATTTTATTGTGTTATTAATACTACAGAAAAGTATTCTGCTCTCATTTTCTTTTCTATAAATTTTCTTTACAATTTCATTGATTTCTAGCTATACAATAGGTACATTTATAGGTATGTAGAACGTTTTAGTATTAAATACGTATATAGGTACCTATACATACCTACAAATTACAAACTGTAAACAATTTGCAAAGGTTCGTACTGAAAACTCAATTATTCTTCGCTTTTTTTATATTCTCAGTTCGGTGGAAATCGGAAAACGTGTAGGTTGCATTCCAAGCAAAAATTTCTGGAGCACAACTTTTTAATTGCAATAGAAATCTTGTTCACTAAGGGAACCTTTGACATTAAAGCACGAGTGGGTATTCTTGTTATATACACATGTAAAAATATGAACATAGGCACCTACATTTTTACTAAATAATTTTTATGAGAAAATTTTAATTTGCAACCAGAATATTTTTGAATTATATCAAACTCTTCGAAATTTTTACGTATACCAATGTAAATATGCCCTCAATTTTAAAATAAAATTTGACGTGATTCAAAAAACTTATAACCGTCTAAAGAGTTCATTAAAATATTTAAAAAGATACAATATATATATATGGGTCTCATAGAAAGGTCCTTGGTGCGCAGATTTTAAGAGCATTTTATTCGAGGTAAGTAAAAAAACGTCGAAATTTGTCGTAAAGTTTTCAGGTTCAAGTTTTATTTCAGTAAATTAAATTAAAATCGGTTTTACTCTTTTATTATTTTATGTACCTATTACACTGACTGCAAATTATTTTGATAAGTAATTGTTGTTAGTTTAAAGTCCTAAAGAGTAGGTACTTAAAAAAAGAGGAACTTTTTTCTTAGTCCAATAAACGTCACAACATCTTATTAAATCCCTTCGAACCTTTTGATGTTTGAATGTAAAATAAATGACACTTTTAAAACGTTCTTCGTATTCGTTCTAATTTTGTATACAGTAAAGGCAAAACATTAACCAACCATAGAAACTGTCCATCTCATTATCGACATTTTTGGTTTGTTTCCAAAATAGTACAACTACTCTCAGAATATTTCAAACATTTAAAGAAATTACTTTCATTTATTGGACCTACTTTATTATTTATGTATATAAATTTTCCCATAGCACTTGTTTTCTTATGTAATGAAATCGATTGAGTGTATATTTGTTTAAAGTCTTGATTATTAAGACTTCCTAATAAAATTAGCTGCCCTATCGTATTAATAATTGACTTTGCTTCTTCGTGAAACTTTATGAATATCAAATCAAAATCTGATAGCAACATGTAGAAAATAAGACCATCGAGGGTAGTAGGTAGGTATGCAGACGAAAGTTTTAATTGAATCCAAACTGTGTACCTTTGTTCGCCGACAGTTGAGATATCAGTGAATTTATAGGGTTTATGTAATCTAATGTAACAACTTTTTTAACCATACACCACAACCTTAGTAACTACCTGTTGCACAATGGTTATCAAAATTTTTGAATTAACAAAGATTTTTGGTATAATACCAGCTTAAAAATTAAATCCGTCAAAAGAATCAAAGTGGTCAATTACTCGTAAAAAGCGCAAAAAAGGTTTATGAAAAATATACCCAAATTTTAATTGTAAAAGTATTTCTATCTGTTTTATCGAGATTAACAAGTGTGGTTCACATAAATTTATTGGTCCTCTTCAGTACATCATAAGATGTTTAAAATGAATTACTTACCTAGTTAAATTTACTATTTTCAAAATCCTTATAATTATTCAATTGTTTAATTTAATTATTTAAACATGTTTCATCCAGCGCCCTGCCAGAACTCCATTTCGTCAAATGAATTACCGACCAAGAGGAAAGTACTTCATGCAAATAAGTTGATTAATGTCGCCCTAACTGCTATTATAACGCCATCTGAAGCTCATCAAATACTAACTAAAACTATTTCATTCATTAAGTTCATCTATTTTGAATTGTTGCAATTTTTATATTTCATATCTTTTCCAACTAAGTAATTCATAGATTATAATATTTATTAAAAACACAATATAAGTATACAGACATGATGTAAATAACACTAATATGGTTTAAATTAACAAAGCGTTTACAACTCGGTTGGATGTTTAATGGCCGATGAAATTAATGACTGAAACGTTAAATATCAGGGTTATATTATTTGTATACATATACACAACAAATTTAATTATTGTTGTACTACATCGCCATCATGATACCTTCTACCGCACATATTATGTGGTCGTGTTTACTAAGCAATAAAAATATAATTAACGTGGGTGTCTGGCACAGCAACCAATTTACTATTGGGATATGTGCTACTGCTAATGTGGGTAACCAAAAAGCTCCATAAAGTTGGAACACACAAAATGTTAGATTTAAATAAATAATAACCACATAAAAATAAGGAAATACGATATTAATAATTAAAATGGTTTTACTGAATTAAGACAGGATTAAATGTTTTTGTAATTTTATAGAAAACTTCCTATAGTCAAGTCAAACAAATTTAGAAGAAGAACTGACAAACCTATCGATGAATTAGTCTTAGATTGAGCGTTTAATTGAAACTTAAGCGTACCCTGTAATAAATCCTGGCCGTAATTAAAAGAAAAGTCGAATTTCCCAGAACGAATCGTAAGAAAACTGACAAATAATGTAATAGAAAAACATTAATTGGTTATATGGTATGTTTTTTAGTCGAACAAAAAATCCTTAACATTATAAAAACATTGGTGAAGTAAACAACCACGTATGTTTTTTCCACATCGCCCAAGTAAATGGAAAGTAAATAAAAAACCTTTTAAGTCTTTTATTTATATTACAAAAATAACATTTTGTAAGGATAATAATACATACAAACGTATAATTTATGTGACGAAGAAAAGCCATTTAGATAGTCGGTACTAAAAAAGAATGCAGCATTCGGGGACCAAAGAATACCTGCATTAATATTGAGTGAATTCACAAAAAATGTTTTAGGTAGATTTCCAAAACTTTTTAGAGTATTAGAAGCTTCTAGCCGTTGAAACATATCCATAATTTTGATTAAAACATAAGAAATATAATGTCGAAAAATACACACTATGATATTGTTTCACCACATATTAGTGGCATCATCAGGTGATTGTTTCATTAAAAATTGGAAAAAGAATTAAAGACACTAATAATAGTTTTATTGCCTTTAGAAACAAGTAATTCGTTAGGTAAATATATCTTAAACAACAAATGTAAAACCCAGAAGAACTGTAATTCAGGTGTTTGTTTATTAAATTGTAGGGACTGTCCAAAAGTTTATATATTAGGACAGACGGGTAGGTCTTTTCAAACACGTATAAATGAACATTTTTTGAGCTTTACTAACATATGTCGAACATTTAATTAATAATGAACATAATTTTGATCCAAACTTCCAAATTTTCCATAGGAATACAAAATAAAGGCTATAAATTAAGTTTGCTTGAAACCATTGAAATTAATAGATACAATAAAAAAGGTAACATATAGAGGTGAATAATTTCCCACTTTTAAATATTAACTTTAAGTGATCTTAATGTTTAACCCCTACCCTTCGCTACTATAAGTAGGTATAAATACTAGTTAATCAGATGTAATTTGTCAAATCACCACCTGATGGTGTAACAATATTGTAGTGTGTATTTTTCAACATTTTATTTTTTCTTAAAAACAAATATCAAAAATTAAATTTTAAATGTATATTTTAAGGTTTAGTATGTTTATACATCAAACTGCTTTTAGGTACTTTTATTTTGCTTTTACTTTAAGATATTCTGAAAGTACAGTAGAACCTTGATAACTTAAACCTCGATAACGTAAAAACCTCTATAAATTCATAAAATTTTGTGTTCCCTTCCCCTCGGAGTCCAAAACCTCTTTTTACTTAATATTTGAACCCTCTATAACTTAAACGAATAATTTGGGCATCGCACCTTAGTAAACATTAAAATTGATGTAGAAAGTGTGAATTGTTTGAAACAAAAAAAAATTATAACCGACTTTTTTAAGTAGAATAAAATAAACTTGAATGAACGTACCTTTAACCCTAAAATAAAGTATGTATGTACATAATAACATTTCGAAGCTTCATTTACATTGAACCTAGCTCGTCCATCTCTATAATTCCTAAACAACGCTCATAAACGGGCCTCTGTAAGTAAAAATATAAACCAATAAAAACTCCTTAACTTAAACCCTTAGTAAGTAAAAACCTCAATAACTCAAATTTTTCAACGTTTTCCTTGGTCTTTATCTTATCGAGGTTCTACTGTATTTTTAAATTTTATGGGAAAATAACCAGGCCTAGCACCTCCACCAAATATAGTTCAATTTAGTATCTACATATTTATATGTAAATTTTTATTCACAACCTAATACACTTAAAACTGTTTCTAATAATTTATAATATCTACTCATAATTGTTACAATATATAAAACAAGAAGTAGCCCAAACCACTCCTATCAATATTATTTCCTTATTTTAGGAAGACAGACTTTCAAGCATGCAGCTTTTTTTATTATCAGCTCTTATTGTCAACAGACAGGCAAATTAAATCATTTTAATTGCCGTTTATGTATAAAAAGCTTTAACAAACACAAAGTTAATCGTGCAGGTCATAACCATTCTTACGAAACTATTACCTACCTCCTCTCTTGGTTCTTATTCCCTTTTTCCTCCTTTTTATTGTATTTTATCCTCCCTCTCCTTTCTCTACACCCGCTCTGGCCCCTTTTTAACCAAAACTAATTCACATTACACTCATTTCCTGTTCTAAATCTAGCTATTATTTCTATAGTTTTACTTTTTCTTAAATATCCCGGCTCGCAATCCCTCTCCCTCATCCCTTTCGCGTATTTCAATCCCCATATTTTTTTCAAGTCCTTACCTTTTACAAATTCATTACATCTTTTCCCTACCATTTCACTAACATTCAATCGCTTTCTTCTCGACTCATCCTTTTGTCCTTTATTTATTGCTATTTCCGTTATAAAAGTCGTTTATGAACGCTTATTTATTTACTTACAATTAGACAAGAGCTGTCGCAAGAATCAGAAGTTTATCGACCTTCTTGTAGTCTTGTCTTGAATCAAAAAATATGAAGACAAGATGCTCACATTAGGCACAATTCAATATCAAGATGAACAAGTCAAGGAGCTTATCCTTTCAAGACTTTTTCTCAAGATCTTTAATATATTTAGTCTCCTGAATCATGAACTTTTTAAAAAATTCTGAAGTTTTATCAATAGCTTGCGAAAAGAATTTACTTACGTGAATAAACTTTTATTTTTGAAGATTGAAGACAGGAAGATGGAATTATTGAAAGCAATTTGGCAAGGTTTTAACTTTATACTACCCAATGTATTAAGTAAATTAAATTAAATTAATTATAAATCACAACAGAAAGCAGAATTTTCAGTTCCAAAATTTTGTTGCAAACAATCTTATCATGATCCACATACTTGTATTTTAAAGAGCTGATGACTAACTTCCTTAAGAGGAGTTGAAACAAAACTCCAAATTTTAGATATTTATTTACTATAGATACTACTGTGCATTTAAATTTTAATGCCTTATCAGCTTATGTTACTATTTACATAAAATTTTGTGGAGACCTACTTAAATCCTACTATTCAATGTACCTATGTATGTGTGTCAGTTTCTATTTTAAATCACTTAAGGTGATCCTTTCACCCGACTGAGACAATTCCCTTTACCTGCTCCTTCGATGACTATATACTTGCGTATATAGACTGTATGTACTCCTTTGTTTATGTACCTGAGTTCTTTCTGTGTAAATATCTCGGTTTTGGTGTTTTGTTTCTTTTCCAATAGATAGGTAGGTACAACGTACAACTACAACAACATTGTCGCGCTGGCTCTGGTTGACTCTCTGGACGCTAACCAACTTAACTTCTCTCTTCTTTTACTTCACTTCGTATATTATGGTATATATAATATGTAGGTACCTGTGCGCCTGAGGGCTTGAAACAAGTTTTTTCGGCGATCAAGCTCCAAGTTCGGAATGCTCTTCCAGTTGTAAAATTAAAACATAAACGTGTCATGTATTTATAACATATAGACCGTCAGGGTTAAGGTCGAATACAATAATAATATCCACAAGATTACGTGGGTTGTTATAAAATGGAAATGTCGCTATTTACACTACTTGTCCTCCAAACTACGTTCGTCATTTGTTATGATCTTTAATAGAATCCACACATTATTCCCACGTACATTTCTATTTTCGATATCTTAACAATTACAATCGAAGCTAACTACGGGTAAAATTTAAGTCATTAAATATTACTTTGTTCCTGTGATTTCCTGCTGGTGATATCAGGATAATTCTGCATTCTCAGGATATTCAGAGCACTTCACCTTCACTTTCTGTCATGGTTAAGAGACAACAGTTGAAATAAAGCAAAGTCTATGTTTTTTTTATTGTTTCAATTATTAATCACGGTAGTAAAAAATACATAAAAGGTGAAAAACAGAAAACACTTTCCATTTACCTATTTCAGAGTATTTGTATTTTTTCAGGAACTATAAACAAGAAATTGTCACTGGATTTTTTTTGAAGAGGTGAAGGACTGTTAGCGCCCTACAACAAAAGGAAATAAAAGATTGTCCCATTCAGAGAGAAATGAGGTCTTTATAGTTTACAGCTGCGTTTCTCCATTTTTCACAATAAAGCCTTTTATATTCTTTCCTTTGTAATTTATAACTCAAATATTATTTCACCTCATATTTCCCTCTTCGGCATTTGTATCAGCTGTGGAGTCTATTTTTAAATTTGAAAAACTTTTTCGTTTTAATAACCAGCTCTTTGTACCTACCACACGCAAGAAAAAATGGAAAAGGTAACTCTATGACACCTTGACTTTTATTAATTGGGCACTTTAACAATCCAATCACATCACGACTTATAAAAGATCGATGAAGGGGTACTTTGTCGAATACAATTTATTTGATCATAAAAAAATAAATTGATGTAGGTAAAATTTATTTTGTGGCAAAAAATGAGTTCTAGCGTACCTCCACGATCCAAGTTTAAAAAAGTTTTGTACATAATACGTTCTGTGGATACAATGAAAAAACTTTATTGGAATTTCTTAACTCGTTTCTAAAAGCAGTCAACAAATGATAAAAACAAATTCATTGTCTATATACCATACCTTTACGAACCTACTGTATCTGTCCATTTTTACAAACGCAATCACACATGCTACATGCTACCTCACTATAATAAAATTCGTTTAGGTACTTGGGTACATGTATGTATTGTGTAAAATACAACTAGGTAGGTTGTAAACATTATTCTAAGTCACGTCTGCATTTGCTTATACACCGTCGTTAGAACAAACGTTGTTAATGAACAAATATTGAATAATTAGTAATGTAGGTATTTAGAAAGCACTGACAGGTAGGTATTGTAGCAAGTTCGAAAAATACATACATACTTTTGTGAGACGTACCTACCTATGGCAAAAACACATCTGTATAAACAGAAAACAATTTTTTTTGGCTTTAATTCAATGCGTTCCTTTTACTAATTGTAGGTAGGTAAATATAACTAAATCTCTAAAAATTAGAGAAACAACTGCATATAAGATTTGACTTACCAAATTTACGTTCGAGAAATCGAGGTTTAACTGCCTTAGTCAAGGAAAGTAAAGTTATATATTAAGGAATTTCGGCAGCATTTAAAATTTTTTTCTTCTATATTTCTATTTTCTGGGCCGTTGGCCTTTTGCCGACGTCATTATACAAAAACTTTCATTCTTTATTTTGGCCCCCTTTAGGGTAAAGTTTTTACAAACTTTAAATGCTGTATTTATAAAAAATAAATTTCAAGCCTCTAGCTTTATATCTACTTATCTATCTCTGTACCAAATTCTCATTTAAATCGGTTCAGTAGTTTGGGCGTGATTGCGTAACACACAGACAGACAGAGTTACTTTCGCATTTATAATATTATAGATTAATATAGTTTAATTATAGTTTAAAATAGTTTATATAGCTTAGTATTCAACTACTTTTATTGATCCAAATAAACAAAACCTCTATAACTTTAAATTTAGACTTAATATTTTAATTTTCTGGGCCGTAAACTTTTTGGACGACGTTATTACACAAAAACATTCATCGGCTAATTTTATCCCCTTTAGGGTAAAATTTTTACAAACATTAAATGTCGTATTTATTTATATCTAATCAAAAGCCTAAAAAATAAATTTCAAACTTCTATCTTTAAAAATTACGGAATTTCCGCACAAATTTCCTATTTCAACCCCTTACAACCCTTTTTTTCGCATTAAAAAGTAGCCTATGTCCTTTCTCAGGCTCTAGACTATCTCTGTACCAAATTTCATTTAAATCGGTTCAGTAAATTTTAGGCGAGATTGTGTAGCATACAGACAGAGTTACTTTCGCATTTATAATATTCCGCGAATTCATTTTCATCGATTTTCCCATGGGAATAAGATATTTTTCCGCAGTAAAACATAGCCTTTGTGTTAATTCAGGGTGTCAGCTAACTCCATACCAAATTTTATTAAAATCGCTCCAGCCGTTTAGACGTGAAGAAGTAACAAACATACACACTCACAAACTTTCGCCTTTATAATATTAGTGTGATGGTGAGCAAATGTCGTAAGAAGGTTACCAGAGAGCCTAAAGTAAAGTCTCAAGTAAAATTCTGATTTCTCTTATAATGCCAAAATTTCTGTTTTAAATCACAAAAATTTTTATTAAAGAATCTTTAGGTACATTTAATAATTTATTTCAATTCATTAAAAACTATAGGCAATATATTTTTAAACGAAATTGGGAAAATCCACAAAGTCGTAACGCTCTCTGTTAGAGAGAGACAGCGCAAAGTGGGCTAATATATTTCACAAGACTACAAGTGTCCACAAAGTCTGTATAATTCAATACAAAAAATATTAATTGAATAAAAAAAATTCAAGCTAAAGTTATAACCAGGCAAAAAATAAACAAAAAGGCTCAGGACAGACACCAAAAAAGGTTTATTTCGCTGAAAATAAGGTGTTAATAAAAAATTATTCCAATTTTGTTTAGTTTCTGTAGTTGTGCTCGTTTTTCAAAAATGATAAGATAATTAAAGGTGAGTATTATTCAGTTAATAAATACTACTACTTTTGCATTATTGTTTTTAATTTCTGTTTGCAAAAGGAAACCTGTTGGAGCCAAAAATATTTTCTCACTTAATTCCATAAAGAAACCTTACACATCAGTTTCCATTAATACCCGTGTAAACCACGCGAAATAAGGCGGCCTAAATACACTCTAAACCATCAGTTCAAATTCCTTTACACACACTGTAATTCCATAATTAACCAACCCTATAACTCTAAAAAAAGGATAAACGAATATATACCTACTTACTGGCGAATAAATTCTTGGAAAACATTTCTCTTTCGCATTTTTCAAATTTTCAAATATATTCCCTTCCTTTTCATGCTTCAGAATTTACGGATATTATAAATAAACACACAGGTAAAAAAATATGATTACCATAGAATTGCTTATTCCTAGTTGCAAGGAATTTATCTTCAACTACTGATTCAAAATTACTACAATGAATCAACTTTATGGCTATATGGTATACAAAAGGATTATAATAAAGTTAATGCAGTAGTTAATCAGTTTTATTACAATAATTCTCATGAATATATACTACAATGAATGGTCGAGCTTTAACCTTTTATTACAATCTTCATGTTGCAGTTAACATACCTACTTATACGCACATATATATATATACGTATGTATGTAAATGTACATATACAGGCATACATGACTAGGAACCTTTGCGTTTTATCTTAAATTACTACCATACATATGTAGGTATTTACTACGTATAGTTCTTCAATCAGTAATAAAAATTCATGGTAGATGGTATACGCGTACCTTACATTGATCCATGCTTTATGGGTCCCAGTTGTAGGTACCTAAGACATTTTCCTTCTTGCCAAGGTGTTTAGCATGGTCATGGTCTCTTAAAATTAATGACTTGCCCATATACTAGAAGAATTGCTAGAATTTATTCCTAATTGCGAACATGGAAATTTAGTTGTACTATAATAAATACAATTAATAACAATTTATATCATAAATGAGTTGCCCCAGCACAAACGGCTTTTCGTTTTTAAATTAATATGATACCTATACAGGGCGTCGTGAAGTAAAAGCTAAAGCATGCAGGAAATTAGATTTTATGTTTAGTTGCTTTACATCCCAGCAATTTAGGGACTAAATTGAACACACAGTCGCGATTGAAGATTTTTTTTATATAAAGAAACTTAATGGATAAAGTTTTTATTGAATAGAAGTAGCTTTTATTTCTTATTATTCCATAATAAATTGAAAAAGAAAATCCAATTTTAAAGTTATCTCCAGAAATCTTTTTTCACTCACTAAACTGTGGCTTCTTCAGGAGTAAGGATTTTTATATACTATACTAGCAGCAATACCCGGCGTTGCCCGGGTAAGAATATATTACACGTTTGATGGAACATTCTAGAATATTAGCGAATTTAGAACTAGCCAGAACATCTCATGATGATTCAAAACATTTTCTAACTTTTTTTAACATTCTGGAACATTCTTGAACATTGCCAAATCATTCTGAAATGTTATAATAAAACATTCTTTTACTTCTTAGAACATATTTGAACTGCTTGTAACATTCTAAAAAAATCTGCTTCATTCTCATCCCCACTCCGTGCTGTTTGCTGGGTGAGTAGTGACATCAGTAGACGGCTGGCGGGGATGACTAATCGATTGATAATAATTGATCAGTTATCGACCACTCTGAGAGTTAAAGATTATTACAGTACTAATATCTCTATAAAAAATAGTGATTGGTGGTAGAAGGGTGAAAATTAAGGGTTATATGTATTTTTTAATGCCAAATCATTAATAAAATAAAAATTAAAAAATTTGTCCAAAAAATAAAAAAGTTAGGGGTGGACAACTCTTATCACTTAGGGGTATGAAAAATAGATAGTTCCCGATTCTCAGACCTATTGAATATGCATTTAAAATTACATAAAAATCGGTCAAGCCGGTTCGGAGGAGTATGGTACCTAACTAACATTGTGACACGAGAATTTTATAAATTGGATTATATATTTTTCTATATACTGTGTTGTGCTTTGAAATATTCTGATAGTACCTACTGTAATCTAAAATTTTATAAAGATACAAACAAATTGAAAGTTTCATTTTTTTAAGCCTCTTAGTCTACCTGAAAAAAATCCAAAAATCCATAGTTTAAAATAAAAGTGTCATCACTAAAGGCAGACTTTCACGGCTGTTGTTTGCTGTAGAAAATACCGCCATGGTCGGTTTATTTTATTTAATCTTTAACTGCTCATACAGTCAGCTTCTTCGGAAGGAATCTGATGATCACAGCGAAACGTAAAGTAAAATAAGAAGAATTTTCTACTGTGATCATTACCACGAAAACTTTTTTGCACTAAAGTACTATTTTCATACGCACTAAGATAAACGATATCTGTGTTTTCGTTTAGGATAACTTTAAGAATTACTAAACATTTTTCTCTGCTAGATAGACGATTTCCCGATGTAAAAAAATTATGTATTAGGTCTTAAGGAACCCTTAAAGGTCCCTTATTATGGCTGAAGGCTGTCTATTAAGGCAGTCCATTTTAACTTATGTAGGTATATACTTTTTAGTACAGGTTGAGCCTTATCTCAAAACCAAATAGATAAAGGAACGAACGAAAAAAAAATAATAATAATATTTATTATATTGGTGCTTCTTTATCATTTATGTTGACAGAACTGTGACAACAAATAAAGAAATATGACATTTTTAACCTTACTTACTAAAATATAATTTCTGATCATAATAAAGTAGATAAATAAATTCATTTCTTAAAACAATTTTGAATCGATCTTCTCTAATCTTCTTATTTTATTTTTTTTGCAACTATAAAAACCTATGTGTTTTTTTATCACATTTTGACTAATCTGTCCTATAATATATGTATATAGTGTAGACGTAATATTTTGTATATTGTGTTAGAAATGTTCATTTACTTCATCTTCATACTTCACATTTTATTTTGAACACCTTTTGTTCAGCACATTCTCTTTTCCCCATTGCCACCGGCTCGTCAGTTTTTTCCTTTTACAGATGAACTGTTTGCTATTCATCCTCATATCTCCTTCACGTTCAACTATGGGTTTTTGTGTCAATGTTTTCCTTTCGTTTTATGGAAGTTGTCGAACCTTTTTATCATTGAGCCTGCTTAGAAGGTTCGGACTTACCTATACTTAAGCATATTCTACACACAATCGATAGGATTATCACGTTTCAGTTTTACAAACAGGAAATGACAAAAATTTTCAATATTCGGGAACTGAAGAAATCAGTGAAAACAATTTTTTAAATTATTTTGGGCCTTTGAGAAGGTCATGATGTCTTGGTCTAAGAGATTATCGCTGGTTGCTTGGACAAGGGTCACACCCCTTTCAACAGGGGTAGTACTGCATAATGGAAATGTTTAGGTACATAATCGAAATATACATAATACAAGAGTTTATACATAATGTGCCTTAAATAGCATGGCAACAGATAGTTAGTTACATTTTAATGACTCTTGAAATTGATGCATCTGAAGGAGTTTCCTGTTTTTCTTTTGGTACTTACTGAAGACTAGGTGTAAATGTTTTCTTTTTGGTTAGTTTTTTACGTCCTTCTTGAATGTTTCAATATCAACTCAATATTTGTAAACTCATACTTGTTTAAGAAGACAGTGTTGTGTTAAAAAGTGTTTGCTCAAAGTGTTTAAACCTCAACTCAAATTGTTACGTGTCGTGTAGAAGTGAACTGTTTACAGGAAGAGAATGGGTGGTACATAGAGTGTGTTAACAGGCAAAATGCCTTGGAGAAGATTAGGTGTCAAATTCTTATGAAAAACCTGTCGAGAACATTGTGAATGGCTCCGTATACATACATAGGTATGCCCACATCTACCTATTAGTAAATTATTGTGAGAATTTTCATGAATAAACCTTTTGCTGAAACTATTTCAACGATTTTAAACTAACATAAATTGTGTCCAAGATTTTTTTTTTTATAAACAAGCTAAATTGAATTCCTTATTTCTTCCCTTAAATTGTAATTTTGTACAAAAATCTTCCCCAGCCGGTATACTATATACTACAATATTTTCCAGCTTCTTCCTTGCATATTCCTTAAGTCTAAATTATTATAAGCTGATTTTGTTGCACTAATAATTCCCTTCCTAAATATTTATATTCCTCTTATCAAATTCTTTATTTCTTCCATTAAATTGTAGCCTTGCATAACAATCTTTCCCAGTTGGTATATAACATTTTACAACTTCTCCCCTGTTCCTTAATTTAAATCAGTTCATAAAGTCAATGTCTAATAATGCTGTTACCGTGGTATCTCTCAAATGCATTTAATTGTCCAATCCCCCCGTCAGCAGAGCGCCAACTAAGGGTTGCTAATATTTGTGTGTAAACAGAATGAAATGCATGTACCCTAATAAAGACAAACAGAACAGTTCGAAGGAAACGATCAATACGAAAAGTTCCCGAGGATGACAGAAGTTGAAAATTTTTAAAGGAAAATTACAATCGTTATAAGCGTAAGTGGAAGCAATTTGATAGCGAAGTGGATATTTCTTAGAAATTGTCTCTTTCGCAAAGGACTCATTTTTTCCGTGTCTAGAAGAAAGCCAAGCAATCTGCATATAAATGTGCATATATCGGAATATAGTCGGTGAAATTGCCAATTTGGATCTGAAGCTTATAAACTGGAAGAAATTGTACGAACATAGAAAAATGTATGGAATGTGATACCTACAAAAAATTTAAATAAGAAAATGTAGGGTGACGTTCTCACTCTTATATTCTAAAAAAGGGAAAATATTTACATATTTTAAAGGTTAGTTAGACAATGGGTATATTCGCCTTCATTTTTTATACCGTCTGAAATTATTAGGGAACTGCGATTTTTGCTTCAATTCAAGGATTCTTCTAACAGGAAATGAGAAATGGTGTTTTGTCCGAGTTATGCTAAAACAATGAGCTAGCAAAAGGCGGGGCCATGTTTCTGCGCATCTCGAGGTCAAAGCTCTTAAGATTTTGACAACTCTACTATACTTAACGAAAAATAATATTGAGAGGGCATTTCGCAATTCTATGCAGCAAAATATTGTTGATTAAACCGCAATTTATGCTTAACTAAGGTAATTTTCTAACAAAATATTAAAAGTTATATTTTGTTCGTCGTCAAGTGTCCGCAAGGAAGGCGGGTCGAATCAAATGCGCAAGAGACGTTACAGGCTGAGCTAGTACAGGTCGGTGTTACTGTAGTTTTGTTCCTTGAGTTCGTATTTGGAAATGTTAATAAACTGTGTTTTTGAGCTTTCTTTTATTAGCCACGTTTGCTACAATGTATTTAATTACGTATTAAGTTTCCTTAACGAAAATGACAATATTGAAAGGGAGTAGCGTAATTCTATGAAACATGAATTTATTGGCTAAACCGCATTTTTCCTTAGGTTTAGAGGTTTCTCTAGCAGGACATAAAAAATAATACTTTATTCGAGTCGTCAGGTGTCCGCAAGGAAGGCGTGTCATGTGAAATGAGCAAGAGACGTGAAAGGCGGAGCTTATGACAAACATTGAGGTAGTACAGGGCGGAGTCGTGCCTCTGCGCACCTCGAAGTCAAAGCTCGTGACATTTTGACACCTCTAGTTAAAGTCGCCACACAACATAATCATTCTGTATAATATAACCAACTATAACGTAATTATAGTCTTGTATCCCTGGTTATTTAAGAATTTTTTTATTGTTGATGGATACAATCCCCATGCCTGCGAGCCACCGTTAAGTAACAGCATTACAAAAAGATTTTTTTTTGAAATTACACTAAATACAAACAATAATCATAATTACAAACGTGAGAATGTTGTTTTCTTCGTTGTGTTATCAACATAAATAAGTAATTTCTAGTTTCTGAGCTGCGTAATTTAATTTCAATCATTTACGAGAAAATCATCACGGATGTGCTGACAAGTACTTTAAATAAAAGTGCTTTCAATAATATGAAACATGTTCTGCCTAAGGAGATTGAATTTCACAGTTAAGCTGACGTAAAGTAGCGCTATGTTAATATTACTTATTTCTCGTCTGCTTCTATTATTAGCTTTGATTTGAGTAATACGTAAATGCAAAATTAGAAGGCATTTTTCGAATGCCATAACAAAATTTGTATTACTATTATGAAAGCTTTAAAACCTGCTAAAGTAACCAGCCCTATAAACTTTTGCTATCACTAATAAAACAGAGACCAGCTCCAACTTTATTTTTATGGCAACAGTAGTGGGGAAGATTTAATGACGACTTACTTTTGGGGAAGTTTATCTTGCTATGCGAATCCTAGGGATTTTGCGGTAGGAACTACCACTCACTGACACAGACCTAAAGTCAAGTTAATAATAATGTAATGACCTCCGTGTTTGGAAGATCTAATATTTACTACCGCCAAGTAGGTTGATATACTAGGAGGTACTTACCGAAAACTAATTTGGGTCAAAAGTTACAGAAACAAACATCCTACGTTAGTAAAATTCTAAATTTTCAGCAAATCACAAATTAATTTTATAAATTAGAAGTTTTTGTTATTTCAAAAAAAGATTGAACTAGAAAAAGGATTCACAAGATTCTTCATGTTAAGCATTCTTGTCTTTATCTTGATTTGATGGAAAAATCTTGATTTTCAAGCCAAGACAAGAGTTGTCAAAATCAAGACATTTCTGTAAGGTTTCTGAGGGCTCGAGTTGAGTTTGCAGTTCGACCAACAAGGGTTACATTTATTGTATGTGCATAGTTTTTAGTAACGATAATAAAAAATGTTGTCATGATCTATAGCAGTCCATTTATGGTTAGAACTCCGTTACACGTTGTCAACAAGAATTTGAAATGCCATAGCATATTTATTCTATTATGTTAGTCTAGCGATGCATGGCATTTTACAAGAAGAAAAAAAAACGAATAGTTAAAAGGGTCACGATCAATGGGAGATGACATGAAGAAGAAGAGAAATGTATGACATTATGTCTACACTCTACAGTTACCTAAGCACAATAACTACGTTCAATCTAGTAAAGATTAATCATTGTAAAGTAATACGAGAATTTTTCAAATGAAGCTTTCACAAAATGAAATTATTGTTTGCTTTTTACATAATGGATGAAGTTAAGTTAATCATACCTGATACCTAGTATTGAGCTGAATGTTGTTATTTTATAAAATAATAGATTATTTGTCGTTTTATTATGCCTTCAAACTAAGAAATTAACTACCAACCTATTCGTGAGCGCTTTATAGCTTTTTAGTACTTTATAATGCAATAAAAGTTTTAATTATCACTTAAATGATTATTTATTTAGCATTAATTTTTACAGGGTCGTACCTCCTCAAATCACAGGAGTAAATGATTAGAAATAAATGTTTCATAAATAAATTTGTTTAAGTATTACTTACAATCAGTTGCAATAACAATTGTAATACAGAAGTAAACTATTAACAATTTTTGTTTTTACCCATGAATCGTTTTTTGTTACAAAATTTAATGTAACATGTAATTAAATAATTTATGTTGTATTTTTATTTCAAGTGTGCAAGTTGATGACTTGTCTGTTTAAGAAACCAAATTACTGTTGGTGAATTCATTAAAACCTAATTAAATATTTTAACAAGAATTCATAAAAGTAATTGAAAACAGATAAGAAAAGCTATCAGAAATTCTACAAAAGCGGCAAGTTTAATTAATGAAAAGTATTGGATAATAGATCATAAAATGATATTTATGACTTCTGCAATGTAATATAGGTAGAAAAGTGCATAAAAATATTAGTCGCACGTATGTCGCCAATGACTCAATATAATTACCTTTACCAATAACGAAATGTACTTTAATAGTCGTATAAAGCTACAAATGGAGAATTTACATCTTTGTTATTGTGATTAATATTTGATTAGAGTTGCCCACGCTTCTATTGTCCCAAATTCTATAATCATCACAAGTATTCATAACTTTGCATTTTCCGAAAACAGTACAAAGTAATTTAAAGGATTTTCTTCCGTTTACTCCCGCTTCTGTTTCTAATATGTATCTATAAACTGTCCTGTCGTGCCTTCGGATATTTTTTAAAAACTTCTAATAACTTTTTGACAGTGCGAGTCATATGGTCTCGTCATGACATTTTACTTGAAAATATTATTGGTGGGAATTCATTTCTTTTTGTAAGTTGCTTTTCTTTTTTTGCGATGTTTTTCTTGCACATCAGAGGTTTATAATAACAAGGAGTCCGTATATCAATTTTCAGACCTTTGGCGTCAAAATGGCCGAAGTCTCATACCAACTTCCATCCCCTAGTTTAAGAGGTTGGGGGATAAAAGTTACATGTTTCATAATTTTTTTGTTGTTTATGTACTGATAATAGCTTACATATCAAATTTCAGCTTTCTAGAAGAAAAGGAAATACCATAAGAATTTTGATGATCATCAGTGAGTCAGTGACGAAATCAGGGTTTTTTTAGATATCAATATAATCTAAACTATAAGAGCTGTGTAATTAAAACTTTATGTTTAATAAGTCCGCCGTTGACAACATATCCCGAGAATTTTGTTTACCTGGTGTAATCCAAACCCAAGTTATAAGAGTTCAAAAAAACGACGAAGCGCTTCGAGAAAGGGTGGGTAGTGAGTGCCCTTGCGCTTCGCTTGGCTCGTCTTGGCGAGGGCACTACAGTGCCCCCAGATGACGCAAACGCTCGTAACCTCCCAATAACGTAGTTATTTATGTTAAAATATTAAAATTATAGACACTTACAGTAATGCCGATCTCAAATAAGTAATAAATAATTTACATATTGAATTGAAATCGAATTACATACATATTTCGGAATTACTCAGACACAGTAAAATAACGAATAAAGAAGACGGCAAAACCCCTCAAATATGTACCTACTTCAATAAACTCGGAATATATTTGTCTCCATGTCTCGTCCTTAAACATTATTACGAATATATCCTTGAAAGATCAATTCCCTTGCTCTTAATGGTATCTTTCAGGTTTTCCTCATATTTATAGAATGATAATAATGTGTACCCAGACAGAAGAAACTATTTTACGTTTACCATCATCAAAAGACGTTCGAATATTTGAAATTCTTATTTGTCAACCCGAAAACTTTTCTTATTTTTATTAAGAAATAGAATTTTTATTTTTCAACAACTGACTTTTTCTAAATTTTTATTTATTATATTATAAGAAAACCTAAACCTCTAACAATGTCCTAGCATCACACTTACAAATATTTACACCTACAATGGATCTGAAGAACATCCCTTACATCTTAGAGCCCCAAATATTCCCATAAGTGGATAAGAATCTATGATTTCTTAAAAAATTATAGAATAAATTGAATTTATTTTTACTGCTCTCACGTAGAATCTTAAATCTGTTTGAAGAATTGAATAAAATATTTTATAATTTTCAAATACTATTTATCAAAAGTAACTTACCAAGTATTCTTAGAAATTAGGAGAAAAATCAAACTAAAAAAATTTATCGTCGAATAAATACTAATAAATACAACCCCTCTTTTTGGATAATTTTTATTGTTCTTTTAGTCCATTTAAAAACGTGATGTGTATATTAGTTCTCTTTTTCATTCAAAGAAAATTTTGAGGGGTTAAAAACCAAAAAGAAAACGAATTTTCTTTTAGGGTCATTTAAACATCTATTACAGGATAACTAATTGCACGAAAAAGGTGCAAAGGAAATTACAAGAAAAAGGTTTTTCATTATGTACCTAATACGTTGTTTGTTAACTTTTAGCGTTGATTTAAGTTACAGGAAAATTCATTATCGTCACCCCCGTCTGTGAAGTTTACCGCAAATTTTGACAGCGCGCCGTCTTTTAGACAAATGGCGATACATTTGCATCTAACAGACGTAGACGATTAAATCATGTAGATGGAGGTCACATTATAATATAGGAGCACATCGACTGGTGTTAGGGGTAGGTATGTGAGTGAGTTCGGGAGTGACGACGACGGGAATCGATATTTGGCTGAGCGCGTCCCGTGTAACGTCGATAAAACTAATTTTCTCCGCCACTCCTTCACGCACTACCAAGTTTCATTTCCATTTAAAATTTTCCCCGACGACCGACGTTCGATTGCCGCGAAAGGGGTTGAACTAGCGCGACTCACTCTATGTATATAAAATACGAGAAAACGCACCCTTAAATTCGTACACGTACATCAGAAAGAACCTGTCACACCATTAACCCTTCTGACGTGTAAACATATGTTACATTTACATCCGAATCCTTTGATCAAGACGCATTACTTACCTACGTATTTACGTAATGTGTCTGTCTCTTCTTCTCCCCTCCCCTTCATTTCTCTTTTTAATAAAACTCACTGATTATTATTGTGCCCTTAATCCTGAAATGTTCTTATCAATCGTTAATGAACTCAGAATTCGTGTAAAATTTCTTCAGATGGCGTTCCTCGTGGTGTTTGTAACAGTAAATTTGTAGAACGCTGTTTCAAGTCAGCAAGTAAATTGTCTATTATGGCGTGCTGATGAGAACCAAAGGATCAAGAGATTATCACAAATAAAAAGGGTCGTTTAAGCATCTTGTTTTTTTTATCCATATCCACGCCAATTTAGGGAAAGAAATGGAAACCACAAAATAATTTCAGATTCCTAATCTCATCTCTTTAAAAATTATCCTGAGGGTGCGATACGATACGATAATCAACGTCCCAAAACATTTATTAATTTTTTACTTTTAATAAAAAACATCTACATATATAAAAAAAATAATAAAAAGAGTAGCACGAATAAAGGTGATTAATGACTTAATTATTTTGATCAAATGGAGGATATTAAAAACAAAGCACTCACTTCCTCTTCTGCAGTATCTTCATTAGACTGATGGTAGCAGAATCTTATAATTTATTTAATGTAATTTTGGGCTCTTAAGTTATTACCTTCTCACCTACATTTTCCTTATTCCCTTTTCCTCAACACCTTTTCATGCAGTATTAAAAATAGAGCACTACTTTTAATAGGTACTTTTCTACATAAAAATACTAATTTATTGTGCCTTACGAAAGACAATATTTTAGATAGAATTTGTTTAAAATCGAACAATTTTTACTAGTTCTTCATTTAATTGGCTTTTGGGTGGTGGCGCAAGGAAATTTAATTTCAATTGATAAAATTATTACCAAAATATTTTATGGTAGTATTAACTGTACCCAAAACTGGGAAGACAATTTATCTTAGAATTCCTATAAAGGTGCATAGTTCCCTATTTAATGTTTAAAGGTGACCGTGTAATCCCTTTGATGTGAATCTTTTCCCCCAAGACCTAGCTTCCAGCATTTTTTAATGTTTAAATTTCAAACCGACAATTCATAATAAACATATACGTTCTAATGTATATTCCTGCAACAATCGCATATGTAGCTTCCAAATGATTCAGTGACTTATGCAGGCCCTTCAGGCATCATTACCATTACCATCCTCTGAAGCAGAAGGTCGTGTCTGTAATCAACAAGAAAGTTAATTGCTCCCCTAGAGGCTTGGCTTTCATCCCAAAATTTTTCATTCTGCAGAAAGAACTCGCAGAAAACTAAGGTAATAATTCACTAACTACGTTTGCTCTAACAGGGCTACTTAACGTAGAGAGGACCAGAATCGTTTTTCTTTTGGCATTCAACTACGTACTTTAAAATATTGTATTTTCTTATTGATTGTTGGCATTAATCTTCATGGACCAATTTAATAACAAATATGTTATCTGGGTCTCTAAAGGATTTTAAAGATTATGAAGACACATGTATACAAGTTGTAGTATTTCTTAAAACGACAAGGCACCATATTAAAAATATTTTACGAGGATGTTGACTTTGGGAAGGTAATTAATAGATTTGAAGTCAAGTAAAGAAAAGTTTTCTTAAAATACAAAGGATTTGGTGTTGTTGTAGGCCAAAATGTTTTAAAGGTGTTGATGGTGATTAAACAGTGGATAAGGATAATGTTCAGTTAGGGATTTAATTAAGGAGTTTGTGGGAAAAGAAGCCAAAACTATGAATACCCCACCCTATAGTTAAAAATTAAATTCATGGAAATGAATTTCCAATTCCTAAAAAAGAGGAGGGCACGCTATTAAAGTTGTCTTTCTTTTAAATTCTTTCTTAAAGTAACAAAAAATCTTATTCAGGACATTTTGCTCGAATGTTGATTTCGTGAAGACAAATAATTACTTTTAAAACACGAGCAGAGAGGAGCCTTTAAGTTTTCTAACTAAAATTCAAAGGATTTGGTGTTGCTGTAGGTCAAAAAATTTTTTTTACAAGAACAATGTTCAATTGATTGAGGAGTTTGTGGAATAAGAACCCAAAATTATGAATATCCCATCCTAGGGTTAAAATGAAATTTCTAGAAATGCATTTTCATGTCAACAGTGGATTTGATTAAAGAGTTTGTGAAAGGAGAAACCAAAATTATTTTGGATATCTTAGCCTTGGATTAAAAATGGAAAATTTGGATGGGAACTCCTTAAAGAGTTTAAGACACATGGTTACAGTTATCTTTTCTCTAAAATAATTCAAACAGTGAGATGTTGTGGTTCAATGGATTTCAAAGGTGTTAATAACAAGGATGATAGTTTACAGTGGATTCGATTAAGAAGTTTGTGGAAGAAAAACCCAAAATCAGGAGACTCTCAGTTCCTGAAAAAGTTTCAATATAATGAAGACACATAATTATAATCTTTCGTCTAATGTACTCTTTCCTAGCAATTTAGGTTCATCCCTCATCAATCTTCTAAACCATCCACACCTTTTTATTTTTCTTGTCTATTGGTACCTCTTCAAAAAGACATTCATATCGTATTATGATAAAGTTGAAGGTAATTTACCGAAATCAGCATTGCATAAACAGTTAAGCCATTAACCAAAACGGCGTTGCTTCTAAAAGCAAATTATGAGCAGGATGTCTACTGATAATATAATCTAATATAGTTAGCATCAGAGTTCAATAGATATTGATACACTACCCATAAATAAAATAGTATAGAGAAGTGAAAGTACTATGTACATCACCGCTATGACATTTATTGATAATTATTCTGGTTGATTCCAAGAATTTTTAATTTCTTTTATTAAACAATAGGTAATAAAAATTTATGACTGCATCAACAAAATTTGAATAATATATTATTATTTATTCCCAGCAACATGACTTTGATATTTAATTTATTCATTATGCTTGTTATTGTTTTAAAGAAAATTATTCCCAGTTCGTATTAACTATTTTCCATGGAAATAAAAAACTCGTTTCTGATTTAATTTTCGGTTAACTTAATTAATCTTATAATATATATATAATCGAAAATGAAAGTGTCAACCTATCAAATTATAGATGCTGAAGTCTTTAAATTTAAATTAATGCATATATGTGCTCATTTTAAGAATTGTTCAGTAATATTAGACAAATAAATAGGTAGATATCTCAAGAATCCGAGGCAAAATTTGAGTCAGACTTTTAGTGGACAAATCATTTTTCTTTTTTTGCTTAGGTAAATGTATCTAGAACAGGTAAAACCACTTAAAGGTACAACACTCTTTGGCGACACCAAATGTTATTATCTCATTATGCAGACGTCCACTTAAGATATTTATATATATATTAAATATAAACAGCAATTTGCTTCAGAATTGGTTTCCGAGATATCTACCACGTTAATTAGAGACCAATATATAATACTCAGTTAGTAACCAATCTTTACAATATTTATCTAAATTTCATTTATAAATTCACAAACGTAATAATTATGTAATAAATAATTAACAGTTCCAGGCTTATATGTTAAAATAGAATAATAAAATCAATAAGAACGATTTTAATGCATTTTTGTATCTATTCAATATACACAGTAGTGTAATCATTTCACCTCAAGAATGTGGAGACTGACACAATACAAAGAGTATCTATTAGGTACGTCGGACAAAAGAGAATGTCCTTCGCTTAAAGAATCCTTGAACACAACAGAGAAAATGAATTTTGTTTTTATGGGAAGCTTTTCATCAAATATGTTTAAATATAAATTTAATGATTTTGGAATTAGTATTCGAGTTGATGGTCCAGACGTTTCTTGGCGACAGTGGTTAACATCTTCATACGGCAACGTACTCAAATGTTATATAAAACAGAGACTTAGTATAACGTTATTTTTATAAAGTCATCCCCTTGAAGAAGCATTTAGAAAAACAGAAGAATTATGGCGTCTAAACTAAAATACACAATTGTAAAATATTAGTAAAGAATTTTTAGCATGGGTAGAGACTTTATAGTCGAGTAGTGGAAGAGAAGGTCTAAGAAAATTGCTTTACTTTTTGATATCAAGTCAGAGTGAGATCTTGTCCGAAAACGAGTTTAAAAAGTTTCATTTTGAAAAATATCCACACCAAACAAACAACTACAGAAATTAGCAATTATATTTGCTAAAAAAGATTTCCCAGTGGACCTACTTAACTGAAACTGTTTTACAGTTTTTCAGAGAATATTTTCTAAAATTACTATTCAAATTAAGCACAGTGGTCATTTTTAAAATCGATTACAAAAAAATATTTTTTATCATTAAAATAAAACCTCCAACTGAGGTAGACATTTCTCTTCCTTGAAAACTGTAAATACTTTTTCTTTTTGGTACCTAATAATTTATAATTTAAAAATGGATTCTTACTATTTATCACACTAAGATCTCAAGGGTTATCCTGGGTCAATTATTCTTTTTGTTATCATTATTATACTGAATTGTAAACTAACTAATTATTTTCTTTAAATAATAGTTAAATAGTTCTAGTTAATGAGCGTATGTAATAATCAATTAATACGTAATTATGTACCTACATCACGTCCTTTACAACCAAATACATATCTATTTAGTTATTTATTTTTCTCGCGCCATTAGGCACTTCCAAAAGAACATTTTTAATTAACTTGGATGGTCATGCTTTATTAATTTATTCATAAATATATAACAGGACAGAGAGGTTAATCGGTATTATTAATCAGTCAGAATTCGCCATTTAATTTAAACCGTTTGATGTTGTTGTTGTCGTTTTGATTTTTTGGGCTAATTAATTGAATGAGAGACAATTTATTGGTGTGCAATAACACAATTTTTAATAATACTCAATCTATTTTCAAGCATTTCTTATTAATTAAAGGAAGAAACTCATAAATTAAGTAATAATAAATCTATCAAATATTTTTAAAAATAACAACAATCTCTTGGAATTGTGGTTTTAAAAAGAACACGTTAAACCTTTAACCCTAATTGTTTGGTAACTGCATTTTTATATCCGTTAAAAGTTTTTAGAAGAATATTTAAAAATACATTTCATGAAAATACTCTTTTTAAGCGTTATTTTCAATGCTAATTATTTATAATATAAATAAGATTTATTACGTACATCTTAATTTAAAATAAAAAGTGGATCAAGGGGTGCGTGTTTTTTTAATCATATTAGTTATTATACGATAGATAAATAAACCTAAATACCTAAAAAATCAAAAAATGAGTATATATATGTAATTTTCCTGGTTATGTCGGCCAAACAAGAAGTGCGATTCAATTTAGTATCAAGGAACATATAAAAAATAGCAGATTTAAAAATTAAACTCATTTTATTGCCTTTAACAGGGTAGAAATGTAATGAAAGCTACATATATTTGTTGGGAGATTAAAAAAATTTTATTCAGAATAAAATAATTAATGTAGTTAGAAAGAGGAGTTTTTCGTCTTGGCTTTTATTAAAAAGCTACATGTAAATTGATTTCCTGACCTCCTACAGTTCAACTTGCGCAATACAAATTATTCTTGATAATGGTCTAATAACCGAAACAAAACTGTTAACGTTTCAAATTAAACAGGTCCTTGAAGTTGGCGAAACTTTCCAGTTTTTCATTTTCAATTGTGCATTTAAAACAAATTATACCAAAAAGCTTTCATTCTGAACTGTAATAATAATAGTAGTACCTTTGTTTTATGATATAATAGTAAATTTCAAAGAAATCGAAAGTATTCACCTCTTATTTTGTTTGTGATTAATTAAGTTTTTCAGTATTCGCGAAAATAATTTTTAATATGTGTGTAAGTACGTTTATTGAAAAGCGCAACTTGAATGTTAATTAATCGGCTACCATTTAGAAACGCCTTTGACGCCCATTAGAATTCCAAATTAAAGTAGTGGGTGTTTGTTACTACAACGGAATTGCCCTTTTAAGCATTTTCTTTGAAGAGAAACTTGGTGGAATAATTAGTACAAAGAAAAGAGGGAAAGGGTTTACCCGTTTAAGTTTCAGTTCTTTTTATAAGAATATAAATTAAACAATTAAATTATATTGTTGTCAATAACTATATATCTATGACTACTACTACCTAATATTATTGTTTGACAAAAAACACCAAAAACAAATACGTACCTACATAAAATAAAAAAGAAAATATTTTTTTATTGTTTGGTGTTTTGGTGCCAATAGGTGCTTTATAGGTAGTAAGTAATAGACTTATAAAGGATAACAAAGAATTCGAGTGGAGTATATTATAATACATACCTACAGGTTCGCATACCTAGGTGCAAGTTCTTAATCCTACATAATAACGATGATAGGAACTTACCTCTTCGGCAAACTCGAAATCTCCCTCGAATTTTCGTTTACGTTTAGCTTCGGAGGAGAGTGTGACGAGCACAACGAGAAGGACCGTCAGCCACAGTTTCATTTTGATCAATTTTCCGCGCTTGTTATGGCGTAGAAGAATATAACTTGGAAAAAACAAACGAGTTCAAAAACACCGCGAAGACTTCGACAGGGTCAACAACGGTGTTCACTGCACCGTGGTATGAAGACCGTTCTCTGAAGACAAGGTGCCGCACTACGTCCGACTGACGGCGACTATGCCCGACCGCCTTTTAATTTTTCGTTCGATTTCCTGAATGCAAGCAAAGCAACCGGACTCCGCCAATGCGCCCTCCTGTTCTTCGGAGATTGCGCGTCTCCACCACTAGGTACAGGACAGGAGCACCTTTTAACGAAAAGGGTGAGAAAATCAGAAAAGCTTAGCCCTTAGAATCGTGCATCTATAATTAACCTCGCTCTTCCAACAAAAACCCCAAAAAAATGCTTTATAGTTGATACAATTTTGTTCTACCCAAACGTTTTCCCTTCAACCCTCATTTCCTTCACTTAATAAAATTTTTCAAAGTATGTACTATACATATCTAAAACTGATAAAACTGTTATTTAAAGATGTTTATTCTATTTTCGTAATTGAATAGAGTCAAAATGTTAATTTTTGTTTATAACATCCCCCCCAACCAGAACTTTTTAATTTAAAATTGTGCATTGATGCGCCCCCTGACGGAGAGCTTTCAAAGTTGAATTGAGATGCTTGACCTGTAGATGGCTCGCATTTGTATTTGGCGCTCTTTTTTAATTTAAAATTTCAAATGTACGCACACTACTATCTTCTATTATTAATAATTATTGCCATTTAGTCATTAGTAGTATTTTACTGATTTTAAATATTACTTTCCAGCTCAATCATTATTATTATTAATATATCTAAAAAACAGTTATCCAAAAGTAATTTTTAAACCGAAACAATATTTAATTTTCTGAATAAATAATGAATAAACACCGTTTACCTTTAGTATCTTTAAATAATTAAAACTACATTAAGTGGAGTAAAAGATTATTTAATTAAATAAAAAACTTTTTATTACAATATTTTAGACGCACCGATTTCAGGCACTTGTACATACAACAAAAGAAATTTACTAAAATTAATTATTATCAAACAAACACTTGGATTCTGTTGTTCACATTTTATCCATGAAATGAGGTTGGCCGTTTTTCTCTCTTCGGATTGTCAGAATATCACAACCAGTCTCTGTTACTAATAACGTTTGCTCAAATTGAGCTGACCATTGCCCATCAGCGGTGACCGCCGTCCAACTATCAGGCCAACTAATATCTTTCCACGTCCCCATTGAAATCATTGGTTCTATGGTAAAGCAATGACCTGGTCTCATTACACCAATCGCCTTATTTTCTAAAATAAAAATTACAAAATCTTTTACTAAGTTTCAACTTAATCATGAAAGGATTCCAGGTGCACTACATTTGGGCTCTAAAAGAACTGAATGAGGGTTTTCAAGTACAAAGCACCAAATATAAGTAATTTAAAATGGCGTTCCTTTAATAAAAAGGGCAGATAATAAGGATTTTAGTATACTAACTAGCATAGTGAGGTACATTCGGTGCAGTGTGGAAGAGTCTATGAATTCCATGGCCGCAGTAACTTCTTACTACAGAGAAACCATGAGCTTGAGCATGTTTTTGAATAACATTTCCAATTTCCCGGTACTTTTCACCAGGCTTAACAATATCTATTGCTTTCATGAGACATTCATGTGTTACTTTAACTAAGTGTTTGTGCTCTGGTTTAACATTTCCTACAAAAAATGTCTCATTAAGATCACCATGAAAACCACGATGATAAACTGTAACATCAACGTTACAAATGTCACCATCCTCTAACTTTCTTAAGTCTGGTATTCCATGACAAATCACCTTAAAAAATAGAAACAAATGGTAGTACATAGAATTTCTTCATTAATTATTAATTTACTTCATTAATTGAAGTACAACAAGACTTGGGAAAGTTGTAATAGTTTAAGGGTGATGGATAACACTCTCTCTCAATACATGCTTCATGTACAGCTCTATCAATATCATCAGCAGTTACTCCAACATCACAAACTCTTGCAGCTTCATCCAAAACTTCTCTCCCTAATTTACAGGCAACCTTGACACCTAAAATTTTTAACAAATATTACATAAAGTAAACAATTAAAACAAGTAGTTGAAAAGTACCTTCAATTTCTTCATCATCAAGTATTTTTATTTGACTAGAGCCCTTAACCGCTTGCTCTGATATGGGATAACCATTGGGGTGGTCTGCATAATCAGGTCTTCCAATACTCTGTGGCACTAGGCGCTTAGGAGTTTGTGGAAAAGGGCGTAATTTTCCAGTAAAATCAAAATAAGGCCAAGGGTTGTATTCTGCACTGTTCTTAGTGTGGCCTTCTCCAGCTGCAAAGTATGATTTGTAATATAAATTGATTGCAGTCCACCTTTAATGATAATTACAAATTAGTAGAAAATGTAATCTTCTGTGCCAATCTACATGATTTATGGTAAACCTACATAATTAGTAAGAAATATGTGCTACAAGAAAAGAGATGTCCAAATTGAAAATGGTAGATTCAGAAGAAACACAGATTGCATCAACACCTACCTAGCTACACACTTACTGGCTAATGAATGAATGATCTTGTGAGACTTCCAATTTCCTTTGAAGCATTCTTGTGAGCAAAAAAATGAACCAGGAATTCCTATTTTTATACATGTTGGACACCTCAGTTTGGCTGGTTGGTCACACCCAGGTGTTTCACATACTCCAAAACTAGACATGATAACACAACAGAGAACAAAACAAAACACTAATTTTCTAACAACTATTACAAAATAGGGCCTGAGTCCTGAGTATCGTACAAAAATATCCTAACCACAATTTTCTTCTTGGTTATGCTTGCAGTTTATTTAGAAAATCTGCTCCTATGTTTACAACTTGCAGAAAACAATATTTAAAATTTTTAAAAGGTAATTACTTATAGATTTTAAGTATTTTTAAAATAAATTTCCTTAAAAAGATGTCAAATATAACCTCAAACCAATACCGAGTACCGACACACGGGCTCATCCACGCCATCTACTTAGATCAGTTTAAGTTAAAACAAAAAGCCGGGAAATTTAAATAAGTTTCATAAGTTCTTAATGTTTTAAGTAATGAAGTTAAATTACCATTATAAAGCAAAAACAGACAAAAAATATAGTACAAAAGGTTATTTATTATTATTTTTTTCATACAAAAAGTTACTAACAAAAGAATCAATCAGCAGTATTGGTCACAAAATGATTGCATTCCATCTTAATTCTAGGTCATCACAATAATAATTTATTTATGTATATCTATTTATAGCCTTTACTAAGAACAATAACAATTTCTTTGCATCGTAAGCAGCGTTTGTTTGTACATTTTGGCTTCTGCCTCTTTCATTAACAATTTGCTTTTGTACTCTTCGGCCTGTCTTTTGTATAATGTTGCTTGTCTTTTAACTTCTATCAATTGGCTCATTAACAGCTCCATATCGGACACGTTAATATTAGATTTTTTGGGCTTATTTACAGCCTGGAAAATAATTAAATTATAAAGTAAACTATATTAAAATAGACTTATGATTAATATAAAATTGAATGGTTTTTAAATTATTTTAATTATCCTCAAGTGCAGATGATTAAACTATTATTATAAACAAACATTGAAAATAAAAAAATTCGATTAATAGACCATTATTGAAATTTAAAACCAAACAATTCAATATTTTTAAATTACTCTCCATTTCAAATAATTCAGTCCTTTTTAATTGAAAAAAAGGGCAAACTTACGTTATTCTTATTATTGTTGTTGTTGTTATTAACAACTACTGGAATAAGCTTACTCTTCTTCATAACAATCCTTTTTGTGGTGGGTTTTGAAGCATAATTAACATTTTCGACCTTTTTCAATTTTAACGGTGTATTTAAATCATTCGTCATGGCGAGAAATTCTTCTGGAGTAACGGATAACAACACTTTCTTTGTCTTAAGGGCGCTTCTCGAAATGGTTTTTGGTTTCTGGTGCACTTTTGTCACGGTCTTTACAACTTCTGGTTTCGTTTTTGCAACAGGTTTAGTTGAATTCAACATTTCCTTCCCAATATCTACACCAAGTGTTATAAATTTCATAATTTTTTCAAAATATAGAAAACAATTCCTTTAAATTACAAATTTTGAAAAATATTGGTTTGTTTTATTTGGTTTAATTACTGGAGAAAAGAATTACCTGTTAAGACAACTTGATGTCCAGTGTCCATTACTGAAGTGAAAATGTTACTGTCATCAGGAGGCAACATAGTGATTCCATGTTGCTGAAGAAGTTTAACAGTTTCAGAAAAGTCCTCCTTCTCAATAAGTGTGGTTTCTCGAGGCTGCTCCTCACTTTCATTTTTATTTTCATTTTGAGAATCCTCATCCTCTGCAAACAACCTTCCAGTGTTTGTTTGTTTTGGAAATAATGAGTTGAAAATGCCTGCATCATTTTCACAATGTGCATTTATTGATTCTCCATCTATACCTTCCAATAATATTGTTTCTGAAAAAAAAAACTTCAGTGTTTTGTATTTAAAAATGCTTCTAATTAATGACTAATCATAAAAATATCAATTTACCTATGGGAAATGATGAATCATTTTCAGATAAACGATCTTCAGAAGTGGGTTCTAAACCTGAGTCATTGCTACTTTCATTTATTGCTTGAAAGCTATCATTAGTTGTTAGAGTTGCACTTATTATATCAGCAATATCGTGCTTTTGAATTTGCATCGCAATATCAAGGGGAGACAAGTCAAACTTGTTAACAACCTGTGTATCAGCTCCATAACGAATAAGCAGAGATACCACTTCAGTGTGAGCATTCTGAACAGCCCAATGAAGGGGGGTCATTCCTAACTAAAGAAATACATTTATAAATATGTAAATAAACAATCATTAATTGCCAAGTAAATACCAAATCTTTGCAATTTACTTCAGCTCTATTTGAAAGTAAACATTCCACAACTTCAAAGTGTCCTTTATAAGCAGCCATATGAAGTGGTGTCCTGTCAA
Organism: Agrilus mali; assembly: GCA_029378335.1. Lineage (NCBI taxonomy): Eukaryota > Metazoa > Arthropoda > Insecta > Coleoptera > Buprestidae > Agrilus > Agrilus mali. The sequence continues at coordinate 6,526,051 of CM055663.1, read as the reverse complement.
CTTTAGTTCTTGCATCTTTTGAAATTCCTGCCCTCAACAATAAACGACAAACTTCTAAATGGTTATTCTGGGCTGCCAAATGCAAGGGACTAGTTCCCAACTGTAAGTAATACACTTTAAGCAACTCCATACAACACTGTGGTTAAGATATGACTTACCCAATCTGCTGTAAATGGAGCACCTTTATTCATAAGTGATTTAATTTCTTCTGTGTTCCCTTCACTCGCAGCTTTGAGTAACTGCTTTCCCAATTCAGTAACCCAGGTAATTTGAGAAACAACCTGTCCATTTGATCCGTTATTTTCAATCTGAAATATTTGTTTACATTTATTGTAACAAGGGGCATTATTTTTATTATTATAACCTCCAAATTTAGAAGTGTTAAAAGTTATTAAAAAAGCAATGAAACCATATAACTAATTTAAAAATAAACACAACCAGGATTAAGTGTACTTACTGCATGTAATTCATTATTGGTTAAGACATATTTTGGTGTAGTTTCTGCATCTATTTTGGTTTTATCTAGGTTCATATCCACCACAGGCACTTTTAACATGGTTATTAAACACCGGAATATTCCTAGAAAACATTTTTATAGAAAAGCAGTTCATAAAACTATTCATGTTGTAATTTGAATTCGTCGAATTTGAACTACAACAGGAAAAAACAGGACAACCATCTTGTAGGTTTCCTGTTCCTGTTTTACAACGGAAGTCGCAGTTGCAAGCAGACGTTTCACGATCAATACTTTCAGAATTCGAAAAATACCGCAAAAATACTTACAAAACTATTTAATTTATGTCGAAATATAATTTTCTAACTGATAAGAAAATGCCACATGCCATGATAAGTTCATTGCAATACTATCTCGATCACTGATGACATCTTTGGTTAAAGCAATGCTAACTGAAGTGCGCCATTTTTGAATCTTTCATTATCATTTTAAAAATATTTTTTGTCTATAATTTTTAAATCTTATACTGAAATATTGTACGCTGTTATTATCTTATTATTAACATTCTGCGTTTGATTTTTTTTAAATGATGTAATACATAAATAAAATAAAGCAGAAATAGATTCCAAATACGATTTATTTTTAAATCCTTAAATGATATACAAACACATGTCATCTTTTCGTACCATAAATAATGTTAAACACAAAATAATTGTTAATAATAATCACAAAATCATGGTAGACAGTAGGGGAATACCCCAAATACTCAATTCTAATGAACATAATAAAAAATATTATATTTATCTGAAAAGGATAAATTTTACTATTTTGTTGTCTCTTCTTCTTTGGCTGCTTCTTCAATTACTTCGGTTTTTACCGGTACTCCGGCTTGTTCTTCATTTTCCTTTTTAACGGCTTCTTTATCATTTTTCTGAACGTCTTTATCTTTTTCTTTATCCTTTTCCTTTTCCTTGTCTTTATCATCGCCCTTGTCCTTTTCCTTTTCTTTATCTTCCTTAACAGCTGCTTCCTTTTCTTTAACGTCTTTTCCTTTTTCTTTTGGATTTCTTTCCCATCTTGACTTTGACTCTTCATGTTTCCTTTCTCGTTCACCGTCTCGTTCTCGTTTAATTTCATCTTTTATATGAGACGCGCTTTTCAAAACTGGATCAATTTTGTCTCTAATATCCAATAATGTTGCTTGAAATAATTTAGAACAAACCTGTATTTAAAAAAAGATATCAAAAATCGTATCGTAACTACTTCAATGTATCGAAATGTTTTGAAGAAAAAAAAGACGGGTTTTGTACTTACTGATACTTTAGATAGTATATCTTCTGTGTGTTTCAGTTTTTCCTTGTATTCTTTCATTTCTGAATTAAGGCTTTTAATGGTACTACTTTGTTTACTATTTTTTTCACTAAGTCTATTATTTTCTGTTTTTAGATCGACCATGTAAGATTCTGTGGCCACTCTTGCTTTTTCACTCCTCTCAAGTTGTGCCATAAGCTTGCTGACATCAACCATTGCACCCCTAAACATTATTAATCCTAAAAAACCAAAATAAATTTACATAAGTAGTTTTAAAATAAGGTAATGTTTACCTTCTTCAAAAGAATCCTCATTAGATGGCCCCTCAAGTTTCTGTTTCTTTGCAGAAATTTCACCTGTCTGGAATACAGGAAGGAACTTCTTGTTACCTCTAGCAAGTTCATGGGCATAACATTCTTTTTCAGAATCGTCAATTACTATAAAATCGTCCTCCTTAGGTTTATCAGTTAACTTTCTGTAATGCAATGAGTCTCTGGATACAACTTTACCAACAAGTTTGCGCACTTGGGCGCGGGACAAATTCAGACCTAAAGTAAATAATAAATCTTCCATATCTTTTTCGAAAATGTACCCGCAGTGGGTCTGGTCAAAGTACGTAAAAGATAAAAGCAAATTTCGATCTTTTGTGAACATCTTCAGACGTTCCTTACGTTTCTTATCACGATCTGATCGTCTGTCGTAATCGTCATCGTCATCGCTATCGTCGTCCTTTTCTGAACGTTTATCATCCTTTTTTGTCTCTTTTTTCTTTTCATCTTTTTTATCATCTTTCGAATCCTCACTTTTTCTTTCTTTATCAACCACTTCTTTATTCTCACGATGTTTATCTTTGTCTTCCTTCTTTTTGTCGTCTTTATCTTTCTTCTTTTCCTCTTCTTTTTTATCAACTTTATCCTCTTTGTCATCCTTCTTTTTTTCCTCGTCCTTTTTCTTCTTCTTCTCATCCTTTTCTTTTTCTTTTTCTCTAGGCTTCTCAGGTAGTTCCCATAAAACGCGGTATATATTGAATCCGAAGTCTCTCATGAGCATTTCGTTGAACAATTCTGCAAATAACGACACTTCAAAAGTGTGCTCCTTAGTGTCTTCAGGACGATAATCTAGAAGAAGAGACAGAGACATGACGGTGCAGTCAAATTTTCCAGACTTTGCCACACGATTAGGGTGAACTACTATATGGGGCTGATCTGGTAAGGCATAACGCCTTTCGAGCTGGTGACGTTCTTTTTCGTCAATCTTTTTTTCATCTCCCTAGAATTATTTAAGAAAATGTATTACAGATTTAACTTTAAACATATTTGGCCTTACTTCCGATTTTTTATCTTCGGCTCCTTCACTTTCAGCTTCCGTTTGTTCATCCTTGCCTCCTTCAATCTTTTCAGCTTCGGCTTTTAACGCCTTTTGCAATCTTGCAACTAACTGAGACTTTAGGCCTTTCGCATTTAAACTACGAGCTTTCAGCTCGTTACGAAGCGCCGCGACGCTCATTGTCTTGACGTCTAATTCTGCATACGGCGTGGGTTCCAATTTGTCACCGCCGGTTGCATCTTCTTCCTAAACAATCACAGAAACCATATAAATTCGTTTAGTTATAAGTGCACGGGCAAGGTCGACTGTCGTACAACACGCCCCGCTCATTCGTTCGTTCTCAGTCAAACATCACACAGCCAAGCAACCGGAAATCATCGCCCATCGGTCGTCGACAGCTACTTAAAACGGCACACCAACCGCCTAATCAAAGTTGTTCATTTTAAGTAGATAGGTACTTATCATGTGTGCGGCTGTTTTGTAAATATTTTCGGTACGAAAATGAAAGTGTAAATAAATGAAGAAGAAAGAGAGAGAGAGAAATCAAAAATTAATAAGTAAAGCTTAGACTAGGTAAGAAATAATGCCTTTTCGTGGTCAGCGGAAGTGGTAACGGCAGTTGGGTCGTCCCCCTCTGCGGCGATGCGGTTCTCCAGCTGCGCTTGGTAGCCGCGGGTAAGGGCATCCCACTCCAGCCGTGTTGGCAGACAGCTCCATACATCCGGCAGAAACAGCACCACCGTCTCGACTCTGGCCGGCACCGTTCGGCCCCGATGTACGGCTTCGGCTCGCCGGTAGTACAGCTCCACAAAACGGTACCTACCGAACACAAACATCAGCTGGTCATGCTAGTACTGCGGAACAATTGAGAACACGTTCTAAGCGCACACGCATCTTATTACACTCTGGGCCTGAAAAATTACTAATACTAAGTTGTGTATTTGTTAGAAGCCAGGACTAATAACGACTATATACAAGCTAATAAGCACCGAGAACGAGAGAGAGAGAGAGGGGGGAGGGCAAACAAGACATTTCGATATGGTGACAACTGCATGTGTCGCGGCGAAAGGTTGAAAATGTCACAGGCGGAGAAACGCTTTGATTTTTGAATCTCGTCTAAGACTCAACGCTGTTCTGACAGTTTACTCACTCCTCCAACAAAACAGGAATCAAATCTTCCATAAATCCCCTAATATTAACTTTAACTCTCTCTACTATGACGAAAAAGTAAATAAAAGTTAATATAATATTTAGACATTTTCTTCAAAATACTTTTTTAAATTATTAAAACTGGCACATACAAGATTTATTTAAACTATATTTAAAAAATCTTGTTCGTTCCTTACATTTTTTACAGCCTTTTAATATAACACAAACTAGCATACATGAAGCCTTACCATTGTGTGCATGGGGACAGGTCTATTCCTGTTAATGCCTTGCATGTACGAATGGCAGTCCGTATGAGTACAGATGGGTCTTTTTCCGGATTCTCGCCATCTAACGACTTGCTCCATGGACCCCCTATGGCCATGGTTTCGCTTTTTCCTTTTACTCCGACCAAAAAATTGATTAATCTCGTAGGATGAACGTAATCTCTATCTTCACTGTCGGTGTCACGTCTATTGTCCTCGGCCAAAGCACAGCACTTCTGGTACATGTCTTCCAGGCCACTCACATTCATTAACATGACCTTAAAGAAAATAATTTAGATGTAGAAAAGAACTTATTTAACTGTTTCAACACTATTTAAATTGCAATGGTATAGTTTCAATCTACCTATAAAATCTATGTAATAATTTTCAAAAGTAAATTGTATACCTTAGCAGAAAAGAGGTAGTCGGCATCTGGTGGTTCCAGAATTGCATCATTTTCTGTTAATGGTTCAACATCTTTATGCATCACATGGTATGAACAAGGTTTGTTGAGTGAAAAAGGTTTGTCTGGTGGAAAAGCGTCCACCCAACGAAAAAGGCTGTAGAAGAAATCGGACGGAACGTATAAATTTCCATAACGCCTTCGTATTTCCAAAACATCCGCGTTTTTCCTGTAAACATTCCAAATTACAAAGAATAGTGTTAATAGAAATGATTAAACAACAGTATTGCCTTTACAATTAGTAGATGTTATTAATTGCACTTACAGATCCAAACTAATTTTAGGAATTTGAACCATATATCGGGGTACAATTCGAGATCGACGCCTGGACTTGGGCGATCTTGATCTCCGCCTTAGAGGAGACTTTTTATCATCCCTATCCCTTTCTCGAATTCTCTCCTCTTTTCTTCTTTTTCGTTCATTTTCCTCTTCTTCATCTCTTGCACGTGACCTTTCCCTGCCCCTGCCACCAATGGAACCTTTTGTTCTCTGTCCACTCTTACCAAAACCTCCATTCCCTTCAGGCATTTGTGAAATATTGTTATAATTACCACCTTTAGGATTATTGGAACCTCTAGGTATGTTTGTGCCCTGAGTGGCTGACGGTAGAACCTGCATTCTTGTTGCATTCCACTTAAATGGCATGTTCGGATTGTAAGTGGCTTCAACAAGAACGCGATCCCCAACTATTGGATTTGAACCTAATTAAAAACAAACAGCATCTTTATTTAGATTCAATTATTAAACCAAGGTAGCTGAAACTGTACTTAGGGAAAACATATACATATATTTATTTTATTTTAGTTTTATTAACTTATTTCAAAGATCAGCTTGGTTTTCTTGGAGGTTATGCTCAAATTATTAAGAAAATTAAATAGAAATCATGATAATAACTCCATAAACCTACCAGCAATCAACCCAAGTCATGAAAGCTTACAGATCAAATTTATATCGAAGTTCTCATATTTAAATGTTAAAATTTTACCTAAGAATAAACGAAACATACCTTTTGTTGCTGTTGTTTGGAAAAATACATCATCATCTACAAATCCAAAGTTGTCGTGCACTTTGGTGACTGTACCCGTGAAAACACGCTGCTTTGTACTAGAATTATTTGATGATTGAACACCAGTTGCAGCAGAAACTACCTGAGTTTGAAATGCAGAGGGGTTTAGAGCCCTTGGATTTGGATAAGTTACTGCCCCAACCTGCTGAAATAGTGGATTTGAGGCAATTTGTTGTGTTAAACCGGCACTCACGGCTACTGAGGTATTCGCTAATTGCTGAAGTCCTAAATTAATATTTTGTTGTTGCATATTCATAGCATTTTGGAGAACTTGTTGATGTTGCTGAAGTTGTACCATGCCGGTGGCGTTCATACCTCCAAATGCTCCTGGATTCATAATTTGTTGCTGAATATTAGAATTCTGATTTACTAGATTTGCTGGTGAATTATTTCGGGCCCATGGTGGATTTTTTGCTCCTCCAAACGCACCTAAATTGCTCATTGTTTTGATTTACCAACTCACTTAGGTTTTAAAAGTACAATGTGAATTGTAAATTATTAATAAAATTTATACCACACAATTAAACACGCTCCTAACAACATGACCACCCATCCGTCAAACTACAATGAAGGCCGATTTGATATAAACTCAATGGGATTTTTTTATACAATTAATTGATTATCAAAAATAAGATGGACAGGAGCTGCTAAACAATCACTATTTATCAAATAATAAAATTAAACAAGAACATATAAAATTGAAAATATTTTTAAACAAGAAATTGTTTCTAAAAAATAAGCGAGTCGTATTTTTAATAAATAGAAAAACCGGATAATGAATAAAATACTTTCTCTTTGTATTTAAATTTGATACCCACTAGCCACTACGGTTATTCTTCTGCCCCATAGATATCAATACCAACGTCAAAATATTTAGATAATTATTATTACCAACAAACACCCTTAATTAAATTTAATTAAATTAAATTAAATTAAATAATATCATTTAAGTTTAAATATAACTAGTACAACACTTATAAAATTATTGATAACACAATTGTGTATAAGCAGCTATTATTGAGATGAAATGTAAAATAATATTGCTCGCATGTCACCTTTTTTAATTGCTTCGCTTTACGTAAGTAAAAAATAAGTTTAGGAAGAATTATTTTGGATAAAACCATAAGGTATTTCTTAAATAATTAAATATATTAATAATATGCATTAATATACTGTTAAGGAAGTACATACGTATGTATTTTTTGTTGGATTTCAGTTGATGAATTTTTTTCGTTTCATAAAGACTTATCGTATCATATATCATATTTTTAAATTTTGAAAAATATTATAAATAAATAACAAAAAACGTTTACTTTTAAATCGATCGTTCCGTTTAAATGTCAAAAAATGCAGTTACTTTTTATCTTCTTTTTATTATGAGTAATCAAAATCACAGATGAAGTCATTTCCGGCAAGATGGCTCTGACTTCAGTTTGTCGTTTGGTGCTTGGCAACGTTAGATCGGGTACGTCCAGTGCGTTTATTGCTGGTTGTAGGTCAGCTGCATTTTCCTTGTCATCAGACTTAATAAAAAAATCTGGTAAAATGGGTTTACCACGTGTATATTTTGATATGGCCGTAGATGGACAACCTTTTGGGAGAATTATTATAGAGGTAAGTTTTAAATTGATTCTAGTCATACCAAAATAGCTCATGCATGCCCGGTTTATCCACCATGCCGGACTGGAAATTTACCGACTGCTTGATACGGTCAGGTGTTGTAATTGTGGGTTTTAAATACATCACATCTTTAATTATAATGTTTATTTAATTCTTATATATTTATAAAATACAAAAAGGCTTTATTTGAATAGTTGTTTGGTTGAAAAATATCGTAAACTAGTCAGTGGCGTATCATTTATACATTTAATGGAGGAGCACTTTAAAAATACAATTACTTTTGCCTACTACTTTATAATTTTTTTATGTAGGTTACTTAACAGACAATATAGATTTACTAATATATATTTTGTCTTTTAAACCTGCAAGGTTATTTTTAAAATGAGGATTTCTGGTTATTGTGGTTTCTTCTATCTGTTGTGGTGTCGTTGTTTATTTATCTTTCTGGCTTAGCAACTGTTTGATAAAATACTTCTTTTTGAATTTTACTGATTTCAACATACTTTTTGTCATCTCAATCTGCAAGGTCATCATCTTTAATATGAGGCACTAAATTATTGTTTTTGGAAGTAATTGGAGTTATAGTAACTTTCACACGCCGGTTTAATAACTGATTAATTAAAAATAAGAAAATCACTAATTTGCTTGAACAGATTATTAATTTTTAATTTTATTTTTAGCTTAGGAGCGATGTTGTTCCGAAAACGGCGGAAAATTTCCGAGCACTCTGCACAGGTGAAAAAGGCTTTGGTTACAAAGGTTCCACTTTCCATAGAGTGATTCCCAACTTCATGTGCCAGGGCGGTGATTTTACAAATCATAACGGCACGGGCGGGAAATCCATTTATGGTCAAAAGTTCGCCGATGAAAACTTCACCTTAAAACATACTGGCCCAGGAGTTATGTCAATGGCTAATGCTGGACCTGATACCAATGGTTCCCAATTCTTCATAACCACCGTTAAAACCTCCTGGCTGGATAATAGGCACGTCGTTTTTGGAAACGTCGTCGAGGGCATGGACGTAGTAAAGAAAATCGAGGCTCTCGGTTCTCAGTCCGGTAAAACTTCCAAAAAGATTACTGTTGCAGATTCCGGTCAATTATAAGTGTTTTATTAAAATAATTGGAGCTTTGTCGTTTTTTCAATTTTTTTACTATGTAACTTTTTGGTAAATTGATACACAACAAAACATAACTTTCTGTATAATTTTGTCTTATCTGCCATTCCAGCCAAGGAGGGTGTGTAATTTAATTAATCCTTGTCCTTGTAGAAAATGTGATTGATATAACCAGTAATATTTGTCTTAAAAACTAGCTATAGGTTTGATGAAGTTGCATTTACATTTACAGCGATTTGATTGTATTTCAACATCTGATTGAATAAATAAATCCTGATTTTACGTTCTTTTTTATTTCTACAAATATACTTTAATTTGCTCAAAAAAGTAATTTATTAAAAAAAAAATTCAAAACATGCTGTTTATTAATTATGCAAAATACATAATATAAACTACTATAAATGTATTTTACTTAATATTTTAATTGCAATATTCACAAAATAATCATCTCATTACATTAACGAATTCACCAAAAAAGATTGTTTTGTCATTGCGTTAAAAATTAATGTCTACGCCACTGGCAACGAACTGACTCATTGCAATAAAACTAGATAAAAGCAGCATTCTTGTAGGTATAAATATATATACATGAGAAAACAATTAATTGAAAAGCTACACCTTCGTATTTGTGGAATATGTAAGTATTTAAGCAAGAGAAGTTAAATATTTTTCAATTTGAATGTAAGCTTGAGAGCGATTGTTACAATAGAAGCTAATGTTATGCAAATATGTAATTATATGGCAAATACTCCTTAATACAATTACATCATTTATTCTACATAGATTGTATACGAACGTATATAATAAATTAATAGGAGAATGGTGTTTTTTGATGAGAAATATAATTTGCGTCTACATATAATACATGTATGTACATACATTTAGTAAGTATAAGTACCTATATAAAACATGTAACAAATTATATACAATCACCTATCACGTACTTTTGGAAATATAAAGAGCTAAAATACAGATCAATAGTGTTAAATTATTTTATTAATTTCTGAGGAAAAATGTAACACGAAATTTTATTTACATTTGTGGCTCATATCAATCAAAAATTGATTATCTAATAAAGGTAGCAAATTGATTAAGTAGTTCAATAATTATATGTAAGTTTGTAAAATAAGGGAATGTGTTTAAATATTTAATAGGTTTAAATGTAACAGTAATAACTTTTTAAATTAATTCTTCAAATTTTTAATTTGTTTTGATTTGGAACTGAACGTAATGAATTGAAATAATTTGTTAGATCACTTAGATGAATGCTTCTATAAAATCAGTTACCTCTATGGGTACATAGAACACAAAATCAGCTGATCGTAATCTAAACCATAACCTTAATTGGATAACCTAAAATTTTTATTTTAAATTTGACAAAATAAATACGTTTTTCAATTTAGTAAGAGAGAAGTTAAGTTTCAAACTGTATCTTAATTAGCATGAACTATTCCATGTGAGATTCAGAAATGGAAGAAGAAAGTAACTGGAGAAACAGTATATATTCACAATTGCAAACTAGAAATAAAAACCAGACAGACCGTTTTCAGGATCTAATTGCATTTCGTAAGTTAATATGTTCTACTTATTTACATCGACTTGCTACTAATACATTACTTCATCTTCATTTTTAATAGAAAACAAACTTTTTGATAATGCCAACTCTTTGCGAATTGAAAATGTCCAATTGTCAGTACAATTAGAGAAACTTAAACAGGGCTTTGGAAGTACAACACCTTCAGTAACTGAGGCACGACTACAGGAAAGGATCCAACAACTTGAACAGAAGCTTCTGACTCAACAAGAGGAATTAACAGACTTGCACAAAAGGAAAGGAGAAAATGCACAACAAATAATTGATCTTAATAATAAGCTTCAAGAACGAGAAAAGTTGCTAGCATCAAAAGAAGTTAGGTAGGATTTTTTTAAATTACAAAAGTTATATGACTACTTTTATTTATTTTTTGTTTAGTTTAGCAGAAGGTTTAGCACAAAACCAAAGTTTACTTACTGAAATTAAAAGGTTTCAAAACAACATAAGAGAACTGGAAAATCTCAATCAAATAATTAGAGATGAACACCAGGCTTTACAAATTGCCTTTGCATCCTTAGAAGATAAATTAAGAAAGGCACAGGTATGTGATAATATTGTTGTTCATGAAAAAAAAGTTTTGCCAAAACTTCTGAGGCATTAGAAGTTGTTTGCATTGAAAAAAAGTTATTTTGATAATTTTATTTCTGATTATAATCTGTAAAATATAAATAATATTAAACAAAATTAATGAATATTTCGTTTCTATTTAATTTTGTAAAATATCCATCCTTTATACAGAAAGTTATTTGTTCATTATTTTACAAAATCAAATAGAAACGAAATTTTAATTAATTTTTGGTATTATTTATTCTCTTTGAAAATATTTACTTAACATCTCTTCTGATTTTCTTAATATAGTCTACATGGACATTTTTATTGAATAAAAGTATAATAAGTACAGTTATTAATTAGTATTGCTAGAAAATATTAGTTAATAGTATGAAATATATGGTAATTGTGCCAAAAAATGCAAGGGAAGTCTTGGCTGATTAATTTGAATCAAATTTGCCAGGAAATAATGAAATAAGAGATGCATTTTTGGCAAGGGTCCAATATAAGGCCCATCAGTGAGAAAATCTATGTTTCTGAAAATAAGTAATAACATAATCTGCGTCACACGTCTCATATGTTCCATTTGATTAAATGTATACAAGTGCATTTTAGTACAAGTTTACATTAAAAGCCTTTTTTTACAAATATTTGCGCATTGTTTCTAGAAGTAGGTGTTTTGTGTTAGACATAACGAATTATTATTTGTTTTATTTTTATTTATTCAAGCAGTGTTTAAAAAATTTTTTTTAATGAATAAATATTTTTTTTTGTAGGAGGAGAACAGACAATTAGTGGAACGATTGATTAATTACAAGGCCAAAGATGCGGACCGTATGAATGAAGAGAACGACAACTTTCTCAAGTAAGTGGTTTGTATTAATATTTCGCGCCAAGTCAGGTGATTCACGGTGGGTCAGGTGGTTTATCGAAACGGCGAGGGTCCTACGTGTATTATGCTCAGTTTTACATTGCAAACATACATATATTTTATTCTGTATCAGTTTATAGGAATCTGGGAATAATTATATATCATGGCACTTTCACCATTGATAATGCTCAGGTAATTTTTTGTGGCGTTATGGTTATGACTCAGCACTAATTTAGTCTGGGTTTACTGTTTTATTTTTGTGATTTTTTTGGAGTTGGCTTGTGTGGTTTTTTATTTTGCCCCTTATTTTTTCGAACTTTCAGTATAATGTATGCACCTAATTTTGTTTTATGCAATTAGCACCTATTCGTGCAAAAAATTGTATAGAGAATGCATTTTTTTGTTTGCATTTATTTGGTAAAAAAAATAAGATAAGTTTTTTAAAAAACATTTTAGAGGTAAGTGAATTAATTCGTTTTTTCTCTACTACTAAACATTTAACGTTTGCTTGAAAAGTTGTAAATTAATGTAAAAGAAAAATTAAGTAGTATGTCAGTATATGTATAAATCATATAAAATAGTTTTAATATTTGGCAGAAAGATCAATAAGAAGTTAGTTTTATTTTGAGAAACAAATCTAAACTATTTTCTCTCCTCTCACTGGTGTCTGATACATAGATATGATTTATTTAGGAATAACATATATTTATTCATATTAGTTCTAAATAATTTATGTTGTAAGCTTCTTTTATCACAGAATTCAAATTGATTCGTGTCAGTCATTTAACTGATGTATTTACATTAAATGTTACATTTTTACTAGTAATAAATTTCCTTGAAGATGAGGTGATGGTATGAAAGGTTTAGTTGTTTTTTGAATATGTTAAAGGGTTTGCTCTGGGAAAATAAAGGCTTTCTGGAAGTTGGTGCCATAAACACAAAGAAACTCATTGTACAGGTGTTGGTGCATGTAGCTTTCGATTTTTGTAATTTAAATGCTTTATTTGACTTGATTTGTAAAGATTATGCTCGCTTTTGTACTTGTTTGCAGTGAGTCATCAAAACGCTCATCCATTTTTTTGGGTTCTTTTACTCTTTTCAGGTAAGTTTTTGTATAAAATAAAAGTCATAAAAACTCTTCTTATTTAAGTGTACGGAATTCTTTTGTTGTAAATATTGTAGGCACCTGTAAATAACAAGCATACACACAGCTTTTGATATTTTTGGTACCAGATTACACTTTATTATTATGCCATGTAATTAATACGAGACAATTGTTTTATTATTTTTTATTTATCAGTTTACTGTATAAACAATGTTAAATTTAGTTGACGATACTAAATTTACACAATACAACGGAAAGAGTTTGTAGGGAAATCCTTACATTTATTATACACATATATTCAAGATAGATTTAAAGACTTTTTATACTTTCGCGCATTTTCCTTTTTCAACTCATTTTCAAAATCTGAAGTTTGTAATGCTTAATTTTGAAAATTGCAGAGTTGGGCAAAACTGTTATCAAGAGAGCCTTAAGGTCCACTCACAATGCTTTAGTATTGGAACGGGACCTTAGACTTTAAAATATAAAAACTTTGAAGTAACAATTAGTTTGAAAAGTTGTTTTCTAATATCCATCAAGCCTTGACATTTTGTTCATGAAAAGGCTTAACGTGTAGTACTTCAAAATTCGGGAAGGACTAGAAAGATATTTTCAAGCACAACATTCTAAAGCTTTGCCTAGCTCTGGAAATTTATAGTTATCATATTTCTTAAACTTGGTTTATCCTTTTTCAGAAAAAGAAATGCTAAAGTTCAAAAAGAACTAGAAGATGCTACGAAAGATGCCCGAACTGTTGGTTCCGACGAAGTGATTTGTATGGGAAGTGCTTGTCAATCAGTTGTTCCAACTAAATGCATTACTAAATTTGTAAGTATAACATAAGAAAATTTATAATTAAACTTGTTTGTTTGTAGTATTAACAAAGAAAGACAATGTAATTTTTTTTATGTTATAGGAAGCGCATGATGGCGAAGTCAATGCAGTCAGATGGAGCCATTTAGAAAGGATGATAGCTACAGGTGGTGCTGATCGAAGAGTAAAGTTGTGGGACTTTTCAAAAGGTAAGTTATTATTTTAAAATTACCGTTAAAATTAACCAGAACTTGTAAATAAATCTTATAAAAGAAGCACAACAAATGTAAGACATTCTTGATTCCTAAGCAAATTAATTAATATTTACATAAATTTTTTTATAACTACTTACTTGAAAACAAGTACATTAACATCAACGTTGAAGCAATTTTTAATCAGAACTGTCGCTCGAAGCTTTAATAAAAATATTTTCAATCTTTTTTTAAGCCTGAGTTTGAAAAATCTTGCTTAAAGCCATTTTTTGAACTACGAATTACAGGTGTTGATAATTTGAAATATAGTTTTGAAATATTCTTTTCTATAATATATTTATTGATAACACAGTTTGTTTATCTAATTGATTGGCAATTACAGTATAATGACTCATTTTCCTACATTTTAATCTCCGTTATTTTTTCATAATAATTTTGTTTTGAGTTTATATTTGTTAAGAATATCAAAGAGAAATTTCAAAAAAATTTGTTTATTAATTAAATGAAATTAAAGGGTGCTGTTGAATCGAAATTTCTTCAAACAACAAAAAAAATTAAAACTAAATTAATAAAGAAAAAGATGTTCATTTTATAACACTTTATAATTAACGGAGGTAATTATAAAAATATTATTTGCGTTAATTTACGGTTATTTTTTTGTTTTATTAGTTGCAGTTGATTTGTGTGTTACGCCACTGATTTTACGTTAGTTCTATTTAGTCACACTAGGTTGCGACAGGTACTTCGTAATGAACTAATTGTGTTTCAATATTCTTGTTCTACATGGCAGCTAATGTATTAATTGTATATTAATATAAGCACGACTGATGTACTTATTTAAAAAAAATTGAATTAAATACGTATATAAATTATTTAAGAATTAAAAAGTTCCAAATATAAATATGTAGACTTTGACTAATTGTGCAAGTACCTACTTGAATAAAAGTATAGCTTTTGTTAGGGTCGTAGGTTATTATTTTTTTTTAGAAAAAGTTTTTGAATAGCATGTTTATTTTACAGGTTCGTACGAATTACGCGGAGTGTTAGTCGGTAGTAACGCGGGTGTTATGTCAGTGGAATTCGATAATTCGGGGACGTTGTTACTTGGTGCTTCAAATGACTTTGCTAGCAGGGTTTGGACCATCAGCGATTTTCGATTAAGGGTGAGTGTGTTTTCTTTATCACTTCAGGATATTTTGTGCGCCGATTCGACTTTCTATTGACACCGAAGTAAAGTTGTACTAAGTAACCAATATAAAGGAATATATTATTTGATTTAAGACCGATTTTATTTAAACCTTTTAGTGTTTAATTTCAATTTCAACTTGGAAAGGGGTTGGTTAATACACTTCAGTCGTTTATACTTGCTTGCTTACAACACAAACAACTTTTACTTATAAAGGGGTCGCCTTGAATGGTAATGAAATGGGACTGAATTTTCGTTTCAAGAAAAATTGTATTTGTGGTATTGACAGAATTTCAGAATTTTTTCACATTATTTACTACCTCTATCTACGAATGTAAGTCTGGGAATTGGGGTATTTAAAAATATGAATGACTTTTTTGTCATACTTTGGCAGAAAATCGTCTTTTAGGAGATAATAAAATAATAAAATCACAACATATTGTAAATATACAGTGTGATCAATCAAAGAAATTCAATAATGTAATAAAATTAGGCTCTTCCTTTTAAAATAAGGAATAACCGGAAGTGCTACAAATTTGAAAATATATTTAAAATGTAGATCAGGTGTCAAAACTACCACACGATTATTTTTAAAATGTTCTTGTCTAGTTTTCTATAAACGTTTAATAAACAGGCCACTGACTGGATCACCCTGTATAAATGTGTATTAGGATTTTTAGCATGATTTACCCTTAACTTTGTTACAAATTAAACATAAAAAACTTTGGGGAAAATACTTGAACCATTTTAATCTTCAAAACTTCAACCCTGACCCGATATTGTTGACCAAACGATTGTGTTCATCATCGGAACCCAGCAAAATAAGAACCGTCGTGTTTACGTATTATGTACAACATTTTATCCGGTTCAGCTTGCGAAATCGGATAAATTTTATGATTGTTAACCGATATTACGGGCGTTTTGGTCATACGAACTTTGTAAACATTGCATGTTGACCACATATTTGCACTAAAGTTTATTTGAGTGCTTGTTATACACCGAAGCGCCGCAAGAGACTTTACAAACTGTGTACTAATATGAAAAATTCTGGCGGTTATATGGTTGGAGAGTTTATTGAACAGGAAAATAAAAAATAAAACTAAATTGAGTTGATATTTTTCAAGCGAAAAACTGAAATCGATTGTATGGTAAATATTTGGGGTTTTCTATTATTTACACCAAATGTAAGGACATATAGTTGTTATCGTTGGCCTTTATTAGAGAATTATTTTGATGGAGTGAGAGCCACAGGTTTCCGATAGTTTGTGATAACATTTTGACTGCAAATGGGTGGGTGTTAAAAAATTAAGAAAGATGGAGATTCTTCGGTAATTGGGCTAGTTCTTGTCCGTTGGACTTGGACGAATTATTGGAATGCAATTTTTCCTAAAGTACTTGCAATACTTTAGAAAATTTTATCAATTAGTCGGATGCTTTCGGAGCGTGAAATACGTCAGCGTAACTTAGCCAATTACGGCGTTTGCATTCCTTTTATCAGTTTTCCAACACGTTGACACCCGTTATTAAAGTTAAAATTGGAAACGAATTGCAAAAGTTACTGGAGCAACGTTCCATTAAAGTTGAACGGAATTCTTAAAACTACAGACGGCGACGATTTGATACGCAAGAGAATAAGAACGTGTGGCATACACTTCCCCATGCAATATACCTCTTAGTATTACGTACTGCATATAGATCGAAATGTAGATAGTACTTTCCAGTAATTTCTGATTATTTCAAAGTATATCCTGTAGGTGTATTCGTTTTGCTGTAGGTACAAGTGCCGCCGGTATCTATCGTCTGTAATATAACAATGTGTTCCAATCAGTTGGTTGATTATCATTTTCGTTGCTTCATCTAACGAAGTACAAATTTTATTGTAGATACTATTAATTAATCGTGCATTGTACGACCAATTGCAACATAACCACGTACCTATTGATATTGTAAAACAATTTATTTAATGAATCAAACATTGTCCGCACTTGAAAAGCCGCCGCAGCTACTGATTACCTTGTGATTTCAACAGTCGAGTAGGTTATAATTTAAGAAACGATTATCTATCCATCTTTGTTCTATTAACGAGATAATTATGCATTTGTTGCCGCAAGTTGCAATGTTAATTAAAAGATATTCATTCACTTTGGTTGAAAAAAAAAGTTGGTGGTAGTATGAAATGCGAGGCAATACAGCAATGAATGAATAGTTTATACAAAATTGCTTCAAATTTAATTTCTTCAGCAGCGACAAAAATAGATACGTATACTTAAGGTATTTTTCAAATGTAAACAAGCTATGTTGTCACGTAGATATTTGTTTAACTTTTCCTGAATTAAATTTTTGCATCAAACTTGTTAGAAACGAAAAAGCCTGTTCAAAGAGAGAGCAAAGTTGGTGATAGTTCCGAACTGTGAAACATAGTTAAAAGTTTCCCTAATAATGCGCAAACAGCAAGAACTGAAGTAAGAAAACTCCTTCTGAAAGTTTAAAACTAAAACTAAAATTTATTTGCTATCTCCTACTGTTCCTATGTAAAAGTAATATTTAGTGCTGAAAAAGTTGACAACTTCAAGCATAATGGAAATTGAAATGAAAAACTTTGTATTTTTCATTATAAAATTAACCGCTGCCTATTATACTAGGAATTGTATTCAGCCAGATGGTTAGCAAAACAGGAAAATTGTTTTCGTATGTACTTAAAACTTTATATATACCAGCACAATTTCGCAGAATAGTTCGAGGTTTATAACTCAAGTAGAAAAATCAGATGAGAGTTTCGGCGTCTTCAGAATAAATATAGAATTTAATTTAATTTTATTTACGGGCGTGATCACAATAATTTCATATTTTTAAGGTACTTCTTATAAGCAAATAAAAATGGGAGTGAACGGGGGTTAGGTACGAACTTGTAGGGGTGGCAATTTTCTTTATTCGTGTGGATATATCCGATCGTTACTATCACATCCTAACTGATTTAATAAAAGTATTCTTCTGCTAAAGTTCGTTTTGGGGTCATGTATCACCTAATAACTTTAACTGAATAAAGTGTTTATACAATTTTTTAAGGTAATAAGGTTGTGGTACGAAGACAACATGAATGAAGTTTAAATGAAATACGATGAAGAATTTGTTTCTTGAACATCTTGAAGGCCAATAGAAATATTTTTTATTTGTTTTTAGTGTAATTAAATTAATTAATTTATTAAAGTTATATTTTTTGTGCTGCCATCGTTTGGTGCACGGTTGCTTCTTTTTCAAAACACAGCATTAATTTGTTTTTTCTTCCAGTTTTTTGCGTTTCATCAAACAGTTTAGGAAGTTAGCTTTTTTTTCACCAACCCAAACTTTTAATTACTGACGTTGTTGAATGTACCGAAGCATAAATTGGCTGTTTATATACGTTAGAACTTTTCAGTTTTCGAACGAAACTTTCCATTGCCTCCCCCAGTCGGATTACAATGGCCTTTGCAACAAATAGTTTCTCGGTATAAATTAGTTAAGCGTTTCGTTTCGTTCAAGAACTCAATTCCAAGTTGCCCTTTGTCTCGTGTATTTATACGTATGGGTGTGTACGGATTAATTTGCAACTTAAGTATTACTGCCTAAATGCTATAAGGACAGTTCAAGAACCATTCTTTAAAGTTTTGAGTCAGATTAAAAAGTTGTACAACTTTCTGGTGATCTGGGTTCAAACCACGTCAAATATTTATTTTCAAATAATGATTCTATTAAGTAAATTTGGTACGCACTCGAAGCATGTCCGCATTGGTAACCAATACAAACCAAAAGTTATAGATTTGAAGCTGTCTACACTTTTCTATTAAAAAAAAATGTGGATGCTTCGCTTATGTTAGGCGTTCCCTGTGTAGGTATTTAATTAATAAAATATATTAAAATTATATTGAAAGGTGCCCTTATTATTTAAATAGTTTTCTTTTACCTACAATTAGAATATTGTGGTTTGGTTTGCTTAACATTCCATCTTGCAACGTTATTTCAAAGTACAAGGAAATAGATAGTGGTAGAAAATAATTAGATGTTTCGGTTATTAAAATGTCAGTTTTGAATTATTAGTGGCTAAATTATACGCTACAGACGTTTTCGGCTTGGGCAAAAAGCCTCTTTAATACGCAATTCATCAAGGCATAGAAATTTAAATGTCGCAATTAGGTACTTAGTCTTGGTAATTATGGATAATGAAAATGTGCGTAAGTTAGGCTGTTAATAAGTTGGATATCTACTCATGTGCTCGTGTTATTAGTTTTACTTACCTATAGATTTTGTAAAAATAGGTACATTAGCTCAAGTGGTAAAGAGACATTACGAATATTGATATTATAGTAATTATATTTTCATTCCATCCTGATTTATCTGACTTCCTGGATATTGAAACTCGATGAACCTTTCGTCTTAGGTCTACGTGATCGTCAAAACTTACTTAGGAAGTGCTGACAGAAATACTAAATTATTAAATTTGAAATTAGAGGACGTTAGACCCTGGTTACTGTAGTCTCCAAAATATATTATTTTGTGCCTGAACGAGAGCAATATTACTGATAATGGTTCAAATTAATATTCTATCTAGAAATATTATAGTTTATAATTTAAATGTTTTTATTGCTTTGCCATTGCTCGGAGCGGTTAAAACAAAGCAAACTGGTAACCATCTTCCGTTGTACTTATTGTACAAGAGGGAATACAATACAGTCGTGTTTATGTGCGTATCTAATAATGTACGATCGTAAACAGGCATGTAACATGCTAGTAGGTACATAGTTATGGTTATGGGTGATTGGAGATTCCGTTGGATCTATTGGCTGAGTGGTGTTGTGTGTATTCTTATCTGGATCTGAGCGAATTAAATAGTTTATATGTTTACGGAGTGGAAACATAAGAATTCGTAGATGTACAGGGTGTCCAGAAACAGTCGCTAGAAAACTCATTATTAGAGAGAATTTTTAATAGATTACCTACACGATTTCAAAATTGTTAAGCTGATAATAACAAATTTGGAGGTACAAGAACTTCTATATTTTAATAAGAAAACACAAACAAACGTTTCTGCTAATGTGTTTTCTTATTAAAATGTTTCTCCACGAATGCACCCACGATAGTTTAAATATTCTATATTTTGTCGATAACTTTTATTAGTCAATAATTTACAAAACTGTATTGTTTCTTATTTGTGAATATTTTGTATCGAAATATTGCTTCTACATGCATATATTTAGCTGCGTTTCTGCTTTCTGTTGTATTTTCTACCCCTGACGGTTTGGTCGTGGAGGAGGATTGCGGAGGCAACATTAGATGCAGATTTATCCTTTTAGTTTGTTAGTCAGGTTTCTAGTAGATTTACGATTCCGATTCGGTGCATTAAAGCAACCTGGGCGGGACGTCGGTGCTGGGGAGAAAAGGGACTGAGCGAAATTTAAGATTTCAGTCGTAGGAGCTCTTGTAACGAGAACTATACGCGGTCAGTGGCCGTACTCGCGGATTTTCCGTACCGCGCAGTGGCTTCTTTTCGTTCAGATTGTTACATCAAAAGCATCAAATACTTCCTAAAAGTTTTTTATCTTTTGAGATAAAGAAATATTCTATTTGTTATAGACTACCCTGTATAATAAATACTTATATATTTTGAGCATTAGAATTAAAAAAGAAAAATAACTTTCTCAAAACAATGATCTGCAAACTTTAAGTAATCTATATACATATATAAAATGCTACTGTTCGTTAGTAAAGACAGGGTTTTCTCTATCTCTACCTACTCCAATCAACTTCCTGTTGGGGTGGTAAATACCCCTCGGTCTCCAGGTGGGAGTAAGGGAGTTTGGTCGCGGTGGGTGGTTGTAGGTGGCAGAAAGATGAAAAGAAATATTTCTGTCCTTTTTTAAGTCATAAGGACTTCCGGAAAGATCTCAAAATTTCTTAAATGATCTAAAAAATTCTAAAATGAGCACAAACTGTTATTATCAACTTAGAATGTTCGAGAAAGTTCTAAAAATTTCTTGAATGATCTAGAAAGTTTCAAAAAGTGTACATCTAAATATTCTAAAGTGTTCTGGTACTAGGAATTTCGATGTCTGATGGTATATAAATAATATATATATATAGATAATATAATATGTAAATAATTATGTAAACAAAACATAAATTTTCTATTTACTAAGCTGTTTCTTAAAATTATTTCAATTTGTTAAGTTAGTTCACTCTATCAGATATACTCTATATACACCGTACGTTTAATGGCCGAATAAGTCTCTCAATATCTACGTTATCTATGATATAAATCTATAATATCTACGTTAAAAAACTGAGCCTTACATATTTTTTGTGCCATTAAACGTATGATGTATTTTAACCCGAGCAACGCCGGGTTTCACTGCTAGTTTGAAATAAAAATGCATTGGTTTCTACTACTTCCAAGGTGCCCAAATTTTTCCTTACAGTCACAATCCGATTATAGATATCTTCGAATCAATTTTTAGACATAAAATATGTGCATTGAGTGCTCCTTCGACTTCCTCTTGGTTGGAAAAGTGCTTTCTATGGTTCTCCGATTCTTCCTGACATTAAGAATCCCATGATAGGTACCCCTATGTTAATGATTCTGAATGAAGGACCTTAAAAATGTGCATTGATAGACACTTCGACCTTTTCATCATTAGAAAACTGCACCCCAAGGTGTTCAGATTCTTCCTGACATTAAGAATCCGGTCATTTGACTTGCACTTGCTTCTGAAATGCTTTAATTATAGAATTATTATAATATTATATATATTCCTTTCAATTGATGAAGTTGATTACTGATTAAAACCAAAGAAGTTAATTGTTCATGGAACAGAACCGTCGATACGTAAAACCAATATGTCTCACTTCCATTTGCTTCAACCACTGTGTGCCATTCTAATTTGTCTTAACAAGTAAAGTTCCCAATTTCCTAATTTCACTTAGGTCTTGTATCTCGCGCCACTGTAATTTCAATTGAATTATTCTTCGAGAACGAGCTCGTCTCCACCGATTGAAATTGCAGGTTGTAGTTCATTCCACGTCCAGAACGAAAGAGAACCGATTCGATGCACGTCGCTTGCTTCCAAAAAGTCCCAAAGGATCACCATGGTTGCAGGGGCGATAGCGGCATTTGATGGAACGATTTCCACGGGTTCCACCGTGCTCTTGCCAGCGAACCGTAACCAAACGGAACGGTATTGTATTGGGAAGCTTGGAGCTTCAAAGGAAAATTATGTGACAATAGAAAATCTGGTCTTTGTTGAATACCGAAACTGGATGATGTACTCACTAGAGATATTATGTTTTGGATATAATAGAAAAGTGGACGGATGTAATAAAATAAATAAGCACTTTTGAACAATTTAGACATTGGAGCCCATTATCAAAACATTATTTTTCTGTAGGATGAGTTTTTTTGTTGCCAAATATTGATCCTTTTGTCTGTATTGATAAATGGAATTTCGATTGTTTACCTAATGGGAAAAAATATTCTTTAATGTTGCAGAAAACAACTCCGTGCTTTTATTTGCACATTTACTACCTTTTCCTTTATGTTGCGATCCAATTTAAACACCTTACGAGTGCCCTGCGGCTCAAGTGTAAGTAAAAGTGAGAGCAATCTTGAAGAAGTTGCGGTAGCTAATAGCTTTAAATATTTGAGTAGACGGGAAAAGTCGAAGAACAGTTTCAAGTTTATTTAAGAAACCACCCTCAACGACTGGCATAGCAATTTAAAGTTTTAGGAATTTCTCTGGCGGTAACAACAGTGAAAGGATTTTTACAACGTATTTTATGTTTTTACTTCAGTTATTTTGACAGGGAGCAGTTTTATAAGATAAAAATTAGGTAGATACATTTCTATTATTCAAAAGAAAATTAACTTTGAGTAATTGTTATAATTTATTCGCTTTCCCTTTGGCTTTGAAGGAAACACAAATTGAAAAATAAAACAACTTTCGATCGAATTTTAAATCCGAAAAGTAACTAAACTGAAGCGCGCTTCTGCCGCACGCTCGCCGTGAGAGCGAGATCGGCAGGACTTGATAATAAACGACATTAATTATCGCGGGATTTAATTGAGGCAACGTGTTTTAGAGCTTCAGAAGTAATTTAAGTTCTTCCATTACCCGGGCTGGGCTCCACGGCACGGCGCGTCGCGTCGCGTCGAAACGGAGACCATTGTAATTGAAAACAACAATTCGTGTACAATTGTCTTGTCCTTTACCTTTCGCCTCGTCTCGTCGCGACGCCACACTACAAGATCGATGATGTCGTCAAACACAACACGAAATATCAGGGTCCAGTGTCTTATTTAATTATCCAATTACCAGTAGCGGCTCGTAAGCAATAAATACATTAATTTTTCTAAAAATGGTTTGCGTATGCGTATCGCCACTGAACGCCCACATTTACTGATTTTGAGCAATTTCCCTAACAACTTCTTAAGGACCTACTATAGTGATATGATATGTTAAAGAGTTTCATTAGAGCGAGCCGTATTGATTTTTGTGGATTTAGATTTGAACGTGTACTTTTGAGATGCAGATATCCTGAATATTATTACTTCTGATGATAATTTCCAATATGGATTCCGTGGAATAAGAAGTTGGTATTCATTGAATCCCGGAACGTCTGAGAACTTACCGATAGATATTATTAACTATGGAAATTTGCATAGTAAGTTGAGTTCATCGGGAGAGCATTCTTTCTGGAACGATTGAAAAAGAAAGGGACACGAATGAGAAAAGGCGCAGTATTAATAAAGATTACTCAGCATTTTCGTATAAATGTATCTGTGTGTACGTAGGTTTAAAGATTCGAAAATTAATTTATATTTGCTGAAGTAAATACGTTTCGGACTTTTGTTTTTGTTCGTTTGTGTTAATGAAGTCTACTTATATGCCAGAAATTAATTAATATTTTACGTTCGCCTTCTGTACGTATTAGCAAGTCATTTTTCTAGTCATTATAAGAAGTAACACACTTTTCTTACGATAATATGGGTACAAATTTTTTATTAATCATGTTATAGTATTAGTATATCTCTCTGTATATATATTTATATATTATAGCAGTGAAACCAGGCGTTGCTCGGGCTAAAATACATCACATGTTTAATGGTATAAAAAATATGTAAGGATCTATTTTTTAACGTAGATATTATAGATTTATATCATAGATAACGTAGATATTGAGAGACTTATTCGGCCATTAAACGTACGGTGTATATAGACTATATCTGATAGAGTGAACTAACTAACGAATTGAAATAATTTTAAGAAACAGCTTAGTAAATGGAAAATTTACGTTTTATTTACATATTATATTAACTATATACATATTATTTATATACCATGAGATATCGCAATTTCTAGTATTAGAACACTCTAGAACATTCAAATAGTCTGTTCTTTTCCATTTGTCGAAATCACTTCAATTTTTTTTGGTCACAGTTCGCTCTTGTTTCCAATTGATCTTCACTCGACTGCAAACACAATTTAACTGACAGAAAGTCACTGAATGTTGATTTATATATAATCGAACATCGAAATTCCTAGTACCAGAACACTCTAGAATATTTAGATGTACACTTTTTGAAACTTTCTAGATCATTCAAGAAATTTTTAGAACTTTCTGGAACATTCTAAGTCGATAATAACAGTTTGCGCTCATTTTAGAATTTTTTATATCATTTCAGAAATTTTCAGATCTTTCCGGAAGTCCTAATGACTTAAAAAAGGACAGAAATATTTCTTTTCACTTTTCTGCCACCTACAACCACCCACCCACTTCCACCCACCGCGACCAAACTCCCTTACTCCCACCTGGAGACCAAGGGGTATTTACCACCCCAACAGGAAATTGATTGGAGTAGGTAGAGATAGAGAAAACTCTGTCTTTACGTACGAACATTAGCATTTTATATATGTATTTAGATTTAGATTACTTACGAAATTAATTTACATTACCGCCGTTAAGATTTCTCTGTATTTAATCGACTATTAGATTATCTGCTTATAACCTACTTAAATTGTCATGGAATTTTCTGGAATTTCTGTGGCAGCTTTTTTTTATTACCTTTTTCGTTCTTTTCTCAATAAATCTTGATAAAATTCTGTTTGCCATTGTGTTTCATAATTTATTTAGGTAAATTACTTTCAATAATTTGGGCTTTCGGACTTCCAAATTACATCTAACTTCAATCTTCAGAAATAAAAATTACGTAAATGCAAAAAATTTTCTTAGCAAATCTTTGATGCACTGTACGTAAGTATTTTTGAAAGTATTTATTTGGGAGATATGTATATAAGATCTTGGGTAAGAATGTTGTTTTTGATATCACCCCGATTTTCAGGAAAAGACAGGAGGGCCATCATCAGTGTTAATTTAAGTAAAAAATAAAATAAAAGCATATTTGAAAAACGTTTGAAAATCTGTTTTCGATGATACCTTACAAGCACAGACTGGGTTATTTTTTTCAATCCCTATCTGAATGTGTGATGCATCATCCCTTAAACTACGAGTAATATTTACGAGGATGTGAGTGGTTGTAATAATAGTAAAGGGTATCGTGCAAAAAAACGAGTAAAAAGTAAATAATTTATTGTATCCTATAAGTTACAGCACGCTTCGTTTAAAAAAAAACATGTCATAAATTAATAAGAGTATGTAAAGTTAAAAGCCCCAAAGCGGTTTTTCTGACGCATTATTACAATTATTATTATTATTATTGTTATTGTTATTATAATAATAATTA
This sequence comes from Agrilus mali, assembly GCA_029378335.1. NCBI lineage: Eukaryota > Metazoa > Arthropoda > Insecta > Coleoptera > Buprestidae > Agrilus > Agrilus mali. The sequence goes on along the minus strand of CM055663.1, from coordinate 6,500,186 downwards.
CTTGTGCCATTTGAAAGACCGCATTTGGTTGACAGTCGGGAATCGAGGACAAGCACTTAAAATTATAAATAAAATTCCTAAATAATACATAAATATACACACGCGCTCGTTACGGTTTGTCCGAATACAAAGTTCTCTCATTCACACGTTTATGACTCACGGTCGTCCTCGAATCCTTCCTGTACGTCCATTTCTTCTAATAATAATACGGAAAGCATTTTGTCAGTTTTCAAAAGCAGAGAACGAAGAAGAGAATCAAGTATTCATTCGGTTAATGTCCACATTGCCTCACATCATTACTTATCGACAACATTATCGCTTTTTGAAGTTTTTTACGACCTTCTATTGCTTGCAGAAATATTTGTTTTATTGCAATTTTTGTGGTTGTGAAACCATCCATTCCGATTATCGTGAAGACTATTACAAATACCTTGGATGAAACACTTTGGAGTTGTAAGCTGGTTCGAAAGGCTTCAAATATTAGAAAAATAGATAGAAAACGTATCCTGTATTTGTTAATTTAATTGGCGACAAGTACATATTGTTGTCTGTTATGAACAATTTGGCTTGTTTCTCAAACCAGGTTACAACTCGAAGCGGTTACCGTTTAGACCATTTTTCTCCTTACTTATAAATAATCTCATCGTCATTAAAATCGGAAAACCGATTGAATAATGTTTTATTGCAATGACTAAGGTGGGCTATGCGATTTTTCAAAAACGACGACTGTGGGCGTAACCGGTAGTGTAAAGCTTACTAAGACTATCCGAATGTTTCGAATTCAACCCGGATGGAATGCTGACGTTGAAGCTCATGTTGTCAGCAGCAAGTTTATGATCGATACGTTTTCTCTGCCATAACAACGACCAAATGGTGAAGATTGCGACTTGTGCGATGACAAAAACTATTCCCAAAATCATTATTCCGGCCATGTTGACGCAAATTCCGGCGTCTGAGCCACTTGGCATGAATGCTGTTTCTCCACCGTTACTTGTTCCTTGGGAATTCGACGAGCTTGGGTTTGTTTCGTTCTCGAAACCGAATTTGTCAGTTATTTGGATTGATTGTACCAAAAGAAGATCTTCTCGGCCGATGAGCTGCTTTCGTTGAGATGGAACGTCTCCTCCTACGTTTTCCGAATGACACGACAGATCTCAGTTCACCAGTTGATTCTTCTTGGTCACATTGGACAGGCTCGCAGGTTGGCATACATGGGGTCACAAGGGCGCGGAATTGGACGATGTCTGACGATGGAAATTTGAATGCGTCGAAGTGGGAAAGTAAAACCTAAAAAAAGGAATATGTTCATTAAATATTACCTACAGATGGGATCTAGGAAAAGTTTGAAGTGTTTGTATCTAAACGAAACATTGGATCTTCGGTAGGGGAAGGCAATGATATGTGAACGTTTGGGTCAATTTAGCAACACTATATCCCAACTCTTGTAATTTTGGAGATAAGAAAAGGAGATGAATTTACAATTTAAGTTGTGATTCAGAGAGTGCTATTGGTATACTCGGGTCAGTTTAGGAAGGCAATGTCAACAATATTCACGAACTCTTCTAACTTTGGAGATAAGAGGGGAGATGATTTTGGTTGTAACCCAGAATGTTTTTGATAAGATCTTACAACGATATCTACAAAGTAGCCAATAACTGGGTATGGAATAGTATGTTCACTATGAAGAAGTTTGTGGTTTGGTGTGGATACTGAACTTTAATTATTATGCTCAGTTCATGCAGAGTTTGCATGAGGATACAATAGTACGAAATGGTCCTTTTAAAGGGGGATATTATAGGTTTAACAGAAGGTAAAATTTTAAAAATCTCGTTCGGTATAATAATTTTATGAAGAATTGTCGGGTTTTTTCAATTTTAAATTTGCTCAGCATGAAGAGTTTGCATGAAAGTTTTAAATTACAGCTTTCGTATCAGTGATTCGAGCATTAGTGAACCATTTCTTACTGAGATCTTATATGATAAATTAAGCTTTCGTAATCAGAATATTTCTACTATTTTTGTAATTTCTATGCCGTAGCGTTTCTTATGTTACGACTTCCTCTGTTTGCAATGAAGTAAATTACGTAGTAGTAACTCAGAATTCATGATTTTATGTGTTACTAATTTACGTCAGAATGAATGCGCAGGTGTCTAGGTCTAATGATGACAAAGCGGTGTTATTGTGCTTTTGTTTTTCATACCTTTCCGGTCTGAGCGGACTTGTAGATTGGTCCCATGATGAAGTGATCGGTTGGACAACCCCGGGAATCAATTAGAACGATTTCGCTCGAGTCCACGCCATCCATTGCCACCAGTTCTCTTACGAATATTTCGTACGGGCTGTTCTTGTCAATTATTTCGAATTTAAGAGCCAGAGGATCTCCTACTTCGGCACTTGACATAATATCGTCACCATTTCTATCTGTAATTCTCATGGCCACGTTTGGTGAATCGACAGTTACTTCCTCGGACATGGATGGTTCTGGAAAGGAGAGAAAATTATTTTATCAACATGAAATTCTTTCTGAAACAGCTTTTTGGCTGCTGATGGAAAGGCTTCTCCTCCTCAACGTTTTATAAATGACATTTTTGGTAGTTCTTCCCAAGACAGTTGTTCAAATTTAACTTGGGAAGAACACGAAACGTTGTGGATAAAGAGACTTGATTATAAAGTTTGAAAATAAATAATTACAAATCTTGTTATGGCAAAAATACGTAAGTCTTTTATTTCTGTGGAAAGTTAGTGTTGATAATCATTGGTTACATAGACCAGGAAAGAAAAGAAACATCCCACGAAACGAATTGAGGTTTATTATGGCCATTAAGGGGTTTTATTTTCAAATTCGCATCATTAGTTCAGTCGAGTTGCAGATTTATATTCTCCCTCGCTACCTCTTAAGCATATTAAGTGGAGACGATTGTTCATTAATCAAAGATGTTTGTTCTTGTTTTCTCTATTAATTTAAGCCTCGAGGCAACCTGAGCGTGTTGCTTACTCTCTCAGGCTAACTTCAAACCTGTTCTTTCTTATGCTGCATTTTACCCGCTTTTCTCTATCTCGATTCTTTGTAACTCTCGAGATCGAAAACATTCAGTTAATTACTTCTTAGACAATTTTTGTACTTGTACTGGTAAATGTTATCTATATACTACCGTACTGCATCGAAGAAATTTAATTAGGATGAAATTAGAATTGATTATAATATCAAACCTTCCGTATATATATATATATGTATACGTGCAACAATTTATAGTAAGTATTACGATATTGAAGGGAATATTTCATTGAAATTAGTGTTGAAAATGGAACATGACTAAATAGTAATGTTTATTAATATTTATGAAACTATTTTAATTATAATTTCCTAAAACTAGTAACTGAAAAGCAGGACCGTACTCTACTACAATTGATCGAAATTTTTCGAGTGTATTGATTGATTATATTATTGATCGCCATTCTGTATAGTGTTTTTCGTTGTGGTGACAAGTAAGTTGGTACCATTTACATCGATTAAGTTATACAGCTATTTTAAGAGTCGATACCTGCTGAAGGCTTAGTTACGTTATAATTATTGTGGTCGAACCGTTGGTTGCTGCGCGATGTTCTCGAATAAAAGTGTTGTCGAGCAGGTGTATCCTGCTCAGCATTTTCCACTAGTCGGTATTTAAACGCGGCACTTTATTAAAAAAAAATGGTCGTTTCAATATTCAGGAAATACTCGCGTTTGCATGCATGATACGACAATTAATCTGCATACAGATATATGCGATAACCTTTTTACTTTACTTACCGATATCGCCGTGTATTCCCAGGTCGACCTCGTTGGTGACGCTCTTGTTGGTCAAATCGTACTGGCAAGTTACTGCAAGGCCCAGATCGGAACTCGTTACAATCTTGTCGTGATGCTGAATGACTACGTCGTTAACATATCTGAATAGATAAAAAAATATTGTTGTAAACATCTGGGCATTAGCAAATGCAAGACCAAGACGAGGCTAATGTGGTTATGGTCTTGGTCTAGATGTAGCATATTTAAATATGGTCTTGGTTTTGTTAAATTTGTAAGACCAAGACAAGGCAAGACAAAATTTAAAGACCGAGACGTTTCTTGTCCTGACGGTCAATATTGTTCCTTAAAAAGGAGGTAGCAACTTAATCAGAACAAAGAAGGAAGTACCACTAAGTTTCCCTTATAGTTTGGAAGGGTTTTTGAAACTTATCCCGAGTATGTCTTGCTTTTGGTCTTGGTCATGTTAATTAAGTGCTGCTCATGATCGTGTGAGCACAGCTGTGTCCTGGTTTTAATAAACTGCAAGTCTAAGACTCTTTTTGCTCATCTCTATAGTTATCACAGGTTTGTAATAAAATTTGTATAGCTATTTCCTTGATTTTTTGAAATTAGGTAGGTAACTATATGCGTGCATTCAAGTGTATGTAAGTGATACAAATAAGGCCTACCTAATTTCAAACGCTCAAATCTTGATAAATTATTGGAAAAGGTGATAAATAAAAGCGAGGCATTATTCTTTGGTTCATATATTTTAAGTAATTAACAAAACATATTGTAATCTTTTATCAGAAATTACTCAAAAAGAGGTAATTCTGGAACCTTAGCCTTGGGCCTTTTTAAAACATAGTGATTGAACAAAGCCTATATCCTTAAATTATAGGAATATTGTTATTAGAGTATTATTCTATAAAAATATATATTTCTGAGCCTTTTATCAAGTGTTTCCATGAGATCCTTGAACAACTTTGTAAGTTATTTTACTAAATATTATGCTTAAATTGTTAGTCAGACTTAAAGTCCCATATTAACAAGAAATAGAGAATAATATATAAAAAAAGATATCCAATCAAACAATAATTAGAAAATTAACATATCTTCTCAAAAATATTATTAAATATTGAAGAATATATTTTTTTTCACAGGCCTTAATTAAACAAGGTAACTAAATAAGGCCTTGGAACTTAATAAGTACCATAATTTTCGAGACAATTTTGGTTATTAATATTTATTCGAGGTGGTGTACGTGTTATATAGGGGAGGCAGATGAAAATACTCGATGGTCAGGTGTGGCGGGAGATAGGAACGACGTGAGTCAGTATCTGTTTCAATATTTCAGAATTCCTATTAAGGCCTAGGGTCAGCAAATAAAGCCTATTTTAAAAGTAGGCTTTATTTAGTACATTGTATTTCATAAATGTTATAAGCAGTATTTAATTCGCATATTTTAAAAATTACAATTTAAAGTTTTAGTTATCTTTTTGATGAGTTATATTGTGATCCGTATACATTACTTGAAGCAAAAGTTCAAAGAATAACGTATTAAAATTCGATAGAAATTACGACAAATTAATAACGCGCAATGAAAACGCTCGTCCGTCACAAACGACCGGCCACAAGTGTCGCTGCGAGCGCGAGCGGGTCTCTCGCGCACTGTTTCCTGAGTCGTGGGACTGTCGTCTATCCGTGTGTGAAGTATTTTTGATGTAAATATATTTTAAATGACTTTTCCGCACTACAGGCCTTATTTGAGCATAGGCCTTATTTGTATCAAGTACCTTATTTAATAATTTATTGTTTATTCTTAATTAACTCACATTGTGCAATACTAAGACGTTCAAAATAATGAAATAATTTATCAATTCTTTGTATGCAGTAGACTCATATATATTGTGTTCGTCTGAGTCGTTTGACCTTTTCTTTTTATTTTCTTTTGGCGCTCTCACCTTTTTGATTCGTATCTGATTCATAACGGAACGATTCTTTTTGAATCTAATTTAAATACCACCGTGATTAATTTGATTGCTTAATTTTGTTCGATTGATACCGTGTGTTGTACTGACAAAAGGAGTTCGTTGTTTCGACTCGAATAGGAATTAACTACTTCTGCGAAACACTAATTCGATTTATTAACTAACTACAACGAGTGATTTGACGCGAGTAATTTGCTTTCGGTATGTCTAGTAATTGTAATAATGTCGTTCTATGTCTTCTATCAAAACGAAAACCATCGAATGGATCTTGTTATTATAACAGCTGTTTGAAATAGTTGCTGTCAACGTCTCTGGCATGAGTGTTGTGAATGTTGCCAGGAATTCACAACGGTTGCAATTTTTTGCGTTTTTTTTTTTCTTTTCTTTTTCTTGTCCAGATGAAGCGGCTACAATTCTTCTTTAATTACATTACAATTAATTAATTCTGTGAATGAATTGACGGTACGACGGAGCGCAACATGATTCTGACTGGTTTTTATGACACTGTTGTATCTCTCTATGGTATTGTAATTAAGCTGCAATATTACCTACAAGACCAATACTAAAATGCACTCAAGTTTTGATCTGTGACAAGACTTAAATAATTTTTTTGATAATTAATAATTCTTTCATAGATTCTAACCCTCGGCTAAATATTAGCACCAAAACCATACTTAAAAGTCTGATTTAGACATAGAGATGGTTTGAGTACACTTCAGTTTATTTTATTAAGCCAAGTTCCAATTTTGGGTGTTTCTGTAAACCGCTGGTGCATTTGGATTTTCCGTGCCCAATCTAATTACATATAAATAAGAGATGTTCACAATCATCTACTTACCTTCCGAGTCCGTTTTTTCTCACGTTACACTCGAGGTCGTCGTATCCCATGTGCAATTCGAATTCCAGACTGTTGTTAACATCCTGGACGCATGAGTTGGGACTGCCTTTGGCGTAGATTTTTCCGTCGAACACTTTACTGGTTTGAATGCGAGCAACCATGTCCCCCGACCGGCAGTCGATGCTTACGTTGTAACAGGACGAGAGCTCGTAGGTGGCTGCCTCCGGAACGTCCAAGAATGGCTCCTGAGGGAACACAATACGATTAATTATTATACCTAATGCGAAATTTTCTACAATATCATTTGACCTCAATGATTGAAGGGAATCTGCAAGAAGATCAAAAGCCCAGAAGAAATCAGAACTAATTGTGAGAGAGTGTTACTATTTTAATAAGGGTTTAATGATCAAAATGTTCATCAAGAGGAATGTAAATTTTGGAGATCAAGACCAAAACTGAAGAGAATCTTATTAGTTGACGAATGTACCCGAAAAAAGCACCAGCATTATTTTCAATCATTAGAATAGCTATCCATTGAAAAATTATCGAGGAATTCCTTAACATTTGTCTGAGATTGGTATTGATGCCAATCACCCGCTGAAGGGTCGCTATCTGTGAGGTAATTTCTCCGCAAGGAAAATTACTGAAAGTACGCAGACGTTACGGTTGTTGCACTGATGGTAATTCTGTCAGGATCGATCTGGAGCTGGTCGATTCGAAACGCGATGAGACGATCCAAACCGAACCGGTTGTATGGTCGGTATCATTTTCCATTACGATTCCGTGATAGGAAGTGGATTCTAGGAAAAGCACTCGACCTCGTATGCGCGCGGGCATAATTAACTTCATTTTCATGTGCGCTAAGGACGTTACATGCCGAGATCTCAAGAAATGCTGGCGCTTTCGCTTAACATACTGGAGGATTAGCAAGAACATTAATGTGGCAAAATGGGCCAAGTATATATTTTTTCTTTTATAAATGTTACAGTCATTTTTGTAATGTCCACCATTTGGGGTAGAAACTTGGGCCATTATTTTACAGAATTAGTTTGGTAGTATTTGGTGTGATCACCCTGTATCACTGCGTGTACTATAATATCCATGATCGTAACACACATACAAAGTAGTTCGTGCCTGTGAGAAAATGCCTGAGGATTTTATCTATGTTGTGGGGTTATTATGTGCGAAAACAGCCCGGTTTTAATGGGTGGAAATTATTAAGAATTATTTCTTCGAATCTTCTAACTGAAGCTTTCTCAGAGAGGTCGTTACGTTTAAATTAACGAGGTGACAGAAATTCTTCACTGTTTACGTGTTTTACTTTTCGTTTTCCACCGTGTCGATGTGTTATTCTATAATTTAAATAAACGAGCCGGTATGTTTTACCGTCAATTAGGAATCGCTTATGATTTTTATTGGCGCCACGTAATGAATACTTTCACACATTCCTCAAACAAAATAATTTAACTTAACCATTGGCGTACCCATTTCTCCAAGGAAGGGACAAGACTTATGTCTAGTCCTCAAACTACAATTAAATTTGGGCAGCGATTGCTATTTAGTATCTGACTACTGAAGATAGAAAGTCATCAATGAGTCTTATGACGTATTGGAAGGCTGTTTGGACTGCTTGTTGTGTAAAGGAAAATTAAATTACCTGAATGTCAACAAGTGTTGCTCTGGAATGATGACTGAGACGACAGACCATCTCGCCAGTGTCTCCGTAATCGTATGAGTGACACCTGTAGGGTGAATTGAGACATAACTCCCGGCATTCTTCCAAGGATCCGACGTCTTGGAATACGGAATCAACTGTCTTCAATATTCTTCCTGTAAAGACCATAAAAAATCAGTGAATTAACTACTGAATGTTTGGTACAGTTAATTCCGCGAAAGGTTACGTTTCAAATAGCTTCAAGAGTTCTGATGAATAAATTATGATCAGTAATTTTTTTTCAATTCATTTTAGAACATGTAGCAGTGCCGTTTATTTAATGTGGAACTGTTCTGATTGCGAGTCATTAAAGAAACAAATAATCGAAAACTTCGCAATTAGCTATTTCACTCATCTTATATGAGGAAAGTTTGATGGTAGCGATTCTTCCGCCGTTATTTTATAACAGATACCATCTTAATGGTATCCAGGCTTGCCAATTAGTGAAAAAACAAGCCCTGCCTTCTTGATGGATCTTATGTAGATTACCCGCAGAAGGATAAACTGTTGTTACGTAATAGGTGAAGGTGCTTCAAAACGGCTTTTGTATAATGTCTTATTATATTAACAGTTTATATTAGAAAGAATAGAGTGGATTTGTTGACAGTGGCATGATTTTTTTAGATAATTTTATAAGAAAAAATCGTATAATAAAGTACCTGTAAGCTTTTTGAATTCGCAAAGTTTGGTTGGTTCTTCAATACAGTTGTTTTCCATATAATCGTAGTCCTTGGTGGGTTGGAAGGCGTTCGTTCCAGCCAACGTGATACGATCCATGTTAGAAAGTTCACAGTCGCCAGTGGCATTGTTGTAGTTGGCCGATCTGGAAGAAAAAAGGACATAGTTAGAACTTGGTTCTGAAGAAGTCCAATATAGAAATCATATTCTAGATTTGATTATGTTTGAAACATTAACGAACGATAAGGCAGTCGAATGGAGCTAAATATAATGTGTTAGTTATTGTGGACATCACATAAGTTTTAGAAAAATTTATATAGTAAACAATTTAACAACTTGATGCAAAATTAACAGATTGCTGTTGGACACGATCCACAGTCTTAAGCTACGTTTACAAGAATATTACGCACTTAGAAGACGCTTGCTCGAGAATAAGTGTGTGACCACCATACGAACGAATTGCCGACATTAAATAGTTGACAATTAAGCTACAAACTAATACAAAAAGGTAAACGTGTAAACTTAAGTATTGCAGATATAAAGTCTTGTACAATCGACTCATATTTTTTTAAGCTGCATGTATGCATATACGCGTACATTTTGTAGGGGTATAGGGTATCAATCGATATTAGTCGCAACTTTTTCTTCATTTTTCGTTTGATATTAAAATGCGCCACTACTGCAGGCGTCGGAACGCCGACGACACCACCCGTAAACTAAGCTTTTCGTTTGTGCTCTTAAATTAATTAAAAATTTAATTAAAAACTGTCGAATACGTAATACAATGCGCCTGTGCCGTTATGTGATGCACGTGGGAAGCGCCTCTTACAAGCAAATGTTTTTCTTATTGAGAAACGAGCGTGGGTAAACGGATTTTTAATTAAATTTCTTTTTTTCTTTCTCTCTTATGTGTATATGTGTATGTATGTGTGTACGTTGCACCAACAAGTCATATTCAGCTGTTGAATATTGAATTTTCGCGGCAAAACCTCTTGTCAGACATGTTGGCATTACTAACTAACTGGTAATTATACCATTTATCACAAGCGACGTAATATAAGACGTATGTGATGTCGAAACGTGGTAGATGATTGTATCTAATAATGCAGAAACTGAAGATTTTCAATTTACAACACAGAGGGGGCTTCCAGTCAAGAAATCGGTAATGCTAGTTAGTGAAGGTTTTGGGTATAAACAGAGAATGTTATATTTAAATTTGAGTCTAGGTGGTTAATTTTGTTTAAGTTTAGCTTGGTTTTTCGATTAGTGTAAAAAAATACCTTTATGTTTTCATTAGCTTCATTACAATGTAGGAGAGATAAGTATAAAGTAATGTGCGTTAGTTATCATTAAGCTTGACAGGTTTTTGAATAGATGAGCGGCACTTGATGCAGCGTATTCGGTATATAAAGTCGTCAATAGGAGTAGTATTGTTTTATCGAGTCCGATTCCAAGTGTGACAGGTCATTATTTTGTGTTTGACGTTGACACGTTGAAAGCACCTTCGAGGCACGCGTGGCGGTTTTCGTGACGTTGATACATACGTCATTTTCGTACAATCAGGCTCTAGCTTTATTCAACATATGAATTAAGCAGAAATAGACAAACAGGACCCTCGAACAGCAATCACGTTTCATAATTCCAACCGCAAACCATCTCGAAACGACAGGCGGTCACACATTGGCTTAAAAACCAACCACCGGGCCACAACCACAACAACGTCGGCATCACCACAGTTGTATTATTATTATGCGATAATTGTACGAGGATAATCAATAAAGCTGCCAACGCTCTCGCTCCACGTCCATTAATATGCAATAATAATCCACATCGACATCGCCATAGACGTCACGTCTTTTGCTTCTTCCTGAAATTGATTTATTCAATGTGGCGGCGGTGCCGCGCCCGTTACTGCAACCAAAACTCCTGACATCGCATAATGCACCGTCGATGAATGAATCGAGCTTTCCCTACAATAAATTTCAGCCATAACGGCAGCTATAGACTTTAGAAAAACAACGACTGCTCGTACGAAATATCATGAACTTATGCCTCGAATTAAAAAAATAAAATAAAAATTAAAGCGAATTGAGTTCAGGACCCTACAGGGCGTTCTGCTCTCGTCACGTTGAAACACCTTAACATTTCAAATATTGGTTGAAGTCATTATAATGATGATGGACCTTTGAGTAGTCGAAACGTTTGCAACAACTTTTCCATATGCTTAACACTGTTCATTAGAGGTTATATCATCTGGGGATAATTTTAATAGTTTTTAAGGAAGAAGTTATGAGGATTCCTTAAGTCTTGGTGGTCCATGAGAACCGTGCATCATTCACCGAATTCACAAAATATCTTGTGTTTTTTCCAAGCTCTTGGAAAATGCCTTTTGGTCATTGGTCACAAGGTGGCATTATAATTGTGGTTTCAGGAGTTCCTTAGAGACTCATTGCAACTGTTTCACAGGATACCTACAATGAAACTTTTGTTCTTAATAAATTGTAATTCTTTTGGGTTGCACCTTGTACCTTTTGCGACAATGAATGAATGGAGTGTGTGAACGGTCTTGTGAACCAAATGAACACCATAAAGTAGTTTGGAGAACATCCGAGTAAATTTCGTGGGTTATGTAGAAATGCGTCGGTAATGGTCGTTAGGAGGTTGTTCGGTAATGTAAGTGGCTGATAATGGAATGTCTTGCTAGTCGTAGAAACGTGTAGATAATAAAGTGAAACGAAAAACGGGACACACAGTGGTGGACAGTGCGTCGCGTCGGTCCATATGTTTTAACAATCTCTGGCGTGAATCTCGCCACTGTAGGAAATAAGTACCTGCGGCGTGCGTATTCTCCAGTTGTCCTCCTGCTTCTCCGGGCCATTCAAAGTGGCCGGATCGATGGTACGATATGGAAATGGACGTCGGCCGCTACGTAAATGCCATATTTTTGCGTGAAAGTACGCGCGTAGATTTATATTCATGGAGGAAAACGAATATATCTCGTTACGACGCGACGGACGCTACATTCTGAATTATGCAATAGGCGAAAGATTGTAGGCCCTTGTCTTTCTTTCATATTCTTTTTTTATTGTTTCTGGTTTTTAACCGTTGGCTCTATTGGTTGAGGCGCTTCCGTTACTCGACTAGAAAGTTCACTTTTCAGTACTTGCTGCGTTTTGGCGAGTTGAATTTATTTTAACTAATGAGGATGTTCTTAGCTGTTATTTGCTAATCAGTTTCAGTCCAGTTTTGGCGTCAATTCTGAACACCTGGTATTTTGATTCGGTATTTCCTAAAGTTTCCTGATGGAAACTTCCTTAAAATTGGTTAAGCTGATATGCATAAAGAATAGTAAGACTTTATATTTATCAAAATTTCCGCTTTAGTGTTTACTTAATGGAAGATGCCACCCGGCATTCTGGTCACTTGCAAAGGTATGACAATGTTCACCGGAATGGCATTAATCCATTATGAGTTGAGGTGACGAACGAGTATAGAACAATCGAAGGTTAATGATGAAAAAGTAAATTGGATTAAGAAGAAACGTTTTGCCTGTAGGCGCTAGAGTTGTTGCAGTGTGGATGACGGTTTCTTTGTGCTCTCTCACCGTAAGAGGCAACTGTAAATCGGACTAATTTTTGTTGCCTGCTCGAAATGGAAAAAGGAATTTCGCTAAGAATGAGAATAGAGCGAAGCTAATCGATCAACTTGTTCTGGTGCAAGTGGAGTTACCGACAGAAGGACGGACGCGGACGGGACGGATGTGTTTTCATCACATCTCGTCTTATCTAGCGAGCGTCGACCTTCTTGGAAACGTCCCGCAAAAAGGACAAATACACGTACCTATGTACGTTTGTGCGTTTTCGTTTGATTGTTTCCATGGGTTTACGTACATACAAACGAACGGACGGACGACGTTGTAAACAGGAGAGAAGAGAGCGACCGATGATAACCGCGGAAGTGCTTGTTTCGCGCTTGTTTATTACCGCCTCCGGGATAGATACCTGTCGAGGCCGCTTTCTGGCGAAGCCGCATCGCAAGTTGATGCATTCGTATTCGTTCTTCCGACCTAATGACGAGATCGTTTCATTCCTATTCACTGCCCACGTAATGTTGGAGACGTTCTCAGATCATCATCATGATCTCAAATTGTAACAAAGTTGATACAGGAGGAATGAAAGCACGATCTTCTACATTTTAACATTACTTAATGGATACAATTGGAGATTTAGTTTTGGGGCTCTTGGTGGTTTATATTTTAATTGTTGATAAATTATTCAGTTTGAAGCCACTTTTAGATTTTAATTTTTTTAGACGAATAGAGTATATATTCCTAATAGGTATCAAGCAGAATGGAAAACAATTCCATTGTAGGATATGTTGTGGAAGCTGATGAAGTAATATATTCTTGTGATGTAATTGGTTTTTCCCTTTCGTGGGAATAAACGACGTAGTAGTAGTAGTAAGGATAATTTTGTTTCTAATTAAATTGACTTCCACCTTGTGTGATGTTTATCTCGGTTACACGGATGGCACCCGTAGGAGAGGGCCAAGAGAGAATCTTGGCACACGACTCATCCAGTTGCTTCCTTACAGAAGCGTGACTATCTTTTATGGGACGGTTGTGGCGTCCTGTGTGGCTCGTCATACCCGATCTGTGACACTAAACACACACGTTTTGCATCTGAAACAATGCCACCCCGGTTCGGTTGTTCCAATCGAACAATCTGCCCGATACGGCTGATTACCTTCACATTCCATTACCATTATGCTACACCTTCACCGGTTGTAACAACGACAACGTGGGAGGAAAGGAGTGAAGTTGTTACCGGAGAAGCTGTTGCATTTGCTGCTTAGGGAGCAGCACCAGCAGGTAGCACTACCTACCTACCACTAACCGGGACAATGTTGTCTTTTAACCGGCCACCGGAGACAATTGGTTCTGTTTGCTTAAGACGACAACTTGATCGCTGAATTCGCCTACCAGATAGCGATATAAGGTTCGCGTCTCTTTTTTCCCTGACGTAAAAACGAAATCTGTCGTAACGGTAAAACTGCACATGTTCGTCAGTTAGGAAATGACGGAAGCAAGGAGACATGCTGTGGAACCAACTGAGCTACCAGTAGGTACTATTTTACAAAAACCAACAATACCATTTTTGGTTACTTCATATTGAGAATCACTTCGGCGAATCTGAAGAGGAAAGTTTTATTTGGTAAACTACGTTTCTAAACTGATTCTAGATCGTTCCCGTTCCATCTCCTGAACGTTACGAGGATTCATGGGCTTATTTAACTTTTCTAATTAAATGAGACGCGGCGCGTTGGAATTTTTTTGTTCGAAGGACATCCTACTTCTTGCTGTGCGTCGATCGGATGTTTTTGTAGTGTCGATCGACAGCGACAAGAAGAAAAATTTGACGTCGAAACTCGTTACTTTCAGAACCTTAGGCGCGCGAGCGTTCGGTCGCTGAACATTATGAAAGTGAAATGAAAAATTGTTGGGGTTTGTGGCATCGGCTTCTTTCTTATTAAATGCCGCTTTATACGGTTGATTGAAAGAGGCGAATGGAAAGGATGCGCGATCGAATACACGCTGATAAATGAACCGCCGCGCCGAAGATTCCCTACCCGTTCCTTGAAACGAAAATTCCGCATTAAAACTTTCATCCCCGAATATTCACGCATTAGAACTAAAATGGGTCAAGTATTAGTATTAATGTTGTACTGAATATATCAAAAAGAAAAACTGCTAATTGCGTATTAGATTGTTTTGTAAGATGCAATTAACGATGTTAATTATTTATAATTGATCGGGCATATTGATGCTTCCCAACAGTGACAAGACGGTAGTTGCAAGAACGGAAATGTAATAAATCAATATTATGACGAGGCCATTTAAAAGGTGGTAGATGTATTAATTAGAAGAAGTTGTTTATTATTTATGTATGCGCATAAAATAAAGAATTCCATACTCGATTTGCTGGCAGAAGATTGAATTGAAAGAAGACACTTTTAGGATTCCATGAGAAATGGACGATTTGCCGATCGAATGGAGCCGCCACTTGATTCACAACTAAGTAAATAACACGTAAAGAACAAATATTCGAATGTTGATGTATTGAGCATAACATAACGCTGCAAGTTGAATTTGAGTTTGAGAGCTATTTGGAAATTGAGCTTCATAATATTGGGTACGTATGTGCAATGACGAAAGTTTACCAACAATCTGCTTCAGTGTTAACGATTTTAAAGTGGGTGGTTGATGCTTTTTCAAAAAAGAAGACATGGATGTGATGTGGTGATGTTGGCGAAGTAATAATGGAGGAATGGTGGCAGAGTTGAGGGCAACAGTTAAATTTTTTTTTGTTTTATGTTTTTGTTATTTCCGTATAGGTTCTGGTAAATAAACGTTGCGAGTTTATTTAGGACGTTCGTTCGTAAAGCGACGTGATTATCATGGTAACGAGTCAGTCAGAAATAAGAACGTTTACGTGCTGTGCTCGTGGCCGCATTAGTTTGGCTGAGAGCATTATATGTAGATGAGGTGGAAGTCGTTGGCATTCATTGCGGACCGTAGCAAGATTGTGACGGTGAAAATGCAATAGATGCCAATAAAACCATTGAAATAGTGTTCTTGTTCGATGGCTTCCGTGTTGACGCATTACATCAACCCATTCACATACGATTCACCTTAATTGCCCGCCGCTTCGGCGTAGCATCGATCGACGTTATTCGTTACCGGCAACAATTAATGTTTCTTTAATTGACATACGCCGTATTTCAATAAGTTGTAACCGCGTCTTTATGTCAGTTTCCGGAAAAGTGCGCGGTCCGCTACACGCAGACCGATGGAATCTTTGTATGTGTGCGTTGAATTTTTTCGAAATAACAAAGGCTGCTCGCAGACACAGTACCTACCCAAGAATCCTAATAAAATTCTAAAAGCTCGGTGTTTCTTCGAGTCGACTCCTTTTCCTTTTTTCATTTTATATTAAGGCGACCAGTGAAGAAAATACCTATTTAGAAGAATACCTATCCGACTCTTTAATTTTATTCAAATGGAAACAGACTTTTCAACCTTTTATACAATTCCGAGGACTCGACAGGATTTTGTACTTTTTTTCCATTTAAATTTCCCATAAAATATCTCATAAAAAGCCAGTACCAAAACTAATTCAGTAAATAATATCAACTGATTTACTTTTTATCTCTGCGGTTACGTTAATCGTACAATGGTTTAAATTTTAAATTAAATAGTACAATAAATCCTTGACCTGGTATCATCTTGATAATGCTATTATCAATTTTATAAAAGTACAATAGTATCAAGCTATAGTTTTATTGAAATGAGTCTTAATCTTGTGTTGCGCAAAAATTTGACTTCATTAAATGTTTGCGCACAAACTTCGTCTCAGAGCTAATGAAATTTTGACACTTTTAGAAATAATTCTTAATAAATTTGATCAAAAATAAGCCTTTCCAAATACACAAGAAAATGCGTGACTATTCGATTGAATGAATCCACAGGAAAAAGAAATCAGTCATAAAGGTGTGCCATTTTTAATTTATAGGTACGGAAAGTGACAAGGAACCCGAAAAGTAACCTACTTCACCACCTTAATTATTCTTGTTCTGACTCATTTGTAAATGTTAGGTTACAATTTCACTCCTCTCTCCTGCATTAATTATTTATTAGGCATTGATTGAAAGAAAAAGTGATGATATTTTCTTATGACGTGTAGGTACTTCATATTTTTAGTTTAATTGCATTCACATTCTCCCTCGGAGCTTAATTATTGTAATTAATAGTATTGCAACGCCTTCATTCGTTAGCTTTTGTACGTTTATTATTGGTGCATTTAGCCTGGGATGGACAACAAAACGAGCCAAGTATGTATCTATCGCGGCCTGTTCCATAAAAACTCGTCATTTCTGGTATATTAACTTAGCTGCTGACTGTTTCCGCTGAAAATAAATCATCGGTACAGATCTCGCTGTCGTAATTCAACAGAATGAAGAGATCCTTTTTGCTTGGATCATATAGTGAGTCAGCGGCAGGACTCGAGAGTAATAAATAGTTCGTTTCTTGGACGTTGCCTTCATAAATAATAATGGGCGGCAACTTATCCAGGCAGAGATGGAAAGACAACTGGCCACCGAACTACATGCACCATTAGTTTGAATCCATTTGTTACAGTTCGCGCTGTTTCAACTTTGTTTTGTTCGGGACTTCCTCAATCCTTCGCTGGGATATGCGAATATTCTATTATTAAGTTTACTTTGTGAATAATTTCAACCAGCACAATTCGAACTTATATACCATTTTTAATACACTATGAAATGGTCGAGAGCTTCGAAATAATTAAATACTCGTCCGTTTTTTAATATGAAATGGTAGATATTGCAGAAATAGTAATGGTTAGATTAATTAATAGACTTGATAGAAATACCCACATGAAACTTGGAGAAGGATCTTGAATACAATTTTTAAATAAATTGATAGGGGATCTTCAAGCAATTTTCGTACTTGCCAAGGCTAAAAATTTGCGCATTTTGTAACAGACTAACTGAATTATTATTTTTTAGTCATAATTAAATATTAAATATTGGTTTTTGTGTGCGTTAAATGTGCTAAATTGAATTAAATTATTTGATATTTTTTTTCCATTTTTATCTCATCAGGGTTATTGTTTTAATTTTATAATATTATAATTTATTTTGTTTAAATGTCTACGCTAAATTTTATAAATCCGGAAGAGAAAGCATCAGATGTTTATAGGAAGTTGGGATGAGGGTAGTCGGATGTCGGTACCTGTGCGTGCAATTTTGTGCCGACTCTTTGCATTAACTTGATTGTTCAGTGGTCTCGTTGTTCACCCCGCGCCCGCCGGTGCATTGTCCAACGTAACAATAACGGTATAGACGCTGACAATTTATCATTCATAAAGTCCATCTTAACACCATCAATCACCGCCTTCGTACAGTCTCGCGAACTGAGTAAAAAGGCCGCGGATGTGTCTGCGTATATACCAACCAACACGTTCTTCATGTTCTCTTCTTAAATGAAGTGTCAGTCAAACAGAACAGGCAGATGGTCGGGTGCATTTTTCCGATACCCTTAGCGAAACGAACAAGTTCGCTTTTATCACTTTCTTTCGTTAGTTAACGTTCCCTTTTTCTTTGTTTCTGTTTCGGACACGCATGAATTCCACCGGTTGTTGTTAATCTTCCCTATTACATATGCCAATTCTGCCCGGTTAGGTTGGGTTAGATTGATGAGGAAACAAACAAGTTTCGCTGACATGATTCTGAGTGCATACCGTTGACTTCAACGATATATGATCGATTACTTTTGTGAGAATTATTCAGTTTATTGTGATAACACCACACAGTGACCTGCTTTTAATGAGTACTTTAATGCTTATGATATTTTAGTACATAGTTTATTTGTTTGTTTTCTAGCAGGGCTTCCAGATAGAGTTCGTGAATGTTTTCTTCTCACCTTTGATCCTATGCATTTACCTGAAGGTGTTCAAAGACTTGTATCTGTATCTTTTTTGCTTGTAAACTGTTTTTGTAACCACCCATGGGAGTATTACAGCCTCTGGAACTCATTTAATGCCCTACCAGATGATTTAATGAATCTAAATCGAATGGTTTGCGAATACCACAAAATCTATGTCTTTTTTTATTTCTGTATGTTTCCAGTGAAGCATGATTACATGATAAAATTGAAACAATCACTTTGTTGTAGATTGTCCACCATTTTTTTTCCTATGGTAGAGTAATAGTAGAGTCATGCATTTTTATATGTGGATATTTCTTATAGGTGGACAGCCTGTCACGTTATTGTGTTTATTGGAGAATCAGGGTATAATTTTTGTCATGGACCGTCAATGTTGCAGAATTGTAACCGCAAAAACGTGCGTGTGTACCCGACTGATTTGTGTTTGATTATCCTATATTACTTTTAAACCCTGTACATAGCGTTGGTTCGATCGTAACGACTTCCTCGGTCATAACCACCCGGGGAATTATTTATATCGGTGCACCCTATAATTTTACTTACTTACCTTATCAAGGCCATTATGTACCAATTTCAGGTCTTGCCGTTTTCTCGTGCAATACACGGTGGTTTGCGGTCAGTTGACCGAACTAGTTAGCTATCGTAATCTAATCTTGTAGCGCGAGGCTGCAACACGGCAATTGACGATGCCGCAAAAACTGTGCGAATCGAAATTCAGCGACCTTTTTTCTCTCATTTTTCCTTGACAATATGCCTTTGTCGTATTCTTATTTTTAATTTCGAAATACAATATCGTCGGGTGTTTTTTCTTTTATTTCGTTTGATATTAAGTTTTATAATGCATTACTCGTGTAATATGCCCACGAATGACGAGAAACTGATGACGTAGCAGTATCTGTTACGTCGAGAGGTGAAAAGGTCGTACATGCCAAATGATTCCGCTGACTTTGTACAAATGCATCGAGAGCTTTCGGGGAAATAAAATTTTATGTAACTTTGTTTATCGTCGTCCCTGTCGTCCACCTATTTCCAGAACTAGATCTCGAAGCAATTTTAAAAGTTGCCGCGATCGCTTTTATATAGATGTTCTTTTGCGAATTAATCAACGGTAGTAATTACATCGTGAGCGAACTCGATCATTAACGCTACTAGCAGTAATATTACATGCAAACTATTTTTAAATTATGAATATATTTATAAGTATGTAACGGTTTAATATGCATACATTCGATATGGAACGCGGTATGAATAACTGTGGAAGCCTTATATAAATAAGGAGAATTATAATGGCTAATACAATCTGACAAACAACAAATCGTCTTCTGAGCTACTGTTGCACCTGCTATACATCTATTTAATCGTTTATTAAAATAGTGAAAATATGTCAAAAACAAATACTTAGTTATGGTCCCTCGAGCCGGACTAGTAACATTTTTAACGTTAAGTTTTTTAGACTAATAGTGGTTCTTCGAGCCGGATTCGAAATATTTCATTTCTAGCGCGTTAATTTTTTTATGTCCCATGTCAATTGCGAATCCGTCGTGTTTTCTTATGGGGTGTAATCTTGCTTCATCTGTTAGGGCATTATATCGTGTCGTTAGTGCCCTTTGTGCTCCTCGAAAAATAAAAGGTGTGTCGTTTAGGAAACAAATATCCGCAGTGTGAGCTGCTGATGCTGCCACTGAATTCAATCACGTTGCGAAATTCATCGCCGCGGGGCCAACGATAAGGTGAATGAAAAATTGCCCAAGTTCTGAAACTCATAACCCAGGAGGCTTTTTCATTCATCATCCACTCTCTCTGCCACAGAGGTGGCGGAGGCGTGGAAGCGTCAAATGAGATCGGGAACGAAAATGTACGCGACGTCTATCAAACCATCTCTACAACCGAAAATAAACTGTGTTCTGGCGATAATTTTTTTAATAAAATTATTTTTTTGTAGATTACTCACTAGTTGTTATTACATTGAACGGTAAACGAATCAGCCTGAGGTTACGAAAACAAAAAGTTACGCGACAGCTTCCTCTTGCTTGTTACAATCTTGTAGCAACTGCATGTCATCTTAGGAATCATCAACCAGATTGCATGCAAATAGTGCAACACCTGATTCCTGCATTTCTGAGGGGTAATTATAATCCATATTCCGGATTGAAGTGCTTGTAATGATTTACCTTGCAAATGCGCCAAGATGGAAAGCGTCTGTCTTAGAGAGACGAATTTCTTCTAATTACTACGTAATAATACCTAACGATACTTTCCTCATATTCGAGACACCTCTCTTTACGAAATTTATTGGTTTTCACTCTACCAACATGCACTTTTATCGCCAAATAAATTGCTCATACGCCTAGATTAATCAGAACGTTTTATTTCTTTCGTATTGTGTCATATAACGAATAAATAGTTTGAAGCGTATGTTATGCAGCATACAAACTTTTAGGAATGGTCCTTCGAGCCGGTTTCGGCGTGCATACATTTTGTAATTCTGAGGTTACGTTCTGCATAGATCCCTAATAATTTTAGCGTAAGCCAAAGTCTTCGTTGTATTTTCAATATGCATTTGTACGATGGCATTATGGCTGTCTCTTAAACGCACTTATTACTTATATTCTTTGTGCTGTTCACTTCGGAGCACAGTTTCGTACTCGGTTGGATTGCTATTATGTGCATTATTATTTTTCGAACAGTACTAATTCCATACTGTCGTAAAGCGTAGTAGATAGGAAAAGATATACGTACTAATATGTATACCTAGTAGGTAGACGGTGGTGGTTGATTATAGGCATTTTCGCAATGCGCCAGTTTCTTCGAATGGCTCGGAGAATAAACATGTTCGTAAGGAAAAATTAAAATGAACGTGACGTTAGACGTCAACGGCCAGCCTCTGGCCACTGCGCTCCGCGGCTTGCTTTCTTGATAAAATGGAAACGAAGCGGACAGCCGAGTTGGACGGCAATCTGTGAATGGTCGCTCCGAATAATAAATGTACTCAACGCGTAACTTCTATATGGTTGAATCATGTCATCTTGAATTAGCTATTCAACGGAGTAGGATGTATTAGTATCATCCACCGTTCTACCGTACGATTAAGTAGCAAGTGCTTGGCAAAGAAACGATGTGGAAAATTACATATGTTTTGGGTATAAAAATGGTTATAACAATATAGTCGACCTTTGTTCTATTTATTTTCCATTCAGCCATTTCATGCATTATTCATTTTACTGTAATGTACCTTAACCATTTTTCATTTAATTATCCTTTTTGATTAATATTTATTTTTCTTTGTTTCAGGTAAGTGTCACATTTATGTCCCGGCAATTCCAGAGACCAAACCGATTTTTAGGTCAGGTATAGTGCATTTATTTTAATATTATTTAAATTAGGCGATTGCTGATTTTTTAACTACTTTGGATACAATAAATTGTGTGTAATACGTTTTCATAGATAGATTCTGATTCAGGTTCGGAGGATAATGTGAGGTATTTAGTTGTTGTAGACGTTTTTGTAGAGTGGGATGGGGGTTGGCGATGTTGATGTAAATTTCATAATCCAAGTGACAAACGAAGAGCTATGACAATGGAGATTTTGCGAATCATCGGTTGTAAGGCTCCGAAATAATTCCCAATATCCAGCTTTTAAAGTTACGCGTTAAGCTCCCGACAAGCGGCTTAAGTGTTTCGCCGTTCGACACTTTTAATCGCACTGATTAAAGACTTGTCGAATAAGAAAGCGACAACATGTTTTCGGCTGAACAACGAATACTTATTAGGTACCTCGCAAATTTATGCAAATCCAAACGGAATGTACACGAGTCTAAGTAATTTACATTGGGGCAGAAAATGTTTTTGAATTAGCTAACTGATCGAGACGACCTGGTAACAATTTTTCGAAAAAAATAAAGCTGGGTACGTTTTTGAAGTGAAGCAAGCAACATTTGAAAATAAGAGTAGTAAAACGATTTCCTTGTCCAGGGTTAAACCTATCATTAAACAACGGAATAATGAGCTAAATAGGGCCCTCAAAAACGACGGGAACTCCTGACTAGAAGGAATGAAATTAAAGCAAGCACGAATTTTTTTTCTTCTCAACAACTAGACGTTGTATTTATCTTAACGTATCTGGAACTACCCTCCATCTCCTTAACTTCGCTTAGATCCAATGAGAACATCTTCATAAGAGATTTCTTTAATAGAACACATTTACTTTTGCCATGGGGCTGGAGATCAGGAGCTCCAGCTCAGACCATCCGTCTTATCTGTTTCGTTTTACCCTGGAAGCTGAAGATGGCGGAGCTCTAGCCCAGACCTGCCCTCGTTCAAATTTATTTATAGGTTCCTTGGATCTATTAGGGCAGTACTTTTCCATACTGGTAGTTCACTCCGTCCATCTTATTTATCCCTCCACAACGTCACCTTCCCTTTTCGCCCTTCTTGAAGATGGTTAATAACTATACAATGTTAATAACGTTTAAAACTTGGCAGTGATGAAATTGATGGAGTAATTAACGATTAATTAACAAAATACCAAATGAGACGCTCCTTTATTATTTTTTTATGGTTTTTTGATTGATTAGATTCCTCCAGATCCTTTATAATCTATGTTTGATGTTTAACGCCCCAAACGGATTTATTTTCCTTCGGTTTCTTCATCATCCCCAGTGCTTTGCAAACATCTTCCTTCTCCCTAAATTCTATTTGATTGAGTAAACAGTCTGGTGATTTGCTTAAGGGCGGTCGGTTTATCATTTTGAGATGGGCTCGTCGTTGGCGGGGTCCATTTCGTAGACAATTAAGATTAATTACGATGCAGATGGAGATAGATAGGAGTCATCGTCGGTAAACTTAATCTTAGTGCCGTCGTGGAACAACCATGTTCTCTTCAGAATTCCTCCGTTGCCGGGCGGCTGTCGCAGAAATTGATTTCAGAAGCGCCGTTTGCATTCCTTCCTACAATACCGCCCGTTCTATAGTTATACATTATGTATACGTAGATATATTTGTATATCTGTGTGTGTATCTTGGAGCCGCTTCCATTACCGGCAATTTACATTTTGATATCTTAATTACGGTTCTAATAATTAGAATCATAAAGTTGCGCGCTGGTTTTATGATAACCGTTGTTCGACAAATTTCTGCACACGCAATAAAATGGAGAGAGGGAGATGGGAAAGGGGAGGGATGGAGGAAATTCTCTCCCGTCCTACATTTTAACTCGCGTCGTCGTTCCCTCTCGCGATCCCTCATTGTACGATTTTGTCGGCTTTTTCCGATTTAGTAATTTACTGTAGCGATAAAGGTAACGAACGTGCCGGACGTCCTATAAAGTTTCAATGTAATAAAATAAAGCTGTCAGGGTACATGTCGGAAACTGTGTTAGGAAGAAGTAGAGGGAGCTATTACGTTGGTAGATTGTTTTATGAAATCATTTTCGACAGCGATTGTGTTGGATACATAAAATCATTAATGTCAATAGATTATACCTACACTCCTGATTATGGAGGTCTCCCATTGATATTGAGGGAACTTGCAAGAAGTATTTGTGTTACGAGCGAGTTGATAATGAAAATATCTTCTTAACACATTATCTTGTCATGAGAAGTCCGAAAATGTTTCAGAACTTTTGAAAAGCCTCTAAAATATTCTAAAAATAAAATTATGGAATATTGTCCTTTTTCCACATTTTTACAAAATTATCTCAACTTGAGGGCATTATCCTACCGTATCGGTTTTCAATCCCCCAAGAAAACTTCATCGCAATGTATATATATATTTTTTATTTAAAGAACATCCACAATACGTGTATGTATGCGGAATCGATCCGGTCGGTAGAATTTAGTTTTTGGTGCAGGAAGAAGACGTTTTATTGAGAAACCCACAATTCCATGATATTTACATACGATTTCGCGTTTGTGTGTACATACACAACGATATGTTGGCTGAGTAAACGGACTTCGTTCAGCATCTCGTATAATAAATCCCGCCGCGAATTCGGGAGCGCACGTACTATTTTTCTTTTTGCTGGTCGTTGTTGTTGGCGTGGGTCGTTCGGGTGACGAGGGGTAGGGAATGAAGGGGGATGACGTCGTACGATGGACGGCTCGGGACGAACGGGCAAATAAAATTTTTCAATCAGGCTCCACTCGCGGCACGTACGGACGGACAATATATCCGATTGTGTCCGGACAAATCCTCTTAAAGTCCCATACGCTTCGCGATACGTCCCGACCGGATTTATATCATTCAATTAAACTTTTCCTTAGATAAAGGAGACTTCTTTCTCTCCTGATGGCTTGCTAGCTGACCTTCGTTCGTACGGTTTCTTTTATCGTCGAGATGTCGCGTTCTATGCTCTTCCTGCTGGAGGATTTAACGTGAACTGAAACTTTTTAGGCGGGTCACCACCGACCGACCGTAAGTCCTTTAAGTCAAGACAGATATGAGGTTCCCTATTCCAAATTTGATTATTTATTGTCACATTCGTATCTTCTTTCCAAGTTTTTACGACGATGTGGTCTATTTTAAAGTTTGATCGCAGTTTTAAAAGTACTTACATAACATGATGCCAAAAATGATTATGAAGAAACAATTTGAATCTTTTATTTCTTTTTCATAAATCCATCGGGCGATATCGTAAAAAGCGTTTCCAGGACTCCCACTTTTGTTGCTTCATCCTCACTATTAATTTATCTATCTGAATAAATGCGTCATGGAAAATGGTATTATTCTTCCTGTGTTTCTCATTAAAAATAATGAGCGCGATAGGGGAACTTTTATTTTAGGTACAACATACGTAGGCGACCGTAATACAAATGACTTTCTATTAAAGACTCCTGATTTATTTGTAGATTTATATACAATACAAAAAAATTAATTATTTTAAGAATAATAGAATTATGATGACTCTAACTTGATGGGTTGGTTCCTTTTGATGAAAAAGGTGTTCAAATTTTTCTCTAAATATTTATCAACTGATATTAGAATTTCAAAAGGATTATTTATCGAAAAAGCAGGCAGTCTTATAAAATATATTTTTTTTCTGTGGTAAAAGTTCCTGATGTTGCAAAGTTCGTTGCTCTCATATCAGTAAACATGACTTGGGTCCAGAGGGACCGGTTGTGGGATGATGGTAAAAGTACAAGGTGAATTATAACGAGGTATCAATGCTGGTGTTAAGCAATAGCAACAGAATCACTTCCTGGCCCCTGGTCAGTAATTACCCCGGCCTGCGATACTGCTCCGTCGGCCTTAACCAAGTGAATTGTCGAGAGAGACGAGAGAGAGTGTAACGGTCATAGAAAGTGATTTGTATTGCTCATTTCGCTCTCGGTAACTTGTATCAACCACTGAAGAGACCTAATAGAGGTTAAATATTTCAAGAAAGAAGTTAAAAACTATACGTTACTATAATCATGTTCAGTCTTTTTAATGGAAGAAGCAGTACCTTTTCTATATTCTTTTGGAGCAACTATTTGTTTGTCCATTATGTGGGGTTGGAAATTTAAATTCTTATCTTTTTCAAATTCTAAATTAAATTATAAATTATGGAGGAGCCTGATATATTATTTCAATAGCTTCTAGATCAAGAGAAAGAAACTTTTCCTAATCGTAATTAACAAATAAATTATTTGCATAAACTTTTATCTATTACACATTTAAGAAATACAAAAATTTACTGCAATGGATGAAATCGTACAACATTTTGGCTGACATGTATATAAGGACATGAAGTCTTCTTCAGAAAGCAGTTAGTACACGAGAATGTGATTTTTCTTGCCCATCGAGAAGACTTACCGTTACGTCTAGTAACATTGTTGTCGAATGGATTTTTAACACATATATTTTATAACCGTTTTTTTAATACTTTTGTACAAACCTGAAGACATGAAACTTATTGTTAAGTACCTATTTTATTGTGTATTAGCACAGCATAATATGCCGTTGTCCTTTTCAACTACACCACTTACATTACAAAAAGTAATAACATGATTGGCGACGTGTATGAATCTGTAAAAGGACACACAACACTAACAAGGTTAACTAAAGCCCTTGTCATTGTATTTATGTGTTTTTAATAAGTACAAAATGTCCACTAGTCAGCAGCTTTATGAACCATTGTATTATGGACACAAGAATAATAAAATAAAAATTATTTTTGCTCTAATCTTGACAGTTACAGTTTGGGAGTATATAATAAGATTTGGAGTTGGTTTGTGACCCCAGAAGAAAAGGCCCTAAAAACTGAGCAGCAATTTTAATAATCTTTTTGATTTTTGATTGAATTTCATTATTGACAAGACAAATGAATTTGGTTTCGATTTTATATTTTGTAATCTGCATTGGTAACATAATAGCCCTTCGTTTTGAGCCTTTTTGTTACCAATTTCCTGTTTACATTCTTCTGACTATCATGTAGGTGCCTTAATGTGATGTTGGTGTAGGTAGTGTTACAGATTTAGAAAATAAATGAAATGAGATTATCCAATTTAGATTACGTGGGGGGTTCTATGGATGATAGTGGTGACATGGAGACAATATATTGTTGTTTGAGTGATATATTGCGCTAAGTAAAAAAAAAAACAGAAGTCTGATCGTATCTGGTAGCCAGGATAGGTCGGTAGAAAAACGTCGTGGTGTTTGTAACCAGAGTATCTACGTATGGTCGTTTCGATAATCTTTTCAAACGGTATTTTCAAACACCGTTCGGGGTTATCGCGATATAAGTGCACATACACCTGTGGTCGCTCTGACCTTTTTATGTCTTTCCCGGTTCGCCACATAAGGGTCGGATATCCAACGCCTCTGCGGTAGAAAATGTGCCGAGCAGCGCCACTTTTAACGACCATTTACACACACTGTTCGGCTAATTATCGTAAACAATTGTCCGCGATTGCCATGGAGGCATAAAGGTTCATAAAATATAAGTGTAGTTGTAGATGGTGGTGATAAGCGTCTTCCGGATTTTTTGAGGGAATAACTTGCCGAATGCTTGAAAACCATCGTCATCATGAACAGCGTAATATCCGCGAAATTTATGACGATATTGGGTGCCTAAATGCCGCTGGCGACAGTATGTAATGCCGTTTTGTTTAAAATTTACGTTCATTGTTTCAAAGGTTTCACTCCTGGAAAACGATGTTCGTCTTATGTAAGCAGGTAGATAGATACCTACACTGTAAATTGAAAGCTCTAGCGATTGAGGATTCAATTTCTGAAGACGATCGAGCGGGTAATAAAATATTTTTTATTTTTTTCATTCTTTTTGCGAAACCAGATGGTAATGCATCGAGGTTCATAAAATGTGGAATGTTTCGTTGTAATACTTTGTTGAGTCGGTAACCACAGGATGTAACCGCGAATAAAAGTGTCTGTAACTAATAAGTGCTCATCTTTTATCAATTTGTTGAGACTATATAGATGATTACACGTTTTCCATTCTTCATTCTTCGTAATCTAATTTTTTCAAGGCTCAAGACATTTTCAAATACCTACATTCTTTGTAGTATTTTCATTTGAACATCTTATATCAACATTTAAAGTCGTTATCATTACATTTTCTTTAATATCTTAATTGTTGATTTAAAACTCCTGAAAATTGTAGTTTATTATTAGCAATTCTCATCTAACTTTATTAAGTTAAAAAGGCAAATAATGTTTCATTAAAAGACCTAAGAATAAATGTACCGACAGGAAACTCGCTTATTAGTTCGTTGTTTTTTTTCTATTCGACACCGTCAGAACCAATTAGTTTAAAGTCTTCCACCCATTTACAATCTATCAATCACCGAGTACCGTCTATATGTACTATGGTATATTTAGATTGATCAAGTATTAGATGTGACAACAACTTGTTTGTTACGCGCGGGGTGGGACAGGACGCTTAATAATATAACTTTTCATTAATAGCCTTGATGACGCCAGGAGTCTGACGATGATAACAGGAAGTAATTTTGCAAACGCCTCACTTTAGATAAAACAGCGAAAATACGATACGAAACAGTGGCGTATCAGTAAGAAAAGGGGACTCAAAGTCTCATTTCTTTTTTGGGCCAAATTGTTACCATATTTGAGAAGATGATGATCGGAATAATTGATTGATGACATCGACTAACGTTACCATGGTGAGAAATGTAAATAGTTAATTGAAATTTTATTGCGAATCGATTGGATAGTTATCTGGCTGTAAATGGCACCATTGAAACTGGAATTTGATGTCTATCGCATTTAACATCATAAGCAATTAGATGCCGCAAATTCATTGCCTTGACCAAGAGTTACAAGTGTAATTTATAATTCTTCTGGCTTTGTATTTTCCGAATTCTTCAACGTGTTCTCTTGTTCATTTGCCACCAACTTGTTTTGAAATATTGAAACTTCTTAGAAGGAAATTTCCTCTAAACATTTTATTGAAAATCTTATTTATTAAAAATCATATACGTATAGCATTTGTTGAAGGGTAGGCGTGAGAATGAAGGCAGCAGTGAACACGAAAACAGTTTTAGGATCGCAGTCAGTGAAACATTTGACGACTTTGGTGTTACCAGGAAACTGTAACTATACGTATATATTCTGTCGACGCCTTCACCGTTTTCACTAATGTTGTAGTAAAATGAAGCGATTTTACTGCTTTCGCTATCCCGAGGGACATTAATGTCTTCCATAAACGAAATACTTATTAAAGGCGCTTATGATTTAGTGTTGGGTTGTTATTATTACATAAACGAGGTTGGTATTTGCAAATGCTTGAAGAATAATGAAGTACACTCTACCTTCTACACACATCATAAAACCGCAGGAATTAAGATCTAAGATTGTGATTTACATCGATGCTTATTTATATTCAAGTAGAAGTAACCACTGGAATTTAGAATTGTAGGTGAAATGTGCTGTGTGGCGTCCGCAATGAACAGGGGCCATACGTGTGATGTATGCATATGCGCCAGTAGGTATGCGCAACCGTTCTCTCGCTATTATCGTCGTCATTAAAGATGCTAAGTGTTTATAATGATTCACGGATGACTTAGATATTTACTCAAAATCCGATCTATTAATGTAGACCTTCTAAGATTGTTAATGTGACTTGTCTAAGGGACGTATGATTGTATGCAACATCAATTTTTCATTTTGATTGAAAGGAAATTGTTCGGGGTGTAAACAAGATGTCGGGAATGGTAAGGCAACCCCTTGAATCGACCCACTCCTCGTTGAACCCGTTAATTTCGTCGACGATGTCATGGGACGGACGTGGTAACACATTTATCTGTCGAAGGAGGAGTGCGAATGCCAGCCGCGCGACGACGACAAAAGAAACGACGACGGTGTTTACAGCGTCGCGACGGCGGCGTCATGAACGTCGACGGCATCGGCAAAGTCGAGGGCACGCGATCGCATAACTTAACCACTTGACACTTTAGCTAATATAATCAGGGTTGCTTTTGTCGCCTCTAATTTATGTGCAAGTCGTTGTTGTTCGTTTTCGCTCGAACGCCTCCTTCTTCCTCCGTAACGTTTGTCCCGGAGCGCCCTCGCCCTACTCTCT
This sequence comes from Agrilus mali, assembly GCA_029378335.1. Lineage (NCBI taxonomy): Eukaryota > Metazoa > Arthropoda > Insecta > Coleoptera > Buprestidae > Agrilus > Agrilus mali. The sequence goes on along the minus strand of CM055663.1, from coordinate 6,470,135 downwards.
CGCCCCTGGAACCGTCGAAACAACCCCGAAGCTGCTCTCCTATTTTCCGGACCATTGGACCGGAGCAAACGTACAACCGCACACGTCCAAACGACCGCTATCGTGTGAAAAAAATAAAATGAAACAAGGAAAGCAGTGAAAAATGTGAAAGCATAGTTGAAAGTTCTCTTGATCCAAAGTGGATTGTCTACCGGTGCATTTACCAAAAGACAAGATGAGAGAAAACCCATCTTGGGGTGTCTATATTTAGAACAAACAGTGTATTGCTTTTTGGAATTGATTACCGTTCTAAATCTTTTGAAGAAAAGTTATCAGTAAGAATTGTACAAAATAACTGACCATTAAAATTAGATTAAAATTTGGTAGAATTGAACGACAGCTACTTTTGCTTTTCCTGGTAGGTGAGAATAGTTTACTTTTTAGTTTGACCCCAGGACTAGAGAAAATAAACGAACGAACAACAGTTTGGAATGTTGGGTATCTCAGGCAGGTGGCGACGGGGATCAACCGCGTGGACGTCCGGGACGCCAGGACCCCCCGGATTGTTTCCACTAATTGCTAAACTTTGTCAAAGATTTTCCGTAAATGTTTCCCGTTACGCTGGTACAACGTATCGCCAGCCACGACCGCTGCTAATCGGTGTCGTTTCGTTTAGATTCGAATCGGTTTTCGGCGTCAATGTTCGAAGTTAAAACGGCTGCAGGAGCAAAAGTATGCATTTAACTCGAGTTGCACAACTTCCGGCGCAAAACTTAGTTATTGGCTTCACTAAATTGTCAGGTCGTGGTTTTCGTACCTAATACTCGACTCGACGAATAGTGACTAAAATTATTTATCCCAATCAGTGGGTCAGTGAGCTTCTATATCCATCCTATGTTGTAGGATAAAGTTTCTGGTTCTGAACTTATTACTTAATGATTATAAAATATTTGCGTGGCCGAAAAGTTTGTTTTCTAATTTTTTATTTTTTAACTGTACCTACGATATATACAGGGTGTTAGGCGGAGGGATGTAGGAAATTTAGGAAGTGAAATCTGAGGTCCCAATGAATATTTTTAACTATATTAAGTTGAGTGCAAAGTCTAATAGTTTTTGAGTTATTTTATTTTTTTTTAATTTCCGCCAAACACCCTGTATAAATTAATTATGTAGAAGAACAAAGAGGTGTAAGTAAATTTTGTGTTTAGATCAGATTGAGTCGGCTTGAATGCGAAAGAAGAAGAATTAGGCGATAAACTTTTTCATTAACCAAAACTTTTGGGGTTAGCCTTTACGCCTGTGCGCTTTTAACGTTTTGTTCGAAACTTTGTTTACAAACACTTAACGGAAACGGAAAAAAGATAACAAACCAATGATTTATGGACAGGTGTGAAAGTTACCAAACTTGCCAACTATTGCTGATATATACGATAATCCTCCAACACGTTCATTATTTATTGGATTTAATTTAGCGGTGAATTATTTTCGCGGTGTTTTTCCCACTTTAGTAAAACTTTAGCTATAAATGGAAAAGTTAACGAACATATATGAAAAACGTTTATCGTTTAACTCACTGCCAGTGTGTAATTAGATTAAATAAATACATATTATGATAAATAGTTAAATGTTACCTGCAAGAGTATTCGGTTTCGCCTAGACATAATTCCATACATTCTTGTCTTGAATTGACGACCTGGTGACCTTTGACATGACCAACGAGGCGATAACTTTGAACTCTGTCCACGCACCACGACCTCTCGCAAGGTTTCACTGCCAGACAGTTTTTCTGAGCATAGATTGTGTAAACGGGAAACTGGGATTTAGCCAAGGCACCTAAAGAAAAAAGAAAAAGTTCATTAGCATTTGATGTTCCCTTAGCCTGTGTATTAAGATTCTACTATTTTAACCTTTATAACTAGGTAGTTGGACAGTCTTTTAGTATTTTTACTCGTTATTTTATTAATTAATTTTGCAAGTAAACGATTTAAAACACTAAAGGAAGTGTTGCTGGTGTGCTTGAGGTATATTAAGGGTTGTTTATTGGTTGTTTCATCATTATGACGGAAACATGAGATAAGAGGTGGGTACTCAGTTTCCCAGAAGGTGGCAAGATTGTTATTCGTTGTGAGTTTGAGGAAGTGAATAAAAAAGAAAAACGTGGGAATTACAAGTCTATAACTTTGTACGTCCCGTGCTACGGAATTATACGCTTTCCGCCTCTGTAATTGTCTCCTGTATCGCCGTTCCATCGGCATTCGCAAAAGGTCGCCCAAGGTGGGACAATCTGGATGAGCGTGCACGACAACCATGGGCCGTAAATCTATCAGCCGGTCGACTTCAAATTGGATCTTACACCCGCGTTGATTTACATATGCGCGTCATGTCTGCGGGAAAGGATAATTAATGGAGAACGGAGGAAGAATGTTATTTGTAGGTACGTAAACCACCACAGGATCCTCTCGTACCTATATATTCATCAAGACTACCCGGCATTCGTTTTCTCTACCACTTTCGATTAGGTTCGCCATAGATAATATATTATCCAAGACGGACCAACATATCATCTTCAAGGAAATGAATTTTAAAGTCAGTAGCTGGCAAATTTTATGGATAATAACAGACGCGTATTAAAAGAAGTATATATCATAAGACACAAGTGTCTTTTCCACGAGGCAGCAGCAAAAGCGTTAAGACCCTTGAGATGTCCATGTCGTTAATTTGGATGAGGTCCTGGTAAAAGAAGTTAAATGTTGAAGACACTCTTCTAGAGACTTAATTGTACAATAACAGTTCTTTCGAATAAGCAATTGTAGAATCTTTTATAGTTCGAAATTTGCTCGATATGTTTTCGTCTAAATATAGAAAGATGCCCGGAAATCTCAGTTTTTCTCGTTTAACAATAGGAAATGTGAGCTGTTCGTGGAATTTGTATAAAATATCCCGATTCCATTTTCGTTGAATGGCAATCCTACCTCACTTAGGATCATGCAAAGGACTGGCATATCTTAATTTCGCATGCGACCCTTGTCCCGAGTTCTCCTCCTCTTTCGACTTTACGTTAAATAAAAACGTCAAACGACTTATGATCTTAAATGACTGGTAGTAGAAGTGATCGTATGAAGGAAAGGTGGAAAGGAAGAGTGGCCATTTAGAGCTTATGACCCGCGCTATCCTATTATTCCCGGACCAGCCTGGGATAGCATTAAGAGTCACGTTCAGAATAACTGCGATGTAAAATGGCACTTCTTCCCGGAATAGGTAGACACGGATGGGGACGATATCTCTAAGTATCCTACTAAAATTTCCATACGCGTACGACCTTATAATAGGATCAAGGACTACTCAACTCCTTGATGGAGATATCGTTGTAAAAATGGAATTTTTATCAATAAGGAAATTTTAAATCTGACGTTAAATTGTTGCTCGAAATCTTTTAATCTATGGATTCCCAAAACGGAATTGTTCTTTATTTTCAGATTTCTTACGTATCCATTACTTGTGTCATTCAAGTTTTCAAGTAAATTTTGTTCACTCATTTCCGTTTCCTTTTCAGTGGTATGTCCTCGAATAGTTCATGCCATTTTCGCAGCTTCTGTTTTGTGTTTAATTTTTACATCTTGTATTTCGCACAAGATGGCAGTGAAAGGCCAATTTCTTTGCAATATAACGAACTCACTGTGCTATAGTTTGTAATTGAACTTTTATGATAAATAATTTCCGGAATGGTATTGGAGTACCATATGTTACTGGTCTACTACTCAAATGTTTTAATTCATGATTCGTGCGTCTTTACTTTCGCGCTATGAGATTAGTTCGTCGATAAATGTGTTGATTTTTTTCGCATGTCTTGTAGTTTCCGTCACCATGCCAACTTTGTCATTCTGTATTGCAATTAAACGGCAAGAAACTGCTGATTAGGAGTCCGGTAAGGCGTCGTAAATTGTTTTTTTTGCTGCAAGCATCGCCCGGCCACTATACCAACTCGCATGCCTTATTTAACTTGCAAAATTGAAGAGATTGCATCTTCGTAGACCCGCTTTTTACCAATTTAATTGCAAAGACGGAAATAGTAACTTTTTGTCGGGTTTATGCCGCTCGGAACGTTCGTTATCATCACGCTCTCGGACACAGCCGTCGGTCGCCGACGCGGTTGTTATTCCGGGTCACTGTGCGGTCTCTGTAAAGTGTGCAAATCGGATGCGCTCGTTCTTTAAAACATTGCATCGAGGTGTTAGGAACTGCGGGCGGAAAAAATCCTAGCTATCGTTAGTGCGGTTTTATAAGAAAAAGGCTGACCGCAGAGTGCTGTTTGAACCACAGTACAACAATGGTTCTAATGATGCCGACGAAAACACCTGTTATCTTGTACATCTTCTTTGCTACATTACGTGCCACCATTACAAAGACGATATTAATATGAAATTATAAAGTGTTTCTACGTATGGTCAAAAAAACTTCAAATAGATATATGAGAAAAGCAAATGATACAGTAACAGAAAAATCCTAAAAAGGTTTGGGAAAGAAAGACTTTAAATGAGCAAGGGTTTTGGTATTAGAAGCTTGAGATGATGATGTACTTCTACAGTCAAGAAGAAAATTTATAATATGATGTGAGGTTTTTGGCAGAACTTGAATATAAATCGTGGAATTGATAGCTGACCTTTTGAAGTATTTTCTTCCGCAAGAAGATATTTTAATTGAGCTTAGGTTTCTTGAAAAACCTGAAAAGGCTTTAATTGGACACTTGCAGAAATGCTATTTTCCTTCCAAGTTCCTGTTTAACAGATATAATCCAATAAAATCAACAGAATTTCAATTTCAAGAAGAAACTATCGATAAGTTTCATTCTCTCGTTTCCTTATTGCAACCAGACAGACATATTTAAGGCTAAATAATGTTAACAAGTACCTTCAGAATCTCTGTTTGATATGAAATTTACAATATTACCTATCTACGAAGAATCCGAGTTAGTGAAAGTGAGTTTGTAATCGATTCCTTGTTTGGAGCGTTGAAATAGATATGCAGGTGGATTTTTATCGTGCGAATGTGGTGTGTAAGTTATGGAATGGTTGCGGTTGTTTGGGGCCAGCGTGTGGTTTGTGTAAAAGCTTGTTGCGTTGGTGCACGGTTTCTCAAAAGTTAATTTTCCTCCTAATTTGCAAATAAATTACAGAAATAGCCGGCGATCCCTTGATACAAGCCGCACTCGTTATATCCGTGGCTTGAATGATGCAGAAACAATCCTACGAAAGGTTAAAGGATAATGCACTTATTACGTTCCTTGTGAACTTTAAAGAAAGAAAATTAGATGCGTTGATTTTAACTGCAAAAACTCACTTTCATGCCTGACAATTGCCACTATCCATAACTTAGATTGTTTGCAACCGTAATATTTAGCTCTAGTTTATATCATTACATTTCACAGTACGCCAAGCAAATTATGATTGGAGGCTTTATGTAGGTACTTACCTACCTACCTACATACATACGTATGTACAGTTCAAGTCATCATTTACCTACAGAGAGTTTTAACGTTCACTTTCCTTATAGTAATTCCCATAAAGAACATCTACAGGTAAAATATCCCAAGAAATACCTCACAAGTAATACCAAACATAGAAAGTATTTTAAACATTAAAAGTTTAACAATAGTCCGTAATACTGATAAAATATAAAAACTTTTTCTGCTCTTACCCGTTGTCATATCTGCGTTGGTGCTGAAGAGAACGCATAGTCCCGTCTCGTAATTAACGGCGTAACAGGACTCGTTGGCCTGACAGGATTCCAGGCAATCGGAGAGCATGAGCGTTCCGGGGATAGACTCCAGGACGTTGTTCGGTGCCGAGAGGACGAAACCGGTTATCAGTTCGAAACCCACGCGCTCGGGGTCACAGTCTTCCATTTGGGAAGGGACACCCGGAGGTGGCGCCGAGGGTTGCTTGGCCAAGGCTTCTGCACTTTCACCGAAACCTGACGGGGACCCCATCTGGCCCAGGACCACCGCAGCACTGAACAGGAGCAACGAAGGTATGCTTGAGGTCAGCATGGTTTAAAATATGGAAAAGTTGATAACGACTGATTGATTCTGTAAATAAAATAAAATCTATCGTTAATAATTATTGTTAAGTGGAACAGAAAGAATGGTAGGTAGATAGAAAAAAGTTTTTGTTACATAATTTGTAATAGAGGTCGGTTATAAATTTACTTAAACTTTTCTTCATTTTGTGCACCTATTAACCATTGACAGTTAATGTTGACGAAGACGTGATTTTTTTTGTGTTGGTTAGAGGAGGAAATTCTATTAAAACTAATTGCTTGGCTACGCGTGTAGTTTTTTGCTTGGATCGTTTTGCTTGAGCTCTGAATTATTTATTATTTGTGGTAAGTACTATTTCGCCTTACATAAATCTGCCTAATGAGGGCATTCCATTAAATCCGTGCTTGAAAATAAATTGTGTATTGAGTAGTTTTACGAGCCATACTGTTAAACGTTATATACATGCATCGGCTATTAATCTCAATTTATGCAAATTAATTCTCGATGATAAGCCACAGCGGCGATAGATGTTGTGAGAAACTGATCCAGATCCACTTTCGATTTTTCTAGTTCTAAAGTTATATCATACACATAACTGTTAAGCTGATAGTTCTATGGCACTTGTTCCTCCTTTTTTTTCCTCTTGTTGTCGTGTTTCTTTGGAAAAGGTTTCCGATCGAGGTAATCATGTTTCCTTGAGAACAGGATTATGAAACGAGGCATCTAATATAATATAAAATAAACCGACGTACGCACCAGTTTTATTTATGTCATCGTAAACGTTCATGAATATTTGTAACGATTATATGATTATAACTGATTGTTAAGTAATACCCACATACGTCGACATTTACAAACAAGGTGTTTAACAATTAGGGGAAAATAAATTTCGTATTCATGTAGTCATCTGTATGATGTAATTTATCGTACAGTTATGTTAATTGAAAATGAGCGGGAGACACCTTATCGTGTCGTAAAGGAGGAAGTTTTCATCTTCTACCCTCATCATCTATAGAGTTGGAAATAATTATAATTAATACATACAGAGTGTCCCATTTTAAACTGTCACTGCAAGTATTTTGCCAGGAAAGTTACAGATCGTAGGTTAAATTTACTCTATGTATATATTTATAGGGGTAATCAAAGATTATTTAAATATGTCAATTGTGTCGTAATAAAATGATTACAAAATAGAAACTCAGGGGCATTTATAGAGCCATATAACAGTGAATGTATGTTTTTTGTTGTTTGTTGAACTTCCTCATGAAAGGTCTTTACGATTCGATTCATGTGACATCAAGGCTCTTAAAGTTCATTAGATGTTTTAGTGGGGAATCAGTTAATTTTTGTCCTTTTTGTCCATACTGCCTGCCTGTCCGTATCTTATAGATATGTTTAAGTTAACGGGAATGATTGAATGACATAAAGTTAACGAGTTGTTTATAGTTGTGTTTATAATGTTGTTTAAACATTTATGGTCACTTTCTAAATCTTTCGCTCGTTTAGTCAAATAATAACAAAGGATTGAAATGTTTATGACTGTAGTAAAGATTCGTAAAATCTTAATTAGCTTAAGTATTGCTGTTAGCTACAAAAACAATATGTTTATCAACTTAATAATCGATTTCAATTTACTGCTAGTAAGGAAATTTTGTTAAAGCAATTATTTAATGTTCAATATTACCTACATTAGTGGAAGTAATTGAAATAGTTTTTGTGTTATAAATATCTTTAATTTTTCTGTTCTTCCAATTAAAGCTATCAAATAGGTGATCAGAAGAAAGGTATGGTAAAGAGATTGTATTAAAAGATTTCACACCTGAGATAGTGTGAATGGCAACGCTGTTATTGCATCTATTTGCATAATAGTTATCGGTTAACAAGTGCAATTTAGATGACCCGACAAAAGTGCAAGGGGAACGCCCCAACTGCACCCAAAGAATTTTTAGACTACATACGTATAACGTCCACATAACGTTTTAGAATTTCTTATGTGTTATGAAAAGTATTTATTAGAAATATAACTTTGGATAAAATGATAAGTACAATTGTTTGTAATCAAGTTCACAAATTTAGAAAGAAATTTAGATATTTGTGGACATTAAAGTTACGTTTCATAAAAAGCTAGTGACTGTTTAGGGAACGCCATCTGTGGAAATGTATCGTGATTTTGAACTCGTCAGCATTCCAAAGAAAGTTCCTGTGGCAAATCACCTGTAGCGCTCTAAATTACTCAAAATCAGAAATAAAAGTGTTTAAAACTTTCTTTTAACATTAATTGGGTACAGCACATAAGCAAGAAATTATTATCAAATTTTTTATTGACATTTATCATCGCAAGAATTATATTGAATAGTATAATACAAAAAAAGTTAGCAATTGTATTGCAAGTAACTACATATAAATTAAGAAATAGTTAATGTTGTTGTTGTTGTTGTTGTTGTTGTTATAGTTGCATCGTTATATAAGAATTGCACCGGCGGGCGGTTAATTGTAGCCCGAGGGATTCGTTTCTCATTTCCGTAAATGATACAATGTTCACGTTTTAATTGTCTCGTACAGCGTAAATTCTGCAATAAAATTAAAACGTTGCCTCACTTACGATTTGTAATGGACCCTAAAGTGAAACGCTTTATCTATGTATTGAAAAATAGTCGTAATGAGCTTTAAACGGTTATTATTATTACTTCTGAAGAATAGACAATGAGAAACCTAATTGAAAAAGGGGAAGTTGATTATAGAAAAAATGTAAACAGAAACTTAAATTAGTAGCATCTCCATTACCTCCCAACGTACCTTAAGTGCGTTTAGGAACTAACATGAACTTTTAAAATCTCAACAGGCTTAAAAGAATGGACGAAGTTTTTTAATAGTCATTTATGCTGTCAATTAAATATCTTGAGTATTTTTTAAATGAGTATATAAAGTATCTTATTAAATTTTCGTTTTCTTGATCGGTTTGCAAGTATGCAACAGATGCCTCGTGTACGTAATGAAATTGACCAATATTCATGGGAAGTTGTTAATAATAATGAAACTGTTTAAACATTAGAATGTTTAATTGCAAACAACTGTCGCTGCTGCAATTCGCACCATTTCGCTTACCTGCTTCAATTATCGCTCCCCCTTCACCGTAATTATTTCTTTATAATTGAATTTATCCAATGTAAACAGCCATTAATCTGTCGAAAATTGCTCTGCCGACTGTGTGCGTGAAATATGAACTGTTATCTTGTCTCCGGTGAAAATCTGTTATGTAACGTGCAATTACGTACCACATTCGGTTGTAAAAGCTCGACTGAGGAAGAACAGTTGCAGAGAAGAAGTAACGTTTCGACAAAGGGCTTTGAAGGTCGTGAACTGTATACACACACACACACATAACTACAGATAATGCAAACACGATGTAATTGTGGATTTATACCGTTGTGCAGGTAATTTATACTTTCACAGCATCGCAAATAATGGTAGAGTTTAGTGGTGGAAAATAAATCTAGTTGATAATTTATTATAAATCTGTGGAGTTATGTATTGTACAGCGAAGGAAAAACTTTAATAGACCCCGGGAAAATTCTATTGATGACGTACTTATGTACGTCTTATATTGGAGGTAACTATTGTACCTATTCTGATGTTCGTTCAGTCCGTGGATTTATTCAAATGGAGATAATCTTGTTAATCAAATTAAACCTAGATGGAGATAAACATTTAATCGTCCAATTTCATTTGCATTCTTATACTTTATGTGTGCTGGTAGAACTGTCGGACATAACTACGTACATTAAATAGCTTAAGCCAGTTAGTTGTAACTATTATGATTTTGAGTTAATCTTTTGTTGGCATGCTGAGTAACATAAACGTCAAAAATTTTTCTCGCTGTGGATGGCAGAATAATTGTTGCTAATGTGTTGAGTTGTATAATTTGGGATCGTATCGGGAATATAAATTGACTACTCGTCAAAAGGCGATTTTGACAATCATTGTGTTGCTTTCGGCTATTGCGTCTTATTTGCCATTATGTAGTTCTTCGTCTTTTTGGACGAACCTAAACGTTATCTACTTTTAACGAGATGTGATGATGTGTATATCATAGCAATGAAAGCTTAAGAAAATTCTTGCAAGGATAAATTGAAAAAACTAATAAGGGCAGGCTAATTTTTAATATTATAGGGGAGGGAAATTGGTGTGAGTACAAATTAAAACATGCAACATTTGTGTTAGAGATCAGATTCCCTGCAGTTCGCTCTGAAAAAGTTTAATTTAGCAATTTTTGGCTGCGTAAGTAATAAATGGTTGTGGAAATGTTTATTTAATTTGTATTGGAGCTGTGGTCTGTTAATTTCGATTAGTTGAAATCGAATGGCAAATTTCCCGGCGACGAAACAAATTAGGTCGTTAATAGAAGCAAAATCGAACGGTGGTTGGCCGCACCCCGCTCGTAGCACACGAACTACTAAAACTATTATTTAAGACCGTCTCATGCCGATAGCTAATGGTGTTCTCGGCTAGCCAACAATAAAACAGTGAATTCGCGCGCCCAGTAGTATAAGTCGTAAAATAGAATTAGCCAAGTTGCGAACTGACCCTCCTAGAGATCCTTTCTGCCAGGGGCGAGGATGCGAACAGCGTTGGCCTTAATAAAGTGATCACGCTTCATTTCACCTTAGCAATTTGCTGAGGATTTTATTGTTTTCTCTTTGATGGAAAGCACCTACATACGGACTTGGTTAGTTACCTAGTACCTGATGGTAATCAGAACATTATTAGACAATATTTGTGCATAGGAATGGGTTAATCTGTGAAAATTATAACCGCATTCCTTTTAGGTATCCACGTCTTAAGGATCCATGAAATGTAAAATATTAAAAACAGAAGCAAGAATGAATAAAAATTGAGGAAGTAGTTAGGATTGTGGAAAGTTTTGCAATCTTTTAGGTGTGTGAAAAATGCTGCTAGAAAATGGAGAGAGAAAAGTCGGGTGGAGTTTACAATAAACGGTAGTGCACCGTCGTTGGCCGCAGCATCATTTATCGGGCGCGTTAATTAGCAGGGGATTAAATCTAATGGTCACTCCGGGGCGGGACTAATTTAATAGAAGCAGGTCGTCGGTCCGATGGTGTTCTTTCCTCTCCTGCTTTGGATTCTGCGATTGCGATTTAAATCTAATACGCTCGTTCAACAGCTAACGATTTCCACTCGGAGATGTGGGAGACTTGTACAATTCCGATCGGCGGTCACTACATTTCACGACCGACGGACGGACTCTGACGTGTACCTACTGGGGTAGCGAGGATACGTCTTTCGCGAACGAAAACAAACAAACAAACAAAAAGAAATAGGAAGGAAAGACGGTTGAGTTATTCGGTTGGAACATGTTCAACATGCTATAGTAAATTTACGTTAAAAATCGACTCGATGTAAACAGTACTGGAATTGGATTAGCTCGTGAAAAATGACCCAGCTCTACCAGCCTAAACGATGCTGCTATAATCGATGGATTTCATGTTGATTTGAGTCCACGTCATTATCTTTAGAGTTAGGTAATTTCTAGGGATTTCAATTTGGAACATAGGTATCTTTTTTAAACGAATCTTTCAAGTACTATGAGAATTATTGTGCCCCTTCCAAACTATGTATCTGCGCCAGTGAAACAGCTTTTAACATCACAACTCACTCGTTTCCATTGTCCAAAACTAAACTGTCTTGGTCGTCAAGTCCTCTTCCCCTTTGGTTTTGTTATCAGGTATTACTTATTGTTGAAGCGAATACTTTATCCTGGTCTTTCCGAGTCTCAACCTGATGCCTCCTTAAGAAGGACCATGACCAGATTGTCACCCAAGCATGACAAACTGGGCATGTACACCAGAGTTGTCAGTAGCATGATAGAAAGACAATTTCAATGGGGATCATAGTGAAGATCAAAATCTACACTTTCTGCTAATTTCTGGATGATTTTCTTTCTTTAAATCTAAATTTTTGCTAATATTAGGGTTCCTGGATCGAATATGGTGTCAATGTGATTGCTTTAGAAAGGACTTTGACTAGGTGGTCGTATAGATGATAGGTAAACAACTTCAAAGGAGGATCATTATCTTGGATTTCAAAAGCATCCTTGAAGCCTACAATCTACACTAGTTAACGACTTTTAAACGATATCTTTTCTTTGAATGAAATTTTCACAAATTCTTCTCAACGTTTTGCTGGCAGGAGTAACAGACATCTTTGGGGATTATTGCTAGTTCGAACACTTTGTCCTAGTCTTCCGAGCCTCAGTCTCATTGCTTTAGAAAGGACTATGAATTTTGAGAAAGGATTTTAAAACCATCCTTAAAGTTCAAAATCTACACTGTTTGATCATTTTAAGACGATTTCCTTTCTTTGAATTTAAAGTTTCACTAATGCCTTGCAACGTTTTATTGGAAGGGGTAACAGGCATCTTTGGAGATGACTTCTGGATTGCTACGTAGTTTTCTGAGTCTCACTTTTATTTTTCTAGATCTGGTGCTGAAGAATGCAATTACGGTTTTCTCTTGTTTCGTGAGATTGTCTGTTGCAGTCTTAATATTGTAATATTGACTTTGCTCTCTCTTACGTTATCGTTATTACATTAGAAATGGAGCAGTTGTTCGTTGTCAATTTTGAGACGCCATCGCTTTATTGTTTTGATAAAATTCTGTTGTAATTGTCTCTTTCTGTTTCTATGTTGGCAATGAAAAGATTAATTGTATATGTGCGATCTATAATTGCCGTGGACAGCAAGAAACATCTGATCACCGCACATATACACTTATACACATGCAGATTTGTGTTGACATTTATCATCACTTGCTTGCGTCTTGTACCGATATTTTGTTCATTTCAGATTGAGTTGCCGCACTACTTGCGCACGACAACAGCGTGGGTTTGTATCACCATGTCCCTCTTATTATTCTTTTAATAATGGTCAATGATTAACTACCTCGTGTCCCCTTACATGTCTTCTGGCTTATTAACATCTTGCTAAACGACGTGATGCAAATACCTACTCCTCTTATTTCATTATCCGAGTGTTTTACTGTAGAAAGGGCAATTAATATGTCGTTTGGGTTTCTTAAGTGTATCAGAAATTTCTACAGTTCTATCTGCTATTTATATCTTGTTGTTGTTATTAGGCAGCTAGGAAGTAGGTAGTAGTTTGGTATAAGGGTGTAAAGTGGTGCCAGAAATTATGATAAAAGTCTTCAGACTCCTCTCCCATGTGGCGGAAGGTGTACTCAATATACAAACGGTATCGTCAATTTAAACTGCATATTGCTGTATCAACCGTATTCCCGTCCAATTAAATCTTGAGTTATTTGGAACAGCAAATCAGGACTATTTGGATTATCGTTTGTATTTGTTGCTGATAAAATTGACTAATTATGGTTTAAATTTTATTTGGGCACGAAGCAATAAATACACATTAAGTAAACATGTATTTTCATATCCAATTCAGTTGAAATTAATTGAGTAAACTAATTTTGTGTACGAAGTGATTTATTAACGGTTTAGTTTTTGTTTTAGACAGTTGTTGGTATTCGGCTGATCATTTGTGTTTGCATATATTATTATTATGTTTATTTAGAACTAATTTATTTTGTGTCCATTAATTGCTTTTGAAAGGTTAACCTTTGTTAAATTCTGTGAGTTAGTTGAAAGAGACATTTATCTGCAAGAAGTAAAAACGATAGTATGGAAATTGCCATCTTTTGTTAAAATTTGAAAACTAGGGACTAAGGGTCTGTGTGGTGGCGTCCCGTGGGTCCCATTCAAACATTCTTTCATCCCTATCTTCAGAATATATGAATCCCTAAGTGTACAATTATATCATGGCGATTTGAGTACAAGTTTTGGTTCTAAATATATATGTACCGTGAAGAAAACTTTCAACATTTATTTGTATCCCAAAATTATAAAGAAAAAATACGTATTGTTATTTTATGTATCTTTGTTGCTATTATTTTTAAGAATTGTTGATTATGAATCTAAAAACTACTAACAGATGTCACTATTATACCTTTTCCACTTGCTTGCAATTCGAAAACAGTTTTCTGTTTCTTTATTTTAAGTCGTTTATTTAACGAAGCGAAGTTGCAAAGTAACTTTAGTGTATTCTGTAAAATAAATTTAGGTATAAATATGTTACTGCTAAATATTTAAAGTTTATTTTAACTTTCGCAACTCTTTTGAGTTTGTAAAGCGGAATTAAACTTTTTTGAGTAACGTCGAAACTGGAATCCAGGGAAGTATTTATTTAGTACAGGAGAAATGCATTTAATTTTCTTCGAAGACAGCTGTTTGTTGATAGTTTAAGGTGTTTATTTTGGCCGGATGTCGCAGCGCAAAAAGAAGAATATGGAGCTGACTACTTATATATATGTAAGTATCTATCTACATTATAAGTGCAAAGGTCAAAGGGTTTTCAATGTATGTTGATTCAAGTTTGTACTTTTTATCTCTATCAGTAGCGGAAAGTTGTTGAGAGAGTTGAGTTCTTCCTTTTGACGTTTTTTACTTCCTTTTTTATACGCAACGTAAATTTCGTCATAAATGTATGTCTCTGAACCTAACCAAAAAGAAGAATTCAGTTTTTTCTGAGACAGTTTATTTTTAAATATGCTTTTGGAGTAGGCCCATGTTTGGTGGTTGGTGACCATAGATTCGTAGTGAATCTGTAGAAGTAGTCGATTGGGCAAACAAAACGACAGACGCAGGACAAATGGATTAGCAGCAGGTCCACACGACCATGTTAGTAGGTACTTAGGCATCCGCCGCGGCTGCACCGAAAGCATGTAAATCATTCAAGATGCATTAGTTAAATTAGTTGGTGTGTGCTGCAACACCACCGTGGACGGAGTCAGACATAGGCACCGCGATGTTTGTGTTTATTTGCGCGTCCGCATCGTTCGCATTGTAGATTAGTTACATTTTGTTGCGAGACGTGCGAAGATACCTAAGTGCGAACACTTATAGATATACCTGTTCTGACAGCTTGGCAAACTCTCTCTCACCTGCGCAAAATAAACGAAAGCGAAACTTTGAAAACGCGCAAAAGGAAACGGAGGACAGGGGGAGAAGATACGAGACCGGATAACCAGGTTTAGGTTTTCTAGAAACGGAATTCACTCCCAGTTTTGTTGGACATATCACCAGATAAAAGGTGCAAAAGTTGCAACTTGATTCCAACCCATATCGAACTGGAAAGAGCTGTTTTCAAATGAAATGCAACGGGAGTTGTTAAGAAATGTGGAAATGAACGAAGTGAATATTAATCTCTTTAGTGTTATCCGTATTTAGACACTTTCAGAGGAACTGGCCGTAATTACTTCAAGTACCTACAAACTATCAATGGCCCAATGGCAACAGCACATTGTAATTTAAATTTAAATCAGATTTTTTTCTGGTTGGCTAATGAAGATTTGCATCTTGGCTTTCTTCACACTAACATCTTTTCTAACATTATCACAATATTAGAACAAGAGGTAGACGCCTATGTTGCGTCATCATCATATTTCTTTTACTTGCCAGAATTTTGTAAAAAATTAAAGACTAGTTTGGGAATATCGCCCTAACGGCGATTCAAGTGAAGGGATGAAAAAAATGAAGTCCACCAACATTCTCCATGCATGAGCTTTACTGAAAAAACATTGACTTTGCTTTATTGAAAGTGATCGTAGCCCAATAGTTTTAAAAGTTGCTACTACTTGAAGTTATTATTGTTGATTTTATCCACATCCTGACATTACCGTACTAGTAAGTACAAAACTGTCGATATTTACGTATACTCCAAGAAGTTTTAGAATATCTTTATACAGCCCATTGAGTCCTGTGATTGAGAAACTTGGAGACGGACATGGACGTTTCTGGCATGGCAGATTACATGTTTTATTGGCGTAGGTATCTTTCGTGTTAGAGACTTTCGTTTACGTTGTTTTAATTGTAATTCTTATAAATATATGTAGTTGCTGTGCAAATGACATGATCTATATGAGAAAGTGATTCGTGATTTTCCAAATTAACTGTCTTATTTGTTATTGACACGAGAGGTCGAACATGACTGAGACGAAACACGCCAACTCGATCAGACAAGGGAGCGATGGAAGAAGTAACGCTGCACTTAACAATGAGCAGTGAACAATGGACATGTGCTGCGGAAGAATTGGCGAGTCCTGAGTGACTTTGCCATCTATCGATCCCGTCTCGTTTTCAGAAAATTATCGACCGATTAGAATGTAATTGCGATCAGCTATAGCTACATAACTGGAATACGTGGGAAAATGATGTGAAATCAGCGGGGGTGAAAGTTCAAATATCAACGGTACTACAGGCGTTCGAAACCGTTTTTAAGATACCAACTTAAATTGTTGTAATTGCGATCGCAAAAAAGACATAGAGTTGTTTTGAACAAGAATAGCATTTTAAGAAAACCCTTAGTGAATGTATTATTGAAATTAACAACTTAATTTTAAATGATAAATAAAATTAGGTACGTTGACGAGCCTGCTTTAAATAGAACTGATTTGAGCGTCGCTTCGTTGATCGGGGTAATATCAGATATTTTTCTTTTCGTAAATATTTCATAAAAAGGAAGCCTATGAATATCAAGTAGGTATTTGGATTTGTTCAAACATTGATTTAGGGTATATAAAGTTGCCGAGAAAAATATTTTTTCAGGGGACGAATGCTCTTCGAGAATAAGTGACGCGATCGGTGAGTTTTTGTTTTATGACATATCGAAAATAACAAAAAGGGGAAAAAAGTTAAACAAATTTACATTCAAATTAGCAAGAGTATACTTATACACAGGGTTTGAAATTAAAATCGCAGGATAAAGATCAGCCATCAAAACTGGCGACTAATTTGTTAACTAACTAAATTTATTGATAAGACAAAATATTTAAAAAAATTATTGCTCTTAACTTACTTTAGATGATTATTAAAATTCTGTGGCAATTAAAATGTGTTGTTGGGTCACTTTGAAGTGCCTACGTACCAGGAAGATAACATTTCAGTAGACAGTGTTACTGTATTCATTGTGTCAGTCGATTTCACAAGAGTTCATTCCAGCCAATTAGGTACCACTGCTACCAACGTAGAACAGTAATGTGATTGTCTTTCATTACAATCAGAAGACATATGGGAACGAAACGACGACGAATGTTGCTGCATGCGGAGGCAAAAAATTTGGGTCACTTCCTTCATTGAAGAAGTTCAAGGCGATTGTTGTTGATGTTAGTTACTATAAGGATTCTACTGTATATTTAACACCACAAGAGTAACAACAAGAGACAGTAAGTTGATGGTTCGTTCTCCTTCCTTATTATGACGGTACGTATGTACGTTCGTATGCAATGGTTCGGTCACGAAACCGTTCCCGTGTCTTATTCTAATTCGGTTTTAATTGCATGTGAAGAGTTTACCTTAAGGCGGATATTTTCATTTAAACGTTGATGCTTATGCTCATGATTAATTGCGTGTGATGCAACGTACCTTCTTCCTCTTATTTCACAATAAAATATGTTCTGTTCTCCAACAGTACCCTCTTTAACAGTTAGACATCATTATTAAACAAGATTAATTTACACATACGAGAAACATCTTTTTCAGTGGTATAAAATTGATTTGAATTTTAAATTTCACCAGTTCCGAACTTCACTTAGCGGCCACATAATAAATATATGGTATATTAATTTTGATTGTTAAAAATGCCCAAAAGTTTTGACCATACAAGATTAGTACAGGGTACAACTCTAAGCAACGACTAATGATAAAGACCACCATCGTTTTTGTATCTGCATTTTATCTCATCACTTCTCAATAGTATAATTTTTGTAGAGTCTGCAAATAATTTAGTTTGAACACTTTGTGTGATGGAACCTTCTCCATCTCCCTTCACCTACCCTCAGCCGCTCGATTCTTCTCCGTTATAAACGAATATTTTTCCATGCAAACATCGTTTGCGCAATAACTTACATACGCGAAGACGTATTTGATTTTCCCTGGAACAATAAAACTTGCCCTCATCGAGCAAAGCGGGACCGTATAAGCCGTGCGGTTGCCTGCATGCTTCCTTGCTTCTTGCCTGCCGAACAACTTTTATTTTGCAACATCTGGTAAAAGCTACCATCAGTCAGAGAGAAACGAGACAAAGGTATACGAACGAACGACGGTGAATTTATTGTCTTCCAGCAAGATGAAAGAGAATCGTCGACGATCGATGGATGTCAGTCGTCAGTTCTTTTTCCTTTTTTTTTTTGGTTCAATATGTATTTATATATTTTACGTCGTCAACGGTTATAGTGTCCAATGGGAATATTAAGCGATAATAAAATTAGATTCTCATCATCAGTAACAACTGATCGTTGATCAATGTTAATGATAATCCGGAAATTCCTTGATCAATGATGGGAATAATTCATCTAGACGGATGGTTGATAATTATATTATCATTAGAGAAAGTGTATCTTCAGAAAAAGTAACCTAATCTACATTAAAACAAGGGACTGGTTTTTCATATTGAACAGGGGAATTAGTTAAATATTCTTAAGCATTTGGGTTTATACTTAAAATTGAGACGTTTGGGAGTGGTCTTGGTTCTAGAAGGTTTGAAATCCTTGGCGGCATTGTATGACCCCCAAAGCCAAAATACAAGTACTTCTTAGTGACCAAGTTACCTACCCTGTTAAGAGAACGTCTAGTGACATCTACGATATGTCTTGATACAAAAGCACTTGTCGCACACACGCACACAAATGCACGTAGGTACATGTGTTCATGGTAGCACCAAAGGTTAATAAATCGAAGCCCAGATCAGTCACGAGCATCCATCCTGTGAGCGTGGGAGAGACGTAATGGTGGATGTTGACGACGTGGTGAGTCGGTGGTGGTAGGCGTTGAAGATGGCAGTGGCGGTTGCCCTCTTTAAATAAACAGTCAACGTCGCTCCGTTGTCAGTCGTGCCAACTTTATCGTCGCAATTAATTTCGCACCGTCACCGGTTCGGTGACAGGCTTCGATAGCTACTAATTAGACTAAACCGCTGGAATTGGAATCCCCGATCGCATTTTATACTTTA
The DNA here is from genome assembly GCA_029378335.1 of Agrilus mali. NCBI lineage: Eukaryota > Metazoa > Arthropoda > Insecta > Coleoptera > Buprestidae > Agrilus > Agrilus mali. The sequence continues at coordinate 6,451,026 of CM055663.1, read as the reverse complement.
GCCATATGATACTTGGCTAAAGGATTGCGTGTTACACGGGCATTTGTAAGTGGTCGGGCGCATGTCCCGTACCTCTGTTGACATTCCGCGAACATTTTCATCAGATAAGTTCGTATAAGTAACTAAATGAGGAACACGTATGGGCGCCCATCGTATTAGAAGGTGCAAAGAAACGACACATACGTATGGTATGTCACGCAGCGAACAAAACGTAGCGCAGATCTCGTTTTCTTTCTATCGCTCTCTCTTTCACTGTGCTCACGAACGCTTTATCTACGCGCAGCACGAACTTAAGCGTTACCGGTGTTCCACAAGGCGACGCGATCGGCTCCCTGATATTCTCCCACTGATTCTACTGCTAGCTAGCTAGCTCTAGCTAGTAGCTACCTCTTCGATTGGTAGGTAAACAATTCAAAAATCTAATGCGGCCTTACGTTTAAAAACTACAACTTTATAAAGAGCCCCAAGACCTGGACATTTTTACGTGGCTTCCCAAGTAGTAGTTGCACTCATGTTTATACTATCAAACCCGGTAATAAATAACTAACTTATACACCCATGGTTTTACGTTAATTCCAATAATTATAACTCTCGGTTATAAGTCAACTATGACGCTATCTCGCCTTGTAATCTTATACATTTATAAGCTTATTCATATTCATTATATGATAAATTTTAATATTTTTAGAATCTGTAATAACTAATTGCATGTATATTTGATAGTCAGTCGAAAGTTGCGTTGGTGCACTGTGTAGATGGGTGGGTGTGTGTGTGGTGTTGCCTTTACTCGTGACAGGAATTGTAACAAAATTTGAATCTTTTCAGTCGGGGCAAGTGAAAGAAGGGGGGATGTTCTGGGAAATTGTTGGAGCAAGTAAAACCGTTGCCTGTCAATGCGTTCGACTTTCTCAATAAAGTTGCCTGCTAAGTTTACTACTGGGAACATTTTCGAAAAAGTTCCGAAACCGCAAGGCAATAACAACCCGAGCGCCGAAAAGTTCAAAAGTCTCTTGTTCCAGTATAAGTTTTAAAATTTCGCCGCTATTTGTTCTCCTTCTACACTGTTTATCTTGCCGCGGTGATATTTATCGAAAAGCTAGCGGAAGACCACGTATATAGGTTTCCCATTAAATTGCAATCCCACGAATTTCGTGCAGTTCCTTTAAAATTACGATCACACCAGCTTGTTTCACTTTAAAGAAATCCACCAGCAACTTTCGCAAACCTACTAAATCGGGAATTTCGACAGAGAACGTTATGTCGGGGAATGCATTTCAATGCAGATACAATGACAGAGACAAGACTTTGTAACAAATTTACTTACCTATACGCTACATGTGCTAGTATTTGATATAGGATTTGGGAAATTTATCTATACACACGAGGGACATAATGCTTATCATGCGAGAATGGATGCTATCGTTACAAATATTATTGAGTTCTCCAGCATGTCAGCTTATTCTCGGTGATTGTAAATCGAAACGTTTCACCTGCTACTGTGGCTGGAATCTTCAGCTCATAACATAGAGAGCATAGAGCTTCACCTACGTTATCAGTGAGTTTCCACTAGTGATAACAACTGTAGTTGCTGAGAAAACGTTTGGAACGAAATGTTAAGCCGGTCTGAGTCTTAACTTGTACATGCTCTGCATGAGATCTGCTTTTAGAATGGTGTGTTGGTGAGCCAAAAACATTTTTATAAAGGTTATGTGTGGTCAGTTTATATATTTATGTATTAGTTTAAGTGTTTTGGTCGCAGGGGGCACTCGATTAGCTGCTGGTGGCGCGTTTGCCAGAAGGGCGAAAACGGTTTCACTGGAAGCATTATTTAGCATAAGTTGTGTTTTATGCAAACATTTACACAGGCGGCGTTATAAACTTGGCGAATTATGTTACGAAGCGGACACCAATGCGCGTGTAGATTTATGTTTAACACTAAATTGCTCTCGAATTGCCGGCAGTTTCGGATTTACATGGTTGTTTATTTGGTGTTGCGGCGTCCCTGCTTCGGCCCCGTAACACTACGCGATCAGATAATAGAAAGTCCCATTTAATATATGAACACCGATGAAAATTGTGTCAAAAACAAAACATCAAGTACGCTTTCCACGTCATAGTTTGCGAAAATTATTAAACTGGAAACTTGCAAAAGCACATTTTAATACGTAGCTAAAGTTAAACTCAACTTTGGGAAGGATCTTTAATCAACATGAGTCAAGGATTACTCACAACTTAAAGATTTTACGCGTTGAGTAGAATGTATGTTACGGTTACGTTTATTTTTAGTAGTATTTCGTTATTTCTTAACAATTATATAACTGGGTCATATAAAATATAAATTCCCTAAACCATAGCAAATGAGATGAAGTGCTTTGGCAATTTTAGGAGCTTGAGCTTCGTCAACGTTTCAACTTTTTTTTTAAGAAGTAAAGACTTGTTACATTTCGCAAGATAGAAGTACAACGATAGAAGATAACTTGAGGCAGATACATGTTCAATGTGCAGTTTATTTATCTGTCAGATTTATTGGCATGTGATTTCTACTGGTGCACATGGAATTTCGTGTTTATTTTCTTCCCGTTGCCTTTGTGTCGTGCCGTGCATGGGAAAACGAAATCGAAACCCTCGCCTGTCGAAGTATGCGCCCACGTTATCTGTTTGTGTGTGTGTGTTTAGCCAGCCCGGCCCGTCAACGACCACGTACATTATTACGTTGTTTCTTCTGTTCCACCGCTCGCTCCAGATATCAGAGCGTGGCTTACCGAAATCACGACCTGCCCATATCCACGTAGTTAACACATGCGGAAGCAATAACTTCCTTCCCTTCAGAGAAAGAGGCCGAACGTCGTCAATATGACTCTCCCGAATCCTTTTAGAAATCCGCACGCAGCAAAACATTACCTAGAGCCAGTCTTCATGTTGGCATTTCACGAGGTACAATTGTATGGTCCAGGATTTGAGTACCGGATATTCATTACTTACAATTTAATAGGGACCACGAAATCTTTCTGCAGGATTCTGGTTTTGACGCACTTATTAATTCAATTTTCTCAAGTTCTTCAGTTGACTTGAAACTGATCCAAAAGATTGTGTGTTTTAGCATGGATTATATTGAACTATGGATTACAATCATCTGGAAGTAATCCTTTGTGCATCTAACTGGAAAAATTGTACCATAATCCAAATCACCATCTTCATTAAATGATTCCTGGTTTCCCATTGGGCCAGTTGTAAGGTTCTTTATAGACAGTGCTGTTTATTTTCTCAAGATTTTCTCCATTGCCTGGAGTAGTGGAACATCCAAACATTTTTGGACTGATTTATTTGTGGCAAATCCACATTGAAGGACACTAGTTTTAGGATGCATTAGCTAAGAAACATCACTAGGAACAAACCATGTTTGTATTCGATCTTTCTGATGAATATTTGTTCATCTTCATTCATTTTTCTTTTCAAAGACCATCAGAGGCTTAGTTGCAACCGCGTTGAACTTCGTCCTTCAGCTCTGTGAGAAGCAGTTTATAACGCATTTTCAGTTGTGTCTTGTTTTCTTTGTTATTGTTGCAGTTTCCTATACTATACGGACTGAAGCAAAAAAAAAAAATAAACCTAAGCTTTACCGCTTTAATTGTTGCCAACTATCTCATCGGCAACTCATTGCCTCCTTGTGAATTAGACTAATTAAAATCTATATCTTGCACACATTGCTTTTACTGTACTGTATATGTAATGTAATAGTTGCATATGTACCCACAATAGTTATAAGATTTAAAAACAGGTTTATACGTACTTATACCCGATTATTAATACATGTGCAATGATTGCAGTCGCGGTCGCGATAGCTTTAGCAGTTGTCCGCATATTGAACTGTTTGCGTAATTAATTCAATGTTCATCTACGAATAGATTATACGCAGCCTAGCTACAGGTAGATCCTGATAACGATGGAGAGTTTCTTGTAACGCTGCGTTGAGCTGTGAGAAACGGTTCACGAGGTTGGGTTCGACGTGCAGGTATACTTGCATATTTCACCGTTTGTGTTTATTAATAATGCATTAAATCATCGACAACATTTATTAAGGTCACCGGTGATGCTTTAATTGCTCTTTACTCAATATACATATGTATGCCTGTATGTATGTAGGTACTTATGTGGATTCGTTTTCTCAACGTTGCTAACCCATTGCTGGTAATACGTGTCGTTTTAGAATTAATTCCTTATAATATATTCTGCAGAGTTTTCCTCTTACTTATCTACAAAGGTGTGTCCAATTTTCTGTTTTTTTTTTTTTTTTTTGATGTTATAAATCATACTAAATAGGCAAAAAGCAACAGAGCCTTAAGGCGAGGTCGCCTTTTTCCTGCGTCTTCATTGGGCTCTTTCAGATGATCCTTGCGTCTTCCACTGTCAGAATCTTCCGCTTTGTCTTTCCTTCACATACACCACTTATTCATAATGTAGGTGATTAAAAGCTTATGCCCTATCCATTACTTTGCACTACAGTGAGACAGCCCGCCCACCACAATTATCTGGTAGGAATAACAAGGAAGATGAAGATTCACTCAAAGAGTGTAGTCTGGCAAATGTTCATTGATCTCAATATGTTGGGATTTCATTATTTTAAAAACTTGATGTCCCAGAAAATACCAGAAAATTTCTATCGCTCGAGATTCCACGTCCCCTTAACCTGCATATGAATGCCTAGAGTTATCAAAGGATTGATGCGCAGCCTAGTACGTACGTACGTATGTCCATTACTTATAACAAACTACTAGGTACTACGAGTATAATCCTCGAGGGCATTTGGAGCGGTACATGGCAAGGAAGAAGGCTGTTATTATATTTGATTCTTTACGGATTCAACGATTCAAGAGTTCAACGGTTCTATGGATTAGGTAAATCTTCCAGCTAATGCATTTATTGCAATAACTGAAAATTAGCGTCGCAGATACGTAATAGAGTCAGCACCTACGAGCGCACCTGTTGGCGTCCGTGAGATAGATGTTGTTGTTGTTGGTGGTGGTGTTTCGTTTGTTTTTGTTGTTTCTTTTTTGTTGCATGTATGGACATTGGACATGTTAGTAGGTACATGTGCCTGGCGGTCATTCGTTACTTATACAAGAGATCGCCGCCGGGAGGTTGGGGGCGGTTCCGAGGCGACGCAATATTAATTATGCCATTAATCCGGCTACTGCATTCATTAGCCTCCGATGAGATCTAGCGTCATAGTCGAAGCCTAGTTAATATTATTATATTGGCAGGAATCGTACCGTAAGCTACCGGATTTCCAGGGACAGCAGAAAAAATTGAATGTAGGATTTAAAAAAATATTTTTGAAGAAAACAAGTGTGTTCCTCATAAGGAGTGGAAAAGAAGTGAGGACAGAATGATGAATAAGTAAAATCCGGGAATAAATAACAAAGACATTTCGTCAAGATATTCAAAACGAGGATGAAAAAATTTAGGAGTGAAAATTAGGGAATGAAAAATTAATTCTGGGAAAACTGAAGGCAAAAACATTAAGAAATAATCAATGAAGATAAAAAATCCATGAAAGAAAAATAAAGTCCAAGAAGTTCAAAATAAATATATAAATATAAACTGACAGTCTAAATTTACTTTAGGAGGAATGAAAAATGAAGGTAGAAACATTTTAGAACGAACACTGGAGATATTTAACCCAGGAATTGAACATAATGATGTTAAATCCAGGAATGTAAAACGAAAATAAAATATCCGGGGAGGAAAAGTAATGATATAAAATCGAGGAATGAAGAATTAGGGCAAAAACATCCAGGAATGAAATTAAATTGCCGAATAAAAAATGAATATACTAAGTCTAGAAATTGAAAATAAGGAATAAAAAGTGAAGATGTTAACTGTAGGAATGAAAAGTGAAGGTAAAGCATCTTGGAATAAAAGGAACGTCATTGAGTCCAGTATTTAGAAATAAAGAACAATTATGAATGAACAGGAAAAATTACAAGTGAAAAATGAAATGCAAGAATTAAAAGTGAAGAGAAGAAGTACAGGAATGAATAGATATGTATTTATATTTTTATTTATTGATTATATTTTCATGAAAAATCCAAGAAATGGACACAGTATTAGAATTACAGTTTTTCGAATCATGTCCTCTGCCTCTGATTGTGAGTAATACGTAGGTATAATACAGATTTTGCTTACGTATAATTTTGCATATCTTACCTACATAGTTGTAAATGCCTTTTAATGTTTATTGTAGCTGTCCATGCCTGTTTTGTTTTGCTAATCGTTTTAACGTTTCTTTTAATCCAGAAGAACTGTATTTCGATAAGGAAATGCAAATTTAACTTTAAATCGTTTCGAAGGATAGTCTTTGCATTAATTTTGTCAACGAGTTTATCATGAAGTAGGTGTTAATTCTAATTTAGAACAGTTGATGTTTCTGTAACTTGTTATAACGAGTTTGCTACCACTTATTCGTAATCCTCTTTGATAAGAGAATAATATGTTATTACTATTGGGGTTTGTTAGAGAAGAGCTTGGTAAAAGTTTATGAGATTTCTCTACAACTTTTTGCACTTTTATGGGAAGATATACTTTGCAAATGTTGACAACAAACATTAATGACCAAATGAATGACCTCAGTAAAGTAGCTAACAAATTTTAGTCAACATTACAAAAACGATGTAGTTAAAAATATTTTTGTTGGATCTAAATATTTTTCTAGATTATCTCATTCCCATGGTCTTAACAATTTATTATTTCATTCAGATTTTTTTAATTTAGTTTAAAATGTGATCTCCTGGACATTCTCTTCTCTTTTTTAATTTTTCTTTTATGAACTGTTTTTTTTTCACAAATATTAATTTTGTAAAAACAGATCCGCATTCTTACTTTCTACCCATGTGAATTATCTGTGGGTATAATTTACAGAATGCTTTAGTTAGTAGGCACGTTTGCAAATGATAGAGCTGCTGCAAGCTCATTCTCATTAGCCGTATGCCTAATTTATGTACAAGTATAGATAATTGAGACTAATGCGACATAATATATACATGAGTAACGGTGTTTAGGTGTGTATAGGTACATTTGTATATTGCTAATGTGTATGATTGGATGACCATTATTGAATAAGAAAATATTTCTTGGCAATGTCGCGTTCGTTACATGGAACCACGACATCATGAACTTTTTATCCCTCTGTTCGTTCATTCGTAGCCTCTACCTTGACCATATAGCGGTACATTCACACTTATGGAATCGGTGTAAACATTGTCCTTAAGATCTTTAATCGGTATGACCCAAATTCAGATGAATGTGCAATGTTTTAGCCACAAAAAGTGCATGAAATGCATTTCTCACGTCAAGGTATGCTTACAAAGTTGCTGCATACATTATATACCTAATCCCACCTTACATTTGATATATTGAGAAGTTTGAGATTATTTCTTTTTTTAAATGTTGACTTGATGGTTTATAACTTTTTATGCTTTTGGGGACTTTTCTCGATTTTATCATTTTAGGAAATATAACATATTTAAAGTACCTAACGCATTCTTGATACCATGACCAAATGATATGGTTTTATGTGAAGCTGTAACCTCTTCCTTTATTAAACTTGTTTCTTCATATGTACCTGCACGTGACGATCGATATTATTTAATTTTATAACTTTCTATGAATACCACTGATGTTACTGCGTAAATAGCCCACGTAATTGGTTTAAGTGGACATTTAAATGCACGGTGCCAGGTTTATTCTAAATCGGTGCATTTATTTGGTAATTTATTCACTAGGAAGAATCGGACGGACGATATGATGTTGCCGTTTAATTAACTGTCCATTTCTCGTTGTAATGAACCGAGTCGCGATGATATTAAAATACAACTTTACGAAACGGTTCATAACGCTCGTGGCTTCGTTGAAGATATCACTGTCTGAATTAACTTGTTTCAACACCTGATTAACGAAGATAAGGAAACGTTTTCAACTCTTCTTCCTTCGTATTGCGTGTGGAAGCATTTTTTTACGGCTTTATTTTACAACGTGGGTGGCATTTTCTTATATTTTATTAACGGTACCATCGTGGTGCATATCCCACAACAGATAGTTTCATAAGGCAGACGAAACTTTGCTTGTTATTATACACTACTGAATGGAGGTAAATTACTTAAAGGACGTAAGGGAGAAAATGACGCGCAGCCAAGTTGCATACTGTCGCTAAATGCTCGTGTTAATATCACTGTGATGGGCAGAAATCTTCGTACTCCGTGTCTATTAGACATGTTATAGGGCGAGTAGGTCATCGTTTAACCTTTAAGAAGTTTTCGTATAAGGCAGTGATTCCTAAAGTGGGCTTTACAGCCCCCTGGTGGATGCTGCAGCAATTCAGGGAGGTGCAAATGGCTACGGGTGCATTTGGGAGAACTCGCACATCTTTTATTAATTACTATATTTTACAAAAAGGTGAAGCATTAATACAAATATACATCTCTCTGTTCAATTGCTATTAGGGCGCTGGTGTTTTTTTCTTGTAAGGGGGTGACAGGCCAAATAAGTATGGAACCACTGATATAAGGCATTAAGGTACCACCCTAATTCTTTTCCTCATTTAGAAAAACTACTCAACAACATACGATGCATGGTTATTGTTCTCTTCTTTTTTTTATTGAGTGCCTAGTAATCGTTTTTTATTTGCACAATTTATATCTTTACACCTCGATGATCCTGTCTCTCCTCCAGATCGATATGATTTTCTCCTTCTCGTCAATTTTCCTTTCGGAACCATGTACCATGACGCCGATAGTTATCCCGATGTCTGGCAATTTCGCTTCGGAAGTTAATTGTCATCAATCAGTTGCAATGTCCTGTCGCATTTATCAATTTCACTGTCGTTTGATTTCGCGAAATTCACTTCGACTTGCAGCTGTCGATCGGTGATGATGATGCCTGTTGATGTGCAATTATAGACAAGTGACATGTGGCAAGCAATGAGGAAGTGCGCCTCTCTTCTTGTGTGTTTTTGTTCTTAACATACAACGGACGGGTGACATTGTTGGATTGTTTATTAGTATTTCAAATGAAAGTACGCCGTTCTCGCCTCAACGAAAGAGATAGCTACTCGATTGTTTCGATTTCAGCAATAATTAAAGGGTGGAATATGCACTTACCGTCCCACATTATTCTTTTAACGATACGGATACGACACGGTTACGTTACGTCCGTGGGTAAACCGGACTTTAGTGCAAATTATTCCTTGTGAAAATCTCAGCTACGTAACAAACTGCCTTCTTTTATTTTCTTCTAGTCATCAAAAATAAATAAAGAGATAAATATAATGTAAATAACAGCTTTAGGCCAATAGAACGGTACATATCCCTCAGGAGACAAGTTAAAATTTATTTTCACTTCTTTGAATGGTTCAAGATCTTCTTAAAACTACTCGTAATTGATGGTTCAACATTGTATCATTTTTAAGTAGGACAAATAAGACCACAATGTACCTGCTATTAGGCATTATACGTTATGTTTAGTTAAGAGATTTGCACCGATTGTAGCTATTGACTAATGTTTTACTAACTGTTTAAACTACTTAATGGTTCGCGTTCTGTGTACTTTATGTGATGTAATTCGTGTTTAATGACGGCATTGGAACTGCCAATAGGTAATTTGGCACCTATTGTGTTTGTTTTAGTCTCGGTATCTGCTAACAATAGAATATCTTTTCCGTTTGTTCCATAAATGAACGAAAATAGCTACGGCCATTTATGGTAAACGATTTATGACTTAACCGTAGTATGTGAGACATATGGAAATGTTTTTTATATTTATTTATTATTATCCACATGTATTCTCTATTTTAGAGAATTTACATTTGCTTTCCTTACATCCTATTTTGTCGAACTTTTAACTTATGATCTAACCTAATCTACTAAAAGTCCTAATCTATTAAAAGTAACCTTCATTTTCTCTAATCTTTGTTTCCGTTATTCTCATGTATTCGCATATTTCCTCACACACTTCTCCTTTTAGCGTCTCTACTATCAACCCCCTTATGTTGTTCTCTAATCTCTCACCTTTCCATCTCTTCATAAACTCTTTTATTTCCTCTCTTTGGATTTGCATTGCATTTCCACAACAAAACAAATGCTCTAGCGTTTCCTCACTTCCTCCACATAGTCTACAAACCCAATCCCTATACCCTTTCTTAAATCCTCTCCCTATGTTCCCGCATCTGATTCTTGCCCACATTTCCTTATTCTCTTTCTTTTTGTACCTTTTATTTAAATACTCTGCCCCTTTTTCACCTGGTACAATTTCCCTATACATTTTGTTATAAGAAGAGTTCGATAAAGCGTCTCTCTCTGTTTCTCGTTTTTTATTCCACCACACACTCATTCCCTCTTTTAATCTATTGTATATTTCCTCTCCACTTCTTCTCTCCCAAATCATTCTACTCACATCCGTTACTTCTAGCTCATTTAGCATTTCCCCTACAATTTTCCCCCATTTCGAAGGCCTTTTATTTAAAATGCCTCTCATCTCTTCCACTAAGCAGATTTTTGGCCATCTCTCGTTGCCCATCCCCATCACGTCTTTTATATATCTACAAGCCCGTTCTCTAACTGTGTATTCGATATCCTGCACTCCTAGTTCATTCCTCCAAATATGTTTTGGAGTATTTCTAGCAACCCCTAAGGCCATCTTACAGTACCTTCCTTGTACCCTACTCAGATCCTTTATTTTACCCCAACCCCAGATTTCTACTCCGTATAACGCCACTGCTCTAACCAAAGTATTCATCAAATACACACGATCATTTCTTGTGTCTCTACCGGTTCTCTTAAAAACACCCCATGTTGCATTTGCTGCCTTTTGCGCCTTCCCTACAAGTTTTTTTATATGTCCTTCAGTACTATTTCTTGTCGAGAACCAATACCCCAGATACTTAAACTCATTCACAATTTCGATTATTTCGCCCTTAAATGTCCAACCTTCGTTTTTTTTTCTTTTTCCCCCGTTCCTAAATACCATCACTTTAGTCTTTGCCGTATTTACAGTTAATTTATTTTTGTCCACGTATTTCTCCAGCGTTCTAAACATGGCAATCAACTCCTTGTCATTTTCTGCCAGAATCGCAATATCATCCGCATACTTTAAAGTTCGAATCTTTACATTCCCACAAACCGTCCCCCCTTCATCCTTGCGTATCCACGCTTCGTCCAGGTCATCAATAAATAAATCAAAGAGTATAGCACTTAGTGCACACCCTTGTCTAACTCCTATATTCGTTTCAAACTTTCTAGTAATCCTTCCGTTTACCTTCACCTCAGCATTTGTACGCCTGTAAATTTCTCTTATCATTGCGTGCATCCTTCCTCTAATTCCAGCATTCCAACACTTTTCCAATAATATGTCTCTATCCACTGAGTCAAAGGCAGCCTTAAAATCTATAAACCCTACATATAGCTTTCCCCTTTTTTTCATTAATCTGCGATTCACCAAAACATTGAGCACAAATACATGATCCCTGGTACCCCTCTTTTTTCTAAATCCCGCTTGGCTCTCACCTAATTTGTTTTCGTTCTCCAGCCACCTACTTAATCTCTCTGCCAGAATGCTAGTTAAAATTTTGTAACCCACATCTAAAAGTGAGACCCCTCGATAGTTTTCTACTTTACTGTCATCTCCGCTCTTAAAGATTGGTACAATTATAGCTTTCTCCCAACCTTTTGGGAGCTTGCCTTCAATCCATACCCTATTAAGGGCAACCCTCACCCAATTTAACATCTCATCATTTAGTATTTTTATACACTCTATAGGAATTCCATCCTCTCCAGTCGCTTTACCGCTTGGCGTTCTACTTAATGCGCTTACTATTTCCTCTATACTGATTTCGTCATTCATCGAACTTTCCTGTCCTACCTCACCTACTATTTCCCTAGTCCATGGTCTAAGTTTATTATTCAAAATCTGCGATTCTCCCTGTATTTGATACAACAGCATACTATAGTACCCAACCCACTGTTCCTCCTTTATTTCATCTGATATTTGTATCCTTTTTTTTGGTCTAAATTTCTTGATTGCCTTCCACCACTCCGCCATCCCTTTAGCTTTATCAATCTCCTCCCAGTCCTCATCTTTCTTCTTTCGAATTTCCTCCCGTTCTAGTTTTTGTAATTTTTTCCTACAATCGTTCAGCGCCTCTTTTTTTTTCATCGTCCTATCTTTTAGCCAAATTTTTAATAGCCCCCACATTTCTTTTTTAAGTTCATTACATGCATCAGAGAACTTTATATAATTGTATCTTTTATTAAACAACCCGTGTCCTATTAATTTTGTCAGACCCGCGTCTCTTGCTGCCCCCCATATTACATTTGCTAATTTCTCCCATTTCGTATTATCTCCCTCCCCTTCGTTCTTTAACCTGTCAGTCAGTGCGCCTAGAAAACTATTTACTTTATTTTTGTCCCACATTATTCTTTCTTTCTTCGTAACGTATATTTGTTTTTCTCTCAATCGTCCATCCTCGCTCATATCCTTGTTTACTTTAACTGAAAACGTAACCGGCATGTGATCAGACTCTATTCTTGGCACTATCTCTACACTCTCAACGTCATTATCACTACCCCTGTCAACCATTAGTACCAGGTCTATAACTGAGCCTCTAAATGCATTTTCTCCTCCTACATACGTTATTCTTCCTTCCTCATCCCCTCTAATTCTACCATTTAACAGTACTAAACCTAGTTCCTCTGCTATTTTTATTAGCCTTTTTCCATTCTCATTTGTTTCATTATCCTGTGATTTTCTAAATCTATAGCCCACATCCTGTTCCTCTATTACATTGCAGATTTGCGCATTACCTATTCTCGCATTCATATCACCACATACAAATATTACCTCACATTCTCGCATTACCTTTTCAATAGTTATTTTTAGCTTTGTCTCTGCGATACTCATTGCTGTATTTATATATACTGATATTATACAAACTTTTTGCTCATCTTGTATTATCATCCCATAATCCCATTCATTCACCCTCCATTTGCTCTGTATATTTTTTTTAATTCCTACTATCTGACCACCGGACAGTCTGCCTTTTTTGCAGCCGGCCTTCTTCTTTACAGCACTTAATGTCCAATACCTATAATTGCAACTTAACCTACGCACAGCTCCTATTGCACTATTTGAGTCTAACCAAGTCTCTTGTAATATAATCACGTCAAAATTGTCTAGAAAGTCTTTAATTTCCCTTAATCTCTTCGTTCCATGTATATTCCACACCATAATTCTACACGTTCCACTGTTAACTCCATTACTCGCCATCTCATTCCCTTTGAAAGGTTCGTTTCTCCAGTACTGCCGTTTTTTCGTTGAATTTATATGTTTCTCCGTCTATGTAAACTTTTAAATATCCCACTTTTGTTCTCGCTCCCTTATCTTTTTCTGCTTTAGCCACTAGCCTTAGCCATTTCTGCACTTCTACTTCTCTTTTCGTATGGTCATCATCTATCCAAATATTAGAACCTTTAAGCATTCTTTTTTTATCTATCACTTTTAACTTTTCTTCCAAATTCTCGAACTCCAAACAAACAAAGTTATCTTTACCCTGCTTTGTTTTGAATTTATTTTCGTCAATGTTGAGAGCTTTCACGGTTTGTTTTACTAGCTCTTCTTTACTATAATTCTTTTCCATATCAATCTGTCTTACTATTACATTATTTCTTCTTTTTTTCCTTTCTTCTAATTCATATTTCCAATGTTCATATGTAATCCCTTTCGGTGCTGTCCTTCTGGAACTCTCATCCCCATTTACTATACCGCCAGACCACGCACCAGCTGTCATCTGAGTTGTTCTGTCTTCATCACTCTGTTGCTGCAGTTCTTCATTATAATTTGGTACTTCATTTTGTTCTACCACTCTGCATCTCTGATTTTCATGTATTTTCTCCTTGCTTTTATTTACATCTTTTAGTTTATCCTCTAAAAGACTTATTTTCTGTCGCAGTTTTTCAATTTCTTCTACCAAGTAACTTTTTTCCTTCCTATTCTCTTGCTCTCGTTTCCTTTTTTCTTTCTTCGTTTCCAATACAACTTCATATAACTTTCCAATGTCCTTTTTAATAATTAGCAGTTCTTTTATCACCATATTCATGTTGTTTGGCCCGCTCTTTTTGTCATTGATGTAGATGTTTTCGTCTTCTTCTTCTTCTTCCACGTCCTCAGCGCCATCTTTGTCCAACTCCTCGTTTGTTATCAAACTCTCTATACTTTCAGCCTCTGCCGTTTCGTCGCTTCTGTTGCTCAACATATTCCTCTTCGTCATATTTGCATCGCTGAGCATCATGCTGCACCCTCTATCGTCGGTGGTCATAAATCTCAGTAAGCTTCCTTCCTTACCCACCTTGCGCTTTTTCGGTGGGCGCCCAGGCCCCCTCTTTTTTCGGACTATTGCCTGCATAACCTCTATTGTTCTCCTTTTTATTTTCTTTTAATTTTTCACTTGCCTGGTCTTCTCTTCTTTTTACTTTTTACACAATTTACCGGGAACTATTTACTCTTTACGCAATCACCTTTTAATGGCTATTCACAACTTATACACTTTATTTTTTCACTTCAACATCTAAGCGTCACTTAATACGACCACTCATCCGCCATCGGAAATGTTTTTTATATTTGAACGTCGTTTTCACAAGTGAAGGAAAATTTATATTTTCAAGTGAGCTGTTTCTTTTATATCAAATATACTTCTTCTACGTAATTCTTTTTTTTTTTTTGGAGAAATTTAATACCATTGTGATGGGTAAAAATCTTCGTACTCCTCGTGAACTTGTTATGAGAAGCAGAGTAACAAGTTCGTCATGGTTTAACATTACGTAGGTACACATAAAAATCTGTACAAGAAGCATTTTGGGTGTCCCCTGATTATTTTACATGTAATTGATAAATTTGACCATGAACTTGAACTTTTGTTATACCTCGTTTTTGTACCTCCTCAATTATCGCATTTCACTGCATTTTAGGATTCACTTGGCAGTTTTCCATTCCGTTCTTTGCCTTACCACAAAATTCCAAAAATTACTTCCCCAACCCCGAGGGTCTCAGGCGTCGAAAACCACTCATGTTTCAGAATGAACTAATGAATTTTGGGAAACTAAATATCCCACTCAAGTTAAAATTTCAATATCACCTGTCACCTTCGAGACTCATAAAATTGAAACGATGCTAAACTTGGTATATCGATTACAAATTTACATTTATTAGATAGATCGTAAAAGAACTTTCAACTAAATTGAATGACTGCCTTATCGCCCAATAATAGCACAGTTGTTCTTTTATATTTGACAAAATTTCTTCAATCATTTGCGTGATCTGCTTCGATGTTTTCAAAAAATTAACATTTGTGTGGTATAATAAAAATCGTGCACTATGCGACGTGTTCCGCTTCACGCGTAACTTGCTTCTTTTTACTTATTGGTGTGATTGCAGGAAGGCATTAGCGAGATTCTGCCGCCACAGCAGCAAGCGTAGCGTAGTCATAAGATTTATTATGCTTTTTTTGTTGTCACATTTGAATTAACTTTTTTCCTTTGCAAAATCCCGTTTCCTCTTTACTGTCTCTGTTCGAAACCAATATGTTTCATGCAAGTTTTTATCCTCAGTAAATGCCATAATTACTAATTGGTGTAGGCGAAGAAAGACAAAAAGCTCGATCTGTTTGAAGAATTAAGTTTTTGTATTAGTATGTGATGTTGTTTATTTGAATTAGAAATTAAACTTGATCTTCGGTCTTGCCTTAAAAAAATCTCAACTCAAATATCTTTCTTCTTATAAAGTTAATTTTTATAGTAACACACAAAAGCTTTTCTTATTCATAATTCATAGGGTTAGAAATCATAGACAAAATTCTGCATAGGTACATTAAAATATTCCTAGAATTTTGAAATTAAATGGTAATGCTCTCAACACAATAGCAATAGGATTTTAGAATATATTTGCTACTTCTTTTGTATTTTTTATTAAAGCCACATGTCAAAATAATTATTCAGTGAGCAATTGTATGACGAAAAATCTTATATGAGGTATTTATAAAAAGTTTAGTGAACCTTATGTGTTAAGTGAAAAATATTTGCGATACCTTTTCACTTCATATATTTTCGCATGTTTTTTCGTACTTGTTTCCATTAGATATTATTTAACATACGTGCAAATTGATTTAATATTTGCCGGTAGAAATGTTTATTAAGCCATTATAAAAATGACAATAGGTAAAATCGTCATCCATCGTAACTAAATATAAAGTGAAACTAACCAAAAGAGTTGAATGATCTGATTCAACACAACAGTCGCTTTGGTATTCGTCTACGGTTATACAATAATTGTATTTTGTCAGTACGTTCACAAAAAATATCAATTTAGCTATACAGGCCGTAAAAGTTAACTTCGAAGCCATGGGACATCCATCACTCAGTTAAAAAAGAACCGGGATGAGATACTAATGACTGCTATTTATCGCGAGCTACGTCTCGCGATTGTTTCTTAAATTCTGACTCCCCTATTGTTTAGTTACCTAATAAACCTTCTTGCTACTGCTGCACAATAAATAATTCAAAATTGTTGTTGGGCCTTTTGCGGGCCGATCAGTTCGAAGAAAATGAACCAATTTAATTGCTTTTGTCCGACATTAACATTCCGCTCTGTCATAAGCCTGCTGCTTTTTTCTGATGGAGTTGCGACCGACGACGAGACGATTATTTTAACATTTTTTTTCTTTTTGTTTCAGGTGAGTGGCTTTTAGCTTCACATAATTCATTTTCGTACACCACAAGAAGGTGTTTCAGTCGAAAATACGTAAGAAACTTACTCTATGCTTAAAAATACTTAGAAATTTAGATAATTAAAAAAAAGTGCGAATATTCAGACGTCGTGTGAAGAAATATGATGAAATACGTAACAACAATAACTTCATGGCTATGGTAGACGTTTTTCATAAATAAATCACTGAATTTTTGGCCTTTGATTTCGCCTAAAATTATTTCTAAGAACATCCGGTACCTACATTATTTTATTTAATTGATTTTCGTAAACGCTTGTTATTATGTTAAATTTAATGCTTAAGAAGTTGTTGTTGTTGTTGTTGTATTATACACTTGCTGATTTCAAAGCTATTCATTAGGAACTTGATAAAATAGTTAATTACACACATTTGTACGGGATTACGGTAACTTTTGTGTCCATCAAAATTAGATATTATGTACTTCACATTAAAGTACTTAAGTTAAATCCGAACATTGATTTCCAGGTATTAATACGTGAAGTAATTGTAAAGTCTAAGCTAAGAGAATATTACTGTTACATGTATGTACGTACGTACCTACAATCCTCGTTTCCCTTGAACCATTTAACAACTACTTGCCAGATCTGGTTGTTGTAAAGTTGTAATTTTATATGCGAGCGCGTGTCGGAATTTATCCTAACATTATTACACTTTTGTGAGCATATCTATAGGTGAACGTTTAGCCTCGCGCCCGCTCATTGTCGAAAATCAGCGGACTTGAACCATCGCTGCAATCGGCTCATCGGCGCGAAATTCTATTTCGCTGTGGAACGATCGGAATAAATTTCCGGTAACTTTTATTGAAACGAATCTAGAATTGAAAAGACCGCATACGTGCGTGTACATATGTTCACGCATAAAATAACGTAACGCTAACGGTTATTGCATCAAATTCCTGGCTCATTCAACGCTGGATCGCTGTTCGCACCTTGAATGCAGAAAAAAGCTCAAATGTTCACATTCCTGCTGTAGCTCAAGATTATCAAGAAAATAGTTCTTACAATTATGTATTTTGAATTTTATTTCAATGATTACTTACTCTGAATGTACCCGGGTGAAATAAGAAAGGCGAGGTCCAAGGGTGAAGGTTATTTGATTACCTACCTAAAAAAAAAAGACAAAAATTATATAAGCAATCTGAAAATTTGTATTGCACTTAAGTCTACGTCTTAACAGAGGCTTAAGCAAAATCGTAAATGTTTATTAGGCAAAGAATGCACATTAGACGAATTGAAAGTGTGGTACTTCTAGTTGACCTGAGGTTGTTAGATATTCACGTTCGTAGGCAATGTTAACGGCAATTCCTCGGCCGTTTTGCCTTGTAAGGCCGCGCCAGTGAAAGAGTATCAAAGTATATGACAAGAATTGGATCGGAGACGGTAACTGAAAGAAACTATTCCCGGTTTGTCAAGGAGCTGGATAGTTGCGACAACGCTGACAGGTAATAGTGTCCAAGAGACAGACTGACGGACGCTGAGATTGCGGAATGTGTTTTTTTTTTTTTTTAATTGAAACTGACTTGAGTTAAATGTCGATCTTTGCTCTGATATGGTGAAGATAAGGATGTAATGATAGGAATCTGGAGTTTTATCCTGATTGTGCATGTCGTTACGTGTGTCTTTATAGGGAAGAGTTTAATTATCGGTTAATAAAATGCTAGCTAGGATTTCTGATAAGGCGTTTCTACAAATGCGACACGCCTAAATTAAATTAAACTGTAGTATTTAAGTACTTATCAAGAATAGGGAGACCATAAGTTGGATAAGAGTAGTCTAGACTTGATTATATACGGAATCTACTAGATCTACGTGCATAGATTTGTCTCAATTAGATTAAATGATTTTTTGCAAGACGGAATAAAATATAAAATGGGCCATTGAGCTTAAACTAGATATTTTTTTGCGATTAAGATTTTATAGGATATTTAAAAAACGATCCAGAACAGATTATTTTTGATCCATTTAATGGAAATACTGAAGGCCATCAAAAAAAAATCAGAATTTATGTTTTCTTCAGTGCTCACAGAATCTTCAGAATAAATTATTTTACATTTTTATTAATTGAAGATGTTGTCAGCAATGAGAATCAAATGCTAATTTTTAATTCTTCAATTAATGAGCCATTTTGTATTAAATAATAAAGAAAAGTGTAGTAAACAGCCTCAACTCTTGTAACGGATATTATTGGTGAGCATAGCATTCTGGCGGACACGACGCGATGCATAACTATTACATAATTACCGGCTATCGGTGGTATAATTGCCGCAAAGACATTCGTAACGTAATTAGGAGATTTCGAGGCCATCTGAAGCAGGTATGTGATCTTGCATATGCTGCCGATATTAAATCGAGATCGTGAGTTTTAATACACCACCGCCGCGCCGATGCAATTGTATGCATACTGGTCGAGCTCAGTTGCGGGTCTACGACCTCGAAAATTTAATGCTAATTAATTAAACTGAAATAGCCACAACTGCGAGGCAACGTTCAAGATAAGACTAATATGTACATATGGGCCAATGTTGTAAAGACGAACCGTTTCTTTATTATTTATAAGTAGATATTATATATTTTAATTGACGCAGTTGTATAAATGAATTAATTGCTTCAGTTTATATTACAACTAATAAAATAGATGCAGCTGTAATTAATTTAATGCTTCACAAACATCAATTTGCTGCCCCGAAAGTGAAAGAAATACTCAAGGTAGGGATGGCGATTCTTTCCGAAAAAGATCGATTTTCAAATCGATCCGAATTGTAGGCTGATGTATCGATTCACAAACACAAATCGAGGTCTAAAAGATCGATTTCTAAAAAATCGTTTTCTTTTCAGGTTTGCATTCATAATGTATATTTAAATCCATTTTATGAAAAACAAGAAAGATAATATAATAAATGATCTCTTATCAGTAAAATCAGTTTTTTTTAGTTTAGGGAATTCGATAATAACAATTATTTTTATTACCACATCAAAGTCAAATAAGAAAATTTTATTTTCAAAATGTATTTATTGCATTATTACTTATTATTCCGTAACAAACACTGCACCAAAAAAAAGTATTTATTTCGCTAATCACAGTATAATATTACGACACAGTTTGCTTAGGTAAACAAATGAATGACGCAATATCAATCAACAAATACAAAAGGTCATAGACTACACACTACAGCCATCTCGCGCGTTTTTTAATAATTAACCCTTTAATCGGCAATACCGTAATATTACGGATACATTCAACTATTTGTAAATAATTTTATAGTTTTTACCAAAACAAAAAAAATCGAATGGCGATTTTCAGGGGTGAAACATCGTTTCACTGGATCGATTCAGTGCAGCATATCGATTTAAAAAATCGATCTTTTGAGCCTGAACAATCGATTCTTCGATTAATCGATCTCAGACCACCATCACTAACTCAAGGAATCGAAAAATTCCCATTATAACCCTTATTCAAGACACCCCCTTGCTATATTCCTTCTCGAAGGACAATTTTGCAATATCTTGAACGTAATAGTATTCCGGATTTATCCATTACATTGACTGCCTGACAATCCTCCCCGACCACCTTTTTCTAGCCCGTTTTCTGTCTGTTTCTATTTTTCATATAAGTATCTCTCATCACTCTTGTTCTCCCACTTCTTACATTTGCATTCCTGTAGGTACTTTAACTATATAACTCTTAAGCAGTTTTCATATGGGTCAGGACTGTAGAGAGGATGCTTCAAGTACGAGCATCAAATGATTTTGTATTTGTTGACAAGCAGAAATATTGTTCACGATTCTACATCTACAAGCCCTTAGCAAATAAAAACGCTTATTTATATGGGTCTATGGTGGCAATTGTATACAATATGTAAAACTGTAAACCTATAGGTATTTGGTACCTAATCAGATACGGTGGTTGCAGGCACCTATGTAAATATAAGCGTCGTGATCGCGGTTTTTTTATCATGTATTCGCGCTGCTATAACACCTGGAGTAAGGTACTGTTATCCAAGTGCCACTGCACTTTTATTTTCGTCAGCATAAATTGTCAGCAGTTGTTGTTGTTGCATTTGCGCTACAACTTATTTGAAACCGCGCCGGCCGTATGGCCCTGATGCGGACGTTCAGAAAAGCAATTTTTGTGGTTTACCGAACGAACGGCCTCCATGATTGCGCACAATAAAATGTTTACGGTTAAATTACTGTTCGTTAACTGCCTTAAAAGCCTCGCGGGACGTGAAGGAATTCGGAAAAACGGGTTTACCTACCTCACTGTTCTGTTTTTGCTGAAAATCAGCTGTTACACAAAAAAATAAGAGTAATTAAATACTCACATATTTCCACCCGCTAATTGAAATTAAATTTGTAATTAAATGAAAGAGAGTCAAAATTGTCAAAACTGATCGATTCGTAATGATTTTGTTCGATCACGAGATGAAAGATTTTGTTGTCAACCTTGTGTTGGAAGTCACTCTGTTTCTCAATCAATCTCCTATAGGTCGATATCTAATTTATTACGAGCAACAAATTTAATTATCGTTAATATCATCTCGTCTCGATGTAATGAGGGCAGTATACAGAATGTTATGTGTAGTGTCACAGCTTAATCAGTACTACAGACGCATCGATCGTTAGCACAGTTGGTACACAGAACAGAATCTGTGACAACAGCGGACCCGCTCGCCTGGTGACCTCTGTATTAAATTATCTAGTTAGGAAACATCGACAGCTGGCCCCTATTGTTTGTACGGTCACTATTTAGTTTTGGGAAGGGTCGCGTGCTACGTATTACGCTTTAAAGACCCTTTGGGTGGCGTCGGTCATCACAACATAATGATCCGAGGTACTTATTCACAAAAACGGCAGTAAAACTATTTAAACTGGAAGACTATAGGCATCGAAGAATGGTGGCGGTTTATCCCTATGACCATTTGGTTAATGACCCATCTACTACATATATTTCACGATCAATTTATGGATATGTACATTGAAATACTTATCCTTTTGGACAGGAGCTTATTGCGCTCTTGATATAGGTACCAGGTATCCTACTGCTTCAGAAATTAGAGCAAACATTTGAGCGAACTATAGTTTCCCAGTTGGTATTTTAACGGTGTTTAAGCGCGAGAACACCATCTGGCGTGAAAAAATCGTCATGTCTGTACACATAATTTGTGTTTATTTGAAATGCTTCGTATTCTAATTGATATTATACTTTATGTGTACGTATATTGCGTGGCGTACACGATCGTAAGTTTCGCTTTATGATTATGCCTGGCAATTTAGAATAAGCACCACAACCACCGCAGTTTATTAGCCTTCTTGTTCCATATTTAGATTAAATGACGTATATTACTGCATCATTACTTCCTTAGCTGGCGTTTTCTATGAGCGCCCAACGCACTGTCGGGTGGAGGATGACTTAAAATACAACAGTGTAAAATATCAATTTCTCTTAATCCTTTCTGTTTTACAAGACATTATTGTTCTTTATATGCCATTTATGTCTGTCCATTGTCCATGACAGACTTCATGAATACTGAACAGCACATCTGTTTCAATTTTCCACTGATACCATTGCCTATCCATTTTAACAATCACTTCTTCATCTCACTGTGAACCTATAATAAATTAAATCCTTAATCGACTATATCAGATTCCATAATTTTCGTGAATCCAACATCACTGGGGCAGATCTCGTATTCTTCCAAGTGTTTCTGCTCGATTTGGGATCGATTTAATCGATATGGCGAGTTCCTGTCGAATCCCCTCATAAATTTATCAGGCGTTGGACAGTCGGTTTGTGTCTAGGAAGTTGTCGTAACTATGATCGAAAAACATACGTAATTTAAGTCTGACTGTGCGTACATATTTATGTCACGGGACAAGTCATGCAGAAACGAGACCTGCACATACGAAGTAAACGTTGTACTTTAAAAGGATAAATCCAATTAGCTGGCAAATATATCGAATGATAAATAATATCAAGCAGCCTACACCGAATGCTTCTCCTAATTATGTGGACGTAGTTTGATATTTGCTCGCCCTTAACAACGTATGGGACGTAACATGTCTCTTGGCAGTATGTAGGTCACTCGTTAGTTGATAAATTGCTTTAGGATTTTTAAAGAGAGAGGGCGATTGGTTTTAAAATCGCACGCATTTACGTTTCTGTAAGTCATATGTCGCCAGTCTAAGGGAAATATGTGTTGGTTCGTTAGTTATATTAGGTACATACATACATAGTTTCGCGTCTGAAAACTTATTGACCACTCTTGGTGCCAATTAAGACTCAAAAGGAGTTTTCGTATTATTAGTATGTCATACAAATTGGCCATTTGATTCTTCTAACGATAAGTGCTTTATGGAATGTACTAATTTTATTAAACGAGATTGCCAGGGTTTTTAAAAATATTTTGTTTGTTAACTGAATCTTAGTCTTCGCCTATAAACGATTAATTGGTTTTTAATGCCATTACACAATTGTTTTTGGAGCTACAAATACTTTTTTTTTCAACTTACTTATAAAGAAATCAAGTTTCAGACACTGGATTGTTTATTGTTCATTAATTTGCTAGATGCTGTTCTGGAAATTAATGACCATTTTTATATAAGGTTAGTGGAAAGATAATGAACACCATCTCATGATGTGACTGTGCTATGGAAGTCCCAAGATAATGAGCAACTGTTAATTAAAATAAATTCCTCATGTTTTCATTTTATTATTATATAAAAGCGGATGATTGTACTGTTTAAGTTGGTTAATAAGGCCAGTTGGGTTTTACTCTGTTGTATAAACATTTTCGCCCTGTACATTACATATTTTATTGGTAGATAATGATGATTCTTGATTGCCTACGTATTATAGTGTTCTTGGAACGTTTAGTTTGACCAGTAAATATGCGTTAACGGTGTAAAATAGTTAAGTACATCATCATTTTAAAGTGCGAGCTGGCTCTTAAGCCCATACCGTATCGCATCGGACATTGCGTCGACCTGCGTTCAGTTATTACATGCTAATTGCCGGAACAAACCACACCTTTACTTTAAACGTCATTAACTAACTTAATTGAAACGGTTGCATTAGTGCCGGTGCCGTGATTAATATTGTCCTCAACGCGTTCTGAGTGTGTACATATACATATGCGATATTCTTCTGTTGTAGTGGTTGGTTAACTGTCTTCGGATGTATTTGCGTGTCCATTTTTTTTAACGGCGCATTATATCGTCATTTATACGCATAGTATGCGAGGTCGGCTCGTAAATATCATCAAACAGCTGTTGAATAAACGATCGGAAGGCAGATACCTAATACCTACAGAGGAACGTTTAATTCATATGTCAATTCGCGCGTAAAAATACTACTTTCCGCTTAACAGAACATGTGTGTGTCTGGGTCAGTCTGGTGACTTTTCACTTTGCTATCTGTAGGAAGGCAGGTACTATCTCTTGTCTTAATCTTATGTCATCCCGAGAATATATAAAGTCTTGTGGAAGTGTCAGGAAAATACTACGACGATATTAAACCGTATAACCTAATTACATTTTCATCAGATTGTATTAGGTAGATAAGTAGCTACGGGGTGGTCATTTGATAGTTCTATTTATCATCCCATTTTACACTTTTTCATCGTCCTTATCAGTAATTCATGGACACATATATCACAGAGTAGTGAACGATTTATGAACGACTGCAAACAACCCCTTCAACGCCATCCGTGGAAGTTGTGAATTATTTTTTATAAGATTATTGATAACCGGTCAGCGCTTATTAAAAAATTGAGATCAGATGCATAATCGTCGACCCAATAAGATGTCGCAGATTAATGGTAAAATAAAACATTTTTTTGGGACCGTAAGCATTAATTAAAAAAATTGTTTTTATTACCAGGTGCTTCGTGGCGTACATAAAAAACAGGTGTAATTTTTTGATTACGATGCTCCATGCTACTCATAAATAATTTTATTATACGATGACGCTACTCGTTATAATTTTTTATAAAGTCATGATTTGGTTAAAATCGGGGTCAAGTGTGTAAATCAAACGAAGTGTATCGAGCCGATATATTTCTTTGGAAGTTGGTTTAAATTTACTTTTGGCCATGATTATGTCAAAAGCACTGTTATGTCTCATAAAAAAAAAGTTGCTCGGTGCTATTATTAAACAAACACTGTTAGGTATAACGAAACTAATAGAACAGCAGGTGGGCTACGGACGGACACGGTTCGCTTTAATTTAGGTCCGGTTTTTGCATTAAGTGATCATTAAAAATGAGCAGTGTTTGTTTATCGGCTTGTAAATGGTCATATTATGTGAACACGTCCTTTAATTATTGAACGCTTTATGTACTTTTTTATTTATTTTATTCTCATTCTTATATCACTTGTCTTATATCGCCATATGAGATCTTTTCCGGATTACTTCTAAAAATTTTGAGAGGAAATTATTAAATCTTCGTTTTAGTGTTACGACATGGTGCCTCCATATCGATCGTAGCCTGGACATTCGTTCTTTGTAAAATTAATTGATTATATTAGATTCAAAATAAATGGAAATTTTAATTTAAAATATTGTATTTACTGAATAAGTTCGTTCTCATGGACTTGTTTTTCTCCAAATGTTTGGATTTTCGAACCGGAAACGTCGCAACTTTTAGGAAAATTTCACTTTGTTTACACGACTTGGAAGCAAACGTGTCGGCGGCATTTGAAACTAACCGTCGTCGGGCCGCCTGTATTTCTGTTTGTTTTGCAAATTCGAAGCAAAAGGAGAAAAATCAGACAGGAAATTGTCTCTTTTTAACGTCTCGTCGTCGCTCTACGAGATCCTATTTATTTTCTTGACTTGATATAATCCGTATTTTCTAAACGTTTTATTTTATAGATACGTACGTATGTATGTAGTTAATACCGGAACGGTTATTTATCGCTTCTGTAGATAGAAGTTTATCGAAGAAAAACAAGAAAAAACTGAGCGGTAATTGCTTTTGTGATCGTTACTGATCGTCAACCTCTTTTAGGTACGTCGAGGAAATACCAACGCGTTTAATTTGTTATCAGCTTTTTTTGTTTTAAATTTCGCAGTAAGGCATTCATTTATGCAACAATTCAGAAGTAACTATAATAATAATTACAGAACAGTAACTTTATTGGAAAATCCGAGAGCGGTTTTATTTTTCCTATAGGTATCGATTATTTTGGCCCATTTCCTTCTATCATAAAAAAAGTTGTATATACTCATCCAATGAGCGAATAACTACGACCGCTGAGACCACAACCACTCGGAGGATTCTTTTTTCTTCCTTTTTGTTATCATATTTAACGCCGGGATATAAAAGTAGGTATTTAAAGTAGGTTAAGGTTTACCACAAATAAAAAGATGAGCTACTTAAGAAGTAGATATTTATGGGTATTTACGTATTTAGTTTGTTTGTTAAATCCTGAAAGGCATTTGAATGTCCAGAGACGTTCTCTTTTTCTCTCCAGGCAGCGAGATCCAACGCGATCGCGGTCGGCTGTGCCTCTGCCTCCCAGGAGCATTCCGCTGTCGTGTATCGATTGTTTATTGTTTCAGAATTATGTTACATAATGGCCTGTGTCCGATAAATACATATTTATGTACGTATTAACTCGTATACATAGCGGATGATGTTGTGCTACCATCAGATGCACGTTTGTATGTGTACCTTCGTATTAAAAGCATATTGTTATCGTGATATCCCGATCGTTATTTACTTGGACGTTTGTTGCAACTTATCTTTTTTACTTTAAATTATAAACGGTCAGTTGTATCGAACGAAATTTTACCGATGTTCGTAAATCACGGACAACGTTTTATTAGAACTGCTGACATTAAATTCTCATGAGGACTCTTTTTGTTCTATTTAAGGGTTTGTTGTCATTTCATGGGCAAAGTTTCCATGCTGCTCATGTCTTTTTTTGTTTGGAGATCTATGGTTTTAGTTTTGGTTGGTGTATCGTAGATGTCGATTGGCACATGTATTGGGATCGACTGTCTAATAAGTTGCAAATCTTCTAGCTAGATCGCAACTAATTGTAAGTGTAAATAAATATCTACTGGAAGGATAAATATTCCATAATTTTAATAATCGACAACTTAAAATTCTTAAAATTTGTGTCTTGTATTTTTAAGTACACGCACTCAAAGTTGTCAGACTCTGAGATTCTTCAGGAATATTAAAATAGAATGCCAGTTTGTTACCTTTTTCGAATGAAACCTTTTAATTTTTTATTAGCTGAATGGCCTAGCAATTAATCAGCAGTAAATACAATGTTAATATATAATAAACGGTAAATAGTGCCTTGAGAAAGTAACAGACCGGGTCATATTATTATATAAAAGATAACGTTTGTAGCTGTTTGCATGAAGAATAAATTGTTGATGGCCATAAGTTCTTAACATATCCAAACGAAATAATTTATTAATAATTACTATATGAAAGCAAGTCCGCATTATAAAAATTGCAACCATGTTAAAGAAAGATTACTTGTTTACGATCTTGCTAAATCCCGTTAAAAGCCAAGTCTAGGGAATCTGTTGTGTGTGTTCTATGTTATGGTTAGTTATATAGCCATTTATCCTGTTGATTGAATCTTGCGCACAAAATAGCCTTAATATGGAGGTCATTTAAGAAGGTGCCGTAAAACACAGCTCAGAATTATCATCGGTTAAAAGCAATAATAAGAAACCTTGTGTTGGTTATTATCTCATTTGCATGGGGAACGTTTTATGTGCATGTGGAACAATAAATTGTTTGAATGAGAAGAACACGAATTCGTAGAGTCGAAAAGGTCGAGAAAAAAGGGATAAGTTAGCATTATAGGTAGAAAGTGGGTCACAATACGCCAGGCGGTTTAGTAGTTTGCAGAAAATATGGTTTTCACAATTACAAACTCTCCCCATTTACCCTTAAGAAAAGAAGCGTAATTGGTTTTTCGTAATATATGTGTGGGTAATTACAAGTCTTACAAAAAAATCACATTAACCTTTTTGGCAGCTAGTTAAATTTTCTTCTATAACTTTAATTAATACTTTTGCTAAGTAGCATTAATTATAAAGGTTCTCTCAGCCCCCAAACCCAATAAAGACATTTTTACTTTATTGATATCTAATTATTAATGTTACTTAAAAAACATAATTATAAAAGTTATAGATCATTTGATTAGCTACAGAAAAGGCAAGTACATTTTTTTTGTAGAAGCAATGATTACGGAGATATTTTAAGAAAAAGAAGAACTACATCTCTTCTTCATCATGGCGACTTAATTGGAGGGATTGTATACGCGTCAACCGAGTGATCTGTCTGTGATTAAACTATTTCCTGAGTATCCTAGAAAGGTTGGAAGGAAGATTGTAGTAAAAGCCAGGTATTTTAAAACCCATTAAGTCGTCCGGCAAAGATTTACGGTGTTTACATTATTAATTTATGTTTTCTAATTATGGCTCCTAATTAGTACTAGAGCAGTTTTAGCAAGGAACTGCTAATCGTTTCTTAAAATGGACGGCCATCGTTCCCAGTTAGGTGCCTACTTCGCGTAATTAGCCTTACGTGGGTAGATCAGTTGCGAACTTCGTTAAAAAGCAAATGCAAACGGCAAAAGCGCACTGCTGACTGAATCATTTTTTACGCGAATCTCTTATGTTAGCTTCGTTTAGATAAATTAAATGGGCTCGGTACTTTTATGCAATAAACCATCCAACTTTGGAAGCAAGCCCTTAATACAATTAGTTGAGGAAGAGGATTGTTTGTTTTTTTCAAGTAAATATGGCCACTTACTTGATCTGCTGCCGGATAACAAAACGTTTTACAATGTAATTAATTGTAACTGTTGTTGCTTCTTGCTTTTACAAGATTTACAGCGCAATCGGGTGGTGGTAGTAGAAGTACTTTTCTTTTAAACCGGATAAAACAAAATCCGATAAATGTTATTCTATTAAAATGTTGACAAAGACGTCACGAAATAAGTGTAGTTAGCAAGAACTGCCAATAGATGGAAGCATCATGGCAATGCCTTGATATTTAACAATTAGTTTTTAAAGAAATAGGTTTGATAGATAATTTATCTAAACTACCTTTATGATACACAGATGAGAAGTTAAAAACTGGTTGTTTCAATAAGTTGCTTCCCAATAACGTAATGTTTTAAATAGAAATTTTAATGCACAAATTCCTGTTCGCTCCCTTTTCCACCCATGACAATTACTTAATTAGTTCTTCATCATTATCAACCCAAAAGCTCTAAATGAACTTATGGATTCCAAAAATTATGTTAAATTACAATGGCCAAAAGTTGAAAAGGTCAAGGTCCGAACTGAGAGAAGTACCTGCGTTATTACCTACAGGAAGCTGTTCCTTTCTAAATCGTAAATTAGATCAGAAAAAAGTTTAATTATGATTTCTATCGCGCCGAGAGAGATGTACTTAAAGGGGCGGAATAACTTTCGTTTCGACCGAGAAACATCGACTTCCGCGTCAGACGAGTCTATTTGAACGTTATAAGATTTTAAATTTATTTAGTCGTTCATCCGCCAGTCGCCGTTATATTTAATTCATTGGATAAATACAAAGAAAGGGAAAGAGATCAGAACATAGTAATAAACTTTACGTATGCCATAGTAGGTACATAGTAACAACAACTTGAAACCATTCAATAGCTCCCAATTATTATTAAATACTTATAGTTAATAAGTAGTTCTAAATTATTGCCAATAGTCTTTCTCGCAAAATATATGCTAGTAACTACTCACAGGTGGTAAGGAACTACACGCAATTTTAATATTAGACATAAGTACTGTATGATCATAAAATTTAATTTCAATTAACGTACTATAAATATGCCCAGCCTTGACGTGCAGAAGTGGCCCTCAAATGCCTACAATTATCGGTTGATCATGCATGGCTGTAAGTTATGGGTTTACATCCATAATCACCATGTTAATATAAAATAGATTTCCATTGCAATTAATCGCTCTACTAAATATGTTGAGAAAACTAAAGTTGTTGAAGAAATAAATATTTATCAAAATATATCACTTTTGGCTAATTTAGAACAGATGGTGAGAATTATTAAAGGGTTTAGACTTTTGAAGCCCGAGACCACCTGCGTGATTTTAATAACTTGTCTGCCTAATTTAAATTTTCTGCATTAGTTTTAATGCTTTGCTTTAATGGGATAGCGGGAGTCCGTGTCGAATACAATAATAAGATTTGGTGAATGGAACGTGCCCGGTTCTCCTTGGAGTCTTTAACCGTTCTCTCTCAAATTATTTAGATGTTAATGACTCATTTTACTCCAGGCACGGGTCTTCATGGGGCCAAGGTAAATCGAACTCCTCGTTTCTTTGAATCACAATGAAAAGACTTTATTGAGTCGTTTTGATTTTCTCGGCCACATTGTTACAGATTAAATTCTCAAAACTCAAATGAAGAGTATCTTTTTTGATAGAAGAATTGTATCTTCCAGTAATATAATTTTTGGCGCTGTCTGAGTATAAAGTATGAGCTTTAGATGAGATAACGCAATTACGAGTCATAAAATTCCCAAATCCTTCTCCAGGCGCCTCCACAATACCGTTTTTTTTTTTTGGGAAATCCAAAGCTAGAGGTATTTCAAAAGCTCATGATCAATGAAATGCTCAAGAACGAAGAGAGGCGGAGCTCTTGCTTGCCTGGGCATCTTAAAGAGTTAAACCTCACGAGATTCTGAAATACCTCTACATCATTTTTTGACACTCTTGTATAATTTCTAATTAATTCAGTATTTAGACAACGTAAATGAAGTGAAATTGTGAATAAAAAAAGCGTTTGATAAAACATTAAAAACGTTGGTTTGGAATTAACTGTTGCTTGTTCTTGGAGTTAGATACGTCTTTTTTTTTTCTTAACTGGATCCACTTCTATAAGTACAGCTCCGTGGCTTCGACACTAACGACTTCCTTTGTAGCCGTGACAGGTCTGATTCAAGCGGTATTTTTTATTCGTGCCGTTCGTTTGTCTACAGGTGATTCATATTGTGTCTATTAACCCGTTTCTACCAGACGATGGGCAGTTTTATATATGGAAATCAGCTGATGCTGTTTATGTCGTCTGGC
Source organism: Agrilus mali (assembly GCA_029378335.1). NCBI lineage: Eukaryota > Metazoa > Arthropoda > Insecta > Coleoptera > Buprestidae > Agrilus > Agrilus mali. The sequence continues at coordinate 6,420,101 of CM055663.1, read as the reverse complement.
GTCTTTCAAATGGAGTATGTCAGTGGTGTGGCTTTGAATATAGTTAAAGAAGATTATACGTAGAAGCATTTTACAAGCTAATATTGTTGAACTTGTTTAAATGCTCACGCTATATAAATGCAAGAAACTTTTTTTACAGTTTACGTCTTTACAACTGACAATACTGCAATCGTTGCGCAATGGCTCATCGCGCAGTGGCTCTTACGTCATCTATCGCTTATAGTCATTATGTTTTTGATATTCATTTGCTTTTATTATACAAACTAATGTTGTTGAACTCGTTCAAAATCTCACCGTACATAAATGCAAGAAACTCTTTTACAGTTTATGTCTTTACAACTGACAATACTACAATCGTTGCGCAATGGTTCTTACGTCATTTATCCCTTTATTCATTATGTTTTTGGGATTTATTTGGTTCGGGTTTGGTTTTTCTCTATCTAATTTTGTTTTTAAAAATATGAGCATGAACGTTTTACTGATCGTTACAAAAAGCAAACCGGTACGTAAATCGAACAGGCATTCAGTTCCAGATCGCGAGCTAATTTAAATACAGCCCATTTGTGTCCATAACCTTCGGATTATTACATTTTGAAATTGCGCCAATGTAGTTACGATGGCGGAATGCGAAGTTAATAAATGTGTTGAAACGCGACTGACGAATGAAATACTCGTTGATCCTCATCATTTACTACATCATAAAATAAACTAAAACGGATCGGACTAATTAAGCGTTAATTTTGAACTGCTAAAGTCTTCATCCACGTATTATCTGTATAGTTTCGCAGGGCTATTGCTTATTAGTTTTATTATTATTTATTTCCGTTCCACTGTGATTTTTTCGTTACGCAAACTGCTTTAATTCACGTATATTTCTCCTTCGAGGAGTCGTTCATGTAACGGCCTTTTTACGCGATTAAGTCACTTATTACGCACCTTTTAATTTAGTGTCTATCGGTGTGAACAGATTAGAACGAAACCATTCCACCTGTTTCACAATCGGAAGCGTTTCCTTCACACTTCCTCATCCTTTCCCATCAGCTGTGATGTTAATCGACTGGTGTGGATCAGATAGGCGTGAAAATTATTCCGACAATTTCAAATATTCAAATCGAATCGAGGGATAGATAACAATTAGCTTAGAATTTCAGTCTAGTCGAGTATTCGGGATATTCAATTAGTTGCTGTGTGTTCCTATACTCATGTCTTGAAACTACTTTCTGCTTCGTCTCGATTGTTGTAAAATATCGTCTTGTATTTAAAGTAGGGCAAATTGGTATTGGAACGAGATAAATTATGTTTTCGGTTGGTTGGAGTGATAAAGAAGTTATTGAACGATAAGGAAGCGTATCTTTCAAAATGCAATCTTGCCTGGTTCATTGGGGAGTCTTCGAAAAAGACGGTAGTAGACGCCAATTGTAGATAATTGACAAAGTGCAGTTCTAACGTCGATGTCGCCAAGCTGACGGCTTTCACGACGTTTCGGGATCGTCAGTAGGAAAATTGCCCTTTCGATGTGAAGGAATGGTATGGAACATTCCGACTGCTTCATGGCACATGGCGTGTCGCCTGTATTCTTCTCTCTAAATGGAATTCTCGTCCTTCTGAAAGTCTGAACCATGCCATGTGAATACGTATTTGGGAAATAATTTTATTTTTCAGATCAATTGAAAGAAAATACAATGAAAACTAATTGGTAAAGGTTTTTGCGGCCAGTTGATGAACTGGTGATATATTGATTCTGGTCTAAAGGCCATCGTCTTGCTAGCTTCTTCAGATGTCCTTCCACTTCCAATGCTGGATGTAGTATACAAAGAAGTAATTTGAAAACTGTCCCTAATAATAGAGGGCAGCATTTGCAACAAATTCGCTTATTTCTGCACGAATAACTTTTAGTGAATTTTAATTTACAACTTAACCTAACCGGAAGCGTTTCGTTTGTTACGTGTTTAATTTGCTCTCAAGCGTTTATAAAGCTATGATGTCCATCTGTCTGTGTATTATCTACTTGCAGACTTGTACTCGCCTTTACGTGATAATATTAATAATAATAATATTGCTTCAGGTAAAAATATCTATCATGATATAATGGGGCATTGTGTGCGTTTATTCGAGTTGAAGCGTTCTGTAAACTTTATATATACGAATATATTCAAACTACGGGCTGCGTTGTTGCGAAACTGTTTCCTTTTCTTATATAATGCGACGTAATTGATAATGCAATTTAGCGTCTAGTAGTCCGTAAAGGGTAAACATCAAAGTCGCTTCTGTGTTTCACACACACACACAAACTCATACCACAGCTTTCTGTCTAACGCTAACATGTCGGCAAACAATGGAACGGACGCGGCTGGTGCTCTTCAGTAAGAAGAAATCATTAATTGGGACCGATGGACGGTTTTCAAGGGCAAAAACGCTGCCAAACTTTTTTTCTGTCGAATTACATTGATCCTAACGGTGGACCATTGAGACCAGTTCTGCCAACTTCCTGGATTGTGCGTGCGCAACTTCCGTTTCCTTCAAAATTTTATCCCAAACGAAAGAGCGTGTTCCTATCTCAATTTTCCAACGGATATCCCCAAATAAATGACCCGTTTATTACTTAATTATTCTCAAATACCTGTATAAATAAGTATTGCTGTTTGTTTCGTATTGTTCGCAAGGTGTAGTTGGTGCGTGTTCGTTTTAAGTGGCGATGGATAATAAACGTACACTTTCTGGAAGCAGGTTGTACAGTTATTGTAATGGGACATTGTTACCGGACGAATGATGGAGTAATGGCATCTGAACCGTTCGGCTTACCACTATAAAGAGAATTGCGTGAATGCGTATAGTTATTCATATTTACGTAACATTTATTACGTGGCGTTGTAAAAGATTCTGTGAATAACATTGTACGCAGTTGGAAGCGCGAGCAACAACTACTAACTGTGCGTGTCAGATTTTTTATTTACACGCCCTAAGAGCATACATCATGTAGATTTACTCACTAACTTGTAGTTGATGAAACTTCAACGTCTCAAGTTAAAAGCTTCTTGGAAATTGACACTCTTTTATTGAAACTTGAACAAAAAGGGCGCCCAAAGTCCTTTAGATTCAGAACGACGTCTTACCTGAAAAAAAAATTAAATTAACTAATTGAAAACCAACATAAATTCATGATTTGGTCAATCACAAATTCGATGAAAATTCTTTTATAAGGAAATACAAAAAAGTGCCATTGGAGCACGTTCATAACAATTTTCCTTAGTGTAGTGTCAAGCGTTAAGAAGTTCATTTGCAGTCAATATCGTTTCGATTAAATATACCGTAATTGTATTAATTGAAACGGAATGAATCGAAATGAAATGTGATTAATAACCGATTGAAAGTATAAGCAAACGGTTTTCGATTTCAACCTTTTATTGTTGTAATAGCACACGACGCTAGAGGAAGAAGCTTCTTTAACCATGACAGACCGTTTATGGTTACAATAAGGTGGCTAGTTATACATAATGGCTTCAATAATTGACTAACCATGACTTGCATCGGCTAGGATTTCGAACAATATCTGTTGGTGCAGACAGACAGACAGTAAAGACAGCAGGTACCTACCTAACTGTGCACCACTAGGTATTACATAGTTATGCATAATAAGATCAGAGGGACATTAACTATTAATTTTGCTTCCGGTTTGACAGAAAGGTAGACATTAAATATCAACTGAAAATATGTATAACGTGTCTACAGTTATGGTGGAGGAGCCAGGATTGCATGATAGTAAGTTTTTTAAATCAACAAAGTCTCCAAGATTCAATCTCTAATAATTCACAATATAAGTTGAAAATTCCATTTCTGTATCCAATTGAACTCAGTATGTATATGTGTGAAAGTTTCGAAAAATTGTCTGTGTTGACCTCCTCCTGGCAAATCATGCGAGGATACACCGAGGCACTCGACAGAATTAAAAAGCTCAAAAATCTAAACTCTTTTTGGAAGGAATTTGTGGTGGATGTGTATTATTGTTGTGTTTATTGATATCAGATTAGATAGGTAGAGGGTAAGACTGTTGGGATTTAGAGATATACGTGGACGACTATATCATTATCGACATCGAGAGTAGAAAATCGAGTGGAGCGGGTAAGAGTCCAGGTCGATGGGTACCTGTCCTCTCGCTCAATTATTTATCGCTACCATTCCCGGTCGATGGTACATAAGTGCGTCCGGCCTGAGGCGGGCGTCATCGTTGCGAATAATTGCACGTTATGACCATTGAGTCGTTTCCTCAGGTGCAAGTTCGCTTTCATTAATTCACGGACTCCAGGTCAAAAAGCGATGAGATATTCGTCGATGTTTTACGCGCGGGTACTCATTTCGTAGGACGACCGCGACATTGTACTCGTCGTAAATAGAAACATTAATTCAGGACCTGTTTAGCCTTCGGACGTTAAAATGATTACTTTTTAGTATCGTATGCGAGACTTTCAACACCGGTCATTTCGATAATCAAAGACTTTTGCGGCCGTTCTCGCTTCTTTTTACTTTATTGGATACAGATTCCGTAACGATAGTGAAAACTCGCCGCCGTAGGTGGATGAATTAATGAATTCCTGGCACAGTCCAGAGGCTAGCGAGTTACGAGAACGCGAACTATAGGCTTTCATAATATCCCTTTCTGAATTTATGGAGCATGAAGGAATTGTTTCATTTTTCTTTTAATATGTCAAGGTACTGCTTTTTACTATCTCAAATGAATGAGTTTGTTGAGGAAGAATTTAAACAGATGTTAAAGAATCATCAGGAATTATTTCCGCAACTCTGGAAATTATAGTGTACCTCTTTCCTGAAATAATAAGAGGTTCGGAAAAAATAATTATGAAAACATCTGAGAAATCATAAACTGTGGAGACCATTAAAGGTTCCATACATAATTAGAAAAATCACGGAAGATGACAACTGGAATTTTAGGATAATCGTGATAATTTGAAGATGTATAGGTACCTAAGTATATTTATTGTTTTGAAGTTCTTTAATTCATTTACTTGACAATTTAATATTCTAGTTTTTAATGAAACAATCTAAAAGGCGACTGAATTTCGCAGTTCGAAGTTTTGACGGTTTCTTCGAAATGATTGACTCCTGATGTAATTAGCACCATTCCGTTAACTAAATGTCAGTTTGTTCGCTCGGCCAACCGTGTGATACAAGTTATCATGGCCGGCTGAAGCAGGTGAATACTGACGGTCACAGGAGTCGCAGCCGTGTCCGTCTTTTGCTCTTTTCAGTACCATGGCAAATCGCACTGTTCTGATACGATTATATGCTTCGCTCTTTTTCATTTCCTATAATTTCCTTTTTAACCTCATAGAAGGAAAGTGAATTGCCGCAACAAGGAAGAAGCGCCCGAAACGGTACCTTACCTATGCCGCTGCAATAAATTGGCGATTCTGGTTCGGATAACAAGGAATCAAAGACGTGAGCTCAGTTCAGTCGAGTACTCGAACAGCTGCGCCGATTCCAATACACAAATAAGAAGGTATTTATTGAAAATAATATTTTGTCTATACAATCATTATTAAAATTGCAATAAATAAAATAATGAACAATCTACATTTGTTGTTTGAAGAAACAGTATCAAACTGAAGCGAGCATCTGATAAACATTTCTGTTTTCCTTTTATGGCCCCGATTAATTTATCATCAAAACATGTAGGGATGTTTCTTTCGAACATAACATCCAAAACTTTACTTTTGGCATTCCTTAACAAAAATAAGGAAGTGATACACTGTTAGAAGTTGAAAGGTCTAAAAAATGAAGCTGTTATGATTGTTGTTATCAATCAATGGCAAGGAATATTAACTTTGTCCACACAAATATGAGTGTGCTATTGGTGGTCATAGAAAGGCAAAATTTTCTGTAATGGTAACGGCACTGAAACATGTAGCAGTCAGATAAGTTCTTAAAGAGTTACAAGGAGTAGTAGTTGGTCAGGAAGAGGTTCAAGAGCTGGTTGTAAGTGGGTATACGCGGAGGGATCGCCTTTTATGGCTCTCCGGTGCACACTGAAATTTATTATTTTGATACGATTCTCGTTTCTTCTCATAATCGTAACTGTAGTAAATCGGTCTCTGAGCTATGCACTCTGGAAGGCTCCGCTATCGGTTCGTGCTTTAGCCTCTGCGCCGCGCCGGTTGATGTTTCCCACAAACGCGTCCTGTCTTAACACGTATCCGCCAAATAGCGCCACGTTGTGCGATTTTATCATCTTCGTGCATAAAAACAACACGCAATAACTTACAAAATAGCTAGTGATTTACACTAATTATTTTCGATTTTATAGGGAATGTTTCGCTGATAAACCTTATCAGTTTTCTAGCTAATAACCGTTTATGACAAAACCAGTAAGAAATATCTTGGTCTTCATATTTTTTTGTATATATATACAAGTTTAATTAACAAAGAAAAGTTACTCTGCTGAAAATGCAAATTTTAATCTATTATTTATGCTCTTGTTCCATAAGCAAATATTTCTACATATCCATAAATAAATCTTGCAGTATTGAATATTAAAGTCACTTAAGCCGAATATTGCCTTAAAAACCACCGAAAATATTTATACTTCTGTTGAGACATATTGAAAATAATTCTCCTGTTGGTGGAAAAATTATCCATGGAATTGAAAAGTGTTTCATTGAAATCGTTTCCAGAGACGCTCCTTCTGTTAATTTCCGCAATAGTTTCATCATACAGCCTGTTTCAAAAGACAAATTTGCATTAAAGTGACTTTTTTTTGTTCAGAACATCTTTTACGTTGTGTGTGATTATTAGCATTCATTTTCGATCAAACACACCAGCTCATTATCGATAAAAGAACGTTCAATAATGCCATTGCCGTCCGTGATAATAAATTCCATCGACTTCTTTTAATTCACACAAAACAGTTAACATTCGCGGTGATCTAAATAACCTGTGCTCTGGTAGCGTTATCGCCCAGGAGGCTAATTGTTGTAATTGTGACGTATCGAACGAACGGCTTAATTATGCTTATTAAAATCGTTGCATTTTCTTATATAGGGACACACATACATACATAATACAAATATTATTTCTGCTACATTCAATAATCCTAACCGTTTCGTTTGCTCTATTAACAATAAATAAACACTTGTTATTACATCCGAACGCGCTGGAATTTCATCAGCGAATGATTTTACTTCTTCCTTTCATGACAAATAGAACATAATATGTATTTACAGATAGAAGCCTTGTTATTGAGAGTTAGTAGTTTTAATGTTGCAATTTATACACACAGGAAGTTAATGAAAATGTCAACAGGTGCATATGAGGGAAATATATAAGTACTATTGATCCTGGGATAGTGAGGAGACATATTCTTTTATCTTACTTGACATAGGACAATATCAACCAGGGAAAATGGGGGGAGACGCTTTCGTAGTTCGAAAATGCTCCAAATAATCCTGAAAGCTGCCATAATGTGATTTTGATGTTCTGAACAAAAAATTACTCTGCTCTTTGATTTTATTTGCATTTAAGTTTCATCATTACAACATTAAATCGTGAGATAGCGCCCTTTACAAAAAGTAAAATCCACCCATACATTCATTAACACGTGCCTTCTGGTGATCTCATTTATAATTATTAATAAATACCTACTTATTAGTATATATTTTTGTTAACTCTCACTAGAGTCTTAACAAAGCATATCTATTTATTTCAGGCTGTACGTACATAGGTACACTTGTTCGTAATTCTTAGGAAAGAATCCAAGGGAGAAGTGACCTCCGGCAAGCTGTACTGGAAACTAACTGTCTGTAGTAGGTTGTGTACTCCACTCGTTCTTCCAACGAGATATTGCACCATCTTCGAGTTCGGTTTGATTCCGAGATTGAATATTCTATTCCTATTTCGAGATTCGATATAATTATTTCAATTACCGTCAGAGTTGCGCTTAGGCTCAACCGGCTTTCCGTTAGTCGGTGTGAATTATGTGCGTAACAACAACTGTAACAAAAAGGAATGTTCGATAAAACCGAAGGCGCAGAAGTTTATATCAAGGCATAAGGTGTGTGCCATAGATTTCTGATGGAATGGCAGTAGATCGTAGCTCTTCAAAATATTTTTGCTTCCGTCTGTCTACTTTTAGATTTTAGAACATACAGTCAGCATCTATCTCCCTGTACACCATCCACTCACTTTCATAATTCCTAAAAGACGACTGAAGGGAGCTTTTTGTTATTGGGCAGCATTCTTCCCTTTAGGCATTTGTAGCTTCACGGTGTTTGATTAACAATCTTTAATTATTATGTGAAATGCCTTGCATAATAAACGCATCTAATTGGTGTATTTTAATTGCCTCCGCACTTCTGGCGTTGATAATAAAAACCAATTTATAAAAGGCACGCCAGAAACCTTTTAACAACATAGGAAGGCCTCCAAGTTTAATAAACAGTTATTTTTTATGAGATGAAATTGAATCGCAATTAGTTCAATTGGCGCGCTGAAGTGGTAAAAAAGAAATTCATTCAATACCGTCAACAAGCGTGCAGCATCCCATAAAAAGGTGTCGATAGAAAATAGGAAATAAGAAACCCAAGAGCTAAATATGCAAAAGCGAATGGGCTGTTCAATTTACACCGTCCATTTCAATGGGCAATCAAGACGGAAAAAGATAAGTTTATTCAACACGATTCGAATTAACGGCTCGCGACCATTAAAAACCCCGAACACGTGTGGTAGACAATCGCGAAAATTCCAACAACAGATAACTATCTGACACACTTCACACCAATAGTCCTCGTAAACAACACAATAATACACAGTTTTAAAGTGTAGCACCGGTTTACTGTTACATTACTGGAGTAAACGGTTACAGGCCTGATATATGGAGTAACTAATTTTAATTACCGCCTCTAATTAAAAGCGGTTGTACAAATAAACGAAAATATTGCTCTTCGTCACGAGATCATATGTGATCCGGATTAATTTGCACAAATTAATTCTAATAAAGTACCTATTCTCAAGAAAAAATAAATATATGATGATTGTAGACTTTTTTAAACGTTAACTCTTCAAATAGTAAATGGAAAGTAGTAACCCACCACAAAGTTCAAAATCTCTTTTGTCTTGAATTAATGAATGGAAGAAAATTCTTCAAAGTCTTTGATCAGTTAGTTATCGAAACTACAGGCTTTAATGGTTACACAACTGATTGTTTTCTTGATCTAAAGATTGCTTCCAGAAATTTTTTCTGGTATCGTAAATGTTGCGATGAATTTCAAGAAATTCCTTTATTAAAGTCACCTGTTAAGAAATTTTAAGGGTGGAAACAAAGGGAAGTCTGTGGGAGCCACGACAGGATTATAAAGTGCCTGAAGAATATTTGAACTGATCCATGAGAATGGTTGTTTCCAAAGTTTTTGTAAAATCTGGTGCCGGTGATGGCCCTATTGGCTGGCCAGCATGGGCTTCAGTTTTGTCCTTTTCTGGGTCTGGTGTCATCCGAAAACGTGACGTGTATCACCAACGGTCATGTTTATCATGAGAAATGTTTTGTTTAATGGAAATCCCTCCATTTGTTGCTCGCATCCTAAGAAACAGTTAATAATCTCTTCTTATCTTCCAGATAGACGTGGATCACCCCTACTGTTACCAATTTGTAAATTATTTTTTAACAATTCGACTATGGCTTTACAGAAAATAAAATTACCGTATTTACGTGTATATAAGCCGCATATTTTTAATAAAAATTGTCAGGAGAAAAAGTGGATGCGGCTTATACTCGGAATTTTAAATCAATAATAAAATGGGTGTAAGTCAATTGCGCGCTGCGGTCAGATTACTCCCTGCTGTGACAAAACTGACCCTAAAAGTGATGGGACAGTTGCGCGCGATCATTAAATTATTGCCCCCTGAGCCTTTTTTATCAATAAATAGTTCAATCATATTAGAAACCAACCAAGATTTGAAATAGATGTATTTAGTTCGGGTTTTTATATTCACCTTGACTTATAATTAGTAGGTAACTAAAGAATTATTTTGTTTCATTCTGTAGGATCAAAAGGTTACGGTATGTAAAGACAACACGAACGAAGTGAGTGTTGTCGTGGTCTTGTCATTCTCTTACTTATCATGTATTGGTGTTTTTGTAACAAATTGTATATAAACATATTTTTAAGATCTTCAGAGACTTTTCTTTAAAAACTGTTATATAAATTAAATAAAATTACCGAGCGCGCAGTTGACCCTACAAGGTCTTGGCAAACGGCGCGCAATTGACCTGTAATATTTGACTACCTGAATTTATTCCTGACCGCAGCGCGCTATCGTCCATTGCCCAATAATATACATGTATTACTATACCAGCGGTAATTTCTTCACCCTAAATCTCCCAACATCTGGCTTTACCTCATATTGTTAAAAAAAGACCGCTGAACTCTATAGAATTTACAATATTGCCACATTTAGCAGAACGAACCTACAACAAAATTTAAAAGAAAATCGCGTAAGTACGGTGCGTCACTGTTCCTCCAATTCGTCAGTCTTTTCTTGAAGGTTTCTGTTTCAAGTTGTTTCTAAATTAAATGTGCTATTTATTTCCTTTGATGTAGATGAACTTTATTAATATAATTTGACCCACGGTATAAGGTAAATATGTATATCTTTGAAGGTTGTGGTGGTTGTTGAACTTGTTGGAAAATCCAATCAGGTTAAAGGCATCCCTCCCGGTCGAAGACGCTATTAAAAACGAACCATTTATTTTGCGAATCACGAAACGGCGTGTCCGTGTAGTAGCAGTCAATTTTATAAAAATAACTAGTTTCCAAGATTGGCCGGCACATTTCGGTAATGATGGGTTTGCTGCTACGTGAACCACTCAAAATGATTACGTACGATCAAGACAAGAACCACGAATTTTCTCTGCTGGGAATGTTTTGGCTCTAAAAGTACCTATAAAGAATTATGTTGCAAGCGATTTGTTCATTTTATTTCTTCTGCTTGACGACTTCATCTTATCGTACATGCATAACTGATTACAGGTTTAAAAAAAAATTAAATTAAAGGTACCTAACCCATAAATTATGAGAAGCAAGTCATTGAAGTAATTACGAAAGTGGTTGATTTTTTTGGACACTGTAGTTATTGTCCCCTCTTATTTAATAAGTTGCAAAAAAGCATTCAGTATAAAAGTTATAACCCTATAACTAGCGTCATTATTTAAGACAAAAGCACTTCCATTTGAAGATATCAGAAACAGATTTTTTTTTGGCAATGAACCATTTTAACTACAAAAGAGAATTAACCAATAATTTTCTTTTTTATTGATATCAACTTACGTCTGTCTTGTTAATTAATTAGATAATTGAAATTGCATGTTCGGTAATCGTACTAGGACAATAAGCTTGTTGTATCAATAAATAGCTACTACTAATTACACTAATCAGTTACAGAACTAATTGCTTGTATTCCCGATTGACCTAAGGTATGACCCAGAGGGATTGTCATTAACCTATTCGGGGAATCCACCTGCTTGCTCCAATATACAATACTTAAAAACTTTTAAATTATTGTTGTGCTTCCCATAATCATTTTCTGTTATTAATTTGTCACACGGTTGAGTCATTTTTCTTGTAAATTGTTTATGCCTATATAATAAAATGTATGTACTGTAGGTTCGTAGTTTTTTGCGATTTTTTTAATGAGCTGACGTGTGAAAAATTCACGCAACATATAATTGGACTTGTACGTTAATCAACAGGAAATTACCGGTCTTCCACCGAACGGATAATGACAGAGCAGGGGAAATGCCAATTAATAATTCTCGGCACATCATGTAAAATTATTACGTCGAAAATTTCGGTGGTTCGATGCCAAACCCTACAATTACACAGATAATAGTCGGGCGGGCACGTCTTTAAAATTAAAAAGGAAAGTGTGAAAAAGTTTTGGCTACCTAAACATGATACTAATTTTGATTGACGTACAGTCTGAACTCCCTATAACGAAACAAGGATCGAAATTCTTTTTCATAGAGGGTATTCGGAAGAAGATCATGATGATGGTCAAATTGTAAACCCAAAAGTTTTCTCTTTTATAGCGGGCATGTGGATGATTTCGGCAGGTGTCTCTGGTCCGGATGTCACTTCTGTTCGTTCCATCTACTTTCTAAAAAATATAAATACCTAAGTGTTTTCCTGTTTGGAGAGAAATAGTATCACATTCCGAGTTTAGTTTTCTGTTACCGAAAATCGTTTCAACTTTCATAATTATTACGGTTCTATCTTGACATGTGTTAGATTATCTAATACCTACATGTGTACCTGATGCTTGAAATTATTCCGCCTCTTATGCATGTGAGTTTGTGTGTGGTGTGAAGACACGTAGGCGACACCCGATAAAAATCAACACACACGACCATATTAACTATTATGACAAGAGGACGCAATTGATGTCTATCTGCCTGCCTATAAGCCGTATAATAATGACGCTCGCTTACTGTCGTGTCATCGAGCGTTTTACATTCACACATAAAACTACCGTGTTAATGTTGTGATAATAAGACCATATACATGACATAAAAACCAATACATTGGCATGTTTGCATAATATTATTGTCCGTATTTCATTGTTACTTTCGAGCACGTTCGCGTTGGCGTATCTGTCGACGTGGAGAAGGTGAAAGGTGCTAGAAAATGAAAATACAAAAGCAATTAAGCCATTAAGTCGTCTGACATACTAATTTGGTGGCATCAGTGAGGTATCTGCATGTTTCGAAATTATGGTAATTATTGGAAGTGTTGGACTCAACTTTTGACCTCAAGGTGATGATAACAAAAGTACCAAAAAAAAAATATGGAGCATAAGGTTTATTTGTGCATCAATGAAATTGACGTTAAATTAAAAATCAGAAGAGGAAAGTTTCTGGTATTCTGGCATGTTCTAGGTGGCAATACAAGTACATATAATACTAGGCGGGCTGAAAGTTCGTAGGCTGACCCATAAATGGCGCTACTAGTATCAAATCCATATGATTTTTAGTTAGCCCTAACCTTCAAATGACGAGTGTATAAATTTGACCGCTGTTGCACTGTTAGTATCTGAGTTATAGGATTTTTAGTGAAGGAAGTTTTGTTACTTTGAAAAAATGGATAAAATATGCTGTTTCATCAAGGCAATGCACCGTGTCACAAATTAATGAAATCGATGACAAAGTTCTATGAAATGGACTTCGAATAGCTTCCGCATCCACCGTACTTTCCAGATCTGGCCCCCAGTGACTTTTTTCTGTTGTCAGACCTCAAGAGGATGCTCGCTGGACAGGAATGAAGAGGTAATCGCCAAAACTAAAGCCTATTTTGAGGCTAAAGACATATCGTATTATAAAAATGGTATCGAAAAATTGTACGACTCGAAAGGCACTATATTGAATAATAAAATCAAAATCTACCAAAAAAAATATTTTTTTCTATGCTAGCCTACGAACTTTTCAGCCCGCCTGTTAAAAGGCAAAAACGAAAATGGCATTAAGGTCATGTGACGTTTAACATTTAAGTTTCCCAATTCTCAAAAGTGTATAAATCAGAACATACTTAAACTTATTCCATAATAATTTTTTACAACGAGATAGGTGAGAGACTGTTAGGACACTTTTTCAAATTTTGATACCTGTTTTATCTTAATCAATGGCTTTCTTCACTAAATTTATGTATTATTTGGAGTGGTGTGTCAAGTGCTGACTTAAAATAATAAAGAAATGCTTTGAGGGTTGATCACAGAAATATTAGTTAGTAAGCCATAATAAACATTCGGTGACTAAACTATAAAATATTCTTAAAAAAATCTTAAAAATCACGCCCTTTTTACTTCTTGCTGGCATTTATTTTTCTGGGACACCCTGTATCAAGCTACTTAAAATTATTGGTTAATTTATATCTGTATCTACGTATATAACATGTGATATTGTAATTGAGTTTCCTTTTTTCTATTTTTTGATGTTGTTATTAATAACATCTCGTTAGATAGGGTGAGCTTAATCCCTCGTAATTTTTAACGCATAATAAATTCTTGAAAAGTAGTAAATTGCGATCCACCTCCGTGTAGTAGATTTTTCCCGTGGAATGGGCGTTTCTGTTGCGACGATGCAATACATTCTTCGAAATGAACTCGATACACTTACGTACCGTATATTATTAAGTGGTTTCCGAAGGAAAATGTTTTTATTATATGTAAATCTTCCATAAAGTTTTATAGATCAGGTTCAGTAAATCAGGCTGCGTTGGGGTAAGTGGCCGTGGTATTTTTTCAACATTTATTCATCCGAAGGACGAGAAAGAGATGAAAAATTATTATTATGCGATGTTATTCGATGTTTTGAAGCGGTCGCGGTCGTCATCTTTAATCCCGGGCCCATTCCCCGTGTTACATCCTATTTATTATGGATCGGCGTCGACAGGAAGCTAGCAAGTGAGGCAGCAGCGACTGTTTATCAACGGTCTCACACCGCATGATTACAGTTAATTAATTTCTGTCAGGGGATGTCACCGGACCGCAAACATAATGTCCGACCATCTATTTCAAGCATACGCCGCAGTTCGGACATAACGCTATTGCGCGACCCATAATAAATAGACCGGTTCATCTATTATCAGTCAGCCAACTAACTTTCTCGTCAGGACTCAGAAATGGATTAGTAAAGTACTTTGCATTTGCAAAACGGTCTCCAGGAACAAACTTGAATCTGAAATCTATCTTGATTGTTCAATAACTTCGTCCGCGTGTAATAGTGACTTTCGGCAGCATTTAAATTTTTTTTCTTCTATATTTTTATTTTCTGGACCGGAAGCTTTTTGGACACAAAAACTTTCATCGGCTAATTTTATCCCCTTTAGGGTACAATTTTTACAAACATTGAATGCCGTATTTATTTATATCTAATCAAAAACCTAAAAATTAAGTTTCAAGCTTCTATCTTTAAAAAGTACGGAATTTCAGCACAAACTTTCCTATTTCAACCCCTTATAACCCTTTTTTCGCATTAAAAAGTAGCCTATGTCCTTTCTCAAGCTCTAGACTATCTCTGTACCAAATTTCATTTAAATCGGTTCAGTAAATTTTAGGCAAGATTGTGTAGCATACAGACAGAGTTACTTTCGTATTTATAATATTCCGCGAATTCATTTTCATGATTTTCTCATGGGAATAAGATATTTTCCCGCAGTAAAACGTAGCCTATGTGTTAATCCAGGGTGTTAGCTAACTCCATACAAAATTTTATTAAAATCGCTCCAGCCGTTTAGACGTGAAGAAGTAACAAACATGCACACTCACACACTCACAAACTTTCGCCTTTATAATATTAGTGTGATAGGCGTGCTAAATGTAGAGAGAGGGTGAGTAAATATCGATCTTGAATCGCCACGATTTTGTATCTGACAAGAGTTTAGTTATTGTAACGAGCAAGTACGAAATCGGTACAGATTACAGCTCGCCGGGTAAACGCCGTGAGCTGTAACCAGTAGCAGTGCGACTGTACATGAACTAAGGAGCCCGAAAATCACATACATAATGACCAATGTTCTGGAAAATATCAAAAACTTTAAAAAATAATATCTATAAACACACAATCGAGAGGGGTGCAATGTTTTAAAAAATCGATGTTGGAGTAGCTATTTTGTGTTTTTATCTCACAGAGAAAACTAGAAAAAATTCGTATATTCGTAGTATCCTTGTCTCGCTAATGCAAGTAATGTAGGTAATAGTTACCCGACAAAATCTGTTAGCAGTAGCTATAAACGTCGGATTTGCAATTTTCTTATTGTAATTAATGAAATCGTCTTTCAGCTACGGTCATTATTTCTCCATTTTCTATTGGTAACTGTCAGGAATATATTTCATACATACGTACATAGTTATATAATAAATGGGAAATATTCTTGTTGCTTCGACTGTTGTTGACTTGTTACGAGAATATTTTCGCGGTGTTTTGTTCCGCAACGGCGAACACCGGATCGCTCTCAATGTCATTTACAGACAACAATTTGTTTATTTCCAAGAGAAACGTTCGAGAACGGATTCCCTTTCAACGAACAGTGAAACGGACCAATGCTCTTGATGGTCGCTTCCTATTTCTACGTATTATCATCATTTTTTCGTCGAAGAAGAGACCGCGACCAACAGTTACGTTGCTAATTAATTTTGTTTTTGTGTTATTAGGGCTAATTGTCGCGCTCTGGATGCCAGCTACTTTTGTAAATTCAATTCTTTTTTCTTATCTACAAAGAACAATCTAATTACTAGGAATAATGAACTTGTAAAGGGTAATTACCTGTCCACGAAGCTTTTCAGAATATTCTTTTAATGATACTGGAATCTATTTATTAGAAAAAAGCGTTTCGTGAGTTATTTGTACATTGACTTGTGGAACAAAGACATATGGGTCATTTTTCTCCACTATTAAATTTTTCTTAGAAGATGAAGGGGGAAAAGTGTTCCTATTCGTACCATAACGTAACAAATGGAAATTGAATCTTCAGACAAGAAAAGACGACTGACTTTACTTTGATGTCAGTTTTTTTTTTATAGACACTTTTTATTAGTTAACTTCTCACGTTGCAGTCACTTATTAATCTTGAGTTGTAGATAATTTATAGTCATTATTAAGAATTTGATTGGTTCAATTGAAATATCATCTTTATCAGACGTCTCATTCCTAATTAAATACAAAAAAGGGGTAATTTAATAACACAAAAACACTTCTACTTTTTTGTATCTTTTCAGCATTACTCAAAGAAGTTCTATATGACTTACTACAGTAATTCAATTAATGATAATAACGAAACATGAAAATAGAGAGTAGACAATTATTGTTAACTGCAGTTTATTAAATAAAAATTGAAATATATGGCTGCGAACTAGAAGTAACTGGAATTATTTGATTCATAAAATTACCCTAATATTTTGGAAATTTCCTCTTGCTTCTTCCTCATTATGAACATCACCAGCTGTTGTTTGAGTGGCATTCATAAAAGTAATTGTTACCTTGATACCTGTAATTCAGTAAAGCACTTCCATAAATAATTGTACCTACTAAGTAATAAACAGACTAAATACCTAAATACCTGTGTGTTGCTTTTCTCTAAATTTAGTTCGTCTAAAACTCATTCACTGTTTTCTAATTCGTTCCCACAGAACCGATTTTTATTATGACTTATGTATTTTTGAGGAGTAGGTCATGGCCGGCACATTGAGTTCGTAATTCAGCAGCGGGTAATGTTTAGGAAGAAGAGGGTCAACACTCATTCATAAACAATTATTCGAACTGTAAACGCCTAATAGCTTCAGCCCGAAAACCTACCTACTAACTGCGGGGTCTTTAAAAATTCGTTTTGCGTTTCCTGCCACGATTAAACGCAATTGTGGTAGACTAGTTTGTGTCATTTGTATGTGAAAGCGATGATTTGTTGTTGTAGTGTGGTGTGATAAGGATGAGAATTTGTAGAACTGGGACGGACCATTCGTCGTGACAGTCCGTTATTTTATTTCACGATACGGTTGAAGTTAACATTCTTATGCTTGTCACTTTCTGAAAGAGACACCGGAAAAAGAGATGTAAAGTGACAGTTAATAATTCCATGTGTAAGCCTCTGTTAGAACCACACATTTATTTCATAATAAAAAAGATGTAACGGTAAACAAAATTATTACTTGTAATTGGTTTTGTTTTGCCAAAATTTAATAACGATACATACAATTTTATGTACCCACAAAGCTCTGCATTTATTTATATCTACTTTAACGGTAAATTTGTTGTTCTGTTTCTATTTGTGTTCTCGCACTCTTATTTTTTTGTTTAGTCGAGTTTACCCTGTATGTATACAATGTTACGTGTTGTTACATTGACCGTATTCGAAGCAAAGTGCATTGTAAACCTTGGCCAGATGACCTACTGAAGAACGGGCCAACGTTGTCGGTACGGGGCGACCCTCCTTCGAACCGGACAAGTGTCTTACTAATGGTTAACTCGGCCGATTAATAAATTCATGTCCATGCTTGTAAAAGCTATTAAATAAGGGGGTTAATGCAACTCTACCGGTTAAACTACCTAACTGATAATATGGAACAGTTTTTTATTATCAACTACTTAAACGTTTATTTATGATATTAATGCATGGTTGGATAGAACTAAAAATATAGTTGATTATTATGATTATTTATTCATGCACGACATACCACAAGATATTGTCTCATTTGTAATTGAACAATTTCGTTTATGGGTATTTTAGTACCTTCATTTATGACAGGTGCAATTATCTACTTCAGAATTAATTAATATCAAGCTAGCACGACAAAGTTATTTTTCCGATTTCTGACTTGCACTATAATTTGTCGCTAATTTGTTACCAAATCGAAAAATTTGTCAGTCGTGCCGTTTAGCCATAATCAGCTGGTATGCTAGCTTGATATCAAGCTAGCACTACACATAGCGTATCTCGAAAACGAAATTTCGTAGGATATTACTGTAAAGGCCATCATTTGTCGCTGAAAGATGACACATTCAACAAATTTGTCGCTAGTCTTATCTTCAACTGATAAGCGAAAAACTGCTAGAAAACCATCAAACTGGCACTACATCCAGAACGCTATTATGCGCATATAAACAGTATCGATACTTGCGGTGCCAAATAATTATTAAGCCGTTATATCAGTTGATTGTGACTGAACGGGTTGAGGACTAATTTTTTGAATTGGTAACAAATTAGAGAATAGTAGGCGACAAATTTTGGTAATAAAAAGTATGTTTCTACTATATTTCTATTTTGAAATATGTATGGCATATGCAGTGTCAGCTTATCAGCTGGAGATAAGACTAGCGACAAATTCGTTGAATGTGTCATCTTTCAGCGACAAATGATGGCCTTTACAGTAATATCCTACGAAATTTCGTTTTCGAAATACGCTATGTGTAGTGCTAGCTTGATATCAAGCTAGCATACCAGCTGATTATGGCTAAACGGCACGAGCGACAAATTCTTTTGGGTTGGTAACAGATTAGCGACAAATTATAGTGCAAGTCAGAAATCGGAAAAATAACTTCGTCGTGCTAGCTTGATAAACGCAACATTTCTTAAATTTACAACAGTTTTGTTGTAGTCAGCCTTAATCGTCAAACATCTGTTTATTGTAACTGTGTTGCCCCAAAATAAAAGTATACACAGTTGAACACACTAGAATCTAATAGAAAACTGGAATGCGCAATTCTTATTATAATTAGAATTTAGCCTTAATCAAGGATCATATCAAGTTGTAATATTATTACTACACGTATCCTCAGTCAAGGATCATACACAGTTTCAAAATTCTTGTTGTAACCAGTCTCATTATGGAAACATACCTACTGATTTTCAACATTCTTGTTTTATGTAGCCAGAATAATGGAGAATGCCGGATTGCAACATTCTCATGAGATGTAATCTCAGTTAAGAGGTTATAGATTTAATTTCATTTGTAGCTAGAATCAGATATTTTATTGATTTAAAAAATATACTAACTTAAATATAGCATTCTTGGCATATGTAATCTGTCAGAGAACGTGTGAGCTTGCAGTTTTTTTGAAGTATGTTTATTGAACTTATCCAACTACAACCCTTTTCGCCTGGGTTCTTCAAGTCGTTGAAATATCTTAAAACAATATGCCATGTTAAAAACACATTTCAACTACAATTTTTTCAAGTTCGCTATCGTTTAAATGAAAATTTTAGGTCTAATGATATTTTCTTCTTGTTTCAGGTGAGTGGTGTTCCGTTTCCATTTTCACATATGTTCCACGTAAGTTCAAAATAGTATTTTTATATGCATGGTGCATGGATACCTAATCCATTAGACTCCAAGACAATAAAAACAAACCGTAAACGTAGATCAATTTTATCCTCTTCCTAATCAATAAATTGGGCCATTAAAGTTCAAGACACCTGTCGATAAACGCTTCAAGAATAACCATGATGGAAGTTTAAAAAATCCGCAAAATTAATATTATTATACGTCCTAATAGGCCATAAACTAACTAATAATTTCTTATGAAACAATTTAATGCCGTATAGTTGGATTTTTTTAGTAGGTATTAACCGTTATTTTCACTTGTTAAATTTGCGATGACGGCTTTATTAAGTTCGAAGAGTTTACAATTAGCAGGGTAAGTAACCTGTTATCGTAGCAGGTTCAACGCTGAAGGAGTCAAGTCCTTTGTAACGGTATTTTCATCATGCAACTGTGCCAATTTTCTTCGAATATGTATTGGTAGTAAAATCATATGTGCGGCTCAGAGTAAATTTAATAATTTTATTATGGCTATAACGAATATTCCTAAAATTAGCGTCGTATTTTAACTGTGCTTTTTCGTCAGATTTTTTTATACTTGAACCAGACATCTGTTGAATAATTAAATATGCGTAGGTAAATCATTATTTCATGTATTTAAATTTAATTAAATTTTCGAAATGTGCATTTAATTTACATGCTTATCATAAAGAAAATACTTCTGTTTATGGTAATGTAATATTTGGAGGCTAAAGTTAACTCTGCAATTATTTACTTTGAATTACCAAAACGGTAATACATTTCGAGTTCAATTAAAAGACATTAATTTGCCGAAAAATGTAACTACTATAAACCTATAAATAACATTTTTCCTTTTTTATTTCTTCTTATACAATATTTCTAGCATGGGGGACTTATTTGTAATTTTTGTGATTATTTGATAAGTTTGTTCGAAGGATTTGTGAGTTTGGTTGAAATTTGTTCATTTTTCAGCAGCCAGCAGGGTTGATAATCAGGAAGAAAAACAAACGCTAACAGTTTTAAAACTTTAGAAATTTCGCCGAAAGTTTCAATTGCATCAAACACTTATCGGAAAGTGGTCGGTAGATAAAATGAATCCCCGAGACTAACAAAACCTCTCTACGTAAATTTCTTCTTCTTCCTCCTCTTCATCTTCTTCAGTTCGCAAACCCATCCGACCTTTTTGAACTAGACGCGTTTAAAAAGTTTTCTTCGTATTTTACCGGTTACTTATTCGTTATTTCTATCGCTGCGCTTTAATACGGGTAAATTTATTCAGGATACATACTTAGATTGAAGGAGTAAAGGTAGAGAGAGAGAGAGAGACCTGTGATTACGTTCGATCTTTCTTCAATGCATTTTATGTAGATATTTTAGTCATATTTTTTAAATTTCAGTATTTTAACGCCCAGTACTGTTTACTAATTTGTTTAATCGATAAGTACCAAATTTTAGTCAATCGTGGGCATGACAATATTACTTTAATTGCAACTCTTTCATGTTTTATCTTAAAAATTATAGAGAATTTAATTCGTTATCAGAAAAATGTGTGTAAATTTTTTGTTAGACTTACGGTTCTAAAAGTATTACGGGAAAATTGTTTGTACCCTTTTTCGCATATGGAGATTTTTTACCCCTTTAGCCGAGTACTATAGACAGGGATAGGTATCATTAGAAACGCTCAAAAAATACAATTAACTCTTGCTAATAATTAGATTCTTTCTGGTTCCGTAGAAATTAAATAAACAACTAATAAACGTTTGTTTGTGATTTTCTCCATTCATTGGATAGAGGTAAATGTACGTGATTATTTAATGATTGCAATGATCATCCAACAACTTCCTATACGTAACAAGTAGATAGGTAGCCGCTATAGCTTTTTGCCATGTCTTATTGCGGGTAAACGGTTAAGACAAAAACCACCGGGGCGTCAAGTGTAGAACAACTTGTGCATTCGCGTAATTCGTATTCTTGTTAATTGAATGATGTTAGGAATTTCTTGCAACAAACAGATAACATCGAAGCATGTTAACAGCTGCATCGCACACAAACTTACAGGCACAAGTCTACCTTTAACTATGTGTTCATTTATACATGTGGGTAGATACTCACGTTATACTACTTTATCTTATCCGCTATATACGAATAAATAGTTCATATAACTTAATAAAATGAGGAACTTATACAAATGAAAGTACAAACTTTAATTTATTTACGTTATAAAAACTGAAATAGTTATGGGCGTCACAAAGGTTTCATTCGAGGGCGAGGTGGTGACAATAGATTACGATAAACTTCTTAATGGATATTACTTGAAAGCTGCGCAAAGTTATAAAACTGTAATACTTTAAAAGCGAGAGTCCTCAACTTTTAATTCCAATCTGTTTTTGTTTACATCGAAAAATGTTAAGCATTTCTTTTTTCAAAGAGAGCTGAAGGTGGTTAGATTTTTAAAGGAAATTAAATTTAAACTTTTTATATTTTCCATTTACCTTTTTCTATTTAGGGTTGTTAGAGTGAAACTTCTTTAATGACGTTGAAAGTTAATTTTACAGGCCAATACGAAAGCTCACAAAATAAAAAACGTAAAGGCACGATTTTGGTTGAATTTTCATACCCATGGGATCTCCATATATCAATCGTTAACAATCTTCAAATTTGTTGAAAATGCATTTATTTCAGAAACTGTTTATTTTTCAGATTTTTATGAATGCTACGTTTACTTTTTATTTATATGTTAATCAAGTCTTTTAAAGGGATGCCATTGTCCTCAGGTGTAAATAAACGCTTATATTGAATTGAGAGTAACGAAATGAAGTGAAGTATGCAGCAAAAAGTAGGAGTACCAACTACGGAACATGATCGTCGTCTCTAATGGGTTTAATTGCACCTACAAAAAGACAGGACATGCAAGATCGTCGCGTTTATCGAAGGAAAGCCGCAAAGTATTATCGGTCAACATCGCCACGCCCCTAATCCGAAGAATTTACATTTACTTTGCTAATAGAACATCTGATTAGTCATCGTTGGTGTTTTTACGGAACCGCGCACAAAGTACCCACCAACAAACTTGTAAATAGTTAATAACAGTTAGGTATCTAAACACGCAAAAGGAAGAGGGAATTGTGCGTAGCCTAACGGGGTCCGAATAGCAGTAGTTATGCGTACCTATAGTTAAAGTGTGTCTTTATGTTGTGATCATTACTTTTTAATGACTTACGAAGTTGTTTGTCGGGCCTTTGATTCGCCCAAAAAACTGTGAGATGCTGGTGAACAAGGAGACAACAAATATTCTTTGTATAAAGAATAAACCGTAGAGAACATTGGTTTAGTATAAATACACAACGGTGTTTACTTTATTTTAACCATTTATTGTAAGGATAACTGTTGCCAAAATATGAATGATTGATTGAAATTGACTTGATATTCACTTCTAAGTTTTACTGATTGTTTTAGTTGAATAAGAGTGCAAAAAGGTATTTCAGAAATCTCAATCCCATCTCAACGTATATACCAAAATATCATACTCAGCTGGAGGTTCACTCAATATATATCTAGTAATTTTAGATTAGACTATCTCCTTTAGTTCAATTCCACAGGATCTTATGTGGAAAAGTTGGGAGGCTTTAGGGAACCCTCTGAAGGAACTTTGTAGGTACCTACAGGAAGCCGAATAAGATCTAAGAAGTATTATAAGTTCACTCCAAACTTTGAGCTGGAAATGCCACATTTGATGACCATCAGATTAGCGCCATTCTACCATCGCTATTGATGGGCATCTGACTCAAAATCTAATCTATAAAATCCATAGTGGGATACTTTTTTATTGGTCCAGAATGATTAGAAGTGAATGAAGATTTCATACTGTCCTACTCTCACTTATATTGTACGTAACAGAAATGTATGTCGTGTCGTAGCATTGATCATCGATTTCTAGTAAGATAACCCCCTTTATGAAAATACGAAAGCACTTGGTATGAATAGATTAAGGGGATTAAGATCTGTTGTTTCTAAATATAGAAACATACATAGATACCTACGTATATAATATGCAGATTCAGATTTCTTACATTGATAAGATTTTCCCAGCTGATGAGTTGATAATAGTTGACATAAGTGCGATAGTTATCACTTCCGATTCTTCCGTTGGTTTGTCGTAAAAAAATGTGTCAAGGTGTCGCTTGTATTGTACAGATACGTAACCACTTTTCTGCACACGTACTTATACCTGGTTTACAGTATACCTGCATTGATGGTACGTGGTAGGTACATGGTGTAAGCCGCTAAAAGCGAATCAGACTGTGTCGCGGTTGCATCGGGAATATCAATCAAGCAGGTCGAGGAAACAACCGTTACCGTCGCTGTCGTCAATGTTGTCGTCCTCGTAATCATTTATATCGGGCGAACCAGGTGCATGGTGTGGTTGGATATGCAGCCACGTAATTCCGATGGATGGATGTACGAAATGTAAATTTTTGAAAGTTTTCTTTTATTTCGGTGCACCGTCACCTGGACGAGACGGGGACTGTTTGCGAGACCGGAAATACCGGATTTTTCGATGCAACCCACTAACCTACCTACTGTTCCCAAATCTGATACAGGGGACACTTACAACTTGGAATAATAAAAGAGCAAGACTGTGCTCCACAAAATAAGAATAAATGAGAACATTTGTTGCGATAATTTTTACACAAAAGACTTTTTGCATTAACAATTTCTTCAGTGAACATAGACGAAAAAAAAAGTGACAATGTTAGATGGATGTTGAAAATTTTTTGATATTCAAAATTGTTTCTTCTTCTACTAAGACAACTAAAAGATAATTACTGTGATGCTCATCCTCACATTAAGTATTAAGGGTGTAGAAACCTTTGTTGAGGACTTAAACTGTAAGAATTACGCAATACTACGTTTATTTCGTGTCGTCAAGCATCCGCAAAGAAGGCGTGTCAGTACCACGAGAGACTCGCCAGAGGTGGAGTTTATATTCAAATATTTAGTCAGCAGTGGGCGCAGTTATGTATCTGTGAATCTTAAAGTAATGCTCTTGAGGTTTTGAAATACCTCCAGTGCCCTTAACGACGACGAGGAGGGAATCTAGACACCACCTTTTCGAGCATAGGAAAGTGTAACATTCTTATAGTATAAAGTCTTTGATGGACCATAGAGGTCAATAGACTGAAAGTTCCTTAGAATATATTATAAAATCAATAAATATTTATAAGAAGATTAATTTAAAACAGTTGTCATATGATGATTTGTCAAACGTCAAATGTACCATAAAAATTTAAAAAGCCCGCTTGTACCGTTTCTTATGCATATACAAAAGTTTTTCACTCGTCAGTCATTCAAGAAGCTTTCATTTATGTAATGACCCCACGACCTTCCGGTAATATGTATTCGTGTGTACGTTTGTGCGTGTAGTTCCATTTGCGTTTGCGTGTTAATTATTGCTTTTGCTACTGCTACATGACATGACCCTTCTTATAACTGGGCCATGTTTTAATTACAAAAGTGGTAAAACTTGAAATACGAGTCACAGGTGTATTCAGACGCAATTATCTAAGTGTTTCCAGATAAATTTTTTCATTCGTAGATGGACACTCACGATCAAAGGGAAATACATTACTGATTATTAAATTTTCTTACCAATATTGTTCAGAAGACTGGCTTCAGGATTGGATAGATTCTTACCTGAAAAAAATAAATAAATAAATAAATGCAAATTTATCTCATCAGTAGGTGTTTATATTGTCATCAAATAGTGTATTTTTCCGCATTGGTGCAGATTGCAATTTTATCGAATCGAGAAAGGAAATTATAAACTGCCCGTTAGATGGATTAAGACAATTGAACTATTTTTATCGTTTATGTGGAAAAGCACGGATGTTATCCACATCCGTAAAAACCATTGCAAGTTAGTTACGTAAAGAACCATTAAGTAGGTAATAAGGCAATACGAGCAAGAACATAATTGAAGACAAACGAAATTCCAACACGAACTTAGTGGAAGGCAACGTCGTGCACTGTCTGTACTGTTATTATTACATTGTGGACTTGCAGGTTTTATTCCAACTGTCATCACTCTTGTAATCGACAGTAAATTACAACAAATTCCAATAAACCGCTTTTTATACAATCAACTTTTTATCGAAATTTATAGGAACTTCCGACATAAAGAGGTGAAACAGATGGCCACGATCTTTCGACAACAATGACTGGTGTCGAGGATTCTAAACTACCAAAAAGTACTAAGGACCTTTGTGAAAATATGAATATATGATTATTGTAAAAGAGTTTTGTTAGATCAGGTTGACAAAAGTTTAATTATTGAACCGAGAAAGCTTTTATTTCTTGTATCTGGTATTTTGATTACAAAATGATATTACTGTAGGTAAATCTCCACTTGAAGAAGCCACTGTGTGGCGAAATGATCATTGTGGTCTTTAATAAACCATTTTATAACCAAAATAAAAAGTTAAACTTCTTATTATTTTTCTAGTTTTCTCAATTTGTTTTCTGTTAAAAGCTTTATTACATGTAAACGTCATTATTCATTTGCTCTCTCTGGTGAATGCTCACTGTTCACCTTCCAAGGGAATGTGGTTGCACGACCTAAATGCAGATCTTTATAGACGGGGTTGTTTAAGAGTAGGGGTAAATAGCATGCTGTTATTGGTTACATCGTTGGCGCAGAAGCACCAGTAGGCATCGTATTGACAAATTTATCGTGTTATGTTTGTGTATGTCTGGATAATTCGGTGTGATCTCCTCAGTGTGACTAAAAACATTGATCGGTTATTTGTTGGCGATACGCCGCATTATGGAATAGCGATTGGAGTTTGAGTTTTTTGCCGGGAGCACCTGAGCGCGAAACGTGGCGTAAAATTTATAACATTACGCCGGACAGTTAGATTTAATCTTCTTCGATTATTTGACTTCTTGTCGCATAACCGCGGACCGCTTTGAACGGATGATTCTATTGACAGAAATTAGTATGTCGGTCGCTATTTTATTGTTGTTGTTATTATTATTTCTATACGAATTACATTTCGCAGACTAAAATGACTCGGTCGGTCGAGGTAAATAAGCGTCCTCTACGTGATGCACTTTTTCGGACGCGATTTAAAAAATTACCTTAATAATTAAAAAGTGTTTATGTTCAATCGATTGTGAAATAACAGTAAAACGATTACAGTCGTAGACCTCCCGAACAAAACTAACTGTATTTATAATCAGCAAAACAATAGAAAGACGATTCAATATATTCTTTTTATAACTAGGTTACGTTTACTGCGGCTTTACAATTTTATTTTTAATCAGTTTATAAAAAACGGGAAGAATCATTTTAGATATCTGCTGCTATTAAATTGCAAGAATCCTTCACGTAAATTAACTCAAATAAAAATAGACTTCTTTCAATTGAAATAGATCAGAAGAATTCATTTTATAATTTTTTAAATCAATTGTGTGAACTCAAAAAAAATCGTTGATATGTATTTTTAACGTTTTAGTCTACTCATAGTCTACAGAAAAGAAAACTCCTTGAAGAGGTACTGTAAAAGAAGGAAAATAATCCCATTTTTTACATAAGAGCATAAGGTGTAAAAAGTGTGGCTGTTGACGTTTTCTGCGTTTCTTGGCGCAAAATTTTAACGTCGAGGACAGGGTCGTAAAAACGTGTCCAATGCAAAAATACGTTAATCAGTTGTGACTTGCTTCAGACGGGTATTAGCAATTAGGTCGTCGCGACGAACTGTTTTGGATGCCGTCCGAAACTGCCAGCGACAAAAAGGTCGTTTGGACACGACAACATAGACGGCAGAAAAGGCACTCACGCTCAAGGGAGGGTTTTCGTCCATTATGGCACACAGCGTTCGAGACTGTTATCGTTAAAAAAACTCTTTGCATGAATTGGTAGGTACACCCACGGAATTGAAATGCGAATATTAAAAAAAAAGTACGAAGTGAATATTTAGTGCTTCTTTAAAGGAAACTCACCCTCTCTTTGTAATTATTTGCAGACTCTCTGGAAGTCACCTCTTTTTTTTTTCACAAGTACCTATTATGTGATTTATATACTTACATATTTAAAAATTTTATTTATTATTACCTACATAAAATTTGAACCATTACCTGTCTAAATTTCAGCTTTAAAATTATTTTTTTAGAATAAAATTTAATTGTAGTTCTTCCAGGCGTTAGGTACTTGTTAACTCATACCAATTAAGAGAGTAAAAGTAAGAGCAAGAGAACTGGGTATCCATAGGTATGTATATTTTTTTTGTTTGTAATTGTCACTAACGTTGGGTTAGCATAATACAATTAGCTCTTAAAATGTTCTACTATTATGGTATTACTCGGACGCAAATTATCGCGGTACGAAAGTGAATTTATTACTTAAGAAGTAGTATGTGGTAATTTAACTCCTATTATATTTTTATTGTAATTATAATTTACGAATGTAGCAAAGATATGTGCGATACGTACGTAATTGGATACAGATTTACTTGCAAAGAACTCCATTGTTGCTGATATCTAGTTTTAATAGTTTTTCATGAAATATAAAAAGGTAGTTGAACATAAGTTAGAAGAAACTTGAATTATATTTATGTTAAAAAAACTTTTCTACTGATATGTTTAAAACTGTTTCATTTCTAGTTTATTACAGTTTCGTTCTTGATGACAATTTTTTACTTCTGTCAGTACTTTATAAAATTCTTAGAGCCGAGTCCGTCCAATAACGAAATTTGTTTTTAGTTAATTCCATAAAAAAATATTTTTTTACGTGTTGAAAGTTTATTCCTTTAGGTTGGCAAGGCCTTAGATTACAAGATTACAGTTCCCACCTCGTTTAAAATCATTAAAATTATTCTAATGTGGCAATATAAATCCAACTGCTTTTTAAATACCATCTTATGAAAAGTTTTTTCTTTACAGTACTGAAAGTACTACTTATTTACGTGTGACTATTTCCTTCTTAGAATTGAGTGGCTTAATATTTTTTCTTCCCACGAATAAATGTGTGTAATTAACGCATCGGAAGCACTTAAGATTTTACCCCCGCTGTTTAAACATTCTGGTACTTGCTACTGTATCCACGTAGACAGAGTCATAGAGTACGATAATGACTGTTTAAAAAGCCACACTGTTGTATCATCCACGAATACGTAGCAGTATAGTGCGCTTAAATTACTAAAATATTCGTATTAATACTACAGGCCCCCGTTTGTTACCTTGAGGGACGCCGTTTAATGAAGAGCAAAGTTGTTTTCACTTTACTAATTGTAAATGTACGTACGAATACGTAGTAGTCTAGCGAGAGGTTAAATTACTGTTCGGTCTCCGGATGATCAACATAATTATGATTAACTAATTAAAAGGTGTACCCGGGACGAATAGATATATTGAGATAACATGTTCCGGTTGATCTCGAACAACATAAAGTTTATTACTTGATGTAAACAAGTTAGTACATTTAATTAGTTCAACTTTAAGCTTGAAGTAGATTATCAAGTAGTGAAAATACGATTAAAAATTTACATGTTTTACTTTGACCATGGGAAATGTTGAAAACTTAATGGAGTGGTAATGGGATTTTAAACAACCACCCAGGTTTATCAGTACTGAATGTAAATGGACTTCAGAGAAGGTTTCGTGTTTAGTAAATATTTACATAAATGATGATTTCCATAAATTTTTTATCGATATTTGTAGTGAATCCTGGAAAATGGTAATCTTTACAGGGAAGATTTTTCTTGAGATTAGCTATTTTTTCTCAATTTGTGCAAACTTTTAATTTATTTAACAATAGGCGGACTTTAGATTAAAGTTCATTGTTTCAAACACAAAGAATAATGAAATTTGAAAGTTTTAAAGATAATAACAGGCATTTAAGTTAATTCAAAAACATCCAAAATAGAAAAGCGTTTATTGCAAATCATTTCCCCAGGAATTTAATATTTGGTCTAAGATTGAAGCTTATATATATATATATATATATATATAGCTACTACTGACGAATAAATAGCTTGTTATATTTTATGGTGATTTTACTTGTATGTTAAAATTTTACGGTTTTGTCGATCTTTTACGAGTTTTTGTGCAATGCATTTCTAAATAAACGGTGCTAAAGGCGTTTTAATATTTACAAATTTAAACGAATTCCACGCGAACGTGTTCATGATACTGACGACTTCGGAGGACAAGCTTTATGGCTCATTGAGCACCAGCAGGTGATTACAGCAAAAAGGTTTATTAACATAAATTGATCGATTATCGTCTCGAATAACGATCGTTGCTAGACATTGTCCTTTTATGATAAGTCGTACAGAAAGAGAATGGTTAGTATTTCAGTAGTTTATTAGCGCATCGTTAGTTTTATAAAAAAATACAACCAAATAATTTTTTATTTAAGTACATTTACGGTATTCTTCTACACTATAAACTACGTATGTATATCGTTCTTTTGTAGAAGAAATTCAGCTTATTTTTGAACTTATATTTGAACAGGTGGTAAAAGAGCAACATACGTAACGTACAGTAGCATATTCTGCCTAACAGGTTCTTTTTAACAGACTCTCCATATGCTCGTAATTAGTTTACCTAATGAAATATCTAAATTACCGGAGATACTTAGAAACAAAACGAAAAGTACCATAGTACCTAAGTCAGATAATAATAAATCATGTTGGGAATTTTAATGTTTATTTGAAAACGATTTTAATTTCTTTAACGACTTTAAGACGCTAACTGTCTCATCAAAGTCTGAAAATATAATTTACAGTGTTCTGGTTTTAAGCAAGAATATCGAATTTATTATGTGCGTGATAACAGGCAATGACCGGTAAACAAGGTGGTTAAAATCTGAGTATGTAAGGAATACAATGTTGAGAGTAATTTAGATTACATAATTCAAAGCCGTAGATATTTTTTCTTGTGCTGCAGGATCATATACTTATATGTATATCAAAAGCTAATTTGTTTGAAATTTTTTAGTGCTTCAGTGTTATACTTCAGCTGCTAATTTGTATTTTACTTTACATTCTTATTTACTGTGTGCAAGAAATTCTTTGGAATTCCAACATATCTACTCAATTTACTATTCTTACTTGAGCATGTACTCTACGCTTTCATAAATTTTCGTTAATCCTATAAATGCGTAGAGGTGCTGAAACGCCACCTACAGGAGAGGAGTTGGCGTAACCTTATGGGCATACCTAAGGTACCGTTTGTTATGGGAAATTTTCAACTAAGCGTATAACATCTCGGAATCGGGTAATTTAACGAATAGTTTATCTAGTTGTAGTTGGTTGTATACATTCGTGAGAGAGGTGATATTTTGAGTGCAACGACTTCATTAACGACTCCATTCCACCTGTAGGGGTCAGGTCGTTGAAAACGAATTACATACGAAAGTGACAGTAATTTCTGTGTTTTCCTTGTGCGAGAGATTATATGTCAACAACTGCAATTATTCCAGTACAAATTCACTTTTCTACATTTATTTTTGTTAGTTTTTATCAGATGCTAATTATGAACCTGAAAGGACGCTCGAAGGTGTCAAATGGCAATGTCCTTTACAAAATAGTACACCTTAGAGTAGAGTAAAGGAAAAGTCTCATTAATTTCAGGCTTTTCAGGTACACAATTAATTCACATGATTGAGTAGAATAGGACCTGATATGTTGTCTTGAGGAACACCGTTTAAAAATAATGATATCGTCATCATTTCTAATGCCGTTAAAGGATAAATGATTATCCGGCAAAATAAATAAAAATTAGGAGAACAATCAAACATGAATAATCCTTTTACGGTGCCTTGAGAAACGCCATTTCCTTCTTCAAGATTCTTACACAAAAAAAACTTTTTTCTCAGGAAAAAAAACAAAAAAAAAATTACAAAAATTGCAAAATGAGTCATTTTATTTTCTTTTGCCATAATCCATTGTGTAGGTAA
Organism: Agrilus mali; assembly: GCA_029378335.1. Taxonomy (NCBI): domain Eukaryota; kingdom Metazoa; phylum Arthropoda; class Insecta; order Coleoptera; family Buprestidae; genus Agrilus; species Agrilus mali. Next base: position 6,388,312 of record CM055663.1, on the reverse strand, counting down.
GTAGGTATAGATGTAGGTAATAGCCTTATTATTAGTGTGACAGATCATTCAATAGTTAGTACCAGTTCAGGATTATAATGTACTATAACCATCAAATATTATAGCGTATGTAGTAATTAGTATATGGTCACATATATTCAGTTCCATATCTCGTGATACAGTATTACGCAAACATTAAACCTTCATTAGCAACTAAGTAGATTTAATGGCATGGTTTATAGTAGAAATGATGGATATTTAGCATAAAACATAATTTGTGAATTGTGGAATATTAACAGAAAAAATATTGCTTAAAGCACCTAATTTAATAATTTATTGAAGCCTATCCTTTGTACCAGATATCAGTTATCTCATAACCAAGATACCGCCTTAATAGCTTAACAAAGATACAGATACGGTTTTGTAATTAGGATGTCGTATAAATTAATAAATAATAGATATGCTTTGCGAATGTGGAGCTAATAGGATGCAGAATGTAGTAATTGTTAATAATTCCTTTTAGCATTCTTTGATCGGCCTCATTGTGCTGTAAGTGTTTCAAGGTCATGTAATTTCCTGAAGAATTTCTACAAAAAGAAATATGTCCTACTCAAAGGAGAAATTACAAAAGTATGACCAAGATAGTTGCCATCTATTACTTAAAAAATACTTTTAGACACTTGTATATGTTACTCCCCTACTTATCAGCGATACCGCAGTTTGGATGAGCTTCGTATAAAAATATGCAACACTTTCTTGTCTCTGCGAATATAAACAAAGAGTTTCTTAAGTTTTTATTAAAAACAACAAAAGTTTTATGTAAACGTTTAAAGAAAGAGTTGTTAACGAAAAACAGTTAGTGCTACAATACGAACGTGCCCTTCGGCTCCGAAATAATAAATTCTTTCAAAGCTAACATCAAAAACAAAGGTATACTGACGGTTACATCAAAAGCGACTGTACCCTGGAGGTTTACTTTTGCTCCCGGTCGAGCACAGATGAACTAAGGGGTTGCAAGCGGGACGAGACGAAGGACGATTTTCCCTGCCGCTGTGAGTTAGTTTGTCGAGCTTGAGTTTCCTGTTTATAATCGCCGTTCTTGTTGTAACGTCTTCCTGTTGAGCCACTGTTGTAAGCTTGTACTTCTGTTTTGTTTGCTTTGTAATAAACTCGAGTAGTTTCGAAATTTCTGTCCGCGAGGGCGATTAAGCTCCTATCTACACGCGTCACAGTTGAAAGACGACAACGGTAGGTCACATTACGCTCTGCTATACCAGCAAAGTCACAATGTTTATTCTATGAATATATTAATAATCGACTCCACTAATATAAAATTTCCCTGTGGTCGAATAAACGTTTACCTAATGTGTATATATGTTATAAACCATTTTGGAGGATCAGTACCTCACAGTCTCAAAAATATTATCCGTACAATTCTTTAAGAGAATTAGACATTTTACTGGAATAACTTTGCAGTAATCCAATATTTAGAGTAAGCCAATTTTATTTCTACCCTTCTTTTCATTAATCCTGCTGATTATTTTCGGTGTTATCGCTTGGACGCCCATTTCTATATCCACTACACAGTCGCAGAGAATTTCGCCTGCTCCAGGGTTGATAACACGTGAAGAAAGAGCCAACAGTAAATTGTTCTTTCATTTCCTCTTAATCACACCATTACATCCTAATCTGCTGATATTACAAATCATCCGTCTTCTGCTCCTACCTAATGAGGAACTGCTTCTATTCTACTTTGTGCTGCCTTATAAAGGACTGCGCGATTATTAAAGAAAACGAACAGTGAACAATAAATAATGAAGAGAACTCATCATCGTACAATAAATTAAAAGAGTTTTAATTGAGTTATTTAACAGAAAAGAAGATTATTATATAGAATTCTTTTTCCTTTATTGCAGTAGGTATTTATCGATAAATTGGTATTAGTCGGTTATAAAGAACTTTAATTAGATGCAGCACGATGTAATTATAACGAGAAAATATGTATTTGGTGTAAATAGTTTGCTAGTTAAACTCACTCATTTTCAGACGATAGAGAAACATTTTTGTGAAAGTTGATAATGCAGCTGACGAGATAAAATACATAAACAATATTAGAATTTGGAACTGTTTTTTAAAAAATATTCCGAGAATTTTAAAAACGTAAAACGGAAAGTGTTATTTTGTTTATTCCAGTTATTATTTTTCCTAAAAAAGTTACTCGGTGGTGAAATAATTATTTCGAATTTTCCAGTATACATTTTTTAAGACTTGGTTTAGTGTTTGTTCGCTAATCTGCTCATTCTGTGAGTTTTTCTTTGTCATTTTGCAGTCAAAAAATTAGGAATTTTATTTACTTATTTTCCCGAATAGGACAATGAGCATTTCTTTTTCATCCCTGACCTCTATGAGTGACTCGTGTTTATATATTATGATTATAGACACTTTAGGTTAAACTTTAACCGATCACTGGGAGATTTTATTATATGCTAAAAATCCCAAACTTCTTGTAAAAGTGATTATCCCAAGAGAACATCCTTATTTGTACGATTTCTAAAAGGGATAAGGTTTAGCAAAATCTAATTAAAAGGGAAATAACTCATTTTAATCAAACAAGAATTGTTACAATTTTCGTTTCCTTTCAAATCGCACTATAGAGAAGGAAGATTCCAAAATTAATTGAAAACGTAATTAATGGACACCTCCATGGCATTTGACATGGTCTGTTAAATGTTTTCTTCACCTGTATATCTCTTAAATTATTATAAATACAATTTAATGATTTATACCTACAAATGCAAGACATTAAGACGTTATGAATGTGAATGTTTTCCTATAACAAGAAGCAAAGTTTCCAGTGATAATGTTCAGTAAAGGAGTAACATCCACTTTCCACCATATGTTTTATGGCGTGCACTAAACAAGAAGCAATAATATTTTCACAATCCGTTAAAGAAAAACAATAAAATAAACGTTTCGTTCACTTCCATAAACAATCGTTTGATTTTATTCGCGGATCGGATATTTATTATTATGTCGTGTCGACGCATCCAAAGACCGATTATTAAAAAGTAGGTTTTCGGAAATCGACATATGTCGTTTGAAAGTCAAATGCTGATGACATGAAAAGGCGATAAAACCGTAAAATGTGTAATGACCCTGATATGTATTCTTAAAGCGGTTCGAATCGGATTTAACCCACAAACACAATAACTCTGCCGTTTGTTTCGTATAAAACAATCGAATTATGTTCGTACAAAGTTTTCTACAGAATAATTATCAATTTCGCGTTGCACATATAGAAATTGCATCGTCGTCGGTTAGTCGTGTAGTAGCTAATCATTATGCAGGCATTTCCTTGTTACCGATTAAACGAAGTCGGTACTGTTAACCCGAAGGACGAATGACCGTTACACGTACATGTCCATGAATTGAATTGCAAAGAATGAATCGGCGGAAGCTGGAAACGGCACATAGGTAATGTCTCCGCCCCCTAATCTGTACGAGCACATAGTAATAATAATGATAATAACAACATAACGCGAACCAGAAGCATTTTGGATAATACTTAGCCATCGGCATTGTTGTGGTGACTTCAATTATCTAATGTATTTGTACGATTGTGTCGACTTATAAGTACGTACCTACGAATGTACCCACCTAACAATTAATTAATTAATTTATTTATTATTTGTTACGATTCTTGGGATCTTCTTATTGTTCTTTTTTGGATTGACCTTTGTTGGAAAATGATTCTCGGGATTTCTCTCGATCTAACAATGAAGAAAGAATCTCTTGATCGATTAAAACTATCGACATTAACGTAGATAGAATTATTTCAAAAACTCATGAGCAACCACAAGCGTAAGGTTCATGAGAGTTTGAAATATATCTATCACATGATTTTTTATTAGTGGGTTCAAAGTTTAAAGCGATCTCCTATTCTTTTACTTTTGTACTGAACTCACCATTCGATGAATATTTCGTTGATCAATCAATTGATGAGCTATTTAATTCTCTTTCTCTACTCTACTAAGGGGAGTAGGAGGTTTTTGCTTTGGTTATTTTTAATGACAACAGAGTCTCGGGGGGTGGGGGGTTTAAATAATTATTACGTTACAGTGTCAATTTTTCGACGTAGATACCTCTTACTTACTTACATCAATTTAAATAATTTTTTAACATATTGAATGACACTTCTCACTTTAAAAAATAAATAAAATTGACTTGTAAATTGTTTGTTTCACTGTAATAAACTTACATTTATAACAATCATATTCTGTTTATGAACCACCATTATATTAATTCTGACGTAAGCTTATGAGCGTTAAGGGGAGGAGTAGGAGATATGCTTACTTTTGCTGACGAGGGAGAGGAGACCTACCTAATACTTGAATGACCCCTAAAGAGAAGCAAGCAATCATTGAGAATCGCAGGCCATTTTTTAAATTTTAGAATTGTTTTTATTTTCCTTTCTTTTCATCATAAAGTAAATCTCACATGGAGGAGATTGAAGGATCTTGACACTTTTTACCAAATCTTATTAACTAGATAATTTGTTACAATATTGAAAAATTATTCAAAACCAGAAGTTGTTTAAGTTCCTGATGCCTTTAGAATTCTAGAACGATAACAGTTTCTAGAAATTATAAAGTCAAAGGTTTTAGGGGATTAACCTTGACAATGTTTCTATGATCGCTGTCCAGAAGAAATATTTTTTACTAAATAATTTAGTTGTCAATTTGCTTTTTCTTGTTCTGATAGTCCTCTAAGTTACTATTATGCTTCGATTTTTTGTAGTAATGTTGTGAATAGTTATTAGTGTATAACTGTTATTGTTTTTTGCATATCCCGAAATGGTGGTGAATACATTTATCACTTCTTCAGCGTGCGATGCTGGCACTGGGAAGGTCGTGGTGTGGACCGTAACCTTTGCCTTATCCGTACTAAATCGCCCACAATCCGACAAAAAGAAATAAAAGCGAAGAGAAGACCCGTTGCCATTGTTTATCATTTCTTCGTCCTCGATATGATGGTGTTTGTTGTTTGCGCTTATTAAAATTCACCGCGGCGGCTCGGCTGACCCCTCATCCTGATATCACCGATCTGAGGCTCGAGATAACTAATAGTTGTCAGGATTTGCCGTATTATTGAATGCGTTATTTATGATGTTTTGCTCTTAGGTAAAGGCACAAAAGCCACGTAAAATTGCAATTGAATCGAACTATGTACGTATTGTAGGCATGTACAGCGAATTTTTGTTGTTTTAATAAACAGGCAACGTTGTGGGAAAACGAGGCTTTTAGAAATTCAACGCGAGGGAGGCAGAATGATTTCTAAAACATACAATTTGGAAATGACCTCTTTTGTGTAAAGTAGGTGTACCTACCTATTAAAAATCAGCGGCAATTTAAATTTCTTTGTATCAAACAGAATTTTAGTAACTATGTGGTTGCTATATGCATATTTCTCTAATTATGCGATCCGATGAGCTTATATCGCAATCTAGAAATCGTTTCAATTTTTCATTGCCTGGAAATAATAATGACAGAAGCTCCTACGTGATGGGCGTGTCACTGTCAGTATTATAAAGATAACAATTATAATAATGAAACGGTCTGCTGGAACGGAACGGTACTGACGATTATTTTTCCCCCGTAATCTATATTTGTGTGTATTTTGCATCGGTGTCACTTCTTGTTTATATCACGCCGGAAGAGACCCAGGCCAGTCATAATTCATACAGATATTATAATGGAGCAATTCGCGATCCACTTTACAACCGATTCTTTTCCTGATTGCTACGTGAACGCCTGTTTGTACTGCCCACAATAAGCGATCAGTGAGTTTAGTTTACGGATAGATATTCACGCTGGGGCAGCGGCGGGTGGTAAAAGGGGGGCACAGGGACATTTCGATCTTTTAGAACAATGACTGGAGGGAGATTAAATTGTTATTTTCACTTATTATCTCACATCAAGCTTCCTTTAAAAGTAAAGAACTGAAAGAAGTTATCGAAATAAGTTTATGGATTTTTCAGATAAATAGAAATGAGAATTCTTAAGAAGACCCAAGCTCATGTTTGACCAACACTGAAAATGTTAATAAATTTAATCCTCCTTGATCACCATAGATCTTTAAGTTTAGAAAATTTGAAATTTTTATTACAATCCTTCCTGGAGCAGTGAAGGTTCTTTGCTCACAAGACGAGGACATTCGTGTCACGAACTTTATAAATTTGCAACACCCTCGATTAGGAAATTGAGGTGCGGTAACGTTTTGAGAAAATTATTATGGAAGTAGTCACATCTTGTTAATGGTCTTGGTCACGAGCCACCACTGCTCTAACTACTGTATTATACATAGTGTACGAGTATTTGTGTGTGTACCTACATACAGATATAATAACTGTTTTGTAGTGTCCATGCTCGATGGGCGGAATTATTATTTAAATTAGATTGCAACGTGTTGGAGTGCATCTTGACGCATTAACTAACAGCATATCGATAAGGTCGCTGCTGGCGTTAATATGTTACAAAGTTATACTACGTTACTGTTACGGTCTTCCTATGGTAAATAGAACGATCGAACAATGGCGAGGTGGCCGTGTTCCCGAGGGAAACACCGAAAGGCATGATCTTGAATTCCATGGAATGTTGCAGCAAACTATTCCTTTTCGTCAGTAGACAATAAATTCCATTTCATTACGTGAACAGTCTCAACTCTGATACTAATATAGATAATTGCAAGCGACAAGGCCACCCAGTGGGTCTATTTTAGATTATAATTTAAATAAATTAACAATAAAATCTTTATTTACTGATTTACATGACTCCTCAGTAAATTTGAAAACTGAACACACCAAGAACCTCATCAGCAAAACCTGATGAAGAACTCACTTCACTCAGTAAATGATTCCAAATTTCTTCTTTGAGACGAGTCACCTGAGTTCATTCTAGAAATGAATAAAGGAGGTCTCCCTGAGGGTTTCAATGGGACTTTTCCGGTTTCATGGCTAATTTTACCCCCAGTGGCTGTTAAAGTTGACGAATTTGATTCGATTCTCAACTGATTTTGATAATTGAAAGTTCGATTTGATAGTGCGGTTTCTGAGTTTTATTTGACCTTTTGCTATAAGGTGTTATTTGTGGTCGCTTCTTGCGTTGCGTTGATTCACCCTTTTAAAACGAGAAAAATAAGACTTTAATTGCGCACAGGAATAGTAATTATATGGCAGTGCAAAAGTACAAAAAAAGAAGCTTAGAAGGACGTTGGATGTGTTTCGCGACGGCATTTACAGATCGGTTTTAATTTCTTCGAAGGCGTTTAAATAATCGGCGCCTGATTTTATTTTGTATTAAAGATGTAACGAAACACGGCTACGACTGACTTGATCTGAAAGCGCGAAATCGTACTAGCCAGAACCATTCTGATTAACTGTTCCCAGTGGGAGTTATATTGGTGTAGGTACGTGTTTGTTTTACGCGGCCTTTATTCTCGTGTAGATCCGCATCAGAAAATTGGCTTCTATTTCTATTTTAATATAATCATCATTTCGTCAGGTGATAAAGTGGCCAGGCTTAATGCGTTTCGCATAATTTATTTTCGTGGCCGGCACGAGGCCAATAATTATAAACACGGTAGGTTTGGAACTGATAAAGGAAAAAATTAATGTGGTCATCATAAAATAGGTCAAAAAATAACCGAGATTTATCATGGTTTAGTATTTGCGTGACATTCAAAATATTCCATAATAGATTTTTACTGACGATGAAATAATTTCTTTCTAACAAGGAAAATAACTAGTCTGAGGGATAAATAAATTGCAGAGGGGCGCTTTTCTTTTCCATGGGTAATTCTTTTCCCAGAGGGTACCTATCAAAGTTGATCAATTAAGTTTTAACTAGTGTGACTAATTATCATCAGCTGATTATTGAATATGGCTAAAAAATTAACAAATCTTTCTAATGGCACTTGAAATATAATAAAAGAATGTGATATTAAATAAAGTTTCTATTGGTTAACTGTGATACCCCCTAACATTGAAACTGCCCATGAAATGGTGAAGCACCCCATTGAAACACTCTCCCGATTTATGTTTGAAAAAATTCCAAATGGACTTAATAATATTAAGACTTATTGCGGTGCACTTATTGTGACGCATGATAAAACCAATATTAACAACACCGAAACAAACGTTGATTTCGAATCAATAAACTGGTGAAGCATCCGATCGTGTTTTTGTTAATATTGATTCTTGTATCATCCTTATTTGGACTGGTGGCTTGAGGTATTAGATTTCCATTTTCTAATTTCGGCTTGACTTTAAGGGGATGATTTTCTACCAAGCAGATTTCCTAGACTATCCATATTTAAATTAATTTCGTTATATTAAGCGGCACTTTAAAAATTATCTGTTTTTTTTCTTGCCATCAATAGAATATGTGGTATATACTTAATAAAATCTCATAAAGCTTTATTTAACGTGTTGATTTAATTATTCTGTACTCTGCAGTGATTATGAAGATATTTTTAATGCACGACTTGTAATAATAAATAATAATATAGGAAGTTACGCCTGCTTAGGTAGGTGCTTATTAAGTTAACTGAAGATGTTTCTTCTGTATCGCATCGCATCGCATCGCACCGGTTAGAATTAATAAGCCCATGATATATTTCCGTTCTCAACATTAATTCTTTATTATGGATGGATACTGACACATGCGATCACATTCTTTAAATTACGCAGATGCAAAAGGTTCGACACTCACGGTATTTTAATATTCAAAACACTTTTACGTTTTTATTCGTATATTTTTTTTATTATGGAACGCCGCCAAATCTGATAAAGGAAATTATTCATTAATTAATTGTAAGAATGTGTAGATTTTACAAAAAAAATTCTACTAATTTAATTAAATATTGTTCATAAAAAATTTTTATTAGTTATTTTGATAGTCTTCTGCTACTACCAGATTTGGATTATAATCCTCGTCAGAGCCAACAGAATGAATATCCTTTATATGGACTTTGTGGGCAAACATAAAATTAGCAGTCTCTTTCTAGCACATATTGCATGGTGATAAAGGTAATCACGGGATATTGAAATCGATAATTAAAGATCTATAGAAATTAATAATTGGAGAAAATTTGTGTCTTTCGTGTGTCATGTTCTTTTGTCCCATGATGATCTGTTCTTCGAACCCGCGTGTCATTATAAATCATGGATAGGCGCGCGTTCGTCGATCATTCAAGTTCACGAAGAAAGTAATTACGTAATGAAGGCTTACGGAGCCGTGAAATTGATTTAATGAAATTGCACCAGGGCGATGACGACGAACCACGATGATGATGATGATGATGATCGAGGCTTGCAACTTTGTCGCTTTACATCCTCTCTTTGCGCTTGACCGTCATCGTCAATCGAATTGTGATTCATAAAAAAATAGAAAAACTTTTTAGCAAGAGCTAAAATCTTAAAAACCGACCGCACCGACGATACTCAATGTTGGAAACTTTGTTTTGCAAAACTTTTTATCGTAGGTATATTGCTGGTTATAACAGGTGTAGCTTCGTTTGTGTATGACCAAGGAAAACTATAAACTGTTAAAATTTAATGCACTTATTTAAGCTGATCGAATTTTAAAGACTGGATTAAATGAATATTTCAAATCAAGAAAAATAGTAAGACATTTTGCTGGTCGTTGCACTTCAATAAAAAATTATTGATTAAATAGAAATAATGTAAAATAATTAAGTATGGTATATAAAAACAATACGAATAGAAAATATGACCGACTAGAAATATTAGGAAAGTTAAAGGTAATGTAGCAAACGATGAGGTTGAATTTAAGATCTCTTCACTCATTAAATTTGTAGCATCGATTAATATTATAAATTCTAAGGTTTCACAGTTCTTTGAAATAATTCTATTTTATTCAACATCAAAAGATTCTTGTTATAGTTTTTTGGTTTTGAGTTTAGTTGGAGCAACTTTAACTTAACTTCTAAAGATAATCTAAAAACCTACGGCTTTCTTCTTTCATTTTTTTTACTCAATTGTATTAAAAAAAATTAATATTGTTTCATATTCTTCCTGGTGAAACAGTTTTTGAATTAAAACCCTAAAATCGCGTACAATTTTTAACTAAAAAACAATTTTTTTATTTTCTTATCAATTTAAATTTAGTTTTGTTTATTTTCTTTGTAAAAAATCAGGCACGTTCCAAAAGCACCTACACCATATTTACATACCTGCAAATAAATTATCGAAAACATTTTCAGTTAGGTATTTTCATGTTTAATCGCTATGAAAACAGGGGACAAAATTATAATTAATTTGAGAATTGTAAGCCAACAATATCTCTTTTACTTGAGTTAAAAGAATATAGATATTAATAGAAATTTATCGAATTATCCTGGAGATCCTTATTAGTGTATAAAAAAATTTAAAAAGTGTCTTATGCTTAGGAATTATAATTTATTTATTTTAAGTGCATACTTGGGTTATTTAATACTTTCTACTTTGCAAGAGCCATGTGGGTATCATTTAGTTTTTAATTTATTTCAGTAACAAGTATTTCCTTAAACAAACATGCTTGTTAAAATATGCTGAATTATTGCACAATATCAGGTTACATCCTTGACAATTCCGTAAGTAACTGAATCTTCGCTTTAATATTACTGATTATTATGCATTTCGTAGGTGTAATAAGTGCTTTATGTAACGGTTTACGACTGTTGATTTTATGCTCAACGTATTTACACGCCTGTCATATAGGCTGTTTTATTATTATATTCTTGATAAGTTTATTTTAGGACCACTTAAATCTGTTTCCATATAGATCAGTATCGTAAGGACACTTTTAACGAGTCGTTATCCTGTCAGAAATAAATTTGCAACAAAAATTGGAATATAAAATAATTAAGTACCTGTCTGAATTTAAATTTTCAAAAACATTATAAGAGGGTTCAACAATGATGGTAGCGCATTGTCCTGAGTAGAAATTTTGATTATTGTTAATAGTTTTTGTTTTATTTTTGTAAAATTTTGCATTATCCCCAGGAGTTAATTTAAAAACATTAAGGATTCTAAATTACTTAATAATTTAATTTTAATTTGTGACAAATAATTTTTGGCAATAAGAAATATGATAACAACCACAATAGAACAAATTTAAACAACTCATATAATTTATAATTTTTTGAACTCTACATTTAGTAACAGTTACAAAATACCAACATTTCTTATATTACTCCTTGATAATGGTTTTTTAGTAGAAACAATTGTAAGATAACTGTAATATACCTCTTTTCATTGTTATATACAGATAATATGAAAAAATTTGTTTTTTTTTATTTTTAGTTCATTCTATAACAGAATAATTGCTTTTGTTAAATATAAAAATTTGTTCAATAACTTTCAAAAATTGGACACAAGTATTAAATTAGAAAAAAATTTACTTTACAAAAGGAATATGTTTATAAATAGTTTAATTTATAATTTTTCATTATTATAAATTTTTTTATTTTCATTTACTGTCCAAGTCATTTCAGATAATACTATGTAAAAAAATATTAGCTAACAGTGTGATTAGTATTTTGATATTTAACACGATTTTTTTTTCGCCACTGACCCGTATAAATTTCATGAATTTCCACCGGAATCGGATTTTCGCGCACGCAGTTCCTACATTTCACACACAAATCCGGACGTTTCCGTGTGGCGCCGGAACTGCGCCAGGCGCACTCCGGTTGTTCATCCGTCAGGCTCAGTGACTTACCTTGAAGAGTTGCTGAAGGTCCTTCCTTGGTCGTACGGTCGATCGATCGACTGGGCTTTCTCTTCACGGTGTCGAGGACGAATCCACTGAGCGTAAGGTGCGTATCTTTTAGTTAGTCCTTGCTCACTGCGAACTACCGACAGACTTCAACTTCGGATCGATACAATATAGATAGATCTCTACGGTATCAAACTAAATATTATCTAAGTATCTAAGAAGGCGGTGGCGAGCGGTCACGTCCTTGGCCTTCGGTCTGTTCACGGTCACTACCACGACAGAAATGCTCTTCAGCGAACAGTCCTTCTACTTTTCCTATCTTCGGCTCTGCAAGAAGCTCTGGTGGGGGCCATATAGCCGACGCCGCCGCCGCAGTGGCAGGTGGAAGCTCAAGAGGTCCAAGAAGTCGAGGACCATTATTGGACGGTGACGGTGGCTCGCGAATGAACCCCGTTGTTCTTCTTCCACGACCATACCAAATAACAGTCTTATTGCGAACTCGCCAATTTACCTTTTTGCTGTTGTATCTGGTTTTAATTTATTGACCAATTGATGGCTATGCCTCATGTTAGGTTCTTATCAGTAAGGAGGTTATCACTTGAAGTACCCGAAGTCAGTGTCTTTATTCATTGTTGAAGTTTCCAGTATTAAATTTCAATTAATTTCGTAAAACTTTAAACTTTTATTTTTTTTTTATTTAATTACGTTTTTAATCTAAAATAATTACTTTTGAGATACTAGAACAAATTTATAAAACGGATAGCAAAATGTTTTCTTTTATGGGCATGAATAGTTACGGCTAACGATCTTTTGTGCTTACATATTTTCTTATTAAATATATTTCTTACAGTGCTAAATATTCTTCCTTTTGATCTACCTAAAACAGATGTTCACCACATATCACCTTTAGGTAGGTATGTTTCTAAACCATCGACCAATTTTATTTAAACCCCTTAAAGCTTTTTCAATAGGAGGTTTGTTTTCTGACCCAACATTGAATCTTTGAATCTTGATGCACTCTAGTTCATTGGTACATAAATTATATCATAAAACAACAAAAGTTTGTTATTTAATTTTTAATTCAATGCGTAACAATTAGTTAATTAGATAATAAAATGTAAGTAACAAAAATCAAGAGAACATTTAAAGGCACTTTGTGTGTTTTTTGTCATTTCATGAGTACCTTTGTTTCGGCCATTATATTAAAATGCAACAGATTTTTTAATTAAAAATTGAGTCTTTATTAATATGGCAACGCATTAATAATCATTAATTGTCACTTCATAAGTCTTGTGCCACACGTTTTTCTCACCAGACAATTTTTTATGTTATCAATATTTAAATTGCCTAAGGTGTAAAAATAACAACACAACACGCCTTGGTAATTATTACCACGTTTATTACTACTTATAATTATTGGTTTGTAATCAGGTTGTGTGATCGGTCGTTAAATGCTATCGCGTCGTGTGGAGTTACGTATTTCTTGGTCGTTTTATGTTTATTTCCGAGATAATGACCGAATTATGTTGGATTTTTCACTTTAATTAATTAATTAATTACAACTGACACAAGGACTTAACTGTTGAAACATCACGTACTTACTGGTAATATCTACAACTGTCTTCTTAAAGATTACAGGACATTTTTTGAATTAGTTAGTAATTCAATCTATCAGACAGTTAAAAATAAGAAAACACGCACAAATTTTACTACAGGTTACCTTTTATCCTTTTACTAATTCTGTGCCGTTATTTTAAAAGCTAAAGTGAACATTTGTATTACAACAATTAAATTAATTAGAATGTTTTTATTTGTTAAAACAGTTTTTTATTTATATATATTGTAACAACAGTAAATACATTTTATTTGGTTTACATACATTACTATTTTCATTGTTACATAAGTTTCGGTATGAACGATCTCTGAAGACAAGACGGAAATTTACAGGAAACTCACAGAGTTGTTCTGTTAAATCATAAACAGAATAAGATCATAATATTAAAGTCAAAGATGGTCATTACAGTTTTATTTATCTGAGCCTCCACTTTACATGAAACAGACTATAGATATTTGTGGCGGTTACTTTTAACAAGTGTTCTGAATTAATAATTAGCCGGTTATTGTTATTAATATTATGCGCTCATTAGCAACGAAGTCGTGGCGATTTATTGGAGAAGTATGGCCACGGGTTGTCATTATAAATTAATGATGAATGCAGTCAGTAGTGTTGCGGGCGACTTTATGCTTCAGTTGGTGATTGAGGTCCTGACGTCATCGTTACCGGTGTTGGTTTAATGGTACACGGTAAATTTCGACGTCGATATTGCTTAAAAAGTTTACCAACAATAACAAAATTCGTGTTTAATCTAAAATCTGCTACTGTTATAAAACAAAACGAGTCTCGTAATATGAACAAGTTCCGAAACATGCATTAATTTATATGCTCTATTACCTCAATTTTTTGTCTAGTGTAGAGTCGGAAGCAACCTGAAGTACAATAAATGACTGGTTAGGTTGCAATCAGGTACTGAGGCTGAACGGCACAGTGTGAAAAAAGCTTTATTTCTAAACCTAGAATCTACCGTATAATGATTTCTGAGTTTGACTTCTCCATATTTTTAATAAGGTCAGTTTAGTAAGGCGACATTTGATATCTGCACATTACTTTCAATATAAAGGTTGTAAACGGGAATATAAAGTTTGTGAGACTACTTTTTACAAGTAATTTCATTAAATTAGCACCTTTTCATCAATATGCACCTGTAACAGTTGTTACGTAACATTTTATCAAACTATTATGCGATCGCTTTGGTGAAATTTTCAAATTAGCCGGCGGTCTCACAAACTTCTCAAGTTACACATCATAAAATTAATAAGAGAGTCTTATTATTACCAAGTTTAATTTGTCACATGTCAAGTTCCGAACCGGACGAGAACCGGAAGCTTGTGGTCTCAACTTTATACGACGTGAAATCTGTTGGTCTAAATAACTTGCCTGGTTGCAGTCAGGCACTGAGTCTGATTGGAACAATGTAACAAAGCTTCAAAAGTCCTAAATCCAGTATAAGCTTACTGTAATTATTTCTCTTTGTTTTTAATAAGGTCAGTTTAGGAAGGCGACGTTTGTCGTATGCTTTCGATATCTGCACATTACTTGAAATATAATGGTTGTAAACGGGAATGTAAAGTTTGTGAGACTAATTTTCGTAAGTAATTTCATTAAATTAGCACCTTACCATCAAAATGCACCTGTAACAGTTATTACGTAACATTTTATCAAATTATTATGCGATCGCTTTGATGAAAATTTCAAATTAGCCGGCGGTCTTAGAAGTTCCTCAAGATACACATCATGAAGTACTGTTACAGTCAAAGTTTAACCATATGGACTGGCTTCTGGTAAAACATTATGTTTGCGTTAATGTTCTTTAGTTGGCAAAAACAAAGTAAGTAAATAGATGAAGGTATGTGTATGTATTTAACAGAGCATCATCTGTTAAGTAAGTTCGTAACGTATCTTAAAACTGGTTGATGCGATGTCCAGTAATACTAACGATTATTTGAACGAACTGTGAATGGTCAGGCCTACCTACTGTATATTTTAACAGTTAGGTTGATGTAAAATTGATGAATTCCTTTTTGTTTCTCTCATTAGGAATATTCGTGGGCACAAATTTGTCATTATTTAGCTTAAAAATAACCAATTTATCAATTTTATGGGAACTTACTAATATTAAATTATACAAGCCTTTCTAACATTAACACACTTAGATAAAGATTAAATAGTTCTGACCAGGAGTGTACGTATAGGGGGCCATAATTTAACTAGATAGCTGTCTCCAAATACGTATTTAAATTTAGTGTTCTAATTGTGTCCTTTTCATGGTCAGCAGAACATTTTTTTTTAATAGCTAATAGGCCACAAAAAAATGGTTTAATTACAGTTATGGAGTTCATTTATTTATTACTTTTTTCAGTTGGTAGGAATTGGAATTTTTGCGAGGCGGATAATTATTTTAGATCAAATTTCCCATCCGTTTTTTGCTGAGCTCTGAAGAGTTATTTAAGCTGTCAAAAATGCTAATTACTTATGACTTCATGTAGGTACCACCTATGAGAATACTTACCTGCTTGCAACTACTTTTTTATAAGCCCATACGTATAAAAAACATCAAACATTTCTTCAGCGGTTTCCTTGCATATACAAATAAATACTTAGCTACGGTTACTGTTAGTTTTACAAGTACGCGATCGTATTTTGATAGCTCTGTAGTATTGTATGTATGTTTGTAATGTAGTTGAAGTGCTGATCTAATCGTCTCGAGTGGTGAACTTATAATATACAAAGGCCACATTGATGTCTCCGCGAATGTACCTACGTACATACACTTTGTGTCCATCTAACCATTTATACTTCCCGTCCAGTGTACAACATTCGGCCTATCTTCAGGAAGTCGGCGATTCACCTTCGATGCAACACTTCAAGACGTCTACAAGACTTCTAATTGTTCACTTTTTTGTTTTGTCTGTAAATGGGCTCCTAAATGCTACTTAAATCTGACGTTAATTACTCTGTAGTTCTGACTCCTACACCTGTAAGATTTTATATTTGATGCTGTAAATTTAAGTTATTGATTAAGTTCATGTTTTATCGTTTAGGTTGCCTAAAAAACATTGTAATCATGTGGAAATCTCGAAAATTTAAAGGGATCTTACCTTTTTTAAATAAAAATTCAACAATCAGAGGCATCTTATTGAACTAGTAATTAAGTAATTCTACTGAAATAGGGAATGATAATGAGTTAAATTTTTTAAAACTTTCGGTCTCAATTTGTCATATTTGCTTGTAGGATACTTTCCTTGAATAATTTCCTATTGTGGTTATGGACTTTCACTATGCTTCATCTAAACAACAAGAAAAGCAAAAAGAATGAATAACAAAAGATTAATATCGCATGGTTTGCTCTGATCGCCCAGAAGGCCGTCTACGCGCACATTCTGCACTTCGCAAACATATCTATGCAACGTAGTATCTTAGACGCTACTGTACAAGTGTGCTATAGTCTTTCTCCATAATTTATCTTACAGGTCCGCGGCAGGTACTTGTCACGAGATAAGTTTGTGGCTTACATGTAATTCCATATATATGCATGAAGTTATCGGCGGACAGCCAAAAGTTTTTATGGCGAGGATGATTTAGTTAACCTGATAACAGTAAAGAGCTTGCTTGACTACAAGATAATCCAACAAAAAAATCATATTTAATTTTCATAATTTCATAGACTTTGTGTTATTAGATTTACTTTCTATCCATAATTATATGGTTCCAGACGAAATGCTTTTATGGAATGAAATTAACGGCAGGATGTTGGAGATCCTTAAAGGAAAACATCCTGTATCCACGATATTCAAGAAAGTGTAGACAGTATTTCGCTTGATTTGTTCTACATTTACGGCGGATATGGAGTATAGTTTTTCGATCTCCAAATCCGATATTATCCTACAAAGACAAAATGCCTTAAAAATTATTTTGTGTTGAATCCTTGATTTTGAAAACGTTACTAAATAAATTATAAAATTTTCAGTTTGTGACCCAATAAAATAGGAAATTTAAATTTGTTGTTTGTTAATTTTAACCCAAAAACAGCCTCAGAAATACTTGATTTAAGTGGATTAATTTTGAAACGGTTCTCAAAAACAAGATTCTACGTACTCAAAACGCAAGAAGCAGGACATTTGTTGTCGTGGCGTTCATATAAAATGCACTTTTTTATTAAAATTTAGCGACAACAACATTAATTAAGGAAAGTAGTTCAAAAATGACAATTAAATTACAAAGGAGGTCTTGAAACAGCAGGAACATATGCGTTTGTGTCGGCCACTGCTGTGTAGCTGTTTTTTATATATTCGATTTTTATTTCGAGTGAAACAGTTGCAACAAATAAGGTAGAAAACTCATTTTTATTTTTCACCCGGTGCCGCAGCTCAGAGTTCAGAAAATTCCGAGCACAATAATTATAAGGTGCACAGTTAACTAGCTGGTAATTAACTCAATTAACATACGAATACGAATCTCAGAGGTACGTTTAGAAGCTGCGGATTTAAATATAATGGACAATGGAAACTTCACTCATCTAATTGCCGTTCTAACGTAACGCGGCGACTAATGTCGTAAAGTCGAGATTCTGTGAAAAAGTTTGAATTTTCAATGAGATCGTTGTTCTTCAGCAGATAACCAGAAGAATAATAACCCTTCTGGTATTGTCTAGCGTAATAGCGCTGTTATAAAATACATAACTGTGATTTTGGCCACGCTATCGCCAACATCTCCTTAAGGATAATTAAACCACTAGGAAATTATTAGAAACAGTGATTTTGCAAAATGATAATTGAATTACTATGATCGTTATATAACCAAAAATATTGTAGGTACATATGTATGAACATCGTTAATTTCGATTTGATTCTCCTATATAAGTGGTAAGTCTCCCTATAAATATTAATGAATAACTGAAAACTGCTTTTAGTGTCGTCAATAAATGGACATTTCAAGTAAAAACCGTTTGTAACTATATATTCCTTTTGAATATAAGTAAATTGGATTAATTTTCATTATAAATAGCTCTTTTGTTTGCCGGTAATTGTTAATTTTAATATCAAGGTTGGCCATATCTCATGCCAAACTACTATAACGCTTATATACCTATTAGATACATTATTCTTGTCGGCTGTGGCGTTATTAGAATAGACGTATATAATAACTGCCTTTCTGAGGCACTTAGCACTTCCGACTTTTTTATTTTCTCTTCCAACAACGCAATAATCATGGGATAGAAGTTTCAGGCGCAAGAAATAAGGTGAACTACTTGTACAGTGATATATTCTCGGCACCGTACAGGGACGCAACTTCCTGCATTTAATTTGCCACTTTTCTTTGCACATGTCGGACGCCGTTTTACAAACGAAATTATTCAGCACAACGTGCAGTTGTCGTTCCAGAATTCAGCTGTTTACATTTGTTTTTTTCTTTTGCTCTTCTTCGTTGCGGTCGACAGGATTGCATTCTTGACACCTCATGTAGGTACATTTTTGCTATCTTTAATTAGAGATTATTAATTAGGATGTAGCAAACTAATGGCTAAAAAAATAGGACACTTGAAATTCCAGAAGTAACAATTTATTGTGAGATCCACGAAAAGTAAAGTCATTTTCTTCTTTTTTTATTCAGCAATAAAAAATCAGTAGGTACTTCTTGCAATGCATCAAAAAGTCTATTAGGTATTCATTTTATATTAAAATTTTGTGTCACGTCTATTAGCTATGTGTTTTGTATTTTCCTCAGGAAATGCCAGTCGTTATTTCATTTCTACGCATAAATGATCAATTTTCTTCGGTAAAAGCTGTTTAATTTGAATTAGGTTGCGCATTTAATATAATTAATAATATTATATTTTGTCGAAGGAAATTTATTTCCACCCCGTCATTAGTAATCTAACTTATCCTGCTCAGAAAAAGGATTACTATTAAGTGGACTTGTTTATGGTTATCTCTTTATAATCAGCACGGGAGTTCAAATTCTTTAAAAATTGGTAGCATTTCTTAATAAGTTAGTAATTTAAACATAACTGTAATCATTTACTCGAATTTTAAATTCACTTTAAAGCGAAGAAACGTAAGACTAAAAGTTGACGTATTTTTACTTCTCAAATAACAACTTTAAGTTTTCTACTTAAATTTACTTTCTTGTATTTTTCGTCGTTGTGTTGTATCAAGTGTCCGTCTCGGAAGATGTTAAAAAAATTCATAAATTTTAAATATCATCTTTCATCATGTTTTTCATTTCGTAATTTTTTTCCTAAAGAAGTTGTAAATGTATATATTTTTGCATGAAACATTAAAGACCGTTTTATTAGGTTCAGTTTTCTCCCGAAATTTTTATATTAATTCGTGTACTGATCCAGAATTATGTGATCATTTTAAGGGCGGTCACTTGTTGACAAGTTTATTTCCGGAGCTGCTAAAGTTTTGTAAAGCACAACAAAATGATATTTTGGTAGCCAAAATAATGAAAAATCGAATATCGTTTTGTTCTCGTCATATTTATTTCAATTATCGATAATTTGAATGCACATAATATTAAAATAATATAAAAAAATCCTCTTCATAGGGTCAATAATAATTAGTTCACCTGAAGAAGCCACTGTGTGACAAACAATTATTGTATAGTTTTTACAACAAAATTTTGTTATTTGGTTAATAATTAATTTAATTAATATGTGGAGGTATAAGAAGTTAAAATTTTATCAATTTGCTTTAATTACTTTTAACTTTCTGTCTTTCAATTTTTATCAAACTTCAATCTTCACGTATGTAAAAGTAGCAATTCTCTTAGCAAATTCTTGATAAAACGTTCGATGGGGTCTTGACTTAGACCATAATAAGATAATTTTTTATCCTCAAATAATATTAATTAAACCAAAATTTATGTAAAGTTCTCCTTTCTGCTTTTTAAAATTTTTAACTTGATTTGTGACATTGTGAATGTTCGTTTCAATGATTTTCCAATGACGCCGGTGCATTTTATGTGATTCAAAAGAAATTTGAAATATTTTTTTAACTTGAAATTAACATTTTCTTCATATCATCCTATTCAAACAAAACTTCCATGGTAGATTATTTCAAAACAAAAAAGCTGTTCAATAAATCCTCTGTCCAAATTGTCATTGTCAATAACGTTATAGGCATTACGTTATATAGTAGAATAGTATACTCATCTTCACTTTTTGTTACTCCGTTTTTATCCCGGTAAAACATTTTGGTTTGGTGGTTTTGGCGGTTTCTTGTACTTCTATTTCTTCCAAATTCATTGGCTGAACACAAATATCGTGCCTTGTACCAAGTACCTAAGTACCTGTAATACAGACGATCAAACGGGTCGCAGATCCGTATGGAATGTCGCGTAAAAAGAACCATTCAAAATTGCAAGGTGTTGGTTGTGTCAGAAAATAGCAAACGCCTTACTTCTGTACTTGCGGAAATCGCACATTTACAGCTTGATGGTTACCGCTGGCTGGTGCAAAAATAAAAACCGTCTTGCCGATTTTGGAATAAAATAAAAGTCATACTTCTTATCAGCTTTAATCGATTATTTTTATCGGCCAAACTAGATCTTGCAGTAATTAAAAATAATCGCATTTACGATACATAATTAGACGTTTAGGTCTCGGTTAGATGCATTATGTTTTTGTTGCAATCCTAATTAAAACTGCGAACACGTTCTTTAATTTGTATTGATTACAGTTTTTCTGAATGATTAATAAATTGGAAGCAAATTTTCTGCTTTACAGTTATTTAGGGCATACGTTTAACATTGTTTTTGAAATAAAGACGTTCCAAGAAATTATCAGACGTTTGGAGAAAGGTTCATTTGGAATGTCCCGATTTTTGATGTGTTCTCAATATAAATTTATAATTGAAAAAGGTGGTTATGTGGGAAAACACGAGGGTGTAAGAAAACCTTTTAATACACGTGCAGCTTTTATTTTTTTGTTGAGAATGTTTGCGTCTATTAAACCTTTACAAACACTTACCTATATACTTACATATTATAGTTGTTGCGATTGTTGATTAATTTTAAATTCGTTCTAGTCATGCCCCCTTGCATTACCCTCAGGCTGGCCGTTTAAAACGTGCCGTTCATTCAGGAGGTCACCATGAACGATCTGCGTGTAGGTAAATGTGTCTTCTCAACTCAAACATTTGGTGAATGTGGTGCAAGGTTAGCTGTTGTCTGATTTTTTTTAATCGCGCTAGCGGATCGTTTGCTCCATTAGTAACATTAGTACCTTACATACCAACCGACGTAATTATAGCACGAAAATTTGCATGTAACCTGACCTGGGGCCAATTTTTAAAACGACGAGAGAACCGTTTTTAAGAACGTTTAGATAATAGCTGCCAAAAGTTCTAAACCTACTTATATACGTACATATAGGTACAATAAGTTTGAATTGCAATTTAATGATGTCTATAAAAATACTGTAATATTTATGTATATGGTTGCATTTTATATTATCAGGATGTTATCAGGATATATAACCAAATTAAGTAAGTAGACAGTTGTCTACCGTCGTTCCAAAAACATTGATCTTAAAAATATCTTACCACTGAAGAGATAAAAAGATACTCGTTTTTTTTTTACAGGGAGTAACTTTCAACAAATTAATAAATTAACAATATTTAGAAAAATGGGTGTCAAAATACCCATGGATTTAGAAATGAAAAGTCCTAGGAGTTTGTAAATTAATATTTTCAGGACGTACCACAGCCATTGCGCATGAGACATAAGTAATTACAACTCAATAAAGTTGGTAGTTGTCTGCTGTCGTTTTAATAACGTTCGTCCTGAAAATAAAGCACTACTAAAAAAAAAAAGAATTTAGATTCTCGAAAAATTTGGGTTACTTCTTAAAGGGTGTCATCTTCAAAAAATTCAAGAACCTAGATAGTATAAATAATTATTACTTCTTTCAAAACCTGTACTTGTGTAATTAAAACAAACTAATTCCTATTATCCTTTTTTATATCTTTAGGATGTTTTCAGGATTTACTGCAAATGTTGTACATCAGTAGCATGTGAGCTATAACCTAATTAAGTAAGTAGACAGTTGTCTACCGTCGTTCTAAAAAAATTGGTCCCAAAAATATGTTACCACTGAAGGGATAAAAAGATACTTGTTTTATTTAAGGGAGTAACTTTCAACAAATTAATAAATTAACAATATTTAGAAAAATGGGTGTCAAAATTCCCATGGTCTTAGAAATGAAAGGTTCTAGGGGTTTGTAAATTTATGTTTTCAGGACGTACCACAGCAATTGCGCATGAGTCACATACGTAAGTAAAACTCTATAAAGTTGGCAGTTGTCTACTATCGTTCTAATAACGTTCCTCCTGAAAATAGATCACTACTAGAATAGAAAGAATTTATGGACGAAAAATTTGGGGCGTCACCTCAAAAAAAAAAATAAAAGGACCTAGATGGTATAAATAATTATGACTTCTTTGATTGATTTCATTCTTATTGTTATATTTACCTACTCATTTCGAGACTGTTTTACAAGTGAGTAAATTGATCTCAGATTTTATCAACACAAAAAACATTTTTCGGATATGCCTGTCTTCAGGCATTACCTGCTTAAAGTAATATTAACCCAGTTTATAATTGGGTTAATAAACTCGATTCTTTCCTACCTCTAATTAGTAACTGGATCTGGACAAGGAAGCTTGTTGTGTCGGTGTAGATACCGATACGAAGGCGATGTGAAGAAATCTTAATGACACTTAAATGCACAATCGACTGAATTTATTTTTGTGCGAAAGGGCAGTCATTGTTCGGTCTGCATTGTCATTATGGCAATTTTTAATGTTGTTATCTGACCAAATCTGATAACTGTAATACTGTACTGGACTGGAACATATACTCATATGTATACATAAATATGTGTGATACTTTTGGGGACCCAGTCCCACGACTACAAAGCTTTGCAAAAAGAAGGACCAAACCGCATGCGAATTATTATAATTTTTCAACTCGAGTTGCACGTTCAACGAAAGAATGTAAGCATTAGGTAATTATTTATCAGAGCCGTAACGGGTTCTTTATAATATTAATAATAAAATGTGAAAGATTTAAGATTGGAGGCTAGCAATGGGAACTTTTATTGTAGGTATGAATGAGCTTCAGGTATTGTAGTACATACTGTACTTACTCGCATTTTTTTTAGTGGGTAAAGGCACTTGACACAAAAATTTGGCAGACACGAACAGAGACCACTTTCATCACGTTAAGTGAGAACGAAATAAAGAAACTGTAACACAGAATTAAATTTTGATCTACTTAAAATATCTTTCTTTTTAATTGACTATTATTTGTGTGTATTTTATTCTTTTATAATCCTTTGACAGTACTCTTTTCTCCATTCACTTTTGCACATTTAAAACTACTTATATACTGTATTAAACATTAAATGAAATAATATTTCCCAAAATCAAAACTTAAAGTATTACAAAATTAAGTTCTTGAGATTCTAACTGTTCGATAGTGAACCTTTTTGTGGACGGTTGGTACCAAAATTTTAAGTAAAATTTTATATATTTTTACGTGCAAGTATACGAACACATTAACCTAAATTCTACTAACATGTTTTATCAGATCAACTCGATCTTTACATGTCCATTAAGGCGATTAATTAAATTAATGTATTATAACATTCATTGTTTCCCTCTTCTGTCTATGGTTACGACGCAGATAGTGGGTAATTAATAATGAACTTTACCGTAATAATTAAAAGGAAGACTTTGTTGTTCCGTTGACGCCGCCGGTATATTTTGTATGTGTGTTTGTGTATGATGGTCGACATGCCGTAAAGGAGAAAAGAGTTTGATGGCGTAAAAAACAAAGACGTCTGGTGGTAGCTCGCGCGCTCGCGGTGCTCATGCAGAGCTACGCTAGTATCCTACTGATTATGAAGACAAATTCTTGGGCGTACAAGGCCTTTAATATGATAAATTCGACCATTAGTGCTTCTAATGCATGCAATTAAGCGGGACTATGCATATCAGGAAATTGCTCTTATTAACAACAACGAAACACTTGTAAGCTTGCGGTTTTGTTCGGAAAGATGCTTTACGGTCTGATATTTATGTACAACTATAAAACGTAATTCTCAATTGTATTATTTATGTTTTGATTAAACATGTACTCTGTATTTACACGCATTTGCAGTCTACGTTAATCAAGTTTAATTAGGCTCTAAATGCTAAATTTATAATGCGATATCGATAAAAGAACATAATATGCAATAAGTGCGCAATGTCACAGTAAGATTATTTATTGAACGCTAATGAGGTCTTTTGAGATGCCGAAACGTGGAGCTTAATGAATTATTTTAAAATGTGTGTTTCTTGTTAATTTAATAATTACATAGCAATAATTTTTCCGCTCAAGATCAATGAATGAACGAATGAATGAACGAATGAATATTCGTACCCTATATTTGAGTGAATGTTACGAAGAAACTTTAAGAAAAAGTCAAAAATACCTCACATGTCGTTCATTCAATCCTTCAAGTTAATAAATATCCTGAAAATTTTATTGCCTAAGTCGCCACTTTAAAAATGCACACTATAGTGTTCCTTAGGGTGAGTCTCCCTTTTGTATTCTTTGTATTTTTAATTATTTGCGTTGCCTCATTAGTTGACTTCAATCTTTTAATGCTGTATTTTAGATTATGTGTGGTTACTTTACTGGAAAGTGATAAATTTCATTATACCTTAACCGGTGAGTCCATTTCCCGTATTACTTGTGTAATAATAATAAATCGTAAAATTTGAATATGAACAAACGCCTGTGGCTATTACGATATTTGTCGATATATTGGTGACACAAATAACTGCAGATATTTTATATGACATGCTGCTATCGCGATCTGCTCTAAAAATAAGTCGTTCGGAAATAAATCTAACAAAATACCGTAGTTCTGGACGTATGAAATTATCATTCGCCGGGATTTCCGTTTGCTAATGCTCTTAGGGCACATAATACGTAATATCAGGTGATTCTTTACAAACAACTAACTGATGCTTGTCCTAAATTTATTTTCCGTTTGAACGCCACGAATAATTTTACTAATCTAGATTAATTTGATGGTATTTATTTAAGTGTTAATCCATCGCCATTTCGAATAGATGTTTACAAAAGTAGGTTTCCACTAAAAAAAGTAGCCCTCATTTTATCAAAATTTATTCATTCAACGATTGACTGTGTCATTCTCACTATAATGATTATGAGCGAGCAGTTCCTCAAACTTACATTCGTGTCCAAAGCTGGAGCGTAGATTGGAATGCTCTGCTCCTCCTCCTTTTGAAAATTAGGGAATTGAGCAGGTGGTTTTGGTTGCAGAGGGACGAATAAGAAGATCAACTGAATACAGAATTGAAGTGAAATACTATTACTCAGATCAGAATCCTTTTCATGATCTTGATTTTAAAGATTTTAAATTTCTAAATCATTTTAATCTATTTCCTTTCGACTCTCTTTTGGGGGTTGTGTTGTGTATAGTAATTTTTATCATTTATTTCAAATTTATGCCTTTATTTTCAATTTTAACGTGCACCTATATGGGTGGATGATAGTGCAAGTTATTGAGCTTGCTGATGGTATAATAAAATGTAAATAATTGTGATAAATGACGATCAGATTAATGAGTAGGTTATTTAAGAGACGCTTGAGACGATAATGACGGTAATATTCGCAAGAGACAGTTTACCACCTGCTGGTATATATGACAGTTTAGTTATGGACGATGCGTTGATAAGTGAGAACTCAATTACATTGCATTTCTTTCGATTTGAAAAAAATCCTTTGCATCCAGTACTCTACTTTTGTTTGTTTGTTCAGTCATCGTTAATGAACAGGCCCATAATGGCTTTAAACTCGTGCTGATTTTAACATAATGGACATTACGTACAAAGAGGTTTCAATACCATACATTAGTTATAACTATTATTATTTATAACACTGCTAATAACAATGACGTTCATCAATGCTGTCTGTTGTTGCACAATTAGGTTGTTGTATAATTTGTTTCTTAATTAATAATGAGTTTTTGTATTTGTTATTTTTAGGAAAATTATTTACCTATTATAAAAATTATCATTTTGAAGCTTAATAAATGACCAGTTTCGATAACAGAATAAAAACAGTTATTTAGAACGATTAAGAGGTCGTTGATGGTTATTGTAAAACATACAGATCTTATCTTTGTTCGATAATGTAAATGGTGGGTAATCAGAATTTACGACTTGCAACAACATTTCCTGCATATGATTGTAAAATGGAAGAGCGCTAGAATCACTAGGAATTAAGTGCCAAATTGCTATTTTTACGAAGTACAGCACAATTTTTACAGCTTCCCTCGTCTGGACAACCGGATGAACTAAATTACATTTCCGGCGACGAAATAACCGCACCGAGCTTTCTCACATCTTTACGATATATGTAAACCAGTTCATTTTTTCAGTTTTATACTTTAATTTATACAAGAAATACAATTAAAATTTTAAACACTACGATAGATGCAGGTCAAAATTTGAGGTAGTTTAAATTCCAAACTCTTGGACTTTTTGGATCGCAACTAATGATGTAAACTCAGTACATAATAAAAATTAAAATATGGGTTTTTCTAAAAACAAAAATAAAAGATGTGAGCACGCGCCCCTGTGGCCTTATTATTAGATTAGTCGCCACCGAGGCAATCACCTCCAGTATTATAGTCTTTTATGAGGTTGGGTTTTGTAGGTGCATTACAAAGGTATAATTTATAGAAATTTAAATTGAGCGTGTTCCTCTTCAGTTGTTAACGACGATGCTGCTACGAAACTAAGGAGAATTTTACTTATTACCCTACAGAATAAAATTTCCTCGGATGTACCACCATAATAATGCGGCTAAGTTGAAGATCTGGGTCACCGATAGACACGTTAAATAGTAATAATAGCGTTCACTAACTACGGGTCAAATTATCATTTACTCACAACATTAAGCCATTTTGAATGTGCACAGGTACGCTTAATATCGCTTTTAGCCATATAATAACCTAATCATTATATTACAGGCAATGTGTTTATAACAGTCAATTCGATATATCAGAATAGGTACAGGCACAGCCATGGATATTATTATTAAGTGTGTGTATGGAAATTTCTTTCATATTGTATATATGAAATGTTTTAAGGGTCATGTATCCTTTTAAACATTATTCCTGCTTGCAAATACAGTTGCACAAGTCTAGAATGGGCACTGATAGTTGCACGCTGTGCCTGCATACTGTCGGGAGACGTTTATGTTTTTTACATTGCGAGTTTTTCTCAGTTTTTCATTTAAAAGTGTTTGTTATGATAATCTGATTCAATAGCAGTGAATGTTCAGACGACTCGCCCATTTCTCTTTCAAATCCTTTGAATGTGTCACTTTTTTTTCTACCAGTTACTCAAACTGTAAAATTTTGAGAAACCACATCACCTTCGTCAAATAGAACCCATGGGTACTTGTGCATTAAATTTTCTACAGTAATAAATATTATTGGTCCTGCATGTGATCGGTTTTCACTGTTACAGTGTTCGATGTACAGCTTACGGATAAGAGACTATCCCAATAGACAGGTCGTTTGTAAGTGTAGGTGAATATCGGCAGAAGGTTAGCGTTTCTGGTACGGATAGAACTGGAACGCGACCATAATGTCGAAAGACGTTACTTTAATCTAATAGTGAACTTACAATACGCATAAATATCGGTTAGTGCGTTGTTACACCTCCAGATCAGCCCTTATTCCACTTACCATAATAATTTCTCGTTGATAACAAGAACACAGTTACGATAATGCCAATGCGAAATGGTCTGATACAAGGTGTATAATCACCACAAGTTAAAATGAAACTCTGAAATCAACAGGTGTCTATATCGTATCCCACTGTAGATAATAAAGAGTATAATTAGCTTTGGAAACCAGCGCCTTTTATAAGTATACTAATTGTGAAATATCAGAGAGAGAGAGACGTGTAGTCGTATAAATGAGGTAGAAGTTATTCTTCAGTTGTGTGTTTATTCAAATATCACAATGTGTACTGTCCAAGAAGTGAAGTTGCCCCAATCAGAGAACAACATTGACCCCCGAGAATAGAGCACTGGAACTCTAGGCGCGCTGCTACCTTTATACTGTGGAGTCTTTGGCTTCTGTGCGCGCGCACTTCCGTTTCCTCCTATAATCGTTAATTGTGTAGGTGTAAGGTCAAAATTTTTCTCCAAATGTCCCAAAAGAACCATAACATCGAAAATATTGAGTTAGACCTGCCAAACTACTTGTGCTTCTCTTTCGGTCCTTAAATAATTAAAATTAATATGCGGGAGATTAGATTCCCGGAGAAGTGGGGACGAAACCACGAGGTAGCTGAAGAATCTTACTCCAGGAGCCTTCAGGACCTCCAGAGACATTTAGCGGTAAACGGAGAGTACTTTGAAGGGAATAAAATTGGGTTACCCCAAAGTTCTTCTTTTTTTTATACTTTTACGACTTGAATTATGTTAAACATTGGACAGACTACTATTTGACCTGATAAAGTCATCAAGAAAGATGAAATCATTTAATAACTGATTTTAGAGCATCATTTGTATGTATGGTTCACTTCTTCAGTAAATAACTTGTCTCGTATAAAATTTATACACCGTTTATAATTATTATAATCAGTGTAATTAATTCACAATCCTAATGAGGTTTGTGCTGTGCAAGACGTATCATTTTCGTTTATAACGGTTGTATTTAAATTGATACTGTGCATTTTATTGTACGGTCGTATAAACATACAGCTTCGAATTTCTAAGTAAAACATCGTACGTACTTCTAGAAAATCGTACCTTTCGGAATAGTTACCTACTAGGAACATGTACATAAAAACCGTTTGTTTTTAAACGATCTAGATGCGAATTGTAATAAAACGGGCGTTTTAGTTAAATCTGTACTTGCTACAAAGTTATTTCACCGTAACCGGAGCATAATGACATGAATAAATAAATACTTATGCGTTTGCAACGTACTTGAGTCGTTTATAGTGACCCAGTGGAAGGCTCAATGAATTCTGGGGAACTGGGGAATTATATTTAATTTACTACATTTAAAGTAAGAAAAACAGCAGCACACAGTATTTACATTTAGCTCTTTTACCAATTGAAATATATTTTAAAAGATATATTGACCTCTGTTATAATATAGGTGAACTTTAGCCAATTAATATCTTTATTTAATTGCTTAGGACTAAATGGTTATGGTAAAAAAGATAACATGAACGAAATGTGAGTTGTCGTGGCCATATCGTTCTTTACCTTCACAGTTTAAGTCTCCATTATTTCACCTTCATCTAGTGTTTTTTTTTTTTGGGGCGATCTCTTCCTCCCCCTTGACCTCTATACCAACAGCAACCAATAATCAGCTCATAGATACAGTTATCATTAATTACAATATGAAGAGCTGTTTTTTGTAGTAGTTTTAATAATATCATTATGCTAGTATCAGAATACATGGTAAACTACAGTTACGTCAAAGTGCATCATCTGTTGAAATAGTCTGCTGGAATTTAAAAAAATAACCTTCTGTCAGAATAACTATTTCGAAAATTACATAAGTAGGTAATGTTCTTACAGAACAACAACTGCAAGACGACTAAATAAGAAAGATAGAGCTTCCAAAGAAGCACACGTACACCTTTATTTACATTATGGCGTTAACGTCGTTCACGCTCGTTAATCGTTCAAATTAATTTAAATAATAAAAGTTGATTATTAAGAAAGAAGTTTCTGCACGCGTTTCTTCTATTCATCGTTTAAAACGTTCGGGTTTTTTGTTTCGGCTTTGAAATGGGGATTAGAAGACCAGACATAAACGTAATTACCGTTTGATAGATGTAAGCACCATACTTAGTTAGTAACCGTATAAACTACTTACCTGTAGATATAGAAATGGACATTTACAATCAGTTTTTATTAAGTATTCTTTTTATTCAAGAACAACAAACGCTTCGTTTACTACTATGTAGAGATAGAAAACTTCTTAAAGTAACACATTACAGACGTGCCTTTAGAAATGGCCATTTGGTTCATTTCTTTCTGAAATTTCTGAAGAAGCATTTCTTTTGATGAATGTTCTATGATTGTGATTATTTATTTAGTGTTTGAGCAAGTAAGTTAGTAGAGCTTCTTCTCTATAACCAGGGAATATCTATCATCAACATAGTATGCAAAACGTCTGGTGTTTTTTTCTTGGAAGTGTTCCATTTCATTTGACTGTGCAATATGTCGTTATGTATTCATAACACAGATTCACTTTTATTGTGGACTTGCAAGCAGTACAAACAATAGCAAAAACTCTTTTATTGAATTATATTTAATGCCCGTATGATAGTGAGGTTCTATTGTTAATATTCTTTTTATGAATAAAGACTCCTGCCTTCAGTAGTAAGAAAACATTGTGAAATTTTCGACACGTTAAATTCTCGCCTTTATCGTAGTGGAAATATTCATTGCTCAATCAGCATAAAGTTGAAGAGAATTGTTCCAGGAACTTGTGACATACAAAAATGTATTTGGTACACGTATGTTCCACACCATGTAAATATTAGCTGGTAGAGTACCAGCGTGCGAAATTTTGATGGAAGTTTCACGCCATGTTTCCATCCCGTATCCTTTGATACCTCTCGTCAAGAAAAGGTTCTTGCTGTGCAGAACAATTATTACTGTTAAATTATACAATCGCGTCCACGTGTTCATTCTTCGTTCAACATGACGAGGAAATTGTTCTTTTGGAACGCTGTATATCCACTATACACTGCGCCTTTGATAACTACTTAATTACCCGAAAAAGATGTAACTGTATCTCATTGAAACGTAACAATAAACCCGGGCCAAATAAGACCATGGAGGGGGTCTCCTTCGCACAACAATCTGTCTGATCGTTCACTTGAGGTGGTGAACCAAGCCGTTGAATGGTAGTAAACATACTGATGCTTTATTAGACCGTTGAGTCCTAATTGTGCTTCACTAAAGAAAAAAAAGAAAATAATGACCAGAAGAATAGGAATATCGTTCGATTGAATTGGGCCTCAATTTATTCTAGCGCAAAATCCAGTTACCAAGGCGAATTCCATCAAGATATGTTATTGAACTATAGGTAGCAGGATTATTTTGTTTTCATTGAAGGTAGTGTAACTATTTGCTAAATGAAGCAGAGGACATTACAAATTCGTTATTGTATTTCATTTCCATACACTTAGATTACTATAGTGGAAGGTGATTGCTGAAGTGGAAAAGTTCTTTAGAATTTGGAAATGGGTGGGTGGTGGTGAGGAAAAAAGATCAGATTGTCTAAATGTAGAAAGGCCAAATGCGAAGGGTTATATGATAGATGATGCTATAGATGGTTATTCCATCAACCTATCTGTCAACCCATATGATGGTTGGAAAGGAAGGCTCCTCTCGGCTTGTGTTGCGAATCATGGGGGCAAAATAAATTAATGGTAACGAAGAAAACAGACAAGACAGATGAGAAGTAAAGAATTTCAATTCGTGCTGGGGGTAGCCTCTGTCCCACCAACATTCACCATAGAATTAGGTGACGGATGAAGAGGAGGCTCCTTTCGGCCTTTTTGGCAGTCCCGCTAACAACATCATATACAAGATAGAAACGAATACTTACTCTTTTTATTTTTCGATAGAAATTGTTAGAATGGGAGGAGGGTACAAAGAGGGTAACAGAGGAGATGTGGAAAGACGAATAGTGAAGGATCCTGTAGATGCCGCAGGATGGGCTGCCCATCAATATACACTATAGTGTATTGTGATGGGTGAAGAGAAAAGCTTTCTTCAGTCTGTGTTATGAATCTTAGGAAAAGATGGATTAGTGAAGGAGACGTATGAGACAGAACAGACAATGAAGAGATGTCAAGAATTCCAGTGGATGCTGGAGGGTCGGCTGCCCCACCAATCTACACTATAGGTAATATTTGGCGGGTAAAGAAGAGAACATTCCTTCAGTCTGTGTTAGGAATCTAGGAATAGGTGGGTTAACGAGGGAGACGGATGGGTCAGACGAGATGTAGATAATGTAGAGATGTGAGGATCTCAGTTGGTGGTGGAGGGTGGACTGCCCCACCAATTTACACTATACTGTTTGGTGATCAGTGAAGTAGAAAACATTTGTCAGTCTGTGTTAGGAATCAGAAGAAATTGTGAAATTCGGGCTTGATGGCCGTGGTCTAGGATTGTTTGTTCTTCGGTGAGAACACCGAAGAAGTGTCTTATCCGACGTTTCGCCAACAACTGTGGTTGGCATCCTCAGGGAACGTAGCGTGGGCGTAATGTCCATCGCTGCGGTTGTGCTGAGACAATCTGATCTTTTTTCCTCACCACCACCCACCCATTTCCAAATTCTAATCAGTGTCTCAGCACAACCGCAGCGATGGACATTACGCCCACGCTACGTTCCCTGAGGATGCCAACCACAGTTGTTGGCGAAACGTCGGATAAGACACTTCTTCGGTGTTCTCACCGAAGAACAAACAATCCTAGACCACGGCCATCAAGCCCGAATTTCACAATTTCTTCTGAAAACGCCGGCCGTGAAAGCCTAAGTCTCTGTGTTAGGAATCTTAGGAATGTGTGGGAGAGGGATATAGACGAAATGTAGACAATGAAGGGATGTAAATGGTAGAGTGTAGACAGATCAATCGATACTAAATTACAATGTTATAGGCAAGAGATAAGCTCTGTTCAATGGTGTTAGGAATATTGACGAGACAAACGAAATGTAGACACACTAGAAGTGAATGATTTTCTGTGGAATATTGTACGTTCAATTTATTGTACACTTCGCCTTCTGAATGTTTTTCAACACCATTATTAGTTCTTTAAGGACTATTTTTGTAATAAAATTGTAATTTGTCTTTACAGTATTTTTAAGAGAATACACAAAACGAGAATTTTATTTTTGACCTTCTCAAGATATCTCTTAATTAATGTTAAGGCAATAAGGTGGTTGTCGTAACTATGGAAAATTGGTAAGTTTGGCAAATGACATCTTAATTAGGGAATTGTGAAAAAAAGATGCTAACCGCTAAGACCAGTTAATGTATACCGACAACAATGAAAAGCGCTATTCAATTTGGAAAACAGAGACGCCGAGTTAGAGGAAGCGTCCGTCGAAAAGAAACGATTCAAAGGCGCTGCTTGATCCTCAGTAAGATAACAATCGCACCAACTATTTGCCTTTTCACCGTGATACTTATCGTCAAGCCGCAATGAATGGCCCGAGAAGCGTTTCTGTAGACTCAAATTATTACAAAACTCAGGTGTCATCGTTACCTGTGCCTGCTCCACAGTAGTGACTGAAGCGAAACGTGCTGCCTTCACACTTCTTTTGTGTACCTACCCACAGAATACCAACGATTTGACACAGAACTGTTAACCTTTTTATTTCTCAAAGCTATTTTATATTACATTGCAGGTAGGCACCTACTGGAATACATGTTATAGGCTCTTAGGTTAGGGATCTTGACGAAACAAATATTTATTGGCAATTTATTTTATTGACAGTGTCACTACATAAAAGTTGATCAAATGTAGGTAGATATTTTTATTAATAGGGCAGTACTTCTTTTTTAGATTAAGAAAGAAAATAAATGTACTACTTTTTGTATTCTGTGAAGGTATTTCAATTGTAATCCCCTGTATAACCGCTCATCATCTTTGTGCACTATAAGATACACATAACGGCAATATAATCCCTTAAGAATCCTTAATTAAGAATTATGGTCACCTAGTTGTTCATTAAGAATATGTTTTTAACTACCACGACTGTATTGCAGTTAGGTAGTGGATTTGTATTTGTCAAGGAAGCCTTGTTGCACAGCCACCAAATTGTTAAGGGTAATAAATAATTGTTGACTGGTTATTTGTAATAGAATACCAACATCGCGGTGCTTTTTGGTCGTTTTAAGCCGAGTTACCGTTAAATTATTCTGTAGGAGTTATTATCGTGGATTGCATGATAATAATCCGAGCGCCGGCAAAACAAAAATTAATATCTCATCGTCTATTCCCTCTTACGGTTATCGAAATTTGCATTTTGTGATTGCGGTGCACTACCACGGGGCTCTTGTTACTCATCACGCCTGTATAACGGTGTCTCCGGGGCAGCACTTCGTAGGCAACGCAAAACAATCCGCGCAAAAAGAAAAAGTATTGGGTAGTAAGTACGGAATCGTACCTCTACAGGTACACAAGTACTTATCTGCTACACAACTACGTACATACATGTATAGATACGTAGATTGAAAATATCTGTTTGTCTGTATTTTGTGCTTTCCGGTACAACATGCACCGTGTGTGTCTATTTACCTTGAGATGTAAATTCTAACCAGATCATAACTCATTGCCAACTATTTTACGTCGGTATAGTTCATGCAGTATACAATGAATGACCTGGTTAATATCTCATGAATATTTCTTGTATTTTGAAATCTCGAAGAGGTATCGTAATGCTTGAGTGGCTGTAGGATAAGTGCCGAAGAGATACAAAAATTACAGAAAGTTACAACATAATCATTTATCTCCTTAACTGGGCCGCAAGATGGGTTTGGATGTCACATTTGCTCCTACCAGCACCCACATTTAGTGGCATAGAGGCGAATATTTGAGCTGCATTCGATGCAGAACATTGCTTCATATCATTACCAACCACAACTGTCGTGAAGTTTGTATAAGTACTGCGTAAAACAAATCAATTTAAACCTTGAGCCCTGAGGGTTCTGGACCCTTATACCGTAAGAAAAGTTTATAGACAATGGAATTATGTGGGTACCTATTACATTTGTGTAGTGAAAAATTCGGTAATAACATTTCCTGTAACTTTCGTGAACTGCCAAAAAAAAGACTTGTATGTAGATCATTCTGTACGCTTTGCTTGTGTTTTTTTTTTTGTGCAGGGCCGGAAGTTCAGCAGAAAACGCAAAACGCAAGATCTTCGATTGAAGACAGAGTGTGTACCGTGCTTACCATATTTAGACCAATAAGGAACAGGACGCACGAGACAACAAGCCGGCCGCCAACAATATCCGATGTAGATAATGTCACTCGACTAGATATGACTTGTCGGTCGTTAATTTGCTTATCGCCTTCTTAATATCGGTTGTAATAGGAGCCGAGGAAGTTTGTGTGTCGCACCACGAGGTCACTTCCTTTTATGGTTGTGAATTCGATTCTCGACCCTTTTTTTTTCTTTTCCACGTAGCACAAGCTAGGAAGTCGAGTATAGACGTATTTTCCAATTAATTTGCAAAATAAATAATCGAAAAAAAAAAACGGCTAAGGAAGGTTCAAGTATCAGGGACTTTTTAACCAAATGACTGATAAGTGTAGACCACTAGGGTCCTTCCTTTAATGGTTGTGAATTTAATTCTCGACACTTGTGTTCTTCTCTTATACAAAGCACAGACTAAGTCATTCCCAAAAACGGCCAAAGAAGGGTCAGGCATCAGGGACAGTGAAATTCAACTTATATTAGGAAATTACTTTCTAGGCTGGATGGATGTAGGTGTTTGTTTTTTTTCCGACTGGAATTGTCTTTCCAACATTTTACTAACAATTATGGTAGGTATATTCAAAAATTGCGGTTATTGCCTTTTGCTACTTGTTATGGAACCTCGAGACGAGTTCGTAATATCATTGGAATCAGATCGCTTTCCAGAGAATGAACTCTTAAAACGTGAATCTTTTATCACCAAGATGATCATAAACTGCTGAAATATGAAGACCCGAAGCCTAAAGAGTCTGAAAATTGCAAACTCAAACCAAAAGTAGTTCCTTATTTATTTTGCAAGGAATAGTTTTTTCCTAACGATCAGATTAACGGTGAGACTCCTGATGAGTAAGGCCATGAATTTGATCCAGCAAATCTTTGACGATGCTTACAAAAAGCTAGAAAAACAATTTTATCCAAGGAACCATCAGGAGAGGAGTATACCAAGATAATATATTTACAGCGTTCGTTAGAATATGATGGTTTCAGTTGGTTTCTTTATGTGACGTTCTGTAATTACTATATTGAAATGTACTATAAAAAATAATGTTGAAATTTCTTCCCACTTATTTAAGATTATGAAACTTAAATTCTGATGTAGTTAGTCACTTCGTTGTAGTCTGCTTACGATTTACTTAATTCCTATTTATTGGCGTTATTCTGTAAAACGCCTAGCCGCTTTTTGGACTTGATGACTTTGCAGATTGCTTACGATGTGTTATAACAGTGCAACAGGTAATGTATTGTCGAGGACATGTGAGGGCCTATGGTGGTCGGTCCATCCATCCATCCATCCGCCACGGTGGGTAACCAGTGCGAAGCGGTTTTATTGTTGAATTTGAATAGGAGGTCCCGTTAGGTTTTTTAGGTAATTAGGCGGCTATAAAAACGCGATAATATTATCATACGCGAGTGCGGCTCTTGATGCGAACTATGCCAAGACTTCAGGCGCGACGAAAGAAATAACGCTGCCGTTGAGTATTGTTCGTGGGTAATTCGCAGACACCCGGGTGATCATCATAAACACACTATCTTTATGACCCGGTCTTACTAGTACACCATTGACCCCCGACGACCCTCTTTCTCATATAGGGAGTGCCGTTTTGTAATTTTATTTCGGCCAACACCTACTTCTTCCTCTCTTCCTTATTTATTATTCTTTTTTTAATATGGAAATAACGACGAAAATGTTTATGTTACAAAAAAGTTCACAATGATATTTTAGCCAAACATGACCAGTTCAGATGAAAAAAATATTTGGTATCCATATGTTAATGAAAAGTAGTAGGAGTCTCATTGTATATAGAAAACTATTGCTGAAGATGGGTACCTACTTACCTAAGGAAACTATTTCTGTGCTTTACTTTACGGTATTGTGTGGATAAAATGAAAAAAAAAAAAAAGAGAATGCATAATGGTAAATCACAAAGCTGGCGGTATCTTTAGTTTTGACATGGATGATACAAGGAACTTCAGCGAGTTGTAATGTAATGAGAATCCTCGGCGATATCTAAACGACTCAACGCCTCTTTTAGTCCGAGCACCTAACAGATATCCGACATTAGCCACAACCAAAGCTCGTGTATATAAGTAGATAGTTACACGTTTAAAACGCACCTCTTCTAATGACTCTCTGAACTTATCCGAATGTTTGCAACAGGCAGCGTTTGATTTGGAATTTATGAGCGAAAGATTATCGGTACAAAACGCGTATCTTAACAAAACACGTTTGATTAATGATTGGACAGTAAGAGGGAGAGTAATAACAAGGCATTAATATTAATGACAAAAACAAACGCCATAAACCTACGCATGTTCTCAACGTGCACTTTTTTGCTCAACAGATTGAAGACGTGAGTGAGATAGAGACAGGAAATTGCTGTAGATGATCTCTTTTCATCTTAAAATTGCAACATTGTTC
The DNA here is from genome assembly GCA_029378335.1 of Agrilus mali. Lineage (NCBI taxonomy): Eukaryota > Metazoa > Arthropoda > Insecta > Coleoptera > Buprestidae > Agrilus > Agrilus mali. Next base: position 6,350,455 of record CM055663.1, on the reverse strand, counting down.
CTAAACAGTTAGAGTAGTTATTGAAAAATTAACAAGAATCAGTTTAATTTTGACCTTTGACATCTTTAATTTTACCTAAGCTGCATGATTACTTTGCAACATTTGAAATTTGTGTACATAAACTTCTTGATCATCTAGGAATCATGGAACGATTCAGATTCTTGATGAGGCACAACCATACTATTTGGGTACAGACATTGGATAAAAGTTTCTTTTGGACATTTTATCTCCTATCAAAATTTTTACGTTTGAATTGTTTTGTATTAAACTTTTTGTTTCTCATTGCAGTTCAACATTCTTGGAGAGCTGAATTATTTAACTTTCTATATAGTTTCGTGGTTTTTCAATTTTCTTTACACTCAAAGGATGGTTGAAAGACTAAAAGGAAAAAAAAATTTTGGCTTTCTTCAATGCATTATTGTTGTGTTTATAGATATCCTTTTGACAGATCTTCAGAGGTTTTGTCACAACGTTTTGAGTTAGCAATTTGGTGAGTTTATTAAGGATTCCTGGCTTTACTCCTCGATTTTTAAGTGGTTTCTTGGGTTGTCTTCTTCAGTTGTGGAGTTCTTTTTCTTGATATCTTTGTTCCACTTGTCTTGTTTATTGAAATTGTCAGAATTTCACTGCAGCTTACCGAAACATGTTGCCATAATGGAAAATTACTTATAATCCTAATAAAGATTTTAATAAGAATCGCCTTATATAGTCGAAGCTCCATAATTTGCATCTCTGTGTCTTCTATTAATAAAAAAATGAATACAATGGAGCAAATAAATTGTTGCTAATTGGGAGATACGTCGACAGAGACCGGATATCTCCATAATTGTAAAAGAGATGTAACATGTTCTGGCTGGTTTCAACTACAATTGCTAATTTTCCAACAATGTAAGTCTCATACACGTTCACTATCTACCTTTATTGAAACCAATAAATTAAAAAGTGGCTTTTACAACGAACGTTCCATTATAGCTTTCTGGTTTTTTGTTTTGCTAATATAGTTTTAGAGACAAAAAGTTTCTGTTTCCTGAAGGAACATAATTTACGCCTTCCTTTGTACTTGAACCTCAACTGATGTACAAGATTCAATTAGAAAAATTTAAACAGGAGGAAAACGTCATGAGAAATACTTTACAACCGTGATTAGATTTATTACAGTAAAAACACGATCGGGTATGGATTTTTTACCGGGCGATTTTAATTTAAATTACTTTTTAATTAATGAAATCAATAAAAAGCGACCATAAATTCATTAATTGTTATGCGAATACCGCGTCGAGATGGAATTGCAACAGTTGTAATAACACGCACATCGATAAATACTTGTCAGGAATGTATAAACTGTAATTTATGTCTCTGTAGTGGGAAGCGATAAAGCTTTAACAATATTTGCCAATGTTTTTGGAATGAGTTATAGGTAAACGAGTCAGTCGAACTTGTGTAGGAACTGTACCACTACAATTTTTCTAGCCCAAGAAGAGCTTGCCAGTTTTCACAAGCTATTCAAATCAGATCATATAAAAAGAGTTTGACATTTTGTTGAACACATTTTAAAAACGTATGTTCTGAAAGATCTAAAATGATTTTCCATTCTGAAAACATTTGGCTTCTACATGTCATTCTAATAACATTTACCCCTGTTCTCTGTCGAGTATCCAGTGTTTTCAGTCGATTTGATTGATAAACTACTATGGTCGTTAATATAATGTTGTGAAAATGTTTTTGCGATTGCTGTACCATTTTGTTGGTAATTTATTGGTGTGTAATGCGGTCGTTGAGTATTCTTGCTCTGCTTGTAAGTTGTTCCCTTGCACCAGCGTTACCGATACTATGGAAGTATTCTCAGCGTATCTTGGCACATAATTAACTAAAGGAAAAACAATCACAAGTTGTTCGTTACCGGTGGTAACAATCTTCTGTGTTTTAAATGAAAGTGCGCCATGTAGAATTAAAATAAATAGTCGTAGGTTTCCGTCGCAACGTGGAACCTTCTAATGATACCCAACATTACCACGATATTCATTCTTGCCACTGAACTCAATACCACAACGGAACAGAATTAGTTGAGGTGTTGCAGAATCTCTTGAGTCATAATATTACGGTGCACATACGCATAATCTAGCTTCGCCTCTCGTTATTTTTGCATACTGTATGGTTTATGAGATTTTGAAATACCTCTAGCAAAATGTGAGCCATTGGATGGGGGAGTGCAATGGTGCAAGGACAATACGGTTTTGCTACAAAATGGGATGTACTATTTGACAATTGCTCCAAAATTATGGCCCTTATGGTACTAGATACCTAAATCAGATTTATCTTGTTATTATTGTAGTTTATGACGTAGGTATTCCATTTTTGAATTGAGTTCAATGTTAAGTAGTGTGTTGTGATGCCTGCATGTGATATAAGAAGAAACCTGGTATCAGGATCCGTTCTACGCAACTGCTCATCATTTTAATTGTCGGCGTGTCACCCGATGGGACACGGAGGCGTTTGTTTTAACAAATCGCGGAAATTGCACGCTGGACAGGGCTAAATGGCAAACACGTTACTGTACTTTAAAATAACAAACAATTACTTACGTGTGGGTTTATTGCCTTTTGAAGAACGTTCGCGTCCTTTTGTGCTTTTTCCTGTTTTGTTTATTTGTTAGGGTGATATCAACGCGTTTTGACTTTAATTGGCTGATTCCATCTATTGCGTTTTCACGAGTGGAAGCTCCTGGCTTGTTAACGCCATTGTAATATTGTGCAAAACCTGCGTGTGATAGGTCAATTCTATTAGTTACCCGCCGAGATCTTCACGTCAAGATGAAGAAGGGAACGGGAAGGCATTATCTTGTCGGTTATGGTACTGATAGCAGCTATTTATCCTATTAAATTCCCTTTTAATTGTCGTCGATTTCGTCTATTACGTAACTTCTAATGAACAAACTACCTCCTCTTAAGGCTTATCATTCCGTGTTGTTGTTGTACATACTTTAGCCGAGAAATATTCTTTTTTGTATCGTAATTGTTAGAAAAGTCGCTGAATGAACCATAGATTACAATTAAACGAACTGTACAATTCGAAACGGAATTTACGAGGAAACTGAAGTTATGGAGTAGTCTTGACCTTTATTTAATCATATTGAAAACCCGTCACCATAATAAGGCCTTCAATCAGTTATACACCAATCTCCACCCTTCTCAATCCTGATTAAATCTTCGTTGTTTTTGAATACTGGAAAAATCTAAATCTCCATGTTTTCTTCTATTCCTCTTTTAACCTTTTATGTACCGGAATGTGTTGCACATTCTTGTCTCGCTTATTTTATTCCTCATTTGCTTCCAAGGCGTTCTCTATGCTCGCGACCCCTAAGTAAACCAAGAGGGGGAATTAAGGAATTGCTACCGTTTCTTCATCAAACTTTGCCTTCTTGAGATATGGGTACTTTCTATATTATGAGGAAGTGTAAGCCTTCTGAGACAGACCTTTTCAAAGGGTGAGTGAATGTAGTCTTGGGGGTTCTTTGCTGACAAGTGAGAATGGTGGAAACCACCCTATAAAGTACCTAATGGTATGAAATTCAGAAAATTCTTAGTCCTAAAACTGACACTGGATTTTGTAAAAACATCTAGCAAACTCTTCTGTCTGGTATCACACGTCCCACAGAATGTTAATTACTGTTTACATCTTATACGTAATATATTATTCATGAAGTTATTTCTGAATCTTGAAACACCCCTACGTCGGTATCACAGTAAATACTGCTCTACTCGATCTGAGATGAATTGGTTCGAAAACGTGTGTGGATATAAAATTTAATTACGTTTTCATAGCTACAACCTTCAAACTTCTTGAAAATCACCAGAATTTACCAAAAGAATAAAGAATATTACTTAGAAATTCAGTGATATTAAAAATAATAACAAATCTTGGAGAGTTAATCAATAAATTGTGGTGGTGCTTATCTAGAGCAATGATTGATACTTGAAAAATTTATTTAGTTGTGGATAAAGACACATAATATGAACTCTCAGATCAGAGGGTAAGTAGTCGAAGAGAGTGGAAATTGTCGATGTTATTGACACAAAGGACAAAAGAGAGTAGGTGTATACCGGAGGGTATATTTAGAATGTCTTCTGGATATAAAAGTACCTGTAAGCGACGGTAAATTAGAGTCCCTTTCCTGCCTCTTTACTTCCAGGTTCGTAGATTGGCGGAATGTTGTTCTGCATTGTGTCACCCAAACCCTTGCACGAGACAGGTGACGTTCGTAAATGATCCAGAAATTGGACGATGGCATGGGCTGCATGTGCATGCGACATCTGAGAAGACGATATGTCGATATCGCGGAACAACGTCGTGACTCTGTCAAACAGGTGAAACCCATCTTGTAATATAAGAAACCTACTAGAGGTGAGGTATTTGCACGATGGACGTGACAAACTTTTTGGAAGTTTTTTCATTCGTGTCATAATCGGTACAAGAATGTAACGAATTAGTTAATCAGTGACCATTCACAGCAACTCTACAAATAACACAAGTTAATACAAACTTTGAGTCTAGGTTTCTCTGTTTTTGGTTTTTTATGGCTAATTTACGAAAGAAAAAATATTTCTATCTAATAGAGTCTGGTTTTGTAATGACTAGAACGGAATTTCAAATTTTAAGAAAAATTATTATGTGGTACAATATTTTGCTGTTAGTGATAATAATGTCATTTATTAACACCTTCAAAAGTTATGCCTATGTGTATTACTTAAATAAGGCATACTTATCAAAACACAACCCCCCCTCCCTTGCGTACTATAATCCGTTACCCCGTAAAGAGTGTGGGAAAATCTTTTATATTTGTATATTATTGTATTAAGTACAACAGCATACGTTATTTTTATAAATGGGGTTTGTAGTTACTTTTAGAAAAAAAACAATTTTTGTTGACTTGTGGAACTCGTTTGGTTATGTCTAGGTAAATGTAATGTAAGTAGGGCTCCTGAGAAATATTTTAAGTATTGGAGACTATTTAAGAAAGGCCCAAGCCAGCCTTTGCTGCATTTATTAATTAATAGTAAAAGTATCTTTTCGTACATGTAAATTTAGTAAAAATGAAAACTCTTTGCCTTTGCAGGGCCCCCCACTGCCCATTTTTTGAGCTTATGTAATTAATGAGTGTTCCTCAAGGATTCAAAAATAAGTGCCCCCAGAAGAAATTTTGCAATCATTTATTAATAATTACTTTTTTCAGTAATTAAGCATCTAAATTTCATTAGTAAAATATATTTTTATCAAAATTCAGAAATTTAATTTTAAAAATCTTTAACCAAAATCGTTTACCTATAAGACAATTCTTTAAAACGTTGCATATCATCTTATTATTATTATTATTAAATAAAACCTAGAAAACGAAATATTGCACGAATTGTGTGTCGACGACGACGTCGTTAACGATTCCGGCGATAAAAAACCGGTTTCGTCAGGATAAATAATACTTTTTTGTTAATTTAACACAATTCAATGCCACTCACACCTATAAAACTTTTATACCACCACCACTACCACCAACCGCTGCACATGTCGTAGTTAACCTCTGAACCTGTATGTCGATCGTGTTGTCACGCCGTGAGCATGTTTTTTGGTAGAATCGTGTGATTTATTGTACGTACGTTTTTGTTTTCGTTTTCGGTTAATTATATATAATTAGTTCGGTATTTGAAAATAGATACATTTGTAAAACCGTTGTTCTTTGTCTTTGGTAATTAGTTGTAATATTTGTGACATGTAGTTTTGAGAGTGAAAAGAATATGATCGGGAGATCGGACATGGTGCTGAAGCGTGTCCACGTGACCAAGGCCGTACTGTTTGATGGGCTCCATTTTGGATTCTCACGGTTAAAAGGTTTGTGATTTGAATTTACGATTTGATAGGGGAAGCGAGAAATACATATATACTATAGATATGTATATCTATTCATATTTATGTAATTATTATCTTATTCAGCATAATATGAATGTCCAAAAGGTGTTTGACAATTATTTAGTATCAGTGATATGAAATGTTGGTATAGACATATATAAAAAAATATCTTAAGGTAAAGGAAGACTTACTTGCACAGAATAATTATTAATAAATAATTAAATCGCTCATTTTGAATATTTTTTTTCTTGAAATATAAGTGTCCCCAGTTCATTTACAACTCCAAATACGAAATTGACTGAAAAATATTATCGATCGGTTTTTTAAAAGGCAGGCATTTTTAATTAAAATTGTTGGTACCGTTATTTTACTTTGGCGTGGTCCAGCAGTTTTTTCTTCCAGATGTTTATGGATCAAATTTGATTCCAGCATGGTTATGGCTATTTTGAATTTGAAGCCTGGTTTAAGTCTAACTGGCTTATTCTGAAATCATTTGGATGAGTTAGAGATGTAAGTTTTGCGAAATGAGGAGGTATGTACCTTTTAAACAAATAGGAAAACACATAGCGCCACGGAACTCAAAAGGAGAAAAAGGGAAAATAGGGTGGTAGGCCAGTTTCTAAGGTATAGGAGTTATGCTAAAGGAATAAAGGGGGTAGAAGAATATTCATGTTATATTACTGTTCACAAATAGTTAGGGAAAATTCTAGTACAATTATTTGGATATGTAAAGATGAAACTGGAAAAGAAAGAGGGGTTGTAAGAGTCTTTGAACCGATGACCTTATGATGATAATAAGATCGAAATTTTGGCTCGCTAGACATATATTAAATTTTCAATGCTTATAATGAGTATTTATTTGTAACACACAATTTAACAATTCATACAATTCTTTTAGGTAATAAATCGTAGTGGGCAATACTTGTTGAAACTTCAAATCAATAATATAAAAAAGAGAGAGAAAAGTAGTTTAATTAATTGTGAACATTAAACTAAACTATTTGAAACTTTTCTCTCTTTTATTTATATTATATATCTACATTTACAATTCTTTTTTAAAAATTTGAAGAATTAAGAAACGATCTGATACAATTTGGGAAAAAGCAAAAATTAACTTGGTATAAGAGAGAGGGTTGTTAAAGTATTTAGAACGATGACCCTATGATGACTATAATATAAGACAATGTGGCTTGGTAGGCATATTGAATATTTGATCCTTACAATCAGTATATATTCGTATACAATAATTCAAACTAATCGTTTTTAAAATTTGATTAAAACTTTGAAGTTACAAATAGAAGTGGTACAATTTTGGAGAAATGCGAAGATTAACTCGAAGTAGAAAAGAGAGAGAGAAGGTTTGAAGAAGTGTTTGGATTGATTACCCCGTAGTGATAACATAATAGAAACATATAATAAATTAAATAAAAGACACACTTTTTTGAGTTTCAAAGTTTATTTGAAAAAGTACCACGACTATAGTTTCACCACACAGTGGCTTCATCAGGTGGATGAAGAAATGATACATATTTATTAGCAATAGCGGCTTATATACAAGTTCAAGGGGTGGGAAGTTTTAGATTTAGTAGTGGTGAGTTCTTAATCTCTAACTGATCGTTTAATAAAATATTATCTCTATTATGGTTAATTATTTCTCACCACTACTAAATCTAAAACTTCCCACCCCTTGAACTTGTATATAAGCCGCTATTGCTAATAAATATGTATCATTTCTTCATCCACCTGATGAAGCCACTGTGTGGTGAAACTATAGTCGTGGTACTTTTTCAAATAAACTTTGAAACTCAAAAAAGTGTGTCTTTTATTTAATTTATTAATATGGAGTTTCAACACGTATCAGCCTCTACAATTCGTAATAGAAACATATACTTGATATCTGATATTATAGAGTATCCATTTGTAACACATAAATATTTTTCAACAATTTAAACAATTCCTTTTTAATTTTTTTATAGACATTCGTTAAAACTTTTTTTCTGTGTATTTTTATGATTGATGTCAAATTATAATACCACAATGACTTATATTAAGTTGAATCAACTTTAAAATCAAATAGATAGCTTCAAAAAATTTAATTTGGTAAAGAATGTTAATGTTAGGTACCTAATGTTTCAAAATTTCATTCGCACTTTTCTCATTATTCAATAGAGAAATTATTGGACCCACAAGTAATGAATAAAAAAGAATAAATTACATTACATATTTCATGTACATCGTTTTATGAGAATGATACCTTTCTTTATATTAAATCTGAAACAGAATCGTGCTAGGTCTCTGTCGGTAATTCACAGAATTTTGCATATATGAAACATTAGGGGTCATAAAGAGGTGATATACTGCCAACATTACCATAAAATGCGCATCTTTAAAATCTACTTTGTTAAATATGATTTTATTAGGATCCTTTGTTACTTTTATTTGTAGTCTATTCTAGCTAACGGTTTTTAAAGAGAATGTTTTATTCAATTATCAAAATCTATTAGTTTAATTGAATTAAACTTACAGTAACCCTTGTCATAAGCATTATCATAACTTCAGACATTTCGTTTTTTGGGTTTTATGTTACATTCCTATCTACATCTCTTTGCTAACGTCTATTTAATTTCGTTTTTTGCCTCATCGTCAGACTTTTCTCTGAAACGGGTTTCCCTTTTAACCGAAATTTCCGTCTTTTTTGTTCCCAAAAAGACCCGTTTCCAGTTTCAACGACTATTTAAAAGTATTTTACAACGTTGTTGAAAAATATAATCGTCATAAAATTAAATGTTATGAAAACTGGAATAGAGCAATTTCGTAAGGATGTTGGGTTTCCGTAAAACATTCTGGGTCAGTTAATTGAACCAGAACTGACTGTAAAAGCTCTTTATACTATAAGTAGTTATGTGATAGACGAGCAAAGTGGACTACTTTTAGAAACAAAACAGTGTCATTGTGTTGTTTCAATAATATTCAATATTCATGGACGTTTATTTTCTTGAAAATACTTATATAAAAATTAATGGAAAAAATAGGTGGTAAGAAATATAAAATATGGAAAGAAAATACAAAACACTTGTTTTGCAACACTACAAAAACACCTTAAAGCGATATCAAAAACATTGCTCCGTTTTGGGAATTGGATTACCTGCAGATGTTCGTTGAAAAAAAATCTGACGTTGACGCTTGTCTTGAGGAATAGGAAGACTTTATATTATATACGTAAGGATTGTTTCTGATAAATAGGACGTGGACCAATTTTAAAATATTAGAGTAGGTCGACTCTCGGGAGTTCAGGGATCGTTTTGTTCTGCTGTTTCAAACGTTTTTTCATTCTTTGTTCAATTACGACTCAGTAAATGTTCGAGAATTGTTATAAATATGAAAATGAAACTTAGGGTTTGTAACTACTCTTCTTAAGCGCTTTATTACTTGGTTCTTTGTGGCTGAATCGATATACATACAAAGAGATTTGTTAACTCTGTTGGTGTTTGTAAATCACTCTCCAGTTACACCAAACAAAACTTTTTGAAGCCGGGTTATTTGGCTAATGAGTCAATGTCACTACGGTTACTAAAACAAAAACTAATTTTGAAGCAACTAAAATTTTCATCTTTTTATTCAGCTGGTCATTTTTTAAATCTTGATTAGCTTCTGTAAAGCAAATATGTTTGCCCTGGTCCTGAATTTATTGCACTTATCCTGTTCAATAAATATTGCGACCAGTGTACTTATAGGTATAAATAACTAAAATAGTTCACATAGAACTAATAGTTGTCGTAATGGAAGTTGTTTGAGAATGAGAATACTTTGAAAGTCATTCGAAAATGTTTTTTTTTCTCTTATTGAATTTTGCAACATACAAAGGATGTCCCTGATAAAAATCTGAGATAGCAGCAGTTATATTTATCTTAAGTGGATGATCTTGTTTGTTTTCACAGTATCTTTAGGTAGCTAATCGCTTCGTTCGACGTCGTTACCGGTAGTAACTAACGAGGCGTGACTAAATTAAGCCCAGGTTGCCAAAGTTGTTCTGTTATTGACTTGTAAATGTTTCTAATTCCGTTACAGTTGGTGCTCCTTAAAAATTCAACTGGAGACCAATTAAAGATTGCTGGAGCGTTTCTAATATTTGGTGACGCAAGGACGAAGAGGCACTTTTCGGTCGAGCAGACAGGAATCTTTGCCGACCATAAAATATATACTTCATAACTTTAATCTGTCGCTTATGTATGTTTTTTGTTGGCCAGACAAATTTGATTCGATCATTTTTGTAACAACGAATCGCGCCATGTACTTAACTTTCTCATAAACATGGATAGAAAACGTGATCGAAAACAGTTAATGAAATGGTCCACTTGTAATGGTGGAAATGTGGAAAAAGGCGGCGGAAATTTCTCTAAAGAAAGCCTGCGGTTTTTGAAATACCAGAACGAGATCAAACGTTGTTTATTCCGAAAAGTATTGTATTTTATAGGCAATCCCTTGTATTTTCAGCTTGAAAGATTTCTTAAGTTCGGGAGAATTTTCAGGATGAAGAAAAAATTCACAAATACCTTTAATCGATGTGATAAAAAAAGGGAATAAAAAAAGGTACTGCTTCCATCAAGTGGAATGTCTCCAGATTTTGATTTATGTCCTTTAACGTATTTGAAGCCCTTTTAAATTCTTGTAGTGTATTTGACTTTTCAAAAGTGCTTAGAGCTATGGATGTGATTGATATTTCAAAAAACCTGTTGACGGGGACTTTGTCTATCTTTGATACACATTATAATATTACGTTGATAACGTAAACGAATTTTTTCATTGACTTCACTGTATATTTAGCCTCAGACGGCAGGTATCTCCGATAGCCGGTGCGTTAATTTGAAACGAACCGTAACCGGAGATTCCGGTAGCCTATAGAATAGAAATTCAATTAATAAAAAAAAAGGGGATATAGACGATCCAGTAACTGCTACTGTCGCGGTTTATTGCATAATACAATCAGACCGATTAAATTCATTTGGCATAGTTTAAGAAGGTGTAAAACGATATCGTCTACGTATCGAGCTAACCGTGTAAACGGGTCGTTAGGGTCCGGCCACGCTCGAACATCGGATTTATTCTATTCAGAACCAACCCATAAATGGTTCGTGTCTGTAGTTGACGTTGTTTTTGAAAAAAAAAATAAAACTTTTATTTTGTTCATTTTGTCTCGTCGATTGTCGGTCGGTAACGGTAAGCTTACGTGGAAATGTTGCCCAGCAGACCTCTCGTCGGTAGTCGTGATTATTTTTCCTGTAAAACCTTATCCCTCATCGTGTTATTAGATAACTGTTACAAACCTGTAAATGTTCTTTTAATAATCGGATGCCGGAACGACAGACCATTGTCGTGTAACAAATTTTTACGTGGAGTTCTATTGTTTGCAGGAAGAAAGTCAAATTCCTGTCGTTATCAGATACCAATACCAATACTACAAATCTTTAGAAAAAAGAGTTTTTAGAATTTAGTGAGCTCCTCCTACTAGGACTTCTTTTTGGTTGGATTCTCATTCTTCCAAGAACTTTTTAGGGATTTATATATTCCCAAATTAAACTTTAACAGTCTTCCCAAAACTTTGGCAAGTTGTATTCCTTTCTGTTTGAAAAATTGGGTCTGCTTCTTATTCCAATATCGTGAGAATGACAAAAATTGAAACCATGATAAAAGGTGATAAGACCCTGGAGAGTCTTCTTATACTACGACCATTTTTTTTAAATTGTATTAAATATCGTATTATCAATTCATATTTTTTATTAGTTCTTGACAGACATAAATATGTGTGTACTTTCCCAGACTGAAATATATTAAATATAGAAAATGGAACGGTAATTAATTTATTAAATTAAATATTCTTACAATTAGTTCGAATTTGGTTTTGTATCGTGCGTTAGAATTTTCCAAATAGAGCCAATTCGAGTTGTGCATAAAATAAAAACATGTTAAAAAAAACAACAAAACGAATGTTATCATGTGAAGAACAGCTACACATACGAGTATGTAGGTCTGTATGTTTGAAACTAACAGTACAACGAGCTGGACTCTGAAGTATGGGTGTGACTTTTCATCTAACTCATTACCGTGAGGAACGCATTAATGAAAAGACCATAATAGTTCTGACTTATGGGAATTTCTTCATAAATATTGACTAATTAACAGAATACACTCACGTATAAACCGTAATTACATGTATAAGAACTGACTAATAGTCTGTTTCTTTGTGTCGGTGTTGGCCGTTAAATAATAGCATAAACACTACAATAAATTACTTACAAAGTCAGTAGGTGTTTTATTCTATTATTGTTAGAATGTGGAGAGCATAGCATGCTAAAGAAAATATTTTTTATATAGTAATAATTTTGTTGCTAATTTTTGTTTCTTTTCTGTTTCAGGTGAGTTCCCATTACGTTTCTGGTATAGGTTTGCATTCCATCATTTCTTCACAAAATTAGAAGAACTTTGGTTCGTATGTAAGTAAATTCTGTTATGATGTTTTTCATTTAATCTTAATTAACAAATAAAAGAGAAATTAATTATTTTATTACTTATCTCTTTGACTAAGCAATTAATTTACAACAAATCAGGAAGAGAATATCTTTATATTTGAATGGTTTGGTAGATTTCAGATATAATCTACTTAATAAACCAGAAAATCTGGAAAAGTGGTGGAGCAGCACTGATTTTAAAAATTATTTCCTTTTTTTTTATTCCGTAGGGACATTCATCAGAGAAAATTAGGATAATCATTTCCCAAAATACCCCAAATATTGTAGTAGCAGCGATAAAAACGTTAAGATAAAATCGTCTCTCTGGGACTTTCGGGGTCGTCGATTACAAACCTGAGGCCCAATAAAAAAAAATCGAAAACCCCCGAGAGACGATTACTGAGGTGAAATTTTGAATTTTTAACTATTTGGGGGTGTGTTAATGGGAAATTACTCTAATTTTCTTCTTTTACATAGTTATGTAGTGGTTAGTTCTAGTGAATGTTCCTCAAAGTCCAAGGAAAAAAGAATTTTTAAAATCGTATATGCTCCACCCCTTGTCGAGATTGTACTTTAGCATTTTCCGGTTAATTTACCCGATTAATATTTTAGACGAAATTATTATACTTTTTGCTTCATAACTTTTTTATTTATCCTTTTTAAGTCAGCGAGTAGTGTCTCTCCCCAGTTGTTGTAATAGTTTTTTGAGAGCCTTTTTAAGATGCAGAGACTATTCCATTCCAATTAAATATTTCCTGTTGCTAGTTTTATTTAGGAAATTTCCTTTAATTATGTAAATTCAAAATATGGAGGGGAATGCGTCCAGAAAAACTTCATCAAATGTTATTTAAAGGGAAGAACTCGTTATAGAGTAAATCTTACAAGAGGAGGATGGGAGTCCCATAACATCTAATCAAAAGTAACAAATTAAATTAACAATAAAACCTCAAATAATTAATGGACGCCATGTTACCTAATAAGCACATATTAATTTTTAACGAAACGTGGAGTGGATGACCTGTTGGTGTCTATTTATCAAATAATGTCATTATTGTTATCCCCTTTTCCACAGTTCACTTGTGGTCTTCCCTAAAAGTCTTTCCTGATTGATGTTGGACGTTCCCATCAGTCTTCAAGATAAGTGTCTGTCTCATGTTAGAACTTTTCCAAGAATAGAATTCAGTTTTTGTTAGGTACTACTGCAGTTAAAGTCTGAAATTGCATAATATCTGTTTATTTTAGACAAGTGAAACCGGTAATTCTGTTACAACTAGCAAGTGAAGTGCAATTTGCGTTATTGTAATAGTATATTAAGACAAACGAATCGTTTAGATTTCTCACTGGTTTTGTTTGGACAGTAGGCATATGTATGTATACCTATGCAAAGATAATGTCGTATCGGTAAAACGATTTTTCTTTCGGTTTTCGAATGGGTAATATTGCACGATCTTGTTCTGTGAAGCACTTAATTTTCCGTTATGTAATACACTCGAGATCTTTGACATGGGCAAACTCTAATAATATAATGGTCGGAAGAGTTAAGCTTTAGCGGTTCGTTAAAGCAAATGTTTTGCAACATTGGTCAAGAATATGAGGAAATGCGATTGATTGATAAGTCGAGCCGTTAAAGTGCAGTAAAAATAGTTAAGACCTCAATTCTCAGGTGTTCATTATTAATTTACGTTTTGCAGAAATTTCGATTTCTTCTGCCGGCTTTGAACTCCAGTAAAGTCTATTGTTTTGTTTTTTTTTTTTTTGTAGTAGATTGAGTGGAAATTCCTCTAGTGAGATGCTTTGTTATTATTTAAAAACTTTCTGCTTTAGGGCAAGTGTTAAAAGTCGCCTTATTATTAATAAAGAATTTTGTAAATTCTTCTGCTGCATCGGTAAAACAACAATAATAACTATCGCATTTACGAGCCACTTCCTGCGTTCATTTGTCTTAACAATTGCCAGCTAATGTCTTCATTTCTTTTATGTGCCACTTTAATAACACAGAGTTGCTGAAATACTATTGCAATTCTTAAAGGTAATTAGTTTCTTCATAGATTGTGCATCAATTTAACGACATCATAGCTGCTGTAATAATGGTGATCGTATTTTTGGTTTTTCAACCACTAGCAACGTGTGATGATCATTTAATGTTTTATAAACCGAAGTTATTGTAACAAAAAGTAATAAATCAGGTGTTTCATGGAGGATAAGGAAAAATCTTAGCAGTATATTCAACCCTTATCGTACAGTTAATACTGTAATTATACGAGGGTGAGTCACAAATTTGTAGTAGGAGCAGATGTTTTGTCGGGAATCGGAACATGCAGTTCGTTTGACGTTACGTGCATAACGTCGTTAGGAGATCGTAGCAAGGATGATAGTGCCCTTACGGGAATATTCTAAAGGGGTGCATAGTTCAGTAGTTCAGTTTTTGAGAATTCTTAGGAACTGCCTAAAACAATAAAAGTTTATTTCCTGACTATGGTCATTTTATGTTTGTGGAACTTTCAACTGAAGGATCTACAACAAATTTCTTTTAGGAGTGTGCCATTCGAATTTTCTTGAATCCTTCTGAAAACTTCACGCCGATCTTTTCCGGAAGCTTTTTGTATCGTACTGGAAGCTTCTCTCAAATTTCTTTTATGAGTGTGTCGTTAAAATCTTCTTGAATCCTTCCGGAAACTTCATCGTTTCATTTGGAAACTTCTTTAATTAGTGTGTCGTTCGCATCTGCCTGAATCCTTCCAGAAACTCATTGAATCCTTCCGAAAATTGCACACAATTTTCTTTTAGGAGTGTGCCATTCGAATTTTCTTGAATCCTTCTGAAAACTTCATGCCGATCTTTTCCGGAAGCTTTTTGTATCGTACTGGATGCTTCCCTCAAATTTCTTTTATCAGTCTGCTGTTCAAATCTTCTTGAATCCTTCCGGAAACTTCGTCGTTCCTTTTGGAAACTTCTTTAATTAGTGTGTCGTTCGCATCTGCTTGAATCCTTCCAGAACTTATTGAATCCTTCCGAAAATTTCACACAAATTTCTTTTAGGAGTGTGCCATTCGAATTTTCTTGAATCCTTCTGAAAACTTCACGCCGATCTTTTCCGGAAGCTTTTTGTATCGTACTGGAAGCTTCTCTCAAATTTCTTTTATGAGTGTGTCGGTCAAATCTTCTTGAATCCTTCCGGAAACTTCTTCGTTTCATTTGGAAACTTCTTTAATTGGTGTGTCGTTCGCATCTGCCTGAATCCTTCCAGAAACTCATTGAATCCTTCCGAAAATTGCAAACAATTTTCTTTTAAGAGTGTACCATTCGAATTTTTTGAATCCTTCTGAAAACTTCACGCCGATCTTTTCCGGAAGCTTTTTGTATCGTACTGGAAGCTTCTCTCAAATTTCTTTTATGAGTGTGTCGTTCAAATCTTCTTGAATCCTTCCGGAAACTTCTTCGTTTCTTTTGGAAACTTCTTTAATTGGTGTGTCGTTCGCATCTGCTTGAATCCTTCCAGAAACTTACTGAATCCTTCCGAAATATATACGCAAATTTCTTTTGCAAGTCTGCAATTCGAATTTTCTGGAATCCTACTGAATACTTCCATCAAATTTCGTTCATAATTTACAACCCCCACACAAGAAGGCCATCTGCAGCGTTCACTCTATACTACGACTGCTATCTGATTGAAGTAAACTATTACGCTAGAAAAAAATGTGCAGGTAACTTTTTACCTCTATGGTCACTTTAGCTATATACAGGGTTGTCTGTGAGTTGCTGTAACAGGTACACGTTTTAATGCTTATAAATATAATAGAAATATGCGATTAATGTTTAATGTTAACAACTGTTTTAATCCGTAACATTCGTTACGGGCGAGCGAGATATGCACAGTTATTACGGACAGTTGGTAATTTCGCGGCGAATTCTTTCGATATTTTAGCGTCCGCGATCCGTCGTCCGTACGTGCAGAGGACTGCATGACGATCGGCCGAGATCGATATCTTCATATTTGTAATTAATAGTTCAATCTAAACGCTAATAATAGTAATCTGTTAAAAATGGCCTACGGGTCGCAAACCAACGGCCTCCGAGATCCATTGTTGTTCTCTTCTCTACCATCTAAGATCTACCTACTAGGTACCTACATGTGTTGATCTAGTCTACGTCAAAAAAAAAATGACAGGTTTCCGTTCTTTTCAAAATGAACTTATTATTAGGCGGATAATTAAATTGTCGGACCAGTGCCAGTGAGTGCGTGTGCTGCTCCTTCTTCCTCATCTTTTTCTAATTGGCGTGGGCACTTTTGTTTAATAATGTGGAATAGTTAGCGTCAGTTCCGTTATTCGTGGCATATTTCGTACTCATATTACCATCGTCGATGTGTTTGTTATTATGAATGACCGCCGCTTTATTATTGTAATTTTAGACTATATTTCTGACGTTATGAGAATGACTTCGAATGAATTAATGAGGAATCTATCTCTTGAGGTGTCAAATTAGTCTGCGGGGCATGTTCACAATTATTTTTTTCTTTAGTTTTGATGAGCCGGTCGCCGTTTGTGAACTGTGATGGCTAAATAAACGTCGACATGGGCATAGAACCAACCGCATAACAAGCCACTTCCCATAAACTTGTTGAATACCAATTTGAAAAGAAGAAACACCTCAATAGCGAATAATAATTTTATAAATTAAATAGGAACGGTATAATGTTTTTTTTTTATGTATCTATACTAAGACGTGTACCGTTTTTTCTCTAAGAAAATTTCGTAAGTACCTATGCCTACAAAAAAAACTTACTGGATGTTCAATGTTGATTAAGTACATACTCATAGTCAGAGAAGCTGCTAAGAAAAATTTCATGTTAGAACACGCTCCCGTCTTCTTTTTGAAGGTTCTCCGCCTTTTCTAAACTTTCCAACTGAGGTTTTTCCTCGCATATACCAGTATGTATATGTATTTTAAAATTTTCAGCTGTGTATACTGCAAGAAAACTATCAAGTCAATCGATTATTGATGGGATTTAGCATTGATTTCAAATTTATCTCTCTTGATCTAAATTTGTCCTTGACCCTTTTGCTTTATGATTATTCACCTCATGTACCTGTTCCATGACTAAAAAGCAAACTCTTCCATCAACCTTGTACCAAATACTTTCAATACCAAAAAATTACAAGCCTCTTGTATCTTTTTGTTACTAACTCTTGGACCACATAAGGAAGTCAGTGTTTGTTTTTCTTAACTCCCTAATAAGTATAGTTTAATTATTTTAAATTTTATGAGCTAATAAGAAGTAAGAGAAGACATAATATGAAGAGGAATGTAATAATTCTTTTGGCTGGAGGGCAATGTTGTTAAAGTTCCGTTTCGCGCTGTTCTCTCCCTCACGCTCCCCTGTTCCCCTCTTCTATCGAATATCGGCAGGTAGCGCGGCATCGTATGTGTGAAATTAAAGCCAACTTTCATCGTTATAATTTATTGGATAATTACACTTTCTTGCCGTGACCCGTTACGTTATATTCGATCCGAAATTAGCCGTGTAGTAAAATGATAGCATTCGTAAAATGTAACGTTACTTCGATTGTTTGCGCGGCCTACTCGTGCCAATGTGCGCTAATTAAACGGACGGACACGTTTTTGTTTTCCGCAGCATGCCGCGAAATCGATGGGGAAAAACTCACTACGAATTGATAAATTCGATGGACGGACGTTTTGTTGATTCTTTTTTTTTCACAAACGTATTTGCAGTTTTGCATATTGTCATTGTCACAAAACTTTCGTTTGACTGAAAAATTATTACCTAAGGGTAGGTAGGAAATTGTCCACAGTATGTGTTTGTTAAAAAACTGTGTTCAACAAACTGAATTATTTCCATGTTGCTACATTCATATGAAATGGGGAATAGAGGCAGACAAAAACTGAATATTTATTCGATTACAATAAAATCTTCCTATCTCCTACCAAAATCTATTTGCCATGAGTCTCTATTCACATTTTTTCGAAATCAGGACGTCTAATGTTCATTAGCATCGTTTCTACAAGTGAAAGTCGATGATTCCTGAAGAGATTTATTTCCCTTTCTCTAGCCAAAATCCAATTACCAGGACATAATAAAATGAGTGTATAAAATAGTAAGTATACATTGGTAAGATTATTCATAAATAATACGCGCAAAATGTATCTATTGCTAACAGCGCATTCTCTTCCTCTCACTTTTACAAAGATTGCTGTTACTTCCACTTATGGAACTATTTGACGGTGGATAGCTGGAAGAGCGAAGAGGTGGAAGCATAGTTGCCATTCAATTTATGTAAAATTCACAAAATTAGAATCGTTGTGTTTCATTAAATTATTTAATCCTACAACGCTTATAAGTTTTACACTACTTTTGCAGCAACTTCCATTTATATACTGAATAATAATTTAGTTATCTATTAAATAAATTATCTTGATACATTCCTCAAACTACGTTAGTAAACTTGTATTAAAGTCCGATTGTTTTAAGTTGTACTGTTGTATTGATTGAGGGCTAAATTGTGAGAGAGATTATATTAAAACTGCTTTCGAACTTTCAATTTTGTTCGTTTTATCTAGGTATTAGAATATCTTCATAGGTAATTGTACATCATATTCACAAATAAAAGAAAACGAGTGGATAACGTTGAACAAACAGGTGGTCTGATTGCGGACCACACCACTTGAGCTCGTTTTTGTTTGTTTTATTAAAATCCGATGCTATCCAACTTCCCGTACATTACCGATAATGTTCTCTTCCTATAGCTGAAGTTCGTACACGGTAATGCTGGGAAGGAAATTATTGCAATATCTGATTTCGAAGTAGCATAGAGAAGCCTGTATTTACAGTATCGACCCTGATATTGACTGCCCCAAGGCATTTCCTAATCTTTCGAAAGTCGACCTGAGCATCATTTTGTTACCCATCGAAGCATTGATTTTACATGTATTGCATCTATATCCATATACGTAGTAAGTACATCCTCGAACAACGATTTTGATCGGAAAATATCACTAGAGCACCGATTATGTTCATTATTTTTTAACTGCACCATCCAGGAAAAGATTAATGAACTTTTTTTGCATAATATTTTTTTAAATAGGTACACATATTTGAATTTAGGGGGTTTAACGTTGATTTGATGTTTAAAACACCTGAAATTCATGATAATAAAAAGTACCTACTGTCAAAATTTTGTTATACTTCAGTTCAGGTGGTTTTCCATCAACGAAATGCAGTTCAGGTTTGAGATTCTCTTTGAGTACGCCTCTGTATATCCGATTTTTTGTTTGCATATTCCTAGTTGAAATTACCACAAATCTAGATATGTATGACAAACTTTATTTTTTTTTTTGTTGTTATCGGTGCTCGTATGGGAGCCTTATTTAAGTCGTCCATCGGCTACGATGATCGTAAATAAAAGAGAGCGTGTAGCCACGCAGGGTCGGGTTATGTAGTCAAGTTTCATTATGACTATCCAGAGAGAATAATTCTGTTAAATAATGTAATATATCTGGTGGCCGCAATCAGAAAACATGAAAGGAGCTTTCTCGGAATGGGAATTAGAAGAAGTTTACAATGGGTAAAAATGTCCAACGGTGTATGTATGAGTTATAAATTTTTTTAAGTGCTTACAAGTAGAATAACTGCTTTTACTAACTTATTTAGGATTTTGCTAACGGTTGTTTCGATTCCATAATTGTCTATCATTGCAATTTTAATCAGCTCAGTGCATGCGATTCCGAGGAGTTACCAAAAAGAAAAAAATTAACGTTCATACTGTCAATAATATTTTTTTAATGCTGTTATTTTTATTCTATCTTTATACATAGAGAACATTTTATGTTCCATTTTATTTAAAATACTGCTCAAGATAATATCACATTAAGTACCTCATTCGGAAATGGTAACTTTGTCGGCAAACTACTTCGTCTAATAAATTCGGCTGTTATTTATAAATTCTCCGGCAAATACTCCTGCAAATCCACTAATAGATTAGAATGTTGGAAATTATCTCTTGTTATGCATGGTTGGTTTTCCTACATATATCCGTATATGTATATCGAAGAAAAACGAATTCTATGAATAGGTACTATCATTAATTGGTTGGAAATGGAAAATTTTGATAACATATCGAGTCAAATTAGGAGACGATATCCGAAAATTCGAAGTAAAATATTGGAATAAAGGTTTCTAGTGTTGTGGTATTGTGCTGAAGATCGGATCTTTTACAATTAAGTTTGCCTTCCTAAACTGCCCCTCGATTGCGTGTGGCTCTTTAGTGATAACTTCACCTCTACGTATCTAACAAACTATACATAAAGATGTTGGTAAATCACGCCCTGATCCGTTCGATCTTGGGAGTCACGCCACGGGAAGTATAATCTTACAAACGTTGTGTAAACCATACAGATACAAGCCATCATGATCCAAAATTTATGACCGGCTCGCTTTGTTTACACGTAAACGATGACATGAGAGAAGGGTACAGGCACTGTTATGTAACCTTCATGACGGTTTTGATATAAAAATTTCTAGTTTAGTCTCGTCCGTCTTGCCATGCCGAGCCGTGTTGACTGCATTTTAGAGGGACGCTCTTTCTAAACAATTGTGACGTTGCTGAAAGCTAGAAAATGCAATACACAATTGTCCTCAATCAAGCCTTTAAAAGCAAAAGTGTTGCATTCGACTTTCAATTATGAAATTGTCCTCTAAATCAGTGACAGCTAATTCAGATCAACAAATAACGTAAATGGTGGTAAAGGAGCCACTTTAAATTTTTTGTATGAGATAACAAGGATAAAAGACAGTTAGATACGTATTAGAAGCATAAAAAGGGTCAAAGAGGGACAGTGGATTACTTTTCAGGAAATGGAAAAATTGGGAGTTCATGTCTAATCAGTTTTTGGACTGATGATCCCATGATGATGAAGTACAATATTTTCAGAAAAAATGTTTCGAGTGATTTTTCCTCATTTGAATTTTTTTTTATATTAAAAGAGCGCACTTCAAAGTCAATAAAAACGTGCGTCAAGTGTTGATGATATATGCAAATTGGCACAAAATTTGTGTAGTTGTACGTACGTATCTACGTAGTATAGGTATGTATGTATTTTAATATTGCTATTGCACGAACAATTTGTCGTTGATGAAGGCTTTTACTGTGTACGATTACACAGATCCACAAAAAAAATTGCCGGCGAGGCCGAGCAATACCGTTTTAAAATCATTAATCACATTATCGAGATGAAAAGTGCCCTGCTATGAACGTCCGGTAAATGAATTTAATTTTCCTTTGTCACACGGACACGTATCGTAGCTTTTCGGTTCTCATATCGTGATCTATTAACTACATGAAAAATGTACCTATGTATGTCCTTTGAGGTAACAACGTGATAAAAAGGAATCAGGTTACCTACATTCAGTTGTCATTACGAATTACATCTACAATGGACATTAGCTATACACAAATTTCAACTCTGATAACATTAGGTACAATATCTCCCTCCAAAATCTGGTATATAGTCTCTATTGATAGATTCTCGGTTCAGTCACGATTTTTTAGATGATTTGAACCAGGAAGTTTAATATTTAGAAACATCACTTCATCAAATGGCGCTGAAGGTGTTTAAAATTATTTTCTCCTTTTCGATTTTTGATATATTCAAACAGTTACGTTACCAGATTCCAAGCAACCGTCGAAAATTACGTTGGATTGAATTATCTCTACAAATCCTAACTGAATATGTATCCGATTATAATTAAATTTTCTTATCTCTCACCAAAATCTACTTACTATGAGTCTCGACTGGATTATGTTACATTTTTTCGGAATCAGAAAGTTTAATGTTCAGTAGTATCGTTTCAACAAATGATTGTTGATGATTCCCGAAAAGCTTTCCCTATCTCTAACCAAAATCTAATTACCAGGAGTTTCTATTGGATCTTGACTGAATTCTGTTACGATTTATTGGAATATTCGAACCAAGAAGTGTAATATTCAGAAGCATGGTGCTTCAGGCCTTTAAAATTCTTTTCTCTTTTGAGTGTGATAGACAACAAAACAATTGCGCTACCAGATTCTAAGTAACTGTCGAAAGGTCGAAACATACGTTGGATTTGACTATGTCTATGTCACATTTTTTCGGAATCAGGAAATCTTATGTTCAGTAACATCGTTTCAACAAGTGATAGTGGTCAATGATTCCCGAAAATATTTCTCGTCAAAATCCAATTACCAGGAGTTTCTTCTGGAAAGTGACTGTACTCTGTCACGATTTTATCTGGAAGATTTAAATAAAGACTTTTAGTGTTCGGTAGCAAGTAACTTTTGGTAATTTCTAAAAAAATTTCACTATATCAAACCAAAGTATGATTGTCAAGAGTTTCTTAGAATCCTGCATTGATTCTGTTACAATGTCTTGTAAAATTTGAATCAGGAAGCCTCTGTTCAATAGCTCCATTCTGACAAGTGATAGTCGATGGTTTCCGAAAAGATTTCTTTATCTCATACCAAAATCTTATCGTCAGGAGCCTCTGTTGGATCCTCATTGGAATTCGAATCAGAAAATTTAATATTTAGCAGCATAGTCAATGATGACTTTTGAAAAGATTGCAAGCCACATTCTTCTCTGGACACTAACTGGATTCTGTAACATTTTTTTTTTTTTTGAAGATTCAAGTAATCTACGTACCCCGTTAAAGCGCGATAACAATACACAGATAGTATTCCATATAACATAGATAGAACGTCGATTAGAATCGGAAGAATGGAAATTGTGTAATTGCAAATTAGGTTCACGTATAAATACGGTTTGGTATCCTTATTGAAACCTGTTATAGTTAGTTCTACCGTTGACGGCTTATTAAATTCACAACACCTGTGGATCTTAAAATCACCTGTAACATTGCTAGTTACAACCGATAATAATTACTACGAACAATCGACGTGAAACTGGATTATCGAGAAAAATTGTTAGGGCAGGATGAATTCATTAAATCCAGTTCAATACATTACATTACACTTATATATATATGTCTATGTACATATTTATTTAATTATATTAAACGTAAATGTAGATTATTCTTTTCAAACTGACAATTCAGTCGTACATTATTAAGTTTCTCAAATATCACTGCGTCGCTCATACAATGAAATTATTATCTCAGTTATTAACTCTCATTGAAGAGAACCAGCCAGTAAAACTAGTTTCGAGTTGATTGTACCATATTACCGCTTATTTAATTTTTTTTTTCTTTGCTTATATTTAATCACTTATTTGGATTGTCTAGTTCTGGTTGTATAGAGTCATTATCCGACACCGTCAACTTCCTGTCCACGAGGTACAAGGACCCTGTACCATTAGATTATTGTCTCGTTTTTGTACGTGAGATTTTATCGTCAAGGTGGGCCGGATATTAAAACATTATCAGTAATAGCCACTTTCGGTTTGAAATCGCACAGATCTTAAACACTCTCCGGCCAAAAATAATAACGAGTGGCAGAATTTTTGCTTCGTGTAATCAACTGAAATTAGCTAATTAGGTACTGTTTTCAGATATGTACTGTGTGTGAATGTGAACTGAACAAGAAAACGGAAGTTTATTTACTTTATGACTTTTGCTGTTATTTCGTTACTACTTTGTAGTGTTTGCAGTACGTTTTTACCACCACAAAAACGCCTCGTATCCGTTAATTATGTGCACTTAATTTAATAATGCTTAGAACAAGTGGTGGTGTTTTGTTGAAAAATGAAAATACTTCGAGATAAAAAGCCTTGTGCATCATTAGTAAAAACATTGGAAACCATTTAAGAGATATGCGAGTAGCGTCACAAAGTAAATACTTGAAAACTATTTAAAAGATCGAATATGTGATAGATACTCGTGTAAGTTTAGGGTAGGTGTACCGAAATGCCGTTAAAACACCTTGCTTCTAAGGGTGGATGGTAAATTAGAAATTTAATCTACTCCAACCCAATTGATATTATCAATTGTAACATTGTTTAATAACATACAAATATTTAGGGTGTAATTGCTGACATTTAATTTTCAATCATTTTTTACAACTTCTGTATAAATAAAATGAAAATCTTATCGAGGCGACGTGACGGTTAAATCATGTTTTCCTTTTCTTATCTCCCCTTTCTGGACAAAGATATAATGTAATAATATGATGTAGTTATTACCAACCTACGCTACGTTAATTTTTTTTATTGGATCGGATTGGAAGTCTATCACCATTATCTAATAAATGGCTCCCTAATAAAGCTGATCACCTTATTCATAACGATCTAAGTCTTATCCGACTTTTGTTCCGCCTTTGAATGAGGTACGATAATTAATGATAATCGTATTTTCATCATTTTTGTCTACCTTGTCAATTTGCAATTTATTTAATGGATCTTATTACAAACTGAGTTATTAATAGCATTCCAAAAGCGGCCTTTTATACTGGATGAATTCCTTTTGGGGTGAATAGATACAATATTTTTATTCTTTTGGCTACAAGAACGTTCTCAATATAAAAAAGGACTTTTGGGATTCTTATTTCACAATTGTTAATAAATTAACTGCTTATGTATGAATGGTCGGACTTCATTTTATCAGAAATAATAGTATAGGTGAAATAGAAATAGCTAATTTTAGGAAGTATACAAATGAATTTAAATTATTAGCTGTGTAAAAAATTTAGAATAATCTTTAACAACTAAGACTTCCTCTTTACATCTTTGGAAGTAATTTTAAGATCCAGTCTCCATTTTCTGTTAATTGTCTATTTCTGTAAAATGATATTCGTTTTTGTAAGTTGTGTATTTGTAAGTGATGTGTTTAAGTAAGTCGTAGAAGCCCCTTGCGGTTGAGCATTCGGACATTGGTTTGGATCAGTAAGGTTTATTTCAAGTTCCGTGATAGCACACGCAGACACCCATACAATACAAATGCACGGAACGTGGTCGTCATCGCTACACGGTCTGCAGATATATCGTATTAAAATATGCACCCTGTGCGCGGGAAACTATGCGCAATTACCTCAGACCCGATCCGAATCCGCGGCTCACCGTAAACTTGTTCGGTTCATATCAGTGCCATCTATAAAAAATCCATTTTACATGATTTAAATGAGAGCCGGCAGAATGGAATTTTCTTTTCATTATATATGGTGATGGGCGCGCAAGGCGCGCATTGTCCTGCCCGGCCGCGGCCTATTCATAAGATCGCGTAACAGAAACAACAACGTCCCATTATCGCAAAACGCATCTATTGTCATCCTTACCAACGTACCTTCGTCTTCTTATTCTTCTTCTTCCTCCTCGTCCTTTTCTTCCTTTACTTCTACAACTACTACTCGTATGTTTTTTTTTATCCAGAGGCGTAGCCGGAGGTCCTTTTTTGAGATTTTCGTGCTATTACACGAGGAACAAGCACGTTAAACAATAAAGTAATAGATACAGGTTATTGAAAGTTTATGTTTTAGTAATTCCTACTGTGTTTTCTCCATCCTTCCTGATATATGGTACATATCATGTGGTTTTAGAAAACCCTTACCGTTAGAATTTTTACACCACTGTTTGTCTATCTTCCGTCGTCTATCTTTATTGTTTGTATTCCTTGCATCTTCTTCATCCTTCTTGATACCCACGCCGTCTCATTTCTGTGGTAGGAATTCTTATGCCACTGTTTGCTTTCATTTCTGATACTCGTGCCATCTTCATTGGAATTCTTACACCACTGCCTAATTTCCTTTGAATCCTTATTTCATGATATCCTCAATGTCTCACTCCTTTGGTTAGACTTGGTTGTTTGATTTCTTTCCATCATCTCATTCTTTCCTAAAAAAAACCTTTTAGGTGTTTCATTCCCACCATTATTCGTGGGCGGGCTGTCCCCCCCGACCTACACTCTTGTGCAAAGTCGGAGGGGTAGGGCGGAAGGCCCTCTTCAGCCTCCTTCAGGAATCGTGGGAAAGGGAGGCTGGTGGTGTGGGGGAAGAAAGATGAGACGGACGAAATGAAGACAGAAGAGAAGTGAAAGACTATCTGTGGAATATTACTACCCCAGTATTTGCCTAAATGATACAAGGAAACCACAGAAAAACAAGGACCAGAGTAGCCGGCCCCGGAATCGAACCGGTGATCTACCGAATGCTAAGCAATGATCTAGACCACTAGACCATGCCGCTCGGTCATCATTCTTTCCTGATACCTTCAACGCCTTATTTCTTTGGTAAGAATTCTTACATTACTGTTTGCCTTCCTTGCATCTTCTTCCTCCTGATTGATGCCCCCGCCGTATAGGTTGATATTCTTACGCTACTGTTTGCCATCCTCTCCTTCCTTCTTGACACCCACAAAGTCTCATTTCTGTGGTAGGAATTCTTATGCCACTGTTTGCTTTCTTTTCTGATACTCACGACTGTTTGCCTAACTTCCTTTTATTCCTTACTTTCTGATATCCTGAATGTCTTTACTCCTCTGATTGGACTTGTTTGATTTCTTTCCATCGTCTCAATCTTTCCTGATACTCTTTAGTTGGAATGTTTTAATCCGACGGTTTGACTCCTTATGCCAGCCACTGTTTGCTTTCTTTCCTGATACTTACACCGCCTTCTTCCTTTGAATTGGAATCCTTACCTCACTGTTTGCTTTTCCTTCATCGTCTTCTGCTTTCCTGATACCTCAGCGTTTTACTTCTTTGGTAGGAATTCTTACATTACGTTACTGTTTGCCTCCCTTGTATCTTCTTCTTCTTCTTCCTTCTTGATTCCCACACCGTATCATTCCTTTTGTTAGTATTCTTACGCCACTGTTCGCCTATCATCTTTTCCTTCCTTCTTATGTAATAAGAGGGCGCGTCTTTCCAGTGCGGCCCCTGGACGTGTGTCTCTGCGTCCGCCGGGCAGTGTATTCACGTTCCATTTTATGCGTCCGCGGTCTGGCGCGTTGTAGTTGCAAATTGGCCATAACTACTGCGTCGTGCCACTTGATTGGCCTAATGTATGAGACTTGCGGAGGAGAACAATTTGTAAGAGCCGTCTACGACCATTACGGAACGTGTCCATTCTCATTTTTCACAACGTATTATGATCGGTTTTAACAATAGTTTGTCCGCTACATCTTCTCAATTTTGTCATAGGACTGGCTGTACCTTAACATATTAAAAGTTCTTGTTTGGAAATTTCATAAAGGATTCCGCAGTAGGATATGGAAAAGGAATCATATCAGAAAAAGTCAAGGAGTTCGACCTGGGTGGGTACACTCAAATGTCCTTCCGATTCCCAAGCCATGATCTGACCATGACTTCAAAATTGCCCTTACGTTATCATAGGGTACGTCTAATTTAAACGGCAAAAAGTCCTTTTTTGAAGCTGTGATGTGTACTATGGTAATTGTTTGAAATTCCCATTTTGTAGGATCATATGTAAGCTTGTCAGCGAATTGTTTTGCCGGTCACGGTTCGTTCTTCATTTATAAAAGGCGGATGAATTAGGAAGAAAATGACTGATTCGGGCTGTCTCATCGTCATAATTACATGAAATATTGCAATTTCTATTTACGGTAATTGGCACAGTCGAACGCATAAAAGTTAATAGCGCATGCAAACTGTCTTGCAGCTTCGTTCTTGATTTAACATCTCTAATTGTGCGAAAAGGATTCTGCCGTACGTCCGAACGATCACTTGCAACTACAGACAAATAGCGACGTTTCAGAGAAAAAAGGCCCGAATAACTCTAATAAAATCACAAAAGAGGATGAGGCGGCGTGAAAAGAATAACAATTATAAGAAATTTATTTAATGATTTAGTTTTCATTTTCAAACTTACACTTGGTTAAGTGTAGTTAAGGATTGTGCGGGTAAAGTAGGGGAGTATGCTCCAGCCAACTGTATTCAAGTTAATATTGCTACTTACTTACTACTTACTGCCTCCTGGTAGATACATTTTACCATCATGGTCGCTTAAGGATTTATGTTCCTCTCTATGTTATTACGGTAAAGTAGACTGAATTTTAAGTACTATTTCATAGAAGTATTATTATTCATATTATGTATAACTGTTTCATTTATGTACCAAATTCATAATTTTGTTTGAGATGGCCGGCTGACTACGTTCCTTCAGTCTGTCGCCATAAAAAGCTCGGAGAATGAATTATCGCCAAGTACGATTTGTTAGTGTAAATGTCCCGAGTTTTAATTTTAATTAGGTGCTTTTACGCCTGTTAATTAAATGTAACTTATGGTTATTCTGCTTCACTTGAAGGAACACGCCGTCGCGTCGAGTGTCCAAGAACCAAAGAAGAAAACTGAACACCATCTCAAATTAACTGTTGTTCCTTACTCAGAAGTGATTATCATTTTTGTTGTTTTCTTTTTTAGCAGACGGATTTTATTTAAAATTGACTTCACGGTATCTGAATCAAAATTATTAGAAGGGGTTTTTCTAATTAATGACACTTCTAAAAAGTTGTTATCTTTTCAATACAATAATAGATAATTATGAATAAAATACAAAAAGATATTTCATTGATCGGATATTTGTGAAAAATATTAAGTATTCCGATTAAATGACAACACTCAGGTTATTAAAGGAAAGATGCACTTTTTAATTTGTCATTTTAATAATCAACTTATTTCAAAAAGTTATTGTACCAACGGGTTGATAAAATATTAATACTTTAATGACTGAGTTATAATTATGATAGTTGACTGATTATAATCGGGTATGAAGGATAAAGGTTCATTTTATATTTGATTATTTTTATTCACAGTTATGAAAGTTAACTGATATTATTGAAACATCAAAGGTAAGGTCCAGTAGTTTATTTTACAAATGAACAGACTATTTACCTATTAAACAGAACATTTATTAAAATATTACAATTTCACAGCTCTCGATCATTTCAAACTTAATTTTAACTAGCTTCTCTAGGATAAAGCAGATTTTCTTTGCAAAACTGAAAACGGATCGCTTCAATATTGTAGTACAGTTCCCCTTCGTGCATTTCCTCTTTACAGTTGTGGGAATATCTTTGTTAAAACTAATTTACTTGTTGTCGAGTATGAATTCCACAAAATACGCATTTCTTATTACCCTTGCTGATGATTATTTTAAAACGTAGATTATAAGCATTCGGAGGTTCTCGACTTTTTTGTACATACAACGACATACCTACATGGACTCTTCCTGGCGCTTTGATATTGCATATATACAACTATTCCCATTCTTCTTAAAGTAATGGGAATACTTTCGTCAGGATTAGTTAACTGGTCCTGGTCCTTGAACTTTAATTCTTAATAATAGTCTTTGGTGACAGATGGTATTTCAAAACTTGGTTCACAACCATTCCCATTTTTGACAAATAGACGAGCGCGTATTAGCGTATTTGTAGCGGTAGAAAATTATCCTGATTTTCCGTTAAATTCTGCGTTAAAATCTCGTATACAGGAGGCATGTTCTGTAGGTGTTTATTTTTTTATCGGTATTAGTGCATGTACATAAATTTGTATGTATGAATGTAACGGTTACTTTTTTCATGGCGGTTTCTCAAATGGGGTGCAAATGAGTCGATAGAATTTAGCATGTAAGCGGCCAATGCGTGCGAACATGCTTTGACTTCCGTTATCCGAGATAAAAGGCATTTTAAAGGAACATTTTATAAAACCCAGGCTGGTTAAAGTTACCGATGAGACGCGACGCGCGGCTACATGAAGCAATAAAATATCGCAAAACGGGTCGCCGATCGAGGCTACAAGTGCACAAACATTTTTACGGTTAAATTGCCGTAATTCCGTAAGACATATTCGTTGCCGTGCATATTGTTGTCATTTATTGAACACCAGTCCTCCTTTCTCGTGATAGCGACATGAGAAGAGAGACACGTAAGTAGAAAGTTTATGAATTATCGCGATGGCATTTGATCTGCTGCAACAGAATAAGAAGATAAGTGCCGTGACGTACTTGCGTGTGTGTGGCGGCATATGCGAATAAAAGGATTCAACTTACCTATCGATAAACTAAATCATTACAAAATTATTTTAATGGGCACTTGAATATGTTTAGTAATATCACCTGCTTGTCACAGAAACATTTTTATAAACTTATCAATACATGTTATTGAAGAGTTCCATAAAATTTGTTTTAAAGTCCGTTTACTTTAGAATCGAGTAATGTCATCTAAGAGGAAAACAGAACCTCTAAACATTAGATATAATATACTTAAATGACATCTGTCTCTCGCTTTTAGCATGTAAATATTTCTATATTAATTCTAATACAAAATGAATTGAAGTATACAGGTGAGTCAGTTAGGGAAGGCGAAATTGGTCATAAAATTGTAGTATGAAATAAAAAAATTTGACATTATCAGGACACTCTGCATACGTACAATATGTTGATCACTAACCGGAATTAGTGAAGTATTGTATCGTGTGACATGTAAAATAGGATAGCAAAATACTTCATTTTTAGTTTAGTAATTTATTGCGAAATTCGCCTACTAAAACTGACCCGGTTGTAAATCTATAAAAAAAGTGATTTGTCCGTGGTACTGCAGGGACATTTTTTAGAACACTTACCGTATTTAGTCAATGTACAATAATTTTTTTATTAAAAACTTTCTATTGAGTACTGTATTGTTAATTACTAATAAAAATTGTGTTCAAAATCCATAAAAAATCATAATACATACTTAACAAATATAATCATAAATATAAGGAAGTGTACCAAATTAAATGTTCTACAGTTACGACGATTTGTTTCAAATAAATGGGTTATGTTAACACGACCTATATGACATTTAACCTCTATGCTTGTAAGTGCAATGGTGTACGAAGACACTTAACTTAGATAATCACAACTGATTGACCAATAAAATACAAATGTGGAATACGGGCAATTTCCCATGACTCTGTCTGGCGGTCATTTGTTAATGAATTTGCTTCGATGTCGTTGAATAGGTCGTTAACAACCATTAGCGTTATAAGGATATAGTAATGAATCTCATATCTCTGCGTTATTATTGTTATTCGTACGAGTGCCGTTTAGATATGAAATGGCAATCACTTACATCTTGGAAAACAAGGCTTAGTAGTTGGACGCCTCAAAGGGGTCTAGATTTTATTTAAAATGAACGAAAAAAGGGCAAACAATTTTAAAATTTGACAAATTGTTTAGGTACATTGTGAAAAGTGTAACTTGACCCAACACCATGACAATTGATTTTGTGGGCTCCAGCTCATGACGATCTTTGTCATACTGGTAGTTTAGAATGACCCTGGAAAAGTAATCTCCCTTTGCCTTATTTAGTCTGGTCTCCTGGAGCACTGAGGACAAACAGTTAAAAATTTCACAAATTATTTACACTGTAAAAAACGTTATTGATTGTGAATAGTTCAGCCCCTGAAGACCTTTGTCACGCTGGTGGTTTAGACTGATCTTTGTGTGATTTTGCCCGATTTCCTGAAGCACTACTCAACATTATTTTGAATACCCAATCTGGACACCAAACAAAAAACACAAACGTAACTGTTGGTTACTCCAAAATAAACAGTTAGAAGTTGGTGAGCTATCTCAAAACCTAAACCAATTTAAACAAAGGATATTTGGTCATTTAAAAATTGAATAACTCGTCCACCTGACTCCTTGGACCTTCATGAAAGGTTTTAATGTTTGAGACTCCCTCGTAGTGGAATGGAGGAGAAGACGATCTTGGTGAAGGATCGTAAATACATATTGTATAGGATGGTCAGGTGAAAATTTACGTAAATCGGGTCTCCCTCGTGCCCCTTTGGTAGGTAGTCGCGGCGACCTTTGCACAGACTTAACTGTTCCTCGGTACAATTCTCGTAGTACTACAGATACTCGTCGAAAGGTCGATCTCTCTGTTTGCCTCCGGCCGCTCCTGACATTAGCCACGTGACGTGAACATTTACACGAAATCACTTTTGTACACTAGCTATTGCGGCCCAGACCATAATACGAAAAGCAACAGGACTCGTACACACATGCTAATTTATTGTTTTTCCACTACTGCTTATGGAAAATCTTTCGTCACTTTTGAACGCATCGGAAGGCTAATCGAAAGGATAGCAATAAACTAATGGCATAATCGTGAAGAACGATTAAGCTGCAGGCTAGTTTGTATTATTTTAGGAAGTTTGATATTACATAATGATCGCTTCACACGGTCACGAAGTCAAGCTTAAACGATACCATAATTCTTGAAAATACGACTCCTTATACAATTTTTCACAAATTTTAGCCTGGAGGGTAGGTACATTTTAGCATGATCGAAATTTTATGATTAAATGACAATTTTGTAGTCAATATAATAGAAGGGACATGAAGATTTCAAAAAATAAACAAAAGTAGAAATGTTTGACTCATTTAACTCATCCAAATGCTGTACTATTTCAAGCGTTGCGTAGCTTCTTTACAACAATAATATGTCTATGAGCGTTTCATCTTTCATTAAAAAATGAGATGAAAATCTTTTAACACTAATTTAATTGTACGTTATGTAGAGCTTTCATTATAGAGGTGTTAAGCTTATACATCCATTATGTTTTTACGTTGCGGTTAGGTATTTGTGTTGTGTTTGAAGTTCGAATGTCATTGTCGTTTTAATTTATATTGTGGTCAAATACTCATGTGTTGTGGTTATAGCTTGAAACGTTATATGGGAGATTATTTCAAAACGTGAATGGAATATTATACCATTCGTTCCAGGTTTGAAATCAGAATTCATGGTAACAGCCATGCAGAAACTTTAATAGGGGTAGATTTGACTAATAAATAAAAAAAATAAAGGTGCGATGACGCTTTAAAAATTCATGATGAGTTTGGTTCTGGTGTGACAAAAGTAGTGGGCAAGATATTCGCGTTTGTTGGACTTCTCAAGGCAGATTCACCCTCCACAAATATCTGGTCCATAAATTAATTCTCTGTTTTTCCCCTTTGGAGTCTAAATTAATAGATTTACCAATCAGTGAGCTTGATTTAATGGATAAATCGTGGTTAAACATTGTGGTAAACGCCCATTTGAATATAGATCTCAAAAACTTTGATTCTAGTTTATTTGTTGGTCGCAGTATATCATAGATGGTCTTTTACGCTCCTTTTGTCTTCACCTCATTCACCTCGTCTCTGTTTTCCACATTAACACCACAAAAAGCTAAGTATGACTGACTTTCTACCCTGTCCTGTCTACTATTTGCAACACAGTTTAGTTAATCAATGGAATGGTTCTACAGATATGTCTTTTACTCTCTCGTGCTTGAATGTTGTTGTCTTTCATTAAATTATCGTGATTGATTGTTTTTTATTGATATACTTTTCCTGGTTTTTATTCATTAAGAACACGCTCTGGGTCTGCCCGTATGAAGGTTGTGGTACATTGTGGTTTCTTTGTAAGTGTCGCTGAAGCTGACGCCGTGCTGACAATGCACTTTGCACAAAACGGCCGTCGGTGGTTAACCCGTTTTTACGCTTCCTGCCTGCATTAGATCCTCGTCCTTTTAAAAAAAAAATGATCTCCCATAATTACAGAACGAAGTTTTAATGACGTTATAAAATAATTACTATAACAACCGACCAGATTGACGGCATTTCGTGGCTTCTTTAAGAGCTTTTACGACGCAGTTTATCAAAATGCGTCGCTGATTAATCTGTTCACACGGTCATAAATCCGATCTTCCACGCGGCCACGATACAGAAATGTGATTATAATTATTCACAAAATACGATATTGTCCATTTCTGCGTGTATAAATTTGTTAAAACCAAAATTTCATCAGATAAAAGCTCTAAAAGCCTTAAAGACTAAGGAGTCGTACCTTCGGCAGAATTTTCTTATTAATTTAACTCAGGGAGGCATAGAATCTAGTTTGACCAGTTTAGAATGTACTCATATGTATAACAGATATATTTAGCTCGTGTAATAAAGAGTGTGCCTATAAATAGCAGACATTTCGAGACTGAGATTGCAATGTATGATAAAAGAGATATTAGTACTCGGTTTGCATAATTAGAACTGACAAAATCACTTGTCACTTTTATTATGTTTATTGATAATACAACGCTACTCTTTTATATGTCGGCCATACTATTAAGAAAAAATGAGCTTCGTTCACGCTGGTTAATCAGATATGTCTAATTTAGCGAAAGTGATGAATTCATGCTACATTTGAGATGATATTATACGATGCACAATTGAATCGCACATTAAAACATGAAACATTAAAAGATGAAATCGTTACAATAATACTTAAGTAATTAATTTTTTATTGAGCTACCTATGTAAGTTTTAGTTGCAAAATAAAGTCAGATGACAGCTGAATTATTTTTTTTATGAAAATCTGTTTCTGAATATTTAAATCGTTCTGCTGTAGAATTATGCCACTTTTACAACCACCTCCACCAAGAATACCGAAAAAAGTACAATGTTAATGTCGGTACAGAAGTTCAACACCATTCATCAGGATTTCAGGAAGTCATCGACAATAACGCGTCAAGAAACATACGCGTAATATTTCCAGAGCCGGGCAATTACTACATTTTCCTACCGTGTACCGGGTCCACGTTGACAATACGGGCAATTAGCGGTGACTATACACGACAATAATATTTCTTCTCGTTTAGATATGCACTCACTCAGATGGGTGGACTGTGGTTTGCGGTTGCAATGTGCAACAAGTACGCAGGAAAACGCACAGGAAACGCGAATTTAAGGACGTCGTCGTCATCATCATCATCATCGTCGCATTCTTAACACCTCTGTGACAACCGTGACCCAGATATTGTTTGTTCGTTATACATACCATTGCAAAGCGTAATGATATCTTGCCCGATCTGACATTTACAAATAAATCATATTAATTGAACATTTTATAGCTTATTAGTGAGATATGTACAATAATTATTATTATTATGCTTTAAGGCCTGCCAAGAGTGATTAGAACTAAATATCCACCATTGCATCTCTTTTCAGGTTTTTTTTTTTTTTTTGAGGAAAAACGTTAGGTGGGGTAGATCAGTGTCAGTAAAATTGTGGTAGTTTTTAAAATAGCCTTCGTTTTGTTCAAGAATATCAGGTTCCTCAAAGCTTCAAAGTTTTACATTCAAGGTAAAGCACTACCCCCTCCTTCAAGACCTTAAAGGAGATAAATTTTGTCAATAAGATTCCTAACAACCTAATTTTTACAACAGTAATACCTGGTAAATTGTTAGTAGACATTATGGTCAAGTTTGTTCAAAAAACTACTGATCCCTTTCAAAAAAAACATACCTGATGGTTTTTTAATACTAATTTATGAGCTAGAAAAGGCGATGGGGGACCTAAACTTTCATTAAAAAAAGAAGGAATCGTTTCTTCTTTAAATCATTACTTGTAGATTGTTTGAAAGCTATAGGGTCACGTATCTGTCATTCAAAAACTCGTGATGTCATTTAAAGAAGAAATATTTTGTGGACGAGTTTTATCAGCAAGTCCAAATTGAAGCCATAAATCATAAGGACTAATTAATGAACCAAAAGGAGAGATGAGAGTTAATACTCAATGAAAGAAGAAAAGGAATACGTTCTTCTTAAAATTATTCCTCGTAGATTGTTAGAAAGCAATAAGGTTACGTACCTTGGTGATCTTTTTAGAAAAACAATATTTTATGGATGTGACTTATCAGTAGGTCTATACTGAAAACTGAAGCCAATATAGTTCTTCAGGATGTCTTAAAAAAAATTAACAGAAGAGGAAGGAATAGTTTCTTTTAGTATTCTTTGCAGATTGTTGGTCACGTACATTCCAAAATCCAGTGATCTACCACAGAGGAGATATGCCTTATGGATGTATTTCATCAGCATGTCTAAATTAAAGCAATTATTCATCAAAATGACTTTATGAACCAGAAAACAATAATAAAAAGTGAAAGGAATTTTTAATTTACATGGAAATCTTTGGAAGTAAATCAAACGTCTGTGGAGGTGCTTATATTTGCGGAAAACCCGGGATTGACACTTGCCAAAAGAGGCCCATGGTCGGTATTTTTAACCGAAAATCGTGACATCAGCACGGCGCGCGGCGCGGCCGTAGCCTCGAGGGCTTTCGCGGGTGATTTCAATTCGTTCGCACGTAAAGATCGAATTACGGTAAATTGTTGGTCGGAGAACCAAAACGGTGCTCGTTTTTATATGATACACTTATTAACTGATGGTTTCCGTGCCGGTTTTTTTTCTGCTCGCGTGTATGCTCGTAGACTTGTGAGAAAACGAAGATGGTTGTGAAAGTATGTTTGCAAGCTAATCGCGTTAATATTTCTTTTTACTTCTATAATCCTGTTTTTTTTTGTTCGTTTAAACGTAGGCGGTTTTACCGTATTAACCCAGTGGATAATTTCAGCAAATTACCATTTAAATACCTACCCACTCGGTCATGACTCAGACTAACATAACAGATTATTACCAATAATAATTATAGCAAATTGGTGCAAAATTTCTTATTGAAACACAATAAATAAATAGTTAAATTATTATTGAAAGGAAAATGTTTGAAAATTTATAAAAATTGAGTTGTTATATTATTACTTAGAAATGCTATTAGCAGGTATATTTCGAGTAAAAAAATGTTCATTAGTTTTTAACGAATAAGTAGTCCTAATGCCAATTTATTTTTCTGTTTGTATATAATTCTTTTTGTCTTGCTTAAGTGTTTGCTTTTATGACTATCAACATTTATTTTCGTTCTTTTTTGATTACGAATTTATTTGACAGAAGAGAAAATATATTCTTTAAATAAATTTTCTAAAGATATAAAACGAAATCTGAAATGTTTCTTCTTTTCTACTTCTGAGAATCCAAATGTGTATATAGTTAACACCCAAGCAGATATTTCAATTGGGTTATTTGATGCAACAAAAAATTCAAAAGAAAATATATTTTAGAATTGATTATGTGATGAAATGCTTGGCTGTAGTTTTTCCTCTGCAGAGTAATGGATTTCAAGTTTACGGAAAAATGTACGTGTCTGACAAGTGAAACATGTAAGTAGAAGAATTATCCACATAACCTACTAAACAATCGGTCATCATAAGCAATCGATCACGATGTCAGTATTGTCTATACGATGTATATAAATGTCAGATATTACATGAGATTTCACTTGATATCTGTATGATTTACTGGATGATGTGCAGACATAAATGCATACGCGAAATGTTTATTCTGTCGGTGAGCAACTGTCAGATTTTCTGTTCGAAAAAGCACTGACAGTTAGTTTAGCCTAGGCTCTTATCTAACATTTGACCTCTCCAGAACGGGCAGTATATTATTCAAATGATGCCACGGTGTATTCGAACTGAACCTACAAACCAAGCACCTTTAGCAGTTCGAATTGTACCGTTCATATTCACGTCTTTTTTTAAATTATGTTATTTTTGTAAGCATAAGTACAAATACTGATTACTAGATGCACACAATATCACAGATATTTGTTTTAACTTGATATCTTAAACGGTTCCTGAAATACGCGATCCTTTTTGAAAGAATATGCTATGCGTGGTATTTGTCCCAGTAGTATGTTATGCGTGGCGCAGATCTTTGTACGCGTGGTACTCCTACTTCCGGCCTTACGCGTGCGTGGCAGTTCATATTTTGCTTGCTGCATGACATACAACGACCAGGTACATGCTCACTGATTCAGTGGCACTCCTGAAATTCTAGCAGATACTGAAGAGCGCGTGGCGGGGGGGGGGGGGTAAAAATAGTAACAGATGACCTCTCCCATTATTGGTCTTGTTTTCTATCTTTGACACACAAAGGACGAGTAAGCCTACATAAATTTGTGAATAATATTTACCCACGTAAAATGGACACTACGTATATAAAGCTACCCCAAAAAACATGGGGGTAATTAATTAGTTTTCTAATTATGTAACTTTTCCTCTTCGTTAACAAGACTATTTTAAAGTATTATTGAACAATATTAGTAGTCATCTTCACTAAAACTTTGTAATGAACACGATAGGGCTGTTGCAACGTAATTTGAAGCGAACCAGGCAACTAGTCGTTCTTGTGTTTTGATTAAATATTACCCGTTTTTCATTAGATTTTCCGTAACTAATTAGGTAAGCAGTTTATTAAACTACATACTTTCAAGCAAAACTAAGAGTCTACGGGTAAGTAAATTTTCAGGGAGACGAAATTAAACAGACAATGATACATCTACTCATGTTCAAATTCTGTAAATTTAGGTACCTAAAGTAGGTTACAAACCTACATCCACATTTACAATTTTACAAGATAAGGGCCTAGAGATTTGTAACCTTAGCTAGTCTTGGAATTCTAATAACTTTTCCCATTTTGTTAGTCTTCGGCGATGTACCTACTTATAGGATACTTTGTTAACGTTTCATTCCTACTCATATCAAGTATTATAATTCAGTTTTCATTTTGTGAGAACCATATGGGTTGATTTTGCAAATCCCACAACTTATAATATTATCGGCGGTAATTTATGGTTTGGAGGAACATGTAAGCTATAGTCTTCGGTACCAGGACGATACACATGTGCATTTTTTTTCTGCGAAAGCTAATTGAAATCTGGTCAGTCCACATCCGTAGGCCAAATTCACAACAACTAACGATGAGATAAATCACGTTACGGCCATCATAAATTACTGGTGTAGATTACGGTTGTGCTTTAACTAAAAACAAACATTAAAAAAATGGTAACGATAGGTATACACTCAACACAAGCACTGTTTTGCTGGCGACGAGGGGGATTCTGGACGTTAACGAAAAAACGAAAACGGTGGTTAGTTGATATAAAGATACGGTAGACACATGCAGCTGGAACGGGGCATAAAAGTGTTTAAAGGAAATTATAGTTATTTAAGGAACATGATCAGGCTTCGTATTCTTTTCGTTTTTTATTTTGCTGTAAATTACAAGGGGATCACGGTGTCGTTTTTTTTTTTTTGTGAAGAAGAAATACTAACAAAGTCATAAATTTGTAGTTGCATGAACTTATTATTAATATGGGTGTATTATTGAAAATTATTTTTTATAAAAAGATTAGGTTACAGTATGCACACTGTAATTACATATATTAACTTAATGGTAAAATTGAAGCTATGAAGTGACAAGATGTTGAATGTAAATAAGGTTTTAAAAAATATTGAATACAATTTTCATTACTAATCCCTTATTATGTTCTAGTGATTAATTATATCTTAAAATAAATAAACTGTCCTTTGATGATGATTTTTTGTTTGAAAATGAACCTAATGCTTTGTTAAAATTCAAAAATGTCGTAGAGCATTAGGGATAGTGAAAATGGTCACCTATTTTACCACTTCTCGTGAACTCTCTTGTTGAACTGTTGTTATTTGACCATCATTTTTTTTAATTCTTTTATTTAAATGATGGCCCAAGTTTTGAAAATCTTCTTGGTCACAATTACTTATAGACCCTGCTTCATCTGACAATCCCAGGGCTCTTTGTTTCAATATTTTTTGACTTTGTACCTACTAAAGATAGACATTAGTAAAGCAGGTGTCAAATCGCGCTCTCACGTTTTACCACGAGCAAGATCTCTCAAGGCTCCAGCTATGTGTTGTTCAATTAATATAATTGTGCTCTTATAAAATAATAAAATATAATAATATATCATTTAGGAAATAATACGTTTCTTCAATCTAATAGAAAAACACCTCCTATGTTGTTCGCGTTGTACAGCGTGCTTGCGATAATATTATTAATTATCATAAATTTCTTTAGGTACTACGAACGCCGCCAGTTTTAACAAAATTAAAGCCATTATTTGACGTGCATAGGTAACATGCCTCTTTTTTTTTTTTCATTTTGGCCTTTGCTTTGCACTGCTCACTGCTCGGCGTTCTGGAATTATTCTAAAGGTGGTGTGGTGTGGGTTACTGAAGGAGCGTCTCAACTACCGTCCTCATTAAACATCATGAATAAATTCTAACCTAAGGTTCTATCCAGTCTTTATTTTCATAACTACCTCCTTCAGTCGTTCCTATTCCTATGAGGGTAGAATTTATCCAATTCACCTCGGCCATAAACGTTTCTCGTACATATACTAAAACCTACATACTAGCCTGAACACGACTTAGCATTTTCACTTTATTCTTGTGAATATTCAACTTCAGTATTCATACACGATTACGTGTCCAAGTATTCACATTATCGACTGTTACGAAACAGAAAAGTGAAATTTGGTTTAATTTGTTGCTTAGATGAATTTTTTAATTAATTACATGATTACTTTTGCTTCTGATTTCGAGCTTCTGAAAAATGAACCACAACAGATACTAAACTTACCGCCCCAGTGATTGCACAAGTTATTGGGGGTTGATCCTGTTGTATTGTACTGTTTTAACTCGTTCATCACTTCTGAGATGGACTTAGAAATTTTTACATATTTACCACCAGTAACGGTTCCTCCACGAGTAATAGAAGATCTGTAAATTGTAACTTATTTTCTGTGGTTTTTGCTATTATTATTTAGTGGTTGTTGCAAATATTGTTTCACGTTTAGTGCATTAACAGTTTTAATGATTTTGCTTTCTAGTGAATTCCACTAGTCGGAAGATCGGTTTCTCTGACCTAGAACATCCATCTTAATCCTTTCGAAAACGCCTGGTTTGATTGTTAGCAACGATGCAACTTCCTATTATTTCCTCGTTATACGCGTATCAGCCAATGAGAAAAAGTTCTAAGCGAATAAGGTCCATAAAAGGGCATGCGGTTCAAACAATATCCTACTAACGGTTCTTCGGCGTTACCTATCTGAACGACCACATCATTCGGGACGTATACGTACATAATGGGAAATTAAAGTTCTTCACAATGGTTTTACTAGCTTAACTTTAATTAATAACGTACACATCCTGAAATAAAGACTCTGGAATCTTTACAGTTTTGACTTATCTACCAGGAAATTTAACGAAAACCTCTTGAACATGTTGGAGAACTCTGCAGGTACCATCAGGTAGGTTTTGGTGACATTTTTAGTGTTTGAGCTCTTCATCGTCAGCAGAGCAACGAGGATTATTGAATAATATAATAATAAGGTTTTAATTTTAGTTGGATTCCTTTTGCTTTTTCGAGGGAATGGTTCAGAACCAGGACCAGCATCAGAATCAGTTTTGAAATTGAAATATAAAACCACATTCATTCTCAAGAAAAATTTAATGTTGAAAGTTACTCTGAATAAATAAATAATAGATCCATGAAGTGTGATTTTAAGAAAACGATTGTAAAGTAATTTTTGGATTCGTTGCTGGAACCAGTAAGAGGAGGTAGTATAACCTCTAATTTGCAACTTCGAGGAACTTTCTTCTGGACTCTGTTTGGTTATGCGACATCCTTTTTGGTTCCACCGTCTTTCCTTGAAGTTAAAAGTAGTTTAAGTTTAGTATCTTTGTAGTGGTACGAAATATGATGTTGTGGGTGGTGGTTCGGTTTTATCGTGGTCGTCATTGTTGTCGTTTGTGTGTGGCGGCAGCTGTGCTTGTTCTAACGCGATCTATCGATTAGCTTCTTCCTTCAATAAAGAACATATTGCTTTTATTGAGGAGCTGTCCAGTCCAGGACGTATTACGTCGAACCCCGCAAGCTATTTTGCTGCGGGAGGCGGTTCTGCTGACTACGCGCCGCTTCACTCCATCTTCCGAAACTTGAACAACTGCAGCCAAACAAACTCCAAAAATCAAATTTTTAAAATTTATTTTAACTGAGATAATTTCATAGGGATTTGAGCTGCAAAAGTAATTTTCTTGGAACAGCATGTTGTGTTAAATATACGGGATGTTTTCACCATAGCCAACTGCAGCCAACAAGAAAATTTGGTCTCAAATTATGAGGACATTAATTTCGGTAAATAAGAAATTTTTTGAAATATAGGTATTGCAATTAAAATAAGTTCATGCTTTAAGCCTAAGTTATTGTAAAATTATTTTTCTTAGAGCAGTATTTTGTGGTATATGTACCTAGGGTTTCCTTGTTAATGTGTTTCCTCAAAGTTTGGAGTCTAACAGTGAAAGATACTTCAGAAAGAACAGTCAATCAAAATTATTGGGGTATATAGAGAAGCAGAAGAAGCTATTTTGTAAAGATTTTGAAACTTTTTGACTTACATAAAAATACGACTTTTGTGATGCAAGTGCATTAAAGTCGAATGAGTTTTTTTTTTAATTACTAACCAACTCTTTTGGTAAATACATCAAATGAAATAATTGGAAAGTTCTTCCAAAATTATAAGTGTGTAAGGAATGTATCATCATAAGCGTTTTTGATAATCGTACACACTTTTGGATCATAATTTCAATACCCACATCCTCCAAATTCTTCATTATTTTTTCCATACTTCTATAACTTTCTGATTCATACAAATATTTTTTGTATGAGTATGGCTGCAGTTGTATAAGGTCCGATGGCACTTTTGTGGCTACCAGCTATGGCTCTCAGGCCTGTCAAAGCGTCATCGGTCGTTATCCAGGAGGTGGCTGACTGACTAACTGACTGGCTGGCCGCTACCGCACTACATGGTCGGTTTTTCTTCGATATAACTTCCACAGTTTTTCTTTTGCCCTGCATGACTCGTTCATATATGAACCCATAAGAAGAATAGCCGTCTTACAACAGCATTACCTATGTAATGTTTTAGTCTACATACGAGGAGTTTCACTTCCGGCAGTAAATAATATTGTACGTTGTATCAACTGATGGAACAGATATTGGCAGCTGACAATTATTGTCGATAACAATAACAACATTCACTTTTTTGTCAGAAGAATTTTTTACTTATATTGTTGTGCAATTAAACCAGCAATATTTATGAAGATGAAAGGATTCTTCCCTCGAATATTTCCCAAGAATTTGAAGACTACTTAAGCTCATTTGATTTGTATTCTATACAGAGCGACTTAAATAAATAAACAATATTGTATTTAGTTGTAAATGGTGCTGTAGTTGGTATCAATAATATTCAAATCTTCAAATAAGAACTGTCTGATGGGCTTTATTTTGGGTCAAATTTTGAGGAAGTTACTGGTAAGAATATCTTCAATTAACTTGATGACTTGTTAAATTCAATTGGTTTGTATTCCTTACTAGAACAATTTTAAGTGAAATCTAAATTACTAAAAAATATTTTATTCGGATGTGCATTTTGGTAGGATAATGAGAAATGGTTGTGGTAGGAGTTTATAATTTTTGTGTTAACATATTTTTCCTTAAAAGCCGCCTTATCGTATGTTGCAGTA
This sequence comes from Agrilus mali, assembly GCA_029378335.1. Taxonomy (NCBI): domain Eukaryota; kingdom Metazoa; phylum Arthropoda; class Insecta; order Coleoptera; family Buprestidae; genus Agrilus; species Agrilus mali. Next base: position 6,306,776 of record CM055663.1, on the reverse strand, counting down.
ACTTCAGCAATTTTTTGTTCTTGCATTAATTTTGTTGAAATATGCGTAGTTATCATTGTGTATTATTTTTTCTTGTTCCTTCAAATGGCCAATCGCAATTTTGCCAGCCATTCCGATTGTGCATTTTCTTGTTCCTAAGTGGTTTGAATTAATTGCATTTAATACAAACAGCATCTCATGCGTTCTGTGTTAAAACACTTCACGAACAGGTCACGCATTATGCACCTCTACTTGCATAAATTGAATAGATAAACTAACCATTGGTACTTAGCTATTGGTATAAATACACATACACAACAGCTACCATTACCACGTTTTTCTATGTGATAATCGGCGGCGTCGCTATACTCATGTTCTTTGCACATTACAATCAATAAATTGCAACTTGCACTTCCATTTGGATTGCACAATTATCCATTTTATACATGCAATGGGATAAATAATCGGGCATAAAAATACCATTTTGCGATACTCTAATCGACAGGCTTGCAATTATTACAACATTTAAAAAGCTGTCAAACAATCTGCATACCTACTCTTCAGTGTATATAAAAGTACTTTGTTGCTAGGAGTACATGGGACTACTGGATGGATTCAATTTAAGTAAACAGGATCAAAATCAGAATCTTTCTTGGATTTATTATCATTTTGTGTTTTTTGTTTTTAATAATAAGCAAAATATCAAATAGTACATACAACCTAAAAGAAACGATATCCTTACGAGTCAAAATGTTCCAAAAGATTGGTAGCTAATTGCTTTTGGCAAAAGTTTGCTAAATATCCTGTAGATAGGTATACTGAATTATTGTCTATTAGCTTACCACATACATTGTGTTTGAAGTGCTGGCACACAGGTATTCCAATTTGCATACCCGAGATTCCCGGCTGAATGGTTTAACCACGATCAAAGGCCGTATATTATATTACACATATGGTATGTACATATATACGTACCTAATATGTAAGATTGCGTCCAATTAAGACGAGTCCGCCGCGCTGGTCCTTCTGCTTAGTCGAAAAAAAAAAAAAATAAGGACGAAATGGCAAAGGATCATCATGAAGATGAGGATCTTTATTTGTACCTACCTGGAAGCGGTTGTCGTAATAAATAATTATTATGAAAGATGGTTCTTCGATGTTGTCCACGTGGCAATCTGTCCTGTCATTAGTTTATTCGTCTTATTTCTTTTTAACTCGCTGTACGTACTATATATTACTGACGTGTTTCATCTACAAATAATTTCAGCTCGGTTTATATTCGAGACGATATCTAAATTTGAATTGCAAATCAGGCATTAAGGGTCTAATGATTTTGTTATTTCCTTTAACAGGAGCTTTATAATTTATTTACCGACCAATAGACGGTGGTGGCTTTCAAATTCGTTTTCATCTTACAGCTCAGGAGAAGCATTTAATACTTACCTATTTAACTTAATTAAAATTGTGAGTTTATCTTCTGAATACATTTATTAATAAAAAAAAAAACCAGTAGAGGGAAAGAAGAATATTAGGCACGTAGCCATCACGGAAGATGACCAGGGAGGATTGATTTCCTCAGCTCCAAAACCCATAATGTGAAAATAATTAGGATATGAAGGGTACCTACTATATTGATGATCGTAGGTTTTCACGGCTGGCGTTCGTATGGTAACCAAGTATTTTCCGGGTTGTTATGCCGTGGTCCTGCCTTCTTCCTTGTCCCTGTCTCAGTCTCAGTCTCAGCAGAAGAAGCAGCAGAAATCTACTGAGGATGCCAGCAGTGGACTGGCGAAACGTTTAGTAAAAGAGGAAGACAGGACCACGGCATAACAACCCGGAAAATACTTGGTTACCATAGCTACCTATATTATCTAGTAGTATTAGGTGCAAAGTAAAAACAATGTTAATAATTTGTCCTCATTCAATGAAATAGTGAACAATAAATAAAGGATCAATTATTAATGTAGTTTATGTGGATAATGTTCCTCATTTTAGACCAGTGACTTTTTACGATTCTGGAAGAAATATTGAGTACGGTTGCCTCGAATCTACAGAATGAATCATACGAACTGATAAGGTTTTGACATAAAGTGACGGTAAAGCACCGTTTACGAGATGCCTCGTCCATTGTTGTTTCCCCGTGGTGGTGTATGGTGTGACATTCCGAACCGTTTTATGGCTTTTGTATTTAAAGTTTATTTTTGCATCGTAAATAACGTCGCATTAAAACAGATATCTTCTCTCCTATTATGGCGAAAAGTACCTATTTAACGTAAGTACAACGGGGCATTCCAACGCAACGATTCAGAACATTCGCGGGGCTTCTAGATATTTCACCTTTGATAAATGAGCCGTTCGTCGATTTCCCGATACCTGCTATGTGGAGCACGTGCAAATGCTTCGGGATTTTCGTGGTCATGGACACGTCCTTATCTGATCCGTGCCCGTTCCTTTGGACAATTGGTGCACTTCCTTTAAAACTGCGTTCAGATCATTTTGTTGAAGTCCTTCTAACTGTAATTTGAACTAAACACGAATAGATTTTAACATAACCTCTGTGGGACGATTTTCACGCTGTAACTTAATCAGAAGATGATTTTGCGTTGTTAAATCTGTAGTTCTCGCGCTTTTATATGACACAAAGCAAACTACAGTAGGATAGTCAAAGGACCCTTAAGAAAAAAATAATTAACTGTTTACCAACTGTAGGGAAAATGCAAGTAAATGATGAAATTAATACAGGTTACTGGCAGTTATTTTGTATACGTAGCTCGCTGCGTAAGCGCCGTGGGCCATAATCAGTAGATAATTTTATATTGAGTGAGAATAATTCTCGAATGAAACTTTTCGGATAACTATGGTACAATTACCACAATTTTTTACGTGTCGTTTAATACAACGAGAAACGAGGGGTAAATATTTATTAATTATTATCAGACATGATAAGAAAATTAAACATAGTTACAAAGTGATACGTGAGCCCGCCTTTACCCTAGATTGTATAATAAATATTATTGTTAGGTTTTTAACTTTATTAGTAAACATATTTACAACCCACGATCGTTTCAAAGCACCAGTAAAACTAACTGAGGGTTGATCTTTATCGCGTAAAATAAAGACTGCCTTCTGGACTTCCTCTTCTTTATATAGTTACTGATAACGCTTCTTTACCGTACGGTATATCTTAGAGTAATAAAAAATTCCACACACAGTAGATATAGATATATAATATTAAAATCCTGTTATATTTTTTGTTTTTATAATTATGTTATACAGTAGGTTATAAAATTAAATACACCCAACGTAAATTAACCATGTGTTTATACAATTAAAATTTTGTGTTAATTAAAACAAATTTGTTAATTCTGTTTTTTCTTTCCTTTCAGGTAAGTTTCTTCTATCCAAATATTACTGCTGTAAACTGTTCTGTTATCAGGAGGTAAGATCGTTTTACTACACTATTTACTTTTAATTAAAAAAAAACAAACACGTTTTGATTTATTTTATTACTAAATAAATTATCTAAAATTAATTTATTACATAATCCAAAGAGATATATTTACATAACTCGTTTTTCTTAAAACTTTGTCGATGAAAAATATTGTTACTGGTTGGTTCACTAATTAAAATCATGTAAATTTATTATATCAGTATCGTTATCATTATCGGCCTCCGTTTTAAACGATAATCAAGATTCTAAAAGTTCGTTTCTTTGCTTGATTAAATAATAATTAACTCGAGCGAGCAATGAGACGGCAAAAATGTTGATTTGTTGGCACAGTGAACTAGTTAAAATGCGAATCGCGAAACAACTTTATTTCAGATCGTTAACAGGGAAACTGCATTAAAAAGTAGCGTTTATGTATAAGATAAGGCGATATTAAAAAAGGAAGGTGGGCTTAATTTAAAACAAATGAACGCACAGCCTTTAATTATTTTATCACCAGCGAAATCGACTAATGAAAGGCAGATAGTTATCTTACACCAATGGAACAGATAAAACACTGCTTTACGTGCAGGCAGATACAGGACGATTAAATAACTGGAAATTAATAACTAACCTGCTTATCTTTTAACAGGATTGATTGAATAACGAAAATCTACATCTAAATTGAACAAGGAAATATCCGAGTATAATATCGTTTCCTCTCATTATTTTTTCTATTCTATACTGTTTTTTTAAGTATCTAACAAATTTTAATATATTGCTTGAATACTGGGCCCCAGGATGCATTTTTTTGTGAATATCATTTATTGAAAATAAGATAATGTGGTATGTTTGTTTTGCCACCAATAGTGTGTTGCAATGTAAAATTGCAGTGTTTCGTCATTATTGACTCTCTTTTACTCCCCAAGTACGCCTTTAAAAATAGAGATCGAAGATTCTCAGGAAAAAATGAAATCAAATATGATCTCTTCAAGTCTATGGGTTTTTGAAAAGAGAAGACTCATCAGTTGTAGATGTTTCTTTAGATTTTTAAAAATCTCAAAATTTGCTGTCAAATAAGATCATTAGGGATCTTTGAAATATCATTGAGGTGTTCGTTATCTTTCTTAATTTATATTAACTTTCATTAACTTGTCTTGCAATTGAAATTTTGATAAAAAAATAAAAACACTTGGATATGATTTTCACAAATTATTTATTAATTTAGCAACATGTTTCGCCTTAAGTTAGTCTTCTTCAGGCTATTGAGTATTTACCTTGTACTAACTATAAAAACTACTTAAGGTTCTTAAATAGCTACTGATAATAGGGTTAAAACAAATTCAGTAGAGGGGAGTTGTTACATTCTACTTGGTCATTTAAAATGATTCCTAGTTTTTTATATCTGTTTAGTTCCAAGTTTTCTAATACCGTTAATTTTTGTCTATTATTTATATGTAAAATCTCGAAATTTTCATTAAAACCATGTCCTTCTACAGTTACATGGTTCGCATATGTTGAATCTGTTTTGTTTTTTACATAACTATTTTTGTGTTCTATTATACGTTTTTTAAATGTTCTGCCTGTTTGACCAATGTAGACTTTAGGGCAAGACCCACAAGTTACCTTACAAACTCCTGACTTATTGTCCTTTTTAATTGTATCTTTGTTGTTGTTGTTTTTAATCAATTTTTCTAAAGAGTAATTGGTTTTATAAACAATATTTTATCCAAAGTTTCTTAAATACGAAGAAATTTTATCAGTTAATAAATTATCTCAATAACTTATGCTAATATATTTTTTGATTTTGCTTTCATTAACCGAATATACTAATTTTAAACTTCTATTTTTTGTGTTTTTAATATTAATTGATCTATAGTAGACGGATTATAACCGTTATTTAGTGAAATTTGTTTAATAATACTTATTAAGTTCTTTTTCGTAATTAGTTTTCGACATTGGAACAGTTAAAAGTCCGGTGACCATGCCATTATAAGCAGCTATTTTATAATGTTTTGGATGAAATTTTGATACCTACATAATCTCTCCTGCAATTTTCTGTTGGATAACACTCTATACAAACATAGAATGTATACAGGGAGTTGACTTATCTCAATATCTATGCCTGCGGAAATAATTAACAATAATTAAAACGGCAGTATGTTGGTCTCAAATAAAAATCTTCCCTCGTCAGTGGAAACGTTTGCAATTTCCACGTTAAAATTCCTCCGTTCAGTGGAAAGTAATTTTTTGCCACAATGCACTCGGAGCGTCTAATGAAAATTTATTACTGCGAAAATTTTATTTTACGACCGTTGTCAGAGGAATCCCACTCCACGAATCATCTCACGTAGGATCTGCCGTTCCCGTGGCACACGTGCTACTACCTACTTTAAAAGTATAGAAAAGACTGTGAGGATAGGTTGTCGTTTTTGTTGTTACTCTTGACGTTCTTGTTTGTTATAAAACGAATTTTTATTTAACTGTTTTATTTGTGGACGTAAACAGCGCACAAGGACTTACCGGAGAATCCATTTATTTCCCATATTCGACTTGATAATAATATTCTTTCTTAATTAGATATCATTTTCCATAGTATTAGAGTCGTCCGGTCACGTAGTCGATACCATAGAAAGGGAACGCATCAACTCTCTACAAACACGGTTAATTACGTTTTAGGGGTATTTCAGAATCTTATGAAGTCTGAGATACGCGAGGACAGCAAAATGCGGAGCTTAAACTCTTGTATTTAATTATTGATAAGCGGAGTTTTGTATCTGCCCATAACAATAAAAGGGTTTTGAAATTCTAAAATTTTAAGGATGGCAAATTTCAACCAAAGCAGGAGGATAGGGCGGAAGAAAAAACCATGGGAGCGGTTAAAGAGAGACAGACAAGAAATGAACTGAAAATAGAAGAAAAACGTATGAATATCTGTAGAGTATCATTTCATTAGTGCTCTGCATTTATTTGGAGTGATTATAGATAAAATTAAGACGTTTTGTGCCTTATTGAAGAGCTACAATAATTGTCTACCAAATTTGATTAATTATTCAATGATACAAAAAACAATTAAATATTTTTTCATTTTGTTGTTTGTTTAGATTATTGATGTCAAACATGTCTTAGTCTTTTTTCTAATTAGTTACTTAGTTACCTGACGAACTATTTTGAAAACACTTAGTACCTAGTTTAAATGAAACAAATTATATTTTCCTTATTAGGTAATAAATTTCCATTTTATCGTTGTGCACCGTAATAAAATTGTACAAATATGTGTTGTAGCGAAATTACGTTCACTAAAAAGGGGGAGCTTGTTCCTTAATCTGCTTACTTGTGTTGTCAAGAATTTTGCTGCTACCTACGCCCTAACCCTCGCAAAATAAGGGTAAATCCTTTATAAGCCAGAGATGAAACAACTTTATAGTTTGTAATAGTAAACAGAAGGTTGCCTCTGAATTCTAAAATTGAGGCCAATAAGTTCCACAAAACTAAATATGATAGAATTTAATTTTAGTTTAAGGAAACCTGCTTTGAATTATAATTAAATATTTTTATAAAAGGGTGCTTGTGGCAGTAGAGACAAGTAAAATAAGGAGGAATTGGTTTGTAACCGCGTAATTTTTAAAGAACAAATTCTTTACTATTTTTTTTTTAATGAGACTTACAACATGGGTTGTATGTACCATATTTGCTTGGACGAGTTATTTCAGGAGTAATTGTGTTGTAAGATGTATCTGATAGATCTCCTGGTCGATTATTGTAGCATGTTTGGATCGATAGATCTCGATGTAATCGGTTGATGTAAAACAATGTAAGCTCTGGTTGTTTGGAATTTGTTAATATTAATAGTAAACCACTTCATGTTATAAACTAGAAAACGTAGGTCGGGTTTCTTGTTTTTAACAAAAAACAAAATTGTGATTATAAACAATTTTTGTAATCCTTTAAGTATGAATAATGCTTGCAGAAGATAAAATTGTTTGAGTGATTAACAGCATCATCAAACTCGTTGGCGATGCTTATTAACCAAAAGTTATACCTTTCAATTGCAGTAAATCATTTTAATTGAAATACATGTAGGTCAAAATGTAATAAATTAGGAAGAACGGCTCTCTTAACTTCTAAATGACCAACTTTTGTAATGTACAACATTCCTCTAATATCACATACTAACGGATTTAAACGCAAGTTCGGGGAATCTCAACTACCTGCCTTAACACTTTTCTGTGCTTCCAGGTAGAAAACGTGAAAACACTTTTTAAAAATCTTGGCCTGCCATTATATTACCATGATTAAAAAACGTGTGTATAAGTACATTGTAGACACACAGTACCCTTAGATGTTTTTAAAATTCCATTTCCATACTTTTTTTTTCTTGTATGTATGTACTATGTACCTACATACGTAGTTCTTAGGAAATGAATAAAAAAGCGTAGGGAAACAAGGTAAGAAAGCCCTTTAGCATTTCATAATGAACACGCTGGTTTAGTCGTTAGAACCTAACTGACAAGGTGCAATTACAAACGTTGCCTGTTACAATGCACATAAAGCTACCAAGACAAGGAATAATTATAGGCTAATACGAGTTCATCATAAAGTTATGACTTTCTTTTGTCAACCCTTTTAAATACAGGGTGTCTAATTGTGAACTTGTTTAAGATTCTTAATACTTGACATGAAATTCGTTCTTAATTACTATTCAATGTATACTCTAATAGTATGAGTAAATAATTAATATGGTAGAAAACTTATTCGCACTTGATAAAATATTTCATTTTGGACCAAATCTCTTAACCAACACCACATATTTCATTCGGTTTCAAAGTTTTCGCCCAACATCGAATATTCCCCTTTTTGACCCTGTCTAAATATTTCACTTTATTTCTTTTGATTAAAGTCAAATATTTCCTTTTATTTATTATGACTAAATCTTTCACCTCAAACTAAATTCATAAGTCTGTACAAATCTCTTTTCCAGGACCAAATTTTTCATCCAGAACCGAATCCTTCACTTAGTACCAACTCCTCCACCACCATTAAACATTTCCTCTTCAACTAAATCTTTAATGAACGACTAAATCTATCACCAATAACTAAATGCTTCACTCTGTCTCAAATATTTCCCCTTCGACCAAATGCCTTATCTTGGACTATATCTTTCACCGCGAACCAAATCCTTAACTCTGTACCAAATCAAATACTCCCTCATCGGCCAAATCTCATTTCCAAGACTAAATCACTCATCCAGAACCGTATCCTTCACTCGGTACCAAATCCTTCATCTACCATCAAACATTTCTTTTTTTTATCCATATCTATATTTTTCACCCTGTCCGAAATCTTTCACCCACCATCAAACATTTCCTCTTCTTTCATTCATTTATAAATTCTTCACTCTGTCCCAAATCTTTCACCCACCATCAAATATTTCCTTTCAAACCAAATGGTTCATTAAAGACCAAATCATTCAACCGAAATCAAACTTTTCTGTCTGGGCCTATGACCATACCAGAAGCTTTTAGCCTAAATTAAATTCAATACTTGGAATTAAATCCTTCACTCGGGAGAAAAATTTCTAATAAAAAGTCTAGATTTATAATTCCTTGGTCAGAAATTCCCTGGTTTGGTTGGTAATTAAGTACAACACCTGGTATGTTCCCTGGAAGTCAACGGCTGTGTTTGAAGCGGTCGGTGACGTAAGTAATTAAATTTTGAAGTGACTTCCCGTAGCCGGTTAGGAGAAAGAACAATGCCGTGCAAACAAGAACTACTACATCCCGTACCTGTTCACAAAAGGTCGCGGATTAAAATGTTGTTATTACCAGAAAGCTTGCGCAGATGAAATAACAATAGTTTTGAAAATAAGAACAATAGCCCACTTTTGTCTTTGTGTGAGCTACGGCAAGTTAGAGTTAGTTAAGAAAACGGTCTGAGTATTTAATTTAATAAGATTTTGCGAGCGAGACGGAGGGTGAGTGGTTGGTTGGTTGGCTGGTTGGTTTGTGACAACTTCTCAAACACGATTATTTCAGTGTCTAACTTTTCTTGTGACGGTTGCCTGAATTAGTGAAAATACGGTTTACAAAGCGGCGGAAACAGAATGGGAGTATCAAACTTTAGATCAACAATTTGTAAACTACGTTTTTGATGTTGTTTCAGAAGGTAATTCGTAGAAGAAAAGAGGCTGGGACACACGGAAACTTTAGCAAATTTCTTTTTAATATTACATACCATAGGGTGCTTTAAATTGAACATTAATTTCTTTAATTTTTAGTCTAGCGGTGTCTAGTTCGGATTTGCTGCATAAGACCCTTCATGGTGGCGCTTCGTGGCGCTGCTCTACTTATAGATAGCACATAAACGACTATTTTGTTGTTATCGGCACCCTTTATATTTTTTTTAGCTCTATCCCAGTATTCTGATAAGCTGTATTCAATTTTCTACGATCGTGGGTGCTTATTGAAGACGTTTTACTTTGCATAATAAAACTTATTTGGAGAATCCTTTACAGTTTCTACGTAACCTGAATTTTAATAAAATAATTAGACATTTCCAGTATTCTTTTATGTTGTAAAATGCATTGTTGTAAATTCCTTCGCTCATTTCAAGCAGATTTCTAAGAAAACATTGGAGCCATCTTTCATTATTCAGTTTCTTCAGTGGTATGTGTATGAGAGATAGATACTATAATGTTGTAATCAAGAGTCTTTTCCATCAATCAAACGCGAGATTCCTTTATCCCGTAAGAGATTATTGAAAAGGTCATCAACCTTTTCCACGGATTTCACTTTGAACCGTCCCGTCCGCCTACCTGTCACTAGCAATGAAATCCGTATGCTGCGTTTTCGTTTAATGCGTTTTTAACCCTTTTTTTACTCCTTTACGATCACACTACCCATCACCCATCGAGAGAGCAGATATTCACTTCCTGATGGGCATCGCATTTGCAAACTGTAACGGATGATTGTAAAGAATAACTCAATTAGCGGTCCGCACAAAGTTCGATGGTTGATCATATTCGTGGACACTTGACGTATTCAAGCGATCTATAGGTTGGTAATACTATTATAGACGAATGAACGTATGAGGAAGTAGTAACTATAGGTGGCTGCTTGCTGACCGGCTCCTTAAAATTGTTGACAGTATAATGGATGTTATGCGAGCAGTCCCGTAGTGTGAGGTGTCAATCAAAATTGCTACAGTTACATCAGCTAGCTAACTCATGATTGGCACAACGATTGATGTTTTTTATTCGGTTTAACAACAGTAGGAATTTTAAGCATGTTAACAGACAGCAAATTAAATTGCAACTGTATTAATAGAAGAAAAGAATAATGGCAGAAATGAGTATTTCTTCAGCAGTTAATAGGTCCTGGTTCCTTTAAAGTCTGAAGGATGCTACAGGAAGATTTGTAACTTTTTTATTTTGAGTACAATTGGTTTGTTCTAAAGAACATTTTTATCCTTAAAGGGGCAAAACATTGCCTTACTACGAACGAGTATTTGATATTCTTCAATAAAAAACTGATACAGCAAAGCTTTAAAGGATTATGAAACCTAAGGATAATTCTTTGGACTTTGGGCCTTCAGTTTCAACTGGTTTAAGTATTCTTAATTTGTTTTTGTGAATATTTACAGTTCGTGATGCGGTTACTCCCATTAGAATTAAACGTCTGTTTTTATGAAATCATTTGCGTACATAATAAGTTCCATTAAACGTAGTGGCCGTTACTAAAACATAAATTGCATCCAACCAACAGACCAACGGTGGGTATAGTGCACTTTAGACATGTTTTTTGCATGCCTGTTCCACATACTTCTTCAGGATTGAATACAACGAGCAGGAGGAAGGTAAAGGTTGACTTGTACCCATGTATACGTAGTATTCTCTTCTTCTGGCTTGCATAGCTGATGCAAGTCATGTTTTTTTGTTCTTATCGCCAGTAATTCAATTAGCGGTCTCGAAAGACAACCGAAACGGGCAGATTAAAGCAGTTGGTGTCGTCTTGTATTAATCGTTAATCAAAATCGCAATCATTGTGTTGACATCGGTATTACATGTAGTAAACTACAAGAGCTACTCTTTGCTTCTTCTATTTTTGGGGAGCAGCCGATGCAACAATCTCCATACTTTATTCCTTCAATAGTGGTAGTTCAATATCCCATGAGCCACAAAATGTATTGTACATTCAGAAAACATTCATTCGGCTGTTTATCTTGCTCCAACCAAGCGGCACAGGAAAATTTCTACAAATACCTTGATTTGAGGCATCTTTTCATTCATTTTTAATTGTTTTTTTAAGATGTTTGTTACATTCAAAAATTCCCCGGTTATGCACCACTTTATTTAAGTTACTAGGCCTATTGCACATTATAATAAAATAATACATTTCATGTTAGCCCGGTTCTGAATTTTATTAGTCCGGGAATTAACTTATTACCTTACATATTACAATTATAATAATAAGTATCATTTATGAATAGTATTTTCATTTTAATATTGAGAAAAAAATTGAGGAAATTTTTTTCATTTTTCTAGCAACGAATATGAAGGTAGATAATCTTTGTAGGCCGATATATTTCACAAAACACGACGAAAGGTGTATGATGGACGGCAGGGAGTCTAAAGCCAGTTCCGACGTTAAAAAGGTACCAGTCGAAAGCCATTTCTAACTCGCGCATTGCAAACGTCCCGTGGGATTTTTAAACCGGAACTGTCGTAAAATTTATTGCGTTTAACACTCGCACACACACTCGCCCTAACATACTTACATACACCTGTTTGTTATCGTAACAGTGGATACGTACGTAGCTTGGGGGATTGTATTCGTGAAGTGGGTTTCGAAGTTTATAGGCAGCTAGAAATGGACCAAGTTCCGATGCATTGCATCCATGTTTGCTAATCCCTTAGGAAAACTCCATTTATCTTACCAACAGCTATAAGTTGCACAGGCAAAATGACCATTCTTGTTATATTCTTCTAGTTCTAGTTCTAGTTCTAGTTCTTTCTACAAATTGGAACTAATTTATATTGTTCTACTATTATTAATACTAATAAAAACATTTGTTAATATACAGTAAATACTTCGCTTGTGTAACTGTTTCTCTAATAAGAACAGATGTCGCTAGGCAAACTCATACTTTCTACTCTACTATGTTCACAATTTTCTTCATACGTCACCGTGTCTTTGACAGCAGATATAACATATTGCAACTATAAAACAACATTTACATTTAGATATTAATTATTAATGAAAAGCATAAGTGCATTGAGACTGTGTATCGTTCTTTACATATAACACATTTTATGACATATAAATAGTTAAAGCCTATAAAGGTCTTTTGGATGGGCACATTGCACAGAGGAACTGTTAACAAATAATTTATATTTCTTGGAATGTATCTATTCAGCTATTCATTCCTACGAGTGGTTTTATTTAATATGCAAATAAGAGTTCTACTTAAATTGCAACTAAGTATGAAATAGTAAAAAGGATTACTTTAGAAAATATTGTTTATTTTTTGGTTTTACTATGAAACTAGAATTAAAAAGAATCTTTCAAAAGAGAAATTCTTTCACTATATTGCAAGTTATAAAAAAATGTTACTGTAATACGTGAATGTTAACTTACTATTAAGCCCCAAAACATAAAGGAGAATAAAGTAAGGTAAAGAATAAATGGATTTCATTTATATCCCTCCATCAATTGATTATTAGCATTATAATTATTATTTTCACCTGGAATTATTCAAACTTTAAGTTTGCAGAAGTTACTGCCGTCTTCTTGAGGAAGTTCCTATATATTCATTTAGCGTTCAACAGGCTGAGGGTGTTGCTCGCTCCTGGGTCTTAGAAACGTTGTGTGGGAAATTGGATGTTACGTTTTATGGCATAATTTTTGCAATGGTAAATAAGCTCCATTATCGTCGTTATAAGAAGAGTAGTAGATGGGTCCGCAGTATATATGGAAACAGGCCTCAGTAAACGTGACATGGTCTAAAAGAACAAAACGTTTGGACGAGCTGTCTTCGCGGCAATATTAAACGTCGCTTCTTAAACTTTGTTAGCAATTAAGGCTGCCACTTATGTAATTGTAGCCTGTCACACGTTGCGATAAAAATTGTAAATTAAAAAGAAAAGTCCTAGATCGCGTCCAACGATAAGAGTGTGCTCTACGCCCATTTTAGAAATATCACGGTATTTAATCGTCCACGACAATCTATGTATGCATAGAAGCATATAATTTAGAGCAAGGATTGTAACACGTATAAATATCTGAGCCGGAAGTAAAAATAACACTGTCCCCAGTTATAAATGAATAAATATGTGAAGTTTGAAAAGCTAAGAGGTGGCGTTTAGGATTTAAAAACAATTGGGAATTTCTTTGAGAAGTTGGGTAATACAACCAAAAGAAAATAATTAAAGCCTTCAAATTTATAGAATCTGGAAGAACTGATGTCCTATCCTTTAGTGGGGAAGTTTTGTATTCAATTAGACATTTGGTAGGAAGACTCCCTAATGTCATTGCCACTGTTTCTGATACCTTTAACTTAAAATATGTAGTTGGATTATTACTAATTGGAAGTGCAGAAACGTTGTAATATGAATAATGTTATTCCTTGATGATTAATGATCGAAAAATGGTTGATATGTTCAACATTTTCACTAATTACAAATCCTATGTTAATGCAAAGGAAATTTATTCAGTTATTCAGCTATAGGTATGATTTTAATTAGATAAAATTTATTAAATAAATTTAACAGGTGCTGTTTCTCCTGATTTATAACTGTTTGCAGAATATTTAAAAAAATTCATTAAGTGGGTTATTATTGTATATAGAAAGATTATAAAATCTAATCGTAACAAGTTGATTCAAAATATAACATAGGTATTCATAAAAATAAATTAATAAATAACTTCCCTTTTTTCCCTTCTGGTGCATACTTAGTTGTTACACAATTATGCTGATGCAAATGCTTTTCCATTTTCCTCTTTAGCAGCGGAGAATCACGCTTGCAACCGCGGTGGAATTATATTTGCCTTTAAATCTCTTCTAGACGCTGTTCTGCTTCCCTTTACCTATTCGAAAGCTCCGCAACCAGTTAGATGTTAGATGTTGGATTAACAGGAATTTTATTCCGCTCCTTTGCCCGCAATTCTCGCCCCTAACCATACCCCCGACAACAATACAAAGCGTAATCTTGGTGCATATGTGAAGACACATTGTTTGCATCATGTTTGCACTGTCTAAATTTAACAGATGCCGGTACATTTTCACGACTGCTAATTTACTTGACACTCAAATTTTTAATTATCTACATAAAATTAAATTGAAGAGAATGTTTGCGCCGTCCAGCGTCCGCAAGGAACGGAGGTCGAAATTGAACTAAATAATGAGCGTGAACCGCTAAAGGCGGTGCTTGTTTTCGACCAATGAGCGAGGTTATGCCTCTGTGCGCCCAATGCGAAAGTTTCTGGTAACCTTGATGACAACGACAATAATAAGAGATGGCGGTGCCTATTAACGAATATGTGCACGTCATCCGCGAGGCTCCGCCTTTATTGTGGGAGCTTTCCGACACATTTCCAAGTATAGTTATCAAAGACAAGCATGATATTCTTATATCTCCTGAATAGGGATCGTTGGTGAAGATGAAATGTTGACTAAGGTTAACAGGACATGACGTGAATTCAGTTTCTAGTTATTGTAGACTTCACAGGCAATAATAATCGAGAAAGCATTACTAAATTTCCACTCTTTTCATTCTGCATTCCGACTTCGTTTCGAACTCTGTGGCGAAATCAACGTAACATAAATTGCGCCACGACAATTTCTTAAAGCTGAGTTCGCATTAGCTGCATTACATACATATGTAAATGTGATGCAGGAGGAAGCGGAATTGAGAACGAGGTGCTTCTTCGACTAATTAAAGGTAAATATGTATTTTTACCGGGATTGCAATCGGCGTGTCGGCAACGAACGAACGCACAACTATTATATCATAAATCAATAAATATCAGAAATTTATTCGAACGAAGTAACGTTGAAATTATGTATGCAAGGTGCAACACTGATTAGTAACCGGTACTGTCATCTAGTTAAAGATGGAAAAGAAGTAATAACTATTACAGTTTAACTGAAACTTTCAAGATTCTTAGATATCATATTGTATAATATTATTAAATTCCAGTTATTTAGCTTTTACGAACAGAAATAAATTTCGTAATTCTGTGGTTGAAAGAAGATCTAACAGTTCTGGCACTGTGTTCACGGTTACTCTTGCGAAATTGATGATGAAGTTGTTTAACAGTCAATATATTTTTTTTTTACAATTCAATTATTCTGTAAGACCTGTAATCATCAGCGAATTTTTTTAAGATAATAATATCAAATTAGACAATAGGTACTAAGTTCGAGCGTCACATCATAAAAATAATTGGTTGTTGGCGGAATAATAATTTTGCAAATGATGGCTTTAAATAATTTCAATAAGTCTGACGGACGGACGGTTAGATTACGTTGGGCAGATGTGTAAATAAATTTCGGTCGATGCAAATTTAGACACCGTTAATTGTAAGAACAAGAATTCCTCTATGGGAAGGCACGTGGCCCCCTTTGTCGATCATAATTTGTACGTCTGTTTCAAAACGAAACAAATCCCACGGACCAAAACCCAGGCAAAAAGTTGCAACAATAATAATAAAACGTGGTACGCTATTTTGTTACGATCGAAATTCGTTTCGGGCGTCATTAATAACGCGAACGATAGATACTGGGCATAACAGGTCGTGAGTAAGCTGCCCAAATGGCATTTAATAATAACGCAGATGCTTGTTGAATACAATGACCATAGATGAAAAATGAATTTGAAATGTTTTTATATTACGTGACTTGGGGATTATGTTCTCTGATATATTTTTTTAATTACGATACACCGGTTCCTTGCATAATTACATTTTTACAGTTGTTTCTACTCGTCAACAGGTCATTTTTTTAATTATGTTATAACTTTGCCATAAGTACAAGGAATTTCAATTATTTCACTAAAATCCATTAATTATGGTGTAATACTATTAAGAAGATCAAAAGTCCCCAAGTCAGTAAAGCATTGGGTCAATCTCTGATGGGATTTTAACAAACCAACAAATATCATGGTTCTGTAGCTTTTAATTTGAAAATACATAGACTGTTAGATAAATTAAAAACTAATTTATTACATATTTATTAGGGCTTTTTAAGGATGTCCAAAGTTCCCGCTTGTGGGTTAAGTACCTTCCAGTCAGTTTAAAATCCAGTATAATCCATTTAATGGCCACTTCATCTGGACAGTAGTTTCCTTCACAACTATAAGCGCCAGTGCCTAAAAATGAAAATCACACAGATTTAGTCGTTGTTCTTTAAAAAAGCTTTTTGAAATAATTTTCCCCCACACCGGTAATGTTCTGAGAGATCATCTAAACATCCAATACATTTTTTTGAAAGTATTTTTTACCTAATCACGTTTATATTTTAATATTTGAATAACAAATTAAAATTTTCTGGAAGTATTTAAGCTTATTTTTAAACAGAACGTAGCCCTTGCTACTAATTTAAAGTCAGACCTGGTTGCTTCATCAAATAATTGTGTTTTTCATTTAAAACTGTTTAAATCAAATTAAAAGCCCATTTACTCATGCAAATGTCCAATTAAATAGATTTAGATACTGTTTTTGTTTTATTTAGCGAGTCCCGGAGGAATTTTGTGTCTTGATTTTTTAATTAATCGAACTTTAATTACATGCCCCAGAAATTATTATCAAGAATAAGTCTGCAAATAATGTTTATTATACTGTAAAATCTGTTGGCAGGAGATCTATATCTGGCGGCAATACCCCCGAGGAACATATTGGCGGGGGTCTGGGGACGGGGAGAGAAGAGTTAATAAAATGTGTAAAATATCAATTTAAACCAAAATACATGTAAAATATGAAAATAAAAAACATTTCGTGGGTTAGGTTAGGTTGTGTTAAGTTAGGTTTTCCAAATTAATGTGATTTCACTCTACTTAAGCCTTTTGTGTTCTTGCTTATAACTTCTGATGGGGGCGTCCGCGTATCCAGGCCCACACCAGTATGTTCCTCTACCTAAGAGCTTTCCAATGATGCCCCCAGCCCCCCGGTGGGCATGCCCTCAAATACCGAACTGCAGCCATTCTGTTGATCACGGAAATTCACGGCCTAATTCGTTTGAGATTTACACTACAATTCGTTTTTTAATCCTTGTTTGAAGATGAAGGCAATATTTTTTATTTAAACGAAAAGTCTAGTGAAATCCTAGATATTTTCTCATTGGATAGGTACTTATAATGTACATGTATTAGAAATTTCTGTACAATAGAAGTCCTCGTTATATTCCATAAGAAGCGAAGTCATACCTTTTATCCATGTTTGTGTTGTAGTATATGTACGTATTTAAAAAAGTTGTTTTGAGGCAGACTGATGCCATTGATAAAATGAGACATTAACATTCTAGTAATTGCATGTAATCTAAAAATGTACATACGAGGGAATCCAGGTAATTCGATTCCCGTATAGGGACCTTTTTGTTTGAAATCCATTGAAATAGTTTTCGCATGCCTGCCTTTTTGTGTGCGTAAGCTGCGCAGCCATTGGTATACAATCCAAGAGCTCTTTTTTCATTTTATTTTTTTTAATTAAAGGCTTCCATTTGTACGATCTAAATCACACATTTTTTTGTTACGTCGATGTGAAACTGTTTGCTAAATTACCTTTTAATTAAAGGATTGTTTCAAATAATAATTTAAATCGAAACGATTGCTTTAATTACGCAACTTTTTTTCTTACACGAGCACCGTCACGAAATAAAAATAAAACTTTACGTTCGTATATTAATGGATATGCACATAAATATTCATAATTCGTTCAGAATTTTATCTTCATTAATACGGTATCGTCAGTAATTGAAGAAGCCCCCCATCTTTCCATTAGATTCTACTGTTACTACCTACGTCCTTACAATTTTTGAAACCATGTCCATGGTGTCAACAATTTGTTGATCAACGATTTATTGTTCCTTTTCAACATTTATTTTCTTGTCTGTAGACAATACTTCGTGTGCTTGTAATGGTCCACAATCTCAAATTATGAGCTCGACGATATTGTAACCACGTTGACGTTGTTTAAAGGAACTGGGACCTGTTTGTTCCTTTTTTTCCGTTTCCTTCACAACACGACTGGGATTTTGACGGGGAGTTGAATTGTATGAATAACCATTCATCTATTTCACAGTCAGTCATAACATGTCTTTGAGGCATGCAAATAGTTGTAATAAACTAAAATGTACGATAACGCGCGTTGAAAATGTGTAACATTCAACCAGTTGTTCGCATAACAAACGTCTTTCGTGTCGCGTCCTGTCCATCGTTCGAATGTTATTCCTTGTCAGGCCTCGACGCCGGTTATAATAAATGACCATGATAGGTCCTCCGGTATGTACTATGATCTTCGATTCCTCATTCAATTTTATAGAGATGATGGCTCTCAGTATGATCTCAGTTTTTGAGAATCCAATAGTAGAGTAAGAGGACGAAGATCCAAGCCTTAACTATTAATATTTCTATTTCAAAAACTCCTTGGTCCTATTTTAGTTGGGTGACTTCGATTTTAACCTGTTCTTTTCTTGAGTCGTGTCAGTAAACTCTAGAATGTGACGAATATTCTAGAATCTCCTTAAAGGACTCCTCCTATCTTTAACTAAATCCTCAAACATACGCTGCGCCTCTCTCTTTCTCTAACTATCACCCAACCCATTCGCATACCTTTTAAGGGAGATTAAAAAGGACCTTCTTTCCTTGCAACCACTTTTTGCACTGCAGTGGGGTCGGTGGAACATCCCACCCTCTTACATTAGCTGATAACGATTAAATTACATACTTCTTTTTCTGGCTTTTTCTTCCCTCACCAAAAGTATAATTTATCAAATATTGTTACCCCCTCTCTCAATATCGTCATATGTCATAATAGATATTTTCCCCTCTTCTTCAACGTTTCAATTGCATGTGCTGTAATTAATGATAATAAAAATAATCAATACGGCAATACTAATTATGATTAAACGGTATAAATAGGTAATTCTTGTAATTTTACAAAATAAAATTGATAGTTTATAACCTACTCTTTACGAATTAAACCAATTCAGCCATTACTATCGTAACTCGTTAGGTAATATGGGAAATCTTTAATGAGGAAACTGTACTCTTGTTATAGTTTCGGTTTTATGAAGTTTTGTTAAACGAATCATGGGTACAGTAGATTACTGTTATAGACGGTTAGGTAAATCATTTATTATAGGTAATGTAAGTGAGCTTTAAGCGCCTTTTAGCAACAATTATCCCGATTACTCGTACATCGTAAACTTTCGTAATCTTAATCGAACCTGATAATGGCGATATTAGATGCAGTTTATGCACTGAGAACGTCTTAACACACTTTACAACCAATAACAGTAACATTCGTCTTCTTGTAATCGCCCATAGGGGTTTTTATCATTCGTCTGTCTATCACAACCGATTAGGACATGGATTCATGACATGATATAAGCCCAAAATGGATAAGATAGAGGTCCAGGAAATTTTTATCAAATTTGGTTTAAAAGTAGATGAAGTCATTGAAAGTGTCATGTCAAAAAACACATTTTAGGGGGTGGAGGGAGTTCTACCACGTCTTACCAAATCACACCAAGGGGAACTCCTCCTTTCTAATTAAAAGAAAAATATCACAGGTCCTCTTTTACAAAAGTAAATACATTATCTATGTGAAAACTTGTGTGTCCCATGTATTTTTCTAACAATTCCCAAAAATTTTTTTACCTAAGTAAGCTGGTAAATGACCAGAAGGGCTAACAAAGATTCCAATTCTTGTAAAGTTCTTGTTATAAAAGTGTTTACCATTCTACTACTATTGGGGGTGAGTTATATTCAAAGCTACTAAACCCTAGTGCTTAATTAAGGCAGGAAAGGGTTTGGCTTCTAGGATTTTAAACGTCCTGAAGTGAAGGAGCGATGGTATCCTTCGAGTAATTTTGCGATTTATTGCGGCCAGCATGAAATTGTAATAAATTGTAGGTATGAGTTGTGTATGTAAATTCGCCGTCTAACAGATCGACCGTTGGAGGTAATGCAGCAAAGATTATGAACTGGCTCGGTGTAGGCGCCGGTATGCATACGTCTGGCAATCGAAGCAGCGCACGTATGCTGCGTCGAAAAAGAGATAATGACCATAATAAAATAAACACCTCGCATATACTCGCGTAGAGACGAGACGGATCGACGATCCCTGTGCAGATTGATGCGATTCTAACTGCGAGAAACATGATCGCAAAAGGATAATTTAGGGTTAAGTTTGCCAACTCTGTATTTACCAACTTCTCCTCAAGGGCTTTACACGCATAATAGCAAGAGAGGTAGATAGGTACCTACCTACATTAAATTTGCTTCCTCCGCAGGTACGTTGCCAACTTTACGCCACTATTATACTTAGTTACAATTACAATTATAGGCCGAAGAAGTCAGTGAATGTGTAACTAATGATGCGATATTTAGATGTCCGTTTTGGAAAGATTAATGATTGTTACTTTCATCATCGGAATTGTTTCGTCATCTCTTGTTTCTGCCAACGGTGATTTCTGCCTTTGTCAAGAAGATTTCTATGTAATGTTTAAGACTTACTCTGGCTCACATTCATTAAATTTATGTTTCTAAGTACTTTTTAATGGTAATGATGGTAGGTATCCCTTCAAACCCCATTATCACTTACATTTTAATGATTCGCACCATTCCAACTTTTTTTTGCGGCGTTAATAATATTTCAGTTTCACTTTAATGTCTTTTTCTGAAATTGTCCAGGTGACTCCCTGTTCAAGAATGTTAATCCATTTCAGTCTGACCAACTTTCTTTCATAAGGATGCATGCATAATGATGAAGCTCCCTTAGGTTTGTCTATGTATTGTAGTTCTAGAATAGTTTTAAGGGTTTACACTAAGTCAGTTTAATTATTTACTTTTATCTACACTTTAGGGTAGTAGGGATACTCCTATACTATAATCCTTACCGTCAATTGTCCGCAAGGAAGGTGGATCAAACATTCACGTAAGGAAAACATATGTAAGCGAGAAAATGGTGGGAAATTTAGTTAATAGTATGGGTGGTCATGTCAAGATCCTCCCTAACACGACTCACATATAGCAAGCAACATCCTTATGGTCTAATATCTTTGGAAGAATCTTTGCTATTTTAATCACAGATCAATTTTATTTTTTCCCCAAAAATTTTGTATCATAGCCAAATTCCTTCAGCAGTTGTCCGTTAATGATTTTGACTTGGCGGTGGTGTTATTGATAAATATTGGTGAATATACGTCAACTATTTCTTCATGGTTCTGTTGAACTTTATATCTCAGCAAGTCTGTTACCTACCTATATCTATATAGATGCATATAATTATACGATAGAGCATACGGTTGGAAAATGAGTAAAGCCGTAATGTAGAGGTTGCTTGATGACAAATAATCTGTT
Source organism: Agrilus mali (assembly GCA_029378335.1). Classification (NCBI taxonomy): domain Eukaryota; kingdom Metazoa; phylum Arthropoda; class Insecta; order Coleoptera; family Buprestidae; genus Agrilus; species Agrilus mali. The sequence goes on along the minus strand of CM055663.1, from coordinate 6,284,793 downwards.
GAAGTTAATGAGGTAGCCTGGGAGGAAGCTGCGAAGTAATATGTAATACCAAGTTGAAAGTTGTGTATCGGAGGAGCGCTTTGGCGGCAGTGGAGCTTTAGGCGCGCGTAACGCTGTAAGGCTCCATATCTAATACCTCCTTCGACTTGATTTTTCCTTTTGCTCCTCCTTAATTTACAATCTTGATCCATATAAGGACTGTAATTACACATTATTACTCTCATTAACTGTATTCCTTATTCATTGGGGATTGCTTGCGAAATTTCTCCATGCTGCGGATCTATTGTAATCCCACTAATACATCACAAAAGCTGGGGATATCTTCAACCAAGTATTCTTAACACAACGAAGAGGTCGGAAATCTTAGATTAGTTCTTTTCAGGAAGTAGTATGTTAGAAACTGTAAAATTTAAACAGCATGTCGATGAGGAATTAATTAAGTTCAAATGAATCTAGCTGGTGATCCTATGCCACTGCTGAGATTTCATGTAAATAGATAGTAAATAGTATGGAGTATGGGTCATCCATAAATTACATCACACATTAAAGGGGTCAACGATTTTGTGTGATAAGGGGCAGGGAGGGAAAAAAGCTTTGTGATGTCACATGTCAAAATCTAAAACACTAAAACGCGAAATTTATATGTAAATAAAAAAAACTTAAAAATATTACTAACTCGATTTGTATTTATAAAACTTAATGTTAATTTATTTAAAAATGATTTTAATGTAAGTAAATAAAAAAAAATTAAAAACCTGCTAGTGTAATTTAATCACTTCTAAATATAAAATTAAAAAAATGTGTGACGTCACACCAGGGGGGGCGAGTTTTACTAGTGTGACAACCTATGACAAGAACGAGGGGGGGGGTTAAAAACCATACACTTTATGTGAAGTAATTTATGGATGCCCCCTATTAAGGAAGAGAAAGTTTTAATTTTTAAACTCGAAATCGTAGAGAGACTGCTTTGCTAACGGGAAACGGATTTCAGAAGAGACGAATGCAAATTAAAATTAGCATTTTTGATTTTTAGCTCATTCTACAGTTAGCAAGTGCAGAACTATTTAAATTTTGTTATCAGCGTTCATGTGAGATAATGTCAAACTAGACTTCGTAGGTGGGCTTATAAAGTCAATATTTTATGGGCTTTAATTCGAATACAGCCGCTGAATTTCTTGTCTTATTACCGAAAGCGATTCGAACGGGGTAGGATATAAGAAAAATGTCATTAGAACCATTCGTCAAATGGGTTAGTGCCTAGTTAGAAAAGTAATTGGAAGGTTTTACGTTGCAGACAAATAAATTTCATTTTAAGTAGTTGCTCTACTAACTGAACTCTCGTTACCACCAAAATAATCGTAAACTTTGCTTCGCCTTTAATAGTACTTACACTAGCTTTACATGTTTCTGCAGAAAACTAGTTTCTGAAACTTCCCACTTTCTACTACCGTACATACCGTGGTCGTTATTGTAACTACCAACATACGTTTATACGTACGTCTTAGGTACATACACCGCACCGTTAGACTAAATTAACTAAATTGTACAATAAAATGAATTCATTTTGAATTATGGCAGAGTAACTATCTTCCTCCCAACCTACATGGAAATTCGAAGTGAAGTTACTGCGACAAACTCAAGCGGCTTATGAGTAAATTCTACTTACAAGTAAATAGTTGAGAAACTGAATGATATAACTTATAAAGACAAAATTCCGCTTGTTACGTATAAATAGCCCTGGCAGAAGTTAAATTGTGTTTATTCAGTTTCCTTTTGGGTGAGATTGATTGGTTCCATAAACCCGTTTCCGATCTGGAACAGAACAGAAAAAATGGTGTTCTTTAATATATGGACGCAATAACGAATGTCAAGGATACCGGAGTTGGGTGTCGAATACAAACGGTTGACATTAAAATCTAGCAAGGTGAAAGAGGTAGGCATTTACCTACCAAATTGTGCAATTTACATTACACACCGATTATGTGACGCGATTTGCGATTTACTTACATTCCGGTTTACTTATGCGCTCCACTTTAACTAGCAGTTTATGTTCAACAACATTAACATGCACTTAATTGCCATCCCACTACCGCAGAAACATTCTTCGGTTTTGGTAAAATAAACTTCCATTTTACACTGCTAACGAAAATATGCTAGAATTTCTACACTGAGTGTATTTTCTTGTAGATTGATGGCCCAAGAATAGTGAAGGCCAAAAGTAGTATTAGTGTTATCGAAAAATTGTGAAAAATCGAATCTCCTTGTTCTCTTATTATTCATCTGTATGTGATCTTGATCCATTTTCCTCTCTTGCTCCAAAATATTTTAATCTCATCTTTCAATATCTGAAGTACCTATCATTATTTTAAATACGCGGAATATTAAAATAGTAAAAAAAATTCCTAGTCACAGTTCCTCCTGAAGAAGCCACTACGGGGCGAAACAATTCCTGTTGATTTTTTATTACAAAATTTTGTGTTTTATAGTTAATTAATGTATGAAGCTACAAAGACTTAAAAGCTCACCAATTTTCTTTCCATTATTTGAGTTTTCTGTCTTACAAATTGTATTTAACTTCAAGACTAAAATTTTATTGTCGGGAAATCAAAAGTAAGTATTTAAAATAATCTTAGATAAAACGTCATTTTTTTAAAAGTAGGGATGATTCGAGAGGAAGATCTTGAGTAAGCAGTCCTGACAAGATAAGTTTCTGAGCGTGTTTATTTTGGTATTACATCGTGCCTTATATAAGCATCTTGTTTTTCAAGACAAAATCCATTAATATATGACTCTTGATGCAGTCAAAATCGATACCAAAGCAGATATGGTCTCAAAATTAAGATAAAGACTACATTAACAAGACCAAGACCAAAGGAGAGACTTGTTAGCAAAATTCTCATCCAAATTGTAAACCAGAATACGTGAACCAAGATCATATTGATGCTGCCTTAGTCTTGCATTTGATCATCGTACCCAAAAATCAAAACTTTTTAATAATAATATTTTATAAAATACTAGCAGCAATTACCGACGTTGCCCAAGTAAGAATATATTACATGTTTGATGGAATATTCTAAAATATCCGCGAATTTAGAACTATCCAGAACATCCCATGATGATTCAAAACATTCTCTAACTTTTTTTAACATTCTGAAACATTCTTGAATGATCTTCAAGATTCTGGAACATTCTTGAACATTGCCAAATCATTAAATTAATCTCTTGATTGTTACGATGATAACACTGACGAAAAGTCTCTGAATTTCGGTTTATATACCATCAGACATTGAAATTTCTAGTATTAGAACACTCTAGAACATTCAAATAGTCTGTTCCTTTTCATTTGTCAAAATCACTTAAATTTTTTTGGTCACTGTTCGCTCTTGTTTCCAATTGATTTTCACTCGACTGCAAACACAATTTAACTGACAAAAAGTCACTGAATGTTGATTTATATATCATCGAAAATCGAAATTACTAGTCCCAGAACACTCTAGAATATTTAGATGTACATCACTCTGAAACGTAGATGTACACTTTTTGAAACTTTCTAGATCATTCAAGAAATATTTAGAACTTTCTCGTACATTCTAAGTCGATAATAACAGTTTGCGCTCATTTTAGAATTTTTTAGATCATTTCAGAAATTTTGAGATTTTTCCGGAAGTCCTTATGACTTAAAAAAGGACAGAAATATATTTTTTTCACCTTTCTGCCACCTACATCCACCCACCGCGACCAAACTCCCTTACTCCCACCTGGAGACCAAGGGGTATTTACCACCCCAACAGGAAGTTGATTGAAGTAGGTAGAGATAGAGAAAACCCTGCCTTCACGTACGAACATTAGCGTTTTATATATATATTTAGATTGCAGCACCCACAACATTCTATTTCAACAAGAAAACGGTATTGAAAAGTAAACCAATAACTATAATTCTGATTAAGTCCAAAAGAAAGTTATTCACCTACTATTTACAAAGTTTTATGGTAATTAAAAGTACAATTTCATTATTTTATTAATCCAGACGTGGCGTGGATTCCAAATAAAGGGTAAAGTCGACTTCTTCGCTATAAAAAGATAAATAGGTTACATTAATAAATGTAGGTTATTATTACTTCCTTCAGCCAGATAAGTACAATATAACTTACTTAGGTATTATTAGAGACTTTCAGTGAATGAAGTCTTGTGTTTTATGGTAATGTGATTATGATTATAAACTGCAAAAGGAATATTAATTATTGAGCCGTTTAAATACCACTCAAAAGCATGTCAATCCGTGGAAACCCAATTAACCTTCTCGTAACCTCTGATAACGCTTACATATTTTCAAAGGTGACATTCTAATTTGCTATTTATTTGATTTACTATTATGGAAAGGTTTTGATATTCCTGTAGGTGCCCGTTTATCTTTACTGTTATATTGTATTTTGGTTTAATTTAGTAGTACCATGGGATGTCCGAATAATTTACGACATTACTATCGTTTCTTCTATTGTATTAGCGGTGAAATGGGGAGATAGGCAGTAAATTATTACGTTTTTTTCTTCTAGTTTCATTAAAGAAATTTATGAACGGACGCCACTGCCATGAGTGTCTTCTTTTCGTTATATAAGTGCAGTAAATTGCTCATTGTTATTCCATCGGTGCCGCACAATCTGACCCAAAATAAATTAATTATTACAAAAGGTCTATCTTGACATGGTATGGAAGCAATACCACTTTCACGATCAACTTTGCACCCCTTTTGAAGTTAATACATTATTTCAAGAAATTTCACCCTCTGTGCATTAGTTGACTCTCCTACCTTATGTGTTTGGGCTTTTGGTAGGTTAATCCTCTTGTCTACAAAACTCTTGTGGATTATTTTGATTTTGATGAAATAATGCCAAACATTTTTTTTGGGCCTGAGTTATTTAATGCGCCTTTAAAATTATTCTGTACCTATGTTTTGCTCGTATTTAATCCACCCGGCATTTTTTCTTTTTTAACTAGGTCATAACCTGCTTATATTGTTATGAAAGCAGAATTGTTTTTATTTATATTTGGAACGTTTCTACAGAAGGGGGGCAGTGGTAAAGCACGGGACGAAGTGCTACCTTTAATTCCTAATGAATGGGCTTATCCTTCGTTTGAGTCGGATTTGTTAGATGCCATTTTGTTGAGCTTTAAAATTTAAATTAATGAGGGAAACTGTGATTGCAATGACTGCCCGTACCTAGTACTAGTGTTTTTAAGTGCACACCATTCCAACATGAATTATGCATGAACTACCACTGAGCTTGTACGAGTCTCTCGTCATCTCACTCGCTCCCGTTCTCTTTTGCTCTTTGCGTACTTACCACTCGGGGTTGCATTCAATTCTCTCCTGGATCGCGGTCTGCATGGAATCTCTTGATACGTGGATGATGGATCACTTCGGTTTTGGAAAACACATACGGGTATAATAAGTATGTACATACGAACGTTACATAATATGTGTATAGAAATTTTTTTACCTAATTAAAAGTACATTGACAAAAAAAAATGTCTGAGAGAATTCCATAATTTTTGCTTACAAGCCCAAGAATTGAGGTCATTATCTGGCACGTATTTATATCACCCTGTGTATAGATATAGTTACAAGTTTGTTTGCACATAAGTATGTAGTTTCTGAATGTTTTAAGACATGTAATTTTCGATTTCCTTGAATGATTTACCGCATCTATTAATTGAACTACGTAGTCTTAATGTTTTTCTATGAAACTGCAAATTACTTACGGCAAGATTCGTAGTATGAATAATTATAAAAATCTTTCATCATTGGCGGTACCAGCTTCAATCATTAACGACTTGATAGAGACCTTCGAGAGACATATAAACTGAAAACTTGGAAGCGTTATTTATGCACTAAAAAAGGTAAGAGCTTAAGAATTTCTTCATTTGACGTAGATTAACATGCGTACGGCTGTAATAGTTTCCCTCATCCAGCCGAACAGTTAATTTGAAAACGTTTAATGATCTGGACTTCTTAGTGTCGCTAAATTGATACAAAGTAAAATTTCTCCAAGTGGTATGAGTGTGGCTATAAAATTCCAGAAAAGGCGTTACGGATTTCATTAAAATAACTTAATGAAATTTCCTGGTTCATGTTCAGCATAACTTCCAGGATTAAAAAGTTATTGAAAATATATACGCCTTGATAGTCCTCATTGTTAAGAAAAATAAAGGAGATAGAAGCTATAAATATCTCTAATATCATATTCACTGGGGTGAAAACTTGCCAGCATCATCGAAAAAAGACGACCGCTGAGACCAGAGACAGCACTAGAATTTGCTAACTTCATACAACTGCCAAAATTTTACTAATGTGTAACTTCAAAAAACTCTTGATATCCAAGTGGTTTCAAATTAAAGACAAATCTCAATAATAGCGCAATTTATTAATTCACTTCCCATGTGTGTATCAACTCTCATGTTTTGTGAGGGAAAACAAGCTGACAATAATGCTGTCACTTGTGTCACATTCTTCCTGCAGCCTCTCAGCTTTCACATGCCAGGTGTCGGTTATAGAGACACAAGCACGCTCCCGCACTGTCCCGGTCACTTACGTATGAATGGAACGCAATTAATTAATCAAGAAATTTATGATCAAGTTGAATGCGGTACCTATATAGTATGTATTATATTAACGAGTATGTTACAAGTTTTACAAGTAGAAATAAACTGTACAGACGTTCATAAGTTAATGTGACAATAAAACGCCATAAACTCTAAAACAGACCTGCAAACGTTTCAATATAATGACAGTCAGCAATTTATCGAAACAATCAACTATCAGGTGTCGATTACTTTATTTAGGTGTGTTGTTAAATAAATAAGTCTCCTTATGTTCTTTAGGTTCTTGTAGGTGCCAATCTGCCTTAAGAAATTGGATGTAAATCTAGTTCTAACGCCCCCAATATTAAAGACAAAATTATAATGATTATTTAGCAGGTTTGATAAGGATTTACGTGCGTGCGTTTGTTAATTGGAGTGAATTTATGGTCTGAGTTTCAATTACGGGAGCCAGAAAGATGGGAACTTTATATATGTAAGCATAAGTACATAAATGTACTGGTTACCGCAGCTAATGTTTTCAATGTAAATTGCATCCGTTTAAAAAGAAATAATTAAGCGCTTGGGTACGATTTGTAATAAATATCTTGTACTCTTTTTTCACCTACGTATGTTCGTATGAGCACCACGTTTTTTTTTTTTTTTATTTCGTTCGTATGTTTTATTTAAAATAGTGTTTTCCACTTGTCTTGCTCGTAATCGTTAAACGCTTCTTACCTTAAACTTGCTTGCATTTGTTTCAATTATCTGTTGGTTCGTTTATTTTTACGTCTTTTACTCACCCACAGACGATGCAAATAAATAATCGATTTAAATTAATAATTACAATTTGCTTACTATGCACTTGTAAATAAATAAGCAACAAGCCAATTAAAATAATTCATCTCGTTATGGCAAAATAGCCAGGGTAGATGACAGTAAATAGAAATTTAAGAAAACTACTTTTAATACAGGATTATATGAGCAATTAATGATAAAATTGTGGATTACAAACGATTGGCTATTAATTTTAAATCATTCATGTAATTAATATTGGATTCCACAACCCACTCGCTATGAGGGGTGAAGTTAAAACATTCATTCTACTTATTATTTTACCCTTACCACCCTGCCCTTTTTAATTTATTTATTTCTTGTATATTATTTTTACGAGTTCATCTAAACCACATTTGCGTTATTGTGACGCCAAAATAAAATGTCACCTTCGTAAGTCACTTCATAATATGATCTCGTTCCTCATAAAACAATCACATTACCCAATACATTTTTGTTTAATTTCCTGAGAATCGAGAAAACGCCCTGTACATAGCCTAGATATAAATAGATATAAGCATTAAGACATCTGTTGTTTTTCATGGTTTATTTTGTTACCTAAACGTCGTATTTACTGGATGAATCTTAAAACGTTATTGATGTGAAATTAATATTTATGAGCCCTTTAATTGCACACTCACATAGTTATTATGAATATTAATTGCATTAATTACGGCATCCAATATGCCGTTAGTGATTAAAAATAGAACGGAGAGTAGAAGAAGCCAGAGAGCGTAGGTATGTTCTAATTTTTGATAGAATGAGCAAGTACATTTGTAATCTTATCAGCGATAATTTTTAATCTATATATTCACAGTAGTTACATTTTTTAAATTTATGATGATTATGATGCGTAATACATAGGTCAAACAGTAGGATCCATTACGACAAGAATTAAAGAACATCTTTATACAATAGGTACCTAAAGGGGAAATGCTCTGTTTATGTACATACGTTTTCGAATTCCAACAGAAAACTTATTAATTAGGCGAAGAAGATAGAGACAAAAAAGAAATCAGTGCAACAAATCGTAGGTAAAAGTATGTAGGCTCCTGTTGTTTATAAATTCAGAAACGGTTATATTATAATCGGTTCTAGATGAATATGTTAATTGAGAATATTAGGTACCTACATTCCAAATAACTGGAAAATAACAGTTGGGTTATGTCCCACGCGCTCTGAATATTTATGTGAGAAATGTTTTTGTTCTCTGCTAATGAATGCGCGCATTCATAATTGCACTAAAACTAGACGTAATAATACCTCGACATTTATACTCACGTATTCTGCACATGGGTACGTCAATTGGCAGAGATGATAAATTAATATATGATTCATTCAACCCTTGGAACTGTCTGGTCTCCAAAGCTTTAGAGCTTTTTTAATTATTTATCAACCGTTCGGTTACATTTTTATGCTGCACGTATTTATCAACAAGTCTGCCTGTTCTCATGACATTTGTATTCTTTATCTCGGAACAGTACATTTTTAGTTTTTTTAGTAGTTTGAGTAATTATCTACTTCTGATGAAGGTACAGTGTTGGGAAACAATTGTTAACTTACTATAAATTAGTGAAAATTAAACATGTGTTTTCCTTTATAAGTGACTTTTAATTTTCATGAAGTGAACCAAGTCATAATTAATTATTTTAAAATGTTACTCAAGAAAATTATAAAATTATAATTATTTATTAAACAGTCTGGAAATTTATAGATTGAATAAATAGGCACACTTTAAAATTACTGGCACATTTTTATAATACAAAAAATGGAATTTATTATTTAAATTTTTGTATTAAAGGTCTCCATTGTCCTCTGATATTGTTATTAGTAAATGCTACCGCTAGTTTGTTGAAACATACAACAGTCTTTTATTAAAAATTAGCGAAACTTAATCCGGATCTTTTATTTCCATAACTTTACCTAGTATTTAGTTTATTGAGTCCGTTAAGTAGGTGTACCATGTGCATTATATGCCATTTATACAATTTTACATGTCGCATATTTTGTTTTTATTGCTGATGGAATTTTATGAAATGTTATAATTTTATGTGGATGTGTGGAGACTCTTGTAACCTCAATCGCAGTTGAAGTACCTGCAAACATGACATTATAACGATAGTGATAGGTCTGCGTCTGCCACCTGACGGGTCCTAAAACTCAGGCAATTTTTACTGGTCGTTTACATTATATGCATAAAATTATGAAGGTTTAAGTGACATTAATTGTCACTCCAACTGCTGTAAAATAGCATGAAGTGCTGTGTTTTTTGCTTTTTTTCGGAAAATGCTGTTTATAATGTACAGTTACGAATGATGATGATAAATAAGTTGCTCATTTTAACGACATTTCAATAAATTGGCACACATGGAAATTAGCAAAATGTATAGTGCGATTAACTTTAACACTATTTGAAAATTAAATTTTATTATTGAAATTTGGATAAAAGGGTTATTTCTACTGCACTGATTTATTTACGTAGGCCTACTTCTAATTAACGAATACCTTGCTATAATATGAAAGCAAATAGTTGAATTTTAAAACAGATAAATTGAACGAGAAATTAATTAAAACGAACTATGGTATGTACCATGCAGATAGATTTATCTGCTCACATACTGGTATGACATAGCAGATAAAACCAGTAGGCAAGAAATATGGCAGGTAATAAAAAAATAAATAAAATGGTAGCAACCATTAAATTACACCACTACTATAATAATTACCTAAAAGGTAGCAATTGTGAAGACGCCAAGGAATTTTATGAACAAACTAATATGTTTATTAACTGCATGTTACACTATTCTTGTGGTACTGTTGTGTTCTGAATTCGTCAGGGTTGGTAGAAGTTTAATTTAAGTTTTATTTTATTTATACTTTCCTCGTTTCATCTTTGAAATCTATTACTTTGTAAATTTCAAATATTTCAAATATCATTGGTGATATTGAAAGCTATCCGTGACCTCCAAAGTGGAGGTGTTTTAACGAAAAGAAACTCTGAAATTAACCATTTTAAAACGAAAAGGAATATCAACCCTTTTTGGGGGCAGCTCTTCTAAATTGGAGGGGATTCATTGAGTTCATTCAATTTACAGTCTAACTTAGGGAATATTTGAAACTTATTATTTTAAAATGAACCGGGACTTGAATCCTTCTTGGAGATAGTAAAAGTATCTTTCGAGTCCAATGAAATGTAAAACACAGTCCAATGTAGGGAAAAATTTAAGCTCAAGCCAAACGAGATTTTAAATCTTCCTGATGGTAGTTACAAGAAATCTTCAGAACCGAAGGAGTTTCGAAGCGTTTACAAAAAATAGTTCTAACGTTTCTATAGCCTCCTGTTCTCTAATTTTGTTTCTCTGTCATTAATCACCATCACACACCCTTACGATTCCTAGAGAAAACTGAAAATGAGCTTTCGTCTTATCCACCACTTCATACCAAAGTGTAGGTCAGTGAGACATGTCGTCCGGTTGATAGAAATTGAACACAAATCGACGTGAGCAGTTTTCATTAAATTGCATAAAAATCAATTCATTCTAAAGAGTATCTTATTTTGTTAACATTCTGCTTATTGATGATCTTCAAGAAGACCTGTTTTGCAACTTCCCCTAATAAGTTATGTGCGTGCGCGAATTTGTCTGTCACGCTTGTGCTGATAACTAATAATTCGATCGTCATCACGTATATTAATAATGTCGAATCGAAAATTTACATGGCATTTAAATCAATTATTAATTGAACATTTCACCTCGCTGCGCTTTACATTTTTTCAACAGCATTTTACAGAAGAGACCCTCCGGTCACTCTCTATAAATATTATGCAAGAGAGAGCGTATATTTAATAAACGAATTTACATTTCCAGTCATGTTCCTAGATCAGTACTTACAAGCGTATTATACATATTTATGTATGTAACTACCCAGGTACGTATCTACATACGCGAACACATACATATACACCTAGGGTAAACGTTTAGCCGACCACAGGACTTAATAATTGTAACTCTTTAAATAGGGGTTTCAAATTGATCATCACATAATATCCATGATTATCCAAATTACCCCTGAGACGTGGGAGGGTTGCTCTGTTAAATTAGAAGAGAGTTCCATCGATTTGTTGCACTGGATCCTTGTGGAAATGATTATCCTTAACATTTTACACGGTCGGTTAAGTATATTGCTCACTTGTATACGCTGGGATGTATAAACGTGTAATTACGTGTATCGTATATGTGGATGTATTTGTAAGTACGATGTTATTTTTATAACATCACATCGTACCTACTAGTAAGTGCACAATGTTCAAGTTGTGTTCGGCTCGGAGCGAAACGGTTATAAAACGCCAAGTGAGAGTTCATTCATCCCACGTCCTTCGTCTTCGCGTATACGACCTTGCCGTACGTTCGTTCCTTTGCACCACGTCCCCTTAATCCACTTGCAACCGAACGATTGCTGCTGCACTAGAAGAGCTGCTGCTGTTGGTGCAGTTGTTGATCCTCATTTTACATTGCGGATGTCCGCCGTTCAGTAATAATAGAAAGCCAATAAATAATTTTAGTATTAAACGGAATGTTTGTCAGAAATACCGAGGTACTTATCAACTTATTCCTTCAATACAGAATGCAAATGGGGAACTTGACGTTTCTATACATCATGAAGGAGCAGAAATGAAGATTTGGGATTGGTTTGTATTGACGACCTAAGGGGGTAAATTGGGGTTCTTCTTCTTTCTAATTAACAATAGTGTAAAAGAAGTGGAACAGAATGTGAGTTGTCAAAATATGGCAGTCCTGGATCATAATTTCGAACTTATTTCTTTTCGTCACCACTCCAAAAAAGTTATTATTTGCAGCCGCAGAAACTGTACTAAACGCCTCTGAAGAAATCTCCGTTGACAAGGAAGAAGGACGAGTGAAATGAAATAAACAGGGTCAAAAGATACGAGTCACTCCAGAACATTGTGGCACACAGGACTTGATTTCGAGAATAGGGCAATTTAAAGTGGTGCTCAAGTGTGATTTCATTGCTGGTGTGTATTCTAGCAGTCATCGATAAATAATTATTTGACGAATTATTGACTTTCTAGATAATGGGATTTACGCTTTCTGAGCCACATTCAGTTAACTGCACCACTCAGTTCATTGGCGCAAATATTTGCTCTTTGTTTCTTCCAAATTTGCACATTACATAGAACTGAATTTTGTACACCTCTTGATAATCGATAGGGAATGGGAGTAGTGTTATCGTGGAGTGTGTTAAAATAAGTATTTGCTCCAAAAGTGTTAACAGAGATGGACCATCATAGTTTATCAACATTTCCCAAAATATAATCATGTCACAAATTTAAAACTTAATGATGCAAATAATTGTTTAAATATTTATTAACGTAATCCTTGCAATTTTAGAGTGATCAAAAGCTTTTTGTTATTTATGATGTTGCTTGCCTCGTGTTGATGTTGAGGTTAGCAAAGAAGGTCCCAGGAGGACACAAAATCTTTTGTGCAGCCTAGTTCAATAAAAAAAAATTCTCAATGTAATATTACTCACCAAAAGGCAATTTTTTACAAAACTAATATTAAATGAAAAAATTCATATACATCTATTTTTGGGTGTTCTGTAATCCCGTACCAAGCGACCCTGTGCAAAATAAAGAAAAAGCTCAAATCTCGGGACAATCCATTGTTATTAATTACCAACCATGAGATGTCCGAGTAATTTACGACATTACTATCGTTTCTTTTATTGTATTAGTGGTGAAATGGGGAGATAGGCAGTAAATTATTACGTTTTTTTGCTTCCCGTTTCATTAAAGAAATTTATGAACGGACGCCACTGCTATGAGTGTCTTCTTTTCGTTATATAAGTGCAGTAAATTGCTCATTGTTATTCCATCGGTGCCGCACAATCTGAACCGAAAAGTCCTGACTTGAATAACCCCCATTCAACATTCCTGAATTTTTATTTTAAGGCAAGATGTTTTTTTTTCTAAGCCATGGTTTTACTCATTTAATGTCTTTTGGTACAAATCATCCACAAACAATGGACTGATTGTATTGATTATTATCATTAGCGGTGGAATGTGAATATTATTCTTATATTAAGGACAAAATTGTAATAAAAAAGTAAACAAAACATGCTATAGATAGCTACTGATGCTAATATTTATGAGTTCGGAGTTCTAATTTATTGCCCCAAGTACTTTTTAGCAAGAGTGTAACTAGTTCTGTTTAGAAAGTATTTGAAAACGTTGTGAACTGCCGAATGCGCAAGAAAAACGAGAGACGGACCTTGTGCCTAAACATTTAATTAATAGCGGTGGGAGTTACGTCTCTGCGCACTCCAAGGTCACAGTTCATGAGATTCTAGAGTTCTTGTATCTTTATTTTACAGATTTGTGGACATTATGAGGCGGTATATAACTCACTCGCTCGCTGCCTTCAGTATCAATTAAAAAATAAAATAAAATCAAACTATGAACAGTTATTTTGCTCATAATTGTACACTTCACGTTCTTTTATTTTCTTTTTTTTTTTGTAAATTACTTTGTTATATCATCTAGACAACCATGCTTATGTATTATATTGTACAATGGCGTATTACACGTGTCGAAGCGAACCTATGACGGGATCGATTGCCGTGTCGGATTCATTTATTTAAGCAATTAGTGCCAACTGCGACGTGCGTAATTACGTATAATTATCCTTAAAAAAATAGAAGCTTAGTATATAATTTACATTGGATGCGCGCTAGTCGGCAGCCTATTTATCATTCGCGTCAAAGACGGCAGGGTGCTGGATAATTTATAAAAACAACTCCGCTATTTAATGTACTACATCAAGCAAACAGATTTTCTTATTTTTCTTTTTTACATTTAGACACACGATCTGGACTTAAATTATGTTGAAATTTCCTTGAAAAGCAAATATGTTAACAATCAAGATGCCCCCGAATAGATCATCTAGTACTTCCTTATTTATGCTTCAGTGTAATGAACTAAATTTCGTACTCATAAAGGACTCGCCTTGTGTTATAGGGTTGAAGTAACTATTTTGGACTTGCTATTCTATTATTTTAATATGTAAATAAATACCTAACTTAATTTTGCAAGACAGATAGATTAAAACTTATTGATTATCCATATAAATGAATATTGGAAATACATCACCAATAAAATGAAAGGTTTAAGAACTTTTAAAAAAATATGTAGATTGTTTAGGATCTTTTATTATATAAAACTAGGAATTACAAGAATTCCATCTGTAATAGTGATAATTTAAGCATTTTGGGGTGGCTTATGCTATATGTGTTCTTTATTTTTTTTATATTACCTAGTCCCAAGTTGCCCAGTAATCCATACTCTAAATGTGCCCATTACTGCTAAAAATGGGTACTTCATCACCTCACAGTTTAGTAGGCTACCTACCATCCCTTAAGGAGATTACTAGGTATATCAAAGGGTTAAAGAAAATTGCGACATGAAAACGTTATTTTTCTTATAATTGAAGCTTATTAAAGTTGGAAGGAAACCGTTCCTCATACTCATATTTTCCATACCCTCTCCTCTCCCAGTTCGAGATCTGCTTCGGTAATCTATAAGGTGGTTTAAACCCAGAAGTCATGAAATTTGTTCCTTAGTGGGACATCGACTAATCCCTAAATCAACCGAATGGGTGAACAGAAGAGTACCTCGTACCTACTTCGTCCATGTAATAGAAGTAGCTATAAAGTGAACGAGCGTCATGGGTAATATAAGACAAGGCCGCACCGGAATCAACGAGATTGATGGTTCGATAAAAAATAATTACCGTAATCGTCTCGGAATTACTTCCCTGAGAGTCCGAATTTTGGCCGACGGGAACTAAACACACGCGGCAGGCAGGCGGATGAGTCGACCTCTTACTTTTGCTTCACGATCATCGTAATCGTTTTTTAATGTTGTAGGAAAGGAATCGGAGTCGGTGGGGGAGCCGATGGGGCCAACGACGTGGATTTATGAAAGTAATAAAAACCACGCCACTAGTGTTTTATTATTTTAACTTGTGTAATAGAATTCTTGTGTAGGTACGTTTGTATCTACATAAGAATTGAATGAAGGCGAATAACTAATTGAATATCTACCAAGTAACATACGCAAGAGGGACGTGAAAATAATAATAATATAAATTATTATATAATTAGTGACTTTTTGCCATGACTAAATAGTTCATTCGTTTATTAAGTGGGTTCAAAATGGTGTAGGGGGAGGGGGAGTAAGTTCCATCAAATCTCATTTAAAATATAAAAATATGATGTGAATTTTCTTGTTCGAAAAATTATTGTAAATGATAACCCATTATAGGGCAAATCTCATGTTAAAGATGGCATAGTTTCACTAATATTATCTACAAAATTTCAGTAAGATGGGTCAAAACTAAAAATAAAAGAGAATTACCCCCTTCGTAGTTATTCGAATGCTCCTAAAAAAGGGGGTTTCTCTTCATCTGTTAAGGAGAGAGTTTTTTAAGCTAAATAAATAAAATACAACCAACTATATATAATCTTTATTTTTTGCTTTAATTTGTTTTTATTTTCCATTTCTCTTATATAATAAAAAATGATTACAGTACATTTTTTACATGGGGGTGGAGGAGTCCTACCTTACCAAATCTCACTAAGGAGAAAGGAGAGATTCAAATTAAAAGAGGGCCAGCTCGTATCGTTACTGAATGATTCAAGTGTAGCTTAAAGGGTCCATTAAGCAGTGATTTCGAGTTGGAATTTTGTCGTTACCTGTTGGATTTTTGTCACAATTCTTACCAATCTATTTAAAACTGAGAGCAAACTACCCTAAATAATTTTTTTTTAAATATTATTTTTCTTAAGACTATAAAAAAGTAATACCTGATAAAATTTCAATCTACTGCAGGTGAAGGACTAATTGCCATTTCATTAATCACTCTAATATGATAAAGGCGAAACTTTGTGAGTGTGTAAGTTTGTTACTTCTTCACGTCTAAACGGCTGGAGCGATTTTAATAAAATTTGGTATGGAGTAAGCTGACACCCTGGATTAATTGATACTGCGGGAAAATATCTTATTCCCATGGAAAAATCGATGAAAATTAATTCGCGGAATATTATAAATGCGAAAGTAACTCTGTCTGTATGCTACACAATCTCGCCTAAAATTTACTGAACCGATTTAAATGAAATTTGGTACAGAGATAGTACCTATAGAGACTGAGAAAGGACATAGGCTACTTTTTAATACGAAAAAAGGGTTGTAAGGGGTTGAAATAGGAAAGTTTGTGCGGAAATTCCGTAATTTTTAAAGAAAGAAGCTTGAAACTTATTTTTTAGGGTTTTGATTATATATTAATAAATACGACATTCAATGTTTGTAAAAATTTTACCCCAAAGTTGATAAAATTAGCCGATGAAAGTTTTTGTGTTATGACGTCGTCCAAAAAGCTTACGGGCGGCCCAGAAACTTAAAATATTAAGTGTATAAAGTTATAGAGATTTTGTTTATTTGGATCAATAAAAGTAGTTGAATACTAAGCTTTATAAACTATTTTAAACTATAATTAAACTATATTAATCTATAATATTATAAATGCGAAAGTAACTCTGCCTGTCTGTGTGTTACGCAATCACGCCCAAACTACTGAACCGATTTAAATGAGAATTTGGTACAGAGATAGATAAGTAGATATAAAGCTAGAGGCTTAAAACTTATTTTTTAGGCTTTTGATTAGATATAAATACGACATTGAAAGTTTGTAAAAATTCTACCCTAAAGGGGGTAAAAATAAGGATTGATGTTTTCATGTAATGACGTCGGCAAAAAGCTTACGACCCAGAAATTAAAAATATAGAAGAAAAAATTTCATATGCTGCCGAAAGTTACTATTCCACGTGGACGAAGTCGCGGGCATAGCTAGTCATTGATAATTTTCTTTTACAATTTATTAATTTATTAAGAGTAGGTATCTTCTTGTTAAACTGAATCCATCCCTTTGTGCGAATGACACAAGGACACGTATATCTAACTAATATACTTTGTATGTTCCATTTTCATTTGAAGCGTATGTACCTACAAGGGAAATATCATTTTTGTTAATTCATCGTCTTCAAACTAGGCTAATAGACGGTTGCAATCACAAGCTGCCCAAATATATATCACGTGTAGTTTAGAACCGTTACCACCCAAAGGCATATTTTTTGATTAACAGTTCTAAAACGTATGTATGTAGATTGCCTTTTTTTTAGTTTCCTCGTTGGCTTAATTAGCCAAAAAAACGCGAAGGAGGTACATGTGAAATGAATTCTCTTCTGTTTAGCAGCAGGTATAAAAACAATAGGAATACTTTGGTAGATATTTCGAAAAAACAAACAAAAAATGAAGGAAATTACAACAGTACAATCATAATGGGATATTAGAATTAAAAAAAAATGGTTATTAATTACAATTTAATAGGTACCTACTAGATTTTTTTGACTAAACATTAATCTGAAAGCTAAGTTGTTTAAATGTGAGAAATATTGAGTGTCATAATACAAATAAAAGTGAAATATGAAACTTACTTTTTTTGTATTCAACACTTAATTCTACTAAAAACTCTTTTGAAAGACGTAGACCTTTCATGAATAATGAGTATGAACCATAACTCTGTAATCTTTATTATGTTCGTCTAATGACCCAAAATTATTTTACAGGCTGATACTCGTGCAGTCTTCTTTTTTTCTAATATTAGTCATCTAAAATACGGGAAAGTTTTTACTATCATTTGTAGGTTGTTGGTAAAGATGTAGTTGTGTTGCATGTAAGTAACCAACTGGAGTAAATAAACCATATACATGCATTCGCGATGGCAATTTTCAGATAATTGCTAGGAATAGACATAAATCATCCATTTAATGTCGATACACCGGACGGAAGTCTTCGTCTTTCTTTCTCTTTCTCTTTCTCTATCACACATACACGTACACACGCAATCTTAACGTTCCGGCCCAGAAAGTGTTCAGTTGATCACTTTTACTTCACTTTCGATTAAACACGTCTCATCCTGTAGGTAAGAAAGAGTTTCCTTTTATGATACAAAGGTACAACACACAATAAGTCATGGAAAATGATACACAAATAACTTTTCACAGTTTTATTATTAAATCACGACTATAGTTTCGCTACACTGTAGCTTTATCAAGTGAGATTTGTCTCACACAAATCTCACTTGATAAAGCTACAGTGTAGCGAAACTATAGTCGTGATTTAATAATAAAACTGTGAAAAGTTATTTGTGTATCATTTTCCATGGATTATACCACTTTTCATCAAGTAACAGCCGATTCTATTAACTATTTGAACACAATAAGTTGTTTTTCAACGTTTCTCCAACTGCTGCCATTAACATCCTCAACGTACTGACTCTGATTCTCACACAACAGCTAAATTCTAATTAATTAATTCAACTGAAAGTCATTCATTAACTCAATTAATTAGATTTATATTTAATCCTTAAGACTTCCTGTTGTTTCTTCGTGTTCTGGATTACTATTTTTTATAAGGAAATTGAAACGTAAAATTCTTATTTGCATTTAAGAAGTTGACGATTTCTTTTAATTCTAAAATAATTTGGGTAAACTTTTTACTGATTTCAAAGCCATTCCGAGATAATTAATTATGTCGTTACCCATTCATTTCGTCCTTTTTTTTGCTGATTTTTTTCAAACAGATTAGTCAGGATTGCTTTAAGCAGTTTGCATGAATATATAAACTACACCAGATGGCAAAAAAAAACCGATGGGAATACAAAAAACTGATTAAGAGTCAGGTTTTTAGGCAGGCTGTTTTTTTATAATGTTATTTCTGTCTTGTGCTAAAAATAGAATATTGTCCGTTACAAAATAAAAGTGACCCAAATTATTTGGGAATGATGCAAAACCTGTGCGTCATCTGGCGTTTAATCTTGAAAAATGTAGTTTTGTAAACGGTTTCAACGAAGTGTGAATTTAAAAAGGTGTTAATACAATCGACATCATCACACATTGGTCAAACGGATTGGGAGCAAGCTTATAAAGTTTCTGAAATTTTTAAATACGAAGTTCATATATTTTAAATATAATTGTTATTGTTTTCTTTTGTTACAGGTAAGCAAATTCAAGTATTCTTATGCTAGTCCAGTACTTAGTTAAAGGTAAGCCCTGAAGTGGAATGAATAAAATATGTACTTGACCATACAAATATATTCAAAATAAGTGAATAAGAAATTGCTTTTAAAACTTAACTTTGACTACATCTGTAATCATATTGGTGATTTAGGGAGGTGTATAATTAGAATTTTGTAAAATTTCAAAGAGAGGTTTTCAGCATATTCCAAACCTTAAACCCAGTGGAAAGTTCAATTTTTTAAAAGTAATGTGATATTTAAAATATATTAATAGTGCATGTTCTGTAGGCACTAATAATCAAATAAAATACTTATTCACTCTTACAGAAATTGTCAGTAAGTAAAAGGCAACTACGCCTCCCCCTCTCCAGTTACGTTCTATTAAGCGCAGTAACAAAAGCCGATAGGCGGAAGTGTCATCTATGTGTAAGTGAGAGAGGGAGACATTTCACCATTGCCAAGTCTCTAAGAAAATCTCGAAAACGTACTTTATTATGGAAAGTAATGAAGCCTAAATGAGAATAAAGATTTCCTTGCAGCATGTGCCTCTTAATATACATCTTTAAGAGTTTCTCTGAAAAATTTCAAACCAACTAAAGTATTTAGAGATTAACGAAAATATTCTTGCCGGGAAAATTAGTAAATTTTGTGTAAAGCTGATTTACAGAAAGTAAGGACGTATACCCCTTGGAACTTAAAGGACCGTTGGTTCAAATTATTTGAATTTTTTCGGCACTCACTAACAATATTCCAGAAACTACATCCGTCAGTTTTCGTATAATTCTTGCGTACCAATGGATTGTAATTATCACCCCAAAATACCAGAACACATTGTTTGCCACCCCAGAATATTGAAGTGAATTACTGAAAAGATTGGGACCACAAAAATTTCCTGAGTGAGAAGAAGACCCATGCAATTTATTACATATAGCCCTGAAGGTTCCGAGAAGTACCTGAAAGTCCCTTCTATTATAAGTTCATATCATATAAAAATATTTCTATTTGCTTTGTCGGAAGATGCCGCAGGTGGAGTTTCGGTTTCCCTTTTTCGTGTTTCTTTTTATTTTTCTATTCGGTGCATTTCAATTTCCGCGAACCCTTTGTTCGAGTATTTCTATGTGCTCGTTGCGTGTCAATAGCTATCCGAATTGGCGTTTACGTTCCGTTCGACTCTTTACAAACCGAACAATTCGCCGTACTTTGTATAAAGGAACGATCATTAGCTTACATGTCTGACGGCTTTTAAATTGAAACGAATGCAAATGGCGGCGTACGGTACCGTAGTTTATTCGGCACATTTGCAACGTAAATAAGCACCTAATACGGGGGTAACTGGCGACAAACGATTCGTTCTTCTTGTACAAACGCTAACAAGTGCGCCTCGCCTCTCTCAAACCTCACCACTGTGGCAGTTCTTTCCCAGCTTCCTTCTCAGGAATGCACCACGTACTTCCCACTCAAACTCATCGTCAAATCAAAAGTAACCACAATTATTATTGTCTCTTGATTTATGTCAAGATATTGATGTAAAAATCAAGAGTTAATAATTATTGATATCGACAAATATCTGAAATTATTCTGCAACAACCCCCTTTCCTGCTAATTTATAGCGGTACCAGTGTAATTAATTTGGCTCCTTAATACAATTATTTTTAAACTGGTTGAATCAAAAATCGCCATATCTGTCTATCGCTGATCAATCTGATAAGACGTAGGTATTACCCATTGTATTAACCTTTTATTGGACAAGGTCCAATTATTTATTAAAATGACGTCAAGTCAATTTTTTTTTCTATCGATCCGAACTGTAGGTACGCCAATTTACTGTGAATGGACGTGGCTGGTAGTATGATCACTTATTATTAGATACGAATCAGAAATCGGCATTTCAACTGTCAAAAAAAATTAATACACTTTTTAATTGTTTTTGTAACAAGGCAAATACTTACGTACACAAGTGCACCTCAACAAAAAAATAAGGGACGTGAATGCAAGAGAAATTGAAGCATGACAGGGAGGAATATAACAAACGGTTAATGGCTTAATGATAATTTTAAACTGGTTTGGGCTTAGATGTTTTGAAATGGTTGGCTTATTCAAGGTGTGTTAAAAACTAATTTTATGAGGAAGTTGTAGTTTCGAAATGTTCATTACATTTCTTTCTAGGCTTTTTGGGCATTATAAAAGTTACAGTACCTTCTGTATGTCATTGAAAAATTGATCCAACTGAAAATATAATTCCGTGCTAATATCTGTGGCTCAACTGGATGAATACCTAATTGAAATCGGTACGGCCATCTCCTCTGATAGTACAACATTCGGCTACTAACTGACTATTTAAATGTCTAATTAAACGATGGAATTAACTAACGGGCCCACTTTCGATATCCCGGTTGTTGTACTTCAATTGGAATTTTTAATTAAAAATTCGTGAACATTTTGATAACTTCCAACTACTGCCAACTATCGATATCCGGTTGTAGATATGCTAATATCAGTAGGTGTGACTAAACCTTCGTTGACGTAATCTCACCAAGTATGTCCATGTTTAATGGTTATTTTCGTAAAAGAAGTCTCACGAATGGTATCGCGTTAGTTCTGATGTTTACATGTTTGTGTAAATGTGAAACGACTACGGGCATAGATTTACTCGTGGGGTTGTTGAGACGCGTTGCATAATTCCCAACTCTGGTGAGTAAATAGATTTTCCCTCCCACGTCATACACGAAACAGCAATTAATGTTTGAGTTTGTACCGTGTGAGGAAGTTCTGCATCGTTTGTCTGAGGGCTAAAGTGGATGATGCCGACATCTTAGAAGTCGGTAGGTAAATGTCTTCTGAAATTAATGACGTGGCGGTTTCACTTTTGAAAATGCGAACTGAACTATCTCTGATATATACTACTTAATACATCGAGAAAGCTTAAATGGACATGTAAGATGGATAGAATTATTTTTGAAAGTAATTGTATTAGAAGCTTATCTAAGTCAATAAAAAGGCGATCCACATGACGGAAAATGCACCTTGTTATAACGAACAGTTTGTAAAATTTTTAATTTGCTACAGACGGCCTTTGTACATGGGCCGTGAGGCAGTGCCCTGTTCGGTTCGGTTTCTCTTTAGGTACAATTATTTTAAGGGATTACATTCAACTCTTGTTTGTTGTTGTTAATGAAGTATTTATTTGTTTTTCACCAATTTGTACGGTAAGAAGATTGAAAACGATAATAAAGTAGTTACGGTGCTTAAACTAATGGTTGTGTCTAAAGTAGACTGTTTTAGGAATTGCAACCGTACTGGAGACAAGAATTATAGGCAATTAGCTCTTATTTAGTAAAAAGTACAGTTATCTAACAAACGTGGAATTTAAATAAAGCCGATTATAATGATTTACTGAACCAAATAGAAAGCTATTTTTAGAAACGAGCTAAAATAGGAATAATGAGCTTATTTCTGCTCTTCAGAATTCTGACTTCGTGGTATTAAATAGGGTTTTTAACTTTATTAACGGACTAATTTGAAAACGTTGTCCAAGAAAATGAGGTATTCAGATAATTTTGTCAAGCAGGAGTTTCAGATTTTTAATTCATTGTTCGTTAACGAAAAATAACAAAAAACAATTAAAATAAATTTATTCAAAATTCTTTTTATTATTATTATTCTATTTTTGATTTCGGTAAAAAATAAAGAAAAACTGTAGTAAAAAAACAATTTTTTAAGTGTTGCGTAGGGTGGCATAAACAAGTAACACAGGGTGATATAAACATCGTGGCATTACGAAATTTTTAGAAACTGAAAGGAACTCAATTAAATCTGACTACATAAAATTCCTCCAACAGCACATTCTACTCTTTAAAATATAATTACGATTCAAGTTGTTGGTTGCTTTCAAAAAAATGCTCTGCATAAGTGAATCCACTTTTTCAAATTCTATTCTGTTCTTAAACCAACAGCAAAAACAACGGTCCGTTTGTCCACTGTAGATTTTTTCACTGCCTACTACTTTTTCGGAATCTTTATTTATTTTCATCCTTACTTTTTTCTGTTTATTGTTTTAGTTTCCAATGAATCTGCAAAATTTACTTAACGTCTTTTTTTTATCGTGTTTAACTAGTACAATGACTTAATTGAACGTGTCGTGTTGCCTTCCATTGAAACGGGCAATTTACGGTCGAGATCAGTGACTGAGACACTCGAGTCGGTTGAGCTTGGTCGATTAAGCATAACTTTTGCTAATATAATTCGGAGGACAATTTTGTCAACACAACACAATGAATTACAGTTACGATAACATCTCAACTACAAGACTTCTGCTTGTTATTCTTTTTTTATTTTTTTGTTCTTCTCTTTCTCTGTTGTTGTATGTTAAGGAAGTGTTATTTCTTTTCGAACATGTCCTAATACAATAATATTTGTATAATTATAAAAATTTGTTGTTACTATTGTTAGCTGAAACTGCTGACCGTTGCAATGTATGTAGTATTTCACACGGTAGTTGAATTCTTCAGTCCTTTCCAGACGGTGCACAACCAAGGGCGGTTCCACAATTTCCCTACTTATTCGTTGCATTGTGAAGCCCTAACGGTGTGATTCAAAGCTTGTTAATTTTTTATCCTTGCTATATACAATCATATTGCCTTTTCTGTGTTTCGTGTACATTTGAAAATCGTATAACGACGGCATCAGGTTATTCATTCGGTTGTTATATTAAGTGGAAAATTGAGTGGGTATCTGCATTGGTTATTGAGTGAGTGCTAGCGGTCCGGAATGGTTCTTTTCATGATAATTTAGAATAAGACGGAATGGTCGCCGCGCCATCTTCCCACCACGAATTCCGAATCCCACAGCACATATAGGGCATCCAATACCGTTATTACGGACACGGTGTATCACCCCATCGTCTATTTAGCACGTTTTATGTAAATCGACGCGGTTCGTGGCCGGCGCTCGATAGCGGAAGTCGCCAACTCGACAAACAGATTGTTATTATTGTTGCTCTCTTGTTTTACCGCAGTTTGTTCGGTTCTTCGACATCACGGATTCATAGGACGAATTATTATCGGACCCCGATTGACAATAATAACAACTACAACGAACCAACCAATAACGAAAATCATTCTTATTTGCAGTCGATATAAACTATGGTCCTGTAAAGATCCTTACAAATCACGGATGATTTGCAACGTAAATAAGCACCTAATACGGGGGTAACTAGCGACGAACGATTCGTTCTTCTTGTACAAACGCTAACAAGTGCGCCTCGCCTCTCTCAAACCTCACCACTGTGGCAGTTCTTTCTCAGCTTCCTTTTCAGAAATGCACCACGTACTTCCCACTCAAACTCATCGTCAAATCAAAAGTAACCACAATTATTATTGTCTCTTGATTTATGTCAAGATATTGATGTAAAAATCAAGAGTTAATAATTATTGATATCGACAAATATCTGAAATTATTCTGCAACAACCCCCTTTCCTGCTAATTTATAGCGGTACCAGTGTAATTAATTTGGCTCCTTAATACAATTATTTTTAAACTGGTTGAATCAAAAATCGCCATATCTGTCTATCGCTGATCAATCTGATAAGACGTAGGTACTACCCATTGTATTAACCTTTTATTGGACAAGATCTAATTATTTATTAAAATGACGTCAAGTCAATTTTTTTTTCTATCGATCCGAACTGTAGGTACGCCAATTTACTGATGAACGACTCTTCCTGTTTTTCAAGTTCCAAGTTTACCCTTTATATTGCCATATCATATGAATGGTACTTACCATTCTGTAATAAAGTTTTTCAATGTTATTTATTTTTCCTCTTACTGATTCTAAAATAATAAATCACTTTGAAATCCTTACAAAGAAACGTTCGGTCAAATTTTTTTATCTGTATATTTTCTGAATATTTTTGTTTTAAATAACCCTTTTAAGGAGTGTGCAATTTTGTGGTGCCGGACAAATAGTAGTGGGACGAAAAATCTTTACTTCACCAACAAGCTCTTTGTACTTAATACTGGTTGTTTAGTTTCTGTTGGCTTTTTGCAACGTTGAATGATTTGTTAAACAAATTAGAACGAGAAAGGGTGAAATAAATGTTTTTATATAAAAACTACAACCCAAGTACCAATTTATTTGTTATGTCCATTGTCTGTGGTCTTAATGGATGGGAAATGGAATTAACCATTCTTATGTTTCGTTAACAATTACCCTGTTATTATTAACGAATACATTTAGAATATTAAAACAATGCGATAATGTATTAATAAGATAAAATCGACATTGAAAAGGAGGGGTGTTTTTGCATGAATCTGAAAAATGTTTATCCACTCCTGAGATGGAGTTTTAAATTGAAGTCACAGGCACGATGTTCATCTGTTTGATTTTCGGTGCCTGCGGGAGTAACGAGAAGTCGACATGAATTCATGGGTATCACCGTTGTTTATTAGCACCGGAAGAAATCAGTTTGCGAGATCCGTCAGGGGAGAGAGACAACGATACCGTTGGTTTATCCCTCGGCTAGTAAAAAACCCGCCGATTAATACCGTACAATTCGAGCTAATTGTGTGATTTATCAGGTGCCCATTGAGAAGGAAACACTTTGAACTACAGGACGTTTTGTATAGGTAGGTACCTACGTTCTGTGAACATGACAGAAAGAAAAATAAAAGAGAGGAAAAAGGAAAAAATGTCGGGGTTACAGGTGGAGTTTTGACGGGTCGCTTCGTTCCTCTAATCTCGTCTTTCTCGATTCGTGTTCCGTTATTTAAAATATTTCACGCTTTAATAGTGAGAAACCGTGCGCGGTCCGATAAATTCATCTTACCGTAATGACGAGAGGGCAAATATCAACCACAAGAGGTTACATTCGAACAATCAACCATTGTTCTCATTTTTAATTTACTCAAACCCACCCGATAAAAAGTCGCTGAATTCCAATTCAAAAGAAACGGTCAACTTCTCAACCTCGGTGTATGTACAGGTTAATTAAGGATTAAGGATCACCCATCCACACCTACCAATTTATTTTCAGGAATTATTCTTATGATTTGAGAAAATATGAAAATGGAGAGGAATTGTCGCCTTCACGTTTTCAAGGAAGGGAGGACAAATAATGGAGGAGCTAGGGGGATCTTTTACATTACTAAAAGATGCTTTGAGAATCTTAGGGGTGGAGGTGATAATTAAACATTTCTAATGTAACATGTCAGAAATTCGATTTTCAAAAGATATTCAAAATACTGATCTCTTTATCTAATTATCCTCCTATGTTGAAATTCAGATAGATATCCTGTTTTTATCTTGTATTTGTTTCGACATTCTTTCCTGCTTTGTAAAAAATATAATTTTCATGGTTCCATAACAAATTATGTTCAGGGTAATTTTTTGTAACATTGTTTCCTGCCAGTTGCTTCGAAAGATAAAAACTAACTCAATCCTTTTCTTTTCTATGAATTTATCTTCCGAGCTCTGCAAGTTCTTGTAAGGATTTAGTCCTGTGAACAGTGCCACAATGAATTTTTCTTGGTTTTTTTTGGCGTGCTATTAAAGAAAGCTAATAATTATTCTGTTTCCCAATGAAAAACATCAATGTGCACAATTTGTTTTATCGAACCAAAATGAAATTTACATAAAATGCAGGAGTTGAGTTTGTAATTTATCTGTGCTTCATATCCGCGTCCAAACTGGAATGTTTCAATTTGGTTATTTCCTATCGATAGTGCAACACATGAAAATGAAATGTATAACAATACCTGTATCTGTGTTTTCGTTAACCTCAATGCATGTATTATGCATTATATCTATCTATATACGTATTGTATTATTACTTATCCACCGACATCACTTTAATGAGCTCGAATAGAATTGTTGTTAAAGTATGAAATCACAAATAATGGACTTGTGTTCAATAAACACTCCGTCTATCTATGTTATTACGTACTTCACTATAACTGTACTGACAATAAATGCTATTTAACATTGAAATGTTATTCTTATTAGGACAATTGTTGAGCAGAAATGACATATTTTCTACTTTTGCATTTTGTGGAGGTGTTCGCAATAAGATAAATGTCAAGTATGTAATTAATTAGAATTCATTGTTTTGGACAGAGTGGAATTTAAAAAGAATTTCACATACAAAGTGGTTTATTACGTGCTTCTTTGCATTTCCCAGAAACTAGAACATCCCTCTAACTGTATATTTGCAGTCAATAATCTAATTTGGGGTTTCATATGCCCTCTTTACTACGGTTTCTGGTTGTATAATGTTTTTAACCACATAATACTTTTTTCTCATAAGATGTCCTAAGTCTTCTTTGAGTTACGTAGCGCCCTCTGCGCCTGTATTTGCCTGTTAGGTATATAGGTCCAATATATTATCACATTTCTACCCTTTCTTATATAAGGAATCAATTAAATTTCTTAATAAACCTTTTCGATTTGCAATTTTTTATCTTATAAGTAGGGTAAGGTGGGGTAATAGGATTTTTAATTATTCCAACTAATGGGAATTATAGACTGTAGTGTTGACTTTTGACGGTTGGATGCTTTAGCGCGCTAAACAGCAGAGGAAGAGTGTCGCAATATTTTATGTTAAACAGCGAAAATATTTCTATGTAATATGGTATATAATTTTTGGGATAATTGTTAACACGGCTTTATAAATATAATTTTTATTAGAATTTACGTTTGAATGCGAATTGTTCACTTTTTACCCATTAAAAACGTTTATAAAGCCAGTACAAACAAGATGATTGGTCACATTTACCCCTAAGTTTTCGACTGCGTTAATAAGTGAAGGGGTAATTGTAAACTTAAGCTTTTTTGCAAAAAAATCCGAATTTGTATATTTAACAACAGAAATTCACTTAAAACTAAAGAAGGGCCAAAATTAATCATATAGTCGCCTAAATTATTTCTTCATCAAGTCAAACTTCCAAAATTGTTCACAATTACCCCACCTGACCCTACATTAAATTACCATTCGATTATATATTAATTTAATTTAAAATGTATTTTTAAGCGTTAGCATAATAAGATGTTGTATGTTGAATGAACGTTTTTGTGATTCTAATGTAACACTCGAAACTACAAAGTATTTTATGATGACAGTAAATAGTGTCGTAAAGAGTGAATCGATCGATTTTAGTTGTTTGTGTTTGTCTCCGAGTTTATGGTTCATTAAGTGACAAAAAGTTTGGTGTAAAGTTGAACTTTCCTAGTCTAAAATAGAAGAAGGGAAGGGTGGCACGTTCTGGCTTCAACTCCACTCTGACATTTTAGAAAACGAGTTGACAAGGGTATTCGCAGTTTAACGTTCGTTGTATCCTTGTGATAAAGGAAGCGGGCCAAGATTCATGTATATCCTTCGTGACCTAGCTTAGAAAAACTTCATAAACTTTCTGTTAATTAACCAAAGTTCTCAATACAGACGAACATTGATTGGATTTTACAACAGGAAAACGTCCACACATCTTGTTATTTTAACTCATTTTTACTGACAACAAAAAACTCATAAGAACGATCCATTGGCAAAAATTCTGAATTTTAATTTTCTTTGAAATTTTTTTATTATCAAAACATAATAGAACGCTCCATCTACGTAAATTATTGTAGATCAATTATCTAGGCTTCCTGATTAACAAAAGTAGCGAGAATATATATAAAAGTATATTTCATGTTTTTTACCCTAAATACATAATAAAAATTAGGAATTATAAATTCGTCTTACATTATATACCTATAATATCTGTGGTTCGAAGTATACAATATAACATACGATTATATTGGTTAGTTGCATCTACCACACCCCCATAGCTCACAACCCTAATGTGCAAAATACGATTTATGTGTATTTTTTTTAATGCTAGCAACTAGTTAGGTATGGAAATAGTATACGTGTGGGTTGTTATAGGGGTATTTTTTGTGTATTTTGACGCTTTGAAAATTGCCTTCCTCGTAGGGACATTTTTCTTTTTTCTGTTTTAGTGGACCTTTTAAAATGCGTGACGAATCGAAGTATATGGACATATGATTATATTGGTTAGTTGTATCTACCACACCCCCATAGCTCACAACCCTTATGCAAATTCAAGGTGCAAAATACGATTTATGTGTATTTTTTTAATGCTAGCAACTAGTTATAGATATAATAAACATATGGGTTATTATGGTGTTACTTTAAGTTTGTTTTGACGCTTTGAA
This sequence comes from Agrilus mali, assembly GCA_029378335.1. Classification (NCBI taxonomy): domain Eukaryota; kingdom Metazoa; phylum Arthropoda; class Insecta; order Coleoptera; family Buprestidae; genus Agrilus; species Agrilus mali. The sequence continues at coordinate 6,255,027 of CM055663.1, read as the reverse complement.
AATTGCCCTACTCGTAGGAACATTTTTTTTTTTCCGTTTTAATGGACCCTTTTAAAATGCGTGACGAAACATGAGTTGTTATGCATGACGCCCCGTAATGAACCGTGGCGAACGGCGGGTCCGGAACCACTCTCGTGCCTGTTTTTCGATAGAAAAGAATCGATTATCACAGGTAATAATCGAGTTGAGAACAACACTAGTAGATAGATAGGTAGAGGTAGGTACCCACATATATAGTAAATAACAACGCGCTCAAGTCCGAAACAATAACGCATCAGATAAAGACAAAAAAAGTGAAGTAAGTAAAAGAAGAATGCCCTCAACTACACATACAAACTTATGTAAGTGGCTATATAGAAGTATATTTTTTTTATTATTGAAAACGTTCTTTTAACGGTATAATATGGCCAAAATGATTGATGGTAGTTCAATGATTCTATTGAGTTGTAACAAGAAACTGTACCTGTAACTTTAATTTACATGGTTCGACTTAGGTACTGGCTTTGGCTATTGGTTGATTAGCAATAGTTTTTTTTTTTTTGGGTAACTGGTCTGAAACTGAAAGATTTATTAAACATGCTAAGCAGACATGGTTTACGATTAGAAACAGGGACAAAACAGGAGAGAAAGCAATCTTCTTGGTGTTTTTGAATTACCTATTTATTACGTGGTTACTTTTATTTGTTATTGCAATAATCATCCTCTCACATTAAGAAGAGCTGATCTATGAGGGATATATACAGAGTGGTTCGGGACGGTGACTGGGAGAAAAACATCAGCAAATAAATATAAAAAGTGGACAAAATAGTTTAATAAAGGTTTTATTAAAATAAATTCAAAAATGCTTAAAAGGAAGAGGATTAAAAAGAAGTACAATTTTTGGTGTTAAACTGGGTTGAGTCTTGAATCATGTAAAAGAATATTTTCGTTTTTTTATTGATTCATTACCTGTTGAATACTAATTGAATGAAGTTATCATTAAGTGTATATTACGGTTAAATGAAAATATAAACCTGTTACGCTATTCCAATTATTTTTTTTGCTTTTTGAAAGATTTCTGTAATCAATCAATCATTTTTACTTGTCTCTATTTTGTTAACAGTCATTGATAGTTCACAACTTTTTCAATGGATTTGATATGATTTATAGTTGCCCAAAACGTTCACCACATTTCAATTTTGATGTTTACAGTATAAGACTAATATTCATACAAATAACTGCTTTCATTTTATTTAAGACAGATAAGTAGGTACCTACTGACGTTTAAAAAATAATTGTGATTCTTTTGCATTTTGCTATAGTCATTTACGATTTACTAGTTTTTCTAATTGTAAAAAAAAGTAGATGCCGATAAAATTAACAAATGAAGTTTTAAAGAACTATAAAGCCGGATGTGAATATTTTTCTGTAGCCCACAGTTTTCATCTCCAAATTTTTTGTTGTTAATCAATAAAGGTGTCTTTATTAGTAATTTGATTGTCATTGAATTGTAATAACAAAAAAGTCAGTCAAAATTTAATGAATTTAAATTACTTAAAGCTAAGACCACGCGACTCAGTATGCAATCAGTAACCGTTCCGTTCCGATTTTCTGAGCTTCTAAATTCATCTACATTTATTTTACTCCTGATTGAATTCATTCTAGTTTTCTATAATGTCATCAAAATGCTTAAAATATATTTGTGTGTGTAGATAGAAGGAGAGGGATCGATGCTATTAAGGAAAATAGTCTAATAACGAAAAGGGGTTTTGTTAAAATTGTATGTCTTGTCTTCTGTTTATAGTTTTTAGTCACAATCATGGAATTTAGATGGAAAGTGTCGCTTTTTTTTCTTTTTAAAGGTAGAAAAAGACCATGTGGCAATTTACTTTTATATTTTTTTTTGTAGATATAACTTTAAGTTTTAAATAATGCTACTATTATAGTATGTTTCCTTGTTTTTATTATTTTTTTAGGGTTCCACACCTCAAAAGGAAAACGGAACCCTTATAGGATCACTTCGTTGTCCGTCCGTCCGTCCGTCTGTCAAGACCCTTTTTATCAAAAACGCGTGGAGGTATGAAGCTAAAATTTATACCAAATACTCAGGTCTATTGTCCCTTGGAGCTGTGAAAAAATCAAACTTCTGAGCCAACGCAATCAAAAGATACAGCCGTTTATGCCGCAAATTTCCGCAAATTTTCGAATCAAAACCTACAGGGTACTTCCCGTCAACTCAGAATCTTGAAATTTGATACGAAGCAACGTCTTATAGCACAGATAAAGGAAAAATTGCGAAAACCGTAAATTTTTAGTTACATCATATAATAAAAATATTTTTAATAATTTTAAAGTTACTACCCCTTTCCCCATGAACGCGTAGAGGTATTAAATTGAAATTCATATCAAAAATACTCAGGTCTATAATACCTTTAAGCTGTAACAAGATCAAACTTCTATGTCAACGCAATCAAAAGAAACAGCAATTTAAGCCGCATATTTTCAAACTCGCAACTACTCGCAAGGGAATCAAAACCTAAACGGTACTTCCAGTCGATTTAGAATCTTGAAATTTGGCATGAAGCAATGTTTTATAGCACATATAAAGGAAATATTCCGAAAACCTTAAATTTTTAGTTACATCACATATATACAGGTTTGTACGGAACCCTCGGTGCGCGAGTTCGACTCGCACTTTGCCGGTATTTTTTTCATTTTCGACCAGCTTTGTAAAAGGTCGTACCTTTTTCTCAGTGGAAATTATTAATTTATGTTTCTTCTCCAATTCGTCATAAAACAGTTATTTCGCCATGAAATCAGTTGATGATTAATATAATAACAGTAAGAAGACGAAGAACATTTAGGTATGGTTTGAATTCGATTAAGGAAATAAAAAAACGGTTTGCAGCCGGAATCGTGTACTCCTGTCTTTAACGACTGTTAAATTGTTTTGAAATTCATAAATAGGTACCTGCCTGCACTATATCAGACATTAAATGAACATTTTTTTACTGATAACTGGTAACAGTAAACACAAATATTACTTGATAAAAAAAAATACAGGTAACGTTAAGTTTTTGGCACTAACATTTATGTAAAAGAATCACTCATGTTTTGACATTATCATTTTTTTTTCTGTAATGGCATGATGGATTACGTGCAATTCTTTCGACTGAATCCTTTCTCTCGAACAAGCACAAGTGGAATATCTCTCGTAATCTACGGCTTCGATTTGAGTAGTAGAATTTTAATCGGATCTCCCCGAGCTGCTGATACCAAACACTTGCTAACATAAACATCAGTTGTAGTTTAAAGAAAGTGGATTAAGCATTAGCAATTCGACTGGCACGGTTTGTTATATAAAAAGACACCCACGAATGGTGGTTAGTTATAGTTTTACGTTACGGTGGTGTCTCTCTTCTAATACGAAATGCTAACGAGACTCTATACACTTACTATCGCCGAGTGTGCTTTCGAAACAATAATTTAATGCGCGCGCATTATGCTGTAATGAACGTGCTCGTTAGGAGCGACACGAATAAGAAAGCGAATTATTCAAAGAAACCTCTTTGCCATTGTATGGTAAAATTAAGTCGACCAGGTGACGCATTAATTAGTTTTCCACTTTCGGCGACCGTTCTTGAGCCTATTTTTATTGCTCTCCTTATTCGCGCGACTGCACAATATTCCTTTTAAATTAATTAATTATTCCACCTTGGGGCTTTACACCACCCCTCCTGCAGGAAAGGGCGCAAAAAAACAAAAAGAGGACGAAGGAAAAGACATTCCGACGCTTAATTATTTATTGGCGTGAGACGTTTAAATTCTGAACGTTACTTTGCCCCAAGTTTTAAATTTTTAAGTTTGAACGGTAACGTGGCATCTTCTTAATGTAATATTCCCGTTTTATGGCCCACGCCCACGATGGCTTTAATATTTAGAACGTTTGCTGTGCTTTGTATGAAAATTAATATTTATATGCTTTTCGAAAAAACAAAAAAATTATAAGCCTTCCATTATCGTTATCAATCAAACGGAGTAAACAAAATTATAGCAGTAACGCAACTATTCTAATTATGCAACGGCTCTCTTATTTCTACAGTTTCAGTACCACTTTCTTATTGCTGAAGTGGTTATTCCAGTTTTGCCTGCGTCGTCAAAAGCTGGAATCAATTTGGGGTTCTATTCAGATTATATTTGAATGCCAGTTTATTAATATGTTGAATTAAGCGGTAAATCCTCCAAATAACTTTATACGCTCATCCACATATCTGTTACATCCGTTAATGCTTTCAGGACAACCGATTCAATGGCTCCCGCGCACTCAGAAATATATATTACGGATTCAAGGCTCTTAAGCCACTCGTAATTTGATTTACATAAATCGACCCTATATCTATTCACTTCGCTGTACGTTTATGGATTAGGATCAGCAGAAGACGTCTACCATTCCACTACAGATTATTAACTTGTTCAGATAGGATGAGGAAGATCGAAGCGCTTACGTTACAAATTTTTTGTTCGTCAAACATTTGTATAAACCCTCGTAATTAAATGTGCATTAGCAAGCAGCGTAAGGGTAATTGAAAATATGTTAGGGTAAAATTGAAGCAAAATGGACTTCTTCATTTGAACAAAAAATTATTTGTTCTCATCAGAACTTCAAGACAACCAAAGCCGCTACTGATTATCAAATGTCAAACCTGTGGCGGTTGGAGTTCAGTAAATAGTCTTTGGGTTCAAAAATTGCATAATAATTATATTCACGTGGTGATGTTGATACGGGTCACTTGACAACGGGGGAAGGTGATCAGGTTATGACAGACACATACTAACGGCTCGTCCCATATTTACCTCGCACGGTTAATGTTAGTCGCTGACAAGAACATCACGCCCCAAAGATAAATGCTCAGGTAGGTTATGCTCATTGTTCGAAGACGAATAAGAAGACGAGGAAGAACAAGTAACAACATCCAGAAAATGTTTGGTTGTTAACGGTCTGTGACTGTATTTCTGACTTTCCACTGACTCTACTCAACAGAACTGTCGATCGATTTTCGTATTAAGATAAACAACTATGCTGTGTTCTATGTGCATCACGGTAGAGGCGATGGCTTCTGCCAACTACTTCACTTGAATGCATCGCTCTCTCTGGAGAGTTGCGATATATATGTGATAGCAGCTTCCTGTATTTCGAAGAGGATATAGGAGGATACCTAGTCGACGAATCCGCTTTGAGAAAACGTTGGTTATCATTTTCGTCCTGTTGGAAAATAATACATCAAGTAGCGGTTTCACGAAGTCCTTGCCATTTGCTTCTATTTAGGACACCACAAAAATAAGTAAATCGTGGAAATTACCAAAGAACGCAAAACTTAACGATGGGCAATAAGGGGATTTCTTTCTATGTCTTTGAAAGTTTGAAACAATTATAAAATTGTAAAATTTCGTTTGCTACACAAATATCTGTACAGCATAATAGGTACATTTCGTTGAAGGCCAAATGTGTGGCTCCAAAGTTTCATCAGGAATTTAAATTGGTTCTGAAACTTTATAAAAAGTTTAAATCATTATCAAGAAAACCTTGTCATATTTGTAACGGGGCCAGGTCAATTTAAATAGATTGTTTCTGAAATAGGACAAATATAGGTATACCTACTTACCTAATTGTGATGTTTTGATACATGGTGACCTAGTTTATTTATTTTGCGCAAAAGGGAATTGAAGAATCCCATGTACCTAGGTACTTGGATATATGATTACATTACAGAAAAGTTTTAGTTTCTTATCTTTATTTAAGAAAACTGAATATAATCCACATTGTTGGATTTGGACGTTCCCCTAAAATATTTCACATGAGAGTGGACAATTATTTTTCTACCAATATAAAAAATAAAGTGCTATTGTTACCGGTTTGTTTAAATTGAAATTGACTTTGTCAAATTATTCTACCGAGTATTCCGTGAGAATGTGCCGCAGTAGCACCATAGTTGTTATGCAAAGAAGGCAAATATCACGAGAAAGAGAGAAAGGTTGTAGTAGTATGTAGTTGGTTGTCATCTCGTTTACGAGACAATGGTACCGGGCCACGTTTCTTTCATACGTATGTTGAAATGGGTTAGAAACGTTTCCACGGACCTGTCACGACCATTCATAAATTTGTCAAAACATGTGCCTGAAAGACTGCCGAGACCTTAGTAACCTCGTCGTCGTCCCGTCGATAACATTTGAAATACGACCGTGCGGTAAAATTGTCGGTTACAGAGGCTGAACAAGTGACTCGTTGGATTAAACGGAAATTTATCTTCCTTAGATACCTACCAGACTCTCTTAAATATTCATGCGCACCGAACAACATATATTTGACAAATCACGTCCTTTTTCTTTTTTAGTGCTATTTTTAGCTTCCACGGGTTTATGTACAATAGGCTCTTATTGGCAGATTTTTTCGCAGCTAATGTTGTGTTCCGAATTTCAATCAGTGACCTTTGTAAAATGGTGACAATGTGCTGGAGATGGAACAGCCTAAGCATCTTAATTACGTAGACCAATCCATTTAAGTGAATAATTACTTAGCCTTATTTACATAATTTTATTATCGCCAGACAGACAGACTAATCGTGACAAAATTCTTTGTGAGTGAAAATAATAGTCCCCTCATTCTCTAACTCAAATTACAATGAGTATATTTATTAATAGTTTAAAACAATTTTCTTTGAAAAAAACTTTTTTCTGTTCTGTTTTACAAGTAAATATCCCTTAAAGGACCTTTTGAAATGCTCGAGATTAACAGCACTTTTTGTTTATATAAGAATAATTTATAGTTTCAGAAATAATCAGAACAAAAAATTAAGCAAAAAAGGGTTGTAAAATTATTTATTGATATAAACCTCCACCAGCGTTTCACTCTCCTTTTTACGAGCTCTTTTTAAGGCTACTGCTCTGTAAACGTTGGTAGTGGTTCATATAAATAAATGATCTTACAACTTCTCTTTTTGTTCCATTTATTAAATTTGGGATAAATGAAAGCTAAAAATAAATTTTATTGCTACTAGTGAATTAATTTCTTTTCTGTAATTAGAATTGACTTAAGACTTATTTTGTGGCTACTAGTGGTCAAATGAAGTAAAACTTTTTGAGTGAAAAGAGAAGTGCTGTTTTTTTCCTACTTCATAGATGGACGTTTTGTCAATTTAGGAAGCCAGGACAGAAAGAATTAATACCGACAACAATTAATTCTTACCTAGAAACAAGAAGTGAAGTAAATATAAGTAGATGAAGATCTACATTGGATAACTGTTTAATTTTGTATTTGTAATTTTTTCTGGAAAGAGATGCTTCAAGATGGGATTACGTGCTCACGAATTTCTATGATCCATAAAGGATGCCAACATTTGAAACTGCCAAACTACCAAATAGCAGAAGAGACCCACATGATTACATCTCTTTGTGTATTTAAATGTGATTTATTTTTCTTAATATACATAGTTTCCTATCCATGAATCGTGAATCCTTTCGACCTTGTGATTTTATGGATAATTTCCTTTGAGAATTGGACATTCGTTCCTAAATGAGTGTGTTGTAAGATCTTGCGAGGAAGGATTGTAAGTCAGCAGTCAAACATGAGCCCATCAGTTCCTTGTCCATAAAGTAACCCTGTAAGGTCCGATCATTAAATTCTCATCGATCCACGACGGCACTTGTTCAGAGTGTGCATTATCACACAATGACCGTGCGAGCCGTGTAGTCCGTGCGATTGTTTTAAAACGGGGACCCGCTGACAACGAATGTCTTTCGGAAATAGGGTCACGGTGACTAAAGATGGAGTTAGCCGAGATTTCTGAATGTGCATAGTACGAGAGATAAGGTTGGCACAGCTGTGTCCACGACGTATGTAAGCGAATAATTGGCCTCGATTCCTTCCCGACACCAACAACGGTCCACTAACGTTTCCCTGCGGGACGTCATTCCCTCGATTTTTTCTCTCATGCCGATGTAACGGAGAAAGGGCAATAAAGTTCAGAGTTATATGCCGGAATCCGTCGTTACTGAAGATCTTTCAATTAATGATTACCCCCTTTAACCTTTATACGACCCACTGTTGGAAAAACAAACAGCTTTTACTAGTTCAGCTTTCTCTCAGTAACCTTTCCGAGGATTATGTTTACAACAACAATTGGTTTTGCAACGAACATCATCTCCAACATTACAGGATATTTACAATTATTACAGCTCTGAATATTAAATCAGATACATATATATTTTTGGAATATTGGGTTTCATTTAACGGTTTACAATATCTGTTTCCTTTGGGTTTGCAATAAAATACGACTGGCCAACTCGAGAGTTCTAATAAACGATTTAACAACTGCGTGTGATTAGCAAAAGTAGTTCATTTTGATTCATTCTTCATTATTCATGCATTGAAGCGTGCTGGGGGGTCTTCATTAACAACTCATAAAATAGGAACAACGATAATTCCTCCGTATATTTAGTGGTTGGTGGGCAGCTACAACATCGGACGGTACAAAAAAAGTATCGCAGATACAGTTTAAATAATTTATCTACGTATACCAAGCTCATGTGTGCTAAATCTGACGTACAGTTTATACTATTAATCATCCAACTTATGTGCATGTATAAAACGTTTAAGACATTTCATCAAGTTTGTAACGGATCCGTTTGGGGACTAACCAAAGAGTTAGTTGTTAATTATATTATGACACTAATTGCATGTTTTGCAAAGAATAAATACAACAAACCATGTACATTAAATATACTACAAGAGGAAATCAACAACGACACTATTTGGGTGAAATTTCCATCATTTCAGTGCATTACAAATAGTCCTAGTAAAGGCTGTAAAAATTTCAAGGAATATGCAAGGCGATGCCGACACTTAACATCATTTATTGACGTGTTTTGTCCCCGGTGCTTTCCAGTTTCTGATTTCCTTCCAGAATGACTTATAATAAACCAAATTTGGAAAAAGAATTTATGCACACGATTCGGCTAGAGAATTTAAATATTTAGATGGATACTGCGTACTAAGCAACGGATACCCACGAGTTTCTGGTCGGTAATTCGACTTCAGAACCATTCCTACTCACCCGATTTGGCCCCGTGTGATTTTGTCATCCCTAAGTGCAAAATAGTCACCAGGGAAAGACGCTAAAAAAATTTTGAAACAATAAATGCTGATGTACTGACATTGGCGGACTTTGAAGGATTTTTCAATGGACTGAAGCTAAGATGGAACATTTTGAAGAATAAAAAGTTGAAGTATCTTAATGTTGTGAACTAGAGCCCTAGGGCCTAAGGTCTTAGTTCATATATTTTTTGAAAAGTCTACCTAAATACTAGTTCGATTTCATTATTCTCTTCTGAAGGAATGTTATATACCCTGTTGCAGGAGTGTTTGAGTTCCTTAATGTTTACCCTTGTGTTCTTTTCTGGAAGACAAATTGGGCTTAATTTCCTTCTGAAAGGGCCGTATTCGTTTTCGCTATCTTTAAAAGTAATGAATTAGTTTCTTAATTTGTTTTGTTGCCAAACTGCGAACAAAATCTCGAGATCTTCTCCAAGAACTATATATTGGATTACGCTTATGAATCTTGTTAGTCACTTTTATGTGTCTGCTTGTGAGAAGAGTAGTAGATTTGTAAGTTGCAAAGATTTCTCGGGAAAATAGAGTAGCTTTTCGTCTTAACTCACCTACTTCTAGAAATAACAATTTAAGTTTTTTCTTTTTGTTTGCCGAAGACATATTAAATTTCTAATACCAGGTTAATAGTGAATTTCAGTGAAAGTGCTTCATAAAATTTTCGCAGAAAATAGGAAAGCTGAAAGATAAACGAAAAAAATTAAACTAGAAACACTTAGACTGAATAGATCTTTAATAATAAATGAACACGAAAGCTGTGTATTATAATGTTTTAAAAAAGTCTGTCACATTGTTTTAAAATTATTTAGACCCAACAACTTCAACTTCTTTTAAATTTATTTTCATAAAGATTTCAATAAAATTCGTTTTAAATTTTCGTTTGTCAACACCGGAATTTATATAATCGTTTGGGTCATGTATTTATTTACCTCCCCCGTCTGTCACCTTAATTCTTCCCAATTAACCAATATTAAAATGAGACTATTTAAAGATCGATAAAGAAGCCTCTGTGACTTGTTTGCAGATAGTTAACTAGGTACTCGTTGCCCCAGGTCTTCTTCCGACTGTGATGATGATAACCTTTGGCCGTTTCACCACTTCCTGAGAGAGTGAGTGCATGATGTCTTTGAACGTGCGGACCAAGTGCACGTCCCGGTTCACAAATCGATTGGTCCCGCCCGGGGTCGCGGACTCATCTTCCTGCCGTATTCCTCCTTTGAATATAATGATAGAATATATCTTAATATACCGGGAGTTCTACCAATAAATGCCCGAGAAGATTTTACTTCGTAGCCAGACATAACTGAAACTTAACTATTTGAATTAAGAAAATAATTAGCCGGCAACTCTTGGTGATACATATTTAAATTAATTAAATAAATAAAACCACTTGGAGAAATTTCACTGTTTATGAGAGTATCTTTTCAGTTATACTCCTGATGATGCCCTTATAAGGCGAAATGTACATCGAGCATTGAATAAACAGTGAAATTTCTCTAAGTGGTTTTATTTATTTAATTAATTTAAATATTTAAGTCGATTTCTTCTTTATCAGACTCTGACTTTGACATTTGTCCGGACGAAATTTCAAAGTTATTAAGGGATATATTATTGAAATATTCCAGGAACATCACTCGTGTATTTCCTGGGAGAGTTGGGTGGTATTATTAATTAATTTTCTTATTGGGGAACGAAAACATTTGAAGGATTGCTACTTATGAAGATAAAGATAAACAAAAGCCAAGATTATATTTGCAATCAAACTACAAAGACTGCTTAGTTCAAATAAAACAAAATTTTAGTTCTAGTTTACTCATAATGTGGTTTTTATTAAAATTTCTGAACAAAAGCAAAAAACCTTTCGAATCACAAAATTTATTTCGAAGCATTAAGCTGAGGTTTAAATTTTGCAATACTTTTTGAGCTTCTTCGTGTGTTACAGTAAATTTTGAAGGGTCTCCTTCCGGCATTATTAGGACTAGATTTTTTCAGCCTGGTTGTTCATTATTGCCCTATTCACTTGTCTACCATCCGTCCGTTTCGTTTTTGAGTCGCTCTGTAGTTCGCAGTCAAGACACGGACCGAGCCGTGGCCCGAAGTCGTTTGTAGATAATCGCGCAGGTTGTTGCCGTTACCACCATTCCTGCCCTAATCTGGTCGCGATCGGAAAATGATCCCCCGCGCAGAAAGATTGGTTCCGTTTGGATGCGATGCACCCTCAGGCCTCGCTCTCTCCTCTGTCTTTCAACGTAAACAAATTCGTTGCTGATAATAGCGAGATGAGCAGGACGAAAGGTTCTTATTGTTGTTGTTGTTGCTAAAGCACTTCCTGTATAGTCGATTGCTTGCAGAATCTGATCTCAAGAGCGAGATACCACCGTCGCGTCGCAACAGCTTCTTATTTATTGCCCGTGGATGTTGATAGACTGATTAAAAACATCTCGAAATTATTCACTACCGATTATGATGATCAGGAAATGGAAATAAATCAAGATGAGTCGTTACAATTTTGCATCATTAAAATTTATGTACCTGTTGAAAATCTACATCATCTTCATAGTCATAAGGTCTTCAACTCAAAAACTTGTGGACACAAATAATCTCTGGTCTTCTCATTTCCCGGAAACTAGAATGTCCCATCATGTCCAAACATCGAAAGGAACGTGTCAGAATGAGTGTAAGTATGAGGATGTACGTTTATTTAAGAAGGTTTTTGAAAGTGTCCCAAAATAATAATAGAGGCTATTAGCCGATTCCATGATGGGTTTCATGGTTCTCCAAGGGAATGTGAAACAAAAGTCGCTAAATGCATGAAGAAAATATGAGAATTCTTCTGCTCATTACCTAACAAAAATGTTGAAATATAAATTAACACGGACACTTGGACACCCACTTCCACTGCCCTCTATCCTAAGCCAATCTTCTCGTTTCCTGAAGACAGGAACATCCTGTAATATTTAGGACAAAAAAGCAATAAGAAGGAATGTGTCATAAAGCTTCCAGAGGTACATATAAAGAATAACGGAAGCTACCAGTCAATTCCATGATTGATTTGATGGAAGTGTCGTAAGAATGTGTAGAACAGAAATCGCTGAATACTGGAAAAATCGTTTAATTCCTTTGCCCAATATTGTTTATTATGTATTACAGTCGTCAGTTTCAAGACTTGAACTGTTACTTTAACTGTTTCCTATTATGACCCAATCTTCTCGTTTCCTGAAAACTACAATACCCCATCACATCACGACGTATGGATACTTTCCCATACTTGTTATTATTGAGGATCAACTCCTGGATGTTTGTAGACGTGTCCCAAAATGACCAGTCAATTCCTCAATGAACTTCAAAGTTTTCTAGAGAATGTGAAACAAATATCTCCGAATACTGAAGTAAATATGAGAAGCATTTGATGTAGAAATAATTATTTTGTTACTTCATAATTTTTTTGCTCATTATTACATAAAAATGTCAGTTTGAAGACCTGTCAGTTTCTTTTCCCAAAAATTAGAAAATCTACGATTCTCACCAATTTTGTGGGATGGTAGTTGATTGTGAGACACTATTTTTTTTTTTTTGGGAGCAAATGTTTTGGTCCTCAAAAGGTGCCAAGCAATAGCGGAGAACTTACAGAAGAGCTCAGGAAGTATAGTAATATTGAATTTAGGTTTTGGTAACCTTAACCGTTTTCTTTTCCTAATCTACTTTTGCCATCTATTCGTTGCGTATACATTTGGTAAAGAAGCTCTTACATAACTGGTAATTGTTTTAAGCAATTAAAAGAATCGGACAACTCAAAAAAATTGATTACAATTCATTCATAATATTTATCGTTTTTTCTGACGTATCTACCTACTAAATGAATGGTCTGTTGTGATGAATTTGGCCGTTTAAAATGCTCAGTAGAGTCATTGAATCAGGTAAAACTCATCCAAGTTAAGAAGTGCGTTTCGTTTCCCATAGTTTTTTTGTTCTCAAATCGAAATTCATGAGTGATCCGTCTCTGACAACTTCAATGTCCGTAGATAACATAGAGGAACGTAAACGTACCGGAAACCGTAGTGGCTTAAAGAGGGAGATCGTACTTAGCTCGGTTTGATTAAGTATTTCTTTTGGCCTGAGACTTGTGTAATTACTGCGTATTCTATACATTATTTACGGCCTCAATTATAACCCTAAATTTGTTGCAGCAACAAGATTCAATTTAGACTTGCGGCCAGCGTTAATTGGCGAAATCAATTTGCCAGATGAAACAAATTGCACGGCCGATAATTATGGGTCGTTTGCGGCAGTGCCATTGACTCTTTTCTTTGTGTTAGAGCCCGCACGCCCGCCGCCCGTTGCCCCCTTTTACCACCGGCTTCGACACGACGACGGTGGCGTCAACGGTGGTGGTGGTGGTGATGGCGGGCGGCGACCTATTCCATTCGAAACGACCTAACACACTTCCTTTCTAAGTTTTGCGAAAGCGTAATGCTCACTTTGCAAAACGAAATCATTCCTTTCCGTAAAGTAAGTAACGAGCTTATTGGGTGGTCGCGAAAAATGCGGAAGTTTTGAATATGCCCGTTCTCACAAGTCACTGAGTGCTACAGAAGTAATTTATTATCTTCCGACGTACCCAACAACTGATGGTTGTAAAAAAAAAACAATTCTATTTGAAGCATGCCTTTACGTTAATGTATGAATTTCTCCAGAGCAACTTGCGTAATATAATTTAACCGTTGTTTGTGGAAACAATTAGTAATGACCGTAAAATAACCTTCGAAGGATTAGTAGAATTAGGGGAACCAAGTAGAAACTTTGTGGAAAAATCATATTAGAGTTAACTTCTATGGTGGCAGTTTAGCTTCTTTAAAGTTAACGTTAATAAAAATATTAACAAATAAAAGAAAACATTAACAATAACAATAACAATTTATGTACAGAAATGTGCAAAACATGAGATACGAATAAATGAAGATATATACAATAAAAAGATGGAAGTTACAAAAACTCCATAAAGTTGGCCCTTTTGCTACCACCCTCGTATTTTCCACGTTTATATGGTAACATCTAGATGTCTTTTAATTACTTACAGTGAAGTCCAACAAAATAACCAATTGAAATGTTCTTGCCACAATTACTTCTCTAATTAGTGGTAAATTTTAGTCTTTTTGCGGATAAATTGTCCAGTGCATTCATTCTCTATAAATGTTGAACAGTGACGTTTTAATCTCTTCGGATCAGATGCAGATAACAATCTGTGCTTATCATGCAACGAAAGTGAATGTAAAGCAATCGGCGAGGAATTGTACCCTTATTAGAAGAGATGACTATCACAAAGAAAGAGAGAGGGATAGTAATAACTTAATTGATACAAAAGTGACCTGCAAAAGGTAATGGACATGTTAAGTAGTTGGTAATCAACTCGGAAGCTGTAGCCTACGTTGTAAATGACATTTAATTATAGCCGATGATAAATTAATACGATCGCATAATAACTTTGCAATTTTTAATTAATTATCATCCATCTAGATAATAATAGCATAGCGATTATAAATAATTTGACAATTTCAGTAGAACACCACTTAATAATGTTTTGCTCTCGAGGCTTATTGTGTAGCATCTTCCGGTTACTTTATTAGGTAATGATAAAAGATGTCTTTTAGAAGGTTCTTGCCATATTTGGTCACTTATTAAAAAATTTTTGCAATAAATGCAACTCAATTCGCTGTTGTATAATGCCAGTGAACGAAAGCGTAAGTTTTCCAATGACAAAATGCGAAAATTGTAATGACATTATTTTCGCACCATTAATAATAGTTTAACGCCTAGTTTACGAAGAAAAGGTCACCATAAAATTTAACGGTATGTCACGATCGTGCTCACTGGTCGGCTTTTGCTCTTTTTCAGTAATTTTCTCCAAACAGACGATTAAACGAGCAAACGTTTACGACCCTGGTCGAGACGATGCAGGTTCAATTTACGAAAACGGAGTGTTAAGAGTAAGTGCAACGGAAATAAGATGAGTCTTTACGACCTACAAGAATTGCTGTTTTTAACTTATACATACTTGTTAGTTCCATTGTTCGAACTTCGCAAACTTCCCTTAACTCAAATGCTATTAAATGAAATTAGATAAGGTTGTAAATGATACGTAACTGAAAAATTAAATAATTTTTTAAAGCGTTTACATATTTAAAGGTATTGCCTGTTGTAATTTACTTTAAAGCTACGGTGGGAAAAGAGTAATTAGGGTTGTTAATTTTAGTTTGGTGTTGAAAAGGCAATGGACCGGATCGAGGAAGTTGTGAGGTCCATTACTAAGTCACAAGTAAATGTAAAAAACACCCCATGTGATAAAATAATGTATTAATGACAATTTATGGAAACGTCAGAATTGAGATAGGTTTCAAGTATGTATATGGATTGCATGATGCTGTTGTAGTTTTCCGACAAATAAACAATTGGACGACCGATGCGATGGTGGTAGGAAGAAAAGGATAACGTTGGTTGCCGGTCACGAAGCAGATGAAATTGATCCATCAGCGTGCGGTTCGTTCATCATGGACGTGCTGTGTAAATGCACCGACCAAATACGATGGCGGCATCTGCAGTCTTCCTCGTCGGTGTTTTGTAGATTCCATTTCACTTTCATTCCTACATCAATGTCTAAACTGGACGTTGTCACGTAAGGGTCAGGTCATAATGTTAGATTTCTATTTCGTTCTTCGGTAAATTCCGTGGGTAACAAATACGTCCATCAATATCAATAAAATGCTACTAAGTACTAGATATTACTATTTTTTGGGTTCCTTCAATTAACAAGACCCCCGATAAGTTAAGTTTATATTTTTGTTCTATTTTACAAATTTACTGACTTGTAAACGACAGTCTGTATATATTAGGGCGGGTAGTAGCAGGCAAATGTACGTGTCTAGTAGAAGCTCTTTCTCATGATGCACACTGGGGCAAGAAGCTTTCAAAGCTGGCAATAAATATAAAAAAGCAACACTTTTATTTATATTACTATTGTTACATATCACTCATTTTAATCAAAATACCTTTATATATATACCAGAAGTTTTAGATTCCATTGTTCAAAAAATTTATTGAGTTAAGATGATTTCAAATTTAAAATTTAAAAACTGTCATAAATATAATTACATTGCTTCACTTGTTTCCGCATTCGATAAGCTACTGCAATCTGGTGACAAACCAAATAGGTAAAGCATTTAAATATTAATCACATGAGTGCTAAAAGTAATCTAATAAACGGCTTTTGTCCAACATTTACAGATTGTGTGCTATTTTAATTTTTTTGCCAACTTCAGAAAGCTACTAGCCAAGTCACTACTGAGGATGGTGCCAACCACGAGCAGTGAAGCATTTCAAATTACCATTGACTATGGCAAAATAGTCTTGAATGTAAAATTTTTTACAAAACTTGGCCGTATAAAGCTAAAACTGTATTGATCCTTGTCTACTCTAACACTGGAAAAACGATTTGAGTTCAGTAGTACCTACCTACCATCTTTCGTTAGAAAAAGTTTAGTTAGGTAATTGAAAC
This sequence comes from Agrilus mali, assembly GCA_029378335.1. NCBI lineage: Eukaryota > Metazoa > Arthropoda > Insecta > Coleoptera > Buprestidae > Agrilus > Agrilus mali. The sequence goes on along the minus strand of CM055663.1, from coordinate 6,238,336 downwards.
GTTGTATCCTGTTTATGGAGCATTGAACTTGTTGTGTTCCATCCGAATTGATTCAGTATGGTTCATAAATGGAAATGGTTAATCCAATTTCTTTTTCGATTAGAGAAGTGAGTAGATCCATATATTATTCGAGATGAGGATTGCATTTCAACTTTTCATTTCGCATTTTGCATCCTAATTAACCACTTGTCCCTTGCAAAAGGTAACATCATAAATCAATCGGTCGACTCGTTAGATAACTTGGAGAGAACACGTTATTGTGGAAATTGGTTCTCAACCTTCATCGTCTGCCTTCACTTATTCACGTTAATCTCGTCGTAAGCGACTTTGCTCATCTTCCGCCTAATTATGCTCAAGACGAACGCTCCCGTGTATGTGGATATCCCTTACCCAGAAGCAGACTTCGCCTCACGGGAGGTAATTAAAACCGGAGCCTATAATTTCCCTCTCTGCTAACGGTTACGACTCATAACCGTACGAAATCGCGGCCTGTTTGATAGTTTCTTTACTTATTTTATGGAACATATTCGTTCGCGTCCTTTGGAGCTCCATAAAAGAGAAATCCAAAAACTACGCTTACAATTAAATTACTTAACACGCTTGTCCCCAAAACAGGTACAACTTGAAACCACTTTAAGATATACATACTAGAAACATAAATTGCCAAGTGATCTTTACAAAATTTTACCAAATTCCAACAATCAGATATACAACAGTGCAAACCTCCAAACTAATAAAATATAAATAATAAATTTTGTACCACTGCCAGGTTTTAATACAAGAATAATGGAATTTAGTCATTATACAAAATATATGAAAATAGAAATCGCAAATGTGGTGTCATTGCCAAGTTCTAATCCAAAGAACGCCATAATTACAATTGGCGCTGACTAAAACAAGAATATATCAGTGTCAAGTTCAAATATCAAATTTTGGGCCAGTGTCAAATTCCAATACCACATTTTCTACCTGTGCTAAGTTCCAATCGATTCCAGTTTGGAAATCCCTGGTCTAAATTGTTATATGCTTAGTTTCTTTTGTTTCGACCCTTCTAATGTATCAACCAGCGTTGTAGGTACTTGTTGATATGTGGATGGATTGAAAGAAATACACCAACTCGTATATGATATATATATTTAACTTCACAAGAACAATAGTAGAAAAATAAACAAGAACAAACTTACATAGACTTTGGTTACGTTTATGAATATCTGAATCTCTTAGAATCTGAATAATCTCTGAAACTGGGTTGCAAAACCCAGTTTAAATAGTAACTCTTATCGGATGAACTATGTTCATTCGAAATGCTAATGCGATAAGTTTATGATAATATTCTCTTTTATTTTTATAATTACGAAATATCCGGAAAATGATTACTTGGAATGCTACTTAAGTCGTACAAAATAATAGTGATAAAAGATTAACAAGTAGAGCTTATCTAGAGCTTATCTCTAATATATAAATACAGGGTAGACCCTAACACTTTTTGAATTTGGATTTGAACTTTGCACTGGGAAAAGGGGTAGTACCTACACTTAAATAAGAAAATTGTAACACTAAAATGTATAAAAGTTCCTGAATATAAGATTGCAGCTATTTATAATTAATTTAGGATTTGTTCATTATTGTAAAGCACATGATATTACTTTTTATTTCTATATTAATGTTAAATAAAATTCTGATTTATCTAATTTTTTTCCTGAAGCAATACGTTTGTACAATAATTAAATTTTTAGGTGAAATATACAAATTATTTTGCAATATTTTTTCTGCTTCGTAAAAAACGTTTGGTTAATTTTTTTTTTCTGGTAAAAAAGCAACTGAACTTTTGTTGTTGACAGAGAAAAAGTAAATATGAGCCTACAATGTATCGATAATTATTCGATTGTGACGGTAACACAATAGCGAAATTTTTAGCAGTAGCGACAGTGGCCTCTAATTGTTCAGCGTTAACAATAAATTTGTCGATTCATTAAGCTTAGTCTCAGTCGGTTTGGTATCAAACTGTTACGTCATCGAAAATAATGGACACGCTTAATTTACCTGACGATATTAAATTATTTTGACCGCGCGGCAAAAAGCGAAACGCCGATTAAACACGCGCCGCTAGTTCACAAAACTTGCGGTATTTTTGATTGGATTATTAATCTTTGTTTTTGTTCCTAGCTGCGTACTTTCGGGCTATCAAAAAAAAAAAAATATGATCGAGCGGCCACAGTACCTAAGTGCTTAGGTAGTTGTTGCATTTTTTCTCATCATAATCGATATTTGTCGTGCATTGAACATCTTCTTCTTCGCCCGGTCTATTGTTGTTAGTTATTGGTAAATTGACTTACGAGACGCCATAGAACAAAAAAAAAATGATAACAGTCAGGTTGGTATTCAAAGAATGGCCGGCCACTTTGGTTATTGTTTTTACTTTGCCAGTAATTTACACATACACACATACACCTGTTAGCTGGTTAGCACTGCAGCGCAACACAGAAGCAGACCAAATAGAGTTTTTGGACTTTTGATCATAACTTATGAGCTTATAAGTAAATTGGACCGTATATCGAACTGCGCGTCCTGCTAAGACCACATTTGTTAGCACAAAACCGCATGTCAAAATTCAAAGCTGTTTATTAATCTAAAACCAAAACTAACGTTTCGCCTTGTGGTTGAAACCTCTTCAAGGATAGGTTTTACAACCACAACATTATAGCCCCTTAAATAGGTTTTGGTTTTGAATTATTAACCAATAGGGGTAGAATAAGCAATTATACAGCAGTAAGTATAGGCGAGTGGTTGAGCTGCAATATATGCAGATAGCCTGCGCGGAGTGGGGCCTGTAAGACACAATTTAATAGAGGGAGAATGTATTTAATGTGGTTTACACGGAACATCTGCGTCGATTCATTACGAGCTCTTATAGCAAGGTACTGCAATTTGAACATTTATGTATCCTTTGGTTTGTTAATTCAGTCATCAAAAATTCTTAGCAGTTTTGAAGACTTTTCATTTTCTGCAACTAGTAATTTTCAAATCAGTGCAGACATCATTATATCCTCTAGAGATGGTCTCGTTGATACGAATTTATGGTATGAGTGCTCCCAATCGTTTTTAATGCTCACATGTACTGTGTAGGAAGGGGGATGTACCGCAATGCTTGTGTGTCTTGTATAATTCTTAGAGCTGTGCGGCTAATGTAGTTAGACGTCGGTAACAATTCAGGAACAAGAGTTTCTATGGTAACAATCACATAATGAGAAACGCTACAATACATCTATCTAACCGGCATGGCATCAAAAGCATCAGTTTCCCTTTGTGAATTCGTACATCATACATACGAGTATTTCTACCTACGGTAACTTTGAGGTAAATAGGGCTACATGCGAGCGAGATAATCAAAACTTTTGTACTTTGCTGCTAACCTACGATATATTCCTTGTTTTACGTCTTTAATAATTCATGTACTAAGCCAATAGGGGCAAATCACTGACTATACGCTCTGATAAAGACGCTCCGTTCTATATTGCCAACTTGTTGGATTACCTACAACACGCCTTTGCTCTGCTCCACAGGCTCGAGGTGTAATAAATGTCGAAATTAGTGTAGTTGAATGAATCGGAAATCCAATTTTATCGAACGTTTTCCATCCCTACAGAAGAATAGCTTCAAATACATCTATCTGGACTGGATAGGGAGTTAAATGTGGCAACGAAAACGTATGACACTTAAATAATAACCAACAGTGATAGAAAATTAATGAACTGTACATTGGCTTAAAGCTAGTTTCAAAAAGTTAAAGGTACTAAGTAGTGGAAAATAATAATAAGAGGCATGAAACTTGAATAGGGAAAAAGTATGATAACCTGTAAGCGGTATAGGACATCCTCAGTATGTACTTTTAAGCGCCTAACGGTTTATAAACACTTTGTATTTATTTGATCCTACATATGATATTTTTGGATCCCTTGAGCTGTGCACAAAGTATTTGAGCCGAAGTTAATTCCTGCTAAGATAACGTTCAACTAACTATGTACACACATACAAATATAGACGTTACTAACTTGCGCAAACACACACTACCACCACCTATGTACCTATATAAACATCTACAACATCCTTATATTGTACCTACCTATACACAAGTATCGTCCTGAAATATCTATCTACCTACCTAATACGTAGTAGGGGTGCCTTTTTATTTTGTATATGCATATTAAATTTATACCGAGCTAGCAACATAAAGCTATTGTTTCCTCTAGCGTATTTGCGATGGACTACGTACGTAATACAACTACCATAGTATACCTTTACATGCCCAGTGGCGTAGCAGAGAACAAAATAATAAACTACCCCTAATTTTACTTTTATCAGAATATAAAGAGGGGTTAAAGTTACGTCATTATTAAAGACAGAAGTTTATTTTTAAATGAAATGTATTTAGATTCAGCCTGAAATTACATCCAGTCGTTTCGTCTGAAATAACCGCTGACATCTGCATTGAAAATGTGACCGAATATTATTTGTCAAAGTCTCAGCAGTAACGGTCTTGTCTCTACCATGATTTTTTCAACAAGAAAAGATTAGAACGATGGGGTTGAAAATTGATTGAAGTTATTGACTCCATGGTAAGCACAAGTGACGAACTTCAAGATCTTCGTAGTTCGTAGCAACAGTCATGAAAATACCATGGATCATGTTGTAAAAAATGTTTTGTATGATAGGATTAAGAAAAATAAATAGAGCACAAAATGGACCCTATGACACATTTTGACTCGTCGACGTCATTTTACTTAAGCAGTCAAGTTCAAGTCAATGGCCAAGATTGCAATTTATAAATACGAAGATAATTCTGTCACTATCAAATGACGTTTCAAGCAAACGTAAGGAAACGTTCAATGAATAGAAGTCACAATAATAAGACAAAAGTTAACGCTTTTTCGATAAACTTCGATCTTCTTGGCTAGTATTACGATTTCGAAGTTGTTGGTGCTCACCAGCACGCCACAAATGGTTCTTGTAGAGTATAGAATACCCAAAACTGCTGCTGGTTAACACAGACTCTGGTGAACATCATCTAACGAGATTTAGCTTTAATGAAAGAACACGTGTTGCTACTTGGAAAATTATTTATTTTGGGGCTAGTTTAGAGACTTCCAGGGCAAAAGGGTATTTCCAGCTTACAATCCCACCCTCCATATTGTTCTGTGATACCTACGCCACTGTTTTTGCATGTATATATCCGTATCCATACGCTACCACACGTTAAGTGCACGTAAGTGAGAGTTGATGCCTAGCCTCTCCTTCTCTGTGTAGACCAGGTAGTTGATCTTACCACATTAATATTCTTTGATGTTATTAAATACATATACTACCCACGGAAGTCGCTCCTATCTCTACACTCGATTATAATTAAAATCTATGTTCGCGTTTACTGTTGTTTACCCGGGATAAATGCAACGTTTATACGCAAATTTTATTGGGACGCTGTAAATTGCACCTGGCTGCTTCTGGGATGACGCAAATTGCAGCCTGGTTAATCGAGACAATTAAATATCGCCGGTAATTAAATGGCCATTAAAGTAAATGAATTAAAAGACAATTGAAACATTTTCTATTATATATAAAATAGAACAAATGGGACCAACGATAAATGCTCCAACTTCCAAAAGCAAAAAAAATTATAGAACATTAAAATAAAATTATAACCCAAACAAGTGTACAAAAGGCAATTTTAATGGAGATATGGTGATGATGGCAATTAATTATGTAAAAGCGCTAAAAAGTGTCGGCCCATCAGCGTCACCGAATTCCCGAATTAGGCGATAAAGATAATGTTGGCATAAAATTTCTACGCTGGCTTTGACAGTAAAGTCGGTGATACCGTTTGCCTGGAATTACATGAGATCTTGATACGTTGCCAATAGTGACACTAAACTCCTTTACTGCAGTAGCAGCTACCTCTGGAGATAAAAAAAGGGTCACTGACTTCTGCCGAAAAGCTCTTTCTATTAGGGGCTCTAAATAGGTTTATTACTGGTACTTTCCTCTTTTTGTTACTATTTCAAAATTTGGGTCAGAAGAGGATGTATTTTGATTTACCTAACACCTTTGAAATTAGAAGAATAAAGCAAGACAAAATAGGACCTAAATTAGATCATTGCTCTGACAGATTTTGTCATCATTATAAAGTTAACTCTCACAGACTGTGTCATCAAGATAAGGTTAACTCCACGTATTTTCTTGGAGCCCCTCGGAATCTATAACAGGTCCAGCGAGTGCCTTCTGTTATTCTTTTGAAGCACTTCCAAACATATTCTGACTCTCATTGTCAGAGGCGGCGCGTGAGTATGTGCTGCAGAGCTGCAGAACCCCCAAAATTAATTTTTTTAATTTATCTTTTATTTATTATCGTATATAGATACTAAGGCTTATTTATTTGTATATTACACTAGCTATGCCCGCGACTTCGTCCGCGTGAAATAGTAACTTTCGGCAGCACTTAAAATTTTTTTCTTCTATATTTTTATTTTATGGGCCGTAAGCCTTTTTGCCGACGTCATTACACAAAAACTTTCATTCCTTATTTTTGCCCCCTTTAGGGTAAAATTTTTACAAACATTAAATGTCGTATTTATATTTAATCAAAAGCCTAAAAAATAAGTTTCAAGCTTTTATCTTTAAAAATTACAAAATTTCCGCACAAACTTTCCTATTTCAACCCCTTACAGCCCTTTTTGCGCATTAAAAAGTAGCCTATGTCCTTTCTCATGCTCTAGACTATCTTTGTACCAAATTTCATTTAAATCGGTTTAGTAAATTTTAGAGATCGTGTAGCATACAGACAGAGTTACTTTCGCATTTATAATATTCCGCGAATTTATTTTCATCGGTTTTCCCATGGGAATAGGATATTTTCCCGCAGTAAAACGTAGCCTATGAGTTAATCCAGGGTGTCAGCTAACTCCATACCAAATTTTATTAAAATCGCTCCAGCCGTTTAGACGTGAAGAAGTAACAAACATACACACTGACACACTCACACGGTCACAAACTTTCGCCTTTATAATATTAGTGTGATTAATAAATACATGAGGTTTTCAACCTGGCAGTACAGGCAATAACAGTTTTAGTTGTTAAAGGTAATATCAATAAACAGTTAATAAAATAATCTATAAAGAAAAATACAAAGAAATAATACTTCAAAGACTACATCAGAATTTCACTAATTTTCACCTTGAAGAGTGATATAGATAATATTTCACAAATTTTATGTAATCTGTGATAGAGATTTACAGTACGACAGGATCGATAAATGAATGAAGAATCCTGAAGCTTAAAAGAATATGGTGATAAGTCAAAGGGTCTATGATCTCTCAGAACACGACTTGGAACTGAATATAATGAGAGCTTGGATATCAGGCGAGCCAACATGTTTGTGTAAGATTTTATAAAGAAGTAGTAAGTCTAGATAAATATGAAAGTTCTGAGATGAGAACATTTTGAGTTGAGCAGTAATTTCCGAATAATCATGGTTAAAATAAGACATCGGTTTACCTAATTTTAAAGACATGAATCTCAAGAATTAGTCATTTTAATGGGGAGTAAGCAATTGCAGAATAATGTATAGTGTTGTTATTTGCATATTACCCGTCACTACTCACTCTCCTCTTCTGGACACATTCAGACACTACGTCGATTTTGTTTCTTGAAATCCTTCATGATCTTGTGGATAAGTTAAAGTTATAGAGGAATAGCAAGTGGTTATTTATTATAACACCTCTATTTCATTTTTAGTTTCTGCTGACTATGCACTATTCCGTGGTAGCTACCTATTACATTGTGAGTAAATTCTTAATTCTTAGAAACTCGTTACTCCCAGGAGTGTAAATTTTATTTATTCACATAAAGTTTATTACCACCAGCAATTGTTCCGACATCACATTGTCTTCTTCACGGGTTATAAGTTCTAACAGTTTGAACCTCACCGTCATTTGTTTTAATGATAATTTAATTATTACCTTAATCGATTTAATCGTAAACTGGCGCTTATAAATTACATATATTTGCAACCCAAGAAGATACTAATTTAATCAATTATGCAATACTTTTAAATCACACAATTATGGTAAACATACAGTGAGATGCTACTGAACCTTTGTAGGTAAATCTACCATTTAGTTTGACTCGCCATACTTCTAACCCAAATTAAACATAGCATCCCTGTGATATGTTTAAAATTTTCTTCATGATCAAACCCTGTCTTGAGGATTAGTTAACCCTACAAAGGTGCGTAATGAGTTAATTAATTCTTAAGCTTAATTATTAGTCCTTTTTTGTTTTTAATGTTCAGCTTCAGAAAGTTCACGAACTTTAGAGTGCATTAATGAGGTGCCTAGTATTTGTGCATTTCTTAATTAGAGCCGCTGCGAGAGCTGAAGTTAATGGCAATTATTGTTATTCAGTAGTTCTTTTGACGCGCAAATACTAATCCAGTTGTCGAGCAGGCGTTTCGTTCAGGTGAAGATTATTTCGTCTTTTGTAGCTTTTGTTTGCTTTTAATTAAGTTCCTTGTGGCTCTAATTAGACTGTTTTGCAAAACTAATAATTCCGTCTTTAAAATACCATTCCTGACTTCTACTTATTTAAATTAGGCCAAATAGACTACTAAGGAGTTACTGGGGGGTTGAAATTAATAACCGCGGTAAGTTGATCAAGTTTTCGTAAGGGCTTTCGTAATTATTTGGTTCAGTTGGTTATAGAGAAAGCTGATTAATGAAATTTTAACTGTTTTACATATGAATTTGGTCTCAAACACTTCTAGGAATTTCAAAATCGCATGAACTGTAATCCCCTAAAATCATGAAGTTCTTATACACATCTAGCTTCTTTTTGTCGATTTCTTTCTTCATTTCGCATCCTTACAGGACCGTCCTTCAACCATATACTTTTTTACAATTTTTTATATGAAATCATTAAATTTATAGACCACATTCATGAAACTACACTGTAGTACCTATATCCTGCGGGTGGTGCAACTGGTTTGTGCTAACAGCTCTGAGCCTTTTTCATCTCATTATATGTATTTGGGTGCAGGTGTCTAAATACACTTATCTTTAGTTTTTTTTTTTGTTTCCTTCAGTTTTGCCAACTTGTAAAGGTATTTCTCCCGTGATAATTAGTATGCAAGGCGTAACATCGGCGAAATGTATGTAATAGACGTATATGTATATAGATCAGCGCCATCATAGTGCGTGGCTTTGTGTTGGCGGCGTGTGGACAGAATACGACCGGAACACGTGTCCAGATTTCTATCGGTACCCAAACGACACACGAACTCACGTGTACGATATCCTTTATTTTATTAAGAGCACCATGTACCATACGAATGTACCACATATGGTACATACATACAACATACGTATGTAAGTATAACAGGAGCGATCTCTCCGCCTGCCTTCCTTATCTTTTTACGATTTTTTAAGATGAACGAATGTTCATGAACCGTTTTATGACTCTTCAAGGACATTTCATGACTATCTATAAATATATTCCTGGAAACGCTTTTAACTTGCTGCAACTTTTACAAATTGTGCACGCGGACACGAATCTTAACGGAAGTTTTACCGAGTGTCCTTGTATGAACTTGACATTCGAATAAAACTTAGGTTACATTAGAAGAACCGCAAACATTTACAAGGTGAAAAATTGCTATAACGCCCTTAGGCACACAAATAACTACCAGTATACTCCTGTATAATGTATTCACATCTATGATTTCAATGATAAAAATTTATGCAACTATCTTCTTCAATTATATCAGATTCTAGAATTGATTAACTATTCGGACAAATGTTTAGCTAATAAATGATACCACCGTACCTTTGGTCTGCCAAATCATCAGCCTTTGGCAGTACTTAAACTCACTTCTTCTCTTCTCGTTCTTTTCTTTCTCCTTCAACTTTTCCTTTTTGATTGAGAAGAAGAATATGAATGATTCTACTATAATTATATTCTTTTCCTCCTCGTCTGCCTTGTATATCTCCTCATTTTCCCTCTGCTTCTTCTTCACCTACTCCTCCTTCCCTTCTTCTCCTTCTCATTCTCCTCTTTCTGTTTTTTTCTCATTCTCATACATCTTTTATTACTCTTTATAATCTTAATTATCCATTTCTTCCTCGTCTTGCTACTTTTTTATTTACATCTACTCCTCTTTCTCCTTTTTCCCCCTTCTTCTACTGATCCTTAACCTACTACTTCTACTTTGTCTTATTCTCTTTCTTCCTTCTTCCTTTTTCCACCTTCCTTCTTCCTCCTTCCTCCTTCCTCCTGCCTCCTTCCTCCTTCCTCCTTTCTCCCTTTCTCCCTTTCTCCCTTTCTCCTTTTTCCTTTCTCCTTCCTCCCTTTCTCCCTTTCTCCCTTTCTCCCTTTCTCCTTTTTCCTTTTTCCTTTCTCCTTCCTCCTTCCTCCTTCCTCCTTCCTCCTTCCTCCTTCCTCCTTCCTCCTTCCTCCTTCCTCCTTCCTCCCTCCTCCTTCCTCCTCTCCTTCCTTCTTCCTCCTTCCTCCTTCTTCCTTCCTACTTCCTATTTCCTATTTCCTTCTTCCTTCTTCCTTCTTCCTTCTACTTTCTTCCTTCTTCCTTCTTCCTTCTTCCTTCTACTTTCTTCCTTCTTCCTCCTTCCTTATTTCTTCTTCCTTCTTCCTTTTTTCTTCTTCCTTCGTCCTTCTGCCTTATTCCTTCCCTTTTCCATCTTCCTTCTCATTCTTTCTTCCTTTTACGGTTGAAATCTGTTGCTATTCTTCTTTGTTTCTATTCTGGACTTAATTTATTTTCTTACAGTGATTGCGAAAAATTCTGTTGTTATTAAAGGAAATTTGTGTCTTCTTTGGAAGTGTTTTTACATGTAATATTTGCAATGACGTACCTACATAGGTGCAAGCAGCTGTAGTAAAACCGGAGGGTGGTTATTCGAAAGCCGTTTTCATGTAAGCTCCTTCTAAATTGTTATTGTACTAGGGGGAGTGCCAGTGGTTTAAACCATTCTCAATAGTCCAAAACTCTCGAAATAACCCTCGTACAATTAAGTTTATGTTCATGAAACGTTCATGTTGTTGGAGTACCTGCAATTGTTTCGCAGTCCGATCCATTCTCCGCATTTAAAGCCGTTTTGTTAATCGCACTGTGCCCAAAGCACATCCTGGATCTTCTTCAGCGAAAACCATTATTAGTGGTTTAAATGGAATTCGAAGCCGTGAGGCACTTCCTATGCTGATGTTGATCCATCCGACCATCCAACAAAGAACAATACCCTAATGAATAGTTATTGCACATACAGGAATATCGTCGGGCATATATTTTAAACGGCGACGGGAATCGTATTGGAAAATTTTATTCGCTCATCGAATTCGGTTAATCGGCCAAGTTGGCGATTTGCCTCCTTTCGAACACACGGAACCGTGTCACAACGCAACAACGGTGGAATTTCGCGTAATCGACTTAATGGTGTCAGTCTTCTTGCATTTCCGAAACAGATTAACTGGGCGATTAGCTAGCGCACGATCTTCATCATCCTTCCGAGATGTTCCTCACGCCGAATGGAATTTATTTCAAGCGAAACATCTCATTTGTGTCTTATTCGTGTTCTTTTATCAGAATAATTAATATTTCATATCTTGTATAATTTACGTGACGGTAAAATGAAAAATAATTATATGCAAGCAGTCAGTGGTGACTCGTGGTGAAATTAAGGCATTCAACAAATTATTACTTACCTATTTTTTGAAAATTACTAAAATATTGATGTTAAGAAAGCGGTTGTTCAAGGAGAATACACAGAATTTGTCTTGTGGATCAGTTAAAGATTCTGAGACGCGTTCTAACAATTTTAAGCAAAGGAGTCTGTTAGCATCGCAATTCCAAAATAATTCCTACCCTGAAGCTTTTTGCAAGTAAATAGAGTGTGCAATTAGCCATCCCAAGGATTACTGGACGAATTATGTTTCCCTTAGAATGAGGAACGAGAATAAGTCTGAAATGTTAACATATATGCATAATTTATGAGATACTGGATTCAAAACACGCATCAATAAATATGTTCTTGTGGGCATATAAATTTTCAGAGAGTTACATGTAGATAATTTGGCATATTTATATGAATAGGACAATACTACGTGGTATAATACTTTATATTTCTGATTTATAGCGATACTGTAAATTGCTTAGAGCACTTTTCTATTCAACTATCTTCAAGGTATACTCTATTTGACTTGTTAAACGTTTTATTGCCGGAAGAATTAAAAGATGACTTCTGGTAATAATTTCAGAAAATCACCGAGGAGATCCATCAGGAATTTTTAGAAAAATTATAAAGAAAAAAAGATCAAAGGAATATGAGTCTGTTTAGTTTATTATAGTTGAAATCAACGCATTTCTGGGATATCTCAAAGGTCAAATTTCAAAATAAAATAATACGCCACGTCTCTTTGAGAAAAGAAGAAGACTATAAAAACCATTGAGTAATTTGATGTTCTTGAAATAAAAATGAAATGTCAACTCAATTTTACTGGTGCATTTATTTGAGGATGATGGAAGATGTAATTTAAGAGTTTGAGTGTTTTTTTTTGTGAATGTAAATGTTAATAATAAATTAAGTTAATACTGGCACGGCAGCCAGTCGTTTAGACACTCTCCTTCATTGTTTGCACTTCCGCGAGCGAAGTTCCCGCGTAAGCGCTTAATCTAATTCAAATGACTTCTGTACGGAGGGTATTCTAATTCGCGTTAATCTGGTATCCCGGGAAAAAAATTGCAATCCATTCAGACGTTCCGAACAGCTCAAACCTTTGTTGCCTCACAACGGAACTTTACAACAAGGTGATTTGAATATTTTGATTATTCGGTAAAGAGAGATGGCGAGAAACGCCAGGAGAGGGTGTCGTTGTAGTACCGCAACGATGCCGCGCCGAGCCAGTTGACAACGTTCCTGCTGGGGTAGAAGTGGAAAACCAGCTGTTTTATAAGAGGGTGCATAGTGGGACAGTAACAGGAAAATATGGCCAAAATTAATTTATTTATTGAAATTCAGCAAACTGTGAAATATAAGCGAGTCAGTTTCGGAAGGCGAAGTCATCAGTTGATACGGGAGGCAGCTTTTTTGCGGTAGTCGAGTTCATAGATAAATTAAACAGTCACCAGTTAATACAACAGAAGAATTTTTATTGGATAAATAACTAACTCTATGACGCTTGACAATCCATTAAAGCACCCGTTCGCCTTCCGAAATTGCCCACCGCCCCCTCTGCACATTACAAGCCCTTATTATTGCGAAATTATGTATTTATAGGTTTAGGTAGAAGTAATGGAGTAGTATTTTGACCGGATTTTGGTTCGTTTGGTCTCTTTGAGAGTAAGATTGTAGAGTAGAGGAAAGTGGAGCTCGTCGACACAGGCAGCACGGTTCGAAAAATAATTTACAGGTTCGCTATTACGAGATTACGTTCTGTCGTCTTTGATGGGGTTGCAATAACAATCGCCCCGTTGCCGTTCTCACAATGGACTTGATTAACAGCTTTTATTCCACGTAATAACGAAGTTCCGCGTCAGCTTTTTCGCTCGCTCGGTCGCACGCGCGTAGTCACCGTCGCGTCGCGTCGCGTCGTCCGACGTCGCACTCCCTGTTAACTCAATCACCGTCGCTTTTGTTAATCTTATTCTCTCATAATGGACCATCCAGACGACGACGCATTATCCCGAGGAAATGATCTTCATTGTCGCTCCTAATCCCGTTTCACTGTTTTCGTCGAATTTATAACTCTTTATTTTAAAGTTCGCTCTCGTTTCCGCGAAGTGCGACCGGCACAGCGACACAATAATAGACCGAATTAAAGTTTACGGTCGAACTTACTTCTCACGCCGTTTATCTGTCATTTACACACCATCTCGACGACCGGCTCGGCTCTCCTTCCTTTCAATCCTCCCGAAGATTACCCTCACTAAGTACAGATATTATATTCCTTAATTTTTGCCTAACAAAATCCATCTGATTATACATTTTAAACATCTTTATTTTTAATTAAATCAGGGCACTTGTTGCACCTTAATCCCAATATGTTATATTATTTGTAATTATTTTGTTTTGATCGTATATTCCTTCTTATAATGATCATCATTTGCAAAGACTGTAATGTGTGAAAACGTTTCCTCACGCCCTCCCCTGTTTTCTATCTTCCTCGGTAATGAAGATTTTGTTTATAAATTTCTTCTTCTGTTTGAAATTTTGAGTTTGTCTTTTAGTTGTCTTTATTAATAAGTGCATGGTATTGTATGAGGCGTTTTTTAGAATGTAATCGTTGAACAATTGTTGTAAATTGTATAGACTGTCACAGTTTCATTTCTTGTCGTCGTTCGCGATCGTTTGTATGGTTGTTTAAATCTTGTGGGATCGGAAAATACGCAGGTAACCTGTTCGGTTAAAGTAAGAGCAGGCTTTTTGTATACTTAATACTTGATGAAGTATTCGATTATCCTGTATGAAGCTGTAGGAAAATTTCCAAAACCGTTTGACAGACACTCTGTCTTTGCCGATTGCTCGGCTCCATACATACTTAAGTATACACACATCGAGCAGATAGGCGAAAGCAGCGGAATTTCCATTGAAAAGCGTCGTATCCATTTGCGAGATCGTATGTTTGGCCGCGCTGAAGCATTACTTTCTTGGGCAGCGGTAGCAAATCTCCAGTTCCCGCTTATAAAATCCAACAATAATTTCATCAGATAGTGCAACGCTAAAAAGATAGGATCTATTTGTACGTCCGCAGCCTTCCTTTGAAATTATAAGGGAGAATAAAATAAGCGCGTTGCTCAGGGATCCGTTTAGGTCAGCCGACGATGGAGTATCTTGCTGAAAGCGGGCATCAAGACTTACAAGTCATAGCCATGCATGTACCATATGTATATGTATATTGTACCTCGATCACTTACCAACTTTCACCGATTTTGAGGTTTAACCCATTCAAAATTCTCAGCCAGGAAATTCTTTGAAATTTATTACTCGCATACCTGTGCGAAAAAAACTGCTCAAAATGTTGTTTTAAGCCCAAGAATCTTCATTAGATATTATTGTTATAACGTTATCATCAAATATCAGTCACTGGTGCTTTAAACTAATGTTTTTGGAATGTCACTTATACTAGTTTTCATCCTTTTCTGCTCATGCGCGACGCTACTACCCGTTCGGCTACATACAGCTACTAAGAATTTTTTTGTGCTTGCGGTGACGTTCAAACCAATACCCCTATTATATTTTTATTTGGTGTAAGGACATAGGAAACTTAACAATCTCTGCACTTTACGTTGTTGTTACAGTAACAATTCACAAGGATATATAACTACCTACCAGCATATTTTCGAAACGATTGATGTGCTATATTTGTTCTCATTGGGAGCATTGTTGGATTCGAGAACGATGTCGTCATAGTATACGCGCTATCCAACCGTGAGTCCTGGACAAGCATAAATTGTTATGTAACATGAAGTTTGATCTTATTTGTTCTCATTGTTCAAGGGTCTCCGCCGCTTCTTCGGAAGACTAATCGCAATCGCCATGATATCCTCTCAGTGTGTGCAATAATAACGGGGACCAATTGCAGGACCGTAATTTTATCTGTGGAACAATTGCTCTATTACGTAGGTGGTTGATTCTCATCTGTTACACTGATACTTCCGGAAACAGAAGCGGTTACTTTTTATAAGAGTTTCTTTGAAACTACTGCTATCAAACATCTTCCTTGTCTGCTAGTAGGATTTTAGTCAAGAAGATTCAGGAATTCTTATTAGGTGCTTTTCGTTTTCACTTTTAGTTTTTTATACATATTTCTCGCCTTTCATAATCGTACTCCATCGGAAGATACAAACGAGGAAATGAAAACAGGAGGGGAGATATAACATGACACATCAACTCTTTTAGAATTATTTTATAATAAAACAGAAGAAAAGGATGGTCAAAGTGGACGCCTGTACAACCTGTACAGGAATGTCGAGTCGAAGTATAACAAGGAGTTAAAATGAAGGCACAGACGACAATAGTACAGATCTCAAATCATCATTCATCCAATTATGAAGTAGACTACTAAATTTTGGGTCATCTGGTGTTTTGATAATAAAAAGAATCGATAAGAAATTCAAATGGTCTTAAGCTTCTTAAGGATTTGAAACTCTTTTACAATAGTCTCATGATTCAACCAAGAATGAATATAAGGCCTGTGATTTTTCCGCCTAAGAATTAATTTTCATCGTGTAAGTAGACGCAAATTGCCCGACTGCGTGCAGAGTTCTTCTATCGGTAGTTGAGAGGTGCAACGGACATCGGCAATGTTTGCGCCATCATTTCCATACAGAGCAGTTCACCATTGTGCCGCAAATATGGACAGCGGGCATCCACGTACCGTGCCACGGCTTGTATGCCCGTAAGTTATGCACACACAGAACCTGCTTCGCAATAAATTTCGCCACGTAGAGCACAGCCAGGTCCTGAACTGTTTATCCTCGCTCACGTCGTTCTTTCACGCTCAATAAGACCTTATTGTGCATAAATACCTACACGAATTTTCCGATGAAATGAACCTGAAGGTAATCATAAATCAAAAGTCGCTTCTTCTTGTGGTACCATTTTTGGGCACCCCACCAAGGTGTCTTTATTTTTAATCGATAGCATAGCGCTTAGTAGTATTTCCTTCAGCCCAAGTGTGGCTCTTAAACTTCTTGAGAAACGAAATATTTGTTTATTATAGGTAAATGGTGTTAACGACATTTGGAGTATACTCAATTATTCCGGTTGGTACTTACAGCGAGGTGTGGTCTATGAGTGATCATGTCTCTAGTTTTGCAGATCAGCTAATTGTGAAACTAACGGTTCTATCGTATAATAATGTACGAGGGAGCTTCAAAACCTTTTTAAACCACAATAGAAGAAACACGGAAGGTTTAGTTTCATCATACTTTAAAGCACGTCTTATGGAATTTCTTAGACACTTGTAATGGATGATACTGCTTAGGATTTTGAACATCCACCGGATCACGTTGTTCATCCCTGATAAGACTACGCGGTTAATAGAACCTTTTAATTTTCCCTGAAGTTTTCTTCAATAGGAATCATAAATCTGTTGTAATTTCAAGTTCCACATCCTTCATGCTTTACGTGCACTAAGTCACATTTCAACTCAAAGACTCTTTTCACCAAACTAAGTCCAAATTGTTCAGAAAAAAATTTTTCGTTGTTTGTAGTTCATTTTCCTTCATGCTTTACTTGCACCAGATCACACAGTGGGTCCTTGACAGGACTTTATAGTTAATGGAATCTTTAAATCCACTAACCAACTCGAAGTTTCTTCTCGCCATGCGTTACCGTTAGTGGAAATGGTTGAATTTCCCTTGTATGTTACGCATTTTCATAGCATCATTTACAGAAGGAGTCTGAAATCCCTTAAATAGATAGTGAAACATTGAAAAGTGTCTGGACGGGTTTCGCGATGCCTTTAGTGACAAAATCCATCAGGAAGTCATATCACACGTTACATAGTGGTCCAGTTCACCCGCGTGGCAATTACTTGGTCCGTATTGCATTTCTGCATATCAAACGGGGATCGCGCCTGATACGGAAAGACAAGTACGGAAACGAATCCGGATTATCGCCCTAAGGGCGCCACCGGCTTTCACATACACAAGTACCCCGTATTGGACGCAGTGCGTAAGTTAGATTTCCTGGCGTTCATTCGTGGTGTCGCTGTCGTCGGCAAGTGAATTGATGTGAGAAACTTTTATTCAGCGAGTGACCGATACATATGTGCATATGAATGAGGCAATAGTACGAATACGTAAAGTTCAACTTATCACCTACCACGATGGATCGACGAGCGACAGATCGGATACTATTTAAGAAGAAAAGTACATTGCGTTCTTCTACAGACAGTAAATTTGCGTGCCGTTTTCGTTCGACAACCGAGACGTTCCACTCAATACCAGCAGCAGTGCGAAAAACAACTCAATTCAAATTATATTTTCCCACTCACAAATTTAAATTTATAACCAATGACCAGATTGCTATGCATATCTAGTTCCGAAACTCAAAAGCCAAGGAAAACTAGTCGCTTTCTTTGAAACGAAATAAAGTGATAAGGGCTGTTTTTTGGTTGGCTAGGGTTAAACTTAACGAAAATTATTCTGAAGAACAGTAACTCATTGAGAAAGACATCTGGATATTTAAGTATAAAATACCAAACTCTTTAATGTCAATGTATGATAAGATATGGATCTTTAACTAACTATATCATGTGCAATACCACATTATTATGATTATAAAGGGACTGTTTGGAGCGGCAGGATTGTAATAATGCTGCACATTCTGCGGAATCCGGTTAGTTTATCCGGCGTATATCTGCTCTGTGCGTGGCTTAGTTGAGTAGCCAGTTGATTATTTCATTTATAAATGCGAAAGATTTGCAAATTGTTTCTACCAGTAATAGCGTATAATTTTGCGAAATTACTACTTGTATCGGTAAACGTTACCATCTGTGTAATTGAACTTGCGAAATCAGGAAAATTTACTGGACAATAACATATTGGTTGCTTGCCACTGGTTTTCTAAACATATCCAGGCATTAGGAATGTGTTGGTGTTTTTATAATTGGAATTGGATGGATACACCTTGCTTTCGTTTTCTTTCTTTTATTTAGTTTTGTTATATCTTACGTTTATTATTATATGTTATACTAAGCGTGACCATCATCTTCGTTCGAAATACTATTTTCAATTTAATCCTGCTTTTAATAATTTTCTGTTCTAGTAACTAAACTTCCTTTTATTGTTTAAGTAATTTTGATGAATAAATTTTCAACTCAAAGGGACCTGATGAATTTCAGAGCAAGAAATAAATACCTTGTCACATCAGGGAACGTTTGATATGCCTGAAATATTAAGAAATACGTGAAATTCGTTGCATTGTTACTATCTGGAAATATTTCCGCTTCCATTTTCGACTTTACATGAGTGAAAAGAGGGAATGTATGCTATTTAACAGAAATGTTTAGTAAATACATATTTCCATACACTTTCTTATTCATCTACCCTCGAGATGTCAATGGGATTTGTTTCAAACATAAAATTGAATTTATATTTCTGTTTCTTATAGATAATATTAATTTCAGTTCAGCTTTTTTTCAAATTAGACGGGAGAAGTTTGCATTTCATTGTAAAAATTAACCTATTCGCTGCACGATTGACAAAATGTTCTTTAGTAATATTTCTTTTGTAGCACACCGGATTCCTCTGGACAAAGTGTAAATGATATTGGATAATATTAAGATGATAAATAGGGATTTTGGGTTGCAGCTGAACCCATTCTAATAGCCGTCATTCGTTACTTAAACGACCCAATAAAGTGTGTAGTTTAGTATTAGTAAACAGTTTGCGAACGCCGCAACATACAATGATATGTTATATAACAACAATAACAATGGTAAGTACTACGACGGTGGTTGTAGCTAGCTAGTGTATAAGAGTGTCGGGAAACTAAATTTCGACTTTTTTTATAATAGAAGGCGAACAAGTGTTCGAACCGTTTGCGGCCGTTATAGCCGAAGCCGCTACTTCTCACCGAATAACGCAAATAATTTTATCTCCGATGAAGATGCAGATAAAGCCAGACGATAAAACAGATACAACATTCCGTAACATTATGGAAAACGTTCCAACGTGACTCAAAACCAACAGCGACTCGCTTTTAAGGGCTGAGGGACCATTTAAATATATCTTATAAACAAGAAAACTTTCAATAGTAACCGCAATTGCTGAATAAGAATTTTTGAGATCGTGCTCCTGGCGCCATAATAGCATATAGAATTGTAGCATGCTCCTTGCGCCGCATTAAAAATTTTAGTGTGTTCCCTGCGCCGCCAAAACAGTACCTATGTAAAATTGCAGCGTGTTATATAAGCTGCAAAAAGAAAACTATTGTGTTCTCCTTGCGCCGCGATAAAGGCGCGTAAAATCGTCACATGCTTCTTTCGCCATCATAAAAGCATGTAAAATTCTGGAGTGCTCTTTGCGTCGTTATAACAGTGGTAAAATTCTGTTGTACTTTTTGCGCCAATATAACCGCATTTAACGTGCCTTTTACGCCGCAAAGAAAAGTTTTATGATCCTTGCACTCCAGGTGAAACCTTGAAAAATGACACTTACGTCGCCATAACGGTATGTATCTTTGTGCCGTAATAAAATATTGTAGTGTGCTCCTTTTATCGTAATGATGGCGTAGAAAGTTGTGGAGTGCTCTTTGCGTCCAGATAAAAACATAGAAAATTCCATCGTGCTCCTTGCGCCTTAAAAAAAGAGTATAAGATTGAAATATTCTTTTTACGCAGTGATAAAAAATTATAATGCAGTTCTTGCGCTGCGATAAAATCATGGAAAATCTTAATCTGCTATTTGCGCCGCAATAAATAATTATAGCGCACTTTTGCACCCCGATGAAAACATTAAATTCTAGCGTCTTCATTGCGCCGCCATATAGCAACATGTAAAATTTTTAGGGTGCTCTTACGTGCCATGATAAATGCAGGCAAAACTGTAGCATGCTCTATGCGCCGCAATTTTAATGTGCTTCTTGCGGGGCTATAGAAGCAGATGTGCCCCTTGCGGCGCAACAACAGTATGTAATGGTAACGTGCTCCTTATGCTGCAATAATACATTATGTGCTCCTTTCGCTCCGATAAAAGTGATAGTGTGCTTCCTTAAACCAAATATAAGCATATAAAATTGTAGCGTGTTACTTTCACAACGGTAAAAGCACAAAAATTAGTAGACTAGTTCTTGTGCCACAATAAAAAATTAATAGATATGTATTGCTTGCCTCACAATAACACCGGTATTTTTCTAAAAACTCTTTTTATGGTTTCTTTGGAGCCCTTCGAAGTATTGACTTAAAATGTATTTTAACGTTAAATTTTTGGTGGTTGTTAACTTTTCTCAACTTTCAGGTGCATAAGGTCATACAAACAAACAAATTTTTAAGCTTTTCTATACGACAAATCATAATTTCCACATCCGCATTTCATAGGCAACATTTACATAAAAAAAATCTTACAAATAAGGTCCAAAGCTGTTGAATAGATGTAAAGTTTATTACGAGCCACCACTGGCTTAAATCACTTGTTCATTTAATCGCAAGGTTCTTACAATTAGATACTCTCTCACTGAATACGACCCATTTAAATTAATATATTACTTGCCATAAAAGGGAAAACGGCGAAATATAACCTGATGCAGGATGCTTATTGCACATAAGATTCACTGCTGAAAACAAGTGGGATGCTTAGACGTAAAATTATTTTGTTTTAAAGTCGGCATAAACAACCGCACTCGTACTTTTAGAATTTAATACCAGAAAAGACTTTATAGCAGTTTATAGCATAGCAAACGATGTGTTGGTCAAAGAGGATGTAAAGTGTATAAATTTATTGTAAATATGTTAGAACGCCTATATTAACTCCGAATTTTCAGAAATGTATATATGTATAGATTTAAAACTAGTAGAAGCATTGTACGATATGTACTGTAAGTGAAGTAAGTAGATTAGTTTTTGCAGGCCGAGTAGTGCAGTCCATTATTGCTATCAGAAACGAAAACGATAAATTGTCATTTAATTTAGTTTCAACTTAACTGCGGATTTCTCTTGTTATCTGGTTCGTTATGCAGTTGTGTAGTGTCAGATTGCTGGGGTCAAAGTGGATGAGAACTGGGACACAGTTGCGCGAGGTCCAGGCGGGTCCGCGCGACGCGGTGCGATCTCGCGTGCATGTGCGCGAATAACGGATACCCTGGAGATGATAACCTGCTGCATTTAACACTCTCGAGAGTGTTATAATGAGATAAAATGGATTATTCGTTTCCGCTCGTAGCATATGACTATCGCTTCAATTAAACCGGTTCACAAATCAACTTTTCACTTACCTACTGATTTATGTTACTTATTAAGTTTTTTCTTGTACGTATTATGATCAATAGAAATTAAATTTTAATGCCGCACTCACGACAATCATGCTGGTTGGTCTTGGCATGATTAGGGAACAGTAAAATATTAAAATCATAAATGCAATGGGGACGTAATAGCCTAGCTCTTTACGATCACTTTGTAGCAGTTTTGTTCACCAAGCCATTGGGTTAGATAACGGTAATCTTATAGCGAAAGTCATAAATGTAGGAATATTTTTAGTGCTTGTGATTTCTTACGATTTTTAGTAAAATTTTTGGACACAAAAGGAAAGAAAAATAAAATAAAAAATTGGTCCTTACAGACTTGTAAATTTAACATTTTATATTCGTTTGTTTATTCATAAGCTTGCGGTCGGTCAATAAGAAGTGTTAGTTATTGCACACTAGAATTGTTTGAGCTTTAGGGTTGTACGAACAGGTCTATAAAATTATAAAAAAATTGGGGTTATCATAAGCTCTAGTTTATGAGACAATTTCCGAGTAAGCTGCCAACTCTGAACGAAAGAACTTTTATGGTGAAGCTGCACTAAGTTTAATGACATGGCCTTAAGCAAAAAATTTATTTTTATTTTTTAGTGCCCATTCAAAACCAATGTTATATTCAGTAAATTTTTAGTTATTTTCTTATTAATTAGCGGAAGCAGACAATAAAATAGTCATATACTTTGATTTTTGTACATACTCATGTCTTGTTTCTTTTATTTTCAGGTAAGTCCTTTTACTTTGTCTCCAAATTCCTGAAGGACCAGATGGTATGTTGATAAAATCTATTATTTGTTTCTAATTTGTTGATGTTTTTTCACAATTCAGATTAATCGAGTATATATTCGTGTGTTTGTTATAGACCTTAATCGTAAATATTTTCGTTCATTAATATTCTTTTTACTTAACGATTAAGATGAAAGAAGCGGGAATTACGTATTACAAATGTTTCTCTTACTTTTTATTCGGTTCAATTTTGAAAATAACTCAAACGCAATATTTTTTCTCCAATTACTTATACCCTCTTCGTTTTTTTTTATTACCTACCTTTCGGTTCCAATAACGTCTGTTGGGCGTGTTTTTTCGTCGTAATTTCGAACAGGCCTCACGAAATTTTCGAACTGGAGCCGGTAAGTCTTTAATTTATTTTCCGTCAAAAATAATAATTCATATAACTTTCGGTTGCCACAGCAACAGCCCTGTTCAGGGACAATTACAACTCGCTCGACTGCGGAGCTAGTCAAGTGCAAAATATCGAGCTCGTTCGCCGTAATTCGTTCTCGATTTATTTGTTCTAAGGGCCCACTCCCGCGCTGTTTTTACTCCCTCTGCTTTTATTAGACTAGTCTAAACTCTTATTATGTGCTGAACGAACCATAAAACGTAATTTCGTTTAACTAAGTTCCTTCAACCGACCGCAATTCCAACTTTCGATAAACGATTGCCAAAAAATCATAGCCATATGCACCTCAACTAAATTTAGTAATTAAGAGACACTTAACTTCAAGAAAGCTTTTCAAATACGGTCTAAATTGATAGTTTTATGTAGGGGCTAGGTAATTGTAACTTATAGGTACTATAAAGTCAAAAAGTCTTGGATTCCGGACTTTTTCCATTACATGCGCTGTGAAACTTTTTTTCGTCCCAAAGGATCACTTTGAGTTGCAGCCTCGTGTCCTCTCAAAATTTAACCTGTCCTCTCCCAGTTTAAGAAAAAAAAAAATCATTGTAGGTATCTTAACTTAATTTAATCTACTCGAATCTGTCTGGACACTTCATTAAATGAAATTCATAAATTTTTGCAACTGAATGGACTTAAAACAGAAAACCTTAACAAGAATCTGTTTTTTTTTTTCTTTCTTTTCAGATAATTGAAGTTTAAAACTTTTTCCCAAATTCTCTCCATTCGATTTTGTGAACTGTAAGAGGTGTATTAAAGATTTTTATAATTTCTTTGAGTTTGGTTTCAAACTCACTCCATCTTATGACTGTATATATACTAAAAGACTTTCATACCATGTGTCCAGCACCTAGGAGTCCTCCTATAATTATTTATGTTGTCGTTTCCTACCGTAACCTTATAATTTTCGACCTGTACAATCGAATATGATTTTATAAAAATTATTAACGGTTGTGTTGCGTTGAAATGATTTGTGAAGGCTTTAATTAGTAATGTCTCTGGACCATTTTGGTATAAGAATAACAAAAAAAACTCTTGAAGCTTTAAAATATCAGGTAATTGATGAGTTATTTGGTATTTTGAAAACCACTGTCCTTTGGTGGCGTTGATTTGGAAACTAAATTTTTTGCAGTAAACATATACTGCGTACTTTTTACCCTCCTTCGACTTAAATAGTGAACATGTAATTAATTCCGCACGATTTTTTTTATACCCCATTTGGTTCTTTTTTATACTTTTTTTCATTGTTGTCGAGTCTATTCGCCTGCACCTTTATCGAGACGTACCAACCTGCAAAATTTCTCATGTTACATATTCCGGAAATAGTTATAGTTATTTTTCAGTTCAAGTGAGTAACCTCATTTCCGGGATGTTCAACGTATTACCTACAACACTCGCGAGCACAAAACACGTCAAGTTGATGCCTTCAGGTGGACTCAACATCACTATACGTGAGCTTCTCCGATGATATGAAGTTAATTGCACCGCCTTGAGTATTATAAGAATTTGCCGTTTCGCCATTTCCACGTTCGTTCTTCGTTGTTATTTGATTCACTTTCAGTTTTCATGTTCGGACGCTCGCGAAACTGAAAGTTTCTTCCTAATAGCCGCTCCCGAAGTACACCTTCAGTAATATACAGTTACCGCCAGAAAAAATGATATTAAACGTACCATAGCATTTTACTACAAAGATGGTAAAGAAACAGAAATATTTTTGGGATGGATTCAGGAAATATAGTTGCTATCAAACTATATTATATTTTTATTTTTCAATAAGTGTCTTACATATTTAAAATAAGTCGAGGATTTTTTGGGATACCTACAAATCGTTTCTATTTGTGACGTTGTGAAAGTTTAATTTTCCACTCAAATAAAAACTATTTCGTTCAATTGTCGATGGACTTGCTTAAGTGAAATAGTTACATATTAAAAGACCTTCAGTTACAACAAATTTTAGGGCTCTAAAATGTTTTATAGCGGGTGCAGTGGAACCAAGACCAAAACTAAATTCAGATGGTCACTTGTTATATAGTGAAGATGAAAAACAACAGAATCGTGATGTATGCCATCGTTTAAGTATTATCCAGAATGGAATTCAGTCTTTTGGTCAAAAGATCCATATAATGGTTAAATGATCCAGTATTCGGATCATTTTGTGGCTTCACATTGTATATTTCCTCAAGTAATAATACCCGCCATAATAGGTCTTAGGTCGTCGGGTGATTGCGTTCGTCGACTGTCACTTTCAACAACGATAATGGTGTGCGCAAAATCTGCGGAGACGTACTTGAGTCTATTTTGTGGCCGTTGGTTGTGTTGGACGGAGGACTGGCGTGCATAATCGCTTGTGCCGCGACCGGACCCAACGAGACGGACATCTCGATGGACGTCAGTCCGCCTGGACGGACGCAAAGAGCGAAATTTAAAGAAACGGAAACGAGCGCACAAGTGCAACTGTGTAGGAGTTTAATTGAATTCATTGTGCACGTATAATGGATACAGATGGTATCCAGTTGGCGATCCTATTTCTTTCTAGTTTATTTTTACTATTACCTATGTGTTATGGGTACAGCGCGACAACGTTGACGGATTAACTGTTTTGTAAGAAAGCAATCCCCGTTCGTAAACGAATTAAAAAGGGGAAAATTGGAGACTATCCGTCGTAACTAGATATTGATCGGATCCGTTGATTAACAATGCAATGAAGCGTAAAGTGGTCTCAAAAAAATGTCAATATGAGCCTTTGGAATGTACGTAACTGTTAACTACAGTCTGACAAATCTGAGAAAATCTCTGGTCGTAAAACAAAATCCGTGCTGAAATAAAAAGAAGATGCATTTGGAGGGAAAAAGATAGCAGCAGATCGCAACAACTGCACTGCTCCAAATCAAACCATCAAAATTACAAACCAAATTAAATAAACTGCTCGTCTCATGAAGTGTAGCGCATTAGCTATAATTTACGCTTTTGTTCATTTAAAACTTTTAACGTAAATTCCATGGTATAATGTTTCAAATCTTGACTAATAATTCAGAAAATACTAATTATTATGATTTGTGGGGGTAGGGGATATGTGCTGTCCACTATGCATTCATGGGAGTTCTTACCCTGGGGACACAGTATGTTAATATCCTTGACTGTCCTACTTAGTCATTTTTAGACTTCCCCACAATTTTAAATGAAATCAGAGCGATAACGTTGTGACATTCCTTGACAAAAATTTGATAACATTTGCACCCCCCTGGTCCCTTGTTGAAAAGTACTCTTGGAATCAAAAAACGTCCCATTTCCCTTTACTCAGGAACATCTCATCCATTAATGTTTTCAAAAATTTCATCAGATGACCCATCATTGGAAGCAAATGAATGCATGAAAATAATAGACGTTAATATCTGGAAGACTTATACTTACCTTCCTAAAGCATGACCATATGATTAATGTAAGGAAAGATTGGTGAATTTTTGATGAACTGGTTAAACAATTTTCCATGGTCAAAAATTATTGCAAATAATTTGTAAGTAAATGGTAAATAAATGCTGACAACTTTGTCCTACCTTTTCTGCCAGTGTAACATCCCTTATTGCTTCACTTACCTCCCGACTACCCATCTTCACGGTATATAAAATCTTTCTTAATACTAAAAGAGAGAGTATAATCGAAGTTCGCGCTTCATGATCTATTGTTACACTAAACAAACGTGAACGTTTCAATCTTTGTGCCTATTTAGTGTTTTAATATTCCCAAAAAATTGAAGTTATTTCGATATATTGTCAGGTTTGTCCAGAAATGTCATTATATCCTATATGAAGCGATTCGGAATTGGACTAAAGTGAATGTAGGTAGTATCCTAGTTGTAGCGTAGAATGCAAAGCACGTAATGTATGAACGACCTTCCGTGATATGCATATTCAAGTTTGAATATAATTATCTGCTTTGTGAATATCCGATTGTTTAAACGGCAGGTAATCCAAAACTAACCACTAATCGACATTACAACTGACTCTGGAGGACCTGTTTTAGTTTTATTCACACTTTATGAGTATTTGTAATGTGCAAAAAAGTATTTAAAATGGTAATATTTTTAATAAGTATCTGTTGGTTCTTTTGATAAAAATGTCTTCAACTGTTTACCCACAATTAGGGTAATCATTCGTCCTGGATTTTCCAGGACAGTCTGAAATTTCGTGCCCCTATTAGTACCTATATATGTCAGTTCAACCTTATGGACACTAAGATATTTTAAGACACATACCCGCATAGTTACCATATCGTAATAATCCTATTCTTGACCCTTCCTTATTATGGGCGACTTAATGAATTGATAGTTAGGTTTTTTAATGTCTTATTAGTTTGTGGCATCTATATTCTAAAAAGTTTTTGCTTTTCTTCCTCTATGCATCTACATCTTCAGGGCGTTAAAAGTTTCATCCATTCCATATTGTTTAAAAAGTTTACTTTTTTATTACTTGAGTGCATAAAAGTTGGCTTTTACTGTCAATGTTGAACAAGAGTGTAAAAGTGCACCGGTGATAAGATCGTCAGAAGAACGACTTGCAATTAAAAGACGGTCGGTCTTTCCTCTTGATGGTGGTGGGAAGGAAACGACCCAAATGTGCAACATTGTCTCGCGATCACTAACATCGACCCCAATGACACAATAAACGTGATGGTGGTATTCGCCTTTGCAACTCAAAGATGAGATGGAGACACTGCATACAAAACGTTCATAATCAAAATAGTTACTACAGATTAACGATACGTAAACGTTTAATTTCATGGTTTTTTAGTAAATGAGAAAATTGAATGAGATTTATATAGTGCATATACATATATGTATGTATAGTTTGCCAATTATTGTCAGGCTTTGATGGAGGATAAACTTAGTATGCCGGAGGATAATTCTATAGGTGAGAATGAATCAATACGTACGTGGTGTTAAATGGCCGAGCCTTGAACTAGATAAACATGTTAATTCCGGTGGAATTATATCCCAACCGATATCCCACATATGTAATCTGAAACGTATCCTATATTCACATAAAGGCATATTTACAAAATCTGAGGAAGACCTTTTTTTAACTAATATTCAAAATGTTCACAAATACAGTGCTAAGCAAATACATTTTTATATAAAAAAAAATAAATTAGATTTTGTTAACGTTCCAGGGGGTAGATTATCCCTCTGTCCATTTACCAGGAATTGCGTCCCTAAGTTCAGTTGGTCACGTAAGAAAACCATCAGTCAATGTTCCTCTGTTTTGGAAATTTAATTACGTGCTCATTTGTGACCACCAACTGGCATTAACAAGCTTTTTGATCGACAAAAATTATTCATCAGTTTCATTATGCAACAAATTCGTTTATGAACACTTACATAATATAAATTAACGTACATATATCACATTTACAACCACTTCTGTGTCAAATTGATGCATGTATACCTATATCGATTGAATAGTTTTAAAAACATAAACATATTTGAAGAGACAATTAAAATTGCCGCAGTACTTCCGCTTATTTCAATTAAATTTAATTAAAGCTCACAATACATGTTTGTTTAGCTAAACTTATAATTAATGGTTGAACGCAATTTGAAACTTTTATTAAATAATTATTTCATAGAACACTGCAATTAGCGTTTCGTATTTCTTTTGTGTTACATAG
Source organism: Agrilus mali (assembly GCA_029378335.1). NCBI lineage: Eukaryota > Metazoa > Arthropoda > Insecta > Coleoptera > Buprestidae > Agrilus > Agrilus mali. Next base: position 6,209,476 of record CM055663.1, on the reverse strand, counting down.
TAATATTAGATTCATTATACATTTCGGAATATGTAACACAAATAATAATTTGTGATATTAAAATGTATTAAATCCTAATTGACAATGTTTGGATTGATAAAACACTCCTTGACAATAAAATTTGGTCCCTATTTTCTATTGTTAAGGAGTGTTTTCGTCATATACAGTATGAAAAATTAAATCTAAACTAAAAATCCTCATTAAATGTTTAAATAGAAATTAAATGCCTTAATGAGAAATTAATTAGCCTTAGATTAAGTGCGAAAATCTAACTAAACACTATTGTCTAAACAATGAAATTTGTAGTAATCAAATACTCATTAAATACCTCCAAGTAGACCGATTACAAATCAAATGCTTTTATGATTTTTTACAGTAAATAAATGATTTATGGACAATTAAATGCTAATTAGATGTCTTAAGGAGAAATTAAATTAGCTTAAGATTAAGTGCGCAAAGTCTAATTAAATACTATTGTCTTAAGAACAAAATTTGTAGTAATTAAATGTTCGTTAAATGTCTCAAAGTATACCAGTTACAAATTAAATGCTTTTATGATTGTTGCAGTTAATGAATGATTTCTTTACTTGGATAATTCATTATCATAAAAAGGTTTACAGATCCAAACAACTAAATATACAATTTCAGTTGTGTACTAATTAAATTCTCATTAAATGCTAAATAAGTGCCCTCATAAATTAAATGCTACGGATTTTTTTTTCAAATTGCTATTCTCTATCCCAATGATTAACTGAATAGAATACGAGTGAAAAAATGTTTAAACACTGTGAATATTTTTTTTTTGGACATACGCATGCAGTAATTAGATAATTATTAAAAAAATATATAAATAATTAACGAACGAATTAATTGCTTCATTTATATTTACAGCAGTTTTCTGATATGTTTAATTTAATTTAAATTAAAATATGATTCAATTACAATTTCTTATTTATTGATATCTATGGCATTTAATTACTGCCTAACCAAAAAAGCTGTTTGCATGATTTCTATAATTTGCTGGAGAAGACGAAGAATGATCATTTCTATAAAGAGTGCTGGAAACATTAAATAGACTATTTCGGCAAAATTGAAAGAATTACATAAATTATGGATTTTTAATAAAAAAGAAAACTAAAGGAAAATAGCTTGGAATTAGTTGAACAACCTGAAAATGTTAGGTGAAAGTTTTATCGGAAATTGTTTCATTTAATGGTGTTTCTTTTAAAACGGGCATTAAATTTCTGATGTTGAAATCGATGTTCGGACGTAGTTGCCCTTTTCCTTTCTTCTTTTTTCTTTCCTCCCATTACCTGAAAGAATTTCACTAGTAACGAAAAATCGACATTAATGACCCTCTCTTAAGGACTGTTTATTTTCCGAAACGATTTTAAAGTTATCTAAGACTTCACGCTGAGCATATAAAGTGTGGCACTTAAATCTTTTCACTTTCGCTTACAATTTTTTATTATTCGGGGCATAAATCGTTCCTGGCTCTGTGGGTACTCCCGCGCCTGTTAAATATCAGGTCCTTATCGATCCTTTTACAACTTGTATTTTAATTAGGAGGCGATAAATTATTACAACCATCTTCTGCCACTGTCAGAAAATTATTTATTAGCCTGTAAAATGGAATCTACGTAATAAAAATTAGATCATAGATACACATTACGGGTATTTGATCAGGCCTGTTCATTTCTATATTCTATATTATATTATAATTGAATGTATAGCATTAGGACGCTTCCGTTATTGATACGCGGCTGTCAAACGATCAATTACGTTACATTTTATTCCGTTGTGGTTTTACTTCAACAAGTCTCAAAATTGCACCTATCGAGTAGCAATTTTTGTTCAAATTTACAAACTACCCTTAGCAGTTAATTTCGAGCTTGTGTATATGTTGCGATACATTTTGTTAATAAGTTTGTAATAACAAGAGCGGTAATTTGAGCCCTTAGGACGGTTTACTTAATAAACTAAGTTCGCTTTTGTACAAATTTTCCCAAGTTGCAAACTTTTCCACAACAATTTTAATTGCTTGTTTCCTTCATCCCTTCCTTTGTTCTGTGGTCGAATAAGGATTGGCGTGCTTATATATTTCTTCGATCAATTGGCTCTACTCCGCCTTATTAATGCCCTCATTTGTTTCCCGGGGGCTATATAAAAACAGAAACCCCTTGTAATAGTGCGGGAAGTCGTTTGTGAAATAATAATAGAACTTTATGGCAACAAAAAAAAGGAACCGCACGAACCTGAAAGAAAAAACTGTTGCCCTTAATAAGGACCCTCCGCATGTCAATTCATCTGACAAACAGTTTTAAAATTTATGGACAACATAAAATAATGTAAATCTTACAAAATTACAGTATTATCACCTTTTTATGCTTAGCTATCTGCATATTATTAAATAGTACATTGGAGGTGGGAAACGAACGACTCTGGTGCTATATAATACACAATCACTGAGAAAGCCTTTTATTTTGCTCTCGATCCATAGCGATAATGAGTATGAGAAATGCGAAGGATATTTTCAAAATATTATTATTCTACAAATGTTGTAAATTGTGTAAGGCTTGAACCCTGAGCCGCCACTGCTACTTGGGATATGAATAAAAGCATTCATAACGCAATCATGAACTATAACATTGAAAATTTTAAAGCTTTTCAAAAATGTAATAAACTATTATACGGAAAGTATGTGGCTGTTGTGTGGTACTCAGAAATAGTAATGAATTTTTATAAAATGACCCCATGATGGTATGCGAATTTGTATGACGGTCTAGTGACGTTAATTACATACATGTTAGTGCGCAGTGTATTGAATTCGGGTTCGTTGAAAGCACAACAAAAGGCTCGCGACGAAAGATAAACTTTTTTCTAAAGTTCCAGTCGACAGTTAGTTGACGTTTATTTTACACACGCGTTACCAAACCGAATGGACAGTATAATTGCGAAATTTCATGCTTTCGGAATAGTTGAACGAACAAGAAGGAAGTAGCGGTTTATTTAATTTCACGATTCGATCGAATACTGGATATAGTAGCCACGCATAGTGCATACTTGTACTTTATATTGTACTTGGTTAGGTATAATGTTTACAAGGTACATAACTAACCGTACCGAAACTGAAAACAACTCTAAGGTCACATAGTTATATATAATGTATCTCTTCATAGATAAGTACATTGTATCTATCTTCATATGATGAGCAAATAAAATATCATAGGATTTTTCTGAATACCTATAGGCTGAATAAAGTAAACTAAAATATTTAAGTAAATTATTTTCGATAGTATACTCATTCCAAATTATTTTTAGGTCAATAGTACAATGGTGCTATATCATTATGCATGGGTCGCCTAAATTTTTTGATCATCGACCACTATATATAATTTTTCGAAATCTCCATCGACCCCCCTAAAAGTAATTTTCTGTTAATTAAAATAAAACTTTATTAGATACTGTGTTGTACATTTATTTTATGATTTTAAACATTTATTTAATTAATTAATGGTACATTGTGTAACAATAGTTTTATGAAAAATATATTAATGATGAAATTTAAATACCTTAATATTTATTAAATAATAAGTAATTATAAATAAGTAAAGTAACTACAGATTTATTGCGTCTTAATCAATGAGATGGGTGTACTTGGTGTTTTTTTGCAAGGTTCGCTATATTGGGTTCAAAATTAGTGAATTTTAATCTTAAATCCGCTCGAAACTTCAAATTTAATTTATTTCTGTACATAATTAAGATTGAATTTACGTGACTGAAACCGGCTTCAACAATATAGGAACTTGAAATGCTAGCATAAATGGCTGAGCTACATACTCAATTAGATATATGTGATTAGCGTATTAAGAACTGTTTTTTCTTCGACCCCCAATCGACCCTCCGATTCGGATCGACCCCTGCTTTTGTTAAATAGACCCCTTAGGGTCTATATAGACCAATTTGATAACCTCTGATCTAGAGTTATAAGCTAAAACCCACCAACCTTCATAGCAATGGCAGTCAAATATCATTGACTGATTATTACTAATTACTTTAAAAATTCTTGAACATTTTCGTTCTTAGACTCTTAGTGCGTCAAAATAATTGATTTAAAATTATTAACATCTATAACTCTTCACTGAGTAGTTATGTAGTTAAATATCAGAAAGCCACAGTCAACGCACGATAAGGAAGTTAAGGTTGTTAACGGGTGACCATTTCCGACAATTGAATTGATTGATTTCATGGCAATTATTTATCATTGATGAGTAAAGATTTTCTTGACATTTAGGATAATTCGTGCATAGTAGTTTTTAATACGTATGTGTTGATTGGCTAAGTATTTTACTTCCGCGTTCTATGTGGATATATGTCCCTAATTATTTATTTAATTTTATTGGCCAGTCATATACTTCGAGTCTTATTTACACGTTATATTATTAGTCCCTTTTTTCATCAAACCATAATTAACATAAATGTAATTAACCTCATGTCGATAATTGAATTAAAACCGCACAACTTTGTTTCCGGATACTGGCCGGATAGCATTTAGCAATATATGCAAACGTGTGCAATATTCAATAACGGATCTGATTAGCATAGAACACAGCCGAGCTCTCTTATTTACTTATTTATACGTTAATGTGTTTGTGTTGGTAGGTATTTATATATTGAAATAATTGTACATATATGCAATTTTCTGCATGTTTTGTGGTTCTTAATGGTACTCGCGCTAATGAATTCTAATGAATAATATACGCTCCACGTCGTTTTCAGGAAATTAATGAATTGTATGTTACTCACAGATGTCATGGTAACCATTCATAATTCGTTTAATTGGTATTTTTATACCAAAAATTTGAGGACATCTTAAAAGGTTACATAAAAAGTTATCAACCCCATAGAGTAACTGGTAAATTCTTTAATGAAATTGTAGAAAATTGAATCCTCACCTACATTAAATATAGCAAGACAAAACATCACTACTTCCAGCCCTTTCAGAGCTTAGAAGTCCCATAAATGAATTACTTCATAATTTGTAAGAAAATGTTTTAAGCTCATTAAAAGTGCATTGAGTCCGTTTTAGAGCTTTGAAATAATTAGTAATTGAAAATAATCGGGGCTTCATGAACAATGAAGTTAGGTCATGAAGAACTTTGAGGAGAGTATCTATCCATCTCTAGTTCTAAAAGGAAGTAATGAACAATTCTAAACTACACCATCTTGATGTTTAATTCTAAAATGTTGTTGAATTTATATAAAAAAGTGAAAACAAGTAAAGTATTTCTAGATTCTTCTGGTTTAACGGAAACATAGTACTTTTTATGTTGCATACTTTACGTCTGGAGTCTTATGGACTGACGGAAATCATGTAATCCTTCAGGATTGATGGAAGGCTAGTAGGTACTTTATAAAGATTTTTCCGGATTAATAAAAGCTCAGTGCTTTTATCTGAATTCCTCTGGATTGACGGAAGCCCAGCACTTTCTATTTGAATTCATCTGGATTCACGGAAACGTAGTACTTTATACCTGGATTCTTTTAGATTGATAGAAGTCTGGTGCTTTTAATACAGATTCGTCTGGATTTATAGAAGTCTTGTATTTTCTATCCGGATTTGTCAGTTGATTTACCAATCTTTCTTTGATTTATTTTGTAAAATTTGTTTCTCATATGACTGAATCCAAATGAATTTTCAATTTTTCATATTCCTTAGTGGTGGGGAGTAAAAAATTTTCCAGGCCAAAAGAAAAATACAATTTATATAAAGAGGATTCACGACTAATTGTAAGTAGTGACAAAGGTTATCGTACAGGAAATTTCCTTGAATAGGCATTAATATAGCAGTATCGATTAATTTCCGGAAAAATGTCTACTAAACTGGTGCTGTATGAGATAAGATCCTTAATTAATTGACTTATCGTCTGCCTGGCTGAGCTACTGGAGTAGAAGCTGGATCAGTTACAGTAGCCTGAGTGAAGAGAATTATTTAAGCATGAGTAATATTCATTAATTAACTCGGTGAGAAACGTGACGCGTGAGAGAAATTGAAATTGATACAAAAGATTTACCTACTAGAATTTCTGGTGTAACGGTTTCGGTGTATTTTTTCTAATTATGAATCTCGTTGATTTTAATTGACTCAACTTAAAAGTTATATTTAATTGCAGGTGCTTCGACTTTATTGATATCTAATAGAACGTCGATAAAATTGCATTTATGAAGTTTAGGTTTATAATTACATAATATTTAGATGCTATAATGTAAAATCAGCTGGAATTGATAAACCGCGTCAGTTGTTTGAAAACTCATAATTACGATGTCTAGTAATCGATTTCTATCTGGGAAAATGTGTTTCGTGATTTTTAGGATAATAATGCGGAACTAGTAGTTATTTAATAAATGATCCTTATAAGGATACACTTAAGTACCCATAAATAATAGGAGAATTTATTAATTATTTAAAATCACTGCTTTGCTGAAGTTTATCCTAAACCAACCAAGCTCTTAAATATTTTTTTTATCAAAACGTAGCAGTAGTTTGTTGGACTGATTTTATTATTATTTGTGTACTTATATGAAAGGATGTTCAAAGATATTTGTATGAATTTTCCATGGCGATGTCGCAAGGGCACATGATTAACAGCAAAATAAAAGTTCAATATAAACGTAATCACACTAATATTATAAAGGCGAAAGTTTGTGAGTGTGTATGTTTGTTACTTCTTCACGTCTAAACGCTGACACCCTGGATTAACACATAGGCTACGTTTTACTGCGGGAGAATATCTTATTCCCATGGAAAAATCGATGAACATGAATTCGCGGAATATTATAAATGCGAAAGTAACTCTGTCTGTATGCTACACAATCTCGCCTAAAATTTACTGAACCGATTTAAATGAAATTTGGTACAGAGATATTCTAGAGCCTGAGAAAGGACATAGGCTACTTATTAATGCGAAAACAGGGTTATAAGGGGTTGAAATAGAAAAGTTTGTGCGGAAATTCCGTAATTTTTAAAGATAGAAGCTTTTTTAGGCTTTTGATTAGATATAAATAAATACGACATTCAATGTTTGTAAAAATTTTACCCTAAAGGGGATAAAATAAGCCGATGAAAGTTTATAGTGTAATGACGTCGTCCAAAAAGCTTACGGCCCAGAAAATTAAAATATTAAGTGTAAAAAGTTATAGAGATTTTGTTTATTTGGATCAATAAAAGTAGTTGAATACTAAGCTATATAAACTATTTTGAACTATAATTAAACTATATTAATCTATAATATTATAAATGCGAAAGTAACTCTGTCTGTCTGTGTGTTACGCAATCACGCCCAATCTACTGAACCGATTTAAATAAGAATTTAGTACAGAGATAGATAAGTAGATATAAAGCCAGAGGCTTGAAACTTATTTTGTAGGCTTTTTATTAGATATAAATACGACATTTAAAGTTTGTTAATATTTTACCCTAAAGGGGGCAAAAATAAGGAATGAAAGTTATTGTCTAATGACGTTGGAAAAAAGGCTTACGGCCCAAAAAATAAAAATATAGAACAAAAAAATTTTAAATGCTGCCGAAAGTCACGATTCCACGCGGACGAAGTCGCGGGCGTAGCTAGTCATTGATATATTGAAGTACCTTTACCATAAGATTTTGGAAAGCTGTACGAAATGTACCTACCTATTGCGTAAATTTGTTCTATCGCTAATTGATTTTCCATAGCGCGACCGGCGGCATTGCAGTTTAATGAACAATAAAACAAACGAAAAATTAGAAATTGCATGAAGCACCTTGTTTCATTTCAAAGTGCAGTTTTACGTGCGTATAATTGAATTGAGATTCCCGAATCAAATTTATTCAATTTTTATCGTTCGCATTCGCTTTGAGCGGGGAAGCTAATATTTGCACGCGTTCTAGTGCCGCCATTTACTCATTAGTTGTTCGTTAATAAAATGATTTGCGGCGGACATACATGTGTACCGTGGCGGTAGTGGTGGTGGTTGTCGAGGACATTGCCAACTTTGATTTGCATTATTCAACGTGAACATATTGCATTTCGATATATACGAATACACATTTACATACATATACATACATTTTAGGAACTCATCATATGGTGGCTTATACCACTGTCTTTTACATTATGTTCTTGAAGTTCTATTTTGTTCCTTGCTAACACCTTCGCAGGTTATACATTAACGTTACTGTGGATTATTTATTAAAAACATTATTAAATTGAATTCAATAGTGTAATATTTTTATTTGTTTGTTTGTTTGTGTGTTGTCCTATTTCAAAATAGTGTCTAGTTCACAGTAAGACGGTTACTTCAACAAACTCGGTTTTCTTGTGAAACAAGACTTGGCGTATCCACTGTCTTAAAGTTTCTTCTTCTCCGTATTTGAGAGAAGTTTGTTGTGTTTGTATCCCTGCAGAATAGTAAATATGTGACATAGTAGTAGCAACTTCGTCGTTTTTTAAACCAGTAATCTACAAGTTTTGCTTTGAATATATTTGTTCATGCATTTGCGTATTTTTGGGGTACCTACTGTCGTACCGTACCTACTTCATTAGTTTGTAACCAATTCTGTTTGCGGTCTTTATTATCGTGTTTAACGTAAATTTCACCACCAAAATAAAAGGAATCCCATACAAAGCAAACACCAGGAAAGCCAAAACAATATGAAGCACTCGGCGCCATCTAACTTTGGGAAAACTTCATGATTTACTTCAAGCTTAACAAGATCTTTTTTTGCCTTTTCCAGGTATAAATACATATCTCGGTAAAAATGATAATAATGGTAATTGCTGATTATATCATCGATTTATAAAATATTTTCTTTAAATTAATTAAGAGTGGTCGGACTACTTTATGGCCTTGTGCTATGTAAATTCGTTTCAAATGGAGTTGGCGCAATTAAAACGAATTAATTGTTGTGAGTAACAATGATTGCATTAGTGAGATAGCATGCTACGTCAATCTAGATACGTATGTTCACGTGGACTTTTATCTACTGATACGTACACTTAAGTTAAAATATTTCATAATTCTGTTAATTTGCATCGAGTGATGCAGCAAAACGACTGTGCCCTTTATCGCGTCCGACCATATTAATGCCAGTTCTTTGTAACGTTAGCGTCAGAGATAGTATGGCGATGTGCGAGGATTTAATAGGCGTGTAATTGAAAATTAATAGGGGTCCACCGGAGGACGTTTAAGCCGTTTTACTACAGTTAGGTGACCTAATAAGGCGGAATGGACATGTGGCAAATTAGCAACGTACCTCCTCCCTCCCCCTCTTCCGATCTGCTCCCTTCCCTCCCGTACCCCTCTCATCCCTCGCGCACGCAAAACACTCTCATAATAACCTTCTTTTTTTCCACGCAACATATCTCCTTGTTAATTCGATTTAAGCGTTTTTCTTTAATCTTCGAGATGAGCCTTTTATCTGGTGATCAGTAATAGGCGTATAATGGCTTTCCATGCCTGACAGGACAGCAAGTGTGTATGTAAATATACAGAGTGTTTATCGACTCATTTGCATAAGAATAACTTTATCTCCTGTTTAATTATTTTCATTTTTATAATTTTGTCACGCTTCTTCTCTAGATACATGCACTAATTATACTAATTGCCGCCTCAGGACAACAACGCGTTAATCTCATTGTAACTACTCTGTGCTAAATTATTTTTATCTCAAAAACATGTACAGGTGCAAAAATTATTGTTTTCAAAAAAGTCTTTTTATGTCATAGTGCATCATACTTAAAAAAGTTATAATTTTATTTACTTTGTGAAATTATATTATACTCATTATAATAAAAATTTAAAACCTATTTTCTAACAAGCCCCATCAAATGTGAACGATTTATTTGGCCATTACATAGAATTTTGAACTACTACTACTATCATATTTTTTATTGTAGTACCTAACTGTTTTCGATACCTTAAAAGTTTCAGTAGATAAGTCAGAAATCAAACACTCTGTATGTAGGGAGGAACTCTGTGTATATGACCATACAGTTGCCTTGACAATAGAAAGCTATGTCTAGGCCTGTGTGTCGTATAATAGCCACATTTTAATGCATATTATGTGCGTTATTAAGTGATAATGTTGGATAATATTTTTCCAATTTTCTGCGTCTAACAGTATCTCTTTTTTATGGGACATTACTTCCTTAAGAACGAACTCATTTTCTTTTTTCTGCTAAAATCATTATTAATAGTCAGACCTTGCACATTATTTTCCAAGCAATGAATTTAATCGACAGTTTAATCAGAAAAAGTCAAATATTCATATTATCATAAGCAGAGTAATCCTATGTTTTGCAATAAATGGCAGTGGGTATTGCCAGTAAAGAGAAAGTACGATTTGAAATTGAATGCATTCTACAAAATAGTGAATTTCAATAATACGTTTCTTCAAAATGAATTTGTAAAGTAAATACATGTAAATACTCTTGAACCCAAAGATATGATGTACCTTAATATGCACTTACTTCAAACTAGAAAAACCGTTTAATAACTAACTCTCTTTATACTATTTACTTTAAATAAAACACAACTAACGAAAATTGTATTATATTCTGCGATCTTTAAATGCAACTATATAATTTTATGGTCTTGAAATGAAAAGTTTCGTACGAATCCAATTATACTATGTCGATTTTCAATTATTCTCTAACAGTTAGGAACAACGCCACAGCTGGTAACGAGTTTTCGATGATGGATTTTTAGTGAAATGGACAGTTTGATGTTTCCACGATTACAGAGCTTAATTGGAAAACATAAATTATCCAACCAAGTTACTGTAGACATTTAGTTGCACGTTTAAATACCAACTGAACACTTAAAAGACGAAATTACATGCGCGCAATGTAAATGAACTTTCAAAACATTCCTACTGTGAAAATAATATTGATTTAATAAATCAAGTTAGGTTTGGTTAAATTATTATTTGGCTTGAGGAGTCAAAGGGCAAGTGGTGCCACCACACAACATATAACGTCACCGTTTCGAATTAAAAATATACGATAACTATAGGTACTAATTGGTGATATTATCCACTGTATCAAACATGTACACAATTTTCTGCCAAGTCTTTATTGTGTTAACTTATGTTCAGTTATATGACGTTGTTACGTAAGGGTGAAAATGGTTCAAAGTTGTAATTTTATCCCTGCCTCTCTTTATAACTGTTGTACCATTCAAGTTTGAAACGATCTTAAATTGCCCCACTCTCCATGTCGTTTGAAGCGTTTACTCGCATGCTCCCCAAGTAGCTGTAAAACGTTCCGAGCTCATTACCTGCCGCCGGACATCCCCTAAATTATTAACGAGCTCCAGAAGTCGAGCAGAAGTTGGGACCCCGTTGAGTGGTTGATACAGAATTTACACCTGAGCTCACTAATACAATACGACAATGAGATACTTAATGTTAGTTAGCTACTATCCTCTTCCTTATCCTGGTAGGATAATTGTGACATAGCCGGGTCGTTTGTAATATAGTCCAGAATTTCATGGACAACCCAAAGGTCATACTGTTTGATCATCTTTGTCAAAATGGCAGTTTTACACATTGTTAAAGTGATTATAAGGAACTTAAATTTCACAGACATTAAGAAGTGGCGTTACTAGGGTACAAAAAGTCCAAGACCACTGGAATAGTATATAGGGTAAGAGTGCATTGAAATTTTGATTCTAGTGTTAGAGAAACAGAGAATAGAGAACTTCTGGTTAAGTATTTGATATTATATGTATGTTGTGAGTACAGACTCGGTCTCCCACTATAAAAACCGTTAGGAGCCGGGGCTAGTTGCTATAAGTATTGAATAAAAATCATTTTCCAGTTGACAAATATCGTAACCGTATTTTTCGCAGTATCCTTATTCGAATCGAAGTATGCTCCAGCCTTATTTGGACTCGTATGCGTGGGCGGCAAACGGAATCAGAAGCAGTAACGGACGCGCCAGGGCCGTAACTTAGACGTGTTCGTGTATAAGTTTCTAAAAGCCTTCTTAGATGCAAAATACTACTGTGTGCGGCAGCATGCTGCTGATGCTGCTGGTGGTGGAACCAAACGAAGAACAATATAGATAGATATATTTGCACGAACGGTGTCACGTATCTATTTATTATATTATTATCCGTACCTTATCCGATATCGCCAAAGAGATACGCAGATACATATAACGGACCTGGTTGACTGCGGTACTACTACAATACGACTATGACATATTACACGGTAATGAGATCTTTATTAGGCTGTGGACCATTCTCATGTGTACATATAAATCTGTACTACTTATAACGTGTCAGAGTTAAATAAAGGGCCGTAAAATCGTTAAATCCCCTTTATAAATCACCCGCACCGACGAGTAGCAAAACTAGATTATCTAAAGAGAACATTTATTATGAATGTATAATTTGTGTCATATTATGTCTATTTAAGGACTTCAATCATTTTATACCACGTTTTCCATTTCATTTCGAACGGATGTTGGAGCTTTAAACTAAATCAAAAATCGACTGTAACAATGTCAATGATATGATACGAACCAAATATGGGCAAATCTCTCATCACAAGGGTTTTACAATGCGCTTACTTCAATTGTTTTGGTCGTTAAATTCTCAACTTTGAATTACTAAAAGTTCAAAGCCCTAAAAATAACACATTATAAGAGTCTGGGTGATTTTAAAAAGGCATCAAATCAACAAAAAGCTTGAAGCACTTATAAAAACGACTTTGAGCAAATTACAAGAGTTTGGATATCTTGACACACATTGAAAGGCTTGAAGCACTTGTTTAAGGAGGTTCGAGCACACTACAAGAGCTGGAATTACTTCAAATAGGTACATCGAAAAGATCAACGTATACCTTTAAAAAGAACTTTGAGTACAGTATATGCGCTTGAATTACATCAAATACAGTAAAAGGGCTTCTGGTACATTAAAAGGGCTAGAAACATTGTAAAAGAACTTCAAGCGAACTATAACAGCTTATAAATCTCCAAAAGGGCTTTAAATATATCAAAATACTTGAAGCATTCGTTTGAAGGAATTTTAACACACAAAGGAGCTTGAATGTCTTCAAAAAGCTTCAAATACATCAAAAGGCTTGAAGCACTCATCTAAAGGACTTTAAGGATACTACTAGACTTTAAATGACTTCATTAAAATGTGGGAAAGGCTTGTGAAAGTAATTTTCAGAAAACTATCTAGGCTTGAGCTACATCTAAAGTGCTTCAAACACATCAAGAAGTTGTGAGAAGAACTTTTAGTAAACCATACAGGCTTGAGATACATCATAAGGACCTCAAGTACAGCAAAATGACTTTAAATAGGTACCTAAAAAGTACTGCAGACACATCAAAAAGGGAGAACCCTTGTGAAAAGGACTTCGAGTAAACTATACGAACTTAAGTTATAGAAAAGAGACTTCAAATACATCAAAAAGCGTAAACCTGTCTATGTTGCTCTTGCAGAAGCTTGTCTCATTTTAAGAAGATCCTTGCGAATCCAAAATCTAAGCCAGACGAACCTGATATCCAACTGTGGACTAATAATTACATATATGGAGTTGTAATTATAATCCTTTCAAATGATATTCTCACGATAAAACCCCCTCATTACTTAGATAATTACATGTATGAACAGAAATAATGGAAATGTATGGTGCTCAACTTATATTTATTCGATTTCTTAATTTGCGTTTGATTCGCTTCATTAAGAGTTGCTTTGACTATCTCGAATTTTTTTATTCCTCGGCGTACCTATGTACAGTTTATGATGGCATTCATGGAACGGTTTATCTTAACATTTGTATTTCTAGTTCTATTTGTACATATATTTAATGTAAGACGCCGCTTAGTGTGCTGTTAATTTCCAAAGGCAAAGGTAATGTTCCCATTTCGACTAAATTACGAATTTCCTTTGCGTGTCTATCTTCATGGCCTGTGCAAAAGTTCATAAATTAGTCCAAGCGAGAATCGTCGGCAATTATAGTTACCTAATGTGTACTAATTAGCACTTGTGCCTACAGATATAAATATATATTTTTTTATTTGGTCGTTTATTTCGCCCGTTCCCTGGTCGCCCGGATTTACCGACTGTTCTTTTATCAACTGTAACGTCGGCTTTTATATGAAGGGAAATTTCGCACGCAACCGCCGCACCGCTCTCATTGATTTACTCACTTGAGAGCATCCGCGGCTGATAAATATTTATATACGCGGCTGCCAATGTACTCACCACAACCAGTCCATAAGACTTGCAAATTACGCATGTGTATGTAGAATGTGAGAATTATCACGACAACGTTAACTTTATCGTTCTGCTTCTTACAATATTTATTAAGTTATTATTAGTGTAAACATGGAACAGTACCGACAAACAATATCATACCATCTTTGAAATATACGCATCACTAATTGTATGTTTGTAACGAAATAGTTATATTCTTTAGAAACCCAAAAAAAGTTTTTCCAAGTGATCTGAATAAAGGTATCTGAAATTGTTCCAGTCCATACAATAATTTTAAGACTTTCAGTTAATCTTATAATTCTCCCAAAGGATCAGGATCGAAACCATTACACAGAATTATTTCTATATTTCTTTTTTTTTATTTCACCTGAAATTCCAGCCAATGTTCCCTTAATGATTTAGGGTACATATATTTCTATAAATTTCTAGATAAAAAGTACTTTAATGAAAATTGATTTTTGTAGATATATCTTAAATTTTGATTTTTAGAAGAATCCAGAGAGTATTCTTTTGAATATTGAGGGGTTGATAGTTTAGTAAATCTAGATTAATAGTTTTTCAAAGAAAAATGTTTGTCGTACCTCTTATATTTTTAGTTTTTCTTAAGTTCCAGCCTATAAAAATTTAGCGGTTCATATCCTGGTATGTCTGGATGAAAAGTTCTTACAACAAAACTCTTTTCTGTATCTCATATATTTTTTATTTCTCATTAAATTCCAACTATGTTCCCTTGAAGATTTAGAGGTTCATATATTTCTATAAATCTCTAGATGAAAAGTACTTCAAAGAAAATTGTTTTTCGTACACCTTAAATAAATCAGTGACGGATTACTCAGTAAGCTGAATAGGCTAGAGCCTAGGGCGGCAGATTTTAGGGGGCGGCAAACTTTGCTCAAAAATTTTTTTTGTCGTTACAGGAATAGAAAAAAATTATTATCTTAAAAACGAGGCTCAAAAGCCAACAAAAATTACAAATTTTAGTGCTATACAGTATACTGAATACACTAACGTCTGTATAAGAAATTACAAAACGCTTATTTATAAATTATTGTGATTTTGCAATCAAAAAGTTGCAATTTCATTGAAAAAAATTGAATGTGAATTAGGGTATAGAATTGCAGGTGTCAGTAGGGGCGGCAAATTTTGAATAGCCTACGGGCGGTAAATGTGTAAATCCGCCACTGTCTTAAATTTTGTTTTTTATGAGAATCCAGAGAGTATTCTTTTGAATATTTAGGAGTTTATAGTTTCGTATATCTAGTTTAATAGTTTTTCAAAGAAAAATGTTTTTCGTACCTCTTGTATTTTTGGTTTTTCTGAAATTCCAGCCAATGATTCCTTAAAGATTTAGGGGTTCATATTCTATATCTCTAGACGAAAAGTACTTCAAAGAAAATTGTTCTCTGTATATTGTAATATTTGATTTTTCTAAAATTTCAAGAAATATTCATGTAATATCTCAGAAGTTCATATAATACTTTCCTGTTTGTCGTATTTGAAAATTCAGTCAAAAAAATGGGAAATAACTTTTAGCTTAATAACTGTGTGTAAATGAAGGCATTCTAAAATTAAATAACCACCTATAGACAATATACTTTGTTATTAAAATAAATCACTGGTTCATTAAAAGGATCAATATCGTTCGCATCCGTTTTCTTCTTCTCTTTTTCTGCTATTCCAATTATATTTGATGTATTAATTCGTCGCTAAATTGATTGATAATTACATGAAACAAAAACGGCCTCCAATTACAAATCAATTATTTCGAGAGCGAATAATAGCTTGCTCGTGTATGAACGGTTATTCGCAATAAATTACGAATTCACGAAGAGAAGCGATAAATCAGGTGGCGTTTTGCTTCCATACGCCCGCGGCATCTTCCTCTGAAATCCGCGACGCGATACCGCAACACGCCAATGCCTTATTGTTTGCATACACGTAAATCTTAATTACAAACTCATCTTGACTACCATCTGCATCTGTTGCTAATTAGAAGGAACCATAATCTATTACATCGAACTATTTCTTAAGGTAAACTTTTCGTCCTATTAACAATACATACCTTTACATATGTACCTACACTTTCCAACTTTATTGTGTGAAATATTCTTGGCAGTTAAGAAGTTTAAGATCCATAATTTATGTCGAAAAGGGTTAAGATTTGTATAAAATTCTGAAAGAATGTAGATAGCGCTAGCTAAATCCTGAAAGAGATCCCGTTATATTCGAAACCCCCAGGTTCTCGTCACAAATGTGTTATGAGTATGCTTCTTTTCAATTTTTATTTATTTAATATCTCCAAAAATCTATGAGGAAAAACACCTCAACCTTTATTATCTAGTATTTATATGATATCAACTTTTAAGATTAATTTAATTAACATTTTGGTCTTTTGCCACGACCACAAGCTTTCACAGCGTACCTATTCAAATGGTACAAAACAAGACCAAAATTCTAGTAAGTTCAAAACAATTTAGAATTTTGATATACTACGATTGGAAATGATATGGTTGCATCAGGAACTCGATAATCTCGTCTCTCATGCACTATTGATTTAGTAAAGCCTTAAGGGCTGTCCTTAGCGTATGAAGAATGTTGTGCCATAGAATGGTTTCTCAGGTAATAATTTAAGCCTATTGTTAGAAACAAAATTGATTAAGGCAGGAAAACTGATAGCGGGAATATACATTAACTGAAGCCGTTATCTTCTAATATTGTCACTATATTTAAACGACAGGGTAATAAATGATTATTGAACCCCTTCAAGGTATTTAGACGACATCGGTGTCACAGCAATCTTATTATATGTTGGAAGGTTAATACTATCTTACCCTAGTTTCTGGGTCAAGCTTGAACATGTATTACATGGAGCCATAATCCTTGTTTTTTATAATATACATTTAATGTATAGTCATTAGCAAAATTGGTATATCGAATATTCCCATTGTTCTTATTTAATATTTCGTTGTTGACCCAAAATCTAATCTATCATTGGACCACGCCGCTCGGTTTAATTTGTTTTGAATATGTTGGATAATCAAGCAAAATACGTCACTGTTTTTTTTAATATCTTAGCAAGAAGGCAAAAGGTATTTTTTTTTGGGAATGTAGAAGATAGTATTCAAAAATTCTTTAAGTGTGTAACTTTGATGAAGGTGATCATCAAAGTTATTGTTTATTTTTTCACACCTCGCTGTACTTGAGCTTGTAAATAACTCCCTTGGCTTCAGACTTATTAGAATAAGCTGTTATACTTGCCGTACAAGTAATCATGTTTACAAGGAAGTGCAACAAGCTAAAACAATTGAATATTTGCATGAAGCACTTGATGATAAAATGGGCAGTAATGGGTAAAATGCATGAACCAAAATTTGCTAAACCTTTATTTATTTTGGATAATACACTTCTGCATGTACCTAATTGTTTAATTTATTTTTTTTTAAATTTAATGTTAATCTCTTGATAAAAATTGAAATTAATCACATTAATATTATAAAAGCGAAAGTTTGTGGTGTGTGAGTGTGTATGTTTGTTACTTCTTCACGACTAAACGGCTTGAGCGATTTTAATAAAATTTGGTATGGAGTTAGCTGACACCCTGGATTAACACATAGGCTACGTTTTACTGCGGGAAAATATCTTATTCCCATGAGAAAATCGATGAAAATGAATTAGCGGAATATTATAAATGCGAAAGTAACTCTGTATGTATGCTACACAATCTCGCCTAAAATTTACTAAACCGATTTAAATGAAATTTGTTACAGAGATAGTCTAGAGCCTGAGAAAACACAAAGGCTACTTTTTTATGCGAAAAAAGGGTTGTAAGGGGTTGAAATAGGAAAGTTTGTGCGCAAAATTCCGTAATTTTTAAAGATAAAAGCTTGAAACTTATTTTTTAGGCTTTTGATTAAATATAAATTCGACATTTGATGTTTGTAAAAATTTTACCCTAAAGGGGGCAAAAATAAGGAATGAAAGTTTTTGTGTAATGACGTCGGCAAAAAGGCTTACGGCCCAGAAAATAAAAATATAAAAGAAAAAAATTTTAAATGCTGCCGAAAGTTACTATTTCACGCGGACGAAGTCGCGGGCATAGCTAGTCTGTAATATATGTACCTATGAATATTTAGAATTGTTACTTACATAAAATTTCGTGAAGAGAAAAATAGACCAATTCGTGGTAATTTTTAATCCGTCACCTGCATATAAGTGCAAAAGGTTTTTGCTATGCGCAGCAGATGATCAAGTAATTTAGCGCAGTGCCTGATGGTCAATTACCCCTGGAGAGAATTTAATCTTGGCCGACTTGTTCGAACATGCATGTTGGTTCTTTTAGGAGGAATTGCTTGCAACGATTTATTGGACCGGAATATTAATGGTCTTGTGGATGCAACTACATTCCGATTTTTCTCTAATAACTGTTTTGTAGCCATTAAAAGCCTTGATTGCTGATGGGTGTATTTTAAATTACATCGGATCTCTGGGTACCTACACTAGTAGTAGATGTCAAAAAAAAAAAAAACGAAAAGCATAAAGCAAACGATGTTAATAGGTTGTGGTTCCCATAATGGAAACACGTATTAGATGTTTTATACGTAAACTAGAAGCTTTTCGTCTTGCTATATCGAAAGGATTCAAATGACTCCTTAAAAACAATTGAAATTTGAGGTTTAATTGAAATCGTGAACCTCTGCTATTACCATTCATTAAGAAATATCGTGAGAAAGTATGAAAAATACCAATAGTGTCTATTAGAAATATATGGAATCATTCGTACTAATGAGATGAGATCCATGAGGTTGGCTTACTTTGAATGCTTTGTGAGTATCGATTGAGGCGGCTTATTTGTTCTTAAAGCTGAAGAGTAGTATATTGTCACAAATACTTGCCAATTATGTTGGTGTGAGCCTAATTAACGAACATCTTTCCTGAATATATACTTAATGAATATTCCCGGCTTTCCTGAAACATCTAGAAAACTCCAGCAAAGATCAATGGGAAAACAATTGGATTACGAGAAGGCTGTAGAATTCCCTAGAAAGAAGCTGAAAAGACTATATAAAGGCGAGACGCTGGCACCGAGTTAGTTGACAGTGGACAGCTGATGAGAAGCAATCGATAGGCGAACCATAGGCGATAGAATTCATAGAGCGCGATAGGTAGTGTCTACATTATAGCGAGTGTTTACGATAACGGCGATTGAGAAGAGACTTTTAGTGAAATAAATTGCGTGGACTTGTTTACCATATATCTGTAGTGTAGTTAAATTAATTTTAGTTGTTAAATAAATTCGTTGTTCTGTTCTGTTAAGTTGTGTTTTCCGTGACTGAACACGTCACAATATCATACGTCGGTGACACGAAAGGCATACAAGAACATTTGCTAAGAGATTATTTATTCGAATATCAGATGTTGTGTTCATGTGCAAAGGTTTTGAAATTTTGCTCAGTTTTAGATAATAGTTTTAGCACTCATTTGCCTGATGGTATTCTTGCACAAATTGTGCCTACGATAGTAAAGGAGTCCTACGTTATTTGTTTATGACATTGATGTTACTTCAGTTCGGTTGTTGTTGTGTGTGTGCGTGTGTGTATGTGCGAGTTTGAAGTTGGAAAAGTCAGAAGTGCACGTCCCTTTCAACGCCGCCAAGAGTGCACTTGATACATTTTCTTCTTCAAATGTCCATTTAAATCTCGAGACACTGCCATCAACGTCGACGGCGATGTTGTAACTTGAAAGAAATCCTGAAACGAGATAATGTCGTGGTCCTTTTTTCTACTTTTTAAAGAGGAAGGAATGGGACCGGTAATTCCTGTCCAATCAACAGTCAAATTTAACTGGTACTAACGGTTTATAAAGCGCACAGGAATTTATGCAAATGCGCTTGTTGTTTCTGCGATTTTATACAGGGTGTTGTTCATGTTCACATATTAAACAGACTAATTGTAAGATGCATCGTTGAGAAATAACACCAAGACTACTTACTTACATTACAATTATTAACTTGGCATTTAGTCTGCTCATCACTATGCAGAATTTTTATTTAATGTAGATTATGTTTATGTTAATAATTGCAGTTCATATTTCTATTTGATCGTTAAACAGAAACCCTTAAGTATTTCGTTTATTCCTAATTACTTCCAAAAGTCTCTAGTTAGTTCTTTTTGTGGTTGAATTCTTCTCAACCCTACAAATGAATTGTGGCCTAAGATTGGCGATCGCCTACGACGTCTGTTTAAGAAACTGTTTCTAAATATAAATCCCTCCGTGAGACGATTTAACTAGTTTTTTAACATTTTCTCAATCACCCAGCTGTAAGTTCTTAAAGTGAAATGCAAATTGAACCTACGTCATTGGCATTCGAAACGCGACTGCTACATTTCCCTATTGCATTACACGTACCCACTACTACGAATAGTCAGATAGGAGAAAAATAGGTTCTTCACTTAAGATGCACCTTTCAACACAGATACTTAGAGTACATAAGTGTATGTGTGTATGTACATGGGTATGTTTTTGCAAAGAAACCTTGTTGCATACATTTAGGTAAACACTTTGAAGTAGGATTGCGAGCTGCTTATAAATTCCGATGAGATTTCGTTGTACTCAAAACGCTCGTTAGCTACGTAGTACCTGGGTAGGTAGGTACATATGTAAGCGAAGTACATTGATGTGAAAGTTTGAACTTAAAGCTAACAGAACGGGTCCTTTAATGCTGTATATTTTAATACGTAACACTAATTACTGACATGCACGTTTAATTGAGCAAATATTGTTTCAGTAAATAATTATAATTATTATCCAAATAGTGATACATGGATGATGAAACTGCTGACCACATTTGGAAGTTGTCGATAGTGCATACCATTTATACGCCATACCAAACATTATGCCAAAAAAAGTTCATTTCGCTTTAAATAAAGTCAGAAGATTTTGCCAAAATTAAAGTAATGAAGTAGCTAGTCTTCTTTTATTTACCACACAGGAATCTCTGAGAATATCTTCTTTTATATTTTAATCCTCAATTTATTTGAAAAGGTACCCTTTGTCATTGTCCTGTCTTCTGACATAATTTTAAGTTACCCTAATGTAGTATTAAAGAATATTTATTCATCAGCTTGTAAATTTTTGTAGTTCCATATCTGCTTAATTAAAATAGCCCACAAGAAAGTTTGATTCTTTCGTTCTGCTTTTTTATTTCTTCCTTGTACATTGCAGGTTAAATTGCCCGGTTACCTACCTACGTTCCTAGCGAGTAAAACTCTTATTACATTTTCGTGTCTCAATTGTTTCACTCTAAATGAAAAATCCGGACGGTTGCAGCAAAACAGATTGGCATTTGCTAGGGGCTCATCTAAATTGTTTGCAAATATTATCCTAGGAATTCCAACTTATTACACAAACGTTTAAACATTGAACGAAACTATGCCGCGCGCGTAAGATTGCGCTCATGGATACAGAAAAATTCTGAACCGTACCTGGTCTGTCTTACGTCTTGTAACGGTTGTGCTGCTTTGGATTATTTAGTTTTGCATATTGCTTTTGGATGATCAGGAAGCAGAGGATAAATTAAATCACTGGCGGCTGGTGCAAAAGGTCAAAATAATAATCTACAGGTTATACAGATTTTCTTATAATAAACTCAACGACTAACAGAAGTAAAAAAGATATGCCAAAAGGAGACAAGAGAAAAACAACCCGAAAACAGTAGAAAACAAAAAAAAAACACTTCTTTTGTAACTCTGACTCCAACCAAATTAAGAATCCTTGAAGTACTCAACAATAGATAGGTTACCTTGTCAATAAATTATAAATTGGAGGCAAATAATAACGAGGACCTTCACCGAATGTATTTGAGTTGATATAAAATGTTGAGTACCCATACGTGAAGGTAATCCTCATCCTGAAAGAGGCTAAACTTTGCATGGATAATAAATTAAGAAAGCTGAAGAAGAAATAGGAATTTCAAGAATTGATTATACTCAAGGAATCTAACAAAAAAGGCCCACAGGCCGGTTATGATTCCAACTCCATTCGACTTAGAAATCCTTCATGAAGTCACCAGTAGATCTTTACTAGCTCAAAACATTGCGACAGAAAGCTGAAGACCATTACGTAATATATCAATAAATTGTAAATTTTAGTCATGGATGATGAGAATCTCGACCAAATACCTTTGGAGTAATATAAAAAGTTAAATGTCTAGAATTGGAAGCAATTCTTTATTCTGAATGAGGTTTAATTTTACATGGGTTATTGTAAGAATAATTAATAAGTTAACACATCAATAAATTGTAGGTTTTTGGTAAAGAATGATGAGTACCTCCAATGAATGTATTTCGATTGAAATAGTAAGTTGAGTATCCAAAAGTGGAAGTAGTTCATTAATCTGGAGAGATTTAACTTTTCATGGATAATTTTGGTGGTAGATGAGGACCACTGAAGAACACGACTACAATTCACAAGTTCATAAATTGAGTGAAAGAAGGATTAAAACCTCCATCAATAGTATTGTTTTTGGATTTATACAAAACGTTTTGTAGCCAAAAGTGGAAACAAGGACTGAAGAAGAAAAAGATCAGAATACGCAAGTAAAAAATTCATAAATTGTCAATAAAGAATTATGAATTACTTTACTTATTTATACTCCATTAAGATTCTCCTGATCAGCACACATTTCTTATGAAGCCAAGGAGTTAACTGACTATGCAGAATTCAAGATGTATCAAAATAAGTAAGTCTTTTATAATTTTTCATCCTTTCTTTTTCTGATAGGTATTTTATTGTGCTTTTCATTTAATATTCATAATTGTAATTTTAGTTATTGGTCTTTTATATTAAATATTCTTGCATTCAAATTCTGCGCCAGTATTTTTACACTATCAGCAGTAGTTGATGTAATATTCCAATTATTATCTTGAACTTACGATTTAATTAGGTTAAATTTATCAGATGTTATTCTCGATCGAATATTTGAATTTCTAGATTAGACGTCAGTATCCATCATCATCTTTTGTTTATACAGTATAATAATGAGGTAAAAATTTGATAGACGCGTCGGCCCCAGCCCCGGGCGAGCACAGACGAAGCCCCGCCGTCGGTTGCGCCGTCATCATAAGCGTCCGCTACAGATCATAAATATTCAAAAACCGTACAGGCCATTAGAGGTTACGAAAAACAAATCAGAGCGAAACGAGAAAGAACAAACATCTCGAGCTCTGGAAGGATGGAATGCAAATAGCCGGTACAGACAACAACACCACCTGTTGCACACGTAAACAATTGGCATACGATGCGGTCAAATAAAGATTCGTCTAGTCATTAACTTTGAAAAGTAACGGACTGTTGTTTTGACGGACGGAAAAGTTACATATCAAAGTACAAGTGTCTACATTACATTGTACATATAAGTATATTATTTATATGTGGTGCAGTTATGCAAAAGCGGACTGGTTTCTTTTTGATTAACGACGAGATGACTTAGAATGATAAGGGGTTGTACGATAGTAATTATGTCTTATGTGTTTTTCCTAACGGCAGGAAATGACGTGTCGGTAGTTTCTAACACCTTACTGGGTCACCAGATGAATATTAATGAAACTGTTATCTGATATTTATCTTCTTTGAGGATGTAATATGCGAGAAATCGGAGCTTAATAAACAAGGATTACACCTCATGTATAAGAAAATCGAAAGAGTACTGTGGAATATTAACTGAATGAAACAAACACCCTAAAATCTATGATACAACTACACAGTTGTACCTGTACCTGTATCCACAAAACATTTAGAAAACTAACACCCAAGGTGTCATCCTTAGTTTGAGACTGACTCATGTTTTAGTTTTCTACACGTTTTATGGATTTTGGGTGTTTGTTTGTTTAATTCAACGCCTTATGTATCTACCATATTATATAAAAAGCCTTACGCCCCGTAAGTTCTGATTTCTTGCATCTAACCCCAATTGGTTTTGACCATTAACAAAAAAAGTGAAATGTATTTATTTTTTTCTGAACGGTATGGAATTGTATTTGTAGTAAATTAATCATCAGCTAACTGGTCATTATACATTCCATTTTATGAAAAGTTTTATTATACTGGCTTTAAAATGTGTGTATAAATGTCTTGCAATTTTCTTTATAAATATCTTACAGTATTTGTTTTTCATCTTATGAAAGGTTTTCTTATTGTGGCCTTTAAATTTTTCGAATTTTCTTATAAATATTCTGCCATTTTCTCGTGTTTTGTTTTACTTTGGCCCTTCTCGTTTTATTTGATTTCGGTCCGGTCCTGTGTTCGCGGATTCGAAGAAACGTTCTACACAATATCGACGGTTCAAGTGGCCGAAACGGCCGTACAAGTGGTGCCACTTGTCACAAAGTAAAAGTCAAACACAGGAATCCTGACAGTGACAAGTTGAAAAGAGAAAATCCATTATTAGGAACCGATGCCGTTATACCTACCAGTATATGTATAGTTTCTACATTACTTTCCGACGGGAATTTTTATTATCATTTTGTTTTTATTTGGTGCATTTTTTTCTTTCCTTTTTTGTTTTGCTGGTCCAAAAGTTGTCAATATGTCAATGATGACCTTTTCAAAAAAAGAATTATTTGGTAAATAGTTATTATAAATAAAAAATATTTAATTTAGATTTACATCATTAGGTGAGATTAAAATAAATGAATCTGGGCTTTATAACGAAAATAAAGTGTGAACTTCTGTTAAAGTACTTTAATGTCCTACTCTTTTTTTTAATCAAAATTAAGACGTTTTTCATCAAACAATTCCAGGTTCTACTTACCCCAGAGGTAACGTAATAATAACAACTGCTGTTCTTTACAAACGTTCGATGTTCTCCCACCTGGGGAGTAATTTAGGTCATCATATCTTTATTTTTGTCTTTTAAATTTCTTTGTTTAGAATGTTACATTTTTTTAAGTATTGGCCGGTCGATTGAAGAAAAGCTCCATTCGTTTTTCTTCCTGAGTTGTTTTTGTAACCAGGTAAATTGTTTTTCAATTTTCGTTCCTTTTTCACTAGAGTTCTAATAAATTGCTTAATTAAATTCTGACCGTTGCATATGAATATCGAAGCTGAAGAAGATCTTAATCATCGGCTATGAATTGTTTGGTGTTTTCTCGTACGTACTTACATACATAGGTATGATTGTAAAAGCTAATAAGTACAAAACTCCCAAACTTCGATGTGTACCTAATGTAATATACATACGTACATGTACGTGTGTGTACGTTTCCTGAGTTTTCGTTTGATATAACGAATGCAACTGTTTGAAGGAAGTAGCTTATTCGAAGGTAAACAAAAAGTGGGGTGTTGTCGATGGGGGCTAGATTGGGGAGCACGGTACAAAATTCCGAAACGACGACGCCTGCAGCAAGTCCCAATATTGTTTATATTTCTCATTTGCTGGCTTATGTTTGCCTGCTCGTTAAATGTTTGACCGTTCGGGTAGAAAATACGTTTCAAGCATGGCATGTTTCGAAAAATTTAATTTCCTCCCAACGGACTCGTACAAACTGCTGCTGATGATGCTATCCCTTCACCTATTCCCTATTTTTATATTCAATCAAGTTCCCATAGGAGCTTCTGCAATATAAAGGAAATTGGGATTAATGATATCTTAAGTAGTCTAAGAAATTGTGGGGACTTTCTAATGAGGGGAACAGAGCAGTAGCACCCCCTTTAATTTATAACAATACCTACAGCTTTTTTAAATTATCGTAGAAGTATTTAAAAAAAAACTTTTTACTTCGTTCCTGAAAGTTAATACCGAAACCATTAAAATTTTATGAAGATCAGTTTTTAAAGGATATTATAATTGTAAATGAAATATCGAAAGGTAATATCAATTAAACGATAAGTTAGTTACCGAGCTTAATAAAATCCTTTAATTAGACAGCTTTCCCTAAAATTTGATTGTCCTGAGATATTAGTTTTCGCCTGGGAAATTGCTAGACCTTAATTAATTAAAAAACTTCTGGCGAGAAAATTTTTTGCTCTAATTAAGGAAATTTTCGGAACAACAAGGCCTTCTTCTAACTTTCCTTATTTTTTTAATTAACACCTCGAACTGTCAGCGAAACTCGATAAAAGAATCCGAAATTTAGAATTTAGCCAGGAATGCGGCAACCCTTTTATCCGAAAATAATAACGAATTGTTGCAAAACACTGGGGTACTTTTTAATCTGTGCAAATTTAATTTCAAAATTAGTTTTTAAAAGGAAATATTCCAAAAATCTTTTAAAAAATATCTCCTTCAAAAGCGATTACGTTTCAAATAAGTTGATGTTCTGGCGTTTAAGGATATTTGTAGACAGAGGAATTTATTATCACCTCTAATATTCGTTGTATAAGAAACATAATTCGAAAACTTTACAACTACACAGGCCTATTCATAAGTGTATGTACCCAATGTTTTTAGAATTAGATACGTCATATAAGCGCATGCTCTTGTGCTACACGAACGCATGCGCAGACGTACTTTCTTTTATTGCACTTGGCGTTATGTTTTTAGTACAAGTGATGGTGAAGCCTAAAGCGAGTATCAATTAGCAATCACAGGATTAATTTGATCCACTAACTGTCTTACAAGCCTGGCAATCTTTTAATGTCGCTAATTACCGAATTGTTCTTTTTTTCGAAATATTTATTTAAATTTTTACTTACTTTCTTATTGTATATTTGAATTGAATAAAAACTCCATTGTTGCGTAACTATTTGGAATTTTCAACAGTACGTATGTAAGTACGTATTGAACGCAGAAATAAATAAATACATGTGCTCGTACGTAAAAAAATATGAAGTTACTATTTATTTGTTCGTGTGTAATAAACATTTTTTTATGTTAAATTATGTGCACCAATTAAGTTCCACAGAAGCAAAGCGTACTATAAATTTTTATTAGACCGCGTTTCATCGTCTCTAAGAATTTTTCGCGCACCGGCGCAAAATTATCTCATTACAAAAGCCGTCGACAGTAATTATCGAAAAAGTTTGACTAGGAACTTTTAACATTGGTTGTAAATAATTAACCAAAGGCAGTGGACGAAGACTGTGAAAAGTAATGAGCGGCATATTCTGGAGAGAGATTTAGCACCTTTTTGTTGCCGTTAGTATTTATTGCTCCAACTGGTTTTTGCACGCTCAGAAATTATCCTAATATTGGGCCTAATCTATACACGCGTTCTGCCAAAAATGACTAATTACTGTTTTACAGAATATTTGATGTTAGTTACCATTAAATTGACTGTCAAAAATTGATCTATTTTGATTACATCACCCAGCCAAAGTCGTAACTGTAAAATCATTCTCCTTTACACCAACTTTTTTTTTAATTCCTAGAAGAAACTGAAGTCCTCAAAGCAGATATTTTTATGTTTTTCAAAAATGTTGATAAAAGCTATCCATCAGCATATGGAAATCATTAAAATATTCTTCTAAACAGTTATCTGCTTTATTTAGACCAGTAATTCATTTTATCAACTCCTAGGACTGATCTCCCAAGAATAAGAGCTTGATGAAGGCAGATATTTTAATTTTGTCTAAAAAATATTGATATAAATGACCATCGAGCTTATGAAAATCATTTAAATATTATTTTTAAAGATTATCTGCTTTATATTTAGCCCAGTAATTTCTTTTATCAGCCCCCTGAGCTGTTCTGTCACGAACCGGAGCCTGATCATGGCAGATACTCTTATGTTGTCAAAAAAATATTAATAGAAGTAGCTTATTAAATCGTTAAAATATCCTGCTGAGACTTTATCTGTTTGAAGGAACGTTTCGATCTAAATACCACACATTCTCTTTCATCTTCAATAACTACAAGAGAGTGGTATGTTGGCCCTTTATATCAAACTCATTCTAAAGAAAACTTTCCGTTTCACCGGATAGAATTTCATTTCTTCTGTAAGTTTCTGCATTATGCGTTTTTTTTTCCAAGTCATCTTTACACAATTTACAAAACGTTGCGTGTAGATGCCGATAATAATAACTGATTATCAGTAGCTTACCGGTTGAGTAGCAGAAGCCGATAGCTTCTGCATCAAAGCCTTTGGGGAGTTTGTTGATTAACATTGAACAGGATGGATGTGTGTATGTGGTACATGGAAAGTCGGCCGATTGCCAATGCCCTCTCAACTAATGAAGCAGAAACTATGCGTACGAAACGGCCGTCGGGCACAAAGATGCACACACAAAGAGCCTTATCGGTATGCTGTGCACACTGTAGGACCCTGGCATGCCTACTTGCATGGAAATCGTCCTAATAGCTAGTAATAGTATGTAACAGTACGTAATAAAGAAGAGCTATACGTGGACTGGGTCAAAACTAGGGGCACATTTCGACTATTTTTAATTGCACCGGTCCAAGCAAAAGGGAGTCTATCTAATGCCTCTTGACAAAAAAATTAAAAACCATTGTAATTGACTATTTGTACTTGTGATCACAGGTATCGATTGATTTTACACAAATTGTACTAAAAGGTCTTGCGGTTAAGGAGAACGACCAATGTGTTTATACAATCATGTAGGACGTATTTTTTCGTGTTTCAGTGATTATATCAGTTCTCCTAAGTCCTTTGCATATTAATGGACACCAGGTTCGTTTGTTCCCCCGTTCCCGATGTCCCTTTTTTTTCTGGGCGGTGTCATTCGTTTCTGGAGAAACAACGACAAGTTGGTTAGTTCGTTAGTTAGTTAGTTATACGAAGGCGACGCGACGCGATGGACGTGACCACTTGTGACCATATGGTGACTTACCAACCCGGCTACGAATACTTCCTGATCGCCCATGATTTGCATACGTGCTATCTCAGTATAATACTATATGTATAAGACCTACGTAGACTCCCGATAAAGGAAATAGGAATTGGACATATTGATATAGGAGATATACTTACTTAAAATACAGAACCAATGTTATCGCGGTGTAAGTTACGCGACGTGGCCTTTTCCTAGAACACTTCCATAAAGAAGTTAATTGAATTAAAAGCTACAAGCATCCAATCCTACCAATTGTTTTCAGTACATATTTATTTCTTACAGAAAGAGAAATTTTCCATGAATTAATGTTTCAATTCAACAAAAACTTTAAAGATTTTGGAAATTGCAAGGTCTGTCGTACTATTCCTTTTACCAATCTTTCAAGTTTTGTTTAGGTTTGTCAGATTGAAGGATTCTTCCTCCCTTTGTTTTCTCCTATTATAAATCCTTGTAAATCCAGGTGTTTGGCGGGTACATTTAATAAAAACGTATTGGAGATTTCTCTGGAAGATTGGTTGGTGAAGCAAGCGGGAATAGAAGGAGAGAGGTAAATAATGGGTGCCGCCAGGATACACGTCGTTCGCTCCTTATAATACGTGAAGATCGCCCAAAAACGTGCATATATGACCATTTAAATTGGCGATCGGAATGTTGCTCATGTTTACTCCCGCGAAAAAGGAAACATTTTCTACAAACATTCTCTCCAACACGTAATTGGTGTTTATCGCATTCTTCAACGTATTCCATCTAGGGTTAAACTCGATCGGAGGAGCTACCGCGTGCTATATCGTGTCTTGAACGTACACGTGCTTATACAGGGAGGAAATTTTTTAATGAATACGATTTACAGCAAGTACACACTAAAGGTAAACATTTAAACTATCACGGGACGTTTCCAGAAAATGTAACATTGGTCTTGTTTATACGATTGTATCTATATCGAAGCTTGAAACTGTCACTGGCGTGCTGATGGGACTTAAATAGGAAAATTTTGATAAATTACTGACCAAAAAGGTTACTGATGCATTTGGTCATTGTAGGGAACCGTAAATAATGCTGTGGTAAAGATTTAATATTTTTATTCCTATCGAAAATGTCATGCAAAGAAGATCCATTGCTTCTAGTAAGTATAGGGTATCATGACCTATTAATTAGCGGGAGTAGTTGTTGTAGATCGGCGCAGTACTTCGGAAAGGTGACATTTTCGAAAAGGACTCTCGACTCAGCTCCGTTACGGATTAGAAAACCGATAATTAACGTACTTTCTAGTTCGCCTATTAGGGCGAAGAAGATTTCAATGGCGATTGTTGAAATTTACGGTCCGATGTGAAATGCACAATTAGAGATAACACATCCGCAGCGACGCGCGGCAACATCTGTCCCCGGTAATTTACTGGCCACGTTAACGAAACGCTTATTAGATATTTACGGCTCTTTCTACCTCTCCGAACAAAATCTACGAGTCGATGTTGCACTTTTTTAATCTGAACGTAGCGTGGGTACTACATCAACTCATACGGATCCACAAACGTAAATGTTCCATACCAAATAATCACTTTACATCATACACCATATTATAATTATGGAATAGATAACCGATATAATTTTTAGAATGTCCATATTCTAAAAATTGATCCTGACTAATATCCGCAGCCTAATTACCATTAATTCTTCATCCCCAGTCACAAAAGGTACCAAAATTTTGGTTTCAAGAAACAGGAATCTTTTGGAACATTTTTCACCGTTTCCATCTCTGTCTTTCACTACACACGTCCTACTTCCTCACCTCTTTTGCATAAATCCATAACAAAAATTACGTAGGTACCTACATTATTGGAGAAAAGTTCGGCTTTGTAAAATTTAATATCCATCGATGACTGGATGAGTTCGTCATTGGAACGGGAAGGATTCCCTGAAAAATTTCCGTCCGTTGCTCGTCTATCTCGGGAGTTCATCTCGGAGCGTCATGTTGCCCCGTTAGAACGATAATGGAATATTTATTGCTACACATTTCCGGTTCATATGTTCCGATGTTCGAGTGCCATTCTTCGTGAGAGCAGACGTGTCGTCGCTAAAGCTTCGGTCCTTTAAGTCTCGCAGGTCTCCATCATCCTCATGTGCGGTATCGAACTTCTTCCTTTCCGCACGATGTTTTCGCGCACGGCAAACCGAACAAAAAAAATTAACGATATAACTTCGTCCTGCACCCGTCCTCCCGCAACCCTCCCATTTTGTTTAATTTATCGCCTAATTATTCTTGAAATATAGTAGGAATCCCGCGCAGAAAAACCGATTTATGGGATTGAGACGAAAATGTAACCGCAAAAAGATTAATCGATCTCTCTGCATGGGACAAACGAATATATACATACACACAGTGTCGGCTCGTCGGAATTCTACACAAAAATTTATACAACATTACCTTTATTAAAAAATTAGAGTTAGAAAAAAATTAACCATGACTTTTGTTCTGGGACATTTAATAGTAAAGTAGAGGCCTAGAAAAGGACAAGTGTAGATTTAGACATTTAGGTGGCACCACAGATAAAATTTCGTGCTAGGATTTTGTAAGAGTATCCGCTATTGAGATGATTCATTTGAAACCTAACAAGAAATGTCTTTAACGCGTTAAGATTTTTTCGTATTCAAAATTAAAAGTGTTGATTTTTGATAGCTCAGAGAACCCATTGAAGTCATAACCTTTAAAATGAAAATCCGACAATAAATATCCTCAACACATTCTTCCTCTTCTTCCATTATATTCTAAGTTGGAACTACTGAGGGCTAGTGATGCCTCAGATGATCCGTTGAAGTCACAACCTTTAAAATCGCTAAGGCTTAAAGGTTCAAAGTTGCTTTCCATTATAGGTAATACATTAAGATTATTTTCCATTAAGTATATCCACAGTCAAACTTGAGATCTTTTAATGATTTACAGGAAATCATTTCAAGGCTTTGTGACTTCTTAACATTATATTCAAAGTTAAAACTGAAGGCTTTTGATGCCTCAGATGACTCATTGATGTTGCAACCTTATAAATCGATAAACGTTTGTTAAAAATGCAACAAGAAATCTCATTAACAGTTTAAAACTATTTTCAGTTATATCCAAAGTCAAAACTGATGCTTCTATGGCCCAATAAGGTCACAAACTTTAAAATTGATAAAGCTTTGCTAGAAATTCAACAACAAATCTTCTCAAAGCTTTAAGACTTTTTTCCATTATATCAAACGTTACAACCGAGGGCTTTTTATGCTGAAAATCGTATCTTACAGGTTTCTGATACCTTGAATGGCCCATTGATGCTATAACATTCAAAATCAACGAAGAAATTGTGTTTAAGGGTTGCAAATTATGTAGAAGTGACTAAGTTTCTTCAAAATATGGTGAGTGTTTGCATCGGTCTGTAATTGTTAATTACATCCCCAAGGACGAGGCTACCAATATGATGATATTTCTATGCCTCTCTCTCTCTCTCTCTTTCCTGGAAAAATTGAGAGGACACGTGCTCCTATGACCCTACATGCCAGCCGCCTCTGCTACACGAACATACTTACATGATTGTTAGATACGTTTCACGTATAATCTTACATATGTATAGAGGTTAGAAACGCACTTGTTCGAAACGAATCGTCTGGAACGGGTATTGTCATGTCTGTTGCAAAAGCCGAGACTTATTGCTAAACGATCAGATGGAACTATTCACTTCACTATATGTTGTATACATATGTATTACCTACGTCCCGTTCGAAACATACGAGCTGTTCAAAGAGCTGCCGGAGCATAATGCGTTTTAGTTATCTCGAGTAATCCAATCCATCAAAGGGCAACTTTTTGATCGTCTTCGTACCTTTGTCCGTCATAATAACAGATGAAACGGACACAATACATGACTCTTTCCGTCAAGCTGAAGTTCTTTCCGTATTTCATTCTGAAGATTTTGTTTTTTGCTCGCTAGTTTTTTTTTATAGGGGTGGCCTTTTTTAATGCCGTGACCCAGCGAGAAGTCTGATATTACTTACACATGTGACAGGCTCTTTTATAACACTGTCATTCGGCTTACGTTCACTTTTTTCTGTTTCCGGGAAGATGATGAACAAACACACTGATGGTATCCTGCCTATTGCTCGCATTGTTCGCTTATGAGGACCGATTTAGGCCACTTTCAAACGTTCATTATTCGTGGATTCAGAATTCCTATTCACTATTCACAGAACTGAAATTTAGAACATCCTTTGTTTTTTCAACATTAGCTGACTGCTACTTTCTAGTATCCCTGCTAACAAAGTGAAGAATTTCACTTCGTTCATAGTCTCCTTTTGTACCTACTGTTACCTTAATCCTGCGTAGTTGGAAACAACAGACAAAAATGACCTGACGCTTAGTCGTGTGCCCCAAATATTGAAATTCTGCCTTTTGGTCTTCATTGATTCTGTTATTGATATTGTAGGAGATAAATTTGATTGAAGTAGGAGAATATCAATGAGGTTGCCATATATTGTGGCATATCCGTTACCATTTACCTAAATGACAGTTCGTGCCTGTATCGTCGGTCAACCAACGTCTTCCTCATGTCTAACAATGGGTGTGTGCTACATATGTCCGTAATATACCATATCGCCCCAGTCAGTATTCCGAATTGAAATAAATTTCGATGCATGTGCTGAAGTAATAACAATAGCAACAGTTGCAGTTATAAAATAGATGGAAGGAACGTTATCCAAACGGCACAATTCAGGCGGAGAGACATTTCCAGAGACTGTAATATTGTCTTTTCATTAAATCTAAAGCGTTTTCGCCGCTACAGCTCTATCGATCGGTGTCTTGTAGTGAATAACGTACTACAACTTCGATTTATTGTTTTTACAGAATCGACTTCCTTAATAAAACGATTCTTTGTTCTTCGTAAACAGCCGCCCTGGATCTTGCCAAACCGTTAGTGACATAAAATCGACGTAGAGGTATTTGCATGTGCTCGCATTATCCTACCTATATGTGTCTTGCACACGATGACGGAATGGATGCTTTGATTGTTTCCATGCCAAATAAATTCTACCCCATAAACCGTTTATAGTGATCAGGTCGAGTGACCACTTATTAACAATTCTCAGTGGGGTCATCG
Source organism: Agrilus mali (assembly GCA_029378335.1). Lineage (NCBI taxonomy): Eukaryota > Metazoa > Arthropoda > Insecta > Coleoptera > Buprestidae > Agrilus > Agrilus mali. The sequence goes on along the minus strand of CM055663.1, from coordinate 6,175,295 downwards.
TCAATAATACCTTTGCATACATACATTCTTACAGTTATCAGTTATCCAATGACAAAGTACAGTTAAAACGTATTCACGAAACAGAATACAGTGAACTATGTTTGTTCGTGGAAATAACGGTTTCCACCCGTTGGTAATGCCTATTTTAATGACTAGAGAGAGAGAGTAGATACGATCCTTTTTGGGGTTCTTACTTAAAAAAAAAATGACAACACTTTTGTCTAACTGTAAAATATCATATAGGGCGCTTCAGGTTGGTTATGATCTTCTTTGCACTAAAAAAAGACGTTATGAATGATACAAAACCCTCAAAAAACACTGAACTGAACCAATTTTGCCTATATGTCAAATATTACAAATTCATCAAAATCCTTAGGGTAGATATTTTTAGTTGAGGCAGGAATTTCAAATTTGGACTGAAGGAAAACCTAATGGTAACAAAAAATCGTAAGTATCGTCCAAAGGGGCACACAATTCATAATGCTCTGACGTTTTTGTATTCCCTTATCATTCCTTTATAGTCTACATACTCTAACCAACATAAATCGAATTAATTTTCAAATAAAACTAATTCTAAAGTATCTCTCCATTCCATGCAGTAAATTCTAAGATTGCCCATTGTGATCGGTAATACATACACGTCTTCTGTTCGTTCTTCTTCTGTAATTATCGACTGGATATTTTTTACAAATTTCCGTCCATCACCTTAGGTGACAGTTTGAATTCCACTCCAACCAGCACTTGCTATTTTCTTGCCAGATACGTTTCATGCTTGACCGAAGCGTTGTTTGCTGCCGTGGTGTGCAATGTGCATATACGATACCAACACCACACAACCACCACAAACAACAACAACAACAATAACAACAGCGACAACGGCAACAGCAGAGGCTGATCTACCGGTGGCAGGCTTCGATAATAATAAAATTAAATTATCCGGAATAATCGTATCGTTTAAAAAATGATCGATCCGTATGACGGACAGGCATTAGATGTCTAACGGTATCGACTTTATGTGATAAAATTTGCTGTGGTTAAGTTAAATTCATCACTAGACAGTAATATATTATATATATAGGTACATTTTTTAACTAGATATATACATACATATATCTGATTGCTATTACATTTATTTTTTGTGACTATTATGTTCCATTAGACGTAATTCCTCCAACTATTGCTTGATGCCTTTTTGCTCAATAATACTTCACGAATCAGTTTCTTATGAGCCACATTCTCTTAGCTTCCTTAAAATTCTTACCAGAAGTCTTTTCCTTGTGGGCCGTGAAATGCGCGAGTATGACAAGAGGCGGAGTTTATTCCTTGGTAGATAGTTAACAAGGGGCGGAGTTACATATCTCATGAGATTCTAGAAAATTACCTTCATTTTTATGGTTCTGGTTCATTAATTTATTTATTTCCTGTCTTTAGTATCCGGAAAAATTCCCAATTTAAGTATATATTTTTTACTACCTTTAATTATCTGTTATAGTTAGTTCTCTAAATCAAGCTTTCTTGAACTATGGGTCAAATTTTTATATACACGATATTATAACATCTGTGTATTTGTGCAGTCACAAACACACACCAAAAATTTTTTATTTATTTTCTTTTATATTTATATGGGGTCGCCAGGAAACACGCAATCATAAATGGGGTCGTGAATGAAAAAAGTTTAAGAAGCCCTGCTCTAAATTATTCATGCTGTTTAATGACAAGTTAGTATTTTCTTTCATAAAACTCTTTTATTTCAAATTTGTTTTCTCTGTAAATATTTGAAATTTAATCACCTACTTCCTACATTTCGGAAGTTTTTTGTCTTTTGTTTTTTAATAATTCAGAGGAAAATTCCTTTGTGCCTGTAATTCCTCGCGTAATAGCTCTGGAAATCGGTTCAGAAACTAATTTATTACCGCAATAATTAGCTCGACAAACGTTCGACTTTGTGATTGATTTTCATTGATAGCGTCGCTGGCAAACAAAAGCTAACGAACAGTAAACAATTAACTTTGAACAAGTTTCGACAACAATGCTGCGTGACTTGACACAACACGGGGAATACCTAATGAACAAAGTAATCCTTTCCCTTCAACAGTCTCACTCTCTCGAGTCGTTTTACCAACTTCCGTTACGTGAATAGTTGGTTGAAGCGCGTAAGTTCCCAAGACAATTTCGATTTATTAGCAGGGAAATTGCTCAAATACTTGTTTCATCATCTTGTAATGAAGAAGCTGAATGCCAACGCTTCTGCGCCAGCTCATCAACCCCATACAACTAATACATTTAATGTTAAGACTTACCAATACTTTCAGTAGAAGATTATGGTGCAAATTTTGGAGGGTATGATAAAAGGCTCTATTCAAGTCTTTTGAGAATTGTAGGAATTAATGGGCGGTACTGTAGTTGAGAAGAAACGAATGAAGATTAAAAGGAAGTGAATGATTATTGATGATGACTATAGTTGGTAGTTAATTAGTCAAGTAGTTTTATTATATATTTGTAATTAGTTTATAAGTATTATTTGTTTTATAAGGCATTATTTAATCTATTAAATCTTACAAAAAGCCATACAAAATTCGATCTTCTTTATGACTATTTTGACCGAAAACCTCTCGTAATATCAATCCAGGCGAACGTTAACTCGTCCCTCAAGAAGAGTCTTACAATATGCATGCAAATTAAGCTTTTGCGAATTAATTAAAATCGAAATATTTATTCAGATAACTGTATTAATTAACACTCCCTTCTATGGATACACGTGGTGGTACAGCGGCGCTGACGACGGCTCTGGGCGTGGGGTGGTCGTCTCGCAACTATTTCGCAAAAGATTTCAAAACAATTAAAACATTATATGTACCTATAGATGCTACTGTACGTAGGTGTTGTGTTAGTGTGTGTTATGATATGATATTCTACCAGACTGCGCTAGTAATTTTGCTACGCTATTTTCTGGAACGCAAAATTTCATTACCGCTTGTTATTAATATTGCCCTAGGCGCAATAACTGCTGCACACATATAAATAGATGTTTATATATATTTAAGCACATATATGTATACATGTACAACATAGGTATAGTACAGATAGTGGTACATTTTGGCCAGTCTTCTGGCTGACGAATTTCATTTTGCTAATTAGGGAATATGCTATCGGACGTGTTAGTGTGTGTATGTACGTGTACCCACTGTCCCTGTATGTGTGTATGTGCGAATATTTGTACGTATAAAACGAAGAATTTGATTGGCAATTACTGCACGAGATTTGCAACCGAAATCAAACGGTGTAGGTTGGAATTTTATTCGCCCGAACGGATCGAGAGAGGAAAGTTTAATATTAATTTTGGTTAATTAAAATTGTAAATAAAAATCGGCAAAATGATTGCCGTTATTAATAGAAGCGGAAAATTTTATTGCAAATACTATGCGAAATCGCTTTTCGATTAGTTGTTACATAAAAACAAACAGTATTTATTACAAATTCACCACTCGACCGAAGAACGTAAAATTGCATAAATTTTGCAGTTTTCAAAACAATATTTTATTTTATTTGAAACAATAATACATTTCATTGCAACAACATCCGTATACATTATTGCAGCAATAATATGGAAAACTGACACTTTTCATGGTATATATTTTCGTCATAATATGTAGGTGAAAAAAAAAATTAAAACGTTTACTACAAAACTGAAGTCGGATAAAGACTACTAAATTTTAAAAAAGACACATGCTTCTACGTGAATCCTAGTTAATGTCCTCAGACGTTCGCGTGGAAATTATATGTTCCCTACCGCCAGGACGCATGAGCGACGTGCATTCTGACGTCATCTATAAAGCCCCCCAGTACAATTTATATCTGTAAATATAAAATAATTTAAATAGGGTTTAAGGTCGATTCCTTGTGAAAAATTTTAATTATTGAAGAAGGTGACTAAATTAAATTAAATTGCATTTAAATGTTTCAAATATATATTGTAATATCCCTACAATTGTTTCGGCATGTTATGCCCTTTTCAAGAGTAATCTTATTACTACAATTATTTTTATACAGTGTTTATATATCTAAAGTTTAAGGGGAGGGATACAGTAATATATTCTTAAATGTATTGAAGGTGTATTTAAAAATTGTTGTTGGTCATTAACAATATTTTCTTTTTTATAAATAGATTTTTTAATTTCTAATTGTTTTAATAAATCTCAACATTTTCCTTTTTTGGAATTGTGTAACAATTTTACATTAATACAATGAGATGCTAAGCTAGTTAAGTGTTTCAAGTTAGTTATTGATTTTTTGTGTTCATCTATTCTAGTTTTGATATTACATCCAGTCTGCCCTATATAGAATGCGTTACAATTTTTACAATTCAGTTTGTATATTCCTGATTGTTTGGACGTTATCACTATATTAGTAAATAAGTGCAATTTAAGAACCTTACTCTCTAACAATAAAATAGAAAAATATGATCTCCAAAAATTAGGAACATACCTACAAACTTAATTGTAAAAATTGTAGCACATTTTTCCCTTTCTTTTATATGAAAAAGATGTTAATAATATGCAAAAGTTTTTTTAACTAGTCATAACAGTTTAAAAACAATTAGACACTCAATCAGTATATAGCTAGTTAATAAACGAATATTATTACCAAATCTTGTTAATAATGTCAATCACCAAATAGATGTTGTTAAATACCTGTTGTAAACACTATTCACTTTTACATGTTGAATGCTACGAAGTCAATTAGGAAAACATGACGTCTATCTCTTCATATTCAATTATTTATTCATCGAACCCACATACCTGTACCATTATTCTAATGTCAGCAAATTAATCAGAATAATCAATGAAATGATGCTAATGTGACTGTTAAACTGTAAACGTGATACTCGTTTTTTTTTCAGGTCAAGTAATTACCGTATCAATTAATCGGACGTGAGAAAAGAATATTAGCAATTAGGTTGGTTATATATTGTCTCATCGTATAAAAGAATATTATCATGACTTCAATTTAAAAAAAAATTAACTTACCTACTATTTGTTTAGTAGATAGTAATTTAGACAATAGAAATATTCTGTTTAAATTGAAGTTAAATAGGTGTCATTCGACAGCTCTAATGCAAAAGTTTTCTTTTTAATGCACTTACTGTAGAAGCAGCCATCAATAAATTCAATACAGTTAAGAAAGTTTGAGGGCTACATATGTAACATTAATTAGCATAATAGGATTTCTTTTAATCTTCAATAAATATTGATTTGATTAAAATCATCAGCCAATAATAATTTGTAATGGTAGAGCTTTGATAATCGCGACGAATCGTTTCACCTCACAAAGGCTTCATAAGGTGATAAAATGAACAAAAACAAGAATAAGTAACAACTATATATATAAATCACTAAGTGGGGGGGGGGGATATTTAATAGTGGTGAATTGTTAATATCTATTTGGTCGTTGAGGATAAGTTTTTGATGATTATATTTATTGATTTCAAAGGATTCGAGGAGATTTAATTTGTATCCCTTATTTTCTTGATGTAAAATTTGAAATTCAAAATTAGGTAAGTGCTGCTCTTCGATTAGGTGGTTGGCGTACGTAGATGTATTTTTATTCTTGGTAAAGGAATATGAATGTTCCCTTATCCTTTTGGAAAACTTACTGCCTGTTTGGCCCATATACACTTTTTGGCAACTCTCACATTTCAGCAAATCCGTGATTTATTAAAAAAAATTTGTTAAACTCTTAAACAGTTGTGTTTTATTTCCTACGTTATAATAGAGTTTAAATATATTCAACTAAATAAATAAGTAATCATTAAATATAGTTAGATTTACAATTATAACTGTTCCATGAGAATTACCTACGTATTATGTACTAAACAACAAGCTCTTTATGTTAAATTGAAGTTCCATGTATGCTTACAATACAAGACATATTTTACTGAACAATATTTTATAACTTTTCAAGATTTGAAGAGTAGGTAAGTAGCTAAGTTATCATTGTTAGGGTTTTCATTACCTGTTCTCCATAAATTACAATACCTACTGACCGCTAGTCATTCACTTTTTCTCATTACATAGAAAGCTTAGATACTGATATAGAAACCAGTGGAAATCAGAAAGATAGTCGCGAAAGAAATAGATACGTAAAATGCGAGTTGCGTGTATTCACAAAACAATGCATCTAGTTATTCATAAATAATTAGAAAGCTTCTTACGTGGGATACATACTATTTCTTCGTACAGCTTACTGCAATATTTCGATGGGAGAGATCCTGTTGTAAGGAAACTCTGTTATAATGAATAGAATTTTATCTTGAAGAAATCTATTAACAATTAAGGAATTGTGCTAAGAGCGGTGTTTGTGCTTGGGTAGAAGTCACTTTACGTCATTACACTTTCAGAAATCCTGTTTTAAAGGAACTGAGTTACCTATATGGTTATAACAGAATCGCACCAAAGTGAAAACCCTAACAATCTAAGTGCTTGTCTGGGGTTGATATAGTAAGTAATCAGAGTAAAAAACGTAGAAATTCACTTTACTTGATTGTATAGAAATCCTGTTATAAAAGAACTGTTTTACAACAATTGTGTTCTAAAATACACCCTCAAGAGAAAGCACTGGCTAACTTTATATTTAAGTATTCAAAAAAGTGGTGTGTGGCAAAGTTGGTATAAAAAGTAAGCCCTTAAACTTTACTGTACTTTATTTTTTTAGTAACCCTTTTATAACGGAACTGTGTTATAAAAGATCATGTCTTGAACAAAGCTCGTAGTGAGATAAGACTGGTAATCATTATAATGTATTTAGTTGGTGGTGCGCGGCAAAATTGACCGAAAAAGGAAGGCCTCATACAACTTTGCAACATTTCATTATACAGAAATCTGATATTAAAGAACTGTGTTATAAAAGAATATTACCATGGAGAAATAACTGACAATCTTTAACACTAAATGTAAATGAGCACATAGTGCATGATTGTACTAAGTAGTCCTAAAAACTTCACTATACCTTTTTTGTTAGAAATCCTGTTAAACGTAACAGAGCAGTTTATAAAAGAACCGTATTTTTGGGATTCTTCTAGTACTAACAATCTTTGTAATTCATTCGAAAGGAGATTCATGATAGAGTTGATTGAAAAAAGTGGATCTCCCGATAACTTCACTATAGTTTATTACGAATATAAAAATCATTTTTCAACAGAACTGTCTATTACCTAGAATCGCATTATGGAAAACACACTCAAATCTTAATATCGCATTCAAATTCTGAAGCGTGGCAGGGTTAACTTCAATAGGCAAATCCTTAGAACTTCACTATACTTTTTTTTAGAAGTCTTGTTACAAAGGAACTGTTTATAGAAGAACCGCATATCTCAAATGACTCGCCATGAAGTAGCAGTAACAATCTTAAAGAAATCACATTATGAAGGAAATATTGACAATCTTTAAAGCGCATCCGAAAAGTGGTGAGTGGCATAGGTTGACGTTAAAGTTCTCTATAGGTACATTTATTATACCGAAATCCTGTTATAAAGGAACCCTGTTGTAACGGAACCTTGCACAAAAAACCCTGATAATAGTTATGCTGCGTTGAGGACGTGGTGCGTGGCAAGATTAGCCATAATAACCAGATCCTTGAAATTTGTTAGATGATAAAAACTGATTTAAGCATTGACATGACGATAGATACGAGCTGGTATGTATCCGTACGAATTGGTTGGTTTGTAATCGTGTGCTAAGTATTACTGGGAGTCCAGATGCTTCGCGTGTACCTTTGCAATCCACGTTAAATCTTTCATAATTGCTTACCTTGGCCATAATATCGCCTATTTGGTAGAGACAAACACAGTCCTCCGTGAGCATAACTAAACGAGCAAAGCACAAAGGGCGTGGGCTCTGCGCATACGGAAGCTGTTACACAATTAATCCTTGCGAATACGGTGAAGACTCGACTGTTGTAGGTACCTACAACTGCGTTCGCGATCGGGACCCAATCTATCTCTTTCTCATTCACTTACTCGATTTCCCTTTTCTTGTTTCTCTCGTTTTGTTCTCTGTCCATCCATGCGCTTATCAGAATTTAATTAATTTCGTGAGATAGCTAATGACGACAGGATTTCGCCGGACGGCGGTATTAAATATTGACACCGATTACTACATTAATTGTGCACCCGGCGCGCCGGGGAGTCCCAGTTCGAAACAATGATGGGGAGTAAGTAAATATATACCTATAACCGATTTTGGGCTGCAAAGGATTTAAAATAATGAGCTATGCTTTGGTTTTAACCGTTTTACTAAAAAAAACCGTTTAATTTAGTTGGTCTTTAGGTACATAAAACTTATCTAAGCTATTATTTTACATTATTTATTTATTAAAAGTGATAGTCACGTAGAAACCAAAACAGTAGAATCCTGTAAAAAAATATTTTAAATGTTTTCAAACAACGTGTTTGATGGAATTAATTAAGCTGATAAGTAATTTAAAAATAAATTATTGAGACCACAGAAAAGACTTTGATATTGATAAGTATGTACTCTGAAATAAAAAATAATTCATAAAGTATAATGTTTTGGTAACTCAAACTAAGACCCTAATACCTAGAAAAAAAATTAAAATGAAACCAATTAAATAGTGAAAGCACAATACAATCTAGTACAATTAGTCCGTATTGAAGCTCTATATTTATTAGAATATTTGCTAAACTTTTCCCCCTTCAGATTTCCCAGAATTCAGTATTAATGTCCCTAGTTCCATGCATGAACTATTAAACAAGCTGAATAAGCCAAATTCATTTATGATGAAGAGGATAAAATAAACAATTAACGAAACCAACTTCATTTTTTATTAGTCTATAGGTAGTAGGTAAATATTTAGTAGGTATGGCCTCTACGAATTAATTCCTGGAGCAATTTTCCCGAAAAAAATGGAAGCGAAACTATTTCTGATTTTTTTACGAATTAATTTCTGAGAAATTAATTCGTTCTCAAAACGAAACTATTCCTGGTCAAATTCCTGCAAATGAGCGAATTAATTCCTGATGAAAATAAAAAAGACGAAATAATTTCTAGAAATATTTTCTCAATTTTAAAAGACGAAATAATTTGTAGAAATATTTCCTCAATTTACACAATCAATCAATTTCTAGAAATTCTTGTAAATAGACAAAAACGAATGCATCGCTATGACTGCGATTGAAAGGCCTTTTTAAGCAACGTAAAATGGATTGCCCTAGCGGGGGAAAACAATAAAAGAAATAAATTTACAAAAAAATTAACCTAACCTAACCTAACCTAACCCCCCCTCCCCCCTCGAGAGTAATTACCGGTATGTTTTCTTGTGGTGTTATTGTGTTGATATATTAATTGTAGTTAGTCATTAAATGAGTTTTGAAAGGAAACCGCGCCCGCGTATCAAAGTCTAATATAATGTGTTATAATTATTCAAGGACTGAATGAATGTTTGTCAGTACAACCGGTACTTCATTGTTTATTTACTGACTTATTTCACGTAGACCCCTAATCCGTGAAAATCCGGAACAGTAGTATACAAACAAAAACCAACACAGCGAATTTATTTCTCACACAGACGAATTAATTTCTGAGAAATTGTCACACAGACGAATTTATTGCTCAGGAATTGTTTCATTTGCAAAGCGAAATAATTTCTGGATGTTCTGCTTTTTCACGACGAAACAATTCCTGAGAAATAAATTCGTTTATTCATCCAGAAATTAATTCTCCAGGAATTAATTCGTCCCACCAGTAGATATGTTGTATAGAATATATTTTACGAATTTTCGACTACATTCAGCTCAAAATTATAAAGTTGTTGTACTTTTGTTTTCGGAAACACTTTGCATTGTTAGCAGCATTAGATATTTATTATTACATTGTATATTTACAGTTAAAATGCCCGGCACCTTCACCAACTGTGAAACTACTTTTTATTAGGTTTATGTTTTTTTTAACATAATGTTACAAATTTGTTTAATATAATTTTTGACTTAATATTATTTTACGTTATTATTTCAAAGGTTATTTGTTAACTGAAAAGTACATGCAATAATTTTGTATAAAGCGCCTTGCTCCTTCACCATTTTTGCTAATATTACTCTTTTAAACATTAGGGTATTAAATGAATCTCCACCTCTATTTATATCTATTTCTGCTTCCAATTCGTTCTTCGTCGTCTCAAAAATTGTCTTCAATCATTTATGAACAGAAATTTAATTGAAATCTTCCTATCCTCTTTCATTCCAGTTTCTGTTTATAACTAGTTCTTCAACTCTTAAAAAGCGTCTTTAATAATTTATGAACAAGAATGTAGTTAAGGTCTTCTTCCTCCATTCGCTCTATATTCCTATTTTTGTTTAACTAGCTCCTTAAGTCAAGTCTGAGAAAGTCACTTTAATTAACATTGCAAGTCTTTCTCTTCCCCCCATTTATTTTAACCAATTTTTCATATCACTCTTACTTCATAATTATACTTAGGTCTACCTTATCTTTATCACACTACAACAGCGTTGGTATATTATTATTAGACGTTCTAGGATTTAATTTTAGACGTTGTTATTTACGTTGCATCTTTTGGTTTTGTTATTACGACAACCCAAGGCAGCGTAGCTGTTACCTAAAACAAATTTCAGAGATTCGCAGTTGTAATAATGTTTGCAATATGCTGCATCTGAATGAAAGAAATACATTTAACGAATCAAACGGAGAAGAGCATTTTCGTTATGAATAATAAGTGAAGGGATTAAAAGCGGTTCTTGAAGATGCAAGATGCTGTTGCCGACCTCCGGAAAAAGAGCGAGGGGTGAATGGGTGGAGTAGTTGTTAAGTGACATCGGTTCTAAATGAATCCGAGTTTCTGCAGCTTTTCTTTTGTACGAACAGATTTAATTTTGCTCTCGGAGTGACTCTTTATTATTGTATGCACTGTATATTTATTTACCTCACTTCCATTTGTATTTTACTTTTCTACTTTGTTTTTATTTTTTATAAAACTGAGCCCCGGTTATGATTTTATAAAATTGTGAAGTTAAGAAAGAAAAAGAGACATAGTGAGAAGGCAATAAAGAATTTGCGAGTAAATACGTCACCTATGTCGAAGGAAAAGGAGTTGAATTTATTTAACGTTGATATTTCGCTTTGAATCCGAAGAATGCATCGCCTCTGAAAAGATTTATTTCGTTTTACCCTGGAAACGTTCTCGCAAATTGGGCGAATGAAATACCGCAAGCTGCACGTTACATGCTTAAAAATTGAACATTATGGAATACAGAATGAAACATCCGCGGATATAATATGATTTCTGCAAGGCTTTTAGTTTTTAAAAGTATGGAAAACTGAAATACATTAATTTATTTTTAAATAAAAAGTAAGTCGAAAGTAAATTAACAGTAATAATATCTAATAACGTCACTGAATAAATAAGGATTAAAATAAAATAATAAAAATTATCATCCGTTTTTTTTTTTTTGCGTTGGGTAGTAACGGCATAAAATGCGCCCTGCCTTACAGGACATAATATGTTTTAAAATAGGAAATGTAATATGTCGTAAAGTTCCAACATATATCCCGAGAGATCGTGCGAGTCCCCGGATGAAAAGTAAAGCCCTTAACATAAAACTTCTGTATTTTTTTGCTTAATCCTACCACCACCGCCCTTTTTTAATAAAGTCATGCGAATATAAGGCAGGAAAGGTATTTGGTCGACTGCCACTTCTTTGTCAAAAAAATAAAAGAAGGCAGAGAGCGCGTAAGAGATGATCTTTTAAAAGCGTTTTTACCGAATTTTTATTACGGAACCGACGATTTCCTTCCGCTGTTCCCTTTCTCTCTCTCTTACCCTCACACGCATTCTTTCTCTCTCTCGGTCTATTTGCTCTCTTCCCTACTCCCCTACCGATTTTTTTTTTGTTCAGGCACAAGGCATGACGTTAACTTGTAACATTTTCAACTGTCGCAGTCTTTATTAAAAAAGTTTATTCCGTTGGCCTGCTGAACACTGTTTAACGTTAGTGGAACGATAACTGGCATCTGCAGGACGTTTAGCAGAACTCTGGAACGGGGCGTCCGCCCTAGGGATTATCAGGAAGAAAATAATACGGCGCAAAAGAACAGAATCCAGCGAAATTAACTGCTCTTAAATACCTACTCGCTTTTGGTTTACATCTTGTAACTTTTCGCTTCCTCTAGACAAATATTCCATTCTCCCTTTTATTCGAACATTTGGGGTAATATTGGGAAATAAGGTAAGGAAAGAGGAAAGGGGTGGATTTGGTTAGTTATTTTGAGGTGAACAGAAGTCTTAAAAAATTTAAGGTCACTGGAAATGGGACTTGAAGTAATCAAATAAAGAGGAAGGATAATTTCTATCAATGTTGGTAAATAGGTAATTTATTTTGCTGTAGTACATAGGAACCGTTAAACAAAGTGCTGAATATCAGCTTTTTCACTCTGATTTTTTTTTCATCATTAATCTATTGATTAACTATCAAATGTTTGTAATAAACCGCGAATAATGTTTTACTATCTTGTTAGCGTTTCATTTTAGTTTATTTGTTTTTCAAGTGATCGTTTTTTAACATTAATTTCTTTGTTTCAGCACACATTAACGGGTCATTCTGGGAAAGTTATGGCCGCTAAGTTTTTAGGAGAATCCACAAAAGTCGTTAGTGGTAGTCATGACAGAACACTGAAGATTTGGGACTTAAGAAGTAAAGCATGTAAGTTGCACTTTATTTGGCAATTATTAGGCTTTAAATTAATATTCTCGTCCAGGTTGTTTACCTGAAATACGTAGTATGGTTACATTTCCTCTAAACTAAACTCAAGGTTCCAATATTTTTTATGTATTTAGTAAATTTAGCAGTATAATTATCATTAACTAAAATTTAAAGCAATTAACTTGTTAATAGTACCTCGAATTTTCCATTATTTACAGCTTGAAGTCATAAAATTCTCAGGGATAGTTCCAAATTTATTTTAGAAAGCTGTCTTTACGGGAGTGTTTGAGCTTAGAACAATTTGGTAAATCTACGTTTTAATAACGATAAATTTTGTATTAGCACATATATACAGTGTTAAAAAAAGCTTAACTAACCATAGGAACGATAATGATGACGTAATACAAGAAGATTTCTCTAGCAAAGTAGGGTAGTAGGTAGATTCTGGATTCTTTAGTACCCAAAGAGGTGTTTTCGAGACCCTTGATTTTCAAGAACTCTTGTCGTGATCATGTCTTGATTCAAACAAGGGCATTGAAGTAAAAATCGATACAATATCAAGAGAACAACAATTTCTTGATCTGTATGAAGTCTATACGTGTATCTAATTAAATAAAATTTGCAGGCTCTTTAAAAATTAAAAATTATCCCAAAAGTGTTTACAATTAATCCTGGTGGCCCTTTCAAGTCAAATAATTTATTAATTTTCTTCTTCAGTCTAGACAATAGATTCCCAAATATTTTGAGTTTTAAAAGGATTCAGACAATTTGTGAGATGGCCCAAATGTTGTTTTAGGTAGACAGCTGACTTTAAAAGGGATGATACCTCAACTACTCGTTGCTTTTTCGTTTATTAACAGATTTTAGGTATTTCCCTATGCTTCAAGAAATATCAAGACTCTTGAATCAAGGTAAAATTTAATGACCAAAAAATTTTCAACACTTAATTGTCGATTAAATGCTAAATGTAGATATTGAGTCATCACACTAATATTATAAAGGCGAAAGTTTGTGAGTGTGTATCTATGTTTGTTACTTCTTCACGTCTAAACGGCTGGAGCGATTTTAATAAAATTTGGTATGGGGTTAGCTGACACCCTGGATTAACACATAGGCTACGTTTTACTGCGGGAAAATATCTTATTCCCATGGGAAAATCGATGAAAATGGATTCGCGGAATATTATAAATGCGAAAGTAACTCTGTCTGTATGCTACACAATCTCGCCTAAAATTTACTGAACCGACTTAAATGAAATTTGGTACAGAGAAAGTCTAGAGCCTAAGAAAGGATAAAGGCTACTTTTTAATGCGAAAAAAGGGTTGTAAGGGGTTGAAATAGGAAAGTTTGTGCGGAAATTCCGTAATTTTTAAAGATAGAAGCTTGAAACTTATTTTTTAGGCTTTTGATTAAATATAAATACATTTAAAGTTTGTAAAAATTTTACCTTAAAGGCGCAAAAATAGGGATTGAATGTTTTTGTGTAGGTAATGACGTCGGCAAAAAGGCTTACGGCCCAGAAAATTAAAATATAGAAAAAAATATTAAATGCTGCCGAAAGTCACTATTCCACGAGGACGAAGTCGCGGGCATAGCTAGTATTTAATAAATATAAATATCGAACGAATTAAAAATTTCCTTAATATCGTAATCGGTGAAGTGGTAGCGTTATCGAACTAAGCCATTGTTACTCAGGATTTATTGACTTACCTCTCGAGAACTGTCAGCAGACGCATCCCGAAAGAATGAATACATTTCGTTTCGATTGAGACGTCTTTGTATCTATAATCTATAACTAGATCAGTCTGGTACGAACCGGAAGATTGACGAACGCATTTGCAAATTCCAGGCCCGAAATGGAATTCTATCTGTAAAACGACAGACAATATATATATATAGATACATATGTACGTTATACATTACCCATCGGACAACTACGAATGCATAAGCATTGTTGTGAAAATTCAATTGAATTTTTTTTCTATCCAACAACTCGTTAACGAATCGCTTTTGGCCCTTAAAATAACGAGCTTCGCTTTTAAATTATACTTTATTACAATTGAATCAAAATGATATTGCAAATATAAATGGCATAATAATGGAAGCTTTTGCGTCTCGCATTTAGTTTTAAAATTGTTTGTGATTAAATGTACGTATTTTAAAACGGATCAGCTAAATGATGAATTTGATACAATCGAGCACAACAGCGGACTGTAAGGGAATATTTTCCAATGTACCTAATAGAACAAAGCAACTTAAAATGGCTAAGTGGATAATATTCTTTTATTTAGTATTTTATTTTAATACATGCAAATGCTGATATAACCAAATCAAAAATAATTAACGGAAATAGGTACTTAGTTCAAAAATAGCGATGAGTCCAAAATAACAAACGTCTGGATTCAGTCAAAATGGCTCAGTATGTTCTTCAAACTATTCTTATTTAATTTTCTATTATAGTACAATTTATGTGAGAATTTTCTTTTCTATTTATTATTCACTGAAATATCTTTTACAAGATTTCTTTCAATATAATTTACAGCATTTTTTGGGGAAAAGCTTCCTAAGGATGTACTTACTTATATATGTATATATATATATATTCACTTATATAGATATACATATATATATTTATAATATGATTGCGATTTTTATAACGTTTTCCGTCCCTACTTGGACTTTTTTGCACCTACCTACGTACCGTTCGAGTGTGATACAATTTTTTCTCTGAACTTTTCAATTTCTGTGTCGTCTTTTGATATAAAGAAATTCGCAATGTGCTCTCTTTATATATTTATATATATATATATATATATATATATATAGGTATGTGTACGTGGGAGTTTTTTGGTCCTTATTTGATTTGCCTACCGGATTTCCGGCAAGGGGTGGATAGAAATTTCCAACCTGCTTCCTTTTCCGCCTTTCGGTATTTGTGTACAGCTGATTTGATTCTCCTTTCGCGCCGGTTAAAACGTTTTTGCGATTCATTACGTCTGTAAGCTGGAAAAATAGGTAGTATGCTCGTTCGCAAAAAGCAATTCCGCCTAAAGCAGTTACAGAATTTTATCCCGTTGATTTTGTTTCTTAGTATAATAGAATGTAAATGCGACACTAAGAGAAACATTCGAACGTTCCCTTTGCAAAAACACAATTGTGCTTTTATTACTGAACGTTTAAAGAGGGTAATTGTGAATTTATTTACATCAGTAACTACAGCTTTTCTGTTTATACCTACCGGCAGACGCTCAAAGCTTAATAATAACCAATTAGTTACTGAATATACAGTCAAACAAATCCATCTACCTCACTTTACATTATTATGTTTGTTTATTGAAATTATCCTACTCAGTTGTAACAAAATATTCTCTTTGGAATGATCATTAATTTGCAAATGAAAATTTATTATGCCATAAAACCTAAAATCAAAAGTGTTTGTAATAGAGGTAGAGGTATTTCAGTATCTCATGGCTAGGGTGCGTAGAGACGTGACTCCGCCAATTTTTTAGCATAAAGTCCCCCTAGTGTTGTTATCGTGCATTTCATGCTAAACAGATTTCGAAATACTTCTCTTAGTTAAGTTTCTTGAGCAAGAGATAAAATTGTAACACATAATTTTTTTTTCAGGTATAGAGACCAAATTTGCTGGTTCAAGTTGCAACGACTTGGTTACACTCGACGGCTCAGGAACTACTATTATCAGTTGCCATTTTGATAAGAGGATAAGATTTTGGGACACTCGAAGAGAAGCAAGTGCAGATGACATAGTTTTATCTGGAAAAGTGACCTCCCTTGATCTTTCTCGAGGTAATTTATTTTTATAAATTTACGTAAAATATATTTTCAATTTTGAACTAACGTCCAGAATAAGGGGTAAAAGCGAGACACTGTGGTGGATTTCCCTTTAGAACAACAGCGTAATGCTTGTTGGTATAAGCTACACCAGTCCTGACCAGTTTTCCATTAAGGCACTTACTTGTGTGTCATACACATGTATTAGGTGTACGTAGTTTCCGAAGTTTCCATTCCACTTGATAGACTTGCTCAAAAGTTGCTTGTGGACCTGTAGATAAGAGTATTCTCTCTGCATTCAAACCAGCTACGATAACACTGTTCTCATGATGTCTTTATATATTGTTTCAGATGGCAGCTACCTGCTCAGCTGTGTTCGGGACGACACTCTCAAACTACTGGATCTTCGCATGAACAAGATTGTTTCGTCCTTTTGGTAAGTCATCACACATCTTACTATTGCATGCATATTGTATCTTTACATTACAATGATTATTACCAACTTATTTTCTTTTCCTTTTTAAAATTGTTACGTAGTCGTTTTGATATGTCGCCCTTACGTCCTTATTTTTAGCAAATAAAATTGTAAATTCAGGTAATCAGTGAAGGTTTTTTCTTATGGCCATTTCGCCAAAGACGTACAAAATCTAGTAAATGTAAATAAACACGTGAAGGATAAATATTTGATATTTAAATAATGTCGATGCAAGGGATTGTAGATTAACTCAAAAACTTATCGATCTTGTCTAGACACACAAACACATTATCAAGATACATTAGTCTGTATGTTGGGAATATTTTGTCTCCCCAATCATGATCATTTTGTAAGAAAAGTTTTTACATTTAAAATGATTTACCTACATGAGATCTTCAAAGTCGAAGTCAAGTTTTCCTGGGACAAGACTGAAATAAATTAAGGTAATATTAAGGTCATGTACACAAGTTTAACACAAGAACAAGATAATTTTGGTTTTTCATTATTTTTCTACAAAAAGAGCGATATTTTGAAATTTCTTGTCTGGGTTTAATCTTCATAATTGCCAGTAAATAATCTTTCTCAAATCAAAACTATTTGGTAGGTACCATGAGAAAGTCTTCATTCAGATTCGACCTCATATTCTTTTCGTACTGAAGTTTGAGTTAATAATTTTCCAAATAAAAAGAGTTTGTTTCAATTAGTAAGTTTAAGACAACGATTTGGCCGAACGCTGGTTGTACCGTCTACGAAAACATCGACCACAACTTACTACAGCTAGTTAACCGAATAATTAGGCAAATATTTGTTTTGTATCAGCACAAAATTACCATAAAAAGTTAGTTGTTTATATAACCTACCATTATCGAGTCTGGATCGTTCGCATATGCACGATGGAGTAGAAACAATAGCTAATTGCTTACCTCATCTTTCGTTCGGTGCAAGGTATTCGTTTAATAATATAAAATTGCTTATACATACAGAATCGTTTTATGTAGGTACGGTGTTTGTAGAACAATGTTCGTTGGGTATTTGCTATTGCTCCTAACGTGATGTACACTTAGATATACCATTTAGGTCTCTAATTGTGTGAGCATTGTGAATTAGAGCATTAACAACACGTATCCTGCTAAAAGTAAGGATAACTTGCTTTTGTGGGAAATACTCATATACACATTTACTCATAACTATCCTGCTGGAATCAACCAATATTGTAATTCCACATCTTTAGTGAATTTACTGGTTTTAAAGGAGGTAATTTAAAAATTGGAGAAGGCGATAATTTTTTGTATTACCATAAACCAGATGAAAAATTAATTTAGTTTGTTTGATTATTTATTATGACGTTTTTATTTAAATATTTGCAATTATGCAAAGAAACTCTGTCTTTTATATTATTTATTTACTGTGACTAAAAAATTGTTTTTATGTTTGAGCAATTTTCACTTACATTAAGTTCACATTTAATATCTCACGAGGGCAGTTAATTAATATTTAACGAACATTTAATCAGTAAATGACTGAAACAGTCGATTTCATTAATTAAACCAGTCTTTTACTCTCAGTATGCTAATGTATGTACATGTTTTTTAATTGTAAAGTCGTTTAATTATTGAAAAAACGATTATAACATTTAATCAGTAAATGATCAACTTTAAAAGCATTTAATTAGTGAGGGACCAAAAAACTGTTTCGAACAATTTTTACTTACGTTCAGTTTATTTAATCTTAAAGTAGCAAAACATTAATTCTTGAAAAAATGTCTGAAACATTTAATATCCCAGGAGGGTGTTTAAAAAATATTTAATAAACATTTAATCAGTACATGACTGAAACAGTCGATTTCATTATTTAAACCAGTCTTTTTTTCTCTTACTATGCTAATGTATGTACATGTTTTTTATTTTAAAGTCGTTTAATTATTGAAAAAACGATTATAACATTTAATCAGTAAATGATCAACTTTAAAAGCATTTAATTAGTGAGGGACCAAAAAACTGTTTTGAACAATTTTTACTTACGTTCAGTTTACTTAATCTTAAACTAGCAAAACAGTAATTCTTGAAAAAATGTCTGAAACATTTAAAATCCCACGAGGGCGTTTAATTAATATTTAATGAACATTTAATCAGTATATGACTGAAATAGTGGATTTCTTAAATTAATCCACTTAATTAGCATTAAATGAGTTTTAATCTATATGTGACTCAATCAGTATCCTTTTATGCCAATGTCTTTTATGTACTAAACAATAATAATTAGAGCATGTATAATTCGTAAATGGAATACTTCAAGAGAAAACATTCAATTAGCATTTAATTAATGTTTCGCTAAATAGTTTCGCTCACATTGTATTCACTTAGGAATATAGAACAATATTTTTTTTTGAAAGTGTCCAGAGCATTTAATTCTTAGTAGGGGCATTTAATTGGCGTTTAATGAGCATTTAACGATTTAACAAGAAAATACTTGAAACATTTAATTACTTCTTATAGCACTTAATGAGCTATAATATATCATTTTGCTCATTTTGCTCTTTTCTCTTAACTAACTTTTTTATCAATAATGTACTTCGGATAATCTTAACCTAGTTGCAAAGACATTATATTTTAGCCCCAATCATTTGTTAAAAAGGGGCGACTATTGAGTTTAAGTGAGTGAATTATTCGTTCAGTAAATTGAATTATTGCCTTTGTTGTTAATTCTGAATAAACGATAACTTCTCAGGTGTGTGTATTGGTCGGCTCATACACATGTACACATACACACTATTCCCAGGATTGTGGGGTGCAACGGCTGTCCAGACTCTGAACCCTTCGAACTGGCCGTTTTCCATGTTTACTAACGGTACGGTGTTTCTGAATCACTGGATTGTGCCTGCATCCTCAGGGCACTCTGTTTGCCCGTTTGCCTCATTAAACCAGTCAAAGTTTACAGTTGTACCAATTGAATTGTCCAATTAACATTCTGTTTAAGTTCAGAAAGGGGTTCGGTTTCCTGTTCTCCCGAATGGGGATGTTCGGAAACCGGAAACCTCCGGACTTAGGTACTTAATTAATTGCAAATGATCGTAATAAAAAAAAAGAAAAACACGAGATACAGAATTCAAATAAGTATCTACTGGATCGAGTTCTTTTTTACTACGATTAAATGTTTTTACAAAACATCGTGGGTACCTAAAAAATTTAATATCTTTAAGAAGATGTTTATATAAGATTCCGAAAAATTCTTTGCGTTACAAAGAAGCTCATCGTGTAGAATAAAAAGTAAAATGTAGCACAAAAAATTTTATAAAGTGAAAGCGGGCGGATTGGTAAACTAATTTTGTAGGCGTCTTTATTGAAAATGGGAACATCAATTAAATGTAGGACAAATTTTCATATTTTAACTTTTTACTATTATCTAATTGTCTCGCGCATTGAGTCATACTAGCTTAATGAGGAGTTTAAATTTTATATAATTATGAATAACTATAGGTTTACTACATCTATATTTTATTGCTATACCCACTAAGTTTATGGCATTTTGTAAAAGTTATCGTACTCGACTATTATACGACGAGTTAAATGACTTTAGTTAGCCATGGTACCGCCAGATGCCATGGTAAGGTCCTATAGCTAATTTATTCCAGAGCTTAAAGTTCCATGGTATGATATAGAAATAAATAAACTACTTAAGTTTAATACCAGTAGATGTCAGGAAATGTTACTTTACCATAAATAATTAAAATAAGTTATGAAATATAATAGGACTTAAAAGCTTGGAACAATGGGGTTTTATCATCATAATTTTATACCAGTACTTATGAGGATGAAATATTTTAAAAATTATGTTCAAAATTTTTAATTCAATGACGTCCAAGTTGAGTTCAATTTTACCAGCAGATGTCAGAAATAATAATTATCTCTTTGAGTTTTGATCAATTTAGATCGTTAGTACCAACAGATATCAATTTATTTTATGTTTTACGTAAGTTTAAAACAATTTTTATTGTTAAGTAAAATAGGAACTCTAACATCGATGAAAAGCTCGTAAACAACAGTTGAGTACCTATCATTTATATTTTTAAACCTTATTTTGGAAGTAGTAGACTTCAAAATAATTTACAGTCCATCCCCTATTTTTTTTTTAATTGGGAGGTTTTAAAAAGAGCTTAGATACGATGAAGTTGTTGAATTTTATCAGTGAAGCGGTCGTGAAAAGTTTTTTTTTTTTAATAAAAATCGTAAATTTCCACTTTTTTTTCTCTAAATTATTCGGTATTCAATATTATTAAAATACTTGTCTGTAAGGGCGTTTGGGAAGGTTAAACTACAAGGATTTGAAATCTATTTTGGTACTTACTTATTAGAATATTTATGCTGTAAAAGTGTATCCATTATCAAAGTTAAGAAGTAAGTCCCTCAAGAATGTGCCGGTTTTATACACTACTAAAGGAAACTTGACAAAGTTTGACCGGACTTCTGAAAATTTATTTCCCTTTCTTGTTAGTCAAGACCGCAAGTAGCGTTTATATTATTATAATCTTCGTGCAAGTACTAGTACAACATTTCTCCTTCGGGTTTAGCATCAACATCCTTGTAGCATCTGCTGGTAAAATTCGTGGGAGGGTCCATAGATCCCGCGACTGGCAAAAGTTTATCCTGTTGTTACCATCATAGTCGGGGTGACCGCGCGCGCGTCCTTGCGGGGGACCGTGCCATCCCCATCCGCGCCCTTTCTATTATAAACAGCTTGCGTTGCATCTGGAGTCTAATAAAGTTCCAAAACAAAATTATTATTTCGAAGAGAACGACGTCTGGCGCTCCACGACGCTGACGACGACACAATAACGGAATGTGACGGGTCGAGATAATTTTCGTAACTCGTCGCCTCCCCAAAAGCATTTACCATTTTCAACGTGAACGTTTTCACATACAAGGCCATTTTAGAAATTAATGTCCATTTAAGATTGTTAATATTGAGAATAATTAATAATTAGATCGTTTTTCTGAGGTGGTGTGTGTTTAGTTTGAGACGAATAGTTTTGTTAATTTCAAGGGTATAATTAAAAATGTTTCTTTTTTTTACAAGAGGAAAATAAAATTTGGAAGTTTTTCTCTATTCTCGTGTTTTTTATTTCCCACAGGATAAAATTGACTTGATTATTGATTTGCTGCGAATATTTAACTATATACAGAGGGTTTAAGAAAATGAATTTTTAAACTGACGTCGGAGGATTTTGTAAAACATATGGCAATAAAAGCTTTACCTAGGTTTTGAAGGAAATTACAAAATTGTTCTTTTTACAAATAAAAAACTAAATTTGAGAAACTTTTTCCTATTCTCGTGTTTTCGACTCCTTAAAAAACAACTCTGGTTTCAGAACATTAAAATATCACCACATTTTGTTTCCCAAAGGACAAAATTGACTGTTAGTGATTTGCTGCAAAAATCTTGCTATGAACAGAGGGGTTTAAGAAAAGGAATTTTTTAAATGACGTTATGTTTCATTCCTGAAATAGTTTCTATTTGAGTTTTTTTTTAAACATATAACAAAAAAGCTGCGTCCAAGCCTCGAAGGAAATTATTAGAAAAGGTTTTTGTGCACAAAAAAATAAAATTGGGCGACTTTTCTCTATACCCCTGTATTTTTTGATATGAAAAACAACCCTTAAAAATCGGGACATTTCCTGGCTTCAGAACATGAAAGGAACACCACATTCTGTTTTCCCACAGGAAAAAATTAACTGTTAGTGTCGAATGAACTACTGTTGTGTTCACTTCTGTACTCTTCTGTTTGCGTCCAGCCTAGACAAACTATTTACGAATCCGTCTGTATATAATGTTGGATGTGTGCGTGTGAGGGTGTGTGTGTGTGTATCTTTATGTACAAAGGGGAAGTAGAGTGCATTTACCGACTTTCACGATAAAAGATTAGCTTTTCTCATGCGGTGAAAAACAACATCGGTCCTTTATTTACTCCGCGTCCTTTATCACACCATCCAGGCATATGAATTCCGTTATAGTGAGCTAAAAAAAGGGACGTTTGCGTGGATATAATGCCCCCGTTTCTACCGAAAAAAGGTCAGTATAACGGAATAAACATCATTCTTTGAACCCTTATAAAACTGTTATCATAACAACTAATAGGCTTCACAATACTTTTATACATTTCCCTTTTTTATTGCTACTTCTCTAATAATATGAACATATGGTTGGTTACATGAACAACTGGAAGAATTTTTTTTGAGTTTTACATTGTAAAAATCAAACGGCAACTTATTTATTAATTACAATTAGTTGTTATTATAATAATTCACGATGTGTATAAGTACATAGTTTGTAAAACATTTTAATGTAAATATATTTTCTTTTTAAAATTAAGAGTTTTTTCCCCAATTTGTCAATTTTGAGTTACATTTTGAATATTTTGGTTGCAGTTGCGATGGTTTTAAAGTGGGTTGTGATTGGGCCAGAGCAACTTTCAGTCCCGATGGACAATACATCGCCGTTGGTTCTGCGGATGGAAGCGTTTACGTATGGAATGCGACCAATGGAAAAATGGAAATTATCCTGAAGGAGCACACGTAAGTTGTAGTTGAGTTCTATTTGTATTTTGCTCTTTTTTATTCTACAATGCATTGTTTGCCTTCGTATCATTCTCCGTTTTTTATTGCCTTCTAAGCCTGCTTTTGTGCAATCGTAAAAATGTAAGCATATAAAAGACAACTGAAAAGTTTTTTCCTTTTTGACTTTCATTACATTCACAACTCTCATTCTGTCATTTTTAATGTTTATAACATATGTATGTATGTTATCCACATCGTTAAATCGGCAAATTTCAAATAATATTCTATTCTTTTCTGCAATTTCTCGTTGGTGTAGGCGCTTTTTAGTACAGCAAAGAAATTGAATTGGTTAATAATGTGTTTTTGTTTAATTTGTAGTCACCTCGATTTAAAAATATTAATTTAAAAGAACAATAAAAGACGTTGAATGTAAGAGGTTTGCATACATTTAAGTATTCTGCGTGAAATTAATTTTTTTCCAGACTTAAAATTTCATTTTATAGTAGATTTCCATTTTTAAAGGAAATATACAGATGTACATTTCCAAAAAAACGTGATCAATTTAATTTTCATCTTATGGAAATAATTCTGTAGAAAGATAAGTCAAAATTTAATAAATTGAAGTTGAATTAATAGATGCAAAGGTCATCTCCTGAGAAAATGAAATAATAGCATAAGTAATAATTTATATAACTACTAGCTATGCCCGCGACTTCGTCCGCGTGGAATAGTGACTTTCGGCAGCATTAAAAATTTTTTTTTCTACATTTTTATTTTCTGGGCCGTAAGCCTTTTTGCCGACGTCATTACACAAAAACTTTCATTCCTTATTTTCTCTCCCTTTAGGGTAAAATTTTTACAAACTTTAAATGTCGTATTTATATCTAATCAAAAGCGTAAAAAATAAGTTTCAAGCCTCTAGCTTTATATCTACTTATCTATCTCTGTACCAAATTCTCATTTAAATCGGTTCAGTAGTTTGGGCGTGATTGCGTAACACACAGACAGGCAGAGTTACTTTCTCATTTATAATATTATAGATTAATATAGTTTAATTATAGTTTAAAATAGTTTATATACCTTAGTATGCAACTACTTTTATTGATCCAAATAAACAAAATCTCTATAACTTTTTACACTTAATATTTTAATTTTCTGGGCCGTAAGCTTTTTGGACGACGTTATTACACAAAAACTTTCATCGGCTAATTTTATCCCCTTTAGGGTAAAATGTTTACAAACATTGTCATTTGTGTCATATTTATTTATATCTAATCAAAAGCCTTAAAAAATAAGTTTCAAGCTCCTATCTTTAAAAATTACAGAATTTCCGCACAAACTTTCCTATTTCAACCCCTTACAACCCTTTTTTTTTGGAATAAGATATTTTCCCGCAGTAAAACGTAGCGTATGTGTTAGTCCAGTGTGTCAGTTAACTCCATACCAAATTTTATTAAAATCGCTCCAGCCGTTTAGACGTGAAGAAGTAACAAACATACACACTCACAAACTTTCGCCTTTATAATGTAGTATTGGTAGTTATGTCCGTTTCGATAAAAATATTATTTTGAAGGGGTCTCAGTCATTTATTAGGAACAATCATTAATTTATTACTTGAGATCAAAATAAGGGGTAAATCTAGCACAAAAATCACACAACCTCAATTAAAGAGGGGTCACAGGAAATTTCACATTTAGTTGTAAAGTAAAAGAATATATATACATATATATATATATTTTAAAATAGGAAAATAATATTTTTTATGGAGGAAAATACCACGTCTGATAAATATCACCAAAAGAGAGGGGTCCAAATTATTAAAACAAAGTCACGTAATTAATTAACCTTCGTACACATATATTTAAAAATAGAAAAAATTATTTTAAGCTTGTTTATGTATGTACGTATAATATCTGTTTTTAACGTTCACAAAACAGCAAACAAGTAAACATCCAACAAAAAAGTTTTTTTTTTCATTTAATGGAATTCAACATCTGCCTGCGAAAACGATAAGATCGCCTGAGTCAATGATAACACAAAGGCGATGTTCCGTGTAAACAGGTCCTTTCCTTTCACTTTATGTGTATAGGCATCGTGTCTGTGTGTAAATATCTGATAACAAAACAGGTAATACATTAATAGTCTTTGATAACTTAAAAAAAAAAAACGTTTTAAAGTGGACATGAAGATTTCAACATCAGTACAACTGCTACAGAATGTTAATCAACATTTCTAGTGACAAAATTAAATTTGAATACCTACGTAATTAAATAATGATAAATATTATTGCTTCTTAAGAGTTATTAGGTTATTCAATACTAATTGAGACATTTAAGATAACTTTGATACAGTATGTACTTAGATACTCTTTCATTTCCCAAAAGTTTTGAAAAATTACAAAACATTGTTGTTATGAATTAAATTTATGTGCGCTAAGGTTTGATTAAAGATTAGGTGCATAATTTACTTGTTTAAAAACATTTTTTTTAATGGAAATTAATAAATAAATACTATTGTTTCTCAGTATTTATCTGTTATGCTTTTGTATACTCCCTGTCTAAACTATTATTAAAATTGTCTTTCCTAACTTCTTTATTTATTAAGCAAATTTCTGTAGTTCACCCCCTTCTAGAATATTATCTCTGGGGCTGTGTGGGCACTGTTAAGCATATTTTTACTTATTCCCATTTTTTCTGTTGTATAATGTTGGTGGTCACTTCTTCCCCTGTCAGTTTCGGTTTTCTTTGTATACGTTTAGTATTATACACTTTTAATAATGTTTTTTATTCTGCCTCCATTTCTTTTCTTTATTCATCTGATTGTTTGCTGAATTTCATTTAGCCACATTGTTACTTTATTCTTCATTTACAGTTTATGTAAAATTTTCCAACAGTATTCTGTGTTTATTTTGTTTTCCGCTACATTACAATTGGGTAGGGTTAGTTATTTCATCGATGTTGATGAAAAATTTTTAGATTCTTCGATGACATTTTTTCATCCTCCTCAAGCTATATTAGTCGCCAAAGGTAGTTTACGTTTTATCACGGAAAGTGATATAAAATGAAAACCACCTTTGACAATTAGTATAGCCTAAAGAGGAACGAAATGTCATGGAAACGTTGCCAATTCTGATTTGATAATAAATTATCTTTTTCATTTATCCATTACATTTGCTTCCAAGTCCCTCATATCATCTCATCTGTTACCTATTACTTTACATTGCTTTGGATTTGATTTGTAATGACTAGCGAAGAAACAAATGCTTTTTTGGTGGTTGGAATGCTTTGCTTTCGCTTCTTTAGTTATGAGACTGTTAGGACATGTTCAATTTTTAAAGGTCGACTATTGACCTTTTCTCCAGGTCAGCAGTAACAGCCACCTCTTGGCACCCTTATGGGGCGTATCTGGTTAGTGTGGACAGGTCTAAAGCTGCGACAATCTGGGGAGACGTCTGATGAGGTTATCTTGATCCCGCCCTTTCATGTTAAGCCAAAATTCTCAAATTAAGGTCTACGTCGCAAAGAGGCTGTATAATATTATATACAAACTGTGCTGTGGTTAAAAAAACCTGAGACTAAACTGTTCGCATTGGTTGGACCAACAGCATCACTTGTAAAATAATAATTACTATCGTACGATGAATGCCTCTGATATCTATTTTTTACTATCTTGTATTGAAAATTTAATGTAATAATTTGTATATTTTTACTCGGTGTAGGCGAATTTTCAAATAATTCGATTTTGTTGAGTTGAGTTGCAACCCAAAGAAAATTTTTACTTTTAGGCACTTTAAATAAGTAGATAAAAAAATTTTGAGTCAAAAAAATATTACCATTCCCCCAATTTTCGAAATTGCAAGGGGTTGCCTCACTCAATGGTTTTTAATATTTAAAAATACATGTATCAAAATTGCGATTTTTAACAGTGATATTTTAAACAACTTTTGATTAGAGCTCGAGTATTGTTAACATCGCCATAACTTTTTAACTTTCAAATCCTTTTAATTAACAAGTCTTACACTCAAAAATTTAATGTTTCATATTTTAATAACTGAAATTGGAATGATTTTTATAAATTATTTTTTTTTTACAATTGTAAATTTAAAACATACATTCCAAATATTAATTTAATTATATTAAAAATTTTAATATCTGACTGAACGTATAAATGCGCATTAGATTTTAAGGCGGAAATGTTTTCAAATGTTGTTTAATAATTTTTACTTAAAACATAGATATGTATGTCCTATATCTGACATAAACATAAGTGCGACAATTTACGTACTCGAGAGTATAATTATAGAAATGGACAAATTTTTCGCCAATATATGATAGTCTTTAAGATGAATTTTTACCATTGTACCATTTTCTCCTGTACATGTTTTGGAATAAAGCGTCATTAAATTATCATATACCTTCAAATAAACACTTGAATACAATTATATACCGATTAATAGATATTACCTACTTGTTAAAAACTATTATTTTGCTGGTATAAATAAGGTAAGTAAATGTCTATATATGTATTCATACATTTTTTCAGATGAAATAAATAATCACGTATTTATTATTTATTCTTATGTAGGTTCTCTACAGGAAAATGGGTAATCCTAGACGGCACATGCGCGTCGATTGTTACGATCATGTTTCCGTGGCAACAGTAATTGTTATTTAGTGTCTGTGCTGTTCGGTGCGGTGCGATCTGTTGAACTCCGGTTCCAATTTTCCTTTTGCTACAGATAACAGCCAAAGCAAGATTCTTTATTTTGACATTTACTTATTAAATAGACGATGTTACTTGCCAAGTAGTTATTGGCATAAATAATCTAGTTAAAAGATCAGTAAACGTGTAAAATCCTAGACGGGGCATGCGCGTCGATTGCTGTGATCGCGTTTCCGTTCAGAGCGGCTTGGTTGCCGTGGCAACAGTCGTTGTTATTTAGTGACTGTGTTGTTTAGTGCGGTTCTGTGCATTGTTTTCCGGTTCCAATTTACTTTTTGCTGGAGATAATAGTCAAAGTAAGATTTTGTATTTTGATATTTACTTATTAAATAGATAATTTTACTCGTCAAGTACTTATTAGCATAAATAATATTGCCTAAAGTCAGTAAAAATAAACAGAAGTCCAATGCTTATTTTACGCAAACGCGATCAACAGGTTTTGCTCTTTTTTTTTACATTTAATCTCTCATTCTGTGACTAAATTTAATCTAAATTAAAGGTACATTTAGGATAAAATATTTAAATTGATGTTTCGTCCTTATTGGTATTTTTGAAATTTAAATTTTTTATCTTACGTACAAGAAGCAACGTATTAAAAAGAAAAATAATTTTAGGTTTACTAATGTAATCGAAAACAATATAAACAATTAATTTGTATTACATTACCAGATTTACTGATTCAATTATACAATAAGTATGTTTTTAATCGTATTGTTAAACCTAAAAATACTGTTGTAATTAATAAGATCTACAGTAAATGATCGATAAAACGTAGTTATTAAAATATCTATATCCACGTCTTAAAGCAATTCCTTTTCTTTGAGATCATAAATTTATTTTAGAAATTATCAATTGGTGCTACAGAAGCAATATTCGATTTGATACCAACAACAAAGTTGTTATTCATGAATAATAATTGTGTTTTATTAAGAAGATCGTAAACAGATCATTTTCTAATTTTCTAACATATAAAATTGTTGTTTTGTTGGAATGTATACATCATCCGCTTTCAATAAAGATAACCTGATAAGTCGTAAGCCTGTGCAACGTTATATTACAAAGGACATCTGGCTCTGACTTTCAACTCTCTCTTTTTCTGTACAGAAAATGTTTATAATAATAGGAACAAACAACGTAGGTAATAGCCTACGAATTATTATTAAAGATTTTGCGGTCTTTGCCTGAGGAAGATCTATTTTAGTAAATAAACGAGATATTCATCACTTTTATTTAAATATAATGCACGACTTTTTATTAATTATTGAATCATTATAAAAAAATTTAATACGAAATTACAAAAAATGTTCAGTAGGTACTCCTTTGAAACAGTTTTAATATTGCTTTTCGTCAACTGCTGAAATTAAAATAAGTAACGTTAGTAGACACGTGTTTACCTTTCTTTCATTTTAATTAGAATATATAGAAATAAGAAACAGTAGGTTAAAACAAAACGGTTTTCTTTTGACTTCAAAACAATAACTGACATTTCAACTACAGTCGGGGGATTTTTTAATGATAGGTTTGAATTAGTTAATCAAAACCTTCCCCCCTCCCCCCCGTGACAATTACAATTAGTTTTTTATCAATAAAAAATTTTGTTACCTTATTGGTTATGTTTAATAAGCATACTAAAATACTTTTTAAAAATGGACTTCAATTATTATGTACCTACTTAATAACTATAAGTATGCTGATGTCATTTTTTCTCTTATTTGCGGGTTATTATTAAATAATCAATATGTATTGAAAAGCCATCATTTAAACAAAGGTACGTAAAAATATGTTTTCATTCCTGTTATTATCATATCCTGCTTACCTCAACCATAGAAGTATTTTGAAGATATTAAAATTACAATAGGAGAACATTTACGACTTAATTGAATACTTTTTTTCTATTTCTTACGAATTAAACAGGTAGATTATTAATCTGCTTTTATATTCAATATTAATGAAATTTTCTACGGTATTAATGAGTACCGTTAAATTGTTTTATATTCTCTTTAAGATGTTTTCTCTTGTGGGAGAATTTAATTTAGACAAGTGTTAAAAGCATGTGAATTCAGAATTTTGCTTGATCAGATTAATTTTTAATTCAGTAGAGAAGAAATTTGCGTCATTTCGTTGCTTAAAGACGCCATATACGTAACTAGGTAGGTAGGTACGTTTAAAACGAGGGAAATGTGAAAATCCACAATCATATAGAGGAGTTGTATGAGTTTATATATATTTATTCTATTTAAAAAATAAAGATACTTAATGTGTAATACTAAGAAATCTATGAGGAGGTTTCTAGGTTCGGGCCTCACCCCCTAATGCGGGATCCATATTTAATATCATATACTTACCTGTGTAATTTGTTTTATACAATTCAGTGTCTGTGAGCCTCCCCCATCTTTCTCAAAATTCTGCACCCGCTCTTGGTTTTAACTGTTAGTTGCTTAACAATTGGAAAAGTGAAAAATGAAGCGTTTTCCTGAATTTCTCGCGTTTTCATATTTTCCCGGCTAATTGGAGAAAGGAGAGGTCCATTAGGAACGTTTTCGTTGTATCTCTGAATTTGGTCGACCCGAGAAAAGTTACAATTGATGATAAAACGCCGGATAGCGGAAAGGTGTTGCACAGTTATATCTACGGTTTGGGCGCCGTCTCTTCGTTCGTTGTACGGCTGGCTAATTAAGGGGGTGTCGGGGAGAAAAGGGGATACATGCTCGAACCGTTCTCTTTCCTCCAGCCACGGCGGACTATAGCGTCGGCAGCTGTGACGCTTTCTACCTATTTCCTGAAAGCTAATAAATAGGGGGTCGATTTAGGATAATTGGTTGTTTTTGTTTAATAGGCACTAAGTTGCGAAAGTTCCGGACGCCCAAGCTTCGCGACCCGACAACCCGAGGAAATTAAATGAGTGTGGGAGAGACCGGTGTAAAAGGGGTGGAAAAGAGAAACGAGTCGAGAATTCATTCTCTGTCGAAAATTTTTACGAAATTCGAGGCCAATAGGCAATATTACAAGAATAACAACTAACTAATCTCACTAAATAATATGTCAATCCGTACTGTAACTAAATCATTAAATTACTAAAGTATAAAATTTTAAATTCGCTGCAGATTTAAAACAGAATGATTAATGTAATGTGGATATGGTAAATTTGACTTGAGTTTTCAAAATCGACATGAAAATGTGTTAGTATTGGTTGGAAAGTGAAATGTTTAACGATACGAAAATCTATGTTGTTGTAATAGATAGACAAGGTTCAGCTGTGTTCTCATCCGAAAATTAATTCATTTGTAAAGCGCCTAAAGCTAACTCTATTTCAGCTTCCTCAGCGTACACATTTTACTTGGGATTACAGGGGTTAAGGGAATGCTTCAGCAACATTTAATACAATAAAGGGTTGCAGATTAAGCATTACCGGACTAAATTAATTATTTTTTAAAAAGATATGCTGAGAAGGCTTAGGTAAAAACCTCTAGATAATTAATGACAGTTTAATATTTGAACGCCCATGAACTCGCCACTTAAAATTTTAATCAAGTCATTCTGATGATTAATATTATTTAATTAAAATTTAAGGTACCTGCGTATATAATACGATGATCTAAAATTATGTACGTGGTTGATGGCTCCTTATGTGTTTATTATCCTCGCGCTTTAGTGTGTCTTTGAAGTAATAAACCCACAGAAATGTCTTTAAAAGGTTATTATATTTTGACTGCCCCTAGATTTTGCCCACAATAATGAACTCATCATCCTACATTTATTAATTTTTTATGACTTATTTATCATACCTTTGACTGTCATAAGAAATCATTGATTGTTGAAAATCATTATTGAAGTTGAATGTTTTTAGAATGATACGCAATGTTACTGTCTAATATGTGAGGTTAAGACTACTCTTATGCCGATGTTTTTGCAATCATTTGATGCGAAAATGAGTGTATTTTATTTTATTTGACGAAGCTATGATAACGTTAATATTTCCCCCATGTTGATCTATTTTGCTATATCTATAAATTTCGAGTTTAATTTGTATAAAAGGCACTGGGCGAATGATATTTCGATGCAAATAACGTAGCTAAACCGTGAATAAAATTCATAAATAGGGCATGAACACGCAATCTGTATTTAACGAGCTAATATCAAAATGCAAAAACCGTATTAGTTATTATACGATGTTAATAGAATGAAAACGGCTGTTTGTTAAACATCAACTGGTATATGAAATGTCTAAATCTGCACAGCTCTAAGCCTTAATTGGGTTTTGCCGCATGAAAAATTCGTACAACAGTTGTTTTGACGGAATCATTAGAAAAAAAAGGGATGAAGTTCCTGTTGTGTTTTAAATTTCAACTGATTTCATTTTCCCATATAAATGGATTTGAACGGTATTAGAAATTTGACGATTTTATTCATGATGTGCAAAATTTATAGAGCTATATTTTTGTTTTGATTCGTTCAATTATAATTAAAAATTAATTCACTTCTAGTCTGCTAAAAAAAGCGAACCTAGTCGTCATCTGTAATAAATCGTAGTAGTTATAAGAACTTTACTTTGAAAATAACACAGACGTACAAAAAATATTTTAAATTAAATTATCTTACAATTTTGCTTGGTTTGATAAATAGATATATACCTAAGCTTCGTCTTCTGGAATAATTTATGAGATTACTTCGCGTTTCAATTTTATTTTGTTCTGTAGTAATCATTTATTGTCAGTAAACAAAAAACAAAACTACTGAAACAATTTATTCAATATTTTATCCTGATGGGACGAGAATCAATTGTGTGCTAAATGTAATAAACGTTTATTGAATTTGTCCACTTTATTCATTCTTTATCTCTCCACTGTTCAATTTAAACTCATCCGGTTCTCTAATACATCGAAATTCAATTGGAAATTGAATTCGCCGCTGAAAATCCTCACTATGAAGTAAGTGAACTAGAGGAGAACGAGATCAAACGGCTCCACCATGTTATGACCTCTCAACTTTTATATTCGATTATTAATCTTAGCATTGACAACGTATTCAAGTTATACGAGCAACTTCTACGGACGAATTTTTATTATTCCCTTTTTTATTTATTCCTGTTAAATTATTTAAGTTTCAACTTCAATAAATATACAGACGAATTTTATTTTGCCTTTTAACCTTTTAAAAATTGCCCTTTAATATAAAATGGCATTTCCATTAAAAAAGGTATTATATCTTAAAACTAGTGTTTGTTTTTGTTTGTAAGTGGAAGGAAAATGTATTAAGTGTGTCTTGTTTTAATTTCGTGGGATTAAAAATTAAAGAGTCCACAAATTGGTTGGTACTGGGCAGTTGGCTTCCAGCTAGCTAATGGCGTGTTCGCGAGCGAGTTCCTTTCGAGTCGGGAAACAGCAGTGTCGTGTTTCTGGGTTTCATGAAAGAAAATTCCTCCAACAAAGCCCGGAATAATTCGGTTCGCTTTAAAGAATTTTAAGAGCGGCAGAGGTCGGGAATTTAATTCAAAGGGATGGGGAAAATAAAGAAATCCTCGCTGTTTCTACGTCTACCGAGCAAGAGCTGAACTTTTATCGGGAATTAAGGAAGTGGCTCACGAAAAAGTAAAATTTCGTCGTTTGAGAAAACAAAAACGGGGATTAATCTGAACTGGTATGCGAAAATTGCATTGTTGTTCTCCTTCCCGGGATAATAACAACGCCCTTCCGAGACCTGGAAGAAAATTTGTTCATAGCGCCAAAGTTTGGGAAGGTATGTGAGCGAGGATACGAAAATATCGAACATCCCTTTTAAGTTTACTCCCCAATATAGGCCTTAATATTTACCTTTAATTTTATTACTTGACGAAACAGTTACAGTAATAATTTGATTTAATAAGATAATTTTAATAAACAAATTTGATGTAAAGTATTAAAATGGTAATAAAGGTTTATCCGGAAAGTTTTGTCTAAATTCATACACCGTTTTAAATTCCAACATGATCCGTCTTCAGTGAGTTTTCAAAAGTTCGGTCGATAAATTGATTTTGTGTAAAGGTGAATTTTAATGGTAAACCGTTGTAACCTTTAAAAGCTTTTTCTGTTTTCAACCGCCGCCGAAAAGTAAGTAACATCTGAAGACTTTAGGATGTAAAGTAAGTTTTTTTTGTATTTCATCTCAACCTCACAAACCAAAAGACGCATTTCTCTAAAAATGAAAGTGTATCGACACAATAATTAAATTGATTGAGACTAATAATAATGATGCATTGTCGTTATACACATTCACGACCCACCACTGCTTCTGATAGTATAGAAAGCCTTTCTTTTAGTAGTCATGTGAGGACGTATGAACGTGTAGATGTGCTTGCTCCTGTGTGACGACTGGAGGTAAAATAGAAGTCGATAAACTCGATGTAAGAAACTTTGGAATCGCTTCCTTATTCTAGTCGACATTCGAGAGCGAACTTCCTTTTATTAAATGACATGCATTTTTCAACGATCCCTGCAATGTACTCCTCTATTTGATTTAAATGCTTAAGCAAAAGTCTTCCCTTTTTAACTTTCTTTGCACACGTACAAAAGAATTTTTACTTCAAAATGGAGTTGTTTCTAATAATAAGTTGACATCCTTAATTAAAGGGAATATAAGTATACTCAAAAAATAAGTAGCAGCAAATTACGGCAGATGGCGTTCTCTATTTAATGGTGGCGTGCTGATGAGAACCAATGAACTCGATATTGTGAGTTACTTTTAAATAAATAAATTTCTTCTACCATGAGTGGTCGGTTTTATGAAATGGTTTTTGATATATTTATAACTATGGGAAGTAAACACTGGATAAAGTGTTTGTTACAATTAGGTTTTAATAAGGTTTAAGTAAGTTCATAGTTTACTCCCATATAAGAGTTATCAGATGATTATGATTATAATGTTTGCTGATGTTTTTATCCGAAAGCCCAAAGTTTACTTAGTAAAACTAGCTGTGTACGTTATAAGGAACAAGTATTCACTGCAGGATTCGCTTAAGCTCGTCTAATAGAGTCGAGGGAGGCAAGATATGTCCATAAAAGTTTTAATTTGTTTTTAAATAAACAGGTCACGGAAGCACTTTGAGCAATCAACGTGAGTACACACGATCCTCTCATCTTTCGCCTTTGAAAGCAATTAAGTTCGTGCCGACGTCTGCGTCTGGGACGTCTCTCGACGACACAAGGACGACAATTTTGTCTTCCAGTGTCGTTACAGTCATATCCTGCTTGCAATTGCACCAAAATTGCCTGCTTAATGTCCTCGATATACAAATAGATTTTAATCAAAAATGAATACCTATTTTATGTTATTGGGAATCATATAAATAAAGGTCGTCAGACTGAAGACTGGCTGTACCTACCTTACCTCCACTTCCTCTTATCCTCAATTGGTCTCCATTGACTTTGCTCCCTTTCCTAGAATATCTGTAATTAGCTCTTCAGGTCCCAGAAACCTTTTAAAATACACTCTCAGGATTAAACAAGTAGAGTAGCTGTTATCATGAGTGCTAACAGTATTAAAATAACCAAATTTGATCTACCTTTGTCCCTTTTTACTCCTGTTTCTCCTTCTAGTATATCTTTGATCAATTTGTTGCAATATGTTATTTGTCACATTATTTCAAACACTGTGTAGTTTCCTGTTTCCTTTCCCCCAATCAACAAATGAAGTTGAGGGCGAGATAATTAATTCCATAAAGTTCTTTATTTTAAATAACATCTATTTCCACTCTTAGTTTTGTGTGGGTTATTAAAATTAAGTAACTTAGAGTTAAATTCCATTTAGTAATTTAGTGAGAGGATCATGTCCAACCAAATAATAGCCTGCCAAAAGTAATTTCTGATTAAACATAAAACAAAAAATAAACTATAATGAACGTAATATCGTTAAAAGTAACGCGGTCACCCCACCTTACCGAAAAGTAGGAAAGGCAAGGTCATTAATGATTCCTTTTATTACTTCATTTTGTCATGTTAGGTTAGGTGTTATGTGGCAAAACCAATCCTTTTAATTATTATATACCTTGTGATTAGTATACTATGTAGTGGATTTACTGTTCCAATAACAAATAATAAAGTAAAAGATTTATAATTTTGAAATTAAAAAAATTAAACTAAACCGAGTATATACCTATGGTTCATTAATTTTTCATTGATATTGCTGTAGTGTGGTTTCTCTAGGATGGAATATAAAATATTTAAATTCAGTTTTTATTAAGATTCAGCCAATTATGGCCCAATGGCGTATTAGTTCGCCTTTAAGGAGCGGAAATGTTGCTGTGCCTAGTGCTGTAAATAATAAAAAGGAAAGTACGGCTTCGTTGAAGGAGAAAAACGTGCCACTAGCTTTGCTTGGCGTCTTACTGTTTCATTTGATACTCGCAAATTAGGTGTTTCTGAGATTTATCGAAAGACTGTTGCCTCCGTTAAATCCTTCTATCGCCATCTTAGAGGGAACTCTTTCTATGCGTCTCAAGGTGCTTGATACTAGAGGTGTAATTATATATATATATATATTTTAAGGGTAAAAACCAATCAGGGACGGACGGATTTAGGATTTTCAAAAGGGGTTCACAAATATTTAAAGTTAAATATTTAAACCTAAAATAAATATCAACGCGGAGAGGTTTGGTACCTGACGCGCCCATGAACCCGCCACTGATAAAAATTTTGTGTTCCGCGATTCCAATTAACAAACCACTCTTGTTATATTTTACGTAATACATAAATACACGCAGTTGTTAAGTAAATACAATTTAAAAGTAATATTTGATTATTGTTTTCCAGAGAATATAAGAGTAGAAATTTAATTTCTTTTTTCCTTGAAAGCCTTGTTTCTTTATTGAATATCTTTTTTGTTTAACGAACCATATCGTTCCTCGCTTCTTAAATGAAATTTCCATCACATCGGTTCTAATCAACTAAAAACTCCTTTTTATAAGTGATGTCAAACGAATCTTTACATTTCAATTACGTTCCGCCCTAAAAAAAAAAGAATAAACCGTTTAGGTAGGAGCTGAGCGAATTTATACAATAGACCAAGGTGACTTTCTCGCTCTCCGCAAATTCCATTTCGACTTTAATAAGATGACGAAATCCGGGAGATAAACAAATTAAAAAGTTGGTAAGAGATTCCGAGCATTTCTACAGCACCTACCTCGGAATATGGAGATAGGAGCGGGAAGGGGATTACCCTACCTAAACACTCCTTTATTAAATAATTCATTACTTTTACACCACTCTATACCGAACGCTTTTAAATCAGTTCATTGTAGCATGACCAAAACTACAAATAGTTTACCTATAGAAAAACTTTTTTTTAGTAATAGTGAAATTGACAGACGGTTTCATATCAACTGCGAGATATACAGGGTGGTTGATGGAAGTGTAAGTTTTAAGATTTTTTTGAATAAAGGTAGTAACTAAAACTTTTGAATGTATATCAACCCTAAAAAGTCATTACCAATCAAATGTTCAATGAAGGTCATTATTATGTAAACAAAGGCTGCTCGCTAAAGAGAATACCTAAGTGACTAATTTCACCTTCTTGAATTATTAAATAACAGTATTATGTATCTATTTATTTTTTAGACCAATATAACAGATTTACTGTAGAAATAAATATTTATGACTGGCTGACAGTTAATGAGGATATTTTTTTGAGGGTGTTTACCAAAGTATTTTGATTCAATTTGATCGACTGTGTTGCGGATTCCAGAATCCATACGTTTTTCAGATATTATTATTTTTGTAATACGTATTACATACTAACAAAACCACAAAGGTTTGAAATTCGTTTGGCAAAGGTATATAAACTTGACGTTTTATTGTCATGCAAAAATAATGAACGTGGCTCTTTTGAAATTGTTAACATGCGACAGCGCTGCCGTTCCTTTGCAACTAATGTTTATATGTGAGTAGCAGGCAATCTGGTAAAAAGCCCGTTATTGTTTTCTGTTCATTGCTCAGCGGACGGCCACAGAAAAATGTCTTTCAGCCAACACAAAAGAGAAGATTCAATGTTAGTCATTATTTCAGTTGCATTGTGTCCTCGGTGCCCAGTGGCGTGTTCCGAGAACATATTTTGGAGATAATCCTTTTAAAGATATAAATATAACAGAATTTGTAAAATTGTAATGGAAATAGTTGCTGTATCTTCCCCTATCAATCTGTACCTAGCTGATTATTTTAATGTCTACTCGTAGTAGTTTCCATAACTTTCTAACTAAACACACTGTCAAATGTTAATTACGATTTCGAACTTACTGTTCCTCGTCAGCACACATTAGCCAGTTCTGACCAACTTTAGCTAGCTAACAATGAGATTAAAAATAGTTAATTCAAGATTTACGAATAACTACAGATCGAGTAATGAACATCATCATACAGATACTTATTAAAAAATGAATAGATCCTCAGGAAAGAATACCAGGTACTTACATATTTAAAATTCTACTCACACATTGATGCATTTCAAATGAAAGGTTTACTTTATTAATATGAGATAAATTCCTTCAACAGTTATTGAGAACCTTGTAGAACTCGTAAGGGGGTTGTCTAAAAATTACTGACATTTTAAAGTAGTCCAATCTAATTCTGGGTAGATACTCATGGAATTAATAGATAATAGAATGTGTGTCTATTTTTCTTTCTGAAATTTTCTATTGTTCATTTATTGTGTCAATCAACATATAAAAGTAACTCTTCAGCTTAATTTGGAATAGTTCCTTCTGAAGAGCTGTGTGTGTGTCTAACTGGAAATAATTTCATCTTTAGATGTTAAAATGAGCTGTAACGTCCTTATGCAGAATTTTGAGTTTTATTAGAGCTCGTTTTAATATTAATAGTTGAAATAAGTAGATGCAGGCAATTGAGGCGATTTCGTCCTGTCGCTTCCCATTCTGACGGTGGCAGTGAGAGTAGGAGTGGCGAGAGGAATATCCAACGTTCCCTTTGCGACGCG
Source organism: Agrilus mali (assembly GCA_029378335.1). Taxonomy (NCBI): domain Eukaryota; kingdom Metazoa; phylum Arthropoda; class Insecta; order Coleoptera; family Buprestidae; genus Agrilus; species Agrilus mali. The sequence goes on along the minus strand of CM055663.1, from coordinate 6,136,069 downwards.
CGGCGGCGCTGCTCGAATTTACCACCGCTCGCGCCAGTAACACCGCGTACGCTCGTAGTGGTAACAACTTATTGAAGGTAACGGTGCTTCCCTGAAAATTTAGTCGCACTTGCGTCCGTCCGGTAAAGTAGCGGCTGCGAAAAGAGCGGTAGCGTCAAACGACAAATTTCCCTGCTCCCACCTGCGAAGGAAATTGACGGTCGCGGTATACCAATCCCACTAGTTTGATTTTCCGCGTTCGTGACGCTGTTGATCTACTTACTCTACATAGCATAATCATAATGTACATATGTGACCATTATCATACACCGCTGCTAGCGTCGTGAATTGATAAGAAAGTAAAGAACGGTTGCAGCGACAATGATTTATTATATCCTCGCGTTTGACGGGTGTACAAAGGAATGTCATTAATAAAAAAATGTGAACAGTGAGAGGTGGGTCGCACGGAATGATCGTTGATGTGTTATTATAACCTTTTTTGGTCCCCAATTATTATTGAAACTTGCTTAAAATACTTAAAAAAATATTCTGAGAAACTTTTATTCAATTACATGATTTTCTATTGTTTTAACAAAAAGAAATGTCTACATCCCTTATTCGTTTCACTTTATTACAGTTCTATATATATCTTTCGTTTTTATTGGATGTTGAAGCGTTTTTAACCTTCTTCCATTGTGTTCTTTAAATATTGATTATATCTAAAGCTCTTTTTAACACACACAAATCTATTTCATGAGAGAGATCAAATTATTTTCCTTTTCTGTTACACACTGCTTTGTTTAAATGGCCTGAAGTACCTATAGACATGTTCAATAGCATTGTTACTTGTTTTGTTGTTGTTTTAATTAGGTACTTTAAACGGATTAACAATAAAACCACTAATTGTATTTTAACAACGAATCAGGTCTATTATTAAATTCTAAACTATATTCCAAAACAACTGTTAAACTAAAGCTAACGTATAAAAATCAAAATAATTAAATTATTATTGATTACAAGGATTAAACATTGATTTATTCGCCAACACTCCCAATGTTATAAAGGAAACAATTTAAGTTTTAGGAATGTATAATACTTTTAGAACCTTTAAGTACATATTGAATTTTCAGTTTTTACTTTTGACATTTAAAAATAATTTAGAACATTTTCAAAAACCACTCTAAAGAAAGTTTCTTGTTATATATATATATTTACCTATATTTTCGAACAGTTCTTAATCTTTCATAATCAATTTTATATCCTAATATTTCTTTTATTTGTGATCGATTTCCATACAACTAATTGTCAGTGGAAAAATCCTGGTGGAAGATAAAAGAACATGTTTTATTATCAGTAAAATGTTAGATGAAATGGCTACTTCAATTATCCCATATTCAGATTTTTTCTTTTTAGGAAATAATACTTTAAAACTCCTATTCTTTTATTCAAAATAATATACTACGATTTTTAACTATTTTCTGGAACAATTTGAACATCATCTATATTAGTTTCTCCTTTCCCCAATTGCAGGTACCTGTACTTAGAGTGAACGAAATCAACAACTAAAAGTGTGCGTTCAAAATGGTGACATCTATTTCTTATTCGATGTACTTCAAATAAAACATCAATACAGAAATATGATTGAAGGCATCACTATTTGCAAGAAATCCAGTCTGCTTGTTTTTATTTTGCTGAATCTACTGACTGGTAAGTCTTTTTAATTATTTCATCTCTTTGGCAGTTATTTTTTTGTAATATTTCATAATATGCATAAGTTTGTTCTTAATTAATAAAACAAACTGATTTATCATAATGACATATGTATTGGAGCATCGTCATTGTACCAATTAAAATTGTGATCAATTTTGCATTGGTTCTGATATCTATTGACATAACAATTCTTTCGTTGTTTGATAATAACTCGATTAATGTTGATCAGTAGGTTTTACATATTTAACAGCATTAATTACCACAAATTTTTGTTGTAATGTAACATGCTCCATTTGCAACAATTGATGGTAATGTCACATTAGTTTTCATAAAACGCTTATGAGCTCCGATTAAAAAATTATAGCCACTAAAAATGACCAGTGTGCGATAGGTAATATTTAATCAATATCCGACTACACAAATTAAAAATTTTACAACAAAGTCTTTGATAATCATTTTGAATTGAACAAAACTGGCGATTGTATTTAAATTTAAATTGTTTATGCTGCATAAGCCAGAAAGACTTCCTATCTAAGCTTTGTACTTTATTATTAAATGTATGCGTCCATCTGCTTTTGAATTCTGCTATATCTGTGGTGATATTTGCGGAATGCTTTTGAAGTTTAAGTAATTTAAAACCTACCTACATAACATTTTAAGAATATTGAATAATAACAAGCAGTGGAAGTACGTAAGTACTTGACTTTTAAGGATTTTAAAAGTTACTGTAGTTGAAGATTTTAAAAGATGTTGTTAATTCCTTTCACTTAGGGGCTTTTAATGTAGGTACTTACAAAGTAAATGTCCAGAAAAATTTCATTTTCCATTAAAATCTTAAAATGCAGTGAATTGAAAAGTTCTGAAAAAAAAGGAGAATTAAAATACTTATTTTGATGAAAATTAGTACTTGTTAGAAACCTTTTTCTTGTTTTAATATTTACATTACATTACAGAATGTAATAAGAACTTAGAAGAATTTAGTAAAAACTGAACCGTTTTTTAGTCTATGAACAGACAAAGCCGAGAGTAATTTTTAATGTTTTTTATTTATTAGTTATTACTCGCATTTAGTCAAATTTAGTTGATTTTTTATGACGATAACCAATAAAAATTTTCGATCCACATTAAATACTTTCGAAAAATTCCATTCAGAAACAATGTTGTTTAGATTTATGAACCTACATTTTCTAATCAATTACTCTTTATTATCTTTTTAAATTCTTAATGTAATTAAAACGATCTATTTTCAGTATATTGTCATTAATGAGCACGAAATTAAAATAAGAATAATTAAACAACTCTTGATTAACCGTCTGGCAAAATTATAATAAGAATCGAGAATGGTAAGACGTGAAGATAAGTCATTAGTATTGGAATTTTGTAAATACTTTGTCATGTCAAAATCACTGGAATCTCCCCAGTAGTATACTTTATTCTTTATTAATTTTAGTTGCAACGATTTATCAGCGTTCGCGTATCCATCCGTCTCCTTTCTGACTGTTGAAATTTTCGTAAAACCTTATATGTAGATGGAGTCGAGTCGTCGACGAGCTTGTAGCTTGACAACACGGGCAATTTGAACACGAGTTCTGCATATATTATGCAAAATTTTTCAACACAAAAACAAAAGCTCGAAAATGTCTTAATCATATCCAAATCGGAACATCGTTAGCATATGAAGGCGGAAACAGTCCCTTGTTCCTCATGTATTATTCATAAACATTGTCTTATTCTTGAGCCGACGAGAGGTCCTTAGAAAAATGTAAATTTTTAATTTTCAGCCGGCGGCATTGTTTCCTCCACCAAAGCGTTCGACTTATGTACATCTCACTTGTATCGCAGGTACGGGAAAATTCGCTCGCGGGAGTACGGGAAACTTGTACGCCCTTTACTGTCGTAATAAATTCTCGAGCGGGATCCTCGGGCAAGTGTGACTGTTGTTTACATGAAATATTTAACTTATTACCTTATAAATGTACCCGTGTTATCCTACATTCAAACCACCTTTTATATTGAACGTAGCAATTTACACAACATCTCATTATCAATGATAAAATATGACCAAATTTTCTTCATAATGATGTTATTGTAAAAGTCAGTTTAAGGGTTGGAAGGCCCTCATGTGATCACCACTATCTTGAATGGGGCATGTAAAAGGTTTTTGTGCAATATCATAAGCATTGTAAGTTTCACAAAAACCTTTTTCAAACATTTTTTGAGGAAAATCAAATTCTTTATAATAATTTTATCTCAGTTGCTTACAGTAATAAGTTATAATTAAAAATATACGAAAACTTCTTTCTTTTCACAACTTTATGATTTCAATTTTACGATTTGGTTAAATGTGGTTTCAAAGAAAAAAAAATGTGAAACTTGCGGACCTCAAGATATCACGGGAAATCTGTTTAGATGCTTCTATTAAGATATTGGTCCAATGAGAGGGCTTCCAACCCTAAAAATAAAGTTGTATATTCACATTTTCGCATCTACACATCCAGAGATAAAAAAATCTTGTCCTACTTAAAATGCTTAAACTTTTAAAAACTTAAACTAGGCTCACTTTGAAGTGATCAGTTTTGTGGATTCTTCACCTATTCAACGATCCAGGAAGAAAATATGTTTATTTATTTTTTCCATATGAAAATTGAAAGTTAAAACTCGCGTTTGATTAATTTTTGTTTTTAATGTGAGACTTCAAATATAAGTTCTATGTCTGTAGTTAATTGTCGATGTTTAATTCAAAATTAAAATAGATATGCAGGACTGTCGAAATTAATTTCGCATAATCCCCGATGGTTTTGCAAGTGGAAGTTATCATGTGCACGCCTTTACGTAACTGTTTCTAAATGACAAGTGTACCATTAAGCCTTATCTGTCTGACGACATGCGACGAACACATATATATTGATGCATGCACATACGTCTGCATAATTTCGGAATTCATTGTTCCATCGTTGAATCGATATTCAATATCCGAGATATAATTGGATTGCCAACATCTCCGCGTTTAGTTGCAAGCATCTGCGAAAGGACAAGCGGCGACCACTTAAAATGAAATTATCCACTGGCTACTAGAGATAACAGCTAAATTAACAGTTTACAGGCAACTTCGCAGTTTCGGAAATTAATTAACGTGGCCGCTTTGTCTCGGAACGATTATAATTCCGAAAACACCCTCAGCTACGAACGGCTTATTGACAGTTTTATGTGGCACTTTTGTGACTTCTATGTGCAATTAAATTTCTCTCGCTCTCTCTCTCTATAGATTAAAGCTGTTTTGAAAAATACAAAAACAATACTTTGTTATTAAGCAGAAGTTCCTTCTTATTTAAGATTCCTTACAAGTTATCCACATATGAAAGCGACACCACTAAAGTAATTTTTTCTTCAGGAAGGTTTCTTTTAATGTATTATGTTAAAGGAAGAATAATCCTTACAAGATGAGCCCGTTCAGAGTCTCAAGCTTGAGTGAATTGTATGATTGTAGTTCCCTTTTGAATTCTGTTGCTCTGCAGATTAAACAAAAATTTTCAATTGCGTTTAATTCCCGGAAGAAATGGGAAGCCTTCCTTCTCCCGGCCAAGATGACGCTCCACTTCACTTGCCCCTTGTCGTAACACAACTTCTGACTTTGTAGAAATTGCCTCGCTACTTCACTGTCGTCAGTTGCCGGCCGTATTTGCTGTACTGAGATAATCTCTGGATGAAATCTCCGGACTGGGTCCCGATCTCCTTGTCTTTTTGAACCCAACGATGTAGAAATAGTGTAATGTAGTTTAACGTTAGAGTTTTCGCAAAGTATTTCAGAATTCCTAAGTAGAAACCGACGAGTACGCGGACCGGATGCGGACGTAATTGTTAACCTTTTATCATCAAAATAAAAGCTTTTCCTTTAAAGTAAAGCATGAAAGGTACCCATTAAAACACAGGTACAGAAGAAAACTAAACGCTTAGAATAGTTTCGTCTTATTAGAAATAGTCTCCTCCATCGTATCGCCAACGCAAGACAACTCACTATTATTTTTAAGGTTTGACAACTGGCAATCCACGGGGGTAACACGACCTGCGAACCGTAAATAAACACGAATTGTTACCTTTATTTTCACTTCCTTCAGCAAAAATCAATTTCGATACCACACATCCTGTGAAAGCAAATGCCCTGTGATTTTACGGTTCCTTAAAATATGTGGAAATAGGAAATCCTGGGTTATTCGCCGGATTAAGGTGGCGCATTCTGTGTAATTTTTAACGGTCGGAAGAATTTCCAGTGATTCGAGCAATGTCAGACCTTCCACCGCACAAATTCCAACGAGAATTGCTTCTTTCGCGCGATTGGCAATCAGAATCCATTCCACGACTTTCTGCCCTTTGGAATTTGTAAACCCAAACAAATAAATGCTGGTCACGTTCGCGATAAGAGCACATAACGTGGACGGGTCCGATAAGCTCGACACCACTCGGTTCACGAAAAGGGCAAATCGGCAGGTAATTCTTTCGCACGTCCCGATTAACGGATATCCCGAAGGTCGGCACAGTAGATCCCACGACAAACAAAAATTGCATATATATTTTATGGTCAACTCAGCACTGTGGGGGAGGAAATGTCACCACCTAAACGTAAAATAAAATGACGTTTCGGTCAAAGTAAGCGAGAAGACTGAGAACTCAGAATGATGAGGCCTTTTTAATTTCTTAATTTTCTAAACAAGATATGAAGAACTGTAATGCCATTTAGGTCTGAAGTGTTCAATAAATCTAACGTTTAAAACTCTATAACTTTGCCCAACATAACAGACTTTACTAGTTTTTCATTAACACTGTTGAAAGTTTGAGATGTCCTTGTCGTATCATTTGGGTTTTGGGGTTAATAATGTCCAAAATGTTCTTGTACCTAATTGTTTCTTAATTTTTACTTTAGAACATCTTAAATAATTGTTTTTTTTTTCTTAACTACTAACTTTGTTGGCCTGTTTAGCCTTTCAAATTTGTACTGTAGTTTTTCAATAAGTTAAGACAATAATTTACCTATTATTTTGTACAACAGATGAGGTTGTGTTGTACCTATCGCTAAAGTCTCAATTTACGTTTCTCCTTTTTATTGAACAGGAATAAAAGAATTGTTGAAAAGGCGTTCAAATAGCTGGAAACAAACGCGTCCCTATTACGTACAGCGGACCGAATACGACAAGAGAGGAAAATAAAGACGTACCTACACCAAACTCAAACATCCAAGATATTGCTTTCAACGTCAAAGTTCTTTACTACGTTCCTGTTTAAACTTCAAAATCGTTTCCTTTTCATATCGTTTTGTATTTACGTTTCTTTACAGCGACTTGTACGATGTATGGAGCTGAAGTATTTATTCAAGGTGCATTTCAGAGCACCTGAAGGAATAATTTATGAATTTACTTGAAAGGACTTTTAAATATAACCGAGTAACGTATTTTTTTGAATAACTGTAGTTACATTCATTTTACATAATACGTTGTTTTTGAACCAACGAAAGGAGCATTAGAGACTAGAGCATTCAGAGCGCAAATTAGATTTCACTTTTTATATATTCTACTTTATTGCTATTTGTATTTTTAAAAAAATTTGAATTTATTTGAAAAAATACATTGACAGCCAAAAATATGCTGCTTAATGTAAAATTGTCTCTTGAAGAAACAAGAAAGTGAAAATGAAAGTAAAATCGGTATACTTGTATTTTTTATAATAAATAAATGTTGGCAAAAATATTAGGAAATCAAAAAGGTTTTGCCCTTCAAATATTTTTTTATTATTTTGGTTATCGTAAATTAATATTAAAAATGGCTTAAAATTGAGGACATTATTATATAACACTAATTTTTAATGTGAACGTAAAAAACTAATTACGAAAGTTTCTGTCCCAAAATAAATAATAATTACATTTACTTCGAATTTACACTTTACCTTATACAATAAGCTCCCAGCCAATACAAATCATATACGTATACTATTGGCGAGACGTCTGGAATCGTAAAAACGCGAATAATTACACCTTCGAGTGTTTAACATTCATTTGGAGACTCGAATTACTTACTTGCTTAATAATATCGCTTAAAGAATAGGTACAAGAATTAATAATTCAATTTTCGTCACTTTTGGTTCATACTACAATATTTGTTTGCATACATACATTATATATACACTTATATATAGCTGCGCCCATTACTAACTACATAAGCTTCGCCTCTAGCAAGTCTCGCGAATTTCACAGATCATGTGGTATTGTCACGCCTCCTTTCGGAACACTTGTAATCCGTGATTGAATCTTTAATAAATTGATTTTCTTTTCTGTAAATCCGAAGTCAGGGCAGCTATTGGTGGGTGTTCCTGGAGGGATTATCTTCATAACTGTTCCTCATCCAAAAATGTCAAAATATACAACTATACAAAAATGTGATCTACAATGGACCCTTCTCCATTAACAAATTGCGTTAATCCGAAGCTTTGCGTATTTTTAAGAGTTGTTAAAAATTCAAGGTTTCGGTTCGAAGATTATAAAACTGTCATCTAGGTTGAGATGGGCTAATTGCGCTCCCGTTTTTAATATAATGCTTGTAACGCGCGGTCCAACCCCGCCCCTTAACTAACGGGATAGCAATATCTGCGGAGTAGGCACCGCCCCAAGACATCTCGACTTTCGGCGTAATAATCACCCGTGAAATGAACAATGGTCGAAATAAATCTCGTTTCCAGACAGAAATTGCCCCTTTTTGCGGAAAAAGGAATTTAATTATCTCCACCGTCTTATAGAATCTCGGAAGAGGAGCAGCGTAATTGTACATACTTAAATTAACACCGCGTGTCGAAATTCAAAGAATATAGACGAGCGTGGCATTATTAAAAATGCCCTTTGAGTAATAAGAAAAATAAAGGAGGTTAGAGTCTATGTAGAGCTAGTTATTTATCCGAATATTAAAATCTTTACAGTTGCACAATTTCTTTAATGAAAACTATCATTTGATTTGTTTGCTCTTGAAAATTACCCTATGTGGGTCGAAACAATTTAATTTTATTATTTCTATAACGAGATTAAGATAAACATCAACAGTTTATTTCTAACATATTGTGACTTTACTGACAAAAGTAAATAAATAAATAGAATGAAGCATGAAGTGCAAAAGGAAGATAAAGTGGAAGCTAAAAGTATTTTAAAATCATCTTATGACCCTTTACTTTGTGGTGTGCAGCAGCAACTCCGCCCATTGCTACCTAAGTACTCGAACATGAGCTCCACCTCTAGTTTCTTTTTAAGCACTTCACGGCTCAAGTGATTTTGAAATGTCAGCCAAACTGACGGATTATGTTCTATTCTCACAATAAGCTAAGTACTTCACGAAGTCCTATTGATTTACACAGTTAGAATTTCAGTGTATTTTCGAAAACAACAAGTATCAGGTAGGTATTATCTCAAACACAACAGCCCTTGATATTCTGAACTTGCCATTTTGAGTCTAAGATTACATCACCGTGGTTACCTCTGTGCCTTTGTGTAGTAACGTTGGCTTGCTTCATTTTCCACCATTTTACAGATCTAGTTTCTAAAGGCTTGTCGCTTTACAAATAGTATGTTTCGCTCGGGCTCATTCTTTTACTAATCTCTTTTTTTATAAACCAACGGGTATAAAAGGATATGTTTTCTAAATGTGTTTCCAATAAATTTTGATTTTTAGACTGAATTGCTGAACGTTTCGTTCTTTAGATTTTCAACTGAACAATTTTATTATACTTTTCTATATCGGTTTTTGCACAAGGTCTATCTAAAAATATCTCATGTTACACTGAAAACTGAAAGTAGCTTTAAAACATTTTCAGTAAATCTTAACAACCCTTAAAATATTTTATTTAAATTTCTTTTATTGGACTTGTTTTATGTAGAATTTTTTATGAACATATAGTAGATATTTGAAAAAAAATCCATACCACAATGTATTTTTTGAAATTTTTTTTATTAAAAAAGTTACTACATATTACCTTTTTCTAAGATATAATTTTCTGAGGATAACCCCCACAATTGAAATATTTGATAATCATACAATTTTGTTGTATCTCCCTTATTGGATAGTTGTAATTAAATGTATATTTTTTTTATAATTTTATGTGAGAGATTCTAATGGGGTGTGGTTTGCGGTAGCCTTGCTCTATATCTCCTAAATACGGCTTCGTTTTGGTATGCATGCGTTAAACCTGACACTTCATAGGATTTAGTACAGTCGACAATTCGTTCAACCGTAGCTAGTTAATCTCTCATAACAGTTAATTTAACACACATCCATGATGGGACATATATGTGTGTGAGGCTGTGTGTATGGGTGTTCAGTTGTTTTAGTCGTTGTAATTGTGACGCTTATTCCTGCTGCAATTTAGCGAATCGTTTAGTGACACAAATGGCTTTCGTGGCTTGCATGTAGCATGTCAAGTTCGGTTCTATGGCGTTCTTAAATCAACATTAGATGTTACCTGTGTCGTGCCTTTGACAGATAAATCTAAATTGATTCGATAAACAACGGACGGCTTATAGGAGCTTTGGACGGAAAATGTTACAATCGAACCCTGTTCCAATATAAGGGCGGACTAATAAATACACATAGGACACCTAATTCATCCAATAACTTTCAACATTCTAAATACATGAGTGTCATAAAGTAACTGATGGTAACTTTGATTTGTCCAAATCCAAATGGCACAGAACAACGAGATTATCAAAGGGAGGAGTATCCAACATAAATTAATAAATTGAATTAAAAATGGTAGTGGTGGTGTCATTGGAAAATTAAACTTATATTTAGATTTTCTATGAAACAAACCCCAGTTTAAGGTGTTTATTTTTTCTCACTGCTTGGTTTAATGCGTTATATATTTTGGGTAAAACATTTAATTTAAAGGTTATAATTTATCATCACTGAATCTACAACAACCCCGGCCGAGATCTATCACAGCGTTAATAAATCTTGGACATCAACCTTTTGGATATAGGTATGTTGTATAACATATGCCCGAGAATTAATTTCCTTGATTTCTGTTAGAACAAGAAAACAAACATACAAAACATTTTAAAATTAAACTTCTGGAATATTTTTTTAACGAATTTTTATGTAAAAATTGGATTACATTTGGAATATATTTTTTTAATGGCCAACGTAATTTGCTTTTAAATTTTGTGTTTGTCCATAAAGTTAATACAGAATTTTCTAAGTTTCGGTTCTTTTGGGCAGTATTTCAAGATAGTGGAATAAAGTTGTGGCATTCGTTGGAGGTTTTTTGGTTTGCGGATGTCGAGACTTTGCACCCCCTTGATTGTTGTCTTCCGGAGAGTAAATCTCTGCCGATGTGGAACAGTTATTAAGCATGTAGGTCAAAAGTTTTGAGAACTAGCCGCGGTTCTTGGAGCAATAAAAAGTGATTTATAAAGACAGTCCTTCAGATATATTCGAGTTTACGTGTAGCAAAAGGGAACGAATCGAACTGCCTTGCTTATGACGTAATCATTTCGGAATTTGATTTATCGGTCCAAGTTAGAAGTAATGAAATATTGTCCTTCATTTGTCATTGGACACAATAAATAAAATGGCAAGATTTATGAAGTACAACCTCTCGTTTGAGAGGACGGAGAGGACGCCCTGAACCGGAAAAAACGACAAGATCACACGCTCAATGTCCACTTGGGTCTTTCGCTATAAATCATTCACGGTCCTCCAAAATTTTTCTGCCTTCATCCCATGAATTTTATATAAAGACTATTATTTGTTTTCTGCTTGAAAAACTCCTCAAGGATACCGACATCAACGAAACGCTTCAGCTCACTGAAGACCAAGGTCCTTGTCGCATATCCAGCCATCCATTGCCCAAAAACGAGAACTTTCATAACTCATTTCAAAGATCAGTTGTAAATATAACTGTGAATATTATAGGCTCCTCCATGAGGATCCTCATGTAGCCAAAAATGGGTTTAGATATAGGATTGAAGGTTTTTTGAAGACCTTTAATTAGTTTAGATCTAATTCGGGTTTTCCAGGGGGAAAACGTGCCGTTCATTTCAAAATTTCAAAACGATCCAAAAAAAATTAAAGAAAAAACATATCCAATTGAGAAGAAACTTTTACTTCTTCTATAGGTATCATTTTTTTACATTCCAAATTAATACGCCTTAACGTCATCACAGTTTTTATGTAGTTTGTTATAGTAGTATGTGAAGTGTTTAAATACAGCTGCATTTTTTCAGCATAACACATCCATATTACAAGGAGTTTTTGTTTTGCCATTAGATATGATCAAAAGAGATTGTTTGTTTTAATACAAAATTATTTTTAGATCTTTGGGCTACCTACTGTGAAACGTTAATACTATTTAGGCAATATTGCCAAGTAAATTTAAAGAAGCTCCTATATTTATGGTTTTACAAAATGTCAGGCCATTAAATGGGCTGTCAAGTGGAAAATTGAAATGGTAAATGAAGCGTTTATAATGGGAAAAGCTCGATTTTGGTTTTAGGGAACAGAACAGAAGATTAGTCAGTCGATTTCTAGGATAAAACGTTACTTGAATTTTTAATGTTCGCAAGGTGAATCTTCTGAATTACCTATAAATGAGATCTTTGTCGACAGTTTTCACAAAATATTCAACATCCATTTATTTCGACGATCAGTTTTTTATTTTTAATGCCTATATTTTACCTCTACGTGAATGAATAAACACCCACGTAAATATTTTTCTACAGCAACAGCTTTATAAAAAGAAGAAAGAACTGTAGTAGTAATTCTTCCAGACAAATAAATTTTTGTATTGTCCAAGGTGAAATATATTCAGATTTCGTGAACATTCCGGCTCTTTATTGCTTTCGTCCATCTCAGAGGATTATCTAAATCTCAGCATTATTTTAGACGAAGAGAACTAACTCTAACCGTTATTTCTCTAGCGAACGTGATCACATTTATTATTAAAATCACACAACATCTTTTGAATAATTTTGTTCGCTTTGTTTCAACAAACAATTTTCAACTTCTTTGTTTGCTCAAAATTTTAACTAATTGTAGGACATTTTAATTACTACTCTATAAATGAATTCAGAAATTTAAATTTCATGTGATTTTGTTTACATTCAAACATTGGTGGCTTTTATATAAATATGTAACTGTGCTTTGTGATGTTGGTTTAAGGTGAAAGTGGATTGTGTGTCATGATAAGTCGTTCGTCGGTGTAAAGTTACGGCAGATTCAGAGAAGCGGAAGCGGTAACCGCAAGCTAACTAATTACGATAATTTATAGGGGTTGTGATTAAAGAAAGGGGTTGGTTTTCTCAAATTTCAGATAAACCATTTCTGGCTCCATTGCGGTCATTCATAAAAGAATAAAAGGCTTCCCGGGGGCTGTATATTATCGTTTGTAAGCCAAATTAACTTGAGAACAAAAGAAACGTATTCTATACGGGATACAATGAGTTGGTTCGGTCAGGCCACTTTATTATAACCGTTCGGGAGGGGCTAGTGCGTGTGTCCTTTGACCTCGGTCTTTCTTATACTCGGGACTTTTTCAAGTCAGCTGTCGGACATTAACGCCACAATTCTGAAACAGACCATATTAATAACATTACAGTTAACTAATTGGAATAAATTATTAACAATTAACAACACAAAAATTGTGTTGATTATGTAATCAGTTTATAGATACATTACAAATAGGTGACTAATAAATGCTTTGCGTTTCTGAAAATGAAGTTCGCCGTAAATATATCATTTGGTGCTATAAAGAACCTGGAGTCCTATTTAGCATTTAAGGATTTAAGCTGCTAATTCGAATTTGATTTAATTAATTACCCACTTTAGTGCCTAATTGACTTTTGCCTTATGAGTTTCGCAGCGGTACCGAATATTACGAGAACAGATACCTACATTAAATTAAATCGTTGTTTCGTTCGCATATAATTATGATAATGGTTTGTTCCCATTGCGCTGTCTCATTTCAGAAGCGTTTGACAAAATGGTACATTTTATCGTTCTCTGACTTCTAGGACAAACTTATTACTGCATCGCGTAATAAAGTACATGCATTATTTATTAATTAAATGGCCATCATATATCAAAATCGAGACAGAAGCTTTTACAGCGAACGAACACAATGGGTGCAACTTTAGCACCACTTAAATCAGTAATGACTCTTGCAACCACTTAATGCTACGTCGTAAATTTTTACCCCTCGCGAACGCTAGAGCGAGCCGCCACCCGACGCCTTCTAGGATTCATCTTCTGGTGCATTTCGTTTGGATGTACCCGTACACGTACACATCTCGATGCGAACAATGTAAAGAGGATTTAGTAAAATTGGTCCACGGTTACTTATTAGTAAACAATAATAGAGAAGCCAATTTTCATTTGAAAAATAATACCTACACAAATGTCACAACAGTAACAATCTATCATTATTTAACTTCAGAAATAAATAAATAAATAAATGCTGATAACAGATTTAGAATTTATTCTTATCAATCAATGGTTCCAATAACCATAGAGTGCTGATAAGAATTAGCAACTTCAAGATACAATTCAGATCCGATTTTGTTTTGTATTTAAAGGAGGATAATTAAAAAAGTTTTTTGATGTTTTTCACATTTTTGCGTTTGTACACTAAACGTGGTGGTGATGATTAGTTTTCCCTTAGAGTCTAAACAACTTGGTCGGTTTTGACAAATGAAGCATCAAGGGGTTCGTTGTGACTGAATGTTACGAATGACTATGACCCGAAATGATCAATGTGACGCTTGTTGTCTAGGGTAATTTTAAAATAAAATATTTTTCTATAATATCCGTCATGATTAAATTCCTACTTCCTCAAAATTAAAAAACTCCAGAAATTATGACAATAACACAAAAAGGCTGCTTCATGCATAAATTTATTCCGTTTTCTTAAAAAAATAGTAGGTTTTATGAATCAGAATAAACGATAAATATGTCCAATATATGTTTTATATAAGCGCAATAACAGTCAGCATGTTTGTTATTGAGTAGCAGCAGCAGCAGCGACACGGAAAAAGAACGAATTTATTCAGAGAGCCAAGAAAATATCGCAGAAAAGGAACGTAAAACGGTCGGAAAGCAATGAAGCGTAAAACTTATAACAGGAGCATTTACTGAGGCGGAATGATCACAATATACGAAACACATAAAATGTAGATGTATGCTGCATATAGCACCTACAAATATACGTACTTGGACCCGCGATTAGTGTACCTACGTGGTATGTTCTACACACGTTGCATGACAAAGGTCACAAGCTCGAAAATAATGTCAAAAGCGGGAGCCTGTCACGTTAGACGTGACAGAAAAATGTTAGGTAGGCGGTAAAATTATGTGACCATGATGTTTTTGTATATTTGTCACCCAAAAGCAGAAAATTACACGTTGTGATATTTAATTTCTTGTTACCGAATGTTATTGAGAAACAAACAAATATATTTGGCTTTTTGAAAGCACGTCTTGCTAATGAATTGATGAAGCTGATAATTCTTGTAACTCCATAGTTAAATTAAACACAAAATTTAAAAAGGTTCCAACCCTTTTATTTTGAACTATCTACAGCTTTTTTTGTTATTAAATGTTTAAATGATACAATACAAAAACCTAATGTGTTCTGTTTAGACCAAACTAAAGGATTTCCTGTTTGCAACTTTTTTATTATTTCCTGAACTGCTGTCGTAGATATGTGAATACAATCAATAAAAACAGTTTTCCACAATAAAAGCAAAAACCCATTAATTTGCTTGGATTATACGGAAAACTCCCGATGTTTATTCAAACCGCATTACCGTGTCCCTAATTCAGTAATTACTGTTTCGTGCCTTGTTTTAAAAACGGCCCGCATAAGTTGTTTTTTTCTTGGTTCTGCATAATTGATTCTTTAAGTAGGTACAACGGCGAAACGCTTGATCTCGCGCTTTATGTTTACAGCATCTTTCACAACCCACTTTCCATTAACATCACCTCAAAATAAAACCTCAAATTGGCTGTTGGCGGTGGAGAAACGCAAATGCCGACCGACTCGACCAAAAGAAACGGCCGGCGGAAGTCTGTAAACAAACCAGCTGTTTTAACACCTACCTACTACTAATATAACTCTAAACTAGTATTATTAGAGTCTGTTAACAAAAATAAAATAGACACTTACGATGACATCACCAACACAACCACCAATACATTAATTACCACCAAATTGACAACCTAACGAAAATAAAAGTTGCCACCAAAATTAATTAAACGTGAGTTTAAAAATAAAAGTAGGGATTTAACTGTACAGGTGGCTTAAAATATTCTTTTTGTTGCTCTCATTTTTACTGGCTTAGTTAATATTACACACAGCTACAACTTTTTTATAGTAGGGTTGTAAATATCATTAATAAAAAGATTCTATTGTCAGAAATAGAAATCCAGAGACTAGACAGTTTCTTTCTATCTTTCAATTTCGTTTATATTTCACTTAAGTGTCATCATTTCGAACCTAGTAGTAACCATAACGACTCACTTCTTTTTGTGGCAGTGTCGATGTATCATTTTTACACCCAGTGGGCCATTAGTCTCTTTTGACTATGTCGAATCTCAAACTTCACTTACTGAAGTAACTAAACATCTTTTAAAATACGGCTCGAAGGACCAAAAGGATCTAATAAAAACTACGTTTGGTTCTCATTATACACTTATCTATTAAAGAAAAATAAACGTTATCGTTTAAAAGACTCTATGGAACATTATTTTGAGGGATAGCAACACGTTTTCTTTTATCGTGGTAGCGTCGTTGGCGTCGATTACGTTGTCGTCGGTGATAGTACCGACATCGATCTCAGTCGTATCGTTCGCGAAGTATTTAGCTACAATCCTACCGTCGTTTCTTTGTCCTGCTAACTGCTAACGGATGTCATCTACACGATAAATTGTGTTAGAGCAATGTCTGGTGACGTTTAATTTATTACGAAGGCCGTCCTGACATACGGGACGCGTTCTGTTTTGTGCTATCTGTCATAGCGAAAGTCCTTTCTTTCTAAATCTTTCGGAAACCGGAAAACTTAGATATTGTAATCGCTAATGTTATCCGAGAGAAAAATTAAAGAACTTTTCCTTTGAGACAGTTGTATCTAAAGCTAATAAACGAATCGCAAAAGTGTATGTAATTCATTCTTTTATCTAATATACTAAAAATTAATTACGATGAGAACTGCCTATTACAAAACTCCCTAAAAAATATCGAGAAATAATTTGAATTTTATTTGAATGTTAAAAATTAAAATGCTGCAGATTTGTGTACACTTGACGACACCATCTCTGGAGTTTTTTCTACAATATATCAAACTTTTTTCTTTTTGTAAATGGTCAATATCGTAACTTTCAGTTTTACTAATGTTTCTCTTCTTTGTAAAGTTAGGTCAGCTATGGTTAGTTTAGGTTGATTAACTTGAAATTTTAACTCGGGTTATGTTGGCAAAATGTGTCGTCATCCTTACACTTTAATATCTTTGTGCCTAGTACCTACCTCTTTGAACAGATTTAAAATTATATTTATTGTTTATACGAATTATTTGGGCTACAAATAAGTAAAGGGAAGTCGACAAAGTGTCTGCTCGTATTTTCCTTTCCTCTCGCGCGATATTGTTACAGCTGACCACGTCAGCTCAATGAGAATCGAAATAATGGAAAACTACTGTAGTCGCTCACTTCTATTCAATCGATTCCTGTAAAAATAGGAAATCTGTCTCCCGGAAAAACTAATTTGTTGTATTAGTAAATCAATTCTGTATACACGAACGCTAATGCTGCTGGACAAAGAAAATACTTGAGTGAAGTTGTGGGAGAACTAAAGAAAATTGAAAATTCCATAGGGACTTCAAGAAGTTGTCCTTTTAGAGCACAATAGAAGAATTTCAATGAAATCTTGCAAACACGAATAGGATTTATTAATGAGAAATGATTTGTACGACATTTGGACACCAATTTTGCCATTTTTACAAAAAAAAAAGGTGCAATAATCAGGAATTCTCTTCTGTTTTCTTAACATGATATAAAAACCAGATATAAAAAATTTCTTTTTCGATATCTCCATTGATTATAATAAGATAAACGTGTTTGACAACCTTCGTATTTTAAACTGACGTTAATTTTTGCAAAATGATGGTTTCTGCGAAGCAACCTAACCTGCCAGAACAACTTCTAGTACCATGTTTTATGGGCCATCGTATAACTCTTTCATTTTAATACTTTACCCGACACTCATTCGTATTATTGGGTGATAATTCATTGTATAGGAACGAGCAGAAATACAATAATGTCAACTCTGTACAATTTACGACAAAACATTTGTTTTTGTACAAACGTCGGTCGTACAATTTACATATTATTGTCTACGTATGTAAGTAGAGGAGAAACGTTTTCCGTTGTCTTGACATGTCTGAAGAGCTATAGGGCACATGGTACATGTCCTAACATTACTTATTGGGAAATTGGGTGTGGGCCAATTATTGTTCTACGCTATAAAGAGGTTTTTAACAACAAAAAATTGCAGTTGAATGTTAGGACATCATTGTTATTGCCAATCTGCTGATTCGTAGTGTTAACTGTAATATTTTAAATATTACATAATAATGTTAAATGAAAATCCTACATATACCTTTGCTTACCAGTTAATTAATAAACAATGTTAAAAGGCAATAATCTTAACATCATTGCATTTTTGATCTTTTCTCAGTTCAAGAATTTTTTTTTTAAGTTATCAAGTTTACAACGTTTGGCCTTTGTAACAAGTTGGGTGCAGTTCCTTTTTCAAATTTCTTCTTCGGCAATTAAACGCGCATTGTTGAAGTACATTTTAAAGTTCGGTAACAATGTAGAAACTGGAAGTTTTTGTCGTAATTGCACAATTCTGATTTGTGAAGTTAATAAGGCAAAGGCTTACACACAAGGCTTATCTCTCCCGGAAAGGCCGGGTCGTGGAGTTGAAAGTAAATTTGGTGTAAGAGAATCCCGTGACTTTAATTAGGTCGTCATTTTTCACGTAAGCGGCACGGCATCACAGTGGGCCGTTTTCTGCTAGCGGAATCTAGTCAATTTTTTGGTCTGCCTACTCCACTCGGAAAAGGGATTACCTCTCCAGTTCTAATTAAGTGATGCTCGTTGGATTAACTAAGCCCAACTGATGTAAACGGAGGATTAAACGCTACTGGGATACTCGATCCGTCGGTTCGTGTTACCATGGAAATTTACTACAACCAATGTGAAGATCTGACAACGTCAATTTTCTAACCATCTACCATACTACGTAGAATTCTAATGAATTAGCGCTGAATTACGTATTTCAAAAATGGCACACAAAGAGACTTGCAGAATAAAGAAAACTCGCATTCTGAAATTTGCTTACTATCTCTCTAATTAACCTACTATACAAGGGGGAGATTGTTCATTTGCTTAGCAACTAATCGAATGATTCTTTACTATTTTTTACGATGGTGTAGGTTTAAGTAAGTGAGAATTAAGAATTGACAATTAAAGATATTATTTAAGTATATACAATAACTTAGACTAGGAATTAAAATGAAAGGATAAATAATTATGATAAAAACATTAATGAAATAATTGATACTGGGACGTTAGGGATGGGTATGGTAAATATGATTAGGTAGATAGACAGGTTTGATTTGGTAAGTAGGATAAGTTTGATTTGTTCGAATGCAAGTAGGATAAGTAAGTAAATGAATGAATACGAAGAAAGGTCTCTTAGATACTGATTTTTCTGTCTTTTAATATTGTTTTGTGTCAGAATTGTGACGTTTATCTGACAGTAGGGATAACAATATGAGTAGATAGAATTTTCGGAATTGCTTGGGATAAAAAAGGGTAAGAAATGTGTCAGAGAAGTGAAAGCAATTCGAAGTAGGGCAATGAGTAGAGACACTTTGTAAAAAAAGCAAGAGTGAATGAAGAAATATAGTGAAGGGGCGTAATGAATTTAATAGGAGTATATTTAGAATGGGAATGTAGGTCATAAAGTTTATTTAGATGAAAGTGGGTGGTAAAAAGAGAATCATGATGGAAACAAAGCAGACATCTCAACAATTAGTCTTGGTTATATTATAAAGGTCAAAAATAACCAATTTGAAAAATTAGTAAAATATACAGTGGTATCCGTTTAAGTAAAGTGTACAAAAAACTTTCGAGGCATTTGAGAAAAAATATTACTAGGAATTATTCTACACATGTAACAGATATATTAGCTTATAATATAAAAATTTTAGTCTAGAGTTAGGTACCGACTAATATTGTACTCTTGACCCAAGAAAGAATAAAATACAATTCTATTTAGCACGGAGGCCCTATGCAAGCTCAAATTAAAATTGGTTTGTTCACGTTTTAATTATATTTAATATTTACTGTTGCTCCAGAATTCTGAAATACCACCCGAGTGTTAATTAAGCATTTTTTTTGTGTAAATGAAGTTAAGCGGTGTTAATGCTTTGCATTCCCGTGGAGTTTAATGTCAAAATGAATTTCCCATGACAGTCCCTGTTCTGGTGTAACGTATCCAATTACGGGATTACATTGAGAATGTTTGTGTAAGTAGATGTTTGGAGTTTATCTAATTTAGAATGGAATGGGAAGCAGGCTGAAACCACGTCGTAGTGTTCTTTTTTCCCATCTTCTTTTGTTGGTGACGGTAAGAGTTTAAACTCTGGCGGCAGTAGAGTTAAATTTGCTTAACAAAACATGGAGGCTTCCAAACTAAACTTTCGTAAACGAATTAGGCTCGGAATTCATGGCAAAATAAGCACACTAATTGCCAGCTGGAGAAATTAATTTAAACACGAAAGGAAGCTTCAAGGACCATCATGTACGTACGTGCTTTAATTTTCAATTTCTATTTAAATTGGCTTTCCGCCTGTTTCCCTTACACCTTGACGAAACTGAGCCGACAATCGTTTGATCATTCTTCAGAAATCTAATTGAAAAGTTTTCATTTCAAACGCTCCGAAATAGAATAGGCCGAGAAAGTTAGCAGCTATACACGTTCAAAAATTCTCTCATCATCCACTTAAAAAACAAAATTATTTTTTTTGTTTGTTTCCGGAACCGAGAAGAATAAATTAAATAACAAATGTCTTCACCTCGCTTTCTAATTTACGAACGCGCTTTCTTGGAATTCTCATATATCAAGGAAAATGATAAAATTGGAATGTCTATCTAAGAGTTTCGAATACTCACTCACTAAGAGTTTCTCAATTTGTTCATTCGACGAAAATAAAATTTAATAATTTAGCATACTAAAGTTATGTTGATATTTAGATAGATAATTAGGAAAGATTACCACCATAAAGTATCTATCTTAATTTAATTATTGTGTTTTGTATTCACTTGTGAAAGTTGAAGAAAACAATTGCACAGTTTCTTGGATGGTCAATAAATACATGTTAATACCATCTTTACTTTCAAGAAACTAATTGTTAATTTGTTTTATTCAATCTATTTTAAATTTCTTTTTAATTATTATGCAAATTTTTGATGAACACTCATATTTGAATTGAAAATAAAAATCTAAACTCTTGCGTTTACTTTTATTTTCACTTACCGAAGTTTTCTTTAAAGTCACTTTTAATTAGAAAGGTTGTTTTCAATAAATTTAAGCCTGAGGAAGAGAATTTTTCAACATCTTTCGTTCGTTTACTCCGCAATAAAATACATAGGTACATTAATCTATTTTAGAGATGTTGTATGTAGAATATTGACAAGTAAATTGAAAAAGTTTGGCAAACTTATTCTGATACCTACACAAAATATCTTGACATTTCTCTTTTAAATTTGAATATATTATGTACACATATACATATATTATTTTATATTGTATTCGTACTTAATTTCGATAAAGCCAAATTTTTTACATATTTCTCATTCGATATATTTAATTTCTTTTTAGAATGGTAGTGGATAAATAATGTTACGATTGTATTGGCAGCGTTATTTTTCATGTTTGTCGTGGAAGGGTAAAAATGCTCGTTATTACCGTTGATTGTAGGTACTTATGTAGGTACAGAATGTGAACAGTAATAAATTTATTTTGTCCAATCCCATTTTGGTATGTAATTGCTGATATCATAGGATAGTTTGGTTGTTATAGTCCTGAACATTTTCGATTTTTATTGCGCGATAGCGTCCGCATGGGGAATCCAATGAAAAATAGCGTGTCGTAAAGCACGTTCGCAAATAATATTCAGACAATTGCGGAAATTCAGCGGCTATTTGTCTAGATTTATGTAGCACATCAGTGGCAAATACATAACAAATCGCTGTTATTTTTCGATTTTCCAATTCAATCTAACCCTCTCTTTGACTGTTGTCGCTCCGATGAGTTATTGCCCGACCTTCTCAACTGCCTCGTTTTCGAATGAACATCGTCAATCTTTGATCCACCCAGAAAAATCGTTTCAAATAAACTCTAATAGAACATAATTTGCTCTTTGTTACTGTACCAACTAGAAAAGGGATATTTATTATAAAATTACCTTGATTAAAAGTATAACGAATTTTAAAAATACTTGGCAGTGCCTGTCTGTATAATTTTTTCATGTTTTTGTTTTGGCTGGCTTTCTGTTCGTTATTAAACCCTTAAAAAGATATCTGGTAGGCCAATAATAATATAGTTTATTTTTAAATGAGTGGCATGGAAGCGGTAAAAGCTATTTTAGGATTCTCACCCGACTGTAAGCTATCGACATAAATCTTAAATATGACTGTTATACGTATCCATGTTGGAATATCCTGGCGGTTTATTTTTCAATTTATATTTGACATGTTTTGGTACATGAATTCTGGATTTGCTCCGTTTACCACTGTATATTTGTAAAAGTTAATTATTGCAGCTAAATGTCACTTTTAGGGTCACATAAAAAGAGTTAATAGGCTTCTGGTTATTACAAAATTTCGTTTCATAAAGTTGGTATTTTTATAACATCGAAAAAGAATTTTAATATTGTTTAAAAAATTCTTATTCTGGACATTATTAAAGAACAAAACCTTTTGGTTTTTTTTCCTTGGCGATTCTAAATATTCACCTAAAAGTTTCCAGGACATTTCCGTTGACAGGAACTTCCTTTTAACGGTCAACTCTTACACGTTCGTTTTCTATTTTTTTGTGAATCAGGAATCCGCTGAAACGGACAGTCTTAAATTATCCAGCAACTTGGCACCTTATATCCTTTCTTCGTCTTGACTACTCCCTCTTCTATCTACTGGAAAGCTTGGTATTTCATCGAAATCCCGGCGGACAGCTGTCCACATCGTTTACAAACTTAAGTAAAATTATTTACTCCAGTCAATGAATCCCTAAGTCAACCAGGTGCACTCCCACCAGAGTTCAGTTCGTTGATCCCCATTTCATTCACTTGATGCGACATTAAGAACGTCTACTAGTTATCTCGTTTTATTTTCTTGTTTAGGGACTTTTAAGAATAACTTCAGTATTATGTATAAATTGCAATGTCTTTACATCAGAAGTAGTAAAAATAATACATAGGTTCTAAATGGTGCTGCCGATATCTATCGTCTGCGAATATTTGTTTATAATAATAGAGTTTAGAAAAAGTTTAAGTTATGATCTCAAATAGCAAATGGATTTATAGCACTTACCGTTTCTATGATAACATAGCGGAGCCACTAGAAATGAACTCTCAGCCTCACCTTAGCTTTCAATTTTGATAAAAATCGTTCTCAACCCTTCATTTGCCTTAAGATGTGCAACCTAAACACATAATTTCAGCTCCTGTAAGTTTAAAATTAAAAAGCAGACTTTTATTTACATCCCGGGATTCTACGTTTGAATTTGGGCCGTTTTTGCATTAATCCTTGTTCAGTTTCTGAATATTATGTCTCATAATGAAATTATTGAGGATTTCTTTTATGGCTGTTGATTGGTAAATGATATACTGTTTCGATTTTGCTTGCTTCTTGGTTCTGACAGCACGGACGACTTGATAAAAATATGATACTAATATTTCCTCTAAAGTATACTCGTTAACCGGAAATGAGTCACTTAATGGATGCTTGCTGGTTTATTTCCGTGGTAATTTTACAATTAACAAAAAAGAAACAGCCATTCCGATTTTAGCCGATATCATCCCAACAAAGTCGAAGTTGTTGGTTGCCGGCCAAGTTATGAATGAAAGCATCTCGTGGTGGATTACGTGTCAGCAGATGTACAAATGTATAAATAGTTTTGGGCTTGATGGCTACAAGTTCTGGAGAAGGTTCATACAAACATACATTTAATAATAACCAAGCAACGTGAATGAATGAAAATTGATGTGAACGGAAGAGGACCGTCTTCGTTGGAATTACACATACATAACATCGCTCTAACGACTCCGGACCCGTCACGAACACTTGCGGCCTCGGGCTCAATCTATAATTTATCATTCTAATTCGTTTGCAAATTGATCTTGTTCGCGTAACCGAGGGTTAACCCGGTTAGAATTAAGGCGATAATGTTTGTTCAACAAAGTGGAGTGGCAGCGGTAAACAAAAAAGAAAAAAGGGGGAGAACTGATGGATGAAGTTCCCCAGTGAACACTCTTCAATAAAAAGGAAAAAACTTCGCATTCTGCACAAAAGCAAATTTTTTCCTTGGATTATTTGAAAAACATTCCTTAAAAAAAAGAAGAAGAAGAACGCATTGGTTACCAATCTTTAAACGATATATCTTACTAGTGACACCCCTTGACTTGGCTTGGATGCTTGTAGAATAAAAGAAATGTATTCACCTGAAAAAGAACTCTTTAATAATGATAAGCAGACAAAGGCATAAGCAAAAGGTGTTTCTGCACCTTTTGAATTATTAGAGTTGACTCAAGTGAAATTAAAATACTTCTGTTTTACTCAAGATTATTTCTTTGTTATATTTTGCGTCATCAAGGGTCTCCACAAGAGGCGGAGCTTATGATCTAGCATGAGTCATGTCTCTGCGCATCTTAGAGTTACCATTTATGAATACCGGTACCAGTAACGAATATGTGCATTACATTTATCCCTTAGGTCTTCCTTCTAATTAAAAGCTACAGAACATTCAATTTGTTATTCGAGGAGGTAGAAAAGAGAAATTTTACGATTTAATAAACGTAAAAGCGTAAGTTACCTTTCGATACATCGACATATTGAGCATCGTCTATCAGTTTCCTTCTTCTTCTACTTTTTCTTTTTATTTATTTTCGCGACATACAAATACCTACCTGCTATCATTTTAATTCCATCTCAGCAGACACAAAATCACTGAGGCAAGTTCGTCGTTTCGAAAATCATTTCTCGAGGAAAATTGCTAAAGGAAAGCTTTAAACAACTTTAATTCATTTTCAAAGGCTCCAACGTTTCGTCGAATATCGGAACTCGGTCCAAATTAGCAGCAGATCATTAGGTAATAATCAGGTAAGAATAATAACAAGAATTTCTGAATCAATAACAGTACAATCGCTAGATAATGAGAATATTTATTAAATAACCAAATTAGGCAGTATATCAAAGTAATAAAGCAATAAAGGAAGAGAGTATTTACTCTTACGTTATTTATAAAGAAAGGCCTTTTTACGTATCATTACACAATTCTTTTCTATTCGTAATTTTCTAGCTAAGCAGGATCACGATCTAATACTTCTTGAATGATATGGTTTCCTAGAAATCGAAAATCGATGGACTTCGTAAGTCAATGATTAGATTTTCTGTTATTTGGTTTTTATTTAGTACCTAGTATATAAATCAGAATTTTGGTGGGTAATGATGCTAATAAACTGGCCAATAAGATTTGAACAATGGAGATGTATTATGGAAAATTAGAATTTTCTGACGAATCGCGAGTCTTGTAGTGGTAAACTCAGACGTCTACACCAATATTGCCGATGGCACTGTGCCAAACGTATTTATTTTAACGATTGCATTGAAACGTTTCCTTGTTATACCTTTACGATGTGATGTTAGCGTGTAATGACGATGCAGGGGTCTTTGTAAACAATCGTCGAACATATAATCGATCGAGATCTGTAATGGAGAGTTCAAACGGCTGTTGTTAAACGCTATACTGTAGAGTGTAAATCAACATTAAGTATAATGTTAATTGCTTGATATCTCACTCTATAAATTTTAATGACGGAATTATAATCGGTTGATCGTTTGGACAGTAGCATCTACTAATAACAATTATTATTCTGAGCAATTGTAATACCTAGAGTAATAGTGTTCACACTCATGAAGGATTTGATTAAATATAATACTTATATATTTTACAAATTGATTCAAACAGGATTTGCGAAGTAGCCCTTTACCACAACTAGATCTTCTAGAATTACCTATCTTAAAATATTTAAGGCCATCTGTCAGTTAGTTAGCCAGTCGTTAAATAATTACCTACGTTAGGTAACTTTGGAGTTATGTATCTTCGAAACTATTAAAGCTAGATTAACGAACATGGGTACACCACATGGTATGTAGTAAGTTTAATCTTGGCTTGACAGCAATATATTAAATTTATAGCTTCACTTGGTGCTGAAGTTAGTTGAAAGGAATATTGTTAGAACCTAAGGAAAGATCAAATGATGTATGATCAAATTTTTAATTAGTTTGTATTGATAAGACCCTCTTAGAGGGTAGTTATGGAACTATTCTATAAGGTAAGAAAGTTTTAAAACGCGTTACTTTGTGCATACTGTCTTGTAGGACAATTGAACCCCAATAGCAGCTTCAGTTTTATTCTACAACTATAAATCAATCGAATCGAATGAGCCTAGTTCATGGGATTTTATTTGATGTTTCCTAAAATAAATGCAATTATGTAGCCTTTGTGTTCGTATCGGGATGTAAATGGTCCATAGGGAATTCGATATCCTTTTCTGCTTGCGTGGCATACGTTAGACAGGATACAATTTTGAAAACGTTTGTCATATAACGGTGGCAATTTGCTTCAAGTTTACGAGCGCTAAAAAATATACAGCCTGTAGCACTTTATTATACAATTCTCGGCTAAAAGCCTTGAGAGGCATAAAGCACAGTACTAAATGAAATACGTGCGTTGCTGTTCAGAAGCCAACCATAACTGGCAGACATTAATAACGCTTTATTGTGACTAATGAGGAAATATCATCCGTTCGGGACCGTATACATGCCCTCTTGCTCTTACTATATCGCCAGAATGGACGTGAACGTCGAAAAAAGACGACGAACGTTAGGTACTAAAACTACCGTTTCGTAAATCCAAATGTACCGAAGACTGGGTATCATTTGAAGATTTCCTCTCCTCAACGAAAACAAAACAAAAAAAAATTTAGCAAAGATAAAATGCAAAGAGACAAGAATAAGAACTTGTATAAATAACAAAAGTGTTGCTGAATGCTAAATTGTGAAGATAGCAATGATAGGATGGGTGTAATTTTTGATTTTAGAATTTTTTCAAGACTTTTAATCTTCAATTTATGAGACATTATTAAGAATTGTTCTACTTGGTGTGTTCGGTCGAATTCTGAGAAGGGCTCCTGAAAGTGTCGTCCACAGAGTCGTTGAATATTTAAAGATGAGAAACCTTGGTGAATCACATCCATATAATCTTGAAAATTAACAATAACGTCGTCGATTATTACAAACATTCCAGCTAATTAATGTTTAGGAGAGTTAATTACGTGAGGTTTCTTTTAATTTCCTCTCACATAATAATTAAAACGGGAAAAGGATTCTTTGAATTCGAAAGTTGATATGAGATTTTCAATAACCTCCTCCGATTAAATAAAATTAATTAATTAATTAATTGAACGAGTAACTATAAAAATGTTTACAATTTAGAAATACCAAGAGATGTTTATCTTCGTTTTTCTTTTTTGTTTCATTAGAAGAATGGTAATTATCTAAACTTTTTGAGAGACGAAATGAAAATTAATGGATCAGTTGATAAAGTAATGTTAGAAGACGTCCATCAAATTAGGTAAATGATGGCTTTCTGTAATAGATTCCGGCGAGAATTTATTGCAGACAATGTAAGCTCGCCCGAAAGCTTCTGTTTCTCGGCCTTCGCGCAGTCTTATAATCCGCTGCAAAAGGCCGTTCAACTTGCTCGCAACTAGCTTTACTATAATAAATTTTCGTTCGACACTGAGGATTAAAAAGATATAAATCCGATCGATCTGCTTCCTTCCTTCCGTTCGAGCTCTTAATGAGGAAACGGCTTCGTCGAAGAAGAGATACATTAGCCCTCGCGGCGCGGCGCAACTAAGCTCGGCAGTTAAAGGGCGCGCCCGGGTTTGTGGCCCTGCATTGTTTCGAATTTGAATAAATTCCGCCATCATCAATCAAAGTGGTCGACGTTACGCCAAAAATATAACAAAGGATTGATCAATCTCTACCTGCTTTCAAACTATGCATTAGATTCTGTAATGGACACGTGAAATATACGGTGCTTGCTGGAACTTCACAAGATTGTCATTCCAGAGACTTGTTGGACACAAATCTACAATTCTTATTATCTTTTCATTTTCAGAGAATCATAAAATCCCGCATTGTTTACGAATAGTAAGCTAGTCTGGGTTTCTCTTTACTCCTGTTTATACTTATAATCTATCCCTAACCACCCCTTCATCCATTAGAATTTGTCTCCATCTCCCCATACCTAACGCCTTTTGTTTCTGTTTTCTTGCTATTTTCAGCCCCTCCTTATTTAGTAGTAGTAGTTTTTTTTCTTCAGGAATGTATATCGGTTTCAAGTTAAACAAAGTTGAAAATCGATGGGGAAACTGTTCACTCTTGAAGATATTTTAGAGTAAAATTATGCAAATATGTTGAATATATTGAAAGTTAAGGTCGATTCTGTGCTACCATGAAAAGTCAAGCCTCGAATTTTAAGAAGTTTAGAGGTAAAGTCTTATTAAAGGGCTTCGCCCTGCGAATATCAAGTGTGGCGAATAAATAGATAAGATTAAAGGATTTACTAAATTATTCGGGCATCAAGGACAAAATTATCAACATAATGCCTTGTAATAACAATTTCAGCAATATTCGATATTAATTCCTATCAGCAGTAATGATTATCTTAAAAAATACACGTAAGATATGAATTCATCATATTAATTGGTTACTACTGGCATTTATCGTCACTTTACTTCCCTTATTCTTGAATGACAGGACTGGACTACTGAAGGGCGTTGCAATGTCGAAAAGTGGAATTAAATCCCAGAAAAGATACACTACATGATGGTAACTGTGATTAATTAATATAAGAGCTAATGAAACCGAAACAGAAATATTATATACACGCAAATTCTGCATCAGTTGACGATAATATGGGAGAACCACTGCTGCGTTAGTACAAAATTTTCCATGACGGGGGGTGTTTCAAATCCGTGCCGTCGCGTCGTCGGTCGGTTGGATGGGTGTAGGGAACAAAGGGAATTACTTCCACATCCCGCTAGCTGTTCATTAATTTTATCATTTATATTCGCTTATATGTATGTGTGTTTGTTGCGGGAATAAGTTTTAAAGGAGCAGGATTATAAAGATAACGGCGATTCATCCAACGACGTGAGTAGCGTCGCCGTCGTGGTTTAATTGCGTGGCCGTGTTTTCTTCTCATTCACGTCGTACGCAATTTTACTGCCGCGATTCCAGGTCAGTTGGAGGTACGTTGTGTTTAAAGTAGCTAATAAAATTTACGACATTGCTTAGTTCGCGCTACCGCAGCTGGAAAGCAATTGTTGGTCAGGATTTCGCTAGGGACTTCGCTTGATCCTAATGTGAAAGTTTATTAAATCCCGTCACGTTCTTTTGAAATTGAATGGAGCAGTGGGTAGAAAATTGAGGCCGAATGTATACACGGTGAATATACATACATGGTGTTCCCGGTTTGCAAAATCTGGAGATTCGAGATTCATGTCTATACTAGTCAATTTAAGAATGTAAACCCCAAAATAAATTGACTATTATTCTACAATTTCATTCTCATTTAACTTTAAACGGCAAACCAAATTCATTAAAGTAGCTCCGGACTAAACGCCCTTTAAGTGCAGTGAGCAAAAATAAAAAATTTTCAAACCCAAATTTTCCTTACTCGATATCCTCTGTATAAAGGAATCGCAAATGTCAATTTACATGCTACTTTTTCGACAAGGGGACAGTTTTGTCAATTCTAAATTCCCTTTATATTTCGAAACTCTGTCCTTCGTTTATAATATACAATACTTCATAAATGATATCAAACGGATTATTATGTCCCACTACCCAGCTACCAATTAAAAGCATTTTCATCTCCAACAAGTTCCTGAAAGGGTCCACAAACTGTCATATCTCGTTTCCCAAAGTTTTCCTTTTGATGGACCAATCAAATGGATTGAGATAAAATTTTATCTGCGTAAATTTCGGAGGAATTTTAAAGTTGGCATCATTATTCAAATCCTCGCTCCTCCAAGCCTGAAGTAGAAGAGCCGTTTTCGATGAAAGAAGTAGCAGACACAGCCATTACAGTTTTAATTCGTTGATGCATAAATCAGAATTTTCTGAGGATTTTTAAGTGGGATGCATTATCTCCTTTCCGGCTCCATTTTTAATTTGCATTCAGGGGATGAATGCAAGGACAAGCAGGAACGTTGCTAATGAGCAGACTTGATGGATTTACCCTGGTTTTCTTTTCACGGAACTATCGAGTAAGCGTATTTTAGATGAAAATGAATCGAAGGGAAGGGTTTCATAATTAACTGAGAAAATTTCTTGAAGAAATTGATATTAATTAAGTCTAAACCAACCATTAATTATTTATTATTTTAATGGAAAGGACAACTTTTTTCCACTTTCTTTAGGAAAAATTATTGTTTAAACTGTTCCTACTAATTGGCTGCTATTTTCTAATGTTGACTAATTTTGAAAGCCTCCGCGGCTCATTAAACTTGTTTAGAACGTGGTGAATGTGGATAAGGGGCCATGTGTGTGTACTTTTACTTTGTTTCTTGCTAGAAAACTCTGAAGACGGAAAAGAAAAGCTGTATTCATTAAGAACTTATCCTGAAGTTCCTTTTTAAAACGGGTCTCTTTGAATTCACGACGTCTAGGAGATTTGAGCAAAGTCTTCAAATTATCTAGAGTTACGTCTGTGAAAGAAAGCGAGCTGGTTTTTGTAAAAACGAGAAGTAAATGACTAATTTTCTTGTCTGTTGCAATTTTACTTAAATACTACAAACACTTCTTATTATAAAAAAGTGTTATTTTTAAATATATAATTACTGAATAAGAATGATATATATTGTCGTAAGAAAAAGAAGTAGGTGTCTTAATTCGCGGTAGTTTATCTTACTTAATAGTTTAGGAAAAGTATTTCGAAGGAAGAGTATTAGAGATTATACTTTTGAAGAAAGTTTGTATTTCCTGAAGCTACTTCCATGGCAGTATCGGTAAACAGTAAAAGCGTTACCGAAGTAGCTGTAAAAAAAAGAAAATTAGTTGAACAAAAACAAGGAGTTTGATTAATGAATGCAAACGGTTTTACGCCCGGAGTTCAAGTGTAGTTAAAGCAAGTGATAAATTACTTGGGTATCGCTACGCCACAAGAACCTTACGGACTACAGAAATCCGACCGTTCTTTACTTGCTTTTTGCTGCGTAATCCCGCTTTGTCTTTACTTGCTTGTTACCCGGCCGAATCCGAATTTGAAGATGTCTAAGTAAGCCATTTTTAATTGGAATCGGTGACTGCTGTCCCAGCATAAATCACGATTCTTTTTACATTACGACTTCGATCGTTCCTCCTCTTCTGATGGGAACTTCAAATCTAAAGTAGCATTGATTCGATCAAATTCTGAATTAATTTTGTTTGACTTCAATTTTTTATTTTTATTATTTTCCAACGTTTGACATTTTTCTTTAGGTAATTAATTTAGTTTGCAAAATGTTAAAACCCTTCGATTTGCATTGATTCACGAGCAGCTGAATGTTTTGCACTGTACAGATATGAAATTCTTTTTGTTTTGGAAGAATGTGTGTCGTATAAGTTTAAGAAGTAGGTATTTTGACCGCGGAAGCTTTAGTTATTATTTCCACCCCTCGAGCAATCATTGACACCTTGTCAGAAAAATGCAATCGAGATCGGAGAAAAAAAGGACCGTAGTCGCCGCACAGCTACGATGTCGTGACTTCATTTACACTTCTGAGAAGTTTCAAAGGTATTAACGGCTCTCTATTTTTCATTTTCCTGCAGCTTTCGTAACTCAAGCCCTCTTTCATCTCCGGCTGCCAAAGGGAACGCGTCCTTAACTCGTATTCCCTCGACTCCTCACATGTCGGCGAGATTAGGTCGTACAGACGACAAAGTTTCAAAAGTATTTCCCCCCAGCCGCTGTTCTGGTTGGATTACTTACGTGCTTCACTTACCAGATGATCCTTCCTATAATACTTCATCTACCTACTACGTACTCACTATGTAAAAATGGCTGATTTTGTGGCAGCTCACTCGCTTCGTTAAAAACGTAGGTATAAGTTTTTCTAAGCACCATAACACGACAAAAACCTTTATTAGACTCGTGCGTGCCAAGAAATAAACCTCATTTTCTTCACAACAAGAATAACGAAAGAATAATAAGGGTGTAACGAAGTTTCTTATTTAAGCAGGTTTTGTACAACTTTGTTATTAGGTAATCATGATTAGAATTTAGGACATTTTATATCACGTCTTTATCCAATGATCGTTTTTTTATTGTCATTGAATGTTCATCAATTTCTTTACAAGCTTTTGTTTGTATTGAGGTTATATGAGTGTCATGTCCGGTTAAGATTTACGACCCTCCCCTGAAAAGTCCAAAGGTGCTGCAATATCAGACTCATGGAAGGCGATTGTGACTGAACATAGAAGAGATTTATTCATGTGTCTTTGACATATTTTATGTATACAAAAAAAGGCCATGCGTCTTTTTTGCAAAATGACAACCCTCATTTAATTTATGGTGGAGAAGTAAGTTCCTCGTTAAATCACATCTTTGCAGTGTTCTCAACGTAAATTCCTGGATCCTTTAATTTATATTAATTACTAGCTCATTCAGGAACTTTTTCATGAGTTTTGAGATAAACCGTTCGCAGACTGTTTGAGGAATATGGAACGTTTGCGCACTCGTACGAAAGGTACATTTAATATATTTATCTCAGAAATTTGTTTCGCAAGTGGATTCGAAGAGCGCAGTTTTGTATTTTAATTAAGAACGTTAATTTATCAAACAAGGACCAATTCAGATAAGGAAAGCTGACGTAGAAGGTTGGTTCACCGTGAGAAGCTTCTTTAAAACAACCCTCTTGAATTTTTAACCTATCTGCGAAACACTTTTCAAACTTGCCCGCTTCGCATGCCTCCTTTCTTCCTTCCTTTCACCGGCGAAGTCGTTTATCATGAGTCGTGGAGTCGAAGCGATAAACAGAATTCTAAAAGTTTCAATACTGAACGGAAAAACCGGCGGCGCATCCAACGTACCTTTAAGAGAACTTGCTCGATGTAAATTTTGATGATATAGAAACCCTAGAAAATGATATCTCATTTAAAGTTGCATGTAAATCATTTTTAATTCAACAAAGAAATGGTATTTTAGCTATTCATTAACCATGCTCCTTTATTTCAC
Source organism: Agrilus mali (assembly GCA_029378335.1). Lineage (NCBI taxonomy): Eukaryota > Metazoa > Arthropoda > Insecta > Coleoptera > Buprestidae > Agrilus > Agrilus mali. The sequence continues at coordinate 6,102,727 of CM055663.1, read as the reverse complement.
TAGCTTTTAGGTATATTTCACTTTCAAAATCATCTCGAGCTTGCATTAACTTCAGTATATATAGCTAGAGTTTCTCGCATCTTCAGGGAATAAAATATACGTAGAGTGCTTCAAACTGAAAATGTTACATTTTAAGATGCGAATAAGAATTTTACCAAATAGAGACAAACAAATCTACGTGTTTTACATCGTAGGTACTCAGTAAAGAGTTTAGAGGAATCTTATTCCAGGCTATTTTAGACGTGTTTTTGTAGTACAATTGTCAAATTAAGCAATTAAAAATAGGGGTTGCTATTTATTAAAACATTTAGGACTTCAGATTCTCATGATTCCTGGTTGTATAGGTCCTTTGAGTCCTTATTATTTTTGACGAACCATTTACTTTTAAGCGTTACATATATTATCATAAATTTTGTATAATATTCAATTTTAATTTGACTTTGAAGTCTACAAAAATGTTATTATCACAAATAGAATTTTTAATTTTATTTTTATTTAATTGAATCTTTTGGAGCAATAGGTACGTTCCTATAACAAAATAGACAATCTGTTGCAATAAAACAGGAAGGATTTGTTTGCTTCCCTTTGATGTGGTTTACCTCGGATCAGAACCAATCGTGGTGTCAACAAAATATATCGTGCGTCATGTTCGAAAAGAATATCGATCAATCCTAGTTCAAAGCGAAAAACTTTTGTGCGTAAATGTAAAAACGATTGGAAAAAGCTTCTACCATTTGGGAGTAGAGTTTTCGACATTTTGTTTACAATACCTTTTTCCGCGTTACGGCAAAAAATGATTGAAATTTTGTTGTTTTTGGTAAATATAAGGTTATATACATACATATTTTATTCTTTAATAAAACATGTATGTCTTTAGACGAGAAATATAACGATATATAATGGTAAAATTAATGATTTTTTTTGACAGAACTATTTAATGAAGTGAACTCTAGTGGTTTATTATAGCTTAGAGAATACTGCTTCGATTCGGGCTCCTTTTGGTCCCATACAAGTCCCATTTAATCAATCCCAACCCCCACTAACTAGTGTCGACAATTCATAAACAGAAAGCTGAAAGAGGCCTTCCACCGTAACCTCCAGCTTTGTGGAAAAGGTCAAGAGGTCTTCTTGACCTATTACACAAAGCATAAGAAGCTTGTGAGAATCACAAATTTGATACGACTAATTATTAATCATAGACATTATGGACTTATTATAAAATATAAATATTAAATAAGATTTTAGGATAACACGTATCTAGCCGATCAAGTTATTCATAAAAGCAAAAATAATTTTAAGAGAACAATAAAGGATCTTTTACAATCTTACTAAAATAAAGGTCTATTTTATTTAATCTTTTTTAGTACATCAGAATATATAAATACATATCTATACATACATAACTGAATAAAAAATTTGGACTGCTTTTCCAAATCCACAAAGACCTTCTTGAACTTTCGCTACTGACAAGTAAACAAATCCTGCTTATTCGTCTGTCACCAAGGACACCTGTAATTCAGTTGTTCCGTTTTTTGCACCCTGCTCCTTTTCGTTAGGGCTTTAAACTTGTCTGAAGGAGTTGGGACAAGAAAAACAACTTGTAACGTATCTCTATTTTCCCCTAAAATTAAATTACAATTCACAGACAAATACAATACATTATTTCCCTTAGTTCAACATTTCATGTCTAACTTTACTAATTGATTAATACAAATAGGATGCGTGTTCATATTGTTTTACTAAAAGAAGCCACTAACTATGTGACAAAGCAATTATAGAGACAGAATTTTGTAACTAAAAATTCTGTTTGCTTTTAAATTAATTATAAAATTACATTAACGTCTATTTTTTTGTGTGTGAAATTTTACTGATGTCATTTTCTTTTGTTTCAGGTAAGTGTCCACATCTTTAATGATACTAACAACCGCAAGTACTATACCTAGATTACCCCACCCATCTCTTTTGACATTTTAAACTACATAATTAAGGGAAAAAAATTAGAGCAAATAAGTTTTTGTCATTTTTCTGATACAAATTGATAGTACCTATAGGTGTCATATGTAGTTGTAAAAATGTTTGAAGAAAAACGTTATCAGGTGAGAATCACCAAATAAGGTTTTACTGTAGTACGACAATTAGTTTCTGGTGGCGAGTTCTTGTCTGCCTTCCACAAAGCCAACTCGATAAATTTCAGCAGGAGCCGCAAATTAATTTCGCTACGTTGAGAGCCACAAAAAGGACAACTGTGAGAATGAGTTGCACAAGCATCTGTGATCGTTCCTCTGTTCCGTTTCAGGAACGAGATGCTTGGGCACTGCACAGCTGTTACAAAACCCTCCACTTTCATCCCTCCGATTGATTTTTCAGTCGTTAAATGAACGAAATAAACTCTCTTTCCGCCGATATAGGACAGGAGAAAATATATTGGAAAAGTGGGTATTATAGCCAATTCTCAACTAGAATGTTATCGAATTTTTATATGGGAAAAGTCTAATAAGAAACTGTATTGTAGTTGTATTTATAAGTTTTTCTCAAAAATGAAGTAAATAATAGTAGTCCTAGGGCTAGAGCTTACTTCAAATACTAGACGGGTTTCCTATAAATTAATTGTTTGTGAGGATCGACTAATAAGTAAAATTTACAATTATACGTTTTCGAAAGAATTCAACACAAGTTTTAGGTCATAATTCAATCAATTTTAATTAATTTATCATATTTTTGTTTCTTTTAGATTATACATTTAAAAATATTAATTTTCTTTATGAAGATTAATACGTAGATTTCATATACATAATAATAATTCATACTTTTGGGGTAGTATTTAGATATTAAAAACTTTGTTGAAGTAGGTACAAATATATATTCTAAAAAATTTCCTAGAACCAAATTAATATTAAATATTCAGAAAAGATCACAATTAATTTCGTAGAAATTACTTATTTGTTAAAGTTCGAAAGATATTGAGTTTAGGTACTCTATACATATAAAAAAATTGAAAGTTAGTTTTGAAGAAGCAATATAAAACTTTTCGTCAACTTTTACAGTCGATTTTTAACAAAGATAGACTTTTAATAACATTTGTTGGATAATTTATGTACATTTTTTTTCTAGATAAATATTTAAATTCTTTACAAATATGTTCTGCCTTGTGGTAAAGTTAATTTGTTGTAGTAGTACTTCAAATAAATTACAAAAGCTTAATTCTTGCTATATGTATATCTGTGTATCTGCAAATAGTTGCAAACATTAACAAAACAAGAATATATTTGCATAGATGCATGTCAACGTATCTAGACAGTTGTTGGTGTAGTAAGTAAGATCGTATTATATACGTAAAGGTATGTATACTGTAACTATGTAGGTGTATGTTACGGAGGTTGTTTGTAGTCTCGTCACGAGTGCAACGCAGCGTTAAAAGAGCATTTAGAGTGATTAATGCCATCATCGCAATTACTTATTACGAGATGCACGCCCTTAGTTTTATAAAACACCTCCCAATTCATCTTCTCGGATGAATAATTGTTCGAAGCTGACTCCTTCGCACTCGGTTTCTAAATGAACGTTAATTTTTAAAGTAATGGCTTATCCTTTAACGATGCAGGTTGTTGCACGCTTAAAACTTTTCATGCACTTATAAGCACTAATTTTATTTTGCCTTTATCTATCTCCAAATTAAAAAAATCTAAAATGTACTTAGGCGAACCATCTTGCATTAACTTGGCATGGAATGCCCAAGTGAATTAAAAAAACTTTAAAAAGTATATACATGTTTAAGACTTTTTTAAAGGTAAAAGGAAACTAATTTAACCCACAGTCAGTGACAAAATTAGTAATCTTAAATATTCCACCGACAATGTCCCTAATTAACGAACGTAAAATACATGACTTTTGTAGAGTAATAATTAATCTCGTTCTATAAATTTGAATATTGTTTCTATTGTTTTTATCAGGGATTTAGAAAGCTACACTACCTGTAATTTTTAATTTTTTTTCCTGTTATTATGTTCTTAAAACATTCATCAAATCAAACATCACTAATATGTAGGCAAAAAGCTTTGAATTCGCTTTAATTAAAATCTTGTTTGCTAATCGTGACTGTGTAGGATTTATAGTGCCAGGGGTTTTAATTGGTACTAAAACTACAATATACGCGAGCGTATGAAATGATTCCGAATATATTTGAATAGAAATTGATAATTAAATAACAGCGCAGTTTTTCATTATAGAAATGTACTTTCAAAAGTGAACAATTTTTAAAATCGAAACAAAATTTTTATTGTTATTAGTGATAATGTAAGGTGACCACATTTTTTTTAAATTTCAAATCCGGGACGGGAACTTGTAGCGGGGGGGGGGGAGGTAATTAAGTTAAATAACTTAAATATGATTTTTTTATTATTATTTTTTTAATAAAAATTATACATAACAAATACTATTTAAGGATATAATAAAAATCAGTATTTTTTTTAAATGAATCAATTTTTGCTAATCAGAATTACTGAGTACAAAACTTTTTTAATTTTTCTGAACTATGGATCTACACATCGTGCCTCTGAGCGTTAGGTGGAAGGCAAGGGGATTCGCAGGATCGAGAGTTCACTGTATGTTTCAAATGGTCTAAAGCGTACCGCGTATTTTGATATTCACACAATTTTTTCGGTTCAAATTTTATAAAAATAATTCTAGTTGAAATATATCTACAATAAATATCGAAAATAAGAATTCGGGACAATCCGGGACAAAAAACCTGAATCCGGGACAAATACTGCTTCTAGAAAAATCCGGGACGCAGGGTGGAAATCCAGGACTGTCGCGGCCAATCCGGGACGTATGGTCACCTTAGATAATGGCCCTTTTGCTCATTAAAAATATTTAACTAATTCGTATTTGTTTTTACGAGTATGCTTAACATTATTTATCTGATAAAAATGTATTTGAAACTTCACAAATAAGTCTACGGATGGATTTTTGCAGTTGATTTTATTTAAAACTTTAATAATCAGTAAATTAAATATTTAATGAAAAAGTTTAGAACCAAAAGTATTATCCATATTTTTTTAACATGCTGGTTTACTATATACCTTACAAAAGTGATAGGAATGTGGGTATGATGTCACTATAAACTACTGGTAACGAACCGAACATAAGGATATACTGTTTCATACAATCGTAACTTTTTTTTAATGTTTTTGCGGAAGAGGGGATATCTTCATAGACATCCAGCCGTCCGTACGACTGGGTAGTGTTGGATTCCTGAGGAAGGTGTCCTCGAACCTACCGACTAAAACATTTTGGAACTGACAGCATTGTCTTAATAATTAATATATGCTGTTGTAATGTAATTCCTTTATTTGGTTCGGAAGTTATCAGATCTGTATCTATTTTTCTTAAATTACTCTCATTGATCGAAAAAAATTAATCAGATATTCGATTCATTTAGGACATATAAAGTGTTGCTTATACCCACATTCGGATATAAAAAATCTCAATTTACTTCCCGAAAAGAATAGAAAAATCTAACTACTAACAAGGCATTACGGCATTTGGATCACAATCTGCGATTTACTTTCTTCATTTTTGTATCAAGAACATCCTTATCATATTATTAGATTTTGATACGAAATCTGAGAAAAGGTAGTCGCCATAGACTTGTGCCTTGCGTGCAGATCGAGGTATCACGTGCCCCTTTTTTTCTGGATATAACAGAACAAATAAAGAACAATCCGGGATCGGTCTTATAACAGGAACGCGAGGCGGCCGCCGTCTCACGGATCGGGACGCGCGGAGATAAATTAATATAATACGACGTCTGGTCGTACGCGACCAGGTTTAGTCCCCCTATAAAAAGCACAATAAAAACTTATTTATCTCGATAGGCGTGCGTGCAAACGTCGCTTCCGCTCTCGTTCGGATTACTTCACTTCTTCCTCTCTTAACTGGATTTATGGTGCGACGGGCCTTTCCTTGTGCTGACATATACACATTACTCAAAATAATATCCACCCAGATTACCCGAACAGCGGCATCTGTGGCACACATATCGTATACGCACGTAATTGCACGCTCACACTGACACATATTCGAACTGGGCCTTTGCGCCAAACGACACCCGAATGCGAAATGGCGTCTCCATCAATCCTTTGAGATTCCTCGAACGAAAGTGGAAAACTTGACGGTTCGGTTTTAACATGTATGACATTCCCTTAATCCTTAAGAAATAAGGAATAATACACTTTGACAATCTCTACCATCCTGTCACCCACATTACGTCTTCTACTTTGACCTCCTCCTCTAGACTGTTGTTTTAGTCTTGACATCATAGCGCTTTACTTTCAGCTTGGAACGTAGAAAGGCCTGGACCAAGAAACCACATTTTGTACCAAAATACCACAATAAACTTGTCACTAAATTTGTCCCATAAAATGTTCCTACAGTGTAAATTTGAAGGTCCTTGCTTAACTGGAACTATTGATCAGATATTTTCTGATTGAGCAGCTTTTTTGTGTTCCATATTTTATGGAGGCCTTGTTAAATTCTGCACGAATCGAATTTCTGGAATAAAACAAAGGCTGACACTGAATTAATTATTATTTCTGTTAATGAGAAGCAAATTTCATTATTTGCTTGAAACTTGTAGGCCAGGAATTTAATTTCGATTTATTGTTCGCCACGTAACGTATTTGTTTAGCTAACCAAACTGTATTTCCGCCGGTTTGTAAATGAACAACAAAATTTTTAACATTTTGTAATTAAACCGATAACGAACGTCAATAAAAACCTTTTTAATCAATTAATTGCCCATAGTGGAATCCATTTTTTTTTTAAACATCTGGTTCTTTTTTATAATGATGGCAGATACTTTTATTTCGAAGGAACTCCTTTTGAAATATTTAACAGGGCAAAAACTATAAGGATGATAATTTTGCTACGATTTTTATGTCAATTTTGTCAGTGAGAATCCTTAAGATGCTAACAGGAACATTAAGAAAACGTAGAACAAAAATGAAATTAAAGAATTCGACATTTTAGGTTCATTAAAAAAAGTACAGGACAAAGGTACAACGTTCAATTTCATTCTCGTTTTTTAAAACGGTTTGAATGCATAAAGGGGTCTGACAATCAGATTCCGAATTCGACTCGAATGCAGTGACTTTTTTCGGTCCTTTTTCCGATAGAATCCGAAGTCGTTATTATGAATTTATTCAGCAAGCGGTATCTTCAATTTTCACGAAGTGGTTAGTAGTCCCAGGCGTGTGATTTTAGTTCTACTATATCGGCGTTATCGCCGTTCTAGTGGTGTCTATGCGATGCTCCCGGAATCCATATAACGTACAAGCACATATACATGCACACATGTTTCCATGTGTGCGTGTATGAGAATTTGGAGCTGTTCGCATTCACGGGAGCGGCGACAACGGTGCATAATTCCATTAAACTACGACGATTGGCCGTCGCTCTGTGTTTATACGGCTCGATGTTAATTAAACTGACTCGTTTTTGGTGTCGGCTTGTGTGAGGATTCGAGGGTTGAACTATGGGGATTTGCGAAGCCAATTGAGATTTTGACACGTCGCGCTCGTTGCGTCCGTCGCGTCGCGTAGCGTCGGACACCGGGACTTTGGTCGGTCGTTTCATGCCACAACCAGAACCGCCATTGTGTGCTCTGCTCGTTTGCGTTTTTATAAAATTGCTTATTGTAAGTATTGTATGGTGACAAATTCAATTTAGTTCCTAAACTCAAACTCATTAGTAATCGCATTGTTCCAACTGTTGTAACGTTAATCGATTTGTAAAGGGTATTTTATTCAAATAAATTAATTGGAAATACGACAGGTTGGTACTTCATAATATCATTTTCGAAATTTGCTACGATTGCCTTCTACCTAGAAATGTTTAATGAGTAGGCAGACACTTTAATAAAGTGTTTTCAAAATATTGTGCTCTATTTCCTTTTGTAACAACGGAATTGTTGTTCAAAAGTTTCAAACACTTTGTTCAAGCTGTCGTTATATCTAAATTTGTGAGAAATCTTAGTAAATTGTCAGCGTGATCCGATAGGTATCAAAAGGATAGTTTTGAAGGACGATAAAGTTATGTTTTTATCAATAGACATAAATTTTATAGAGAAAATGCTTCTCGACTTCTATAGCAATGAACTTTGTTCCCATATAAATTATTCTTTATACATTTGAAAACATTAATACGGTTTGGAGGATTGATCTAGGCTGAATACCAAATATAGAGCTTGCTTATAACTAAATCAAGGAATGTTTCTTAATTTTCTGGGAATTATTTATTAGACTATGGATTCATCTGTACATACTGGGGTATACATGATCGGCAGCTAAAATCTCTCTCTCATAATATACTCAAAATAAGCAGAATTTGCTGAAAACGTAGATTTAGTTTAGTTTAGTTAACCTTAGTAAATGACATCTATATCTAATTTCTCCTTCTTCTCTCATTTCTATTGTAAATCAATGTTGGTCTTTGCCAAAAGTAGAATTCCACTTTTCCCTGTCCCTTTTTACTCCTGCTTTTACTTCTAACCTCTGTCACACCCTTTATGTCTCAAAGATGATGTCCTGCTTGTCTATGTTGAATTTGTACTCACCAATTTTTATTTGTTCTAGGTACTTCTATATATAACTTAATATGTGTGCTACGTTATAAAAATGTATGTAGTGCTACACGATCGGTGTCAGGTTTAACGAGTTATTTTTTTACGAACAGAAAGTAATGAATGAAACGTCCCAATTCCGTTGAAAAGGTAAATTACCAAATCTCCGATTGCAAGTTGATCATTAGATACGTTCCGTTGAATATATTTCTGTACGAGTGTGCTGTCCGCCGGTCTAATCATCAAAAATTCCCTCTGTGAGAGTGCATATTTATTCGCGGGGATTTGGTCGGCACAGAGAGAGCGTCGTCGTGGCGGCGGCCTTTCGATTCAGATCGTGATCCCGGGTATTCTGGACGGGCACAAAATCCAGAGGTTTGCCGGAATAAATGAACCCGCGTTCTGCTTCTGTATCGTAGTCCCTTTTATTTCCTGCACCACTCACTCGCAACTGCCGCCGCCGTTATCACCGTCAACGACACCAGGAACATCGAGCCCCTTTTTCCCTCTAGTCCTTCTCACGTCCTTGTTGTTGCCAGAAGCGTCGATTGCGATCGCTATTGACTGAGCCGATAAAGAGAGGACGAAGCTTTTAATAAAATGAAAACGGGATTTGATGTTGCCATTCTTATTGACGCATCAATACATTATTTTCCATTTTGGACCAAAGACTTCTTTCCAGTTAGTTTTTTATTCCTCTCGAATAGCTAATTCCTTTTTAAACTATTTAAATATTCATATACTCTACTCTGTACATCTTATCAGCACTCCATAGGTATTTTTAGCCCTTTACATTTAAGTATTTATTCATTTGTTAATGTTAGGAATAGAATTGAGCTGGTGGTTTAAATGGGGACATGGCATATTTTGTTGTACGATTGTTTCCCAAAGTTAATAACAAAGTTGGGCCTTTCTATAGTTTTGTAATTGGGCATTGGTTAGTGGACGGTCAAAGCCGCAACGATAAATTGTAGGGGATTATTCGGCAGTGGCTCGGGGCTGCTTCTAGTTTCTAACGGCCGGCTGCGGATGGGCCGAAAAGTTTGTTGTTGTTGCTTTAGTTTATCGAACAAATCAAAAGACCTACTCATCCGAATAATTTATTTGCATTACCTAAACGCGAAAATGCATTCGTAAACTTCACAGTTACGCGAACGAAAACGAGCATTAATGAAAAAAGTATTTTGCCCGCTCGAAACTTTCTTAATAAAACGATTTTCCATTTGAATTTGAAATGCAATGTTCTCGCATTATTTCTACCATATCTATTCTCTTGCAAATACACAGCAAAAACTTTAACATTACTTATATATGCATAAAGTTGATTACGTCGCCATCTACAAATCTTCATACAAAAGTATCTTCTTCACACTAAACATTAAAAGCTATTAAATAAAAAAGTTGGCAGTAAATATCTATCGCTATCATTTTAGCTCTTAAAGAAAGTATATGACTTTTGTGAATTTAAATAGTAATATCTACCTCAGTACCGTTTTCTGCGTTTAAAGTAAGCAGGAACGTCTAATACTTCATAGTATATGGCCGATGCCAGGTCGGTTTGCCTCGCGACAAAAATGCTATTTATTTGAAACGTATGCAAATTGAACATAAGATTTGCATCTTTTCTTTACAAAAGAGTAGTGCCAGGAGAACTGTGTCGGCTGAAGTAGTTATAAAGTCTCTAAACAAGGTTCGTTAATCTAAACAACTGTTGGGAATTTTCAAACTCGGTTCTCATGGAAACTAACATGAAAGGAAGCCTCAAAGGCTCATTTGCTTAAAAGAGTTTCAAATGACGTTCAGTTTCCAACTTTTGTAAAATTAAGGGCCTTTTGCTATCACAACCCAAATAAATTTTCTACAACCCTAAAAGAGGTTTTCGTATAGGTATACATTAATTTTTAATATGTCCCGTATAAAATGTGGTCGACAACTTGACAAACTGATTCAGAACACGTGGTGTCCTTACCAATTTAAATTTTTAAATAAAGTAAAAGTGGTGAATTTTTTAATATTAAAGTAATTTAATTTTTATGTAACTCCGCTTATGCAGATAAATAAAATAAATCAGAACCCTTTCTCTAACAGTAAAATACGCGTAGAAAATAATATATAAATGACAAAAACATTTTTTTTGGGGGTGACGTCTTTGAAGTTTCCTAATTCTATTCACTTACATAAGTAAATAAATACATAGACATAAATGGAGACGTAACGGAGAGTCCCGCTTTACAAGAGATATTCTCCTTCTTTTCCAGGCATTAAAGCGTTGAGCGAAGTGGATCTGATAGTGCCCCAAGCAGTCGCTGTTGGAGACACTGTCACCCTCCAATGCCACTACGATCTGGAAGGACAGCCCCTTTACACCCTCAAGTGGTACAAGGGAGCGAGAGAATTCTACCGATTCATCCCCAAGGAGCATCCCAATACACAGGTTTTCCCGTTTCCTGGAATTGACGTAGACGTAAGACGTTTAATTTCGATTTATCGTTAAGTAAATATTGAGAGGGTTTATAACGGAAAATCACTTGAATATCTACCGAACGCGCAAATAGCAATTTACTTAAATTTACTTAGGTACAGTTCCTGATAAATTTACGTAATGAACCCCGGGTAAATTCGATCTTTATGTACAGGGTGATTAAATACTTAACACGTTTTTAAATTTCAAAAAACGATAAATTTTCACTGAGCTATTTCTCTTCAAAAGTTTCGTCATTAATTGTTAACGACATCTTCAGTGATGCCTAAATCAATTCGAGTCAAAACACAGCTCACCACTGAAGATGCTGCAAAAGTTCCTCGTACATTACAGTTTAGCAGCCCTCAAAGAAATAGGCCATTGGTTAATTTTTAATATACTTTATTTAAATGTTAGCTAGACCATCTTTTTCTTTGTTTCAGTTGAACAAATCGAATTTGCATTCCATCGTGCTTCGTAACGTCCAACCTGAAATATCTGGAACGTACAGATGTGAAGTATCGACAGATGCTCCAAACTTTTATACTAATATGATGTCAGCTAGTATGTACGTATTAAGTAAGTACAATTTTTAATCCTTTTAAATATTTTATTACGATCTACTTAGTTGTTGTTTATGAAAGAATTCGTCAGCTTTGAGTGCATCTGCTTGATGGTGGAGTGTGTCTCGGAAGTTAAAGACTGATGATCACAGAAAACAAAATAAATTCTGTCTCCTCTTTTTTAAAATAACTACGTATTTATTGAAACCTTTCACTTTGGTTAAATTTTAATCGATATTTTTAATAGGATTTCAATTTTATTATTTTTCTTGCAAATGTAATCAGGGATCGATTTTACTGTTACAAAATACTTAATGAATGTTTCTAAATAATCGTGATTTATTTCTTCGTAATTTTTGTTGTGTGAATTCGTTGTAGATCACTTGGTCCCTTTATCTTTTCAATATTTACCTTCACATCCACTTTTAATCCCTCTGAACGTTATCTTGGAAGAGAGAAGGAACTTTTCCGGAAATTTGTTCACGCAACAAGTTGATTCTCATCTCAGTCACCACCGTCACAACATCTATCTCAATTCTGTTTTTGCATCCTGCGTGCAAACAAGGGGCTAATTGACGCTTGCTTTTTGCCTACTGTGCGTAACTGGAACACCCCGCACACATTTTTCTTCTTTCCTTTCGCTCGAGTTTCTCCTCAATATATTTCAACATTTGACGAAAACGATGTGGCAACTCTATTGTGGCTTAATTTAGAGGTTTAGTTCACCTATATTTATTTTGAAGTTTGCTACGTGCCTGTAAGGAAATTAATTTATGGAGGTAACTCACAATACATCGCCATCTACAGGCATTTACTGTAGTTGCAAGTTACACAATTACGGCGTGCTGATGAGAACTAGTAAGTTCTACATTTGAAAAATTAACCTTAATATCTTTGAGTGATATTTACAAATGGAGACGTATTGCTAAAACTTTTAAACTTTTTTGTTTATAAGCACGACTTATTACTTGGATCTATTTTGGTACCAGAATTCTTAAAGTTATTTTTGAGTAAATTACCGTACCTTATACATTGGTAAACATAATATAGAAATGGCAATTACAAGAACTTTTTCAATTTTGCATGACAAATTACATTTAAATTTTTCAGTCTGTAAAACGCAATAAATTGAACGAATCACGAACGAATTGTAATGGTAGTTTTTTCGTTAATAAGCAAATTTTATGCATCGAATTCACTCAAACATACATGTGTATCTGTGGACTATTTGCATGTTAACCAGGTAACGACCTAATAAAAAAATTGTTTGTATTGCAATTTTCTGTATATACGTATTGGAGGATTTTAAGTGGTAAAAAAAGACAAGCAGGACGAATGTTTTTAAATTATACTCACGAGCCGGCTTTGGTGTTAGGTTAATTTAAATAGAATTACTTACTGACGTAAAAAAAATAGGAAAATATATAGAACGAGACACTATTTCAAAGGCGCTATAAGATTGACAGAAACCCGATTTTTAAATTACACCCTACTTGGAAAAATCGGATATTTTCTCAAGATTTATGGTCCCCATGACGCTTCCAGAAAAGGCATTCTTCAGTAAACATTCCCGTTCGGTTGATTAACCAACGGAGGATTGTTCACGAAACTTGCTTCCGTGTTTAAAAAGTTTTTCCGTTAAAGCGGAAAAGGTTTCAGCATCCAGCTAATGCTTGAGCACTTGTTGGAGCCGAAAAATAAAAGATAAACCGCGACAATGTTGGTGGTTGCCAAATCAAATCGATACTCTGAAATTTTGTGTTATTCACCGTACGACCCATCAGGAGTAAAGAAATTACTACAATTTAGTTTGGTTAGTAGAAAGGCAAAACAGTATCAATAAACGTCTTGAATTCTTCAGTGCACATTTCGTATTTATCCACACAATTATGATTGTGGGTCCTTCAACTTTGGTATCTTCAGAATTCAATTCAGACACGAATAAAACGTGAACATTTAGGAATATATCTGCAGTTTTGTAATGTGAAATTGGTAAGATAACCTCCTTTTCATGCTCCCCTAATCGTAGTGTTTGCGATACATATTAAAGATGCGCAGGTCGATAGCCGTTAAATAGAGACGGGATAGCTTTCAGTAGAGGGTCCTAATGGAGTCTGTAGAACTCCCAATACACCTGCGAATGTGCCTCTGCGGTGCAGAGTGCTCCTTAATGTCATCCTGCCGCCGTCAGATCGTCACGTTTGCCGCCCTTATCGTGAATCGACCTACTAGGATAGTGTGGGGTTGAACGTGTGCTGGAGAGTATGTGGAAGATGTATACTTTAAACGGGTTGTTCCGAAAAATACGTGATTGCCCCCAATGTGTGCATCTGCGATAACGGAGTGCATCGTAACGGATTTTCTCTTGAAAAATATACTTAGGTATCTATCCGAAGATACAACTTGGAGTAGTTAGTGGGTATCTGGGTAAAGCTCCCTCTCGAATGACGCCCCATATGCATATATATGCGATCTATAGGTTCTTTAACGAATATAAGGTCTTTGCATCTTCGGGATTCCTTTGAACACGATATTATTTATCTTTATATCACCCTGTGCCTTGTATCACTCAGTATTTAACACTGACTGAGTGTATTTTCTTTAAGTATTTTCATGTTGTGAATCATTGTTACAGATGTTCCGCAAAGTAAACCCCAAATAGAGACTAGAAATTACTCATCAGACTTAGGTCAAGTTATTATGGCCAATTGTACATCACCATATTCTTATCCCGCGATGAACGTGACGTGGTTCGTTAACGGAATGAAGGTAAGTACATTTCCCTTCCCACTATTTCTTATTTTTCATACATAATTAAATTCGTTATTTCAAAAATCGATTTCCGATTACAGGTGAACGATAGTTACTCCACTAAAATACCGTCAACGCTCAATTCAAAAGAAGTTAGCGTTCGTATTGGCTTAAAACATTTCATAGACCACAAATCGTATCACAATAACGGAGTGTTGAGGCTCAAATGCGTGGCATCTCTATTCAACTTATACAGGGAGGAGGTCGAGGCGTCAATGGAAGATGACCAACCCAAACCCAGACCTTCGTCAGTGCTCGGAACTCCCAACTCGGGTAAGTCTTTTTATTTATAATTTTTTTCTTGAAAGAAGACCTCTGTTATCGAACTTTTATTTGCTACCAAGTTTATTTTCGCTAATTTCTTAAAGGGGTTATAATTTTTATTTCGCTCGTTTCTCTATTTATCTTTTGCTTGTTAATTTCGGTTTAACTTTTCTTTTATTATATTCACAATTTGTTCAATAATATAATTTGTAAAATATTTAACAATTCCAGTCAATCTATTCTGCAATTATTTTTGGAAATAGGAACTGAATTATAGTAAAATATTCATTTGTGTTATTAAAAAATATTTAGAGACAATTTTCCGTTTCTTTATCACATATTTTTGTCGTCAAAATGATAAATTGGTTATAACGGCAAACGAAGGCCTATTTTTTATCGATTCCCTTTCTCATTATTTGATTACATTTTTTCGTTCTTTTTTTCTCGAGGGAGTGTTACAAAATACCAATACACCACGAGCTTTATTCGATCGCGACATCTTTTAGATACAAATTTTGACAAAAATAACCTTATCCTGTAAATTTATCGTCGAATGCTTGAGAGGCAATTCAACGTTTTCTTTTTTTACGAAACGAAGAATGAAAATAAAACAAAAGGAAACACCATAATATTATTTTTTTAAATTGTTTTTGTGTAACTTTTATTGATTGAATCGGAAAATGAAAATGTAAATGTTTATTTCAGTTTTCTCTTTCATTTTCGTTGCGTGGTTTCTTAATTTGAGTTCGATTAATTTCCAAATTGTCTTTTGCATCATTTGGTTTGTGTAGTTGCCTTCATTTGCACAGTTTCTTTTGTAATTTGTATATTTATTTGTAAGCACGTAACAGTAGATATCTAATTCTTTAAATTCATTGAGATATAATAAATAGAGCATTTACCCAGAGACTATCGTGAAATGAAAGCCTTAACCAGGTCGATACACAGTCTTGCATCTCTTTCGTTCTACAATGTTGATTGGCTGCTGCGAATATATATGGTGACGTAATCTGATGCTATATATATGGAGCGCCGCAGCCAATAAGCGTTGATGGACGAGAAAGATGCAAGACCACTCCGAGTATCTCTCTCTATGTGTTTTTCCACCGATCGGATGCATACGAGTATCTGTTTCCATTTCCACGCCGTTAAACTTAATAGAAAAATGAAGTGACTTGAATTATTCCCAAACTTTACAGTAACGTCTCCAATTTTAACGTTTCTTTAAACGTTTCAAATAAATTGAGAAATTTCGGGATCATTGCGAGTCAAAATACTCTAAAAAATCCTTTGACCCATTTTTAACTTCAATCAGAAAAAACGAATTTCTCGAGCGAAAGCAGTCTGCGATAAAAGTGATCATTCGCTCCTTTTTCGATTTAGAAAATTGTGCGTTCGATTTTTTCCACCCTCCCAATTTCTTCACGGTCGGAAGGGTGTTCGGAATTATCAAAGTTTACCTTATGGTAGTTAGCCGTCCCCACTGGCATTACGACGCGACGAGCCAATTTGGCTTCGGAATCGAAGCACATAGTTTTATACCTAAAGAAAAGCCGAAGGGTCTGTAGTTAAGAAGTAAATTATTGCCAAAAGTTGCAAAGGTGTAAGACCGTTTGTTTACGTTGGCAATAAGTCGACGTAAAACAGTCGTCGATATGGCCCAAGTTTGTTTTTAGTAAGTCTGTAAACGAAAGCAAAATAAGGCACTATTTACCCCGGCATCGAAACGAACGAGTTTCGGAAGGCGGTAAAGCGACTGTCACAATTTCTCGTAAACTTGCAACGAACTGTAACAAGGCCGTAAAAATTCGACTTTACTGTTCCTTATTCCAAGTTCTTGTAAGTACCTAGGTACATTCAGAAGTATACATATATCCAATTGGTATTAGGGAGGTATATACATAGATAAGACACAGAAGTTGTTTTAATTAAAAAGAGACTTCTGAAATGGATAATTTCAGTTCTTAACTTGATGCAGCAGCTGTTGCAGCAGAGCCGATAAATAGTAAAAAGAGTCTTGTAGGATCCAGGTAATCACTAGTAATATTCTTTAGAACGTGCCCACAAGAAGATGACGCTGGTTATACTGACAATATTGAAAGATATAATTGATGTTATTGCTTCTTATTAAAGTTTCCCTCTTTCCTCATTCTCTTTCTACACACTTTTTCCCTTTTACTTTCTTGTACCCCTCTCCTCTCTTCTTCCTTTCTTTTTCCTAGCTCCCTCACATTCTACGCGCATGTTCTATTTAGTCTTATGCAACGTTTACATAGCCAAAACAGATGCACTCAAAGTTACGTTCGCGTAAATATCTAATAATTACGCTTTTAATTCGGTACCCTCCTCCTGGCGAAGAAGAATTCAACACGATGATTTAGACAGGTGCACCTAATTCTCTGACAAAGTTAACTTATTGTTAGTTACTTAGTATTGGTTGTAGGAACTTGTGTTTTGTCAATTCTGGTTTCGTAACCTGACTGTCACAGAATGACGACGATGATTATGATGGCGGTGGTGTTTTGCACGTTTATTTTGCGAATTTCATTGCACTCGTAAAAACATTTCATTTCATTTCGTTGAAGATAGTTACGGCGTAGCATTTAAGTGCTTTCCATAAACTCGGGGAATAAGTTCTGCAATTAGAGTTCCTTGGTTTCCGCTGACGAGACACACTGAACTGACAATTTAAGTACTTTCATAAAGGGCTCTGCGTTGCGACGAGTTTAGAAGGGAAAAGAGGATACGCCCTTGCGGCGCATCCCAGACGGACAACCGCTTAAATGATCTAATGTTCTTCGTAAAACTTTTCACTTCGTACACTAGATTGTTACAAGTTTATATTTTAACGGGTAGACCTTAAATCTCGTCTTTTTGTTAGTTTACTTCGTAATACTTCTTCGTCTTCTTTACGATACAAAGCTGTTGCTCCTGCAGTTGATGGAAAAAAGGAATTCTATGTAACTTTCATTTTATACTTCTTGGACTATTTTATAAATAATTAACTACGGATCAAAAGATGATTGATTGTAATATCTACGAATTTTTGTCGGTTCTTCGAGGGAAGGTTTTTATACGAACGGTCTGTATTCGCCGCCTGGCTTGTATACCCAATAGACGCACTCAAAGCAGTGACCCAATAATGCATCTAATGATTGTAGGCTATCACGGCCGGCGTTCATATGGTAACCAAATATTTTCCGGGTTGTTATACCGTGGTCCTGTCTTCTTCCTTTACAAAACGTTTTGCCAGTCTCGACTGCTGGCATCCTCAGTCTCAGCAAAAGAAACAGCAGGAGCAGCAGAAATCTACTGAGGATGCCAGCAGTCAAAATTGGCGAAACGTTTAGTAAAGGTGGAAGACAGGACCATGGCATAACAACCCGGAAAATACTTGGTTACCATAGAAATGCACCTAATTTAACGCTTTTTAATCGTCAGTAACATTTTGATATAATATTTACTTCAAATAACAATTTCACCTAAGAATACTTCAAATGCCTTCCAATCCACTGCCTACAATACTCAGGAGTTGTATTTTCATCCGTTTGAACTTTTCAGGTAAACAAGCACGAATGAAAGTAAATTTATTTTTATCTACCCTTAGAAAGGATTTTGATTCAATTTATTGAAACGTTGCTTTTGGTATTTTCTGTTGTTTATTGTCACCCTTAAAACTAAAAAGTTGGAGGTATTTAAGGCATTCATGTCTGTATTGTGAAGGCGCCAATAACCCCCAATTCACCTTACACGTGCATCCAATTTCAGCAGTTCTGGATGTTTCCAAAATAAAGTTATATTATTCATTTTAAGCATCAAATCGTGAGGATAATAATTATGTTCCCAGAATAAAGTTCAAAGGGAATATGCTCATTACAGCTTTCTACAAATGTATGTTTCTCTCGCAGTTTCCATTTAGCATTTAATAAATATTTGCTCCTCGGGTTAGGTGAAAGTTCAAATGATATTATTTCAGGCCTGCTGTGAAGCACGTGCCATTATTTGCTTAAAAGGTTCGGCTCTGCAAACTTCCTATTTCCTTTCGCGTCGATCTTTTTCAATTTTGTTCGTCTCTGATAAGGGTTTCATCCCGTCTAAATCTAATTTTTACGAAAATTTGACAACAAAGACGTATCGTTGCCATCGAAATGATCGAGGATGTGTCTTATCAGTACCTTATCGTTTCGTCAAAGACTTATTTCGCTCTTGTCATTGATACGCAGGTAGATGGAAAGCTTCACTGAAAGCAGATAATAAAGCGAGATTTTGCCACTCCTTTTCCTATCTTGAACGTCCTGAAAAATGTTATTTGTATAAAAATGCTGTTTGGGGAATACGGTTATAATATAAGTAAACGTAAAATCGATATGTATATAAGAATTGGTTTAGTCTTTTGGAAATACGGCAGGATTAATAAACTATTTAGTGTTGCTCTGTAAAACAAAGATTTTATGATTTTAATATTTAACAATTCTAGTTTATATAAATATAAGATCCAACCAACAACTGTCGCTTCCCTTTACAATACTTCTACATTTATTTCTTGAATAGTTTCGACCTTAACTTGATGAAAATCAATAATACAGGAATAAAACGAAGTAGATTTTCAGGTTTTTTTTTTAATTTAACCATTTAACCATGTAACATGTTTCGCTTTACGACTTTTTTTATTATTAAATTATTTTATAAACATCCTACTACTTATCAGTTTAAACATAGAAGCATTGTATCTTAACCCGTTGTTCTGGAGACATAAAATCGTTTTGACGCCTCCGGAACTTCGATAAATTATCCTCGATAAGTTAGTGATTGTTTAACCCAGTTTAATTCCTAATAAGCTTCTCGAAAGGACGTACTAAATAGAGACAGCATCAGTAGGGTTTCTGTTAATACTTGCTTTATATACCTGTTCAAGGACTAGCTAGTTA
Organism: Agrilus mali; assembly: GCA_029378335.1. Taxonomy (NCBI): domain Eukaryota; kingdom Metazoa; phylum Arthropoda; class Insecta; order Coleoptera; family Buprestidae; genus Agrilus; species Agrilus mali. The sequence continues at coordinate 6,083,080 of CM055663.1, read as the reverse complement.
TTGATTTCTACAAAGTTTAGTTGACAATACGAATATTAATTAAGTACTTATCAAGAATTTATACTTCCCTTGTGTCTATAAAAGAAACAGAAATTTAAAGTATGTATTATCTGAAATTTAGTTTGAGTCTTGAAAAGAGTCACTTATTGTATCAAGTAAAAAGGTTTACTCAGTGTCGAAAAAATTCGGTTAAATGGGAAAGGCCGTATGAGTAACATTGTAGGGGGGATTTTATCTTAATGTATATTTATGGGTGTATACGTATGTGTACCATTTGTCACTCGTAGACTTCATTTTGGCAGCAAAGGGCGTCATTCTTGATTTCAAACGGCGTCGCATGAACAATGACGTGGTATAAAAGGGTCGGACAGTTTAAACGGCACTGTATGAACGTGAACGTGCGTCCAAAAAGGGAAACGAACAGGTGAAAAATATGAACAATATATTCCTGTCGTTCGTGGACTTTCACATCCCTAACGAAAAACAGTATCGCATCATCTTTCATACGAGACGGCAACTTTAAAAACATGACAAATTGAAGGTGAATGGATTATTAACCTGAAAATCGTTGCCGTAGAGGACGAAATTTTTCATTCATTCGCTAAAAAAACAGGCTCATGTAGGGTACAAATTACCTATTTATGCATCAATATCGCAGACACACGAGAGATCAAAATTTAACTGAATTATAAAGTCGTGTGATAAAAAAAAGTCCTGAACAAAGGAGGTACATTATTAAAAAATTTTGTAGTGAGAATCCCCCTTCATTTTCCACTGCCGATGTCTTTGGGTTTCTTGAATATATAAGGGATGGAATTTAAAATGGCAACAAAAAAAAATTTGAGTAACATTATGAAAAATTATTTCCCGTTTACTGCTAAATTTCATAAGACCTTCCGGGAAAAAAATAATCCGTAATGTCTTAAACTTTTCCCTTCTTAAGCGGTTGGGTCAACGAAGGAGATTGTTTTCATAATACTCTGTTAATAAAAACGGAGGGTCTGCTTTATATTCTCCTTCTTCCGCCTGTGTTAATCTTGGACGTATTTGTTCGTTTTAAGGTAAGTTCTCCGTCATCAGAAGCGTTAGCTTCGACTAGACCGCTGGGTCCCAAAAGTAATTTCTGGCGAAGGTCCAGCTTGAATCTAAATTACCGGTGGAGCCGATGCCAGGACGTTGCTGCCGCACCCCCGTGTGCGGTTTCGTAGGTGGACACGCCGCGCACGCGATCGCAGTATTTCAGGCACATACTCCACTCATCAAGTGGATCTCGTTCTCCGGTTCTTTACATTCGCGAATCTTCTAATTTAGAGGCTCTTAATAACTTAAGCGTCGTGGATAAATCCCTGATGACATAGACAGCTAATTGATCTTTTATATAAATATTTGTAGTAGCACTTCCTCCTTTTGGGGGTTGAAAGTAAAATTTTAGCAAGAAACGGAAACTGTGCGCGTACAGCTTCAACGATATGAAGTTAGCTACTTAACTGTAAGTTTACAAATACATGGTATTTTTGTGGTCTGGGCGGTCGCTGCTGTTCGCTAATTGGGGCAGCAATAGGTACACAGTGATATTGGTCGTAGAGTACCTGCACACATCTCTTTTTGAAAATATTTCGATATTTTATTTATAACTGAACTTCTGTGTATAAAATTTATAAAAAATCGTAGTGTTAATCAAAAGCAAAATTTCTCTTCGGCTGGCTTAATTTGACGTTATTTCTTATTACGGAGCGTGCCTTTTTTATGCATTCCGCTTCAATAAATCATGCTCTTCTTACACCAGGCAAAAGTTAAATTGAAATTTTATTTTCAAGCTTAAAAGGATTCCCTAGCAATTTCAATTCCGTTCGCCTTTGACAACCTTCTTTTTCCTACTCATTTTTTATAAAATATTTTTAATAGTTCTCAAAAAAACAGTTTTTTATTAGCAGGTAGCTTGTCATTTCAAAATAAAATAATTAATCCTTAATATTTTAATCCAGTTATTACCTGTACAGAATTAGGTTTCTGTTTTACAGCAGAATTACACGTGTGACATAAATAAGTAACAATATCTCACTCTTTTTTTTAAGAAATGGCTTAACCTAATTTCTGTTTTGCCATAAAAATAATTGTTGGAAATAAGCAGTTTATTCGACCTCCTATTTCTTTTTTAATGTCAGTTTTACCTCTAAAATTATAAAACTTAATAACAATTTTATTAAAACTAGACAGGGCGAGCCAAAACAAATTCCAAGGTCCCGATATTTGAAAAAGCGTATAAACTAAAGGCGAAATGTTGGTAGTATTTTTAGATGAATTTGAATACTACTCTAAGGGAAAAAATGAATCGAACTCCAAAACTTTTTAACTTTGGGTTCTTCATCATTAAAAATTTTTATTCCACCTTCAATAATAAACGCGCCATAAATTTGTACGCACTATTCGATTACCCTGTATGTATTTGTTAGGAGAAACGGCAGACGTTGACGTAAATTCCAAAATGAAATAAACTGAAATACCAACAATAAAGCATTTCCGTTCAGTGTCTTTGTGTCGTTATAACTCAATCGACGACAGTAGCAAGGTTTCTCGAATTATTTGCAACTTCTTTTGCGCGAATTGTCGCGGACCCAAGATGATTGTATTGAAGGAGAACACGCGAAAAGACGTTACGAGAACTTGTCTTTCTGGCAACGTTCCAAAACTACGACGATGTCAGTTTTCAATTTTCCTAATTTTAAGCTCCGTTTACTGGAAGATAGCTTTGCCCACGTTATAACAAATTTAGTGTAAAATATGTGACAACCTTTGCAGCAAGAATCAATGAAACACTCTTCCACCTTTTCATATGTATTTATTTAATTTAATAAAAATAAAACTGGTTAAATACTCAACAACTGAACATTAACTTTTGTGGACTTAAAATGGTACCTACAGTTAATAGTTAATATCAATAGATGGCAATATACTGGCATAACTTGCCCGATCCTAACACAGAGAAGAATTCCACTAATTTTGAAATCAAACTATTTTATCTGAAAACATCATGTTGTCATGCACTTGGACAGGATATCGGATCTAGCACTTTGCTTGCAATATATGAAGCATGATTTAGTGAAGTATGAAGTTGACTCATGTAGTCAAAATACAAAAATTGTAAAAGAAAACTAAGTTATTTTAAGACGTACATCTACACGTATAAGTATAAATTTAATACTTATTTTCTGTGTAAATAAAACGTGAAGGATCCAGATTACTTTTCGTAAAGTGAATGGCATTTGAACAACAATTGTTTCACTTCTTTCGTAGAAATACTATGTTGCATCAAATATTGCTTTTATATCGGTTTCAACTTGGTAAAAATGTCATTCGCGTAATCGGTTTCAGTATTTTTTTATTTCCACAATAAACCGGAAATTTTACGGCTCACCGTTTCGAACAGTTCCGATCGCCATTATTCAGTCTTCGTTGGACAGTTCGTTTAGTTTCTTTGTTGTAAGACACTCCTGATAGCACATTTTTCAGCGGTCATAGTGTCCGGGAGCGTTTTCAAAACGACCGCACGAACGATAGTAGGTATTTTCGAGTCGAGTTTCAGCCACCGTTCCCCTATCTATTCCGCTCGAGAGTATAAGAGAGGAGGTCAAAAGCGGAGGCGAAGTTTAGCAGTTTATAATCATTAGGGGGCAACAGTCGATTTTGCGGATCCGGCTAGCTCGCTGGCCACCGCCTTTATCTCACCCCTCCCACCCCATGTGTCCGTTCGTATCACGGACGACAATGAACCACCGCACCGCACCAACCATAAAGTACAATATCTTTCAGATGGCTTGCCGCACTTTGCACTTTGCCGAGCATCACCGCTAAATGATTTACGAGATGGAAAATAACGTAAAGTAAAAGAGGGGGAGCAACTTACGGTTTATCGGCGGAAAACGAAGAATTACATTTTTCTATTGATTTAGGTACCTATTCGTTTTACCGAAGATAATTTACTGCATAAACCCTCTGTATGTTATTGACTTCTGGTTCTTCCAATTTGAGTGCAACTCCTTACAAAAATTGATGACGTTTCCAAACTTCATTTCTCTTCCCTCTCTCATTTATCAAAATAAATAAATACAACAATCGTTTTTCCCCATTATCATCTTCAGTACCTCTATGGAATGTCTGCAAGTACCTTCTGACTTTTTAATCCTCACTGACCAAATACATAGAGCGTCTAGGTACTTAATAAGGGTTGGTCACAAAAATAACACGTTAAATGATTCAAACCCTAAAGCAAATACTAAAAGTACCAAAGTTACATCTCCAGGTTCTGTCAGTTATTAAGTATGTTCTACAACACACAAATTTGGAATTTACTTTTATGACCCAGTAAGAACGTTCAGTTTTGAGATTAGGAGTCCTTGCTTGAATTGAAAATCTTTAGACAAATTATAATTTTAGGTGGAATTTTAGATATGATGGAATTTTTGTAAAGATATTCAATGGTACAATTACATATTTTGTCACATAATTTCGTCTTTATCCAAAATAGTCGCAAAAACAAGGCCGGATCCAAGGGAGGAAATAAAATGGAAACCAAAACCATGTCTCCGGAATTCTCCCTAATTCAGTAGCAAGACTCCCGAGAAGTTCACATTCACAAAGAATATATTAAACCTCTTAACCTAAACCATAAATAGTTTCATGAGTTCTCAACCTAACCCAACCGTATGACCCTTTAAAACAGCAATTTATAATTTAGGTGAAAATATTTAAATTGCTTAGGTTGAATGTTTTGGACTTCTAAAAAGGATTTGGATTTGTAAAGATATCTAAGGTTCCTTTTCTCTTCAAGTAAATTAGACCATGATTAGAATTGAAGTGACATTTACTAACACTATAGGTACTAGAACCGAAGCCTTCAAATGTTAAAAATTTTAATGTAAATGGTTCAGGATCGGATCAAATATCTGTGGAAATTAGATGTATTAAAGGTAACCCTTATTAAGTGCATTTCCTATGGGTTAGTACGCTGTTAGAATTTAATTGAATCCGATCCTGTTCATGTACGAACGAACGAACGAACGTAACGGCAGAGGTAGTCGTCGATCATCATCAGTATGCAGGATCGGTCTGACGGTGAATCGAGCCCCGATCCCCCGATGGCGGCACCATCAGCTACTCTCCCTTTAGCCCAGGCCCGAATTGATTTACTCTCTCGGCAGGGAAGTGCTTTCACGATAATCTGTTTTCCATTAAATTCGGTATCAAGAATAGCGGGCAAATAAGTGGCGTATTAAAAGCGGGACCATGTTCAGATTTCGAAATGGTTGCAACGACGTCGCCCCCAGCAACGAGACACAGAGTGGCAACGGACACACTAATCCCGTCGATGTCGTCGAACGTAACGGTTTAATTTCGTGTTCGAACATTATTGCATTAAAAACCCCTGTGAAATGAGTTGAATTGTCATCGAGTTTAACGGACACGGCGAGATAATCTCCAACGGCTTATTGCTGTTTTGAAAATTTTTGCACCAACCGTCCACCCGTTTAATATTGAACCTGATTTAATGAAATTTCATTTTATAACCCTTTGAAGGCTTCATGTTTTTTGTTTCTTTTCTAAATTGAATTTTTTTACTGAAACGTCTGGGTTGTTCAGATTAACTCTCTTTAATATGCAAATGATAATTTATGAATATAAACAAGGGGCATTAAAGAAGATACCCAATGTTTGGTCACAATCAATTATGATGATGTCAAAATTTTGGACAACTGAAAAAGACAACTTTTGAACTTTTCTTCATCCTATTGCTTATATTAAATTAGTTGCATTAATTACCCACACATCAAGTAAATTAAAGTACCTTTCATGAGACATGATAAAATACTAAAATTTAAAATTATTACCATCTCTTACTGGTTCCCAAGAGTGTATATAGAAAGCCAATGTTTCCCGTTGGGTATCGGCCCATTCTCACGTTTCAATGTAACGATTCAGACAACATATTGGAATCTGAGAAAACAAATTATTCTACCATCGTCACTCGTTGTTTAAAACTTTAAGCTGCTAGGAGCGTAATAAAATCTTAATGCCTTTCGGTTACTGCTTTCCGTATATTTTACTTCCTAATCAATTTTGCAAGTCGAAATTGTACTAAAACCGGAATAGCCACTTGACTAATTTATTTATTTCGTTTGCCTCCGTCGGGGATAGGATTCGGGGAAATATCCAAAGTGAATGCCGAAATAAAAAACGTAACGAAGAGGGATTTTGAAAAGACGTGACTGCTTATGGTTGACGGCTAATCAATTCTTCGTAGTTGCTAGCAAACAGAATAATGGCCGTTCTTTACACAAGACAGGAACAGAATAGGAACAGTAACAGTCTTTTATAAAAATAAACAACATGTGTGAGATCAATTTTTCTCTTTAAACGCCACAGTAGAGTAGAATGGAACGTTCAAAAATTCCGGGAGAAAATTAAATTCTTAGAGAAATACTTAGAACCGTTCGTATTCAATCAAAGTCTTTGGTCTGATACTGCTTCCATTCAGAATGAATAAGATGCTCTTTAGTTTATATCCTCTTTCTGATGTCAAGAAGGTAAAGGTAGATTTGAGCTTCTGTAAATGTTTCAATTATGTATGAGTTATTGAATCGAGGAAGCTTTTAATTGTTGTAACTCCATATTCACAAATACAAATAAAACACCAAGTTTTAAGTTACAAAATCCATTTCTTGACCACAATGATCGTTTCATCAGAGAGTGGCTTCTTCAGGTTGAAGAAATACTAAAATACTGAAATACTTCTTCCACTTCAAGAAGCCACTGTGTGGCCAATAAGCTACTTTTGTAACTTAAATCTAGGTATTTTCTTTGTATTTGTGTATGAGTTTTTTACCAATATTTTTTGTAAACTTTTGAGGTTGATTTATTTTATCGTTCTGTTATCGATTATTTGGTTTTCAAAAATGAATGTTTATGAAAATTTGTTGCTATTGATTAACAAAATCGTTGAATAAGTGATGATGAAGAAACTTATGAAGATAAGAAATTGGAAGACCTTTAAACAAAATTGATAGTGTTTACCAATAAGTATTAAAATTCTATAAAAATTAATACTTAAAAAAAAGATGTAAGTATTATTTATATTTATCTAAAACAAACGTATGAAAGTACCTCCTATTTGGTTAGGGATATAACAATAAAATTTCTAAATTTACAAAATATTTATATATCTATAATAGTTTTAGCTAAATTGATCAAGAACTTGTTAGGAAGATTGCTAGAAATTCTTAAAATCATTCAGGATATACTCCTATATGAAGATGATGAAAATGCAGGGGATAGAAAAGTTTAGAACTCAAGAGGTACGTTATAAAAAAACACGTGAAGAGAAGGACCATGGAAGATAATAAGGATTAGGACACTTTCTGAGACATAAAGGTTTAATTAGAGACGCATTAGAAACAGAAATAGAATTTAGAAAGGGTAGAAGAAAATATAAATAAATTACTGTTCACAAACATTAACAGAGATTAGAAACGTAGATTTATGGTTTGACAAAAACCTATAGAGAAGCACTAATTCTACTGTCTCTAAAGGACAAAAACAAAATTTTTGAAATTTCTGAATCCGAAACATCCCAATATCATGAAGTAAAAGAGGAAATTAGAAGTTGTGAAACAATTTACCAAATTATTTTCCACCAGGTATTTTTCTTTTTGCCTATTTAATTTATTCCCTTTTTTTGTAGGCACAGTTTCTTTTCTTCACTTTTAATCAATTTTCAATTTTGTGTTTGTTTCAGGTTCTGTGATTTCAACATGCTACATCATTCCACCTCTTCTCATTCATTTTCTCCGGTAATCGTTGATTTTGTAAGATTCCGAAGGCCGAACAACGCAATCAAAAAACAAAATTCAAAAACTACCCAAACACTATTTCAACGAGCTTATTTTTGTACAACAAACAAACAAAAGTAAATGAATCTATCACACAAAATACGTTATTTTCCAGACATGCTCCACAGCAGAGTACTTTTGATGAAAAAGAGCAAGACTTGTTAGTTGACGTTATAATTTTTCTGACGTGTTCTCATCTTTAACCTTTATATGATAAATATATAATATATGTTATCGTTGTTACTATTGCACCGTCTCGAATGGCATCCAGATCGAGGATGAAGACAACTTCCTGCGGTGTAAAGCATAAACAGAAAAGAATATCAGTGTATAAATAAATAAATTTATATGGGAGTATGAATATATACATATAAATATATAATAATAATAATAAATAATAGATATGATCAATGTTGAGTACTGCTGCTAGGCAGATGTTAATGAAATAATAACAAGAATGTAAAAAAAAAGAAATTATATGTTATTATTATAAAACAATCATGTTTAGTGTTAAGTTATTATCGATAAACTCCTGCAAGACGTAGCCCGCCCGTATTTTTAGAACAATGTTAAACTTTGTTTTGTAGATATCTGCTCCCCGAAAAAAAGAAAATATAACACATTTCCTCCCAAGAGTTGTACCATTTTTATAGTAATAAAAACTTTTGCGATTTGTGCTTCAGTTATTTTTATGGGCTCGCACTCGGTCTTCCTTTAGCGCCCCTTCTTTTACGTTGATAGCGGAAGAAGAGAAAAAAAAAACGGGCAATGAAGTTGCGATTTTCGGACCATAACGACTTTACGAGGAATTTATTGTCGCAGTTACCGTTAAATTGCTTTTCAATCGAAACTGAAAATATGTAACTGTTTTATCGGCATCGATATCGTCCTAATGCCTCGCGAACTATATATTGACATATTTGGAAATTTAAACACACGTTCTATAGGTACATATAAAAATAAAATATTAACAAATATTTTTAAGAAATACGCAAATTGTTTTAGTTATTTTAAAACATGATGTGCATTACTCAATTCCCTGTTGCATTTTAAGTCATTTTTTCCTTTTCAGTTTTTAATTCGGTAAGTAGTTAAGTAGACGGAATTTTCTGTGCTACAAGTAGAAATTACCGGGAATTAAAAAACTGAAAAAGAAAAAGTTCCTTAAATTTTTATAGAGAATTTGGTTGTGCGCATTATAACATTTTTTAAACAGATTAGTCGGTCAATACTTTTAAAAATAATTTTTTGTCATGCTTTATTAATCAGAAATTATTACAAAAACTCTTTCCTTAATTTCAGAAATCGGATTTGTCTCTTGAAAATTTTGACAGAAAAAATACTACCCACATATTAGACAGTTATTGATTTCTTTCGAAGATAATAATTATTACGAACTAGTCTAAGACTTTTTGGCTGCAAAGATACTACCAACGGGACCTCCTTTATTTTCAGAAACAAGGTAAGATTTATTAATACCTACATTTTATTTAATTTAATTTATTTACAAACATCGAATGACCCAAAAGAAGGGGTTAATAAGTATAACTAGGTTAGTTTTTTTGGTCTTTTATAAGTCAACATCATAATTTTATATCAAATTTGTGCCAAACCTAGGTACCAATGTATTTCATTATTTAGTTCAGAGCATAGCACATAATATGAGGGAGAGGCGAAATTCGTATCCGAATTCTTCGTCCTTTGAGTTTTAGGAAAACTCACATTCCCCATATTTTTTAATTATTATGTATTAAAAATTATAACTTCGGAATTTGATGAAAGGCAGAAATCGAAATCCTTGTGAGCCGTCAACTTTTCAAAATTGCCTACATCTGTAAAAAAATAAATCTAGTTTATATTTATTATTTAATATTTAGAGACTGCTCTTCAACGAAAACAAAAAAAATAGAACAATGTTGTGATTAATATTGAAACATTAACCCTGTTTATTGTTCAAAAATAAGTTTCAATTTTAATTATCTTTCTCTCTTCGTTCCATATTTCTCTTTACCCGTTTATCTCAATGTTACATTTTCGTCTTTCTTGAAGACAGCAGATTTTAGCTGAGCTTTCGTATACTGAACATACATCATATCATATATTTTTTTAGATGCGTATATTTCTTCATTATTTTCGCTTTTTATTATTATACTTGTCAACAACGTGTTCATGTGTCTCAAAAATTTTTCGCATCAAGAGAGAGAGATTTGAAAGGCTACATTTACTTCTCTTTTTACCTACTTCTTGTTGTTAAAAAATAAGAAGACATGAAAATAGTTTTACATCAGAACAACCACTCCTTTGCTCAATTCAGTGACTGACAATTATTTGATAAATATTAATCAGACACTTTCTTTCACTTCTTTTTGGTAACAACTTACAAAAAATTTCCACTTCTTTCAATTTCATCGATCAAATTTCCATTTAAGTTTTACTCGCAACTTATTCGTATAGACAAGTAAACAGAAAAATAAAGACACAGACAGGTAATGATAATATACCTTTGAAATGAATTCAGTCGTCCAGAGGATTGACCTGTACAGACGGTACAAATAGACTAACTAAATGTACTACTGATGACCGCTAACAATCTTCACTTTATGTCTGTAAAGTCACATCGAAATCGGTTTAACCATATCGAAGGTAATCTTCTATAGAAATGTAGATAAATAAACAGGCAGACAGATAGATAAACAAAAAGTAGTCTGAGACACTCCTTACAACCTCATCTTTGTTGCTGTAAAATCCAGTCGAAATCAGTCCATTCGTTTAGAAGATTATCCCGTACAAAAGGAAAGATAGACACCCTTGTTAACCTCTGACATCATTATCCTTATGTCTGTAAAGACATATAAACACACAGACAAACAGACAGATAAAAATAATTTACGTCGCCCCACCTTGACAACCGGTTATTTAAATTTGTAGTCTGTTCAGAGAAACAGACATATTTTTTAAGGGTTGTTACTGTACATATAAGTGTAGAAAAATAAACAAGAGGACAATTATTTTCATGTAATTGAAAAAAAAATTATTTATAGTTGTAAGTAATTTAATACCTACATTAATTTGCTGAATTAATTTTTCCTCCTACATATTTTAATTAGTAATAATTTGTAAACGATCGAATTTGATAAAAAATCAATTTTGTATAATTTTGCATAACAAAAAATAGATATCCAAAATTTTGCACCAGTGTGAACCTTACTTACGATTCATTCCCGCATAGACAGCGGCAGTTGCGCAGTTGGTACTATTTTGTTTACTTGTTAAAAAGCTGTCATATGGTCAGGTTATACGTTTCTCCGAATTAAATTTATACTAGAAATTAACAAATCGATCAAGTAAATCGGAATTGCTGTTGTATTTGTTTTATTATACGTGTAGAATTATGTGGATATACAATTATATCATTATCGAAGTTGCATCCTTCCAATAGCTCTATATTTGATCCACGGAATTTGGTGAGTTAAAGTTACTATACAAAATTATTGTACTTCTTTATTTGGTTATAACAAAATAACAGCAACAAGGAGATTTGATGGTAATAAAATTAATTTAAACAGGGAAAATGTTTTGAATGTTATTTTGTTATAATAATTGTATTTGTCCGGAACAAATCTTGCAACGTACTTAGACGTAGGTACCCATATTATTTATTTTTGATTTACAATGCTAGAAAACAAGGCACAAGAACTTTGCAAAAAGATTACTTGTTAAATAAATATCGATTTAAATTGAATAATTCTTAACTATTGGTAACATCTTATTGTTAGTAGGGATAACGTTTGCTTCGATAATGAGGTTGGCACCACTTTGTTTACTCGTTGCTAAGTGGTGAAAGTGACTATTGTACTATTGTACGATAATAAAGTAATGCTAAAAATTTGTTATATTTAATTATCAATTGTTCATTGTTTTAAATGTATCACGGGTAAAAGAGAGATGTGCATTAGTACCCCTTTCATGTAAGTACATAATCCATATAATTTGGTAAGTTTCTTCTTCAAAAAAAAGTATTAAAAGAGTTTAATTAATGAAAAGAAAGGGGTTGATTATTATTTGTTTATAATAAAAGCACCTATCTAAAAGGGAACTTGCAATGTTGTTTGTTTATACATATTTTGATATTTACTACATTACTTTTATTACAAAATTCCCTTCAAAAATTATTAAGTGGGAGGGGCTTGCTAGTTGTATTATTGTTAGTAGGAACATCACAAGCTGTAAATGCGCGGTTGGCACCACTTTGTTTACTCGTTGCTAAGAGCATCAGGTGTCCGTGTTTCTTATACGCAAAAAGATTAACGTTACGATTAAAAAATTATTTAATTAAATCATAATTTCTGTTGTGCTTATTTTTGTAAATGTTCAATTTTGCAAATATTTATCCTAATAATCGTATCTGTTTTATTATTTGTAACCAGCTGTGTTTTATGTCATTTAAATAAGGAATCGAAATGGTGAGTTCTATGTATGACATTTTTTTTTAACAATCATAGCTCGAACTTTTACTTATTAAGTAGTTAATTATAATTAGATGATTGCGTATGTAACTACATTTCACTACAATTAAAACAATTTCCTCAAAATTTATATAAGTAACTGTATCTCTATAAACGCCCTCATTTTAACTTAAATATTTAACATACACAAAGGGGTTCGTAGAAGAAGTTTGTAGTCCCTAATATCTTTTATTCACCATATGGGCCTCAAAATTAAACCATGACATAACATTTTTGTTCCAAAAGTACAATTGGCTACAACAATTATTTCGTTCGTTCCAGAAATCGAATTAGACACTTTACCTGCCCGAAAAATATTGTTCTTATTCAGTAGATAGAAAAATGAATCAACTGATAATAATCCCTGGTTTCTTCTACGATTTCCAAGCATCACGATCCTCTTCGTCTACAGAAAGGTAGGATTTGTTAACTTTTTATTTTGTATATGATTTGATTTGTGTGAAAATAGATAATCACACATATTCCCCCTCCCAATCTTTTAAAATTGTTTGTTGGAATCGCAATCGCCTCATAAACTAAATATTTAATCGTTTGAATAGAAAGGATACTGAATGTTAAGAGGGATTTTTGTACCACAAAATTATATTTTTGTCTCATTAGTACCACCATTTTACGACTTCGAGTTTTGTTTCATTAGACAATAACTAAAACAGCAATATCTGATAACATATACAGTTGGTAATGGGCTGTAGATAAATTTTGGGCGCTAAACTCTTTTCATTCAATATTTTATAACGTAAAATTTGATTGGTAAAGAATCAGTGGAAATCAAACTCTTGTTTAATTAAAATTCTTTCTAATCAACAGTTATCTTCCTTAATTTGGGGGGTACGATTTAAGTAACTCTTCCCTCCTGTTTTCAAATACTTACAATTAGATATTTTGTCTAGAATTAAAATTGAGTGTTACGTTATCAATTGTCATTAGTAAGTTTTAACGTCTCACCGGTTGTTATTTATTTAATAGCAGGTTAAACACTAACGAAAACAAATTCAACAGCGTTATTCAATTTGTCGTTGTGCACATATCGCCGTGCAGTTCTGCCGGCGAAATTGTCGCTCATAATGCAGTTGTTATGTAGGTGCAAATTTTAATAAACGTTAACAATAATTGTAATGGTGCTGTTGGCGTTAACGCGGAATGAATTATTCGACTATACCCATTCAAACACGTGCGAAAAGCATACTTGCTAACAACGGACATTGAATGTATGAAACGCGCAACGGTCAACGCTTCGGACAATTAATTATTGTCCGGAGCCGCAGATGCTGTATGAAAGGGATAATTGCGATCCAGGAAAATGTCACTCGACTTGCAACTTTGGGGACAGATCGCATTATCGCGGAATAATAGCCCCACAACTCGCCATTATTTTTTAATACAAAGTTATTTTTACGTCTTGAATGAGTGTCCTCTTTGTTTAAAATTGTTCAAATGTGTTAGATAAACGAGTAGAAAAGGTTGCAAATAAGAATGTATGAGAAAAGTAGGAAAGAGAAGTCGTTGAGGATGAGAGGATGGTAGCACCTCCTGAGACATGAAGGGCTACTTATACATATTGGAAGGCATTAATCTGAATTTAGTTTTATCTCCCCAAGAACAATTTGTTTTGAAGATTACAGAGAAAGTAGCAGCTCTTCGTTGTGAGTATCATTCAACCATTACAAAAATAGGTAGTCGTTTGAAAAATTGTTATTTCCATTTTACATTTAATTGGTAACAAAGAGAGATGATTTACGAATTACAGGCATTCGGACTATTTACGGAAATTACTTGGGAATAAACTCACTTTTAGACTCCAGGCGAGTTTGGTGCTATCAGACGATTATCCACCAAATTATAATACAAAATTTTCGCTTCAGCACTCTTTAATCGAAATATTCCGTTTCATGTAGTATTATTGACTAAGATATCACTGATATGTTTATGAAATGTCATGAACACATCAAGTTGGGTTCTTGAACGCACAAACAAACTGTCATTCTTCAATTCTTCCACACAGTTATAATCAAAATCCAATTTATTGCAAAACTTTGTTTGCCTACGGTTGAAGTTCAGAACTCTGGAAATTTGAATAATGTTTTATCTGTTTGCAGTTTCAAAGTGACATTGTGTAACTTTGCAATGAATTTGGCTCCTCCGTCGTGTCATGATAATAAACTGTATCCGAAATTCTATCTGTGACTTTCTCGATTGCCTTTGCCATCGCCTACCCTGAATTAGAAATATTTGTCAAGGAATATTATGATTTTCATTAATTGCGAAATTTGGAAATGGAAACAGTTCAAAAACTTCTCCTTATTAATAAGTAATGATTACAAACTACCGGAAAGAAATTATTTTAACTGCTTTTATTGGCCAGTAAATAAAATTAAAAAATTTTTAAGATTCGAAAGTGAAGTATAATTGCTTTTGTAATTTAGTGCCTGTTTTCGTCAGAAATTTTGTTGCTTGAGCCGAAACAAATAATCGACCATGAAAAGCAGGGATGATCTTTAATTGAGAGCTCTCTCATAAAAAGAGTAATGAAAGATGAAGAATAAAGACAAATCGTCGACGATTTCACTTAAATCGGCCCCATTAATTTTTACAATATTGTGGTATTTGTGTCTTACGAAGGGAAATTGGAAACTGGGGGGATGATAAGGGAAGGAAAGAGGGAAAGGGATTGCCGGGGTGTTGTTAGTACCGCAGATTAAGGATTTTCATTGAATTAATTTTACAACACCTTTCAAGCCATAACACGCGCTGTTTCGGTACGTTCATTATAAGTCTTCGTGTGCGCATAATAACGTTTATACGGTAATTTTGATCCACGGTAATTTGTAGAAACGGCAGCGCTATACTCGCATATTAAGGCTCTGAATACCGAGCTAACATTAAAATGTATTGGTAGCAGTTAACGATTAATTTCTTGGCTCCCGGTGCCACCGCTGCTTCTCACTACACTACCGATGCTGCGCTGCAACGACTGCTACAATCCGTTGTCTCGTTTACCGAACGCAATTTTCTCAGTTAATGCCGTAAACATCAGTTACGCCAAAAGTGGGTTAATGCGCAAAAATAAAACAAGAATATAGTTAGTTGCCTCTTTTATAATAAGTCAAAATGAAATCGCCGTAAATACGTCTGCTAGACGATGTTAATTACTTTATACACTTGTTTTGCTTTAACATTCCGTATTCCACGTTAAGTTATCGATTGTGCTTAAGGTATGGATTATAATGAAACGCCTGGAATCCTTTTAAGAAATTTAATCTAAAATAGTAAGCAAATTTCTCACTGAATAAATGAAGGCGATTTCAATGTCAAATAAATTGTTAGCTTCTAATCGTATTGATTGATGGTACAGATTATTTAAAGATTGCGTACTCAAAGTGACCTCTGAAGGAAGGTCACAATTAATTTATTGATATTTAAAGAATGCAGTGAACGAAACATCAGAGTCTATACATCTAGATCATGCTGCAGGATCAAGACTAGAACAAATTCTTAAGTAATGATCTTTCACTATTCTTTTTTCTTCATATCACATCCGTCCTCAATCGTCACCCATGATTAAAAAGACAGTTTAAGAAGGTCTTCGGCTTTGCAGTACACTACGCCAACATTGCTAAATTATTTAGTATCTGTTTTAAATTCCTATAACCCATAAACAAAGTGATAAAACCATGTAGAAGATAAGTTAGTTCAGTTCTTTGACTATAAATCATACAGTTCGTTATTTATAGATTTTTCGAAGGAGGAGAAATTCCCCTTTTTTATTAGGAACGACAACTGTAACATATTGGAGAAGCAACGTATAAAAAAATACTGTTTTCCTCAAATAGATAGATATCTCTTGTTTGTTCCGACATCCGCTGCGACATTTCCACCGTCGAAAATCTCCGAGATCCACTGCCTTTTTCGGTCTTTAATATTCTGCATCCGTACTACATTTCTGTGACGAATAGTAATGTACGCAATAATAAATAGAACAGGAAGTATGCGCACGGACTTGGTCATGTCATTTCACTGTCTCAGACGAATCCTTTATAAAATATTACACGGAAGACCTGTCAAAAGGCGAAAAATAAACAATTCCTTACAACAAATGACAACAAAGCGAGTGGACGAGTTCATAGTTAAAAAAAATAGTTATGGTTTGATGATTTTTATCAAAATTTATGTATTTTTTTGCATCCTAAACTAGATATTAATTTCATAGATTTTAATTTAGTGCTCTAATAAACTAACAGAAGAGAAGACGCTTTGATAATGTAAACAGTAAAACAGCAATCTATGAAATCTTCGACGTGACCTTTCATTTTCAAGTTACCGTAATATAGCGTTATGTATTTAAGAAAATATTTACATGGGAACGTGCAAAACTAGAATGAATGAGAAATGTTATTCACTTCACCACCCTAACCCCCTTGTGGCTTGTTTTTGATCTCCCTATGGTTTGACTGCCTCAGATTGTTATTCTCCACTTTCTAAATTGATACACTAACTGAGTGATTATTGTGCTCGCTTACACTATTTCCAATACTTAATTAATAAAGACTTACAAACGCGCATACCACGTGTACGTTACAATATTGTGAGAGGGTGCTTTGTGCAATCTGGAAATCTCACGACAGGAGGATCGACCTCTCCCCTCGTTTTCCGATCTCCCTCACTTTTTTCCAGTCAACCCCAATTAATCGTATCCGGCGTAACAGATTTTCGGACGAGTGTTTCGTTTTCCCATTAATCACTCCCAATTATATCGAACGTCGTTTGGTGGCGACGACTACCGAACAAGAGAGTGACAGTCAGTTGCAGCCCCTCTCGTTCTTTTACCTCCTCTCCTTTTCTCTAATGTGTTATATAGACTTCTGTGCTATCATTGCGAAAGAAAATGGCCCGAATGGGAGCCATAATTCGTCCACGACGAAGTGACGAAGACATACGACACGGTCGTATTACGTCGTCGCAATCGAGATCTATTGTTATCACCCACCGTTGGAAAACAACGAATGCCTCCACACCCTCCCTCCCCATCCTTCTCCCCATGGAATAAAGTACTTGTGCGTCTCTGCTAAATGGACAGGCTTTTTTTCGAACAATCGGGATATACCTACGGTAATTAACAAAAATGAAGAAAAAAACAAGAAGTTCCCTACGTAAATATCCTTAGGTACTCAATCAGCTTTTCTTGAAGCTTATAACATAAACTTCAAAATAATAACTTGTGCTATTTAAAGAAATTATGGGCAATTCCACACAATTTTTAGTATCTATGCTTTTTGTTTATTCTTGATAAATAAATTAGTCAAAAAAATCCGCAGCGTTCGTGATAGAGACTGGTTAGACACTTCTTCACTTCCTCCTGTTCTGATCCGATTTTCTCATTTCCTAAAAACTAAAGCAACCTTCATCCTCAAATATTTGCGAACCATAATCTAGTGTAGGTCTTCCACTGTCCCGATGGAATTCTTTTCCTACTTCTAACACGTCTCTAAAGAACCTCTCAACTGACATACAGTGGCCTGTCATCCTTTTTCCAATGTCTGACTATTTTTCAAGTTTACTCTACAATTAAGTTTACTTTTTAATTGTACTCATACCGACCCATAATACTGTTCTTTCAATATGTAGAAAATAGAGACAATAAATAGGGAAGGTGGTGGAATGTATTGTTATGAAAATTTGCATAATCGCTTCTACTTTACTATTCATACACGTCTTTTTTATTAAGTAAACACATATCGGAATTAAGACAAATTCCTCAGTAATCGAAAACGTTGAACAAATAACGCGTTGCAATTTGTCATTGGCAGATGTGGTGAGGTCAGCGAGTTGACGAAGATGTACGATCCGTTCGTTCGAAATCGGGTCCGTCGCCGCCGCCACGATCTATTGTTAAAGCCCTCGGAAAACAATAAATTGCCTTTTTACTTGTGCTATGCAAAAAAGCGAGAGGACGTCCGGGACGCCCGCCCGCTACCATTAAATTAGACTTCTAGCACCACCGACCAGTTACAAGAGACCTCTTTCCGTCTCATTCGGGTATGTGTATGCGATAATGCCGTCGTAGGCAGAAATTCCTCATTCCGCCACGAAGCAAGCCCTTGGTTAGACAAAAAAAGGCCCTCGAATACGCGAGGCAATTTATTCGCGTGCGCTCTGTCCGACTGACTCATTATACACGACCGCTCCTCGTTTCGATTTCTGGATCTTCTTCTTCCTTCGGATGGATTACTGTCGACTGATTTCGGAAATTGATGGCTTTAGTCGGAAATAGATGAATTAAATATTGCGCGATACGAGAGGAGCAAAAGCGAGAAATGTACGGAAAAATATGGGAGAAGATGTGACAGCGGGGGCGCGCACCACCCTGATCGTGGACGAATTCCACCACGACAACGTTTGCCCGAAAGAGAAAGAGAGATAAGAATCGCATCGGCTCTGATTAAGCAATCCTTTGAAAGGCTCATTTACGCGAAGCTTAACTACTTAGTAGCTTTTGGACGGCTCTGTAATTCCAGAAGGAAACCTCGCGATAAGGATCAGTTATCGGGCAGAACACTTATTAGGGTACCCATAAAGGAAATGAGTAATCATTTCGACACACGCTAACGTAAAATAACATGATATAAATAGGTTGCGATGGACCTACTAACCCCACAAAGCAGGATTCATTTACACAAAGTTAATGGGTTTTTCAGGAACGTTTTCACAGCGAATACAGTAAAATAGATGATAATTTAAATATTCTAACAAATTTTCTGTTATAACTTTGTGTAAATGAATGTACTATTTATATCACCTATATTTTATATTATCTCAAAGGTTGGTCGAATTAAGTGGAACATACTATTAAGCAAATCTCTCGTGTAGGTATTTCCAAACTATTACAAACTAGGTATGGGTAACACAGTGTCGTATCACACAAATGTGTTGACACTTTTCAGTGTGTCAGGTGTGTTGAAACAGCTCATATGAAACCAATGACACTTAACACAGTTGCGACACACGAGCGAGCTGAGGTTCGCTTGTATGGGAATCAGTGAGTATCGTTGGGTGTCATCGTGTCGTCAGTGTTAGACGGTTTCAGATGCCATAGAGTGCATCATTGTGTCGTGTTGTATCGGTTGATGTCGTTTTTCGCGGTTTGTCGTTTCGTATCAGACAGTCGCAAGCTTGCTTACAAGTTACAAACGAATCAACTTTAAGCCAGTCCCATAGATAATAGAAGTGTGGGTTAAAAAGATGAAACCATAGATATGTGAAACTGACAAGAAACAATAATGCAAAACAATATTTTATTTATGTAGGTATAAGTAAATAAATAATCCGTCTTGTATTTATACTTTATTTTTTATTTCAAGTTAACAAGTTTCACACTTTTAATTTTTTTAACACAAATTTAATGTATTACTTATCGTTCTAATAAATAATTTTCTAATTCAAACAATATTTTTATATTTTATGTGAGAACTGCCTCTGTTTATGCAGAACTTAACATAAGCCTAACGCTTTCGCCACTCTATGGTATACGTATCACATGCAAACGTGTCGCTTGCTGTTTCAGCACGTTTCAGCAATCGTTTCAAAACTGCGATTGCGTATGTGAATCTTTTACTGTGTCATATGAAACAATTGTGTTGAAACAGTGTGTTGATACAGCACGCGGTATCAGTGTTACTGTATCGACACACTAAAATTTTGTGTGTTACCCATGCCTATTACAAACCCCTCCACGGTTACGGCTTATTAGGTTTGTAATAAATAATAAATAAGCGTACTTATTATTATAGCAAAGTTGTTAGACAACGAAGTTTATTTTTTCATAAAGCTTGTTCGAGCAAAAAAAAAAATAAGTTCCTAACAAGAGTAAATTCTTGTTATCAAACAAGTCCGATGCAAAGTAGTTTGCGGGGGCTTCACGTTCATTGTCGTCCTGCGAGCGAGCGCTTTGTCGAATCAATTTGATTTTCTCTTAAAATTCCGCTAGTTTTCTCGAAGATGCCGATGGAATTCAATTAAAGTCCTTACCTTGTCATATAGACTCTGTTTAAAAGTTTGACGGTGCATTAATCTACTTTACCTCGAAGAAATAATATCGGAACTTTTTTTCTTCATTACTCGCTAACTCCTAAAACAATTTAGTTTCCGATAGTTAATTAAAACTCGAAATTAATAGCCTACGTCCCAGTTAATTACAATATTTAGTTGAACTTTTGTAATGTTATTAAAATAATAATAATTTTTAAGAAAATCAAACCGTCTTCAAGTCAAAACAGTCACTAAAAAGCGAAAAATAAAATATTATTAAATGTGCAACCTCCTACTTATTTTGGTTTTGAAGTCGGTTTAATTTCTTTTAAAGTTTCTTATTTTGTATTCACCTTCGAATTTTATTGATTTAATAAAATGTTTCACAACGAGTGCACCACAAACTCTTTAAGTTTTATTATAATCAAAGTGCCGTATTTTAGTAGAACTAACGAATGAAACTACTTAAGCTTGCATGGTGGGGAAGTCGTATAATGAGGGTTTCCCTCGATTTCGATGAGGTCTCTTTATCAGATCCTGACTTGGCGACAATGGGGCCACCTCAACAATATACCCTTTCAAACAAAAAAAAATTTTTCAAAGTCGGTCCACAATTGACGGAGAAAACGGTGAACATACATAAAAGGAAAAAAAACATACATACAGTCTAACATAGAACCTACTCTTTTTTGAAGTTAAAAAGGGAATTCCGAGGAAAATATAATAAAGGATAAGCCGAGTTGTTTTATAGAAAATCCTGAAGAATTTTCATTTCTTTTATCGTTTGCAAAATGCCGTATAACGTTTCCTCATTTCATAGGAGCGTACAGAATTTAAGGATTCTTCTTAAAGCCTTCAGAAATTTTCCTGCAGCCCTTCTTTACCAAACTAATCTCGTGTGTGTGTGTGTGTGTGTTTGTGTCGTTAGTAAAATATTTTGAGAAATACAAAGTTCTGTCCACAACAAATCGATTGTTAAATTTTTAACGGAATATAATGCCGAAAATGGAAGATTTAATTCGAATTCCGATTTTTCCAAACATCAAACCGTTTCCACGAATTTTAATAACAGCAAACGATTGTCTTTGTTAGTCGATGCTTACAGAATTCCTGTAAGTACAATGATAAAGAATGGGAACGATCTAGTGAGTTATGATGCTCGAACTAGGAGATAACAGTCATCGTCGTTATCGTCCTGGCGCGCGGAACCAGATATCACGATTTTGAAAGCGACAAATGCAATTTCACGCCTCTGAGAGTTCCACTATTGCTGGCACACGAGACATCGAATTCTCTCTTTCTCACTCTATGGATTTCTTTTTCTTCTCTACATTTCCTGTAGTTAATACGAAATTCTGTTTGGATATATATAGGAACTACATTGGTTTTCATCCACCCACGAGAAAACAACGCGTACGTTATATCATATTGTTAAAATAATACGTAGGTCAACAATTTATCGGAACTATTAAATGTAGAGATGAACCAAATTTAAATTATGGCCAGATTATCGCAAATAAAAAGTAAACTTAAAAAAAAATTGAGCAACGGATTTTAACAAATATTTTTAAGTTATTGTACCATTTTTAATGAGTCTCACGGTCCGTTCCCAGTAAGTGGTGTAACGTTTAAAAGTCGGCAATAATTTTAATCTGCTGATGTACAGTTTTCGAGACATTATTGGCCATCGAGGAAAGTAATTTAGATCCTACGAGGAATGGGGTCCTCGTAGCTGGTGAAACTAATGGATGAAGCGATGAATCGTATTCTAAAACGGTTCCATTCTGGTATACCGTTCGAAGTAAATGAAACCTGAATAGGCACTATTACCTTTTTTTTGCAAGAATATTCTGAAAAACGGCGTGGAAATCCACAAAAATGAAAGTCTCTAGTTATTTTGTCTTTCCAAAGGGCTTAACTGTTCATTTGATTATTGGAACTATTTAATTAATTCACATTCCCCAAAGATAGAACATCAATGAGCCATATCAGTTCGTTTTACGTACACTTCCGATTGAAAATTATCGGTCCGATTGCTGTTTGCGAGCATTTGACGCAAGTGGTTAGATTTAAACCATGATAAGAATTCGTTTGACGTAAACATTCCAATTTTGAAAAGTCGTGACATGGATTTTCAGCTCTCTCTTGCAAGTGCGGTTTGATTATAGGAACTGCTGAACAGGTTACGTGTTTTTGACGAGATCCATATAAAGCCGGGCGAGTTTTCCGATAAATCCGGAATGTGGCGGTTTCAATCACGCCGAAAGCTATTACTGGGATAGGTATTAACGTAACATCGAAACGGGAATCGGGATCTCGTCCGGGACGCTTCGGAATTCACTTTCTACGCCGGTTCGTCCGCCTGTCCGTCACGATCATTACAATAAGAAAAACGAGAGCATTTATCGTCCGAATTCGAAGTCGTAAGCAAGTCCGCGTTATAAACGTCGCCAATAAATTTACCGAATGTATCTAATTGGCGTCGGGGACCGACCCGAGCTCGGCCGCAAACGAAAACAAATCGTAAATCATTGAAATTGGATTTGCATGCACGAACAGAATCGATGGCGGCCGTTGCTGCTTTCTCTGCAACGTTATTTATGTGCAATAGCTTTAATGGTATGAGCATCGAGCGCTGTGTTTGCTGTACCAACACACCAACACCAACGCCACTACCACCCACAGACACACAGGGATGAAGTCAGACTTGGCGCAAACTGGTAACGCCAATTTCGAATCCTACCGATCGAGATTGATCGAAAAGTGTCACTGGACGATGCGAGATTACAAGAATTTAGTAAATGGCTGACTCGAATGACTGACATTATTTCAGAAAAGTTTGATGTTCGCAGATTAAAATTTCCGAAGCTATCACAACAAGATTTCTGTGTTTAAAGTTTTTGAATTCCAACTACCTCCATCAAGGTATAAAAGTTCTGGTAGTGAATTAGAAGGAATGTAACATAAGAATACAAGAAATGTAGAATATCTTTAATTTTCAAAAAGCGACATATTGAGGATGAAATTTGATATGTAGAAATATTAGAACCTCGAAGGACTCATATGGTAAAATGCACAATATTAGTGTTAATTTACAATTGTTTTGATATATCGGAGTTTTGAAAGGGAGAAAAATCCTTGAAGGTTCAGAAAAACAATAGTCTTTTGCAGTAATTGAAGAGCGTAGAAAGTATTCTTCTCACCTGTGGAGTGGAGTCTATTTGCGTGTTAACCGCTTAATAAGAATTAATTCCCTGGCGGTCGCATTCTTACACAAAGACCGCGTACTTGCTAAGGCCAATTACTGTCACCTCCGGCATGTACTCCTCCGGAACGGCAGACAATTAGTGTGCCGAAAGGAAGGAACTGTGCTTCCGAACACGCGAAAGCTTAAAACCGACGACTTGAATTATATTCCCAAGTGTTCCACGGTCCGAACTCCCGTTCCCACTCTCTCTTATCCCCCATTGAAATATCGAGGATATCCGTTTCCGAATTTCTTTCTTCGCGGCCACTTTAGGATTCTTTAAAGGCTTAATTTATCGGCCCTGCACTACTCATTATTCGCGTGCCCGCCGATTCGAACAATAGCTTTTCCACAGACCAGTTAGTATAGGTCCAGTCGGGCGGTAACTTTTTTCGGTGGGGTGCGGGCGGTGCGAACTAGTTCACTTTAAAAGTTTCTTGAAAAATGTAGCCACATCTGCGATGTTCGTTTTAGCGGAAAAAAGCTCCGGTTTCGAACTTAGCGATCGAAAACTTCGAACGAATATCATTATGTTAATGGAAAGTTGGAAAGTAATGTAAGTCAAGTAACAATAACTTCATTACCGCAGAAGAATTACTGGAAATTTTAATACTTTTATAATCGCTCTTTATAGTTGAACACTTTGCTTTAACTGCACTTTGTTTGTGAGGAAGGAAAAATAACGACGGCCGTCCGGCAATATGAGGGTGTCGCGTTTATAGACTCTTTATATCCATAGTCTCCCCTTGGGCTCTTATTAAAAACTTTAAATCTCATCCGCAATCCTAGAAGTGAAATTTTATTCATGAAAACATTACGAACAACTTGCAACACAACGTAATATCAAATTTTGTGTTATGCCTATGACTTTGACTACGAAAAGTTGATACAAGCCCTCATCAAGGGGATAAGCAACTCTTTGGCACAAAGAGAGCCATCTGTGCAGCTTTCGCATACCCAAATATTGAACCAATAAGAGAAAATTAACTATAGCTGAAGGTCCTTCGGGATTGTCCATCTGAGACTATTTCAGATAAGACCTAAAGTTGAGGGTATTCTGTAGCAGACTTAATTAAATAATTGCTACTCAGGGACACTCCTCACTTCCTATCTGAAAAATTTCAGATGATTCATTTCTTCTAGCCTTATAAAACGATCATCACGGGAGCTTTCACTCGCTCCACACTTGTTTGTAATTGTCTTCTGAGGAATGGTTTGCCTTCTACTTCTTAGCCCTACACAAATGTTTAATCAATGATAGTCCTATTAAAATAGTATCTATAAAATTATGTTCCCGTTACGACTAGTTCTGCAAAGAAAGTTTATATATGTCTTATGAAATCGATAAAATAGCTCGGAGAAAACCAACATTTCTTTTCTATAATATTAACTGGAGAAAGAAGGAAAAGGTCGCCAACATAACACAGCTGTCGTCATTGTCGCTCCGTTTGTTTGATGCAAGTTCGGCAAATATTGGCGTTATCGTAGTCGGTGTGGCTGGTTTTCGCCTGTGCTCGCCGCCGCGAAATATTCAATATCCGGCCGTAGCGCTGGAAATATTTTCTTAGGTAAGAAATCGGCAGCGGTGCTGATGAAAATAACGGGTGAAAAACGACAGTTCCAGCTGCACGCCCCGGGTATAATGTCGTGGTCCGGATATGAATTCCACATTCTCTTTTTCATCAGACCACTTCTATATTTCACCGCACGATAATGAAAATTCGGTGACGAAACGGCGCGCATGGTGTGGCTGCACTGCCCCCGAGCCACATCCGCTAACAGCGTTGCAACTTTGTCAGGTTTTACATTATTTTTTTGTCGTACCTTTTTCCTATTCCACAGATTTAAAACTGAACTTCAAAACCTTTTTGTACATAAAATATCCGCTGTTGCACAAGAGCGCTAATAATCCGGTAGACAATGAAAATCTCGAACAAACAATTTTCAAGCAACAAAAGTAGTACGGTGATAATAAGCCTTTTAATAAGAGTATTTGACTGTTCATAATGACTACCTGTGTTTCGTTTCAAATCATATGCCGGTGGTGTGATGAATATCTACTAAGATAAGCAGGTCTTCAACAATTCTCTATTCTTTTCAAGAGTAGTTAGTTAGTTAGACCGCTAACAAACTTACAATTTGTGCAATTAAGTCTAATTGATAAGATGATGTAATGTGAAGTAAGCTCGAGTTAATTCTTCGATGATTACAGAAGTTGAAAGTCTACAAATGCTAATGGTGGCGATCGGGTATAGTTAGTACGACCACTTCTCAAAATAAACGCCATTCGGATGGGGTTAAGCTCGAGTTAGCCAATTAGTTCACTCGGGAAAATTGGCCCAATAAGTGATTATGAAGTTTCTTCTCGACTAGCTCGTTCTCTTTCGCGCACGGGTGCTTTTTGTGCCGGGCTCTCTCCTTCCCTTACACGTTTACGTTAATTTCCGAGTTCCTGACATTGCAAAGTTCTCGACTTGAATTCTGCTCTTTAGTCGAACGCTCCAAATTATCTGCAGCCAACTGTAAACCACTCTTATTAGAATATCCATCTTGACTTAATGATTTCTATTAATTAGCCGTTTGCTTTTTGTCCCTTCTCCAGTTAAACCGAGATTCTGGGAAGTCATCGACACCTCAAAGAAATAAGTAATGAAATGTAAAAGACAATTCCATTTACCAAAAGTTTTTTATAACGTGGACAATTATTTGAGTTTTCTAGGGATTTTGTATGCTTGTTTTACACTGTCATGTATAAGTATGTGCATGTAGATTTTACGACACATCAGCCTCAAGTACATTTTTAATGGTTCAGTATCCTTTTCATTAAAATTACCTATAAACTGCACTATTATTACCTACGAGGAAATACATTCGTGAAAATGTAAATTGTTTTCAATTTCTTCTCGCCCCTTGTTCGATGTTGGTTTTACGGAAGTGTACAGATATCCGTGTATCTATCTATCGGGAAAGCAACCATGCGAACGGGATCAAGGTCTTACCTCTCCCAATTTCGTGGATCATTAACTGCGACGACAAGTTTCATTTAGCAAGGCTCAAAAGGAATTCGAAAGCACCTAAATTAATCACGGCTGTCTTTCCAGGTTTTTAACGGGTACCTACGATCCAGTTGCTCGTGCCGTTCACCTCCTAAGGTAACTCAACCGGATACGAAGAACGAACAGAAGAAAAGAAGAGGTCGATCGAAGTTTATGAAGAATGTAAGAACCAGCAAGCATGTTATCGTCCACCAGGGGTGGGTAAGTGATCGATCGATTATTGATGTATCTATTATTGCCTTTTTTACGCCCCAATTTTTATCGCAGAACAAGAAAATTGATTTTATTTAAAATTTATACAGAGTACAGTTGTACCTAGATGCTTTCTTGTATTCTTTATGCTTGTGGTTAAAATTTTAAGAAATTTTGAAATTTTGAAGTAAAAATGTAAAAATTAAATTAAAAATGTCAATATAAAAATATCAAATGAATTTAAATTAGGTTCCTATTTTTAATCATCAATTTCATTCATTTTTAACTTTGACGATGTAACAATTCCTTTAAGCTGTTTTAAATATAAACTGAATTATTGATTAGAATTTTGATTAGAAATTTATTTTATAATTCATTTAAACAAAATTCGTTTTAGTAAAAATTAAAGCTTCAACTTTTTTACATTAATTATTTATTAAATCATTTATCTTGACATCTGAAGGTGAGACGTGTATTGTCAATTTTTCTGCGATTAATTTTTACCATTTTAAGGCGTATTTTTTGCTTGTTTATCTTCTATTTGTTGAATGTTTGATATATTCATGTATTTTTTATATTTATATTGCTGTAATGTACATGTATAAGTTTTATATCCCTACAGAGACGGTCTTTCGCGAAAGTGGTGCTATCGTCGTATAATCAAAGGACAATGTAGTAGTGCGCGTACGGTCATAAAAATAACTGAATCCGGGAGTGAAGTAAAGTTCGGAATTTTCGTAATCGTATAAAAAGTGCGCCCAATCCAAGTAACACCTTCCAGAAAGGGAAGATTCTTCTCTGCTCGGACTTGGTAAGTCGATGTTATTTTTATACTGCTTTTGTAGTTAGTTATATCTGCTGCAAGTAGTTTTCAGGTAATCAACTCTCTTGTAATCTTTCTTTTGCGTCGAATTCACAAAAAAAAATTCACAATTCTACAATTCACTAATTGTGAAGTACATAATTTATTAAACAGTAGATAATTATATTTCAACGCTTAGTATAAAATATGAAATTTTTTAAAATATTCGTCGATTATGAGACTAAATTATTTGGGAAAGTGGGCGCAATTTGATTACTTATGATCGTCTTAGGCTTGTCGTCAATATCACAAAGATTTATAATCGTAATTACATTCTGGTGCATTTTATTTTTACTCGTATCAAACAATGCTGACTGGTGAATGCGCCGGGAAAGAATGTGCTCTCATGATTTAAATCTATGACGTTGCAGTTTAAGAAATTCTGAAACCTAAGAGTTTCAACGTTCTGTATTAATAAGACAGACATTTGACGTAAATTGATTGGTGAACTTTTTACCTATTCAAGAAAAATTTGCTTGTATAAGCTCGTTTGTAAAATTACCCTTCATTTTTTATTCCTTTTTTTCCTTGTTCAGTCTGATTGCCCATCAAATTTTTGCTTAGCCGGCGCTAAATTAACGTGTTATTAGTCGGAATTAAAAATCGGACACCGGCACCGGATGCAGATTGTCTGCATCATCATCATTAAATGCGCTCTCGTTTACAGGAAAAGTTCATAATCGGAAAATGCTATCTATCTACCGATCGAATTTACAGGGTCCGATCCAAAAGTAAGTTCGAATTGCCGTAAATCATGTATTAAGTAATTTAAATTAGGGAAACAGCAACACAAAAATGTTTAATATTTATAATATGTAAATCAAAACGAATTACTATAAAACAGTTCTTCTGTTAATTAGTCAAGATATAACAAATGCCTTTAAGGGAAGCTTCTCTTTCATTTTCTTGAAATTAAACAGTAATGTAATGATGTAGGCTTTCACTACAGCGAAATCCCTTTCGACCACGGCCCAACAGCTCGGAAATTTGTTGTAGTTCATTAAACAGAAATCTTTGTTGAGATGTAGAAAATGACATTCGAATAAGCTAAAAATTGTTCTAAGACATTTTTAATCTTTGCCACTATATCTGAATATTATTCATGAAGTATTTAAAGTTAAACGTTGTTCCTATCTTATTCTTAGCAACGGATTAATAAAGCACAAGATTAGAACTGGTGTCTCTGGTCTTGGTGATCGCTACTGTTCACTCTGTCAATCTATTTTGAACAAGCTGTGCTCTTTGTCGTTTTAAAATCGAAACTTTTTGATGTATAGATAAATAATTCAAAATCCTAAATTATTTTTTGGTCTTTTTATTCATCGCTGTTTATCAAATACGTACATAGATGCTTAACAATGATACGTTCGTATACCTATCTGTGTAAGTGTATTCGAAGTTCTATTAATCGCGACTGTTTAAAGAAAAGAACCGGGCGTTTTCTGTGTAAACTATGAATTTTAATTAAAACTTCATTAAACGCGAACTTTCCCAACCGTCTTCTCGCAGATTGAGAATAGAAGAAGAAAACAATGGAGTTCATCTATCTTGTTTAACGAGATCAGTAGCGAATAAGTTTTTGGTTTGTGGGAGAGGATCGGCTGTAACAAAATTTAAAATGATCGAATTATTTACATTATCCATCTCGGATTTGGCGGAATGTTGTTAAATCTTTGGACGGGATTTAATCAAATCGTTAAAAGGATTTTTAAGGTATTTGTAAGTAATAAGGGTACCACACATGTTTCATTTTATTCCATTTATTGTTATCGCTATGTTTACAAAAAATCGTTACAATAACTACGCGTTAACGTTATTTTTAATTATATAATTAAACTAAATCGTAAATTAATTATAACAGCGAAGACGTGGGGATAAGCGGTAAATTCACGATGATAAAAAAAGATCATCCGCAAATCTTCGCTGCTTTCTGGTATACGTAATAATAATGATAGCCGGATGTACAATATTTACTCCTTCACTTTTTCGTAACAAAGTTAATGTTAATGTCGTTTACTTACTTCTTTTATAAAACTTGAAACGCAATTTGTTATGACACGTTATTTTGTTTTAATATAATATTACTTTAAGACATTTAGCTGCAGTATTGCAGACCAAATAAAAGCAGCAAATTAAATAAAAACTGTTTGTTTTGAAGGAGGTGCTTAGACCTTTAACTTCCTCGTTTATAATTTGTATTAATTAAAACGTATAAGGAAGAAGACTTCTTCGAATACAAACTGATTGAAAGTTATATAACCATCTAAAAGGAGAGCAACTTCACAAGCAACATTAAAAATAAAAATTGAAAATAAACCGAATGTTACTTACATTGCAGTTCAACACTTGTTTACTCAGGAAATTTTTATCAAAAAATGTTTACCATTTCCTTCGTTATTATTTTTTTTTTTTTTTCATTTCTTCCTGTTTACAAATATTTTGTTACGAAGTTGCTCTTTGTGCACAAAAAAAATCTTCAAATATTTCGGTCTCAAGTAGCATCAAACATTTGGGGAGACGAGTATCATCTGGGATTACAATCTCACGATTTAAAGAGTCAATAATGATCTCTTTCTCATTTTACAGAAAAATTAAAAACGATAATTAATTTACTTAAAGGTACTTAACATCGTCCATCCCTATAGTGGTGTCGTTATCAAACTTACAGCTAATGTCCTAAATTTGTACAAGAAGTACCACTTCCCAAAAAGAAATTACACTCTAAGTACTCAGAAATTTCTCGCGAAATCGCTCCCGTACAATTCGGACACGCTCGAACTGCTCATCGCGTTACTTCCCTTTTGTATACCGTGTGCGAATTGCTCTCGAAGTTTATCAGTCTGCTTCCTCTTCCACATGAAGGCCCACATCAGGATGACAAACGCCTCGGCAAACAGAAACACGGCACCGCTCAGTGCTATTTCGTGGCTTTCCATGCAGACGCCAAAAAATTTCGTGGACACGTACGCGCCCTCGCTGAGGGGTAAAGAGCCGTTGTTGTCGAACAGTTTGTCGACGATCTTGATGGTTTGGACGAGAGTCCAGTCGTTGGCAGGGGATTGGTCTACGGACCGACGTCTACGTCGCCTTCCGTACGATAAGAGAGCATGGCTATCGCTCCTCGGCTCGGTCTCATCACTTTGATGACACTGGACAGGGGTACACGATGGCATGCACGGCGTTATTAAAGCTCGGAATTGCACCACGTCCGACGATGGGAATTTGAAGGCGTCGAAATGAGTTAACAATACCTGCAATGATATTAACGAATTTTATTCTTTCTTATAAATTACAACAGCTAAAGAAATTTAAACGGATTCGGAACTTAGAACATAAGGGGTGTTAAAAGTTAAACGTGGTAATCAAGATAGTCTTATTTCATTCATAAACTTTTCTCAATTTGCACATTCCCAATTATCGATTGCATGTTATTCTGAACAAACTTTTGGTGTGTATTACTTATAAGTATACCAAACATAAATTCCCGAGCAAGTTGATGTGGTATGCTTTGAGTAGATCTCTCCTTCTCTCGTTCCAATTTGCAAATTAAGGTTGTTGACATGACTCCTTTGATTGCTGCACAACTTGATTGAACAGCGCAAACCGCAAGTGCATGTTAGGGAAACGTTGGCTGTGTGCCGCAAACTGTCCAAAGGGCGCACTTGAACCGCCATTGTCCTCCCGTACTTGTATGCATGTATGGACGGGTACTTACATACATACCAGCATGTATGTATGAGAGGACGGCTTGATTAGCGTAAACGATCGTTACAATGTTGACAATTTGAAATTAATTCGAGCACTAAAGGGCAAAGTAGAGCAACAACATCGAGGAATAAAAATTTAAGAATTTTTGATGAATGGATCCAATGGTAGTCATCATCATCATTAGAAATGTTTAAACCGTTAATTAAATTGCTAAATACTTTGTTTGTTCATCCAGACTAAAGTTTAGACATGTAATCAAAACCGCGCGCACAGTTACGAAAATTCGTCAGTTACCAACGTCTCTAATAAGAATTATATTATTAGTGGGAACGTAGCCACAGAATTCATAAGCGAAATTTTGTAATACATATTTAGAATTGTCTTGAATAAACATTTTCTTCGTATGTACTTATTACGGATGAACTGCTTTACCTTAGCTGTACATTCAAGTCTTGTGTCAGTGCCACAGAGCAATAAATCATGTTGGTCTGCGTTCCGAGTCGGGGGTTTGAAATTTTTTAAAAGCGGCTAGGTAAATTCCACGTTCACTTATAAATCACTAAATCAATGGTCGAAATGTTCCTTTATGCAACGTGCTTCGGAAAACATCGACGAAACGGTAGGGCAATAGATCTAGTCGTGGACAGGTTAAAGGTAACGTTACGTAGTCTCAGGTTGTGTTTTGTTGGTAGTTCGTGGGTATTCACTTGCCTACTTATTCCGTTCGATTTTATTCGATAGTAATTTATCGTCCCGGCGAGAGAATAAGACGAAAATATTATTCCGAGTCAGTAGCGCATTAGTATTCTTACGAGTGTTTTGGTTTGAAAGATTGTTATAAAGGAACTAACGATTTTCATTCTCGAAGAAGTCGAGGAAGAAGTGGAAGAAGAAGAAGTATTACCTAGGGGTAATAAAATTTTTACGAGCAAGCCAGAACAATTGTTGTGGTTGATATAAGTCGAAGTCGTTTCTTAAAGAATCAATATTAACGACTAGACACGACGTATACGCTTTACGGTGACAAGTTCACGTATCAAATCTTACGTACAACTTTGAAGTGCCAGCAACGACGATAAAACAACAGACATATTTCTGAATAAAACTTGGAAAAAAACCTGCTCGTAATGGAAGAGAAATAAAATATTTTTATCTCGTTTGCATAACGAAACCGAGGTATAAAATCGTTGAAAGTAATCTATAACCAGAGTCAGGCGACTGATTTATTCAAATGGCAGGAGTCTATAAAAATTGTCAGATCGTTTTTCGCAATATCTACTCCTTAAACATAATCTGGCATGTTCTTGTTGAAGTATTCGTGGATACATGTACGACTGATAATGGAAAATCAAATAAAACGGTCGAATGTGTCGTAAAACTTGCTTGTAAAGTGAACATAAATATACCATCGGCCTTGCACCAAGTTGGTTACCTCTTTAATAGGACATAAAGTACTAAATCGTACATACAACTCCAGCAGCGTAAATCAATGAGGTAGAAGAATTCAGATGAAGAGATAAACGCCGTCATACAAAATCCCATTTGAAAATAATTCCATCAAGAAGTCAATTTTCATCCTCACCATGAGCTATTAAAACTTTATTTTCGAGTATATAATTTCCACCAGCTCCTAATAGCGTTGAGAAAATAGTCACATTGACACTGTGGGACAAATTTGGAGGGTACAATGGAAGATACTCTTCCAACCCCTTTAAAGGCGGGTTGAGGCGCTAAATCAAAATGAAGTCAGATCAGAAAAGGAATATTTTTGATCCAATATTAAGCTGAGTGAACTACTTGTTATTAGATGAGAGCAGGTGGTCCGAAGTTTTTACATTGAGAACGAACACTTCAAAATATCAAACAGAAGGATACCACTACGTAGATGTTATAATTTGAGTTGAAACTGATGATTTTCGTTAAATTACAGTCCAGTTCCTCATTCGGCGTTTGAAATCAGGATAACAACTGTTGTTGGTACCTATTCACAGGAGGCCACGTCCCGACATACAAACGATGCTCCGTGACGCCAACAACTAGGCGACGCAGATCCTAGGAGACGTCGGAATAACACGTTCGGAAGCCGTCACCAGATTATCGTTCCTTGCGTTAATTAATGGTGACGTCAGCAGCCCCATGTGCATTAACTGTTCGTATCAGCGTGCGCGACTCGCACGCCCAATCGAATTTTCCGTATCGACGCGTCCTGCTAATGAATTTTTAGCGTGCGTTTGACAACATCAAAGGGGACGATTTTCTACCCACGAAGCGTTAGACAATTAAGAGAATATCGAATAAATAGGGGCTGATGCGTTTGTTCTCATTGAAGAATTCCACTCCAAAATTCGAGCGACAACTTTTTTCTAAAAATAAGTAATGAAACTTACCCTGTGAAAAATATAGTATACCTTCGTCATAAAGGAAGAGATTCGAAAAAATTTGATAAGAGGGATTTGCTCCACAAGTTCATTATAAACATAAATGCTTTTATGCTTATTCACGGTTGCAGTTGCAAATACCTTATCGACATTAATTCGTAATAATGACGTAAACTTTGATGAGTTCGCATCGATTCGATATTGAATACGTATTACCATCATTGATGCACCTACATTCGATACTTTTTGTATAAATCGTTAAAGTTTATAACGGGAAATTAGTTTCCTCATTACCTTTGGCGACTGCAAAGACTTGAGAACTGGTCCAATTATGAGGTCGTCCACCGGGCATCCATTGGCGTCAATGAGCACTATCTCGCTGGAATCGGCACCGTCCATTGCTATCAGCTCACGCACGAAAATTTCGTAAGGACTTTCCAGATCAAGGATTTCGAACCTGAGCGTGAGAGGATCACCAACGGAAGCACTGGTCAAGTCCTCCCCATTCCTGCTCTCTATTTTCATAATGACATTCGGTGACTCTACGGTCACGTCTTCTGACAGAACGGTTTCGAAGTTCCCTTGGACACCCAGGTCGACTTCGTTCGATACACTCTTGTTAGTCAGGTCGTAATTACAAGATATTGCAAGACCTGAAAACAAAAATGCGTTTTAATTTTAAAAAGTTACCAAAATCTTGTTTGTTTACTTACCTAAATCAGAACTTGTCACAATCTTGTCGTGATGTTGGATGACAATTTCGTTGAAATATTTTCCAAGCCCCTGTTTCTTCACATTGCATTCCAAATTGTCGTAACCCATTTCCAAATCGAACTCCAGACTGTTGTTGATGTCCTGGACGCACGAATTAGGGCTTCCCTTTGCATAAACCTTTCCATCGAAAATTTTATTAGTCTGTATCCGTACCATTACGTCCCCAGAACGACAATCAATGCTCACGTTGTAACATGACGACAACTCATATGTTGTTGCTTCAGGAACATCGAGATAGGGATCCTGTAATTTACATTTGGTTGTTTCTTTTTTTAGTCTTGCTAATATATGCACACATTAATTAAGTTGATGTTTCACGTAAATTTGAGTGTTAAATGTCAGATCGACCGGCAAAAATATTGAAAAAAAGTTCTTCAGGTTTTCATTTACCTAATGGAGTAGTGGCAAAAAATATTTAATTGCAGGGAGTATATGTATATATGCAAAAAGCTGTACAGCGTCATTAGCAATTGAGAGATTTGATCATCGTCAATTTATTTGTTTAATCAACCTGTTAATACACTAAGATGTAGACTTAAGTAACAAGAATGTCGTCTCACTAATTGATTACTAAGATTAATAATATTTTGATCGCCGAATGTTAAACAGATAAGACATGTAGGTACATAATTCATTGATTGGTCTTAGTTCACCAGCTTGTTAAAAACTATCTTTATTTGGATCATGGCTCTATAATGTTGTGTTCTATTCCAATTTCCCATAAAAGTACATCTAAATTGATACAATTATATGGTGATGTACGTTTCTAATTATTCCTTATGAGAATAAATTAATTTTGCTGGAGCAATGATTCTTAATATACAACACTCCGTATATTTTATATTTAGATGTTATAAAAAGCTTATAATTAGGCAGCATCCTTTTCCGTTATAGCACTCTGTTTTAATTAACTATTGCAACAAAATAGAATGGTTAGAAGATCTGGTATTGATCATTGATTAGATAAGCTAATTGGTTAACTTACTAGCATTCATTTACATACACTTGTTTTTTTTTATAATAACCACAAATAGGATGTTGTGGTTTTTATGCTCAGTTATAAGGGTTTATTATCATCCTAGTGTTTGAAAAACAACACCATTTCCGATTCAAATTCATAGAGTATTATAATTAAGATTTGCTTTTTAATGCCTTAAAAGGTTTTTATTAAACCTTTTCAATTTTTCTAAAGCTACAGCAATGCTAATAAAATATTTCCTAATTTTTTAACTTATTTAAATGTTCTTTGGTTCCAATTTTTATATTATAGCCTCAGTGACCAACGTGTGCCTACAAAATCATTAAAATTTAATTTAAATCGTCCACTCTTTTTATCCTGAATATATTACAATTGCGTATTTAAACTTCTAATTTAGATTGTGGACAATTTTCGTTGAGAAACATTTTATGCTTTTCATTTTCAATTAACAACTTATCGATAATTTACTACCTGCAGCTATTATATTAATATTTTATTCTTTTAATTATTTATTAAATAGTGCCCCACAAGACTTTCTTCTTTCGTCAGTAATAAATGTAAAATTTTGTCTGCCTCCTCTTTCTCTATTGTTTGACAATGAAATAAATTAACTCAAACAGGTAAAGGAACTTGTAGGTAGCAATTGAGCATCTGGAATCCGACATTTTCCAAAAACTCGCATAACATGAATATTAAAACGTTGACATTTCCACGTAAACCCTCACTTAGTTGGCACATTATCTATTAATTGCGCCAATATTTCTGAAACGTAAGTACAGGTGTTCTATCGCGATCTAATTATTATTAGACATTTTGATGAGCCTGACAGTCGTTTATTAATTTACGCGATACCGAAATAATTGTTGGCTCCGCTTAATTATTCTCCGCAACTCAATTTGTCATTCCATCTCGAGAATTGTACACATTTCCAGGCTTAATTAAATCCGTTTTAGATAAACAAAAGGGGGTGAATCGTGAGACGTAGGTATGTACATAAATCATGCTCTTGACGTTGCATGTGCGTTTCATGTTGTAGACGCGACCGACGACGACTCACCGCTACGCCCAGGGTATACGCGTACCTACGACGAAATTAATGTTTAACTCTCGAGGACGATGCTGCGCGACACGACGCGACACGAGACTCATCCCCGGAGATTTCTGGGACTCAACCGCACAATCAAGACGCGAACAATGGGCGAAAATAACGTTTCGTTGTTTGGACTCGTACTCATCATCGTCACTGTAAAATATCTATTTGTCTGTCCAATGATCGCAAAGACAATGAAACTTAAAAATGCAAGACCATTTAAAACAAAATTTTCTTTAATTTAATCTGGAATCCAAGTAAGCCCCAGAACGCAGTAGTCAGCAATAATATTGATGAATTGAGTGATAATAATTCAGATCGAATACTGTTCTCACGGTCCTATAGATTGTGTTAAATTGTTAAGGTTTCCGGTGCGAAGCTTCCTAATAAAAAATTGAATTTGAACCTGGAGAGAGCCCATTTTTTTTGTTCTTCCTTTTAACTATTAATTTAAAGCAGCGAGATGGAAAAAGTCAGACATTTATTATGCTTTCCCGACCTTAATAAATATCAGTTGGGTGAACGACAATGAGATGTAGCGGCAGTAATTCACCGTCGACGGCCTTATCTGGTCGATTGAACGAAGGCAATTCGAATTTCTATTTTGCTTTGTGTGAACTATCACCTGCAGAAAATGCATCCGATTTAAATTTATGGTTCAGCTCGTTCGGCTCTGTAGTAGGTAACCTCGTTATATATTTTAATATCTTTTTATTAAGCTCGACCTACGGCGAATGGCTATTTAACGAATTGCACTCGTTGTCCGTTATTTACACTGTTCTATTATTGAATTTCCAACTTCAGTCGTTACTAATTAAGAAAGAATACAACGTAGAGAATATCAAAAACAAGTAATAATAAATACAAAATATTAAATTGAATAAATTCAAGTTTTAATTATTTTGTTCTGACGTAGCTCCCTTGTTTTTTAAAAATACAGAAGACCTGATTTTATACGGTATTACTTATTACTCCCCATATTTGGAAATATAGAACTAAGATATTCGTCCTCAAAGCTTTAAAAGCTTCCATTTCATGTACATCCTTGTTAAATTCTTCACAACTTCGTCGTATTCTCCTCAGTTTGTTTTTGATACAAATTGAAAGTAAAAATATCGTTACATCCAATTCAATCCGTTGAAATAAATTCGACTTCACATATTATACTTTCTGATCCCATCATTTTCCTTTCCGTTGCAAATTCCTTCTGGAAACGAAATCCTCCAGAAGGCGAGATTGATTAAACGTTGTACATGGAATAAAAAAAAGGAAGAAATTCGCTTTGGCACGCGGTGCTTTGGAAATGTCCGGCGTTTGGAAAATATCAATGAATAAATATGAGAGCCACGAAATAAGCTACGAAATTGGAAAATACACGAGGCAAGGAAAAAACAGGTGAAAAAATGTGTCAACGTTAATTTAGCAGTAGATTTTCTATCATTTTGGTGACTGGGTTGTATGAAACAAAAAGATGAGCTTTTACAGCTCATGTAAAGTAGTTTTTTGTAATTTGCATATAGATACGTTAGTGCAATTTTGTTCACTCTTCCAGCCGTAAAAGTTAGTTTGTGATTTTAAAAATGTTAAATAATCCATCTTTATTATCTACCAAATTTTTATTTAATTAACAAAGTAATGTATCAATTTTTTTATTCAAGCAGTTTATTTTTATTAGAACTTCTTCTGCATGATTATATGTATCTCACGTCTCTAGAAATCTAAAAAGGATATGGCTAGCTAGTACAAAATAATAATGTAGTATCATATCTAGCTCGTTAAGAGTAGCAAGTGATAAATTACAATAAAGGCCTATGTACATTACTATATCGACGATGGAACGTACGTCCTATAAATTATCTCATGGAAGGATAACAAATGTTTCATATTTAACGCCGTCATATATTACTCTTGTAGATATAAGAACCACATTGTCCTTATTAGAGAATGATTATGTCTATACAGGGTGGGTTTATTACCTGCAGGATTTTTATTTCTTATTTTTAACATCACAAACAACAACAGATATTTTCTATCGCAATATTCGAGTACAGTATAAAACCCCAAATTTGAGTATCCCGGGTAGATTCATGGCCTAATATTCTCTTGTAAATAATTTACTAGATAAGCCACAGTAGGTAACCCCAACGAACAAGTCAAACTCGCACTTGACTAATTAATTATATCCTTACGTTTTTGACCTCCCCGTGTATAATGAAATCTATGCGTTAGAGTGAGGATATTTATAGAACTAATTAAATTTATTCTCGTCTCATATGGCAATTAAGACTCGTGTAATAATGAATCTCAACGAAGAACTAGTTTCTTATTAGCGTTGCCAAGTTTGATTTATTAATAGCAGACGTTTCCACCTTCGCATAAGAACACTCTTATTCTTCTTCGTCGTTCGGGATGGTAGCACGTAGGTATAGGTGAATATTTTCGAGGCTCGTCCGGTGTCATTTCGATTTACACAATTTGCAAAAAGTGGTTGCAGTAGCCTTGTTCTCTTTTATGGTCTTGTCAATCACGTTAGTATTTAGATAATATTTAAGTACAATGTACCATTTGCAAGGTTAAATAATATACTTTATGGCGGATCCCACGGAACCAGTTCAAACGTCTTCTAGGCATAAGAATAATCGGTCACAATTAACAACAGACATACATTGTATTTTCGGTTACAATACACTTTTTACATATTCCTTTAATAGAAGTTGTTGCTTAGTTATATTATATAGTTTTAAGTCATCTGGTTTAGTACAGGCAATCAAACGCTTTTTTAAAGTATACCTACTAACTAAAAAATTGAAACAAAAGTACAACAGGTGCACCAAAGAAAGTTTTGTTCACTTCTCTAATGTTTGTTCGTTTTTTCTTAGTACATACATGTAACTACTACTACAACCTTAACTTTTGATGTCCATGAAACGAAACAGAAACATTCTAATAGTAATTTATGGAGAATAAGCCGAATTAGACTACAAGGTGATCGATACCGGCGGCATCTTTGTTACACTTGAATCATAAATCTTACTATAAACTGGAGTACACAATGATGGAACTCTCGGATAATTAGGAACATTTTATGGTTACACATCAATAAGTAACTAGCATTAAAATTTCTAAGATAATTATTTAATGGATATTTGGCTTTTAAATTTTTGAATAAAGAAATGGCTTCTGGTTGTTTACTTTCTTTTTACTGTAATACTAAACATAAAAGTGTCATTCCCGTATGGCGCATTTCTTAGTGGTGTGTCTACAATGGTAGTAAAAAGTTGCGACTTTTGTGTAAAATGTAGCGAAACGTGTCGCTGGTATCATTTATACGTCGTTGATAAATGGGGTATTTCACGGATAGAACGGCACATCTACATATAAACGCGCACGTAGACAAATATAAATTGTGTTTATGTTAGATCGTAAATAAATGTAGGGTAGTTCGTCAATTGGTGCACTTTCCATTAACGTTTTAAAGTCACCGGTGCATTCACAGTGCGATTCCCAAATGACGACAACAACGGGTCCCAGATATGAATATTATTTCGAGTTGAGGGCACGCCGCCGTCGTTTAATTCATTTCTGTACCGAAAGCTTAATATTTCAACACGTTTTGCACTTGCACACAATCACTTTGTTACAAACACACGTATTCATGGATTTGTGTGCCGCCATGAATTATTAGCAAATGTTCGACTATAA
Organism: Agrilus mali; assembly: GCA_029378335.1. Taxonomy (NCBI): domain Eukaryota; kingdom Metazoa; phylum Arthropoda; class Insecta; order Coleoptera; family Buprestidae; genus Agrilus; species Agrilus mali. The sequence continues at coordinate 6,042,661 of CM055663.1, read as the reverse complement.
TTAAAACGACGCGCAACCGGTACAAAACGCAATTGCAATCTAATAACGAGGTGCCGTCTAATTAATTAATCAATAATATTAAATAAAACAGCTATCGCACATAATATTGTTATACCATAGGTAGATTTGTATGTCCATCACCCTATTAAACATATTTTTCATACTTATTTGTAAGTGACGATTAATGTAATTTAGGATAATGCGACTCTATAAAACTTTATTCAAATTAATTAAACGGAAGGGAGGAAGAACTAAACAATTGTAACAGAAGTGGGCGTGTGCATCTAAATATTTACGTCAAGGGTATAGTTGGTTGTATCTACACATATATTAGGTCCACTCAGAATCATCAATTCAGAGGAGTTCAATCAGTTAGCGGCTTGTTTGATTTTTTGTTGAAAATATTTTATTCGTACCTGAATGTCTGTTAAAGTTGTTCTGGAATGATGACTAAGTCGACACACCATCTCGCCAGTATCTCCGTAGTCGAATGATCTGCAGCGATATGGCGATGACAAACAAAGTTCACGACACTCGTCCACAGACCCAACATCCTGAAAAAAATCATTAATCCCATTAAATTTCATAATTAGAAAGTTAGACTGCTCTACTTACTTGATAAACAGAATCTACAGTTTTTAAAATTCGACTGGGCAGCTTCTTGAACTCGCACATCTTCTTCGGTTTCTCTATGCAGTTATTTTCCAGATAGTCATATTCGTCTGCCCTATCTAAACTTTTTCTTCCCATCAACGTCGTCCTGTCCATGTCAGACATTTCGCAGATATTCGTTTTATCATTATAACTTGCAGATCTGTAAGACAAATTAATATAACCGCCTCGCTCATTCCGAAAACAATCTAATAATTATAAGAGACTTTCTTAATTTTATCATGATATGCCATGTCTTTTATATATTATATTTGAAATGGATCTGACATTGATATTCTCTTCAGAATCCATCTGTTTATTTTCTAATAAAGAATAATTGATCTAAGCCAAAAGGGTGTATGGTAATTTATTAATTAAAAAACCAACGTTTTGCCCTTTGTTGAGAGGTTTTCTCAGTATAATTCTGTTTTTAATTAATAATAGTTCAGATTAATTCTTCAAGGATGCTCTTTCTCACTTATGGTGAAAGAACTGGACATACCACTTTACCAATTTAGTTTTATTTTTATAGGTATCTCATCAACAAAACCGTATATTTCAATGCCCTTAAACTAATCATTCGTTTAATTTCTCCATTTAATTGAAAAGTTTCGTAATGCAACGAACGGTCGTTAAGTCTAAAACAAAGTTTTTACGAACAAGCAGCGTGATTATTTCTAGAAAACAGCGAATAGCAGCAAATGAATCAATTACTTATCCGCTACCGGAGCTCGTTATATTTATTGTTTTAAAATGTCTGCAACTTCAAGGAGAATTATTCAACTAAACGTAAATAAAAATTACAAACATCTCATTTTCCATTCCAAACAGAATAAGAAACTTTACTACGGGTATTATTTAGACGACCACTTAACGAAAGAATTTCAATAACGGAATTTTATTCTGACCTGCAGGGAAATCCATCTTCCATGATACACAATTCGGCGCAGTGTAATCGTGAAGTGGCGGGCTGTTGTTTTTTTTCGTATCCGCTCAACTTGTGATGTCGCACTCGGTCGACACTCCATGCCCTTTGTTCGCAGGTCGGCAATAATGATCGCGACTTTAAGCACATTTTCTGAGCGTAAATTGTGAATACTGGAAACTGCGATTTTGCCAGAGCATCTGGAAAACAAAGGGAAAAGAGTTTTCTGAAAATATGCAGCAGTATACAATTATTTAACAATATTTGTGCAACCAATGCATATTGCTACCCATTTAATATGTAGCCAATACGTTATGTAAAGTTATTTTGGTTACATTGGGCTATTAAGGTTTTTTAACATAAGCTAATTTCATTTTCTACAATTGGCACACAATGCTGTCTGTAACAGTATTAAACAGTAACAGTACGACCGGCATGGTGATGCGAATCAATGAATTCGAAATCGCGACAAGAACTTGAATAGTTTAACGTTGGTCTTATTGCTATGTTTTTCTAACGTTTGTCTTTTTCAGAGCCTAATCATCTCATTTTTTCGTCGTTTTCGTCTTAAAATTCTGTTAGCCTTATCCGTTTTAATTTTCTTTAAGTATTGTGTCAGTTAGACCGCGCAAGAAATATTTCCCTACAAACATTTTATTTTGATACTTTTACAATTTCAAATAAAAGTAATGCAGGTAAAAATTGTATGTAGTGAGTAGTGGGTTACCGTGTGATGGACACGAAGGTTTCCTCAAAGTCATTGGTGAGCACGCGCGAGCTGAAAGCCGATTAAATTGTATCATACTTTAATGAAGTTCGGAGTAAGTAGATAGTAAAATAATTGCGTTTACGGTTTTATTGAAATTTGAGAGTGGCACGGCACCGGGTTACATCGGTGCTACTCTTCAGCCTCCATCCCGGAAAATTCAGAATATGCATTTATCTTTTTACCGTTGCACAATACCGTTTGTTTTCACTCAGTACTGTTTGTGAGGCAAAACTTGCAATTAGTAAAACAATGGTCTTAATGTTCTGGCAGCACAACTCAACGGTGAATTCAGTTTCGAGGTGGTTATTAACTGCAATCTCCAATTTTGTAGAGTACACAGAGAGTCAAGTTATTAAGATCCGTTGGTAAATTGCAATGGTTCACGTCGAGAAGCGATTACTAATACGGACGGAGGCGTATCATTCCTAAATCGGAGTTTCCTGCACAACTCTAACTGGGGTAGAAAAATAAATTGATGGTAGCATTTTATTCGTCTAATTTCGTTGATGGAAGATTTATTGGTTTTTCCTATTAAATAATACAAATCTCTAAATCACTTCCTCACCGTTTTGACTCCACTGGCAATTCCAAAATTTTATAAAAATACCTACCGATGTTTTCTCCTTCTTTCACTTAAAGGGCGTAAGACTTACCTTCGGTCAAATAGTAGCATTGATTTTTCTGTCCATTCTTCTTAAATAATATTTTATGCATCTAACTAAAGCTGCTTTGGTTGGTGACACACAAAAAGCAAAACAATTTGCCGAAAGGGTTGAACCATGAAACTGGAAAGTAGATAAATACGGCGAGCGTATCGAGGATTTGTTGATAAGGCGATTACGAAAAATAATCCTATCCGGCGAAAAAGGTTGGAAATACAGCTGATACGGTAACTACATATTGGTAAATCGTACGGATAAATTCGCGGGATCTCCTTAAAGGATTTCCCTTTACAAAATCTCTAAACAAGCTTCATACCGATCGATTTCCAACGATTTGACATAAACGGTTTACGTTTATTTGAGGAGTACCGAAGATAAATGGTTCCTTAATTTTTAATGACAACACTCTGGAACAAACATCAGTGCACAATGTACAACCTTTAATTTTTTTGAGAGATGAGAAAAAACAAGACAAAATTTATATTGTCTTGGTCTAGCACATTGAGTCCTAGTTTGATTCGGTTAGGCTAGACTCCAACCCCAAGACTGTTTGTTCATCGTTCGTGAAACGACAAATTTTCCTCCGTATAATATCCACGCGCGCTGCCCAAAAAGGCGTAAAATAATTGTTTTAGTCTGAAATAAAATTAATGTGATTTACATGTAGTTCCAGAATTGCAATGAGTAGTTGCTTTCTTAATTAAATCTGATAAGTTCCGTAATCTTACTTCTCTCACGCCGCCATAAGAAGAATGGCACAGAAGAAGCTCGGACTGTTCCGTTTTCTTTACATTTCCACGCTATGTGGCATTTACAATAATAGGAGTCCTCCTAATTTCAGACTGCGCTACTTTAGTCGTTGTAGTCCTTTAATGAATCCGCGAGTCCTTTTATACTTAAGACGGGCTTTTATCAGCAAACTTTTGTATTCGCTCTTATCAGCTTACATTGTCTCGCTGTGAATGTGCCTTATGAAAAAGACGACACAGCCATTAAAAGAACGCGCTAATTAGGAAATCGTCAAAAATAAATATTACACTTATAGAACTTAAATTTGGCAACAGAATATTTTGTAGCATTCATTCAAATTAAAACGACAACAATTTACATACTCTTTTAATATTTAAGGTGGTTGTTTAAAGTCAGAAAACCACGCTGACCACCAAGACCATGGGCACCAATTATGCAACCTTAGCTTTTATAATGTTTTTACTAATATCTAATATTTACCTGGCATAACATCGGCGTTGGTACTGAAAAGAATGCAGAGTCCCGTCTCGTAGTTGACAGCCCTACAGGAGTCGTTTACTTGGCAAGATTCAAGACAATCTGACAACATTAAAGTTCCCGGTACGGAATCCAAAACATTTCCGGGAGCAGACAGGACATATCCGGTCGCTAGTTCAAAGTGCACGTTGTCCGGGTTACAGCTTTCAGATAAAGCTGGCAGGGGAGGACCCGTGCCACTACTTTTCGCTGATAACGGCGGCGCTTGGATCAACGGAATTTTTACTAGAGCTGGTGGCGTTGCTTCCGATGAGTGGTTTGCGTATATAGACCGAAACGTACACATGCTGATTATGAAAAATATTCGAATAAGTTGATCCATTTTTCATAAAAATCTGTAAAGAAAAAAAAACAGATTTTAAAAACATTCATTATAGTAAGGAAGACAAGTAATAATTTGAAACGTTTTAATTCGCCGAACGATTTATTGAATAATTACTCTTCGCAAGACATTGTTGTGTCGTGCAGTTTTAAAAGTTTAAAGTTAGTTCAGTAACAAGCCTGGCGACAAGGAAAGCAAAAGAAAACAGTTACAGTTTCCTTTCGCTGAGAAAATTAATTAAGTAGGTAACAAAATTTACTGGAACAGGGATTCGCTATCATGCACTTTAAACTATTAATTCTCTTTTTTAGAACTACTATTTTTTAGCATAGGTAAAACTGGTTTTCCGAAAAATTGACTAACTAGTAACATAAGTACATAATAAGTGTCTATTTTATTATCAAATCTTTTTGCTCTCTTCATATTTACACATGAACTAAATTTTTATGGATATATCTAAACAGAAATTTCTAAAATTGTTCTTATCATCCCTTGCTAGCCCTTTAATTTTTTATTAAAAATGTACCTGAATACTGCCCCATTCGACTTTTATATGTAATAATCGTAAAAACCTGAATAAACGTATGTGTATAAAGTTGTCACAGTACATTCCTGTATAACATGCATATAAACACACAGGCGTACATATCCTTTCTCTCATCCTGGAATATGCTTTTATCCCCTCAGGTATCAGGAGATCAAAATAACATGCCGCTTACTAAACAGCTGCTTGCTCCTAAATAAATCCGCGTCTACACGAACATACCTATATGCGTACGTACCTATGCATTCGCTCACTTAATACTTACACGTTACCACTACACGGGTGTACATTTGCATTTATACACATATGTTTATGTATGTATAATGTAGGTATACGTCGGTATGTGTCGTCGTTCCTTCCTTGGTGGTAGCAGGTGTAGTATAACGTTATCCCAAATGCCGAGGGTGTTTTGGTTACAAATGTGCTCCGAGCTTATTATTTGTTGTGAAGTTAGCGTTGCCGTGCATTGTAACTGAGACAAAAGAATCCATCGCTTTTAGAGCGGAAGAATAGATTAAGTATGCGATGGTTTCAAGGAAAAGTTTTCAGTTTCACAAGTCTATTGATTTGTAACCTATGGTGTAGTGTCAGGAGAAGTTTAGAAAAAATTATTGCATTACTGTTTTTAAGATGACCATTAATTAGTTTCAAGAAATGAATCACTTTTAGGCGAATTTCTTCAACGACGGGCCTTTAATTTTCTAAAATTATCCATCTTGAAGTATTTTGATGGGAATATATCTAAGAAAGGGAATTTTCACATCCTGATAGTTTCCAGTTCATTTTACAAATTTTATAGTGATTTTATTCCTTCTAAAGCTATTAAAATTCCTTAAAGGGGAATTATTAACTGCTATGTTAAAAGATTGCCTGTCCATTAAACTGTTTTGAATAAAATTTAAAATTTTAATGGAAAAATAATACACCACTCGATATTTTAATATTTAAAACCTGTAATTGCTTCCTCATTATGTCAGTTAGTTATATGCAAAATCGAACGTGAAAGCCCTTCGATTATCTATACTCGTTAAATCAAAATTCATTTATGATATTCTGCTGTTTTGCTTAAAGCGCCAAAAAGGTTGAATTTATCTCAAGTCTGTTAAAATTTTAACATTCGAGATCAATTCTCATCATTTTTATTTTGTAAAGGTTTCATAGTACAAATTAATACGATCGGTTTTTAAAGGAACACAAGCATTTTTCTTTAAACTTGGATTTAACGAATTTTATGTACCTTCAAGGAATATTCGACATGCAAAAGATGATAAAAACCGATTTTATAAGTTATGCCGGGGTAACGTAATACCTATATTTTTTAGTCAGCTAATTATTAGCCGTTCCTTATTGAAAAAAATAAAACATCGAGCCAATCAGACCTTTTAATACCTATATACATACGTTATCATTAGTTGGATGTGGAATGCAAGTTTGGTTAAACAAAAAAAAATGTCTCTACAAGACATTTATTTCTTTGATACATCGTCAAATGTCCCAATCGTCCATCATCATTATAATAATGATCGATGCAAGGAATGCAACGAAACTGCAACGGTGAAGGTCAATCGCGGTGTCTAAAACCAAAATTGTCCAGACTAGCGACGGACAGCACCGCACAAGACGATAAAAACAGATCGAAAACTCGACCGGGCAACAGGACGAGACAGCGGTCTCTACGAAACCGGGACGTGAAGTTATGTTGCTAATAATTAAGTGTGCAGCTCGCGGTCAGCAAAGTGGCTCGGAGCAACCCCGTGCAATTTTAGGGATGCCGTCGTTGAAACAGTATTATAAATTCCACGATAAAATTATACTTTACAAATGACCTTCTTTTTGTTCTGAAATTGATACTGTTGTTCCACTCTAATTTTGAAGTCCTGAAATTATCCAGCACTGCGGTTTTTTAATATTCGAATTTATAATATAATGTGAATAACTGTTTTATGTTTTAACCATCTGCAGAAATAAATAGAGTAACGATCTTTGAGTAGAATTTTAATGAAACGTTTTTCGATTCCTCGGCTACAATTGCGTTAGAATGATTTGTCTCCTTTTGTGTATATTACCTGCTCTGCCAACAAAATTTGAAAGACCTCCAGTAAAATATTCCTTTTAACTATGTTAAAAATCCCAGGAATGTCATAATGAATTTATTATAACTTCATGTAGTCACTTTACTTAAAAGGGAACATGTTGAAATAGGTCATTAGGGCAGCGTTTGAGAAGTTAACAACTATTCGTCTCATTTGTAAGGCAATAAACTGCGGAATAATGTCATTTTAACAACTTGGAGATGTATTTGCGTCCTATTGGCTGGACTACATAATATTGTACATCGTGTGTCTATCTAGTACCTACTGCGTGCGGTTGGTCGAAGTGGCTGACAGTAAACGGGCAAGCGTTAAATTTTAGGTTCGTTGCGGGTGTAACATGCAGTTCCAGTGCGAGACAACAGGGATATTATTAATTTTCTCCGTCCTTAATCCGTCACTTCCCTCGGCTGAATAACGCGAAAGATGCCCGAGGCGTTGCATTCGGAGAATTGGACAATAGCCGAGTAATTAATGTCTACGTTCCATGGTACAACATCCTGGATGATAATTCTCGATGTGTTGTATATTTGTAGATAGACTTGTGTATGTGCGCTTAAGAGAACTGCTGGCTGCAGTTGACCAACGTTACTCTACCGCCACCGCACATCCTCTTGTCACACCATAAGGCAGAGCATGTGTGGAATGTATAATTCGTATAATTACGTAGCAGGTTGCTATTATCTTCAGGAACACTATTCCCACATTCTCATTTTCTAACCCTCCTCCTCCCTCCCGACAATTCACCGGTTTCTATTAATAAAAGACCGAGCGCGGTGACATGGACTCGCAAAATAGGAGCGGAACTACTGCAATTCGGGGAATTTGGCCCAAAGTGATAAAGCGCGGTAATTATACATAGCTTCTCTTAAAACCCATTATAAAGTGTTCCATTTGTATATGAGGACTTGCAAAAACCACGCAATTATGATGCAAGCAAAAGAAATAGCGAAATATTTTAGTGTGACCCAGTGACAACTCGTAGAAATGCTCACGGTAACTAAAAAAATTCTAAACGTAATTGTTCATGTACAAATTGCCAAACGGTCACCCGCTTAACACCTTTTACATCCTTCTGGTACATTAACTTCATTGTGATCTAAGTGATCTCAGATTGAGCAGTAGACATTATTATATTGAGGAAGCTTTTATATTGAGCCATTGAAAGTTTTCTATTTTATAAAGTGGATAATATATTCATGTTATTAGTAACATTTCCGTGAAATCTACAGATAATTTCTTATCGATATCGAAACGAATTGTATAACAAGGTCCATTAACAGTTAAGCGTGATTGGAAGCGTTAAAAGTAACAAGAAGTCTGAATCGCAATAACTGTCTTCATAATTACAACGTTATTAACACACTAGTTACTTAGTTCGATTAACTCTCATTTGCATGGTGTAATGATCCGCAGTTGAGCTTTATCTACAAACTCCCACTAAGCCACCAATGATTATGCATACACAAACACACCAGGCACACATACATACATCTTTCTGATTGTAAGCCGCGGGCGTCGTAGAACACGACCAAGTTTCTTCAGTGACTCTCGAGTGCAAGTGGCAACTTTATACTAGTTGGTACATAGATTAACATATAGTGTCTTGGTATATGGCAACCGGATGAATTATTCCAAATTCCGACAAATTAAGCGTATGCCGGCAGCCATATCCCAAAGAGGATTAGAGTTCACTACACAATTCGGGCCGCGATAACAACCAAATGATAAATCCGAATGCGCCCGGCACTTGAAAACGTCATTATGTATATTGCACATTGGACGCAACGGCTCGGATATGCAATACATCGTGTCTAGTCGAATACTCGAATATAATAATAAACAGACTGTGGTGATTCGTAGCATAGATTTCATTACATTTCTTAAATTATCCGCTTTATAAGTCTCTTCCAGAGATGGCCAATGCCCTAACCAAAAGGGATCTCATACCTAAACCCAATAAATACCCTTTACTTGAAGTATTTCGTTTCTTAACCCCCCCCCTAAATTTCTGCTTTGCTGATTTCTTCTTCCACATGATATTTCTTTAAATTTACACTACACAGATTTCCTCCAGAGCTGAGCCTATGAACCTACATAAAAAAATATCATAGATCTAAGCCCAAAACTCATACATAAATTGCTTTGATTCTTGAAGCTCCAAACCACTTTATATTTCTAAAGATTTATATTTTATACATCACCTCTAGAGCTAGGACAAAACCTTCATAAGGACAACGCCGAACCCTGGGCCAAAAGTCTTTACTTAAATTGCTATAGTTTTGAAGCTGGGCCTATGAGCCCACTTAAAAAAAATGTCATAGATATAAGCACAAAACCCTTACATAAAATGCTTTGATTGTTGAAGCCTCAAAATCACCTATTTCTACTTTTTAGACATCTTCTTAATCTTAGTAAAGCTCCCATGAAATAAGCTCCAGGCACGAAATTCTTACTTAAAATGCTTTGGGACTTGAAATTCAAGAATATTGCAAAGTGATGATGGGAATTAGAGTTTTTGTTATTCGTTTTATTGAGATTGGCATCCGAAGATCGCTTTATAGGTAGATTACGTCAGTTGTGAACGACGATACACTTGCATTACATAGTATGTAGAGTGCATTTAAGATAATTACACGATTTGTTTTAATTGTGGATAGGACGAACGCTGCTCGCCCGTAGTCCTAGTCGCAAACAGTGACCATCTGCTTTCAGCGACCGTTTTATTTATAAGAGTGCAGTGTGTACCGCAACGTCCCATATCTGGCGCCAATTACGGCTCCGATTTATGGAAAGCCGGGCGGAAAAACTTGTTCGTACCATTTCTCATTCGGTCGCTTCTGTTGACAATGCCGCATGGGCCGGCCGCATCTCCTTACCGCGATATGTCGTACGAACCGGTCGAGACTTGTACCTACAACTGAAACGTCTGGATAAGGATATTCAAAAGTGCGCGGAATGATAGAAATTATTATAGACCACGACGGACGAATGCTACGGTCGATTGCGTTCGTGATTTTTAATGATTCGAAAAATGCGAGCACACTAAGGGGTAACATCCTCTCAGTGGATATTTCTTCGAATGGAACCGAGTTGCAGATGACTTTAACTACAAAAAAAAAGTCGTACAAGAAGAGCGTAATTTCTTTCGGTCACGAGCAGACATCTCAAGAATCAATTCAAATTACAGTGACATTACCATTTTTTGAAATATTAAACATTATCACGCATTACCTTGAATTTGTTTTGACTTTTATTTCGATGTTTGCTTGAGTTGATGTCAATAGTTTGAAGTTTCGCACATGCTCCGGTTCGATTAATTTAGAATTATGACTCCAGTGGCATTTTTATGTCAGGCTCTCTCGTAAACATCGCGCCCGTGAGGATTTTCTAGCGCTTTCATTATGTGCAATGATGTCACCAGTGACAGGTGCTAAGATTTACTTACGTCTTCACTTGCCAGACAGAATATAACATCTAACCGAGTTTATGGATGAAATAATCCCGAAAGTACTTTTCACCGGAACGTTCAAAATTTAATATATTCCATCCTCGAGAATGATTAGTTTAGCTATTGCAAATAATAATATATACTTTTTCTTTATAGGTACTTTAAAGGTAAAAGTTTAGTAGATCATAAACCTTAACGATTATTATCCATATAACAATTTTCTACAGTCTGAGGGGAAGGGTAAACAAAATTGGTAACGAAATTCCGTTAAAACAAATAAGAATCCTGAAGTAGGATCTCATTAAAATATGCTTCGGAAATTATTATTTATGCTTTTATCTTTGTTGTGCACGATGGTATAGACATTAAGATACATGAAAAACTTAACGATTTGCTTAAGACTTCACCTGTGAAAGTATAGATGCCTGCAATATCATTTCCTGAATGTTCTCTTATTAATACTCGAGCATTTGTGAAGTCCTGTTTCACACCAGCCATATAATTGCCATAAAGGTACGTTTTAAGTTATTCTCCCTAGTCACAGTGGTTGAACATTTGGAATGTGCTACTGCTAAAGAAATTAAGTTGGTGCGTAATTGACACATTTAGTTGGTTAATTAGATAGTCGACCAAAGACTTCCCATACAGGCCTGATAAGGAAGATATTACAATACAAACGAGTTTTGTTTCTTTGAAGAAGGCGTGTCAGGTTAAAACAGTAAAACTTTAAAATTAACTGTTACTACTTGAACGGACAATCTTAAAGGCAAATGGATACGGCAGCATCTTGGAGCGATAATTTACGATAAAAAGTGCACGAACGGCGCGCTCAAGAGTACAAAAGAAACACAACAGTTTTAGACAATTTTCTAGTTGCCACCAAGTGTTCCAACCGCAGACTTCTTGCACACCAATTATGATCAATCATGCATAAGTACATGATTGGTTGGTAGTAGGTACACGGGTGATTCCCCGAAAACGCGCGTTCACGTTTAACGGTCAACGTGCTGTTATTCAGCGGTTACAAAGGCATAAAAAGTGGCAAGCTTTTTTTTAATTGGCAAGCGAATTAATAGCGACAATAATAACAATAATGACGTTTCATGCTGAGTTCAATCAACTTCATCTAAAATTTGCCGCAATGTGCATCCTAAAACCTTTTTATGTACATATTCTCGTTAGCGAAACTGTTTCAAAAAACCAAGGTACAAAAGGTACATCAGCAGTTAATTTCATCTAAAAATGTAATCATCATATAATAAATTTGCACAAGAAAGAGGATTTACATGCCGAAAACTATTTGTGTGTAATGCATTCTATGCTTATAAGTTATAACCTTATTATCAGCAAATTTGAAGTTTCCTTATTAGATTATTCTACAGTAAATAGGTAGACAGACTTGTTTTTTATCCATGTTCTGATTTTAGTCAGTTACATTTGTCCGATTCTCTACAAAAGTAAGCTTAAAAAATAGGAATTTTAATTGGACACACATACCTAATACCCAGTAATTCATGGGTAGGTACGCAGAGCGCCTTTTGAATGTAGACAGTTGTAGTTTAGAAAATTCTCCGTTTAATTAAAAAAGTGAAGAAATTGCATTGAATAAGCTGATGGTAACGTATCAAAAGGAGAACAATCTGAAACCGTGTGCCCACGAGACTGCTTCTTTTATTCCGCACGAGCCGATGAATGCCGACCTGGCCGAGTTGAGTCTGGATAATATGAAAAACGAAACAAAAACCCTGTATTTACTAGCATTTAATAAAGCCAACGAATTACGGGACCATTTATGAATAAATTCATGAAAGGCTTCTGGCTGTAATTAGCTAATTATGCAAGCTACCGTAATTACCCACCACCGTAGCAACTTCGCGTGTAAAATAATAAAATGCAGACCGATGTCGTAAATCCACGGAACTACCACGGCACAAACTGAACACTCTTTTTTTAACAGTGGCTGCGACCATAAAAGCTTCATCCGTGAGCTAAGAGAGCAACCGTGGTGACAACTTCTTGATGACAAGTGGTACTTACTGTCTATTTGCATAACAAATCGCCAACTTGCACAGCTACTTACTGAACTTGCAGTTATCATTTTATTCGTTTTTGTTTACTTTTTTCCTCCGACAGTATAATTTCATCTACTCGAAAAATTATGTTTAACGTTACTTCCGTGCCTTTATAAATTTTATATAGAAATATCATTTTCTACAAAAATTCTACTAAAGTGCAAGTTTATTTTGGTTTGAATTTATATCTGCACTTTTGGGAGATATTTTCTTACACCCACCTATGGATTTATTAAATTCTTGATCGATATTTCAATAAATTGCTGATAATGAACTCACTTTTCATTTAGCCCCAAATATGGACTTTTTATTCGTTTAAAAATAAAAATAAAATTAATTCGCGGTTTTATTTGAGGTGACTAATTGTAACTATTGAGGTACGTCGCCGGTTTTTCTCCAACGACAAAGGACAATATCATATAAGAGTATAAGACCCGATGGTATGGTGGCGTGGTAAGGGACTGGAAAAGGGATGGGATGATGGCTGTAAAAGGAAAAATATTCCCGTGCGTGTTTTCCATCCAATCCCACGTGCATTACATAGTCGTATGTCACGGCACCCGCTTCCATTTCCATATTCTCGTCCATCGTTCGTCGGTATACGTACGTATGTACTAGTAAAGCTCACCGTTCTCCATACGGAGCCGATGTCTGTTTAAATCAGCCACTTTAACAGCCTCCGCCCCTTTCGTGTTACATTTCGATCGCGTAATTAAACCAGATGGTCGTGTACAAAACTTCATTAGCCGCCATAATAGCCATTATTTTCTCTTACTTTACGTATACCTAATACCGGTAGCATGGTGTAATCCATAGACACTTATCTTTAGTACTTGGCAATCGGTATGCACCCAAATAATGGATAATTTAATTTACAACCACCTAATCAACTCAGAACTGTTTATGTTCACCTATTCACACAGGACTGGAACAATAAAGACGATATTGACGATTTTTGAGTTTTTATGTAATCATCCCATTATTTATTGTGTATTTTAATGAAGGTATAGTTCGTCCAACCTAAACTAACCTTATAAATTTAAAATTAAATAAGGAATGCAAATCGATCAATAAATAATCAACAGCAATATAAAGGGTCGTGATTTTTGTTGGAAATCCTTTGGTTTTCATTTTGCTCTGATCATAAATAGGAAGTGATGAAAAATCCTCCTTTTTCCGTAAGAGCAAGCCCCTAAGATGATTAAAAATTCGTAAACCTCCACAAATTTCAATAACGGATCGAACATCATAGTTTTCAACACGAACAGCCACTGACGCGACGTAAAAAGCTTTTCAAAGCTCCCAACTTCGAACACGTCACAAGTTTCCAACTTTGCAAGCGAGACCAGGCACTTGAGAATTTATTCACGTAAGTTAGATGTTTTAGGTTTTACCATATAGCTCAAGTTTATATGTACGGGTACTTGAAACTGTCGTCAGCCTTGGAAGACACTAAACCCAATGCACTAGCGTGTGCACAAACAGAAATTTATGTTAGTTACTCACCCAGTTGAACGCCTATAGGTGTAACAAGCTTTACTAACTACCCACCATTTCATGACGTATAAAGGGTGTAATTAGTATTCTCCACATTTGTTACCTACGTCAAGACGGGCAAATAAATGTACAAATCCGAGCGTAAAAGTTACACGGTTTTGACAGCACCCGCTCACGCTTCGCACCAACTACTATAGTACGTATCTATGTTCGGATTTAAATGGCTTACATCAGCTGTATAGAGTTATAATATGACAAACTGCTCAAGTTTATTAGATACTAATTTAATCAGATGTAGTTGCCAAATTTATTACAGTAGGCGTCTTGCTTAACAAGCAAACTTTAAGACCAGCAGGAAGTAAACTAATATTAAAAAGTTTATCTATATTATTATCAACTTTTCCAGAATAATCTTTTATATTATCCAACCAGTATAGTATGTGTTTGTGCATGTAAACTTTAAGATCACAAGAAGACCAGTAGCAAGGCATCGTGAATCGAATTTTTACTCGCGGCGTTTACACAGCACCTTTACCTTTGCAAAAGAACTGTCGGTAATCTATAGTGGCTGCATTAGATTGTTATAACATGTCATAAATGAATGTTGCAACAGGTGGAAGTCAGCAGAAGATCTTAATGCATATATCATAAGTAATAAGAGAATATAATTATTATTGAGAAGTACATTTCGCTGTTGATTTTTGTATTTGACGAATATAATATTCTTCTAGTCAATCTTTACCACAGGTACATAAATTTATTTCAAGCATGAACGATCTAAATATAGCAGGTGATTATAACCGTAAATGTTTAATTGAAAATTAGTCCACAATTCTTATATTATTCTCATTTAAATATTAACTAGAGAGCACGATTCCAGATGGATTGTAAATAACTGTACCAGATATATTTCATACAAAAAAAAGTACTACTGTCGAATCGAACATGCCGATAAGTTGTAAACCAACATAAAATTAAATAGCTCATTAAGATCTAATTACACTTAGTAAATCAGCAGCTGGTTGTATCGACGTTGTAGCGATGTTTGTATCAATTTAGTTATCGGAATGTTGCCAGTGATCGGCGAGTGTAAATTCTGCAAAATGGATCTGAAAAAGGACAAAATTGACGTGCTCTTTGCAAATGAGAAACTGAATACGTACTACTAGAGAGTGATGAAGAAGAAGCCCGTTGCCTGATGGGAATCGATAGAAACTCTTGTGCACTTAATCGAATGTGTGCATGTTTGTTTATAGAAGAGGCGTAACAGAAAAAGATGCTTCATTTTCCTTTTACAGTAATTACTCCTTTTTAAATGACCGCGTCTGAACTATCTTAAACATTTCCCTCGAAACGTTTTGCTTTCAATTAGTTATTTACACGGTGTTAAACGAACATCCAACAGTCGCCCAATCACTAAGAGCACTCACTTATCGCGCTTCTTCCTCAAACTGTTACTAATTCGCATCCTGTTTACGGCCACGAACTAAAGTAAACGAGAAAATCCATTAGATTTCACCAGATTTAATCCATTTACGTTTAATCAATAATAATCAGTAAGTAGGTTTTTTATAACTATACCCACTCTTTGCGTACCTACGTGTAATTAATTAGTGACAGGATAAGAGACTCATAAGGATGCTCTAAATTGCGTCTAGTTATTATTGTACATTTAATTTTCGTTTTAGTTTACATTTCTAAAAGATGCTTTTTTCTTGTTGTTGCAGATCTGAGCTCTTGAATACTTTTGGTGAGTTTTCCAAGATATCTTTTTATACTTATCCGCGAAACTTCTACGTTAAAGCTATTTGCATTATATTCAAACTACAAGCGAAGCTTCTGTACGTTCGGTCCGTGCTAGCTCCTCTGGGGAGTAAAATGTTAAAAAAATTAATTCAATCTCATTGATTGTTCAATTCTCTCTCCACAACCCAAATCTAGACGCTCACTTATTACTAGTGATGTAGTGCTTGTTTCAAATTTTTTCATAAAGTCCACCTGTGATTCTTAAATGTCAAAAATCGGGTCCTAAAGAACTTTCAGTGTTTTTTATTTGGACTGGTATAGATATATGAGAATAGTAAATAAGATGTTATTACAAACGTCTCAGTTTACGTTACGTATGTATGTATGCATCAGCCCGGTCCTTACTCTCTCTCGTTTTTGCTTCCAAAAATCTCCGACATTCAATAGCTTTGAATAAATTTCGGATCTTCGAACGGAATGACGTTGTGGTAATGCGCGGTCGACTCGGCTACTGGAGCCTCCGTTACCGCCCGCCACTCGTTTGTCGGTATGTCGACGAACAGGAAACCTCTTTCAATATTAAATAACACGATCATCTCGTTCGATCACCTGCAAACATTCAGACAACCGTCTCGTGATACGTACGTACCTACCTACAGGGAGGGTAAAATATAGCGAGACGCCGCGCCGGTAGATACATTATTAAAATGAATTAATGAAAAGGTTGTTTTCTATGCGATGGGCCATTAAAAATAACGGTAGTTGAAGTTATATTGCTAATAAATTTGTATAATGTTATGCAATGTAATAAATTTACATTAGCGTTTTATTAAAATCTCCGAGACATCAACAGACTAGGATTATTTTTGTGCCAATAGAAACCCTAAATTTTTATTGGTTTAGGTTAACGCACACTGTAGTAAATCTTATGTAATTACCGAAAGATTGGTTCCATGCATAATTATTTATTATATTCGTGATGGTCCTGTCAAACTAACTTAGTGGCATTTTGTCCTCTTTTGGTTGTTCGGTTTCTAAACTAACGTTTGTTGTAGGTAGGTACAGTTTATTGCGGCGCCACAATAACGCGTTTTAAAGTGATTGATTTAACATGGAATTTACTTACATACGTACCTAAGGTATGTGTGTTATTGTGGTCGTGCATTTATGAATAGATAAGAAGACTATTACCGGTGTTAGTAGGTACGTAATCCGCCCAAAGCGATTTAATCTAAAGAAACGGGACTTCACCGCATTACTATTAACCTTAATTTTTATTCAATTCCTTTTTTGTCTTTGTCCCTAAATGCTTTGCAATGAACAATAGCTTTGTATGTAAAAAGAAACTTAAGCAAATCTCACAGACATAAAATTAAATTATGATGGAATTCTTAAAATATTATTTTAAAATCACAAACATGATGGCTAGCTTCTTTGGCCTATGGATAAATTCATTACAAACAGTTTATATCATTCCTGATAAGTTCAATCTTCGGCTCAATCAGGTCATACCATTTTGTTCCTGTTTTATGTTATAATTATAGAACATTCTAGGGTCAATCTAAAATTGTGACAATATGAAAACGTTATCGAGGCGTAGGTACTGATATTTTAAATACAAACACTATATTGATGAAAAAACCGCCACTGCTGAATTGAATATTTCTTAGTAGTTGGTATGTTTCGTACCGTATGGACTTTATCGATGACCATCATGTAGCCGTATGGCATTCGGGGATGTGAAATGCGTCCTATTTGAAGAATTCGCAATTTTAATTGGTAATTTCCTAAGTACGCAATTACATTTGATGTCGAAATTTTATTACATTTGCAGTCGGGTTTCACGTACCTGAGTTTAATTTTCAGGTTCATTACCTAAGGTCAAGCCGACCAAGTGGACTCTCTGTGTCTCTTTGGTATCTCATTCTTAAATCACGAGTCGCTACTGATAAGTACTGCCATATTAATGGTACGCAAAATAAGATTCGTAAACGGCAAATTATTAACAATTTTTAATCGTTAATGGTCAAATCACGATTCACTTATTTTCATGATGGCTCAATCTGTTACGGGCCTCTGAAGCTTTATGATAATTAAAGACTGCATTAATGCTAATTTATTAAAGGAATTAAGTAATTATAAGGAACATTATGCGTATACCTCAAGATTATACGCACTTTTAATTTTTTTATTACTGTCTACACTCTACGTTGCGATACTTTAAACATTCGCTTAGATATTCTGAGAATGCCATAACCTATTCTTTGCTTAATGTTTTCTTATTATATTTTTTAGATACGAAGCTTATTAGTATCAATTAAAATAAGAATATATACCTGCACTTAAAAATGAAAAGTGGGTATGTAATAAAATAAATTGCGACTACATGATTATGATCAGCAAAGATTATGTTTATGAATAGGTGCTTAACAGAGGTATTTCACAATATCATGAGCCTTAACTTTTTAACTAAATGCTATAGCATAAGATTCCTCTAAAATACTTTAGCCATTTAGAACAGACATACTTTAAGTAGTTATAAAACTTTGCAATTGAAAATTTAAGAACCATTGAATGTTGTTTATAATAATTACTTAATTTAATTCCTTTCGGCAGCGAATAATCGTATTTGGCCGCGGTCTTGATTTTAATTTGCGGTTTGAAAAGAGGTGAATAGTCCCATTCAGAAGAAAAACTCTCTCATATATTATTGAGTTAGACGAATCGTAGAATAGAAACGTACATTTTAACAAAGGTTCTTTATGCACTCACAAACTCGTGTGAGCTCAACCGAAAACGTTATGACCTTATACAACACAGCGCAGTTGATATGTAAAAAATATACGCGTATAAATAGAAGAGACATGCAAAGTCATTCCACAGTAAAGTGGGATGACCTTTTTTGATTTTAATGGATATGATTTACTATACATCGTACACATGTATACATTGTAGGTGTGCTGTGTTTAGATTCAAGACGAAGCTGCCAGTGTGTAACACTATCATGGGAAACACGTCTTCCGCGAATTAATCGTATATAGGTAATTTTAATCACACGTTTGCATTTTCCGATTTAATATGATTTGGCGGTTATTAAATATCTGGGTCAAAGTTGATTCGTCGCAGAGGCAGCTGCTTTCTCACATGGTATAATACGTCTACTTCGTCGTAACTTAGATTAGAAGATTCTTTAGTTTTTCTAAAAAAGATTACAAAAGCTGGGCATAACCGTTATCTTTTCAGTTTCTTTTTGTGTGAATATTCGCTATTTTGTGGCCAGACTGCTAGATTTTACAGTTTTTATAGAATTATTGTCGTGTGTATATCGAGATAGGTCAGGACTTGATATATTTTATTAAATTAGTTTTTATGTTATATTTATTGGGATTCCTAAAACTGTTTGTGTTTGCTTCACACTTTCTTTGCTCTTAGAATTATCCTTTTGCTGTTATGTGTTTCGGGCCACGCATACCTTTGACTGACCTAAATACCTTTGCAAATGAAATAAGGACAATATTTGCCTCGAGTTGAACTAAATGAGCAATAGATCAAGCAAACAAGTCGAATATATGCCTGTAGCAGTGTATAAAAGTGAGTTATTTTCGGAATGTTAACGATGTCGTAATCGCATCTTGTTGAAAAAAAAGAGGATTAGGTAGGTATCGTTTACTGAAGATACCGTTAGAACAATTCACGATTTTCAGCAAAATATCGTTGAGCGTACTCATCCTTGGCCAAGTGACCTAGCGTGTCTGCTTCGTCGTTGATCTTTAGCCGAGTCTTAAATAGACGTGGTTGCTGTTTACGGGACCTCGCAATGACCCCTGTCATGTCGGTCAGCTCGAGAGTTGCATAGCATAATCGTAAGGATTGGCTCGGCGGCGCAACTTGTACCGTTGCATGGAGAATTATGTCATCTGTACCACTGCATATTTGGTTGAGAGAGATACTCTCGAACTGCGAACGTTTTGCACGATTTCTCCGCGTCCGTCCTCTCCCATTAGCGCTTTATCGAACAACGTCTTGGATGCATGTTTAACGTAATTTAGACGATACGCACGTGAAATTGATGGGCGACTGATTTTGTGGGAAGCATGCTTGCGAATCATCGATTTCCGACAAATACCGTAAGGATTACAAATGCTTACAAATTTGAACGTACATGTAACGAATAATTTACTTTAAATTGCAGAATATATCAAATGCTAGTTAAAAAGTCAAGACCTTGTTATTCATAAAAATATATAAACTGTCATCAGTCGCCTTAATTAACGGACAGATCATTTTACTAATTGTATCGTTATGTAACTAAAAGTGAAGACATTTTATTCTTTACATTAAAAGTAGTAAAACTTTTTAAAAAGACGGAGATAATTAAGAGAGCTAATTACATATTATTATCGCGTGTTTGATTTTTGTCGTTTAAAAGCGATCCAAGCGTTCGAGTATCTTGCAATTGCTCAGTTGTAAATGAAAGATCGAAGCGGCCAAGTTTCATTAATATCGCGTAATGGAATCCATTTGAAAGGGAGTTTCACGTTTACGAGAGCTCATAAAACAGAATATAATGCATAATCATCTAAAACGGACCGCGATGCGGTAAGGCAATGAGGGCGCGAGGGATGGTCTCAGGCGCCATCGTACATCATTAAAACCTACTGAGTACCGCGAACTTTCTGATAAGGACACAGACTAACTAACTACGCTGCACAGCACCACATCGTCACCATGGCATTTACTTTCAGTCATTAAACGTAATCATTCGACCAAGTTTTAAGATTGATGACTGGCGCCTTAATGGATACGACGACGGCGCGATGCTATTCGACGATCTGCCTCAAGCGTCAGCTGGTTGATTCGCGTTTCCACAAACCGCCAAAGATTTACACCAAACGAGAGTTAAACTAACTGCTCTTGTTTAATCTTTTTACCCCTGACTGAGTGCTGTAAAACATGAATAATAATCAGCTATTTATTCCACAACAGGGGAAAATTTCCCAAACATTTCACACTTGTAAAAAACCGAACAACGTCTGAAAATTGAACTTTAATTAAAAGATAAATCGTCGCAAGATGGCAATTCAAGAATCCATCATTACCAAGTGTTAACTACGCGTTATTATTCTCGTTTAGGTGTTTAATTAGCAAGCAGGACGCGCCTACAAAAATAAAAAAAGGAACGGGGTTTCCAAAGAAAATTTTCAAGTTATTTATTTGCTGAAAAGTTCGCCAGCCGGAGGGATGATAGCGCTTTAATTTGTAAAAGAATGAGGAAAGTGAAGTCTAATGGTTATTTGCCCGCGTCGGCTTTGTTTAGCGCGCGTAAAAGAGAAAAGGGGCGCTTCTTCATTTAAATTTAGCTTTGTACTGAATACCACGTGATAAATGGACTATCGGGCCAGTTCATTAATTAAAAAGTTTCGTCGTGGGCTGATCTGATGGACCGTTTAATCAAAGCCTCCCGTTTTCGTTGCTGCCGCCACCGAGACCTTCCCCGCTCCGTCCTTTCCTAAACCCCCCGGTTTTAGTCCCTGTCCTGTCTTTCCTTTCCAGCGACGCGACGTCAGCAGCGTAGGTTGCGCATCGTTCCTTATTAGTCAACCCTAATGATTGTATTCAATAATGAAGTTTTTCACTTGTTTACTGACATTAATTACACTCGAATTCTTTCAACACTTTCCAAAAATTAATTACTAACGGTGACAGATTGGATCTTCTGAAAATCGGTTCTTATTTGTCCCTTAAAAAGTACTATTTATTTGAAGTGTCACTTTCCGTTTTTAATAATTTTCAATTCAATTTGACAACCTCGGAACTTACCAAATTTGAACGGTTAATATTCGATTTAAACCATGGCGATTTTTCATATCGTTTAATCAATTTTTAAATAGAATTATATGTGTTATATCTTAGTATATATGTAGGTATCGGTTTAAAAAAAGAAGTTCAATCGGAAGAAACGTTTCAGAACTTCTTATGATATTCGTGACTTGCTATGTCAGTTACCATTAGAAATGAATTCCGTGTTAAGTGTCATAAATCAGATCGCAAAGCTAAAGAACCGGTCGTGAGAGATACATCAGACCGTATCAATCACTTTTTTGATCATTGACAGATGTGGAACGGCCTTTTCTGCCATTGTTCTAGACATTTTTAAAAATTAAAGCTATATTTTCATAAAAACATGCCGGTATAAGTTTCTACAAGGCAAAACTAGGCGAGGCGCTTGTTTTTTCCAACCCCAAGGAATGTTTAGCTACATTTCTAATTATATATCGTTTACAATTACCGCAAACAAGAACGATGTCGGTCAATATAAACCTCCTCAAAAGTTATGCAGGAATTGTACCATGATATACAAAAGGATTCTACGTAAATACTTAAATTATTCTTTCTAAAAATACAGAGCTGCTGCTGTAAATTATTTTCTAGAAAATTTTACGTGATAATTTTCAATGATACGAGATTGATCCTTAGGAATATTAATTAAGCAATTACGTTACGTTAGTAGAATAATTAATGAAATGTTTTTTTTAAATTGTCAACATCTCAAATTTTTATTCCAAACCAACCTTTACGCACTTTATTATAAATTACTATCAACGTTAATATTAATGGCAGTATCTTTATAACACGGACATGTTTTAGCGCTAATGGTTAATTAAATCCTTATTGTTATTCAGGAATACAAAGCAATTATTTACTTATTTATGTAACATAATGAACTTATAAATAGCATCCGCGTGTATAAATAACCAGCAAATTATTTATTTTCCGTCTTAATTTAGCTTAAATTGGCTGTATATAATAAAATCCTGTTTAGACATTTGAAAAAGTGCAACTGCCGCCACTAGCACGTATGGACGCACATACTTATTTACACGTACATGTATAAATGCGAAGGCGCAAGCAATTTTAGAAGATTTAATTAATCCACCGTAATTAACGATGTTTCAGAAAGATATCACGAAGGCTTAAAGCCAGCAGAGCAGTTTTAATGTGAAGATCGTTTGACGCGAACTGGTATTCAAATGCAGTAGAATAGAAGTAGGTAGTGCCATCGCTTAAAGATTAATGTCTAACTAACGTAAAGCGAGGAAAATGTATGGTAATTCCGTGTTTCTGCGACAGCTCCTGCAGAGGATGTTGAACAAAAAATTACTCAGAAGCGTGAGAATTATTTAGAACTACGTAATATAACTTGTTAGGTAAAAAAGTAAGTAAGTTAAAAGGTTGTCGAATTAAGGAGACTAGCTGAATCCATTCAAATCAAATTGTTGAGAAGGATACCATTGTCCATATTCCATAAAACTTATATTTTTGTCATGCTAGTTCTTTACTAATTTAATCCCGTAGTACATTGCAGAGGATCCTTTCCCACCATAACCTAACTTAAATTCTTCAGTTATCCTTGGTGCCTAACGCTTATCCTTAGTGCAAAGCATTTTCTTCTGATATGCATCATTAAGAAGATCCTTTTTCACCATAACCCAACTAAATACCCGATTTATAGCACTTTATCCTTCAAGGTCCTGTACGTCACAAAATCAAAGATTTTGATTTAAAAAAAATCCTTCTTTTAATATCAAAATTTTATATCATCACATATTTACAGTGGCACATACTTCCATTAAAATAATTGTATAGTTGTACGTAAACAAATGTTTAGTGGAAAACGTGGCCGATTTTATTTGCATAATCCAATCAAAAATGATTTTCGCATGACCAACTTGTGAAGTAGGAAATGAAATTAAAGAAAAAATTCAATGTTCCACTACTAGAGATAAACCATTGAATATTTTATTTTATTTTTTTGTGCATGTATGCCAGATGTAACTACTTTTCCAAATTAGGTAAAACATAGTGTGAGCAGGTAGTCTTGTGTTTCTATACGACTACTACTACCTTATTAAGAACTAATTTAGATTCAATCTTTAATCACTTTATTAATGATTTATTTCTACTTACAAGTCAGCGTTATCAAAGCGCAATTTACGAACATTATCGTCTTTATAATGTAAATCGTAAATGATTCTTACTTACTGATGATTAATAACGGTGGAAAATGTCTCTTCTATTAAGTAGTTTTTCAAGACCGATGTTTTTAAAATATACGAAAAGGTTTGCTTTGCTCGTGTCTGACTTTATTACGTACAATGTTTATTTTCGATAGCTAACTGTAATTGTGGGTTAAGTCGTCTATCTAATTTGATTAAATTTAGTTGGCGAATATCAAAAGCCAGCAAGACGGCGAACTAGGTCAGGTCAGTGTGATGGTTTTAACGCTCGGTTTCGTCTCGAAATTGTTATGAAAAATGAATTGCATTTTATCTATTATCCTAACCGAAATCATGACTTGAATTCACTTTAAGATCACCAGCGAAACTACGACGGCTGTTTAGTTTCCATTGAAAAATTAAACTGGAGCAAAGTTAAGAAATCTAATAAAGATTTACATTTCAAACGAGCTGACGTTAATGCTGGCTTTTGCCCTTTAAATTCCATTGCCTACTTTTAATTAACGATTTTGATATTAACTCTCCTTCTTTAGAGCGGATTATAAACGGAACAGTAAAAAGTCTACCTTATGATAAATCCTTGCCTCTAATAACTAAAGGGGTAGCGGCTTGAAACAGAATTACTACCTGCTCTGATTTCCATTTTATTTTATTTAATAGCATATTGTTATAAAAGTACATGTACAAATTTGATATTTTGGTATGGCCTTTGATACTCTCATGCCCAATATAAATTCTCATGCGCAAAACCAGCATTAGTAACGAAATATCACTCCAAAGCGAAGTCCCAAATATAACAGGACTCTTGTTACAGTACAGCTGACGCTTTTTAGAACATAAGATCGTCATGGTAATAATGTTTTAACTAAACTGTCAAACCTTGAGACATGAAACTTAAATTTTGTTCAAAAAAGTTGTCTTGATTTTAAAAAGTAACAAATAAACGAATGACCTGACAGCAGTTCCTTCGAAAAGAGGAGCAACAAACAGCTGATTACCGTGTGTCCGGCACTTCCACATACGAGAATAACAAATTTCATCTCGTCTTTTGACCGATGAATCGACAAAAATTTCGCGTGATAAATCACCTTGTGCCACGGCGCGCCAAGCCGCTACACGTTATAAGTACCTACATAATCTAACGGTTAGCAACGGTATTGCTTATATAAAACGATTTTAAACGATTGCGATCCACAATAAAATAAAACTGAACACATCACACAACAGGCCAGAGGCAATCCGTTACAACGTGGTTTTTGTAACAATTTTAGTTATCAAACGCTAACACACGCCTAATATGGTAACGCGGCTGCAATAATGAGAAAAGATGGCTGTATATGTAGCCATTATTAGGGTTTCGTGATTAGTGCCGCATTAACCACAGAAGACCGACAAGTTTTTTTATGAAAATTGAAATAATTTGGTTGACAGTAATAAGTGAAGCAAATAAGTTAAATTGCCTTGTTAAATATAATATACATTGTACATTGTACATGTCATTTGTTCCATGTTGTTTACTTTTCATACTTAACAAAATAAGAGGACGTTTCATTGTAATAACAAAAAATAATATGTTCATTTCGTAATTGAAATTAACGGGTGTCTCGCTCCACTTTAGTTTATTATGTGGGCCATATATTCGGTAGCATTTTCTCCTTTACAATATAACATAACAGTTCTTTTGAATTTGTTGTGCTATAGGCTACCTATAGGTTAAATTTTTCATGCCTTCCAAAAATAGAGTGGCGATGTCAGACGCTTTGGGGGTCAATTTTTTTAAATAGATAACAATCTTACCCATATATTAAATCCCTATTATATTTTCTGTTATATTGCTTTACTTTTCCTATTGTTTTTATTATATTACATATTGTGAGATGCCTGGAATTAGAAGCGTTCAAATAGAGACATCTTCTTGTTCGAAAACTAAACATCGATATTGCTATACACTTACAATAATTTCGCAAATTTGTCTCTTCTAATAATCAATAAGTAATATCTTTTATTATTATATTAAGGCCTTCCTCCATGCATATTCCATCGTGAATATCGGCTTCTTAATTTTCTTCCAGTACAAATTCTATATACTTACTTGTATAGGTAGATGCTTTAGTTAGCCGAAGTAATTTAAACGCGTTATGTAGTGTCATTAATAAAGATGTATTTAAACTGGACTTGAGAAATACCAGTTTTAACGTCTAATTATGGTAATTTCCATGCGAATAATCAGTCTGCTTAGTGTTCATCTCCAGCAGCCTACTCTTTCACGTCAATGCATTTTCTTTTTCATAGGGAGCTCTCTTCCACTTAATTCAAATTCATTTCGCCAGGATTTCTAATGAGAATTAAAAGAAGCGCTTCCTGTTCTCCTTGCCATCAGGTAGGTAATTCGCAGAAATGACTTTAGCCTCTCCCCCTTCACGGTAATGATAACCAGATGTACTTTATTAGTTTATAATTAACTATACTATTAACAATACATATATTACATATATGAATATCTACTTATCATTTATGTCTATTTGAGATTTGGACAGTTATATGTAATATTCGCCACAGATGTTCTGATAGGTAATCACTTGTAAAGAATCGTGTTTTTACGGTGAGATGATGATATTATCGTGTAATTTCTCGCCAGTACCTACCACAACCGCGCGCCTTCGGTTACATTGTAAGTTAACTCTAAATTATATACTTACAATCCTCACAACTGCTATTTGTTATTTATTCAATGTTAGCGAAATTAGATCGCTTGTAATATGGTCACATACCAGCATGTTTCTGTTTCCTTCCCCCAACCGAATGCGTAAGAATTCATAAACATAACCGTCAATTAGTACGTATTAGAGAGGACGTGCTGAAGAAGTCCGGATTTTGACTGCTGTGGCTTCGAAGAGCCCCTAATAATAAACCGAATCGTACAAAAAACAAGCGATTGGATAGTAATAAGCGCAACAAAAAGCAGATAGCTTTCGTCTTGCCCTAACAACGATGTAATGTGCAATTTATACAGTTGTACCTTTCCCTGTAATAAACCTCGAACGCATTTAATGAATCTTATATACCTACGTCTGAATGTTTATCGCAATTCTTTGCTACAATGAGAACAAGTGTAGATATACAATAATGGAAGATCGCATACGGTCGATTTTATGTATGTCTGTAACTACGAATGCCGCAATTGTTTGCTAAGCCTCTTGTGCAGCAAATAAGTCAACAAAAGTACAGGACACGAATAGTTACGGTGCGTGACTTGTTCGGATAACTTTGTATGCGCAGACGAATTAATTAGCGCCCAACAACAGTGGCGTACAAATGGAAACTTTCCCTTACTTGTACTATAATTACATTTACAACAAGAAATAAAAAGTATGAAAGTAAAATATTTTGATGATCGTAATACCAATCTTCGCACATTCTGTGAACTAGAAGGATCTAACGATATCCAAATCTTCCTCTGACCGTTTTCACTAACAGGAGTGGAAGCAGCAACGGTTCTGCTTCCGCTAAGTCTCCTCTTTACCCTTCATATCTCAGAAGGAGGTTTACCAACTGCCTGTGCTTATCTTTATTGATCTCATTGGAATAATTTGTTCCCCTATTTTATCTGAATCCCTTCTTGTTTTTAATCATTCTCTGTCTACGTCTTGTACTTTTATAGTTTCCAAAACACAGACGCGATTTCTTTTTGTTAAAAGTTTCCGTCTCATTGACTGCCTACTTATTCATAAACAATATTTTGCAATAATAATCATAAATAACGACCTATCCTAAATGGTAGGAATAATTATTTGAAATTAGTTATCTCTTTCTCTAACTCTTTCACTTTGTTCAATCATCTAGTTGACTGATACCTAAATGTAGCCGTATAATAGTTAACAAGTGGCGGTGCTTAACGTTCTCCATAAATTCCTTTTAGTAACTAAAGAAAATCCGCAGACGATTATGGTCATAGTTTAATTGCTTCCTCACTCGATAAGGTTTGCAAATATAGCAGGAACTCTTTTTTCAAACATGGTGTTTAACTAATTCAGTAATTACTTCATTAATTTCCCATAATTAAGGACTTACAAGCGGCGTTGTTGGTGCGATCTTTACGTTTAGTTAATTGGTATCTTGTTTTTAGTGAAACGAAACGAACGGTTTCTGGTTGTTTGACACACACACACACACACATGTGAATAAAATTAGCTGAAGTAAACTTCTGTTCGAATTTAATTTCTCGTTAAATGTCGAGAAGGTCTGTGCATATGTTAAAAATGCTATTATTAAATTTAATACAAATTATTCTCCAAATGAACAGTAACGTCATTAATATTTGAAGATAGTATGTAATAACAGATTGTAAACGTAAAACATTGATACTTATTCTCGCCGTTGCAATCAAAAGCAGTAGAAGCTACTGATTATAAATAGGTCAAGGCGGTTATAAAATACAGTTGTACCTGTACACGGTAATTTCCATTTTCCTTGATTATCTGCCAACTCGTCTTTCAAGCAACAATAAAAACTGTAATTTTGTGATCAAGCCACGATATAATTTGCTTTATAAATAACAACTCAACATTTAATTATTTATTATAGGTTTCTTAATTGGTCGTTAAAATAAAGTAAATAATATATGTTTAAAAAAATAGAAATGCAAAGTATTTAAATTCATTTCCGCCGGAAAAGATGCCTAAACCTTGCCCTCCACTTGGAGATGTCATTGATCGAACCAGAAACGAACCCAACATTATTCTAAAGTGTAAGCCAACGCACTATTCAATTAATTACAAAATTCTAAGACATATTCAACGATTTATTCGTACGAGCCACTTGCAAAGTTGTTTCGCGTTTCCTGCTAAAGAAATCCAAACCAAATATTTTCTAGTGATTGTCAGTAGAAAATATATCAAGGAAAGGTCAAGTAAACTATCAGATTTAATTAAAAATTGGTGTTATGGATCGACCACTAAATATTACAAATTTTATTGGGGGAAAGCTTGAGTGGAGGAGTCTACTCAGCAATATCAATTTTCCCTTTTCCCGATTCTCCGCCAGCTTCAAATGAGGGAGAGCACGACTTAGGGAGTCCGTGACTAGTCAGCGTCAGATCTCTTCCCTTTTACCATACTTATTAGCTAGTTCCATGCTTCGAATGAGGAAAAACACGATTAGTGAGAATCAACGTCAATTCTCTAACCTCCCACTTCTTTATTAACTTTATGCGTCAAGTGAAGGCGAGCTTCAGCTTTCCCTCTTCCTGCCTTTTTATTAGCTTCATACGTTGAGTGAGTGAAAATACAAATAGTCAGCTGTCTTCCCTTCCACTCCATTATTAGGTTCATACATCGAGAGAGGAAATGCACAAGAAGTGTACTTAATCTAATAAGTTTTTCATGGTTTTTGTGATCTTCCTGATGATACGAAGTGAATGTTGTTTTTTTACGCTTTGTAAATTCAGTTAGATGTAGTTATTTAGACGATGTGTATGGATATAGTATCTTTATGAAATAAATAAGTAGTGGTGTCAGTTTTATATACTCGATTATAAATAGTTTCCGATTTCTAGTCTTTTTCTACCTTTTTGATCCGTTTCACATACCAACAGGAATGTTAATCAACCCGGTACACGTTACTGAATGTGCAAACAAAAATACTGGAAATACAAAACGAACAAGCAACCCACTACCTACTACAAGAGCAAAGAGCTCACGTACCGTACAATACACGCATACACGGCATACGTGACGTGTACCACCTGTATTGCTTACACGTGTATACTTAATATGTATCCGTATGCGGTTACGTGGAGGCCAAATAAAAGACATAATTATACCGCGTGCTGACATAACAAGACACAAGAGGAGACAAGGACACTGGCATCCCTCTTATTCAATTTATATCTGTCGTGAAATTAAAGGCGATGTAATTACTTTCAATTGAAAACCGTTCGACCGCACCGCACCGGACCGGACCGGACCGACCCAGCGCGACTTCGCGGCTTGGCCATTGCCTCTCTTAACGCTAGTCCATCTTCTACCGCATAATATAAATACACTCGATGGCTTGCTGCTTTCCTCTATATCATCTGTGTATCGGCAAATTAACATTTCAATAGAGCGACATGCGGTCATAGAAGGCAAACAATACAACACACTTAAAATTGCTAAGCAGGAGCCCGGTGAATGCACGATTGCTGTGTCTTTGTAATATAATATTAATATCGCATACCTATCGTCTACCTCCTATCTATATGAATTCCTCGATAGATACTCTTCACTGCAGTGGAGGGTCCACTCGTCTCTTACTTTTTACGTTTATTATATTTACCTAACACTAAATTTAACGTCTAATAAACTAATAGTTAGATACTTATATCCTTTTTTTATGATTATAAATAGTTGGAGGACCTGATAGGATAAGTAGTACTTTAGAAAACATTAGTAATAAAATATTCAATCGTATATTAATATTGCTAGTGGCATACATAGAGATAATCGTACATATTATTGCATATGTCGCAACTTTTATATTCAGGCTACACCGACAAAAAATCAACATGTAACGCTTTTTATAATTCTGCACTTACTCTGTTGGGCATTTATTATTCATAAGCGGTTATGAGTTTTGAGAAACCGAAGTCGTTCTTCGAACTCTGCAATCTTTTGTTTCCGATGATGTCTACTTTGGGTCACGTCCAAATTTCGCGGAATTATGTCAAATTTTTTTTCGAAGATCTATAAATTATTAGCAAGAATATGTACTGTGACGTTTTCACATAAGCAGTACGCCCTTCCTCTGAAACGCTTCTGTTATGTGCCTTGGACACCTCATTCTGTTTTATACAACATTTAATTGATCAATTAACGATTTATAACAAGCTACGCCTTTCTTAATTGACTTTACTAGATATATTTCCTTTTTTTTAACATTCGCTTTCTATAGTAGGTATTGAACATTAAATTGATTTCGTTAATCGAAATGTTTCAAATGTCTTGCAGGAATTTCAATTTAATTTTTTAGTCATAAATCATTCATAAAGTATTGGCGACGGTATTTTTTCACTACAATAAATTTTCAATCAATGTACCTAATTGATTATTCCAACGCGAGCTTGATGCTTGTTAGTCAAATCGAACGTCTGCTTGTTCATAATTTTCACAAGTAAAGTGGTAAACACAAAAATTGTGATTTATAACTTGGGTATTATGCGTACGTAACGTCTTGCGGTTTATAATAAGGACGACACGGACATTGAGATGACTAAAGCTTTTTTGTATCTGTTTACCAGTGAAAACATTGCGTCGGTTGTGGTCATCTAGCGTAACTGCTAATAAATGCTAATTGTAAAAACAACACACCTGGGGTCAATACACTATTTATTTTTAGAAATGATTTATAAATGCCTGCTTTAACGCTTCCTAAAATAACGGAATGATACTATATATTAGAAGAGTTAACTAATAGGAAGAGATGATGCTTTCGTAATAGGTAACAGAAGTATTAAAAATATTTATAAGCATACGGAACTATAAAAACTGTTCGACACAAATTTCTGGCATTTTTAACAAAGTGGATATTATAAAACAGAATTTTATTGTCCCATTTATATAAAAATAAGTGGATACACTACCGTCAAAAAGTTTAAACGCATGCAGGTGCCAATTATTTCAACGACATATTGAATATGATAGAATGGAACATTGATTGCAACTTAGAGGCGAAAAATAATTAAAATTGGTAGAGAATTCGTGGAATGAGTAGTTAATTTGTTTTCGCTAGTGTTACCATCTGTTGCCTTTACAGTAATTTAACGATCACCTCTAAACAACATCATCATTACATTACAAAGTCAGTCAAAGTTTTTTGCTTTCTTTATCTGCTCAGTTTGTTCTATTTTTCTAATATCTGCTGATGGTTAATCTTGTCTATCCACAGTATTTCCAACACTTGTAGAATAATATAAGGCGCTGACGTATCGATCGCCCCAAAGGCAGTATGTTATACCCACTTATTAAATAGTTATCAAGTTTTCATGTTTTGTTAAAGTAGAAAATATAATATCCTATATACGTAAGTGAGAAGTAAAGCAAGATGTGTTCAAACTTCCTAACATTACTGTATATACTTGTGGCGTCCTCGGATAATTTCATTATTCCTTTTCTGTACCTTACGTACAAGAACATTCATAAGCCAATATTTATAGTTCATATTTTGAAAAAGTTCCTATAATCGTTAACGATAACATGAGAATTCCATTTATTCATCAGTTTGCCTTCCTCTCGATATTACGTTTCTGTGTGATGGCACGTTCGCTGCTCCGATGTTTGAACGTTTACATAAATCTTGTAAATGGAGTTTTTGCTTTGTAAACTTCAGATATTTCGATTTTACTCCCATACTCCGTACATGGGAAGACAAAGTACTGTTACAGCGTCAAAAAACCCTGACCGAGATAAGATCGCTAAAGTTACCATTCTAAACCGCAGGAAAAACTTTATAATCCCGGTTTGGTTCAAGGCAAAATGGATGCCGTCAAGGAAGAAGGATACAAATAAAGGTTACATGCTACTAATTCATAGTTTATTGACAAGATAGCTTCTACTCTCAATATTTTAAACTAAAACGTCGTTGGAAATTTCTTATTATTAATAGTTAATAACCACGAAATTTATAAGTTGATTTATATTTTAGTTGATAATGTGAGTTAGCTAAAGAAGCAAAGAAAAGCGCCTTTCGTTTTAGAAAAAGAATTTCAGGGCCCTTGCTTGATGTATAAATTATCACTTTTTTGTTATTGAAATTTCCCCATTCTTTTTGTTAGGAAACGACAAAAAAGATGTTAATCGACTTAACTTTTTTGAAGCATGTTTTCCAATTTGATAGCAATTAGCCACTTTAGTTATCATGTCGTGCAATTATTCTCGTTGTAAGTGAGCTTAATTTGTCTCACGGTCGAGGCTCATACAAAAGAACTGAAAAAATGACTTTTATTTCGTGCTCGAACGGAGGACGTGGAAGAATGTGATCCCCATACACACACACACAAACAGGAATACTTACATACACAAACATAGATACACACACACTCACGCAGTATTGTTTCGCTAAGGGGTTATAGTGAAAAAGTGCGATTTATGTAGACAATGCTAGGATAAAATTAGTTTCCAGTTTTTGCCGTTTGCGGCTCACATCGTTGTTGCAGTGGCGCGAAGTCTCCTTTTCGAGAAACTGACAAATTGATCGTGCTTAAAAACAAATGTTGAACTCAAAAAAGAGGCATAGATAGGAACAGATAGTAGAAGGTACTGTACGGTGTTAACTACAGGAGGTAAATGATTCTTTTGTCACATTAGATAACGACTCGTGGATCAAATATGTGGGGAATCAAATTTAAAAGGCCGTACCGAGTTATACCTAAGTAAAATCAGACAAGCTAAATGCTTAGAATATTAGAAATATTGTCGAAAATTATCTCACCCACTTTATAAGCCAGTATCTAAATTACTACTTTAATAACCGGTTTAAAGTTCAGAGAGTGTTTGTAGGATTATCTAACAATAACAGGATTTATTTTCTTTAATATCTTCCCAATATTCCGCAAATGGCTCGTTTTTTTCTATAAAAAGCCTAGTTACAGCACATTTTAAGATTATTTTAATACTTAAGATTATGAATTACATTGTGGTTTTAATACACAATTTTTAAATGGTATTTCCATATTCTTAAGCAACATCATAATTTGATGTTATACATGGCAAGACTACAAGACAAAGTGGTATGTCCATAGCTAGTAATTAAAAATATTTGTTTGTTTTGATTTTATCTTAAATTCCAAAACATTCTCGCCAGCTAAATGCCATGAATTCCATTAATTAACGGACTAATCCTTTTCTATGTATTTATACCCTGCAGCGTTCGAACGCGTGTCCTGTTGTTGTATCATTCAAGAACAAAAAAGTATAAAACTGTGACAAGTAGTTGGAATTAATGTTTAGTTGATAATAATAATTAGTCGAGAAAACTGTAGATGTAACCGTGGTTCTGTAATGATTAGGTGCATATATCCTACGCCTTCAATACGTAAGTAGCACTGATCTTGAGTTGCAAAATAGATTATTACAATTAGAAAGTTTTCTCGTGTATAATAAATGTTTCAATCGCATGATATCGCGTTTTCAACGGGTGCCAATTAAACCCATTTTATTTATACCCACTGCAGTGCGTCCACACACAATAATTTTTGCGTAATATTTTGCCGGCAATTGGCGATAACGCTTCATGATACAAAGGAAAGGAAACTGGTGCAGTCCACCTTGCTTTTTTCTGATTAACAACACGTTAACGTTTCTCACTTACGATTACTTGCAGACGAGCACAGAATCGGCATAGTTATAATAGTTGAGGCTTCCCAAGAGCAAAATTTTGTTCATCGATAAGGTAAAGGTAAAGGTATTTCAGAATTTTTTGAACCTTGACTGTGGAGTAAGTTTGCAGAAACGTAACTCCAGCCGTCATTAGTCCTCTACATCCCTATTTAATTTATTATAATTAAACAAACTATTAATCGATTTTTTATAAATTTTTGTACCTACTTCCACATATATCAGTAAGCAGTTGATTAAATAAAGGAAAGAATCGTTTGAAGGTCCGGCCCTGTATCGGGCCAAGCTACCCAAGAATTTCTCGGTTTGTGTAATAATAACGAGCGCGGGATCGCGTGAAATACCACGGCATCGCTGTTCATTTGAAATAAATAATTCAAATTACGCAGTCCAGCAAGCGTTGAAATTGCTCAAGGAGATCACTTTCGCATATGTAGAGTACGAGAAACAAATGCGATGCGGTCGTGTTAAGATGGATGCCGATGGACTTACCATAGCTTTACGTTATATCATGTGTGTATGTGTTCAGGTTTACGTACACTTATTTGTATAAATATCTGCAACGTACGTGCAACAACGTACTTTCATGCCATGGAGAATAGAATGGAGTCGAACGATCTCAGAACGTATTTATTTATCTATTTGATATAGAGCAATGAATACCTAGCAAGATCGGCTACCACGCGCCAAACAAAATTGTTAATATCGAGCAGAAAACGACCCAGGAATTCCGAACAAAATAGTATAATGTGATTGAAGCTTCACGAACCTGTATCCCTTCAGTAAACACTTGAATCCCAAAGCAGGGTTGTGGTAGAAATAGATAACAAGAACAGAGTGTCCTTCCGACGACGATTCTGAACAATCCAAAATCGTTCCGGAAGTGTCGGGGCTAGTCTGAAGAATTCTACCATAAATCGCCTTCATAACTGATAATTTGGGTGGAATAGTAACCAAGAATTTCATATACTATTTGAGTGCTCATGAAGACTTATACATACGTCCGACATTAGAGTCCACATTTGTGTTTTCGAAATCATTCGCCAAAATTCTTCAGAAAAATAGTTGTAATTTTTCTGATCTTTAATAATATGATTTTTTATTCATGTCAAGTTTTCTAGGGTCCTGTTATTCAAAACATATTAATTGATATGGTACGTTTGTAAAACATAATTGTCGAATGAATTATGGGAACATCATTTATCTACTGAAATTAAATTTAAAAGAAAAGAAAGGTATTTATAGTAATGAGCGAACAGCTTGCGGAGTTTCCGTAATAACGAAATCCTGTTCTCGGGAATAAGGTCAAGTGCGAAAGAGTCAGTTTGACCCCGAAATACGATAAGTCTCAATATTATACCGCTACGCAAATGCGATTGTTATATCATTATCAACAACAATTCTGCTACCGGCTTGAATCACGAAACATGTCATTAGGCAGACCACTTGCCGTTGCTGTTGCTTTGATAAATTACGCTCCTTGAAATAATAGACGGCCGTAATGTAGCTCAATTCATTAGTCAGCCGAAACATCAGGTGGTCATCGGGCCCCACGGTCTCTCTCTCATCTGACTCTCATCTCGAACGCATCGATTCATATCGTACCGATTTACGGACAACATGCAGCCATTTAAATACTTGTACATACATACATATTCCGTAGATACTAGAGACAAGTTGAGGCGATTTAAGAAACAAATTCTTAATAAATAAATATATATTTTGTATTTAAATATCGGAATTAATCTTGGTACCCAATAGATATAATAAATGTTACCCAATTTAAAACCAAATGTGCCATCTTTGTCATCACCAAATCTTAAGCATCACAAAATTCCTGAAATGTTTTCTTCCCTCAAATTTTTATGTTGATAAACATATTTTACTTTTTTGCAAACCAATTAATTGCAAGGACTAACATACAAGGTGTTCTAATCTGAAGACGGAAACTTTGGCGGTGTTATAGAACACAAAAAAAACTAAAACCCCAACGCTAAAACCAAATACCAAACGTCCGAAGCGCTTTTTGGTAACAACCTTGTTCAGGGACTGAAGAAAACTCAGTTTTAAAAGTCAGTCCCTGAAGAAAGGTGCTTTAGACGTTTAGTGTGTTTTAGTATTCTACAGTTGACGTCAAACAAGGAAATAAACAGTGACACTATTTCCTGGCACACCCTGTATAGTGCTTATTTAAAAGGAAATATTTCGGCAGATTAAATTGTTTTAGTCCAACCTCACAGGTTTATAGAACCAATTTGCATTTTAAATAACCATTTAACCTTTTGGTTTTTTTCATAGATGAGCTTGTAGTTTAAATTAGTTTCTTTTCAGAAAGTTGTTCGGTTTTTTCAATGCTGTAGCATTTATATTACAATTGGCCTCATTTGTTTATAGCTGTTTTTTTTTTCAAAGTTGTAGGAAGGTAATTAGTTTATTCCTTGAAATTGAAAAAGTTTTGCAATACTTCCTTTTATGACCTGATTGTATTAAAATAGCGTAATTATATTCAGATCTCTCTCACTGCATTTGAAAATTTAAGGTCCTTACAACCTTCCGAAAAATATAGCATCATTTATACTCTGTAAACAATCAACATTCAACACATCTATTAGGCGAAATATTTTTGTTTGTTCCTCTGCGTGCGTGTGCATATTCTTAATATTGTTTAGATCATTTATTGCCGAGGAACCACGAACAATGGCCTGTAATAACCAACGGTAACCATTTTTGTACTTAGATACGTACACACTGTTCATTGTTCGGATAACTTAGTGTGCGGAGCGACGATTCCCATACGAAAAGTTTCGGTCTTCGCGGTTTTCCGCAAGAAATTTTTTCATCTTGCACGGTTCAAGAACCACCCTTCCTGTCTAACGTTCATTATCCTTTATTATAACGGTACGCCTGCAATCAATTAATGAAGTATTTTTAAAATGTTGTTAAGTTAATTATCTTTATCAGCCTTAAATTAATTGTAAAACACTCATATTTGAAATTATGGTATCATGTTATGTTATTTTTTCTTACACAATTGGCTATGCACATTATAAGCCTTACATTACGGATGTAATAAATAATATGTGCGCCTATGTGTATGGGAATGGCACTACTATTAAGCTCATGGTCTAAGTGTTTATTACTACATGCTGCTAAACATAAAATTTAATTAAAACAGAAACGAAGATGAGTTTCTTATATTTTATTCATATATCTCCCAGGTCTTGGCCTCATACTATGCGAGCGTCTTCTCTGAACCCATTACAATAATAATCTCCCAGCGCGGGCAATAAATCAACTCGTTTGGCCATTCGTCAATAAATGCAAAAGCAATTTTAGTATCCAATTTTTTTGAGTTTCGTCAAAAACATTGTTATAATCAATCCTCCTGATTTTGTTTTCATTCTGTAGTCACATAATTGCAATAAAATAGTAATAGTAATATCATGAACGTAATATGATAACAAAGTGCGTGCTGTTGGCTTTGGTATACACAGTGAATGGTTAAAATTTGGCCCCGTTTCCTTTCTACACACTTTGAATATTTTAATCCCGTATTCTTTGGACGTATTCAAAGAGATTTTCGGGTTACATAACAAGCAGAACCTGATCCACATTCAATTATTACGGTACATTGAAAAGTTCCTTGGCGATTTCCTAAGTCGAATCGACGTCGCGCCAACATATGTATTTGCAAGTTAACTACGAGAATGCGTTAATACAGGGTGTTTACTTCGACCAAAAAGCAGATTACAGCGAAAATTGGTTCCCCATGAATAGATTTGATTTTGACCGATTATCGACACACGTTTGTGAGAACAAAAACGAAACGTCGTGGCTCTAAAGTTGACAAAGACACTTTACATTCGCGACATAAACACGCACCTACCTACCTACCGTGTTGTGTAATAATAAGAAGAAGCCCATTCGAATACGCTTCCCACATATTGTATGAGAAGGAGGAAGAAAAATTTCGAGTGTCGAGTGAATTATGTGCGAACTCGGTCGGTCACGATGTTATTAGAACTTCGACGACGTTCGATAGGTATAGGTACCACATCAACGGGTTTGAATCGCGTCGCGAAAGACCCAACGATTGGTATTGTTATTGCGAGAGATTACGACGTGAAAGAACTGGTAAATAGGACAGTTCGAGTCTACAAGTAGTCGGTTATATTGTGATTTCATTTAAATAATTACGTATAGATTTATTCGGTGGGAAAATTAAATGACACAGTAGAACAGCTTTTCGTGGCTACGTAAGTAGTTGAAAAAAATAGGTCACGTAGGCAAAGAAGACATGAAAGATTTATTTTTAACTCCATCCAGTTGTCATTGTTGTATTCATAAACACACAACTTCTAATCAGAGCTGGGAAAAGTCATCATGATAAGAAATCCAAAGACTGAATTACCAATTACTTCGATATGTAAAATGAGAATACTTCATACTTTGAAAGGACTTGAAGTACTTGAAAAATCCCCAAAGTACCTACTGGCAGCATAAATATAACTAAATTTTTCCCTAGTTCTGCTTTTTCATCACCATCCACGTCGTAATCCAAGACGATTCAAAGATTTTAGAAATATCTTTTTATCAGGTATCTATTTATGAAACTTGCATTCGAATTCGATCTAAATAAGGACCTGTCTTAATAATATTAAAAAAAGCATCTGTCGTAAGACTAATCCTAATCCCACCACAAAGAACCCAACATAAAAATGCAGCAGTCAAAAACATTGCACCTTTTCCTAATTTTGAGATGAGCACATAGAGATAGGTGCCTGCCATTGCCTCATGAGGCTTCTTGTACTTTTTTTTCTTTCGGAAAAGGAATTTTTCTTTAATATCAGTCGATGAAAACGACCTATGCGAAAGATCCTCTCGCTGCAGCGATTGAGTGAAACCTATCATGAGCCGTCGCTGTCGCGTCACCACACCACCACCGATGGATACAACGTACGCTGGCGGATGGATGGATGGTTAAAATGGTATATAAGTTTGTAAAGAGTTCGATGTCAGCAGGAGATCGTTGACTTGCAAATCGTGTGACTACGTAGATTCTACCTAGAACTACATACAACTATAACCATGGTACAGTTTTAAAGTAGCTGCTCCTTTGACGACCGCTTCAAATACGTAATTGCAATTAAGTATTTCACGCTCGTCAGCCTTGCCATCGTAGTTAACATGCGCGCTACATAATTACGAAACTATCAGAATCTCCAACTACATCAGACTTCTGATCTGATTACCGAAACAACAAAGCGCTTCTGTGATTCTTTCCATAACAGCTTTTGTTGTGTTCCTTCTGGCT
Source organism: Agrilus mali (assembly GCA_029378335.1). Lineage (NCBI taxonomy): Eukaryota > Metazoa > Arthropoda > Insecta > Coleoptera > Buprestidae > Agrilus > Agrilus mali. Next base: position 6,002,943 of record CM055663.1, on the reverse strand, counting down.
TTTTTGTTTCTTTAACGGTTAAGAGACAGCGACATGACAGAGGATATTAACAATTTGTGAGGGTAATAGTTTCGTCTGTTCTCATAACACAATATGCCCAAACCTATGGTGACAACTATTAGATAAATGTGTAATAAAAAATTGTGTAGTTAGGTCTCAGATGGTGTGACTTTTGGAATTATCTTTTAATCAAAAATCGCCAGTCTATTGCTATGTTGGAAGTGTATAAATGTCTATATTCGGTCATAGGGTTATTAATTACGCTACTGTAGTTATTACAAGAACTTCGTCAATGAAAAATTTGAATGCAGGTAACAAACGCCATAACATTCGATCGTTACTTTGAGACTAACTATTTTTAATTTGCTGATAAATTGTTCCTTACTTATTTATTAAAAATTCCGAACGATTTTCGAATTAAATAATTGTTAGTTACTAGCAGAGTATGCATAACATTTTTTTTTATAAAAACAAAAAAAACCAGTCTGTCAATATTTTATTTTCTCCTAAAAGTATCATATTCGGTTACCTGCCATTGTAATTAAAAAATTTTTTTATCGTAAACAGAATAATAAAGAATAAAATCCGGCTATAAATATACCAGAGTACCTATTTGGCAAAAATATTAAATTTTAAATTAAAACCGTTGCACAGTTATGTTTACTTATTGTCGAGAAAAATTTGTTTATAAATAAAATGTAAAGTACTTCATGGAAACTATTGTTTTATCATAAATTTGCAATTAAAAAAATTTTAATTTTAACAAGTTATTCAAAATTATATTCCCAGTCTAAATTTCGAATACAAATAATTCATTACGTTTTTGGAACTTCACTGTTAGGCAGTTATTTCAAACATTATTAGAAAAACTACGATTCATGTAGAATGTAGAAAAAAAATTGATTTGATATATTGATTTTTCATGTTACGAATTTTGTTTCAAATACAAAAAACAGCCCAATTGGCAATATAGGAAATCAAAAACCAACTCAAACAGGTATATCCGTTAAATCTTAAAATATTGTTCAGCCATCAGAAGTTGCGATATGCGTAATAATTTCCGTTACATCAGATGTTATCCATTGAGCGAGCAGCAGCCACCTCCGGTGGCGCCGTGCTAACAACTTATGTATTTGTTAAGCCATTCGCACTTACCTTCCTTCACTCGTTTTTCTCTGCGTTTATTCTTATCGTCAAAGCTCTGCTCTACCGCGTAAGGATTCGGATTCGGATTCTCCAGTAGAGGTAATCGACGCCGATTGTATGGTGGGCAAAAGTTGCGTACAGAAGAGGGAACACTAGCGCGCGATGGCAACAAAGAGTAATAATAAAATAGTAGGAATAACAATAATAATAATAATAGCTAATATGTGAATGTCACGCTCTTTGCGGCCTTGGCCTTGCTTGCCACGGTGCACCGATCGCGGATGGCACCAAAACAGAAATGCCCAAGAACTACGACTGATCCGCAAGAAGCAGTAGAACTGAAGAACAAGAATGTAGAGTGGGGAACAGGTGGAGGTCCAACTTCGTCTTCGGATGATAGCAGTAGGGCAAAGTCGACCTAGAGGACGATCGCAAATAAAAAATGATAAATCGATTCATCTTTAATATTTTGGCGTCCACTGAACTTAGCCATCTGACGAATCACTTAAATATGGGTACCTATAGTATCATACTACTTACTATTTTATCAAAATTTAGGGTCGATTATCACTAGTTTTCTGTCTTCCAACTCTTCTCCGTGAATTTCTCACTTACCTGAGGCTTCAGTCGGGCAAAACTCCGAAAAGATCTGTGTTCTTTAACTAGCCAACCAATGCTGAATTGTGGTTAGTCCTCAAGAAGCAAAAAACATTTAAATAACTTAGGTCTACCTTCGACCTGAGCCAATAACAGGACAGAAGGATTACCGGAGTACTCTCATAAACCCCTCGCTGTACCATTTGATACTTAAAACTTTTTTCTCTCACTTTAGAAAGATCATTTAAAACCTCAACGTTAAGGTCTTGTATAAACTCCCCAAGGAAATAGCTTAGGCGTTATATGTTCGATAGTCTCAGTACAATCGCAGCGGTGGACGCCCTCGCTACGTTCCCTGAAGGTACCAACCATAACAGTTGACAAAATGTCCGATAAACAACTTCATCTGTGTTCTAACGCAAGGAAAAATGCCAAACCACGGCTATCAAGCCCGAATATCGAAAACTGTTCCCCAACGGAATTATTGTAATCAACTAACTAAATATTTTTAATAGGTTACCATTTCAGTTTTGTGCATATTTTCGTTTCACTTCCACTCACTTGAATACGAATGGTCACATTTTGTCACACACTTATAATCTTTTTAATTGACAAACATGAATTCTAATCATTCTATAGCTTTGTAAATGAATAAAAGTTGTATGATAAAATTTTCATAAAATTGTTTCTGCCATATTGCATTGAAAGATTCTGTTATCTCAAAATATTTCTTTATTTCTCTTGCGGATGCGGTTTTTAAAAACCTTTTTACAAAGTGCATTAAATTATTATTTTTATTAACAATATCGCCCACCAAACTCTTTATCAAACAATACCATTAATAATGAAACCGATAATTCAATTTTTCAAAATTAACGTTATATTTCTGACTTTTATCGTTAGGTGTACATATTGCATTGTCCCAGGACATGTTAATATATTACCATTGATACAGTGATTGATTAGCTGTTATTATTGGCAGGCTACACGAGTTTTTTATTAAGGTTATCCACGAACAGTGACTTGCTTTTTTCAACATTAATTTCTACTAGTAGGTACTAGTATAGCCATCAAGTATGGTAGTTTGTTTCTTCTGTTCAAAGAATTACACTTCAGGTGCAAAATCCAAAAAAAAAGCAGAACAGTAAACATCTTTCTATTAATTAGGTGCTCATTTCTTCTTTCGCTCAGATTAAAGTTTTGAATGTTTTAGAAATACATAGATACACATTGTATTTGTGCACGAACATTTCTAAGAAATTGAAAATTGAATTGTCTATTAACAGTCTAGCAAAACATTTGTTTGTAGTTTAGCATTTTGTGTTTCCTGACGATAAAATGGTAATTCATTTTGAAGCTGTAGTAAATCATCAGCAAATTAAAAGTCAAACGAAAGTGTTTTGCAGGCACGCATAAACCAGTTGGTTTATGTGTATTGTAAGGTTTCGTGCACAAATAAAAAGTCGCGATTTGCTGAAGTGCAAATTCTTTAGATGGTAATTCGAATTGCTCGGTAAATTATTTTTTTCTGTATTGCACGCATCCTCTGAAAGTGTTATTAAATTTTTTCATATTTGATTATTAAAATTATTATCTAGTAACAGATAATTTCAATTTCAAAGACAGTTTAGTGTGGCATAAAATAAAGTAAAACATTTTTTGATTTCTTCATTTTATTAGGTACGACAGGTGTAACAAGATAAGTAGTCGCGCGGTTTTTGCAGCATCACGGAGATTTTTATTTAAAGTTAACACTTCCTTGGAACTGTCCCGACCAATTAAACTTGATGTATACGTGTATATCCTGTTTATAGTCGGTAAAGTAATTGGTTCAACCCGTTCCGAGACACCACTCTTAACAATACAGCAATAAATTTTGTTTATAATGGACGTCATAAAAATAGGAATTGAAGCAGTAAAGTTATTATTGGTGGAAGGAACACTAGTTATTACACGTACTAAACTCGATATTAATCGTGGTTACGGTGTTTTTAACAAAAGAAGATCAAGTTAAAGATTAGGATAACGGCTTTGAAAAAAGTCTATGGAAACGTTTAAATGTAAGGATAGCCTGCAACAAACTTCTTTGTTTTATTGCATTGGTAGATCTAACAATTTTTTAGTCTACGTACCACCAGTACCTATATTCATTATCCGCAATCTTATAATTATTTATTTTTTTAAAATTGCATTATTTTTTATGAAAATTAAAAGAGCGCTTGAATTTATATTGTATGAGTAGGTAAATCTTTATTTAGAATTTATTAATTTATTTTTTGATCGTATTTCTATGTAAAATCCCAGATTAAGTTTATTTAATTTAATTATTGTTCCAGGACCATCAAGCCAGGATCAACAAGCATCAACCCGTTCGCTAATATTCACTTCGCAGTAAGGTAGGATTTTTATATTGTTTTCGGTGTGGGAATTCTTAACAATAAAATTAAATAATGAAAATGAAACACCAGATAATTACGTTAGGTTTATCCTTTTATTTTACTAGTACATCATGGTAATCTAATTTCAAAATTATCCTAAACAAACAAAAAAGTTAAATACAAAATTCGTAGATATATGAAATGTAGTCTGCGTTACTTGGCTGAAATTCATAATAAAATAATAAAAACAGGGATTTAGAATTATATTGAAAGACATGTAAAATATTCTATATAGGGAAAACATGCAGAAATCTCAAAACTAAAATTAACGGACATTATGCTAACCATCTTATCAATCTTAACAATCACTAATTCGACGAAAATTTTAAATTCTACACGTTGAAAACAATAAATGAAAATTGTCATTTCTTGAAATTGTAGAAATTAATTAATCTTGAAAATATTGTCTGGATTTTTACATCAGTAGGTTCTCGTATCTCTTGTTGATGTCTTTAATCCGAACACAAGAATCTTTAAAAATCAAAAGTCTCGCCAATGACCATACGAAGAGTCGCGGTTTTTAAATCTCTGGTACCTCGTCTCCCCATTAAGACAACACATTAATCGTTATACCGTTTTCATCTTCTTTAATTAAAAGTTTATCGACGCGTTATTTCTGGAAACTTAAATGGCTTCGTCTTCCTGTCGCATATCGTGTCTGCTCCGTGACAGTTATCCACTGTAACAAAAGCGTTACAAAGATGAAAACACGTTAATCAACTGATGAAAGCTTAAATCCTTTTTAACTGCGTTACCGTTAACTTCGATGCAGCAAATAAATTGGTAATTTGTTCGTCGTCATTTAATGCCGTTTAGTGACTTAATATGTGTGCATTATTCTTATAGTGACATTACGACAACATTAAATTGAAATTTATATCTCGCTACTCCGACTGTTGCCGTTTCATACACTGTGTAAACAACATTCAAGATCCGATAATCTCCATTCTTCACTTACAGAAAGTTTTCAAAATATAGAATTTAAAAAAATAAAACGAGATAAGGAAATATTTTTTACGTTATTTTTAAAAATATTTTATTTAGATCTCATTCTTAATTACAGTTTTTGTTTTTCTGGGAAATCATGTGGCAATTTCGATTCTGGTGTTATATCCCATCAGATAAATAAAATTCGATGCATAAACTTTTATTTTTCCTCAAATGATCTCTATTTTGTCGAAAACTACTCAAAGGGTAGGATCGGCGTACTTTAGAGACGGATTTCTGCAAGCAAATTAAATGCCCAACTTTTAGTAACGTTCATTATTTTTTTACTTTCTAAATAACGTTCCCTCAATTTTGTTGTTAACTTCCAAATCTTTTAAGTTTGCACTTCTACAAGCATTACAGTAATTGTGAATACGTGAAACGTCAAAATCAATAAAACTTGCACACAACTGACGTTAATATTTGAGTAGCTTTGATACATGTTGGTAAAATGCTTCCTACTTTGGCTGAAAAATTAGCAGTAGGGCACCGTGAGACCATCTTACCTGTGTGTACCGCTGAAATTGCAAAATCGTGATAGCTAAATTATATTCACGTATGTACATTTTATTTCTAAACATACTTCTTATCGAATTTTGTTAATTTCTTAAGTCTAATCTTTTAACTTATTATAAAACCTACACAAAATTAATTTGATGATATCGTTATCGATGATCCTTTATACCACAGGAACTCGATAATATTGCATTTAATTTTTTATAAATCTAAAAAAAAAATTAAATGAATAATTTTTTGTTGTTTTGGATCATCCTCATAGTTTTCTATTTCTGTAAGTTTTGGTTTAAAAGCTTCATAATTTAGAAACCTAATTAGTCGGACAATATGCCGACACCGTACTCGCTTCTTTCAGCCAACTTATTTCGTATTCACGTTATCTTGTCCATCGGCAAGAACAAGTGTGGAGCATGAACCTGTACAATGAGGCCAATTAGTAATCCGTAAGCTATGAGAAAAAAAGTTGTTTGTTATGCAAAAGTAATGTGTCGTCATTTACACCAAAAAGGGTTCACAGAATACTTTAATATGTTAATCGACGAGACTGTATCATTCCTTATTCTGTGCAGAAGCTTTACAGATTTATATTAAATTGTAATAGGCTGAAAGAGGCGAATACCATGAAAAGAGACTTAGATGAAACTAAATATAATAAGGCATTTATATTGAAAATATTCTCTTAGTATTCATGATCATTAAGAGAATAAAAAATCAAACATTTTTGGCAATAGTTATCGCGTTGGTTCCGTTGAGTTAACCCAGTAAAATAAATATAGTACTACACATATTCTGAAATTCTCACGACTATCATGTAACTAATTTTATATGTATGTAGCGTAGGTACAATACTGAGTGATTAGAATATAAATTAATTTAACGGTCGTCAGAAAAAAAAATTCAGAAAAATTCACCGCCTCTGTCTCGTCTTCGTAACGGCGTCGTATATATATTCAGCGACGTGCAAGCAAAACCCTCGAAGCGCCCTTTGTCGACGTAATAATATATAAATCTTCAGCGTATATTACGTATAATAAAATCGTTTGAAAGGCGCGCGAACAAGCAGATATTAAAGGTTGCAAATTTAATTTCTAACCGAAAATGAACGCATGAATGCATTCGGAAAGTTTTTTGCTTGAAAGGGATAGGCCTTAGATACTGTTTCTCCCGAAAAGAATCCTCGGGAAGGATATTTAAATTTACAATCGTTTCATATGAGAAATTCTCCTTCAGTCAAATTTATTGAGAGTAAATTCTACATAGTGAGAACGGGAATTTGAAACGGTTGCTCCGACTTAGCGGTCACTGTTCGATAATTTGGTGAGTTCGCACCCTCCTAGTAAAGTTAATTCACTCACTCATTAAATCACATAAATGTAATAAGGCTGAAACCAGAAACATATAAGAGAAGGAATACGTAGTGTGTGTTTCCTTTGTTTTGCGAACAAAACGAAAATTAACATACACCCAGTTTAGTGACTAGTAAAAAGCCAATGTGTTCGACCACTGCACACATACATACATACATTTCTCGTTCTCTCTATCTTGCGGACGTTAAGTGTTTTGTTTTGATGTTTAACAAACGGTAAATTGTATCTTGTAGGTGTATTAAACTTGATGCGAAATGGTTTAATAGTACTCAATAATGAAATGAGTCAGCCTTAGTATGACCATAATTGGCAGTCGCGTTCATTAATGTAGCTCCTTTTTTCGTTTTTGGCAAGCGCGGGAGAGTAGTTTAGAATCGAGTGGTTCTTGTGGAGGTTTGTAACAGTATCTTTGTCATAAACACAACTATCCATTACAAGATAGGAAGATATTTGACGCAAGGAAATGGAATAAACAAATGCAAATGTCAAACGTCCTCAGATTTCTTTTTAATAAGTCATCGAATACCTCTTTGGATTATAAAAAAAAACCGTCATCTTTTTTGTTGTTTCTGGAAATGGTTATGTAGAAAAGTAGACCAACCATTATAAGGTTAAACACCTCAATAAAAATAAAGAATGATGAGATTCTTAAAGTATACTTTGAATTCGATCATAAATTAAATCATTATCTTCACAAGGTTTTCGGTACAAAATTGTTTTGGACACACATTTCCAAAAATTTAAGCAGTAATCGAATCTAGGTCATCCTCTCCTTTCTCGTACTCCCGTTTTTACATAAGCAATAGTTTAATCATCCATCTCAAACATTTCTAATTTTTTTCTCATCTGTCGAGTCCACCTTCCGCCTTAGGAACCTATAGAAGAACGTCACCAAGCATACACTTTTAATCATCATTTATCAATCAACCGTTCAGTTAAATATTGGACTATTAATTGATAAAAATAAAAATCTCTGTATATGAGGCAATCTTTTGTTTTTGAAGTGGGAGATGTAAAACTTCCACCATTCACCGATAACAAAAAATAGTGAATTTTTGTAGATCAAGTGCCATCGCATCATACAATAGTTACTTTTACTGCGGGTAATTGATTCCCTTATCCTAAAATTGCAGGCTGGCGGACTGGCACGAAGGGTTGGCACCATCGACGCAGCCCGTTCTCGCATCTAACACACCACTTAGGTTGAATTGATTAAAATTTACGTGGCTCGGTAGCAACTCAGGGCGAGCGGCGGGTGTCGTTGATGCCGATGACGATGGGGTGCCGGTCGGTCGCCGGTGGTTTTATCGGTAAGCCAACCGGTTCGTAAGCGGCGTTGTTAGTTCGGCTGGATGGTGTCAGAAAAGCCATAATAATTTTTCAGGATCTTCATTCTTCGCGACGTACGAACCATCGCATAGTAGCGCAATAATAATGCACACAAGCAAGCCACCCCAGATCCATTTAACTCCCCCAATAAAAAAAACCGTTTCGAACCAAGTGACAGCCGATCTATCAGGCCGACGCACTTGAAAAGTTGCTATTGAAAGTGTCGTTCTCGACCCATCGACGATGGCGTGCACGGCGTAGCGTCGTATCTGTCGACTCTTTTCTGCGATGTTAATTTTCAGTCGTTTGCAACAAAATTCGATAAAAAAAATAACGCACCTCTCGACCTAAAGAAGTAATCACAACCTATCGATTTGTAATGACGATTTCAATAAAACCTCTCAAGTCTGCACCAATTTTTCTCTAACGTATTGATTCGGAACGAGATCGAAAGCACGATTGGATCGTAATGTAATTTTATAGAGTAAAAGAAAATCCTTTCAAATGGTAATTCGAATGATTGTGAGACTATAATTAGAGTTAAATTAAGTTAAACCTCAGAAAATCTATGTTGTACCTAATACTGACTGTAGAAACGTAAGATTGTAATATTTTTGATTCGAATACTAAAAAGAAGGCCACGATCAAATCAGTTAGCAACGTGCAGGAATCGCTCTCTGTGGAATGCAAGCCGGGCATTAAATTTATAACTCTCGTAGGATGGCCCGAGTTAGAAGAAACTATGAATAAATCAAAATATCAAAACCATCAGTTATCTTTTTTTTTTTTCTTGAGCAGAACGACGAAGTGACCCCGCGATAAATCTTTCAGATCCCGCGCTCGAACCCTTAAAAAGTTATTCCCTCACTAATCGCCCGGCTTTTCAAAAAGCTCGATTTATTTGTAGCAGCAACAACAAGACGCTTAGATAGTCTCAATAAAAAAATAGGGACCAAATGTATGATTCATAGATAGCATACACAACAATATCTCTAGGTAAAAATTAATATCTACATATATCGAAATAATGTTTTAAAGAACTGGGACAAAAAACTTAAGCGCTTTGAGTTTCCTCGCTGTATTTTTCGAAATAATTGCTTGAATTTCAAAATTGAATTAGGGCTTCAAGTTTGTTCCAATGTCTATTAATGATATCTATTAAAACTTTGTGTTAAAAATCTCTGCACTGCTCTAGATAAATATTTCTTTTGCTCTTAAGAATCTGGAACCCTTTGATTTTCAAATTGATTCGACATTTTTACAACTTCATTAAATATAACAAGAGACAAGCTCGAATCGACCTTGGCCTTATTTTTCCTCAATCTAACCAGGCTTTTATACTTTGCACTCAGCAATTCAGTTCTGCTTTATCACACGTGCATCTACTGGCTCTATTTATGGGCCAACGCTCATTGGAGTACCCTACAAGCATGCGGAAACCCTTCAAGCTGTCGGTAAAGTGTAACTCTCGAACATCTTCCCCTGTTAGACGACACAAATAATGACTTTCTCTTATTTTTATGATTTTTTTATAACCGTTCGCGTCACACATCAGACCGAAGACACATTACCAGGCGTAAGTCGTTACAGTTTAGACATGTATTGCAATGTCGAGTGGCTCTTGCAACAAGAGGGCAGAATATGCAAAGAATTCAATGTTATATTGTTGTACAATTTCTGTTGAATCAAAATTGAAAGCAACCCTTAACCCCAACTACATTCACTCTAGGATTGCATTGGTTAACACAACTTCATCCCTTGTTAACTAACTACTGTTTGGGAAGTTCGACTCAGCACAAGTCGATAAAAAGAAATAATTAATTTAATAAATTAATATTAAAAAACCTTGCCATAAACCGATGTTGGACTGACGTTAAATATTCTTCTGGCAACATATAAAATTTGAGTTTGAAGAATACATTTTTCATTCGTCCATATACAAAATTAGCAAAAGGATCCACATCAAACAAATGATGTCCTAGATAAGAAATGGAATAAAACAAATAAATTACTTTTTTTATAAACGATAATACTTCTTATTTACTTTTAGTAAGTGCCTACATTTATAAATTAGTAATTATTTGTCTCTTCTATAGTCGAAAAAATAAATAAATATTGCTTTTATGGTTATTTGCATTCGCATTAAATATAGAAGATCCATTACAAAAGCACTTCTCCTTAATCTGAGTAAAAGTAATTCGTTTTCATTTTTTTATTGTAACTGTCAGATTCAGAACCTACCTGACATGATTTCGGTACTGCACGATATTTATTACAGTCACTTGTTGACAAAAATAGCTCTTATGAACAGTTTTGTTATAAAAGACAATAAAAAAATTGAAAAACCAAAACGTATTTTCTACGTTTTTTCGTCCATTATTCCTTTGATCGTCATCGTGGCGTTTTTTGTTATTTTAATTATGCAAACATCGACTCTAATTGGTAGCGATTTTGCTGCATCGCTTGTATCGATTATTAGTTTTATCACAGACTCAATTGTTTGTGTATATCCGTATATGGTGAATATGTTTGGAAATGGATTTAAGGATGCACGTGACTTCTTCAAATGTATTACCTTAGCCGATAAGTTACTTAATAATTCGGATGGAAATAAGAATAGTCGAGTCAGAACAACGATAAAGATAAGAGTTGTTTTAATGGGTTTATGTGGGTACTATTTAAGTATCTCCGATTTTATCGTGTATCGACAATTTTACTTTGGGTCAACGAATAAGCTTTTCCCTTTTGCAGTCTTTTGTTTTATTATTGGCACTCAGGCAGTTTATTCAAATATTGAAGGGAAATTACTCATTATATGTGATCGACTACGTTGTCTTAAAGATTTAGTTGCGACTGCTTACCATAACGACAACCTCGATAATTGCAACGAATTGTGCAACAGATACGAAAATTATAGAAATATCATTAATATTCCTGCAAGTAAGAGGTAAGGCATAATGATGAGTCACAGTCCCGCTATTCTCAATTAGAAACACCATTTCAAATGCATCAAAATTGCGAATGGTTTCTCAAAGGTGCAAGTATCTTCACACCTTTGTTGAGGATGGGGTTGCTCATTGAGACTAGAGTATCACATTTATAGTGAGTGACGTATATAGATAGCCACCCTACAGTCTCTGTCATTGTCAATGAGCAACCAGATTCTCAAATTAAGAGAATAGAAGCTCACAAACTCGAGATGCTACTCACTTCTTATGCTTTTCAACTGCAGTAGCCGCTTTAAAAATGTGAGACTCTACATTATATATGCATCCATTGAAGACGTTTTTCATTATGCCTCACATATCCGCAGTTTTCACAAGTATAATTGCTATAATTTCCTTTTTAGGCAAAGAAAATTTAACAAAGTGTATTTCATCTTGTTTAAAGCCACGGAACAATTCAATAGAGCTTATGGAAAGCAAATACTCTTCTTATATCTTCAAGTAGTGTGTGGGGCAGTCATGTATGTAATTCTGTTTTATCGTGGTTTAGTAGCATTTAGCCAAACTATTTCGTTGTTGGCTATTTACGAGAGTTTTACTCGTTTCTTCTGGTTCACGTACTTTATGGTAATAAGTTTAAATGATTTTAATTGGCGCCATTTAAAGACGCTTAATAACGATTTTTAGTCGATGGGCATATTATTATCATCATGTGCTAAGAAAATAATGGCTACGTCCGATTCAATAACGCATCTAGTGTACAGAACGTTGTACAAAGAATATGGAAATGTAGACGTCGAAAGAGTTGCATTTATGGAAGAATTGAACTTATTTATTCAAATGTCCTCGTCGCGAAAATTAGAAGTTACTGCCGACGATTTTTTCACAATTCATCGTTACATGCCACTTTCCTTAATCAACATCGTCTTTACATATTGTGTCGTTTTCCTTCAGTTAAACACCTAAATGTCAAATTGAAAATATATTTATGCTCACTATGTATCAAGCTTTCACAGTATATCCGTGCACTTTAACATAATAGGATCCTAACTATTAATTTTATATTTATTGTAATAAACTGCTTTGTAATCGCATATTTATTACATCAAAATATAAATATTGAAGTACAGATACTTAGACTAATCAGTTCTCCAGATCCTTGGTTTTTCGATTAACGTTGGAGTTATTGAAATTAGAAAGGAAATATATGGTAAAATAATATAACAAAATTTCCGTCAGACCGATTTCTTTCTACAGTTCTTGTATACTATGCAACCAATTAATTTTTCGCAATAACACTATAAAATATAGGTAACTGTTGCTTATTTAATTAAATGAAAATGAGTATCTATATCACTTATTACATCATATGTTTATAATCAACCATTTATATTATCATAGAATGAATGAACTTAAATAACACTAAAAATTTACTTCAATTTTATGTTTCCTTCGCTGGGCACTAGACGCAGAGGTGCCGCCGCACCGTATCGATTTGATATTACTAAATTATTTGGCTTTATAGTTACCGTCACCCATTTATTAGATTTATCCACCCTAGAATTTGAGGGTTGAATTTTAGTTTTGTATTAGTTTAATCTTCCTTCTGAGAAGTTTGACTCAACTTAAATCGAGTGTGTTTAGTACAACAACGGAATTGTTAGGAAGATAAAAACAAATAATTTTAGAAACGAATCTGCCGACAAAGGGATGAAGTTAAATATTCTTTTGACAACCTGAGATTTGAATTTGAAGAACAAATTTTTAATTTGTTCACATCCTAAATGAAAAAAGGGATCCAAGACAAGTAAATAATCTCCTTGACGAGAAAAAGGACAAAAAAAACAAGTAGCGTTTATTTATGGACGTTAGTGCTTCGTATCATCATATTACTCATAAAAACCACATAAAGCATTTACTTTTTACATAAATGTAAATTTGTAGGCTAATAACTATTCGTCTGCTCTATAAAAGTAGACAAACAGATGCCTTTTTTGTTATTTTCATTCTCATTAAATATATATGGAAGATCCATTATAGAGAACCTCGCCCTGACCATAAATAAAAATAATTGGTTGTCATTCTTTGACTGTAACCGTCACACTCTGATAGCATGGTTCCGGTGATACACGACTTTCATTATAGTCACTTGTTGTCAAAAATAATTCTAATGAACAGTTTTGTTATAAAGCACAATGGTAATATTGGAAAACCAAAACGCATTTTCTACGTTTTGTCGTCCATTATTCCTATGATCATCATTGTTGCGTTTTTAATTTCTGTAATATACCCTAGAGAAACATCGACCCTAATTTTTGCCGATGATCTCGCTATATCACTTATAGCTGTTGTTGGTTACTTCACACACTCTTTCGTATGTATATATCCGTATGTGATGAATATGTTTGGAAATGGATTGAGGGACGCCCGAGAGTTTTTCAAGTTAATAACTCTCGTTGATAAACTACTTAATAATTCGAATGACAATAAAAATAGCCGAGTCAGAAGAACAATAATGATAAGAGTAATTTTCATGACTTTCTGCGGATGCTATTTAATTATCTCCGATTTCATCACGAATCGACAATATTACTTTGAGTCAACGAATAAACTTTTCCCTCTTGCAGTATTTTGCTTTATTATTGGCACTCAGGCAGTTTATTCAAATGTTGAGGCGAAATTACTCATTATATATGATCGACTTCGTTGTCTTAAAGGCTATGTCGTGACTGCTTACCACCACGACGGCCACAATGACTGCAATGAATTGTGCAACAAAAACGGAAATTTTAAAGATATCAGTATTCCTGCAAGTAAGAGGTAAATTGTATAAATATATTAAATCTTGCTATAAACTTTATTGAAATGAAATCATACGCATAATGTTGTGTCTAGTAAGGTCTCACAATTTTAAAGTAGCAACTCTTTTAAAATGCTAACTAAGATGTTAGTATCTGCTCTCCCTTCTTGAAAAGTCAGTTATTAGGTACTCGTTGAGCCTTGCGTCTGAGAGATGTAATCACAAATTGTCATTGGCAATTGGACACTCATATACTTGGGAATGCACTAACATTTTTTTATTTTTTAAATAGAGTGGCCACTTCAAAAATATGAGACTACCAATTGCAAACAAAAATCCAAGAAGTTTTTCATTACTGCTTACATATTCAATTTTTACCTACTAGAATAATTATGATAGGCAATTCTTCTTTTAGGCAAAGAAAAATTAACAAAGTGTATTTTACTCTGTTTAAAGCCACGGAACAATTGAATAGAGCTTATGGAAAGCAACTGCTATTGTTGTATTTCGAATTAGTATGTGGGGCACTCATGTTTTCAATTATGTTTTATCGTAATATAGTAAGACATGTAGGATCTGGCCGAATCACTTCATTGGCTGCTATTTATGAGATATCCATTCGTTGTGTTTGGTTTACGTATCATATGGTAATAATTTACAATACTTTTAATCATAATATATGAAAAGTATCTAACCGTGATTTTTGAATTATAATCAATAATTTGGTTTAAAATAATATAATAATTATTGGGTAAATATGACTTCACTTTACTTTAGTTCAATTGTCGTTGAATTATTTATTATCGTCATACTTTGTTCCGTTTGTAACCGTTTAATAACAAATTTTTAGTCGATGGGTGTATTATTATCATCATGTGCTACGAAAATAGTAACCACGTCGGATTCAATAACGCATATCGTTTACAAAAAGTTGTACAGAGAATATGGAAATGTAGACGTCGAAAGAGTTGCATTTACAGAGGAATTGAACCTATATCTTCAAATGGCCTCGTCGCGGAAATTAGAAGTTACTGCCGACGATTTTTTCACAATTCATCGTTACATGCCGCTTTCCATAATCAACATCGTCTTTACATATTGTATAGTTTTTCTTCAGTTAAACGGTTGAATATCGCATTGGTACTATCGTCATGCTTATTCGGTATACACAATGTGCACGTCTATAAGTACAAAGTTTTCATAAAACCATTTGCATAATGCGATCCTAACCATTAATATTATTTTTATTATGATAAATTGTATGTAGTGTAATACCATATTTATTCCATTCAAATATACGTAAATATTAAAGTACAAGAAGTTGTATAATCTCAACGAAAACTTACAACGTACTACTCGTCATCTTCTACCTTTCACCTTCTGTAAGATAGAATTTAATTGGTAGACTCCTGTTTTTAAATTAATAACATTATAGCAATATACAAGGGTTGAATTTTGCATAAAATAAAATTGAGAAAGTGTATTTTTCTCTATTCTCTCCTCTGGAAAGTTTGTTTCAACAGAAACAAGTGGGCAATACGTGTTCGTAGTATAAAAACGGAAGATAAAAAGGAATAATTGAAATAACTACTCTGCTCATGTAAGGAAGAATTTATTCTTCTGACAATGCATAAAATTTGAGTTTGGAGAATAAATTTTTCATTCGTCCATATACAGAATTAGGAAAAGGATCCCCATCAATCTTATGATGTCCTGGATAAGAAAGAGGATAAAACAAATAAATGACTTTTATTCATAAACGATAATAGGTTCTTCTTATTTACTTTTAGTATGTGCCTACACTTGAAGGCTAGTAATTATTTTTCTCTTCTATAGCCGAAAACATTAACAAATATTGCTTTTACGGTTATTTTCATTCGCATTAAATATAGAAAATCCTTTATTAAATATGTATAATATCATGGTGAATATTACACCACTTAAAGTATCTATACATTGTTTACACAAAGTAAACCGTATGTACTTCGGTCAGCAAATAAATATTACTGTTCTAATATAATCCATATCCATTTGCATTAAAAATGGAAGATCCATTAGATAAGTTTATCTCTTACGTAATCCTAAACAAAAATTCGACTTCATTCTCTGATTCTTTTCTAATCTGGCATGATGATTCCTGCAGTTCGCGACTTACGTTGTTGTTATTCTTTATCAAAAATTGTTCTAATGAACAATTTTGTTATAAAGGCGGACGGAAAAATCGAGAAACCGAAATGCGTTTTCTACATTTTATCGTCTGTTTTTCCTTTGATAATAATCACAGCGCTTTACACTTATTTTACTTGTTCTGAAGGACCGTCGTTGACAAGTGAAGATTTTACTAAATCGTTCATAATAATGATTAGCTTTGTAGTGCAGGCGGCTGTATGTTTACAATACTATGCAGTGAATATATTTGGAAGTGGGTTCAAAGACGCCAATGATTTTCTCAAAATTATGAACTTCATCGATAAACAACTCAACATTTATAGTGACGATAAAAGTAGCCAACTTCAAAGAAAAATAATAACCAGAATAATTGTTATGGTTACTCTTATAACGCTGTTAGCTGTCTCCGATGCTATAACCTACTCTACGCTTTTCTTTCAGGAAAGCAAAATTATTTATTTTATTTCACTTGTATGTATTTTAGTTGGTTCCCAAACGGTATACTCATGTATGGAGGGGAACTTACTGATTATATGCGATAGACTTTTGCGTCTTAAGCAGATGGTGGAGGTTGGTTATAGTAACGACAGCCACAACTATTCTAATGGTGTATGCAATGTGAACGAAACATTTGGAGATACCAGGAAAATGCCTTCTAGTAAAAGGTGAATTGTTGGAATAGGTATGAATTACTTCAAAATCTCATGAGCTGTAAAGAGGGATTTAAATAACAACGACCAAAGTTATGTTTTTGCGCACCCCGAGATAGAATCTCATGAGATTCCAAAGTACCTATATCCTATTTATTATTTGAAAGTCTACTAGGTTTATTTTTATATAAAAGAAAACGTTTTTATAGTTAGTTAGTATGTATCCATTTTACAGACAAAGAAAGGTCAACAAGATTTATTTTGCTCTGTTTAGAGCAACGGAACATATAAATAGAGCTTACGGTAAACAAATACTTACCTTATACATCCACTTCATAGTAGGGGCAGTAACTTATTTAATTCTATTATATATTGAAACATTAAGCTATATAAGAAATGGTCAAATATCTACATCGTTCGCAGTTTTATACAAGCTTGGTATTCGCTTTGGATGGGTAGTGTACTATATGGTAATAGTTATAAATTATTTTTTAATATATGTATTTAAAATGTAGTTAATAGCCATTTGGTCATGATTTTTAGTCGATGGGTATGTTGTTATCGTCATGTGCTGCTAGAATAACGGCCACGTCCGATTCAATAACTCATCTGGTGTACAAAACGTTGTATAGGGAGTACGGAAATGTAGACGTTGAAAGGGTTGTATTTGCAGAAGAATTAAATTTGTACCTTCAAATGTCATCTTCACGAAAATTAGAAATTACTGCCGACGATTTTTTCACCATTCATCGTTATATGCCGCTTTCCCTAATCAATATCGTCTTCACATATTGCATTGTTCTTCTTCAACTCAACGGTTGATTTAATATTTGATATGAAATGTTCACCCTTGCACCTTCAAATGTGTGTGTTTGTATTAATTTTGTGCGAAATATTTTTGCATAGGTAGTCTCTGAGATACAGAATCGCATTTTTTAAATGATATCTTTGCAATAACTGTAATTAGCTTTAAGAAAAACTCATTTCTTTATTTTTAGTTTTAAATCAACAGTCAATTGCACGATTAACAATTTTTTCTTCAGTATAAATTATGCTTTGTTTAAAATACTCAGCTTCGTTTGAATATAGCCTATAGGTATATATTTTAAATTTTTATCGTAATTTTATAAAATAATATATTAATTATTGCCTTCGGATTTCAATTATTTTATTAAACTAAAAGCTTCCCACAAAGCTCGAGTAAGTTGAGAATAAGTCCATCCTTTCATCATATAATAATATACATAAGCATAACTTAATATAAGTAAGTACCTACTGTAAATCACTCGGACTAATTAAATTTATTGACCCCTCAAGTAGATGTAGATAGGTATGACGGACTAGTTAAACAAAAATATTTGATTATTTATTTATTCTTCGGCATAACTTTCAAGATTACATAAAACAGGGTATCTAACGTCAAGGGCAGGAGCAAAATACAACCTAAATGTGACATTCGCTGGATAAGTTTGAGTGAAAAAAGAGAACTTTTTAACGTCGTCTTTAATCAGGCTTACACTAAAAGTTTCGAGCACATTAAAGGTTCAAACCCCCGGCAAAGAAATTACTCCATTAATCTATTTCCTCTCCCGCGCCCGGCTAGCGGGTAGTTTCGCGAGTAATTTATAATTCTTAAAATTCACAGGTTAAAACAATTCCAGTTTTACATTGTTGAAACGTTTTAAAGTTTCCATGGTCTGCTAAATTCTCGCGAGCACGTGCACATAAATTTGGAAAAAGTTTTTGAACTGAATGGCGATCAAGTTTTAAGGCACTATTTTAACACCCGAAAGAAAATATGAGAGTTGTAACTAAAATTTTAAAATCGCGTTTAATATTTTTCTCACAAAATATGCAAAATAACACAGTGATGGCATTTATTAGTGTTCAGTCAATGTAACATTTCTTCTATTTGTTAATCTGCAGAGCACAAGTAAACGTAAATGGAACAACCACTGTTAGTGAACTATCTGAAGGCATTTAAATATCTCATGAACCTTAGCCTTGAAATGCGTAGAGACATAAAACTAAATGACCGGGCAAATTTGCGCATGAAAAGTTGGTATACACGAATAAATTAGGGGAGTGGCAAATATCCGGGAAATTTAAGGAATAATGTAGCGCAAGTCAACGTCTCTGTAATGGAAGAATGAAGGTACAACTTGTTCATGGTATACGGAGGCCTAGCATAACTAATGTAGAGGTCACTTAAGGATGATACGTTCACACTATCGCAAGTCTACTTGCTATAAATCTAAAAGAAACATCATTAAGTCTTTATGAATGCTTTTCTTAAATTTGGAAGTACGCAAAATAAGTTGCATAAATCATATGGAAAAATAATAGGGAAGAATTTAAACGTTTAATTTGTAATGATTATTACCTGGCAAATTCTTAGCCATGGGGCATAATTATTATGTGCGCCGCCTTTAAGGATATCTACAACTGTTAATGTGCAATTATTTTTCGCTATATAAGAAGAAAATTGATTTTCTGATGGCTGATGAAGTTAATTGAGACGTGACCTTGAAAAGCAGAGTACCCTGCTATTTCCATTTTGTCCATATTTAGCAATCTCGCCTTTTCGTGCTTTTCATTACCTCTTAAGTTCATGACATCGTAAAACGATGGCGAACAAATGAGTTTTAATCTTTCTACCTTTTGCACCTCTAATGAACAAAACAACAAAGGCAGACTGACTTAAGCTGTATAGAAATTATCAGCATCATCAGTAGGTAATACATTTTTTTCACGAACGATCCCTAGTTGCGAAAAATGTGACTAAAGGTTTCATACCTTTTTTTACTACAATCTTAAAAAGGCCACAAGGACGATGAAATGACGGTTTCATTTTCATAGCCGGAATACTCACTCAATTTTAAACGTGCAGCAAATCTTTCCGTTATAGAACGTAGAAGTACTCGATTTTTATTAGAGCAACGCCAAAAAAATTATATTGCTATTTCCCAAAAGAAATTACGAATAATGAAAGACATGGCTACGAAAACATTAATTTAAAAGTAGGATAGTAAAGTTATGGTAGGAAAGGACAATACGAACGAAGTGAATATTATTTATTTAGGGAAACAGTAGTATTAAACTATTATTTATAGCATTTATAGGAACATACTTAAAACACACAGTGATAACTTCTGCTAAATTTAATTTCTGGGTATCCCTATAGATTTTTTTTGTTTAAATACTCCTGTGTGACACTATACATTTAAAAATATTTTATTAACCTAATTTAACATTAATAACATTTGATTTTACATTATCTTTTCTCTTTTCATAAGTAAAAATACATTTTTTATTCATTATATTAATAAAAATGTTTTTTTTTTTTTTACTTTTATAATAATTTAATTTTCTTTTTGGACATCCCTTAGTTCAGTTTGTTACTAGGGAATGTTTGTTTTAGGCTATTGGCACTAACTGCTGCCGTGGAACATGCAACTAACTTCACTACGGCTATCGGCTTCTGTTGGTTGTTTGTAAAAATGGCTGACGCTTAATGGGCGCTTAATATTTATTTATCCTTAGTACAGTGTACGTTCTATCGATTTTATAAGTAAACTACAAAGTTATTTTATAGAAAAGTGGTGTAATTGTTCATATCGCATAAGTGTGTGGTACTAAACTAGTAACAAAATGCATATTAAACAGGTATATTGAATTTGTAGGATTGTTATATTTATATTGTTTCATAAAAACATAATTGTCCTAGATTATTATACAAGGTTTTAAAAGCTATCGGGATCAAACAGTAGTGGAGCCTTTTGACAAGCGCCACAATGTAGTTGTAGGTCGTAACGGCTCAGGAAAAAGTAACTTCTTTTATGGTTAGTATAATTGGTTATGAAATGGCTAATTACTTTACTTTGCACTTTACAATTATTGCATCGATTAAGTAAACAAATTCTTGCAGCAATACAGTTTGTACTCAGTGATGAGTTTTCTCATTTGCGACCAGAACAAAGACAAGCCTTACTACATGAAGGCACTGGACCTCGTGTTGTTTCAGCTTATGTGGAAATCATTTTTGATAATTCAGACGGTCGTGTTCCGGTATGTACAAAAACTTGATATCAGATATTATAAAAAACAATAATAAGGTATCTGTACAAATACTTAACTTTTTTCTTTTTGAAATAGCTGATTTATAAAAAAAAAACTAGAGTAAGGAGATAGCTAAATTGTAAATTCTACATTAGTATATAGACAAGTTAAATATCTAATAAAAATAGGTATAATAAGTAATATAACCATTGAACCAATAATAACACATTTCCTCTGATTTTTTATATATGTTTTTCATAATTAGGGCATTCTCAAAAAAGGTTGGGTTTTTGAAGAGACCATACCATGATTGTG
The DNA here is from genome assembly GCA_029378335.1 of Agrilus mali. Taxonomy (NCBI): domain Eukaryota; kingdom Metazoa; phylum Arthropoda; class Insecta; order Coleoptera; family Buprestidae; genus Agrilus; species Agrilus mali. The sequence continues at coordinate 5,981,625 of CM055663.1, read as the reverse complement.
TTTTGTAGATTGAGCATGAAGAAGTATATCTTAGAAGAGTTATTGGAGCCAAGAAAGATCAGTACTTTTTAAACAAAAAAGTTGTACCTCGTAGTGAAGTGATGAATCTCTTAGAATCAGCAGGGTTTTCTAATTCAAACCCTTACTATATTGTCAAGCAAGGAAAGGTATAAATTCTTATTATTTATGTTACTACTAGGTATATTATCATTATTTTGCTTTCTAGATTAATCAAATGGCAACTGCTCCAGATGCTCATAGATTAAAGCTATTACGTGAAGTAGCAGGCACAAGAGTATATGATGAACGCCGTGATGAGTCCTTAGCCATATTAAGAGAAACTGAGGGAAAGGTACAGAAAATTGAAGAATTTCTTCGTACTATAGAGGAAAGATTAAGTACACTTGAAGAAGAAAAAGAAGAGTTGAAGCAATATCAGCATCATGACAAAATAAGGAGAGCACTTGAATACATTATACATGAAGTTGAACTCAATGAAACAAAAAGAAAATTGGTTGATGTAAGCAATTTTTGGCTTTTTCTAGCAAAGTATCTAGTTTATTTTAACGTAAATATTTGTCTTTTTACAGTTAGAAAAGCAAAGAAATGAATCTAGCTCTGAACAAGAAAAATTAGCTGCAAATCTTAAGAAGGCACAAGACCAAATTAAGAGTCTAGCACGTAAAACTAAGGAAACAAAAAAAGATTTGACATCTGTAAAAGAAGATCGTGATATACTAAACAATGATCTGCAACATCTTATAAAAGAAAAGGCCAAACTTGACTTGACCATTAAGGATTTAACTGAGGAAGTTCAAGGCGACAATAAATCTAAAGAAAGGGCAGAAAAGGAATTGGCTCGTTTAACACAATCCATAAAGGAAAAAGAAGCAGAATTGGAAAAGGTATATCGTATATATATATATATATTGTAAAAAAATATTCATTATTTTTTGTCTTTTTTTTATTTTTAGATTAAACCACAATATGAAAAAATGAAGCAGAAAGAAGAGGAATGTACAAGAGAGCTAGCTTTAAAAGAACAGAAACGTAAAGAATTGTATGCCAAACAGGGTCGTGGTAGTCAGTTTACATCAAAAGAAGAACGAGATAAATGGATTCAGAATGAATTAAAGTAAGATAACATTCTTTTTATGACATAATTGCATTATTTTTTTATTATACTTTTAGGTCCCTAAATAAACAAATAAAAGATAAAAAAGAACACAAAGATAGGCTGAATGAAGATTTAAAACGAGATGCAGCAAAACAAATTGAATTGACTAAGAAAATTGAAGAACAAACTCAAGAACTTGAAAGACAAAGAATTTGCATTGATGAACACAACAAGCAATGTTATGAACTTAAGAAAAATAAAGATCAACATCAAACTATCAGAAAGTAATTATTAATGTATATTTCATTTCTACTATCACGCAAACTTATTATTTCAGTGAATTATGGCGAAAAGAAAACAATGTTCAGCAAAATTTGTCCTCTTTGAAAGAGGATTTGGCAAAAGCTGATCAGGCTTTACGATCTATGGCTGGAAAACCAACACTAAATGGACGCGACAGCGTTCGTAAAGTCCTTGACACGTTCATAAATAGCGGTGGCAGTAAAGCAGAAATTGCAAAGGCCTACTATGGGCCTGTTATTGAAAACTTTAACTGTGACAATACGATTTACACAGCAGTAGAAGTGACCGCTGGAAATCGTCTGTTTCATCATGTCATCGAGTCAGACGTCGTAGGCACTCAAATACTGAAAGAAATGAATAGACAAAAATTACCTGGTGAAGTTACTTTTATGCCCTTAAACAGATTAAATGCAAGAGACATCGATTATCCACAGAATAGCGTAAGTATTTTTTTTTTTTTTCTTTTATTTTTGGTAGTATACCCTCAATGTTTTTGTTAAATTATTATCTACTGTACATTTCCTAGGATGCAATTCCGATGGTGTCAAAACTTCGATATGATATTAAATTTGATAAAGCGATACGTTATCTTTTTGGAAAAACGTTAATCTGTCGTAACTTGGACGTGGCCACGCAACTTGCCAGAACTACAGGTTTGGACTGTGTGACGTTAGAAGGCGACCAGGTTTCGTCCAAAGGTTCTCTAACAGGTGGTTACTTCAACACATCTCGGTCTCGTCTTGAAATGCAGAAGACCAGAAGCGAACATATGGAACAAATTAAGAGATGCGAAGAAGAACTGAAAAATCTTCGAGAAGAACTTCGCAACACCGAATCTACCATCAACAGCATCGTTTCTGAGATGCAGAAAACAGAAACGAAAAATAGCAAAGCAAAGTAAACGTTGGATTAATTTTTACAACTTTGTTTTCAATACATTTTTATATTTTCAGAGGTATTTATGATAAAGTTAAAGGTGAGCTGAGGTTAATGAAAGAAGAACTAGCCAATATCGAGAGATACCGTGCTCCCAAAGAAAGGTCCTTAGCCCAGTGCACATCCAGTTTGCAAGCTATGAAAAATACCAAAGAAGGCTTGGAGTCTGAACTTTATCAGGCAAGATATTAAATTTTTCACTAAATATTTATTGTACCTTACTTTTTTCTTCTATTTGTTTAGGAACTTATGGCTCAATTATCAGTTGCCGATCAGGCAGAAGTGGACTCTCTTAATGATGATATCCAACGATTACAACGTGAAAACAAAGAAGCTTTCAGCACACGTATGAAATTGGAGGCGGAAAAGAATAAATTGGATAATCTCTTAACCAACAACTTAATTCGTCGACGCGATGAAGTTCTTCATGCCTTACAAGAAATATCATTGGAAGATCGCAAAAGGCAATTAACAAATTCAAGAGCGGAAGTGGAAGAAGTTGATAAAAAAATTGAAAAAGTCAATAAAGAGCTCGGTGTAATGGAAACGAAAGTAAAGGAAATGTCGAAAAAAGTATGAAAACCATTAAAAGAAAATTTAAAAATTATACCTCTTTTATTCATTACAGTTAAAGGCAGAACAAGCTGAATTAGACAAATGGAAAAAAGCTGAAAAAGAAGCACAAGACAAAATTGACGAAGATGCAAAACACTTGGAAAAATTCGCTACAAAACAAAACATATTGGAACAGAAAATAGCAGAGTCTGTTGAAAAGATAAACCAATTAGGAGCATTGCCCGCTGACGATTTGTACTCTTATTACGTCAAACTAAGTTCAAGAGCGGTGAGTAAATTCATGCTTCAAATTGGTTGACATACGTGTTTTAATGTAGTTCTTCTTTGTTTGTAAACAACCTCATTTGCGAAATATTCTACTAATTTCTTAGCATCGCTAAACTATTGAAATCCCGTTTTACTTAATTTATAAATAAAGCTAACAAAAAATTACCCAATTGTTTAAAGAACTCATTTAATTGGATAGCAATGTATTCTCATTTAAATGTAAATATAAAAGCATTAATTATGTTTCAGCATAATAATCTCAATATGATAAGCATTATTGTATGCAACTTGTGATGACATTATTTAATATGTAAATTATTTCTCTTTTAGTTATTCAAGGAGTTGGAAAAAACCAATAACCAACTAAAAAAATACAGTCATGTTAACAAGAAAGCTTTGGATCAATTTATGAGCTTTTCTGACCAAAAGGAAAAACTTCAGAAACGTAAAGAAGAACTAGACAGAGGGTAAACAATTTTAATTTCATTCAAGTCATAATAATTGTTCAAAAGATTACTAATTAAACAAAATACCGAAATATAACAAAGAAGGAGATTATAATATAACTATTTCATTTTTTTGTGCTCTTTTTTACAGTGACGAAAAAATAAAGGAACTTCTTAGCATGCTAGAACAACGTAAAATGGAAGCGATACAGTTTACCTTCCGCCAAGTATCGAAATATTTCTCGGAAGTCTTCAAAAAGCTCGTCCCTGCCGGTCGTGGTAAACTAGTTATGAAAGTTGTAGATAGCGAAGAAGGCCGAGAAATACGCCCTGAAGACACTAACTCCGATAATTTCACTGGCGTTGGCGTTCGTGTCTCTTTCATCGAAACAGATGCAGAAATGCGTGAAATGAACCAGCTTTCCGGTGGACAGAAGTCGCTAGTAGCCTTGGCACTCATCTTTGCAATTCAAAAGTGTGACCCAGCTCCCTTTTACTTATTTGATGAAATTGATCAAGCATTAGATGCACAACATCGAAAAGCAGTAGCGGATATGATTCACGAATTGTCTAGCGAAGCACAATTCATCACAACCACTTTCAGACCCGAACTCTTGGAACATGCGAATAAATTCTACGGAGTAAAGTTTAGAAATAAAGTAAGTCATATTGAATGTGTCAGTAAGGAAGTGGCGCGTGATTTTGTAGAGGATGATCAGACACATGGTTAATAGTATAAAAACGACAGTATTACAACTCAAAAATTGTTAACGTTAAATTTTATAAGTAAGTTCTTTAAGTTAGGAATTATATAGCTTTCTTAAGGACATCAAAAATAAATTTGTGACATCAATTCCATAATTGAAGTCTGTACATCATTTTTCTTTTGTTGTTATTTCAAAAGTAGCATCTAAGTTAATTTAATTCATTTCTTTCGATAAAAAAATAATAATGCTTTCATTTCCTTGAACTGTAATAATTAATATAAGTATTTTGTATATTTGTAACGTTCTTTAGAAAATATATTTGTTCTTTAATTTTCTGCAAATGTTTATTCATCATGTTTGAAAATTAATCCATTCTTATAATCCTTCATATAAGGAAAAATCTTTCATCTCTTCCTCCATTCACTCCAGAAACGTTAAGAATGCAATTGTTCCTCAGATAAAATCTTTCAAAATATAAGTGATTTTAAAAAAGTTCTTCACTGAATCAAGTTGTAAACCTAATCCATTGTCGCTATCATATTAAAAATAATATCATAATAGAGAAAAGAAAGAAAAGATTTTGCTTTTTAATGTTTCACTTGGTTTATTGTAAACTCTATAATTGTTTCGGTTTGTGAGACTTTTATCAAGAGTAATATAAGTATACTGTAGTGAAACATTAAAAAGCAAAATATTTTTTTCGTTTTTCTATTATTATAAAAAAGTTACCAACAAATCTATTTCCATTATTAAAAATAATATCTTTAATAATTCACAAATAAGGTATTATGAACTAACAATTTGATTCGAATTGTAGCTTACTATCATGATAATTGAATAGTGTTCTTTATAAAAGTAAAGGAAACAGGCAAAAAGGTAAGGTAGATCTCTATAATTTAACAACTAGCGCCATCTATGATTCAGTAGCAAAAGCTTAATTTTAAATGGTATGGCAGATTTCTGTAATTATAACAATTTAAGATTCTTAATTAATATAACAATTTAAGATTCTTAATTAATATAACAATTTAAGATACTTAATTTAAACTCGCGCGAAGCGCGAGTGTAGAGAGCGGGGCCTTCGGCCCCGCTCTCTAAGATTCTTAATCTAAGCACTCGCGCGAAGCGCGAGTGCAGAGCGGGGCCTTCGGCCCCGCTCTTTAAGATTCTTAATCTAGACACTCGCGCGAAGCGCGAGTGTCTAGAGCGGGGCCTTCGGCCCCGCTCTTTAAGCTTCTTAACCTTACTATTGGTTCCGAGCATAGCCCACCCACTCCACCCTTTAGGGGACACTTGAGCTTCATATATTCTGCAATACCAAACCATCGCGAAATGCTTCGGTGCTGCCATCTATTATTTTTTTTAAATACCAAATTTAGAATCAAAATCGAAACTTTTTTTGTTAATTAAAATTTAACCATATTTTGCAGGATGTGGGAGACAAAAATAGTTACTTGCGGTTTAAAACGTTTATTTAAATTACAACTTATACACGAGTGTTAGTACGAAGTAGGTACTTATTTTTTACATGTTAATGGGTTTTACATAAATAAGACACGTTTTCTTTATTGTCACCTAAAGTCTACCTAAACGTCGTTACCTACTACCTAGTACCTATCTCCTAAAATTATAAGGGGTTTATTTACTTTTATTTTATGTTTAACATTTTCTTATTTTATTGATTTATCCTATCTAAATCCTACCAATAATTCACAAAATTACACTTTTACAAAGCAATTTTGCAAACAATTATAAAACTCTCTCGAACTAATTTTACACATAATTACATTATACTTTTCAGCCGGCTATTTCTAAATACAGTAAACCTACACTTACAAATTACTACGTATTACACATTACGTACTACATTTTACATTTTACAACGATCGTACTCTAACATAACATTATTTAGTCTATACATATACAACTTCCAGTTGGTAGGTTGTAGACAGCTTTTTCATTTCGTAACGAAGCACCTCCAGAGGTAAGACAAGAGTAAGCTTCCAAAGTTTGCACATTAGCTGAGCCCTTGGGTTGGGTTGAGATAACTATCAATTTTCCTATTTTCGTATTTCAATCCACAGCTGAAAGAAAACCTTCCCAATTTAGATATCCACATCATAGCACCCTAGAACTAAAACAAAATACTTTCTTATATTTTAACACTAAATACGTACTTAAACTTAACATAAAAAAATATTTAAAACAATATTTTCGGGATAATTTCAATACACCGCTATCACCGTAATTATTTTAAATGTCAAACTATTAAACCTTCCATGTATTCAAAAACATTAATATTACGTGAAATACTATGAAGTATGAACCAATTTTTGATGACTATTGCAGTACACAGTTTGAAAAACAAAATTTCAACGGTCACTTTCATTTTCAATTACTGACATTTCTTTATAATTTGTTATTGCTACTAATTTCTATTAATATTCCTTTGACCATTTCTGATCGAGAATGTACGATGGTTGTTATTGCTTCCGAAACTTAAAGTTTTAACTAAAAAAAAAAGCGTCTATTGACACAAGTCAACGACTGTGAGAACCACTGCAGACGAGAATGATAAATGTGAATGTAATGTATTTCAATAGTCATCATACCTGAAAAGAAATTTTTATAATTTTAAGTTACCTACTAAAATATTAAATCAACATGCAACAAAACTTTTGCCACCAACTGGATTTATTTTAACTGCACTTTTTAAATGTTCTTAGTAAATTAAATTTCAAAAACACATCAAACTTTTGCAAAATAAGCTTTTTAGAAGCAAGTATACTCACTACTTTTTTTTATCAAACACAATATTAATAGATATTTTTAATTGAATTCATCAAACTTTTAAGATGAATTATATTTTTACTTTAACATCATCATAAAGAAAAAAGAATTCTCTCTCTTATTTTCACATGCATACATGAATTATTTTTTGTTCCACTTACCTATTTGTTGATCTTGATACCTAGTAATATACATAAAACCTTTCTATAAACACCTACATATTCGTATACAATTTATTAATTTAAAAGTTATAGAAAGCGTTACACTTACTACATGCAAAACAATTTTCAAACAACTGACTTTAGTTAATTAAAACAAAATTAATGAATGAGTCAAAAATTAAATCGTCTAAATTTACCATAACATTGTTTTATATTAATAAAAAAGAAAAAACGTGTATCAAGAAAGAATGGGAGAAAAGATAAAAGTTTTGTGATCGCTATATTAAATAACGATCGAAGAAAGTGAAGATGTACCTGCTGTGGTGTCCAGAAGCATTCTGTCATCCACCATCAACTGATGTTCCCTTTAGTAGGCCCGTAGACTAGCGATAAACGACCAACGCAAGTTTGTTACACCAGTAATTATCAGTTAAGTAATTAGGTGTGATTAGTTTTTCATAATACCGACCAACTACTACGTAATAAAAACTGCTGTAACAAACGTTGACCGTCTACCGTGAAGAAAAAAGTGACCATGAGGTCTGGCGGGATGTTCCCCCCCTTCTGTCTGATCCTATCAACTCCACAAATTTTGCGTGAAGATATGGGACGGAACGGGTGAGCCCATCCACTTTGAGACCGCCTCACAATCGAAAGAAGTCTGAGACCCTAAGCCCTAGGGGTGTAAAAGACTGCAGCAAGTACCGTTTTTTACACCCTGTCAGGTTAGGTACCATTATAGAGAATGGCGAAGGGATGGCCGAACCGGGGCGAGTCAGGTAGCCGCAACTACCGTCGTTCTCCCGCTCCCCAGTTGAGAAAAATGAAAACGATAGTGACCAGTACACCCTAAAAGTATTTGAATTAATAAATTAATTCAATAACTTTTAAGACGTACTGGTTGTTTTTTTTCCTTTCTTGACACAAAATTACACTACTCTAAAAAAAATTCGCATGGATGCATATTTAGAAATATGTAAATAATCATTTTTTAAACCGATTTGAATTTTGCAAAAAAAAAATATGATGATTTATTAAAGTAGACGAATATTTTTTCGACTAAATTGTTGGTTCTGAAATAATCGAAAAAGTTCAAAAACTACTACAGTTTGTAAATTGAAACATTAAGACTTATCACAAGGCGTTACGTATTAGAAAATTTGATTTTCAGTATTAACTGCATTATTTAAAAAAATAATAAACATTATTAAGTAGCGTTAATGACCTATTGGACCTAGGTAAGTAAAAAACCTACTGCCTGCAACATTTCTCAAATTATTTAACAAGAAACCAGCCATAAAGTAATTAATTATTCCATATTTTTTGTATTCAAAATTTAGAAAGAAAAACATACGTCAAAAAAGAATGGAAGAAATAGTTTTGTGATCGCCAAGGCAGACCAGTCCCATACAGTATGTCGATATGCTTCCAATCCGCCTCTTTACGTAACGATCGAAAGAAGTTGAAGGTGTACCTGCTGTGGTGTCAAGAAGCAATATCTATCATCCCCATCAACTGATCTTCCCTATAGTAGGGGTCAAAGCGATAAACGGACGGCTTCGATTGTGTGTTTCGCTAATTAAAATATCAGGAGGATAATTAAGCGTAATTAGTTTTTCATAATACATGCCAATTATTCAGCCAACAAATAATTAGCGTAACCAACATGGTAAACGAACCGCTATCGTTAAAAATTACCTAAAAGTTCTTATTTAATAATTTAAATGAATCACAAAATTATTACAAATAATTATTTGAAGCAGAAGAACTTTTAGGATATAATTGTTTCCTTTTTTGACGTAGTTACATTGAATTAGTTAAAACTAAATGCTATATATGTATACAACATCTACATATACAATAGAACGAAAAATTTTCGTTGAATTTGAAAAAAGAGTTAATGTAATAATAATCTGTTTATTAATAAGACGATTTTTTTTCTGACTGGTTTCAGAAATTTGTAACTATTTTTTTTCCTTTCTTGACATAGTATTACACTACACTACTTTAAGATTTAATACGTATGTATACAACCAATATTTTTATGTTTTCCTGATCTCAAAAAAGACCCTAAGACAAATATTTTTTTCTATTATTCTGGATTATTTAAAATATATAAATTACTGTTAGTGAGTTGAAAAAAATAAATATTCATTGATAAATTTCTTTCTTAAACGATCTTCCCTAGGTACGTTCCTAGCTAAGGTATTCCATAACATGTGTACTTACCTATTTGAAGTTCTTCAATTATAAGATGAGATAACGTACACTTACAACACAGTACCGACATATCAAAAAATACAACCAATGGTAATTTTTCAACTGCAATTTGCCAAATACCAAATATAATATGTAACCCTAAGAATGCGATGCTTTTATTTTAAATTGTATATTGAAAACAAGCAAACATTTGAGATACAATTTGACAAAACCAGGTGTCCTGATATTCATTTTTTGCTGTGGGGAGTATTCTAACAGAAATTAAATTCAATTTGGTTTAAAAAATAATTCTCATTATCAAGATTTTGAAATGAAAGTATTAGTTGACTTTTATGATTATAATAAAAGAGTCTCATCTAGACTTTTATAACTATAATAAAAAAAGTCTCGTCTATTAAATGCACATTTATTCAAACCCAATGTATAGCTATTTAAATGAAAATGAACAGTAAATAAACATTAAGTTAAAATCTTTTTAAAATAATAATTTAAGATTACGAGATAAATTTTTCCGAAAATAATTTATACATATAACGATTCAGTATTTTTATAATTTACATAAATGACTTCAAATCAAATCCACACAGGTACCTACGCATATTTTAATTTTTTGTTCACACTCAAATTATTAATAAATTATAAAGTAATATTAAAATTGCAACAATGATAAAGCAAGAAATTAATGTGGTGGACTTGAAGTAAAGATGTAAAAACGACTTTGCAAAACGAACAATAATTAATCAAAAAAGTAGATGCAAAGCAGAGGATTGCCATTATCATCGTTATCTCAATTTATTTAAAGCATCCACAGTTATTTTTCTCGTTTTGTTTAAATAAATTATTTCGATAGCAGTTCAAATAGTGAAAAGTTTGAAAGAATTACAAATTAATTTTTTCATTCATACAAAAGTTCTAAGCCTGTATTATTTCAATGATTGCTTGTTTATATAAATCAATTTAAATTAAAAAAAATAAATATTTAGTACAAACGTAAATCAGAGTTATATAGATGGTAATGCCACTTACGAAGGAAGAAAATTATGTAGCTAATTGCTGGCAAGTACTTTAAGATATTAATATAAAGTTTTTTTCAACGATGTGAAAGCGACCGGTTCAAAATTAAAAATTACAAATTCTACGGTCATTAAGAAAAACAATTATGGACCGGAATTATCTTTTTAACATAATAAAGATAAAAAGTGATATCGAACACATTTGTTGAAATAGCTGTTCGGTTTTAATTTTAAATCTTTTTGCCCAGTATGCATTTATCATTATTTTGTCGTAAAATAAATATTGAACTAATCCTTTTTTTTAAGCTCTCAGATGACTGAAATCAGAAGACTTTCAACGTTTCTCCAAAAAATCAAATATTTAGACTCTGACTATAAAATTATCTGTACATATTTAAAACGTGTCTACCAAAGTGCTTGCCAGGATTTGGATACGACAACATTGCGTCTAACATTAACTTATTTATTGTACGATAATTACTTTGACGAATTGTAACTTGATTGGAATGTGAAATATTTAGATTTTTTAGCAAGAGAATTAAAAATTTTAAAGGACAAATTTGAACGAGATATTACTTAAATGAAATACAGAGTAAATTAAATTATATACACACCGATAAAACATTAATATTTATTCCATCAACTTTCACTTTTAAGAAGGGACTCGACAAGAAATTGAAAATAGAATTTTATTGTAGAAAACGGAGGTGATTGGATAAATGGACTTATCTCTATTGTTCACTAAAAAACTTTACACATTACTCATGTAGGTGATAATGTCTACATAAAAAATGGGAAATACACATGTTCGCTTACAAAGTGTTTAAGTATTGAAAAGAACTGAGCTTTATTTCTTTTAATAATTTTATGTATTCACTTACATTATTTTCTGTAGCAAATATATTCTGAAACAGGGTTATTTTTGATGTTATGCTAGACGCAATTAAGGTTTGCAATTTTTATTTGGAAGAAATATTTTTTATGTCATCTAAAATTCCCTCGTTTGTAGAACTACCTTCATATTGTTTAATAAATCTCTCTCGATAATATTCTTCTGGAATTGATTGAATAAGAAATATTCGGTATTTGGTAAATTAATAACTTTTATTACCATTTACTTCTTTTTTCACGATCCGCAAAAACATGTCAATTGTGTTACGTAGTAATCAAGAGTAATTAATAGTAATCAATAAGTGTTACACAATAAACGCAAGTTCTCAAATCAATCATTTTTAAACCGCATTTCGCCTATTTTACGTTCAATTTGAAGTACGATTCTGAATCATTAAAGGTACGAGTTGTTTACTTATAAAGCGCTTTTTTCAAAATCGATTTATAATAAACAGCTAATAAAAAATCGTTCGGTAGCATATTAATGTAGGCTATTAGCACATATTGAAATTATCCCCTTTATGGCTTCTACTTTAAAACGAAATTGTAATGTAAACAAAATATTTAAGCAAGTTAAAAATAAAATTTCTAATATGAAATTAGATAATTCATTTTTTCTTGAATACGAAAATATAATATAATTATTTAATACGAGCCCTGACGCACTTAAATTGGATCAAATATGAATATAAAATTATTGGTGAAATATCTCGTCTTTGTCTTAAACTGGGGAGTAATTTTGATGTTTATGATTATATTTCGCAAGCATCACTAGCATTAGTTATTTTTTTTAAACTGTCATTTAAATTTCAACCAGGTACACAACAGTATTTTTATATATCAAGAATAACTAATTACTTGTAAAGGAAAACACATGTTTTAATTTTCACTAATTAAGAATCTTAGTGAACTAAATTAGTGAAAATTAAAACATGTGTTTTCCTTTACAAGTGACCATTAATTTTCATCAAGTGAACCAAGACATGATTAATTAAAATAACTAATTAATTCATAAACAATTTTCGTATTTATAAGGATTGAAATTGTAATTCAATTATGTTCATACTTTTTACATCCCTAACAATAGCAGAAATTGAAATTATTCTTAGGTACTGTTATTAAGCATGTTTAGGTCAGAAAAATTTATTTTAATTATTTCTAATAAGTTTGGCTCAATTCAAGTGCGACTTGACTCGTATAGTCGCTGCCAGGGTAATTTTCAAAAATTCTAAAACATTTTCTTAAAAAACTATAAATGATAATAACCGTCCATTAATTTCTCATTTTCGTTTAAAATATTCCAAGAGATTAAGTTCACATTGCCTACATTGTTATTAATAAAAATATTAAAGAAGGCACTGCGTAAATTGCTTCGTAATCACGTAAAGAACGCTGACAACGACTATATCCAAATACTGTATTAAGATTGCATATGATCATTATTCCAAACTGTATGTATCAATCAATCAACAACTTTGGAGTCAAATTAAGTTCAACTTTGACCATGAAACTCTACACAACGTAACTTGATCATAAAGATATATATTTTACTGTATATTACTTTTACAACTGTAGTGGTCGTTAAGTATGCGTAATGCCTGAATGCAAGTTTTTTTTTTACCAAAGGCTGTGGATATTAGCAATAATCCAAACGATTGATATATGAAATTGGGTTAAAGGGATTGAGTCAAATTATTTATTATCAAAACAATTCAATTAAGACTCCAAGCTGTCTATGTTTTATGTAACATTGTCAACGACTTATTTCCCAAAGAGATTCTGTTACACAAAACAAACTTTTGTGGATTCTGTCCTTTTCTTATTTATCAAAACAAGTAAAGGACATATCCCTTCCAACAATATTGCATGATCATCCTTAGATTCGCACGCAATCTTAAATTTTATAGGACATTCCCACATTATTTCGATATAAAAATAAAAATTAAACTCATCTTTTTATCCTGTTCCAATTTTCCTTAAAATTTTCCTCGGGCACCCTCAAGAACTGTATCTGCAATCTGCGGCAGGCTATCTGTTAAGAGCTACTGAGACCGTGGTATGTTTGGTTAACAATTCCTTCCTGTGTTATATTAAAAAAAATGTGTATCAGTTTGAGATTTCATAGTAATTAACAAGGCGACGGTGAATATACCTAACTTGATTAACCGAACTTCAAGTCTCCTGTACCTTTTGCATGTGAAACTTATTGAGTTTTAAAACGAAATTTTCTAACTTTATAAACTAAACATTTAAACATTTGAAAATGTTGATAAAATGTGCCATGTTACGATAAAATAGTACTTGAAGCACAAAAATTACCTTAATACAAAAAATCATCATTTTTGAATACACTTAGCAAAAGCGAACCAGTTTGGAAATAATTACCAATTAAACAGCCAAAATTAATTTAAAAAAACTATTTAAATTTATTTTTGTTTTCCTGGTTTGCTAACACGTTAATATGGAATAATAAGTAACAAATACGACAGAAATCTTAAACTTCGTGTGAATGATAAATGAAAACTTCTTACAACTAAAATTTTTGATAATATGTCTTTTATTAATAAAAATCATTAGGGAATGCAACCGGTGCAACGTTTTAAAACCATCGAAGTACATTTTAAGTTAAGTTATCCAATGGAGTACAGTCAAACCTGGATAAGTGAGAACTGGATAAGTGAGAAAACTCTATAAGTAAGAGTAATAGCCAGGACCCATCATTTTAAGCTCCCAAAACCTCTATTAGCGAGAAACAGAAACCTCTGTAAGAGAGAGTCGTTTTTTCCTCATAGACCTCCGTAAGTGAGACTACTACTTATCTATACCTCTATAAGCGACAGTCGAGCTTTATTTACAAATTTAACATGTGCTATTTTATGACTCATTCTTAACTTTCGTGGAACTTCCTACCATTGTTTTTGTATTCTCGTCAATATTGTACCTATTCTATTTCGTGGAACTAAATAATGTTGTTATTTTATCGCATTCTTTCTTACTTTCTTTCTTACTTGTTTTGTTTTCGTAAGCATTTAAAAATATATACATATATATTTACTACATTCGTACTTGCTGTGACTTGTTATTGCTGCGTACCTCTATAAGAGAGAAACGCTACCCATGTACCTGCATTAGCGAGAAACTCGGGTTAGTAAGAAACCTCTATAAGGGAGAATGAGATTGTGCTCCCTTGAACTCTCGCTTATCCAGGTTTGACTGTATAACGTTTTTAGAGACCTACGCTAAAAAATGACTGAAAATTGTAATTTAATTACAATTTAAAAAAGTGTATTTAACTTTAAATTTATGAAAGATAGTTGGTATGTAATTATTTCCATAGTTTACTGTTGTATCCATGAATGATTCGGTAACCGATACTTTCTGCTACCACCCCCACAAAAGAATTGTGACACCTTTCCAGTAACATAATAAAAAACAAATTTTGTTTGAATCAGAAAAACAGATATAACTTTGTATGACCGTTGCTCGTAGATATAAAGTCTGAACAAAGACTAAAAGTCTGGCCAATAAATTAAAATAAGTTGTTTGATTAATTTAAAAATACCTAGAAAAAAATATTATTAAGAATTATAAGTTAAAAATGGGTAGTTTCACTAATATCAAGAAAAATAACAGAAAAATCTAAACAATTCAACGTTATATCTTTAATAATAATTAATCCCGGTTTATTAAAAAATAGAAAAAGCAAACGAAAACAGCAACCATAGAGTATTTTTTAAATGTCCTAATTTGAGCTTAAAAGATTAAATAAAAGGAATATAGTTTTCTGATTTAAAGAAATTATAAAATCACTCTTTTTACTTTATACTTTAAGCTTCAAACTTCTTAAAATTCTTACATATGTAGATATAAATTGAAATATGAATGTTAAAAAAATATTTTTAAGGATTATTGATAAATAGAAAGAAGTTTCCCAATTAAAAGATTGCAACAACAAATGAAGGAAGTATTAAATATATTTTTGAAGTACTTAACTTTGGTTTCATCCTTATCATAAGTAAAAACAAAGCCCGACAAGGCGTCCTCAGACTGCTACCAAAACTGTTTCTGGTATGCTCAGTTTGTACTCGTATTTCGTTCTTCACCAGTAGAACCTAGATATAGTTTTTTAATTAAATTTTATAACGAAAATGAGTGTTCATTAGTATTTTAATTGGGTGTAAGTTTTTGAAACGGTACTTGAAATTGCCGGGAGAGGATGCGTAAGTATTGATTTTGAAAGCATAATATATCAATGAAAATAAAAGAAAAACCTAACTATACATTTCAACATAATATGTTACATAATTAATATTTGTTTATTAAAAAAATAGAACAAGACTAATGATGGGGCCTTTCTCAATTGTCCTAATTTGAGCTTGAAATATATAGTAGAAACTAATTTCAAAAAATAATAAAACTAATTTTCTCAGTATTTTAAGTTTCAAACTTCAAATAAAAAATTCTTAAACGAAATTGATTTATTATAATTATAAAGAAACACTTTTAAGGGCTACCAGTAAAAGAAACAATTAAAAAGAAATAAAAATGAATGTAATAAATATATCGTTGAAAGACTTAACTTATATTCTTATATGTACCTATATATAAATTGAAATATTCTAATAATAAATATTTTCAGGGATTATTAATAAATAAATAGAAAGAAATTTTACATTAAAAAAATTATAGCAATAAAAATTAGTAGTAGGTACGTATAATTTTGAAATACTTAACTTTGGTTTCGTCCTCATCAAGATGTATACCATTTTCCACTGCACTTGACTGGGAACAATGCTCGATATTATGTAATATTGCTTTGATATCCTCAGCTTGCATTTCGTTCTTCTCCATTAGAACCTAAATGAAGTTGCGTTTTTTTATTATATTTTATCAAAAACATGTTTTATTAGTATTTTAATTATAAGTTTTTGAATGATTACTTTAGAAACTACAGGAGAGGGTGCATAAGTAGCTTATTGTGAAATCAAATATTAAGCAATATGACAAAGAAATAAAATTCAAAGGTGAGTTTTAAAAAATTGTAAAACCAATCTTCATTGTACTTTGTGCGTCAAACTTTCAGAATGTAGATAACATCAATTTTTTTGTAACAAATTGTTAGTTAATGCATTTCCTGAATTTATACGAAACAAAACTATGTAATCGAATAAAACAAACAAAATAAAATGTAAAAGTATTTGAACTTTCAAAAAAATTTTCTTAAAAAATAAAGCTGAAAATTATTTTTTATACTGGTCAAATAATCAAACTCGCTTGCAGATGCATATTACTGTCTACTTTTTATAGAAACCGTGTATAATAATGTTGTCATTAATGTTAAAAAGACATCATGTTATTTTTAAAGTTAAATAAATATCAATTATGGACTTATATTTCATACTATATATATATATTTATAAGAATTAAATAAATTCAAACATTTGCATTTTAATTAAGATGCTATATTGTGACAGCTTTTATATTTCCTATTTATAGTTTACATATTATAATGTAATTGACTTTTTTGTGATTAAATGTGATCTTGAGCAAAAACCGTTGCGATAATAAATATTTTCTTTGTATGAATGTAACACAAATTGAACCGAAGGTAAAAATTAGAAAGACATTTAATTAAACTAAAAAGACAAATTTAACTGTATTAAAAATAAAAGTGAAATTATTTTAAAAATATTGTATAGATTCTATCTAATATTTATTAAACACGAAAATAAAAAATTCTTAATCAATTTTTTATAATCACTGAAAATATTAATTATTATGGAAATTTTCCATGCTAAGTTTTGTCTAAACTACTGAAGAAAGCAAACATGTTTAAGTAAAATGGATAATTTTGCAAAATTGAGATACAAAAAGTTTTTCGGAAAAAGATTGCGAAGTAAATATAAAGTTTATTTGATTTTTTTATCCATAGAGTGGCCAGACACTAGGGTGTATGTCGTATTTTGACATGGGAATAGAACAGAGCTACTTTTGGATCTTTTCAGTTCGTAAAGGAGTTATTCGAAAATGCTAGGGCAAGCCAACT
The DNA here is from genome assembly GCA_029378335.1 of Agrilus mali. NCBI lineage: Eukaryota > Metazoa > Arthropoda > Insecta > Coleoptera > Buprestidae > Agrilus > Agrilus mali. The sequence continues at coordinate 5,964,152 of CM055663.1, read as the reverse complement.
ACATTATGGAAGGGACAAGTTTAATGTTATAAATTTCTTGTGATTTCCTTGACACCCTGGACAGGGCTCCTTATTATAGTTGACGTGTCCAAATTTTTTACGAATCGAAAAAATAGCTTTGCTTTGCGTTTAAGTTTTAAGGAATAACAACAGAGAAACGTACAAAATGAATTCGTATGATTTTACCCTGACTCTTTAAAAACTAACAACCCTATCACCTAAGTAAGTTTATGACAAAAGGAGACTAATTATTTAGTTATAGAAAAAGATAAATTTAGTTGCAAAAAAATGCATTAAAATAATATTATGAAGACGTGTAATTAGTAAAAAAAATATTTTATGCAAGTGCAAAATCTTTGGAAAAGGGTTAAATAATTATAACTTTCCTAACTTAACATTTGTAGGGCCCGTTCTCGGAAGAAAGATGTTTTTCTCGGTGAAAATAGCTTCAATTAAAACAATTCAAATTTTATTTCAATTGGGTATTAACGATTACTCTGTCTAGGAAAATTTCAAAAACAAACGAAAATTACAAACTGCAATGCCTATACACTTTTTGGGGCATTTTTTATATTTTACTCCCTTAAGCGTAACTTTACTTTGTAATACACTAAGATTGTTATCAATTTTGATCAAAATTAGGTGCCTTTGTGACCTTTTTACTACATTACCAATTACAATTATACACAACTTATTTTATCTGTCAAATTCTTTAAACCGTAGAGTAAAATGTAAATAACGAAATAATAATAAGAACAATTTTGAAAAATCTACCTTTTTCGGTTTTTGTTGGAACAATGACACAGAGCAGCGCAATTTGAGGACCGCTTGCAAACAACCTCGAGGCAACTCTGTTCTCCTGTTCCCGCATTTACGTTTCAAATGTTGTTCTTTGATTAGTTCGGAAATAAAATAAGATGCACACGGCTTTTGGTACGGGAACATTTCAATTTTAAAGGACAGATTTTCCTTTGTAGGGCCGTAACTACTTACATACTTTAAAAAATTTATCCTAATAACTACACTAAAAATGTGTGGCATTCGCTAATTGAAAAAATCTGCGTAAACATTAACATTTTGTTCAAGTTTCAAAAACAGATGACACTTTGTAGGGGCTATAAAATAAAGAAGCATGAAGATTAAAGTGTATAACCGCAATTCTGAAAATTTAAATTTTATTTCAGTTCATTAAAAATGTGCGAAAAAATGTGAATTAACATTTCCAAAATTGCCTTCTTAGCTATTTGTATTTTATTAGACTTATCAAATGCAGTCTACATTTAATAGCCTCATATAACTCTTTTGTTTCTAATTAAATTTAAAAAGCAAACTTTAATGCATATTACGATATTTCCAAGGTTTCAAAATTTAATTTCTTACTGTACCAAAAATGTGGACGAAAATATGAATTTTCTAAATATCACCCCTAACAGTTCCGTCAGAAATTTGCACAAATGGTTGGATATTTTCAATTTAGCAAAAATGAACATTTTGAATAACCATAACTCGTTAATAGCAATCTGTCCTAACCATTAGAAAAAGTAGATATTAACACAAATAACATTTCTAAAGTTTCGTACTTAGCTCGGTCAAAAATGCGCATGAAAAGTTGAACTTTATTCAACTTAGCTAAGGCGGACGACACTTCATAATGTCGTAACTTATTAATTTAAACTGTAAATAATAGTTGATCCTGATCATAAAAAAAACAAAAACCAAATCTAGAACATTTTTTATAATATATTAACGCGTTAATCCAATTTCATAATACCTACTTAATTTTATAGGAGGAGCATGACAAATTGATTACATACCTAATTAATTTGTAACAATTAAAAATCAAACAACTGGATACGTTTCACCCCTTTATTGTAAATTCGACAATTGTTTGGTTACGTAACGAACTACGTTAAGTTATACTCTGTTACCCTTGATAATGGTAATTGTACCCAAACAATTGTCGGATTTACAATAAAGTGGTGAAACGTATTCAGTTGTTTGATTTTTAATTTTTACGTGTATCAATCATGTTTCACAATAAATGCATCAGGCAAAGTCTGAATTTCAATTAATTTTTCTTTTAACAATCGGGTACATTTAAAATTTTCCAAAAAACTATTTGCTCGAGCTTATAACATTATTTCAAGTAGTTTTGTGTATCGTGTATCTTTTACTTTGTCTTTGTTTGACCTCTCGAGTGTTGGACATTCACATTATTAATCATAAGCCAGGCCAGTTACAGAAATACCTAAACAAAATTTTTTGTAATCGTTAAAACTGATACGGATAGATAAAAGAAGAGAATATTGCTGTTTAACAAGAAAATTTCAACTTAAATCGATTGAAGGCATTTAAAAACATTTATGCATACATAAAATTAGAAAATAAAAATTTGCACTTACATTTACTTAAAATTTCGTACACAAGTGGTAAACTTTTTTCAATTTAAAAATTTGAATGCAAACGCTCGTTTTCGTTTTTGTAAAGATACAAAATCTTAAATGAAAAATTTCACTGCGTAACTTTTACTGGCCATAAAAAACGAGAATTTTGTTTTACCTGTTATTACAATGTATTTAACATTAACAACAACAAATTATTTTTTGCAAGACTTACCATTTTCGGTTGCACTCGTCTAGGAACTGGCACTTTTCTCTGGATCGGAATGCATTTCTTTCTTCTTTGATGGAATCTAAATGATATAAAATGACATTATAAATAGACTTAAAAATACATATTTTTTTAATTTTATTTTGATTTTTAAATTAAATAAATTAGAGTAAATATTAAGAAAATAATGTTAATGTTTGGAAAGATCAGAAGAAGAAAGGGTAGGAAAAATAAATGGGTACCTATATAAAATGGAAAAGAATATTATAGAAAGTGACAAAAAATCATAATTAGAGTAAAAACTGGGAGAAAACAAAGACGCCCTAAAATAAACAATTACATAGCAAAAAGGGGAATTGGGTAGATGACTAATTTTTTTTTATTTTAAAAATTAGCCTTTTTATCCTACAAATAGCCTCGTACAAATAGTATTTTAATGTTTCAAAAAATAAAAATGATATGAACGTTTAAAAATTCCAATTAGACAGAGAGGGTAATACTAAATTTTGACGTCACAGTCTTGTACCGCCGGATAAATTACACGCAAAACTTCGTTTTGCAAGAAACAGATAGAAAAAAAAATTAATGTGATAACTTTTCTATTTTTTGACCAATATGAAATTTAATTTCGAATTCTGTTATCGTATTACGTATATTAACATATTATCTAAATAAATATATAATATTCAATATCAGTCATCTACCCTATTATTATAGAAAGTTCATACACAATGAATGTTATATACGTATATACTGTGGGTAGGAAGATTAACATTTTCTAATGTAATAATTAAACAAATAATTTTTTTATGAATTCAAAATATGGGGGTTAGGATGAAAAAAAAAAGCAGATTGAGGGCAGGTACAAAAGTAGGTACCTAATAAAGTAGGTTTAAAATTTGAGCAGAAATACTTTGGACTACCTATATGGTAAAAAGAAAAACAAAAGGTGGAAAATGAATACCCAAGAAAAAGGATATAAGGGAAGAAACGCATGTTAAAACTAGGTAGGAATAATAAATACGACAAACAAAGGGAGACGATAGCAAGAAGGGAAACGGTAAATATATCATATGTAAGAAGCTAAGAAAGTTAGGATTAAAAAAACCCAGGATATATGCAGCAGAGTTGGAGTCAGTTTTTCTTAAGATAAAAATTAATAACAAAGAACAATGTCAAAATACAAAACTATACAAATTAGAAAAATAATGTCAATCTAATAAAAAATCATGTTGACTGAAAAACCAACAATTCACCCTTGCCCTTCTTAGTATTTAAGCTTTAGCTTAAAATAAATATTAGTAAACAACGATATAAAAATTAGTAATATTCATATATAGATGATGTCCTAATCCCTAAAAGGTAAAACGATGTCTCACAGAAATTTGATGAAATTATTGCAGAATTGTTTAAAAGATGTATTCTATTGTAAAATCGGCTTTGGTCGAATATATTATCAATATTTTAATGTTAATAAACGTGTATAACAACTGAATAAATTTAAAACATTTTTAAGCCAATTCTATTTGAAAGTACGTATAATATTATATTAAAACAATTAAAGCACCGTTGCACCCCTTCAAACAAAAGAAAATAATTATTACAAGGACCTTTAAATTTATGTAAAAGCTTATCATTTATTTATTAATAAACAACTACCTACATGTATTATTAAAATTTCCTACCTAACAAATTCGCACCCCTTTCCCCTTACTAAATATGTACCTCCGTATTTAAAGAGATTTATTTAAGGAAAATCAGTACTAGTCAACAAAAAGCAAAAATTCAATATCATACCGCTAAAATGTTTAAAACAATAGATTAACAGTAAAAATGCGATTTTAAAATGGACGATTTTTAAACATATCTTCCAATTATTTTACTGACCATGATTTTAAGAGCACTCTGTTTCTCTGTAGCGTAAGTAAATAACAAGGACAGAAAGAGTGATTTTAAAAATATTTACCTTTTTCGTTTTTTGAAGAACACCAATATGCGAAACAGCGCGATTTCACACCCACTCGTAAGCAACCTCAGCGCAACTCTGTTCTCCTGTTGACGCATTTGGGTTTTCGTTCATTCGTCTAATTTCGTTTTTGTTCGACTAACCCGAAAATAACGCAGTTCTAGTTATTTAATCACTTTGAATTATGCAACCCATTATACAGCGATGTCGTGCTGTTATATATAGTCAGGAGCTTGAAACTTTTCTTGGTTTTAAAAATCATATTATAAAAAAACAATGATTTTTAAATATTCCTAATATAAGATTTGATTATACTGAGAAATAAACAACTGTAGATTATAGTTTCGAAAGATACAACTTTAAATACTTTCAGTATCACATTATAATTTGACACAAAAACCAAAATTTATTTACAACAGTATAAAAATACATTTTGATTTGTAAGTTCCTGATAAATGTTTGGATTTAGATTTTAAGTTCGTATAAAAACAAGCTTCTTTAAGAGTAGAGTGCATTTTTAAAAACAAAAATTGCAAAATGCCAAACTTCTCGTGAACTGTTTTTTCTCAGCATCAAAGATTACTGTTTCCCCATTCCAATGTAGTAATTAAACATATAATTTTTTATGGGGTCGAAAAAGGGGCTTGGAAAAGAAAGGCATACCGATGTGACAAACGGTGGGAGAATGGTGAAAGAAACTAAAACAAGGGTGGTCTGTTAAAGAAAAACTAGAAATGCTAGAGAAAGACCATGTAAAAGAGTAAATATGTCATAATAGTAAAAATATTTTAAAATTGTGTAGAAAAAATAATTACAATAGGAGTAGAATTTCAAAAAAAAAATCAATTTTCATGATATATGCAGTAGGGGTGTTGCAACTTTTTAAACATATTAATGAACGTTTTATCAGACATTCTAAAGACTCACAACTAATTAATCATTATAAAACTTAATAATAATATATTAATTAGGTGTTAGTATAAGATATTTAGTTAGTAATAATTTTCCTACAAATTAAAACCGTTCACTTTTGCTGAACGTACCTAGTTTATTATTTCTATGGTTCTTTATACTCAATAGTGGCTCAATGACGTTTACGTCCTTGAGCTACGTGAAACGTCAACGGTAACGTCAATGTGAGGTTATTTATGCAAATTACAAAGGAAAACAAGAAACATGGAAGCGTGAAATTTCGGTTTACTACAAAGAAATAAGTGCTCATTAAATAACAATGCTAATTACCGAAAATTTTTTGAATTTGGACGACTACAGTTTTCAAAATTCACCCAGTTCCTCTAGTGATGGAATTTCTACGAACAACGGTAATAAAACAATTCTTCTAGAACAACGTGACAAAAACATTTAAAATAATAAATGTAATTTTTCAGATTTTTTGGATAGCCCTTCAGATGAAGATTTCTTACAACAGTTATCATCAGATTTAGATATACCATTGCTCTTAAATCCAGGCGAAGATGAACTTAATGTGTTGAATTCTTTTTTGGACAAGAGTCCTGAAGAAATTCTCAGTGAAGTGAAATCTCCCCCTTGCAACATTAGTTTGTTAGACAGCAAATTAAATGAAGCAGACAAAATCAAACAGTGGAACTGGGATGAACTGTATGATCTACCAATTGAAATAGAACTTCATAAAAATAACAACTCTGGCCATATTTATAAAAGTGATGAATTAAAAGACAATAATGGTTATCTTACCAGTGGTAAAAAATTAGAAAAAAACATCTTACAATCACACAATAGTTTACAGGATGAGCAAATTTTGGAGACACCACCAACTTCTCCTGAATGTCAGCAAGTCTTTCTTACTCAAAATTTTGAAAAGAAACCTCAGCATAATATAAAAACGGCAATAAAATTAGAAAATAAAGTACAATCTAACCAGGCCAATATAAGCCTTCAAACTGCCCCAAAAGTTTCTTGCAAAAGACAAGCAAGTTTTTCAGAAACAATTAAATCTGCATCTCCTTCAAACAGTAAAGTTTTAATTATTCCATCATCTACTTCAGGTCCAGCAAAATTTTGTAGTGTTCCAACCTATCACTCTATTCAACCAGATATTCCTCAGAAAGTTATTGTTATAAATAATAGACATGCAATACCATTAGAAACAAATTCTGTCCCTAAAACTTCAGTATCAGTTTCCAACATAAATAAGTTTAGTCCATGTATATCTATACCTTCCCTGCAAACATCAATGCCTGTTATAATAAAGACTGAGGTGGACACATCATCATCAATACCAATTAACTTGTCCCCTTCCGTTGACCCCAAGGTAATAAAAAGACAGCAAAGAATGATTAAAAATCGTGAGTCCGCTTGCCTGTCTCGAAAAAAGAAAAAAGACTATTTGACTTCACTTGAAAAAAAGGTGCAAGAATTAACAACAGAAAATGAAACCTTGAAAGCCGTAAGTTCCTTTAGAATTACAGAGATATTAGGTATTAAATTCATTATTACAATTTTTAGGAAAATGCAAAATTAAAGGTTCAACTTTCAAAATTTTTACCTAGTGTTGCCCAAACAAAAACTCTAACAAAAGCAATTTCTTTGTGTGCAGTTCTGTGTTTGATGTTTTTTAATGTGGATTATATCAGGTAAATTAGATTATATGTAATTGTTGGACTTGTGTATATAAAGTTCTTCTTTAGATTACCTCATATAACAAGAAAAATAAATCTAAATACACCAGATGAATTAGCAGTATTATCACCTCGTGTAGGAAGAAATTTGTTGTGGAGTTCAGTAGGAATAGAAGATACTAACAATGTGACTGATAATAATGCAACCAATGCTTCTTACCTTATGTGTCCTGTGTATATAAACCAGACAGAAAATGTGCGATTAGCTTTAGAATTACAAAGGTAAGGAGATCTATGGGTTATTAGTCATAAAATAGCATTGTTTAAATGTTTCAGGTGGATTGGAAAACCTATTACATCAAATAATTCCAGAAACAATTATATGGCCAACAAGAAAGAAGAGAAGCCATCTAGAAAGAATAGGCGCCTGAAAAGCAAACTTAATTCTGTAAGAGATAACTTTGCACAGCCAGTTTATGAAATGAAAAAGAGGAGTAATTCTTTAACGAATCCTATTCCCAATGAAATTCAAGTATTCGCCCCTAATCTGGATCAGATTTATTCAGAGTTTTTCGAAGCTATCAACAGACAAGAAGACACCTTTTATCTAGTCTCTTTTAGCCCAGACCACATGCTATTGCCAGCCCTAAACTATAATAAAACAAGAAGACCGAAGATGTCTCTTATTCTTCCTTCTTTGTTAAATGATGGTAAGAAAAATAAAAGTGAAGAATAACTAAAGTGATTATGCCTCATTTTATTATTTATAGATTCTTCACAGCTCTCTGTGATTCCTCTAATGCAAATTGATTGCGAAGTGTTAGACACTCAGATAATCCACGTAAAAAATGGTACGATTCCAAGACATTTACGTTCTTATAATAGTACAAGTTCCCCGGTCTCGCCACCCCATTCATCTAACATGGGGTCTACCCCTAACTCTACCGCTTCTAGTGAGAATTTCCACGTTGAAAAGAATTACAAACCATACTTTATGAGAAAGTCTTACTTAAAATCTATAAAGAATGAAGAAGAAAGAAGAAAATATGGAAGTTAGATGTTTGCAGTTAGGGAGTTTGTTGGTGTTAAATTAAGGGGTTTATTATAATAGCAATTAACAAGTGCACTACTACTAGCTAGAAACGGGTTTTAGATTGTTTTGCTTTAATTTAAAGACTTAAAAATAATAAGATATTTATAAACTTCCATATAAAGATGTAAAAATTACTAAAAAATTAATACATTAAACTACTATGTAGTATTTTAAAAAGAATAAGAATGGCTCAACTCTTTATCTACACGAATGTTGAGTAGTAATTAGTGAAATAATAAATTAGTACATTTTAGAATTAATATTTGTTAATAATTAACAAAAAAGTAATTTGACTGGGTAGAGTATTATTAAACGTAATAACCATTACCTATAAAATTGTAGAAAATTTTATCTTACACAACAATTCAAGTAACATGGTACAAATTTTATACTTTAGTTTATTATTTTTGTGTCTTATTTAAATGTAAAATATAGTTTACTTTCTTAAATTTTGGCGAATACGAAAGGTAAATTAGATTTTGACAACGATAGACACATACCATTACAGCTTTATCGCATTTTTTAGTCTAATAGGGTAATATGAGCAATAGATTTAATTTTCTTTGTCTTGTTTTTTTATCTTCGAGAGCTTTTATACTGTTACGGTGATACATATTTTATTTTCAGTTTTTTTTTTGTAATAATTTGGAAGAGTACGAAATAATATAATTTTTCACATAATACACGTTGTATATTCTTATAAGAACAAAAGGAACAATAAAATTATAAAATTTCATTGAAGGCATGTTTATTCTATTTTAAATAATTAAAATTTCTGTGTAATATCCTTTTTTAATCGCTAAGAGTTTTAGACGTTTATTTAGTCGTAATTTGTGATTTTTAGTTCTAACGTTTTACTGCTTCTTCCTGTCTACATCTTCAGTGATTTGATAGACAGAAGCAGCAAAATGTTGGCACTAAAAACCAACTACCACAGTAAAACCCAAAATCTCTGGGTATCATAAAAGTGCTATAATAAAGATTATAATGAGTACATTTCCTAATGTTTAACAAAAATACTGTAAAAACTTAAAATAAGGACGGAATATTATTTCAAATCTGGCGTGCTGGATCCTAAATAACATTTCAAATCGTTTATGGTCGATTTTACCAATTTTGCTTTAATAGTTTCTTTATTTAGCCTTTTATGGGCCGTATACCGATGACAACCCCCAAAACTGTAATAATAGTTCCCTCCTTCGCGCCCTTCTATCCACAAAATATCTATAGGAGGAACCAAATGCACTTTATCGGAGTTATTAATAGTTTCCATCAGAGATTGTACTTTTTCTTCATTAACTTCTGGCGGAAATGGTCTTATGATTACTGACATTGGTACATCGTATACTTCCGAAATGTTTCCGGCATGAATGCTCGTTTGATTACTATCGTTACTAACCATTATTTCTACTCATAAATATAACTTTCATAAATGTTTTTTAAATAATCAGTAACTTACACATTCACTAATAAAAATACGTACTTGATATGCGAATAGTGCGTAAACATAAATTATTAATTCGATGGAAAATACTGCCCATATAAACAATTACAGTACTGATACTAATATCACTTCACATTTACTGAAAATTTTGCGTTACAAATAGATAAAAAACAATATGTGCTGAATCATATTCTAGTTATTAATGATGTAATAACCTTGAAGTGTTCACCGCTTGTGGGCTAGCAAGATTGCAAAGTAAAAGTATAATTAAAAATATTTATTAATGAAATATATATATTTTCTGAATATACAAATCCTGTTCACATTTTCATATGTTGCAAAAAAAAACTATACACTTTACACATTTTAAGAAAGGCCTAAAGTTAATTAACAATAAAGTATTCGGTCGAATTAATTTATTTAGTTACAAAACAGGCTAAATTCGATAATACGAACAAATTTAATTTGGAAAAATAATAATTTCCAATAATCACGGATTAATTTATGCTTAGCTGTATGAGCAAAAACTTTTTCAAAGGCCAATATTGTTTAATTGTTTTGACAACATGTATTTTGGACAACATGCATCAAGTCGATTTACAAAAGTGAATCCTCAAGTTGATTAATTAATAATAACTGAAATAATTTTATCAAGTTTTGTTTCAAAAATTTACTAAAAAAACACAAGCCTTGAAGAATGTTTACGTGTAGGTTATGTTTGAATAATAGACTGGGAAAATACGAAGTTGTTTCTATATGGAACAATAACTTAAAATTACTTAAAAGAATTAAAAATTGTGTTTGCATTGAAGTGAGTGATTAAGAGTAATGATAAGCACTTCCTATTGTCGTATATATTTGTGTAGATACAAGAACATGATACACTTCCTGGATATGTCTGTTTGTCATGTATGAAGAATATCATTGACTGGGAAAACTTTAAACGTAATTGTCAACAATCAAACGCAATCCTTTTAGAAAAGTTACAAGAAAATAAGAACGTAGTAGATAATAATCATGGCCTGGAAAATGAAAACAAACTAGATATATTATCTGAAATTGTGAAAAATGAAACTATATGTGAAGAAGAAATTATTGAAAATGTTAGTAAAGTGAAACAGAAATATACAAATTATTACTTTAATGAAATTTGTTTTTTTAGGATTTAGAGCAATTAAAATTTTTTACTGAATATCATTATGCGTGTGAAATATGCTCTGAAAGATTTGATAATTGCTTTAACTACCTAGATCATCAAGAAACACACAATGGACAACCTGTGTTTAAATGTGCTATATGTTCTAAAGTAATTACCTTTCCTTTAGTATTTTAACTTCTTATTAAGAAACTGAAAAGGCTTATATGTGATCATCAGGTTTATGTCAAGTGCCGCAAATATTGGTAAAAAAATTGGTTAAATGGCTAGAAAACTAATATCTGGGTTAAATTAGATTTTAGAGAAAAGAAATAGATTTCTTTTTCTATGATAGGAAGCCTAAGCGATAACTTTAAAACCTTTTGTCCACTCTGACACTTAGAACTTCAATATTTACATATTTTCAATAACACTTTCTAAGATCATATGCCTACACAGGTATCTCACTTATTTCATGAATCTGTGATACTATATGCCATCATTTTTAGGTTTTTAGTTTCAGAAAAGACTTGGTATTACATGATCAAAATCACAAGGCACCTTGTCCATATTGCTCTAAGGATATCATTAAATCTGGGATGAAGTCACACTTAATAATTCATACTGATAGATTTAAGTAAAATGTTTCATTATACAACTCAAAAAACGCGATAATTTACATAGGGTGTTTCAGATGTGATAAATGCGGGGGCAGATTCAACTGCCGAAGCGCTTTGGATGTTCATAAGATAAAAGTACATACTGGTATCAAAAACCATGTGTGTGATACCTGTGGAAAACGCTTTTCCTGCCGAACCTCCCTCAAAGTCCATCTGCGCACACATAGCGAAAAACGACTTTACAAATGTACCGAGTGTAACTATATGGGTCGTACTGCGTCTGCACTTTACGCGCACAAAGCCACCCATTCGAATGACCAGAGGGTATGTGAATATTGCCCGAAGACGTTCAAAAGTGGCCGAAATCTGGGCGACCACTTGCGACGCGTACATTCCAGAGAAAAGAACCACCGATGTCCCAAATGCAACAAAATGTTCCTCGACAAATATACGTTATCAGTACATCTAAGATGGCACACAGGCGATAGACGTTTCAAATGTAACATTTGCAACAAAGCATTCATAAGGTCCGATGGTTTAAATAATCACATGGATACTCATGAATTTCGGGCGAAATATGACTGTCAAAAATGCGGAAAGAAGTTTAAAATGAAAAGGAGTATCGTGAGACACACGTGCAGTGCCAACAATATCTGTAATTAATAATATAGAAACTGCCTAATAAATACCATATATTGTTATAATAAGAAAATAAAGTATGAAATTGAACGAATATACTGCTAATTTGATCATTCTCCGATGGTTTTATATCTCACAGAAAACAAATACCAAAATGTTTTGTCAAACTTTAACTTTTTCAGAATTCATACAATGAACTGGTAAAGCCAAAGTTAAGCAAAGCAAAAAAACGTTGCAAATGTATATTTTGGTGTTTATTTTCTACATTAGTTAGGGGAAAGTCCAAGAATTTTAACTTGGATCGTTCCTTCCCCTTTAGTGAGGTTTGTGTGTGGAACAACTACTCCCTCTCACGTTTTTTGGCCACAAATAATAGCAAGTAATATAAAAAAAGTCTATGAATATGTATGTAAAGGACTGTGACATGACCCTTCAGCCCCTTCTGTTTTTAAGTAAAATTAAATGTCAAATACAAGTTTTCTATTAGGTCTTTTGGTGTAGAATTAAAGTTTTGTAATGAACTGCTACAGTATAATAAAAAAAGTATTCAAAACCTTATAATTAAATTATATTTTTGAATGGGAGTCTATAAGTGTAAGTGCGATTGTGGTAGAATATTTTCTTTACAATTTTATGCATACATATCTGTATTTCTAGAAATGTTAATAGATGGGTATATTTACATATTTTTTGTCACAATAACATAGAGTTTATACACATAATAGTCTGTGTATATGATGAAATGGCGAGTACTAATATTCCACAAATTATCATACTTATTAATGGAAAAAGAAAATCAGGAAAGGACTATGTATCCGCTAAACTTAAAGAATTGTAAGTGAATATTGTTTATTATTACGAATTATTTATATTTATGTAAATGGAACAGAAAACAGAACAAGAAATGTGTACCTATATAAAAGGATGTTGTGTCTCCCGCACCGCAAAACGGTCTTCATTTGAATGACCCAAATATTTATTACATAAACTTTAATATTTCAGATTAAACGAAACATGCACCATAATTCACATATCAGGGCCATTAAAGAAAAAATTTGCAGAGGCAAATAATTTGAATTATGAAGAATTATTAACTGATGGCTGTTTTAAAGAGATATACAGAAAACAAATGATTAATTGGAGTGACGAAATCAGGGAAAAGGACCCAGGCTATTTTTGTAAAGCAGCTTGTGAAGAAGGTACGTTTTGGGTACCTAATTTTATATAACAAGATTTAACAAATTTCTTCTAGCTATTCCAAAAAAAATCTGGATAGTCACCGATATTAGACGTAAAACCGATATAAATTGGTTTCAATCTAATTATGGAAAAAATATGAAAAAAGTACGAATTTTGGCTGACGATGACGTGAGGAAGCAGAGAGGATGGAACTTTACTAAAGGTAAAAATGGCTAATTAAAAATGTATTTTATTTACGAATTAATTTGTTGTAGGTGTGGATGACGTAGAATCCGAATGTGATTTGGACGATTATAACAGTTGGGATTTAATAATATCTAATAACAACTCAAGTGATTTTGAAAATGGAATTGAAAAAGTATTGAACTTAATAAAAGAACAAATTCAAAACTAAAAATTGTACCGATAAGTAGATATTAGTTTTACCAAAATGAGTATTAAAATTTGTATTATGCATTTATTAACTTATTTCCCATTAAATAATTATTTATAATTATTGTGTTTGTGACTTCTAATCTTATATCATCAGCTTCACTAACGATAATAATAAATGTATTTATTAAAACCCCATCTAAGCTCCTTAAAAATAGATGAGAGTATTTAAATTAGGGGATCTTTGCAAATTACTAAATTTGTAGGCTACTGCTACAGCTTGCAAAGTAACTAGACTTGCGATAAAAGCTATATGGCAAAGTGTAGAATGTGACGTAAATCAATGTTGTGACGTCCGTTCACGCACGTCACGTTAGTTACAATAACAATGTCTGCCATGAAACATCAAAGTAGAACGCAGAAAGTATTTTATGAAAAATTTTCCTAGTTGTAAGGTTTAGATGAGGCTGTAGATGTCAGTTTTATGAATCTTGTATTGGAAGATGGATGTGGAAAAAGAACGTGCAGAAAAAACGACAGAACATTCAATCCCTTTGGATATTCTCGGTGACCTTATCACGTAAGTTCCGCTATTGTGTACTACTTTTTTTATGTATATGTATTTGTGTGTATAAACACGTAAACGCGACTATTGCTCACTGTGGTAATAATAAAACTGATTTATTTTAGGAGGTTCATTATTCACGTACCCCCAGAATCAAAACAAAACTTAATTCGAATATGCTTTCAAATCGAACTTGCACATTGGTTTTACTTAGATTTTTACGTTAGCAATGATGACAAATTGAAAAGTTGTACTATTAATGAATTCGCTGCTCATGTTTTCCAGGTAAGGTAAAAAAATGTTAACAGACCTTCTCAGTGGCTATTGATATTCTCTAGTAAATGTCAGTGTTCACAAAATGACAATTTTTGTAACATGCCCCAAATATTTTCCAATTAGGTATCCCCCCTTCTCTTAAGCATACATAGTTTGTTTTGCTAAACCATAAAATTATTGGAGATTTTGCATATTAAGTAACTCTAATAAACAAAAATCAAAAATTGTAAACTTCTTTTTAATATTTCCTAATTCCTAATTGATAGCATGAAATTGTATAAAACCAGTTATTATTTATACATGGTAAATAAAATTTCATTTTGATTTTGATTCATGTTCAATTTTTATCCCCCTTCAATTCAGATTAGGTCATATCGTCATATGTTAGTTTTTTTTATCATTAACATTAATGGCGATATTATTATTTATTATACATTATAAGTATAAAATTTACTTTGTTTTTATTTTTGCAATTTTTTGGCAGCACATCCCAGCATTGCAGTCATACTGTAATAAATTGGATGAAATTATTGAAGAATGGCGATCATACAAGCAAACAGTTCCCACATACGGTGCAATATTGTTATCTGAAAATCTAACGCACGTGCTATTAGTGCAAAGTTACTTTGCAAAATCGTCGTGGGGATTCCCGAAGGGAAAGGTAAACCAAGAAGAAGATCCGACCCATTGTGCCATTAGAGAAGTTCTTGAAGAAACGGGTTTTGATATCAGCAGTTATATAGATCCGGATCTATATTTTGAATCTATAATAAATGAACAGCTAGTCAGGTTGTATGTGATTAAAGGTATCTCAATGGAAACGGAATTTAAACCGCGAACAAGATGCGAAATTAAGGCGTGCGAATGGTTTCTGATCGCCGATCTCCCGAACAATAAAAAGGATAATACCCCCAAAGTCAAAATGGGGGTTAGTCCAAATGCATTCTTTATGGTTTTGCCATTTATCAAAAGAATAAAGGGTTTATCACAAAATCCAAAGAGTACTCGAAGAGTGAGGAAGAAGTCTACCAGTATTAGTGAAGGAGAAAGTGGAAAAAAGAATACCAGTCTTAATATTAGTGGTATAGGCAAAAAGAGTAGTAGCCAAAAGACAACAATAACAACAGTTGGTCTGGAAGATAAGAGCTTTAATAATAACAATAATAAACAACTACAAATCAGGGAAAAACGAAATGTTAATTCTAAGAGAAAGTTGTTTAACAATTCAGGGGAGCAGATTGAGTTCTGTGCTCCATCTTGGCTAAACTTTAAATTTGACAAAACTGCCCTTTTGGAATGCATTCCGTAAAAATGCAAGGCCGCAATTTAAAATTTTACACAACTTACTCCTGTTACTCCTGTATGAGTACTTTGACTGATTATTTAATTTTTGCCTTTTTTTAAGTTTTATATACCTTTTTGTGATTTAATGATGTGTCTACACAAAAGCAAATTTCTTTTCGTTTTTAAGCTGCCGGAATTATTACTGTTTTTTTTTTAAATTCATATCAATCGTCTAGAATATATGCTTTTTGAAACAGACGAAAGTTGATAAGAATTGTATGTCTATTTTTTTTTCTATTAAATTTTTGTGTGTACATGTAGTTGGTATTTACAACAGTAGTTGTAAAATTTAAGCGGTAAGATAAAAAATTCACAATTTAATAACTGTAAGGCAACTAAATTTTTTTGTTGATATTCTGTTTTAACTTTTGAGAAATAATAAAGCATTTATTTTAGCAGCATATACTTCTTTCATATGATAGATTACTGCAATTTTGAAAAAAAAACAGACCTTTAAACTAAATGAAAATGGATTAGAATGAGGTATTGCCTATTTGAATCTTTAAGTCATTCTAAAATAAATTATTTAATTCAAACGATGGGTCAAAATTTCGCATAAAGTTTGGCGAACCGTATTATCGTATATTTTTATTTGGAGTAAATTTGTTAAAACTTCATTCTATAATTTTCGACTTCTGAATTTTCCAATTTTTTGCGTATATATTTAAATCTAACTTAGAAATATTTTTAAAAATAGAGAATAAGAATATCTTTCTTAATTATACTGATAGTGTCTGCATTTTTGAGCTTACTTATACATTCTTAAAACAAATGGCTCTTAATTAAAAAATTCCCGTTTATTTGCCTGTGTGGTTGACTAATTTTTGAAACGGTTGAACGGATTTTGATGGAACGTTGTGAAAATGAAAAACAATTTGTCAGGACCAGTTAGGTGCCTTTTTTAATTGATTATAACTTTTGTATCTGTTTATTATAAACAATATGTGTATTTACAACTGTTCCTGGAACTTGATTGCCATCCATCAGGTGGCGCCACACATTACTTACTCAATATGTAATACGTAGATTATCACAAAATTTATTGTTTATAATAACTTATTTAGGATTTCCATCGTTCCTTAACTATGGAAATGTCTTAATAGATACAAAAATGAGTATTTAGAAGTTTTGAGGGATGAAAAATTTGTAAGCATCAGCAGCTGTTGCATTTCGGTTCAACGTTCATCAACTTTTCTTCTAAAAGCTGGGTAGGAGGGGATCCTCGAACGTTGCTGGGTTAGTTCGCGCATTGTTTGGAATCATCGGCAGCACCAAGCCTTCAAGCAGTGCGTTGTGGAAGTTGTGAGCGAGAGTGTTGTGTGTGTGAGCAGTTATGGCGGCCCCACTGACCCCAGAACAAGAAGTTGTAAGTTGTTTTAAATGAAAATATTAATAAATTTGTCACCTCATTATTCAT
Organism: Agrilus mali; assembly: GCA_029378335.1. Classification (NCBI taxonomy): domain Eukaryota; kingdom Metazoa; phylum Arthropoda; class Insecta; order Coleoptera; family Buprestidae; genus Agrilus; species Agrilus mali. Next base: position 5,946,871 of record CM055663.1, on the reverse strand, counting down.
TTGTTAGATTCGAGTTCACGTGTACCCCGAATTAGACCTCCAATTGCCTCTTTGCACTAACATTTGTAGTTGTAAAGGCAATATGAACGATTTTTTTTAACTTATGCCGTTGAATCGGTGGGTGTTGTCGTTCAACGGAATTTTTCAACTTGCCTTCAATTTTATTACATGTTGGAAGCTAACCTTCATGGCCGTTCCAACCTGTAGCGTTTTACAAAATCAAATAAAAAATCTAATCGAAACCGTTTTGGGGTAAAGGTTATGGACAGTCACGGTTTCTGACCCTGTGCGCGCATCGCGAAACTTTGTTTACAAACGTGAGTTAAAATTAAATTACCATCGCTGTTTCAGTAACTATGAACGGCAGAGGAAATTGATTGATAATCGAAAATAGAAACGCCTTCATTTGTTTATTATCTGTAACGGAAACTCGTTTCCTGCCAAGATCGATTTTCCACCAACGGAAAAACACTTTTATTGCCACAGAAATTATTAACGACGTACGACTTCCAAGAAACAGTTCAATTTGAATGGATTAACAAAATTAAAAGTCCCTTTCGCCTGTAAAGTATACAGAAAGAAACCTTACGGATAGGTATCTAATGAATGATTCTCACACCAACTAAGCCAATGAAAATTTACAATGCATCTGAAGTTTATATGTTAATTTGCAATTTTAACATGTTTAGGTATGAGATTTAAAAAATCAAATGTAATATTTGATCAATACCAAAAATAAATAATTTTTTAATAAAAGTATTAATTTTATTGGGTATTATTATTTAAACAAATTTCTGTTTGAATTTTTAATTTATGCAATATACATAATTTGTTGTGAGGACTTTACTACATACTCACTTATTTTAATTTAAGAAAATTGGAATAACCATGAAATGGAGTATTATAATAGCTGTATAGTTTAACAGTCTACTTAACTTTTGACATAGAAAATTGAGATGTAGTTTAAAAAATTGTTTAAGCAATTTATCACTGTTAGTCACACCTGCGGTTTTATACCTTAAGGCTTTAGTCACAATGGAGAAAGTTAATGTTAAAGTTCACACAATAAACAAGTGATTTTCGTACTAAAACCGTAATTACAGTACATATTAGTGGTTCACAATTAATAAGCAATATAAAAAGGTATTACCTATGTGTACAAAAATATCTAACTTTTACCCGATACCTGAACAGGTTATAAGATGGCACGCGCGTAAATTCTTAAGATTCTTCTTGTGTAATGCTTTTTTTTTTTAGTTGCTGGTAATGTGACATAAAATTGTTATTCATTCTCCTATTTTGTACGAATTACAGAACACACTGTACATAATACAATAGTCATTGGATTAGTGCGCACAGCTTGTTCCAAGATTGCCATCCCATTGTTTAACCTTCGGAGACAAATCGCAGGTCGACGACCCCTTTCGATATCGAAAAACAGATCATGGGGCCGGTAATCCTTCCTTCTAATAATAATATGCGCCTATACAATTTAGTAAATAAACAGGGTGTAGGTATACCGTAAACTTCTTGTGGATCACATTTAATCAGATTATAAAAATTATCGACGTACTGTACCATTTACTTATATAAGGAGACCGGTGGGAACCATATAAATTAACATGGAATGGGCGATATGATGAGATTATTATAGGGTACGAAATGGACATACATACCAGAAACAGAAATAAGGATGGGAAGAGGAGGATGACCGTTCTTAAGGATGTAAGTTGTTCTAGTTGTCACAAAATGCGAAAAATTAGCTAAGATAGGACGCATAAGGAGCTATGAAGGCCGATAAGGAATAGGCTAAATGGGATGGTAAGATACCTTTCAAGACATGAAGGACTAGTTAGAGAATTGATGGTTTTTGAGGTGTGAAGGAGGCGAGATGATATTTATCTATTTCCTGGACAGTATTGCGAATTATCAAAATATTCCTGATTCACAAAACTATACCCAATTGTAAGTTTAGTTTTTCCTTAGTTTCTGCAGGTCTTCAAATATTTCTGAGGCTACAAGCCACCATTGGTTAAGGACATGCCAGAAAAGAAATTGGTGCAAAGAGAGGCAGAGTAAGACCCTGTTTTAGATTGACATTCACTATTAAGGATGTGAGGTGTGCTAGACTTCGGGAAACGCGAAAATTCACTCCAGATAGGAAGAAGTGGAGGACTGCGTCACATCAGTCTTTTGGCTGAAAACTGTGATAAATTTAAAATGTTGCACATGATCTATGACGTTGATATGAGGATGAAATAATGTCCATACATGAGATTTTTAGAAAAAGTAGGATAAAATAATAAGGAATAGGCGAAATAGGGTGGTAGAACACCTTAGATATCGACAACTGGTGAAAGACATTGATTGCTATTCTGGGGAGGAAGTTGATATGGGTCTGGTCCAAACCAATACCTAATCTGTTCTTTTTAGGACAAATGTGGAAGTCGTAATAAAACGAGTAAAATTAATTTGTATAAAATGAAAGAAAGATCCTACTCACTGTCTATTACATCTTTTATATAATGAATTATAGAAGCGTATTGGATTTGTATGGGAGGCATACTCGGAGGCAACAAAAGAAAAGAAGAATACGACGATTGTGCAAAAAAATTAATCTGTATTATTTATATTTACACCACATTCCTTCAGGTTTTTTACGTTTAGGACGTGACTGAATTTCGGATATAAAGAATATAATCTTTTTAGCGTACAAAAGCAAAAGCACGAGTGGAACTTTCATCTTACCGACCAATCGGCTGATCTTTAAAAGTTACCAAAATTTATTATTATAATAATCTTATGAAATATAAAAAAACAGACGACTTAAAATAAAAGCAATTCCAAATTTTTCAGACGCATTATAATGTGCATGTACACATATTATATTATTATACATATTGGTAATAATACCAAATTTAATAAATCAATATTAATGAGATTTTAACGTACCTACAATACGTATATTGACCATATAAGTATTTGATGAATATTTATGAGTCTAAAGTACTTAAAATAATGACCACGTTTATTAAATGTTATAGAGTATTATGTAAAAGACAGTTACAGACAATTTTTCTTGATTTTGAAGTGCTGTTATTAGAAAATGACTTACGCATTTATAGATTACAAACTAGATCCTAAAAGTAACGCTCCGTAAAGATTTACTTCTTTATTATTGTTAAGACTTGGTATAAAACATTTTGGAGAACTATAATGACTGAATTTTAGATAATATTATTCGTATAAAAGATTGATAAATCAATCGATCAATATCATAATCGTTATTGTTCTAGAGAAATATTTTTATTATCAACATTATCTAAAGTTTAAGAATAAGAGATGGAATGCCGGCTTTCTTTATACCGTACACAATAAGCTATGCAATTTTTAAACAAAAAACAACTGCGGTTAGTCTGCACCTATTTTAAAAACGATTATTACGTCTGAAGATGGAAACTTTAGACTTCCGGAACCTTTTAAAAAGCGTCTGCCGGTTGTTTGAAAGGAAAAACTCTCGCGTATATGCGCGTTCACCATTTACCAGCACACATCCACATCTGTAGACTTCAAGAAGAGCTCTTTCCACAGCGGCGTTTCAGGCAATGCGACGTTTTTAAAGCTTGCCAATGAAATAATCGAGCGGAAAATAAAGACCCTTTGATGCCAGAGTTTCTAATTTTGAACGGGCGAATTTCTTTTCTGTTTTTCATTTTGCCTCATCCCAATATCGTTTCATGCAAGACGACCGTGTTATGAGCCATTCACCGTTCCCTTAAAAAGACTTAAAAAGGACTTGTGTAACGTGTGAGACAGCCCATCATAGAAACCTAAGGGGGCTCTCATGTATGTACTCGAGTACGAAAGAAGCGCGTTCATTTTTAAAAAGTTTCTACGTAAACAAGTTTATAAAAGAAGCGTCTATCAAAAGCGAAAGTTACGTACTACATCTAGATATACATAATGTGTACAATATTTTCTCATCATGGACGTCATGTAGAAGTTTTTACAGCATATTGTAATATGGACGGGAGTCGAAATTCTTTCACTCTTTCAACGTTTGTAATACAGGAGGAAGTGAAGGAACCAATGGAAAAGAAATATAAATCTAAAAAGCAGATTTGTCCCACCAGAAATGCAGGGGTGTTCCTGAGTAGGACTTCAATGGCACGTTTTTCGAGTCCGTGACTAATTTTTCCGCCAGGATAGAAAGTTTGCAAAGTTGATTAGGTTAGGTATACTTTTCGGCATCTATAATTTTCAGTTAAAAATCGCCAATATTTTGACGTAGTGGACATGTTTAAATGTTACGGGCAGTAAAGCTACGAAGCTTCTCTCAGGGAAATAATTAGCAAAAGATGAAGTGCATTCCCAGGTCAAAGCTCATGAAATTTGAAATTACGTACGAAACTTTACTATTGAAATTAGAAAATGTCAATTTCAATTTACATTTTTTCCAGTACCTAGTTAGAAGTTCTTTCACGGTTTTTTTGCTCAACTTTCGTAATACGTACCTATAAGCCAACTGACCATTACGATGTTTCGCGCCGCAAACTAAGGTATTTATTAATGTCCAGTTTAAATGGTTCAATTCGTTTAATTCAACACGAGCATGTATTTGTACCGGTGTATGTAATAACAATAATAACACTGACAATTAATTCGTTCATACAGGGACAACGAGGCGTTTTGCATGTACCTATTATAGGTATAGTCCGAGTCATATAAAGTGGTTGGTCAGGCGATAAAACTGCAAAAAAATGATCGCCATTGATTAGGTCTATCTATTACTTTGTACTCGTTTAAAATTTGTATCAACAAAGCTAAATTAGAAAGAATTATGTGACTGCAAGGTTCTATAACCCTTTTGTTGAGTCCCAAATGCAACGATAGACTTATAGACCCTTAACATAAAATAAAATTCTGACCATTACTGTTATTAGTAAGAATTCGAGAAGTTTTACTACCACAGCTGCTACTTTTTTAAATGATAATGTATGTAGGTCAAGTTTTAGTCTCATTGAAACGTGCCCCAACAAACCAGAGAACTGCATTTTGTAATAAGTAGTAGTTAATAATAATAGTTGTATGTAACACGTAGTACCACCTCTTGCAATACATACTAACATCTGTAAAACGGTAAAATGATAGTTCATCTCGAGAGACAGATGGTCACCATTTACATGTGTACAAGTATACACACACAATTATGCAGGTGTGTACGACGTATAATACTTATATAAATATGCAAGTGTTGGCCATATATTATATTATTTAATTATACGGGAGAAATGGGTTAATGCACAGTAATCTATACATGTACAGTAAAATTGAAAATGAATGGTAGGAACAATGTTTAATGCTGAAATTAATTATTACATACATAGGTACATATCTCGTTGATGTGCAAAAAGGCGTAATAAAAGCGGAAGTGTGTACTTCTATGGTTAGATAGTTGGATTACCCATAAAATACTGTATTACATTTAACATAAAGTCTTAAATCAAAAGACCAAATCTTAAAAACGTTTTTTTAACCGTGTATGTGGTCTGGTGAGGGAGAAGGGTGACGTTTAGTTTTACAATTTCGTCTATAATATGAGCAAGTAAGCAAGGTAAATTTTGAATCAGTTTCCAGTATTAGATTAAGCTAAAATTTTCCAAAAATAATTGAGCCAGTTGAATAAAAACAACTGTTCAGAAGTGATATGTCCATTGTCCTTAACTACCCCTCAATGTCTCAGGAAGTAGTCCAGGGGGCATTTCAAAGGCGAAGCTTATACTCAGGTAGTTGATCTCTTTGCATTCCAAGGTCGAGGCTCATAAGATTCTGAAATACCTCCACCACTCTAAATAAAGTCAGAACCTCTCACTCTCTCTCCCTCTCTCACAATTTTTGTTTTTAAAGCTTCTGATAGCTCCTCTTTGTAACATTGCAAGCTAATTGTCGATTAAACAGCGAATTGTCAGTTTTTCTTTGTCAATGACTATGATGACGGATAATTTTTTGACAACCCGGTATACATTCAGTCTGTGTGCCTATAATAGGTCTCTCCATATTTGCTCCTGCCTTATAACGTCACCGCGAACCGAACGACCAAATACGGAATGGGAAGAAGCGATTAGAATTTAAATGAGCCCCCTGTTAAGGCCCTCATTGATCCACTTCCCATCGAACAAAGTGAAAAGCCACAAACAATTATAGTCTAAGATCCGGCTGCGAAATTAGTGCATTAATAATGTAGATTGATAAGATTTAATTTTTGAGTATTTTCACAGCTAGGAGAAGTCAATTTTCATCAGGTGCCAATTAGAAAATGCCCGCCAGTATTATTAATTAAATTATTATTAATTTACTTTAAGGAAGGCATTTCGTTTACATCATATGGAAATAAAACCTACACCACTTCACAATAGTGTATTCAAGGGATCTGAAAAGTTATAGTTGCTGCTGATCGCTTAGCCGCAACCTCCAAGCAGCCAGGTGTACACAGGTATATTTTTGTTCAATCTTTTCGTTTATACTGTACACTCATTTTATTTATACCAAATTAAAGCTAATTTTTTTTTCTTTTCAACTATATAAAGTTGCCTTTTCAAAAAAGCCCGCAAATCTCAGTTTCCTACCCTAAAAGATGCTAGGTATTAGAAATAAAGTAACAGAGAGCGAGCGTACGACGCTACTTGTTAGACAAGGATGCGAAATGCCAGCTGGATGTGTTTTTTTGAGCTATTGCGCATGCTCCGATAAATAGGGTTCTCAACCGACGATCTAAATCATAATACAATTGACTGAACTCAAATGCTCCAAAATTGCAACGGATTAAGCATCGATATTAAACAAAATAACTTTTTAAAAGTTTAATTTCTTGCAAAATATATATTTAAGTATTTTATTATTATCATTGATTGAATATTTAATATTGTATATTAATTAAATATTATTTTGTTTAATATCGATGCTTAATCCGTTGCAATTTTGGAGCATTTGAGTTCAGTCAATTGTATTATGATTTAGATCGTCGGTTGAGAACCCTATTTATCGGAGCATGCGCAATAGCTCAAAAAAACACATCCAGCTGGCATTTCGCATCCTTGTCTAACAAGTAGCGTCGTACGCTCGCTCTCTGTTACTTTATTTCTAATACCTAGCATCTTTTAGGGTAGGAAACTGAGATTTGCGGGCTTTTTTGAAAAGGCAACTTTATATAGTTGAAAAGAAAAAAAAATTAGCTTTAATTTGGTATAAATAAAATGAGTGTACAGTATAAACGAAAAGATTGAACAAAAATATACCTGTGTACACCTGGCTGCTTGGAGGTTGCGGCTAAGCGATCAGCAGCAACTATAACTTTTCAGATCCCTTGAATACACTATTGTGAAGTGGTGTAGGTTTTATTTCCATATGATGTAAACGAAATGCCTTCCTTAAAGTAAATTAATAATAATTTAATTAATAATACTGGCGGGCATTTTCTAATTGGCACCTGATGAAAATTGACTTCTCCTAGCTGTGAAAATACTTAAAAATTAAATCTTATCAATCTACATTATTAATGCACTAATTTCGCAGCCGGATCCCGTACTATTAGGTACGCGAGGCAGTTGGAAAGAGATCGCTTTTGTTTAAAGATACGAACAGTAAAAACGATTCGAGGTTTTGAAAATAGGTGGATGTAGTCATTTTTCGTTCGAGAACAACGTCAGTGTTTAGTGTCTTAGACTAATGAAGAAAATTTAATTAATTAACAGTTTTGTTATAAATGTCAATTTTTAACAAGAAAAGTGTCCAACGGGTTCTCCGTCCTGTCAAAGTAAGTTTTTATTAATTTTGATACGAGAGTAAAATTTAAATTTGATACCTACAAGAATAAATTATTTGGCCAACTTTATAAGTATGATAAAACTAAGAATTTTTAAGTATGAAATAAATAGGTACCTATGCACTTTCTTGAATGGAATTTATTCGACGAGATAATATTTTTGTTAAAACATTGTAGGTAATTTAAAAGTTCGAGGAACTATGACTAATTAGCTTTTCAATAATCCTGATATTATTGTATGAGATGTAATTTTTTAAACAAAATATTCTTAGAAATGTAAGTGAATAATTCACCGAAAGATTTGATTAGTTTAAGGGTACTTCCCCTCGATATAAAATGTCGAAGGCCTCACTACTCTTTACAGTAAAAAAATTAATTTCACTCTGTATATGAAAAAAGTTCAGTAATGTTCGAATCGTTGGGGATGTTAATATGCAGCCGAAGTGAGCAATGAAAGTTCAAACATTTTACATATATACATGTAACGACCCTTCAAGCAGCAGATTTATCGGATCGATCAGAACGGACAAAATTAGCTGTCGGTTAGTTTTTCGTGTTATCTGTATAAAAGAATTTGCCCTGCGAACCTATTTCCAGGCACAAATTAAATTGCCATATTACGTACCACATCACATTCGCAATTCGCAGTCTACGGTTTAGTAAATGCGACGGAAATTGTGTGTTGGCAAATTGCTCAGCCTACCTGTTCCCAAGCAGCAAGCAGGAATGCTGTGCTAGTTACTTCCGGTGAAATGACATTTTCGTTGCACAAAACCGCTGATTGATGAACTTTAGCTCCAACAGGAATAAAATGAATCAAAATTATTATTTTAATTAAACATTAAATTGATTAGGGAGATAAATGTTGAATGGAATTATTGCAAGTTGTCAAATAGGCAATGGCGTACCTACACCGATTCCAGTTGTATGTATTTTCTTTAAATAATTATTGTTTATATCTGTTCTTATTTTTTGTATTGTGAGTAGATAAAACAAAAATAAACGGTTACGTATTAATGTAAGCATTATGTCCATCTATATCAGAAAAGTGTCGTAATGGAATTTACACGGTGATAGGTATCGTCTGTAAAATATTCAGGGGATAACAATGAGGAAGCCTGAAGTGTTTTAAACTAATGCACTAACGATAATCACATCATTAAGTTTAGGAAACCGTAAATAATCCGTTAATAACGAACGATACCGTACACGTAACATCTATTTGTTGATACTTATGTGTCTAGTAAGCGATAATGTAGAACATGAACGCACTTATTATTGTAATATGTAGTTTGATAAGCACATAATGGTAGGTACATACAGATATACCTAGATAAAATAAACTGTGTCATTTCCTGTCTTTCAAGTTTTTATTTTTATTTTTTATTTAGAAAATGCAACGAATTGTTTTTTGAACCAAATATGTATCTACTTACTGTTGCAAAATGAAAAAACTAATAAGAAAACACGGTAAAATTTATATTTCGATAATCGATAACGTATTTAAATTTTAATTGCGATTAGTAAGTAGCTGATGTTACCTACCGTGTAATGTGGCTCTTACTAGCCACGTGTTAATTATTATGAGATTATTCAGTGTGAATGTATTCGGCAGGCCATTAAACCCCTTAAACGTAAAAGTAACGATAAATATCATTTAGAACTAATTCGTTTTCTTAATCATTTATGTGGTCTGTTCCAGGTAAAGGTTAATTAGTAACAAAAACGGTATTAATTAATTTAATTTCTTATTCTACGTAGCGTTTCCAAAAAACCCTTAAGTAATGTTTATTAATGTAGTTGTAACAAGTTCACCTTTTTGGTTATTCAATCAAACGCATAATTAACAAATAATCTATTAGTTAAATTTAAACGATCGATCCGGCGGCATCTCACAATACGATTTAATTAATTATAAGTATTAAACACTAGCATTTCGCATTGGTAGTTTTCGTAGCTTTCGATTATAGATTGCATTTTAACGCTTAATCGATTCGCGTTTTAAAACTGCAACTTTTTAAAATATTACAATAGGCATAGTGGTTGTTGACGTGTTAATTTAAATTTTCCGTTCGGTCTTGCTTCTATTTTTTTTTTGTTTTCACGAGTTTTCATAATCTGTTCAAAAATTGAAATTTCACGCGACAAAAGTTTAACGTTTGTTAGCAAATCGTGGACACGCTTTTCTATAATAGCATCTTTTTGTTCGTGACGAGTGGGTACTGTTATATTTTGTTCGTAATTTGATTAAGTTAACTCGGCTTACCTACTCATAAAGTAAAAAGATTGTATTGTCATGACTATCATTGTAAAGTCGAAAAATATCTTTATGGACCCCAACGTAAACGAATTTTCTAAGTCAAATAGCAGTCCAAAGAGGGGCATTTGAAATAAAAATAATTATTGATGTTATATTCTCAGAAATTTAGAATCAAACTCGAAACTTTTAGGGGTTAAAAAAAATTATACATAAAGAACGAACCGCCGACGTTTCGCCTTGTAGTTTAAGTTTTTTTCAAGGATAGGTTTTAGAAATCCATAATATCTAACTCTAAACCCTTGGAAAAGCCTATAACCACAAGACGAAACGTCTGATGATGTTTTTTTATAATAAATGATGTTTAACCCCTTAGAGCTTCGAGTGTGATTCTGTTGGTAATTAAGAGAAGTCAAAATTTTAGGTTTTAATGTTTGATATGTACCTAATACACCTTATTAAGCCACAAATGTTGCACTAAAATATCCATAAAAAATTGTACACGAACGATTATATTCGTAAGTGTTAATGTTTGAGCTGGCACCTGGGTGTAATAGAGTGTAATAAAACTTTCTTATTTCTGGAATAATGACATCTGCACTAATAAAAAAGACGGATGGATACAGGTAATATCTTTTTTCAGTACACTTTTTTATGAGAGTTAATTTTTGGTCAAAAGACAAAGCTTTTAAAGTACCTTTTGATGACAAATAATCGTAGAAACTGAATTTCCACACTGCTTGCTATTACTATTAAAAAGAGACGTTAAAATTTTATATTATTAACGAATTCTCATAGAAAATTCGACTCGAAGTTAGAGCCAAATATTATCCAAGATATTGGAATAACAGAAGTTCAAAAATTCGAGTTATTAAGTAAAAATTATATTTTTTTCTATAATTGATTAATTTGGTTTGACTTATCTACATTGGAGTTATTGATGTTTTACTGTATTTCAGTGTTTACAGTTCCAGGCATACGTAGACAAGTAGTTAATACAATACGAAACTTTTTGGCGGTTTTATTGCCTCAGCCGCCACTTTGCATGACTCAGACTATACGTTTAATTCTGTAAATCACGAAGAATTCATAAAAATGTTTCAAACGAAGGTAACGTTAATCTGCCTTAGGTACAATCTCTGAATAACCAAATTTTATTGAAGGTAAAAGTTGACCAGTCTATCATCCAGAAGCCAAAAATATGCCTCCACCTGCCTTCTTCAGCTCTCACAGCAGTTTGAAGCTGTTTATATTTTGGTGGCCTGCTGCCTCCCTCAACATTCCAAAATCGACCGCACCAATAAAGGGTTTTCACCCATCTCTTTCTCTCTTTTACCCACGTATACGTAGAAATACACCTACGCGGCCCGCCCGTTTATTATTACAATAGACAAAATACCGCCAGATAAATACAACAAAACCCCATCAGGGAGAAGAATAAATTGAAGAATGGCATTGTGTAAGGCAACCACACAAAATTTTCATTATACGTTCGTACAGTACGTCTGTATGTTTCTACATGTGTCTGTGTTCAGCTGATGATGTGCCGGATATCCGTAGGACAAACGAACAAACGGATGGACCGACTAATAACTAACAAAGTTGACGTGACATATTCAATATTTGCTCATCGGCAGTCCTAGACCTGTCTAGAAACCGAGTTCAGTTTTTAGTTAGGTACCTATAGTACCTGTTTACAACGAAAGAACAAGCGTTGTTTCTACCACGTGTTTGTTATTTCCCTTTTATCTCAAAATGGTATATTTTCAAAGGTTAACATTTTGAAGTGGTTATTATTGTTCAGCCTACCAGTCGCAACAGCACAGGTAAAAACTTTTTCAAAATGCATACATATTACATAACTTTTAAGAGAAAAAACATTTAGTTTTTTTCACAATTTGTTCTTGGTATTGTTTATCATTTTAATTAGAAAAATAAACTAAACTGTTAACAACTGGGAATTATCCTCTAATTTTCTACCCTTTATTATTAAATTTAATTAACGGATATAATTAAATACACAATACTTTTCACAACTATAGTTTCGCTACACTGTAGCTTTTTCAAGTGATTTAGGTGTACAAAGTTATTTACAAATTTCGGGCTTCGGGCAACTTTCACCAAGTAACAGCCAATTCAGTTAATCATATTAAATTTAAGTTTGTCCACAGTAATTTGATTGCACTTTGATACCAATACAAGAGTTCTGTACTCGTTTATAGGGTTTGCAATTTAGAATCTAAACAAATTCCCTCAAAAAAAAGAAATGAATTTTTGTTAAGTAACTATATCAATATTTTTTTGGTTGTTAATAAAAAAAAAGCCTTAAGATTTTGGTGGAAATAATGTCTATAAAAAATATTGTCTTGATAAAAAAATAAAAGATCACTTCTGTTTAAAATCCTACAGAATATTTTTTACATTTATAATAGAAGCTTAAAATAATTTATATAAAAAAACAATTAATTGAAAAAGAGGACTTCCCTTATCCAAAATCATTTTTGTTTTCTATCTACCATACTTTAAAGTATACTTAATGGAGGATATCCAACAACTTTATGTATTAATTACAATCTTTAATAGATTCAACAGAAGAAAATAATCTAATTAAAGTGTAAATTGATTTCAGTTGTGAAAAAGTACACATGAATGTTAAGCAAGTGCATAAGTGTATATGTGTAATCGGAAGCTGTTCAGGTGAAATAAGACACGTAAGCATCTGTACCGGAAACCGTATTTTATAGTCAATACAGGGACGTACGTACCTACATCCCGTACTAATTTAAATTTTTATTACCCCATGTTTCTTTGCCTTTTACTCAGATTGAATTTATTGTTTCTTTTTAAACTGGAGATAAATTGAATTAAAATCTGAATAATTTAAAATAGTCTGTTCTTACTATTAGTATATATATAGTATGTAAATCATATACAGGTACATATAAGTTTTAACGAATGACGGTTCTCTTTAATATAAGTCAACTTCGTTAAATGAAATCGATTTTCTTTCAATTTAAATCACCGCTACGCTATATTTAAAGACAATAATAATACCCGGTTAATTCAATAATCATAATAGCGGTTGGGTTGATCAATGGATGAAACACAAAGAACATCAAGGTCTTTGTCATTTGCAGATACCCAAACCATAAAATGTAAATCGCGGTTTCCAAAATACAAGGTATCATAAACACACTAAGTGTAAAAGTTTGAATAAAGTATCAACAAACTAAAGCTGCCCTCTACAAAAATTGCATCGCCATCTACTGATTTACAGATATACTGCTAACCTGCAGTATTTCCTAAGAAGAACCTTACGAATATCTACTCTTGAATCGAAATCTACTACGCAGATTATGAACGTGATAGGTGCGCAAACCAATTAATATATATAATACGAAAAGAATTGCAAATGATAAAAACATTTTTAGTTAGGTAAGTTTACACCATAGAATGATTAGGATAGAACTGTGGAAGTAAGATATTTAAAAATCCTTGCAAACTTTCGATCCTTTTTATCATTTTAATTTAGTAGAAATAATTAAAAATCCTACCTTTATATCTGAAGCTACTCGCCCTGCTATGGTCGGCCCTGGATGGATCGCTATTGAATTTTCACTGACCCAGGAATATCACAAAACACTATTGTCCTGCCTGTAAAAGAAAAACGAATAATTAGATGGAGTTTTCAATATATCAGCCAATAAAAAAAATAAATAACTTCGTTTTTCAAATTCCTTTTACAGAATGAAAAATCAAACGATTGGTGGAAGGGTATACATTTTTTCATATTAACAAAAAAGGAAGAGAAAAGAAGAGTAGGGACTTATTTTTAAAGTAATGATAATGAATAGATTTATTATAACAAAGGAAAAATTAAAATAAGTTACACTTGTGCAGTTACCTATTTAGAACCAACAAACCGTGAAAACAAAGAAGAAAAGAAACAGAAGCAAACATTTCCGATGTTAAATGCAACAAGTGTGCGAATGAATTTAATGAGTACATGCATGTCTAATAGTAACGCATTTTCATATTATTTCGTATTTTGTGCTTTATAATGCCACACAGGATGACATAACAATTATATTTACAATAATAAATTAGTAAATGCGTGAAATTAAAGCCATTCCATTCTGAATCATATGCCTAAGATATCATTGCCATCAGCAACCTCGTTGTTTTAGAAACACTTTCATGTTTTACCTATTATTCATATGATTCATGCTTGCAAAAATCATTAACGAATCTGGAATATATTTTCAGTATATAATAGATTTTTCTGTGAATTATTAAATTGGCATGGTATGAAAGTATGCTGTCCAATTTCATAGCATTACAGTTAATACAATTGAAATAAAACTCTGATTTTGAATATTGCACTTTCATAAAGAGGAAATCAATACTTGATTTTTTTCATCAAAAGGACACTTTTGTTGTAAGAAACACGAATTACCTACTACGTTTAGCAGTAGATATACTGCAAGTAGATGTAGGTACTTTACTTGCATAAAAATCTGATTAAAAGTTTCAATAATAAATGTTTTACTACGTAGTAAATTTTTTATGTGGGTAACATGAGGTAGAATTAACAAACCCACCATCTTACATACCGGAAACCATCTCCAGGTATAAGCATGAAACCGGAAACTATAAATTAATTCTGAGCCTGTACGAACGCACAGACCTTCTGTTTTTTCCAAGAAAAATAAACCATTTTCGATTAGCGAGAAAACGAGAACCAATAAAAAAATAAATTCAACAAGAGCTACAGATGCTCTTTCCAGAATACGAGACACAAACGTGTAAAAATTTTCGCCATATAATTTGCAAAGAATAATAAATTGATAGGTACATAAATCGCAGATAGGTATGTATGTTCATCTTAATGTCTAAATCAATGGCATTTATGTAAATTTCGTATCACATGGGTAGATTAATAAATATCATAAGAAAAACATGAGTCACATTCCAGTATTTTGTTGACTTATATTTTATAAATTATTACCATTCATCAATTAGCAGTCAGATCGAGTATAATATTAAATGTAATAATAAGTATTTGTATTTTTAATAACTTACTCTCACAAAAAGTGCAGCGTTTTCATAATAACACATAACACGCAATAATGCTTTTCATTAAAAAAATTTGCAAATTTTGTATTACCATTACTGAATTTACATTAAAAACCCCCCAACAAACGTAATTTAACATTTTTTGTATATCTGCCATTTTAGCGACTTGTAGAGGACACCACGAACATGTTTATGTATTAGATCAGTGGTCTGTCAAAAATCAAAGAAAGGAATAAAAATATTTGGTTATTGCACCATTATTCTAATTTCCCATACAAATCTTTATGAAGTGTTGCATAACCAATTGTAAGGGTAGGGGGTAACAAATTACAAATGTGTTATAATTATAATAATGAAAAAAAGTCTAGTTTTTACGTTCGCCATTGGTAGAAATTATTAAGTAACTTTCGAAAAAAATAATTACAGTTACTACTACGTATTAACACGAACACAAAATGTTATTAAAATTAACACTAATTAATTTAATATCAGAAAAATTAATATAGGTATTTGCCTAAACAGTAAAGCCCGTGAATGACTATTTCAGTAAAAAAGATAACCTCTATTTTTGACAAATACTAAATACGACAATAAAAGGCTAAAATAAGTAAATCGACATACCCATCTATTCCACATTAATTACGGTTTGTTTAGGGCACTGATAAATTAAGAAAAATATTTTAAAAATGGATCCTAACGAACTCACAACGAACGCACAAGTAACAAACAGCAAAGCTTTATTTTGTATTTTTCTGTTGGTACCACCCTCATTGTCGATAGTATAGAGTATTTATAATAAGATGAAATTCTATATACAAGGGATGCCAAAAAAGTTAACGAAATTAAAGTTATAATGATCTGAATCATGGAAATCTACTTCATTTAGTAAATTATATTAATTTTTGGTTAAATTTATTTCTGAACAACTGAGTTGTACCTACTTGACTTGTTTTGAAATTTGTATTATATTTTTAGTAATTAAATTAAACAAGTCAACTAAGTAGAGAACGTTAATTATATTATAACAGAACAATGAGTTTAATTAATTTTAAAACGATTTTTGGATAATTATTACGTTACAGCAATTTTGAAATTGTAGGTAGTAAGTACTATCTAGGTACTTTTACTTAATCGAGAAATTATTTAAAATCAGTCAGCTATTGAAGTCAATGATTTCTAAACCTTTTTTCAAGATTATTAACAAATAATTTAGAAATGAGTTATTCAGTATATTCCTAAATTTATATAAACAATCACATTCAACAGTTTGTACTTTAACCTGATTAGTAGTCAGATAATCATTTATTTCGTTTTGTTTTCAATTTTGAAATACCCTTAGTTATTATAATAAGAGAGTGTAAATGAAGGTACATACCCATATATAACACACTATTCGTTGTTTAAGGACACTTATAAATTAAGAAAACAGATTAAGATTTGGATCATCACTGACAGCTTCACAACAAATGCACAAATACCACACAGCTGGTATTTGTTTTTTGTCTGTTGGCCCTACTGTCATTATTGTCGATACTACACCAGTCACATATGAAATATTAATACAAGTGTTATTAAAAAAGTTAGGGCTAAAAGTTAAAATGACGTAAATCGCCAATTTTTACTCTTTTTTCGAAATTTATATTAACTTAGAAATATAATTTATATTTAATTAAGTTATTCGTATTTAATTTTATATTAGTAGATAAATTAATTAAATTTATAATATACAAAATTGAAAATTCTTTAACTTTTTTGAAATTTTTAATTATTGAGGAGTGTTAAATTATGTACACGAAATAATGAGTTTAATTAATTTAGAAACGACTTCGTGATAATTTACCCTTTTTTAATTTCTTGTTTACGTTTAATTTGAAAATTACTTTTTTCCTAAATTTTGTTTTCGTTTTGTTTCAGGCAACGAAAAATTTCATCGAAGTGGTGAATAAAGTCCGATTACGTCGGAGTTTAGGTCCGGTAAGTTGGTCGACGGCCGTTCGTTTTTTAATTGCGCGAAAATTTGACGTAGCTCGCGCGGTTGCTTTGTTCGAACAACACGAGCTGACCCGACAGAGGGAAGGACTCATGCACTTCGACCCCATCAAGGAACCCCTCAAGAGCGAACTGAGTACCGGAAAATTTACAGTATTGGTAAGTTCAAACCCAAAAACAAGAGTTTATGTATCTCGTCTGGTCGTCTCAGAAAGGCTTCCTAAGGTGGAAGAAAATATTAATTAAAGTTATACGGATTATTCTTGAATAGGTATCAGGGATTGGGGGTTGGAAATAAATAATGGCAACAAAATTATAAGGGACTTAACAGGGGGTGGAGTCAGTCAGTTGGGCATTTTTATCTGTCAGATATCGCACCCCAAATGCCCAGTAGGAATTTCTAAAATAATTCCAATATTTTATGTAGTAATTGTAAAGATTTACTCCACATATACGCTTTTGGACGATGGAAGCTTTTGAGACGATGAAAATACCGTGGATGGAAATGGCGATTAATAATGAGGTATAGGAATTGGTTCTGTGGGAATCAATAAGGAAAAAAAGAGATAGGGTGGTAGGACACGAAGAAAAAATGTAAGACATATTAAAGGCAGCAGCAGGAGTATAGGGAGGCAGACAAATAGTCATAGGTGCGAGTTGTTTTAGTTTTTGGAAAACGTGGAAAATAAGTTAGTTCAGAACAGGAAGACGTATATACAAAAATTCTTTGAAACAGTTGTATTGTTAGGAGTTTCCTGAAAACTGACCAATACCTCAAAATGTTAATACAGGTGCATTTTATGTGTTGACAAGGTTCATATAAAATAAATTGTTGTTTGTATCAACTCATTAAAACCAAGGTGTATTATAAATAAGGGTCGTTAAACCTAAACAACTAAAAATTCAACGTCTTTTTCTGTATTACCGGATATTTATTGTTATCATCTATTCATATAAAGTAACATATTCTGTTGACTCATTGTCTGATTCATCATCAAAACTTACTTCTTTGGAAAATCAATTTCTAACAGAGTCAATGGGAAAAACTCAAAATATATTTTTACAAATTTTTGCAATTTCTTGGCCCACCATAAATAAGATATCTTCCAACGAATGTCATCTAAATTTTGTGGGGGCTAAATAATTATGATTTGAGATCAGAAGCTGTACCTAATTAAATAAAAGAAAATCTGCTGAAACATGTGGGGGTACGTATAAAGAAAAAAACTGTAACTTTATTGATCTAGAGATTCAGATGAGAAGAAAAAAGCGATCATCTGTTAGATGACCCAAATATACAATGTTCTCAAAGAAAGACGAGTAAATGGACAAACTGCTAAGCTGACAGCAATCTAAATAGTCTTTTCTGTATCTTAAAATGTAGGAAAATTGTTCGTTCCAGTTTCACGGGAAGTAAATCGGAACAATAACTTGTGACGAATTGGTTGAAAAAAGATAACTGACACAACTATGTCATGTGTGGTGATACGATACATCACATCTTGATGTAACCATACTGCAGTAGAATGTTCGTGTACAATGACAAATATATTTTGAAAGTGTTTAAATTTATTTGAAAATTATTAGGGGGAATCCGTGACTAATAATTATTGGAAAAAGAGCTAATTACATGCTACTTTTGCTGGCTCTCTTTTAAAATGTTGCGTCCCACCTTAATGCAGTGTATTAAAGCGGTAAATTGAGCTGCATTTAATGCAGAACATCTCAAGTCGCCACATTTGTTTATGTAGCCAACCAAGTGGATTATTATGTATGCAGGTTTTTAAAAGTGAAAACTATTAAAGGATTCTAAATAGGAATGTTCTTCGATTAGTTTTTTATTTAGTATTCGTAAAGTCGTACATACGTAATAAAAAGTAAGTAAGCTGTTACCCGCCGTCATTCATCGTCCGAACAAATTACTTTTTAAAACGAGGATGTATCCTAGTTAACCGGTTACCGAGCAACTCCGTATATGCGTTTCCGGTAACCTTTTGCTGCATTATTAACGAACTTCCGGTACGTCATCCCAACGCTGAAATCATCTCCAGAGGAGATGAGATTAACTTCCTGCCTCGCCGTCTATAGTTTCACACCAACTGGACTCTGCCTAATTATAATATTTGTAGGAATTCAAAGTGGAAAATCCACTTGGTCTTCAAGAATGTTACATTGTTCTAATATCTAATATATAAAATTATCGTGTCACAATGTTAGTCACCATAGGTACTCCTCCGAAACGGCTTGACCGATTTTTATGAAATTTTATATGCATATTCAGTAGGTCTGAGAATCTATTATTCATACCCCTAAGTGATAAGGGTTGTCCACCCCTAAGGTTTTTTATTTTTTGGACAAAATTTTTTTTTTTATGATTTGGCATTAAAAAATACATATAACCGTTAATTTTCATCCTTCTACCATCAACCCCCATTTTTTAATAGCAATATTAGTACTGTAATAATCTTCAACTCCCAGTAGTCGATAACTGATCAATTATTATCAATCGATTAGTCATCCCCGCCAGGCGTCTACTGATGTCACTACTCACCCACCAAACAGCACGGAGTGGGGATGAGAAAGAAGCAGATGTTTTTTAGAATGTTACAGGGAGGTCAAATATGTTCTAAGAAGTAAAATAATGTTTTATTATAACATTTCAGAATGATTTGGTAATAATCACAAATGTTCCAGAATCTTGAAGATCATTCAAGAATGTTCCAGAGTGTTAAAAAAAGTTAGAAAATGTTTTGAATCATTATGGAATGTTCTGGATAGTTCTAAATTCGCGAATATTCTAGAATGTTCCATAAAACGTGTGATATATTCTTACCCAAGCAACGCCGGGTATTGCTGCTAGTATTACATATTTATACGTACATAGGTACTCGTTATGGCTTTTAGGACTAGCAAAATTTGTCTTTATGAAATAAATACAGTCCAACTTTGATAATTTGAATCACAATGTGACGCAAAAAACTTCGAGGTAGCTTTGTTATCTGACTTTCTTTTGTAGGCTCCCTTCTTAAGATTCTGGTGCCGCCTCTGGTGTTCTGTTATACACATTGTATATCTGTTAGGTTCCGCTTAAAAAAATCCTTTTCCCGCTTTAATTTAATAAATGCAATTAGAGCCAATAAAAATTAATTTGATATCCGTGATTAAACTGAGTCTACTACATACATACATACATACATAAAATGGGGGAGAGACAGCTGTTTCACTGTTCGTTCGTTTCACTGTTCGTCCGCCCCTGTGTGGTGAATTATAATAATAAAGAACTGCCCATTTCCGAAATAGAAACAGCATTAATTATTTACTACAGTATATTAAATGCGAGCACATTGTTCTTATCTGTTTTCAGTAACTATATAATTAGTTTAAAATTTTATTATTATTAATAATACGTGCTGAATTTTAATTACAATTTTTGAATAATAACATCAGCGAAACCTTGTAATGAATGGAATCGTTAAAATAAAAAACAATGGGTATTGTTGGTAAACCAATAACGCGCTTTTTACAACAGAAAAATTAGTATAACGGTAACTTTTTTCTGGAGGAACTTATCCACGTGTATGAACAGATACATATTTTATATTGGTTTTAAGAAGTCAACAAAAAATTAAAACCTTCAAGTAAGTATTACAAATATTACCCAAAACTAATTAAACCGTTGTGTGCAGATAATAATTGTAGAAAAATTAATTAGACGTCGTAATTTCGAATTTAGAAAGATCTTCAAAACATTTTTTTTTAAGAGATACAACAATCACCGAGAAATTTGCATTTAGCCATCGGCAAGTAAACTCCAAAAAAACCAAATCTAAAAAGTAATGACAACAGCACATTGAGCTTACGATTGATTAGTTGTATTCAGTTACGGTTTGACCACTACTTATGGTACATACTATAATAAGTTTGGATTTGAGTCTACTCTCAAAAGATATTAATCCTCAAAAGTTTGTCATTGCATTGCATCTTTGCTTAAGAGTTTATTAGAGTTTCCTGTTCTTATTTTTGGAGTCACTGAATATGAAGCTGGAGGAGATTGATTACCTGGACTGAAAGGATTACCAATGAGGATCTCCTAGAACTAGTGCAGGAAAAAAACAACTAATTACAGAAATTTAAAATACTAAGACATGATGTTTTGTAAAAGCAAAACTGAATGGAAGGATAAGTAGAGGAAGACCTCGGATTAAACACAGTGACAAATTTGAGCAGGAACCAGGAGACTCCTAATGATGAATGAGTCAGTGAATGAATATGAATCTGATACATAATTAATTATTTTCTAAAAATTAAAAAAAAAAACAGGCACAAGATTCTGATTTTTCATAAGAGTCTATGGCTTTTCTACAAGTATGTTGCTGATTTGAAAACTTCTTTAGCAAAATAAAATCAATTATCTGGCAGCGAGGATAGGCGCTCAACTCAAATTAATGTCACCTACGTTAATAACGTTTCTTTGATATTTACAACATTGCACTTAATTAGTAAAAAATTAGCGCACTAAAGTTGCACAATAATAAATAAGAGGAGTAAAATGTAAATGTAGTGTGTGATTATACATAATTTCAACTGCAACGATTAGATCGACAAATAAGTATTACGGCATGTTAATGTGAGATGGTCGAAGTTATGAATGCAGCAGCCGTTTTAAAAAGGAAATCCTTAAAATTCAATAAGTAATAGACTTGATACGTGCACTTATACACGATCGTCGTTCTACTCGTATCGTTTGGTTCCTGTGGATCTCGAAGCACTAAAAGTCCTTCTATTTCTATTGATAAATATTACAACAAATTAACACTGATTAGAAGAAAACACCAGCCTGTCGCAGAGGTAAACCCGTTTTCACTGTTAATGGAGAGTCGTTACAAAGACCAGTACCGAGTCATCTATTTATTCCAAACGATACCTTCATTAAACGTATCGGTTTCAACGGGCATTTTTATGTTTAATGCGAGTAATAAAATGGCATTTATACTACACGTGTTTCGTTATTTCGTACCAATTATCTTCAAAGTGGTTTGCAATTATTGCTTGCACTTTTTCTCAATTGAAATTATAAATATATAATTGTAACGTACAGTGGATTTCATTTATAACGACTTCGGTTGTAACAACCTTTTTGGTTATAACGACATAGATCCCTTGAATTTAAGAAGAAAATTTGGCTGTAACGACTACCTTAGAGGCTATACTATCACCATTTTCATCTCATAAACTAGAACGTCCCTTATTATTCCTAAAATTACCTTAGAACTTTCGGTCCTCCTTCTGGTTCTGTTTTTAAAATGGCACCTAACTACCCTCAGACATTTAAATGTTATCGTACCAGTTTTATCTCCTAAACTTAAACATCATCCATCATCTATCTCTAAATAATTTAAGATCCGTACTACTCTTCTTAGTTGTGCTTTCAAAAGATATCTAACTAACCCTTCATGCCTAAGACCCCATCCCCCATCAACATCCCTCACTCGTAAATTATTTTAAGACGTTTACACCTCATATTTCTGCTTTTAACTAACCTTTTATGCCTAAATCTCCTAGAAATTGTGTCTCCTAAATTAGAACATCCCTCACCCCCAAATTATTTTAAGACTTTAACCCCTCCTATTCCTATTCCTATTTCTGCTTTTGAATTGTTTCTAACTAGTTCTTAATGCCTCACCATTAAATTTATCCTAAAATTCTATATCCTATTGTTGTCTTCCTAATAGAAAGTAAAGTTTCCTAATAGAAAAGATCTTAATGTTACAAATTTAACCCAAACGCCTTGTAATTAATTAATACAAAAAAAATATTAATTAAAGCGTTTTTAATTAAAGTTTGTGTTGTTTCAGCCCACAAGAGATGCAACAGGTGCTGCCCTAGTGGTATTTACGGCTCAAAGACACATACCAGCTACTTCCACCCACCAAACAACCTTACAGGGTGTTGTATACCAATTGGATGCAGCCCTTCAAGATCCTATAACCCAGAGGGCCGGCATTGTTTTTATATACGACATGACCAACTCTAAATACTCGAATTTCGACTATGATCTGTCACAGAAAATACTCACATTACTTAAGGTAAGACCAAAATTGATTTCAATTTTTAAAAATGTTAGAGTTTGTAACTAACAGGCGAAGCAAAACTATATAGGTAAACCAAAATAATATAAATAAATTACATATTTGACATTATTAAAAATGTTTGAGATGTGGTGTTTAATATGGATTATAAGAAAAGTGAATCAAAATAATTTTGAAGTCTATAAGTAAATTGAACTTTGTGGTATTGGAAACGGTTGAAATATAATGTGTCCCACAACCCCAAAAATTTTAACTTCTGAGCGTCGCAATGTCCATTTTCTGCTCAACCAAACTAGGGCGACCCACGAGTGCACATTGTCCGATCAAACCCGAAATCATGAATTAGTAACATTTAAATCACTAGTTTATTTCTAAATTTTACATTCATCTGCTCTTTGGCTTGTTCTACTCAAATTTAATGTTTCTAACTTCAGAAAAGATTAATTTCAGTAGCAATAGTTTATTTAATGTTGGATTTTTGTTTTGATTGTATCTGTTAGAACATCACGGATTTCACGGAATTTATTTTTCATTAAGTTTCGTAAACAACACGATGCGACGTCCGATTATTGTCTTCTTACGAAATTAATTCTGAACCGAATAAATAGTGCGTAATAAACAGAAGTTGATATTTACTTGCAGTGTAGTCTCGCTTCCAAGATAAAATCTGATCGATTCCACCGAAAGCTCAAAATAGAAATCTGAGAAATCAAAGAATCCGGCGTAGGTCAATTTTAATTCAGTTTTCCTAGAAGGCAACACGGTTGGCTTTTCATGGGAAATTGATAAATCGATTCGACCTTATCCTATCGTTAATTTTCTGTTAACTACGTACTTTACGTGGCTTTGCGGCCGTAGATTATGTTTACTTAAGACCCATTGTTCTGTTTGTGTTATTTCAACAACCTCCCCTAGGAAAAGTAAAATACTTACACAAGTTAAAGAATTCTTATTAATGAGAAGGGTACGTTGCAGATTACAACAAAAAAAAGTTGCTAGTTAAAAGATATATTTATAATAGAGACTGAAACCCTTATTAAAGTAATAATTATCATTATTATTTATTTAACTTTTGTTGTGGAATAAGAATGAGGGCTTGTAAGGGGGTTTTCGACCCCAAAAACTGAAAATTTTCCAGTGTTATGTTCATATAAGAAAAGTCAATTAAAACGCGACAATTTTGGCCACAAATACAAATTAAAAATCTTCGGGTCCTAATGGAACAAATAATGACAACTGTATGTATTACATAGACTCTGGATAGGGTGAAAGGGGGGGGGGGGGAATGTGGGTAGAGTATTGAAATTTTTTTTGGGGGCAGACACATAGAGTCGCAAAAGTGGACCTGAAAATTGTATATAGAGTGGATGGTGGATAATTGTATATACCTACGAAATGTATGTGTAGTCAAAGAAAGGTTAGAGGGCTCGACGGGGATAGGGATAACTTCAAAAAAAAAACACGTTCTAGATTGAAGAGGTGTTGTTTTTTCCTACTGTGACCTTTTGGTCATAAACAACCCAATAAAGGCATTACGGTTGGTTGAAGTCATTAATAAGGGACGTAATCTACAAAATTTTAACAAAACAATGCTTTTATTTTATTGCTTAGGGTTGATGTAGGTAGGAAAAGATGATGTGAGGGATGTGAGTGTTCCTTTTTGGCCATGCCCTCCCCTATCATCACTCCTATGCTTTTCCCTAAAAATACTTTTTAGTAGGTATGTTTTGTACAAAGTTGTCCTCAACTCCCCATGGCACCCCTTACTCATCTTAAACTTTAGTTAACTCAATACGTATACACAATTAGCCACCAATTATTACATTTGAATTTTTAAGCCACCTTTTAAGTATCTGAATCAGATAATCCCTTTATTAAAATTCAAACGACCTGGACGTTTGTCCAAACAATTACCTGCCAGAAAAATGCAAATAATATTGATCTAAACTTAATGTAATTATTTGTTGAAACCGAGTAGGTACGAAATAACATAAAATGTCACTCTTGATCTCACTGATGGTATTTATTTATTGGATAATATGGTCTATTTGCTGTATGTATATAGCAAAAAAACGCAGACCGACTGGCCGTGAATTTTGCACAAGTTCTAAGAAAACGAGCCATTAGTCATGCTTTCGGTTGTATAATAAACAAGACGGCGAATTGTTTACATACCATGTGGCGCACAAACTCATTAAAAACACTATAATTAATTGCCTTATGTACTATTATGTATTATTATTACTAATGTTGCGTATTTGTATCGTTTGTTTGTTTATTGAGTTCGTTTTTAACTTATTAACTCAGTCAGTCGTAACTCGGAAACAGAGGAAGAAGGTCCACTTACACATACTTATTATAATAAACTCCGCGCTATATTTAGTAGGTACCTACCCAAAAAATAATTGAGATGTCTAATAAACAATTGAACAGTGAACGATCTACAGAAGAAGATCAATTGTTTTGATTCGTTTTTGTTTTTTACTTAAAAAGATTGAACCAACTTCTAAAATGCGATAATAAATTATAGCTAGCAGCTTGTGTTGTGTTTTCCACTCTAGTATATTGTCTGTCATGTCTTCATTGGCGAAGAAGAAGAAGAAGCATTTGTGGTGAACTACTGTTCTTAATTATTACTCGCCCACTGTACCGTCTATGTAAGTACCTACTACTGTAGATGTGGTTTAGAAAAAAAAAAAAAACAATAGCCACGAATTAATTCAGTGACCAAGTGACTGTTGTGGAGTTCCGTGCGTTTTTTGTTTCCTCCTTCGCGCTCTAGGTTTCAGAAACTGTGTATATTAGTGCCAAAAGATTTGTGCCACTAAATCGACGTAAAAGAAGGAATAATAATGATAACGACCTATTTGCTTTGGGGTAAGTAAGTCTGGTGATTAAATGCTATTTACACTATTAATTATTTAATTATTAAAGCTGGGGGGTTGTTTTAATTAAGTATCATTTTATTTCACTGGAATAATAATGAAGAAAATTTTCAAAGAAAACAATAGGAAGTATCCATATAGATCGAAAGAGGATTAAAAAAAAGGAATCGATTGAAAAAATTAAATTTGGTAGATGCCATTTGAAAAAACGAGGTTATTCGTGTTTGAAGTTATTAAACTTTAGAAATTTATTTTGAACGCCCTGTATAAATTATTTAGTTCAATTTTATCAAGGCGTTAGCACTAATATTCAGCTGTTACTAGTAAAAATTTCAACAGTCTGAGTCGTGTTTTGTAGAAGTTCTGATTTTGTATAATTTGAGTTGCGGTAGCGCCTTTTTTTCTATATTTTCCCGATCGTCATAGGTGTACAAGTTGGTTATCAAACTTACCTTAAATTTACACGTTTTATTCGAATTCAGGGTAAAAAATATACCAATATGTCGACTTCCGGTATAACCGGATGTAATACGAACTTGTAAATATTTTTAAAAGAAGCGACATAAACAATAACCAAATGAGCGCAAGTTTCAGAATTGAATTCCTTCTACTAATTCATATACCTACTTCTAATAGCCCATCAACTTACAAACCCTGTATACACGCATGTAAAATGTTCAAAACGTTAAAATTAATACCTTATCAAATTTTACACAATCCAACGGTCTCCCATACTAATTTCTTATTAAGAGTTATAGATACCTAAGTTAATTATTTTAGTTGCTAATATATCACATTGATGGACGTCCCCAACCTTAAGGGGTTGTTAATCCCCTGCCATAAATTCTATATAATATGTAGGTATGTATTTGAAATTGTTCGTTAAAAAAATCCCTGACGTGTATGTTGTTATAAATTAAGTGCATTAATATGATTTCCACATTTTATACCCGTAAATTGTCGTCTTTAATTTTTCCCAAAGTAGGTCACGGTTGACGATAAACTACTTCAATAAGTTCCTCGCATTCCTATGTAAACGCATTTTTATTTACTACTTACATAGAGTGGTCAAATTATTTAATCAACACCCAACTCGAATTTGACACTGTTTTAATTAAATGGTAGTTGTAGCTAAATATCTAAATCGTAGGTACCTACATTTGTATCTATGGGTGGGTATTTTGAATTTTTTATTTTACAAAGTCACTATTTCAATATTTTTAGTACTCTATCCTACAGAGAGATGTACATCGTACTTTATTTGACCCTCTGTAAATTATTATTTTTTAATTCAGTACGTAAATCGTGAAAATGACTCATAAATTTTCGTTATTCGCCACACTATGCCAGTATCTATTGTACCTAATCTTAAATTCAAATTCTAATTAACATATCTAATTTTTTACGAGCGCATTGGGTATGAAAAGAATAGTTTTAGACTGAGTCACGCCGAGTGTAAGTGTGGTACCTAGTGGCCCTGTGTTGTTTTTTTTTCTCAAAGAGAAACTAAACTAACAATTGTTCGATTAATTTTACATTCAAGTTCCATAACCGCAACAACTTCTCATTTTCTTTGTTGTGGACGCGATGGTGAATAGAGTAAGTCGAGCTGATGCGAACTTCCTTTTGGTCTACGAATTATAAAACTATTATTAATTATGTATTGTCACACAGACATAAATTAATATATTAAATGAAACTTCTCCGTTCGTATATTAGGGCTGCTCTAAGTCCTTTTAGGGCTTAGAAGCACTGTATTTCAAGCCTCATCCAATGAAGTAGTTGGGACTTATAAACGAATTACTTTTCCAAAATGCTTCAGAAAAGGCTACATTCGACGTGCTTGAATAATCGTCAAAATATTTAAAGCTTTTATTAAGTACTTCAACTCCCTATAAACTACTTAAAGACTTTATAAAGTGCCTAACGATTTCATGAAGTTCATAAAGCCCCTACGAAGTGCTTCTTGAAGCCTTTGTAAAGTGCTTTAAGGTCTTATGAAGTGTTTAAAGATTTTATAAACTAGCTGATACCCCTACAAAGAGATGCTGAAGCTTTTACAAAATGCTCGAAGCATATTACAAGTTCTCGAAACCTTTACAAAGTGCTTAAAGCCCTTATAATGTACTTAAATACCTTGTACAGTACCTAACGATTACATAAACTGTATGAAGTCCCTACAAAGTGCTTTAAGGCCTTATTAAGTGTTTAAACTGATTAAAGTCGCTACAAATAGATCTTAAAGCTTTTATAAAATGCTCGAAGCATGTTACAAGTTCTGGAAACCCTTATAATGTGCTTAAAGCCCTTATAATGTACTTAAATACCTTATACAGTACCTGACGATTACATAAACTGCATGAAGCCCCTACGAACTGCTTTTTGAAGCCTTTGTGAAGTGCTTTAAGGCCTTATTAAGTGTTTAAACTAATTGAAGTCTCTACAAATAGATTTTGAAGCAAATTTAAAGTACCTGAAGTTTTTACGAAGTGCTTAAAGGTCTTATAAAATGGCTGAGGCTCTTAATAAATGCTTGAAGCTTCCTAAAAGTGCTTCAAGCTCCATTTAATGCTTTTTGGGTTCGCTTTCTTTAAATTCGTATATAAAAAAAATTACTTGCATGCTAAGGAAAAAAAATTAATTGGGTAATAAAAATCCTATTAAGTATGGAGTGCTTTTTGTTTACATATTTCAAGCTCTTTTAATGTGCCTAAAGCCCTTTTCAAAGACGCATCAAGCTTTTTGATGTTCATCTTTGAAACAATTTGGTTTAATTTAAACCTTTTTTCGCAAGTGCTTGGGATTTTGAACTTATTACTCATTGATATAATTAGTATCTCGCAATCTTTGGTTTTTAAAAGGACTAAAGCACAATAAGTAAGGCATTTTAACTTAGTGCTTTATGACAGCTTTGCATTTTAGTATTTTTCTATACGAACAGATTTAACTTTCTGAATTGTATGTAACTTATCAATAATACATTAATTTGAAACAAACTAAGTTTTTGTTTGATGTATTTCAAATGGTTTCCAAATCGTGATGTCATTAAACAAATCCAAAAGTCCACATTAATAATAAAGTTATGGATACCTAATTATATGTACGTATTAGTAAGAAATAACCAGGCTAAAAACGGGAAGTGTGTGTGAAACCACGTTATTTGTTAAATTGTTACTAAAGAAGTGACCGGTCATTGAGGACAATCGTTGTCACGCGAAAGCGGGAAATCATCTTGAGCAACGTCCGAAAAACTAATTATTATATTTAGACTCGGGGCTTTTGTGAAAATATGGTGACACCTTCAGTCGTTACTTTAGAAAATAATAAACAAATTTGCACGATATAAATAGACAATTTAACCTACTTGCTCCGATTTTAATCAACAGATTATCCATAAAACTTTCAATTAATTTACCTAATTAACCTATTTTTAAGAGTGTGGATTGAAAGATTTAAAAACTGATGGATGATTAGAAATTTGCATCTAAAAATAATTAAACAGTGTTTGGTACTTGTTCACTAAATAAAGTTTCTTTGAGATGTTGGTTTTTGGTATTGCCGATATTTAATGTTGACAATGACGTAGGCAGGTTGCAAAGGGTAGCAGTTGCTACTCCTAAATCTTTCAGTCTTTGAAAAAGGTTAAAAAGCTTGTAATTTAATACTAGTAGGTACCTATTTAATTTTTTCAGAGGGAGAACTTATGATTCGTTACTCCTTAGACCGCTGGTACAGTTTGCCACTCCAGTTAACGAGCTAGAATATTTTGAAGATATAGTGAATTTTATTTTCTGTTTTATTTAACATTTTTAATTTTAATTTTTTAATATTAATGGACTAACGATAAATTAATGAGATGCTGTTAAAATAAATCATGCAATTTAGCAATTTAACTAGAAGTGTGTTATGCCATACTGTAATTAATAATTCGTGCATTAAAATCGTATATTATTAAGGAATTGCCCCAGAAGTTGGCGCCAAAAATAATATTCGAGTTATCAAGTAAAAATTAGACGTATTTCTTATAGTTGATGCTATTGCCAAACAATTTGGTTTGACTGTATTCTGAGGGATAAAAAGAAAGCTGCAAAAAATTTATTGCAAATTTACGTTAGAACGATGCATAGTAATGTTAATCAATTAATTTAGAGTTTACTGTCTTTACGAAAGAATCAAAATTAGAAGAAGAGGTTTTTAATTGTATCAGTCGCAAGCATAAAAATCACACTATCACACTAATATTATAAATGCGAAGGTTTGTGAGTGTGTATGGTTGTTACTTCTTCACGTCTAAACGGCTGGAGTGATTTTAATAAAATTTGGTATGGAGTTAGCTGACACCCTGGATTAACACATAGGCTACGTTTTACTGCGGGAAAATATCTTATTCCCATGGGAAAATCGATGAAAAGTGAATTTGCGAAAGTAACTCTGTCTGTATGCTACACAATCTCGCCTAAAATTTACTGAACCGATTTAAATGAAATTTGGTACAGAGATAGTCTAGAGCCTGAGAAAGGACAATGACTACTTTTTAATGCGAAAAAAGGGTTGTAAGGGGTTGAAATAGGAAAGTTTGTGCGGAAATTCCGTAATTTTGAAAGATAGAAGCTTGAAACTTATTTTTTAGGCTTTTGATTAGATATAAATAAATACGACATTCAATGTTTGTAAAAATTTTACCCTAAAGAGGATAAAATTAGCCGATGAAAGTTTTTATGTAATAACGTCGTCCAAAAAGCTTACGGCCCAGAAAATTATAATATTAAGTGTAAAAAGTTACAGAGATTTTGTTTATTTGGATCAATAAAAATAGTTGAACACTAAGCTATATAAACTATTTTAAACTATAATTAAACTGTATTAATCTATAATATTATAAATGCGAAAGTAACTCTGTCTGTATGTGTGTTGCGAAATCACGCTCAAACTACTGAACCGATTTAAATGAGAATTTGGTAGAGAGATAGATAAGTAGATATAATGCTAGAGGCTTGAAACTTATTTTTTAGGCTTTTGATTAGATATAAATACGACATTTAAAGTTTGTAAAAAGGCTTACGGCCCAGAAAATAAAAATATAGAAGAAAAAAATTTTAAATGCTGCCGAAAGTCAGTATTCCACGCGAACGAAGTCGCGGGCATACATAGCTAGCTTAGGATAAATCCTAGTTCCTGTATATTAATATAAGGGCTCTCTATTCCCTATAAACGCCTTTATTATTAATATCAAATTTAAAAAAAGTGCCGATGGTGGCTTTTTACTTCATGGGTCAGCAACTTCGCCCTTTCATCCGTCTAAAAATCTACCATAATATTTTTCTCGATCAAGCGAGAAACCTAATTGCCAATTCAGACAGAGGCCGTTTAGCGATCGCTTCTGTATGTCCAACACGTCATCATCGTCAAAGGGTCCGCCGCTCCTATTGATGCGCATGCGCCCCATGGAAGCGTCGCGACGCCGATTGCGAACGCCGTTTTGCCAGCGCAACGCGCCGCGCCATCGCATCGATTAGGTCGATATTATAACGTAACGTCGCGTCGCTCGTGAACGAGGTCCGATAGTGCAATCAGTTTGCAGTTGTTGGCGTTGACAATTTGTTGTCGTGTCGTCGTTTTCATTACACTGTTATTCAGATGAACCGAACCCTGTGGTGACCCCTAATCTGATACTAAAAAAAAAAAAATCTGGGAATACGCGTGATATCCGAGAGGGAGGTTCTTTATTCCTATCTCTGTAACAGAAGTTAACCGGTGTATCTCCTTACGTAACAGGTAGGTTATGTGCTTGTATGTGTGCGTAGTGGTTGAATGTGCGTGCTGGCACAGGGGGTTGATACTAGAGGGGCTGTTTTTGGTCCCCATAATAACCGGTTTGATACAAACGTGACTATTATTTAAATTAAAATATTTTTTTATTTGTTAGTAGGTACTTAATGAATGGCTATTTAAAAAGTATTTTTTTCTGCTGGCGTACAAACACTTATGTACTTATAATGCGTGAGGTATCATGTGACGAAAATTGGCAACTAGGACCCAAAGTCAAAGACCTCTATATTGTTAAATATATGTATTATTATAAATAAAAATAGGTTTTATCTATGACAACCAAAAGTACGAAATCAAATTTATTATTTACGAGTATCGTAAAGAACCTAAATTTAAAACTACGTATGTATACATATTTTTTTAAATTAGGTTTCATTTCTATCTACTTACAAACAATTAACTTTTTCCTAGTTCTAGTCCTAAGAGTAGTAGATACCCCAATTGACAAAATCGATAAATTAAAACAATATTATGCTTATCCGGATGTACTTTGACCTAAGAGAGCGTTATTGACCAATTGAATGGGACAATAGCACAATTTTGTTGTGCCCGAGTTTCTTTGCGCACTGCGGAAACATCATTTCTAATTCTAATAATAACGCTAATTTTTGTATGACTTATAAATAATTTATTGTCAGTATTATTTGGAATAATTAATCGAAACAAGTCGATGGCACATGAGCTTCACAATCAATCGATAATTGATATGTTAATTTATAAAAATATTTTTTAAATATATGAAAACCTCAAAACGATAATAAAGTTGAGTTTAAACGAGGCGAACGTCGAGAACAAACAATACGAACATAAAGCTCGACTGATTTTATAAAAGGGCTCCAAATTCTGTGTGCCAAAGGGCTTTGCATGTTTATCAATCATTATTAGAAATTAGAGAAAATAGAACTGATCTTAAATTGTGAAGGCTTCTTAATACGGAAAAAAATATATTTCTTTATAGAACTAAAAAATTAATTGGCCAAAGAAATACGCCACTCTAAAAGTATCTGAAAAATACTTCAAATATGAAGTTCCTAGAGAATTAATTAAATATATATAGGCAGTGTAAACTGAAACTGTAGTAAGTCGAACAAGAACATGGTACACAAATAAAACAAAAAGCTCATTATTAATAAATAAGAAATTTAAAAAAATGTAGAATTGACCCTACATTGTAGAGTAGAGGCTTCCTAATATGTCAAAAAATAAATTAATTAAATAATCGAAAAAGATTGAGGCAAAGAAATGGTCCACTTTGACTTTAATAAAAGATAATAAAGGCGCTCCAAAACTGAATTTTGGTAACAATATTAAAGTTCCTGCACTGGCATACGTTAAGTCTTTTTAGCTAGTCTGATTTAATATTATTCGCGTAATTAATCAGAGAACTTTTTATTACGATTTCCTACCTATGCGAATGTACACACTTTTATATGTACTCCTCCCACGCTAATTGGCATAAGCTCGCTCATTCGAAATCGTGTATGTACGTACAAATATTTATTGTTTTGCTACCGCTACTTTTATTTATGAGAAAATCATAAATGGCCCACGTGATTTTTTCAATTTAATTTACTCTACAGGGCATTCATTAATTTATTATAGTACACATGACAATATTTACAGTCAGAACACCCATGAAGTTTCGCCAATTTTTGTGGACGTTACGGTCTAATTAAAAAAAAAAAGAAACAAAAGTAGTGAATACTTTTTTAGAACCCATATTAGGTAATTAGAGGAATTTTTCTTTTCAAATGAGGTTCAATTTCTGAGGAATCTAAATCTAATTAATGAACACCCTGTCCGGAATAACGAACGACGAGTAGTAATTTATTGCGTGTCTCGAAACAATTATTATTACATGCGCGCGTGCATTTGCAGTTTGTATTACCTAATGTATATACATATGTATTATGTATTATATTTCTCGCGAAGCAAATTGCACTCACTCTAAAGTTCAAGATCGAAGAATGTGTTATTACGCGAGTAATGTTGCGATTAATAAATAGAATTCTAAAAGTCGTATTTTTACATGCAGGTATGTTATTACACACCTACGCATCGCAATTAATAAGTACCTATGCTACATGTCTGGTTTTGAAAGAGAAAGTGCTTTTTTGTTTGGGGTGAGTAATGAGGAATATTTTCATTCAATACATAGTAGGTAGGTAGTTTGTTTACTTGCCTGGTGTAAAAATATGAAATAGCTAAGACTTAGGCGTTTGTTTGTATTTATTTTTTTTTTTTAGTTTGTCAAAAGTTGTTAAGGGGAGATGTTTATAAAATACGTTACGCTAAAATTTTGGCCCCCTCCCCCCGGTTGTCACGCTGTGTCACACTTTCTGTGACCCACCTCTAAATATTACGTCACAAAAACTACTAAACATGATAAATTTTGATGAGAATCTTGAAAAAAAAATTGCTACCTACTACATTATATTTTATTTTAATACACTTTTGAAATACTTGCTTTACTGTTTGTATAATTAAATTTACGCCACATTTTTTAAAATAACATATTGACCATTAATTTATACTTTATAATTATTTACTGGCATTTATTTTTATTTGA
The DNA here is from genome assembly GCA_029378335.1 of Agrilus mali. Lineage (NCBI taxonomy): Eukaryota > Metazoa > Arthropoda > Insecta > Coleoptera > Buprestidae > Agrilus > Agrilus mali. The sequence goes on along the minus strand of CM055663.1, from coordinate 5,912,355 downwards.
AACAGTAACCAACTATTGAATTATCTCAAAAAATAAGATTTCGAGAAACAGAAAATTTTCCACAAATAAACAAATATCATTTAAAAAACAATAACATAAATTATGTTCCCGCTAATTAGGAGCCTTGCCAATGGCAAATTTACGGCACTGGCTATTTTTACTATCGCCTTTTCGTGATACAGTTGTGACAGTAATAAAATCTATGAAACTATAAATGTACAGGAATTTTTGCTATATGTATATTATCATTACTCAGCTGTAATGTATGTGAAATGTTATTAGATATTTTCTAGGTAAAATTTCTCAACAATTTTCTTGAAATTATAATTAATGTTAACTTTATGTAGATGTTTTTGCATACTGATACTCTTTAAATGTCATTGGGTACATCGTGGGCGCAAAAAATGTCATCTACTTTTTGAAGTTTTGGAAAAATCTAAAACTATATTTCAATTACTTTCTAATGACCCCTTTCGCCACCGGTTTTACCTTTGGGCTCTTTAAGGCGTTTAGAACTCGTATGATTTTTGAAGCATTTGAAGCCCTTATGGTGTGTTCGAAGCCCTTTTTGAGGTATTTGAATTTCTTGAACCATCGCGTTGTAATCAAAGCCCTTCTCCAAGTTCTTTGGACTTTGAACATAATTACTTTCGAATTATTTTTCTATTTGGTGATTAATTCGAAGTCCTTGGATTTTTAAATGTAATCGGGACGAATAGCACTTTAGGTAAGGAGTTGAACTCATTAGGAGTTTGAACCCTATAGATGAATACTGCTCATCTCTGCTCTTTTTTGTTCATTTTAATAAATTGATTTTTATCCCCCTCCCACACATGATACACTACGGTTTTATCCTTGGACCCCCCCCAGGTACGACTCTGATTTTTTAAAAGGTGCTTAAAACCCTAGTTTAAGATTTTTGAAGCATTTGAAGCCTTTTGGTATGTCTCAATCCCTTATGGTGTGTTCAAAGCCCTTGTCACAAGTGTTTCTAACCTTTTGAGGTGTTTGAAGCCCTTAAACCCTCATGTTGTAATCAAAGCTTTTTTAGAAGTTCTCAAGACTTTGAACTTATTATTTTTGGATTATGTATCTACATATCCTACATATTGAATGTGAATTTTAAAAAGTAAGTAGCTCTTTGAGCTCATTGGGTTTTGGAGCCCTTTGTATTTTTTTATTGCCTTTAGCATACCTACATAGTCGTCGTATATATGTAATCGTTGGTTTAGAAGCCTAATTTCTAGAAAATTGTCGTAGAGGTACCCACAAGTTTCAAAAATAGAACCAGAGACCCCGAAAATAACGCATTTCTAAAATTGCCGATTGCATTTTTATTATTACGAGTTTTTGCGAACATGCGAACTTGATAATCGTTTTGGTGCAGCTGTACAAAGTAAAGCATTAAACTAAACAGTCCCAGGTCCCCCCCTGTCTACTCTTGTCATCTGCGCTCTACTGTTATTATTATTACGTCAAGTCGTGGTGAGTCATCCTCATCCCATCGGCAAGTCATCCGTGGCACGAGCAAGTCGACCTTCAAAAGTACGTTTATAAACATGTGGTAAATAACTATGTACGTTAAAATATGATACTTGTATATAATGTAGGTACATATCGAATTGAGACTTTGCCAAAAACGTAATTTGCTCCACCTTCTTCTTCCTACCTATATAATTCATAAATGCTACGTTTTTTCTTATGTACAAACGCATTTAATTTACATTAAGTTTTTAGTTTGTCATTGTTATTGAAAATAAATACATATTTGGCGACTATTCATAGTTTATTTTTAAAGCCTATAAGTGCATTTATAACCCATAGGTAAAAGGAATTCAACAAAATAATATTTGGTGGTAGGTACACTATAATACCTACATGTAAATATGGTAAAAAGGAATTAAAAATCTTTGCAAGTGAAATTACATAGGTAACTCATTTTTACCCTTTAAATTTTAAAGGGTCCTTGATGGTCTTACTTATACGTAAGTTTTTGGACAGTGTAAAAAAAAAAAATTTATTAGGCCTATGAGTCAAAATGATTGGTGAATCTGTAATTGATAATTTGGGGTAGAAACGAATACCTAGATATTATTAAAAATTTGGGATAATTAAGTTTTCTTTATCTTACTTTTATATGGGTAATTTCATACATATTTACCATTACCAAACTCGTTGGAGGAACCTGGATAATTTTATTCTATATTGGTTTGCTGATCACGTTTGGGGAGGTTTATAAATGTATGTAGATGTTTATAATTACAGAGCACATTGCCCGAGGGTAGATGTAACGCAAAATCCCTTTGAAACCTCTATCAAAAGTTTATTAGTATGCGTGGAATGTTGATCACGATAGTAGAACTAGTTATTTCATTAGCTGTTAGGTACTAAAACATGATGAGCATAACTTTTTGAAAATATAATTAAGCATCGAGAACCTGAATTGAAATGAATGATACAGGCAGGAAGGACATACAAATAAATGCAGTGGAAAGTTATTTTTGTTCATTGCTCATTTGGTTACATATTTATTTTTAAGTAAGTAAAGTAAATTGAAAAATCTTATATTTTTTTATAACATTATACAATACACATATGGCAAAAGTATTTAATACGTAAAATATTGGTTTTTGTTGGGCAACCTTAAAAAGTAATGACAGAAACCTATAATAATACAGTCGCCTCCTTGACCGGAAATTCAACGTAACCTAGTTCCTGCTTGTTCCCAATAATAAGCGTTATTCTTTGGCTTTGCAACAGTCGCCTACTAACTTCTATATAGCTTTTATATAGTAATAATAATAGGCAGACCTCGTATTGATTTTGCTTGGAGAATATTCAAGTGGAGAGAAATAAATAGCGAAACTTCCGGCAGACATTACATCATGACCCTCCCGGCATCGAAACGTCCCCCTTCGAAAAGAGTTTCCATGGGGGTGGACTGGCAGCGACACCCTCGTAGTTCCCGGTCTTATTTTAGATTTAGAACCTTACATCGCGATTTCGTGTATGAACTAACGATTTCGATTTCTTTTAAGATGTTCTAGTTTCTGATAAGAAGGAATAGGTGAAGGTATGAAAAGTTGGATTTTTAGAGAGCAGGAAACTTGCAAGGATAATCCCTAGAATTAGAGGTTTATATTGGGCAGGTTTAGGAGTTTCTGAAAGTTTACTCAAAAGCGAATCAGTTGAACGAAAGTTGTGAATGACAACATTACGAATACCTTCAATAGAAAGCGTTTATAACGACATACAGAATATGATTTTTCAAGTTAAACTAATGGCTGTTTTTAGTATGACGTTTAGTTAAAATAACCCTAATAAAATTTTCTAGTGGCCCGTTTTAAAATTTCTGACCACCAGCATTCATAAATACTTAATTTATTTATGATGATATTTTTAAGAAGAAAACTTAGAAAATCACAATTTAGGTTACAAATTTTTTTTATAGTAAAATAATCCACAATAATTATTTCGCCACACTGTGGCTTCTTCAGGTGGAAGAAATATTATTAGTTTTATATTTCTTCCATCTGAAGAAACCACAGTGTGGCGAAATAATTATTGTGGATTATTTTACTATAAAAATATAAATTTGTAACCTAAATTGTGTTTTACTAAGTTTTATTATGGAGTTACAAGTGAAAGCTTCATCTATATTATTTTTAAGAAGGACCCCAGAAATGTTCAAAAGGCATTTTTGAGGAGCAAACCACTTGTTACCTGTTACCTCAAGAATTATTACTTACTATAGGACATAATTATATGTGATAGACTGACTGATGATTAAGATGAAGAACGGTAGTAGTAAACTGATTTTAATTATATACTAGTGTTCTTTATTGTGGTGATTATAAGTAGTAATTAAAGTTGAATTAGCAAATAATAATAAGACCCACCGTAACAAAGTAATTATACATTACGAAATGGACTTACGAATTAATGTTGGCTTTAACAAGAAAGAGGAAAAGAAAAAAAAGCAGTCGACGTCTTAGTTGCTTGGTATCTCAATGTGTAGGCTATTTCTTCTTGATGTAACCGTTTGTAATTGGAGTGTAACGTACCAAAACTCAGATGTACATTTAATTATATAATAAGTGATGTAAATGGTTGGAACTAAAATTGATAAAATCGTAATTATTTAAAAAAAATCTAACAATGAAAAAGTTCTTGGTTTGTAATCTTTGAAATAACTTTAGGAGAAATAATAATTCTTATATTTTATTTTTAAGTTTGTTCCTTTTATTTAAAAGTATTTAACAGAAACATCCCTACTACGTTCAGTTCGTAAGTCAGGAAGCATAATATTTATTTTTAATCCAATTAAAATTGTCGAGCTTTTATAGCATTTTGAATGCAGTTTCTAAAGAAATTTTAACGATCCACAAGTACATACAATATAATACAAGGTGAAGGTCACAAGCCTATTAATTAATTAATATAACTTGGTGTATATATAACACCTGCATCTAAATTTACATATCCAGACACATACACACATAAACAGGATCATTTTCTATGTGGTCATTCTTCAAATAGTTATGATGATATGCAAATATGGCAAAATATTAATTAACATTTAATTGTAGAAGACAGTACGTTCTATGAACGTTTTTTAAAGTTCGTGTTAAAAAAAAAAAATGTAGGCATAGGAGTGTCGGAACCGTTTGAAAAACTGGTGCAATTGATGTGTGTATAGAATAAATTAATTATGAACATCTGGAAACTTTTAAGCTCAAAAATACCTATAATTATAAGTCCATAAATTAATGAAAATGAGGTTTAATTAATTAATTTAATATCTATTTCAATTGCTGGCAGTTTCACATAATTCTCTTCAAATAAACTTTTGTAAATGAAATAAATCATTCCGGACGATAAGATAGTAGATATATGAAAAAAAATATTTTCCTTAGAATGGAAGTTAAAAATAGGTAAATTAAGCACTAAAAGCAGTAGGGCGTCGAGACGAAATTTAAAGATAAAGGCCAATTCTATTTTCTACCAACATCAATAGCGTGAGTGAGCAGATACGAATGAAGTTAAGGGGATATGACAAGGGCCGTGTCTAAAAGATAATTTATTTCAAGTACAAGAAGCACATACTCATGTATCTATGTTGTAATTTATTTTGAGTAGGACGTCGTTAAATAGTCCAAGAAGACGTTTTATAGTCTTGTCCTAAGTGTTTATAACGAGGTTAAGATTCATTTTAATTAAATAGGTCTGTTAATTAGAAAAAAAATAACGACAAAAGAAAAGTGTCACGTATCTGAAGGGTTGACCTAACTTAATAATAAAATGAAAAATCTACAACTTTTTTGTTATAATTTAGGGGCCCAAAGTAATGACGTCACACCCTTTCTATTCTGAGGAGTCATTTTTTTTTAAATTCCACTATCTTTGCTTTTGGGTCATCAATCTACGCCTGTGTACTAAATTTAATCTAATAATAGTGTTTGAGAAAATGATCGTTCTGTTTATTATCCAGTAGAGATATTTTTATTTCTGGAGATAAGAAAGTTCAACAAATGATATAAGTACACATCTAATGTAGGTAATAAAGCAAATAATATATTGTTATTTTTCTCATTTATACCATTGTTGAACTGCGGTTATTTTTAAGTTCAACTTTTGCTCTTAACGAACGAAACAATGGATTGTAAATTAATACGAGTTAATATTTGCTTCTACTTTTGTTATTAACACCTAGTTTATAAAACGATTGCGTTCGTTGAAACTAGTTTCTTTAAAAATTGTTTCCGCATAAAGAGTTTATTAACACAAATGAAACCTGATTTTTGCGTGCAAACAGCTGCTTTGATTTTAAAGGGGAAATGGCAAAAATCTTTGCCAGCAAGGTACATTTTAAAGATTAGTTAAAATGATACAGAAACTGTTGCATTTGTAAATAGTAAAAGTAAGACATTGTGGAATTAATAATCTATTAATTATAGTTTCAAAATTCTAAATTCGTGATTGATTTATAACGTATTTTTTTTTGTTGCAGGGTGGTTACCCGGCTAAGCTTAAGAAAGTTTTGATCGTAACGGCACCGTTGTGGTTTAAAGCGCCGTTCAAGATTCTGCGGCTTTTTGTTCGAGAAAAATTGCGCGAACGTGTATACACGGTGTCCATAGCACAGCTTAGCAGTCACATACCGAGGGACTCTTTGCCGACCCAACTGGGCGGCAACCACACTCTGGACCATGACGCTTGGCTTTTGCGTTGCGCAGAGTCCATGACCACCAGGTCCCAATCGCCACCCCGTCAATATGGTAAAGCAAATATCAATATTTAAAATTAGTATATTTAATCTGAAGCAATAATAATTGATTTTGATGACATCCATATTGAGGAAAGACATTTTTGTGTGTATTTGTACATTGGGGTGAATGTATCATTTACACTACATTTACATTGTTACAATTGAATGTAAGGATTTGCATTTGGTTATTTTGTTTTAGGCGGAAAAACGCCATCTCCTCAGAAACTTGTCAGTGGTGCGGTCGAAGACATCGAAATATCATCGGCACCTGCCAATCACATAAACGTGGACAGTTGGGCGGAAGAAAACAACCTGAACCCCCCCAGTAGTGCATCGAGCGGTTTTTCGGACGACGATTCCCTGCATGGAGACGGTGCTGCACTCACCATGCCCCAACTTCTGGATTATATCCGGGATCGGGGAAAGTCCAGGCTTATGCAGGAGTACGCGGAAATCCGGATGCGGCCGCCCGACGGCACGTTCAATGTCGCCAAAACGAGAGCCAACCTGCCCAAAAACCGATACACCGACGTGCTGTGTTATGACCATAGTCGTGTGATTTTGTCCGAAATAGACGGTGATCGTGACAGTGATTACATACACGCGAACTTTGTGGACGGTTATAAACAAAAAAACGCCTTCATTAATACACAGGGTGAGTGATCAGATGATACCCTTCAGTGAATAATTCATCATTACACCTTACGAAGGTCTTGCAAAGAGTTGCAAACAAACATCCTAATTCAAATACTTATAAAGGTTTATTTAAATAAGTCAATTTCTTTTAACAGGTCCTCTGCCAAAAACTACTCAAGATTTCTGGAGAATGATATGGGAACAACACTGTTTAGTCATAGTAATGACAACGCGAGTTATGGAAAGAAGTAGACCTAAATGTCATCAGTATTGGGAACCTGATATCGACGGAGAAGTTACATACGGCAATTACACTATAAAAACCGTAGCAATCGACGCGAATACAGACTATACTCACACGATGTTAAAAATAACAAATAATAAGGTAAGCCATTCATAAATTACATATTTAAATTAATAAAAATAATTACAAAACTGCAATTTGTGTTTTTGGTTTTCAGACAGAAGAAAATAGGGAAGTGTCACATTGGCAATACACGTCATGGCCAGATTACGGAGTACCACATTCGGCAAGAGCCATGTTAGATTTTCTAGAAAAAGTCAGAAACCAACAAGCTGCTATGGTAGCCGCTTTAGGAGATACGTGGGCTGGGCATCCCCGGGGACCCCCAATAGTCGTCCATTGTAGTGCGGGAATTGGAAGAACCGGTAAGTTGTTAATACAATGCAAGTTTAACGATTTCGAAGAATATTACCGTTAAAAGTAGAAAAACTCTTAACTGCATGGTTTTCGTCTTTATGTTTAATCCCCAGTGGGAGCGCGTACAGATTATTCGTGATAAAACATTGCTCATTTGACATATTGATTTAATAAGTATCAATTCGCAGTTAGTTAATATTGGTTTTTTGTTTCAGGTACTTTCTGCACATTGGATATTTGCATATCACGATTAGAAGATGTGGGTACAGTTGATATTAGGGGTACAGTGGAACGGATACGTTCCCAAAGGGCTTACTCTATACAAATGCCTGATCAGTATGTCTTTTGCCATTTGGCTTTAATTGAATATGCGCTGATGAGGGGTTATCTCAAGTCCGCCGATCTGTCGGGTTTCGAAGGCGTCGACGAAGACTCTGAATAGCATATTTATGTGTTGTTAGTTAATTCTTCAAATGACTCTGATTATAGATTAAATAACAAATTTTTAAATGAATGACGCTGTTTCCCGATATAATACTATATGTAAATGATCGTATTGTTAATTCACTTTTTATTTATATCGTGCATGTGTTAATAAATTATTTTTATTTATTTTTCGTTTGTTAATAAAGATTTTATTTCGCTACTTCCGCTGCTACAAGAAGAACTGATAATCAATTATTTAATTAATTGAGATTGTTTTTGTGTAGTATGGATTTCCCATTTATTTTTAAGTGTAGTTCCAGAAAAGAATATGTAAAATACTATTTTATTTACTGAAGAAGTTACTATTTTTTATTTAAACTTTTTTATGCCATGAATAAAATAAAACTGCAATTATTATATATGTTGCGGTACCTGAAGTAGTTTTTTTTAACATTAAATGTAGATCTTTTTTACATGTTTCTAATTACAAAAATACAAATTGAATATTACGAAATTTTGAAGTATTTGAATTTATTATATTTGTTGTTAACCTAACGCATTTTTTATGGAATAAAACATACATCGGCTCATTTGGAAAGTTTTTATAGCGATAAAAGCGAAAAAGTGCTAATTAAATTTAAAGTTTTGACTTATTTTTATTTCTGTAATCAATAGAAATGATACGAGTGCCTGGATACAAAGAAATTTCGAATGCATATGTATGATGATATGACTGAAAATATTTTGAAAAAGTTATTAAAACCCAAAACCAGTTTAGCATAATTTTTCAGAACTTTTGTGTTTAAGGGGAATCACAATTCATAACAATGTTTTGCTACCAATAAGTTCATTTACCACTCAAGTATTTCATTTTCCTTTGCATTTTAGGGAGCGGGTATTCATATTTAAAATTACAAATAAAATAAATTGAAAAGACTCACCGGCTCACCCCCGTGTTTAACACTATTTCACATTTTCATCATATCAATACACTGAATATACACATACAATATAATAAATTATAAAATTAGTGCTGTATCCGCCATCTGCAGGAAACCATTATAAATGAACAAATAACAACACATCTGCCACCTAGTAGTATGAGCCGGAAGTAGAAAAAAATAAAAGCAGTTGTACTGTGCTGCCATCCTTAGGTAATGAAATACCACTGAGGCGATTTTTAATTAAACAGTCTAATATAAGTGATTAACTTTTTGTATACATATTTGTAAAAATAACGAAGAACGACTTGTAAATAACATTGTTAAAGTTAAATGTAAGTGTAGATATATCAATTTCCAACAAAAGAATTTGTTAAGTTCAAAATAAGTTGAAGTTATACCGTGGTATGTACGTGGTATAATGCACTAAAAACCTCCCTAAAAGCAAGGTTATCCAGTTATTTTGTGAGTGTGGAAAGAGGAAGGAGGCATTATTTTTATTTGTGTTGGAAGAGTGTAGTAGGCAGTTGGTTGATACACGAAAGTTTGAATTATGTCAAACTTAAACGTCAAACATTATGATGGCCGATAGTGAACCGGACAAAAACAATCGTTTAGTGGGTAACATGAAGGTGTCGGCAAATGGACCTAGAGTTGTGACAATTAAAAAGACTGAAACGGGATTCGGGTTCAATGTTCGTGGTCAAGTTAGTGAAGGAGGGCAGTTGCGAAGTATCAATGGGGAATTGTACGCCCCTTTGCAACACGTTAGTGCGGTTTTGGAAAAGGGGGCCGCTGAACAGGCTGGGATACGAAAAGGCGATCGAATTCTAGAGGTGTAAGTAACGTTTTTGGAGTTGTTTTCCTCCTACCTAAATTTGAGGGTCAGTTATTGATTATTTACTCTCTATTTTGACATTTAACATTAACCTCTTCTTATATGATATGTATTTCCTCAAAACCTAATTTGAGTTTTATTTGTTTATACAAAATTCGTATGGTAGTTATAGTTAGATATATTTTCCGAAAATATTAACTGTTTCAAGTATGCTAAATTTTAAATTTTCTAAAACTATCGCCGTACTAATTAATGTAGTTGCTGTTTTTGGTTTCTTCAGTTTTTACTTTTCTCACTCTACCCAGGTGTATGTTTTATGAGAGAGAACAAATATAAGTTTTATAATAGTAAAACAACGTAAATTTGGAAAAAATTAAAGATGTGATTTTTTTACAATATTAAAAAAGTTAATAAACTGTTAGGTACATAAGTAATGTCTTCAAAACCAACAACAAGCTTAAGTTGACCTTCATCTTACACTTGCTTTTGCCATTGGAAAATTGCCAGAATTAGCTGGTATTCATAAAAGTTTAACGAGTGTTAATAATACTTCTTATTATACCTATCGACTTTTATTGCTCACATTCGTTCTGTTAATATTAGCGGCAATTGCTATTTCTCATTTCTCGTAAAATTGCATATAATTCTTAATTCATATAATTAAACTGAACATTATTTAGAAATAAAATACTTTGTCGAAATGTTCATAGAACGATACTACTAAAATGCTTATAATATATTTCGTCAACACACAGGGTCCTATTTTTTGTATAAAGCATTTAAAATGAAATTTTGTAAGTTTCTGCATCCCCTGTAAGTGGGTTGTGTAAATATTTACATTAGGTATACTTTGCTATTGTAAGGAGTAATGTAAATATTTTCCATTAACCACTACTTTTCTGCTGACCTAAGTAATGCAAAAAAATACATTAGCCAGTACTTCCTTTTTGGACTAATGGAAGTACATATGTCTAGTATTCTGAAAACATGTTGAATCTTTTTCTATAACTCATTAGAAAAGTAATAGTATAGATAATGTAATTTTTTTCCATTACTTATTAGATAACTAACTTTAGATTTATATAATTACACGAAATAAAGGATTCATGGAAAATGTAATGAGTAGTGGAACAGCAATGCATTTCAAAAAGCAATACATATGTAGAATAAGATTCCCTTTTCTTTAGCCAATATAATAAGTAACTCGTAAAATAAGCAGAATCTTAAATGAATCACCTGATATAAAAAATTTAATCTATACTTGTAATTGTAAAAGATGAGTGTTGTTTAGTGGAAATGTTATGATGTATTTAGTTTTAGAATAATGTAATTGAGAAATAATTATTAATTCACTTTTAATTTGATTTGGATACTCATATACAGAGTGATTAATTATTGATGCCCTAGTAAGATTAATTTGAAATTAAGCTTTGTATTCTTGCGAATGAATACATAATTATTTAAACGTTTTTATTTTATAATAGTAAAGTTACTTATGCTTTCACTTTCTGTTGATTTTTAAATAATAAACCAGTTTGCACACATAGATAATCTTATTATCAAATTTTCTTTGGTGTGAGTGAATTTATAACGTGACAGACAAGGGGTGCCCCTTTTCTCGTTATTTGTATGTTGTAAGAATATAATTAAGAAATTTTCTCAAACATTTACTTATACATTAGTTTTTTTAGAATGTTGACTTCATTTATCTGGTGTAGTGGTCACTTCAATAGGTATGTAAATTTTTAACAAAAGGAAAAAAAAGAAATATTTACGACTTTGGCATAGGTGAAGATGTATTATTTCTAATTATAGTAGTTTCATACTAATTTTATTTTTCTTTTTATTTTACAACTACATATAAGGAATTTAGCATAATTTTTTGCTATTATTCTTTCGTATGTATGTTGTATAAAAATTCAAGTAAGATCTGATCAATATTCTTGCATTGGTGTTTTCGTTTTGATTTTAACTATGGCTATGATTGAAATAAAGCCGAGCAATTGGGCCCGTAAACTATTGCCTAATCAATTGATCTTTTATGAGATTGATTGATTAATTGACTATTGAAATTATTTTATAAACACTACATGAGACGAGTCATAAGGTAAATTAATGTTAATTATGCTAAATTTAAAGTTGAAAGTAGAACGTAAAAAGGTTCAAATAGTAACCAATAAAACACGGTTATTTATAGTAGATATTTAAATGTTACAGATAAACGATCTAGACTTTAAATATATATTGGATTTAAAAGTTGATGTAATGGTATAAAGAAATTGAATTAACAAGATTTCCTTAATTGTAGCAGTTGATGTACTTCACATCATATTTAGTTTTCCTTGGAATGTTACAATTTAATAATTTAATTTACCTAGTGGTGACATGTCAGAGAAAATACTTAATGTATTTGTAAATGTACTCTTCGATAATGACCGCCTAGGTTGAAATAGCTATCAGAGTTATTAATAAACTAGTTGAAACTTCCTAAATACTCTTTTATTTTATTGTGATACTTAATTTTCTTTTTTTTTTTTTTGTTAAAGAAATGGTGTCAACGTTGAAGGGGCTACCCACAAGCAAGTCGTTGATCTTATTAAATCTGGAGGAGATGTTTTAACATTAACTGTTATATCAGTAACTCAACAGGTAGGAGTTTTTGAGAAATTATTAAAATCTAATAGTGAAAATCCAATCAATAAATCGTTTTGTAGTAAAATATCAAATTTTGTTTTGTACTTTGACTAGTTGGTTTTATAATTTTTTTATTTCAATCAAATATTTAATTCTAGGAAGCGGAAAGACTAGAACCCACCGATGATAGTCAAGGATACCCTTACTATGATTATAGTGAGAAAAGGTCTCTCCCCATAAGCATACCAGATTATCACTATAACGAACGGGGCGGCGAAAGATATGTGACATTTAATATTTATATGGCGGGTCGTCACCTGTGCTCACGACGGTACAGGGAGTTTTCTCAATTACACAACAATCTTAAGAAAGAATTTGTAGGTTCGTATAATTTTTTGACCTAAAAAAAAGTTTTCATCGTTACATTTATATGCAGTGACCTTTTAGTAATACATTGTTTCTTTTGCTCTATTTGTGCTGATTTAATTGATTATTTATTAACTCGAATAACAGCAAATAATGTGAATTTAATTGAAAACGAATGATCTCATTGTAAAATATAAGTTGTGATTGTTCACGATATTATGTTTGAATGTGTTTCTATATATCCACATTATCTGCCCACGTTGCCTTGGATAAGCGATAATGCTGAAATAGAATGTTTGTTTCAGCGTAGTACACATATTGTATTCTTTTCAAGTAATAATGAGTGTTTTGGATGAATTGAATGACTTTTTTACAGTAAATACACTTCAGAAATTTCTCGTAAACTTCATTTCCGAGAATCGTTAATTCCGTAGTTGATAATGGTATACAAAATGTATTGAAGATGCATTTTGTTAGGAATAGCGCAATGTTTTGAATAAAAATTAATGAAAGGATTGCTTGTTAGGTTTTAATTTTCCAAAATTGCCGGGAAAATGGCCGTTTACGTTGACCGAACAACAGCTAGATGCCCGGCGAAGAGGCCTGGAGCAGTATTTGGAAAAGGTGTGTGCGGTGAGGGTTATAGCGGAATCGGATATCATGCAAGACTTCCTTACAGATCAAGATGATGAGAGTAATTGTAGCCCTGTTGACTTAAAAGTAAGTATTCAATTATCTAATCAGAACGTGTGGTTGTTACACTGATAAGTTTATTGTCACAGTGTGTATTCAAAATTTTGAGAAACCTACAATGGACCTGTATAAGTAAAAACAAACACGAGAAAGTTTTATGGAGAGAATAATATATTCTTCTTAGAAGAGAAATTTCATTGAAAAAAGTTGCTATCTGTCAATTATTAAAATAATATGTGCAAACATTGTATAAAATGAATAATGGTGTCAGTTGCTGCGGTGTCCGAGTGGTTAAGGAGATGGACTTGAAATCCATTGGGTTCTGCCCGCACAGGTTCGAATCCTGTCCGCAGCGAAATCTTTTTTCTTTAAATTTATTTTAAAATTTGTCAATAGTTGTTATTTTTTACATTTAGCTATTTGGAAAGGAAAATCTTATAATCCATATAATGATTTTATTAAGTTATTTTACCTTACCGGTTGTTATCTTGTGTTTTGTGATATAAACATTAAAACAAAACGGTGATTTTTTTTCTTAAGTTTTATGGGCGATAGTTAATCTTTATGTGGTCATATTGGTAGTTTCTCGATAAAGTTTTCATTTCTGTTGAAAATGAAACTAGTAATTGTAAAACGTGTTATATAAAACGCTTTTTAAGTAATTATGTATGCAAACGTGTAAAAATATGTTTTTTTAAAATATAATTTAATATACAACTAACTAATGAGTCTCACACGTGATTATAGTTTTAAATTGTTAGATTATAATTTTAAGTATAGAAACTTGAACTTATGTGTACAGGGAATACAGAGTTGGGCGGGGCTGTAGCTCTTTAAGCTTGTAAATGTGCTTCAAGCCCTTTGAGAGCTTAGAAGCACTTTATGGAACAAGTAGTTGTGGCTTTATAATCGAATTAATTTATAAAAGTGCTTTGTAGTTTGTGATTTAAAAAAGGACTTCAAGCACGTTCAAAGTGCTTAAAGCCCTTTCAAAGTACTTGAAGTTCCTCCAATGAGTTTGGAACCCTTTTAAGTTACTCTGCAAAGTGACTGACTTAAAGTAAAGCAAAACCACTAAAATGGGCTTTAATCATTTGATGTATGCAATGGAAGCCCTTTTTATGCAATTAAAGTCATTATAGTATGTTGGAAGCCACTTTCACAAGTGTTTCAAGCCTTTTCATGTATTTGAAGCCCTTTTAATGCAATTCAGGCCCTTAAAGTGTATACGAAGCCCTTTTCCAAATTGAATTAAATTAGTTTTCCAAGTGATTGGTAATTCAGAGGTCATATGATTTTAAGTACCAAAGTAAAGCTTTTAGGCTTAAAACTTGAAGCCATTGTGGTGATGTCTTTGCCCAGCTCTGGTATATAATTTAATTCAGTTCCCGTAAATTAATATTTCTTTTTGACGCAGATCCTTTTGCCAGATAGAGAAGTGGTCACTGTTTCGTTAAAGAAGAATTCAAATGCTGACGAAGTGTATGCGGCAGTCGTTAGGAAAATTAACATGACTAGGAAAACAGCACTCTACTTTTATTTGTTTGAAATAGTTGAATACAATTTTGGTGAGGATATACATTATGAGCGAAATCAGTAATAGTGTTTAATTCTGACTTTATGAAATTTAGAACGCAAGTTACAACCCTCTGAGTATCCCCATAACTTATACATACAAAATTACAGTACTGCAACAAGTACGTGTCTTTGTATAAGAAAATGGCTTTTCTCCATGAGTCAAGAACTGTCTCTAATGAACGACACTCAAGCCACATCCTACATCTTCTGGCAGGTATGTTATGTTGGATTCAGATTTCATATTAAATACGTAATTAATTTGTATTGCTAACACGTTTAATGATTTTAATCATTATGTATTTTGTTAGGCAGTAGATGAAGTGAACAGGGGTTGTATACACGCGGGAGAACGCCTGTATCAGCTTAAGGCCCTTCAGGACGTAACAAGGGCAACCGAATACCTTAAATTGGCACGGGATCTCCCCGGTTACGGCGAGGTCGTGTTTCCCCATTGCCCGTGCGACTCGCGCAAAGAAGGTCACGTTATAGTGTCCGTGGGGAGTAAAGGATTTAAATTGCACGCGTGTCAAGAAGATGGGACGTTAGAGAGTCAAGTGGTACATTTGTCATGGGATTGTATAAGGCAGTGGGAACTGGACGATGAGGCAATGGGATTTTGTTTGAGATACGATCGGCCTGACAAGACACCCAGGTGGCTCAAAATTTATAGTCCCTATGTAAGTATGGTATATCCTCAAAATTAATTATTTATCAATCAGTGAAGTAGTTTTAAAAGTTTTGAAGTTACTTAATTTTGGCTATTACTTTTTTTTAATTTAATTTGTTAATTGCGCGTATCTGCAGCTTTAGCTTGGTCTATGTAGTAGTCACGTCTCTGTTTACAAAACTTTTGCCGCGTTTTTATATACGCTTATTTGTTTTTACCAATAACACTATTAAGAAAAGGTTTTGCTTTCAGTATTCCTACCTTTTGGACTGTTTTGAAAGGATCGTAGAAGAGAATAAATGGATCGATACCGGCGAATGAAATAATTGTCATGCCACCATTTCTGTTTCATTTTAAGATGATTCAACTTAACTTAAAAATTACTCCGAAATACTCAAGGTCCCCATATAATTATTTTTACAATGCATTACAGCTCTCTTTTAAATATGTACACTCAAATTTTAACCATGTTGGGCATACAAAAATATACACTTACGTGATAAATTAATTCCGTATTTTAAAAAAGTATTTATTAATTTTTCTAAAAAGGTTAAGCCTTCAGAACAATTTTTACATCACACAGGCTTACTTTTGAAACTACTAATGTTAAGAAATATGACATTAATCGTTAATTAATTAATTAAAAACAGCGGCACAAATTAAATTATGTAGGAATATGAAGTGATGGCACTTAGGTTTAAGGTCATTGATGTGTATGAAATTTGTATGTGTTATTTGTTGAAATTCATATTCAAATATTATTCAAGTTGTATACAATATTATTATATTAGCAGTTATTGGTTTCTTAACTATTTGTATTCTTGATTATTACAGGGTGAACCATTGAAGCAATAGTACAATTATAAATTTTTACTGTTTAGGAAAATTTACAAACTGTAGGTATGTTTTAATATCGCAAGTCGACTCTGTGACAAATGGAACACCCTGTATATGTAACGCAGCTGCCTTTGTAAGATCCGAAAGTTAGTTGTTGAAATTTAGTTTGCTTTTTATTGCAAATTATATCGCAAAGTTTATGGCATAATTATTTGGAGTGTCTTTATAAAGAAAAAAAAAAAAACTTAATTATTGTGATAGTTGAGTAGTTTCATAGTAGTACTTCATAATAATTGAAAGTATAGTATTTATTGATTGTTATTTTTAAAGTATATTAAGGAAATTAAAAATGCAGGGTTTCTAGATGCCCTCGTGGCAAAAACAATACTTAGAATTGTTTTGTCAAAATACCATGTGAATTACAAAAAGGTAGAAAAAAGTAGCTTATTTTTTTTTGAGGAATTTTAAATCGTTCTAGAAGCGCTGCATTATTATATACATATACTAAAATAATCAAAAATATTTAACGTAGAGGATTGTAAATAAAATCATAATCATATCATGAGTGTATGTGAAGGAAAGCATGTTGGTAATACTTATTATCTGTTACTTTTTTATTTTTACAAGAAACATACCTAACATTAAAAGAACATGTATGACTGACCAACAGGGTATTTTTATTTCTTTGTTGCTCAGAGTGTTTTTGGTATCTATTTTTCTTATTACTTAAAAAACGAAAACGGAATACATACATTGCATTTTAAAAACAAACAATATTCCATTACGTTACTGCCATTGTCTTTTGTATATTGTTTTAATTTGGAATAGCTATTCCATTTGAACAGAAAAGACCGCCATCGCAGAAATCTAGTAAAAATTTTCCATTTGATCACTCAAAATTTTAACAAATTAATTTGTTTGTATTTAAAGGGCCATACAGTAGTAAATTAGTCTTTATTGTTTATAAACAAACGCTCACGAAAGTTCTGTATTTTAGTTTGAAACGAAAAATTTCTTGTCTTTTTTAGCTGTGTACCCTATAGCGTCTAGTCTTTTGCTACAGAACTGTGTTTTGAAAATGAAATTTATAAGTTTTAATTTTAGGAATTGTTTTCGATTGTTAGGCAAGAATATTGGGCGGACTAGTTATAATTTTTTAACGATTATAATGTCGTTATATAGCATTATTGTGATAACGTATTAAGAAGTATTGCGATTAAAAATGAACTGTTACATAACGATAATACTAGTTGATAGAATTACACTTAACACTGGTTCCTTCTACGTATAAGCTAAGAAGTTTCAATTTCTTTTGTTATTAGAGTAATAACATTTCAGTTTTGATCTTTAATAATAAATAAATGCACATTATGAATTTTTAGTTGTCTTATTCTCAGGTATTTTAAAAAGAAATTGTTGGTGGATAATAAATAATGAAACTTTTATTTTCATGGCATCTAATTTTTTAAATAAGTACAAGATACTACAATAATAACCACAGAAAGACATTTATTATTAAAAAAGAAATAAGTACTGAGTATTGGAGCGTTGTTGATTATATCACAGAAAAATAAATATGTATTCAAACTCAAGATTTTTGTTCAAAAAAAGCTCATCAATTAACGAGAGCAAAAACTATGTAATTCTAAAAAATTATGGAGTATCACGTGTCAATATAAAAACTATTTTGTTTTATTTTTATTACAGGTAATAATACTTGTTTATGTTAAAAATGGCAGTGTAAATTTCATCAAATAAACTTGTACTCCTATACATGAGTTACCTACTTCCGTATGAAAATTAGAAATAAATGAATAAAAAAAAAAAAACGATAAGCGAATGAATTTAAAGAAGTAAATGTTAAATTTAAAGTAAAGAAATTTTTTAAGTGTATGAATTCTAGAAAGCTAGTTAATCTTCCTGATTTTTTAAATACTTGTAGTTGCATATTTTATACTGGTAGTAAAGCAATGGCATGTTATCTACAACTTAAACGTGAAATTCTTTTTATAGCAGTCTTTATATATGAAGATGGTAAATTATAAACTGTTTTTTTTTTTATAAAATGAGTAGTAGGCTTATCAAGTTATAGACCATGATTGTCTTTAAAGAACGTTATTAGTGAAAAATGTTTGCTACGTTATTCTTTTTAATTTTAGTGGTTAGTTATTATTAAAAAGTTTACGATTTAATCATTATTTTGTGACACTAATTTTACCATAAAATGTGTACATCTAACTCATTTAATGATGATCGATAGAAATGCTGCGTGTTTTATCCATTCGAAGATTTGTGATGGCAATTTCGAGAAATGTTCAACAAAAGAAGAAAAATAAAGCTATGGTTACCCTTACCAGCAGATTCCTAATAAAATTAATTTGATGAAAACAAATTAAATAACAATAAAATTATCAGAACCCCCAAGGCAGTTTATTTAATTAAGGAGGTCTAGGGGTCGACCTATCGTATCTAGACGAACTGAAGGCGGGAGGTAAACTGGTAGGAGTATGAGCAAGAGTTTCGTCTAATTTTCGGGTTTCGTGCTCCAGTAACAACGCATCCAAAGATGGATCCTGAGAAACAGTTCGGAGTGATTCTCCTAGCGCTTGACGAAGCTGTTGCATTTCACGACCTGTTCTGGTGCTTCTTAGGACATATTGTTGACGACGTTTTATTTCCTGGTTAAGCTGATCCCTTAACATTTGAACCTGACGACGAAAAATGTGAGGATCGAAACTTTACAAAATATAAATGAAAAGTGAATGGCAACTGAAGAAAGGCAAATAAAAGACAGAAGATGCAGCCCAAACCTTTACTTGTCAAATTAATGACAAACGGGGAAATGCAAGCAAAAAATGCAACAAATCAGGAAATACAATGTTGGGATTAATAACGAATGAATAAATTACAACTTCGGGAACAATCGTTTGGGATTAAAGAAGGAAATATTAACAGAAAAATATACCATCAACCAATGGAAAGCGAATATAAGCAGTGCAAAAATAATACGGTGTAGGTTTATGAGTACATATTGTCATATTTACTAAATGGGTGTCTTTTGCGATTTCAACTGGTAAATAAACTCAAAACAAGCACATATGCGGGGTGTCCCCGACTCAAGTGATCGTCAGAAACGACGTGATAATTCAGGTCAAATTATTTAATGATATTTAAGAAACACTCCGTTTAAAATTGTTTTTACTATAAACCGTAATAATGTGTATGATCAAGCTTCAGAACATTGTAAAGCATAAATATCTTTGCCCAAATTTAGCAAGCTGTTTTATTATGAAGCTCAAAAGCTGTGCATAAAATTTGTGGCACGAGGGCGCAAAAGTAATAAAAACAAAATACCAACACCAATAAACCCAAAAAGATCCTACCTGACTCTCCAGCCTAGCGACTTGTTGTCTGTAGCTCTGTTCTCTCGCTTCCAGTAGCCTTTCAGCTTGTAATTGTGCCGCTCTGTATCTTTCAATTTCCGCCCTGTCGAATTTGTATTCCATTGACATCGACTTCTGAGATCTAAGACGACTTAATTCAGCCTCCTTTTCCAGCAATTGAGCTTCTTTTTCCAACAATTGTGATTCGAATTGTGCTATTTTCGTTTTCAATTCTCTATTCTCCTTTTCCAAGTTTTCGTATTTTTCATGATCGAAGCTTATGTCGTATTCGTACTTTTCAGGGCGTTCAAATGACTTACTACGAGGAATGATGCCGGCGCCCGATGTCGCTTTGGCCAATTGTCTTTCTAAGCTGCGCTTTTCATTATCAAGTTGGTGCACCTAAAAAATATACTTTATACAATTCAAATATATATAACGAAGTGTAGCTTTACATACCTTACTAGTTAATGACTCGATTTTGTTTCGTAGTTCACTTCGTTCCCTTTGCATTTGTCTGACAAGTTCCTCGTCTTGATGGCCAGAGGAAGTACTTTCAGCAGGCCATTGGGATAGTCTTAGTTGGGATTCAAGAGCAGCCCTTTGAACTTCGTTGTTAGCCAGTTCAGAATTTAATCGTGACACTTGGTCTTGTAGGATCTGATTGTTTCGCCGTAATTCGGCCAAGTTTTGTTGATTGACGTCAAGTCTTTCAGTAATGACACGTTTTTCATTTTCGCAATTAGACAGGGCTTTTTGCAACTGCTTGAGCCTTTCCGCATTCGAATGAGAATATGATGAAGTTTCGAGATGTGCCCTTTGCAAATTTTGAATCTCTGCTTTGAGCTCCTTTTCATTAGATGAAGATTTTTCTAAGGAAATCGTTAGTTGGTCTATTGTAGATTTGAGGGAAGCACATCTTTCTTCGAGGCTGGCTAATGCGCGACTTTGGGTATCACACTTTTCTTGTAGTTTCTATAAAAATAATATTATTTATTTATAACTTGACTATAATAATTTTATAAGAAAAGTATTACGTTTATTGTGGAATCTTTTTCTTGTAACATCATTTGAAGTCTTTTTATGTCACCTTCTAGTGATAATCGTTGCAATTCTAGTTTGGTGGCCCGAGATTCTGCTCGACTTAATTCTTCTTGTAAATTTCTCTTTTCTCCTTCTAGACGTACTAAAGAAGATCTCATTTTTTCCAGTTTATCCTAAAAAAATAATGAGTTGACCTTAAAATTTTATAATAAAAGAATAAAATTTCAGTACCTCGTATTGAACTTTGATTTCACTGTCTGACTTAAGAGACAGTTCTAAAGTAAGGATTTTGTCTCGTAACTGTTGAAGGTCCTGGGATTTTCTTTGAATTTCTTCATTCTGTAGAAAAACATAAAAAATAAACCCAGTTTTAAAAAACAACTCTTTACTAACTTACTTGTGCTTGAAGAGTAACTGTTTTCTGTCCTAATTTTGCCTCTAAAATTCCTTTTTCTTCCTGCAGATTCTTTACCGTTTGTAGGATTTTATTGAGCTTGCTGTCACCTTTACTTTGTGTATCGTGAGCCTCCTGAAGCTGCTTTTTCATAGCCAAAACTTGCCCTTTATAATCATCCTAAAATTACAACAATATTTAAGTTATCTAATACTCCTTGCCATTTTTTTGTAACTTACCTTTTCTCGTTCGACTTGAGCCACTTGCTGCATTAAATTCCTTACCCCTTTTCTTACCACTTCAGGATCAATGTCGACAATTCCGTCATGTTCTTGAGCTAATGCAAAAAATATTAATCTCAATTTGAAAAAAAACAATTTAAAAGAAAAGCGTACTTCTTGCAGGGCTCCATCTTCTTGTTGGACTTAATAATCTGTGGTGTGGTGTGGTAATGGAGCCATCTAGCTGGATACCAGCTATTCGTCTAAGGGTTGCAACTACACTGGACAATTTTTGTTCAACGTCACGTTTTGACTGTTCTAATTGAGCCAGTTGTCCGTCTAGGACTCGAATTCTATTATCTGAGCCACCTAATTTGGCCTAAAAGGGCAGGTATGTGTAACATGACATGAATAGGGGTGTTTAGTTTTATTATATTTTACATAAGAGGCAACGTCATTAGTCATTTGATAATTACATACTGACGTGGAGTATAAAGGAAACCTTTAAGAACTTGATGTAGTTATTAGTTATTGAAAGGAAGTACATACTGCACATAGCAACTTATGAGATACTAAAACTTTGTTTTTTACGTTAATGTTTTTTACCTTTAGTTCTTGAATTTGTTGAGTTGCATCCACTAGGCAAACTTCCAAATTATGTTTTTGATCTTCTAATCTTTTTTCCTTGGCTCTGGCATCTTCCAGGTGTATAAGTAAATCTTGTTCTCTAGCATGCCATTGTTCTTCGACTTTACCGCCATGAGCTCGAGTTCGAGCTAATTCTTGACGTGTCTGTTCCAAGTGTCCCTCCAATTCGTTAAGCTACAAAAATAGATGAGTGGTGCATTAGGCGTTTTAGGGAAATTAATGGTGTTAAAGATTCGAAAAGTTGGAGTTGAAGGTTATCAAAGATATTACTAAAATAAGAGAATTTTTCGAGAAATTTTGAATTTTATGATTCACACTACAAATTGTGCCCCCTTACGGTAAAATATGGAGCTTTAAAATAATTTCTAAGATTTTCTCATGTCCATTTTGGTCATATTTTTTTTTTCTGAATTTCTAAACCTAGTAGTTCCCTTTAATGATACATTTTACTACGAATTTGTATACCTACGAAGAGTAGTTTCCACATTTCACGCCGCGCCAAAAAGTGCCTCTTAAGCCACTAATTAAACTTATTATTAAATAAGTTAAACGCAATACAGTTATTACCTGTTTCTTGAGTTGATGAGCTTCCTGCTGAGCCCTTTCACGTTCTCCAGATTCGTTAAGAAGTCGAGATTGAAGTTCTTTTTCTTCAGCTTGCTGCTGGGAATTGGCGTTTTCAGTTTTCTGTAGTTGTTCTTGACAAGATTGGAATTTCTTTTCTAAATCACTTTGGTCCCTATCCATGTCTTTTAATACGTTCTGAAGACGGCTTTTTTCATTTTCTAAATTCAATTTTACTTCCTCGAGATCTTTAAGATAAATATAAACATTAATAGTGCGATTTCGTAAAAACCTAAATCGGAATTATTGACAAAACAAATGCAATATAATGGGGCTTTGTTTGAAAAATTATTGCATTTCCGGAAATTGAGTAAAGGGTCACTATAGAAACTAAACAGGTTTTGGAATTGTATAAGGGTAAAATAATTGGCAACGAAATTTAATCGTTAGGGAAGGTAATTGACCGAGAACTTCTTTATGTCTCGTTAGAAGAATCGATATCAAATTATAGTGAGTAGAAAAGAGGTTGAAATTTAAAATAGATTTACTTGAAATCTTTTGCAATGCTTCTTCCAATTGTCGACCTTGTTCCCTTCTTTCAGATTCGGTCCTTTTAATATGTTCTCTAAGATCTTTGTTGGTAGTGTGATATTTTTCTTTTTCATAATTACAATCGGTTAACTGTCGACGAATATCCGTTAGTTCTTTTCTTAAACTGTCACTAATATTTTCGGCTGCAAATGAAAATTAATGCAAAACTATTATTATAATCGTGAACAATAACTATTTTACCTTCTTTTAATTTACGGATTGTGTCATGTAACTGATTATTGAGATCAGTGACTCGATCTTCTGTGAGGTGAAGTTGTACCTTCAGATTTTCAGCCTCCGTTTGAACAGCATCTCTTTCAATTTTAATTTCTTCTATTTTTCTTTCCAATTTTGTTTTTTCTTCCTCTACTCTAGCCCTAAAAAAGTTGTTGTATCTTAAAAAGATTTATTATATTTAAAAAATATTTACTTTGTTTCTTCTAATCTAGATCGGCATTTATTGAGATCTTCTTTAAATTGATTTATAGAAATTCTGTCTTGTTCGTGTTTCATATTTGCTTCTCGTCTTAGACGTTCTAGATTTTCTTGTTCTTCCTCCAATTTTTTTTTGCAACACTCCAATTTCTCTTGAAGAGCTTGTTGATCATGATGTGCTAAAAAGACGGATCAAATTAAATGTAAATTCAAATATATGATTAATTAGCTCATTACCGATTAAAAGAGCTTGTTGTTTATCATTTTCGGCCCTTAGTATGGCTTCGTCGTGTTGCTGATTGATGTTGTCAATGTGAACTTGAAGATTGTCAATTAATTGCTGCAACTGTTGGATTTCGCTGTTTTTCTCACTTTCTAGTTGTTGCATAGATTGTTGTAGGCGCTTTTCCAAATTAAGACGTATCATTTCACGTTCTTCGATTAGTTTACGAACATTTTCTTCATTTTGCTTTTTAAGATTGCTGATGGTATGCATAAACTCGGCTTCTTTGTTGCCAGCCTGTTGCATTAACGAGTTCTTAGTTTCTTGATGACGTTTTTCGCTTTTTTCCAGGTCTTTTGTAAGTCGGCTGATTTGATTTCGTAAAGATTCTTGTTTGATCAATAGTTCTTGTTGATCCTTTTCTAATTGAGCTCTTTTTATTTCTGTATTTTCTAAGTTAGTATGAGCATCGAACAGTACTGCCTCTAAACCTTCTTTCTCTGACCTTAATGATGCAAGTTGTTCTTGTAGATACTGATTTTCTTTGTTATATACTTCAATATTTGCTTGTTTTTCTTCACATTCTTTCACCAGTTCTTCTAAATTTCTGTTAATTCGAGAGTTGGTTTCATTGGCTTGTTCCAAACGTTGTTTAGTGCGCATGAGCTCTTCGTTGATAGTTTCTTTTTTGCGACCAAGAGCTGTCAATTGGTTACTCAAATCTCCTCGTTCTCTTACTAATTGAGACAACTCCATTTCTATCTGGAATTTTATAATTGGATCATAAAAATCAATTACTCGATAAGTCAATATCTAATTGTAAATGTTACCTTTCCCTTTTCTATTTCCAAAAACTTAATCCTCTCGTTTAACGACATTTTATCTGCTTCTAAGTCAATCCTTGTTTGCTCCGCATGAAGCAGTTCTTTTCTAAGAGACTGAATGTCGTTCTGTTGGTCGTTGGATTGCACTTGGAGTGCAGCTTTTTCGTCATGGAGCTAATATGTTTTAAGAATAATTATTTGCAAAAGTTGATAAACTTATGAAATAAAGAAAATACCTTTTTAATTTCCTCTTGTAATATTTTCTTTTCCATTTCGAGATTACTGGCGAGATTTTCTTTCTTTAACAGAGACTCGTGGGCCCCACTTTGCTCACCAAAGGCCTTTTCAAGTTGATTTTCTAAATGTGCTAAAAATTGAATTAAAAATATTTAAATAATTATTTTTCTAGGTCGTAAATCAATTAATACAAAATTTTGATTTTATACGCCAATATTTCAAATAAAAATATTAAAATTAAATCATAAACTATTTTTTTAAACATTCCTTTTTACCTTTAGATTTTTCTAAATCTCTGATTACGTTTTCGCATTCCATTTTCTGTTGCTCTAGCAGATCATGAGACAGATAGAATTTGTTTAGTTCTTCTCTGACACTCAGCAGTTCTTCTCTTATACGACTGCAACGATCTTCTTCGGAGCGTAAATTGATTTCACGGATCTCCGCCTCTTGGCGTAATCTATCAATTTCGGATTGTAAAAATATTTTTTCGTCCACAATTACGTCATAATCTTTTTGCAGTTTGGCATTATCTTTTTGTATTTTGTCGTAGTCAGAATTAATGGATTCTACCTACAATTATGGAACACATAATATTAACTGATTATAAAATTCTCTAATATAATTTAAACTCAGGAGGTGGCTCGTTTAACTCTCGGACAGGAATATATTAATTGTAATTATTTAAATAATTATTTTTCTAGGTCGTAAATCAATTAATACAAAATTTTGATTATATACGCCAATATTTCAAATAAAAATAGAAAAATTCAATCAATTAATATAACATTTTCTACTTTCTGTTGAGTTATTATTATTTTTCTTTTTTAAAAAGATAAAAAAGGAATTACTTACTCATAAAAAACATTAAATTCATTCAAAGTTGCAACTAAAATTAAATGCGTCATTTTATATCTTTGGAACTGAATGTATAAATTATTTTGGAATTATCTCAAAACGTTTTCATCTAGAAGGAATACTTAACACTTATACATATACTTACCATTGCAGTAACTTCTAGTCTATTTTTCTCGAGGGCATTTTTATCAGATTTCAAGGTTTCTGTAAGGTTTCTTAACATGTCCCTTTCTTGCGACATTTGGGAACATTGGCTACGACAGGCGTCAAGCTGTGCTACCAGTTCCGATACACGTGTTTCTAAAGCCGATACGTTCTCTTCTGAATTTTCGTGTTGCTTCCTTACTAGCAAGAGTTGCTCCTTACAAGACTGGAGCTTCACCTGAAAAACAAATTATAGTTGCATTAAATATTGCAGATCACCATACACCTTCTAGAAGATATTTTAAAATCTCATGAATTTTGACCTTGGGGTGTGCAGACGTTCTCCGGTTTTGAAATACCTTTACCACATCATCACTGATGATATGAAGTTTGTTTAATATAAAATCGTAATCGAGGAAAAACACTTACTTGTAGTTCATGGATGATAGATTGATATTTGTGCAGAGCTGCGTGCATTGCGGAAATTGTACTTTCAGCGAAGGCAGCTGTGGACATTGTACTTCGAGGACCTCCTCTTTTCGGAGACCTAAAATGAAGTTAATAGTATCTGTATAAACTATTTATTATAAAAATAATTTATTGTTACTTTTGAGGCACTAACGGTGACGGGGTGAGATGAAGATGAGTCGTTGTTTCCGGGTCCGCAGTGTCGGCATCTTGAACTAAAGTATGAGCAATATCCCTAAGAGAGTTTTGTAATATTTCTAAATCTTCTTGCATCCGTGACATTTGTGCTACTTCATGTTCAGCAACTGAACATTTCTCTTCCTATTTAGAAAAAGCAATAAAATTGAAACAACTTAAAAGTAGTCCAAAATTAAGAAGTGAGCTACTTACAAGCAGCTGGATTTCTCTTAGAAGTTGTTGTATTCGATCTTCTTTCAGTGTTAATTCTGTCTGACAGTTTATGTGTTGGTTTTGAAGATGATGCACTTTTGATCGCAATTCTGATAGTTCTTGTTCTTGCAAGAACTTCTCTTTGCTCTGTAAGGAAATATATAAGATTTAGTTACAACATAATTACAAAACCGATTTAAATTCAGATTATTTTCTAGTCTTGTCAAAAGGAAACCCCCTCTACCTCTAACGCACAGGTGGTTACTGTACTTCTTTCGAGTTTTCCCTGAACAAATGACATATCTCTCCCCATGTCGTTTATTTCAAATTTGAGATTGTAGAGATCTCTTTGTGTTGCAGATTGGACATCGATAAAGAGCCTTTTTATTGATACTACGTCATGCCAAAGGTTTAGGAGTCGCGAATGTTCTGAACTATAATAATCGCTGAATGCTTGTTCTTCGTCTTTCCATTCGTCTTCTTTAATAATCATTTCTTCTCGAAGTGCTTCAAAATCGTTTGTTAGCTTTTGCAAATCGGAAGTTAATGCTTCATTTGTACTATGAGATTCCTCGAGTTGTTGTCTCAGTACTTTATTCTGCTGAGTTAGTCTTTCAACTCTAAAATGAAAAATAAAAGAAAATTTGTTGATATATTTCACGGATTTTTAGTACTTTCTCCTTTCTTCATCCAACCGTCTAAGAGCTGTGTCAAGATCGTGAATTCGTTCTTCGCGAATTTCGCGCAAATGTTGTTGAGCTTCTTCAAGTGCCGTGCTTGATGGTGTCGATGTCGCTAAAGGAGAAGTGTAATAAATGGGTTGGCGAACGGGTGTTGTAGGTTCTTTGATTGCACTTTCGGCCATCTGAGATTCTAATTCGGTGCATCTTTGTTTGTACTGTAGAACCTATAAAATGCAGGGTGACCAAAAGTCAGTGGCTTATTATTAGACGTTTACGGAAACTAATGGTATGAAAATTGAAAGAAGAAAATATGATCTACATTTTAAAAATATTTTCAAGTTTAATGTAATAGTCCACTTTTGGATTGTAGAGCAAGAAAAAAAAATTATATCTGTATAAAAAATTTAAGAAACCTTTGCTTGCAGTCGGCTAACTAAAGCAGCTTGGTTTTGTTGAGCTTGTCTATAAGTTTCGATGCGTCTTTTATAAAGCGCTGCTTCCTCCTGAAGCCTTTGTCGCAAATCCTCGTTCTGTCTAGTAAGCAACGTTTCGTCGTCGCTACTAGCACCACCACCGGGGTAGTGGGACCCGTCCATCTTTCGAGGGCTGTCCACCCCCGACTGTAATAAGTAAAACGTTATGGTACAGTCGTTTAATGGTAAAGTCAACTTACGTCAGCACGTGATTTCGGGCGGAATGGTAAACGTTTTCTTTCAACTGTGGCAGCCTTCGAAGGCGGCGGCTCTAACTTTTTCAAAGGCAGCTTACAAAGAAAAAAGTAACAATTACTTTGCTATTACGCACGAGGATAAACTAAGGGTGTCTAGTGGATTTTAAAACTTTTTGTAATTTTATATTTTAATATGCTATATATTTAAAAGATTTTGAATGTTTTTAAACCATTAGTTTTCAATTGAAGATTATGTTAAAGTTGTTAATAAAAATACAAAATTCCTAAACTATTAACTAAAACATCACAAATATTGCTTAAATAAAATTAATTACTCGATCATTTGCAAGGGTATAAATCAATAAACCTTAGACAAATTTTGTATTTTTTTAAGCGCTTTCAATTTGAAAGGTTGCGTCAATAATTTACGATGATCGGTGCATGTTGGTAGAGACAAGGGGCATGATTATTGTCAATTTCGTTGTACGAAAAAGACACGTTTGCGGGCCCCGATTGGCGAAAACTTCGTGAAAAACGAACGTTTAGAGTGAAACGATTTTTAAACTAGCCTGAAATACGAGAATTTCTGCACGCGACCGATACCGCCAGGTACAGATCTATTGTCACCCCTGCGGTTATACAAGAAGGAACTTCCTTGCCCGTTATCCTGGGGCTTTAGAATTTGGGTGAACGACCCCTCCAAAGAAAAGAGATAATTAATGATTGCTAAATTTTCCTCCTTCCTCTTCAGGATTTCAAAATTAATAAACAAAATTACCTATTTATTCAAGGAAGAGATCATAAATATTGACCAACACCCTCCTCCATATTATCCTTAAAAAAACCCTGCATAATTTTTCTACTTATTGTAGACATAGTGGGAAAACGTTGATTCTTTCGCCTGAATACAAAATGCAACTTCTTATCACTATCTGTTTGGTTATCTCAGATACTTTACATTGTGTCATGTTTGTACACTAATGCATGTATGTACACACGTTGTATATAGTATGTCCAGACACGCATAATAACAATGTTTTTATGTACAAATATGTATTACACAAAGTCACTGACATTGCAGATTTGTTTTGATGGAAAAAAATATAAAACTTTATACCGAGTCGTCGGCCATAAACACACGTTATCATTCCGATATCTTGAAATTATTTAATAAAATGTTTACATTTTGTGTTTTATTGTCGGATAACCCATTGAGAAAAAACTTGAAGTATTTTTATACTTGTATTGTATTTATTCAGTTAAACCCTGTCAATCAAAAATGTTTAATTTTAATTGCCACTATTCATTATCAATATTGAATACCTCTATCGTGAGTAAGAAATGATAATTTTCATCGCGTAATCATAACATTATCATCTCCATATCTAAACATCTAAATGTGTTACATTCTGATTAGTTATTTTTAAGTTCGAAACAAATTAATAAAATCTGTATCATGTTATTTGGTTCTCTGATTGGGGTAAGCGTTACATGAAAGTTTTAGTAAAAAAAATATATATTTGTATCATATGAAATTCTTTAGTTTGATGACTTTTGGTAGAATAAAATGTGAAATATTTTCAATTTATTTACATAAGTGCTAATTTTTTATTTACAAGATATTTATTTTATCTTTAATATAAAAAAATTAAAAGGAAGGAATTTAATGTTAATTGCGATATAATAAAATTACGTAAACTTTAAGGTTATAAGGTTAATTTAGTTTCGATAACATTTTAAAGTAAAATGACTAAATATTTTGAGTAGAAACAGTAAATAATGAGGTAAAATATTAAAAATACATTTGTCTGATCTGACAAAATTTGTGAGATCATATATGGTAAAATAAAACCAAGAACCGGACAAAACTCTCAGCTCAAAGGCTTAAAGGTCCTTATTTAGTGGATCCTTGAAGTCCTAAATACATTTTAAAATCTATTTTAGGTACTTCTACTTAATATTTAAAACATTTGGGAAAAGGGCTTCGAGCACATAAATTTTCAAACCCTATAAACTTATTACTACATAATCATTAAAGATTACTATGATAATAACACGGTTTTAAAATGAATTATGGACTATGGTTACAATTTTTAATAACTTTCCTTTACTTTCAGAATAATCCGTCTCAATTTTTCACTGATATACCTACCAGCAAATTAAATTAAAATGTTCTTAAAAATATTAATGAATCAAGAGAAAACGTGCGTTGTTGTACATACGAGTATATATTTGTGTTCTTATATATATGTTTTAATTAGAAAAATATTTTGCTTTTGTAGATAACCATTTTTATTACTGTTTATTATAATTTTTATATTTGATTTAATTAACCTTTAGAAGATATACACCATATTTATGATAATTAATAAAATAATTATAATTTGATTTTAAATAAAAATATGAAATTAGATACCAATAGTAAAATATTTGGTAATGTTTCACGTGCTGTCCACACATTTAATATCTTTTTTGTAATGGTTGTATGATATTCTTATCAACTTTCTAATAATATTGAATGTAACGAAATTTTCTCTTTTGGTTTTTTCATAAAATGTCACGTTTTTTAAATACGCATATCTGTAAATAGTAACAAATTCGATAATAATTATGTATTTATTAATCAAAATCTGGTATCTCAAGATGTCTTAACATTAAAATAGTCTTGGACTACATTTTAAAATTTCACAAATTTTACAGACCCCTTTTCGAATAGGAATTTAGACGGAAAAAGGAATTTTGAAACACTTTTTATTAGGGAGGAGGTACTAGACTGTAGCGACGGGTTATCTATGAACCCCTGAAACCCACAATAGAAGTCCATTAACCTCAGGTTATAAAAACCTCACCATGATCACACTTTACGTCATATAGAATAGTTAAATTGTCATTAAATGAAAATATTAGGGGTAAACTGGATTTTTAATACAGATTTAGTTAATTTTTTGCAATCGAAATTTGGAATATGTCTTTTGGGACCTTAGAAACAATATATGTACTAAAATTTAGCATAGGTGCCCTTTATTCCCCCCCCCTCAATAACTCAGGCACTAACCATAAAAATCAAATAAAAAAAGAAAATTATCTATAATTTAGCAAGATCAACGATATTTAAGATAGAAGTCATCACACTTGTGACAGTACCTATCCTATTTAGGTGAAATAGATGAAAACCATGTTCCCTTATTTTCTGGGTGGCATCGAGGCACGTATTCTGAGGGATATTTGATTATATAAATAGACTTTGCCAATTTTTGAAGCCACGATCCGCCACTGACTTGTGAACTTGGCAAATTTAAGCATTTTTTTTCAAACTAGTAAATAAACTATGACCCTAAATTCCCAACTTATTTTTCCGTGAGGTTGGTTTAGTGGTTTAGTAATACAATTTTACTTATTTGATAGCAAAAAATTAATTTTTTGACATGAATTGTACAAAATGCATTTATTTATTTCTCCACGTAAATATACAAAAAAGCTGATGACCTTCAATGCATACACGCGAACTATTCTGAAGATAACAATTTTTTAAATTTATATTTACATTAAGCACATAAGGTAATATGTATATGCATTTCTATATGAGTACATACACATAAATAATGAGTTCATTTTTTGTAACACAAAAAATATAAATACATAATTATAAAATGTACCAATAAATTATTTAAATATTATTGAAACGTAGGTTGTTGTAAAATATAAACAAATGCAAATTAGTATCTAACTATTTGTCATAAGGGATTCTCCTCCTACTCATTGGAGATTTACCCTATGACAAGTTTTTAATTGAAGATATAAAAGAAATTATACGAAGTCTTGGAACGAAAAAGCTTTGTTCGTGTTGTCTTTACATACCGTAACCTTGTGATCCTAATATATCAAATAAAATCACTAAATCAAGGTGAATAAAAGAATAAGAAAATGTCATCCTACCTAAAATTGAAAATAGAATGAAAATATTTGTTAAATTTTGATTTCAAAATGATATTCAATTAAATCCAGAGATACGTCTATAGCAAAAGTATTTGGTATCGAAAAAAAAAACAATATCGTGTGTTGGGTACCTTCAAACCCAACAATATATATATCTATTATATATATATGTATATGTATATATATTGCTCTTGTAATCATTGCAAATTAGTATGTGTTTATTAATGGTATTCACATTACAAATCATGTTTTGATGCCAATTATCTCATTACATAATTGTCATTACATTATTAAGAAAAATATAATTTTTGTGTGGAATAAAATATTGTTGATTTATGGTAAATAGGCATAAAACAACCATGTATTTTGGTAGACTATTCATTCGAACGATTATAATAATTATTTATGATGGAACTTTGAACTCGATTTCCGTGAAAAATTACGGAATTGCCGCTTGTCATGGGATCGAAGTCCAACATAACGTCGAATCATCTGTGTAATTGTAATTATCG
Source organism: Agrilus mali (assembly GCA_029378335.1). Taxonomy (NCBI): domain Eukaryota; kingdom Metazoa; phylum Arthropoda; class Insecta; order Coleoptera; family Buprestidae; genus Agrilus; species Agrilus mali. Next base: position 5,879,585 of record CM055663.1, on the reverse strand, counting down.
TCTGGGTTACATTAAAAAAGGGGTTAATTTTAAAATTGAATGTTTAAATGATCCATAAGATATGTACATGCATATTAGTTCCTGTGTGTGTTCGTAACACACAATAGTGCCTTTTATTAGTTAGTTATATCGCATATTGCATGATATAAATATTATATAAAATAAACTGTTATTTAACAATGTGATATTGATTATAAAAGACAGCCAATTTACATACACAAGAAGCGCTTGTTTTAGGAAATTATTAAAAACACTAATCTAAATTAATGAAGTCATAATAAACAGAAATTAATAATTTGCAGTGATAAAACAAATGTTAAATTTTGTGAACTATTCCTTGCAACTTATGAGCATATAACCCCCCCACCTGGAAACATTTTTCGAGACAATGGGCACTTTCCTGTAGGGGGGGGTTAATGTTGACCAATTTGGTTTTGGCTTTTGTGACCAAATTTTGACGGTTGAAAAGTTCTCTATTAATTTTTGTAATGGCAAACTTAATTAGAGATGTTTCTTCTTTAAGGAAAACACAAAGTTGATTGCTTAAGCTCATTAAGTACTACGCAGCTATCGTTTGAAACTTATATAAATAAACAATTAATTGATTAATTAAGCATTGATGTATTTGATGTTGTGTTTAGAAAACTTTTGTTGATTTTATTTTATCGACCTTTTGGCAAGGGTTGATGAAACGTTGGAGAGGATAAAAAATATTCAGAAGTCCGCTTTCTGTCGGATGATCAGATTTCACAACATCCATTGTTTTTTTTTTCTTATAACAATAATGCAAATATAAAATAAAATGCGGATGCAACGTAATTAAAACCATTTAATTGCTGATAAATAAAAAAAATGCAGAGGCCATGTTTGGCTTCTGGTGTCGATAAAAAATGGTACTTTGGATATTTTAGGTCAAACAATGACATGGTGCATCCGTTACAAATTTGCAGAGATATAACTAATTGCAAATAATAAACTTCTGATTAATTATATTACCGATAAAAAAATGTTTATTGGGGCCAAATGTGGGTGCAAGTTTAGGCGCCCCTAAAAAATTCAACATACAAAAAAGCGATACCGGAGCCATCACATGATAATACCAGTCTGTAAAAATATGTAACTTGTAAGTTCAAATTATTAATCACATTGGCGAATCATTCGATTTAATTGTAAATCGTAATTACACAAATAAACCCATCTTATGGTACTTTGGTCTTCCTCAATTCAAAATATGCAGTGTATATATAAATATGTTGTTGGAGTGGGTGTTATAACGAAAACGCAGTAGCCTCTGCCACGTTGAGAAATAAAAAATTGCAATAATTATAAAAACGTTTTTTGCACTGATAATTGACAGGTCAAAAAGTATACATTATCGAAATATAAACAGTCATTGGGCTGCTTTTTGTATTTTTTTTTTTAATTAATAATCAATGCATTTATTTTTAAACAAGAAGTGATCAAACTGCGCACTTTGTACGTATTTTCACACTGCACTTCATAGTATACGTTTTACTTTATACGCAAGATAATTAAAGCTAATTAAGAACAAAACAACTTATTACAACTTGGTAATTAACATATTTGTCAACAAATCTTCTTAATTTCCCTTTAAATAAGTCATTAAAATGGTCTATATCGCCCCTCGGGGTTGCTACTGAAATACAAAAGGTCTGTCCCAGGGAAAAATTGGGAGTGAATGAAATGTAAAAGGAAAATAAGAAGAATTAATAAGTTAAAAAAGATTTAAGGGTAAATAATTATGAAATACCACGAAGATTGTGAGCTAGATTTGGATTTTGGTTTAGATAAGGGGGGGGGGGGGGTTTACTACATAAATTAGAAATGACTAGCACGTGATCCTTGAGAGTTTGAGAATGTCTCTATTAAGTGTCTCACTAAAAGGTAATTAAATAGAAAACAATCAAACAACTTATTACAATTTGGTAATAAAAATATTTATCAACAAATTTCTTTAATTTCTCTTCGGGGTTAATACTGCAATGTAATGGGGCTATGTCAGGGAAACTAGAAATTGGCGGTGCATGAAATGTAAAAAGGAAATCATAAGAGTTAATTTCCCCAGAAAATTTCAAGAATTTGTCATAGTTGGTGCTTGTGCCAACCAATTTGGTTCGACTTATCGACGTTCGATTGTAAATTATTACCTACATATATGGTAGGTAGTAGTTTTATATGATTATTTAATAAAATAATAGATACATATTTCAATGTTTTGGTAGAAAATCAAAAAGATCCGTACCTATATGCTTATTTATAATTTTCAGATATTTTGCGTTCATTAAAGCGAATTGTTCAGCCTCACGTCAATATTTTTGCTATTGATTGTTTTATAAGATAATTTATGTACTTAATCTCCACGAGATAATCAATAAAATCGAAAAAAAAAAAGATATTAAAAATAACATAATTATAATTATTCGTAGTTTTCTAAAATTTAGATGTCTCATTTTACTCTATTTTGTTTATTTTTAGATATATGTACTTCCAAACAATGTTACTGCATAGAATATTCACTGAACTTATGCTGAGGGCCGTTCATAAAATACGTCACGCTATAATTAGCTTTTTTTTTACCCCCTCTCCCCCGGTTGTCACACTTTCTGTGACTCTCTGTAAATATTTCGTCCCCCCTGAACATGATAAATTTTGATTGATAATACACAAATTTTGATAGTCAAAAATATTTATTTTATTTTCATAATAAAATTAAAATATAATAAATATCTTTTGTAACGAACAAATAAATAATATTTCTATTTATCAGAAGTCCAAGGATTCTGTAAATGCTCCGAAACATATCATCATATCACTTATATCATGACAAAAATTTAAAAAAAAAGGCCGAGAAAATAAATACTCCAGTAAATTTTTTTGATGAACGGCGAACGTCACGTTGCCGTAGACCCCCTGTCTAATAATTAACACAATGAATTAAAAAATGTCAAGTATTCAATACTTTTATTATATCATTCCATGTTTGGCAATATCTTCACAGATTTTTCTAAATTTTTATGCATTTATACAGTTGTGGTAACTTACGAATCAAACATAGCAATTATACACTTCTTTGCTGTTATTTTTTATTTACATTCTTATACCATGTTCTATTTATTAAAAGATGATGCAGCCTGTTACGATTAAATTTAGAAGAATACCCCTACGTTCGGTTCGTGAGTTATCAGTAGTGTATATGTTTTAAACTCAAGTTAGGTCACACAAAAGTAATAAAAAAATTAAGTAATTTATATATATTTAAATTGTTAATCGCCCGATGGCATCTGTTAATCTTATTTTTCGTACAATATGAATATACTTTTGGGGTGAAATCGAAAAATTTTCAAAACTGATCAAAATAAAGAAAACCACTGACTGAATACGTATGTGGAGTACTGTACATATACAAACCGGAAGTAAATACAAGAGTATCAACGATACACATTTTAGTCAAAATAACGAAAATCGATATCAAAATGATTAGTAAATATTGTATTTGTTTTTACGATAAAACAAAGTTGATGCAAAAGAGAATAGACACAGTCTGTTAATAGTACCATGTAGTCTGCGTTCGGGGTACAAAGTACGTTTTTAATCTCAAGAGTACAGTTCTTTCTCTATTTCTTCTAATTAACAATTAAATTATAAAACTCATCCTTCTTTGAGCACACATACACTTGTAAAATACATATTTTTTTTCAATTAAGAAACGCAGAGCACTGTTATCGCAACATTGAGACCGTTGGGCGTCCTCATTATTTATTTTAATCGCGTTATATGTATTTATTTATTATAAAATACAAATTGCGGTCCAGTCAACAAACTCCCACAACATTTAATTTGTGTGTGATCGATGATCGCCAATTAGTCGGAATTCCTCTCTAGTAGTGACCCTGACTTGTACAAAGCATTACACATATTAATATGTGTATAAACTAATTATTAAATTTTAATTATATTATATATTATTAGACGCCGCTTTAAACGTCTGTAGGTCTCTAGACGGTCAAAGTACCAGCACTTTGCCGGATGCATTCGCGATCAGTCACGTTTTTACATTTAATATCATTCTTACCCTACTTTTCAATACTATTTTGGTTAAGTTACTAGAATTACGATATCAAAATTATATAAAACATAATAAGAAATGTTTATTAGTCTCATACAAGGATAATTAATAGTTGGAGCAAGGATTTTAGCGGTCAAAACATGAGCTTTTACGTGACAATGAACGTGTATTGCTTAGTACTGCTATCTACCAGGATCGGATTAGATGTGATTTTAAAGCCCCTTCGGAAGTCAAATTGATTGTAAGGATGAAAAAAGTGATTTTTTTTCAAATTAGCAAGATGTTTCCGGAATGCCCGTAGGATCAACCATTTTCTGTTTCATTTCTCTTTATAGGAATCGGGCTAGGGGCTCGGTTGGCAAATGCCACCCTGACTATATGGCTAGTCCGACCCTGCTGTCTACTATTAGTAACATGCTAACATATGGAAAATAATAAAAAAAAAGAAAGAGTAATTAGATATGAAGGGCAAATTTGAAGCAAAAACAGGAGTAAAGAGAGGCGGGCAATAGAAGATCTAAACTACAGTGACAGGTGACAGTTTTCCTTCGTCCATAAAGGGCAGAAAATTGGGGTTTTCGAACGTCTATAATAATTTGAAACAAATTGATTGGCAATAACTTCAACTATAAGAAATATGTTTTTACTTGATAACTCGAATTCTCAAAGTTCTATTACTCGAATATATATAAATAACTCGAAGATAATAATAATAATAACAATAATAATAACAATATTAACGCCAACTTCGATAAGTCGAATTTTCTGGAGGAATCCCTTAATATTGTACGATTTTAACTTATCTTTCTATATAATATATTAAGCAGTGAGGTAGTTGAGTTTTTATGATTATTCGACATCAAAACGTACTTTACAGACTTCGTCTTTTGACCAAAAATCAAATCTTTACTATTCTCTTTAAGTCCCATTTAAACCCTTTTGGGGGTCACCCCTTCAACTCATTTCTGTAATAGATATGTATCATTATTTATCAGAGGAATTGAGTCATAGATCATAATAAATAATCATAGATAACTGTTTTCGTTTGGAATCTAGAGTACGTATGTATTCCGTGATGGAAATTCAGTAAATATTTTTTAATTATGTCACACGATGTCCTTAATAATATATTATAGTATATACGAAAGTAGTTATTACAATAAATGATTTGACTAATTAAATAAAATATGTGATGGAAATAAACCAATCGAGGAGATAAATGTATTAATTTTCTTTAATTGAGCGCAAAATCTTGTGATAAAATTAATTATGTGTAGGAGTCATAAAGTTAATGCGGTGAGTACATTTACCTTATTAGTCCATTGAATGGGAAATAATAACTGCCTATGTAAATAGTGTGTATGTATATTCTAAATGTAGTATCATTTTTATTATTTCAATTTTATGGTGATTATTAGAAATTAAAAGTAATAATGAAAGAAGTTTAATGGATACAGTCTTAAAGTAATTTTCTCAAATTGTTTCTTAACCTAAAAAGATTTTAAAACGCAGAATTATATTTCGACACCATAATTAAAGAAATAGATAAATATTGTATATATCAACTAAAACCGTATTAATTATTACAAGATACCGTCGTTGAATAAATATTTCTACTAATTACTAAAAAATTGTTCGTGGCATATGTGAATAAAAAAATTTATCCACAAAAGTAGTAGAAAGTCATAATCGTTTTAAATAAGAGCAACTCGACTTCTTAAATCAGTTTTGTTTTGCTTTTCCTAAAAAAATAATTATGACTAATAAACTAAACTAAACCAATAGGTACTATTATTAAATAGAGTCAACACTAAACTAAAATATAGTGAGATAACGTGGATGATAATTATGGGAAACAGAAGTCAGACTGTTTATATTTATATGGTAATATGTGAGTACACAATGCGTATTGAACTTTCTTCTTTTGTGCATATGCACTGGTCGTGATCCCTTACAATTACATATACCAGCCCGTTTGGTTTTACGTAAAATGACCATTTAAAAGCCCTAGTGCGTAAGCATGTAACGATGGAAAAATCAGTGGGCACCTTTGATCCATCTACGTACGTATGTCATTGGGACGTGCTACGCAATGATCAAATTTGGGGGCAAACAAACAGAGACAGACAGTCAACACAAATTAAGAGGCATGTGAAATTGGTCACGTCCATACAATAAAAAAATAAAAATACCTACAAGGCGCAATACTATTTTTATATTTTTTAATCTTACTGTATCTGAAGAAAAAACAAAAGAAATTAGAAGCTTAAAGACATTCTTTGTGTTAGATTTTCAATTTTTTTACTTCAGCTTATTTTTTTTTCTGATACATATTAAAATTACATATCTGTAGTGTACCTACAAAAAACGCTTAACTTGCAATCAACCCCCAAGAAACCTTAAAAAATTAAAAATGAGAATCGTATCTACGTTTTTTCACCCTTATCTTGAACAAATTGTAAATTGGACCAAATTTCTATCTTAATAAATAAAGAAGCTAAAGTCGTGCAGAAAATATGCGTGTCTAACAGTGATAATGCGAAATCAGGACCGGACTTACTCTGGGCATTTTCACAACTTTAGCGCGCAGTTGGGCTCCAGCAGGAAGCAGTGACGCTGACGTTACGGTAACGCTGGCGTCTTCTGTTGTCTGTCGTGGTCTGGTTTGGTTTTGGTTGACGTCGGCTGTGGTCTTGTATGCGGCGGGGATGATGACGGTGGCGAAACCCTCCGTGGACGGGATGTAAACCGGTGCACGCGATCCCGCCGCCGCCGTCAGCGACGCCAACATCCCCTCGCTTTGATACACGCAAACCACCCCCAAGCGCCCCGATAATAACCTAGTCCCTCTGGTCCCGTTTACTCAACAAATTCGGTACCTAAGTAGGTATATTTGTTTATGCATACAAGTGTCTACTTACAGGGTGTCTCATAACAGTCGAACTTCGATAACTCGAATCAAAATGTGACCCAAAAAACTTCTAGGTGTAAGTGAAAATTCTATTTCTGTTGATAAAAAGTAGTTTGAGAAATGATACTGACAAGATAATTTTCGATTAATTCATCCTTATATTGTTGTGTCTCGTATGATTTTCAAGATAAATTTATGATTCTTTAATTTTAATGATTAACTGTGTGTTGTATGTTAAACAAACAGTTTTTAGAATCAATTCTCAACAGTCTAAAAGCCTTTCAAAAGAATACATAACATTAATCAAAAAGTTTTCACTGCAATAACATCGTGTGTAACACCCTATTGAACCTATTCTATTGTAATCATAATCATCAATAACGCCCCTATAAGCTGAAAAATGTCTATAACTAACTGAATGTTTTTTTTTTTCGTTTTCAATTAAAAAAATAATTTATTATTTATCTATAAATACATCATTAGTATGCGCCAAAGTTCATTATTTGACTACAAAAATATTTTTTTGTTGACCTTATGACCAAATTCGTATTACACCTCAAAGAGTACGTAACTGAAGTACTTAGGTACATATCTTAAAAAATTGATACGCGTTTTAAAATCCAACAGGAGCTACCCTGTCTGTTTGTAAGTAATTTGTGATAGATACGATTTTTACAAAATTTGCTCATATACATTAACATGAATAAAAGTACTTAATTAGTGCTCTAATAATATACAATAAGTGTAATAAGATACGAATTAGGGTTTGTCTTCCTTGGGAAATCAGGCTCTTTTTATATTCTTTAACACTACAATAAAACTTCGATAAATCGAACACAGTTATAGTCTCGATATATGGTTGAAGTTTATTGTGCGCCACATGGTGATTCGAGTTATCGAAGCTTGACTGTACATATCTAATTTCTTTTCAATTTTTTTTCTCTTGACAAAATTCTTTTGACTTATCTATTAGTTACGAATTGTTCAGTATACTAAAACATAAATATCAGATTCTAATAAATAAATTCGCCCCGATCGGAGAACAGCAACGACCGGTGAGACCAAATACACAAATTAACTCGTTAATTTCAGTTTCCCTTTGAATTTTAGTCTACACTTCCTTCCATCTCCGAAATGAAAGAAGATCAAATGATAATTCGTTATACAAACATTTCCTTTACAGTTTTTTGAGTCTGATAATAATAGATTAGGATTTTAATATCCTGTACCTATATTTACACATAAATTATTTGTAATGAAATATTACTATTATGTTAATTTATCAAAGCCGAGATTACATCGTTATAGTTGACCCTATTTGTCAAATAGTGCAAAATAAATAAAAAATCCATCCATTGAGTTAATTGGCTAGTCTAGTTTTGGTACCCGTCCTCGAAAACATCCAATCGTAAATATATGATAATTCAAGAATTCCCGATAGTCATGGTACCTACATAACTAATAGACAAAATATTTTAAGTTGTTAAAAAAATATTAGTACAAAAATTTAACTACAATGGTTCCGGATCAGAGCTAAAGGTATCTATTCCAAAACTTACTATCATTTTTGACTGGGTTCAGGTCAAAAGTCCACATTTTTTGTTTACAAATTACGAAAAATAAAACTGGTTTTATCAAAAGTGGAGGAGTAGGGTATCAGAACGATGATGTCATTTCCAAACATCTTAAGAAAGTTTTAATCATTTAAGGTAATAAAAAAAATCATTGAATTGCTTTTTACGCAATAATGAGTTTTGTAATATTAATCTCATATAATGTCGGATAATTCCTTATTGATAAGAAACCAATAACAAAACTCAATTTTTTTAGACCTATTGAAAATTACGACAATTATTTTTGGATATAATATAGGCTTCCGGAATATTCTGGCCTGACTTTACATTTAATTGAGCAAAAAGACGTAGGATAGTCGGAAATAAGATTAGTTCGTTGTTTTTTTTTTCTCGAAGTTGGCACTACCTCGCATGTACGTCAATTTATTTACTTAGTTGAAATGGAGATTACACTTTTTTAAAACGGAATAAAATTGTTGTTAATTAGACCAAAAAAGAACCTTGATTCTAACCAAAAATTGCAAAAATTCTATGGCTTTTAGAGTTTATATTAAAGTTTTGAGGTTACGTTATAACTGTTTTACATGTCAATCTAAAGTGGCACCAACTACGAAAAAAAGCATAGCGTTTCCGGAAGCACCCTTGTATAATATTATTATGAATAGAAGTAGCTAAAGTAAATGATTTTATAAAATTTATCAACGATAAATAACAGGAGGTAAGCACCAAAACTACCCTGTTTGCAAACACTGAAAACTACTTCAACGTATAACGACACGAGACAAACTGGGGTGTTGAGTGTGAAAATTTCCATTAAAGATTATTAACAAACTTTCTTCAGTTTGACGTTGACAGGTATTCAGAAAGTTTTAAACACCTGCATCGATTTATTTATGTATAAGGTGGTAGTAGCGCTTTTCAAGCTTACATAATATGTATAGGTATGTATGTTCCTACACATACCTATTGTAGTAGAACTAGAGGTCACCGACACACAATTAGAGGACCTTTACAACCGTGATTAATTCGAGACGAAATCGATTATTAATATTACAAGAATAATTGTGTTATAATTAACACCGTTGAAAATGTAGCATTATTAAAGGAAAAGTCATGCAGTTACGTGAAAAGTTGACCCATCATCGTCATCATCATTCATAAGGACCATGAATTATTATTATTAGTCATTTATTGTTAGAAACTGCACTGCAACTTTTATGAATTACTTGTAAATAAATTAACGTCTTATCATTATATTTTATAGTTTATATTAAAAGGAAGCCTCGAGCCTCGACTGTGAATGGAATTTGCTCTCCATATCAGGACATAATCGGAAAGTGTTATTTCCTGTGTTCCAAATAAAAACCCCATCTTAAAAACAAACTTTATTCTAAAATGTTGTTTTCAAAAAATTTTGTCAATTTAACCCACTACATAAGAAGTAAAGACTTACATTTACTTACTGTTTATAGTCCCTATGTAAATTTTATTAAATTGAATATTTAAAATTAATGCATAAACATAAAAGTGCATTTGAGCAAAATATTCCAGACAATTCTTTGGATGCATTCGATATCAATGCAAGGGTCACTTAAAATGTCAAAACAGAAGTGTTTACACGTAGATAAAAATTACAATAACTACATTTCGCTTTCACTAATAATAAGTAACTTTGTACATTTAAAATGAAAGAATACATTAATTAATATTCAGATAAGTAAGTACATGGCGTATAACTAACTTTAAATCTTAATAAATTAATAACATAAATAACAATAATAAAAGCTAAGATTGGCAATCTCATACGCTACAGTTCGCGCCGACAACTGTCCACAAAAAGGGCGGAGCTTATGTTCCGACAGTAAGTTAAAAAGGGACGGAGCATACGAATGCACTTTTTTGACCTCCCCTTTACGAGGGCGCATAGTTTATTTAAGCGAATTAAATCTTTTTCTCGAGGGCACTTTCAAAGGATTCGTTTATTAGACAGAATAATGTGAATTATTATTAAAAAGTTTTCTCGAATAGGTATTTTAAAAATTAAAATTAACGCTGACAAAATTTTTTAATATGTATTTCTTTTTGTCTCATTATTTCCAGAAACAACGGTTTCTTTTTCTTAACAAACAACAGATAAAAGTATAAATAAGGTATTTAAATAATTTAGTAATCCATATCGTATTGTTTACCAAAAAATTAAAAACAAAAGTAACCTTAACACACAATATACATATATGTAATCATTCTTGTATAAAAAACATAAATTTCATTATGGTTTAACACAAACGAAAGGTTGAAAATGTTGTCATTTTTAGCATTATCTAAAGAAGTACGTACTTTATTTTACATACACGTTCCATGCTTTTAATGGAGATAAACCAGTGAGGTACATTTGCACTTGAAAAATAAAAAGAAGATAATTAAATTTGCACGTATTCAGATGAGCCAAAATGGCAAAGTAATATTTTATAATTCTCCATTCCAAATTAATTCTTTAAGAAATTGTGATCTGGGGGCACAAAACGTTATTAATAAATGAATATTTGGAGGGGTTCAAAAATATATTTATACATAAAATATTAAATAACCTTTTGCCAATGTTTAATGAAAAATAATTTTCTTTCTGTTAGTAATATTTGCATAAACAAACTTTACACTTTTAGTAAATCGAATATCTTCGACATTATGTAGATTTATATTTGTTAACGATCACTTTACATATTAAATATCCAAAATAAAGAAACCCCTTTGAAATTATAAGAATCTATAAATTTCAGTAACGATCTATAAACGTCGTGTAAAATAAATATAGCCAATATTAAAACGATTTCACGTGAACCTCCGAAAAAAAGTAGATCGTGAGTGGATGTAATAAGTAGTTCAGTTCAGTTGTGAATTAAAGAAAAAGAAAAAAGACAAATCGTTCAGCCTTGTTATTATTCAGGTAGTAATATTGAGTGATATTTCTTGCGCCTGGTACTGTTAGTTCCAGGGACGATATATCGAACGCAAGATTTATCTAAAGATAATACCAAGTGTTGCTGGGACTGACTGGGAGTTTATTGACTTGGGAAATTCAACCCTATCTGGAATGCGTGAATTGCCAACATTAATTACAGATTACAGAGCGTAACTTAACATGAACATGAAAAAAAGAACGAGTACCTACATATTATACGCAATTATACCTACAGCTAGTGTTAAGAATAGGAATAAGTAGAATTTAATTAAATGTTTAAGAAAGTAAATTGAATTTTGTTCAAAAGGAGCTGTTGAGGGTTAAAAAAGTGGTCGTGCGTGTTTTTTTTCACAAGTTGTCATTTTTTATACAATAATAATCATTACGTTTCTCACGTTTTGTCATTGGTTGGAGAAATTGTTAATAAGAATGACAATTGGTTAAAATGTACCTATTAAATATATTTTTTGTCATGAGTTTCACTTTCTAATTTAATAAATATAACTCTATTTGTTTACAATAATAGCATGGCGCTTAAAATGTAATAATTACTGCAAGTGGAGTCTTTTATCATCACTTTCTGTTTGTATGTGTGCGTACAAGTATCTTTTGTTGTTATAAATATATGTATGTATATATTTTTGAATGGAAAACAACATTAGATTTCTTTTTTATCTCTACTTATAACATATTTTGTTGCGCAGTGCCTTTTCATGACATGGAAGTAAATCCTTGAAAGGACAATGATCTTTACACATGTAACAGTAATTTCGGATGTTTTTGATAATTTTAGCGTAAATGTATTTCACAAGTGCGATAAATAAGGCAAAAATAAACTGATCAGATAAAACGCGATAACATTTTACCATATTCGTTAACAAGTTATCGTTAAAGTGTAAAGCACAGTCATCACTGTAGAACAAAAATATTTAATTTTGGTGAAATATTTTCACAACAATTCGAGCATAAGTACCATCACGTAAAACAGGGACTAAAATGTCAAAAATAGTCCCAATTTAATCGTATTTTTGAATTTATCTTGAAAAATATCACAATACCTCAAGAAAATACTGTCGAACTTCGATAACTCGAATTACTATGTGACGAAAAAAAAAACTTCGAGGTAACGAGACCTAGACTTATTAAATACTAGCTATGCCCGCGACTTCGTCCGCGTGGAATAGTGGCTTTTGGCAGCATTTAAATTTTTTTTTCTATATTTTTATTTTCTGGGCCGTAAGCCTTTTTGCTGACGTCATTACACAAAAACTTTCATCGGCTAATTTTATCCCCTTTAGGGTAAAATTTTTACAAACATTGAATGTCGTATTTATTTATATCTAATCTAAAGCCTAAAAAATAAGTTTCAAGCTTCTATCTTTAAAAATTACGGAATTTCCGCACAAACATTACTATTTCAACCCCTTACAATCCTTTTTTCGCATTAAAAAGCAGCATATGTCCTTTCTCAGGCTCTAAACTATCTCCGTACAAAATTTCATTTAAATCGGTTCAGTAAATTTTAGGCGAGATTGTGTAGCATACAGACAGAGTAACTTTCGCATTTATAATATTCCGCGAATTCATTTTCATTGATTTTCCCATGGGAATAAGTTATTTTCTCGCAGTAAAACGTAGCCTATGTGTTAATCCAGGGTGTCAGCTAACTCCATACCAAATTTTATTAAAATCGCTCGAGCCGTTTAGACGTGAAGAACTAACAAACATACACACTCACAAACTTTCGCCTTTATAATATTAGTTAGATTAATATATATGTGCTTGTTTTTTGTAAATGAACATTTTAATGCATTTATTTCATGTTACAGATAAATAATAATTAGATGGATCTATATAAGCAATATCTTTTTTCAGTGCATCACTTTTCACTTTTTTATAGATAAGATTTAATTTTTGGTCAAAAAAGTATGTTTCCATGACAAGTAATCGTAGAAACTGAACTGCTTAAAAAGAGACGTTAAAATCGTATATTATTAAGGAACCCCCCCGGAAAGTCGAAGTTGTCGTCAAATATTATCTTTGAGTTATCGGGATGTTCCAGTAACACGATAGAAGTTCGGGAGTTATCAAGTAATAGTTACACATATTTCTCATAGTTTCATGTACTACTTTGTTCGCGTTGTCTTTACATACCGTAACCTTGTGATCCTAAGAAATAAAATAAAATCATTGTCAAGGTGAATAAAAAAAGAAAAGGAAAGTCACCTGACCTAAAAATGAAAAAAGACTGAAAACATTTGTTAAAATTTAATTTCCAAATGATATTCCAATTTAATCTGGAGATACGTCTAGGGGTGGGCTGAAAACGTTCACTCTGTATATTGTCACAACTACGATCCGTTTTATTCATTTTAAAAGAAGTCAAGCTTAATTTTTTAGAATCTATTATTACTAATGGCTAATATCATTAAACTTACAATTAGTAAGATTTATTTCCTTTAATACCCATTTGGCTATATACTTACATAGTAAATAAGTACATTACCGATATTTCCCGAATTGAGAATAACAATAATACATGGGGGATATACCCCCTCTTATCCCCCACATGGATACCCCTACTGAAATTTCACAATTTAAAGAACAAACTGTATATCTCCAAATATAAAGTATATGGTTGGAAATTTGAACAAAAAATATGAAAGTGTTCCCTTTCATGGCATTGTCTAATAATAGAACGACCAAATTGAATGTTTAATAAGACTTCTACCTCTAATTAAAAAATTTAAAATGGAAAAAACATTTTTTAAAAAAACTTTTATTTATATATTTTTTAAAAAGAGAAGAAAATAAAATTTTCCTTTAAAATTTTAACTATCAACTTATAACCTCATTATACACAATTTATATGATCATAAAAGCTTGTCGCGCGATTTACTTGTGTAAATAAACTAGTACCGTCTATTTAATTGAGTAGGAACTTAAACTGCTAAGTTTAATTTTTTTTAAATTTCAGTTTAATTAAATACTTACAGGTACTTACGCAAACCTCGCGACAAGCTTTTATGATCATATAAATTGTGTATAATGAGGTTATAAGTTGATAGTTAAAATTTTAAAGCAAAATTTTATTTTCTTCTTTTTAGAACATATAAATAAGTGTTTTTTAAAAAATATGTGTTTCTTTTAATTTATTTTTTACTTTTTAGTTATCGCTGGTTAGGTTTCTGAGTCTGTTTCATCTCATTCAACGCATCATTGTTTGATTTTGGAATTGTCTTTCTCCTAGACAGGTTGCAGACCAATGCTGATGACGCCCATCTCGTCAAATCACACAAGTCAAAGTTAACCGATGTTACAGGCTCAAAAAATTTTACCTCAAAAATGATCGAGGTCTCTACACCAAATTCCAGGTGGATTAGAGCAACGGAGCTTATAATCACCATCTTTTTTTTAACCTGCCTTTTTATTCTCAGCGAACCCTTTCATTTAATACCCATACTATAAGAAAGCACAAAAAACTCTAAAAGTCCGCCATATTGGATTTAGAATGACGTCACACAGCTTGTCGTGTATTGTCATCCAAACTAAACGTGTGTATAAAATTTAAGCTCAATCGGTTGAAGATATCTGCTTCAAAATTGAGTAGCAAGTTGCACCCGAACAAATATACATTGCAAGTTAAATAAAAGCTTTATAAAAAAAAGTTTTTTTGACTCACAGAATGTCGACATATCTAAACGTTGGTTAAAGGGCATTGGTCTTGAATCTAGGACTGGGATAAGGCGTATCCCATCATCAATAGTATACATAAAAACACAGAATTGGAAAATGAAATGAGTGTAATTTAATTCTAATTACCCTTTTAAAATTCAGGGCATATCTAAGACAGTAAAATTCAGTTATAAAGTACTGGAAAATTCGGTAAATCGAAGTCTCTTTGTATTTATCAACCCATAAGAAAAGTGCATAAAGATAAAATTAATATTTCCAAAAGTTTACCCAGAATCAACAATATTCCAAGTAAACCGTGAAAATCGGGTGTTTTTAATTATTACGTATATATATCTAACAAAATTACGTCTGTGACATAAAATTTCGTAAAAAAGCATTCACTTTTATCCCTATTATTAACCCCAGAAACTCTGTAAAACAAAACTAACATTTTTCTCTGCAAAAGTCAATCATTTGAATCAAACTCGAACTTCGCAGTAATAAATATTTGAAATATTTTTTTCTAAAAACGGTCAAAACATGTTATCAATTCTATAAACATCATCTGGAGAGAAATTACTAAAAAAAAAGGGAATACGCATGTATTTATAAACGATATACGTACAATCAAATCAAGGTTATATGAAAAATATCAAGAATAACTTTATCAGTCTCGTATTATTTTGTGCGTTTCCCGCATGGTTTGATCAATCAATAATAAAAATTAAACTTTGAACTGGGTATATAAACATTTAAAACCACTTTTACTCACAATAACTTAATACTAATAAATAACCAAAATAGAAATTCCTCTTTTTTTAAATATAATAATTTGTAGGTAATTGATTGCTTCATTGTGCTCATTTGACTGTTAAGCAGTCAACAGCAGTTATTAGGAATACTTCAAGAGGTTATTGTATTGTTTTGATAAAAAAATAATATTACTTTGTCTAATTTAAAAACCAATCACCCCAAACTATGGCAATGGCACAAATTGGGTTAATTGTATTGCGATAATTCGATTTTATAATAATATTAACGATGTGTTGTCCAGTTAGAGGCAGGCGAAGCAATAACCGTAAAATTAAGAATTTTAAATTTGTTTTGTCACAGAGGAAGTGGAAATGAACAAAGGCACGTGTTAATTAACTTTTTTTTTGTTTTTGGAGCACCTCGTCGTTTTGTTTGTTCACGATTACCACAAAAGTAATGAATCCATGATAAAAAATTCTAAACAGTTTGGGTGCACTTGAAATGAACTTAAAAAGTAAAAATATAAACATTGAAATGAAAATTTCTTAAGGAATGTGATTAATTAACAATAAGCCACTTTTTATAATTTATCACAATTTAAGACCAATGTTTTTAATGCACATGACAGAATTTATTTAGCAATTAATTTGATAACTGAAATCAGTGTTTACGAAAATTTATTCCAGAAATAAGTGTAAAAGTTGTGGGAAAAGAAGGCAAATTATCTTTTTCTGCGTTCTTTTATTAATAAAATAGTCATTATAACAACGTATTACATTTATGTATAAAAGTATTTATATATTACAAACGATACATCCTAGAAGTTAATATAACATACTAAAATTATTAGACACACGAATATAGCAAGATATATTCACAATCTAATAATAATGAACCTTGTTTGATAATATGTACAGTTTAAGTTACAAAAAATATATAATTTGTACATCTTGATAAAGCGCATCCGGTGCCAACAACGAGAAATTCTTTCCTACCATTAACCGCGAAGATATTTGCGTAATTATTATTTTTTAAATGCAACAATAATATAACAATTATAAATAAATATGTATCATTGTGTCCATTGATAAGAGCTTCATCGGTCGGATTAATTCGAACAAAAGTGCATCAATGCAACGATAACTCCAGATTACATTCAAAATAAATAAAAACAATTGCTACTGAATGAAGAAATTAAAAAAAAAAAAAACAAATTATTCGTTTTTCTCTTTCTCTCGAATTGTTTCTCTCTATCTTTCTCTCTATCACACTCTATCTCCCTTTCTCTCTAACTGTTTAGTATTTTCAGCCGAACCTCTCTCCTTTGAATATGTTCTTTTCTTTGTTAAAAATAATTAAGAAATTGGTGCCGCTACAGGTTGTGGAAACCTGTCCTGTTGCCTCTGTACGAAGCCGATTACATTTTTAAACGGAAGCTGCATATGATAATAGGCACAATAGGGTAATGGATCCCAGATTACGAAGAGTGCCTCCCGCTTGTCCAGGACCGTGCCTATTAAATTTGTTACGGCTTCCACACTCGGATTCCGCAACGTGCTCATAAAGGCTTCAGGCATGCAATATCTGCCACTGTCGCAAACCAGTGGCCCAGAATTTTGTCGACTGAAATGTTTGCAAGGTTTCCAGAGTAGTCTGGGATGTACGCTTGTGTAACATATGTATGGCAATGATACCCCAACGCGACTGCTGAGGGGTAAGATTGAATTGTTATTTTTCGTTTTAACGAATTTGAAAGAGATATGACCTGTGATGGGCCTTAGCAGATTAATTTTGGAAAAGAAATTGTTCAGCCATTGAGTGATTTCTTTGTTTTCCACTGGTATCAATCCATTTGTCTCTTTATCGTAACGACAGGTCACGTTGGCTATCACTTGGGTGTCCTTAACAGTGGTGCAGGTCAAAAAGTGCTCTCCTTCGACGTCTTGGACCACAACCCAGGGTTTTACTTTGCTGATTTCAAACGTTAACTTCAATTCGTTTCTTGACACAGGCAAAACTATTTTGTTTCTCTCCCTTAATCCACTAGGACCTACTGTAGACATGATGTATTTGCCATCCAGCAAATCACCTCTTTCGTATAATCTTGTCACTTCCTCCTTAGACTGAATTTCATAATAAAGAGGCGTGGGAATGTTAAGTTTCTCGCAACGTTTCAACACCTCCAAGGTGTCATCAATAGCCCAGACTTCTTTTATTCCGGGACAAAAGCAAGAGCAACCCAAGAGTTCCAGATGAGGTTTTGCTACAGCATCGAAGTATGCGGAAGTGGTAGAACTTACCGGAATATAATAAGATGCTTCCTCTTTTTCTACAATTTCACATAGAGCCCTGACATAATGCTGCTGTTGGTCGCTGGTTGGTTTAGGGACTGTATAAAATTTAGTAACGGCGGTTGAAAAACGTGCCAAAGCAAAGAGACCTTCGACTTCACATACAACGACTCTGGCACCGGCTGAGTAGAAGTTTCTGGCAAGATGCAAAGCTTGAATAGTGCTTCCACCGCTGATTAGAACGGTTCTCTTTTTTCTGAATTTTTCACTGGGAGAGGTGAGTATAAGGGACAAAAAGAATTTTATAATTGTAATGGGGAACTGGACGATTTGCCAAAAAATCCAGATCCAAACAGAAATATACAACATTGGAATGGCACATAGAATTTGTCTCCAAGCCAAAGGAACGATTCCAACAACTACTGATTTTATTATTCTTAATAGGAAGCATGGGTACCATCCTATAATACCTGTTAGAGCGGAAATAGAGTCCTCTTCTGGTAAGAGGGGTGTTGGAGATTGACTTCTGCTTCTTGACAGTTCCCGGTGGTCTGATTGGATTTCAAAGGGTTCGCTGATGATCTGCCCCGTCGAAGTGACGCGACGTATTCTTCTTTTCTTCAGGGTGCTTGTTGGAGACGTGGAAATGGGCGAAAGGCACATTGGGGAGCAAGGGCTGTGAACAGCCGAGCCCCCATTACTACTACCACTGCCACTACAACCACTGCTACCGGCGACATTGACACTTTCACTGCTCGGCCACGTGCGTACGCTATTCTCGGTTGAAAATGCTGGCATTTTGCCGATGGAAAAATATTGTTTTTCAAACTTAAGACGCTAATGTGGATGCTGTTATGTTACTAAAGAGACGACTGGTCAACGGAGTAAACTTTGATAACGGATTGCTGTCTTTTATATCGTAATCCTTTGTACTCTGGCCCCAGTCGATGGCACCCATCCCTTCCCCCTAGGCGTGCAATCCGTTTTCTGATATGTAATTTTATTGGCTTGTTCTCATATTATTTTGCTAACCTTTATAACTGCTCCTCGCCCTTATCTTATCGGACGTCTTATTTAATTACTTAGTCTAGGTAAGTGATAAACGATAATAAATTCATCAGTTTGTCAACATGACAGGATCATAACGACGAAACCAGACGATCTTCTATTATTATACATTTGGCCACGAGGTAAGACCCGTCTTTTAACACAGACGGTACGTCGAATAGTAAACGCTTAGGTAAACGTCGCGGTACTTTTATAAAGGGTTTGTAATTCATCACGTTGGTGGAACATGTTTTTGAAATTTTATCAAAAGTTTGGAAAATTTATCATAATAAATATTGATTAAGAGGTCTTATAGGCCTTTTTGTTAGTTTCCATCGCTTTCAACATGAAGCAGAAAAAAAATAAAAGCTTTTTCTTAAAGATAATTATTTGAGTAATCCTTTAAAAAAAACATAATTTTTTAATAACTGAACAATTAAATAAGTCTTATCACTCTGATTACCCTGCAAACTTTACCAAATCAATAAATACGATTCACAGGGAGTTTTATATTCAGTTGTAGCTAATTTTTGATAAAAAAAAGAGAAAACATTAAAAGCATTACTTCAAAAAAATTGTTTTATAAGCAGCTAAAAATCATTCAGATTGCATCATTTTTTAATTAAATAATAAAAGACCAAAAGCTCTTATGATGTGTTTAACTTGTTTTTTGTTTAATTACGTTAATTATAGAACTTATAACCCGAAGTGTAGGTTATTATATAACAAAACAATTAAAAAATACCATCCCATGATGATAATAAATGTTAACAGAACAAAAACAATGATTACTTGACGAGCCAAACGTTTTACACTTTTTTTTAATAATTATCAAGTGTAACAATATATTGCATTGGTTACTGAGGAACAACATTATTGGAAATAATTTCATAGGCACGTATGGCAAGCTGTTATGATAGTGCCATCAATATATAAAAATAATTGTAGGTATATTTCATAATTTTTTTGCAAATAATTGTTTACCATTTTTATCTCTACTATATATCTGAAGTGGGTACCTACCGAAAGTATGTAGATATATAAATAAATAAAACAAATAAGTCAAATATACCCTCTACTTGGTCTATTATAATTTATAAAAAACACTAAAAAATCACTAATACAGAAAGGATTTCTTTACACAAAAGCTTTGATCGTAAAAGAACATTTCAATGTACCTAAAACTTTTTTGAAATCTTATGCAACCTTTTTTGCATTCCTTATGTAAAATTAACTATTGAAGGCTTTTTTTTTTGAGGAAGTTTTTAATATTTATAACAAGTAATTAAAAAGTATTATTAGGATATGATAGCATTTGCTCTCCAAATACTTGTAAATATTAGACCACAAAAAGGCGAACGTGATTTTGAAAACGGATACAAAATTTATAATGTTTACCTATCTCATCTGCAATTAAGTTTATTTTAACAATATTTTGACAAATAGAAATGAACGTGTTGTTTCAAAAATGTCACCTTCAGTTTCATTGTGAATCAGTTATTTGTTTACTTTTAATTTAATATTTGGTCACTGTAGTTTAACTACTGTTAATTAGTCGTTTTACTATTAATGTATAAACATTTAAACATATGTATTTACGTATTTATTTTACAAAATCCTGAAGTTACTGATTCAAATATTACTCCAAAATCTTTTTACTTCTTAAATTAGGGTTTGGTTGAAACGAAATTTCGATTTTTTTATTTCCAGTCCCTGAGCCTTCACCAAAAAACACTTTCATAAATTTGATACCTAATCAAACAACTTACATTTTGACATTTGCCAAAATACATTCGAAAAGTAATGATAAAATAATATACCTAATCATTACTTGGTAATGCTTTAAATAAACAACAAAAAGGCAATTCTAATATCTCAAAAGTAGTAAATATTGCAGTTTAAGGAAATTTTATAAATCAGGACATACCCATGCAGATATCCATTTTGCCACACTTATAGTTGTGTTTATCCATGCTTTCTTTTCTCTCCCATATTGGCATTAAAATAAACTCCTTACTTTGTAATACTGCACTATCTCTGAAAATAAAGAAACCATTTTAAATCATACACAACAAAAAAAGTTTTAAACTACTTTTAAATTATTTCTACTAAATGTTGGTAACTCAACGGGCTCTATATTCACTTTAGTTTTCGCATTTTACAGTCATTTCCTGCTATCTTCAGACAGTATTTACAAAAATTATATAAGTTTAAAGGTTCTAAATATTACTATTTTATTAATATTACGTTTTTTAAAACGATTATAATTTTAAATGCGAATTAACTGTACATAATACAAAAATACAAATTAAACAATTAAACATAAATCTTTAAATTTAACACAGGGTAAGTATTACACTTACTGACCATGTAAGTTGAAATTTAACCTATAAATTTAATAAGTCTGTAGAAAATGACAAATAATATTTATCAGTTCCTTTGTCTTACCAATAAAATGGCACGATGATTAGAATTAGAATAAAAATGTAGCACATGTGTTTGCAATTTTCATTAACACACCTTGTTCTACTTTTTTAGTTGCTTAGCATTGTGGTTAGATTAAAATGTAAACAAAAACAATCACCACCGACAATAATGTAGAAAGAGATAGAAAATTATATATGGCGCGAATTTGAATTAAAAAATGGATTACGAAGAAATTACTAAACTTATTAAAGTCAAACACATTTCACAGGATATTTTACAAGCACCGGAAGATGTAGAGAAGATAAACGAGCTAAATTGCTTATTGGGGCAAATACAAGGAAAACTTTTACAAAATGTTCATCATATTATAATTTGTAGTTTTTATCCTATATTCAAAAAAACAGCTGAAAATAAACAAAAGTTAGTATTTGATTAACGACTAGTATTTAATAGATTAAGTGAATTATAAATCGGTTAATTTTTAGTGTAAAACAAGATGTAAAAGTTGCTGTAGTCAAAACATTTACAACTCTTTTTGGAAAAATACAAATTGAAAAGATAGAAATATTTTTAAACCTTTATGGGTACCTTTTGAATGAAATTTATGACCCAAAAGTAAAGAATTGTGGTAAATAAAATATAAAATATTTTTCCTATTTGCTGTTGTTAATATTGTAATTATTTATTATTACAGTTGCTAATGTAAACGAAGAATATAAACTGCTTGTTGTGAACTGCATTACAGCCTTAACAAGGTGCTTAACTTGGGATGTTACAACAAACCTGTATACAAAAGTACATGCTCCGAAATTATGCCAAGTTATTTATGTTATTGTTGAAGTAGCAAAAACAGAACAATTGAGGAAGTTGAGGTATGTACTTCTGGTTAAAAATATATCTATATATCTTTGCAAAATATTTTTTTTTTATTTAAGGATTGCAGCTATTACATGTCTTATGACTTTGGCAAGAGTTGAAGACTGTGATATACATGAAGCAGATGTTGTTTTACAGGCACAAGTGGCTGACGTTTTTGTATTTTTTCTTCCCGGAATAGCAAGTGGTTTAAGAGACATTGCTCTTGAAGATGAAAAATTTGGTCATGCAACTGTTGTGGTACTATTCTAATATAAAAAAAAAACCTTTGTGGCTTGTGACTGAAAATGTGCTTCCAGTCTTTTCAATAAGCTTAAAAGCACTCTACTTTGACAACTATTTGGGGATTGTTACATGAATTACTCTTTAATTCACATTTTAAAAATGACATTCTGACAAAGTAAGTAGTGTTTCTAAGCCATAAAAGAATGGGAAGTACATTTTCAAGCAGAATACATTAATTAATGCTGTGCCCAAAATTGTAATTTATTATTTAAATTTACAGGCAGCCATAAAAGCATTTGGTAGAATAATAACTTTAATAATGAAAGATCCTAACGATATTAAAGGAAAAAATCAAATTATTAATATTCAAATTAATATTAACAATAAGTCTGATAACACAAATAACATTCAACAAGTACCAAAACAGAAATGGACATGCGAGAAAGAAGTTAATGACTATTTGCAAAGCATGAAAAGAAATGAAAAATGGTTCAAGGAAACAGATTCAAAGTTACAATTTATTGTTAAAGTATTAAGAAGGTTAACACATCATTCTCATCCTCGAGTAAGAGAAGAATTATCGAATATGTGCAAAGGATTTGTACAATATTGCAGCAAGTATAATATATCAAAATTAAATTAATGAAAAGAGGTTTAATGTTAATTTTTCAGTACAATGACGAAATGTATGAGTTATATTACGGAAATTTTAATTACACTATATGAAGATGAATACAAAAATGTATCAGAAACTGCAAAAGAAGCACTAGAAATTTTATCAAGAAATTTCCTTGCTAATTCTAATAAAAATGTGGAAGAAAATCTAGAAGAAAAATTCTTTGAAATGATCACAGATTTGCCCAGAATTTTCAACAGTTTAGGTAAAAACCACTGTTCAAATTAATTAACAATAAAATTAACTTAATAAATTTTTAGAGGAGCAACAACAGTTGAGTGCTGTTAATATGCTAATTGGATATCTTCGGCTTTTTAACAAAAATAAATTAGTTAACATTCTTTATTCTCAAGTCCATTTGCAGCGGTTACTTTTAGCTCTAATTAATATTACAAAAATGGAAACAAATGAGATAACACAACTAGAAGATTACGTACAGGATGGTAAAATTATCATAATTATTATATTAGATTATATATTGAATCAATTTATAGTCTTTGCTGATGAAATGAAGAGTACTCACTTTTTACCAAGCTTTAAGAAATTTAAATACATACAAAATGAAAAGATTGCTTCAAAACTAACAGAAGTAGGCTCGCTATTAGCAAATGAAGATGTTTTAGACATTGTAAGTGATTCACTGATAACAATAATTCAAAATAATGACGAAGAAAGCAAAGAAGCAATTCATATTTTAAACGAAGTACTTTCTGGTAATTTTACATAAAATTGTAACAATAGCATTGATGTTTTATAATGATTAAAATTATGTTCAGGTGTAAAAGACAAAACAAGAGTAGAAATATTTGAAAATGTGATAACAACTTATTTGGACTCTGATTATTGGGATCTTCCATTACACACAACAGATAATTATGGAAATAGATATTCCCTCGGAGAAGTGCAAAATAATATTTTACAAGTTTGTTTGTTGGTTGAAGGATTCGGTAAAATAGCCTCAAGTTTAGGACCTGATATTCAACAATTTCTTTTGAAAATTATGTATCCAGTTTTAGAAAGAGCAGGTGAGTACAAAGCGTAAAAAATACATAGTAATTTGGGTAATGTTTATATACGTAATACGAATTTATTCAAACGAACTTTAATGGTCAAATGTTTAGAATATAAGTAAAGTTAACAATCTAAATTGTTTGAATATTTTACCTTGATAATCCTTCTATTTTAATCTTTTATGCACAAAACACTTCTTAACTGTAAAAATGGCGACGACGAAATGAACGGGAAATTGCAACAATGACCTAAACACAAGCGTCACCTGAGACGGTGCGTTTGATTGGTTAAATCTGGGGCGGCAAATAGCGTTATTTTAAATTTGAAATTTAAATGAAAATTTGTGATATAGGAGGTAAAATAAGTATAAATATATTTTAATTGTTTTTTAGGATCTCCTCAACCTTTAATTAGAAGAGTGGGTTTGGAAAGTTTAAAAAAAATAGCAACAGCCTGCGGTCATGATACTATAACGGAACTTGTTAACGCAAATAACGATTATTTTTCTTACCATATAACAAGAAAATTTCAAAAAGTAGAAAATAATGAAAATGTTCTAAATGTTTTATGCGTTGTTATGGAACACAGTACTATAGATGTACTTCCATCAATTTATGATATTATTGAAGGAGTAAGAAAACAAAATTATTATTTACTTAGACAAATTGACATTGTATTTTTATAGATCTTAATTCAAACGTGTGATAAATATTTTCAAGAACAAAAGGCAAAACACTATTTATATATTTTCAAAACGTTTATTAAATGTTTAATAAAATGGCTTGATATAAAACCTGTAATAGTTCCTATCAAGCCTAAAAGTGAAAGTAAAGAAATCGAAGATTTTAAAGTGACTGGTTTAGAAAATATCGAGAATTTTAGTGATGAAATAATGGGAAAATCAGCGGAAGAAATGTTTAAGGAAGATATGGCAAAATCTAAGAAGGAACTTCTTGAAGAAGGAGGAGGTACCATCAGTTTTAAAGCCACCAAAATTTTCATGTTTAAAGTTAAAGTGTATTATTTTATGTTTAGAGACTCCAGAAGATGAATACAAAAAACCTGAACCCCCAACATCTGTTAAATTGACTGTTTTGATATTAAAAAGGTGTTTACATTTTCTACCAGCAAAAGACCAAAATATAAAACTCTTTGTTTTGGAAATATTAAAAAATGGCTTAGAAGTTATCAGAGACTGGGAAGACGAACTACTTCCCATGGCTCATCAGATATGGTCTCCTTTAGTTAATCGGTTTAATGAAAAAGAACCAGTAATAGTTAATTACAGCTTCCAGTTACTTATAACACTTGCACGTCTTTCAAAGTGGTTTGTAAGACATCGTACAGTAAAGTAAGTAATTTTGAGTATAGATCAATAACATTTTTAATAGCAATCTTAGTATTCTACTTTGCGATTGGTTTACTCAGATTCCTGTTAAAAATTTAATGCTTTTGTGCTAAAATTAAAGGACTAATAAATTATTCCTAAAAAATTTCTAGGGAAGCGCTTCCAAATATTTTAACACTTTTGGATAAATTGAGTAAGGAAAGTTATTTAAAAGATAAAGGATCTCCTTATCGTTACACACAAGCATACAAACTTCAACTAACTTTACTTGAACATCTTGCTAGATTAGTTGTTGACCTGGAAATGATCGATAAAGATATTCAAAAAGTAATTTTAAGTGTTTTGCCATATTTAAGTAATAAACAACCAATACCCCTACAGGTAAGAATTGAAAAAGATATCTGAATTATTTTTTTATAATCCTTTCTCTTTAAGGAGCTAAGCGTAAAGTTCTTTAAAGATCTAATTGCATATGACGGCAAACTGATTCATGATTTATTAATTAAAATCCTTGAAGGAAAATTTTCAGAACAGGAGTATAGGAAAAATATAAGTATTATAGAAACGTTATTGTAATAAAATGTTTATTACATCGAGGTTGTACATTCTGAATAAAAAACAATTGCACAATCGTCTTATTATTTTACAAATGAGACAAATTGAATTGATTTTTTTTAGACTTCGGTATTAATTACAATGATGATGTTTATTAATGGAATTTAATGCCTTTTTTGAGCTAAAAAGATCACCACGAAGTGTTAACTGAATATTATCTAAACTAATCGAATGATTTCGAAATCTCCTAAATTAATCTGCTATGAAGAACCG
The DNA here is from genome assembly GCA_029378335.1 of Agrilus mali. Classification (NCBI taxonomy): domain Eukaryota; kingdom Metazoa; phylum Arthropoda; class Insecta; order Coleoptera; family Buprestidae; genus Agrilus; species Agrilus mali. Next base: position 5,852,897 of record CM055663.1, on the reverse strand, counting down.
CCAAGACTGGAGATAAGAGAATAAACTAGATTACGTTTTTATCTCTAGTTATTACCTTTTGTTATGAAAGTTTGGTTCATAAAACGAAAGGTAAAAATCGGTAATGTTTTGAATACACCGAGTGATAATTTTCTATCTCAAAAACACCGTAATTATTACAACTGAATTGCATAAACCATCATGTACATTTATTTTATTTCTATAAACGAAAAACATGACATTAAAATAAACCTAATAAATCCTTAAGTTACATATGTATTTTGCCCAAATTAATGCAAACCTATAAAGTTAAGACCTATATAAAACTCGGAATCTACACATTCGGCTGAACAGTCTTATCCTCACTTAATAAAACGTTTTCACTAAAGTGGTTTAAACACTTATTGATAATTATGTAATAAAAATATTCTCCTGAACTTCACTAGCAACTTACGCCTAAAAATAAAACTTCCTATGTAACTAAAGGATACTTAAAAAATGAAAGTGTATATTTCGGTAAAACCCAAAAGTATGTGAACGTGCTGTAAAAAATTAATAACAGAAGTATATATTGTTCATAATTGAACGATAAATAAAAAAAATAATTGTTGGATAAAATTTTTGGTTTTAAAAAAATAAAAAAAGCCCTACGACTTTGAAATTATTTCTTTTTTTTAAAACGCGATACTTCAAATAACGACCCAATCAATGTTGAGACAATTTGTAGTTATACATTTATAGAGGGATGGATGGATAATTTTTAATGCAATAATATTATTAACTAACTTTATCTAGAAAATACGATTAAAAATAATATTTTATGTAATAAAATCAATTAAAACAACGAACTTAGTATTCCACCTTCAAACTAATTTTAAATAAATTCGATAAGAATAAGAACTTGAGCTTTTCTACTAAATTATTGCATCAAAAACTGTTCATCGTTTACATAGCGGTGCGTTATAAATTATTTTACATACGGGACCCCATTTAATTAATTCACGTTGTATATTAATTCTCGGTGCTAACAGGTTCCCTCGCATGATGTATACGAATATGTTTGTTGTGATTCGATTTAGTGGTAGATGTTTTTCCACATACGTGACAAGCAAATGGTCTGGTGCCATTATGCACCCGCATATGATCTTTCAAATAGTACGATCTATGAAACGTTTTGCCGCAAATGTTACACGAAAACGATTTCCCTGATAAATGTTCTTTCACATGACGCTGACAATTATATTTCCTTATAAACTGTGCACCGCAATGATTGCACGTATATGGCCGGACGCTCTTGTGTGAATTCATATGGGCGATGTATTCCGACTCCCGAATGAAGGCCCCTCTACACTGATCGCACTTGAATGGTTTCGACGATCGAGCCGCATGCGTCCATTTGTGTAGCTTTAGATTCCATTTGGTGGTGAAGTCTTTATTACAAACAGGACACGTAAACGACTTTTCACCACTGTGACTACGAATATGGGCGTCAAGAGATGAACGGAGGTAGATCTTTTTACAAATGGGACATTCTACGTTTTCAGAACTGCGGTCCTTTTCAGGTACAAAGTGTTGGTTGTGCGCACGACGCATGTGTCGTGTTAAACTAGCTGAATGTACAAATTTTTCTGAACAATACAAGCACGCTTTCGGTTTTATTTCGTGAATTTCCTTGTGCCACGCTAGTTTTTTTTTCGAGTGGACAACTTCGCCACAAAAACAAATGTAATCTCTTTTCACTCTGGTTGGTATATTGAAGTGGTGCTTGTTACGATGCTGGATGAGATTCGAATGCCTTTTGAAAGTCTCGTTGCACAACCTGCATCTTACTGGCGTTTCTCCTGTGTGAATATTTCTATGTTCATTACATTTTTGTTTAGTCAAGAATGATTTGCCGCACAAGTCGCACTTGTATGGACGTATTCCGAGATGCCGTTTCATGTGGAGTTGCATATTTTGTTTTCGATAAAAGTACTTGCCGCATATTCGACATTCTAAAGGGTGGATCATGAGGTGCTTATGAAATTCTAACTCAGTCTGAAAGTGTTCTTCGCATACAGCACACTGTCGTTTCGATTCGACATTCACATTTAAGTTATGCTCCAGGGAACTGTGGCTTTTTAATAGTTTAATTGTTGGAAAAGTCCGATCACAAAGGTGACAGCTGACAAGTTCTGTTTTAATTAGTTTTATATCCTCTTCTTTTATTGGTGGAGACTGTAATACATTTGATTGCTCTTGTTTCTCTTCATTGTCCTCCTGCTGTTGGTTTCTAATTTTATTGGTAAAAACATTATCGAAATTATTTTCTGTCGTCGGTTTTGATTTAATAACCAGCTTCTTTATTTTCTTTGAGCCTATTTTGGCTCCTACTACATTAATTATGTTGGTGGTCCCACCCGATTCTTTTGACGACTTATCGTCGTTTTTCTCATTCTCGTCTTTATGTTTCAATCTGTGATGCGTGCGGCGTTCTTTAAGACAATTGAAAGCATCTCCACATATGGAACATTTAAAGTTTTTAGGTGCTGCAATGACACTAATAACAGTTGGTGAGTCATCATTCTCATCAGGTCTAGAACCTATACCTGCAATATTTCTACTTTGCAAGGGGGGTACATCATTGAATGATCCATCAGAAGCATCCCAAGATTCTTGTAGAATATCATAAGATGCTGATATTCTTGAGTTTCCTTCATAATTCAGACGACCCCAAACAGTATCACTGGCTGCTCCATTACTTTCAGGGCCTGATAGCTCCCCACGGGCAGGCATATGTTCATCAGCTCTTATGCTGACATTTTCACTTGCCTGTGACATACTTTCTTCACCTAAATGCTCAATAATTCTACTCGAACTATTATTATCCATGCATCCAATGTTCATTATAATTCTTTTGTCATCCTGATGAATATTTTCAAAATCTTCTACACGAGATATAAACTGAGCGCCCGTAAAGTTAGGAGGTAAAATTAGGTTGATGTTTTCTAAGCTACTTACATTTCCTGTTTCATTTTCTCCAAAAGCATTTGATATGGTAAATACAGGATCTTCAATATTGAATGTAGTATTAACTCCTATACAATTAGATGAATTGAGTGACCCCTCCCTGTTGTAATAATTAGATGGTGGACAATCACTTTTCTGAGTGATGGTCATATCAGGTTGTTCAGTTTCACCTCCAAAGAAATCAACTTCTTCCAAAGGAACATTTGATTCCTCATCTTTTTCATCTTTTTGTTCCTCCTCGAATTCTTTTAAATTTGTTTGACTGCAGTCACCATTGTCGGTATCAACTTTTTCATTGTTCAGATAGGGCTCCTCATCGTCTTTAACAGGATCTTCTTTTTTATAATTATTTTCCACATTACATTCATCTTTAGTAGTTTCAATCTGGGGGTCTGGAGAAAAAACAGGAGACATTGAAGCCTGGCTTCTGTAATCTTCATGACAACTAGTTACTGGAGACATAACAATACTATTTATACTAGAACGTGAACAAGGTCTTGCAACAGATTCATTACAACTTGGTTTATCATTATCAAGCAAAATAAAACCATTTCTTTCATCAAACGAGTTAGCAGCAGGAGCCTCAATTGGTAGTGGTGCCACAGGTGGATGCATTGGAGGAATATGCATGTGTTGTGAAACAGGCACAGGCTTAGGAAGTAATGGAGGCATAGAAGGCCCTGATGACATTATTACTTGCTGTTGTTGATACACATAAGGAGAACATACCATTTGAGGCAACTGTGCCATTTGAGGCATTTGAGGACTAAATACCGTTGGAATAGTAATATACTGGGGAGTTAATGGGTTGCCATTTAAAACAGCTTGCGTTGATTGCTGACTAGACGTACTCATAAACTGTTGATAAATAAAGGAATGATTACCAGATACAACACCAAAATTTTGTGCTGGATCAGATTTTGGCTCAATAAGTTCATTCATAAGTGTTTGTGTACCATTGCTCTCTTGACTAGTGACTATGCTTGTGCTTGGTACATTCTCACTAGTATTTGTAATGGCTAATTCCTTACTTCCTGTATTTTGATTTGATGATAATCGAACCAAAGCTTCAATGACTTTTTGTTTTGGGTGACTTCCCAAATGTGAAGTCAAAGTCATTCCTGGCCTCAGGAACAAGGTACACACAGGACATACAATGCTTTCACTGCTCATTTTGACTGTGGGTGGCATTTAATTTTCGTAAAAAAATGTCAAATTGCTATCATAATATATCCAACTGAATTTGAATATGGTGTGTGGGTATCCATTTGGTTATTGATCTGTTGAAGGACAAAATCAATGATTACACTTTAAAAATAAGAAATAAAGGCGATATCAGCACAATACGTTATTGAATACAGAATACATAACGATTTTTTGTTAATGATTGCTCGTCACAAAGAATAAACACATTTCTTATTGCACTTTTTTTATCGTAATTTGTTATGCATTACCTAAACGTTATGTGACTGATAAAAAATAAGAAGTGTTGATGGGTACTTACCACTTTATCATTCTGATATTAAGAGAAGGTAATTTGAAATGATATTTTAACTAAATGTATGAGAAAATTAACATTTTTTGATATAAATAAAACTTTGTTGAAGACGAATGACAGCAACCTACGCACTACCAACATTAAAAACACTAATAACCTACTTTCGTTATTTTTACGAAACCTAATTTCCCTACTATGAAGGTCGCTCTGATTACCGATTACCGTATTTTTTATCGAGATAATTATAATTTCGTAAAACTGTTTCATTTTAACTTTTTTATAAACAGAAAAATTGGAATGCATTAGAATATAATAATAATAAATTTTCGGAACCAAAACACGTTTTTTTATCTTTTTTATTCAAAATTTTGAGTTTTTTTTAGATTCTGTTGGCTCTATGATGTATGTGTTTATTAGGTTGGTAATAGTGGTTATATCTATGAAGGTAATCAAGGCCGAAAAGGTGAGGTTATAATATAAGAATAAGTCACGTCATTAGCAAATTCTAATATTTTTAAAAAAATTGTTTAAAAATAAAGAGACATGTATGATATAAATGCACTAAATGTAGCAGGTAGGCTGTTTAACTTATGTATACTCGTTACTAAAAACATTTTTTTTAGATGCCTGCGAACTATTTCAAAAGTGGAGAGAAAATAACGAAAGAAACAGTGACGATGTCATATATATTTGGAAGGCCGTTTTGGAATATAATTTAAGTAAATTAGGGAACGATAGTAAGTATTTCATAATTAATTTTTAATATCTCTATTTATTCGGTCACTTTTGCTGTGTTTTTAGAATATTCAATATTAGAGCAAGTGTGCATAGCTGCATTGGATTGTTATCGCATTGATGTAGTTGATTTTTGCATTAAGCAGTTGTCATATCAGTTCCCTAACAGCACAAGGGTTAAAAAACTTTATGCAATGAGATTAGAAACACAAGAGAGGTATGATGATGCACTAAGGGTGCTGGATTTAATAATTAAATCAGATGATACCAATAGTGAGTCTAGGAAAAGAAAAATAGCAATTTTAAAAGCACAGAGAAAGAATACTGAAGCTATAAAAGAATTAACAGAGTATTTAAAAGTGTAAGTATAATGTTATGATTTTCAATGCTGTGGTTAAAGCATTACAAAATTAAAGTTGATTTTCTTTCTTTGTATAACACTAAGCAATTAGTAATGTTTACTTTAATAACTTAATTGTAATTCAGGTTTATGGCAGATACTGAGGCTTGGCAGGAATTAAGTGAATTATATATATTAGAACAAGATTTCAACAAAGCTGCATTTTGTTTAGAAGAGCTAATCTTACACAATCCACATAATCATTTACTGCATCAAAGATATGCTGACATTCGATATACTCAGGGTGGTTTTGATAATTTAGAATTAGCAAGGGCTTATTATTGTCAAGCTTTAAGGCTAAATTCGAACAACATGAGAGCCTTGTATGGATTATATCTGGTAAATATATTATTTTCATTTTGTTCAATAGCATTCATTTTGAGGATTTTAAATTTTTAGTCAGCTAGCAACATTTCTATTTCTTCAAAGTGTACTGCTCAGAAAAAGAAAGAGAACAGCAAAATAGCTGAATGGGCAATGTCAGAAATAAATAAAAAATACTCTTCTGTGAAAAATAAGAATCTGAATATTGAAGAATGCCTTGCAGCTTTACAAATTAGTTAATTATAAATTAAAGTAGTTGTATGATCTACCATCATTTAAATAAGTAATTGTAGTTTAGTCGGTGTAAAATTGTACATAAATAGGCAGTTGTTGCAGATAAATTTTCACAAGTGCAAGTAGACAAAAAAGAATACGTAAATTTCTGACTTAAAATGCATAATGAAATACACTATTTGGCACTTTGCATGCTAATAAAAGTAAAAATGTTTTTTTTTTTTATACATAAATTGAAAAAAAATGTCATGTAATTGTAATTAGAAATAAAAGTATTTGTCTAAGAAATTTTTACAGTTATTTCTCAATGGAAATTGTATTCAACACTTTGCTTTTAGGTAATTGACCATTAAAGTAATTTAACAAATGTACCTTTCTTGTAATAGTCACAAAACTTGCTCTATTTCATGTAAAAATATGTATTTTTTAATAGGGAATATTGAGTAACAGTTATTTATAGTAATTATTTATATAAATTTGTTGTAAATTTATACATTATTTATTGTATAAAGAAAAGTCAAATAAAGCCATTTCCATTACAAGAAAGTTTCTTCAACAATAATGCAGATCAAAGTTTAAGTTGATCCAAAGAGGCTGATAGTATCGTTTACCTAATTTTTGGCGAAATTTCTTCAATCACAATTTACAACATTATGTGAAATAAAGCATTAAAAAAATGTTTGTTCTTATAAAAGAAATAGTAGCTACGTTAATTTATTAAATATATCAAACTATTATGTTAAAAATTATGTATCTTTCTTATACAATCATAGATTAGTAAAGAATTTTTTTATATTTTGGAAATAAAGAGGACTGAAATAAAAAGTTGTTCTTATATTTAAAACCTACATAAGCTTGTATTTCACTTAAAATATAATTTCCAGAAAAATGTTCTCCGCTTGTATACTATGCAACCGTATGTAGGAGTATGTGAAAGGGGTTGCATAACTTGAAGTAACTAAAATAAATTTAAAATCAAATAATTGTAACCAATCAAAAGTTGACTGTCTTAAGTTATTTTGGGTCAACCGAAGAAGAACGAAATTTCACGAACGATATTAACTGCTCCTAAGGCCGCTTTCTGACTTGTCGGTGTAGCAGCGGTGCGGTACCGAAGTGGTTGGTACCGAAACGATTCCGCGTTGCTTGCATTTACACATCTATCGGTATGTTTTCGGCATAAAACGGAGCAGAACCGCTTGTACCGTCACAAGAAGATGTCGTCCTCCTTGAGTGATGAAGATATTGTATGATGTCTCATGCAGTAATCCCGAGCGGCCACTGGACGTTTCTACCGCGATGCAGTATACCGAACCGATATCACTACTCTACCGCACGTGCCGCACAAGTCAGGAAGACCGTATTGAAATATAGGTGCTCAGTAAGCATTCGGTACCGCGTATACCGAGCATACCGATACAGCACCGCTGCTACACCGACAAGTCAGAAAGCGGCCTAAAATTTATAGAAAAAAAAAATGATAAAAAAGGAAAACAGTTTTGTCTATGGAAAACAGAACTACAGATACGATACAGAAGTGCGGTGAGATTGTTTGTGAATTGTTTGTAAACCGGTGTGAAAATGCATTGCTGTGTTGCTAAACAAAAATGAAAAAGGTAAAATTTTCCAAAATTACTTACTCTTATTATTTATTTACACTGCCATATAAACAATTTAACAGATGCATTAAATTGATTATAGTTTTGGCCAATAAAAGCGTAAAAAAACATGTGTAATATGGTATATGTGCCTTAAATGTTTGCTTTCAAGATTTTCCCTTTATAATTAAAAATATTTGTCGAATGTTGAAAAGCATAAGTAGGTACATCGCTTTTAAAAATAACTAAATTTTATTCTGTAGTTAAATATTTAGTGTCAAAAATATTAAAGTTTGTTTATAAATATCTCCAAATCGTTAAATTGTTTATTAATAACTGATCATATTTTATATTTCTTTAATTATATTATAGTATATAATATGAGCAATATCCTGTTGCTATAAATATATTTTAGGTGATCAATAAAATTTATTAATACTATTTATTTTTACGAAAAAGTAGATAGAAAAATATCTCTTATTGTGTTTTGTTGAAGAATTTTCTTCTACAAAAAATTTAACGATTTAAAACATCCCCTGATATACTTGAAGGATATTAATTATCTAACAATCATACACACTTCTGGAAAATCCACTATATTTATTATTTTATCTGCTTAAAGAGCTGATAGAACTTTTGTTACAAGTGTTATATAAAAAATATATTAATAAAAGTTGTAGATTATTTAATAAGGTATATGAAAGGACTTTATAAAGCTATTTGTAGGACTTACTGATGCTGAAATATTTAATGTGCTTTTAAATGGCGATAGAAGGGTGGTGATTTACGATTTTAATTAACTACTAGTTGCATTTTCTATCATGTATGTCAAAAAAAACTTTCTTCTCAACAATTTAGCTATTTCTCTGGGGTAAAGTAATCTGTTGTTTTATTAAATTACGAAAAAAAAAAGGAAGTTCAAGTATCTTTTTATTTTATTTTGTTAATAGTTTATCTGACATTTCGACACAAAAGGTTTACAGATTTATTATTTATTAACAAATAATATTTTGAATAGTAGTACCTACCTCCTATTGTTAGAAAAAACTCTTTTGTTACCCAAATTAGGAAAAAAACTGAAGACATGAAAAAAGTAATTTTTTGGAACTAATTAGCCTTTTTATAATGTACTTAATTTATGCTTAAATTAAGCTAATTATTGTGCTTCTCACTGATTTTCTTTATTTATTCATTATTTCATAACTTATTTAAGTTGTATGACAGAATTGCGTATGTAGTTAAATTTTTCTTTCGTATTGCTTGTTTCTGCTTATAAAATTAAAAATAGTTTCCAAAGTGTCTTTCTTATAATTTCTAAACTATCAATTAAAAAATCCTAAAACTATAGTCAAAAATAAACTTGACTAATACACTACAGCAAATTTTTTTTTGAAAATAAAACGCTACGAAGGCCTGTTACTTATGTATTTTGTTAAATGTAGGTTCGATGAAGCTGAGGATACTAAAGGTGCTGCTTCTGGACAAATGTAAGAGAAAATGGGTGCAGGCGGATGAAGGTGAAACTGGACTGGTAAGTCTTTCAAAAAATTATAATTGTTATTTTTACTGATACAATTTTTGTAACAGACAACATACAATCCTTGTATTTGTCGTCAGTAAAATATTTGCCTAATAAATTACGCAGCAAAACATTTTTTAAATATTTTGTACTGTTACAATCTTTGTATTAATAATGGATTGCTTATAACGTAATAATTAAATGCTTGTATTCAAAATTTTTAAATGCAAATTGGTCTTGCTTAAAACTGTATCTAAAAATCATTTTTTCCTAAGAAACTGTTATTCATTTTAATGGCAATTTAATTTTTACGTTAGAGAACTTCTAAATTATTTAAACATTTGTGTTTCCTTACAATTATTATTAGATAAATCTATTGAATATAAAATAAATATTAAAGTTGAAATGGTTTCGTGTTGATAAAAGTAACATTCACATTCTCTGATCCCATCACTATCTGCCACGAAAAGGAAAAAACTATGCAAAAAACTCTATCAACGGCCACAAAAAGTCTCGTTTGTTTCTCCAACAGCCTAACTCTAACAGCTCGTAGGTTAAACAGCATAACAACACAATAATAATAATGTTATAAACTCGAACGAAATTCTTTACTAAATTTAAACTTAATTGTATGTAATGTATGATAAGATAACGTTATTAAATGTTTAAAAATTATGCAATTATACATATACAATTTACGTGAATATTACTTTTGTTATATATTATATATATATATATATGTATCATGGGTATCTTGTCGCCTCCGGTATAAGGAAGAGGCGACCTGGCCTCCGGGTGTTCCCAAATAGTTAGAATAAAAAACTGTGTATATTTGGGGTGAGGGGAGCCTTGATATTCCAGAACCCTTGAGAGGGGAAAAGATTTTTGACTTTTTTGGGACGATATATAAGGAACACGAAAGAGACCTTATCACCTCCAAAATTTGTATATGAGCAGATACTGTGGTAGCGGTCTTGCCTCCGACAGTGTTGTCATATCTTCGGAGGTCACAGAGACGCTTTCCTATACTTTCTGTTGTATATGGTATTTCTGGACCCCTTCTATTCTTGTTTTGAGAGAATCATAAATGTAGAAGTAAACAAAAGTAATCATGTATAGTCGCTCATGACCTTAGCTGTTAATGCGACTTAAAATATCTTAAATAAATTAAAAAAAGTAATTATTTTAAATACTATATATTAATTATTAAAAAAGATTAGCTAGCCTGCAGTTGAACATAAGATTAGTTGCTTGATTCGCGGGTTTTGATATCATATTATTTAAAAGACACACCAGCAACATTGTCGTTCTTTCATCATGTGGAAGGACCAATAAAATTGTCGAGTTTAGGGCCTGCGCAAAGACACTCAAAACCGGTAGGCGATAGACTTCTGCGAGATTTATATTTCCATTTCAAAATGTTGCCTTCAGCAGCCACTCATTGAGTAAATTGGGTAAGTTCAATATATTCTTATATGTATATCTATGCTTCCAATAAAGGTACCATATCATTAGAAACAACCCAACTATTGTTCAAATTGCAGGGGTTTTAAACTAATTGAGTGCAATTTAGACTTTATCATCTTCACTAAGATACAACATTTAGTCTTAGATTTTTGTTATTATGGTTCAGTCATATAAAATTTAATGCAAAAATAGCCATTATCGATGCAAAATCAATTTTGCAATCGGCTCACTCTTATCACTCCAAAAATATTTGCTCTGAAGGATTTTTGATGTAAGATGCGATTATTTAACATAAATGAAATTTCGCCGGAAGTGACCCCAATTTTTGAATTATTAAGTCATGAAAACGTAATTTTTTACATATTTCGATTTTGATACTTGCAGAAATTGTAACGGCAAAACGAAGTCTATAACGTTCACTATCTGATTTTTTAGTTAAAAAGACTACTGAACTGACTCAATCGAAGAAATTCGCTGCTATACAGGATATTCAATAATGCGCATGCGTACAGATTTTCAGACAAAAAACAGATCAAATGGATAATAAATTAGAAGCAAAAAACCTTTTTTAAAAGAAGCTTCTATTTAAATGCTCTAAAAAGAAGAGAATAAAATTTTCCTTTAAAATTTTAACTATCAACTTATAACCTCATTTTACACAATTTATATGATCATAAAAGTTTGTTGCGAGGTTTGCGTAAGTACCTATAAGTATTTAATTAAACTGAAATTTAAAAAAAATTAAACTTAGCAAATTAAGTTACTCAATTAAATAGTTACTAGTTTATTTACACAAGTAAATCGCGCGACAAGCTTTTATGATCATATAAATTGTGTATAATGAGGTTATAAGTTGATAGTTAAAATTTTAAAGGAAAATTTTATTCTCTTCTTTTTAGAGCATTTAAATAAAAGCTCTTTTTTTAAAAAAAGGTTTTTTTGCTTTTAGGTAATTTATTTTTTACTTTTTAGTTATCGCTGGCTAGGTTTCTGAGTCTGTTCATCTTATTCAACGCATCATTGTTGCAACGTCGTTTGCTGGTTAATTTCGAACAGTCTAGCTCTTCAATATGGAGACCTAATGATTTTACCTACTTAAGGCCACGTATGCTTGACCAGCAGCAGAGAGCTTTGAGCCTAAGTAAACAACGGCGTGGTCGACAGTACTACCCTGCATTTTGTGTATTGTGCAAGCCCAGCATAATACAATAATTAACAGCATATTTTTCTAATTATTCTAGGCAAGCCCCTTCATTTGATACCCATATTGCTGAAGTGCATAAAAAATAACTATTCCGCCATCTTGGATGTTCCGCCATATTGGATTTAGAATGACGTCACATTATTTTTCGAGTTACTCTCAACATGCCCTTTCATTTGATACCTATATTGTAGAAATGCATTAAAAATAATTATTCCGCCATCTTGAATGGTCCGCCATATATGATTAGAATGACGTCACACAGTTTATCGTGTATTGTCATCCAAACTAAACGTGTATACAAAATTTCAGCTCAATCGGTTGAAGATATCTGCTTCAAAATTGAGTAGCAAGATTCCACCCGAACAAACGTACATACATACAGTCATTGCATTGCAAGTTAAATAAAAGCTTAATAATATTAATGAACTATACATGTAGACATCGGCTATTGTTTTGATAAAAAGCTAAATTAATTATTATGACTAAATATAAATTGTCGATGCCTGTAAATTTCAGATGCAAAATATAAATTTGCTATAGTAATAAAACAGTTTAGTATAGGAAATTTAGAAATATTAAAACTTCCTAATTGGCACAAAAAGTTATCAGATTGCATTCAAAAGGTCATCTAGAATCGAAGCATGCTTGGCTCTAGAATACATTTTACACTAAAGATTTTTAAAGTTACGAGTTTGAGTTGAGTAGTTAGGTAGTTTGATATATCAGAATAAATGTTATATAACGACACGGTTAAGCATAAAACCGCTGCCATGTTGCCATTTTTTAGAGGCGAGAAGGAAACGCAGGTATCATAAAACATTCCTTCGCATATTCGGAGGCGACTTCGTAGCAATCGTACCAGCTAATAGCGACACTAGCGCTAGCCATCTATAACGGAACTAAAAGATTTTTTTGTGAGTATGGGAGGTACTTTATGGTCTCCAGACGAATTTTCGTTTTTTGGATCTAGATGACGTCTTAATACCAAAACCATCGAAAATATTGAAGGACGTTGTCGCCTCTGATTTCGGAGGAGACAACGTTATATATGAGGCGATAGCGATACCCCCATGCAGCGTTCCGGAGGTGACAAGATACCTTTGATATGTATATATATATATATATATATATATATATATATATATATATATATATACCTAGGTATCTATCTGAAATTTTATTTTGAAAGACCAAAAATATACAGTATATTAAAATAAGTATTTGATCCTTTTATGATTGACATTGACTCAGAATAATCTTCCCAAAAAAGTTTCTTCAATTAAATAAAGTAAACTGTAGGGGTTTAAAAAAATCATTTTAATGAATAATCTATCCGAATGTTAATTACCTCTAGTTAATATTATAACATAATTTAAAAAAATACATATTTCAAGTATCTTAGATGTGTTTGTGGTATTCTTTAGTTTGTTATTATTGATACCCAAATAATAAAACAAACATCTGCAAATAAAAAAAATGTATAAATTTCATAAAATTTTTAAATACCGAAATTTAGGCAGTCAAATATTTTACTTTATTTTCTTTAAGGGCAGATCTCTTATATTTCCATTTTCATAAAAGGTAATTAGGCGATTAATTATTATTTTTCTTGATACATTGAATGCTCCTCTCTATACGTATAATAAATGTTTTCTTTTTCGAATTGTTTGTTAATATAAGATTGAGGTAATACTAAAATAATAAAAAAAAATGATTCGTTGAAATCTCTATTAAAATGTTTAAGGGAGGGTTTTGGAAAAACGTATACACACATTATTTCATTATATAATAGTTACACTTTTCTTCAGTCAACACCTCCCTTCCTTCTAAAACTTGTTTAAAATATTTCCAAAAATTTTTTCTTCTGAACTCCCTTTTTTCACAAACAAAATTTGTGATTATAGTGCACAATAATTTAACTGTTAAGCATATAAACAAATACATTTTTTATTGGTTAATTACTTCATGTATTATTTTTATCGCTCTTTCAAACTTTCTTTTTTCTTGATACTTTTACAGAATTTTGTTTTAATTGTTTAGTTTTGTAAATCATTCATTTTGTTTTAAAAAGTTAAAGTAAAGTAAGAAACACATTCGTTTATATAAAAAAGAAATTCCAGTTACTTAAAACCATTTTATAAAAATTTAAAATAAAGCGTATAAATATAATGTAGTATATATAATAGTAAAATGCTAAAATACGACACCCTTCTTTAGCATCTCGTTAATGTATGGGTAAAAAATCATTTAGGTTTAAGCGCCTTTTTTCGCAATTTTAAAAAATCATCCATTTTATTCAGACATATTTCCTTTTTCCAGTAGTAGATAATTTTAAAGTTACAGTTCAGGGAGTAAAATATCAAAAAGTTAAGGATGTTATATCTCGTATAGTTTTAGAAATGTATTTGTCAGATTTTAATAATTCTGTTCACAGAGTAGGGGAACGAAATATGTAGTCAGATTTTACGTGGGGATGCGCATATAACCTTCTTTTTTGACATAAAACTGCAATTTTTATTAATAAAATTAAGAGTGTTACATCTCGTATAGTTTTCGAAATGTATTTTTCTGATTTTTATAATATTGTTTAGAGGGTAGGGGAACAAAATATTTAGTCAGATTTTACGAGACGTACGCAAACCCGTTTTTGTTATTGAAACTTCACAATTTTAAGTTGTAAAATTAATTATGTTATAATTCGTTCAGTTTTAGAAATTTGTCACACAGCCAACAATTTATAAAATTGAATGTTAAAAAGAACACAATTACAAAATAATTATTATGAAACATTTGCTTGAAGCTAAATATCATTATTATCCATTAATTTTAATAACTATCTATAGTAATATTGAATTAGGAAGGTTATAAGAATTTTTCCTCTATAAATTTATTTGAATTTCAAATATTTTACTCCTAGGGTCAACAGCGCCACTCCCGGCAAATTCAGTAACCTCGAGATAATCTCGTTATCAGTTGCATTTTTAATTGATTATTAATATTCAAAAAAAATCTTATTTTACGTAATTATCCTGTTAAGCTAACGAGTCGGTGTACTTATTTTAAATTATTGTTTTAAGTCGTCATTTGCAACAATTAACGACGATTTAGCAAAAGAATGTGATGAACGTTTCCATTTTTTAATGTTGGTAATGACGTAGTTCCTTCTTGCTCGCTGTCTTATTTGTTATCTAAACTACCTTCCAGTTTATGGTTGTATAGAAGTGTAATAAAGAACGTTTTGTTGCTGTTTTAATATTCGTCTGTGTTTTTGGAAAAATAAGTTGGGAAAAAGAGTGGTACACATAAAATTTATATCACAATCGGAACTAAAATTTATGTTTTATATGTGGTATGTATTTTTTTTACTAGAGTATTACATTATTTAGAAAAAGCATACACACTAGTTAATTAATTTAATCGTAATAAAATAACTTCTATTTTCCTTCATCAGCCATTTTTGTTCTACAAAATTACTTTTCTGCACCTTGATAAAACGTAACCTTAACTGTTTCGGTGTAATGTTTATGTGAAACTATATGGTTAATTCAAATAATTTGTGTCAAACTCTACTTTTGTTTAATTTCAATTTCATGTGTTCTTTTCTAGGTGCATTTCTTCAGAATTTTGTTTTCCTGCTTTTTTCCAAACAAGATCAACCTATGCAGAAGTCAGAACGTGTATTTCCTTTCTACTTCTTCAAATATCACATTAATTATGGAGATAAAAGATAACTGGAAATGTTAAAAAATAGATCCATAGGTAGGTGATCTAATTTATTTGAAGTTTCTGGTAATATAAGTTGATAGGTTTTAAAGTTTTGATAAAAAAATTGAGCATTGTCTCACATTCAATCATATTATGTATACTTTATTTTTATTATCACTGCTTTTGTATAAATGTGAAAATTCCATTGCAATGTAGATTAGTTTTAAAGAAGAACTGTAAAAGTACGTTTTTCTCCCTAGGAAATAAGGGCTAAAACCTCAACATGGAGTCTTCCCATAAAAATCGTTTCTGACATGAAATTAGTTACCTTTTGGGTACATTGGAATTTCCAGGACAGGGGAATGGTAAGATAAATAAAAATTAAATATTGTAATTTTGAAAACAGTTTAAAATGTTTGAACAAGTTAAATTTTTGTTTTATAGAGTAATCTTATTAGAAAATGGGTCATAAATTATACAATATCTTAACTACTTCGGTGCAATGTGTGTGAATTTATATTATTAATTCGAATAAGTTACAGTCACTTTTTATTTCATTTGTCATTTTTTACTTTACAGGTACACTTCAGAATAAATTTGGTTTCTTGCCCTTTGCCAAACAAGTTCTTCCTTCAACAATTCGACGTTGCGCACGAAGTTAATTTCCTGTCTATGTCTAAAGGATCTTATTAATTATGCAGAGATTAATTAGACAACTTAAAAGTGTTTGAAAGCTAAGCAAAAAGGTAGGTGATGTAGTTTATTTGACGTTGAAAGATTCTGATGATATAAATAGATTGGTTTTGTAAATTTGCAATTAAATATTAATTTTTACATTATATTATTATATGTAAAATTTATTTGATAGATAATCAATTTGTAAATTTTACAGAAACTGAAAACGTCAGGATATCATGTGCTGCTTAATATTGGTTCCTTCAATCTTTTCTCGAGAAAACCATTGTTTCTAAGTGAAGCAAAGTACCACTTTTCCCAGTTAAAATTGAAGTGGTCTTTGAATACAGAATGACTTGTGGACAATAAACTGGTAAGCAATTATATTTTCATTAACAGTTTGTGTATTGAATATGAAATGCAATTTGCAGTTGTAAAGTCGGATTTTACGTGGGGGTTCGCACAAACCCATTTTGAAGTTGTTAAGAGAGGGGTGTTATAATTCGTTCAGTTTTCGAAATTATTTTTCAGATTTTGATAGTTCTGTTAGCAAAGGAAGGGAAATAAAATATGTAGAGAGAAATATTTTACGTGGGGGTTGCGTTCCACTCTTTTCTTGAACTTCTAACTTTACGATTTGTAATTGTTATTTTTTTTTATCTAGTGAAGAACACTGATGTGTGACTACTTATCCCGGTGTGGTATTGACCTGTTCCCGTTCAAAATTATCAGTGTTACTCGTCGTGGGAGCATCCTGAAGTGTATATTCTACCGTAACGACTATCTGTTCGCCATGGTATGTTTTTCTTGGATTTGGTTTGCTGCTTCCGCATGTTCACTGTGAAATGTGACGAACATATAATTAAGGTGAGATTAAATTAGAATTAATGAATAACTGCTAGTTTTTAATCTGTTGCTACCGTATTTGTTTCAGATCGACGCTGGAGAAGAAAAATAAGATCCACCCCGTAGTTAGACTATTTATTTGAATTACTTTTATTTTGCATGCTGTTTATTTGAATTATTATATTATTTTGCATGTTCTCTTGCTTACTTCTTTGCTTTGCTTACTGCAATTCTTACTATCACGCTTCGCATTTACCCTATACGATCCGCAGGATTCAACGTTTCGTTATCTTGCTTGTTCCTTCTCATCCATGGTTCGAAACGGAGGCAGCCCCGAGTGACTTGCCATGGACTTAGCTTTTTAGTTGTTCTTTGGAGTGTCTTATACACTTCACGCGGTCTTCTTCTTACGTTCGCTTCAATTTTCAGACTGTTTGGTGTGGGTTATCTGGAATAGAAGCAATAGGCGACTGCCCAGCTCTCACAGACGAAATCTGTCCAATATTTTCTACCAAATTCTATTAGTTTTTGTCGTTAGTCCTTTGTAGTTTAGTTAGTTAATACACTGCATTATTCGCTTACAGGAAAAAGGACATCGATCGAAGACTGAAGACATCATACTTTGTTTTTCATTTGTTTTCTTGTATTTTTCTCTTACAGCTATTTAAAAACCTATTATGATAACATTTAAACGATATATTTGTAACAAAAAAGTCCCTTTGATACTCAAAACTTTTCTAAATTGTCTTTTTGGTAAAATTATTAAAATTAAACTAAATTTTAATCATTAGAAACAGATTGGCGGATAAGGGTCGGCTATAAGGGGTGATTGTGGAGGCCACGGAGTATTAGAGGGGCTTTTTTAGTCCAAATATTTCTCAAAATTGTAAAATTAAATTTGTTTATATATAGATACTTACAATCAGTTGATAGAGACTTTCTAAATTAAATTATATCTTTTTTCACAGTATTTGATTTAGAAAAAATTTGTAACGTTTACGCATTCAATAAATTAATTTCTTAAAACGTTTGTTTATACTCAAATACATTTAATTAACTTACTTCACATACAGCTGTCTCAGAAACTTTTCACTTCGTCACTTCTAGAAGAACACTACGTACGTAATAATAGTTTTATCTATTTTCTTATAATTTTCTTAGTGACGTTTATATTACTCAACTATTTCAGAAGCACTTCATTTGGTCAGTTTTTACAAAAAACAAATACGTATTTATTTCAGCCATTTATTTTAAACAAATTAATATTTGTATACAAATAGAAAAACATCATCAAGACATAAAACACTTACACATATACACCATAATACTAACTTCATAATAATTTAGTATAATTTTCAATTTGAACCTATTTTAAACTTCCTATCCATAGATGGCCCCTGGGGAAAGATTGTTTGAAGCAGTTTGACAATCGAGATATTATGGACTAGTCGCAAAAACACTATAGGGTTGGAGGTCGGGGACGGTGGGGGTCTCCCCTTGGGGGGCAAATCTGAAAGGCGCCGCGGCGCCTTTCAGTTTTGCAAGGTGGGGAACCCCCACCGTCCCCGACCTCCAACCCTATAGTGTTTTGCGACTAGTCCATAATATCTCGATTGTCAAACTGCTTCAAACAGTCTCCACAGCGCCATCTATGGATAGGAATTAAAGTAGGTTCAAATTGAAAATTATACTAAGTTACAAAAATGTTTTAGTAGTCTCGAGTATATTTTATACTGTGTGTTCAAACATGTCCTATCATTTATGTTAATATTATTTACAAAATAATTTTATCTTAGATACTTAAATAAATACCTATATATTGTATGTTGTTCTTATTGATGTACATAAACATTTAGTTAATAAAATAGCAATTAAAAATATGACTTTTTCTTTCCGTTCCCCTATGGACAAAATAATTAATATCTGGAATAAATTTTGATAATTGACAATTATTATTATTAAGTACAGAAGGGGTTGTAAAATAACCCCTCTAAGAAAATGTAACTACATTTTTTATTAAATATGAAAAAGGTAATAGTTACAACACCTGTAATTTTGCCGCTAACAAGAGAAAAAAAAAGCCCAAAACAAGGAGAAAATAATTGCCCTTAAAATATAATTACACAAATTTCAAAAAAAAAATATTAAAGTTCGGCAATTAAATCTTGAAATTGTAGATGTTTCAGAATCTGTAAATTTTTATTATAAGTCCAAACAATAATCACCCCCAACAATTTTTTTCCTATCGTCTGTAGACAAAGTTATTCAAATCTAATAGTTAAATTTTAAGAACTGCTACTATCATGGCACTCTTAAATTAGACAATTAAATCTGATAAACATTCAAGCATAAAATAAGGGTTGAATAATCACCCCCCCCCCCCAATAAATTTGACTATGCAGATTTTGTTCCTAACATCTACAAACAAAATTTTAAGATGACTCTTAAAAAATGAAGGTGCTACACAACTTTAAACTTTGACAATCAAAAATTACAAAATTTCAAGTTCAAAATGAGGGGTGAATAATTATCCCTAACAAATTTTACTAAATAGATTTTGTTCCTAGCATCTAAAGACAAAATTTCGAAGATTTGGTAAATGGATCTTCAAAATTGAAGGTGCTACAGCACTCGTAAACTTCAACAATTGAAAATGACTAAATTTCAAGTTCAAAATGAGGGTTGAAAAATTATCCCCAGCACATTTTACTAAGTAGATTTTGTTTCTAGTATCTAGAGACAAAATTTTGAATATTTGGTAAATGAATCTTAAAGAATGAAGGTGCTGCAGAACTCTAATTTTTGACGATTAAAAATGACAAAATTTCAAGTTCAAAAGGAGGGTTGAAAAATTATCCCCAACATATTTTACTAAGTAGATTTTGTTCCTAGCATCTACAGAAAAAATTTCGAAGATTTGGTAAATGGATCTTCAAAATTGAAGGTGCTACAGATCTAAACTTGGACAATTAAAAATGACAAAATTTCAAGTTCAAAATGAGGGTTGAAAAATTATCCCCAACAAATTTTACCAAGTAGATTTTGTTTCTAGCATCTACAGACAAAATTTTGAAGATTTGGTATATGAATCTTAAAAAATAAAGGTGCTACATAACTCCAAACTTTGACAAATAAAAATGACAAAATTTCAAGTTCAAAATGAGGGTTGAAAAATTATCCCCAACACATTTTACTAAGTAGATTTTGTTCCTAGCTTCTACAGACAAAATTTTGAAGATTTTATAATTGGATCATAAAAAATGAAGGTGCTACAGAGCTCTAAACTTTGACAATTAAAAATGACAAAATTTCAAGTTCAAAATAAGGGTTGAAAAATTATCCCCAACACATTTTACTAAGTAGATTTTGTTTCTTGCATCTACAGACAAAATTTTGAAGATTTGGTAATTGGATCTTAAAAAATGAAGGTGCTACATAACTCCAAACTTTGACAAATAAAAATGACAAAATTTCAAGTTCAAAATAAGGGTTGAAAAATTATCCCCACCACATTTAACTATGTAGATTTTGTTTCTGGCATCTACAGACAAAATTTTGAAGATTTGGTATATGAATCTTAAAAAATGTAGGTGCTACAGAACTGTAAACTTTGACAATTAAAAATGACAAAATTTTAAGTTCAAAATGAGGGTTGAAAAATTATCCCCAACAAATTTTACTAAGTAGATTTTGTTTCTAGCATCCACAGACAAAATTTTGAAGATTTGGTAACTGGATCTTAAAAAATGAAGGTGCTACAGAACTCTAAACTTTGACAAATAAAAATGATAACATTTCAAGTTCAAAATGAAGGGTGAATAATTATCCCTAACACATTTAGTTACAGTTACAAAAATGTTTTAGTAGTCTCATGGACGTACAAAACTGTAAATAAAAAAATTACAATTACGAACATTTGTTAATGTTGATTGAAATTAAGTTAATATTATTATATTAATATTTAACAACAATAAAATAAAATACCTGAAGGAGAAAATACACAAAAAATTAAATTCAATTACATCATTATAAAAGTTTATGTCGTTCATGTTGTAATAAAAAGTTACAAAAAAAAAACACCAAGTTGTTTTTTGTGGCACTTAATTGATCATCTCATATTATTGTATTTGTAGGTATATTAAAATGAGTTAAATTAATACTCCTACATGTACAATACGACTACCAATAACATCCGCCCTTTCTAGTATTTACTACAACACGAAAAACTTATCAACTTTTATATTAACATTTAAACGTCATATTTGGACTAAAAAAGCCCCTCTAATACTCCGTAGCCTCCACAATCGCCCCTTATAGCCAACCCTTATCCACCAATCGGTTTCTAATGATTAAAATTTAGTTTAGTTTTAATAATTTTACCAAAAAGACAATTTAGAAAAGTTTTGAGTATCAGAGGGACTTTTTTGTTACAAATATATCGTTGAAGTATTAACATAATAGTTTATAAATACCTGTAAGATAAAAATACAAGAAAACAAATGAAAAAGAATAAAGTATGATGTCTTCAGTCTTCGATCGGTGTCCTTTACCTGTAAGCGAATAGTGCAGTGTATTAACTAATTAAACTACAAAGGACTAACGACAAAAACTAATAGAATTTGGTAGAAAATATTGGACATTTAAACCTCACCTTTTCTTCCAGTTAATCCATCCTTGAATGATAATAAAGATGGCACAGAACTTGACTGACGAAATAACCTCTTACCTTCACATTTTGTTTGTGTTATCTTTTGTGCTGTACATAATTACGTAGTATACTTTAAAAAATAAGACAACAAAAAAGTCAAAATTAAGTAACAATTTAATACTTTTCAACATCAAATAGCACTATTTGAAAGATCGACGACTTCAGAGAAGCTAAGCAAAAAAATTGTGTTAAAGTGAGACACTATTAAATCTTTGTACTTAGGAACCAACTACACATTTAATTTAATAAAATAAATTATTTAAAATGTTTAATTTAATGTAACAATAGAAACTTCCCAAATTAAAAATACACAACTTCAGTACTCGTTTAATTTTACAAAGAAGAAGTGTTTACTATTACTGTAAGTTTTATTTATACTGATTTAATAAAATGTAATCACTCAAAACTCCAAGGTATTGATGAATCTTATTCTTCTATTCAGCTTACTTTTCACAATAAAAAGCTACCATATACTTGACGCATTTTATTGTTGTTGAGTTGGTTAGCTAGTGATTACAAATCTGTTTAATTTCTCGAAATCACAGCCGAGGTAAAACTTTCTCGATTATTATCCATATTACAAAAAGCAGTATAATAATTAAGTAGAGGAAATAAAATGGATATTAAAATATAAAAAATAATTATAAGAATATTATAAGACAAAAACAAATTAGGTAAAACTAATCCAACTATTAAAATATAAAATTCCTTTTGCCCTTTGTTTTCTGTTTTACTTTGTTTGTGTCCAACAAAACATTTAATTAATTAAAGGACAAGAATACAAATTTTCTTAAAAATCATAAGATGATACAGCAGGTTCATTATGCCTGTTGCTTTAAGACCTCTCACCAGTGTATTTGTTTTTAGCCTTATAAACATATTAAGTACACGCACCCAAAGACGAGACTTCGCTCGTTCCAATACTTTTACTGTTGCAATTGGACATAATTGGCAGGGAAAAGGCCATATTTTTCATTACAAAGACCCCTCCACCATCCCTCGTCGATCTATAAACTCTTCGACGTGATAGTGTCCCATAAATACCTTAAATAAGAACTTACCATTTCTACGTGAGTTATAATATCGTCTGGATCAAATGATATCTCATCATCGGCAGCAGCTTGATAGTCATAAAGGGCGATAGCCGTGAGTCCTGTGTCAACCAAATCTTCTTCTTGGATAAATTCAGGCTCTCCTGTCGTAACTACACTTTCTGTATTGATAGTCTCCACCTCCGTGACTTCAGTAACCTGTAATAATCATAATTTATATTTTCTTTTTGGAGAGAGAAACAATAAAATACCCTTTGTTGTAAAGGGGCTCCCTTTGGCCCGCCTGTATGTATAATTTCATGTTCTTGAGGTTCTTCTACCTTTTCTGGCAAATTTTCTCGCTGTTGTTGCTGCAATTGGCGTAATTGTTCCAATTCTTGTTTTACCTGAGTCAATTGAAAAAAAATGTTTGAATAATCTAGAAAGGTCTGTTAAAGCGCAAAATTACCTGACTTGAACCTGTATTTTCCTTATTTTCATTTGTTTGTCTACTAAACTGGGTTAACTTCGTCTGATCCAATTGTTTTGGTACTGACTTTGCCCCAGTTCCTGGAATTGTATTTTGTTGACTTTCCTTGTTCAAAAATGCCAACTTGGATTTGTCAATTTGCTTTGGGACATTTTCCGAAGTAGCTGTTACAGCTGTTTCTTTCCCAGTGTCATTATTAAAAGCTGCAAGTCTTTCTTGAATGTTGGCTTTCCTTGGAGGTTGTTGAGTAACCTGGTGTACTATTTGCTCTGAAGGCTAAATAAATAATTTATTAATCATATACTGTTTCCTTTAATCTTTTAATGCTCACCATGTTCTCAAATTTAGCTCTAAGTTGAGATGGTTTAGCTTCTCCTATTTCAGGTTTTACTTTGATATAGTTTGTACCAACCCGGGAAGGTTGATCATCAAAAGTAACAGCAGATTTATCCATACGATCTGTTTGAACACCAAATTTTCCTCCAAATCCTTTCTTATGATCAACTTGACTGTCATGAATGTGTGGTGCTTCATGATGGTCCCAACCAACTGCAGATTTATCAATTCTATCACTTTGTACCCCAAATTTTCCTCCAAACCCTTTACTGTAATCTAGAAAATAATAGGATGAGATGAATTTGATTTTTAAAAAAAGGTAAAAAGGCAATTATTGCATTACCTTTTTGAGACTCATGCTTTTCTAATTTTTCCACATGGTCCCATCCTAAAGCTGATTTATCTTGTCTATCTTTTTGAACTCCAAACTTTCCTCCAAATCCTGCTGCATAGTCCTTCTGTGAAGCATGCTTTTCCACTCGTTCTTTGTAGTCCCAATTGACAGCACTCTTTAATAATAAACAAATATATGTAATAAGTAAACAAATCTAAAATCCATGCCTGGTGCAGTTTATGCAGACATTTCAAGTTATAAAACATCAAACAATCACAATGCTAATGGATACTATTAATTATCTTTCTTGAAGAACTTTGCTATACTGCAGTTTTATATTATAAAATTAAAATTTTATGTTAGATTAGGAAGTGGATATGTTGCCTTATTTATTAAAAAGTTTAAGTTGAGCCAACAGCACTATCTTTTAAAAACAACTTCAGATTAAAGCACTTTTACTCGACTAAAAATTATTTTTTAATTTACCTTATCAATTCTATCACTTTGTACTCCAAATTTACCTCCAAATCCTGTACTATAGTCTTTCTGAGACCCGTGTTTTTCTACTTTACCAACATAATCATGTCCAACAGCTGACTTGTCCATTCGGTCAGTTTGAACACCATATTTACCTCCATACCCATATGATGCATTGGGACCTTCTTCCAACAATTTCTTCTTTATTAAAGCATCTTCTTCTTTGATTTCCTCTCTTAACTTTTCCATGCTACAAATACAGTAATCAGTTAATAGTAGATTAGAAAAGTTAGGTTAATTAATGTGATAACGTATTATCTTGAAATTTTTGACTATTGCAATAATTACACTTGTTAAAATCGAAAATCTGAAACTTACTCTATTGCACCTGCTGTTCTTCCTGAGCCTTCTACAGTCGTGGAGCCCCATCTTTGCTCTTCTTCTGTTACGTTGTTTATAAAGTCAGGGTCTGTTTCCCAGTCGTCATCTTCTACGTTGTTTTTAATATTTATTTGAGCACCTGCAGCAGCTTTCCACATTTTAACTAATTATTTATTAAAACGGTTGTTTCATTAATTAAAAAACTTTAAACAATTAAACTGCTATCGTTATCACAAATAATAAAATACTCCACCCGGTTCATGGTTAGAAACACACAAAAAACAAAATGTGTAATATCAGTAGAACCAACCTTCAATAAAATCTGTTATCTATGAATTTGATCATAGATTGGAGTTAACCTAGATTTTTAATTCAAAAACATGCGTTGTTTTAAGTAAATTTTATATTGTGTGATGGTAAAATTGAACAATTTTGTTAAAATGAGTAAAAAGTACTTACTGTGGTTCGCTCAAGAACATATAGAATTTAGGCGAGAAGTTTGTTGTATACCATATTCTCCGTATTCCATTTTTTAACTTTATCATTTGCAGGAAATTATGTCCATCATTTCTTTATTTAATATTAAAATGAATTTTGTGGAACAGCCTACGTTAGAGGTTCCTTCCGAGTGTACATTTAACTGTTATCTTTTTAAAAGTTCAATGTTTTAGAAACCTTTTTGGGTTGTAGAATTCCCAAAGGAGAATGATATACATTTATTAGCTAGCAGATCTGTATCTTTAAGATCTTGTATTGAGTTATGGGCTTTTGCAAATAGCATTAAGGGTTTGCACGACAATTTAAAGGCTATATCCAGAGATGATATAGAACTGCATTTTGATGAATGTAAAAGTTTTAAAATCAAAGTAGAAACATATGGTAAACATTTCACACAATCTGAAAAAGTAAATAAATTACAGGTAATATGATATTTAATAATAATTTAATAAAAGTAATAGTTTTAATTTATAGGCATTTGATTATTTACCATACAAAGGAAAGGTAAAGTTAAAAGATCCAGATACTTTATTTTATTATATTGAATATTATGGAACAGATCCGATGCATCCACCTGAAGAACCTTATGATGTATATTTTGGACGGTGGGTATGTTATACAACAAAACAGCGAACAACTTTTATATGTATACAATCTTGTTTTCCAGATAATAAATGGCTTAAGGCAGTCAGTTAAAAAATTTTCACTGAAAACTAGAAAATTTATAGGCAACACTTCAATGGATCCACAGTTGTCCTTTCTGATGGCAAATCAAGCTAAAGTTAAAAAAGGTGACTTAATATTAGATCCTTTTGTAGGGACTGGCTCTTTGCTCATCTCAGCAGCTTATTTTGGAGCCTATGTACTAGGCACTGACATTGATTACCTTATGTTACATGGAAAAACAAGACCAACCAGGATTTCACAAAAGGTATTTAATGTACTTACACATTTAGGCTTAAGAATGATCACTCACTAAATAAGAAGTACTTAATACTTCAAATTAGTCTTTCTTTTATAGTTTGATTTTTTTGGTGCTTAAGTAAGCTGACTACAAAACTTTGTAATAGTGCACTAACTTATTATTGGCAGAAGCCTAGGAGGATTTTGTTGTAACAAATTTTTATAATTATGCACAATGATTTGGTTTAATGCCTATAAGAAATTATGACTAACATTTATGAATTTGCTGTCCTTAAAATTTCAGATGAGAGAAAAAGACGAAAGTATTAGGGCAAATATGGAACAATATAACATAGGAAGTCAATATTTAGACGTTATGGTCAATGATTTCGCTATGCGGTTTTGGAAAGACAGTTTGAAATTTGATGCCATTCTTACTGATCGTAAGCATAAAAAAATTTTCATGTAGTTATTTATAAATTTTAAAATAATTCTAGCACCTTATGGAATCCGAGAAGCTACAGAAAAAATTGGTATACACAAGGAGGCATATGTTATAAGTGAAGAGCACCTTGCAACCCATATTCCAGCAAAAATTGAGTATGGAATATCACAAATGTATTTTGACTTGCTTAAGTTTTCCTCTAAACACTTAAAAGTAGGAGGACGTTTAGTTTGCTGGTTTCCTGTTTTTAGGTTTGTATTAATTAAAAATCGTTTATATCAAAAATTTTATAGTCAATAGTCGATTAGATAAATAAAAGTTTGCTTTATCCAATTTTAGTCGCTTTTGTTAATAACTATTTTAACTTTTGTGAAGTTTTCTTTTTACGTATATATAATTATTTAATTTCAATCATTTTTATAGGGAAGATTATACAGAGGAGTCACTGCCTTCTAGTAGATGCTTAAAATTAGTGGCCAACAGTGAACAAATTTTAAGTAAACACACCTCAAGAAGACTTTTGACATACGAAAAAATTAAAGAATTTGAAGAAGTCGACTTCGCTGATGAAATTATAATAGCAGACTTCAGAGAAAAGTACTATATGCAAAGAGAAGAAACGAGAAAAGAAAAAAGGATAAAAAAAGCTCAGGAAAAAAATGAAAATTACCAACAGTATTTACAAAGAAAACAGAACAGATAATATTATTGCTTGTTTTATTTTAAGAAATAGTAAACTTAATAATTAGCGGCTTTTTCCTTTTCTTTTAATTTTTGATGATATTACCTTTTTGTTAGGTTTCAAGTTGTCTCCTATAGGCCTGTAATCTCGTTTTTTCACATTAACTTTGTCAAATTTCGGCTTCCTTTTGTTATATTCCTTTTTATTATCAGGATCTAATCGAGGTTTCTTGTTTTTATAGGTAAACGGGGTGCGAACTCGTTTTATGCCAGTTTGTTTCTTTGCAAAAAGATCTGACAAATAAATAGTACATTAGGGCACAATATAAAATAAATAGAACTTAAAAATTTAATGCTATGGCAACTTTTATATATACCTTGATCTGGTTCTTCTCCAACTTCTTCCTTATAATATTCAATATCATTATCATCTTGTGCATTGCCGCCTTCCACATTTTCTCTAGCAAGTTTTTTCATAATAATTTCAGATTCAGGTTTTCGTTTTTGTATTCCACCTGAACACCTCTTCTTATGTGCTTCTTTCTCTTCCTCTTTTTTGTTTATATTTTCTTCTTGCACTTTCTTTAATTTCATTTTCAATTTTCTAAAATATTAGTTTAAGAAATGCAAAGTAATATGAGTTGATATGGTTATTAAACCTTTTTAGTTCTCGTTTCTTCTGTATTTCTGCTTTTTCTTCCTCTGATTTATGTATAAGATCATGATAAAGTACTTCACCATCTAAAAGACCATCTTCTATTTTGATAAGTTGTAATGTTAATCGAGGACCAATTTCACTTAATCTAATTGCTGACTTTCCTTGTTCAATGTTACCTCTACCTATCATTTTTTGGGCTAATGTTATGTGATTAGTAGGATCATCTTCATATTCACTTTCTGACAGTATTCCTGATCTTAAGTATTGTAAAAAAAAAAAATATAAGAATTAGTCATTTTCCAGTAGACTTCAAACTTGACATTTACAACTGATTTATATTTTAATAATATTAAAACTTATCTATAAAAAATGAGCAGTTATTGTTGTAACATAGCTAAAGTAGTTTTTCTTTTAATTTTGAGAATAATTTAATTTAATGTTTTAATATTGAATTTTAATAAAACATTATAAGAAAACTTATGTCTCATCATTAGGGAATGAAGGGGTTTACAATTTCCTTTAAATTGAGCATATATGCAATCAACAAAATTAACTTACTTAGTAAAAAATTCTGAAATGTCATTACATTTTCCTAAATTTGGCACTTTTCCTTGCACAACTTTTTTTACTCCTTTGGATATTCCCACAGGTGCTACCTTTATGGCATAATGTCTGAAGTCAAGTAATTTAGTATCTGGATTATAATTTAGCAATACACATCTTCGAATATCATTCAAATCAACCTAAAATATATTTATTGTAATGCAGGTTTATATAAATTCCAAATACAAATTCTTTACCTTTGTTAAGTTTATAGTAGGAAACATATTTTGAAAAGTTGATGCCATTAGTTTTAGCTGCATACCTTCTCCACTGAAGCTGTTTAAAATTATCAAAGGAGAATGTTTAAAGGCACTATCAAAAACTAGTTGCTTTTTCAAAGATGATATAACATCTCTTGCTAAACAAAAGTTATGGATTTTAAAAGTTAAGGTAGGACCCCTTGGTAATCGACATATCTTTAAATACATTCCTATCTCTGTCCGTGAAAATATACACAAATGTGTTACATGCAGTAATCCAGCAACTGATACAAAGTCCTTTATAGCGTTTTTCTTGCGTTCCTTTAGGGACTTTGCTGTAAACGGTTCCATAACTTTACGAAAGTCTTTAGTTAGTTCCAAAATGTGGTCTCCGGGAATGCCTCTATGAATTACAAACGAATGAGGAGCTTGAACAAGCTCCTCAGGCTCATGTAGAACATTTTTATTTCTTTTAACACAACGTCCCACTTTCCTTTTTCTTCTTCCCATTTTAATATGTATAAAATAAAATTACCAACAATATTAAATTGTAACACACCATTCATTAAAACTTTGCAGGTTATGTTAGGTTATGTTACGACCATAGAGAATGCTACGTCGATAATAGATATTTACATAAACAACGTTATAGGGTGCGTTCAAAAGTATTCCCTTAAAAATCACCCGTAAAAATGGCCAACGATTATCGAAACGCCATACTTCTTATTTTAAACATAACTATCACAAAATAAACAGGAAAGTTGATTTTTTTTCTTATTATATATTTATTTTTGCAAATTAGGACACGTCAAAAGGTATAAAGAATTTCACAATAATGTTTATTTACAATGATGACTAAAATAAAATTATTGCGTTGTTTTGATACAGATTCTTATGGAATTGATGTATAAATAGTTGTAGGTAATAGTTCTAAGTTCATTTTTAAATTCAATTGTCAAGAAAAAGTATTATTAATGTGTAATTAAAATACAAGGCATTTGTGTATGCTTAAAACGCACCCCATAAAAAAGTTTATTAATGTTTTTTGCGATAAGCAATTTTATTTCAAAATGACATATTTACCGTCAACTAGAAAACTGTTATTACAATTAAATATCATACTTAATAACATAATTAGGAGAACTATCGCTTAGTGCAGTTAACACGTTGCAGAAATATTTAACATGTAAACAGCAAAATAGTAGATAAACAATTACTTAATTAAATATAAAGCAAGTCTATTTCATAAGTACATTATATAATACTAAAAAATTGAAAAACAAAATAAATACAAAAATGGTAAGTTATTAAAATATTTTATGGCTTCAACAGTTACCTTAGTAGGATTAGTAGGATATGTTATTAATTATAAAAGATATACTGTATTGTTACGTAAAAAAGTCAATACAATTAAAAAAAAAACAGGGTGTGAGATTTTTACGAGTAAGAGAACTTTTTAGTTCTTAGCTTAATCAGTTCCCCCCCTTCTCTGTCATTTATAGAAGGGCAAACTGTCCCTGCTGTGACTAAATAAGTTTCAAATTATTCATATTTATTTTAAAACTATATTATCTATACTGAAATTATAATTAATTAAAAACGGAGTGTTGTCACTCCCATTGTTTTTTCGTTTTAAGGCATACCTACATGTAAATATCTCGCAAATGTTACTCATAGTAAAAAGGGTCTTTTTGTGTGTGTTAAAAGCATTTTAAATGTACACGTTTCCTTATACAAGTATTTTGTATCATACAATTGTAGCTAATTTAATTTTATGTGATTTTGAGGAAAATTAGAGCACAAAATAAAATTATAACTTTGAAATATTCGTACGTAACAATACGGATTTATTATTGTTCTGATATTATAAAAAAGTATATCTATGACATATTTTTGAGCACTTCTTAAGAAAAAGGTAAGATTGGCCTATTCAAATTTAGGTGGAGATAAAACAAATTTTTTGTTTATATCAGAACAATAATAGTTTATAATATTTAATGGTAATTGTTTATATTACATGGTACAGTCGCCCGGGGGAGGCAAAGTGGTGGGGAGAGGACGGAGGCATTGGGGCATTAAGTATAAAAAAAAGGGGGGGGGAGGTTAGTATCTAATCTAACAAGTTTTTTTCAGTTATATTTGTTTGCAACTGAACTCTTACTATTCGATTTTTCACAAAAAATACAAAAAAAATGAGAGTTGGATGAGGTCAGGTTACATAAAGAGAGGGTAAAATTGTTTGTTTCATTTCTAATTTTCGACTATTTCTGCGTTTCTCCTTCATAAACACTCTTTTAGTATTATTTTCCCCTCTCTACCCTTTTTTTTATTGATAATCGACGAATTCATTATTTAAACAATTACCATTTATCAAATAAATAATTATACTTAACTAGACATACCGTAAAAAATATTTTAAATAACAAATAGTTTTAGCTGGTACAATTTTCGTATAGTTTATAGAATAATATTATAAAAAGTCTATTTTCCGTTTATGCAGAGTTTAGGAGAGACCTAATAAGAAACTGTAAAATTTTCAAGGGTGATTTACACATTTTAGGTAGGTAGTTAATTAATTACAAATTATTCATTACATTATTAACATGCTAGAATATAGATATTATTTGTAAAATTCATCTGTAATTCTACTCTCTCGTTAATTATATTTTAATTTATTTACAAGTTACACAAACGAAGCATTTTTTTTTACATACAAGAACGACTTGCATATAATATTAATATATTAATGTAGTAATCGAAAAGAAATTAATGAGTGTGATTGTCTAGAAATTGAAGAAAATAAGAGATTTACCGATAAAAGAGGCGTTAGTAGTTTCACAACATATAGAATGTCCATAAAACAAATTAATTTAGTTCTATATTAGAATAAAATGTTTAGATAAAAAAACATTTATTGTGAAACTGGAATGTTGATTTTTTATATTTTTAAAAATTTTCGTTGTAGGTATTTTAATAATTAATTTAAAACAATTCTATAAGAATTTTATGGGTGCCTACATTGCAATTATTTATAATTTAATTTCCAAATCTCACAATAAATATTTAAAGCGAGTTTTTATTATTTTTTTGCTATGAATATTGATGATGTTTATAAATGTAAAATTGTGTATGAGTCAATATAGGCGTAAAATTAAGGATAATAACTTTTAGGTACAGGACTACTTCTTAATAACGATTACATATCGCAATAATAATAATAATAATCATAATTAATGATAATTATCATTTAGTATTAATAAAGGACCAAGCATCACAAGCGAAAGTATTGCTTTGAATATGTGTAATTAACGAAATAACTTTTATTCATTCGCTATCACCTACGTTACAACTTACACTACTGGAGATAGCTTGTTTGAAAAAAGATTTTTTTTTGAAGAGGACACAACAACACTGGAAATGCGTTATGAGAATCGAAAGAAATAGAAAATAAGCGATTACAAGGACTCTATTTCATTCTTTTTGAGAGTGAACAGTGAACAGTGTTAGTAATAAAGTTCTAAGTTCTTCTCTTACGAGCACTTTATATTATAGTGCTCTTCATCACTTCGTCGTCAGTTATATTTTTTGTAAGCAACATCCTACCTCCAGTAGTACAAGCTCTAAGTTACCTACAAATAGTTCACCACACGTTGGTCCGAACAATGAAAAATATTTGTAATAATACTTATTTATACACTTGAATCGCGAAGCACTTTATGTACAGGTCAGTTTATTCATTTCAATTTATAAAATATGAATTTTTAAAATTACGACACAAGTATATCACAGGCCTACAAAGTTTCCCAACAGTTTAAAAAAATACTTAATATTAATTGATGCTTATTATTCTTTTTATGAGAAAATTTCTGAACGTCTATATATGACGCATATACGTTGCTTTCAAAAACAAATTAATTAATAACTTTTATACTGTCGGTCAATACTTATGAGATAATACAACACACATCTACGCAATAAAAAAAATACGATTAAAGAAAAATTAAATAAAAATATCGTGAACGTTATCGTTTAGGTAATGAACGTGTCCATTTTTTTTTATTTATTTTCTTTTTTTTTTTCTCGTTCATTCTCATGAGGGCACTTTAAAAAGACAAACCTAACTAGTAAATTTTAACAATGTAGTGATGTAAAATTACACAAACAAGATGACAGTCCAGTACAAAGGAATCCCTAGTGGCGTTAGGGCAAAAGGCCCATGTTCAGCGAGCTATCATAAGAAGGGGCGAATAATTTCATTTGGATGGTTGTTTTGTTCGCTACCATTTTGTCTCGCTACACATTGCTACAAAAAATTAACTATTAAGGTGATACTGCTTTAAAAGCTTTGTTCGTGAATAATCTACAAAGCACTTTCCAAACGTATTAACTTTAGACACTTTACAGTTCCTTTTTTTCTTCGCTTCTACGAAAATATAAAAGTTATTCAAACTAATACTTACGGCTTGTTTCTGCTCCCACGTCCTCATTGCTGACTTGTATTTTTCAAATTCGTGGCACCAGTCTGAGTAGACCTTTTGATAGTCGTTGCTTTTTGATGGAGCCGAACACCTATGCGAGTCCACTGTGACGTTATACGAACATAGTAGAGAAGCTCCCATCCAACAATCATATCGTCCAGTATCTGCTTCCGTTAATGATAAAATAATTAACCCATGCTCCGACGTTTCTATATATTTCTCAGGCCTAGAAAATAATATTAGTTTAGAAAATTATTTTTTTTTCAAATTGCTTTTGGGACTTCAATCCCCAAACAAAAAAAATACATTTATAGATACTCATCTAGTAACAAAACTTTACCTATAGTTAATTTTATACTGTCCCTTGTCTTTTGAGTAATGGAACCATGTGATGGTCTGGGTTGAAAGCACGGCAGGCATCTTCAGGAAACAACCAAGATGGAGGCTTTGGCCCCATGTTGCCACCATTTTCTTTTTGACGACGCTACTGTCGCAAATATCCAGTGTGTTGTTGGACACGTCTTGGAGAAGCCTTTATTAAGATTAAGAGTCAAAAATTTCCTTAGTTTTTGCAATATTATGTACTTACCCGGGGGCGTAGGGTTTGCAAATTAACATGTCTTTGTCCCATCCACAGTACGGATCGTGTACACAACGTAAACAGTTATCGTACCTCCTGTTGCACATGACCAAATCGATTTGTTTAACTCGGAAATCAGATGCTACAAATAGGGCCTTATGCTTTCGTGACAACGCCATCACTTGTATAGACTCCCCTGGAGTAACATCGAAAATATCAAGTAGTGTTGAGCTGGTCTCTCCATTATTGACGTTAGTCCACTGAACAATCTTATGAACTCGTCCATCATCTGCGATGAAAATAATAATTTGACCTAAGGATCTAATCAAGATAATCGTTAAAACTTACTAGTTCCTGCATAGTAAACGGTATAATCAATCACAGCCCCTCCTATGTCAACCCTTATCTTATCGACCACCAATTTTGTGAAGAATATATCTCTTTTGAAGAAAACTGGTTTCTCGTTTTCATGCATTACAGCGGAGTCCATTAGGGGATGGGATCGGATGAAGGTGAGGACTGAGTCAGGGAGGGTTTCTGTATCGTTTACGCAAGTACCTGGACGTGGTTCTGGTACTCTATTGGACAAGACTGGTAGCCAGGCTGACGAGGAGGAAGCTTGCTCTTTGAACTTTCCATTAAAAGCTGTTTGGATGTCCGATAATGCGAAGGAACATATTGCTGAACCCATCAGTCCGTTCGTAGAGGTAGTGAAGGTTCCATAAAATTTATTGTCATCACCCGGCACTTTATAAATACTTTCTGTTAAGAACAAAAGTAAATGAATAGATGCCAAAAGGGTCATCATTATTTAATAGTGACTCTTACGTATTTCGTTGAAGTAAAATGGAAATTCTCCTGGTATTGAACAGTTCAATCTCGCTTTGAGGTATGTTGCCCAATTTTGGGAAAGGATGTTTTTACCCCCTATGTCCTTTTTACATACGCGGGCAACCCTCGAGTATACGCTTTTACCACAATTTATGTACTCCACCGCCGTTTCGCGGAAGAAGAAGAATACATACTCTCCAATGTCAAAGGACCCAACGAAATTTGGCTCTACAATAAAAATTAACTGAATTAAAATGGGAAACTTCAAAGAAGTAAGTACATATAGTTTGGTTTAGTGATTCGTTACATGGTTCTGATTATTATATATTAGTATATTATATCAGCAAAATATGGTTATTTATGGTAGGATATTGATTTTTCAAAATGAAAACAATTTTTGGATACTACTCTTTTCATCGTGGGTACTGCTTTGAAAATCCACTTATTGCTGAGAGAATTTTTAAGAGGAATTAATAATAATGGCTGCTTTTTAACCATAGTAAATGAGCAATTGTACCACTTTAATTCTTATCCACAGATAATTTTTTGTTTGGGCTGGTTTTATGAAAATATTATTAAAAGAGAAGGATCTTTGAACTCAAAGTCCTGGAATTGAAGAGTAAATTATTTTGATGTTGTACTATCTCCAGTAATTTCAAGTTATGTACATTCTGAGCGAGTGTTCCGTGTAAACTTAAGACGATTAATTTGATTTTGGACGAAGACATGTCTAATCCCCGTGACACTTGGGGGGCCAAGAAAATTGTCTTGGAGAGAAGGAGATATTTCTGCTTAAACGGGCTCGAGGAGCGTTAGTAGTGTTACGCATGCACGCATTTGGATGTAATGCATTAATTTATTGCCAAGGATGAGGGGAAGATTAGGAGAAACAGTTTAGCGGTCTGAAACAAGCCGAGCGAGGGTAATAATAGAATTAGAATTAAGCACGATTTTGAGATTCCGCTCGCGTCTGGTTCCGTTTACTTTGCCTCTGCAACGAATCTTGGGGTTCAAAGTTTAAAGAAGAGGATTTTCATTAAACACACAATCATTAGCAACCCAGGAAAAACAACAAAAAAAGAAAGGAATTATCCAACGGAAAAACAAGGAATTTAAGAAACGAAAACACCTTCTAAAATCATCTCTTCAATCTTAAAAGAGACGAGACCTTTTTGGATCACTCCTCTGCAAAGATGAACTGTGAACTTCAAATTTAAATCCAAGGAAGTACCAATTACAAAGAAAATCCAAAAGTTTTGTGAATATTTGTAAATAAATAGTTATCAATTTTAAAGATACTTGAGGTGTTATATCGCTTTTACAAAAACAGAATTGGAGGAGCTTTTGGCTGCAAAACACTGACAACATATATATAATATATTCTATATACGTATAACAATTCTTGATATAAGCAACTATTTTTAGATTTCATTATTACCTAAAGCAAACAATAAAATTAAATCTTTAGAGAAGGGATTTATTTATTGGCGCAGAACGAGTTTAAATTGATGGTTTAAGGCTGTCCATTAAGTATAAACTTAACGATTTTTTCATTGAACTCATTCAACAACTTTCATTAACTTTTCTATTCTAATAATTCCTTGACACTTTGTGTAATTTTCAAGTGTACACATTTATTTTTTTCGATGGAAGGCAGAATAAATTTATTTATCTAGAATTAATTTAAAAGTACCCATCGGATAAATTAAACAAAATTACTTTGCCCTTTTTATCATTTTTGTTCAGTAATTATAGCGAAATTTAATATTTTTATTGCCAT
Source organism: Agrilus mali (assembly GCA_029378335.1). NCBI lineage: Eukaryota > Metazoa > Arthropoda > Insecta > Coleoptera > Buprestidae > Agrilus > Agrilus mali. The sequence goes on along the minus strand of CM055663.1, from coordinate 5,816,290 downwards.
TACATTTTCTGAATCGTTTGATAATGACAACAACATTAAGGAACACGAAGGATAATCTACAAGTATTGTTACTAATTCAGCAGGTATAATGTATTGAACAACACATTGGTAAAACGATCGCCGAATACGGCAATCGATATCGGCGGCAACATTGCAAGCATACTGCCAATAAGATTTGTACGAAAAGAGGAACATTACGGAAAGTTTCTGGAAGCTTTTGGAAACATTTTATGATAGTATACTTATTAAAATGAATATAGTCGAGTAAATAATAAAATAAATAAAGTTCCCCTGAAAATAAATTAGAGGCTAGTTACCCTAAAAAAAAGAAGCAATTGTATGGATACATGTACCTAACGGACAATCCTATAAAATTTTGTGTGTGGGAAAGGACAATTTTAATATGCAAATTGCAAAAAGCAATGTGCAGGGAACGTAATTACAACCAATTCCCTTTTTATGGCACGTAAACGTCAACTTGTGCACCCCCATAAAAATAAAGCCATCCCTCCTCCGAGCCTTTACAAAATTAAAAAGCTTTTTATGATGGTGCTTCACATCTGTCTCCGTTATCTCCCTTCTTATGAGCCGTTTTCTTGATAGAGCCACGGAAAATAATACAGAGAAAACAAGAATAAAATGGTACCAATTTACAAACGCATATAAGACTAAAATACTTGCACATACTACGTACAATTTGTTGTCATTTTATTATTAAATTAATAAAATATATAAAAAATTTTAAACCCCTATCAATAAAAAAGATTTATTTAAATGACTGCGATACTGTTATTATTCAACTAATTAAAATTGTATTTTATTATATAAAAAAATGGTGAATGCGCCCGGCACAAAATTTATTAACGAAGGAAATAATAGCAAACTGATTTATTGTTGGATGTGTACGAATAAATTAGCGTAATAGCGGGAAATAATAATGACAAGACAACTGAACAACAATGTAATTAATGACCTGGAATGTGGCAATATTATTTATTTGAAACAGTTTTATTGGCACTAAACTAAAATAACTAAATAGCAATTTGATAAATTATCGGATGAGAAATTTCATAGCTATCTATAGAGAGTTAGCCTCATACCAATCCTAAAGTCCCTTTAAAATAAAATAATGGAATTGTTATAAAAAGTTTGGCCTCATATTACAATATCAAATTGGTCACAAAGAGGACTGCAAACTTTAGGGAGTGTTCCGTAGAGAAAATGCTAAATCTAAAGGAACATACGGTACTTATTCTAACGGATTCCAATTTAATTTAAAGATCTGTTTAGGATTGAAACGATCACGATAAGATAGTTGTTTACTTCCAAATCTTAACACTTGGCTCGAGAAATTAGGAAGGACAAAAAATGAGGGACAATTCTGACCAACTACCCCATTTGAAATGCCAATGCCGTCAGTGGCAGCAACGAACTAATATTTCCTAATCCACTACATTTGTATTAGAGCATGACAGGACTTCATGGCTGGAGGATTTAACTGCGTGGTCCAGTAGTTTAGACTATAACTTCGCATGTGGAAAGACAGTGAGAATTGCTCGGAAAATTTAGGCAAATGTTGAGGCACCAATTTTCTATTTTCTTGTTTTCATTTCCTTCGTTTCATCTGTCTTTTCAGAACAAACATCTATCCATTCCATAACAAGGGAAGGACACACATTTGGGTAAATGTTGCGGACCGAAGACAATCCCTTACTTATTCCTATTTTCATTTTATTTTTTCCAACTTTTTCTTCAAACCCAACACTCGTCCATCCCATAGTTTGGGCGAAGACAGTTTGGAATCCGTGATTTGCTTAGATTATTAAGACAAATATTACGGAAGTAAATATCCACCAATAATCCTCTGGTTCATTTTTCTTCTCTTCGTCCCATGTGTCTGTTTAAAGCCCACACCTATCAATTTCACAGATTGGAGAGGACAGTGTGATTTCTGAGGGTTGATTAGACCGTTTGGGCAAATATTGGAGAGTAAAATTCACAGACAATCCTTTAATTACTCCTAGTTTCATTTCCTTCGTTTCATCTGTCTCTTCAGAACAAACATCTATCCATTCCACAACTTGGGAAGGACACTACGGTTTCTTCGGTTTGTTGGGACCATTAGGGTAAATGTTGTGGTCCACATACAATCCCTTACTTATTCCTGTTTTCATTTTATTTTTCCCATCTTTTTCTTCAAACTCAATACTCGTCCTTTCCATAGTTTGGGCGAAGACAGTTTGGCATCCGTGATTTGCTTAGATTATTTGGATAAATATTGGGGAAGTAAATATCCACCAATAATGCTCTGGTTCATTTTTGTTCCCTGCGTTCCATTTGTCTCTTCAAAGCCAACACCTATCCATTTCACAGATTGGAGAGGACAGTGTGATGTCTGAGGTTTGATTAGACCGTTTGGACAAATATTGGGGAGTAAAATTCCACAGACAATCCTTTAATTGATCCTGGGTTCATTTCCTTCGTCTCATTTGTCTCTTTAGAACCAACATCTATCCGTTGCACAACATGGGAAGGACATACATTTGGGTAAATATTGCGGACCACATACAATCCTTTACTTATTCCTGTTTTCATTTTATTTTTCCCATCTTTTTCTTCAAACCCAACACCCGTCCATTCCATAGCTTGGGCGAGGACAGTTTGGCATCAGTGATTTGCTTAGATTATTTAGATAAATATTGGGGAACTAAATATCCACCAATAATCCTCTGGTTCATTTTTATTCCCTGCGTTCCATTTGTCTCTTCAAAGCCAACACCTATCCATTTCACAGATTGGAGAGGACAGTGTGATGTCTGAGGTTCGGTTAGACCGTTTGGAAAAATATTAGGGAGTAAAATTCCACAGACAATCCTTTATTTGATCCTGGTTTCATTTCCTTTGTCTTATCTGTCTCTTCAGAACCAACATCTATCAGTTCCACAACTTGGAAAGGACACTACGGTTTCATCGGTTTGTTGGGAACATTAGGGTAAATGTTGTGGTCCACAGACAATCCCTTACTTACACCTGTTTTCATTTCCTTTGTATCATCTGTCTCTTCGGAACCAATACTCGTCCATTATATATGCAGCTTGGGGAGGACAGTGTTGTTTCTGAGGCTTGCTTAGACTATTTAGATAATTGTTGGGGGAATAAAATTCCACAGACAATCTTGTAATTCACTTTTTCTTTAGTTTTATCTTTAAATGCTTATGGATACTCCTCCTTTTGAGTGGGAGTGTATAATGTGAGTGATTTCGACTGTTCCTCTCTGATTCCAGGAGAAATGTAATGGAATAAAGTTTCCGCAGCACTGACTGGGGTTTCCTAAAGTAACGAATTCTAGACGGTACCAGACGCGCCGCTATGCAAATGAGCGACGAGCTGCCTTATTAAAACAGCCCGCAGGCACGGGACGGTTAGCCAAAAATTAAGAAACTTTTGGCCAACCGTCGGATTTATGAACGACAACACCTGGTCCGTAAGATGCCAGCCAACTGTTCGTGAAATGAAATGCAAATGCAACTCAATTGGTCGTCGCGCTGGATCCTACGGAGGCGCGAACGGCAAGTACTGAACATATTTCACTTCCGAAACACAATTTTCAACCCAAGTTCATATTTACGAACCCATGCTTTCCTCTAACCACACGTTCATCGGGTCGAAATTAAGATTCCAAATGAATTATAACGTTAGGTATGTTTACCCCCCCCTCCCCCTTTACGATCTACGGAAACTTATTTACAATAAATGGAGGACTCATTTTACTTTAGTATCTTTTCATAATTTATATTTTATTAAAAGCAGCGAACTTGAAGTAAGCGTGTCATTTAGTTTTTTGAAACTAATTGTCAATTATTAATTAAACATATATGTATGTGTTTTGACTTGTACCCTTTTGACAATTATTTTAATTTAATTTATTAATAATGTATTTATTTACTGCAACGTCTAGAAAGTTCAAGTTACTGAAGCATTTCAAGTATATACTATATTACGATACAAAATTTTACGCATCAGATTTACACGGTCCAATGAACAAAGTGGTTAAAATCTACAGGTATAACCCCGAATATCCGGAGAAGCCCCCTTTTTGCAGGATTATACAATCGACCTACATGACTGTAAACCAATGGTGTTAGACGCAATCATAAAAATTAAAAATGAACAAGATCCAACGGTGACATTTAGGAGATCGTGTCGAGAAGGTATTTGTGGATCATGTTCCATGAACATTGACGGTGTAAATGGTTTGGCATGTATTAAAGCCATCGATCGGGACGTTTCGAAGCCCTGCATAATATATCCATTGCCCCACATGTACGTCATCAAGGATTTGGTCGTAGACATGAATAACTTTTACAGGTTAGAAAGGCTCTCTACCTACATCTTATTTTTGTTAAGAGTAAGATTCTGAGGTATCTACAAAAATTTCTTAATAGGGCGCCAGAAGACTTGTTCATGTTAATTTCGTCTTGGTCTCGGCCTTTGTCTGGTCCCGTAAATATTTTGATCTTGTGACCACAAATATTTTGATTTTGGTCTTGTTTTTGTCTTGTTAATTTGGTCATAGCTATGTGATATACCATAGCTGTGTTGGTCTGAATTATTTTGTTTTTCGAATTATTATTGTACAATTTATAAGGACTTGGGTATTTATTTAAGTGTCTTATTTATTTTATAGGCAATATAACAGTATAGAGCCGTGGCTTAAGCAAAAGAAACCGGTCACCCTTGGGAAGGAGCAATTTTTACAGAGCATAAAAGACCGAGACAAACTGGACGGTCTTTACGAGTGCATATTATGTGCTTGTTGTTCGACGTCATGTCCGAGTTATTGGTGGAACTCGGACAAGTTCTTGGGACCATGCGCGATCATGCAATCCTACAGGTGGATTATCGACAGCAGGGACGATTTTGCCAAAGAAAGACTGAAGAAGTTAAAAGATGCACACTCAATATTCAGATGTCATAGTATTTTAAATTGTACAAATTGTTGTCCGAAGGACCTTAATCCAGCGAAAGCGATTGCTTTGACAAGGAAGCTAGTCGCAGGCGTTTCTAAGAAGCCAAAATCCCAAATGAAAGTCACTGGACTTCACAAATAATATAATATATAATAGTCTTTTATTGTATAGTTATAAAAGTAATTTAAAATTTTTATTAACACATGTATACCAACTCGTAAACAAAAACACATATTATTGATAGAGAAAATAAAGAAAACTTTCAAAAAAAATTGTGTTATCTCTTAAATATACCTGTGGATAGTAGCCTTTAAAATAAATTTGTTGTTATTTTCATTCTTTTTTTACTTACTATTTTTATAAACTTTTTTATTTATGACGGATTGAACTTGAGTAAAAGCATTTTCTTGACTGTTGATAAGGAAACTCGAGTTAGCAATCGAGGATAAAAGTTTGAGCATTCCAAACGATGACGGACTTTTATGGCTGTTCGAAAACTCAATTCGTAGTATTCGAACATTATCGAAATTATCTGTTACGACCCAGTTTACTTCCGTTTGACCTCAAAGGAACGGTTCAGAAGTTATAAAGCTTTCTCGATTATTATCAATGTTCCAACACTACTCTACTTAAGAAATTACAGCAATTTTCTTAGAAAACCAATATCTACATAATATAATTACGTATTTAAAAATCATTAACTATTTAATATTTGCATTGCTACTCCATCCATAAGAAGTTTTATATTGTATTTAAGTTTTTTATCGAGGGGTGAGTTTATTTAATAGATCCAGAGAGATAAAAACTATCTAATACTTAAATTTATGATAATTTAGTATCATCTAAAAACAAGTTTCTTTTGTGTTCAATAAATGTGTTTCCTTTTATATAATTTTTTCAAACCATATCAACAAAAGAAAAACGAATTTGTTTTTTTTTTTATTATATTGTCCCTGTTTGTTATATTTTACTTTTCGTTTTATATTTAATGTTTTATTATATATTTTTGTAAATATTTCTACCCAATTTGTCATCAATATGTCAAAATATAAAGACAACTTATTTACTCCATTCTGACCAGTTGAATACACATTTTTTTTTTTATAAAAAACAAAAGTTAGATGATATCAAAAAGCAATTTCACTTACTGTCGAGCCATATGGAGTCGTATTTAAGGGTCCTCTTGAAGCTGTATTCCCTTTTCCCGGTGGTGAGATTGTGCAAATCGGTTCGGAAAATAACAGTGTCAGCTTTAGTGAATTCGGCATTTGTTCCGGAATAAAGTCCTGGTAAATCGCCGGGGTTTCCCTTCTCGACCCAAACAGCAGTCGAATTATCCGTAGGGTCGTAGGGACACTTGGCTATGCCCATTCCTATACCGGGAACGAACGTTGTACGGCCCAGATGGGTCAAATTACTCTGAAATTTAAAATAAAGAAAATAAAAATACATTACAATGTTTCTTTTCATGTCTTTTATCCTTGTAATGCTAGGTATTATAAAAAAATTCCATTTTTTATTAGGAATCTGCACCTCAAAAGGAAAAAGCGGAACCCTTATAGGATCACTTCGTTGTCCGTCCGTCCGTCTGTCAAGACCCTTTTTCTCAGGAACGCGTGGAGGTGTCAAGCTAAAATTTATACCAAATACTCAGGTCTATTGTCCCTTGGAGCTATGAAAAAATCAAACTTCTAAGCCAACGCAATCAAAAGATACAGCCGTTTATGCCGCAAATTTCCGCAAATTTTCGAATCAAAACCTACAGGGTACTTCCCGTGAACTCAGAATCTTGAAATTTGGTACGAAACAACGTCTTATAGCACAGATAAAAGAAAAGTTGCGAAAACCGTAAATTTTTAATTACATCATATAATAAAAATATTTTTAATAATTTTAAAGTTACTACCCCTTTCCTCATGAACGCGTAGAGGTATTAAATTGAAATTCATATCAAATACTCAGGTCTATAATACCTTTAAGCTGTAACAAAATCAAACTTCTATGTCAACGCAATCAAAAGAAACAGCAATTTAAGCCGCATATTTTCAAACTCGCAACTACTCGCAAGGGAATCAAAACCTAAAAGGGTACTTTCAGTCGATTTAGAATCTTGAAATTTGGCATAAAGCAATGTTTTATAGCACATATAAAGGAAAAATTCCGAAAACCTTAAATTTTTAGTTACATCACATATATACAGGTTTGTACGGAACCCTCGGTGCGCGAGTTCGACTCGCACTTGGCCGGTATCATTTTTAGTGTTTTAAATTACCATAGTTCATTATTACATTAATTTAGGCATTTTTTAAATTTCAATGTAAAAATTTTTTGAATTACTTTATTATTTTATTGTCATCTGCTACCTTCGTAAAAATAATAGTAGAAACCCACAATGGATATAAATTTGGCATCATACTAATATTGAATTTTTTTTTGGTGTTTTAAAAGTACCTAATTCGAATTAGAGTACATCATTATCTAATATATAAAATTCTCGTGCCACAATGTTAGTTACCATACTCGTCCGAAACGGCTTGACCGATTTTTATGAAATTTTATATGCATATTCAGTAGGTCTGAGAATCGCGAACTATCTACTTTTCATACCTCTAAGTGATAAGAGTTGTCCACCCCAAACTTTTTTATTTTTTGGACAATTTTTTTAATTCTTTTATGATTTGGCATTAAAAAATACATATAACCCTTAATTTTCACCCCTCTACCACCAACCCCATATTTTAATAGCGATTTTAGTACTGTAATAATCTTCAACTCTCAGTGGTCGATAACTGATCGATTATTATCAATCGATTAGTCATCCCCGCCAGGCGTCTACTGATGTCAGTACTCACCCAGCAAACAGCACGGAGTGGGGATGAGAATGAAGCAGATTTTTTTAGAATATTACAGGCAGTTTTATTATAACATTTCAGAATGATTTGGTAATGTTCAAGAATGTTCCAGAATCTTGAAGATCATTCAAGAATGTTTCAGAATGTTAAAAAAAGTTAGAGAATCTCCACAATTGTGATAATAGGGAATTGGACAAAAATATTAAGTTCGAAGAAAAACTATTTAAAATTTCGTTGAACGTTTCGCTATTTATTTATAGTTTCCTCAGCAACTCATTTTTAATCTTTCCTCTCGTCCAATCATCTTAAAACCAAGTGTATGGTTAGTCGTAATTCAGTTAAATTAATCTAAAAATCTTTTTTGGCTTGGTTACAAATGTGCGAATAGATACTAAAAATAATAAACACTAAAACTTTTTCTTTTCAAAAGAACAAAAACACAACATAACTTATAATTTCGTTGCACTTAAACTATATTTTACAATTAATAAAACTAAAAAACGGATTCTGTCATTAATTGCAAATTATAAATTATTCTTAAACATGAGGCACTATCGAGTGTCTGATTGTGTCTAACAGGTTATCAGACACTCGATTACGATATTATCACAATTGTGGAGATTTTACCTAGCACCATGGACATGAAACAAAACTTATTTACATCAAGGGGTTATTTTCATAACATCCTTAATAAATATAATGAACACAAAGTTAGAGAATGTTTTGAATCATAATGGGATGTTCTGGATAGTTCTAAATTCGCGAATATTCTAGAATGTTCCATCAAACGTGTGATATACTCTTACCCTAGCAACGCCGGGTATTGCTGCTAGTTAAATTATATAATTCACCCCTTCTACTATTTTTTGAAATAATCTCAGAATGACAAATTTGTTTTGGAATAATTTCGCCTTAGAGGGTACGCACTCTTATTAATTAAAACTGTTTCAATGTGAGAGACGACGACGTACATAAATAAGATTCTGTATGGAAAAGTTACCACCAAAAGTGTTTTAGTAATTTCTTATAAGACTTTATCGTGGATACCTGTCACATATATTTGTAAAACAAAAGCATTATTGTAAGAGTGGTAGTTAAAACTACATATATATTGTACAAGTTTTATGGGCTTAACGAGCCGAATCTTTGCTGCAGTTTGCAGTCTGCAGTGCAGTTTGTAAGCTTTATAAAAGTGTCATTGTTTCTACAAATTTACTTGGCTTCATGGAACAAATGAAATGTGTACCTTGGAGCAGATTAACAACTTGTTACAGCGCATTGTTCTTGTAATTTACCTAATTATAAATTACTGCTTCAGATTTTAATTGGGACAAAGAGTGAATAGGGGCATATAGCAGGGTGCGCTTTTGCTAATGTAAATTTAATTCGTCTTGAACTTTTAATTGAATTCGGGAGGTCATACGATACAATGGAAATGAATAGGATATTAATTAAGTTAAATATTTTTTTTCTTATTATTGTGACCAGAATTTTTTTTAGTTCTAGTTTTACTCTGCTGATTTTGTAGAATACGACAGTACGTACATAACACAAACTTAAAAGTTTCTAAAAGTTTCGTAGGTAGATAAACATCATAAGGAAATTGAAACTTATCCGGCATTTTCCACAGATATGACTTGCCATCAGCTTTTATCAATAAGAGAAGGAACAAAGCCGGCAAGGTACACAATTTAATGATATCTGGAAGCGATTTAGTGATTTCTGAAGTCGTTTTGTCTTATAAAGAAAGCTCAACATATTCCGTCGTTTATGCCAAAGAACCTTTTACGTAGCACTCTTTGTTCGTGCATTTTTACGATTTCTTGAGTATAGAAACGTCGAAAGCTAAAAGTTCTGTTACTTAGAGTTTAAGGTTTTTTAGACATTTAAAAGTTTTATATTTAAAATGTGTCTCTAAACGATGAGCTGCCAACTTAAACATTAGATAAACATTGTCACTAAATAAAATTCGAACGTGTTTTTTAAGTAGTCCGGACGAAAATTTTATTATCACAGGTGCCATTTTAAATGACACACACTATAACTACTTTTTGTTAAGTATATAAATATCCATTGTTTCTGTTTCTAACACATTTAAATCCTTCGCCAGTTTGTATAAGCAACTAAATCCGAAAATTTAATTTAATAATCGGCACATGATTCGCCAATAAAACGATTTCAGTTTGGTGGTTTACATATCGGCTTAACTTTGTGTGTTCAGATCTGCACATACGGCCGTTTTATGTGATCGCAGATGAAGAGACCCATGTGCAATGTACATATACGTGTGTGTACGTACATATATACGTATTTCCTTCCGCTGAATACACATACGTACGATTATATTATTCATACGTACACACATAGACAGAAGACAAACTGTACAAAAGTTAATTTCCTTCCGCAAGCTCATCAGCTTGTCTGCTGAAGGTCGGGAAGTCTGTGTTCAACTACTTCAAATTAATATCGTTGCATTCGAATCGGTTTACTTAGTTACTAATTACGGATTGTCTGTCTAACAAGTAATAAGTAACTAATACTAATTCAGCAAATATCAAGTATTGTTATGTCGACGAATGTATGGAAAGTGAAATTAACTAAGTACCTATTATATCTGCAGTGAAAATCATTCGCTTATAATAAGGTACATGCTTATTGTGGATTTACTGTTATAATGTACCATTTTAAAAGTTTAGGTCGTGTATATGATGCAGTAATATAAAACCAAAAGGGCGACAAAGAAATGTATAATTCCTATGTTCGGATCGTAAGTTGCCAGATTTGTATAAGGCCTCTGGTATTTACTTTTAAGTTTACCCCATTCCCTTATATTGGTTCAGTTAGTATACAAATATGGTAACTTACGAACCGAATATAGGGATATTCTGTTACATGCAATCATAACGAGCGGAATCATCTTTTAATAAATAGTACATGGCATGGAATTAGCTGACACCTTGCATTTACGTCTACGTGGGATGAAATACAATTACTTTTATGTAGTAAATATGTGTAGGCTTTCGCGGCCGTTGTCTCTTAAACATATATTTGATCTCTGGTTTTCTGGCCGTTGTTTATGGAAATTTCTTCCCGACGTTTCGCCTGCTATTGCGGCAGGTATTTTCAAGGGTGGTGTTCTCTCGTGGATCGAGACGACCACTACGCCACTTTTATGTAAAACTTCATTTTTGTACTGATGACATTTTTCCATCAAAGGTATTATTTATAACGAATTAAATAAAGAAGATATTGTCAGTTCGTTTTTGAGGTAACCATTTTCATTATAAGAGATGTATCTTTTACAATAGGGGAGGAAACGTTTAAATAAGAAATTACTGCTAAATTTTTAAAAAATATTGCACCCTATATTTCTAGAAACCTTAATCGCACTAATATTATAAAGGCGAAAGTTTGTGAGTGTGTGAGTGTGTATGTTTGTTACTTCTTCACGTCTAAACGGCTGGAGCGATTTTAATAAAATTTGGTATGGAGTTAGTTGACACCCTGGATCAACACATAGGCTACGTTTTACTGCGGGAAAATATCTTATTCCCATGAAAAAATCGATGAAAATGAATTCGCGGAATATTATAAATGCGAAAGTAACTCTGTCTGTATGCTACACAATCTCGCCTAAAATTTACTGAACCGATTTAAATGAAATTTGGTACAGAGATAGTCTAGAGCATGAGAAAGGACATAGGCTACTTTTTAATGCGAAAAAAGGGGTTGAAATAGGAAAGTTTGTGCGGAAATTCCGTAATTTTTAAAGATAGAAGCTTAAAACTTAATTTTTAGGCTTTTGATTAGATATAAATAAATACGACATTTAATGTTTGTAAAAATTTTACCCTAAAGGGGACAAAATTAGCCGATGAAAGTTTTTGTGTAATGACCTCGTCCAAAAATCTTACGGCCCAGAAAATTAAAATATTAAGTGTAAAAAGTTACAGAGGTTTTGTTTATTTGGACAAATAAAAGTAGTTGAATACTAAGCTATATGAAATATTTTAAACTATAATTAAACTATATTAATCTATAATATTATAAATGCGAAAGTAACTCTGTCTGTCTGTGTGTTACGCAATCACGCCCAAACTACTGAACCGATTTAAATGAGAATTTGGTACAGAGATAGATAAGTAGATAAAAAGCTAGAGACTTGAAACTAATTTTTTAGGCTTTTGATTAGATATAAATACGACATTTAAAGTTTGTAAAAATTTTACCCTAAAGGGGGTAAAAATAAGGAATGAAAGTTTTTGTGTAATGACGTCGGCAAAAAGGCTTACGGCCCAGAAAATAAAAATATAGAAGAAAAAAATTTTAAATGCTGCCGAAAGTCACTATTCCATGCGGACGAAGTCGCGGGCATAGCTAGTAAATAATAAAAACTGTCGACCAAGAAATGTATAATTCCAATGTTCTGCCCGTAAGTTACCAGATCAGTATTTACTTGTAGAACTGTATGATACTCATATGTGAGTTCTTTTGAATTACTAATAAAATACAATATTTGAAAAGAGAACTTACATGTACAACCCAATCTTTCGGATTATGAGCATTTGTTCCGCAAAGGTACAGTCGACTACCATCTCCCATTGGCTGTATAACTCGGATGTGGTTTCGGCAGTCAAAATGCTGTAACAAAAGGAATAAAAATGTTAATAAACCTCAATTTTCAATACATAATAAAACTTAATCAACGAGTAAGAAGCGTTAGGTCTGCAAATCTGTCGCTGACGTCATTATATATCTATAGGTAGCTCTTTTGAGTGTACAGGAATGTTTGTTTGTATGGTGAGATGGTATAATTATTAAACTATTTTAAATAAAGCAACAGTGTCGGCCATTATATTAAAAAATAAAATTCTTAATATTTCCACAGTTCGGTTGTAAAAATCTACAATTTATCGGATCAAATCAAATAGAGACAGTTACATAGGACGAATGGAGAAACATGTTGGGTGGCTTTTTAGAAGTCAGTAAACAGTTCCTCGTAAGCAGGTACACGTAAATTTCTATTTTTTTTGTTCGGTTTCTTTTTTCTTCCGGAAATAGCCCATCCACCGAGGTAGGTTACACTCGCGACATATATTGCGTTCGGTCTGAAAAATACAGAACGTTATTACATTCCCGTAAAAAAATTACTCTCGATTAGTTCCCTTACGCACAGCGAGGGCACCTGTTCCAAGAAGGCATCGATCCGAGCGGATTGCGCCCCGTAGTCGCCCCATATCGGGGTAAAAAGGGCCGATTTTCCAGACGAGTGGTCACTGCTTTTGTCTGTAGTTAAAAGAAGAAAAATATGACGGAGTAACAGTGTACATATATGTGTGCTCGTTATACGTGCATATAGACTTACGAGAGTCAAAGTCAAAAGGGCCATAAGCGAAATTGGCTGAGGGAATAAAAAAAAAGAACTTTCTACTTGAGGGAAAATTTGCTCGATACGAACGAGACGAACGGCTACTAACCGACTTTTCCTACGGCGGCAACGTTACGGAAATGGTAAAGATCGGAGTGTATGTTCGTTCCCCAGGGGGCGACTTCTTATGGAATCGTTTTCAAAAGAAACTCTTTCCTTTTTCGATAGCCGTCCGATTCCGCGCGAATCATTGACGATACCGCAGGGAATCCTCACAAAACGGCACGTTAGAAACGGAAACAACGTATGATTTTTGCCACGAACACCTATTACTTCTTTAAACGCTTTCGTCTCGTTCGGTTAACGATAATGCCCCCGGAGAAAAAGCATCTCCAACTCAATACTCAACGTTTTCATCATCTACAATCTTATTCGACCATCAACATTGTATCTACCTACATACAAACTTGTACGTTTGTATACAGAAGAAACAAGTTTAAAGTAAAATAAAACATAAACGGCACATTTTATTAATAATGTCTGATACAATTTTTGATTTGTAATACGTATACTTAAGGCAAGTATTTGGCCCACCCCCAAAATGTTTCAGTCATGGCGATGAATAAAAGAATTTTGAAAATTTGGAAATATCCTCTTATAGGGATTACCAAAACAAGTTGCAAAAGGTTCCGACACATACTGTGGATGGCACATTCATTACAGGTAATTCAAAATAAAAGGCACCCCTAAAATGTACTTGACGGTGATTTATTTATTTATCTTGTATATGATGGTTCTATGGTAGGAAAATATGGGTTTGCTTTGAGAACCAAAATCATTAAATGAAGACACCTCTAAGAATAAGTTCCAGTTGCCAAAACTGTTATTTTTAATAGAATACTGCAAGACACTAATTTTCTGCATGTCTCTTAATTTCTTTTTACGTTAAGTTTTAAAAAAAATTGAGGATCAACAATGTGTTTTTGTGTAAAATTCTATTTGAAACATTTATGTACTCCACAAGAAAACGGTATTGAATTCGTTTTGGGTGAACTTTTCGTTTATAATACATATACATCATCCGTGACTGTAAAGGGAATTATTTAGGCCTATATTGTAAGATGTCTTTATGAATAATAGGTTGCAGTAAAATTCTCTTCTAAAACTCCTTATTAGACCGAAGAGAAATAAAATACACAGGATGATTTCACTAAAGTATATTTGATATTCTCGACGATTGTTTCGGCAAGTTTTACGAGAAAAATACAAGATTACTAAAGCTATAAAGAAAAGCTTTTGGGTGTTTCATTCCCACCAATGTTGGTGGGTTGGATGTCTCCCCCGGCCCACACTCTGGTGCAAAGTCGGAGAGTAGGGTGGAAGGCTCTTAAGGAATCGTGAGATTGGGTGGGCAGTGGTTGGGAGATTAAATTAACACTATATTAAATAGAATAATTACTACCTCAATATTTGCCTAAATGATCTGAGGAAACCATAGAAAAACTTGGACCAGAGTCCCTATTTATACAAAATTAAAATTTAAATAAGAGTAAGGGTGAGTTATAAGTTGACATTTCAATTTGATTATTAACTAGATTGAAGTTATGTAATAAAGCTTTTTTTTCTAATGTCTCTAAGACACATACTTTTGGGGATGTTTGTATGTAAAATGGTAATATTATCAATTTGTATTAGACGACTACAACAGGTATAGAATAACAAGAATTTGTTAAATTTTCAAAGATACTTGTTTTTGAATGATTTACAGTTAATGATATCTAAACTTTTACCCAAACTTCTCATTAAAAATAAATTAAATTGATTCGTTATGCCTACAGTCAAAATTATTAAAATAACTTACTACCACAGATAATAAAAATAGTATTGAACAGGAGGCACATATTATGGATACAAAATTAGACGTATTAACAGACAATTCCATTACAAAGTTCCAATATTTCAGCTAATAACGAATATTAGTTAGTATTACCCATGCATACCGTTTGTTTGATCTAAATCAAAGTCATAAACAATTAATTTTCACATTAACGAATTTTAGTCGTGCTCTCGCTTTTTCATGAGCGATTTGTTACAAAATCGTGCAACATTTGATCTTGTCGGGCTTAATTTACAAAATTGCTTGGAGTCATTTATAGTTAGTTAGCGTTGAAGCGTTTTGGCAAACGATTGTTTACAGCCCGGCGTTCCCCCATATGAAACGTGACGCAGCATAAAAAGCTTAAAACATAGAAAAACAAAACACGACCAAGTAGCCCACATTACCTTTTTTCCTCCACTAATTTTAACAAAAAAAAAAAAAACAGGAAATTCTATACGATCACGACGATATATTTATTATAAATCGTCTAGATACTGGATGTACATTTCTCAGAAGAGATTATGCTACTTTACTGCATAGAAAAAATGTCTAATTAATATCTAGACGAGGAGGTAGGAAGGGTTAAATTTGGGAAAGTTGAGAAATGGATTAATTTTCTTATTATTTAACCCTCTCAAAACATTTTCCATATTTTATTGTTTTCATTTGAATACTACCGCATTACATAAAGCTACTTAGGCGGGGCCATTCTTAAGTTTATTTCTAACCTAATTCTGTTGCAGACTCATTTTGCTTCTTTATTATATTGCTGCAGATACACATAATACGTACGTACATATGTACATTTATATAGGAAAAGTTGAATCACAGAAATTGCCATAGAAAGGGTCGCGTTTTAGTTCTTATCTCGGACGTAATTTAATAACTTTACCCTTAGAATGTTAGCCGGGGATAGCGTCTTTTATTATATACGCAGTTGTATGAGTCTGAGTGCCGTGTCCATATATTCTCAAAAATAGGCAAATACAAATAAAAAGAAGCTCATTTGCTTTAGCGTCGCGATGGCGCCGATACTCTTAAAGACGATGTATACATAGATATGTATACAACCAGAACGGATGTCTAAAACTGTATAAATTTACACACGGCATCTTTATGTTTTGATACAGACAGCCAACGATAATGGCTCGAGCTTCTCGCCGTATGCGAAATGCTTTTTCCCAAAACGATTTCATTAGCGAAAGTGATTTTTCTTCTGCAAATGCATACAAGGACTCATAAAAAGGATAAAGAAAATTCGTATACAACAACAAGAAAATTTTTGTAAAATTTACTTTCAACAAAATCAAAAGCGTATCGCAGCAGTTTTTAGTGACGCTTAATTAATGAATTTTAATTGATAATGCAATTTTGAAAATTTTACAAATACTCGTACTGAAGGTATAGTAGGTATCTTTTGAACTCATCGTATCGCAACGAAACAATAATATCCGCCACGGAATGAAAACGCCCCACACTTACCATTTTATACGTAACATAAATTCGATTAGTAGCACTAAGTTGTGCGGAAAAGAGTGAGATGTATAGTAAGTGGGGTAAGTTAACATGTGCGCTCATAAAGTAATAATTCAAGTACGCAATTCACATGTAACTAGCGAACTTGAGGTCGTTTAACGAGGACATTTTGGAATTTGAACACGTCCACGGAGTTATGTATTATTTCGAAATTTGACACGACTTTCTGGGGTCGGAACGCCTCTCCGCCAGGTCTTAGATGTTATAAAACAAATTTTAATGACATTACAACCACGAGGAGTGAAAAGGATGCGAAAATAATAATTCATGTAAGAAAATGTTTGCAATAACATGATTACAGGTAAGTCCCATAGTCAGAGTACATGTTTAATGTTATTAGACTGATTCATAGGCAATTCATTTTACTTGAAATGGGCAAAACGCTTTAAGTACTTTATTGGGTACAGATCTAAAGAAATTTGAAAAATTATGAAAGATCAACACGAGTTACTGTGATTTTTTAAAAGAAAATGATTAATTAACAACCGATAGGTATTCTAGTTTGCTTTTGTGTTGTTATAAAACAAACTTTAATGATTTTACGACCACGAGGGGTGGAAAAGATGGGAAAAAAGTAATTCATGTAAAAAATGTTTGGAATCACAGGATGTACAGGTAGGTTCCATAGACAAATTACAAGTTTAATGTTATTAGACTGATTCATTGGCAACCCATTTTACGTGAAATGGGCAATACGTTTACGGTACATTATTCATATTGCAGTTAAATGCGCGCTATTAGGTAGAGATCTAATGAAATTTGAAAAATTATAAAAGATCAGATGAGCAACTGTGACTTTTTAAAAGAAAATTACTAATTAATAAACGATAGGCATTCTAGATGGCTTTCGCGCTGCCTTTAATTAAGCAAGCAATTCTAGAGTCGATTTCACTTTGAGCGAATAAAAAGTTCATCTAACGGAATAGGGAACCTTTGAAGTGCGCAACCTTTTTTTAGAAGACTTAATCCGATCCTTTTTATTAATTATAGTTCGTCCTTTTCATCTTTTCGTACGTACTGATTCAGATTATCCTTTCTAAAGCTAACGTAATAAAAAAATTAGTCTTTTATTAGACCGTTTTGTTCTCAGTTGTTAAAAGTTACGTAGAATAAAAGCCTTTTATGTTATGATTTAGTTATGCCTACAAGCTACGTCTTCGTAAATTTTCCCACTTTTTAGTTTTCTTTAAGTAGATATTCAGTATTTTGAAGGGCTTAATTTTTAAATTAATGTCTTCCTAAAAAATTACAAAGAATATTTTCTTTTATTTAGTTTATGACTTGCAAATAGCGTGGATGTTTTGCAAGTCCTTCTGATAAAATTGACAGGGACGTACTTGTGAAAATTATGTAGATTATGTTAGGGTCCGTACATGGGTCTCGACAGTCTGTGTGGTGTGTGTAGGCTGCAAAATATGTTGTGCTGCATTAGCAAATTAAGCTTTTAGGAAGATGGAAAGCAATGAAAGAAGCAAGCAGCCAAAAAGAATGCTATATGAAAATTAGCACTCAGAGTATATTGTGTCTCAAAGGTCAATAGTTTCAATTTTATCGTGTATAAAGTATTTTAGTTGAACGTATTCTATTTTTTGTACTTAAAAGAGCCTGAAAGAGTGAACGCTGTAAACTAGACAACTGCTCTCCTTTCATTCTCCCTTTCAGTTTCCACCCCAGCGCACTGTAATTCAAACAAGTCGGTAATTCTCTCTTTAAAATTAAATTAAGCCGAGCTTTTAGGAGTTCCGCTATTTTTTAATATTGTTTCGAATGAGGACTCGGCGGCGCGGCGCGCTGTCGACCAATTCAATCCTACAATTAACGTAAGTACTCGGAACGTAATCAAAATTAATGTTACGATTACAGCATTTTCGCTTCGTTTTGATTCATGGAATGTTTTTAATTTCTTTAATAACTCCAACTCTTCAAAGATAAAACGACATAAAAGAAAAAATTACTCACACTCATTTAAAATACCAGACTGTCTTCCCAAAAAGTGATATATTTTGGAATACCAAAAATACGCCACTGTGTTGAAGAGTATTACTTTGTGTATTTTATCTGATTCGATTCGTTATGACAAACTGTTTGTATGTATGTATGTAGGTACATATAATGTTAATGTTTTCGCAGAGCCATATTCGAGACAATAAAATTGTTAAATTCGTTTTTGATTAAGTTATCGTAAAGGTTGAAAAGCCATTTGTATCTACATGTATCCAAGGATGTTCGACGGCATCCATTTTCGCCGTGCGGTAGTGAGGACCTGTTTCATGTCTATTTTGTATCCAAAGTCATCCATTAGAAGGAACGCCATTCGAGTTTACGATATCATTTTCCCTTGGTACACATATTCCGTTTTATATTTCGGAAACAACTACTTAAAACCCTTTATATTTGCATACATATGGAACTGTTATTCTGGATGTTTCCCAAAGTAATAAAGATTCTTCTTTATACCTATATCATAAACGTGTTTGGTTGTAAAGTCCGTTTAATGGCACTCGTAACTACAGGGTGGCCCAATGTCCATTATCGCTAATTAACGCCCCGTACTTACAATTAGTTCTCGAAGGGCACAAAATTGGCAACATTAGTAGGCTAGGATGAAAATATTAACGCTTTATCACTTTCATTAAACTACCAATTTCGTTATCTACTTTTTATTTCACACCAAAAAAAATCTTTGATCAAATTATTACATTTTCAAGGTTATTTACCTAAATATATATTTTTTATTTAACTTTGATTTACATGCATTTCAAAATCTCCTGAGATTTAACCTTGTTCTTGGGAGGGGGTTGGGGGAAAGAAACGTAAGTAAATGTTCGAACATAAGCTCCGCCTCGCATATTGTTGTTCACAGTTCATTAGATTTTGAAATCTAAATACATATATAAAATGCTAATGTTCGTACGTAAAGACAGGGTTTTCTCTATCTCTACCAACTCCAATCAACTTCCTGTTGGGGTGGTAAATACCCCTCGGTCTCCAGGTGAGAGTAAGGGAGTTTGGTCGCGGTGGGTGGAAGTGGGTGGTTGTAGGTGGCAGAAAGGTGAAAAGAAATATTTCTTTCCTTTTTTAAGTCATAAGTACTTCCGGAAAGACCTCAAAATTTCTGAAATGATCTAAAAAATTCTAAAATGAGCGCAAACTGTTATTATCGACTTAGAATGTTCGAGAAAGTTCTACAAATTTCTTGAATTATCTAGAAAGTTTCAAAAAGTTTGACCGATTTTTGTGAAATTTTATATGCATATTCAGTAGGTCTGAGAATCGGCTACTATCTATTTTTCATATCCCTAAGTGATAGGGGTTGTCCACCCCTAACTGCTTTTTATTTTTGGAACAAAATTTTTATTTTTTATTTTTTTATGTGGCATTAAAAAATACATACAACCCTAACTTTTCACCCTTCTACCACCAACCCCCAATTTTTAATAGCGATATTAGTACTGTAATAATCTTCAACTGTCAGTGGTCGATAACTGATCAATTATTATCAATCGATTAGTCATCCCCGCCAGGGGTCTACTGATGTCACTACTCACCCATCAAACAGCACGGAGTGGGGATGAGAATGAAGCAGATTTTTTTAGAATGTTACAGGGAGTTCAAATATGTTCTAAGAAGTAAAAGAATGTAACATTTTAGAATGATTTGGCAATGTTCAAGAATGTTCCAGAGTGTTAAAAAAAGTTAGAGAATGTTTTAAATCATTATGGGATGTTCTGGATAGTTCCAAATTCGCGAATATTCTAAAATGTTCCATCAAACGTGTGAGATATTGTTACCCGAGCAACGCCGGGTATTGCTGCCAGTGCTTCTATAAATTTTTGGGTAAACGTAAACGTATACATGGGGGAGATGTGAATGCCCCGGTAAGAATGGTATTATGACTGAATGAAATTCTTTAACACGAAATTATAAATTGAGATAGCAGCGAGCATAATATAAAATCATCTCCCCGTCTAACTGAATTGTCAAAGAGACTTTGCTGTTGGTTTTTTGTTATCAAAACGAAAACGAAATTGCAAATTTACCGACTGAGCGCCACCTAATCCGCGCCGATCTGAAAATGGAAACCTTTCGCTAAAAGAAACTCGACGGGATTTACTCTATCTAGTTGTTAACTTTTAATCAACTAGGATTGAAAGACGCGTCGACTGGTTAATTTTTTTAGAGGATTCGCTTCTGCCGAAGTGCATTTTGTGGCGAACAGAATATTTTGTGAATACTTGATGAGATTACAAATCTTTTTTTTTGTCAGAATAAACTTAACACTAAAACCTTAAATTTATGTGTGCTACTAGTCAGTGTTCGTGTATGTAACAACTACATTTATTGCAGTTTGAATGGCCATAACAGAACAGCTAGTTCAGACTTTCGTAATGGGCTGAAAATTTAACATCGCAATTTTATTAGTGCTGAATTGCATATGGTTAGCTGAAAAAGGCAAAATTACATATTCATGGCACCTTTCATAAGGGCCATGAGAATTAATTTTCTATTCAGCGAAATTCGTTAGATTTACTGTTACTGCGAATACGTGAATGTAGCAATCACGAACATCACTTTCAACAAATAAAAAAAGTTAATATGGCGAATTAGTCCGAAAACAGTAAAAAATTTAACAATTAAAAATTACGACATCGTTACCTTTTTTATGGTAATTTATTTATACGAAACCTCCAGAGCTTTATCGGTAGGTATTTTATATTAATGTTCGTTTTGGCATAATATCATTATATTTGATTTGTTGCTCAATAAGTTGAATAATTTTAAGATACTTTTACTAAAGCGTGTTGCTGAACAAAAATCGATAAACGACACTATACTATACTATTTTTCTTCTAATAAACTACTGATGAGCAAAAACAAGAGCAAGACAAGAAAAATGTAGGCTTAGTCTTGGTCACAATCCATTACATTAAGTATTGCTCTTGGTCTAGTTCATTTAGTCTTGGTTTTGCGAATATAGGTATATCTTGGACTTGATCTTATCTTGGATTTATTAAATGTGCAAGGCTAAGACGAGACAAGACAAAATTGTAATACCAAGACTATTTTCAACTCATCACTCGTGTTTAGACGCGGGGTATGTACAGTTCTACTCAGATCGAAGATCTTCTGGCATCTCGAAGTGCTCCCCATAATCTATTGATTTTGTATTGACTGAAGAATAAAAAAATTATATACCTCCTGTGAAAATTTGGTAACCAACTTCCTCTTGGGAGGATTATTAATGCAAGTTAAAAAAGTACCCATGTCTATGGTGAATAAAATAGTTTTTACAAGGCAAAAAAGCCATCCCCAAAAAATTGGTAAATAGTGGTTCCATTAGGAATAGACTGATTTCATTTTGATAAGAAAGAATAATAAATGAAAACAGCGGAATAAGCCTACAGAGGACACCATAAAAAAAGGTTACCAATGCTATGATTTTTTTTAATTTTTTATTTGCGTAGGTAGCACCGTCCAGTTTAAAAATATTTTTAGTAAAACACTGAAGAACGCCAGTTTTCCAGCATACATATCATAAAGTTCGGTTTTAAAAAAATGCAAGGGATAGTAATGTGACATACAATTACTTTTATGTAATAAATATGTGTAGGCTTTCGCGGCTGTTGTCTCTTAAACATATATTTGATCTCTGATTTTCTGGCCGTGGTTTATGGAAATTTCTTCCCGACGTTCCGCCTGCTATTGCGGCAGGCATTTTCAAGGGTGGCGTTCTCTCGTTAATCAAGACGACCACCAAGCCACTTTTATGTAAGACTTCATTTTTGTACTGATGACATTTTTCCATCAAAGGCATTATTTATAACGAATTAAATAAAGAAGATATCGTCAGTTCGTTTTTGGGGTAACCATTTTCATTATAAGAGATGTATCTTCTACAATAGGGGAGGAAACGTTTAAATAAGAAATTACTGCTAAATTTTTAAAAAATATTGCACCCTATATTTCTAAAAACCTTAATCGCACTAATATTATAAAGGCGAAATTTTGTGAGTGTGTGTGTGTATGTTTGTTACTTCTTCACCTCTAAACGGCTGGAGCGATTTTAATAAAATTTGGTATGGAGTTAGCTGACACCATGGATTAATACATAGGCTACGTTTTACTGCGGGAAAATATCTTATTCCCATGGGAAAATCGATGAAAATGAATTAGCGGAATATTATAAATGCGAAAGTAACTCTGTCTGTATGCTACACAATCTCGCCTAAAATTTACTGAACCGATTTAAATGAAATTTGGTACAGAGATAGTCTAGAGCCTGAGAAAGGACATAGGCTATTTTTTAATGCGAAAAAAGGGTTGTAAGGGGTTGAAATAGGAAAGTTTGTGCGGAAATTCCGTAATTTTTAAAGATTTTTTAGGCTTTTGGTTATATAAATAAATACGACATTCAATGTTTATAAAAATTTTACCCTAAAGGGGATAAAATTAGCCGATGACTGTTTTTGTGTAATGACGTCGTCCAAAAAGCTTACGGCCCAGAAAATAAAAATATAAAAGAAAAAAATTTTAAATGCTGCCGAAAGTCACTATTCCACGCGAACGAAGTCGCGAGCATAGCTAGTTAGAACATAAAAGTAGGTTTCAATTTCTAAAAATCCCCGACACACAGGTCGCAGTGACGTCACGAAGTTGCGCCTCATCTTGCGCTAAATATACTCAATGTGTACATAAAATAATATTAAGAGAAAAATTATCAAAAATTACATATGTTTACATACATACTTATGTAATAATAGATAGATAGTATGTACAAAAATTGAGATCGAATGTTTCAATTGGAATTGTTGTTCTGTCTATACGAGCAATTGATTAGTTACCATTAGTAAAATTGTAAAGGGTTACGTTTCATACGTATATTTTGTCCGGCTCAGACTATCGAACTAACAAGCTTAAATGGCGAGTTGAAGTATCGTAGATTGGTTGGTGTTGGTATTAGTATTGGTATGTAGGTACCATTGGCAATATTACAGTTTTGTTGGTACCGTCCGATTCGCCCGCCGATCGTGATTTCAAAGAGGTCCGTAATATTTCACAGCAGATTTTGACACAAATTTAATTAATATGTGCGCAAACTGCATACTCTCTTCAGTAGGGGAAGCTAAATGGAATATTTCGCCGTAAATTAGACAAGCGGCGAATTCATATCTACGCAAAATTCTAGTTAAATCGATTATGAATTCTCGCGAGACCGCTTTAAAAGCTTACCAGCAGCAAAATTCCTCTGACCAATGAACAAGTACATAATATCATATTAAAATGAATATACATGCATAGGTACATCTGAACACTTTGTCCTTCATATTTTCACATCAGTTGGTAATCGACAAAGGAAATCGTTTAAACAATTTAACTGTGGGGAGGGCTTAACCCCGAATTCATTACAACCATCCATTAGTACAAAATTTATAATTAATATGCGCTTGTTTTGATCCTTCTGAACTCTCATGTTCGATGTTTTAAAAATACGTATTCGACTATTTGCTCGCTGAACCTTTACGACTGACAATCCTACCATGATGAATTAAATTAAGATTATCATTTATTAAAACTGTTGCAAGAGTTGAAAATTTATCAGTCTTGTCTTGTATCAAAAATCAGGACGACATAAACAACTTTATGCTCATGTGAGATACAGTACAATATCAAGATCGGCAAGTCGAGAAATTTATCTTTTTGCTACATCTTATATGTTTTACTACAAAAAGTGTTTTAGAATAGTTACATTAATTTTTACGTGATTTAATTTTGATTTTTGAACAGAGATGACATAATTCTAATCGATCTGATTTTAATAATAAATAACAGAGACTCGCCCCTTTACCACAAACAAATTACATAAGCAGAAACGTGTTTCGCCCACTCTATCTCGCGTTGATAAGACCCACATTTAAGGGATTTAAGATTAAAATTGAATAATTTTGAATCCAATATAGCGAACCTTGCAAAAAAACACCAGACACACCCATCTCATTGATTAAGAAGCAATAAATCTGTAGTTACTTTACTTATTATTTCATCTTATTTATAATTACTTATTATTTAATAAATATTAAGGTATTCAAATTTCATCATTAATGTATTTTTCATAAAACTTTTGTTACACAATTTAATAAATGTTTAAAACCATAAAATAAATGTACAACACAGTATCTAATAAAGTTTTATTTTAATTAACAGAAAATTACTTTTATGGGGGTCGATGGAGATTTCGAAAAATTATATAAGGGTCGATGATCAAAAATGTTTCGCGACCCATGACTTAATAGACAGAAACAGCCGTTTTGTCGTTAGTCGTAACTCAGTAGTACAGAATTTTTCTGTCAAGGTATGTCGAATTTTGCTTCGTAAATGTATTAATCATGCTTAAAAATATTCATCTGTTTGTTTAAACCAATAATAAATACTATAAACGATTAGAATTGTTAGAAAATAGATAATATATCAATAAAACATAAAAACTAGTCAAAAAACTTCTATCAACGTTGTTTTTGAAGATTGTAGTTGAATATGATTTGGAAGGCATAAAGTCCAAATTGTTGAAAGCAAATTGATGAGGCTTTAACTCCTTATAACTTCACACAGTAATTAGATATAATATGTAAATAAAATATCTCCAGATCTATTTTGACTTTACTTCTTTAATGATATCCTGAAGACGTGAAAAAATGGAATTTATATTGCATAGAATTTACATTTTGCTCGTATTGTCTGCAGAGTCCTTTTAAAGATATGAAATGCGAATTTCGGGATGGATGTTTTAAGAAGAGACGGAGCAAAAGTGACTGATAAATGACGATGTCGACGGTAGCCGTCACGACTCTAAGCGGTCCAAATGGCTTGGGTCAACTCTATGAATATTAAAAACTAAACGAGACGTTTAATTCAATGGGACTTGTCAGGCCAACAGTTGATAAATGCGATTTTAAATGGCTTTCCGCTGCTTCCGAAATCTTTAGTTAGTAAATATGTCGAGAGATGAAGTCACTCGAAAACATTTCCGAAAGATATGGGAAGAAACTACTGGAAAAGGACTTGAATATCCTTGACCTTTGATTTTATTAAAACCGTTGAAGACATACAAAAATTTGAATTATTCAACAAATTGAATTGAAAATTATATAATATAATTATATACAATATTCTTGAATTAAAACTTAAATAAGTTTAATGTATATTGAAATTTTGTCACTTGTTTTTCTATTTTTTTGCATCTTTCATGTTTTGTTCATTTTTGTTTATAAATTGTTATTGTTATTGTTAGTGTATTTATTTTATTTGTTAATATTTTTATTAATATTAACTTTAAAGACGCTAAACTTTGTTTCGGATTGTACCTAGGTATGATCTGTAACTTTCCATGTACTTATCTATAGAAGAAACTAAAAGTTGGTATCTTTCCTCAGTAGTCACCACCATACAAGTACATAACTTCGCGACTACTTAGCACCACAGTAGCTAATAAACGGAATGGGGTTCGATATACATAAAACTAAGTGGATGACCATTCTCGTAATGGTATGATGCACTTACCTCTGATTTGCCCTTAGACACGCAGTTGGCCACATTGCTTGGCTCCAACGTCAGGGAATCTCTCTAAAACAAGACAAAAAATACATTAAGTAGACCGTCCATCTGACTCTTCTTACATAAGTAAAGGGCAGTCAAGAATAATGATAATGACCCTAAATAGAAACCTCGGCTGACTGGCGCTGGTTAAAAATATTTAAGACTTGTTAAAGGTTGATATCACTCACTAGATGGCGACATACTATAAATAATCTACTACATTGCTACATTTGCAATTTATAATATGCTTTATTATTAGAGTTTGTTGAGTAGTTATTGGTACGTTATGATTGTTATTTGTGCGTGATTCCGTGTATTTTATCACGATAACAAAATATCAGAAATGAGTATCAAACGAAACTGTAAATCACAGCTTTTGCACTGCCTTTCTCTGATATGATCCTTGTCGTGTATGCATGTAAAATGGTAGTCGACGAAACTATAGGAAAATATATGGCCGTGAAAAAGCTGCTTCCATACTAATAATGATTAATGAGCGTTCGCTGAGGAAAACGAGCCTAAAGAGGGGGTAAGTAGCACGTCAAACAGGGAGGGTGGGTCAAAGTGTGATGGGATACAGTGGCGTCGACCCGTTTTGGATCAATAAGACAAATGGACAATTTTAATTTCATTTGGCAAACATCTATTTAATGTACTGTTTTGTTAAAATTAGAATCTGAACAAGAAATCACCATTTCAAAATCTTCCTTCCTCCTCTCGCGAAAAATCAAATTGTCTTCTTAGTAACAATTGGTTGCCTTCACATAAAAGCCCCAAATGAACCCTGTTCGTAGTATTAGTATAATAGATAGAGCACATCGACGTTCTTCATTCTTAATGTGTTTATTTACATTTACTTGTACTCAGAGAAAAAGTCTTTCAAGCAACATACTGTCTATTTACTTTTTCTGGATCGCAAATGTGTTTCCTTTTCAGGAATTTCAATTAATAAAACTAAAAAATTAATGTAATAAACGGGCCCAGATCGCAGCATTATCATTTCAGACGTAATAGCGCATCGACATTATCAAAATTATTTTATACATATCCTTGTAGTGTTCATTTACATTTTATTTTGGTAAAATTGAATGCTAATCAATTCATGGGACCTTATTGAATTTCTAAACGAATAATGAATGATTAATACGGATGGGTGCCCACGCCACTGACTGGTGGGTCTTTACCTTCCTCTGCTGCTCGTTAATTCTTCAGAAAAGAAAGCATGCAAAATGCTGGATCAATGAAAACTGTTTCGTTATCGTACGTTATCAAGCCAACAACGGAATCTTGATCTTGTATCAGGTTTCAGTTACGGTAATTGGATCGCTCCCCGAACAATCCCAACCCTCCACCAACAACCACCGATGGATGTTATGCCATGTTTTGACTAGCATGTAAAATATTTTGCATAATAACGTCATAAATAATACACGCCTCAAGTACGAGGCTCATTTGAAAAACAGATACAAGAAGAAAGTAACTAGATATTAGGTATAATTTCTTCACATTCAATCCCTAGGGGGCTAATAAATGAGGGATAGTGTCATATTTTTCATTAATTGTTTTGTGCTTCATGAATTACATTTGGTCCCATTTCAATGTGCAACGTGTTGTGTTGTAATTTTGGAAACACAAGACCACCACACGAAACTTCCAAATTCCGTTTGGGGGTAACTAAAAAGAGCGCAGTATGGGTCAGTGTAAATTAACAAATCAATAGGTCAGTTGATAGTAGGAAGACAGTAATTAAGCGAGTCAAATGGGTTAGGGTGGTGTAACGGGTGACCCCTAACACTTACCCTTATACCTACTATTATTTTCAGATAGTGTTAATAAGGCAAATAATATTTGATAATGTTGCTTTTCTGAACTTACTGTTAACATTCTTCTTCACCTTTCAGAAATATTTCTTCATTCATTGACCACTACGTATTTTATAGGTAGCAATTCTGGACCGATTGTTGCGATTCTTTCTTTTAATTAAATTCGTTACCCTTCAGGATAGTTACTGATTAATGTCCATAAGAATTCATCAACTGGTTTAATTTTTATTAACAATTTTCTTAGAACTTATCCCCAGATGTATAGGAACCTCCCTTTTGGACAGCTTTTTGTTTTTTTTGTCGGAATTGAAATGAGAGCTTATTTTAAGAAAAATTTAAAAAAGTGTATTCACCATTCTTGGTAATGATCGATAATCTTCTTATGTACCTGAGGGCAATAATGAAAATTCTATCAAGATCCACTAAACAGTTTGTAATAGCACAATACACATGGTCTGACAGATGCTTTTATAATATTAATAAGAATAAAAGACTTACGTTCCATTCGCATTAACTATTTTGGATTGGAATAGTGGTTTGAATGAGCTGTTGCTATTTTTGATTTGGTATAAGAATTGGAAGAGCAGCTAGAAGCGGATGGACAGAGTAATAATGGAATTTGGCGAGTGGAAAATAGCAAATTTACACCCCATTGTGTAGGATGACAATATGAATAATTAGTTCTCAAACGACCTTTTGTGTATAAACAAATGTTGTGTTAGAGTCAGACATTCGTAAACAGCGACGGATGTAGTTTTTTAATAATAAAACTTAATAACCAATTATTAAAATTTCATCGCATTAATTGTGTAGCACCGAGTAAGCAGAAATTGTCAATGGATTAGTGTCTGTTGTAGTCATGCAATTTTGCGTTAATTAAAATTTGCCAATTTTGGTTTCCCGTTGTTTACAAATTGCACGGCCGCTGCCACGTCGCTACCGGAGCTGCGGTGCAAAATCAAAAGGCATAAATTTTCCATGAAATGCGTACGTAAAATTAATAAACATGAAATGACTTGTCATGCCCGAATGAACATTCGAATAAATGCAGTGCGGGGCGTCTATGTTCCATATATAACATTCGAAAATGACGAAAAAACAACCAATTCAAAATCGATACTTGTTCACATGACCCAGTTACACAAACTACGAATATGTATCAAATTCTATAAAAAAAAATTATTAAATTGCAATTAAAAGAAAACGAAAATATATCGGTGATCAAAATATTTAACTGACCATGTAAAATGTTTTCTTCTTGAAATAACAGTCTAAATTGTTTTGGGCTGCGTTCGCAATAATGTAATAAAATTTTCCTACGGTCGGCTAAAGTTTTACCTGTAGTGTACATGTTTAAAAGAAATTAACGACTGCTGTCGTTTTAATTAAAATTGTGCGTTATTAAGAGAGGTATTTGAAGAACGAATGCAACTTATTTTACGAAAGCTATATTGCAACTTTATTTCTAGGTCAAAAGGGAATTCAGAATCAGAAAATATAAAGAAATAACTTTTTTAATTGAGTGCGAAAATAGCAAAAAGAAAAAGGACGAAGTTATAACGAATTCATTACAATATTTCAACTTATGTGCATTTCTTTGTAGACAGTTTCAGATTCAAAATTTTAGGACATGTATCCCAAATCACCTCCCGTTGTTTATGAATTAACATTAACTATTTATTTTACTTTAAGAAACAAACGAAAATGCAACGTTCGTCAAAAAAAACTGCAAGATTCTTTTCAACCGCATTTGACAAGTGACTACATTTGAATAGGTTGTCATATGTTTTGTCAATCAGTGAAAGCCGAATAAACGAGGGTTGGTTTTATCTTGCGGAGCAAATAAAGGGACGTCAGAATGTTTGATTTTCGGAAAGATTTAGCTCTCGGGGGTTGACGGTTGTGATTAAACACGCCGGGGGTACAAATAAAGGGAGAATCGTTCTCGATGCAAAAAGTGCATATCTCGTTTCATGTATACTGTACACGGGTCCTTTTTCAAAAACCGACAAACAACAAAGATGGAAAGCAATGTAAAGGGCATTGCTGGCGGCCTCTTTGTATTGCTGTTACCAATTCAATTCCCTATTTATCTGGATCAGTGATTAAACATGTTATTTTAGACTAAGTAGGGGATGCTGAAGAGCAAATACAAACCTTTTAATTGTGCGAATGGAAGTGTTATTAGGTAGAACACTGTAAACTCTTTTTGTTTTTAAGACTCTTGACCATTAAGAACCTTTTTTTTTGTCTCAATGTGGACAAGAAGAAGACAAGAGTCGATGAATCCTAACATTAACATAACCGTACAAAAATTATTTTCTTTACGTTGATTTTAAAGCCAAGACAAGAGATTCTTACAAAGTATTTTAAATAGAAATATACAATATTAATATTTCATTAGGTTCTTAACTTTTAAAATGGTTCTTGTCTTAATTCGAGACAAGAACAAGACAAGAGTACTTATGTAAACCATATAAATGTAGAAAAGACAAGAGTTGCACGTCAAAATTGAAACTGTTGTCTTGACTAAACTTTGTACAAGTTATTTGGATTGAAAAATATAATCCGTGTCGCCACGATCTTTCCCAATATAACAATGCACTTCATTATACATTTTGTTAACATTTCTATTGATTGACAGGTTTGATGGATACATCAGACTTACTGATAGTCAGCGGGTAAATATGTGTAGGTACCATGCATGAATTATCTTTGTTAACTACTAGGTAATATGAAAGCATTTGAGAAAATATTGTGAATTATATCTATAATGATGTAAATCACTGTTCTATTGACGGGTCTAGATTTCTAGGAAACAATTTCCATTTACATGTTTTCCCTAAAACGTTATGCTGCATAGTTATAAATTGGAAGTAATTAAATATAATTCGTGTATTAGACTGTAAATTCGCCTAATGGGCCATTATAATTTATTGTCCGATTCTAAAGTGAATCATTAGAGTGAACTGCACCAATTTGCTCCGAATTTGCATCTGAAAATTAACGGATTTTCAAACAGGACCACCACCAGGCCAGGCCAGGCCACCATTTCTGATTATTTTGAAAATAGTTACGAATGCACCATTTCTCTGCCCGCTAATCGCAAGTAATAATGAAGTAAATAAACTAAAATAAAAAACAAATACAAAATAAATGGTGACACATTGCTCTTTAGGAACTGCTGCAGTTGATGAAGTTTAAAAAGATCGAAAGCGCGATCTCCGTTTGGTAGTTTCGATATATTTTTGACTATTAGTATTTTAGTTAGAAATTTATTATGTTTTATTGTAAACCAATATTTATGTGTATATTTTTGGGTACCATTGTTGTACGTACTACTACTGCTGTCAATTTGTGCCTTCATGTAAACAATTTCCATTATATCCGGGAAGCTATTGATTATGAATTGAATTTTTAAACTCCCATTTGAATAATCAGTGCTAAAAATTGAGTTTTAGAGCGACAGCGAGAGCAAACCATATATTTGAAATTTTTGTGATATTTTCCGCACAACAGGATGACAATTTGGCGTTACATGAATAGTAGTGCATGACTTTTGTAAACTAGCAAAATTATGTGAATTTTGCCATTCCGGGACGGCTTGTCTCACTACAAAATGCAAATGAATGCGAGCATATCAAACGCAAAACCAGCCGTAATTCGCTATAAATAACTGAATAGCGTCAGAGAGTACGGGAACATCCGATTTCAAAATTACAAAAAAAAATATGTATACTATATATGTATCTATACACCTATATGATGAGCCTTTGCCACACTGTGTAGCATTCATTCGTTTGATTGAACAGTGTGAGAGAACTGGATGCGTTTAGTGCTCTTTTCCTCCTTCTCCTCCATACAACCACGAAATTTTCCGCTCTCGAAACTAAAAAATACATCAAAAGAGAGACACAAACCTTTTCTGAAAAATTTCCGGCTCGCTGGTGCAATCAACGTTTCGGAAAATTATCCCTAAACTTGGTAACAAAGCCACTGAATAATGCTGTTTATGATTATGCATCAGACGAAAAATTATCAAAAGATTTTGTACGCGTTTGAAGGTTAAATGCAAATTAGGTAACAAAAACCCTTTTTGTCAATAATACTGTTAACTCGAAAAAGTGGACGGAAATATATTAAGTATTTTTTTAGCCAAAAATTAAATGAGGAAACCACAATTAAACTCTTGACATTCAGTACTTCTTGTCTTGACTTAAAACAAACGTAAAATAAGAGCATTGACGTAAACAAGTTTTTGATTTTCAACCTGAGAAAAGAAATTTTCGTCAAGATCAAGACCCTTCTTAGGGAAACTTTGTACAAATAACAGGATGTTTTAAATAGAAAAAATTACGTGACCAAAAGGACACCGATCAAGTTTCTATTAGAATCAACACTCAAAAGTATATGGAACATTATAACTTTGCAACTACGAGCCTTTTACCTTCTTTAGGATTAGGGTTTTTAAATTTTAACAGCAAAAAATTTAAATGCGAAAAACAATTACATTGATTTTGATTTTCAAATTTAAGACAAGAGTTGCTAGTCAAGATCAAGACTCTTGTCTTAGTGAAATTGTGTAAAGTTACAAGATATTAAGAACAGAAAATTTGATTTGACCAAAAAGATCAAAGATAAGTTTATAAATAAATCAACACTCAAGAGTGTATGGAACATAAAAATTTTGCAACTACGAGCCTTTTACCTTCTTTCCTGTTAATATACAGCATCAGGGTTTTTAACTTTTAAGAATTCATGTCTTAGTTCGAGACAAGACAAGAGCAAAAAATTTAAATGCTAAAAACAATTACTTTGATTTTGATTTTCAAATTCAAGACAAGAGTTGCTAGTCAAGATCAAGACTCTTGTCTTAGTGAAATTGTGTAAAATTACAAGGTATTTTGAGCAGAAAATTTGATTGATTTGACCAAAAGGACCAAGGATAAGTCTATGAATGAATCAACACTCAAGAGTGCATGGAACATAAAAAATTTGCAATTACGAGCTTGTTACCTTCCTTCCTGTTCTTGAGTTTTAAGAATTCATGTCTTGGTTTGAGACAAGAACAAAACAAAATTCATATGTGAAACATTATTCCCTTCAATTTGATTTTCATTTCAAGATAAGAGTTGCTTGTTAAGCAAGACCTAGTTACAGGGGATTTTAAACAAATAATTTTGTGACCAAGTAGAAGTCAATAAATAAATCAAAACAGAGGAGTTGATCAAATATAACTTTGCAGCAAGCCTTTTGTCTTCTTTTTGGGTAATAAAAATGAAGCTCTTGACTTTTCGATCAATAAACAGCATTGAGGCTTCACCAGGCTCTTGACGCCTAAGAATTCTTGTCTTGATTCCAGACAAGATAACTGATTAAAAAAAAAAAGGTAATTATAAAACAACTTATTCGATCTTGGTTATTAACCATAAACAAAAGCTACTCATTAATATCAAGACTATTGTCTTTGTGAAACTCTATACTTGCTACAGGATGTCAAGATCAAGACTTCTGTCCTGGTAAAACTTCAACCACAATAAAATTTTATTATTTAACTTCTGCGTTTTAAAGGCGAGGAAATAATGTTGAATCCTCAAGTATTTCTTTAAAATAAATGAAATGCTGTGAATAAGAGCGAATAACTAATAGATGGTGACAAAATGCAAAACGCAAAGAACACCGATTAAAATTTGGTTAAAAGTAAATGGCCGTTTGGTAAATTTAAAGAAATAATGATTTATCCTGTTTTAGTCTCTATTAATGATTGCTGTAATTCTCGGAAATAAACAAAAGAATAAAATTTGCAGATGTTTAATAGCCACGCATTTAAATATTAATGCGTGCAATAAAAAGGAGATGTGACTGGTAATATAAACTGTAAGTCGAAAGTAAAACAAATTAGCCGACTACAAATTTTTTATTTGGGCAATAAGCAGTTCCTATATCGAAAAGTCAATTAAGGATTGAAAGTGTTTCAGTTCCTCGTCCATTCCACCGCGCTAATATTGGAAGTAATGAAAACCAATTTCGTTTTATGTCAAAACATTCTTGTTTTAATTATATTTGGTCCGTTACCTTGAGAGTTATAAAGCTGTCTGTTATAAAGGCAGAGTTTCGCGGAAAGGCCTATAAAGAAAACTTATCGGCAACACGGTAGCGATCTTTTTCGGAAGTTGAGTAAAACTCATAGAAATGGAGTCATAAAGATTAGGAGAAGCAGTAAAAGTTACAACAATCCCGGTTTATGGCCTGGCGAAAATTGAGACATCTTAATAGCCCACCTTCCCTCATGTACAAGTGGGTATAGCCAAAGTGGTATTTGTTTACGCCAGCACCAAATCAAATGGCACACGAAACTTTCACAGCCACATCAACTCGTCCAGTGAATACCCTTTCACCTTTTTGTAGTAAAGTCATGCTTACAGTTCTGGTTTTAGAGTCCCATAACCAATGAACAAATTCCCTTATGTCAAAAAAAAACCAAAAAAAATATTTCGGTTTATCACACTTAGCCTTGGTATTGGTCTTGGTCTAACGCATTTAGTCTTGAT
Source organism: Agrilus mali (assembly GCA_029378335.1). Taxonomy (NCBI): domain Eukaryota; kingdom Metazoa; phylum Arthropoda; class Insecta; order Coleoptera; family Buprestidae; genus Agrilus; species Agrilus mali. The sequence goes on along the minus strand of CM055663.1, from coordinate 5,781,720 downwards.
ATTGCTGGTAGGTCTTAACGTTAGGGCTTGACTTTGTTCATGTCTTGGTCTTATTTTTTTTGGGTTTTGGGGTCATCAAAAACAAAACCGAAATATTATTTCAAACAGAATTTTGATGTGGCAAACCACAAGAAAGAATCAGAAATTTGATTTTGAGGGTTTTCCTAATTTAACGATAACCGCAACAGTACGTCTTTGCACGAGTGCAACCACACGAACATTAATGTCACCATTTGTTATAATTCGAACAATTTAGATTACGGTTTCTAGGGGATGTTATTCGTTGGGTTGCAATTTAAATTGTGGCGAAATCTCGTAGCAAAGATTTCCGCAGAAACATGTTCAGTCCACGAAATTGCAAAACATCCCCATTTAATTTGCCGCTTTTCGGGGGTGAAAACTGCGGGATTGCAACCTCTCTCTCGCTTCGCAACGAACGCTACATGTTGGTACCTGTTGTGAGTAAATTTAACGTGTCTCTAACTAATTAAAGCAGTTAATTTCGCTTCCGGAACAAATGATGTCCATTAGTCGTTTCCTTCCGGTTCGAATCGGCGATAAAACTTTAAGAGGAACGTCCTTCAGGAGCGCAGAACGGTCGCAGTCCTTACTGCAGACTGCTCAAGCACAGTCATACCGACGCTGCTTCGTGTAGCCTTTAAATCTTACACTTAGCATGTTTATTGCGTTTGGAACGAAAATGGGGCCGTAGTCGGTGTTGCTGTTGTAGAGGACACGGCCCAACGCATTTCATTAGCAAACGTTTTACTTTAAGCAGTAAAAGCTGAAAGGAAGCCTCGTGTTTTAAAAAACTAGGAAAAGGAAAATAGAAAAAGTGTACCTACACTTACACAGGACAATTTTCGCTATTGTCACAAGTAAATGTAAATAAACTCTAGAAGGATAAATTTTCGACAATATCCTTTTCTTCTCGCCAGGTTACATGTATAAGTATTTGAAGATAAAACGAAGAATAAACAATAAATGACCTATAAGTGTTCTATTCTGTAACTTACGACTTCATTTCGTTCTTTTTTTAGTGCGTACATATTTTTTTTCGTTTTAAAAAATGCTTTAAAGTTTTTTTATTATATTTTTGGTCAGTTAACGTACGTAAATAAGACAAATAGCGTAATGTTTTTCAGGAAGGTTAATAATATATCTGGTTTGTATATAAAATAATTAATTATTATAAAAAAAGTAGTTGTGGTAGTAATGCTATGAAATGTGTATGATTGAAAGGCTGAAATCGGGGTGGGTCGCATGGTTAGATACCGTTCGTTCAAAGCTAACTTGTACGCTAATACAATACATTTAGTTGCAAGCTAAAGGAATTTAATCAAAAACAGTGGCGTTCTGGGCTGATTTATTGCACCTACAAATGCGGTGTAAGCACGGAACTGGTTCGCTTTAACAGCGTTTATTTACCAATAAATTAATTCCGAAACGTTTTAATTTGATCATTTAAGCTTATATTGCCTTAAAGTTATATTGTTGCACAGTCCTCTCACGAGTAATTACCCCATAAATTGTCGATTCCATATCTTAAAATAATGGCTTATTAATTCTCGCCAGATAATGAAAACTTAAATTGAGTCTTTTAAATTAAAATTTATTGAATCAATATAATTAAACGCCTGGGTCAGCACGAACTCCTATTCAATCTAAAATATTACCCCAGCCTACATCAGCTTTTCTATCTCTAAAGAAAAATTCTTGATTTTTATTGCTTTTATCTAATAATAAAGAGACTGTAAAAATGTTTCTTATAAAAAAAAATATTAGTCAAATAAGACAATACGTTTCCTTCACTAAAAAAAAGGTATTACTGCTGTCCTGTCTGGTTATGTAATTGGAATATGGAGGAAGGGGTTGGTGACTAACTTGAAGGCGCCAAACAATGTCGCCGACGACACAATCTGGCATTTAATAAAGACTCTTGCTGACTATTCAGTACAAGCGTGAGATTTTGCCACCTTCTGTAAAGTTTTCCCATTAAATTCGTGCGATTCAAAAAGTGTCGGGAATTACGCGAATATTTCTGAAGACAATTCGTGTGCATTACGCCCTGACGGTTTTATGTGCAGTGGAACAAAATGTCTCAAATCTCCACACTCCTCTATTGAGAACGAACCTGAAGCACTTGCTCATCAGCTAAATGCCGCTTTTAGCGAAATAGACGCGTGAATTTTTCATTTCTTTAATTATGACATGGCCTAGTTTTACAGAAAATGGACTCGACATATTCTCAATACTAATTTGCTGTTGACGTTAGAAAACCTAAAGTTTACATAAAAATAAGTAAGAATAAACTGAACATGTCGGCTTCTGTAGTTAACATTATCAGGGTAACTATATTGACTATGCACGGGCGATGTTTGTACCTTGAATTGTCCACAGCGATTCAGGGAAGTGCTCGCGTCGTGGTCTTTATATAATGTGAAAAGGGGGGTCGCATCCAATCAGAAACTCGAGGGGCTACTCGAAGAGCCAATCAAACGTCGATGAAGCTTCTTGGCTACGCACATCACTCCGAAGTATAAAAAACAGTGAACAGCTTGTATTTCATTCAGTCGCTACATTTTTTGGACATTGATACACACATAATGTAAGACTTTTGTTGGAAGATAGATTCTTGAGATCACTTTAGCTAGGTCTTTTAATGTTCATTCTCGCTTATACATAGGTATATCTGTGCTGTTTCGTAGTTGCTTTTATTTTATGACAATTTAGTTAAATACACACAGAGAATATTCGTTTCGGTTTGAAGAAAACTTTGTTAAAACAAGCAGAAGCCTTTTCGGGTGCACACGTTAGATTAAATATAAGAAACAACAGTTGGTAAAGTTCAAAACCTAATTCACGTCGCCTCCACGTACAAACGTAAACTGCAGCAAACGAGAACGATGGATAAATAATTTATTGTAGCGTTGCAATTATTAGCGCAGCACAGTGTGCGAGAACAAAGCGAGTTAACAATGCTGATGTGGCAATATTGTTTAGGAATAATGCAACGACAGGAGACTGAGCTTTAGACTATGCAACAACAAAACATGGGAACTAGTTACAGTAGAGGAGGACGCGGCTACGAAAGCTGAGAATGTTCGAGAGCTCTCACAAACTTTAAGTTTTCGTCTCGTTCAACATACCGAGCGACACTTCGCTAATGAAAGCCCGCGGAACTTGTTCCAATGCAATCTGATTATCTAGGTCGACTATTAACAGCACGTGTACGCTATTTTAAAGAGAGAGGAGGTATCTACCCCAGAAACGTCCAGTAGAAAACAAAATCGTTACAGATCTGACAGTGGAAGACTTACTCGGTCACAAACAGATAAGTGTAAGTAAACACTATGAGGATAAATATTCAGTGATTTTATTATCGCTGCGATCTAAGCTCGTTTATAATTTGTATGGAGGTTTTACGTTAGTTTTTTCGCTACAAGTAGAAATTCTTGGAAAATGATATTTATCATTTTTTAATCCAATTTAAGCTATCCTAAGAAATGACAAGATCACGACAACACTAACTTCGCAGGTAATTATATTTTAGGTGGGAGTTGAAGGGTGAATGCGTGGAAGGTGGAGATAAAGGAGATGACTGCATGAACTTCACTTCATTCGTGTTTTCTTTTCCTATCGCAACCTTATTGTCTGAATAAACAAATAAAAGCACTCTTCGAATAAAGTTTGATTGGGTTGTCTAATGATGTTTTTTCTTTCTTCTGGTTATATGTGGAAAATGTACAAAAAATATTTTTAGTATCTTAATAAATATATTGATCTCGATTTCCTCAAATTCGTTCTGGTGGTTTGTGAAAGTAGTATTCACTTTGCAGTGCAATAGAAATCGTATTCTCTCCAATAAATTTTCATATTAGTGTAGAAAGCCCTTTTTTCTTTATAAACCTAAACAGCGTAATAGGTATCAACTATTATTGTGAGTAATTCAAGTAGAAACTTCACTCAATTTTTCTGGAATCTTCAATTCGTAATTTATTTTCAACGGTCATGTTTTCAGTGTCATTTCAGACAAAAATGTCAAAATAGAACACTAGATAAAAGATAGAGTTACATTTTCATTTCCAGCAGTAGCCCAATAAAGAGGGTGAAAAAATATTTTAACTTTAGTTTGAAACATAGAATATTATTAGACGAAGGGAAGAAATTTTTATTACTTAGATATTTAATTTCTGGAAATAGGCACATTTTATTTTTCTTTTCACCTGTATTTTTTACATTGACTGTAGACTTATTGATGTTAGATTATTGTTCTATAAAAATTTACTGATTGTTACTTTCAATAATAATTCATTATATATAACGGTTAGTGTAGATATGAAGAACCTAATTAAATTTACCCTTTACTTCTTTCTTTAAACGGGGCTGAGTTTACCCTTCGGAGTATAAAATATTTGCCCTCTTTTAAGTCTTGAAAACAGTGCCCTTCGCAACAATCTTTTCTCTTTTCCAACTTTGTCCAAAAGAGCTTGGTTCTCTTGAACTCTACGGGAGAGATACGGTATCACTTCAACTACAGGACCGTAAGGTAAATATTTGTACACCCTATAACGTTTATTGGCTAATGCGAATGTAATAAAATCACACATCCCTGTCAATTGCGCAAAACAGACTGTTTTGTCAGAGTTTAAAATATTAAGTTCTTTCATCCGTCCAAGTACAAATTTGACGGAGCCTTCGTTATGCGAGGCAACCATTATTCTATGTCTGCCTACTTTATTTGAATCTTTATCTTTTTTTATTCGATCTAAACATTCAGTTAAGTTTTTATGATACTTCTCGGTGGTTGCATCGTAGGTAGGATTGATTGGATCTTCGTAACCCAACTCTTTTGCTCTGGCCCTTTCCATTTTCATGTAAGCTCCTCTCACCATTTTGGCACCGAAACAGAAATTTTGACGAGAAGCTTGTTCCAAATCAGCATATACTTCATTGGAAGAGTCTTTGAGATAATTTTGGTAGGTGTTCCAAACATATGTATCTGTCTTGTTGTATATCCTCATCAGTTCTACGGCTAGACGAGATATGGCTGGTTGGAAATAGGAATGTTCTGCATCCACAGTGACATACACGTTTCTCTCTACTGCTTCTTTTGCAATATGATGCAGTCTATGAAGCATTCCTCGAAAACTTTGTGCTTCTAATTCGGAAAGTTTATTGAGTAAGTGAACCATCTTCCCCGTCTTCAAGTCAGGAATTGTGAATGCTTCTTCTAGTTCGAACTGCTCATTGACCAGTTGAGACCATGGGAATAAATGGATGATTCCTTTCTCATCTGAAGTTACCTTTGACATAAATTGATCGTAACCTTCGAACTTTTCGATTTTCTTCTTCAGGTCATCGGCAGAAAGATGGTGTCGAAGAATATTGCCTCTGAAGTCTTTCTCTCCTTTCATTAGGTTGGTCATGAATTTTCTCGTTCTCATGATAATCTCCGATAATTGAAGAAGTATCTGTGGTCGTGCAATGGCTGTTATTTTGATAGCTGCAAACCCCTGACCTTGGCGAGTACCACCAACAGCGTCGATGCATCTAAGGAAGTGTTCCATATTTTTATCGCAAGAATATTCACCACGGTAGAAGTAAATGTGAGCATGTGTTACATCTTTACGTCTGTCAGCAAATTTTGCGTTATAACGGTATTTCTTAATTATATCTTCATCCTCTTGAGATAGTACTTTTGATTCAGAAGAAGCTGCTTCAAGATCTTCGACTTCATCATTTGTTAGTTCGTCTTCAGCTGAGTAGTCCAATATGGGAAGTACTCCGAAACTTTTCATACGTTCGATTGCAGGAACAATTTTCTTTTCATCTTCGCCTCCAATAAAATGCCCAAAAAATGTCATTTTCATCAAGAGACAGAAAAGGGTGTCACCTAAAATTCTTTTAGAACTTTTGGCGAGGGTCTCGCTATGGGCGGCCAAAAATGGAAGTTGGCAAAGAGTGAAAACAAGCAAACTTTGAATTATTTGCAAATTTGTTTTGTGAGCATTGGCTACTTCATGGTCTTCAAAACTGAGTTCGTCTCCACTTTTGGTAGCAATACTTCGTGTTGTGTGTACTTCTTGTGATTGCAGTTTTTGACGCTCCTTGCTACCCAAGTCTTTTACTACTGTTTCAACAATTTTGTCCTTTTTTAACAATGGCACTATTTTTTTAAATTGTGCTGAAGCGACTTTGCTCATTTCTAAATATTTACTGAAAGATTTAACTAAAAATTTGGCGAAAAGGTGACAAGAATGTGACAAGAGATTTTCTGAGTGAATAGGGATACTGGATAACTAGATTATACAAAATCGGGTTAGTTACACTATTTATAACTCAAGAACGGCTGGCTGGACCGATTTTTATGATCTTTGATTTGTTGGATTGGTTTCCGCCCCGAATAGCAGAATAATTATTCTACATCCAACATCGGAGATGGAAGGGCCTTTGAAGAAGTTCGCCTCTCGTGTTAGCGAAACGTTAGGAAGCAATTCCATTTAGACCCGAAACGGGACATCACCTGGTTGCAAGTCCAAAATGAAACTTGTATTGACAAATTTAAAATTACTCAAAAGGGTTTTTGTTATAATATTTGACCAAGAAGAGGATCAATGGCCCAATCATTGCTTGCTAAAAAAGTTATGTGAAGAGTTTATGAAATCCTTTCTGAAGTTGACCTGGCATGTAATGTATCAGAATTATGTTCAATTTGATCCAGTCTCGTGTCAAAACAATAAAAATTTAGGTAATGATGAAGTTATGGTGCCCTTATGTAAAATTACAGTTTTTCCATGCTAAAAAATCTATTGACTTACCTCACAGTTCGATTGGTTTATATTGCTCAGGTTAAGTCGGTATACTCGATCCCTGAAACAAGAAAAATTGGCGATCAGTTTAAATTTACGACAAATACTTTTAGATTTATTATAACTTTATTCAGTGGCGAACTAATAATGCGGATAATTGAATAATTGCATCCCCTTTTGAGTAATATTACGTAGTCTATGCACATAATACTAAAAACATTCGATTAATTACTATTGTAGGAGCCTATCAACAACCCCATTATGTGAATAACTTGCTATTTTTAATGAAATCTCTTATTAAATTTATCAAATTATTAAGGACATCTAAGGTGTTTAAAAGGAACAAAAATATGTTACGCTTTTTGAAGTTACTTTATATACCAGCCATCGGATCTTTATAAAGGCGCAATTAAAAGCTGATTGGATCCAGAATATTGTCAGCATAAAGAACCTCAAATATAGACGGCTTTCGGACTAATTTATGGAAGCCTTCCATCAGCATATTAAGCCACGGATTCGAAATTGGGAATTCTTTTTAATAAAATGTTTCGATGAGCCATTGTAAACGCCCTAGCTCCAAAAAGCTTAAAATGAATATTGGAATTATCGCGGAGGGCCACGATAAGCCATTGGGGTTAAATTGGCGTAAATAATTAATTTCTAAAATGTTAATTACAGCCCCTCCTAAAAATGAAAGGAGGGTTCTAAATATACCAAGCATATTCAAAAAGTATTTATTACAAATTTATTTTATACGTTAAGTTATTTAATATATTTATAATTTGGTGGTGATGTTAGGATGTTTCAACATTTATATTCCTCTTTTAAATATCATTAAGGAGATTAATTTTCAGTATATATAGTTTTAATTTATGAGGCACGTTATGCCTTGATAACAAAAACATTTGTATCACAAAAATACACAAAGAAAATTATTAAGAAGAGACAAATTTACAGTTGTTAACATCTTTCTAAACGTAGAGGAATAAAATTTCGAATCGAATACGTTTGAGTGAAGCATACTTAAAGAAACTCAAGACGTAATGCCATTAGTAACAAAATACTTTTAATTTATTTCTTTAAAGGTTCGAAATGGCTTTTCGAACGGTGAGAGAAAGTGTGAACTGTTCCAGAGATTAAATTTTAGTATCCAAGGAAATAAGTCAATAGAGAATAAATTGGAGGATTTCGGACAACACTATGTCGTAAATTGCTTCGTATATAATAGCGTGAAAATTGTTTTCGAGTGCAAGGTGAAAATTATCCGACGAAGTAATTTGTTTGAACTTAATCAATAGTTAGAGTTTCATTCTCCTACACTCAAATGGAATCGATTTGTTTTAAAAATATAAACAATTACACTTATATTTACATAAATAAATTATTCTCGTTAATATTGTGATAAATCCCATTAGTAGGCAAGAGTGAAATATAGTATAATAAATTTTGGTAATTTTTTAATCAGGATTAATTAATTATTGTGTTTCCATTTAATTACGATTAAGAGATTAACATATCAAATGAAGCAGCTATTATTATCAAACGCTTGTTTAAATATATTGTTAAAGCAAACATTAAAACGAAAATTATTTACTTTAAATTTCACTGGCGTTTATGAAGGAAACTTTGGAGATCAAAGATAATTTTGACAGGAATTGTTGGGTTCAAAACTTCTGGAATTCCACGAATTGTTTGATTGTAGGTGATTCAGCCCTGCCGACCGACGAGATCGGATCACGAGTATGTGAGTGTTTACGAATAGAAATTTAATAAATTGCTCAGAATTTAGCCTTTATTAAACGCATTTTCAATGAGACGTTTATTAATCGAAATGAAATGAAATAAGCTGGAGAACCCTGATAGAATATTTAATTGAACACGGGCTCTCTGCAGTTATTACTTTGAATAGTTTAAATGCAAATTAGAATATCATTTCCAGTTCTGTTCGCTTAGTCAAAGAAAAAAAAATGTTTTCAAAAATAATGAAACCAGCAAATTAATAACACTTTTAAATAACATTAAGTTTCTACACAGTAGAATTTCCAAATGTAAATCGCGATTTCAAACGTATTCCCTTTTATTGATACTTACTAGTAATTAAGTTATTACCACAGTTGGGCATCAAGCGTGCCAATGAAGAACATTTTTTAGCAGAAGAAGTTATTTAGGCATGTATTTTCTGTTGATTCTTTAGTTGAGCTGAAGAAGTTCTTTAGACTTTACTGTTGATTCTTCATCTAAGTTAGAGAAGTTCTTCAGGAATGTGATTCAAATTATCCATCAGCTTCTGAAGATGCTCTCTACTGATAACTTCTGTGGTCAATTCTTCAGGCATGTGTTGTCTCGCCATTCTTCAGTTGAGCTAAAGAAGTTCTTTCAGGAATGTCATTCAAATTATCCATCAGTTTCTGAAGATATTCTCCATTGATGCCTTCTATGGTCAGTCTTCCAACTGATTCGAAGAAATTTATCAGGAATGTCTTATCTGACCATTTTTTAGCCGAGCAGAAGAAGTTCTTCAGACACTTCTATTCTGTTGATTCTTCAGCTAAGCTTGAGAAGTTCTTCCGGAATGTGATTCAAATTATCCATCAGCTTCTGAAGATGTTCTATATTGATGCCCTCTATGGTCAGTCTTCAACTGATTCGAACAAATTTATCAGGATTGTCATTCAAATTATCCATCAGTTTCTGAAGATATTCTCCATTGATGCCTTCTATGGTCAGTCTTCCAACTGATTCGAAGAAATTTATCAGGAATGTCTTATCTGACCATTTTTTAGCCGAGCAGAAGAAGTTCTTCAGACACTTCTATTCTGTTGATTGTTCAGCTAAGCTAGAGAAGTTCTTTAGGAATGTGATTCAAACCATCCATCAGCTTTTGAAGATGTTCTCTCTCTATTGATGCCTTCTATGGTCAAATCGTTAGGCATGTGTTGTCTGACCATTCTTCAGTTGAGCTAAAGAAATTCTTCAGGAATGTTACTCAAATCATTGTTCAGTTTTTGAAGATATTTTCTATGCATGTTATTTGTGGTCTGCCTTCAGCTGAGTTGATGATTTTCAGGCATATCACTTCAAGTTCTGCAAATATGTGGTTTAAGATCATTCCTCACGGCTACTCTTCACATAGAGAAGTTCTCCAGGTAGGTCTTTCAAAGTTATCCTTCCAATGAGCTGAAGAAGTCCTTCGGGCAAGTTTTTGCACATATGTTTTTCGCTGGAGAAATAGTTTCCGCCATCGCTAGTAAATTTTTCTTCTTTTTTAAGCTGCTCCTCTTTCCAAGGCCGCCAGTTGCTGTTGTCAGCAGCTCGGCTGGTCTTCTTCAGACATTCCGACAAGGGCATAACATAATAACATTATTCGAGATTTTCCTTAATTTATTATTGTGTGGTACAAAATTTAGAAGCTTTCAATCAAAAATTGACATCTGAATTAAAAAATTTATTGGTTTAAACAATGCATCATCGTTATGGATTTCAGATTGCAACACGATTTTTAGAAATTGTGTTGGCAGCATAGTGGATTATTATGTATTTACAATTTTTAGTCCCTTGAATGTCGGATTTTTCAGCAAAAACGAGCTATAGTTGCTCCATTTTATCGTTTCGTTATTTTATTTTGCATTGAAAGCCGTTCGCAATTTCCACACGTTCCAATCTGTTATCTGTTGTTCGAAGTTTCCGCGCCCAACCGAACCGTGGACCTGACGATGGTTTTATACATCGCTAATAGCGACCGTTGCCGAGTTCGATGGGCGTGCAGATCCACCTATTCAGAAGGCACATTTTAGCGGAAATAACACTTTAGAAATAGCGCAGTAAGCGTACAGTCGTTGCAAGTTTCCTTTGTTAAAAATCAAAGACTAGAGCCAGCTGAAAAATTGATTTATCGCATTCTGTTTCGAACAAACTAGGTCGTTAGTTTTACAGTTTATTGTCATCATTTTTATTGTAACGTCTTCAATGGCCGTTCTGTATCCTATATCTACAGTCGGTTCCCAAAAACACAGTGTTGTAACATTATCTTTTAATCACCTATACCGAATTTCGCACCCCTTTCATGGATGATATGTACCTTATGAAACAAAAAACCACCCCTAAAATGAATTTAGCTATTAACTATTCGTAAAAATGTGTTGATGCGTGATTTCGGGCGCCAACCCGTTTGTCCTACATAGTATAATAAAACACCTAATTTCCTGTCCTTGGTAACTTGTAAAAGGCTGCTGTTGACAAATTGCACACTTTTTCACGTCAAAAAGATTTTTGCTAGACTTTGCTTTCATAAAATCGTTTTATAACTAAACAGTTTTTATCTTATTACCTACATACGACCCTATCATTTCTGAGTTTGCTTTTTCGCTCTCTACGTCAAGTTTCTGCCCCGGTGATTTCTCGTGTAGGCAAATCGAAATTGTAGCACTTATGGTGTTAATAGGATTCACAGTCGAGGCCGCACTTTCGTCGTTATTAGCATTCACTTTGCAGACGGCAAACGTAATACAATTACCATCGCAGCCTTTGTCGCGAAACTGGCAACGCCGACATCAACTCTATAACGTAGTATATATATTCCCTTAACTATAAAATGGTAAATCCACGTACATATTTCGAGGAATATCCAAAAAGCTAGTTGGCAGCGTAATGATAAACCAAAAACGATAGACATTGCACTTACTTATTTAAAAATAGGCGAAGATACAACCACCCACTGATTAGAAGAATAATTAGGGAAGCAAATTAAAAAAGCGTTTTTATATTTTTAAAAAGTAATTCGACAAATGGTTTTGTAGCTAGGCCTGTTGCAAGAATCAAGATTATGTCATATCGTGTCTTGTCTTGAAAGTCAGAATAAACAGAAATAATTCCAATAATGATTACGTAACTACAGGTTTGTAGAATAGCAAAAAAAAATAATTATACCTATCCAAAAGGAATGGCTGTTACTTTTAGTATTTAATTAGACAGTTAGTTAGGGCTGCGATAAATCACGTTAATTGGCGATGGGGTGGTAAGATTTAAGGTGAGTATTTCCGAATTTCAGCGGGAATTAGCCGGAGAAAAACAGGACCATAAATAAGTAGGGAAATTCACGGTAGACATCAACAGTTCCGCGCGTATGAACCGAAGTTGTAAACAGACGAAAACAGATGACACAAACCATAAAAATCTAATCCTATTAACTGGTGGTGGAAAGTTCGCTGGTGGCGCCACTGTTGGAAATATCCCAGAGCAGCTTTTGCGTGTGAAAAGCAAACAACTGAACAAGACACGATGTTTTACGAGAAACAAACCATGTTCATCAGTTAAATAGCTTGTTTTTCGCCCAATATCGTTCTGCAAAAATCCACTCGAAACAAATAATGTCGTCACAATAACACTGTTATTCCAAACACAAAAATTAAACATTAAACTTAACCACTAAAACTCTTGATTATCAACTTTAGATACAAACAATTACCTATAACTGATAACTATAAGAATTCAAAGAGTCAAAAACTAATTTTAAAATTGTTGAAACTTTATGAGGGTGGTAAATATGTGTAGAATAGATTTTAAATTGGGATGTGGAGTTGGAAATTAAAAAAAAACTTAATGCTAATCACACTAATATTATAGAGGCGAAAGTTTGTGGGTGTGTATGTTTGTTACTTCTTCACGTCTAAATGGCTGAAGCGATTTTAATAAAATTTGGTATGTAGTTAGCTGGCACCCTGGATTAACACATAGGCTACGTTTTACTGCGGGAAAATATCTTATTCCCATGAAAAAATCGATGAAAATGAATTCGCGGAATATTATGAATGCGAAAGTAACTTTATCTGTATGCTACACAATCTCGCCTAAAATTTACTGAATAGATTAAAATGAAATTTGGTACAGAGATAGTCTAGAGCCTGAGAAAGGACATAGGCTACTTTTTAATGCGAAAAAAGGGTTGTAAGGGGTTGAAATAGGAAAGTTTGTGCGGAAATTCCGTAATTTTTAAAGATAGAAGCTTGAAACTAATTTTTTAGGGTTTTGATTAGATATAAATACATTTAACGTTTGTAAAAATTTTACCGTAAAGCGGGAAAAAGTAAGGAATGAAAGTTTTTGTGTAGGTAATGACGTCGGCAAAAAGGCTTACGGCCCAGAAAATAAAAATATAGAAGAAAAAAATTTTAAATGCTGCCGAAAGTCACTATTTCACGCGGACGAAGTCGCGGATATAGCTAGTTGCAAATATTTATGAAGTTATTGTTGCTCAGAAAGGGTCAAGGAGGTCGAAGAGACCTGTAAACATTTATAATTTACTTTATTTTTAGTTCTATCCCTGCGATTCTACGTATTCACCCCCAAGTACACAGGTACAACTTAAAAATATTCTACATGATTACCCCATCTAAGCGAGGGTCTCCAAACCTACATTTTAACCCTAATCAGTTAGGTTTCTTCTTATTTGATAACATAATTAAATCCAATTGGGATACTGTGGAGATCTATTATAGGATAGTTTCTGTACGATTATAAAGAAAATCTGCATCATTATGTAGGTTTGTAGGTATATACTTATTCAGTAGGTAAATTTATTTAAACGAGTTGTCTTTACTTTTACGGTTCGTAAAATATTCAGCACGAAGGTATGATATTTGCCGTTAAGGGTTGGAGCCGCATTCGTCCTGGAGCTATATCCTTATATCGTAACCGGAAAAAGCGAAACCCACGAAAATGGCGCAAAGGAAGTTCGTCGAGGAACGAAGTATATATGTATGTATTAACGGGAAATCGCCAAGCAGAGACAAATGAGGTTCCGAAAAAAAAAACTAAACTGACACAGATCCACCCACATTCATACAAATTGTACATATTAAGAAGTAGCAGTGAAGAAGAATGGCACCAGTGACACTTAAAAGTGTTCAAAAATTGAATTAAATTCCATTTATTGATTTCTCGAGATATTTTTGGAAAAACTTTTATTGATCCGTTCAAGATGTTGACCTCTTTTCATTTAAAGTACTCTTTGAAAGCCCATTTGTCATAAATACCGAAATAGCTCACCAGAATTTGAAGATATCTAACTCGGAATTTATTTGTATCATATGATTCCTGATTTTCTTCCAAATTACGAAGTACTTTTGTGAGTAGCTGTAAATATTTATTTGCCCTTGGGAAAAGTAAGAACGTTGGAAAAGAAATTGCCAAGAAAGATACATCATCTAAGGAATTCAAAGATTATACAGTTTTATTGGCTTTTGCCGAAGTTAATGGCGTTTTCTGTTCGATTTGCTCCATATCAAAGTTACAGATTAAGTAAACTGCCTTTACGGCTTCTCTTTGGCTGTTTAGTTTTACTGCAGACGAATATTCTATCCTTTTATGGATAAAAATTTCGCGTTAACGAATATTTACATACGCCTCGGTGCACCTACATGTATCTACATTAAGAACATCGTTTTCAACATATTTGTACAATTCTTACGGAATTATTTGCAAACATGATATCGTATTTTATTTATTGAGTATTTGTTGAAACTTCGAACATTGTCAATAAGGGCATCTATCAGAGACGCAAAGTAAATGTAAATGTAAAATAAGCATCGTTGCTACCATTTTCGCAAAGATTACTCCATTTGTCCGTCAACATTACAATGAAGGTGAGAAAAGCTGCACTTAAACCACATCAATGCATATAATAATATTTAGTTAACAGCTGAGCAAGTGTTTTGGTTTGCTCAATTCTTAAATAAATTGAGGAAACATTTATAAAAAAGATTCATATTATACTTTGAAAGAGTAGGAGAAAGTTTTTGAATTTGTTTTTGTTTTCATATGTTCCTTGTAGATATGATTATAGTGTCCAGACACATTCAGAAATAACGGGTAATATGCTGCAAAGAAAACGGTTAACGCCCTTAATTTAGATGGTAATGGCTACAATTAGTAGAGGCCTTTGTTTCGCGTTGTATAGAAAGGCCACTCTGGAACGAAACTAACTGTCAAATTACACGAAAATTTTCTGTTGGAAAATAATGACCATCCGGCAAGTCGCACAATTCCTTTGCAGATTGCTTGAAAATTGCTTCTCTTTTTCTTTAGAATTTAATTTGAGGAAGTTCGTGTTAAGTTAATTTTGTCCTTCATTTCACGCACCAACAGAAATTGCCTTATGAACATACCTACAAAAAAATCACTGACATTCGTAGAATTTACTGTCTAAAATAGGAACGACACCTTTATTATAATAAGGAAAGGAATCTTTTGGGTACCTCATTTCTAATTGACTAAAGTTAATAGAAGGGCAGTTTCTCTATGTACACTCTTTAGAAAAGTTGAAGAGTAGGGTGGAAGATTCTTCTCAACTCCATTTTGGAAATTGTAGGATTAGTTGGGTTATTGTTGGGGGAGAAAAATATGAGACAGAAGAGTAAATAAATTTTATTCAAGCAAAACCACAGAAAAATTCGGACCAAGCAAGATAAACTGCGTCACTGGGCTAGGATATAATTTGGAAGGCATTTTTAGTTTCACAAAAATAGAGACTTTGTCGGAATAGTAATATGCTAAAGACGGTCTTCTACCCCTCTACTTTTCTTCCTTTTCTCATTTTCTTCTACAATATCTAAAGAAGGCTGAAGAGGATTTTCCCTTACCCTTTACCATGCACCATTAGAGTCAGTTGATGGGAATTTAACACACCAAGACATTTTAGTGTGCATCAAAAGAGACTTCACTCGCTTGAAGAAAGCTCCTTTGGATTTACCAAACTTGGATAAAAACGATGCTGAAAGTAATAAATATAAAGAGTGCGTCCGTGATACCAATGTACAAACAAACTTTAATTTGTTCAACAAAGTCCTAATTGTCATGGCTTTTAATGATAAATTAAAATTTAACGACACGACAACGATGGAAGCACGTGCTTGTCCTAATCTAACTAATTTGACAGCTCTGTTACATTCTATTCTGAAAATATTGGCTTCAAAATCGATTACTATCCGACAACAAAAATACAATATTTTTAGGTGGCGTAATTCATCACAGGATCGAAAAAGTGTCATTAGTGTCATAACGAGATTGACGAAGATATTTACAATTTTGTAAATGTTTGAGATAAGCCATTAGCTATTCTGCTTATACATGTTTATATCTTTAAAAAAAAAAGTGTTGCAATAATATTAGTAGGAACAGTAAATAATGTTTAAAGTTAAAGTGGTAAATAATGATTTTAAATTGTGTGGCGCAATTGAACTGTAAGGAATGAGCCAGCACATGAGAATCCAGGGATGGGACAGAGAGGAAAAAGAGAGAAACGTTTAAAAACTGACTAACACTTTGTACACAAAAAAGTTTGAAAATATTCAAGAAATATTAAAAACGATGGAAAGAATTAGAAGAAGTATTTACGGAGTCAAAAAAAGAAACAAGAGAAGTGATGGTGGGACACTCTTTAAGACATGCAGGGCTGGTTAAAAACATATCAGAAGCAGAAATAGGAATAATAAAAAAGGGAAAAACTAGACCAGGCTAAGCATGTGTACATGTAAAAGTCTAATTTTGGGAAATACGAACTGACTTTGGATAAAAAAAAATTGTAGTAGAAGAAGTAGAACTGTAGAAGAGAGGCGATCAACTAGAAACTTTGGGAAACGTAAATACTGTTACTGGATACGACGAAATTGAGGTCTAAAGGTCCTAAACGCTGTAGAATTTAAAAACTTGTTTTTGATAATGGCTAATGGGATGTTTACCCTCATACGTATCACTGTACAGGTGGTCGTGGTAGATGGGTTGAGTACAAGAAGATTAGCTCTTGAGGTGTGTCTAAAGGTCATCAGACTGATAAACTTACGATAACGTTGGTAGATGGGGTGTTAACCATCATATCTATACAGTTCGTGCATGTGATGATAATCGTAGATGGGGTGTTCAAATTGGACAGTGTGGTCGAGGAAAATTAGTCTTGTAGGGAGGTTCTTATGTTAAGACTATTCCATAGTGATTTTGGTGGTTGTGGAGCATTGTTTAAATTTATCTAGTTGCCTTTAAATATCAATCAATAGGTAACAGATATATTTTTCTACATAAATATGTTCGTATCACATTATGTTATGTACTGAAATATGCAGGCCTGTATTTTCAGCATAATTTTTTAGAGGGTTAAAAGTTTGATGTCGCGACTTGTAAAAGGCTCACTGTTGACGCTAGAGCTTGGGCTGGCTGGTAGGGTCCGACGGCTGTTCCCGTTCGAGAAGCTCATCAATCATAGTTATCGGTAGAAGTCAAAAAGCGTGTCATTACTTCTGCGTTAGGGTAATAAATGGCAACATTTCTGTTGTTGTTTATCTGATGCCAGAGAGCGAGTAAAACGGCTGTTCGGTTGGCAGGGTGCACGAGAAGAAAAAAGCGGCTTATAATCTATGAAAAACAAACACAAAAAGGGAATCATCTCCCGAAAGAAGCCGCATGAGGGCTCTGATTTATTGTCTGAGTTGCTGGACGGACGTAGTTCTTGCTATTACTATCGTAAGTCAATCAGATAATCAACAAAAACAAAAAAATGTAAGGAACTAAACAAATATTAAGTACGAGTACATTGTTATTTATTGAGAAGGAAAATGAAATAATGTTTACATATTTTTATGTAATCATTAAGTATTAGAATGTAGAAAAATCAATCTATTTGTCGAATAAATAAATAGACCGCAGTGTGCGGTAGTACATGGTGCGCGTTTGAATAATTCCAAAGGGACAGGGATGGGAAACAAGATAATCTGATTGCTCAGTTCACGGGTTCGATTATAAATCTATTTAACTCGTCGGTCTCTGCGGACAAGATGTACAGTGTGAATAAATCTAAATTTCATACATAACACCGAACGAACGTACCCTATCCTATCCTGGTAGAATGTACACATATACCCATGGGTTTTAATTAATGTTTCGACATACTGAATTTACTGTAGTAAGGCCTTTAATGTGTATTATTAGAAGAGTAGGTAGGTAATACGACTGCGATGAAACTTTAAGTAATGACACCTATCGGCTACGGAGTATCATAACCTATATCGATATCCATGTATTTCAATGAAATAAACTAATTATCCACGAAGTGACGCTAATTTGCCTTATAAATCACGTATAATGATTTTCGGAATAAATTTATTAGTTGAATCAGTTCGTAGCCACCAGAAATAAAATAATATCTCACAAGAGTAATTGCTAGAAACACTTTCCAAAATTAAAAGTCTTACAAAATTTATAATATTAATAAAAGTGAAGAAATTAAAAGCAACATTTTAGCAATACGCTATACTGGTCTATCAAGTTCATTCATTGTGAAGAATACAATCATTCAACGTAACAGAAGCTATTTATCCTAAACACTAATAAAGCTAGTTATGACAAGCTAAATTTTTGTACGATAAATTGGGCGGTCATTCTGAAAGGTAATTAATGAACTTTAAAAAAGTTATGTATTTCTGAACATTTATAAAGCTAGTTATTGATAGTTAAATATTTAACTGTTTTAATGTGGAACTTGTGAAAAGTCTGCGTATTGGAGTAATTAATTGTTCATTCTGAGAAGTAATAATTGAAGTTATGAGAAACTCCCTACACCAAAACACTAATAAAACTAGTTATCAATAACTGAGTATTTTATCTGTTTGAATGTAGAACTTATGAAAAGTCTTCGTATTGGAGAAATTAGTTGCTGATATTCTGAGAGGTAATCATTGAACCTATGAGAAGCTCCCTATCCCAAAACACTAAGAAAACTAGTTATGGATAAATCAATTTTAACTACTTAAGTGAGGAGTTTAGGTTAAGTGTATATTGAGTGAATTGGTTGCTTGTTCTGAGAAATAATTGACGAACTTCCCAGGAGTTACATTTCCCAAAACACTTATAAAACTAGTTATTAACAGCTGAATGGTTTACCTGATTAAATTTAGAAATTATGAAAAGTCTGCGTATTAAAGAAATGAGCTGCTCATTCTGAGAAGTATTCATTGAACTTATGAGAAACTTCCTATTGCAAATCATTAATCAAAATGGTTATGGACAGATAAATTTTAGCTACTTAAGTGAGAAGACTGTGTAAGTGTAAATGTAATAAATTGGCCGCTTATCCTGAGAAATAATTAGGAGCTTCATAGCAGCTATTTATTCCATAACACTAATAAAACTAGCTATTAGTAGCTCAATATTTTACCTATTTAAATGAGGAACTTGTGAAAAGTCTACGTATAGGAGAAATTGGTTGCTCATCCTGAACTTATGAGAAACTATTTATCTCCGAACACTAAAAAAACTAGTTATGGATAGCCAAAGTTTACCTCCTTAAATGATATTAAGAAAGTTGTATATTATAGCATTTATTGACTGTCCATTCTTGTAAAACTTGTTTAGTCAATCGGACAACTGCGGCATATAGATACCTATATTATTGGGTTTGAAAGTAATTCAATTAAGATTCGAAAAGTTATTTGTGATCTATTTCGTTTTTATGTCATTGTCTTTTTCGGTTTGGAAAGTAAGATTAAGGACTGATTGCTTCCGAGGAAATTTATAGACGCGAATAATAAACTAAGCTCAAAAATAAACGATGCAATTAATAATAATTAAAGAAACATGATATTGTAACAATTTATCATGCTTCAGAAACGGATAGAAATATTATGAGACGTCTTAAAGGAGCGCGGGCGGTGGGAATAATCATTCCTACCTACCCCACAATCTTTGCAAGTGTGTCTATCCTAACAAACCGTGCTTTGGAGTTAAGAGAACCAACCCTCTTTGCGAAGGATCAGGCCTGTTGGCTTATCATTAACTTTCAGGCGCTTTCACTTCTAGAACGCAGATAATGAACGTCTTTCGTTTCTAATGAGGTCATTTTCGAAATCGTTCTTCTTTAATCCGTCCCGTTTTTATTTGACTTAACTGAGAGTGTGTACGTAAGTTCGTTAAGAAGAGTTCTTCGGTCAACTGCCCGATGCCTGTTTTCCTGCCTGTTTACCGTTTTCGTTCGTTAATCAAATCAATACTTTCCTCCCTCCCATTCGGGAAACGAAATCGAAAAAGTTTTCTTCATTTGCCGTAGCACTTTCGCCGCGAGAAAAACTAACTAACTGTTATTTATCGTCCGGAAATGTTCTAGGTATCGTCCTCTCACTTAATACAAATGATTACTTTCAGGCACCTTGAAAAAAGTTCCTCCTTGTTATGTCATTAGTCAGGCAAGTTTGAAAATAAAGGGACAAATTTGTTTAAAAAACAAAGTTGTTTGGTTGTAATCTAGATGTTCCTGCAAGAAAATTCTGAAGGTAACTCATCAGCGAGTCTACAGGGAATACAATTGTAAAATCCCTGGAAAAATGTACAATTGTAAGATATAAAATCCAAAATTTGGAAATTTTTAGACGTGAATACCATCTCTAACTCTTCATTCAACATTCAAACAATTCTAAGGATTTTAAATATTGCAGTTCCAATGGAGCTTTTTAAGTATGGATCATCATCAATAGTCTTCTGACCTTTGTTAATTCCAGGAACCTGCAGTTCTGGAATTAGAAATAATGGAGAAGTCTTAGGTGTTAATTAAATATCGTACTAGAAACGATTTCTTTTCAACCCCTAATGAATACATTAAACAATCCTAAAGATTTAGAAAGTTGCTGCTTTAATGGAGCTTCCAAACTGTAGTTCATCATCAGTATTTTTGTGGTTCTTCTTAGATCTTGAACCCTGCGGTTCTAGCAATGAAAATGATGGTGGACAAATTTCATTTTCCCTCCTCGCATGGGTGCGTTTTCAGGATATTTTCTGACTTTTTAGAGGAGCAACCGTAAGGAGCTGTAGGGGGTTTCTACCCAGCATTTTTTCTCAATATTAGCAATAGAATAAAGTGTGAGCTTTATTCTGATATCTCCTGGATGCATATTCATGATAATCCGGTCCTGAATTATGTGTTCGTTACTGACGAAGGAACCATGAGTATTGGAAAATCATTTCAATTGGGACGATCCCTTTTTGATGAAGAGGAATTCTTGGAAGAGTTCGAAGCGGTTATCGAAGTGGTCTTGTCAATTAGTACTCATGCACCGCAGTTCCAGCATCAATAGCTAGACTATATACGGCCACATAACAGCCAAAGCGACTGCGACTGCTACATCGAAAGCTGCTGATGGCATCGTCAACAGACGATGCAATTACGACGCTGATATTAATCTGACGTAATGGCATGCAGTAATCGCGGCAGAAACTACTTGATAACGCCCCTAGACCATCCAATTTGGTCCGGTTAACGGCCACGAGAACGGACTCGATCAAACCCCGTTAGTTACCGTCGCACTATTAATTACCGAACCCTCGCCACTTTGTCCTACTCTCTCTTTGTGTTCACTACGAGGTGACCCAGGATATGATGATTATGATACTCTGATCGAACCCTTTCATAATCATACAACTACTGGAGAAACTCCAGATGGATTATTATTTGGAATTCTTCCATTATACAATTATGTACAAACATTAGTAAAACATTTCTTCACTGCTGACCGATGCAACTTATTTTTTGTCGTCATGGATCATGGAACAGTTTCGGTTTAAAGATGAGAGTATCCTGACACTTAAGTTTTCATTTTATGTGATTGTCCTATAAAGTTTTCCAGCCCCAAAAAAGAAATCAAAAGAGCACCATCCAATGTTGCTCAGATCGCCCTTTGAAAATGATTGAATGGGGGATTCTTTTCTTTGTGTCTTTTTTGACATATTTAAAATTCCACCCATCATGGACGAAAAAAGGAGATTCCTTTAACCATTTCCGAAGACGATAAGTTCCTCGTGTAATAAGCTTCCACGTCTTCTTGTTCCTTCTTCTCAAACATAATGAAATGCTGCAGTTATCAGTAAATAATCTGTCTCCGTTTATTGGGCATTTATTCTTCTTTTACAACAAAACTGATTAATAAACGATATAATGAAATTAAGCAAACAGTAATTAAATAACCCGTACTAAAATTAAACGAGTGAGTCAACTCCTTCTTCGTGTAATTTGAATTTTGTTGACCAGATGGAGTCATTAGTTGATGAGGACAAGATTAATTTAATTTGGAGGCTGCATGTTTCTGTTCCAAGCAAATAGTTTCGTTTAAATCGAATTAAGCGAGCGTTTTTGGATGAACAATTTAAACGGCGGAAACTTGTAAGCTCGAGAGCGCGTTTTCGTGAAAATGAATCGTACCTAATAACTATCAATTACTCTTTTTACTTGCAGACTCGTTCAAATTTATCTTTTGATGCTAAAGGTAGAAGAAAGAAGTGTGATACTGGGTAGTATATACAATGGTAGCATCGACAGATATTACATATTATATGATAATTATTTTATTGTACCCATTAGATAAAATAATAAATTTAATTTTATATGTAGGTACTTGTGATGTCAAGTAGGTTTTGGTTAGGTACTTAGTAGATAGGTGTTTTGTGGTGTTAATGAAGACAGAAAGGAGCTGTACAAGAAACGGTTTCGCAATTAGTAGTGGAGTCCATTGTTGGCCGTCGTCGTCGACCTGCACCCGTGACCTGAGTGAAGATTAGCGTCCTATGGTGGCACGTTTCCAGGAAACGGCGACGTAACAACTTGGAAGGCCACTTTGAAGCCGCTTGCTCTGCTTAGTTTAACGGTTACAAACTTTGACAAGTTGCTCGCATATTCCTTTGGAACTTTGTTAAGAAATTGCCTTGAAGTTCAGCTGCTATGGCGGCTCCCTTCGTCTGTCACTAATTGTCGCATGAAAGTGCAGCCAGGCCGCACACGATGTTATCCGCGACAGAACAATTAAAACCGTAAAGAAAATTCGAATTTCTCAGCGAAATCACCCAGCGGAACGGACTCAAACTCTTAATTGGCTTACTACGTTGTTCGATCAACTACATATTCCACGGAAATGAAAGAAAAGGATTCACAATATTTAATAAATGCCAATTAGGTCCGGCATAATGAGGCTCAGTATTCTGGCGTAACTTTAGTCACAAATAGTTGAACAAGGGGGAAAATATAAACTTTTGAAAATTTAAAAATATCTACCAATACAAACCAAAAAAATACCCACCCCTCCAATGAGTATAATATACTTTCTTTAGTTTACAAAAATTTAGCCTGATTGACTCATCCTGTATAAAGTCAGAATGTTACATCTTATCAGTTATCATACACCCTGGCTCTTCCTAAGGTTTATACCGACTGGAATTTGCCTGACACTTTCTGGAATTAGCAAATGCAGGTTGATGAGCAATTTAATAACAATTCAATATTTAATTCGTTGACAATTAACCATTATTACAAAATCTCTAAGGAAATTTAATTTAGGTCGCATTACCTGGAACTACGACGAAGGAATGCAAGTTTTCATTAAAGATTATTGAAATTTTATTAGGTCTACCTAATAAAAATTTTTCTCGGCGAAAGATGCACACATAAACTAGAAAATCAATTTCGGATGCATTCATTAAACTACTAGACTGGAAGCTATCTGTATTCATTTCGAGAATCATTGCAGCATAAACACTTGCGGGCACGTTCAATACCATAATGAAGCTCGTCTCTTTTACAGGAATGCCGATCCCATTCGTTCGTAACAAATTCTACATAATGACCGGCGCTACAGTGACGTATCAAGATAAATTTTAACACTAGAGGTCAGTTGACAAGACAACTTAGTTGGGGGTGAAAATATTTTACTTTTAAAATTTTAAAAGAAAACATTTCATAAATTAATAATAACCAGTTGTTAATCACACGAGTCTAGTGGTAAATTTGTTGGTTGTAAATGACGATAAAAAAACTTCATAAGAACGAGGCAAAGTCACGTCTTTGATTGAAAACGGAAGTGTAATTAGTAACGCCACCGAGAGCTTCAATAAAACCCTGACAAGCGGCGAATAAATTATTTACTTCCCCCTCGGTCTAAACGCTTTTACGGTCCAGACAAAGCGATGATAGTGACTGGAACGGGGATCGCTTATTGAAGGGAAACAAGGGAAGATGTAAAATATTACCTTAATTAGCGGTTTAACGATGTGAAATGTAAGCAATAAGGGCTTCTTTTCATTTTTATGTGTCATTAAAAAGCCAATGATTAATAGAAAATTGTTCAGGTTCATTTACTTGAAATTAAGTTGAATAATGGAATCAGAAGGTCGTCACGTCAGACTTGATGGGCACGTACCTTCACATTCCTTTATTCTTGAGCAAATCTATTCATTTGATAAAAATTAGAGGAACCGACATTTATAATTATATATTTCCAAGGTCCTCCATTCCCCTCCTTTTGCTTTTGTTCCTGTTCCTGCTTATAATGTGCTTTAACTAGCCCTTCACATCTTTGAAATACTCTACCACCCTGTTTCGCCTTAGTGACTCCTTCTGCTCTATTTGTTTAAATTCTTCCTCATATCCAACGTTTCTTATTGACAGTATTTTTCATTTGGCACTTTGTCAGATTTTATTTTATCCTCATTTGACGAATTTTTCAAGTAATGCCCGCTCACATTTCTGTTCCTAATGAAATCAAAAAAATACATTCATATTTTATCTGTCATTCAAGATATAAACACTTCCGAAATGTTTATGAATGAAATGCGTCACCAAAATCCCTTCTCGCTCATCTCCCTTCCTTCTTTAAACTTATTAAAGTAGCCAGGAATACCCGAGGTTGACAATATCCTAATTATGACACGTTTTAAGCCACGTTCGTTAACCCCACGCGATGATGCTCTCTTGTTTCGTCATTGTCCCCCATCATGCCGCAATTGCCCCCGCGTTCCCCTACAGGCCCACCATGTGGTGGCAAAGCTTTTATGAGGCAACGGTGCGTTAATTTTTAATTATAAAAAGCGTGCGAGTTTGCTTGGTCATTTTCCTTTGTGGCACCCTTTGTAGTCTTGGCAGCCCTTAACACTCAATAAAGCGGAATATGATTTTTCCAACATTCAAAGGAAAACGAACACAGTTGGCGGAGTTAAATTAAGCGAAGAAACGGCTTCAAAACCATAACAGGTTGTGATAAAAACTCCTTCCGTCTCTCTCTGACTTTTTTCTCATCATATTTTGAGCCAGAAAGTATCACTTACATTTTGAAGTTGAGTTCAGTTATTGTGTTGGACGTGAAATTATTTTCAAAATAACAATTATAATTTATTTAGAGTTAGTAAGGATTATTATTAGATATAATTGAAAAACTTTTCATCATCTTCTCAAATCTTTTGTTCCCATTTAGTTGAATTCAAAATGAGGATCATATTCAATTGTAAACGTCGTACTTTACAGGAACTCTAGGAGAACGTTTATTATTTTTAACGAAATATTTCATTGACATTCATTGCTGTGCAGTGATGGGAGTAAAATCAAGCAAGGTCTTCATCCTGAAACGATCGTCCTGTAGGTATTTTCTGTTTCTTTCAACTAGCAGACCGTGCAATCATAAGCTGTGTGGTGGAGAATAATCTTAATTTTGCGTTTGGAAAATCCCGGCTTCGAACATTTCTGATAATTGCGTGTCGACGCTCCCTCCTCGACTTCATAAATTGCTGGGCTCGCCGCAAAAACTCTTGTTTTTCTCCAAATGACAAATTCCTTATGTCCAAAGGTCGTATATCATCAGCTAAGGACATTTCCGTCCCCGGCTGTTCCAACTTCGGCTACTTCTTACACGAAACATTAAAATATGTTCCACGGTCGATTAATAACGTCGGCAATAACGCCGCGAGCGCTTTCGCCGTGTATTCCCTTTTCTGGATGGCCACCCCCTCCGTTCTCAGGGACTCCAGGAACACGACGAATTCGTACAGAAATCGAAGGACCACTTCCGAAGCACGCGTGCTGGCTGTTTCCTACACGTTTTTTCGGTTAGGGGGCGTCATAAAGTTCCCGCTACAATGCTCGTATCAACTTTTATGTTACATTCAAGTGGTAATGCACCAAATTCCACGCTCAAGACGTGGGGTGGACCTCAATTAAAAATAAGGTGGCTGGAAAACGTAATGGAACTTAATGGAAAGGAGCTAATGCATTGAGAATTGACGATTACATGTTACCGATTGCTTTCATTGTCACAATGTACCTACTGAAACCATTATTCGTATTTTCCTTTTCTTTGTCGACAAATGCCCCAGTAAAAAAAACAGGGTGATAAGGCGATTTTTACACCCTTACACCAATGTTCAATTTTAATCGATGTAGATACATTTTTAATAATGAATCTGATTGATGATTACTTAAAAGAAGGATTCCATCATAGGAGTTGGTATATTTGTACATATCTAGGCAAATTTTGGGGTGGTCATCGCCATCTAACCATTCCCACCATTCTTACAAGAGACAAGTACAGGTGACCTTCCATCCTATGCAGTGCCTGATACAAGTGGAACTCGATGAGAAAACAGGTCAACAAGGCATTAAATGGTGAGAATGGAACTCAATAAAATTGTTTTTCCCCAAGACTTTAGGAAAAATGGAAATCTTTTGAAAACAAACCATACATCACATGTGAAGAGTAAACTGATTCTCAAAAAAATAACTTTGGGGGAGTGGATGAAGAATTTGGTGTAATATAAAAGGCAGAGAGAGAAATAGAGACGCTAAGAACTAAATTCATTATGTGTCAAGAAAGAAGAGTATTGATTTCCTAAGTTTCTCCTAGTCTGTATTGGATTTTGATTTGATGTGCCCTAAGTATTTTTAAATTGGGCTAAAGTTTTCATTTCTTCATGGAAATGTATCCATGTGTTATGGTGATAGTTTTAATCATTTCTCAAATTCTTTCATTACCATGAAGAGATGGCCAGTCCGGATATTTTCAGACATGCATTTTCACCCCTCAACATTAACCGAAAACTCGAACATTCTTTACAGACTTTAATCTAATTTAGATTTTTCTCAGCTTTTCCAGCCGGTACTTCATCTAGGAAAGTCTCCTTTGGCTTTCCTAATTTGGTTTTAATAATAATTGCAATCCTTTAGAGGACATTGCTTTCATTCCCTTTTTAAAACGACATTCTATTCAAAATATGTCCACATCAATACTCTTCCAATAAATTCATGCAGAGATGCAGCATTCAAAAATTTAGAGTGGTTTTGTGAAGTGTTCTTGGGCGGGAACTTAAAAAATTTAGTTACGTCCACACGTAGATTGTAGATCTGGAGATTTGGAACATTAAAGCCAGTATTTATTGCTAGTGATGAGCTGACATCGTTTCCGTTTGTCCAAAAGCCATTAGCAAGTTTACATTCATTTTCGCGAACTGAAAGCGGTTACGATACGCTCTCCACCGTTACCGTTGCCATTGCTGTTGGCGCAAATCCGCGATATAAATTCAAATTAAGACGAGTATATTTTGCAGGCATAAATTTCGGAGGGCGCGGTGGCGGCATCGAAAACATTCGTTATTTAATTTCGAGTATTTAGCTGAGTGCACGGATGGTTTTGTCGGTAGTCGCGTGTAATCTCGCCAATTCACGACCTGCTGTATTGGAACTCCAGCTAGCTGAATACTAGACGAGAGCATCCCCTAAACACACACAAATACATACATAGAAGTGTGTTGTTGGCAGCACTCGCTGCATCCCACCATCGCACCCCCGTCATGACCCAGCTTTGTAATTTATTAATCCTTCTATGCGCTTTGTGTTACCATTTTAAATTTATTATAGTCGTTTATAGAAGTTTAAGCGAATTATACAAAGTTTGATACCGACTGTAACAGTTGTTTTTCTGTTTTGCATTCTAAAATCATGTTTATGTGTACAGGGGGTGATTTGTTGTATTTTGGGAGCGTAATCGTGATGGACAAAAATTGGATTTAGTATATATTCTGGACTTAGGCCAAATGCTTGCTAATAGAGACATCTCAAACGAAACTATCCTTAAATGTTACCCTCACAATTAGTTCTAGAGAAGACGATCTTCATGCGTGCTGATGAGATTCAATCTAATGGCCAAAACTGACCGACCCAGGAATACGTTGAGATAGGGAAGGCTAATATATATGACCCTGATAATTAGATTGGTCTTATAATCCTAACTTTTTATCCCTGAAAATTAGCATGAGAATGTCTTCCATCTCTATTATTTTCTGTTTGCCATCAAGGTAGATATACGTACATAAGTAGCGCGATCCAATTTGAAACTTTTATTTGTTTCGTGATATTCGAAGCATATAATTCGGATTTATAGCGACGTGAACCTGGTGTGGAATTCACACGGGTTTTCCTGTCTGTTTATATATTTAATAAAATTTAAAGGGACCAAACCTATGTATTTTACTTTGAGAGCTCTTCGAGAATTTAATGGAGAAAGTTGGCAGGATATTTTTTGCATGTACACGTATGAATTTGTGTGTGTGTGTGTGTAAAGTCTAAGAAATGCGAGGCTGCGATAAAGCTATCTTTGCAGCTGGATTTGAAACGAAAGGAAAAACTTAAAGAATTGCTTTGTCGCCCTCGTGGCGGGGATCATGGTGTGCTGAACTTGCGACATATTTGTGGAAAGTTGTAAAAAAGAAATTCCATTTAGTCTTAAAGGAGGCAGTATATTTCCAGAAAGCTTCACAACGTTTTTTATAAGCACACATATATATGCAGTAAATACAGCGGAGTTAGTGAGAAGTTAGTTTATTATTAAGAGTACAACTATGCTGATCAGGCTGAACGGTTCTATCAGCTAGGTGTGTGGAGAAAGAATTTCTTAAGTCCCCTCAGTTACGGTAATTACTGGGGAGAATATAATGAGATGGGCGAAATGAAGACTAAAAAGAAGGAAACTGTACCTATGTATGTGTAGAACACAATTACTCCAGCATTTGCCTAAACAATTCAAGACAACAACATTGGAATTTGGAACAAAATAAGCTGCATACAGGGGGAAGGGGGTAATTATTATTTAATTAAATAATAATCTTTTAAAAGGTGAAAACGATACCCGTCATTTTGTTTAAGTTTTATAGCTTAATAAAATGTAATTATCCAGAATAATAATGAAATAATTTACGTTTAAATATTTTTCAACTGACTCAATGGTTTATCAAGTATTTAATAAGCTTATGAAGACACAACAATGCGACGATTACATTTTGTTTCGTAAAATTTGAATTCTTAAAACATCTCATTTGCATTTGTGGCAAAGCAATATTTTTAATTTTTTGTAAATAGTTTGTACATTTTATTTCAAATTCATATTTCTTACTTTTGCAAATATCACTTCAATAAACTTCTTATCTTGTGCATGCCTTTGTTTCCTTTCTATTGTTCCACTATCGCTATTAGTACTTTTACCTATAATTTCACACTCACCTGTACCCGCATGCACCCCTTATTAATAGCTGGTTTTACACTTAATTGCTTTCTTTTGAATTCTGTACTTTCCTATCTATTCAATTCTACGGATTTATACAACCAGTGTCATCATCCTTACTCTCAGTACTTTTCTTTCTATCACATCTATTTTACCAACAACCTTTTTGTATAAATACCCTCTAAATTTTCTTTCTCAATACATTCTACGCTTCGCTTCTGAATAAGTAAGTTGCCTACATCGTTTATGTTTATTTTGTTGTCTTTGTTGTTTTATTTCCACTATTCTTGTGTTTGAAATTTTGTTACTTGTTTGTCTATCTGTTTGCATCTAGCATCTTTTCATTTGTATATATACATCTTCATTTATTCGTTATTCATCTCTGTACATAAATTGTTATTTTTATTGTTAGTGTTTTTTTTATTAGTTAATATTTTTATTAATATTAACTTTAAAGACGCTAAACATTTTTAGACTTAGTTTGAAAATCAAAATACACGAGATGATTTTATTACATTGACATTGTTTATATAATACTCTTATCTTCTTCTCGTCTCGAATCACGATAAAATTGAGACAATAATCTTTAAAAGCCAAAGTAGTTTCAAGAAACTCTAATCCAATTGCTATGTTATGGTTTAATACAAGTGGACCACGCCGCTCGCAGCGCCCACGTCCCACGTACTTCAAAGGTGACGCCACAAACAAATAAGGAAGGTTTTGTACCCCAACATATAGTTCCAAAATTTTATGCCTTTGTTAGCCAAGATGGAATGATGCGAATTAGTTCTCTAATTATTGAGGTTACCCTCGACTTTCCCTAATATATTTTTTCCATAAACCACGTACTAATCAGTAATTGGTCACAGATTAATTAAACAGATAACCTACTTTTTATGGTGGTAATTTTAATTACTTTGTACCCAGGTATTACACAAAACAAACACCCGTTTGCGCTTAATTTCATTTTGAGAGAGCAAGGTGACCATCCGGCCACGTTTATTTGCGAAGTGCATTTTTAACAAACAGTAGGAAACTCATTACACATATAAGTAGGTACAGTGGATTTTATTTATAACGACTTCGGTTGTAACGATCCTTTGGTTATAACGACGTAACACATAAGTCCCTTGAATTTAAGGAGTAATTTAAGAATAAAATTTGCCTGTAACGACTTCGGATGTAACGTCGTTTTAGCGACTAATTTTAATGAACTCCTAGCAGCAATACCTGGCGTTGTCCGGGTAAGAATATATTACACGTTTGATGGAACATTCTAGAATATTCGCGAATTTAAAACTATCCAGAACATCCCATAATGATTCAAAACATTTTCTAACTTTTTTAAACACTCTGAAACATCCTTGAATGATCTTCAAGATTCTGGAACATTCTTGAACATTGCCAATCATTAAATTAATCTCTTGATTGTTACGTTGATAACACTGACGAAAAGTCACTGAATTTCGGTTTATATACCATCAGACATCGAAATTTCTTGTATTAGAACAATCTAGAACATTCAAATAGTCTATTCTTCTACATTTGCCGAAATCACTTCAATTTTTTTGGTCAATGTTCGCTCTTGTTTCCAATTGATCTTCACTCGACTGCAAACACAATTTAACTGACAAAAAGTCACTGAATATTGATTTATATATCATCGAACATCGAAATTCCTAGTAGGTACCAGAACACTCTAGAATATTTAGATGTACATCACTTTGAAACGTAGATGTACACTTTTTGAAACTTTCTAGATCATTCAAGAAATTTTTAGAACTTTCTCGAACATTCTAGGTCGATAATAACAGTTTGCGCTCATTTTAGAATTTTTTAGATCATTCCAGAAATTTTGAGATCTTTCCGGAAGTCCTTATATTATGACTTAAAAAAGGACAGAAATATTTCTTTTCACCGTTCTGCCACCTACAACCACCCACTTCCACCCACCGCGACCAAACTACCTTACTCCCACCTGGAGACTAAGGGGTATTTACTACCCCAACAGGAAGTTGATTGGAGTAGGTAGAGATAGAGAAAACCCTGTCTTTACGTACTAACATTAGCATTTTACATATATATTATAGATTTAGATTTAGATTTATTACAAGATGCTAGAAATCTCATACTGATTGATATTGCAACCGAGTCTAAACACAAAACTTTTTCATTTTTTGTTTACATTCACAGATAGTCAGCAAGCAGTTGTAGTAATTGTTTATAAATGTTAAGGATGATATAAATCTAAAAATCAGTTACTGGCTACTTTTCTTGCTGCCTAATTTCCTTCTTTCATTCTTTCTCTCTTTCTTGTTATATAGCGACTTCCGGATAAAGCAACGGAATTTAATGATCCTTTCATCGTTGTTATAAACGAAATATACTGTACATACAATATACATTCACATCCCCACGTCCTGTCTGTCTGTCTGGTCGCTTAGAAACAATAATAATAATAATGATAATAATAATAAAAAGGTCCGGCAGTCTCGCCTAATTTCGCTTACAAACGCACCCGTATATGCACGGGGGTGGCCGTTCCGCCACGCTGCTGTGATTACAATGATATGCCGTCGCAGGACAATGGACGACGTTAATGTTGCCGACGGGTATGTACAATAATGGGCCTCGTTTTATGCACTGACATCGATAATTTTCGCGTGTGGTCACAGGAAACGAGCCGTGTCAAATTATAATTTCAGGCTTCGGACGGTTATTTTTTAATTATCTTTAAAATTACTGAAAGGATCTTGTTGGGAACAAAGGGTTCGCTCTCAAAATATAGGTCATGTTTTAATATGACGATACAGCTCATAAGTAACCATTGCCATTGGTAATAATTAGTAGTTTCTTATCCTTTAATATATTTGTTGAAATATTCTGCTTGAGTAAATTCTAGATCTTTAAACGCTGGGTTATTTTTTTTCCCGCCTGCTTCATCAGCATCACGTTCTCGCAGGGGAAAATGGCACAGGTTGCGAAACCTAATTTGGTTCACCCTTGTAATGAAATAAAATTATCCCTTCTAATCAGGACGAGTTCATCAAGACATGAGAAGATGTGCAGCAACGTTGACGGCATTCTAAACCGGAAATTCACCCTATAGTCACACTATACATGTTAGAACCTCTGTTCTATTATGTATTGTTTGCTGAAATGGATATCAACCCCCACAGTGATTTACGGCAAAAGCGATAACAATGTTAATTGATATTTCACATCAAAACCTACTGATAACATAATTTTTTCTTAATTAATTCTTTATCATACGTATATGCCGTTGCCTTTTGTGTGGTTTTCTCCGGACGATTGTAAATGATCCTGCTAATAGGTTAAAACCCTGATTCCTCCCTAAACGGGAATGTACATATACTCTTCCTTTACCATCCACTACGATAAATAATGTTCGACCATCTGAGTCAGGACATATTATTATCCTTAAGCGACTAACACGGAACTTGTTCGAGATAAGGGCGCGTGCTGACCCATCAGGGGGTCATGTTTCGGGAACGACTTGCAAAAAAAAGCGCAATCGTCACGAGTCCCTTTTTCGGCCCGTGTCCGAACCCGAGAGCCATTTTATTGCCTCGTAAAATTTTATTTACAGCTATTATTAGCCATCGATTTCGGGCATTTTTTCCTTTTTGTATTCGCAACGTCCACTCACGCACACACAATTGCATTGTTGTAATAAATAAAGGCTATCGTTACACCTACAAGCCGAACACGACTGTAATAGGCAGTAAATTGATCGCATTTAGGAATTGGCTCGTTATGAGAAATTTCACACGTTTCTGGAGAAGCAAATAGAGCAACTACAAAGGTATCTAACACTACCACTGCCCATTACATTAAGTAAAGTACACAAGCACTATTTATACTGGAATGTGGCGGAAAAGGTATCTATATCTACTACGTAATAATGTAGTAAGCGCGCATGGCTCAGCTCGCTGTGTAAGCACCGCGGGCTACAGTCAGTAGCGGCGCGTTCGTACTTCTATACGCATATACTTTTTACTAACGCTATTTGTGGTTATGCACGCAAAAGTGACAAACCGTCGTAAAATATTACGAAATACTGATTTAAGACGTCGACTGACGTTAATAGTTTTAAGAAAGAATTATTGTGTAATTAGAAACATCCATTTTAAGTAGAACGTAATTAATTATGGAGGAGGAGGAGGAGGGGTAGTAGGTCGCGTGGCTAGGAGATTCAGATGCGTGCAGTCTGTTTGCACCATTAAAAAGCTTTTGGCCGAATTGTGGTTGTCGTTTGGTGTAAACAATGGATGTTAATATTCTTTACGACGCACCAGAGACGACAGTCGCCCAGCCTGTTATTTTTATCTAATATTTAATTAGCACGAACAGCGTGTTTTGAATACCTCAGCGGTGTACTCATGTTCTGATATAAATTACTAATCAACGTAAAAAAATAACATTTTATGCAATTTTGTCTTGTCTTGTCATCAAATCAAAAAACAAGAAGTTTATATAATGAGACACTATAGGTACGTACTATAGTACGATAAACAATGTTACTTTAAAAATTACCTCCGGTTTGCTAAGAGGATTTTTATTTTTTTCAGCGAATAAATTTTTATTTTTGACGATTGAAGTTAAATAAATGATTAAAAGCAAATTGATGATTCTTTAACGTCTTTTAACTTTATATATTAATTAAATTATTGAACACAACATGAAACAGAATTTTAAGTTATAAAATTTTAACGAAATTGACTTGTGGCTTGGCTCTTGTTGGAACATATTTAACATTAAGAAAAGCAAAATACTTGGTATTTTGTTCCATAATTTTTTCTCACTTTGAGAATGGCATAACTGCCAAAACAATATTGTCAGTGTTTAATAAAAAATTGTGGAACGAAAATACCAAATGTTTTGCTTTTCTTAATATAAAATTTTGTTATAAAATCCAAAATAATTATTTCATCATCAGACAGTGGCTTCTTCAGGTAGATTAATTAGTCTTATGAGAAAGATTTTAAATATTTTAATATCTTCTGCTTTTAAATATTGTTATTTTAGACCCTTGAGACTTTCAAAGA
This sequence comes from Agrilus mali, assembly GCA_029378335.1. Classification (NCBI taxonomy): domain Eukaryota; kingdom Metazoa; phylum Arthropoda; class Insecta; order Coleoptera; family Buprestidae; genus Agrilus; species Agrilus mali. The sequence goes on along the minus strand of CM055663.1, from coordinate 5,747,502 downwards.
TTTCTCAAGGCAAATTTGGAACAATTCAATACAATATCAAGTTCACGTCTAGAAGAATAATACGAGTACAAGACAATACTTATAACTATCGTTCTCAAAAAGTTGTAATTTACTTTATAAAATATTTAAACAAAACCTGTAGGCTATAGAAATTATTTTTCATTAATTAATAGACATTATTTGTTTAATATGGCTCTTAAAATTTGACCCTATAAAGACTTATTGTACGCAGGGTTACATTACATTACCTGAAGAAGCTACTATGATAGCGAAACAATAATCGTGCATTAAATGATTTAATTAATTTCTACTATGATTAATTTTCATAAAGTAAGTAAAGGCCGATTCCATTACATCAACAGGGTTGTTTAAAAGTAACGCATAAAATTCATATCTTGTGTACGGGTAATTTTCTTAAAAAGACTCTACAACACGCTAACTGCTTTAAAAAGAAACATTCGCCTTTTATAAAAAAAAGTTCTCAAAATACTCCAGGAAATATTGATAGCCAATATTTGTCGAATGTACAAATTGTTGAACTACAATGTATTTAATAATATATAAATCTTAACTTACCTACATATTAAAAGTTAATGTAAACAGATTCATTGCATTTATTTATAGCAAAAAGTTGAAGCTGCACTCAAAGTAAAATATGAGCAAAAAGAGGGCCCATACGGTGGAACTAACATTACCCAATAGCCCTCCTATCAAGGCGATTTCACCCTAATGACCTTAAATTTTGATTTGTTGAGGTTATGGTGAGTGACCTTTGATATAAATTTAAAATTTCGAAACAAAACAGTTGCCTTTTATAAAAAAAGTTCCTATTTAAAAATGCCCCAGGAAAAATTGTCAGCCAATAGACTCTAATTAATTGTGGAATTGATTTTGACCTATACAAATAGCTGAACTACAATGTATTTTATTATCAATTTCGTGAGTTTTTTAGAAGTTACATATTAAATGTTAATGTAAACAGGTTATTTGTATATATCTATAGCAAAAAGTTGAAATCGTACTATAAGGTGACTCATAGTAAAATAGATATAAGCAAAAAATGACCCATAAGATTGAAATTTTAAAACATATTATGGATAAAGTAAAAACTTACATGGCACCAACATATAATGCATCTCGTTGGCTATCGATGTGGAAAGTCCTGTAGTACATTTTCCCGCAGGTGAAGTCCCGAACATGCTCTGAAAATGAAATTAAATCAAATTAATATGTAAAGTATTGTACATTGCTGAAGAAGTAGATGACCATCTTGATATAAAAAAAATACGAAGTTATTTAGAAAAATTCAATTAAATATTGAATAACACGCTGGGAGATCTGAGCTTTTTTAACGAGTCTATTTTACGTAGAACATAAAAGTAGTTTTTTTTTTGTTTTTACAAACAAACAAGATACAAATTGGACACATTCTATTTTCAACTTTTGTTTATATTTCGAAAACTAAAGACGACAGTAATTTTTTAAAACACCAATAAATCTGTCTCAAAAAAGAGATCGTGAAACTGCCATTTATTATTATTTTTTATTTTTTAATTGTAGCAGTTAAAAAATGTAAAACATGTGTTTTTTAAAAATAAAATTTGTGAAATCTAGAACAGTGTTTTATTATTATATTTTTATCATCGATAATATGGAATTTCATCAAGTAAAGGTCGAAACCATTCAATTTTTATCGTTATTTGATAACTTTATAAATTGCTAAACAATATTTAATTATTTAATCAACTATAAGTAAAATTAAATAATTCATAAAGTAACTTAAACTTTGAAAGGTGATTTTTTTGTGAAATATACTTTTTTAGTGAAACTTGTTCGTTTTATTTAATTTTTTATATTTAATTCATAAAGTCCTTTTCCTATCCTAATTTTTTTTTAAAGTAACAGTTACGTTTTAAGACTATGAATGACAGAGGACTTGTAACACGTATGCTGTGCATGGGTCGTGTTTTGAAGGCAAAAATTGCCATGTACGCCATATTCGTACATAACTTTTGTACTTTCACGAATATTAATTTTTACATGAATTTTGCTAATTACTAGATACATGTTACGTTACTGAACTTGACGTTTTGGAGGCAAAAGGCATCAGCTTAGCCTCTCTTTCCCAGTCTGAGGTTACGACCATAAGAACCAATTTTATAAGCACAGATAAAGTTTAATGCAGAACTTCTGCAAAGTCTGCAGTGCGTGCGAAACATAATGTATTATGCCAAGTTAAACATAACTTTATGGAAATAATATTCGTGATGAATTTCCATTAAGTAACAATACTGTAAACTCAACAGCTATTATGTAATGTTTATCAGTTTGATGTGCCATTATGTATCTATATTAGATAGTTTTTAATCAACTAAATCAGTTCACTTGAAAATTTGATAAGGTTGAAATTAGCAAGAGATACGTATTTCAGTGTCCTGTTTTTATTGATACGTTTGTGTAAATCTCAATTTACACAATTCAGTTAGATTTACGACTCCGCCAATTAAATTTATTACTCGGTAGCAATGTTGTGTAAAATATTATTATTTGTGATTTTTATTACGGTTATACCTTTAGCAGATTCCGCCAAAATTTTGGGGTACTTTTTATACCCGTCGTACAGTCACCAAATAGTTTATCAAAAGATATGGTTAGAGTTGGCACGACGAGGCCACGACGTAACCGTCTTTACTACAAATCCGACAAAAACGAGAGAGTTTCCGAACTTAAAGGAAATTGATTTGAGTGATTCGTACAAAGTTTTGGAGGAACATCACGAGCTTATTTCCGATTACGAAGACGTCGACTATGTCGAGGACGCGATAAAACTAACGAAGTTATGCAAATTAGTTTTGGAACAACAACTAACCCATCCAGAAGTGCAAAATCTCATTTACAACAATACCGAGCAATACGATCTCTTTGTTGTGGAATTTGTGTATCCAGTTATGTTTGGATTAAAAGAAATCGTTAAAGCACCGATGGTGGGAATTCTTACATTCGAACCATCCCTGTCTTGGCATGATTATGTGAGGAGTCCAACTCATCCCATTGCCACACCAAACTCATTTCTTCCAATATATAAAAATTTAACCTTTTGGGAACGGCTATACAGCGTTTATCACTCAGTGCACTACAGGGTGTCGTTGGTATTTAGAGTTGGAATTCATTTGAAAGGAACTCTATATGAAATATTTAATACTACAAAGAATACTTTTGAAATTGCTGGAGAAACAAGTCTGGTGTTTGTTAACACGCCAATTTTGGGACTTCCCAGACCAACAATTCCTCAGATGGTTCCGTTTTCTGGATTGCATTTAAAGGGACCTAAGGAACCGTCCCAACTATCCAAGGAAAGTATTTTAACTTCTACTTACTTGTCTTATTTTGAAGGAGTTTTTTTTTTAATATCATGGGCAGGGCTGAGAAAAGCCATTATCGATTTGAAAAGTAATTTTAATCTTTAAGAGATTAGAAGCATTTTGCTTAGTAATTTGTAAATTAAAAACGATTTCAAACACTTTCAATTTGTCGAAAGTCGTTTTAAAGGGCCCAAAGTTCTTTTAAAGTGCATGAAGTTCTTTCAATGATCTTGAAGTTCTTTCAATGAGCTTGAAGCTCCTTAAAAGCAACGTATATTAAGCTAGCACGACAAAGTTATTTTTCCGATTTCTAACTTGCACTATAATTTGTCGCTAATTTGTTACCAAATCCAAAAATTTGTCGCTCGTGCCGTTTAGCCATAATCAGTTGTACTGCTTATCAGTTGGAGATAAGACTAGCGACAAATTCTTTGAATGTGTCATCTTTCAGTGACAAATTAGCGACAAATTTTGATCTATACAGTAATATCCTACGACATTTCCTTTTTGAGATGTGCCATATGTAGTGCCAGTTTGATGGTTTTCCAGCAGTTTTTCGCTTATCAATTGAAGAGCAGACTAGCGACAAATTCGTTGAATGTGTCATCTTTCAGCGACAAATTAGCGACAAATTATGGCCTTTACAATAATATCCTACGACATTTCGTTTTCGAGTTACGCTATGTATAGTGCTAGCTTGATATCAAGCTAGCACTACAGCTGAGTATGGCTAAACGGCACGAGCGACAAATTTTTGGATTTGGTAACAAATTAGCGACAAATTATAGTGCAAGTTAGAAATCGGAAAAATAACTTTGTCGTGCTAGCTTGATATACGTTTAAAAGCAAGGCGAAACCTTCAAAAGGACATTAAGTTTTCTGATGGAATTTAAGCCCCTATAATTATCTAAAAACCTTCTTCGCTAGTGCTTCAAGCTTTTTTGATGTATTTGAGACTCTTTCGAAGTAATTCAAACTCTTAAAGCATGCATGAAGCCTTTTTTACAAGTGCTTAATTACTTCGTGTTTAATTGTAATTCCAAGTTTTTGGATTTTGGATTTCGAGAACAAAAGCACTTTGTAACAGCTTTGGTTAAGGTTTGAAACTACTTTAGCTCTAGTTATGGACCCCTCTATCATTAAATCTTCTTTCCAAACCATTCTTCTTACGTGAAGCATAAAACTACATAAATCATCTTCCTGAAACCATGTCTGATGAGTCCAACTCGTGACCCAGTCAGTAAATACTAAGTACAATTAAAGATGCCACTAGAACTACAAAATTTATCTATTTTTCTGTGTTTCAAATGTATTTGAAATGCTGCTGTCTGGTTCTACTAGTTTTGTATGGATTCATGCAAAGATTTATCAGCACATACAATTAAAACCTTGGTAATTTTTTATTAAAATCCATGCATCGAGGAATTTGTATATCCCGTTTTTTCTGTTAGCTCCTGATTAATACTGCGATATGTTCATGTCAGTAATATTAATCTTCTCGCTCGTAATCTTTTATGTTTGGTCGGATTTCGTCGAATCCGCTTTCGGACGGATTTAATTTATTGTTCAAGCAATACATACACTACAACTGGGATATATGTATGCTTGACCAAATCGCACTTTACCCACTCATTGTCTTTATTCATAAAATGTTTCATCGCTTTCCATATACCTAAATCTTCTCTAAAAAGAATATACAACCACCAGTGACATTGGTATGTTCTTGTATTTATAATTATGATCAAATAATACATTAATTACCCTTTCTCTTAGAATATATGATGTAATGAGGTAATAGGTGCATTGACAACGTTCAATTAATTAAGAAAACCAATAACTGATCGTTGATAGAATAGAACGTAATAATTGAACAATTGCAGTAGCATCACTAATTATTATCTGCCTTCATAGGTATTTTTTTTGTCCTTCGCTGTTTGCGTGTTTGAATTTATTTAACTTTTATTATCTCATCACAAACGTTTTATTATCAGCTATCAATACGAATATAAAACGAATACAAATGGGGTTGACATTTGTTTGACTTTACGAGAGGAATGTTTTATTTTACGCCAATATTTATGTTATAATTTCAAACAGAGTTAGGCCAGGCGCCCACTCGGCCACCGGTGGTCGCCACTAGACGCGACCACACGCTGCGGACGGTGTTTTGCATGCAATTCAAATGGCGTCGTCGCACACTCGGCGACAGCAGTCGCCCGTTCGAGCCACGCGCTGCGAGAGAAGCTCGTTCTCGCTACTTGTCGCTGACGCCGGCTACTGATTCTCCGGCGCACACTTGGCCACTTTTCCGGGCCACTATTTTAACTGGGACGGACTGGGAGAATTCGGACATGACGTTTTTATTAAAATTATGTTTTTTTTTTGACAATTGTAAATTTAAAACATACATTCCTTTTTTATTTATATTTTAAATCTATGTAGGTACTTAGAAGGAAAGTGAAATGTTGAAATTTTTGTCATTGTCTTTGAATTTCTTTATTAGACAGTCAATAGTGTGAATCACTTGATTGCATGAATTGTGGATAGATACCAAAATATTGGTTAATTAATATAAATTCACGTCTCCTGCGTCGTCTTCGTATTACAAGGAGCGTAGCAAGTGCTTCCATGTTGAACTTTTATAATGCAACTAAATTTTTTTAACGCCGGCCCTGATTAATAAATTAGGAGAAAAGTAGCGACCACTGGCGTTTTACAGTAGCGTCTAGTGGCGACCACCGGTGGCGACGGCTAGTGGTCGATGTCAGCCACCGGTGGTCGCGTCTAGTGGCGACCACCGGTGGCCGAGTGTGCGGGCGGCCTTACAGTCTGATTTATTTCACTTATTCACCGTTTGTTTCTGAACGAGACAACGATATATCTAGACATTATTATACGTTTCAATACGTTTGCGATTTTATTCCTTTCAAAAAACAACCAGCCGTGTAATAATGCGGAATATTGAAAAAAGTATATGGAGAAACGTAGAGGTAGTTCAGTATCTAATGAACTACATACTAACTTTCATTGCGCATTGACAAAAAACCAAAAAAAGTTTATGATAGTTTAAATATTGATTTTCTGATTTATTCAACAGAATCTGAAAAAACTTTTGGATAATGCAAAGAACGGAGTAATATATTTCAGTTTAGGATCGAATATAAAAAGTGACAAACTTTCTGATAATAAGAAGAACGAACTACTGACTGCATTTTCAAAACTCCCTTACACTGTTCTATGGAAATTTGAAACTGACAGTATAGATAATAAACCAGCAAACGTTTACATAAGTAAATGGTATCCCCAGCAAGATGTTTTGGGTAAAAAATTATTTACTAGTTATCAGAAGATTTTTTTAATAATTATTCTACGTTTATTATAGCTCATCCCAATGTAAAGCTCTTTATAACCCAATGTGGACTTCAGTCTCTGGAAGAAGCAATCCATTATGGAGTCCCTTTAATAGGAATGCCATTCTATGCTGATCAACATCACAACGCAAAAAAGATTGTTTATCACAAAATTGGTGTTGAACTTGACTTCAAGACTATTTCAGCCGAAAGTATAAAATCTAGCATAGAAGAAGTAATAGGAAATCCAAGGTAATCTATTCAACTATCTATCCACTCAACATTTGAGTTCTTACATAGGTAATAATTTTAGTTACAAAGAGAAAATATCGAAAATATCAGAATTAAGCCGTGAGAAACCAATGGATGATTTGGAGAAAATAATGTGGTACATGGAATTCGTCATAAGGCACCAAGGAGCTCCTTACCTGAAAAATTCGGCCCTAGATTTGCCTCTTTATCAATACCTTATGTTAGACGTATACGCTTTTTTGATTATTTCAACTGTTTTAGTTTGGCGAATCATGCGAATATTATTACAGCTTTTATTAAAGGTGTTCAAGAGCAATTCAAACAAAGATAAAAAAGATTAGTTATAAATGAAATATCTCAATCAATTATTTGTTATAATAATAACAGAACAGGTGATAAAATTGACTCGAAAGACAAGATAATGAAAGTAACTTTTATATTCGCTGTGATATAAAAAATATCTATAGGTATTTTTAATATATATCTATCAGGAGTTATCCAAAAGCAGTTACAATGAATATTAAAAATAGCATAATAGTTTTTTTCGTAAGCCCAGAAAAAAAGTAGAAATTCCTGGAGGCTTGTTATGCCGTGGTCCTGTCTTCCTCCTTTACTAAACGTTTCGCCAGTCTCGACTGATGGCATCCTCATTATCAGGATTGTCCAAAAATAATTAAATTGAAGGTCACCAGGTACGGCAAGGGAAGCACCATTCTTTTTTAAAAAAATTGTACTATAATAGCAGCAACGGTAGGTAATAAAAAGCTTAACATTCATTTCATTCCTATTAAAAAATGTTCTTTAAATTTAAAGTTAATTACCTCACGACTCTAACCCACATACTATTTATTCTCTTGAATCTTTTGGATTACACAAATACCTACATTTAAAAGTAAAATCGATTTTCTCGGAGGTTAAACTGATTTTACTATTACAACAAAAAAGAAAAACAAACATGCATATAATTAGGAATCACATTTTCTTCGCGAAGTCCCAGTTCTAGTTCCTTGGAAATACATATAATTCAACCCGAACAGATTTGGAAGCGCCCAGCCCAGTAACGTTCATTGCGAGAGCGCGAGGAGAAAGGAAATGAATGCTTTCCTTCGGATTTTCGGAGAAATACGCGATTCGATCTAAATACCTACGAAAGAGTTAAGTAATGCATTTTAATGTGCCTTAGATGAGCCTCACTACTCTATTTCAAAGACCAACTGAACCCGCATGTAATTGCATAAGAGCACCGAACATTAACTAAAATATAAATATTTCAGAAATAAAAATCAGATATTCGTACACAATTCTAAGCTGGTTCCTCTAATAAATTTAACAAGAACAGCTGGGGCCTAGTGAAGTTGCTGTAGTGGTTTGCGGGGATTCTGTATACAACTTTTTTCCCAATATTCCGACGAATTGGCGCAATTTACAACCTAAAAATAAATATAAAACATTTTAAAACGGTCCGTTTAATGATGTATATCAAGCTAGCACGACAAAGTTATTTTCCGATTTCTGACGCACTGTAATTTGTCGCTAATTTGTTACAAAATCCAAAAATTTGTCGCTCGTAGGGTTTAGCAATAATCAGCTAGTATGTTAGGTTGATATCAAGTTAGCACTACACATAGCGTATTTCGAAAAGGAAATGTCGTAGGATATTATTGTAAAGACCAAAAAGTGCTGAAAAACCATCAAACAATTAAGGAGTTCTTTGTTACATTTGTTTTAAGAGATCGGATTTATTTACCAATTTTTTTAAATTAGGTTTTCCCTGCTTCCCTCAACTTGGGCAACACGTTATTTTTCGAGAGTTTGATGGCATTCCAGCAGTTTTTTGCTTATGAGTTGGAGATAAGACTAGCCACAAATTCGTTGAATGTGTCATCTTTAAGTGATAAATTAGCGACAAATTATGGCCTCTACAGTAATATCCTACGACATTTCCTTTTCTAGATACGGTATGTGCAGTGCTAGCTTGATATCAAGCTAGCATACCAGCTGATTACTCGTATAGCTAAACGCCAAGAGCGACAAATTTTTGGATTTGGTAACAAATTAGCGACAAATTATAGTGCGTCAATAATCGGAAAAATGTGTCGTGCTAGCCTGATATACGACGTTTAATGGACATTTAATTACCTGACCTGACTTGTGAATAGGTACACGTATTTATTAATTTCATACGAATAACTACCATTTCAGTTTCAGAAAGAATATGTTATATTACAACATCGAATATTTGCCATGATTGCGTTTATGATTGCGTGAAAGAAGAAGGGCATGAGTGGTGGCGGTTAGAGCGGAAGGGACAAATGCACCCTTCTCTTCAGCGGGAGCCCGTTCTTAAGCCGCCTCCTTGTAACCGGTAAAGCCTCAGGATTATCTCCATCCGGCACACATTATCCGCTTAAACCGTTTATATCATACCCGAGAGCAATTTAAATTAATGTGTCACGAACATTGAAATCGCGGAGTGCTCAAGCACAACTACTCACAATCAGATACAGATGCGAGTGCTCGAGATGATGCCCTGGCGGGCGACGTGGTGTAACATTGTTAGCGTTGCCGTCATGAACTCGCGAGAAGCTTAAAAAATACGTCGTAGTTAGTAAAAAAAAAATTAAAATTCCGTTGCTGAATCTTCGTTTTGTTAAAACGATTTGCTGAAGAGGCTACGTGCGATTACAACATGTTCGTTCTTGTAATTTAAAAATCTCTTCTCTTCGCTGGCACAATTGACCCAAGTGCATTTCGTGGGGAGGAAACCTTAAAAAGACACCCAGTCGCCTGTTGTGACTGGGTAGTGTCGGATTCACCTCCTCTTCAACCACGAGTGCATTACAACTGCACAGTAAATTTTAATCTGTGGAAACAATTGGCTCCTTGAATCCTCATCATCCAACTTCAAGACAATATGATGTACTTCTTTTCACGAAGTAGGAGAAGTATTAGAATTGAAAGTGCAATGCTGAGATGAATCTTTTGGTTTTTTTATTGGTCTTGTAAATATTCAAGACCATGACAAGAGAAAACATTGTAAAATCAAGACTAATTTGTTGGATTTAAAAGACGTCTTTGATTATTTATGTTCTTGTGTCATGGCTGAGCAATTGAATAGAATATCTTAATTATTCAAGCATTTGGTGGTAAAAAAATGCAATAATGCTTTTGCACGTAGGTACGACTTATCGTCTGTCGTGAGGAACTACCAATGTGTCTTAACTTCCTCCACTTACGATTGTGTCGTTTCCCGGAACGTCGTCAACATGTAAGCGTATGCAGTGAGCACCACCAGGTCGTTCGTAGAAATTGTCCCCGACGTCACTACCACCACCCCTAACTCCTACCGTCGCCTTAACTCACCACCTCCCCAACACTCGCCAGGTAATGACTTCTGCTTTTATATCGGTTTATGGGTCGTTTAAGAACCGTTTCACATGACAATAAAAGACGTCAAGTACGTCGTTAAACATTTTTATAGAAACCAAACACTTTTTAAAAGAGTTAAGTGCGATGTCTTTGTTAAAGTGTTTTCGAGTGCACTTGTCCATGTAGCCAAACAAATGAAAAGTGCTCGACTCCTCAGAAATTCGTTCAGGATTTATTGTACATCTAGGTATGAAATGAAAATTAAATAAATATTCTGAAGATACCGATTTTGAAAAAAGTGGAACAACTTTCATAGTGCCCAAAAATTCGTTTAAAAACTTCCTGTAGGTAACTAATTCCTTAACCAAAACATGTGATGTTTTCATTTAAATTGACAAATTTTCACTGGATCTAAGACTTTTCTTAACTACCTACCATGTGTTTATGGAGCATACACGACGAGGTATTGCATGCTGACAGGTGGAGCTTAAAGAAAGTGGTTGTTTAGAAACGTTTTCTGTTGAATGGGGCGATAGCTTGCAATGATAAGTCTAAATGCACGAAGTAGACATAAATTGCAACAAATTCCGCTTTGAAATAACATATTACTTTCTTAGATTAGGTGCTCGCGTGATGTAACACCGACTATTCAATCCATAACAGTTTATGTCACGTGTTGTCGACTTAAAAACCTTATCGAAACGTGTCACATACTTTAATTATACGGAATATAACGTTGTTGTTTATTTAATGTATTAATGGTCATGTGTCAGCTTGTTTTGCTAACAATAAAATTTTTGTTTAGAACATTTTAGCACTTTAAGGAATTTATTTTTCGAAAAAGGTTTAGGTCGCAAGAAAATGTTAATAAACACGTAAAGGATAAATGCATTGATTAATGAATAACGTCGATGCTTCGTTCCACTTCCTTGGAAACTTATAATTAGGATAGTAATATGCAAGTTTTGTGAATTTTCTTTTGCGATAAATAATTTACTACTTCACAGACAATTGATTTCTTGAGACAATGCAGATTTATTCAACGCTACTTTTATCTTCTGAATTTACAATTATAGGAGTTTTCATAAAAAACTTCTTTGTATAAAATTACTTCGACTGTGAGTGCCTCTTAATTTTAAATTCTAAATTGTTAAGTAAATTGTTTACTCAGTAAGTTTTCGATCGAATTTCTGCCAGACTATTTAGCAATCAGACACTTCGAATCGGAATTATGTTAACTATAAATAGAGAACGTTCAAGGATTAAGTAATGTTAGTTCATTCGTCTCGTGCTTCTGCTTCTTCTCTTGCTTTTATTTTGGCACTTGAGAGAACATTTGGTAGATTAAGTGATTTCTGACTATCAGGGTCAATAACCATTTATTCTATGGCCAAAAACATGTCAAAAGTTTATTCGTTTGCCCTCTGTAACCAGCTGACTTATTAATATAATATGTTCCTGAATATTCTTGTGTACATACTGTTTCAAAAATAGATAATGTCTGTAGGTACCTATGTAAGACTTATTTAGTTATTTAACTTATTTATCTATTTATTTACTTAAACAATGTTTTTATTCACATATTTAAGCATTGCTGAATTTTTTCACCTCAATCGGCAATCAGAAGCGACCGATACGACTATTGTCAGAAAATATTAAGTTAACTTCAAAAACGAAAACTGAGTCTCATCTTTCGCTTTCGTGACGTTTCAGTTTCGCTCAAATGCGGTACGATCCTTAGAAACCAACATCTAATACGAGATTTTAAATGCAATCGTGTAAAGTTAACGGGATATTATAGGTTTGATAAACGGCCGTGCTTATGTTAGTTAGGTGAAGCATACAGTTGGTAACAATTGCGAGCGGAAGTTATAAATCCAATCCGTTCACATGCCCTGTATGAAACGCCTAAATCATCATCATCGTTGTGTTGGCTGTGTGCCGGCCTAACTTAATTCCCCCAGACAAGTTTTCAGACGTAATGGCGCATTTTAATTAACTCGTTCGGGAAACTTCTACCGCACTGAATGGCTGCGAGCACGCAAAAAATAATTCAGTTTAACGAGAACGAGAATTCGAAAACGAATTAGCGACGGCTACATTAGATCCATTAAAGTTATATGAGAGGGAGAATTATACATAGGTATCTTTGTATAGGTACATTGTTATGAAATTTTAACAGGAAGCAGTAAAAACACTTCAAGATAAGGAATGGCTCAACGGAGAGTAGCAAATAGCACGAAAGAAACTGGGTAAATAGTCTAAAACCCATAAGAAACAATGGATAGTGCTCCACTAAGTGCTTGGTTAAAAATTAAATAATTATTTATACCAGCGTTATTTTACAATATCTATAAGTTCCCTACCACGAAAATAAATTTATAAAAGTAGAAACTGGTACCGTACAGCGTGCGTAGCCTAACGCGTACACCGTCTGACCAGGGCGCATGAGGTAACGGGTTCAAAACTTGCACGGGACAATAATAAAAAAAAAGTTGAGTTATAGTCTAAAATATTAAATTAAATAGCGACTGTATAATGTGCAACAACATAAACCATCAAAACTGTGTATTGTATTCAATACGTAATACATATACGGGGTGTAATTAGTGGTCAAGTTTGGCGCCCCTAGAAGAAGAATTAATATAATTATATAGTCGCCATAAAATTGAGAAAGTCCACTACGTTAGGTATATTCAACATTATTAAAAGGACCCGAAACGTTCATCCTTTGGGATTTTTATTCTTTACACTAATGGCTACCCCCAATAAAGTATATAAAAAAGAATACTCGTTTATAGATTTAAAGTATCGAGTTGATTCCTGCAGCTTGCGGTGAGTTCACCACTAGCTCTTGAGGCGTATTTGATAATAATTGACAGATGTTTCATTTCAACCGTTCTCTTCTACCGGAAAGATCTTCATTGTAGACGTTTATATTTAGTTACTTATACATATTTTGATGGATTTTGTTTTCTGAATAGCTCATTTCTTTAATAAGCTGAGAGTCACTAATATCAATCTCAAAATAATATCAGCACCTTTTCACTTTTTGAAATTGGTTGGAAACGAATCCGATTTTCTTAAGTTAAATGGAGGGGAAAATGGGAAATTGGAAAAATATAATTTAGGATATTTTGAGAACCTTCAAATCTAAATTTCCTAAAAAATTTAGTTAGCTGTCCATAAAATTATTTTTTGATATTTTTTCATTCATATTTAAATGATACTAAAATTGTAGTTCGAATCCCATATAAAATTGTTTTTTCTAAAAGTTCTTAATAAGTAGGTTACGTAAGTTATTATAATTATTCCTAATTTTCAACTTATGTTACTTAGATAATGTTTTTATCACTCACTTCTTTAATTCTTTTGATAACCATGCATGAGAAAGTAAGTAATAAATTATAATTTTTAACGGTGATAATTTTAAAAGGGTGTTATAAATGGGAAATAGTAACTGGCTTGTGTTGCGGAAGAATAAGCGGTTGTTTAACCGCTCGTGGCGTGACGCATCCAATAAATAATACTTGTATGTCGCACCTTGTCAACCCTATACACACGTTATCGGGGAAAAGTCGTAATAGCACTTGTACGGTTGAGATTTCGCGATGCAAAAAATTCACATGCACGATAACGAAACCATTCAATAATTTAATTGTAGGTTTTTTGGGTACCGACAATAATCTTTTTGTCACACAAGACTCTCCTATTATGTATGAACCACCCTACAATCGTCGACCAATTTCAGTGCCTTTAAACCTTCATATTCAACCAGCGATAAAAGTAAACTGATGCAAGAGTCACTACTGAAATAATGAGACCGATCAAAATATTTCATTGTGTCAAGAAAAATTACTCACCCTGTATATGCGGATGATGTTATAAAGTTCAAAAAAACAATGATACGTACATAATATGTACTCATGCCTTGTGTAATTGATTCTTGACACATGTTTCCGGAGTAACTGGGAATCCGGATTGTAGTTTATCAGTTTTCCTGGGGGGTGAACCGCGAGACAAACAGAAACCTGGCCATCTTCCATTTTGTTTGGCCGGCCAATTACGGTGGTTTGCACGCTCGCATATGTACAACTCGACGGTCAGTTCGCCTACCTAGTGTTTGCATTGAGTGCACGGGACAGATCCGGGATTTATCGTTCCGGAACTTATCCCGGAGTCAAACTTCTTGGCAGCGGTCCATTGAAGACAAAAGAACGTGGAACGAGGATGGGGCGACAACGCCAAGCGAAACGATGAAACTATTCGAACCATTGGATTTTATTTGTGTTCATGAATTGAATTCTAAGTTTATTGTTTCTCGTATAGGGTTGCGGGAGGATTTATTGGATGGCGTACCTAGTCTTCCCTTAACTTTAACCCTTTTACGAAAACTGTGCAACGAGCGTTCTGACCGTAGCGTAGGCGAAATGTATGTGCTCGTTCATTCGGTAAACTAATTTTCGATCGTTTGTTCCCTTGTTTGTCGTATTGGTTTCTATTAGCTTGCGGAAATAAAATCAAAAATATATCACATTTTTATAGTGTTTCCTAATTTTTCCTGGTCCAGCACATAATTTATAAGGATTTGCGAGTGGATTTTGATGACCTACGAGTTAAACATGACCCCATTGTGCTGCATGTCATTTTAACTGACCTGGCTAATGTTCTTAATAAACGACACCGTATTTAAGTCAGTATAAATTGGTTACGAATCCTTCATCATTAGTGCACTATATTTCTAAAAGTAAGCTGTGAATACACGAGGTGTTGTTGTTGTTGAATTACCTAGAGGTCTAATTTTGGTTGGATGTTAGTAGATAATGACCTAAAAAGGAGAAATGTATCGGGTTCCTTTGAGACCTGGCCCGCAACGTTACAGTTCACGAGATATTTTGACACGTACTCGAGGGATCTCGTTGACGGCGACGTACAAAGGAAGAGCACACGGATAATTCTGCGATAATTAATATCGGGACATAAATATTCAAATTGCCGCAGTATATATACCCCAGGCTCGTCCTGTCACACAAAATTAAGTTAGCCTGAAAGCATGATTTAGCGTCCTGTATTGCAACAGGATTCCGATGCGAGCGAGAGAGAGATGGGACGACCTTCCTAACGCCGTGATGTGCATCGTACCACATCTTGAAACGGAATACGGGGAATCCCAACCATAACTATAGGTACACACATACAAATATGTAGCCTCATGTGAATTCATGTTTGTTCGCATTGGCGTATTTGTATGCCAGTAGGCTTTTTACTATAGGTACCTTTTGAAAAATCTGGGACGTATCAGTTAAAGAAACAAATTCAAAGTTTGCTTTTAATAACCATGAATATATTTGTAGTTGAAAACATTTAGATACAAAAATTTTGATTATACTTCAAAAAGAACTTGACCAATACATAAAAAAATATAAATCGGACAAAACTTTTGCTGGTTTTTTTGTAGTTTTTACTAGAATAAAAAAGTTTCAACACTTAAAAACTATGACGATAAAACAGGTAGCAATCAAAATAGATCGAAAGTATAACCGAGCTAACGAAACTTCAGGAATAAAAATCTCCATACAAATTCGTTTTCTGCTTTTTCTAGTCAAGCAAACGTCGAAATGCGACGTACAATTGGTAAATTTGAAAAAAAAGTTTTCGTCGTAGCGCGTCAGAGGAGCGAGTGACAGAGACGCGACCTTTTTAACTTTTCTCATCAACGTTTTCCTGTTATTTTCGACTATTGCACTGACGCTTCTGTCAATTTGCATGCAAATTCCAGTTTTCACCGGCAACTGCCGATGTGCGATGTTATGGCACAGTGCGGCAGTGCCTGCGCTGATGGGAATAAGCAGAATATTCCGCCGCAACAGAGTTAATTACTTAATTATGTTGTGCTTAGAAAATTGGACAGATAAAGTGCAGTCGCTGCGTGAAAATTGAATTATAGTTGCAACGAGCATCAACTTTACACTTCTCCCTGCCTCTTTTGCACACGACTGCTCTAATAGAAATCTTGCCAGTCACACGAATTTACGGACCCAGAATATCTAATGATTTGCATATCTTAATGTCATACGAAAATTGATGCATCATTTCGCAAAATACACATTTATACTGCATCGCATGGTATCGATCAGGCGGCCCAGAATTTTATTAGTTAATCAATAATAATGAAGAACTTCCTTAGCTGACGAATGACCTGAAACATGCCTGAAGAATTTCCTTAGGTTAGCTTAAGAATAAGCTTATAGGACATGTATGGAGAACTGCTTTAACTGAAGAAAGACCTTAAAAAGCATTAAAATGTCTGAAGAACCTCCCCAGATCAGCTGAAGAGTGAGTTTAAAGCTGCTAAAGGACTTCCTCATCTCAGCTGAAGAATTATCTTAAAATAAATGACTCAAGAACTGCTTCAGCTGAAGGGTAACTCTGACTCACATGTCGGGAGGACTTTTTTAGATCAGCTTAAGAACTAATCTAGAACTCATGCATACAAGTCTACCAGCTGAAGAAGTACTTGAAAAATATGCCTAAAAGACTTTTTCAGCTTAACTGCTTCAGCTGAAGACTGACTCTGACTGATATGTCTGGAGGACTTTTTCAGCACAGCTGAAGAATGATGTTAAAGGAAACGTGTCGAGAACAAGACAGACTCTGACTGATATGTCTGGAAGACTATTTCAGCTCAGCTGAAGAATTAATTTAGAACATATGCATGGAAGCCTTCATCAGCGTAAGAAGTACTTGAAAAATATGCCTGAAGGATATTCTCAGCTCAGCTGAAGAATTATCTTAAAGAACGTATGCCGAGAACTGCTTCAATTGAAAAGTGACTCTTACTGAAATGTCTGGAAGACTTTTCTAGCTAAGCTGAATAATTAATCTAGAACTCATGCATACAAGTCTACCAGCTGAAGAAGTACTTGAAAAATATGCCTGAAGGACTTTTTCAGCTCAACTGCTTTAGCTGAAGACTGACTCTGACTGATATATCCGGAGAACTTTTTCAACTCAGCTGAAGAATTCATTTAGAACACATGGAAGTCTTAATTTGAAAAATATGTCTGAAGAACTGAACTGAAAAACCTTTAGCTCAACTAACGATTTACCCGGAAAAACATATTTAAAAAGAATGGCAAGAATTTGTAAGACAACCCTTTCACCCACTTAAATCATTTTATTTAATGAGGACATGACAATTTAAATTTGGAATCGAATGAGAAATCTAAAAGAGTAGTAAATGTGCCATAAGGTACCTTAAAGGAAACTTTCTCTTTCATTTCATTTCATTTTCTTTCCTCGAATTTCATTATGGTGCAGATAGTAGAGCTACACTTATTTCGTCTACATCTTATGTTTCTTTCCGACTCATGCTTATTACATATCCGGCAATAATCATATATTTATTTCGCTTTCCCCATTACGTTACGTCGACAGTCGTAAGAAATATATTCGATTAGTCCACCCTCTTCTATCCCGGCCGCAATTACCCCCATTTTTACATTTTCTGTGGACGAGGAATTTCCGCGCGTTTAATAAAACGCACTTGAGCGGGTGCTTTATGGACAAATAAAAATAAAGCACGACAAGGGTACGGGCACGTCACCCCCACGAACGTCGCGTGTGCCCTTATACATATTTGCGTTTCATAGAACCACGAAATTTGGGGATGAAAGCATATGAACTCCATTAATATCCCGCTGATATTCTTTCAGTCTTTATCATGCCGTTTTACGAATATTATAAAATTGTAATATCAGCTTTTGTAATCGTTTCTTTTTTTTTGTCGTTGCATTACTTTTCTTTGTTGGCTTCTCAAAAAAACTTTTTTGCTTTTTAAAAGGGCAGCTGGCGTTTCATTTTCAGTTATGTTAGACTAATAAACAAATAAAAACCACTTTAACGAAGAGTCAGACCAAATTTTGGGGAAATTTTCAACTGCTTTTTCCGACAAAGAGCGTCAAAGTTGATAGACAGGTACTTCCTTTAAAAAGACTCCAAAGCCTTGAATGTTCGTGAATCATCAAATTAAAAAAATTACAATGATTACAAGTGTTTCTGTCATCTAAATCGCTTTTTGTTTCCATTGTCACAGTTTCCAATTTTATCACAAAAGGGAGTGTCCCTTTTTACGCCAGATCGGTTGAGACACTTCACGACGTCCCGGCAACGTTTACTTAGGACAGGATGGGGAATTAAAGTGGGATTTATTAGTTGGCCTAGTTGTTGTTGTAAGCAGTTCTGCCAACCGATGGTACTGTACTGTTCGTGCCTTATGGCGTGGAAGAATCCAGGTCGAATTGCAGGTTCGCTCAACGAATAATGATGATAAGAAGGGAAGTTAGTGAGGACCGTTCGTAGTTGTAATTCGCAACTTATGGTAAATGTGTTCATTTCCCAAACAGTTTTGAATTAAACTTTTAATTAATTTTGTTTAATTGTAATCGTCGGATGGACGACGAAACCTCAGCCTATAAAATTATATAAACGAACGAAACCTCCGCTTTTAATTAACGAACAAAAACACATAACCTTTTCCTGCTTCAAATTGAGATTACGAAATGCTTATTAAAATAGTTTGCGCGGGGTATGACCATTATTTTAAATGGAAAAGATACGCTAGAAATGTGCTATAGGGCTAGATATTCAATCGTGAGTTTGAATAGATGTGTCAAGGACTTTTAAGTGTGGCGCAATTCGGGCAATCAACGATTGGATGATACAACCTACAACAACAATTCCCACTTTTTCTGTTCAGCTGATGAATATCTGAGGAATTTCCTCAACTTAACTGTAGCAAAACATGTCTGAAAATTTTCTTTAGCTAAAGAGTAACTTAAAAGACATTACCTGGGAATATTTCTCAGCTCAGCTTAAGAATGCCCTTACAAAACATACATGAAAACCTCCTTTAGTTAAAAATTATTTATAACACACGCTTTGAGGACATATCTAAGCTCAGCTAAAGAGTGACGTGTACGAAGAACTTCTTTAGTTAAAAGACTTAAACAGTAGGATTGGTTAATAATTTTTTTTTCTTTAGGCTTAATAAATTCCTGGATGGAACAGTCTAACTACTTAAATTTATAAAATTAATTGGCACGCGAGTTCAAACATTAAAAGTTGTTTGTGTTATGCATACCTACATAAATGAAAATAATTAATGAAATTGCAACAGAAAACTGAAGCCGTTTCTTTTGCATAATTGTATATCATAATAGTCAAGTTGCCTCCTTTTTTATGTTCAGGCAACTATCGCATGACGATTGCAGACATGTACATGTACCTGGTTAAACGAGACAAAGAAATTCCATTAATAAACCCGCCTCGATCGCAACAATTCTCACAATTTTGCTGCAAACAGTAGCGTAGGTAATTGAAGTCCCGGAATTAGATCTAATTGTTTTCCGATAGGGATAGAGCAACTGAAAACAATAATTATTACTAGCGATTCTACGGGAGAGTGAGTTAGTTGCCCGACAACATTTATTTCCAATTTGATTGCTTATCCTGTCTGTTGTGCACTGAACGATTATTTGAACACTCTGTATCGTTTCATTTATTTTATGGTATTTCTGAAAGATTCGGGTATCATTGAATACTTTGCACATGGTCGTTTTCAAAGTTGTGTATCTCATTTTCAATAATGGGCATTTTGACTCGACCTTCTCGGAACACTTGCTGGTACCTACGCTACCCACGGGGGGTTTTTATACAATGGCATCATGGACTTTCTCTCACCCTTAATGTTATTTAGTTTTGTAAATAGTTTTCGTTTTGTAGTAGTAGCTCTCTAAACTCGGTTTAGAACAGTTGTATCTTCTGTATAATAAATGCATAAAACCAATAGTTGCGTCTAATTAATTTTAGGCACAAGCAATAGTACAAAGATTGAAATCGCAATCAGTTTGTATATTGCCAAAGTACACAGTAACACAGTCAGTTGTCCAATAATAGGTTAATAATTTTCAATGACTTACATTAACATTGCAAGGGGGGGGGGTGTTTTACAATAGCAACATATGTTGTATAGTATAACATTGCAGGGGGATTTCTAGAGGTTTGAATACGAGTCCTCCTATCCTGACCACGCATATTTATCAATAATATAATTAACTTCTCTTTTATCTTTATTTTACTACTCTCATCTGCCTCTCTTATTAAAGATTCACCTACTAACTCCCAAGATTCCTACAAGGAAGCAAAGTCTTTCTTTCGTCTTACTCTTCGGCTTTGCACTAAATGTTGGGGTGAATGTTGAAAGAAGAATCTGCCTAGCAGCTTTTGTAGCTGATGGGAATGAAATAAGTAAAACATTATTTTTTCTTGTGATGAGATGGAGTATGTCCGACGGTTAGTGATATCAACTTCTGGAGACCCTTTTTCGGTAAGTATATTTACGTATATCAAGCTAGCACGACAAAGTGATTTGTCCGATTTCTGACGCACTATAATTTGTCGCTAATTTGTTACCAAATCCAATAATTAGTCGCTCGTGCCCTTGATATCAGGCTAGCACTACACATAGCGTATTTCGAAAAGGAAATGTAGGATATTACTATAAAGACCATAATTTGTCGCTGAAAGATGACACATTCAACGAATTTGTCGCTAGTTTTATCTCCAGCTGATAAGCAAAAAACTACTGGAAAACCATCAAACAATTAATCAAAGAGTTCTTTGTTACATTTGGTTTAAGAGATCGAATTTATTTACCAAATTTTCTAAATTAGGTTTTCCTTGTTGGGCAACACGTTACCTTTCGAGAGTTTGATGGCTTTTCAGCCGTTTTTTTTTGCTTATCAGTTGGAGATAAGACTAGCGACAAATTTGTTGAATGTGTCATTCTTCAGCGACAAATTATGATCTTTACAGTAATATCCTACGATATTTTCTTTTCGAGATACGCTATGATATCAAGCTAGCACCACAGCTGATTATGGCTAAATGGCAAGAGCGACAAATTTTTGGATTTGGTAACAAATTAGCGACAAATTATAGTGCAAGTCAAAAATCGGAAAAATAACTTTGTCGTGCTAGCTTGATATACGTAGTACTTATAGTTATCTGAAACGAAGCAAAAAATGCTTTTAATGTTTTCCAAATTTTCTTATTTCAACGTAAACATTTTGAGTTATCAAAATTTCTATAGTCAGTAGAGCTTCGACAAGATATTTATTCTTTGAATAAAGATGACGGGACCCTTGACAAAATTTCTGGAACTATAAAATTTTCGATGTGATTCTCTCAATCTGTTCTTTAATTTGAATTCAAAAAGTTAAGTCTCGGAAACCTTCTTAGTTACAACAACCATCAGGAATTGCAGGGATGGTATCACTTTTAATCTTGGACCATAACCAAGATCAACACAAATTTTACTCATTACTGATGTTTCTTTTGGTTATCAAGTTATCACTTTGCAAAATACCTTATTTTTTAAATATTAAAAAGCTTAGAATTTTTATCAATTAAAAATTCACACCTTCAGCCTTCTCCATTTATCATTCTATTTTCCAAAAATCATCACAACCTCTAAAAAGAATAGCAATCTAATTTGCTCCTCGTTTACATTAATTTTTGAATTGGTGACGATAGCATTCACCAATTATTAAATAATTCTACTGTAGCACTCGTCAAACAAAAATCTAAAATAGATGAACCGGAAACAAATACTAAATTTAAAACAGTACATCAAATTTGCTTCTATTAACAATAATTGCCCTGATTATGCAAATTTGACTAAAACGTTTACACAACTTTACATTCGCTGAATTTAATTTAAAACTGCTCTTTGTTCAATTATTTGCGATACTGTTCAGGGAATTGTAGGTTGCATTTTTAGTCAGAATTAAACTTTGTATTTGTGGTGACTTTGGAAAAAACTCACTATCCACAATCTGGGCAAATTGAACATTGGGAAATTTACAGTTACTGATATGTTACTTAATCAGACTTTTAGTTTAGTAATTGTGTTATATTCCGCTGTATACCGCAGTGTTGATTATTTTCTATTTTTTCAGACTGTCCACATTTTCAGTTTTACCTCCATGTCTCTCAAAGGATACTAAGTACCAAAGTAAATCAAAATGTGCCTGCTACTCGACATCACACGGACAGTTACCGACATCATAATTCTCGCACTAACATTCCGTGCAAATGAAAGCATAAATTCGGATTTATACATTTTCTAGTAGAAAATAATGGCTTTAGCCCATAACGTGGATGATAATAAATGCATTTGTCCGAAGCGACGCTGTGCGCTGCAAATGACGCTACAATTTTTACCCATTGCATTCGCGATGAAAAATTTAATTGCATTTGGTGCCGAATGTATTGCCCTTGCTACTGCCATAACAAGGATCCTTCTGGTCATCTGTCTCCCTTTTTTTCGAATGCAGCGCTCGCTGACCAATGCAATTGCCTTTTGTCCATATATCTGTTGGTCACAAAATAATGGACACAGAATCGATCGTTGTCGATGAATTTTTCAAATTACTACTAACAAAATTTTAATTCCATTTTGGATGATGAAGTCCAAATATAAAATCTTGAATTACCTGTTTTTAGCTAAATATATAGAAAATAGCAAATGATACCTCTGTCATTTTCTTAGTGAGTTGCTGTAGGTTTCAAGTTCATGTTAATAAACACATAAAGGATAAATATTCGATAAATAATAAATGTCGATGGGTTGCATTTAAAACGTTGGCATCAGGGCTCGTTCAGTGATTTTTGTTCCCAAACTGACTAGCTTCATTCTTATATTTCTTTGCCAAGTGCACTTTGGGAAAATGACACCATAAAACCAATTTACCTAATATAAAATCCATAAATTTTGAAAATATAGACTTTTCTTATTGAAGAATAGAAAATTGCCCTTTAAATAATTCTGCTGCTTTACTTATTGATTTGTTAGAAAGGATGTACGTTTTGAAATACCAACTACATACATCATCTATCACGCTATGGAAGGCAAATTATATTTTTTTTGGAATAATAACACACAGGAATAAATTTTTGATTAAGCTTAATAATGGGTAATTTATTAGCCTACAGGTAAATTTTTCTCGAATATTTTAATTCTATGAATGAATAATATTAAGAGATTTTGATATGTGTACCTACATGGAAATTATTTCTCATTATTTGAGCGAGCCCCTTCAAAAATATAAATTAAGGCTATTTTATCTACGGTATTAAGTACATTTTATTGACGATATATTTTTTTTTTTATTGAAAAAGCAAAGGGTAGGTAATTGCGTTAAAATTTTGGTCACGAGTTCTTCAAAACTAAAAAAATCGTCTGTGTTGTTGTTTTATATGTTTTGCCGGTAATCCTAACCAACTTTTCTAACTAAGTTTTCTCTTTTTATCTATTTCTCTCCTGTAAACAAAAAAATTATCTTCTCATGTTGGCTTTTAAAGCAGGGTGTCGTGCCTCAAACCCCAGCCAGCCAGCCAGCCAGCTAACCGTCGCGTCGGCGTGGGGGTGAAGTAATACCACGTTGCCGTTCAGAGTTTATTGTCTATAAAATATTTATACCCCGCCCGTTGGAAAGACGCTATGTTTAAGGGTGAGTAATACGAAGACGACAGGTGAATTCTCGTGGATAAATTAAATTTTAAAATATGTGTTTTTTCGAGATCCTCTAAAGCCCGGGGGTGTTTTTTCGCCAAGGTGAATAATTCCCGTTGCGCCGAAGCTTTTATGTCTAATGAGATTCAGTGGAAGATGCGGTATTAAAAATCGAAACGCCCGATGACAAGATAATGGATCCTGGGCAATGGAAGAATTATTTTTACCTAATTAGTTGCCGGGAAAGGAAACGGGCAATAATGTCGGCGATATTAAAGGGTAGTTTTATTCTTCAAATAATTTCATAATATCTTTCCGGATTGTAAACAATAGAAATTCCAACGGAAAAAATCACTAAAAAGTGAAAAGTTTTCGAAGCTTGTAAAATAACGTAAGGAGTAAACAGAAAAGAAACCACACGTCTCTCCTTCTCTCATTATATTTATCTTTCTCTTTCTCCCTATCCCTTTCTCTTACTTTCTCTCTTTCGATCAACCCTGTTTCTCTCACTCTTTCCTCCATCCCTTTCTTTTCATCATCTACTTGCCTCCTCATTCTCATGCTTTGCCCTCCTCTGGTTGTATTTCTTTCTTCTTCTCATTCTTAGACTCACTCTCTCCACTCTCTATTTCCCTTCCCCTGCACTTCCGACTTCGCTTTCTTTCTTTGTTACTCTTCCTCATCTAATTTACTTTTTATCTGCCATTTCCTTTAACTCTTCCTTTTATCTTTTTTATATCGCCTTTCTCCTTTTCATTCTCTCACTTATGGCCTCTGTAGAATACTGGCATTAAAATTATTTTTGAAAAACTACTGCCTCCCTTAGTCCTTATAATACCCTCTCATTATTATTTCCTTAGTGTGTACCGTTACTTTTCTTGTCCCCTCTTCATCTCTCGTATCCTCCTTCTTTTGCTCCCCCCTTCTCTAACACAATATTCTTTCCCCTTCCCTTTTTAGCTATTCTATCTTCCTCTTATCATTCCCTCCCTCTTTCTTTCTTTCCTCTATATCTACTGCCTCCCTTTATCTCCCCTTCCCACTCTCTTTTTATTTTTTACCCTCTATGTGGGGTACCAGTATTGAATACCATTTAAATCTATTTTTGCAAGATTAATTCTTAATTTCAGTATTTTCTTATTAATTGTCCCTAATAAAACTAGATTTTATCAATAAACACGATGGTTTTAATATCGTGATGTTCCTTATCGTAAAAGAACAAAATCACTTGCCCTAAAATGCACCTCTTTCTGAGAATTGAAAAATAGATTTGTGTTACGGTTGTGGGCAATAAGTACACGAACCGTGCCTCATTTAAGAAATCATAATTCAGTGTACCTATGTACCGACACACATTGCTACATTGGGGTGTTAGTGTCTTTGTGCACCTGTGTTGTGCTAGTATTCGGAAGAACGAACGGGCTCTAAGCGCGCACTAAGTTGCATTATCGGTTTCCGATATCGTTGCAGTTTCCGTAATAAAATTGCACATTCCGTCGTATCAAAGCGAACGTGAAAGATCAAAGACGCTCCGTCGATATATGGATCGGTCGTAGTTGCTTTACGGACTATCGGGCAAAAAGAGGAAGCGGTGGACGAGGAGGGGTGGACGGACGAAACTGCACAAGCTCCTTTTCACCGAGAACAACCGATACGATGCGTTGGTTTCAGTGCAGTAACACTTACAAGTACAGTAAGTATAAAGTAGATAAAGCAGTTTGTGGGTTCCTCTTCAAAATTAAATGCACCATCGCTTCCGGCAACTAACTGTCAATTACGAACTTCCCAACAGAAATGCATAATCAGTTCATCAACCAGCACATTTATCTTTGTGCTATTTATTTATATAGATACATATACCATTCATATTCAAAATTAAAATTTATATGCACATTCAACATTGGCGGTAGGTTATTTAAGTTTTCAGTTCGTTCGTGTCGTCTCTTCCTACCGTAACCTTTGAACAATTTAAAATATTTTCATAGTTTGGAATCGTCATGCCTTCAGGGTGTAAGTAAAACTTTGACAGTAAGTAACTTTTATTTAAAATTTACGTTTTTAAGAACATTACATAGGTACTAGTTAGCTAAATAAATGAGCATATCCAATATCAGATCTGTCTACATTAATTTGATGAAAATATTTGCCAGGTACAATGAGAGACGTTATTTTTTTATGTGGGGGTAGGAACCGTTTGTTTTGATTATGGCTTGACATAACACACAGGTACGTATTTGGTTTGCACTACATACTGTGTATAATAATACAATGTATGAACGTTTATGAACGTTTATCAAGCTATATATTCTTGTTTAATATCCAATGCATCTACATAGGTACGTACCTGTATGGATACATACCTACGTAACTTACACTAGATCGTTCAACAAATTCCAATTACAATAACAAGGTTTGATCGCTACGCTACGACGAACGGACGGACGGACGGGGTGGCGCCACGATGGTGGGTAACTATTTTGCTAAAGTTCATGTAACAGAACACATGTAGTGAAACAAACTGTAATAACATGTCAGGAAAACCCATTTTCGTTGTACAAGTATAAGACAAGTCAAGGGAAATTTTAAAACACATAGGGTATATATGAGGCAACTTATTTAACAAATTAGGCATTTCTATTTAAATACTATTAAGTACTAGGGAATTAAGTACTGTCCTTGTTTTCGAACATCACAAGGTGGATCGAAATTTGTTTCAACTCTGTAGGAGTAATTTAATAAAAAAATGCAGCTTTTGATATTGAACATTTATATTCTCTTAAAAAGATGACCAGAAGAGCCAAGAAAGTCTTCATCTCTGCGTTGGTTTTTGAAAAAAAAAAAAAAACAAACACCAATAACTGAAAATAGTGAAATATGGTAAGCCTAAAATGTTCTCCCTCGACGATCTCTTGATTGGTGTTGTCTATAAACAACGTCTTGCCGGTAACTGTGGCCGACATCTTTGAGGATTACTGAGTATTAACTGGAATAATGTGGTCGTAGTTCCTCCGATGGGGATAGACAGACAACTCCAACACGGAGATCTCGAGGATGAAGAAGTTTACCTTATATACAAGGACAATATGTATGTAAACTTTACTTTACTTTGAGGAACAGTTTCAAGAAACTGTACCTAAGGGTTTTTTATTCCAAAAATTGCTGCACTGATGTTATTCCATCTGTTATTTTCCTACTGTTCATTATGAGATAAATGTAGAATTCGTTTGTGTGTGATCTATCATTTAATATATGAATGAGAACTTCTTATGGCCCTTATTGGAAATTACTCTAAATAATAAGCTGCTGCTGAATTCTCAAAAAACCAAAATACAGAAATTTTGTAGATGACATACAAAAGCTGTAATTTGTATTTTTTAACCTTGATTCAAAAATTTTTTTACAGAAAAATATGTTTTTTTGCCAAAATATGGAAAAATTAAATGCAGATGTATTTTAGCTCCTAAAGGTTTTATTATGGTTAGAAGTTAGAAAGCTGCACATATTTCAAATTGGATTCTCTCATCATAAATCGATCTTCGAGAAGTGATTCATAAACCCAAAAAAATATATTCCTCGTAAATATAAAGCTGATAAAGACAGATTTGCAATCACCAACTAAAAGAATGAAACAGAAAACGTGTCGATTTCGTTATCATCCAAATTTACAAGCGAACAAACACCAATTAGGCACATTAAATTTATTCCATCAATATCGTGACGAACTTATTTATGAATAAAATAAATATTTCATTAAATAATAGATGCAATTATCTATTTTTACAATTCAGCTTTTTTTAAGAAACATACATAATTTGAAATAGTGAGCGGTAAAAAAAGTGATAATAATTCAAAATAACGGTTATTATAAGCTATTAGGCATTAAATAGTGTTTTTGTTCCCCATCACTAGATATATATAATGTATACCTATGTATAGTATATTTGTACGTCACGAGATATAGCATGCTGAATAGCGTAGCAGTCTACTGGGGTTCCCCTAACTAACGGTTAGCGATGTTTTCAGGGTTATCATTGCGCGTCAATATTTAATCACCTTATATGCACATTTATTATTTCATCCTTATACCACCACGTTCTCTGTTATGGCAAACGTAGGAATAAGTTATGAAACGCAACACCCTATAATAGGTCAAACCGAAAATGACCAACAGTTCTTAGGTAGGTATCTATATTTGTGTTAAAATGTTGTTTACACATTTTCCTTGCAACCCTCCTTCCTAAAAAGTGTTTGTAAATAGAAAAAATATAAATTTTGTACCCTCGCTGATAAATTTCTAAGGGCGACTTGGTCATTAAAAAGCAGATTTTCCTAACCATTTTTTTTTAATTTGAGACAGCAAAACAACAACTTTACTTTTAATAAATAAATAAATATTACGAAGGATTTTTAATTAAATAAATAAATCAATTTTATAGCTTCATTTCGTGCGGTTTCTGGACAAATTAATTCAATCAATCGCAGCTGGAGAAATCAATATTACTCAGTTAATTAATTAATTAAGTAGTTCAGACGCTACCCAGACTGATACCTATCTAATGATGATATCTGTAACAGACTGGTCTACTTCTGGATTCGGTATTAAGGGCAAATTTAATTATGCTAATGATATTTGCTAGAATTTTATGCAGCAAATGTACTTTAGAGATGAAACTAAAAGTCAATGTCAGACATAAGTATTTCAGCATTTTCAGAAAAATTGCAAGATTAATGAAGGAAATGTGTAAACGGCTAAAACAGAGGCGACTCGAGATAATGTGAAGCAAAAAAATGGGAAGGAAAGTTAATTTAATCGTACAATTTTTATGATTCAATTTTATTTGAGAAATCGCAGAACATGGTTTCTTGATGAAAATGTTATGGCTAAACTGACATAAAGTTACTGAATTTAATTCCATAAATTTAATGTTGTGCCTTAAGGTTGGTTCACAACTCGCCGTTTTGGATACGCGAAATGTATGTGCCGAATTCGTACTAAATCGAATTAAAATATAGCAAAATGTTGGGTTTAACACAAAATATTTTAAATCAAAAATTACACCAACTAGGAATATGTTCTTAAAAAATAATGGCTCCTGTTTTTTTTTTAATAAACCCTCAGTAATGTTTGTATTTATGCATTTAAAAATTTGAGGACGTATATCAAGCCAGCACGACAAAGTTTCCGATTTCTGACTTACACTATAATTTGTCGCTAATTTGTTACCAAATCCAAAACTTTGTCGCTCGTGCCGTTTAGCCATAATAAGCTGGTAAGCTAGCTTGATATCACTACACATAGCGTATCTCGAAAAGGAAATATCGAAGGATATTACTGTAATGACCATAATTTGTCGCTGAAAGATGACACATTAAAAGAATTTGCCGCTAGTGTTATATCCAGCTGATAAGCGAAAAACTGCTGGAAAAACATCAAACAATTAATCAAGGAGTTCTTTGTTACATTTGTTTTATGAGATCGGATTTATTTGCCAAATTTTGCAAATAAGGGTGTCCCTGTATCCCCTAAGTTGGGCAACACGTTACCTTTCGAAAGTTTGATGGCTTTCCTGCAGTTTTTTGCTAATCAGTTGGAGATAAGACTAGCGACAAATTCTTTGAATCTGTCATCTTTCAGCGACAAATTATAGTGCGTCAGAAATCGGAAAAATAAACCTTGTCACGCTTGCTTGATATACGTAATTTGAGGGAGCATATAGATCTGTGAATCCTTTAGGAAAGATTCCTGAAACTCACATGTTCATTTATCCAATTTAAAAATGTAGAGCATTAAGCAAGTTATTCATTGACCTTTTGCCCCATTTTTAAGTCTCGACGACTAATTGCAGTTTGACGCCCGTAAGTAATCGTTCTAATCCAGTATGTCATCCAAGTCTGCAAACGGAACGAGCCAAATTAGCACTTTGCGTTATTACTCACACAAGTTAGCTGTGTCAATTGTTTACACGAATGCAATTGTAATTTGAAGTTTGCAATTTAATGCCAACGGAATGTAGCAAGTTTTGGTCTTATGACAGACATTAACTGTACGTAAGAATGATTTATCTCGCTCGGAATTATTGAAAACCGGTAATTTTGAAGCGAGTTAGTTCAAGTTTCTTGACTGTTTGTTTTGTGGCTTTTATATGAAACGATGTCATGTTTAAAATTGCTGTCAGAAGTTGTTTCGAAGTTTAATTCTAATTGTAAACGAGTGGCACGCACAGGAAAACAACCGACTTCCCTCCTACGGGGAACGATAACGCTTTCGAAGAAAATTGTTGTTGCCTCAGTATGGAGATAGGGCAAGTTGGCTAACGTGCATAAAAACCGGGTAATTCCAGCTATTGTTCCCATAAATGCCATTAAAATAAATTTATTCTCCCGCTCCGTTTATCCCAATGCTATTTTTATACGGTACAAACTCTGTTGCACAGGAGGTGCACTCAGACATTTAAACAGAGTGGCTAACTTTACTACTAATGAGACCACAAACAACGTAATTCATTTAAATCCATTAAATTTAATTAAACACACAAAAAAATAAATAACAATAAACTGGTGGTGAGCTTTGAGACGAAAGCTTGGTCTCGGTCATTGTCCAGATTTTCGTACATTTGGTTTTAATTTTTGGCCTTGTTTTTTACTAGATTAATCCGGACAATTTCGCTTAAACTTAAGTGTATTTTAGAGGCCTTAACGTCAGGCCCTCAAATTTTGCTTAAATTATTTGCTTGTTTGTTTCAGTTTTACCTTTCACTGTTAATTTAGTGTGAGGAGTTGTGTATTTAATTTTTTTTGACGTCATTTTTTGAATTCTAGTATTATTCGTTAGCAAATAGAGATAGTTAATTAACTATTTAACGGAGAATATTTTTCATTCAATTTACTCAACGTTAAAAACTAGATCACGTGTTTTAAAATCCGGGAAATCCCCGTCCGCTGTCGATCGCTTCACGTACCTACACATCTAATAATGGTGGACTTCATGGAGGCAACTGTGTGTCAACACGTTCCCGAGTGTGTGCGATCCGATCTGATACGGTCACGTGTGTCCCTTTCGTTCCCTGACCGGTTGTGATAACAAGGGTAAACGTCTGAATTATGTGGACTGTATTCCGGACTGAAAATTCCACCACTAGCGAGAGCCCCGAGCGTCTGTCGAATAAATAACTGCTCGTTTTCAATTTTGTTTACTTACGCACATTTACATAAACTCAGATGGATACATACAAACCATATGTATATGAAGCGGGAAAAAATTGTTCCAAATACAGTTTTTGTTATTCGTTGTTAATTAACTACCGGTTTACTGCCGTGATTGTTTAGGATCCTCATTATTTTGAATCTTAATTTTCGAATTTCAGTTAAAAAAAAAGGTCATATAGACGTTTTGAATGTAACCACTTTAGGGTTTAATTTCGATCAAGGACACTGAAATTATTAAAATTATCATCGTTAATGCAATATTGGAGTTTAAGGGTAATATATTTCCAAATCTTGATCTTACAATTAGCAGATAAGTCCAAGATTTATCTAAAGGATATTAGAGTTTCACAAAGACAAGAGTCTTCTTCTTGACTCCTGACAAAATTATTTGATTTCGAAAATAATTGACGTGATTTTCTTAATCTCTCAATATTTACTCAGTGTGCTTCTTTTGATTTTGTTTGAAATCAAGACAAGATCTTGTTAAAATTCGAAACCCTAGAAATACTACTACAATAAATCATTTTGATACTTACTTTACGTAGTAGATAATTATAATTAATAATGAGCAAATTCAAGACTAATACACAAGTGGTCTTGGTTTCGGTCTTAGTCTGGCGCACACACTCTTAGTCTTCTCTTGAGTTTGTCAGAAATTAAAACAAAATCGAGAAATAAAACTTGAAAATCAAGAAAGAGGGTTGTACAATCCTAGAAATTATTATTCTATTTACAATTATTTACGTATATCAAGCTAGCACGACAGTTATTTTTCCGATTTCTAGCTTGCACTATAATTTGTCGCTAATTTGTTACCAAATTCAAAAATTTGTCGCTCGTGCCGTTTAGCCATAATCAGTTGTAGTGCTAGCTTGATATCAAGCTAGCACTACACATAGCGTATCTCGAAAACGAAATGTCGTAGGATATTATTTTAAAGGCCATAATTTGTCGCTAATTTGTCGCTGAAAGATGACACATTCAAAGAATTTGTCGCTAGTCTTATCTTCAACTGATAAGCGAAAAACTGCTTTGGGAAAACTTCAAACAATTATTCAAGGAGTTCTTTGTTACATTTGTTTTAAAAGATCGGATTTATTTACCAAATTTTTTTAAATTAGGTTTTCCCTGTTTCCCCCAAGATGGGCAACACGTTACATTTCAAGGGTTTGATGGGTTTCCAGTCGTTTTTTGCTTATCAGTTGGCGATAAGACTAGCGACAAATTCTTTGAATATGTCATCTCTCAGCGACAAATTAGGGACAAATTATGGCCTTCACTGTACTATCCTACGACATTTCCTTCTCGAGATATGCCATATGTAGTGCCAGTTTGATCTTTTCCCAGCCCTTTTTCGCTTGTCAGTTGAAGATAAGACTAGCGACAAATTCGTTGAATGTGTCATCTCTCAGCGACAAATTATGGCCTTTACAATTATATCCTACGACATTTCGTTTTCGAGATACGCTATGTGTAGTGCTAGCTTGATTCAAGCTAGCACTACAGCTGATTATGGCTAAACGACACGAGCGACAAATTTTTGGATTTGGTAACAAATTAGCGACAAATTATAGGGCAAGTTAGAAATCGGAAAAATAACTTTGTCGTGCTAGCTTGATATACGTCAATTATTTTGGCTTTTACTTCACGTAAAAGGTTATTATAATTAGTAATGAGCAAAGTCAAGATTAAGACAAGACTAATACACAAGTGGTCTTGGTCTTAGTCTGGCAGTTTTATTCTTGGTCTTGTCTGGAGTTTTTTATGTAAATCAAGAACAAGTATTGTATTTATTTAAAATTAAAACAAGACAAATGAAGTCTTGGTCTTAGTTTTGGCCTGACGTATATATCTTTGATCTTGATCTTGCTTATCTATAACTGGTTTTTGCAAGTCCTGATTTAGTCTTAAGCATTTAGGTCTTCACCTTAGGTTAACTATATTTTAGTCTTGATGTTGGTCTTACTAAATGCGCAAAACTACTAGTAATGTTCACAAAGAGCTTTTAAAATTAGAAAAGCTCAGGTGTTGGCCTATTTTTAAAACTTCTTAGCTCTATGGATATAACAGAAATTTCATGTTCGATTGGCCACACGCTCATATTTTTTTTGAATTAGTAACGCCATTTTTTCTTTTTTTTTTTAGTTTTAATGGCAGGTAAGCGTTCAATATTTGTTGCTTTACTCAGAGACATAAAAAGAAATATAAAAATTGCCGTTTACTGTTCAAAGGCAGAGTCCTGTTTGGCGCGGTAGTCATAAAAGCTTATTCCTGTCTTTATGTGCAATTAATACGAAACTCGTTCGCTGAAAGGTTCGAGTAATTGCAGTCGAAAATCAGTTAGTAGAAAACTTTCAGTTTTAATGCGAGAACTTTCGCTTTTGCGCATTCGGCAATATCGACTACGTCTACGACCATAAAACCAATTTCGTTTAAAATTGGAAAAAGCCCGTTAAACTCATGTTTAATAGACTTCTTAATGTGTTTGTATTTTACGTCTGAAATCCCCTTCAGTCGGTCGCGACTACCACTGGTACTTACTGTATGTACTACTTAACTCTCGATTTGTTTTATTTAAATTTGTCAAGTATTTTAGTTTCTGTACTGTACTGGAAAATTCGCGTGCTGCTCAGTTTGCTTTTAAGTGCCCAAGGGTACTTAATTGTTTGTAAATTTTTTTAAAGGCTGATGCTTTTACTGGTCGTTTATAAGTAATGAAAGCTGATGCATTTGGCAGATTTGCTCGAAAAGAAATCCACGACGCGACGGATGCGGATTTTTATTTTCTCAGTTTTAAAGTGTCGCTGGTACTTTAAACTACATTAAAAATTCAAATGAATAAAAACAAGAACACAACGAAGCAAAACTAAAACGGTAAAATTGACTACTGGAAGGAAGAATTATTTTTAGTGCCAAATTTTGTATCGGTATCGGTACAAAATTTTGTAAGTAACTATTTTGCCACACAGTTTCATAAAAATTTATAAAAAGCTTCTTTTATGTTTTAATATCATCTGGACCTAAAATATTTGAAATCGATATCAGTATTTACATTATGTGTTCTGCATATTTGCAAGCCGGCCCTGCTCATGGTCGTATAATTCACTTTGTACATAATGCAAATGACTGGTTCGTTCGAAAACAGTTTTCTGCAAAGGAAAAAATGAGCACATTAGTTTTTTCTAAGTGCTTTACGGAAACGTGCGTTTAAATTAATTGCAATTCAAATGGGCTTTAACGATGTCAAGTGTCGGCATTAATCAGGTTGTTCATTAGTATTCTGGAAAAATGCATGTAGAATGCATGAAGTGTTTTGCGGGTCCTGTGTTTTATTTTCGAGTGGTTCGCGCGCGTAAATTCATATAAAACATGTATACGTATATCTATGTGTAAAATGCAAGCACGTGGGTCAACTGCGTCCGTCGCACTTTTTAAAATAAATTATCGAAACGAACAGAGGACGAGATTTAAAATTTAAATGTAGCGCAAATGTAAATTTTCTCTATCGCCCTCTCTCTTTCTCTATAATTTTTGTCTACCTACCGAACGTTGTGTATTTAATGGTTGAAGCGGTAAAGAGCTTTCGGTATATTTACGCATAAATGGACCGCTCTGCATATGACATTTTCATTAATATCGCTTTGTTTACTGCCGCGTGAATATGCATGTATAGCAATTGAATTATCATTCTGAATTTTACATATACTAAAGGCATGTTATTTTTTTTGCTATGTATTTCCGATAATGTCACTCGCAACTGATAGCGACACAACAGTGCTATTACAGAACACCGTCAATCGACGATAAAGCTGCGACAAATTTGAATAATACATTTCTGCATCCATTGCAGCCCCACACGACCGTTTCTATTATTAAATAAATAAATGAATAAACAAGAAAATTACTACTTCTATTTATGATGAGTGCAGAATTCATTTTTCAGTCACGGAGACGAACGTCGCAAAATGGATCGCACTTAAAAAATTTGATAAAATAATGTCTTAAATATTAGATTACCAATACCAGCCAAAAACATTTTCACTCTAGCTGTGAAAGGGACATTTTCCTTATAATGTAACTAAAACCACCTCCAAAATATACTCAACAATTTTCTTCATTTGTCTCGTAATCGGTTAAATAAATTAAAAAAACCTTATTAACAAAAGTACAACTGTCAGGAAAATACTGAAAAACATAAATTTTTGTAAAATTCACTTTACTTTAAGCTTGTTCCCGTATATCAAGCTAGCACAACAAAGCTATTTTTCCGATTTCTAACATATCCTATAATTTGTCGCTAATTTGTTCATCGAATTTGTGGCTAGTTTTATCTTCAACGTTACCTTTCGAGAGTTTGATTGTTTTCCAGCAGTTTTTCGCTTATCAGTTAAAGATAAGACTAGCGACAAATTCGTTGAATGTGTCATCTTTCAGCAACAAATTATGGTCTTTACAGTTATATCCTACGACATTTTGAGATACCTACGCTATGTGTAGTGCTAGCTTCATATCAAGATAACATACCAGTTGATTATGGCCAAACGGCAGGAGCGACAAATTTTTGGATTTAGTTACAAATTAGCGACAAATTATAGTGCGTCAGAAATCGGAAAAATAATTTTGTTGTGCTAGCTTGATATACGTAGCTTGTTGGGCTTCAAGTAAACTATGACAGTTACCAATGGGACATACGATTATCCTTGAGTAAAATTTTATGAGGAACATTATTGCACTGATAACATATTTCAAAAGGAGCCACCGTTTATTACGAGATAAATGAAGAAAACACTTTGGGGGTGGTTTATCGCATTATAAAGGATTCATTATCCACAACAGGGGTGGGAATGGAACGTTTTTGTCCTGTACCAGCAATTGTTTTAATAAATAAAATACAAAAATATTGAAACTACAATTCATATAAAAGATACCGTGACTTTCTAAACGTTGCGATGCCATCTAATGCAGTCACTAATCTCTGTTCTATTTACGTCACGAATCATGCTAAATAAATTATAAAGGGATTCTTAAGAACAAAGAGAATTCAATATTCTTGAGAAGTAAACCCGTAATAATGCCCTGAGGTCCTGAAATATGCGAGACTGAATTGATTCACTGGATTTAGTTGTTCGTAACCCCCATCTACTACCCTAAGAATATAGAAAAAACAATGATTCACATAAGACAGTATTAAATACGTAATTGGTTAATCATTATTTCTATTTAATACCTAATAAGCATATACAGGTAACAGGTCGTTAATACGTCCTTTAATAAAACGTTTATCAACGAATGATCTGACAGATCGTCGTCTTTCATTAGCGCTCATTAATTAAATTCGCCCAGAGACGTTTCGTGACAAAAATGACAACGTTTCCTTTCGAAAACATCTCATTAATAGGAGGCCAAATTGATCGATGAGATATCGGTCTCTTTTGATATACGATTCCTTGAAAGGCGTGACAAGCGTTTCTGACAAATCTGACAACTCTACACTTCGCCTTCTTCTAATCGACCAAACAAGAACATGAAGATTTCGAACAAATTACACAAGGTAATAATTGTAATACCTTTATGTAATTAATTACATTTTGATTACTACTCATTTGTAAGTTTCCATACATTATTCCGTTGTTATGTTTCTTTAGAAAAAATATACCGACAGTAAGTCTCACAATGATATCAACTAAAAAATTGAAACACTAGCATACGATTTTCACAAATTATTTATTAATTTAGCAACATATTTCACCTTAACTTAGGCTTCTTCAGGCTATTGAGTATTTACTACATCTACTACATCATTTCATTCAAGACAATATAAAATAGCATGGTCCACAGACTTTTAACTGTTCTAATGTCAAAAACATTGGGTTGTATATTGCTTATAAAACCAATTACTCTTTAGAAAAATTGATTAAAAACAACAAAGATACAATAAAAAAAGACAATCAGTCAGGAGTTTATAAGCTAACTTGTGGGTCTTGCCCTAAAGTCTATATTGGTCAAACAGGGAGAACATTTAAAGAATGTTTAATAGAACACAAAAATAGTTATGTAAAAAACAAAACAGATTCAACATATTCGAACCATGTAACTGCAGAAGGACATAGTTTTAATGAAAATTTCGAGATTTTACATATAAATAATAAAGGACAAAAATTAACGTTATTAGAA
This sequence comes from Agrilus mali, assembly GCA_029378335.1. Classification (NCBI taxonomy): domain Eukaryota; kingdom Metazoa; phylum Arthropoda; class Insecta; order Coleoptera; family Buprestidae; genus Agrilus; species Agrilus mali. Next base: position 5,710,213 of record CM055663.1, on the reverse strand, counting down.
AACTTGTAAATAAACTAGGAATAATTTTAAATGACCAAGAAGAATGTAACAATTCCTCTCTACTGAATTTGTTTTAACCGAATACCACCCCCTATTATCGGTAGCTATTTAAGGACCTGAAGTAGTTTTCATAGTTGGTGGTTAACACTAAGTTAAGGTGAAACATGTTGCTAAATTAATAAATAATTTATGAAAATCATATAAAAGTGTTTTTATTTTTATTCTTTGATTATGGATTTTCATTAAGTAAAAGTCGAAACTATTCAAGATATCAAATAAAGTTACGTAATTGAACATTATTATGCGTTTAGGTATTTTTTACTAATTTGCTTGTTTTTCTATTTATGGTAAGTACATACTGACCCTTGAAGGTAAGATTATGGGTACTTTAAGTCACCCATCCAATATAGAACACGTAGCTTAAGGGAAAGGGACTGAAATGTTTCTGTTGTTGTATGCGAGATGTATAAATAATATATGTTGTTAATCAGAAGATTCAATAGGGGTCGTTCGAAGTACGTGTCGGTCAGGACCATTTTTCCCGTTTGCCGTTTCCAATTACTAAAGGTTCGCATTCCTGGTCCCGTATTAATTAGATTTTATTCCCTTTCCACCGACTGCACTGCGATCTTTCAATTTCGATAGACGCATATCGCACACTACACGTTTGTCTGGAACAGACGAGACGAGACGTTGGTTGCGTCGGCCGTTGGGAACGAGAATGGGGTGGTTTTTGAAGGGCGATAGATCGGACGACCGAAGTTTCGGGCAGGGCCAGACGTAGAAATCACGTAATCGCCGTGCCCCGGGGAAATTACCGGCGGGATTTATTTTTGAAACCCCGCTAATATGTTATCGACAGTGTAAAATGAAAGTTCCGACAAAGACACCGCGTCTTTTTCAACTTCGATGGCTTCCAAAGCCGCCAGATCACTGCCGAGATAGGCAACAAAAGATGGAAAACGAGGTTCAGATTAAAGTTTGAAACTGCGCCACGTTGCGCTAGCTGCCACCGAAACAAATGGAGCCAAAGGGGTGGCCTTGTTACATATATGTATTTGGTAGCTAGTTTTGATTCAGTATTTTCATTTGTGCTACTCACGAATAGAGATACCGAACGAAATATTCTGATTATAGATGTCTTCTTACCTTTAAACGGTAACTTCTTCGACAACTATTGTAAATCTTACCGCTGCGCTGCATGAAATGAAAATTATTCTTCTACTTCACTCACCTGAAACAAAAATATAAAGTTAGTTAGAAATACTTAATAAATAATAACTTTTAATGTCATGTCATTAAAAATTAAATAGTTGAAAAAGGCTTCATACTTGTCCCAGTTTATTAGGACACCAACTAAGTGTAAATGAACACTAGAAGGATAAACATTTGATGATTTTAATAATGGATACATTTTCCACAGTATGCAAAGATTGTCCAAAAAATTATCTATTTTTGGATTTCCCCCTTATATGAAGACCAAAAATCATGACAGGGCTTTAAATAAAAGATAAGGGGGACCGTAATATTCAATTAGATCGATCAACAGCTAGGTTAAAACCATAATAAAGATTCCAGATTTTTCCCTTTAATCAATAATTTTGTTTTTGTCTCAATAATAACAAACAGATGTTCAATTATTTGCTGTCAAAAAATATTTTCTATTCGTGTATGATTTCTCCAAGATCTGATGTAACCAACAGTTTTTTTCGCCTTTCCTTTTTGCTTCATTTCACGCTTGAAGGGGAGAGTCGCGGTGACCTTTATGCGACGGGCGATATCTTCCTTCACATTATCCGCCATCTATTTTTAGTAACGGACTTGAATTTATAGAAATTGAATAAGGGGTAGCTTTTGTTACCCTAACAAGCATTTATGTTCCCCCGTAACCGTTTCGTGGGAGAGACGACGTCGTGCGCCGTGACGCTCACGTCACGTAGACGTCCTATCTTAGCGTCGCAAAGGTCGGTCCGTCAGGGGGGATGCTCGAGGGACAGGTGCACAGATGCGGTTGGGGTTGTGGAGCATCCGTTTGTCAAGTGTCAGGTTGCAGTTGCGATTGCCTGGAATTGGGGAGGGAATCGAAGCATCGGGACGGCCGGCGTTGCCGTCGTTGATGTACACAGGCCGCAGCACTTAGCAGAACGTCAAGGTTCATTCTAAACTTACGCTATTACTCCAGGCAGTATCCCGAAGCGATGCTAATCACGTAGGCGAGGTGCATGGGCCGTCGCGACGCCAGGAGACGCGACGCGACGCGGCGACAGAGACGACCTCTCATGGCACTCCGGGACCGAATAATTAACAATGGATGCGCGTCTGATAATGGGGTGGAGGAGTGAAGGCTCAGTGGAAAGAGTGATGGCGAAGTTTCCGGAATGTCTTTCTTTAATTACGACCAGAAAATGAGAAAATAGAAGGGAAAGCTTCATGCATTAACTGACTGACTCACTGGATTTATTTTTTCCAACACAACTTTATTTTAAGCCAGTAAAAACTCATTATTGGCACCAGAATTGAAACAAAATTAGAAACTTGTATTCCTCACTAAGAGCTTCCTTGTTTGTATTTAATGCTCTGTCAGTGGAGCTATTAATGAAGAAACTGTCGGATTCTATCCGCGTATTGTTGATAAAATCCCCAAAATCCTCAAAAGTGCTTGGCGTTTCGTATCCTATAGCATAGGACATCGTCAAGAGCTTCAAGTTGTCGATGTAGGCTCCCCAACGTTGTTGCTGGACGTTGAACGCTTTTCATACCACGGGGATTTAATCCACAATACGATGTTAGAATCGGAAAACCTTCAATCAATTTCAATTATCACTGCACGACAAAAAAAGAGGAAAATCGCCTTAAAAGTAATGTAACTTTGTCGCAGATTCTGCAATGCTGCAAGTGATGGTTAAATGGAAATGGCTGAGACATCATTATAAAAATCCTAATACAAAAATTGCCCGAGATGGGAACTTCCGGCAATATTTTCATTGCGCGAGAGTCAAAAAGTTAGGACTTTCGTGCAGTTTATTTTATGTAGTACATTTCGCGCTACAACAACTTCTCCACCGTCTAAACATGGAACTGAATCGGTAAAGAGGAAAGTTCGGGGGTAATTTTGTTTCAGAATAGCTGCATCTCCAAGTTATTTCCAAAGTTTCCACAAGTGAATTAAAAATGTAATAAGTTTCCAACTTCGCATAGGACTTAATGCTAATGTACTATCTTCAGGAAAAATTGATCGACTCGCCGGGATTCCTGAAAAAAGTCGGGCGTCTTAGGTTTCCGCACGAATAATTTCACACTTTCCACCAACAACTGCTAAGAGGAACTTTCCATTAAAACTTACTTTTTCCAAAATAAAACACTATCACAATGTACTTATCGTACACATCCCAACTTAAATTCTGGCACCTAAATAGTTAAAGGTAATTTTTTTTCGGGACTTATGCAGAGTGAGTGAGGATGAGCTTTTGCAATAATCATGATTACATAAACGAATATAAGAATTTTTACCCCTTCTAGAGTTTGAAGTAGACGTCTAAAAATAATTTTGTTATTAGTTTCTTCGTTTAAAAGAAAATTAAAGTTTGTTTATGTGGTAACAAGATAGACGTTAGGATGGAGCGGTCACGACTTTTTATTTTTCCTGCGTAAAGAGAAACTATAAAATCGTTACTACAAATGGCTTGTAGATTTTTGCCGATAAAGTTTGAGTTTACGGGCAGCTTTATGGTCCAACGGACAGTAAACATGTAAGTCGTTCGAGGTACAAGCTGCAAGATTCGAGATTAAAGCAAAATTCAATATCCTGCACCCTTAACTCTATTTGGCAGTAGAAAATAAACTCGAAATTGGACTGGTAACGCATAAATTTATGTTTACAGTTCGCTGACGAGTAAGGCGTCTATAAAATTTTATTTTGAAGCAAATGGAATGTTCAAACATCGATACACGACACTGTAAAATGTTTTCGTCATATCCTGACTCCTACAAAATAATCTGTCTTTATTATCATTAAAACCACTCTGGTAACTTTGAAGAAGAAGAAATTAAATTGTAATCAGGTAGGTGCCTTTTTTTTAAATTCCCTTGATTTTGTTCTTTCTACTTACTGAATGTTGTTATGGAAAACAATGGACTCATATTGCATTAAGTAGTTTTACAGTCAGAAAACTTTTAAACATTGTTTACTGTCAAAATAAAAGGTTTCAGTGGAATGGAGCTAGATGGAAATTCCATCATCGAATTGAATTACTATTTTAAAGAAGGAAGTAGCCCCGGTAGTGATCCCCTTCCTCTTCATCCGCAGATAGTTTACTTTTTAATTGGATATTCGCGACGCAACAGGAACGGCGGCAAATCCCGTGGGAAGGAGGCATCGGTCTGTCATTCGACTCTCTACACTTAGAGTCCATTAAAAGGACTCCAGAAGACGAAATTTTAGGGCATTATAGACGTCACTGATTGAAATCCCCAGTCCGTCTGCGACCCCTTTTCGAAACGGGGGTGAACTGAAGATGGTTTGAGGGTTGAATTTTATGAGCACGTGACGCTTGACGGGACGCAAGGATCGAATGAAATTCAAACTGCAGCGAATTTGCAACGAGCGACGTTTACGTAAATATTTCATGAACCTTTTATGTCGAGAAAACGAAAGTGACGGGTATTTATACAGCAAACTCTCAGAGAAAACGGTTAACTTTAAACATTCCACCTTTTAGTACTAATTAAACAGATACACACGGAATTATTCATTCTCTCTTCTTACTTCTTCAGTTAATTATCTCATAAAAAGATGCGGTCAATGCCACTAAAATTTTTTATTCACTACGCCACTAAAAGTCGCGAGCAAACTTAAACACTTGCTCAAATTGTCAAGTATTACTTGTATAATGTTAACGATTAAACGGAGTTTTTGCTCATCTAAGCTGTGGTAGCCACCAAGTGATCACCTTTAAAGGCAATTTGAAATTGCTGAAAGAACTATAACAGATACGATTTCTAGAGAGAATGATAACTATGTTGCCTTAACTCGAATTTCACGTCAAACATAATTTAGTTATGTCGTGTTAGGGGATTTGACGTCGTGTGAATATTTTAAGGCTCGTCCTACTCAGGGTTACTGAAGCGCGCACGAAATCATCCGATAATAATTTATGACAACGATATCGAAGAGCAAAACTCGTAAATTCAGAACGTTAAGTATTTGGATTGAGAAGCGCGAGCACAAAATAATTTTTCAGCAAAACAACACAGAAATTTTATGAGTGAATCCGAACAACTGCAGTTTTGATTTCTTATAAGTTCAGTTTGTTAATTATAAGGGTAGTAAATCTGCAAAGTTTTATTTACCTTCTAAGGTCCTAAAAATCCACAAAGATTATTTCAAATTCTTTTTACAGTTAGATAAGGTTGTGATTAATTGTGGTGGTTGCTTTGTTACACTTTCCAGTGCTTATTTTCACACCCTCTACCCTTACTATTCGTCTCACTTCCAAAACACTACCATCACAGTTATTCCCACGCCTTTTATTCTGCACCAAGTGACAATTCCTTCATAAAATCTAATGTGCTTTTAAAATATGTTCAAAAAGGAGAAAAATGTGGACTTTGACATCAATTTGTACGTTAGGTATAGATTTTTGTCACAAAGGGCGTCCACTATCGCCAGTCACCCCCGAGAGAAGCGATAAATCCTATCTAACAGTAAAAGGAGCAGTTTTACACTAAGGACTTCGTTTTAACCCTTACTTTAAAGAGTCTCGTTTCAAAGAGGACGGAAATATGAACGCTAGAAAAACAAGATATTCGAAAGTCGGGCGAAGGATGGGAATGGAAATGACATTTTTGAACCCCTTTTATCGGCCATAACCGCCACTTCACCTGGTGGACGATCGAATTTTTTCGAGTAAAAAAAGGCGAGATAAGGACGCGGCACCAGATGAAAGCAGAAGAGGGAAGAATGGGGTTGGGGGATTATTGATGAGCACGTTGGTTCTGATAGAATATTCCGAGACAGGCAGTCAATTTGTAAAATGGGGTTATTTGAATATTTTTTTTATTCTTTAAGTGGTTACAACGCGTAACACACAAAGATAGCGGAAGAAGTAAGTACCTAAAAAAAAAGATAACGAATTTTTTTGTATTTATTGGTACACTTTGAAAATTGTTGCAATATTTATTGAAGTGAAAGAAATTTCCTTCCATCTGAAGTAGCCACAGACAGTGTGGTACAATAAAATTATTGTGGTAACAATAAAAGGTTCTTGTCAGTATTGTTCTCTTATTGGTGGATCCAATATATCAATAAAACAGGTCAAATATTACAGATTTAATTATAAACATTTGCTCGTTAAGAGGAAGAGTTTAGTCAATAAAATTTGGAGATTGCAACAGAGTGTAGTATTTGTAAAGAAAATCTCAATAACATCGATTTACTTGATTTTTCCTTCAAAATAATTATTTTTCTTTTCCTGCTTCTCCTGGTATAGACCATATAATAGTATCCTTAACCAGCTCCTTCCACTTCTCTTCCTTTTGCTCCTTCTCCTCCTCTGTCTCCTTGTCATTTATGATCTTTCGTTGCTTCTCCGTCTCCTTCTGCAACTCCTTATTCTCTTTCTGTCTATCTCATTCTCCCTCATCATCCATTACCTTCCCATATTCTTTTCCATCTTATTTTTCTCTCTTTCACCTTCCCCTTTTGCTCCTTTTACTCCTTCAGCTCCATCCACTTGTTTTTCTTTTGCATATTCTCCTTGTGCTTCTGATTTTTGTCCTCCTCTTCCTTGTAATTTTTCTCCTTCTCTAACTACGTCTCCTTCTACTTCTTTTGGTCCTACCTCTTGTTATAAATTCTTCTTCTTTTTCAGCACTCTCTCCTTCGTTGTTTCATTTGTTCAGTTCACTTCCTTTCTAGTTCAAACTATTTCTCAGTTAAAAAAGTATTTCCATGACAACCTGCAAGATCCAGTTAAGCTCCTTTCTTTTCCCTGTATGTCCCAAGGAGCAGCTCAGCTCATTGGTATTTCAAGGATAACACTGGGCCCTTTGAAATTATTCATCAGCTATCTGCCGGCTGCTCCTACAATGGGGTGTTGTTGGCTTTGCCTTACAACTGACTCGAATCCTTTAGCCAGTCAGTGATACTACTGCTGACGGCCGCGGATCGTCATTCCAAAGTGGAACGTTACGTGGTGCTAAGCGCCTTTTGAAGAAGGCGCGTTCTATTCGTGACTTGTTTTAGGAACAAGCCTTGTCGACTCGACTCGACGAGACGCCGACGGTCGAACGGGAAGAAGAGAAAAAGTACGTAAGTATGCGTCCAACTGGCGCCAGTAAATGCCGATAAGGATTAAATTAAGTAATTGTAGTTGGCTTGGTTAACAATGAACAAGAATTACATTAGGGGATCAAGTTCTGTATATGTGTGTAACTGATGAACGCGATTATTGCGGTCGATAATCGAACCATCAGGAGAATGATAAATAAGAATTATATCTACTTGATTTAAAATTCCATTGAATGAAATGTTTTAAGACATAACTGAGGATGACAACTTGGCACAAAATAATTTTAAAATCACATCACTTTGCATTCTACTCTAAGGAGAAGTATTTTTGTTGCTACAGAGGATTTTCCTTCCCATTCTTGTCCATGTCTTTTATTTCCTTTTGCCTGTTCTTTCTTGCATTTCCCACCTTCTCCTTTTCCATCCCCGCCTTTTTCTCTTCTTTTCCTACCCCATTAGTAGTTCTTGCTCTTTATCCTTTTTCTTACCCATATTTTTTCCTTCTCGTCACCCTTTCCCGTATGCTATTTCTCCTTTTTGTTCTGTTCGTTCTCCTTCTCCAACTCCATCCGTTCCTTTTCGCTCTTTTGTTTTTTCATCTTCTCCTTTAACTGTTGCTTCTGGTTTTGCCTCTTTTCCTCCTTTGTCTCCTTCAACTTTTTTCTTTCTTTCTTTACCTCTGCTTCTCCTCCTCCTTCATCATGTGCTTTATTCGCTACTGGCGGTGGCAATTAGGTACTTGATTATTCTGACCTTATTTTTGTAAAACTTTTCAAGTTTTTGTACTTCATTTATTTTAAATATGTACTAATAAATATATCATTACTAAAACAATTCCTTAAGTATAAGTAATTGACATGATGTGACCTTTACTGTTAAAAATTCCGACCGGTGTTCCTCGAACTTATTATAGTACCAATCACATCTAAAGTTCCCCTAACTTTTTCACTGTCAAACAGTTGTTTTATTCAACATTACGTATTATGTCCTAAGGGAGTTGTGGGACGTTTGGGGACGTCTGCGGTGCCCGTGGATTTACCTGGCGCGCGCACATACATCCACACGACGCGACGTGTCGGAGGGTGCGAAACGAACTTTTAGTCGGCTTAATGGCTCGGTTGGACCAAGTTCCCTCAGGATGTCGCTCCTCATTAACATTGCATGAGAGGCGGAAGAGAGAAGGAGGAGGTGGAGAACCGAACGCGTTAGCTTATCCCGAAATTAGAAATCCCTTCCTTCCTTCTTCCTACGTACGTTCCACCTTCAATCCAATTCGACGCGTTCGGTGATTATGGTACGAAAAGCCAGTTTCGTCCGCCTTATTGACTTTCTTCCTACCTTACAATCGACAACGTAGAATGAAATTACTTGTTCGATCCAATTCCACCATTAAGATTCCCTGGGCTCACTTGAAACCTATCATATGCGATTGGGAAACTTTTCTACTATAAAACTGACAAAATAAACTTGAAGAAATTTCTATTTACCTATAAACGTTATCATTATGTCACACCACCGCAGTGCAGGGGGTAAGGGATTCATTTTATTTTTATTTTTGACAGCTAAAGTGCCTACCTCTGTACTAAAATTTACATTTTGAAAATTACTATTTATACCCACAATTATTTTGAAAACGTCGGCAGACCGTTGGCAAGTCTGAATAAAACTATGAAAATACTGTCGATTACTTATAGGTACAACAAATTAAACTTTTATTGTAAAAGCACGTCGAAAAATTCAAAAAATGTGTTTTGATCAAACATTTAACCACGTAATTAGAAGTAGAAATATAATAATTAAGCTAGTCACCGTATTCAGTCGTAGTAGATATTTAATTTAACATAAAGAGAAGAGTAAACACTGACGGATACGGTGGAAATTAAATTGTAAGTTATTCTTACTCCTGCTTCCAGGAAAGGAATGCGCGTTCTAATTAGATGATTATTATTCTAATTTCAATTTATAAATGACAGGATAATTATATATCCAGCAGCATTATAGTGACGAAATAAGATCAGAAACAATGAAATTTCTGTAAATAAACTGTTTTGTAGCCTCATTAAGTGGGCTATTTTTGTTCTAAGCCTTTAGTAATGAAATATCTGCTTACAAGGTTGTTAATAAAGTTCTTTAAAATTTTAATTTGCGAAATTTTGTGACCTATTATTAATATATATCAAGTTATTGATCATAATTTTATCTGAAAAAAGAAAAAGATGTTCATTGGTTCTAATCAACACAGACACACAATAACATTTTCTATAAATAGCAACGTGAAGAAAATTAAGTCTCATAAACCCCTAGTTTACACTTACTTTAAATAAAAATAGTACCAAATATTGTAAAATTTATTTAAAATAAATCATTCTTCTTCCTTTATTGTCTAGGATATGGCGCGTAAAAAAATCCACGAACCCTAATAACTTTCTGACGTGGTAAATTAGTTCCCGAGTCGATGTGGAGCATTTTTTCTCATGTTGATGAAATGGGTAATGTGAGAAAAATAAAGTGGACCCTAACCGGCTGGAAGCAACGGTAAGTCAAAGCATCCCATATTTTATAAGCTGGGAAAAATAGTGGCAGACAAAACTCTAAGGCAGTTTCGCAGGAGGTGTGGGGTTGAAAAAATCGCAAAAAAAGGTGGACCTACCCAAGTGCAATTTTCTTGTTCCAACATGCATTTTTGTGGAAAAATAGTGGCAGACACCGCAGACAGGCAGTATGACGGTAATTCGAAATCCAGGATAAAACTCGAAAAATGTTTTAGGTATAGCAGTACAAAATGAGTAAAAATTGAAAAAAAAATTGCCGCTTGCCAAATAGGTACATTTCTTAACGACCCCATAAACGTTACTTACTGTTAGCAGACATTTCCCTCCTCCTGCTGCCTCCAAAACCACCCTACAAGCGATAATATAGTTCAATTGGTGGTGGGCGTGCATTACATTGGCAAAACCGCTATGCATTTGGGGTGGTTTTGGGAGGGAACTTTTTTCCCGCTTTATAAAAAATGAATGTTCTGACTTAATGTTGCTTCCAGCTTGTTAAGGTCCATTTTTTTCCCCAGATTTACACCCCTTACTGCCTTTATCGGGAATATGTCTGCCACATATGTATATGTAGTATGAGAACGGTAGAAAGTTAGGGTTCATGGATTTTTTGACGCGCCGTATCCTAGACTTCTGTGTCATTTGTCATTGTCAAATAAGAATTTCTACCAATTTGTAAAAACTGTTCAGGACTACATAACTACGACTAAAATTATTTTAGAAGATCTTATAAGTAAAGAAAGCTTAATTTTGTTGATGTGGATGGTAAACATGTTATGTCTCAAGAAATATAAACCCTTTCTCCTGTTACATAAATGATATATTTTCTTAAAAGAGACTATTTTTTTAACAGATTTAATGCATTCTGATTAGAAGTTTGAGGGTCAGAAGCTGATTTTCATAATGTCCTATTTATTTCCAGCAGACGTTAGTTAACTTTGTTATACTACAAATTGAAAAACTCCCTAGGGGCGTATTTCGAGACAACGGGTAACAGCCCCAACAAAAAACGTATGGCTACTATAAATAAAAAAAGCTGTTCCCGAAAATCCGCTACGTTAATCTGAGAAAATGTAAGATATACCTTTTTCCATTCACCGAAATCCATTCTCGTTTCGTTCTATTTTCAAGCCCCATTGGAGTTTGTCGTTCCCCTAATGAAAGAAAATAGTCTCATCGGATGAAAAATCGAATACAGAACCGACTCGCCGGTTGAGATTAGGTTTTGTTTCTGCGTGAAGTTAACGGGGTGTCGTCGCCGAAAAAGTTTTTCCCCTTTTTTCTGTCTAACATCCTCAACAAAAAGACAATGTATTGGAATACGACTTGTAATATACTTGCTTATTACTTGACTAAATTACCTTACCTGTGCGAGGAACTAAGAGAAAAGTTTTTGTCGGAGACAAATTCATTAAATTAACCGTTCCGTATCTATGTACGTATGTCAATGTTTCGTAAGATACGGGAAATTTGCGTCAGTTGGATTAGATTTATGCAGGTGATTTCGTTAACATTGCTGTCTACGGAAGGGACAAAAAAGGCAAAAAGTTGAAGGAAAAAATTGTAGTAAGTACGAGGCAAAAACTCACTACCACGTAGAAGTTGTCCAAGGGTTATTATTCGAGGATAGAGCAGAGAAAAAGACAGTTCAAATTCAATTTCAATTTCGATTTCACGACAATTTACTAATTTTTCAATAACTCTATATCTTCGCTGAATTTTTTCTTAAGAATAGTTTAACGATACAGTGTTAAATTATTAAACACTTCGATTTTGTTATTTCAACATCGTATCCCTTTGAGAAACAACCAGAGTCCATTACAACCCCTTTCCTGTACATTAACATGATAAACTCTAACAGAGTACCTAGTAAAATAGAGCAATTAAATGCATATTTGCAAGTAAGTATATCAGAAAATGGAATACTTTGTGAAACTACTACTCCTGACGTATTTATAATCCGTAAGCTGACAAAGAAATTTCACTTTGTAAATTTGCCGAGACTTTCCATAGGTAGGTACTCTTTCTGGGCCCTTATACATGCAATTTTATCTGAAGTTATGACCCACTTTTCCAAGGCGAAATAACTTAATTTCGCGGAGTTTGAAGAGCGTATGCGTTTTCCACGAAAGGAAACTGAAGATAAATGACTGACTAACGTGCCTTGGCCAAGTTAGTTCCCGTTTTCTATTTACCAGAACGGTTCGGTCGTACGTAGGTAGATTACAAAGGGCGATATACGAAAAGGAACCTGTTTTCGGGTTAAACTTACATGAAAAAAGAAATTAGTTGAACAACCAATAAATATAAGAAATCCGGCGTTTTTTCAACCGGTTCCGGCCGTTCTTCTTCCACGTCGACATTCTTAACAGTTCGTAAAGTAACATTCTAAAACATAAATATGAAAATCGAGCCAATAAATCTAATGATAAAGAAAATTATGTCAGTTGCGAAATAATAAACGACAAGAAAACATTAGGGTTACACTTTATGGGATTGCTAATTTCGAGGGCAAAGTCTTTTCGTTCTATATTCGGGTGGTGAACGGGATTAAAACGTGGGAAAAACCGATTAATTCCAGCCTTCTGATTACATGTTGTTCCTGATTCACAATGAATAGCGTGATATACTTACGGTTAATATACAAACAGGGTATTTATAACTTGATTATAATATGCAAATTATTCTTATGTTAATTTTTCATAGATTAAAAATAAAAAAGTTAACAAAAATATCAGTTCATAAATTTCAATGAATTTTACTTGTTACTGATATTTAAAGAATTAAGTAATATAGGTACCTACATATTTGTATAAAATGAAAATAAAAATTTATTACATTACGCACGGGGTAAGTGGGTTAAGTAAGTATGTATTCGGTTTTCTAACTCGTCATCCTAATACAGGATCTTACAAAAAATTTCAACGCCCGCCCCCACAGCCTTATCTAAGGAACAAAAAATTACTTGTTTCAGTTTCAAATTTTTATGAGGGTAATTCGTCGTTTTTTTGCGGTTTAATCGTTAAAGATAATTTGTAAGGGGTAGATTGTATTTCTTATTAAAGTTTGTTAAGTCCAATAATTCATAAAATATGAGCAATTTCCGTAAATTTAGGTGTGATGTTTTTAGTTTTGCGTTTATAGACATTGTTCGGTTGGAGTGCACTTAAAGTTTGTGTCTTACCCTGGACGTTTACAAGAATGTAATTCCACCAGTGGGAGGGGGAAAAGAGATAGAAGAACTGAGGAGTGAATTAAACATTAAGAATTTATTTGGGGTTGGAGGTGAGGGCGAAGGAAAATTGAACGTCTCAAATGTGACATAGCAAAAACCTGTTTTCTGTAAAGTGATTGTAATTTTACAAAAATTTGATTTTCAGGAAATAAAACATGATAAACATTTTGGTCAGTATTTGTTATTTATTTTATTCTAGTTTTACATACGTCGGTAAACTTACAGAAGAAATTTCAAAAGAACTTAACATCAAAACCGCATTCAAATCTAAAAATACTTTAGGAAATTTACTTTAAAATAATAAAAACCCAATTGATAAGACATCGGGTTCAGGAGTTTATTTGCTGAATTGTGGGAGTTGCCAAAAAGTGTATATAGGCCAAACAGGAAGGAAGTTTCCCGAAAGGATTAAGGAACATTCAGGTGCCTTCTCCAAGAATAAAAATACATCTAATACGTACGCCAACCACCTAATCGAAGAGCAGCACCTACCTAATTTTGAATTTTTTCAAATTTTACACTAAGAAAATAAGGGATAATACAAATTAAATCTCCTCGAATCTTTTGAAATCAAGAAATATAATAATTAAAAACTTATCCTCAACGACCAAATAGATATTAACAATTCACCTATATTCAATATTTCCCCTCCCACTTAATGATTTGTATATAAATATATAGTTGTTACTTATTCTTGTTTTTGTACATTTCATCATCTGATGAAGCCTTTGTAAGGAAAACGAAATTTTCTTTGTTAAACTCTTAAACAGTTGTGTTTTATTTCCTACAGTATTTTTTAGTTTATTTATGAGTTGTTGAGAAGGCTTTCACGGTAGGACTTATTTATGAGAATGACACACTTATCAAGGAACGTATTGAGGGCTTGTCCAGGATTTAAAAAAGTTATGTTAAACAATTTTTTGATTGATAAGGGAATGAAATGAAATTAGAGCATTTTATTTAAAGTTAAGACAGACTAAGAGGAGTTGTAAGTGTGTAATATTTTTCAATTATGATGCAATCGTCTGTCATCGAACACACAATCAAAGTTGTAGGTAAGTAGTCGTTTTCGCAGCGATTCACCGCCGTTATATACCGTGGCCTTTATTATTAAAGCGTCGTGTTCCCTGCAAGAAGCAATTTCCTGCAAAACGATTTATTTCTGTACAAAACACGACATTCACGGTGTACAAAAGGGGAAAATCCAATACAGGAACACTTATCATTTTTCTGTTCCGACATCAAAGTTGTCTCTTGGAACACGACGGCGGCGAGGCGACGGCGGCGTCGGACTGACCTCTGCTTCGTCGGCAAATTGAATTTTGAACTTCGAGATCTTCGTTCGTCGTCATAGTTGGTACGCTCCTGATTTTGTTATGAGGTGGCTGTGTGGCCGACAACGGGGCAAAGAGAACGTAGCGTCCGTCGCGACGCCGAGAGCAGCCGGAAGTTGGAGATATGTCGTCCTTATCTCTGTTCATGTTTACGGAAAATAGACTTTCGACCGTAATATAATGTCCAGCGAAATGTTGGACGTAATTCACAACGACGCCCATCTTACTCATAAAATTCTCCTTTATTTTCAAGGATTTTTACTTCATATCCTTCAAGGGTATCTTCTGATGTTATGCCTAGGTACGTGATGTGGCGTCTCCGACAATAAAAGGCGATTGCTCGCAGAAAATTATAGCCACTTCAATAAAGTCGACCATTCATATTCACAACTACTTCCTATAAACATTGTCTTTTTAATAAAAGAAAAATTGAATTTCATAAACAATTTTCTGCATTACCAACTACTAATTTTTAATTTAATCGACAAGGCTTCTGTACTTGACAAACTTTCCAACGAACGAATTACCGCTTTACCCTCAATACGAAGGTTGCTTCTTTTTTGGGAAATTTTGCTGAACTGTTGATAATTTTATGCAAGAACTCCAGAACTATCAATGTTCGCCTTAGAACTTTAAAAATTTGAGTTTCATTTAGGAATATGGACATCAAGTAGGTAGGAACTTTTGTTAATCCATTCGAAAATAAAAAATATAAATTGATACTCTTATTAGAAAGTTACGTTACGGAACGGTAATGGTCTACTTATATTTCCGGGAAATGTGAACCCTGTGCAAGTTTTGTCTCTTAATTTCCGCGGAGCACAACTCTGACGGGTGACGACAAAACTTCTTACAACATAAAGTATCCATTATCGCGTTACTTCCGAGTTATTAGGGTCCGAAGTGCTTTTATTGAAACAAATCGATGTCTTTAATTAAGACAGCGCATTATTCGAATCGCCATCTGATCCTTTATCCTCATTATGAATAAAAAGGAAGTCCATTAAAGTTTTCTGACGACAGGCAGCGACAGAATTACTCCCGAACTAAAACAGCCATCAAACTTTTCGCTAGACTTTTGCTAATTTCTTTATGGAACTTGAGATCTTCCATGGACTTTTATAACGCATTAATATGTACGGAAACGGACAAGTTTCAACATTAAAAAAACAATCCTTTAAAAGCAGACTTCTGTTAGCCAAACTCATTGTGGACACATAAATTTAATAAGAGGGCTAAAATTACTTCCTACATAACAAAGTTTCTTCAAAACTGACGATTTCAGACTTTCAGAAAATGATAAATTTTACGCCATTTCAATTTTACTACCTACCCTTAAAAATAATTATTATTAATGTTAGTGTTAATAGATATCAGTATAAATCCCTTGTGGTACTGCACAAATTAAATAAGATGTTTCCAAAGCATGATATGGTATATGTAAGTATTTACTAAAATAATTCTCGAAGTGGGTAGGAGCTCTCAGTGTGTATGCTTCTTATTTTTTTTTTCTTATTACAACTTATTTACATTAGTTCACAGTATTTTTGAAAGCTTCGGTGGTGTCTACATTAAATATATCGAGCCTTTGTTTACATAAATAATTTCTGATTCGGTTATTCAATTTCGCCTTCAATATTCTTGCACCGTACACTTGCAAAATCAATTTCGCTTTAACACCTTTGAAAACTCGACGACACTTTCATCCCCCAATATACGAAGTGAAAAACGCGTCGAAAAAAAAAAAAAAAAAAGAAACGAGATACAAGGTGGCAAGTTCTCTTTGGAAGGGTGGTGGTTTAAGCCCTGTCTGAAGGGGGCGTAAGAACATCACGAGATCGCGGGGACCTGATGGTTGGTAGCTACAGCGTACGGAATTAGTCATCCATATACGTCACGTCACACTCGCGTTGTGAAACCGTTGACTTTGTGTATCTCCGGATTTACCTATACGCGGGGTTGGAGTAGCGCCTAGTGTCAGATAAGAGTCAACCAACCAACCCCTTTGCCCCGTAACCATAAATATTAATATAATGAAAAGTACCCGTGAAAAATGTTGTCGCGCCTGGGGGATAAACCGCATGAACGAGTAGCTTACACCCCCAACCTTTAGCTGACTACGATCTTCTCTCTCGAAGAGGGATAGGCGCTCATAGGTACTAAAAATATTTATCGATCATAAAAACGAACATAAATATCAGTAATTACCAAAATTAGACGTATATCAAGCTAGCACGACGAAGTTATTTTTCCGATTTCTAACTTGCACTATAATTTGTCGCTAATTTGTTACCAAATCGAAAAATTTGTCGCTCGTGCCGTTTACCCCAAATTAATTTCAACAAAAAAGCGTATCTCGAAAACGAAATGTCGTTGGATATTATTGTAAAGGCCATAATTTGTCGCTAATTTGTCGCTGAAAGGTGACACATTCAACGAATTTGTCGCCAGTCATATCTTCAACTGATAAGCGAAAAACTGCTGGAAAACCATCAAACTGGCACCACATATGGCATATCTAAAAAAAGGAAATGTCGTAGGATATTACTGTAAAGATCAAAATTTGTCGCTAATTTGACACTGAAATATGACACATTCAAAGTATTTGTCGCTAGTCTTATCTCCAACTGATAAGCAAAAAACTGCTGGAAAGCCATCAAACTCTCGAAAGGTAACGTGTTGCCCAACTTGGGGTAAAGAAATCCGATCTCTTAAAACAAATGTAATAAAGAGCTGGAAATAAGACTAGCGACAAATTCGTTGAATGTGCCATCTTTCAGCGACAAATTATGGCCTTCACTATAATATCCTACGACATTTCCTTCTCGAGATATGCCATATGTAGTGCCAGTTTGATGGTTTTCCAGCAGTTTTTCGCTTATCAGTTGAAGATAAGACTAGCGACAAATTCGTTGAATGTGTCATCTTTCAGCGACAAGTTTGATATCAAGCTAGCAATACAGCTGATTATGGCTAAACGGCACGAGCGACAAATTTTTGGATTTGGTAACAAATTAGCGACAAATTATAGTGCAACTTAGAAATCGGAAAAATAACTTGTCGTGATAGCTTGATATACGTAAAAATTAGTATCACTTTTCGTAATATCGACTCATATTTGGTATATTTATTAAGCATTGGGCCTTGAAAAAATAATTTTGTTGGCCACTGTTATTAAACGTTTCTACCAATAAATTGTCGACATCTCGACAGGCACATTATTCAAGACGTACACTAGAATTAATCATTTCGGAAAGGTTTGATGGAATTAAAGATAAGGTGCCCAAAAAGGCCAACTTTTTATAATTCAGCCACCGATAATGAATTGTTTCGTATTTACTCACCTGTTCCTTAATACGCTGGGGTCGTTGGTGTTTGTTGGTGCTTATCGGTGAAAGTGTTTGACGAATAATATGTTCATAATGCTTACATAATCGACACGAAACGGTTTACGCTTGAATACGAAAAGGGGCATTACAATAATGAAAATATTTAAAGGTCCTGTGGGCAACCGATTACGTATCGTTTTAATAACTCATGAAATTAAGTTTTTATTGCGCCTAAAAATACTAAATTGTGAATGTGAAATTTTCTTTAAGCCTTTACGGAAATATTTAAATTTAAGTATGATTTCATAAGATAATAAATTTATATCATAGGGGGTGGGGTACCTAGTGTACTCTCTGGGGTTTTCTGCACAGTAGTTGACTGCGGAATATATTTACATACGAGTGACTGCGCACATTTTCTTTACTTGTATGTAAAGGTTCGAAAACATGAACATCCTGTCCCTTTTTTCGGCTTAAGTAGCTCCTCCACTCGAACTCAATAAGGAATAATAATTATTAATGTTTTGTAAAATGCAGGGATTCCTGAAAATTAGTCATTACGCTTCCTGGGGGACCACTGACTTTCAGGATTTCCTGAGTAACCTAACCTAATCTGAGTACTCCTGACTTGGGTTCATTCATAATATTTCGTAGACTACTTGTACCTATCCTTAAAACTTTTTAAAAAAAATATTTTCTTTTAAACTATTTTGCTATGGAGTTTGTGAACCCAACTTTGACTTTTTTTGAGTTATCTATCAATAAGTGCCTTTCATATTTTCCCCCAGTCATTTCTCTCTTCTAAACCAAAATATCCATTCATGACCAAATTAGCCGAATGTCCTACTATACCTACTACTCCCCCAATGTTCGATCTTTCTCTCAATGCCGTATTTATGACTCAAACTTTACCCTTCATATTGAAATGGATAGATAAGACAACGATTTATTACCGTTATTATTATTACCACGACAACTATTATACCACCAGTTTTGTGTACCCACAATACGTTCGGAACAACTCCCTGCTGCTTTATCCGCGGGCCAGAGTTATTAGGAAGGGCCCTGCGCTTCAAAGGGCCACACCTTGTTAATCTCGAAAATGAAATTATCGCACCCTCATAGCCCCGTTTGAGCAACAGAAATGTTTCCTTTGGTGCAAGAATCTAAGTTAGAAACAAATCAACAAAGTTGCTTAGAGTACCTATGTAGTGTAGAGCACTCAAAGTTTAACAACGGAAATGCTTCATTTATATCGCCACCTAATGTAGAGGCCGTTCAGGATCTTACGAGCTTTTACCTTGAAGTGCCCAGAGACACCATTCTGTCTGTTGAATTTCTCGTGAATTTAACAACTTTAAGAACCCGAAATATCTAGATAGCAGAGCTCTTAATACAGTGCATTCTATCTTTACTACTTTCTACCTCTCGTAAGGGAGAATTATTTTATTGATATCTACTTTGCGTGATAAAACCCCATTAAATTTTAATAATAATCAAACAATGCAACGGAACTAACTAATTAATTAAATGATACAAATTTATGTACATAATTAAAGACATTTCTTCGTGATGTTAAATTTTTCTAATAAAACTAATCTACTTGCATTACATTAAACCATTAATTAACTTTGCTTCGATTACGGAAACTAAAACCGTTTGCTAGTGTACTATTCCTTACTAAATCCCATATGCCGTTATTTACAATCCTGTCAGGATGATCGGCGGGTGCTGGTTGGTTGGTTGTTGGATAAGATATATCTACGTACCTACGAGTGTGATGGAACGTTTTGATTCAGTTGGTTCAGTCGAATGCTAATTGTAAATCATCGGCCAAACGATATAAGGACTAATAAACCGTCAGCGGCTGCAGAAGCCTGAGTAAACATGACAAGCAGTTTAATTAAGTTCCGGGACCATTGTTGTTTCGAGAAGATCGTCCGGAAGTGACGGTGCGGCTGCCCTACCCACCACCACCAGTGGCATATCGTGGAACGTCTTGACTGACTGACTAGTCACTAGTGAGACACGGAAGGAGGAATTTCGGGTTGTTATTTGTCTGAGTTAATGACCGGGGGTTGGTTTGTACCAGCGAATTCTGACCCGACCTTTCACGGCTTACGTACTCCAGACTACATTACATCAGTCTCCACGAACATCTGGAGAGACCGACGCGGAAAACCGACTTGGAAACCGAGGTGTTCACGCCTCCATACCGCAGACGAATTGTTCCTTCCGGTCGGAATGTAAACAAGAGCAGAAAGACGACTAGAATGCAAGACAAACCTGTTTCGATTATTTTAATGAAAATAAATTAAGTCTTTCACAACGATATCCCAGATTAGGTGTTCTTGATGTTATTGCAGGAATTCGGCGGCCAGGAGCAACAAACCATGGGGGTTCTGATATACCAAAATTACAGACGATTGATTAGAATGTACCTACTATTTAATGGAGAAGTAATTAATGAAGCTTTTCTCACGATTATCAATGGATTTTATAACACTAAATAGCTCAAATTGTACAATTACTAAGTACAACTGCTGACTATCTGTGAATGTAAACAAAAGATAAAAAAGTTTTGTGTTTAGACTCGGTCGCAATATCAATCAGTATGAGATTTCTAGCATCTTGTAATTAATAGTTCATTAAAATTAGTCGCTAAAACCGAAATCGACGGACGTTACATCCGAAGTCGTTACAGCCAAATTTTCTTCTTAAATTACTCCTTACATTCAAGCGACTTATGTGTTCTGTCGTTATAACCAAAAGGTCGTTACAACCGAAGTCGTTATAAATGAAATCCACTGTATATAGTGTTCTATAACACTGCCACAATTTACTGTCTTCAGAACAGATTTTATGACGAAGAAATTGCCCAAAGGGAACTTATTGGGACTAAACGAGGCCTTGTTGGTTGATCTCCAATATTTATAAAAATATTTCAGCAGCAGCTAGTTAGTATTGTTTTCTCGTAATAAAAAGTGAAAAAGTTGCCTTTGTTGACAAAGAAACCAACAAAAAAAAACATGAAACCGTACAAATCGTCGATCGAGATGACATAAAACGCGGCTTAAAGTGAAAATGTGTGTATTGAATTTGTATGTATGTATGTATTTGTGTGTGCGGAGAGAGCCACTGTTCGTCCATCCATATAAAACGTGACAACAAATATACGCGAATCGGAAGCATTAGCGGATCAATAATTGCTGACAAAATTGCAATTGTTGAATTAACGTACAGTCTAAATGTAATTAATGCAATGTACATACACACACACACGGACATTTGTGTGCTAGTTCCCATACACACACTCGTGTGCACAAACAAACGGCCGTCCATCCCGCTAAGCAAAACCCTCTTCGCGTCAGCTCATGCGGACGTGGAAACAGAATAATGCCATTTGAAGTGCACCGAAATCGGTGAAGTGAACAGAATATTCGCTTCGACAATAGATACTGCTTTCGATCCGTTCGAAAATCTCGACGCGAATTTGTTTCGACAGTTTATGAGATCTTCGTCCATGACATTAGCTTTCTCTGCGGTCATTTCCAGAAATTGTTCTGTTCAAACGACCAAAACGTCAACTTTGCATTTTTTGAGGGGCAATGAAGAAAACAATAATAATTGATAATCAGTAATTTTAGTAACTACTGGACTTCCAAAGAAACTCATTAGAAGAAATATTTTCAGGATAAGTTGAAAGCAAATTACCAACAGAATCTGACACAAGTGTAGAAATATTATAGTGACCTGCAGTAGTTTAAAACACTGATTTAACTTATAGAAATCGGAAAAGTATAGTAAATAATTCCATTAAATGATTGATATTCTCAAATTCCTCGCATGAAATTACTCAATTAGAAGCTAAGAATCCAAAATTATTCCAGATGAAAAATGGAGAGTAGAGAGAAAAACAGATTTTAATAGGAAATGTTAAGTGTTAAACCGATGGCGACGTTGTAAACAATTATAAAATGTTAATAACTATTCGTTTTCACCCAAATACAATTTCTAACAGCGATATTAGAGATCTTATTTTTCTTTCTTCGATGTTAAACGTGAGACCGTCTAATATTAACGAAGTAAATAAGGGCCCTAAAGAAGTTTGTAGTTTTAAGAATCTCCCACATAAAACTTTTTTTCCTGTTTCTCGATGTCCAAGTCTTCTGTCAAACTTTTAAAACTTTTTTACGATGTTATCTCTTATTTGTTCTTCCCTTCTTTCAAATAAATCTGAAGCAGCAAAACTGTGACGATCATTTATAAAAACCGTACAAAAAGAAGCTAAAAATTTTTAGTTGTCGATGGCCACAACAACCTTTAACCTACAAGTACCTAAACGCATTACTGTATATTATGATTTAAACTATTCTGACATAATACCTATCACTAACGTACATATAACATATAACCAAATACTCAATGCGCTCCATTATCTCGTGAATTCAATTCTTGTTTGAGCGATAATACCTGATGTAATTTACGACATTCGATAATTACTGTTAGTTACACTGTCATGTCGGTTGTTGCATCGGGTCAAAATTACATATTACATTCCCTCTAAACTCTAAGACAATGTACCGACTTGTTTAATTGATTGATAATCGTAAAGTAACTGTTAACAGGTAATACAACTTAATATATTACCCATTTTTTTGAGATAGGTATCGCTCGGTTTTTTGTTAAGTAACATTTTGGTAATAATAATAGGAAATAAATAAATGTCACAAAAAGATTTTTACAAACCTGAAGTAGAAGGAGATAAAAAATACAAATTTAGGGGCTGTTCATAAAATACGTCACGCTAAAATTAGCTGTATCACATTTTCTGTGCCTCCCTCTGTAAATATTACGTCACAAAAACTAATCACCCCCTTAACATGATAAATTTTGATTGATAATACACAAATTTTGATAGTCAAAAATATTTATTTTATTTTCATTATAAAATTTAAATAAACAATAAATATCTTTTGTAACGAACAAATAAATAATATTTCTAAGAATTCTGTAAAAATTCAGTAAAATTTTTTTATGAACGGCGAACGTCACGTTGCCGTAGACTCCCTGTCTCCTCTTGTCCCATTTTGTCACACTCAGCAAGACCCCTCCCCCTTATTAACTATGTCCCAAAAGTATTAGAGAAAATTTGTAAAGAATTGAATATACAAACAATTTTAGTGAACAAGAATAGTACAGGAAAAATGCTAGTAAATAATAAAGTAAAATGTAGATATTTAAAAAAGTTTAGTTCACAAATTACCCTGTAAAAATTGTGATGCCTTTTACATAGGGCAAACAGGAAGAAATGTAGAATGTAGATTAAAAGAACATCTAGAAGACATTATTGATAAAACACCTAAAACAGGAATGAGTAGCCATTGTTTAGAAATGAACCGTTAGTAAGATGAAAAAAATATGAATTATTACACGCCGAAACAAAGGGAAAATACTAAATTTGTTGGAAAAATTTGAAATTAAAAAATTCATAAAATTTAAACATAATATCACAAAAGAAAAGATGTTCCAGAAAAATGATGTCCTCCTGATGAAAACTACTGACAAATGAGTCCTCAAGGAAGAAAACATGTAAACTCATTCCCCAAAATGTTAGAAATTTATCCTTAAAAACGCTATTTAAATATCTTGAAAATAACAGATGTAATATTGAATTGTAACGTCAGTTTACAGTATTAATATTTTTCTCTGAAACCTAGTCTTTAAGCTACAAGATTAAAATAATTTTCCTTTGAAAAACTTCTCAGGGAATTTTCCATTTTCTTTTTCTGGGAAATCGTTTTCCACCTCCAACATTTTTGTTATTTCCGACAAAGATCAATCGACTATGAATACCTGATAGGCAGTTAGTTGCGCTGATAATCTTTTTTAGTATTTTTTTCTTGATATATAATTTATTATATTTACTTAACTATTTTTTTAATTCGTATCTATTAGTTTTCTTATTAAGTAGAAATTTATTTTATTTAACTTTTTCGTCAAATAACTCAGTATCTTTGTTTTAATTCAACTCAACATTGTAACAACAAAAAAATTACTAAATTATTTAATTTTGGTTTACTAAACTGGAATTTTTTTCGGTTCTTTTGATGGCATAATTTAACAAATTAAATATTTAAAAACCTCTAGACTACATAAAATGTAATTGTTATATTTGTATAATTAATATACACAATACCTTCTGGCTGCCCCAATTTTCAAATTATTCAAATATCGCTTGAGCAACGTATCAACCTTCAACCCCTCAACCTCGTATTGAGTTAAGCAATCGTTTATTTAACGGGTAGACTCATCTGTGTACACAGGAACAAGGATTAAAACTATAATTCAAGGGATCCTAACTATTATTGGCATTTCTGTTTCAAATCTTCACTTGAATATACAGCCTGACACAGAATGCTCTATAATCTAATCCATAGATAAATAATGAGGGAATCAAAATAGACGATACCGAAAAGGAATTAAAATCCGGATATTTCGGAAACAAAACTGAAAATTTTTAGGTAAGTAAATAACAATTTGCTGAATATTGTACGACTGTAACTTTGGATTTTTTTTAAACTAAAACCCATTTATTCGTACCATAAACGTATTCTGTTTCATTTTTCATTCATTTTGAAGCCTTTACCCTCTAGTAGATAGCCTTATGGCATGTGATCGAGACGGAAATGGAAAAAGAACAATAAATAATGCATGGGTACTTGTAAAGAGAAAATTCGCCTCAAAAAACTGCAGAGAATTTCAAACCTCTTGATGTTGTCAGACGACGTTTTCTAAAGTAAAAGGGAGACATCCGACGTGTGCGATAAACAAAAGTTTTAAATTACATAAAAGGATTATTTCCTTTCAAAAGCTACGGTACGGGCCACTGCTGTTTTTGACGCGAGCTTGTCCCGCCGCAGCAGAAAGGATGATTGACATTCTGGTAGTACGTAGGAAAGAGCATCAAGATAAAGGAATGAGAGGTGACATTAAGCCATGTGCGATACCTGTCAGTGACAGGCGATGACTTTAGTTCGATTTTTCAATTCCGAAAAGGTGCACATTATAAGAATGAATAAGATAAAGTAAAGAAGGCTCACGTAACGTTCTTGACAATTTTAAACATCCAACCATCTAGGAAATGGGGTGATCAATCTTAATCAACATCAGTGGCAATTTTTACTATTGAAATAGATTTATCTCTATCCCTAAAGGATCTTTTTATTTGTTTATTTGCCTGTCTTCGTTTATCAAAAATAAGAATAATAAATATATATGTATGAACAATTCTATCGAAAACTATTACGAATTGGTAAAGACTTTCGCGGCCAGTTGATGGATTTTTTCGTGTCTAAAAACCGTAGTTGGTTGGAACGTTTCGATAGCATGAGTGGCGAGCTTCCTCAGAGGTCTTTCCATCTCCGATGGTCTATATCCCAGCATCGGAGACCACTGAAGAAACTCGCAAGTTGTGCTAGCGAAACGTTACGAGGCAATTTCAACCGACGACAGACCTTAGACCTGGATGAGATAACGATTATATTTACAGTTATGTAGATATTTCACCTAACTCGAGCTCATTTAAAATTTTGAGAAGGGAAAGTCACAAATATTGAGCTAAAGATTTTATTTTATAAAAAATACCGGCCAAGTGCGCGTCGAACTGGCGCATCGAGGGTTCCATACAAACCTGTATATATGTGATGTAACTAAAAATTTAAAGTTTTCGGAATTTTTCCTTTATATGTGCCATAAAACATTGCTTCATGCCAAATTTCAAGATTCTAAATCGACTGGAAGTACCCTTTAGGTTTTGATTCCCTTGCGAGTAGTTGCGAGTTTGAAAATATGCGGCTTAAATTGCTGTTTCTTTTGATTGCGTTGACATAGAAGTTTGATTTTGTTACAGCTTAAAGGTATTATAGACCTGAGTATTTGATATGAATTTCAATTTAATACCTCTACGTGTTCATGAGGAAAGGGGTAGTAACTTTAAAATTTTTCCTTTATCTGTGCTATAAGACGTTGCTTCGTACCAAATTTCAAGATTATGAGTTCACGGGAAGTACCTTGTAGGTTTTGATTCGAAAATTTGCGGCATAAACGGCTGTATCTTTTGATTGCGTTGGCTTAGAAGTTTGATTTTTTCACAGCTCCAGGGGACAATAGACCTGACTGTTTGGTATAAATTTTAGCTTGATACCTCCACGCGTCCCTGAGAAAAAGGGTCTTGACAGACGGACGGACAAAGAAGTGATCCTATAAGGGTTCCGCTTTTTCCTTTTGGGGGGCGGAACCCTAAAAAATGCAAAATTAATGTTTATTAAACATTCTGTATAAATAAACTTGGAATTCTGGTCTGTCTGAACTCGAACACGAACTCTAATTTTTTAACATACAATTCAAATAATTTCAAATTAAACGTCATAGTATGTACTTGTAAGAACTATTTCAGGAAATTTTATATAACTAAAAAACTACAATTGGAGATATCTTTCAAGAATACGTATAATAACAAATTTCTTGGTGAAATCTGTAATTCTCTAGCTATCAAGATTTGAAAAAGGCTGTTATTGTCATTCATTAACTTATCAAAAGTCTTCTAGTTTTGGTGTAAAACTAAAATAATATTCCAACAGAACTTTCCACTTTCTACTTACTTGACCTAACTGATGTTGATCTTGTGCATAAAAGGGACTCACCTGTAAAGAAAACAAAACTGAATTTAATTATTAAACTAGGGAAACTAAAATAATTTTACAGTCAACATACATTATTATTTATTATTTATATTGTATTGATTGGGATTTTGTTTATAAGAAAACGAATGTCTGTTTCTCTCTTTTTCTCCCTTCCATATTGTAGTGAAACCAACCCAGGCCTCCGCAAACGTCAAAACTTACCCTACGCTGTTCAAGAAGTTTTGAAGAATAAAACCTGAGTACTATTAACGTAAATTGAGAGAAATTGGTTTTCAATGAAATAAAAAATACCTAACTTTATTAAAATTGAAATGCAAAATATCAGGAAAGTTCCAAAAACAATTAGTAATAAACAAATCAAAACACTGCCGATAATGCAGAAATTTAAAAAGGGTTTCCCTGTTTTTGTCTTTGGTCACCCCTATCGCCACCCTTTCCCTCTTTCCTGTTCTGTTTATCCCTCTCTCTATCTGTATTTTTCTCCCTTCTTTTCCTCTTTCTCTTTCTATCTCCCCCTCTTTCTTCCCCTTTTAAGATTATCTTCGTCTCTCTCTTCTCTCTTTTGTTTTTTTATTCCCCCCTTCCCTTCATTTTTCCCTTACTCCTTTAGTATTTCCCCCTTTCTTTCCTCTTCCTCTTTGTAGTACCCCCCCTCTCCCCCTTTTCTCCCTTTTCTTTCCCCTCTTGTTCGTTGTCTGTATTTTTTTTTCTCCCTTTTTTTTCCCCTTTTCTCTCTGTCTCAACTCTTAATAGTATTCTATAATTAAATTCAAACGGTTCCAGGGTGCTAGGTTCTATTTTCGGTAGCAACATTTAATTTAGGTTTGTTTTACCTTCTTTTTACAAATTCCTTTACTCCTTTTTGACTCTCTAGGTTAGCGAAACCCGAACCACCACATTTTTAATATTAAAAATACTCAGATTCCTGGTAAATTAAGAAACAATAATAGTAACTCGCTGTACTGCATTTGTCGAGGCCAGTGTATAAAAAAAGCAATTATAAGACACAACGGCGTCCCAGAGTGCGGGAACTTAATAAAATATTTCCGAGTAATGTTCGAGTGCATCTGGCGCAACAGCCCCAGGAAATAAAATTTCATCGACAGATGTGACAGACTTTAAATGTAAAGCTTTTTAGATTCCGAACCCGGGCCTGCCTGGCTGGCTGATACGTAACGTAATATTATGCACCGCGCTATGTCATCATTATTTGAACACAAAGTAACCACCATGGCACCTACAACCCACACCCAACGATTTCATTGAGGGGTTGAAATTAAACTTGCCTTATGGTCAATCTTGACTTTGTAATTGTATCTACACAAAATGAATAGTAAAACAAAAATAAAAATAAAACGAGAGGTAAAGCAATATTTCGGTCTTAATAAATATCTTCATTGAAATTCTATTTTTAAATATGAAATTGTACCTATGTTATTGGGAAGAATGCGGGCCATCCGACTGTGAAAGACTTTTCAAAATCGATCTACTAGTTTCTGATATTATCCCGAACAAACAGACAATCAGCAATCGGAATTGAAACAACGTACGACCGGCTTGTTAAGGGAAACAAGAACGTAGACGTATAACAGCTAGAAGCGAGTAGCAAGTATGTTTGTATGTGGGTATTTGTAGTACATAAATACGTACAAGTACATACATATGTGTTCGTTGGTTGATAGAGGAAGCTCGCCACGTCCCTGGAATCTTTCTAATGCAATTCTACAACGAGGATTTGTTTGCACTGGCAAGGATTCGATACGTTCGATAGCCCTTAAGGAGTTCTGTTCATCCGAAATGTCGTTGATCGGTAATAACAAGTCGTATGTAGAGATTTTACCGATACATTAAGCACTCCTCGCAGCAGGATATCTACAAACCTGTACAGTGGGAGATGATGATGCAAGTTTATTGGTTGGACGACAGGAATTTTGAAGAAACTAGCAATGCAATGGCGACAGACAGTCTCTTTGTGAACAATAAATAAAAGAAACTATTGGAGAGGATGCACATGGTCTTCACTGGCGTATTAGGATACGATTTCAGTAACAATCCAAAAAGGAATGTGTCCACGAACTCCTTTGAGATTTTAATTGTAACTACTACTACTACTACTTTGAAGCAATTTAATATCATTTTTTTGCTTTGTAATGAAATGTTAGGGGTAATTTTAGAGTGAAGGAATTGTAAAATTAGTGAAGAAAAATGTAAATTTCCTCCCCACGATCAAAATTTATGGCGGGGATGAGAAGTAGATTCGGTTCTTTTAAGAGATGTCGGGGTGTTTTTTATACGGTTAGGTTATGATAGCCGACACCCTGAGCTACTTAAAAAAACCCGGCACCTCCGGAAAAACATATTTATTTGCCGGTCTCATCAAATATTCAATTTCGGGGGGCAGGCTAACGAAGTCATGGCGAACTAATGGGGTAATTTCGTAAGGTAAAGCGGGAGAGGTCCCTTTTCGAGTTTATCTCTCCCTTTGTTCCAATCCCTCTCCGCGTTCTAACTCCAGCCAATTTCGCGACAAAGAAACGCGCGTAACTTATCAAAAATGGGATAAACTGCACGAGATATAAAAATTTGAATAACTTTATCAGGTTCCATCCGCACGGCAGACAAATTGGCAAGATAAATTCAAAACCGGAGGAGATGTATGGAGACGAGGAAGACGCCCCGGCGCGGCGTCTTTGGCGTCGACGACTGGATGGATGCAAACATCGCGTACGCTTTCGGATTATACTTTCATAAAATTACGACGAAGTCTATACAAATGGATTGTTTCGATGCAGTCCTCCACAGATATGAAATGGGAATAAAAATTTCAAATCGTGTCTTTGAATAAACTATAATCCTAAACATATTTGTGGCAAAGCGAAACGTGAAAGTTTTCAAGACAGACGCCAATCTAATGAGCTACGACCTTGGAAAGCACAAAAACAATTTTGTCTAAAAGATTTTAATAAAAAATTCTGTAATCGTGGTCAATTCTCTCATTTTCGACCCTGCTCAAGTTAATATCAATTAAATGGTAGTTTTGTACTTGTGAGTCGTGTCCTGGCTTTCTTTGAAAATCAAGACGATACCAAAAGAATGTTTTATATACTTGTTACTTTCTGCTTTTACGAGAATAAGTTTTTATTGAATACAAAAGAATCAAATAATTGACAGAAACTTGATAGGGTTCTAATTTTAAATAATATTAAAGTAAGTTAATTATTAATTAAAC
The DNA here is from genome assembly GCA_029378335.1 of Agrilus mali. Classification (NCBI taxonomy): domain Eukaryota; kingdom Metazoa; phylum Arthropoda; class Insecta; order Coleoptera; family Buprestidae; genus Agrilus; species Agrilus mali. The sequence continues at coordinate 5,680,544 of CM055663.1, read as the reverse complement.
ACAATAGTAAATATAAATATTAATTAACCATAGAATATTGTTGAAAAAAAACAACAATTTTTTAATCACACAGGGGGTTGGTTCTTTGTGTAAAACAATAATATCACTCTTATGAAAATGATTTTTTACATTTTAATATTCTGTGCAGTTGGAACGTCAATATTCGAAATAAAAACTATTCCTGATTCGATTTTTTATTGTTTTCTTTACTAAATTCCCTTCACTGTAAATTTAAACGGAAACTTTAATTTTTACTTTTATTAGACATACTTTGCTAATATTGGTGCCGAACAATTTAATTTGTGTTTATCATTTAACTTCTAGGGTATATAAAAGTTGTGGTTACGATGAAGGGCGGTAGCACCACATTAAAAAGTAAATACCTACAAACTACTAAAATCTTTATTTTCTAGTTTCCATTTATGTCAATAAATTTTGCGGGATTCAGAAATTTATTAATGCTATTAAGTACTATGTTTGTATTCGCTCAATAAGTGTTTACATTAGAAATAGGCCATTTCTCGGGTTGTAAATAAAGAGAAACCTCGCATTCGACAATAATACATTACGACCACCACTACCGATTGTATATTTCAAGTTGGAATGGATTTGTAACTTATCGCCCTTTTCCGTTCCGAAGCATTTACGTTTTGGCAAAAGAGTGAGTGCCTTGGTCTTACGTAACAAAAACCCGCACACGTTTGATGGATGCGCTAGGTCCGATTTCCGAAAATCCATTGTCGCTAGAGCGCCTTTATGAAGACGTATTAAGCCATTTTAAGGGCCCCCAGTACCGCGATAACGCCCTTTGTGACCGTCGACCTACGGCGGAACTGGTTGCTGTCGTTGCCAAAAAGTTCCTACTGAAAATATTTTTATTTCTTTCCTTTTTCATCGGTTTCTACTAAAAGACAATGGTGAAAATGCTGGGCCACGACGCTTCTCATTGTCTGCGACGTCTTTTGTTTTAGCGCCAAAAATGAAGATAATCATCACCCTGGCTCTTTGATACTGGCCGTCAGCTTTGTTAAGGACCCACGATAAGGGAAAAGTGGGGAAACACTAGTGCGATTTTAAGCTGCGATTGAGCCAACTTATTCACCTTTTCTTTTACGAATCCTTGGATTATTTGCGTTTGCAATTACGGCCAAAAAAAGGAATGCCTAAAGAAATATTTTTGTTAAAAGGTATCACAACGCGTGGGGTAACTTTCAAGAAGTGTTTTGCTGAAAATTGTTCAAATTAAACATTCACGCCCTCCCACCCTTCATGAATTGGAATTTCATATTTGCAAAAATTTTATTCTATCTTTATCTTGAGTCTTGGTAAATGTGCAAAATTAAGAGAAGATCGATAAGACAAGACTATTTTGGCTCATGAATAGAACCATAATAAATGTAGGTTGTGGAGAAAGCTTCCGCAGGGTAAAATTTACTAATATATTATAATTTTTTTCTGAGCCTGAAAAATGCAGGCACCTGCCAATAATGAACACATTACATGTATGTAGTATCTATAATTAGCAGGCGCCAATAAAAATTGAGGATTTTTTGAAACGGTAATTCAATTACGTAATTGTATTCAGTTGGTGACGATGAAAGATTTTTGATTTCCATCATCGAATTAAAGCCATAATAGGTAACGACGGAATCAGATTTGCAGGTATTTGGGTGCGATGTACCGTTGCAAAAGCGGAGTGATGACGGAAATCCGATATTGCGACTATTGGCGAAATAAAGCGGTTAACAGTGTTAATACTGAAACTCAACAGCTGGGAAATTCTGACTCGCAAAACTATACATCATACATATATGTTTGGAAACTAGAAGTATTAACCGAATTTTTCAAATTATTCAACACCACTGGAATCTATTGCCATACTTCACTCATTATTTATAGGATATTGACAAAAGGAGAATGTGAATGTGAATGTTTTATGGCTTATTATCCTCCGAGCTTTTTTATAAAGACTCTGGAGAGTCTGTAACGCTCTCTGTTAGAGAGAGAGAAAACAGCTCAAAGAGGCCTAAATTATTGCCCGAGACTGGTTAATATAAAATGTAATGATATTACGTTTAGAGTTCTTTTGTAATTAATTAGTCCTCCAGGCTAAAGCCCCAAACAACTAAATGTTTATGTACTTGTTAAAATAAGTGCAACTAAAATTACACAAAATCCGGGAAAACTTCAATTTATAAAATCGATGATGCAGTGCATTTCGGCTTGAATTTTACACTTCCTCGAACATCACATTATCAGAGAGCTGGCATTATAATGCGTCGTGTTATGGTACCTGTATGTATGTAAGTATGGAATCCTCCTCTGGGCTGTGAGTGGAGTTACAAGTGCCTCTCAGTGCGCCTAATCGAACCCAACGTGTTATTTGGCACATCTACTGATAACGCGTAAGCATACTCAGAAACTGCGACAGAGAACAAAGAGAAAAGCGTTCGAATCGAGCATGGTGCGTTAGCCAAACCGAATGGTAACTCGTGCTCAGTAACTTTTCACAGTACTGGAAAGACAGGTGAGAGACAGCGGCTTTTGTTTGCACTTCGCGTTGGCAAAAGTTTATCAGTCAGTGAACCTTTTATATTTTGCCACCAAAATACTTCCGATTCAGTGCCTTTTGTATACAACAACTGAAGGGAAATACATGAATAAATCACTTTCGCATTATGGATTCGACGTGGACTATTTATCGACCATCAAAGTCTCAAGAGAAGACATTCATCCCGTCACAAACATAAACGTGAAAAATTGGAAAAGTTTTTGTCCCAATTTCTGGTAGTAGTGCTCGAGTGGAATCAAAAGTATCAAGTTACTATCCGAACTACCTAAATACTTCCGATTCGGTGGTTTGTGTATTTTCAACGGGGTGTAATGATACAATAATCGAAGGAAAATAAATGAATGGATCACTTTCGCATTATGGATTCGACGTGAACTATTTATCGATCATCAAAGTCTCGAAAGAAGATTTATGTCCCGTCACAAACATAAACGTGAAAACTTGGACAAGTTTTTGTCCCAATTTCTGGTAGTAGTGCTCGAGTGGAATCAAAAGTACCAAGTTACTATCCCAACAACCAAAATACTTCCGATTCGGTGGCTTGTGTATTTTCAACGGGGTGCAATGATACAATAATCGAAGGAAAATAAATGAATGGATCACTTTCGCATCATGGATTCGACGTGAACTATTTATCGATCGTCAAAGTCTCTAAATAAGATTTACGTCCCATCACAACATAAATGTGAAAACTTGGACCAGTTTTTGTTCCAGTTTCTGGTAGTAGTGCTCGAGTGGAATCAAAAGAACCAAGTTACTATTCAAACCACCAAAATACTTCCGATTCGGTGGCTTGTGTATTTTCAACGGGGTGGAATGATACAATAATCAAAGGAAAATAAATTAATGGATCATTTTCGCATTATGGATTCGACGTGGACTATTCATCGACCATCAAAGTCTCGAAAGAAGATTTACGCCCCGTCACAAACATAAACGTGAAAAATTGGACAAGTTTTTGTCCCAATTTCTGGTAGTAGTGCTCGAGTGGAATCAAAAGTACCAAGTTACTATCCAAACTATCAAAATACTTCTAATTCGGTGCCTTGTGTATTTTGAACGTAGTGGAAATAGATAAATGGATCATTTTAGCGTTACGGTGTCGACGTGGACTATTTATTGGCTAGCAAAATCTCGAGAGTAGAGATACATTTCATCACAAACATAAATATGAAAAATTGGACCAGTTTTTGTTCCAGTTTCTGGTAGTATAGTGCTCGAGTGGAATCAAAACTACTAAGTTACTATCCAAACCACCAAAATACTTCTAATTCGGTGCCTTGTGTATTTTGAACGTAGTGGAAATAGATAAATGGATCATTTTAGCGTTACGGTGTCGACGTGGACTATTTATTGGCTAGCAAAATCTCGAGAGTAGAGATACATTTCATCACAAACATAAATATGAAAAATTGGACCAGTTTTTGTTCCAGTTTCTGGTAGTATAGTGCTCGAGTGGAATCAAAACTACTAAGTTACTATCCAAACCACCAAAATACTTCTAATTCGGTGCCTTGTGTATTTTGAACGCAGTGGAATGATTCAGCAAACGAACAACCGATAGGAAATAGATAAATAGATCATTTTTGCGTTACGTTGTCGACGTGGACTATTTATTGGCTAGCAAAATCTCGAGAGTAGAGATACATTTCATCACAAACATAAATGTGAAAAATTGGACCAGTTTTTATCCCTGTTCTGATTATCCTGGATTACAACTTAATGAAGACCAGGTGTTTTTTTTATAGATTATAGTTATGTGATTTTGTAGATGTATTTACACTATTTACAAATCGCTGCTATTTAGTATGATAATGAAGGGAAACGAGTGTTTCGGTGACTGGATGTACTAGTTTGATAATAAAATTCAGACGTCCAGGGATGTAACAGTCCCAGTTTCCGGTTTGATTGAAGGTTTAAACAGAAAAGATAGAACATCAAATTGTTTCTAAGAAGCTTGGAAATTGTATTTGAAAATGCTTCCAGTAGCTATCCTAAAGGTAATCAAAAATAAATTGGAACAACACATATGTACATATTTTGGACTAAAGGGTTCATGATAAGCCGAAATAAATCTATTTCCGCCGACTGTTTCATTTTAAATAAGTGGAGGTTGAACTGTCTTACCTTGTTTATAATATTTCAAGAACTGTGTGTATATGTATCCTGGGAAATTGTGTAAATATTTCCCGGGCACTCCATAATTCAATACATACGTGTTTACATCCGTCCGGGTTGCATCTTTGATGCTAAGAATGTTCTCCTCCCTAAATAAAGCAATCATAAATTCGGCTTACAATGTTTATAAACTGATTCTGGCCCCACATCGCTGCGAAAGGTTGTAAAATTGCAACTGGCGGCGGGCAAAATAAATTCCGAGCACGGCCCCTGTCGTTTGGAACATTTCCAACATGCAAATTTCGTGAGCCGTCAAAAGAGCATATATTTATTTATTTTTCCTTAATAAACCAACTCTATGCATGTAGCGACTTGACAGCTAAAACACCTTCGAATTGACGACCTTATTTCCCAATTATCACGACTACCAATACGTGTAAAGGAAAATTCCATCCCCAAAATGTTAAAGTTATTAAATTCTTGTTAATTATGAGCCCTTAAGCTATTGATGTACAAGCAGGAAGTTCCAATCGTTTCAATTCCTCGATTACTGTTTGTGTGGGTCAGGCAGATTTAATTAATTGGTCATCGGTTTTTGGTATAACCCACTCATGTTCCTTTAATTACAAAATCTGCCAAAAAAGTAATTGGCTACATATTGGGCGGGCCGTAACGGCGAATGTGGCTCTTCATCACCGAACATATTCCTCTCGAAAACAATCAAGTGAATTTTACAAACCCCAGGTTGAGAGACCCTTGTGTGTTCAAAATGAGGAAATTGGTTCTAATTTGGAACCTAAAATACATACAAATGTGGAACTAAAAATGCTGAACCACCACATATTCCGGTTTAACTTTTGTGTACATTTTTAAATTTGATGATGTTACCAATGGGGTGAATCGATTTCATACAAAGATGAGTAGAGTAATGTAATGTAATCTGAAAGAATGGCTATCATGGGCAAAGTCACTAAAAAGTCATGTTAATCTAAAATTACTATTACTTTCCACAAATTGCATATAGAAAATATTCTTAAAATTTCATCTACTGAACACTAGACCAGATAAAGGGATGATCATTACTTGCGTGAGCTGCTTTTGTTTTTGTTAATTTGGACTCTTCCTCCCCCTTAGTGAGATCTCATATGATGTGGTAAGACACTTATGTGAAAGTTACTCTTAATGAGACGTTTATTAAAAGGCGACTGATTTTCATTGACTCTTAACCCTTTTTAAATAAAATTTAATGAGAGTTTTCTGGACCCCATCTCATGTAATTAATTAAAAAATGTTCTTATTGTTGGTGGTTGTGCTTCTCGAAAGCCCTTAAATGTTTACAAGCCGTCCCTGGTCAAAATACTTTGCAATGTACAACGACCACCACTGCCATTCCCTTGCACAAAGTGTGGGGTATTTCCATGTGTTTCAATCCCTTTGGCGAAACAATGTCACAATAATGGCAAGTCAAACAGCGACATCGATTACATGTTTTGGTTAACAGGGTGCTTTGTTTATTCAATGCTGTTTGGCCTTTGCTACTTCGGTTTCAGGCGCAACAGAAAGCAACGTTAACAGCTGCAATGTTTTGCTTATTTAATTAAAACCACGAATTTTATTAACCGCAACCGTTTTCATTTGATAAAGTTGTGGACAATTTAACGTGGCAAATTCAAACGAAACAAAATCCAGGGACATTAGGGTTACTTACCGCCAGTTAATTCATTAAGTACCCTTTGACAAAAAAACATTTAATACGTAGATTTACTGTATAATATGGACAGAGATGTTACAAAAGTTTGAACTTTTTTTTTTGTCTTTTTACTCCTCAATAAAATTTACGATAGCTCAATACAAGAGCCCCGAAATCATCTGCAGTTCAGAGGTCAAAAGAGTCACAACTGATTTAGATGATGCTAACTAAATAGGAGTAATTTGTTGTAGATACAGTAGGTCGATAGTATTTGATTTATTCATTAAGTACCTTTGGCTTAATATTGCGCTTCAGTGAAGCATAAAAAGAGTTAGAGCAAAGCTCGAAGTATGACGTTCCGTAATCCAGATTAAATCGAAACTAAGCGGCGATGTTTTGGGCCGCTGATTTAGTTAAGAACGGAGCGTTCCTCTTTGGCTTGCCCTGTTTGTATACAACGACCGACAGATTCGCGCTAATCGGTTTTTATTAGGACGTGCACATTACAGGAAATACCCCAATAATCCGTCTAGTTCGGCGGGCACAACGTACAAATCGCCTTTGCCAAACTTGCAATAGAAATTCTGTTAATACCTACCCAAAGCACTTCGGCTGCAACATCGAATACAGTGAGAACTTTGCCAGAGGGTTGATTAAGCAACGCACGGGTATAAAGAATATTTCTTATTAATCACTTTCAATACAGGAAACATACGTACTTACACATTAATTACTAGTAGCTTCAGTTAAATTAAATATTTTCCAAATATTCATGTTAAAGTAAAATGAAACGTGACGTAACCAGAATTTTTGAGTCACAGGATGGACTCCAATTTACAATAGCCACATTGCTATCAAGTGGGTGAATACGGGGAAAATTATATATCTATATATTTCTAAGAAGTAAAAAAATCCTGCCCCTATCGTGTAGGTAATGCAAAAAAGACACCCCAAAGAAGTTTTTCGAATTGTAACTCATGTAACATCCATTAGAGGGAAGGGGAATTCCCTATCCTGCATTGAAAATCTTGCTACCAAATTTTTTTTTTCTAAAAGTCTTAATGTGGAGAGAGAATATTAAAATAATTGTAGGAAGACCAAGAGTTTTGACTTCCACTATATATTATTTTATTTTTTAACAATTCTCGTCCCCTTAGGCTTCGTTAATACGTATGGAGTATTTATACGTTTATAATTTATAAGATACTTTATATTATATTTAATTAATACACTCGTTTTGAAAAAATTCTGGAAAACAGTGTCTGATAACACCTTGCAAAATCTCGTGAGGAGAAACTTGAGAAGATCAGATTATAAAATGCAAAATAAAGTGGTTCATGTCTCACAACTTCACACGACCTGCATGAGAAAGGTTGCAAGATTATGTTTCAAGTATCTTTGGGGTGTTGCCCAGCTCCTACACGGTTAATTTATCCACGAACATTACACGAGAGAAAACAATTAACAACATGAAAACACTTCAGATAATAAATTGGATAATTATGGTAACCGAAGTAAATACAAGTTAAGGGCTTCAAAATCTAAATTAATTAATTACCAGTTCAAATTCTACTTTTGGTTTCAAAGATCTCCGCATTCTATTTTCTTTTTGCTCGAGTTTTCTGGTTGTTTTTGTTTTGATGTATTAACATATTCCTTAGGAGAAGAAAATTATAGGGAAAAAAATTGGACGATACTTGGATCCTTGTGCCTGCCTCCCACTTGACTTTCTCCTGAGGATTAATCGTGAGGAAGTAGAGCAAAGTAGAGGACACGAAACGCGGAAGACAGTAACCCGCTGAATTCGAAACGAAGTTGAAGAAGATGATGATGATGGACGATAGTCGTTATGGAGAAACGATGTCTGCTGTGCTTGCATTATTCAGATAAGGTGTCGCATATAAATATAAATCCGGCTGGAGACCTCGCAAAGTCGTACGACAGCGTAACTTTTAAGCTTGCACGAGGTAAGGCAAGGAGATCGTTTTTATTCTTTCCCCGAATAAGATGGAAATAAAATCAGACTCAAAGGGGGGAGGAGATTGAAAATGTGCGTTTACAATGAAATTCAGAACTCACCCTAAATAATGGCCATTTTACAGCTCAAGCTCAACGTCAACCAATCTACCAGACCCACACCAAAAACATGTACTTCCTGATAAGGCGGAAACATTCTACTTTATAAACCGCATTTCTTATTACACCTACACACTTTTACAAAGAATTTTTTTAGCGTAAAGGTCAAATTATTACAATTACACTTTATTGCATTAAAGTGATAGAATTTTAATCACAATATGTTTTTTGAACTGTGGAAGGAATATATAACTGCAGCAGCAGTGGCGTGGTTTAGGGGTAATGTTAAAGAGATTGAATTTTGGAAAAATGGTGATAAGTTGCCAGCAACTGATAAGGATATTGTGACACAATGTACCTGTCTTTGGCGTGCTGATGGGATGACGTCGATCTGATAGTTTATTGACCTAATATCTTTAAACGTTTTAACGTGCCACCCAGGCAAACAATTATTTTAATTAGGTATTTTAAAATTGCTTTTTATGTGTTCACATTGCATTTTCAAAAAGAAAGAAGTTAAAATTCACGTAGGACACACATAAATGTATATGTACAGTGTTCATGAATGTACTATGTATGTAAATTATACTAAAGACAAGTATATTATCAGCAAAAGCAGAAATGGTAGCTATTAAAACGTTACCGTACAAGCAAAACAGTTTCGTGAAACTGTTAGTTTATGTTTAACATAAATATACAGTATACGTATTACGTACAGTGTCCTCAAAAAGTTTTGGATAATGGAATATTTACTTGTAAAAGATCACATGATTTTTTCAAAATTTTTTTCTGGGTTCGTCATACATAAGTAGTTGAAAAAAATAAAATGTCAAAAAATTATTTTTTTTTAGGTTAGGCTTTATGTACAGTCACGTAAATTTTTTTGTAGATTTCCAAATGTATTTGACGTTGTATAAATTTTTTTCTAAATTTCAGCCAAATCGATCGAACCGTTGAAAAGATATGAATTATTTTCGATTTTTTTTTTTAATTAATCCTCACTTTCCAACGGTACAATATTAAGAACTAAAACTTGGCAAATCTTAATCTTATGTTGGTAGTAATCACCAGAAAAAAAATCAGCACAATCCGTTTGGGGGCATGCTACCCATTCTTATCTCGCTATAGCCTTTTCGTTGTTCTTCTGTGGCGAAAAAAAACTGCGTTTGTAGGATCTTGTCTTTCCAAAGTATAATAAACGTGGAGTCATTGTCGGCCTTTTTTTCTTGTGTATAGTCGTATTATCCATCTTTTAAAACTTTCTGACATTACCCTATATACGTATGTTGATGAATTTGCAATTCATTTACATGCAATTATCTCATTTAAATTATTCACATTGTACATTAAAACTTACATATGTCCATTAATGGGCAATTAAATTTACTGAAATGCGTATGTACGTGCATACATTTCCACAACTTTATAAATCCTTAAAGGTCAAAGTACTGTTTCAAATTTTTCTTTGCCTGATAAATTAGTATTCTTCAAATACAACAAAGTGAAACAAAACGAATATCTTGAGTAGTAGTCTTCATAAAAGTTCTCCCTCTATTATTTGTAGTTTTCTTATTTGCTAAAAGCTATAAGTTGGTTCATCTGCAGTGCACTTTCCTGTACAAGTAACCGGAAAGACCTAAAAGAACTTCTTTCTTTATCTAGGTCCATTTCTTCGTCTTATTTCGTAAAAGCAAGTTGATGAATCAAAGTTAACGTCGGTCCAACTTTTCGCAAGTTTTACATGAACTGTCGCTGGTCACATTTATTACTTTGCTTCTCCGGATCAAGCCGGAAAACCTAGCAAGGATAAATGAGACCGTTCCCCATTGCCACACGCCTCCTCCTCCTTCTTTAAGAGTAGATGACTGCGACATTTGTTTGCTTGCAAGTTGAAGTTTAGCGAATTTTCATTGCGAAGATCAAATGAAGGAGAATTCTCTGATCTCCTCTTAATTATCGCCAGGTATCTTGACGTAATGAACCTTGAACGCTCTTGCGCCAATACAGTCTCCTCACGGATTATTGGATGAGTTAGATGGGGGATAAACAGGCTGATAAAGTAATTAAAATCCACCCGAAGCTTTGACAGGACTGATGAGAAAGTTACCGAACTCAAAGGAAACTCGACAGATTTAGAAAGTTCGAAATAGAAACCTCTACAGAATGTTCTCTAAATACTCGTAGGAAAATCAAAGGCAAATTCGTTGATTAAAACAAAGATAGATGCTTGTGATTCGATAATTCTTTTAGTAAGTGGTTGAAAGTGTAATAAATCACCGATTTGGTTTTTGTATGAAAAAAGCAAATGAATTTATTCGTAACGTGTAGCAGTGGTCAAAAAAGTAACGGAAGGGTTGATAAAAAGTCGTGAAGCATCTGGCGTATTTTCACTAGCTGAGACCGCATTGACTCTTTTGCCCTCTTAAAGAAGCTGGATGATGCCCGGAGATAAATGGAGTCAGTCCATTTTGTTCCCTTGCCGCGCTGGCCCTAAGCAAGAAACATCTATCCTGTTTAAAGGGCAGCCTTTTAGAGCGGAATTATCGTTTTTCTCATACTCTTACTCCTCTCAAGAATATCAAACTGCACAAACTTTTTGATTTAATCTTAATTATCTAGGGACGCCTCGAGATGAATACACTTCTTTCTCGGAGTTTGGTGGATGACGAGGTATTTATTAAGTATAAGAATATATACAAGTTCAACCACTTCAACGGCTTAACTAACTTAGACAAAACAATTTCTCGAGGTTTATTAAGTTTTCATTAATTTCTTTTACATGCTGTTGTAATTAGGGCTTCGCTTACTAATTAAGAGTAACAAACTATTTTATGGTATTAATTTTGTGACAAATAGAACACAAATAAAATGCATTATAAAAGAACACCGTTGTATAAATTGAAGCAAGATCAAAATAATTACGTCCAGAACTTTTATGAAATTCTGTCAAAAGTCTCGACGTGTTTGTGCACTTTAATAAAAATAACAATAGTAATTGTTTCAATATTAAAGATCAAAAGGGTTCACTGCTGATGAAGCTAAAGCACAAATTAATTTTTTTAATATATTTTTATAAGTAATAGAGACCAACAACTGTTACTTCGTTTCTAATATCTCAAAAACTGTGTGATGATGAAACCCTAGGAAGAACAATAATTTGTTTCCATAAGTGTCTGGGTCAAATTCGATTTTGTCCTACATTTCATTATCACTGACGTAGTTAGAAAGATAATAATGATAGTGGCGTTACATTAGAATTTAGTTCGGTGGTAACTGGCTGCTTTGCATATACTTTATTAAATGTGACTAACGTACCGTGTAACGTAAACCGTTCCGGCACCGGTGTCACGATGCCTTTAGAAAAAGAGACGTTTTGTCCATCGAACCGTGCACGGTGCGGTGGCTTCGACCAACTACCGCACCGTATCGGTTTTCAATAAGCACAAAGTAGACACATATACGAAGGTATAATATAAACTCCGGCTCACACGTTCTGCTTGCTTCCAACCCAACCAACAACCAACCAACCAACTAACCAGTCGAGCTCTTCGAGTTGGTAGAATTCAGCCTCACACTCTCATCGATACCTACACTCGTGCGAATATCACGGTCGACTAGTAATTTAGATCCGGAGCAATGTTGCCACCCGTTACTTTACCCTTTAGATTGAACATTTTGCCTCATCTCGTTAGATAACAGTTCCAGAAACTGGACGATATGGACCATCATCAACCCACTCATATGAAAATGCTAACCTTTCTGTAAATCCATTCAACATTGAGTGAGTCACATTTATGTCCTTCAAATATTTGATGAGGAGAAGCAGTTTAAATCGACAACACAGCCATCAAGTAAACAAGGTGGCGGTAGGTGGTAGACTGGTGGAAGGAAAACTGAAGGTAGTTAGGGGTGCGTGTTGCAAAGGCTCGAACATTTGAAGCTGCATTAGCAAGGAACGAACACATCAAAGACTTTTCTCCATTTAATCCGTTATATATAACGTGCCGATAGATTTTCCTGGTTGGTAGTAGTGTGGGGGCTGGCTTGTAGGGACCTTTGGCGATGCCGCCGCAACTCCACTCTTCCGCCGTACGGGGCTTCGAAAGATCAGCCAAGTGGAAGCTTATGCTCTTGGAATAAAGCAAATTTTGAATAAATGTTCTCAACTTCCGTTCAACTGGAAGCAAAATTTTATCAACGGGGATTAGTTCGTAAACCGAAAAGTGAAATACGTTGGCTGAATTGGCAGCTGAGCGCCTCGGATCGAAACTATTCAATTTTATTAAATTTCCCAGAAAATGTTTGGTGCTCAGGCAGAAAAAAAAAACGTCCGTGGAAAATCAATCCAAGACCTCGACGTAATCGTTCGCATTTCGAGGGCACACAACAACTGCGTTCAACGAGAAATTGACGGAAACCCTTAGAGCTTTGACTTTTCCAATTACACAAAAAATTGAACAAACGCGACCCTTGAGGATTCCTATGATCAATTTCGCAATATCAGTAATGTAATTGTGAAAAGAACAAACATAACGACCATAAACGTTTAAAACTGGGGATTGTCACTAAAACGCACAGAATCCAAAGAAGTCACCATGGCTAACTTAAGGGTTACATTGACGTTAGTAATCATCCAAATACGAAATCCAAAACCCAATAAACCAATTGCATTGTACCTACTTTGTATGTATGTATGTATGTAGGTAGGTAGGTACATGTACAAGAGAGAGAGATGTCTTTATCAGAAAAAGCATGAATCATCCTTTTGCCGAAATAGAGACGTATACTGGAGTTGGGCTAATGGACCTGTGCACCAGAAATGTCTATTGCAGGGTCCGGGGACGGGGAGAATTAATACCCAGAAGGAGTAAGCGCTGATGTAGCTGCTGCAGCCGAGGATGCACCGGAGGGGTCGATCTCGTGTTCGTATAAACGATCTCTGCCAATTCCTGTCGCCATAAAGATTTATTACACCACGAAATGGGTCCACTAGGAGGTATGATTGAACGTAATCCTTTGAAAAATGATTTAAGGCGCCGATAGCGGAAAAATTACACTGCGCTCACACCAAACCCTGATGTGCACGCTATTACACAGCAAAACTTGGTGCGAAAAATCAAATCTCTATAAAATAATGATCTATTGCTTCTGCAAATGCGGTTCTCACGGGCATAAATCTACGACAAATTTTCAACATCAGTCACTAATTTTTTAAAACGTCAGAATTATTAGATTGAAGAAGGAAAACATTTGAGGAAGCTGACAACAAGCTATTGCCATAGTTGTGTAAGAAAAAGGGATATTTTCAATGATTTGAATATATTCTTGTCAAACTTTTTAAAACCCTATCCAATCCTAAAAATGGTCGCATGAATGGTAAAACTGTGCTGGAACATGACCTTTACATCCATTAGGACACATTAAAAGGTAATACCATTGAATTTTAGTCTCCATTTGGGTGCTGTGATAATAAATGATAATGAAGTATCTCTTTTTTACTGAATTTTATTCTTACTAATAATATAATCTACCATACTAAAGGGGTTATGGTAGGAAAAGACAACACCATCGAAATTTTACAAAAAATATATTTGGGTAGGCTTATTTGAAGGTAGCGAGTTTTACAGATTGGCTTCAATCCATTCAAGTGCATGCGAGTATCCTGATAATCTTGATATAAATATAGAGTTGTTACAGTTTAAAAAGCGCGGATTAAGTTTTATACAGATATAATGTGAGTACTCTCAGCCGTGATTTTGCCTGGGAAAGTAACAGTAGGCACATGCGATTGTAACTGGAATTTAATGGTACGCCCTCTTCAAGCTTCAATTCGATTAAAAACGATTACGGTTTAAAGGTTTACATTAAATACGATGCCTGTGTAGATTCCCAGGAGTATACCTACTTACGACTACACCACGTATATCTATAAAGGGAATCGGATTTATAAGATAATAAATATGCCTATAAAAAGAATGACAACTGATCGGAAATCGTACAAAACATGAAAAGAACAATATTCCTACGTATACTGCAAATGCTAGATATTACTATTTATAATATTATTAATTATTAATTATAAATTGTCAAGTACATTGAAGTTAGATTTCTAATTTTTAAGTATTCAACATCATCGGCATTTCAAATCAAGTCTTAGGCACAACATCAATCTAATAGGCAGTGGACCACCTGACTCAGGGAGTGACAGGCGAAGAAAGCCTTAGGGGAGGAAAAATCTGAAGAGGAAGCAGTGGATCTGGAGAAGGAGCACCACCCTAATTAACGAATATCTGAAGGTTTCGATTAAATGTCTCGCTTTTAGGTTTTAAATTGTTGGTATTGGGAATGTCATAGAATTCTTCAAGAAACAGCAATGAAATGTTTGTACTGGCGAGAGTTATCTACATTGTTATGTCATAACTGAGTCGATTTTAACCCTTTAGGTTCACCAAAAGATGTTGCAGATCAATATAAAAAGTAGCGAGGGGGAATAAACTTGTAATACGGGGAATAGAGACATTGCACCTCATAAAAAATTAGGGAAAACTCGATTTTTACATTTGTGATTCTAAACAATATTCCAAATTTCCCAGCGATGCATGTGCCCCTAAAAATGTTATTTTATTTTTCTTTTTTTGTCTTTATTTCCTAAACTATTGTAATTGTTTTCAAGAAAAATTCACAAAAGCTGACGGTTGTGATGATCCTAATTCAAAATTGATACACCACAAATTGAAACTAAAAAGACAGCCTAAAAAAATAATTTTCTTGTTTAATTTCCATAAATATATACTTCTGCAATCTATTACAAAGACGTACTATATGGTATTTATGTGTTAAAAATTAAATGAATCAAAATGTCAATAACAATTAGTGCTTAAATGACACGTTCTATAAAAAAAATTAAATAAAGATATTCGATCGACAGTAGATAATTTACACGAATAGTGCATTTGACACCCACCCCTTGACCGACACGCTTTTGCATTTGACCCGTTTTAACCACCACCAACCCCACATGCAGACATGTACACGAACGCAAAAGCGTCCGTTAGGTAATGCGATCAAATATTCAACGATTGCCGGCAGCGACCATTTCTGTTACGGCATCAGCGTCTCTTTGGTCATAGTGTTCATGTGACACTACGACCGCAACGGCGAAGGGATGAAAATGGTTAGACTGGTCGGAGCCAGATTATTGCATTTACGACCCTTTAACCACAAAACACATGTACCTACCTCACCAATACATGTTCGAATACCGACGTGGACGATACAATCCTGCTTCTGACAAGCGATATAATATATAAGGGAAGAAATATCGTACGAATTTTGTAAGGGTTGTATTTGGACATTAATATTAAGTAGCGTTTTAAAAATCTTAAAATTAACTGATAAAGTCAAGAAGAGTTTTGGAAATGGTCGAAAACTTTCAATAACAATATTAATAGAAGACAAAGGTCATTTAGGAGTCACTAAACCTCTTCAGGATTAACCGTAAAGTGAATCTTGCTGAAGAAGTTATGAAACCCTAATAAATTAAAAAATCCCTGTTCAGACAGCAAGAAACGTTTAAGTACGAAGCAAATATTTCATTTTGATAAGTGAGTGTACGTTTATAATTTCGAAAGCGTTTTTGTATGTGACATCCACATATTGCGTAGACGTGGTAAAAAAATAACGTCCAGGATCGCAATGGGAATGAATAAATCAAACATGGCGGCAGACTGCGCTCCGTGATTTGTCGCACATGTCCCACTGTTGCTAGCATAAATCAGCTAATGTTTCGCCATTAATTAAGGCAAATTTAAAGCGTTCCAGTTGTGTACAAGTAGGTCGGATCCTGACAAGGAGACGATTGACATAAATTTAGCGCATTAGAACGTATGTAGGTACGTACTATATGCGATGCAACAATTACTTACTGTTTATTGGGATCAATTAATTGAAAATTATAATCCCATTATGGATATTCGACAGATATATTACAACAAATTCCTTATATACTCTTACCTTAGATGACTAAAAGTAATTTACTAATTTTTCTTAAGCTCCTTAATGTATAGTTTTATTCACAAATCTAGAGGTAGTTCAGTATCTTATAACATAAACGTTACTCATGAGAAACTGAAAGACCTCAATGATTTCACCTACAATTAGTCACAAAAACCTTTTACATCATTTAACAATATTGTAAGTTTAGTAAAGATGTTCCTTGCCAATATTACAAGCCAATTACTGTTACACAAAAGTTCAGACGTCGCGTAGTTCGTCGTTCTGTTTAAACCGCCTTAGGCTTATAGATCGTCACGTCACCCTCCCGCTGTTTTTAAACAGGATCATGATGCCTGCGAGACGCGCCGCAGACAGTTCTGAATCCCCAAAAAACAGCCCTTCCTCCAACCGAAAACGACGTCTCATGACAAGACAACATAAAAGATAATGTAGACAAACAAACCGTTTACCTTGCATCACCTGACATCTGCATGTTTGCTCTGATTAGCGAACCACCCCTCGCAAAACGACCGGCTCTGGAGAAGGGGGTTGTAAGGTGGAGGGAGTGATAACCCCAGCCGACACGAAACAACGAAAACAACGAAAAACTTTCACGTCGAATTGGAAACTTTCTTCGATGGTGTTTTTATTCTTCTCATCTACTACACCAGAGAGAATAACGTGGCAGACAACGATCTTCGTAAAATTAATTAACCGCAGCAACATTTTGAACAAATTAAATGAAGTTAACATAACAACAAAATGTTTGAGATATTATATTCAAATAGCCACAACTAATTACAGTTTATTATATTTGAATGGTCCCCAATAGCCACAATTCTATGAAGGGTTGTGCGTGCTGGTTGGTTGGTTGGTTGTAGCTCCATTGTGCACTTTTTTTTATAAAGGAGGAAATTACTTTTGTTAAAAGGTGCCAATTATACTCACTCTGATACCTCTCCCCTTATTTCCTGACAGTATAATACGCACGAAACTAATTTATTTTATAGATCTAATAATATCTGATTCACCTAATTACACCAAACAAAAGTGCACCACTACAGTTCGCTTGTTTGTACACAACAGGCATGGCACGGAGGGTGAAAACAACCCCACGGGTTCCTCACGCATCTCCGTCTTTATACTTTTTAATCCATTAATGTTTCCAACACGACACCTGGATAACAAGCATAACGTACCATTCAATTTTTGCTTCTAGGATTTTTTAGATTAAATATTTAAAAAAATAAGTTAAATTTGAAAAATGACAAAAACTAAAACGTTAAAAATTCCGCATAGAAGCATTTAAAAACCCTTACAAATGCTTTTTTATCTTTCCCCACCATAACCTAACCTATGTACTTAACGTACAATCCATAGGTAGCAGATGAGGTAACGATTGTAAATTAAATTTGAAATATTTTTTGTTGCATGGAGAGTTTCACCCTCTTTTTAATGTGTTCTGAGCGTTAACTAATTATGTATTAAAAAAGGCAAAGCTACAAAGACCTGTATGACCTCAAAATTGAATTCTTAATTTTTGTTTCCACTCAACTTCTCTTACCCCCCTCACTCTTATTTCTCTATTATATACTTATTGTATTCAAACAATCCCCGTAGTTTCAAGCCTTTTTAAAGAGGGGTGCTGTTTGGTAGTTGACCTCCTTCTTATCACAATACGACAGCGAAAGGAGAATTTTCCGCAGCTGCAGTCTATTTTATTCCGCCAACGAATATTTCGTTTATTTCTCAGCAACCGCGTCGACTGATACCTACAATCGGCATCGCGACGCCCGCCCGTCTCTTCTTCTCGCCTGGTGCACACAGGGTTGAAACGGGCACACGAGCGAGAGACAAGGGGGTCGTGAAAGGGAGCGTAGTGCACAGTCAGTCGATAGGTAGATGTGCGTTCGTCGAATAGGACGTTATCGTTAGTTTCACTCCAGCAGTTTCAATTTAAATTTACTGGTTAATAATGCGGTGCACTGGAAAAGGGACACTTTTATCTGGTTGGTCCTGGCATGGACGATAATAAACCGCGCGTACTCGTGGCCGATTCAAACGGCCTTATAAATAACCAATATGCTACAGTTGATAAACCGTCATCTCATTTTATACGTAACGTTCGCAAAATTGTGTCAATGCCAGTGAACGATCATTAACACATTCAATTATCAATGGAATTGTACGCTATGATTGTGAAAAGAACTGCAGGATTAATAAAAATAATTTAGGTATTTATTGCGAATTGTACTCACTTGCTCTATGTGGTATAAAAGTTTATAAAAAAAAAATAATAAAAAACTTTGTACGGACTGTTAATCAAATTCGGGCCACTTGTGCTTCGGGAGTTTAATGGGAGACAGCTCGTCCAGCCCTTGTTTTATAATAAATGCTTCACAAGTGCATTAAACGCAAATAATTACATATTTATAGAAAATCTGCTCAAAACAAATGCACGTCATAGACTTGTGATCAAAACTGAGGGACACTTCACGTATATCAAGCTAGCACGACAGAGTTATTTTTCCGATTTCCAAATCCAAAAATTTGTCGCTTGTGCTGTTTAGCCATAATCAGCTGGTATGCTAGCTTGATATCAAAACTCACTACACATAGCATATCTCGAAAAGGAAATGTCGTAGGATAGTACTGTAAAGGCCATAATTTGTCGCTTAAAGATGACACATTTAACGAATTTGTCGCTAGTCTTATCTCCAACTGATAAGCAAAAAGCTGCTGGAAATCCACCAAACTCTCGAAAGGTAACGTGTTGTCCAACTTGGGGGAAACAGGGAAATCCTAATTTAAAAAATTTGGTAACTAAAACCGATCTCTTAAAACAAATGTAACAAAGAACTTCTTGATCAAGTGTTTGATGGTTTTCCAGCAGTTTTTCGCTTATCAGCTGGAAACAATACCAGCGACAAATTCGTTGAATGTGTCATCTTTCAGCGACAAATTATGGTCTTTACACTTGTTGGTGCGCAGTTCAGAACAATTTCTTTTCTTAGAAAAGAGAACATCTAGTAGGCACGGTATTTCCTATGGTTAAAAGATTGTACTTGAAATAGGCATTTGTTTTGGTACCTACTTTTATTAGGGTCCTTCGGCAGGCATTTGTACCAGATGCATCTACCCTGCAATTTAGTCACTAACATTAATCTAAGGTCAAATAACCCACTAACCACTCTTCCACCCCCGGCATCCTCCCTTTGTATCTTTGCAGTTGTAAGTATCAGTCATCATAAGAAAGTTGTTGTTCGTAGTTCCATAAAAATAGTAATCGTAAAAGAAAATATCGGCAATCTTGTAACAGTAATTTTTAAATGTTAGTTAAGTGTACATATTATTAATAAAAAAGCATAAAAAATTCACACCAGTCGTTAGTATTTGCTCGTTCCTAAAAAGTGCAGATTTGAATTAAATTACCGTTCGCTGTTCCACAATAAAAAATATCGACTTGGGCAAATTAAGTTTTTCCGAAGAGGGTTAAGTGTTCCTTAGAAGAAGCTAGGCAAGCAACACACCCGCAACATACACCCGCAACACTCAACAACACTAATATCCTACATTTCCTTTTCGAGGTACGCTATGTGTAGTGATAGCTTGATAGATTTGTGAACGTGAACGACACGGAATGAAACCGGAACGTATAGTGTAAACCAACCTTTAACACTTGTTCCATTTGTTATTGCTTCTGAAATGTACCAATTTTATTTCCAGTAACGCCAACTACATATTTAAGAAAGTTATTACTGGCTATACATATAGGTAAGTGGTAATAATTTTCTTTCAGTGCAAGATCGTGCTTTCCCCAACATTATAAAAAGGTTATTGTTCGTGTTAGGAAGCTGTTAAGAAATACCCAAAATACGGTGCCTTGTTGCCGCACCACTTGTACCCAAAAGCTGTCACGTCCCGAACGTTTCGTATTTTCTTAAACATGCAACGGTCTCATTTCCACTGAGGGAGTGAGTGGTCGGAGCCCGGATCCCAAACCGCGTTGTTACGCACTCGTTCATGAAATAATTATTATGAAAATAGCAAAGGCAGCGGCCATTTGACACGACACAATGCGGCCGGCTACCCACGAAATTGTTATTTGTAACGACATTTTTAACGCTTCCACGGTTTATTTATTAAATTGTCGACGACGACTAAATTGAACGTGCATGCAAACTGAATATTAAATCTAAATTGCTTTTTAACTAGGATATCAATACAACCTCTAGGTCTATACCAACATTCAAAAGCCATTTAACTTAAACAATTGCAACTTTGTACCACTGAAAGAAACAAACAACAAGTTTGTCTTTGATCATGTAACTATCAGTTTCTCGTTGATAATAAAGGATAGTCCCGAAAGTAGTGATAAAAGGGTCACCAAAAGGATTATTGCTAACACCGCAAATGACTCTGTGTAGAACCCCATTGAACTACCGAGTAAGGACTAAGGAAATATTCAAAGAAGCGTTAGGGATCATTCCTCAACCACACAAGAATCTTGCCCTTTACATAAATAATTCCCATTAAAGCTAAGCAACATAAAACTAGGGGCTTATAAAAAAAACTTAACACATATTTTGATGGAATACCATTGTTCAATTTTTTAACGTACTACACAGTAAGGTAATTGGAGGGTGGTAATGGCTTCCCCAAAATTATTCATCCCAAAATTTTTAATAAGTCGTCTGGAAAGGCTTAAAAATCTTCAATTTATTGCTAAATTTCCCGAAAAACGCTCACGGATCGACATTCCTAGCAAAGAAGAAAAGTAAGTTTATATCTGGAGTTCTTTCAAGTAAACAAATTGTCTGTAAATATGAATTTTGTATTTTGGAAACTCCGTCAAAAGGAACTATTGATTGCTTGTGTGCTTGTCTTAAATTTACCAACGAGCGACGACTGAACGTTAATAAAATTGGTGAATCGTTGAAAAAAAAAAAGGACTTTTTTGCGGAATAAGCATCTCATAAGCATAATATTGAGGCAAAAAACCGGAAAAGCTAAAAAAATCTATTGGAAAAATATATCGTAAAGAAAAACACCTTCTTAAAAAATTATTTACTTTCTCTATTTCTATTAGTGCACTCGTATTTTTCAAAGTAAATTCATTTTCTATATTTTTCACTCACACACATAAACGCTTTTATATCTTTTTTCATACTTGTTTGTGTTCACGCGTTTCAAGAAATAACTGTTACTTTCCGTAAACGATTTCTTTTCACAGTCGAAAGGAAAAACATTTCTGACTGACCTTGTTAAATTCACATTATCGTTAAATCTTTTTTTGTCCTTTTCGTCTTTCTTTATTTCTGTGGTGGATGGTGTATTTTTATTTTATATTTCGGGTCGTATCTTGTTTTCCGAAAGGAACCAACTATAAAAACGTTTTGTTGCCAATATAATTCCGTAATGTCCGAGACCGTGCCTCACCAACATCACCCTCCCCGACATATACGGGTCCTTTTACTAACCGCCTATCTAATCCCGCAAATCAAATCGGATCAAGTGGACGTTTGGAAAAGAGATTAGGCATCGGTTTGTGGATCGTCTTTTGTTGGCCAATAAATCTGTAAGCTGACCGAAGCTTCTACCGAAAATTAAATGAGCCTCCGAGGTAAAACAAAACGACCGCGACGGTTTTATATTGATCGTAAAATTGCACCATAAGATTCGACATATGCCCTATCAATGATACGAAAATAGAAAAAAATAAAAGAAATTTCTTTCTTAGAGGAAATAAAATCGGAGATAACGGGAAAAGTACCTGAATGTTTCAATCAAAAGAATGCACTAGATTGCACTGCACTGTCAATTACTTTTTGGTGATTAGAAATTCATTTTGAAGAATTTAACATTATAAACGTTTTTGTATAACTTCAGATTTAAATAAATCTTTCGATAAGGTGAGGATTATAAAGATGCAGTAGGAAAAAAATCATAAACGAAGTAGGTACCTAAACATAGAAATAGAGGGTAATTCTATAAATATATATAGAATGTACAAACGAATAGACCAAAAAACAGAAATTGCAAATCTAGTTCTCAGTAAACCTCTTCGTATTTTCACTTAATGAAGTTCGAAAACAAATTGTCAATTTTAATACAAAATATGACAAACAAAACAACAATAATGTTGTACAACCTCTAAAGATACCAGATAAATTATTTACTATTCAAAATAACTCAACAAATATCTCAAAAATAGTGCAACCTTGCTCTTTAGTTGATAATTTTGTATTATCTTAAAAACATTTTATGTTCAAAAAAAGTATCCACTTATCAATGCAACATTGAACAGTATAAATGCATTTATATCTTCCTGATACTATAAATACTTGTACATATAGATACGTATGTTGACTGGATGTGTATACGTGTCAATGTTATCAAATGCAAAGAATTTTAAGGGTTGCTATACACTTAAGACACAAAAATACAAAACAATAAAGTCGTAAAACTTAATCATTTCTGAATATTTCGAGAAAATGGTCGAAATAACCGTGAAATAGATTTTGTACTTTTTATGATTGTTTCAGTTGTGCCTTTGATAACGTTATATACAGTAGCTTAAGGGATGGGGGGCTCATGTTACTCCCTGGCAACGCCCTTGAAATGATATCATCTATCTCAATATTTCTAAACGAAAATTCCATTCTATATAGGTATAGGTGGGCAGATATCCTACTTTGCGTGATTATCCACAATGCGTAACAGTGCGTGAAACCGCAATTTATTGTGACAGAATTTCTAAGCGCAATCGTACCGCCTAATAACTAAGCGTTACGATTTACGGTATCTATCTGCTCCCGTCCGTGATCACTTAATTTGAAATTGTACATAACATACATAGATTCTATGGTAGAAACAACAGTTGTAGCTGTGTATGTAATTTATTATTAAGTTGTGGCCAGGTCCACAGTCGCATTTACAGAAGAGCCCTTTATTCGATTGCTTTATAATATTGGTGGGTCGTTTTTAACAATAAAAGACCGAGTCACTTAAAAATGTCTTATGATTGTCATTTAATAAGTCAACACGCTCTAATAAGCATCAATAAATACTAATTTTTTGGAATGTTTCATGGTAGCTACGTATAGTTATCAGATTCGTTAAGTCATGAAAACAAAGTTGCCAAACAATATTTTATACTCCAATGCTCCAATTTATAGCCACAAATTTTATTAGGTACTCATACCACTTATTTTTTCAGATAAATATTTCTAGTTTAGATACTTTTAGGTAGAAGTATTTGAGAATTTCATGAACTTTGATGTCTGATATACTTCCTTGTATATTTACTAGCTCATGAGCTTATAAGTTAATGAGATTTTGAAAAAAGTAGCCTCCGCCAGTAAAAAAGTTGCTGAAAAGCATACATCAGTGTTGCAAGTGTAGTTCGATTTTATAATAATATTGCTGATAGTAATTTTATCAACTAGAAATGTTTATTTCCATGTATTTGGCCTTGTTTTTGCAATATACATATTTTAATAACAATTAGTGCAATTAATTACATCACAACTGTATAATTAAGTATCTTTGATAAAATGAGAAACTACATGGTAAAATCTTCTTCCTATAAATGAATTTGTTAATTCTGAAAAAATTCAATCACCTTTTAAGGGTATCATCTGACTAATTTTTTTTGCCATGGCCACCAAATGCGAATATCAACAAGGCAATGGTGAAAAAAAAATGGCGAAGGACTTAAAAATTAAGTAATTAGCCTAAAATTGATTTTTTTATCCCTTCAGCTTCAAGAAAACTTGAAATGCAGCTCAGTCAATTTTAGACCTCAACGAATATTCCAAGTAGTGAACAATAAGCAAAGGCAAGTAGAAAGGTAGTTCAGGAAGTTCAAAAAACTGAAGATAGATAGAAAAAGAAAAAGATCGGTCATTAAATTTCGATGACCAGGAACTTTTGGCAACTTCGGAAAAGGACAAAGAAGAAAACTGTTGGTCGAAGACTTCAATGTGGACCGTTAGACCATCGTTCATTGTCTCAAGAAACTTGTAAAAGAATGGAAATTGACTTGATGGGTCACCCATAAACTCTTTGACAACAAAAAATTGATACTATCCGAATATTTACCAATTTTCTGCAACAAAATGAGTAAATTAAGTTCCAAAGAACTTCGTCACTACAGATTACTTTCTTCCTCTTCCACAGTTACCACAAGAGTCAATCTCTCTTACTCATCCACAAGATAAATAATTATCATCTACTTCGGACAAAAGGTTTACTAGGATCTCGAAATGACTATGCTGCATTCAAACCTTTTTCGACCTAGTAAAGTGTAAATTGAAAAGATTATTTTTATCAAACTGCTCAAGAATCTCGTCACTGAGTATCCACTGAAGATTACATTCAACCTCTTCCGCAGTTATCAAAAGAGACATTTGATGGTCAATATCTTTCTTATTCATCTACAAGATAAAAAATTATCATTCACTTTGGACGTTCCCATCTCAACTATTGCTAATTGCCCAAAAAGTTCGTTGGGATCGAGAAATGACTATGCTGCATTCCAATCTTTCAAGTACCTACCCATAAAAGGATTTTCAAAAATTTAGGAGGATTTTTATCAAATTACTGAATCGAAATGAGTAAATTTTGTGTTTAAATAATCTCGTCATTGGTATTTCAGTGATAATCTCTATAGTCCTCTTTCACAGCTTCCAAAAGTGGAGATTGTCCACATTTTCCTTATCCAGGTTGATATCGCCAAATTTGATTATTTTCATTAATATTTTTACTAAACGTTCTTTTGCCACAAAAGTGTTTGGGATCGCAAAAACGTTTTTTCTGCAATGCTGGAGCATAAATATACAATATCAACAAATTAAAGCACGGATTATTTTTATGAAAAAACTAATGAACCCTAAAAATAAAATTTTTCTATGGCAGAAATTATGTTAACATTTTTTACAATACAAAAAAAAAACATTAACCGTTTCAAGTGTAAGTATCTACAGCATAAAAACCGTGATAAATAGTTTAATTTCCATAACAACCGAATAAGAGTTTTTTCATCGCTTACGCATTTTTGGCCCGGCTATAGATATAGATAATATACTACGGCCAGTTTTTTTATTTATTTATCTGGTAGCATCCTTCATCTCCCATAAATAATTCTCGAATTGAAACGAGTTTCTATTAATTGCCATTGTTAAGTTTCAGAATGTCTTAATGAATTGAGCGGTAGAGAAAGAAGTGAACGACCCTGAGACTGCGGTTCTGACTTAACCATGCACTGAAATACGATGTCTAAGTTTAAAATCAAGGCCGACACAAATAAAAAATCACAAGATTTATGTACACCGCAGTGTTGGAACTCGCTTCAGGTGCTAAAAGAGCTCTTAATGTGCCTTCTGATCTATAATAGGTTCGTATTTACGTATACATAAGTATGATGTACGAGAACATAAAGTGAAAATTGATTTCACATCCATCTTTTTATCTCCTCACTTTTTTCAACATCAAAGTAAAATAGAAATTTTCGTATTGGAAATACTTTTCGGCCCGATATTACGAAAAATGAGAATACCGAACTACAAAGTTGACATTAATAACAAGGTGAATGGAACGATAAGCTTCTAAATGTGAAGAAACACGTTAAGGGTAAATATTCGATGACCAAATATTAATGTCGATAGGTTACAACTATATAAGCTGCACTCTGAAACACATTATCAGCATCTGACTGTTAATTAACAAATTTCGATCCGATCAGGATTACTACTTGACTTGGTTATGAAGAATAAAATCATTGAACTATCTAAGCTACAAATATGTGTAAATAAATACTTGAGGGTTAAATAATGGTCAATGGGGATCGATAACGTTGGAAGAAACTCTAGGCCTTTTAAGGTTACTAGTTAATGAAAAATAAACACGCAAAGGATGAATATATTGTATTATTAAATAATGTCGATGATCCATCTAAAAAAACTAACTGACTATACCTTGAGGTACTTGTGATGTAAAATTTGGATTAATGGAAGTTGAACTTTAAACGAGAGACACTTAAGCCCTTAAAAAACCATCTTCCCCCGTACATATTTCATCCCTTAAAGAATTTTACATTAATCATGGCATGTAACGATGTTTTCCGCGGTTGTTTTGCATCGATTGCGGAAAAGCATGAATAGCACGCACCAATTTGCATTATACGTTTCGATTTACATTATGCCCCTCGTAATTATTATTTCTTGCGTTTCGCGTGTCGGGTTCGTTTGACATTCGTTTACATTAAAATTGCGATAAAGAAATTCCGTCTGCAATAGAATGCAGTCGGTAATAACCGCGTCTCGAGTGGTGGCGATGTGATGGTTGTGGCAGGGTGGGGGTGGATATACGTTCAACAAATAACATCGTATGTGCTCCAGGTATTTGGCCACGGAGGCTAAAGCGATTCGACTGGGGTGCATTTCGCGTTTGAAATGGAAATTTCTACACCACAAGCCCAAGCATGCAAGCTCGGAATATGAATTCATACTGTTATTTAGGCAATTGAAGTTGTTCCGAATGTATTCCTGACGAAAATTGTCGGGAACGAGACGCCACATTATGGAAAATATCAACGATAAAAATCGAGTTCATCAACTGTCAATGTATTCTATAGTGTCTTCAAACGGATATTGTTATGGAAAAAAGGCGACTTAAATTTGAAATTTAAAGCAAATTATTTTTTAAAAAAATAGACGACAACTCCTGACTGTATCTACAGGTTAAACAAAAAAGCAAAATCAAAAACATTTTTGGTAGGTATACACAATTAAAACATATTTTAATATATTCCATACTCACAAATGCGTGGAAATGTAAGAGGAAGCCCGAAAAGGGTAGTTAAGTATGAGGAGAAATTGAAGAAGGGGGATATAAGAAGGAAATATGGAGAAAAAAGGTTCATCATGTATGAACAGAAAAAATAGATGACAGGAAGAGAACAGAAACGGTTATATGTTAAAAATTAATTAGGAGCAGACAGTAGAGGGGTGAAAGCAAAATGATAACATATGAGAAATGGTGAGAATAAGATACAAGTAAATAACGAGAGGGAATTATTTACGAAAAATATAGGAATCCACTTATACGATTGGGCTGAAGTAATTTTTATGGAGAGATTGGCAGGGGGACCTGGTACCTAGATATTTAGAAAGAGGGAGGAGTGTAAGTGTGATAGGCAGAAGGTGTAAATTTTGGTCTAAGGAGGAGGACAGGAGATGTAGGTTTTGTGATGCATGTATTGGGGGATGTGAGGGAAGAATTGATGGTTATTGGTTTTTTGTTTGCTTATAGGTATTCAACTGTTTGTTAATAAAACTATTTCTTCTAATATATTACATATTTTAAAACTACCTGATTGTGAGTGTTTTCACTTTGATTTTCAAACGACTACAATGGCGTTCCACAAGGATCCAAACCAGGACCATTTAAGTTCAACGTATTATAAGAAATGATGATCGACTTTGAACAATAAAAATTTACTTTTTTAACACATTCATAGTAAACAAATATTAACATTCAAAAAATATAGCTTTCTCAGTAGTTGAATAGTGCTGCTTTGTTCGGAAAATGCTTGACAGAAAAAGACGGTGTTTCTTTCAGGCTTATTGGAAGGGTTGGAAAAAATTTATTTCAAAAATATTAAAGTTTATGAAACAAATAGTTCAAAATGTTTAAAAATGTGTTTATTTGTTTTAAACATACGAAAGTGCCTAATTAAGTAAACGTATGGAATATAGTTTTATATAATTTAAATAACACACTCGAACGTTTTAAATTGCATTTATTTTTTATAAGAAAAACTGGCTAAAGAAATATGTCGTGTTTTCAAGAAACACCCTAACTACAGCCGTTCAAAAACATTCAACGAGTAGGTAGTTATCTAAGCAAAAAAACTAAATTTAAAGAATGTTGTGTAGGTATGTCATGTTTCTTTTTCGTTTTAAACACACATAAACATGTTTTATTCAGTTTGTGTTTTAAACAGTATTTAAAATATGTGCTTATTGGTCGTTTTTGACCCATGCTGTAATTGGATGTATTCAAAAAGAAGAAAAAGAAAATGCTTAACCCCTGATATGTGTTAGTTGTTTAAAACGGCATGAAACTAGAAACCCTTTTGACGTTTGCAATTTCAATTTTCGTATATGAAGGATTGGAAAATGAAATTTCATGTCTGGTATAAGTTTATTTTCATTTTGCAATGCATCTTGCAATTACTTTTTCCGACAGTAGTAATTTTGTTGGCTGTGGGCGCCTTTCAGTCTATTACAAACGTAAATTTCAACACGCAAGCGGCAAACAAATGCAGAAAATGCGACGGTTTTCAATATAACGAACATAGGTAGGTATATATATGTACATTTATAAAGTGAAACGTCGCCACCAACAAACAGAACTACCGGTCGCGGGGGCTAATCTCTTTTATTTACTTCACAATTACATCGGCATTATACCTTTTCAATTTATTATCTTATCTGCATTTACAGGGACATGAATCATTACAAATGCAGCTAATGTTTCCTTGAATAGACATTAGCAATTACATATTATCATTATTTTGGTTGAGGTGAGTTTTATGTGATAGGCCAGAAACTAGGGGAAGGGGTTGAAACTGGAAAATGTAGGGAACAGATTTAACCAATCGACCAATCAACCAATCAGAAATAATGAGTTTTGGTAGACTAATAAATAATAAGAAAAAAGACGATCTTATGCCGCAGCTTTTTTAACCCTATGGAGTGAAAAATATGACTATTTTATTATGCTGTGCATTAAATTCCCTTTATAAGCGAATAAGGGAAGATATCATCATCAGATATCTCATTTTAAGAAATTTAAATATTTTATCCCGTAAAAATGTCACCTGTATCTAATACGTACTTCACAACATTCTAAGCAGGGTGCGTTATTAAATAGAAACTTAGCCCCTGTTTTATTTTGTTGTTTATGATATCAATTCCCTGAAACGTTCTTGCTAGAAATGCCTACTACAGATGACAATATCTCGACAACAAATTTGAAAACAGTGTTATTACGCAGGAATTTATAACCAAGTATTGTTCATTAACAGGAAAATAGGTGTTCCAACTAGGACGTAACGGAAATTTCTCCCCCTTATACCTTCGTAGCTACCTTTTAATTTGCGTGTTTAATGTTCCACGAAAAAGGGGGTTGAATTAAACGGCGAAATGTCCAAAATAATTGAACACGGTACGACTGGAGTTGAATATAACTGAATGAGTCAGACGGAAAACTAATTTACATTTTTGTCTATTTTATGAGAAAAAGGAAAACAATTGTAAATCAATTAATTATGGAAAGTCTTGCAAATACGAACATCAGCTCTAGGGATTTATTTATAACAAAAGACCTTTTGGTCGTCGGTGTAAGGTAAGTATGTGATCAAAAAGATAGTAGGTAAGTTTTATAAGTTTTCTTTCACATCAAAGGCCATCACCAATGATATGCTAATTGTTCTGAGGGAACATCGAAAGAGTCATTTACAATTATTATGCGTCTCTTTCACCTCTTAATGGTCTACTCCACGAGGATATTCAGGCGATTGAAATTCTATATCAAAAGTGCCCCGGGCTGCTCAACGACAGACTTTCACGTCACACCCCAATCTTTAATTGCGAACCCAAATCTATTGAACACTACGATAATATAAATACGATAACTTAACCAATATACAGGGTGTCTCAAAAGTTTTTGTGGTCATTTATCTACAAACTAAATAAATATAAACACGTTTCAAAAATTTAAATAAAAACCGTTTTTTTTTCCAACCCTGTAGTACTCTTAAATTCCAGTGTAATAAAAATTCATAAAATACTAAAACTAAATTTAAAAACCTACTCGTAATATCTGTTGGTATCTCGTTTCCCAAAATAATCTGAAGCAAAACGAAGTGGCTTACCTGCAACAAATAAAAAAAAAATGTTAGTTATGTTTAAGAGCAAGCACTCGCAACAATTGTTATTAAATAAAGAAGCTCATAATCTGGGGTTGACTTCGGGAAAACTTTACATCTACCTATAAAATTTTGAACAACTTTTTAAAACTACCCTTCACTTACTCTACTCTAGATAAACTATGGGAATGTATAGGTAATAAAACTATAGCACCAATACATTTACACCCTCAAAATATAATTACCTACTACCAATTTAACGACTAAAAGTATATTAATGTAATGCTTTCTTATTAATTTTGGCCACTCCCTCTCCCTTAGTTAGATTTGATTAAAATGCGCTGGAACCCCTTTTTCTTTAAAAGGGAAAAGAAAAAAAAAGTAACAATCCTTTGGATTAAAAAGGTGGCATAAGATTTCCAACAACCACCTTAAATTTAAATGAGATTTTATGTGATTTTTCAGGACTTCTAAACGTATTTTTAGTTTATATAATTAATGGATTATAATAGAATAATAATAAACGTATATCAAGCTATCACGACACTTTATTTTTCCGATTTCTGACTTGCACTTGTAACTTGTCGCGAATTTGTTGCTAATTTGTTACCAAATGCAAAAATTTGTCGCCATAATCAGCTGGTATGTTAGCTTGATATCAAGCTAGCACTACACATAGCTTATCTCGAAAAGGAAATATCGTAGTATAATACTGTAAAGACCATAATTTGTCGCTGAAAGATGACACATTCAAAAAATTTGTTGCTAATCTTGTCTCTAACTGATAAGCAAAAAGCTGCTGGAAATCCATCAAATTCTCGAAAGGTAACGTGTTGCCCAACTTGGGGGTAACAGGGAAACCCCAATTTAAAAAATTTCGTAAATAAATCCGATCTCTTAAAACAAATGTAACAAAGAACTCCTTGATTAATTGTTTGATGGTTCTCCATCAGTTTTTCGCTTATCAGCTGGAAATAAGACCAGCGACAAATTCGTTGAATGTGTCATCTTTCAGCGACAAATTATGGTCTTTACAGTAATAATCTACGACATTTCCTTTTCGAGATACTATGTGCAGTGCTAGCTTGATATCAAGCCTACAGCTGATTATGGCTAAACGGCACGAGCGACAAATTTTTGGATTTGGTAAAAAATTAGAGACAAATTTTAGTGCAAGTCAGAAATCGAAAAAATAACTGTCGTGCTCGTTAATAACATACCACAAACTTACAATTAATAGAGAATTTTGAAGTATATTATTATTGGTTATTGAAAAATTACAATTTGCTTCCTAATTTTACGCTGCTTCATTATTTTTTATTATTTTCATTCATAGTTTGAGTTTGCGAAATTACAGAATAATGTAGCATTTGGATTTGAATAGATGCACGTTGTTGAAAAATCTGAAACATTTTTATGAAAATATATTCACATTACTCGAATTAGTTAATAAATAATTGCTGTTATAACTGCATATGGCGGTGGATATTTACAGGCGTACTTTCCGTTGTTTTTCCTACTTTAATACATCCATAATTTATGTTCCTCCCAGTGTCATAAATATGGATTAGTAAATTGCCCGATAACTCATCCAAATAAAGTTCACCAGACTATAAAATTACACGTTCACATGACTTATATAGCCGCGTGATAAAATTATTGATTATTACAAGGAGACCAATATGCATCTTGGCGAGAAGTCTACTTCATATTGTCGGAAAACGGAAATTATGGCCCTCTGTCAACTTACCAATAAAAATTTAGCAGCGCACTTAACCATAACTGCCAATAAAAAGCGGTTACAGGCTTTTTCGTGAACTTATTTGAGCAAATTTATCACCAAATTGTTTTACAGTAACTTATCTTTTAGTTTAAAATGAACACATACGAGCGAGCAGAAGATGATCCACCTGTTTCACAAAAATTCATTTCAATTCTATCACATTTCTTTTCATTTAACAATTTGTTACTGCAGTGAAAGACAAAGAAATAACAGTAGTTAATATTATCTAGTAACAATGGTAGACAACAGTTGGTAACAGTGTAATTTGTAACATTAAATTAAGGTTAAAGGCACGTCAAAAACAATTTTTAACGTTTTACTACACTAGTATTATAAAAAAATTCAATAACACTACCGAAATCAGTACCTGTGATTAGAAATCATTAAAATGATTGAAAAACTCTTCACAATGACAGCTGTCAACAACACATAACATGCCAATAACCTTACTTTCCAGAATGTGTTCGTTTCAATACTACCAACTGAATTTCTGGGTTTCTGATACCAGAAATTCGTTACTATATGGTCAAACTTCAACAATAAGTGCAAATGTTCAATTGATTACTGAGATCATTATGCAAAGAATCAAATTAGGTTCATTAGTGTCCTAATTAAAACGTTGGTTAGGTACTATTGACAATAGGTGTCTACACACAACAAAGGGTAAAATTTTATGGAAAATATAGCTGTTCTTGTTAAAATAAGATTTAAGTTCAATGCATGGATAATATTGTACCTATGAACTTTATTGTTCATACAGTAAAGGTCGTTCTTTCAACTGTAGAATCGTCACATATTTAATTAAGGCATTGTTTTGATGAATTTGTTATGCTAATCTAGTTTCTATTATAATTTTTCTAGAACACACAACACTCTTTCACCGAAATATTAATATATTTACAAAAAATTGTGCTCTTCATATAATTTATTAGAAATTTTATGAATAGTTTTAGAATAGTATTATGTCAAGAATTTAAAAATAAATATTTTTTTATTAGTTCCAAAATTAAGTTTATTATTGCTAAAGTCAGTACCTATTTGGAGTTTTAATGGTTGATGCAAATAAGATGTCAGTGACATCTCGTAGATTATTTACCATCTGGTGTTAGAAAACTGTCTTGGGCCCTCCTTAATTACATTGCACGTTGAGGGGAAGTGATGGGGGCAGCAAATTCATTCAGTGTTACACTACTTTTATGAAACAATGAAAAGAGTAGACATAAAAGTAGAAAATCTAAAATTTTTATCAGCATCTTTATTGACAATGAAGGGCAAATTTTAACGATCTATGTTGGGTTCATAATAAGAGGGTAAAACAGTTGGCCGTAAAATAGAAAAATCCCATTAAGCAAGCAAGTAATTATAGAGTGTAATGAAGCTTTTCAGAACCTTTTTACTCAATCCGGTGCTGCTGTATGTACATATGTAGGTATAGCAGGAATGTAGACAGAAGAGTAAACATCTCTTGGAAAACAAGTTTGCAGTCTTTGCCTGTTCGTGTTTGTTATACCTTCCTACACATACATACATACATGTATAAATCTTTACCACCAAGAACGTGCACGTTGGTGTGTGTGGATGTGGAAGAAAAGCGAATGAAGACATCACGGCCTCTTCGTGACAGTTTAATTTGAACGACCGCCAAGAGAGAAACGGCGCACACCTAAACGTAACTGGCATTGTTCTTGTTCTCGTGAAGTTCTTCGGGTTATACCGGAGGACGAGAGACGGCCGTAGATAATTACTTTTATGGCCAATAACTTCTCACGACGAGAAAGAATAAAGCAAACGTGTCTTCTTTCTCCTTCTTTGTCTTCGGGAAACGTGGGCGTATATCATAGGCAATAATTTTCTGTATGGTGCTGATTTTGGGAACTGCTACCTACTCACACGTTCAGGTTTATGTGAATTTTTACACGTTTCATGGCCATTTAGCTTCAACATGCTAAGAAGGATTGATACAACTGATGAACAATAGTATAATCGAGATAATTCTATGAAAAACTTTCAATTAAATAAAATAGCATGATTCGAGAAAAAAAAAACAACGAGTTTGTAACACCGTCAAAATACGATTATTTTTTATAGTATAATTTGCATATTTATTTATTATATCGTTGAACCCCCAAATCCAAGTGTATTTGTACCCTAACTCAACCCTAATCTTCCTTAATTAGCGCTTATTACTAAGTGTAAGTAAACACTATAATAGTAAACATTACATATTTTAATAATGTCGATAAACTGTGTCTAATAACACTGCCATCTCGACTCTTGTCTCCACAATTTTTGAGATGTTGTGCAGAAAAAGATTATAACATTAATCTACATGTTCGGGCCAGAAACTACCCCTTCACGTACTTTTCTTGGATTGAAAGAAAACATTCAAAAACCGAATTCAATCAAAATCTACCCGAATCTACCAAAAATAAGAGAATGTACTTTTACCTCAACCCAACCCAAATCTTTCTGAATCAGGGCTTCTCAATAAGTGTAAGTAAATATTCAACATCGATGCCTTGTCTAATAACGTTGCGATTTATACTCGTTTAGGTTTCATTGGATATTTCAGAAAAAGAGTACAAGAGAGTCTTATAAGGCAAAGATGTTTTGTTTTGACAATTAAGAATTCTTCTAGTAGGTACCGAATTTCCACTTCAACAGTCTAACAATTCTTTTCTTTGTATTTTTGGATCAATTTTATTTATTTTCGTGAAACCAGATGATCTTTTGTTTTCCATTGAAGCGCCTTAATATACTAATTACAGTGAAATTAATAACTGTGCATTGCAAGTCTAAATAAGTCGGTATGGCTGAAAATAGTACCTGCATTCGAAAAGTCACGACATTCTTAAGTTTACTACAATATGCAAGAACGTAAGTCCTCTCGACAACAGAGCCATAAATAATGTGCTATGCAGTTGTAGTAGAAGAATCAAACGGAAATGCCGGCTGCGGTTCGACGACTGAATACCGCAAAACGACTGATGGCGGTTTCGTCTTGAGCAATAAAATAAATTTAATAGTATCTAGTATTACGACAAAATTTCACAGCTTTTGAAATAATATACATTATGGTAATGGGAATGCGAGTCCAGGTCGGGTCATTTCTTCTTTGGGATCGGATCAGAAAAACCAAAATTTGAAAATTTGATTTTGGCATGATGGAATTTGACAAAAGGACTGAAATTAATCTATCCAAATTCGTCCGCCATTTATTTAATTAATGAGCTGATCATAGATTACACGTATCTCAAATGTATGAAAAATTGGTAAAATAACCTGGGATAAGCGAAACTTGTATTCCCCTACACTAATCGCTCATTTTCAGTACTATGCTATCTTTTGTTGGAGTCATGCAATGTTTGTAAATTCAAAGTCCATCCAAAATACTGTCAATTGAGCACGCAGTAAGGGCAGGGTTGCTCCAGCAAAGTAGAGGTGTACGAATTAATCCATTAATATTGTAGCGACCAGTGACACCGAACGTGTGTGCGATAACAATTTGTGTACATGTACTTCTTATCGCTAATATGCTTACGGCGTAGTCACCGCGCACGGAACTTTTATCAACGTAAACTTACAAGCTGCAGCGACAAGTAACAAGATCAATTCTGGAATCATCGACGACATTCTAATTATTATTCATCATTCGGGAATAATCAGGATTTCCTTTTCGAATCATCTAGAAAGTTCGAAAGGTGTATATAAAGTGATCGTATTTGGGTCGGAGAACAGTTGTGGTGAAAAAGCATCAGTGCGCGAATCAAAACGATAAACGAAAGACACAAGTGATATAAATAAACTGTTATATAAATAAGTGAATTGTTCAAATATAAATAGTAGTTTTAAGCTTTTAAGTGAGTGTTAAGTGTTATATATATAGTGTAAAATAAATAATTATTTAAATACATACTTTCACTAGAAAATTCGTTACAATATTTTTATTCCATTTTTATTACAGCTACATACGTGGTCTATTAGAACCTATTATAAAAACGGAAACAATTAATACCTTCCGAATATTATTTCCTAACACTTTTGATGTTTACACGTGTAGTCATTATATTTACAATGACACATGCCTGTGAAAGTACATGTAGGTACGTGATAATCAGATCAAACGTTTTCGTGATGAAATTTTAAACGTTAGATTTACATCTTCCTCAGTTGTAAAACAAGCAGTTTAAATGTCCTTTCATGAATTGGTAGTCATCTCACAAGGTACATTAGTGTACGTGACCATCATCGAATGCGCTCTTTCTATTTTTTTTCCTTTTTATTATTCTTCGAGCCTTGCATACAAAAATAGCTTCTATACAGACGACCGCGCGCCGCGTTTCGTTGCGTTGGGTTTTATTATGCCTTCAACAGTCTGTCCACTTGCATTCACAGTTTACACGCTTCTATTTATATTTTATAATTAAACACACTCTTTACCATTTCCACATTTTCAACGCCCTAGTTTCCATTCTGTTTACTATTGGTCATTAAAAGGAGTTAAATATAAGACTTTGTTTTGAAAAGCGGGCAGTTATTATGGTAAATTCTGAAAAACCACAGAATAATTTAAGAAAACCGAAGGAGTATTATAGAAAATAAACTGAATAAAACAAAGAAAATCTACAAAACGTTTAGAAACCTAAAACGCGTTTCAACACCCCAGGTGTCATCCTCAGTTGTCCTAACCAACAAGTAGTAGATATCACTAGTGGATCTCCCTAAAATCCCACCCCTAACAGTGACCCCTCATTAATAAATTTAATTAGTTTGTTTGTATTGGTTCCTGTAGAATTCTTAGAGGGATGTTGTTTTAAGATTAATTTAGATTCTAACTGAGGATAACACCTTAGATGTCGAAACGCGTGTTAGGTTTCTAAACGTTTTGTGGATTTTAGGTGTTTGTTTTATTCACAGTAAAGTTTATTAACTGAGAAGAAAATGCCTTGCAGGCTCAAAAAATTAAATCATTTAGTACTATTTCCGGAAAAAATTCAAGGAATGAACATTTAGCGTCCAACATTATAACCCAATAATATCCTAGCAGTTAGCAAAAATGACAAAAATGTAATTTACTAGATACAACCACTCACTAAACAAACGTTTCCATGTTTACATGTCATTCTGAAGCAAAAACCGTCTATTAAAATGCTATGTGTAGCAGCATGGTTATTTCTTTGGTGGACAAAATGTAGCCGTGTCCTTGGTGCCTATTATCAGACAGGACAATTTGCCAATGAAAAGGGAAACTAATTTTGCTTTCATTTCTTTTTCAATTCGACTGACTCGCAACTTTGACGGAGCTCGTTAGAGCGTTTCTTTCGCAAAACGTGTGCTGTTTAGTTAAAAGATGAGACAATGAGCGCCGGGACTTATTTCTTTCACCCGGTCGTATACTGAATTCTAATTTCTAACAACTGATAGCTATTTGGAGGTATTTTTTTTTGTCGTATTTCCTGATTGCACGAATGAGGCAATGGCAAATGAAAAAGATAAAGCAACAGGTCCAGAATGATTTCGACAGAAAGTAATAATAAAAGTTAACCGAGAAAGAAAGTGAATGTTGCGAAATACGAACCAGAAAATAAAAAATTTGTCAAGGTATCGTACTATACGTAAAAGAAAAAAATGTTTCTAACACATTTAAAAATAATATCAAATTATATTGCCACAAGTATTTCAATAATGTATCTTGCATTAATTAATTTCAAAATTATAGAATACTACGATTCTAACGTACCCATAAGAGGCAGGCCCTGGAACTACTCTATAACAGCCTACCCAAAAGACAAATTAAAAGCTGCTGGTGCCTTTGACGATATGATCAACAGGAAGAGATATTAAGCTTCCTTTGAACTACATCGTTTATGTAGATACGTATTTACAAATTACAAACTCGTTTATAATGTGGTTTAATTCCAAATAGACGTAATTCTTATTACCCTCCGAATGTTACTTTTTTTTAAATATTAACCTTAATTTTTATGGAGTGTGTACAACGTGGTGTACGTCAAGGATATTTCGAAGGTGTGTGGGCATCCACCCGTGTGAGGTCGTATTCGGCCGGGTGTGTCCAAGAGATATTTCCAGCAGATATTCCCATAAAATGAGATTATAACGCTTGGCTGATATAATTTGAACCTTTCGATCGCGTATCCTCTAAGGCTACGTACATAATAAAGTGTAGAGCTAACGAAGTCCAGGTGCTCGGAAAATTATGACCACAAGGGCGCTGACATTAAATAACTACGATTGTCGAGTTTACTTTTTGTAATTTCTAGCGTTGTCGGCGCATTTGTTACAGTAGATATAAAAGGAAGAACACCTAAGCTCCTCACCAAAGTGGATGAGGGTAAACAAGAGAAATAACAATGGACATAATAGCTATCTACGTATACCAAAATGTGTGCACCTACGTAGTTAAATAATAGACTAGAATTAAAAACAACATCGACTTATGTGATATTAATGCAGGAAGTCTTTTGAACTGTAAGGGTGGTCACTACATTTGATGTATGAACTTAACAATGGGAGAGAATATATTAATGTTGACTCTTTTTTTTTTTTGGAATTATATTGCTCTTTCAGCACATTCTCAGATTTTTGAATGAACTAATGCTCTAAATCAAGACCAAGACCAAGATGAAGACCAAGAGCTTAGCTCACATGACAGTGTCGAGATCAATACTAAATCAACAGGACCAAGAGCTTATCTCACAGCATAAAAAGATCGAGATTAATACTAAATCAACAAGACCAAAACCAAGAGCTTAGCTTCCATGACAGTGGTCGAGAACAATATTAAATCAACAAGACCAAGAGCTTAGCTCGCATAGTAGAGAGATCGAGTTAACTGATAAATTAACGAGATAATGACGAAAACCAAGACCTAGAGTAAAACTTTTCACTCTTAAAAACAGTCTAGGTTCTTTAGAATACGTTTAGCAATTTATTCTGATTTTTATGTACGTCCAAATATAATGGTTGCTTTGAAAATGTATGACTACACAAACCAGTCAAAATTATTATGTATTGTAGCGACCTTATCGCTAACATGTTTACGGCACAGTCACCGCGTGCGGCTCCTTTATCATCAGGATTTTCTTTTCGAATCATCTAAAAAGTTCGAAAGGTGTATTTAAAGGGATCATCTTTGGACCGAGGGACAGTAGTTGTGATAAAGCATCAGTGCGCGAAACAAACCGATAAATAATAGACAAA
This sequence comes from Agrilus mali, assembly GCA_029378335.1. Lineage (NCBI taxonomy): Eukaryota > Metazoa > Arthropoda > Insecta > Coleoptera > Buprestidae > Agrilus > Agrilus mali. The sequence goes on along the minus strand of CM055663.1, from coordinate 5,641,153 downwards.
AGTGAATTAATTAAAAATTGTTATATAAATAAGTGAATTGTTCTAATATAATTAGTAGTAGTTTTAAGTTAGTGTTTAAGTGTTATATAAATAGTGTTAAACAAATAATTGTTTAAATAAATAGGCTTTGACTAGAAAATTCGTTACAGTATCTATTGTAGTGTGACGTGTTCGGTCACAGAAAACACAATTAACAAAACAAAACAACGAGTTTATTTAATTACTAAAATTAATTTGACTACACTACAGTTATGAACAAGTCCGCACAATTTATTTCACTAAAGTCACTTTTTAATCGCCGTTCCGGTAGACACTATTTATCGCTCTCTATGAACACTATCGCCTCTATGGTTCGCCTGTATCGCCTATCGATCGCTTTGCATCAGCTGTTACTGTAAACTGTCAACTAACTAACTCGGTGTGAGTGTCTCGTCCGCTTTTATAGTCTTCTCAGCCTTTTTCTAGGGTATTCTACAGCCGTCTAGTAATTCAATTGTTTTCCCATTGATCTTTGCTGGTGTTTTCTAGATGTATCAGGAAAGCCGAGAATATTCCTTATGTAATCAGAGATGTTCATTAATTATGCTCACACCAACTTAATTGGCAAGTACTCGTAACACTGCCCCCTTCTTAGAATTGATCGTCCCGATCAATGTCTTGACCTTTGTAAGGCGCCAAGCGGTCCAAGTGTACAACTTTCATCTTGGCCTTTGGTCCTCTCTGAATACGGTAGACCACGTCATTCAGTCTTCTGACCACGGTGTAAGGTCCTTCCCAGGCTCGCTGTAGCTTCGGTGAGCGTCCTTTCCTACGGACAGGATTGTAGAGCCACACCTGGTCCCCTTCTCTGAATCCTGTGCTGTTGGCTCTCCGGTCGTACCTGGTCTTCATGCGGTCACTCCCTACTTGGATTTTGTTACGAACGGCTCTATGGATGGTATCGAGTCGTTCCTCTAGCTGCTGTGCGTAGTCGGTAGCTGAAGGTCGCCGATCTTCTGGGTGTCCAAACCGGATGTCCATCGGTAACTTCAGCTCTCTTCCAAATAAAATGCTGGCTGGTGTTCTGCCGGTGGTCTCGTGAACCGCACTTCGATAGGCCAACAGGAACAAAGGTATATGCTGGTCCCAGTCTGTCTGATGATCGTTAACAACCATTTTCAAATTGGTTTCTAGCGTCGCGTTAAACCGTTCGACCATTCCGTCAGATTGTGGATGTAATGGAGTGGTCCTAGTTTTCTGTACTCCTAGCAGCTCACAGACTTCCCGGAATACTGCGGATTCAAAGTTCCGTCCCTGGTCAGAGTGGATCTCCATCGGAACTCCATACCGGCTGATCCATTGGTTGACCAACATTCCAGCGACCGTAGTAGCTTCTTGATTTGGGATTGCGTACACTTCAGGCCATTTGCTAAAATAGTCCATCACTACCAAGATGTACTTATTGCCAGCAGCTGTTGTTGGGAATGGTCCTGCTACGTCCAGAGCTATTCTCTCAAATGGGGCACCAACATTGTACTGTTTCATTCGCCCTCGGCTTCGAGTCTGAGGTCCCTTGGCTGACGCACACGTTGGGCACTTCCTACACCAATTTTCGACGTCTCTTCTACACTTTAGCCAATAGAATCGCTCTCGCACCTTCTCCAACGTCTTTGTTACTCCGAAGTGTCCTCCACCAACACCTCCATGGACTTCTGTCAGCACCTCGTTGACTCTGTTCTTCGGGAGAACTACTTGATGTCGAATTTTAGTTCCGTCAGGGCTTTCCCACACTCTTTTTAGTACCCCATTCTCGACGATGAGTGAATCCCATAAGGCCCAATAGCTCTTCGTGATGGTACTCGTACTACTAACATCTGCCCAGGTAGGTCGTGCTGTTCCTGCCTTTTTCCACCGCAGTATCGGTTTAATGTCTTCGTCGTTTTCTTGGTCTTTCGCCAGGTCTTCGTTCTGCCAGTGTTCTTCCGGTTCCACCATCGTTTGACAGATCCTTGCCAAGTTGACTGGTTCCTTCTTTTCGGCGGCCATGCAATGTTTGCAGTTCTTCGAGCATGGTCTTCGCGAGAGGGCATCAGCGTTACCATGTTGTTTTCCAGCACGATGCTCGATGCTGAAGTCATATACTTGTAGCCGCTGTTGATCCGCACGGCGTTCCTCGGCCGGATAGTTTCGCTTTAAATGTCCGTGTTTTCCACTTTCCCAGCACCTTGGTCTTCCTTTGTTTTGTCCACAGTCTCGGGAAAAATGACCGACCTTCCCACATTGCCAACATCTGGCCGATTCTCTTCTGTCATCGATTGTAGTTCTTTTCACAGTTTCGACGCATTCGTGGCGTTTAGGGCAGTCTAGCTGTAAATGTCCGCGCTTTCCACATTTCCAGCACCTTGGTCTTCCTTTATTTTGGCCACAGTCTCGGGAAAAGTGACCGACCTTCCCGCATTCCCAACATTTGGCCGATTCTCTCTTGTCGTTGATGGTAGTCTTCTTGACAGTTTCGACGCATTCTTTAATCAGCCTCGTAACTTCATTCTTGTATTCGTCGTCTTCAACAGCTGTTTGGCGTACACGCACGTGGCCCTTGGAAGCTTGTTTTGCAGCTTCGAATTCTAAGGCGTGCGCCAGTGCGTCACTCGCAGTCTTGTGGCGGGCCAAACGGAGAACTTGTTGTGAGTCGGTGTCCCTTACACCATCGACGAATGTTTGGACTGCTAGTTGGTCTGCGAAGTCCTGCGGAGCGGTAGGATAGGCCAATCTAACTAGACGTTCCACATCGGCCTCAAACTCCTGTAGATTTTCTGATGTCTTCTGATTGCGACACTTCAGTTGAGTCTGGTACACTTGTTGCAAATGTTTGTCGCCATATCTCATTTCAAGTCGCTCTAGCAGCGCAGAGAAGTCCCGTTGTTGGCGCTCCGGAATACCTTGAAGGACATCCAATGCTTCTCCTCGCAGGGCTATGACCAGCGCCGTTGCTTTCTCAAAATCGTTCCAGTTGTTTGCTTCTGCCGCTGCCTCGAACTGTCGTTTGTATACAGACCAGCAAACTTTTCCGTCGAAAGTCGGTGGTTTAATTCTGATTGCTTTCGCAGTGTCTTCGGACTTTACTTCCCTAGCCGGTCTTGTGTTCTCGACCTTCTGTCGCATCTTCTCTACTTCCTCTTGTACTTCTTTCAACTCATCTCTTAGCTTTTCTTGTCGTATCTCCAATTCTTGTCGTACTTCCTGTAACTCTTCTTTTAATCCTTCTTGCTCAATTTTTATAGTCCTTATATCTTCGACCAATTTCTCTTGAACTGCCTTAATTTCTTCTTTGCTTGCTTTAATTTCTTCCTTCATTTCTTCTTGTGCTAATTTCATTTCGTCCTGTCCAGCTTCCATTTTATTCTTCAATTCTTCCTTCATTTCTTCCTGGCCTGCCTTCATTTCTTCCTGGCCTGCCTTCATTTCTTCCTTCATTTCTTCCTGGCCTGCCTTCATTGCCTTCATCATTTCCATTAAAGCCTTTATTTGTTCTTCCATTATCGCTGATTGTTTTCTTGTTACTGGCATAAGGCTTCAAAATTCTTCCTCTCTTCGGACCTCTTCTACGATCTGTCGCACTAACTTTCTTCGGGAATCTTCAATTCCCTTACTATCCCACTTCTGACACCAAATGTGACGTGTTCGGTCACAGAAAACACAATTAACAAAACAAAACAACGAGTTTATTTAATTACTAAAATTAATTTGACTACACTACAGTTATGAACAAGTCCGCACAATTTATTTCACTAAAGTCACTTTTTAATCGCCGTTCCGGTAGACACTATTTATCGCTCTCTATGAACACTATCGCCTCTATGGTTCGCCTGTATCGCCTATCGATCGCTTTGCATCAGCTGTTACTGTAAACTGTCAACTAACTAACTCGGTGTGAGTGTCTCGTCCGCTTTTATAGTCTTCTCAGCCTTTTTCTAGGGTATTCTACAGCCGTCTAGTAATTCAATTGTTTTCCCATTGATCTTTGCTGGTGTTTTCTAGATGTATCAGGAAAGCCGAGAATATTCCTTATGTAATCAGAGATGTTCATTAATTATGCTCACACCAACTTAATTGGCAAGTACTCGTAACAGTAGGTATATTAAAAAAAAATATCTACTAATTCAAAAGCAAATCGTTATTGTCCCTAATGAATAGCAAATGCTACAAATGTTTATTTCGTTTTAATAAAGTGTTACAAAGCTCGCGTATCTTTTTTCATAAATTAGACCGTATTTATGATTTTTGGATAATTTATATGTCTTTGTTGAGTAAGTACTTCTTTCCCACTACATAGAACATCAAGCAATAAATATTAAACGTTCTTCAAAAGGAAATAAAACCCTATTGTAGAAACATCTTTCCCATTAAATTAAATTTTTCGTAAAAGTAAGACGAAAAAGATATGAATTTCAAACATATCCTCTTTTACAAAATTCTGTATAAAATCGTAATAAAAATAAGTTTCCTATCTCTCTTCTCGTTCCGTAGATAATTTAAATATATTTCGCTTTTAATTTTGCCATAAGACAAAATTTTCCAATTTCTACATTAACTTGTCCAGGCACTTTTACATTTACGACATTGAATAACGCGTAATATAATATTTTTTTTTCGGGCTTGGAAGCACTGTATTATCAAAATAAATTAGGTACATTAAAAAGTGTTTATTAATCCTTATTAAAAAAAAAGGCTTCAAAGACTTTCAAATTGCTGAAAACCCTTTAAAGTTGTTCAAAGTTCCATGTATTAAAGTATTTGAAGGCTTTTCAAAGTGCAAGGAAAAATAAAACCATTAGCAAGTTTCAATGTACTTAAAGCCCTTTTGATGTAATTCAAGTCCTTATTGTGTTTAGGACTTCAAATATAATTCCTTCTAATTTGGACTTCAAAGAATTCAAAGCACTTTAAATAAGGGCTTGGATACCAGCACTGGGCTGAGATAGTTGATGTAACTGACAATTACAGCTTATGATATCTACAATCAATGGTATTGTTTAATCTGAATTTTTTAATGAAAATCATCAATCTTTTGATGTGTTGGACTTTTTCAAATGTCTATGTGATTTAGTAACATGTTCATAGATAATGTGTGGTTGAGTTTATGGTTAAGGATTAATTGTAAGTTTTATTTACACCTAGACGATTGGATTTAAGGATGAGGAACTAAATCAATTGATTTATAACATTCTTTCAAATTATCGACTTCTTAACTGGTTCAATATTGCGAAAACTAAGCGAACTAAATTAGAAAACTTACTCGTTTCCTGTTTCCCAAAATAATTTCAAGTTAAATGAAGTGGCTTACCTGAAACAAATAAAGACAAATGTTAGTTATCTATAAACATAAAGGGGGGGGGGTTAAAACAATCATCCCACAGAATAGGTACCTAATGCTTATAAAGTACGAATATTTTTTATAATCCGAGCAGGATATGTATTTGTGAAATAATTACTAAGTAACAATTGTAGGATTTGGTGTGTAGCTATGCATGTATTTTGGTCAGTGCAGTTGTTATGCTCAACATGCAATTTTATCGACTCTGGTTTATAACAGATGCTCCAATGTTACAACATGTTTGCATTTACAATTGCTGGTAATGTTTTCATCTCTGTCTAGAAACTACCGTCGAATATGCGTTGCTCTATATAGATATCCAATGTGATGCATGTTGTTCAGGAAGACAAACAAGATCTCGTAAAGTTAACGACCTATCGTTAATTTTTCCCTGTGGCCGCCAACACTAAAACTGGCGTGTGCATACATGCGCAAATTTTATATCCAATTTGTGTACTGAATGGTGGCCATAACCAAAGTATGAGGGTGGCTGTAAAGGTAATGACAACACCGGGGTCTACTTATTTTCCCATCAAACTTTAGAATTTGGAACAAAGAAGGAACTATTCCACTAATTATTAATATAAAGGATTCTACACGATCATCATTCATTTCATATAATATATTACATGGAACGTATGGTACACCTAAATAAAACTACTAATTAAGTGAAGAATGTTGGATCACTTTAAAAGATATGCATGGAGAACTTCTTTAGCTTAGGAGTGTTAAGAACTTGAGGAACTTTAGACCATGAAGAGTTTCAGCTCATCTAAAACCTTGAAAGATGTACTAGAAGATCTCATCTTCAGTCCTGTTAAGGAAAGACTTGAATGGCGTTCCTTAAGAACTTTATTTATTAGCTGAAAAGTAATCATGAAAGGTAAGCCTGAAGAACTTCTTCAGCTTATCTGGAGAGTGACCTTAAAAGATATACATGGAGAATTTTTTCAGCTGAAGAATGACTTGAAAGAAATGACCGAAGAACTTCTTCAGCTGAAGAGTGTTAAGTAGTTGAGGAACTTTAGACCATGAAGAGTTTCGGCTTATCTGAAAGCTTGAAAGATGTACTAAAAGATCTTATCATCAGTCCTGTTAAGGAAAGACTTGAATGACATTCCTAAAGAACTTTATTTACTAGCTGAAAAGTAATCATGAAAGGTAAGCCTGAAGAACTTCTTCAGCTTATCTGAAGAGTGACCTTAAAAGATATACATAGAAGATTTCTTCAGCCAAAGAATGACTTGATAGAAATGCCTGAAGAACTTCTTCAGCTGAAGAGTGTTAAGTAGGTACTTGAGGAACTTCAGACAATGAAGAGTTTCGGCCTATCTGAAAGCTTGAAAGATGTACTAGAAGATCTCATTTTCAGTCCTGTTAAGGAAAGACTTGAATGACGTTCCTTAAGAACTTTATTTAGTAGCTGAAAAGTAATCATGAAAGGTAAGCCTGAAGAACTTCTTCAGCTTATCTGGAGAGTGACCTTAAAAGATATACATGGAGAATTTTTTCAGCTGAAGAATGACTTGAAAGAAATGACCGAAGAACTTCTTCAGCTGAAGAGTGTTAAGTAGGTACTTGAGGAACTTCAGACCATGAAGAGTTTCGGCTTATCTGAAAGCTTGAAAAATGTACTAAAAGATCTTATCATCAGTCCTGTTAAGGAAAGACTTGAATGACATTCCTAAAGAACTTTATTTACTAGCTGAAAAGTAATCATGAAAGGTAAGCCTGAAGAACTTCTTCAGCTTATCTGAAGAGTGACCTTAAAAGATATACATAGAGAATTTCTTCAGCCAAAGAATGATGTTGCATCCTATGCAATAAAATAATTCTTTCATTTTCTATTATATTTCTTGTCCCTGTATTCTTTTCATTGTATTCATTCTAGGTACACAGTAATTTCTATTTTTCCAAATTCGAGTACTATTAATTTTATTATCTATTGTTATATTTTCGATAAAGTCTCTTTGTAAGGTCACGTACCATTTATTATTGTTATTTCCCCTCATTAAAGTTTGCCAAATGTTTGCACTTTTATATGCAGGTCAAATACCTGGAAGAACCAGCCTTTGTCGCTGGGTCCGCCCGCCTCCCTTATTCAGTTGCTGTGCTGGTTCTAACCAACCCTACGTAAAATTTATAATATATAAGATGATTCTAGGCATTAACATCCCCAGCAGTCATATAGCAGCATTCGTAAAGTAACATTCAAACTTATCATTCAATTTATTATTCAAGAGCTTACCTAGTTTTGTTATTAATTGTTTTTATAATAGTAATAAGTAGTGGATAAGTGTTACTAATAAACTATCAAAAACCACGATTCTTTCAATCACCGTAACAAATAGTTTACTCGCAATTAATTTTGGCGTGTAACAGTGAGATACCAGAAAGACATCTTTCAAATTTAATAATTTTTCTCACGCAAGAAACATAATGGTCCTTCGAGCCGGATTAATAAACGAGTGACTTAAAAAACGTGAAAGTTAGACATCAACAAACGTGTGTCGTGAAAAATATCATCCGGTTGCCAACAACATCCCGTTTGGATTGAGGTCCGTCGATGAAGTATTATCATCCCTATTGTTCCCGTTTGGTACAATTTTGGGGAAATCTTGTTGCATCACATCCCGAGGACGTCACGCTGCCTTGTTGGATTCATCTATCGAACAAACTCTTCTCTTGTGGTCATCCCGTTTGGATCGATCCAAGATTTAGCCGTTCACGGATCCCGTTTGGATTCAGGCCATCATCGGACAACACTGGTAAGCTCTTGAGAATCTCCAATTTTTCCTTTTATTTTAACATCCTTAATTATCCTTCGTATTAAGTTTGATTCAATCTTGTTTAAGATGACTGACCCAAAGATCAAGTCCTTTGTTAAAACTAGATCAATATGTAAAAGTAACATAAAGAGGTTACTTAATTACCTCCTTGAAAACACTGCCTGCGATATAGATGATATTCAAACTCGTAAACATAAATTAGAAGAATACTTTCAATCCTTTTCTAACAATCAATTAGAATTAGAACTTTATATTGAGGAACTAGAAATTACAGATTTAATAAATAAACAAGAAGCTGAACGTTCGGAATTTGAAGACAATTATTTTAAATGTGCCAAAATCATAAATCAGAGATTGCGAAATTTTAGTTCATCTTTATCATCTTCAAAGGTATCTTCACAAAACGCCGAAAGTAATGTTCAACAAGTTAATGCATTGTTGCCTAAAATAATAATAAAACCATTTGATGGCAATCCAATAGAATGGTATAGTTTTCACGATACGTTTCAATCGTTAGTTCATAATGATAAGGCTATTCCGTCGGTTCAGAAATTTCATTTATTAAAAAACGCATTAAGGGGAGAATTGACCTCAATAATCGATCCTTTAACTGCTTCAGAAGAAAACTATTTTGTAGCTTGGGACTTACTGAAACAACGTTGTGATAGGCCGCGCGTAATTGTTCAAACCCATATTAAATCTATTTTAGACATTCCGGATGTGTCAAAGGAATCTCCATGTAGTATTAGATCATTATTGGAAAAGGCCTTAATGCATGTCAACGCATTAAAGGCATTGAAACAACCTGTAGATTCCTGGGACGCTATACTAGTGTATATTATAACACAAAAATTAGATAAGGTTACCCGCAGGACATGGGAAAGAACTCTAGAAAATTCACATATGCCTAGTTTTTTAGAATTAACCGACTTTCTAAGCAAACAATCGCGTGGGGATGAATTAGAATTTTCTATTATTAACACCCAAAGCAAACGGTATATAAACTCAAATCAACAATTAAAATCAAACTTTAAAGCAAGGGCATTTGTAGGAACTCAAAATCCTTCTAATTGTAAATTTTGTAAGGGCAATCACCTCATTTATAAATGTGAGAAGTTTTTAACACTAAGTCCGAAGGATATGGGAAATGCTGCACGAGAGCGACAGTTATGTATAAATTGTTTAAAAGATAATCATCTAACAAATAAATGCTTTGCGTCAGGATGCAGAATATGTCAAAGGCGTCATCATTCTCTGTTGCATTTCGGTATGTCTAATACTAATCAAACAACTACAAATAAAACAGAAAATAACAAAGTCATACAATTTAACACTGATAGTGAAAAGCAGACAGTAGATGATAGCAATCCAACGCATTGCTTTTCAGTTACAACAAATACGGAAGTTTTGTTGGGTACAGCACGTATTAATATATATGATAATCGAGGTAATGCACACGAATGCCGAGTTTTATTAGACGGGTGCTCCCAAACTAATTTTATATCTGAAAAATTAGCTGAAAAATTACATTTAAAACAAGAAGGTATAGATCTGCCTTTTGCAGGTCTAGGACAACTTACAACACGTGCTAAATTTCGAGTAAAAACTACTATTGAATCGCTCATAACACATTTTAAAACAAATGTAGAATTTGTAGCTCTTCCGCGTATAACAGGTATTTTACCATCGCGGCAAATCACTAAACACAATTTAAATATACCTAAAAATATTAAATTGGCTGATCCAGAATTTAATAAACCGGCAGAAATAGATGCTTTATTAGGGACCACACTCTTCTACAGGTTATTGAGTGTTGGTCAAATTAAACTTCTTCATAAAAAGAACATTACATTACAGAAAACCCTGTTAGGCTGGCTAGTTGTAGGAGAAGCTGGAATAATCAAAAATAACAAAGTTAAAGTTTATAGCAAGAATAGTTCTTGTCATTTAGTTAGATCGTTAGATGAACAAATTAGTAAATTTTGGGAAATAGAAGAGGTGCCTTATAAAAAACATATGTCTTTAGAAGAAAATTTATGCGAAGAAATATTTCAAAAAACAACTAAACGCACATCGGACGGTCGGTATATTGTAAAACTTCCATTTAATGATAAAAGAGAAGATTTGGGTAATTCATATAATAATGCATTGAAACGTTTTTATTGTCTAGAAAAGAAATTGTCAGAAAATTTACAAATGAAAAAACAATATAACGAAGCACTACAAGAATATTTAGATTTAGAACACATGAGTGAGGTAACCGGTAAGGACAATAAGTCAGAAGGATATTATATACCTCATCAAGTAATAATTAAAAATGATAATTTAACTTCAAAAATTAGAATCGTGTTTGATGCATCCGCGAAAAGTTCAACAAATGTATCTTTAAATGATACCTTATTGCATGGACCCACAATTCAAAATGACATTTTCTCATTTGTTATTAGATTTCGCGTACCAGAAGTAGTTATAGGAGCAGATGCTAAACACATGTATCGTCAAGTTAAGGTAGATGAGTCTCATTGCATGTATCAAAAAATGTTGTGACGTGAGTCAGAAGAAAATCCAATTCGCATTTTTCAATTAAACACAGTCACTCAGGGTACCAAACCTGCTTCGTATTTAGCAACGAAAACCCTTCGACAATTAGCAGACGATGAAGGTCATAGGTTTCCTTTGGCAGCCGATATTCTAAAGAACGATTTTTATGTTGACGACCTGCTCACTGGAGCAAATAATATTCAGGAGGCTTTAGAAATTAAAAAACAATTGATACAACTTTTAAAATTAGGCGGATTTACATTACATAAATGGGCATCAAATAAAGTGGAAATATTAAATGAATCTCAGAACTTAGGAAAGGTTAATTTTAATTCAGGAGATAAGAAAATATTAGGTATACATTGGAACACAAAAGATGATGTAATTACATATTCTGTAGCAGAAAACCTTCCTGATACTCGTGTGACAAAACGAAACATTCTAACGCAAATTGCTCAGTTTTTTGACCCGTTAGGTTTATCTGGTCCTGTAATTTTACTAGCTAAATGTATCATGCAAGAATTGTGGAGGGCCAAATTAGATTGGGACGAATCAGTACCACAAAGTATTTCAACAAAATGGGTTAATCTAAAAAATGAATTGTCTTTATTAAATAATTTTAAAATACCTAGAAAGATAGTTTTAACAGATTCAATAGATATACAATTACACGGCTTCTGTGATGCCAGCGAGCACGCTTATGGAGCTTGTTTATATTTAAGATCAACTAATAAATCTAATCAATGTTCGGTACAATTAGTTTGTGCCAAATCCCGAGTTGCTCCTCTTAAAACCATGACTATACCTAGATTGGAGTTGTGTGCAGCACAATTACTTTCAAAACTGTTAAAAGCTGTTTGCGAATCGTTAAAGCTACCATTTAGTAAAATCAAATTATGGTCCGATTCAACTATTGTTCTCAATTGGATCAAAACATCCCCACATTTATTAAAAACATTTGTTGCTAACCGTATAGCAGATATACAATCAATAACCAATATTAATGACTGGAATCACGTATCCTCTGAAGAAAATCCTGCGGATATTATATCTCGCGGTCAAATGCCTTCAGATTTAATAAAAAATAACCTTTGGCTGCATGGTCCTGTATGGTTGCTAGAACCTGAATGTAAATGGAATAAATTAAAATTATCAAACATTGTAGTTCCAGAATTACGCGCTAATGTCTCATTAATTGTTAGGGATAAAGTAGATAAAAGGGAATTTAAAAATGATGTTTTGGAAAGGTTTTCATCAATCAATAATTTAAATAGATTTGTAGCTCTCTGTCGCAGACTTATCAGAAATAGGCGTTCAAATGAACAAATTAAAGGCAAAATCACGATTCCTGAAATAAGAAATGCACATTTACAAATAATAAAATTGGTTCAAGAATTTCATTTTGGTAATGAAATTGAAGCATTAAAAGACAACAAAGAATTGAATTCAAGAAGTGAAATTATTTGTTTAAACCCTTTTTTAGATACCGACGGCCTTATACGTGTAGGTGGTAGGTTAAGAAATGCTGCAATTAAGTTCGGTCAAAAATACCCTATTCTTCTGCCTCGCAACAATCATATAACTAATTTAATAATAAAAAATGAACATATAAAAAATTGGCATTCGGGTATACAAACAACGTTGAATTCAGTAAGGAATAATTATTGGCCAGTTAATGGTAAAAATTTAACCCGTTTTATTATACATAAATGCGTTCAATGCTCCAAATTAAACCCCAAATTGCCAAATTATTTAATGGGCGAATTGCCAAGGTCTCGTCTTACGCAAACTAGGCCTTTTGAAAACGTAGGGATCGATTATTGTGGTCCATTTTTGTTAAAGGAAAAGAAATTTCGTAACAAAATTAAAATAAAATCATATGTAGCAGTATTTGTTTGTTTTGTAACCAAAGCTGTTCATTAAGAGCTTGTCACCGAACTAACGACGGAAATGTGTTTGGATGCTATCAAACGCTTTATTGCTCGTCGAGGCAAACCAAAAAACATATATTCGGACAATGCTACTAATTTTATAGGTGCAAAAAATGAAATTGCACGGGTCAGGGCCTTTTTCTTATCTGCTGAAAACAATACTAAAATGACACGTTATTTTGAAAATGAAGAAATTATTTGGCATTTTTCGCCACCACGATCGCCTCATTTTGGAGGATTGTGGGAGGCGGCCGTAAAATCGTTTAAACATCATTTATATCGTACGATAGGGCAAGCAATGTTCACTTATGAACAATTTTATACATGTATTGTACAGATTGAATCAATCTTAAATTCCAGACCTTTAACCCCTTTGTCCTCTGATCCTAACGATTTGGCTGCCTTAACCCCTGCCCATTTCCTTATTGGAGATTACTTAACGAGCATGCCAGAACAGGATATTACTGGATTACCTGTCAATAGATTATCGTTGTGGCAGCAAATACAACAAATTAAACAACATTTTTGGCAAAGATGGCATAAAGAGTATTTAAATGAACTTCATACTAGAAGTAAATGGCACCTTAATGGAGACAAAACCATCAAGGTGGGTACTTTGGTGACTATCAAAGAAGATAATCTTCCTCCCATGCATTGGTGTCTCGGTCGTGTTATCGAACTTCATCCAGGCCAAGACAATATTGTGCGTGTTGTGACGGTAAAGACTAAAAATGGAGTGTACAAAAGAAGCGTTAAAAAACTATCACCTCTTCCAGTGGAAATGGACAATTAATGCCATAAATTCTTAATCTTTATCTCGGCAAGATTTAATACCGAGCTATGTTTATATCTATTTTATTCTTATTGTATTTACAATGTTATATTTTTATTTTGTGTAGTATTATATACATATTTTAAATAATCTCAATTTAGGTATATTCAAGTATTTCGAACGGGGTCGTTCAAGGCGGGCGGCATGTTGCATCCTATGCAATAAAATAATTCTTTCATTTTCTATTATATTTCTTGTCCCTGTATTCTTTTCATTGTATTCATTCTAGGTACACAGTAATTTCTATTTTTCCAAATTCGAGTACTATTAATTTTATTATCTATTGTTATATTTTCGATAAAGTCTCTTTGTAAGGTCACGTACCATTTATTATTGTTATTTCCCCTCATTAAAGTTTGCCAAATGTTTGCACTTTTATATGCAGGTCAAATACCTGGAAGAACCAGCCTTTGTCGCTGGGTCCGCCCGCCTCCCTTATTCAGTTGCTGTGCTGGTTCTAACCAACCCTACGTAAAATTTATAATATATAAGATGATTCTAGGCATTAACATCCCCAGCAGTCATATAGCAGCATTCGTAAAGTAACATTCAAACTTATCATTCAATTTATTATTCAAGAGCTTACCTAGTTTTGTTATTAATTGTTTTTATAATAGTAATAAGTAGTGGATAAGTGTTACTAATAAACTATCAAAAACCACGATTCTTTCAATCACCGTAACAAATAGTTTACTCGCAATTAATTTTGGCGTGTAACAGTGAGATACCAGAAAGACATCTTTCAAATTTAATAATTTTTCTCACGCAAAAAACAAATGACTTGATAGAAATGCCTGAAGAACTTCTTCAGCTGAAGTAGGTACTTGAGGAACTTCAGACCATGAAGAGTTTCGGCTTATCTGAAAGCTTGAAAAATGTACTAAAAGATCTTATCATCAGTCCTGTTAAGGAAAGACTTGAATGACATTCCTAAAGAACTTTATTTACTAGCTGAAAAGTAATCATGAAAGGTAAACCTGAAGAACTTCCTCAGCTTATCTGTAGAATGACCTTAGAAGATATACATGGATAAATTCTTCAGCAGAAAATGACCTGAAAGAAATGCCTGAAGAACTTCTTCAGCTGAAGAGTGTTAAGTACTTGAGGAACTTTAGACCATATGAAGAGTTTTAGATCATCTGAAAGCTTGAAAGATATACTTGAAGACCTTCTTCAGCTCTGTTAAAAATTTGAAACGACATTCCTCAAGAACTTCTTTAGATAGCCTAAATATATTATTGTCTAAATATTTGAACAACTGTACACCCAAGATGCCATTCTCGGTGAGAGGTGTTCTTAGTGTTTTATTTAACTATTAATGGTTGATATTGAATCAAGAATGATATTACGTTTCGTTTCAATTTCAACTTTACCGATCTCTTATTATTGTAAAATGTACAGGAGTTGCTTCCGATAAGTTTTTGTTTGACATGACATTTTTTCGTTCAATTATTGCGTTCACGGTTGACGGGACTTGTACTTTTATGAAATATAATTAAACTCAGCGGGAATCTTTTGTAAATTTCCTCGAAACAATTCGGCCAGATCGCCAACTTTACAGTTTTAAAACGATATCCATCCAAACCGGCAAAGTTAAACCCTGCACTTCTGCAGTTAATTAGAACGGCATTTTAGTTGTTACAGAATTTACTTTGAGGATGTTGTTTTTAGCTCGATTTTGACCGGTTTGGATTTAAGTTCGGAACTGCTGCCGGTGTCAGCTCTTTTAGACAACAGAAGTTTTAATTAGGTTTTTTTAATTGCCACAGTTGATTTTGAACTGACTTACTGCTTTCCCCTTTACCTAAGCACTTTCAGTTTAGTTTTCCAAAGCGACAAACAAAACCGTCCAACCCACGCCATTTACGTGGAACTTCTGTCTTGTAAAACTTGTTTTGTTAAAGAACAATTGTGGATAACCAATCAAGCTTTGCAACCCTGCTGCACAATCAGCACCCAATATCTCACTCACTTAAACAAACTTCTTCCAACTTATATACGTAGACACGTAAGCAAATTTCATTTTGTTTAACAATTTATTAAAGGGAAAATCAATAACGGTGGATCCAAACTGGTAATTAAGTGCTATATCAATGATAAAAAAAAAAAGAAGAAATCCTTTTAAAGGAATTATTAAATGTAGATATGGTTTTTTGAGTTTATGGATTTAAATGACTGAATGAAACTTCTAAGATGTTTTTCTAGCCCCTCAACTACAAACACAATACAATTTTTAGGCAATGTGTAAGGTACATTTTCAAAATATCTGAATACAAAATGTTGTTTGAAAGTGAAACCCTTCTAGGTATTGCATTCGCTGGTAAATTGCTTTGTTCGGTTTTTTCGGCATTTGTAGACTCGGACTCAACATTAATCCCTTGAGTTTGGGGTAGGTGGCAAAAGGATGTTGAGCATATACAAACTACCTATCAGTTGCACAACAACGAGTGAAAAAGGGGAAATCCTCTAATCTCTGTTAATGGAAAGCACTTTCACTCAATCCCTATATATAGTCATAGACAAAGGTTAAAGCGTCAGTTGTCAGGAGAGACAGAATTAAAGGGAGGAGAAAGAGAGATAGTCGAGTCGAGGAAAAGCACGCGTCGTAGTGGTTCAATCGATTCCGTAGTGTCTCGTTTTGTGTATATTTAACGAAGGGATAAAAACGTTCAATTTGAATGTCGTAGCATGCAAGTAAACATTTAATAAAACGGCGCACGGATGTTTGCCCGTTGTTGTATACATTTGCCAAAAGCGTTTGCTGACCTCTTGCATACATAATATGACTCATCTTTGCGCTGGGGTGGTCCGCCCCTGTGATTAATATCCCATAATAAACTCACGAGTTATTACCCGTCTTTAACGCACGAAATTGGCTCGCTACCGTCTGCATCTTGTTCCGGTTCAAAGGGAGATTTTCGTTTAATATTTAAAGAACGGTTGCGACAGTTGCTCCTGATGTTCTTCTACTTGTTGACGACTTGAACAGTTTCACATTCGACCCAATAACCAAAGCTCAAACGGAAATGAAATGGCAGATGGCCACCAAACAAAAATTACTTGACAGCAGAAACCAATAAGAAGTTGACTGAATGAGCAAAGTTACTGTAAAGTGAAGACAAAGATTTTGGATTTTTTAATTAGTCAAGAACTTCGGACAGTCGGGAGAGGAAAGAACTTGATTGAAAACTTCTCCATGACAAAGCGCCAGGTCACACCGCCATCATTGTAACGTTTGAGCTTTATGACCAATGAGTCCTCAGCCATTCCACCCTTCAGTCTTTCCAACACAATAACAATTTTTTTTTAAATTGTATTTTGCGCTACTTCATCGCCATAGGTTTTCACGAGAATGTCCTTTTGATCCTAGGTACAAGATTCATAAATTTTTGGGGTAGTTGACAAAGTCAAGAAAGTTGCTCCAAGAATCTAAAGAACATTCTCGTCAAAACCTACGGCAATGTCCTAGATTCCTGGAAATCCCACTGGAAATGATGCAATTACGCAGAAACAGTTTTGAAATTTTTTATTATTGTGTTGCACTGAACTCATCACTAAATTTAATGCTGCTTTCCGGAAATACCCTGTACTAGCTATGCCCGCGACTTCGTTCGCGTGGAATAGTGACTTTCGGCAGCATTTAAAATTTACTTCTTCTATATTCTCATTTTCTGGGCCGTACGCCTTTTTGCCGACGTCATTACACAAAAACTTTTATTACTAATTTTTGTGCCCTTTAGGGTAAAATTATTACAAACTTTAAATGTCGTATTTATATCTAATCAAAAGCCTAAAAAACAAGTTTCAAGCCTCTAGCTTTATATCTACTTATCTATCTCTGTAGCAAATTCTCATTTAAATCGGTTCAGTAGTTAGGGCGTGATTGCGTAACACACAGACAGACAGAGTTACTTTCGCATTTATAATATTATAGATTAATATAGTTTAAAATAGTTTATATAGCTTAGTATATTCAACTACTTTTATTGATCAAAATAAACAAAACCTCTATAACTTTTTACACTTAATATTTTAATTTTCTTGGTCGTAAGCTTTTTGGACGACGTCATTACACAAAAACTTTCATCGGCTAATTTTATTCCCTTGAGGGTAAAATTTTTACAAAAATTGAATGTCGTATTTATTTTTATCTAATCAGAAGCCTAAAAAATAAGTTTCAAGCTTTTATCTTTAAAAATTACGGAATTTCTGCACAAACTTTCCTATTTAAACTTCTTACAACCCTTTTTTCGCATTAAAAAGTAGCCTATTTCTTTTCTCAGGCTCTAGACTATCTCTGTACCAAATTTCATTTAAATCGGTTTAGTAAATTTTAGGCGACATTGTGTAGCATATAGACAGAGTTACTTTCGCATTTATAATACTCCGCCTATTCATTTTCATCGATTTTCCCATGGGAATAAGATATTTTCTCGCAGTAAAACGTAGCCTATGTGTTAATCCAGGGTGTCAGCTAACTCCATACCAAATTTTATTAAAATCGCTCAAGCCGTTTAGACGTGAAGAAGTAACAAACATATACACTCACAAACTTTCGCCTTTATAATATTAGTGTGATAAACTATTACACGTACCTATTTTAAGTCTAAAAATATAAATTAGTCTATGTTTAAATCATTTTTAACGAAAGAGTTCCCTAATTAAATGCCGTTTTTACTTTTTAGTGTTAATTAAGTCTTTTGAATGTTATTTTGTGCAAGTCCGACCAGTGCTTCTATTTTAAGAATCTACTGTATTCGAATTTATAATTTTCAAGAAGAAGCATCCACCCACCTTACCTTATACATAAACGTCCTCTTTCAACTGAGTCGCTGAGTTACACTTCAGGGATTAAAATGCGTTGGTTACAAACTTTCCAAGAGAAGCGGGTGAAACTTTATGAGCTTTTAATTATTAAAAGGTCAAAGGCGTAAATATTTAATTAAATTACTTGATTCTACGTTTTCGACTTTTTTATTTATTAACACAAACCACAACCCAACGGTTTAGTATCTAATCATCAAGTAAGAAATTTCTAAAACATAAATAAGTACATAATCACTTAATGGTACAAAGGATAAAATTCATGATTCAGAAAGGATTTTTTTTTAAATTTATTCAATCCACGCTGATCAAAAGATTACTTCTTTACTTTATGCTCATATTATTTGAGGATAGGGCTGGCCAATCTTGCACGAGACTTTAGTACTTAAGTAAATATTAAATATTCTTGCAAGTTTATTGAGTGGTACCGATTAATTAATACACACTCTATTAAATTGGCCTGCAAACTATTTTAGCACGTTCTGGAGGATGTTAATCCTTCAAAGTGAGTAGTGTGTCGCGAAGAGGTGTGCATGCGGACCAAGTTTGTAAACTATTGCATATAAGTACGTCTATGTAATTTTAACGACGGGATTTAATAAGTGTGCACCTGCTTCCTGTGTAGTTATTTATTTCTCTATTACAACCGACGCCAGAACCCTCCAGCTTATGGCGGAAGCTTTGCAGCGTGCAAAAGCTTTGTTCGGGCAGTAATTAGAAATTCACCGAGTGTAGATACATAATAATAATAATAATCAACGGTTGGCTGAAGAGGACCGCTAGGTCCTATAACGGCCTGAGGTAGAGGGGTTTTAGTCGGTAGGTCCGAGGACACCTTCCTCGGGAATCCGACACTACCCAGTCGTACGGACGGCTGGGTGTCTATGAAGATTTCCCCTCTTCCACGAAAACATAAAAAAAAAAAAAAAAAAAAAAAAATCAACGAACGTGGACGACACCATAATTTGGTTATGGCTATTATGGATGAATGGGACTAGCGCGTGAGTAATGACAGCCATAAAGTTTCTATGCGAAATAAAGCCTGCAGAAGACCCGCAATTTGACGCAGTTTTAGTCAGAAAATCTAATGAATGTCGGTGATTTTATGGTAAAGATTTTCTCCTTAATAGGATATCAAAAGTTTTAGCCATGGCACAGCCCAAATGAGCAACAACCCGATCATTTCTCTGTCCCATTATTACATTGGAGGTAAAAGAAACTTGTACATATCTAGCGATTAACTACTGAGCAAATGTTTTAGTTTGCTCACGGCCAACAGAGGAATATATTTCTTCGCCAGCAGCAGCTATGGATGTTTTTCGCGTAAAAGGAGAGCCTGTTTTAAAAATCCATTTTCAGTTTAAATTTCAAATACTTAAACCCCGATAAATCCCGTAATAATGACATTATCACAAGATATTAGAATTAATGTAGGTAACGTTAACGTTTATATAAAAAGAAAAATGCAGTTCGAAGTCTTTTCGAATTAATTCTGTCGCAGATGAGCGGGGATTATTTGCCCGAACATTAAATCGCTTTCCGGCTATTGGTTTACTGTTTTCCCTCCGGTCTGGCTGGGGGTGGAAGAAAGTGGTGAAAATAAGCAATTTAAAAAGCACTTAAACACTTTTCTTCCAGGGAACAAATTACGTCGACCCTTCATCGGTCGAACGTTATGAAACTTCCAGTGAAACTTTATTACATTCCTGGTAAATTCATTATTTCGTGTAACGTAGGTAACTATAATAACGAAATCGTACGGGCAGAAGCCGACAAGAAATTCCACATTGGAAACCTGTTACGGCACATTACGTTATCTATTTTTAAAAACAGGAATTTGGTAATTGGATGCCTACTCAAAATAGGTATAAAAGCGATTTCTATTAGTCTGCAACACCATTTTAAGGACATATAAGGAAATTGTATTACATAATATCATATTGTGTTGCCGTTTGGTTCCACTATAAAAGTCTCACTTTTAGGAACTGATTATTTGAATTAATATCGCCCCTTGTTCTGCTCTTTTAAATTAAAAAGGATGTAACTGCTCATCTACTCTCGTCATATCCGCGGCTTCAACAAGCATTCGAGAAAATTCCCCAAAACACAGCAAATTCCGGCGGTTTACTTAGTATGATGCAAACAAGCCTAATGCGCAAACATGAGTATGAAAACATGAAATGCATCATTTTCATCGATTCCTCTTTCGATTTAATGCACCATTCGGAAAATTCTGTCAAGTCCATTAAACTCAGTTTGTTTGACGAAAGGCATGCTATATCAGCTAGCTTTCATCCATTACTATCGAGTGCCTCCGGTGCAGTGAAACTGAAGCTATCTACCTACGTATGACAACGTTTCTGATTCGTTTAGACGGATCGACGATTCCAGATACCAATACCAACCCCACTACTAGGTACCTTTACTATTACTTTCTTATCCTTTGGGAACTTTTCCTTACTTATATAGAAATTTTAAGTTGCTCACATAAATAAACTCGTTCTAACCGGATTGTGTTTCGTGCCTGGAGAAAATGTTTTTGGGAAAAAGTTTGATGCATTAAGAAAAGGAATGAAGATAGAAAATCATGGAATACCACTGACGAGAAACAAATTTAGAGCATCTCGTACAATCTTGTCATCTAACTCAGAACTAACCCTCAGTTGACCCATTTGTACCTAAGCTTTTAACAGATAATCTACCAGTTGAATATGTCACCTGTTTTCGCCTAATCCCATACTTGTTCCAGTTGGAATTGTGGAAGCAAGGTATTTTTTATTAGGTGTTATACGTGCAAAATCCATCTAAGGATGTGTGCATTTGAACGCCGATATCAACTATCGTGCACCATGATAAGGAAATGCCCTAGAAACTTAACACTTTGGAGTTATTGTTTCGAAGGGAAATCGGATTCTGTTCGATTCTCGTAGGAGCAAGGAGTAGACAGAGAGAAAAGCAGGAGAAGCAAACAGCTCGGGGCTGTTTTCTTCTCTCGCTATCAAAGCCATGATAATGCTCGAAGGTGCTTGAATTTAGCACCCGGCTCACACACAGTACCGAACGTTACGTTTAATACGATCTGGCTTTGTTCCGATCGCTTAGACGTGATAGTGTGCACGTTTTGTTCGACAAAGGGCACCCGGAATATATGCGAACGGGGGATGTAGTTTCCCTTGCAGGTGAGATTCCAGAAAAGCCGTGCATCCCAAAAACCGTTCCAATCAATACTGGGGAACTGAAAGAAAAATTACGAGAACCATCGAGTCGTTCAGCTTGTAATGGAACAGAACACATCGCTACTTAAATGACATTACATTCCAAGACCTCTAACATAATTTTTCTTTATCTGAAAACCAAACTGTGGGGGTATCCGGCGAAATTGAGAATATTTCGGAGTTCGCAATAACAACCCTTTACGAAAAAAAAAAGTTAATTTGCTAGCGTCGTGGGGCTCTAATAACAACAAACAATTATAAACAAAGTTATACAGTGTAACTTTATTTATAGTATAACGACGCACGTCCTTTCTGTTGTTTTCGAAATAACTTCCCCAAAATCAGTCGACTCATTAAAGAGTTAAAAAACAGAACGCTCATTAATTTTTCACGAACGTGAAGCCACAAAACTGGCATTCTCATGAACTGGATCCCTTCAAAGCTTTTATGAGGGCTACCTACCTGCACATTTCACTTAATTGCACAAGCTGGGTTTGCGGGAGGGTGGCGACTCCCAATTTCAACTTCCCCTACCATTCCGGAACGATGTTTCGCATTCCTAATCAGAGCAGCCAGCACAAGGGGTAACAACGTTGCAATTAGAATTTGTATGTCTTGTCGCGTACGTGAAACATATACGAGAAGGTAAAAAGTTGCAAGCTGGCTCCGGTCTGGTCTAGGGACGACGGTGGTGGTGGTGGTGGAAATGTTTGCAACCCTTCATTATCATTAGCGGACCATGGCGACGACGGACGAACAGGGCAATGAAAATTCAAAGCCAATGTAACTGTAAAGGACCGACCGACCGACCGGCATGCTCGTTACCGAGAATTTATTTGCAGGGTGCAAAAATGACACCGCTACTGCGTGACTAGGTTGGGTCAGATAGTCAGGAGGCGAGCTGTTGCGAATGGTAGGTATGGCATTCAACCAAAAATGAGAGAAAAGAACGTACCTACGAGCATTGCTTAAGATGCAAATCCACTATACGGTTATATTTAAATACGTAATTAAAATTAAAAAAGATTAAAATATTTCCAGCCCGGATTAAATTTGGTACTTAGTAATCCTTCGGATAACAAGATTATTAGCTTGTCGTTGAGCAAGAATTTAATAGAACATGGCTTCGTGCGCTTGCTTCTTGCGTAAATAAATGCTATTTACTTGCAGATCTCATAACTCTAGCAAGATTAAATTGCTTGATTTACGTCTCATTTAACGACCACTATAGTCGTGGAATAATTTAAGCAGACAAGTCGGCAAGGAAGCAAGTTCGGATGATACGTCAGTAACGTTTATTACTCCTAACAGATTAATAACTTCTCAAAACCACTCCAAAAATATACCTGATGCTTATTTATTTTCTTATTATTTAAGTCGGATCTCTGGAATTCAACATTATCTTTAAACTCAGACATAATATACTTACAGGGTATTTTGCTGTTGTATTCAGCGAATTTAACAAGGCTACCACAAGAATCAAGAATTTGACGATCTTGACGTACCTATATCAAGTTAGCACGACAAAGTTATTTTTCCCTTTTCCGACTTGCACTACAATTTGTCGCTAATTTGTTACCAAATCCAAAAATTTGTCGCTCGTGCCGTTTAGCAATAATCAGCTGGTATGCTAGCTTAATATCAAGCTAGCACTACACATAGTGTATCTCGAAAAGGAAATGCCCGTTGGATATTACTCTAAAGACCATAATTTGTCGCTGATTCAAAGAATTTGTCGCTAGACTTATCTCCAACTGATAAGCTAAAAAATGCTAAATGCCATCAAACTCTCGAAAGGTAACGTGTTGCCCAACTTGGGTGAAATAGGGAAAGCCTAATTTAAAAAATTCGGTAAATAAATCCGATCTCTTAAAACAAATGTAACAAAGAACTCCTTGATTAATTGTTTGATTTTTGGTTTTTTTTCAGCTGGAGATAAGACTAGCGACAAAATTCTTTGAATGTGCCATTTTTAAGCGACAAATTATGGTCTTTACAGTAATATCCTACGACATTTCCTTTTCGAGATACACTATGTGTAGTGCTAGCTTGATATCAAGCTAGCATACCAGCTGATTACTCGTATAGCTAAACGGCAAGAGCGACAAATTGTTGGATTTGGTAACAAATTAGCGACAAATTATAGTGCAAGTCAGAAATCGGAAAAATAACTTTGTCGTGCTAGCTTAATATACGTCTTGTCTTATTTTGACTTGAAAAAGAAGAAAATGTCAAAAGTAATATAGGATACTCTTATAAGACAAAAAACAATATCAAAAGGGAAAAAAAGATAACTTTCTAATAAATGATCACAAAGTTTAAAAACTGTTGATTTCACAACCTAAAAAATTGAGAAATAATGAGGAAAAACATGTTATTATAATTCTTTTCTGAGGGAAAATTTATCCATCCTCCCCATCAAATTTTCAACGTTCTGTTATTTTTTAAATTTTATCATTTTTTGGAGTCATAGCTGTTTGCATTAGAGAATATGTAATGTTAATACTTTAGAGAATTTTGGATTCACAACCAAAAAATTACAGAATAATGAAGAAAACGTTTTATGGTCTCTAATTTTTTCTTATCTAAACACACACCCCTTCTTTTAATATAATTTTCTCTGAGAAAATTGCCTATCGTACCCATCAAATTTGCAACCCTCTGTTCATTTTTAAATTTTATAATTTTTTGGAGCCATAACTGTTGTAGCTTAGAGAATTTTGACATCACAACCTCAACAATTGAGTTATAAGGGAAAACGTGTTTTGGTTTTTTATCATTTTTCTGAGAAGATTTATTTATAAAATATCCCAAAACAATAATTTTTCACATACGTTTACACTTGCTTTAAATTCACCTTAGTAAAAGGTTGACGTGGAGTTTAAGCCATCCACATTACAAATATTACCCATGTATCGCCTATTCAGGTAAGCCGTTGTCTGTAATTACTTAGGAGTTTCAATTTTGACCCCTTCTGTAATAGCAGAGATAACTTATTAAAATTGTACTAATAAGCATTAAATATCTAAGATGTCCCTCGTGATATATGTTTGGTGAATGTATTGATAAATCAGCTAAGCAAAAGTTGGTCCCAGTTGTATTTCAGTGTACGTGGCAATTTCCTTGGTGTTCAATTGCAATTGCTACGAATACGCCCATAAAGGGAAATTTATGGTGTTGCACTACTATGCGCAACTACGTAATAACACTATTTCAGACTAGATGAAATACAAAGTGAACAGGAGTATTTGTACTTTATGGTCAAACAAAATTAAAGAGTAGGAGAACATCCCCAAAGTTTATGAAAAAAACACCCCAAAATGTACTTGTTGGTATTTTTTTCGTTTATCTCATAAATTGTGGCTTCAGTAAGAAAATTATTATTTAATTTTGAGAGCAAATGCCATTAAGTAAATGGAAACATAGTGAAATAAGTCAGAAGAGAATACTAACTAAAAAGACTTGGGGATCCTGAATTTTACTTTCTCATTTTTTTGGCGTAGAACTGTTTGGTTATATAATTTATTTAAAAAAAGATAAAAAAGGAATGGTTTGGAAGGAATGAAAATTTTTTAAGTCTGTATGACAACCCTACTAAATAATAGTTTGTTTCTAAATGATTCAATATGTTATTCTAGACTGGATCGCACAAACCGACGAAAATTCAATGATGTCATCGCAATCTCTCTGCGATTTCACATTAGATTCGTCTCGTTGATTTTTAAAATTTAAGCTTATTATGGTGGCGTTAAAAATTTGCACTGGACTGTGTATAATTTCAATAAAACGTATTGTGTTTTGTGCGCGAGTGGCACTTAAATTTAGTCGGAATTTTTTATTAAAGCCAAGTAACTTTAACTGCAATTAAGAGCTGAAGAATTTAAAAGAAGTCAAGTTTCTTGTTGTTAGGAAAAGTTCTTTCTTTAATATGCTTGTGTCCGTTCAATTAACGCGAAAATTATGACTGCACTTTAAATGGTGCTCGAATAATAATCAACAGCTCCCAAGTAATTAATTTGCGCCTGGTTACTTGGAAAAATTCGAGTTTACTTTAGGGAAATGCGAAAATGTTTCAGTTGCAATTTTCTTTCGAGTGAGTATTTCGATTTTCGCCCGAGCCATTTCAATCTATTGTTTAAGAATTTTGTAACTTTGTTTCACTTCTTGGATTTTATAAGCTCTTGATTGTTCGTGACTCAAAAAGGTTCATTTAGAATTTAATGATCTCTAAGGAGTTTAATGCGGTACTTAAAAAAGTAAGTTAACAGTGGAAAAGGTAAAGAAATATAAGTTTTATGTTCTTTTTATTACGTGCTATCGCTTTGTTTCAAAGCGATCTTTTTGTGACAGATTATTGTTTATAGGTAACTCGGTACACATCGTACCGCTTTTTCACATTTAGATTTATAATACTGATTTGGGAAAAACTATAAACCTAATTAGTAAAATATTTACTACCAAACCACCACCATTATTCTGTTGTAGTTTCCTTAAAGAATACGAGCACGTATTCATAATATTATTTATTCCAATTGTTCTTAATTAATGGTGATCTAATCCAAGACCAAAACAGCACTAATATGGTCTTGGTCCTAATCTATCACATTAATTTAGTCTTGGTCTTTAGTTAAGTTATTTGCAATTTCAACTGACTGGGCTCTTTAAAAATATAATAAATAATTTAACTAACAAGTGCGGGTTTAATTTCCTTCCATTATTACTCTTTAATCAGAAGACAATAATTCCTTTACAGTCCTTTTAGCCAGCAGCTAAAGTACTAAGTAATAAGTTAAAGTTGGTGATGTGCCACAATGGAACATCCTGTGTGATAGACGAACACGTGTGTGCACGTACGTGAAATGTCTTAAATCAAGTGACTGCACTTCGGCAAACACTGACAATAAGCCATTTCGATCAGTTGGTCTACCGTGAAGTTGGTAGCACAAAGCAAGCCATGTCCCTGGTCGTTGAATTGGAAAGCAATGGTTATCTCGATAGAAGATGGCCGGTTGTATTTATCGAACAAAGCATTCGACATGAAGTTTATTCGGAAAATATTTAACACCAGAATACTAAGGAACTAACCCTTTTCTTGACATCGAAACATAATGAAAAATCAAATCAGATTATTTTTGTACAGGTAGGTACATGATTTTCATATTGCAAAAATGCAAGAGGATTTTATAAATTAAGACCATAACCAAGACTAAATGTAGTAGACCAATTATAAATATACTAGATCACGACTAAGACTAAATGTGCTGGATTAAGGATTACACTAGATGTGCTGGACAAAGACCAAAACGAAGATTGCATAAGGTAGATCAAAATCAAGACCAAAACTAAATGCGAAGAAACAAGACAAAGACCTGTATTAATTGCCCTGGATAAAGATAAAAACCAAGATTAAAGACTAAACGTGCTGAACTAAACTTCGACTACGATAAAATGTGTTATAAGACTAACACCAAGATTAAAAAATGTAGGCCAAGACACTAGGTTTGTCTTGGTTTTATGTTTGGTGATCACTAGACCTTATTTTAATGCAATAAACACAGTAAACCGCCACTAAAAGCATCTGAAATGAGTTCAAACAAATAAATTTAGCACCCCCTGAAATTCCTGTCTATGGTAGGTGCCCAGGTTTGAATTCTTCCTTAGACTGAGTCAATGACATTATGAATTCCTCCCCTTACATTCCAGCCAGTGATATCAGAATCTTTTATAATTATTTTAAAAATTGGCTGGAAATTACGATGTGTAAAATGCGTAAGTAATGTTCGTTTCCAAAAGCTAAATTAAGGTTTATTTAACCCCAGTATCAACACATGCCTATGCTACTATAAAAATTTGGATCAATGACTATGGTGTACCTACTTAAAAATGCAAATAATTGTTCACGTTCCTGCACAACGACAGAGCCAAAACTTGCTGAGAAATATGAGAATGTTTTTCGAGTTGTTTCAGTTTTCCGTTTATCTTTCATCTTTTATTTAAACAGAAACTTTAAATGGGATTTTTGTAAAAATTGGCAAAACGTTGTAATGAGAGCGGAGGGAAACGAGTAAGCCGACGGTTAATTGTCTTTTAGATTTACTGGACTTTTAAACATCTAATTCAACACATTTTTCAACCGAAACTCGGAGAGAAGGAGGACGGCGAGTTAACGAGTTCAGTTGCGATCTTTCCAGGTTGTAAAAGCGAGAAACGAAATTACATCCGAACCATTACAACTGGGCTCTGAATGGGGAGGAAAATCTTTACACCTTCTGCAACGATTAATAACTACAACGATACCCAAGTGTGTCGTTCAGTTTATAAAAAGGCCGAAAACATGCTACGCAATGGTACGATAGATATACAAACGGCCCGTGCCAGCCAACCCCTCGCCAATCTTCTGTCAAAATACAAAAGCTTTACAACATCTGTCGGGAGAGATATATCGATTCCACATTGACAATAATTTGCATATTATACACCGCAGCCCAGGAAATTTTCAGGAACTTAATGGACTCATTTTTCAACATTTTAATAATGTGCTTGTCGGAGATTCAAAAATGTGCTCATATATACATGCAAACTTACATACATATAACGTACACAAATGTATTATTCATCTTACTAAAGAGCAGTATGTAATATGTAAAAGAGTTTGAACAATGATAACAAGCGAATTATTTATTCAAATGGACGTAGGTACTTCGAAGAACATTTCGATTCTACATTCAGTTTTGACGATTTATCAGTGGATAATATCGAATCGGAGTATTCTTAGGTTGGTTTTTTTTATTGACCAATTAGAATAATAAAAGTCTCTGTCATCAATGGCACAAAAATCAAACAAACTGGCAACTAAGAAAACATGCTATCTCTTTGAGTGATGATGATTTTTCTATCGTCCAAAAAAAATAATTGTCAGTTCTGAAACAGACAAGGACGATGTAACACACATGATAGGCACATATATTTCTTCAAATTCAAAAATTATTAGAGCACTATATTTCACAAATTGCCTACTAACAATTAACTCTGTATAATCGTTAAATAACTTAAAAATTGAATTAAAAGTTAAATCAAAATAAATAATTATTGTATGTAGTTAACTCTTATTACTTACCCTTATGAGACGAACCATTTGAGATTGTTACAGGAATAAACATAATAATAAAGTTTCAATGAACTTATTTTTCGATTTAATGGCTTGCTTTATTGTCTGGAAGTGTGGGTGTCAAAGTTCACCAACTTAATTGTGGCTTATATGGCTAATTCTTAATCGATCCTGATAATTAAAAAGTCTACTCTAATAGATGCTAACATCTTAAGAAACGTATCTATAGAAGAGTAATTTTTTTCCAGAAGCATTTGCAATAAATTAAAAACAATTTGAGCAAAAGTCCAAAGAAAAAAAACATTCGAAATGAAAAAATGAACTATGTAATTAAAAAAATGTCCCATTGATTGAAACCCTCACTCAAGAACACCCCTTTTATTATTTTTTTGCAGTCATCTCATCTTGAAGAATTTTGCTTCAGAACGTCTTTTTGTAATTTGATATCTTAGTCTGTCCTCGTTCATTAATTTCTTGTAATTATAAGATTGAAACATGCATAGTAAGGATATACTTAATAGATCGATCTTACGTTCTAAAAATTAGTCTAAGTCAACATTTTTAATCGTACGTCACGTACCTAGTTCGATATATCTTGTTACAAATGACATATTTAGCAATTACCGAGTACTTAGAGACAGGCTAACGTTATGTTTTGGAGAAATTACTTTTAGGTATTCTTACAAAACGTCTGCTAACAAATCCCTAACAGATAGTAGTAAAAAAAGGATTGAAAATAATTATCAGGGTCGGACAGGGAGTGAAATTGCGATTTTAAAACCCCTCCACAAGCCTAATTGATTCTAGATGAAAAATTAGCGGGATGACCTCAGGATCAACCATTTTTCGAATTCTTTTGTTTCATTTCTTTCCAAGTATCAATGAACTATTTTACTATTTTATATGTAGGTAGGTAGGGTAAGGGCTGGGATGGTAAACGCCACCCTGACTATATGACCAGTCCAACCCTGATAATTAGACAATTACGAATTCTAATCGAAATTTTAATTCATACTGGCATGTTTCTGTCAGGCTGTAGGTATACCTATGAATAATGGCACTCCCATTAATAACGGCTTTTAAACAACGGGTGGGCAAACTAACTTACAATTAGTCCAACAACAACAACGACTTCTTATTAACGTTTAAAGTTGCAAATCATTGCAATTCAATTTTGTTCACAACAAAAAGACCGTACACACAAGAACACACACGTATATTTTATACCAAACTGTTAATAATATTGGTTTAATAACTTGCTCGAAAGTCTATAATTAACAAACTTGGACGCATATGTACGTGTATACATACTATAGTTAGATTGAGTTCCACAATAACGATTAATTCGTCAACTAACTAAAAGTTTGTTTTGTGCCCACTACATAATATCAGCAAAAGACCTATTGTGGTATTAAATTGCATAATTTTTAGAATAAGTAGAAGACCTAGGTACTTACAATTGATCCTTCAAAAAAAATGCAGCAAAATCTGAATTTATACAGCAGAAATAAATAATAAAATTAAAAATTACATCTTTGGGCCTCTAGAAATTTTGCTAGCTCTTATGATTTTCAGAGGAAAAGTTTTCAAACGCTTGAGAGGGGTTCAATTTTTGGGGATCAAAGTCAAGGTGCATAATTTGAATAGTTTCAACCAAAAAGTAAAACTAAATTCAAGAGATTTTCACAAAACCGCATCAAACTATAGAGTAACATATGTTACGCCAAACTTTGGCTTCTTTAGCATAGAGTAATTACTACTAAATATATATTGACAAGTACTTAAGTAAGTGTTTACCAATAAGGGCGATGAATGTTAAAAATAAATTTAAAATTGAAATACTTAACGAACAAACAAAGAGTAACAACTTCCCGCTTTTAAATTTATTTTGACCATCCACCACCCTTATTGTTAAACTATTATTTTAAAACGAACATTTACTTGTCAATATATATTTCCCCTGATTGGAATCGACCAAATAATCCGAACCGAATAGGGGCACCAAAAAGTTTTTTTTTATTTTAAAACGAACGCAACGTTTCGCCTCCAATTTTTTGAGGCTTTATCAAGGTAGTTTTAATAGAACTCACAAAATAGGAGGCGAAACGTTGAGTTCGTTTTAAAATAAAAAAACTTTTTGGTGCCCCTATTCGGTTCGGATTATTTGGTCGATCCCAATCAGGGGAAATATATATTGACAAGTAAATGTCTAAATAGTTTAACAATAAGGCTGGTGGATGGTCAAAATAAATTTAAGAGTGGGGAGTTGTTACATTTTGTTTGTTCGTTAAGTATTTCAATTTTAAATTTATTTTGAACATTCATCGCCCTTATTGTTGAACGCTTACTTATCAATATATATTTAATAGTAATTACTCTCTGCTAAAGAAGCCAAAATTTGGCGAAACATATGTTACGTCATAGTTCAATAAAGTTTTGTGAAAATGTCTTAATTGCCCATAATTTTCTCTTTTACTTCAGTCGTCTAACCAGCTTTTAGACAACTTCATGGTTTACCACAGTTTTTTCAAACGCCTAGCCTAACCTTTTTTAATCTGTAACAATAACCTGCATTTTCTAAATACAAAAAAAAATAGTTTTCGTAATTGTTGGGAAGTACCCACTTCAACTTTTATTAAGCACCACACCAGATAATAGTAGGTACTTCATTTAAAACCGTTATGAATAAAATCTTCTCTTCCCTATAGAACCGTTTTTACTTATTACAATAATAAGTTTTACAGACAGATAGATACTTATTGAAGATCTATTTATTGATTGTGAATTGAGTGATGGAGAACCGTAACCGATTCGTAAAACACGTTACTGACACGAAATGACTAGCAGAAAACATAGAACCTAAAACATGAGAAAGAGAAATATCTATTGGTAATTAATTGGTAATGTTTGAAGATTGATAAGTGTAATCTAATAAATACGTACGTATTAAATAGAACTTAGGATGAAAAGCAAATGTTTGCCTGTCGTTTTCATATTTCAAATGTTTATTCAATGTAAACATAAGTTGGTCAAGAGATTAAATTAATACTTACGAGTATGTATACATATAGGTAAAATTATCTAATAGAATTAACGCTATACCAAGGGTGAATAATATGAATAATAGGAACGAGAATCGTGAGAATTTTACAAGAACTTTACAAATACGTCTTTTGGTGTGTTTTGACCTTTTTAATATGCAAAACCAAGAGAAGATAATTGTAGAAAACCAACAACTGCTTTTGTTTTAATTTAGACCCTCCTTTTCCGTAGAAAAACTTGATAAGCTGTGGTGAGATTCTCCAACCCTCTCACTTAAAATTTACCCTTAATGAGCCTTTAATTAAAAGAAGATGACAACGATTCTTCTTGGAATAAAAAACTTTACATGAGATTTTCAATGACTCCCCCCCTTCTCATTCAATGGGATTTAATGACACTTTTATGTACACAAACCCTGTATTTGGGCTCATATAATTAATGGGCATTTCTTTGAGATGTACCTTTTCCACAAAATCCCTTATTTAAGTAAATATTGCCCCAGTCTTTAGCATTAAAAAAAATTAAATTCTGTTACATTTACTAGGTATCAAATTGTAAGGAACATAAGTATCTTGTCATAATAATTTTGAAAATGTGACGGTGTGTACCTACATAATTCTACAACAAGTATAAGTATGAGTAGGTACCTACCTATTGTAAAAATTAGTGCGGGAACGAGCAACTCGTCGGTTTTTAATTTTCGCTTCAAACCCGTACAATTTATGTACGCAACGTTTAAATGAGTTTCGCGTGAAATTAAGGGGTTGATGAAAGCATCCCTGAACATCGTGGCCGTAAATTACTAAACGTGTTCCATTTTACTTCAATTTCTTTGCGAGAGAAATACCGAAAGCGAGCATACTCGAAATCAGGCTTTAGATAAATGATAATTATAAATACGAGCTTTATAATCGGACTTATTTTTCTTCGCATACCGTTCCGTTCGTGTCCGGGGTGCTTGTTTGATTTTAATTACTACCTACGAACACTGCTATTTCCATTTCCTCAGTTAATTGCTCTTGTAAATAATTTTTAGATGTTATGTGAACAACACTGATTAATTTCGGCTTTCAAGCGGATTATAAGAGCTTTAGTCGTGGGAGAAGTTTCGGATAACATAATTTCGTCCACACCGACCGACCGACCGACCGGTTCTTAGGTACCTAGGTACATGTTGATGTGTATGTAATGAGTATCTTTTATAAGGTTAGATAAAACAGGATGAGTGATCAGCACATTATTAAATACAGTTTTTTTACAGAAGAACATTTCGTCTAAAATGTGGGAATATCCAGCAAAACGAGGAAGGTGGGGAAGCCACCAAAATATCACCAAATTTTATTTAAGAAAGAAAGAAAGTGAAGTGTCATTGAAAATATGTGCTCAAAAACCTGTTACAATTTTCTTTCTTCATTGTGGAGTAAACCTCACGAGAGAAATTTTGGGATCTCACCAAATCTAACTAAGTAATGGAGAGGGAGGCGTCGTCAAAATTAAAAGAAAAACACAAAAATTAATAGTTAATGGAAGAGGGATCATTGAAAATTTCATGCCAAAATTTTAATTCAAAAAACTGTCTCAGTGTCTTCTTCTCTTTTAACTAGAAACCCATTATGGGTAAACTTCACGTAGGTAGATTTCACAAATCCTACTACACTAAGGGGGTTGAGGGAGTAGAAATTAAAAGTTGAATATCTCAAGAGATCGATAGATCTTTCATTGGGACTACTTGATGCGGAGAAGATACTGCAGCAAATTAGATGACCACTCCCGTTGCTGAGGATGTTGGAGACGTTCGGGAATTCAAATAAATTTCCCCCCACAAAAAAGAGAGGGGTTGAAGAAGTCTAAATTAAAAGAAAGGGTCCTCAAGAGATCAAAATATGTCTCCTAAAGATTACTTGATGGAAAGGAGATTCTGCAAGAAATGTATATTGCTGAGGAAATTGGAGGCGTTCATAAAACCAAAGGGAGTTTAAAGACAAACCAATAAAGACATCTTGGGTCAAGTCTCCTTATGGAAGAGGGATCATTGAAAATTTCATGCCAAAATTTTAATTCAAAACATCGTTATGGTGCCCTTTTCTTTTATTATTATGGTGGTAACTTCCGTGTAAAGGAGATTGACGGGGCTCACGACACCTTAACGAATCCAACTAAGGGCAGTTGAGGGACTACAAATTAATGTAAAAACAACTCAAAAAATAATAATTGTCCCTTTGGGACTAAGACTAATTCATGCAGAGGAGAATGCACAAGACCATGTATGTTTCTAAGGATGTTGGAGACGTAAAGAAACCCAAAAATAACACGAGGCAGAATAACAAAAACATTTGGGTGAAATCTCGTTTAATGTGAGAGGGATTTTAATAGGACCTCGTTGGACCCCCCTCAATATCCCTTTCACGTGGACGGGAGATTAAGGGGATCCACAACATCTTACAAAAATTCTACTAACAGAGGCTGAGGGGCTCAAGTACCTCAAGAGATTAATAGACGTTCCCTTCGGGATAAAACAAGAAATGCAGATGACTGCTCATGTGTCTCAGGATATTGGAAACGTCCAGAAACCCAAAGAGATTTTCGAGACAGAATAATAGGAACACTTGAGTTAAATCTCGTTTAATAGGAGAAAGGTCTTAATGAGACCTCGTAGAACACCCCTCCATCTCCCTTCCACGTGGACGGGAGATTGAGGTGGCCCACAACATCTTACCAAATTCTACCAAGAGAGGTTGAGGGTTTCATATACCTCAAGAGATTAATAGCCTTCCCTTCGGGATAAAACAAGAAATGCAGATGACTGCTCATATGTCTCAGGATGTTGGAAACGTCCAGAAACCCAAAGAGATTTTCGAGACAGAATAATAGGAACACTTGAGTTAAATCTCGTTTAATAGAAGAAAGGTCTTAATGGGACCTCGTAGAACACCCCTCCATCTTCCTTCCACGTGGACGGGAGATTGAGGCGGCCCACAACATCTTACCAAATTCTACTAAGAGAAGTCGAGGGTCTCATATACCTCAAGAGATTAATAGACGTTCCCCTCGGGATAAAACAAGAAATGCAGATGACTGCTCATGTGTCTCAGGATGTTGGAAACGTCCAGAAACCCAAAGAGATTTTCGAGACAGAATAATAGGAACACTTGAGTTAAATCTCGTTTAATAGAAGAAAGGTCTTAATGAGACCTCGTAGAACACCCCTCCATCTCCCTTCCATGTGGACGAGAGATTGAGGTGGCCCACAACATCTTACCAAATTCTACTAAGAGAGGTTGAGGGGCTCAAATACCTCAAGAGATTTATAGACGTTCCCTTAGAGATAAAGCAATAAATGCAGATGACTACTCATGTGTCTCAGGATGTTAGAAACGTCCAGAAACCCAAAGAGATTTTTGAGACAAAATAACAAGAACACGAGTTAAATCTCGTTTAATGGACACTCCAAGAAGTTTGTTATCTAACAGGCATCAATAAATGGGCTTTTTATTTAAGGTGTGATGGAGGTAAAGATGCACGTAGGATTTGGACCCTGCCTGATATTTGAATAGCATTCTAGGAAAATTTTTGGGTTGTGACATACACATAGGTATGCACTGTTTAGATTTAGTTATGTATCAATTTAAATTAAAATAATTAGTCCTGTAACGGTCTACATTCCTTTCCTAATAATATTTAAACAACTTTTTCTGTAAAGAATCGAATGACATAAAAACAGTAAATATTACTTTTTTGTTCTCCTTTAAAGTTTGAAACGATTTAGTACCTATTAGGTACCTACATATATGTATAAAAGGGAAACAACTTTAAAGTATTCTCAGTAAGAAAATAAAAGTAGAATGTACAGAAACAACCGGGACACGTGCTTTGCAAACTACGAGTCTTGGCCTTTTTAGAAAAAAAGAACAAAGGAAATTTCTTTTTTAAAAGCAATATTTAATCTTTCAGACGAGAGATCTTGTTCAGTTCGTGACACACGTGTGAACAACATTCTTTAGTATTAAAGAGCGATAAAGGAACCAGCTGATAAGGCAGCAGGTATAAATACAACAGTTTTTGAGAACTACGTAAAAGTTTCTTCGTTTTAAATGTTTCTTTTTGAGGAATTAAAAATGTATGGTACGTATGTATCTGTATATTATCGTTATTGTAACGAAACAATTCACGCTAATGATAAACAAATTACTTATCAGGTACATAGTAATCATTAAGCCAACATAAATGAGTCAGTGAACCACTGATAGGTACTAGGTACCAACTATTACTATGGTATAGCTTGTGAGCGTAGGTCATGCCCATCATCATGGGTTGTGTAAGTACATAAGTAAGTTAGCGTCCATGTTGGTATTATACCAACACATGTGTATTGGTAGGTACTGCAACTACCTGAAGAAGGCAGTCCACTCATCCATCACACATACATACGTACCTCTGTGATGTCGAAGATGATGATTTCCTCCAGTGTTACAGCAGGGCTGCTCTTTGTACATTATCCAGCTGTTCTCGAACTCCGCAGACACAAAACCTACCCCCAAATGGCATGTGAATGCCAACAACAGGAGCAGTTTCATTTTGTACACAAAATTGAATGAAGTAGGTGCCACACGCGAAAACAACAAACAAAATACAATATTATGTTTAATAATAACAACAACAGCAACAAGTTAAGTTGTTGGTTAAATGAAAAATTACACCTATTGTTTATTAGGTATATTGTTTAAAAAGAATGTTTATCAGTTAATCGGGTCCATTGTTTACGAATGAACGAAGCGTGAAGTTGAAAAACGGACCATTCCACACGGCGCGTCGTGTCCAACTGAAACTGAGTTGTTTGGAAACGCTTGAAATGCCGGTTTGTTCGGATCGGGCCTCGTGTGGCTTCGAGCGACTCGTCGTCGGGTGAATGTGCGCTCTGGCTTGCCGAAGAATACGAAAACTTGCAACGAAACGAACATTTTATTAACGTGGTTGTTTTAGTCTCTCTTTCTTTGAAAAGGTATGCATGCTGTTGTGGGAGGAGTGTTCTTCTTCGACCTAGTAGGTATAACACGAATTTCATGAACACCAGCACATGCTGGATGTACCTACTGAGAAAATAAATACGAAAGATAGGAAACCATCTGGGTTGTCATAAAATCATAGTGTTTTTTAGAGGCACGTGCATACTTCACCGATTGTTTATTTATGACACATTGCACACAAAAATGTTACAAATACATTGAATTATACCTATAGGTATACCCTGGGCCATCTAAAGTGGCGACTGTAGTAATAAAACTTTTAAGAGATTTATTTATAAGCTTATTGTATTGAATAATTAATTAACAGATCCACCAATAACCCTTAAGTTTTGAGTTTGTAGTTGGCATTAAGAAAAAATGTTATACTAAAGAGAGTACCAAAATTCCAGTAACAGGCAGTAGTTTTTATTATGTTGCATTTTGGCGTCACTGATAGTTCAATTGAAAACACCCCTCTGAGTGTTTTCAAACTATTTTGGGATTTGTAGGTCCTTGTGGTTGTATTTCGTTTAAGTAATGCCAAAAAACTACAAACGCACTTATCTATAGGTACCCTGGGCCACCTAAAGTGATCCATGTAGTAATAAAAATTTCAAGAGATTTGAAAGCTTATTTCGTTGAATACCTAACATTCCTACAAATAACCCTTAACTTCTGAGTTTGTAGTTGGCATTAAGAAAAAAATGTTTTATAAAAGAGAGTACTAGAATTCCAGTAACATGCAGTAGTTTTTTATCCTGTTGCATTTTGGCGTCATTGATAGTTCAGTTTAAAACACCCCTCTGAATGTTTTCAAACTATTTTAGGGTTTGTAGGTTCTTGTGGTTGTATTTCATTTAGGTAATGCCATAAAACTACAAACGCACTTATCTATAGGTAGTCTAGGCCACCTAAAGTGGTCCATGTAGTAATAAAAATTTCAAGAGATTTAAAAGATTATTTTGTTGAACACCTGACATTCCTACAAATAACCCTTTAATTTTGAGTTTGTAGTTGGCATCAAGAAAAAATATTATACTAAATAAAGTACTAGAATTCCAGTAACATGCAGTAGTTTTTTATTCTGTTGCATTTTGGCGTCACTGATAGTTCAGTTGAAAACACCCCTCTGAGTGTTTTCAAACTATTTTGGGATTTCTAGGTTCTTGTGGTTATATTCTTTAAGTAATGCCATAAAACTACAAACGCACTTATCTATAGGTACTCTGGGCCACCTAAAGTGGTGCCTGTAGTAATAAAAATTTCATAAGATTTTAAAGCTTATTTTGTTGAATATCTATCATTCCTACAAATAACCCTTAACTTTTGAGTTTGTAGTTGGGATTCAGAAAAAATATTATAGTAAAGAGAGTACTAGAATTCTAGTAACAGGCTGTAGTTTTTATTGTGTTGCACTTTGGCGCCACTGTTAGCTACATTCCATTTCGTTTGAAAACACCCCTCTGAATGTTTTCAAACTATTTTAGGATTTGTAGGTTCTTGTGGTTGTATTTCATTTAAGTAATGCCATAAAACTACAAACGCACTTATACGCTGGGCTATCTAAAGTTGCGACTGTAGTAGTAAAAACTGTAAGAGATTTATTTTGTTGGGTAGCGAACAACAAAGAAGTGTTCGTCTTTGGAGTAACACCCCAATGACGAACTATTATGGTAACTTCCTGAAGATATAACATCCCTTCCAAATTTAAAGTTTAAATGGTAAAGTTTGACTTTACCAATTGATTATTCTTTACACCCTACATACGAAATTGTACGAAAATGCCTATACTACATAAAAGTCGTATAGGTTATGCCACACTTAATAAATAAAATTGATCGGGGTCTTGTAATCAGTCGCAGTTCCTGAAGAAAGGAGGCAGCAATAATTAAGTAATTTAATTACTTATACCTACTATCCATCTTGTACCGAAAAAAAAACTTTCAAATATGAATTTTCAGAGAAGGGGGAGGGTCACTCAAAAATTTACACCCTTTTAAATAATTAATTTATTCTAACCAAACCACGTTAATTTCCGAAGGGAGAGAAATCCGTAAAACAAATTTTCCAGAAAATAATTCTAGATAAATTAAGAAAGATATTTTCTAGTTCATAACGACCCGATGGTTGTCTTCGTTTCAGAAAAATTCCAGTTATTATAACCAAATTGAAGATAAAGAGTATCCCGGGGCATATAAAATTATTAAAATAGCAATAGAAACTTACTATTTATTTATGTGGAATCCCAAATTTTGTTGAACTAAGTACGTAAACATTTTTTAGCACTAAGAAAGTTATAAATTTGCATGATAATGACTTTGATTGTGTGCCATAAATATAAATGCAATAGGTCACAATCATGTGAAAATTTTGGGCATTAACACTTATATTTGGTCAACAACATTTATTTATAAAACTGGCCTAGGAACTTTGAAATTCACCAACAAACAAAGAAACGATTTTCTCATTCATAAAATAATTATACTAATATCTGGATATTTAAAAAACAATTTTCGCAATCAGTATCACGAATAGAAACTCAACCTGTACAATTAATCAATCTTGATTGTCTAGGTATCCTGTTAATTTTCGTGTTTGATAATAATAAATCAAATGAATTAACATATAAAGTGGTAGATAACAAAGTTAATTGTCCCTAAATAATTTGGACTGTCATCTTCCAAATTACATTTAATTCTTGGCGTACCTATTCTTGATTTTAAAGACAAAACAAGACCAAATTGATATTTTTTTAACCTCATGATACCTCTAATTAGTAGTTTTTAATGTTTATTTGAGTTCTTCTACGATATAAATACATCTTTTAAAAAATTTGACGATGAATTTATTAAATTGTTGTCGGAATTAGGTTTTCGAAAAACAATATGAAACACATAGAAGTAAAAAATAAGCCAGGTTCAAACAGTATTTAAGAGCGCGTCAACGAGAGAATTCTTGTGAAGTAATCTTCAAGTTCGATTTCTTTAATGGTTTTCCGTTTCCTTTCAAACCCGAGTCTCCTATTCGTCGTAAATGTTCGTGAACGAACTGAATTAGACATAAAATTTTAAGTTGCAGTCGCGTGTTCAAAGTGGCTCTTGGAGAGCCCTCAAAATTAACAGTACTTGCTTTGAAACGGTAGCGATATTTTTTTTCTAGTCGGACTAAAAGCAGGTGAAACCTTTTAAAAATTGCAAACGCTCTCCGCACCGGTACGGCAGCAAACGTTTTCACGTTTTAGCGTCGCGTCGAGAACAGAACGGCAAACTGCGCCTGCGAAATCGCCTGCTTTCAGAAAACTCAGACGAGTATTTAAGAGTACGTACGCTCTTTCAATTTATTGCCTCAAAGAATTAAAGAGAAACAGT
Organism: Agrilus mali; assembly: GCA_029378335.1. Taxonomy (NCBI): domain Eukaryota; kingdom Metazoa; phylum Arthropoda; class Insecta; order Coleoptera; family Buprestidae; genus Agrilus; species Agrilus mali. The sequence continues at coordinate 5,601,147 of CM055663.1, read as the reverse complement.
TGTTGTGCGAAAGTTCAACAGCTTCTTCTTAAACCATTTGCTTCAACTGCATTTTATTACTTATTGCAACAAACATACGAAAAATATTACACCAGGAGCTTTTAAAACCACCACTTTCACAGAAAAAACTTTCGGGTGTTTCATTTCCGCCAATGTTGGTGGGTGGGTTATTCCTTCGGCTTACACTCTAGTGCAAAGTCGGAGGGTAGGGCGGAAGGTCCTCTTCAGCCTCCTTTAGGAATAGTGGGAATGTGTGGGTGATGGTTGGGGGAAGAAAGATGAGACGGACGAAATGAAGACACAAGAGAATTGAAAGATTAAATATGGCATATTACTACCCTGGCGAGGCCTAAATGATCCAAGAAAACCAGAGAAAGCTTGGACCAAGGCAGTCGGCCCCTGAATCCAACGGTAACCTCCCCTAGACCACAGACCATGCCATACATGTAGGTAGCTGAAGATTAAAGTGGTAGCTAGCTGTCAAGTTTTTAGGGTTTCATAGTCAACTAGTTAAAATATAAGGTTTGGAGTTTATTATGACATTCTGAAAACAAATTTAGAACCACTATTTTATTTAGATAAGACTCCTAGATTCCTCACAGAAAATACAGTAGTCCAAAAATCAAATTACAAATTAAGTTCAGGAGTGGAATCAGAAGACTTTGTTTGGGTCGAACTAAGTTCTAAATATGGCAATAAAACTTCTTATGCTTATTTTGTCGCTTTTTTCGTAGTTGTCTTAGACTCCTCCTTACAATCTGCTCTCATTTTTAATGATCAGCACTACAAAAAGAAAAAGGGAACCATCATAATTGCATATTATTTATTTATATAATCAACTTTTGGAGTTTATTATGGCATTGTGAAAAAGTTTAGACTTATTTGTTCAGAACTATCAATTTATTTGGAAAAGTCTCTTTGATTCCCCACAGAAAATACAGTAGTCCAAAAATCCAATTACAATTTAAGTACAGGGGTCGAATAATAAGACTTTCTTAGGGTTGAAGTACGTGCTAAATACTAGGGACGCATTTTAATGAGCCAAACACAGAATTGGTAATATTTTCAGATTCTCCCCCACAGTCTGTCCTCATTTCAATTTTGTATACATCAAAAACGACAAAATTAAATCCGTACCCTAAAAAGAAAATAATGAACCTACACAGACTGTACTCATTTTTGTGGTTCTGCACTGTTTAGGCGCAAGCAATTTACAAACAATAAACTCAATATTTGTGTCTTCGATATTAGTTGCATTATAGTATAGGGTTCATTCTTAGTTTATGGTACCTAGTATTATTTGTGTTATATCTAAATTTAGAAAGTATACTTTAACATTTATTACTACCCAACAAGCCGCTTTTTGGAAGTTGCTTGAGGGTAGTAACTGGTTTTCCAAGGGTACGGTTAATAGCATCGGGTGGTGGGATTTCCAGCCAGATGTTATGACTTGTGCCCAAAGCAGAATCATTCTTATATTCTTATATTCTTATTCTATTATTAACGTTCTAGCTTTCGATCCATTTCAAGCATTCCTATTTTATTAAACTTAAACTTTATTCAAAAGGTCATTATAATAACTAATGTGCTAGTTTAGACTAACTGAAAATCAATTGTTATTGATTTCAGATTCCAAACAGTTTTTTAATGTTAATATTTAGTGCGTAATTGTAAATAAATGTAAATAGTTATTTACAACGCATTTTTATTGGTCCTTCGAGTAAAATTGCATGTGGTACAACTGTACACCCGTTCGAGACATTAAATAAAGTACGACGGTAATAAACATGCACTTTAAAATGAAACTAACGACCGTTGCAGCTTCCCTTTACCGAAATATTGACATGCATTCCAAATGGTAATGGTAAATAAAATTTTCACAAGAAGGGAGCATCAAAAGTGGTGGTTAATGTGCTTATCCCTTTTGAACTTTCTCACTGTTCCGCTTCGAACCGATGGATGTTCTGGTATGGCACCCTGCACCAAACTTGAAGACGTATTCACACCAACTTTAATAAATTTCACTTCACAGGGGAGTTGAGCGTTTGATTACCCAAGCTCACTTAATTTACTTTGATCGTCTCAGTTTTGGCCGCTGAAAGCTTAGGTGAATCGAATTAACGATTCTGGCCCTTTTTTTGTTTGTCAGCAGGTGAAGCAACATAAGCTTACAGTTAATAAATAAAATTCATTGTGCCAGTCAGAAAGAGGGTTTAAAAGCTTATACAGTAGGAGTATGTGGACATTGTGTTAGCCAACCACTTGATGACGGAATTAACGAAGGAATTCTAGTTTTAATTCGTATAATCAAATATATTATTACCCGAAACGTTTGATTATTCTCTTGTTTTATAGCAACATTAATTTTCCATACTCGTTTTGAACCTCTACTTAGTTCTTCTTGAAATTTTTGAAACTGCAAGAAAAAGAGTTTAACGAGATAATTACTCAACCGTCGTAGGAAAATATTTCATTTAATTCTGTCATAAAGAGTTGGTATAAGTAGTGCTAGCTAAATTGTGTCCATAAAATGTGAATTATGAACGTCGTGTGAGATGAGTAGCCGAAACATCTTTGGTGACGTGACGGAAACAAGGTCATCCATTGGAAGCATCATAACCTTAGTGCAGATACCTCACACAAGAGAATTTCGCTTTAGCGACTATAAATCTATTTCATTTCGTTTTATTAAGCGACGCCGTTAAAGTAATGACTGCGTAAAAACTTTAGTGTTGTGCTTTTCGGATTTTTCATTGGTGCTCTTCCGCCCGTTTAGACATCGAATTAGAATACGTTCGTTTTAACGATTTATTTTAGCTCTTTTTTTATACGACATTAAAGCGCGCCATGCCATCTCCAATCCCGCCGTCCTTTCTTCGTTTAAATACCTAATTCTTTAAACAAACTGTAATTAAAAAAGGTTTTATGACCGTTTGATTACCGAATCAACTAATAATGGGAACTGAAGCAGGCACCCATAAATACGTATGTAGCAGCATTTACAGCCACCATTATAGATTACAAAATTTACACGGTCACCTCAAAATATTCCAGAAAGTGTGCTATTCTGGTTCTTTGTGAAATGCTCAAAAATTAACAGAGAGGCGCTTAAATTGGAGATTTAACCAGGATGAAGGAACACACAATATGGCAAACATAATGGGTTGATAATTTGTCCCCACTATCATCATTTATTGATTATCTATTTCTATATTCAATTGCCATCTGCTCAATAGATAAGTGGAGTTTGTGGAGATAAAACAATTTACTGGTCTTTCTATATTGGAATCCAGGCACAAAAAAAATTGACATATGTATTATGAGAGAGGATACTATTGGAGAAGTGCACGGAGATTATTTTCATTGGAATCGAACAAATTAGGCTTTCAGCTGGCGCACAATAAATCGAAGAAACAAGAAAAATAAATTAACAACTCGGAAATGGAAAAGTGGGACCCGGACAGAAAGCAAAACAGTGAGAACCTAAAATCCCTGTCAGAACCAATAACAATTGGTTACGTGTAAGGAATCCGAAACAGTAAATTTATTCGCGTCGAACTAACCTTCTCCGTTCGGCGATAAATCATGCGGACAATTAGCGGAATTTAAGGGAAGAAGTAAATTAAAAAAGTTACGCGACCAATTTTACTCAGCCCGGTCAACGCAACGTAAAACTCCAAATCGAACTGCAACTTTTTAATGACGAAATAAGCCCGCCAATTCTCTATAAGATTCGCCACAAACGAGAACAATATTTCATAGAAAAATACGGCTGTTTTGAGACCGAAAACTTGTAACATTTATTAAAAGGGATTGTTTAACAGTTTCCTTTTTAAGTTTCATTCATTTTTATATTAGCTGCCTAAACAATTTTACTCTAAATGCAAATATCTATTAAAAATCTTATCTATCGTGGGGGTCAAAGACGAAGTCGGTAGTCGCAAGGCATTGTTCCAAATTGCTCCTCGATCTGCACTTCAAACTGATTGGGGAAATTATTGTCTCATCAATCAAGCTTTATCAATTTATGCGTAATTGATATTGATCCGTCATGTAGTACAGTTGAACGACAATTACGTAGAGTCAACAGTCCTTGAACGCAATTCCTCCTCCTTGGAACCTCCCTTGGACCAGATGTCGACAACCAACGGTCCAGGATCACGCTCTATACCAAATAATCCCGGAATTAATAACATGTCGCCTCCGGCATCCCGATAAGATCCCGTCTTCGTGCGTTTGTGTGTGGTGGCCTCTCGTCGAATTAGCAGCAAATTTACATAAGACCTGGAGGGTCAGACACATTATTGCTCCGACTGACCCATAGACAACGTTATAATTGAATTGTTCAGATTTGATTATGATTGTTTATCGGACGTAATTGAACGGACCGGACTGAATGTCCTGTGCCTGATGTGAATGCCGATGAATGACAACACCAAACGGCATGACGCGACGACATATTCGTATTGTTGAAACTCTAACACTGCAGAAACCATGGCTGACATCTATAGTTAACATCTATGGTTAACATTAATACATGGAGGTATTACTCAATCACAACAGGCATTGTAACAACGGATATTCCTCTTTATATACCTACAGGCATAGAAACATTATCAACAGTTTTTCATCACACTCATATTATAAAGGCGAAAGTTTGTGAGTGTGTATGTTTGTTACTTCTTCACGTCTAAATGGCTGGAGCGATTTTAATAAAATTTGGTATGAAGTTAGCTGACACCCTGAATTAAAACATAGGCTACGTTTTACTGCGGGAAAATATCTTATTCCCATGGAAAAATCGATGAAAATGAATTGGCGGAATATTAAAAATGCGAAAGTAACTCTGTCTGTATGCTACACAATCTCGCCCAAAATTTATTGAACCGATTTAAATGAAGTTTAGTACAGAGATAGTCTAGAGCCTGAGAAAAGACAAAGGCTACTTTTTAATGCGAAAAAAGGGTTGTAAGGGGTTGAAATAGAAAAGTTTGTGCGAAAATTCCGTAATTTTTAAAGATAGAAGCTTGAAACGTATTTTTTAGGCTTTTCATTAGATATAAATAAATACGAAATTCAATGTTCGTAAAAATTTAACCCTAAAGGGGACAAAATTAGCCGATGAAAGTTTTTGTGGAATGAAGTCGTCCAAAAAGCTTATGGCCCAGAAAATAAAAATATTAAGTGTAAAAAGTTATAGAGGTTTTGTTTATTTGGATCAATAAAAGTAGTTGAATACTAAGCTATATAAACTATTTTAAACTATAGTTAAATTATATTAATCTATAATATTATAAATGCGAAAGTAACTCTGTCTGTCTGTGTGTTACGCAATCACGCCCAAACTACTGAACCGATTTAAATGAGAATTTGCTACAGAGATAGATAAGTAGATATAAAGCTAGAGGCTTTAAACTTATTTTTTACGTTTTTGATTATACATAAATACGACATTTAAAGTTTCTTCTTCATGATGGTTTGTGAGTGCAATGTTACCACACGTTCAATTATTTAGTGTATATACTCTGATATCGACTTAAAGGAGGTTGTTGGATTTGCTGCATATACCGAGTTTAAGATTTTATGCTGGGGATTATCAAAAATTCTTCATCAGAAACATACTCGGCTTTGAGGATTTTTAATACTAACGTTACTAATGCAAGATTAGTTAATATACTTTATCCACTTCAGAGGCAGACTTTATAAATATAGTTCGTTCTAACTCGACTAGTAGAACATTAAAAGCGGCATCCTAACATTAGCTTTCATTATATATTAACGACAAGTTAACGAGGTTTTCGTTATTGGCCTACTTTATATTTCCACTTCAAGAAATATTTCTGTTAAATTATCTCGTACACGCTTTGCATGAATGAGACTTTGTTTCTAACAATTCTAACCTACAGCAGTAATATCCAATTTCTAACATGAGTAGTTCTCTTTGTACTCAAAATGTAATATTCCGTACGCTTTTGATACTTTGTACAACGAGAAAAATATATTAAAAGCTTTTCAACAAAGGCGAGACAAGATCCTTGTCTCGGGTCTGAGATCCTCGTTCAACAACCGCAACAGCAACAAAACGCCACTGCTTCACTTCATGTAAATTCTTATCATCTTCACTTCTAATACAACCTCATCGCAAGCTGACACAAAAATACTTTTCAATTTCATAATACACTCCTAGCGGTTAACGTAAAGTACATTACATTACAGAATCATAAGTATAATACAAAATAAGCAACAGTTTGTGGCTGGTTTTGCTGATAGTAAAATAGTAGAACACACTATTTGGAAATGTGTCATATAACCCTCCAAAATCAGTTTAGAACAAATTATTACTAAATTGATTCGTACAGTTTAATTGGCGCAGTGGTAGCGTGCTGGACTCGTATCCTAAAGGACGTGAGTTCGAATTCTGGCAAGGAAAAAAAAGTATGCAAAACTTTTTCTGGAGTTCATTTATCTGCAACAGACTTGAGTTGGTCAAGAAATAGTCGTAAGTAAAAAAAAAGTGAAAGTGATTAAGCAGTCTTGCCAAAATAAGTTTCTCGACTTGTTCGTCTTGATACTCTTGTATTAGATATCGTACTGATTCTAATGACAAGGTAAATCTTTTGTCTCTACAGCCCTAACTAAAACAAATACTTGTTGCAAAGGTCTGTGCAGAAAATGATTATGTTCTGCAATTCAGCAGCTATTATGGACAAACTGTCACTGCTACAAATTATTATTGCATTTGTTCGCACTTTTACTATCTTAATTACGTATTTATATTATATACCTAGAGAAATACAGTAATGAAAATGTTATGTTGTTTTTTGTAACTATATTTACCTGAACGGAACAGAAAAGTGTAGATATTGTTAAAACGTTGGCTGTATGACTAAGACGGATAACTTCATTACACGCTTTTCGCCTTTCTAAATTGCGAACAAGGGCTCGTGTTTCCTTGTCGGAAAGAGTTCACTAAAGTAAATCGCGATGATGTTTTTGATTAAGGCAGCGGTCCGTTTAATGGAAATCGCTACCTACCCTCCCTTCCTTCCACCTTTTCCATCACTTCTGCTTCTTGTTCTTCTTCGTGTTGCCCGAGATTAATGTGCTAGGTGTCAAGATGTTGTGAAGCAGTTACCACCCCGCTACGATAACAAAAAAAATCCGGCCGCCCCGGACCTCCACGCCAAAAGGGATGTTGATGACATGATTAAAATATACTTTGCCTTTCCATGCGAGGAAGAAAAACACGATGTGGCAAAAGGATAGGACATAACTCATTTATAGTTTCTTAAGTGTACAGGAGATCATTTATTTATTTATTTGATCAGTTCAATCAATCTAAAAAGCTCATGGTACAGGATGGGGTACTTTCACGACTACGCTGTTATAAACCTGAGGTAGCGTCTAGTCCATCATTGTGATTGAGCAATTCCCGACAAAATAAGTTTTAAGACAAAGTAAAGTTCTGAGCCATTTTATGGTCAAACCGTAAAGCGTTTTACAGGAGCGTGACCTGTACGGTTGTACGGTACGTAACCATTGTAGAAGTTGTTCATAAAGATTTCATATGCACGTCGCGGAAACCTTTACATTCGCAAAGTTGCCCCCGCATTCGGATGAACCTGCGCTTTAAATACGCTTTCTTCGGAAGATTTTCAATCAGACAAGTTTTATGAGCGGCCCCGTTATTTTATGAACCATTGGAAACTTTCCACTTGATCTTGTTCGGCAGATAAATTTGATTAAGGAAATCTGTCCAACGGAAATGATCGCAGGCGAGGGAGTAAAACAGAAAATCGAGTTAATTCTCTGAATGAGTGGAATAGATTTTTGCAGTCATTACTATACCATAAAAACAACATAATAAATATATGCACGAGAAAAAGGGCGCCAAGTGCAAATTTTTCTCGCACCTTAACACAACATTATGCTCTATGATGATTTTATGCAATCAGTTAATTAATAAAAAATTATAATAGAATACCCGAAAATTCGGTCTGCTTCTCAAGAATTATTTTGTGCGTCCTATAATATCTGAAACTGAGTGAAACGTATGCTTGGGTTTTCCATTGAACATGTCAAGAGTGAGGGTAAATGTTCGATTATCCCCGTGCTTTATGTAGTATATAAGACAATGATTTGGAAAAGGAACTAGCAAACAATTATGCCGGCGACAAAAAAAATCCATTAATCACTTGAGCATTAGTTCCTTTCGATTGGATCGTCTGACCTGGACAAAACCTGGACTGGCAAACCCGGAAGCAGCCCCAACTCCTCGTTTTTCTTCCTGTCTGCCTTGTCAAACATTTCGTTACACTTTCGGAATCCGTAATCAAAAGGCAGCAAATATCCGAACGTGTCCGAGGAAAACTTGGGTCCCTCTTCACGTCCACGGCGCTCCCGCCCAATCCCATACATCCTTCCGACCACTCGGTACCTTTCAAATACACTGCCTGCTCCTTCTCTCCCGTTTACGTCGACCAGCTCGAGAAATCAATTTACGGCCATTTGATCCAGTGTCCGCTCAATCAGATCTGTCCCTGTTTGCGCTACGAAAGCAAAAGATTTTGCAGATAAGAGATCCTCTTGAAGGGATCGGATCACGAGAAATTGATGCCTACGACAACGACTGAAATGACATTAAACGAGCAACACAAAGACATGCCAATCAACTAACATAATAACGTGCCAACATCTATGGTTCCTACTTATATAAACATGAAACTGTGTATTGTATGAAGAAGTCTTTTTGAGTGATTTTGCAGTTGAAAGAAATAAAAGTTAAATTTAAATGAGGGAATAACTATTTTTTTTATAGTATAAGATCACAAAACATAAAAGAACAAAATATATGTATGTGTTTCTTAGTTTTATATGTTACCTATAAAAAAAGGATGAATTAATGTTTCATTTTATCCACGGTTCTGCATTAATGCCGCCTTTAATGGACTGAAATGCATAAGTAATATCCTTATCAGTGAAAGGCTGTATTTTTAGGAATCTTCAAGATAAGCTACTTTTTCTTTTAAATTACTTTCGATTCCAAATTAGCATAACGAGTGCTTTATGATTCGAAAACTGCCATAATTTTTACACTACCGTCCGTTTCTCTTCCTTGCCGTTTCCAATTACAACATTCCTCATTTATTCATTGCGCTAAAAGCTCCATGTATTCTTTCGGGTAATTTCTTTTTTATTCAAATAAAATAAACATCCCCTTCTACGTTAAATTTCTGCACGACGAGGTTTTCTTTAAAATCCTGTTTAATGAGAACAGCGTCGAGTTATTTCGTTTATTCATTTCTTAAAATACCTAGTAACAAAGGGTTCTCTTCCAATTTCATTTTAAGAACCGTTCCTTTTATTCGAGAGGGACTAGACGTTAAACTTAAAAATTTATTGCTAATGCCTCTTCAGACGGAAACGATTTATTTCGTTATAAATTAACCAGAAGTTCATAAAAAAGTAATAAAATTTACCTTTAAGTTACGTGAACCGTTTGCGCATTTTTTTATTGCTAAAACAAAATCAACGTTCTACAATTCTTTAATACAAAATTAAAGTGGATTCATGTGAAGGCCAATATAATGAAATTTTTTTTTGATAATATGTTTGATTTGACTTTGGACTTTTCCTTTCATCACCAAGAACGTTTTGCAATTATTAAAGGGATGGCAACTTCTTGGTGCTTGGTCTGGACTATAAGGTGGATGCATCACCATTTTATAACCAAAGTATTGGAGCTTTTGGCGAATCGCTATAGATATTAGTAGTCTTGCATCCTGAAGGAATACAACTAGTTCTAGCCAGTTCTAATCGAACTCTAGCTTCAATTTTATCGTTTGATGGCATGAAAGGAGCAAATTGTTAGTAAATTTAACAAGGCTAAGTAAGAAATTACACAAACCATTTTAAAATAAAATATACTAAAAATAAAATAAAAAAAGAGGAAAAATGCTGTTTTACAGTAAATTACTCTTAAATAAGGGCGAATAACCCGAAACATACGTAGATTTAATCTCAAATAAATCGTGAAACATTTAAAACCATTTTTACTTTTATTTTATTTTATTACAAAAATGTTTCCAGAATCTATCTCTTTTATTAAACTAAAAATAATTTTCTAGCAAGAGATCTGACGAGTCAAGCTTCTCAATGTTACAACTAAGTGTAAATAAACACTAGATGACTAAACAATGTCTGTTCGTTGTATCATTACCTTTTTCTAATTTTGAATTCCAAAAGTTGTATTTTCCAGATACTTGCATAAGATGAAAGACCTGTGGATTTTTAAAAATATTTTACTGACTTCAGTTGGAAATTTTGACCATTTCCACACGTTAATCTTTTTCCAATTAACTCGAAATTGTTTCTCGTTTATCCTTTGGAAAGGAAGCGTACATTTTGCAATTGCATTAGCGTCTCAAACGGCCATATTTCAGCCGTTATCTGGAGCCCATTTGAATACCGACATCGGCGACGCAGTCAACGTCGGACGTCGGGACGCGATGCGATGCGTCGCGTCGGTTAAAAATAAATAACTAATGCGATTAGTAGTAGTAGTAGGAATAATTGTAAAGTTCTAACGGATACAGTCGTGCGCTGCCACTGGCGCGAACAAGACCACCCAGTCTTGAGCGCCTCGGAATTTATCGTCGAACTTTTCAAATTACATGTTCCCCTGAAACGAACGTACAACGTACAACTCTCTACACTGCACTCGTACAAGTCATCGTTGCACTGGTCGTAGTACAAGTAGGGTACGTGGGTATATATTTTCGGGGATTTGAATAAATTAATTTTTAATTAAACTGCATGGAAGTTAGATTGTGTGGAGACTGATGATGACGCGACTCTCTTCTGTTCTCACTCTACAACCACCGCAATGTATAAATGAAATAGTAAAACTCACCACAGTAGCATGTACTTACTGTACATACTGGTACGGTACTTTGGCGGAGGTGAAGGCGGTGTAGACCAATGGTACTTTAAATTAATAGAATACCTAAGAAACTTTATTCAGGAAAAATAAACGAAAACTTCGAATGTAATACCAGAGCTAATTTTTGTCTGCAATTTTTTTTAAACCATAAGATGCACCCTCGACATTGTATAGGTACATATACAGGGTTTTTCAAGTTGATGGGCTATTAGAAGTATATGAATTAGTAGAAGGAATTCAATTCTGAAACTTGGGCTCATTTGGTTATTGTTTATGCCGCTTCTTTTAAAAATATTTTCAAGTTCGATTTACATCCGGTTATACCGGAAGTCGATACCAACTTTGTTATTTTAAATGGAATGGTATATTTTTTACGCTGAATTCGAATAAAACGTGTAATTCTAAGGTAAGTTTGATAACCAACTTGTACACCTACGACGATCGGTTTCTGAGTTAATTTAATTTATAGAGAAAAAATCGCTACCGCAACTCAAACTATAAAAAATCATAACTTCCACAAAATAGGACTTAGATGTTGAAATTTTTACTAGTAATAGCTGAATATTAGTGCTAACGCCTTGACAAAATTGAATTAAATAATTTATACAGGGCGTTCAAAATAAAATTCTAAAATTGAAAAACTTCAAACACGAATTACCTTCTTTTTTTTTAAATGGTACCTACTGTTTTTTATTTTTTCAATCGATTCCTTTTTTTATCCTCTTTCGATCCATAAGGATACTTCCTATTTTATTTGAAAATTTTGGAATAATTTTGAATTATTACATAAAGTAGGAAGTATCCATATAGATCGAAAGAGGATAAAAAAAGGAATCGATTGAAAAAATAAAAAACAGTAGGTGCCATTTAAAAAAAAAGAAGGTAATTCGTGTTTGAAGTTTTTCAATTTTAGAATTTTATTTTGAACGCCCTGTATAAATTATTTAATTCAATTTTGTCAAGGCGTTAGCAGTAATATTCAGCTATTACTAGTAAAAATTTCAACACTCTAAGTCGTATTTTGTGGAAGTTATGTTTTTTTATAATTTGGGTTGCGGTAGCGATTTTTTTTCTATAAATTAAATTAACTCAGAAACCGATCGTCATAGATGTACAAGTTGGTTATCAAACTTACCTTAGAATTACACGTTTTATTCGAATTCAGCGTAAAAAATATACCATTCCATTTAAAATAACAAAGTTGGTATCGACTTCCGGTATAACCGGATGTAAATCGAACTTGAAAATATTTTTAAAAGAAGCGGCATAAACAATAACTAAATGAGCCCAAGTTTCAGAATTGAATTCCTTCTACTAATTCATATACTTCTAATAGCCCATCAACTTGAAAAACCCTGTATACTAATGTTCTTTTTAGGTGCATCTTTTTTATGATGATAATAGCAGTCATCATTGATTTACTATTACTTTGCTACTGCCTTTCTAGGTAAGTAATTACGCACAATCCCTTTGTCGTAGTGGTGGAAAGTAATTTATAACTTTTCTGAAATTGCGGTTTGATATTTATTCCATAGTTTATTAAGTCAAAAGGAATTTAGAATGAAACAAACGTAATAAAGGCGAATTACTTATCGTTAGATTACCTGTTCAACACTTTAATTTTGTGCGACGCACGAGGTTATTTCGAATCGGGGATATTATCGGCTCTTTGTGTCTCTTCTTCGGACTAATTTCGGTCTCAATTCGATAACTAAGTGGATGTTCGTTGGAAAGCGTGCCGCCCCATTCTGTCCTCATTTCCATCCCGACTCCTCACCACCCCTTTCACACACAAGCCCCTTTCGGTCGTTCCGTTTTGTCATCACCTGCTGACATCCTCTAATTACGTATTTTGTGTTGCATTACAGTTACTTTGTTCCCCCGTTTTACATTTTCTGCCTCCGGGACGTTATAAATATGTAGGCTCTCTCTCCAGCCCGTCGAATTAATATCTCCCCCAGGACCGGGACGTTATAAAGGCCCATTTCGACCGAAACTAATTCAATTTCTCCAGGAAAAGTCTATGCAATTTATTGAAATCGGTCATTCATCGCGTAATGGACGATCAAGGCGCTTTATGACCTATTAAAATGCAAAGTAGGCTCGGGCGAGGGCATTATATTATCAAAAAGAACCCGACGACGACACTCTCCAAGAGGAAGCTATTCAAAATAAAAAGAATCTCAGACTCAGCAGTTAACCGAAAAACGAAAAAAAATAAAGTTGAATAAGCATCCACATCTTCAGAAGGCCATAAACCGAATGTTCTGTCAACTTTAAAATTATTGGGAACGTATATCACACACAATGTTTATATAGCGTACTATGGTGGGGCTTAAACAAAAGATGGCAGCTAGAAATAATGTATCTAAAAATGAATACAGATACACTAGTTCACGAAGAATCGTTAAAAAATTTTGCAACAGTCCGTTATTCAGAAATATGGCAAACAGGTGGATGATACGTTCCTTATAATGCGAGAATCAACCCCCTCAAAACGAGTTTGAAGATGTTCTCAGTATTTACCTCCTAATAAATGGTGGCGCCGCTGGGAAATGTTTCATACAAAACACACAAAAATAATTATGTCACGTTACAGTCATTAAGGTGACTTTTATATAAATGAATGAAGGAAAACCGGTCTTTATAAAAAAAATGAAATAATTCATTTCTTTTTGGAGCCACCCTTTTTATGATAAATTAAGAAAATACAATAAAGTACATTTTGGGGGTCGTTTCTTGTATAAGAAGAGGTGCCCCATCCACGATAGGAGTAAGAACTTCTTTGGCTTGTATTGATAATCCCTCTAAGAGGTTACCTATTGTCAAATTTTAAAAACTTGCTATCTTTGCACCCCATTCTACCATTTGATGAAGTTCCAATGTTGCAATGTTGGTAATCATGACTGAAAAATTAATTCCAAGACGCGTGATACAAAGCCACACCCCATTTTGCATCGGTCCCTAGGGAAACACTTTGTATCTTGACGAAAATTGATAAAATAGAAACAGACAGCTTTTTAGAAAAATTGTTTTTGGTCAAAACTAACAATGTGTAAAGAATTAAGGAATTGAACTTTTAAGGAATATTCCTATGGTAATGTGTTAAATAATTTGTTCTGGTTTCTACATAGGCCCAACACTCAATTGGTGGATTTGTCACGTATTTGTGGACCAAATAACTTCATAATAACAAATTAATTAATGACTCATTCATAACTTATTTATCAATAAACAGTTGCCTGATGGGTAGCGAAAATATTGCGGTGGTAATGGCTGGTGCGATATGAATTTATTGCATAAAATTAGAGCCGAATTAGTAGATAATTAAATACATCTTGATTCCTTTATAAAGTTCGAAAATTATTCTTCATTTGCGTTTCTTCCTGCCAACTGCAATGCTTTTTTTTTTAAATTTTATATTAGCAAGTACGCAACATTTGCATTAATGCTCCTTTGCTGACTAAAACTAGCGCTTCGAATGACGAAAGTTGTGCTCGCCTTTGAGATCGGTATTTCTGTTTCTTTTTAACTGTAACGAACCAAAACGGCACATGTAACGTCGTCGTTGCAGGCTCCATTGGATTTGTGAACGGACTCTAATAGAATTACCGGACTTGACTTCTCCAGTAAATTCAGCGAGCGATTCAATTTGCCTTCGCAACTTAAATGTGAACAGTGGATATGGGTCAATGGGAAAATTGACTCTTTATGCATATAGTCGGCGAATTATGGTTATAGGTCAGTGCCAACTTCTTCTCTACAAATAATACTAAAGGAACGAGGGAATTATTTGAATAATTGGACTAATAAAACAGTTGTGTTATGATAAATTTGTAATCCGACACAAAAATTTGATATTCTATAATTACAGCTGGTGCCTAATTATATTGAATTACTAGACACAATAATCCTAATAAAAATAGGTAATAAGACGACAACCCTTTAAAAACTGTCTTAGATAAGACTCAAATTGACCACCACACTGAGATTAAGGGATGTTTCATGCCATTTAAAACTTGATTTATAGTTTTTACAAATTTTAATTCGAGACAGCTTGGATAGTTAAAGAGGGTGGTAGACTACCTCCCTTGATAGCAACCCTCTATAATCGTTTCTAATTTATGTAAACATATTATATTTTGACGACAGTGGATACGAGGAACAATTAATTTGTAAAATATTTGCATGCGGGCTGCGATTTGAAAAGGAAATGTTTACAAACACAATACACAGAGTACCGATAGATTTTGCCGCAATCGTAGCTGTTGGGCATCTGTTAGAGACACAATACGTTACTGTTTCGTTCAAACCACAAATCCTATTGGACAATTTTGATTGAGGCCTGCAGATCTTTTATGTAGTCGATAATTCACATATACCTACATACATACATGCTATTCGAACACAAAATGACAAGGGAGTGCATTACGAATGTGGTTACGAACGAATTGATATGGGGTACTAATGCAGTTTCCATTATAAGTTTGTTTGACTTCCGTTAGGTCTATTTCAATCCATAAAGAACTAAACAGTTCAATTTTACGTTTTGAGAGCCCAGTACATATTGTGATTATTATTTTCTTATTAATTACCTACCCTTGGGGGTATGAATTGATTTTTAAAATTTAAACAATTACTTTTGGGGCATAATTTTCTTTCCAAAATTAGTGGTAAGTAAAACTGTTCTTGATCCTGTGAAATTCATATTACATGACACTTTTATTGGGCACACTCTGTGCTTATGCCCTGAATAGAATTAGTGTTTACATACGCAAAGGGGTGAAGAGTTGTATAAATATGTAAATTGGCGAAAAGTAGTGTATCAGATATTCGCGGCTCCGAATCGGAATACGAATGTGGAAAACAGTTGGATTGCATTTCAGATATGCAAATGGAAGTTTATAAAAGTTTCCGAGCAGCTAGTATTTGAGTCACGAGATCATATTACTTGCCGATGAATAAAATGTTCACAGTCACGTCATTTTTTTGTAGGTATAATAATTTAATTTATACAAATTGTTTTCAAAGCATAATATTCTATTTTGGTATTAGATTAATATAGAAGAGGGCCTTTTGAGTTAAATAAAAATCCAGAGGGGGTATCAAAGTTGACCAATTAGGTTTTAGATATTAAGGCTAATTCCCTATCGATTTCTGTGAAGTGTAACATGGAAGTATTTGAAAGAATAAAAGAAAAATATGTCTAATAAACCTGACAAAAATATCGGTCAATTTTACCTTCTGCTGGTGTAAAATTAGCCATGTAATCGAATAAAATGTCCTAATGAAACCCTACCCATGCACTTCCCTTTTATTGTAATAGTTCAGTTCATCTCAAAGGACAAATGCCAATTAAACTGATTTCTTATCATTAGGTCATAAATTGATTTTTGGGTCATCTTTAACCTTCAAATGCACCAAATAATACTCCAAAAAAAAGTTAAATTTTAAGTAAGTAAATACAAAAAACGTGTGAGTAAACACAGTATATTATTTGTATCATAATACAATAATAACAAGACCATAATTGATAGAATTGACGCCAGTGCAACACATTATTAATTTGAGGCATTACGTTACTAATTATTTCACGTTCGGCTCTAATTTTATGCAATAAATCCATGTCGCACCAGCCATTTCCACCGCAATATTTTCGCTTACCCATCAGGCAACTGTTTATTGATAAACACTCGCCAATTGGGATAGTTAGAAATTAATCATTAATTAATTTGCTATTATGAAGCGATTTGGTCCACAAATACGTACAAATCCACCAATTGAGTGTTGGGACTGTGTAGAAACCAGAACAAATTATTTAACACATTGCCATAAGAATACTCCTTAAAAGTTAATCAGGATAGTGTTGGATATCCAAAAGGTTCAATTCCTTAATTTTTTACACATTGTTATTAGTTTTGACCAAAAATAATTTTTCCAAAAAGCTGTCTGTTTCTATTTTATCAATTTTCGTCTAGATACAAAGTGTTGCCCTAAGGACCAATGCAAAATGGGGTGTGGCTTTGTATCACGCGTCTTGGAGTGAATTTTTCAGTCATGACTACCAAAATTGTAACTTTGGAACTTCATCAAATGGTAGAATGGAGACAATAACCTCTTAGAGGGATTATCAATACAAGCCAAAGAAGTTCTCACTCTTACTGTGGATGGGGCACCTCTTCTGATACAAGAAACAACCCCCAAAATGTACTTGATGGGGATTTCTTAATTTATTAGGAAAACGGTGGCTCCAGAAAGAAAAGAATTATTTCATTTTGAAAACAAAGACCAATAAATGCAAACACAAGCAATGGACACACAAGTTTCGGATGCAGCAATTCTTTTTCTTATTTTTTTTTAAGTGAAACTGTTCTGCTTTTAGATGATAACAATGTTGGTATTAACTAGAGTGTTGGCCCAATTTTCTTGGGCATACTGTCGGGAGTATCTAATGGTTTGTAACCTGCAGGCTTTGGGTTGGTTACCGGCAAAAGTTTCAGAACTGGCCTCAACATTGGGGTTGTTACCTGTTGGTATTTTCGTATGTTAGTATGTCTACTAACTTACAAACAAAAAAAAAAGGCACGCGTGGCGTTCTGTCTCCAATTACGGAGCTCGTGGAAACTTGGTTTTCTCTGATATCAGCGATTCGTGTTTGTATTAGGTATGCTAAAAAATGAAAAAAAAGGGCACAAAATTTCCGTATCGCTCTACAAACCATCATAACAAACAAGAGACCAGAAGCGCCAGTACGACGAAAATTGTTGTTTGCAAGAGTCATACCGTGATGCACGCAAGCTCTCGTGCCACTCTGGTGACCCTTTTTTCCAACGGGAACACAATATACTCCAACCGCCCAACGGGAGCGCGCTTGCTGCTCAAAATGAAGCATAATACGCAGTTTAAATTAAAAAAAAATGGAAAACAAAGGGAAAACCAAATAGCAGAAACAAGTTCGTTGAGTTTCTTCCTAATTTGCAGGCTAGCTGTATGGGTGTGTGTGTATGTGTATGTACATTGACACGCTATGCAATTTTATTCGGAGAAGGTATCCTGGCCAATATTTGCATTAGAGTTCGTTAAAACGGCCGATACTTTTAGAATTTCATTACACATTGTAATGCAAGAATAGACACGAAGGTACAGATTAATTAAATTGCTACCAAATTCGCGTCAATGTTGGAAAAACAAAATAATCTGTATTATTGGCTGTATTAAAAGCTCGAACATATCGAACGTTCACTGTGGAAATTATATCGCTGTTGGCTCAATTCCAAAATCCGTAATTGAAAGATTTATTACATGGAGGCACGTCTCATCCATTCAACAGAGTGAGAAGCTTTACTCGGGGATATTTGAGCAAAAGTAAGCACATTCCTTAAAAAAAAAATGTTTGCCATGACTGATCAGAAAAAAAATTAAAAGTTAATTGGAAATTTAAAATTCATTGATGCAGTATGAGATATTCAAATAGTTTTTCCATGAATTCTAGAACTACCAACATAAAAGTGTCCTGTTAATGACCAAATTAATAAAAAAATAACGACCCTGATCTTACAATTAGTTTGGATTTGTTTATCTGTAAAACAAATTCTGAACCAAACCAGAAGACACATAAACGTTTTACGATTGTTTTCTTTATCCTTGAAAACTTATTAAAGTATAACGAGTTTCAATTAAAAAGAAAACTTCGGGTTTTAAAGGTGAAAGCAGTGGGAAGTTAACGATTACACAGCACTCACTGTTTTACGACGTTTTCTTTCATATCCGTCTCCTCTGCGTTGCCTTTTAATTAATGTTATAGCAAATTCATAAAAATAAAAGAAAAATTACGAGTTTCATTATAATGTTAATTAACTTTGGTGTAAATATTTTTTGTTGTAGAATGTGCGTAGTATCGATAAAGCAAATGAGCGTAACAAACCTACAAATACAGTTTGTGCACTTTAACGTGACACAAAAACAATAAAAGTAGGACAACTTATATATAAATATATAAGAAAGAACATTGTTATACGTTCTACAGATTAAATGTTAAAATATAGTAAATATACCTAAATCTCCTTCGAACTTGGAGTTTATGAGGCGTAGAGGTGTGTTTGGGGTGGCAATTTTAAGCTCTTTACGTCGACAGAAGGGCGATCTCATACCCTAAGGTTCCAAGCGGAGAGCATTCTCCATTCACATTCTCAAAGATGAGATTAAGCCAAACAGGTATCTACTACGAAGATTCTCTCTCTTACTGGAGAACGTTAATGTAGAAGTGATGTTCTTCAATTTCGTCGTATAACTTAATTCGGTGCAGAGGATAACATTTTCGAAAGGCGAGTATATACACACATATCGCCGTCGCTATGGCGTGACAGGCGAAAGATTGGGGAGCCACGGGGCGCGAGGGGATCAAATTCGCCCTCACAGTGCCAAATTAACGAGTCGCGAGACTGAGGAGCTCTAAAATTTCACATACAGAACGCTGTTTATAGCTCCTCTTACTTATGTACATGTTGTATGCACTATCCTCGTAATGAGGCTGCGACAACATAAAACCCTACCTATGAAGGACGATATGCAAGATCTAATAGAATGTTGAATGTCAAAAAGGATTGATTTTGTGGAAATGCCTTTTTCACTTAGAGTACTTAAATTTCCTTGAGTATAAAACAAGAGAATCAAATGGGAAATAGGAGAAAATCACAGGAGCATCTGGAAGAAGAATTGAGCAATAATAAACAACAAGAGGAAGAGGAAAAATAAGGTGAGGAGGAAGAACAGGATCAGGGTAAAGTAAAGGAGAAGAAGGAAGACCAGCAAGACGATGAAGCAAAACCAAGGTAGGAATTAGGAAAAATAAGAAGGAGATACAGAAAGTGAGTAAAAAAGATAAGAACAAGAAAAAGAGAAAGGTGTGGAATAGGTTTATGATGAATAAGGAGAACACAAAGAGAAATAAGTGAAAGGGAAAGAAGAAGAGCAAAAGGAAGATATTGAAGAACACAAGGGAGAGGTACAAGAAAAGAAATGAGTAAAGTAGGAAGAATAATAAACAGATGAAGAATAAGTACAAGAGGGACAAGATGAGGAAGAAGAACAAGAGGAAAATATTGAAGAAGATGAGGAAGAGGAACAAGAGCAACAAGAACAGTATGGTAAGGAAAATTAGGAAGAAGAACAAGAGGGGAACAAATAAAAGAGGAAGAACAAAAGCAAGAGAGAAAAAGAGCAAAAGGAAGAAAAAGAGCCAGGTGAAAAATAAGTACAAGAGGAGGAAGATGAGGAGGAAAAATAACTAGAGAATGAAAAAGAAGAGGAATGAGTAAAATAAAAAGAAGAAGAACAAGGAGTGATATATGTAAAAAAGGAAGAGAACAGTAAGAGGAAGATGTTGAAGGAGATAGGAAGAGGAGCATGAGCAAAAAGAAGAACAACAGGAGGAAGAGGAATAAGATGAGGAAGCCCTAAAAATTATTTTTGTTATTCCCAAGAACTTTTAATATGTCTGAAAGTACACTATGAAGACAAAAACAATTTGTTTTAGAGTTTATACAAAATATCTGAAAATTATAGACCTTACATGAACTCGTACATCAGCCAATTTCATTGAAGTACCTTATCTTCCTTTACAAAAGAGTTAATACGGTAGAGTGTCTCTTTTATTGCAAGTGAATAATGGATTTGAAGTTAAAGTAAAGAACTCATTGAAATTTTAAAAAACAAGGGTTATGATCTCCTCAAACTTATCCATTCACTCCACTCTTATTCAACTTCTATTCTTTTCTAGTATAAACATCTTTTAACCTTCTTCGAATATATTCAGCAACACAAACTAAAGCTTTAAAGAAAAAAACAACTCTTCCTTTCGAGAATAAATGCAATACAAACTGCTGCATAGGAAATGGATTAACCAAATGGATAGTATAAGAGGACGGAGTAGAAGTAATCGATCGATAATTATAATAATAGAATAATTGATCGATTCCTTCTGGTTTAATTGAATATTGAATTCCTAGGTCAATGAAATGTTATATTCGGTGTTAGCATCCTATCCTTCATACCTACATTAAGAAGTTTATGTTCCAAGAGATAATTCTAATAAAACGAGCTCTAACGCTTTAAGCATTTCAAATGCTCTTTTTATGTGTTCATTTATTAGGGCAAACGTAAGTACACCTCAGTTCGGGTTTATGTCCATAAATATACGGACTCGGGGCGGTTGATACAGTCGAATGATTGCTGCATTTTCGATAAGTGCTTTCATGAGAGTGAATATGTAATATGCGCCGGGAGGAATATTCGTTTGATGTTTTTAAGGTCAAAGGTGGCCACGCAGGATAAGAAATAAAAGATTCTGTAAAAGCTCTTCAAACGTATTAACAACATGTCTGTTCAGAAACGAATAGTTGACGTGGCATTAAGCATTGCATTAATAGATAAAGTTCGTTCGTTGTAGAATTAGAAATGCGTATAATACAGAATGTTTTTTTAGCGCTAGTTTATTATTTCATGATCAGTTCGCAGTTGCGCTGTGACAAAAGCTCCGCCCAATTGATTGACGATTGCTGTTTCCGCATTCTACAAACATTGGCTGTTGGTTTTAGAGGTAGCTCATCATCTTAGGATCAGTTTGAGATTGTGCAGTGACTAGAGCTCCGCCCAATTGTTTGAATCTTGCCATTTATGCATTCTAGAAACATTGACGGTTAATTTTAGAGCAATTTCATCATCTCAAGACCCGTTTGCGGTTACGCAGTGATAAATGCTCCGCCCATTTGATTGATTCTTACTTTCTATGAATTTTAAAAAGATTAGCCGTCAGTTTTAGAGCTAGTTCGTGATTTAATGATCAGTTTGCGGTTGCGCAGTGGCAAAAGCTCCACCCAATTGATTGACGCTTGCTATTTATGCATTCTAAAAACATTGGCGGTTAGTTTTAAAGGTAGCTCATCATCTTAGGATCAGTTTGAGATTGTGCAGTGACAAGAGCTCCCCACAATTAATTGACGATTGCTGTTTTCGCATTCTACAAACATTGGCTGTTGGTTTTAGAGGTAGCTCATCATCTTAGGATCAGTTTGAGATTGTGCAGTGACAAGAGCTCCGCACAATTGTTTGAATCTTGCAATTTATGCATTCTAGAAACATTGGCAGTTAGTTTTAGAGGAAGCTCATCATCTTAGGATCAGTTTGAGATTGCGCAGTGACAAGAGCTCCGCCCAATTGATTGATTCTTACCTCCTATGCATTCTAAAAACATTAGCCGTCAGTTTTAGAGCTAGTTCATTATCCCATGGCCCGTTTGCACTTGCGCAGTGGCAAAAGCTCCGGCTAATGTATTGACTCTTGCCATTTCTATATTCTAAAAATATTGGCCGTCAGTGTACAATTTGCTACACCGTTTTCTACCGCATCTTCCTGAAAACATCTCGTGTTTATCTAGCAACTGCCCTTAATAACCAACCGAACACTCAAAAAACGTAACACTTCTTAAAAATTGAAAATTAATTTACTGTACTTTTGGTATTACTTTATCATGTACTTATTAAGTATTTTCCTTCATTATTGTAATACAAGAGTGCAGTTATTTATTATGATTATGACATTACGTGAACACAATTTTCTAAACAATTCGACTCGACTCGACACGACATATACATACCAACCTATAGTATTCCATAACATGAAGATATTTTAATATGTTTAATCTACGAGCTGTTTATGCAAATGAAGACGTATAACGACACGCTACAAGAAGCCACTTTAATCGTTTTATTTCCGTGATCTCTTTGACCTACCGCATTATTTAAACCCCCATTATGTACATACATGTGTGTAGAAGTGGGTAGTTACATGGAATATTTGTAGTGGCCGATACAATAAGTTTCCCGGTCAGTGTTCTACATATCCATACGTACAATGCGGTCTTGCATGTGTCCTCAATAGTTATAAATACACAAGGTCCAATTTTTACGTAATCTCATACAACAAATTTAAGTTAATTAACGGTTTTGAGTTGTACACACATTAACAAAAAGATTCTTCAACTTTAGACATCGCCACATTAAAAATTTTCATCATCCAAACCCTGCAGTGGATTTGTTTATCCTCATAATCTTTTGCATCGTCGTCCCGGTCGAAAGGGTTGTGTAAACTACCGGAGGAGATCCTTTCCGTCCTCTACGCCGCCTCTTCCCCTCCCCTACTTCCGGTCACGTCGTGCAGTGCATTTTTTTTTCACACCTTCTCCGCCGCAGTCACTTTCGAAATTCAAAAGGGCTATTCACACGTATTGTTCGAGGCGTGAACCAAACTACACTCTTGTATATTTTACACGAACGTACGTACCTACAACACTGCAGTGAGGTGCATTAACAGCAATGGGTAGCGTCTCGACGTGTGCACACAATTATACGTATACACATATTGTCCTGGAGCACTCTTCAAAAGGCCGCTCATTGTGAGACCAAAAAACGAAGGGAAAAACTTAATGCTGCTGCTGCTGTTACTGCTACCGCTGTTGTCATTATACTGAATTGGACTGGATGGTTTTTAAACAATACAAAATTATATAAACAGTAGGTGTATAGAATGCAAATGATAGGTTTAGTTAATTTAATGAGCAATCAGAGTTTTAAGATATACCAGAAATAATAGAAAATAATAAAAAACCATAATAGGTACTAAAGATAGGGGTGAACTAAGACACGAGTCCTGATAATAACAACCAACTCTTGTCTTCACTTAGAAGAGATAATTTATCTTTTTTGTCTTGTAAGTAGTGCTAGTGGTAGTAAGTAAATATTTTAATATTACTAAACAAAACAAACGATGCAAATTACACCATTGCCTAAGTCTAAACTGTAGTGGAAATTCAATAAATGTTTTAGGATTTAATAAAACGAATGCTTATCCATAAGTGTCTTTGTTATAAGAAAAAAAATTGTTTGATTATTTATTTAAATAATAGAATTTACTTAATGTATCTTACTACATAAAAATGACGAGCCTCTTGAGAAAGATTCTTGACTTCGAAAAATTTTGAGGCGACTTTCTTGGCCTTTTCTCAACTTGTAAATCAAGACAAGAATCTTTGAATCTCTATACAAAAGGAAGAACGTATGGTCCTCACGTAGGTATGTTTGATTATTAATCTTATAATTAATAATTACGTACTTACAGACATACAGGTTAAGTTAACTGATGTATTATATAATAACGTATTAATCACCTGTACCTAAAAGCTAAATTCGATTGTGCAGTCAAATTCAATTTGATCAATCCCTGTTCTACATGTTTTCTAAAATTTTAATGCCGGAAAAGTAGTGTGTTTTTCCAGAATCCAGAGTATGGAAAATATTTCTATGAATGGAAGTTTCTGACCCCTGAGAATACCTGAGTAGAAAGCTAGTGAACATTGGAATACTTATTAGAATTAATCGGGGGTACAAAACAAAAGTAACAAAACAGTTAAAAAGCCGATTTCACCTGTGGAATACCAATAAAATTAGTAAAAAAAAACTCGATATTTTAAACTGCCACCTATACCACGTTTGTGAAAGTTTGTAATTTGTTACTAATTAATAAAGGAATAATTAACAAATTTATTGAGAAATATCTTCTAATTTATCATTTAGAACAGTGATTCCAAAACTGTTTTGGACCACCGCTCCCTTTTGATAGTAAAAAGTTTGTAACGCCCCCTTACAATAGTTTATTTTAAATAAAATATTCAAATATTGTTGCATATTATCTGCAGGTACTTGATTTGTTTGGGAATTAATCGAATAAAATTCACGATGTAGATACTAATAAAACGATAATCAAATACAACAAATAAAATATTAAAAATGATCACAAATACAAGGATAAATACAAAAATAAAGAGATAAACACAAAATGAATAATAAATATATAAAAATCAACAGAACGATTGAGGACGAAAGAGTTTAATCATTTATTAATGCCAGGTTTCATTTTCCTTAATATTTTTTTTTGTTTTAATTAACATATTCTGAATTTTCTTTCTTTTCTACCTTAACGTGTTTAAAGTATATAAAAAAATCAGTTGCCCTTTTAATGCTTCAACGCCCACTGGTGGGCGGTGGCGCACCCGTTAATAATCATTGATTTAGAAATATCCTATTCTTCAGTGAACTTATAATGTTTTCTATGAATGATAGATTATAAATTTGCAAACGAAACTAATCGACCTCATTTCATTTCAATTAATAAGAGAGGTAAAAGACAAACTAGGTGTTTCCTGTAAAGTTGGCACAAAGTAACCTCCAGTCTAATTCAATAATACTCGTCGTTTGCTACAAATCAATGATTTTAATACTTAGTTGGAATTAAGTCTAGTTATTCTCAATAACATTTTCTTAATTGGTTACTTTTTATCAGTTACAGCATCATTTAGAGGCTTATAGAAATTCGTAATTAAGTTATTTGAAGTTACTTCTTTAATCGTATAATTGCAATCCGCTTGGAAGAGTTGTAAAAATTCTTAATGAATTCCAAGAATTGTATTATGTCTTCTTGATGCATTTTAATGTATTTTTTAGATATTTTTCAATATTTTATGAACCACAAAAAGGGCTTAATGCATTTATATTGTACATTTAGTAAAAAAGGGCTTTGCAGCACAAGAAGATTTTTTACTAATAAACTGATATACTTTAACAAATGCAATTTAATTTATTTGTGGAATGTTCGTTTTATTCAAGAGATTTTGCGTTGGGCTGATTACAGCCAAGTTTTGCATATTGATTTGTACGAAATAATTTTTCGTCCTAAATTCGTATAAAACAGCAGCCTCAGATAGTTAGTACCAATTCTGAAATTGTAGACGATTATGACGATCTTGGGCCTTCCTTATGTACCGTTGGGGGCTTGTTGCCTTTTCCTTGGGAATTCAAAGCGTTCCATAAACATACATTACGACGATCGTATATTTCGCAAACTGGAGCAGAAGGGCGTCATAAATAAGCTTTGCATGCGCGAGATGGTCATAATTTAGTGGAATATGGGGAGAAAAGGCTCAGCCTCCATCGCGTTTCCCTTCTTTTGTCGCTATCTCGAAATTTACATACAGACCACTGCTCCTACTTCCGGCCTTCGGCAAGGTTCTACGTACGTACTTACCTATGTACGTGTGTAGGTAAGGAGACGCTTTGAAAAATTTAAAATGCTGATTCTTGAATAATAAATTTTTAACAATCTTCCAAATAACAAACAATAACTTCAAATTACATTCAGTGACAAAATTCGTAGCTCATCAGCTGGAAAGATAACACTTTTTTTTCCTTTTCTTGTAATTAATTTCGAGTAATAAAAACCAAAAATGTATGTATAAATGGGTAGTCACAAGAATAAAAAAAAAATTATACCTGAGGAAATTGTTAGGATCATGGAACTATTAACTGAAGTGGGTCAGGAATTCGAAAAAGTCAGAGGGTAGTGAAGTTCATCTTTCCATTAGGTACTAATCTAAGTGACCGCCATATTCCAATAAAAGGCACATATTGTAAAGATGTTTATTTACAATCTTCCAGGACGTTATATTGAAGCAACAAAACAAATAAACTCCTTCAATTTGGGATAGCTTTCTAAATATTGCAGGTGTTTCCTCTTAAATAAAGTAATACATTTTCCTTAACGGAGTAGGCTACACTGAGCCTTTAAATCTTTTTGAATGGGCTCCGTTAAGAAAGAGGCAGTATATTAATAAAACCCTCTAGTTTTATCGCGGGACCTGAATTTATGTATTTCGCATTTCTTTTAAGAAGTAAACTCGAATTCCAACAATTTACGATATTATCTACTCTTAAATCAAGGATCTACTGCGCTAAGAGAAATATCGAGAAGAAAAGGAAACTGTGGTGGTTTTTGTATGACAACTATATTTAAAACATCGGAAGGGGTGGGTGTCGATAATATAGGGATCTACGGGATGGACTATTTCCAGTAACTACGACGTAGATATTTATTTAGACAAAGCTAGTAGCAGGAAGTGGTTTAATACTTTTTAAGGGTCAAAGTATAATATTATTATTAATTTTAACTAGTAGAAACTCTTACTTTTGACAATGATCTATGATTGATTTGGAAATAGAAGGAAACTACATTTTGATAAGTAAAAAGGAAAGAGAAACAGCTTGAGGTTAAATTTAAAGCTTCCACCCCTATCGTTGACGATCTTTTGTAATGCGAAAAATCACTCCAAAACGAATTTGATGATGTCTTCTTATTTATTATTATTTTTTTTGTAATGAACAGTGACTTCGGTGGAAAAGTGTCAGATATGTTAAGCAAATTTGGGTAATTGTAATATGTTACTAAAAATATCTTTAAACCGAACGATTAGTATTTGGAACTATGTTAGTAATGACGTAATGTCTTCTGTGGGCTTTTCAACTGTATTTTCATTTATTGACCTGTGTTCTTAAAACCAAATCATTATTTTCCTTTTGGAGCCTTCGTTTACGAGATGATTGAAGAAGACAACCGTCGAGTATATTTGGGGGTAGTTTTTATGTATTTAATCGATGTTCAGTCCATGATAAGGAGGGGAAAGCATTTTTGGATTGCAAGTATGCAATTTTAAGTAGTTAATGTCTACGCAAGCAACTGAAAATAAAATTTTGATTTAAGGTCCACTTGTGAGGGTACTAAAAACTGCAAATAATGTGCTCCCTACTCCAGTCTAATTTCTGATTGATAAATGGAGACCCCACTGCATTACGTTACAAAAAAGTCGATAGTGGAGTTGATGTAATGCATTTGCATTTATCAATTTGATTTCCATCAGAGTTTGTGTCAGAAGATTTCACTTTTATACAGTATCCCTTGGTATCGGAGTTTGCAGAACGGTCGACTGACAATTATTCGGGGTTTGCCGTGCCCCGTGTACGTATACCTTTGTGCTATCCATGACAGTGACATGCAAAATGAAGAGGATATTTAGCTGTCAAAAACGATCCAACGCGAGATGAGGAGGAAGTTTAAAACACCTCGCGCCGCTCGCGTCGGAAATTGAGTTAGGCATTCATATGCTCCGAAATAATGGCAGACGTATCGAAAAACATACCGACAAAGTGGAATTACTCCTGGCCCTGTCTGATAGACCAAATTTCAATTTTCACATTGACAAGCACCGAATCGATTGCTATACTCACCCACATCAGAAGCTCGTCATACAATTACTTTTCAATGCTTCATTCTCTCTCGTTTCTTTTGGTGAAAATTATATTTGCCCATAACGGTTTGATAAAAATGCCTCTGGTTACTTTAGGGTTAGTGGGAAATACGATATTCCAAATAGGGTGCATTTTGGACATCAAAATTAAAATTGAAGTTGTCTGCAAAGTAAAATACATTATTTGCGTGTATTGTTCGAATTTAATGATTTAGTATTTTTGTCAGTACTTTTTAGAAGAGATCTGTTTTGGTTCCCATAACCGGAAATCTACAAAAAAGGGGATAGAGCGAAGCGATGTGGCAGTAGTTCGGAATACCTGATGGAAACAAAGGAATTCGATATCGAGTCGTTATGGTGCGTAGATCGATTAGAAACAAAAGAAAGTGTCATTTATAAGGGTTAAAATCCCTATTATTATCGAATGTTGTTTAAATTATGATTTTAGCCATTTATAAAAATGTTATTTAACAATTTATAATCTGAAATAATTTATTTTATCCTAAATATGATACAACCACACAATTGATTCCGATATACATTAATAGCCAGTGTATTCTTCGAAGTTTTGACGATCACGCAGGTCTGGGTTGGTTTCACTACAGTACAACTCGCTGTGTAAGCGCCGTGGGTTGCAGTCAGTTGCAGTGCGTTTAAAGTACGACACGCAAATATTGCGTAACATCCGAAAAGGTCTTGAAAACAATATTCTAGAACTTTCGATAATAATAATATAAATAGAAGACGGGGGTGAGATTACCATAGACAGTCCATATAATATCTCAAAGACGAAAAAGCCAAGTAAATGTAATATTAAGTAATGTTGACGTCTTGTGTTATATACGTGTGTTTTTTGGAAGGGGTGTAATTTAGCTACCCCGTCAGGTGTAATCTTCTTCCCACTAAAGCCTGTTTTCACCTGGCATGTTAGAGCTTAAAACTGAACGTCCGAAATTAGATTATGCAGCGGCAAGATTTTTATTACTGCATTGCAGCTTCGCGTGCTAAGTCCTTCTTCGCCAACTAGATTAAGCTCGGGTATTATTATCGGGCTAAGTCCACTACCATTGGAATTATTCAACCGCAGCTTGTATGCGTTACGGAAGGTATTGCCGCGCTATTCGCGTTCGTTGCCGCGCAAACATTAAATTTTATTGTTTAATTTCTGTGCGACACCTCCGTTTACGAATGGCTTACAGCGTTTACGAGGCCTTTTAAGGGCCTTGGAAAGGGGTGGTTTCAAGTTTAATCGCCCTTTCGACGTCGCTTAGATGATTACCACAGCTGGTTAAACACCTTCAAGGTGCTGATATTACAAGATTTACAAACAACCGTTTATACTGTTATTGTATTTGTTATGTATACGCCACCCTTAAGCACCTATCCACACATGACTTAATAAAGTGTATATTTGAAAGATAAATTAAACCTACATTGTCATAAAAATGTGCGAAATTCGAACGGCTATAAATGCATAAATATATTTCACTACTTTGATTCGGATTTATATGCAACATTTCTTTAATTTGTAAGCCCAAGAGGTTTATCAACCCTATTGAGAAGATCGTAACTTATAGACATCTAAGTCATGCACTACACTACGGTATTTTCAAGGATTTATTTATTATTCTTGTTGTTGAGATGTCTTGGTGTTACCTAATCGTAAGACAAAAGTTTGACTTACAAAGTTATCTTGAAAAACTTTGTCGCAAAATAAAACAGGACAGAAGTATGTCATCTGGATGTGGCCAAATGGGGAACTACTGTTTCAACTTCGCATATCACACACTACTTTCACTCCAATTCTTTCTACTTCTGAATATTTTTCCCCTGTCTAGTGACACAGTCCTCACATTTGAGGCATTGATATTTGGTAGACTACTTTTTTATCAATGTCACAACAACTAACACTTTTTGATGTAACTATTTGATGTTCACGATAATACGAGACAAGCTCGATAAATTATATTATTGATCTGCTGAAGCTTTAATTTGAACCCTCACGAGACCTCCTAACGGCTAAACTTGCAGATATTAAATTATGTACCTAGATCTAATTGTAGTCTACGTATATTTTCAGCACAAACAAAGACATAAACAAATTATTCCAGTGAGGAACCCTCCGTGCGTTAGTATGACCAATGTTTGACCTCTTTTTAATATTTTCAAAATGCGATTGATAGATTTTGACGTAACACTGGGAGATGGCAGTGATCCCGTCCGCTGTGACCTTTACGTCCCGGTTACCCTCGGGAAGTGAACTTTTCTAAACTAGTGTGTGCATAATCTTAACCTATAATAGGAGTATTGCCCTTTACATCGACCTTTTCGCTTGAACAAACATATACTGTCAGCGGCTTATGAAGAAGCCCCATTCACTCAATATTTTAGCTATTCGTGAGCCACTGACAGACAAGCTGTCCTTATACAATCAATAATTTTCACGTACACTCACATTTGTACATAGTACATTCGATTGGAAAGATATCTGTCATTTACGAAGAATAGGTAGGTAATTACATGTTTAGCAACACAACAATTTAGAAATTAAATTATTAATTGGTAGGTAATGGTATCTTTGGCTTTTTTATTTATAACAAAAGACGTCCTCAATAATTTTGAAATCCATAGGCTACAATTTTTAGTTGTAATTGGTAGGTATGTTATTAGAGTGGAAAAGGTATAAAAGGAGATAAATATGTATGTTTACCATAAAAACTGAAGGAGGTATAAGCTCCTGAGATTTTAAAAATCCTGTGTGTAGAGTTTTACAAAAGTAGTTACATCCCTTTAGACACAACTACTCCCTACGTATTAAATAGAGTTCTTTACCCATACACATCTTCCAGAAATATTCATCAATTTGCTAAATGATTATCTTAACAAGCAAAATTCGCATTTAGGGGATGATGGGGAGTAAGGGTCATCACATTTGTCTACTAGAGTAGGTACATAGAACTTAGTAGTTGTAGTAACTGCTGTACGTAACGTCCTGGCTAGTTCTTTAATTTATTGTATCTAAAGTTTATCGATGGCCTCTGCAATGAAGTTGCTGGTGTTCGCTTCTTCATTTTGCCCCGCGCGAACTTGGATTTATGTCGAAAGTTTAGATGCACATGCAACACCATATATCTAGTGGCAAGACTTGGGAGGGCTGGATATGCCTTTGTGGTTCGCCTATAAATAAAGCGCGAAACGGAGAGAGGAGGCCGAATTACCTAGGGATCCAAGGAGGAGGAAGCCGCCGCTAAAGTATTGATGGACGAGGTCGTGTAGGTACATGGTACGTGCATCCCGGAATAGAAGAGAGAAAAAAAGACGTGTCTACAAAATTTCACTTCTGTAGGTGATAGGTGAATGCAGACAGGGATGAAAAAAAAAGGTCAAGAGCGGATCAGCTCTGACGCAATGAATGTTGCCCCTAAAGCCTTCATTTTATGCTGACAAGCGATGAGCATCACATATATAGAATTTCATTTTAATGTTGAAAATACTACTGTCAAGAAAAATGCAATTGTTGAAAGACAAATCCAATACTATTAGGTACAAGTAAGAGGTCATCCTCAGTTTTCCACAGATAATTGTTGTCTGTAAATTTACTTTACATTAATCTTATAAAATCCTTTCCTTATTAAAGACCCTTAAAGAGCCTTTTATCTACTTGTGCATTAAGAAATGCTGAATCTTTGGAAGATGTTCAATTCATTAAGTTGCAAACAAATTAGTTCGGTTAATTTACGTTCGAATTCAAAATTAATTCATTGATAAATGATTTGATGTAACGGCATTGAGTGTAATTTTAGCAGGTGAACGATTAAGTAATTAGTACAAGATAAATTAAGGCGAGGGCTGATGGTATAAAGCGGATAATGTCGCGGTTGGAGTGCCAGGATTCAGTTGATCCTGTTACTAATTCGATGTTTGGAAATAAATTACTGGCGATAATTTCCGGAAGACATTAGCGCGCGCGTGAAATTATTCTATAAATGATTCGAACCTAACACAGAGAAGCCCTTATCTACCCCAAAGACAACGTCTTCTGGTCGTCAAATTCTTATCAACCCCTGGACATATTTACTCACTATAATAATAACGTAAGAGTACTGACATTTCTAATACCTTTAGAAACATATTAGCTATTATTAAAAAATTATTTAATTATCTGTCATCTTTTTCGGATAGCGTTATAATTCGATAAATAAGTCTTCAAATTAGATAAAATAGTTCTGACAATGTAATAATAAGTTACGAGTCCGATAACGAGCGGATGATATAAATAAATGAAATAGAATAGTAGCTCCCTAAGTCACTAAGTCGAAATTATGACGTACATAATAAATGGTCAGAAAAATAACTTTTTATAAGTTATTATCAGATAGAATACGACCTCGTAAATAAATCAATCTGGTGGAAATACGCGCGCGGGGCAAAAAAACATCCCCCAGTCAATATTCCGTCGAATATAACGTGGTACATTTATTAAATTTGTCTCACCCGACGCGACGTCCCACAAAAAACACCGCCAACAACACAGGTTGTTACTTATGATAAATCTGATTGATAACAAAAGTTAATTGTGTTTGTATTTTGAGCCAAACAAGCAAACAAAAAAAGCTGTAAGCCAGCCAGTAGCATGCTGGCTTGCTTGATAGTCATCTTGTTATCCCGATTCCTGAACTACGTATTTAATGTACAGTAAGTAATCTTTTGAATGGGAGAAAGTTATATTCGGGCATTAACAATAGTTATTATTTATGAGAAACGTTTACTTCGAAATTGGATTAAACTTGCAACACTTGTTTAACATGCGAATAAATTACTGACAAAAAAGTGGCGAGACGGTTTGATCGAAAATAAAAATAAACCCTATTATAATAAATAGATAATCGTCTCGGCCAATATTCGAATTTCCCGAAGAAAAAAAGAAAAGAAAACAAAAGTACCAAACGTTTTGATGATGATGATGAAACTTCCACTACTATAAATCAATTAGGACCATGATAAAACACTAGATAGAATAAATTAAAATAAAAACGTTTCCTAGAACTGGAGTCGAAAAGTTTTAAGAAAAAGTTTTTTTCACTTTAAAATAAAACTAAAAACGTTAATTTCCACAATTTATTAAGTACTAAATAAATTGTGGAAATTAACGTTTTTAGTTTTATTTTAAAGTGAACATGAATTTCCATCAAGTAAATGTAGAAACTATCAATCTTAAAAAGTTTTTTGTATCACTGCAACCGTTTCGCTATACTATATCTACTTCAGGTGAAGATCTAGTATAACAGTATTTAGGTATACCTACCTGTGGTAGAGGGCACCTTGAAATACAATTTTAGCTGTGGAGAATTCGAAATATCTAATTGGTTGTTAAGAATAATATTCTGTTTCCTAAATCTATTAATTTCCAATAGTTCAAAAAGGTTTAACTTTATGCCTTTATTATGTAAATGTAAAATCTTAGTCTTTATTAAAATTATGGTTACATCCAATTAGATGTTCAGAGTATCTAGACTCTTTTTTTTTATTAACAAAACATTTGTAGTGTACGAGAATGCGAGTGTTAAAGGCCCTACCTGTCTGCCCTACATAGACTTTTTCACAGTTTCCACAACTTAGTAGATAAACACCAGATATGGCTTCTTTTGTTAGATCTTCGCCTGAAGAAGCTATAGTACTTATAGCGAAACGACTGTAGTGATACAAATAAACCAGTAGCGGATTTACACATTTGCCGCGCCGCCCGTAAACTATTCAAAATTTGCCGCCCCTACTGACACTTGCAATTCTATACCCTAATTCACAATCACTTTTTTGTCAATGAAATTGCAACTTTATGATGAAATATTGATAAGAATTCATTAGGATTAAAAATGTGAGAATGTTAAGAAGAACTTTCGTTGAAAGGATATTTACAGCTTTTTTTCATTACACTATTATTATTGTTTTTTAAAATTATCATCATTCTAAGAAATGTATAATATTTATGAAATTCTGTGCAACAATATGCAATTTTTTACTTGTAAATTTATTAAATTTTCATTCTACACTCAAACAGGTTGTTAATATCATCAGAAATATCAATAGAAAAGTATTAATTTTTCACATATATATCTATATAATATTATTCACTGTATTAGCCTTTACATGTTGAAACTCCATTTTAACAATGAAATAAAAGAACACTCTTTTAAGTTTCAAATATTTTATTTTATAAGTCCACAACGACCGTTTCGCCACACTGTGGTATTTCATCCACCTGATGAAGCCACAATGTGGCGAAACGGTCGTTGTGGACTTATAAAATAAAATATTTGAAACTTAAAAGAGTGTTCTTTTATTTCATTGTTATATAATATTTGTTATTGTTATTTTTAAGCAATTTTTTGCGGATCCCATTTCTCTTCAAATAGATATATTTAAGTAGTGAAACATATTACACTTTAATTGAATAGTGTGGGTGGACCTAAAGAAAAAATGATGGCTATAATTAATTTAAAAGATAGGTAAAAATACTAAATTTAAAATGTAATACTTAAATGCTATTCGAATATTTTAAAAATTCAAAATCACAATAGTATATTTTATAAATAAGCGTTTAGTAATTTTTCATATACAGACGTTAGTGTATTCAGTATACTGTTGAGCACTAAAATATTGTACTTTTTGTTAACTTTTTGGGCCTCGTTTTTTTCCGTGTATAAGACAATAATTTTTTTTATTTCTGTAAGACAAAAAAATTTTTGAGTAAAGTTTGCCGCCCCTAAAATCTGCGCCCTATACAGCCTGCTGGTAAATCCGCCACTGAAATAAACTTTTTCTTGAATTTTTTTACGTTTTTATTTTATTTTATTGTGTATTAGTTTCAACAAGTGACTAGTGCAACAATCAATAGTTTTACACTTGATATTGTTCAAACTTTGTTAAGGTGAAATTCTCAGATACGAGGTGAAACGCAATCCAATGAATAATTAAAACGTGCCAATGTATTACAAAAAAAAAAAACTAACAATTTTTTTAGCGAGGCAGTATCTTTCGGATATTTCTTAAGAACTTTATTATTGATCTATCACATGCAATTTGCAATATTTTTGTTTGGGTTTGCACTAAAGGATGTCATAAATTTCCCATTAGGTGTATGGTAATAATCAAAAATACGCACAAAAGCTTTACTCTACTTACAATTAAATTTATAATTAATTATACAAGATAATTTGGACTATATGAAAATAAGCAATGTGCTCATTAAGAATCTACAGTTAGAATTTGTTTTCCACCCAATTTTTAGTGTGTTGTTCATTGTTAATTGTTACTTGCCACTTTCTTGTTAAAAAAATCAGTGTAGTTGAAAAAGAAAAGACAAAAACTTAATTGCCCAGTCAAAAGGTACCTGTTGTTTTTAATATTTGCAAATTTTTCCAAGTGAAAATAAAACTGATATAAAAAGGGGTGTTGTAGCTACTACAAGAGTATCTTTAGCTATTACTATTACTTCAACAAAGTCCGAAGAGGGTCCATCAACACCGACTATGAAAGCCTTAATAACTATAACCATTTCTTCAGATTATTAATTAACGATACTGTTTGTTAATTAACGATAAGACAATTAATATCATTAGATACGGTTGTTGTCGGCCCACATTTTCGAAACAAACAACGGTTCGCTTAACACTGATATTATGATGCGCTAATTTAGTTTTCAGTTGATGTCGACAAAGACCGTAACGTCAATAAACATGGTAGATTATTGGTATGCGGGTATCTAATTATTAGTGCCATTGGTTAGAGGATCACGATACAGGATCGTTGTGTGCGTGCCGATCGTGCTTTCGCTTAAGCAGGAGGACTTAGCTTAACGCCAAATACACATACTATAGATACATTCATACATACAGTAGTTGTCGGTTAGGTAACTGCATGTAAGTGTATGGTTGTATATTTACAACAATGTGATCATGAGTATGTATATGTGGCGAGGGGGGTGGGAGAGAGAGAGAGAGAGGGTAAATGTGGGTAATATTATTCCTGGAATTTCGACGCTTCATAATAAGCTCCACGTTTGGTTATCGTTACTACAAAATAATGGATTACTGGGTGGTGTTTCATAAGTAGTTGTGCTACGGTCGCAATAATTTAGTGATGTTACCAACAGGAATATTTTGGGTGAAAAAAAACACCAGCAATCCCTTAATTAAGTACCTGTAGCCTGTAAAATATGACATTGCATGTGTATGATATAATAATAATGTCACATGGTGCTCATATTTTTCCAAAATTAATTTATTTTATGCGTTTTTATTTTATTATTTTGAATTTCTTCCAATGTAAAATTGCAACATGTTTAATTTTACGAAACAAGAAACCACCACAAGAAACTTCGACGTAATTGCAAGGCAAAAGTAGGTGGCGATCAACTTCCAAAGTTCTGTTTGAGAGTAACTAAAAGAGCGCCATGTGGGTCAGTATAAAAGAATGAGAAAGTGTTAAAAGGAGCCAGTAAGATCAACCAAGCTAGTCAGAAGGGTTAGGGTGGTGTAGCGGGTCCCTGCCATTATCAACGCCCCTAGTGATTATTAAATATAATATATAGTATAATTAGTTTGTTAAGCACGAATAAGTTTATTAAAAGTTTTATGACTTAGGTGTGTACCTCGTGAGGATCCTCAAGTCTGGTTTAAACCATAAATGAAATAAGCACCATGAGGAATTTATTTACTGGAAAATTAAAAGGGTTAAGAACAGTTTTTTTATATCCCTACTGTTCTATCCAAATAAGATGAAAATGTGTTTTGTAAATTCAGAAGAAACAATCCAATTAATAACCTGAATTTACTTAAGTCCAGACCTGTCGTTTCAGCCACCTATTTGACATCAAGAAATCTTCTATGGTGCAAGGTGCTATAAAAGGTTGTAAAATTACAAAAGGTACTTTAACTAAATGTCTGAGCTTAGTATCACTGAATTTATTTGCTAATGACAACAACTAGTAGGTAGGTAAATAGCAACGAAAGCTTTAATTTCTGTTTAAAATAAACAAGGCAATAATTTGACTTCAATTTATCAACTGTTTTGACGTTTCATGTGTTTTTGGAAATTTTGTTTTTCAATATCCACTGCCTTTAATAAAACTCATGTTTTTTTAGATAAAATGCATCGTATTACAAATTTAAAAGTAAGATAAAATATTTATTTTCATAATTGAGTCGTAGACAATCTGAAATTTAAATTTACAGTGAAGTTGTTGATTGATTGAGACAATTTAGAATAATGGCTACATGCTTAGTTACTTTTTTTCGTTTTTTAATTTAAATGTTTTGTTTGTCATTGTTTGTGGTGGTTTCTTTTTTTGCAGAAGGGGCTGCCAGTTTTCTTTATGACACTCATTTTACGTCTCGACATTATCAGGATTGAATAACGATAAAGAATATTTTTAAAGACACCGACTTTGTAATCATTTTCTTGTTCCTGTTTTTTATTTTTAAAAACCAGCGGAGAAAATTTTATCTGGATGGCGAGTTTTATGAGAGACATTTTGGACAATAACAAAGAATTGTAAATAATTTTGAGAACAAATTAAATGTGTATATACTTAACTTGTTTGTGCCAAGCGCATTCACCACATTTAAATAATGACACTTTCTAGAATTCTTCTTTCGGATATTTTCAATTACATCAATAAAAAATTATTTACAAAATAAAAAGATTATTAAAAATCAGATGTTAACCACTGAAATACATATAAGCGTCAATACAATAGAAAAATAATAATGAGAGAATTGTGGATGGAAGGGAAAATGAAAATATTGGGCTTCTTTCTTTATTCTTGTGGCATATACAGACGTTCGAAGTAAAGTGGTTGTGAAAAATTCATTTTCTGAAGGGTCCCAGAACTGGAGTCGTTTTTCCAAAAGGTATGTTAGTAAACACTACAGAACATCTACATTATATTTTTATGAGCTGCCACGATCTCAAATCTACATGAACAGTATGGCTTTTTATGTTTGTATTATTGTTATTCGTGTTTTAATGGCAACACTAGAATGTTGGTGATTTGATTATAATAATATGGGATGAATTGTTTTGTGTAGCCTAATTCAGTCGCGCTCCCACCCCCTTAATTACCATAATGTATGATTTACGACCGTTATTTTAATGACAAAAGAACTTTAAACTACAATTTGTATCTATAGAGATCTTAACACTTTCTTAGAGCGTACAATTTGCATACCGGAAGAGGAAAACTATAAATTTCCTTAAAAGTTCTTGGTAAGAAAAGCCGGCCATTCTGTCTCGCCATAACAACTCATTATGCACTGTTCACTCTTACTTCGTTCGCGTCGAGACTCACTTTTCGGCGTCGCTTTTTGAATATGAAAATGTATGAAAACGACGTCGGCGTCGACGACGGGGTGACGATGCCGCGTGTCGTCGTCCCTTTCCTCTTAAATAAAAGAGCAGTTGGCTGCCGTTTGGAAACGCGTAAAGCCGTCAAACTAATTTCGAAGAAAATGTTTACTTTATGTCGTCAACATCAGATGCTAAACTTTTTTAATTGTGAATAAACTTAGTGGGCAAAGAGCAACCCTTATGATAAAATTTTGTAGACTTCGGACAGTGCATTTGTTTGTGTTTTAGCTGCAACGTTTCGACTATAGCTCAATCGTAAATAAAGGCGTGGAAGTACGAAAGTGTAGGTGTATTTGTGATAAAACCGTTTCGGCAATATTTTAGTGTCGGAAAAAATGTTTCATTAGAGAAGTAGAAGAAGATATTCACTATATATTTACCAAACCTAGTCTAACCTAGCCTTAAATACCCTAATTAATCTTCAAGACATGAAGAAATTCTTCAGGCTTGTTTTTGCAGATTTTTCTTTAGCTGAAGAAGTTCTTAAGGTATGCCTCTAAAATCATTCTTCAACTGGAGAAGTTCTTCAGATATGTCTTTCAAGTATTATTCTACAACTGAAGAAGGTATTCAGGCATGTCTTTATACTCATTCTTCAGCTTAAGTTCTTTAGGAATGTCTTGAAAATCATTCTTTAGCTAAAAAAACTTTTCAGACATGTCTTTAAAATGATTCATCAGCTGTAGAAATTTCTCAGGCATGTCTGTCAGGATTATACTTCAGCTGAAGAAATTCTTTAGGCAAGTCCTTCAAAATTCTTTTTCAATTGGAATAGTTCTTAAGACATGTCTGTTAAATCTTTTTACAGCTGAAGAAGTTCTTCAGGCATGTCTTAAAATTATTTCTCAGCTAAAGAAGTTCTTCAGGCATGTCATTGAAGAATTTTCTTTAGTTAAAGGAGTTCTTAAGCCATGTCTTTAAAATAATCAGTTGTAAAAGTTCCTCACGCATGTGTCAGAATTATCCTTCAGCTGAAGAAAAAAGATTTTTCTTTAACTGAAGGAGTTTTTCTGTTGGATAAGTTTGTTAGACATGTCTTTTAAACTTACTACCTATTCAGATAATGAAACGTTGCTCATTGCTAATTGTAATGCCTGCAAGTTTAAAAAAATACAACTTCCCTTTCTCATTTGTAGAAGCAGGGTGCAGATAGATAACTCAGCAGACAGTTGGGAGTTCTCAGCTTTTAAGGCGCCAAGTTAACGAGAACGTAAAACTGCATAGTACAGGGAACTTTCCAAATTTCACCATCTAATTAGAAATATTTAACGCACAGGGTGTAATGGACTAAAAAGGGAGTTATTGTGCTATCTCCCTGTTACAAATATACAATATACCTTAACATTAGACTCTATCCCCAATTTGAAACATTTTCTGTTTTTCTTTTTACACTTTGAATTAAATTTTCAATTTAAGCCTTCAAGAGTTCAAGGTTTTAAGTAACAAGCTTAAAAGAATAATGATACCTTTTAGATTGCAAAACATTATTTCATTTCCAGTGCTCTTCCCTTTGAAGTATATACAATACCTGCCTCCGTCAGAAAAAATCTCTGGAACTAAAAAATAGTCCTGCAAAGATCCCTTGATATTGTTCAACTCGTTTAAGATTAAGAAGGTCATCCCCCAAGAACCGTTTCTGGAAATAATTGGATTAGGTTGTGATAACAATGCTACATCTTGACGAACAAGAAGAGAGGATGAAGCCATTAAAGAAATCCCTTTTTTATTATTCAGCTCGAGATAATCTTTCATAGTCGTAGCTGTGATTAGCCGCCTTCCAAATTAAAAAGTTTCCAAGGGCGAATGGATGGGAGGGCAACCGTCAGGGAAGGCGGCACGACATCAGACGGGATAAAAAGATCCCAGCCAAGTGGAACTTGTAATCGGTGTCATAGTTCAGGAGACTAATAAGTTCCTAACTGATGTTACTCGGCTGCAAAATACGATTACATCGCCATCTTTTAATGCATACCTATACAGGGTTCGTTTAAATAATTCTCGTTGCTAATCACTGAGCTTTGAAATATTGCAATAAAATATTTTTTTTGTGTGTATGAAGGATACTATTACGAATAAATTGGGGATGTGTAATGATGAGTTCAGCGTTGAGATATTGTTTGCAGTTGTTATAGAGGGAAGGAAGTCGAGTTCCCGTTAACGCTTGAAGGCTCCTGTATACTTAAATAAAAATAAATCGCGGATGAAGAGCTTAATATTCGCGAGAGCGCCCATCTTCTGCTCCCCGTTTTCTAGAACGCTGCCTGCTGTGAAATTTCCCGAAAAACGAGATATCAGAT
Source organism: Agrilus mali (assembly GCA_029378335.1). NCBI lineage: Eukaryota > Metazoa > Arthropoda > Insecta > Coleoptera > Buprestidae > Agrilus > Agrilus mali. Next base: position 5,560,313 of record CM055663.1, on the reverse strand, counting down.
AAAGAATTTCACGCCCGAAAGAACGCGTAATCCGTCCACTTAACAATGGAAACATCAACTTGAGGAACGCGGCGTACCAGTTCAGTTGAGAACAATGTTTTGATTAAAACGCTTATTTCGAAAGAAAACGTACCTTCAATCTGAATATTACAAATAACTAAAAAAAAAAGATGTCACAATAAAGCGCGTGCTTGTGTATTGAATGAAAGTCAATTTTTCAGAATAAAAAAGATAACTTAAATAAAATTCAAAGACTTCGCATCTTGGAAATGTTGAAAAAAACAAGACAGCTTCTGTAAGTTTAAATCTTCTGGGATATAAAACGGTCTTTTGATTATTTTTACGTAACAAACCACCGTTATTATCGACACTATTTAGTCTTTGAATATTTATGCTTATAGTAGTGTTTGTTTACACTTAATTGTGGCCTAGTAAAAGTCCTTACAATTTTACTTTTCGCTCAATTTTATTAAACAGTTACTTTACTAATTATGAATGATTCACAATAGTTTTTCAATACAAGGTTACATCTTCAATTTTGCATGTAAAAGTTTCCGCTGGATTTTCTACATGCTCTTGATTTTATTTGCCCCAAAATAACATTTGGAATTGAAAGTCGGAAAGAAGTGCAATAACTATTCAACTGTATTCGAATAAAAGTACATGGTAGTTTCGCCAAAGAAAAACGCCGATTTCGCTCTTTTCACGATTGAAGTTTTAAAAAAACAACTTTAAACCGAGTTTCGAAACTGTTTCCCAGTCAGGCCGTTGCCGCCATCGGTCGCTCTTCTTTCTTTTAGTGCAAGGATTCAAAGTTAGGCCAATTATCAGATTGCCCGGAGAAAACGACTGCTTTATCGGGAAAGTACGTGCGAGACAAGAGTTGTAAAGAATCGGTTAAATTTCGTTTAAACGCACATATATATGTGTACCTTATTCTGATCGACATTCAAACTGAATACGAAAATCCCAATACATCAAGATTATATTTTAGTAGGGTTCTAAATATATCACCGTTTAATTTCTGGAATTCCCAACCCCACACAAATTCTCTTAAATTTAAAATGTGACAAGCTAATATCTAACATACTAGTTTTGAATTCGTTGATCAAGAAGGTAACTCTAAAATGTCGTGCAAAAGTCCTTGCAAGAATTTGGCTGTCATTCTATGGCTTCATTTTCGCACCTTTATTTAAAACGCATCCATGTAAAACAAGGATACCTACAAGTTCATGTAAAATGTTAGGGAAATCCCCCGCGATAGTTTTGTTCGTAGGGAGAATCGATTTACAATGTAATAGAATACCTACAAACTTGTCTTAACACCTCAAATCCTATTGAGGGTAAAACACCACTTGACACCTCTTCAAGCGAAATATTAATTAAGATACTTAATCCTTTAACACTAAAGGATATACTTATACATATACGCATGCACGGTTTAATTAGCTTTCCATCCAGCTACCTTAATGAAAGGAAGGGGCTGAAAATAACTACGCGGCTTTAGTTCAGAACCTAGATCATAGAGGAACGTAGGTAATGGTTTTAACTTATCGCTTACCTAAATGTCACTTGCATATTCAGCTAACGCGCCTTACCTGAAACAAAACAAAATAAAATTTAATTAGCAAGCCAACAGTATAATGACGATCAAATTAATTTCATTATTGGAGAACAAAATATTTACCAGGTGTTTAAAATTTTATTATTAACAAGTAATACTATACTAAATAAAATAATTAGACAAATACAGTAAGACATTCGGTATTGAAAAAAACATAGTTGGTATGGATTTGGAGCTGAAAAGTAATTAAGCTGGATTTCCTTCAAAAGATGAGGAAGAAGAAAAAAAGATGGAGGACGTAGAGAAAAATAGAAAGAAGAAGGAGGAGAATAAGGGGGAAGAGATGGAGAACAAAGAGGACAAGAAGAAGGAAAAGGACAATGTGGAGAAGAAGGTGGAGATGACTCTGAGGAGGAGGAGAAAATAAAGGTGAAGAAGGAGGCGGAGAAGGAGAAAAATGAGAAAAAGGAGGAGAAGGAAAAGGAGGAGAAGGAGAAGAAAAAGAGAACAAGAAGGTAGAGAAGGAAGTAGGGAAGAATGAGACGGAGGAAAGGAAGGAGAAGAAGAAAAAAATAGAAGAGAAAAAAAATGAGAAGAAGTGGGACAACGAAAAGAAGAAGGCGGAGAAGGAGGAGGAAAAGACGGGAGAAGAGATGGAGAACAAAGAGGACAAGAAGAAGGAAAACGACAATGTGGAGAAGAAGGTGGAGATGACTCTGAGGAGGAGGAGAAAATAAAGGAGAAGAAGAAGGCGGAGAAGGAAAATAAGGAGAAAAAGGAAGTGAAGGAAAAGGAGAACAAGAAGCTATAGGAGGAAGTAGGGGAGAATAAGACGGAGGAAAGGAAAGAGAAGAAGAAAATAGAAGAGAAGGAAAATGAGAAGAAGTGGTACAATGAAAAGAAGAAGACGGAGAAGGAGGAGGAGAAGAAGGAGAAGTAAGAACAAGTTGAGGAGGCGAAAGCGGCAGTCCTTCGAGAATTTTTTGACTGGTAGATGTCTACTCAAATCAAGAAGAACTTCCACTGACGAAGAATCTCAAAGCGACTATTTACTTCAATAAATGACATTCACCATTAACTCAAACTATCTAAACTACATACTGGGTGCAAACCACTGGCTAAAAGTCAGGAAACTAGTTAAAGACATGGACATACCATATTTTGAATTGTGTCACTCCATTTTTATGGATATACCTACTGGCGAGTATGACGTAAATTATCTGAAGGATGAAAAGTAAAATGTGTTCTTTACTTTACAATTTAACCAAATCTGACCTAACGTAATCTTCGCTTCTACCACATTTGTTGAACAAAATCGGTAAGAACACGCTACTCGTCACCAATACAATTAGATTTCGTTTAAGTCGTAATGGTTGGGGTACAATAATAAAAAATGTAATCAGTAGTGCAACCTGTAATCTCTAGAGAAGAGTTAGAGTAAGTCCAAATTATCAATTGCATTTATTCAGCGCAGCTTGGGTAATGGTTTAACGATGCAGCTGTTACTGTCCGCCAAAGCTGAAGGTGTACGACAACTTCATTTGATAGACTTTAATCTACCTGTTAAAATCCACTTTGGAACTTGCTGACAGACGCTGGGCTGGATAAATGTAGGAGCCCTCGCCTGGACTCTACTTTTTACCCGTTTTAAACAACTGATGACTGTCATCGGTTTGAACGTATTCATTTCGTTTTAGTTTGAATGACGTCCGGCTCTCAGAGGATACGTAGCAATAATCTCGAAAAATGAACAGAAAAATCTCACGAGGGGAGTTGCATTTACATTAAATCTCTTTTGATGTGAGCGAATTTATCTGGACTGTTATAAATTCGGTGCACTTACTATTTCAAATAACATACCTATAAAAATTTTTATATTCTAAATAAAGTAGGCAATAGAAATCATACAAATGCAATATAAAGTTTCTGAGAGGTGTCATGCGTTGTTCAAAAAATTTTGTGAGTTCGGTCAATTAAGGAGAGTTTGCAAAGAACATCAAGAAATATTTTCTGACAGATGTGGTTAGGTTACTTAAACCTATATATCGCTTGTATCAATTAAAAAAAAAATGTGGATAACAATTTAGTAATTTTTATGTTCTGAATTAAATATGCAACCAAAGATGGACTAAGATGCTGAGATTTTTAACTTATCTATTTCGTTTATTATTATTTTTTTTTATTAACATTAACAAACTACCTTTTTGCCTTTTTCTTTCTGAAATTAGTTGTACATTTGCTTGTTTTTATGTATCAATTAAGAGACATTCTTCTGGAATTAAGGAACGACGATATTGACGGTGCGATGATGGTACGAGGGCACAATTAAGAAAGCAAGCAAGTAATTAAAATGACGGTAGAATGGCATAAGGGGTGGCATGCCAGTTCAGAGGATTATTAATTAAAGGCATTTTCACAAAACGCGCCGTCGCGCGAAATTTAATTACACGAAAATTGTCCTCTATCGCATAATAAATTGTGTTTATCAATTAGGTAAGGTCGGAAAGTTTGTCTGCCTGTCCTGCACCCGTTGTGTCTCCTTTCCACTTCGCTATCGCGTAATTATCGAATTATCTATGACGGCACCGGTATCAGCTGCGATAGAAGGATAGAAGATGATGACAGCCGTACCCGACGAGAAACGACGCGACGCGACCGACCGACGTCAGGCGTTACTTTCGCTAAACTCGAGGCGTGAGATTTCCAACATCCCACCAGTTTCATAATTAGTTTTGTACTTGCAACTTCTATGTTCAAAGGACGAATTTCTGTTGAAACCATAAGATAAAATAAAAATAACATCAAAAGCATTGAAGTCAAACTAAACGAAACTTGATAAGAGAAAGTACACAAAAGTCACAAATCAAATATGAATAAAATGAGGACTTCAATGATCTTGACATTGTGGCGAATGACGTTCTTTAATAAAAAAAAAATATTTGGGTCACTTTCTATCCACTTGTAAGAGTTTTGATTTAAAGAGGCAAGGTTTTTTTTAAACGAAAAGTTCTTATTGATTTTCAGATACAACTGTAAAAGACAACTGCTTATACAGCAAATTTTTATTTCTCTTCACCGAAGGTCATGTATAAAACATTATCCACTCTGGCATCTCCAGAAAGATAAACAAAATACTTAGCAGATAAACATTCGGTTTACGCTTTCTAAGAATATGATGGATTGCCGGGAATATTTTATGGGAACTATGAAAGTTTCACTGGCTTTCTTACCATGGCCCTGATGCTGTCGGAAAACATACATAAATTACCTCATACGCCCCGTTTCTTTACTCATATTCTAAACATATACATACATACATCTAACCGCTATACAAGGTGTTTTAAATAAAAATTGGGATGGATTTGTTTATCTGCAAACCACGAGCTGGAATCAATTAATTAATTAATGTTGGGTCATCTAGTCTTATTCATTTGCTAGGAGCTTTGGCTTGTGATTTATTTACTCCAGGAGGTTGTCTTTAGAAGTAAAGAGCGATTAAGGAAGATATAGAGAGATAAAACTGGAGCTCCGAATCCGAGGAAAAGAAGAAAACAAAGAAGATGATGATGAAGGAGAATAATGAGGAGGAGAAGGTCGAGTAAAAAGGAAAAATATTAATAATGGAACAGAGGAAGGAGAAGGCGATGAAGAGAAGCAAGTGGTGAACGAGGGGGAAATGCAGAAGGAAAAAGAGGAAAACGAAAATTGGAAGAAGGAAAATCTAGTTGGAGGTGGAGTAGGAGGAAGAGGAAGAAGGAAAAGGAAAAGGAGATTAGGTGGAGAGAAATAAGAAGTGTGAGGAGTAGTGAGAAATAGAGGAGAAGTAGGTGGTGGTAATAAACGAGGAAAAAAAGGAAAGAAAGAAGGAGAAGGAGAAGGAGAAGGAGAAGGAGTAGGAGAAGGAGAAGGAGAAGGAGAAGGAGAAGGAGAAGGAGAAGGAGAAGGAGAAGGAGAAGGAGAAGGAGAAGGAGAAGGAGAAGGAGAAGGAGAAGGAGAAGGAGAAGGAGAAGGAGAAGGAGAAGGAGAAGGAGAAGGAGAAGGAGAAGGAGAAGGAGAAGGAGAAGGAGAAGGAGAAGGAGAAGGAGAAGGAGAAGGAGAAGGAGAAGGAAGTTGAAGATGGAGGAGGAGCAATTGGAGAAGAAATTAAAAGGACAAAATACAAAAGCAGGGATTGGGGAAGAGAACAATGGGAAAGGGGATGTAAAAAAAATAGGCGAAGGAGAAGAAAGTGAATTTAGAAATGGAGGAAGAGTAAGTGGTGGCGTTGATGAAAACGGAGATGAAGAAGGATGAAAAAGAAATTAAGGAAAATAAGGATATGGAGGGAATAGGGGGGAAGGATATGGAAATGGAGAAGACGAAGGAGAAGGAAGTGAAGGAGATATATTGCACCAGGAAACTTTTTCCAAATTTGAAATCTACTTGAAATAGACTCATATATGAATTAATCAAAACATTATAGAAAACAAGTTGTAACAACGATAAAAAAGTTTTTGAAAATGTGAACAAACATTAGCAGCGGAATTCTTTGAAGGGCCATAAATCTATTTTTAAATATACCAATCTGCATTTCTTATGAAAGCGATACGAAAAGTTTAATTTTGTATCAAGTTTCTGTCTATGTCACTCTATGTTTTTAAAATATACGTTCACATGAAAACTGTTTCGAGAGCCCTTCGTATGAATTTTACAAGAAATCTTCCCTTGACATCCAAGACTATGCTTCGTAACTTCTCGTCAAGTTTGGGAGGTTTTTTTTTTGACAAGTTTAGATGTGTTTTGTGGGAATATACTGTACGTATAAATTTTTTATAACTACGCCGTTGTTCATTACTTGCCGCCTACAAGGGCGTTAAGACTTCGAAGGTAATTTCTAAGATTTTTGTGACTATGATAAAGAAAATGTGATTTTTGAGATTCATTTTTTTATTAAGCTTTTTTGAGTATTATTTTTGGGGTTTATAGGCGATTCTTAGAAGACTGAATAACTGAGGCGATCTTTCTGCGTTAAATAATACTCACTTTATGGGGAGACAAAGAGGTGAAGGTGAAAACAGCATTCGTAATATGACATATGGAGATAAAAATTATTAAGTTAAGGCCTAAATATATAAAGGGCCTGTGTCTACTTTTAGACAAAATAGCCGTTTGTGGGACAAATTTCCAAAGGCTCGTCCAGTTCCATATTTTCTACCAGAAGAAAGCTGGTATACGGTTGTAAATTTTTGTTTCGTGCTATATTTCAAAGTTGAAGTCGTAAATCGTGTACAGTATTGAAAGCGAGAGTGTGAACGGGCTCGGCCGTATTTTTTTCCTAATAACCCGCCAAAATCTTTGCTGGCGCGTTCATAAAAAGAGCCAAAATTACGACCTACTCTGTGACATTTTTAATATAACATAAAATACTGTCAGGATGTAATGAATTTTCGCGTGATGTTTTTTTTAAAGGGGAAACAGGTCTCGTACTTATATATACACTTATATAATCTTGCATCGTTGTCGTAGTGTGCCGCGCCTAAGTCCTTGAGTCGGTTGACGGGAAAACGAGAAAGCATATAAAATGGCAATAAGTTCTTCCGAAAGCTTTGCCAATATATATATGGTGCGGGAGGGAGTAAAATGGTCCTGTCTTATTTATGGAGTACCATTCCCATAACATTTTATTTACGATGCAAATGCTGTATAAATAGCGGATACGTTAGAATAAACGATAAAAAAAGGACGAATCGGCGCATACATCTTGAATATACATGAATCATATGTAGGGCAAAGGGGATGAAGAAAAAATAACACCGTATCAACCGTATGTTGCGAAGCTTCCAGAAAAATACTTAAGATTCAGAAGATTCCATTTTACTAACCTAAAAGTGGTGGACCGAATCCTTGGTTTAATTTTTATTAAAATCATCCCCTACCAGAGTACGGTGTTTAGTAGTAGGTCCACAAAAGTGGCGCGGATAACGCCACATTCCTCACAGTTTAAATATGACTTCTTTTTAATACCTTTTGAACGAATAATTGTATGGTACAAAAAAACTCCACGTAAACTATTTTTAAGATTAGAGAACTTGTTCTCATTCGTTTACGTTTCGCCAGTAGTAGCAACTTCAGTTGGGACGTTAATTAGCGTTATTATGTGCTATTAAAATATTGGTAGACAATATTTTATCATTACCTACTGGTTACAATTTTATCTTTGATAGGTGCTTTAACTGGATTCCAATTTATCTTACTATCACCAGATAGCATTAGCAGATTATTATTTGAATGTTACATGCTCGAATGTAAGCACCTAGCTGTATTCCATCGTTTCAAAATTTAATTTTAGAGAAATGGAAAAGTAAATAAGGCGATGAGTCTGATGCCAGGACGTCACCTCCGTCTACGTCTTCCTCGACGTGTTATCTGCGGAGCAAGAGATGTAGATATGAACCAGGCGCTTTTTATCACACCTCCTCGCTTCCTGAATATGCGAGATGCACTAGCCGTAAACAGTGGCAATATCAAGTCTACGCGCCATCCGTAAATAAACCCTCAATATTCCATAAAGCATCAAACACCATCAAGGAGTTGTGGATATGAATATTTGAAAAGATGCCTAATGTTCTGAACCGTGTAATGCTTTTCTGCTCATCCGCGAATCGCACTGAGAGTGGTTTCGAGAATATCCAAGAAGGCGTTAAGTTGAGTGCCCTTCTTCTCTATCTAAATCGCGTCTCTGCACACACACACACAGAGGAGTTGTGAGGCGGATGAATTGGATACATCATCCAAAAGTTACTTCCTCATATTCACTTCGTGGATCTCTTGGCTTAATTAGTAATGAGATCTGGAGTAGCTGGGTAACTTCAAAACATAAATTCTTCAATGGGACCTTTCATTCGATGAATACGAAATATCTGTTTCAATATTACTACTAATGAACATTTCGAATTCATTAAGGGGCTTAAAGCGCTTTTTAAAAAGTTGTGCAGTCCATCTGATGATAAATATTTCTTTAAAGGATAATCTTCAATAGAGTACAAAATGGTCATGGTACTATAAATATTCTTTTATTGACCAACACTAGTAGTTATTTCTTTTTTTTTGTTTCGTGATCATTGAATTTTATTGGCTACCACTACTACTAAACAATTATCTCTTTTTTATTTGTGGTGGTATTGCACCATTTTATATTTCGTCGCCAGTACGCAATGTAATTGAATAGTTGAAAAAACCATTCGGAAGAAGGGATAAATAAACAGAAAGAGCAAAGGCGGGAAGGGAAAGAGAGATGGAAAAAGCTTCACCCTCAAGACACCCTGTCGGTAAATAGCACAAGATTGTCGACATTTAGGGCCTATAAACATGATGGAAGATGTTTGTCTAAAGGATAATAAGCTGGTGGATCGTAGATAGCAGTACTTCAGGAAGCATTTTAGGCTGCTGATGGTCAAGACATAATAGCACTAGAACATTTTTTACCCAGTTACTGAACACATATTGAAAGAGAGGAATCAGCAGCATCAGCTTTTTCAGCGAGGAAAATATATTATTGAGTCAATAAATATTTGAGTGCGTGGACTGGATGAGCAGCATAAATTGTGTTTGTCGTTGGATATTTATTAAAATAAAAGTTGATATTATTGACAAATGCGCAAAATATTGTTTAAACTACAAATTAAATGATTTGTTCTTTAAAGCATTATAAACTGTTTGTTGCAATGATGGCCTATAAATAATTCATACGGATATGCAAAAATGTTCTTAAAAAGGTCCCCAAACTTTTACATTGAATAAAAATTTGGCTGTTCTCAAAAATTTCATTTTTAATTCATATACAATAACATAATATGTTGCAGATGCGCATATATAAGACTGAGTTTTCCCATTTTGGGCTGTGTAATAATTTATAATTCTTAATATTTTATAATGGTCTCATGTGCGAGTACAACATTTAAATCCATTAAATCGGGTATTCCCATCACGTAATTCTGCTCATGTGGATTTCGACGAATCTGAAAAAGATCTCTCATCTTTCCAATACACGACTTTCCACTTAGGCACCTGTTCGCAAAGCCGATTTCGATGTTGCGGTTTCTGACCAAAGAAGAAACCACAGTTTCAGTGACGCACACAGGACATTTCGCTGGACAAGAACAGCGTGAATCATTTAATACCAACCGAACTATAAATGTCCATTTCAGTCCCATTTTAACTACATTACATTTTCCTGATTAACATTTTCGAAAATCATGGTTGATTTCTAAATTTAAATTTGAAATAATGCTACCCTTTATTCGCATACTGTTAAAGATATGACTGACTAAAAAACCCTGAAGCATTCTACATTCACTTTTGGGGTTCTGCATTATTTCAGAAAGGTAAAACAGAATTCTTAAAGATTAATTTCATTGGCAGATCTATGGAGGTGAAAAAAATAGTTTAGATAGCTCACAGACAATAAGAATGAGATTTTCATTAATAGATTGCACTCACATTTTGGGGTTCTGCACTTTTTAACAAAATTATTACTTGGGTTTTGAAATTCTTAATAGTTTGTTTTAAAAAAATTTAATTATCATGAAATATTAAAAAGAAAACGTGCTCGGGCGCCACTTTGTCAAACAAAGAAAAGAATAAATGAAACGACAACTTTATTGGGCACCGGGTAGTGCATCGGTGGTTCCCGCAGAATCCTGTAGCTTTAGAGAGCTCGAAGCTCTCTTAAAAAAACAAAAAAAAACTTGAAGAGTATATTAATAAAAAAAATTACACAAAAAAAACAACAAAACTTACAATTACACATGTAGCCCACCAAAAAGAAAAGTTCCCTGCTCCAATGTAGGGACTGGAAGCTGGTTTCAGGGTATAATCGGGGATTTATCGTGCTGTGTTGTGAGACAAGAGGATATCAGTGAAACAGCTTCATGGAGCAACCTTTTAATCTTCAGGGGGCCGCCTGCAGGAATTTATCGGCCTCTAACTGGTTATTGAGACTAGTTGGAAACTAGAGCTTCGTCTATTTGCCTTTGTAAAATAGTTTCAGGATGTCTTCACCCCTACCCTTTAATCCCAGCCCCCTAATCCAACCGGAACCTATTCTAAGAAAATCTCAATGGGCTGACAAATAAGAGCACAAATAAAAGTGCTGAAAAAATTTCCTAAAACTAAAAAATATTAATTAAATGTTAAAAAGTTGTTCGCATTGAAGATGCTTAAAAAAACGGATAAAAAGGGAGGAGTAGGGGTGTCTGTCGTTAAACCAACATGCACTCAAGATACACCCCAGATACCATAAAAAATTTTGACTATTTAAAAAAAAATATAAATTAAAAGGTGAGAAAAATTAATAAAATGAAAAAATTTAAAAATTGGCCACAAAGGCCCAAAAGATTACAAATATACAGTTAGATATTTAAAAAGGAGACCACGTGGTAATAAGGAAAATTTCGTAAAAATTAATCAAAGTTACATCAAAAATAAATATTGAGTGAATAGCAAAAAAGATTTTAAAAGAAATAATTAATTTGAATGAATTTTACATGAACTATTAAAATGCAAAGGTAAGTGGATCACAAAAAAACTCTCACGCAAAACCAAGCACAGAACACCAACAGAAAAACACACACACACGTCTCGTCGGTGTCAAGGATCGAGGAAGAAGACCTCGAGCACCGACCGGAAAATTTCATCGATCCCTTCATCGATCGCCTAGTCCTGCGCGAAGGTTGTTAGCCTTGATAATAAGACGGAAGGTCGATCAACATTAAGAAATAATCAAAAAAACTGAACCAAGACAAACACAAACTGAATCGCAATAAATAAAACTTCAGTAACGGGATTTTTCATAGAAAAAAAACGTTACAACTTCAAACAGACAAAACAAAGCCCTTGTAGTTTCTTTTGTGGAAACGCCACCAATTTGTTATAAATTGTTTACTTAAAACCAATAAAGCTTATGGTAGACTTTTACAATAAACTTGATTCCCCAAACGGAGTAAATGGCTGAACGAGACAGCAGACGAAAAGGCTTACCGACGTTTAACGGAAAAATACTAGAGCATTCCACGATGAGTTTAAATGATTGATGAACGAGCTTTTAAGAAGTGGCAAGCTCACGGACGAAGCTCGTAGCAGTAGCTCGAGGGATGCTAATTATTGTGAATTTATGAACAGCGAGGGGCTCGCTCTTCCGAAGCTTTTAGTGGTGGTAATGCCAGACCCTCTTGTTTCGCCGTCTCTCTCACCACCTTCTTACCAGCTGGTGTTTTCACTCTTCCATATCCTCTTTGTTATAATCAAAACTGAAATGTAGGTTAAGCACTTTCACTTATTAGAGTTTTCAAAGAGCAACAACCGGAAAAACAAATTCATTTCAGAGCAACCGTTCGAAGAAAACGATGACGACGATATAATTTTGAACTCAGGGCTTATTGAAAAGCTTATTGTCCAAATAAATTTACCGAACGGAACAGAAATTTAAATAGAACAGACGTTGCTATAGTAATAACCAAAGGAGTACGTAGTAGTGTTTCAGGTTGGATCTACAAACAAAAACAATTTAAACAGCATATCGCTAGGTTAGGTTAGGTCAGGTTAAGGTAATCCAAAGCAACCCAACCTAACGCAACATTGTCTAACCTAAGGTAACCTGATCGAAGCCGAAAATATTTTACCTACAAGTAGCAATAGTCACACACACAATTTCTAATGGAATTTCCACAAAATATTTTTAAAGTAGATTAGATTAGATAAGGTTCGGTTAGGTTGGATGGATGGATTATGTATCCAGTGTTTCAGGGCGGATCTACAAACGAAAAATGATTTAAAGAACATATCGCCAGGTTAGGTTAGGTTAGGTTAAGGTAATACAACGCAACCCAACACGACATCATCTAACCTAAAGTAACCTGATCTAAGCCGAAAATTTGGATAAGGTTCGGTTAGGTTGGATGACCTTAAGTGATTGTTTTATGGTAAAAATATTAGTTCCCACTTACATATACATACATACATTGATTGCGTGTGGAGAGAAAGAGAGACTTACACCCCTTTTACAATGTTCTCCTTGGAGGTACAGCTTTACGTTTAACGACTCAATCAACCCAACCCATATGTACAAGAACGTGTAAGAGCAATAAGATTTTATACGTATTACGTTGAATCCGTGACTGGCAATATCACGTTCCTTACTTGAAGGAGACGGTCTATCTCTCACGCATCACCGAGTGAATTCAGTTGGTTCCACATTTTAGCACTGAATTCAGGACAAGTTCTAACATGTCAGATGCAGCGGGCGTGTGCATCACTACCCTAATGTATGTACTAATCTTACAGGATTCTGACACATTCACTCGCCTGCTTTGCGCATTTAAAACAGAGGGTTATCAAATCATTTTCGTATTTCAAGTTGGCATCCATAGCCACATACATATAATAATAATTTACAGAAATATACATATGTAAATCAAATCTATTTCATAGCTTTTGAGGAATTAATTGAAAATGTCAGTGCAAGTTTGAGTTTACCCACATAAAATTAGCTTAAAGATATTCGGGTGAATTTACTAATTAAAGATGGTAAGAGGATGTCCCCAGGGAACTATAAGGTGAGGTTTATTAAGTTTCGGGAAGTCCCCTGGAGGATGCTTAGGTCCACACGAAAAGGCCGCTCGGGGTCATATTGTATAATCTGTAATGGAACGGAAGTTCATAACTTGCTACCGAAGGAATCACATTACGACCATCCAGGTGTTGCTTCACCTAGAAAATCGATGAGCTTGGACATCATTATCACCATATTTGCAATCAAGGGACCGTTATACATAGAGCATAGATAGATGAATGTTAAAGAGGTCGACCCCGTTTAAAATTTAATGGTTCCAATTAAGCTATTTAGAGGTACCTGCCTACCCTATATTTCTTATGTTTATTATTAAGAGAATATTGAAGTGAGATAAGATCCTTGACTTCCAATTATAAAGAAGTGGCCTAAAAGTTTTTTTAAGACGATAAAAAATATGTATAAATAATTCGAAGATACCGATTTAAGAGGGCATAGTTCCTCCCTAACGAGCCGAATTTCTGAAAATCTAAAATACCTTAGCCAAAGATGTTGTTTAAAAGGGTCCAGTGTTTATCAAGGTTCGACAGATTTATCGAGAATCCGTCCCACTCGTTAAACGGGGCAGATGGGCGCTTTCTTGTTCTTAAGGGTGGCATAACAAATTTCCTTTCTCCCCGACTTTTTACTCTGCCACTTTCCCCACCACCTTGCAAGCTAAACGTTTGGTAACCCGGCACGGCATAGAGAGACGGGCGCAATCACCCGGCGCCCCGTGGAGCCGCGATGATGTAGGGTCTCTCAAGGGAGTTTAGAAAAGCAGATCATTGATAATGGCTGGTCCTTCCCTTGACTAAACACTTCCAAGTTTAACTTAAACGAACCACTAGGGTCGTTAAGTTGCGTAAAAAGGGAGAAACGCCGACCAAAATAAAAATGAACCACCAGTCGAAACTACTGACTATTTGATTTTCAATTTAAGATTAAAATTAAGAGCGTAAGGCGCATTTTCCTCTAGAATGTCCTTTTTGTTTTTGGAACCATTTGAGCAGATTTTTCTCATCAACAATTACTCAAAATCTTATGAACGGTGGTATGACTCAAATGCAAGAGTTTAAGTTAAAGGTGTGCCCTTTTTTGAAAATTTCTTGAACTACAAGTTGATAAGATTGCAAAATTTTCAAGAATAAGGATAGAGTAAAAAGAATTGAAATTTCTCTTGGCAAACTCACGTTGTAAATACGAAAGGCGTCATTTGTTATTTTAACACGTAATTTCCATCCATTTTCCGCTGGCTTAGAACCGAAACAGTTTTTTGGCGTCTCTACACATGAAGAAGTAGTTCAAAGAAGAAAGCAAAAAGTTAAAATCGAAGAAGTTATTAGATTAAAAGTTAAACTTTGGCATCTGCTTAACCAGTTTTCGTCCGTTTTCAGTAATAGGTATTCCTGACCTACTAAAAAGAACATTCTGGTGCATAGTTTTCCGATGGTAAACTTTTCGCGACAACAATCATGGACCGTGTCGATCGTAAATCTGCTTTGCATTAACGTTGTTGGCCCTACGGCAACGCTTTACACAGCCCATTCCTCAACGTTAGTATAAAAAGGGAAGCAATCTCTAATTTGAATTTCAATCCAGTAAATCTCTCGAATCTCGCGAATTTTCTCGGGCTTCGGCATTTTCTTTTAATATTAATTCAGACCGGGAATGTGCTGGTGAATATCCGTCGACACTTTTTGGAGAAGAAAAAAAAGAGTGACCCCAGCCGTGGACTTGTCGACAGAAAGAAAAAACGACGGAACGTGACGACAACTTTCAATTCGACACAGGAATATAATCGGGACCGGGATATCCGGGAGAAATTCCGCAGGGCAATACGAACAATGATAAATTTTTTCTTTTTTCTATCAACGCCCATCTAGAATCCCTTTTTAGAGCAGTGAATTAAAATAAAGGAAATTAACCAGTTGTACAATGAGATTAGAATTAAAAGACACTCTACTCGGCGCCTGTCTGTCTGATGTCCGACAAGCATTTTATCTTCTGGAATGCCCTTTGGCATAGACAGCTGTAAGAAGTTTAATTGCACGTCTAGAAAATGGTTAAAAAGATTTAGTCGAAATTTTATTGAAGAGGATTATTTTAAAATTTCCAGGAACCAAATATAATCAATTTTCATTTTTATTTTTGCAACCCTTACATATTCAAAATTTTATGGTACATACCTAAGTTTGAAATTTGTTGTTGCTTTTGAAAATTCCATCATTACGAATTAAGTTCCGCGTTTGATGTGGAATAGTGAAGTTGGACTGCAGTTATCATGTTTCGTTAAGAAGATATAGAAGACGTGAAGTGGTGCAGATATGAAAAACGAGCAGGAATGTTCCTTGGGCCATAAAAGTGAATTTTGTATAAGTGAATGCGATGATGAAGTTCGAGGACTGGAAAGTTCGACGTTAATATTAATTGCGAACGAGGAATGAGAAGATGCTTGCTTGCGAGTGAGTGAACCGGGAAAATTTTAAAGTTCTGCGGGCACGAATTCATTTATTCATTGACCGGCTGCTCCAGGTAAATACGACTTAGCTCAAGGCACTCCGTACATACTTGAGAACAAATCTAGCTGCTATCCGAAACACACAGATAGAGAGAGACGAAGATATATGCCTGGTAGGAAATAAACAAACTGAAACTGAAGCTAGCTGGTGCGAATCATGAAGTCGGATGGATTACGTGACTCTAAAGCAGTAGGTAACTATCTACAGTCGAGTGGAAAGCTTGGCAAACTAACATAAAAGTTAACCTTCCAATTTAGGAAGTATCTGTGCCTATACAAAAAAAATTGGCATTGGGTGTAATGGTGGTGCAAAGGCTTGCCTTCCTGTAGGTACCAATACTTAAATTTTCATCCAAAGGTTTACCAAGTGGAAAGGATTTTAGAAAAGAAAATTAAATAAGTGGCTGATATGCCTGAAAAGGACACCGTTATGGTGGAAACTGCTTTCTTAAAGTATGGAAAAAATTTTCAGAAGCTCTAATATTGGCTTCCCATAAATAGGATTTGGATGAGTTATCAAGCGTCAGCTTCATTTTAGTGTATAGGCGCCAACGTGCAATGTAAAGATTTAGCTTCACTTGTAATTAAGAATAGACCACCAAAAAAAAAAAATATATATAAACTACAGAAGTCCAGGATACCACCTACGTTTTAGAATAATCAAACCCAGTCTCGCCAGGGTTTCAAACTACCTCAAAGGGATTAAGCTCCTTGTATAATTTTTTTTTATCTACTTTATTTCGAAAAAAATTCAGACGTGTTGCACACTTGAATCCTTAAATTTTATTTAGGACAATTATATGAACGACTACTGAATACCTAAATTTTCATCCAAATGTTGACCAAGTGGAAAGGATTTTGGAAAAGGAAACGAAATAAGTGGCTGATATGCCTGAAAAGGACACCATTATGTGGGAAACTGCTTTCGAAAAAGTTCCCAAACAATTTTCCGAAAATTCTGGGTCTTCAAAGCGTCAAACCATATTAAAGGCGAGGCCGTAACCGGGAATTGCTACAAGTAATCAAAGGGAAGCTGGAAGCCGGTCGTGAAAGTAGTTCGCGGTCGTAAAACTAAAAGGACCAACTTAATCCCTATGTGGCTTGGAGTGCGCATAAAACATAATTAAGAACAATAAAACTTTGGTGCGGAACAAAGGGCTCGCAAACAAATCTACAGGATCTCCTGTCCAGGTCGTAAACATTTTACTATAATAGACAACACAGTTTAGACAATTAATTGATAAACCACTTTTTACGAATATTAATTTTTAGATACTACTCGTAATAAACTCCCGGATTTATCCGCAATTTCACATTAAAGTAGTGAGTATTCGATTCAATTAATGTTCGTTGCAAAAGTTTCCTTAAATTATACCAAATTACGAACGTAGGTAGTGTTTGAAAACAGGATTACAAATATAAAAAGAAGAGTACGAATAACGTGGTCTCTCCCTATTCGTGCAGACCTAGTTAATCTACTTGCGGCAAGTTGTTAAATGCAGCACGACTCGGGGAGAACGAGAAAAATTCGAGGTTGTCGGGTCTGGAGGGGTGGAATGGAAAGGGTTCTTCCGGCGGGCGCTAATCCACATTCGCTTTCATTAATCGCATCACAATCAACACGGTGTATTCTTAATCACATCCTATTCATTTTTGTGATGGGATTAAGCCACGTGGTCCCGTCCACTCGCGCTCGTACAATTAACGCCAATGTAACCGTTCGTCTGTGCACAGTGATAAAAACACGCTTCCTTTTTAGTATTTACCACTGACAAAAAAGTGAGTTGCACTTTTGTACGCCATGAAAATTATTTTACAAACCTTTTTAGAAATGCAGTAGATTAGAAAAAAAATCGTACAAGGAGCTTAATCCCTTTGAGGTTGTTTGAAACCCTGGTGAGACTGGGTTTGATTATTCTAAAACGTAGGTGGTATCCTGGACTTTTGGTGGTCTATTCTAAATTACAAGTGAAGCTAAATCTTTACATTGCACGTTGGTGAGCTGAGGCTTGATAACTCATCCAGGTCCTATTTATGGGAAGCCAATATTAGAGCATCTGAAAATTTTTTCCATACTTTAGGAAAGCAGTTTCCACCATAATGGTGTCCTTTTCAGGTATATCAGCCACTTATGTAATTTCCTTTTCTAAAATCCTTTCCACTTGGTCAAGATTTGGATGAAAATTTAAGTATTCAGTAGTCGTTGATATAATTGTCCTATATTGAATTTAAGGTTATCATATCTGAAAGGACACATTACAAAAGGGTAAAGAGAAAAGACTCACTTGGTAAGCTTTCACAAAATAATGTCTTAAAATTGAAATGAATCCCATTGGGATGTCTTGGTCTTGGTTTTGGGAACATATTATTGTCTTTAGGACAAGACCAAACTGCAAGACCAAGACAATTTTTTTTATAAAAGTATTCCTGGTTGAAGTCAGTTAACGACTATTATTAAAAATAGTAGTTCCATATAATTGTGCAAAAGAATACAAAATGAGGTGTCCTGGTCACTTCAGGACTTTTTCAGGATTGAATGGTCCGTAATTACGAGAATATATTCCAAAAAATTGAAATCCGACCACCAAAAATGACTGTCCTTTTGGAGTCTTTCTCATCCATTATGAGTAGGTATTGGTACCTACAGGAAGGCAAACCTTTGCACTACCATTACATCCAATGCCAATTATTTTTGTGTAGGTTTCAATTTTTTTCTTCTTCGCCACATTTATTTTTGGACCATGAGCTGGCTGGGAGAATATGAATATGAATATAAAAGAAACTTGAACGGTTATGAGACAATCCTGTTTATTTCAAAAAATATTCTTTAAATGTCTTTTGTCGTTCTAAAAGTTTTGCCCTCTGTTTAATTTATGATTGTGCTCCTACCAGTTTTCGCATACAACTAGGGTACCGCCGGCATCTATCTATCTATCCCAACAAAGCTAATAAAACTAAAATTTTTTTGGAGTATCAGAAAAACACTAGGCCAGTAAAAAGCCTTAAATAAAAATAAAGTTATCTACTTATTCAAAATATTTGTTGTTGTGACAATGTGTCAACCTAATGTAAGAACCGGGGAGTGATTCTGAGAAAGGCGATTTTTACCCCCCGGGGTAATTAACATTATATGTAGGTATGTTTGATGTTTGAGTTGTAATTGTAAATGTATAATTCGTTCTGCAATGAGTCATTTGCAACGAATTCTTTGCAATAACAGAAAAAGACGGAAATGCAGCGCTTAGAAACGGTTTATTATTTCAATGTGTGTAGGCGTCAGCGCCACCGGTCGGTTACAAATCTCGATAAAGGATAATTACGGTAGGAATAAGTCGTAGTCGTTCGCAATATTCGTGTAGATTTGAATATTGGTGCGTGTCAGGCGTCAATTTTCTCGAGATATTGTGCATTACTAATTCGACTCTTTCGAACACGAGAAATAAATTAAAAGCACCATAAAGAACGATTGTTACTGTTTGGGGACTAATAATGCATAATTTACCGTTTGAAACATACCCCTTCCGAGACGAATGCTTGGGAAATTAAGGATGGATTTTTCCGATTAGATCCAGCAAACTTTCCACCCTTTACTATTACTTTGAGAAAATAGGAGGGGAATTGGGAACAACGAACTTTTCAAAATTTTAGGCGCTTCTTAAGTCATTTACCTTTAATTCTCTCGAAGGTTGTTAAACTAAAATAACGTTAATATAACTGTCTGCCAAATGGATACCGAGGGGACGTTTTAATTCACAAGCAGATCAATAAGTTCATTATTTTCACTAGGCAAATTTAATGCTCTTAATTATATCAAGTAAAACGTTTTTGCAGAAATAGGGCTGTCGCAATAGTTGAGAATTGATCGATTTTGTCTCATTGCTCCATAGATACTTGACTTTTTCAAAAATTTTATTCTGTCGGTGACACGTTTTTCTAGCCTTACTCCAAGCCCAGTTCCCTCCAATCTGCAATTTAATCTCCAGCCCAATTCTTTCATTTGTCAAAAAATTTCCCCCAACATAGAATTGCATTGGTTGTTTTTTATTCTCGAGGAGTTTAAGTGAAACTGTTCTTTTTGATGACCCTCTGGATTTGAGTTAGAATGCCATATAATGTTAAAATGCAATCGTTGAAAATTCCTTACAACAAGCGAATCGATAAATCGCAGAAATTCTTCGTCAGATAGGATTGAGCGGACACAAAGACTCCATTCCGAGTAATGTAATTCATAAAATCGCTCCTTTTACGACAGTTGCACCGCGATTTTTCACAGTTGTCTTCTGCAGCCACGGATAAATTCAATTAAATGGCAGATTACCAGCTTCACAACGGATGCACAAAGTAAACGAACGGGTTGGAAAGTTAACCCGAAATCTCACTTGTGCTGCAGTAGTCGTAAAAAACCGCCAGCTAATTAAAAGAGCCGTATAACGGACGGAGGATTTTGTTGTTACAATACAACGTGGCGCGACTGGATGACTTTGAACTCCTCTACTAATTCGCCTAATGCAGAAATATGAGACGGGTGAACTAGAATAATACCTACACATACGTCACTTACCTACTCCATGGCATAATTAGCAAAATTAACAAACTGAAATGTAGCTTCGTATGGGACCATATCTGCTTTTCACTGTCAAAGTTTGCGGTCGTGCAAAATATTCTCATTTATATTTCATTTTAATAATAAATGTGCCTGAATTTCTCGTTTCGCATCTCTGACATGCGTAACGTACTTATACGTACACCCACATCAGTCTACGTCTTCTGACAAATAAAAATGTATCATACTTATCTACCCATCCACCTGCATATTCACAAGGGTAGAAATTTAATTCTTTTTGTAGTAACAAATACTTAAACCTTGTTACTAACTGAACTACAAATAACTTGAAATCTGCTTCTTGTATAAATGTATTAGTGAAGGATAAAGTTAGGTAATTCAGAAAAAGTCTCTGTACCGATCGGGTTTAGAACCAGGGAACACTCGTTCATAAGCCAGCGTCATAACCACCGCACCGAACCAACTAGTCCACTATCACTAACTAAACTTCACTAAGTAAATAAGGTGCCTCTAGTTATAATAGAAATGGTAGATAAAAACCAGCACATCAGTCAAGTTGGTCACATCGTATATACGTTTATTAGTCTGGCGCTATTTCGAGTTTCGAAAACTTTTCGGTGTTTCATTCCCATCATTGTTGGTGGGCGAGTTGTTCTTCCGGCTTACACTCTAGTGCAAAGTCGGAGTGAAGGGCAAAATGCTCTCTTCAGCTTCCTTTAGGAATCGTGCGAATATTTGGGTGGTGGTGGTTGGGGAGAAGTGAAAGACGACTATCCGTAGAATATTACTACCTCAGCATTTACCTAAATGGCCAAAGGAAACCACAAAAATACTTTGACCAGACTAACTGGCTCCGGAACCTGTCATTTCTAGGGGATGCAGATACAGAAAATAGCGGTGGTTGCCTCCGCCTGTTACTTTTAATCGGCTTGATGCCATTGACGTACAAAATGATTAAAAAAAAAAAGATATTGAATTTTCTCTAATATAGCTAATGATTAATTTAATAAATTACAATATAATCATTTTGTTTTTTTTTACCAACAGTCTTGTTATCTAGTTGAAGTAAAATACTGAAAGCACTTCACTGAAAAGTATAACGTTTCGACAGACTGCATGGAGTTTACTTGTGGTATGTAAATACCGATTTAACTTGATTGGTTTAACATAAAGATGAAATCCATAACGTACATACCCCTGAGATAAATTACTTCTTGAAATAGCGCCAGACTAATAGCTTGAATTTCACGACTATTGGTATGCCAGGTAGATATCTATCCTACATTTACCACAAAATGAATTTCGACGATGTAACCGTGACCTTCAGGAATAGTTTCACAAATATGTGCAGTATCAATGTGCCCCATACCTAACTTAGTAAGGGGTAGCTTATGAAATATTGTTGTTCTCCTATTTCCACAATAATTTACCTAATGTGTTTTCGGAGGGCAGAATCGATGGTGGAGGCTCCGGAATTTCCAACATCCAGTTTCGACTGGGAAACGTAGACAAACTTCCACCACGGATTGTCCGTCGGTGGTCCGGCGTGAACTCTGTTCAGAATTCCATCGCGCTCTTGTGCGAAGGATTCTGCAGATGCCAAAGTTGCACGGCATTAATGGCAATGCACAAACCGACCAGGCGAGGGGTCACAATGCCATAAAACAAACGTGGTGTAGCACATCTAATTTCCATAGTGCGATTGCCAGCCCCTCGGCTTTCAACCACCGCCCTCGGGTAACTGCCACCGGCTCTGAATTATAGATGCGCCGTCGGGACGCAATATTGTTTGGATGCCGGACCCAGGTACCGAGGTCGTCGCCAAAGAGAACGATTTATGTTCGCCTCTCAAGACGAACGCTCGAAGGGGTCAGAATTGGTTGTTTGGCAGGCAATACAATTCCCCCTGCGTAACGTCACCGCAGCTACTGACTAGGGATATATGTAAGTATGGATGTGTGACTAGGGATATATGTATGCATGTGTGCCCTCCAATACAATTCATCCAAATTCGAATTCGTGTACGAAGTGCTTTCGGGCCACTTTTAACGACACAGCTCGTTACAAACATCACGAAAGAATGGCGCCTACGTTTACAGGGGTTGGAATATATATTGCTCAATACTCAACATCCACTTCTGATTACATGAATCTTACACAAAAATCAATTAGTTTGGAAGAGATATAGTGATATTTGATTGTAATAATCAACTTTCCAAATATCATGATTGGCTATATAAAAATATTGAAAGCACCCCCCTGCGTTACAGAGCTCATTTGGAGATTAAGTTCGTTTATGCCAATTATTATTTATTTCTTGAGGAATATCTCAAGCAGTTTATGTGAACCATATTCTACGTTACTATTTATGTATGTATCTATCTCCATATATAATATTTAAAAGTACATGCATAGTAAAGTGACTACTTCAAGCTGGCTAACTTGTACGATACAGGTGTAGAGTGCAGAACGCAAACAGAATTAACAAACTACTTAGGAAGAGCGCTATGAACTATGTATAATCCTTAAGTACATTGTAAAGTTAAGGACATGTGCGGGAAGAGCTGATTCAACGCACTGCCGCTTATTAACATACTAAGTCAGGCGAGAACTGCAAAAAGAAAGTTTTAATTAGTTTAGAAAAGGAAACAAGTGTTCACGGCGAAATGTAGGCAATCATAAAATTTGTAGAGCACAACTATGTACCTACATGAAGAAAACAACTTTAAACTTTGAACAAGTTTCTTAATACTCATGGATGTCAATTTGGGATCTGCTTAAACAATAGTAATAGAGAAATTCAATAAAAAAATATATATATATTCATGGAGCTCGGTTACCAAAGGTTTTAATTTTGACTTATCTTTGTCTAATACTTCAGTTTAGAGTCCTTCGCCATTGTGCAGCAGCATTGGCGCACGAAAATTTCGCAGCGAATACATAACTTCAAAGGGAACAATAGCAGAAAGCTCGTTATGACAAGGCTGCACAAAGATTTGTTCATCGAAAGCGTCTACAATTGGGAAAATCGATCTGCAATGCTTTTCCTTTTGTGATCCGAAATTGGAGCATATTATATGCAGTTGGTATTCAAAACTGGTGCCGCGAACTTTACGACTGAAAACTACTGTTCTCTATTCAGTCTGGATTCTCAGTTTCCACCCTACTTGCGAAAGGGAGAGCGAGCGAGAGGGTGAGAATGAGGAAAAGAAACGGGGTAGACGTTACTTTTCATATCGGCCGAATTTATTGACTAACAAATTTTCAAGGCGGTTACGCCCCTCGAGTTCCAAGCGTCGCAAGAGCAACGCTGAATACATAAAACCGTAAGGTCAGGTCAATCCAGAGGGATCTTCAACATATTTTGTCGGTAAAACGTTGCCTCTGAGGTGCTGTACGTCAGAAAACGGACTTCGTTATTATTTCTTCTCGGAATGGAGAATTCCAGAATAGGTAAGAAATGTTCTTCAGGTGGTCATCATCCAAATGTTGCAACAGGGGAAACTCAATTACGATAAAAAATCTCTTTTATGTAGAAGGGAAGTAGAAGTGAATTATTATAAGTGTGGCAAAGAAAATACTAAAAGCATTTATTGTGAAGGCACCTCCGAAAATATTTCTCAAAAATAAATTCACGCCCATATTGGAGAAAGATCAAAGTCAGTGAAATCAAGAACAGATATCTACTTGAACAATGAAGGGTACTAATTAAAAATTAAGTTAATGCCGCAGATATTTTTTTAACAACTACTGTAACAATTACAAATGTTGATTAAGTGTTAATTAAGTAACCTAAACAAAAAAATGAAATGCCCCAAAATTCAAATAATCGGTCATAATCTGCTCATTTAGTTTTGAGCAAGCAAATTAGTAACTTAAAAATTACCAGAAAATTTGGTTATTCATTATAACATTTAATGAGCACTTGAGAAGAACTTGATTGTTTTTTTAACTTCTAAAATCCTATTTTTAGTATCTAAACAAGTTTTGGTCATATACTACTCACTTAAACATTAAACTGTCAGAAGAACCCTTTTTGAATAATTATCAAAACATATGGTTGCCTTTTTATTATGGAATTTAATGAGCACTTAATTACAGTGTAACTTAAGCTTTCTTTTAGTATCCAAACAATAGTTTTGGTCAACTTCTGCTCACTTAAATCTTAAGCTGTCAGAAGAGCACTTTTTGAACAATTACCAGAGCATTTAGTTACTCATTATACCATTTAACAAACACTTGATGGGCACTTAATTGTTGTATAACTTAATCCTATTTTCAGTATCTAAATAACAGTTTTCGTCATATACTACTCACTTAAATATTAAACTGTCAGAAGAACCCTTTTTGAATAATTATCAAAACATTTGGTTACCTTTTTATTAAAGCATTTAATGAGCACTTAATTACAGTGTAATTTAAGCCTTCTTTTAGTGTTTTGGTCATCTTCTGCTCACTTAAATCTTAAGCTGTCAGAAGAGCACTTTTTGAACAATTACCAGAGCATTTAGTTACTCATTATAGCATTTAACGAACACTTGATGGGCACTTAATTGTTTTATAACTTAATCCTATTTTAAGTGTCTAAACAACAGTTTTCGTCATATACTACTCACTTAAATATTAAGCTGTAAGAAGAACCCTTTTTGAATAATTACCAAAACATTTGGTTACCTTTTTATTAAAGCATTTAATGAGCACTTAATTACAGTGGGACTGACGCCTTCTTTTAGTGTCCAAACAATAGTTTTGGTCATCTTCTGCTCACTTAAATCTTAAGCTGTCAGAAGACCAATTTTTGAAAAATTACCAGAACATTTGGTTACCTACTCATTATATCAATTAATGAGTACTTAATTCGACTGCAACTTAAGTCTATTTTCAGTGTCGAAATAAGGGTTTTGGCCATGTTCTGCTCATTTAAATCTTGAACTGGCAAAATATCAATTTTTAAAAAGTAATCCGGAACATTTAATTTCTATTAGGACACTTAATTAGCACTTAATGAGTGCTGGTTTTAAATGTGTATGTTCTTGGAACCTCTTTCTACGTAAAGGACATTACGAATTAAGTGAATGAATGAACCTAATGATCCAAGAAAATTTCAACTTATAGTAAAATAAGATTAAAGAGTGTGAATTAGCACTTTGAGTTTGTTGTTTTATCACATACTTTGGACGAGTTTCATAATTGGTTCTTCTTCTTCTGTAAGGTGTATTAGGATTGTGTTGCTTGGTCGAGAGTTTTTACAGCGCCGCATCGTGTCGTGTTGCCAGACTAACAAGCATCTCATTTGTACCACATTGTTCGGAAAGTACCTACAGGCAAAACATGGCCACGAGAAGCGACAAAAATTAAGTGACGGATTTTATTAGATTTTTAGATGGTGCTGTACGACTTCTCATTTTCCGAATGTAAAGGACTAATTTCCGCGTGGACAAAAATGGAAATTTGCTTAATGAAAGTGCATTCTGTTCTTGTTGCGAAGAGATATGTCTCTTCCTTCTTCATAAACTCGTTTATTAAATTTGTCGAAGTGAAATGCTGTTTCGTTACTATATAATTCGTGAACGCGAGTGAGAGAGAAAGGCAGGGGGAGAAGAGGGTGCAGTGGTGGCAACGGCGACGAATGAAACTTCCTCCCCTTCTTCTACCCACTTAGATCTGATATGAAAGAAGCAGAAGAGCGACGAGATTAAACTCTCTCCGAGAGTTCGTTTTGCGTTCCGAAAAAAGGAAGAGAAACCAAGGATGGCGCACGAGACTTTTCTAATTAAATGTTGCCAGTTTCGACTTAAATCGCATATGTCTGTACCAACGATTCTCAAATACTTGCCAACCGAGGCACTTCTTCGTCCGCATCAACGCTCCGGCAGCTACTGCAAGATGCAAAATTCTACAACTCAACATCTTCAAGTCGACGAACATCATTTATTGCATGAACTAAACTAATATAAGACTAACTTAACAATTGCGAAAAAAAATTCTTAAGACGAAAAAATATAGTTGAGCTGGTTTCATTTCAACTAGGATATTAAAAAAATAAATAAAAACAGAAATTTGAGTGAAAATATTCAGACTCATTATCAAAATTATTCTCTATGGTTGGTTATTATTTTCCCATACGATGTTTGTATAAGGCATTACTATTATTTTTATTTATAATGAAAAACAATTAACTTAAATAAAATAAATTTTGGGTCTGGAAATATGCTCCCTACCGACTAATTCAGTTTGCAAGTGTTATAAGTTTAAATTTCCAGCTTCGTTTTAATCCGAGAGCAAAAGCGTAAAGTATTTCGCCCACAAAAGCACTAAATAAGGTTTAAAGGGTCAGATTTGCAGCAGTGTGTGGGGTGGACTTTTGCATATTGCATGGACTTAAGCCGGTACGGGTTGTTGCGGGAACCGATGCGGTTGACAAAAAGGGTTCGTCGAGCACCTTCTCACACAAATTTTAATTAATTATTTATTGTTAATACTTTTATATTTAATTGCAAGTAAGGAAATTCACTTTAAGGGTTATCAAATACCCAATAAAACTTCAAATAATAAATAATTGATTGGATTGGTGTGGATAGATGACCATATTATTATAAGGAAATCCTACTGAATATGAAATAGAGGAAATCTTGATTTCTTTAGTTGAAATTTCAAAAATGGAACCTGAAGTGTTTTGTGGAAGAGTTCCACCTTTACTTTAGACTTTTAAGGAGATTGTATGCCTAGGTTAGTTAAAAATAATCAGTAGATTTTTCCTCCCATTTTCTACAACATACGCCCCACTCAGTCTAGCTGAAGTAAAGTAATAAAATCGCAAAATGAAATGTCAAGTCTTTAATATAGTACTTCGTAACTCATCCTGACAACGTGATGCTCTCAATGGATACAGGCAGTGTCGGAGAACAATTACTCTTTTTAACGCAACGTTTTCTTCTCTTGGAAACTTCCTCTTTATTATCGTCTAACAGTGTCTAATCCTGTTATCCATGGAGTGTCCGTACTCCACCATCATCAGGGCACAATATACTCGTAATCACTCTTTTCCACTGTCTCCTTGATTAGACCGTCACTTTGAACGACTTAATAAACTAAAAAATTGACTTGTCACCGGATCCAGAAATTTTGAAAAATTTCTTCTTTTAGAGCTAAACGAGAAAACCGAGCAAATCAAATTGTTAGGTACCAAGCAATGCACTCGCTGTAATTGTAGCTGAGAAGAATTTTCCGAAGGAATGAAGATTTTACCAGAAATATTAAACAGCTGGTCCCCGAAGGAATAACTGACATAAACACAGTGAATACCAATAAATACAAACAAAAATTTTGTAAATTAAATAAATAAACAACTAACAAACTGTCTCGTTCATTTCTTTGTGCTTAATGAGAACAAACGTTAACGTGCTTATGAATAGAAATGACAAATTTTGTGCTAGGCCTATTTCCCTGTCTTCCTATATTAAAAGCAGAAGGCGCTTTTGTAATTTATTAGTTTAGCATAGTAAACTGTTTCGACGCAACGTTATTCCTATCCATATCGAGTTAAAATCCTGGTAGAAATTGTTCCGAGCAGCCCTGCCGACAACGCAACAAGCCTTGGCAGCGGCAGATGATGCGTTCCACCAACAAATCTTGCAGACAGAGTAAACATAACTCATGCTAACACGTTACGTCAGCACTAACCGAATCCAGTGCCTCCGACGTTTAATTTTGTGTACCTAATTGAATCCCGTCTCCATTTAAACTGGAGCGCACCCCCTGACACGAGCATTACTACTTTTTACGTTATTCATTAGAGAGTATTAGCTAAGGGTTGGTGGAACAACGTGCGCCCTCAGACACTCGATTGCATCTTCTTCTTCTTTTCCACTGCCGGCACGTCAGACAAAACATCTCTCGATTCGCATCGTTTTTCTTTTTGCCGATTTCATTATCGGCCACCCTTAACGAACTACAGCGAGAGGGTTGTCGGCAGTGGTCGGTGCTGACGAGACAATTGAACCCTTTTAATGAAAACAAATTTTTACGAGGAAATTTAGACAGAAAATCCCTGATAATTACGTTGGGAGGGAACGATGGCTGATTCTTTTGAAATATAGCAACACAGGTCTTGGTAGCATTCACGATAATGAGGGTGTATTTTTTGTTAATCCTTTAAGCTGCTCATTTAAACTGATAGTCTTCTAATTGGTGAAAATTTCTTTTATGGAGATACTTAGGTACTGCTAAATTTTAATAATTTGTTTTGGCACAATCTACGTAATTGAAATTTTATTTTCAGCTCGTAAAGGCCCAATGCGTCGGCATTTTCAGTATTTTTTTCAGTAAATTGACGTCTTGTACAATTATCTATTAACAGTTCATCAATGAAGCTAAGAACAAATTGAACGAATATTGGAGGAGGTTCAAGTAGGTTCAAGTCACTATGTCGCGGGCACAGCTAGTTAGAATATAAATCCAATACAAAATAAATAAATAAATTGAATAATTTTACAAAGAAAACTAAAATACATCCTTGAGTCTTCTTAATATCTCTTTTTATATTAAAATCACTAATTTAATATGGCGTTAACAAAAATTTGCATTTTTCCGTAAGAGTGAATAAGGAAACTGAAATCAACATCTGCCTTAAAACTTTCTTTAAAAGTTCATAATTCCAGCTACAGTTGATTTATTTCAGACATTTGGGTTGGATACGCTGTCTATATATGTATACATATACATAATATATGAACTTTCGATAAATGAGCAAATGAGCAACTTAGAAATGATATAAACGTAAAATATAAGTAAAGGAGAGTTACAAAGTCGACTCTAACTTTGTTCAGATGATTGACACTGTCTGATAAAGTGCAGCAAAATTTATCCTGGGGCAAATGCGGTAAAAACTTATCTGCTACATTGCAAGTCGAAAACTGACTTCCTCAGAGTCGCAGAAGTTTGTTCGTAGCAGTAGCGGTAACGGTAAATGAAATAAATGATGATTGATAAGACCGGGAGACTCTCCAGAGCAGTATTTATAAGGCAGTCTATGTCCCTATCTCTTTCTATCTTTCTCCCGTACTCTCACTCCATCTTTATTTTAGATTATATATCTATATAAACGGAATAAGCTATCCCGGAGAAGGTCTTCTTTTTGTCACTGTCACTACGAACTTCGAATTAATTTCAAGAAAGGACTCTCATCTGAAATTATCCGTCCTTATTTACTAACCAAAGACCTTGATCTATTTTCTGTTACCAAACAAGGAAGGAAAATCAGGGAACTACATTTAAACAGTTAGCTTCTTATTAGATTTTATTTTATTTATTTATTGTATTAAAACGCTAACTGTAAGTAAGAGTTTACTTCCCAATTATGAAAAATTTAATTAACTTACATGTTGCAATTATGAATATTGTTTGAATGAAATAAATAACTCAAAGTATTTGATATCGTCTTCTTTTAATAACTTTGTTGCTTTGTTTAGTTTACTTTTCCTACGAAAGCTATTTGGAAAGTGTAACATTCAGAAATCCAATTCGCGCTTTTATTTGACATAGACATTGTAACTTGTTATAGAAAGGATAGGACATCGATTCTTTTACTTAGTGTTTAAAAAATATCGCGTCAAAGGAAATAACCTTATCTTCGGAAAGCTGATGCAGCTTTTTATTATCCTCATGGTGCAATAGACAGTGAGCTTTACTGCATGGAAAAGCAGACTGGTGCTTCGACTAAAGTTGTAAGTTGAAAATAACACCATTTCGAGCACGAGAATGTTGATCGTCCTCCGTTTAAAAACACCACCCACTGGGCGAGCAAGATATGAGCGCTGGATAAGTATTGTCAGGGAGGAACCCTGCGCACAAGATATTTTACAACCGGAACTCAAACACTTTAGTGGTTCTTAAGCTACCTCCGAGTGCATATATGGTGCACATTTAACCGTACATTTTTACTGGAACAGATCACGAGTTAAGGGTTTCGTTTTATGATAGACATCTACTTTTCGACTTGTTCCCCTTTTAAAAATTTATTAGCAAGAAATACATACATAGGAAATTTTTATTTATTTGTGTTATCAGTCACAAGTGACACCTAGGACTATTCCATGTAAAAAATAATTCTATGCATCAAAGTTGGGAGCCTTATGTATATTCCTTAAGTAGATTTGCATTTAAAGAGGCTTGAAAAATAAAACAAATATAGTTTTATTAATAAATAACTATATACAAACGAAAAAAACGCAAATAACCGTCAATTCTGATACATACAAAAAAGAAACATAAGGTCATTCCTGTAAACCCGCCCCAATGCAAATCCCTTCCCAGAACTCCCCAATATAAATATTTTAAGATCTCTTTTAAAGAATTGCAACCAACTGGGCCTTCCCTTCAAACAGTTCCACACATTCTTCCATCGACCTTCTTCCCTCACATCCCCCAATACATGCCTCTCTCTAACATACTATCCACACCTCCTGTCCTCCTCCTTATACCAAAATTTCCACCCTCTGTATTCGTTCCTTGTTCTAAATGTAGCTATCACAGTTATACTCCTCCTCCTCCTCTTAGACACCAGATCCCCCTATCTAATCTCCCCACAAAAATTACTTCAATCCCACCGAATATCTGGATTCCTTAACTCATTTCCCCTCGTTATTTCCCTACATCTGAATCTTACCATTACTCAGATGTTATCACTTTGTTTTCTCCCCTCCACCATCTGCACCTGATTAATTTTTAACATCCCAAGCGTTTTTTTTCTCTCCCTACCATATCAATTTTTCCCACCTATATTAAGAACCTTTTTATCCAAATTTCCTTTTTTGTATCCTCTTCCTCCAATTTCCCCAATTTCTCCTCATACTTAACAACCCTTGAAAATACGAGCCACCATTTCTTCATTATTTAAGCTCCCCAAAACGCATTTACAATGCTGTAAAATTTTCATATTCAATCCGTCCCAGCTTCTGGTGTATTAGTTAGATGAAGATGTTCAAGAAACGAAGATTGTAAATTTACAATTGGCGAAAATTTAAAATTCACTAGTTGAAAACACCTGGAAGAGCCATAAAAACCTCCACCTTTATAATATTCGGTCACAACCGGTTCTCAAGAAAATGCAGTCTGAACGACCTTAAATATTTAACAGTTTACTTCTTATGGCGATCGCTCGTAAAACTCCAAGTCCGTGAAAGCTTTCACATCTAAGAGTTTTCGCTATGAAAATCGCGCATCAAGAGTGCTATGCGGAAGTAGAGGCGAGAGCTTTCCGTTAAACTGGTAATTTTCTCATAATAACTGCGTCTTACATTCGGTCCATATGTAGGTACGATGCATCCATCGAGTCGGGAACATCACAAGATATATACGTATGTACCTATGTGAGCTTATGTATCGTGTATGGTATATACATATATTCGAATAAAAGGAGCATAATCCACTACGGCTGAATGGCTTTGCGAACCGAGGCAAGAAATAAAATAGAACGCAATAAAATGATTTAGTAACTTCCGATGTAAATGCACAATCTTTGAAATTGCAGTACTAAAAGTATATGTATACCATAGTGCATTACTATCTCCCAGAAATTTAAAATTTACTTCTTCTCGATTACCTCAACTATTCCATTTTCCTATTCTATTTTTCTTAAGGTCAAAAACATTCTTTTAATTGACAGCTTCGACTATTATTTAAACTCCAAAAATTACGTTTATGATTTGAATTCATTTAGACCTTGAGTCTTGTTCTTAATGAAAGAACCTGGCATAAGCTCCTGGAATGCTAAGTTGATAAAAATATTTATCCTATGCGTGTTTAATTACATTTAGTACCTACGTGTACTTGTTGCATAACCACTGACTATAATTGATCGCCTGACCTGTAGCTCGACGACTTCATTTTTCATGAAATAAATCCCATAGTGTTTACTTACACTTATGGTAGTTGTGGCCTAGTGAGAGGCCTTAAGGTTGTCGGCAGTCGACCTCGATCGATTCCAAAATCAATTAGTATTTTCAATACTAAAAAATGTTTTCCTATCGTTCCTTATCATGAGTCTCATTCTCACATGGAAAGAATCGCTTTCGTTTTTCGCTGCAGTGCTCTGTTCCTCCAATTTTTTTTTTCAGACACTTGAGGGTTGTAAATGAAGTAAATACAGGGAATAAAAAATATGATGTAAAATTTAGTAATGTAATAAATATATAAGGGTAAGTAGAGACTTGTGTTTCCGCTGGTAATGAAATAAGCGGGTCGAAACCCAATTTCGTTCAGGTTGGAAAGAATAAGCAGCAGTCGAAACAGATTATTTATGTCTCATTAGTTTTTCGGGGTTAATTAATCCCATTCAGCGGAGTTGGCGGTGGCAAGACGCCTGGCTGCGTATAGATGATATAATTCCT
This sequence comes from Agrilus mali, assembly GCA_029378335.1. NCBI lineage: Eukaryota > Metazoa > Arthropoda > Insecta > Coleoptera > Buprestidae > Agrilus > Agrilus mali. Next base: position 5,527,691 of record CM055663.1, on the reverse strand, counting down.
AACGGGCAATTTTCAAGGCATATAAGAGATATAAATCACATCCGGAATCCGACTGCGGATGACATCCAACTTGTGAATTAGCTTATAAGGTTTAACTTCCATTGTTTAACAACCCTTTATGAACGAGTTTCCTTGACAGCCGACTCTCGCCCAAGTGTTAGAACAAAATTTATTTCTAATTAAGACTTGAACAAAAACCAAACACGAAATGGAACTTCATTAATTCCTCGAACGTTTTCAAAACACACATCATCTTATTCGAGCACTCTCTCGGGACGCGTTCCAAACTGTTAGCTTCTGATATTACACCTAACAGTGGCTCGTTTAATCAAATATAAAGTTCTGATGACACACATCTACCTCTGCTACGCTTTACTTATTTTATTCCCTTCTACGAAATTACTTTAGGTAAACCTTAATTTCCTTTGTACTTTTCAACGCTGCTTCAATAAACCAGACAATTGTACGATATTTATGTGAAGTATATACTTATACTTAACAGAAGGGTGTTTTCATTTTAAAAAAGTCAGGTGCAAATAATAATTTTAGACAGCTGAATGCTTGAAAAATTGGGGTTAGGTACAAAATGAATGCGAAAATTACAATTGAAGCACACCAAGAAACAACACTAAAGTAGAGCTACTCTAAAATATGCTTTAGTCATCTATCGTGTCGTGCCAATACTTTTTTTTAGACTCCCTTCGAAATACAAGATTTAGACGTGTCTTCCATAAGGCTACTTGCTTTGTGTAAGTCAGGTCTCTTATCATCGAGATTCTTGATTCAGATGAGTTTTCTGAACCAGCAGTATGCTTGATTCTGGAGGTATTTTTGCTTCTTAGCACAATATTGCTCCTCTTCATCCAAAGGCTAGTCTTCGCACCTCTCACCATCAGGACACTTCATCGGATGCTTGATTTGGAATGGTCGCTCTGCCTCTTACCGTCAGAATGACCGTAATTTTATATCAAGATGCTTAACTCACGAAGATAATTTTGTCTCACACCAGGGAGATGCTAAAGAAGAGGTCCTTCAGTCACTCATTATCGTTATGCTTTTCCTTTTATCTCTATTATAAAACGATGTTTGATTCATGAGAGTTCTCTGACTTGTAAATGAATTCGTTGATTTCGGTGAGCCCTTGCAACTGTCACGTCGTGATGCTTAAGACAGGTAAGTTCTCTTGATTCACGTAAATTTTTTGATTGATTCATTGTTCAAGCTAAAATGTAGTTTTTCTAGATATTAAACTACTTCTATACTTTACAGACACCTGGTTTATGTTAGAAGTTCATTTTTATTGCTCTCGTGCTACATTTTTAAAAAACAAAGTTTCATCCGTTTTCACACTTTATTAATAAAAACGTAATAGCAAAGCTGATAGGAGGGTTGTTTGTTTACTCCCTGGAGTTGTATTATTATAAGGGCACATGCGACCTCGCAGTTTTCAGTTGAAAAAACAAAAAAAAGTGAATATTAATAAAGAGCTGCAACTTGCCCGCCGTATTCACATGCGACAAGCCGCTGAGATATTACTCCATATTATTTCCTGCCTACCATATACCACGGTCTCCCTTCAGGTATTTAATTAGATAGGTACGGCAATCATCGCAACCCCAGGGCACAATTTTTACTCGTTTTAGTGGTCTCGCTGTGAGACAGTTGGTTATTTATGGCCTGCAAACAGTTTCCGTTGTTTCGCTTTTTGGCCAACACTGCAACCGCTAAAGATAACCGAAACCGAGTAATTTGTGGAAACGGGCAGCCATAAATAGTAAAAAAAAATTTTGTTTATCAGTTCAAGGAAGTCCCTTCTGAAATTCTATTCGCTTAAAAACGAGCACAACTTTCTCCTATTACTCTATAATCTCTGGATTCTGTAGGACAACAAACATTTACTGATGTAAACAAAAGGCACATAAAACTTTGTTGTCGTTGATTGAAAACATGGGTTTTAGTGTTCTGTGCCCAAATAGACAAAATGATAAATCACCTCGATGTCTATCAGTTACTGACGGTTTTTTTTTAGTTGATAGCTTAACTTTGTATTTGGTTTCGTTTTTTTTTTTTATTACTGATGTACAAAAAAGAAAGCATTATTGATTTTCCAGTAAAATTATTTGAGTAGTTTCACTTAACTTCGAAAATTACCTATATATATTAAATACCCCTTAAAAAAAGCAGCATTTATGGCTATCCAAGATGTGCCTTTCTAAATTTTCGCCTGGCCAACATTCAATTTAGATGAAATAATGGACGGAAAAGTCGTAAACGCCTAATAAAATTTTCAGTGATAAAGAACTTTCGATCTGTCCAAGCAGTTTATGTTCCGTAGAAATTTAAATTTCCGAGAACTGTACAATCAGCAATGAATTCTTGATGAGTGTCAAGGAAGGTGGAGCAGCATTTCGGCTATAAACAAAGAAAGGTGCTTCTAAAATATTCAACGGTCTCCCCCTCGTCAGCAGACACCTCGTAAATTGGCGCGTAAACATCCTGACTGACAGTACTTTCAGGTATTCTTGTTAAAAGTACTATACACATCAAAGCCAAGCAGGCGGGCGAGCGCGAACGCGAACGCGAAAGTTTGATGCTAAAACGGCAATCTCCTGAAGATTACAGGCTACGTATTTCGCTGTTAAAACGGCTAATGAAGTACAAAGATCTCATTTAAATGCAAAAGGTTTTTTATATTTCACTGACAAAATTGGCACATTAACTACCGTTTTGTCTCCTCTTGGCTCTATCAACAATGAATTTTAATTATTTATCTACCTAGATACGATTTACAAAATCGGCGGACAAGCAAAATTACAGTTCCTCAAATTAATACGATTTCAATAATTTTAAGCCATACAAAGACATTGTATGTTAGGTATTTTTGGGTACCAAGATCTGACCAAGAACAAAAATATTCTTATAAGCTGCTAACCTAACCGAAGAAAAATATTTCATCTAGCTACCTACAGGTAGAATTTAATAAAATATTGCAATACCAACCGGAAAGAGACGTCGAACTTGTTGGCTCAAAAAAGGGTAGGTAACAAATTTTATCAGAGACGAGCATGTATATTAACGAATTTTAGTATTCAAAGAACGATACGGGTGTGAAAAGAATGCGTCTATGGGGACGGCCAAAAGGCTGGAGTGTAGATGTTCCTTTCTCCTTAATGCACATACATTTGCGAAGGTGTGCTATACATAAAGAGAGATGTTACCTATTCTAATCCTACCTTTATCAACGGGTTCGTTCTCGAATTCCGCCGAGAAAGCCATGGCGACAAAAGCCATATAAATGGAAACTTTCATACGGTAATCCATTACGAACAGGGCATGGGGGCTTCTTGATTATGTCCTCTACAACCTGTAACAAAAAGAAATGAAATGTTAACAAAGAATAGTACATTATTATTGAACGGTGATTTATGAAAAAACGTGGACCGCAATGTCAGTCTTATTACATCACATCAGCACGCCATGGCCCATACAGTCCAGTATTAGCAACATGTTAAACTTAATCTACTGAATTTTTTTGGTTAATATCATGATTTTTCCTCCTCACAATTTAGATAACATATTTTTAAGTTAATTACTTTAATTAAGCTGTATACAACTTTTAACAATTTACTTATTCTAAATGAAACATATTTGAATATTTAACGAGAACCTTTCGGGAAGGCATCTCAGAACTCATTAGCAAACAAAATACCCAACTTAAAATTACTTGGGTAAATCTGTTATTAGAAATGATAATTTTGCCTTTGTTAAATGTTTAAAAATTTATATACTTAGTAAGTTTGTTCGGAGTGCCTTTATAAAGAAATGGTCCCGAAGATTACGTAAAACAGAAAGCGCGTGGAAGCTGTAAAGTGCTTTTCTAGGGAAAAGATTGAAGGAACGTAATCCTGAAAACGCAACTAGAACATCGGCTTTTTTGCTGTTCAAAAGGGAAATGGAAGCCCCTTTTCCGTTGTTCGTCCAAACAAATTCCAATATTTGTTTCTTAAAGGATGTAACGGACGACCTTACAGGATTCCATCAAATATTTACATGACGGTTTTTAAAATATATAAGAAGGACAGACATTTGGTTGCCTTTTGAATATTTTAGTAAGCAACCCGTGGAATCCGATTTGAGGCGTCTTGACGTATGGATGAGTGAAGCCACGAGGCAAAATATTTTTAACTTTTTCTTCATCATTCGGGGTTACTAATTAATTACGTGAAGTTTCTTTATTTTAATGTTAACCTCTACCTCCTCTTGGTAAGATTTGGTAAAATTTTATAGGAACTTTCCTCCTCCTCATTTAGCTAGTTTTTTGGAATTAAAAGGTTGACGTGAGGTCTTCAAGTATTCCCTTTCCCTTTTGATATTTAATGATATTTTGCTCTCTTTCCACTTTGAATTCACGTAATTAATGAACATTAGATAGAATCATGTCACAAATAGGTTAATTTACTAAAATTGAAAGAAAATGTCTGTCTATATTTTATTGTTTGCTTAAAACAGTTTTTTTTTTTATAAAAGAAAACGAAAACATCCAAATAAGCCAATACAAGGAGCAACAGTGGCGAAACAAGAAAAATGGTTTTAAGTCATGGCCACAATATAATCCCCTTTGACACTAGACCATTAGAGAACGCGGTTTACTTCATGAGAAACAGATATTACGTAGATTTGTCTTTCGCTGGGGGTTCGTCGGAAAACTGGGGCGAATAAGGAAAAGGGAGGGCAAAGCCTGCTCGATTCCGGACCGCCGATCAAGGGAGACTAACACGATGTGATTGATAAAGCTTTCATATTTGGAAAAGACCTACGACATTCCAGATGTGTACAAACGACCTCAAAAGTGATGCTCATGATTGAATATTGAATCGATAAAAATTCGTTGTTAAATGTTTTAACCAAATGCAAAGAAAACAATAGTGAAACTTAATTACCAACACAACATCCACCTTGCAATTCTCAGACGAAATGATAGAGATTTAAAAAAATAGGCAGCTTCTTGGGTGAAAACTTTATGAAACATTTTTGTAGTACTTATCCTCTGTAGGTTTTCCCAATGAATTTTTGTTTTTCAACCTTTGCTATTAAGATTAAATTATTTTGTTCCTGACAGAGCAACCGTTTATGAAATAAATGAAGACCTAGGGGTGGCTTTATGAATTATAGTAGTGTGGAAAACTTTTTGACTTGTAGCGATAATCTTTTTAAGAAGATATTGTCAAAATTTCTCGCGTGGCTGTATGACGTCACGACCCTGCGCATTAACCAAGTGAATCATTACATTCAAGATAGAGTGTAGATGCTGAAGTTCTTCCTCTCTGGTGTAATTGAATACACTTATCATTCACAGTTTTACGATTTTTGTCTACTTCTTTTACACCGAATTCATTGACGATCATTGACTATAGATCACCGCACCGCTGCGTTCCCGTTACCGTACCTAAATGAAAAAATGGCACCGACGGAAATAAAATGTCCCGATCTACTTCGGTTAAGCTATCAGATTGGATATCGTGTAATCCGTAGCTGGCTCCGTTGGAAAAATTGCAGGATTTCAGGAACTGATGGGATCTTACGATACAAATTTAAAAAAGCGCACCTTTAAATATCGTACAGTCCTTACGAAGGGAAATAAATTAACAGATTACACAATATATCTATCCGACTACATCCCCTGTATAAATTGAATTGACTGGTTCTTTCTTGAAAGAAAAAACCAATTACCATGGTAACTTACTTAAATCCAAACTGTATATTACGTGAAATTAAAGGCAACTATAGTTAGCCTTTTCTGCTACTGCAAACGTAAACCTCCTTTCGCATAATTTGAATTAGTTTTAATACAAAATTTAAAAGAGACTCACCCCTATTACTACAAACAATTTTTTGATTGTGGGTATCTATGATCCACGCAAGACCCAGGATAATACAGATATGTATTCAAAGGGAGCAATACTTGTGTCAATATTTAAAAAACGTGTGTGGTAATAGCGATTAATCTCTTCCAAATTTTTTTTTTCCTTATTTGAATTAGTTTTATTTTCGTGAAAAAAATTTGAACCAATTTCACCTATTTGCTTTATTTTTTATTGATCGATAGTAACTGAAGGATGAACTTAGTAACTTAATTTGTTTAAGTTAATTAAGAATCTTACTGGTGGTTTCCCTTATTGTTTATTGGTCAGCCTTACAATTTGCGTAGTTTTGGTTATTTTCTATAAAGTACAATTGATTTCAACTTTTAAAAAAGAAGCAAGAATGTTAGCATAAAATTAGGCTTCTTTTTATTATTAATTATTAATTAACAAATTTTTTCTCATTAACTTGAGGTAATATATTTAACTAGTTAATAATCATTAATTAATTTATTCCTTTTATTAATTATAAACGAATAAATCTATTTAATCCAAAATTTAACTTACAAACTCCCGCTTTTTAAATTCTTCCTTTTTTCAGGGAATCGTTATTATATTAATATATTTTCGTTTGTGTTAATTGTTTTGAAAGAGATTATTTATTCGATTGTTTCTAAAAGTCTAAAAAATTTTAATTAAAAATGGAAAAAATCAACAATAACATTCATTACAGTAATTTTAATTTATTCCTGATAGTTATACGTATGTACTTTATTTTCATTAATAACATTGGAATATTAATATAAAAATATTCAGTTCCATGACTGGGATGTTAAAACAATTTTTGATTTTTTTTCAAAAAAAATTTAATTTTAAAAAAAACCGAAATTTTAAAAAACAAAAAAAAAACCCCCCCATGTATTTAAATAAGATCTCCAAAATATGTAAAAACTACACAATTATCACTAACTGGCAATTAAATCAAAACTGGTTTTTATTACACTCTACACGCGTCCATCACCACGACCGAAAACACAAAACTAATTTCCAGATAAATAAATGTTTTTCTATTCTCTACTCGGAGATTAAGATCGTCATAACTCGTAACACGTTTTAGGTGACCTCCCAGCGACCGTGAAAGGTAGGTAATTAATAGTAAAAACAGGAATATCGTTCGACAGATAATTCTTGAAATAAAATAAACATTAATAATAATAATAAAAACCGGTCTTCTCTGAGGTAGAAGAAATTGCAACCCAAAAAAAGATCGGCTGGAGTTCCGAAAATGGGCTCTTTTAATATTCATGTATATTATTATATATTATAAATAATTTAATATTTTGTGAATACATTCAAATATATATTAAATGGATGTATGTAAAAGGATTTTTGGTAACTCGCAAGGGGAGGGGGTACTTTTTTCCATCTTGAAAATTGTAATAACAGCAGATGAAAAAATATGTATATATTCAAATTAATTATGTCTATATTATTGACACGCCCCCCTCTCAGCCCTCGTAAACCCGGAACACTCAGAATCGCTTAATTAATTAATAAATAAATACTATTTATTTCCCAATGGTCTAGAATAACTGGATAATAAAAAGTTAGTGCAATTATGTAAAATAATGAACCACTGAAAATTGTTGCTTTTTGAAAACATATTAATTTATGATTACTTAGAATAATTAGGTTACGGTTGGGAAACACGACACGAAGTGAGTAGTAGGTATCTACTAAAAACATTGAAATTGATTATTTTAAGAGTACCTATAGTCATTTTCATAAGGGCAAAATATTTATGGTGTTTATTTTAATATAATAATATAATCTTTATTATTGTTTCTACTCCTTTTTGACTCAAAATCATTTCCTGTTTCTGTGACGAATGTTATTGAATTTTAATCTTGCTTGTATTATGACCCACACAGTTAAACACACAAAATCACCATTTTTAGGGTCTCGCCAAATTGTCTTCGTGAAATGGTTAAGACATAATAATATTTGAAATCCCCTCCTTATTTTAAATTATTAAACTTACGTTCGATAAAGGAAGAGAAAAAAATTCTAGAAAGTGGAACAGCAATAAACAAAAGTCGTGTTTCACGCAACCGTCCTAAAGCTAAAACCTTTACGACAACTTTATATTGTCGTTTTTTAGTAGACAATAAAAATCGTAAATACACGTATTAAAGGTGGATTCGTCACAGCCCGCTACCCGTTTTTATTTTCATCACGATATTTAATTTATAGATGGCGTTTTTACAGCCGCAATAACTTTTATTCGTCCAAAATATAGGATCGTCCTAAAAGGGCAATAGCGGCTCGGACTATTGGATCAATCGTCATTAAATTCGAACGGGCTACTACATGTTAAATGAGATCTGCCTTTCCAATATTACCTTTCCTCCCATGCTCAAACCTATCGCCTAATAAGAAAATGTTACTGTAAAACGATTCACCACATCAAAGTGCAATTTTGAATTTTTTATGTAGGTTAATTTATTAAATCAGTTTTATCAATTATATATTTAAATCTGAAGATCTAAATACGAAGACGCCCAAACTGGCGAACAACAGCGACTACTGAGACCACATACATGTCCTTTTATTAACACAAAGTCTTCTTGTCTCGTTGTGACGTTACAAGCTGCGCGCGCATCGTCCATCACCTATGTATTAAATGATTTTGTTCAATAAAGTACAATACGGAGCAATTCATTCGCTCCCTGTTTTGTTTATTGCGCCATTTGCCGCAATTTTCAATTAAGGATGATGAGGCAGTGACAGGACCATCATTTAGTGGACTAGACTAATTTTTCACGGTCATAACAAAGGGAACGATGGAAGGAAAGGAAAGCAGGGAGTGAGAGAGATGACGCTCAGACTCCCTTGCATCCCTAAACGAATATAAACGACCATATCGAATGGAAAATCTCGCTAATCCAGACCCTTCAATACGATTATCTTGCCATTAAGGGCCTCATGAAGGTTCTAGCATCAGGAAGAAGGAAACACGTGACGACCTTTGCTCTTCAGCCTCCTTAAATCTCAATTTAATATCGAACCCCTGCCCTTCGGACACTTTTAAAAGGGAAATTTAGTTGACATCGCCTTTTACATTGCTTTTTATGAAAATACATTACCTTTACGCTTCCAAGGTTATATTTAGTCTCATAAATAATGCTCTTATTTGCTTAAACCTACCCTTAGTTTTAAATGTTCTATTTCTTATTTCAACGATTATTATACGTATTTGCCACAACTGAATTCACAAATGCATACAGGGTACCTATTTTGTAGGTACATGTTTGCTTTACACTTATTAGAGCAAATGTAGGTACTGATAAGGACGTCGAGAAGGTTCATTAAAAGCAGCATCCTGAATACAAGTCAGTAGTATCCGGTTGAGGAACACCACTTGAATTGGTAAATGTAAACGCTGTCAAAGGAATTCTGAAAACAGTTTCTATGTAGAGAAAGGGAGAGAGAGGGGGCCGTCAATTCAAAAGGCCACCCCGACACACATAAAATAGTTTTGCAGCAGAAAATATATTATTGTATATTATAGGTAAGTAACAAAATTATTTGTTCAGTACATATATAGATTGATGTAGTTGATATTATTGAAAAGGAATTGAAGTTTGATACGAAATTTGACATAAGTAATTATTCTTTTAATTACTCTACCCAACAAATAGACTTAATGAGGCAATAAAAAAGAATGATATTCAAGACAAACTGAGTATTTGATAGAACAAATAATTATTTTGGTTTATAGGTATAAGAACACTGTGCAGGTCATGATTCTGAATCATTTTTAGAGATTTGTTAACCAACAATTCCATCAAATTTGACAAAATAAACAATTTGATTCATATATTAAAGTTTTACACTCTTCCATCTCAGTATGTTAAAAGTTTTTTGTATTCATAAAATTATATTAGCGAATTTATTATAAAATTAATACAGGAGAACGTTAAATTTTGAATTCATCCCCATTATCTCCCAATGTAAATGAATATTACTTTCTATCAGCGTTCGTTTGAATTATCGACATGAAATGGGCCCAAATGTACTAAATTAAAAAAATAATTGTGGTTTTACATCCTATTGGGAGTTACATCCCAAAATAAAGGATGTACCGATGGTTATTTAGCTTCCCGCAATTATAACACCTGAAATGTTCCATTTATTGCTAAGTTAATAATTATCCGAACACTTTACTACGTATATCATACATCAAAAGGTTTCAAAAACACAAACACACTAACATTACTACACACAACTTATCAGATTGTCCAATCCATCCTTACATACGCCATAATCATATGGGCACCAACCACAAAACAACTTTGACGTATATCAAGCTAGCACGACAAAGTTATTTTTTCGATTTCTAACTTGCACTATAATTTGTCGCTAATTTGTTACCAAATCGAAAAATTTGTCGCTCGTGCCGTTTAGTCATAATCAGCTGTAGTGCTAGCTTGATATTAAGCTAGCACTACACATAGCGTATCTCGAAAACGAAATGTCGTAGGATATTATTGTAAAGGCCATAATTTGTCGCTAATTTGTCGCTAGTCTTATCTTCAACTGATAAGCGAAAAACTGCTGGAAAACCATCAAACTGGCACTACATATGGCATATCTCGAAAAGGAAATGTCATAGGATATTACTATAAAGGCCATAATTTGTCGCTAATTTGTTGCTGAAAGATGACACATTCAACGAATTTGTCGCTAGTCTTATTTCCAGCTGATAAGCGAAAAACTGCAGAAAAACCATCAAACACTTAATCAAGGAGTTCTTGATTACATTTGTTTTAAGAGATAGGATTTATTTACCAAATTTTTTAAATTAGGTTTTCCCTGTTTCCCCAAGTTGGGCAACACGTTACCTTTTGAGAGTTTGATGGCTTTCCAGAAGTTTTTTGCTTATCAGTTTAATGTAAGACTAGCGACAAATTCGTTGAATGTGTCATCTTTTAGCGACAAATTAGCGACAAATTATAGTGCAAGTTAGAAATCGGAAAAATAACTTTATCGTGCTAGCTTGATATACGTACAACTTTAGTATGAATTAGAAAAATTCAACACAAATTCATCAGATTTTTAGCAATAATAAACCGAGACCCAATCCACCCTCTATCACATGACTATTCAAAACATGAAAAAATTTAACATCCCTTCTATAAAATCCTACTCAAACTACCTTAATCTATTATCAAATTTGAAAAAGGAGAAATTGACGCTCCTCAATTACTCGAATATATCAACGTATACAACCCAACCAGAAATAACAGACCGAAACACCAGATACAATATACCAAAAATGTCCCCACAATTATCAAATCGTGACCCAATCATAAGAGCTCTTCAACTTCATAACAATTAACAAATAAACATAGATCATTTACTAACAATCCTAACAATCAAAAACAAACTAAAATAAATTGTATTTACATTTTTATAACATCATTTATACCGATTCACCAATACACAAATCAACAACACAAAAATTCAAACTGAAATTTAATTAATTACATGTAAATAAGAAACTAAAATGTGTAAGGGTATACCCGTTTAATATGATAAACTAATTAATTAATTAATTAATAATTAAGCGCCAAATTTTGATTTCACGCTCATTTAAATTTTCTGTGAAAAATTTGATTTTTTGTAAGCAAAAGCTTGAATTTAATATAGTATTGCTTCAGTAACGAGAATATTTTACACTATTGCTAAAAAAATAACTAGGTAGCTTCAACTAAATTTTTAATAACATATTTTCCTCAACATCACGTCGAGTAATATCAAAAATAAACTTATATTTCTTTAGTAGACTGCATCATTTCAATTCTTTATACGTACTTTACTTATACTTTACCAACAGCGAAGACTCGGCTTTCGTACGTCATTCTACAATACAATCTAATTTAAAATTTTATTTCGTGGCTCAAAAGAAGTCTTACTTGTTTATTTTTTTGGCAGTCTCTACTATTTCGCAGTAAATTGTAAATATAAAAAAAGCTACTCCTATTTCTACTAGTAAAAAAAATACATAAGTAATATTTTATTTAATTTTAGTACTAATTAATTCTGTAGATAGTAAAATTGGTGCAGATTGTTCCAGTGTTCAGTCTGATCTTAATACATTGTTAAAACTACAAATTTTCATCATTGTATCAAAATTGATTGGTATCTAAGTGATCATCCACTATTTTTACTTCAATAATATCTATAACTAATTTTTTCATGTCCCAGAATGTATTTTCTCTTTAGCTCATTTACTTTCACAGTTCCTCATTTTCAGCATTTTCTGTCAACAGTTTTTTCATCATTATATTCCAAAATTCTTCAAAATTTTCTCTGCGAAAGCACCCACTGTTTGCTTCATAACAATTTCTTTTGTAGGTTGGTATCAGCAGGGGATGATTAAAAAATGCAAGATATTCCAAAAGTGGAAAATCCCAATCAGCAGCATTTTTGGTTAATATTTGGACTGACAAATTGTAAAATGAAACTTTAAAATTAAATTTTCCAATTTCCCACTAGAAGGTAATCTACAAAGAAGCAAGGCCTTTCCACGGTCTCATTTTCAATTCTAACAGAGTAGCAGATTTCACCGTAGCCATTTCGCCCAAAAAAAAAAAAAGTTGTCAGAAGCAGAGCAGTATAACAGCCAGCGATAGAATCGTAGCGATGCGATGGGTAGTTCGGTGGGAGCAAAACATTAACAGCTAATTGAAAGTCGTCCCGGCGAAAACTGATTCCGACCGTAGTTGGTTATGCGAGAGGGTGAATAAAAACAAGGGGCCAACTTTTCAACATTTACGTCACGTGGGAAATTTCGAGTAGGCTGCATCTAAGCAAATAGAATTTTGTTGGAAATTCGTTCTCGGGGATGCTGTTGAATTTTCAGTTTTTAGAGTAACTAACAACCCGCGAATTCACTTCACAGTTCCTTTCCAAAAAAATTGATTTAAGGATTCAAGGATATATCAGGGATTACTGGCATCAACTGAAGTTGTTTATGAAAGGAATATGAAGTCGGATTCAGTATATGGCTACTTAAGTTTCTTTTATGATCATATGAGTAGGTGTGATGACCTCTTTTTAAAATTGGCTGATTGTTGCAATTCTTTAAGGTTTTGAGGATGTATACAATTTTAGGACCGTGAATTGATTAAGTGGGTTCTATTTCTCACTGATTGAAGGGTTATCTACACCGATGGAAAGTAGACTTTGACGACATTTCCAAAAACGAAAGTAAAACGACGTCTGTGGAAGTTTCTCCCTAAGAAAATTGTTCAAACTGCAGGATCTGCACTTTTGTAACTTTTCTGAATTAGCATAAAAGAACAATAAATAAGAACGATTTTCCATTCGGTTGCGAATCGACTGGGTGAACGTCAAATGCGAAAGGGGCGGAGACCATCGCGTCATCACATCCCTTAACTCGTTAATGCGCACATGGTCTTGAAGGCATTGGGACCCTTTTAAATTTAATCGCTGTTTCTGACAAGGGATTTTATCTTTTACATCCGGATTGGTTTAATAAAAATTTAATTTGTGGTAAACGGTCTAAACCAGAAGATGTATGCTGGTGAATCAGAATATTTGAAAGATAATTTGACAATTCTTCATTAAATCAAAAACATTATAAGTTTAATTTACCAATATAAAATTGTCGAAAATTATTAAAAAAATAGAACGAGCCTATGGTATTAATCTTATCTATCCTTAAAACTTAAACATATAATAGCTATTCCCTAACTGGGTAGGTATACAGTTCGTGGGGGTAATAATTGTTATCTGATCTCGTCTGAGGCCCTACGCACGATATCATAATTCATTTGAGGCTGTTAATGGGCAAAGGTAAATAATCTGATAAATTGCCCTGATAAAGGGCACCTATATAATGTGTCGCAGACTTTAATTTCAGCAAATAGGATACTACGTAGTTGATGCAATCAAGAGAGAGTGCAAAAACAAACGGGCACGCGGTCGTTCCAGGTTCCTGATAGCGTTGACGCTACCGTCCATTCGACATCGCATCGGGACGCCTCGTCTGTGTCGGATGAATGGGAACCCCCGAAATGCGTGAAACGTTAAGCTACAAAACGACTTCGTGTAATTCATGGGAGAACAATGGACCGCCGCTACGGAACAGACTGAACAAAGGCTTCCGGTTTTAATAACTACATTACTTAGGCTAAGTGTGCATTCTATCGTCCACATGACAGCCATTCACACGGAATTTTATGATTTTCGCGAAACCGTTTAACCTGCTGATTTCGTATCTTGAAGTGGTCTCAGGGGGATAAACTGGGTACAACGAACTTTCCATAAACATGTTTCTTTCTACTAATAAGAATAATGTACATACAGTAAAATAATTTAATATTGACTAATTTTTAATAGAAATTGCTACAAATGGGAATAAATGTATGCAGTAGGGGTAGTTTATGTATACGAGCTTCGGAGCTGCAAATTTGCAAGAAAAGCATAATGTTCATATATTTTTACTACACCCTATGCAATGTTATGGAGTTTGTGTAAAATCATACATTTCAAAGCGTTTAGTTAATCGATTTTAATTGATCAACAAAACATAAACACATGTTCCCTGAAAATTTTAAAATTCATAATAATTTCTTTAAAATGAACAAGAAATTGGATTAATATTTCAGCTACCCTCTAGATATGTGATGCAATACGATGTGTATAACACCATTGAAAAAAAATTAGAGAAGTACATTTGTTTTTTCGATTGGAATGTATTTAAGTACGGGTTGTATATAAAGCCCAGGATTTTTTGTTTGAGTTTCGTTACAATTGACGTATACAAGTAGTTGGAGTTTATTCGGGTAATAGAGCACGGTGTTTGCAAAACTTAACGGTTTGATTAAAATTAGCCAGGTCGAGTGTGTATACGTATGCACGGTGGGGTGGATATTGGATAGCGTCGAATCATGGTGACTTGCACAATTCACCCCGAATATTATCGCGCCATGAAAGGGTTACAAGTTGTTAGGTTGATGTTGTGTGGGTGGGGTGGCTTTTTGTTTGCGACCGTCGTCGAGGGCTTTCTGCACACGATTTTGCCACCTGCTGTCGTGGCGTCGCGACGCCTCTTGTGCCCTTCAACGATGACGTGGACGAAAATTTAGATTAACGACGCGGTTTTATTAATAGAGACGCGATCGGCTGGCACGTAGCGTCGTCGACGCTTGCAAAGACATCGATGACATGCCGTCACTGGCGTCAACTGACGCGAGCTTTTAAGGGACATTTCCGTCGTACTAAACGATCCCATCGTCTGAAATTTTACAAGTAGTTTTTTACCCCAAAAATCTTATAGTGAACCACACAGGGATACATTGAGCTTTACAAATAGAAATTTACCAATGAAGAGGCAATACATATGTTCCCATCAAAATGCTACATAATTCAATTCAAAATGCCTGAATAGTTTCTTCAGGTTGGGAATGACATAGAAAAATGGCTTCAGTTTATTTCAGGAATGACTTAAGGACATTCCTGATGAACTCCTTCAGCTGAAGAATTACTATTAAAGACATATCAGAGCAATATCCCCAGTTAATACATTCTTAAAGCTTAACAGTGGTAACATAGAGTCTTCAATTAAAGAATTATTTATTAGAACATGCTTTAGTAACTTCTTCAGTTAAGGAATGACTTGGAGAGACATGCCTGAATAATTTCTTCAGTTGAACTGGAAAACTTCTTCAACTGATTAATTATAGTGAGGAACATGCTTCAATAACTTCTTTATAAGAATTACTTCCTTGGTTAAGCTGAAAAATTATCTTGAAGAACATTTTTGAAACTCAACAGTGGTAACCTAACGTCTTCAGTTCAACTGAGGAATGTTTTAGAGACATGCCTGACGATATTCTTCGGTTAAACTGTGGTATCATTTGCTTGAAGAACTTCTTCAGTTGAAGAATTGCATTATAAAACATGCTTCAATAACTCTTCAGCTGAAGAATGACTTGGAAAGGCATGTCTGAAGAATTTTGACAGTTATTTAAGGAGTAACTTAAGGACATGCTTGACGAACTTCTTCAGCTGAAGAATTACTATAAATGAAATGCCAGAAGAACTTCTTAAGTGAAGCTGAAAAATTATCTTGAAGAACATTTTTGAAACTCAACAGTGGTAACATAACGTCTTCAGTTCAACTGAGGAATGTTTTAGAGAATTGCTTGACGATATTCTTCGGTTAAGCTGTGGTATCATTTGCTTGAAGAACTTATTCAGCTGAAGAACGACTTGGAAAGACATATCTGATGAATTTTGACAGTTATTTAAGGAGTAACTTAAGGACATGCTTGACGAACTTCTTCAGCTGAAGAATTGCATTATAAAACATGCTTCAATAACTCTTCAGCTGAAGAATGACTTGGAAAGACATGTCTGAATAATTTTGACAGTTATTTGAGGAGTAACTTAAGAATATGTTTGACAAACTTCTTTAGCTGAAGAATTACTATAAATGAAATGCCCGAGGAACTTTCCGGTTAACCTGAAAAAGTATCTTGAAGAACATTTTTGAAACTCAACAGTGGTAACATAACGTCTTCAGTTCAACTGAGGAATGTTTTAGAGACATGCCTGACGATCTTCTTCGGTTAAACTGTGGTATCATTTGCTTGAAGAACTTCTTCAGTTGTAGAATTGCATTATTAAAAATGCTTCAATATTTCTTCAGCTGAAGAATGACTTGGAAAGACATGTCTGAAGAATTTTGACAGTTATTTAAGGAGTAACTTAAGGACATGCTAGACGAACTTCTTCAGCTGAAGAATTACTATAAATAAAATGCCAGAAGAACTTCTTAAGTGAAGCTGAAAAATTATCTTGAAGAACATTTTTGAAACTCAACAGTGGTATCATAACGTCTTCAGTTCAACTGAGGAATGTTTTAGAGACATGCCTGACGATCTTCTTCAGTTAAGCTGTGGTATCATTTGCTTGAAGAACTTCTTCAGCTGAAGAACGCCTTGGAAAGACATGTCTGAAGAATTGTGTCAGTTCTTTGAGGAGTAACATGTCTGACAAACTGAGGAAATATTTTGAGGAACAAGCTTCAATAACACTTCAGCAGAAGAGTGACTATAAAAGACATGCCTGAGGAACTTCTTCGGTTAGGTTGAAGAACTATATTTGAAGCCTAATAGTGGTAAAAACCTGATGCCCTAGTCCCCACTCTTTAATGTAAGAGGTATATTGTTAAATTTGACCTATTAGAAATATGACCCATGAATTGTCCTGGTAAAAATATCATAAATATATCCAAAAATTGTCCTGCTTAATTTATGCAATACGGTGACGATGTAAGTAATTGATATCAAAATAGGAAATTATGTAGGTACCAAAAAGACGTTCTATGTAAATATGTACGTAGGTATACTGTTGGGTTTGCTGTCGGGAATGACAGAAACTGAAGGTACCCTCATCTTCTCTCGTCGCGTTTAGTTAATGTGTATACCCTGCCATCTCGCAACCTACATCGACCCCAACGATCATGACGACAGAAGGCCTTATTCCACCCTCGTTAAAAATCCATTAGCTTATGTACGACGACAAAATCAAAAAAGGAAAACGAATGTATCAGGTTTGCTGTTGACGTTGTTATAACGTCACTAAATAACAAATCAAGGACAGCTTTATTCTTTCACAATTTTATTATTTTTTCTGCCAGGTATTGTAAAATTTATTATTCGTTTCAGAACAATTTCACAATAATCGAGACATCTTGTAAAGCAATAAGTTCTTTGTCAGAATTCTGTTGAAATTTAAGGCGTGAATCGAAATCTGGAACATGTTGGAGGACATCCCTTAGAATCAGGGGGAGAGATCCAACAAATTCTTGTCCAATTTCATATATATATATATATATTCATTTTGTGGCAAAATATCGACAAATTGCAGCTGCTGCGGGTTAGAACCGTTTAATAATTAATCACAAAGAGCATAGCAAACGCTATCTGCATAGATTTACCACTAATTGTGGGTTTGTTAATGTTTAATAAGGCCACGTACCATAAAGGATGTCAGTTTGATAAACTGGAGCCTCAACGGCTTATATCAAATTGACAAGACGATACCCTTAATTAAAAAAAAAAAATTGTCAAACACTAATCTAACTATAATTAATGATAAATATTTGTGTGGTGTCTATGGATTTAGAAACTAGCAGAGAACTTGAAAAATTAGGGTATATAAGTAAGGCAACCTTCTTCACCACCCTAATCCTCAATTGGTTCACTTATAACCTGATCTCCCACTTTACAATCTTTTAAACATAAATGACTCGTTTTTTTTAGAGCTTCATCAAAATTTTTGTTTTATGTTAGCATCTTTAAATTAATGGATTCAATGTTTTCTCATTTAAATATAAGACTTCAGCAGTAAGAAAGTGAAATGATATTAATTTGAATTGCTATTCACAATCAGTTTTAATTAATGCTAAATACAATATCAACCAAAGAATATTATTCAGACTTCAAAGTTTCAAGTTATTTGCATATTTGATTGCAAATAATTCGTTTAGCCATTTTAAGTACGCGATTGAAGAGTTATTGCCTACTGAAATATTTTATAAATTTCGGAAATTCAGAGCTGTTCCACTCACTGGGCTTTGTTATACTCGTTCTGTAATTTAATTAAATGTGTTTATACTGTAAAATCAAAATAGGTAAAAGGAATTTGAGATCCTTAATAATTTACTTAATAAAATTAAATTCCTTGGAATGTACAACATGCCATTAGAAGGAAAGGACGATATATAACTTAATCTTTGGATAATTCTGCTTGGTAATTTAATCTTTAACTTCAAATTAGAAAATATTTGAAATAAGTGTCTACAAATCTTCAGTCAAATCCACAGTGGAATTAACCCGAAGAAAGTATTTAGGAAGGTTGGTTAGTTTTTGTAGGTAATATTGAACAACTGCATCGGGTATTTGTATTTTTCAAAATTTCTCAGGAACTTTAAATAATTGTAACCTCGCCTAACCTTTATTCCTTTATAACGACTTTCTGGACCTTCACTCAGGGATTAAAATATTGACAATTTAATTAACTACAAATCAATTACTCAAAAAGCTGATGTGGATACCTCAACGTATAGTGTTTTGAACTTCTTATTTGACTTTCAATCAAAAATAACCATAAACTAAAGGCTTAGAAACGAATGAAGGAAATAAATCGAGTGAAACAGAACATCATCTCTTAAACCGAGAAATTCGCAGCTGAATGAGTTGTTGTAAGGATTTATTTTTAGAATCACAACATAAGGGATACAGACAAGTTGGAACAAGTTCAAAAGCAGCTCTAATCTCGCAATTGAATTTTGGAGTGCAGCCTTACAAACCGATTAGGAAGTAAATGGCGAAAGAATGTTTTAGAAGCTGTAGTTACCAAAAATATAAGCAGTTGGAAATATTTTAGTCGATTTCAGTCACTGATGTTATAACAACTTTTGTCTCCAAGCGAAAAAACATAAAATTTTCGTTCGCCTCCGTGACGACAACAGAAACGTTTCAATTTTATTACAATTTTAACCTCTGCAACTACTTACTTTTTTCGATAAAATCAGGACCCGAAAGGATATCTAAATAAAGTTCCTCCTTACCTCTTAGAAATATTTTAATTTTTATATAACTTATAAAGTAATAAAAGTATAATAAATATAATTTGGAGTTTTTAAAAGGTGTAACAATTTGTTAAAAAGGTTTTGGGAATTCTGTTAGGTTAGAACAATTTTCAGAGAAGCAGAAGACATTTTCAGATAAAATCTTTCCTCATATCTACATCTGTCATTATAATACATCGTTACTGTAGATATAAGTAGATTAAGGAGGTGCGGTTAACAAAGGTAATACAGTTATAATAAGCTAAATTTGGCTTTGGAACCGAACTCCCGATGTGCTTACTGAAAGCGTCACGACACGACGTGAAGCGTCGGCCTGTGGTTTCAGTTCTTAGACATCAAAGGAAGTAGGGATCGTGTTTCCGTTAGCGTTAAGGTAATGCAACTTGCAATTACTTACGCGAACAATACAGTCCATTGGGGAATTACCAGTTGGGAATAATTTCGAACCGGATTACTTGGGTGTAATAATTTGAAAATTAGTCAGAGGCAAAGCGACCTTAGATCCTTGTTAGGTATGCTAAGTCACCGTTCAGAAGGAAGGTAATAGATAATACATAGCTACGTATCCTAATGCCTAAATTATTATGATATTGTTGCAATTTTTTATATACTTTATAGTAAGATATACAAAAATATGGTGTAATTATCGCTTAGACTTTTTGATGGTTTACATTAATTTATTTTGGATGGTTTTGTTCCTCAGCAGCACCAGTCTATGTCCATCTTTAAGTAAAATTGATTATTTGAGAGAAATTATTTCTTTACACTTTTTAAACAAAGAAATTTACTTATTATTTTTATGAACATGCTGTTGTAATATTTAAATGTTTTCTATTAATGTTTTGTACTAAAAATTTGCCTTTCTGTCTTTTTAGAACGTAAGGAGGTTGCAAAAAGTGCCACTGTGTTATTTTTCTGATAATCCTATTTATTAATTTTGCTGGCTTACAATTAAACTTCTTAAGTTATAAATAAAAAAGTTTTATTCAGTTTTAGAAAAATAAATTAAAAACTGTTTTCTGTTATAGTGGATTTTATTTATAACGACTTCGGTTGTAACGACCTTTTGGTTATAACGACATAACACATAAGTCCCTTGAATTTAAGGAGTAATTTAAGAAGAAAATTTGGCTGTAACAACTTCGGATGAAACGTCCGTAGATTTCGGTTTTAGCGACTAATTTTAATGAACTATTAATTACAAGATGCTAGAAATCTCATACTGATTGATATTGCGAACGAGTCTAAACAGAAAACTTTTTTATCTTTTGTTTACATTCACAGATAGTCAGCAGTTGTACTTAGTAATTGTTTATAAATGTTAAGGTTGATAAAGTTAAATCTAAGAATCAGTTACTGGATACTTTTCTTGCTGCCTAATTTCCTTCTTTCATTCTTTCTCTGTTTCTTTTTATATAACGAGTTCCGGATATAGCGACGGAATTTAATGATCCTTTCATCGTCGTTTTAAACGAAATATACTGTATTATCAAATTGAGTAGGTACCTAATTACTTTTCTTATCTTTTTTTTTTAATATGTATGATAGTTGCCAAATTCATTAATTAATATGAAACTGGTAAATAAGTATTGCAGTCGTCTTTAGTCGTTTGAATTCCCCAAAATTATCCTGTTTTAGGATTCAACAGAGACATCTGGTGGAACTACATGACACTAGAGCTAAGGATCAATACTTGATTGTGGAAAGCTACAGGGGACCTGCGTCGGAAAATTGTGACCGTTTTCCTACATTTTCCGACCTTTAGATGGCGCTACAAGGAAAACAATGGAAAATCATTTCTACCCCTGAAAAGAAATTTCAGTATTCATTCAAAATAATTGTTAATTCTTGATTTTCCTGACTGAAAAATAATAAGAAAACACTTTAAATTGTTTTTCCTACCTAAACTTATTAATTCTTCTTTACAAATTTGAGTGAAAATGTTTAATAAATTTAATTGGTGAAACTATTTCATTGTTTTATTTAATTTTGCCATTTGGATGTTTTCATCAACAATTTCAATATCGAAATTGTATTACTACACAGCTTTTAAAATCAGAAAATTTTACAATTAGATTGAATTTGTATAATCTTTAAATTTTAGTTTAGGTGATTTAAACAATAGATTTTAACAACTTTCAAAGTGAGAGTGAAAGTTTTCTTTTTCTATTTATTTTCGCCAAAGTAATGATTTTTGTTTGATACCGTTAACATTATCAAATAGAGTTGTAACAACATGATTTTTGCCTTGAAGCTTAAGATTAAGTCGACTAATATGCCTTGTAAAATCAAATGAGAAAGCCAAGTCGTTTGTTTATTCATTGTTCATTTTTTAATTACTAGAAAATTATCATTTCGTCCAGAAATTTGAAGAATCGTTTTAAATAACAAATAAATATATTTTATTAAAAACTATTTAAAGGTCGCGGCGGGCCGCAATCTATGTATTGGCGCCCGATCTACTACTCTTGTAATCTACAACTTTCTGGTCGCTACAACCTGAAGACCAGAAAATGTTAAATAGTCTAACCCATTTTTAGCTAGTACTAATTTTTTAATAAAATTATTAGAGAAGAGTCGAAAAGTTTGTTCCATACCTATGACTATCTGCATTTCTGGAATGTTCAAATGACTGAAAGCAGTTCGCGGAATTGGTTCGTTAGGTACATGTACATACGTAAAAATATCTCCTTCATAGCAGACTCGCTTTTAAAATATTCGCGACAACAGCCGGTGGTTCTTGACACGTGAAAGACAAGTAGCAGTCTCCACCCAGTTCATTAGAGGTGGCTCGTCGCGTTTAAGTGGGATTATCGCAGGGGTCGAAGAGACGCGGCTGTCAGAACCCCAAGACCAAGTTGCCAGACGACGACGATGACGACGACGCCACGTTACGCGCGATGCGACATCAACTCGTTTGTTCACTTCATGTGAGTGCCAAGCATCTCTTGTGCTTGCTTGAAGCTCGCGGCGACGAGAGATAACATTCCGGTCATGCCTGCCTTGTGTGTGAATTTCCTCTTCTCGAACAGGAATTTATAGTTCCAAGTTTTCTTCATATCGCCCGCCCGTCGTCGATCGAAGGACTGAGACGAATTCCGATACAAATTCCACGACACGCGACGCGTTCCCACCTCCACCCTCCAATATTATTACCATTTTTCTTAATAACTCTGATGACATTATTACTTAACTTAGACTTCTTGTTTTATGCATTTTGATCCTTCCAGAGGAGTAAGCGATTTCCCCACTGATCACTGTGGGGGTTCGTATCGAATAACTACCCCCAACGTTTTATAATCGAACTCGTTTTCTTTCTTGAGAGTATTTTTCATTAGAAAGTAGGCCATTAAATAATTACTTTTGGGAATAATAATGTACATATCAAAGAAAAAACAAATGTGAATGAAGCAGTTCAACAGAGAAACAAAAAATGCTTTTGAAAATTGAATTAAAAACAGTGACCTCTTAAAAAGATTTTTAAAACAAGCCAAAAAAGTTAGCACCCCTATCGGGAATAAAAAAAATACCACAAATCAAAGAGAAAACCAAATTCTAAATCTCTTTTTAAAATAAATTAAGAGAATGAGATTTACAAGCGGATAAATAGAAAATATAATTGCTTTAGATATTTTGTCAATATCCTCTTATTTGAAAGATAATTTTCTTTGTTGTTTGAAACTCTCTTATAATACATGAAGGAGCATATAAAATTTTGTGCAGTGAGATCAGTAAAATCAGAGTCAAAAAAACTGTAAATGAGCCAGAGGGAGTTAAGATAGTGAAATGGGTAACCTTTTTCGATCACCTGTTCTCTGTTTCATGTTCCCTGCCATTTTCTGCTCTCCTTATATAATTAAATTATCTATTATTTATTATATTATTATATATTACTAAATACTAATTAAGTATCTTTGTAATTTTTTTATTTGCTATGGTAAATCAATCTTTCAAATTAGACGACTTTTTCAAACTCATTGGCACTTAAACCGTTTCGAAGCGTTAAGTATTTGAAAATTTTTAACTAAGGGTTATGAAGAATGATCTTTTTAACTACAATAATTTCAATTGTTGGCCACTTTTATACTGCTATAAGTAATAACATTGCCCATTATGTAAAAATTCAAAATTATTCAAACCTTTTCAAATGAAGCAGTAAGGAAGATTGAGATGGATCGAAAGAGAATAAAAAAAGGAATCGAATGACAAATTAAAATATCATGGGTGTTATTTGAAAGAAACAAAGTAATTCGGTTTTGAACGGTACTGAATTGACTAATGACTAGACCGGGTTTATAAAAACATCTATTTTATGTTTCAAATGTTTCTACTGTACACACTTCATTTACAAAAATTTAAGTCAAACATTTAAATAAATCAATACTTCTGCATATATTATTGACCCTATTCTCGTATTGGTATTGGAAACCAGAATTCTTTTAAAGAACTGTTTGCGCCCACGGAACAGTTCACTCCTCAAAAGAGTTCCAACTTCTTTGACAAGCAAACTGAGAAATGCCTCAAGCGTGTACAAATATGTCTTGCGATCCGTTCGACCTATTTTTGAAAGGGAAAGAACGTGTTTTGTTCGACTTCCTTTGACAGTTAGTTGCATGTATTTTATATACCATACATGACCCTGTCAGGAGCACAGGGCAAAATGCCTCAACTACTTATAATAAAACTACAAAAGACTCACAAGTTCAAATTAGTTACTTAATTTTCGATTTTAGGAACCTGCTTATAAAGGGAAACAAATTTAATGGCAGATGGGGCGGGTCGAAAGTCGAAAGTTTCTTACTAGGTCAAAATTAAGTGCAAACAAACACTAGTTTATTATAAATAATGTCGATACTTTTTATACTTACATTTTGTTGTTGTAAACGTTTTTGACTTTGTAAATATTGTATTTGCTAGCTCGCTCTTGATTAATAATTTTTTTATTTGAAATCGATGAAACGTTTCATTTCCTGTCTGTTTATTAATTTTTTATGTAGTGATGTTATTTAGGCTTTTTGTACTACTACCAATGTTTACATGACCTGCTTTTTAAAGAACTGCGACAGCACATCTTCATTTAAAATTCAACAATAGGAACAAAAACACGAGAAGGACGTAGAAGCACACTTTGAGCGGATAGTAGGATTTCACGTCCCAGGCGACCCGGGCATCTTCCCGTTTTTCTCTTTTTATGAAGCAACAATTCTAGAAACAACATTTTAATAGCAAATAAAAGTCCATGAAAATATGTTTTTGCTAAAACAACTTCGAGTGCCACAAAAGGAGCTGAAAAACCGCAAAAGGCAAAATTAAACGTCAACTACGCGAAAGGTAAATTACATCTTTACAAATAATATTCTAATCAACCGGAAATGAAACGGAACTATGCAAGCGTTAGTTATAAATGCACAATAACAACCTTTTAACGCTTATACGCTTCTACGTATTTCAACGAGTAATTCAAACCGCCCGCGGGCGTAAGCGAGATATTAATTAGTCTGCACAACGTACATGCTAGAAAATACAAGAACGGTACTTTGTTCTCTCAGTACAAGGGTATTTATTTGTTCTTTGTCTTTCAATAGGATGGTGAAATCTTTATCATAGCGTAACCGACTAAATACATTTGGTACTGACACATAAATTCGTGTTATGACGTTTAATAAATTGACTAAGTAAATGTAAGGGCAAACAAGGAATGGCGAGACCTAATGAACTACAGCAACTATAACGTCATTAGCAGGGGGTTTAAAACAGCCAAAAACACCCAACAAGCTAAATTACATAAATATATACGTAGATAGCTTATTTTTTACCATATATGCAAAATAGAGAGAATTAAAATATCCATATACAAGCATAGCGTCGACGTCTATGGGGGTTTGCTGTTACAGAAGTTTTTTAAGAGTTATGTGGATTTTTTATCAACCCTCGTTTTAAAAACTGCTTTGAATTTGGCAGTAATTTATTGAGACTGCCTTTATTATGTTCGTTATTTACTCTTTTTTTGAATTTGGAGCTTTGACAAACTCAAATCTCACTAAACGTTTAGTGCCGTTTTAGCTTTGAGGCTCGGCCAATTTAGGGTTCTACAACACCACGTAGGACTATTTATATTTTTGAATTTCTTTGATTTCATTCAAAAAATATGCTCGCTCATATTGTAGAAAAAGAATTTTCCAACATATGCCACCGAGCCATTGAATATTTTTTATTTCAGTGTAAGTTACGTTGGTTTCTTCAAAGTTTTTCGTTTTTTTTTGTTACCTAAAGCGAGTTTTAAAAATGTTTGAATACATAACTTTGATGGTTATATTATCTGTAAAATGTAAAAAGTAAATTAAAGAAAATCTCAAAAATTTTGATGTTTGATGACCAAAAACAAAAACGTTCATGAAGTTTAGGTAGATATACAATACACAATAACAAAATGTATTTTTGGATCTCACAAAATTTATTAACACAAACTTGATATTCGTTTCGTCACATTATGACTGAACTTATTCTAAAAACAAGGTACTTGGCGCTTAAATCCTTGAAATATCAAGTGGAGGATGAAATAAATTTAAAAGTGGTGAGTTAATTACCTCTAGTTTTATTATTATTAATTTAATATTATGACAACTCACTACTGTTAAATTTATTTCATCCTCCCTTCTATATTTTTAACAGCCTTTAGGGATAAGTTTAAGAAGTCATAGTATGACGAAACGAATATCAAGTTTTTGTCAATGAATTTTGTTAAATCTCAAAGTGCATTGTTATTATTGTGTATTAAATATGAAGTTTCATCATCAAGTAATTGTAGCTGTGGATTATAATACATTACTTCAACAATGTTATGTCAGGAATTAATTTAAGTTAGTAGTACGTCATATGTGCACTTAAGTGCATTCTTTTTGGGAATTATAAATGAAAATTTCATCCTTAATTTATTCAAACAAACTATTAAAATCAAATCTTATCATATTAGGGTGCGATTTGAATAAATACCTACTAAATTTAAAATGTAGCCACCCTTATATTATTAAACTAGTTTGGGTGAGCGGCCTCGTCCATAAAAGTTCCTTTTGAAAACTATTAAAAATTTAGTTGACCCTGATAAGCATTTTGCAAGGTACAGTTGCCTACGATTTATATCGTAAATACAGTCGTGGAAAAGCAATCGGTAATAAATTCTGGTAGAATTAACGATGCCTTGTGAATTATTCACCTCCCTCAAGTCTAGATTACACGATTCAGTCAGTCAATTACCGTTCCCCCAACGATGAGACGTCTGTCCAAATGATAACTTTAACGTGGCACGCTATACAAACGATGACGTCGGGCGAAAACCTGGAGATTTTACCTTAGAACCACACCATAGATAGTAATTCGTATGCGAGCTCCCCAGCCATCCTCTGACACCGCATTATTACTTGATAAATTGTTTCCTCCTTGGAAACACGGTAAGAAGGGTAACCGCCACACCACGTAGCATTCTTGCATTTGCATCCATTCCCTGGAGGTAGAGTTATGATCTGATCTCCCCTAATCTGACGGACCCCTTCTATCTTTTCTTTAATTCCGTTTCGTCTTGCGGAAAGCGTAACGAAGCGACGGGCGCACGGTCGTTTTGCCGTCGACATTGATCGACTCTTCCACGGTTTTCACTTCTGCTTCTTGGCGTGGAAATCGACTTTAAAGCTTATTTCATACTGTGTTTAGTTCAAATTGTACGGCGGACGCTTCTTTTCGTGATTAATGTTCGAAAGAGGACGTATGCCCGGCTATTTTGACGTTGTTTATTGGCGACGAAGGAGACGACAGCTCTCCCAAGTCATTTGTCTCTTTTAGGTGCTGTGATAATGTGCGATCGATTTCGGGGGTGGCTGTAATTCTGCTGCTGCTGTTGTTGATGATGATGCTGGCCCGGTGGTGTGGAGGTGGTTCGTTTACCTCGTGGTCTAATTTCAGCAACGCGCGGGAAAAACCGATTTGCTAATGGACGAAGCGCGCTCGATTCACTAAAAATCCCCCACGTTAAAAATGAGCGGTTTAACTATAATTGACTATTAGGAAATTGGACGCAAAATCTAGCTCTTACTGTTTATTATTGCCGAATTATTTTTATCAGAAAAAAATGATGAAACTTGTTTTCGGTTAATAGAAAAAACTGCGGACGACATTTTTTGTTAATTGCCTTCTCTTTCGTGACAAATCGGATCGATCAATCATCATTTGTCAGACGCTTTTATCGTTAATATTGCCGACATAATTTGAAACCGAAAAAGGGTAGCCCACCACCAATCACAGGTTATAATACTACTAATAAGAAGACGTTTATTAATTGAGGAAGATGTTTTTCTTTTAATTTGGACCCCTCTTCCTCTTAACAAAATTTTATAATATAAGCTGGTAACCCTTTCCCTCATCCCCCTCAAATTAGATTCAATGAGTTGAAGCAGTTTATTGACCTATTTAACAACATTTCTAAGACCGAAACTCATAAATTGTACCTAGGTTACAAGTGACTGTTTCGGGTTTTCCTTTTGAACTAAAAAATATTCCTGTTCCTCTTATTTCCTCATAATAAAAGATCAGCTCTTTGAGCACGAACTGCGGAAAGCATTCAGCCATTGCACTGCGCCTAAACACGAGTGGCTGCGAGACAAAGGTGAATTCGTTGCCGAGAACGGCATTCATTGGCGAAATCCAGCACCTGTCCTTAACGTGCACACTTTACTTTCACGAGTACACCAATTAAACACAATAGCTTATTATTAGCAACGGGAAAACGAAATTATGTATTTGAGCAGCCAACTACGCCACCATTAAACGTTTCCTTCAGGGAATTTTCAACATGTGTAAAGTTTACTCCAGCAAACGTCAGAAAATGGACTACGAACACTTTAATTTCAAAGAAATGACGACGATTACAACACTTCTAAAAAATTGCAATTAATGAAGTAAGTCACATACTAGACATCAGTAAGTCACTCTTAGAATTCGACCATCACATATATATGCCTATTAGTTCCTAACAATTTTTCGCTTTTACATGATAAGAGAAAAAATGGCAAATTTTGGCCTGCAGCTTTACAAGGTAAATGCAAAAAATTGACTAAGTTCTCGTTTTCATTTCTCCACTTCTCTGCTCTCATCTAAAACACTTTTCAGACCTTACGAGATGATTTTTACTTCCTTTGGGCCCCTCTGAGCAATAGTCCCTCGATATTTTCTTAAAGTTTGAGAGGTTCTGACACTAAAATCTCAAAATAATTCTGCTGGACCTTACGAATACGATATTTGAAGCCTTTAGCAGTTCTATTTTTATCTATTTTCTCTTAGAAAGTTTATTTTTATGCAGAATATTTGGCGCGACAGGAAACAAACGGGGCAGAAAATGAGTTTACAACTGAATGTAATAATACGTCTTGACTCGTCAGTGCTGACAAAGCAAGTTTTCCTTTTTGTCTTGTTATCGGGAAAAGCATTGTTCGCATTTGTAAGGTGAATGTGTAGATACTGTAACAATATTTTCGCTTAAAAACCTGACTACTGTAAGAATTAAATTAGTAAAAGCATCAAGATATAAACGCAAACACTTTGAAAAAGTTGAATTATTTGGCTCTTAAGTTTTTTAAGTCACCCAGAAGTGATCTAAATTTTTGCTGACTAAGTAAGCGAGTGAGTGCTTTAATTTTCTTTGGTTGAAAAGAATTTCAGTTACCTAGAAGCTAAAGAAATGAGGTAGTGATTCGGTGAATGGTGACGAGATAGGCAAGAGAGTAAATGAGTGAGCTAGTGAATGATCTATGCATCCAGAATTTTCTTTGCCTGAAAAGAACCTCAGAACAAACTTAGGTATTGCTTACGATGCTTCTCTATGGTTTTCATTAAGTTTAATTAATAATAGAAATCGTTCTGGATGTTTAAGACAGCGACAGCATTTGTCAAAATTCATCCTATATGTCAAAATCATCAAATGGTCGTATTCCAAAATTCCAGTAGAATGCATGAAAGCAATAATAATGTCTAAATATAAAGAAAACAATTTGAGTTCGAAAACAGTAAAGTTAAAGAATAATGAATATAAATCGAAGATGTAAGTCAGAAGGATCCTTGGTAGAAATTGAGTCAGATGAAGAAATTACGGATGCCCAAATCGTCAAACAAAGAATATTCGACGAACTCAAGAGAATTATAGTTCCTCAGTTGAATTTAATTCAAAATAACAACTTCAGGTGTCCTTTTTGTTATCCCGACCCCCATGAAAATGACAATGGTATTTTATACCGGTGTCCTATTTGTTTTCAAAAGGCTACAAAGGTCAAAAAGCACGGCGAAATAGTACCGTATTTAGCTAAAAGTCAGCCATCGTTCAGTCTCACAAACTCTAAGTCTGAGACACTCATAAATCAAGCCCTGGCAATTGAGGATGTGAAGAGATCTAAATCTAACTTACAAGAAATCTCAAATACCTTAAAGCTACTTTATAAAGCACGGGATTTATTGGACCCTGTCATAAACGAAATAATTCTGAGTGCTTCAGAATTAACTGCAAAAGAAATTCACGAATTTCGCAAGGACAACTATCCCATCTGCTATATTACCGCCAAACAATTTAAGGATACATCTGATGTCATTAATATGTTTTTAAATGTACATACATTTGAACGATTTATTTAATTTCTCAAGGTTCTATTTTTAGGTCGTTGAAGGGCTATCTGGAAAACAATCTTCTTTACCAACAAACACAACATCAAACTCACTTTCCTACTTTAATGAAGTTATAGTAAACACCCTATATCTTGTAAATAAGGACGATCCTTATGGAAGTCCAGAGGAGCAAAAGGTTTATGTCGACAAGTTCGTCCTGAAGGAGCTAATTCAACTTCACGAGGTACTGGGATGCACGATAGCAGTGATTCAGGATGCGGAAAAGAAGGAGCGACACAAGCCAAAGGAAGCTTCATCCAAAGATTCGGATTCAATAGAACTTACAAGAAAACTGTCTGCAGCGTCCAAAGCTTCCCTGTCGCACAAGCAAAAACCACACAAAGAAGGCAAGTCGAAGAAGCATAGATCTTGCAAATCGGGTGTAAGTAAAGACCGAGAATGTAGGGGAGTAAATGCCAAGCCAGTCAAAAGGCCTTCACATACTATGGCTGAAATGGCAAAGTATAAGGAGTGTTCACGGGGTGATTCGAAGAAGTGCAAGACCCCTGAACCAGATAAGGAATGTCAGAAGAAAGGACTGTTTGCGTGTTGTAACAGAAAGGTAAAAAAGTATTTGTTATAGAAGGTTGGGATTTATAAGGCTTACGTTATCACAATAATGCTCGATATTTGGAGTTGATGGCCATGGTGTCAGTACAACAGTAGCAAAGGACTTAATGCTATTGCCACGTTCCCTGTGGAAGCTTACACAACAATAAATTATAAAAACATTTCTAAATCATAGCCATCAAAGCCAAATGTAGAAAGCTGCCTAAATTGTTTTCAACTGCTTTCCAATTTATTTTTTAGAAATGCAAAAAACCACAAGGAGGAAAAGTGGCGGCACAGGAAGACAATAAGAAAAAGAGCATCAGTTTCGCAGAATCAAAGAATAATGTACTATTGGATTTCAAAATTGATGGCAGGCCCATCCAAATTAAAATGGACAAGGTTGGTGATAAATCAAAAAGCAAAGTAGAGTAGAAATATTTCAAAACCTAATGAGCCCTAAAATATTTAGGTTGGGCTCGCTAAGGTCAGCGCTTATAAAGTTTTGAAATGCCTCTACTATTCATGCCCCTTAAAGAGAGACAATCGTCTTAGACTTATGGACATTGGTTTTTAATTATCCTTAGATCTTTCCATTTTATTACATGGTCATCGTAGATAATAGGCAAAATTCTCTTCGACACCCAACAGTTTTTACAACACGGATATTCATTAATAGAGCTCTAGTAAATGACTAGGTTTCGTTCAAATTAAAAATTTTTTGTATTATCCATCTTACTTTTCACTTGACCATATCTCTATCTTTTCAGAACACCAAAGAATATTTAGTCAAATCCCTTCAAAAAAGCAAACCCCTTAACATAACAGCAAGCGATGAAAAATCTCCCAACGCCCAAGAAAGTTCAAATTTCATTAACAGTGTCATGCTCGAACCTCACGACTATTGCAGGAAAGGACCTCGGCGTACAGTGGAATGCACTTGCGACTCTGATGATTCCATTGCCGCGAAAACGCAACCTACAGCAGACGATTCTTATTCCAGAAACTTTGAAACAAGTTCATGGCGAAGATCCGAAAATACGCAAACGCAACCAGGGAATTCAAGAATATCAAAAACATCAATAGGAAGTCCTTGCAGGACAAAAAATGCATTTGGTAGACAAGGTGGTCCTTCCCCATTCGTTTGCCTAAACTATGCCAGAGATGTACAAACTCTGAGTTTGGTTAAGCCCAAAGGGTCTCAAGGCTACAACTCTGACTCTGAGTCAGTTAGTTATAAGTGTCCAGATGGAGTAACAAAACTTTACCCTAAAAGTGACGAAGAGACCAGCGGCATTCAAAAACTTTTAGCGTCTAATACGAATGATCAATTCTGGAATACACAGAAACGCCTTTCTGACCCTGATAGTAAACTGTCCGGACAATCGGTTAGTCTTTTATATTTACAAGGGAACTCATTAGACATCAAAAACATCAAAGACGAATCTTGTCAAAAAGAAGATACACCTTCACAAACTAATTATAACAAAGACGATTACGGTAAAAACCGCAGAACGTCTCAAGGCACTGAAACTCATCGCGTTGAATATACAGCACTCAGGTGTATTGCCGAAAAAGACACAGAACTGGTCCAATCATTAGAATCGTGCGATTATTCTCCGTCAGAAGATTATTCTTACCGTTCCTTAATGGGAAAATACAGTGTAATCCACAATCAAACTAAATCACTTTACAAGCCCTGTAAAAGGTCATCCGAAAAAAGTTTCAAAGTTTATACAGCCTTAAATGCGCAAGGTACGATGGAGGAACCGTCAACTGATCAACGCGATGAACAAAACGTTTGCTGCAAATGTAAAAGGGCCCTTCAGCAAGAAGATGAAATAAGTCAAAGTCCAAAAAACGATGAAGAAGGAAACGACTCAGTTGCCATCCAAACTTCACAACAGTCACTAAAACAATCGGCAGCGCGTTCATCTCAAACCGAAGATAAGGAAAATCTTGAACCCACACAGAAAGACGGTTCATTGAAACGATCATCTGAACGATCGATTTCCTTTCAGGCGTCCAATTCAGTCCAAACTAATTCTGATTTGAAACCAAAATGCTACAAATTTCCAAGATCATGTAAAGAAGCGCGTCGAGGAGATCCCAGCAAAGATTGTCGCGGTTGTCTAAAAGGACAATCCAGAAGTTTAACTTCTACTGATATGCCTGCAAGTGAACTTAAGGAAGGTATAACTGCTTCAACTTTGAAAGAGTCAAATACAGATTACCAAAACATCCAAAACGATTCACAAACAGAAGAAATTCGCTTCGTATGTAAAGAAAAAAAACAATGTCGTGGTCGCGCAACACAAAGTTCCTACATAGACACATCTTTATATCCTGAAGGAACATGTGAAGGTTCTTCACAAACTAATTTAGAAGAAGAGAAAAGATACATTACGTGTGAGAATAATACAGGATGTCGTGTCCGTGGAGCAAATGCTGGCAAGTTAATAGTTTGTCCAGAAGAAACCAAAGAAACTCAAACGTTGGCAGATCAATACAGTTCAAAAGCAGAAAAAGAATCATCTCTTGTTTGCTCAGCCGCTCAAACCAATGGTAGGTCAGTATATTTTTAAAACACTAAAACGATCTAAGCGATAGTTTATTCACATTTCAGAAGAAGATCGATCCTCGACTCGTCATCAAGGAACCGGAACCTATCAGGAATCAGAAAGTAGAAGGAACAGCTGCACCGAAAAGAGAGAAGACCGTTCCTCTAATAAAGCTTCAACACAATGTAGTTCTACATCGATCGAAAGCAAATATAAGTCAGAAGATGCTGAAATACAAACCAATGAACAAATTAATCAGAATTCTGACAATGAGCAGTCAAATATAGAAAAGAAATCTCAGTCTAACAGAGATGTGGATGTCTCATCGTTAGAAGAACAAGGCGGTTCTGGTACAAGAAAAAAAGACCTAATGATCATTAAGATAGTGGTAGGCGTTACCCTTATTTTCCATTATTCTAAGTATTTGAAAAGCCCATTTTAGGTTCCCGAGGCAACGGCTGCAGCGATAGAGAAAAGTTTAAGAGATGAGGCAACAGCAACGTCCGAATCCAATAGTAATTTACCAGTAGCTGTTGAAATTGTCTCTTCCTTTTCTACCGATGTGAAAGTCCTCCGTTCTGATGCAGATGTATGTTCCAATTCAACAAGACCTTCCAGGAAATCTGAAGGAAGTATGGATAAATCCTTAATGGGTGGTCATATTACACCAGTAAATAATCTTTTACCACCCCGCCGTATATCCGCCAATCGTGTTAAAATTTCGAAAACCACAGTATCACGTCCTGGTGTTAGAGTTAACTCCGAATCGATCTGTCGATGTAATCAGTTACCTCAAAATCGAAGGTACGATCGACATTCAGACTCAAACAGGATAAAAAATAGCTACCAAGGAGAGCTGAATGATTGCAACTGTAAATCATGCTCCTGTCCATCTCTGGTAAAATTCGTCGATGGAAACGAAAATTGTGTTCTGCCCTCCTCAAAACTTACCAAAGGTCCCAGGGGCTCCTCACCAGAAAACAATGGGACTTGGAGACAAACTGTGTTAGAAGCGATCTACAGATTGTTGTTTGGTGGCAACTGTGAGAATTTTAAAAAAGGCCAGGAATGCGAAATTGATGTAGAAGATACAACTGCCACCGTTAAGTATTCTCAAGAATGTCAATGTCCTTCCAATCACAATTTCACCACTCGGGATAGAAAACAATCATTAACATACAGATGCAATCTTGTAAGCCCGAATTTTGGGGATTTATCTGTCATGAGAAGTGCCATCGACAGAGATCTAATAAGTCAATTGGGCGACATATTGAAAGTAAAGTCGTCTAAACTAAGTAGAAAAGGAAACAAACTCGACTTGTCATTGGTATTGTCCTTCCAAACGCAGAGGACAATAAAAAATAAAACCAAAGAAACCATTTCCTGCATTACTGAACCCGAGAATATTTTAAACGTAGGAAATTCTGCTTGGGGAATTACGGCTAATTTTAAATCGGATAAAAGTTCATCCAAAAAAAATTCGGGGCAAATTACCTCAACGTCGTTTCTCAAAAATATTTTGAGGAAACATTCTTGTCATTCAATTCTCATAAATCCGTTGGTAGAGAATTCGTTACAAAATGGTCAAAAGTGGCAAATTTCCACAAGGGAATCTAATCTTGGGCCATTTCCTTAAGAACTTAAGGGTGTACGTTCAACTAATTCATTAATAACGTCAATTGACGCTTACTAATGGTCGATTATTATAAGGTAGAAAAAAAAAGAAAATCCAAGTTATTCTCCGTTACAAAAAGTGTAAAGTGTGCCTACCTTGTCGATTATTTAACATGTAACATTGTCTAAATGAAATACATAAAATTGATAATACGGTTTTTGGATGATAATCTTTTATATGTTTTGTGCCTAATTACTGTTTTTACTTTTATTAAAACACAAAAAGTTTAACAAAAACTGAAAAGGTATTTCTTTTTTGTCCGATGTGTCTGATTCTTGTGGGTTAAATAGAGTACTTACAGCGACCGTATTTAAAGAAACAAAAATAGCAAAAGAAAGAAAAACATTTGTCATTTAAGTCCGAAACTAATTAAGTTCGCCGTTTTACTCATTTCGAAGGCTATCCAACATAATGGGTTTTCGTTCTTGGGAACGGGTCGCTTTTCGAAGTAACTTCTGTCAAGTTGAGGTTTTCGTCTGAATGGAAAATTTAGACAAGTCCAAACGCCTCCGTAACAAAAAAGAAAACGATTTTCCCAACTGCCTGCGGTAGACACCGTAATAAGTTCAACTTATACCTATTTACCTTCTGAAATAAGCTCTCCACTTTGCTACTGCAAAAAGTTTCTAAAGAATTGTGCTTTTGTAAATACCTTATCTTGAGCCGGTCAACGTTCATCGTAATCTATCTATCTGGCTGTTTAATTCTATTTATAAACATAAATGTTCTTTTGCAAAGAAATCTCTCAGAAATCTGAATAATAATTATTTGAAAGTTTCATCTATTTGTAATATATTTTAGATAACAGTTATTTCGTTCCCAAAAGAATAGTATACATACGTTTCGACTATAAATTAGTAAGAATAGTGTGCTCCCTACTCACTTAATTGTACACTCTTCTACTATAATACTGGGAATGGGATAGAAGACGGATTATGAGCAGAAGGCCCATGTTACTATCCTGACGAGTTCCTAAGGATAAAGCTCGAAACTGAGCTGACAGCATGCTCGTATTATTAGAAGAGCTTTGAGGGGTTTCTATACAGCGTTATAGTTTAGCCTGTCTGTGCTGATTCTTATTTCTCTACGTGTTTAGTTTCTGCACTTCTATGACTTAACTTCAGTCCGGATTCCGGAAGCCTTTACTTTACTTTCTCCATCTTTCGTACAAAGTATAACAACGTCCTATGCGTTCTTTTTATACTATATTGGTGAAGGTTCATTAGGAATAACCAAGAAATGTTTTTTAAAAAATTGGACAGCCTTTGAGTATTTAGGAAGTGTATTATTTAGTCAAAAATGGTTATGATAGTTATTTTTGGAAAAAACTGATTAAAAACTCGGCCGTACCATAAATAAATAAGAATAAAGTGCTCCCTCCTCACTTAATTGTGCACTCCTCTACTTTGATACTGGGAATGGGATAGAAGACTGATTATGAGCAGAAGGCCCATGTTACTATCCTGACGAGTTCCTAAGGATAAAGCTCGAAACTGAGCTGACAGCATGCTCGTATTATTAGAAGAGCTTTGAGGGGTTTCTATACAGCGTTATAGTTTAGCCTGTCTGTGCTGATTCTTATTTCTCTACGTGTTTAGTTTCTGCACTTCTATGACTTAATTTCAGTCCGGATTCCGGAAGCCTTTACTTTACTTTCTCCATCTTTCGTACAAAGTATACAACGTCCATGCGTTCTTTTTATACTATATTGGTGAAGGTTCATTAGGAATAACCAAGAAATGTTTTTAAAAATTGGACAGCCTTTGAGTATTTAGGAAGTGTATGATTTAGTCGAAAATGGTTATGATAGTTATTTTTGGAAGAACTGATTAAAAACTCGACCGTACCATAAATAAATAAGAATAAAGTGCTCCCTCCTCACTTAATTGTGCACTCATTTACTATGATACTGGGAATGGGATAGAAGACTGATTATGAGCAGAAAAATTCAAGAGCCTTTGAATAGTTAAGAGGTATAGGTACCTATGATTTAGCCGAAAATTTGATTGATTAAAAATAAGGAGAGGTGAAATCTTGCAGCCTACACCTACAGAACTGTTGGCAAGACGGATGTTGGTTTACCTATCCAAAATAGTTTCTGACAAGCTATAAATTATGATGCTCCAACTATAAATTCTGTGTAAGAAACCAATATTCCTTCGCAAGGATATGAACGCTTGATTATTTACAAAACAGCTCTCTTATTATCTTTATTAAAAGGATAATCATTTATTTATTACACTTGTGTTGTCCTTGTTTTCAAACTTGTGTGTATTATGGTGGAATGCATTCGAATAAAAAATAATTAATACTCCCTACATAATATACGTACCTACTGTCCTCCTAAGTCGAAAAGCGCTATCTCGATCGGAGTAAGTTTTAAGAAAATCGACTTTTTGTAAATTGTTCTTTCGCATCTTCAAAAACAAATCCTTTTAAAGATGTTAAAATTTAATTTTCAAAACTACTATATACAAGACAAGAATTCTTGACTCTTACTGCAGTCCTACCCAACTAATATATCTCTTAATTTTTGATAATGGTTCCTAGATTCATTAGGAGAAGAATTTTGGAAAAGTGAAAATGGTATACCTGTATAATGTAGATATATGCGTATGTGAGCGAAAAGAATGAGCAAATGGGCAATAAAATCCAGAAATCTGAAACGACCGACGACAGTTGATCCATCCATTAAAGTTTTTATTCCCTTATTTTCTGTCATTCACAGAACCTATAAAAATGGCCGGAGTTATGAAAACTAAAAGTTTAGGTGCGAGTGATCGAGAAAACTCTAAAAGGCAGCCAAAGTTTGTCGCGAACGGAGCCTCCATTTCCATATAAATCCACTCCCCAGGCCTTCTTTCTGCAGGTCCTTAGTAATACCACAGCTTTCCGAAGTTTTAAGTTACTTTACAGCCTGTCGACATCACTGGCTGTGTTGGAGGCGAGTGACGCGTTCGTCACTCGAACGATTTTATAAAATTCAATTTTCCAACCGTCGACTTTTGTCAACAACCTGATATGGTCAAAACTATTAAACAAAAAATATCCTTTTAAAAGGAAATCGGCAACAAAAAACTCCAAACGGGAACCTGCTACAAATATTGAGTAAGTAAAGTGAAACGAAAACGACATAAGAACTTTAAAAATACCTTTAATAAAAAACGAACTTGCCATGGAAGATATTAAGAAAATATTTACAAAAAATTAGCAGAACAAAGCTAAGAGTAGAAGCCTAACAGTCTTGATTCGGTCCTAGGAGAAAAATAGAGTGACCATAAAGGTACAAAAAGTGTTTCCTACTTATCCCAACTTCTACTCAAAATAAGACAAATTATTTAAACTTCAAATGATTGATTGCGTTGGCTGTTACTTGATGAAAGTTTAAATCCATATTAAGTAAAATACAATTAAACTTTTCATATCTTTTTTATTTTTCACAACTATAGTTTCGCTGCACAGTAGCCTTTTCAAGTGAGTAAATTCTGTAACTACTTACTTAAATTTACAAAAACATCTTATTTATAATCTACCTTAACCTAAGGGGTGGGGGTTTTTTATTTTAAATAAATTCAACAGTGGTGAATTATTCAAGTCTAATTGGTCGTTTACTAACAGGTCTGGGTTATGATTTTAAACATTTAATTTTGTGCTTTTTTCCTAAAACATGTTGAATTTTGAAATCATTATTGAAGCTATGGTTTTCTGTTAGTAGATAAGTGGTTTACATAGTTAGAATTTTGTTTTCTATTTTCATAACATTTTAAATGTTCGTTGATCCTAGTATTGAACGCTCTTCCTGTTTGTCCTATGTAACATTTTTCACAAAATCCACAGTTTAATTTGTACACACCTGATAGTTTACATTTGTGGGTTTTATCTTTGTTGGAAAAAGCTACAGTGTAGCGAAACTGTAGTTGTTTAAGTTTAATTGTGTTTTACTTAATATGTACTTAAACATCAATTTCAATTTTCTTACTACTGAAATATGTATTACACTACACGGTCGAAAAGGTGATGAGCTGAATTTGGTTCGAAGGGTGTTTAATATACCTTCCTGATTTTTGTTTGTTAGACGTCCAGTCAACGTTGTTTCTGGACAAACAGAGCGAAGAACAAAGACGAAACTGTGCCACGTTTCTAACAGCTTTCATTTACGAATCGTATTTGTTTTCCGGAACGAATCCGAAACTTAGTTACAGTTCACTTGACGCGATTGCAATTTTTCAAAGTTGCCGCCCAGTAGAAGTGCCAGTGTTCAGTAATAAGTCACGTTTGTCTTCGCCAATACGTGATTCCAGTGCTTCGCTGGCTTCAATTAAGTCGAAGGAGCGCGTGGTTATTACGTTCCGTCATCTATTGTTTCACCATCTCTCGCACCACTATTGTTTTCTCTCTCTCGCACTCTTACGCCTCTCTTTCGTGCTTTTGCTTCTTTTTTTGTTCGTTTTTGCTCTAACGACCGCCGCTTATTGCGAGTGAAAATTCAATTTCCTCCTTCCTCACGATGCAGCTGACAATTTTCCAATTCGAGAACAGAAGGATGATTCCAACAGGAAGACGCGGAATAGTTTGTAGGTTAAACTACGTGACTCTGCACTTAAAGAAACTACGCCATGAGACGCAGCAGCATTTTAATCACTGTTGTCAGAAAAGAATTACAACGAACGCGTTTCTGGAAAGCCATTAGCTCAGAGATTCCAGATGTGTCATCTCAATTATTAGGATCAACTGATACCGACAATAAATAAATGTACAAAACGTTGTCATACCTTGCTCTTCTTTCGAAGTTGTTAGCGGTTCGGTTCGAAGGAGGCAATATTGCGAGAGGTTCTCAATTTAGTTTAAATTGTGGTTAGATAGAAGAGTTATGAAAATATATTTGAAAGAAAAGGTTAAAAATGGGGAGAAAGGAATGGAACACTAAAGAATATTGGATATATTCGACATTTACTTCATGAAAATCCATAATTAAAGAATTAAAACACTTGTTTATGATTTTCACAAATTATTTATTAATTTCTAATTAATGTCGAAAAATAATTATGAAAAAGGACTTAATATTATTAAACAAATTTCACCTAATAACGGTTATAATCCATCTACTATAGATCAATTAATATGAAAAACACAACAAAACAGAGGTTTAAACTTAGTATATGCGGTTAATGAAAGCAAAACCAAAAAATATATTAGCATAAGTTATTTAGGTAATTTAACTGATAAAATTTCTTCGTATTTAAGAAACATTGGGTTGAATATTGCTTATAAAACCAATTACTCATTAGGAAAATTGATTAAAAACAACAAAGATACTATAAAAAAAGACAATAAATCAGGAGTTTATGAGGTAACTTGTGGGTCTTGCCATAAAGTCTACATTGGTCAAACAGGGAGAACATTTAAAAAACGTATAATAGAACACAAAAATAATTATGTTAAAAACAAAACAGATACAACATATGCGAACCATGTAACTGCAGAAGGACATAGTTTTAATGCAAATTTTGAGAATTACATATAAATAATAAGGGACAAAAATTAACGTTATTAAAAAACTTGGTAATAAACAGATATAAAAAACTAGGAATAATGTTAAATGACCAAGTAGAATGTAACAACTTCCCTCTACTGAATTTGTTCTAACTAAATACCAACCCCTATTATCAGTAGCTATTTAAGGACCTGAAGTAGTTTTCATAGTTAGTAGTAAATACTCAATAGCCTGAAGAAGCCTAAGTTATGGCGAAACATGTTGCTGAATTAATAAATAATTTGTGAAAATCATAAACAAGTGTTTTTATTATTTTATACTATAACAGTCGACCATCTGGGACATAAAAGTCTAGTTGGAGACATACAGGAATTAAGATGCACATAATAGGATCTAAGATGGATTCCTGTCCATAAATATAGATTTTTTTAATGGACATTTGGTCACCGACCCACTCATAACATTCACTTTCGCTTTTTCAATAAATAATTAGACTGATTATACAACATTCGATTCTAAATTATTTCTCTGTTTAAATTTTGAAGAGATCCTGGTGATACAACCAACGTGACTATTATTAGAAACATTTTCTATTTGCAAATGTATCGTATCATTATGTTAGCACCCACAGCAACTGAATAAATTAAATTCAAATTAAAGTGTATTCGACAATTTTTAAACTCATTTTCAATTTATTCAATAACCCATTATTGTTGCGTCAACCGGAAATTTAAAAATCTTTGCCTAATGAGCTACGCAACTAACTGTCTCTAGCAGAGAAAAATGTTGAAAATAAATAAAATGCTGCGATATGAAAAGAAACCGCCAGGAAACCCCTAGCAAAAGTCGTTACCAATTATGAAAGCTTTTATATATAGGTATATACACTCGTATGGTGCTTAGGTGTACAGCATGGCGTTACATAATAACTAGCAACAGAATTTGCGTTGCAGACCGTGTTTCACAGTAAACACTTCCCATCAGAAAGTTACATTTCGTGAACCCATTTCACTAGTAGTGGTAGTATCTTGAAAGAGAGCATCAAAACTAGTTCAACCCTAACGAGTTGTCGGTTAGTTACTTGTACATTCATTGCACAATTCCATCGCTGCGTCGTTGTGAAAAGTTAAACCCTTAACAAATTTTCCCGTTTTAATAATGAAAACTCATAGCGTAGCTTTACCTACATCTACTGAGTGTTTAAGGTTAAAAATGGTAAATCTCTAAATTTTACTTTTTTACTAATATTTCATATGTCATGTTTAATTTTGTTTTAAACACAGTTAAACACTATTTAAGACACGTCAATTTAAAACATTTTTTGTTTAAATCGTAGGGAAAATAATAAATTCCAGTGTGAAACAAAAAAGCATTTTCCTTTCTTGTTTATTTATTATTCTAAAATGTTTCAAAACAAACCGAGTGCAAACACTTTTCGAGGTATTTAATTTTGTTTATTGGAAAATGCACAAGGTGGAGAAAAAATGAGAATAACACGCTCTTTAAAAACTCCCCTATTGGCAAGAGATTATTGGCGCCTTTTTAGCTTTCTCATACCTAATTGTATTAATTTTATACAAAAACTACAACTATTTTTTCCGACCCTTTTCCTTTAATTAAATTGATTCTGAAATAAATCCACTGGGAAGACAATATTAAATAAATTAAGTCAATAAAATTAAACTGGTTTTTGGTATATAAAATTCATTTTATTTGTCGTTTCAATGTATTAATATAAGGTTTCGTTTCCGTTTTCCGAGCAAATATTCGATAGGTTAGTAGACATATATTTATCTTATATCTATGTTCGATATCATTTCTGAAATAAATACAGGGAATGTGATAGCCCGAGCGCACCCTCTTTTCATTTAATTAAGAAGTAAAACAAATTGGGTTAATTAATAAATTTAATAAGGTCGAAAGTTCTCCTCATTCTGTACTGCATAGGACCGAATTGTTTGCGAATTATTCACAAATCTTAATTTCAAACAAAACACCATTCTACGTAGATAAATTTATTATTTATTCGGTCAACTTCTTCGACCTTTTGTTATGCTCATTAAAGTTTAATTCAATTCGAACTGCTTTAGTAGTAAGTCGATTAATTTCTGTTGACTTTATATGGTCAAATGCGTTATTCGGCAAACAGTCAGTCGTCTAGTGCGTTAAACATTCTTTTACATGTTTGTGTACTAGAATCGATTCTGTTGTGGGCATTGTTGTGCATAATTTCTGAATACACACACAAAACTTGAAAATGTAGGCATTATAAACCAAAAAATAGACACTCAATGTTTAAAGGTCATTTTTAAAAGAAACGATTTAGATGTTTTCATTTAAGTTTCATAGCAACCCTTTGATATGAGGACGTCAATTAGTTACGTTAAGTGTCTCTCTACTAATTTGAGTGAGATTCGTTAGACGTTTCACATGAGATTTGCTCAGTATTGAGTAAAAATAAAAAAGGGAAAGAAATTAAAACAAATACTTATTTCAATAAAAAAAATGATGGGAGATTGATCTCTTTACTTTAAATAAGACTTAATGAGATTCCTTCCCTTCCCAATTTTGAGTTCAAATAATTAATAGTCTAATAGACCAGAATTACATTGGAAGAGGAGACTTTTACCTATTGGAAAGTTGGTAAAATATTAGATATTGAACATACTTAGTGATTACTGTTAATTCCTAACAGAAATCATTTTTACGTATTTCTAGGAACGTTTTTCTTTTTGGACAGAAATTTATTGAAACCATCGAACTTGATAGTAATTTCAGTTTCGAATAATGAAAACTAAAACTTATGTTTACATTGTACAGAAAAAGCACCCCACGGTGTCAATATTTATAGGGTTAATATACTGCTTGATCAGTGTTTCATTTCATTATCCATTCAAAATGTAAAACGTTTGTTATGAATGTTGTCCAATGAATAAACTCAAACTAAATATAAATCATTCAACTTTTTTTGTTCCAAATGAATACACGAAAGATGACAGAAAATCAGTAGTGAAACAAAACGGCCAAACAATGGCAATTAGAAACAATGGGAGAGAGATTTGCATGAATTTTATTGTAAAATAAGGTTCCTTTTTTTGGTTTATTAAGCTATGTTGTCACTTCAAATTGAAATGAATATGAATTTAGTCGGTATTGAAATTTTGAAATTTTTAAAAGGTTTTTTATGGGCAAAATTCGAAAAGAGTAATCTAAAATAACATTGACAATAAAATATTTTTATCTATACAAATAAATAAAATTGTTTTACAATTTTTGTCTGTTTGTTACTGCTAATCTCTGAAACGGCTGGACCGAATTTGACAGGAATTTCACTGTCAGATAGCTGATGTAATATGGGGTAACTTAGGCTATTTTTATTTTAGAAAAAAAGACAAGAAAAAAAGTAGGGTCCCACGAAAAAAAATAATAAAACCAATGAAATGTTGAATAATTAATAAATAAATTTCGTCTTCATTGCATACAACGTACGTTTAATGGTACAAAGATTTGTATGTTTTTAACCTGACCAACGCCGGATTTCGCAGCTAGTTCCAGAATAATTTTATTGGATATTTATTGAGTTATTTCCCAACGTTTCGTAAAAGAGCACACTTGGCGTAATGGCTTCGTCAGGAATGTGTAATTATTTGAATGACATTACACCTAGTTCTCTATTAAAGTGTGTTGGAAAAAGAAAATCTTATAATTAAATTTTT
Organism: Agrilus mali; assembly: GCA_029378335.1. Classification (NCBI taxonomy): domain Eukaryota; kingdom Metazoa; phylum Arthropoda; class Insecta; order Coleoptera; family Buprestidae; genus Agrilus; species Agrilus mali. Next base: position 5,483,441 of record CM055663.1, on the reverse strand, counting down.
TTAGATATCTACAGCATAAGTTTGCTATGCAATTGATACAACAAATATGAATTAAAGTCCGGTACTTAACAAAGCAAATGTATAGGTAATTTAAATCAAAATATCGATTGACAGACCATTGAGTATCCGCTTCCGTTTCCTACGTGTTAGACCTTATTTTAATAAAAAAATCGAAATCCTTCAATTCTCGTCCACGATAAGTAATAAAAACCGATATGAATAAGTAAAAGCCCAAGGAACTTGACACTTTGACAAATTGCTGCTCCTCGCCTGTGAATAAATCGTTTTTTATTGAATCAAATAACCGAAAATGATGTTGTACTGATCGTACAAATAGTCAATCAATGCAACAGTGGTAGACAACAAAAAATTGATTTAATAATCTCTTATACGAATTTATTTTTTTGAGAGTTCTTTTTAGGTAATACTAATTTATGATTTATTATAGACACGTTTTAGAATGCTCATAGATATTAAGGTAGTAATATAATGGTACATATTAGAAGCTAAAGAAAGTTGAATTTAGAAAAGACAATTCACAGAAAAATATTTTCACTTCGCTTTAATTCTTATCTATTAAAATATTAGATATCATTTAGATCTGAAACTGTTTTGTTGTGTCAAAAAGTAGGAAAGAAACTTCTAAAGAATTCACTTCCCACTTCCCTTACAAATGTTTCGTAACGAGAGAAATTCAGTATTTAATACAAAAAAGTTCTTTTAATTCCTCGCTTAATTATTAACGGTTCTTGAACGTCAAGGTGCTCTGTGATTATTCCCGGGTGAAATTCTCATCTTAAACTTTCTTCTTATCGTGTGAAAAAGTGAATTTCCAAAAAAAAATGACGCAAAAGCAGGATAAATTTACAGCAAAGATTCAATTTGGATCTGTACACCCTGATAGGGATTAGATGAAGCTATGTTTGGATTTAGTTAACAGATAAATTAATACTTTTATAAATTAGAAATGCAACGTTTTGTTTATAAATCCATCATCAATACTCAAAGATGTGTGCGTATCTTCGTATCTCAAAAAAGCTACTTTTTAAATACTTACGTTAAAATGCAAGTATGAGTAAAGTTGAATTTATTAATAAAAGAACTGAATTTTTTTTTTCATTATTGGCGATTTTAATTAAGTAGTAGGTATCTTTTGTAATTAAAACATTTTGTTCTTCTCTATAACGCAAAGTGTTCGTTATTATCCATGCTCGTTATAACCGAATTATTGTACTATTAAACTAATATAAACTTTACAAACTGATGAAATTTTATTATTTCAGAAAATAACTTCATTTTTATGATTTCTAATTTAATCAACCCTATTTTATTGGACTTATAGACAGTCCTAATAGTAAATGTTATCTGAGGGAAATCTTTTGCCAAACTAGTAAGTATTTGAACCGTAAACGATTTTGTCCTTAACCCTTGGATGCACAGCTGGGACGTCACAAGCCCAGAACAAATTTACTTCCGGAAATAAATCGATAGGAACAGCAGAAGGAACCAGTGGCTTTTTTGCTGCTATGCTGTGCCGCCCTTATAGAAATCCCTATGTAAATTACACGTCTTCACTTCCCAACTAATGACCCCATTGTGTTAATTAATAAATCATTATCCTTTACTAATTAGACTTTTTACGAAAAATGTAACCAAAATGTTCCCTTATTTGGATCTGTTGTATTCCGAATGTTTTAATAACAGGGAGGTGACATATAAATTGAAGACAATATTAAAAAATTAATGCTTATAAAATTGGGAAAACGCCTAACAGATTTCATTAACGAAAGGTTTGTATTGATAGTAGACACTTTATGGTTCTTTTTATGGGTAGAGACATTCGAAACCGTGAGTTTCAATTGAATAAAAATTGTTTGATGTCTAATTTAAGCATTTTTTTGTGGAATAATGTCCTACTGACAGTGTGACGTATCAGCAGGATAAATTTCAATTTTCACTTATCAGCCCAGTGGAGGAAGCGAAAGAACTTGAACATTTACAAAAAAGCGTATTTTATCCAGTTGATAATAGCACGACAAAGTTATTTTTCCGATTTCTGACTTACACTATAATTTGTCGCTAATTTGTTACCAAATCCAAAAATTTGTCGCTCGTGCCGTTTAGCCATAATCAGCTGGTATGCTAGTTTGGTATCAAGCTAGCACTACACATAGCGTATCCCGAAAAGGAAATGTTCGATATTACTGTAAAGACCATAATTTGTCGCTGAAATATGACACATTCAACGAATTTGTCGCTAACATTATCTCCAACTGATAAGCAAAAAACTGCTGGAAAAATATCAAACGATTAATCGAGGAGTTCTTTGTCACATTTGTTTTAAGAGAACGGATTTGTTTACCAAATTTTTTAAATTAGGTTTTCCCTGTTTCCCCCAAGTTGGGCAACACGTTACCTTTCGAGAGTTTGATGGCTTTCCAGAAGTTTTTTGCTTATCAGTTGGAGATAAGTCTAGCGACAAATTCTTTGAATGTGTCATCTTTCAGCGACAAATTATGGTCTTTATAGTAATATCCTACATTTCCTTTTCGAGATACGCTATGTGTAGTGCTAGCTTCAAATCAAGCTAGCAAATCAGCTGATTATGGCTAAACGGCACGAGCGACAAATTTTTGGATTTGGTAACAAATTAGCGACAAATTATAGTGTAAGTCAGAAATCGGAAAAATAACTCTGTTCTGCTAGCTTGATATACGTAAAGATGTGACACTTATAATGAATGAATATTGTTTCATGTATAGAATAATATCCAGTTATTCTTTTCTTAATTATTTAGAAAGTTTCTTTGTGCCGTTACTTAGAAGGGTACCATTTGTATATTTTCTAACTTTTGTATATATCTTGTTGACATTTATAGGTACCACGACTAATTGTTGAGACGTCTCCTTTGTTCCCATCACCGTCCTCTTTTTACCATCCACTTTCCTCTAAATAAAATTTATGACCGGACGCCACTTGCATTCCTACTCAAGGTATCCCTTTGTACCCTATTAAATTCGTTACGCTCTTCTACCATATTTCCTCATTCACTCTTTCATAATTTTAGAAAGTGTTTGTACTCATTGTCCTTCTTCGAATTGCTTTCACTTCTCTGATCCTATTCTTACCCTTTCTATACCAAGCAATTCCCGAAATTCTATCTACTCCTATTGTTCTCCCTACTGCCAGAAAAACTACACAACTCTGGCACAATCCAATCTTGAAAGACAGATAAAATCAGTATCCCAGAGACCTTCCTGCGGCACTCACTTACCTAACTTACCTTTACTTATTAGTAGAGACCTTCCTGCGGTACTCACCTAACTTACCTTTACTTATCACTATCCAACATACCTTCCTGCGGTACTTACCAAATAACTTACCTTTACTTACCAGTATCCAAGAAACCTTTTTGCGTTACTCAACTTACTTTCTTGCCGAGGGCAAATCATACCTACTTACTTACTTATCAAACTTATCCTACTTGCCGAAGGCAAATCATACCTACTTACTTACTTATCAAACTTATCCTACTTGCCGAGGGCAAATCATACCTACTTATCTTACTTACCAAACTAATCCTACTTATCAAACTAAACTTGTCTTACGTATCCTATCCAACTACCCTACCTACTCCAACGTCTCAACATTAATCATTTCATCAATCTTATATCGTAATCATCCTTTTCAATTCCTAGTTTAAGTCATTGTTTATATTTAAATAAATCTGTTCCTGTTATCACATTTTTTTATTATCACTTACCTATATAAACCTATAAGAACTACCTATACAACCGTAAAAAGTAGTATAGGATCGCTCGTGTAATTTCAACGCGAACGAACAAATATTATTGGTAGCATTTGGAACATAAAATGTTGTATCACTTTTGGGTTTTGAAGCAAAAATACTTTTCTTTTTTAATTATAATGTTTCTGGTGCCGGCCCTGGCGATCTGCATATAGTTGCAGCTTTGAGATAGAAAGAATATTAGTAATGTCAGTCGTTGCATCGACATCCACCGGACTACAATAAGAAATGGGTTAGTTACCTTACAGAGCCGTATTAAAAAAACGATTTACGTGCTCAATTGTAATTAAATCGAAAAATATATATATAACACTTTCTTGTTGTATTTTGCGCCGAAAAGCCGTGGTTTTTTTAAAATAATAATTATTATAAATGCCCCACCTTGTAGAGTCAACCCTCTTGTTATATTGCACTGATACCCCTACAATTTTCGTATTTGAGGTAACGATGATACCCCTCAGCCACATTTTTCGGATTTATTTACCTTAGATATGCAAACATTTCCTCCTGTTTTATAACGAACGTGATCTTTCGTCAAACGATTTGATTATGGGATCTGGCTCAGTGTTTTTGTTTCTATAGAGCGTGACGAAACCCACCGCTGTATTTATAGAGGTAGGTGTGTGCGTGTGTCTGTTAAATGCGTACGAGGCGGGTTTTCCGTTTCCGCTTATTTTCGGGACCCGCACGTTCCTCCCAACAAATAAAAATTGTCCTTGTTATCCGGAAAGAAAATAAAAAAACGCCTCTTCGTCGTCCTGGCAATCGCTACAAGTAGCCCGTTAACTTTATCTAAAGATTCGGCACACAATAAAATGTTGATTTAGAAGCAGGGAGAAAAAAGGGAATTGCCGCCTTTTACGAATTGGTAGACTTCAACGTTCCGTCGACCGAGCGGAAATCAAAAGAAGGGACTCAGCACTCTTTTATTTACTACATTCCGATGGCTCCTACAGGAACGATATTACACATCAGGTACTAGTAGCTACAAAATATTTTAGGCTATTTTTGTTCAATTACGTATAAATAGAGAGAAAAATTCCAGATGACTTTAACTATAAGAAAAATGGTAAATGAGATTTCTTAATCATTTTTAAAAGCCCTCAAGCATTTTGCGAGTTTATAGTGAAATAAAAATATGTTGTTTTAAGTTTTTAAATGATCCATATTTACAGGTTTAAAATCATAAAAACAATAAAATGTGACAGGACAAATGATCTCAACCCAAAAGTTCGTTCATGCTTTTACCTTTTTTTGAGCTCCTTGGATTTGATCCCAAAATATGTTCATGCAACTAATTTCACATCTTAACTTTAATCGAACACCTCATATCTAATATTTAATAATGGCGTCATCTGTATTAGTCTTTTTTCACTTGCCAAGAAGAAGATTGCATTGCATATCGGTGTATGGTACATAGGTAGGTAGGTAAGGAGCGTTCGCTGGGGTTGTCGTATGCGATGATAAGTTCGATGATGGAAACGCATTCAGGACAGAATTACGTTATCTTGGTGCTCCGCTTTATGTAATGCCTGCGGTTCCTCCACTTGCCTGTAGAGATTACCATGAGTTAGCAGCAATCTCTAATCCAATCTACACCTCGAGCAGCACCAACTTCATCTCTGCAGTCGAGACCGACGACTACGACACTACTCGATATAATCCTCGCTAACTGTATGTGCTTGGCACACCAACCGACGGATTACACTTTGACAAACTAAAGGGCTGAGTATTAATACAAAGACCAGTGTGCAACTACAGTTCATTCTTTCTAAAGAATCATACCTAAGTATGTATCTACATATCGTAGATCCTGTTCAAACTTTGTTGCATCGTTTCTGAAAATTTTATATCAATCAAGTTTGAATAAGGTCCAATAATGCCCTCATATCTATCGATTCCTTATGCCACAAAATTATCAGATTATCTGACTACTGAATCATCTGATTTTGAAGTCCTGAATACTGCAGCTTTGAATATGTTTATTGATAGGTATCCAAATCATTTTCTGAGATCCTTTTACCAGAAATTTCGGCGTCTGCCTATTGACCTCTTGCCCTGTATTTTACCCTCAATTGTCAATGTTTTTCTACCACAGTCTCAAATACCTAACCAACCACATAATAGTATTCTTTAAGGTTCGGTTAGGTTAGGTTGTTTTTAGGTCAAAATAACTTAGAATTATATAAAAGGTCGTGGTACGAAAAGAAAACTCGAACGAAGCGACGAAGTAATTGTTAAAGAACAAAGTGGATAATTTTTTAGAACCTCTTCCCTAACAATGATTAACTAAAACTGACATTCTAGCGACATTCCCTCTAACAAAAATAAGACGAAGGTCGATAAAGGGAACAGCTATAATTTATTTATGACATAGTTTCTAGGATTTCGGGAACAACATTACAATTTACATAAAACATCAGTTCAGGGATAGTGCAGATTGAAAGCAAACGTCTATAAGTTAACATTCCTCGGGACAAAATACTACCGATGAAGATGGATATTAGCAGATCGTATCACTCGAAAAGGATACGTAACGTCGAATGTTTGCGTCTTATAAATCTTTTGCGACCAAATTCTTATTGTTGACGGCATACAATAAAATAGAAATGTGTGTTCCGTTCGTCGACAAGATATCGACCGAAATAAATTAACTCTGCGGCTCCCTTATGCCAAGAACTAATTTAATGACATCCTACAATCTACACTGGGATCCATATAACGTCACTCAAGTGGATCCTTCGAGCACTTTCCGGCCAGAATTCAGATGCTATCCGGAAATAACGCGTTCGAATGGAAGTTGACCTCTTTAAGTTTGCCCTCCGTTTCCTCTTTTATAGCATCACAATAACTGCTCGGAACAGTTAGACTCCCTCCTCCCATGGGCCTTTTCTCTACTGAAAAGTAATTTTATTTGTCTTCAGAAAGTAACTTATTACGCCTTAATTAGTTTTATCTTTTACTGTTTTTATACTTCTTTGCCAAGATCGCTTTATTAGACGTTTGTTATCCCTAAATCCTTATTTAATTACTATCACAAACTAAGAAATGTACTGTTATTATTTTTAGAATTTGTTTTCAAGAAGCTTTTTATAGGAAGAAAAACAATTAAGATAGGCGAATAAATTAGGTTTTGTATTAGATAGGAACAGTTGTGAAAAAGAAAATACTGGTAATAAGAAAACTTCTATTATTATATTACATTTGTTATAGAAATTTGAATTTCTGCGGGATTTCAGTTAAAATTGCTTGAGATTTGAGACTTAATGCGTAATGCATAACAAAGGGAATGGGAAAAGCGAAACCTTGAACAATTTCTTGAACAGCTCGTTTCCATCGCGCCGCGCCGCGACGCGTCGATTCGTCTTGAATAAGACGAAAATTACTCGAAGAACAAACTCTTGAGGCGTATTTGCAATGCAAATCGGACGACAGCACCCGCCTAATAAAATAATTCGGACGCGGCACGTTTACGAATTAGACTGAATAATGCAATGTCGGCAAATTGTTGCCGTTGTCGCTCGTCGTATTTATTTTTAACGCAGTGATTCGCGGTTTGAGGAAATTGTTTGTAAAATTCGCTTCCGGAATTTGCCACTCATTTTGTTTCCAAATCTCTTGTTTCATGCTATTTCCACTAAGTAGCGCAGCGTTGCTTTTTCCCTTTTCAGGCAAATTTCAATTATTCATTGAGATAACACACAGACTGCTACAAAAACGTAGCAACCATTTAATTCTATGCAAAACTCTAAAATTTCATTACATTTAAATCAGGATACGAAAGAAAATTTCTTGCAAAATGAGAATAAATTTTTGTTGACACTTTATATTCAACAAAGACTATCTATGCTATAATATCTAGATAAAAACCATTAAACAAATATTTTTTTTTAGGAACTTCTAATTGAATCAACGACAAAGCCTAACAGAGTCCAGATTGCGAACTTTAAAATGCAACGAATCGACATTATTTAATCATCGAATATTTGTCCTTCTAGTATTTATTTACACATAGTTGTAACCTTGCAACCTAGTCCAAAAAAAAAATAACTCATAAATAAACCTCAAAAATGGTAAACATTTAAAGGTAAATAATTTAAATACCTGACGTTATTTTATTTTAAATATAAGCCAACCTTTAAATTAATTGCAATACATCTGCAGGGTTGTAAGTAAACGTCGTTTGCCCCCCAATATTATGTTTCCGTCAAAATAAGCTTATGGTTGCTTCTGTTTGAGCTAAGCAACCCCCGTTTGGGGCTAGGTGAATATCAAATGACAAATCGCAAGGAACAACCAAGAGGGGTGAAAATATCCCCGGCTTAAGGAACTTAGCTTCACTGCGGAAGTAGATTACGTAGGATTTAATGCATATTTAGAACGCAAACAGGTCCTTCAAATGAGGATATGTGGGTCCACATGGCCCTACTCACCTATTTGCCATGGGAGTATTAGGTCACATAGATGGATATCGGGTAAAGGGGAAAAGGTAATGTTAAATAAAGAAACGCGATTATGTTTGATTGATATTTGGGGCTACGAATGGTTCTTAGGTACCCCATAAAAATACGGGCTTCTTTCTCGCAAACGTTGCAACTACAATATTTTGTCGATAGTGTGACGGACGTGGCGTTTTGGATGGAGTTGACACGCGCCGACTGCGAAAGTTGAGTGAAAGTTACCTATGACGCGTTGCAGAAGGTTCGAAAAAAGTTTCTGGAACAGCGTTGGACAGTTTAACAGTTTTTGATAGAAGAGAGTGACAGATATGAAGTGAAGGAAAAGCGATTAAGAAGCGAAGTAGTTAGTGAATTATTGGTTTTGGTGTACGATTTAATTAATAAAAAGTGTTGGAAAAATACGTGATATATAAATTACGTAACAATATCTTTTTTAATACTTGGGTTGACGTTCCGGTTTCTACAATAAACTAATGATAGGTACAAATATCAATCAAATATTTATTTCAAAACTGAAAAACACAAAACGACCCTTCTCCATAGTCAGGAGCATGTATAAATTTTGTCGGTAATCTCGATCACTTTTTTTGTATCTACGTACCAACCACTGATTCATAAGTTAATAAATTCAATTTTTGCAACATATCTGCCTGCATATCTGTCCATTCCATGTGGACAGGTTTCACGAAATATATGTATCTGAATATATACCTACATGAGTGACCGACTGATCTCATCAATCTTTTCAGATGCACAGAAGCATATTTCGCCGCTCACCGACATACAGTTGCAGTAAAATACACTTGTTTTTATAATTAAATTGCAAAGGAATGTCGATTCTGGTTGTGACAGTTAATTAATTTAACCATTCTGATATTTTCCATGTTCGAGTTTCAACTTTCCAGTGTATCAGATTGCAATAAATCACCTAACCACGCAAGTTAATTTGATATTTTTTTATGACACTGAAGTGCAATTCAAACATTCAATATTAACCCTTTCATTGGTATATTTAAATATGTTTTCTTTTTAATTGTAACCAAACTAATGACCACTCTCACTCAATAGGTGGGTCAACTAGGAAGTATTTCAATTGGGGTCATCACCATTCAGATATCAGTCGGATAATGTTAGAAATACTAATAAAGGAATTGGGGTGGGGAAAAAGGGGTCTATTTTCATTCACTTTGGTTTCCTAAAACATTAACAATTAAAACCGTCGCGTCGTGCAGTGCAGTTTTGATCAAAATCATTTGCGAACCTTTGTGCCAAATACAAGATTACTACTAAAAGTTCAAAAGGCTTAAATGTCGTATACTACACTTTCAAAGGTTATCAAAATAGGATCTATGTGAAGCTAGGATAAAGACTCTCTTTGCTAATGAAACATGCCTATGTAACCAATTCAACATTCGTATCATTCCATTGAAATGCTTTTTTCAAGTATAGTATTCACTCGTAGGTACTTATTAACGATTTTGAAGATCAGCATTCATTCTTTCAAAGCAATACTTCCTACATATCATCATATAGAGGCGGATTTTCGCCCCTACGTATAATTAGCAGTCATTTTTTCTCATTTTCACGAAAAAAAGCTTCATCCTCTTCCGCTTCAGTAAGTAGTAACGCGACGCGATGTTGAAGGGCTTCAACCACGTCCATTGTGCCGTCTCGTGGTGTATGTGAATAGTGTGCACAGAGATCAACGAGGAAACGACAAAGAGAAAGATGGAGAACAGGAATAGGAGGAAGCAGCGTTGCAGTGTCGGTGCGCTTTGCTCGTGGCTGAGAGTTGAATCAAGTGTAACCTAATCCGATATGCAGAATGGAGAAGAGGGTTCGTTAGTAGTACATAAACGGTCCCGTTGTTAGGCACACATCAATGGTGACGTTAAAAGAGCTCGTCACGTGGTCTTTCACACCCGCAACACCCTCTCTTCGACACCTCCACCCCACGGGAACCCCGAAGCGCCAGACAACTTCCCAGAATGGGGGTACGCGCGAGTGCAGACAATGAAAGATCCGGCGTGAATACTTTTTTTAAAACACGACTCAGTTCGATTGCATCATGTGTCGTTAGTCTTTACTATGGATGCACTGCATTAAATGTTAAAAAAGATGGAAAAGGAATGGAAGTACTAAAAAATTGTGCGAAAATGAAATTAAAAATTCAGTGCAAAAAATGAGCAACAGTAATATGAGTAAGAGAGGTGGTAAGGCATCTTCTGAGATATGAAGGTCTGATAAGAGACATATATAGGACTGAAGAGTATGGAAGGCCACCATTAAAGACGCGAAGAGGTAATTAAACACCTCAGAATAATAAATAGAATAAAGGAGGACGGTGAGATACTCCTTAAGATATGAAGAGCTACTAAGAGATGTTTCAGAAAGACATAGGTGTAAAAGTAGTGGCAAGATATCTTCTGAGATATGAAGAGCTGGTAGGAGACAGATTTACGAATAAAGAGGATGGAACAGGTGTAAAGGGGATGGTAGAATACCTTCTAAGATCTAAGGTATATAGAGCTAAAAATACTGAGATCCGCTAGCTAATCCAAAGCAAAAAAAGGAAGTGTTGGCTTCTGACTTTATTATTTATTTAGGTTGTTAGGAAAGTAATTTCGTTTTTTTTTTTGTGGAAATGAAAGACAGTTTTCGTATAATAAACAAATACTTTATTAAATTATATATTGGCCGTTCTGGTCCAACACCTTTTGCCATCTTTCTGGTAGTAGCATAATTCCACGCTCATTAAATTTTTGGTCTTTGCTGGCAAAAAACTGATCGAGGTGGTTTTTGACCTCCTCATTTGAAGTGAAGGTTTTACCATCTAAAAATTTTTAGAGTGATCGGAACAAATAATAATCCGATGGTGCCAGGTCTGGAGAATATGGTGGGTGTGGCATTGTATCCCATTCAAGCTGAAAAGTTTTTGGCGAGTGACCAAACTTATGTGAGGTCTCGTGTTGTCTTGGTGAAATACTACCCCTTTCCTGTTGATTAGTTCTGGCCTTTCCTGTTGAAGTGCATCATTCAGTTTGTCCAGCTGATGACAGTAGACTTCTGCATTAATCGTTGTGTTATCTGGTAAAATCTAAAAAAAACGATTCCCTTAAAATCCCACCAAACAGACAGCATCACCTTTTTTGATGAATATCGGCTTTGGAAATGGTTTGAGCCTGTTCGTCTTTTTTGCTCCATGGCCTCTTGCGTTTGACATTGTTATATACAACCCATTTTTCGTCCCCAGTGATGATGCGCTTCGAAAACGGATCATTTTCGTGACGTTTGAGAAGCGAATCGCAGACGTCAATGCGGCGACACAGATTTCTCTCTGTAAAAACATGGGGAACCCATACATCGAGCTTCGAGAATAATCCCAGGCCTTTTAAGTGGTCATAAACTGTTGAATTTGATAAATTTAACCTCAATCCGATCTCACGTGTTGTTATTCGCCGGCTCGCATCAACTAATGCCTTTATCAGCTTCAACCGGCCTTCCCGAACGTGGTGCATCTCCGACATCAAAATTGCCGGATCGAAATTTAGCGAACCAGTTCTGGCACTGGCGTACTGTCAACACACCTTCTCCATACTCATCGACCAATTTCTTTCTGGCTTGAACAGCATTTTTACCCTTTCTTTAGTAAAACAGTTAGATATGTCGAAAATGCTGCTTATCGCTCTCCATATTTAAAAAGGCACCAACCAAAAACTACTGCGTAGAATTAATTGGAATTTTTCACACACAAGCCTTGCTGTATGAGCTCTCAAAGCATATAAAAATTATACGGCTTAAATGTGAAGTTGGGTGCAAACAATACAATTAAATCCTCTGTCGGGAAAAAACGAAATTACTTTCCGAACCACCTTAGACCTTTAGACTCAAAATCATGAATAGGAGTGAAATGAACGGTAGAACATTTTCCCAGATACGAAAATATAATTAGAGGCATATATAGGAGTAATAGAACACCCTCAGAGATATGTGAAAATACAATGATAATGAGAAGTTCATCAAGAGCAATCCATTCGATATCAAAATCAAAAACTGACTGATTTATCAACCCTTGCATAATGATAAATGAAGGTACGTACCCGAGTAAAGAAAATACCTTTTTTGCATACGTTTTACCACGACCCCAACTCGTAGTTTGAAACGTCCTTTTCTCTTTCGGGATCTGAACAGGACGTTACCCTTTAAATTGCATGCGCCCTTTGGGTAAAAGGAAACGGATACTATCAGGAAATTGCAAGCAGACACTCGTACAAGATTGAAGATAAGCAGATACACAACCCGTGCAGCGCGGTCTGCCGTCTTTGATAAGTTCCTTCACGCCAAACGGAATATCCGACTAATTGCTAAGACGGCGAAGACTAAGACTAAGAAGGCCTAAGGACATGGACATTCGTGATCTCCTTCTTCTTTAAACCTCTCTCTCGATCCCGCTACGTCCGTTTTCCATCAGAGTAAGTTAGTGCTAGAATAACCTCAATATATCTTAAGCGGCTGTTTCTGCCGTAAACTTTGGCTACAATTAAAGTTCTCAGGAAGATATACACACATAGCACACATTTCGATAGGAGAAGCTGCTCGTAAAGTGTTATCACTGCACTAAATCTTAAGCTACTCGAACTACCACCACTGGCCGTACTAATTTCGAATTCAACGTTATCTACATTTACTGTCGAATAAATTTTTGACTTGATATCCTTTAGAATGTTATTGAAAAGAAAATTTTCTAATTAAATATTTCAGTTACATTTTACAATTTTTATATATGTTATTTTTTGTCAAAGTATCGTGAGTGCTAAGTAATTTTGAAGTCGACATTGTTGTGTGGTGTACTGATAAGCGAAAAACGGGGATAGGCATACGTTTCCATGGCTGTTATCAGAGGCAATTTGTCTCGCGAAAAGATCACCGAAAAACGGAATTTCTCCAGCGTTTATTTTTCACATAACGCGCCCGTCACTCAGAACAATATTTTTCGACTCCTCGAGAGGCTTTATCAGTCCAAAATAACTGATGCTGCTTCACGCGCCTCTATTACATAGCAACGTGTGCCAGAAAACGCGATCCTTATAAATTATGAGTTATTTGCATGTATGTCGCGACGTGATCGATAGGGGTCGTCACCTGGAAGCGGAGTTTGAAAAACTACCCCGGCATGAGATGCTCGCCAATTTTTTCCTCGAGGGCAACGTCAATTCTCCGTCGCTCCTTCTATTTATTGCTAAAGCAAAAGGTCAACTCTAACATTTTCAGTAGAATAACGAAATATGAAACATAAAGCGAAATAAATACACATATGTGCAATTAAATAGTTTAAAAGTATCTATTTCTAACAAACATTATTTAAGAGGAGAAATGATAGGGAATGTAAAGCATAAGGCTGAGTGAAGATGGTTACCCGCTTTTCCACCTTTACCTCCTTCTAACAAGCTTCTACTCTGACTATAGTTACTTCATTGTTCAATTGCATAATATTTTTTAAGCAAAAAAAACTAGTTTATTACTTCATAATACATTTGGTAATATTACAAATATCATAAGAACCCATTTTTTTTTTATTACGTGATATCAAATTTCTTATTTTCTGGCTGTAGTCCTGGGGGAAAATGCTCATGACATGCAGGATGACTTTCAGGAAAACGTCATAGCAAAAACTCGTTTTCATTTTTTATATTGAAATTCCTAAAACCGTCCGAAAGTTTCGCTAAAAACCTTTTCGTCCATTACGGTGACCGTAGTGCGTTGATGGGATGTCGTTGGTGTGGCTGTGGGGAGCTTTTTATTGCAGTTGTCGTTTTCGGAAACACGGAATGGAAACGTATATAAATCGAAAAGCCGTAGGTGAAAATAATAAATAGAAAGGCTTTCAAGCGATGACACACCCTATTCGAGGATACAGAAACAGACATATTTCTCGAGTGGTGGACGGCAGGCAGTTCGATAACGTGAGCCAACACCACCCTTAGCCAACATGAATTATAGCAAACGATACGTTTAGGAAACCATCTAAACGAATTAAACGGCCACAGAGACTTAGCCAAGGCGATAAAGAAATGGAAGAAAATGGAAAGAAAATTGCTAGGATTTACCAAAAGCACCTTTATTTTAAATAAGTTGTAACGACATAACTATGAACTAATTTTCTTTAAGGATTCAAGGATCAAAATTGTTTATTCAGGAAGGAATTATTTTTAGAAAATACAGAATGAGGGTGGGAATGTTATTAAAAAATACGACCAATTTTTTTCGTATGTAAAAAAAATAAACTGAAGGGTAGGTGCTCACATATGCCCGATATTATTCATTAATGAAAATCAACCCGATTCTACAAATATCTTCAAAACAAACATCACTATCACCTACTTTGCTTTTATTTTTAAGTTCGTTCGTCCATTAACCAAGCTTACGGTAATGGTTTCTTTATCGAGAGGAGAAGCCCATTTCCGGTGGCAGACTAAACTTAGTTTCACCTCAGTGCTTCAACAAAATCATGTGATAAACTTGAGCAAATGGGTAGTGTTCAAATTTCACGGTGTTGTATTAAAGTTTACTGTTATTGACAATCTTTCTGAAGAATAGAACGATCGAAAGAAACTACTGCTTTCGTATCTGCAAAATTTTAAAGGAAATAACAGCAAAGTTTATGGTCTTCTTTTAGGTATAGTATTGTGGATTTATCGATATTGATTAGAGCGTCAGTCTTAACTTTTATCCAAAAAAAAAAATATAATTACCGTATTATATACATAATCAAGCCTTCTGCTAAACAAATAGCTTCATCCTTCGTGATTATGTGTGTACATAGAACACCCATTTGTATCGCCAGGAATAAAGAAATCTGCATTCTGTTCATGATCATTCTGCTTCTCAACATTAGATGGCGTCAGACGGCTAATTATTTGCTTTCAATTTCTATTTACTATGCCTATGGACTTTTTACATTATTTATTTTAGTTAAGTCTTACTAGAACGTATTCCTTAAGTTTTCGTCACTATAAAAATAACTAGGTACTCTCCTCGGCCCTTAATAATTGTTACATGTAACTTATTCACTTACACATTCCTACCATTCATAAAAGATCAGAGTCTCTAAAAGAAAGTAATCAATACTACCCCTCTCTCTAGCGTAGGTTTTACGTCTTCCCTGCAGTCCTTTTGTCTCGCACGAATAATTCGTTAATTAGTTGCTACCGTCGCGGAGTTATCCCAGTCAGTCGCCTAGGCACATTCCTTAGGCCTCTTTAATTAATGCTTGTCATAGGCGCCAACAACGCCATCCTCTTTTCCATTACAGTCCTTCTTACACACTTGAAAATGGAAGATGATGATGTCTTAACGCGCCACACCCAGCTCAGTTGCTATTAAGTTATACAAACTTGAGATAAATATTATTTTCTGTTTTTAGGTAAAATTAATACAATTGCGGTCGAAGGCTACTGGGTCACTAGTGAATGTAAATCAACACTCGATTAATAAAAAATAAAAATAAAGTTTGATATGCCACTGGTTTAGTCGTCTAGAAATTTTTGCTTAGCATTTGGGAGGTCACCGGTTCGATTTCGGGGCCTTCTACCCTGATCCAAACCTTTATGTGGTTTCTATGGATCATTTAAGCTGGGGTAGTAATATCCGTAATATTCCACAGATAGCTTTTCACTTCTCTTATGTTTTTATTTTGTCCGTCTCATCTTTTTCCCTCAAACCACCACCCTCCCATTCCCACGATACCTAAAAGAGGCTGAAGAAGGCCTTCTGCCATATTGCCTGCCCATCAACAAAATAAAATATCAAAAATGATATAAAATTTTGACATATTGGCAGCTCTTGGATTAAAAATTAATCTTGAGGGCGAATGTTTCAAAAACAATAACAGAAAGTATTTGTAAATGAAGCGTTTATGGATGAAAACGTATTGAGGAATAAAATGCTGAAAAATCGACGCTATTGATGAAACATTTTCGTTCTTCAATACAATTTTTATGCATGTATGTGCAGTTTTTATGAGCAAGAATAGATGATGAATAGCCGTGAGCGAAGCCCCTCGTTGCGCTACAAATGGGATACACACTCGCTTATTTAAACCAAAAAGGCGCATGAATACATCATTTTACGGGTTCTACGCAAATTCGTTTTCTATCGAGCCAAACAAAGTTAAACCGACGCTTTTCCTTTTCACTCGTCTGGACACATACTTATTTTAAATGAACATCAACGGCCTTTGAAGAATTCGCTGGTATTATTTCTAAAATACAAAGTACTATTAAACCATTAGAGAAATAGATGTTTTTAATTTTGGAGTTTGAAACATTACAATAAACTGTATGTAAGTACCCACCCACTGTGAGATTACTTCATACAACGTTTAAAAAATTATTTGGAGATGGGTGTACAGGGAAATTTGCACAAGTGACGAAATTTAGGGTGATCTTATTGAAAAGTGATGAGAATACCTGTGCCAAAAAATGTAGCTCGTTCTTCTTTCCGAGAAATGTGAAGACTAGCTTATGATGAGAAAAGGTGGATGTGTGTGGTCAAGTATTTGAACTAAACCTAATCCAATTTTACCCTTACCTATACAGTTTAATTTGTTTTTCAAAATTTTCGCTGTAATTACATGAAACCATTTACATCCACCTTCAACCCCTCGTCAGCTTAAAAATTGTTAAAAGACCAATTAAAGAAACCTAAACAAATATGATGAAAATTGAATGACACCTGACATATGATATTTTCCAAAATACGTCTTGGACATCAAATGAACCGAAAAGCATAAAAAAGAACATAACATCCACTGCTTTCATGTCATCCGAATTTCGTCGATTATTCGGTCACTTGAGGCCACATCCTTCAAAGCAGCCAGTGTATCTCCAAGCTATTGAGTTTATTTTCTCCACTGTCGCCTTTCTCCCTCACTTATTCATCCAATTCAACCCTTTCAGTCAGTCCCCTAAACGTACTTACTCATACGACTATTTTATTTACACCCAGATTTATTGCAAAATCCTATTCAGACTTCAAATCTTTAAAAAGGATTTGGTACAACCCTTATACATTATACACAGCTACATCTTTGTTCCTTCTTATTTAAAAATTTGCGTAAATAAAATTCGATGTGATACTGAACAACAATTTGGTTTTCCGTAATGATAGCAAGTCCAGGGGTAAAGTTTGTTACTAACGGACGTGAAGTAGCTTCTTTAGCTGTACTCCAATCCGGGTAGCCGATACAAATAGAGCAACTCGGATAGAAACTTTGAGAGAAACGTTGTGGTATCGAACAAGCCCCGTTCTAACAAAAGCAATGTTGCCGAACACTCAAAAAAAGTTAAGAAAGTAACACTTAGTAAGACAAGAATTGAGTAGATAACAGTTTAAATGCTGAGAAAGTTTAGACAAATTATTGCACCTATTACTAAATATGGAATGCATTTAATTCACAACGAACGATCTTCTGAGTAAGAGAAAAATTGATGTTATCTTTAAAACTAGCTCATAGAGAAGATGTAAAAAAAAGTCTACCATCACAGTTCGACGATAAATCACTTCTGGCAGCAGTGAAAGATAACTAGTCCTTTACAACCCAAAAGATAGCAGAAAACTTCAAGGTAGACCTAAAAAGCACTTTCCATCATTTAAACGAAAACATGAAAATTGGCCTAAACCTATTCGCAATGTCAAACGTGTCTTGTATTTAATCTCATCTCTGCAAGTAACTCGTTGTTGTTCTTCAAAAAGCTCAACAGAAAGAAAGGCATTAACTGAACAGATTTCTGTTTAACAACTTCATGATACCTATAATGTCAAAAAAAATCTCGTTGGTGAAGGTGTCACGGTTTTGCAAAAAGCTCAAAAGAAAGAAAGCTCCAAGTGGATGCTCTGCTTAGTAATAAGTATGACCCTGGCATCCACAATGCCAAACAGCTTCTAATTCTCATAGAATCTTCTCCCAAAAACTCAAAACAAGGAAATATATTGGCTGAAGTATGGGTTCCCTGGCGTTCACACAAATTTTCACTGATTATTGAAACTGTTGAAAAGCTCTTTTTGAAATTGACTGGATAAGTTCCCTAATTATAACTATGACTCTGACGACTTTGAAATCCACAACCCCAAATGTCTATGTTCTCATTCAATCTCATCGCTGGATACGATTGGTGGTTGTTCTTCAAAAATTACCGAAGAGAGGAATTGAATAGATAGAACCCCCACTAATGACTATTACTGCCCTAAATTTCATTAAATCTAATGTCTGAAGGTGACTTGTTCTTCAAGAAGCCCAGAACAACTACTTATACTATGATTTTGACATACATAATGTTAATTTTCACTGAATCTTATTAATATAGATAAATAATGGTTGTTCTCCAAATAACTCAAAATGCAGAAGGTTTATTATGATTTATATGAAAAGATATCAGTCATGGATTGTCACGAGAAGCTAGTGGCTGATCATACAAGTAAGTTAGTGAACAATGTCGTAGACCATCTCGATCATCGGTCAAGCTCATGGAAAACAATAATTGAAGTAAAGGTTAATTGTATTCCAGAGTACCTGGGATGGGATCGTAAGCCCATGTCTGGTAGTTTCACACCAAGAAGTTATTCCTTTTGCATTTCGTTTCAAAAAAAATAATATTACAATCAGGGAATTCAGTTTTATCAGACGACAACCGATGGAAGTCTAAATCAAATTCTATTGCTAAGTAACTTGGGGGGTCTTTAATTATTACGCAACACGGTATGGGCGGAGGGGGGTTTATACAGAGGTGGGAGAGGTGTCAAAAATCATTTGTAATGATTGAACAGCCCCATTTTAAAATTTGGTGACCCTCAGCTAATTCCTGCCATTCTGGATAATCATGATGTGAAAGTGTCCCACGAAAATCAAATTTGGCAAAACTACATGGATAGGTAGATACATGATTATCGTTCTTATTATGAGAGCTCTCGTAATTCCCGTCATATTCCGAAAATCCAAAGTGGCAACGTTGTCGAATGAAGAAAACCAGTGCACGTACATGCATGTATGCATTAATGCATAAATGCATAGCACGTCCCGTTTGTGACGAGCCCCGAGTTGTGGGATGTGAACTTTTTGGCGAATTCAAAGTACTCTCGGTCAAAGTACCCTTTGTACCGCTGCGTGAAACCGACGCCAACTTCTATTGCATTTAAATAGGAGAATCCGAAATACAGTAATGCGACGTGAATTAGTCACATGGTTTCAATGAAATACCGAAAATTTTAAAATTCTACATATTTATGTAGGTTTAAAATATATATACTGGCTGTTTCAGAAGACATGGCTAGGTATATTTATTAACAGCAGACACAGAAAGTCAGTTCCTCATTCTAGGATGTCTTATAAGTCAGTAGACGAAATGTTGAGAATAAAAAGTAGCGAACGGCGACCAAAATTTTCCGACACAAACAACTTATTTTTATAAAAAAAAAATTGTTCTGGCTAAAAATGAAACTGATAAAATAAAATAAAAATTCGTTAATTTAATTTGGTTTTTTAAATTCAAAAGGGGATGAAATTAAAAAACGAAACGCTGAGTTGACGTGCTTAATACATTTACACATAATATTAGATATTATAACAAAATAACTAACATACTTCAAAAAATTTTTTAAGAAGAACAATTAGTAACTTATGAAATATTACTTATCAAAAACAGCCGACCTACTAACCCCTCAGTAATAAATTCCTTCTTATTTCTGGAAATAATAAGCTACGGCATGGAAACCAACCAAGCAAAGTTTCGAGTAAATCACAATGACATTTTTAACAATATTAAATTTTAATTTGATCTCTGAAATATCTTCTTATTGCTAATTATGCTTCTTCGTCGTTTCTAATTTTCGTTTGATTTCAACAATAAACATAACGCACGAGTTTCTCCTTCCTCCACCTATGCTTTTGTATTTTTTTAAATATTTTAAAATCTGGCGTACAAGTAAAGCTAAAGCACCTACATGAATATTTGTCCTACAATTTCACTAAGGGTGGCGTGAGAATCAATAATTTATCGATCTTATAAATATAAGTCAAGAAACCGTATCGATAAAGCCTTATATATGTAGATTGTATTTTTTTTTGTGGTGCATATTTGTTTACAAACATAATTTCATGGCAACAAAGTATTCTTTTCGTAAAATGTTTCTTTAGTGAAATTCTCCCACTTTTTGCTCTTTACACTGTCCTGTCCTGAGAGCATGCATGGCATGTCGACCCACTTTCATGTCGTAAATCCGCCACATATTTCGGCTATTTGACGCAAAACCGCATCACATTTACGTACAGAGTGAACCCTCATTTCACGTAATCGGTCCAATTTAGTGTAGTAACCACTTCTGGGGGACGTTCCGTTACTGCACACACCAACCGTACACAAAGTGGCTACAAAAACCGTATTTGCCATGCCGTAAAAACAGCCATCTTGTTTGCTGTGTTCTTAAGTAAACCTACTTCGGATTATGATGGAAATGGAGCAGTAATAATCCTGATCTCTTCATCTTCACCAAACTAAATACGATGTGACAGAGGAGGGAGCCACCAAGGGTAACGTACAAAATGACACAGTTTGAATTTAATTTATTTTTAAACTAAGGCGAAGGGGCGTTATCGGTATCGTATTTTTAGGGGAATTTTGTATCACTAGAGTAAATTACTACAGCTTCAATTAATAAGGTATGCGCGATTGTCAATTTTACTGTTTTTCAAGATCATATAAAAAGAGAAAGTTCTTATTGACTTACATACAAACAAGAAGACTTACGGTGAAGAGTAACGATTTCTTGCTTACCTGAAAGAAAAATAACAATCAGACAATGCTTATCAATAACTTTTAAATAGAATACACGTAGAATACGAAAAAAATCAGCCACTAATCCACATAAACATTTATTTAGATACAAATGTATATATTTCAACCACTATGTAGTCATCTTCAGTGTTACAAAGTTTATTACAACAATCTTTCTTAAATACAAGGTTGGCGAAGTAGGGGTAATTCCGGGTTATTTAGGGGTGACAGATCGAAATTCATTAGGAAATCCCGGTATTTATACATGTACGCTGCTTCTGTTGGAGACAATTACAGGTAGTTTGTACATTCCTTTAAAAGTTCTCTATTATTGTTATTTATAGTTTGTCCAGTTTCTATAATATGACACGCTACTGTTTCTTATAACGTGTTGCTAAATTCCTTTTAGTCAAACCTACATAAACTTGGTCGCAGTCGTTACAATTAATTTTATAAATAGGTACCTAATTTTTGTTTTTTATCTACCTTTGGATTTCCTAATACATAAATATATACATTTGTATCTAAATAAATGTTTTTGTGAATTAGTGGCTGATTGTTTTGCTTTTTCCACGTATATTGTTTACTCCACAACACTCCTGTTCATTAAATTCGAATTTGAATAGAAATTGGTAATTTAATAATAAGAAATAATAACCGATTTAAACAATACAGATAACTGAAGACTTTAATTAAATTTGAACTGAACTCCAAGTAATTCAAAATAAACATCAAAGCTACGAAGCAATCACACAAAACTTTTTACTAGTGTTTTTACTTGCAAGCATTTAAATAAAAATGTAATCAAATCTTAATATCATATAATTAATATTTGAATTTAAATGGTCTAAATCTAATTCAAAAGATCAGTATTTAAATCCAATTGGTCCAATTATCTAACCTTACTTAATCAAACCTAATTCAGCTTATAACAGTCGGAGTCGAATGAACTACAACGAAGATCCAGGCTGATGGGCCGTGGTCGAAAGGATCTTCGTTGTAGTTCAGTAACTTAGCTTTAACATAATTTTCTCTAATCAAACCTAATCTGAAAAAAACTAACTATACGGATTTAAATTTTCCACCTTAATTTGTTGTTTATTCAACAGTAGGTAACTACACTATTTGTGATTAATAAAGAATAAGTACGCATGGTCTTATCGGAATCACATTTACTATAATATACACCAACACAGTTACTTTCAGCTAAGGAAAGTTTTCTCCGTCAAGATTTTCCTTGAGAATTCAATCGTCAGGTGAAATTCTCTTGATTTGAAAGATATTCTATTCATGGCAACAAAGAAATATTAAATCACAAAAAAAATTTAATATGAGATATATTAAAAACAAAACTGGAACGGAATGTTCGAAAGCAATAAATTTGAACGTTAAGTAAGAAATACTAATATTTTGTTTTTTATATTGTTTGTCATTACAAATTATGTAATTGCTTAGCTTTTGGTTTCGATTCCAGACTTTTCTAAGACCAATCACATACTTCGTATGACTTCTTTGTATAATTTACGTATGTTCTTCTCAAAATAAGCGAAAATCGCCATTTGTGGGTACTGAGGTCTTATGGAGGACCTAAAAAAATTTTAGTATCAAACTGGGAGGTGAACAAAATTACACAATATATCACACTTCTTTTTCGTCATTATTTCGTCCATCTTATCGACCTTTTCTTTAAAAAAAAACCTTGCCTATTCCCTGAAATCCTAAAAACAGGCTAAATATGGAGTTTAGTGGATTTAACTATAGATTAGAGGCACTGACCATACACCAGCATTAGTAACATCATTTTTTTTTGTGTTTCACCACTCACCCATTTTTGCGTTTCATAAAATAGGTGGAAGAACTTTTTTCGTACTCCTCATCCAGAACATTGTACCTGCCAGAATTTAAATCTAGATCACAAGTTGGTGGTTGGTGAGAAACGTAACAGATACAACTTTTAATTTTTATTTATTCTACACGTTTGAGTTGATAATTCTCTATTAATCCACCACTATCTGTAAAGAACTCAACTCAATTCATACGTAACGTATTTTTGAATTATGTAGTTGTAAAAATAATAGTAGGTAGGTATGTGAAAAGTCATTGATTTTTACTACCCGTTTATTCCACTTTATGGATACTTTAACAACTTATGATTCCCATTCCTACGTGATTTCTTTTTAGTGTTATGTTATCCTACTTAATTTTTCAGTAACGATTGCTCCCACTAAAATAGTTGCCAAACAAAAAATAATGTTCATGCCAAAGGTTTTCACTTCCATTAGCACAACCCCATATAGGTACATAGGTAATACATGATCCGTCGGCGTCAAGCCATCTCAATAAACTTTGCATAAGGGAAGCGTGACGTGCGTGCTGTACGTTTGTTTGTGCCATTAAATTTTAAGTCCCTTGTACACCTACTCTGGCTTTGAATTATGGCCCACAGTCCAGGCGAAAAGCCCCGTACGTAACCTCCCCCTACATGCATGTTTATGTATATAAACGTACGGATAAACATTGCGTGTACTCGCGTTAGGTTAGGTAATGTAGTAAACATGTGTGCCAGAGAAATTACTTCTTGTGTTTAATGTGAAATCACGTACGCGGTGGTGTTGTGTAAACGGCACGTAAAATTTAAAGGGATGCTTTTTAGTCTATTACGATACGAAGAAATCGACACCGGAAAGCATAATGTCGAAACTTGTAAGGTTCGATTGAATGAACTGAATGGATCATGGTTATAAATTTATTGAAGATACCAGGCATATAAAGCGATTTCGATACTTTTGGATCTCATCAAAGACCATAGACAGTCTGGAAGTCTTTGAAGCAGCTTCTAAAGAGCGAGGCACTGTATCGCCATCTTTTGGGTATTTGCTACTACATAAGTATTTTCTGCGTTAGACAAGATATCAACTCGTCTTATTGGCAGTTAACTTTTGTAGCACTAGATGGCGATATAATGGCTATAACTCCACCGATCTTTTTCTATACAAATTGAATGCACAATTAGTACTGGTTTCTGTTGTTCCTTATCACCTAATAGGTGTTCTAACCGAAATGAATGTCTTATCACGTGATTTCCTGATAGAATATTTCTTAAAAGGTTGTTTCATGTTCGTATAAAAATTGCTCATTAAAGGGCCCGCCCGCCCTTCTCAGGTTTCGAAGCGAGATTTTTTCTACAAAACCCCGACTTCCTGTCATGCAAGCTTCTGAGTGTATTACACAATTTACGAATACAAGACAAGGCGAGATAGTCTACCACTAAACATGTTTTTGCGCGTGGTAATCCATCTTGTTGACAGACATCTAATTAGCACGAACTCAGTTCCTTCAACATCAAAACAGCACGAGAAACAACTAGACTGTGCTACCTCTGGTTGACCTATTGCATTAATTCCCCGGTCTCGTACATAATTTTTATTGGAAATACCAATCATCCTCTTGTTCTTTCTCATGCGAAAAGAGCGTTTACCAAAAGAAGTATTTTTCCCTAACTGAAATTTATTATGTTCTTCAATTACAGAATCTGCCCTTTTGTCATACGGATCCCAAATCGCAATCCTCAATTTTGTCCACTATATACACTCATTCTTACTTTCAGCAAACTCCACCTTAACTGTCTTTAGCTCCTTCGTAATTTGTGTAGTCACTGCACTTTCCAGATATTATTTTTGAGAAACTTTGTAGGCCTCTTACCGTATAAACAACACAACATACAAAATAACATTACATACAATTATTTCTGTATTTGATTTAATCTCCATAATAAAGCAAATGTTTGTACCTAATTGTTAATATTTTTTATATATTAAGCTACATCTTATTTTATAAATTTTCGCCAATTGAGTTATTGCATGTACTTCCGCCTCCTTTCCAATAAGTAGAGAAAACAAAATTTCAAAATTATATAGCCATAGTTTAGGATAAGGATTGCAATGCAATGCCATATAACAATATCCTCGGTGAGGTCAGTTATTAGTATTAATTTTTGTGGTTGCCGATAGAAAAGCAGGGAGTCAACTTTGTTCAGGCCAGACGTCAAATATTTTCCCAATCTCCAAAGTGTTAAAGACATTTTCAAAATATTTGCCTCTTCAACTACACATGATGTTTTTATTATAATTAAAAAAAAAATTAAAGTACTTATACAATTTTACATTATTTATAACGTTAACTTATAATTTCAACTTGACAAATATTTTGACATTGTAAAAGCAAATGGTTACTAAACGTATCCACACTAGATATAATTAAATACAATATTAATTAATTGGCAGGTATATTTTGTTACTAATGATTGCTAATGTTTAATAAACAACCGCAGACTAGCCTCGACTTAACGCTCTAGTATGCCATCTGTTTTAATTTTTGTTAGGTAATTTATCTTTTGATGAGGCTTTTTTTCAATAAAATATTTATTTTTGTCATTCATGTTTTCGTGAAGATATTTATTAACCCAATCCTTAAAGATTTGCAAAAAAAAATCAATGCATATTGTTCTCGTTCAATACAATGGGCATTACATGAATATATGGAATATAAGAATAAGTACAGAAAAATAGGAAGGAAAAGCTGAATTTAGCTCATTAGTAGGTAGTTGGGAATAAGTGACCTGACGCTAAAGTAAGCCCTCCAAATTTATTCATGCCAAAACTCCGAACAATCCTAAATCCCGGAAGAACTTACGCCTTACAAATAATAATCAACATAAAGTTTGTTTAGCAATCAATAGATTCCGTCGAACTAATACGATTTCCTTAGTAATCCTCTGCGAGTGGAACATCTCGAGAAGCTGCCAATTTCGGGCTTCCTGATGCTGCTACTACGATCGGGATAATTACCTTAAAATTCTACTTGTAGATGCACGCCGCCGAAGAGTGAAACAGATAGAGATCATTAAGGAATACGAGGAATAGCAAGATGAAGAAACCAAAGTAAACATTTAGATCAATACTCATCGGTGAGATTGTTTGATCTCGGCAACTACAAGCAGCACGAACCCGGTCGGTGCCGGAAGGATTTACACAGCAAACGATACCTCTAACCGTCGTTTTAGCTGAGGAAACCACCACTTAGTGAAAACGGTAATTTCCTACGATCTCGAAAGTCAATTTATTGATTGGTAAAGATTCAATTGAATAATCCGATTAACTCATCAATTTTATCTTCCCTATCCTATAGTATACGCAGAAAGATTATACCATACTTGGGAATAAGAGGGATTAAAATAAATTATTGAAAGATAGACAACCAAATTAACTTTAAATAATTGAGGTGACGCTAATAATTAGTTTCTTCTAAACATTCCCCTTTCGCAATTTTTCCAGGTCATGAACCTTATACTACCATTACCCTTGCCCTCTCCTTACCTATTTCCTTTCATGAGCCTTCTGACCACTCCCTTTAACAATTTACATCACCCTATCATTGAATATTGCAACCCCCACCTATAATCGTAGGAGTTGATAAATATCTTTAAGATCAGACTACAGAAATTAGATTCGAGATTAGAAAATAAAATAAGTCATCATTCGTTATTCGGTACAATTCATGCAATTTATAATTAATTCGTTCAATTGTACATAGTGTAAATAAAGTTTTTAATATCACTGTTATGTGTTATTCGTTCAATAAGTTGCACAGTCTTTTAATTAAGGTTGTGCCGCAGTGAAACTTCACTTGTAATTACAAAAATTGAGGTTCATTGGCTATACGTAAAAACAGACTACTTTTAATCTATGTATTACCAATTTTGTTGATGATTTATGTGCGAGCAATATGGCCTAGTGGTTCTCATCGCTGTTTAACGTACAAGAGGTCGCCAGTTCGTTTCCAAGTCCCATCTAAAAGTTTTTCTGAGGTTTCCTCATATCATCTGGGCAACTGCTAGAACAGACTCACTTCATCGCCACCACATTCTAGTTTCACAATTCCTGAATCAGACGGAGAAGATTAGATTCCTTGCTCTAATCCCTTAACTTTGTGCTAATGTACAGGGTGGTGAGATTATGTCGTTTAGTATTTCCCAGAGTGTGGCAAATGGTCCCAATGGATAAAATAAACTGTTTTACACCTTTGTGTTTGTTATTTCTATTCTGGTATGGAATCACTAAAAATTAAAGTTTCTTCTTTTCAAAACATAAACTTTCTGAAAAATATTTAGAGCATAGGTATATATTTACATGCGCAATATTTTCCTTGCACTAATCTTCTGTTGATTGTTATTTGTTATGTAAAATTACATTCCCCAACTTCTTCTTCCGAAACGATTTCTAAATCCTCTTCTGATAAGAAAATGTTTCCGATTGATTGAACGATATTAAGCATACGGTACATGTTCAGTTTTTTTGCAGGACAGGCAATATAACCAGGGAAAACATATAAAGGGGATCCTTGGCGAATATAAAATTCGAAATTTTATGTATTTGAGTCAGGACACAGTCTGTACCGTCGTCAGCACGAGCAGGAACGGCGAATGTTGTAGGATGAGAAAAACGGGATCGGCAATCCTTTACGGCCGTTTCCTCCCGCATTTAATTTATTTCCAGTTACAGGGCCAACCGAGCATTTCCCCCGGGAGAACAGTAAATCTTGTTTGTCGTTTTCACTTCAGACAGGTCAAATTATAGAGAAAAGAAAATCGACGCTCTTATAGGCTAAGAAACGGGCTAATTTTTTATACGCTACGTGCTCGAGATGGCAACCAATTCCCGAAAAAGGAAATGATAGAAAGACAACCCCAAACAGAAATCTCACACTTCGTTAAAATTCAAATTAAATACAAACAAATGCATTGCCAAAGCAATGAATATGAACACAGGGTGGTTATACTTCTAATAAGTGGGTTAGATACCTACCTACATCAATAGCAGATCGATCCTGTAATTAAATTATCAGGGTGGAAAATGATAGCAAGCACTTTTTGCAAATTACCTACGCTTCCTTTGAATGTACGCATTTTTTCTAATTAAATTGTTTCACAATGTACCTAATGAACTATTACTTTTCATTGTGTTTTTGTTATTTCACCTCACGATATACGTACCAACTACTAAATAAAGTTATTATTGTAAATAATGGTAAAGGTTCTGATCCTAATTCAAGCCTATATGGTCTGCTAACATGTAATGAAGCCCCCTGTAGCTAACAGGATTGGTTCCATTTACTAATAAGCAATAATACTTATAAAACGAAATGAAACATGATAAACACTAACAGTCAGTTATATTCCACAAAAAGCACGAAAAGAATACAAGCGGCAGTCCTGTTTTGCTGAATATTATTAAATGTTTATCCTTATAGTGTTCATTTACACTTTTTTCTGGTTTGGTTAACTTGTTTCGTGGTAAATTGTTTATTCCTTTAGGTATATTTTCATATAATAAAACGATATTGTTCTGTAATATTTTTTAATTGGTTAAATAGACGAGCTTTCGGGTCACAAGAAGATAAAATAATGGTAATGTGAAGCTAGATTAAGCATATACAGTATATTTTGTTTCTAACGCCCGATGAAAGGACTATTAAATTGCGTTGCTATATCCGGAAGTCGCTGTATAAAAATAAAGAGAGAAAGAATGAAACAAGGAAATTAGGCAAGAAAAGTCCCCAAAGTAACTGATTCTTATATTTAACTTTATAAACCCCTTAACATTTATAAACAACTAGCATGCCCGGGGGTTGCTTTGCTTTTAAAATATATTGTTTAATGGTATATTGTAGGGGATAAGCCTTTTTGCCGAGTAAAATTTACACAAAAACTTTCATTTTTTTTTGAGGGAAAATATTCAAACCTTAAAAATGGTGTATTTATTGTATATCTGATAGAAAACTCTAAAAAAATAAGTTTCAAGCCTTAGTAATAAAAATTTATGTTTTATTTTCCCAAATTTTATTTAAATCGGTTCTGTAGTTTCGGTTTAATACCAGAAAAGACATTCCAAAAATTTCAAAGTATTAGAAATCTAGAATTATTTAAAAATAGTCTGTTCTTTTTCCATTTTTGCCCGAAATAAAAAACCTTCTATAACTTTTTCACTTATTTTCAAATTTTTTCCAAATTTTGGAATCTTCACAAACTTTCAAACGGCAATTTTATCCCGTTTAAAAAGTAAAAACTTGAATGTTGATTTATTTATATCAAAATCGAAATTCCTAATACCAGAAAAATTTCAAAATTTTTAAAAAAATTACAATTTGAAAACTTTCCATTTTTAAACCCCTTTTAACCCTTTTAAAAATTTTAGAACTTTCTCCTTTAAAGGGTCTAATAACTTACCCTCTTTAAAATTTCATTAAAGATCGTTTCAGAAATTTTTGGGGAGATTTTCCGGAAGTTACTTTGATTTATAATAACGGAATTAATTTTTCGTTTTGACCTTTCCCATAATAACCACCTTTTCCCCCCCCGTACCAAACCCCCACCCCCTATGGAACCAAAGGGGTTTTAGCTAACTCCAACAAAGTTGATTAAAAAGTAGGTTTGGATAAAAAGAAAAACCCACTCAAACACTACGAACATTACCCTTTTTAAAATTTTATGTTTTTAAAAGACATTGATTATTTTAAGAAAAAAAAGATAAAAAAGTTTTGTGTTTAGATTCGGTCGCAATATAAAAGTATGAGATTTCTAGCTTCTTGTTATTAATAGTTCTTTAAAAATTTAAAGTCGCTAAAACCGAAATCGAGGGGTTACTTTCGAAGTCGTTACAGCCAAATTTTCTTTTTAAAAATTACTCCTCAAATTCAAGGGACTTAAGTTTTAAAGGTATGTCATTATAAGCAAAAGGTCGTTACAACCGAAGTCGTTATAAATAAAATCCACTGTAGTTATATGTTTTTTCTGCAGTTTTAAAGGCAATCATAATAATGGGGCTATAAATCAGTTAAATTTCCTGTTTTCACAAAGGGCAATTCAATACCTACCCACGTTGCAGTTGAAGCTGAAGTCGTAATTTTAACAAAAGTAGGAAGGCACCTATTCCAGCTCTTTGTGCAATCGGTCGGAAGAGAGACCGCGGCTGGTTTCCGGGCACTGCGACAAACACTAAATCTTGGTATTGGTTCAAACATAGAGCCAAAGCCCGCGGTTACCCGGACATCAGTAATTTCCCAGGAGAACCATAGGCAACTAAAAGATCTACGGCCCTTTCTTTAATACCGCCACTTGGTTCGGCATTAGGAGACGCGCCGGTTCGAGCTGCAACTCTCTCATCGCTATGAATCAACCATGTCTCGCACCTTATAACGAAAAATGATCATGAAACCCAACTTTTCCACATATGTACCTAATATTTATTCTCAATAACCCAAATGGTTTGTAATATATCATGGTCATACTTTAAGAAAAATCTGGTATCGTATTGTGGCTCATATGAGCATCTTGTTCTCTCTCCCCTTGAGAGAGACAATTTATGAACTTGTCGAGAATAATTAAGCTACATTTGGTGGTGGCATTTGAAAGAAATGTCAATGCGGTTCACGCATCTAATGGACAGCAAGGGTACGCCACAAGCCGGAGAACTGCGCGATATTTTCGCCATTAACCGACATTAATTGCATACTAAGCTGCAGCCATAAACAATGAGAGATTTAATCTGGCTGTTGGGCAGACAGACAAACGGCTGCTGAGCTGTTGGTGGCTGGAGGCACGGCGAACGGTGGCGTGTGCGCCTGTTGAATATAAACTACCGGACCACCATTTATATCTGGCCGTTTGTCCGTTAATAATTTTAATTAAAAAGCTCCGTTGCAATATGCATGAGGATGGAGAGCCTGTGCGCTGCGTTGCATTGCACACCACCGGATCACCTTCTCAATCCGAGAGATTGCCTGGACGCATCGGGAATCCGATTGTCGCTATCCATTCTGGAATGCTGCCGGATTGTTATTACTTATTTTGTTTTATTATTACGTGGTACGTAAAGTCCAGAACCAGAATATGTGGATAACTTAATCTAAAATTGCAACACGGATACTAAACTGTAAAAAATAACTTTGTTAAGAAACTAAATACTTTTTATATTCCTCGCAGATAGAAACAACATAAGAATAGCATCAATAAAGTGAGCAGCTTTCGGGTTGTGTTTCTTTTTGTCCCATCAAGAACTTGAATCAGTTGAAAATACCAAAAGTCATCACGAACTACAAATACTAAAAATGGAAGCTGTCCTTATTACATTATTATGAAGTTGCTTTACATTATTGTTCATTAGGGCCATAAACATATATTTGCTATTGAGTTCATACCGAGATAAACAAATAAATAAATATTGTTTATTATAAAGCCGTAATAAAAGTTACTTTAATTTTGTTTCGTCTAATTTATCGCGTCGAAATAGTTTTCATTCACGTGATATTACTTTACTTCAGAATTAATAGCAAAGCAAATACTGAATATTGTTCTGATACTGTTCGCAGAATAGGAAGCAAGTTATAATCAGCTCGCGCTTCTACGGATGCATTTCCCATTTGAGATGTGTATCTATGAACAAACTAAATCCGGTTGGAATTAATTAAACCACGGCGAAGTGAATTTCGATCCAAAAGACTTGAGGCAATATGTTCCTGTTTCTAGACTCTCAATGTAGCCAACCATTTTCAAAAAAAGAAGAATCTCGTTTTAAATCCACTAAATATTATTATACATAAGAAGAAGCTGCAATTTTTTGAATGCTAAATGCTAGTAAAATATGAAAACCTTTAAGTTGCCCAAAACGTTTTTCGGAATCCCAGATGGAGACTTTAACATCTTCATGTGGAATTTTGTGTTCAAGTGTTTTATTTAGTTTCTTTTAACAAAATTTCAACTGATTTTCCTGTGATTGCTGTCTTATTGTCAATAATTTCAAGTAAAAACCCCTTTGACAAACATTGGATTTAATACTGCAATACTGCAAGAATTGGTTGTTGATTTATTTGTGTGCAATCTTATCCAGAATTTTTGTAGAACCCTAGTTATAGTTAACGTGATTTATTTTTGTTTCGGCTTGTTTAGATCTTTGGAAGCACGGATAATTCCTTGGTTTTCCCATTTTGGTTGCCAATTTTCCCAGTAGAAGACTCCCAAAGGTTTTCCATTTCCTCACCACGGTCTATTATTTTATAGTTAGTTCAAATAGCTTCCTTCGGGATCGCAGTTCTGTGTGGTTTATAAGGATTTTCATAAGAGACCCGATCCTTTTCCAGCTAATGAACATTTTCTTTCCCCAGTACCTACAGTTTGCCTACCTAAATCTTTGTTGTTTCCCAGTTTCTACATATTTTGAGGCCCACCTCGCAGTTTCGTACTTGATGAGGATTCCACAGATGCCAATAGTATTCAGAAGTTTAGCATTTAGACCGTCATCCTCTACAGAAACATTAATGAAGACACAAATTTGATATCCGGGCTTGTTGGCCGTGGTCTAGGATTGTTTCTCCTTCGGCGAGAACTTCGATGAAGTTGTTTATCCGACGTTTCGCCAACAACTGTGGTTGGAATCCTCAAGGAACTTAGCGTGGGCGTAATGTCCATCGCTGCAGTTGTACTGAGACACAATATCACAATTTCTTCTGATAACGCCGGCAGTAAAAGCCTAAGTCTTTTCATCAAGACACAATGACTGAATGCATCCCCTTTTTCTTTTTAAACATTTCAATCGACTTCAGTTTCATAAACTAAACTGTGTTTGGTGATTCACTCTCTAAAAAGCTAAATTGATAAAACTAGAGTTCAGTTCTTTTAGTTCATGCTGTAGGTATCTCTGTATTTCCCCAATCTATTCCATCTATTCAGTTCAAAAACATGAACAAATGTATGTGAAACTATTACAAACTGAATTCGAAGACAGACAGTTATCATACGTACCTATAGTCTTCTTGTTGTGTTTCTGTTCCGTTCCCCTTTGAAATGATTGAAGATGAGTTATGTGAACGGAATATGCAATGCATTGATGTCGGAATTGTGCATACGCCAACTTTTGGATCAATTGCAAAAGTACATAACGCATTGAAGGGATTTCAAAAGATTTATATAAATAGAACGGAGCTTACGAATGAATGAAAGGTATATTTGATTTTCTACACATATACGTCGAACACACGGTGAATTCCAAGAACCGAGCAAATGACGTGCATGTACCTCTAGTTTCAATCTAAAGAAGAATTCTATCTGTCGTTTTAAGACATGAAGATAGCTCTTGAGAATATGCTCAATCTTATCCCAGGATATTGGTTTTGCTCTCGTAAAGTCATGGTAATTCTCATGGATTGGGTCGACTGGTGCGTTATAATGAAGCTGGGGTAATTTGAAAGGGTAATGGGCCCTCGAATTACAAGTCAAACTGTTTAAGAAATTTTCGGCTTAATAAAAATGATATTCTTTGAAGAGATGGAGCACTGCACTTCTCAGCATTTCAAAAAAAAGATCATTCGACAGCCCATTTCATAATATTGTAATTGTTTAACAATTCCGACTGATAAATTCAAGTGTGTATATACCTTTGAATTTCTAAAATATTTATGAAGAAACCCATAAATCATGAATAAATGTCCATTTACGAAATAAGGGTCATTTGTCAAAGGGGCTAATTGAAAATGCCATAAAAATAATTTCACCTGTAAAAGTGACAAGATACAGGAGTACATTTACATTCTTGTGCCATATTTCATTGCTAAGGCACAAAACTTTAGGTATACTGACATTGATAGATTACTCTGTGGTTGACAAGCTCAAATAATTTTCCCGTCCTACCTGGTCACCTTGAGTATCTATCGAAATGCTGTATTTAATAAAAACTCGGTCTTCGTAAAAAGAGAGACAACAGGGAAATGATACATTAAAATTTTAATAATGTACCCACCAAAGTCAATTTCTATTATTAAAATTTAAACATTTATAAGGATCATAAATAAGGGGAGAAGATGGATATATTTTTGTACCTATCAATTACAAATATCATAATTTATTTCGTCTCAAAAACAGGAAATATTGAGTATATTATTTACAAAATATTGATCGATCAAAAAGTTTACGAGAAAATTAATGGTTAATAAAAGGATTCTTTTAATGTTTATTTAATTTCCATAGAAAAATCAACGAAGATGTCCTCCTAGATAATAATAAATAATATATCCTTATACAAACATCTTCAGAAAAAAAAGATTTCCCCATAAATATTTTCTGAAGTTCCGCTGTATCGATTGGACAATTGTAGAAGAGTACAAGTGCCGCCTTGTGTATGTCATAATTATCCTAATCCCTACCAATATCCCTTATCATATGAACGTTTGCTTGTGGTGTATGAAAGGTACCTACATGAACTAAAATATTTTAGTTCGTTAGGTAGAACCTTTTGAATTAAATTTGAATGTATAAAGCTAATCACGATGTCTTTATGATCGTTTTAGGGTAGTACAATCCCTACCATTATCCTATATCATACCATATGGTCGGTTAAACTTTTTCTGGTGGTGTATGAAAGATACCCTCATAATGTATAATATTTTATTTCGTTAAAGTAGAAGCTTTTGAAGTAAATCTGGAAGTATAAAAGCGGATCACGATGTCCTTATGAACGTTTCCTTCCCGAGAATACACTCAACAACATTGTATTACAACATCGGGTTGAAAATCTCATCAGGTAGAATACTAGGAAAGTGAGTGGGTGCCTACAGGTACCGGTTAATGAACGTTTAAAAATTACTTTTAGCGTTGCTTTCAGTACCATTTATTCCACTTTACGATTCGCGAGACCAGGACGTTATCTAGCAACGAAAGCACTTCTACGCTCCGCTACTCGACATTCGCTGAAATACAGATAATCGGTCGTCCTTAGTTAAACGATTCAAAAGAATGAAACTTTTGTTTGTTTCGATTTTCTACGTAGCGCTGTGTAGCGTGCACAACCTGAATACGGAAAGAAATAAGCAGTCAAATTGAAACGATATCGTTAAAGTACATACTCAGAAACAGGAATAAAACGACCTCTACTCTAACAAAATCAAATGTATATAATTTATCAAGACAAAATTCTCTTGATTCTGGAAACTGATAGAAAGAAAATGTGTCAATAAATTTCTAAATCTGGATACCCTGCTCTAATGGAAGGAGGACATTGTCGAACAATTTTTATGTAGGTACATACTTTTATTTTTAGCTGGGAGTAAACTTGTGGCGATAAAGAAGGTGGAAACGAACATTAAAAATGTGGTAAAGTCTAATTATGTACATATATGATGAGGAGGGAAAAAGGGATGAATAAGATGGGCCTTAATTACAAACATTTGGACCTTATTTAAAGTTTTTAATTGTTGTAACTTAGTATTTCTTCCATCTGAAGTAGCCGCTGTGTGGTGAAATCATCATTGTGATCAATAACTTAGTCTGAAACTTGGTATTTTATTTGTATTTGTGTATTTGGACCTTTTCTTTCTAAAACCCCATTGCCCTCATCCCCATTTGAGTTGACATGTCCACAGATACCAGATACCAAATTTAGCCACCCCGAATATTAAGTCGACTATGGATTCTGGATATAAACGCCTATGGATATCCATCTTTTAATACCCTTTAATCTAAGGGTACTTACATTTTTATCCCTAGATGGTTATCGCTCATTTAAAAGAAAGTACTTATTGTTAGTACTTATGGACAGGGAAAAGCAATATTATAAACTAATTTAATTGACTGAGCATGTAATGGCTCAATATTAGACCGTTCATGCTTTAGGGCAAAGGGATAATTGAAAGCCAAACTAACTATGTTGACTTTAAATTGCCCGTTATAATTCTCATGACCGCATGTAATTGAGAATCAATCTTTTAACTACTACTACATACCCCATTAAGGAGCTGTACTGTGCTAAAACTAAAACCATTAAAACCTTGTTCCAACCAACTTATGCAGTAGGTCTTTTAACTCACTTGGGCCCAAAAAGTTCAACCCTCAAGTATTTAGAACGTGAACTACTCTTTATCTCAATGTGTTAAATAAATTGAGAAAATTGTACTCACAATAATTCGTATCTTAAGATAATAAAACAAAATTTGTATACTAGGATATTTGTACTTTTTGTTATTACGTAGAAACATACATCCGTCCTTTTGTTTCATTTTTCTTCTTCTTGAAACACCTTAACACGTGTCCTCCCAACGTAAGTAGCTAGAACTTCATATCGGAACTTTGGAAAAGTCCAAAGAAACACACAAATCATCGAACGTGTCATTCGCAGATGTGACAAACGACATTTTGAAAACTTTAAATCGTGATTGATGCGCGTTTAAATGGCTTCTGTGTTATTGTTGCCTGTTCTTTGTAAGTGTAAATATTACACATTGTTCCGCTAAAAGCTCAACATAAATCTTTGTCGGAAATGGCGTAGGTAGTGCGCTGGCAAGGACATTATTGCTTTCTAATAGAGTGAAAGTGTCATTTCGAGCTGCATCAGTCTTTTCCTTTTCTTGCACATTAATCTAACATCGATATACGGAAATGGAAACATTTCTGGTTTGTGTCACTAAAATATCGATTTTTTGTCATATTACTTACCAAACAATAACATAATTTTAATATTTATAAAGTATGGACAATAAAACTTATGCATTTGAACATTGTTTAAACAACTTTAAAATATTCAAAATAATAAAAATACATTACAAATTTTCTTTCTCTTGGTTTTTACTTAAATATGAACCTTTCTGTGGGGTGAAATCGATGATATTCAAAAATTCCCACAATTAAGGACACCGTAATATAAAGTGGACCAGTTAAAGGTACCAGAAAATTCACGAGGGACCTACATTATCCTGAATCTTTCCATAAAAAATATGTTCATAATTATTTCAAAAGAATAGAAATCAAATAAAGAGATATTTGTCCCATAAAATTAAGGGTTACAATCTAACTCTTATTTTTCCTGTAAATTACCAGACGCCGAAGAAATCACGGAATAATGCTACTTGTTCTTTTGATCGCGCCTGGTGCACAATTACTTGAACAATAAATCAAGTTATTAAGCGAAGTCATCGCCGATTTTGGAATCGACGGCAAGTGAGATAGAATAAGGGGAGGGAAAAGTCGAGCTATCGCGAGTCATAAATCAATCCCCAGTACGAATACGTATGACAGGGTGAGATTCATGCACTTTAGCTGAATACAAATATCCTGTACGGAAACCTACGTTACGCCCACGCCATTAAATTGAAATTCAAAACCGCAATAAAAGAGAACACGGACTCCTTTCTGCACATACATCTTCACGTTCGTCATGAACAAACAATCGTAAATGTATGTTACGTTCGTCTTTTTTGTTTTTTTTATTTGTAATGCCGCTGCAGTCTGCATAATTTACTAAAAAACTACTCGGGTTTATGGAAATATAACAATTGAAACTCTCACAGAATGCTTTTATTAAATACTACACTACGCGAGCTTTTATGTAAGCACTTCAAACATTTTAGGGACTTCAACTGTAATTTCCATATGAGATTTTTGAAAGCTTACTCTCGTAGGAATTTTTCATAATATGATTATTAAAATGACAACTTTGCCTGAATGGGTGCCCCAGGGGGTGTACTTGCACCCATTTGGAACATGATCAGTGTATAAATGAATAAAGAGAATGTTGTCGACATCATCGTAAAATCGCCAGACAAACAACTGTTAGACAAACACCTCCACCCACTTCTTCCTATCCTGAATTAATCTTTGATTCTCCAGTAGTCTAATCAAGGTCTTCCCTGACCCATCTTACTACTATTTCTGCTTCTAAAACTAACCCTTCAGGTGTCAAAAGGTATCCTACCACCATATGTCTCATTTTCTTTATTAAATCACAAATTCAAGACATGTTTTGTGCTCAAGAAATAAAATAATGTACATCTTGAATACACGAAGTTGTCCTGCTGTCAAATATCAATATTTTCAGTTGACAATGGGATAAAACGATGTAAGGAACAGAAACAGGAATTAGAATATAAATAAACACGTCACTGATTAAGTTCACATTGGCCACATTTAAAGACACATCCAGATGATACAGAAGCACATCAACTACCCCAAGAACCAACAGTAGAAGAATTAGTAGTAGCAGAACACTAATCGATAAAAGACCTCACCATAAAGCTCAATGAAGCACGAATGTTCTTAGTGTTCTTACAATAATTACTACTTTAACTTGGCCAGACCAAAAGCCACACTTAGAACCGACAATAAAAAGAATCTCATGTGGCAGAACACTAATCGTAAAGAGACAACACCATCAAGTTGATATGAGAATCACAATTTTGCTCCAGAATCTACAAGAATTCGATTAATATCCAGACAACCCCATCCAACATCAATTGAGATCTAGGAATTAAAGTTCCGATAGTTTGTAAATTGGTAACATAATAAGAACACAATCAGGGCTGTTTATACACCAGACCCAATTAGAACGTATAGTTATTTTTCTGATTTCTGACGCACTATAATTTGTCGCTAATTTGTTACCAAATCCAAACGTTTGTCGCTCGTGCCGTTTGGCCATAATCAGCTGGTGTGCTAGCTTAATATAAAGCTAGCACTACACATAGCGTATCTCGAAAAGGAAATGTCGTAGGATGTTACTGTAAAGACCATAATTTGTCGCTGAAATATGACACATTCAACGAACTTGTCGCTAGTCTTATATACAGCTAATAAGCGAAAAACTGCTGGAAAACCATCAAACAAATAATCAAGGAGTTCTTTGTTACATTAGTTTTAAGAGATCGGATTTATTTACCAAATCTTTTTAAACTAGATTTTCCTTGTTTTCTCCAAGTTGGGAAAAACGTTACCTTTCGAGAGTTTGATGGCTTTCCAGCAGTTTTTTGCTTATCAGTTGGAGATAAGACTAGCGACAAATTCTTTGAATGTGTCATCTTTCAGCGACAAATTATGGTCTTTACAGTAATATCCTACGACATTTCCTTTTCGAGATACGCTATGTGTAATGCTAGCTTGATATCAAGCCAGCATACCAGCTGATTATGGCTAAACGGCACAAGCGACAAACTTTTGGATTTGGTAACAAATTAGCGACAAATTATAGTTCATGTCAGAAATCGGAAAAATAACTATGTCGTGCTAGCTTCATATGCGTCCAATTAGAAACCACTCCAATTTGAAGGCTACTTCTGAAGAAAACAGCGACATATGTCTCGAAACTTAATCAATACTGAACCTGTGTTAAAAAGTCTCTTTTCTCTATAAAAATACAACCAAGGTGTTTTAGCTGCCTGAACTCTGAATAAATGAACTATGGTACTGCAAAGTGAGGTTTGTATTCATGAACTGTCCATAAAATCAGATATTCGAGTTTTTTTTAATTCACAGACGAATTTAGCAGATGGTGTTCTGAAAACATTGTTTTGATGAGTTAATTTAAAGGGTAATAGATCTCGTCCTAGACACGTTTTCGTAGTAAAAATCCTCCATTCTTTGTTTGTCCTCTATTCTGTCCTACTTTCTTTATACATTCCTGCTTTTTATATTTACTTCAACAGAATTCTCGCGAACAACAGAAAGCTTCAGATATTTCTCTGAATCAACCTGAAAGCCTTAAGGTAAAATCCAGTTTCCTCTCGAAG
Organism: Agrilus mali; assembly: GCA_029378335.1. NCBI lineage: Eukaryota > Metazoa > Arthropoda > Insecta > Coleoptera > Buprestidae > Agrilus > Agrilus mali. The sequence continues at coordinate 5,443,749 of CM055663.1, read as the reverse complement.
TGAATTAAATTCTATTAATCGGCCTAATTCTCGAGGCAAACACGATGAGAGCATCCGGAGGCTTTTGGGCCTGTTAAACATTCTCTAAATAGCCCCAGTTCGTAATTGAAGCGTTTAAGTCCGAGATGCAGGCGTTTCGAAATTGCCACTTTTATTAACAAACTGGGATTAGTCCTTTCCGCATTAATTAATGAAGACACATGCATACACTCACGTGCACGGCGCACACACGAGAGCTCCCGCTCGAGCAAGCGGCTACTCCACCAGGTAGGTAGGTAATTCAATTAATTTATTAACTGAAATTTTATCCTTGCAAACGGCGCTTTATGCAAACGAACCAACAGTTACCAGTACGACTACGACTGCTTCGCTTTAATTAAAGTAGCTAGCAATTATGTTTATGGCGACAATAAATTACTAGATGCAACGGTTTCGAATGCTGGGATCGAAGCTGGAATTCCTTTGTTCGAAACGCTAGACCTGCTCTGAAGCCGTGCCGAGGGACGAGCACTGGCTCCAATATCATTGTTGTTGTTGTTGTTGTTGCTGATGCCGCAGCTGTTGAAAATTTTCGAGGAGTAGGTGCAGTTTTGTTGTTCCGTAATTGGATCTACTTGCTTTTGATGCCACCACGGAGGATTCAATGGTTGCTGAGGCCTGTTGTTTGGACGATCCAGAACGCAAAGGTCGTTCCTTAAGACAGAGTTGTTATGCTAATTCCGAACCCTCTCCCGGGTTAAGTGCATAATCGAATCGTCGTTAATTGAATAAACTCAAGAGGTAGCTCCTAATTAGGAGATTGAACAAACTTTTTCGAATCTGGCATTACTTTACGTGTTAATTATATTTGGCTACAACAATGAAACTAACACTCCAAGCACTCAAGGAGTATTTCCCTACATAGATTTGTAGCAAATTGTAATTACTATCTCAGTCACATTAGCAGACATACGTTTACTTCTAGGCAAGAGATTTGCAAAAATACTTGGCTTCTTATTTTATTTTTATTCTGCAATACATGCTCACGTTTCAAGCTTAAATTATACAATAACACATATTTAAATTGCTGAAACTGAATTTCCCATCACATACTTTTTATGAATCGCAGGTTATTCTGGAAGGGAATGACACTAAATTTTGATTTCTAATGACCATCAAACCTTCTCATAGTGCAGAATGCTGTGGTTAAACTTAATGGAAGACCTGGTCGTTACGATTGTTATAGAATGAATCTGTTGTACCTATTATTAGGTATAAACTAGTAATCAAAATTAATTGTAAATATTAAGTACTTATTTAGACAAGTGTCTGTATACATATGTACGTTGAATTCAATTTTGCACAAAAGCTGCTGGCCCTTGTTTACTATTCAGTTTGATGTTCCAACTCAGTGACAGCAGATCTTTGTTTCGTCGCAGTTGATTAGATTAATTAACAGGATAAGTAAGTTTGCAAAGCACTGCAGGACACAGTAGACGCTTGGTCTAATTACATGAAACATAAAATAGGTTTACATTGTGGTCGTCCTTCGTCGACTTCTATGTATTTCAAATGAATTAGTTCAACCAGAATCGTTAGGGTGATGGCTGAGACTTCATGCATATTTGTGCAGGGTGATTATTCAATTCAATATTCGTAATATTGTTCATCCAAGAAATAGAATTAAGAAAATTCAAAGTGGACGTTATTAGAACACCATCATCGATTCCTTACAAAAGAATGCTCAGGAGTTCTGGTACCATCAATGTGAATATTACAGTAAGTCTTTTGAACACGTAAACTCAATTTCACAATGTTACTCTACTGTAGAAATTCACATTCACCTATTTATCTTCTTCGTAGATTTGAGAAGGGTTGAAGCTGCATGACAGGGAGCTGTGTTGTCACATTGATGTAAACAGTGTGCCATGTTATTCAATGTCACCCTACAGGGCCTTAAACAAACTATCCACTATTAAAATTGATTAAACTCTTGGCTTGGATGATATGAATAAAGTCAAAAAAATTAGCTGGCTGACTATTTTTGGTGTGGAGAAATTCAAAGTAACAATACAAATATGTTAAAATGAGAGTTAAAAGAGACTTTACACCCCATCCTCAACATTTGCATCATATGCATGCCAGAGGAACTACCCATCCACCACATATGTATTCACAAGATTACCCAATGGAAGTAGAAAGAGGCCTTTGGCCAAATTCCTTTGAGTTTGCATCAGAGTGCAGATGATAAGGTCCCCTATCTGCCAAAATTAGTCGTAGTAGTTATCTTGAATTATTTAAGTCGTTTAATTTCATCCGTCTTATCTTTCTCTCCCTAATAGTCACCTCAGAATTCCCAAGATTCCTTAAAAGATGCAGAAGGAAGCCTGTCACTCTTTCGTTTAGATTTGCACCAAAAGGCCCATCAGAATTAGTTAGTAGTGGAGATAGAACAAAAAAGTTATATTTTAGGGTTATGATAAACACATAGAGATGAGTTTAAACCTTGAAGGTTCCCAGTTGACTTCAAGGAACTCCTAAAACGGTCGATTTGTTACACTTTGTTTGAAGTTAAATGAGCATGCCCTTTTCCCCACCAATACGCTTTATATGGGAGCCAGTTGTTTGACGAAAGGTGGGAAAAAGAGTCGCTGCGTTCAGGTACCCTTAGATCGATAAGGAAAGGGATTAAATTGGCCAAGGTTATTGCCCGTTTAGGGGTGCCAAATGTCTTGTAGCGTGTGTCAGGAAAATCAACGGCAACGCGTGTCTAAAACGTGGCCAGACCGGCAACGTAATTTCGTATAATCCGATAGCAAGTAAACTACATTTTACGTAACACGATACACATGAACGTGTAGAGGTAACATCTACATACATACATACATACATAGGTGTGCATGTGTAAGACAATCTCGTCTCGTAGGTGTTAACCAAGCCATACAAATACGAGTTGTCGGGTTTGTTATTACTGCAGAAATCTAAAACAACAGGTATATATTGAGGACCGTCTGTTGTGTAATGGAAAAGGGTAAATCTATAGGGTGGTATCAGCTTACTTGTTTCAGACCAAAAATGTTAAAACAGAGGCAATCATCTCTATTTTTAGTTTTCAGCATAAATCGATTTATAACCATATACTATGTAATTGTGAGCATAACAAAATTACAAAAGAAATGTTCTTGGTTCCAAACATTACTAAGTTAAAAAAATATCAAATGTATGTATAAAAATGTCCCCAGGGAAAACTTCCCTTTCATTCCGACATATTTCACTGGAAAAGTCACTTTGCGAGTCGCTAAGAAGAAATGTGCCTTTCCTTAAATGGTACTTTCCAGTTGTGTCATCCTCTCCACCTCCCACATCCTGTGGGATACCTTGCTCCAGTTAAGCTCTATTCAAGATCCACTGACATACATAAATTTCCCTCAGCTATTCACAAGACCCTTCCGACAGTGGTAAACAGCTTCCAGGTGCGACTATTAATCAAAAGAGGCTGCTGCCTTTTTTTTTCTGGAGAGAATTTCCTCATAGCAATAACAAAGTCTAACAAACATACTAACATACGTACACAATATCTATTTATATGTACTTGTATAATGATTTTTAAATTAATTAATTAAGTTTATTTGAGGGTGGACATTAATAAATAATAACTTTCTAAAAGTGAAAAAAATACGTCTGTTATTATTAATTATTTTTCCAGTACATAATTAAGAAGCAGGGTGGTAATTAAGTAAACAGAAGTCGTTAAATAATTGCCCAGCGGGACAAAAAAAATGTTAATTGAGCGGTTCGAACTTAATTTAATGCAAATACATAGTTTGGGAGACGCGGTTAAATTAAACGTGGACTTTACATGTTTTGCCAAATATTGACACGAGTAATTGCTACTAAATCTAAACTGTGATTTACATCTTTAAACAGTTTACAATTGGGAGAGGGTTGTGGTACAAATGGAATCAATTTAGCAAGGGACCATATTATGTCTAAAAATTGTTTAAACATTGAATAGTTTCGACCTTTACTTGATGAAAATCCATAATTAAAGAATAAAAACACGTATATGATTTTCTCATATTATTTATTAATTTAGCAACAAGTTTCACGTTAACTTAGGCTTCTTCAGGCTGTTAAGTATTTACTACATCTACTACATCATTTAATCCAAGTCAATATAAATAGCAGTTTATAATAGCATGGTCCACAGACTTTTAACTGTTCCAATGTGGAAAACATTGGGTTGAATATTGCTTATAAAACCAATTACTCTTTAGGAAAATTGATTAAAAACAACAAAGACACAATAAAAAAAGAGAATAAGTCAGGAATTTATAAGCTAACTTGTGGGTCTTGCCCTAAAGTCTACATTGGTCAAACAGGGAGAACATTTAAAAAACGTATAATAGAACACAAAAATAGTTATGTAAAAAATAAAAGAGGTTCAACATATGCGTACCATGTAACTGTAGAAGGACATAGTTTTAATGAAAATTTCGAGTATCTACATACAAATAATGAAGCAGAAAAATTAACGTTATTAGAAAACTTGGTAATAAACAGATATAAAAAACTAGGAATAATTTTAAATGACCAAGTAGAATGTAACAACTCCCCTCTACTGAATTTGTTTTAACCCAATACAATCCCCTATTATCAGTAGCTATTTAAGGACCTGAAGTAGTTTTCATAGTTAGTAGTAAATACTCAATAGCCTGAAGAAGCCTAAGTTAGGGTGAAATATGTTGCTAAATTAATAAATAAATTGTAAAAATCATATACAAGTGCTTTTATTCTTTAATTATTTAAACTTTCACATTTTTCGACTAATAAACTAATTGCAATTTAAAATAGTAATAAACAAAGAAAGACCAAGGAAAAACCAGTCGTGTCTTTCATTTGGTCTTGGTGAACACTTTCAGTCTTGTTTCTACAATATAACTTGATCTTAATTTAGTAACTTTATTCTTAGTTTTGATCTTCCTTTTCGACATAAAATGTTGGAATTGATCTATCAACTTTGGTCTTGCTTTTAATCTCGTTCTTCGACGACACTTCTCGGTGTTAAATCGACATCCTCAATCTCAATTTTGGTCTTGATTTTCCATAACATGTCTTCATTTTAGTCTACCACCTTCATTCTTGGTTTCGATATTTTTTGGTTTTGGTTTAATAGCTCCGTAAAGTAATTTTTTTGGTCTTACTTTTCGACAGTACGTCGTGAACTTTATCGGGCCCTTTTAGCCTTAATATTGATCATAATTATCCACAGTATATCTTGCTCTTGATCGACCACCTTTTCGTAGTTTTGGTCTTGTTTTTGACATGCACTCATATTGGCTCTTGTCTTATACCCTTAGTCTTCGTTTTAGTTTAGTTAGGTATTTCTCGACAGCATATCTTGGTCTTGGTCTAGTACCCTTAGTTTTGTTTATTTCTTACTTTTTACCAATACGTTTTGGTCTGGGTTTCATTTCTTGATCGTTACTTTAAAACTCGTTAATATACTCCTTAAATACCCCCCTATATCTTACTTCATGGCTACACCCTGTGCTTTATTTATGGTAACTACAATCATCGACATTCAACTGTAGTTATGAGCGGATAAGTTAGAAAGAAAGCACAAGAATTCGTGGCGTTTGGAATCCTCAGAAATGAAAATGTTTGCTACGTATTCGTGCAGTGGAAAACAACATATATTCTACATAACTTCCCGTTGTTATCTAACCTACTTTTAGGTGATATAAAGCTCTTTTTCAAATGACTTTTATACTGCAAGTCATGCAGACATCGTTTACAGTCGTAATAGGAATATATGGCGAATCGAAAGATTGCAAAGTTAATCGAAAGAGTTGAAATTCCAAATGGAGGACGTTGGGGTAATTTTTCATACGTTCATAGACAGGTTGCGATTCGAAATCCTCAAACGTGACACCAATGATTTCAGAAGTTCTACAATAATTCTAATATCTGTATCCAAGCAAATATGTACTGCAATGTACGCAGTGACTATTATAGGAATTTAAAGAAGTTTTTTGTTTCTGATCTTAATGTACGTAAACGTTAATAAACTACAAGTTTTCTGTTGGGAATATACTTTTAAACACGGATTCATAAAATGACAAAAAATGTACGTTAAAATATGTGAAGTCATTTAATGGTCAAAAAGACTAATATGACGATGGCCTTGGTCAAGACCATTAACATAAAAAATTCAAAAATTTCTTTCAGCATTCAATTTTGTTTAAAGAGATCGACCTCTTGAAAATTAAATTATATAGTTTTTAAGTTTTTTGAATTTTATTCGCATAAAAGAGAATAAAACAACAAGAATTTTATTTTTTCCGAATACGTAATGAAATAGTCACAGATGTTTCAAATCCGAGTTTTATTGGAGCAATAAGCATTTTAACTAAAGTTTTTATTGCGACATAAATAAATATCGTACGACCACTCAATCATCAGCGATATTTCGAAAAAGTTACTCCACGTTTATTATTTATAGCACATTATTTTTCATGTTTACATTCAAACGATTTATTTGGAAGAAATTGAAAAATAAAAATTGAATAAACCATTTTTTAGGTAGATATTAGGTACTTTCACAAATATCAAATTATTTATTTAGATGTGGTTTCTGTTTACTCATGCTAAACAAACTATCAATTTCCAAGATGTTTCTTTATTATAAAAACAAAGAAGGGACATTTTATATTTAACAATTAAAAAATCGATTGATTTATGAATTTCAAAGCGTCTGTTAGTGAAGTCGGCGTTCCAAATTTAATTTTATAACTTTTAAATGAATAATTATTTCCCAGTAAACTGTACAAAATTTTGTTTGACAAACAAACTGATAACTGAAAAGTTTGGACGGTATGTTAAAGTTCTATCTACCGCTGTTAGGTAAATTCAGGTTTATTTCAGTAAATAGGCAAGGCAATATATAATATACAAACTTACATAAACGTTGGTGGGTATATTATTTACTTAAACGTGCCTACTATATGGGCGTTTCTGAGAAAACTTATCAGGTTTCTCGTAATTTTCCACAAACTTTTCCTTAATTTTCGCCGAAGGTGCCAGCGACTAATAAACTTAAGCCTGGTTTCGTTACGATTCCCTCATTAGGGACTGAGACGTGTCCTTAATACCAACACATCGCGCTACGTTCTGCCTCCTTGTAAACAGGAAACTGCTAAAACTGCTTCGATGGCAAGCTTTTCCGGAAAACTAATGAGTTAAATATCGGACCAACGACATTTTTATTAACTTACTGGGAGAAAACAATTTCACGTTTTCTTATTTATTCTAACTAACCCTCCCGACAGTAGGTATGCACGGGATTAAACGGTCCCTTGAAGCAACAACCGCAGAAAAATGAATTCCTTTATATTCCTATATTTTAATTTAGTTGAAGGATCATATGAGCATACAATTACAAAATATTTTTATTTGTTTATGGCATTTATTAAACTCTTCTTATCATTTTCGACCCCGTTATCTAGCCTACGACATATTTTCTTTCTAGTAGGTGAACGTGGAAAAGGATTTAGACCTTGGTCGTACTTAACCTATGAATATAATGGATGGATGGATGGAGGGTCTTCATAGCCCTTGAATACATGCTCACAAGTACATGTGTGTGTAAGTATACACGTCCCTCAGACTAATGGATAGCTGGAAGCGGGAGAGTTCACCTAATGAATTATTATCAAGACCCTCACTATCGTAGGTAGGTAACGTTTCGTGCATATTTCATGCAGATTCCATCATCTATTATTACACGTTAGATGTTTGATAAACGTTTATTGTACCAGCAAAAATATCTGTTCCATTATGAATATGTATCTACCAAGGATTGCTTGCCTCCATCAATCGTGGAATTATTATTAGTGACTTCATTACTGCTCAATTTCTATTGACACATTTTCTCAAATTAATTGCTTATCTGTAGGAAGAATGTATCATTATTATTATCCACAAGTTTGGGGGTGCGCCGAGAGACGTGGTTTAATTTTTAAATTAGTGAACCTTAGGCTGAGTCTTTTTTCTGACAGCCTGCACCCTTCCAAATTTATCAGTTTTAACGAAGTAATCGTATATAATATGAAAAGAGTTGGAAAAACTTCTTCACTGCTAGAAAAATGTTTGGGGATGAAGATGGGGGCGAAGAGGTGGAGTTTTAGGATTACAAATGTTTAATTTTCATTTCCATCCTTAAGTCTGAACTCGTCTTTACCATTTTAGTCTCTTTTCCCCTTTCCATGGAGATTTTAGAGCTACTTTACAAATCGATTAGGTACCATTTTATCGATTACCTATGGATGGTATAAATTTGTTGTTTGGTTTATTTACGTGAACCCATTCTGCCATTTATTTCTTGGCGTAGTGGATGTGCACACGTCCGTGAACATTGGAATCAATATGTTCGTTCCATGGTGCTTACAAACAAGCCATGATGTAGTCGATAATCAAAAGCCTTTCGCTCAGTTACTCCAACTGTTGAGGAACAATTTTAGCATGGCCGAAACAATTGAATAGCCCCATGTTCCGATTGGTTGTAAACAATGGGCGGCTTTTGTACATTTCGACATCAGTTCTAGCTCGTGTAATGCCCAGAGGATATTAATGCAGCAATGACGATGACGATGACGTTGTAGATGCCAACGGCGCTGCTATTTATGTACGTGTGTATATTAGAAAATTGCGGAAATGCGTGTGTACGGGTGCCGTAAGGGCTTCGGAATGCACATGTGTAGGTAAATACATACAGCCGTACATATACATGATTAATTGCCCATTCAGGGGAAGCACGATTAGAGTTTATGTGCTGGATGTAATTATCGTTATTGCTGATGAATATTTAGCATGCTGTTAGAAACATCGACGAAATTTAGAGCCAGCATAATGCCCTCCCTTTAAACAAAATAATAATAAAAGAAATGAGAACTTCAAAACTCCCCACTTTATTGTGTAAAAGGAAATGGACGAAGGAGGTTCAGATGTAACGTCCACAGGAGCATCAAATACTCAATGGATGGCGATTCAGTGCTTTAATGTAGGTAAATAGTTATAAACTAGATCTTTAGAAGCTGCTTCAATTTGGTCAATAATTTATCGACCCAGCGGCATGGTTTAGTCGCCTAGATCATTCCTTGGAGGTGACATGCTTGATTCCGGGGTCCCTGCTACTCTTTTCCAAGTTTTTTATGGTTTAATTGGATCATTCAAGCAAATGGTGGGGTAGTAATAATCCACAGATAATTTTTCACTTCTCTTCTGCCCCTATTTCGTCCGTCTCATCTTTCTCCCCCAAACCACTACCCACCCATTTCCACTATTCCCAAAGGACGCTGAAGAATACCTTCCGCCCTACTCTCCGGCTTTGCACTAGTATGTAGGCCAGAAGGATAGTGGGAATAAAACAGCCAAGTTTTTTTTAAATAATTTATCTATACTGCCGTTGCCGATACACCCTGATAACAAATTAAATTGAATTACGTGCTTGACATTAATTTTTTCATTCATTTCTACTTTTAATGTAAATAAATAATATCAATTTATATAAAATATTGATAAATAGTGTAAATTTGGTTGAAAATATGTAAATAAGTGAAATAATTCTGTCCGATATTAAGAAGCACCAGAATCCGTTATTTCATCTAAAAAAACATTGGAGAAAACTGACGATTAATTAACGTAACTTGATAAATCTAGATAACGAACCTTCCGGCATTATTCATGTCGCGAACTGTTACTTTCGTCACCGAGTAGAAGTGTAATTAAATTAATTGAAAATTCTTTCGGACGAGATTGTCGTCGAGTATTTTTGGCATTTTGCTTGGATCTAGAAGACATCCGGGAGGGTTAGTGAAACGACAGGAGGCAAATACGGGCCTCGTTGCCTGCTCTTATCGAGGTCGGTTTAAAAAGACTTTCGTAATCATATTTTCCGGCAAAATACCCCAACGAACTAAGATGATACCGGAGAGCAGCTCAGGTGATGAGTCACTTAAGGAATTTACTTCGTGAAATATTGCATGCCATTTTTCCTCCTGCTACGACGCAAAAGATGAACGAAATTGTTTTGTAAAGGTTATTCGAATAACATCACAGAAAATAAAAATCTCCACTTTGAAAAACGTGCCTTTAATATGTAAACAATGCAGTTATGGCAGCATATCGCCACTTAGAGCCATGTTTAGTCTATTAATCACGTGCATCTATGAAAATTCGTACAAATACCTCAAGTGAATAACTCAAGTGCTGATGAGATTTAATAATCCCTCTACATTTTGTAGCTCTTGAACAAGAACTTTATGACGAAATTATAACCATGCATTTACCCTATGTAAGAATAATGAACAAATATGCACATCTCTGTCTTTATAATTGCACCCTCAGCATGTTTCTATCCCTTCCCTTCGTCCCTCATTTTTTTAAATGGCTGCAACTGAAATCACACGTTTTCCTAATGAACTTTTTTTGATTCTACCCCTTCAGGAACAATTATCAGGGCGACTTTCCAAAAAATTCTCTTGTCTTGTGGGTTTTCATTTTAGTGTGAAGTATGTCTCGTCTATACAAACCCTTTTTTGTTTGGAATGAATATCAGGGAAGGGGGGGAGGATCATTCGTTAATGGTGGGCACATTTAAGCAATGAGAATAAGAAAAAGTTTAACAATAACTATTACGCATCAAAAAGTAATTATATGAGATCCTTCTTGAAAATAGTTATCTAATGAAGAAGGAAAAAAAAAATAAGGAAGTATAAATTTCAGAAAAAAGGGGTATATACCACAAACCTATTCTCTAATGCGTGAAAAAATCATTAATTGACTTTTAAATTATTTCTAATTTCAACTAGTTTACCAACAAGAAAAGGTAATATAATCAATATACAAAGCACTTTCGTGACAACAGGAACTCGATAGTCGGATTTTGACTATTCATTCCTAAAATAGACCTTTGACAATCAATCGACGTACTGCCGGTGTTGTGTGCCCCCTATAAATAAATCAAGAATCGAGGCTTGATAAGGGTATTCTTGTGCCACTCCCAAACGATAACATAACCGAGGAAAGATAGGAAGTAGTAGAAGGAGAGCATGTCAGTGGCAAGAATCAGAATGCACGTGAGCGATATAAATCTGACAGTAACTGCGGACCGAGTGAGTTACTAGACCGCTAAGGTTTCCACAACCGTTCCTAAGTAGATACGTTTTCACGAAAACTTTTGCATTTACCTACCTGATGTGCACTAAGTAGCTAAAAAATTCTCTGAACAAAATATTAATTTTGTTGCATAAAAATTTTACTCTATTCTGATGGTTCAAAGAAATGCTGACGCTGATAAAATGTTTATAAGAAAGTAACCAGGAGTCTAATTTTATTGTAATAATGTTATTTTAATAAATATATCCGGCTCGATGGACCATACTCATCAATAAAAGAAAATACTATTTTTAAAATTCATTGCAGTAGTTAATTGTTTCAAATAAACGTTATTAATGTGAATATATCCGGTTCGAAGGACCAACTGAATAATAGACAATAAGAGTTAAATATTCGGTTTATATTTTGGTAGTAGTAGAATTGAGATAAAGAGAAAATTCAAAAGGCATCTGCACAATTAATTTGCTTTTCTTGAAAATGACTAAGGTACAATCGGTTCTGTTTTTAATAACTTCTGAACATGTATTAGGATTTTTCTATCTGATCCTTTATTTAATATTAACCATTATATCCACGTTGAATTACAAGATGAGATAATTAGTATCTAAAATTGGCCTGGTTTTAACTCTACACTGCTTAAATTGAATCAGTCCTTGTCGTTGTTATTTGTTTAGGCGCATCTAATTAAGGTTGCTTCTTCTGCTGATTAAACGATATCCGATATTATTCATAGATACATATAATGCAACCAATAAGGCTACGACGTCTTCCATGAAGTGCCTCGCCATCATCCGAACTATAGGTACAACGATAAAAGGAATACTTGATCCCATTCGAGCGGCTTAACAAGATATTCAAGCATTTCAGCTGGCATCTCGTGTGTACTGAGCGGATGCTGCTATAAATCTTAATGCATCCTTCGGTGCATGTCTCAAATGTTGTAACGAGCAGGGAAGCTCAGCACAGCCAGTCAGTCAGTCAGTCAGTCAGTTCCAAAGCTACCAACCCCAACGTTGCGGTTCAGCCTGATGATAACATACAGCCAGCGACTTTACACACACACACAAATAAATCTACAGCACAACACCAAACTGTAATTCTAAGTAATCTCGTTATGAAAGGCAATAATCCTTAATTGAGTATGTATACTATCAAGACATTTGCCAAATTGTCCTTTGTGTATGGTAGGTCGCTGCAGACTTGTAGTTGATACGAAATTTAATTTGGCTATTTTATTTTCCCTGCAATGGATTTATTGGAGAATGGTACGTTTTAAAAGTTTTAGTCTTCTCGTTCATTTTTTGTGCGTGTGTCGCCTACGCGAGAAATCAAGCAATACGCGGCACGTCGAAGGTGCCGTATCCATTGATGTTATTGTTACAAAGCCGCAGACAGTGCATTTATTCGCAATTATTAATCACTGATGTCAAAACATGTCTTGGAAAAGATAACTTCAAAGTAGGCAACCTCATAACAGTATTAAATACAATAATTTGCTTTTGTCAGCAAAACGTTTTCTTTGTGCTAATTTCGATTTATTCAGGGTTGTGAACGTAGGTAGATTCGTGTTTCGCCCTCGTGTAAATATTGATACAATTTTATGAGTTTGTATGAACAACATCTGCCCAGTAGAGTTTGTAGTTGCCACAACACAATAAACCGCATCGCATCAGGTTTACGTGTTATTTATTGCTTGTTTTCATTAGTCGTAAAATGGACATGCGGCTCAAATAAGCCATTGTAATAGAGCAATATCGAGACGTGGATATCACTTTTACAAGCCCAAATCCGCTATTTGCCGATCTACAGATTGCCGTGCAAGTTTATTAAACAAAAACGGCCAATTAATTTTATGCTCCCACGTTATTGGGTTTAGGTTTAACAACGGTATTAAATTCTTTCGGGTCATGTCGGATTCGCGTTTAAAGCCGTACAAAACGAAATCATCAAGTTTGCGGAAATCCGAACTGACAATTTGTGTATATTCTATTAGTTTCGATTAGCTGAAGAATAATATTAAAGGACATGCCAGAAGAACTTCTTGAGCTGAGGAATAACCTCAAGAATTTCTTCAACTAATAAATGACATGAAGTACATGCTTGTAGAACTTCATCAGCTGAAGAATGAGCTTCAGAGTAGGTATGGGTAACACAGTGTCGTATCACACAAAAGTGTTGACACTTTTCAGTGTGTCAGGTGTGTTGAAACAGCTCATATGAAACCAATGACACTTAACACAGTTGCGACACACGAGCGAGCTGAGGTTCGCTTGTATGGGAATCAGTGGGTATCGTTGGGTGTCATCGTGTCGTCAGTGTTAGACGGTTTCAGATGCCATAGAGTGTATCATTGAGTCGTGTTGTATCGGTTGGTGTCGTTTTTCGCGGTTTGTCGTTTCGTATCAGACAGTCGCAAGCTTGCTTACAAGTTACGAACGAATCAACTTTAAGCCAGTCCCATAGATAATAGAAGTGTGGGTTAAAAAGATGAAACCATAGATATGTGAAACTGACAAGAAACAATAATGCAAAACAATATTTTATTTATGTAGGTATAAGTAAATAAATAATCCGTCTTGTATTTATACTTTATTTTTTATTTCAAGTTAACAAGTTTCACACTTTTAATTTTTTTAACACAAATTTAATGTATTACTTATCGTTCTAATAAATAATTTTCTAATTCAAACAATATTTTTATATTTTATGTGAGAACTGTCTCTGTTTATGCAGAACTTAACATAAGCCTAACGCTTTTGCCACTCTATGGTATACGTATCACATGCAAACGTGTCGCTTGCTGTTTCAGCACGTTTCAGCAATCGTTTCAAAACTGCGATTGCGTATGTGAATCTTTTACTGTGTCATATGAAACAATTGTGTTGAAACAGTGTGTTGATACAGCACACGGTATCAGTGTTAGTGTATCGACACACTAAAATTTTGTGTGTTACCCATGCCTACTTCAGAGACATACCCCAACGACTTCTTCTGCTGAACAATGACTCGAAAGACATGTCTGAAGAACTTAAGCTGAGGAGTAACTTTGAGAGACATATTTCAAGTAATTCTTCAGCTGAAGAGTAAATTTGAGAAGCATACCTTAAGAACTCCTTCAAATGAAAATTGACTTGAAAGACATTCCTGAAGGACATCTTCAGCTGAGGAATAATCTTTAGAGGCATACCTCAAGAACTTCTTCAACTGAGGAATGATCATAAGAGACACATCAACGCTTTACAGTCCCTATCGAACTTCCAATGATTTCCTTTATTTTGCAGGCCGAAACCATACCAAAAGGGAAATAATTTTAGGAGTATTGTCCTTCATTTCGTCTCTTTGGTACCTTCATTAATTAAAGAAGCCTTTGGCCTATGCCCCATCAAGTTTAAGTTCATGGTTGTCACAGAATACAATAAAAACATTTTCTTAGCTGATAGTGTGTCTCTTGACACTCTGTTTAGTTACAATACGTATTACTATGTTTTGGCATTATCTAATTTGTGTCATTTATTAAACGCCAAGTAACAGTAAAATGTTAGAAACTTTATGGATTTTGAAATAAAAGCTGTTACACTTGTCTACTTCGTCTGATTAAATTGGACATTGGAAAATAAAATCGATATTTTTATTTCATACTCAATTTCCCCCAATGATGATGGCAGAATAAGATGTCTTGCTCAGAGACATTCTGCAGCTGCCTTTGAACACTATTTTAAATCCAATTTTACATTAGATGCATGTTGCCATTTTATTCCCGGCATTTATCCTTTGATATAGCTTTAGACAACATGAGACCCTTTACTAGACTCTTCGCCACCGGTAAAAACATTCACCAACCACCGATAAAATTTGATCAAGGTACGTTTTCTTTAGGTTTACGGTTTACTCACCAAAGATGTTTAACATTGTCCACAAAGAAGACATAAGATAGAATGTGCTTCTTCCTTAAAACTTTAAAAAACCATTTTTGGTAACAATAAATTCAATATAAATCGGCCAATTAACAATATAATTTAAACTGAGTAATACTCGACTCATAATTTATCGATCATTGAATATTTACCCTTTAGATACTTGTGCAATTACTTACTACAGTTGGTATCCAGCTTTTGTCAAAATATTTTTTACAGGTTTAGATGGGCTTTTTTTGAACAGAACATGTTGTTGTGGCGTAATTGGTTATTGATTTGTCTCGTCCTAAAAAAAAAAGGAAATACTTCGGTTTTAATACCTACCATGAACTAATTGCACCGACAATTAAATCACGGAAATTATTTGAAGGACCGTAAAAAATACTGCCACAAATTATTTGCAAATTCTAAATCAATCAAATGATATGGGGATGAGTATTCAAATAAATATGTATTAATAAAAAAAAAACTGTAGTTTCATGTAAAGCAAAAAGTTTTTGGTAACAGAATAAAAAACAGTAGATAACACTTTTTTGCTGCAAATTTCCGGGAATTCCCAGGAACAGCAATACAAATAAATGACTAAGTTCCTTTTTCTGATTTTTAAATAATTTTCTACAATTGTTCCTTTCTTATGAGTTATGTCCGGATATAAAGAAGGAATCTTACACTATAGAAACGGGGGAGGGTATGCTGATTTAAGACCTCTTCAGTATATTTCTTAGGAATCGTGTAAATTGGTAAATAATAGGTACCTAGTAGAGGAATATAAAAAATGTAAAAGATCTTCCCATCAAATTACACTTTTAAAAATAGTGCGTAAGTTGGACGAAGATTTCTTCTGGTTTCTATTTCAGGAATGGTGAAAATTGATATCAATGATCTCCCCATAAGTCTATATTTTAGAAATATTGCGTAGGTTGGGCGAAAACTCTTAAGAATCGCATAAAAGGGTGAATGGTACAGATAACTGTTAAAAATGTTCAAGATCTCTAAATCAAACTACAGTTTTGGAAAGTAATGCGTAGGTTCGGATTTAATTTTAAATAATAATTTGGTGTACTTATGTAGCATGTTTAATTTTTGTCCAATTTTTCTGCTTGGTAGAGTTTCTTGAGTGTCACCTTTATAAGAAGAAGTACTTTCATGCTCATAGATTGAGGAACTCGTTTTTCGTATTACAAAAGTCTAGATAATTGAATAGGCATTTCTATTTCGTTTTGTTTGAATCGCTCCGGTTTTATTTTAGATTTATGTACCTTTTTTCTGTCGTAATTTCTTTCTGGTGGAATTGCGTCGGCCTTTGAGCACGTCATCTTAAGGAAATTCGTTTTAAAACATCCACTGTAAGGGCAATGTATTGAAGGGGAATTCCCGGGAACAGCAATATAAATAAATGATAAAGTTCCTTTTTCTGATTTTTGAATAATTTTCTACAATTATTCCTGTCTTATGACTTATGTCCCGATATAAAGATCGAATGTCTGCTCAAAAAGTTGAGCAGACATTTGATTTTACACCATTAGATGGCTCCAAAGGCTACATTTACCTCCCTCTCAACAGTGCTTATCATACTTTCTTAACTTTTTTTTCAAACTTTATTCATTGTACAAAAATTATCAAAGAAAAAGCACGTGGTTAGTGTGTGTTATTTATTTTATATTAATTTTTTTTTTAGATAAGTAGCAATAGCTGTAAGTACGTTGTAAATATCAGCATAAATATTTACTTTTTCAATATCGATAACTTATAAGATTACGAAAAGAAAAGTAGCGAGAGAAAACACTTTCAACATTACATTAAGTAGGCTTTCCACCGCTGGGAATCCCCAGGTGGTTCTTCAGCAAAAACATTTCCGCAATATCGGTTTTATCTCTTTATTCAAATTCGCCCTCTAAATTCAAACTTTAGCAGAGAGAGAGATTAAAGAAAAGAAGGTTGAGATGCCTCCGGGTAATAAAAATCAAGAAAAAGGTAAATTTCGGTGTTCCTTGTCGGAGATTTATTTATCTATGCATTGTTTTGGACAGCAAATGAAAATCAGGCAAAATTCAATTTAATTTCCTTGTAGTAGTGTCTAATTAAAGTTTTCAGCATTTTTTCTGGAAAATTGGGTTTACCAATGTAAGTAATTTTGAAGGGTTGGGGAATCCAAACGTTGCTCACCAGAGAAACTTTTATAAAGTATTAGTATAACAATATGGCTCGTTAAAAATCAATTATAAGGGAAGGTTAAATTCGAAGGGCGGTGCAGTTGAAATTATTTTTAATAATTAGCACAATTTATTGCAACAGTTAGTACCTAACTACATACATAGTCTAATTGCTTTTTTGCATGTTAAGTTTCTACTTTATAATAACGGTAAAAGCGTCAGTGCCTTATCACTTTATCAGTTTGATGCAATTGCAATCGAGAAACGGAAACCTTCATCTGTGCTCGTTTGTAAACTGCAAAACCGTAATAAGTGTAGAAAAAAATTAATTAAAACAATCTTATAAAAGTGTTCTTGATACAGATTTTAAATTTGTTTAGCTTGAAACGCCCTGTATAATATGACATTATGAACTATACTTAATTACTATTTTCATGCGATTTCTCTTTAAAATATATTGTAGAATAAATAATATTTATAGGTGGCCGATTTTAGCTGATTTAATGGGTCAGTTAAAAGAAAATTTAATTATCTCGTTTTATAAAAATGCTTGGAAATCCAGCAGTACCTCCTCTTCCCGCAGCCACAAAAGAACTCAAATTGCTTACAGGTGACGGAAAAGAGCAATTTCTTCAATTAATTGCTCTTACAGTGGATGTTTTAAAAAGAATTTCCTTAAGATGGCGAGCTCAAAGGCCGACGCAATTCCACCAGAAAGAAATTACGACAGAAAAAAGGTACATAAATCTGAAATAAAACCGGAGCGATTCAAACAAAACGAAATAGTAATAGACTTTTGTAATACGGAAAACAAGTTCCTCAATCTATGAGCATGAAAGTACTTCTTCTCATAAAGATGACACTAAACAAAATCTACCAAGCAGAAAAATTGGGCAAAGATAAAAAATGCTACAAAAGTACACCAAATTATTATTTAAAATTAAATCTGAACCTACGCATCACTTTCCAAGATATAGACTTATGGGGAGATCATCGATATCAGTTTTCACCATTCCTGAAATAGAAACCAGAGAAAATCTTCGTCCGACTTACGCACCATTTTCAAAAGTGTAATTTGATAGGAAGATCTTTCACATTCTTAATATTGCTCTGCTAGGTACCACTTACCAATTTACACGATTCCTAAGAAATATACTGAAGAGAGTCTTTAATCAGCATATCCTCCACCTTTCCATAGTATAAAATTCCTTCTTTATATCCGGACATAACTCATAAAAAAGGAATAATTGTAGAAAATTTTTCAAAAATCAGAAAAATGAACTTAGGCATTTATTTCTATTGCTGTTCCCGGGAATTCCCCTTCAATAAATTGCTCTTACAGTGGATGTTTTAAAAAGATTTTCCTTAAGATGGCGAGCTCAAAGGCCGGCGCAATTCCACCAGAAAGAAATTACGACAGAAAAAAGGTACATAAATCTGAAATAAAACCGGAGCGATTCAAACAAAACGAAATAGAAATGCCTATTCAAGTATCTAGACTTTTGTAATACGGAAAACAAGTTCCTCAGTCTATAAGATGAAAGTACTTTTTCTCATAAAGATGACACCAAAAAATCTACCAAGCAGAAAAATTGGGCAAAGATAAAAAATGCTACAAAAGTACACCAAATTATTATTTAAAATTAATCCGAACCTACGCACCACTTTCCAAAAATGTAGTTTGATTAATAGATTTTGAACATTTTTAACAGTTATCTGTACCATTCACCGTTTTATGCGATTCTTAAGAGTTTTCGCCCAACCTACGCAATACTTTCCAAAATATAGACTAATGGGGAGATCCTTGATATCAATTTTCACCATTCCTGAAATAGAAACCAGAGGAAATCTTCGTCCGACTTACGCACCATTTACAAAAGTGTGATTTGATAGGAAGATCTTTTACATTCTTAATATTGCTCTGCTAGGTACTACTTACCAATTTACACGATTAGCATCCGAAAAGAGTTTATGCCCTTTTCAAAGTGTGATCTGTGTCCATGTATTTTTTGCATTCCTCACCTCATTCACTTTCACGATTTCTAAGGAGACTGAAGAAAGTGTTTCACCCAGTGAGGGCTTTTATAAATTTAATGAACATATTATGTAGGTACCTATAAGGTACATTTTTAGAATGTGCTCCTATAAATAGTAAGAAGGTGAATTTCTTATTGTTTTCGCGCGTAAAGTTGTGCTATAAATAAAAAAGATCAAAAGAAATGGGGTAAGTGGAGGGTTCTCCAGTAGTTATTTGCTTGAAGGAAATAATGGCGTTAGAGCGTCTTCGTTATAGCCGGGAGATTTTGTAATAAATATGCCCGAAACTGATAACATCGCCACTTGTACCGTCTTTCGGAAGCGCCTGCACTAAAGTATTCGTTCTTTGTCGCTGCCGAGGAAACGGGAAAAAGAATAAAAGAAAACGGGGGAAAAAGAAAATTGAAAATCTACCAAACTTTCAAACAAAGCCAAAATATTTTCGTGGAAACTTGTGTTGACTCGTTAGGTTCAATAGGTACGTGTTTTTTGAAAAAACATACATTTATTCCTTATTTAGCATGTTCACAAGAGTTTGTTATTGATTGTTGATATCGTTTTTATTTTCAACACAAGACCTTTGTGGTTAAAAAGAATGCGACATATGATCATTTGGCATTCAACCCCTTCTTAATACCTGGTCCAACAAAAGAACCCTACATCCACTTAAAACAATAAAAATTGCTGACAAAGCTGTTTTCATAAATTGATCAATCAAAAGGTAAATACTTACGTCAGCTTTTATCTTTGCTGATGCATCGGTTTAAAAAGCCGTAGTTTACATGACTTGAACGAGTTGTACCCATTTCATGTTTATACCTAATAAATACAAACAAATCGATAGGTGCAACAGCCCATACCTATCCATATCCTTCAGTTACATGTGAAGCATTTAAATCCTAGCTCACGCAAACCATACCTTTACATAATGGTAGAAGTACTATGTATACCACGTTACCAACACACATACTTATTTGGTTTATTGCACTCATATAATATATTTTATTTATGTGTTTTTAAATAGGAAAGCTTTATTGCAAACGAGTCTTTTATGAAGGTAGTTTGGTAAAGTTGGTGGTTGTTGTTGTTGTACGACTGTAACGTACGTACTTTTGAACTAACTGCTAAAACGAAATTATTACAATTAATTTTTAAACAGCTTTTGTGTTGATAATAGATACCAATAGATTAATTAATAAACGTACGTAGGTCAGGTGGGGTAATTGTGAACGATTTTTGAAGTATAAAGCTCGAAGTGTCTTAGGTGAAGATTAAATTTAGGCGACTTTATAGTTAATTTAGGTACTTGTTTGGTTTTAAATGAATTTCTGTTATTAAATATGAAAATTCGGATTTTTTTTGGAAAAAAAAACCTAGGTTTACAATTACCCCTTCACTTATTAACGCAGTCGAAAACTTAGGGGTAAATGCGAACAATCATCTTGTTTGTACAGTAGACTTCCGATTATCCGGAATAATGTGGACCGGACCTATTCCGGATGACCGAATTTTCCGGATAATCGGAATCGGGAGACGGAAACTATGAGACCTTATTGAAGAACATTTATTATTACATATGTAAATAATCTGTGCAACTTGCAGCCCTGCACTATGCTCTTTACCTAGCCACTAGCTTTCTAGCAACAGCAAAATCAGCAGAAGACAGTTTCTATGGTCAATTAAAAAGATAAAAGATTTCGGCCGCATGTGTTGCACTTGTGCCTAACATAAACAGACATAAAATATGCCGTTATCAACTAACGGGTCGGGTGCGGTCCAGTAGGGCGGCACCGAGCAACACCATCTGAAAGATGTCCTTCAGAGGGTGTTGTATACCGAGGCACATTCTTTTGACCATTTGGACTAACCAAATGTACTAGCAGACAGTTTAGTTTAGGAAAATTCCGGATAAACGGGAGCCGCATCACTCCAGTTCCGGATAAAACGGCGGATTTAAAAATCGATATCATTCCGGATAATGCAGCGTTCCGGTTAATCGGGATCCGGATAATCGGAAGTCTACTGTACTGACTTTATAAAGGTTTTTAATGGGGCAAAAGTGAACAATTCGCTTTCCAGTGTGAATTCCAATGAAATTATATTTATAAAGCCGTGTTCACAATTACCCCAAAAATTATATATTATATAGAAATATTTTCACTGTTTAACATAAAATATTGCGACACTCTTCCTCTGCTGTTTAGCGCGCTAATGCATTCAACCGTCAAAAGTCAACACTACAGTGTATAATTCCCATCAAGAGTCCTATTTCATCGAAATAAAGGGCCTGTTTACAATTACCCTACCGGACCCTACTTATTTAAATGAAATAATGTGATAACAATATTTTTATTACCCCGGCATCACGTTTTGAAAAAATTATGTAATCGCGTCTAAGTACCAAAACGTAAAATATCTTTACCGTTTATTTCTTTCCAGTTTTAAATAGTGGGTAATTAGAGTATTGAGGAGTCAAATTTATCGAACTTGATATGTCTTAAAAAAAAAAACGGATTTGTTAACTCTTCAGTTTGTGGAAAATTTAATTTCTGGTGATTTAGGAAACTATTCAACAGTGTACTTTCTAAGATGCAACAAAAATTAAAAGCCTGGTATTTTTTAATTTTGAATGTTACTAATTTCTTCAACGTTAAGTTATGGTTAGTTTTAAGTTTATAATAACATTCAGGTCAAAATCACTAATATTATAAAGGCGAAAGTTTGTGAGTGTGTATGTTTGTTACTTCTTCACGTCTAAACGGCTGGAGCGATTTTAATAAAATTTGGTATGGAGTTAGCTGACACCCTGGATTAACACATAGGCAACGTTTTACTGCGGAAAAATATCTTATGCCCATGAGATAATCGATGAAAATGAATTCGCGGAATATTATAAATGCGAAAGTAACTCTGTCTGTATGCTACACAATCTCGCCTAAAATTTACTGAACCGATTTAAATGAAATTTGGTACAGATAGTCTAGAGCCTGAGAAAGGACATAGGCTACTTTTTAATGCTAAAAAAGGGCTGTAAGGGGTTGAAATAGGAAAGTTTGTGCGGAAATTCCGTAATTTTTAAAGATAGAAGCTTGAAACTTATTTTTTAGACTTTTGATTAGATATAAATAAATACGACATTCAATGTTTGTGAAAATTTTACCCTAAAGGGGACAAAATTAGCCGATGTAAGTTTTTGTGTAATGACGTCGTCCAAAAAGCTTACGGCCCAGAAAATTAAAATATTAAGTGTAAAAGGTTACAGAGGTTTTGTTTATTTGGATCAATAGAAGTAGTTGAATATTAAGCTATATAAACTATTTTAAACTATACTTAAACTATATTAATCTATAATATTATAAATGCGAAAGTAACTCTGTCTGTCTGTGTGTTACGCAATCACGCCAAAACTACTGAACCGATTTAAATAAGAATTTTGTACAGAGATAGATAAGTAGATATAAAGCTAGAGGCTTGAAACTTATTTCTTAGGCTTTTTATTAGATATAAGTACGACATTTAAAGTTTGTAAAAATTTTACCCTAAAGGGGGCAAAAATAAGGAATGAAAGTTTTTGTGTAATGACGTCGGCAAAGAGGCTTACGGCCCAGAAAATAAAAATATAGAAGAAAAAAATTTTAAACGCTGCCGAAAGTCACTATTCTACGCGGACGCTGGTGCTTAATAAAGATGTCATAATAATTTATCCTTTATGAATCTTCTACTAATTTGTGTGTAGATACTGTTCTCAATATGTAATAAAAGAAATCTGAAATTTAATTATGAGAGGTTTCGCGTTTGAGTCAATGTTGATTTTGTTGAACAAAGAGGAGCCGTTCCCAAATTTATTACCCATTCTTCATGTCTTTCATCCGCTGACAATTTAAATGATTGCTTCATTCTTTTTCGTTTCCGATTCCGATTCGATCGTATTACAATAAGGCTTGCGCTTAATGACGACGACCATGGCAGGATTCCGTACACAGCAAGGATAACGGCCGACGCCGGGAGCCTCTCCTTATATATCCCGAATTTCCCTTTTGCCGATTTATTTCGTGACCCGAATTCGCAAGCAGATGTTCGCATTGTCAATGAGTAGGAGAATTTTTCAAACCACGCCACATTTATATATATGTATATTGTAATAGAAAAGATTCTTTGAGAATATTTGCATTCAAAGGATCTCTTCAAGGATCATGGCAGGATTATTACTAAGTCTAAATGCAAAACAATCACGGCAGAATACAAAAATAAATGATATGGAAATAAATTTTCCAAAAAAAGTATATAAGTATCTATTTATAAGCGAGGAAAAGTAATTCCAAGTATTTTTTTTTATATTTCTCGTTAAATACAGGACATTATGCTCCAAATAATTTTTCACGACAGACTAAGGCCAAAACAACTATTTTTGGGATATATATCCTTTTTTACTAGATATTTCGAGTTTTTTTAGACATTCATTTGCTTTTTTTAGCTAAACAAATGAGCTCATGTGTAAAAAAAACTCGATATGGTAAAAAAAAGGATACACTTTTCCGAAAAAGGCCCCTTTGACCTCAGTTTGTCGATTAATCCCGTAAAGATAACGTAGTCACATGAAATTATAAAAAAAATTATCCATAGTTAGTTTTTTTTGTGACACTGAGGCCACTTTCTTTAGCTCACCAATGCTTCTCCTTTAATGACCTTTTGTTGTTTATTTACCTATCAAATACATAGATTACCTTCCTCCCCATTTATTTATTATTTTTGCTCAGCTATAAATTGATAATTGCATTTTAGATTTAGAGTATCATATTATCTTATGATATCCAGTGCCTTGATAAACATCTGGACGTTTTTATTAAATATTTATGCAAAACTATACTTAGTACCTGCTACGTAATCAATCAATAATTCAGCATGAACATTAAATTTTTATAAACCCTTTAAATAAATAATTTAACATATCTGCATTCAATATTTCTAAGCACCTTTCCGTTCATTCGTAGTTTTCTTACCTAACAACAATCCCCTCCTCTTCCAGCCTCGTCAGCTCTGACAAGAATTCTTCTAACCATCCGTAAATATTGTTAAAACACACATGATCCTCAACAAAATAATATCTATAATTAAGTACATTCACTATGCACAACTAGGTACTAGAGTCCCGTAATTAGAGTAAGTAATGACGACAACAAACTGTTACCTGGTTAGGTATCCTTTATTGTTCATAACACAATTAGACCGTCACGTTAACTAGCTTAGACCGTTCGGAACACGTACAGGCCTTCCAGGTGCGGGGGGCGAACTGAAATAGCAAAACGGAGGACCGGCGGAAAGTAACGACGCCGACGTCGCCGTCTCTACCACCGACACTTTACCACGCTTTCCCGAAAACTGTGCTTGCGCGCCTCTAGTTGATAGATACAAAAGTACGACAGCATCAGCTTGATTTCCGCCTACGCAACGATAACGAATGTCAAAACTATAAGTACGTACCTATAGTAGAATTATTTTAACTTTACCATCACGTGATCTGAATACACGTACCTATGTCAAATCTTGACAGGTGATTGACAGTATAAAACATTGGGTTATATTATGTACATGCATACTCTAAGTAAAGGTAAAATTTAAAAACGGGTAATTTTATGACAATGATGCTTTCAGAAAAAGTGTTTTAATTACTCACAACATTAAAATAAAAAAAAAAAAACTATAAGGCAATGACAGAAAATGTCAAATGTGACAACTAGTCCTAACCTAACTCCTTTTCGTTTCTAACATTGCAAAATGCAATAAATTGTAGTTTATCTTTGTCTTTCTTGTACATTAGAAAGAGAACGTTTCATGGACGTAGGTTATTGCTACAAGAGCATACGTTTCCTTTTCACTGCACTTTTTCTGCATAGTTACAACAAAGACAAACATCACCAGAGTTAGTGCATGGGAGGATATCAAACATTTAGCTGGTATAACCCACAAAACATGTAAAATTGGTCTTAATTGTCAATAACTCACAATTTTTAATTCCGCGTTCGGGACCTACCACTTATACCTGCATATTACATTTGTTCGTATTGTCTTTACATACCGTAACCTTGTGATCCTAAGATATCAAACAAAATCATTGTTTGATTAATAAGTCAAGGTGAATAAATAAAAAAAGGAAACGTCACTCGACCCAAAAATGAAAACATTTGTTAAAATTTAATTTCAAGACGATTTTCCAATACAATCCGGAGCAAGTCCATGGGGTTGCCTGTGTTGAATAGTAGGACTAGAATAATTTCACTAAAACTTTTTCAGTAAGTACCATAGCATCTTAAATGAGGAGTCGTTACTCTCAAGTTTTTAATTTGTGTAGTCTCATATTTCTTACATGTTAACGTCTTAGACAATAGGAAAGAAGAGCCAAACTGCTGCTGTAATAATAATGGAAAAGATTGTGGTGGTTAATTTCTGCATAATATATTACTTTTATTGTACTAAATATAAAAAGTTTCAGTAATTTGACCCTGTATTTATGTAAAGGGAATAAAGAAACAGATGTCCATTTTAATTTAGTTCGATTATTTTGCGAGGTGACTTGTAATCAATAAATTTAAATGACACAAAAGCACGCAAAGTTCTTGGGCAGACAAAGGCATTTTCTTTCGAAAAATTAAGGTGGATAATGACCCCTTCGAACTTTTCCAATTATACGAGGCGCTCTCAACGTACAGAAAAAGCAAATTAAATCGCTTTGTTTCGTTTCAATTCGAAAGTTGATATTGTTTGCAATTAAACAAGAAATAATTATAACTTTTAATAGAATTTCGTATCGAATTATTTTACAAAGAAAAATATTGTTGATGTTACAAAAAAAATCCTCGATTTATTAAAAAAAAAACGTTTGTCTTTTTTAATGACGATTAAAAATTCGAAATATACTAATTATCATTTTATAAGTATCAACACAAATGTAAATATGTAAATAGATTTTTAAGATAACTTTAAAACCTAAACATCTTTCTAATGTTCTAAATGTAGCAAGCAGGTGAACAGTGGATAGCATAAAGTTGGTAAAGGGGTTGAAAATTAATGTCTAACGAACTCTGTTACTTCTTTGTTGCGACCACTAAAACAAGCCACAAACTGAACAATGTCCAAGTTCAACCAAACATCAGCGTCTTTCACAGCCTGATGTTACTCGAACTGTGGTAATAAATTCACAACTTTAGTCGGCAACAAGCTTTGTGGGGTTATTTATGCATGGTCAGTTCGTTTGTTTTAGTCGGTAGACCGCTGCCGAGGACAAAAGACCAACACACCCTCCACGGAATGTCTCAAAGTCTACTACAATAAACAAAATTGTGACAAAAAGATTACTTTCTCTTTTTGAAACTGAAAGCAATTATTCAGGTCCTCTCTTTGAAATTCTTTAAAAAATTCTTATAAAATAATGCTTGATTACCAAAGGTTAAAAAATATTTTATTGAGTAGGTATGTAAGAACGAATTAAACCATAAGCTGGGAGTTTGGAAAACCTGGAAACAAATCAACAGAAATAAGTTTTGATTTGTTTAAATAAAATAATGAGAAAACGGATATCGCATTTTTTAACCTTAAGATACTTACTAGCTAAAAACAGTACAATAAGTAAGAAAATTGTGATTGCTCTAAACACGAAGAAATGCGAAAATTAGGTACTTGTTCAAGTTATAAAACTCAATTTTTATGAAAATTCATTGAAATATTACAAAATATTTATAGAATTTAAAAATGCAACGACCCCAAAATATTTATTTAAGTACAACACAGGTCTTCCACTTCTTGTGTGCATATTCGTAGCAGTAGCTTGAACTTGAGGTAATTATAGATAAAGAAAGAGCTAAAAACTTAAGTGATTCAAGAAACTACTACAGTATTGATAATTTCGTAAATTAATACAAACTGACGTCACTTTGTTTAAGAATCGATTTGTAAAAGAACTAAAAGTAAAAAATTGCAATTTGAATGTTTCTAAAACTCACTGAAAATGTAAGAAAACAAAAGAATTAGTTTTTCAGGGTGTAAAACCCAACTTTTCTTAAAAGTCATTAAAATATTACTAAATATTTATAAAAGTTATAAAAGTAACAACTACAAAATATAGTTTCGTTGTTAATACAAACTGACGGAACTTCCTTTAAGAGTAAGTTTGTAAAGGAACTAAAAGTAAGATAGTTGCAATTTAGAAGTTTCTAAAAGTTGTTGCAAACGAGAAAATTACTTACTCAAGTTATAAGAACCAATTTTTCTGAAAAGAATTAATGAAACACCCATTACAAAATCAATTTAACAGATAATATCACATTGGAGTTAAAGAGAACGTTAATAAGCATAACAGCCCTTTAATATTTTAAATATAGATAATGATCTGCAGACTTTTATTTCTTATAGTTAAATTAATTAGATTGAGTATCATCATTAATTTATTTAAATAAACCAAGCAGTCTGAATAATGTAAGTTTCTCAAAAATTGAATCGTTTCGACCTTAACTTGATGAAAATCCATATTACAGGATAAAACTTCAAGAAGTAGATTTTCACAAATTTTTTTATTTCATTTAACAATGTTTAATGTAACACGTTTCGCCAAAATGTTTGGCTTCTTCGGACTCAGTAATCAGTAGAAAATATCACTGTCCGAAGAAGCAAAAAATTTTAGCGAAACATGTTACATTAAACATTGTTAAATGAAATAAAAAATTTGTGAAAATCTACTTCTTGAAGTTTTATTTCTGTAAGTTTCTCAACTTGTTCATCTTGATATTGTATTATTGACTTTTATCGATAAATTCTCTTAAAATCAATAGTTCCTTTCTAAAAGGTATTGTTACTAGCCTAATGTTTTTATACACTGCAAAGGTTTGGACTGTCGCATTGGAATATTATTGCAATTCTAGTTTCTCGAACTCCGGATATTATTCTGTTAATATCCACACCAAATTAAAATTAAAACAATGTTGAGACAAATATAAACGATTCCATTAATTATATACTGCTTAAAAATGGATTCGTTGCTACAACTTGCCGAAATACCTACTTCAGTATTTCACTTTGCGTGTATGAAACCGTTTATTCAGTTCCCTCCAGGGTCCCGATCCCAATGGTGGTCCCAAGCCTGCCATTACCTTTTCATGTCGATGACAAATATGCTCGGTACAAAATAATCGATGTTTCAAAACAAACTTGCACTCAAATTGCTATTATTTCAATCTCGTCACAACCAAATGCTAACCTCAGGGTTAGCGAGGCCCAGTTTTAATTGGTCGATAAACCTATTACGTCCGTTTGAACTGGTATTCGCTTTTTTAAAGTAAAGTGGTGTATAACGAACATAATAAATACATTTTGTGTAATTTAAATGAGAATCTGATTGCGTATGTCAAATTAGGAGTAAGTATTAGAGCTGGAATTGTCTTTGGATATTTTTAAATAAATTAAAGCCACATTTCGATCACTCAAACGTCGATAATGGCAATAGCACCAACTAACTTCAATAAGTCGAATTTTCTGGAGGAATCCCTTAATAATGTACGATTTTGATGTCTCTTTTTCTCAATTAAGCAGCGAGGCAGTTCAGTTTTTCAACTATTTGTCATCAAAACTTACTTGAAAAAAAGTTTCTTTTTGTGTCTTATGGTGATTCGAGTTATTGAACTACGATTTTATTTATGTACTTATACTGATTGTGATTTTCTGAAAAAAGGAAAAGTCCACATTACACACTTTTTGGCTTTTACTGGGTATAATACCATACCCAGCGCCTCCACCATAATAATTTAAAAATCTTACATTTTATAAAAATTTAAGAATATTTCTTTTAATTAAAAAATAGAGTACCTACGTATATACTAGAAACTTCATTAAAAATAAATTCCTAATCTTTGAGTGCTTACTAAAAATTAAACGCAATCACAAATATTATGTAGATAGATTATCAAATTTTCGGAAAATTACCAACTCTATTCGTGTCCGATTAGAAAGCACACCTAAAAGGTAGAGAAAAGAGTGGATATAATTAAAGTTGACCGGCACGAAAAATCCCCTCACTGCTCAGTGGAATACCAAGAAGGTTACTTTTATGGGGGAAAAGCTCCAGGGCTCCTGCTGTTCGTTTAATATCTCAAATATCAGCGCTGGGTAATAAAGTGGACCCAAATTACTACGTTATTAGGGGATGGAAAAGCAATATTTCAGCCAGCAATCTGTATATATTAGAAGAAATTTGAGGTAATTTTCACTTCCTGTAAAAGGCAGATTAAGGTTTTTGTATGACCACAAATTGTATTATGTAGAGTTATTGAGGGATTTACCAACTGAATTACAAAAAAAAAAGTGCGTATAATTCATTCATTAATTAGTTGAATACAACAAACAAATAAACAAAATCCACAAACAAAACGTTTAGAAACCTAAAACGCGTTTAAACACCTCAGTTAGAGTTTTTCTTATCTTACTTTAATTAGGTGTCTCACATTATAATCATGATAAGTGCATATTACCTACAGGAATGTAAAAATTTAATTAATGCCAATGAAACCAATATCAGGAACCTCTAAACATAGTTTAGTGGACGTTCAAAAGACCATTTGAAACAATTATAATCTATTGAATATAGAGTAATGTGTACCACATAAACGTTAAGTCATCTCACAAAATCGAAGAATTTGCTGTATCAACATTCAATTAACGTTCCAAGTTAAGCGACGACTCTATTTGGTATTCACCCTCGCTATGCGGGGAAATAGTTTGTTCATGGACCGTTCCTGTTAACGTTTAATTTGCAGGATGGGTTACTGATTTCTCTGAATTAATTAAGCCTTTAACAAACCGCGCTGGCAATGAACACAAAAACCGTATACTCATTAGCGAGCTATGTGCGAATAATAATTAATTGCCAAATAATTGGATGACTATAATCTACATGGAACGATAGAATAAGGTACTAGTAGTTCATTTATTAAATAAATGCCGTGCAGAAGAGAGATTCACTTTAGCGAAATAATTGGATTTTTTTTTATTCTTGCATGTTTCGATTAATTATTAATTATTTCTGTAATTGGAAACTGTTTTTCGATAGCAAATCAGTAATTGCATATGAAATTTGTTTAATGATTAATTAAAGATCATTTCAAAACATATTCATTACATGATAAAAATTAAAAACTGTCCAGGTACAAATCGAATATTCAAACGTTTATTTATATTTAATGTCATAATCCTTTTTGAGAGATATACAGGATGTGATATATAATGTGGCGTGAATGGAAGATTGCACCTTTATTAAGGGTTTTACAAAAATATGATTAATTTAAAAAATTTCCTAAATGAACTTACTAATATTCTACTAAAGCTAGCCAAATTACTTTCACTTAAATAAATAATAGTCAAGTCAGTTCTAGAATATTCTCGAACCTTCTGGAAATTTCCAGAACATTCTCAAGCCTTCTGGGAAATTCTAGAACCTTCTAAAAATTTTCTTTTCATTCTTTCATATAAAATCCTCTGGAATGATCTCTTTTGACGCCCATGTCTTCAAAACTAACCCCACAGCTGAAAACTGGAACCTGAACTGTAAAAACAGAAAATTGTATTTTTGAATACTTTGCTGAATTCAGTTGTTTAGCATTTTTGAAAAGAAAGATATTTACAGTGTTTCAGAAAAAAATTGGTGAAACGATAGACGACACTTGCAAAACTAAAATCGGCAAAATTTATTTATATATATTTAACACCTTCATCAAGCCCCGAAGATGAAATATTAGATGGAAAAAATAAAAAGAGCCCCAAACCATCAAGGATAGATGTTAGCCAAAATAGTATAGTCTTTGGATCCAGTAGAATATTTAAAATCCATCTAAGAGCAAGAATAAATTTTAGAGTCTGGATCGAATCAGAAACCAACATCAAATGGTATTTTTTAAATTTTAGAAATGTCAATGTTAGAAGTAATCCAATTAAACTTTACGAAGGCTCTTGTGATGGTACACGACTGAATTGATGAAATAACTATAAACTTAGCGATACATAGTCTTTAATGTACCTAATCCCACTACTGATGAAATACAAAACATGTATTTTCTATGATAAAAAATTTTTTGTATTACTCACAGCAATTCTTTAAACGAATTTTAAGTAATTCAAAAATTGTTTTAGATATATTATTTTCTTTAATATAATAACAACAAAATTATTGAATACCGACACGAAAATTAGCTAAAAGTGTATTTAAAATGTGCTTCCTCTAAAACTCTAAAATGTCTATCCAAAAACATTTAAGTTTATAGATGAAGTACAGCAACTCTTTACACCAAAACCTTTCATTAGAAAAGATAAAACCAGTTGGTTACGTATGGGGCCATTTTTGCTACCAAATAATTAAGCATAGCACCAGTGTGCGTCAGTACGTCATCTTAACAAGAAAGCAGAGCCAGCCAAATATTTAACTGTTCTCGCTATCAGCTAATCAAACAAATAAGAAGCCAAAAATATATAAAATCTATATCATGGCCTGTTTCTTCCATGTCTGAGTAAGTGGAATATCAGAGACCCTTTCTGTAGAACAAAAGAAACTTTTTAGTGTTTCATTTCCGCCAGTATTGCTATATTGGTCTTTCTCCTTTAAAAAAACTAAATTATTGATAATTACAGTGTTTATTTAACTAAGAAATTACCAAAATCAATTTGTATCTTAACATATTTATCTTAAATAATATAGCATATAAATGGAAACACTTTACAATACTTTTTAAACTTGAATTGGGTTACTGGGTCCATACTGTTGGCAAATTCTTTCAAATTCGCTTTCCTTTTGGTTTAAGTCTCTTATGAAAGGATGATCGCTGTGTTTGTCTTTGAGTTGTGCCAAATAGCGATTAGAAACCTGTTACAAATAAAAAAATAAATATAATTTGAACGGCACCAAGTAATATTTTCAAAACACTAGTGATATGAATATGTAAAAGGTCCATGTAAGAATAAACTTAAAAGGTTTTCAAAAAAAAGCTCTTTTACTAATTAATTTACACCTAAATCCTTCAAGAGGCTTTTTTTATGTTAAGAAAATGATAAATAATTTTTAAAGTATAAATTTTTTAATCTCAAGGGAAGACAATTACTTATTTAATATGAAATCAACTTGTAATAGTAAAATTTTCAAAAATACCAAAATTGGCCAAGTTGAACCATTATTATAAATTAAATAAAGGAACTATATAAAATTACAAAAGAAAATTTAGAACTTATTGTACTGGAGACTATTTTTACTCTAGTTAGCCCTAATCCTTTACCTCTAGAGATTTGCCTGTATGATGTGAAAGAGTTACTAAATTAATCAAAGTATCAGGATTATTAGAATCCTTGTCCAGGGCTTCTTGTAGAGCTGACTCAGCCTCTTCATATTTTAACTGAGCTATAAATGTTACTGCTTGTCCATTTAAAAGTAAAGGAGTGGAGCCATATTTATCCACAAGCTCCTGATAAATGTAATAAGCTTCTTGTAACTTTTCACCTCCCTAAAAACGATATTAATACATCTAACTGTCTTCTAATTCCTTTAATAGAATGGGACAAGAGCATCATATTTTATGGGCCAATGGCTAAATAATGCTTTGGTGTAATATAATCCCTTGCTCAAAAGAATGAAATAATCTTGTTGAAGATAAAATACTACTATCCTGACATTTATCCAGGACAAAGGACACTAATATTAAATTTAATTGTATTTACCACTGCAATGTTAACCCATGCTTGAGCTAATTGAGTCAGAGTGGCATCATCATCTTTATCTTGCATTTCTTTCAACTTCTTTTTGGCAATATCAACCCTATTCAGTTTCAGTAAGATATCAATTATAAATGCTAATGCTTCAAGATTATCAGAGCTGTGTAACACACGGTAAGCTAATTCCAAATTGTCTTCTTGTTGGTATATAGTAGCAGCTACTAAAATAAGTGTATCATTGCCAGCCACTAATCCTTCAGACAATTTCTGTTCTAACAGCTTTAGAACACTTTCCCTCTTTGATTTGTTTGAGAGATAGTCTGCTAACAGTTTTAAAGACTGTATACTTGGTGGAGATGAACTATTTATTTCATCAAGTACAACCAAAAATTTACTCTGTGCCATATATGCCCTGTACATGTAAATGTCTCTTTCAATAGCAATATCAGGGGAAGATGGCTAAAATATAATAAGAATAAGGTAAATTGTGAAACAGAAAGTGGGAAAGCTATGAAGTTTTAGGTACCTTTCTTAACTTCTGAGCTTCGTTTATGCATTGCTGATAATTTCCAATATAAAAATAGTTTCTAATTTCGAAAAGCTCGTCTGTTTCTTGCTGTTGTCTTGACATATTTAAGTTTTTATAAAAGAAAAATATAATAAATCGAGAAGCTGACGTGTAACTGCACAGCAACACCAGACAATACACAAATTTGACGTTTAATTTATAGGTTATAATCAGGTTTTACATCTATAGTAATCTATAGATACAAAGAAGTCTAAATAAAAAGCATATACCCCTGGAGAGTATCATGCATAAAAGGTACTCAGGGTTCAAATATGATAAACAGGTATTTTGGCAATTTTTACTTCCATCAAATTATTTCTTATTTCTCTTTGGTCTTTTTCGATCAGGAAAACCTTTTTCTTCACCCAACTGAAAAGAACTTGTTTAGTCAGACAATTTTAGTTATTTATTAAACTAGATATAGAAGTTAAGGTAGAGCAGCGGGTGCCCCGCTATTATTCACCATAATACCTCAAAGGTCCTGCTATTTTTACGCCCCATATTAAATATAAATAAGCCAAGTAATACTCTACTTAATTTAACAAGTTAGCAATTGCTATTTGGTTGTAAATTATTATTGTTATAAATAAAAACCCGAATAGTAAACCTCGTGTTACTCGTGGCATTGTAGAGGCAGCTAAACTTTGTCCACAGCAAATATTTTTTTAATTTAAAACATATTTATTTAGTTTTATAACATTAATAAGTGTTATTTTTACATAAATTAGTATTACATCAATTATAAACGTAAAAATATTTAATTATAGCATAGATTAAATTACAGCAGTATAAGTATAGTAAAAAAAACAATAACTTTAATGAACTATTAATTTAAAATAATAATTGATAACTCAAAATTTAGAAACTTTAAATGAAAATATTTTCCTTATTTTCTGAGGACATTTCCAGTGGAACAGCTAATAGTGAATCACCAGAAATTGTTGAATCTTCCTGTCCTTCATTGACTTCATTAACTTGTGAAAATTTTAGTTGTCTAAAAGGTTCTCTTACTTCTTCCAATGGTAGAATTTCATTTGCTTGCTCAGACAAAGAAAGTAGTTTTGTATAGAGCTTGTGTAGGTCACTACTAGTTGAAATAATTTTTTCTAAAAAATATCTGCAGTTGGAACAGCTCTCTTTTATTTGGTGTTCATTAAGAGGTTTAAATTTCAATCTTAACTGATTAATATAGTCAGTAAAGGCATCAATTAGGTCCTTAAAAATCAATACATCTGGTTTGTTTAAAAATCTGCAGGTTTGGGCAGGAATTGTGAATTTCTCTCTATCATAGTCTAATATATTGTCTCCATTATTTAAAAAATGTGCTGATTGCACACAGTTCCTAAACTGGTTATGCACCTGCATTATTTTGTCCAGTTTTTCTTTAATAATATTTATTTCTTCATTAAAGCCACTTTCAATATTAAAAGAAGGCAAATCAGTTTTAATTTCTTCTTTTATTGTCTCACATTTCTCCTTTAATTCAGAAATAACTGCATCAAGTTTTTTTACTGTGGAAATTATATTATGAGCTTCCTCCTTCGCATCCTGCATAACTTTTTTGAATGCATCCATTTTCTCTTGAGTATTTTCATTGATTCTTTGTGTAAGAACTTCTAAATTTTCTATTCTCTCCTTTGTGACAGAACAATTTTCAGATGGTTTTATAGGTAAAATAAGGTTTTCATTAATTGTAGCATCACGTTTTAAATGCTCCAGTAAAACAAATTCTGACACTCTTAACATAAATTTGACGAATTTAAAACCACCTGGAGAAATCAGATGGGAAGACATAATTTGAGGAATATTTGAGTCTTCATATATGAGACTAATTTCATTCAAATACTTCATTATTTCACTTCTAAATTGTGATTCCATTTTCACTTCAAAAATTGGCCATGCAGACACTTTTTCTTTTATTATTACTGGATCGAGAATGGACAACAAATAGTGAATAACATGATGAAAAGCTGTTTTGTTATTTTTGATAAACATATCCTTTTTAAACACATTTTTAAATGCATCTGATGGAGGATATATTAAGGTTAATAAGTAAATATTGTTGTAAAGCTGATGATGTAATTTCATTTCCAATTGCCTTTGGGCTTGTAAGGACATTTTTCTAAAAAATGAAATTATATTAAAATAATCAGTTAATTAATTAATATTTTTACTTTACCTTATTGCTAACGGTTTGTTATTGTTATTACTTCAATTTCTTACAATTTCTTTTGAATTTCATTGGTTACAGACCATGTGACAGTTAGCCGGTAGTGTTTGAAAAAACTTAACCTAAAAGTCTGTGCTTAATTACATAAATAAATCTTGTCTTTTATTAAAAAAAATTATCATAATATACGAGAACTATTTAAAACTAGGCATGGTTAATTAGTAAAATTATTGTAGTTACTTTCATGATTAAATTTAGCTTATTAGAATGTTTATTTTCTGTTGTTAGTTTTAGTTATGTACTTTTTGATTTTTGAAAAATCTGGGTGGAACTTATTTGTTAATAAGGTAATTATACAATTAATTTATATAATTTTGAAGCTTAAGTGTTTTCTGGGAGCTCTAATAATACTTGCTAGCTTATTTAAAAATAGTGTTACATTTAATTAATTTATTCAACCTAATACATTATACTTAAATATTTAATAATAAAGTTAAATACTAACTTTAAACGTTTCTCGTTTAATAGGGAAATGAGTGATGAAGATTTCATTTGTAAGACTACAGCAATGCCAAAGCCAACAACATTTGTTGTAAGTAATGCTCGATACTGGCCCATTAACCAAAGTGGAAATGAATTTAATGATGGTAAGAGTAATTACTCAGTTTTATTTATTTTATATTTTATTGTTGCTTTTGTTTATAGAGAGATTTAGAAAGACAAGTCATTTATCTATTTGCAAAACATCGAAAATGAATACAGGAGCCTCCACAAAGAAACAGTACAAACAACTGAATATAGAAAATTCTAAGAGAGTAACTTGCAATGAAAAAGACCAACAAATTTCTGAATGCAATGGATTAAAAAAGGAAAACAGTACAATTTCAATGGAAAGTGATAAAGATATCTTTGATCAGTCTCAGAACGATTCTTTTATTGATTTATGCAATTGTACACAATTCCTAGAACAAATAGATAGATGTGTATCAAACAGTGACTCACTGCCTCAAAGTACAGTCTCAAAACCTATGGTTACCAATACAAGTCAAATTGATCCTTCTTCTGTAAGAGAAGATTTAAACAAAAATAAAAGAAAGAGTTCTGAACTAGCAGAGAATGTAAATAAAGTGTTAAAAACAAGTTATGAAACTACTGAATGTACAATTAAAACTGAAAGTGATATTTGGAATGAGACTATTGATTTTCGCATGACACAGTTACTTAAAACTCCTCAGTACCAAAATGAAGTAGCTTCAATATTTGAAGAAGTAGAAACTTCAATTTTTAAATTGGGACCAAATCAGGACAAATTTTTGATGCCTGATCAAACAATTCGAAATGACAAAAGAATTATTAATTCTGTTACAAATATAAATAATTCAAAAATGGATTGGAAGAATGATTCATTGATAGCCAATGCACTTAATAAAATTGATGAAGGCAATGGCAATTTTGATAATTCTTTACGAATTGCTCTTTTAAAAAATATTGATAAATCTTTTATTTCACAGCATTTAGTCAACAAGACTGTGGTAACTGAAGTGGAACACAAATTTAAAGAATATGGGCCATTTTTTGGCTTGCCTATGAAAGTGAGTGAACTAATTCAACATTTCAAAGGAATTGAAAAGTTGTATGGTATGTTTTAATCAAACTGTTTAAAAATGTGCTTTCAGTCCTTTATCAGGGCTTAGAAGAACTGTACTTCAAACTTTTTTTTTTATGAACAAGTAGTTGGGGCTTCATAAATTCTTTATTTTACAATTTGTATTCTCAAAAGGGCCTCAAGTTCTTTTGCTTTTTATTTTTTGTATAATTGGCAGTTCAAAAATAGAATTAGAGCTTCAAGAATGAAAACAGTATAAGAAAGAGCAATGAGCTTGATGGAGGGCTTTGCTTAGTTGTTGTTTTAAAATAATTTTTTGCTTTGAAATGAATTATGTATTTTCTATTTGGTAATTCTATTTTAGATTGGCAGAAGGAATGTTTGAATCTACCAGCTATAAAAAATCGCTCTAATTTAGTCTATGCTTTGCCTACTAGTGGAGGGAAAACACTCGTTGCTGAAATCCTTATGTTACGAGAAATAATATGTCGTAGAAAAAACGTGATATTCGTTTTGCCTTACGTTGCAATTGTACAAGAGAAAGTAATATTGTTATTTTAATTTTTTGTATTAATCTTGATAATTTATATATTTATATAGGTTTGGTCGTTATCGTCGTTTGCTGTGGCCCTTGACTTCTTGATAGAAGAATATGCTGCTGGTAAAGGCACGTATCCACCAAAGAAAAGAAGATACAAGAATTCAATTTATATTGCCACTATAGAAAAAGCTTTAGGGCTACTTAATAGTTTAATAGAAAAGGGACGTTTAGACGAAGTAGGACTTGTAGTTGTTGATGAACTCCACTTAGTTGGGGAACAAGGACGAGGACCTACTCTTGAAACGTTTTTGACTAAAATTATGTACATGAATGAAATGAGATACACTGGTAAATAGTTTCTTTCTATGTGCAGTGCCTTGTAGTGCTTGGTTTCTTTCGATTTCAGAAGGTATTCAAATTGTTGGCATGAGCGCGACTATTGGAAATTTATCAGATATTTGTACTTTTTTGAAAGCTGACGTATATAAAAAAGATTTTCGACCAGTAGAGCTTATTGAATACATTAAAGTCGGAGATGAAATTGCCAGAATTCACTGGGACAAACCAGATAATGAAATGCTTCAAGTCGCGAGAAAAGAGGATTTTTCTGTATGATATAGTTCTTTTATATTAAAAAATAAATTATTTATAAAACTATTTTTAAGTACTCTGAAGTACTCAAAAAGATCGATCCTGATAGACTTGGAGGTCTTGTTATGGAAGTAGTGCCACAAGGCTCTTGTTTGATATTTTGTTCATCAAAGAAAAATTGCCAGAATGTGGCCCATTTGTTGTGCAAAGTGGTTTTTCCGTAAGTTTAAATTTAATTCACTTAGCTTTATTATAACTAAGTATTATTTTTGGTAGAACTTTACGAGAACATAAAAAGAAGGAGAAAGAAGATCTTATAACAGCTTTAAAAAAGGAAGGAAACAATAACGTTTGCGATATTCTCAATATTAGTATTAAGTTTGGAATTGCTTATCATCATTCTGGACTTTTGTCAGAAGAACGAAGGCTCCTAGAAGATGCTTTTAGAGAGGGGGTTATTTCTATTATTTGCTGTACTTCTACTTTAGCAGCAGGCGTTAATTTACCAGCAAAACGGGTAAATTACTTTCTATTTTTCTTATTCCTTTTCGTTTCAAAATTTTAATAAAAACACTCCATTGTAGGTGATTTTGAGACAGCCATATATTGGTAGAGAGTTCATAAATTTATCCCGTTACAAGCAAATGGTTGGCCGTGCTGGAAGGGCGGGTTTTGGGGAGGTGGGCGAAAGTATACTTATCTGTACAAAGGAAGACCTGCCTAAAGTCAGGGACCTTTTACAATCACCAATGGATAATGCTTTATCAAATTTGCATGCTTGCGAAGGAAAAGGATTAAGGTGAGTATTGTTACATTTTTGTGAGACTTTCTATATTTTTGTACTCTTGTTATGACTTAAAATTCTACTATACTCGATTTCTTGTATTATCCTAATGCCGTTATTCATTTTGCGTGCATAGTGTATATTGGGTTGCCTATCATATTAGCTGTTGAAAATTATTTTGTAAGTTGTAATCGGTAATAAAATTTAATGGCAAGTGTAAAGTAGTTTTAGTTCATTCAAATAATTTCATGTTTTATACATATTTCTGTTTTTGCAGACATTTATTTCTAAGCTGCGTTGGATTGGGCACAGCTATCAATAGATGTCAATTGCAGCAGGTAGCAAGTAAGACCCTCCTAGCTGTACAACAAGAAAAGCTCAATGTGAATGTAAAGAGTTTAACAGACAATGCTATACGCAGCCTTTTTAAATTAGGTGCTTTGCAAACTTGGACTCAGAAACAACAAACTTCTTCTGCTTCAACCTCCTCATCGAATATTAGTTTAAAACTGGAGGTAACATATTCAAATAATGTTTTCTTTTTTACAATTTTTTGAAATTATTGTTTTTAATATTAGACATCGAACGTTATAAATGGACCTGAAGACGAAAAGACTTTGGAAGCTCAGTCTCAAAGGAAACTTAAAATAATTCTAACAAATAATACTAAACTTATTATAAGTGAACTCGGCAAAGCAGCTATTAAAGGTATGTCTTTTTATTAAAAGTACTAGTAAACTGTAAAAAAATGTATAACACATAATGCTAAAATACGTTAATATAATTTAAAATCTCTTACTTTATTAATTATTTTATTCCCTCATTCAAATTGCTTGATAATTACTCATTGTTTAGTAGGGATTAAAGTAAAAAATTAAGTTTGTGTTTGTTTTAACACGTTTAAAGTAGATTATTATCACAAAGTAGAGATAAAATCTGTCCAGTTTTCTTTTTTATGAATGCATAAATAGTAAATACATTCACTTTCTAATTTCAGGATGTTTAGAGTTATCGAAAGCTCATCTTCTTTACGCCGACCTAGCTGAAGCTCAAAAAAGCCTTGTTCTTTTAGACCATTTACATTTATTATATCTTGTTACTCCTTACGATCAATGTGAACAAATTAAACCTACTAAATCTTTATATTACAATCTGGTGAGGATTGTACTTTTTTGCATTATAATTCAATGTTCTTGTTATATTTTTTGTTTTAGTTGATTAGGCTTGGAAAAAGTGAAAAACAAACTGCAAAAATACTGGGAATTACTGAATCTTGTACCATGAAGTTGTTTACCAATCAGCAAATAAAGGTACTTACACATCTTAACTGAAGAGAATCGATTCCTCAGGTAGAAATATAATATAATCTGAAGATTATATTTCCACCTGAGGACGCTACTATGTGGTGAAATAATATTGTGGACTACAACAAAAGTTTTATACATTTTTGTGCTTATTTTATTTTTGAGATGCTCTATCGATTAAAATTAACCGAAAAATAAGAGATTTTGATATTCGGGCTTGATATTCAAGCTGCAGATGAAAAAACCCCATTATTTGACGTTATCAGCTCCTCGGAGAACTTGGATGGACTCGCAGAAAGTAGAGAATCAATCAGTCGTGAACTATTGTCATCAAGTCCGAATATTACGCTCTCCTCGTTTTTTTTTTCTTTCTTTTATTAACAATGTTGTTGCCCTGATAAAAGTTTTTATAAATTCTTTTCAGGTAATAGTGAAGCTGTTACTAAATATTTTTTTTTTTTAGACAGTATCTGAGAACGTATTGAATAGATTTTATGTTTCACTAATGTTGTATGATTTGTGGAATGGAATGCCAGTATTTGAGGTATCTGAGAAATACCAGGTAAAAAATATGAAATTAAAAATTTTTGTTATTAAGTATATTTTATGTCATTTTTACAGATTGACCGAGGATTAATTCAAAGTCTAATGATTTCGTCTGCGACATTTGCATCAAATGTCGTCGGTTTTTGTGAGGAAATTGAAGAGTTTTGGCCCTTTAGACATTTACTTAAAAGTTTAAGTGAAAGATTGTCTCACTGTTCTGGAAAGGAGCTACTCCCCCTTATGGAGTTGCCAGCTGTTAAGCAAGTAAAATAAATGTTAAAGGTTTTTAACTGATTGCAATTTATATACGTATGTATGTATTTTAAGTCTCGTGCCAAACAACTTTATAGTGCAGGTTACAAAACTCTTCAACATATTGCAAAGTCTGATCCCAATGAACTTATTAAAAATATAGAGTATATGTCCAAGAGGGTTGCAAATCAGCTTATTGCAGCTGCTAAGGTGCGTTTTTATATTTCTTGTGTTTAAAATGTTCTATTTGATGTTTTATTTTTTGATTGATTTAGATGCTTTTATTGGAAAAAGTGGAAACTTTAAGAGACGAAGCCGAAAATGTTTTAAATGGCGAAGAACAAATGTTGGATTTATCACTATTTCATTAACTTGAAATTAATTATGTATAGTAACTTACTTAAAAAGTCAGAAAAGTACTATGAGTTTAAGCATAAAAATGTATTTGTTTTTTGTATTGTTTTGTGCCTATTTTTCAGAGATTATAAATTATTTTTTACTTGTTATATTTTTATAATAAAATCACGCATTTGAACACTTAGTCTTTTTTTTTTGTTATAATTAATACTCTACTATATCACACACTGTTTGGTTTTCGTTGAGTAGGCATGTATAGGTAAACGTCCTGAATTTGCTCTATTAAGAGAGTGTCCTAGAAAATTGGGAGCAAAGAAGATGAGTTTGCAAAGTAGGTATTAAGCAATGACTGGCAATATGCAGGTTACCAGATTCCAAAGACATTTTTTAATCTATTACAGTTGACCTGATCGCTTTTATTTGTTAATATTTTGAAGCGAAACCATCTGTGGTATCAGCAGCCCACACTACTGTAATAAAATAATATG
Source organism: Agrilus mali (assembly GCA_029378335.1). Classification (NCBI taxonomy): domain Eukaryota; kingdom Metazoa; phylum Arthropoda; class Insecta; order Coleoptera; family Buprestidae; genus Agrilus; species Agrilus mali. The sequence continues at coordinate 5,401,547 of CM055663.1, read as the reverse complement.
TAGGTGTTGGACCATACTAAGAAAAAATATGAGAATGTGTTAAGATTCTTATTTACATATGTTCATGTTCCAAAAGGAAATATCGACAGCAGTAGAATGGGAATCATAGTGAAAACAACGACAAGAGGTTAAGGTGGTGACGAGGGTGTATGGTGATTCTAACATAACTGGAATAAATGCTTAACATCTAATTAATTCATGAATTGTATCGTACATAAACTATAATTATAAAAGAAAACAAAACTGGTTTTAAATATAGGGTTTTCGTGGTGCATTCATTGTGAATCTTCACTCAATAAGTATCTGACCCATGCAACACTACTGTTGCAGATTACTTAATTCAGTTTATTTACATATGTGTAAAATGTGTATCATTATTAAAATTTAAGCGACCAATGTATATATAAAGAAGAGTCCAAGGCGATCGACATCGAACACTTTCACCATATGTTGTTTTGGTTACCGCGATGATTTTAAAATATTTTATAATTTTCTCATCAATAAACAAAACGTTATCAAGTAGGAAGAGTAACATTGAATGTTCTAAGGTTACACAACTGCTTTTTGAATAATCACAAAGTAACATTTACAAATAACACTCGAATTTTAAAATCTTAAAAATAATCAAGATATGCAGTAAGATATTTTTAAAATATCGCCCTTTTCAACTTGTTTACCTTCAAATTTTTCGTCTTATTCTTTAGCAGACAAGATCGATACATTTTTGACCCTCAAGACAGTCCTTGCAAAAGCAGTAAATATGAGAAGATTTAATATAAATTAACTTATGTTAAATTATTTTATAAATTTCTATCCATCTATTTTGATGAGATACCTATTGGCCAGAAATTTTATTTAATTTCTTGATTCACTTGAAAAGGTAAAACGATCTGGTCCAGAATTGAACGAAAACAATGAAATATGAATAATAGAAAGAAAAGAACAACAGAGCAGTAGACTTTCTTGGTATTGAAATAAACTATTTCCATTTAGTACCTAACATTCTTTCGTTCGAGGAACGTTTTATTTAAGACCAAGTATCTGTCGTGCACTTGGCAAGAAAATTGTACTTAATGATTTGATTTATAATTGCGGATACATATTTCCATTCATTTAACTGTTGAAAAAGAAATTTACGTACGATGCAGTCTGCTATTCATTTAAGTCAAATTTTAAGAATAATGATAATGATATCGTAGCATTCCTATTGTTTTTAAAATACTAGCATCTATTATTGCTAAAAGTTCGTGAATAGTAAGCATTTTAAATCGAAGCCATTTTCAAGCTACAGTTGAAATTAAGGCATTATTGAAAAATGCAAGGATTTTATAAAATATAGATATAATAAATGGTGGAGGCGAAAGGCATCATATTCAGTCCATAAGTTTGTATTTTATGTTATTAGAGCCAAATTTAATAATAAAAGTCAATCCTTCTTCTTGCAGTATGATATAGTTTTCATATTAATTACCTATTCTATTATTCACTTATTTCTATTTATATTAATTAACCCCTTCCCTTGGTTTTTATATATTTCTACAGCAATTGTACATAGACATACTTATATGTATATATACATATTAGTAGATTTACGTTTTTAGTTCGAACGCGAGTTGTTTTACGTTAATACCGGATCATCCAAAATCGATATATCCCTTATCTTTTATGTTGCACCTTTGGAAAATGACCTACATTTTTCTCCCATTCACGTACTCAACAGATAAAATTTATGCGGGCCCCTGAATAACGAATAGTACCTTTTATTAGCTACGACCCCTGTCTCAGTGAGGCTAGCCCGGGTAATGAAAATATATTATTTTTTTCGAAAACTCTTACGTTATAAGGAGAGGGAAACAAATGCAATTTTGTAGCCGAAACTCATAATGTTATTAGGTATTAATTTGGAAAATAACTAAATTTCAAATTATGTACTCAAAAGGGAAACGAAATCTACAAAAAAGTAGTTAATTATAAAGGATAGCTGTAGAAAAACTAAAAGATGAAGAAAATTAAGCATTGGAAAAGGAATAGATACGAGAGGAAAAGAAAAAAATAATTGTATGAATAAGGAAAAATGAGGTTGAATGCAGCAGAGGTGGTGAGAATAAGATTTAATTAGATGATTTAAAAGATATAACAATCAAGAAGGATCAATTATGGAAGGATTTTTATCAGTTTATTATAGATTATAAATGACATCTACTTATTATACCTAACATTGTTTAATAAAATAAAAATGAAAATACAGATATAATAAATGGTGGAGGCGCAAGGCATCATATTCAGTCCATAAGTTTGTATTTTATGTTACAAGAGCGAAAGTTAATAATAAAAGAGGATCATTGATATAATTATAAAAACTAACGAAAATATGCACATTTTCATTCATTTAACTGTTGAAAAAGAAGCCACTGTTTTTGTGCCATTTTGAAAGTGAGCAACTGTAACAACAACAATAATTATTCTATCCGAAGTTAGTAATAAAACGGTATTCTATTTGTATTTATTTTTTTGTGGAGGCAGTAGTAGCTAAAACAGTAAGTACATTATTTTCTAATAAAAGTTTTTTGTAGGAACTGCTCTCTAAATCCTTTGGGTGCGACCAGGATTGCTGTACATACCTACAGTTTATTAGTTAAAACGATTCCGAAAAAGTTTCTGTATAATAATTTTTAGGAACGATTGCAAGTTACGTAGGTATAACTTGGCAGCACAAATGGAAAATAACTAAATTTCAAATTTTGTACTCAGAAGGGAAACGAAATCTACAAAAAAGTAGTTAATTATAAAGAATAGCTGTAGAAAAACTAAAGAATGAAGAAAATTAAACATTGGAAAAGGAATAGATATGAGAGGAAAAGAAAAAATCATTGCATGAATAAGGAAAAATGAGGTTGAATGCAGCAGAGGTGGTGAGAATAAGATTTAATTAGATGGTGAGGGGGAGGATTTGAAAAAGATATAACAATCAAGAAAGATCAATTATGGAAGGATTTTTATCAGTTTATTATAGATTATAAATGACATCTACTTATTATACCTAACATTATTTAATAAAATAAAAATAAAAATACAGATATAATAAATGGTGGAGGCGCAAGGCATCATGTTCAGTTCATAAGTTTGTATTTTAATGTTATAAGAGCCAAAGTTAATAATAAAACAGGATCATTGTTATAATTATAAAAACTAACGAAAATATGCTCATTTTCATTCATTTAACTGTTGAAAAAGAAATATACGACACATTTGAGTTACACTTTAAGAATGTGAGCAGGAAAAAATAAAATTTGATAGTTATGTAATTTTTGTACGTAGATGAAATGGTGCACCCCCTATTATGTAAACTCCCAACCGCCACTGTTTTTGTGCCACTTTGAATGTGAGCAACTGTAACAACAACAATAATTATTCTATCCGAAGTCAATAATAAAACGTTATTCTATTGGTATTTATTTTTTTGTGGAGGCAGTAGTAGCTAAAACAGTAAGTACATTATTTTCTAATAAAAGTTTTTTGTAGGAACTGCTCTCTAAATCCTTTGGGTGCGACCAGGATTGCTGTACATACCTACAGTTTATTAGTTAAAACGATTCCGAAAAAGTTTCTGTATAATAATTTTTAGGAACGATTGCAAGTTACGTAGGTATAACTTGGCAGCACAAATGGAAAATAACTAAATTTCAAATTTTGTACTCAGAAGGGAAACGAAATCTACAAAAAAGTAGTTAATTATAAAGAATAGCTGTAGAAAAACTAAAGAATGAAGAAAATTAAACATTGGAAAAGGAATAGATATGAGAGGAAAAGAAAAAATCATTGCATGAATAAGGAAAAATGAGGTTGAATGCAGCAGAGGTGGTGAGAATAAGATTTAATTAGATGGTGAGGGGGAGGATTTGAAAAAGATATAACAATCAAGAAAGATCAATTATGGAAGGATTTTTATCAGTTTATTATAGATTATAAATGACATCTACTTATTATACCTAACATTATTTAATAAAATAAAAATAAAAATACAGATATAATAAATGGTGGAGGCGCAAGGCATCATGTTCAGTTCATAAGTTTGTATTTTAATGTTATAAGAGCCAAAGTTAATAATAAAACAGGATCATTGTTATAATTATAAAAACTAACGAAAATATGCTCATTTTCATTCATTTAACTGTTGAAAAAGAAATATACGACACATTTGAGTTACACTTTAAGAATGTGAGCAGGAAAAAATAAAATTTGATAGTTATGTAATTTTTGTACGTAGATGAAATGGTGCACCCCCTATTATGTAAACTCCCCCAACCGCCACTGTTTTTGTGCCACTTTGAATGTGAGCAACTGTAACAACAACAATAATTATTCTATCCGAAGTCAATAATAAAACGTTATTCTATTGGTATTTATTTTTTTGTGGAGGCAGTAGTAGCTAAAACAGTAAGTACATTATTTTCTAATAAAAGTTTTATATAGGAACTGCTCTCTAAATCCTTTGGGTGCGACCAGAATTGCTGTACATACCTACAGTTTATTAGTTAAAGCGATTCCAGAAATGTTTCTGCATAATAATTTTTAGGAACGACTGTGAATTATACATATAACTTGGCCCAATGCGACAGAAATGCAAAACCAGATCAGACACAAAGAACGAAAGCTTTTAATTAAACTAGTGTCCTACCTACAATCAAAAATCAACTTTCGTGTTATTGTTGAAGGACATTTTTGCATACCTACAAAGAGGAAAAAAATGTTTTGAATTTCAACTTTAATTAATTTATTTTGATATCGTCTTGATTTTCAAAATAAGACAAGACAAAATCGCTAATATTTTCACTCTTGCAGTAACTCTAAATATACATACAATAATATCAGATTATCCACATCAGAAATTGACAGCACAAATGATAAAAAATTAACAAAATTTAAAGGCTTTAGAAAGTTAAAAAGGGAAGATTATAGTATATGATTGTTTTCTGATTTTTTTTGTTAAAAAGATGCATTAATCCCAGGACCCCAGGAAAATTACCATAATTTTGAGTCGTTTAAAATGGAGGCTTTAATATAAACCCACGTCTTCGTGATTAATTAATAGACTTTCAAAAAATATTAAACGAAAAAAAGAAATATTTTAAAATTCGTTACTTATCTTTATTACGTACCTACCTATAGATAAAGCCGTCACATTTTTCATTTCTGGTAGTGGGTTCACTAAGTACTTTTGTTCTATTTAAAAATGTAATTTCTATGTAAAAATATGCACAAGCGTAGGGGTAATACATGTGTAATATTTGCGGGTGGTTTTGCATTTCTCCCCGATTGACAATCATTGATAAAAGCGCTTGCGTCCGCGCATCACGAGGGTTGTGGCGGTTTTCTTTCATCATTCTAACTAGTTTCGCCGCTGCGATGCTTCGATATGTGGTTCAAATCAACCCCTAACGTGCGCAGTGAAATTCGTTTGAATCGTTTCAGTTCACTAATTCAAAAACTGACTTATTAGAAGTTACCTCATCTTTTTCACGTATGTAGACTTTAGTGATGTAAAAGTATATTTAAGTACAATTAGTATCTAGTGTTGGTGTAAGAAAAACTTTTTTATTGTCAGGTAAGTCAATAGAGTTGTCAACAAAAGTTTATTTTGCCATGGAATGTTTATCACTCGATATATAGTTGTTTTATTGATTGCTGAGGGTCATCTTATATAGTTATTATACTCGATACAAATGATTTTTATTTTCTTTATGGTCTTGTTTTGATTGCTTTTATGCTTGTTTTGTAGTAGGAACAATAAAAACACATATATGCTCACTGATATGAGAAAGTTTCCTAACTCTATAAAAAATCGCCACAGTATTCTTTTTTATTGTTTTGTTGACAAACTTGTTCTAATGTTGATACAACACGACTATAAAAATTAAACTCATTTGGGTAATCTTTCGGTCACAAATTTTTCGTTTTCGTTTACTTTTATCTGGTTTTGTATATTTCAAGATTTAAATTAAGTAAAATGAATATACAAAATTATAAATTCTAAGGTTATTATTTTACTTTTCAGTAATTGAAGTAATTGTAATAAAACTATTGCCACATTGTAGTCGGAGATGTATATACACCACTGGTAATATACGAACCGAATATAAAAATATTGATGATTATTAATTAATTAAATCAAACCTACTATATATAACCTAAAGTTAATGAAGAAAAATTCTTCTTTTAGGAGCAATTCTAGATTTTAGTCCTTGAGTTGCACAACTACCTAAACATCTTAATTAACATTATAAAAAAACAAACACGTACCTACGTAGGTAGCTAATGGCTTACAGTTAACAACAAAAAGGAAATCACGATAAAGTAGAAAGGCTAAATGGTTCATTAAGAGAGATATTACATTTTATATCGTTTCCGACGATGCTTCGAGCAGAATTCACACCAACACCGCAATTTCCCCTCTGTCAGCAGAAACTGATTGATTGATTTGTGAGATTGTTTGTTACGTGCGTTTTGAAGTGTTCTCCAGCCTAATCGGTGACTCTCAATACTAGGTACCTCCTACTGTTATAATAAATTTGAGGATTCATAGTATAAACATATACGTACATATACTAGGTATAATATATATATTTACTAAGTTAAGCCAAATGATTTATTAAACGTCAGCTAAAGATGACTCAGTTTTTTTGGAGTTATCGTTCAATGTTTCAGTTCACTTACCAATTAGTGTTATTAATAACAAAGATGTTAAATTGGTAAGAAATTGCTTGCTCTGAGATTCAGAGGTCTTCTTGAAAATTTATCAAAAAAGTATGAACATTTACAGAAAAGAAAAATTGAAGCACTATATCTCAAAATGAAGCAGTATATATCAAAAGCTGTAGGGTAATTAAATCTCAATTCGCTTGGAGATTTCGAAGGAGCACGGTTTGAAGTTTAGGACACTTACTGAGGTTGATTGAAGCACTATATCTCAAAAGCTGGAGGGTAATTAAATCTCAATTCGCTTGAATATTTCGAAGGAGCACGGTTTAAAGTTTAGGACACTTACTAAGGTTGAAATTTCCCAAAAAAAAATTGAGATTCACGAAAGGAATCCTGAAAAGTTATATTTTATGGATTACGAAAAAATACCTAACTTTGAAGCACTATATCTCAAAAGCTGGAGGGTAATTAAATCTCAATTCGCTTGGAAAATTCGAAGGAGCACATTTTGAAGTTTAGGACACCTACTAAGGTTGAAATTCCCACAAAAAAATCATTGAGACCCACAAAAAGAATCCTGAAAAGTTACATTCTATGGATTGCGAAAAAAATACCTAACTTTGAAGCACTAAATCTCAAAAGCTGGAGGGTAATTAAATCTCAATTCGCTTGGAAAATTCGAAGGAGCACACTTTGAAGTTTAGGACAGTTACTAAGGTTAAAATTCCCCAAAAAATCATTGAGACTCATAAAAATAATCCTAAAAAGTTACATTCTATGGATTGCGAAAAAAATACCTAACTTTAAAGCACTATATCTCAAAAGGTGAAGGGTAATTAAATCTTAATTTGCTTGGAAAATTCGAAGAAGCACATTTTGAAGACAAAGGATTCTTTGTGGCAACATTTGAGGATAATGCAGTTGCAATATATTCTCGCGATTGGTTTCCTTAGAATAATAAAATATAAAACAGCATAGAAAATGTTATTCTGTTTGAGAAACGTTTTTCAGTTTTATACGAATTTTAAAACTGCTCTGCTTTAAATGTTCCCAAGTTAAGCATTTAAACTAGTATCAAAATAAAAAAGTAAGAATTTTCTACAGCTTTAAAGGCAATCGAAATTGAAATACCTTCTGCTGCCTTTTATATGAGCGAACCAGTGCATTCGACGTGAATAAAGTGCAGCACTAACGACATTTAATAAGAGTTAGTGCTGCCGCTTTCAAAGTGAAATAAAATTTTCAGTGCTGAAGTGTTCGCAAAATTTTCGAACAACCGTTGGCAAGCTCCCACTTGTACCTACCATTGTGCACTTAACATAGTGGATTAATTCCGAAATAAACCCTATTTTAGTACAAATCGTTTCAGGTTGAGCCTGAGAGGGTTGTAATGTACGTACATTACTATCGTTGTTTCAAAACGGGACAATTACATTAGGTTAGGGATTGTTTCCTAATTATAATGAAGGCTGAAAATGGTCTGTTATTAAATTTAGGCAAATCTTACCACCTTATCATTCAGCAACTTGCTAACTGAATGTAATTGAATAAAAACCATTTTTGTTAAATGTTTCTACGTTTTATAGGAAGTACTCATGGACATCAAACGTATGCATTTGGATTTTTTAAATGCATATTATGTATGCCTTACAAAATTTAAGTTAGTTATTGCAGAAGGAATTTGTCCTTTATTCGTTTTAATGAATAAGAAGAGGGCAGAATCCACAAGTGTATGCATTATGTAACTGAAAAGGATACTTATTTATTTTATTGATAGATACTTATAAGTAGATATAGATTTTTGTCAGTGCACCACTTTTTGGTCAAAAGATAAAGTTTTTAAAGTGAGTTTTGATGACAAATGATCGTAAAAACTGAACTGCTTCAGTGTTTTATTGCATAGTACTGTTATTAAAAAGAGACGTTAAAATCATACATTATTAAAGGATTACCCCAAAAAATTCGACTTATCGAAACTGGCGCCAGATATTCTCAAGATATTCGAGTAATAAAAGTACGAGAGTTCGAGTTATCATGCAAAACTGACACGTATTGCCAACCACTTATTTATTAAAAAGTCGACTTTTGATTTATCAAAGTTTGACAGCAATTTGGCTCAATTCCCATTCGTCTTGACATTTCGTGCATTTTCTGAAATTTCGTTTTTTTTCAGGTTTATTTGCTATCAATAAAAACTATTTCTTTTTCAGATTTTAGTCTATTTATCAACTATTATAGTAATAAAAGTAAAATAAGATATTTTTATGTTTCGATTGCATTCATATATCACATTATGCTATTATTTATCAATAGAATTAAATTGTTTTTAAAATACAGTGGGTTTCATTTATAACGACTTCGGTTGTAACGACCTTTTGGTTATAACGACATATCATAAGCCCCTTGAATTTAAGGAGTAATTTAAGAAGAAAATTTGGCTGTAACGACTTCGGATGTAACGTCCGTCGCTTTCGGTTTTAGCGACTAATTTTAATGAACTATTAATTACAAGATGCTTGAAATCTCATACTGACTGATATTGCGACCGAGTCTAAACACAAACTTTTTAATATTTTGTTTACATTTGCAGATAGTCAGCAGTTGTACTTAGTAATTGTTTATAAATGTTAAGGTTGAAGAATCAGTTACTGGGTCCTTTTCTTGCCTAATTTCTTTTTTTCGTTCTTTCTTTTTATATAGCAACTTCCGGATATAGCGACGAAATTTAATGGTCCTTTCATCGTCGTTATAAACGAAATATACTGTAAATTGCATTCTGTTACTGTTGGTTGGTTGATTGGTACAGTTTGAAATTACAAATTCATCTAACCTTAGATTTTATAGGGTAAAAGTAAATAAAACAAAGTAATAAAATAAAAATAAACTTTATCAGTATTTTCTCTTTTTATGTCTCACGAATCAAACCCTGTGTTTTATATTTCTGGTGAAACTTTGACCTCTTTGGAAGTCCTAGATAATACATTTTTTTATTTAGTGACTTTTGTTCCATATTTTTAGAACTCTCTAAAGACTAACAACTTTTTTAAATAATAAATAAATTTAAAGAAACGATATTTTGGATATAAAAAATAAATACAGCTACGTTACAGTTGTTACTTATCTGTTTTCCTTTTTGTTCGGACGAAATAGAAGACAATATAATACTTTTATATTTTAAGTGGATACCTACTTTAACATTATGTCGCTATTGTATAAATGGTTTTCTTTGTGAATTGTGTAGGTAGGTATTCATTTTACGCAGCAAAAGCTTCATTAATAAATCAGCAAATGTTTATCTTCTTTTCTTACTAAGGAAAGTTACATCTCTACATTTCGCGCTTTTTCTTTGTTCTCGCGTTTTTCTTGTGAAGTTTGTATTAGGTCTGTACTCGTACAATTCATGTTGTTTTATGGAAACATTTTTCAAAAAATAAATTCTCCCCGTCTGACGCATATCAAAAGAAAGCGTTCGCGTTATAGTGTATTTCCATTTTATATTTTCTATTACATACTTATATAAATGTTCCTGGAAACAAAGGCTCCTGAGAAAAATACGCAGACAGATACCTCATGTACGAAATATTTTTAATATGTATATAAATGAAAAGTACATTAGGTAAAAGAATAATGCTCTGGCTTTGAAACACAAATTTTGCATATTTTATATTTTTAGTGACGAGTGTTTGAAGAATTGAAGAATCCTAGAACATTTTGCTATTGTGACCACTCTATTAAATTTATAGTTGAGTTATAATCACACTGCAGTAAATTCGATACATCGTGCGGGAAATTCACCCCTGACATCAAAAAGTCGACCTTTTTATTACCTACTCACTTTCAAATTGTCCTCGCATTTATCTTTCAGATTCTCTTTTAATAATGTCACCTTAATTCACCTTTCTGAATACCCACGTACCTATATAATATCAGCTACGGATATAACCGCGCATCCCTGCAGTAGGATTTTGTGTGGGTGTCGATATTATTTATTAGGTATCGAATAAAGGCAGTAGCTCGATTAGATTTATTAAAGGATCATGAAGCTTTAATAAAAGGCTTGTCGTGCATTTTTTATTTCTGGTCTTTTATTATCTTCTTTAGAGTTTTATAACATAGTAGGGCTGGTTGCAATTTTTGTAAATTCGTTACAAGGGTAGATATACTTACGTAGTTAAACTATGTATGTAAAAAGATGGGAACTTATTTGAAGTAAGGAACCTACAGACTTTTTAAAAATAAACATGCCGACGTCAGCACGGGCTGGTATTACATATTAGGAAAAACTTCTACTTGTGTATTATCTCGGGATGTTGGTGGTGCTCAGTCGACTGGAATATCAACACATAGACAAGAGATTAGAACTTCTAGTGTCGTTAACTGTATAAAATGGAATAAATGGGCCAAGTTTTAGCTTCAGACGACCTTTGTCAAGATTTTCTCGATCCGATTGCGACTAGAAGTCTATTTTGCGAAAACTATCCGCGTCAATTAGAATTCAGAATATGACAAAATTTTTGAATATATTGTAATAAATTGTTTACAAGTATTTAATAATAATAATTTTAAGAAAATCCATGAAATGAATGAATAATTAAAAGTTTTGTATTTCTATTCTATACCATGATTTGGCAACTATTGTCAATTTTATTATTAAATTAATTATGCCCTCAACCTTAAAACTCATAAATTGGCCTTTTTGAAAATATTTTTACAAAAAAAAAATATTTTGCTGTAAAATGTCTTTTGTAAAAAACATATTATTTTGTAATATTTCTATATGCGTACAGAGTGACACAAAGTCAGTGGATTATTCTATTAGACGTTTATGGAAAACAAATAGTACGAAGATTTAAAAAAACACGCAATAGTGACGACACATGACCTACACATTTGTAAATATTTTTAATAAATTTTTAGAATTTTGTTTTGGAGACTATGAGATATTATTGATATTTTCCCTTCAGTTTCCACATAGTGATCACTCCACTCTAGTGACAGCCCTTGCAAAAGGCGCCAATGAAAAGCAATTTGAATTTGTTGTTCAACTTCTACCTTCTAACAGTTTAACTGACAAATTGTACAATAATTAAGTCAAAATGATAACTAAGATTGAATGAGCCATGTAAGATTGAAAGGGTATTATTTTATAACTTTTGTAGTAAGTTGTTTGTAAAGAGGGATTTTACCGAATATTCTACAGAAAATTCAAACAGTTTGGATAATTTATGTACCTATACATCTTATTTACTTGAAAAAGCCTTTGTATTCATTAATTTTATATTCGAGACATGTCCAAAAACATCCCGAAATTCTTGAAGGCAATTACGGCTTATTTTTGTTAAGAGAAATGGTCAAAAAAGGATGCGTAGGCTTTTATTTATTTTATATGTTCTATATTAGTTTATTTTGCCTTTCAAGGGCTATGAAGATTTTTTGAAATCAGCTAAAATTCTTAAGGAATTAAATTTAAACAGCATGACTCATGTAAAAGTAACTGAAACTGCACTAACAAGAAATTATGATGTTGTTGTTTGGGATTTTAGAGAAAATGAAGAAATAGATACTTTTTACTGCTTGATTATCATTAGACAGTTTCGTTTTAATTTATTAAGTATAAAAATGTTACATTCAATGAATGAAAATAGATAATAAAATAAAAAGACCACTACGGAGTTAGTTACAAGTTAAATTTTTATTGCACCACTATGCACATTTCACGATACAATGGCTTCCTCAGGTGGAAGAAGTATTTATTATAAAATTAAACTAAATTACAAATTACTTATAATATACTAGAAACATGAGGTGGTGAAGATTTTTCACAAGCAATAAAATAAATAGAGTTAAGTAATGGGGAATTATTGACATCTAGTCGATCATTTAAAATTAAGCCTACCCTATTTAATTTATTGATTTCGAAACTTCTTCTAATAAGTCTAACTTTAGACCTTTCTTTTCGGTATATAAAATTTTATAATCTTTCTATTAAGTGGGTTGCGTATGTTCAATTACATTTTTTATTTTCGAAACTTTTTAGGTGTTCATTTATTCTTTCTCTAAAGCATCTACCAGTTTGACCTATGTACGTAGGCTTTGTTAGGTATAACTCCCACACATCAACTTGTATTCACCTGATTTAGATCCTTTATAAGATATATTGTTGTTTTTTATATATTTACTTAAAGAATTATTTGTTTTACAAGAAATTACAGCATCTGTTACGTTTGATAAATATTTTCATATCTACTTTTACAGAAATATCACCTAGGAATCGAATGTAAGCGATTGATAATTACAATGTTTAGTCTTAACTAAAGGATATACTAAATTTAAGGTTTTTCTTCGTAGTTTTTTGTTTAACAGGTTAGTTACAATTGATGTACATTTATCCTATTTAATTCTATGCTATAGATAATCTTCTTTGGATAAAGGTACCGTTAATTGGTAAACCGATTGATTAGGTTAGGTCATCAACAAAACTATTTGCTGAAATCTGCAACAATTCACGTTATATTCAGAATGCACCCACCAGCAGCGAACGTAATAAAGTAATGATTATGCCACATTTACATAAAGTTAACTCTACTCTTCATTCAATAGAAATCAATGTAGGTAATGATTTCCTGCCGCTATTTAGGTATCTACTAAAAGGACGAGTGCACAATTGATTTTACAATTTACAACCCCTTTTATTTACTTACTAAACAATTTTGTTTGCGAAGGTGCGTCAACGTTTTTTCTTTAAATTTGGTTTCTACTTTTACATAAATAAAGAGATAATAAGAATTAAGAATTATCAAATTACAATTTAATTAATTTTACGTACTAGTTTTTTAAATCGTTTTATAATTTGTGAGCTTCTAAAATAAATAGGTTTTACTAACATATACTGTTGTAACAATCATCCTGTTGCTTGCTTGATTGTTGCAATCTGAGAAGTTTACAGCTTTTTATAACAATAAAATTTATATGGAAGACAATGAAAATAATTTCCTATTTTCTTAAGGATTCTGATAAAACTAGTACTAATTTTGTTAATTGTTCTAATCAAGTATGAAACTTTTATATTTTCAAACAATTTAGAAGAACAGTCTATTTATGTAAATTAACTCTGTATTAAAAACTTTAAGTTCAACTATATTAAAATGTACCAAGAATTTCCTTTTACGTACGTATTTATTTCGTTGGTGATGGCGATTTAAAATTTTCCATTCAAAACACGCTCTAAATTGGTGGCCCTTTTTGTAAAAATTTGATATGTATTTTCTTAAAATCCCATTGGCGCCACCATGCAAGCTACTATGATAGATATCACTACATAGTAAACTGGGTCAATAGCAGTTCCCAGGATATATCAGCAACATAAATATTTTCGCGTAATCCTCTGCCAAAGGCGAATTTAAATTGAATACTCCAAAATTTATGTGTCCTGGTGGAGAATTAAGGTCCACGTTGTCTGGATCGTTACAAGTACCTACTCTAAGTAGTTAGCAAGTAACTAATACATAGTAAATTTAACTTCAGAATGGATGCGACAAATTAGATGAATGAATGCAGATAACACTTAAACATACACAAGTACCTTGGGCGAATTAAAAACACCAAAAAAATACTGTTGGAATTCTTAAGTTATCAAAAAAAAATATTTGCCGTTTCAATTCTATTCCTGGTGTCATTAGCTTGTGATTCGTAATTAACAAAACTAAAAATAAGTATCATTAAAGTTAAAATACAACTAAGTTGCAAAGTGTTTAATTTAAGTGATGATTTTTATGTTTCTGAAGAAGCGTAGATACAGGAAGAATTCTAGAAACTTAGCAGAAGTTTGAATGTTTTCCAATTTTTCAAACTAACAACTATCTATTGAGATGAATCCACAAAGACTCAATTCAGGTGATTGAAGAGGCTGAAGAACCACAGCAGTGCCTTTACTGACCTGAGATTATTCTTGAGGTCTTACACTCTTGACTCTTTTTCGAAGTCTTTCAGAGACCGCTGGGTAAAAATGTTGATTGACTGTCTAGTTTTGAGACATAAAATGAATGTTGATAATTCCTTGGCTGTTAAAGAAAGAAATCAACACGCTTTTGACCATTTTTGTTTTTTCTTGACTTCGACTTCAGGAAGTAGCTGAAATATGTCACTTCATGTTCTTCTTCCAACTCTCCTCGCCAGTAGGCAATGATATGCTTCAAAAATTTTTGATAATTTTTAATTTGTTCCTAAAAATCAAAGCATCATTCTTTCTTCATATCCTTTTACTCCTGCTCAAAAGCGATTCCAAGGAACCCATCCCTTAAGAAACATTTTTAAGCAGATCTTTCTCAAAAATTATTCCAAGAGAACCATTTATGAGCAAATCATTCTCAGCTCCAATTTATTGATCAAAACTGATGAACGGTAGGGTTATTTAAATTAAAATATTTGAACCGACAGTTTGAATGCACAACATTCTGGAGTCTGTCAAAATTTTCATTGGTTCTTGCAGCTGAGCTGTTAACAATATCGAGGTCCCTTAAGTATACCAATTTTTTTAGCATTCTAAGCATTTGAGTGGTGAATTTTTAATATTTTACGTTATTCGTGTAGTGTAGCCGACACCCCGATTTGGTGACTATTAACTTTTCAGAACAAGGAACATTGTTTTGGAACCAACATTACTTACGCAAAACTTTTTGGCTACATCTGGCACTTACAATCTTGAAGAGTATTTCCACCATAAATTAAACAAAAATTTTCATGCATTTGATGGGGTTTTCCCTATTACTGAGGTGACGTAGTCAATTATGGCGATGATTTTAACTTACGTTGAGAAATAAGAATCTATCTCTTTTATTTAATTACCTAATTTAATAAACAGTTTATTAAAGATCCTCGTTTACCATAACAGTAGGAGCATCTTACAATTTCTCACAGTAAATTCAATTTCATATTTTGGATGACATTTGATCATTGAAAAACGAAACATTTGCCAAATTTCTTTGACGGAAATCCTAAAAGTTTTACAGAAGTGATTATCATCCGTATACCTCCATCAACCATAATTCAAAAACTAAGTATGGCAGCTTTTGGGTTCAGACTAACAAATTTATTGTAACGTAGTATAAGCAAGTATGAAACGTGATAGATCGTCACGTACCTACCATGTAGCGCATGGGAAAGTTACATTAAATAAATTATGTATTAGGAAACTGATAAAGTAATAAAACAAAAACCCTTGGAAACGGATGCTCCAGAAATATCACACAAAATTAAAAATTAATGTCCTAATGGAAGTTGGGTATTTGGAACAATTATATATTATTTAAATGTAGCAATGTGGAATTCATTATGAAAATTTGTAATGAGTGGAGATTAACCTTAAATACAGTATGGATCAATAAATAAAAATTTATTTTGTAAATATTTGAAAAAGTTGATTAAAGATGTAATACCGATGTACAAACAATACTTGAAATTTACCGTTTGGTATAATTTTTTAAGGGGCCATTCATTCACTACATAAGGGTCTCGAGGGAGAGGAAGGGTTAGAAAAATCTCTACATGCCCTTATTTAGAGGCGGGTCAAGATCTATTATTACGTAATATTTTGCAAGTCGATTAATATTAAATATCTAGTTCTATTTCGGGTTTCGAATATCATTCTCATTCTATAATGTACAATTTGGTTTATATCATACTACCTAGCAGCAAGAATATATTACACGTTTAATGGAACATTCTAGAATATTCTCGAATTTAGAACTATCCAGAACATCCCATAATGATTCAAAACATTTTCTAACTTTTTTTAACATTCTTGAATGATCTTTAAGATTCTGGAACATTCTTGAACATTGCCAAATCATTCTGAAATGTTATAATAAAACATTCTTTTACTTCTTAGAACATATTTGAACTCCCTGTAGCATTCTAAAAAAATCTGCTTCATTCTCATCCCCACTCCGTGCTGTTTGCTGGGTGAGTAGTGACATCAGTAGATGCCTGGCGGGGATGACTAATCGATTTATAATATTGGATCAGTTATCGACGACTGAGAGTTGAAGATTATTACAGTACTAATATCGCTATTAAAAAATGGGGGTTGGTGGTAGAAGGATGAAAATTAAGGGTTATATGTATTTTTTAATGCCAAATCATAAAAAAATTTGTCCAAAAAATAAAAGAAACATTTTTGGGGTGGGCCACCCTTATCACTTAGGGGTATGAAAAATAGATAGTAGCCGATTCTCAGATCTACTGAATATGCATATAAAATTTCATAAAAATTGGTCAAGCCATTTCGGAGGAGTATGGTAACTAACATTGTGACACGAGAATTTTATGTTAGATTTTACAAATTTTTATTTGCTCATTAAAATTTTAAAACTTAAATATGCTTATTTTTATTCATTTTAAATGTTATAAACAATGGTAATTATGAGTTTTTTGTACATTTGTGTTATCGTTTGTCGATTGTTGAACTGATTTATGTTTGCTCACTTTAAGATTATTTAAAAATTTACTCTCAATAATTATCATGATTATATTTTAAAGAGTAAATAGTTGTCTAATGATTATATAATATGCATCTATATCTGATAGAAATTACAGACCGTAACCTAAAATATCTGTTAAAAATAAAAATCTTTAATTTAGGTCAATGAGTTTTAGTGTAACTGGTCCTTTTTTAACGTTTTATTATTTTGAAAAAACGAGATAGAATCTTACGTAAGAAGGGGTACAAGAAATCTTACGTACTCTTACATGGGGGTAGAGGCGGTCAAAAATCGTCCTTACGTAATTAATGAATGGCCCCTAAAAAGTTCGACCTTGTGCCATAAAAACTACTTACCAGAAGTACATCTTTTTGCTGTCGGCTATTATAATTTACAACCCTTTTAGCATATAACGAGCATTAATGCTTTCAGGCAGGTAAATTCACCAAGTCATGCTGAACGGATTATATTATAGGACATCTGGTAGTTTCTTTAAGAGATAAAAAAATAATGGAGAGGAAAGGAGTAATTCACATTAGCAGTTAAATGTAAACCTAAATACGTACCAGAAATTATATTTTTTTTGATATAAGTATCAGTATATCTAAAATCGTTACGATTAAAAAATTATTTTACTTAATATTTAAAAATGTGGATTGTTTTCTCTTTATTATATGCATGATACTTATTATGTACCAATTTATAAGTACTTAACTGAGTTGTTGTTAAATAAAGTTTACCATAAAATCGCCAACACAATAGTTATAAAATAACGTTACGTAAATACAGTTATAAGAAGTGGTAATGGCTTAATTAACGTAAGAACTAAGTTATAAATTATGCATTCTACGTAGGATGGATGATCTTTTCTATGAAAGAGAAAGAACGTAGGCGTTATGTTCTATTCAAAATAAATTTGCTATGGTGCAAAACTATAAAAGGTGCTGTACGTAGAAAATTGTTAGGGAGTTGTATACATAATAAATATTAATATTCTGAGAAATTATTATAAGGTTCGCCCTTATTTCTAAGAGAAAGTGTGGATTTATTCTACGAATGTTCCGTTTTAGTCAAAGCAATGACTTGATATAAATATGGCAACCAACAATTTAATGGCACAATTTTCACTTAAATGGTGTGATAATTTTTTGGTTTAATGACAATGTCTTAATTTGCAGAACATATTGAAATTATTTTTTCCAAGACGTTAATTTTGCATTTTATGAGGGAGAGAAGCTCGTCAATAACAAGGACTTAAATTTATCTTTTGGAGTTGTTGAAATTTCCACCGTTCGCTGCTTAGTAGTTGTGGCTAAACGTTTGTTATGGTAACCAGTTGAATCTCAGTTTCAATGGGGTGCGTTAGGTGATCCAAATTTTGAAGTTTGTTTTCATTAACTTGCCTTTCAGAAGCCCTTATCAGTAAACAGGGTGTGGTATTTATACGGTAATGATTAAAAAAGCAACTATGACTTTCTGGCACAAAATACAACAAAGTGTTGAGCACATAAACAGTCTTCGTAAATTTGAACCAAAAATTTGTTTGAATACGGCCCTGTCATCTGTTTTTGTGACCCTTTGGAAATCGACTTATTGATTGACATTTCTCATATTCTTTCCCTCTAATTAAAGCTGCAAGCTGCAACTATTTCCATTTCGCCAGGGCCGGCCTCAAAACCATTATAAAAAGGTTTGAAACTGAAGAAGAGAGCAACAAACAAATAAATCGACAACGTGGGAACCAGCCCGGAAACCATTCGACATTCGGTAGAAGTTAATGTACTTAAAAAATCCATTTCGCCAGGGCCGGCCTCAAAAACCATTATAAGAAGGTCTGAAACTGAAGAAGAGAGCGACATGACTCTCGAGACGTCAAAACAAATAAATCGACAACGTGGGAACCAGCCCGGAAACCATTCGACAAAATATTCGGTAGAAGTTAATGTACTTAAAAAAAAGTATATTTCACTGCTCTTGTGTATATGGTGTACTAAATAAGAGCGGACTAGGTATTTTATTTTATGGCATATTTAATATACTGACATCAAGTACCAAAATATATCAAATCTCTTTTATTTTTAGTGATATTATGGTAAGTCTGCTTTTCCTGTAGAATTTAATTTCAGGTTGTTGATGAGTGAGAGTGGGTCATTGAAAACGCTAAATGATTTCCCAATGGTCACGAACCCGATAAAAAAATTTACGGCTATATTTTTGCTGAGTACTGAATTACACGAGGTTTTAAAATTTCCCCGAAAGGGTTCAAATGAATCGGCTGAAGAGAATACAATTTTTTGTGATTTCGCAATTATGAAGGCTTCTGTTAATTAAAAATACACCGTCTGGCTAAAAAGGTCCAAAGCTCTCTCCATGCAAATGAAAAAAACAAAAACAAAAACAAGTTTAAATGGAAAATAATGTTTTAATTTCATTGTAAATTTGACACAGTCATAACATTGCAATCTGGGGAAATATTCAGGTGGAGTTTTGTTAAAAAATTTCAATTCAAGAGATGCATTGATTCGAATACCGTTTTGCCCTTATCGTAACTGAAGTCTAAAGCAGATCAGATTAAGAAATTAATGCATTGGAATAAATTCTTATGCTAAAAAAGGACTTATTATTCCAACAGCAAGTATGCGGTTTTTAGTGCAGCGGAAAAAATTCCATTCACATCTGGGAAGTACCTAGTTGAATTTTTGAGATTATTTAAGAATTGGCTTTCTATATTTTCAAGTAGCGAAGCTTTAAATTTACACTGAAGCAGGAACGAAATCATTATAGGTACCTACTGCAAAAAAAAATCGAATATTTCGTTATTATTGATCTTAATTTACTTTAACAAATATTAATTTCAATATCTCAAGTATCTGAAGTACGTATTAACATATTCAATGCACGTATTTATACGTATCGATAAATTATTGTCTCTTGCGGTATGGTAGTCGGTAGTCTTTAATGGTTTTCCAGGTCCGGACTGTATCTTTAAAACCGGTTTTCTCGAAAACGCTGAACTTTTGGACTTAAAAAAAATTACATACTTATTTTTTTTTTTGTTTCACGGTGTTCTGTAACCATCTATAAGCTCCCCATTTATTTAAAAATCACTCTGTGTCACGTCAATAGTGACATTAAATACGATATAGTGCTTTTTCAGTTTCTTCCCCATTCCATTCTTTCCTCCCGATGGATGATTATTTATTGATTAAATGGCCCAAAAAGAATCCACCACAACAACTTCGAAATAAACGGAGAAAGAGATTTTCATCCGCAGGAAATTACATCAATTGATTGCCTTTCAGTAAACGAGTAAAAGAGTGGTTAGAACATCAGAAGATTCAGTTTTTAGTGGAAGATCGATGAATGCGGCTAAAGTGAATTGTGTTAATCGCAAAAGGAAGAGTCAAGGATCCATTGCTTAGACCAGGAGGAAATTACTTTTTAATATTGAAAAATGCACAATAAAATACTGCATATACGAATACTAATGAGAAAAAGTTTTTGGGGATTTTTGGTGAACCCTCTGTTACCTTACGTTAATTTCAGATGACTGATTGACATTAAAGTAATGAATGGCCTGGGACGAAGGCGTGGAAATAGTCCCATTATGTGCCTCCTTTAAGTATTATTGTATAAGAATAATTTTCTTCTTGATCATACCATAATAAGAAATACTATCTCCTGCATACAAATTACTTTTGCTTGCTCCGAAATATTTCTATATAGTGTTTCTCGAAGCTTTAATTTTATAAAAAAAAATGAAATACTTGTAAAGAGCCTGAATTCATGCAAAACATTGCAATTGCAATGTACCTTTGCTAGTTCATATGATTATATGAACGTAGAGCATATAAATGAAACTAAATAGTCGTTATTATTTTATATTTAAAAGAAAGCGTAATGATCACTAAATTCTTTATTAAACTTTAAAATTCTCAAGCTGACTTTTTAATCTTGCTTTAATATTTATTCTTAAAGATCAAGAATCTCGTTTTGAAAATTATAATTCATATTTTTTTTTGTTGCTTTTATATTAGGTACATTAGTAATTTACCAATCTTAAAAATATTTTAATTCATTATTGTTATCTGCAAATTCCTGTTGCCTGAATAAAGTAATGAGAATTTTCTCAGACTAGCTTTTTCTACAAAATGTATTTTGTGAGGAATGTTTCATAACCTTACTTGACTTTTATTATAATTAAGTGTATCCTTCCCTGGCATTGTCTTGATGAATTTTTCTCGCCCACTCTCTCTTTTCGTAAGAAGCAATAATTCTTCAAGACGACAATTTAAACTCTTCGAAAAAAACTTCATTGTAGCATTCCATCATTCTAATTTTATAGTGATAGAGCTCGTGACAGGAAACTGCAGACTCTTTTAAACTGCTCGCTTTTTATAACAATCCTATCACTAACCCGTTGTAATTTATGGAGTTTAGCAGGTTTTCTTTTTCTTTTTAGTCAACTACATTATGAAGACTAAAAAAAGAACCTTAAAACCTCAAATGTTCCTTCGGTGCACAATTACTCATACACTTAAGGGTAAACCGAAAATGTGAAACATCATGCAAATATGGTTTTGTATTACAAATTAACAATACTCGAATGGTAGGAAATTGCTTTAGGTTGTTCAGAACACGGTAATTATCGCAAGATGCTCTTTATATGTTGGGTTTAATTACGGTTAGCTAAGCAAAGTTTCGCCATTTTATGTAATTGGAACTAACGTTTCCGTCAGAAATTGCCCTTCTGTTGTGTTCCAATCAATGGGGTAAACAAAACGATCCTTAGAAAATAATTATGCTGCTGATTGCTATTCGTTTCTAAAGTTTCGTATAAAATTTTAAACTTATTTGTCTATTATGTAGTTTAATTGAATTTGTAAAAAAAATGAACATCTTTCCCTGAGAATAATTTCGATACAACCCCAAAAGTGTCGGCCCTCTTCTCCTTTTTGAATGGAATGGTAATACTAGTTTTTTAAATATTTTTTGAAACTTGCATTCATCAAATCGTTAAAACTCTTGAGCAATACATATAAGCAAAGTGGAAGTAGGTTTTATGCAAGAACAAAAAAACAATAAAAGCAATTAACAAATTAATTAATCACTTAACTGAATTGATTACAGTTAGAAAACTTATTTATACTTGTGAAGTTTATTGTGTGAAAAATGGTATTTCCAAAAACACATCAATAAATGATGACTAACGCGTAAACTTGAAAGTTTAACAAAGAAACTTCATCATAAAGATTATCAAATCGAAACTGTCACGGTGGTGTACACAGCGCCAAACTTTGAATATGGGGAAATGTTTGCCCTGAGTGCTTTCCATTTCTACGACACCTGTGTCGACCCTAGTCGGATCACATTAGTCTTCCAAAACTTACCTTTATTGGAAAATCCTGAAATGGCCTAAAATCGATGAAATCAAGAAACACTAGACGCTGCTTACATTATTCTACCCTTTTAAACCAATTTTTACCCATTTTTGTTGTAATATCGGCAAATGTCAAATTAAAAACCCAATTTTTCCACCGTACACCTACATATCGAGTAACACAGTTTTTCCTCTTATTTTTCTTTTAAAGTATTCATAGACACGAGAGTATAATAGGAAATTTGATTTATTATGTTTTGAAGAGCGTATCATCATTTTATTTTAAAGACGAACGAGCACTTTCCAACAAGATATCTTGGCAAAAAGAAGCTTACACATCATATTGACATCGTCGTGGTTCCGAATAAGCATCTACTTTAAAGGATAAAATCCTCACATTTCCTTTACATCCCCAAACAACCGAGTATTATAAATTATACCTACCTACTCAAGTCATTGAAAAGATAAAGTTATATGGGATGAAAGAACTACTTACACAGGGTTTTTCAAGTTGATGGGCTATTAGAAGTATATGAATTAGTAGAAGGAATTCGATTCTGAAACTTGGGCTCATTTGGTTATTGTTTATGCCGCTTCTTTTAAAAATATTTTCAAGTTCGATTTACATCCGGTTATACCGGAAGTCGATACCAACTTTGTTATTTTAAATGGAATGGTATATTTTTCACACTGAATTCGAATAAAACGTGTAATTCTAAGGTAAGTTTGATAACCAACTTGTACACCTATGACGATCGGTTTCTGAGTTATTTTAATTTATAGAAAAAAAATCGCTACCGCAACCCAAATTATAAAAAATCATAACTTCCACAAAATACGACTTAGAGTGTTAAAATTTTTACTAGTAATAGCTGAATATTAGCTCTAACGCCTTGACAAAATTGAATTAAATAATTTATACAGGGCGTTCAAAATTAAATTCTAAAATTGAAAAACTTCAAACACGAATTACCTCGTTTTTTCAAATGGTACCTACTATTTATTATTTTTCCAATCGATTCTTTCTTTTATCCTCTTTCGATTTATATGGATACTTCCTTTTTTATTTGAAAATTTTGAAATAATTTTGAATTATTACTTAAAATAGTATAGTATTTACCAAAAATGCGTTTTCGGAGGTAATTTGAAAACTTATACCTATATATTTTTTTTTTCTTTCAAATAATAGCTACTGCGAATTTAATTATACCTAAAAATAACCCCTCTTGAGACAGAATTAATAGTTAATAATAAAAATAAGACAAAGATACAATTCATGCACATTTAGTATCTAATAGGAAGGAATTAAAACAATTATTCTTATATATATAGGCAATGATATCTAATGGCAAAAGAGGAAGGTACCTATAAAAAATAAAATGATATTTGTGTTAGGTTAAATCTTGACTCAATCTAAATCTAAATACATATATAAAACACTAATGTTCATACGTAAAGACAGGGTTTTCTCTATCTCTACCTACTCCAATAAACTTCCTGTTGGGGTGGTAAATACCCCTTGGTCTCCAGGTGGGAGTAAGGGAGTTTGGTCGCGGTGGGTGAAAGTGGGTGGTTGTAGGTGGCAGAAAGGTGAAAAGAAATATTTCTGTCCTTTTTTAAGACATAAGGACTTTCGGAAAGATCTCAAAATTTCTGAAATGATCTAAAAAATTCTTAAATGAGCGCAAACTGTTATTATCGACTTAGAATGTTCGAGAAAGTTCTAAAAAGTTCTTGAATGATCAAGAAAGTTTCAAAAAGTGTACATCTACGTTTCAAAGTGATGTACATCTAAATATTCTAGTGTGTTCTGGTACTAGGAATTTTGATGTTCGAAGATATAAAAATCAACATTCAGTGACTTTTTGTCAGTTACATTGTGTTTGCAGTCGAGTGAAGATCAATTGGAAACAAGAGCGAACAGTGACCAAAACAATTCAAGTGATTTTAACAAATGGAAAAGAACAGACTATTTGAATGTTCTAAAGTGTTCTAATACTAGAAATTTCGATGTCTGATGGTATATAAACCGAAATTCAATGAGTTTTAATCCTTAATTTTCATCCTTCTACCACCAACCCCCATTTTTTTATAGTGATATATTAGTACTGATAATTGATCAATTATTATCAATCGTTAGTCATCCCCGCCAGGCGTCTACTGATGTCACTACTCACCCAGCAAACAGCACGGAGTGGGGATGAGAATGAAAATGAAGATTGTTTTAGAATGTTACAGGGAGTTCAAATATGTTCTAAAAAGAAAAAGAATGTTTTATTATAACATTTCAGAATGATTTGGCAATGTTCAGGAATGTTCCAGAATCTTGAAGATCATTCAAGAATGTTAAAAAAAGTTAGAAAATGTTTTGAATCATTATGGGTGTTCTGAATGGTTCTAAATTCGCGAATATTCTAGAATGTTTAATCAAACATATAATATACCATATTCTTACCCGGGGAACGCCGGGTATTGCTGCTAGTTCTATATAATTATTTAAAATTTTACAGTCTAAATCTATTTAATTTTATTGGTCCTTCTCAACCGATATTTTTTTATTGTCCAGGAAAAGAAATCATACTTATCATACACATTTTACATTCAACAATACCGATTCCCAGCATGGCAAATTAAGTCCAATAAATATCATTCAAGAATTCGTACAATCCTACCCCCTTACAGCCTTTATGTCTGAAAAGAAGAACTGACTGAATCGAATTTGAAATTTCTTTCGGATTATATCGACGTTAATATGTACGCTTCCGTTGACACCCTAACGAAGTCGATATCATTTTTTATTGGAAAGATTTCGTGCAGGAAGGGAATTACCAAATGTACACCCACATATCCAGATATATAATCACAAACACACATATTTTTAGTTTTTACATATAGGTATGTACAATATTAAAAATATACAGAAAGTTTAATAACAATATAATTAGTAAAAACTAAATTATTAGCTTAACATTTGACTCGTTTAAAAGTATGAGACGTATCTAACGAAAAATAAAAGAAAAACTCTTGGGCCTTTTATTAAGTGACAATTAAATGTAAGTTAACACGTAAAGGATAAATATTTGACGAAAATTTTCGCCGGTAAAGGAAATATCTGCAAAAGATTCTTAAAGGCCCAGAAGTGAAATAATAGACTTCGTTCAAAATTATTATGTTGAATACTGTAGTGTTACCCTCAGTCAGATTTTAAAGCAATTTAGTTAATTGAATCTGCAGTTATTTGATGAAAATTTATCACGAACATTAATTAACCAACCACAATCAACGTTATTATCATTAAAATTGTGGTTGCGATTTAATTAATGTTTAGCACGTAGTGCTTAACCAAAAAGTTACATTTTGGGCTTCATCTCTGACAAAATAAAATAAAAAAAGGTCATAAACCGAAATTACGGATTCCATTTAATAGATAAATAATTAATTTTCAGATGGCAGATGAAGGTAATGAAAAATAATGGTTCAATTAAATCGCTTTATCTATTTATCAGTAGGTACATGTATGTAAATACATTCCTAAATTTACGTAAAATGTCACTGTTTAAAACAATTAATTCAATATTAATGAGTAAAGCAGTCTGCTGTCAAGTCAGTCACATTAGTGGAGGGGTGCACATTAATTAATCAATAATGACGTACTCTAGTGTATAAATTTAGTTAATTATTTCTCGATTTAGATTTATTTTCTTTTAATCACAAAATTAGGGAAATATGGTGACATCAAGGAAATTCGATTTATTTTAGTTACATAAAAAACTTCTTTTATCTTAGGTATATAAATCAAATTTATCTTATAAATATGGCTTAAGTATATTACGGCGTACGGTGAGGATGGAAAGCTTTTTGTTTGAGCTTTTATATGTATAAAATAAATTGGAATAGTACCTAAAAAGACGTACAAGATAAGCATCTATCACAAAAAGAAACATCAAACAAACATATTTTTGTCCGTAATGCATCAAGGGTAGGTTTAGGCTACATATCAAATTTTATTTACCTATTTTTCTTTTTGGCATTGCAAAAATATTACGTATATGTAGGTACAATTGACTGCCATCATTACAGCAAAAAGTTGATAAGTTAATGGTATACCTACCCTCATTCCAAGCAGAGTAGACTTTTTTTTTATTTTTATAGACGAAATCGATAATTTACTACGCCTAGCGAAATCCAATTGACTGGAACGCTTAAATTAATTTGTAACGTTCGTTATCAGTCGTGTTTTAGCGATTAAAATAATATTTTTCCCTTGTAATGTTTTAGCGGCCGGGAAATTCAGACTAGGGTCGATAATATTTTAACGAATGAAGTTAATCCCCTACCGAGCTTTGTAAAAAAAAAAAAAAACGAGGAACTATAGGTTCAATAAGTAATTTATAAAATCTGGCTGGCAACGTAAAGATCAGTTTCACAATTAAACTGAATTATATGCTGAATTTACAACAATTTCGGGATTTATGAAGTAATTTACAGATTTCCGAGTATACAAGCTGAATTAAATTACATTGGGATCCCTTACTTAAACTGTTAAGGGCGGTTCTGATTTTTTAAACACGAAATATTTAGGTTTATATTCTTATTACAGTTCTGTCAGCTCTATGCCCAAACCATTAGATTTTCCATGCTACGTGAAAGAACTTTTCTCTCAATTTATGCCTAAAACAATTATTAAATAGTAGCTATGCCAGCGACTCCGTCCGCATGGAATAGTGACTTTCGGCAACATTTAAAATTTATTTCTTCTATATTTTTATTTTTTGGGCCGTAAGCCTTTTTGCCGACGTCATTACACAAAAACTTTCATTACTTATTTTTGCCCCCTTTAGGGTAAAATATTAACAAACTTTAAATGTCGTATTTATATCTAATCAAAAGCCTAAAAAATAAGTTTCAAGCCTCTAGCTTTATATCTACTTATCTATCTCTGTACCAAATTCTCATTTAAATCGGTTCAGTAGTTTGGGCGTGATTGCGTAACACACAGACAGACAGAGTTACTTTCGCATTTATAATATTATAGATTAATATAGTTTAATTATAGTTTAAAATAGTTTATGTAGCTTTGTATTCAACTACTTTTATTGATCCAAATAAACAAAACCTCTATAACTTTTTACACTTAATAATTTTCTGGGCCGTAAGCTTTTTGGACGACGTCATTACACAAAAACTTTCATCGGCTAATTTTATCCCCTTTAGGGTAAAATTTTTACAAACATTGAATGTCGTATTTATTTATATCTAATCAAAAGCCTAAAAAATAAGTTTCAAGCTTCTATCTTTAAAAATTACGGAATTTCCGCACAAACTTTCCTATTTCAACCCCTTACAACCCTTTTTTCGCATTAAAAAGTAGCCTATGTCCTTTCTCAGGCTCTAGACTATCTCTGTACCAAATTTAATTTAAATCGGTTCAGTAAATTTTAGGCGAGATTGTGTAGCATAGAGACAGAGTTACTTTCGCATTTATAATATTCCGCGAATTCATTTTCATCGATTTTCCCATGGGAATAGGATATTTTCCCGTAGTAATACAGAACCTATGTGTTAATCCAGGGTGTCAGCTAACTCCATACCAAATTTTATTAAAATCGCTCAAGCCGTTTAGACGTGAAGAAGTAACAAACATACACACTCACACACTCACAAACTTTCGCCTTTATAATATTAGTGTGATTCGACCTAAATTGGTACTTATCTTTATCTATCTAGTGTTATACAGCTCGTCACTATATAGACACATTTCATATAAGGGTTGCTTCTACCTCTAGGTCTATAATAATTTTGTAAGGTTTTTTTCTATTGTTATTTTCGTTTAATTAATCGTCCTTACGATGTATTCAGTTTTTATTCAAAAGGTATTTATTGTCTCTGCTACCCTACAATATAGAAACGTCAAATAATGCTTACCCTGCTTTTATTATTTATATACATAGATACGTATAGTAGATTACAGCAACACGTAAAGGCATTGTCAAACTGTAAGCTTATGAATGGTTCCCATACGTCTTGTAAACTTAATTTTCTACCTAGTTTCGGTAACAGGTACGCTTATAATAAATACACTATCACAAATTTATTTTGGTACATCAATGTTTACTGGAAGTAACCTGTTGCTTCTCTTTGCATAATAATAATTGAGTTATCATGGTAAAAATTGTATTTTTAAAGAAGCTTTACTCTACGATATAGAAGACAAAAAAACACATTAACTTCTTTCACCTAAAGAAAATAAAATACCAATGAAATCTGTTTGTCTTTGATTCCTTTTGGGGTTTATGACAACTACTAATTGCTACTATTATGTACTAATAACGTACAGCTTTCATAAAATAAATTATAAAAGTTAATTTTTGCCTACTTATCCTCCGTAAATATTGCCGCAGTACCTACTTATAAAAGTTGAATGGGGGAAAAAAGTGCAACATTTGGAGCCTTTAAAAACTGAATTTAGTGGTGCGCTACTGTGAGCTTTGATGTTCTTAATGGTCAACAGCTCATAACGTTCCAGACGTTGGTCTTGCATATTATTTGTTTCCATGGTAATGCAAAGGATAGTTCCAGTTCATGGTTTCACCTAACAGATTCCTGTTCCTGTTTTTTAATTTTGGTGGAGTCTTTATAAGTAATAAATATTTATGTGCTTAAAGGGTAGGTTCTCAGTTTTTGTAGGATACCTAGGACGCCTATGAAACATTTCAAATAATAATGTGAGGAAATCAAATTTTCTTTGTGCTGCTTCTTCTTTAACTTCTTCTAACGTAAACAGCTCCTTGAAATTAAATTCTGGTGGTAAAAGGTCTCACTGGTCTTTAGCTCTTCAAAACGCATCATACGTCACAAGGGTTCATCTTTATTACGATTCAATTAATTTTCAAACGAAGTGAGCAAAGTTTCATTCTATATTCACTATAATGTGCTACATTGGGAAATAAAACTTAAGCACATTTTGTCAAGATAATCTTTACTAAAATTACTTGTTGTCGATTTGAATGGAAAACTATGACATAAATTTTAAATTTCAAGAAGGTAGTCATCATCATAAAATACCTTAGACTTTAATTATTTTCTTCCCTACACTTTTAACGTTACCTGTGGTAAATTGGTCAAACAAGGTAATGATATTTTTAAAACACATTCCTCATTATTTTTGTACACATCAGTTATTTTTGTTACAGAAGTACTTGTACGTTGTTATACAATTTTTCGTATACATATCTACTTAGAATTTTACTCATTTTCTCTGAATATAAAATAATTTAAACAAATACTTGGTTGTATATACAAGGATAAACGTACACAAATTACACATTTCTCTGTCAGAATTTAATTATTAATTTATTGTTTTGTTAAACTAAAAGTCAAATTACCAATTGTGTGACTATTGTAAACCTCCCACATTATCGGGTTCACCAAACAGTGTATTTATGTGAAGGTAGGTATAATAAAGTATACCTAGATTCCAGAACACTTAAGGTTGTATTTTCACCGACACCAGCATAAAAATTTTGATGATAAAGTTCCTGTATCCAGAATGAACGAAAACGCTGATAGAACAGAATTTCCAAGAAATCCGTTGCGTAGCATTAAACCATCAAAAATCAAAGATAATAAAATAACGGAGAGGAAAATACGAAAAAACAAACAAATTCTCCACTATCTTGAACGAGCAGACTTCGTAAACAGGTAGATCCAAACTTTTTTCTGTGCAGTATACAACAACAACAAAGTGGTGTAAAGTATTAGAGCTCAAAAGGGTTGAGCAGGTATGGAAAATATGAGCAGGCCTAAATAATGAAGGGGAAAAATAACGTTGCAAGACGATCTTATGCCACAATTCATTATTTTTAGCGCCTTTACTAATCAAGGCATTTCTTTATTAAAACACAATGATCTCACCTCGTATTATTGAACCAATTTTTGTAAAATTCATACATTTCTATTAAAAGTATTCAGTTCACCTGGAATTAAACTCAAAAGTGGCAAAAACAGATTAAACAATTTTAAGTGGTTTATGTTGAATCAATAAATCGAATATTAATCTTGAATAATTAAAAATTGTTGACAATGCTTATTTTTAATGGAAATGCAAAATAAATGACAAAAAATCCGGTACTAATATTTACTAATTATCTTTATGCCATTATCTGAAAGTTATTATTGCAAACTGTTTAAGGACAGATGTACTTACTTATTAAAAAATCAATGGTAGAAGTGAGTTCGAATATTATTAATTATTATTTATAATTTGTTACAGAAGGTTAGTTTAAAAAAAATTTTTTCCTCTGCATGTCTGTTGTTGAAAAACGAGGTAGACAGTTTTTCTCCCTGTGAAAATTGTTTTCCATTCAAGCTATTTTCCACGCCTACCTGGAGGGAACTCCTGCTGTAACAATTTAAACTCCTAACACTTAAACGCTGAAAATGCCAATTAAAATGTTGCCACTTTTTACACCATTTCCGTAATGCTACTGGAGCAAAAATTAAAAAATATAAAAAAAAGGAAGACGAACCTTTTGCATTTGACAGGTCGTCACTGTGTGAGTTGAATATTAATTTTCTAGATTTTTAGCGCCATCAAACTGCTCGAGAATTTACTTTACTGACCTACCTACCTGTTAAAATTAATGCTGCTTTGAAAAAGAAAATAACTAAATAAAGCCCTACAAAGCATTTTTTATAATAATAAATACTTAACTGGCAACGAAATTGATTATGATAGTCATTTAATGCGCTAATTAAATAAAATATTAAATTAATTTGGGAGAGAAATTCTATTTGCAAAATTCTTGTATAAAGAAACTATTCATTCAGAAATTTTATTCACAAGAACACACTTCAATCAACTATATGTCCTTATATGTACGTGGTTGCTTAAAGAAATTAAAACTTAAAATCTTATTGCTCTTCATGTGGCGCTCCAGTAATGTAATTATTAGATATTTGTAAAGGATGTTCTTATATGTCTCTATGTGCAACAGAAATTTATAGTTTAGTTTATGGTTGTTATCTGTTGGCCTTTAAGTTCAGTTTACTCCATGCTCCTGTTATATAATTATAACATCTACAGAAATTGAAATTGTTTACAGCTATGATAAAAAATAAATTCAACATTAAGTGAACTTCGCTAAAAAAAATTGTTTTCTTATATTAGCATTAAACTGAATAAAACATGAGGAAAGAATATAAATTTCTTTTTATTGAGTATTACCGTTTATTCATAGATTGTGGCACAGTATTCGATTTAATTATTTAATTAAAGAGCAGTTACAATATTAATAGAAAATACCAAAATACGAGGGTTGCCCCAAAAAAAAAAAAAAACGCATACGGTTGTAAGAAATTTAATTAAAGTAAACAGAATGGATTCTATTTATTTCTGATGATGCCCTTAGTGGCAAAATGTACATAGAGCATGGTTCGCCAAACTATTTTGATTTCGACCCCCATATAATTTTCGAAATCTCCATCGACCCCCATAAAAGTAATTTTCTGATAATTAAAATAAAACTTTATTAGATACTGTGTTGTACATGTATTTTATGATTTTAAACATTTATTAAATCAATGGTACATTGTGTAACAATAGTTTCATGAAAAATACATTAATGATGAAATTTAAATACCTTAATATTTATTAAATAATAAGTAATGATATATAAGTAGAAATAATAAGTAGAGTAACTACAGATTTATTGGTTCTTAATCAATGAGATGGGTGTGCCTGGTGTTTTTTTGCAAGGTTCGCTATATTGGGTTCAAAATTGGTCAATTTTAATCTTAAATCCCCTCGAAACTCCACATTTAATTTATTTCTGTACTTAGTTAAGATTGAATTTACGTGACTGAAACCGGGTTTAACCATATAGGAACTTGCAAATGCTAGCATAAATGGCTGAGCTATTTCGTAAAGTTTTACATATTTTTGCTTTATATTTATAGATATATGTGTGATTTGCGTATGAGAACTGGTTTTTCTTCGACCCCCAATCGACCCTTCTGAATCGTATCGACCCCCGCTTTTGTTAAATAGACCCCTGGGGGTTTATATAGACCACATTGGCGACCTCTAACATAGAGTGTTTCTATAAAGATTCCAAGTATGTTAATCATATTATTAAAATATCTAACGGCTTCTTCTTTATTAAAAAAATAAATAAATCGTTTTTTGGGACAAATCCCTTTATAAAGAGCAAATTTTCAAGTTACCGTTAAAGCTGTGTTGGGCGTCCTGGTAATCAAATGGAAAAAGCAAACAATAGAAACGGGTATCTTAACTGAGAATAATAGAAAGAAGAACGTATATTTTACAACAAACTACCAAAATGCTAACACGGGAAAGTTCTGAAATAAAACGGTATAAATAAATGTATATTATAAAGATAAGGGCAACGAGTAGGCCATAGAACGAGCATATTTCAAGTGTGACGGAAACAGCGGTGGCTAAAATGAGGGAAATTAAACGAAATACAAAAAGGAGATTTTAAGTTAGAAGATAGCGTCGTCATCGCATTTGAAAGAAAGTTTTATGATACTTAGTACAACAACAGCCCTTTTATTTAACTGTGAAAATTAGGGTACTATGTTGATATATATATTATAACCCAACCAAGATTCTCAACCGTTTTTGATGAATTATTTCATTGTTTTAAAATTTTTTAAGTTTGCAGCATCTTTTTATCGCGGTTTTCTTCGAAAGAAAACCTGGAGTAGGAAAACCTCCTGAAGGCTGAAGATGTAAATAAACAAATAGTAAGCATAAATATTATTTTATAATAGGTTACAGTCCAAAATCAGTTATATTATTAATATTTATTTCAGCTAAAAAGTTATTACACGAAATTACGCAATAGAAGTCACAAATCTTTTCCCACTCACACAATACTAACTCATTGTTACCCCCAACTCTTCAAGCACGTAAATTCACTCGTGTATGCCCATCCGGTCCACTTATTCTATTTGAAAGGATTTCATGCTAATAAAACCCTTGTCACGCCAGAAATAGACGTGTATTTATTGGAAATGCTTACCAAGGGGTGAAATGAATCACCTAAGACAGATATCTTGTCTTCAGTAACGAACAATGCTAGGTATATGGTATGTAAGTAATAATATGTATAGTTTAATTTACGTTCCTAGGCCCACCATAACTCATTCGTTTGCTTAATGTTAATTAGAATTTCACGTCTTTATTTAACCCAGAAGTCTATGATTAGAAAATGGGAATATATATACGACTCCAAAGGCATTTCCGTTGAAAAGGATAAATTGATCTTCGAAAGACCTTGATGATTAGCGTAAATGTCACACGATTTTCCCTCACAATCAATAAGGGTGGTATTTTGGATATTTGGTTGTTTCCAACTTAGGGTCCCTTTCAAGTTTGGTAGACCCTGTTCAAACCTTTTGGATGTATAATTCTCAGAAACAAGACATCAGAACAATTCTTTGAACTCGACGGCGACGGTTTGTCAATTAGTAATTGAAAATTCGTTAGGTGCTCAGAGAAATATAAATTTTTAAATATTTATAGTTTTCAACAAAGTATGAACAAGCTCTATTGAGTTAATATACAGGGTTTTTCAAGTTGATGGGCTATTAGAAGTATATGAATTAGTAGAAGGAATTCAATTCTGAAACTTGGGCTCATTTGGTTATTGTTTATGCCGCTTCTTTTAAAAATATTTTCAAGTTCGAGTTAATCCGGTTATACCGGAAGTCGATACCACCTTTGTTATTTTAAATGGAATGGTATATTTTTTACGCTGAATTCGAATAAAACGTGTAATTCTAAGGTAAGTTTGATAACCAACTTGTACACCTATGACGATCGGTTTCTGAGTTAATTTAATTTAAAGAAAAAAAATCGCTACCGCAATCCAAATTATAAAAAATCATAACTTCCACAAAATACGACTTAGAGTGTTGAAATTTTTACTAGTAATAGCTGAATATTAGTGCTAACGCCTTGACAAAATTGAAGTAAATAATTTATACAGGGCGTTCAAAATAAAATTCTAAAATTGAAAAATTTCAAACACGAATTACTTCGTTTTTTCAAATGGCACCTACTATTTTTTATTTTTTCAATCGATTCCTTTTTTTTTCTTCTTTCGATCTATATGGACACTTCCAATTTTATACAATAATTCAAAATTATTCCAAAATTTTCAAATAAATTAGGAAGTATCCATATAGACCGAAAGAGGATAAAAAAAGAAATCGATTGAAAAAATAAAAAATAGTAGGTGCTATTTGAAAAAACGAGGTAATTCGTGTTTGAAGTTTTTCAATTTTAGAATTTTATTTTGAACGCCCTGTATAAATTATTTAATTCAATTTTGTTAAGGCGTTAGCACTAATATTCAGCTATTACTAGTAAACATTTCAACATTCTAAGTCGTATTTTGTGGAAGTTATGATGTTTTATAATTTGGGTTGCGGTAGCGATTTTTTTTCTATAATTTAAATTAACTCAGAAACCGATCGTCATAGGTGTACAAGTTGGTTATCAAACTTACCTTAGAATTACACGTTTTATTTGAATTCAGCGTGAAAAATATACCATTCCATTT
Organism: Agrilus mali; assembly: GCA_029378335.1. Lineage (NCBI taxonomy): Eukaryota > Metazoa > Arthropoda > Insecta > Coleoptera > Buprestidae > Agrilus > Agrilus mali. Next base: position 5,366,400 of record CM055663.1, on the reverse strand, counting down.
AAAATAACAAAGTTGGTATCGACTTCCGGTATAACCGGATGTAAATCGAACTTGAAAATATTTTTAAAAGAAGCGGCATAAACAATAACCAAATGAGCCCAAGTTTCAGAATTGAATTCCTTCTACTAATTCATATACTTCTGATAGCCATCAACTTGAATAACCCTGTATAAAAGCATTTATGGTAGGTATATTGGGATCCATTGGTAATATTTAATTGCCTCAAGGTAAGGATATTTCAATAAACTATAAGCGAAGGGTGATAGGAATTGAAACTATTTTTTTTTTCAATTAATTTGTGTTAATCATTTCTCGATGTAGTTCCGCCTAATTTCAAGCTTTCGAGTTAATAGGAATTTCCCTGTTCTGACGTGAATACGTCTTCAAATTGGATACGCATTCCAGAATTCCGAGCGAAATGTTTATGTCACATTTGCAGCGGCTAAGATTCCAGAATGTAGGACAACGTTTGAGAGGAGAAAACATATTAACTGACCGCCCACTACACTTCGAGGCCGGTTAATTTTGCCCAGGCAAAACAGCCAAACTAGTTAAACTACTATTAACAATCGGGTATAATTAAATTTCACATACGGGAAGTATACATTAATCGTAGAGAGGTACCTTAGCATTAAGAAGAAAAAACAATTATATTTGGTGGCTCAAAAAATATGTCGATTATGCTATTTTATTCGTCTTTCAATTAGATGGATTCTTTCACGCCGGATTTGCTGTTAAGAAGACAAGAGGATGGGGTAGCTACCTACACAAAAAATGGCAATATACCCCCAATTGCCAGAGTATACGATGGAAAGCTCACCGCAAATAAAACGATGTTACATGTATTACCTCTATGTAAGTTTTTGTAAAGCCACATTTACCCTTAATTAGCAACCCACAAATGTGACGACCCTTAATCCAACGGTACGAAAACTTCAATTAATTTAATGCAAATTGAGAATTTCGACTAACACGTCTCGGTTCGCAATAATGAAACCGTTAGACATTTTGAAATGAGTTTTATAAAACGACATAAAAAATGGTAATTTAATTAAAACAATTAGTTACATACGATTATAAATGAATGACCAATAATTAATAAAATAATAAGATGTGATGACTGATGAATTTTTAATTATTTTACAAAATCTGGGCCTTTTAAATTCTATTCTTACTAAGTATATTAATTTTAATAATTCCATCAATATGTTCGTGCAGTTAAAGGGATTATAAGTTTCGCAACTTGATCCAATTTAATGAGCGAAATGTTAAAATATTCATGTATTAGTCTCTAAAATCCATGTCGGAAAAAGATTTTGTAAACTTTACTAGGTAGTACAATGTTTGACTCAATCTTCACTTCATGTACTTTCGCATTAAACTTTAATTATCCACTCTTAACTAAAGATTTTATTACGCATTACCTACTTGGTATCCTTTGTTTGTGTTTATTATCAATTAAAAATATTAAGTCAGGTTAGTACATTAGGTAAACATTTAAATATTACATAATGATAATATGATTGTTAGTATTAAAAATATTAAGTGTACTTTATTATGAATCGTCAAGCAACAGAAGAGGGTCGATGATCAAATACAGTTACAGTCCGTGTCACTTTTGTCACATTTGTAAAAAAATTTACATAATGAAATGTAGACGTAAATTTTCCATAACAGTTTGAAGTACTTTTTGTATGATAATAGCACATAAAATTTAAAAACATAAATGTCCCATTTTGCTGTCATTGGCTTTAAAAACTATTAATTTAAACAAACTAGGTCACCATGTGACCTCTTAAGGAACAGGTCAGATAGTTGGAAAGTAGAATTTTTCTTGAGTGTCTGTGAAATCTGTAGGTGTTTTATGTCCAGAAGTACGTCCTCCTACTACACAATTTTTGCTACACTCCGGGCAATTCAAATCGTTAAGTGGAAAATCCTTCTGACTTCGAACCATCCAATTCCACATTGCCTTCTGCTTTTCGACAATACGACGGTTGTTAAGGGAAAAGGTAAAATGGAATGACTTGTTTACTTTTCCCAAACAATGTTTGATTTTATTATAGGTACAATACGGTAAACAATTTTTACGTAGTAGGAAAGGTGTTAGTTTTTCTCATTGTAGCCCACTGCATGAACTTTTTACAACTCTGTTGTATATCTGAAGATCAAGTTTATGTGGTGATCAGATCTTAAAACACACGAACTGCATTAGTCCTAATGAAGTCCTTTACGAACATTATTACCTCGAACTACATCGATTATTATTAGAATATTGCAAGAGTAATGTCTATTTTTGTTGCTCAACGTCTTGTAGGTATGTAGGTGTGCTGCAAGACTTATAGTGGATTTCTTTTTACAACAAAATTATGTTTGCTGTTGTGTTTAATAATTAATTTCATTTAGTAAATCTAACTTGGACACTCGGTGGTCTTTTCAGCTTTGAGGAGCAAAGACTGACCAATGCTCCGTAGCACAAACGCTACATACACTATTATACAACAGGAACTTTTGCACTTTTAGGTATTTCCCCTTTTTATTATAAATGTTATATGTAATAATAAATCAATTTTAATATTATGTGAAATGCGTCTCTAATAATGCCTCGGTAGTTTGTATTGTATTGTATTGTATTGTATTGGTTTAAATTTCAGGAAACAAACATGGAAATCAATAATGTCCGCAAATATTTGTTTATTTATTTATAAATACACAGGTTTATAAATTGTAAGCATCATGTTTAGCTACAGTTGAACAATAGGTGGTATCATGGTTTCTGATGTTAAATAAATAATAAAGTATTGAAATACGGACGTTAATTTAATTTAGAGCACTACCCTAATTGTTTGCCAACAAATTGTTTCAATTTATTGAATACAAATGAAATATAGATTTTAAGCTTCCATTTTTTTATTCTCAAAGGGACCAGCCAATTCCTTGTTGGCATATAAAAAAACAGTGGTACATCCAGGACTGCAAATTGGGGAGGGCGGGGTAGATTTCAAAATACATTTTTGTGACTATTTTTTTCGGCCTTAAATTAGTGCAGAACTCAGTAGAAGGTGAACAGTAAATATTATTGGGGCGCAGTTAAGAATACAGGGGTAGTTAACGATTAGGTTATACCATAAAAATCGTTTCGTTTTGTTTCTCGTAATTTAACACTTTTTTCAGTCATGTAATTACCCCCACTATCCCTCCCCTTTCTCCTGTAAATGTGACCCTGATACAAAAACGATAAACATGGAAGATTATTAAGAATGCACCCTGTAGATATTAACTTGATGTTAATTAGAAAATAACAAATGACCAACTTACCACGTCGCCTTCTACCTCCATCTCGTGGGCAGCTATAAATAATTAAACGTATCTACACTCTAAGTCTCCCCGTAGTGAGTGACTAATTAAACCTGGTTACGATTAATTTGATTGAAAATGGAGAACGTTATAAAGTTTTAATTAATTTTCGATTCAATCTTCCAAATAATCAGGCAAACAACGGGAAAACTCGTACCGAATTAGGGGGATGGTTACTCACCCAAATTTAACTAAAATGTCCCTACTGATAATTTATTAATAAAATATGTAAGTTATTAACTGCGTAAATACCGTCGTAACAGCATGATAAATCAAAAAAAGTTAAATTCGTTTATGACATAAAAGAGATTTTAAAATTTTCATATTTTACAAAATATTACTAAAACTTAATCTTAATATCACCAGAACGCTTACAGTTTGAAACGATAAAAATGAAAAATGCACGAGGTAAAATTAATGAAAGCTATTGCAAGGTTTTTGTAAGATTTCATTAAGAAACTGCAAAGTCGGAATAACTTTGAGGGAGGAAGAGTAATAGCAATCTTTTCATGTAAACCAGTTAAAGCAAAAATAAACAAAAAAATGCTAATTAAATGTGAAAAGTTTAATTTGAAAACTCTGATTAAGTTGCACTAACTTCGGTGCACTTTTAATTTGTGAACTTAGAAGAAAATCTTAAGAAGTTTTTTTAAAATATAAACCTATTTAAGTATCATTTCAACTGCACTAATACGAGTAAATGATTTTTACGCATATTACAACCTACCTACTTATACTACTAATTAAATATCCCAACCAATACAATATATTTTTACGGTTTATAGTAACTTATAATTGTATGTAAATTATTGCAGTGTGTAGTTTGTTCAATTTTTTATTGATTCATTATTTTTTTATAGTTTCGGAAACAAAAGGCTGAATGTACCTAACTTTAACTATTAAGGTGCAAAAGATTTCCAGCGAACTGTAGTTGTAGGTTCTGATATGGGTCCCAGGAGTGATATAACGTACGTGTCTTTGGCAATAAAAGTACCTTTACATGCATCTGCCTCTAACAGGGTTAGAATTCTTACTCAACGAACGCGCTAATGGTTTATTCATGAAATTTTACGTTTAGGAAACCATATCGGGTTATTTTATTTATCTCGATTTAATTTGTTAAAGAAGAACTCAAAATTAAATGTTACGAACACTACCAGCATTAAAACAGTTAAAATGCAATTCTTTTATAAATATTTTATTCGAAAATGAGTGAAAAAGTTATTAGAGTGTGAGACTGTGCAAAATACAGTAGAATGATTGCCTGATTTTTGTAAATGATGTCGAAACATCGTATGATAAAACAGATTTTTGAATGAAAAATTGCATACGAAAAGCTTTCAGCAAGATTGGTGCTGGACAATCGATCACAAAAAACAAAGAAACGAATGAACATGTTAACATTTTCAAGGGATGTTTGGAGCCGTTTATGTGCAATCTCCATAATTTTTTACCCGTATGAAGTATGAGTTCGTCATTGCGCACTGTTAGAGACAAGCGAACAATCAAATCAGTGCAGTCGGTGGTTGAAGTATTCCCTTTGGACTATTACTATCATATTATGAGGAATTTATATGCAACTATTTGGATTGGAAGAAAAATAATATAAAAGTTGTTTCATTATCCGGTAGCTTTTCTAGATTTTAAGAGAGAATGTAACGTGGAAGAAGAGGAAGATGAGGACAAAAGTGGACGAGGAGGCAGTAGAGGTAAAGTTTGAAGAGGAGAAAGAATAGAAAAATTATATACAGAAAAAAAGAGAAGAAAAGCCTATGAAGAAAGAAGAGGAAGAGAAAGAGGCGAAATATATGGAACAATAGAAAGAAGGTGATGGATGAAAAAGAAAGACTAGAAATTGGAGTAACAGGAGAGACAATGTCGATAAAGACGAAGAGAATCAGAAAAAAAGAAGGAGGTTCAGAATGAGTAGAAGGAAGTGAAAGAGTGTAGGGAGAGAAACTGGAACGGGAATGGAAAGAAGAGAACGATTAGAATGAGGAGATGGCTAAAGAAGAAGAAGAAGAAGAAGAAGATAAAGATGGAAAGAAATGAGAGTAAAAAGACAGAAGATGTGGAAGAAAACGAAGTGTATGAGAAAAAAAAAGAAGAAAAGGTACAGAAAGAGAAGAAGGAACGGGAAGAGAAATAAGAAAGAGGAAAAGGAAGGATAAAAGTAAGTAGAACAGGAACGGGAAATAAAGAGACGGACGAGTAGAAAGAGGAGGTTGCAGAAGAAGTTAAAGTGTTGGACGAAAATTTAGAGAAAAGAAAGCGAAAAAAAAAGAGGAAATGTAAGGAAAAGGAAAGAGGAACAGCAAGGGAAGAGAAAGAAAAGAAAGAAGAGGGTAAATAAAATGAAAAAGTTAATGAGAAAAGAAAGATAAAGGTCAACAAAAAGTTGGAAGGGGAGGATAAAAGATGAGAGAAAAGAGTAATGGAGTAAAAGGAAGAAAGGAGAATATGGAGAAAAAAAGGAAGAAAAGGAAGGGAGGACGAGGTAAAGAGGAGGGAATTAAGATGGAGAGACTACAGTATCGTTACCGATATTCTGTGCTTGCAAAATACTTCTTCTGTTTTCCCAAAAAAAAAAAATAATAATAATTCTGAGACTTTGATATGATTTAATGATTTATGATGTATGATTTAATAAATACAAACTTTTATTTTCTACATGAATACTGTGGGTAAGGACCTGTAAGTAGTAAGTGCACTTTTTAAACCACTTCGTAGAGGACGTAAAAACAAAATAGTACGAGTAGGTACTTTCATTGTATACGTGTAAAAATTGCCCCTTAATTTAGATACATGCAGTGGGTGTGATTGCATGATTTCCGACAATTTATGTCAAGCAAAACTTGACATTTTAAAATAAAAGGAAAACGTTCCTGCATCAAATTAAAACATATAGGTACGTAATCACACATCTAGTGTAATATTAATACTAAAATAGGATCGATTTCAACAATGACGCGAAGGCGACGTCCAATAATACGAATTTGTAAATGAATGCGAACGCCTTAAAATATGCACAAACATGTAAATTATAAGGGAAATACCAACATAGTAGGAACATAATAATGTTGATCATATTCAAATTGTTGTTGCTTATACATATGTACGTACGAACATATATTGATGCAAATTATAGTTAGATTACTGCAATGTGCTGCAGGTTCATGCATATTATTGTGCATATCTTGTATATATATGTAAAGGTCAACAAACACTCTTCACTCCTACGAGTTATTACATAATTCACATTTACAATCATGTCGTGATCCTTGCCCTGTAGGTATGTACCTACATGTAAATGGGTTCATTTTCAGAAAATACAAAGTACATAGTTATTTACATATAATTTTTTTTTAATTTAATTTTTGTTTTTTTTTATATTTTAAAAAAAAATGGCGGAGGTTCCCGACATGTGATCAAGCTCAAGGTTCTCAAAAATAATGTGGTAATGTTTGTGTTTTCGCCTTATGTATATATACAAGTAGTAAAAGCCAAAAGAATTTGAAATGTTCGACGTAGACAATGTAATAAGAAATATGTTCTTCTTGTTCAATTCGTTTCGTGTAAGTAATGGTAAAACATTTAGCGTTCCGACCTAAAGTTTATTTGCTTCAGTGCCTGGCAGTGTTTCAAGAAATCTCAATACTTTTCATATTGCACCGGAATTCTGGCTGTGAATTATATACCTACACAAATATGTAGAATTAGAAAAAACTATAGAAAATCTCAGAAAATATCTGTTTGGGTGGAATGTATAAAATATACAAAAGGTAGTCCAATGACGACTTTTCTTTTAAAGAGCCAAGTCTATTTCTAGTTATCTACACTTAAAAAAAAAGTAAAATTGAAACCCTATTTTTTATCTTGGAAATCTACGCCTACAGAGCATTATCAAAAATAGGAATACTGCGAACTAGACCTTAAGCAAGTAAATAAGGGAGGTTTCCCTGCCCTCGTCAACGAAAATGTTAATAGCTCTTTTAAAATGGTTTCCTTTCGAAGAGTACCCAATGAAGACTTTTATCCATAGCTCAAGTTTATTTCTATGTATCTAAACAAAAAAAGAGCAAAAATTAAAACTGGATACCTATTTTTATCTTAAAAATCTACCCCTGTAGAGCATTTTAAAAAAATGTGGATATTGGGAACCAGACTTTAAGCAAATAAATAAGGATGTTTTTTTTAAGGGTTGGACAATGGCAAAAATTCAATGAAAAATAGTCTGATTTAATTCTGAAAATTTAAATTTGAATGCAGTAAATGATTAACTGTTCTATTTTTAATGAATTTCTGGATTAAAAATAGAACAATAAATAATACTGTGTTGAGAATCTTTTTCTTTTGATAGTTGAGGAGGAAACAATTAGTTTTTTGCTAATTTAAAATGTCATAAATCTAGTCCTTAAAGTATTATTTATTTAATTACAGAGTTTTAAAATATTTATTTACCTGTACAATTAAAATAAAAATTTTTCACAATCCTTTTTACAACATTCCTTCGCTTTATGTCATTAATTAAAGTCAAAGCTTGCTGGAATTTATTTATAAAAACAACCACAATAAGTAAAAATACTGTCTACTGTAGACAACTAAAGTGGCTCGTTCTATTTCGTTTTCTTCGAAACTTCTTGTCAAATTACTTTTAATTTAGGCGTTTAAGCGCAGTAAATTTAATTTTATTGAAATACTTCTGCGAATCAGTTTCTTGACTGTGACAGTATTTGTTTTTTTATAAGCAGGTCTTGTTGTGATAAATTCTTTAAGCAAGTAAATAACGGAGGTTTCCGTGCCCTCGTCAACGAAAATGTTAATAGCTCTTTTAAATGGTTACCTTTCGAAGTGTCCAGTGACGACACCCTTAGCTCAAGTTTATTTCTAAGTATCTTATATTAGAAATCTACCCCTACCTATGGAACATTATAAAAAAATGTGTATACTGCGAACTAGACTTTAAACAAGTAAATAAGTGAGGTTTCCCTGCCCTCTTCAACGAAAATGTAAATAATTCATAGAAAATATTTTTTTTTCTAAGAAACTATTTTTCGATGCCCCTGTTACGTAGATAATTTTACCAAAACTTCAGAATCGTATCGATTGGAATGAATGACTTGGCAGTAGTACTTAACGACTATCGATTCTAAAGCTAGTCAATTTGTTTTGAAAACATGAGGAAATTACATTATACAAGCTATTTTGCGATAAACACATATTTGATTTATTGTATTGTGTTAGTAAATCGATGGCATTCATTAGAATAGTTATGCAGAATGGATTTTCCTTTTGATATAAAATACAATCCAACATTCAGTCTAACAAGAATTATAGTGTTTGTAGTAAAGTATTAGTAATAACATATACTAATTAATAACGATGAAAACAGTAATTAAACCACGATTTAGTTCAGTTTATTGTGAACATAATTGCGAGACAGTTTATATCTCATTATCTGAATTAACTCTGAAGGTAACTAAACTAAACATTGTAAAATTTACCATTTGAATTATTGATAAAGAAAATGTAAATTTATGGTGAAAAAACGAACACACTTTATTTGCGAACCTATTCATGGATAAGTTGAATGGGGTGGAAAACCAAAATTTGTAATTCCAGCTTCTTTTTTCCAAGGGTTAAAATTTATTTCATTTTTTGAAAAGATGATATAATTTGATTCTGGGTGGAATATTATATACCTAAAAGTGAATATACAAGGAATAGAAATAAGACTGAATACAAAAGCCTTTGAGAAAAGCTACACATTGAAAGCAAACATCTTCTTGGTGGAAATGAAATGGGAAAACTAGGCAGTATGGTAGGATACATTCATTAACAACGTGAGGTGTTTTTCTTTCAATTTTGAACTTTCTTTCCCCCCTCCCCATGCGATTTTTTAAATTTAATGGGCGATGGGACTTTCTTTTTCTCATATGGGACATCCTATAGTATAGTGAGTTTTGTTTAAAAAATTGAAAAGGAAATTATAATAATTCCTTGAATTACAAAGTTAATATGAAGTTTTTAATTGATATCTGGTGAGACTTTGTTGGGCCCTTCCTCCTCCCATTTTGAGCATACGTGATTAACGAATGTCCTCTAAGAATACTTGTTTCTAAGCAGCAACTTTATGTTTATTTTATCAAAGTAGATAAATTTAGGTAGTAGATTTCTAATAATTTTCAACTTTGCATTGAATTGAACCTCAGAATTTACCTATCACCAGATAAAAAACAGATCAAACAAACAATTACAAACACAATCGAATCTCTAAATAATCGTTACCAGCATGATTAGGTAGTTCATTACCATATCTTTCTTAAATATGTAGTTGTTTGTTTTATGTTACAGTAAAAAACGTAATATTTCCAATTAAGCTACTGTAACTTTATAGTAACATTCAAATGAAGAGAAGCAAGAAAATATGAAATGTTGCCTTCTCGAAAGCGGATGAAGGGTGTAGGATAGCTGCTCGCGGCAGTTGCAGTTTACGACATGCTTTCGATGATGATTTTCGCAAAGTTGGCACAAATAATTCTAGAACGCGATAATTTATGGTGTCGTTAAGGCTCTTTGCCCGTGCATGAACATCCGGAACTTTCTGAATCGGTACACAAACATCTAAAACTTATCTTTCCCACTGACGACCGACGACGACGCCGGCCGGTTGTAAGCAATCAATTTTACGAGAAACTTTCGAAATTCTTAATACAAGCGAATCGCGAGGCATGTTTTGCTTTTTACCTTAAGGAGTATCAAATCATTGGTATACAAATAAAAACACATCAAAAAAGGTTATTTTGGACGATCTGTTCTTTTTTAAGGGTTGGACAATGGCAAAAATTCAATGAAAAATGGTCTTTTGATTTTATTCTCTAAAATTTAAATTTGAATGAAGTAAATAATTAATATTGTTCTATTTTTAATCAATTTCTGGAATAAAAATAGAACAAGAAATAAAATTGTGTGTTGAGAATATTTTTCGTGGAAATGGGTAGATAGATTGTGGTTAAGGAGGAAACAATTAGTTTTCTGGTAATTAAAAATGTCATAAACCTAGTCCTTAAAGTATTATTTATTTAATTAACTGAGTTTTGAAATATTTATTACCTGTACAAATTAAAATAAACTCTCACAATTCTTTTTATAAAATTCCCCCGCTTTATGTCATTTATGTGAATCAAAGCTCGCTGGAATTTATTTATAAAAACAACCACAATAAGTAAAAATACTGTCTGCTGTAGACAACTAAATAAAGTGGCTCGTTTTATTTCATTTTCTTCGAAACTTCTTGTCAAATAACTTTTAATGTAGGCGTTTAAACGCAGTAAATTTAATTTTATTTAAATACTTCTGCGAATCGGTTTCTCGACTGTAGCAGTAGGTATTTGTTTTTTATAAGAAGGTCTTGTTGTGTATAAATTAATTGTTACTAATTTTTATTTTATTTTATACACTAGCTATTAATATTAAATGAGAGCAATTACGTTAAATATTATTAATTAAATAAAAGTCAAAGGCATGTAAAATATCTTACTTTATACTACAAGAAATGTCAACGTAAACACCAGAAAATTTAAATTTAAAATATAGATACTATAAACACTTAAGATGGTACCTACTCAAAAAATACTTGCCCTACAATTGTAAGATTTATGGTTAATCGACTTTTGCTTCTTTGTTACAGATAACAATAAAAACTAACGTCTATCTCAACATGAATTATGGTAGGTGAAATAATTCCTTAAGGGAATAGGGTAAGTGTTTTTTGATAAATACGTGAAAGGACTTGTAAATATTAGATTATGTAACTAAACATTAAGGAAATTATGTACTAATTTTTTAGAAAATTTTCTTCTTCTTCCTCTGTCTATATTTTCCTGTTTACCTACTTAAGGTTCCTATCGTTAGTGTTCTGACGAGAAATTGACTTTCAAACAAATTTATTTGGAATTTCGATTTGTCATCCTTTTGGGGTTAAAGGAATGAGTTGAAATTGGTTTCCAAGTCACTTCAACGTGTATCGGCACGTTCGGTTCATTATTCGGGGATTATGATTTATTAGGGAAATATAAGCCATCAAAGTATGACATGTTTTCATTATCAGGTTCAACCCCCTATGCGACCTAGAAAGACGTAGTTTCAAGTCATTATAATGTAGGTGACTGTCTTTCTAATTCTACCAATTTTAACAAATGACTGACTGTTTCTGTCCCTAGTTTACGGAAATTCATTATAATAAAGCAGTAGCGTATCCAAAGGGGGATATGGGGAGGATATATCTTTGGGGAGTAATGGGAGTGGGAGTTGATACGTACTATTGAAACGGAAGTGACTGAAAATGGGCTGGACTTGATTTGCACAGGGGTCTAAGAGATGTATAAAACGTTTTGCAATCAATATTCGTCAAAATTAAATTGGCTACCTTTAGGAGGTGATTTTTGAGAGTTGGTACCATTAAGACTTTTTATCTACACGCTTCGAACTATCAAATAACAAAATTTCAAAAAAAGATTGCCGAAAGCCACTGCGGGATCCTTTAAAGTTGAAGTTTGATAGAACTTAAGAGGCGCGTTAGCTCAACATAGAAATTATTTTAGCTTACAATAATACCTATAATATAATTAGTGTATTACCATCATTATTTTTTTTTATAGGTAATGTATTATAGTTATGGCTACAAGATATGTTATGCTCTTTCATTTAATTGCTCTATTTATTGGTGGGTAAACTAGATTTAATACTGTTTTCTGTTGTCTTTTGTGAATTAAACTAATAAAAAGTGTTAAATTTAAAATTTGTTGTTTTGATGTGGATAATGGATTTTAATCAAGCAACGGTCAAATATATCTTATATCTAAGTTCTAATTTTTGTGTTGAAAATTGGAATTAAACACACTAGTTTCAAAAACTTTTATTTTGTAGACACCACAATATTGTTTCGCCAAACATTGACTTCGTCAGGTGACAATTTAACAAACTTCAATAATTTTTACAAGGTATACAGGGTTTTTAAGTTGATGGGCTATAAGAAGTATATGAATTAGTAGAAGGAATTCAATTCTGAAACTTGGGCTCATTTGGTTATTGTTTATGCCGCTTCTTTTAAAAATATTTTCAAGTTCGATTTACATCCGGTTATACCGGATGTCGATACCAACTTTGTTATTTTAAATGGAATGGTATATTTTTACGCTGAATTCGAATAAAACGTGTAATTCTAAGGTAAGTTTGATAACCAACTTGTACACCTATGACGATCGGTTTCTCAGTTTTTTAATTTAAAAAGTCCGCAATCCAAATTATAAAAAATCATAACTTCCACAAAATACGACTTAGAGTGTTGAAATTTTTACTAGTAATAGCTGAATATTAGTGCTAACGCCTTGACAAAATTGAATTAAATAATTTATACAGGGCGTTCAAAATAAAATTCTAAAATTGAAAAACTTCAAACACGAATTACCTCGTTTTTCCAAATGGCACCTATTATTTTTTATGTTTTCAATCGATTCCTTTTTTTATCCTCTTTCGATCCATATGGATACTTCCTATTTTATTTGAAAATTTTGGAATAATTTTGAATTATTACCCTGTTTTTATCTGTACATACCTATATATACCTTGTAAAAATTATTGAAGTTTGTTAAATCGTCACCTGACGAAGCCAATGTTTGGCGAAGCAATATTGTAGTGTCTACAAAATAACAAGTTTTTGAAACTAGTGTGTTTAATTCCTATTTTCACCATGTACATCAACTATTCTAATTTTTGTTTTTGTATGGATTTTTGAGGCCTAATTTACGAAATCTTAAGTTTATCGATTTAATAGAGTGAACGATGTCTGAATAGAAAAATTAGTTTGTTTACTTTGTCACTTTTCTGCCAAAAGTTATTACTTATTTGATGAATTTTATTATCCATTTTGTGTTTCAAACGTTTTCATTTCATTCCCTACACTCACGATATAAAGCTCAAAACTTCACTTAAACTTTACTTAAAGAGTTAATTTCCGTGGGGTTTTATTAGAGTACTTTATAAACAGGTATTTTTAGTTTACTTATAAAAGACAATTTGCTCCTTACACTACCTTTAAAGGTAACAAAATTGGTTACAAGTCTGGAAAAGGGCAAAATTGATGCTACATCGCTCAGACTTTTTACGCAAGATTGAGCGTTTCCTTGGTATGAGCGGCTGCAATGACACTCACTGTCTGTAATGCCCGAAGAATGAAAGTCGTAAGGTCGTAACATTGAACTACATTCCGAAATCGTCAAGGATAGTGCAAAGGTTAAGTTCAAATGACATGCAGTCACTTTTTATAGCGACAAACACAACAATCAATCTTTAATTTGATTACGAGCTAATTGAGAACAAAAGTTACGACAAAAGAGTGACTTTTGGTGGGCTTAAATAATATGAAAATGGGTTTTGCAAAACGATATCAAACCGTATTTTATTTTAGCTCATTTACGTTCAAATCTTAATAATGAACGCCAATAATTTGTGTTAGAAATTATAAAACTAACGACCCCCAAAATAAAATGCAGTGTAGTTCAAAGTTCAAGGTGAATACCACGTTTGTTTGTTCATGGTAACAAGAAAACACATTTGACCATTTGTCTTTGCCAGGGCACTATCGGCGTCATTTGTTTTAATTTTTTGCTCGTCGTCCCTATGTGTCACTAATACTGGGCTGTAAGTTGTATAAATCTGAGCCGCATTATTCTCTGCTGACACTTAATGGGAATTTCTTTTGCTGAAGTCGATTGAAAAATTAATTATTTACCCATACAAAAAGCAATAATGCTTTCTTTGGATACCCTAATAGAATCTGGACAACAAGAAAATGCTGCCTAATTAAGAACAATAATTAATTACCTAGTTATTGTAACAGTTTTCTTTAATTGAATCTCTTAATATAAGTATCTATAGTAAAAGTATACTAAGTAAGTTCAATGGCGCAAGGTTGCAAGAATTCTTAACAGTTTATAAAGATTAAGTAATTTAAAACTCAAAGCTGTTGAAGGGACTGAAATGTTTATTAATATAAAACAAATACCGGCGTTTCGCAAGCATCTTCAAGGGTAGTTGTATAAGGGTCATATTCTTGAAGAGTCCTTACACTACAAACCGAAACATCAATGTTGGTTTTACATTAATAAACTTTTTAAGCCTCTTAAACATATTTGGGTTTTGATTAATTGAGCAATAGAGGTAAAATAAGTAAAAACCTATAAAGTGTAAATTAACACTAGGAGGATAAACATTCCACGATTTTAATAATGTCAATGCACTGCATCTGATGAATGCTGCAATTTGGACTTTTTTTATACGTGTATTATGAACCCTTTTGTCATTTGAAAATTCTTTAACAAGAGGCATTGAAATAACGATCTTTTTTTATGAAATTGAATTTTCGGATTGCAACAGTGTCTTTTTGATGAAATTTGAAGATGTCCCTAGCTATAGGAAACGAAACGACGAACACTACTGACGTCACCATGATCCGCCTGGGGTTTTCACCCAAAAAAACCACGGTTACAATCCGGAAATTCAGTTTCATCAAACGACAGCCGTGGAAATCTAAATCAAATTATATTTTTTTTTTTTAATTGAAGCACTAACACGGTTCCAAAAAGGCCCCATAACTCTTTATAGGTTAAAAAGTGAGCTATCATTTTAGTGTTTCCAGACAATTAATAAAATGTACAAAATCTAGCTATGTATTTCCTTGTGAAATCTATTCCGCTAAACGTAGGTAGTTCCGTTTGCGTGCCTGATTATCATTTGCTGACACGAGATGCTGATTACATCCTGTTAACTAAGTGACAAAGGGCACATAAAAAACGGAAACACTCCTTTTTTATTTATTTTAGGCACTATCGTCTGTTCTATTCGTTTCAACATAAGTTGCTTTTGTCAGAGGAAGCAACGAATTATGGTATTGTGATCACTAGGCAACATCAAAGAGGAGTTTGACTAACCAAAGTGGTTTGAAAGATAAATAGAATGTACACGTTTTAGACACAAGGATCTGATTTATGTTCTTTGATCTTAATTTTTAAAGGTAGTTCAGTTTATTATAAATTAAATAAACATAATTCAGACAAATAATAATTGGTTGTACTGTTGAGTCAAAACATCAAAATTATCCATTTCTTTGTAAAATTTTTCTCTTTCTCTTTATGTCGTACTTATATGCGAAACTGTATGATTATAGTGATACCAAATTCTGTTTCTTTCTTTTCTGGTACTTTTCCTCTAAAAATTTTGACCCTGGTGACATTTAAGATACGTTTTGTATTCTGGATGTGTTAATTATTAGATACACATCTCTGAGCACGTTAATAAATATGCACAACTCTGTAGAATTACCTTTTAGTACACAGGAAGGCCTTCGTATAAATATCGAGAGAAGCTAAAAGGTAATACATATAGTAAAGATACGCATTAACAAGCTAAGATAGCAAGCATATAAGATTTAAGAGTCAAGACAGTGCTTGTGTAAAAGCACATTATTATGTCCCACCTTTTAATACTTAGTCCTCAAAAGCAGTAGGACTTTTATTAAACTTTTTATTTTAACCGACAATATAAAGGTGTCCTTATGAGATATAAGGAACGGAATCAACTTTTTTTCCATCTACTTGTAAAAGAAAATAATATAACGCACTAGAAATGTACTAAATTTTCCTTTTTCCTAACTATTACTAGAACATTTATGCATATTATTACTGAAATAAAATTTAACTACCTCTTATTAAAATTTCATTTAATAGGAATTTTTGTTGACAAAAGAAAGTCGTACAAAATACTAATACTCCTGTCTATCCTGTAAACATGTTAGAGTACATTTAAGGATCCCTGTTCTTGTTAAAATTTTTTTATCTTTATAAAAAAATTCTAATAAATTTATGGTAAATTCCTTAAACTCTCATTATTTATACAACTGCTCTAATAATAAATTACGTACATCAAAAAAGGATTAACACTTTGAGAATTTATGGTACGAAATCAGCAGAAATTACCAGAATTTCCAAGGAATTTTTGGGGATATATAGGGATAACACATTCATTGTATAAATCACGAGAACTTACTAGGATTTCCTAATAACTTTTAGGGGTGTATAAGAACACATTTCTGGTATAAAGCATGTGGAAAAGTTAAAATTTCATGTGAATGTGCGGGGTGTATGATTTCATTTATAACGACTTCGGTTGTAACGACCTTTTGGTTATAACGACATAACACATAAGTCCCTTGAATTTAAGGAGTAATTTAAGAAGAAAATTTGGCTGTTACGACTTCGGATGTAACGTCGATTTCTGTTTTAGCGACTACTTTTAATAAACTATTAATTACAAGATGCTAGAAATCTCATACTGACTGATATTGCGATCGAGTCTAAACACAAAACTTTTTATCTTTTGGTTACATTCACAGATAGTAAGAAGTTGTACTTAGTAATTGTTTATAAATGTTAAGGCTAATAAAGTTAAATCTAAAGGCCGCTTTCTGACTTGTCGGTGTAGCAGCGATGCGGTACCGAAGTGGTTGGTACCGAAACGATTCCGCGTTGCTTGTATTTACACATCTATCGGTATGTTTTCGGCATAAAACGGAGCAGAACCGCCTGTACCGTCACAAGAAGATGTCGTCCTCCTTGAGTGATGAAGATATTGTATCCCGAGCGGCCACTGGACGTTTCTACCGCGATGCAGTATACCGAACCGATATCACTCCTCTACCGCACATGCCGCACAAGTTAGGAAGACCGTATTGAAATATAGGTGCTCAGTAAGCATTCGGTACCGCGTATACCGAGCATACCGATACCGCACCGCTGCTACACCGACAAGTCAGAAAGCGGCCTTTATAAGAATCAGTTACTGGGTACTTTTCTTGCCTAATTTCCTTCTTTCATTCTTTCTCTATTTCTTTTTATATACCTAGCGACTTCCGGATATAGCGACTGAATTTAATGGTCCTTTCATCGTCGTTATAAACAAAATATACTGTATTACATAATAATTTTTGAGGAGGTATTTAGATAACACATTTATTATATAAAGCATGCATGAGATATTGCTAGGATTTCCCAGAAATTCTAGAGAATGTATAGGGATAACACAGCCACTGTATAAATCATGTAGAATTGTTATAATTTCTCTGGAATATTGGAGATGTTTAGGAATAACCATTCATGGTATAAATTGGAATAGATAGAATTTCCTAGGAATTTTAGGGATAAACTTGGATAACACATTCATGATACGATTCATGTGGAATTGTAAGATTTTCTACGAATTTTTGGGGATGTATAATATAAACCATGAGGAACTACTAATATTTTATGGGAATTCTTGAAAATGTATTACCTAGTTTAACAAGTTTATGGTATCAAACATAAGTTATTGCTAGGATTTTCGAGGAAATTTTGGGGATTTAAAAGGGTAAGAATTGCTATAACTTTTCTGGAATAAATAACGTTTTTTAAGAATTTGGGAGGTGTATAAGGATAGCAGAATCATGGAATTGCAAGGATTTTCTGGGAATTTTTGGTAATTTGTAAGGATAAAGCATACATGATATAATGAGTGTAGAATTGCTAATTATGGGGTATATATTGAGTTAAGAAAATAATTTTGAACTAGAAAAATTGACTGGGTAACTTCAAATATTTACCCACTTCCACCACGCGCGTCAGTATTTCATTCAATATCGAACCAATTAATTTTACTTCTTTGTTTACGTGGTCGATAAAGATTTATTCACCAAGGCAACTCTTAGAATTTTGAATAGAGTAAGTAGCAAGTACTTAATTCTATAAGCCTATAAAAACATTCTCACAAAAGAAGTTTACTAAAAAAGATTTATTAATGTACATATCCGAAAAATGTGGTGGTTCAATTTTAAGAGAAGTAGGTCAGGGATTCTCAGTTTAATTGAAAATTACTTTCGTAATTCATTTATTAGTGCATGGGATAGCCATCGCTGTGCTACGTTATTTCTTCCGTTACTTAAAATTATCTGAAATTGACTTCACGCATTAGCAGGTTTTTACGAACCGTATTATCTACACGAGTGGAATATTTTATACCCTCCTCATTATACATTGATTCGAACATACTTATTTCACCAGAATATTGTTTGTTTTTTGTGCTATTTCGAGTAGTTATTATTATTTATTAATATCAGTCAAATATGTCATAGAGAAATCAAGCAAGAAGGGCTGTTCGTTCAATGATAGCGAACCCTATAATATATGTTTGTTCTGTTAACCCTTCTTGAATATTTTAAACGAGTAGGGATAATTGTCTTACGACAACCCAAAAGATAAATGCCGGACGTACAAAGTCAATTCCAGATTAATTCAGAATATAATAAATAATAACCATTTACCTAAAGTACTCACTTGGTGTTATGGTTGGTGTGGATCAAAAAATTACTATCAATATCAAACAAATTCAACAAAAATCTTGTCCACAAATTCTATTGGTATTATGAACTTTGTTTACCTACCCTAAAAGTACGCGATGTTCTTTTACAGCCCTGATAGATAAACTCGTTTTGAGTAACCAAAGTACGTCATATTATACGTGGGTCATTGTTAATTACTGTTTATTTAGGCTGTTTATAAAACAAGTATAACGTTTGTTTAGTTGTTTACCTTGAGTATCTATTAATTATTTTAACGTTATTAATAAATTCTTCTGTAGTATGATGTTGTGGTTAGGTACCGTTCGTTATTTAACCATGCGAACAAATCTGGCGACGCCACATCAAAGGCCGGCAAGCTTTGTCAGTATTTGAAATGAGATAAACAGTACAGCCTCCTTCTGGACAACATCTCCCGGGATTGTATTGATCTAAGGGCTAAATACACAACAACCGTTTCCCTCTTGACATTGACGCCGTTATCCGATGCCTATGTAATTATATGTCCATAGCGTGTAACGACTTGTGACGTACGAGGGGCATTTCGACCGAGAAAATTAACAACTCTACCCTAACTTTTTCACCCAAAGCATCACCTACCTATATCTACGTACATCTGCCATCCAGGGCTCATGATTATGATAACTGTATCATAGAGGAATACAAGGAAATAGTTTCTAAAGGCCAATAAATAAATTCAATTTATTAAGGGAAGCTCAGGGTGTGCAATGAAACCTTAACCTAAGAGAGTAGGTCTCCCATTATCCAAACTTTTGCTGACCTCTTGCAGATAACTCTTCTCGTACATCTTTTATGTTAAAATACTGTCATAAAAATATGATTTATTACTCTTCAGCCACAAGTAAGTATTAGCAATTATTGGATGAGTAACTAACATTTGTTTAAATATTAAAATCTGTGTTTTCCATTTTGTTCAGTGTAGTTGTTTGTCAAAACTGGCTGTGGCTGTTATTCAATCGATTAAATTGAATTTTTCCTGCGACTGTGGAGTTTGTGAGAAAATTCTGAATTTTATACGATAATTTATCTGAGAGGTCGGACGTCCTTCCTGAAATTGCATTTCCACAAAACCATTTACAGAAAGGCGCGACTTTGCCATCAGTTCCAAGTACATCTCGTCAATTTCTGTGCAAAATAAGTATGCAAGAAATAATGTAGTACCACTAGTACGGATGCCGAAGACTATAAATTTCGTCATTCAAGTAACGTCATGTACATGCGAAATATTTTCAAGAGCTATGGTAGTACAATTTGTTTAAGTGCAATCTCAAAACAAATTCTATATGCATATATGGCGTTCCAGGAGTAGCATATTTTCTCCGGTTCTATGACACATGGAGAAGAAGAGGTCATTGACCTTAACAATTTGACATTTGTTCAGTCTTTATGCTTGACCTGTTATGAATTTTGGTAAAATAAGAACAAATTCAAAATGTACATGTAATATACAAAAATCTGTTCTGTGACACCACACTATAGTGACCGATGCAAAGTACACTTGTTATAATAAGTTTTTCTTCCTTTTCTGCTTATTGTGTTTCAAGGATAATCATTGATAATATAAATACAACTGAATATGCTGGAAAGTCTATATATAATTTTAGATTTCACCGTTTTTATTATAACCAGCAAAAATGTGTATCATTTCATCCCCAGGCTTATTTCTCTTACATAAATAGATGCTAAAAATAGTTCTTTACCTAATTTTCTAGATTATAAATTCCTTAAGGATAAACTTCTTAAAAGAGAGCACTGGGAAGTGAATTAAGGAACATGCGATAGATACTAAACAACAGACGTGGGAGGATTTTGGTAGAATTAAAAACTTTTCTGAAACTTGCACAAAAACCAAACGTAGGAATTATAGTCAGATAAGAAAAAACGATAGAAGTGTGAAGTGAAGTTGGACAAGATTCAATTGTATTAGATATGAAATTTTAATATCTAATTAAAAGAAAGATGGGATATTCACTTCATGGAAAATCATTATGAGAATACCTGTTATCTGAGAAATAGAATTTATAGAATATTAAATTAGAGAATGAAGATAGGATACAGAAAGATAATTATAGATGATATACTGGTTGTGGTTCAATGTAAGCACCTGAAGAGTTGCTTTGAAATATGAAGTTAAAGTAACCCTAAGCATTATTTTAAGCGCCAATATTAAGATCACCTTGTAAATAGAAATTTTAACACAATTTGTAACGTTTATTTCGGAATATTTCATACAATGTGCAATATATTTAGTTATTCCAGTTATTCTCTTTAAAAGCAAATGCCACTTGTTTAAATACCAAATTCAAACCAAATATTTATGTATTTCGAGATGAAACTCATATTTTTCTTACAATTACTAGATAGAATGAAGCTCATAAAGTTTTAGATGTTTTGCGAGATAGAATATAGTTATGCATTTACATCAGGCTGCTGGAAGTTAAAGTAACATACCATGTAAACGATATCCTCACAGCTTAAAGCATTGTTTCTGCATTAATTAAATCTAGGAAATAATAATATAAGATAGCGATTTTAATTTAATGTATTCAACAAGAACTGGTCTTTCTATTGTTGACTTTTTGCCTGCAGCTTTTTACGTACACGCCAGAATCCAGAATTCCTTGTACATTATTAAATAACAAACTAGGTGTTATCCTTTCAGAACTTTTTATTTTATTAGTGTTGAAGGATCAACAGAATTCTATTCGCGTACTATAAGACTAATTTCAAATTAGATCCAATCCGAATTTTGTACTGACCAAAATTATTGGGCGGTTGAAGTTTTCTTAAATCTCTTACTAATTGTATTGAAAAAAAAACATTTTAATCAGACACGATATAATTTCAAGATGAAGGAGTCAAATAAAGATCAAGATTTCTTGGGGAAATCTGAAATAAATTACGTAATGTACACAAGAAATATACGAGAACAAGACAATATTCGATTATTTATTATTAATCGATAACAAGATCGTGTTATCTTGCCTTGACAAGATATTTGCTTAAGATGCAAAGTCTGTGAACCTTTTGTTTTAACTTTTTATAGACGTGGTGCCTTTTTATGTTCGGTGACCAGACTTTTAATTGCATCGTAAATTTGTCTCGGTATCAACGAAATGTATTACATTTTACGACCCTTAATTTCTCTTATCTGACGATCACTTTTTCCTAATTGTGTTTTTGAATTTGTTTATTATTCTATTCATGAATACGTTAAGCAGTAAGGAACTAAATAGGTATTCTCCCCTGTATCAAACCATCTAATGCAACTTTCTTCTCAATTTCTCAATTTTGCGTTCATGTATATGCGATTTTATATTGACGTTATATCCTTATTACCGGAGGCGTTTCGATTTTCTTTATGTTACGTTGAAAATTGTGAAGCTCAGAATAAGTATTGTAACGTCTGTTAAACAAGTTAAGCCCTAAATTTCTATCAGAAAAGTAAATAGCGAGTTGATGTAGGTATAATATCCGCGTTTTATCGCTATGAAAAAATACTCAAACAAAGGATGTGTTGATGTTACATCAACCCCCTCTTTAGAGGTTACTTTGGATTGGTCAGTAATCGAACCGGAAGGCCACCGGTCGATTCCGGGTCCAAGTTTTTTGTGGTTTTCTTGAACTATTTAGGCAAATGCTGGGGCAGTAATGTTCCACAGATAGTCCTTCCTTTCTCTTCTGTCTTTATTTCGTCCCCAACCACCTCCTAACCATTCCAATTATTCTTACAGGAGGCTAAAGAAGGCCTTTCGCCCTATCCCCCGATTTTGCACCACAGTGTAGTCCTGGGGAAGGGCCAGGAGGGCAGCCTTCCCACCAACATTGGTGGGAATGAAACTCGTTTTCAACTCATAAGTGAAAATTACTTTAACATTTAACTCCAAAATTTAAAATCAGGATTGAATATATTTAAAATTTCTCCTCTGAGTCACTGCTATCACAAATATTTACTAATCCTTGTTAATTATTTCTATCATGTTTTACCGAAAAGTTAGCAATTATTTTATTATTTAGGAAATGTTAAACCTTTAGAGCATCCTTTCGCACTGTCGTTCTCGTTAAATTATGTTTAGTCGTGGACAACTCGTCGGTTTCTGCTTATAGCTACAGCATTATCTCAGAGAGACGATACGCAATTTAATTCGGTAATGAATCGCTGGCTCTCGTGACGGTCCAGCAATAACTGATAAAAAAAGCAATGTATCTTTTGGATAATTCCTTCTCCCATAACGTTACTTTTTGCCCTGATCCCTACGCATAAAACCAATTTCAAATAGACGAGGGTGAGATACAAAATTTGTCCAACAAAATACAAGTGAAAACAGGAATTACACTGCTGGAAGGAAACGAAACAAAATAATAGAATAGATAAATATTTTGCATTGAATGTCGTGACGATTATACCCTGCATTTGCACAAAAACGCTATGAGGAAAGTGAAACTAATTGTGACCAGCATAAAACCCGCAATAAAATCCAAATGTACAATTGTTTTAGGTTTTTGACTCACCCTCGTACGACCTACTCTTTGCTGTAATATGAAAACTTCCCGTTCCTGTTTTGCTTGTTTAGCATTCAACAATAAAGTCAAAACACAGAAATGAAAATTCGTTTCAGTTGGATTATTGACGATACGAGTGGGCAGAATTGCATGCACCCGTTGAAATGCACTTTGCCAAAGTGCATTGTGAAATGAAATTTTAGAGACAGCGTTCTTTGTCAAGCATTCTTTCGCTCATTATCTTGTATATAGGCACAATTATCTGCGATTAGCTTACATCGGAATAGTTTTTGATTGATTAGCACTTTATAAATTGGACTGGGGGGTTTTATCTTATCAAACTGAAACACTGTAAGCTACTAATGCACTAAATAATTAAATTAAGGATGCTTATCAACATTATAAACGAACTGACAATAAATGATATGGGGTTAAGTAGCCCTTAAATGAGCCATAATAAATATAAACATGACAATACTAAAAGATCAATGAATCATACTTGTAGGTTACCTTTTTAAAATAACTTTACAGTTACCTTGAGGAAGTCCTCAATTTAGCCTATTTCCTACTTTCTCTTTGTTTTCCTTCTTTGCTGGTTTCAATATCCTCTCCGGCAAGCGCTTAACTTCTTTCAATTGAATTCGAAACAAAAAATTCGTCGAAACTACAACTTTAAAAAATACATCCGGCAACCGTTTGTGCTCTGGGAAAAACAAACCCTTTTCCCTTTTAACTGCGGAGATCGATAAAACTAATCTGGTATCTCATTTGAAGTTTAGCAAATGTTTAAGCGGAGAGAACGTTTTTAATCTCTGTAGCCCCAGAAAAAAACGGCAATCCCAAAGTAAACAAATAAACCAGAATACAGTATTGTGCAAATATTTTGGCTTGAACGTAACAAAATTGAAAATACAGTCTGGTGAAGGACTCATATATTTACAGTTTGCTCACTACATTGGAATATTTATAACTCAGTTGGGGTATATTTCGCACATTACTGTTCTGAGGTGATTTATTTATGGCCCTGTTCACAGTATTGGATTATTTGTCGGATTAGAGAGAAAAATAAATGAGGATAAATACAAGGAGTGGGAGAGGAGAGAAATGAAAGAATGGGGAGGGAAGGATAAAGGAGAAAAAAAGGATGAGGATGAGGATGAGGATGAGGATGAGGATGAGGATGAGGATGAGGATGAGGATGAGGATGAGGATGAGGATGAGGATGAGGATGAGGATGAGGATGAGGATGAGGATGAGGATGAGGATGAGGATGAGGATGAGGATGAGGATGAGGATGAGGATGAGGATGAGGATGAGGATGAGGATGAGGATGAAGAACTAGATGATGAAGTAAAAAGCGAAATTGAAAAGAATCGTGAACATTACAAGGAAAAGAATGAATAAGAGCATCCGGATAAGGAGGTGAAAGAGAAAGATGAATAGAACGAGGAAGAAGATGATAATGAGGAAGAGGAGGATAAAAAGAGGAAGGAGCAGACGAAAAGGAGAGAAAAAGAAGAGGGGGGGATGAAAATGAAGAGAAGGAGGAGAAAGAGTAAAAGAAGAAAGATGGAAGTGAAAATGAAAATCGTGGGGATGAGGAAGGTGTATAGGATTATGAACGAAGGAAAGGGTGGGAATGTGGAAGAAGAAATGGAACAACAAGAAGATGATGATGATGGGAAGGAGCATGAGAATGAGGATGAGGATGAGGATGCGGATGAGGATGAGGATGAGGATAAGGATGAGGATGAGGATGAGGATGAGGATGAGGATGAGGATGAGGATGAGGATGAGGATGAGGATGAGGATGAGGATGAGGATGAGGATGAGGATGAGGATGAGGATGAGGATGAGGATGAGGATGAGGATGAGGATGAGGATGAGGATGAGGATGAGGATGAGGATGAGGATGAGGATGAGGATGAGGATGAGGATGAGGATGAGGATGAGGATGAGGATGAGGATGAGGATGAGGATGAGGATGAGGATGAGGATGAGGATGAGGATGAGGATGAGGATGAGGATGAGGATGAGGACAAGAACCTAGATGATGAAGTAAAAAGCGAAATTGAAAAGAATCGTGAACATTACAAGGAAAAGAATGAATAAGAGCATCCGGATAAGGAGGTGAAAGAGAAAGATGAATAGAACGAGGAAGAAGATGATAATGAGGAAGAGGAGGATGATAAAAAGGAAGTGGAAAAGGAGAGAGCGAAAGATAAAGATGGAGATGAGGGTGTGGAGAAAGAAGAAGAGAACGGAAGATAGAAAAAGGAAAAGGAATTTAGGGAATGAGAGTGAGAGTTAGCATTTTTCGATTACTTGTTAGATTTTAATATTTCTTTTGAGCAATTTGTCGCCATATCTGAAAGAGTTATATTTCATTATTATAAGAGGGCCAAGGTATAAAAATTGATTGGGCTACATGCATTTATGTATACCTATAAAAAAAGAATTTAACATTGTAAAGTTTTTGACTTTTTACCAATTTTTACTTTCACATATCTGGTCTACGTCAGTGTACATCAATGCACAGATTTTTTAAATACAAATACCTTATCAGAAAACAAAAAATAAGAAGACAATGGCAATGCAAATTTCGTTCACATCAATATTTATTCAGTTCCGTTACAATATTCCTAACTGCCTTTGGATGACGTCCAATTCAATTCCGAATTCTTTACGTTGTCTAAACCAATTTTGCAAAACATCACTAGTTTCACATAGTTTTGTTTTTCAGTTTATGTGCAGACAAAAACACATTCTTAGCAGAGAATTTATCGTCATCCTTTTAATGCACACTAAATTGTTTATTTTTGAATTACTTATAGAACGATTCAACTGGATGGGTAGTAAAAATATAAAATTGGATGATTTATTACGGTGTGGATTACCTAAAAAACGAAATCGACTTGTAGGTAATGTCCTCGTAAAAAATATTTATAAGCGGTTTATAGGGGTGGTTTATTAAGGAAAAAATTTATGACCAGATTAAGTAAAAGAGGAGTTAGATCGGGGCATCGTGTTGTAACTCCCCACTAATTTAATTTAATCTACCGTAATATACATACTACATTTTTAAAAGAAAACAAAGAAAAATTAATTTTTAACTTCAATTTCATCAAATTTATTGGATTCAAGTTTTACCGATTTACTATATGAAGGTGATGTACATTAATTAAATGAGATATTTTTGTTTGAGTTTCCCCTAGAGAATGATGTTAAATATTTCCCTCAGGTAAGATTTTTAAAATGAGAGAAAATAACAATAATTCTTTGAATTAAAAAGTTTCAAGACTTCTTCCTCCCTCTTTTAAATAAAATTTGACGAGATTTTGCCGGATCTCTTCCTATACTCATATAAAATAATCCTTCAAGCATATGTATATGTAAATATTAGACCTGCTTCTGATGATTGTATTAAACTCCTGACTTCTTAACTTTGAAATTTATGCTTACTTTCCAACGTTTTTATTGATTGTAATGCCTCTAATTGTCTTGTACTTTATGCTAGTTTAGATATAAATTTAATGTTTTCAAAGGGTTGTAAATGCTATCGATTGAAAAACTTTTCGTTATGTTAATAAGGTGATTTCATTCTTTAACAGAGCTTTGTCGATGACCCATTTCCGTTTCTGTCAAAACGTTGCGTGCCAGGAATGAAATTCTGACAAACAGTTGGTATTTTTAAACAAAACACATTAACTAACTACAAAGTTCAATTAAAAAGAACAGTACATCATAGCAAAGTGCAAAAAAAATTCATACACAAATGGACCAATGAGACCAAAGCAAGGACTATAAACAAATTTACATATTTACATTTTTAACACAATTCTACTACTTATTTTTGTTATTGTTCAAGTCGAAAGCTTGAGGAAAGATTCAAAATATTACATTGTTTAAACATTTATATGTAAATAGGTAGGTACTTCATGGTTTTAACAACTTAACAAGTTTCCTTACCTTATTGAAAATTCATTTACCTTACATCTTTTAATAAATTAAATAAAAGACACACTTTTTTGAGTTTCAAAGTTTATTTGAAAAAGTACCACGACTATAGTTTCACCACACAGTGGCTTCATCAGGTGGATGAAGAAATGATACATATTTATTAGCAATAGCGGCTTATATACAAGTTCAAGGGGTGGGAAGTTTTAGATTTAGTAGTGGTGAGTTCTTAATCTCTAACTGATCGTTTAATAAAATATTATCTCTATTATGGTTAATTATTTTTAACGATTCTAACGAATTTAACATTTTGCTTTTATTGGATACATGTAATACATCAAAGTCTGGGTTGAATTTATGGTTATTATTTAGCAAATGTTCAGTGTAACTGGAGTCCATTTTGTGATGTTCGTAACTTTTTAAGTGTTCGTTTATTCGTTGTTTTTTTTTTACATCTTTTAAATTGAAAATACAAGAAAACAAGTTTCTGGGACCAAATGTGTCCATCGACATTATTTAATCCTTGAATACTTATTCTTTACGTGTTTACTGACATTTTAAGAAAACCCGATCTAATTTAAAAAAAAAAAACATAATAATAATAAAACAACAAGTAGGTAGCTAAAGTAAATTGAGTTTTATAAGGCAATTTTTTTTAATTGGAACTGTATGTCGCCCCTATAAGCATATTTTTCTTGCAAAACTTCTGGGCAGAATCCGCCATAGCTGTGTAGCTCAGACTCAATAATATTTCTTGATGAATTTATTTTCACAGTCATGTAGGTACGATAGCTTACCCCAGCACATAAATAATTTTATCTTAATGCGCTGCCAGTGATATCAGTCACATAAATTAGGACTGGCTTGCTGTTCTCGGCAATTCCTTCGCACGCAGTGTCATCGTGTCGAATAAATTTCAATTCTGTAAGTAAGTGTCTTTAAAAATCAATACTTTAACGTTAAAGGGTACCAAAGATGGTTAAGCCTCTGATAAGCGAACTGATAATGTGGGAAATATACTACGTGTCAAAATTAAAGCAGCACTAACTAGGAAAGTAACATAAATTCAAAGCTATTTTTATCGTCAACCACAAAGCAGACTTTTATTTTATTTTTTAAGTGTAATCTACTTCTTTCGTAAATTAGGGATCCTATTGTGAAGTTCTTGAAGATGTCCCTTGGGATAGCAGACGAAACGTCGAACACTACTGACGTCACCATGAGGATTTCATCAAAAAGACACGGTTACAATCCGGAAATTCGAAGCTTACAATAGAACGAACTTTATGCAAAATGTTATCACAAAGTATCTTTGAAGTGTTACCTTAATAAAACACAGAATCCCTGTACAGTACACCCATATTTGTATACAAATAAGTACATGCTCCCTGAAACAGGACCAGGAGCAACATTTAGTTATAACTGTGATATGACGCAATAGATTCTCAATGTTCCTTCTGTAAATTTACTTTAAGCTTCAGAGAATTTTCGAGAACTAAGGCAAATACTGTTATGTGAGTATGTCGAACTTCAATCAGGTTTGCAATTAGTCGTTATTACGCTACACATTACCTTGCAAGGACCTTTATTAAGGAAATGTCTACTTGTAGGAATGTTGTATGTAGATGTTTATTGGTTCATATACTGTTCTCATTAATTAAGACTCTTCTCATTTGCAGATTGATTACGTTATTGGGTTTATGCCATAATTACATATTTACAATTTTCGATTGCTTGAAAATTCAAGCTTTATTTCAATAAAAAAAAATTGAATTAAATTGACAAAATGAAAATAGATTTAAAAAAAACCGTTTCACTACCCTAACCTTTTTGTCATTAATTCAGATTGAATTCCGACTTACTTCCTTAACAAAACTTTAGAACTAATTTTTTGTGTTTCAAATTTTGTAAAATTATTTTAGTCGTACTAATATTTCACTACGTATAAAAATAATGACCTACGTTATAATATTTCTATAAGTTTGAACAGGTGAAGATCATTAGCTATTTTAATAAAGAAGAAAACTTATTATATTTTTTTTTTATGCAACAGCTAGAGTTCTAAGTTGCCTAAAGAAATGACGCAACGTATCGACATTATTATATTTATCCTTCTAGTATTAACTTACACTTTTTGATAGGTTTGATCTATTAAGAAGCCCTGCAACTTTAAGTTGAAACTGTAGCGAGCATTCACTACATGATGTACTTATAATCAACGTAAATAGTTTTTACAAAGAAGAAATTTAACTTTCTAATAAATCTTAAGGTAGTTTTAACAACTAGATCATATTGCTAGGAAGACAAATTCAGGTGGCACCAGTTTTTGATGTTGTATGTATCTAGAGAGAAAATATTCTGCGAAAGGTCAGATGGTAGGTACCTATTACCATTTCAATGATTCTGGTAAACATAAATTTTGTTCGGATAAAGGACGAAAGAAGTTTAGTTTCAATAAAACGACTTTGCAGAGCAGGTACAAGGTACGACATTTTTACAAATACAATTACAGTATTTGTGATAATGCAAAAGGGAGATTTCAAAAAAAAAAAGAAAATATAACTAACTAGGTAGCATATTTAATTCCAGTTGACTTGTTAAACACAATCGTCTCCAAAACATTAATCAGACGTTAAGCACTTAATCACTTATCGGAGAAATTTACAGCCCTATTACCCCAATTCAGCTGGATTAAATCACCTTCGAGAGGTGTTTAAACCCCGTATTTATGTACACTTAATACTGAAAGACACTGCGTTATGAAATACTGCTAATTACTTATTCCATTGTGTATTCGCCTTATGGACCAATATACAGTTATCAGTAATTCCGTTTAATTACAAAACGAGTGTAACGTTACGAGTTTAGTAAATGCAAATTACGTAAATTTAATGCTTCAGTGGGAATGTAGGTAAGCGAAAATACCAACACTAAATACGGTTTGTTTACTTGTTTATGGATGTAGTAGATTATAAAAAATAAAGAATCAAATACATATAAACCACACAAAGTTTCTCATATATATGTATAATGGAAAAAGCTACCCCTAAAATATACTTGACAATATTTTCTTCCAGCAGGAAGAGAATAATTTGATCAGTAAATGAAAAATTAAACATATTCCACTACATCGCCCCGATTTTCTCGCTGCTCAATGAATATCTTATCCATTAAGTCCTTTGTGACGTAAGAAAAGACATACTAACCTCATAGAGCTTTAATTCCTGTCTATCAAGAGAAGGATATATCTGAGAAGGATAAGAAACTGAATCGTTGTTCAATTTGTCACTCAAATAGTGAACAAAAAAATTCTTTGTACTAGCAGCTAAGGAAAACTTCCCCAACGTTATCGTGTAATGAAAGAGGAGACAAAGACAAAATTTCGATTAAGTTAAAACAAACGTTGTATTCTGACTTTTTACTTGTAGTTCGTCAAAAGGTACAAAGATTGTTGTATAAATTCCAAAGTGACAATTTATTATGAATTAATAAATGAAACTAATTACTTACTATTATTTTAAATTTAGCTTTAAGTTTGTTACTTTCTGGTCAATAATACAACTTTTTTGTAAATACGTATATTACTGATGGTTTAACTCCAAAATTACGGACAAGAAACTGGAGTTTTGGATTCTTTGCAAAAACTAAAATTAAAATGGTGAAGATTTTTAAAATAACCCCTTGTTTCTTTCGTATAATAGTATAATACCTATTACTTCATTGTTGATTTAATAGTAGCCTTGTGTAAAATTGAAATTAAAGTGGTAAATATAAACATAAAGGTACAAGATGTAGAGGTTGTATTTTAATTTAACTAATTTAAAAAAAAAGTTTATTTTGGGCCCTAGGGGACTCTAAAAATAACTTACCAAATATAAAGGAACAGTTAAATTTATTTTTCGTGAGCAAAGTACGTAAATACTCGACAGGTAGGTTGGTTTCCTTCAAAAGAAACTTCCGGATATTGGTAAGAAACATGATCTGAAAGAAAATATAAGTTAAGAAAAAGGAATAATGGAGGATGCTCTGTTCGCCCAGGCAAGGTTAATATGTTTGAGTATTATCCTTATGCTTTTTACAAACTGAAAACTAAAACGCTACCTGACGTGCCACGCATATTTTATCGCATGGAAGCATTTAAATAATTTTTTCTGTCAAAAAGAAAAAGGGAGAAAAATACATCAAAGGACTTGAACTGTTAAATGTGTCGAAAATATTTACATCTACATCTACATCATTTGTTTATGAACTATTACATCGTAAGAACAATTTAACAATTGCACCTTCTAAATTTTGCTTTGAATTTTTAATCAATGGAACTTGAAATGAAATAGTACCTAATGTCCAAAAAGCAGCTTTTCCAATAAGAAATTAAATAAGATCAGAACAATATTTTATTAAGAAAATAAACAAATTGCTTCTCGAGTGTCAGACTGGACTATTTTGTTGATTATTTGCTTGGTTGCAACTTTTGCTTGAAAAATATTTGTATTGCTGGTTATATTAAGGTATATTACCCATTAAATGGCGATATTTGCCTGTTTGTCTGCTTAGGAATTGTTTCATTTTGGTCAATATTTTATTGAATCTATTGGGATATAACAAGGTCGAAATTGCGATCCACGTCTGGTATTTTCGATTTTCTGACCAAGAACGGAAACGTTCTTATAAATGTATATATGTACGATTTTTTCGGTTCTTCCACTTTTCGGAATAGGCACATGTTTCGTGTCAAAAAATAATTCGTACAATAACGAAAATAGGCCAATGCAGTTGTCCGCATTAGAATTCTATCCCCAAGTTTGTGAATGGCCAGAAAGAAACATAACCGTTTAGAAGGGTGCGATAAGCAGCAAACCCCAACTTTCCCTCACGATAAAAGCTTCTCTGAAGAGAAAAACGTCATTTGCGCCCCCGTTTTATTATACGTCCTACAAACATGCAGAGTGGGTTGTATTGTTCTAAATTTCGGTCGGATCAAAATCAGAGTCGCAAAATTGTATCTAACTCGTAACATCTACACTGATAACGACATTCAAAACAGTAGGAAGTACCTAATATAAATTTATTTCATACGTAATCTATTAATTGAAGTTTCATTTATGGAAGCAAGTAAGAATGAAGATGGAATTCTAATTTAAAGAGCATGTCATGAAACGTTTTTAATTATGCCAGTTTTGTTGACGACGCAATTCATGTGACGTCAGAGTACCTGCGCGCGCCGATTCTGTTTGTTTAGCAGCTTTAGTCATAATTTACATCTCTTGTAATCTTATTTAGTTTAGTTTGTGACTCAGATTCCAATACTTGAATCTTCCATTATATCACAGCCCCTTAAGGTGCTCTTAACGTCACGACCCTTCCGGGTGATCTTAACGCCGCGACCCTTCGGCGTGCTCTCAGCGCCGATACCTTTCTATGTGCTCTTAACACTACCAGCCAACAGTATCAGATAGGATTTTAGTAAAATATTTTTTTTAATAAAAAAACGTGTAATATACGTGTATATACAAGGCTTTGTTATTTGTGTTTTTTTAACCATTTTACCATATCACAATTTTTAAATTCTATCAAAGCAAAACGTATTTCCGCCCTGTTATCAGGTTAAAACGCTTACGGGGTGGTAGCAGCTGCAACAATCTTATATTTGATGCCTTTCCTTTTTCGTTTACTTCACAAACATGATTTCTAAAGCAATAATTTCAAAAGTTGAGAAAAGTCATGTCGAATAGAATTCAACAAAATATTGCTTCTGAAACAGTAAGGTCACATTTTTCACTAGCAAAGTTTTATGATTCGTTCTAAACTATCGGTCCTGGCAAGGAGCCCATTTTTATGAGAGGCATCTTTATTATACGTATATAGGTAGGTACATATACATACTGTTTTATTGCTGTGAAAGTTGAAAAATAAATTATGTACCTAATATACAACAGAGCTTAAAGACAGAAAAAACAGAAGAGGTAACTGGGTTAATACATTGAAATCAAATTAGAATGTTTAGCGAATATGAAAATAAAAATATTGAGTTAGGACTTTTGTAATTTTGAAAACTTTGTAACAACCTTGTAAAGTCTCTTGTAAAAAAATTATCAGTACAATCTAAAAAGATCTATTATTATAGTAGATGGAACATCACTTATAACGAAAAGTCCACCCTCAAACTGTGCTTGCCTGTTTTTTGGTAAACAATGGTTCCGGCACGAAAAGAATTATTTGCTGTTGAGAACGAAGATCAATAAATCAAAACACGGTGGAATCGATTTATAAAGGGCACAACCAAAAAATATTTGTGGAAGTTATAATTCTAAATATAAAATTCACCTAACTTTAAGGTTTAGTTTCCAGAGAACTATGAGGACATGCAATGTGATAGTGGAGCTTTAGTTTATTCTGACTTAAATGACGAAAATTCGCTTAAATGGTAGTGGATTTATACATTATAAAGGATATTAGAAGTTTTAGAAATAAAAAGCTAAAAACAAAAACCTGAATAAATACTTCAATAAGTTTGATGTGATGTAATCAAAAATTTTGGTGTTATCTCAATGGGGTACTTACTACTTAATCGAATCGACATTATCTATTATCTATAAATACATTAATTTAATCCCTTTTTCCCGCCTTTAGGAAGCGGAGGCGGGTGTGTGAAATACGCGATGTGGAAACACCGTTGATGTGGGGGCGACTGGACATTTTTCACGAAAGCCCTTCTCTCTTAATCCTAATGTTGGATTTAGATCTGACCTGATCTGTCGCTTTGTGTGCTTACCGTACTCTCGATTTATTTTGAGCGTAGATTTCCGTAGCTGTTAAAAAAGACTTAAAATAGACGTATAATGAGGGACGTAACCCACTGCAATAAATAAAAAATAAGTGACCTAGAGTCTGTTACAAAAATTATGTAGCTTGGTCCTGAATTGCAATTTGTTATAAAAAAACAGGAGAATTACAAAGCAAACAACAATAGTAATAATTATGGCGATTGCAAATTAATAGTAATGTTACAAAGGAGATAAAAACTACAAAGGATTGGCAAAGATCTCTCCCAGGAAGGTCTTTTCTGTACGTTTATTTTTTTTATTGCTTCTGACAGCGGATGAATAATAATTACCTCTCAGCCCTTCTAAAATTTGTTTGCCATTCCTCACGTCATCCCAAGATATGAATGACAAAAGATTACGATTTTTTCGTCACATCACGATATTATATTTATGGGGCAACCATTTCGGATATTGCTTATGTTTGGGTTTACGTTCATTTCCTCTTATTTTTATTTCGGCTTTATCTTCAAATGGATATTTTTATATCGGTAGCAATTTTGTTTTCACGAAAGGGCAATGTATTTAAAATAAAGGGAGCTTTTGTTAAATCTTTTTATGTAACATGAACATTAGGTTTGCCATATTTACCATTCTCTATAAACGATGATTTTTTCCTGACTTTTTGTTTAATTTGACTGTCTTAATTAATCAGAAGATTCAGTTAAGTTAATTTAAATTGAGTACAGACAAACAACTCACTTTGTTGTTTTTCAATTAGCCACAGGTTGATGAACGTTTTGACTTAAATTTAACATAACAAAAACTGCTGCGACCAAAGTTCCACAAAAGCGTTTTAAAAATTAAATCGCATTTTTAATTTTTTTTGCCTAAGAAAAAGTTCTCACGGCCTATCTGCAAAATTGTCTCGTCTGGAAAGATCAGAGCGCCTTTAAATAAAAACTTACCTCATAGTTTTATTCTAGCCCATACCTCGAAATTTTAAAGTTTGTTGAAGTTCAGAAATTTTTTACTCATCTGCCATAACTTTTTTCTTAATTTAATGAATAATGAGTTCAAGCATTGTAAGCCTTTTAGGAACATCCTTGAAAACGAAACGGATGGTTTACCCCTTTATTCACTACGTATCTGTATATACTTACTCTGTATATGTATTTTATGCAAATTAGGGCTCTCTGTCATAATTCCACAGAAATAAAGGAGTGGCTCATTATTAATACTGAAGAAAACGAAAAAGTTCCTGACGCGACGTTGACTAGGCTTCAAGATCCCTTGACTTAACATCCCCAGACATTTATTTGCAAGGACATGCCATTGCTTGATTTATTGCCTCCATTATACATTTACAGACATTTAACAATTCTTTGTCTTAATCATATTTTTTTTATATAATAATTAAATGCCAATGACACTATTCTAAAATATTTTGATTATATCATTATGGACGACAATTGCACGATACTGTGAGACGCGTATGGCATTGTTTTAGGCACAATAAGGGTGTGATTATAAAAAAATGTTTGTAAAAACAATGTGAAATAATAAATAGTTCAAGATCAGATTTTGATCTGAAAGAATTTTGCAATAACAGCACTTTACTATTCCAGCTCTGCTATTGCCATAGACACTCGAGGGAGAACGTTTGCCGATTGCCAATATATTTGAGCAGATGACTGTAAATGTCAACGTTGACAGAGAAATATATTACCAAAAGTAGGGAAATTTATTTCGACGCTAGCTTATCCGAAAATAGAAAAACTTAAATAAATAAATTGAACCACTGATTTTCTCTCTGCTACAAACGGTATTTCCAACAACAAATTTTAACTTTTCGTAACCTATTTACGGGAATAAATTTGAACTTAAAGGAAGAAAAGAAGGCAAACATGAAAATGTGCCTTAAATATAATTTGGTTACCTAAATTTTAATTAAACCGGACGAAAGAATTGTTTTGCTGACGAGTCGACTAAATGAGGTAAAGGACCTGTTGAATTTTTTGATATTGTAGGTCAACTTAAATTAAATTAAGCTGTAACTTAACTCGTTTCAACTAAAAATGATTTTATCGAAAAATTGTCTACTTTTTTTACAACGAATTCAAAGTTCTGTTAAATAAAGCGCTCTTTACATTCATATTTTATTTCAAATAATGCATCCCCTTGTGATACACCCTTAGTCATTGAGAAAACGATAATATAATTTATATACTTACAAATTTTTAATTCTAGTTTCGGTCATTTGCCCAGAAATGCTCTCTTTTATGTTGTTGTTACCGGTTCCGTTACAATAAAACTTTTATTTGCAAAGTTACTACTTTGTTTGGTTTTATGATAGATAAAATTTTTATTAACGTGCCACATATTCCATGAGGCTTAACGAAATATTAATTATCACCCTTTACATTTTAGATTTAACGTTTACTAACTTATGCGATGATACCTACTAAATTTTCGGGATGGAAACTTTTCATAAAAAGGAAGTCTTGTAACATTTTATAGCTATCTACTAAATTATTAATTAAATTAATTATCCACAGTTTTGTTCAGCTCCAAATGTTAGGCCATGAGATACTCTCTTCTTCTCCTTACGTAACTAAGTTACAAATTTAACACTCTTTCTTGGTTTTTAACCTGAAAAGCATGTTCATATAACCCTATGATCCTCCGTCAATCAAAAACATCCCTAAGAAATGTCTTACATGCAACTGAATGATGGTAGATATAATTTCAAACAAACCAATGTTAATACGATTGAAAAACAACTTTTTCATGGGGAGAAAAGTGAAAAGAGATTAAGGAAAATAAGGCCATGCCCTCGAAAATTAACAGATTCGTAAAAAATCATTGCAGGGGTAGGTACATTAATGAATAAATATTCTAACTAAAAATTAGTTTGCTGGTATATAATCAGCGTAGATTTTGAAAGGAGGTTTTTAATTCGAATAATATTATCTAATTTTAGCGATTAGCTTGTCCCTTTAAGCAATAATTATGACTGAGATTAATTTTGAAAAAGATTGCCTGGTTAATTAAGGCTGGGAAAACAGATTAAAGGATATTTTTATATTTCTGGAATTTATGGCAGGTCCGTTCATATTTAAACTTTATCTAAATGGCGTATTTTATATTTTTAAACGAGTTGGACAGTTCTCAAATTGAACATTGCGGAAAATAAAAGTAAAATTGATGCGATGGTAAAACAAAGGATTGTGAGCTTTTTGAACTAAAAAAAAATATTCCTAAAATGAGATTAATAAAGATTAAAAATTATTCTGTTTAACATTAATTCTGATGTTTCATACCAATTATCCAATATTTAAGATTGGTTCTTTGCTCTTAACGACATTGTGGAATTGTCTGTGCCGTGACCTTTAAGCGTGCTTTTAACGCCACGACCTTTCAGGGTGCTCTTAGCGCCGCGACCCGACTTTTCGGCGTGCTCTTAGCGCCACGACCTTCGGAGTGCTTTTAGCACCACGACCTATTGGCGTGCTCATAGCAATAGTGCCATGACATTTCTGGGTGCTCTTAGCGCCGATACTTTCTATGTTCTCTTAACACTACCAGCGAACAGCATCCGATAATATATTAGTAAAATATTATCAAATAAATAAACTGGTCGTTGTTATTTGTATTTTGTTTATCTTCCACCTTAACATTGTTATTTTGTGCCTGTAACCCCTTTCGAAATGAAACGCTTCTACCCCCAGGATATCAATACTTTAGTAGCTAAGCAACCGGATGCAATATTCAACTATACATTATAAACTTCTTAATTTATGCAGCTGTGCAAAAACACTCGACCTTTCAAAATAAACTTTGTCTACAACCGAAGTGGAGCCATTAGAAACATTTCCGTCGTACAATAACTTATAACGTCTGAATAATGCATGAGGACCAGATATCTGCTCTAAGCGGACAATTTATATAAAATATCTTATCATCTGTTCTGAAGTTAATATGGAAAATGGACTTCGTGAAAGATAAAACATCTGTCAATAATTCTGATAGGAAAGGGCCGTTTTGGGACAAAAAACTGGCAGGACGATTGGCCAAAAAGAAGAAGCTTTTAAAATCGCCATCACCATTTGGATTTTATTTAGATATTATAATCATTTGTTATTCAATTCCATTAGAAAACGAATACTGCTTTTAACTGATAAGATATCGAACACAAATTAATTATTTTTCATTTTATTATGTTTAATATAAATTCCTACAAATATTTCTAAAATCAGTATACATTCCTGTTCATATGCCTTTCTTACGCCCTTTTCGTCCAGAATTTAAAAAAAATAATAATATACAGTTATTTAAGCTGTATCAAATCCCTAATTTATCCATTAATCTCCCAAAATCTCACAGAAATAATCCCTGGGCATCACGAATGATGAAGCAACACGTGATGGAACAGTGTTTACATTCAATAATAAAAAGGCAAGGTATGGATGAGAATGTCGATTGCACTTACCACTTCCTCACTCACGTATCCTTTTGTTACCCTCCCATCCCTCAACACAATAGTACTTCAAAAAAATCTATTAGGTACGTCCGTTTTAAATAAAGATTGGGACATTTTTGATATTAATTTTTTGTATACAGTTATACAAAGCAATTAATAATAAAAAGGTCCAATAAATTATTTATGACATGTAAACCACTTCGTTTGTGAGGCTATTCGTAGATAACTATCATGCAAACAACACCCTGAAATGACTGAAAGAAACACGAATTGCTCATTAGTAATGCGAATGTTGAGAAGTCTCTGCAATTAATAAACTACAATGTAAATGACTATTACTAATGACCCTATGTTTCGGGGTCAAACAGAAGTGGGTAAAAAAATAATCGACGAAGTTCTAAAATCTTGAAACCTTGATCCCAATCAGGAAGAATTATTGGTATCGCTTTTATTGGATTGAAATTGTTACCCTTTTAAAGGGGTGATTACATAAAAATTAGCTGCTAACTTTATAAATTGCAGAGGGATACGAAAGTTATTATGGCACCAAGTGGTACATACTTTGAAATTTATTCGATACATTTGTTTATTAGCGAATATTTTGCCACATTCTGGTTCGAACTCGCTTTGAAATGTAAATGGACTAAAATCAAACGCGTTCCTATCGATCCGGAACGATTTGGCTCATTGCCGGAGAGCTACAGTTAAGTGAACAAATTTGAAGTGGATTATACTTGAAATAGGTGCCTTTGTTTATCCGATAATTATATTCAGTTTGAATATAATGTTGAATGTAAATGCACTTTATAAAATATTATAATAAAATTTAGGAAGGAGATAGCGACACAGTTCAAAATTAATTGAAAAACTCGCAATTTTAATAAAAAAAGATACTGCATTTATCGCTTTAATATCCTAATTAAATAGCCAGTTGCAATTAGGTCACTATTTGCAGTTTTTACGAAGAACAACGTATTCACTCAATAAAGTAATAAAAGTAAATATTTTGGGGACGTTTTTCAATGTAATGGTTAAGTTTCTTCGTCTAATAAAAGTTATTACGGTTCCTTACTTAACTGAAGGGCTGGTAATTTGCATGCAAATACCGTCACCATGAAACGTGTTGGAATTACAACGAAGGAAAAGTTTTCTAGCTATTGCATGCAGTAATTATATCGTAGACAAAGTTGGACGAAAGACAGGAAGACAGAAGCCTCATAAAGAAGCTGCGATGAAGAAAAGATATTTAATCTTGTTTAATCTAAAACATCTACAGTTCTATCATACTTTAATGAAATACATTAGACGACCTACTCTTCTCTTGAACAAACATTTGATATTACAAACTATTTAAACTTATACCCACACAGTTGGTAGTATTATTCATAAAGTTGGGTACCCATATTTTTGCTTGAAACGCATATAATCTGAAACAACCATCGAACTACTAACTACCCTTTATGCTTCACATTATCGCCTTTATTAAACATTTCAAATATGAACACAAGTATTTTTGTAAAGCTTAATTGCATACACAATTGCATGTTGAGGTAAAGTGTAAAAAGTTACAAAAAGTCCTTTGACAGCAGAGAACGTCTGAAACTATTCCTCAATGTAGCTTATTTACAAGTCTCAGAAAACATTTTTTTGTTTCATTCAAATAGGCTTAGTAATTTTAAATTTAGGTATATTTTTAGTGCAGTCAATTTCGAATTTATTTCTCAATCTAATCTTTTTATTACTAATATATTGAAAATGTTTTTTTGATCAATGACCATCTGCGATCGTCAAAAGGCTGCATCTAAATTTTCTTGGGATCATCTACTGATAAAATTATTATTTTAATTTTCTCCCTGTATATGCCTAATCAATATTACTCGTTTGCAAAGTTTAAAGTTTAAACCAATTAAAAATTTTACAACCCGTTTTATCGTTCCTTTAAAAGAGAATACCGTAAAGCCATAAAAATTAGGATCAAGGATGCAATTTATGTTTCGGGTTAAGGGAGGAACCGCCAAGCAAATGCGGAGATTTACAAAAAAAGTTTTTCATCATAAAGTTGAGCTCGCATCGCTCTTTGATAAACAGAACCATAAAATACTTGTAATAAAGCAATTCGTTCTACTTGAAGACAAGCACTGATTACGAACAAATGTTGTTTGTTTGTTGGATAAGTGCTCATTTTTTGTACGTTAATTTAACTAGATAGGTTCTTAGAAAGAACAAAGAAATGAGAGTATGGTAATGAACATATTAAAAACGACTTTTAGTTGCAAGTTTAAACTATTTATTATTGCCCACGGCGTTGACA
The DNA here is from genome assembly GCA_029378335.1 of Agrilus mali. Taxonomy (NCBI): domain Eukaryota; kingdom Metazoa; phylum Arthropoda; class Insecta; order Coleoptera; family Buprestidae; genus Agrilus; species Agrilus mali. The sequence goes on along the minus strand of CM055663.1, from coordinate 5,325,562 downwards.
CAGCGATCTTTTATACTTCTAATTACTTTAACATATATAGTGCAATATAAAAAAATAAAACTGAAAATTAGTACTTGATAGAAACAATCCGGTTTACAATTCATGGTGGATTGCAATCGATTATACATAAGTAGCTGTTTAAGGGATATTAGGTGGTTTAATTAATTACAGTATGGCCTCACATAGTACAACCTTATTACATACAAGCAGGTGCAACTGATGATGATGATGATGATGTCAATTTATGATCCTGTTGTGGAAATTTCATGAAACCCGTTTTGATACTACTTATACAATTAAGTAATAAATTTCGGGATAAGTTGAACTAGGACTATCTACGTACCTATTTAGAATACGAGGACAAAAACTACTATAATTTTGCTAAAATATCGTTTCTGTTTAAAATAAACCTACTGTCTAATTTTTTTATCTTGTTGAATGACTGACATCGACACATAAAAGGAGGACAGCTGTTAGGGGACAGCTGATACCTCAATACCCTCAATATACTTATGCAAAAAACTGCTTTCAGAGCAGACCTGAAGGTTTAAAATTATTATGAGCTTTTCAAGCATATTAAGTAGCTTTGTTACTTAAAAATATTAGAAAATAGTTTACTTTCTATTGCTATATATTTTCGAACAAAGTCTGCAATTAAAAGGAATTGCACTTCTTTTTTCTTCTTAAAAAACTTTTGTTTACTTAATTCCCTAACAACTTGTTACCTAAGTTACCTACTTCTAAAATAAAATAGTGAAATAATAATCTCGCTTAAATGGGATTCTGGCATAGAAAAGAAGCCTTGAATAGCAAGTAGCTGCTTAATACCTAAAATATCGATAGAAACTTTGGTACAAATTACCTACTTAAGCTGCTCGTTAAAAATTCCCTAAAATATGTATCCAAGTAATCAAAAGTCGCATTCGAAAGTTAGAACTTCGACAAAGTAGTAATTATCCATAGAATGCTCCTATTTATAAGGGCATTACATTAAAAATTAAGAGAACAAAGAAGTAATGTAGAAATGGGTTTAATTAATTGATGATTGTTACTTCCCTTCTTAATAAAGTTCTCAAGTACAAATTACTTTATTTTAATCAGTGATTGTCAATCTCTCCATTGTTTTTAAGCTGTTACGTGGAGGTGAAGGACAAAATCACATAATTTTTGCTATAACTAATAGAATAAAAACACCACACGGAGATAGTTACAAGTAAAATTTTTAACTAACCTGTTAAACAAAAAACACTGTAATTATCAATCGCTTACATTCCTTGGTGATATTTCAGTAAAAATAAGAAAATAGTTATCAAATGTAACAAATGCTGTAATTTCTTGTAAAACAAATAATTCTTTAAGTAAATATATAAAAAAAAACGCAGATATATCAGATAAAGGATCTAAATCAGTTGATGTGTGGGAGATGTAACAAAGCCTACATAGGACAAACTGGTAGATGCTTTAAAGAAAGAATAAATGAACACCTAAGATGTTTCGAAAATAAGAAATGTAATTCAACTTACGTAACCCACTTAATAGAAAGTTCTCAAAAGTTCAACAAAAACTATAAAATTTTACATACCGAAAAGAAAGGTCTAAAATTAAACTTATTAGAAAGTCTCGAAATCAATAAATTAAATAGGAAAGGCTTAATTTTAAACGATCAAGTAGGTGTTAATTATTCCCCATTACTTAACTTGTAGTAGTTTATTGCTCAGAAAAATCTTCCCCAGTATATAAGTAATTTGTAATTTAGTTTAATTTTATAATACTTCTTCCACCTGAGGAAGCCATTGTATAGTGAAATGTATATTAATATTGTAATACTTGTAACTATATCCATAGTGCTGTTTTTATTTTAATAATATGGAGTTACAATATTTGAAAGCTTCTTCAATCCAATTTTTGCTATAATTTATCAATCACGTCTTCTCGATATCAAGAACAAAATAAATACAATTCTAAAATAATGAAGTTGAGGAACTTGTCTTGTGAAGACTGCTTGCTCAAGATTTTGAAAACATCTTGTCTAAATATATTTTTATTTTTAAAAATTTCAATTAAAAATCAGATTTTGTTCACTAATTGCCATAGAGTGTTTTTCAACTTTCACATAATCACATTATTAAGTTACTTTGGTGTTAAATTTGGCAGTAAATTTATGTTTGTAAATAATTATGTTCTCTTTTCAGATGGTCGATCTCCACTGTTGCAACTTTTTGGTAAGTTTAAAATTTGTATCATTCAGAACAGAGTTCCGTCTAATTATATTATTTGCTCAGGATTAATAGAATTACAGGCCAATTATTAGTTATTAGTATACAAATTATTCAGTAAGTTACTTACCTTTTAACTATAATATTTTAAAGAGTTGAGGCGCTGTATATATTAATGTCGTGTGTAAATATTCCATGGAACAACTAGTTAAATGAACGAGTTGTGGAGCGAGAACTTATCTATTAATGTCGTGTGCTAATAACTCATGAAATAACTGGATAAATGGACGAATTGTTGAACTTATATATTCATGGATAATTTAATATAAAAAAAATATCAATACATGAAGTTGTCGAGTATGTTTAGACACTTACTTTAAATACAACTACCAAGAAATATTGATAAAAGTATTTCAAAATCTGATGAGCTTTGACGTTGGAGTGCTCAACGACATAACTCCGCCTTTAATAGCGCAGAATAGGCTCCGCCTCTCCTTACTCTCGCGCACTTCACAACTCATGATATTTTCAAACACTTGTACTTACACGGCATTGTTTCATTACTGGTTCCACCCCACACACTAGGTTTCAAACGATAAAATAATTGTTTTTGCTATTCATTTAAATTCATTATTGTTAATCATTATACAATTTTATTAGTGGTTTATTTGAAGCGGTCTATTGCCAACATCGATAAATAGGGTAGGTGAGACTGAAGCCGACATCACAAGATAAAAAATCTAATTTTTTACAAAAGAAATCCGCGTAACTTTCCTCTAGTCGGATAAAATCAACTACACAGTCGTGATTTTGTTCCCTAAATGTAATGCGATTTAACACGCGTAATAAAACTGCCACGGATATCCGTTTAAATTTTGTAAATTAAACCCTGAAGGGTTGACGTTCAAGAAGACGAAGGAAAGTGGAAGCGAAATTAAGGCCTATTCAACTCGAAGATTTCAGCTGTCACGCACATGCTACGTGATAATACGTCTCCTTAGATATCTACCTGTTTTCAGTTAGGTCGTTTAATTTATGGAATCTCTTAACTTACGTACCTAAAAGGCAGAACAAAGCGGGTATTAGGTACGTATGGATATTCAAAATATATATTTCAAAAATGGAGAACAAACTCCAATTTGATTAGCGTTCAAAATAGTAATTAAAATTCATGTTCAATTTATTCCTAATACCAATTAATTATAAGATGTGGATGTAGTAAACTCTATGAAACTTATTATGAGAGATACATAAAGGTATAAGAGTTTTAGTCAAGGATACTTATTCAAAGAATTTTTTTCTACCTAAAGCTTTTCTTGTGCTGTAGGTACGTATCTATTGCTAAGTTACCTACCATCTTTGATTTTCTTGCAGTTCAAACTTCCGTAATTTAATAAATCCACAAGACAATAACAAACTTTGAAGATAGTTAATCTGATTATGTTCAGATGCAGCAGGAACTTGCCTTGCATTGTGAAACTATAGTAACTTGCAGCAAAACGAGCCAACATTTTAGCGCGCCTAATACGAAGTTTACGGACGGCGTCAGTTTAGTTACCGAGTAAGGATAACGAGTTTGTGCGCGTTATTGTTATAAGAAAATTTATCTTGGAAATCAGAAGATTCATGTATCTTCCATTCACTTAAACTTAAAGGCAAAGCCACTTACCCAGTTATTAACATCAGTAGAAATGTCCCTGAAAAAAAAAATATTTTAGCGATAAATATTGAAATATTAAATGTGATATTAGAAAACAGTATACTTGATTTTGTCAGGATCAGGTCACATAAGCATATTCAAAATTTAGGAGAAATATAGCCCGGCGCCTCCACCATGTAACGAATTTTTTAATAATTTAATGAATTAACAATATTATAAAATAGGTAAAACTTATAAACTAATTACAAATATATCTTAAAAGCACTTGCCTAATTAACTACCATCTAGGGGCGTTGGTAATGGCAGGGACCCTTAATAAGGCATTAAGGTAACCCGCTACACCCCCCTAACCTTTCTCACTCACTTGCTCGATCTTCGACATTACTTATTTCTTTATATATGATACATACAGTGAATGGTGGCAATTTGATATTTTGTATACTTCGTTGAAAATAATAAAAAAAACAGCATTAAAATTAATTTGGTATGACAATTAGTTAGATATCAAATTTATTATGCCAAATTAACACTTGCTGCTGTGACGTCATAGTAAACACTGGCGCATCCCCTTACTGTTCACGAGAAAATGATCACAGATAAAGCAAACACTCGGTATATGTTAAAAACCTTTATAAAATGGTCTTTATCGTTTTTGATAAAGATTTTGTAACTTATTTTTGTTTTCAAAAAGTTTCAAGAATTAAAATATTCCAAAATTTTCAAATAAAATAGGAAGTATCCATATAGATCGAAAGAGGATAAAAAAAGGAATCGATTGAAAAAATAAAAAATAGTAGGTGCCATTTGAAAAAACGAAGTAATTCGTGTTAGAAGTTTTTCAATTTTAGAATTTTATTATGAACGCCCTGTATAAATTATTTAATTCAATTTTGTTAAGGCGTTAGCACTAATATTCAGCTATTACTAGTAAAAATTTCAACACTCTAAGTCGTATTTTGTGGAAGTTATGATGTTTTATAATTTGGGTTGCGGTAGCGATTTTTTTTCTATAAATTAAATTAACTCAGAAACCGATCGTCATAGGTGTACAAGTTGGTTATCAAACTTACCTTAGAATTACACGTTTTATTCGAATTCAGGGTGAAAAATATACCATTCCATTTAAAATAACAAAGTTGGTATCGACTTCCGGTATAACCGGATGTAAATCGAACTTGAAAATATTTTTAAAAGAAGCGGCATAAACAATAACCAAATAAGCCCGGGTTTCAGAATTTAATTCCTTCTACTAATTCATATACTTCTAATAGCCCATCAACTTAAAGAACCCTGTATATCTTCTGTATATAACACTTGAGACAGTTTTGTCTTCATTGTTCCGTAAGAAACCATTGTATCAAAGACTTACCTACCAAGATTAATTGCTTCTACTAAATGACGGTTACATTAGCGATCGAATTATACGTATACGTAACGTTTATGGGCCATTTCTCTAAAAGCCTATCTTTTAACAATGATCAGGGAACATATTTTTTACGAAGTATACGTATACTCGTTGTAAGGGTTCTTTGAGTGCGTATGAAGCAATGTACGTAATATTAAGTCAAAATAGATTTAAGGTAAATGTGTCTCTAACATATTTTGATAATATTTCCACAAGAATTGCTAATATTCTACACAAAAACAATATAACAGTCAGGTTTAAACCAAATATAACCATAAAAAAATTGTTTTTCAATCCTAAATATCCAACCAATAAATACGAAAAAACGAATATATAAGCTTAAATGTTAAGAATGTGAAGCCTTTTACCTAGGACAAACTGGAAGAACCATTAAAATTCGCTTTGATGAACACTTTCGTTCCTATAAATTATAAAAAACGAATTCAAATTTTGTAAATCACTTTTTTGATTCAGATCATCAATTTTTAACCACAGAAAATATGTAAATACTGCATATAGAAAACAAGGGAATTAAACTAAATATTCTGGAAGCCCTAGAAATTTATAAAGCAAATATTTCAGATAAGGACCATTTGTTAAACGAGCAGGTAGATACGTACCATTCCATACTTTTCAACACGTTTAGATAGTATTATAAGGTATAAATACAGACTACAACATACCTAAATTTATTTAAACTGCGCCGCTTGATAATGGCAACTGTGTTACCGAAACTATAGTAGCAATTTACAAAATAAAGTGATAAAAAACAAAGTTAGTGGTTTTATTTATAATTTCATTAAGGTTAGATTCAAAGCAAGCAGAATACTTGTCCGATTTAAAAACATTGTTTATCACAATACATAAATATTATGTAATTTCTTTGTACTATCAATGATTTCTGTATTGGAGTTTGTAAATAAAGACTTAGTGTTCGAATTTCTTAAAAGAAAGAAAAAAGAAAGGAATTAATTGTTTCAGATGAAGTACCTACCAAGTACACTAAAAATGAAAAAGCTGTTGTTATTTTCCAATTAATTATTTATTATGTAGAAAGGGAGATATCTATTTAGCAACCATACAGACTATTTCGTTTTAAAAGTATATCCATTTTGCGTTATAAATGAAAAGGTCCACCACACATTATAACCACAGCCACAGTGTGAAACAAACACCAATTTGACCAACGTGAAATGGTGATGACATGCAATATCAAATGTGATAAGCAGAAAGCGTATTTTTTTTTTTTAATAAACAAGTATCAAAGTTTGTAGTAGATATACTTTATCGTGTTTGGTTACACGACACACTCATCTCGCTTCCTCGCAATATCACTTCACTACTCTCACCAGTAGCAATGGGATTTCTTTCTGAAAGGTATTTATTCTGTTTTTTGGCAGCTAGATATCTCCAGTTGCTTATTATATTACATTACATTACATTACATTGAGATGTCTAATAAGTACTTAAATGGAACCCATACGTCTTTTAAGCGTATGTCACCGTTTTAGGCTCTAAGGCAATACGAAAGGACATTGTCATTTCCCATCGTTATCTGGTAGTCGGAAAAGGTTGAAGGTAGAAATAAGATTAATGGTCTGATGCAACAAAGCCGTGATTTCCTTTATACTCACAGGAGATGGCTATTCAGCGCTTCGGGCTTGAGATCATTAATGTGACGGAATAGGGAACCTGATCGTTTGTCTTTTTGTGGCCTCCGAAAGAAATCTTCATTAGCTTTGAAAACCGGCTACAAAGCCAGAAAGAAATAAAAAAAAAATAATTAATCTAGCTCAATACCCAATAAGCAAGCAGCTTAAGTTGGTTTGTCAGTCTCATAAAGGTGACAGAATTACACCAATTTTTAGAAAGTAGGTATATGTAGCTGCAGATAGTTGATCATAAGACAAAACAGCACAATTATTTTTCATAAATAGATAAACTTCTTTATTTCTCTACTAATATCACATGCGTAGCTTTTGTCTGGCTTCATCTCCTTCGTTATTTTCTTAATAAATCTCCTAATGTCTCCGTGCTGGCGGAATAAACCGGGGGCTTTAAATGTGATCTTCTCTTCACCCTTGATTTTTGGAGATTCCTATTACCTAAATTGGTTCATTTATTTTCCCTTATTTAATCCATGTTTCTTTACAGATAAGACGTTTGGAATAAAATTGGAAGCAGGGCGGAATCTGTAAACTTGTTCATATATTTCAAGCACCTTCATTATCACTTATTAAGGGGCGATGAGCGAAAAGCTATTTTTAAATGTAATATTAATTAATTTTAATGGGAACAATGTTGATTATTTAAATTAATTACCATAATCCTTGTGTCGTATACGTACACATGTAAAAGAGATAATATTGGGAGAATTAGACAATAAATTTAATTATTGAATTACGTAACATTTGGATCCATGAGATCACTGGCCATGAACTTAGTAAAACATTTAAATGAAGCTCAAGCTGAGATAGGGTGCGTTTATGTTTAAGCCTAGAATAAATAAAGCTCATCATGTGACCAAATTTGTCACCATACCTACTGCTGAAGATTGTGAGCAAACGGAATCACTTGCTCATTGTTTAGAAATTGTGTGGCATCGAAGGAGTTCAAAATACAGCTTTCCCTTCTTCTCGTGTAACTTAAATCGTTAAAGAGGCCAGTTAGTGTTTTTACTCATACCTACCAACGGTGGAGTCGAAGCTTTGGGGGTAGTTTTTTATTAGAAGGGATGCTCCGACAGCGATAAAAGTACAGCCTTTTTGGTTTGTATTGATAATCCTTCTAGGAGGTTATTTGTGCTTGGTTTATTTGTTTAAAAATTAAAAGAGATTCAACTGCTCAATAATTGTTATCACTGATAATAGGCTCTTGTAAGTAACAGTTAGATTTTGGCAGATCGTATAATTTTAGAAAATTTCTATTTCGAATTACCAACATTCTGTGTACCTTTTAATGCAGAATTAAGCTGCTTAAACTGCACATATTTTAAAGGTGCAACTTATTATACCTCCTCTTAATCCGTCTATTTATCATGAAAGTTTACAACATAACTGTGATGCTATTACATCCGAGGAAAGATTAATTTAACTTCACATAACAAGTTTACTATGTTAATCGTTACAAATAAGTACCTCTGCATATTTGATACAAATTGGAGGAGTATTTACTTATATTTATACTTTATATATAATATAAACATAGTACAACTTACCTAAAATAGGTCTGTGTTATCGTTGTCCAGTCCACATCACCTACGTTGTCCAAGAATACAAAAAATTCACTCGTCATTAACTTAAAAAAAAAAATTGTGTTGTAGTATTAATTAAATTTAAGGGCAAAACTATCATTAAAGCAAAAATGTTTTTTATTTATCAAATCTTAGTTAAAACTATGTATAGTTATAGTATAGAAACATAGTATGATTTAAAATAAAATGAATAATTAAATAAAGTAATATGAAATTCTTCTAATGCTTTACAAAAATAAAACAACTAAGTTTCACGAAAAAATTGTATTGTATTGGTTCACTACAATATTGTTTCACCACACAGTGGCATCATCAGGTGATGAATATGTTTTGTAAGTATATATTCATAGTATATATTTATCACCTGATGATGCCACTGTGTGGTGAAACAATATTGTAGTGAACCAATACAATTTTTTCGTGAAACTTTGTTGTTTTATTTTTGTAAAGTATGGATAAGTTTCATCAAGCACTAGATACTACCATAAAAAATTCTTCTAATGCTTTTCTAGTGCATTAATTTAGTCTAGGAGTTTATAAAAGTGTGAGCTCAACCTAGGGTTTACCTGGCGAAATATAATGGCAGAGAAACACAAGTTTTTAGTACCTACTATAAATCAAAGATGATCACCATAATTTAAGGCATGAAATGAATCAGTTAGTGCCAGAAATAAAAAGGTATTAAGAAGGCACTGGGGTCCTATACAAAAGGCAACCCACCCAGCTAACGATGAAATTAGAATGCAATCTAGGCCTCACTTATGATATGACAAAACAGATTAATTATTCTACCACGAACAAAACTAATGTTGACAATGGAAATATTTCTTTTAATAAACTCAATAGAAATTGCGGTAGGGTGGTTGTGAAAAAACATTATAATAACTTCAAAAACTCCAAAAAACGTTTATTTTCACAAATATTTGTTAGAATAACTCTAACGATCGTTTTGATTTTTCAATCGTTGTCAAAGAGTACAAGAAATGAACTCAAAAAAGGAAATATTTCTGATGGAAATTTCTTGACAAGCTTCGGAAGTACTGGAAATGTTTCAAGTTGATCTAAATGATTCAAAACAAACGTTTATTATTATATTAAAATAACAAAACAACACATACGTATTTATTATGAATATCTCGATAAATAGGCTTATTAACGACAAAGTGGCTAAACTTTTCTTCGTCTCCCACAATGAAAACTTGCTAAAGAAAATAGAAAAAGGCGATATAATTTTTATTTCCCACATTCTTAAAGACGTGCCTCTTGATCGACTTCTTTTTGTCAAAAATACCTTTTTTTGTATAAATTCAACTTTATATTTTAACTCTTTATTTCTGTTTATATATAAGGGTACTATTTTATCCACATACCTACACCTAAGACTTAACTATATTAGGTAAAAGAGAATTAAAATTAAATAATGTAGGTACCTACATATGTATATCAAATCACAACAGACTATTATTGTTATCATATGTTAAGTTGAACGAAATAATACGTAATAAATATAACGTACCTATGTAGATAAAATATTAATACCTATTTCACCTGTGAATGTCACGAAATAATAAATACACGTACGAGTTCACGACAATAATAATAATCAAAAATAGTCGAACCATATGGTCTAGATTCTTTATCCTTCTTGTCTTATTCTTTCGAATCCTCTTGGTTTGCGCAAACGCCTTCAAATTAACTACTTCTATCCTTCCCCCTTCCGCAATGAATGTTTACTGGCTAAATAAAAAGTAAAAACACCTATACACAACGACTCTCGATCGTGATATCATAAATAATAGTATTTCCTAGTAATATCCTCATTTAACAATAGAAGGCGCGGACAGTACTAAAATATTTATTGTAAAGTATATGAGTGATGAGATTATTAGTAGTCTAAGTTTTTAAAGGGACCACAGTTATTTTGACAGCTCGTTTCTTTTCTTGAAAATGACCTAGGGTGTGCAAAAAAATACAAAAAATTAATTATTTATCTAATTTATAAAATTCTCGTGTCACAATGTTAGTTACCATACTCCTCCGAAACGGCTTGACCGATTTTTATGAATTTTTATATGCATATTCAGTAGGTCTGGGAATCGGCTTCTATCTATTTTTCATACCCCTAAGTGATAAGGGTTGTCCACCCCTAACTTGTTTTTATTTTTTGGACAAAATTTATTTTTGGCATTAAAAAATACATATAACCCTTAATTTTTACCCTTCTACCACCAACCCCCTTTTTTAATAGCGATATTAGTACTGTAATAATCTTCAACTCTCAGTCAGTGGTCGATAACTGATCAATTATTATCAATCGATTAGTCATCCCCGCCAGGCGTCTACTGATGTCACTACTCACCCGGAAAACAGCACGGAGTGGAGATGAGAATGAAGCAGATTTTTTTAGAATGCTACAGGCAGTTCAAATATGTTCTAAGAAGTAAAAGAATGTTTTATTATAACATTTCAGAATGATTTGGCAATGTTCAAGAATGTTCCAGAATCTTAAAGATCATTCAAGAATGTATCAGAATGTTAAAAAAAGTTAGAAAATGTTTTGAATCATTATGGGATGTTCTGAATAGTTCTAAATTCGCGAATATTCTAGAATGTTCCATCAAAAGTGTAATATATTCTTACCCGGGCAACGCCGGGTATTGCTGCTAGTACTGTAGGTATATTGAACTTCAGTTACTATATCCATACAGTAAATCCACAACATAAAAAACATTTTTAAAGCCACCAAAAATCTGATAACACCACCAAAAGTTTCTTAGGTATGTTTGGTTTCTATTTCTGTATATTTATGATGTTCCTAATGCACTTACCTACGTACTGGCTACTGGCTTTATTTAAACATTTAGATCTGAGTGAATTTTTCGCGGTCTCTCAGGAGAAAAACACTAAATCTATAAAATTCTCGAAAGAACATTTTGTACTAGAAATAGCCTTGTGGGAAGTAACAGCTTATAAAGATTTATAAGTTGTCGAGTGGCAACTTGAGTGCAGTGCAGTATCCTGAACGATTTTCTCTAGTGGTGCAATTTGTTTAGCAGTTGCGACTAACTGTACAGCTAGCTACATCCTTATCCACTTCCACGGAATTTAGTTCCAAGCATTATTCCTTTTGTACTGACACATATGATTTTAATTAATTTGAAACTATCAGTTAAGTACTATGTTAGGTCGGGTACAACTCATCAGGACCTTGCGAACAACAGATCAAGACACGAAGCTATACTCAAGTATCTTGACTTAATCATCTTGATATTCTTATGTTTTTTGTTTTTGGTTTTTCGCATTTTTATGTTTAAACGGCACTGTTATACAATTTTGATATTGTCGTGATTTATGTCAATTTGGCCTAAAGAGATCTTGTCCTCGACTTTGGATACTTTATCACCGGTTATCAATATTTTAAATGCACAAAATATTAAAATAAAAATTATATAAATATAAGATAAACTAAATATCTTGAGTGAGCAATCTTGACTTGTTTTTCTTGATATTCTTGTTGTTTTTTCAAAAGATAAATTCTTACATTTTTAAAGAGCCCTAAATTGTGTTATATCATATTATCTAATTGTTATTAACACCTTAGAGACAAAAATGGCGTTTTTCTTATTAGCAAAATAAGTGAGAAGTTAGTTCTTGTATGATTTATCGATTAAGAAGCTTATTGTTACGACCGTAAGTACATAAAGAGTTCTCTAAGGCAAAGAAAGCCTTAACTGTTATATTTTGATCATTAAGTGTTGTGTTGTTCTTCAGCCCCTCTTTCTCAGTAAGTTGCGGCTGATGAAATTATGTCTACGTTTAACGTAAAACCACTACCTAGATACATTTTAATTCAAATTAATTTAAATTCCACTGCGGTTATTTCTTCCGTATCTTACAAACTTCAATCGTCTAATTATATTATTAGTTTATTAACTTTTCTCCTAATTCACCGTCGAAGTAATTGTAGTAGGATTTATACATATACGTAAGTATTTGTAAAATAAATTGAATTAACCCTGTAAATGCCATTAGAATTACAGTTACTGCTGTTTCATGGTGCAATTAAAATTTAACACAATAGAGACGACAATTTTACAAAATAGTGTACCAAGAGGAACATAAAAACCCAAATTCCTCTATCCGTGAGCCCTCAAATTCTTTCTTTCCAATAACATCTCTATCACATTCCAGCTTTGCTGTTTTCCTTAAAGGTTCGTAGTTGGTATGTGTGCTCTTTACATTGAAATTGAGTATTGTATCTTTAGAAAATTAAAATTATAAAAACGGAAGCAGTTTTACTCCAAAATAAATGTAATGCAATAGGTCAGGTGGGGTAATTGTGAACGATTTTGGAAGTTTGAAGCTCGAAGTATCTTAGATGAAGATTAAATTTAGGCGACTATATGATTAATTTAGGTCCTTGTTTGGTTTTAAGTGAATTTCTGTTATTAAATATGTAAATTCGCGTTTTTTTTGCAAAAAAACTTAAGTTTACAAGTTTCGAAAACTTAGGGGTAAATGTGAACAATAATTTTGTTTGTACTGGGTTTATAAAGATTTTTAATGGGGCAAAAGTGAACAATTCGTTTTCAAATGTGAATTCCAAAGAAAATTAATTTATGAAGTCGTGTTCACAATTACCCCAAAAATTATATATTATATAGAAATATTTTCACTGTTTAACATAAAATATTGCGACACTCTTCCTCTGCTGTTTAGGGCGCTAAAGCATCCAACCGTCAAAAGTCAACACCACAGTCTATAATTCCCATTAGTTGGAATAATCAAGAGTCGTATTTTATCGAAATCAAGAGCCTGTTTACAATTACCCCACCTGACCCTGTATGAACTAATAGCTTTGTAAATTTTCTATAAGATTGTGTCATAACAATAACTTCCAGCAAAAGTGTAAAAACGTCTGAAACTTCTTGTTCATTATTTGGATCATTTTTGTCAGATGATGCCTTCATTACATCGTGGATGTTTTTGTTCCATTTCGAAGCAGCTGAAGGCTCTGTAATTGTGTCTGATTGTGGTAGGCGTACATAAAATCTATTCTGTTCTGCTTCGCTTTAGAAACACGACAAGAATTAACGGTATCAGCAGTTTTCTCTTACACTATTACGACGCAGGAAAAATTTTTGGCTTATTCATCAGTTCTAACAAATTTCGGCTTTATCTACGTACCTAATACTTTTGCTCTACAACATAACGACGGACGGCAAAAGTCACTCAACTTATTTATACGTAACGTACCCGCTTATAGTGGACTTACGGATATAGCGTACTATATTACATACAGGTTCTGGAGCACTCAATATCATCAATCATAACTTTTTTTTTATGGTATAAAGTGCAATATGATGAAACAAATATTTTATCATCATAATTAGGTATATTGGCAAATTGAGCATGTTCCACAGCGTATTTTATTTTTATAATTTCTTGATATAATGTCACATTTCTTCCATAGTAAGTATCATTTTGGAACCTTATTATGTATTAATATAACGATTAGATAGTAGGTATTAGTACTGTGGTGTAATTAAGATTTTAATATCTTACAAAGACATGGTAAAAGAAGTGTTCTCATTTAGGGTTCGTTGACAGTGGCTGAAGTGGAAAACTTTACCTTTTTACGATAATTATAATGGATCCTTCGATGTTTTTCGCTTTAATACCTAGTGCTAAAAAGTTTAAAAGAAGTAGTAATTGGTGAATCATAACATCCAGCAAACTTAATACGTATGTATTATAAAATACAGGTACTCCATAATTGGACTTTAGTGAAAGGGCAAGAAGGGAAAAGAGTTGCTCATTAAAATTGAAAAGTACTTCTTCAGAATTTCAAAATTCTAAGTGCCAATATAGTTTGAGATCTGAAAGGGATGTCTCAGGAACAGAAAGTGGTGGGGTTAAAGAAGAAATGTACCTACCCACACATTTTCTTCTGCAACCATTTTTAGTACTAAGCATCCAATATTTACCAGTATTCGAGGAAAAAAAAAGATTTATAAATAAACTACATTATATTTGATATTTTTGAATAATTGATACATTTTATCAGAAGTACCTACGTAATGAAACTAAAAGTATACGTAGAAAAATAAGAAATTCAGCCACTAATCCACAAAAATATTAATTTGGATACAAATGTATACATTTCAACCACTATGTGGTCATCTTCAGGGTAACAAAGTTTATATAAATTTTTTTTAGAGATTATGATATCGAGCCTGTTTTCACCAATAAAACTAGTTTGTCCAATCTTTTAGGAAGTAGTACATCGCATTACATGTTAAATATTTTCGGTATTTATTCTGTTGTTAAAATATATGTTTCTAACGTAGAAGAAATAAAGGATTCTGGGAAATCCACCTTGATGGGAAAACTTTATTGGCTTGCTGCTTTTATATAGTTAACAAAAGGAACGGAAGGTTTTCCCATTCGCTTTATAGTGGAAATTCTTTAAAGACGTTATTGTGATCTATTAGAAGCAAAGTTCTTTTGTATTTCTCGGTTTCTTAGTTTCTTACTACATCACATAAATCCATTCAATGTAATTACCTCTTTGGAAATGGAGCAATGTAATGAAACACCGTGAATGTCGGACAAGTTAGTTTAGTTTTAAACAGAAATGCAGTTTGCTTTTATTCAGGTATAATTGTTTGTAATTACGTAGTTTCGAGATAATTGTTATTTTTAAATGTATTGTATTAAAACGAACTGTTATTATAGAAAAGCTCACCGATAATTAAGAAAGTTCTTACGTTAAAATATATTGAGTGTTTATTATATTACCTTTTTATCAGTTATCAACCAAATTAAAAACTGATAAATCCTTTTAATCGTATGGCAATAAATGGTAAGTTTATAAAATGTATTATAAATTACAAATTTCCATAAAACTGAAATTGAATTTTGGCAAAAGTGTGGTACTAATTTATCAATTTTTATTTATGTTCACCTGAAACGTAAACAATGGGGAACTATCAAAGAGTAAGCAAAAAAATAAATAAAAACAGTATCATTTCATCTAGTACTTTTATAATTCCATTTTCGGATTGTTAGCATACAAAAGACTCGCTTCTATTGAATAGTTTCGACTTTTACTTAATGAAAATCCATAATTAAATAATAAAAACACTTGTATATGATTTTCATAAATTATTTATTAATTTAGCAACATGTTTCAGCTTAACTTAGGCTTCTTCAGGCTATTGTATACGTACCACTAACTATGAAAACTACTTAAGGTCCTTAAATAGCTACTGATAGTAGGGGGTGGTATTGGGTTAAAACAAATTCAGTAGAGGGGAGTTGTTACATTCTTCTTGGTCATTTAAAATTATTTCTAGTTTTTTGTATCTCTTTATTTCCAAGTTTTCTAATAACGTTAATTTTTGTCCTTTATTATTTATATTTAAAATCTCTAAATTTTCATTAAAACTATGTCCTTTTACAGTTACATGGTTCGCATATGTTGAATCTGTTTTGTTTTTAACATAACTATTTTTGTGTTCTATTATACGTTTTTTAAATGTTCTCCCTGTTTAACCAATGTAGACTTTAGGGCAAGACCCACAAGTTAGCTTATAAACTCCTGACTTATTGTATTTTTTTTAATTGTATCTTTGTTGCTTTTAATCAATTTTTCTAAAGATTAATTGGTTTTATAAGCAGTATGTAACCCAATGTTTCTTAAATACGAAATAATGTAATTAAAAATGATTAACTGGTAAATCTTTTCAGGTTACAAACTGAAATACGTGGGAATAAAATGGGTGCCCTTTCTGCTTATACGTTTTATGCAACAATAAAGATATAACAGGTAAGTAAATGTATTCATTTAGTTATTTACGTATAAATATTATCATTTTGTGTTAACATTTTTAGGGAAAATACTTTTTATTCAACTTTCGCCTTCATAAGACTTACCAAACTAATTTTTGTTTATTTACTTGTGATTAATGATAAAAGCCTAATAGTCCCTATTGAGCAAATGCAGAAACCATTCATTCTAATAAAATAGGCATCAAAAATATTACAGTTGTTATTGGTACTACGTGTATCTACTAAAGGAGCAACTTGCGTGCCATTTTCATTAACGTGAGCTAATTATTATCAGGTTAAAATCTTGTTCACCTGGTTGATTTCAGGTGATGAGCTTAATTTATAGATACGTGTAAAGGATCCGAAGACCTTCAAACATTTTCGAGTTCAATCGATACAGTAGGAGTCCTGTGTAGATCCGTGTCGAATTAATCGCTCAAATGGCCCTCACAAGCTTTTATATTTACTCCGTAATCGCTTCCAAATGAGTGCGTACTTATATACGTATTGGTATCATATATGGTTCCCTTTGCTGCCCTGCATTAACTCTTTCCTTTTGCCACTATACCCACCTATCATGTGTTTTAACATAAATAAATAAACTAGATTTCTGTTGCAATTACAATTAATTGAAAATGGATAATAGTTAAACGAGTTAGGTTTGCTGAAAGAGGCAAGAATTTATTCAATCAATTTTTACTTGTATTGAAAATCGGTGCTCAAATGAGGCACAATTCAATACTACAATGAACAAATTTAGAAATTATCTCAGCAAAATCTTGGGTATAACTCGTTCCTCAAACGAAATTTTTCTGCTCTTACGTGAATACTTACTGATTGTGTTTAATTTTGAAGGTGAACCGATAATTAGCCCTAATATAAGGAATTGTTTTATGGATTTCTATAGGGCCACTATGTGTAGGTATATAAAAAGTTTACTTTACATGTATCTTGCTCCTAAATGTGCGAAATAGTCTGGAATGTTGTATATATAAACTTCCGACATAATCAAAATCAAATGGCGGTTTTTGGGCGTGACAACCTCTGGGTGGTGGATTCTGCGACGCCGACCTCAGAGCTGACCCTTAACCTTCGACTGTTTCCTTTGTTCCGTAATTTATAAGCAAAAATTCTCAGACAGGCAAGATTTACTCGTTTATTCGCGAACAATACCCTCATGGTTCGGATTTCGTGTAGGGAGGAAACAGCGAATATATTAAATCTCACCAACCAACCAACGAAGGGGTTAGATGCTGAGCCATTGACAAATGACACGACACAATTTATGTACATATTTACGTATACGTATCTTTATTGTTACAAAAAAATGTTGACGGAAATAGTATAATGGAGAACAGCGTCCGTTCTATTTAAATGTGTACTTTTGAGAGCAAGTGAGTAATTACGTCCATCCTTCAGGGGTCTACGAGTACGTTTAATCATTTCTACTTTTATTTAAGTAAACTTTATCGTGTTTCTGCTTTCATACTAATCAAACCAATAGTCAGATCAATTATAAGAAAATCTTGCCTCAAGTTTTCAGGACCTGTTCAGCTTGATATTTATTACAATGTGTCTCCTGTGAGCATCATGTTTTTCATTTTGAAGAAATGTCAAGATCGATAAATTCTTCACTCTTGAGGCACCTCAAAGTACACTAAAATTGATCAATATCATACGATCAATCAATAATACTTTTTTACTCCAGATTTTTCGACGATTCAGTTCGTTGTTAGAGTCATTAAGGAATGGTTTGAAAAATTTGACTTTTGCCGACATATAATAAACACGTAGATGCCTACATTTTTCAATTATATAAAAGATTATCTTTGAAATCACAAATTGAAAAAAGAAGCAGCAGTGACACCAACAAAAATTTTCAAAGTGATACATCTCCGACGCCCCGAGGGTTTAAACAGTGTTCAGAGCAGTGGAAACTGGTTCAAATGAATATAAAATAAATTTTAAGCAAATGGGATACTAACCTTTTTCTAGACGATCCTTGAGTACCAACTACCCTTTTGAACTGAAAGGGCAAAAAAAAGGAACGAGGGTAGGTAGATAAGTACACTTTAACTAAAATAAAAAGGACGTCATTGTGAACAATTTCTTTTTCTAAATGTAGGTATGTACGGCAATGAAATTGGCAGTTATGTGTTACACGGATTTTCCAAATGATACCAAAAAAATGTGCCAATAGCTAGAAAAAGTATGTTTTTATTTTAGAGTTTGCTTTCTGGAAAAATTGAATTCAACGGGCACCTATATACAAATAACCGTTAGGGATGAAAGCATTATTTCATTCAGGACTTATATCAAGTTTTGCTGTTTCAAGAAAAAGTATTTTTTTACAAAATGTGCATGATATTTATATTATAAAAAATTAAAAAATAATACTTACATAATATAGTAATAAAAATTTGGTTTTATTTAATTTCTCTTGGTTTATATCCCTTTTTCAATTTCATAGGTAGGTACAATTGCCTTTGTCTTACAACTTTAATTATTTAAACAAATAATTTTTATTTCTTCTCTCCAGTTTCTTAACCTTCTAGTATGATTTTGTATGGTATGTCTCGTGCATAATCTACATCTGCTTGTTTTAACCATATGGTACTTACTCCAGCTCCACATTCGGACCTTAATCTCCCCTTTATCTTTAACTCATGCTCATACATATTTTTGTTTCCTTCTATTTTCGTTAATAACTTTCCCAATTTTGAAATTCTTGCAAGTCTTCATAATACGTATAAATATGATGACTGTAATAAGAACGAACAAAATAGCTCAAACCCCAACGCCAAAACACGACACTTTAGTTGTCCGAAGCACTTTTCGGTAACAAAGTTACCTTCTTCAGGGACTGAAGTGAACTAAACCTAAAAGAGAACTAATCCTAATATATACTGAAAGTTGTTAAGGTTCAGTGAACATGGCTCAGCCGCAATAGTGATGATTTTCAATGGACCTTGACAATAACAAAAAATAATAATTAAACTAGACTAAATAGCGGAGATTCAGGGATAGGACCCTTGTCATTGTTAAGTAAAATTTGGTTATTTTTACAAATGTATAAACTTTCAAAACTATCTAGTAGACAATTATTCCTAACTTCCTTAACTAATTTAAAATTATTAATATTAATATTATGTTAGAATATGTTGGGCAACACTAGATTTTTCGGCTCTACCAAACCGTGCATGAGCTAAATGCTCCTTGAACCTGGTTTGTATCGAGCGTCTAGTTTGTCCAATATATTTTTTACTACAGTCATTACAGCTAATTTCATATATCCTCGACTTTTCTATAAAAGGAATTTTATCCTTGGGGTTACCGAGGAGAGTTTGAAGGGGTTACCACTTGAACTGTAGGCAATGCGAAAACCAAGTTTACGAAAAATACCTTCGAATCCTCGAGTAAATCTTGGCTCGTATGGCAAAGTAATAAACTTGGTCTTACTGGTGTCTGTTTGAAAAGTCGAAGATCTTGAAACAGAATTCTTAAATTTAATCTTATTAACTAATTTATTAATGATGTTACTATTGTAACCATTGTCAATCGCAATTTTCTGAATTGTACAGAGTTCCTTATGATATCTACTTTTACTAACAGGAAAACTAAGCAATCTATGTACAGGAAAATTAAAACTAGCCGTTTTATGTATAACGCAATGATTAGAGGCGTTGGTTATAAATCTAGAAGTATTAGTGGGTTTTCTATAGATATCAAATTCTAAAGAATTCTCATTTCTTATAACCAGCGCATCTAAAAATGGTAGCTTGCCATCTATCTCCAATTCAACAGTAAATTTGACCAAAGGGAAACGTAAATTTAAAACATCAAGAAAGTCTTGGAGACTTCTGGAGCTCAAATCGAAGATAGCGAAAATGTCGTCCACGTATCTAAGCCATATTCGAGGAAAGAACTTTAAGTGGCTAAGGTCACTTTCAAAACGACTCATGAATAGATCGGCTATAAAGGGTGATAAGGAATTCCCCATAGCTGTTCCTTCTTTCTGTTCGTAGAAGCAACCGTTTATTTGAAAATAATTTTGCCGCATGCAAATTGAAGTTAGAGTAATGTACTCAACTACAATGTCATCGGAGAAACCATTTTCTTTAAGTAAATACTCTGAATATGTCAAAGTAAGCGGAACTGGCACACTTGGAAAAAGGAAACAAACATCAAATGAAACAATAACCTCACTGTCTTTTAGCTTAATTTCTTTGACTTTGTTTATAAATTCAATTGAATTCTTAACTGAAAAACTAGGTGGTTTAATTGGGAGGTTGTTGAATTCATTTGTCAACCAT
Organism: Agrilus mali; assembly: GCA_029378335.1. Lineage (NCBI taxonomy): Eukaryota > Metazoa > Arthropoda > Insecta > Coleoptera > Buprestidae > Agrilus > Agrilus mali. The sequence continues at coordinate 5,304,882 of CM055663.1, read as the reverse complement.
TTGGCTAACTTATAAGTCGGTGAACCAATTGCAGAGACTGTAATAACAATAATACGATAAAATTTTATTGTATTAATGTTCTCGTGGTTTTCTTTTCTCAACCCCATAAAATCTCTTTGGATCTTCCTACTTCGATTATTTGAACATTGTCACATTCTTCTTCTGATGTTTACTCCACTTTCACATCTGATTCTTAATCTCCAGCTCTTATTTTCTTCTATTCTTAATAAGTAAATAGCTTGGTAATTGATTTCCTTCTGGGGGAATATTAACAACCCTCAGTCAATTTAAGCTTGTATTTCTTTCTTTTCCATTATTTCAAATTGATATATTCTTTACGATCTATTATTTCATACCATATCATTTATCTTATGACACGCAAGGTTTTATTTTACATTATTAGTTACTTTTCCAGTTGTATATTACACAGCTTTTTTCATTATTGGGTACAGTATTCGTTTTTAATTTGGGGCATTTCGTTTACATTTTCTCAACGTCCTCATAACATCTTATCTACCCTTATGAAATTAACCTTTCCACTATTCAGTTCATTATTGGTATAAATTGTACAAAAGAATGACCATGCAGGCTAGAGTTGTGATCTTTTTCGTCATTAGAAATGATCTTAAACCAATTTCAGATATAATTTTCTAAATTGTTTTTAATAGGGTGAAGAAATTATAATTAGGAAACATTTGTAGATTCAGTTTAGACTTGAATCGCTCCTGAATTTAATTCGCTGGAGTCTAAAGTGTGGAGACTTTCTATAAGCTCTTAAAAAAATTGGAAGATACTAGATCTTCTTCTTAAGGCACCAGCAATGCTCTGTTTGAAATATAGGCGACAGATTTTTTAGAATTTCACTTTGTAGGTTCGTTTTACCTTCACAGTCCTAATTTCTTACACCATTTTTTATTCAACGCCTAAATTGTGCAATACGGTAATTAATGTGCCCTGAAAGGTACCAAGTAAAGTTGCAAGAAGCGACTAAGGCGATCGTTCGGAGTATTAAAATATTCTACTTCTAACATTTGTGATATTACAAAAAAAATCCTTTACTTTGTTCCAGATTCCATAATCTCCCTGCACTATGAATCACACTGAGTTCATTATAAGCTACGAGTGGGAAATCGTTAACGCAACCGATATTTACATCAACTGGACAAATACATCCCTAACGGAGGCAGATGTCTGGGAGCATTGGATATCCCTTGTACACGAGAACGCTTTAGTGGTGTCTCTCTTAATGCTATTTTCTTTGGCAACTGTGTTTGGCAACACATTAGTCATAATGGCCGTTGTGAGAGAGCGTTATTTACATACAGCTACCAACTATTTCATCACGTCACTTGCTGTGGCCGACTGTTTAGTTGGACTTGTTGTTATGCCGTTCAGTGCCTTGTACGAAGTTTTAGAACATACGTGGTTCTTCGGATCGGACTGGTGTGATATATGGAGATCTTTGGATGTCCTCTTCAGTACTGCGTCCATTCTCAATTTGTGTGTCATTTCCTTAGATAGGTAAGTTTTAATATAAAAACAGACTCCAACAAGACTTCTATGGATATGGGATATCCACGTTGTATTCAGAATTGCAGTCAGTTTCACCCTTTCAAACGAACCCTGTTGTTGATGTAGGTATCGTTGGGCTCCAAATCAACCACTTTAGTCTGTCTTAATAAGAAAAACTTTGAAAGTTTGATGTTAGAAGAGAATACTACTAATTCATTATTTTAAGAGGGTTGGTTGACATTTATTTTGACCTTTTGAAGGTGTAGATATATTTCTACAAATCTAACGAATCCCAGGGAGTAATTAATTACCTAATGCCTAATAGATCACCAACTAGTGAATTGTATTACCTACTGCTGGGTGTTGGGATTTGGGCAAAAAATTATACCTAAGAAGTAACCGGATGTCCGATAAACTTACGACTTTACTGTCAATGTTCACACTACAGTTTCAAGCAGTATGGTACATAGGTATCATTAATAAAATGGAGTCAAGGTCAAATCAACCCCTTCTTTTTATTATTTTGATTACATTTGGGTTCTCTAATAAAATTTGGATGTTATTAATTGTTATTTAATTTTGAATTAAAAGAATTATTTCAATTTTTTAGATATTGGGCAATTACAGATCCCATTGCATATCCCATGAGAATGACCCGTATTCGTGCTGGTTTATTGATAGCAGCAGTATGGATATGTTCTAGTGCAATTTCCTTTCCCGCCATCGCCTGGTGGAGAGCTGTGAGAACAGAACCGATACCACCGTTCAAATGCCCCTTCACGGAACATTTGGGGTACCTCATATTTTCTTCAACAATTTCATTTTACCTTCCGTTATTCGTCATGGTATTTACGTACTATCGGATTTACCGTGCAGCAATGGTTCAGACAAGATCTCTTCGGCTTGGTACCAAGCAGGTACTCCTTGGATCTGGTGAACTGGAACTCACTCTGAGGATGCACCGGGGAGGAACTTGCAAGTTACCATCCGGTGAATCAAGAAACTTGTATGCCACCGAAGATGAGCCTCTCACGGCTCTTCATAACAACGGATTAACACGATTGTCTTCAAATAGATACGGGAAGAACTTTTCGTTGAGTCGAAAGCTGGCTAAATTTGCGAAAGAAAAAAAAGCTGCAAAAACTTTGGGAATAGTTATGGGTGTGTTTATTGTGTGTTGGTTGCCATTCTTTGTTGTAAACTTGCTCTCTGGTTTCTGTATTGAGTGTATATGGCACGAAGAGATCGTCTCAGCAATAGTGACGTGGTTGGGATGGATCAATTCCAGTATGAATCCTGTTATCTATGCCTGCTGGAGTAGGGACTTCAGAAGGTAAGTCATTTACTGCCTTTTCTGCTTCTAACCTAACCTGACTTGACCTTAAGTAATTTTATCGTTCAAAAATAAATAAATTAAAGCAATATAGTTATTTAAATTTGTTTGACTAATTATTAATTCATCATTTAATGGTTTTCAAAATTTTATTATATTTTTGGTGAAGAGCAAAACTTAAATTAGATTTCATGCATAAACAATTAGTGTTACTCCACATATTTTTACACTGTATAAAGTTTCGTGCAACTTTCCAATAAGTAAGTCATGTTTGAATGTATCGATCAGCAATTTATCTAATAGTTAATAAGAATACAATAATGCTGCTTTTCTTCGAGAAAAATTACCTGTCAGTAGCAGTTGCTAACCAGAAGGATAACTGATGAAGTCAATCTTTTGCTAGTGAATTTGATCGAATGGGAACACATTAATTTTTTTTAATACAAGATGACCTTATAAAATTTACTAGCTTTTATAAAACACTGCTTTTGTCAGATATTTCAAGTTGTTTTCATAGTTAGTAGTAAATACTGAATAGCCTGAAGAAGCCTAAGTTAAGGCGAAATATGTTGCTAAATTAATAAATAATTTGTAAAAATCATATACAAGTGTTTTTATTCTTTAATTATGGATTTTCATCAAGTAAAGGTCCAAACTATTCAATGACTATTATAGTTTTAAGTGTTAGACAAAATATCATTTATTAATTATTTATGAATGAGTTGCCTTGTTGTTTATCACTAGAATTTAAATTTTGAAAAAATTGAAATGAAGCTTAAATTAGTTTCAAAATGTTGAGTGATTGATGCAGTTTACAATTAGACCTTCTCGACCTTTTCCAGAACACTCTTCAGGAACCTGTTATGTATAAAAATTCATTCAGTCGTAATCATCGTCGTACAATTTATTAATCTTCAAATTTTACAGCTGCAGACCGATATCGATTCATATTGCATATAAATTTTTTGCTTTTTTATAATATATTTATAATAAGTTGCATATGCATACATACATAGAGAGTATAATTTGTGACTTGTCTGCAGTGTTATCGTTCACGTTTTGTAACAGCTACCTACTTCTAAGGACGCTTGACTCGAAAAATGTATGGATTACGAAATGACGTTGATTTGTATGGGAAATTTAACATTTTCTTACGATTAAAAGCACACACATCTCCACGAATAATGTGATAAATTGGTCTTTTTAAACAGAATTACTTCCAGTAACACAATGGAATAATCTTTAAATTTTTGCATTACGACTAACTTTAACAGTTTTTGCATTTTATTACATATATTATTTTAAATGTTTGTCATGGTGAACTTAACAACTTATCTACTGGAAGATTTTATTTTGTTTGCAGTAATTTGGAATATCTTATTTTATGCTAATAAAATTCTTTTAATAGTTTTACGTGAATAATTTTTATTTTTGAACATTTGGAATCCACATTATTGAAATTACTTGTCACTAATATTTAATTAGATATAAATAAAATAGAGCTTTGTGTAATAAATTATTTTATTAAGTTGTAACCAAAAAATTTTTAGAGGACACTCACAATGTTCATTAGCTTGTCGTGTTAATACATTAATTGGTTTTCGAGAATAATTAAGTTCGAACTGCGACACGTTTTAACTAAGTAATTTTAACGAACTCAACAAAAACGAAAACTTTGAGAAACCCTATCAAGAAGGACAATATATCACAAAGGCAAGGCAGGTTTATGTACCGTAAATGTACTACATAAGTTATTGCTTAGCATAGATTTAACTTAGGAAACCTGAGCGGACTAGCGACAAAGATAATATTAATTCCGGTCTCCGAAAATACTGAATACTGAAATAATATACCTATAATAGTACATAAGTACATTACCTGTCATCCCGAAATGGATTGTTTCAGCCTTTACTATATGGAATAGATAAAAATGTAATAAAACTGTTAAATTTCCACTAATTTATTATAGTAATCTTAAATACTTCCACAGTGTCCAAAAATATACTTCTGTGTTCAATACATGAGGGATATGTATCCTCCATATCCCCCCCTCCTCCCGTTGTTGGATACTCCACTACAGAAATGTAAAAACTACCGAAATTATCGTTCGTAATGAATACATTTATTTTCTAATTAAACCCCCTCCTCTGCTTATGGCCCATGCATAAATTCATTCAGTGCAGAGAATTGATTACCATTATAGCAAATCTTAATTAAGACTATTAATTTGAAAGTCAATGTAGCAACGAATACTGCATACCTACCTATCTACAAAACGCGATGAATTATTCATGTGGAAACGAATCAAGATTCAAATGAGTAATCTTCTTTAGTATAATTTGCAGTTGATTATGATCGCTTTAATTCATGAGCGAATTTCTGAAGTACCTACCTCTTGTTTACTTGTGTTTATTAGAATTTTGAGTAGAGTAGGTAATAAGTGTATCTATGTCCTGTATCTGTAGGAGTACACAAGAGTACGCAAGAGGCTTCCAAATTAACATTTTTACTTTATAATGAAGACGCTGTTTGGATAAAATGAAATTATTATACCATAGTGTTTTTACCACGTTATTAAGGACGATTCTTTTTATGGCACATTATAGTGGTGTAGTGGCGAAAAAAAGTTATTGAAAATTAAGAAAAAAATCGGGAGCTTCCTGTCTTCCAAATTATACCCAACTTCAGTCTTCCAAAATAAAAATTTAAAAGTGCCTAACTGTGGTATTCAAAATACCTTCAACTTTTTTCTGTTTTTATGTTTCCCCTGTGGAGTTTTGTACTGATAGATGACAAAAAAAAAAATGTAAATACCTTCACTACGAACGTACGAACGTAACGTCCTAAAGCATCTACCCCAGCATTTAACTTAATAATCATAAGTAAAATGCATGATAGTAGGAATTTCGTTACACGAAGTGCAAATGAAATGAATCTGCATTCGTTGCACAATGCAGCGAACGTAATGGATATAAATGATAAAATGGGAGCGCATTATTCTGATGCTTCGTGACAATGCAGGAGGTATGTATATAGCAAAACGTTTTGGGAATAAAAATGATGCCTTTCTTTCTTTTCACTAATACTGAATAGTTTCCAACATATTCGGTTTTGGTAAAACTGGAATTTGATTCAGTTCAATCAACTGTTACCAAAAACTTGTTCTATTTCTATCTAATTTCTTCTCTCTCGGGTACCATCTTCTAAAAATTTCAAGATTTTCGAAAAGAACACTAAAGTCAGTTAACAAATGAATTCCTTCTATACTGTTGCGGTGGGCTTCTTCGCCCAGACATTCCATTAGTCTGCCTGGAAACACACAGTGGCTCCGGTTTGTTTCAGTCAATGTAGCTTCCGTCATTCTGTCCTTTCCACCAAATTTATCTCGAGGTTTGTCTAATCCACGCGGTTCCATCTATTTGGCTAAATCCTTACCAAATTGAATACTTAAAGTAGAAGCTCTTCCCTCCAATTCTCAAAGCTGAGCAGCTTTTAACAAATTGGAAACGAAGACGTCCATTTCTTAATGGAAACACTTTCAAAAGATAATTTCGACGATAACCCTTTTTTATAACGAAAACATCCCTTCATATCAATCAAATAGGAGTAGAAAACCATATTAAAGCGAAAGTACATGAAGGGTTGAAGTTGCTGATGACTATCTTGTGTGGCTCGCTGTGTAAGCACCATGGGCTGTAAAAAAGGTGTGGCTTGTTTGTGGTTGTGGCCCCAAAATCGTAAAATCTATACGCACATACACAACAAGTGAACAAGTAATCCAAAAGCTTTATGAGAAAATTCAAAAAAGATTTCTGGAAAAGATAGAGATTCTTCTATAACAATGTAATTGGAAGAGAGTCAATCATCAATATATAATTAAAACAGTAAGTAATATACGAATATACGTAGATAATGAGAGCAATCCTTGATTTTGATCTTGATAAATTCCAAATATATATTTACAGACGTTTAACTGGATTTTCAGATTTTACGTGAATTTCACTTATGTACAAAATTAGATTTACTGTTCGTAGCGTTGACTAAATTGTATCGGTGAAAATCGCTTTTGTGTAAACTTTTTTCCTCAGCAATGAAAATGAAACAGTAATTTCGTTTTACCGGCAATTTCCAGCATAAACAAAATAAAAGTTTAGGCCGTGGTACGTCTAGTATTAGTAAATAGCAACATAATAAAAAGAAAGCCATAATACAACGTTAAAATAAACATTACTTTACATATTGATATCTTTAATACAATATTTTGTTTAATTTTTAATTTTGTTTGAAACATTAAGGGTGTGTGAAGAATTAGTATTCCTATAGCAACAATTATCCAAAAGACAAGGCGATACAATGACTGTGTGTGAACAATAGTTTTTAGTTTTCATGTTTTTGTGGTAAATTAAAACATACGCGTTCTTTCTATACAACATACTTTATTATTTTTACCTACAGTTCTTTGTTTTTAAGTAAAATTCCAATTTGTAATTTCATTTCTATTAAAATTCGTAAAATATTTTTTGTGGACCTATTCACTTTTAAACATAGAGTTTCTATCAACGCCAATATCAGTGAAGAAGCGCCTGTCATCATAAATTTTTCCCTTTTTGGATTGTTCGTTTTCTATAATTTCCGTGGCAGTTGGCAACTCTCTTTCTATTAGTGTGGAATAGACAAATAATTTGCTTGACCTAGGATAGTGAACTTGAGACCGAATGGATATCCTGGGATAAAAGTGCTTCCTTTCCTTCCTGACCAATTTATCAGGAGGTCCCCAATGATATTGTGGTTTAATTAAATGTATAAAAAAGTTTCTCTTTTCAATACTAATGAGGTAATACCAAATGCACATAAATATACCAAAACAGAATATAGCCAAATAAAACAATCCTGCATTAAATCTTACCCTCCGAATCTCTTTCTCGTTATTTTCAACAATACCATCGTAAACACTCAACAGTTCACTATTAAGCCACATCACTATGTTACAAACAAACAAAATTATGGGGATAAAAACCCACATCACTCTTAGAAACTTAACAGGGGGTTCTCCAGTATAAAATAAGATGTCATCAGTAAGGCGACTGACGCCATATACATAAAATAGCATGATGGCTTCTATGTTGAGGCACAAACCTATTATATACTCTGTATAAATCGCTTGAGTTATTGGTATCCATTCTCTAACAGACTCTAGTCTGCCATAAAGACCCATTGAAGTAGCAGCCATCAAAGTACATGAAATAATCCAAATGTAAAATCGAAAGTTCTGAAGTTTAGGAAAAAAGTCGAACAGACTTAATATAATTGCGTAAGCACACATTGTCATCCCAATGATGTCGTTTAAAAATAACGACAAGAAATAGAGGGCCATTAAAATAGGAGGGGAATCAATATACGAAAACAGTTCTGGTATCATCGCCTGGTAGATTCCTCTACCAGGCACAATAACACACTCCATACTGCACCCGATTGCCTTAGCAAGGGTGGCAGTGAGGCAATAGAAGAAGAAGGTCATAAAAAATCCATATAGAGCAATGAAGAGCGTTATGATCATACAGTCCATGCCAATACCCCTATTGCTTGTACTGTAGGCTGCGAAGGTCATATAGCCAGAAGGTATAATAAGCCCCAAATTGATAACACAAAACCATACATTAAGCCAAACGTCTGCAACATGCATTACGTTTGAAAAGTCAATCTTAAATAATCGATTGATGCCATCCTCGTAACCTTCAAGGGTGAAAATAATTATAAAACAAATACAGATAACGCAAAATTGGCAGATAAAGGTGATATTCAGGTAAACTCCCAAACCTCTGATACCTCTCAGTGAGAGAATCCAAACGACAAACCAAATAATTCCAATGACGATGAAAACTTTTATTTGGGGATATGATACCAAATCGGTTGCTCCATATGTGTTATAGTAAGCGTACTGAAAGGGGTATGCGATTAACCCCAGCCTAGAACAGTTCATTCCCATGAAGGCAACAACACAGTGATCATTAACTTTCCCTTTTATTTTGTAATCATAACACCAGCTAGTGCTTTCGTCTTCACATGTCTCGTAAACACTTCTGTCGGACATGATATCAAGAAACTGAGCTATAAATCTTGAATACTCTGACGATTGTTTTGCCTGATGGAAAATGTTTAAGACTAGTACTGAGACGCAAAATCCGAGGAAGAATGGCGACATTCGATACATCTGACTGCTCGATTTCTTTGTATATCTCCCTAGGAACATTTCAACGTATATTATTGGAACGCCAATAAAAATTGTAGTCACTATATATGTAATAAGGAAACCGCCTCCAGAAATAAAAATACTGTGTGTAAAAAGATACTGAATGAAACTACTGTCGTTTGCCATCAACACACTGAACAAAATGTATTGATATCTTGTAGCAAAATAATCTTCTGTTCTTGGGATGTACGCCGTTTCATTGCGATTTCGCTTGTGTTTTACATGTTTCGGTTTTAAATCTGCAAGGAACACATCATCAATAACTCCAGACCGTTTATTCTCGATGTAGAAACTACTAATCGTATTTAAATAATCGGTGCTCATAATTAATTTATCCAAGGCACTAAAACTGGAAGCCAATGAGTGCAGTTGCTTTATTTTGCATAATTATGTACAATGAGTTATACCTTTATCTCGAAAAAACACCGAATACACAAGTCCTTATTAATCCTGTGAATGATGTATTTAAGTTTTTCTTTAATTCGAATTCCAATTATCTAAATTACTTCTCAATAACTCGGAGTAAAAACTAACTAAAATTATTTATAATGACGCTAAATGACAGGACCGTCTGACAGGAATGTTATTTTAATTAATAACTCCGACTGGTTAACTGAAGATCAGACCTTGGGTGTCGAAACGCGTATTAGATCTCTTCATACCTTTGAGAATCATTTCATAAATTTGTTTAACCAGATGTTGATAAATATGAACTTCCCTGCGAGTGTATTTGTTACAATAGACAATTGAGTTTTTAACTAATTAATATTTTTTTTATATCTTAAAAATTAAAATTAAAGATGCAGAGTTAAAATATTTACTGAATTGATACGTCAATAGTCAGTATTGCAATAAGATTATGCACAAAAGACGACACTTTTAAAAATATCCTAAATATTGTATTTTTAAACCGATTTCATTTACGTTTATATTCTTTAGGTATATAATCCATTAAATTTGATAATTTAAACTAATGCTAACCACATGTGATTATATTTAATTACCACAATAGTATTTTTAAATTAAACTGCATATTTTTTTCAAATCAGACACACAGATACTTCACCAAATTTTGATAAAATGATTTTATAAAATCGCAAAATATGTCGAAAATACCGGTTTTTTATTTTGAGATGATTCGGAATTTAATTTTGAATTCGATTATGTAAAAAATAAAGGGTGTTCTATTTATAGTACAAAAATTATTGCAGGGTATATTTCATGACCTTTAAAAGCCTTTTGATCATTTATTTCCGAAATAACTGAATTATTAGTAGGGTCGTGTCAAAAAATATATCTTTAAATAAACAAAGAAATTCATTAGTGCAACAAAATACAGGGTGTTTCATTTAAAAAAGGAATTTCGTTTTCATTATTTGTTTTTAAACAATAATCGTTAAGATACTATTGTACGTATAATATCAGTTAGTACCGATATGTAATACTTACTTATTAAACATCCTTGTATAAATATGTTATGTCTAATTCTTGTTTCAGGGCATTTCTTCGAATATTGTGTGTATGTTGTCCACGCCAAATAAGGCGAAAATATCAGGGCGGATTTCGTGCGAAATCAAATCAGGTAGGTACGTTAGTAACTAACCAACCATTATCTTATTTTACTCAGAAAGTTACTTCAGTATGAAGAAAAAAAACTATAAGTGCATATCCATATAATGCAGATTATTAATGTACAATGTCGTACGTAAAGGTATATTATCAATTTAAAGTAATGGTAAAAAATACTTTTTAAGTTTGATAATTTTGAATTTTTAATAAACACGCTAAAAAATTGTAATATAAATAGTGCTCCAGTGTTAAAATGGTCATTATCCCTGCAACGCAGCTTATGATAACGATTATTTGTGTAATACGAAGAATATTACAAGACAACCACTTTTAGACTCGGACTTCGTTATGCAAGTCCGAAGCAAAGGCCAATCAATGCGCAATCTAATATTCTAGTTCTAAGTAGAACACCTCTTCAACTTAACGAAAAATAATAATTATAATAATTATGTTAAATTCAAGTAACTGTTTAAATACTAGTTTGGATGACTTTTCTTCATAATAAACTGTGTGATAGCAGTACCGATCGTTTTGCTCGATGAATATGCTCATGTTGTAATTCCTTCACAAATTAATGCTTCCTATTATTGTTCCAGAGATTTTCTTCTCGTCGTTATTATTCAACATACTCTTTGAAACAGAATTCTTGTGAACAGACATACATTTAGCAAAGGGCCCCCTCTCGGCCATCCATCATCACGAATTATTCATTTTCCAGATCATCGACAGTATTCTTTTTCTAAAGATGTTTAAAATTGAGGGAATCTTAGCATCTCTAGATCGAAAAGGTTTGTAGTGTACATATGTCTTTATGTAACTCACTCACTGTATTTACACTTTCAATATCTACATTGCACTTCTTCTCTGTCACCAAGATTATTATATCTATGTATGTATATACTTTTTATAGCTTCTATTACGTATTTTGATCAACATCTAACTATTTTTACGTATTTCGTCTCCCATGCATGTTACACTTTTACTGTTGGAATCCTTAAAATTTCACTGTGAGTGGTTTTCAAGTGTACAATTTTAGACAATATAGTTTTGTGTCTCTTTAGTGATGTCCCACATATATACCTAACAGTAGTTTGGAATGTTGTACCTATAGATATTTTCAATAGTTCATCACAAAATCCTTATGGTGTTCAACAATTTTACTATTATTATTATAAGCACATTAACAAGTTTTTCTTCACATGTCGTTGTGGTTGTGGTTGTTCTCTAAGTGTCTAAAGAATTAGTGACTAAGGTACCTAGTACCATGACTTGGACTGTATAAATACACAATATTATAGGTCACCATTATCATTATAGAAAATACATCAGTAAAGGTCTTGTTTAGCACCATCAGTTGGGGCTGAACGTACGTATAATATTTTAACCTTCATACTTTCTTCAAAAATTGGGTCTAGAAGTCATATTGCTTTGGTATTCGTCGACATGTAACCTCGTGGTTCTTTTAATTTTCGGAATTTCAATTTCTTGTTGTTGATGCTGGGCAGAACTTTCCAGATCTAAATGGCTTCCTTGTAGAGGGATTCTCGTACCAACATCGAACCCATCAACTTCGGTAGAACACATTCTTGGTTTAGGGCCAAAATATTTTTCAAAAACCCTGTATATATGTATATTACTGATGGACATTTCAGGTCTTTATCTTCTAAAATTCAAACCTTCACTTGCACACCCAAGTAATTATTATAATTTGCTTATATTTTTTACAAATAAAATGTTTTTGTTATAGAGCGGTACCAAGCAAGTCGTGCTAGATACTTCTTCCGAAAATCCCAGCAACAGCTCCATAGGTCAACAAGAACTCTACACCTTATGACAGCAGCCTTCAAGACGACGTAGGCGTCAGTCTTTATCGAAATCAACGTTGTACGCTCAAAGGTCGAGTGACGAACTCTACCGACAAGGACAACTTCATTTGTCGAGTTCTTTAAGGATTATATAGAAAGTTGCGTTGTTTAATAAAATTAATTATTGTACATACAGTATTTAATTGGTTTTATTTATTAAATAAGAGAAAGCAGTAAATGCTTTAAGTGAGCTTTAATTAATTATTACTTTTCAAACAGTTACTTAGATTTACAATTAATCGAAGCAAAATTATTAATTTCCTTTCAAACTATTCTTAAGAGCATTGGTCATGAAGGAAATATGTGATGTGTCCGTAGCAGGGCTTTTTTCTTTAAATTCAGGCCTCTTGGAAATTTGAGCCCAAACTTTTTCTGGGGTGAGGCCCATTGGCATGCTAAAAAACTTTTTCCAGTCTGGTTTTAGTTTTCCCGCCAATACCTTAAAAAATGGCACTGCAGAAGTTTCTAAAAGTGTGTTATTAAGGTACAGACTTACTTCATCAAATGGTTTTCCATTAACATGAAACATTGAATAAAGTAACGTCTCACAAGAAGGTGTCTTCGATAGATTTAAATTAACCGTTTGTGGCTGGTTAGCCACATGCAAATTGTTAAATAGCCACGCATCGTTGCACTTTATAAAACCAAATATTACCTAAAAATATGAACAACCAAATTAAGTTGCTGGCGTAATTTGAGACTAAATTGCAAAGCTCGAAGAAAATTGGAGAAAAAGAAAATTTTTGTTGAAAATCAACATAAAGGCATTTCCTGGCCCTAATAAAAATTTAGAGAATATCAGATTTCTTCAAATTAATAAAGTTTAACGTCATCTGGGTCAATATTTTCAACTTTCTTTTTTTTCTACTTATATATACCTACCTTTAAACTCTTCTTTCCAAAGTTTGTCAGTAATATATCGCTGATAAGTACCTCCCTCATTTGATATCCTTCTTCGACCTTTGCCAAGCATTCAAAATTGGAATGCTTACAGTTTTCCAGATGTAGATCTGCTTGCTTAAGTAATTCTGCTATTTCTTCTGTGTGCTTATCGTCTTCATCGATACTACATACCCCTTCGGCGATGGTAAGCAGAAGCATTTCATCAGAGAGGGGAACCTCTAAAATTATGAAATATACATAATAAGAGAGCCAGTAATACCTACTTAAAAAACGCTGTAGTCAACGATAAAGCCCATTAGTCTAATCAAAGAGAATTTCTGTACCTGTACGTAATTGTTTTGGGGATAAAATTGACGTAATCGTAAAATATAGGTAACCTTTGACAGCTCCAAAAAAGATCGTAGGTAATATGTACCATGAAGTTAATTGTTCTTATTTTTATTTTAGGCTCAGGTTAATTTGTGAACTGCTGTTGAAAAATTTTAGGGTTATTAGATATTTTTAGTAACTAAAAGTATATTTTTTAATAAAGAGAAGTAATTTGGTTCCTCTAAATATGTGTATTTAAATTGAGTGGTGTTCAACGACTATGTAAAGATCACTGTAGAAAAAGTCACAACTCACTGTTCGAAAGACTGTCCCCACCCACTCCAAGGTTGCGCGAAGCCTCACAGAGCAATCACCGCGCACCCCTACTCTTACCAATTCGGCCAACGAAAATAAAAGTTGCATTCCTGCCCACAACCTCGTCTCGAAAAAACTATATGTCGGAGATGGCGCCTGAAGGCGATTATTTCTTATTTATGGTGACATAGAGGCACAATTTACTGTCACCCTTAAGTTTAGTGCATGTTCCTTTTTAAAAGGCTATTAGGTTACAGATGTTGATATTGTTTGTATTAGCAGAATAATAAGATTTAGAAACCATGTTTAAAGTCGAGATGACGAGTGAGATCATCGAACGTAGACACGGGCTGTCCTGTAGTGGTGTTTCTGAGAAATTTAGGAAAAGGGGCCATGTGTTGGCATGATCCCTGCCGCAGGGGGCGGCTGAAGAGGACTCCGGTATTGACTGCGAAATAGAACGGACAGCCCGTGTATTCGTTTTCGACTTGTAATAAAATTGAAAGATTGTTATTACGTCCAGTTGTACTCAGTGTTCTTGTTATTTTAATTATCATGGATAATAATCAAGTAAATACTACCATTCGAGAAATTACGCCTGTTCCGACATCAGGAGTGGGATCTGAACGATCTGAATCTTCCGAGCCACCAACAGAAAATTCACAAAACAAATGGCGAGTGCTTATGAAAATGAAAAACTTTATGGTGTTAATACGAGAAATGAAGAGCCCACAATCGTTTGCAAAAGAAAGTGTTTTACCTCTTTTCGACCCAGAAAACAACAGTGCAGATTATCGTGCATAGTGTTCAACGGTCGACATTCGCATATCAGAAAATGCTCTTGAGGGTAGTGCGCTTATTATGGCGCTTAGCAAAGTGTTTAAAGACAGTGCAACTCAATGTCTATCCCAGGTGTGTTCTACAGGTATCACATGGTGAGAATTAAGAAACCTATTTACTGCTCGACTTGACGGGAAAGAAACAACAGCAGCACCGATAATGAAAATGAGATGTAGTTAAAAGTGTAGAAAAAAAAATAGCTGTATCTGCATACTGCATAGTTTGATTCGTGGTTACAAGTTACAAGTGTAGGCTTTTACAACGGAAATCAAAACCAGAAGCCAGTTACAAAAGAAATTAAAAGCGTTTTCATTCACTGAACGAAGAATTGCAACACCCCACGAAGATCTTTCCATGTAGCTACGTCTACGGTTTTCTGTGAAATGTCATTTTTGTGGGAAAATCGGACACAAAGTAAAAGAGTGCAATTCGATGAAAGAAAGTGCGAAGTTACCATTATCAGTGCATCAGTCTCTTGGAGACCCCTCACTATTATTCTAGAAGGAAGTGGTGTGTTTTAATTGTGGAATTAGTGGCTTTATGACTGGTAAGTGTCCTAATGAAGCTGGTCTATTTACCAGCGGGGAGAACAATAGGAAACATGAAGGATATGCCAGTATGTGCACAGTTGTTGGAGCCTCAAAGGTTTGGTTATACATCCCGGTGAGTCGTTTCCATTTTTATTTTGATTTTGGAGCAGGATGCTCATTTATTAAAGGATGTACAGTCGGAAAGTTTTCCGACAGGTTTTTAGTAATGTTGTGATTTTTATATGGGTTGACAAGGTATTGTTGAGTGTAGATTGCAAATCCTATAAGATAGAAACATTAGTGGTTATATTTTGGGAAGTTTTGTTTCATTTTGTATCAGATTATTATCTTAAATGTGATATTTCAAACTAAGGTTTTAATGTAAAGATAACTTCAGACGCCTTTACTAGTTCAAATTAAAGTAGTGGATGTTTGCCATAAGCCAAGTTAAACAGTCGATCTTAATCAAATAGATACCGAATGACTTGTCACCGACAAGCCAAAATGATTGTCGATCTTAAGGGAATTTTAATTCATCGTAATTTATAAAGGATATCCGCGTAATTAGCGGCGAACTTGAAATACAATTGATTGACTAGTTATTCCATGCTAGTGTTATTTGTCCTAGTTATTCATCTTTCGCTGGCCCTATTTTGCTAGTTAAGAAAAGGGACGTATTCAAACTACAACCAGAATCGATTACAGCGACGTCGAGGGTACTACTCGTGTTTGGTCATAAAAACCAATAGTTGTAATAACCGGTGATGTTATTCTTAAACGCGAATTTTGTTGGATATCAATTTGTTTTCTTTTTCTTTTCGACATGTCAAAAGTCTCACAAATAACTCGACAATATATTTTGGTGCGTCTTGTGTACAGAAAACAACGACTGAAGAGATATGAAGAAGCAGACTTTGATTATATAAACGTGTGTTAAATCAATAGTAACGATTACAAAAGAGTTGGAACCCCAACTGGTGCTGGTAGGTTGTTAGGGTTGCTTGTTAACATGTTAAGAAGAAAGACACAAGTCACGATCTTTTATTGTTATTAACGCTGATTTTGATCTGTCATTGTCCTGACAAAAGTTTACAACACACGTGTATTGTGTTTCTAATTATTACAAAAGTGCCTAAACTCGATACGTTTTTATTTACTTTGGCAATCCTGATAACAGCCATTGACCATTATAAGGTACCAGATGTGGATATTGTTACCTATTCAAATTGTTTACAATACAGCTTGTTTAATTCCCCGAAGATATTAATTAAATGTAGTAGCTTAGTGCGGTATGTCGTATTAAGCAATATCGTAAAACGCAATGTTTTTGATAAAGCGATCATAAGGCATTCAGCCGAGACCTTTGATTTTGGTCAATATAGCCGGTACTTGTTCTAAACGATGCCTCATAAACGGTTTTAACTGTCAGCTTCACCAAAGTTTCAGAGTCCATTTAATGTAATAGAAGTTCACAAAGATGACAAGTATTTGATTAAATCTTTGCCTAATAATAAAATAGTTTATGAATAATCTCATGATAGTGTGAGAAAGTTGCCTGAGTCATGTGCCCGTCTAGTTGGATATTTGTGATGAAAACGACGAGGAGGCAGAGACCTCAAATGTGAGCCTGAGGTGGTAGATCCTCAGATGAGTTGTGAGGTGGTAGATCCTCAAACGTGAGTCCTGAGGTGGTAGATCCTCAGATGAGTTGTGAGGTGGTAGATCCTCAAACGTGAGTCCTGAGGTGGTAGATCCTCAGATGAGTTGTGAGGTGGTAGATCCTCAAACGTGAGTCCTGAGGTGGTAGATCCTCAGATGAGTTGTGAGGTGGTAGACCCTCAAACGTGAGTCCTGAGGTGGTAGATCCTCAGATGAGTTGTGAGCCTGAGGTGGTAGATCCTCAGATGAGTTGTGAGGTGGTAGATCCTCAAACGTGGGTCCTGAGGTGGTAGATCCTCAGATGAGTAGTGAGGTGGTAGATCCTCAGTGAGGCGGTTAAAGTCCTCGAAGTGAGTTGTATACTCAGGTTGCGAAAAGTCGCAATGTGGAGTCGCACCACTTGTCAGGTCATAGTCATAACTGCAGTCCATTGTTATGGTCTGTTCAGGGCGTGATGCGTGGCTGATAATGTGGCGGGGACTCGGTATCTCATGAGGAGATTGAGTGATGCGGAGGGCATCATGTGAAGTCGTTTTTCATCTTGTGAGTACCAACAATGAAGGGATCATGACTGGCATATGTATTGGTAATAATGTTGATTATAATAGTAGTAACGTGTAAAAACAAAGATTTAATCGAAGTACGAGGTCGATATTGCACTATAACTATTTTGAATTAATGTAAACTGTTTAATGTTAGATCAGGTGTTATTCAATTGTAGATTTCACACACGAGGACGTGTGATTTGTCAGGATGGCCGTGTCGGAGATGGCGCCTGAAGGCGATTATTTCTTATTTATGGTGACATAGAGGCACAATTTACTGTCACCCTTAAGTTTAGTGCATGTTCCTTTTTAAAAGGCTATTAGGTTACAGATGTTGATATTGTTTGTATTAGCAGAATAATAAGATTTAGAAACCATGTTTAAAGTCGAGATGACGAGTGAGATCATCGAACGTAGACACGGGCTGTCCTGTAGTGGTGTTTCTGAGAAATTTAGGAAAAGGGGCCATGTGTTGGCATGATCCCTGCCGCAGGGGGCGGCTGAAGAGGACTCCGGTATTGACTGCGAAATAGAACGGACAGCCCGTGTATTCGTTTTCGACTTGTAATAAAATTGAAAGATTGTTATTACGTCCAGTTGTACTCAGTGTTCTTGTTATTTTAATTATCATGGATAATAATCAAGTAAATACTACCATTCGAGAAATTACGCCTGTTCCGACATATATAAAGGAAACACAGAAACATACACAAACCGAGCGGCATGGTCTGGTGGTCTAGATCATTGCTTAGCATTCGGGAGGTCACCGGTTCGATTCCGGGGCCGACTACTCTGGTCCAAGTTTTTCTGTGGTTTCCTTGGACCATTAGGCAAATGCTGGGGTAGTAATATTCCACAGATAGTCTTTCACTTCTCTTCTGTCTTCATTTCGTCCGTCTCATCTTTCTTCCCCCACACCACCACCCACCCATTCCCACGATTCCTGAAGGAGGCTGAAGAGGGCCTTCCGCCCTACCCCTCCGACTTTGCACAAAAAAGTGTAGGTCGGGGGGGGGGGGGACAGCCCGCCCACCAACATGGTGGGAATGAAACACCCAAGAGTTTTTTTTTTTACATACACAACTGCAACGTAATAAAAGTATCCTATCAGACTGGTCAAGAACGATCTAAGGCAGGGAGGTTCAAGTTGGTAGATCTCTTTAAAAGCGAATATAATCGCATGGATGACTGGGTGACCACGAATTAACTATTAATATTTATGGAATTTAAAATATGTTATAAAAAAACTGCTATTCACTATATCTTACTTACCATCAAGGCTCCTGATGGAATTAGTTTGTTTATGGACTGGTTGTTGGGTTGACTGATGTTTCACAGCCTCGTTACTTTTGTTGGATGAATCTCTTCTTTCGTCTAGTGAAAAACTAACACGACCTTCATTCTCTTTTGACATATCAAATAATTTCGAATATAACGCCGTCATCAAAATTTGTAGTAAGACAGAATCTCCTAATGGATTTACACTTGGATCCAAAGCTTCTTGAAGGAGATTTGCAACCTATATAAAAGAATATTTAGGGCCTTTTAAAATAAATGTTACAAATAAAGTCCGGATTCATACCATTGATAGTTTTGATCCTACACAAATCCACATTTGTATAAAACAGCCAATAACAATGGACATTGCTTGATACATGGTTGCACCAGTTTTAACAGCTAAAACAACTGTGTTTGCAACTGCAGGAAGAATTGGTTTCACAAGTTCTAAAATCGCCTCTAACCACGCAGGACGGTTTTGGCTCCAAATCTAAAGTAATTTAAACGTTACATTAAGAACTCAAAGATTGAAGTTGGTAGATATTAACTACCTGTCTTTTATCGAAATAACGACTCCAATCTTTTTCGTTTTCAATCGCAGGAATTAGTACATCCGAAATGTCTGAAGAGTTCCCAACAAGAAGTAACACATACGTCAATGATGCTGTTAAATTACTAAAAATTTCTGAACCATTGGCCGGACTGTTTGAATTAATATCTTCACAAGAACCATCTCCTTGACACAGGAATCCTTCACAAAGCTTCGTCTTCTTCGAACTATGCCTTGTGGAGTTAACAACCAACTTCGTTATTGCAGTTTTTAGAAGTAAACTTAAAATTAACCCTTTCCTCATACAAAGAACCTCAAAAAATATATTGCAGTAGTTATGCTTATCAGAGGGAAGTTTAATGTAGAATGAAAGAACTGACTTTCAATAACATACACCAATTGGGCTGTGGCTGTGCCAACAAAATTGTAATTTCTAAATGTACAGCAACGTTATCCTGAAGATCAGAAACATTTTTGACGTTACTTGGATTTTCCAAGTGAAGATGCGGCAATCCAAAAATTACATAAGGACTAAGACCAGTCACTGGTTTATATATAGATAGTTCATTCTTACGAAATGTCTGAAATGTAATGTAATCAACGTTCAGTCCAAATGAGTGACATGCATGATGTTTGAATAAGTTTTAACGTACTTTATACAGAATTTCCAACGGTACACCCCTTAGAAGGAAACAGAAAAATAGTTCCCTACATTTAACGTGAATGTCCCTCAGTATCTTATTTTCCGAACTGATTGAGAGCCCAATATATTCGTCTAATGAATCACTCATGGCAGGCAACATATTCATAATGCAAAAGAGTAAATTTGCAAGGTCGTTGACCAGAAGATGGCTCCTGCACGTTGATGGAGAAGCCTACAAAGTCAAAATCAATTTGATTAAAGCAAGAATCTAAATATATAAAATAGCATTATCTCAATAATAATTCTAACATATCAATCACTTTGATATGGTGCCTGTGGCAAGACAATTTCATAGTGATTAAGTCACAAGAGCGAAATCTTCAATTTTTTAAAATTTTTGAAATACATCAGTCAGAAACTTGAAATCACCTTCAGTAAGTCAGTTAAGAAGCAAACTTTCCGCATTTTTGAGTATAGAACTGATGACGGGAAAAATAATAAAGGAACCTTACCTGGCAATAACGAACGGTCAATATAGTCAAGGTTTCGTTAAGCATTCCCGAAAAAACTCTTCTTGACATGTCCGGAGGAACTGTTTTCCATAAATCATCTCTTGTCCCTGACAAAAACGTGAATTGTACATAAATAATAGAATAATGTTGAATGGTTTTAGAAGATACACAGTTTTGGAGTAAATTTCCCCACCTCTGATAGCAGCTCTAGAAGCGAAGAAGAATATTTCCAACTGCCTAATTTTACAAACATACTTTAGAATAAGGAAAAAGTCACAAAAACTCAGGTCAGGTGAAAAAAGAGGCTAAGGATCAACAGAAATGCTTGTGCTGGCGAAAAGCATGTAGGTGGAAACTTCTGTGTGACAGAGCGCAATGGGATCCAGTTTGTTGATATTTGGCTTTCAAGAATCTTCTCTCTATAAAGAGTTGATTGAAGTAGAATTTAGTCCGATCGTTTCAGTGGAGAACAAAAATTAAATCAACTGACATTTGAAGTTTGAGTGGCTCGTTTTAATTTTTATTGGCTTTAGAGACGCTGGAGTAGGCCACTTCGCATTCTGCTTATATACAAATACTCAACTCTCATTATCTTAATAAAACGATTATTTTGTTGAAACCTACCTATTTTTTTTACTAGATTTGTTATTCTCTATGAGTAATTAATTAAAAATAGCAAAGGCACACTAACCTTTCATGTAAAGCCACCACATTTGAATGGTATACGACCCCCTTTCTAATTCAAAAAAAGAGTCTTGACTCTCCCAATTCAAACATTCCGGATCTTGCAAAATATAAAGAGACAAAAGTCGGCAGTGTAAATCCAACAACCTTTCTGCAACAGCTTCATTCATTTCTTCGAATTTTTTGAGTATATCGTTCAATGCATCGCTGCTTTCTTTTGATGGACAACTCTGTTTGCATTTGTTGACATAAAACCATAAGCAATTTTTCAAAAGGGAACTTGCTCCAATAGTCCCAGTAAGTACCGACAAATCAGCGTGATCGAGTGCTTCTTGAGTCAATGCATGAAGATGTTCTGAAGCATCCAACAGGAAGAAGGAGTGATTTAAAATGAGTAAAATATGTTTTGTTTTTTACCTAACATTTGTTCAGAAGAAGTAATAATCAATGACGAAAATTTTTGTGGGTCAGATGTTTTCACAATCTCCATATTATCTCCTTCTCCGGATGATTCATCCTGCTCATGAATATCAGTGTGTTTCTTAATTAAGCCGGATGATAAACGAAATCCAGCTAAAAATTCGTCTTCCCACCACAATGCTAGCTTTATGGAAGCAAACGACGCGAATAAAGGGAAGTCCAAATGGCCACCCACCACTCCAGTACAAATAGATTGTTGGAGAATGGTTTGGTGTTCCTAAGAATATATTACCAAGAGACTGATACATAAATTGAAATAAAAAACTTAGAATACCCAGGTACCTTATAGTAGCTCATATCCCTTTGAATTAAAATACTAACTTTATCCATCAAATTTCCATCTTCCATCACCTCCATACTTATACAAAATTATTTTTTTTTGTTATTATTATATCGAAAAATTTTAATCCTACTTGGAGATATTTCCACTTAAATTTTTGCTTATTCTTGTCATATGCTGCTAATAATACATTTATTTGGGGCTGCCATGTTAGTCCGTTTATAAATATTACACAGTATTTTTTCGCATTAGAAATTATCAGTTTGTTTGATTGATGAATGAATAAATTTTAAGTTATGTCCTAAAATTAATCCTTTTCTATAGGTTATTAGAAATAACAACGTATTAGAAAGCAGAAACCTATGCAATGCCACTATTCACTACGTAATATCACAGGAATTGATCAAACAAATCGGTTTCCAAAGGAATTCTATTCCGCAGTAAGTTTATCCACAAAAATCAGAAAATAACAACTTTTATCGTATACCCACGCTGTAGAAGCTTTTTTGTTTTGGTTAAACGGATTTGATAACCTTGAAAACGTTTGGGACATTACTTTATATTAAAAAAAAATTAAAAGCATTTTAACGTTGAGCAAAATGCAGGATTTGTATGTAGAAAATTAGATGGCTACATAAGTTACAAAACCAGCTCAGTGATTAGAAATGTACAGAATTGTCACATTTTCTAGATTTACTGAACGACTTCAACATGCAATTAAAATTTCTGTATAAAATTCCTGCATTTGTAGGTTTATGGTTAATACTTTCAAAAAATTATTTTTATAACATCATTTGAAGCACTATTTATTAACTTTAATTCAATGATACATATAGCAGACATAATTCTATTTAATTAAGATAAGCAAGATCACTGTCCGGCTACTTCGAACAATGTAATGGAATAAGCGGGGAATGTGTATGAAATAGCGTTGTTGGCAACACTAGCACTGCTTGAAGCAATGGAAGTGAGGCTGCTCTGGCTGTACGTATAAACCTTAGCAGTGCTCGAAGGGCTGAAGTTCTTGATTTCTACTGACGTGCTGATGCTATTGGATGGGTCTTTGTTGATGGCAATAATGGTCAATACGTTGTCAGATGATCGAACTGCTGCATAGATCGAGAGGGTCAGTTCGTCACTCGATGTTGCGTTGACACCAAGTGAACCGAACTTAGAGCCGTTTCCGTCGTAGTTACGGAACATTCTGTTGTGAAAAATAAGAAATTAAAAATTAACTTAACTCTAACTAAAGGCTCATAATCTTTGGGTATTTTTACACTGTTGAAAAATTAATTTCGAAAAGAATAGTTCTTACCTGAAAGCATACGCCCATGGCTCGGTGGTGTCTGTTGGTCCCCAAAGGGCAGCCAAATCGACACCCTCTCGTCCAAAAATACCAAGTATATCTGCTTGTGTGAGGGCGCCGTTCAGAACTTTCGTGCCACCCCAGTTGTACTCGGTGATTGCTATCTTGGTACCTGGATAGTAAGTCTCAATGGCCTCCTTCATCCTGGGAATAAATTTAACCTTGCCATAGTCATCGCCCAAATCTTGGATCCAACTCTCGTCTACGTAATCAGGGTTCCACAGGGCCTGAGTTGACCTGAGTATTTGGATAAAATATAATTAATGATTTTCATAGTTTGTGGAATTCAAATATTTTCGCGTTTTACAAGTTTAAAAACAGCATGTCAATTTTGAAACATATAAACTGACCTGAGTCTTAGTGCCATAACTTCAGAGTCTGTGTTGTCGCTGAATACGTTATCGGGTTGTGGGTAGAAATGGATGTCGAGGTAATCGAGCAGCCTCTTCGAATATTTAGTTTCTAAGGTTTTCATTGTCTTCAAGTAATAAAGGGCGAAGTCCAAGTTCTCGTGGCTCTCCTTGTCTACGTTAGTATCATTGGCAGAATCCAGGCCTGAGAAATAATATAGTATTACCATGATCAGTTGCTCACTAACAATGTCATTGATTTAATTCCTTAAATTACCTGAATGTAAGAATGACATGTATCCCCATCCAACTGGTCCAAGAGTTAGAGCGCCAGAATCAACTTCTTTGACGACCGCTGCGTATTCTTCAGTGAGGTTGATGATTTCGTCAGCGGTGGCTGGTTGTGGATGGACGTCCCGATGGGTGTCGTGCCACAAATCGTATTCGTTGTCCATTTCATAGAACAGAACTCCGCCATTGTCGGCGGTGCCGTATTTCTCAGTTAAGTACTGAACCCATTCCTTGGCAAATGTGCTATTGATCGCAACTGAGGTGTCGGTTGGGTCATTGCCGGTCACGAACGTACCGTCACTTTTTATACCATTACCGCAGTCGGGCGTATAAGGGTCCACTTGCTGCTGTGAACCGTACTTACTGACGCTAAAGCCGCAGGTGACCTCTCTATATGCACATATTGTAATATGATTATAACAGTCAGAGTTTGGTCAATAATTTATTAAAGCAACAAAATTTCTATTTCCAACTTATTAGATTACAATGAGTCGCAAACAATTATCGTCCAAATTTTGAGGGTTGTTAACCAAATGCTCCGGCCAATATATCTTAAATCAATGAAAGGAACTCATTATATTACCTGTCTTTTGGAGACCAACCAATAAGTGGAATGGTGAGCATGGTGCGCGATCCCATCGACAAGTCATTGTCGATAAACGCGTTGGCCTTGGAGCCGTCCGGGAGATTCTCTGGATTGGCGTTAACCTCGGGTACGTTCTGAAAATACCAGTCTTCCGCGCGGTTGGCCGCATCGGTCTTCCAACTGTATCTAGTCATCGCATTACCACCCCATCTTTCGAATGGTAATGAGATCTCTTTGCCGAAGGCGGTATCGTCTAAGAAGGATATACCGTATATGTATTCCGAAATCGTGTGAGTGTTTGACTCGACGTCGACCTCTAGAGTCACCTGACTAGAAGTCAGGTCATCTATAAAAAAAAGAGCTTTGTTATTGACTTAACTCTAAATTATTTTATATTTCAGACAAGGCAAAGCGCATGGATTAGTATATTTTTCACTCATTTTGATAAAATGAAATTTCTTTTATTAAAAAGGGTGTCCTTTATACTTATTATATTATAAATTTATTTTAAAAATTTAATTCGTTTAAAAAGTGTACTCACAATTGACCACCAGCAAGAATAGAAGTAAATTCTTCTTCGATAACATTTTGAAACGAACAATATAATGTTCTGCTGTTCACCCAGTAACGTTTCTCTTTTATATGAAAATTCGATCTTGATAAACAGAAAAAGGTGAAAAAATACTAATTCACAGATTAATAATATGAAGGTTTCTTGATTGTCCTAAAATCTCATTGTATTCTAATTTTTTAGAGTGTTCTGTTGTTGTTTTTTATCATTTACACACCAAGATAACTTAACAAAATCAATTTTCATATATATTGATTCAGAAAAAACTATCTACTAATTAAACAATTTGAGCATCATATTATCTTATAAGTCTATGTTGAGATAATAAGAGACTATGATGAGTACTCACATCACTCACTCAAAAAATAATATGTCCAAAAATTTTAGACAAGCATTAATATTGAGACATTATTTTGACCGTCATTTTGTAACAGTTTTAAACGTTATTATATTCTGCCCTCTTTCGGGTTATAGATACGTGGATCTGCACGTTATTTAAAATACGTCTTTTATTCATTTCTATTGTTTCTTATATCGACTGTTAAAAAGCCAGTTTAACATGAAGTTATCTTGATAAAAAAATGTCAATCTATTAGACAAAATTCAACGTTTGACTATTTAGTTGAGGTATTTTTTAACAAATCTTGCACTTAATATAATTATATTATATGGACAACAATTCTAAAAATTTTAGTAATCTGAATGTTGTTTTGTTGATGTCCTCTACGAAACCCGTTTTGTGAAAAACTAATTCGGTCAGCAATAGACCTAACGATCAATTGGGATCGGCGGCCGAAGGTTGAAAACCCTTGTACCAGGTCCCAAACAAGTGTAAATAAACACTAAAATATAGAAAGATAAACATTTCGTGACTTTAATAAACGTCGATGGGTTGTTGATTCCTTTTTTGAACAGCTCAGAATTTTAACAACTGCGACGCAAATTCTGTAAATTTTTTATTAATTTACTTACAAAAACGACGTGGTGATTAGATAAAGTGTCTACTTGAATTAACTATAGAAATTGAAAGTGTGAGGAGAACAAATTATGGGACAAATGTAAAGAGTTGGTAAATGAGGATGAAGGTGCCTGAGGCTACTAAAACAAATAATGAGAAACAGGGTTGCAAGATAAGTTTAAAGTAGGGAGGGCTCAAAGGGAGGGTTTAATATAGTAGTAAGTAGCGTTTAAGTTAAGAATTTCTGTATAGTTTTGTTGTCTGCTTTTTATTGTAAAAAACTTTACGTTAAAAATAAAGCATTATATACAAGTCTATAAGTAGATTGAATATTTTCTTGGATTTTTTTCTAATAAGTGTTGCATTTAGTATGTGACAAGGGTGTTGGCGGTGGTTAACGCAATGCTCATTGCACTGCCAGTTTTCTCTAGCTGGGTATGTGTGATCCCATGTTTATGAATTGAATATTATTCATTTAATAAATTTCATTATATTACGTTTCGTTGATTTTTACTAGGTAAGTAATGGTTCACTCTTAATGATTCCTTGACTTTGATTTTACATATTAAATTACATATGTAATTATAAATACCATTCATTATATTTTACAACTAACAATGTGCTCAGACGTATGTTTCTTTATTTACAGGTAATTATATACTAACAAAGGGGCCGGTTACCTGTCATCCTGACAAGATTAGCAGACACTAATAAGTATGACGTTTGTTTCTTTTCTAAAACTTTCTAAATTAATAATTTATCTTCATTTTCAATTATTTTATACGTCTTTTACACTTTGCCATTTACCCAACTGCATGTTCAAGATTCAGAAGACTTTAGAACTTCTGACGAATATTCACCAATCTATTCATTGAGAAAGCTGTATAAGGTTTCTGCCATTGTGGGTTTAAGTAAAATTACTTTTATAACTTCATTTAAAACACTGTTTATTTACTTCAATTCAATCATACATAGCTTAGTCATTATTATTTTGAATTAATATAAACAAAATCACTGTCTGGCTACTTCGAACAATGTAATGGAATAAGCGGGGAATGTGTATGAAATAGCGTTGTTGGCAACACTAGCACTGCTTGAAGCAATAGAAGTGAGGCTGCTCTGGCTGTACGTATAGACCTTAGCAGTGCTCGAAGGACTGAAGTTCCTGATTTCAACTGACGTGCTGATAGCATTGGATGGGTCTTTGTTGATGGCAATAATGGTCAATACGTTGTCAGATGATCGGACTGCTGCATAGATCGAGAGGGTCAATTCGTCACTCGATGTTGCACTGACACTGAGTGAACCGAACTTAGAGCCGTTTCCGTCGTAGTTACGGAACATTCTGTTGTGAAAAATAAGAAATTAAAAATTAAATTCAACATTCAACTTAAGTCAAAAACTAAAGGCTCATAATCTTTGGGAATCTTTATACTGTTGAAAAATTAATTTCGTAAAGAATACTTTTTACCTGAAAGCATACGCCCATGGGTCGGTGGCCAGTGTTGCTCCCCAAAGGACTGCCAGATCGACTTCCTCTCTTCCAAAAATACCAAGAATATCTGCTTGTGTGAGGGCGCCGTTCAGAACTTTCATGCCACCCCAGTTGTACTCGGTGATTGCTATCTTGGTACCTGGGTAGTAAGTCTGAATGGCCTCCTTCATCCTGGGAATAAATTTAATCTTGCCATAGTCATCGCCCAAATCTTTGATCCAGCTTTCGTCTACATAGTTAGGGTTCCACAAGGCCTGAGTTGACCTGAGTATTTGGATAAAATATAATTAATGATTTTCATAGTTTGTGGAATTAAAATATTTTCGCGTTTTGCAAGCTTATAAAACAGCATGTCAATTTTGAAACATATATACTGACCTAAGTCTTACTGCCAGAACTTCAGAGTCTGTGCTGTCGCTGAATACGTTATCGGGTTGGGGATAGATATGGATGTCGAGGTAATCGAGCAACCTCTTCGAATGTTTAGTTTCTAAGGTTTTCATTGTCTTCAAGTAATATGCAGCGAAGTTTAAGTTCTCGTGGCTTTCCTTGTCAATGTTAGTGCCGTTGGCAGCATCCAGAGCTGGGGAACAACATTACCATAATCAGTTTTTAACTAAAAAAATCATTGATTTAATTTCTTAAATTACCTGAATGTAAGAATGACAAGTATCCCCATCCAACTGGTCCAAGAGTTAGAGCACCGGAATCAACTTCTTTGACGGCCGCTGCGTATTCTTCAGTGAGGTTGATGATTTCGTCAGTGGTGGCTGGTTGTGGATGGACGTCCCGATGGGTGGTGTGCCACAAATCGTATTCGTTGTCCATCTCGTAGAAGAGAACTCCGCCGTTGTCGGCGGTGCCGTACTTCTGGGTCAAGTACTGAACCCATTCCTTGGCAAATGTGCTGTCGATTTTGGTTGAGGTGTCGGTTGGGTCATTGCCGGTCACTGACGTACCGTCACTCTTTACGCCATTACCGCAGTCGGGCCTATAAGGGTCCGTTTGCTGCTGTGAACCGTACTTACTGACGCTAAAGCCGCAGGCGACCTCTCTATATGCACATATTGTAATATGATTATAAAAGTCAGAGTTTAGTCAATAATTTATTAAAGCAACAAAATTTCTATTTCCAACTTATTAGACTACAATGAGTCGCAAACAATTATCGTCCAAATCTTGAGGGTTGTTAACCAAATGCTCCGGCCAATATCTCTTAATCAAAGAAAGGAACTCATTACATTACCTGTCTTTTGGAGTCCAACCAATAAGTGGAATGGTGAGCATGGTGCGTGATCCCATCGACAAGTCTTTGTCGATAAACGCATTGGCCTTGGAGCCGTCCGGTAGATTCTCAGGATTGTTGTTATCCTCGGGGATGTTCTCGAAATACCAGTCGGACGCGCGGTTGGACGCATCGTTCTTCCAGTTGTATCTGGTCACCGCATTACCACCCCATCTGTCGACTGGTAATGAGATCTCTTTGCCGAAGGTGGTATCGTCTAAGAAGGATATACCGTATATGTAGTCCGAAATCGTGTGAGTGTTTGACTGGACGTCGACCTGTAGAGTCACCTGACTAGAAGTCAGGTCATCTATAAAAAAAAAGAGCTTCATTATTGACTCAATTCTATATTATTTTCTCTTTCAAAGAAGGCAAAGGGGATGGATTAGTATATTTTTCACTTATTTTGATAAAACGAAATTTCTTTTATTAAAAAGAGTGTCCTTTATACTTATTATATTATAAATTTATTTTAAAAATTTAATTCGTTTAAAAAGTGTACTCACAATTGACCACCAGCAAGAATAGAAGTAAATTCTTCTTGGATAACATTTTGAAACGAACAATATAATGTTCTGCAGTTCACCCAGTAACGTTTCTCTTTTATATGAAAATTCGATCTTGATAAACAGAAAAAGATGAAAAAATACTAGTTCATAGGTTGATAATTTCAAGGTTTCTTGATTTTCCTAATATCTCGGTATATTCTTATTTTTTAGAGTGTTCTGTTGTTGTTTTTTGTCATTTACAAACCCAGATAACTTAACATAATCAATTTTCATATACATTGATGCAGAGAAAATTATCTACTAATTTAACAATTTGAGCATCATATTATCTTATAAGTTTACGTTGAGATAATAAGAGACTATGATGAGTACTTACATCACTTACTCAAAAAATAATATGTCCAAAAATTTTAGACAAGCATTAATATTGAGACAATATTTTGACCGTTATTTTGTAACAGTTTTAAACGTTAATATATTCTGCCCTCTGTCGGGTTATAGATACGTGGATCTGCACGTTATTTAAAATACTTCTTTTATACATTTCTACTGTTTCTTATATCGACTGTTAAAAAGCCAGTTTAACATGAAGTTATCTGGATAAAAAAATGTCAATCTATTAGACAAAATTCAACGTTTGACTATTTAGTTCAGGTACTTTTTAACAAATTTTGAACTTAATATAATCATATTATATGGACAACAATTTTAAAAATTTTAGTAATCTGAATGTTGTTTTGTTGATGTCCTCTACGAGACCCGTTTTATGATAAACCAATTCGGTCAGCAATAGACCTAATAACGATCAATTGGGATCGGCGGCCGAAGGTTGAAAAACCTTGTACCAGTCCCAAACAAGTGTAAATAAGCACTAAAATATAAAGAAACATTTCGTGACTTTAATAAACGTCGATAAATTGTTGATTCCTTTTCGGGACAGTTAAAAATTTTAACAACTACGTCTATATTGTCAATGCTCCTGAGACGCAAATTCTGTAATTTTTTTATTAATTTACTTACTTACAAAAACGACGTGGTGATTAGATAAAGTGTCTACTTGAATTAACAATAGAAATTGGAAATGTAATTAAAAACTTTGTTTTAACTTTAATCTTGTTATTTTTTTTATCCTTTTGTAACATTAATTGAAACTAGTTGTATAATTGTATAAATAGTACACAAACGCTCTACAGCGTTACCTTCTTAGTACCTACCTAATATAAGAATGAGGAGTACAGAATGATTTGATAATATTACATAAAACCCGCAAATTGATACAAGGGAGGTACCAAAACATAATTTTGATTAATTATTTAAAATTACTGAATTAGAAAAAATAAATATTAATAACTAGATTACTATTTATTGCTTCTTCATAAATAAAAAGGTGTTTAAAGACATAAGTTATACATATGTCGAGTCCTCAGAATTTTAGTGTTGTTGCGGCCACTCTCACATTTATTATCTAAGTTTCATTAAAAGTACTCTCTTGCAGTCATTTGCTTGTTCTTATTACCTAATTTTAATCGACATTTTGGTTTAGCCGATATACGCATCTATGCAGTTAAACATACATTTTACACTTTAGGTACGTAATAGTAACATTAACATCGCCATTATTATCGTCCCTAGTTTTATATGAACTAAAAAGGAATATTTTACAGTAAAAATACTTAGTTTAATTTATCCACCATTCTTAGATAATAGCTCAATAATAAAAATATTGTAAAACTTTTCAATAAGTGTAAGTATGTTTGGTTTTTATGAGTGATACTGATTGACAATATAACATATTTCCAAGAATTCTAAAAAATACACATCTCGAAACTTTGTAGTGTTTATATGTATTCTTTATCGGTCTGTAAGATCAGATCAGTGAAGATCTTCTTCAAACACAAAAGTGACATTTATTTGATAAAAGAGTCGCATGCACAATGAAGTGTTTACAAAAATGACAAATGGTACTAGCAACATTTCCAACCCATACTGGCGTATTATTAGGTATATTTTGGGACACTCTTCTGTAGATATTTAAATCTCGAGGCATCCCTAGTTCAACTTGCAAGAAAATCCCAGGGTTGAAAAAAAACGTTTCGTAAGAACTTTTAACATTTGCCTATACAGGGTGTTCTATTTTAGTTACCCATTGCAAATACTCCATCACCTTGCCCTTCAGGGATTTTTGAAATTAATAGAAATCCACATTTTTGATATCATAATCGGAAAGGGCACGACATTTTATGTATTTGAATGGCCTTAAATTTTGTTACTTACAAGATCAAAATACAGAATAATAGATATTGAATAATAATAACCTGATTTAAAGTAGTTTGGAACATTGGCAAGGAGAATTTGCACTAGAATACTTAAATCAAAGGAAGGATATAAATATTTTTTTCAAGGTTTGAGTAGGAAATGAAAGCAGAGGATGTAAGTATTGGGTGAGGAATTAAGACAGAATATGTAGAATCTGTGAAAGGGGAGAAGAAACATCAATGCACGTGTTGGGGGGATGTGACGAAACGATAGAAGGGGAGTAATGTAAAGGGTTGTTAAGTAATGAAGATGATCTGACCCTTTTAAAACAAATTGCTAAAATAATAAATCGGAGTAAAATAAAAAAAGTTTGATAATTAAAAACTGTAGCGTTTTCCCCAGAAAGTATTATTGGGAAAAAATTGGGTGGGTAGGATTAGAATAAGCAATATTTATTTCTTTTTTCTTTTTAGGTTATTAGAATTGCTTTGTTTCTGTTCATTGTCTTCTGATTTTTGTTTTGTTAAGCTATTGTGTACATAACATAACTTTACGTTTCTATAAATCATATTCATTGGTAAGGTGGCAAGCAGAACGATCCAGGATATCATGTTAGTAATTTTGACTTTTATTTTCAAACTGAAACAACTCCTGAAAGTCATCGAAGGACAGACTTAATTATTTACAGAATGTAAAATTTTACGTGCACTTCAAATCTGGGACCATGAATGGAGATAATAAACAAATAATTATAAATAAGCAAGGATCGGTTTCGCATTTGAAGTCGGGCTGGACTATAAAGGGTTTTGACTTAATAATTAAAGGAGTATCGACCTCGAATATCCCTTGGAAACTGAACTTAAGGACTAAAGGGGTTCCAAAAATTTTCACGGGTCACCAAAGGAGACACAGTATTGAACATTCTATTGTTTTCCCGTAACGAGTAAGTAATACATATTATTGGTATGTCCCACTCTTTGTTTTTATCAACATTCAATGAGGGTTTTGTTTATTAATAAGAACACAAGTGGCACTGCAACAATAGATACCCATTTAAGTTGTCAGCAAACGTATAACGAACATTTTTGTTTACATATTGTTAACGGTTTAATGAGGAGTGAACGTAAGTATGATTAATGATTTACTTTAAGTACCTGATTTAATTGATATTGTTTCTTCTACAGATTAAATTTTGATTGATATGTTTGAGGCCATTGGTACCGAAAATAAAACATGATTGTATGGTTTTTTAAAATCATTC
Organism: Agrilus mali; assembly: GCA_029378335.1. Lineage (NCBI taxonomy): Eukaryota > Metazoa > Arthropoda > Insecta > Coleoptera > Buprestidae > Agrilus > Agrilus mali. The sequence goes on along the minus strand of CM055663.1, from coordinate 5,271,897 downwards.
CCCAATTCACCCCAATAATCCCTCTTTTGACACTCAGTGATACACTTAATTCATAATGAGTATTTTACGCCATAATGGTCCAACATAAAACTGTTGCGGCAGTTTGTAATGAGAAGTGTTTACAAAAACTAATAATTTTTAAATTTGCATTTATTTATTATTATTTTTAAACATTAAAACTTTTTCACAATAGGTGGACAAATGATGTTAGTATTAATCGCTGACCTCCAATCTCAAGTAGTCCCACATAATCATTTTATCCAGATGGTTCGCACTAACTGCGCCGGGTGGCGTGAATTGTAGAATATTGTCCGACTGCAGCAGTGCCTTACTGAAGGTTATAGTTACCTGACGGAATATTCCATGATCTGCTTGACGGAAGAGCGCAGAATCAGCTGAAGGACCATCGAAACCGGTCACCTTGTAAATCTCGTTATCGTTAATGAGCACACGAAGACCGGATTTGACCACAGCAGCTATTCCCAGGGTCAATGTGGCGTCTCCTGAATTTGAACCACTATAAGAGAATCTGATCTTCCAGTTGGTAGGGTTTAAGTTTTGGGTGATATTGAATCTTTGGAGCTGAGCGAGGAAGCCAGGTGTCTTGATCATGGGCATAAAATAGCCCCAGTCGTTAGCTGCATTACTTACTCCCACTGTGAAGTCTGGATCGTTAGGGAATACCTTGGAATAGCTGAGCCATGTGCCAAACTTGCGGAACTCTAATAAAATTATTATTATTTTTAATTAGTTGTTAAATACAAATCTCCAATTAACACCATTTACTGGTACCAATAACGGAAACAACCTGGTAATGGACTAGCTATTGAAAATAATTTACAGGTTCTAAAGGTGACCAAAAGGGTCAACGAAAAGTTTCAAATCCTTTACGGGCCATAGCCTTCTTGTAATAAAATCCAAACCTCGCCTGTCATTCTCACTTGGTTATATCACGATAGTAAAAATATCAAAGTAAGTACCCACCTTCTAAATTAGGAATAGGTGATGAAAAGCCATCTGGCACCTTGAACTCTGCCGAACTTCTGTCAGGTACACCAATCTGCCAAAGTAGTGTGCCATGGCTCTCTGGAATCCAATTGACAGTGCCAAGATTAGTGTTGGAACTCTGTTGCACCACAACGTCACTCTGAGTGTATTTTCCAACTACGCCTTTTGCTATCACTTGCAGCTTGTATGTGCCTGGTCTTACGGCTGGTATTGTAAATGCACCTAAACATAATTCATATCAAAATAAAAATTCTGATGAAATAATAAATTAGTTTAAATCGATCCTGAATCTATTTCATAATGAACTTTCAACAATTTTAAAATTACCATTTGGGTCAGCATTTGCGGCATACATGTAAGTTGCAGATTCCAATTGAGGGTCATCCACACTGGAATCAGTCAAAATAAGATATGCCCATTCGCTGTTAGGTGATCCGTTCACTGTGAGTACCCCTGACACACTACCCCTCCCTGCTGCATTGTACTCTGATGCGGTGACAAACGAGTAAGGCCACCTCTGCTCCTCAACTTGGAGTTGCCTTTCAGCGTCAGCATACATTTCCGAAAGACTATTACCTTCATTGAGGTAGATGCCGATTGGGCCGTAAACTTTGGACCATCCCGAAGTGGGCACCAAATCTGGAGTTCCGTAGTGTCCTGAGTGTTCGCAGAAGAGCAGCATTTGTCCGGTATGTGTTGTCAAGAGCTATAACAAGTGCTTTATTATTATCTTCAGTTTACAAACTTTCCATTAATAGCTAACCTGTTTAAATGGTCCGCCACTGAGCCACTCTTTATGTGTCTGTATTAAAGATATTCCGACATTATCTCCGTAAATACCGAACACAGTGTTGATGTTCTCATTACCCGAAATTTGCTGATATTTCGAATAAACTGTTCCATCTGACAACAAATAGGTCCAGTCTTGAAGAGACTCAGCCGCGTTTATGGCACTCTGGGTGGGCATAGTTCCTTGTCTCTTCCCGTCTACGCTGTAGTACTTGAATATGTCCGCGGTAGCCCTTATTGCCCATCTTAATTGACCGGTACTGGCACCATCTTTCAAGTATCTGTGGATTGTGTAGTAGTAAAACATGGAAGCACCCCTTTCGAGGGCTATATGTAACTCGAACTGAGTTGGCCAAGCGGCTGAAGTACTTTGAATGAATGCCAGGTCGATAACATCATTCTAATTAATTAAACAAATGACATTTGAATAACTGTTCTATTTCAGGTCTTTGTTAAACACTTACACTCTCTGTAATTTTCATCTCTCCCATTGTTGGTCCTGCCGTATAACTCGTGCCGTCGACACTGAAAACGGCAATGTAATAGCCAGAGCCACCACTGCCCAACAAGTTTGTTGTTCTCAAATTAGTATTAACTTGTGAATTAAAATAAAGTGAATCTATAGTTCCCTTTGCTTTGTTAATAGTCATCGAAATCTTCTCATTTTCGAGCACCACGGTTGAGCCGTCGGTGACACACAGGCGTTGGTATGACAGTGTCTGGCATTGTTCACCTTTTAACAACGAATTAATTGGTTCAGTTATTCATATTATTATGAAAATAAGAGAAAAATTGGAAATTGTAGTTGTCTACTTTAGAGGAGGTCTTATTCCCGAGTTGTCCTATACAAACTTCGGAAATTGCCCACTCTGTATACACAACATATTAAAATAAAGGAATTAGAGCTACCACATCTAACATAGAAAGCTACCTAATAAATATATAAAAAACTGCAAAATATCATAAATATTTTACTTTTATGTCACTAACAATGCAGCTACTCAGCAGCTTCTATTAAAATACTTATTTTAGGAATTCAAAATATTGAAAATTTTACCTGATGAACCGTGGGCAAGCAGCACGGCCAAACACGCTATCAATATTGTGGTTGACATCTTCTATAGTTTTACCAAATTGACAATTGAGAATTCGATCTTCGATCTATTTATTGTAAGATTTGAAGGTCGATTTAACTGATTAGTAAAAACCACTTCATTTAATTAGATAACTTTTATGTTTTATGTAGTCGAATCTTGCCTTAAAGTGCAGATTCAAAAGTCACTAGCTTATGCATGAATTAGAAAAATATTATTAGATGAGATACAGTTACCTGGAAAAAAAGAGGAATCATTTTATTTTACGTAGGGTTGTGACGATCACATCTTATTTTTTTTTTCAACAGTTACGTATTATTGATATAGTGGTAGAAAGTTACAAAAAAATCAATTACAATCATTATTGATGTTATCAAATTTGCTTTTCAGATTCTCTTTTCTCTTAAAAAAATGTATATAAGTACATCTGTCAATTTGTCTAATATATTCTACAGTTGGTAATGGAGATAAGACCCGGTTTGGGTATATTACATTTAACTAACCAAGGAGGAATTATAGGGAGCATGGTGTAGCCACTCACGTATGTCTTCTACAAGTTTGTAATACGTAATAATGACAGTTTCTTTTTTTTTTTTTTTAATCATACCTACAACACTGGCTTTTCAAGAGCTCAACCTGTTTGTTATAATAAATTGTAGCGGTTATCTAAATTAACTATTTGAAGAACGAAAACAAATACATTATACCTACAGGGTGACCCAAAAGAAACGGAGACAAACCTTTTTAATTATAATTTTATTAAACAAAAGAAATTTAGCAAAACAACAATTAATAATGGTAACTTAGAACTTTAACAATAATATATTCAACTGGTTACAAAGTGGCACCCTTTGGCAGCGATGCATAGGTCCAAACGCGACTTGAAATTTTCGACGATGGGCCGCAGGTCCTCCGGCGACCATCGATCCCACTCCCGGCGCAGCGATTGCTTCAGCGACTCCAAACTTTTGTGGGGCTTAGCACAGGCCCTGACCTCCAAAATTGACCATACACTGTAAGGTCCCACTCCCGGCGCAGCGATTGCTTCAGCGACTCCAAACTTTTGTGGGGCTTAGCACAGGCCCTGGCCTCCAAAATTGACCATACACTGTAATCCATCGCGTTCAGGTCCGGCGAGTAGGACGGCCATTCCGCCGATGAGATGAAGTCCGGAAAATAGGTCCGACACCACTCCTGAGTCGTTTTAGCCTTGTGCGTCGGCGCCGAGTCCTGCTGGAACGTCCAATGCTGGTTACCGAAGTGCTGTTGGGCCCACGGCTCCATTTTCTCCAAAACCTGCCATTGATACTCCTCCTTGTTGACTTTGACCCCTTGATCAAGGAAAATCAGGTCGGTTTTGCCGCTGGAGCAGATTCCACCCCATACCATGGCTAACGTACCGGGGGCCACAGAGGACCAGCTCCTGTAGTTGTTTTGGTGATTGTAGGCTTGCTCGACGGTGAACAGCTTCTCATCCGTGAACAGGATCGTTTCCCAGCCGTTGTCTGCGGCCCGTTGCTTGAGTTGGCGAGATCTTTGGAGCCGTACGAACTTGTTGTCTTCTGTGAGCAGTTGAACTTTTTGGAGCTTGTACGGCTTGAGATTCAGCTCCTCTTTGGCTATTCGGTGGACCGATTCACGTTTCATCACGGGAGATTTTTCTTATGGAGACCCGCGGATTCCGCTGCACTCGCTTCCTGATAATCTTGCGGTTTGCGGACGTGTTGACAGTGCGCTTTCTGCCACTTCCTGGTTGGCGACCATCATGACTAAGCTCCTTATATCGTTTGATAGCTTTGGAAACAATTTGCTTAGGCACATTGAGCAAACGAACGATATCATATTGACGATTTCCTGCACGGAACAGCTCCAAAATTGTTCTACGTTTATTTAACATTCTAAAAATACAACAGAATTTAGAGGTACAAAACAAAAAATTTATACAGTAGTACATAAAAACATGGAGAACTTGATAAAATTAAAATTAATTGGATACGGTACAATACATTCGTGTTAGGACACATTAAAGTTTGTCTCTGCTTTTTTTTGGTCACCCGAAAATCAAATTCATTACAAGTATCAAATAACATCGTAATTAATAGGCAATGTCATTTTATTTAAATTTATTTTTCAAAGAATGTTATTATGATATATACCTGTTGTATTTCATCCAAAGTTAATAAGTATTTAAAGAATAATGTTATTGTAATGTTTTTCAATTGCAATTGTGTTTAAAATTAATATTTCGAGAAAGTAGGTAATTAGGGTTGAACGTTAAACTCAACGGTGCCTACCTTTCTTAGAATGTCATTAAGTGCGAAATTTAACTGCAGCAATTATTTAGTAAGTCTTGGTAAGTTTTGTTCTGTCCTTTTTGCCGCCGTTAGCAGTATTTTTTTATCGTTTATTCTTTTCATGTTCAATTTCGTGTTTTGTCAATCAACTTTGTTGTTCTTGTGTGTGTTTTGTTAACTCCGTTCGATTTTTGGTGTGATCAAAATAAACTGTTATTATCTATTCTTATTTTTTATCGGATTATTATTTCTCGTTTCTTTAACTCCGATAAAATTAATACTTTAGTAATTAAATGTTTTCCACGTCATTTGATTAATTATTTTTAGTTTAATCAATCAAGTAGATAAATAATTTCGTTTAGACGGATTGACGTGAAAAGGAACATGTGAACACAGCAGTATCTCCAACGTTGACAGGTTACAATATATAGAATTTTTTTACTTTTAAAAAATGAAATTCTTGAGAGTTTAGAATTTCTATGTGATAGTATATTCCATTGTTTTTCCATGATGAATAATATACAGTATTTTTGTTCCACTCGTAGCTTATATCAATATTTAGTGAGTGGTTTGTTTATTAATAACAACACAAGTAGCACAGCAACAATAGATACTCATCTAAGATGTCAGCAAATGCAATATACTGATGAAAGAGTTATGAGTATTTTTTTTATTAAATTGGTATGTACCTATGTGTTGGCAGTGGCGTAGTCAGAGCTAGTCCTCGGGAGGATATCAAATACCAAACACGTATTAAAAAGAGTCCACTCCTACTTCGGGACCTGTGACTTATATTATCTGCGTATTATATAATTTAATTTATGTTCTTCTATATACCAATGAGCCCTAACGCACGTGAATTTGGTCAATAGACAGGTATATGTAAAGTAAATTTATAAAGTAAGAAAGATAAATCCCAAGCGTTACAATTGGGCGTAACGATCATTGTTTTATCAATCAGTTATCGATATCAGAAAGCGTTGCAGTATTTCTGAAAGTTAATTTTTAATCAGCATATATTTGAGTATAAATAGTAAATCTAAACAGTGGATGCGTTTTTTGTTTTCATTACGAGGTAGGTAGTAGCCGGGAGGTTCATGTACGTTACTTTCCTTGATCCTCGAGTTGTCCGGTGCTTCTCGTCCAGTGGCTGAACTCAAAGAGTGTCTGGAGCGAGTGTCAGCTCGTTACTTCCCTATGCACTCACAAGAGGCTCGGTACGCCTAATTATTAGAAAGTGAAATTGAGAAAAACACTTCAAAGGGTCTTTCGTGTGTCTCTCCCATAAGGCCCATAGCACTTTGAAGTAGTTGCTAGGCGCATTACTTCCCCCAGTGACCACAATGATATCCACTGCGTTGCATAAGACTATATTGCATTGTATTTGTAAATCACAGTAAAGATCAGATAGTTTATTTAACAGTAAAGTATAAGTTGTTGAGAAAGCCAAAGTGCTTAGTTACATAAAGGTCATGTTTTGAATATTCAGAACCAGTACCTACAGTTATTATACAATTTATGTTGTGTGATTTTTCCCTTTAGGTCAGTTTGGGGAAATTGATTGCTCATGTGATTATTGTTTTTATTAATAGGTAATCATGCGCCGGCCTGTTCATAATGACAACGAACGCTCTGACTGATCATGAGAGAAACCGGTAATCTTCTGATGATATTTACCTGATATAAACTTGGCTGATATATAAATACAGTGTAATCGATCTGTTATATACAAAAAAAACAACAAACAAAAGGTTTACTGAAAAAGCATGAAGTACGTTTCGTAAGAACTTTTAATATTTGCCTATACAGGGTGTTATATTTTAGTTACCCATTGCAAATACTCCATCACCTTGCCCTTCAAGGATTTTTGAAATTAATAGAAATCCACATTTTTGATATCATAATCGGAAAGAGCACGACATTTTATGTATTTGAATGACCTTAAATTTTATTATTTACAAGATCAAAATACAGAATAATAGATATTGAATAATAATAACCAGATTTAAGGTACTTTGGAACATTGGCAAGAAGAATTTGCACTACTATAAAGAAGGATATAAATATTTTCGCAAGGTTTATAGTAGAGAATAAAACCAGAGGATGTAAGTATTGGGTGAGGACTTAAGACAGAATATGTAGAATTTGTGAAAGGGGAGAAGAAACATTAATGCACGTGTTGGGGGATGTGACGAAACGATAGAAGAGGAGGAATGTAAAAGGTTGTTAAGTAATGAAGATAGTCTAACCCTTTTAAAACAAATTGCCAAAATAAGATCGGAGTGAAATAAAAAAAGTTTGATAATTAAAATCTGTAGGGTTTCCCCTAAAAGGTATTTTGGGAAAAAATTAGGGTTGGTAGGATTAGAATAAACAATATTCATTGAACGCTTACGTAACATTGTATAGTAAAACTTTCGTTAAGCATCGTTAAAATTTTCTCTTCATGAACAAAAAGGAAAATTAATACACTTTCACACAAACAAGTACAGAAAGCTGGGTCAAAATAACTGAAGTAATGTCAACTCCAAATCATTCTTACTATTTACAGGAGTAGTTATCGACCTCGAACATTTCTTGGAAAGGGAGCTTAAGGACTAAAGGGGTTATAAAAATTTTCAGGGGTTTTCTGGTTAATGCGTACCAAACGAGACACAATATGGAAAATTCAATTGTTTTCCCGTAATGAGTAATACATTGTATTGGTATGGTCCACTCTTTGCTTTTTTCAACATTCAATGAGTGTTTTGTTTATTAATTATAAGACAAGTGGCACTGCAACAATAGATACCAATTTAAGTTGTCAGCAAATGTATAACGAACATTTTTGTTTACATGTTGTTAACGGTTTAATGAGGAGTGATCGTATGCACGATTAATGGTCAGCTTTAAGTACCTACTGATTAAACCACTGATTTAATTAATATTGTTTCTTCTACAAATTAAATTTTGATTGATATGTTTGAGGTCATTGGTACCGAAAATAAAACATGATTGTATGGTTTTTAAAAATAGTTTCCCAGTTTAAATAAACGGAGTCAAACCAATTATCGCTCTTTTGACACAGTGATAATTCATAAATGAGTATTTTACGCCATATTGGTCCAACATGAAACTGTTCCGGCAGTTTGTAATGAGAAGTGTTTACCAAAACAAATAATTTTTTAATTTGCTTTTAATTGTTTCAAGGTTTATTGAGAATCACTCTACATATGTTTCGGATGGTTAGCCCTTTATCAAGAGTAATATATTGCTGGGGAAACACCCAAAACATATGTTGAGTGATTCTCATTAAACCTTGAAACATTTAAAAGCATATTTCTTTCCTTCGATTATTTCAAAATGTTTTATAAAATTATAACACAAGAATCGAAATCTATTTTTAAATTTGCATTTATTTATTAGTTTTAATTATTAAAACTTTTTCGAAATAGGTGGATATACGATGGCTGTGTTAATCGCTGACCTCCAATCTCAAATAGTCCCACATAATCATTTTATCAAAATGGTTCGCACTCACTGCGCCGGGTGGCGTGAACTGTAAAATATTGCTCGACTGCAGCAGTGCCTTACTGAAGGTTATAATTATCTGACGCTGTATTCCATGATCTGCTTGACGGAAGAGCGCAGAATCGGTTGAAGGTCCATCGAAACTGGTCACATTGTAGATCTCGTTATCGTTTATGAGGACACGAAGACCGGATTCGATCACAGCAGCTAATTCCAGGGTCAATGTGGCTTCTCCTGAACTATTTGAACCACTATAAGAGAATCTGACCTTCCAGTTGGTGGGGTCTGTGTTTTGGGTGATATTGAACCTTTCGAGCTGAGCGAGGAAGCCAGGTGTCTTGATCATGGGCATAAAATAGCCCCAGTCGTTAGCTGCACTACTTTCCCCAACTGTAAAGTCTGGATCGTTAGGAAATACGTTGGAATAGTTGAGCCATGTGCCCAACTTGCGGAACTCTAATAAAATTATAATTTTTTTAAATTATCAATTTTAATTAGTTGTTAAATACAAATCTCCAATGAAAACTATACATTCTTCAAAATTCATCTAGTACCAATAACTCAAACAACCTGGTAATGGACTAGCTAAGTAAAATTGATTTGCAGGCTCTAAAGGTGACCAAAAGGGTCAACGAAATGTTTCAAATCATTAATGGGCTATCGCCTTCTTCGAATAAAATCCAATCCTTGTCTGTCACTTCACTTGGTTATATCACAATAGTAAAAATATCAAATTAAATACCCACCGTCTAAATTAGGGACAGGCGATGGAAGGCCACTTGGCACCCTGAACTCTGCCGAACTTCTGTCAGGTACACCAATCTGCCAGAGTAGTGTCCCATGGCTCTCTGGAATCCAATTGACCGTACCAAGATCAGTGTTGGTACTCTGTTCTACCACAACGTCACTCTGATTGTATTTTCCAACTACACCACTTGCTAACACATGCAACCTGTATGTGCCTGGTCTTACAGCTGGTATTATAAATGCACCTAAACATAATTAACATCAAAATAAAAATTCTGATATATCAAGTAGATAGATTATTTTTTTAGTCGGATTAAAGTGAAAACAGACACGTGGATACAGTACTATTGTCACACAGTGCTCATATTTTTCCAAAATTATATTTTCCTTTAATTGTTTTTTATTTCATTTATAACATTTGTTTTAATTAAAATATGCAACGTGTTGATTTTACGAAACACGGAACTTCAATTTAATTGCACGTCAAAGGTGGACCGTAATTAACTTCCTAAGTTCCGTTTTGGGGTAACCAAAAGAGCACTGTATGGGTCAGTATAAAATAATTAGTTTTGAGAGTTGAGGAACAGTAACACAGCAGTGAGCAAGATGAAGCGTGCAAGTGAGAAAGGTTAGGGTGGTGTAGCGGGTTACCGCTATCACTCACCATAATGCCCCATTAATAGTTCCTGTCATTATCAAGTTCCTTACTCGATAATTATTTAGGCAAATAGTTTTTAGATATTTTTGCAATTAGTTCAAGCATAAACCTTTATTTATTTATTAAATCTTGAAAATCGTCTATAAAAATATCAACATATTAATTAATGATAATTGATTTTAATTAAATCAGACCCACCATACATAACCTCAAGTTAATGAGGAAAAATTGTTGCTGCTGTCATGACATTGTCATGTCATTAATTAATATGTTTAAATTAACCCCTATTAAAGTAAACTTTCTTCAATTGCATTATAGAAATATCGCTTATCCGTTACAGTATCTCGAACGTTGACAGGTTGCAACACATAGACTTCTCTTTACTTTTAAAAGATTAAGTTATTGAGAGTTCAGAGTTGGGCATGTGAATCTCTGTTTTCAGAATTAAATTTTATAAAAAATAAATATAGGAATAGAATAACGGATGAGTCGAACTCTGCATGCGTACTGTTGAAGTTAGCTAAATATGAACCAGATATTAAATCTTTATCATCTTGTGTACAGCAACAAAAATCACATTAAAAACAATTTTTTCAAGGTGAATTTTCTTTCTAGCATATTGCTTTTTGTAAAACATCGATTAATAAAAAATTGTTTAAAGATGAATTGCTTTTGTTTGTTTGTTTATTATACTACGTATAGTTTCACCACGCTAACATTTCGAATGAAATTTTATTGTAGCACGTTACCCATTTAAAAAAAAAATTTTATGACTTTGTCGGACATCAAAAAAAGTTTGCCATCCCTGTGTAGACAGTTCCGACAAAATACACGTCTTATTAGGGCTTCAACAAAACAGCGATCAACACCCCTACATATAGATATATTGCAAATAGGTGTATGCCGTACTTCATTTTAATTTAAAAGCCGATTAAAACTTTATTAACCGTTTGAACTCACAATCATCTACAGTTGGCGCTTCATACCGCCTGTTCTTATTTTATTTTTTTCAACATTTTAGTGGTCGAAAAGTATGAACAAGGAATAGCATTAAGTATTGATATATTTAAGTCACTGATTTAAAGATAATATTTCCCATATGCATTAAGTTCAATTTACCTATAATGGAAATGGTTTGCTTTAATGGACCAACCTTCATTGCACTCGTATTATAAATTATTTCAAAGCTTTGTAATAAGCAGTTTACAAAAAAAAAACAACTTCAAAATTTCCATTTATTCATAATTTTAAAATAATGCAACAAAATAATTGGCTACATGATGAAGGTATTAATCACTGGCCTCCAATCTCAAGTAGTCCCACATAATCACTTTGCCCATATCACTGGAACTGACTTCGCCGGGTGGCGTGAACTGCAAAACATTGCTGGACTGTAACAGTGACTTACTGAACGTTATAGTTATTTGCCGGAATATGCTATGATCCGATAGACGAAATAAGGCAGAACCCTGCGTAGGTCCGCCAAAATTGGTCTCCTTAAAGATTTCGTTATCGTTAATCAGCGCACGAAGGCCGGCATCAACCGCAGCAGTTAATCCCAGGGTCAACGTGGCGTTTCCTGAAGTGGTTGATCCATTATAGGAGAATCTAACCTTCCAGTTGGTAGAGTTTGTATTTTGGGTAATATTGAACCTTTCGAGATGGGAACTATAGCCAGGTGTCTTAACCATGGGCATGAAATAGCACCAGTCGTTAGCCGCATCGCTTTCTCCAATTGTGAAATCTGGATCGTTAGGGAATACGTTGGAATAGTTGAGCCATGTTCCAAACTTTCGGAATTCTAACAAAATATCACACTTTGAAATTTTAATAGTTAATTCGTTTTAAGGAAACATTTTAAAGTAGCGTTTGAAAACAGTCAATGACAAAAAAGTTGGAAGAATTTGAATAATAACACTGCTATATATTTATGGCTATACTATAGTTCCTTCAGGGAAAGATAATTATTTAAGGGTTTTCATTGCGAATAAGTTTCAATTCAACAATTAATTAGTCCCTAACCTTTGAATCCTTTGCGGACTATCGAAAAAAGTCCAAAAAATCAACCTCCACCACTTTGCAATCTGTGAATCTGACATACACATCAATAAAAATTAATAAAATCCCTACCCTCTAAATTAGGGATAGGTGATGGAAGGCCAGGTGGAGCTTTAAACTCTGCAGCACTTCTATCAGGCACTCCAATCTGCCAGAGTAGTGTTCCATGACTCTCTGGAATCCAATCGATCGAACCGAGATTAGTGTTGTTGCCCTGTTGCACCACAATGTCACTCTGAATATATTTTCCAACTACACCCTTTGCTATCACTTGCAGCTTGTATGTGCCCGGTCTCACAGCTGGTATTGTGAATGCGCCTGAATATGATCAAGATCAGTATTTTGTAGATATCATTAATGTAACTAAATCACAATTTATGGAAAATTATTTTAAAAATAAAAATTTAAAAACAAGTTCAACGATTTTTAAATAAATCACTTTAAATGGGTTAGGTACTAATACAATTTGTTATGAAGTTCCAATAAGAATAACAGTTTTATAATTACCACTTGTGTCAGCATTTGCGGAATACATGTAAGTGCCGGATTCAAACTGAGGTTCATCTACACTAGGGTCAGTTAGAATAAGATATGTCCATTCGCTATTCGCTGATCCATTCACTGTGAGTACCCCTGACACACTACCCCTCCCTGCTGCATTGTACTCTGATGCGGTGACAAACGAGTAAGGCCACCTCTGCTCCTCAACTTCGAGTTGCCTCTGAGCGTCAGCATACATTTCCGAAACACTACTTCCCTCATTGAGATAGTAGCCTACTGGACCGTGAACTTTGGACCACCCCGAAGTGGGCACGAACTTTTCAGTGCCGTAATGAGCCGAAAATTCGTGAAAGTGCAGGTATTGGCCGGTATGTGTTGTCAAGTCCTATTACAATTACTCCATGAATTTTTTTTTCAGGAAATGCTTCTCCAGTGTTTGCAAAATTTAAAAGATAACTAACCTGTTTGAATGGTCCGCCACTTAGCCAGTCTTTGTGCGTCTCTATTAGAGACATTCCGATATCATCTCCATAAATACCGAACACAGTATTGATGTTCTCATTATGTGATATTTGCTGGTATTTCGAATAAACCGATCCATCTTTGAACAGATACGTCGCGTCATGAATAGTCGTACCAGCGTTTATGGTGTTCTGTTTGGGCATAGACCCTTGCCTCTTTCCGTCTACACTGTAATACTTGAATATGTTCGCGTTCGCCCTTATCGCCCATCTTAGTTGTTCCATAGTGTAACCATCTCTCAAGTACTTGTGGATTGAGTAATAGTAAAATATTGACGAATTTTTTTCGAGAACTATATGAAGCTCAAACTGAATTGGCCAGGCGTCTGTGCTGCTGTGGATGAGTGCAAGGTCGATATGTTCATCCTAGTTAATTAAAGGACAATAAGTGGTTAAGAAGATAAGATTGTTAGACATTTAAAAGGTCGACTTACCGGCTACTCATTAAGAACAATTATTGGGCATTTATTAATGAATTTTACCGTAGAACTACAAAGTAATATCGAAAATAAATTGCAGACTTATGTTTTTATGTGAGGCAATTCAATGAGATAGTAATATTAAATCAAGTCGTTTTTAGTAAAAAGGAACAATGTTTCACTAAACTTTACTTTGAGCACACCGTTCCCAAAATTTCACTCTCTCACTTTAGGACAGTCGTGTTCTCATCGTCTTTAGTAATTACGTAACCTATTTATTAAATATAATTCATTAATTTACTACATTTTTGTTAAGAATATAATAGATACCCTAATTTTGAGAGAGTAAGCTTTTTGTTAATACTTACGCTCTGCGTAACATTCATCTTTCCTATACTTGGCCCGATCAACGAACTCGTCCCGTTGATATCAACATTGGCAAGGTAATAACCACCGCGTCCACGTAAAAGGTTTGTTGTTCTCATACTGGTATTGGTGTTTGAATTATAATATAGTGCAGTAATCCGTGCCTTTGATCTGTTAATAGTCATTGAAAGCCTCTCATTTTCGAGCACCACGGTTGAGCCGGTGGTGACACAAAGGCGTTCATACGACCGTGCATTGCAGGACACAGCTTTTAACAAAAGATAGGATTGGTTAGTTGAATTGTATGTTATCGAAAAAAAGTAAGAAATAGGTATTAAAAATTGTATTGTTTACTTTAGGGGTCCAAGTGCACTTTTTAATGGAATTTCAGTATATTGGCATTGTTGCGTACAGATCAGCATGCTTATCTTTAAAGATTATTAACGCAATGGAGAAATACCGATCTTCCTATCTTTTTCATTTTAAAAGTATGATTTCTTTTCTCTCTCATGCACTTTAAAGATGAGTTTTTTATCAAAAATGTAACATAATCCCGAAATGGTGTAACTCTGACCCAATATGTTCATCAAAACGATCTTCATTTTCAACGAAAATTTCAAAAATGCAATAATTATATTTTCGTAAAACCAATAATAAAGAAACAATCTTATGTACTATTGATATACATATTTTCCACACTTCTTGTGGGTAAAATATCAAAAATAGCAAACCCAACCTGATATGTATATATATACATATCTTGATAACCATGCTGAGCTGCACATACCTACAGCATCCTTTAAGATAGATAGATAATTGCATAAGGAATGCTTCAAACAATGCAAAATATCGTAAATATTTTATTTTTAAGACTTAACCAGTTAAACAACTCTGCCACTTACTTTGGGAATAAAAACTATTTAAAAAAACTTACCCAACGAACTGTGAACTAGCAGCAAAGCCACAAACACTGTTAAGAATGTGGCTGACATTTTCACAAAATGATGTCTGAGAATTCGATCTTCAATGTATTTATGATTGAATGTGAAGGTCGATTGAATTGATAAGTGAAAAGCACTCATATATATATGACTAGCAAAGCGATAATTTTAATCTTTTTGGCCAATTAGGGTGACGAAATCACTCTCACCTGTCTGTTACAGATTGAATTAGGTACCCATTTCCACATTGTCTGTTTACTTTACAGGCAATTTTTTCCATTTTTTTTTACTATTTTTTTTCTTTTCACTTATCAAGTTGCTAAATACTTTCTTTAAATCAAATAGAGCTGTAATCATATTCGATAGCTTGAGAAACTTGAACAGAACAATATACTTCTGTATATTTATTTTGAAATTTAGCAATCCTAAAAGTTACAACCGACTCCAGAATTCCCAATAAGATAGTATACTATGTACCTACATTGGTACTAGTGCTTACTTAAGTCAGACTTAATATAAAGCGACGATCAAAAACTAATTCCTTATTGGGTAACTTTCGTTCAGACATAAAGAAAACGTGAATTAAGAGAGGAAATCTTAGTTTTTTCTGATAACAAGATACCATTTCCTCTACAGATTACGTTTAATTTACCTATAATGAGAATGGTTTGCCTTAATGGACCAACTTTCATTGCACTCGTAATATAATATATTTGTTTTAAAGCTCTGTAATAAGTAGTTTACAAAAAAAAAACAATTTTGAAATTTTCATTTATTCATCATTTTTAAATAATAAAACCTTTCAAAAATATTTGGGTACATGATGACGGTATTAATTACTGGCTTCCAGTAATTTATTGCAATTGCAATATTCCTTAATTTAAACATAATTCTAAGAATTTATTTAACCCTTCCAATAAGCAATGCAAGCCAGAATAATTAAAAAACAAAAATTAAATAGTTTATCATTACATTATATAGAAAAATACTTATTAAATAACTCTATTAATTATGACAAACTAATTGACGAGATTGCAGAATTAAAAGTAAGAAAAAACGCAATATAACTAATCAATCTGGGCATATTACTGTTTGTTTTAATAAATTACATATTTTTATTTAATTTTTGCACATGTATATTACTTTTCTCCTTTTCTTCTTGGAATCCGATAATTAAATAGAACTACATACTATATGCCTTAAAGCCAAACTGAAAAATAGGCACGGAATTACAATGATGCCTAGGGTCCGTTTTAGCCTTAGTCCGCCACTGCTGGCCTCCAATCTCATGTAGTCCCACATAACCATTTTGGCCATATCACTGTCACTCACTTCGCCGGGTGGCGTGAACTGCAGAACATTGCTGGACTGTAACAGTGACTTACTAAACGTTATAGTAATCTGCCGGAATATGCTATGATCCGTTAGACGAAATAAGGCAGAACCCTGTGGGTTTCCGTCAAAATTAGTCACATTATAGATTTCGTTATCGTTGATCAGCACACGAAGGCCAGCGTTGATTGCAGAAGCTAACCCCATGGTCAATGTGGCGTTTCCTGAACTAGTTGAACCACTATAAGAGAATCTAACCTTCCAGTTGGTGGGGTTTGTGTTTTGGGTGATATTAAACCTTTCGAGCTGGTTAGCGAAGCCAGGTGTCTTGACCATGGGCATGAAATAGCACCAGTCGTTGGCCGCATCGCTTTCTCCAATTGTGAAGTCTGGATCGTTAGGGAATACATTGGAATAGTTGAGCCATGTTCCAAACTTTCGAAATTCTAACAAAATATCACACTTTGAAATTTTAATAGTTAATTCATTTAACGGTAAATTTTAAAGTATGGTTTGAAAACACCTAATGCTAAAAAAGTTACAGGAATTTGATTAATAACACTGATACATAGGATAGGCTATACTATAGCTCCTTCAAATAGAGAATTTTATTTAAGTGTTTTCATTAGGAATAAGTTTCAACATCTGACGAATCTGATCACTGATTGCACTGCTTTGCAATCTGTGAATCTGACATACATATCAATAAAAATTAAGAAAATCCCTACCCTCTAAATTAGGGATAGGTGATGGAAGGCCAGATGGAATTTTAAACTCTCCACCACTTCTATCAGGAACTCCAATCTGCCAGAGTAGTGTTCCATGACTCTCTGGAATCCAATCGATTGAACCGAGATTAGTGTTGTTGCCCTGTTGCACCACAATGTCACTCTGAACGTATTTTCCAACCACACCCTTTGCTATCACTTGCAGCTTGTATGTGCCCGGTCTCACAGCTGGTATTGTGAATGCACCTGAACATGATTAAGATCAGTATTTTGTAGATATCATTAATGTAACTAAATCAGAAATAATGGGAAATTATTTTAGAAATAAAAATTTAAAAATCAAGTTCAACAATTTTTAAATAAATTACTTTCAATGGGCTAGGTACTAATACAATTTGTGATGCAGTTCCAATAAGAATAACAGTTTTATAATTACCACTTGTGTCAGCATTTGCGGAATACATGTAAGTGCCGCATTCAAACTGAGGTTCATCCACACTAGGGTCAGTTAGAATAAGATATGTCCATTCGCTATTCGCTGATCCATTCACTGTGAGTACCCCTGACACACTACCCCTCCCTGCTGCATTGTACTCTGATGCGGTGACAAACGAGTAAGGCCACCTCTGCTCCTCAACTTCGAGTTGCCTCTGAGCGTCAGCATACATTTCCGAAACACTACTTCCCTCATTGAGATAGAAGCCTATTGGACCGTGAACTTTGGACCATCCCGACGTGGGCACGAATTTTTCAGTGCCGTAATGTGCCGAATACTCGTGAAAGAGCAACATTTGTCCGGTATGTGTTGTCAAGTCCTGTAAGAATTACTTGAATTTTTTGTTTTTTCAAGAAATGCTTCTTCAGTGCTTTCTTAATTTAAAAGATAACTTAGTAACCTGTTTGAATGGTCCGCCATTGACCCACTCTTTGTGCGTCTGTATTAAAGACATTCCAATGTCATCTCCATAAATACCAAAAACAGTGTTGATGTCCTCATTAGCTGATATTTGCTGGTATTTCGAATAAACCGTTCCGTCTGTGAACAAATACGTCCAGTCATATACAGTCTCAGCAGCGTTAATGGAGCTCTGTTTGGGCATAGACCCTTGCCTTTTTCCGTCTACGCTGTAGTACTTGAATATATCCGCGCTAGCCCTTACCGCCCATCTTAGTTGTTCAATAGCGTAACCATCTCTCAAATAATTGTGGATTGAGTAATAGTAAAATATTGACGAATTTGTTTCGAGAACTATATGAAACTCGAATTGAATTGGCCATGCGTTTGTGTCGTTATGGATGAATGTAAGGTCGATGCGTTCATCCTGGTTAATTAAAAAAAATTAAGTTGTTAAGATTCTTCGTCTTAGCCTCCTATATTAGGAAGAAGTAGTGTATTTTACAATTGGAACATTATTTTCTCTTATTTGGGGTAACTCAATTAGATATTAATATTGCACTAAATCTTTTAAGGTAAATAGGAACAATTTTTTAATAAACTTTACTCCAAGCACACCGTTCTGAAAGTTGCACTCTCTTACGTAATAATACTCGTGTTCTCATCGTGTTTAATTTGTTGTAATTACTTGAACGATTCATTAAATAAAATTCTTTAATTTACCACATTTCCGTTGATGATATAATAAATACCTTAATTTTGAGAGATTGTTGGAAAAATGTATTTTTGAGTACCTGACATTAATAAAGTGTATTTGCTTAAACACTTACGCTCTCTGTAATTTTCATTTCTCCTATTGTTGGCCCGACCGTCACACTCGTCCCGTTGATATCAACATTGGCAAGGTAATAAACAGAGCCTCCACTTAAAACGTTTGTTGTTCTCATGCTAGTATTGGTGTTCGAATTATAATATAGTGAAGCAATCTGTCCCTTTGCTTTAATAATAGTCATTGAAAGTCTCTCATTTTCGAGCACCACGATTGAGTCGTCGGTGACACACAGGCGTTCATACGACCGTGCCTTGCAGGACACAGCTTTTAACAAAAGATAAGATTGGTTAGTTGAATTATATGTTATCGAAAAAAAGTAAGAAATAGGTATTAAAAATTGTATTGTTTACTTTAGGGGTCCGAGTGCACATTTTAATGGAATTTCAGTATATTGGCATTGTTGCGAACAGATCAGCATGCTTATCTTTAAGGATTATTAACGCAATGGAGAAATCCCGATCTTCCTATCTTTTTCATTTTAAAAGTATGATTTCTTTTCTCTCTCATGCACTTTAAATATGAGTTTTTTATCAAAAATGTAACATAATCCCGAAATGGTGTAACTCTGACCCAATATGTTCATCAAAACGATCTTCATTTTCAACGAAAATTTCAAAAATGCAATAATTATATTTTCGTAAAACCAATAATAAAGAAACAATCTTACGTACTATTAATATACATATTTTCCACACTTTTTGTGGGTAAAATATCAAAAATAGCAAACCCAACCTGATATGTGCATATATACATATCCTGATAACCATGCTGAGCTGCACATACCTACAGCATCCTTTAAGATAGATAGATAATTGCATTAGGAATGCTTCAAACAATGCAAAATATCGTAAATATTTTATTTTTAAGACTTAACCAGTTAAACAACTCTGCCACTTACTTTGGGAATAAAAACTATTTAAAAAAACTTACCCGACGAACTGTGAACTAGCAGCAAAGCCACAAACACTATTAAGAATGTGGCTGACATTTTTACAAAATGATGTCTGAGAATAAGATCTTCAATTTATTTATTATTGAATGTGAAGGTCAATTGAATTGATAAGTGAAAAGCACTTGATATACATAACTAACAAACCGATAATTTTAATCTTTTTAGCCAATTAAGGAGCGTAAGAGTGATGAAATCACCCTCACCTGACTGTTACAGATTGAATTAGGTTCCCATTTCCACATTGTCTGTTTACTTTACAGGTAACTTAATTCCATATTTTTTTACTTTTTTTTTATTTTCATTTATCAAGTAGCTAAACACTTTCTTTAAATCAAATAGAGCTGTAATCATATTCGATAGCATGAGAAACTTGAACAGTTAATTTAGGATACTCTCCAATATACTTCTGTATATTTATTTTGAAATTTAGCAATCGTAAAAGTTATAACCGAGTTCAGAATTCCCAATAAGATAATATACTTTGTACCTACATTGGTGCTAGTGCTTATTTAAGTCAGACTGAATATAAAGCGAGGCTCAAAAACTAATTCCTTAGTGGGTAGCTTTCGTTCAGACATAAAGAAAACGTGAATTAATAGAGGAAATCTTAGTTTTTTCTGATAACAAGATACCATTTCCTCTACAGATTACGTTTAATTTACCTATAATGAGAATGGTTTGCCTTAATGGACCAACTTTCATTGCACTCGTAATATTATGTATTTGTTTTAAAGCTTTGTAATAAGTGGTTTACAAAAAAAAACAATTTCTAAATTTTCATTTATTCATCATTTTTAAATAATAAAACTTTTCAAAAATATTTGGGTACATGATGACGGTATTAATCGCTGGCTTCCAGTAATTTATTGCAATTGCAATATTCCTTAATTTAAACATAGTTCTAAGAATTTATTTAACCCTTCCAATATACAATGCAAGCCAGAATAATTTATTTTTGAGATCCACATTAGGCCAACAAAAATTAAATAGTTTATCATTACATTATATAGAAAAATGGTTATTAAATAACTGTATTAATTATGGCAAACTAATTGACGAGATTGCAGAATTACAAGTAAGAAAAAAGGCAATATAACTAATTAATCTGGGCATATTATTGTTTGTTTTAATAAATTACATATGTTTATTTTATTTTTGTACATGTATATTACTTTTTTTCTTTTCTTCTTGGAATCCGATAATTAAATAGAACTACATACTATATCCTTAAAGCCAAACTAAAAAAGTAGACACGGAAGTACAATGATGCCTAGGGCCCGTTTTAGTCTTAGTCCGCCACTGCTGGCCTCCAATCTCAAGTAGTCCCACATAATCATTTTGTCCATATCACTGGCACTGACTTCGCCGGGTGGCGTAAACTGTAGAACATTACTGGACTGTAACAGTGACTTATTAAACGTTATAGTTATCTGGCGGAATAAGCTATGATCCGCTTGCCGAAATAAGGCAGAACCCCATATAGGTCCGTCAAAATTGGTCACATTATAGATTTCGTTATCGTTGATCAGCACACGAAGACCGGAATGAACCGCAGAAGCTAATCCCAGGGTTAATGTGGCGTTTCCTGAACTATTTGAACCACTATAAGAGAATCTTATCTTCCAGTTGGTGGGGTTTGTGTTTTGGGTGATATTGAACCTTTCGAGCTGAGCAGCATAGCCAGGTGTCTTAACCATGGGCATGAAATAGCACCAGTCGTTGGCCGCATCGCTTTCACCAATTGTGAAGTCAGGATCGTTAGGGAATACGTTGGAATAGTTGAGCCATGTTCCAAACTTTCGGAATTCTAACAAAATATCACACTTTGAAATTTTAAAAGTTAATTAGTTTACACTTATTAGTGCCTTTTAAACACAAGCCCTCAAGTAGCACTATTCAGCTGTCAAAATCAGTTCGACCAAGGGAGCTCTGCAGGCCGTGAAATGCTACATAATAACGAATCTAAGCAACTTGACCATACATAACAAACCGTTTCGAAAGGTCAACAATTAATATAAGCATGAACCTAAAAAGATTTTGTGGACGATCGCCAATTTTGAAAAAATCCATCGCTTCTCTACTGCTTGGCACTCTGTGAATCTAATTTACATAGACTATCACAATAATAAAAAAACTTTAAAAAAACAACTACCCTCTAAATTAGGAATTGGTGATGGAAAGCCAGGTGGAGCTTTAAACTCTCCAGCACTTCTATCAGGCACTCCAATCTGCCAGAGTAGTGTGCCATAACTCTCTGGAATCCAATTGATCGTGCCAAGATTCGTGTTGGTACTCTGTTGCACCACAACGTTACTCTGAGTGTAATTTCCAACCACACCCTTTGCTATCACTTGCAGCTTGTATGTGCCTGGTCTTACAGCTGGTATTGTGAATGCACCTAAACATGACCAAGATCAGTATTTAGTAGACATCTTTAATGTAACTAAATCACAATTTATGGGCTACTAATAAAATTTGTTATGAATTTCCAATAAAAATAACAATTTCAAATTACCACTTGAGTTAGCAGTTGCTGCATAAATGTATGTAGCAGATTCATATTGAGGATCACCCACACTAGGGTCAGTTAGAATAAGATATGTCCATTCGCTATTCGCTGATCCATTCACTGTGAGTACCCCTGACACACTACCCCTCCCTGCTGCATTGTACTCTGATGCGTTGACAAACGCGTACGGCCATCTCTTCTCCTCAACTTCAAGTTGCCTCTGAGCGTCAGCATACATTTCCGAAACACTACTTCCCTCATTGAGGTAGAAAGCAACTGGTCCATAAGCTTTTGACCATCCCGAGGTGGGGTCAAATCCCAAAGTACCGTAATGTCCTGAATGTTCGTGGAAGAGCAGCATTTGTCCGGTGTGTGTTGTCAAGTCCTATTAGAATAAATTGCTCTAAGAATTATTTTTGTTTACAAAATTTAAAAAATAGCTAACCTGTTTGAATGGTCCGCCACTTAGCCAGTCTTTGTGCGTCTGTATTAAAGACATTCCGATATCATCTCCATAAATACCGAACACAGTGTTGATGTCCTCATTAGCCGATATTTGCTGATATTTTGTGTAAACCGATCCATCTGTGAACAAATAAGCCCAGTCATGGACAGTCTCGGCCGCGTTTATGGAGCTCTGTTTGGGCGTAGACCCTTGCCTTTTTCCGTCTACGCTGTAGTACTTGAATATATCCGCGCTAGCCCTTAATGCCCATCTTAGTTGACCAACACTGTAACCATCACTGAAGTACTTGTGGATTGAGTAGTAGTAAAATATTGACGCATTCCTTTCCAGGACTAAATGAAACTCGAATTGAGTTGGCCACGCGTTTGTGTCGTTATGGATGAATGTCAGGTCGATGCGTTCATCCTGGTTAATTAAAAAAGATTGAGTTGTTAAGATTCTTCGTCTTAGCCTCCTATATTAGGAAGAAGTAGTGTATCTTACAGTAACTCTATCAGATATTAATATTGCACTAAATCATTTTTGTAAATAGGAACAATTTTTTAATAAACTTTACTCCAAGCACACCGTTCTGAAAGTTGCACTCTCTTACGTAATAATACTCGTGTTCTCATCGTGTTTAATTTGTTGTAATTACTTGAACGATTCATTAAATAAAATTCTTTAATTTACCACATTTCCGTTGATGATATAATAAATACCTTAATTTTGAGAGATTGTTGGAAAAATGTATTTTTGAGTACCTGACAATAATAAAGTGTATTTGCTTAAACACTTACGCTCTCTGTAATTTTCATTTCTCCTATTGTTGGCCCGACCGTCGAACTTGTACCGTTTATTTCAATATTGGCAACGTAGTATCCAGAGCCACCACTTAAAACGTTTGTTGTTCTCATGCTAGTATTGGTGTTCGAATTATAATATAGTGAAGCAATCTGTCCCTTTGCTTTAATAATAGTCATTGAAAGCCTCTCATTTTCGAGCACTACGATTGAGTCGTCGGTGACACACAGACGTTCATATGACCGTGCCTTGCAGGACACAGCTTTTAACAAAAGATTGATTAGTTGAATTGAATATTATTTAAAAAAAAATAAAAAAATGGTATTAGAAGTGATATATATTCTGGATTGGCAACAAAGTAAAATATCATAAATGTTATATATTTAAGTCTCAAATAGTCAAACAACTATGTTATTTACGCTATATACTTAAACTTACCCGACGAACTATGAACAAACAGCAAAGCCACAAACACTATTAAGAACATGGGTGACATTCTTTACAAAATGATAACCAAGAGTTCGATCTTCAATCTATTTATTCTTGAATGTGAAGGTCAATTGAATTGATAAGTAAAAAACACTTTATATATAAATCGTACAAACGATAATATTGATGTTGTTATAATCTAGTTAAACCGACTAGGAGGGGATTGTAGGGAAGGTAATGTAGCCACCCGTACACGGCTATTACATGTTTATATTTATTTTCCTATTTTCTTTTAATTTTACAGGTATAAGCTCTGCTTTTCTAGATCGCAACCTGCTTGTTTAATAAATTGATACTTTATTTATTAAATTTATTCCACATAATTCTATTAATTTATTTTTATTTTCATTTATCAAGTAGTTAAATAATCTATTTTAGTCTGATAGGGGTGAAAAGGAATATCTGAGTAATCATAGTACTATATATGTTGAGAAGCTTGACCCGTTGCTTTAGAATATAAATGGCAACATTCACTTTAGTACATTTATTTCAAAATGTAGCATACGTAGATGTCACAAACGAGTCTGAAATTTCCATAAGAAAATATACGACCTTTTGGCCCTTTTTATATAAAGATACCTACTACTTACTTAAATCAAACTGCATAGAAGGCGACGCCCAAAGAATAATTTTTTATTGAGTAGCTTTCTTTGTAGCATGTGGAAAACGTTAAGTAAAAGAGGTAATCTCACCCTTTGCTTATGTAAACATGCAATGAGTGTTCTGTTTATTAATAACAACACAAGTGGCACTGCAACAATAGATACCTATCTATGTTATCGTTATCAACAAATGAAAACTCATGTTTCATTAAGAACATTTTGTTGTTTTTTGATCGTAGATAAATTATTTAGTTTTAAATGCTGTTCATAAAAACTAAAAGACTGATTTAGTAGATATTGTTACTTCTTTGGGTCAAATTTACTTTATCCACAATGAGTATTTTTGGTATATAATAGTTATAATAATTGTTCTAGCAGTATGTCAAACGTAGTGTTTACCAAATCAAATAATCTTTAAATTTGCATTTATTGATAATTTTTAAACAATAAAACTTTTTCAAAATAGGTTGACATATGATGGTGGTATTATTATTAGGCCTCCAATCTCAAGAAGTCCCACATAATCATTTTGTCCATATGGTTGGCACTAACTGCGCCAGGTGGGGTGAACTGTAGAACATTGCTCGACTGCAGCAGTGCCTTACTGAAGGTTATAGTTATCTGACGGAATATTCCATGATCTGCATGACGGAAGAGCGCAGAATCGGCTGTAGGTCCATCGAAACCGGTCACCTTGTAGATCTCGTTATCGTTAATGAGGACACGAAGACCGGATTTGACCACAGCAGCTAATCCCAGGGTCAATGTGGCATCTCCTGAACTTGAACCACTATAAGAGAATCTGACCTTCCAGTTGGTAGGGTTTAAGTTTTGGGCGATATTGAACCTTTCGAGCTGAGCAGCATAGCCAGGTGTCTTGACCATGGGCATAAAATAGCCCCAGTCGTTAGCTGCATTACTTACCCCAACTGTGAAGTCTGGATCGTTAGCAAAGTCTGTGGAATAGCTGAGCCATGTACCAAACTTGCGGAACTCTAACAAAAAATGTTACACACATTTTAATATTTAATTACTTTTTAAACACAAAACTCCAGTTAACACCATTAAGTCTTCAAAATTCATATACTATAAAAGGACTAATGATACAAAGAACGTGGTGATAATCTAGCCAAGAGAAATTTACAGGCTCTGAAGTACTAAAAACAAGAAACTTTTACAAGGTGACCAAACGTATCAAAAAGTCAACGAAAAGAATCACACAGTTTATTTACCACCGCCTTACTGCAAAAACTGTACAACATCCCAGTCTGCGGCACTCACTTGGTTAGACCATCACGATAGCAAAAAAGTATTAAAGTACCCACCTTCTAAATTAGGGATAGGTGATGAAAAGCCACTTGGCACTTTGAACTCTGCCGAACTCCTGTCAGGTACACCAATCTGCCAGAGTAGTGTGCCATGGCTCTCTGGAATCCAATTGACAGTTCCAAGATTAGTGTTGGTACTCTGTTGCACCACAACGTTACTCTGAGTGTATTTTCCAACTACACCCTTTGCTATCACTTGCAGCTTGTATGTGCCTGGTCTTACGGCTGGTATTGTAAATGCACCTAAACATAATTAATATCAAAATAAAAATTCTGATGAAATAATAAATTAGTGTAATTTATTTCATAATGAACTTGCAACAATTCTAAAATTACCACTCGAGTCAGCATTTGCGGCATACATGTAAGTTGCACCTTCCAATTGAGGATCATCCACACTGAGGTCAGTCAAAAGAAGATATGTCCATTCGCTGTTAGGTGATCCATTCACGGTGAGTACCCCTGACACACTACCTCTCCCTGCTGCATTGTACTCTGATGCGGTAACAAACGAGTAAGGCCATCTCTTCTCCTCAATTGCGAGTTGCTTCTGAGCATCAGCATACAATTCCGAAAGGCTGCTGCCATCATTGAGGTAGAAACCAACTGGACCGTAAACTTTGGTCCATCCCGAAGTGGGCGAAAAATTTGGTGTACCGTAATGTCCTGAGTGTTCGTGGAAGAGTAACATTTGACCAGTGTGTGTTGTCAGGTCCTATAACATTTTGTAAATTACACAAGTAATGTGCGTTGCTAAAATTTATTTTAGCTGACCTGTTTAAATGGTCCACCACTGAGCCACTCTTTGTGCGTCTGTATTAGAGACAGCCCGATACCATCTCCATAAATACCAAACACACTGTTGATGCCCTCATTACCTGATATTTGCTGATATTTACTGTAGACCGTTCCATCTGACAACAAATAGGTCCAGTCTTGAAGGGTCTCAGCAGCGTCTATGGCACTCTGGGTTGGCATAGACCCTTGCCTCTTTCCGTCTACGCTGTAATATTTGAATATGTCCGCATTAGCCCTTATCGCCCATCTTAGTTGATCGATGGTGTAACCATCCTTCAAATATTTATGTATGGAGTAGTAGTAAAATATGGAAGCATTACTTTCGAGGACGATATGAAACTCGAAGTTAATTGGCCAAGCGTCTGTGTTGCTGTGGATAAATGCCAGGTCGATGCGGTTATCCTGGTTAATTAAAGAGATTTAAATTTTTATAACTCTTCAAATAACATCATGACAATCGTCCTGGAAGATGGTAACCAGGATACTCATCAGGAACAATTAAAATTAAATTTTACCTTACAACTTGCTAATAATAATGCCGAATGTTTTATGAAATTGGTTCTAAATTTAAAAACTGCAAATATTTATTTCTCAATTTTAGAAAATTGGGATCAGGATCGGTTTCAAGAGTATTTAGTGGATGAATCGTTCAAATAATCGCATAAGGTCTTAAAATTGAAGAGTTTAATTTTTAATGGGTGGGATAAAAATGCACTACTTTATGTTTTTTAAAGCTATTTTGTAGAAAGTCAAATTTTTCATGAGAATAGCTTGTTTAAAAGCATACAAACGTTTATCTCTCTTGCATAGGATTGTTGCAAATTTCTCAAGATCTTTAGTAACCGCTTGTCAATTTATCCAGTAATTTCTTACTGCATAATCAATAACCCAATTTTGAAAGATTGTTGGAACAATGTATTTTTGAGTATTTCATTATCGAAAAAGTGTGTTTTTGTCGGTATACTTACACTTTCTGTAATTTTCATCTCTCCTATTGTTGGCCCGACCGTCGCACTCGTGCCGTCGATTGCAATATTGGCAAGGTAATAACCAGAGCCGCCACTCAACATGTTTGTTGTTCTCATACTAGTATTAACTTTCGTATTAAAATATAGTGAAGCAATTTGTCCTTTTGCTTTGAGAATACTCATTGAAAGCTTCTCATTTTCGAGCACCACGGTTGAGCCATCGGTGACACACAGGCGTTGATACGACCGTGTCTTACAAGCCTCAGCTGTTAACAACAATAGATTGGATCAATTGTTGGATATTGGTTAAAAAAATTAGAGTTTTATTTCAATGAAATTTCAGTACGTTATTTGTAGATTAGCATGCTGATTAATATGTACATAAGGTAAATTAGGTTTTATTTTCACATTGCTTTAAACATAAATAGTGACGAATGGATTTGGATGGAGAACGTTTTAATCGCGTTGTTGTGTTGGATTATGGGGTGTGAAGGTTCCTCTTTGATTAGATTTGAGCTTTTGTTGTTATTTGAACTTTTTTCAAACCCTTAAAATAAATCAAAGGTTGGTTTCTGTCCCCAACATGTACACACATATATTATTGATTAACATGCCGAACAATACATAAATACAGTACACAGAAGTTTCAAAAAAATTAACGCTGTAGCCTCAGAAATGTATGAAACAAAGGAAAAAAAACTTATGAGCTTTTCCTATAAACTTCCTTATGGGAATAAAAGAAACTTATGAAAAACTTACCCGAAGAGCCGTGCACAAATAGCAGGGATAAACACGCTATTAATAGTGTAGTTGACATTTTCTATGAAAAGACCAGTGAGAAATCGGTCTGCAACCTATTTATTCCTGAATGTGAAGGTCGATTGAACTGATAAGGGAAAAACACTTGATATAATCAGAAAGGCGATAATATTTGTCCACTTTGTTTTATAGACATAATCTCTGTAAAATTGAAAGCGGTCTCTGAGAATGTAAACCATCGGTTATCGTCACTGTCAAAATAAAACTTATATTGTTGTGCTACGTTGAAGACGCCCTCAGGACTGCCTCTCATTTTTTACAATTCTTTCTCAGTGGAATAGCGATAAAAAATATAGTTTAACAATAAGATTGTTCAGAAAGGTAAATAAGCAATCTTCCAACCTTCTGCACAATAGTTATGCATATCTATAAATGTGCATGTGCACTTAGGATTCGTATTTACATATACATATATAATATATGTACGTCTATCATGTTATATGTAACGTATACATTGTAAGTAACTCATTAATATTTAACATTTAAAATGTATTATTTACAGTACCTACAAAAACATTACACCAGAAACTTTGTAAGAAACGCTCATGACCGAATAGTTAATCCAATGATAAAGAAGTGATAATCGAGGAAGTAGGGCCCCTTATTATAACAGCCATACTTCTGAAAATGATCTTAGTGTTAGTAGTAGTAATCTGCGATAGTGATAATTAGGAAACTTCTGTTAAGATAAAGGTGATATTTTAAAACTCCGTCCAGATGCAGCAGAGCTTTTTGTGTTCCCTTTCTACCCTTAACATTATTTCCAGGAATTTCAATTTTTGGGCTTACTAGAGTAAAGTTTTATGACGAAGATAGTTTTATAATCTTAGGGGCCACTCAGTTTAAAATTTTACAGATTCTGGTTTTCCAGAACACAAACTGCCTATTTATTTAATGTTAAGCGATCCTTCTTTTAGTAAACTGGTTCTTTGTTAATTCAATTTATGCCATATTATTTTTCCTTTTATGTATTAGGTAAATATTTTTCTGGTCAAGCAAAGAAACAGCTTCACGAATTGCTTTAGCACATTTATTTATAAAAAAAGCAAATGTGTATAAGATGACACATCGTTGAGGAATTTTAGACAACAGAGGTCAAAAGAAGCTCCCTCGTTTACACTGTGATCCATACAGTTGAAATTTTTCGCTATTTTATATTATCGATAACTGCTGCAATTATCTTTTGTTTTATGGCCGTTTGAGCATAAGAAACATAATGTATTTTCTTAGATAAATTGCTGATGTTGAAGCTCAAGTTCCACCCTCATACTACAGTCGTCCTCTACTCCTATCATTTTCTGGAGTTAGGTGATGTAGCAACCAATTCACCCAAGAATTCCTACAAGTAGATACGCAACGTTTTCATCCTTTATGTCCTCTAGTAATCAATAGGTAACTCAATCAATTAACCAAAAAGCTGCAGACGTTACCGCCCGTGACTTCCAAAGGATAATTCCCTGTTGAAATGTTTTCTTCGAAGTATAAGGGAAACTGTAGCTACAAAAAGAATTGATAATGTGGCTACAGTTTGTTCTTCTTTTTTGTTTTTTGTTGGACATACGTCATTAAACTAGATGATTAAGGAAGCACTTACATTCTTATCGATGGCACCAAAAGAATCTAGAGAGGCAAGCATACTAAATGTATCTGTACAAAAGTTAAATTAATAGATGTACAAGTTTAATTGATGACTTTTAAAAAAAATACAAACTTTAATACAGTTAATTCGATACTTGTAATAAATCATTATGTCAACGCGTGAACATTTACAATTGTTGTATTTCAAGTGGTTGTTATAAAAAGAAAGAATTGAAAGTACGTAATTCTGAAAGGTTATCACAGTATTTCTTATATGTGGCCATGCTAGGTTCTTTTATGAAGAAATGGGATATTTTTTGAAAATTTGATACCAATCTATTATATTTAAAAAGAGTCCTAAGAAGTTCTCGCCCTTATAATGGATGACACCCTATAAGTGAATATTATGTTTTTCTCACATCTCGTAATAAACAATAGCTTTGGTTGAAAAAAGTCATGTGGAAGGATGTTCCTCATCGGCCTTAAAATGACATACACCATCAAATACTTCTTGAGGGTGGTTTTTGCTTCATGATAGATGATCCATTTACGATGGGAATGACCTCTCGATTGTCCTAGATGTTTGTATATTAATGATTCAAAGTCTGACTGCTTACAGATGCTAAATATAATGCATCTCTGCAGACAATAAAGGTTGTAAATGAGTATGATAAGTGTCATACTTGATACCAGTAACATCAATAAACCAAGTATATACATACATATAGACGAAGATGAGGCCATTAAATGATTTGGACTTTTGTTATCATCCACGTGTATAGAAACTTAAAACTGAACTGGAATAGATATGGTGATAACTTTTTTTGGGGGTTAGATAATAGCTATTAATTGTATTAGTGCGTTCACAGAAGGTAAAAAGTTGTACAAAAACAATATATCCCAAAAAAATTGAAGATAGATCATTAATCCACCCTTCATCATAACAGAGTTTGTTCATATTCGGTCTTTACCTCATACGTATTTGTTTTCTATAATTTCTTTAATCTAAATAAGTATGTACTTGTATTCCCCTGTTATTTTTTCCTGTAAAGTGGGAACAGAGGATTACATGTGTTTATAAACAGTTTCAATTGCTAAACAAATATTGTTTTCTTTCATTTTTGAAGTGTTTTTTAATTTAACTGCCTACATTTGACGTATTATCCACTTATTGGCACCTGTAGAGCTCATAGTATATTGCGTAGACGATAAAAACATACAACAAAAAAATGCATGTGTAAATACTTATTGATTTGTGAAAAATCCTTCAAGTTCGCACAATTTTAATAATTTTTCGGTTGAAACTTATGCTAAATATTACTAATGCATCAGTAATGTGTATATTACTGATTATCAAAAGTTGTTTATTATTTATTTAGGCAAATGTTAGAGCAGTAATATAAAACATTTTTCATTTCGTTCGTCTCATCTTTCTATCCCCGATCAACACCCACCCATTCCCACTATTTCTAAAGGAGGCTGAAGAGGGCCTTCCGTGTAGGGCATAGGAACAGCCCGTCCACAAACATTGGTGGGAATAAAACACCCAAATTTTTTTTTATTATAACACTTATGGTAAAACAAATTAATTGTTACGATGTGTAATTTAATATACTTTACGTATCGTAACAATTTATTTAAGCATTTATGAATCATTAGGATTAAAAGTTGATATAAATTCCTATGTCGTGAACACAGGGTTACACAAGGATTACTTTCAAAACTCCCGACAAAACATCATAATGTACCCTGGAAGTACAACTGCTGTCACGTGTAGCAGAAAAAAAAACCATTTAAAGCACTTACACCATGGATTTCAGGTTCCCCAAATACGGGAAGACCATCAGTTCCCCAAGTAAATTTCTGTGCTCTCGACGATCTACCATCCCCACATCCTCCATATATAATATACAATCCAATCTTCGTTACCATCCAGCGACTTGAAGAACCCATTGTGACCTGGACCGAAGACATTGCGTTCGTCGTTACGTTGGAATACAGGTTCAGGGTGTTTCAACCAATGAGTGGGGTCGAGTGGGTCTGTTCCCGTAAACTCCAGAAGACCGAGTTTGTAGTCGGCTGTAGCACAGGCACTATCTGGGTAGACGATAAAGACCTTGTTGTCGTGGTAGAGAGCTTCGGGTCCTTCGTTTACAGGAGAACCGTTCTTCTCCCAGTCGTATGTTGGACAGGATAGCACGGGTTCAACGTCACTGGCAAGAGTGTATCCGTTGGTCAATTCGTGGATGTAGATGCAACCAGGAGACTTCGAACCCAGCAAGTAAAGTTTGTCATTGATCTTGATCAAACTGGGATCTATGGTGGTAAAATCTCCCAGGTCGGCGTAAAATAAAATATTAAATAACATAACCTTGTAAATCTACTCTATCATGGATATAAATATCTCCAAATAAATAAAAACGTTTTATTATTTTACTTTTTATAATAATAAATATTAATTTTTGCTTTTAAATAAAAAGTTACCGACACCCAGTTACATACCTTGTGTTCATAGGGTCCCATAGGATCATCCCCGGTACTTTCCGCCACCCGATTGCGGTGGCAACTGTCTTCGCTATTATCGCACGAAGTGTAGTAAAGGTACCACTTGTCGTCCACTTTGTGAATTTCGGGTGCCCACATTTGACTTCCAACGGTAGTGTAAACAACTGTTGGTTCAGCACTGCTAAGGTCAGCTAAAGTGCTGGCCATTTGGACGACAGCCTTGTTACTGTTGGTAGAGCCCATTATGGCACACGATCCATGGATCCGGAGCGTGTAGGGCTATGGGGTTCGTGAACTGGTGGCTATAGCCTACTAGCAGCAGTAAACTGGCTACGACTAATTTTTGCATAATAGGTAGCTACTTATTAATTGTAAAAGACAACTACTACAAGCAGGTGTCAGTTTCAGTGCCTTTATATCCCACAAAATTTAAGGATGTTTCTTTTTGTCGGTTTTATCGTCGTCTCGTAATTATACTTGATCTGTTCAAAAATCAAAAGTTAGTGCCTTTATCACTATGACCACCCGAATAATCTTAAAATTGCACATTGAGAGGCAGGCTAAATATAATATACAGTGAATACATAAGATGTGTTAGAGAAAATTTTGTACAAACTTGACTAATCTGGATTAAGGAGCGTGTTCTACACGTTAGCAGCCAAAAAATTTACTCATCAACTGGTCGCGAATTTGTTTAGATAAGAGGTTTAGAATTACAAGAGAAGAATAAATTATGTTTTTTTTTTAGTTGCCTAAATCGTGTCCTTGATTTGTGAACATGGCAAAAAAATTAGAGGGTTGTTTTCATACTCCAAGGTAATTAGTAGTAACATAAATTGCGTTTGGAAAAAAAAGAATAATAAAGGATCGTACACATGTTAAATATAAAAATAAGACAAAGGAGAGGACAAGCAATAAGTTTTTAAAACTAATTTATTAAAACTATAAACTTCAACTTTAAAAAACTTACAGAAGTCATAAATAATTTAAATGAACTGATTTAAAGTACATAATGTGCCATAATATTTACAATCATAACTGATTTTCCCCTTTATTACCAATACAAATCAAACAAATTATGAGAGAAGAATAAATTATCTATTTCTACTTGACTAAATTGGGTCCATCTTCCTAGTGTTCTTGATATCTTGAAAGAAGAACAGGATTGTTTTTTCATACTCTAACTATTGTTGTCCTCGAATAGGTAAAATAGTAAAATAGGTGGACATATGATGGTGGTATTATTATTAGGCCTCCAATCTCAAGTAGTCCCACATAATCATTATGGCCATATGAGTGTCCCTAACGCCGCCAGGTGGGGTGAACTGTAGAATATTGCTCGACTGCAACAGTGATTTTTTGAAAGTTATAGTTATCTGACGGACTATTCCATGATCTGCTTGACGGAAAAGCGCAGAATCGCCTGAAGGACCATCGAAACTCGACACCTTGTAGATCTCGTTACCGTTAATGAGGACACGAATACCGGATTTGACCGCACCAGCTAATCCCAGGGTCAACGTGGCATCTCCTGAACTAGTTGAACCATTATAAGAGAATCTGACCTTCCAGTTTGTGGCATTGATGTTTTGGGTGATATTGAACCTTTGGAGCTGAGCAGCATAGCCAGGTGTCTTAACCATGGGCATGAAAAAGCACCAGTCGTTAGCAGCATCGCTTTCTCCAATTGTGAAGTCTGGATCGTTGGGGAATACCTTCGAATAATTGAGCCATGTACCAAACTTGCGGAACTCTAACAAAATATATTACACACATTTAAAAGTTAATTACTTTTTAAACACAAATCTCCAGTTAGCACTATTTAGGCTTCAAAATTCATGTACTATAAAAGGACTAATAATGCAAAGAACGTGGTGATGGTCTAGCCAAGAGAAATGTACAGGCTCTGAAGTACTAAAACTAAGTAACTTTTGCAGGGTGACTAAACGTATCAAAGGTCAACGAAAAGTATATAATACCTTATTAAGCATCGCCTTAGTGGAAAAATGTCCAACATCCCAGTCTGCGACACCCACTTGGTTAGACCATCACGATAGCAAAAAGGTATTAAAGTACCCACCTTCTAAATTAGGGATAGGTGATGGAAAGCCACTTGGCACTTTGAACTCTGCCGAACTCCTGTCAGGTACACCAATCTGCCAGAGTAGTGTGCCATGGCTCTCTGGAATCCAATTGATCGTGCCAAGATTAGTGTTAGTACTCTGTTGCACCACAACGTTACTCTGAGTGTATTTCCCAACCACACCCTTTCCTATCACTTGCAGCTTATATGTGCCTGGTCTTACGGCTGGTATTGTAAATGCACCTAAACATAATAACATCAAAATAAAAATTATAAGGAAATAAATTAGTTTAAATCGATCCTGACTCTATTTCGTAATGAACTTCCAAAAATTTTAAAATTACCACTTGAGTCAGCAGTAGCGGCATACATGTAAGTGGCAGATTCTAATTGAGGGTCATTCACACTGGGGTCAGTTAGAATAAGATATGTCCATTCGCTATTCGCTGATCCATTCATGGTGAGTACCCCTGACACACTACCCCTTCCCGCTGCATTGTACTCTGGTGCGGTAACAAACGCGTACGGCCATCTCTTCTCCTCAACTTCGAGTTGCCTCTGAGCGTCAGCATACATTTCCGAAACACTACTTCCCTCATTGAGGTAGAAATCAACTGGACCGTAAACTTTGGACCATCCCGAAGTGGGCACCAATTGTGGAGTTCCGTAATGTCCTGAGTGTTCGTGGAAGAGCAACATTTGACCAGTGTGTGTTGTCAGGTCCTATAGCATTTTTTAAATTACACAAGTAATGTGCATTGCTAAAATTTATGGTAGCTAACCTGTTTGAATGGTCCGCCGCTGAGCCACTCTTTGTGCGTCTGTATTAAAGACATTCCGATATCATCTCCATAAATACCGAACACACTGTTGATGCCCTCATTGCCTGATATTTGCTGATATTTACTGTAGACGGTTCCATCTGAAAATAAATAGGTCGAGTCTTGAAGGGTCTCAGCAGCGTTTATGGCACTCTGGGTTGGCATAGACCCTTGCCTCTTTCCGTCTACGCTGTAGTATTTGAATATGTCCGCATTAGCCCTTATTGCCCATCTTAGTTGACCGCAGGTGTAATTATCCTTCAAATATTTATGTATGGAGTAGTAGTAAAATATGGAAGCATTACTTTCGAGGACGATATGAAGCTCGAAGTTAATTGGCCAAGCGTTTGTGTTGCTGTGGATAAATGCCAGGTCGATGCGGTTATCCTGGTTAATTACAGAGATTTAAATTTTTATAACTCTTCAAATAACATCATGACAATCGTCCTGGAAGATGGTAACCAGGATACTCATCAGGAACAATTAAAATAAAT
This sequence comes from Agrilus mali, assembly GCA_029378335.1. NCBI lineage: Eukaryota > Metazoa > Arthropoda > Insecta > Coleoptera > Buprestidae > Agrilus > Agrilus mali. Next base: position 5,236,009 of record CM055663.1, on the reverse strand, counting down.
TTTTACCTTACAACTTGCTAATGATAATGCCGAATGTTTGATGAAATTGGTTCTAAATCATCGTTCATCATGGAAATTAAAATTTAAAAACTGGAAATATTTATTTTTCAACTTTAGAAAATTGGGATCATAATCAGTTTCAAGAGTATTTACTGGATGAATCGTTCAAATAGTCGCATAAGATGTTAAAATTGGAGAGTGTAATTTGTAATGGGTGGGATAAAAATGCACTACTCTTGTGTTTTTGTCGGTACACTTACACTTTCTGTTATATTCATCTCATCTACAACAGGCCCGACCTCCTTACTCGTCCCGTTGACTCCAACATTGCCAAGGTAATAACCAGAGCCGCCTCTTAACATGTTTGTTGTTCTCATACTGGTATTGGTGTACGAATTATAATATAGTGCAGTAATCCGTGCCTTTGCTTTGTTAATAGTCATTGAAAGCCTCTCATTTTCGAGCACCACGGTTGAGCCGTCGGTGACACACAGCCGTTGATACGACCGTGTCTTACAAGACACAGCTGTTAACAGCAATGGATAGGATCAATTGTTGCATATTAGGTAAAAAAATTAGAATTATATTTTAATGAAATTTCAGTAGGCTTTATTTGTACAGATTAGAATTGTGATCAACAATATTTACATTTTTTTCAAGGAAACTTATGAAACACTTACCCAACGAGCCGTGCACAAATAGCAGAAATAAACACGCTACTAATAGTGTAGTTGACATTTTCTATGAAAAGACTATTGAGAAATTGGTCTGCAACCTATTTATTCCAGAATGTGAAGATCGATTGAACCGATAAGGGAAAAACACTTGATATAATCAGAAAGACGATAATAATGCAGTTTGTAAAATTGTATCTATAAAATGCAACCATTTTGTCTACTTTTTTTGTCTATATCTTTATCTCTGTAAAATTGAAAGCGGCTTCTGAGATTGTAAACTATCAGTTATCGTCACTAACTAAAACGGTACCTATATTGTTGTGCTACGTTGAAGACGCCCTAAGGACGCCCCCTCATTTTAGGCAATTCCTTCACAGTGGCATAGCGATAAAGAAAATAGTTTAACAATAAGATTGTTTAGAAAAGTAAATAAGCAATCTTCCAACCTTCTGCACAATAGTTATGCATATCTATAAATATGATTACACGTCTGAACTTAGGATTGGTATGTACTTACATGTACATAATATATGTACATAATATATGTAACATATACATTGTAAGTAACTCATTAATATTAAACATGTAAAATGTATTGTTTACAGTAACTACAAGAAAAATTTGATAATGTGGCTACACTTTGTTTTTATCTGTAAAAAAGTTAGATTAATAAATGTACAAGTTTAATTGATGACCTACAAAAAAATAGAAATTTTAATGAAGTTAAAGCCAGTGGTAACATGTTTTTTTTTAATTAAACATGCAAATTCTAATCGTGGCAACTTTGTTGCTTCTAATAGCAGGCAGTACCTATCAGTTCAAGAATCCAATAGCTCTTAGAGCTGGGGATCCTTGGTTGGTATACCACAATGGTTTCTTTCACTTGACCCATTCCACCGACACCAACTCAGCAGTCATCCGAACTGTACGATGCCGAGGAAATGGTTGTCTATACTACCGAAAATAGCCATTTGTGGGCACCGGAAGTGCACCACGTAGGCAACAAATGGTACCTTTATTACTCGTCTTGTGATGGAAGTAGTAAAGGGGGTGAGAGTTGTCACAGGAATCGAGTGGTGGAAAGTTAAGGGGATATAAGAAACATCAAATTTCAGAGTGCTATGAACTGGGACACTTTATGTACCTATTGTAAGTACCAAATTTATTTTCTTACAATACAAGTGAATGAACAACTCGTGATGTAGGGTTAGGGTGGTGTAGGGTGGGTCACCTTATTGCCCTATTAAAAGTCTTAAAATGCCCACCAGGTAACTAGTAAATTTATAATTTCTGTAATTATTTTTTAAGGTGTTATTTGTAAAGTTTTATTTAATGGGCAAAACCTCATTAAATTTATTATATACTACTACATATAAAATTCGCTCTTTTTTATGGTACTTCTTATGTAAACTTCATATTATACGTATAAATTGATGTTATTATTATTGCACTTCCTTAAATATTTATTCACATTATTGTTGTATTAATTTACAGTAATCTAACAAAATGGCAAGTGGTCAGAAACAGAATTTTGATTCATCATCATACTTCGCCCGACGGCGCCTCCAATTCCACCCCGCCAGCTAAAGGAACACCAAATACGGGAAGTCCATCATCACTCCAAGTGAATTTTTGTGCCCTTGCAGACCTAACCATAGTACAAAGCCCTGATGCAGGACTATCATTTGCATGGTAGACAATCCAATCTTCAGTACCATCGGGCGACTTAAAGAACCCATTGTGTCCAGGACCATAAACTCCAGTGGTTTCGTTTGATTGAAATACAGGCTCAGGATATTTCTGCCAATGGCTGATATTAAGAGGGTCTGAGCCCACAAACTCCAATAGTCCAAGTTTATAAGCAGAAGTGTTACACGAACTGGCAGAGTAGACGATAAAGATCCTGTCGTCGTGGTAGAGGGGTTCTGGTCCTTCGTTGATGTTCTCATATACTCTCTCCCAGTCGTATGTGGGGTAGGAAATAATGTGTTTCTCACCATCTGCTAGAGTGTAGGGGTTGCTCAACTCACGGATGTATAACTGTTGGGTCGATCCCAACAAATAGTATTTATCATTGATTTTGAGTATAGTGGGATCTAGTTCCATTGGGTCACCATCATCGACCAAAGTGGCCTAAATAAATTAATCGATAATATTTGGCAAGAATGAGTAGATTTAAAATTTACTTGTAAAGAAATTTCAAAGTCTTTATGACCCCTGATATAAGTTTTTAATAAGTACCCATAAAATAATCACCAAAAGGCCCTTTCGAATTATTAAATATATAAAATGAATAAAAAAATTTAAGAAATAAAGAAAATAAGAAAATTATTATTGTAAGAGTTCGTGGAAATTAATAAAGATAATGAACAGAATTAAGTACTTCCCTATCTTAAGTAAGCAATAACGTGTATTACTTAATGACAATTAGACTCTTGAACATGTCATAACAAGATAAGTTTACGAAAACATTATTTTTACCCATGATGGGGTTTATTTGAAGGGTAGGTCGTGTTTTTTTCCAAACGAAGTTTGTAAATTATAAACATAAACAATTCTCACTCCCTTAAACACGACCTAGATTATTTTGCCTCTTGATGCATTCCAATAAATAAATGATTACATATTATAATATACAAACCTTGAATGTGTATGGTCCCATTGGGTCATCGCCGTCACTTTCAGCCACCTTATTCCTGTGACATCCATAATTCTGGGTATTTGGTTCGCATGCAGTATAGTAGATGTACCATCTGCCATCTATCATATGAATTTCTGGTGCCCATGCTGTGTGACCGTCGAAAGTGTACACAACCGTGTTATCAGCAGTTTGGAGACCGGCCAAAGTACTTGACTTCCTTATGGTAATGGTGTTGTCCCATGTGGTAGCCACAAAGTAGTAGGAGCCATTATAGTGGACCATCCATGGGTCAGGAGCCTCAAGCACTATTGGGTTCGTGAAGGTGTTAGCAGTGACTGCCACCACGAGCAAGCTCGCCAAAACCAGCTTACGCATCATTTTGACTTGTAATAATTATTTTAACAGCTCTGCTACCTTTTATAATTGAAAAAGCCCTACTATTATCTTCGTTGATATTCTTTATCCTAAAAAAAATGTTTTTTGTCAATCATTTAAAGTGTACAACAAACAACATATCTTTAAATGTAGGTACTTTAGTTTATTAAATTGAACCATTTTCTTGTTTTTAACAAGGTGTTTTGAAATTGAAATTTTTAATTGCTTGAAATATATCGAACTATTGAAAGGTAGCTTATCTAGAATAAATCTGATAAGATTATCGTATTGATTCTCAATTGAATTCTTTTCATTTTCTTAGTAAAAGTAAACAATTTCTTCTGTTTTGATAAGGAATATAATAGTGGAAATTCTTGAGTCAAGTCATTCACAGTATGCCATTTCTATTCTTCCTGTGGTTTTTTATCTTTTTTTTGCTTATCCTTTTTATAATTTTTTATGTTTTTTGTTTATGGAAACAGAAAATAGTTACATTTTTCAATTCTCATTATAATTCAAGTAGAAAACTGTTCCTTTGCTGATAATATAGTTAATTACGTAACTGAAATTGAGAGAGCATGTTGCCATAACATGCGGAAAATTTACATTTTATTTTTCCTGATAAATTAACAAGTGTATCGTACGATCATTGAAGAAAGACAAACGATTTTATCGAAAGCACATGGTTCATTTTCAGATATAAATACTTGTGTTGAGAATATTTTTATTGACGTGTAACAAGTGTGCAAACTCAAAAAACAGATAGTAATAGAATTTTTTATTTAGCAATCATCAATTTAAATCTTATTTTTGCACAACAACAAATCATAGATAGCTGTATAATATTTGGTTTGGGATAATTCCTTTTTTTTAATTCATTGTTATCTTTTAAGGTTTAACAACAGTAAGAAGTTTTTGAGAAATACAAAGAATAATAAGTTTTATTTACCACTTACAAAGTCTTCAAATTACATTTTCATTGCAAAACTTCCTTAGTAACTACATTTTTATTAAATTATCACTTATTTATATTTATTAATCATATTATTACAATGATAAGAGGTTGATATACCTAGTGTTTTGAGATACATAACAGGGCAAAGGTACAACACGAAATTATTCGTTAAATTAATTACACACCTCCAAAGATGAAAGCCAATATTTTGTTTTTAATTTTCTTTTTCAAATTTGAAACTAGTAGGTAGAAACAACAAGAAATTAATTAAATTATTGTCCTCAAGCAGCTAGAGCTTTTTGGAAAATACAAAGAATGGCAACTTTTATTTACCACTAAAAGAGTCGTTTGGGATTAGAGTAGAATATATGAAAAACCTTACATTTCTTGTACTAATCTTCTTTAGGTATTAAATTACTATTTATTCAATAATAATTACACTGATAAAACAGAATGTTAAGTGATAAAAATTAGAATTTTTATTGTAATTATTCCTCCCCATAAGGTGCCTGCAGTATCACACCATCGGCTGCAGGAACCCCTGACCTGGTCATATTACAAAGCCCAGACTTCGGACTATCGTTAGCATGATACACAATTCACTCCTCTGTTCCATCTGGTGACCTGAAGAACCCATTGTGTCCTGGACCATACACCTTATTACTTACGTCTGTCTGGAACACAGGATCAGGGTATTTCTTCCAGTGCGTTATATTGAGTGGATCTTCGCCGATGAACTCCAACAGTCCAAGCTTACACTCGGATGTGCTACAGTGGCTTGCCGAGAAGACTACAAAAGTTCTGTTGTCGTGGTACAGTGGCTCAGGTCCTTCGTTAACGTTTTCCCCTTTTTTCTCCCTGTCGTATGTCGGGTAGGATATAGTTTGCCTCGTACCAGGTGCCAGAGTATACGGATTGGCCAACTCGCGTATATATAAGTCTGCTGTTGATCCGAGCAAATAAAATTTGCCATTCATTTTGATCAAGGTGGGGTCTAGTTCCATTCCGTCACCCTCATCATATAAATCAGCCTAAACAATATAATTATCTTAATCAATGGAATTAGACGACGGATTGGCTTTGTAATTGTGTCCCGTCGGGTCATCCCCAACACTCTCCGCCACACGATTCCTATGACATCTGTAGTTCTCAGTGTTAGGATCGCATGCAGTGTAGTAGAGATACCACCTGTCATCTACCTGATGGATTTCCGGTGCCCACGCCGTATGACCTTCGAACGTGTGCACCAATGTGTTATTTGCACTTTGGAGGTCTGCCAATGTGCTAGCCTCACGTGGTGGCGAGGAGATAGTAGTACCCATTATAGTAGACCATCCATGGGTCAGGAGCGTGTAGTGCTATGGGTTCTTGAACTCGCTACTTTATAATTTATGATGATAATTCTAGTGTGTAGGAAGGGACAATAATCACTTAAGATAGTGAAACTAGTTGAGGTGGCAGAAATGCACGTTTTGCCTGGCGCCTCCGCCATATTTATCTCCCCAACAAATAATATCTACAAGCTATAAGAAAACAGCAAACAAATATACTTGTTTTATCTGTTTCCCTTCTGGTTTATTACCAAAGACCAGGCTCAGTAATGGAACTCAATTATGTAGAATCCGTCATAACTGGGTCGATATTCATTTCAACCCTTCACGTTGACTTTAAACAAGTGTGCCCAACATTCTTATCCTCAACTATTTAAGAACAGTAGTATAGTACCATAATCTAGACCTTCCAATGCCCTTTGTCACTCTTATATCTGCCTCTTATATTTCTCCAGGTTACCCTTTACCATCAGATGGTCTCCCAATATAATGTTTCAATTTTTGCCACAAATGGGTCTTGGAATTTATCAGAAAACTCGATATTGCCATAAATTCTTCCTGATGGTTACGTTTTTCTAATGGATACATAAAAACACTGATGAAACTTCATTTTCATCATTTGCTTTCATGACTTTAAAACTACGAAATCAGAAAATTCGCTGATATAGGATAAAAATAGTGAAGAGGAACCTCTTCAAATCTGTCAAAGGTTAAAATTATGGTCAGGTGGTTGCAATTCAATTTTATTATAATAAACAACAATTTCCATAATGACACTTAACTTTTTATTTTTAAACATTTCAAGGATAAAAGACAAACAACGATAAAAAAAATAAAAATAATCCTCCTTGAATATTACGGGATATAAAGAAACGAGTCCCAACAGGTGATGTTATTGATTAATTATTATTCAACATGTTAATATGGATCGGAGCGAGTTTACTGCTGCTATCAGGCAGTAGCCAGCAGTTTACCAACCCTATAGCTCTAAACTCTGCAGATCCTTGGATGGTATACCATAATGGTTTCTTTCACTTAACATACACCACCGGCTCCAGCTCAGCAGTAGTGCGAAAGGCCAGCACTTTAGCCGGATTGAGCAGTGCCGAAGAAACCGTTGTTTACACTACTATCGGCGGTCAATTATGGGCACCCGAAATACACCAGGTGGACGACAAATGGTACCTTTATTATACTTCGTGTAATGATGCCAACGCTGCCGACAGTTGTCACCGCAATCGAGTGGCGGAAAGTACTGTAAATGACCCAATGGGACCTTATGAGCACAAGGTAGGTATTTTGTTCTTTACGTTATCGAAGTTTGTTTAACTTATTGGGCTATTCAATAAAATCCATAATAGAAATTGGGTTACGAAAATACTCGTCCTGAAGACTTTTGGGATTGGACTTGGTTCAGTAGATTTAACAGTTTAATCCACTGAATCATAACGATTCCTCCAGGACGAATATGGACTATATTCATTTGTTTATTACGTAAATATTACTTTCTATGAGTATTAGGTTTCTCATAAATTTCTTCGCACTTTAATCAATTTTATATTTACTTATCTATTCTAACATTTAATAATAATTTTGCTTGCCTATGCAAAATTATTATCGTTATGGTATCAAATAATTATACAAAATGTTCTCTAACCCCTCTGACAAAATAAACTATAACGTGTTTATTATTTCTCTGGTCCACCACTCATTGAAAATTACATTTCACCACCACTGTTTTTTCTTGCCTTAAGAAAATTCAGGACATTAACAAAATTGTAATAATTGTATTTTAGGCAGACCTCGGCGATTTCTTTGCACTGGATCCAAGCCTGATCAATATTAATGGCAAATATTACTTGCTAGGAGCCTATTCTGACGGTGCACAGTGCGTTTACATTCGCGAATTGACCAACCCCTACACTCCTGCCGTTGGCACCGAACACACATTATCCTGTCCTACCTACGACTGGGAAAAGAGTGGTGGTAATATAAACGAAGCACCCGAAGCACTCTACCATGAAGGCAGGATTTTCATCGTCTACTCGGCATGTCATTGCAATACAGCCGATTACAAACTTGGTCTCTTAGAGTTCGTGGGCATAGATCCTCTAGACGCTAGTCACTGGAAGAAATACCCAGACCCTGTATTCCAGAGGGATGACGATCATGGTGTCTATGGCCCAGGTCATAATGGTTTCTTCAAGTCACCTGACGGCAATGAAAACTGGATTGTGTACCATGCCAATGCAAGTCCTGACGCAGGGTGTGGAACTGGAAGGTCAGCGAGGGCTCAGAAGTTTACGTGGGGTGCCGATGGTTTGCCCGCTTTTGGAGAACCTGATGCCGCCGGTGTTGAACTGAGTGAACCAGCTGGTGAAGTTTAATTACTATATTGTGGATGACCTTTCAAACCCTAAGAGGTATATAAATATGCATATGTATCTATTATATTGCAATAAAGTTGTTTTTTTAATCATTTTGGGAATGTACGTACGCAAGAACCAGAAACCTCTGCTCATTATTCAGATTTCTAATTTTTACTAACATAATTTAATTAGCAGGTGGGATAATTATTTAGAAATATTTTACTTTTATACCTTTATTTTCGAATAGGTAGATTGTACTGGTAATTTGAACCTTGTCCCCTGAATCATCTCACAAGTGCGTTAAATGATAGAGAAACGAGAGTAATTGAGTAAGAAGGGTCTAGAAATTGAGAGAGGTTTCTTATCTAAACAAAATGTATTGAAAACCGTGTTTTAAGATGAACATAATTGATTTTTTCCTGTGAGATCTTGAAATAAAAGAGTGGATTAATTTTAGAATCTTTAGAAACTTGTAATAAAATTGAGAGTTTGTTGTTACGTCCAGTTGTACTCGGTGTTCTTGTTATTTTAATTATCAAAATATTTACATTTAGCATACAATCAAATTTGAGGGCCTAAACGTAAATAAAAGTGCTCTATAGACTGTTTAGTCAAAAGAATTCAATTTTATAAACAACCCCAAAACTAAAACCCTTTTGTATGCTTGTCAGAAATTTTATATTAATTTTATGGGGCATTATCTACTTCAGGTTGAACTAGGAACTTCAAATTCAGACAGAAAGTAGATCTTGTAGTACAAATTCAAAAAAAAAATGTAATAGCCAGTAGATTTAAGCCATCATCGTATACTTTGTTCAGTATGTATTCCAAACTCATCAGTTATTAAATTAAACAATTATCATTGGTCATATTGAAGACCAATAAATTACACTATCTGAAATCCTTTACACCAATTTTTTAAATTATAATTCATACACAACACATTTATTTTCACAATGTTAGCGGATATTGATACTGATAAGCTATCAAGATATTTCAACTTCGTCATCATTCGAATCACTGAATAGTTCTGTTTACCTTATTTAAAGTACCACAATGCTTTAGTATTTCATTTTCTTTTGTTCTGTTTATTCTAATTCTCATAATAACATGTTGTTATATTTTCTGATATATGTCATTGGGTAAATTAACCCAAGGTCAAGTGCCATAATTATTTTCATTAAACACATGAATAGACAAGGAAAACTAAGAAATTCATTCCCATGTAATTGCCAACATAAATTTTTTATTAGTTTTCTTAAGTATCTAAACTTTATTAGTACATACGTAAATTAAAAATGACTGACAGTTATTGTTCTCCATTAATTATTTATTTATCCAAATTTATTAATTTACAATACTTAATTTAACAAAACAAGAAACGGAATTTTTGCTAAAATCACTCTTCACCTGACGGCGCATCCAGTTCCACGCCTGAGGCTACAGGAACACCAAACACTGGAAGTCCATCATCACTCCAGGTGAATTTTTGTGCCCTTGCAGACCTAACCATAGTACAAAGCCCTGATGCAGGACTATCATTTGCATGGTAGACAATCCAATCTTCAGTACCATCGGGCGACTTAAAGAATCCATTGTGTCCAGGACCATAAACCCCAGTGGTTTCGTTTGATTGAAATACAGGGTCAGGATATTTCTGCCAATGACTGATATTAAGAGGGTCTGAGCCCACAAATTCCAATAGTCCAAGTTTATAAGCAGAAGTGTTACACGAACTGGCAGAGTAGACAACAAAGATCCTGTCGTCGTGGTAGAGAGGTTCTGGTCCTTCGTTTATATTTTCATGTACCCTCTCCCAATCGAGTGTTGGAGAGCTTATAATGTGTTTCTCACCAGAGGCCATTGTGTACGGATTGGTCAATTCTCGTATATAAATACGTTTATCCGAGCCAAGTAAATAGTATTTGCTATCGATTTGGATCAATGTAGGATCGACTTCCATTGGGTCTCCTTCATCAACCAAACTGGCCTAAATAAAATAAACTTGAAATGTGAGATAACGCAATGATCAGCACCTAATTCTCATAAAAGAACATGAATTTTTTATTTCCTTTTGGATTAAAACAATCCTTTAAAGTCATTTGGACCCCAAAAGGGTACATATGGCGACTATTAAAAGAGAATTTCCATTAAATGGACCTGCTCTTTGATGTCAAATTAAATTTCAAATTGATTTGGTAATCCAGTGATGGAATTTTCTCTGCCTTAAGAAGTTTCGTATTTCAATATGTTTTAAACCTGATGTCAGTTCAAATTGGGATAAGATAATGTTAGTCATTTCTAAAGTTTTCTACAAATGGCCTAGACAATTAAGAATATGGTTCACTTCCATCAAACAAACACAAGAACGTAAAATTTGTGACTCCTGCTGAAAAATGAATAAGACCTTTCACCCTACCATCAAACTGTAGGTAGGTCTAAAATACAATTCATCAACCAAAATTGGCAACTAGTGACAATAAAACTTTTTACCTCCTTATATACCTACTCTAAATTCGTATGGTCCCATGGGGTCATCTCCAACACTTTCTGCCACCCTGTTCTTATGACAGCCAAAATTCGCAGTGTTAGGTTCACAACTCGAGTAGTAAAGGTACCATCTGTCACCTACATGATGAATTTCTGGTGCCCATGCTGTGTGACCATCGAAGGTGTACACCACAGTTTCTTCAGCATTTTGAAGATCAGCCAAAGCGCTGGCTTTCCTTATGGTAATGGTATTGTTCCATGTAGTAGCGAGGAAGTAGTAAGACCCATTGTAGTTAACCATCCATGGATCAGGTGCCTGCAGCACTATCGGATTCGTGAACTGCTGGGCAGTAGTGAGTGCCACCACAAATAAACTTATTGCCAAAATCGGTTTACACGATAACATGTTCAGTTTCTGCATAATTTGAAAGCTAAGAGTGCCACAGCTTTTATATTCCAATAAATCCTACTGTTATCACACGAACTGACTGATATTCTGAGTTACAAAAAATTGTTTTTTTATCTTTTATTTAATGTTCTGTAAACAACAGCTCATTTTGTTTGACTATATCGTTAATTAAATCTGCTGCTTATTTATTTAACTTTTATTAATTGCCTGGGTACTCACAAAAAAGTTAAAAGTTTAAAGAAGGTGGCTTATCCAGAATAAATAAAAATCTAACACGAGTAAAAATGTTTATGTTCTATTTTTAATTCTACTGGACTATTTATGGACTTGAGAAAATGGTACCGGTAAAATCGTACCCTCACTGATTAATACGATGATCCCGGTTGACCTAGGCTAACAAATTTCAGTTGTACTCTTTACTAAATATTTTTAGATCTCATGAGCCTTGACCTTAGGGTTCGGAAATTCCCTTATGTGATACCTCCACTATTTTTTCTAGTTACAGGTACCAATTTTAGATAAGCTATCAATTTTCCGTTAACAACAAGATAAATTAAGTGTGCACGGGTTTACTTTTTATCTACTTCATTATTATATTATTAATTATTTATTTAATTAAAAATACTTAATGGAAATAAACACACATATTATTTGTGTTTTTATTCAAACAACAAAGTTTCTATTCTTTAACAGGAATGTCCTAATGCACTCTTAGGTTCTTCCCCTAAGTAACCATTGAAACTTTAAGTCTGAGGATGTCATAGATCTTCTATTTCCTTGAAAGGAAGGACTGGTGATTAATCCTAGTGTATTCCTTTTATATCACAGCTCTTTCTGACCTACAAGGATTTCAACATGAGTCCTAACCTTCTTTTTACCACGGTTGACAATTGCTTAGGTATCCCAATCTCTACAGTTTATATATGAGAGATGAAAGCCTTTGCCTCTGTCTACAACCTCTTTGTGTTTTTCAGTCTCGGCGTAGCTTTCAAACTTTGCATCGTGGAATTTTGTGTTTTACAAAGCTTCCTGAGGTGCCAACAAATGCTTCGGGGCCATGTATGGGCACTAGAGCGTAACTACCTTTATTAAGCTCATTATTCTGTTGAGTTTCGATGTTATTAAATAATTGGCGTTAGTTAGTACGTTTTTTGTATTATTTTCTTTAATTTTCCAAATAGAAAAATGAACGTGAACTGAATCGATCCTGTAAAAAACGAGCGGTTACAAATCAATTGTATGAACGTATCTAAAATTTGCAGCTGTCACACTGACATTGACAGGATTGTCATGAGTAAGAGCAATAGTAAGAGTAACTAATTCTTCTGTTTACATTTTTGTGTAAAAAATAATCAGTGTATTTCAGATAATCATGGACTAAACAAATTAATTTGACTAAATCATGGTTGAACCGATATTTGATTATCAATTTCGCCTGATTTTAATCGGTGACAGTACAGTAGGAAAAAGTTCACTTCTGAAGTATTTTACTGATGGGAAGTTTGCAGAGGTTCTGCTAATTTTTTGTATATCCTTAATTAAATCTAATTATTGCGTAATATCTTTAGGTTTCTGATCCAACAGTTGGTGTAGACTTTTTTGCGAGATTAATTGAAGTAAGGGATGGAACTAGAATAAAACTTCAACTTTGGGACACAGCAGGTAGTTTTAGAAATAATTCCTATTTTGTTGCCTTAATTATCTACTGTGAATCATTCTAAGAAATTTAAAAATTTATGGTGCATTTAAAGTGATTAAAATTACATTTCTTCTATTAGGACAGGAAAGGTTTCGCTCAATAACTAAGTCTTACTATAGAAACTCAGTTGGTGCTTTATTAATTTATGATATTTGCAACCGAGCCAGTTTTGAGCATATTCCTATTTGGATGTCAGAAGCAAAAAGACATATAGAGCCTCACAGACCTGTGTTTGCTTTAGTTGGTTGCAAACTGGACCTTGTTAATAATGGAGGAAGAAGAGAGATATCCAAAGAAGAGGCAAAGAATTTTGCAGACCAATTTGATATAGTTCATGTAGAGACATCAGCAAAAAATGGCACAAATGTAGAGGAAGCCTTTCGCTCTGTTACACAGGAAGTTTACAATAGGATACAAACAGGAGAATATAAAATTGAGGATGGCTGGGATGGGATAAAGACTGGATTTACAAGATCTAATGGATTAGATTTTAACTTAGTCGAGGCTGAACCTGCTAAAGCTTCTTGTTGTTAGTTTTTAAAAATTGCACAAGTTTTTATTCTAACAGAGACGTAACTAAATTTTTAAATACTTTACCAACTTTTTTAAAGCTAAATTCATCTATTTTCTGTATAAAATTCTGTAATAGTTCATTGGCAACAAAAAGTAAATCTACTTTTCAACATAATATCATTTTAATACAAATTTAAATAACATCAAAGCCAGATTGTAATGTTTGTATGTTTCCATGAAATTTATTATTGGAATATTTACCTTTTAATTTGAAAAAATTGTAAATATAATTATGGTAAGGTAAACTTTTGCAAAACATCACTTCTACATCTATTATATTTCCCACATTTAATTCCTGTGACATTTAATTGCTCAAAAAAATTTTTAAACATTAATTTAGGTATTGAAATTCTACATGTACTAGCTTTTTTGTTTCCTTTTTTAGAAATGCTTGTAGTTATGATGTTTGGATTAGTTTACCCAATAATCTACTTGTAAATAATTTACATATTTATTAATGAATAGCAGGCTAACAATAATTACAAACTGGTAAAGGTACTCATTAGTAAGTAGTAGGAATTGTTAAATTTTATTACTCTGTTAATGAAGTGTTTGTTTAATTATTATTTAGTTGACTCTGTTACAATACAGGGTGTCTACTTTTTAGAAATCCGAATGATCAGTGATTATACAATTATTTTATCTTTAATTAATGGATACCCGGTGTTGTTTCTGATTGTGTTTGTGCAAATAGATTTTATTTAGAAAATCTTTTGGAATGTTCTTTTAAAAGCACATTTGTAAGTAATTTTTTTTTGGTACCATTTTGTAAGGGAAATGGAAATGTTACATTTTTAGCAATTGTTTTGATTACTCAACAGTTTTTTTTTTTTTCGAATTTATTGAAGTTGACTGTGTATAGTCTTACAAATTTTCTTACAAAAGTGTAAAACTGCCAAAGTATAAATCACTTTTATCGTCATTTCAAAACAACGAACAGTGAAAACTTGCCAATTTTCTATCGCCATATCTGGTGTTGGAATAGGTGCCATTTGTTTAAACGGAAAAGCAACAAATTGACTAATTTTTACAACTCGTAAATTATTATTGTGTACATGTACTGTCATGATTTCATAATTTTGCCCGACTACGTATTTGATAGTTTCGTAACTTTTTTACGTAAATGTCTAGTCGCATTAGATTAAGTACATAATGTAATATTATAATGATACAAAAATTTATATTAGATCTGTTTACTTGCAAATTTTATAGATGCACGAAAACTTCTGTTTTCACCTTGTTACCAACCGATTTATTACGAGTTATTAAAAAACAATGCTTGAAATATTTGTTTTTTTTAAAAAGTAATGGGAGAGGTCTGACGAAATTGGGCCTCATTAACACCAAAGGTAACTGACATTGAAGCCCCTCTTACCGAGCTTAATCCAGAAGAGACCACAGAGGCATATGCACACAATTTTTAACAGAATCACCGTCACACACGACCGCAGACTTCTGCAAAGGACTTTCAAAAACAAGAGCTTCACAAACCACAAGGATTGAATTTTGTAAACTTTTAAAATCGTGTATCTGTCTCGTTTAATCAAAATTCGTTTGGCCAAGTACAAGCAAAGGTAAAAGGCATAACAGATAGGTCGATAGAATTATTACAGAACAATTTTTTATTAATGTGGAGGTTTAAAAGCAATTACATATTACACTAAAACTCAAAATTCCACATAAAAACATATTAAAAAAGTTAAAAAAGACTTAAGATGTCCTCCTCAGTCAGAGACAGCTTGGTTGTTGTTAGCTTGGATTTCACCCAATATTTCATTTCCTTTTCTTCCTAACAAAACCAAGTTCATTTTGGGTCAGGCTTGGTACGTTGTCGAACGAAAATTCTATTCATTGTTTCTACGAGTTTCTATTCCTTTAGAACCATAATGCAGATAATTTCAGAGACGAATTGAAGCCAATACGGTAGGCAAGGCATTACACACGGTTATAGCAAAAAGGGTCTTAAGATATTGCGAGAAAATATGTTTCTCATCTAAATTGAGTACCAATGTCAATAAAGTAAATTTAATAAGTGTTAAAGTAAAGTAGTTAAGGATGAGAAATCTTGTTATAAGACGTAATTATCAGAGCTTCCTTGGCTCCTTAGAATTAACTCAAATGAGGTACAATAATAAATATAATAAGACTGAACTACACAATTTAATATTTACGGTTTAGAAAATCGACAGAAAGTATTATAGCAAATTTTGTTAACTTTAATCGGGTAATGGGTGAAATTATATATTAAATTGTGCTAAATATTATAAATGCCTCAGTAAAGTGTGTATTACTGATAATCAAAATTAATTTCTATTTATAATTGCTTATTTTTTTATTAATTAACTCTTCGTCAATTAACGCTTGCTAAACCGTGCAATGTTGGTTGCCTATCATCTCGACATCAGTTTAATTTCCGATAATTGCAACTTGTATTATTATAATTTTCTTTTTCTGTTGTCAACGTTAATGAGGTAAACGACAGGAATTTCTCGACATCTATGTAGGTATATTTTTGTAAATAGTTGTATTTCAAACATTGTCATAAACCATAAGACAATCCCTGACATTATTAACAATTAAAGCTGAATGCAACATAATGTGCTTGACAATACTGAATGTACACAGTCTATGGGCTTTTCCTGTAAGATATGTGGGTACAACTTTTGTTGTTTTTCATGGTAGGTACATCCATAAAAGAAAAAGTTTCGTTCGGTTTGGTGTAGTCATCTATCAGTTTAAGTGAATTAAGCAACTTTTAGTAACTCTTGTTCCCAAGGTTCGCCTGAGCACCAGCAAAACAACAGTAAACAGAATAGAATACAATCATTTCACATTCTAACAATCACATTCCTGTGGGTTTTTCTATTCTAAATCCAGGTATGTCGCGAACCCATTATCAATGCCTCCGAATTATCATGCCGTTGTCAGGACAATTTCAGTTCCATACTTTTCCTAACGCGAGTTCTAGTTAGACAATTTTCTTCGCCGTTGAAATATGTGTTTGCAGTTGGGGGGGTTGAACATCCAGCGTGTATTGAAATTTGCACAGTATCTTAAAAATACAAATATTGGTTCCATTTAAACAATATAAACATTGTAATAATAATAAATATAAAATAAAGTAAGTAAAACAAAACCATAAAATTTAGTGACATTTAGATGTTTATTTATTTAGTTTGGCAGAATCAGTAATTTGATAAAGTTGGTAACGTTGTTACTGTCATATTATTCATTAATTTATTGTATAAAAGTTAGTTTAGTTTAGTTGTGAAGTGAACGCAGTGTGAAGATGCTGCTCTTTTGCTGATGATACTTGTTGGTGAGTTTTATCGCAAAGCATTTTTATTAATATTTAAGTTACTTACTTTAATAATGAGATTGATGATTTTGTGATTATTATTGATTGAATATTGATTGTGATCTTTCCACAATGTCCGCTGCGCTGCCAGTAAGTAGGTACTATTATTTACTTAGATACATATAAGAGTTTTAGCGGTAATAGCAACAATTCCAATTTAAAAATCTATTAATGCATCAAAAGGAAAATGTTTACTTTACCTATGTCGTTTCGTAATGAAGTATTTTTGTAAACGGCGAAAAAGATTTTCTTTACTGAACAATATAAAATGAGCAAACGTTGCTGTCGTTTCCAGTTACAAAGTTATTTCCGTGAAGAAGAATAAAAGAACACAACAAAATATAAAAGTACAAAGATTATGTTTTACTTTGTAATTTAAAATAACATTTCCGTGAATTTTACGTATAAAAAAATTTCAATGAAAATTACATTGTTGAAGAATTACATTCAAATAATATATCCATCGAATTTAAATATTGTGAGACCTTTAAATACATTCTGAAACAATTCTTGATCCTTTGCCCCTCTGATCGTTTAAGTTAGAAATCTATGATTTTTTTCGAAGATCTGAGATATTCTCTTTATCCAAGAATAATTTTATGGTTAATATTTTACTTCTTTATTATTTAACATCTGAATGGCCAAAATAATTTTTTGTAGAAGAGCAGTGAATTATACAATGATATGTTTTTATATTATTTCGTTTACTTACTATTTCTGGCTATTCGATGTCCTTCAGGAGACGCAGAGAATGACCTGGCATTATACATTTCTCTTCTCGATATATTTCTGTGATTTGAATGAACAAATGGCAGACAAGAAAAAAATTGGACAAAACCTGCCCTAAACCTGTAAAAGAAATTTTCCAGTATCTAGTAAATAATATGTAGGGTGCGCCAATAGAACTTGGCTTTACACACATATTAAAATTGTCTTGTCCTCCCAAGGAAATCTTTCCATCTTTTCTCATCTCGGAAATATAATTTGTTTCTCTGAGACATTGTAAAAATCTTTCTTTTTTCCAAAAATACTAAATATGCGGTCATCAAAATGACTTTTATTTTCAACATTCAAAAATTCAAACAGGTAATATATGTATTAGGTGTTCCATTTGAAATATTAATAAAATGAACGTATAATCGAAAATAATTTTATAATATTATTGAGTTCATTTGGTGACACAAATTTCTTGAATCGTATTTTCGTAAAACAATCTTTCATCCTTACACCTTTGGCGCATCCTGTATCTGTGGACATTGTAAAAGGAAATTACAGAACGCCCCTCCTGAGAAAAGGACTTAAATGTAATTTTAATATATCGATATGCTCTAATTTCCCCTGAAATGACTTAGTTATAGGAGACCTTGCTTATTTATGAGCTTTCTGCTCTTCTATTCATGAGGATTATGGTATGAATTCTCGAAGAGATATTAATTACTGATAATATTTGCATTGGAGATTGGAAAATGTATTATGTACCTACCTAATGAACTCAATATTCATTTATCTATTTTGTTGAAATTCGCGTAATGGAAAGAATTTCGAGGTGTGTTATTTAATAATAATTTCTCTGTCATAAGCACTATTAAATTTTTGGATAAAATTAGGTAGCTACAGGTATAAAGTTTCAAGTCGGTTAGAACTTACTCTTATTTAATCCAACGAGTTTAGCGTTCAAGAAATTAATCGACTATTAACTCAAAGAGTTTAGACTTGTAACAAAGCCACTTTCAATTCAATCGCAAGTTACGAACTTAGAGAAGTAGTGCAATGGGTAATACTTTAAAAGAACTTAATGGGAAACAAATTACTTTCCAAGAATTTCAATTAGATACCTAGACAATACCGATTTTTTGTAGTGAGAGGTAATTTATTCAGAACTTCGTTTGACTTTCCGGTAATGATAAAGTTTTTTAAATTGAACTTTACCTTGCATTCATCCAGCAATAAATTATTGGATTGTACATAGAATTACTCATTGCTAACCAATAAATGGCAAGGTATGTTTCTTGAATGTAAGGAGAGCTGGTGATCTCGGGGTGATACGATGTCACGATGAAATAAAGGTGAAAGGGTAACCAGCAAACAGCGAAAATTATCACTACAACCACCATCATCTTCACAACCTGTAAAGTAAAGTTATCAAACACGAAGCGAAAATAATTTATTCTATTTATTTATTCTGCACTGAATTAATATTGGTTGATTTTAATGAACAACTTTTTCGATTATTCGGCGGCGTATCGATGACATTTTGTGATACAAATTGTTAAAACAACTGATTAAAGAGATTAAGATAGATGTAAAATTACCTATGGAGTACGAAATATTATCGAAATGTCGCCAACTACTTTAAAATGTTGGACAAATCACCCAAAATGATAACAAAATTTTTTCCTTACTCGACGTTTGCTTTTGATGTTCTCTATCTGTCTTTGAGTTGATTCTCCTATACTTTTTGAGCCCCAAAGTTCTACTCCTATTCTTGCGTATGTAAAGGTCATGGATGCAATAGGAATAACATACGTTATTACGGTGAAGAAGACGTTATAACTGAAATAAATAAATTTTTTGGAAAAAAATACAAAGTACCTACATATTTATATTTCCCACTCAATCGGATACATTCTTGAAAACAAGAGGAACATGTCGTTCACGATAACCTCAGTTTGCTCGTGTTGTCTTTACCTACCGTAACCAAAAAATATGTTATCTGACAGTTATTTATAATTGCCTAATTATTTAGCGAACTAATTAACGAATTAATTAATACAGATTGTCAATGGCCTTTTTGAATGAAATTCGAGAAAGTTAGAAGACAATTCTTGAGAAGGCCAAGAACCTTCAATAGCAATATAAATAGAAGATGAGTGTTACTTTGTGTATCTGTGAGTTAGTTAAAACATGAAAAATTGTTTCAGAAATTGTATATAAATAAATACAAGTATGTATTGCAGGACAGTAGATAATAATTAGAGCAAATATGGTATTAATTTGTGAAAACAATAAATCCTGTCTAACAGAAAATATTTGTTGCATTAAGGTTTATTTATATAAAAATTAAAATAAACGCACAATAAATATAATAAATATAAATACAATTCCTCAAACAATTTGAAATAAATACCATTGAATTTATTAATTAAATAAATAAACATATGGCAAATTAAAACAAAAGTCTAATAAGTTTACAAAGGTACCTAATTAAACCTGTGTTGAATTGAAAGGGCCTAATATAAAGGGTCGTTTTGATGTACCTATACACAAATAAATGTAAAAATAAATAAATATTTGAATTTGGATTACAATTGAATACTTCTAAGAATATCTTCTCAAAATGTTTAAATTCAAAGGAAAAACAATAAGGGCATAAAAGTACTTTCTTTTTTATTTAACGTCTTAAACAATACAAAACAAAAATAAAAAATACGACTCTTCAGATTTATTTTAAGCGTCCATAAAAATGTATAGAAGGCACTTTGACAAAAAAAAAAACAATTCGCACCACGAGTAAAAATAAATATTTATTTTTGCATTTCATTTGGTATGTTTCTTATTGAAGAGAGATTTTTTTGTAGATAAACAGTAAACATTTGGAAACCACGCATTTCATAGATATTATGTGTAAGAAAGTTTTAGTGCCCTAAACCAAAATTTATTAAAAAAAAAATTATCTGAAAAATAAAACTTTCTTTCTTTCTCGATTAAGCCAACGTGGACAACCGCACCCCTTTTTTCTAACTCCAACTTTTCTTTAATTTCTTTCTTGTTTTTTCTTTGAGATTAATTTTCTTCAAATATAAAATTCCAAAATAAATGATTTTAAAAGTAAAATAAAATACTTATTTTCAGGATTCTACTGTTAGGAAAGTGTGGAGTTCATCACGTTCGTTTAGGATGGAAAATATTCCAAGCGGTGTAATCGTGAGTCGAAGTATATATAAGGTACGTTAACTATATTTTTTCAACAATTTCATATAATTTTTGAGTAATGTCAAACAGGCGCATAATATGTTAGGTACAACTTAAATAACCGGTACCTTTTTTATGAATTAACGTCTGAGGTTTCGCCGCGTGTATTATTAAACTCTAACCTCAAGTATATGTATAATTTTATGTCACTGTATGTAATCACTGTTGTCGTCTGTAATTACCCCCCAAACAATAATATATTATCTTTTTATCTTATTAACCCACTGTTGTGACAGCGAATTTGGGTTAAAGAGGTAAAACACTTTTTTCTATCAAACGTTTATTCTTCTCGACAATTGTTTCGATCTAACGATCATTTTCAAGAGTACAAAATTTGGGTTAAAATTATTGTGGAAGATTTTTTTGTTTAATCGTTCATTGATAAATTAATTGAATACAAAAATATGTTAAAAAATACGTCGCAGAAACAATTTCCTAGAAAAAAAGTGAAACTAATGGCCCTTAACTCAACCATAGCCAACTGAATCCACCAGAAAAACTACACTTTAGAATTTCAATTAAAAATGATTTTTTTATGACAGCATTTAATTAAAGGGTAGCGTGGGAATCTTAATGGTTGAAATTTGAAAAATGATTATAACTTAGCGTTCTTCGAACGTCATCAATCATAATTGGTAGCCAGCATTAGGTATATGTACATAGAACGACGAAAATTTTGGACAAAGTTGGAAAACGTCAATATAAAAATTAATAGCTACAGTTGACAGGTTCAAATAAACGTATAACATTACTTACCAGTCAGTAGTCACCATTATTTCATTGTTTATTAATTACGCTTGAAGAGATTGTATGAAATTTAAAGATAGCAGAACAAAAATTTAAAAAAATATAAAGAAAACAAAACGCGTGCAGTCGCGGGGATTCTCATCATTGATAAAGCTCTTTACGTTCTTTCTTCAGCCCATCGTAAACATTATCAATTGGCTTATGATAACTACAATAAGATACATATATTTGAGGCAAGCTGTGCCCGCGACTCAACCCCTTTTTTTTCGCATTAAAAAGTAGCCTATGTCCTTTTTCCCCGGCTCTAGACTATCTCTGTACCAAATTTCATTTAAATCGGCTTTAAAAAGTTTAGGCGTAATTGCGTAACGCACAGACAGACAGAGTTACTTTCTCATTTGTAATATTAGTATGGATGTTTATTTTGTCCAAGTATCTCGAAAAAAATTTTGGGACTAAAACCTACATTGTTGTTTTGTTGTTTACTGCATTGGTTCATTATTTAATAATTTGTCAAATTATATGTAATCCATAAAAAAGATGTGAGTGCTTCAAATTTTAAGTTAACATTGTTGAAGGGCTCCAGCTAATAAAGGGGAAATTTTGTTTTGTTTAAATAATCACAGTATATTTTTACTAATGTTTGACATAATAATTTCTATATTTTGTGTACAAATAAATTGGTGGGATTAATCCCCCACGAAATTTTTGTCTCGGGGTTTTTGAGAATCCACCTTTTAAACACAATTTCTTATTGTTCTACATGTTTCATCCACGTTTCAGAAAGTAATATAGGATAAAAATTTTATACGTACATTTTTTTAACAATTTCATTATTTTTAATCTATTAATTACTTACATGTATTCATGAAAGGAATTAATTGTGTCCCCATCAGGCCATTCGCCGTAACACACAATTCTTTTCTCTCCATCGCTGAATGTTTCTTCGTAGGTAGTGTAAAATACTAATTGTGGACATGATATTACAATTCCTAGTACCCAAGTACTTACAGCAACCAAGACTGTTGCCATTCTGCCCATTCGAGGCTTCAGTGGGGTCATTATTGCCATGTATCTGAAATAAAATTCTTAACTAATAATTCATTAGGGATTGTAGCGTCTTGCACACATAATTATCGTTAAAACAAAAATATTATGTTGTGCCTACCAAATATTAGTACCAACAAACATTACGATATAAATGAAGAAAACACCATTACATAAGTTCATGTTACGGGGTATTTTCTTGTATTATTCAAGATCCACGGTAGGGGTGGGAACATTATTTATTTCTATAGGCAATGCTCCTCAGAAGTTATTGCAAATATTTCAAAAATATGTAATTAAAAAGAATGATAATTTGGAAAAAAAGAAAATGTGGAAGAATAGAATAATTATTACCCTTCTTGTCTATTTCTTTTAATTTCTATGTATATAAAAGGCTGTGGACTTAGAAGCCAGTTTCCACAAATAAATATTGAACAAACTCTCCAAAGTTTACGTAATTGTACTTTGACAAATATGACTTTTTTAAGGTATTTCTTAATATAAGGTGTATTTTTAAAAGTAGGTTAAATACGTTGGTATGTGTTAAATGTCAAACCAGGATGACTTTCCAAACCGCAACCAAAGCTTTTTGCTTTTCATCTCTGGAGTCGTTTTATCTGACACCTCAGAGTGTAAGAAAAATATGATTTCCTTGTTCTTTCTCCTCATTTTCTCTGTTGTCAAATTATTACATATACCTGTCAGGTACACCTGTGGGAAACACTTGTTCCTACGTCTATCATCCGAAGAGTAATCTTTTATATCTTTCGACTTTTTTATAATTTCTCATTGAGATTTTGCAGAAATTATTTTTATTTATTTTTTTTTTTCAACTTTAAACATGTTCACTAAATACAAAAGTTGAACATAATTTACACAATTTTTTAACCACATCTATTTGAAAATATCCCCTGCTTCACTAAAAAACTACCGAACTCTCAAAATCTTTAAACTTAATTTATTGGGCCTTATTATTTAAGTATATGCAAAGATATCTAAAAATTTTCTTATGTCACATTTCAAAATTTTAACAAACTTGTAAATAGTTCTTACCTGTCGACTGAAATTGCCATGAGCGAAAATACGGAGGCACATATCGACAAAACGGCAATAAACTGTGCTATTTTGCAGTAAGAATTTCCAAAGGGCCAGTGAGAGTTAAGCATGTAGATATAATTAAACGTTACATTTAAAGTTGAAACCATCGTGTCCGCAACCGACAAATTTACTAGAAAGGAAAAGATACAGAACTTGAGAACAAGTCAAACCTTAGGCGCAACCAGGGTGGTGCCAAAGGGTGTTAAGCACTCCCCAAAATAAAATTAACGTTCTAGAAGTGCCTTAATGTACTTTGAACTAATGACAAAAGACAAAAAGAGAATGAAAAAATGTCTGTATTATGTATATAATTACAACCCCAAAAAATCCAAGGAATCTACAAGACAATTTTGATCAGAGCTGACAGACTTAATTATTTTGATACTAAAAACAAGCAGCTAGCTAGCTCTAACGACGAGCAAAATGGCAGATATGCTCACATGCCCAAGATGACTAAATACAGAAGACCAATAAGACCAGAAACAAAATTTATTTGGGATATTCGCAAAGTTAAATTCCCCCAGAATTCTAAAAACAAAATAGCTTTCTCTTAACTAAACAAATCCGGCTTTTTTACACAAACGAACACCACATCATGTTTATTCTTAATACTCTCAGGTATGAAGATAATTTAATTTTGTTAACACTTACGTAAAAAGTAATTGGTTACGGTTCTCATCCTCTTGTGAGCCAGTACAATCCATATCACAATGAGATTACCACCTGTTGCCACAATGACCATTGATAGGTAAAGGACGCTCCATAAAATTTGTCGCCATATAGGTAGAATGAATTCGTTCTTATCTGGAACATAGGCCTATTTAATTTTTTTATTGGAGGAGGCAATAGCTGGCATCAAAACTTACCGCTAGAAAATACTGGAGTAGAATTTGTACTATTATGGACAGATATGTTGTAAAAAGTCGGATATACAGTCATGTTAGTAGTGTAGATTACATAACTTCCAGTCATTTTGATAGATAGGGTTGTGTGTTGTGGGAAGAAGTTACCTTAAAACCATTTTCTGAAACAAATAATGTCACTGATCACAGACAATATACAACATTATATGCAAAAGCGTGGGAAAATTTGGGTTGGGTGTATCACCCCCTCACCCTACTATTTCGATTTTCGCGTCTTGAGAGGCCTTGTGCCTTGATTTATATCACAAATTAGCCCTTCAAAATTCCTATCTGATGTATTTAAGTCCTTGCAAGGTGGGTTTTCAAAATACTCAAAAAAAGCTTAGAGTGAGACGTTTATTTCATAGGCTTGACAATAATGTGCAATTACGTATATGTCATGAGGGGAGTCCCCTCTTGAGAATGATTAATGTTTTATGTTATTATGCATCAACTACCAAAGGATAAACTAATGTCCCTCCAGGAAATCGTTAACTGTGTTGAGATTAAGATTTTTTGGGTTTCGTTAGTTTATTTTTTAATAGTCTACTTTTCAACTACATTTTCTATTAATTTTTTTGACATTATTTACAAACACATTTAATAATATTTAATAACAAATACAAATTGTGAACGCCATAATCGTAATGAGAGGAGGATCAATAAAACTTATTGGGTCTCAACTGCAATAAGAATTATTGTTCCACTTGTTGAATGGCCGTTTCGATCATTTGACTAAATAAACTAATAAATATTTTGAGGTTTATTGCCTAAAACGCCACTTTAAGAAAATTACACAATAGTAGTTTTTACATGGTCAAAACCCCTTCATCCATTTCTCACTACTTTTGTGGATTTCCAATTATATTTTTTATTTTATAGTCCACTTTATACACAAAAGTTTGCGACAATAATCATTAAAACGTTAATAACTTTTAGTAGCGATGTTTATAAATATTAGTTAGCCAAATAGACTTGTATTACAGTCAAATAAATAATTTTTCCTCTCCCAATTTAGTTCTCTGTTATTGTTCAAAACCTTTTTTGGATTGAATTGGATTGGATTGGAAGTAGGTACATTTCAACTTTCTTTCATAATTGGAAAAGTTATAAAATAAATCTAATTAAGGACAATGGTACATGTCAGTGTAAGATAGACGGCGACAAATATAAAAAGGTGACCACTAATTATAAGGGACTGAAATCATTTATTTCAGGAAATAGAAAATTAATCTCTACAGCTTTTCTGTACATCTACATCTACACACACTTTCGCCTTAAAATTTCTTTTTACCCAAGATTTTAATAAAAACGTTGTAAATAATATAATAAAAATATAAATCTTAGTCTTACACATAGATACATTTCAAAGAAACTGTTAAGTTTAAGCCAAAGGGTGGAAAATATCCGATATTTTGCGTCATACGGTACTGTATCGTTCTATAAAGGAAAATAGTCTTCTTCCAAGACCATATTAAAAGTTGATTACCTGTAAAATTACCTGAGTAAAAGTTCGAGGCTGGCGCTGTGGTCGGCTATTACAACAACACCCTCGGGGGTGGTATATGTGGAACATGTAACAATATTTAAATTTGTGTTGGTAAAAGTAATCCGAAGCTCCGATAAATTTTTAATAGGTTTTAATTAATGTTGTCGGCTTCGCGTTTCCCGTTCAATAACGCCGAAAGGCGAAACGCTTCGATGACAATATTAATTAAAATCCATTAAAAACCGAGAATAGACGTGTAATCTTACGACAATGAAATTGGGGCGATAAACCCTTTAAATACGCGGCTGTAATCTAACAGATTGACGTTATCATAGCTTTAACACGATCAGTATTGTTTTCTATAATGCTCGAATTACAGGCTTATTCAACTTCCACGATTACCATCTATCTAAAGTATAGTGACGGAAATTTTCGAAAAATTAAAATTTAAGGAGTCTGTTGGTTTCTCTAAAAAATTTTTAATTCCGTTTTATAAAAATTAAGAAAAATACGTGTTGACCATAAACTTTTATTGTCAAAATTCTTAGATTTTATTTTATTATATTTATTTAAGCACTTTTTTGACTTGGTTTACGTGACCTCATAATGTGCGTATCCTTATCCCAAAACAACCAAGTGAATTTACGCTAATAAAACCCTTCCTTTTTGCCGCCTTGCGAAAGTGTAGAAACGTAAAACGAATAGGTGGCATAGGTAGAACTGCTCTAGTTGAACTATTCGTTTCACAACTCACAAGGGAGCTAATGTGTCCAGCACCTACGCTCTAAGCGCCTTTTATTACGTCAGAGTTTTCTTCAGGTACTCGTTTAATAGGAAAGATATTCTACTTTCAGATGACATGTGAAAATCCAACTCCATCTCCATTGGGTATCTATGTTAAAATTGGAGATTCACTACTCATATAATTGTTCTATAAAAAGTAACAGGAGTAACAACAATTACTATGCGCTCTGTAATTTGTGATTTCTTTAACTTAATTAACGCCAATCTTATAATAATTCAATGAAAAAAATTGCACATACATGCTTATGGCCAAAACTTAGCAGTTAGAAGATTAAAAGGTTGTAAATGAAATTGCAATTGTTGAAGTTATTCTGCATAAAAAAATACCGGCCAAGTGCGAGTCGAACTCGCGCACCCAGGGTTCCGTACAAACCTGTATATATGTGATGTAACTAAAAATTTAAGGTTTTCGGAATTTTTCCTTTATATCTGCTATATAAACATTGCTTCATGCCAAATTTCAAGATTCTAAATCGACTGGTAGTACCCTTTAAGTTTTGATTCCCTTGCGAGTAGTTGCGAGTTTGAAAATATGCGGCTTAAATTGCTGTTTCTTTTGATTGCGTTGACATAGAAGTTTGATTTTGTTACAGCTTAAAGGTATTATAGTCCTGAGTATTTGATATGAATTTCAATTTAATACCTCTACGCGTTCATGAGGAAAGGGGTAGTAACTTTAAAATTATTAAAAAAATTTTTATTATATGATGTAACTAAAAATTTACGGTTTTCGCAATTTTTCCTTTATCTGTGCTATAAGACGTTGCTTCGTACCAAATTTCAAGATTCTGAGTTCACGGGAAGTATACCTTGTAGGTTTTGATTCGAAAATTTGCGGAAATTTGCGGCACAAACGGCTGTATCTTTTGATTGCGTTGGCTTAGAAGTTTGATTTTCTCACAGCTCCAAGGGACAATAGACCTGAGTATTTGGTATAAATTTTAGCTTGATAGCTCCACGCGTTCCTGAGAAAAAGGTTATTGACAGACGGACGGACGGACGGACAACGAAGTGATCCTATAAGGGTTCCGCTCTTTCCTTTTGAGGTGCGGAACCCTAAAAACACTATGTGTGTCAATATAATCAATGCAGAATCAATACAACAACATTATATAGCTATTAGAGCTTATGGTTCTTTAAGCACTAATTTTTCGATTTTTCTTGAACGAAAAAAAAGTCTTCACATAAAAAAATCTAAACCAGTCCAGATAGCAACAGAAATCGGGGAATATTTATTCATTTAGTGTTTATTTACACTTTCTTAATTGTCATCTAGTAAGAGATCTTGCAACCTTCGACCGTTAGATCTGTTCCTCAATATAATTTTACGACGCGAATTAAGTAAAGTAACATTTTCAATAACCGAAAACAATAATTAACACTGATAACTTTCTGATGTTTTAAAAGAATCCAAATTAACTAAGTAATTTACATTTTGATAACGTCAACTGTGTCGTTATTAAGTTGATAGATGAAAATCAGTGTGTGTACATGTGTTCAACGGTATCTACAGCTTCAACAATATGCTCAATATAAATGGCTTAATTAATTAATTAATTACAATAGAACACTTTGACACAATAATCCCTACTGTTGAGATAAGCAAAGACATGCTATTACGTTGGATCAACAAATTAAGCATATTAACGTTAAACGTCAGTAGAATGATTCATTTGAGCAGTTTATATAATATTTAATAAACTATTAATGGCATAAAATGGTCTAAGTAGAAAATCGAAATAATCTAATGAGACACTGCTATGTACAACTACCAGAAAACTGTACTTTACCCAAACCTCGAGAGAAACAAAAATTCTGAGGAAAGCTTTGAGGGGAAATTCTTATGTAACTTTTACCTTAACTTTAAACATTAGTTAAAGGTGCCAATTCATTATATAACAAGAATATTTATTTTTATTACATCAACGTAAAAAATGAATGTATTTCCATTAAAAACAAAAATAAAATAATTGCTCTTTGTCACCACACCATTTCCCCTATAAAAACCCTACAATATTTATATATACATTTCTTTTAGATTAAATTTTTATTAATTTCCAATAAAATATTTTCGAGAACAAAATTTTCCGCCCTTCTCACTAATGTAGTCAAACTCATATTCATGAAGATAGAAATTATGTAAAATTTATCAGAATAATGAGATCCAATCAGGATATTTCATTATTCAAAATAAATAATTCACCCTACAGGTATTCGTAGTTGAAATTTATAATAAGATAAATTTATACCATAACAATTGTCGAGTTATAATGAATTATATCCATTGAATATATCAATATGATTTATCTACTTATTATACGTAATAAAATCATTCAAATTCCTCTCTAAAGCATTCTGAACTTTTAAAATTACGAACGAAAACGTAAATTTTAAACAATTAAGGAAGGATCAGGCCCATACTAAAGGATTCTTTAATTACAAAAGAATTCAAAAGCAAACTTAAGCTTAATAAAAATGTTTGTATTAATGGTCTTATGTTTTGGGGGAATATTTATTGCCTTAATTTGAATAATTTAAAAACAAACTCCATTTCTATCTGACAATAAAGGCGACTGTTAAGCTTGGTCCGGAATTTATTCTGCACGTAATAACGACTGTTGAAACTATATCAAAAGAAAAACGTCGTTATAGTCAGGGAAAATGTTGGCACCCCTAGAAGCCGAATAATTAAGTTTGGTTTACTTGCTGAGGGCTCTGCACCTCATGAAATACATCAATCATTATAATAAATTACAAGAAAAATTAATTAGAAAATAAAAATAATATTATTGGTACTTTTTCTTGAAATCATTTTTGTTTATTCAGTCCAAACTTGAAAGTTATAGCTTAACTAGAAGCGCAAGAAGATGTAAGTAAACACATACGGCACAAATATTCGATAATTAAACAATGGATTGCGTCTGGACTCACTCCTTTAGGTTTTATTTTGAGAAGGTTTTCAAGATATTTCATTTGATATTCAAAAACTTTTAAGACGCAAAAGTTTGAGCTTTCTCAAACTACTTTTGAAATTTGGAAATAACAAAAAAGCATTGATTCTTGATAATACTGTTATTTTATTTTGTATTCAGACGTAGGATATACAGGATTGAAATTAAATTTGTTCCCACTCACGTCAACCTGAAATACGTATACAATATTGCCGTAGGGTGTACCGTATAAGTATGTAGGTACTTTCATTTTATACCATAAGTTCTCGTCTCTTGACGAAACGTATTCGAAAATTTATTCAGATTTTATTCATGCCCTTAGCAATACACGTAAACAAGTTGTAGGGCGCAAAACATAAAAGATAATGCGATCACATACTTCACTATTTTGTTGTTTGTTTCAATCTTTTCTAATTTTAGTTCTTTGATTCTATTTCGCTATGTAATATTTGATCAAAATTGAATAAACTATACAAAATCTACTGGGGATTCTGCCAATCCGCTTATCACAACATTGTCAGGCTTTGTAGTTTTGTACAGAAATAAAAAAAAACTCAGTTTCATATATAATCAAAATCTACTACATACAGGGCATTTATTGGGGCATATTAAAAAATAGAAAGAAATAATTGTTGTCTAAGTTTAAAATACTGAGTTTAAAATCACAAGATTAACTTTTCCATATTCCTTATCAATTTTTGTGTAACTACCCCTATGCATTCGAGTTGTGAAAAGAAAATTTAATATTAACAGCAGACAATTAAATATTTCACTTATTTAGCCAAGTGCCAAAAAATGGCTCTAAAATTTTACTTGAGGTTTACCAAGTAATTAATATATAAATATAGTTGAACATTGTAACATTACTTAATAAAATAAAATAAACACTACTCTAAATCTACTTAAAAAATTATTGCCCAAAAAAAAAAGGTTATTAACCTGGTGGGATAATTTTTCATGGGAAACGACTGCTCAAAAGCTCACAGCCTGTTGCATTGTGCAACAGGAATACATCCAATGTTAGTTTCTAATCTCGGTTGTGCAAACAGAACTGAACCAGACAAATTTTTAATTTGATAGCGATGAGAAAAATTAAAAACTGAATACACCCTCGGACCGTGGCACATACTCGTCGTAGGTACGAACGGTCATGCAAATAATACATCATGCATAAGTTGGGTCGTTTGTTTCGACCGCGTGCATTAAACCAAAACTAAATTAGGAAATTCTTAGCCAAAATCAAGACTCTTGTAGCAAATATAATAAAAGACCAAGACTATGTAAACTAATGCATACCAAGTCCAAAACTGTATTTAAAAAAATTATACCAAAATAAGACTATATTAGCAAACGTAAAATCAAGGCCAAGACTGTGTTAGCAAATACAAGACCAAGACTATGTAAGCAAATGCATAACCAAGTCCAAGACTGTATTAGAAACCTTGATACCAAAAACAAGATTATATTAGCAAACCTAAAATCAAGACCAAGACTGTGTTAGAAAATTCAAGACCAAGACTATGTAAGCAAATGCATAACCAAGTCCAAAACTGTATTTAAAAAAATTATACCAAAATAAGACTATATTAGCAAACGTAAAATCAAGGCCAAGACTGTGTTAGTAAATTCAAGACCATGACTATGTAAGCAAATGCATAACCAAGTCCAAGACTGTATTAGAAAACTTGATACCAAAAACAAGATTATATTAGCAAACGTAAAATCAAGACCAAGACTGTGTTAGCAAATTCAAGACCAAGACTATGTAAGCAAATGCATAACCAAGTCCAAGACTGTATTAGAAAACTTGATACCAAAAACAAGATTATATTAGCAAACGTAAAATCAAGACCAAGACTGTGTTAGCAAATTCAAGACCAAGACTATGTGAGCAAATGCATAACCAAGTCCAAGACTGTATTAGAAAACTTGATACCAAAAACAAGATTATATTAGCAAACGTAAAATCAAGACCAAGACTGTGTTAGCAAATTCAAGACCAAGACTATGTAAGCAAATGCATAACCAAGTCCAAGACTGTATTAGAAAACTTGATACCAAAAACAAGATTATATTAGCAAACGTAAAATCAAGACTAAGACTGTGTTAGCAAATTCAAGACCAAGACTATGTGAGCAAATGCATAACCAAGTCCAAGACTGTATTAGAAAACTTGATACCAAAAACAAGATTATATTAGCAAACGTAAAATCAAGACCAAGACTGTGTTAGCAAATACAAGACCAAGACTATGTAAGCAAATGCATAACCAAGTCCAAGACTGTATTAGAAAACTTGATACCAAAAACAAGATTATATTAGCAAATGTAAAATCAAGACCAAGACTGTGTTAGCAAATTCAAGACCAAGACTATGTAAGCAAATGCATAACCAAGTCCAAGACTGTATTAGAAAACTTGATACCAAAAACAAGATTATATTAGCAAATGTAAAATCAAGACCAAGACTGTGTTAGCAAATACAAGACCAAGACTATGTAAGCAAATGCATAACCAAGTCCAAGACTGTATTAGAAAACTTGATACCAAAAACAAGATTATATTAGCAAATGTAAAATTAAGACCAAGACTGTGTTAGCAAATTCAAGACCAAGACTATGTAAGCAAATGCATAACCAAGTCCAAGACTGTATTAGAAAACTTGATACCAAAAACAAGATTATATTAGCAAACGTTAAAGGTTATATCAAGACCGAGGTTATGTTAGCAAATATACGAGCAAGACTATATAAGCAAACATAAAAACAAGTTTGTATTAATAAATGCAAGATCAAGACTATTTTAGCAAAGTTAATACCAAGATCAATATTATTTTAGCAAAGGTAAAATGAATACCAAGACTAACTATGTTATCAAATGCAAGTCAGAGACCAAGATTACTTTAGAAAACGAATAATTAAGATTCAAGGCTTTGTTGGTCTTGTGCTGGCTAGAACTAGGACTAGAACAGTCTCGAATAAACATTTATGCATTGTGAAAATTAGCTAATTAATTAATAATTACTTTTTTGCTAAATACTTGCAGAGTATTAATTATATCAAAATAATTGTTAGTGTTCTACCCTAAGGCAATGTTTGTGTGTACTATTTCGTCAAATCAAAAGCTTAATCTTGATTCAATAATATTTTGAACAAAAGCATTCGATAAATTAATTAAGACGTGCACAGGAATTTAACTTTGTAGCTTTAATAAGCTGACGGATCAAGGCTAAAGGATAACAGCGAATTACTTTCCATTCCAACGAATTTATAAGAAAATTTCGAGCGAGCCAAAGTGCCTGCTTAATATTCAGCGTGAAACGAACGTGATAAATATTAAACAAGGCAAATTCCCCTTTAACACAACAAGTATTTTATTATTTTAAGAGTACAAATAAAACGTACGTCTAACTAATAACCAAATCGTTCAAGTTAAATATTATAGAAAACAATAGCAGCAATACCCGGCGTTGCCCGGGTAAGAATATATTACACGTTTGATGGAACATTCTAGAATATTCGCGAATTTAGAACTATCCAGAACATCCCATAATAATTCAAAACATTTTCTAACTTTTTAGGGTTCTGCACCTTAAAAGGAAAAGGCGGAACCCTTATAGGATCACTTCGTTGTCCGTCCGTCCGTCCGTCTGTCAAGACCCTTTTTATCAGGAACGCATGGAGGTATCAAGCTAAAATTTATACCAAATACTCAGGTCTATTGTCCCTTGGAGCTGTGAAAAAATCAAACTTCTTACCCAACGCAATCAAAAGATACAGCCGTTTATGCTGCAAATTTACGCAAATTTTCGAATCAAAACCTACAGGGTACTTCCCGTGAACTCAGAATCTTGAAATTTGGTACGAATCAACGTCTTATAGCACAGATAAAGGAAAAATTGCGAAAACCGTAAATTTTTAGTTACATCATATAATAAAAATATGTTTAATAATTTTAATGTTACTACCCCTTTCCCCATGAACGAGTAGAGGTATTAAATTGAAATTCATATCAAATACTCAGGTCTATAATACCTTTAAGCTGTAACAAAATCAAACTTCTATGTCAACGCAATCAAAAGAAACAGCAATTTAAGCCGCATATTTTTTTTAAAACTCGCAACTACTCGCAAGGGAATCAAAACCTAAAGGGTACTTCCAGTCGATTTAGAATCTTGAAATTTGGCATGAAGCAATGTTTTATAGCACATATAAAGGAAACATTCCGAAAACCTTAAATTTTTAGTTACATCACATATATACAGGTTTGTACGGAACCCTCGGTACGCGAGTTCGACTCGCACTTGGCCGGTATTTTTTTATGCAGAATAACATCAACAACAATTGCAATTTCATTTATTATAAAACATTCTTTTACTTCTTCGAACATATTTGAACTCCCTGTAACATTCTAAAAAAAATCTGCTTCATTCTCATCCCCACATATTATATTAGAAGGTTCCCACACCCTTTACGACTGACTGAGTGTTTTGTTTAGGGGTGCCTTACAAAGTGCGTTCGCATTATTGATTTCTTTATAAAAATATATTCACTTTTACATACCTATGTATGTAATGTGTGTATGTGTTTACGTAGGTACATATAAGTTCAAGTGGACATTGCATACCGTTACGTTTATAGAGCACTTCCGTGACCTAGATACCCAATATAACAGAATCGGTTAAATGAGAAAACAATTAGCTGTTCCGCCAATGACAACATGTTGATCTACGGAAATATATATGTAGGTATGGGAACAAAACTCTAAAACTGGATAAATCGAGGCGTTATGCACTTGTACAATGCCCCACTCCAGAACAGGTATCTACAACGTCATCAGGAAAATCGAAATTTCTCGTTTTCGTTCACACAAAAGTTCCACTAATTTGAAAAACACATTAGGGCTTTAAGGGCGGCAAATTTTGGTTTTGTAGTAACCCATCCATCGCTACAAATCTGATGACATTTTGTCAAGGTAATTGGTTTGAAATCTAAATGTGGATAAGTACATACTCGACAACAATAACGAATTTTTCATTTAATAAATTGATTAATTAATTAATGTCATACCAGTATAATATTTGATAAGATAAATGAAAACGTGTTAATACAGAATTTCAAAAATGATGGGAATGCCTTTTATTAATTTCAATTCATTATTTTCTAAAAGAGGCTCCAAACACGCTATTTTTACGTCTCTAACATCAGAACTTTTTAATCTGTATATAGCAGTTTTACAACCATTTAATTCGCTTAAGGAAAGGTTCTCTTGACAATCTACTTGTAACAGCTTTATCGACATTTAATCCGCTTAAGAGATAAACTTCTTTCGAAAATCTGAATGTATTATGTACTTTTATGACCATTTATTTGATCCGATTAAGGGATGATGTCCCAAAAATTTTAATACTACAAAATAATACTTTTTATTATAAGAATCTAAAGTTTGTTTTTAGCTTTAGTAATTTACATTCTGTTTTAAAAAAATAGGTCACCATATCCACTTTTAACCCCTAACCCACCCACTTTGACGTGGAATAATTGAAAAATGTAAAACGTATTTAATTAGTTATTTGTTTATATAAAATATGCTTAGGTACCCATACCGGAGTTACATCTGACATCATTTTCTCGTACAAACCTTTGATGCTCATTTTACTCACTTTTAAGGGTGTTTCATTTCTTGCCAAATTTGAAAGGACGAAATTTTCGATAAACAGGTTTAATTTGGTTAAGGGATGAAGTTCTATAAATTAATTCCAACATTTACATGTAACAGTTTTAGAGCTATTTAAACTACCTAAGAGATAAAATTATAAAAATTCGCATGTAACATGTTTACAGCCATTTAATTCACTTAAAGGGTGAAATTCCAAAAATTCCTTCTTATAAGCTGCTTATATTGCAAAATGAATAGGTATTTTATTATTTTTTTAATTTTGTTCCTAACTGTATCGAATTATTTCGATTTTGTGTTTAACCCCCAGTCCATCCTCTTTCAAGTAGAGTTAATGCAAACCAAAAAACATAGGGTAATAGTTTATTTTTTACAATAAAATAAATATATGCCGGAGTTAATGATAAAAAATCCATCTAATATTTATTTTTTGGAGAAAACTTTTTACTATTTTAAAAGGAATTTAACTTTATATAAATTAAATCCTTACGTTGTAAAATTAAGAACCTCTACAAAAAAAGTCTATAAAGTGGCAATAATTTTTTATGAAATGAAATATTTTTTTGTTAAAGTTTAGGTAGCTATATATTGAGGGGTTGAGGAAGGGTGTTGAAAATATCACAAAAAGACGACTAAAAATTTAAATCAATTAATGTGTTTCAAAATTTTTCTAAAAAATAACCCGTACAGAAGATACGAAGTGTGGGCGTTACTTTTGAACAACCCTGTAAATATAGCTTCAATTATTACGGTCGATCATTGTTAATCCAATTATGTGATTTTAATAATAGATGATGATGATGGAAAAATTGAATTTCTTTCCTAATTTTTGTTTTTGATGCCGTGTCATAGTTTATAACGAGAGGTTTTTGGGGTTTTATTCGTCATACGAAATGATATCACAATTTTGCCATCACACAAAATCAAACAGGGCAACCAATTCGCACAATTTAAACTAGGGTGCCACTTTGCCACGCAAAGAAATAAAAAAGACAATAAAAGGCCTTCGGGTAGCAAAGCCAGCAGTTCCTGAATAAATCTAAGTGAACGAGGAACGATTTTCTCAACATCAACAACACATAAAATGTGTTTATCCCCAAAAAATACAATGTATTTTGAATGCTACTTGTTAAATGGTCAAAATAAGTTTAACAACAACTACTATTTTGCGTAATGATAACGAAGGCTAAATTGTCTTGGAATAATAAATACGCACCCTCTTGAATTATGGTGACATTATTATTAATTAAAAAAACTTAAATCTGAAATAATTAAAACTTGTTGGTAAAGGTACTCGTGACGTCGTGACCTTACTTTAAAAAAATGTTTTCTTATTGGTCTCATTCGAAGAGTAAAAAATCACCCTGTATATTCCCACTTATTTGGGACTACCGCTCCCCTCAAACATTTATTGAACATGTCTCTCTGTTACAACGTTCAGGGAGTGTCAAGTATCAATTCGATAGGTATCTGAGTATCCAGGACCTAGGGCTCAATTATTTTCCATGAACTTAATTGGATACAGTATTTTATTTTTTAAATGTTGTTCTTAGTATTCATGTTGTTCCTAATGTTCTTCCGTGAATATCCTCTTAAACTGAATTATTGGAATTGCTTTAGAAAAACAATGGTTTTTCCCTCCCCATAAAGATTCTTAAAAATTCCCTTTTTTTTTTTCATTAAACCACTTATAAATTTTGTTCTCTTCTAAGTCTTGAATTACGTAGTCTTTTTTTGGGTAGGTACCTGCATAGTCAACTTAAAATTGTGAACAATTATTGGACTACTTTAGGACACAAAAAGTCGAAACGTCTTATATATTCCTCATTCGGAAATTCTTTCCTTGTATTACCTACTTTATTTGTTTAATTTTGCAATTACATAACGTCTTTAGTGCATGATACCTATATCTATTCGACGTTTGTTTTTCCAACTACTTATTTTTCGATTCAATAGGCATGGCGTATCGTACATTTTTAACGTATCCTGTCCTCGTAAATGGAAATAAAG
Organism: Agrilus mali; assembly: GCA_029378335.1. Lineage (NCBI taxonomy): Eukaryota > Metazoa > Arthropoda > Insecta > Coleoptera > Buprestidae > Agrilus > Agrilus mali. The sequence continues at coordinate 5,198,437 of CM055663.1, read as the reverse complement.
AACGAAATAAATTCACAAACCCATCGACCTTTTCCAAATGCCCATTCCTTAATAATCAGACCTTTAAATATTTCAGTGAATTGTCCACCATCCGTATCAGTAACACGTTTCTGCTGTACTTCTAAAAGTACCTACGTATTGCTAAATAGACAATGAACTCTTCGATGATGAGTTTCCGTATTAGAGTAACTTTAATAAGAAATGTGTTACTTCGTATCGCATAAGGTGCATGTGGTACATGAATTATTTAGGTCACACTAAGCCTTTGAGCAAGATATTCTTCTTGTTTATCATCCATAAGAACTTAAAAATATGTATTTTATTCATAAGTAACCGCCTTATGCGGTATAAAGCGAGTCGAAGGTACCTAATATTGAAACGAAGAAAAATATTTTTTTATCGATCAAGAATTTTTAATTTCTTCCTGGTTCCCATTCTTCCTCAGGGTTTCTGCTAATGACAGACGAATCAAAACACGTTTGGACAAAGAACTTTTTTATTGTTTTTCTAATTTATTTATTTAAACAGATTATCTTAACAATTTATTAATTTATTAAATATTATACCACTAATTTACACTAACTCCTTTATTTCACGTATATCAAGCAAGCACGACAAAGTTATTTTTCCGATTTCTGACTTGCACTATAATTTGTCGCCAATTTGTTGCCAAATCCAAAAATTTGTCGCTCGTGCCATTTAGCCATAATCAGCTGGTATGCTAACTTGATATTAAGCTAGCACTACACATAGCGTATCTCGGAAAGGAAATGTCGTAGGATATGACTGTAAAGAGCATAATTTGTCGCTGAAAGATGACACATTCAACGAATTTGTCGCTAGTCTTATCTCTATCTGATAAAAACTGCTGCAAAACCATCAAACTGGCACTACATATGGCATATCTCGAAAAGAAAATGTCGTAGGATATTACTGTAAAGATCATAATTTGTCGTTACTTTGTTGCTGAAAGGTGACACAAGGAATTTATCGCTGGTCTTATCTCGAGGTGATAAAAACTGCTGCAAAGCCATCAAACTGGCACAACACATAGCGTATCTCGAAAAGGAAATGTCGTAGGATATTACTGTAAATATCATAATTTGTCGTTAATTTGTTGCTGAAAGGTGACACAAGGAATTTGTCGCTAGTCTTATCTCTAGCTGATAAAAAATGCTGCAAAGCCATCAAACTGGCACGACACATAGCGTATCTCGAAAAGGAAATGTCGTAGGATATTACTGTAAATATCATAATTTGTCGTTAATTTGTTGCTGAAAGGTGACACAAGGAATTTGTCGCTAGTCTTATCTATAGCTGATAAAAAATGCTGCAAAGCCATCAAACTGGCACGACACATAGCGTATCTCGAAAAGGAAATGTCGTAGGATATTACTGTAAATATCATAATTTGTCGTTAATTTGTTGCTGAAAGGTGACACAAGGAATTTGTCGCTATCTTATCTATAGCTGATAAAAAATGCTGCAAAGCCATCAAACTGGCACGACACATAGCGTATCTCGAAAAGGAAATGTCGTAGGATATTACTGTAAATATCATAATTTGTCGTTAATTTGTTGCTGAAAGGTGACACAAGGAATTTGTCGCTAGTCTTATCTATAGCTGATAAAAAATGCTGCAAAGCCATCAAACTGGCACGACACATAGCGTATCTCGAAAAGGAAATGTCGTAGGATATTACTGTAAATATCATAATTTGTCGTTAATTTGTTGCTGAAAGGTGACACAAGGAATTTGTCGCTAGTCTTATCTCCAACTGATAAGCTGACACTGCATATGACATATTTCGAAATAGCAATTTAGTAGAAATATACTGTAAAGACCAAAATTTGTAGCAGTTTTTCGCTTATCAGCTGGAGATAAGACTAGCGACAAATTCGTTGAATGTGTCATCTTTCAGCGACAAATTATGGTCTTTACAGTAATATGTTACGATATTTCCTTTTCGAAATACGCTACGTGTAGTGCTTAGCTTGATATCAAAGTATCATACTATTACTTAGCTGATTATGGCTAAACGGCACAAGCGACAATTTTTTTGATTTGGTAACAAATTAATATAAAATAACTTTGTCGTGCTGGCTTAATATACGTCTTTATTTCGGTATCTGATATTGTATTTATAACACACTGTACCTAAATTACTTAGTAATCCGCCCTAATTATGTTACCTATTACGTTTATCACCAGTTGTTCATTTGTATTACTATCAACCTTTCCATACGAACACTGGCGAAATAAGTTTGTTATCTGATCCTCTCGACAGCATGTACTAAGGCGATTTATAACCCGCGGCGCTTACACAGCAAATTATACAAAAAAGCAGTTGGCAATCTCTATTGCTTACCTAACACCTTTCTTCTTAAAAAATATATTCATTTTTGGGATTTGTTGACTTAAAACAATTTTAAAAGCTATACTAAATTTGTCAAAAGAGAATCAACTGAAGTATAATTTTGTGAATTTACATACATATTACTTTATATATATGTATTATATGTTTAGCAGCCGTTTCAGTTGTTGTTCGCCACTGTATGAATGATGTTCGGAACAATGTCTAAAATTATATATCTAAAAGAAAAATGTACTATATATTTATAGAATTGATTATGTGGCACGTCAAAAAGGAAACGAGTAAGGTGAAACTTTAATAAAAAAGTTGTCAACATTTTTATAAAATATCCGTTGTTTTCCTTTGTATGCCAATACCCTCACAAAACGTCACTACTGGATTTTTGTACAGGGTGAGTCAGTAAAATGAAATCGGTCTGTAGGTTGTAGTGCACAAAACTATTTCAAATAATAATTGTACAAAATTAATTCTCGTTATACCGAAAGAAGCTGATTCTGGAGCAAAGCCTCATGCTGTTCATTTAATGTCAGGGCTCCGTTCCTTCTTCAGGGGTTCCGAATCTCCGTCAGGTACTCCACCCCTCCCTAAGGCCCCTTTAGCTGTTGTCCTCTGATTCTTTGCGCCCTTAACCCCTTCGTCACCATTATCGTCATCGTAAAGAGCCCTGCTGCCCTAAGCAATTTTGAATTTCTCATGAAAAATAAATGTTAATTGATTAATACTACGTTAGGATTAGTAGATCCTGCTGTTTTTGAGTTATTCCACATTCTATGGATGATTTTCATGTTTAGCGCATTTTTCAATATTTCCGATGGTTGCGGTTTCGTCGTATCGTTTATGGAAAAAATAATTTACACAAAAAATTTTGAATGGAATTTTAACACCACAAAATGCTACTATATTGTTGTTGGTATCACAAAACTGCTGTACTTTTTTAGATAATCACTAAATACGAAGAGACTGTAAACAAATGTATCTATTTCTGTTTTAACGAACTTTTGATTTACTAGCGTCCCATTTTTTAAGGTCCTATCGAGTACGTTATATCCGAGTTTTACTGTACTAGGTGGGTACTACATTATGCCGCATAATCTGACGCTAGCATTACCGCAAGGACTAAATTAGAACTTAATTGTTCGCGTGTAATTCGTGATCCGTCTTGACAGCGTATGAATGCATGGAAGTCTTTTGAACGTTCATGGATTCATGCATGCTTCCTAAACCTTTGTTAGTTTTCTCTGATGTATTATAATCACACATACACCACGTAGTAATTTGTACTATGAGTGAGAGTTTTCAATGAATATTTTTGATCTTTAAAATATCATCATTAATCAGTGCTTTAAACATGAACAATGAACAATCCTTTGATAAAGGACACAAATGTGAATAATACGAACAATAATCCGTCTACTATTTTACTATTTATTTCATTTTATCTAAATCTTTGAGCGACAGATTTGGCTAAAGATTGTGGTCATAACATAAATAAGCACTATAAGGATAAATATTCTATGATTTTAATAATGTCGATGTGTTGCGTCTAATGACACTGCAATTTGTACTCGTTTGTACTTTAAGAGGACCTGACTTAATCGCCTAAAAAGTATTTTTTCCCCTTTCCTTTAAGTTTTAATAGAGTGAAGGGTAGCTTTACATTATTATTAATATTTATTATAAAACAGTATTTCTAAAAGGCAGATGTTCGGTTACAGTTAAATATTAATAAGAGTAATATTTAATTTAGGGTGGTGAATCTGACTTTTTAAACTACTGAAGCTTATGAACATAGTAATACTGAGAAGATTTCTTTTAAAGTGGGGCTGCCAGAATTCATAAATGTTAGATAAGAATTTTTATTGTCAGTAATAACGAACTAATGTTAACGCAACCTTAAACCCGATAATAAAATTAGCCTCCCTTATTGGGAATCATAAATGATTTTTTCTTGGCTTTCCTTACAATTAATATTCCTTACTTTGCAAATTTAAGTTCTGTTTGCACGGAAACGGAATGTATAAATAATAATAAAGTTCTACTAAAAATTTTCCATCTGGGTGTGGAACTCTTATGCCTGAAAATATCAAAATACTCGTAATTATGGTGGACTCTACAACAAAAATTCTGCAACTAATTATAATTACTTGTTATGTTAAATATTTATATTGAGTTACAAGATTACTAACAAAAAGAATGTAAATTTGTAAGTATTTTATTTAAAAGTGCTTCGTTCCCAGCCTGAAGATATTCTATCCTCAACACTCAGGAAGTCTGAAAAGGAACAGAAAATATAATGAGCTATTTTAAATTCAGCCTATCAAATGATGGCACGTATTTCTGCTAAGCTTATGATTACATACTCGTAAGCCTCTGGCTGTATCTTATCGTTTGATAGTATTATAATAATAATTTAAGAAGGCCTATAATATTTTCTGTCCCTAAAAGCTCAGAAACCTGGGCCGTTCAGGTAAACGATACGAGAGTATTATTTCAGAAAAGGTTTGTTTCAGTCTTTTAAATTCACCATTTACGAATAAATACAAAAGAAGTTTTTGATGGATGTCTTTTAAATTATACCGTCAAAATAGAAAAGGTATAAGTGTATAGGTATATTACATGTATGGGTATTAAATTATCCATCAGTGTCAAGACTTTAATACCCGCTCCGGTGTGTTTCGAAAATATTAAACATATTTGTATAGGGGTAAAATCTGAGTAGACAATTTCGTATTATGAAAGTTAAACAAAAATAGAACAATAATTTATTGATTTTCTTCTAAACAAATTGCTTCTAAAATATCGAACTTTAATTATTTTATTAATTATTTGTCTGACTACAATTTAAGCATGAAGTTTTTTGTCTGATTAATACTTTTTATATAAATTAATTCTACACACAGTCTAAATAACTGGAACTAAACAGCTCAAACCTCATCGCCAAAACACGAAACTGAACATCCGAAGTACCTTCTTCAGGTACTAAAATGATCTAAAAGCTAAGTAATAAAAAAAACTACCTAATGTTGCAGTTCAGTGATCATAACTCAGTCTGAAAACTGAAATGTTCAGTGAACCTTAACAAAAACAAAATAAATTAAATTAAACTAAACAAAGGAGAGCTAGGTATAATTGTTTCTGATTTCCTTAACTAATTGAAGGTTGTGTCAATAATAATCGTGTGATTTTCGGTAAGGATGTTGAGCAACACTGGATTTTTCTGTTCTACCGAACCTGGCATGGGCTGAATATTCTTTAAACATAACCTGAATAGATCGTTTATTTTGTCAAAACATACGATATTTCTTACTAAAGCTTTTACAATCGTTTTGATATATCCCCGACTTTTCTAGAACAGGAATTTTGTACTTTGGGTTACCGAGAACAGCCCGAAGAGAATTGGAATTTGAACTATAGGCAATACGAAAATAAATTTTATAAAATCCTCTACTACAAAGCCTAGTTTATTACCATGTCATACAAAACTAAGATTTACCCGAGGATTCAAAGGTGTTTTTCATTAAATTTGATTTCCATCCTGATTATAGTTCAGTTTCGTGGGTTTGAGCTATTTAGTACGTTCTATGTATATACACAGTGTTATCTCAGCCCCCTTTATTCTCTCTCCCTCTCTCTAACAGAGAGTGTTAGAGACTTTGCATCCACGAAGGTTCGTCTGTGTAACTGTACAACCGAAAACAATCAAGTTAATTAATAAATTAGAAATTAACACACGTATTTTCCACATTAAAAAAATAAGTGCTGTACTAGCCTTAATCATAAGAAAGTGTCAAATCTATTGATGTTTATAAATAATAAACAATTATAAATAACAAAATACTAGAAATTGCATCCTGTAAACTTCGTTTTCAAGGGTCACTCCCTGCGACTTATTTGGTTTCTTCCTACGTTACATATTTAATATAAAACAGGGTTTCTACAATTTATCTTTGACGGTGAAATTTAATAAATATGACAAACTTTTAACTTCTATTCTTCAAAAGTAAACATAAAGAACCCCAACAAAGAAAACATCACATATTGAATATTTCAATACAAGTTAGAAAAAAAAGCACTTATTCCGTATTTTCTTTACATAGTAAACAGAATTTTGTTGAATAACTGATATTAAACCTGGAAATAAGGGCCTTTACGAATATATTGAGATATCCTAACAAAAACAGAAATTTATTAAAGCACCAGACGTAGATCATGATTTCGATCTATTTAGATAGCATCAGTGTTCTATACGCATATTCGATAAATTACTGACCAAACCGAAGCAGCTTGTCAAGAACAAATTGATATGGTATCCACATCTAAGCATTGTTTGGCAATCTCTTATTAGGTACAAAAATACTGATAATACCTAATAGTTTTGATTCTGCTTTCCTTCCTTTCTGATTTTGATTGAGTAAACAATCTACAGTCCTCACACAGCAAGGACCTTTCAAAACAATATATCGTAAAATTTGTTGTTTGCTGACAATTACAGTTGTTAACATTATTGCTCCTTTATTTCGATCTGTGTTGACTCTGTTCTATGCAATCGCTGGTCCGTTACGTCCTAATTTCAAATTCTCTCCGTCTGCAGATTTTATAGTCTCTGTAAAAGAGAACTTCCTGCACGATAACGTAATTGTCCGTTTTCAGTTATTTGGAGTTCCAGAAAATCACATAAAACGCTTCAAATGGTTCTCTAAACTACAGTGTTTTTCTTTTATTGCATCGTCTTTGAGAAATTATTTTACGAGGTGTGGCAATCGTGCTGCAGGAGATGCTCAGATAAAGTGAAAGATAGCAAAGCTGCTTTTACCGCTCACTCAGACTAGTCTTATCCCATCAAATGTAACAAAACATACCCTAGGGGGGGAAATCATGTAGGTGTAAACGCAACAATTAACATATATTCAAATATTTGAATGCCCAAATACGTTTAGTTAAACAAATATGGAACTTACCATATGATACATACATAATAGAAATAATAATTTAGACAATTTTACTTTGAGTATTCTACGTAATTGCTAAAAATCTTTCTATAGACAAATCAAATTATCAATGCCGAAGTAATCAGTCTTCAATTTCTTTAAAAACCATATCTGTTTCATTTCTTCCAATCAAAAAACGAATCACACAATAAAGCTTATATTTGAACTTAAAAATTGAACGAAAAAATTGTTTCAATTTCATCATTTTTATGTGATTTTTAAGTAATTATTCACATTTTACATCATATAAAGGTTAACCTTTCTCCCTAATATAGTCTTCATTGAAAGATTGAGAAGACAAAGGCGATTTTGTTACCTCCCTCAGGTATTCTAGACCAATTACTTCAGACAGGGTTGTCTACTATCACGTAATATTTAAGAATAGTTTCCTTTGCGATTGATCGACTCCATCATCTCCCTTATACCCTTCCTACCCGCCCGACCCCTGACAAATAGAGAACGATTTACTTGGAATAAAATTGTATCGATGTACTTACGTCACATAATCTTTCGATGTCTTCGATAAGTTTTATTGATCAAATTGAAATTATTTTTCTTACGTTATATTACCTACATACTCTTTAATACAATCATAAAAACGTTGTGCGTGACTTTTATTGATAGATACGTTTATCGTCATCATTGAATGTAAGTATACAACATTAAAACAGTATTTTGCAATTAATTTTGTGGTAAAAACGTAAAGAGTTCAAAAGACGGCTATTTCTAGAAATTAAAATAAGTGATTGTAAATGCCTAACGTAACACCCTTTTATTAATATGTAAATATGTACCTAATGCATATTAACATCTGAGGAACGTGACCAGATTATAAAACGAAACAGGTTGAGGCTTTTTAAGTTAAGTTAAGGTGTCTTGTTCTTTGTTTCGGCAATTTTCAACTCGTTCCAGCTCTGGGGTGCAGGTGAAGCAATTGCTCACTTGCTCTCCCGGGAAAATCGCTGGACTTTACATAATATATTGCATTATCTGTGCAGAGTAGTAATCACAGTTATGTGCAAATTTACAGACCTTGCAGGAAAAGCTGGTGGAGCGTTGTTCAAGAAAATAACGAAACGAATCGACATTAATTAATTATAGAATCCTACACTATATTTATTAATTAGTAGGAGAAGTAAGAGGTAAGTTAAATAATGACCAAGATCGTAGCGTTATTATTGAAAGTATTAAATGTTTATACCTATAGTCCTTATTTACACTTTGTCGGAGGCCCCTTCACCATCGACCGTTGACCCCTAACGACTCAAATCTGTTGCTCTACGATTTTATTTTAATACTTGGGTACCTACTAAAACTTTTATTACACTTTTTAATTAATTAGTCGATTATACAAAAAGGTAGATACGTAAGTCAATTTTAATATTTAAACAGAGCAATAATAAACAATATATTTAAAAAAATATATATTACGAAAACTGCCTTTTTCCTGTCTGGTAAGACGATTTTACAAAACTTACGTCGTGTCGCGCCGTGCTATTTGAATTAACAAGGGAAATTGATTTTTAACTTTTGACGTCTGAGAATTCAGTTAAATTGCGTGGAATGAAAGGAAAAGGGCTTACTGATTTTTGTATCTAATGGGATTTCAAACTTAATTTGTATTCCTTTTTTACAGGGTAGAAGTAAGACGTCCCCTTCCTTGACGTTGAAGGATAATTGCATACATTGTAAGTACGAGATACTCGACTAACTTTTAACATCTTCTCTAATTTTATTTACCATACGAAATATACTCTGATATTTAACCAACAAAACTTATCCATTCTTAAAGATATTTCCAAATATCTATAGTTCGTTTCCAAAAAAATAGAGCTTAAGAGTTGTTTTTTGTTTTAATTGAATTTTAGGTACAACAACAAATTTTGATATGTCCTTTGAACTGTTTGATAAAAATTCAGCCTATCCTCTTACTTTAAAGCAATTTGACTATTTGGACTACTAAGAAATAATTTTTTGATGTTGTCCAACAGTTATTAATAATTCTCCTAACCGTTTCATCGTAGTCGTGCTACTAATTCCAACGAGGTCGACTTATTTGTATAAATTATACATATATGAAATTCGAAGTATCCTAATGCCCACACCACAATTAATTTTCCCTACGTGCACTGTACATTTTTCAACTCCTCATATTATCATGCCTGCAGCACGAAATTATAGTTGTACAACACAATATTCTGACCACTTTCACCCCCAGAACCTACACCCCTAATAAAAGCCCTGTTACAATAAAATTAGATCAGCTACTATAATTGTGGTGTTGAGTTCAAATGCTAAAGGAAAACAAAAGAATGAGAAGTTTATGATTTTCACCCCGGTACTTAAAAATGACGTAAATGACATTAATGACTTTCCATTTTCTCCCGCTTTGTACGACAAGAGCCCTCTTTTCTATTAAACAAGCTGTCTTGTAGAAGTCGGCAAAAGTGTACTTTAAAGTATAAAAAAAAAGAATTTTCGCGGACTAACAGGAGATTTAACTAATGCAGGTTTTCTTTTTTACAAGACATTTTTTTTCGTTTAAAGTAGAATCAGATTCTATTATTTCCACAAGAGCTTTAGTGATAGCTTAAACTGTCAAGTTGTCTAAAGAACGCTAATGGTTATAAAATATACTAAAGAGAAGTAGTAGTTTTATTGCCTGAGACGCCACTTTATTAAAATTAGACAGAACATACCGTAGGTAGGGTAAGTTTGAAAAAGAGAGCACAGGTGAGTCGATTGAATTGAAAAAGTTAGGTAGAATTTTGTACTCAAAATCAAAGTAGATAAGCCTTTATTCTCAATTTTATTCCTATAGGAGAGATGACGTGATTTCCCAAAGGTAATGCCAGGAGGTACGTATTTTCAATTCGTATCATAAAAATAAAGTCCCACAAAAAGTACCTGCTAGAACAAATTTACTTAGTTGTGTAAATTGAGAAAAGTAGTCAAAATATAGTGTACATACATTTCCTAAAAAGTACCTATAAAGTCTTTCCCAGTATGAAATATTATTGATTATGTATTTTTTACGAAGAAGAGACAACCGCTTTATTTTTAATTCGGCTATAAACCACAACACGAAATGTCCAAAGACACTTTTAAATGTTAGTAGTTAGGTTTCCATTAAGGACCTTTCTGAAAAATTTATATTTTTGTTTGCATCTTTTTAGTAGACAATAATACAAATAAAAGAGAAAACGAGGAATGAGGGAACGTTTTGTACAATTACCTAGGGCTGGCCCAAAAGCCAAGAATTTATCAATCTTGTTTTGTCTTGTTTAGAAAATCAGCACGATCTCAAAATAAGATACTCACATGAGACCCAATACCAAATATCTAAAATATTGCTTGTCTCTAGAATCCTCAGTAACTTAATTATATTTTAATGGCACTCAATTTTCATATGAAAAGTGTCTACAGACCCTAAGTGGTGAATATCTTGATTATCTTATAAAAACGTGGCTTGTTTTTTTTGTACTTCGGAAAATAAAAGAAAAATTGGACGCAAAGAAAGTACCAAGGCTGCTGACAAATGAGACCATTTCTTTTCAATGTCTTCTTATACTTACGCCTTGACGCTGTCACTTGCACATTGTCATTAAGATGTTTGTTTGCATTTCAGGTTTTTTTTACGCTCTTATTATTCAAAAGCGACCTTTTCTCACCAGCAGAAATACAACGTACCTAGGCATATTTACATAGCCACCTTTCATTTACTTACATTACGGCAAAATTTAATAGCTAACATTTAAAAATATTATTTTGCTGACTTCAATTTGTTAAGCACACAAAGTCTAAATCAAAATACATAAAAATTTCGTTTATAACGACGATGAAAGAAAGGACCATTCAATTCCGTCGCTATATCCGGAAGTCGCTATATAAAAAGAAAGAATGAAAGAAGGAGATTAGGCAAGAAAAGTAGCCAGTAACTGATTCTTAGATTTAACTTTATCACCCTTAACATTTATAAACAATTACTAAGTACAACTGCTGACTATTTGTGAATGTACACAAAAGATAAAAAGTTTTGTGTTTAGACTCGGTCGCAATATCAATCAGTATGAGATTTCTAGCATCTTGTAATTAATAACTCATTAAAATTAGTCGCTAAAACCGAAATCGACGGACGTTACATCCGAAGTCGTAACAGCTCAATTTTCTTCTTAAATTACTCCTTAAATTCAAGGGACTTACGTGTTATGTCGTTTTAACCAAAATGTCGTTACAACCGAAGTCGTTATAAACGAAATCCACTGTAATTGCAAACTGTTTCAGAAATATATCTAAATATGTACCCTACTTAAAATGCGATCAAGTACACAAACGTATTTATAGCAACACTAGAATGTGAAACTTGCTGTTCAGTTGTTTTCTTAGTATAATGAGTGCAGTTGTGTAGTTTCAGAATGTTTTTATGTTTATTGCTGGCTTCATCAATTCTGTAAATGTAATAATAGCGCACGTTGAAAGATCGATTGACAATGCGGTATGAAGAAAAAACAGAATACATAATTGAAATAAAAGTCCATGGAAAATGATACACAAATAACTTTTCACAGTTTTATTATTAAATCACGACTATAGTTTCGCTACACTGTAGCTTTATCAAGTGAGATTTGTACAAATATTACCGGACACTGTATATATATATAACTAAAATTGTCTTACCTACTGGGTGGGGAAATTATTCTAACCACTCTAACCACTTATTACTTGAAAATCATTTATTCAACGATAATTACAAAATATTACATGTTGTAGGTAAAAGTCAAAAATTAAACTTATTAGAATCGTTGGAAATAAACAAAATTAAAAATGTCGATCCGCAGTTATTACTTAATGATCAAACAGATCTCAACAATTCACCCCTTCTTAATCTATTCTAATAACTTCTTTCCCCACCCAGTAGGTAAGACAATTTTAGTTATATATATATACAGTGTCCGGTAATATTTGTACAAATCTCACTTGATAAAGCTACAGTGTAGCGAAACTATAGTCGTGATTTAATAATAAAACTGTGAAAAGTTATTTGTGTATCATTTTCCATGGATTATACCACTTTTCATTAAGTAACAGCCGATTCTATTAACTATTTGAAATAAAAGTACCTACACAACTGATTTCACAACACTACACATAATTTTTACATTGTTCATGATACATAGTATCAACTTCTTATCGAAACAATTCTAATGCGGTTTCTTTTTATTTCTGGTGAAGTACTCTGAAAGCTAAAAATCTCAAATTGTCGTTAACCTCCATTGTAGACTCTACTGCCATTCCTGACATTAATATCTCGTTAAATAATGTATAATATTACAGAGGTGTCTTTAGAGCTTCTAATAAAGGTTTTAGTACCCCGTTTGGGGTATTATATCATCTCCTGGGCTTTTATTGTCTTTTTGTGTTTTGTTCTTATAAAATGGGTAATTTCATATTTGAGTATTTTAGGTAGGTACCTACTGGTACACTGGTGGGTAGATATTATTTTATGGTGCTTATTATTGTGTTTGTAACCAAACTGTTATCCTTACAATACAAGTGTTTCAGAGCTTCATTTTTTATTGTTTCTCTTTGCCTTAATTGTATTGTCTCAGTTTTACTTTTCATGACCCTTTGCGTATCCCCTGAATTGTCGATGTATTTTCAAAAAGTTTTGGTCTCTTTTTGTTATTGCATTTACGTTTATTATTTTAGTTAGCTCAGTTAATTAGTTTCTATTATAACGTCAAAACGGGGTTTTAAATGTACACACTGTAGACCAGATTTAAAAATTAATTATCGGCGAAGTATAATAAACACAATAGTTTTTCACATGAAAGATTATTAGCTGGTTAATTTTTTTTTTATTTTTTATTTATCATTATTATAAACTTTTAATCTAAATTTGACAAAAATCTCATTCTATTAATGATTTTTAATTTCTTTTTCATTATAAACATTAATTGATACTTGTAACTAATTATTATTCTTGTTACTGTCAAACTAAAATTCTCTAAACTCCATATCGTCGTTAATTCCTCGAAATTAAATTGTTATCCCTTGTACATATAAGTACATCATTTCAATTAACGGGATTAAAAGCATCTTACATGTTGTACGTATCTATCAATATCTGTGTTATCTACGTTTCGTCTCAAGTGAAAATAGATAAATAAATTTTGTGTATATTTATTATCATTTTGTTAGAACCAATTCTCATTGTTCTACGATATTAAAAGAGAAGAAAATTGTAGTCCCATCCATGGGGATAAAAGTTTAGCAAAACTTGAGAAAATTTTAAGGAGGTCATTGAAAATCGCACGTCAACTTTTGAGTTTAAAGAATGTGTATTATAATTAAATTTTGTTAAAAAGATTGATCATGTTTTCAACACCAAATATAAAATGAAACTTTTGGTGAATGAAACGGACACTTTATTATTTTATTTAAATTATAAATATTTTCAATGACATTTACTGCCACCCACGTAGGTATTCGATATTTAATTATAACTCTCAAGCCATAAACACAAAGTGCCTGCTAAATCGATTACTGACATGAAGCCCGCGGCGCTTACACAGCGAACTATACAAAAGAGTTACCGGAAATTAATACCGATTTCCTTATAGAGTTGCATTAAAATGTTCATATGTTGGTGGGTGTGTGTTAAAGAAGTTCTTTAAATTAAAACTTTTTTATTTAATTTTTTGGTTGTTGAAGTTTTAGAAAATTAAAACGTCCTTTTCCGAATTTTCTGAAACAAAGCTGTAATAATTGCTTGAGGATACTTTTAGATTAACCCTTAATTATAAAAGGGCTTTCGATTAATGTGTGGGTGTTAGAGAAAAAAGCACAAATGCTTGTAAAAGCTTTCAATGCTTAAGGGAAGGCGGTAGAAAAAGGGGATTTGTTTTGAGTGAACTTACTTGGTACTAATTGAAAAATTTAATAAAAATGCACTTAGGTCTGAGAACGTAATTTAGAGAACAGAAGAATGCTTCAACTTTGTCAGCTAATATCATTCGTGGGTGGGTACTTAACTAAGTAAGATTATTACACCATATTATAAGCAATTACGTGCAAAAATTTACCATATGAGCTTTTTGCAAAGATAACGTAATAACCAAAATAAGTGATGAATCAGCTAAAACAAATAAAATCCCTAACAATAAATTGCTATTAGTCCTTACAACATAAAATTTTCCATTTCGACCGGATTTAGATATATATATATATAGATATAATCCCGGACCCGGATATAACGAAAATGTGTGGACAAGTGGGAATAAGTAATAATGATCTAGAACGGAAAAGAATAAATTGGTGATCAGAAACGAATGAACCAGTATAAATCTATAGCCCCTTTATTGGTGATTTGGACACACAGAGGGTAAAAGCCTGAATTTGAATGTCCTTTAATATATACGATGCACAGCCAGTTTTGAAAACGACTGAAGCAAACACAAACCTTCCGTTTTGTTAACTTTTCTGTACTTTCCCATAATTATTTAGAATTTATTTTATTTTTACTAATTTCTACCCACAGTGTAACTACCTAAGCGTTGTTGAAATTTGACTTTTAATTTTTACTACTATGTCGCTCATGTACGCAATACTGGAAATGAACTGAACTCCTGCAAAAAAAAACTTTTGGGTGTTTCATTCCCACCAATGTTTGTGGGTGGGCTGTCTCTCCGGCCTACACTCTACCGCAAAGTCGGAGGGTAGGGCGGAAGGCCTTTTTCAGCCTCCTTTAGGAATAGTGAGGATGGGTGGATGGTGGTGTTTTGGGGAAGAGAGATCAGACGAACGAAATAATGAGAGAAGAGAATTAATTGAAAGACTTTTGTGGAATATTACTACTCCAGCATTTGCCCAAATAATCCAAGGAAACTACAGAAAAACTGGACCGAGGCAGTCGACCCCGAAATCCAACCGGTGACCTCCCAAATGCTAAACAAAGACTTATAACTTAATGGAAATCGTGCCATTGTAGCTCCCACTAAAATTGGTTATAGCTATTTCACAAGAGTTACAAAGAACAAAAAAATTCTCTTACTCATACAGTACATGTCGCAAATCCTATTCCTTCACATTTAAGTAAAACTTGTCAAATAATTCACCTAAAACGTATAATCCCTAATTTAGGAGTTTACTAATGAGAACATGAACGCCTTTTGCTAACCCAAGTAGAAACAACATTCAATTTATGGTGTCTAACTTACATTTCTAATTCCCAAAACAGCAACGACATCCTAACTCCAGGATATTTTTTATTGATTGTCTATTTAATGCTCCTGTGAGACCTGCTCTCAAAGATATTATCACCAACGATGGCAACCGTTCTAAAAATGATGACAACGTTTTTGGAAACGATGCCAACAAGAATACTAATACAATATTTCAAATTCTAACAAAGAGAAGGCAATAACAACCCAATCTAAAGATAGATAAGTACAATAAAGTCGTCGTTATACTCAATAAAAGAGAACAACCTTCCACCTGTATATTTTTTTTTTGGGAGTTAGCATTTCAATAATGTGACTGCCTAGGTAACAGAATTTTTAAGAGATTATTGATTGATTTTGACACTCGCAGGTCATTATGATAATTGCCACAAAGATTCGAAAAGTTTATTAGGTACTTATTTGTAGAAACTTTTAAACGATTTTGAATTTGCATAATCAAAATATTTTCGTTTGAATGGTGCCACGATACTTAGATAATTCCAGCTAACAGTTAACGGGAGCGGTTTTATTCCCAGAGCCACCAAGTTAATAAAGATAAGACAATATTCACAAAAATTCGAGTTCAAGTAGTTTGCATATGCCGATTTATTATTTCCTTGGATCGTTAAAAGAAATTCTGTTGCAGTAGTCAATCCTTAACCGTTGAACCATCCCCACGATTCCTGGTTAAAAATCCTAAAAATTATTTTCCGCCCTACTTGTCACGTGTAGGTCGGTCGGTGGAACAATCCGCCCGCTAACAAGCACCAGCTGTAGCTGGTGAGACTAATTCGCGATAAATTTTGTTTCACGTTTTCCGTTTGTTTTTGGGGAAGACAGTTCAATTACGTTACATCCCGAAAACGACTACGGCCCAATTTAGGCTGTAGATAATTGTTAAAACCAACAAGGGTGTACTTCAGCAACCGAAAATCTGTATATGTATATGTATTTTATTGTAGTGAGATGTAACGAAAATACGTAAGCCGGGGCAACAAAAGCAAACAATTTTAAATGTTGAAAGGCTAATCCTTCTATTCAGGCGAGTTGTTAAGTTTGTTTTATTTTTGGGGTAAAGTAGGTAGGTATTTGATGCGATTAGGTATTGCAAAGCTCTTAAGATTTTAATAATGAGCTTTGAAATTTAAATGTACTTCCGAATTTACATCCTCATTCTTCCCATTCTTCAGCTAATAATTTCTAAAAGAAATAAATAAATGTGATAAGGGGTGCGTACCTAACGTCACAAGACGTGTTTGCTGAAAGGGTTTTAATCGTACAAATGCAAATATCTAACACAGTGAATGGAAATATCAGGCAACATTTAAGAAGGGCTTTAAGTTGCTTTATTTGCCAATAAGAATGACGGCTTTGTTATACTTATACAATAAGGTATAACAAACAGTGCCAGTGCTTTTGATATCTTACTCAAGTCAATTAATTCTTTAGAACGACTACGAAGAGGTACATTCGTATATTACTTTTGTAGTCTTTTTAGAGAAAAAAATTTTTCCAAAAATAATCATAGATATTTATAGAAAAGTAATCAATCAAAATTGATCCATTTGATGGACTAAAAATGTCCTGATTCGAGTTTAAAGATCGTCCTCGGTTAGAATTGCTTCCTAACGTTTCGCTAGCACGAGTGACGAACTTCTTCAGATATCCTTCTATCTATAGTCTAAATTGAAGGACCTCTGAAGAAGGTCGTTCTCGTGCTAGCGAAACGTTACAAAGCAATTCCAACCGACGACAGACTTTACACCCGAATCAAGATATCAACAGTATTAGACTGAATATAAAATTTACTCAATTATTTTCGCGTTGGCTCTGATGATCATGTCTTTACTGCAGCCCCCATTAAGTCTTGTGAGCATTCCTTAGAAAAGGGTCCCCGTAAAGGTATAATCCTCAGGGATATTCTCGCACAACATATGAAGAAGCAGCACCACTACAAGAGTATGTAGACACCCTTTGGTGTTAGAGGAGTTTAAGTGAAACAAACATACATTCAAAAACCGTTTATGTTTAATTTAATTTATTTTATTATCTTAAAGCCCTATAGGAGGTCAAAAAAAGAAAACGACCTCCACAAAAGGTGTATTATAAATGTTTTTTGAAAATGTAAAATTGGCGCACTGATGCAAACCCAAAATCCGAACCTTTTTGATGTAATGTTTCTGGCACAGTGTTTTCATTTCATTGGAACTTTTACTGCCATTACACTGGCAATCAAACACCAAAGTAATTTCGACAAGAATCAATGAAACGTTCGTGAAGGGATTTTATTTAATTGATATTGCTAAGGGTAGACCAACTTCCTCTTCTCGAAGTTGCGCAAAAAATACAATCTTGACTTGTGCTTGGAATTCACAAACAATTTGGACTTCATTTCTACCCCTGCTTTATTCTCGAAATTCGCCTTAAACATAACAACAATAATAGGAATTAAGATTGACTCAATTGCAAAAACTCACTGAATATACCGTTACTTTATATTTGCCATAAATTTCTCTTTTTAATTTCGAGATTTTGCCCTTTGTTTTATAAGCACTTCATGGTCTGCCATCTTTAAATAAAAAACCATTAAACCAAAATTCCTCATACCACTGCTTTTTAAGACAAAGGTCAGACTAAAAATCAAATTTTACAGATGGGCCTCATACTGCTAATTGTTTTATTAATTTTTTTCGAACTTTAACAACCTTCAAAATTCCTTAACTTTCAATCAAATTTAAAAAAGTCTTACACCAATGCCAATTTTAGCTGTTTGTATGTAATCAGTTAGTTATTTTAAGCTTTAATTTAGTATTGTCATAATTTTTTCTTACACTAAAAGAACCGCCCACCATATGGTAAATTAAATATGATGAATTCAGTAAATTTGTAAACCAAGATTATGTTTTTCTGTTTTCATTATTTTTGGTACAATAGAAACACAAATATCTTCCGTTATTGTCTAAGCTTTATAAAGATTGATTTTTGATTCATTTTCTTCATTGCTTTCGAAATTTTATATTCGTCGATGCATTAAATATCATCACTAAATATTAATAAAATATTAGTCAACATTGGTTGTCACTTGGTCCGCTTTCTAGTAAACTAATCCCTTATCTGCAATAAAAAAGTTACCCCATACTCTATAGTAGTATAGTAACAGTGCCACTATTCTATTTTTGTTTCAAATAGTGGCCTCTGTTTTGTAATTTAACTTCCATAACCCAACGGTTAATAAACAACCTTAGGGAGTTAACAACACGTCTTGGCACTGATCGTGAGCGCCACCATCAGCCTCTCGGCGGTTCCAACATCCAACAACAAAAGTAAATAAAATTAACAGCAACTCCACAACTTAGTTCTCCATTACCATTTGCAGACTTGGCTGTATACATAAGTACTTTTACATTGCACTGTTTGTATTACAATGGCCAAGTCGAACTCGAGACGCGAAACCCAAACTTAGAACGAGTTTTAAACGCCTAAACTTAAATTATCCGAAACTTTTAGTATTTTCATCACTACTTAAGTAAACGATATTAATTGAATGATACTCCAACTACCGTATGTAAACGGTTCTACCACTTCCAAGAAGTATTATGAATGAATTAGTTGAAATAAGTTGCTTTTAATTGAATGAAATCGTTTCTGAAAGAAAATTCTGGTCGTCTTTGTTGTAACAGCAGAATCTAGCAACCGATTAGATGCCTTAAAGCTTCTTCGCGTACGGTGGGTTGTCTACATGTGACAGATTTATTAAGAGCGTGGGTCTGTAAGGGTCAAAGCAAGATACTAGTAGACGAACAGAGGGTGGTCGATAAAGAACACGAAAGATAGAATGATACAAAATGTACCTCTTCGAAATTGTGCAGCATTCTGAAATAATTTTAGAGTGTGGAACGTTTTACGATTCCATTTATTTAAAACGCCTCAACTTGAACTATCGGAAACTTAGTATTTTCCTCACTACTTAAGTAAACGATATTGATTGAATTATACTCCAACTACCGTATGTAAACGGTTCAACCACTTCCAAGAAGTATTATGAATGAATTAGTTAAAATAAGTTGCTTTTAATTGAATGAAATCGTTTCTGAAAGAAAATTCTGGTCGTCTTTGTTGTAACTTGAATCTAGGCAACCGATTAGATGCCTTAAAGCTTCTTCACGTACGGTGGGTTGTCTACATGTGACAGTTTTATTAAAAGCGTGGGTCTGTAAGGGTGAAAGCAAGATGCTAGAAAATGTAGAAAAACAGAGGGTGGTCGATAATGAACTCGAAAGATAGAATGGTACAAACTGTACCTCATCGAAATTGTGCAGCACGTGTGCGGAACATTTTACGATTTCATTTATTTATTTAGCACGGTCGTAATGAAATTAGTTGTGTCTGAAAAGATGTATCGTTCGCACTAACTGCTATCGTCAGAAGTCGGAGATAATTTTAACCTTCTATTTACAAGTGATGTACACAAGACACAAGTTATATTTACGTCTAATACGAAACGAATACGCAAATTGTTAAGGCATCCACTGAGACTTTATTTAAAGGGTAAGTACACAGTCAGCGTGATGGTAACTAACTGAATGTATGTACATATGTCAATATGTAAACTCCGATAGATAACAGAATAAACTGCACACATCGGGTTATACATGTTTATTCAGATTTCTCTTCCTGTTGCTTTCAATATGGATTTTGTAGCAGTTTATTTTCCTTTTAATACAGTGACGAGCATTCTAAAAAGTTATGAACCCCTAGGACATTCCTAACTAAGTTTGTCTTAAGGTTTTTGGGGCTTTCGTAACTTTTAATTTGATTACTTTCACGTTTCGTAGCTTCAGGCGGAAATATTATTAATGAAAAAGTAAATAATACCTACCAGAAATATTATTTCCCTTAGCGGCTGTATAATTTTATTTATTACTAATGTCACTTCAAGAATGCTCTCAAAATTAATGGTTAGAAAAACGATCTTTTTATTGCGGTTAACTAACTAGGCACCACCTTGATTCGTTTATATGGGACTTACCTCACGAAAAATATAATCGCAGAGAGAAACAAATCTGAAGCTCTTACGGGGCTAATGGTCTAAGCTTGCGCGGCCTTTTACTAGGTCGCTGGTAAACATAAGTAAACACATAAAGAATAAATATTCAGTGCTCAAATAATGCCAATCTAATGCTTACTAACTTAATAACAGTCAGAGCTGGTAAAAGCCGTCAAATACCTAGCAAGGTCTTCGGGATGTAGGCGAGATGAGATGACGTTGTGGTATCCAATGGTCATCTTTAATCCTTTAAATATTTTACGCACGCTTCTTTAAAAAAAAAAAAATTTTTATTATAGTTTCTCGATCATGGTATTACAAAATTATTTGTTAAATTTTTCTGATAGCTTTCTGAATATTTACTTGCATTTTACGTGAGTAAAATAAACTAAACAACCACATGTTTTTTTTTTATGTGTGGTCTGCCTAATTTCTGTTGGTGTTCAGGCGTTTCGCACACATGGGGTGTAATAACCATAAATACTCTTGAGCTGACGTGAGACATGTTCTCGTTTAGTTAAAATTTTGGTACTTGTCTCGTAGATCGATTTCCTGTGGGAATTTTTCTTAGATGCGGCGTGGGTTCGATTGGTTTTGATGACGTATTAGTGCGAGTCTTTAAAAGGGCTACGAGGTGATTTTTAAGGCATTCAATTCATCCAATTCAATTCGATATATTCAATTTTGTTTCTTATTCGATTCGATCCATTCAATTCAATCATATTCATTTCAATTCGTATTCAAATTCCAATATTATAATTTGTTTTGTGTCTTTATTTGTATTTTGTGTATTTTTGAGTTTTCTGTGTTTTTGAGTTTTTGTTTCAAATTGGATTAATTACTTACATTTCTAACAGGTATGATAATTATTTTTTTTTTTATTCTAAATTAATATTATTTTGTTTTATAATTTTTATAATTTTAATTGTTTCAAATTTAATTTCACTGTTTATTATTTTCTTTTATAACTATAGAAATTCTGTTCAATCATTTATACAATTTTAAAATAATTTCAATTCAGGTAAATCTCTCTAAATTAAATAAACTAATTTTTTTTATATATATTTGCAATTCAGGTAAATCTCACTAAATTAAATAAATTACATTTTTAAATTAATTTTACTTCAGGTAAATCTTACTAAATTAAATAAATTACATTTTTAAATTAATATCAATTCAGGTAAATCATACTAAATTAAATAATTTACAATTTTAAAATATTTTCAATTCAGGTAAATCTTACTAAATTATATTTTTTTTTAATTATTTCACTTAAAAGGTTTCTCAGGCTTAACATTAATATTTCATTTTTCATCCTTTAGTAATTTGTGTATATTTTCGGAAGGGGTAAAACATTTTGTGGTTCAATCTAAGTATGAAATGCCTTGTTGTAAGTACTAATATTTTCTCCCGTGGTGATTTTGGGAGTATTTACGCAACTTGTACTTTATACACATATTTTTATTTTATTCTCAACGTTATCTGGATTGCTTCCTTAGGGACTCCAGACTTTATTTATTTGTTTTGCGTATGCCCAAATCACATTTTTATTTTCAACGTTATCTGGATTGCTTCCATACTGGACTCCAGACTCATAAATTAACTAACAAATATGTTTTTGGTTTTAAAATGTGATGCTGTTTGTAGGGATTGAATTTCAAATTGTGTCAAAATTTATCAAACATTCGGGAAATTGGGTTTTGTTTACATTTTGTGAATTTTTCATAAGTTTTTCTAAATTTTATTACACAAATTATGTTTCATTTTTGTTGAGCCTGAAAACTACAAAATTTAATTTATCTTTTCCAAGTTGTTTTTGATTTCATTTTATTTGAGAATTTTTAATTATATTTTACAACAATTTCTTATTGATTATTTTTCATACATTTTATTTGGTTTTTGTCTTATTGTGTTTTTACCCTTTTATGTGTACCTATTTGTGTCCCCTGATTTTTATGTGTTTTATTGAATTTTCTTATTGATTTTATTTTTATGTGCCTTTTATTTTGTGTTGGTTTTACCCTGCAATTACATGTTTTACCTGATTTTATTTTTACACTGGATATTTTGATTTTTATGTGTTCTACTTGATTTTATTTTTGCATTGGATATTTTTTTTTATTTACATGTGTTACCCTGGAATTTATTTTTATCTGGATATTTTGATTTACCATTTTACTTGGATTTGACATTTTTATTTACTTGTGTTTTTCTTGAATTGATTTTTACCTGGATATTTTGATTTACTATTTTACTGTGATTTGACATTTTGATTTACTTGTGTTTTTCTTGATTTTATTTTTACCTGGATATTTTGATTTACCATTTTACTTGGATTTAACATTTTAATTTACTTGTGTTTTTCTTGAGTTTATTTTTACATTGATATTTTGATTTACCTGTTTTACTTGAATTGATTTTTACCTGGATATTTTGATTTACAATTTTACTCGAATTTGATTTACCTGTGGTATTACTTGAATTGATTTTTACATTGGATATATTGATTTTCATGTGTTTTACTTGAACATATTTTTACATTTGATATTTTGATTTACATGTTTTTCACTGGAACTTATTATTTTTTATATTTGATATTTTTATTTATTTGTGTTTTATTTGAATTTATTTTTACATTGGATATTTGATTTATTTGTGATTTACTTGAATTTGATATTTTGATTTTTATGTTTATTTGATTTGTTTTTAAATATTTGAGTGGCTGAGATCGTGGTTTTCTCTGTCAGGCTCTTTTTCCACGCTAGCCACAGGCTGAGTCTGACACTCTCATTTCCAAATCTATATTTCATTTTGATTTTGAATTAAACAGTAGGAATGAATTCATTGTGTTTTATTTAACCTTGTTCCTCTAATGGTAAACCCGTACCAGAGTACAATTTGTCATTTTTGGCAAGACCTGGCTTTTCAACACAACGAAGGGTAAGAAGTTTTTGACGATCACGTTGGCCTGGGTAAGTTACACTACAACGTGTTCAAATATAATAAAATTAAATTTAAGTTAGAAGATTGATATCAACAATCTGATAATAAAATTTATTGCTCCAAGACGACAAATGTCAATTAAGTAAGCAAGTTTTAAAATAATTGTGAAGTACTTAGTAAAGATTTATGAGTTGTGCTGCATATATAATGATGGAAGATAAGGGCTTCATGAAGTGATATGCGAAAAACATTTGTTTTTTGTAAAAATGCAGACCTCTCCGTTTAATTGTTTCAGTTGGTGACACATCACAAATAAAAGTAAACATTGAGGAAAACCCACTACGTCACAATAGGTCGTTTGCTTTGCTTTGAAGATGTAGGTAAAATACGTTCAGAAATGTTTAAAAATATTTTTTTAAAATGGAGGAAATTCTCGAATGTTATTTCCATTCTTCTGTATCTACAGTATCGAATGTTTTACATTTTTGGGCATTTTGTTTGTTTTTCATGACATGTCCCCAATGTTCAAAGAAATCCGGTCTAATTTGACTTATCAGGCCAGCATCTACCATAAGTAAAATAATTCCTTTATTATCTGTTTTTAATTAATTCTAATACGTATACAAAATGAGTCCCAATATTATTTCATAAAAAGTTCTGAACGAAAATTGTATTTTTTTATTTCCAAAGGACAAATTGAGTACCTAGGTAATCAACCAAGGCATCGCTGACTTTGAAAGTCTTTTGAGGATCAGCTCAGTTTTTCAAGTGACACAATTGTATATATATTTTTAAAAAACCGAAAATTTTATAATGTTCAGGTTAAGGAGTTTGAGGGAGATCAGATCAGCGAATCTTATCAAATATTATAGAGTGAGAAGGCAAAGAACAAACATTTTATTTAATACGTGTGTACTTAACATAGAAGAAGAAAACAAAAGGCACTGTAAAATCCTCTCCCGTCCTAAATTCACACGCGCTTTATCCACTTTGCTTAACGAATTTGGTTTCACAAGCAATTTACTGAACAGCCGTTTCTAGTGTCTTTTAAGTAATCCGAAATATAAAATAAAACCTCAAGAACAACTTCAAATTAGGAATGTAAGTGGAGTTTAGGGAAAACATAACAATGAATAATATGAAAACAACGCAATGTTCGACTTTAGATTAGTTTATTTTTGATAGCAAGAGCGATAGTTATTGTTAATTGTTGTAGGCGTTACTTGTTGAAACTTCATATTTCAAATAGAACGCGAATAAAACGATGAAAAGTTTCAATTATAATTTTATTAATCGCTACAATTGTTTCGCCAAACATTGGCTTCTTCAGGTTAAGATGAGTCTGATTAGCAAGTTACAAATATCGGTTTATATATAAACGGTAAAGACTAAGTAAAGTGAGAAATAAGTGGGGGAATTAAATTTTTGAAAACAAATTTAACAAAGGAGACCTATTAACTTCGATTTGATCATTAAGTAAAACATTTAATTTATTATATTTATTAATATACAAATACTTTCTGTTAAATTGAGTTTAATACTTTTTGGTAATTCTTTTAAAATTCTGAAATTATCATTAAAAGAGTGTTTTTCAAGCAACAAATGTTCTGCGTAGGTAGAATCCATTTTTTTGTTGATGTGGCTACGTTTATGTTCACGAATCCTATGAATGAAAGATCTCCCAGTTTGACCAACATAGACTTGATCGCAGTCACCACATTCAAGTAAATAAACTCCAGATTTTGATGATTTATCAGTTTTATCTTTGTTATGTTTTATAAATTTAGATAAAGTATTGCTGATTTTAAAAGAAGTAATTAGATTATGTGATTTTGACAGTATATGTCTTAATTTTAAAGAAATATCTCCTAAGTATACTATACTTATTTGAATTGGAGCTACTTACGGGGTAGATAAGATTTAATGTTTTTTTTTATAGAGTTTTTTGTTTAATAAAGTTTGTATTAAACTAACTGAATAGCCGCTGTTTATAGCGATGTGAAATATTCTATTTAATTCAATTTCAAAATTATTTTTGTTTAAGGGAAAATAAACTAATCTATGTACCTAACATGGAACTGAAAGCTGCTATTTTATGATTAAAGGGGTGGAACGATTTAGCGTGTATAACCATATCTGTATGAGTAGGTTTATGAAATATAAAAAATTCATATTTGTTGTTAATATTACTTATAGTTAAGTCAAGAAAATTAAGAAGCCAATGTTTGGCGAAACAATTGTAGTGATTAATAAAATTATAATTGAAACTTTTCATCGTTTTATTCGCTTTAGATATTTATTGTCTTATCCCGTTTTTAACTAGGCATGAAGCCACAAATTATAAGAAATTTTTAACTTTACCGTATGGTTTACGAAGTTGAGAATTCCCTTTAATATTTCTCATAACAACAATTAATAATATTAAAAAAAATAATTCCATTGTCTTTTTTTCTCAAAAAATATTTGTTACAACCTTTTAACGCTTAAGTGATATTTGTTGGAATTAGGAACACAGACAAGGAGGATGTAACAAAGATTCTTATTATAGCCATAGCAAACTACTTACATATACACAAATAACTTGACGATAGATTAATTATTACAAAAAATGTTTGGATTCCCTCATCAACTTATTTTCAGTTGAGACCATCAGGGACTTGTAGAAATGAAAATAAAAGACGTGTCGGTTTTTAAAAATACTGTATAATTAATAAACAATAGGTAATAGCAAAAATGTTTAATAGAACAAGTTTTGTTATACTAGCTGCGAAACCTTTTTTTTCAAATACCTTTTTAGAGTCCGAATTTTCGTAACATAGAATAGGAAAAAAAAGGTGATGAGTGAGTAGATGACCCAGACAACAATTTCTACCAACATTTCTTTCCATTACCGTATTCCCTGAAGAAAATTATTTTGTCACCGAAATGTACCTACTTTAAAGAATGTTGAGTGTCGCTTTTTGACGTTGAGATATGAATTATTAGTTTATTCTAAAAGGTTTTCCAGTTTTAAGGGTGAAATACCTTTATTTTCAATTTCTTTTGATATATACAGCTTTCATTGTAGTATTAATTTTTTTTTTTTTTGAAGGAACGAACGAAATTCTGTTTTATAGGAAGGACGTTAATAAAAAAGATATCTACGAATTTCAATTTTTTAATGTATATTTTTTTAAATTCAAATTTCATTAGGTACTCTTACGGACCGTCACTTTTCCAAAAATCGCCCTTAATATCCCAAACAGTGCATAGATCCAGGTTCGATTAGCGGCCCTTTGTTCCACTTGGTATTTGTATAAAAAACTTTTTTTGTATTTGACAAACTAGAAATCTTTAGGGGACGCATTTGACTATTGATTTTTACTTTTAGTATCTGCTTCCTATTTAAAATTCACAATAACACATTTTGAGGATTATCTGTGGAGAGTTAAATTTTCATTCGATATTAAATATGAGCCATCAGTATTTAACTGAGGAAAGCCCCTACTTGCCGAAACGTGTGATTTTTGTATTTTTTAATATTTCAGAACAATATTACAAAAGTTTAAAAAAAATACAAATTTTTTTTTTCCCATCCCAGAAGCCTCTTTCCCTAATTTCTGTGGACCAATCTATTTCTCATCTTTTTACCCTTAATTACGTAAATGTTTAAGATTTTTAAATTAAATTGTAGATTGTACTATAAACCAATGGCGCTCATTGAATTTAGTTTTTAGAACGAGCGCAAACTTTGTAAAACAACTTTTCCTCCCCTTTGTGCCTAACGTTTGTAAACTAAAACAAACAACTTACTTTTCTTCTCGCTGGTGAAAACAGTTTCTTTCAAATCTGTTCTTTGTTAAACAAGAACAAGGAGGTTTTGAAACACGACCGTCGCGCCAAACGAACAATGACTTTTCGAATCTCGGGAAGTTTAAGTCCTTTGAAGAGCGAGCAGTTTAAAACTGAACTTTGAAACGAGGGTATTACGACTGCTACACCACGATACTCTAACGCTTTATATTGTAGCAAACACGAGTATGTTTGTGTGGGATCGGGTACACGTGTGTTAGAACGATTTAATCGATTAGCCGATAACCGCGGCGACTTCGTTGATGTGCGTCGTATTTGTAAACATGTGTGTTGTACCTGCCTTCCGGGAAAGCAGTTAGGCAGTTCAGAGGAAAAGAAACTAATTCCGGCATTTCCAGGGATCTCGAGAAAGTTCTGGAAATTGAACAAAAGAGTATATAAAGGAAGAGACGATCGCCGACAATAATAATAAATTGACAGTGGTCGAAGTGCAATCATAAATAAATCGAGACGCGAAAGAAATAAATAGCGCAGTGAAAAGTGACATTAAATAAGCGGAAACAACTACTTTGTTATCTAAGTTTAGGAATAATTTTATAGTGTTTTAAGTTTTTGGCAATAATTAGTGAAAATAAATTGTTGTTGCTGTTACAAGTCTGAGTTTGAATTTGTTAAACCCACAAACGTTACAATTGGTGTCAGGTGTGGGGTGAAACGTTAAAGACATTACAATGGCAAAGAAGTTGTACGAATTAAAAGTAGCCGAGTTAAGAAGAGAATTAGAAGAACGGGATGAAGTGATAAGCGGTAACAAAGCGGAGCTTCAGTTGCGGCTCACGGAGGCGTTGAAAAAGGAAGGCCATGATCCTGAGACGTTCCTTTTCGAAGACGAATTGTCGCAAATGTTGAAACGTGAATTGGAAGCAAATAGTAAAAGTTTGGAAAATAAATTGGAAGAAAATAGTGAAAATTTGAAACGTGAACTGGAAGAGAAATTTAATAAGAAATTTCAAGAAACGGAAGCAAAGATAAAAGTGTTGGAAGAAATTATTTTTAATGGCAAGATAAAACCACTCGAAGGGGATGTTGATGCGTCTAGTACACTTAACGAAGTCAGTCAAACCAGCCAAGGATGCGGTGCAGAGTCAAAAATACGAGTAAAACCACCAACGTTTGACGGAAAGTCCTCATGGACGACATACCATAAACAATTCGAGGCGGCTGCCAAAGCGAATAGTTGGTCGCCTGAAGAAAAAGCCACTGCGTTGACCGTTGCCCTTCGTGGGGATGCATGTGACATTTTGAACACCCTGTCCCCGGAAGAATTGACAGATTATGAACAGTTGGTAAAACGGTTGGAGTTGCGCTACGGTGAGGCTCACCTAACAGCGGTGTATCACATCCAATTGAAAACCCGTCAGCAGAAGTCAACGGAATCCCTGCAAGAATTCGAGGCAGATATTGCAAGACTATCTCGACTGGCATATCCAAATACTCCAGAAGAATTGATGGAACGGTTGGCAGTGGAGGCATTTACGGATGGACTTCGGGACAATGACACTCAACAACGGATACGACTAGACCGACCTAAGACGCTAGCTGATGCATTGGCTCGTGCATTGGAATACGAAACTGTTAAACGGGCCTATAGCAAACAGGGAAGAATTCGGCTACTGCGGGAAGAAACGGATTCGTCAGAATCTTTAGAAGAAACCGTCTGTCGAATCATCTCCAAGTTCGACAGAGAAACTCGAAGACTAAGATGTTGGAATTGCGGCGAACTGGGTCATACGAGGAGGCAGTGTAGGAAAAATAATCCTTCCACAAGCACAACCTCAACAGCAGGAAAACTAGATAGGGTCGACGTAACGGGGCAAACGTTGACCCACAGACACAAAGACCCCGAACTTATCGCTTTTACGAAGGCCTTGAAGCACCAGCATGACAGTCTACTCCTAGACGGAAAAATAAATGGACGAAGATGCGTGTTTCTTTTGGACACCGGGGCCACTAGGAGCATAGTGAAGCCCAGCGTAGTTGAGGGTCCTAGCCGGGATATGTCAACTAAGTGGGTTCTGCGTACAGCTACCGGAGAGAAAGTGGTTGTTCATGGCGAAGCTAACGTGACACTCGAAATCGGTAAGACTGTGTTTGATCACCAAGTGCTTGTGGCAGATATTGAAGATGACGTTATTCTTGGGCTGGATGTTTTGCAAAAGTACGATTTTGACATGAATCTAAGAAGACGCGTTCTGAGATTGAATGGTGAAGAATTTTATTTCTTAGAAGACGGGCAGGAGGCTGTAACCCGAAAGGTAAATCTGGAAACAGTACCTGTTGAAATAAGTGGAGTGATTGACAGATATGGTAGGAATCTAACCAGTGAGCAGAAATGCAAAGCGCAGCATCTACTTTGTCAGAATGTCGACGTTTTTGAGACTGCCAAGAATGGTAGGGGAAGGACCAATATCGTAAAACACAAGATCAATACCGGTAATGCGCAGCCTATTCGTCAAAGACCCAGACGATTGCCCCTGGCGAAGAAGGAAGAAGCAGAGCGAATAATCCACGAAATGCAGGAGACCGGCATAATTGAACCATCATCAAGTCCATGGACATCACCGGTAGTATTAGTAAAGAAGAAGGATGGAACAACCCGTTTTTGTGTGGATTACCGACAGCTCAACAACGTAACCAAGAAAGACAGTTATCCGCTACCACGGATTGATGATACCTTGGATATGCTTGCTGGCTCGAAAATGTTTTCCACACTCGACTTGAAGAGCGGATACTGGCAAGTTGCTTTAGATGCTGCCGACAAGGAAAAGACCGCATTCTCGATCGGCACGGGCCTATGGCAGTTTACAGTTATGCCTTTCGGGTTATGCAATGCCCCGGCGACATTCGAGAGGTTGATGGAGAAAATCTTGAGTGATCAAATTGGAAAGACCTGTTTGGTATACTTGGATGACATCATAGTAATAGGAAGCACCTTTCATGAACACCTGCAGAATTTGCAAGCGATATTCCAGCGGTTACGTGAGGCTAATTTGAAACTCAGTCCGAAAAAGTGCCACCTTTTCCGAGAAGAAGTTTCCTACTTGGGGCATGTTGTATCAGCAAGGGGCGTGGCCGTGGATCCAGAGAAGATAAAGGCCGTGATGGAATGGCCAGTGCCTGAAAATATCCACGACATTAGAAGCTTCTTGGGTTTGTGCACGTATTATCGTCGCTATGTTCATGGATTTGCCAATATCGCCAAACCTTTGACTCGTTTAACCGAAGGTGACCGCCAATTTCATTGGGATTCGGATTGTCAAACGGCATTTGAGACTTTAAAGCAGGCTTTAATCACAGCCCCCGTACTGGTGTATCCTCTGCCCGATGGAACGTTCATTTTAGACACCGACGCCAGCAATGTGGGAATAGGAGCCGTTCTTTCGCAGTTACAGGATGGCCAAGAGAGGGTAATTGGCTATTTTAGCAAGACCTTATCAAAGGCCGAAAGAAACTACTGTGTTACTAGGCGAGAGATGCTGGCTGTAGTCAAAGGTGTAGAACACTTTTACAAATACCTATATGGACGAAAATTCACCCTACGCACCGACCATGCAGCCTTAAAATGGCTTCTGAATTTCAAGAATCCGGAAGGCCAGGTAGCTCGATGGATCGAGAAACTACAGGAATATGACTTTGATGTAGAGCATCGGCCTGGAACAGGGCACAAGAATGCCGATGCACTTTCCAGAAGACCCTGTCAAGCGGATTGCAAGCAGTGCGATCGAATGGAAAAGAACGAAGAAACAATTCGACGCGTCACGGTAGTCAATGACGAGTGGTTACCTGAAAATATAAGAAAAGACCAAGAAAATGACCCGGACTTGAAGAAAGTGATGGAATGGAAAAGAGACGGAAAACGACCAACGTGGCAACAAATTTCTTCCTGTACCCAAGTACTAAAATCGTTGTGGGCCCAGTGGGACTCAATGGTCTTGGAAGATGGCATCCTGAAGCGTGTTGTGGAAAGTACAGACGGAGAGGAAGATAGGAAGCAACTGGTTATTCCTCGAAACAAGGTTAAAGAGGTGTTGCAGTACCTTCATGATGGATCATCGGGTGGTCATTTTGGAGTGACGAAGACGCTTGGGAAGATTCGAGAACGATTTTATTGGGTGAACTGCAAGGAAGATGTCAAGAATTGGTGTAAGGGGTGTACCACCTGCGCTGCAAGTAATGGACCACAGAAAAGGCCAAGGGCGCCAATGCGTCAATACAATGTCGGTGGCCCCTTTGAAAGAATCGCAATCGATGTGGCAGGTCCATTCCCAGAATCCGAAAAAGGTAACAAGTACATCGTGGTCGTTATGGACTATTTTACCAAGTGGGTAGAAGCCTATGCCCTTCCGAACCAGGAGTCGGAAACCATAGTTGAGGAGTTGGTGAAAGAGCTGATCAGTCGTTTTGGGGTACCCTTGGAGTTGCATTCAGATCAAGGGAGGAATTTCGAATCAACTATATTCCGTGGAATATGCGAGCTCCTAGGAATAAGGAAAACTCGAACTACTCCACTCCATCCACAGTCGGACGGCATGGTTGAACGAATGAACCGGACCTTAATTAAATATCTCTCCAAGGTAGTGTCTGATCACCAAAGAGACTGGGACCGCTATTTGCCATTATTTTTAATGGCATACCGTTCATCTGTCCATGAAACGACTGGCCAGACACCTGCCAGTGTCCTTTTTGGAAGGGAGCTACGACTACCTTGTGACCTCAAATTCGGCTGTAAACCAGGAGATGACTTGGCTGGAGAAGGATATGTTACCAACCTCCGAAGGAAGCTTAACGATATCCACGAGTCGGTTCGTTTGCACACGCAAATTGCTAGTGACAGAATTAAAGACAACTACGATATCAAAGCTACAGCAGGTGGTTATCAGGCTGGAGATCTTGTTTGGTTGTATAATCCTCGTCGTCGCCGTGGACTATCACCTAAGTTCCAACAGAATTGGGAAGGACCCTACGAAATAGTGAAGAGGATTAACGATGTGATCTATAGAATTAAGAGAACTCCGAATGGGAAGCCGAGGATAGTTCATTTTAATCGCTTGGCTCCATTCGCCGGGGCCAATGAGGAGGAGGCGCGGGCTAGATTATTAAGAGCTATTCCCTCCGAACCCACATTTGAAGAGTTCATGAAGGAAGGCCCCCATGTCAACAGGAGATTTGGAGTGACACAAGAAATCCCCCAAGACCTCTTTGCCATATCTAAGGAATATTCTCTGGCCCATTGCGTTTCAAAAGATCTCAGAACGAGCCGTGGTATCGCGTCCGAGTTTAAACGCAGATTTGACGGGTGGGAACGTCTTGAAGACCAAGTACAAAATAAAAGAAGGTTGTTGTGCCTGCCTGACGGACGACGCAATATCTATTACCTAGTCACTAAAAGAAGATGCTCTGATAAACCAACTTATAGGGATCTTTGGGACGCAGTAGTGGAACTCCGCAACCATCTTCTGGAGAATAACTTACAAAAGCTGGCTATTCCAAAGCTGGGCTGTGGACTGGATAACTTAGATTGGCGGATTGTGCGGAACATGATCGAGGTCCTGTTCCGCCGTACTGGAGTGGACATTTTGGTTTGCTGCAAACCGAATCGGACAAATCTTGAGAAGACCGTGGACTGTTACTTCTATTCCCGGGGCGGATGTCGTGAAGGTGAGAACTGTAGATTCCGGCATGATCCTACGAAACGTACAGCGGAAAGGTTTCGGGACGAAACATCTTTAAGGAGGGGGCAGTGTAGCAAACACGAGTATGTTTGTGTGGGATCGGGTACACGTGTGTTAGAACGATTTAATCGATTAGCCGATAACCGCGGCGACTTCGTTGATGTGCGTCGTATTTGTAAACATGTGTGTTGTACCTGCCTTCCGGGAAAGCAGTTAGGCAGTTCAGAGGAAAAGAAACTAATTCCGGCATTTCCAGGGATCTCGAGAAAGTTCTGGAAATTGAACAAAAGAGTATATAAAGGAAGAGACGATCGCCGACAATAATAATAAATTGACAGTGGTCGAAGTGCAATCATAAATAAATCGAGACGCGAAAGAAATAAATAGCGCAGTGAAAAGTGACATTAAATAAGCGGAAACAACTACTTTGTTATCTAAGTTTAGGAATAATTTTATAGTGTTTTAAGTTTTTGGCAATAATTAGTGAAAATAAATTGTTGTTGCTGTTACAAGTCTGAGTTTGAATTTGTTAAACCCACGAACGTTACAATATGGTTCTCTTTTTTTATTACCGGCTACGAATGCGCCGATGCCGGAATCGTGTCTTTCGTAAGAGAAGTACAACACCAAAGTTCTCCACAGTGTCTGTGGATGATAAAATTGCAATATGCGGTTTTTGTCGTGTCGAAGCGTCGAAATGTGTTAAATGTAATGCAAAATGTTTGTACGAAACAATGTAAACACAAAGACACTTTGAAGCTCCTGGAAGTATCCGATTTCTTAATGAGAAATGCAACGATTAAAATACTATTTTTAAGGGTTTCTCCAAAGCTGGGCAAAGCTTCAGTGCTTCAAAACTTTTGAGAGCTTAGAAGTACTGAATTTCAAGCCTTTTCTCAAACAAGTATCTAGTTGGGGCTTGGTAATTAAATTGCTTTAAGTGCTTTTATTTTGTAATTAAAAAAAACATCAAACACTTAAATATTTAAACCCCTTTCAAAATGCTTGAAACCCTTTTAAGGTGCTCGAAATATTTTCAATGACCTTAAAGCCTTTTTAAGTTGCTCAACGACTTTTCAGACTCTCTGAAGTGATTTTAAAGTTCTCGAATCCTCTTTAAAGTGCTTGAAGTTGTTTCAATGGAATTCAAGCCTTTTTAAGTTACTTCAAGCCCTTTAAAAGTGCTCAAAATCATTTCAGCGAGCTTACGGTGTTTTTAGTTTTGTGAACCCTTTTGATGTGTTTGAGATCAGTCCAATGAACTGGAAGCCCTTTAAAGTTGCTTGAAGCCTCTTCATAGTGTTTCATAGTGCCTGAAATTATTTTAGAGTTTTCTAAGCCTCTTTAAAGTGCTTGAAGTTGCTTCAGTGGACTTCAAGCGTGTTTAAGTTGCTCCAAGCCCTTTCAAAGTGCTCGAGATCATTTCAGTGAGCTTAAGGCTCTTTCTAAGTTCTGTGAACCTTTTTAAAGTGTATGAGATCAGTGTATGAACTCGAAGCCTTTTCAGAGTGCCTGAAGTGATTTTAAAGTTCTCGAAGCCTCTTTAAAGTGCTTGAAGTTGTTTCAATGGAATTCAAGCCTTTTTAAGTTACTTCAAGCCCTTTAAAAGTGCTCAAAATCATTTCAGCGAGCTTACGGTGTTTTTAGTTTTGTGAACCCTTTTGATGTGTTTGAGATCAGTCCAATGAACTGGAAGCCCTTTAAAGTTGCTTGAAGCCTCTTCATAGTGTTTCATAGTGCCTGAAATTATTTTAGAGTTTTCTAAGCCTCTTTAAAGTGCTTGAAGTTGCTTCAGTGGACTTCAAGCGTGTTTAAGTTGCTCCAAGCCCTTTCAAAGTGCTCGAGATCATTTCAGTGAGCTTAAGGCTCTTTCTAAGTTCTGTGAACCTTTTTAAAGTGTATGAGATCAGTGTATGAACTCGAAGCCTTTTCAGAGTGCCTGAAGTGATTTTAAAGTTCTCGAAGCCTCTTTAAAGTGCTTGAAGTTGTTTCAATGGAATTCAAGCCTTTTTAAGTTACTTCAAGCCCTTTAAAAGTGCTCAAAATCATTTCAGCGAGCTTACGGTGTTTTTAGTTTTGTGAACCCTTTTGATGTGTTTGAGATCAGTCCAATGAACTGGAAGCCCTTTAAAGTTGCTTGAAGCCTCTTCATAGTGTTTCATAGTGCCTGAAATTATTTTAGAGTTTTCGAAGCCTCTTTAAAGTGCTTGAAGTTGCTTCAGTGGACTTTAAGCGTGTTTAAGTTGCTCCAAGCCCTTTCAAAGTGCTCGAGATCATTTCAGTGAGCTTAAGGCTCTTTCTAAGTTCTGTGAACCTTTTTAAAGTGTATGAGATCAGTGTATGAACTCGAAGCCTTTTCAGAGTGCCTGAAGTGATTTTAAAGTTCTCGAAGCCTCTTTAAAGTGCTTGAAGTTGTTTCAATGGAATTCAAGCCTTTTTAAGTTACTTCAAGCCCTTTAAAAGTGCTCAAAATCATTTCAGCGAGCTTACGGTGTTTTTAGTTTTGTGAACCCTTTTGATGTGTTTGAGATCAGTCCAATGAACTGGAAGCCCTTTAAAGTTGCTTGAAGCCTCTTCATAGTGTTTCATAGTGCCTGAAATTATTTTAGAGTTTTCTAAGCCTCTTTAAAGTGCTTGAAGTTGCTTCAGTGGACTTCAAGCGTGTTTAAGTTGCTCCAAGCCCTTTCAAAGTGCTCGAGATCATTTCAGTGAGCTTAAGGCTCTTTCTAAGTTCTGTGAACCTTTTTAAAGTGTATGAGATCAGTGTATGAACTCGAAGCCTTTTCAGAGTGCCTGAAGTGATTTTAAAGTTCTCGAAGCCTCTTTAAAGTGCTTGAAGTTGTTTCAATGGAATTCAAGCCTTTTTAAGTTACTTCAAGCCCTTTTGATGTGTTTGAGATCAGTCCAATGAACTGGAAGCCCTTTAAAGTTGCTTGAAGCCTCTTCATAGTGTTTCATAGTGCCTGAAATTATTTTAGACTTCTCGAAGCCTCTTTAAAGTGCTTGAAGTTGCTTCAATGGACTTCAAGCGTGTTTAAGTTGCTCCAAGCCCTTTCAAAGTGCTCGAGAGCATTTCAGTGAGCTTAAGGCTCTTTCTAAGTTCTGTGAACCTTTTTAAAGTGTATGAGATCAGTGTATAAACTTAAACCCCTCTTAAGTTGCTCGAAGCCTTTTCAGAGTGCCTGAAGTGATTTTAAAGTTCTCGAAGCCTCTTTAAAGTGCTTGAAGTTGTTTCAATGGACTTCAAGCCTTTTTAAGTTACTTCAAGCCTTTGAAAGTGCTCAAAATCATTTCAGCGAGCTTACGGTTTTTTTAGTTTTGTGAACCCTTTTGAAGTGTTTGAGATCAGTGTCAGAACTTGAGGCCCTCTGAAGTTGCTTGAAGCCTTTTCAGAGTGCCTGAAGCCCTCTTAAAGTGTTCAAAGCTTCTTTAAAGTGCTTGAGGTTATTTCAATGAACTTGAAGCTTTTTTGGTTTAAGTTCTGCATAACTGCAAATGGAAGATTATTATAGTTGACTCTTGATAATCCTTGATTACAATTTTTTAAATCTTTAAAACCTTTAGGCACTTCAGAGGACTTCTAGAACCCCGAGTTCAATTCACTGTCAATGAAATATTACTTTTTAATTCATGTCTGGCAGAAATTAAATTCGACATTCATATATCAGCGCCTAGAGTGAAAGAATAAAGTGTTAATTTAGGCAAGTTTTCAATCATTTTTTCTTTTGATGTACAGCTTTTTTAATTTTTTATCTCGGCCATAAATTAGCATATATAGTTGTGTTATCTGTGGGCATGTTTAGTTTAGTGTCTAAAATTAGATACCTGCTTAGGTAAACTAATTTCCGTTGTCAGTCCCAAGAAGGAACAATGTAAAGAAATGTTAATAAGGGAAATTCCTATTGCCACATTTGAGGTAAAATGAAAGTTGTGATCGTACGAGTCACTTCCGTTTTAATTGCATCAAAGTAAACACGTATTCATTTGCGAACATCAAGCACAACAGCCTGTGAGTTGATGCGAAAAATTTTTGAAGCAATGCATAAAAGACGACAAGAGATTCGCATTAAAACGATCAAATTGCACTCTTACGGTGGATGCCCAAAACGATGCATTTTAGTTAAATTATGTACTTAATTAAAAGATCTTTTGATTAGGCAGACAGTGTTTCTATGGACTGTGAAAAATTAAACATATTTCAGTATTCTTAATAATTGATGAGATTACCGAACTCATCAGAATACAAAAGTTATTTCCAAAACGAAAAAAGGTGACAACGTGGTGTAATCCATCTCAACTTTTATTTCTGAATTCCGTTCCATTTAATTTTATGGCCTTCTCCAGACAAAACTTCCTATATGTAATCAAGTTTTCTAGACACAAGTGTAATTGAAAACATGAAAACAAATTTCACTATTTTACTAGCAGGAGCACAAGCAGGGGACGCGGGATAAAATTACTTCAGTTCGAAGTGGCGTACGGGATATATTTCTTTGTCAGTTAAAAATAACCTCACATCGCAACCACAAACGTAAAGCAAGGAATAGATAAAATTCTTTCTAACAATGTTTTCACTTTATCTTTTATTTAAATAGGTATTGCCACTAGTACAATTAATAGGTAAGCTAAAACTCTGTATGATCTGGATGACAATTAGAAATCTGAATTAATTATAAATAACCCTTTTAAGTTGGTCGAGGCCCTTTCAAAGTACTCGAGATCATTTCGGTGAGCTTAAAGCCCTTTCTAAGTTCTGTAAGCCTTTATAAAGTGCTTGAGGTTATTTCAAAGTTCTTGAAACCCTTTAAAGTTGCTCGAAATATTTTCTCCAAGGCCTGAAGCATTTTAAAGTGCTTCAAACTATTTTTAAGTGCTTGAAGTCATTTTAATAAGCTTGAAGCCTTTTTTAAGATGGTTGAAGCCCTTTTAAAGTTCTTGACGTCATTCCAAAGCACTGAAAGGCTCTTATAAGTGCTAGAAGCTCTTTTAAAGTGTTTGTGATCAGTTAAACGAACTTGAAGCCCTTTTAAGTTTCTCGAAACCCTTTAATTTTGTGTTTTATTTCAATAGGTATTGCCATTAGTACAATTGATTGTTTATTTTCAAATTAAGTCGCGCAAATATTTCAGGAAACGGAAGTTGCATTTGCTTTTCCGTTTCCTGTATAGCGACAACGATCTAACGAAAAAAAATGTGCAAGTCTTACAGATTTTCCTAACATCTGAAATTTCCTTAGATAGAAATATTTGATAACACAGCACGTTCGATCTCGGTTAAAATCTTTCTGGTTGTTTCCATTTTACGGGTAGTTTCAGTTGAATCAAATTCAAATCGCCCAATAGTGTCGGCGTAATTGCTCTATCGAGATGTAAAAATAATTGGATAGCGGTGCAAGAAAGACAGAGTTCAAACACGCCTGTCGTGTTCAAAATTCAGAGTATTCCTATACGTAGCACGTTTTTGTATCTGTAATAATTTTCTTAGATATTTTAAAATCAGGAAAATAATGTTGAAATGAAATGTCGATCTTTTGTGTCTAAAGATCATTAAAATTAAGGGTACATCACCACATAATGACAGATACAAGAAAGTGGTTGTTAATTAGTTATCTACCGAAAGGATTAAAAATAGAATCAAAGAAAAATGAATCTAAGGTCAAAAGATCAACGATGCGGCGAGCACAACGTAGTGACCAGTGCAATACTTGTTTTCTTACTTTTTGCTTACATAAACTTTATCTTTTCACAAACCAAGTGCGAATTGTTTCAATGTGTAAACTAAAAACTTTCAAACCAATATACAGTTAATCTATTTTTTTTTATCTTGTGGGTATGAGGCCTTATTAAATTACTCGAAGCACTTACAAAGTGCTTGATGTCATTCCAAAGTACTGAAAGACCTTTTTAAGTTGCTTGAGGTTATTTCAATGAACTTGAAGCCCTTTTAAGTTGCTCGAAGCATGTTCAGAATGCCTGAAGTCATTTAAAAGTGCTCGAAGCCTCTTTAAATTAATTGAGGTCATTCCAATAAGATTCAAGCCACTTTTAATTTCTTGAAGCCCTTATAAATGCTTGACGTTATTCCAAAGTACTGAAAGACGTTTTTAAGTGCTGGCAGCCCATTTAAACTGCTTGATGTTGTTCCAAAGTACTGAAAGACTTTTTTAAGTTGCTCAAAGTCTTTTCAAAGTTTCGGAAATCATTTTTAAGTGCTCGAAGCCTCTTTAAAGTGCTTGAGGTTATTTCAATGAACTTGAAGCCCTTTTAAGTTGCTCGAAGCATGTTCAGAGTGCCTGAAGTCATTTAAAAGTGCTCGAAGCCTCTATAAATTAATTGAGGTCATTCCAATAAGCTTCAAGCCACTTTTAATTTCTTGAAGCTTTTTCAAATGCTTGACGTTATTCCAAAGTACTGAAAGACGTTTTTAAGTGCTCGCAGCCCTTTTAAACTGCTTGATGTTGTTCCAAAGTACTGAGAGACCTTTTTAAGTTGCTTAAAGCCTTTTCAAAATTTCGGAAATCATTTTTAAGTGCTCGAAGCTTCTTTAAAGTGCTTGAGGTTATTTTAATGAACTTGAAGCCCTTTTAAGTTGCTCGAAGCATCTTTAATTAATTGAGGTCATTTCAATAAGCTTAAAGCCCTTTCAAGTGCTTGACGTCATTCCAAAGTACTGAAAGACGTTTATAAGTGCTCGCAGCCCTTTTAAACTGCTTGATGTTGTTCCAAAGTACTGAGAGACCTTTTTAAGTTGCTTAAAGCCTTTTCAAAATTTCGGAAATCATTTTTAAGTGCTCGAAGCCTCTTTAAAGTGCTTGAGGTCATTTCAATGAACTTGAAGCCCTTTTAAGTTGCTCGAAGCATCTTTAATTAATTGAGGTTATTTCAATAAGCTTGAAGCCCTTTCAAGTGCTTGACGTCATTCCAAAGTACTGAAAGACATTTATAAGTGCTCGCAGCCCTTTTAAACTGCTTGATGTTGTTCCAAAGTACTGAAAGACCTTTTTAAGTTGCTTAAAGCCTTTTCAAAGTTTCGGAAATCATTTTTAAGTGCTCGAAGCCTCTTGAAAGTGCTTGAGGTCATTTTAATGAACTTGAAGCCCTTTTAAGTTGCTCGAAGCATCTTTAATTAATTGAGGTCATTTCAATAAGCTTAAAGCCCTTTCAAGTGCTTGACGTCATTCCAAAGTACTGAAAGACGTTTATAAGTGCTCGCAGCCCTTTTAAACTGCTTGATGTTGTTCCAAAGCAATTTGAGTGTAATCATGATCAATACTTGACATTGGGATTGCGCTATTTTTAGACATATGTCGTAAAAATCTATGTTGGATTCTCTCAATGTTATAAGAAAGATAGGCATAAGATGGATTCCATACTTGCGATGCATATAATAATTGTGCCTTGACCAATGACGCATAAACAGTCATTAGAGCATTTCTTTTAAAATCTTTTGAATGCTTTAATACAATTTGTAAATAACGTGACGCCTTTGAGCAAATATAATCAATATGAAAACGAAATGTTAATGACGAATCAAATATAACACCCAAATCATTCATAATAGATTTCCTTTGAAGTTTGTGTCTATCTAGATCGTAATCAAAACTTATACTAGATGATTTATAGAACGACATAATGTAACATTTATTTAAACTAAATTTAAAGCCGTTGCCCATTGTGAACTCGTTTATTCTGTATAAGTCATCTTGCAACTTATAACAATCACTCACATTTTCAATTGATTTATAAATTTTGAAGTCCATCAGCAAATAGTAATCCTCTAGAGATCTAGAGTTTACTAATACATCCTTTATTTTGTTAATCGCAATATTGAAAAACAGAGAACCACAATGAGATCCTTGCGGTACCCCAGAGGATGCTATATATTCAAATGACATGAACTGCCCAATTTTCACAGAGTATACTCTATCAGTAATGAAAGATTTAATCCATGAGTATAAGTTACCATATATTCCATAATACTCAAACTGCTTAAACAGCAACGTGTGACTGACAAGATCAAACGCACTTTTGAAGTCAGTATAAATAACATCTACTTGCTTACCCTTCTCTAATGCGCTAACAATAAACTTATTAATAATAGCTAGATTTGTTACAGTTGATCTTCCTTTAGTAAATCCATGTTGGTAAGGATTTATAAAAGAACTCAAATATTTGTATAAATTATTTTCAATTAATTCGTCAAAAATTTTTGCAAAAATAGAGAACTTTGATATTGGACGATAATTATTAATTACATGTTTGTCACCTTTTTTAAATACTGCAGTTACATGAGTTTTTTTCCATATAGTTGGAAAATGCCCATCTTGTAAAGATTTATTATAAATATTAAGTAGAATTGGTGCTAATACTGAACTTATATCTTTAACAAAAGAACTTGGAAGACCATCAGGACCAATAATTGTATCATAACACTTTTTATTTTGATGTATTTCAGATATTACTGTACATAGTTACAAAAATGTTACCCCATAAAAAGTTAGTTTTTCTGTTTATTTTTTATCAACTTGCACATTTTTTTTATTTGAAGGAATGTATAAATTGTTTCAATTTATTAAGTAAAACGTGCATCTTTCAAATATGATGTATCAATATATAGCTAATCTATTCTTTTTTTATCTCGTGTATATGTTTAAAATGACATTGCCGGCACGCAATAATGCAAAGTTCATTATTCAGCACAATCGTATCGCACAGCTATTGTTATACAGGAATTTTAGTTACATTGGCATTGACATCCGTAACCCACGGGAAACGGAAAGCAATTTAATCTCAATTCCGTTTGATAACTCGCTTTGTAACTACTGGAACCATGATAGATTTCGATACACAAGTACCCAGTTGTTTCAATTGAGTTAAAAACAGGATTTATTGGCTTATTTGTTGCAAATCAGACAAGAAAATTAGTTTTCATGTGTTAATAACTTCTCTCTTCTCATTGATTTATTGAAATCATATCGAAACATGCTTTAACAGCAGAAAATAATTAAATAGCTTCTATTTTTGTATTCTTCATATCCTGGACTTAACTTGCACAACAAATAAATGTAACTGTGTTGGTTTTTAAAATTTATTTTGGGACATATTTCATTTTTTAGATAAAACAATTATGGTAAGTACTTACGTATACAGAAATTAATAAATTATTATTATAAGGTAAAGGTTTTATAAAGCGTTTTATTTCACAAAATAGAAGAGAATCATATTGTATATAATTTATAATGTCGGTTCCAGTTTAGCCACTCTATCAGTTTTAAATGAGCAGACAAGAATGGCAGGTTGTTCATGTGCCACTTAATTTAGCACAAGTTTTAGAACTTCGGCCCCACCATTATGACAGTGGTGATGTAATTTAATTAAAAGTTTGTAATGAGTTGCAACTAGCTGTTTTACTCTTGCCGGCAATAAATTTTACCGACTTCTGAGAG
This sequence comes from Agrilus mali, assembly GCA_029378335.1. Taxonomy (NCBI): domain Eukaryota; kingdom Metazoa; phylum Arthropoda; class Insecta; order Coleoptera; family Buprestidae; genus Agrilus; species Agrilus mali. Next base: position 5,155,893 of record CM055663.1, on the reverse strand, counting down.
GAAGCAACATAATAATTCAAATTGTTTAAAAACACTTAAAGTATTATCACAATTTATACCTACGAGCTCTGACTGACAAAGTCAGGGGTTGTCAGTTGGAGTTGCCATCCCAAAATTATCTCATTTAGTCAAAAAGAAAATCAAAAAACTAATACGCAGTTCACTATTTGTGTACACTGCTATTTCAAAATTTGTGATCTGTGCTAAAATTGCGTGGCTTTGCCATTAATAAATAATCGTCCCACGCACTTATGTACATCAAAAAACTTTATAAGCGTTATTTTTTCTTAGATCAGACCATATTGACAGAACGACAGTGACGAATTATTTTACGAATAAACTGCTAATTCAGCTGAATCAGTCCTTTTTCTCGTACTTATGTTTGATAACGTGTGCCATCGAAAAGTCATTAGCAACAGACGACACGTTTTTCCTTTGACGACTATTATCTTCTTTCATTCGTGTGAAAACTAAAACGTTACCTTTTTTGCCTTTTTCTTGTAAATAATCGAAGTATTTGTTAAATTATTAACCCTCTCTTATAAAATCAGCGAATGGAAGTCCCGGTGACATTAAAAGTTACAAACGTTTTCCAGGTTTTGTTAATTACCTCTTAGGAGGGTGGCTTGGTAAGTAAAGAGTCAAGATACTCGCCCCAAGTTAAATGCAACCTCGCGATTCCTTCACGGAAATTGATTTATTAAATTTCCGGTTTATTTCCCGTTTAGAAATTTCGTCATCCTGTTGGAAAGGTCACCGTAACATATCTCGTATTCTTCTCTTAAGAATGATGCGTGAACATTGAAACAATATAACAGTGAAATAAATTATAAATACTGTCCAAAGATACGTCTTTTTAATCTGGATGTGGGTGTAACATATTTTTTTTATTCGTCTTATTTTCCTCATTGTCCTTCTTTCCTCTTCCTCTTGCTTTTTCATCTCCCCATCCTCCCCCACCTTCTCTTCCTGCTTCTCCTCCTCTTATTCATCCACCACCTCCCCCTCGTCCACCACCACCACATCCTGCCGCACCTCCATCTCCATTCTTTTTTACGAATTACTCTGCCCACATCAATTTTTTACTGTTCTTGCATATTGATTATATTATACAGTCAGTGTAATCTCCATCAGACAATTTATAAAATTGAAACAAAAATAATGCAAATAAAATTGAATAAACAACGAACGCTGTATAAAAATCTGCATAAAAGGTAGCTTTTGTAAAATAAAACAGCACAATATGACTTTTGAAAAGTTTACAAAGTCAATTTTAGTATAAAGCCGTTTTTGCATACTCGTTATCGTAAGGCTAAATTTTGCCAATTTTTGGAAGGGAAAAAAGCGCCGAAAACAACAAATTGCAATTAAAATTACCTAACAAGAGAAAATAACACAACGATTTTTAAAATTTAATTTTTTTTTGGACAAATTTACTGTGTATGTACAACAGCATGTAATTTATTAAAACTAACGAAGAGAATTTGTCGTTCCTAGTAAAAAATAACTAGGTACGTACTACGTACCAAATTATCGTCAACTCGAGAGAAGTTTTACAAGAAAAAGGAGCGCTCGTAATTTGTAATAAAAGGGCAACTTGAAAGTTGAATTCCTTCAAGAGGCTATTTAATTATGCTCAAAGCTCTTCGTTTTGTGAACAGACGAAATAATCGGCACCATTAAACATCATTTTTCAGTGTGAAAACAGATTTTCAAGTGTCTACCAAAAGAAATGTACTAACTGCTGGGGGCCCAATTTAAATATTAAATCCAGACTATTTGGTTCATTCTTCTCAGAAAATAAAGTAGTTTCAGAAAATTCGACTTCGAGTTGACAATTCTAGGGCTGCTTCAAACTTGTTCTTCTTAAAAAAGAAATCTACTAATAAAATGGGATTTTACTCGTAATCAACTATGTATTTCAAAATTTTTGGGCTAATATCTATTAAAAAAAGTACAAAAAACTTAGGAGCAATTTTAAGGCTATTTAAAACTTACTGGACTCGTTCTCCTCAAAAACAAAAAAGTTGTAAAGAATTTTTTTAATATTTTCGAAAAAAAATAAGGGACGTCGACGACACAACGTCAAAAAACAAATAAAAATCTTGCTAAGTTACTTTTCGAACTGTTTCAAAGTTGTTGGGCTCATTTTTTTCCAAAAACAATTGTTTCCAAAAAAATACAATAAATATGAGAATTTTATTTTAAAATTCTAATGTGACATCGACTTTAAGATGACAGTTTTTGAGCTTTTTCAAACTTATTTAAGTCGTTCCTCTCAAAGAAGGCAACTAGTTGTAAAAAATCAGTCCTTTTCGGAATTATCTTTACAATTAAAAAAAGAAAAGGATCTCCAACGATATTAAACGTCAAAAACCAAAGTATTTTTAGAATTCTTTAATAAAAAACTATAAAAATGTAAGGTTTCAATTTGAAGTAAAAAAGTGTCAATATTTGTTGTCAAAAGAAAATCAATTTTGAAATTTACTACGGATCAAAAATGAGGAACACCCTTTTGCAAAAAGACACCCTGTATATTATAAATGTCCTCAATTGCTGCAAAGTACGTTAATTTGTTGGTAATTCTGCCACTATTAGCAATAAAGAATTTTATTAATAAAGAAACACCGAAATATACATCACATCAACCCCCTTACTGCGATTGACGTTAATTACCGACGAAGACATGCTCGTTAACTCCACCTTTGCAAAGTTTCAAACTTGATTGGCTCAATACAGTACTATCAATAAATTTCAGTAAAGAACTACCAACATCAATAGTAGAATAGAATGGTGGGTGGCTACATCGTTAATCAAATCTAATGACACTATAACAATATCGTTAAATACGTTAATTCCTTTTTAAGCAAAAAAATGCAAGCAAAGCCGGTATTATTATGGTTTATGTTAAGAAACTCTTTTTCAATTGATTATATAAATAGAGAAAGTCAGATCCTATTAGCAGATCCTATTAGCACAACAAATTTTGCACCCCATGTAGTTTAGGTTGTCCTGATTTCAAACTTAATCTTATAACTTATTTATTATACAAGTATATTCGGAAATGGCATTTCCTTTAATTAAAATGTCGATTTAAAAATGTTTTTCTAAAAAAATTTCATTTGTACCTACACCCACACGAAAAGGTATGACGTAACCACTCTTCGATAACGACAGTGTGAAAGTGGCTCAAAAAGGAAGCACCAGAACAATTCCATTTGCAAAATTATTTGGCGTTCATAAGGTTAAATTAATCTAGTGGTAGCTACATTGTCATTATATTCTGCGACCAATATAATAGAGTAGTTATTGTATCTGTTTGAGTCAGCCATAACAAACAAAGGGTTGCTTGTGTAACTTGCGACAATTTCCAGGTAGGTATTTAGTGGGAGATCGTTTAATCTGCCCAATGGATCCATTTAATTTATAGGATTGAATGAATTGGTCTTTAATCTTTCGGCTAAAATTACTTCTAATCGTGTGACGGAATCGTGTTTCAATTCGTAGGTATATCAATAGAATAAAATAAAATAATGATAATGTACTTGTTAAATTTGAAAACCTGCCCGTAAAACTTCAAGTAAAAATTTTGTTGCGATTCGTTTTTCCACTTGTCCGTTGCCTTTCGTTTTTCCACTTGTCCGTTGAAGTTTCACTTCTACTATGTGTCCTAGCACACATTCTTTTTCACAGGTTTACTGAAAATTATAATTTGGTTGGTTCAGGTAACTTTTAATGAATGCATTTTTTTTCCGTTAACACTTGTGTCGTTCGTTGTCGTTCACTTTTGTTGTGACTTCCAAAAAAAAACCGTCGGCAAAGTTTTCTTTCGCATCCTGTACATGCAGCAATACGATTATTATCTAATTATCGGTTATAAAATATATTGCTTCGGTAGCTTCAACAAAGAGTTGGTATAAGTTATTGTTGTCAATATTTATTGAAACTGCCAACTGTTTGTTGCGATTGTGATCTTATTATAAGTAGATCTCAGTCTCGATTATATTTTTTTTAATCTTATCTTAAGATTAGATTGGCCACTATGCAAACTAGATGATCTATGTATAATAACAAAGAGTTATGGTATATGTAGTCAGATAGTAGCACGTACCAGATAATATTACATATGACGTTATCTTATTTTCGTAAGAAGCATTTCTGACAAAAGTTCAATATCTCTCTGATAACAACTATGACGTTTCCACTTAAGAAAGATAAAATCACTTTCTATAATTAGAATACAATGAGGGATTCCAGAAACTCCTTTTGTGCCTACATAAGTAAATAATTAATTGGCTGATCGAAATAAGAATAAAATATATTGAATATTTATAAACCACTTGGGTATTTAAATGGACAAAAGTAGTCTTACAAGGCTTAAGTTTATCGTTTTAGAAATAAGAAACTCCAAAAAAGAATTAAAACTTAAAATTAATCTCTTATTAATTAATAAAGTATCCCTTATTAAAGGCATTGTTTAATATCTTCGATTTCACCCCAAAGATATGTGCACATTGCCGAACTGTTTTTTTTTACGTTAACATCTGTCACAGAGTAAATTACATTTTTTTTTTCACTTTATTTGTTGTTATTTAAAATAAATTTAATAGATACTCAAATAGATGAGTTTCTAAAAAAATTCAAAAAAGCAAAGCAATCATATTTTTGAGGTGGGATAAAAAAAATCGAAAATGACCAATAAGGACTGACTGACTGACTGACCCTTCATATGTAAATATAGAACAAATTAGTTACGGACCCTTCATATATGATTTAAATATTGTTCGCATGTTGTTACTTGTTTGTATTGTTTTTTTTTTATTATTTATTTAAAAATATTAATTATCATATTGTTCCATCCAATTATCTGCAATGTTATCTAACAGATAATTGAAAATCGCTACCTGTCATTTGATCAGTTTCTGTCTTGAAATGAATGATTGCTTGTTTTGTCGTTCTAATAAGTCTACACCTTACACATCAGTCTTTTTTTAAAAGTATTTGATGAGACATACAGGATAAGTTCAAGTGAAATACATAGTGAAATTGTCATAAGTGAAAATAAACTACATATTCTGAAATCGCAATAAATATAAATAAATACGTTTTTAGAATGGGAAGTAAGTAAAAGTTTTAATGTAAATCGTTACCTTCAGGTGTTGTGAAAAAATTATTAAAATAAAAACAGCCCTATGCTTCTTAACGTGTACACCCATTTTTACCCCAGAAACATAAGTAACTAATAACTTATTTGAGATTAACAACTATAGCAACATAAGGATAACACGTGTATACGTTTAAATACATATGTATGTATCTATACTCTATAAAATTTAAGATTTTCATGTTGTCTTCTACACTGTATCAACTGATCAACAACTTTAGAATCAAATTAAGTCTATTTGTACAAAATAAAGGTAACTCAATAATGAAAATAAATGTTTTGTCTTGCTTTTCAAACTATAAAAATCGATAAATATAAATCATATCTGAAAAAAACAGTTTCTTTTCATTAAAAGCGATAGAATTGAAAAACACGAAACGTTCAAATCAGTGAAATGGTATCGAATTATTTCCATCGTAATTTTTAACAAAAGTTAAGACTTTCGTAACTATTTACAGGTTGTCTCTATTTTCAGGTATAAATCTCCAAAAATTAAAGTATTTCGTAAATAAATTGAATCACACAACACAAACTTTTGTGGTTCTTTCCTTTTCTTATTCCTTAAAACGAGTAGGTAAAGAAGGACATATTTCTTTTGCTAACGTTAATTATTTCATACTCATGCAATCTTAAATTTTATAGGGTATACTTAATATTTATACATACAAATCCCATTAGTTAATAATTTCATTACCTTTTATTGACGAGATTCTTAATAATAGTAAACGTGATAAATAATTGGATTACAACAATTCGAGAGCGTGATTGAAAAGGAAATCGACTTGATCTTTATATTATTGCATTTTCTTATTGTTGTTATCGTGGTGCTTTCAGAGTTTGCAAGTAGATAGGTACATAAGCTACTTAAGATTGTGAAAGAATATTTTTAAAATTCTGCAGAAAAACGTCAGTTTAAGCTTTTTTATCAAATTAACTGAAGACTACTGTTTATTATAGAATTTTATTTATTTATTATATTAGATTATCAACTGATACGCATTCTCTACATTGTAATAATGATAAATATCTATATATAATTCAACTTATTTATATTTACATGGGGAAGCACATAAAATTACAAAACACTTGCTTAGATTGTGTGAAATCATCACCCACTTCACCACCCTAACTCCTTTCTTACTCGTTTGTTGTTAATTTAACTGTGATTTTGATGATACGTGACTTCCCTCGTCATTATTTGCGCCTCTATTTTAGTGAGTGGTAATTAGTTAAATTTTCGAAACAAAAGTGTAGTAGGTATATACCGATTAAACTTACATCTAATAACATAAAGGGCTTAACGCTTATATTTTGAGTGAGAAATTGACATTCGAGTACCTAGTCATGAGGAAAAGTAGTCTGACCTTTATAATTTCATCTTATTGCCTTGTCTTACTGTCTTGGTCATGCACAGCAGATAGAAATGCTTATTAGTCATTCCTATGATTGCAAGTCAATGAAAGGCTTGCAGAAACAAAGCCAAAGACAAAACATTATCGAAAAGCAATGCCAACACTTACACCTATCTTAATTGATCTAATTAATTGTACGATCAGTCCTCTTAATTATTGGCTAACTAGAGAACATGTTCAATGATTTTTGGTGTTTCAAGAATCAAACATTTTACTACTGACTATTTGCCCACTTTCCTGTTCTATCTCGATTTTCATACTAATGAGCTACATAATCCTACAGAGCAATACACATACACCATTGACTCTAATTGAAATTCAAACAATAATGTACATACAAGAAGATATGGCAACAGCCATCGTCATCAAGAAATCCGAATCTTGAATCTTCCTGCTTAACGCATGTCGCAGAACCAAGACGTACTTGTAAAAACAAGACAAAAATCAACACCAATTCTACCTTATTCTTGAGAAGAAAATTATCATAAAATATAGAGCTTAAAGTACAAACTTTTGAACTTTTTATGTGAGATGTAGGGGTAGTTTCTAACACCACTTTTTATTGAATGCCTAAGTTGTTGTTTGGTAATTACGAAACACAGCTTTTCCTGTAGCAAAGTTCTCAAAATTGAACAACAATAAAACTGGAGGTTCGAGATTGTTGACAATTTTATTAAATATCTCTGATAAAAAATATAAAAAAAGTGTCTTTGATCTAAGCACTCGGAGTGTCCGGCGAATCCACCAAAATTTACCAATAGATAATACAAAAATAAGGTTTGGTATTATTTAAAAAATTTCGTTATTAAAAATATTTGATATTGTAAGAAACATTGTATTGGCTGTTAAGTTAATCAAGATTCACGTATTTGACTAGGTATTTATCAAATATTTCACATTTTTTGTTCAACAACACTGAAACCGTATGGCATCTGCAATATATCATTTTCTAACGTTTTAATCTTTTAAATTACATATGTACGTGAAGATTACATTTAAAAGTGACAATTATTAATTGCCTACCAGTTGTATTACTTAATTGCAATCAATCTGACACATCACTTCCTGACGAACTTACACATATTTCATGAGACGTACTAACAACTAAGTATATTTTTTTAATATAGATAGTAAATACTCCGTGACTTTATTCGTAGGTAGCTGAAGATCTCGTTTTCATCTTGTAATGGTCTGTGAAATAGTAGATCTTTGCTATTTTTTATTTTAATTAAAAACTCATTAAATAATAAATTCAGGTAACGGAGAAGGAGGTATCCTATCACATCCTAACCATTTTACTAAAGGGGAGACTATTTAACAATCCCCATTTAGACAGCCAGGAACACAAATAAATTTCTTTTAAGGGTCGTTTGTGTCCTAATATGTAGCAAATTTTAACCGAATGGCTTTTAAAGGGTGGTAATTTCGATATCACCAGCAATCGCACATTCTTGAATAATATTAGACAAACTTCCTACGTTCTATAATAGTAATACAACTTTATACCCATAAAATAACGATTAAAAAAAAAATACAGGCAATCTGGCTTATCGTTGGGTTTAGCAACTGTTATTTTTATTGTTAGATATTCATATCTGTTATACTTTTGTGATAAATTTTTAATATAATAAATATAGGTACTCAGTGTTTCCAAATCATACAAATTTAATGTACTTACGGGGTGGACAAATTTTAATCTTTGATAGGACAACTCTATAACTGAACTGTAAGAGGTACCAAAAGGGGATTAATGGCAGCTTTTCGATATCGATATCCTTGTCAGAGACAAATTATATTTTTTTTTGTTTTAATTGCTGTAGTCCCTATCTTGGTTGTTTGTAGAAATATTAGAAAGACAACTTTTATGTTCTTTAGGTACTTTTTTTGTAGAATACAATGGAACCAGAAAATTAAAAAAAAATTCATGCATTTTCGAATTTTAACATAGTACAAAAATGTAATATTGATAAATTTATCCTTTACAGTTTTTATTAATTTTTATTTATTTATTGATTGATTTTATGACGTACGAATTTCAGTATTCACAATTTTTTTTCTTAACTCTAAAAAATTACTGGGAATACTTTATTTCAACTAAAAATAATTGTTTTGCAACACTATTTTTTAAATTATCCAAAAAATAGATATTAACATCCTCAGCATTATCAATATTGTAAGTTTTTTGTGTTAGTTGGTTAAATTAAAATTCCCATTTTTTTATGCTCGCAAAAATTGATTAATTAGATACTTCTTTATTAATAATTGCCCTAGCCTTAACTTTATTGCTTTTTTCGGCCTCTTTACCTACATAATATAGCTAATACTATTTATTATTCGTACTCTTTTTCAGGAAAGGACGTCTTTGATGTGCCAGGTCGCTGTTTCGGCATATTACTTCTATATTTAATAACAAGTAAGTTTAATTTAATAAACGTAATAGTTCGCAACGATTTAAAAATTTACATTAAAGAAAACCGGTACCTACAAAAAATTATTTAAAGTTTATTATTGTCTAATATTTTGGGCAATAAAACTTAAAAATTTTTAGTCGACACTCATAAGTTGGAAATCCAATATTATTTAGTATAATTTACAGGGCCAAAAACCTTTTAGAGTAGAAAAATTGAAATTGGTTCAAGTTAAATTCGCTGTAAAGAGGGAGAAAATTATATTCTGGTTAAAAGATGTCCCTCTTCAAACCCACGTTGACCTTCAGTGATCCACCCCGTGTAATTGCCATGGAGTAGGTAATTAAGAATAGTCCCTCACAAAGACTACATACATGAATAAATATCAATCCTCCTTTGTTTTAAAAATAACAAGAATAATTATCTTTACTTTTCATTAAATGATTTTTATTCTGGAGGGTTTTCAATGAAATAATATTTGAACTTTCGCATTTCAAATTATGGGCTGTGTCTTCTTTCCGATTCCTCCGCTCTTTGGTGTTTAACTTCGTCGAAATTAAATTCTGAGCCCTCGGTTGCTACGACTCACATTATAACTGCACTATAAATTGAATAAAACGCGATCCAGGGCGTACCGAAGGCATGTTTATGCAAATTGTTCAAGTATCAAAGAAGATGGAAATATTAAAATCCTTATATTGATTTCGGGGCAAATTGTACCTTTTAAATCTTTTACCCTATCTTTAATGGTAATTGAATGTAAACAAAACCTGTATAATAAGTAGTTCTGCTTTGTTCTCTCACATAAGTAGAATAATTATTTAAAAAACTAACTAATCAAAATTTAAATTAAATTGAAGACCATGTTTGCATTTTTGTGGAAAAATAAATAATAAAATAGAGACAACAAATAATTTCAAAAATTTGCCTTAGATGCTACCAGGGTAATATATGGACGTGCGATGACGGCACATATTTGTGCCATGTCGGATTCGTCTTTTTTGCAACACGAATCGAATTGTTCCAAATATTATGTATGTTCTAATGGACGAGCGTTAATTATGGAATGTCCGAGCGGATTGTATTTTGATGTTAAGTACAATGTTTGCAATTGGAACAATTTGGTTGAGTGTTCTTCCATTCCTGAAGAAGCAAGAACAACAACCACAACGGTTACAACCGAGGAATACACAACACCGACTCCGACTCCGACTTCATCTCCAGCTACACGAACTACGACATGTAAGCTTTGCTTTACTTTGACTTTAAAAAAAGTTTTCTTATTAATATTCTATTTATTATACTCTCCATAACAATTAAACAATTAGCACCATCACCAATGACTGTAACATAAGCATATTCTCTTATAAAGCAAAGTAGAGTCATTGAATATCTCACGTGAACTTTTTAATTAAAACAATTGTTACAATTTCCTTTTGTCTTTTAATTAAAAAGTCATTGGGGGGGGGGGGGGAAGTTCCACGTGAAGGGGAGAGCAGAAGGTAAACTGATAACATTTCACTTTTCATTTCTCATCATTTCGTCAGCCTCATTTTTCTCTACCTACCCCTCCCACCCACAACTCCAAATAAAAGTTAAAGAAGCCCTTGTGTCCTACCCTTTAACCGTTCATAAGGCGCACATTTTAGAAATTCTCCACCCACAAAAGTGTGTATATAAATTACCCGAAATCAAAATCAATTTTTAAATTAATTACAGCTGAAGCTACTTCACCAACTACTCAATCGACGCCGCAGGAAACTTCAGAAGCGGATCGTACAACTACTTATGGATTATCAGAAGAGCTTACATGTCAGAACGGTGAAGACTCCACGTGCCATCGACATCCAACCGATTGCAGAAAATTTTATAATTGCGAAAACGGTCAGGCAATTATAAACAGTTGTGAAGAAGGAACATACTTCAACGATGAAGGTTGTTATTGTGACAACATCTCGCAAACGTATTGTTAAATTAATTATTTTGCAATATGCTAATAAATGTTTTTTTATATGCAAAAAAAGTAATTAACAATAGTATCACTCACTCGTTAGTTTAACTTATTATATTTATTTTATTATGAGAGTATGTTTGTTTTGTAGGTGTTTAGTAAATTAATACAGGATATTTTCATGGTGATTTTGCTTATTTTTTGATAAATCATAGGTAGGTGGAAAATTGACTCATCAGGCCATAACATGGAGGTCTACTGTTTGAAGTTAGATGGAATTCTCCAGAGGGGTGTCCTATTCTGGACTTTGCAGACATCATCGCCCTCATGGACTTATGGCAAAGGGCATTTGCCCTTGAATTTTTAATTAAACTGAGCAAGACAGAACTCACTGCATTCACAAGAAAATACTAAAAACACCAGATGCAAAACTCAGTGAAGTTAAGTTGTTAAAAATTAAGTTCTTAATCTTCCCAATCTACTGGAAAACACGTCAGTGGTAAGTAGTAACTTTATTTTAAGTTTTATTTTAATGCAAGGTATTGACCAAGCACCGTCAATAAATAATAATCACAGTATATAAATATCTATTGTGATAAAATGATTGACAAACAATATTCACCATTGCATTATTTATTATAGGGAATGAACTAAACATATTTCGCAAACAAGTGAGGGCTTATAAATTCAAAAACATAAAAACTTTTGTAAATGATAAAATTCTCCACAATATTATATTTAACGTTTTTTCATATAAGAAAATTCAATTCTTTGAATCCGCTCTACCCTTTAGTTTAGGATGCCGATCTCGACCTCGATCGCGATCTACTTTTAGAGACCGACTTAGATCTAGATCTAGATCTTGATTGTGAAGGAGACCTAGAACCGCTTCTGGATCTTGATCTAGAACCACTTTTAGATCTAGACCTAGATCGCGATTGGCTTTTTGATTGCGATCTGGATTTAGATTTGGACCTAGATCTGGATCGAGACTGGCTCTTTGACCGTGATCTCGATTTTGATTTTGATTTGAATCTAGATCGTGATTTTGACTTAGATCTGGATCGTGAATGGCTTTTTGATCGCGACCGTGATTTCGATTGTGATCTTGACTTTGATCTTGACTTTGACTTGGACCTTGACTTTGATCTTGATCGTGAAGGAGACTTGGAACCGCTTCTAGACCTTGATCTGCCGCTCTCTGACCCAGACCGTGACCTAGAACCACTGTTAGATCTAGACCTAGATCGTGATTGCGATCTTGATTTAGATTTGGACCTAGATCTAGATCTTGAGCCACTCTTAGACCTGTAAAAGAAATATATTAAATTGAATCTGTTTTTATAATAAAACAATTAGTCATATATTACCTTGATCGTGAGCGTGATGGGCTTGATTCTGATGATATCCTACGTTTCTTTCCTTTAGGTCTGCCTTCCCTGCCACTGCCGCTTTCGTCGCCACTTGCAATTTTAAGTTTTCCTTCGTCGCTATCAGACTCACTAGTCGAAATGGTCGCCTTTGATACGATTCTTGATCTCTGTTTGGAACTAAGACCATCGTCATGACTTTTCTTCTTAGGTTCTTTAAACTTCTTACGGCCTTTCTTGGCCCTTGGTCTGTCGGAATCGGATCCAGAATCTCGCGCAGAACGTTCTTTTCTTTTTCTTCCTCCTCCGCCACCTTTACGTTTCGGTTCTCTTCGTTCTTTACGATCGCGGCTTCTATGTCGTTTTTTCTTCGTTTCGCGAGGTGCTGCATTTTCCACGTCAGTACTAGAATCGCTGACGTACTGTTCTTTGCGACCTTTACCTTTGCCCTTAGTATTTCTTTCGGAAGGCAATTCATTGAATAATAAAGCGTTTTTGGTCTTTTCTTTATACTCTTGGCGTTTCTGTAAAAGTTGTTCTTTATTTGCGCGTCGTTCTTCTTCCATCTTTTTCTGTTCTTCAAGCTGTCGCATTTTAAACGCGTTCCTTTCTTCTTCCTGTTTCCTACGAAGATGTCGTTCTTCTTCATCCACTCTTCTAGCTCTTGCCACATGATACTGCGCTTGTGATAAAAGATCTTGACACTGCTGAGCTTCCATTCCTGCTAAAGTAACGTCATAACGCATACGGTCACCATGCTCTGATAAATACGTGAAATATCTAAAATCAAAATACTTTTTTTACCTACAAAGACAAAACAATTGTTTTGACGTACTTTAAGGACAGTCCCAATTCGTGAACGGCTTGTAATACTACAGTAAGAGTTGACTTTTCATCTTTAAGAATATGTGTAGCTAATCTTTGTAGAACAAGGGCGATATTAAAGAGAATGACCGTGTCTTGAGGGGCAACACGTCTCGCTTTTAGCAATACCATCTTTGCTTCTTTAAGTTTACCAGCTTTAAAATATGCTCGGGATAAATATTGCAAAACTTCTACGTTGTGATATTTAAAGAATTTCTTAAGACAGTTTTCATACTGAAAGACATTTAATTTTAAAATGTAAATGAAATAGTACATTGAAAAATACACCCACCATTTGAATGGCTCCAACAAACTGTTTCTGTTCTACGTAGATATGTGCTATGTTTAACCACACATCACAAAAATCTGCTGTTGCTTCCCTGACCTGGGCGAAAATATCTCTGGCTTCGTTAACTGCTCCTTTATGTGCCAAAACGGCTCCTATACCATTTGCAGCCCATATATTTTTCGGATCAATTTTCATTACTTGCTTATACATTGCCAGAGCTCGTTCCTGATGTCGTTTTTCTCTCTCTTTATCTTTGGTTGGTTGATGCAAGGTTTGTAACCAAACGTTTCCAAGTGCAATAAGGGCATATGAATCTTGAGATGTTGCAGGATTCTAAAATAAGTACATAAAAATATATAATATGATTCTAAAATGTGCTGTTTCTTGCTAATTACCTTTAAAACCCTCTCATATTTCTTTTGGCCAGGTCCCCATTCGTTCTTAGCTAAATGAAGATTTCCTAATAAAGACCAAGCATCTGGATGTTCTGTATTAATTTTTAGAGCTTCCTTAAACCAATCAGATGCTTCGTAAATCTGTCCTTTATCTCTTGCCATACAGCCCAATCTTAAGTAGCAATCAACATAATTAGGATGTTCTTTAAGAATATCTTTGTACAATTTCTCTGCCTTGTCAAATACACATAAAGCTTCAAATAATCTTGCAAGATTATAAGTGATGGTGACTGCAATAGAATTGTAGTACTGGGGATCATGTTCTGCCTCAGATTTAGTCCTTACTAAAGCTTCCTCCAAATATTTTTTCGATTCTTCTAAATTATTTAGTCTAGGAAAACAAAAATAATACAGTAGGAGTACATATACCTTCACCTATATTTTTTACCTATAATGAAGAGCTCCCACGTTATTCAATATTTCTGTTGGAATTTCAGCTTGAACGTCTTTCTTTAAAATTTTAATTGCTGTCCCATAAGCATTCAGAGAGCCCTGTAGATCTGATTGCTCTAAAATTTGCGCTAATTCGATCCAAGCCTCAATATCATCTGGGAATTGCTCTGTCACCTTCTTTAGATGATTCTTTGCAATATCCCTCTTAGATTGGGACGACGAATTTGCGTATAAAGACCCGAGGATTTTCATTGTCTCATAATTTCCAGGTTGAGCTTTTAAAACTTTTTCAAAACACTGGGCAGCCTAAAGTATTTATTTATTTTACTTTTGAGAATAATGATTCAATTAGAATAGTTTCTTACGTTCTCCGAGTCACCCCTATATATGTACATTTGCCCAAGACCAAAATGAGGCAATACAAAAGCAACAGGCGCAAACTGAGTGGCCTGATAATAATATTGAAATGCTTGGTCATAATCGCCCTGAACATGAAAAGCTCGAGCTAGTTGATAACAACTCTCCGACCTCATTGCTTCATTTTCTGTATTATGAAAAGCATGTAAAGCAAGATGTTGCACTTTACTGTAATCCTAAATATATAAAGAGAAAGTTTCATCTGAATCCATTATGTGGTATAAACATGTACAAGTACCTTTTTAAAGAAGAAATGATTAGCCAGATGATTTAAAACCATGGGGTTTGAGGAATCAATAGTATAAGCCTTGGACAACATCTGTACACCATTTCGAATAGATTCAGGTTGTTGCTGGTTCAATTTTAAAATAGCCAAGCCCACTAAGGCACCAACACACTGGGGGTCAAGCTGCAAAGCTCTTTCAAATGCAAGTCTAGCTTTGTCTTGGTTGTTTAATTTCATAAAGCAGTGACCCATTCCTGAATAAAACACAATAATAATTAGGAACATTTGTAGTTTTTATCAGGAAATCATAATAATTAGTTACCAAGTCTAACTTCAGCAGGACAATTAGGATTAGTCCTTAGGGCCTTCTTATAAAATGCTAGAGCACCTCTGAAGTCTTTTTTATTGTAGGCTATACATGCTTTGCCCAACAAAGATGGTATATTATTTGGTGACTGATTTAAAACAAAATTAAACTGTGCATCAGCTTGGTCCATTTTATCACCTTCCAACAAGCAAAAATATGCTCTCCCCAACAAATGATTCTATAGGAAATCAAAATAAATTGCATTTCACTAAACAAAAAGACATTGACGTTCATACCTGATCATACATAATAATTTTATCAGCTGTGGTGTATAGAAGAGTTGCCTTTGTAAACAATTCCCGTTTCCTATCTTTATTTTTTTCACGATTAGCCTCCTGCACATAATAAGCAGCCAACATGTCCAAAGCACGCATCTGGTCTTTTTCAAAGTCTCTGTACCCAACATTGGCATCTGTACGAGATGCCTCCAAAATTTTAATGAAGTCATTGATTTTTGATTGTTTGTAATACTCCAACTAAAATATTAACTCATGAAAAATATTATAAAATTGTGAAAACAACTGACATACTGCAAGATTAACCCATATGCTAAGTTGTGCATTTTCCTGTTTCAAAATAACTAACACTTCTTCGCCGTCAGGAAGCTGATCCAAGTACAGCTCAATCACCTAAAATATTTGAAACCAATGTAAAAATCTGTATTTTATTGGAAAATAAAATGGTGTTTACCTCATCGGTATCCCGAAGAGGTATTTCAATTGAGCCCGACATCTTTTAAGTATTACGTGATCATTAACACACTCACAAACACTTCCGATTTTCACTTATATACATGTTTTACCTTACCAGCAGTACACTTGAAATAATTTTAATGTGCTTCTTTAATTTTTAGCAAATGTTACAGTTACAAGTTTACTACAACCCTTTAAACCCTTACTTATTTGTTGTGGTTCAGATCATAGATATTCCGATTCACAATTCCAATAGTAAAAAATGTAACTACACAACAGTATACGTAGTTGAACGTTATACGAACGTTAACGACTAGTTTTGCAGGCGTAGTAAATCCACTTGCATCCTCGACAACTTTAATAAGAATTTTATTAATCCTAATAAAGATTAATAATTTGGAAAATTACTTTTACTAAGTGAAAATGAAAAGTGTACACATTTAGTAGGTACTCTAGACACAACTTATTATGCTTATTTGATAATCTATGGTTGTCTATGGCAGTAACAGTAATGTCAGAATTTTTAAGATATTTTAACATTTTCTAGGGATTGAAATTTTAGGGCCAGAGGGGCCAGACGAGTCAGTTCAGTCAGTTGCATAGATAGTCAGTTGTCGAATAGGTAACGGTTAGAAAATGGTTTATGAATAAATAATAAAACATTTTCTGCTTACAGTATAGTGGAAATTAATTAAATAGGAAAGAAGAATGAGTCGTTTCGTTTTGTAATAAATATAAAGGTGAATTAACAAGTGAATTTCTTGTTTTATATTTGTTGTGATAGGTTATAAGTTTATGATTAAAATCGTAAGCAGCTGAGTTTAATTCTCTTTACTTCTATTATGTCCATTCAAAACATAAACAATACAATAATGCAGCCTCAAAACATTGTGATAAATCAGGTGCCTCTATCACAAGCAATTATGACAAATGTTAATGCAAATAATGGAATTCCTATAGCTACTGCTATTGCTCATACTCCTGCAGCTGTTGACCAAACAGGGGACATTAAAACTGGAATTGTTGTTGAAACTATACCTATTGCTGGAACTAATATTGTAGGTGTCCAGACTGTTCCTGTTCAAGGAGTTAGCCCTATAAAAACTGTCCAGTACAACACTAACTCACAAGAAATGGTTCAAGTAAGACTTTTTATGTATATATAAAATAGAAGCTAAAACCTTTCCAAAAGGACTTACTGAATTATTATCCTTGTAATGTAAAGTAAGCCAAGTTATAATTCAGTGGGCCCCATTGAGAAGCTTACCCAAATAAGTTCATAAGTGTGTAACAAAATAAAGTACCTATATAACATTTTCTCATTCCAGATTTTAAATAAAACTCGCCTTAATGACTTAGTCCGTGATACAGATCCAAATTTGAATCTAGAAGATGAAGTAGAAGAATTAATTTTAAGTTATGTGGATGGATTTGTAGATGGTGTACTAAATGGTGCATCATTGATTGCCAAACATAGACATGTAAATGCAATTGAAGTAAAAGATATACAACAATTCTTAAGTATGTTTTGTTATGTAATTAAAAGATGTTGCATAATTAAGTGCTGTTTCTATTTCAGATCGTAATTACAATATGTGGGTACCTGGCTTTGGAACAGATGAATTGAGACCATATAAAAGATCTCCTACAGCTGATTCTCATAAACAGAGATTAGCTCTGATTAGAAAAGCACTGAAAAAATATTAGTGCACTAAATGAAAGCAAAAATATTCATTAACTTTTTAAAGTATACCTGTAAGTTAAGATTAAAACATACATATATAGATGGATGATTTTATAATACTGTTGTCTGTTTTACACTCATTCACCATATATACTTAATAATACAAATAATGCCTGTAATTATCTGCTTTTTTATTGATATATTTCATGTTCTTGAAATATTGAATATAATTGTTTAACAAAATAGCATGGAAGCTTATTATATTAAAGGAAATAAACAAAAATTAAGTGTTACCTAAATAACACTATAACAAATTAATAAAAATGCAGACAGGTGTTTTGTTTATTTACTATTATTTCAGTACAGTGCTGCCTTCAGGCAAATAGTTAACAGTTACTCCTATTTATTTTAATTTCCAGCATTTCTGTAATGAGCATGCAGATTGCATTTCAAATTGCCTCTCCCCCACTCTTGAATTGTAAATTAAAAAAGGAAAAGAAATTTATTTCTCATGGTATATGAATGTAAGCTGTCACAATTGCAATGAGGACATCACAACATTTACAACTACCACATCTTCAATTAAGCAATAGTTGGTAAGTACATACTATATTAAGCATGAATTAGAATTATTTTTATTGCAACTTGAACCAATTTCAATCGGAAATTGCAGATCACATAACACACGATAAAAAAATAACAGCACTGCAATAATTCAATTTTTACTTTTATTAATCACAAGAAACATTGAATGATTATACAAACAGATTTTATTTTATAACATTTTTTGACAAAACATTTTTCACAAACAGTTGACAAATATACTTATACATATTTCATTTATTCTTATATCTAATATGGAGTACCTTTTTTCTGACTTTCATACCAAGCTTTTGCAATTGTTCGCTTCATTTCATCATCTCCTTGTTCATATCTATACCAAAAAACATATTTTAATAAAGACATAATACAAAAAAAATAGATTGTAATAGAAGTAGCAAAATGCTACTTCTGCAAAAAAAAACCAAAATTATTACCCTTACACAATTTCTCAGAATCAAGTGTATTACAAACTTACGTATTTTTCATGAGGTTCATAAGCATTTCTGAAGGGTCTTTATTTTCATCAGTATCCAAATTTGGAAGTTTCTTTGATTCATGTGAACGTTTCTCCACTTCAGTCACAAAATCCCATTTACTGCTATCAAATTTTGCAACATTTACAATTATCATATCTACAATTAATATATGGTTAATATTAATTCCTTTATTAATATAAATTACCACTTAAGGTTCAATTTATTGCAAGAATAAAATATTTTGTAATTAATGTTAAAAAAGTAAATTCTCACCTGTTTTTATTTTCCAATTACTATTGTCTGGAACAACTGTTTTTAGAAGATTGTTTATTGCTAGCAAGTAATTTTTATTGTCAAGATCCTTTATATGCAATTCGAATGATTTTGTATTAAAGTTGCAGTATATGTTTTCCTGTGGTAGTGTATGTACTTTTGGTAAGGTAACATAGAACTTGATAAATTTATCTGATTGATCCCATGCTAAAAACACGATTTTAAATTTATTTAAAAAGACTAAGCCAACTGAAACCATGTCTAATTTAATCCAATATATATAAGTATTAATCTAAGTTAGGGAATAGTTGGATTAAGTTAGGTGAGTTTTATTTAAAGCACAATAATTTTTCCTTTAGAACACTTCCAAAATGAAAGTTATGCTTTCAAAAAACTTAACAATTACTACAGATTTTTTTTTCTAAAAATTGCAATTGATTAAAATCTCACCATAGTTTGTAATTTTTACTTCATAACATCTACTTGTACTACTTGGTGTTGACTGTTTGGAACTTGTCCTGACTTCATTTTCTATTTTAGATAAGTCATCAGAAAGTTTTCTGATTTCTAAAGTCAAAATATCTTTAACTTTCCGACGTTGAGCTTGGTTCTGTAGTGCTTCTAACTCAGCAATATCTTTTTTCAACTACAAATTAATTTAATTATATTTAGCAAAATATGGTGAACAAAGAATAGTAACAACATACCTCTTGTACTTTACTCTCCATTTTATAATATCTTACAAAGCGATTTTCGATAACACCACTAATTAAACAATTAGCCTGTGAACACATATACTTACAATCACAAGTTTTACTCTAAAACGTAATTGAGGTTAAAATTAGCACAACATTGGTTTCCTTTAAAATAATTTGCAATTTGTGTATTAAAAACTGAAATAATAAATTGCTTACAAGATTCCACAATGGGATTAATTCGTCTTCAGCATAGATTAGTGATGTTATCTTCAGGATTTTCACTTCAATGCTTGTGCTATGGCTTGTGCATAACCTACTATAACCATCTCAACCATAGATATGTCATCTAACGATCTAACCTATAGAAACTAGGGATGATAAAATATCTATGGTAAGATAATAATAATAATGTAAAAGTCCACCTGCATACTCGGCAGTGATAAGAATTTTATTAATCGTAATAAATGGTAGTATTTTTGGGAATTAAATTTACAAAGTGAAAATGAAAAGTAAACGCATGTAGGTACTTTAGACACAACTCCATATACTTAAAATATCTATGGTTGTCTATGATTGTCTATGATAGTGACAACATAGTGGCAAAGGTGTCTGGATTCTGGATAAATAAATGAAATAATATTGAGGTTAATTTAATATTACGGTTTTAAAATAATGTGAAAGAAGCATTTGCCCCACAAATGGCACTATTTCCTGCTTATGGATCAGAAAAAGAAAAGTGTTTATGTACCGAAACTTCTGAAAGTTTAGTGTGGTTGGAAAACTCAAGTTTTAAAGCTGATGTCAATGTTTTGAAAAAATCGGAGACTGCAGAAGCCAACGATGAAAGGCAAGATAAAGTATCTCTACACAGAAAGAAGCAAAAGAAAAAACAGAGGAAAAATGAAAAAAGCAAGACCCAAGAAACGCTTCAACAAGTAGATGATCCTAATGATTATTTCATGATAGATAAGAAAAGAAACAAAGAATACCTTTCAGTGCAAAGAATAGCAAGACCTTCAGCTCCTAAATATGTTCTTCGTTACAAGTTCCACCAAATGTCCGGAAAGAACTATAAAAAGAAAACTGTAAGGTACTTTCATGTGTGTGATGAATTACCTAAAGCAACAAATGATAACAGCAACACCAGGGAAAATGTTGAATTTGGGGGGTATAAAGAAGAACAAGATTTAACCCAAACCACTGCATTTTATAATCGCAGCTTAAATGATAATCCACATAATATAGACATGTGGTTAAAATATATTCGTTTTCAAGATATTCTAAGTCATTTTGAGAAGGCATACCGTAAGGGAAGCATGGCAAAAGGTGCTAGAGTATTAGCTGAAAGAAAATTAACAATTTTAGACAAAGCATTGAGTCAGAATCCTAATTGTGAGGTGTTATTACGAGAGAGATTAAATATTGCTGTAGGTGTTTTTCCTGCAGATGAATTGCACACTCAAATGGAGAAATTAATTGAAAAGGAACCACAAAATATAATTCTTTGGCAAGGTTATATAGAGTCTTTACAGTGTTCCATGTCTCATTGTAATATTTCTGCTGTACTAAAACTATATGCTAAATGTTTATCCACATTACATCATTTACGCCGTAATTCATTAGTAGAGAAAATAGTTTTAGAAGAAAATATTCTTCGTATGTTATACCAGTGTGGATTGTTTTTAAAACAAAGTGGTTTATTTGAACAGTTATGGCTATTATTAAGTCTTTACTTAGAATTAAATTTAAGTCCTGAAGATAAGGGAAAGTTTAATATTTTATCTAATGTTAATGAAAAAGACTTAGAAGAGTTGGAAAATGCAGTTTTATCTTCTCAGCTACCAATTCATGAACTTTGGTTGCGAATTGAGAAACTTCGTGAGTCTTGCCATTGGTTACCTTCAAAGGATGAAAATTGTGAAGATCCTCAAAGGATAGTGTTTGCTGAAGATGTTTCTGAATTTATACACCCCATTACAATGCCTGGAAATACATTCAAGCTTACAGCTATAGTTCTAACTCTCTTAAAAGTGCCTCTGCTTCCTTGTAGACATTCTACTATGCAGGAATTGGGTTTGGATTATGTCCCATGGTCCCTTGATTCCATTGAAATGCTACTTCCATTATTTTATCCCATGTATGGTATTAAGTTTGAAAACAAGTATTTGTTAAAAGATACTCAAAAACTTGCCATTGGTCCCCAATACTTAAGGACATTACCTGGACAAGAGGAATATCTGGAGTTTGTTTTAAAAGTAATGAGAAGTTGTATAGATTGTTTAAAAGAACATGAAAAAGTGGCAATGGCTCTCTGGTGGTTTAGATTTCAAAGATTGCTTATAATTTTAGATAAAGAAGGACGATTTAAAATGACTGCAGGATTTAAAAAACGAATTAAAAATGCAATTAAAAACTTTCTGAAAGAGGAAGTAAACAGAAATAATTTATTATTTTACCAAGAATATGCTTTGTTAGAATCAGAATGGGAAACTGCTGATAATGCAATCAATATATTGTTAACACTTCTTTCTTCAAAAAATAATGTTCATCTGTTAAATTCTGAACAAGATAATGAAGAACAAAGGTACATGTGTAGTTTGAATCGAACAATTATTGAAATGGTATTATCAAGTTACAAAAAGCCAGATCAACTAAATAAGGTGGTAATGGAACATTTGGTTAACATGTGTCTGGGAAAAACTGTTAATTTATCAGAATGTAATATAAATGATGCCGCGATTAAATTCAAGCACATCTATTTGCAATTATTAAAGAATATGCAAACGCAAGACGCTATTATTGATCATTTTCTCCCAAGTTTCTTCATTGATGTCACTATATGCTACAGTTGGTTGATATATTTTAAAGAAGGTATATTAGATTGCGGTGCTTTCTTAGAAGAAACTCTTTCAGAATTAGAAAATTCTGCTAGGAACTTATGGTTACGAGAAGTGTTGTTTGAATTTTATGTGGCAGTCCTTTACCGACACTTCTCGTTACATTTAGGATCTGTAAACTTCAAATTACTGGAAGAATTATTGCAAAGAGGAATTGAAAGTTACCCCAACAACTTATTTTTATTGACAGCATTTTCAACAGTACAGAGTCTCAATTGTTGCATAGGTCAACCATTATTTAAAGCTTCAAAGATCTTATTGAATACCGGAAGGGCTCTTTCGTCAATTACTTTAGTATTGATAGCCCAACAAAAAATTGCAGAAATTGAGGCTTCCTGTGCAAACACTGTTACAGGTGTGTTACTTGAACTTTATGTATCACCATCTATTAATAACAGCAGTGGTAAGTTTTTGTTACATTCTAAATATCTTTTTTTTTTTTATAGGACAGAGTCCTATATTAGAAGATGTTTATAAAAATAAAATGCTTTCAATTTTTAAACGATTAACACTCCCCTCGATGTGTACTAGAAGATGTGGTTTGGTATGGAGGCTTTACCTTCAGTTTTTATATTCACATTTTACTCCAGAGCTCGTACGAAACGCTTACTACGCAGCAGTAGAGGAATGTCCCTGGCTAAAGGTGCGTTACCTTTTTTTTTTTATTGTAATTGGGTATTTTGCCCGTATGAATACAAATAAATAAATAACGTTTTCTGGCCAGTAATTGTAAATTATCTACCAAATAAAGTTATTAACGATAGTTTCAAATATTTTTTAATTGTATTGGGTTTTTAGGCATTATACATGGATGCAGCTATATATGTTCCTGCCGAATTGGCTCAAATTCAAGACCTAATAATAGAGAAGCAGCTTCGTATACATATCACACCTGAAGAATTGGACGTTTTAAGAAGGTAAGACTTGTTAATTTATTGTTGTTGTTAATACAACAATATAATTATTAGAACAGGCGGTATTCTGCACAATTATGGTCAATTTTAACATTTAAATGATAATCTTTTGTGATTATCGTTTTACTACAGATTGTATTTATTATTGATAAACTGGAGCACTAAAATAAAAATGTATGTGTATAATTTCATAATTTGTCTCATAATACATTTTTTGAGACGAAACTAACCCATTTGAGAAAATAATACATTTGGTTTATTACCCGCACATTGTTTCTCATTCGGGACATGGGCCAGAATTACAGTTTTCAAAAATAATTATATATTCAAATATTATATACATACATACACTTTAAAATTACATTTGTTTTATCCCTGTAACAATATCACTTTACAAAATTTCTTTTATATTCACCACTTGAACCCCCACTTTTTTCTATCAAATATATATCACCTATAACGATATCTTTACTAACTGCTTTGCACATGTCGTACACTGTAAGAGCAGCAATAGTGGCACCGGTTAATGCTTCCATTTCAACTCCTGTTTTGGCTTCGCATTTCACGATGACAACTATTTTTATCAAGTTGTCATGTTCGTGTAATGTTACGTCTACTTTAACATTAGATAGTGTAATATTATGACACAAAGGAATTAATTCTGATGTTTTCTTAGCACCAGTTATACCTGCTATTTGTGCGATGTTTAAAACGTCCCCCTTTTTTAAACTGTTCTCTTTTATAAGCTTCACAATACAGTCATTAACATGCACAGAAGCTATTGCTGTGGCGCTCCTTATAGTAGAATTTTTAATTGAAACGTCAACCATGGATGCTTTTCCTTGTTCATCAATGTGACTGAATTTACTGCTAGTAGAGTAAGGTCGGAAACTGTGTATACGTACACTTGGCAGCAGTTTTTTGCGATTAAATTTACTTCTTTCTGGAAAATAAATCATATTAATCTCAATATATTGCAGAGCTTAAATAATTGCGATAGAGGTACAACCACTTCACCATTAGGATCTCCTAAATTGTAAGAGAGACAATAACGGTTAAATGGCAAGTTTGGCCTTGCCTAATGAAGTGCCCAATAATCTGTAAGCTAAAAATGTAATACAATTATTTATTTTGGTTTGTCAGATATTTAACGAAAATCAAAATTTTGGACTTTTTTTAACTTGAAATATGATCCCGCAAAAACAAAATGTTGCTTGGAAAATCTAACAGCATCAGTACAATGAGAATGTAAACTGAAATATTTCGAATTCAAGAAATCCCAACTTTTGGTTTTCTTCAAAAATCTCACAAACCAAAAGGTGGCGTACTATTGGACATTTTTTGTACTATTTAACCGCCATCGCATCTCTTGTAATTTAGAAGATTCCAATGGTGAGAATCAAACTTAAATCAGCCTATATAACACTGTTAGCAGTATTAACTTTATTAATCCTTCATATTCTCTAAAAACATTACATTGCTGCTATTGTTAAGTTTGAAAATTTGTTGTATTGTTCATACCTACTATTGATTGTTATCCTCCTATCAGTATCATAGGTCTATTTTCCATATGTAATAAATTTAACATGCCTGTAAAAAGTTATATAAAATACTAGTATAAAATTGACAGTCATCATAAACAATTTGTTTTTTGAGTTGAATTTCGGTTAGTTTAGGTCTGCATTAGCTTCCCTTAATTACTTTTATCTGAGAATGAATTTAGATGGGTCCTAAGAATTATAAATTTATGGTAGGAAAATGAAAATAAGTGTAATCAGTAAAACATTTGCTGGAATGGTCAAGTTTTTAGTAAAATTTTCACCTGCATGCTGTTTCTTTTTCCTCTTAATAGCTGCAGAGATTAAAGTTACAAGATCGTCCTCACTGCAACTTGCTCGAAGAGCATCTCTTAAGGAAATTTCGGTGTTTCCAAAAAGACAAACTTTTAAATTTCCATCTGCCGTAATTCGTAATCTGTTACAACTTCCACAGAAATGTTCTGACATTGAAGTTATAAATCCTATTTGCCCAACATAGCCGGGAATCTTCCAAGCCTAAAATGTCAGAATAAAACCAACTGATGTTTCGTTTCAATTCACAATAAAAACTAACAATAAATTTAGTTAGAACCTTAATTACAACCCAACCAATTTTATTTGTAAACGTGATTATTTACCTTTGACGTATCGTTTGGTCCATTTTTAAGAGGATAAATTTCAGGCCATTTTACCTTAATTAACGACATAATATCTTTGTAAGAGATCATTTTTTCCATTTCCCATTTATTTCCAGTAAAAGGCATGTACTCAATAAACCTTACATCTAATTTTTTATCCTTGGTTAAGTTAACAAAATCGTAAACTTCATTTTCATTAAAGCCTACAATTACATATACAGCATTTTTTGTTATTAATGTGTTATATTTAAAACCAACCTTTAATAACAACACAATTAATTTTAACAGGACTGTATCCCAATTGCAATGCAAGGTCTATTCCCATCATCACGCGTTCCCATCCTTTTCTGCGGGTTATCTTTTCAAATTTATTCTTGTCCAGTGTATCCAAGCTTACATTTAAACTATCTAAACCAGCATTTTGAAGATTAGTCAGTTTCTTTGTCAACACAAGTCCATTTGTTGTTAATGCTACATTCTCTAGGCCTTCTATACGTTTTAAATGGGCTATAAATAAAATTTTATTAAAAATAAAAATTCACCATTCTAATCCCTCTCTCAATCACACTGGATTACGTTTTCTGCAACCTACTAACAAAGAAGTCTCAGCACAACCGCAGCGATGGACATTACGCCCACGCTACGTTCCCTGAGGATGCCAACCACAGTTGTTGGCGAAACGTCGGATAAGACACTTCTTCGGTGTTCTCACCGAAGAACAAACAATCCTAGACCATGGCCATCAAGCCCGGATTTCACAATTTCTTCTGAAAACGCCGGCCGTGAAAGCCTAAGTCTTTTCAAAGAAGTGTTAGATTACAAATTACGATTTATTTAGTTTAATAGCTTCCAACTGTGACAAAAAATAAGAAGAAAATTAAATCACATTTCCTTAAACCCCACATTCATCATGATCTCTTCTCTTCCCCTTGGGAATCCATTTTATAAACGAACCGACAATAAAATTTCTGCTATTAGACGAAGTAAATGAAACTGTGAAAATTTTAGTAAAAGCATCGGTGACAAAAACTACTGATTACCCTGTAAAGTTTAAATTTTAATTTTCTTTTTTAATAAATGAAACCTTAGCTTCTGGTATATTATGGTAAAACAAACAATTTAATGTCTTCTTAGCTATAATAGACATGCCCTGATATACCAATATATAAAACAAAACAATAAGAAATTGTAAAACAATTGTAGGTTTACCGAACTCATAATAAATGAGTACACACACAAATATAATGAGTAGTAAAATTAAAAAGCATTACCAATTATGTCCACCAAATCATTTCTGAGAGTTGGCTCTCCTCCAGTAAGTCTGATTTTTCTTACACCTTGTTCCACAAAAAGTTTAGCTAATTTTACTATCTCATTGGTACTTAACAGGTTTTCTGATGGTGTTAATTGCACTCCCTCTTCTGGCATACAGTACTTGCCTAAAATTATTTCATTACCCATAAGATAATATTTCAAACTGGTATAGTCTTTAATAAGAGTTAAACGTCATCTATATCTTATTTAAGTACACCATTACTTACACCGTAAATTGCACCTCTCTGTTAACGAAATTCGTAAATAAGAATGTTGTCTTCCAAAATTATCAAGAAGTGGACTATTTCTGGCAAGTTCATCATTTTGAACCTAGCAAAAGAGATGCATACATTTTGATTAGTCAAAATGTGTATATACTATTAATAACTACAAAATCTTTATAAAGGAGTTGCTTACTTTAACGTGCAACCTACTTTTAACTATCACCATTTTGTACATTTCCAACAATTTCCGATTAAACGGACCTGCTGCACCCAAACAGTACATTCCAAATGTATTTACATAAAATAAATTCTGTATCAGCTTTACAAACAATGCCTCAACTAATAATTAATTGACTTTCTACTTGCAAAAACCAGTATCACAGCCTCGATTTTGATACCAGTAAGTGTATCACATTATTGTATTAAATATTTATTATTGGCTTGGGATATTAGCAACAGCTCTTGTATAAGTAGTGATAACTCAGACAGATAATAAATATATGTACTTATTGAAGAAAAAAGTTTAAAAGTAGTACATTATACATCTCAAAATAAATAGTTTCAGAGATTTCAGCAATATTGCAACTTAGTAATTAACCAATTAACATTTAAAACAGTTATTCACAGTGATAATTTCTGTTTTTATCAACCTTTTTTAAAAAATATCTAGGTTAAGTTTCAGTGATGATTAGATTAGATTAGGGGTTTAGAATGATGATAACTAATCTATGGATGATAATTGGAATAATTCATAGATTTAATAATAGTAAGGGTACGGTTCCTTCCCTTTAATTAATTACTTGTATATATATTGACTAAATGATTATGAGAATGAGGTTTCTTAAAGATGGTAGTTAATTGTTTTAATCATTGCTGTTATTAATCGAATCATATTACAAAAAAAGATTTGCGGTGATTGACTGCAATTTAGACACTATTTTTTGATATTGTATCTGTGGTTTTAGGTAAGTTATCTATGGTGCAGAAATGTAATTTCAATCTCCACCGTTCGCTTTCCACACTGGTGGCGCTTCTGTCGTTCGTTGTATTGCTTGTAAGTGCATCGTGAATTAAAAGAAATTAGATTATTTCATTGTAATTATTTGAAATAATCGCAGTATTTATTATTAATCCTTCCGTATCCATTGGATATTTCCGTGTACACAGGAACTTTCACATGAAGAAATCAGAAGAAAAGGTGTCACGTACAGTTCAGCGAGATTAGTGTTTATTATTAAACAAAATGGCGCAAAGTTTGGTCTGTTTTTTGGTAATTATTTTAATATAAAATATTAATTCTTAAACAATTGACTCATAGTTAAACGTTACATTGAGGAGATTATTTTATTTTATATTAATATGAAACAAAAATTTTTGCATTATGTTTTATTGCTGAACACATACACATGTCTTACTCATTTATTAATGAAATCTGTTTAGATTATGCAGTGTTTTCTCTTATTTACAGGTAATGGACGGGAAACCAATAATCTACACTAGTGTTGTACTTGTTATAGTCGCATTTTCTGTTGTGCTCTTGAACTTGACTAATAATTGTGGAAGGTCGTGCAATTGATCAAGGTAAAGTTCAATTGTAATTTAAACCAATTTTGCTTATTCTTTTGTTTTCTCACTGAACATTTTGATGTTTGCGTTTATTACTGGCCTCATTTTAGTTGTTTTTAATTTTATTAAATTAGTTAATTTGTTTTTCTTGTCCATTTGTGCAGATTATAAAATGATTGAAGTTGGTTTTGATGGCGTTGTTTTTCTTGGATCTGGTTTGTTGTGGATATCTTCACCTAGCAACATTATGCAGATAATTTTCAACAAATCAAGAAGAAAAGAAAGAAACTTGGGTGTTTCATTCCCACCAATATTGGTGGGCGGGCTGTCCCCCCCGGTCTACACTGTTGTGCAAAGTCGGAGGGGTAGGGCGGAAGGCCCTCTTCAGCCTCCTTCAGGAATCGTGGGAATGGGTGGGTGGTGGTGTGGGGGAAGAAAGATGAGACGGACGAAATGAAGACAGAAGAGAAGTGAAAGACTATCTGTGGAATATTACTACCCCAGCATTTGCCTAAATGATCCAAGGAAACCACAGAAAAACTTGGACCAGAGTAGCCGGCCCCGGAATCGAACCGGTGACCTCCCGAATGCTAAGCAATGATCTAGACCACTAGACCATGCCGCTCGGTCAACAAATCAATGAGCAACTAGAAACTTATTTGGACCCAAATGGTATCATCTTTTCTGGGCTTGGTTTGCTTTTCATAATAGCAGACTTTGGAACTTTACAATGTGGAACTAAATAAGGTAAGGATACATAAAAAATACTTTTAGTTACTCATTATTAATTTTTCTGCTACCTTATCTGTTTCAGATCGACGTTGGAGAAGACAAGGAAGACCGGAGATCCCGTAGTTAATTATATATAATTTTTGTTTTTAGATTTTGCTATTGAATTAATATTTTATTTTGCATGTTCTCTTGCTTACCTCTTCGCTTTGCTTACTGCAATTCTTACTATCATGCTTCGCATTTACCCTATACGATCCGCAGGATTCAACGTTTCGTTATCTTGCTTGTTCCTTCTCATCCAAGGCGTAGAAGCAAAGGCCTCCCTGAGTGACTTGCCTTGGACTTAGCTTTTTAGTTGTTCTTTGAAGTGTCTTACACACTTCACGCGGTCTTCTTCTTACGTTCGCTTCATTTTCAGACTGATTGGTGTGGGTTATCTGGAATAGAAGCAATAGGCGACTGCCCAGCTCTCTCAGACGACATCTGTCCAATCTTTTCTACCAGTTCTATTAGTTTTTGCCGTTAGTCCTTTGTAGTTTAGTTGGTTAATGCACTGCACTATTCGCTTACAGGTAAAGGACATCGATCGAAGACTGAAGACATCATAATTTATTCTTTTTCATTTGTTTTCTTGTATTTTTTTCTTACAGGTATTTATAAACTATTATGTTAATATTTAAACGATATATTTGTAACAAAAAAGTCCCTCTTATACTCAAAACTTTTCTAAATTGTCTTTTTGGTAAAATTATTAAAACTAAACTAAGTTTTAATCATTAGAAACAGATTGGCGGATAAGGGTTGGCTATAAGGGGTGATTGTGGAGGCCACGGAGTATTAGAGGGGCTTTTTTAGTCCAAATATTTCTCAAAATTGTAAAATTAAATTTGTTTATATATAGGTACTTACAATCAGTTGATAGAGACTTTCTAAATTAAATTATATCTTTTTTCACAGTATTTGTTTTAGAAAAATTTTATCTTTTACGCAGTCAATAAATTAATTTCTTAAAACTTGTTTATTCTCAATTACATTTAATTAACTTACTTCACATACAGCTGTTTCAGAAACTTTTACTTCGACACTTTTCTAGAACACTAAGTATGTAATAATAATTTTATCTTTTTTCTTATAATTTTCTTAATGACTTGTTTGTATTACTCAATTATTTCAGAAGCACTTCATTTGGTCACTATTACAAAAAACAAATACGTATTTATTTCAGTCATTTATTTCAAACAAATTAATATTTGTATACAAATAGAAAAACATCAAGACAAAACACTTACACATATACACCATAATATTAACTTCATAATAATTTTAAACTTGGTACAATTTTCAATTTGAACCTAGTTTACTTCCTATCCATAGATGGCCCCTGTGGAAATTGTTTGAAGCAGTTTGACAATCGAGATATTATGGAGTAGTCGAAAGAACACTATAGGGTTGGAGGTCGGGGATGGTGGGGGTCTACCAACATAGCTCAGGATGAGTGTCTTAAATCTGAAAGGCGCCTGCGGCGCCTTTCAGATTGCAAGGTAGAACCTGACAACCTACGTGTCTTCGACTATCCCTAATATTCTTGCATATGTCCAAACATTTCCATCGATCTGTAGACAAAACTCATTAAAATTAACTAGTTCCAAATGTTTAGGACTGAAGTAATATATGGTTTCAAATTGACAATTAAATATTAATTACAAAAATTATTTAAATAAGGTTGAATAATACTTTTATATGTTGTTCAATGATGTACATTTTGTTAAATTACAAAATTATTTTAATTTAAAAAATAATCTAATATTATTTTGATTATTACATAAATTTAAGTTTTAATAAAAAAAAAGCAATTAAAAAATTTGATTTTTTCTTTCAGGGGTTCCCCTATGGACAAAATAATTAATTCGGAATGAATTTTGATAATTGAAAAATTTTATTAAGTACAGAAGGGTTGTAAAAAACCCCTATAAGAAAATGTAACTTTACAATTTTTTAAAATTAAATTTAAATAAATAAATATGAAAAAGGTTAAAAGTTACACCTGTAATTTTGTTGCTAAGAAGAGAAAAAATAAAGCCTAAATGAAGGTGAAAATTAAATCACCTTTAAAAAATAAAAATTTCAAAAAAATTTGAAAAAAACCCCAAAAATTTATAAGTAGTTCGTTCAATTAAATTTTAAAATTTTGTAGATGTTTAAAAAGAATCTGTAAATTTTTAAAAATGACAAAACAATTTTTTTTCCCCCTATTTTCTGTAGACAAAATCATTACAGAAAAAAATAGTTAAATTTTAAGAACTTTAAATAATCTGGCACTCTTAAATTAGACAATTAAAATTGATAAAATTCAAGCAAAATAAGGGGGTTGAATAATTCACCCCCAAAAATTTTACTAAGTAGATTCTGTTCCAAAGCATCTAAAAGACAAAATTTTGAAGATGACTTAAAAATGAAGGTGCTACAAAATTCTAAACTCTGACAATTAAAAATGACAAAATTTCAAGTTCAAAATAAAGGGTTTGAAAAAATTATCCCCAACACATTTTACTAAGTAGATTTTGTTCCTAGCATCTACAGAAAAATTTTTTGAAGATTTGGTATATTAATCTTAAAAAATGAAGGTGCTACAGCACTCTTAACTTTGACAATTAAAAATGACAAAATTTCAAGTTCAAAATGAGGGTTGAAAAATTATCCCCAACACATTTTACTAAGTAGAGTTTGTTCCTAGCATCTACAGACAAAATTTCGAAGATTTGGTAAATGGATCTTAAAAATTGAAGGTGCTGCAGCATTCTAAACTTTGACAATTGAAAATGACAAAAATTTCAAGTTCAAAATGAGGGTTGAAAAATTACCCCCAAAACATTTTACTAAGTAGATTTTGTTTCTAGCATCTACAGACAAAATTTCGAAGATTTGGTATATGAATCTTAAAAAATGAAGGTGCTGCAGCACTCTTAACTTTGACAATTAAAAATGACAAAATTTCAAGTTCAAAATGAAAGGTGATAATTATCCCCAACACATTTTACTAAGTAGATTTTGTTCCTAGTATCTACAGACAAAATTTTGAAGATTTGGTATACGAATCTTAATAAATGAAGGTGCTACAGCACTCTTAACTTTGACAATTAAAAATGACAAAATTTCAAGTTCAAAATGAGGGTTGAAAAATTACCCCCCAAACACATTTTACTAAGTAGATTTTGTTTCTAGCATCTACAGACAAAATTTTGAAGATTTGGTATACGAATCTTAATAAATGAAGGTGCTACAGCACTCTTAACTTTGACAATTAAAAATGACAAAATTTCAAGTTCAAAATGAGGGTTGAAAAATTACCCCCAAAACATTTTACTAAGTAGATTTTGTTTCTAGCATCTACTGACAAAATTTCGAAGATTTGGTATATGAATCTTAAAAAATGAAGGTGCTGCAGCACTCTTAACTTTGACAATTAAAAATGACAAAATTTCAAGTTCAAAATGAGGGTTGAAAAATTATCCCCAACACATTTTACTAAGTAGAGTTTGTTCCTAGCATCTACAGACAAAATTTCGAAAATTTGGTAAATGGATCTTAAAAATTGAAGGTGCTACAGCACTCGTAAACTTCGACAATTGAAAATGACAAAATTTCAAGTTCAAAATGAAGGGTGATAATTATCCCCAACACATTTTACTAAGTAGATTTTGTTCCTAGCATCTACAGACCAAATTTTGAAGATTTGGTATACGTATCTTAAAAAATGAAGGTCCTACAGCACTCTTAACTTTGACAATTAAAAATGACAAAATTTCAAGTTCAAAATGAAGGGTGAATAATTATCCCCAAGACATTTAGTTACACCTACAAAAATGTTTTAGTAGTCTCATGGACGTACAAAACTGTAAATAAAAAAATTACAATTACGAACTTTTCTTAATGTTGATTGAAATTAAGTTAATACTATTATATTAATATGTAACAACAATAAAATAAAATACGTGAAGGAGAAAATACACAAGAATTTAAATTCAATTACATTATTATAAAAGTTTGTCGTTCATGTAATAAAAAGTTACAAAACAAAGACGCCAAATTGTTGTTTGTGGCACTTAATTTGTAGCTATATTAAAATGAATTAAATTAACTCCTACATGTACAATAGTATAAGAAATGTAATTCAGTACGACTACTATTCTTTTTTAGTATTTATTACAATATGAAAAACTTATATTGTTATTTTAATTTTTAAGCGGTAGATTTGGAACAAAAAACCCTCTAATACTCTGTGGCCTCCTCGTCATCCCCTTGTAGCCACACCCTTGTCCCCCAATGTTATTTATAATTATTACATTAATTTTGTTTCAATAAATGTACCAAAAAATTAATTTTAAATATCAGAGGGATCTTTTGTCCCAAATAGAACGTTCTAACATTATCATAACAATTTATAAGAACGAATAAATACCTGTAAGAGAAAAATACAAGAAAACAAATGAAAAAGAATTAAGTATGGTGTCTTCAGTCTTCGATCAATATCCTTTACCTGTAAGCGAATAGTGCAGTGTATTAATTAAGTAAACTACAAAGGACTAACTACAAAAACTAATAGAATTTGGTAGAAAAGATTGACAGATTTCGTCTGTGAGAGCTGGGCAGTCGCCTATTGCTTCTATTCCAGATAACCCACACCAAACAGTCTGTTCCATATTGTAAAGTTCCAAGGTCTACTAATATGAAAAGCAAACCAAGCCCAGAAAAGATGATACCATTTGGGTCCAAATAAGTTTCTAGTTGCTCATTGATTTGTTGAAAATTATCTGCATAATGTTGCTAGGTGAAGATATCGACAGCAAACCAGATCCAAGAAAAACAACGCCATCAAAACCAACTTCAATCATTTTATAATCTGCACAAATGGACAAGAAAAACAAATTAACTAATTTAATAAAATTAAAAAAACTAAAATGAGGTCAGTAATAAACGCAAACATCAAAATGTTCAGTGAGAAAACAAAAGAATAAGCAAAATTGGTTTAAATTACAATTGAACTTTACCTTGATCAATTGCACGACCTTCCACAATTATTAGTCAAGTTCAAGAGCACAACAGAAAATGCGACTATAACAAGTACAACACTAGTGTAGATTATTGGTTTCCCGTCCATTACCTGTAAATAAGAGAAAACACTGCATAATCTAAACAGATTTCATTAATAAATTAGTAAGACATGTGTATGTGTTCAGCAATAAAACATAATGCAAAAATTTTTGTTTCATATTAATATAAAATAAAATAATCTCCTCAATGTAACGTTTAACTATGAGTCAATTGTTTAAGAATTAATATTAATTAATTAATGGTAAAACTATAATTACCAAAAAACAGAAGACCAAACCTTGCACCATTTTGTTTAATAATAAAAAAGAACACTAATCTCGCTAAACTGTACATGACATCTTTCCTTTTCTTCTGGTATCTTGTGAAAGTTCCTGTGTACACTGAAATATCCAATTGATACTGAAGGATCAATAATAAATATTAGGATTATTTTAAATGATTACAATGAAATAATCTAATTTCTTTTAATTCACGATGCATTTACGAGCAATACAACCAACGATTGAAGCGCCACCAGTATGGAAATCGAACGGTGGAGATTGAAATCTAAAACCATAGATACAATATAAAAAAATTGTGTCTAAATTGTAGTCAATCAGTGCAAATCTTTTCTTTTTTTAATATGACTCGATTAATAACTAATTATTCAAATAATTAACTACCATCTTTAGGAAACCTCATTCTGATTAACATTTAGTCAAAATATACAAGTAATTAATTATAGGGAAGGAACCGTACCCTTACTATTGTTAAATCTACGAATTATGCCAATTATCCATAGATTAATTATCATCATTATTCTAACCCTTAATCTAATCACTGAAACTTAACCTAGATATTTTTTAAAAAAGATCTTGATAAACACAAAAATAATCACTGTGAACAATCAGTTTTAAGTATTAAGTGGTATTAATTACTACATTCCAATGGTAATGGAATCTTTGATTTAAGAAAAAAAATGGTGCCGTTTTTGTACTGCAACAGAAGACGAGATAAATAATTCCTGAAGAAATTTATATTGTATACTAGTCGAATTTAAAATTGTTGTGTTAATTGTGAATATATAAAACATTTAAAAGGACAACGCAACATTATGGTCAAAGTCAAATGTAAGTATATAGTAGAAAAAAACGCCTCTAACAAAATTTTCCAGGCCCTTTGGCATCATAGTTAGAGGGGGTTTAAATAGGAGCCTCTACAGTCCCTGTGTAACTAATGTGTCTTGGTGATTATCGTATTCATTTATGTATGTTTAATGGGCTGCATCCACAAAACGAAACTAAAAAACTAATTCCTGGCTTCCAGTCATAACTCATTACAATCTCTGATACAATTTTCTTTATTTATTGCTGTACACCTTTATGTTTAAATGGATCTGACTAGATTTTTTTTAAAGGTTTAAGAGCACACAAAACTTCTAAAGAATGGAATGTTTAGGATACTAAAGCAACAATTCCTGATAAATTTCCTAATCAAGATTTAGTATTAAAAAGCATTGGAATCCTCATGATCTGATGTGTACCAAAAGAATTTTGCATAAAATTGCTTGAAGGGGTAATTAGAGCAACACATAATACCCATACTTAGATGAGAAAACCCTGTAAAAAAACTACTTGAAAAAATTATTTACAAGATCACATGAAAACCTATTTGGACATGAAACCGTTTGAATGTGAAACCTGTAAAAAAAGCTTTGCACGAAAAGACTATTTGATCGATCATAAGAAAACACATACGGGCGAGAAACCATTTAAATGTGAAAATTGCAGTAAAAGCTTCTCACAAAAGAGTAATTTAAATATTCATATGGAAATCCATTTAAGAGAGAAACCTTTCATATGTGACATCTGCATGAAAAGCTTCACTTTAAAATGTAATTTTAATGATCACATGATAACTCATTCTAACGAGAAGCCGTTCAAATGCGAAAACTGCTGGAAGAGCTTCACACAAATGGATTATTTAAATGCTCACATGATAACCCATTCGAACGAGAAACCATTCAAATGTGAACACTGCAAGAAGAGCTTCACACAAAAGTATCATTTAAATGTTCACATGATTAAACATTCGGGCGAGAAGCTGTTTACATGCGAAATCTGCGAAAAAAGCTTCACACAGAGGCGCAATTTGAAAAAACATATGCAAACCCATGTGGGCGAGAAAGCATTTGAAAGCAAAGAAAGCTTCACACTAAAGGATAATTTAAGCATTAAAGTGGATGGATCATTAAAAGACTCTGTTGAACCTGTTGTGAAGATTAAAAATGAGTTTGGCGTTTCAATTAATGAAACTGTGATAAAATTAGAGGATGAATGTATAGATTCATGTGAAAGTATTGTATCTAAGGTTTTTTTTACCGATCATACAAAAAACTATTCATGCGAAAAGCCATTCAAATGCGAAATCTGCAAGAAAAGTTTTACACGAAAACTTCATTTGGATGCTCACATCAACACCCACACCGGCGAGAAGCCGCTCAAATGCGAATTTTGCAAGAAAGGCTTCTCACTAAAGGGTAATTTAAAAATTCATATGAACATCCATCTGGGAGAGAAACCGTTTAAATGCGAAATCTGCAAGAAAAGTTTCGCACAAAAGAGTCATTTAAATGTTCATATGAACTTCCATCTGGGAGAGAAACCGTTTAAATGCGGAATCTGCAAGAAAAATTTCGCACAAAAGAGTAATTTAAATGAACATATGAAAACTCATTCAGATGAGAAGCCATTCGAATGCGAAGATTGCAGGAAAAGCTTCACACGAAAAGATTATTTAAATGCTCACATGAAAGCCCATTTAGGCAAGAAACCGTTTAAATGCGAAGACTGCAAGAAAAGCTTTTCACAAAAAGGTCATTTTAATAATCATGTAAAAACACATACAAACAACAAGTCGTTCAAATGCGATTACTGTAAAAAACGTTTCTCCCATAAAAGAAAATTAAATTTACACTTAAAAACCCATTTGCGTGAGCAATCATTTGAAGGCAAGAATGGTGATGAATCATTAAAAAAAGACACAGATTCAACACCAGTTATTAAAATTAAAGAAGAATTTGTCTCTCCAGTTCATGAACCGATGGTGAAATTTGGGAATGAATCACTGGAATTAAATGTTGTACCTAAAAAAGAATGTAAAGATGAGTTAGAAATTGAAGATTCTATTGTTACTGGTGAGATCGACGAGGACACTAAAGCCTTTAACGTTAATGAAGAATCCGCGGTATTCTAACAAATGAAAATGCATTGCTGTATAATGTAGTAATAATGAAGGACGTAGATTGTAGATAGTTTTGTTAATAAATTTTACACTTATATACTATCCTTTAATTATACCTATGCTGTTGCGTTCCTGCTTTATCGAAATAAATATTTTGCTTTGATAATTAATTTGATAAGAAAAAAAATTAAACATTAAACTGGAAACTGAATTCAGGCGTCACTTGTTAAAGTAAAGAAATAAAAAGATAACAAAATAGCCAACGGTTCTTGAACTGTTAAAACTTTTCAGTAAGTACTTGCTAATTTAATTAACGAATTAATTATATTATTCATTTGTTATAAATTATATAATTAAAACGTTTGTGTGAAACACTATGATTTATGAAGTCACTTAACACAATACAAAGCGGTTACCTATTTAACCAAAACTATTTTGAAAATTAAGCAAAACAACTGCTCCTCCACGCTTATATTTTTAAAATAATTTTACTGTAATGGAGGTGTATTTTGGTAGTCTTAATTCATGTTTAACGGGCCATGTTTTACTTTTAAATGAATGGACTATAAATCATAAGTACATGTCAATAGAATCCGTAAAATTTTTAAAAGATGTTTAAAAAAATCTCCTTTAAAGAAAACATATAAAAGCTTAAAATATAAGGTCGAACTCATGAACATATGGCATTAAGTGAATAATAAGCAGTAGCTAAACTAGACGCAATGGCAAAGGTACGTTTACCAAAAATAGACGTAATTATTTTCCGCTATTTCCATTTTTTATAATAAGTAAATACTGCTACGTTAAACACATTTTTTTTTTTAGTTAATATATTTACTGTTCATTGGTCTCTTCATAGAAGTTATAAATTGTGAGAAACCTAGTGACGCAGGTAATAAATACTTAACTGTTTGAATAACAGAGTAAGGGTACGTAGCACAAGAAAATTGGCGAAAAAATAAACGAATGCAGTTAAAAATTTCACTACCGTTTTTAAATTTAGGACATATCCAATTCATCAATATTTGTCTTTTCTAAATTTTAAAAACTTTAGTTGGAAGTATTTTGGGAAAAAACTTGCTATTCCTGTAACGTTGATGAATTCGATAAGTGTTTTGCAAAAGTATATGCAAAATAAATGACCCAATTTAATTTATTTACGTGATAGGCACATAAATCAAATTAATTAGAGCAGTCCAATTCGTGGTCAGAAATATAAAAAACTATTAATGTATTATTATTATATTAACTAGGTACATCCTAATTTTAAAAAGAGTAGTTAAAATTCTAGTTGCACTCAAAAGAGGCTAATAAGATACAGAAAAGTCAAAATCGCTGCACGATAAGAGATTGCGCATCCTAAAAAGCGATAAATTGCCTAACCTTTAGAGGAGTTCTTATGACACCATCTATTCCATCTTCTTGAGCAATTTATTTCACTTTTCACCAATTTCCAGAGTATTTATTTATTGTGGATCTCATCTTTTCATTTAGTATACATTCTGTTTTAGAATTGCATTCAATAGAGAAGAGAAGTGTAGAGCAATCGTTAAATAAAGATTTAAAGCCTGCCGTATTCGACTACTGCATGGGTAGATTTAAAAAGTTAGAAAAACAAATAGTAGGTAATGTATTACTTTATATACCTGCGCCTCTTAAAAAATAATGATAAATTTTTAATGAAAATTCATTTTTTTCGTGTTCTATTAAAATGTTATTTGTACGAACAATTAGCCCATAAGTTTTGTTTGCAACTATTACCGACTTCGTCAATAAAATTTTCGATTACATAACAGACAGAGAAAGTATAGCCAGCATTAAATGGTATAATTTCTCCCTGTATTGTCAAAGCAGCCTTTACTGAAAATGTCAGTCGCAGTTGCCGACAAAATCTATGAAAATAGTAGCTCATTTCCTTCATGGCCCATTAAACACAGTTTATTCTATTGTGGACCCAGGTCTTATTTATATTTACCATTTTTGCAGTCAAGGTTGACAAATTTGTGGAAGAACATGGAAAAGATCTTCATGACTAATTATGTTTTCCAACTAGTGCCCCTTCTAAAATGAAAATGAAGATTAAGTATGTACTTACATGGATACTATACTATCATAATAAAGAATCTAAATTTAATATTAACCAATAAAAATTCGTTTCTCTTACTTTTGTATTTGCTTTTGTTCATAGAGGTATTTCTAAAACTCGAGCTCTGCACTTAATAATTTTCGCATACTTTGAAGCTCATAAAATCTTGAAATAACACTAATTAAGTAATTATTCATTTGCTTAAATCTAGCAAAAGAACAAATTTTCTGCTGCCTCGCCATCTGCATCAGCTTAGAATCGAACCCAGATCACCTGTGTCGTTGACAAATAATCGTAATTTTACGTGACTTAAAATTATTACAATCCGAACAATTTAACATTCTTTGCGTTACAAAACAAATAAAAGAAAAAAAATAAAAAAAAGTATTATAAAATATTTTAATTGTTCTGCAGAATTTTAAATAATTATAACAACGAATTAAAATATGTATGTACAAAAAATTGCTATGCAGTACGTAGAATGTCATTTACTATTAATATTGTAGCTTACGTTTAAGAATGAAAAAATGAGATGTTTTCCAAATAAGTCAAGATATTACTGCGTTAACATCACATACCGCAACCACTACTGAGAAATTACTCTTAAATTCAGGTTTTAATCATACAGGGGTGAAATAAAATTAAAAATTTTAGGGACAATTCTAGTAAAAAAAAACCTGAAGTATACTGGAGTAGTCCAAAAAGAAGTAGTTGTGAGCTTTTCAGATTATTTTGATTAAATGAATAATTATAAACTTAATATTTTATAATTTTGTTCATCATAAAGAAAGATTTCGTTTAAAATAGAATAAAAATATAAATATACAATTACTAAAAATTAAATCAGTGCATATAAAAATTTGTACCTACAGGTACCTTTAGCCTAATAAATAAAATTTAAAATCAGTTACCGTAGGTACCTTCCTTAATTAATTAACCAGAAAGTAAAATCGTTGTTTTTACAGTTATTGCTGAAGTATAACGTAACTTCTGGCAATGAGTCATGCTATAACAACCGTTAAAATTTTTATTCACAGAATTTTTAGACTTCTTCGTCAACATCTTTATTACCATTTAAATTTTTTGTATCTTTTACACCAAATCCATTGTTCATTCTCTGATAATGAGGTTTCCATTTACTTAAAGGCCTAGTATAATCCAAATGATCGTATTCTAAATCTAAAGAAACAAAAATATACCAGTAATAAAAAAAAGAGAAAACACAAAAGGTAAATATAAGTCGAATTATTTTATCCGTTCCATCACGTGACCTGAATGACTTGTATGGTTGCAACAAAAATTTCTTTTTTCATTTAAAAAACAACAATAGCTCACGTGATGGAAAGTATAAAATAAATCCCTATATATATATGTTGATAAAATGTAATCTTACCAATATCTTTGTCTTTTTGTTTTATTTCGTCGTAAACGTGATCTAACTTTTCTAGACTGTGATATAAGTTTGGATTTGTTGCATCAGCGTCCTTATTTTTTAAAGAAAATAATTCACTTCCGTTGTAACCAATGGCACCTGTAAAGTAATCGGAAAGCATATAACTCAACGAAGTGCCTCAGTAGACATACGGATAAAATATATTTTAATAATCAAAATTTTAAGTAACCTTTTGCATTGCAATCGTCAGCTGCATACGAACTACTGGGATTGCTCATTCGTTGTCTTTCTAAACTCATATTGTTCATTTTTGTAAGATTGTTCCGTATGTGGGTGGTATTATTAAGCAAGCCTACATCATCCTTCTCTTTTAAGGGCAGAGGATAAGAGTAACTAGGATTGTCAAAATGATTTCGATCTAAAATATGAAAATTCATTTTACATGGCTGTTAGATTTTTAAAGATATGCCAAAACTTCAATAAATAATGCTTCATTAGCAATGCACAATCGAAAGTCTAAAATTTTTCTATGATGTGCCACGTTGTATGCGGTATATGTATATTTACCTGTTGTTAATGCCTGCGAATCAGCGATGTATTGGACATGGGCAATTTCCGTTTTCAAATTAGACACACGTCTTCTGTAGTAGAACCAAAGTGTGGCAATGACACTCAGTAATACCAGAGCTAATGTGGTACCTGTGACAACAAATACCCACGTTCCACTACTCGAATCATACTCAGAAACAGCACGAGCGTACAATAAATCCGTGCATTTCTCTCCACCGAATCCATGTTTACAGACGCATCCTTTAACAGGATGACAGAAGAAATTGTCGTTATCACATTCACACGGATCCATACAATGGTCTCCATAATATCCTTCTGGGCAAACTGTACAAAATTAATAATACTCAGATTTTAGTTACCAAATAAAACTTTTAAAATTACCAATTTTGATAGTACGTTACTTATAGTTTTAATGTTTTTTAAAGTATGTAACAATATTTTACTCACTTTCATTACACTGCGACCCAGTGTAGCCAGGTTTACAGCGACAAACACCGTCGTTTCCTCTGCATGTACCGTTATTGAAGCATTTACAATGTTGGCTACAATTGACACCAAAACGCCCCTGTGGACACGGTGTGCTACATATTTCCCCCATCCATCCAGGGAGGCAGTGACATTTACCTTAAAATTAAGGATCTTGTAATATTGCATTTTAAAATCTCCTTAAGGTCAGTTAAACTTTAGCTGTGGTGTACTGTGTGTAACCTATGTACATCAATTACCTGTAACATGATGACAATCTGCTCCGTTTCGACAATTGCAATTCTGTTTACAATTTTTCCCGAAAGTTCTAGCCGGGCATGGATTTTCGCATGTTAAACCTATGTAACCTGCTTGACATACGTATTCACCTGTCACGTGATCACATGTTATATTATCTAAAAATACAAAAAGTAATTAAAACTATTCCCAATGTATTAAAAAGAAACACACAAAAAGAGTTTGAGGCGCATTGTTATCAATGTCGGCCATTATTTTGTTTTAATTGTTGCTATTACCTATACATAAAAGATGTCACAGAGTTATTACAAAATTTCCAAAAATGGTAAGCATACGTATGGAACTGAGTGTATTTATTCAAAATATACACATGTGAAATGAAGAAGGGAACTTTAACTTTTATAATTGTAATTACAACCATAAAAACCAAACAGAAATAAAAAAACATGTAATAAATCAATCAAAGCTAGAAAGCAACAAAAGACCGTCTTGGAAGACTTGAAAACTTTAGCGGTGTTGTATACCAAACTAGAAAATAATTAATAACTTACCAGAACTCAAAGGACAGACTTCTTTGCATTCCAACCCGTAATAGCCTTTCTCACATGGTTGATCGCAATTTTCACCTTGCCACCCTCTTGAGCAAACACACATACCAGTTTCTGGGTTGCATGAGCTATTGTTCTTACAGATACAATCGTGTTCACAATTAGGTCCGAATTTCCCCATGGCACAAACTGTTTCACATTTAACTCCTAAATATAAAAATTATACTATAATTAATAACTTTATACCTATTCATAAATTCCAATTAAATTTAAATAATAATGACTGAGTTGCGTACCTTTCCAATTCTTTTTACAAGTACATTTTCCCGTTACTGGATCGCATCCTTCTGAATTTTCTATATTGCACTGACACTCTTGCTGACAATTTAGACCAAAATAGCCAAACTCACAGCGTTTTTCACACAACTCACCTGTAAATCCAGGACTGCATGTACAGGAACCTGTAGAATAAGTATAGTGTAAACATTAAGAAAAATTGGCATTGGCATTTCCATACGTTAAATTATACGTTTTCGTTATGTAAAAATGCCCAAAAGCAAAACTACTTTAAAACCGATGTACCAAACTCAATTTCTAACTTTTTATTCTGTTATTTATTTTTTTCTACAATTTTATAATAGGTAATGAAGACGTTTACCATTTTGTGGGTTGCATGCCGCACCAT
Organism: Agrilus mali; assembly: GCA_029378335.1. Lineage (NCBI taxonomy): Eukaryota > Metazoa > Arthropoda > Insecta > Coleoptera > Buprestidae > Agrilus > Agrilus mali. The sequence continues at coordinate 5,111,989 of CM055663.1, read as the reverse complement.
TTTTACAGTTGCACCTTTCATTACAATGAATCCCATATTTCTCTTCGCTACAGGGTCTGTCACAATACTGTCCTTCCCACCCAGGAGCACAGAAACACTGTCCTGTTTCAGAAGAGCATGTTGCACCGTTCTTACCTTCGAAAACAAATATAGCACATCCAATGTATACAAATTGTTAAAAAGACATAATTAAAAACTCACAGTTACATTTTTGTGTACAGTCTTCTCCGAAGGTCCCTGAACCGCACTCTTCGCTACAATCTTTACCTCGAAAACCAGGTGGACATATGCAACTGCCATCAACAGGTGAACATTGAGCATTATTTTTACAACTACAAATACCATGGCAGCCTTTTCCGTATGTTAGAATAGGACATTGTCTCGAGCAGTCTTTGCTGTTCCAACCAGCTTTACATTCACACTCCCCAGTCCAAGGATGACATATCTCAGTATTATCCCTAAATACATAAGTAAAAATAATTGATGTTGAAATAGCCCCCCGTGTTTCACACACACTGTGGTGTACCTACTGAATAAACCTGAGGCAGAATATGAATAAAAAAAAAATATAGGAAAGAAACATAAAATGACTAGAAGAGTGAAGCTTCTCAGGGAAGGTGATAATAATGTGGTACCTAGATTTTATTGACTACGGTCTAAGTCAACCAAAAGGTCAACACGTTTTACTTTTCAAAATACTTCTCCCAACAGAATTCTTTAAAAAATCTTTTATTATTTATTACTCGTCTGTTATTAATTTGAGATTATTTCAATACTATTATATTTTTTAGCGTGACGTATTTAGAATTATACTCTAAAGTTGCGTTATTTGTAAAAAGTATGAATTAACTCACCTATTGCATTCACAGGTATTCTGACATTTATCTCCCCAAAGATCGTCTTTACAAATTCTCTCATCACAGCGTTTTCCTTGCCATCCGTGAGCACAATCGCATTTGCCAGTTGCCGATGAGCATGTGGCACCATTTAAACAATCACATTTCTGGGAGCAATTATATCCATATGTACCACTTGGGCATATATCCAAACATCTAAAAAACAAACAAAATTATTTATTTTATAATAATAAACTCTCAAAAAAGAATGTTATAAAAACCCCTCTAAGATCACCATATAAGCACATTATTATATTTTACGTATTATTCAATCAATATAAACTAAGAAAACTTGTGGCATCCTTAGACGTCAATTAACTCACACCTCTTATTAAACACACACACTGTGTAATATAATTTCTTTAGGTTTTATGGACGAGTATAGCATTTAAAAGAAATCGCATTAGTCCTTACCTATCACCGATAAATCCCGGTTGACACTCGCAAATTCCAGTGACATGATGGCACGAGGCTCCATTGTAACAGTCACAAGGTTGAGAACAGTTTTTACCATACAATCCGAACGGACATCGATTTGCACACACCAGGCCGGTCCAGCCAGGACCACATTTGCATTTTCCCGATTCAGGGTCGCATTCACCCCCATTTTGGCATCGACAATCTGATTTACATTCGTAACCGTGTTTACCGTTGGGACATTTATCGTCACATCTGTAAAGCACATTATTAATTTGTAATTTAAAGGGCTACGGAGATATATTCAAAGCAGAAACAGGAGTAAAAAAGAACTGGGGTTGTAAGAGAGTCTAGTTTTTGGGAAATATGAATTAGAAGGTGGATCTTTTGATTTGCGAATTATTACCGCAGGTGACAAGGATATATATAGAAAGAGTAAATGTATAAACTCACAGAGGACCCATCCATCCTGGATGACAATAACATTCTCCCGAAACATGATCACAGTCGCCATAAACGCATCTGCACTTCTCCTCGCATTTTTGGCCGTAACTTCCTGGTGAACACTTGTTCTCACAGTATTTCCCAGTCCAGCCCCTTGCACAACGACATTCCCCATTAAACGGATCACAGGTGGAATTATTTTCGCATAAGCATTCCATTTGACAATCACTTCCCCAGTAACCGGAGGGGCAAGCTAAAACAAAAATATAAATATATTTAACATGCCCAATGACTAAAGAGATCAGCAACTCATAAGCAGAAATTACTAAGTATTTTGAGTTTTTCACTAATATATTTAATTGTCTGTCTTATTACGAAGACAAAAAAGCTAAAAAAAAAAGAACTTGCTAAATATATGATAATAAAGTTTTAATGAAATCTAGTGAAATCTTATAAATTGCAGCGACATTTTTTAATGCAAGCAAGATAGGAAATGCTTTTTCTTCATGATAACATTATCATTTTCCAGAGAATGACTAAACCACATACGAATAATAAAAAGTCGACGAACTCATTTTAAAATTGGAATTTTATTAAACTGAATTTATTTATATTTATCATTAATTAAATATCCAATAATGATTATTTATCATTTAAAATTTGATTCGTTCAGAACAGATAACCGGAACAGAAATTAAAATAAAATTTTCTGAGGTGAATTGCAAGCGATTTATATTAGCAAAAAAAAATTATGAGCAATCCTCAATATCAAAATAATATATAAACACAGATATGATAATAATCTGTTAGATGGGACTATAAATTTATCATCTCTCTGTTAAAAATAAATATATTGTAAAAATCGTACTTTTGAGACTTACAAATATCACAAAAAGGACCACCATATCCAGTTTCACACTTGCATGTATCAGGGGCCACACACGTTCCATGAAGACAATCATTTGAACAAACAGGAATGCAACGATCTTCGGCGCTATTTTTTGCATATCCTTTGCAACAATCTTCAACTGGACGCATCTTTGTTATTTTTTGAGTTTTATAGACCGTCTTGAATTTTATTTTGTACTTTGAGCATCTGGGAGGGAAATTTAAACACCATACGTACTCCCTCACTTGATAAGGTTGCTGTTCTGACACGCGCACTGTCACTGTATATCTAAAAAAAATAAAACGTAGATTTATAATGTAAACTATAAAGAATTGAGGAATCTAGAAATTTAAATCATGTGTTTTAACTAAGCAATTAAGTATAACAAACACCAAATAGCCATTCCGTTTATTTAATACACCAAACAAAACTTGAAATCTGATGAAGTACAAAATATTTCGAATAACAATACTAAAATACAATGCAATGATTTGGTTCGTTCACGTAAAAATGTCTAAAATTGAAGAAACGACGGGAGCTGTAAAATTCGCGAGATTCGCTAGAGGCGGGGCCACGAAGACCATGACCAGTATTTTACATAAAAAACATCATAGCATTGCTAAACTTCTTTAATCTAAATATGTATGTTGTCATCCTAATAACTTTCACAAAAATTGTTAATTTGATATCCTGCATTCGCAATTTCCAAATTCCCGGAACTTCTAAGTAGCACCCCGTATTTTTCCGAATAAATAAAAACTACAATTAATACAATCGAAACTGTTTGTTTTGTTCTGCGTTATCTTTAAGTAGAGCACTTAAAAAAAGCTAAACAAATACATACAGGCTTTAAAATTGAAGAAAAACATAAAAACTAATCTTAAGTGCAATAAAACTTTGAATGGTGCAAAGTTTAATGAGTCAAATAGTACACATGTTTCGGGTAACGAATTATTCTTGATAAAGGGTTGACTACCCAAAACTGATGTAAAGCCCTACTCATTAAACTTTAAACATTCTTTATTGTATTTCAATAAACGTTTCATAATTACAACTAATTTTCTATTATTAAAACTGATCAAAGATTTTTTTATCCACCCCTCTACCCATTTATAACGCACCATAAGAGTCATCTTCACCCCCTACCCCACCCTAACATCATGTAACACAAATGTAGCTCAAAATACTGAAAAATCTTGGATTGACACCCCTCCCATTGCCATACTGCATAGTAAACGTTTTATAAGACCATGTAGAGACTAATACCTATTACAATAAATAAAATAGAAAAAAATTAAAAGTAGGACAATGGCAGATGTTTGAAAGAAAAGACTAACTGAGGGCTATTTAGAGCTGCATGTGCTAATAATAGGATAAGTTACTTGTTTTTACCGTTTCATTTTTGATTTCTCGTAGCTGTTGCTATTCAGACTCAGAAATCTTGGCGTAGCCAATTTTACGTAAAATTATACTATAAAACAGAAAACTCGAATTTTCTGATTCCCTCAGAAATAAATCTAATAATTAATGTTGTATATTTTCCTTGGCAATTACCTTAATTAAACGTTGTCTTTCTTAGCCATCTGTATTATCGTTTAAGGCAAATTAAGCCAAATTAATTTAAGGACCTCAAGATTTAACGTAGATTAAGGATCAATCTGTAGGAAATGTTGTCTACCAAATATATGACAAATGTGAAACCCGCATGTTTCATGAAAAGATTATAACTATACTGGTAATAATAGTATTAATTAAGTTAAATGAAAAATTATGAATCACTTAATTCCACCAATCTCACGATATCTAACTTTTAGTATATCGAAAAGATATACGATAATCTTACTTTTCCAGACAAACTATTAAAAAACTACAATTGATTAAGTATTGTACTTGCAGTGTTATCTTAAGTGGCTTAGGGAGTTAGGGGGGAGGGTGCTCTGCAGCCCTGGGGTTTATAGAAAAGCCAAAGCTATCTTCCACAATAAATGAAATAATTAAGCTTACAATTAATATAATGAATCGACTACATTTTACTATGTGGTTAAGTTACATCCTGTAGATATGCCTAACAATCTCTATTCTAATATAAACAGATTCCGTTCAATTATCCGTTTTATTAATATGTTTGTATTCTTGATAATGACACACTACTCTTGTTAAAACAATGTTTTGATTCTTTCAATAAAAGGAAAATAAACTAAACCCATTCTTTCTGTTTATATTCTAGAAGACATTTTTCGGAATAACGTTGGTTCGGGGGAAGACAGGACAGAAGAGACTTTTTATATTTCAATAGTATTATTACACAAAAATTACTAAAAGTTAAATTTTTGTTTCATTAATGGTTCAGTTCTTCTGTCTTGTTATTAATATTACAAATATTTACTGTTTAGTTCGATACTGAATGCAACACAACTGCAGAATTATTTAGATAACATATCAATTGTGTTTGTTTTATCAATAACATGAAGAACAAAGCAATGGTATCTTTGTGTCTTATATTACTGATAGATTAGAACGCTCATTTGTCAATGATAACAACTAAAAAACAATTGTAAAATACATGTTTCAGTTTCATTTACTTTTATCAGTAGGTATTACTTAACCGACTAAGTATCTGAATGCATTTTTCGTTTTATTTCGTTCAATTAAGATACCTAAAGTGATGAGAATTATACAAATACATACAAACTTATACATAATATATTATTGTGTTCTTTAGATGGACAAGTCAAAATAAATATTTTGAAGTTAAAATTTGTAACTACAATTTGAGTATAAAAAGTAGTTTTTATCGAGCAAATATCTAAAATTGCCCCAACAAAGGTTATCAGTCTTTTTTAAAGATGTTTGAATATTATTGCAATTTTGAATATATGTAATTTCGTATTTATCTGGAAAACGATTACATTACTTAATTGAATACTCCAATTAGATATTGTGTAGAGAGTTAAACGAACTTTGAAATAAAATTTGATGGGTGCAAATATAAATAAAAATTTAGCTTTAGAACTGTTCAGAACTTACTCTTCACGATTATAAAAAGAACGTGGGCACACCTAGGGGGATGCTAAAGGGTTCTAAATCATCATCACTTAGTTAGATTTGACTAAGTTACGCTTTCTTTAACTTTAAATTTAATACTTTTTGTAATAAGTAGATACATATTTTTTTACATATATCCTATTTACCGTATTTTTCCTTCGCTAAATGGCTATAAATGCGTTTTTTTTTTTTTTTAATTTTTATGGTGCTAAGTGATACCTTTTATTGTTCTAAATGAAAACAATAACTGTATACTCACGATTCTTGTCTGACGCAAATGTTTGGTCCCTCCAGAGTGAGACATACTGACATTTGTAACAAGAACACTAATATCACTGAAAACGATGACATATTTCCGGTTGAAATCCGTTAATTAAATTAAGCAAAACAACACCGTATCACCAACATTTATTTATCGTTGTCATTTAGTCTGCACTGGTGGGTAGGTATGTGTGTAGTACTTATGTGGATCTAAATTCAAATATGTTTCGTCACAGCCTTCGTACCGTTTCCTTTTCCCATTAGGGTGGCAGAGAGGTCGTTATCTTGCTAATTGTTTCTCTTGTATTTAACGTTGTTGTGTCTGATAACCGGGAGTTGCATACGTAAAGTTTATTGTTGCACGTTTGAAGAGACCAATTCACTGCATTTTAACTTGTAGGTACGAATGCAACTGAAGTGGTGACAATCTGAAAAAAACGTAAAGAAATGTTAACTTTTTATTTCACTCTGCACCATCTATAATTTGTTTAAACCTGATACCTAGCCATATTTTAAAACGATCACGTACCTACTTTATTTGTTATAAGTAGTAATATTTCATTGTTTCCAAACAACTGAGAATATTTCCTAATTACAATACCTACCCACAAATATACACGTTATGCGTACGTTGTAATTAGTAAAATATCAGATACCTTATAAAATGCATTGTATATACAGGGTGAGCAAATTTGATGAGAACAATTTGGTAACTATAAGAGATATAAAGGAATTCTCAATCTTTTTTTAAGATAAATTTATTGGCATTTTCAAATTTTTGGTACATTTTTTAATATTTAAATTCAAAAGTGCATAATTTTTCCTTTTTTTTTTTTTTAAGGGCGCCACTGTTTTCTACATAAAAAAGCACCTGAAGAACTATTTTCTAAAAATACCAATAAATTTGTCTTAAAAAAAATAAATCGAGAGTATAGGTGCTATTTGGTTTTTTGTAGTACCTATCTCTTACAGTTACTGCGTTGTCTTGACATATATGGAAATTTTCCCATCCTGTATATCTAGACTCTCTTTATGGAATAGAAAATCTCTGGATTTAATGGTGCTTTCGCAAATTTTTCCGGAAAAACGTTTACAGGCCATGAACTGAAGTATTAAATAATAAAACACCCATTTATGAACCCGAATAGAAAATTAATTGAAACATTCAAACTTGAGACGTCCCTGAATTTACCGTTACGTTTGCAAAATTATTGTTTTTAAAAAAAATTTTCTGTTAATTGTTTTAATTTTGGGATTTTTTTTGTATTTTTTTATTTCCCGCAGCAGTCATTGCTGGATTCTCTTGAGTAGACAAAAAAAATCTTATGTACTAAAATACAAAGTTCTTTGTAATCTGTATATACAGGGTGGATGGAATGTTGTGCCTTTATTATTGTTTTTATGAAAATGGCATTGTTATATCATCAGAAACAGTGCCCAGCATCTATTAATGAAATCGAAAAACGTATAGAACAATAGGTATTTTAATTCCTTGCTTTTTTAGTCTCGGAAATATGATTTTTTTATGAAGCACTGTAAAAAATGTATTCTCAAAAATGCTATTGTATAACGCCGAAATGGTACAACTTTGACCCAATATGTGATCATCAACACTGAGTTAAAAATTACGATAAAGCCCCAAAAAGCAGGATTTAGGCACCAAGAAGTAATCTTTAGATAGATATTTCTTTACAATATTTTCAGCGTTTTAATTTATTTTAAAAACATTATCATTATTTAGTACTTTGTTAATTTACAAGCAAACACGCTTAAATAATTTTGGTATGTAACATAGGACACGTTCGGTTTGCAGTACATGGTGAACTATAATTTATAATGCAATTTTTCAACAATTTATTATGAAATCGAATTTGAATCGTTTGCCAATTTGTTTCTAGGAATTTTGTATCAAGAGGTAAACAATTTAGGTGTTATCAACAAAAACAACTAGTTAATAATTACGAAATCGGCAAAATTCAGTCGATCTGCATATATGTAGGTATATGAATTTTGTACTGTCTGTCATATTGTTTTTCCAATGGTTGCATGAGGTATTTTCCAGTTCGTTTACGTTCAATTTCGTGACCTGACTGATTTTTTCCAAAGGATAATGAAATCAAAAAACTTTAAAAAAGAATAGACAAACGTTTTTCCATTTCGGGACCGATTGATAGTGCTTATTTCAAGTAAAAAAAAATCATCTTCGTCTTTTGTGTATTATTTTATCAAAACAAGCATAGGCTGAAATGGATAGGTAAAAATTGTAGAACTGCTTTTTCTTTGTTTTAAGTTCTCGGAAATTAAAATTGTAAGTAGACACCTCTAACTAAACTACAATTTTCCTACAGTATCAACGTAAGTGCTACTAAAATTATTCCTACATTCCTACACTGTTCCTAGCTAAAATAGAGAACGTTTTTCCTCAAGGATCAGCATTTTTTTGTGAGTAACTACTACGCAGGACCATCGAGGATAACAGGAATGTTAGAATGTTATATACAGTTGACCAAAAGATACCTATAGTAATAATTGGTGTTTAACATTTATGGGGCCCTAATATTAAGTTCTTGTAAAAACTGATTCTTTCCTGACAAATTTTAGATTAAAAAATTTATTTGTCGAGTATGTGAAGAAACAATTTCTCTCAAATAACGATTTTACCTGTTGAGATACCTATAAAGACTATCCAAATTTGTGTATTGCCTACATCAGGAAGTATTGTTAATCACTTAAGGAGTCAAAATCATAACAGCACTTTATTAACAATAGGTACCTACAATAGTTACCTATCCATTAACTATAAAAACATCCCAAAATGAACTGCCTTTGCAATGCCTCTTACAAAAAAATCTTAAAAATGACGACTTCGTTAGAGAATTACACCTGAGGTTTTTTTTTGTTTAAATTATAAAAGGTTAATTTACACATTGGTGCAAAAATAGGTTTGTAATGCCTTTGCTGATTCACATTGACACATCATTATACATTAATTTACCTTATATCCTACTTTCAAAAACGTTTTGAGAAATACTTTGTAATTACCTATTTTAATTGTATAGAATTAAATACCTTGGCTTATTCTTGAAAAAAGACAATATTTTTGAACCGTTGTAATATAATATATGTATGTATAGACCTAACATAATTATAATTTAATTAAGATAATGAAAAAATACCAGTTTACAATGCTTCCCGTCCTCATTATTTGAAAAGAACACAAAGAACACCTGCTATGGGAAGACATAGATACCTAATAGGTACCTACCTATCTATTTATGATTACTATTGTATTTTTTTTCGTATATATATAAATTAAATTAAACAAACAAGGAATATTGTTTGTTTACTTCTTACAAAATAAAAATATAAAATAGACTATAGACTCACCTAGCATGAAGACAATGCCACTGCATAGTATGCAACTGCTTTAAACAAAGCTATGTAAGTAATACAGCTGAGTGAGTAATTTGTATTAGTTTAATGAAAGTAGTTCATAACTTTCCACACTAACATTAGCAATGATGGTTTACACAAACATTCGAGTATAAATGCACAAAATCACACGATAATCAATTTAAAGAACACTGATTTAAATATCCGAAACAATGGATATTAAATCAACGTTTTAAAACCGCTTTACATCATCTACAATCGCAAGCAACTGATGTTTTGTTACTGATTACTATGCTGATTATTGCTGATTGATGTCAAATCATTGTCATCGAACGATTGTTATTATTATTATCTTCGGATTCCCGAAAGAGAAACGAGTAATACCGATTATCCGCGATCATCGATCAATAAAAATCACAAACAACTCTTATCTATGATCACAAAACAATGCTGTCTGGGGCGAACTGTTTTTTTCGGCTTTGATTCCGCCGCATGCGCAATCACATGATTTTATATTTTATTCATATATCACATATAATTAGCTCCAAATCTTTGATTCTAATATGTATTCAAAGAAAAACATTCTTCGGTTAATAAATAAACTAAAAAACAAATATAACATCGACCAGGAATAAATAGAACCTCGGCATAGTGATATAAAAACTCACAATTAATACCACTATACTAGGCAACTGTCAGCTATTAATAATCTGTGTCTAATACTTAAAATAAATTTTATAAATTTCTAATGTGAATAAGTAAATCATATATTTAATACTGAATGAACGAAGTAAATCATAAGTAAATAAAGTAACCTAACCTAACATAAGCTGAAACGTGATCACTCCTCAAGCGGCAGAAACAACCATAGATAAGGAAACAACTGTTCTCCCTAGACGCTACCATAGACGCTACTAATCCCATTGATAAAAGACTGTAACATGTTAGATCACTAGATCAGATTAGAAGGGCCGTTATTAAAAGGGCCATTTTTTTTAGTGCGAAGTTTAAAATTATTCCAAAACTTCTTTCAATACAGCAAAAAATGTGGAATAGAGATCCATCTCTTGAAAAAATAGTATCTAATAAATAAATTGACCCTAAAAATAGATTATAACTAAATTTAAATGTATTCTTCTTTTTCGGTCCCCAAATCTTATTTTTGAAGGTGTTATTATAAATAATTTAATTTGCTTTTTTACAAAACGACTTTTTAAGATACTTTTTAGGAAGGATATTAAGATAAGCTATAATATTATCATCAATTTTTAATTAAAAATTCCCCGAACTACGTTGTTACAAAAGATATGGAAAATTAGTGCAGATAAAAAAATGGTATAGCTGTATAAGATATTATTGTTATAAAATAAATATTATTTACTCATTCTGCATTGCACATTCCAATATATTTACACAAAATCACTATGTTATAAGAACGTTACCATTATCTTTTAACGTTTCTTTTTTAAGGTAGTCCACTTCTTTCGTGAAAACAGCGTACTTTTTAAATTCTGATTTTGATCAGTTTGATTCAAATTAAGGGTTCATTTTAATATATATAGTATTATGGAAGAAATGCCACTATAGTTCAGACACCCTACGAAACATAATATTAAGAAAGACGGAAAATCGACAAAAACATTCTATAATAAAATTTTAATTACGTCTACCTATAATTTATTTAAACACTATTACTTTGCGTCAATCTACTTACTACGGTAATATGAATAAAAGAAAATAGGCAAAAAAAATATATAAATGTATGTTGTTACATTCGCTCTTTTTTATTTAGTATTACATTTTCTCAGATAATAATCATCACTTCAAGAAAACTGAAACGTTTTCTAAATATATGATATAATCTTAAATTATATAATTTACATATTAAACGCAATACTTTTGAATGCCTTTCCTCAAAATGAACAAATTTTAAACTATTTTAAAGTACAAAAGTATAGATAGAAATGCCATCAAACGGAGAACGTGTATTTTTTTTAGTAATACCTTAGACATTAAAAACCTTGCTGATACTGTCGCGACTCCATACGATTTTGAATAACTTCAAGTTGTCGTTTTGCTTCACACTGGGGGAAATTTTGCAGATCGTAATACTGGGGAGCTATTTTCAGTAACCATTCAGCTGCAATCAAATAAAACACACATGATAATGTTAACTATGAATATTAGTTGATTTTTACCTTTAATATCAGTAACAGTTCTAATGTAATTTTTGGTGGTCAAAACAAATTCGTTATAAATGACCCATTCCGGTTTGTGGTCAAGACAAGTAGAAGGATGCAGCTGAACCATTTGATTATCCTTAATCGTCAAATAATGCCCTGTTCTTTCGAGATGAGCTACCTAAAATATAAATTACGTACAGAACACTACATACATACTACAACTAAACATGTACATTACCTGCATGAAAAATCCATTAACTAACGCTTTCCTTATGTTAATGTAATAGTCTTTGCTGCTGAAATCAGTGGACGTTCTCTTCAAATTAAATCTATCCATTATACGCGACAGCTGTTGCCTGACGTTATCTGCTGACTTTAGTGAGCGATAGTTGATGAAGTTATCGTAACACCATTGTGGATCTTCCATATCTCAACATAGAAATAAATGAAATACCTAATCTTCTACAGGTTCTTAACACAAATGTAAAGTACGTGCAAGAATACTTAAGACAAGACAGTCATGATGTTTTTCGAACACATTAGCTTCAGGTTAAATTTTTGCTCTCTACTCTTCTTGAATAAATATATTAATTTATTTATTTCTTGTTAATAAAAGGCAGACAATGTGTGTGGGAACTGTATTAGAAATTACTAAATTTTATTTCTTAATTTAATTTGATTAATTGGTAAAATGATTTCTGAAATTTTAAGGTCGTAGATTTGGGAACTTCATGAAAATGATTTAAGGTAAAACTTGACCAGCTTTGAAAACTTTTTTTTATTAAATATTATGGTACTTACTCTGTTTGAATGCGTGATAAACATTAAGAAGTGTGAGATGGTCACCATCGATGTGCGCGAATCGCATCTTGGCATCGTCTGCTGCTTTCTTTGCCTCGTTCGGTCGGACAAAACACTGCGGGACTAAATATTGGAGCGGGGCATTTGGCGCCCGTATCCGTTCAATATAGTGGCCACATACTCTCAACCTTCAATGCCTACAGAGCTATCTCAGTCTTAAAATATATTCAATTTTGAGCAATTACGGTAAGATTTTTTTTTGAACTGGGAAAAACTCACTAAAACTTCAATTTACAATTATATAGAACCAGGTTAGGTACATAACTTTTATTTTATACAATTCGGGTATAAAAATGAACCTTAATGTGAAGATCTACTTATACTGAAATTTTCCCAACTTATGTTTTTTTAAAAAATTTCTTCAATCATAAAATTTTCGCACTGCTCAAAATTGATATACTTTTTTATCTAAATACTGTGACAGCTTAGAAATTCGTTTTGTTAAAGCGACAAAGAAACAACTATTTTATTTTCAAGCCTTTTCACAATAGATAATGCAAAGAAACTTTTGACCCTATTCTTAAAGAAATTGTATTTTTTTTATCTTAAAAACATCCATTAGTTTCCAATTACCGATTATAATTTTTGTATATTTAAATATTATTACTAAATAAAAATTAATTTTTCGCTTTGATATGTTTCATTCGTAAAGTACCATAATTAACAAAAAAATTTTAATAAACATTATTCATTTACAATTGTTTCTGAATGCCGTTTTAACAAATAAACAGGAAATATAAAATTATATGCAAAGGCAACTCTCAAAAATCAACAAAAACACATAAAAAAGCAATACTTGCAGTATATGTAATTATAAATGAAATTAATGTATGATCATGCGATCAAGCTTCACTTGTGAAGAAAATTTGTTACTGCTCGCACAAGAAGTACAGTAATCGCGTTTCTATATTAAATTTCATCAATAAAGCACAAAAAACCGAAATTCCATAAGTACGTTTATTCCTCAGTCTCTGAGGATGACTCCATATATATCGAAACGAGTATTAAGATTTCCATACGTATTAGTGCAATTTCGGACTTTCATTTTATTTCCACAATACTACAGATATTCTTGTATTTATCTCCAGTTAATTAAAAAAAAAATAAAATTGATATATACTAGATGCGTACATAAACATAAAATGAAGAAAAGTTTTGTATACCTGACAACATTGCCGTAATTGACAAAATTTCATTGGAACAGTTGTGGTTGCAACTGGCAATGAGCATCTTCGCCAACTGCGGATCGAGTGGAAATTCGGCCATTACAGCCCCCAAGTCAGTCAAATTTCCGTCGTCATCAAGTGCGGCAAGGTAATTAAGTAGTTCCAATGCTCTCATAAGGGTTTCTGGAGCTGGTGGATCCATAAAATCGAAGTGAACCAAATCATCGATGCCCAACTTTTTTAACTGAAGGACAACTGAACCCAAGTTTGACCTAGAACACAAAAAGTATGTGCTAGTGTAATACTTCAAATAAATGAAAAATACAGTTAAAACGCATTTTTTTTAAGTAAATAATAAACCCCCAAGTACTCAAATACCTCACCTTAGAATTTCTGGATACGTATTATCTTGCATTTCGTTTTTGTATGCCTTTTCCGTGTACAATCTAAAGCATTTACCAGGTCTCGTTCTTCCGGCTCTTCCAGCTCGCTGCTGCGCTGAAGCTTTGCTAATTGGAGAAACAAGTAACGATTCAACACGTATTCGAGGATTATATACCTAAAAGAATAAAAAATGAGTACATTTGCAATTTTCCACTGAAAAGGAAACTTAAACTATATATGTATTTGAAATACTAAATTTAATTTTTACTACCTTCTGCTTAGCAAATCCAGGATCAATTACAAATACCACTCCATCAATTGTAAGCGATGTTTCAGCAATATTTGTTGAAACAACAACTTTCCGTCCGATTGCTCCATTCGGTTTGTTGGGTGGAGGTTCTTCAAAAATACGTTGCTGTAAGTTTGGTGGAAGGGTTGAATATAGTGGGATGCACTTTAATTCACCTACTTCTGGTCCTTCAAGATAAAACAGATAAAATTCAATCCACTTCATAAATGTTACAAAACTATTCATGATAAGGAAGTACAATTAAAACATTAGAATAAAAGCTAAATATAACAATTTACAACAAAAAGCTCTATTTTTCTTTTATAAGTAACTTTTATCTCCTCACCTAAGTTATCAATTTCTCGTTTAATCCTTTTACAGGCTACCTCAATTTCTTCTTGTCCTGTCAAGAATAGCAAAATATCCCCAGCAATGTCTTCACACATGTGTATTTGTATAACAGTTCTTATAGCAGCCTCTAGATAGTCCCTTTCAGGTTCTGGTGTATAAAATATTTCCACAGGATGTGTACGACCGGGTACATTCATCAATGGGGCATTATCAAAATACTGTTGAAATTTACCAGCATCCAATGTAGCAGACATAATCACCAGTTTTAAATCAGAGCGTTGCTTGATAACTTCTTTAAGAACGCCCATCAAAATATCTGTAGCCAATGTTCTCTCGTGAGCTTCGTCCAGTAAAATGCACTGATATGCATCTAACATAGGGTCACTCATTCCTTCTCGTAAAAGCATACCATCAGTCATATACCTAAAAGTATGAATTGTTTTGGTAAACTGTATTCTAAAGAAAATATACGGTTTCCCCTTTTTTACGCCAAATGCTTCATCCTTAAAAGGATCAATTAAAAAAAAGTTAATTTCCTAGTAAATATTTGAGTTTTCACCTCCAAACATTTCTTTACTGTTTAATCAGCTCATTAACACCTCCCCTCCCCTTTTTGACCAAATGTACCTTCATAAAAACATTTATTGTAGTACTTATTAGTAAAACGTTTAAAGAGCAACTTCTCTGTATATTAGAAGTGATACCATTCAAAATATCTTAATAAAAGCTTTTCAAAAAGGTAACACTGCACTTCCCTATTTGGAATGATCAAATTCTGAACTTACTTAAGAATTGTTTTTGCTGAAGAACAGTCTTCAAAACGTATACTGTAACCAACTTCTTGACCTAATGCAACATCCATTTCTTCAGAAACTCTTTGAGCTACAGACATTGCAGCTACTCTTCTAGGCTGTGTGCAACAAACACCTTTCTTTCCAACAGACTTGGCATACTCAACACACCATTGAGGAATCTGTGTTGTTTTCCCAGATCCTGTTTCTCCAACTAGTACAATACACTGGTGCTCATGTAGTAAACGCATAAAATCTGCTTTATATTCAAAAACTGGTAAATTTATACGTTTCCTATAAAGTTCATGATAACGTTGGGTGTATGGTAAGCCAGTAAGAGAGTTAATAGTAGAATTTAATACAGGAGTTGTGACTATGGAAGTAGATACACCACGTTCTTCCCTGAAATTATCTCTATTTAATATACGAGCGTATAAATAATGGTACAAATACTTACCGCTTTTTTTTTATAAACGGATCAACAATATCAATTCTTCTCTTAGACATTTCTGATAAATTCTATCTTCACAAGATGAAATTAAATCAGGAGCTACCCCAAGCTATCACCATACCACACAACTACCTATAAAACCACGTGTAAATGTAAAATTTTACGTAAAAACTTGCGAAAGCCAATGTGCAGAATATAACCAATACCAAGACTGTTTGAATCAAAGCAGAAATGGAAGATTATTTAAGCAAATGATTTGTACAATATTATATAAATATGTAGTGACACAACTCACAATAATATTTATATATATTTTTTTGATGGAAATCTTTAATTACTTAAAAATCTCAAATTATTGACATTTATCACTAATTAATAAATTGACAGTAGTTCAACATTAAATTGACAGACTAACACGAGTAGATGTACCATAGACCAAAAATATCATAGGCATTTGGAATGCATAGCGATTTCTAAGGCATGGTTAAATTAACCACGGATGTAGGTCATATCAAAGTCTAGCTTACCCTTACAATTTTATTTAATTTTATATTAAACATATATAGATGCATATTCTTACAATACATAAAATTGTAACAATATTTACAAGTACAGTTCAAAGTCTACTCTGCTTGCTGTATAAAAATTCGAAATATCTCCTACTTTTCTAACTAATGCACCATCTTTAAAACATCCCTCTTGTGACCACTGGGACATTTGTTGGGTAGAATGTGGTCCATCGACCTTTTCTTCATCTGTTTTCCACTTAATTTCCCACATAGTATCATTAGTTTCTGTAGTGCAACTTGGTGCTTCTTTCAATTGTTGCAATTCTTTTGTCTCAAAATCATCAGCATACATATCCAGCATAGAACTTTCTGCTTTATTCTTTTTCTTATTTTCAAATGCCTCTATTTTTGATTTAATTAGTTCATAAGTTTCTTGATAAATATCCATGTTTCCCTTATTGGTCAAAATTTCATTTGCAAGTTGTGTTAGTTCTGCTACCTCTTTATTTTGAATAAGAGTTCCTTCTTTCTTTCTTCTAAGTCTTTCAATACTTGAAAGTTTTTTTGTATCTCCACTAAGCCTGTTTAATGCTTTACTTATCGTTTCCTTTTCTTTTAAGTACTTTAATATAGATTTATACGTTTCTTCTTCATTGAAATTGTTTTCATCCTCATCATCTGTACTTTCATCTCCAAGACCTTTGCTATCATCTGTTAATTTGTACTTATCTACAGATGCTACCTTCTGCCAATCAATGTTGTCTAACCAGTTGTCACGTATTTCTTTTTCATTCTTCCAGATAAAATGACCATCACGATCAAAATGCCCTTCCTCCATTTCTTCTTTCATGTTAAATGCAGTAACATATTGTCCTTCTACATTTTTTGTATACCCTTCTTCTTCACCTTCTATCTCTCGTTCATCCAATACGTTGTCATCATCTTCAACGTCTTCTTCATCAGAATCTAATGAATGCTTCTGTTTGAAGGTTCTTTTACTGCTACCAGTAGGCTCGTCTAATGATTTTCGTTTGTACATTTTTTAATGAATAATATTTTTTAGTTTAATATTTAAACTTAGAAAATATGCATTCATAAGTTGACCAAGGTAAAAATTGATGAGGACAAAGTAAATAAACATTAAATAACAATTGATAACAATTGACACTTTGGCAGCAATAATAATAATAATAATCATCATAGATAATAATTACTATAAGGTAGTGCTTCTGCTATCGGCAACGGTTTGCGTACACATTATTACGCTAAACCATAGATTAGGGCCGAAATGTTACTCCTAATCTATCTCATCTATGATTGCTCCATAACCTTAATTCAAAGTAAACAAACGTAAATATTCTTGGTTTAATAAATTAATTTAATAAATAAACAAAAATGAAAATAAAAGGCTGATTAGGAACAAAAACCTCACAGCACTCACAGTAACCGACAATTCATACTACTCAACTGTAAAAAATAGAATAAAAGATTACTAACAGGTATAACTGACCTACAATATAGTACATAACGCTTTAATTCCAATTTTTAACAGAGGGCCCAATTAGAAATAAAAGTTTTTCTACTGGCTATCCTAACTTTCGCGGATGATGACATGGTACAAGTCTTGAGTAATTATGCAGAGAATAAACTAAAAAAAGATGTAGTGGTCTATTGTATAGAAAGTAAATCTTATTAAGAAATGTGGATTGCACATAAAAATTAAATATAACCATGAGTATACTCTCTACTTCATCAGTTGGTTGGTTGATATCACATGAAGCCTACATAAATAAAATCTACGATGCAGTAACAATTCACGATGAAGTAAAAAAATTTAAAATCAATCCTAATTTATTTAAAATTGAAAATAGTTTTACAAGAAAGTCAGCAGGAGTTTTAGTTTCAAAAGATAAGTGTTCACAAATTCAAAATATTGAAGATGTGCTAGATCCAGAAGAAGTGAATAAATTGTTTACTACTTTCAAAGAAGAAGTGAAATTCTGTAATAGTTTTTTAGATGAATCAGTGGCTGGTAAAAGTAATACAGAAGCAACACTTTCTGCAGAGGAAATTTATAAGAATTCTGGAAAAGTATTGGAGAAAGCTTTTGGTAAAAATGTAAGGAGTGATGCTATAGCTGCCACCATAAATAATGAAAGTTATTTATTTCCTCCCAATTGTGAGTTTTATTGTAAAAATATATCTGAAATACCATCAGTGATTGGAGATAAGATATATGATTTAATTTTATTGGATCCTCCATGGTGGAATAAATACATCAGAAGAAAAAGGTCAAAAAATGAAAAGGCTGCATATAATATGATATACAATGAGGATTTAAAGAAGCTTCCTTTAGAAAATATGATTAGTGATCATGGACTAATTGTGGTATGGTGTACTAATTCAAATAAGCACCAAGTTGCCTTGTTGAATGATATCTTTATAAAGTGGAAAGTTAAATTTTATACAACATGGTATTGGATAAAAATTACATGTTCTGGTATTCCAATTTGTTCTTTTTCAAAGCCTCCAAGGAAACAACCCTATGAGCAAATTTTTATAGCAAGTAAATGTGCATCATTGGAGATTCCTAAGTCAAAAATTATTGTTAGTGTACCAAGTGCTTTACATTCTCACAAACCACCTCTTGAGGAGATTTTGAAAGAATTTCTTCCAAATCAGCCAAAATGCTTAGAAGTGTTTGCTAGGTATTTATTGCCCAAGTGGACTAGCTGGGGTTTAGAAGTATTAAGATTTCAACATAATAGCCTATATATCATAAACTAAAACACGATTTTATAACAACAAAATCAATTAAAAAATGTACATATTAGCCCGCTTTTTATTAATATATCTCAGATTTTCCTATTGACTACGAGGTTATTATATTAAATACTAAAGTAGTGTCAAATAAAAACAAACATGCTTTTAAAAATTATAAAAAATATCAATATGACCATTTCTTTATTTAGTATTTTTACAAACTTATCAACAAGTGAAAAAATATTACATTTAAGAGTTAAATTTTGCTTTGAAAAATTATTTTTTTTTGCACTAGACAATTAAGCTAATAAAAAATGTAAAAGGTTTATTGATTGTGAAACCGCACCAATGTTTTGCACCTACATGTGAGCGTTCACTCAATTTACTAAGAAACTTGCTCTGAGAAAAGCCCCGAGTGCAAAAGTCAGTATGATTCCACAATCAAATTAACCTTGCACCCTTTATTAACTTGATTTTTTGATATATAAATTTTTAGAAAGTAATGGATATCATTTTGGATTTAAAATTTCACGTATATACCAAGAGGGTAAAATAGAATACTTATTGTGGTCTACTTTTTCATAAAGTATTTGTTTTGTTTTGTTATTATAAGTAAACTTCCATACTGTATTATAATCATCACAATTTCTTAAAATGCCTTTTACTAATGAAAGAAATTCATACAAAAATTTTAAACACAGTTCTTTTTGCCAGAAGCGCTCACAAGTTTTAGGAATGTCTGAAACTTGCAAAGGTAGAATTTTTTCCAATATTCCAGAATCTGAACGATACCCAACCATGATAGTTTTTATTCCAACTAAAAAGGACTGAGTCCAGAATTTTAAAAGTTTATGTTTTTGAAAACTGAATTGTTGATGTTGATTATTTATAAGTCTGTTTGTTTTTAACTCAATAAAGTTAGCATTGCTTAAGAAACTTTTTGAGGAGCAAATAACATCACTTACTATTCCGTCAACTTCAGCTCCATACAATAGCTTAAAATCATTTAAAAATGACTTAAAAACAACACAAAATTCCTCACACTCATTTACAGGCGCATTCTTATTGATTTTATTTTGTGGTGAATTTGACAGTGTATAATGTTCAAATTTATGGCCATAGTAATTGAAAAGTTCTGCTTTCTCAAAAGAATACTCACATTTATCAAATTCACACAAGTAAATAGTTCCTTTCCATTTTACAGCACATACTGTCCAAGTTTGTTTATCATAAGGTGTCCTCATTAACAGTGACAGTAGTCCTCGAAAACAAATGAAATCAACATCTAGTGCTTTACTACTAAAGTTATTTACACATAACTGTTTCTTCAGAATGAACTCTAGTAAATGACTTAAACCTTCATATTTTGCACTCTCGGGCTTCTTTATAAATGAGTTAAAATTCTCATTTAAATCCAATGGAAGTTCAGGATAAATAAAGTATCGTAAACAGCTTAAGTCGTCGGCTGTTAACTTTCTATTTTTATCAACTGAGTAACATTCCAATGGTTTTGGGGTTGAAAGGGAAACAGAAGTTTCATTTTCATAAAGCATAGTTTTAATGTTTTCCATAACTATTTACTTCTCTGTTGCTTATTAGTTATACTGGGTTGTCAAGCCACAAAAATTGTGGGTTGCTAATGAGTCCACGTAGACATGTATTAACAAAACACCAAACTTTTCTTTTTAACGTAATACTTGGAACTCTTCATTTATCAACACAAAATAAGAAAAATAGGTTTTTATATATTAACACCCCACATACATTTATGTACAGGATAATTAAGAACTATGACTAGTCCATAGAGATATTATTAAGAACATAGATATAAAATTCATATCTATGAATATTGACTGATTGTGTCTCAATAACAGCAACCGGTAAAAAAGAAGGGACTTTAAAATTTAAATTGAAAATAAAAACTACTTAAACAGCAATTACAATCTCTTTAGTCATATCTTTAAAGTTATATCACAGTAACTTTACAATTAAAAACTACATCAATTTTTCTTTCCATTTATCTTGCTAAACTTTTTTCTGGATATATTATCAAAGAATAATAAACCAGCAGCCCTTTCAATACTCTCAGGAGGGACCTAAAAGAGGGTCAAAAGGTACTATTTGTGTAATTATCTTATGCATAGATTTATATTTTACCTGAAAGCTTGTTATGGGAGTTGCATCATCTATAACCTGATTAGGCATAACATAAGCTTCCAATTCTAATTCTCCACTTGAAGTTTCAGCAACAACCACTTTAAAAAAGTGGGTAGGCACAGCTACATTATTAGAACCAATTACTTGGTATTTTATATATGTTTTGCCATCAGGTTCTTTCCTAGAACATGTAATAAGATTGAATTTCACATGGTTATTATATTCATAATGTAAAGGACCAACCTTGGTAAATACAAAGGTCCTGTACAAACATATATATTGGGATAAATTTTTGTCAGTTTCCTTACATATCTCTCCAATCTATTCCATGAATTTCTATTAAAGCCCTTACCTACTTGGGGGGCCATATTTGATAAGTAGAATGTCTGTTCAACATGTTTTTGACTTGTCTTATGATTTCCAGCAGCTGCTAAATGTCCTCTATCGAATCCAGAACCTCTATAATCTGAATTGTCTGATCTAAAAAAGTAATTCCATTATTAATTGTGTACAAAAAAAGGTGATTAAACAAATTACCTAAAAAATGGATGGATACTCTCATCTGGCTTAAAATCACATTTAGATCTGTCAACTTCATCATTATGTTTAACATGCTCATGTGTTAAGTGTTCAAATACCCAATGTGCTACTCTGTTCCTTCTATCATAACTTAATACATAATCATCAAAAGATCTTATGTTATCTAAACTGGGGAACCCATATTTCATTATCTGAGAAACTCTACTAGCACTTGTGAGGCTTTGTTGCACTGGAGCAGGAGATAGAGGTGTGGCAGCCAGGACTGAGCCAAAAATTGAAAAACTTGGAATATCACTAAATATTGGTAAAGTGTAGTCTTGATTGCACTTTCCACTTCCATAGTATTTTTCGAAAATTGAACCAGCAAAGAAACTTCCAAGACTTACAGCACCATAGAAGGTGTATTTGTTTATTTTTTTTGCCATTTTTACAATTCAAATAACATTTGCACTTGTAAAAATTATAACAGTTTCGTTTAATTGCAAGGGTTATTTTTAAAGGAAATATGCACCTAAGACTAGATTATGCATAATTAAGCAAATGCAATAATCATAGATTGCAATGACTGACCATAGAAAAAATTATTACGATTGTGACTACGGTCTCTGTCATGCAGTTATCTGTTGTGCTAATTTGTCTATGGTGATAACGAATAATAATATAACCAATAACCTACAATATTGACCATGTGCTTAAATGTTGTGCTATAGTTTAATTTTATGAAGTAGTTTAAAAAGTGAATAGGATTTTTCCATTTATAACAAACATGGATGAAAATTACTCTAACGTAGGTAAGAAATTATCAGAAAATGAGAAATTAGCACTATCTGCCCAAAACTGTCGTTTGGTCCCCGAACATAAAGCAAAGTTGTTAGAAGTTGAAGCAAAAAAACATTGGGATCTGTTTTACAAAAGAAACGAAGACAGATTTTTCAAAGATCGCCACTGGACGACTAGAGAATTTACTGAATTATTAGATAAAAATTTCATTTTGAAAGGCCTGACCATTATGGAGATGGGCTGTGGCGTGGGTAATTTTATTTTTCCGCTAATTGAAGAAGGTTTGGGAGTATATTTTATTGCATGTGATATTTCTCCTAGAGCTATAGACATTTTAAAAAAACACAAATACTATGATGAAAAGAAAATAAACGCCTTTCAAATAGATATCACCACTGAAGACATATTTAACAAACTGGAACCATGTTCTGTAGATATAGTGACACTAATTTTTGTATTGTCTGCAATTCATCCTGATAAGTTTAAATCAACAGTGAAAAACATTTTTAAATTATTAAAACCAGGGGGACTTATTTTATTCAGAGATTATGGATTATATGACATGGCACAGATTCGATTTAAAGCAGGGCACAAGATTTCTGAGAACTTTTATATGAGACAGGATGGCACTAGGTAAAATCATGTTAACTATTCTAATTAAATTTTCTTTTTAAAATTTAAAATTGTAGGAGTTATTATTTTTCTACGGAGCATGTTTCAAAAATATTTACTGATGAAGGATTTAAATTAATGACCTGTACTTATGTACATAGAAGAACTGTGAACAAAAAGGAAAATGTAGATGTCCCTAGAATATTTGTGCAAGCCAAGTTTTTGAAACCTGAGCAAGATGCATGATCCTTTACCTAGAAAAGAAATAAATATGGATCTTATTAAATTTCTGGTAATTAATTATTTTTATTAACAGATATCAAAGTTGAGCAAAGCATTAGTTTTTCTAGTCCTTGTATGGCTTCAAAACACTGTAATATAGGCTTAGTAAATAAATTAAAAATGATGATTAAAGTAATTATGATCTTATATGATTGTTATTAATTAGCTCTATCTGATGAAAACAAGACAGTGTTATTGTTATGTTTTTAGTGTTCTAAACTAACTAAAACAAAATTTCTTTGATTTTCAGGCATGTGCCTCTTCCTGAAATTTTGGTAAGTATTTTTCTAGGGATACATATGTTGAATGATTTAATTTTTGGATCTTTTAATAATTACAGTAAATGATGACGGCGTAGTGCATTTGAAATTATCGATGATAATAAATTATTCAAATAAAGATGTCTTTCATACCTAATGAGTAGCTGACTGATTAAAATTTTATATGTTTAAGTACATGTCTTTGTTTCAATTATTAAATATCTTTATTTTTACAGCAACAACAACATCGAAAAATGGTGAGTAAAAGTCCTTAAATAATTGAGAAATATTATTATATTTTAATATGATGCATAATTAAATTAATAGAATAGAAAAAAGTTATGATGTTTGCATAGTTCATATGATTTAAATTGATTACAATTCTTTCGCTCCTATCTGATACAATTCGGTTTTCTTTAATAAATTTACCAATACATATATTGAACCAAATAAAAAATACTTTTCTTTTTCAGGATCGTCTAAAGGATTATTGCAGTGGCACATTCATAATTCTGTAAGTCTCTTTCATTCTCATTATTTTATTTAAAAAATTATAGTGTTCATTTTTTTTTATGTGTTTATGTTATGATGACTGCATAGTTCATATGATTTAAGTTGATTTCAATTCTTTCGCTCCTATCTGATGCAATTACATTTAGTTTAATTAATTTATCAAGACTGCACCAGATAAAAAACTTTTCTTTTTCAGGATCATTTAAAATACTAATACAGTGGAACATTCATTATTTGGTAAGACTCTTTGATTTTCATTAGTATTTTTTTTTAACTTACATTGTGTTAAATTTGTTTTTATCTGTCTGTGTTATGATGTTAGCATAGTTCATATGATTTTAATTGATTACAATTCTTTCGCTCCTATCTGATACAATTCGGTTTTCTTTAATAAATTTACCAATATATTGAACCAAATAAAAAATACTTTTCTTTTTCAGGTTCGTCTAAAGGATTATTGCAGTGGCACATTCATAATTCTGTAAGTCTCTTTCATTCTCATTATTTTATTTAAAAAATTAGTGTTCATTTTTTTATGTGTTTATGTTATGATGACTGCATAGTTCATATGATTTAAGTTGATTTCAATTCTTTCGCTCCTATCTGATGCAATTACATTTAGTTTAATTAATTTATCAAGACTGCACCAGATAAAAAACTTTTCTTTTTCAGGATCATTTAAAATACTAATGCAGTGGAACATTCATTATTTGGTAAGACTTTTTGATCTTCATTAGTATTTTTTTTTACACTTACATTGTGTTAAATTTATTTTTATCTGTCTGTGTAATGATGTTTGCATAGTTCATATGATTTTAATTGATTACAATTCTTTCGCTCCTATCTGATACAATTCGATTTTCTTTAATAAATTTATCAATACATTGAACCAAATAAAAAAGACTTCTTTTTCAGGATCGTCTATAGGACTGTTGCAGTGTCACGTTCATAATTCTGTAAGTCTCTTTGATTCTCATTATTTCATATTATGTTAATTTTTTTGTCTGTTGTGATGACCGTATAGTTCATTTGATTTAAGATGATTTAAATTCCTTCACTCCTATTCTATACAATTCCATTTACCTTAATTAATTTATTAAGACTGCACCAGATAAAAAGGCTTCTTTTTTTCCAGGGCTACTTCAATGGCATATTCACAATTCTGAATGTATCTTCGATTTTAAGTATGCAGTATTTTTTTTTAATACGATTTTTTGGGTATTTTATTTGTCTCTTTGTATTTTTTCTTCATTTAAATAATTTCATGAACATATTCTGCTAATTAATATATTGTGTGTTTATATCATGATGACAAAAATTTACACTATGATTTAAAATGATTTCATTCATTTCAGAATAAATCGAATTTGTTTTAATTAAATGTATATGAAACTATTTTTTACTCAATAATAAATTGTAATATTTTATTGTTACAGCTTAACATGAAGGACCACTTCAACTTTAGTCTTCAAAGCCACATAATTACCAGATGATTAATTAAACGATGTAGTAAGTTAATATTATTAAAGGTAAAATCTGAATTATTTTTTTTTTTTGCATATAATAAGTTAAAAATCTTTTTCCCGCCTCCTTGTAATTATTACAAATTCTTTGGGGTTCCGTATTACTTAAATTAATTTACTAAATGTAATTTTTTATCTAATGCCACTGGGCGAAGTATGCATATATAGCAATTATTTATATCTTTAGTTAATATATTAGCAAAATCCAAAATAGTTCCTAAACTTTTTTTAAAATAATTGTAGTAACAACAGGCAACAGATGTTTGCTTGCTCAAAATTGAAATTTTGAATTTAAAACTTATTTTTATCGAAATAAAGTACCCCCTATATTTTCCACAGGTGGTCTAGCTTTGTATGAGTCATTGAATTCTTAGAATTTGTTTGATATTTTCAGAGACTACCCTGTACAAACGAACAAAATATTGCTCGCATAGATTACTCGTTGGATCATTCGATCAATATCATCGATTTTTAATATTATTTCTAAAGATACTTAACCTCACTTATTTTTAGTTTTAGAGCGCTTTAAATAACTATTTTTTTGAATAAAAACGAATTGATTTATTATGCTAAGAATTTCATTATATATTAGGTAAATAGTTTACCTAATTTCAAAATCCTTAGTATTTGTAATAGCTTGTTTTAATTGATAGTGGTGAGGTTATCAAGAAAATAAACATGTTTTTTGTTATTTGTGAAACGTAACTTGTTTGTTAACCTTTCTTGCCCCCCCATGAACATAATTTTTGATATCCGTCTAATGAAATTTATACAAATATACCAGCTTAAGATCTATAAAACTTAGTTATTGTCAATATATTAATAAAACCATTAGCGATGGCAACAGGTGGTTCAGATCGCATTGGTAAGTGTATTTATCCCAAAATTAAATTAAAAATTATAGGGAGATTCTCTTGTTCCTTGATTTTTTATACATTTATAAAAAAACGGAGTTTTTATATAAATGTGTAAATAATTAAAAAAATATTTTCAGCCCTTTTGTCTGTGTCCAACAAAAATGGATTAATACCTTTAGCACAAAATTTGTCCAATTTGGGATTTTCTTTGGTTGCAAGTGGAGGCACAGCAAATGCCATCAGAGATGCTGGACTTTCAGTAAAGGATGTTTCAGAAATTTCTGGCGCCCCCGAAATTTTAGGAGGTAGAGTTAAAACTCTTCATCCTGCAGTTCATGGAGGAATATTAGCCAGGTATTTGTTTTATTAAATTATTAATATAGAATACTTTTTGAAAATCATTTTAACTTTAAATAAACATTAATTTATAGAATCTAATAGAAATTATTTTTCTTTCTATTTAGATTGATCCCTTCAGACTTACAAGATTTATCAAATGAAAAAATCAGACTAATTCAGGTGGTAGTTTGCAATCTTTACCCTTTTATACAAACTGTATCAAAACCAGGCGTTACTGTACCAGATGCAGTAGAAAATATTGATATCGGAGGTGTCACACTCCTTAGAGCTGCTGCGAAAAATCATGACAGGGTAACAGTTATTTGCGATCCATCAGATTATAATAAAGTAATCCAAGAAATAAAATCCTCGTCAACCAAGGACACAAGTTTGTCCACAAGGTAAACATATTAAATGTAGTACTTCGTATTAGTTGATTTCAATTCTTTATCTGAAATCAATTTTTTTTCTTATGCATTTAGCAATGTTTGTTATTTCATATAGACAAGAAATATTTTGATAAATACTTTATCTTATCATCTCATTTTACTTCTTTCAACATATATTTAGAAACCAGTTAAATAAAACATTTTTATTTTTCAGACAAACATTAGCCTTGAAGGCTTTCACACATACAGCTCAGTATGATGATGCCATTTCTGATTACTTTAGAAAGCAGTTTTCTTCAGGTGTTTCTCAGCTACCCTTACGTTATGGCACCAACCCCCATCAGAAACCCGCACAACTATACACAACATTGGAAAAACTTCCTCTCGAAGTTGTTAATGGTTCTCCAGGTTTTATAAATCTTTGCGACGCCCTTAATGGATGGCAATTGGTAAAGGAGCTAAAGGATGCTCTAGGATTACCTGCAGCTACCAGCTTTAAACATGTATCACCCGCAGGTGCAGCTGTTGGCACACCCCTCGACGCAACAGAGGTATAAAAAAAATATATAAAAAGAACGATTGATAAAAAGGTATATATATATATTTTGAATAGGCTAAAGTTTGTATGGTTGACGATATCTTGGAGCAATTGTCACCCTTGGCTTTTGCATATGCAAGAGCGAGGGGGGCTGATCGTATGTCTTCCTTCGGCGACTTCATAGCTTTATCGGACGTTGTTGATATCCCAACAGCCCGAATAATTTCAAGGGAGGTCTCTGATGGTGTCATCGCCCCGGGTTACGATGTCAAAGCCTTGGAAATTTTGAAAAAGAAAAAGAACGGAAATTACTGTCTTCTAAAGATCGATCCTAATTACATTCCTGACGAAAGGGAAAGACGAGTTCTGTTCGGTTTAACATTGGAACAGAAAAGAAACGACGCAAGAATAAATACTGGTTTATTCCAAAACGTGGTCTCTACTGCATCCGGAAAATCACTACCGGATACGGCTGTCAGGGATCTAATAGTCGCCACCATTGCATTAAAATATACCCAGAGTAACTCAGTATGTTATGCAGTAGATGGGCAGGTAATTACATAAAAATGTGGTTTTATGAATAATTTTTAAGAATATTTTAAACGCAGGTGATTGGTATTGGTGCTGGCCAACAGTCCAGAATTCATTGTACACGACTGGCTGGTGATAAAGCTGATAATTGGTGGTTAAGGCACCATCCTCGCGTATTGGGAATGAAATTCAAAAAAGGGATAAAAAGGGCTGAAATTTCTAATGCTATCGACAATTTTGTCAATGGAAGCATTGGTAAGTCAGTTATATATTTTTTAACATTTTGTTTTGTGATGTTATTATTTTAGGAAGAGATATGGATCGGACAACATGGGAATCTGTTTTTGAAGAAGTTCCTGCAGATTTAACGGAAGCCGAAAAACAGCAGTGGTGTCGAAAGATGCATAACATAGTGCTATCTTCAGATGCCTTTTTCCCATTCCGGGATAATGTTGACAGAGCTCATTTAGTAAGTCACAAAAGAGCACTTTTATTAAATTAATTATTTCTTTTCATTTTATAAAATAATTTTATTACCTTTTTAGAGTGGCGTAAAATATATAGCAAGTCCTTCAGGATCTACCAATGATTCTGTTGTGATTGATGCATGTAATGAACACGGAATAACATTGGTTCACACTGAATATCGTCTATTCCATCACTAAATTTAAATATAAGCAGTGCGTATTTTTTTAAAAATATTTTTTGTTAGCACTAGTAATAAGTTTTTGTAACTTAACGTTCTTTAAAATAAAAAATATATATATTTACGTAAACCTTTGCCTTCTTTAGGTCTGCTTACTAAAAAAAATCAGAGTTTATGTATCCATATGGTAATAAATATTGTCCTACAGAATACGTTATCAACTAAATTTATTCTAGCTAGAGTACAACTCATCCTTTTTTAAATCTTAGCTAAATACAATCAAATTCAAATTCGTCTTTGAATACACATCTACCCATTGTTTTTAAATTCAAAAATAAACTGAAAATGCAATGCTTTAAACATCGATAAAACTGAAAAACATCCAATACTAATTCACTGAAGAAGCAACTAGCAACTTCCATTCTTAATCATCGTCGTCTTCATCATCGTCAGACACATACCTTTTTGTGGTTCTCTTACGCCTACCTGGTGTATTGCGTTTGTTTTTGCCCAATTTTATTTTCATTTTAACCGCGGAGTCTGTGTCCGATCTGTTACCATCCTCTTTGTCTTCACCCTCCGACTCACCATCTGCTTCAAGTCTCTGACGAGCATTTGTAAAAACTGATTGCAAGACGATACTGTCCTCGTGAATAACTGAAGCCTCTTCATTATAAGTCTGCGCATTCTGACATAACAGCATAAAGTCTTTCTCTAAGTCAGTGAAATCCCAATATTTTCCTTCTTCTATTCGGTTCAAGACTTTTCCGATGTCTATGGGTTTCTTGATAATTTCGTAGTAGTCTGGATAATCTTTACGTGGAGGAAGTTTCATAAATGGCTCGCTCAGAAGACGACCATCACTGAAACAAATCAAAAATCACAGGGACTTAAGGATTATTATAAAACAGTTATCGTCAATACCTATCTGTATATTTAATAACAATATTCATTAATTTTCGCATTTGCTTTTTTAGCTTTGTATCGTTTCCTGTCTGGCCTCTTCTCCTTTTAGAGCTTGGACCTGCTTCGTTGTCCGAATCATCACCTTTTTTCCTTCGTTTACGTCCCTTTTTCTTTCTAATTTTCTCTTCTTCCTCCTCTTCATCATCATAGTCTCCACCTACCATTAAAGTTTTAAATTTGTCAATTTATTCCAAATTTAATGAATACCGCTATTATTTTACACATAAAACGTTATTTTCCTATGAAAATAAAACAGCTTGAAAAGATCACTTGAAACAAATTATTAGGAAAATACCAGAAATGTTAACTGCAAAACATCTCTCTGTTCCCTTTTCAATATTGATAATTGGATTTGTTCTAAGTTTTATTACATTTATTGCAGAAAATATTATTTCACGCAATCAAAAAAATAATGGGAAATTTTATGAAGCACTCTTTAAACTATGAAATAGAATAATTGTTTTAGATATTAATGCATATAATAAGACATATGCAAACATCAAATTAATGTGTTTTATTAAACCATTACTTCTTACCGTCATCGATAGCTTTTAGCCACTCCTTTTCTGTTAAACTATCAGTGTAGTCCACTTCTTTTCTCTGTCTTGTTCCTCGTCCTAAAAGACTGTCGTCAGGATCTTCATAGTTCCACCGTTCTACTTCATCTTCATCTTTAACAAGCCAGTCTGGCAGTTCACTCTCTTCAATTAGCCGAGATTTCCTAGCCGCACCGAGTTTAGCTTCTTCACGTCTTCTTTCGAGGTCCATCTTTTGAAAGAGTTCAAATTCGTCTTCGACACGTGCAATCATTTGATTGATTGTCTCATCATCAGGAACTTCGTTCTCTTCCTGTAATTAATAACAGAAAAGTACAAAGGGTGGTATATTAAAAAATTTAGTAAGTACCTCTTCGTCGTCACCATCCTGATGTAAAATGCTCTGCAAAAACTGTTGCCTTTCGGATCCTGTTGACTTCTGATCAAACATTCCGGCTTGAATAACCTTTTCGTCCATGTTCAGTTTATACCTGGCTGCTGCAAGAATTCTCTCTTCTACAGAATTAACAGTCATGAGTCGAAGTACCCGCACCTCGTTCTGTTGACCGATACGATGTGCTCGATCCTGAGCCTGCAGATCCTGATGCGGATTCCAATCGGAATCAAAAATTATTACAGTATCAGCACTTTGCAAGTTCAATCCTAAACCTCCTGCCCTCGTTGACAGCAAAAAAATGAAATACTCGCTATTTTTGCAGTTGAATTTCTTTAATAGATCGCCACGATCTTCAGCTTTAGTTGTTCCATCAAGACGTAAATAGCCAAATCCTCTCCAGCTCAGATAATCTTCCATGATCGTCATGAGTTGTGTCATTTGACAAAAGAGCAGGACGCGATGGTTTGTGGCCTTTAATTTAGGAAGAATGCGATCCAAAAGTTCAAATTTACCAGATGCTCTGTAAATGTCTGGACCAGAAATAACTCCTCCTGCCATTCCCACGTGATCACAGTATTTTTCTTCGATGTGTTGGAACATAAACGGATGATTACACAGTTTTCGCAATTGTACAATTGTGTTCATCAGAGCCTTAGCACCACCTTTTCCTTTATTACCTTTCTCAGATCCATCAGTAAGAAGCACGCCTTTGCTCTGCATATGTTTGTACAATACTTTCTGTAAACCAGACATATCGCATTTAATAATGTACTCCACCTTATCAGGTAATTGTGATTCCACCTCCTTTTTCAATCTTCTCAGTAAGAAAGGTCTCAAAACTTTATGCAAACGACGAATGATTAGAATCGTTTCTTCCTCGTTTAATTCCACCTTTTCACCTGTTGTGGCAAAAGGGGCATTAAACCACTGTTCAAAAGTCGAACAACTTTTGAAAATTGACGGCAACAAAAAATTAAGTAATGCCCATAGTTCAGGGAGTTTATTTTGAAGTGGCGTTCCAGTCAATAGAAGTCGATGGGGGGCAAGATAATGAGTGTTCAGAACTTGTGTCAACTTGCAGTGATGGTTCTTCATTCTGTGACCTTCGTCGATTATCATATATTTCCAGGGTAATTTTGCTAAAACACCTTTATCTTTAATGATATATTCGTATGTGGTAAGAAGTACGTTAAATTTGGTTGAACGCATTTGACTTTGAATTGCACGACGACCAATTGGTGAACCCTTGTAAGAAACGACGACTACAGAGGGAGCCCATTTTTCAAACTCTAAAACCCAATTTGATAAGGTAGATAAAGGAACAATAATCAAATAGGGACCATTGACCTTTTTCTTTTCCATTAAATAAGTTATTAAAGCTATAGTTTGAATAGTCTTTCCAAGACCCATTTCATCTGCTAATATGCCGTTCAGATTATTATTGTACAATGATACCAGCCACTCGAGACCTTTGGTTTGGTACTCTTTTAGTTTACCATTTACCATAATACTTGCTTGCTCAGTAACGATTTCGTGTACAGTATGGGCTATGCTGTAATATGTCTGCTCTTCACTGCTATTTTTGTATTCGTCATCTTCTGTTTTTGCTTTTTTAATGACTTCATTGGCCTTTTCTTCTTCCGTTCTATTTCCTTCTCCATGTCCATGTTTTCTCTTAGCTGTTGGATCGTTCTCGTCATCAGATTCTTCATATTCGGAGTCCGCAACTTCCCATCCTGGATGTTGTTCTAACCATTCCTTTAAGTTATTTAAAGTGGGTGCTTCTTCGCCAGCAAGCGTCTTTCCTGTGTTAGTTTCTATTACTGTAATGGGTCGATCCGATTCTTGGGAGCAATCGTCATCATCAACAGGGAGTCCATCAGCTGTTAGCCTCTTTTTTCTTTTTCTTTTACGTCTTTCTTCTTCTTGCTGCTTACGCTTTTGTTCCACCTTGTGTTGTTTAACCATCTCTGTTAGATTAGCAATATACTCATCTGTTTGAGACAATAAGAACGCAAGTCGTTTATCTTTCTTTTGATCAATAAGTTTTCGATATCCCTCTTCATCTTCGGCCATCAATCTTCGCATACGTTCCTTTTCAATTCTTTCTTGTTCTTTCTTTTGCTCTCTTTCTGCATTTGCGTGATAGTTCATTATTGCCTTATTAATACGAGCAAGTTTAGCCAAATTATTACGATGGAATTCTTTAAAGTCTTTTCCATGTTGAAGGACACATGTGAGAAATTCTTGATGTTTTTGTCTGCGTTTACGCTCGGCGTCCAATTTTTGTTGTTTTTCCAGCTTCTCGGTGGCCCGAGCTTCACGCAATCCTTGCCTTTTAGTACGTTTGTAAGCCTTTAAATTAACCGCTGTTTCTAGTGTTGTATCACGTCGAGTACACGCTATAATTTCTGTCCTAAGTTGCCTTTGGAAATTCAAACACCTCAAAGCTCTTAGTTCGATCTGGGCTTTCATCCTTAGGTCTTCTGGCATGTTTGTTGGTAAATTTTGAAGTTGTTCCATCCTGGCTGCAATACGGGCTGCGACCCTGTGATGTAACTTATGTATTACGTACCATCTGCAGTGGCTATTAAACATGTACAAACCTATTTTCTCGTTCTTGTAAAATAACAAGTGGATCTATACCAACTGGTTTAGCTAGAGTTGTTACTCGATTTTGTTTTGGTGGTTGGGGTTGGGGTTGTTGTTGCTGCTGCTGTTGTTGTTGACCCTGTTGAAGAGATGCAGGTCCGCCAGGACGAATACCTTGAGCGGAAGGCGGTATCGAAGGTTGGCCAGGTTTCACTCCCTGAGGCTGAGGCTTATTGGTCAATAGAAAAATTTTAGTAACCAAGCAATCGAAAAAACAAGTAATACGGTTTAAAAAGATCAGCGGTTTATTTTTTGTACATATGTTGTTTGAAACTCTTTTATAATTTTGCTATGCCTTTTCGCTAAAAACCAGTTTTACCTGATGCTGGGGCGGCATGGGCGCGGGTGGAGGGCCGCTAATGGGGGGTTGAGGAGGCCCTGGGGGGCCCGGAGGTCGCATTGACTGTTGCGGCGGAGGAGGCGGTGGTGGCCCATTCTCGGGCTGCGAAGGGGGAGGCTCATTAGCAGTTTCGCTCGTTGGAGGGGGAGGTTGAGGAGGACCCGCCTAAAATTTCATTTCCTCCTAACCTTTTTTACGCTTTTTAACCAGTTGAGATTAATACACATGCTCAACTAATTTACGAATATATTAAGCGACTTTGCCAGATAATTCGGTTTCTAAAGTAAACGACATGCAACGAACTACATTTTTCGGATTTAACTATACTAAGATCATGCACTGTTTAAAACGACAAAGTATAAGAAAAAATCGCAATATATTCGAAAACGATTGCAATGGAAAAATGATGGGTACATCTATATATAATTTAATAATAACATCGACAGTAGAAGTACTAAAGAAAATACAAAATAATTCGCTAGTTATTTAGATTTGACTCAACGAAGAATATACTTCAACAAGACAACCTAAAAGAATAAATGTGTAGACTTCTAAAACTTCAATGTGTTGCAAATTCTGTTTTGGCAGAAAAGCACAGCAAAAGTATTAAAAGAGTTAAAACTACTAATGAAAAGTATTGTAAAGATTAGCAAGTTTAATTAGAAAAAGAGTTTTTTTAAATGGCATTCCATAAAAGCAGAAAGTCAGCATAAGCATTTCTGCTGTCAGTTTCATAAATACTGCAAACGTCCAAAATCATGCAATTTCAAAAATTAAATAATATAATTTCTTAAATAAAACTAGTACTAACTAAAGAAAATAATCATGCAACTAACATACCTGTGGTCCTGGGCCAGTAGGAGGGGGTGGTCCGCTGGAAGGTTGATAAGGACTTGATGGAGGAGGAGTGGGACATTGGGGGGATCCGTCAGGTCGTTTCCCTTGCACTGCCATTGCCATTTGTTGAGGGATTGGCTGATTACGAGCCAACATTCGATACGCCATTATTTGCGCCCTTAAAAATAATACAACTTAAAAAATGTACAATTTATTAAAATATTCCTTTCACATCACTTACCTTAGTTGAATCATCTGAATTTGATTAAGAGTAGCGTTATTACCATTGGTACGAGCCCTTAAAGAAAGGAGCTGGGAATATCGCGGGTCTTCTTGCATCCCTTTTTCTTCCATGGAATCGATGGCTCTTTGCAATGCACTTAAGTTTTCCTGGCCTTGTCCCGGTTGTCCTACCATTGGACCAGACGGTCCTGTTGGTGGTGGGGGCGGTGGGGCTTGTGGACCGGGACCAGGAGACGAGGCTGGATTCTAAAAATCCAGAGGAAAACGAAACATCAGCAAAAACATATAAATATAAATGGAACCACCATTCTATTTGTTCATTTGTTTATAATAATTTACTGTTATTATAAAAATATGCATCTTTTCAATAAAAAAGTAGATAATTAACAATGAGAAAAAAAATATTAATGAATGTAAATTAATAGCTACTGAACAATAGTAATATACAGAGTGTCTACTTAATGAAACTTTAACAAAAAGATAAAAAAGTACCTATTAGATTCTTTGGGTTACTAATTGTATGCTTTTTTATTTCTCGTTCAGAGATTATTAAAATCAATATTTTATCAATAAGTGATTATTGTTGACGAAGGATTCAAGAATTAGAATAAATAAATGGAACATTTTTAATGGTTAATTGATTTTTCTTTAATTTTCTATGCAGTTACACTGGTTAAATGACAAACATAAGGCCAAGTTGAAATGACCAAGATGTTGAAATTGTTTTTAATTAGATTCCGTGACCTTACTTATAAAACAATAGGGGAAAAAAAGCCTCACAAAATTATTTTATAGAATTTAACAGACAAAGAACACAGTTCTTTACAATAGATCACTTCTCCATTCTGCACTTGTATCCTCTAGTAATTAACCTTCGCAATGCACTACCGGGGTCAGCTAAGATTTATTTATTTCTGGAAAGGATCTACGGTATTTATTTTATATCAAAAAATACGAAAACGTACGTATATCATTTATTACGATTTTAAATAAATACACATGTAATAAAAAAAATACTTGGTAGACCGTATAAAAAATAAACATGACCTTTACTCAATGTAAAAAGTGCATTTTCAATTAAAATCTATTTTAAAAAGACATGTTTTGAAAAGAAAAATCTAATTCAAATTTTTGAAAATTTGTGACTATTTGAGTGCAAAAATAAATCCAAATGGTTTATACATCAATCATTAAACTTTAAGTTATATTAAGAGGAACTAAATTGAGACAAGAAGCTGTGAAGCAAAATGTTTTTCTGTCTGTAACAAATTAACTGTAATATCTGCATACCAAAAGGTACATTTGTATTAAACTACACCAGGTAACGAATTAATTTTTTTAAAAAGCCAAGGTCGATGCATTTACATCCAATACGCGACAAAAGTAATTAATACAATCACAATAATTATGTATTAAACCACCGAGTTCTCTGTTATTTAATAAAATCTTAAGACAAGCAGTAATCACGTAATTAATTTTATAACTCAAAACAAAAGATGAAACAAATTCGATTTAAATTTGAAAATAATGCACGATATTAGAAACTGATCTAATTTGGAGTACCGGATTAATTAGTTTGATAGGAATGTGATACACTAATTTCATATTAAATTAAATTAAATATTGAAATATATCAAATTAATAATATAAAAATATCATAGCTTTTAAAATGAAGAAGACATGCTTCAGGGTTGTACAGGTATTTCATGGTTTGGTGTTATAGCTCATAAGATTTTGAAACACCTCTAATATACCAGTTTGCTATTTACTGCAGAAGACCCAATTATAATCCCTAGTTGTTTTTTTTTTGTGTCCCAGACTATAACAACAATACATTTT
Source organism: Agrilus mali (assembly GCA_029378335.1). NCBI lineage: Eukaryota > Metazoa > Arthropoda > Insecta > Coleoptera > Buprestidae > Agrilus > Agrilus mali. The sequence continues at coordinate 5,075,119 of CM055663.1, read as the reverse complement.
TCATAATCGTGTCTTTTTTTGGATAGTGTTCAAATAGATTCGTTGTACAAACTAAAACTGTAATCACTGATAGGTCAAGTTACGAAACTAGTGTTTACTACAACAAGATAGTATATAATAGTAATTTTAACGTAGCAAGGACATGACATATTTCTGTCTTACACCCGTCATAATTCAATTTTGTTAACAAACCGAGCGCGAAAGAAATCTCATTTGTTTTCCAATTTTATTGTTTAATTACGTCTGCCGATCATAATTATAATAGGAACACTTTTTGTACAATTTTTTTTTTGTTCTGAACGATTACCAATTTGTAATATGTTTTAAGATAATTAATTTTAATAGTAACTGCAGTACCTATTACATAAAAACGTATAATACCCTCAAAAAAGCCTTTTTGCTTCACTGCAACATTTTAAGAAGTTCTTAAGTACATATTTTTAAAATATTTAAGATTAAAAATTGCAGTAATTTGAATTACCTCATCCACCATATTTTGCAATACATAATTTTTTTATCAAAATCTGCGAAAGCTTATTTAATACAACAATTTAAAGATAATTATTATTGATAACCCGATTCACAAGAAACTTCTGCAATCAAACATTTGTTGTTAAAATCTTTTTGGGGAAAAAGAGAATTATCTTATCATGTATTAATAATATATCTGTAACAGCAATTTAAAATCATTGGAATTGTCATAATATTAGTGTTCAGATGTCAAGAAAAATTAATATGGCGGACTCCAGCCGAGATGTTGTTATCTAAATTTTGTAAAAGTACGACTGTTAAGATTAAGTTAAAGTCTTTTTACAAATTAATGAAGTGACAAGCTCTGAAAGATTATAATATTTAAAGATGAAAATTCTAATCAATCAATCAAAAAGTTTTATTTTTATTATTAAAGAACTTAAAGGAAAACTCCGTTATTAATGAAGTTATTCTAATTAGGAATAAATAAGGCATTTAAATAACCACATCACGTCATTCTTAACAAACTCAAATTTTCATATAAATGACTTCATTCATAAATGTCGTTTTCATTGTAATGTAAAATACCTGCTTAAACTCATACCATAATTAAATCAAATTAAAAGATCTAACCTTCCGTTATATCGTGGTACCTAATACAAACGGTTTTCCCCATAAACGGGAAATTCTTTAACTATGTATTTGTTTTGACTGGTTGATGTCGAATAAGAATACGTACATAGGTATATAAAGACTTAATCTGGGAAGGTTTGTGCACTCTTTTTCTTTTTTTCTTTTAAGACAGACAAAACTATTCGTTATTATAGAAAGTAATTCCTTGCCCGGCAGTATCTCAAGGTCCTTATTTGCTATTAGGTCTTACATTAAAACGAGACTCAAGCTCAGTGTTAATTCCATGATTGTTAATACTGGATGTTCGTTTTGCAATCAGTGAGTGACCGCGAAAATCAAAGCACGAAATCGTCCATAAACACGCACCAAGCATGGGGAATGAAGATATCAAATTGTACTTCGAAACTGCGATAAGGCTAATCAAAGATGCTGGAAAAGTAAGTCCTTCAGATCAGTTTAGTTAATATTTTAGTAGACATTACATTTTTTTAAATTTCATTTGGGCCAATGGTTTTATCTATGTAGGTATGTATACGTAATTATTAATTTTTTTTTGGTATTTACATAATTTTTATCTCTACATTTATGGCATTTAATATTTTAATGTTAAAGCATGAATTATATCTGAAAATACAAAGTTTTTTTAATAGGTACATCAATATACATCTACCTGCATATTTAATTTATTATTTGAAAACCTTGACTCAAAAAAATTAAGTTAATACCGACCATCATAATGTTGCACATAATAAACGTAGTTGATAATTTACAATTTTATTTTAAATTAAAACAAACTGCAAATTTTGGTAAACAACAACAAAGACAACTATTAACTGGTTGTCACAAAAAGTGACCAATTAAGTGTCCCAAAGTTACAAAAAGTACAAAGTATGTGTATAATGATCAACATATTCATGTTCAGAACCCAAGGTTACTTTATTTTTGTATGAGTACATGTATTTTTTTTGTTTCAATAATTGTTCTAATTACGATTAATTTCCCATGTAGATTTTATTATCAGCTAAAAAGATTCACGTAGAAGAAAAAGAACCCGGAGATTTGGTGACTGAATTCGACAGAAAAATCGAAGAAGTGCTTATACACGAACTCAAGAAGAAATTTCCTTTACATAAGTAAGTAAACAAAAATAAAAACCATAAAGACCTATCTACTAAAGATTAAATTTAGAAGATTTTTTCTAATTGTGAAAAATACGATGATACTATTAGGCTTTCATGTATCATTCACATCAACCGTGAAATTACTATAACACGACTACGAATAGTAATTATGGAAATTTATGTTAGTTACACTAATTAATATTAAAATGCATCCATTCATATAACTTTTTATTCATAAAAGATTTAATGCGCTGGAACACTGTAAAAATAGCTAATCTTGAGGCTTCTGGTAGATACACCCAATTTAAAATTAATTTTAACACAAACAAACTTTTGCTTGAGGTCACATTAGCTTTTTGTTCTGTTTTTTTCTTCGCTAATACGTGCTGTTTTTATATCTTGTTTTTATGCTTATTTATGTAATACCTAGTAGTTTTTTATACTATTTCCGTTAAGTAAGTTTTTTTTGCAACAATTCTTGAATTGAACTGGCAGGAAATATCAAAATGAGACAACAAAACTTTTTAAAAAGTAAATTTCATCATTAAGATACATTTTTGCTTAGACTATTGATTTATTTGTGCAAAAAGTCATCAATCATACAACAACAAAAACATCTCCATTTTATGGGCCTACAATAGTTTTTCAATATTTTTATTTGGTCCTTACACAATTAAACAGACATCGAATTGATTGATGATCAAAAACTTAACTTCATAAATTGCCAAGTAATTTGTCTCCTAATAATTTTATATTTTTTGATAGATTCATTGGAGAAGAAGAATCGTTTACAAAAAATAAAATAAGTGACCTTACAGATGATCCAACATGGATAGTCGATCCTATCGATGGAACATCTAATTTTGTCCGGAAAATTCCCATCACATGCATTTCAGTTGGGTTGGTAATTAAAAGGCAACGAACGATAGCCATTGTGTACAACCCCTTTCATGGCGAATTATATACAGCAATTAGGGGTGAAGGTGCATACTTGAATGGGCAAAGGATACACACAAGTAAAAAAGAAGGTAAAAACTATAATCATTTTTTATTATAGCTAACTCATTAAAGTACTTTTAACTCATTTAGAAATCGATTACAACGTGTTTCTACTAAAATTGATTTAAAAGAAATTGTAAGCCTATTAAAAAATAATTAACAAGTTATTTTATCAGTTCTTTTGATAATATATTGGAAAATATCGTGCTTGCTTATTGCACAATGTATTCATTTTTAATTCTATTATTAATTTATTTTAACAGATATAAGTCGTGCTTGCTTATTGCACAATGTATTCATTTTTAATTCTATTATTAATTTATTTTAACAGATATAAGTCGAGCGTGCTTTAATTATGAGTTATCACTAGCCAAAGCTGAAATTTACCGGCAAATGTATTTAACCAGGCTGAAGTACCTTATAGGAGAAGTCGAAGGGTGAGATATAAAAAGTTGGTTAAGCTCACTCAAATTTTATAAATTCAACATTTTAGAATACGATCAATGGGTTCAGCAGCCATGGGTCTATGTTATGTTGCCAGGGGATACACAGACGCCTACCAGTGTGATGGTTTATACCCATGGGATGCTGCTGCAGGGGTTTTAATAGTTGAAGAAGCCGGGGGTTACGTTTGTGAACCGACAGGTAAAAAAAATTTAAATAATAAATTGGAAGGTAATGGAAAACCACTGAACGATACGTTTGTTGTCACGTACCATTTAACTGTTAAGAATAGCAAATATTAAATCACTAGTTTCACATGCATATATAATTTTTTTTTGTTAATGTTTATTGCAACTGTTTAAATTATGCATAAAATTTATACATAGGAAATTCTGATTGTTTCATATAATCCAATAAATTAATTAAAGATAGTAATCAACAACAAATCCTTGATGTGTACTTTCAATCACTGAAATACTAAGAACGAATAATGACATTGTATTAACAGATTACAAAATCGAATGTTACTTTGTCGTACTTCACGGTAATATTTTATCGTTTTTACAAGACATAAAAGCAAATCGTTTATATTATATAATAATAATAATTAAATATTTATTAAGAATAGATAAACTTTTTTAATAATAAAAACCAGTATAGCACTTATTTTGCCCTAAAAGGCCAAAAAAAAAAACATTAATTAATTAAGTTTATTTGCTTTAACTAATTTTTGTTTTGAGCACATCTTTAGCACAATATCTTCTCGAATGTGAAAAGTTTAACGAATTATTAGATAATACGACATGCCTTATTAATAATTAATTAATTACAGGAATGGAATTCGACTTAATGAAACCTGACATGTTGGCTTGCGCGACAGAAAAACTGGCGAGGCAGTTTTTAAAAATAGAAAAGAAAGCGGACGAAGAGTGGAGATTATTACTTAACGCCCTTGTGAAAAATAAAATATTGTACCACCATAAGTATTATCTATTAATAATTGCACACATTTCTACGATTAGTCGATTTTTATTCGCACAAAGTTGCGATTTAAAGATCTGTTAGAATAGGAATACTTTTTTATATAAAACTCACTCAGCTATTGATATTAATAGTTGTACAAAAAAAAACTTTCAATATCTTAGGTAATGTTTATCTTGTATTATTTATTACTGTGAACAATTGTAATAAATAAATTATTCTACTGAACATTTCCTAAACTCCTGAACCCCTTAACACGTCCCAGAATAATTGTTATCTCATATGCAAATATTTATTGAGACAGAGAAACAAATATACCTTGCAAAAATTAAAATTAAAAATGTGTAATATATTTAAATAAGTTTTTTTCTGTGCCTACAGATATTCATCGTACTCGGTACATTTTAGTTGTATTTTCAGAATATAATAAAATTTAATTAGAACAAAAAAATAATTAATATGAACAAAGAAGAAATTCAATTTTGTTACCAAACAGCTTTAGGTTTTATTAAAGATGCAGGGAAAGTAAGTCCTCAATTTTTATCATTTTATTAAGCAAACTAAATTAATAATTTTTTGTCATTTAATTTATTAATTATTTTTATGAGGTACTGCTAACAGCTAAAGATATCGTATTTGAAGAAAAATCTCCAGGAGATATAGTCTCTGAATACGATGTTAAAGTCGAAAATATTCTTATTAAACAACTCAAAAAGATTTTTCCAACCCACAAGTAAGCATCCTCTTAATTTTTGATAATAAGAAAAACTCCCTATTTAATTTTATCTTTAAGGTTTATTGGCGAAGAAGAATCTCACCGAAAGAGAAGGGTAAACGAACTTTCCAATTATCCTACATGGATAATAGATCCCATTGATGGCACTTCAAATTTTGTAAGAGGATTCCCTACAACATGTATTTCTGTAGGCCTTGTAGTAAACAAGGTGCAAACTGTAGGAATTATATACAACCCTTTTAGCATGGAATTATATACTGCCATTAAAGGGACAGGGGCATATCTTAATGGAGAAAGAATTTACTCAAAGAAAACAGAAAGTTTGTACAACTTAAATACCCATTTTCTTTTTTACAAAATTATATTAATTAATTGCAGACATTGCAAGGGCAAGTTTCATTTATGAACTTTCGTTGGCCAAGATTGGACCTTTACGAAACATGTATTTGACTCGTCTAAAATATTTAATTAATGAGGTGGAAGGGTAGGTAATTAAAAAATATTTGCTAAATTTCTAAAATTAAATTATTACTTATTTTGTATAGAGTAAGATCATTCGGTTGTGCTGCAATGAGTATATGTTATGTAGCTAGAGGCTACTTTGAAAGTTATCAGTGCGATGGGTTATACCCATGGGACTATGCAGCTGCTGCTTTAATTTTAAGAGAAGCTGGAGGATACGTTTGTGATCCCACAGGTACCAATAACAATAATAAAACCAATTAGCTATTTAATACTAAAGATGAGCTATTTAATACTAAAGCACAATCATAAAATTAACTTTGTTTTGTTTTAAATACATTGTAGGTGCAGAATTTGATTTGCTTAAAGGAGACATACTAGCATGTTGCACTAAAAAGTTGGCTGAACAAGTTGTAAAAGTTGTAAAAAAAGCAGACGAAGAATGGAAATCACTGCCATAAAAACTTAACCAAAAACACAATTTTATAAATTATATATTGTATTTATATTAGTTGTTAAAAAGGAAATAACTGTAACATGTTAATAAAAAGATACAGACAATCTTATTGTTATTTGTAAAATTTTAAATTAATGAAATGAATGTTGCAAAGTTCTAGATAGCTTTCAATTCAAGACAAAAAAGCATGCTGGGCTTTGCATGTTATTTAGCACTGTTGCAAAAGTTGTACAACTACTACTAAAGTTGCTAACTGATCGACAGTGCCATTCAACAGATACTACTTGTCAGCGGTATAAAGTACACCTCATTAATATAAAAGAGTTAAAAACTCACCTGTGCTTGTTGTGGTGGATGCTGCATAGGATGGCCAGAATATGGTTGACCAGGTTGCATTCCATGTCCTTGTGGCAAACCATGGGAAGGAGCATTTGGTTGCATACCAGGATGATTACCTTGTGGCCCCATATGTGGCTGTTGAGATCCTGCTGGAGGTGCACCATGGGGCTGATGCATGGAATGTCCTTGTTGCACATGTGATTGAGCTCCACTTCCTTGCAGTATAGGATGGGAGGAGGGGGCGCCGGGATGACCTTGCGGTCCGCCAGCGTGGTTTTGAGGAGCTGGATGGCCTTGAGGACCAGGAGGGTGGTTTTGTGGGCCACCTACGTGACTTTGTGGAAGACCAGGATGTCCAGAATGACCGTGGGGACCACCAGAATGACTTTGAGGTCCCCCAGGATGACCTTGAGGACCACCGGAGTGACTTTGGGGACCACCAGGATGGCCTTGTGGGCCTCCAGGATGACCTTGCGGAACCCCAGGATGACCCTGAGGACCACCAGAATGTCCTTGAGGGCCTGCGGGATGGCCTTGGGGGGACCCCCCCCGGATGCCCTTGAGGTACCCCAGGATGTACAACCGGGGCACCTGGATGTCCTGGTGGAGCACCGGGGTGTCCTGGAGGAGCGTGGTGTCCTTGTGGACCACCAGGATGACCCTGTGGACCCAAAGAATGTCCTTGTGGTCCGCCAGGATGCCCTTGCGGACCTCCAGTATGGCCTTGTGGAACTCCAGGATGTCCTTGAGGTACACCAGGATGGCCTTGGGGTCCTCCAGGATGGTTTTGTGGGCCAGGATGTCCTGGCGGACCTCCTGGATGACCCTGAGGTGGCCCAGGATGACCCTGATTAGCACCAGGATGGCCAGGAGGACCACCGGGGTGTCCTTGTGGACCAGGATGACCCATGGTATGACCGGGAGGAGCTCCAGGATGATTTTGGGGCCCTGGGTGACCCTGAGGACCACCAGGATGACTCATATGACCTTGAGGATGATGAGTTTGCTGCGGTGATGAAGCTAAATGTCCTGGGTGAGGATGGGGTGGTCCAGGATGATTTTGTGCATGAGGACCTCCAACTGGGGGACCACCATGTGGAGACATACCAGGATGTGGTTGGGGTACATGTGGGTGGCCATTTGGGGGCATACCAGAATGAGATTGAGGTGGTAAATGTGGACCAGGTGGCCCATGAGACATACTATGTTGATTAGGACTAGGCATAGAGGTAGGAGGCATTGAAACTAACCCTGGATGATTCGGAGATGGGCCTGAAGGCATTGTATGAGATGGTGGTGGACCATTTATATGTGCTCCTTGATAAGGGCTGTGTGGTGAAGGAGGAGGGGCAGGACTCTGAATAGGTGGACCCATTGGACTGGGTGCCTGTGGTGGAGGCATTGGACTACTTTGTGGAGACGGGCTGGCCATTTCTGTAATTAAATAAGAGAAAGATGGTTACAAAGGGTGGTTTCAAATAACATAATTATAATTAATAGGTACTCAGCATTCAAACTATGCAAAAGAACGTAAGTTATTTTTACAAATTGAGCTGCTATTTACTGATTTCATAGTACAGTTCATATATACATATATACAGTGGATTTCTAGAACTTAGTATTTATAAAGCAAAAAGTTATACATTATTAAAATTAAAACTACGAAATAAATTTGGGGACTACCTTCTACGATAGCTTTGCTTTATTTATATATTAATAAATAAAGTTATACATTTAATAGGTGTAAACACATTACATACGCTTCAATGATGAACTGTTATTAGTGGTCTGCTTACCTTTTGTTACATATAAATTACAGCAGCATATTTTCACAATGCACTCAATAACAAATCACTAAAATGTTGATAATTTTGCACTTTATATTAAATATTTGAAATAAACAATAATTAAATAGCCATTTCGGCCATATTACCCGGAATCAAACACGCTCAACCTTACAATTAGAACTTGTCAAATCACCAGGCCTACCATTCTAAAGTTTGAAAAAGAAAATAATTAAAAATTAAAAATTAAGCCCTTTATTAATTTTTGATTAATATTATTGTTTGAGTTGGTAACCATATTAACTGAAAATTATCTTTTATATATAAATAAATACTGTATACATATATTTTCAATTATAATTGTGACTTTTCTCAGTGTTTCAGTTGTTAGCCTTGCATTTGTAAAAGTAGTACATCGAATTCGTAAGTGTATTCATCGAATTTTTAAATCAATTTGAATCAATTCAAATAACGGTCGCAAACGTCAGAAATAATTTTAAGTTAATAACAATTTTATAAATTAACTAATACAGAAGTAATATAAACTGAAATGTTGCTGTAAAGTGCCTTGAGATATTACTTCTTCCAATTTAGATAATAAACAACATTAGTAAGTAGGTTGTTGTATAGAAAAATGGATTTCATATTGGCCTGCAAGAGCTCTTTGGAAGAATTTAATTATCCAAATATAAACAGCCTGGACGAATTTCAAATTGCAGATTTATTTAGTAAAGAAAACAGGTATTCAATCTTATGTTGGATAAACAAAGTCATAAGTACAGAATTTTTACCTCCTATTGAACATTCATCTGCAGCTGAAAATTTACTGGCTGATCATTTATACAGAAATGGCTTCTGTACATCATCACAAAAGCTTAAATTTGTTACAGGTACTGGTCTAAATGTCGAAGAGCAAGTAAGTACACTTTTCTATTTTGGATTTCCATTCTACTTTATTTATATTGTTCAAATAAAATCAAGCTTTTTTTAGACCAGTATAATAATTTAGATATTTCAATTTTCAGATAAAAATATTTAAAAGGATATTTGCTTTTATGAGAAGTATGAAGAACAAGGCAGAGTTGGAGAAATACAAAGATGACAATAACATTTCCAACCTTCAACAATTTTTAAACCACAATGTTAATTTGTTTCCTTCATATGGACCTATAAAACTTTACAGTGATAAGGAAAGGCTTACTAAACATGCTGATTATGTTTCCAAATTAAAAGAATTACAAGAAGCCATAGGCGATTCAAAAGAATCTTCAAATAATTTTACTAAAAATGATTTGGATTCCTTGTATAAAGATACTGACTTTAATTATATGATGGTTGGGTTTCAGGATAAAGCATATAAAATAAAAGAAGCTAATGCCACTTTAATGTGGCACTACAAGAAAAATAATGAAATAAAAAGTTCTCTAAAAGACAATGAATATTTACTTGGCAAGTGTGTGAAGGAAGTAAACAACTTCTTAAAGGTACGGATTGTTTTTTTATGTAGGTAGATATTATAAATTATTTCTAAAAATATATTATCATTTATTTTTATATTATGGTTTGTTTAAAACTAATGTGTTGTGAAATTAGATGCTCAGAAAAAATCTATAAAAAGGTAATTTTTTTAGATTGTTCAAAACTATGATTCAATGCTGGACATTGTCTCTGATGATAATGATAAAACCATAAACCTTAGTGATGAAGTTAAAGAAATGGAAGAAATTGTTAAAACTCAAGCAATGCTATGCTTGGAAATTACACAGCTGCGAAAAAGTCATGTTCCAATATAAAAACTTTTTTTATTATGAATAAATCTACTTAAATTAAAAAAGAAATCTATTGCTTCTTTGATAAGTTAAGCAACTACACTATTTAAAGGTAATTTGAATAAAATTTAATGGGGTAAATACATTTATTTTATTTATAAATGATGTATATAGCGTGAATCCATAATAAATGATATGTAAAAATACATTAAAGGGTAATTTTTGCAAATTCATCAGGGTACATTTCTGTTGAAGCCTTTCTTAATGGTTCTTCATCATAAATATCGAAATTGGACGTGTCGTCGTCGCCCTTAAGACGGGGTTTATAATTGGGCTTCACTTTTCTTTGGAAAACAGCATCCCAATCTAATCCCCTGAACCATTCGTGACTCTTCACATCCTTTGACCCATTTTTCAAAATGCCCCATCTTCCCAACGTTAAAAATCAGATACTATATTATTCTTTTATTTATTAAAAAGGCAAAACGGTTTGAAATATCTTAAATAGTATTGTGGTTATTCTTATATCATATTTATTTGCAGATAATTTTTAATGTTCAATTTAAAACTGAACTCTGTTACTACCTTTTGGATCTATCAACTTGCAATATGTTTCCAATTAGTTCCTTTAAGGGTCGTGAAAATGCCGAAGGACAATGGTACTTCCCTGAAACGATCTTTTCGTAAATTTTCATGGGATCTCTGCCGTAGAAAGGTGGATATCCGGCGTTCATTTCGAAAATTAGAATTCCCAATGACCACCAATCTACTGACTTATTATACCCCTGACTCATAATAATTTCGGGGGCCAAATATTCGGGGGTTCCTATAATAGTATAGGTATGTAGTTATTTTTTGTTTGTATTTCATTCTTATTCTTTTCAGTTTTAAACACCTTTATGAGGATTTATTTCAGATATCATTTAAATTAATTAAAAATGCGCAAATCTTTATACGTCTCTATTTATGTGTGTTAAGTACTTGAGCTCAACAACCTTTCGTAATAAGACTACTTGAGTTATTTTTAAACCTTGTGAGGTAAACATACTTTAAATAAGGTGAATTTTTACCTTTTTTTAATGAAAGACTCGATGTCTATATAATAATATTACAATTAATAAATGTTTATTGTACGTATAATGTGCAAAACGATTGATATTAATGCCTCTCTATAAAAATAATTTTTGATTAATAAATTTTATTTTAATATATATTAGTTATTGTTATGAAACTACGAAAATATTAAATTTTACAAAATTTCCTCTATAACACAAATAAACAAACTCGGAATAATTGTTATAAGGATTTTCAATACACATACATGGATAATTTATTTATCGTTTCGCATTGCTGTTATCAGGATTATGAAGTTTTATTGGCTTTTAATAAGTTCATACAAACAAATCAAAAGGAAGCAGTACTTCAAAATCTTGAGAACAGCGACAGGTGGAGTTTATACTCAGATATTTAGTTAAAAATGGGCGGAGATACGTCTCTGCACACCTCAAGGTCAAGGCTCATGAGATTTTTTAATTATCACTAATGGGTACTATGTAAATTTACTAGTACAAAATCAGTTTATTAATAAACAAATATATAATCTTGGCCAAAAGGGGTAAAGTATTTACTTACCACACAAGGTATACGTTCTTTGTTCATCAATCTTTTTGCAAAAACCGTAATCAGTAATTTTTAAGTAACCGTCCTTATCCATCATTATATTTTCTGGTTTCAAATCCCTGTATACAATCCCTAAGAAATGAATGTATTCAAAAGCCAAAATTACTTGCGCTGCATAAAATTTTGCCAGTTGCTCGTCAAACTTCTTTAAACTCCTTAAATGTGTAAACATCTCTCCTCCATTGATAAAAGGCATTACTATTCCCAAATAAATGTTATCTTTGAAAAAGTATTCCAAAGTTATGAGAAAAGGGAATTTGTAGGCTGAAAACATCAAGTAAAATTTTTTTTAAAAAACTCTATAGTTTTGGTTTCAACTTTGTGACAGTCCATGATTACGGGATGAATTTCAAATAAAACACACTTTGCAATGTCACTTAATTTTATTTCTTACCACTGGACCGGTTTCGACTTACTGTTGATAATGACTTTGTAAGTCGAAACCGGTCCAGTGGTAAGAAATAAAATTAAGTGACATTGCAAAGTGTGTTTTATTTGAAATTCATCCCGTAATCAAGTAAAATTTACACAATATTTAAAAGCATTAATTATTTGTTTATAATGAAATATAAAAGCTGTAGATATTATTAATAATGACTAGTATTCTTAAAATGTTAGAATTGATCACAAATGGCGCAGAGATAACAATTGTTCCCTTAATGACGGCTCAGTACTACAAAAAGGTAAAAAGGGTACTTTCGTTTATGTCTGATCTTCAGTCAACATTTTTGAGAGAAAACATTGAAAAAATGGATTCCGTTATGTTAAGGACTATTCAGAAAGTTATTTTTTAATGGTTTCATGAGGTTAAAACTCCAGAAGGGAATAAAGTATGGCTGATGGCTCTTTTTACCTGCCATTAATCGAATTTCATAAATAGTATGTTGAACCTGCTTAGTTCTCACAACATGTTCTTTGTCCATCAATTTAATGGCATACAACATGTCCTTGCTTTTATGTTTGGCCAAAACTACGCGTCCAAAGGACCCTGTTCCCAACGTTTTAGCCAATTTAAAATCGTCAAGGGTTGCTGTCACAGTGAGTTCAGTTTTGATAGTTGTTTCAAACTCTTTCTTAGCCCTTTTCAAATAGGCATCGTAATCAATGAAATGCTTGGCAAGTTTGTTATCAACCATTTCACTATTCCCATGCTCTTTTTCTGAGATGCATTTGACAGTTTGACAGCTTTTCACTGCGTAATCATTGAACATTTCAAACAAATAATGTTTTTTTTAAGAATTTAACATAGGTATTTAAATTGTTGAACTGTTATCTTTGAAATTTAAGCTTAAAGGTACCCTAAAAGTGATTACCAATTCATAGCCATTATGTAATAGAACTACGTTTGATGGGCATTTTCTAAGTGACCTTTGAGGCTTTAAAAAATGTCAATGTTAAATTAAAATAAATAAATATAATTTGATAGAGGTAGACTTGTGAAGATTAAAGATTATAAATAATTAAGGGAACTTTTTTTATTCAAAAAATATTACAATTAATAACACGGTGTCTCATTAAGGGCCGCTAAATTATTGGGTATACAAATTTAGGGAAAGAATTTTATTACTAAAATGACCATAAGAAAAGAAAATTATTTTTTATCTCCATATTTTGCTGCAAAGGGGCGCAATTGTTTAGATGAATCATAAAATTCAAGATTTCTTCGAAAATTCTTATATTAAGCTATAACTAAATAAGAGTGGGAGAAGCCCCAGAATGTGAAATTATTTAAATCACTGTATCATCTAAACTAATCCGATTTTAGCAAACTCAGGCTTGTTTGAAAGAGAAATATAAGTATTTTCAAATACCGTATCCATTGCTACCTGACAATTTTGAATAAAATTGCTATTAGATAACTCAATAGTTCTAGTAGAGGACATTAAATGTCCCCAATCAAGAAATAAACATTTTATAATAGATAAAGGTTATTACCGGTGCTTTGTTTGTTGGTTGCAACAGAGGCCTGTGCCAAAATTTAAAAACCATTTGCATTTTCTTTGTGTGAAAAACAAAAATAATTCAGACTAATGTCATGAACAGAAAACTCGTGTTCTCGTCGATATAACATGCGTGAGTTCCTAAGATAGACTCGGATTTTAGTGATTTACTTTGGTTTGGCAGCCAACTTCGTAATTTAGCGACGAACAAAAGGTCCTTAGAAATGGAGGCCGATTTTGCACCAATTTACGCAACTTTTTATGTTTATAATTGGTTAATAACATTATTACTTATATAAATTGACTCGATATTGGTTTATTAATAACGAGCGTTTTTGTATACTTCGTAGGTACTTATTTAAAGTGCGTATTTCAAACCTGTAATATAACAAATGATGAAATTAGTCTCTCCTAATTTTAGAAAGAGAATTAGGCATGTTTTCGTTTGTCGCTCAGCATCTTTGCTAGACACGATGTCGCCACCAAAGTTTCATGCTACGAACATCCTCTTTGAATTCTTTTTGTTCCATTTTTTTTTTAAAAAGCTAAAAAACTAACAGCTTCACCTTCTGGTTTATTTCCCTTATTAAATGATAACTAGTTTGAAAAAATTTAGTGGACAAAGGGAGTTTTGCGTATTATATTGTCCACGCGTTTTTCTTGTTTTTCTTTTTTTGAATAAAATTAAATTTTGGAAGTCCATTAACTTCTGGTGATGACCACGAATAGGTGGCACATTTTTCTTTCTTGAAAACTGCGCATTTATTTGGTACGAACGAATTTGACCCTAAAGAAAGTATTATTATTCGTGGAACCCCTGGCAGAAATCCAAACAATTCTAAAAATACTAACGATTTGCGTTCGCAGATGGCCTTACTGCCAAACCAGAAAGGCACAGACGCATGTACTTGAAGACGATTTTATTTCTAAAACTGAGACACAATATTCCACATAAAAAAAATTTGAAAAGTACATATTACAGTAGCAAATATTTCTCATTTAAAGAACAAAATATTTTAAAGTTCAATGTACAAAAATGTCCTTAACTAAATACGTATACTGTAACTGAGATTAAGGACAATATTAAAATAAAATTACTAACACATAAAACAATAAAATCTTTGCTAGTTTTCTGTTGAATTTTTTGAAATTGTATCCGTACAATTTTTGTTATAAAGTTATAATGACTTCAAAGAGATGTGGCATTTTTTGAGGGGTACTATATCCAAGAACCGTCTCCAATGGATAATTTAATAATTCAGATTTCTCTTAAATGCAAAATAAGAGTAACTTTACTCATACACACGTAATCCTTATAAACTGATGACTAGAAATATTTAGTTTTCTACAGCAATGAAAACATATAAACTTGTAAGATAACAAACAGCAGTTTACCTTTTGGGATGGCATCAACATAATAATACAAACAACGAACAAAAAAATAAGATATCTATCTATATAACAAAGTTAATTTGAGTAAGAAAATTCTTTTCAGAAATAGAAAACTAAAATTACTTTTAATAAAAATGTGCCTGGCATTAACAGAAAAATAATCTGAAGTCGTTTAAAATTTTTTTTCTACAGAACCTTCTAACTGAGATGTTGATTTTTGGGCAAATAACTCGATGAAGATCGATGATCTTTAATGATACCTTGACATAGACAAGGTCATTTTGGGAATGGTGCCCCACACTTCCGTCGTCTTTGAAGCGGAACAATGCTACTTCCGCTATTTCATTATTTTTTAAAAATTAAGTTTATGTAAGAGAACAGATTTTAATCTGACATTCGAAATATTAGTGATTATTACAATAAGAAGCATTTTTTATATCCAGAAAATAGACGCAAATGGCACGGATTTATTCCCAAAATGGCTACTCTGTAGGTACCACAAAATGGCACTTTTATTTATTAGTTAAATGTATTTAGATAAACAATAAGAAAAGTATTCGATCAGTCATAAATTATTTTTAATAATTTTATGGTATTATAATTTATACTACAGCTATTTTTTTATTTCTAGAAATTAACTAGATACATGGGTAACGTTTTCTTCTCGAGGAAAATTACTAGGCATATCATAAACCAAGTATTTTAAATGTTTTCGTGGGTTTATTTTTAGAAAGTTTTAAACACAGGCGCCAACCCAATGTTGGCCCTCTGGTAACAAATGTGAAATTTTTAAAATGAAAGAAAGTACAACCTATTTATAATAATGTAACTAATACGTACCTAGGTGGTAAATATATTCTGTGGCGCTTTTTTAAAAATATTCGAAATTTTCAATAAATTATCGATAAAATTCGCAAATACAAAGTCGCCATAATATTTGGCTTGGACCTTAACTTTTGTTTTTATTTACATTTCTACGATCTAACGATCCTGTCGTCATCTTTTTTAATAAATTATCAAGTGAAAAAGATAACAAAGATAAAGATTCGAATTTGTTTTATTTACGTGACGATTGTCTGTCTGTTATTCTTAATGGGGGTTCTTATGAAACTTTAAGTCGGAAAAAATCAAATATGTTAAAGGAAATGTGAAGATAATTAAGTGTCATATTAATTAAAAAATAATTGCGGTTAATAAATATATTAAAATTTCTTTTTCTTTTTTCTTGTCAGGACTTGAACTCACTTTGTTTCTGTTGTTTTAATGTCAATGCACTTTTTTTTTGGAGTATTTGATTTTTGCTACTGTTCTACGTGAAATTTAATGATTAGTTAACATATAAATAAAACAATTAATTTGATTACCTTATCATTTCAAAAGTGGAACAAATTAACAATGTAACATAACAATAAATAAATTTCGCAAATACAGAAAAAAGAAATTTTTTTGTTTTTCAAGGAAATATACTAAATTAATTTGTTAACTTTTACGTGTATTGATTAAGTGATAACATTATTATCGAAAAAAATTAAAGAAATGCGCAGTTGAAAAAACTTTTATTCTTTGTCAACACGGCAATCTTAATTATATGTGTAAATGTGTAGATTTGATTGCTCCAAATAGGATCAAGAAATCTTTTTAATATTTGGGTTCAAAGAATACCGTCAAAATATTTACAAAAAATAAAAGTCGTAGGAAAGTTTTTTCGTGGAAAACTAATGAAGCCATGTAGTCGCATGCTCATCAATAAAACAAAGAAAATTCGAAAATCTACGTCTAACATCGCGATCTCTGAACGACCTTGCCTTTGCTACGAAAATAGAGAATGTCGTTGTATCCAGAATGTACTCAAAATTCTATAATTTCCCGTACATCCGCCATCTATTTTTGACACAAAGGGGAAACACCGGAGGGCTTTTCCTCTCCGTCTGTCAAAAGTGCGCATCAACAATGAAAACCAAACAAATACCAAACAAATACATTGAACCATTGCGCACTATTCTAACAAATGAAAATTGCAAAAAGTATTGACTAGTATCCATTGCGACAATTGTCGTTCTCATTGTTAAATTGTTTGGCGTCACAACAGAAGAATAACACGCGGTCTCGCGAGTGTTTTAGTGGGGGAAGGTAAACAGAACGCGTGTTATAAAGCACTTCCGCGTGCGCAAAATACGAACATTTCAAACGGATAAGCGCGCTAGAAAGGAAAGTAACAGTGAACGGGACGAAAGTACCTTTCAACAATTGTTTACAACAGTAGTTTCGTTTGTTGTCGGTATTCTATTAATTATTGACAAGTGAAAATGCGTCCACCATCGCAATTTACTGAGGATTTCGCGGCGGAAGCTGAAGAACAGGACCCACGAATGGGTGCCATGATGATCTGCACCAGGTTAGCTGGAAGGGCCATCATCAGGGTGGTAGGCAGGTGTAACGAGGCCATAGAAAATAGCAACCTTGGTAAGTACATCTCAAACCTTTTTTACGCTTAATAATAATTAATTAAATAAATCCAGCTATAACAATAACAATGAATCAAAATAGACGCAAAAAACGACTTAATAATACCTAAATTGATAACGATAAGATTTTATTGATATTATTATCAGATGTGTCTCTAATCTTTGTTTTGTTTATGATGTTTTTGTTTGTACAAAGGTGAAAGTACTCCAGTTAATTAATGTCTATGTACTTCAAGAGTCAAACAAGCCTGTTTTGACGCACTTTTATGATTATTTATATTTTTACTTAAATACAATAATTTTTGAAATAACATTCACGATCTTATCCCATAAAGTTTATTTTTATTTTACCAAAATTATTTATATAATTTAAAAAAAATTGTACATCCTAACAATTTTTGAAAAAAATGAACGTATTTCTGTGAACAAATATACATTACATTAGATACCACTTTCTTTCCAGAAAGTTTGCAAAACTTTGGAGCATTTGTGTACTGCGTTGTGCTACTTTGAAAAAAAGAAACAAACTGAAACAAAAATAGAATCCCACTTCCCACGTTTATTTTGATTTCATTTCTGTTCAATTTCCTGTGACAAAAAATAAAAGTGAACGAACGAACAAATGATCTAACAACAAACAAAATCAAATGTTACTTTTGTTTCATAAATAAATACCAATCACAGTTTCGCTGTTCTTTTGTTCCGTCTTTGAGGACAAGAACCTGCAGCGATTAAGTTCACTATTTTTCTCATATAAGGTGACTCATTTCACCTGTCGATTTTTAATTTACCACAAACTGGACTGATTCTTCCAGTTGGCCTTCTTAACACCAAAAAAGGATAACAAAAGACAATCTCGTTGCAGTCGTTTGTACACAAACATCTCAAAATAGATATCTACGATTAAACACATTCTCCACATTTTTCACCTTTCAAAACATTTTAAATTGAAACACAAAGTTAATTCTTTCCTTGTATGTTTCATGCAAATATAAATAAATCCAATAAATTGGTAATTAAGATAACGAGAGTAGGTAATTGATAATAAATAACAAACAATAATATTAGGTACGTATTTTTTGCATGGAAGTTTACAAATAAATATTAATTAATTGTAATTGTTAAATCCGTAACAACACACAATGATATGGTAAATTTAATAATAATTTTATTAATTACTTATGTAACCTGATGAAAGTAACTTTTTTGGCTAATTTAAACATAAACGGTATCCTCACAACATTAACTTTCTGTTTGGGTCCAGGAAGACATTAATCAAGGCTGGTCGAGTCGTGAACACCATCTTTCCGATCTAATAATTAAAGTTTCACCTTAGCGTTTTTCAAAATTAAGATATACAATCATTATTTATTTACAATGCCCTGTTGTCAAAAAACTTTTTCATTTTGCAACAAAATTACGCAACAACGAAAACAAAAAAGTGCGTGTTCTAATGTTTCTCGCACTAACTAAACTATTGTTA
Source organism: Agrilus mali (assembly GCA_029378335.1). Classification (NCBI taxonomy): domain Eukaryota; kingdom Metazoa; phylum Arthropoda; class Insecta; order Coleoptera; family Buprestidae; genus Agrilus; species Agrilus mali. The sequence continues at coordinate 5,055,963 of CM055663.1, read as the reverse complement.
GTATTTGTTGGTACAGTTAATGAGCGAACAGCATGTTTAAGATTTTCACTGAATATTACATAAAAAAAATCCGTAACATACGGAATTGAAAACGATTCTAACTTTCATTTTTATCGTATGTAACAATTTAACATGTGTGCAGTAGGTACACTTGAGCACATATGGATAATGGGTTGTTAAAACATGAATATTTATTAATTTAACTGTACATTTCGCAATATGCGTCGATTAATAAGAGTATTTTAAATAAATTCTATTGTACTTTCTAAACCCTCAACGTATCACTACTATTTTTTTATTGAAAACAAAATATATCCAAACAAAAGCCTTGTTTTTCATTTGTTTTAAATGTATCAATTGTTTTTTTTTTTTATCTCCCTTATATCTAAACTTGCTAAAAATACTAATAAGTAATTAATCGCTTTTTAACGTCGCTATGTATCTAATTGATTATAGAAGGTACTTATAGTTTTTTTTATTCATTTAACCATTTTTAGAGAAACGTGTTTGTTTAATAAATTACGCATTTCAGAGTTAGTTCTTTATTAATAATAAGTACGTTGTAAATTATAAAATCCTTGAACTTAAAACATTAAATATATTATCAATGTTAAGTGCTATTCTAAGTGTATGTTAAAGTAAATTAATTTTCTTATTCAGAAATAATTAAAGCATTGGCCAAATAGTTTTTTTTTTGTGATGCGTAGGAGCGATTCCATTGTACGCAGTTACTAAATTTAATATTTTCCGGGCAAACGCGTTTTAAAACATACAGCTGTATACAAAAATAACTTTTCTAATAGCACATGTCGAATCTATAGCACTTATAGCGTTGCCATGTGTGCTTTAATAAATATATCGCCACTTTTAAATGTCTAATAAACAACATTTTGGCAAGTGGTACTTTCTAAAGTCGTCAATTTCATATTCCGATTATAAAGAAAATTATTTTCCTCTTTTTTCCATCCAAACAAATCACAGCTTAAGTGTCATCAGTTGTTACTTAACTTAATAAAAATGGCGAATCAGGTTACACGTGTTGTGCATAGGTGCGAAGACGCTTTAGAAACCCTACATCTAGGTATTTTTTTCTCTAATATACAATAATTCTAATAATTTACCTTAGGTATATATGTACAATGTACATACTAATATTTTTTATTAATTAGTGCATTTGTTTTGTTACAGATCTCTCTAATTGTCAACTAATGCGTGTACCGGATGCGGTGTACCACTTGATGAGGCATACAGAACTGAAAACATGTGATCTTAGCGAAAACGACATCACAAAAATACCACCAAAGTTCACGACTAATTTCAGTCTAATAACCGATTTAAATTTATCACATAATCTGATGGCTAAGTTGCCTGATGAAATAGCAGACATGGCAAACCTCGAAAGACTGGACATTTCATATAACACCTTCGTGTCACTTCCAAACGCCATCTTTAAAATTCCAAGACTGCAAGAACTCAATGCCAGCAATAACCATATAGTTGGTAAGCATTTTATAGCCAAAAACTTGTCTGATTGATCCTTATTCGTTAACCTTTTGTTGTTTCAGATGTAGATTCAGAAGATATAGAAGAAGCACCTTCGCTTATTAAGCTCGACCTTACGAGGAATCCCCTGACTGCCCGCTGCCACGACTTACTTTGCAGAATAAGTAAAATAGAAGTCCTGCTTACGCAGAGAGAGAAAGAAGATTGGGAAGACCTAACTATATAAATATTAATCCAGTGATAAAAGTATCTATTGCACTGCCGTACTTTATTTGTAACACAGATTTCGTTAGCTCGAATATTTGTAACAATAATGAAAACAAAAAAGAAAACAATCGCCTTAAGCTAACGATGCGCTGTTGTTTTTCAGGTGCTGTGGTATAGGTCGGTGCAAATTGATGTTAAGTGAATATTTGTATTTTTATACACAAAAATGTACTATTAGATTAATTATTTATAATTATTATTGATTACTAAGATAAGGTACTTTACTAGCTCGGATATTCCTTGCCCATTCAAGTACCTGTGTGTTTGATGTGTATTTTTTACTACGTTTTAATTGTTTATAAAACGTAACTTTGTAAAATGAAGTACTTACTAAAGAAATATGTTTGAAAATTTGTATAAACATTATAAAAAAGGAGCTTTTGGCTTTGTCTAGTCATTTATTAATGTGAAATAGCAATATTGCCCATGTAAAAAATGCAAAATATATTTTGCAAACATTTCCCTTCTGTTTTTATTTTTATACAGCCAAGTATTTTCCTTAACAAAAAGTATTTAAATACTAAAAAAATGCTTAAATGCAAATATTAGTATTTTTCATAAAATTGCTGTTATGTATGCACTACTGTTGCGCGGTATTGTAACCACTATATTTCACTTCTTTTTTAAACTGAACATAACCTCATTAATAAACGTCACAATTGGTAAATTTACCTCGTGGTTTTTGTATTTAATTATTAAATAATAAATACAGAAGCTATGGACTTTATAATTGATACAGTTGGTGATTTAAAAGAAGAAAAACCTCGTAAGTTTAAATGTATTTCTCTCACAACATAATACACATTAAACATTCTGTTTAGAAAACAACTCTGTGACAAAGCAGTTGTTACAAGAGTATAAAGAAAGCTTAAAGAGCGAAAATGAACAGACAAACGTGAAAAGAAAAAAGCTACAAGGTGCAGAAGATGAATTTAACTTATTTTCCAAAGATATAAAGTTGTCAAAGTTTTCTAGTAAAAAAGAGAAACAAGCCTACTTACGAAAAAAGAAATTGGAGGATGTATTGAAGAAATCTGTGATTACACCTGACTTTGAGTCCTTACATTCTGTACCACCTTATGAAGTATCTAAGAAAAGACTGAGGAAATTAAGACAGGTAAATAACTTCAATATAAATGTACTCTTTCTGATTCTATATAAACTTCATTTTGTATATAGAAAGAAAGAGAGAAGACCAAGGGCGAAAAATGGTATGGTTTACCAGCCACTGAAGTTACTGAAGAAATTAAACGTGATCTAGAAGTTCTACAAATGCGTTCAGCATTAGATCCAAAACATTTTTACAAAAAGAATGATCTTAAAGTTTTGCCAAAATATTTTCAGGTATTTTTACAATTGAAGACAGAGAGTTTCATTTTTAATTGCTAAATTTGATTTTTTTTAGATTGGTAAAGTGTTGGATTCCCCATTAGATCATTATAATAGTCGTATACCTAAAAAGCAGAGGAAAAGAACTCTTGTGGATGAGCTGTTGGCTGATGCAGAGTTTAATAAATACAACAAGAGGAAATATAAGGAAATTATTCAAGAAAAACAAAAAACCGATTACAAAGCCTGGAGAAAAGCAAGAAAATCAAAAAATAAAGGTAAACAGTAAAATATGGTTATACATATACACAATATACTTGTATAACATAATAATAACTTGTTATGTTAATCCACCTGTTACATCGATTGAAGCCCCTGTTATGTATGAACTGTTGTCTGAGGCTAGAAAAGCAATTAGTTCAGCAACTTCTGCAAAATAAAGTAAAGTACATTACACCATAGTAATAGTTTTACTGAAATTACCTTCAGGTCTTCCCATTCTTCCTATAGGAATTATAGGAAGTAATTTCGCTTTCACTTTATCAGGAACAGCGTCTGTCATTGGGGTCGAAATGAATCCCGGTAGAACTGTGTTACAACGAATCCCAAGTTTTCCAAGTTCCTTAGCTGCTGTTTTAGTCATTAATTCGACTCCAGCTTTGCTTGCAACATAATTACATTGTCCTATGTTACCATTTCTTGCTACAATACTTGCTAAATTTATTATAGAGGCGTTTTTGACTTCATTTTCGACCAGGGCGTTAGCAAATGTTTGTAGCACTAGGAAAGTTCCCTAAAAATTTTTTTCTTGATCATATAATAGACCTTTTTCAGTCAGAAACTTATTCATACTTTTAAATTGACGTTGATAACTTCATCAAAATCTTCTTCTGATAACTTGAGTAAGAAATTATCTCTTGTAATTCCCGCGCAGTTGACTATTACAGTCGGTGGCTTTTTAAATTGATTCAAAATTGTTTGCAAACAACTTTTAACAGAATTTGAATCGCCTACATTTACTTTTAAACTGATATTTTGCTGATTATTGGATATAGTGTCGATAGTTTGCTTCGCAAAAGTTTCATTTGCGTCTACTGCAATTATTTGTGCCCCATTTCTAGCAAGAACTTGGCACGTTGCTTTGCCAATACCTGAACCAGCCCCTAATAAAAAATTATGAAGTTTACTTTTGATTATTATTTTTTTTTCAAAGTAATTTTAATATAATATTAATAAATTGCAAATGCTATCAAATTATTTCGTTGTTTTAACTTTTAAAAAAAAATTGATATCTGAATATTATTCATGAATTAAACTGAATACGCCCCTGTCAACCTGTTGTTATTATCATAGAATGCTTAATAGAATGTAAAAATAATTTGTGCGAAAGTATTAAAAATCATATCAAATTTGTAAAACTGTTTAAAACGCTTATTACTGAATATTACAATATAAATGTATTATTAAAATATGCAAAACAAGTTTTAAATAAGTATTATAAGTGTGACCTACCAGTTATAAGTGCCAATTTTCCCAGCAGTGTTTGCGACATATTTGTTAAAGAAGTTGTTGCTATCAAGCTGTTATCATGTTTTTATTAAAGTATTATCTTTTTGTTATTGTGGTTTTGTTGTAACATACCTCAGGTATCATTTAAATTATTTAATACTTTTTACTATCTGTGGTTTATTTTGATGTTGACAAGACACATAACCTTACATAAATTTTACTTATTAATAATATTTAATGTAAAATAGTAGGTTTATTAAAAATTAATTAAAACTCTGTTAAATGCAGAATGAGTGCCTATCAACATTTAATTAAATACTGTAGGGAAATTCTAAATATAAAAGATTTGTGGCCAAATTGGCCAAAAAAATTGGTAGATAGTCTTATAAAAGCCCTACACACTGGTGATGTGGAAAAGTTTAAGAAATTAATTGATAACTGCCTGGATATTAATCACCCTAATGAAAGAGGATTTTCGTTAATTCATCTGGTAATTTTAATTGAGAAGTATGTGTTACTAATCATTTTTTTTATTAGTTTATTGACAATGTTTTTGCAGCTTAGACATTCTTGATATTTTGTTGCAACGTCCGGATATAAATTTAAACGTACAGTTTAGGGGGGAAACACCTTTGAGCCTCAGCTTACAATTGGAGAAATTTAAGGAACCAGCAATTAAACTTATAAATGCAGGTTGTGATGTAACAATTTCAAATGATGACTTTACAACACCACTACACTTAGCTGTATTAAGGAATTCTTTGGAAGTGTGTGAAGCTCTTATTAAACATGGTGCAGATGTTAATGCAGCTGATTTTTATGGGGCAACACCATTGCACGGAGCAGCATCTGAACCAGTGCATATCTCTATTATTCAGATGCTTTTATTTTATGGTGCAGACCCTACTTATAAATGTGATGATGGCTATACTTCATTTATGAGGAGCCTTCACAGCTATGAATGTGCAATGGAATTGATAGAATATGAAGTAGATTTCAATACTATAACAGAAGACCATTTAAAGTCTAGTATATTGTTACTTGCATTGTCTTTTCAAAATCCTATAGCTTTTGAAATCATAGAAAGAGGTGCTGATGTAAATTATGTGAGTACATCAGGTGTTCATCCACTTCAAGAGGCTATATTTTGGAAAGACTCATCTATGTTTGAAGAATTATGGTCAAGGATGGACAAAGAAGTAATTTTTTGCACTTCATTTCCCATACTAGATTTATATTTCTCTCAATATTGTCAGTTTAATAGGGACAGATGGATAGAATGTCTATACAAAATTTTTGAGTCAGACATTTCATTTGGTGTAGTGGACTGTTATGTGTGCCTAACAAGGAAACCCTTTAGTTCTGTGATTGAAGCTTTAGTTGCTAGAATGATACCAAAAGAAGATAGAATTAAAATTATTTATTTATTTCTGTCTCACTCAATGCCTGTAGAATCCAATGATGTGTATTTAATATATAAACATTTTGGATACAATGAAGAAATGGAAGCTGTATTGCTAACAGAAATAGAGCAAAGCTCTACCACAGTGAACAATTCCTTAATACCTAGTCTGCTGTTATCTATTGATTCTAATGTTAATTGTATTGTAAAGTCTTTTGTAGAAGAGTACACTCCTACTTTCTCATTTCCTTATTTTTTAAAAGAAGTTTTGCTCATGTTCGAATACTGTACCCCAACAGAGGAGTGTAAAAATCTCTATTTTGAAAGTATTGTGCCTGTGATTGATTTTACAGACAATACAGGATGGGGAAATACTAACAAACAAATTAAAGAACTTAATTCTGAAATTGTGAGTAAATTAAACAGTAATAGAGTTCCTTCTTTGCTTGAAATTGCGAGAAATGCTACCAGAACATTAATTATTACTAAATACCAGGTAAAAGATTTTTTTCAATTACAAAAAACTTTAGATTACTTAGAACTACCAAGAACTATAAATAATATTTTAAAATTTAAATTGCCTATTTATAATAATAAATAGAAAATTTTGTTATTTAAATAATATATACTTTTAATTATACAAATAATAAAGCAATAATTATTTCAACTTAAGCAAATTATAAATTTAATAGTTTTATTTTATTATTTGTGATAATCAACCAACAAATATAAAATACTATTTTTATATCTGAGAAAAACTTATTCTCTTATTTTTAGAAGTATATAATTTAATCCTAAGAAAAAATAATTTAATAATTATAGTATAGAATGCTCAACAACTACTTAAAAGTAGTCTCATATTTATCCTTTGGTAAATACAGTTATCAAAACAGAAATTAAAATTGCAATAACATAAATAATCAATTGAAATAATATTGGTTTTGTGTATTCCAAAATGATTTCTTATCAATAGATCACCTGTATTAGATCGATCAAAACAGTATAATTAGATTATTTAGACTAGGAAAGTACAAAATAAACTAATTTAGAATATATATAAGTACTAAGTACCTTTACATATTCATTCTTATTGTATGTTTGGAGATTTTTCGTGATAAAATTAAAATAAATATTTAGGTGAACTATTGGAAAATTATCGTTTTTGCAAATTTTATTTGTCCTTTAAACGGCGACATTAAGTCAACATTTTTCAGACAAATTAACATAATAGTGGATTGACCAAATTATAATTTAAAGATCTTTTGTAGTAGATTTCAAATATTAGTTTATTACAGTTGTTCGTGCGACAACGTTTCTACAATTATTAGTGTTGAATATTTTTTCTTAATATTTATCAGGTAAGTTTTTTTTTTAATTATGTTACTGTAGTTGCATCAGTTTCTTTTTAAGTTGGCAGAGGATGGACACTTCTTTTAGTTTGAAATTTCAACCAGTAGTATCTGGTGAAGAAAATAATGATGCTACAATAAAATTAGAAAAGTACAATCAACAACTTGTTATTCAAAATCAAACCATAATGCAAGTTTCAAAAATTATCGCACTTTGTAAAGCCAAGGGGAAAAAAGTGCAGATGAGTAAGGAATACATTGAAGCTGAGAAATTGTTACTTTTGCTTAGTACGTATCTACTGTTGTTTTCTTTGTAAGTATTTATTATAAAACTAACTTTATTGTAGCTCATAGGAAAAAAGCTCTCGTTGAAGAAATAAGAAATATAATGGAAAATCAAAGTGAAGAGGAAAACAGCAATTATTCTGGATACATACATTTAGGAAATTTGAAGTTTTCAATCGATAATTTAAAAACCCCAGTTATTTCAAAAAAGCGAAATCAATTTGAAAAATGGTATGTTTGCATTTTCACGTGCGGACTCGACATAATTTGCTCTGAAATTCAACGTAAAGATGATTCATCTAAGTTACAATTTCAAAAAGAGTTCGAATTTTTTAATTTGAAGTCAAATTTCGAAATAAAAATGTATTTGTATTTCTTGGAAACGAAGAAATTCTGCTCAAAAAGTTTCCAACATAACATGTTCAGGGTAAGTCCCTGGATGACCATTATCTTTTAATGTTTGTTTTTATAAGTGTAAAATGAATACTATTATTTTAGAAAAAACAGCTGGGTCCTAACTTTCGCAAAATTTTTAAGTGCAACCAAATTTCGCATCGGCACGACCTATCATCGGTTTATCAAATATCATCGTCATCTTTTACGTATTGTGGTTCTTTTATAATAAATTCCACAACTTTAACGAGAAAAAATTTATCCCCATTCAAACTGGACAATTTTAGTGTCCCAAAAGCTTTAAATATAAACATTAACATGACCATTGACTCCACAGTGGATATTTATGAAGAGCAATCTGGGTTTGTTACCATTGGATATGAAATTGGAGGAAGTTTAACTTGGGATAGAATGTGGTGTTATTTGGATGGGTCTGTTATCAAACAAAAGAATTATCCATGTGATGATAGCATATTACCATTGAATCATAATATAGATCTAGCGTTTTGCGTCAATTCACAAATTTGCGAAGTTTGTAGAGAACTTTGTTCCAAATCGAAAACATTATTGGTGGAAATTACTTCTAATGAAAAACTTGTTAGTCGTGAAACAAATTTTGTTAAATACTTTTTGTCTTTTGATACGTTAACAGATATGAACAACTGGAAATTTAAACTAAATTCGGTACTTTCCCATTTACGAAATTGGAATTCTATGAAGTACACATTTTAATTTATTTAATTGCTTATATGTACTGTAGTTATATTATAAAATATATTTTAAGAACGAATTTGCCTTACGAACATTTTTTTTAAATTTAATTAATTTATTTAGCTTTATCTACTAATGTATTTTGTACTAATAAAAACATAATATGACTGATATTGTAATAAATTGTATTAAAATAATTTCTTTCTTCTTTTTGTGTATTTTATGTTAAGAATAATAAAAAAATATTAAAAAGAAATTTTTGTATCTGGCTAAATTCTGTCGATAAACATTATCGTTTGGAAGTTGGTGTACGAACTTCACATCAGTTTTAAAAAAAGTAAGGTTAGTATCTTTATTTACAAATACTGTGTGTATTTACGTAATTAAACAGAAAATAATTAGTTGATTAGTTAATACAATACCTTGATCGCTTTTATTTATATTAAGTAGTACTTCCCTACTAAACGTAATATTAAAAGTTTAAAAAGTATCAATGTTTTTGCAGGTTGGAATTTAGTCCCTGAAACTCAAAGTTTTGAATAATTATAAAATATGAAGCTGTTTCATACTCCTAATTGGAATAAGGATTCCTCTAGTGATAAAATATGGAAGAATACATTCAGTGTAAGTCTTCAACTTTTCAGTTTTATATGTATTAACCAATAGCTTTTCTTGTAGGTAAAAAATACGCTCAAAGGAAAAGTAGAAAAAGCCCTAAAGGATAACTCGTTTAAAAAAAAGTCTAAAACAACATTAAAAGCAAGCATCAAAGATGTAAATTCTGATATAAAAAAGGATCACCCAAAGGTAAATAATAAGAAAAATGAAGCAGATAAGTCAAATGTAATTGAGAAGCCAAATCTAAAGAAAAGAAAGAAAATCAAAAAGAACCTGCAAAGTCATCCACAATCCAATAGTACAATCAATGGCTATAGTAGACAGATTAAACATAGTCCAAAATTTAAGAATTTAAATAAAACAGTAACTAACACTGAGGATAAAAGTTTATTGAATACTACAACCCCCAAAACAAATAAAAAATCAACAAAATTTAAAGGAAAACAAAAACAGCCTGTTACTCAAGATAAAGTTCAATTACAGCTGCCACAGGTTTCTAGAAAAAGCCTTAAAGATATGAGTCTTCGAGAGAAAATGATGGCAAAACTGAAAGCTGCAAAGTTTCGTTATCTCAATGAACAGATGTATACTAGTGATGGAAAAACTGCCCTTCAATACTTTGGAACTGACCCTGAGAGTTATAAAGCTTACCATGAAGGATATCAGCTCCAGGTTACTAAGTGGCCTCTGAATCCTTTGGATATCATCATTAGGAATATAAAAAGGATGTAGGTTTTATTTTAATAACTTTTATCTTGAAATATCAATTTATTTTATTAAGTATGCCCCAAAAACTATTGTAGTAAATAGTAATTTATATTACATCATTTTTGTAGCTGCATTTTAGCAGTTTCTGCAGATTTTGTAAATTAAGATTATTACCTTTATTTTGGTTTACAAAAGGTCCTAGTTCCCCATGATAAATTTTTAAGTTGTTACAAAAAATGTTTTGTATCTTTTATAAATGTTTAAGGCCAGAAAACTTTACTGTAGCAGATTTTGGTTGTGGTGAAGCAAAATTGGCAAAGTCAGTTCCACAAAAAGTACACTCATTTGACCTGGTTGCTCTAAGTGATGATGTTCATGCTTGTGATATGGCTCATGTGCCCCTTGAGAGTAGTACCATTGATGTAGTTGTGTTCTGTTTGTCTTTAATGGGAACAAATTTGAAAGATTATCTTTTGGAAGCAAACAGGGTGTTAAAGATAGGGTTTGTTTACCTTTATACTGTTATAATATGGACAGTAATGTAAAACTAAATAACGATTTTTTTAGGGGTATCATGAAGATAGCAGAAGTTGAAAGTAGATTTGATTCAGTTGAAGACTTCATAAAGAAGGTGAAACTGTTTGGATTTCAGTTTTCAAGGAAGGACTTATCACATAATTTATTTTATTTTATTGATTTTAAGAAAAAAGAGAATGTCTCAAAAAAGACTAAACTGCAACCTGTAAATCTTAAACCGTGTATTTACAAGAAACGTTAATAAAATAAGTAATTAAATACATAATGTCGTTGTATTAAATAAAACTATTATTTTGTTCAATAAAATTAATTTAGAAATTGAAATAACTAAGGGTTTTTATATAAAATTAATTATTTTCTTAATAGAACAAAACTATTTTAGTTCTGAGTTTGAAATTTTCTGCAGGTGAGCAGAGAATAATTATTTCAATTAATATTGAAGCTCTAGCGTTACACAGTTAAATACTGTTTATTTTCGTAATTTTTTAAATTTAAAAGTAATATACCTCTACTTTATGAAAAATCATTATGATGAGAATTTATAAAAAGTATAATAAAATTATAAAAATAAAATTAATTGTAAGGTGAAACAATTATAAAGGGTTGAATATAAACAAGTGGTAATTTTATTATATTTTTATAAATCCTCATCGTTATATGCTAAATTAAACAAGTAAATCTTAAATTATAACAAAAAACAGTTATTTCAAATAATTATTTTGCTAGGCTGCTTTTTATGTTATAATTTAATTACGTACTTCTGACAAATAAATTCAATGCTAGCTAATACCAAGAAATTTCAGCGTGTTGTATATTAATTCGGGTAGGTAATATGCAAGTAATTCTTAGTACAATTTCCAGCAGGAGGCAAGACACTAATTACAAATTACAGCCCTTGTTACATACATTATGTAGGACTTTAGCATGTGCAAGCGCTTTTTGATTACCATATTACAAGGGATCTTGATTGTTATTGATTTCAAGTTTAATTTCATCAAATTGCAGTACAATCAAGTAATTAATAAATAAGATAAGTAATAAATTTAAAAAATTAAAAATAATGTTTTAAACGTTTTTACGAATCGAAGTGAAAACAGTATACTTTAGTATTATTTATGGCTTACTACCCCACTATTAAATTATTTTTTTTATTGATCATTTGAACTGTATTAATATAGAAAAGAAAATATTTAGAGAAAAGTAACTGTTCTATTTATTTGGAAAAGGGTACATTTTATCTAGTGTAATAAGACATCTGTGAAGAAAGTAAAGTAATAAAAATACACCTTTTCGTGAAAATGCACAATGGGGTAATGGCGCATTGCAACCCTTCCATTTTACATTTAAAATTGCCGTTTCTTGTTTACTTCTAACAGAGCCGGTACGTGGATTGAATACTAGCTAGTGAAAAATTTTCCATCCCATTTTTATTTTACACATCATTGAAGATTCAGAAAAATCTGGGGTATTTATTCCTTTTGGGACGTTATTATTATACAGTGTGTGAGCTGTCTTTTTCAAAAATATAAAAAAATGTACACTGTCCTCTAATTATTTATTAATTATGTACTATTTATTAATTTTTTGTTATAAATTTCTTCTAACAATTATTTATTAATCAAGCAACTTTTAGGGTTTATATACTTTTTTATTATATTTTATTATTATTTTATATGTTTAGATTAATTAAAGTTAGTTGATTAGTCATTAATGTTTTTTATTGTCAAATAAATAAGTTTTCATGAATATTTAAGTAGGTATAATTGCCAATTTTTTTTTTAAACGAACTCTACATGTATTTATTCATATAAGAACTTAAAGAGATAACAATCCACAGTACCTATAATGGAAGTAGTTATACTAATGATAGAAAAACAACTCGACGAAAACAAGATCCTTTTTTAGAGGTAAAAAAACATTGTTTTTATCTTCAGTCGTTGCTTATCCTTGCCACGACCTTGTTATTACTATTAATATTATTACCTATGTACCAGTCTTCCTTTTAAACGTAACTTATAATATTCGGTCCAAATCGAGTGTAAAGAATCGTGTGAATTAATTAGTTAATTAATATAATTAATACGTACTGGGAAAAGTATATTTATGAGTGCATGTTAATTAGGGTGAAGTTATGTGAGTGGTGCTACTTCAGATGAACATAATTTGGATATTTCTATGACAAAATAAGGTAAGGCAATGTGTTTTTAGTCAATTAAATGCTGATTTTTTCGATAGATAAGTACGTAAAATTCGCAAATGAGTGGCTTATTTAAAACCCTTTAAAGTCCATAAAATTTGTAATAATTTTTTCCTTGAAAATTGAAATTCAAACAGCTTAACTTTTTTTATGAAGTCCACAATTGAATCAAATCTTCTCTCAACTTTTGCTGCCTTATTACCTCTAATTTAAAAAAATTATTTAGTTTTATATTACTGTACGAAGAATTATTTCTTTTTATTAGGTATATAATTCAAGATAAACAAATAATATTTTTACCTGAGCAGAAAATGTTTAATCCAGCAGCTGAAATTGTTGCTAATTAAAAGTTTACTAAAACTTTTTTTGAAGTATACATAATAAAGTTAATACTAATTTTTTTGGACATTGCTACAACAAGGTGAGTTGGTGTACTTTTAGTAAATTTGATATTTATGCAGAAAGTGACTTTTTTTCTACCAGCATTTTTCATTTAATATATATCTTATTCGTCTTTTTAATAACTGACGACGTTTTCGTCCTTAAAAAATATCTGTTGGTGTAACTGATTCTCAATTTAGCATTTTTCCCTAAGAATTACAAAGTTTGCAAAGAAAGAAGCAAAATAAATTAACATTTCATTAAATTGGCTCTCAGTTTCCAGACATTTTGTACATAACTCTTATTAAATAATTCCTATTAATTTATTTTACTTATTAAGAAACTTTCTATGAGAGACTAATAATGACTCTATATAAATTAGCCATGATGTATCTTTAATTTTTATAGGTATTTGTTTAAATATTTAAAATTATAAGTCTTCCTTTCAACGTGGAAAACTTTTAAGAATATATTTTTGTCATCCAATGAAAATGTGCTATATATAACATGTAAATTTGCCGTCTCGATAAATTGAATTGAATTCTTTTTCAATTTTTGCAATGATAATTTCGGAGAATATAGTCATTCAACGAAACTTTGTATAAAATTGCAAAAGGGAGCGCCTATTTACACATATGGAAATGTGTCCTCTCGCCTGGAGAAATTTAATTTCGCGCGCCAGTATAAATAAAGCGAACGGTAAAAGGAACGTTCGTAGCAGTAAAAACATTTGATTTTATTGTTTATAGGGTTTCTTCTTCTTTCAGTTCCACTGGCTTCAATAAATGAAATTTTAATGAATTCACTTTAATATTGTTTGAATAATCAACCAAATTGTATAATTAATACCTACATAAAAGGCACCATTAGCAATATTTAGGTTGGGACGTTAAAAAGGTTACATCGGGGAAACGAATCGTAAAGAAATAGGGGTGATATTAATTTATTTTGAGTATTTTGACTTACAGGGTGTTACAATAAATTCTATGCTGTGTACTCTTCCTGAGAGAAGAAGTGGTGGAGATTAACTTCTTTTTAAAAAGTATATTAAGAATTATGAAATTTATGAATTCGATAGTTTGTAGATTAAAATAATTTATTGTTTTTCAAATTAATTTACTAATTTTTTAAATATAGTATACTAACACAGAATAAAGTTGAACGAAAAACTTTTTTAATGAGAACATCAGCAAATTACGATGTATTGGGTACTTTTTTTTTTCGTTGTAGGCACGTAAAGGCACTAAACTTTAATAACGGATCTCAATAAAAATCTTTTAAAATTCAACACAGTTTCAAAGAACTTTGGGTACTTAACGCCTAACGCATCCACCCCATGGGAGGAGATTTATACCCCATATCCTCCTTATTGGAAACGCCACTGAGCACGTTAAGCACATATTTTTTGCTTGATTTCCAAAAAATTGAGAATTCTTCAAAATATTTGTTTTCCTTCTCTTTTGTGCTCATTATAAAAGTACCTAACTGTAGGTAAATAGTTTAAAATAAAAACAATAAAAGCACTTGTTATAGGTATAGAAAAAAAAAGAAACCATTTATTTTGGTTTTTATTAAGTTATTGAACAAAATCTAAAAAAAAAATAAATAATAAATGTCCATATTTTTTCTTAATGAGATAAACCGCCTTTAATAAATATTTTTTATCGATATTTTTTCTTGCACTGTACACCCTAATTGTATAGTTAGTGATATATTATACGTATAAAGAGGATTAATTTAATTTTAATATTCTTTTGGAAAGATAGACTGTAGATTTTGGTGGATACGTCGGGTACCCAAACTCTGTTAAGCTGTTTTCTCGTGAGATTTTCGTTTGATCCGTTTATTAAAATTTAGTGCCTTTACGTGCCCAAAAGAAAACAAAAAAGGACCCAATGCATCTACGCTTATGTTTAATAATTTGCTGATGTTCTCGTTAAAAAAGTTTTTCGTTCAACTTTATTCTGGGTCAAAATATTAAACAACCCTTGTGTTGCTCTCGTTACTAGAATGAGATGTTTACTTTAATATTAAAAATACGATGAGGGAAACTCAATGATGATAATAATTACGTAAGCAGCTTACATATTTTTCTTAATTAAAAAATATCGTTTGTGTACCTTAAAAAAAATTCATCAATACAGCAGGTGTAAAGTACCTACTTTAATTTTAGTTTAGTTAATTAGGTAATTAATTATAACAAATTTAAAATTATGTAATCAGTTTCGATATTAACAATCTTACAATAGTGTTATATTTACTTTAAGTTCATTACAGGCGATAAAAATAGAAAGATCAATAGCAGTTCGTTATATCCGATAATTTGTAGGAACTATGCATGCAACGAGGCTATTACATAACCAAAAGTAAAAATTTATTATTGTCAGTGTACATATGTTCTTGAATATGTAATAACGTATAACGTTCAAAAGGTCCTTAATTAAAAGTTAATGAAACCACTATGAGTCCTTTGGTTTTCTACTCTAAGACCCATAAGTACCTATAAATATTCATTGAAGGTTTCAATTTGGAGCTTAAACAGAAGTCTTGGCTGTCTAACAGAGTATACCTACGTACGTATTATACAAAAGAGACAAATTGTAATTTGTCTTCTATAGAAGGATACTATTCCTGCGATGTTAAACCAGAACCGGAACGCCCCTGCAAGGGATTGATTTATTTGTTAAAGCTAATCCCAAACCTTGTTATTATCAGGATCTCGACGTCTTTCTGTTAAAAAAAATCCAATGTAACATACGAAACGAATTCAATTTGGGGACCCAAAATATACACGAGTAGACCAATTTAAAGAAACAAGATTCGGAATAAAAAAGTGAGGATAAACTGATTTTTTTAAAATAAAATTTTTACTTCATTTTTAAGGTCTTTTCGTCTGAGTTCTTTTTTTTTTACTTTATCAATTTATCAATTATTTGTTAATATGCCTTCAGTAATACCTAATACCTACCTTTTGAGGGGTTCTCTCATTTTATGTTTATTGAAAAGTACTTGCACTACCTAATAATAGTGGTTTGCTTTTAAGGTAATAGCGTCGTTTTTATTCGATTTGTTATTGGGCCCTAAAGCGAATTCTCGTTCGGTCTAATGCCCTTCAGATAAAATTCTTGCAGGCATGCATATAAAGCAAGTTTTATTCCGATTTAAAGCTCTTTTGGCTGACCGAATTTACAAGGAATTGGTATATTACAGAAAATAAGCTTTTCTTTTTCTCTTTGATCCTTGATCTTTAATATTAAATATTAAAATAGTTTTATACATTCCCGAAGAAGCCACAGCGTCGTGAAACATATGTTAAGTTATTTACAAGCTCATGTAGCTCACTGAGTTCTCAGTTTGAAATCAGTTTTCGTACTATTATGATGGAATCTTATGGAGCCATGAAGGATCCATCTTAGAGTCATTAAGGAGTCATCATAAACCCAATATGACTTAATCATGGAGCCACAATGACCCAATCATAAAGATTTTGTGGAATCATCTTGGAATTTAATGCAGCTATCATGAAGCCATCATGGCTCCATCTTAAATTCTCTTTGAATTCATCTGTGAATCAACTGTGGCTTTATCATATAATCATTATGGAGGATTTAAAGATCCATCATGGAGCTTTTAAAGCCTACCACGAAACTGTTGAAGCCATTATGGATTCTTCCTGTAGCTTTTATAGAACTATCATAATAGAGCTATCATAGAACAACAACTAGGGTTATCAGGAAGAATGTATCATGAATTTTAATTTTAAGGACATTTTCGATTCTTTTTGGAGTTATCATGAATCCACAAAGATTCAATCACGGAGAACCTAATGGAGTAATCATGTTTCCATCTTGAAGTCTTTGTGGATTCATCTGCGAATCATTATGAATAAATTGTGGCCCTATCATGGAAAGATTTTCTAAAAATCCATCATGGAGCTATCTATCATGAAACTAGAATGATTTTATATGGAAATCATTATGGATTCGTCCTGCAGCTTTTATGAAACTATCATGAATTCATTACGAATTTACCATGGAGCCATCATAGAGCCACAAGTAAAGTAATAACGAAGCTATTGAGAACCTAATATGAATCAATTTTGGAGCCATTAAAGATTAATTCATTATGGACTCATTTTGAATCCAAAATGATTCAATTATGGAGACTTTGTGAAGCCATCTTAGAGCCTAATGGAGTTATCATCGTTCCACCTTGAAGTCTTTGTGTATTCATCTGCGAATCATTATTTTTAAATTGTGGCCCTATCATGGAAATATTTTCTAAAGATCCATCATGGAGCTATCATGGTCTATCATGAAATTAGAATGATTTCATGTTGAACTCATTGTGGATCCATTCTGAAACTTTTATGAAACTATCATGAATTCATTACGAATCTACCATGAATCAATTTTGGAGCCATTAAGGATTCATTCATTATGGACTCATTTTGAATCCAAAATGATTCAATTATGGAGACTTTGTGAAGCCATCTTAGAGCCTAATGGAGTTATCATCGTTCCACCTTGAAGTCTTCATGGAAATATTTTCTAAAGATCCATCATGGAGCTATCATGGTCTATCATGAAATTAGAATGATTTCATGTTGAACTCATTGTGGATTCATCTTGGAACTTTTAATACGAAACTATCATGAGTTCATTATGAATCTATCATGGAACTTTCATAGAGCCACAAATAAAATTTATTTTATTTCGTATTTAGTAATGTAACTAAAGCATGATGCCCTCAATGCTTGTTTCTGTTTAGCTTCATAGAGTAGTAAGTACTCGTGCTTACTTTCAGGTTTTATTTCGTGTTTATTTATGCCCACATAAAATATGCTTCTAATTTTGGCAAGATTACTATGTTCGAAGTTGTGATTAGAGATCTTAATTGCCCTATGCAAAATAGTTGTTCCCATATAGTAGATCACATGTAAATGGCCGGATTATCTGTAATGGATGCGGTTCAGTATAATCAAAGAATTAGTTGCAATAGGTAGATACCTTGGTACGTAATATCTCGCCAGAATCCGATTAATCAAAATGCCTTGTAAATTTAAATTTAGATACCTAGGGCTTTATTTTAGGATATCTATACTTACTGAATAAATATTACTTATGTAAATGATGCAACCGCTGCAAATATTTTTTTTTTTTTTTTATTTATTACCTATTACAGACTACGTTTTCGTGGGTTGGGGAAATTAAAAACAATTACCAAAAAAATATTTATTATGTATGTGTAGGCTATTTTTAAAATATAAATCAACGTATAAACGTGTAAATATTTAATAACACTTATTCACTGATACATTAATTGAAAAATGCTTAATATAATAATATTAGGTATTAAGTCTGCTTAAATGCTAAATAATACTGCTGGCATTAATTTTTGTAACATCAATTCCAGGTTTCCTCGTCTAACGGTAGCACAAACTTCTTTTTGTAGTGAATCTAAGAAAACAACAAAAATAATTAGTTTTGTGGTAAACAACATCAACAAAATGGGTTTGTTTACCATGATAATCTACAAGGCAGTTCCGGGATAAGTAAAAATTAAATTTCGTTCTAACAATATTACGAGTAGCTGATGTGTGAGAAAATTACAGTTTTACACGAACATTTCTTTAAGAAAATGCTGAGTCTTATTTTCACTATTTCTAATTTTATCCGAGAAATTGTTATCTCTTTTGATGTTTACTAAAACTTGTGATGTCCAAAACTACAGAAGTTTCCAAACTTTCTCATCAAATAGTAGATAGAGTAACACATTACTCTTAATTATTACTCTTACTCAATAATAATAAATAATTAAAAATACTCACGGTTGTTTGAACTAGTAGAACTTTCTCATCCATATCTCAGGTTAATTCTTGAATACTGCTGGTGTTGCTGTTGCTATCAAGATCGTGATCCTGCCTCCTTATATCGCGATGTGGGGGATGATGAGGTGGCATCGAACGTCTAGCTGAAGCACCACCAGTCGTGGTAGTTACTACAGCTTCGCATGACTGCCTTAGTTTCCGATTGCTGAACCGGAAGTAACCCCGGAGGCGTTCTTTAGTTGGTCTGTCAGGAAAAGAAAAAATAAAATGGCAAAAGCAGAATTTCTACGTTTGTCTGTTATTTAATCGTGGAATTCGACAAATTTCTTTGAAAAATTAAAATCAATATTCAGGCGATTATGCAATGAAAACGTGTAGCGAAAAAAGGTAATGAAGAAATGTGTCTTTCGAACCGCTGAATTTGCTAGTTAATGATAAATGAGGCACAACAAAAAAAGGAATAAAAAATGTTAAGTCACTTAGCAGCAGCTCGAATTACTTCCATCCATCTTGTGGTTGACTTTTTTAAAGGGAGAACTGAAAATGTGATTATTGTTCCTAAAGATAAGAAAGTGGAGAGCCTGGCAGCTTGAATACAAGGACTGGATTTACGGGGTGGTTGTAGAAACAATTTGACAAAATAACTATCAGAAATTTAGTCTCATTCCAAACTACTCAGTTATAGTCTCAGCATAACCATATTTACATAAGGATTCAGTCTTATTAGTCCCCATAAAATCGCTGCAATTCGGTTTCACTTCCAAAAAAACCGCAGCTACTCAGTTTCAGTCTCTATACAGCCACAGAAATTCAGTTTTAGTCTCACCAGAACTGCAGCGAGTAAGTCACAGTTTTAGTACAACCGATGTGATTCAGTTTGTTTCAGTAAAAGTTGCAGCGACTCAGTCTCAGCCTCAGTGCAACCTCACCTAGTTAGTTTCAGTTTCGATACATTTTCAAGGATTCAGTCTTCGTCTCAGCAAAACCGCAACGACCGCAGCGACTCAGTGTTGGTCTCATAATAATCACAACGACTCGTTCTCAGCCTCCACACAACCGCAGCTTCCCAGTCTCAGTTTCAGTTCAACCATAGCGACTTAGTTCCATCCTCAATGCAACAACAGCGACCCAGTTTCTATCACAATCTCAATTGTACTGTTGTATTAAGGCTAAGATTTAGTTGCTGTGGTTGTGCTGAGGCAACTGACGTTTTTCTTTTATATTCACACTGAGACTGAATCATTATGGTACTGGGATTGAAACCGAGTCTCTGCAGTTATACTGAGATGGAAACTGAGTTGTTACGGTTGCACTGAGGCTGAGACTAAGTCGCAGTTGTTACAGTGGATCACATAACTTGTATTAAGGCTGAGTATGAGTCGCTGTAATTGTGCTGAGACTGAGACTGAATTCTTGTTGTTGTATTGAGACTTAAACTGAGTAGTTGTAGTTGTACCTACTGAAAATGAGACTGAGTCGCTGCGGTTTTACTGAGACTAACAAAAAGACTTAATCCCAGTTGTTTTGCTTAGACAAAAGGTGATTCATTGCGGATACACTGAGACTGAGACTGAGTCGCTGTAATTGTGCTAAAACTGAGACTGAATTCCTGTTGTTGTACTGGGACTTCAACTGAGTAGTTGTGATTGTACTGAAAATGAAACTGAGTCGCTGCGGTTTTACTGAGACTAACAATAAGACTGAATCCCAGTTGTTTTACTTAGACAAAAAGTGGCTAATTGCAGTTACACGGAGACTAAGACTGAGTCGCTGCAATTGTGCTGAAACTGAGACTGAATTCCTGTTACTTGTTGTACTGGGACTTCAACTGAGTAGTTGTGATTGTACTGAAAATGAAACTGAGTCGCTGCGGTTTTACTGAGACTAACAATAAGACTGAATCCCAGTTGTTTTACTTAGACAAAAAGTGACTAATTGCAGTAACACGGAGACTAAGACTGAGTCGCTGTAATTGTGCTAAAACTGAGACTTAATTCCTGTTTGTTGTTGTACTGAGACTTCAACTGAGTAGTTGTGATTGTACTGAAAATGAAACTGAGTCGTTTCAGTTTTACTCAGACTAACAAGAAGACTGAATCCCAGTTGTTTTACTTGGACAAAAAGTGACTCAATGCGGTTACACAGAGGCTGAAACTGAGTCGCTGTAATTGTGCTGAAACTGAGACTGCATTCCTGTTGTTGTACTGAGACTTAAACTGAGTAGTTGTGGTTGTACTGAAACTGAGACTGAGTCGCTGCGATTTTACTGAGACTGAGACTGAGTCGCTGCGGTTGTCTCGCCACATTATTCTAAAATAACCAAGTTTTAATTAGAGCCACAATTATAGCACTTTAAATAGCTGTAGTTTCACTAAATTAAATCAGTTGTGTACTTGATTTAGCACAATTCAAACCCTGCAAGTACGTTACAAACGCTCTTTTGTAATTTACTGAATGCCTCTTATAATAAATTATTAAAGCAAACGTTATTACTGTATTGATTTGTGCCACACCATTTGAAATATTCTCTCATAACTGTTAATATGTATTACAAGAGCACGCGAGCAATGGTCGATTTTAAAGTGATTTGTTTCAGTTGCTGTCAATATTATTGGGTTAGGCAAGCGACAACGTACCTATATTTCTGCGAGAGAGACGCCGGGCAATAATTTAAAAACGAATCTGAAAACGTTTTTGCTGAATAAATAAAACGGATACAGTTATCTCCCGTGTTGGGAACCGTTTTAATGCGACAGACCCAGCGATCTGTCAGATAAATATTTAGCTTAATAATGAATCAAATCGAATTGTGTTACCTATCAATGGTTAACATGAACCCGATGGAAATAGGGTATTGTACTATGTACTTTACCAAAAATTGATGTGGAGGGTATTGCATCTGTTTTTGATGTTTGGAGTGGTTCTTTTTTTTTTTGAGACGTACCGATTCATTTGCCAGAGAAAATAGAGACATGGTGTGGAGCAGGTGGGCAGGAAGCCGACCCATACGAGGATGGCGTAGGTGATGTCAAAGTGGCCTGTGTTGTCGTAGGTTTCAATTAAAGCTAATCTTGCCAACCGGAGTACCATTAAGGGGCACAACAGGATGCCGTAAGCCGTTACTGTTGCGACGAGGTATTTCTGCGTACGTCGCTCTTTCACCACGTCCAGTTCGCTATCGTAGAGCTGTTGCAAATTGTCCCTGTTATTACGGAAGTGATCCCGAAAACTGGATCTGCTGAACTGCGAAGTGCCATCAGATCCTGCTCTACTTCCTCTGTGAAACAAGACCGATAAGCAACACTTTTATTGCTGAAAACTGAACATGCTTTTCGTAACTATATCACTTTTTTAATTTGGATGAAAGCTTTGATGTATTTTCCTAATTTTATTATATAGATACTACTGTTGTCAAAGTGCTTTATTCAATTAAAGTGAGTAATGTATAAATTTAATTTAGAGTAAAATTTCAGTTTCCACAAGATTGAGTACCAGTAATTACAGCCTCCAAAATTGGAGGCGAAACGTTGCATTCGTTTTTAAAATAATTTTTTTTTGGTACCCCTATTCGGCTCATATTATTTTGTTGATTTCAATCAGGGGAATAATTATGCAATATTGAGTACCTGTAGTCTGTTGCTGTTGAGTGTGAGTCAACCCGGTGCCTGCCCTCCCTGTTTCGAACCTCCATCATCAGCGCAATGTAATTTTCTTGCGTTTCTAACTCTCGAGATACTTTCACGTACAAATACGATATTGTTGCTAAAGGGCCAGCGTATCTATTGCAAAAACATAACAAAAGATAAAGTGGGAACAATGTAAGTGGCTGAAAATGTTTTATTATTTATCTGAGTAACCCCCGGCTACGATAAGATGAAAGAAAGGCCTTTCCAAAGTCAACAACAGTTAATTAAATTGACTCTTTTTTGAACAGTAGGTACTTATGTTAATTATTAATTAGGGTTTACAAATATTGGGATAAGGGTATGATTTTAAACGAGGGCTTTCGTTTTCATCCCCCTAAAAGAAAGTGTTTTCGGAATCAGAAAAGAACAATAGGCTCGTGTCAAATTATGTGGCCGTTTTTTGAAAAATATGTAATCAAATTTGGGACAGAGTAAAGCAATAATTACGTAAATGTACAATTGTCTAGTAGCCCAGAGAATCCATTTGGTTTATTATACAGCATAATAATTTTTAATTAATATTTTTGCAGTGCTGCAACGCTGCAGCTCCTATAAACACACCAGATAGATACCCTTGTGGCATTAAATTTTGATATTACTTACGTTATTATGAATATGCCTCTCATGTACTCTTGCATATCGTCGGATAAATTGACGATGCAAATTCCAACCCCTTCAAACGACGGCACATGCTTCTGAAAGGTAAACATGATTAATTTGTCTAATTAAACAATTTCTTTATTCATCTATTCATAGAATAATAGGATCGATATACGTAGTAAACAGCGGAGCAACGTTGGGAGATGCGTGTTTTTTGTTAATTATTTTGCTTCTACCAGATATCTGTTTGTCGGTTTAATTATTCAAATGGAGTTTAATATTAATGAAGTCTCACAGTGACATGATGGGCATGTTTAAACTAACTGATCCGATCTAATTTTATTATTATATAATAACAAACCCAGGAAATATCGTGCGGTCAATTGAATATTGTTTACAAAATTACGTATGCTCATTTCCTGATGTCAGTGGAATTATTTTAAGATAAATAATCAGATCAAATACAATGTCAAAAATGGATAAAATTATCCTGTTGACCAACAAGACTCATAATTTATTTTGGAGCATTGTCGCCAATTGTGGAGATTAGTTTCAACCTCTCTCTCGAAAAGTTTTACATCGTTTTGTCTTCCTTGTAAGATTATTATGGTTCGCACGTGTGCCTGTCAATGCTGTTATCAGTATCAGCTGTCAGATATAAACTTTTCCTGCGTGTTACTTTCTAATTTTATTCATCCTAATGGATTAAATAACGACTGAAGATGTCAAATGAACTGGAAGGCGCAGGATCATTAATCCTGATTTTATCCCATCTGGTCCATAACATAAGATGGTCAGGTGATTTATGACGTTATTTTCAAAGAGAACTTTAGTTGGATTTATGATGAAAAGCGCCACAGTGATGTGATGGGTGCTTCTACAACGTTGATAAATTTGAATGAGAATGGAAAATGCACTTTGAATATTTGCCACGATCTTTGTGAAGTGAAGTGAAGTTTGTAGTTCTGTTGTAAAAAAAAGTTTTCGTAGATCATCTCAAATATCAAATTGATCGATCGTTGCGGTCCTCAGACGTGGCAAGAAGCATAAGATGAGTAAACTTATAATCGTGTAAAGCTGATGGGTTTAAAGTTTGTGGACGTAAAGTGTACAGAAACTCCAAAAAGCGATCACGATTGAAGTTTGAAAGTGTTTCTGACGTTAATGTTTTGGCCGCGTTAGAATCTCTGAAGATTATCCTTGAAGATATTTGTTCTTGTTAAAAATAATGGTCCAAAACACGCATGTATACTAAATTTGAAAAGATAAATCCCTAATTTGCGCCATGTCCTAAGAAGACAGTTTTGTCACCTTTATTAAAGAAAATAATCATAAAATAATAAGTGCCTTTATATTGTTGATAAAGTTGAATGAGAGTTGGAAAATGCACTTTGAATATTTGCCACGATCCTTGTAAGTAAAGTGAAGTTTGTAGTTCTGTTATAAAAAAAAGTTTTCGTAGATCATCTCAAATATCAAATTGATCGATCGTTGCGGTCCTCAGACGTGGCAAGAAGCATAAGATGAGTAAACTTATAATCGTGTAAAGCTGATGGGTTTAAAGTTTGTGGACGTAAAGTGTACACAAACTCCAAAAAGCGATCACGATTGGAGTTTAAAGTGTTTCTAGTGTTAAAGTTTTGGCCGCGTTAGAACGCTGAAGATTATCCTTGAGGAGATTTATTCTTGTTAAAAATAATGGACTAAAACACGCATGTATACTAAATTTGAAAAGATAAATCCCTAATTTGCCCATGTCCTAAGAAAGACAGTTTTGCACCTTTATTAAAGAAAATTAATTATAAAATAACAAGTGTCCTTTATATTGTTGATAAAGTTGAATGAGAATTGGAAAATGCACTTTGAATATTTGCCACGATCCTTGTAAGTAAAGTGAAGTTTGTAGTTCTGTTATAAAAAAAAGTTTTCGTAGATCATCTCAAATATCAAATTGATCGATCGTTGCGGTCCTCAGACGTGGCAAGAAGCATAAGATGAGTAAACTTATAATCGTGTAAAGCTGATGGATTTAAAGTTTGTGGACGTAAAGTGTACACAAACTCCAAAAAGCGATCACGATTGGAGTTTTAAAGTGTTTCTAGTGTTAAAGTTTTGGCCGCGTTAGAACCGCTGAAGATTATCCTTGAGGAGATTTATTCTTGTTAAAAATAATGGACAAAACACGCATGTATACTAAATTTGAACATAAATCCTAATTTCTGTCATGTCCTAAGAAGACAGTTTTGACACCTTTATTAAAGAAATTAATTTAAAATAACAAGTGCCTTTATATTGTTGATAAATTTGAATGAGAATTGGAAAATGCACTTTGAATATTTGCCACGATCTTGTGAAGTGAAGTAAAGTTTGTAGTTCTGTTGTAAAAAAAAGTTTTCGTAGATCATCTCAAATATCAAATTGATCGATCGTTTGCGGTCCTCAGACGTGGCAAGAAGCATAAGATGAGTAAACTTATAATCGTGTAAAGCTGATGGATTTAAAGTTTGTGGACGTAAAGTGTACACAAACTCCAAAAAGCGATCACGATTGGAGTTTCAAAGTGTTTCTGACGTTAATGTTTTGGCCGCGTTAGAATCGCTGAAGATTATCCTTGAAGATATTTGTTCTTGTTAAAAATAATGGTCCAAAACAGGCATGTATACTAAATTTGAAAAGATAAATCCCTAATTTGCGCCATGTCCTAAGAAGACAGTTTTGCCACCTTTATTAAAGAAAATAATCATAAAATAATAAGTGCCTTTATATTGTTGATAAAGTTGAATGAGAGTTGGAAAATGCACTTTGAATATTTACCACGATCCTTGTCAAGTGAAAAAAGTTTGTAGTTCTGTTATAAAAAAAAGTTTTCGTAGATCATCTCAAATATCAAATTGATCGATCGTTGCGGTCCTCAGACGTGGCAAGAAGCATAAGATGAGTAAACTTATAATCGTGTAAAGCTGATGGATTTAAAGTTTGTGGACGTAAAGTGTACACAAACTCCAAAAAGCGATCACGATTGGAGTTTCAAAGTGTTTCTAGTGTCAAAGTTTTGTGAGCGTTAGAAACGCTGAAGATTATCCTTGAGGAGATTTATTCTTGTTAAAAATAATGGATTAAAACACGCATGTATACTAAATTTGAAGATGAATACCTAATTTGCATCATGTCCTAAGAAAACAGTTTTGACACCTTTATTAAAGAAATTAATTATAAAATAACAAGTGTCTTTATATTGTTGATAAAGTTGAATAAGAATTGGAAAATGCACTTTGAATATTTGCCACGATCCTTGTAATGTGAAGTGAAGTTTGTAGTTCTGTAATAAAAAAAGTTTTCGTAGATCATTTCAAATATCAAATTGATCGATCTTTGCGGTCCTCAAACGTGGCCAAAAGCATAAGATGAGTAAACTTATAATCGTGTAAAGCTGATGGATTTAAAGTTTGTGCACGTAAAGTGTACACAAACTCCAAAAAGCGATCACGATTGGAGTTTCAAAGTTTTTCTAGTGTTAAAGTTTTGGCTGTGTTAGGATTGCTGAAGATTATCCTTGAAGATATTTGTTCTTGTCAAAAAAATGGACTAAAATATGTACAGTAAATTTTTTTCGTCATTACATTTAAAACATTAACTGTAAAACAAGTATTTTTTTCTTTTAGTCCGACCCTGTAATAAATCTATGTAATTTGTCTCTGGGAAACTATTTATTGTGTGGAAGAATCGATTTTAGTTTTCTGTTAAGTACTTATACCCGATTCTCAACCTTTGAGTAAATATCGAGTTTTCTGTCAAATGATTATTATTATTGTAGATACCCTTAGACCTCCGATCAGTCATATATATGGAGAGTTGGGAAATAAGTGGCCTTTTTCCCCGAATGGCCTCAAATGATTCGTAATAAGAACGCCTAAGATTGTCAGTTTGCTCTAGCAAGTTGACGTGGAGGACCGAAAGACAATTTATTTTAGCTGACATCTCCTTAATGATGCCAATATGATGTTATTGATTTTGAGACAAATAATGGATTTAATAAAGTCCCGCATTTTTTATACGCGTTAGGCACTGTCAATAATATCCGTTATTATCATTATTATAAATGAGATGGAGATAAAAATACGATTATCTTGTCGGATTATTTATTGGGCGATGAATATTAAAAGTTATAACTGTACACTATCGTGCCACTATCACTTCATATAATGCCTAAATAAAACGTGATAACGAAAAACAAGTTTAATTACTTGTTTTCTACATGTTTGGGGCTTTTTATTATCCAGGATTATGTGCCACAATCAATTCTTCAATAACATTTTTCTCTGTGTTTAGTTAAAATTGACGTTCTGTTATTGTTTGAATAGAAAAATGTTACATCTCACCCTTCTGTAAAATAATTTCTACTTTATAAGCGCAAATATAGACAAACAACCAATATTTCATATGCCAGGAAAACAATTTGTAGGAACTGGATGTAAACAAGTTATGACATATGTAAGCTACAATAAATATACGTACGTAGGTACCTACAATTCTGCGAATTCTGTTATTAACATTAAGTATATATAATGCATCAGTTTAGTAGAAACAGAAAAACTTTCCTGTTGTTGTTGTGTTCTATAATTTTAACAAAATGAACCATATATTTTTTATTACATTTCTAAAAATTAACCCAACTCTTGCCTGTTCCAAAAATTTCTATGTAAGTATTGAAATTTATTCAATTGTTGCTCCTTAAAATCCTTCGAGGATTTTGCAACTGTTTTAGCAAATCCATAAAGCAGTTTCTATGCATAATAATTTTTTTTAATGAACGTGTGACTTACCCCAATGTCGACGTATGTAACGTATATTGGATAGGGAAGAACTAGGCATAAGGCTGTTAGCCAAGTGCCTACAGCACACACAAATGCGGGCATCCTGGATTTTCCGGGATTTCGGACGTAACGAAGTCTGTCCCAAGCCATCAGTACAAACGTTAAGGTGCTCGAATGAAGGGGAATGTCCTTAAAAGGAAAGAAAAAACAAGATATGATAAAAATTTTACGTATGTATACAACTGAATCGTATTTAACATTTAATAGGGTTTGAGACACAAATAAATGTTACCCATTTGTTATTGGGCTTTTAAAATTTATTTTCCGTTTATTATTTCTTTTTGTATAAGCGTAGAGATTAAACTAATAAATATGGATGTCATTTTAAAATTCTCTACAATAAGAAGGTAATTTAGTTGGGTACTTATAAAATTATTAAATCTAGAAAGGGAGATTTCATTAGCTGTCATACTAATGAAATGAAACTTTTGATTAATTTCCTAAAATCTCTACGTAAGTATTCAAAAGTTCTCTATCTTAATAATTTCAAGAATTACAATTAGATGTTATTTAAATCTAACGGAAAGAGATCTCTATCAAAACTTTCTGAATTCTCAGATATACAGAGGGTTGAATTCTTTTTAAATGAAACATTAAATATTTTAAACCAATTATAAAGTATGAAAAATGAATATAATTTTTTAAAAACATTACGATTCTGCAATTATTTGTGTAAATTATTTTTTATTCGAAAAGCAATTTATTAAAATACTTGTAACACAGTTAAGTTAAGTTTGAAAACAACCCCCTCGAATTTTATCGAAATCAATAAATTTTTTTCTTAATTAATTAATTAATGAGATCATTTTATATGACTCTGTAAACATTATAAAAAAATTTTTTCTTGCATTTTCTTATACTTTAACCACAAAATTGGCTTTAGAAATACATACAGATCAAATTATCTTTATTTTTTTCTGAGGAAATTGAAATCAAAGTGCATAATAACCAATAATGTAGGTACACTTAATGGTCTACAAATTGTGCAGTAGTTTATCTTTACTAGAAGGAATAATACCTACAAAGTAAACTAAATATAAAAATCTACTCAGACTGAATAAAAGCTGTACCATTACCACCCACGACTTCGTATCAAACATTCAAGTATTTCAATTTGCTCGTTGTTGTACGATCCTTTGAGAAACCTTTAAAAATCTCATAAAAGTATAGAGGAATTTAATTGTAAACATGATTGAAAAAAGCAGTCAGAATTTCTGGCAAATAAGTCAAAGATAAAAATTAAAGAAAGTGAAAGTTTTCAATCGATTTTTTTCCTTCGCACTTTTTTTTATGAGACAATGAATCGCAATTACCAAATGGATTAACGTTTTTGTTAAATACAGACCCGACTTTCTCTCTTAATTTTTTTTTTTTTGTTGATGAGGTAGGGTATTAGAAATTTTTTTCTTAATTAATCAATTAGGTCATGTTATATCACTCTATTAATATTACGAGAAAATACTTCTTTCTTGTATTTTATCATATACAAAAGTATTTGACCACAAAAGTGGCTTTAGAAATCCTTACCAAACAAAATAACTTTTACTTTCTTTCTGAGAAAATTTAAAACAAAGTACGTAATGGCCAATTATCTGCCCTTAATGGTCTACAAA
Source organism: Agrilus mali (assembly GCA_029378335.1). NCBI lineage: Eukaryota > Metazoa > Arthropoda > Insecta > Coleoptera > Buprestidae > Agrilus > Agrilus mali. Next base: position 5,026,171 of record CM055663.1, on the reverse strand, counting down.
TTGGGCAGTTGTTGAGATAAAATTACTTCTATCTTTTCTGGAAAAGATGAATACTTACAAAGCTAAAATACTATTAACTAAATAACAAAAATAGAACCAAAAGGTACTACTTCGTATCAAAAATTCAAATAAAATATTTCATTTTGCTTGTTATATGATCCTTTGAGAAACCCTTAAAAATCTCATAAAAGTCTAGAGGAATCTAATTGTAAACATGATTGAAAAAAACAGTCAGAAGTCAGAATTTGTGGCAAAAAAGTCAAAGATAAAAAGCATTTCCCAAGAAAACGAATTAAAGAGAGTGAAAGTTTTCCTTTGCACTTTTTTATGAGACAATGAATCGAAATTCCCCAATGGTTTAAAGTTTTTGTTAATAACAGTTCGACTTTCTCCCTTATTTTCTTTATTTTTTTTCGTCTTCTTCATTTTTCTGATGAGGTAAGGAAGCAATTTGCTAAGTAGATTGCTTCCATTTTAAACTTTCCAGACATTAAAGGATCGGTGAATAATTAGACATGGATCGGTTTCACACAAAGGGTCCGGAGATTGTCAGTTTTTTAAAGGACAATTTTACGGCGGATTTTTAAAAATGTTTCGACAGAATAGCGGCCGTGAAATAAAAGGATTGCTTTTGTATTGTATACTAGCTATAATATGGGAGCGATTAATGTTTCTTTTACAAATACGTAAGCTAATGGCTTCTTTAACAAATAGGATGATGTGGAGAACTAATAAATGGCAAAAATCGAAGCTTTAGGGGATTAAAAGCACTGGCAGATACATGGGGAGGGGGGCAGATACAACTCATTAGATCCCATCAGCACAGCATGAATTTGTCTAATAAACCACCAACGAAACCAAAAATGATTTCATTAGTTTATATGAAGAAACCGCAAGTATATATATTGGGTTTTGAAAGGCTTGTAAAATGTTTTATCAATAACCTATGAAAACCACTTGTGTAATAGTGAGTAAAAAATTGTTTTTCACGATAATTTTCTATTGGGCTAGCTGTACTAGTTGATCTGAATGTTTTTATATCCACTGTGTAAAAAGAAAATAATCTAGCGACCATTCGTAATTAATCGGAAATTCGGAAATAATTATTTAAAGTGTGAGCAAATTTTTTCCCACTGATTACATTTTTAGAATTTCTCAAAACTTTTAAGCCTGGAATTGAATTCTCTAATGCAAAGTGTGGGTAAATTTCCAAAAATTCAACCTTTTTCACCATTTCATTAATTTTAATTAATTTTCAGTAGAATATTCGAGGCAATATTTTTTAAATTAATTATATTTAAATTCATACAAAAGATGCGTAATTAATTTTCGGGGAATTATGAATTAATTGTTTCCCTTTAAACCCTTAAACATCTTCTCAAACGTGGACTCCAAGAAATGCTTACACCTGCGATATTTGCATCCATTTATTAGCATAAATTAAAATAAATTTTCATCTTTTCTGCTAGCTCCTACCCCTTAAAGTTAAACGTTTCTAAGAAAACATAATTCATCAGTTGGTTTATATTATATTTAAACCATTTTCTTCCCCAGATTTTTAAAACAATCGTGTGACTGATACAATATCAAATTATGTTCGTTTCATATCAAACCACTGTTATATTAAATAGTTAAACTATAAATAATCAATGCAATGTAAAATATGTAGGTACCTACTAAAAAGAGAAAATCGCCCTTACAATAATTTGTAGTTTCTGTTTCTACCATTATTGAAAATCGATGGTAGACGATACTTGGGTAAAATATTTGTTTTAAAAGAGTCACTTCAGGTCTCGATTCCTGAAGTATTAGTGTACTTCTGAGCACTTAAATGTTTTATTAACTTTTATCAGTACGACTTCTTTAAGATTTTATTACCTCGCTAAATCTATTTTACTTAGGTAGGTACTTGTGTGATAAATACAGAAAAATCGACAAATCATAAAAATATTTGTAATTTTTTTCACAAAGGGTAAATTATGTTCTGAAACCTGTTACAGTATTTATTCAATAAATATGGAAAATAAATCTAATAGCAGTCGGTTTTCTTTGAAAGTTCTTTTAAAGTTGTTAACTAAATTAAGATTGAAGGTACTTAACAAGATATTATTTTTTAGACATTTACCATAAATAATTCTTTACATTTCAAAAAGAACATTTTTCTTTAACTTCTTCGAAATAAATTCATTCTTATATTATAATTGTTGATTAATAAAACTGAAAATGTATTTTACTATGTATTTATATTTTAAATTTTCCGAAAGTATGTACTGAAATAAAAGAATCGTCATTAGAATGTAATTCAAAGTTTCTTCCATTGGAAATCGATGGCAGACGATGCTAGGGTAAAATGTTTGTTTTCAAGGAGTCACTTCAGGTCTCGGTTCCTGAAGATATTATTAATGTACTTCTGAGCACTTAAATGTTTTATTAACTTTTATCAGGACGACTTCTTTAAGATTTTATTACCTCGCTAAATCTATTTTACTTAGGTAGGTACTTCTGCGAAAAATCCAGAAAAATCGACAAATCACAAAAAGATTTATAATTATTTTTTAACAAAGGGTACATTATATTCTGACACCTGTTACAGTATTTATTCAATATATGTATACAAAAAGGTAATCTAATAACAGTTGCTTTTCTTTGACAGTTCTTTTAATGTTGTTTGCTCGATTAAAATTAAAAAAGTCGATGTTATTTTTGGTATAAGGACCTAAATTTATTGCTACGGGTACAACAGTGTTTTGACAAAAAAGGAAACTCGTTATCTTCAATAAGTATACAGCAATAAGTTTCTATTTTTTAATAATTATTATTATTGTGAAATTTCTACATTTACTTTTTATAAGTTGCTAATTTTAATTCGTCCCTTTTCTCATTCAAATTTATTCTTGATGGTATGCAAACTGTTTTATTGTATTGAACCTATTTTATATTGAGGTGTTCATTTCTTGAGGAAATAAAGCCGAAGCTTTCCCAGAGTTTCGAAAACCAATTTCGGTCCAATAAAACAACTTTCGCCAAAGTTTGAATTCAGCAGAGTCAGTTATCACATCTTTAGTAGCATTTCGGCAACAGATTACAGGCTTTTTTTCTGTCTATAAAACGTAGCTATATCGTAAGTGTAGACTTTGAAAATCAACTTGTAAACCAATTTACTGGGCGAAATTGGCTGTAAAATCCTCCCTTAGCCTTGTAGCACGTTTGTAACTAATAAATCACTTTTCCATTCGAATAATAGCTGAAGAAAACAACTGATGGCAAATCCACGAATTCTCCTTTACCATTAAATTTAATTAATCAAAAACATTAATGCGTTTCTTTGATGGGAAATCAATTCATTGTATTACGTCTAACACAATGATTAACGTAGCTATATAACATATTGCTACTAACGGTCCTTGTTTTCGCAACAATGTTGCCTTTGTGGAAGTCTAAAAAGGCACAAGATTGTGCGCGTCCACTTTCATACAAAGAAATTATAAAGTAGGGGTCTTTCAATATCTCACGAACCACAAAGTGTGTCTACATCAGAGGTCGCCAAAGTGGGGTCTATTTAACAAAAGGGAGGGTCGATCCGAATCGGAAGGGTCGAAGAAAAAACGTAAATCACACATATCTAATTGAGTACCTATGTATAAATATAATGCAAAAATACGTAAAATAGCTCAGCCATTTATGCTATAGCATTTCTAAGTTCCTAAATGGTTGAAGCCGGTTTCAGTCACGTAAATTCAATCTTAACTAAGTACAGAAATAAATTAAATGTGGAGTTTCGAGGGAATTTAAGATTAAAATTGTTTAAAATCATAAAATAAATGTACAACACACTATCTAATAGAGTTTTATTTTAATTAACAGAAAATTACTTTTATAGGGGTCGATGGTCATCAACAACAATTTATTAAGACTTACCTGTACCATTGGTAGGAATGAGCATAAAAGTTCCCCAAGGACCCAGTTCTGTATGAGCAAAACGTACAGGCTGATGGGGAGTACCACTATGCATTTTAGAATGTCACTAATGGAACCATTTACGACGAAAGCATAAGTCGGTTCTTGGTAGAGTTTGTACCTGAAAATGTGAAGTAGTACCGCCAGGTTTATGAGCACCCCGATCACCACCAGTACCGCGTAAATAAAGAGAAAAAACACGTAAATGTTCGCCATGGACGGTCTCATGTGGGGTTGACGGAGGTCTAAGTTTTTATCGTTCACACCCAAAAGAAACTCGTGAAGTATCTCGTACACATGGGGCGGCATTTCGTCCTCGATATAACGCGTTTTATTCACTTTTTCCATCTCTAGCATTGTTTATTTTAGTAACACTCTTCTTTTTACACACGAAAAAGTTTTTTTTGGCTTTTAACTCGGTGTAGTTCGATACTTTTTTTGAAAACTGTGGGGGGTGTTTTTCTAGAAAATTGTAAACGCACTATAGGTACTTGAAAATAGCTTTAAAGAAGAATTTTTATAAAAATATAAAACTACAAAAGATGGTTAAAAAAACATGAAGTTCAGATTTTGTCTCTTATTTAAGATTCTTTATAAGCAGTTGATAAAGGCCTATAAGGTGGGGGATTTAAAGAGCCAAAATTTGAATTTGAATGCCCTCTACAAACTCGTCTCTCATTTTCTTGGAAAAGACTTTTTCTTTGCTCAAAAAACAATAATTATATGGGCAGAAACAAAATTAATAACCAGGCATGTTAAGACTCACTGAAGGAATTTTATAAACAAACTTTTATTCACTAAATATTTTTACCCCAAGGTTGCCTAATGGGTAATAAAAGATTTTTTAATCAACGTGATATCGTGACTTGGAGAAAAAGCAATTTAGCAACTTTTCTAACTTTTTTAGAAGATGAACTTAATGCCATGTGTAGGTGCTTATGCACTAATAACTTTTCATCCTTCAAAATAAAAAAAAGTAAACAAAAATACCAAAACGTTGAGTTATTAAACAAACAAAAAAAAATATAGAAAATTGTTTCATTCGTTTCAAATGCCTGCAGGGAATTAAAAGGGAGAGAATTCTACAAATAAAATTTAAGGAAAATTGTACATTAAATAAATACTTTGTGATAAAAAATATAAAAGCCCACAATACAAATAATTTTGGGGATATTTTATAACTACATTAATTAATATAGGTCCCTCCTACCACTTTATGTGGATCTTGTAAAGTGAGTTGGATCCCTTTACCCCCTCATGTTAGCCTTTCAATAATTCTCCCTCTTTTACATGCTATTTGGTAAAATTTTCTGGACTTCTTCTTCTATTTAGCAAAGAACTTTTGTTTGTTTTGGTTTTCTACCAATTTTATTATCTTTCCCACTCAACGTTTCAGTGGTGTGTTGGCGTCAAAGAAAATCGTTTGTAGCTTTAGATATCTATATATCTAGTCATAGTGTTTACCTCTTTATTACATTTTTTTTAAATGGCTTGGTAAGTACATACGTACTATATTATTTTTGTTTGAAAAGAACTTGAGTTTACTAAGCCATGTAAAGTCTACTGATTGCTTTTTTTCCTCGCTGAAGATGAAAATAAAACCTTGTGTTTCACCGAAAACCATTTTCGTGGGGTAATAGTTCTACGGTTCAAATTCTCTGCATATATTTGTCAGTTTCATTATCGTCAAGATCATTTCTTTTCTTCAAACGTGACAAGACCAGACATCAAAAGAAAATGTATTATTTTGAATACAGGTTATTTTGTTTTCCCATTCAGCGCTTCCACTCGTTTTTATAAAATTCAACAAACGCAAGAATAGAAAATTGGATCAAAATATTCATATATTATAAAAACGTGTTTCTGAATGGATTTCTCAGCGATCCTGTTTATTCTTTTTGAAAAACATCGCAATACCTGTCTTTGAACCAGATAAGGATATTATTTTACAGCTTTGTGAATTTCAACAGAAAACAAACACACAATTTACTTATATGAGCCCCTTAATTCCGAGTGGTTAGTGAGATTAAATAATTAATTTAATAAAGTAGTTTAATTGAGTTCTATTTGTCATTAACTACATACGTACATATGTACCTTGTAATTAAATTTGCACAACTCGAATATTCGACAATATCATTCCATTACAATAAGTGGCAGCTGCTTTTAGTTATTGTGAATTAATATATCTCCTCGAGTAATTTCAGCAACTTTTTTAAAAGTTTTTGTTGGTCTAGACTAGAGTCTAGACAATTCTTAAAACGTTATTTAAGATATTTTGGATCAGTTATGAAATGAAAATATTTATACGAATTCAAAGAAAGATTACAGGTAAAATAGAAAATTTACTGAGTCATGAGGTGTTGCTTAGAGGCACACACTGGAGTAAAAAGGGCTAGCTGAAGGCTTACGTTAGATTGGATGACTGTGAAAGGATAAAATTTTAGAAAATGTGGCAACACAAATACTCTTTAGATGACGAAGCAATGCCTGTATGAAGAAATTATATCTAAAGTAGCTTCAGGATTATTAATTTATCCATATTTACCCCTCTACAGCCAACGATATTGCTTATACCTACTAAAAAGAAAAAAATAATTCTAACTTCTGAAAACTCTAATCTTATAAAAAAAATTCCTACATACATAATTATGTAGTTTGTAATTAAATTTGCACAACTCGAATGATGTAAACAAAGTTTGGAGACAATATTCGACAATATCATTCCATACAATAAGTAAGTGGCAGCTGCTTTTAGAAATTGTCGATTAATGTATCTCCTCGAGTAATTTCAGCAACTTTTTTAAAAGTTTTTGTTGGTCTAGAGTCTAGACAAGTCTTATAACGTATTCAATTTTTATTATATTTCTAACTAACAGTAAGATATTTTGGATCAGTTATGAAATAAAAATATTTATATGAATTCAAAGAAAGATTACAGGTAAAATAGAAAATTTACTGAGTCATGAGGTGTTGCTTAGAGGCACACACTGGAGTAAAAATGGGTAGCTAAACGCTTACGTTAGATTGGATGACTGTGAAAGGGTAAAATTTTAGAGAATGTGGCAACAAATACTCTTTAGATGACGAAGCAATGCCTGTATGAAGAAATTATATCTAAAACAGCTTCAGGATTATTAATTTATCCTTATTTACCCCTCTACACCCTAACGATATTGCTTATACCTACTAAAAAGAAAAAATTAATTCTAACTTCTGAAAACTCTAATCTTATAAAAAAATTCCTACATACATAATTATGTAGTTTGTAATTAAATTTACACAACTCGAATGATGCAAACACAGTTTGGAGATAAAATTCGACAATATCACTCCATTACAATAAGTAAGTGGCAGCTGCTTTTAGATATTGTCGATTAATGTATCTCCTCGAGTAATTTCAGAAACTTTTTTAAAAGTTTTTGTTGGTCTAGTCTAGAGTCTAGACAAGTCTTATAACGTATTCAATTTTTATTTTATTTCTTATTAATCATTATTAATTATTTTGGATCAGTGATGAAATAAAAATATTTAAATGAATTCAAAGAAAGATTACAAGTAAAATAAAAAATTTACTGAGTCATGAGGTGTTAGTTAGAGGCACACGCTGGAGTAAAAAGGGCTAGCTTAAGGCTTACGTTAGATTGGATGACTGTGAAAGGGTAAAATTTTAAAGAATGTGACAACAAATATTTTTTAGATGACGGGGCAATGCCTATATGAAGAAATTATATCTATAGTATATCTAAAGTAGCTTCAGGATTATTAATTTATCCATATTTACCCCTCTACACCCCAACGATATCACTTATACTAAAAACAAAAAATTAATTTTAACTTCTGAAAACTCTAACAAGAGAAATAATCTCATAAAAAATTCCTACTTGAACAATCAAAGAACAAAAGTGCAGAAAATGAAAATTAAAAGTTTTTACTTTGTTACCCACTCTATTTCTGAGTAATTAATACGTAGAGAATATGTGGAATGCTTTAAGAAATAGTCAAATAAATTTCGTTTCCAGTATTTTATATACAATGTATAATATTCTACATTATGTCATTATGCCTCCTATTGTTATAGATGTGATTTTGAATTTAATTAATCAGAATGGCTCAAAGATAAACTGCAGATGCAGCAATTTCCTTGTGAAAACGTTCCAAACAGTAATGAGGCTACCAAAATAGTTTCTAATCAAGTTCCTACTTCCTCGTAATTACGAGGAAGTCAATCTTTGCAGAAACACTCGTTTCTCAGAACGCACTAATTGTTTCAAACCATTATTTGTATTTGTATTTTACTGAAGGACAAGAAGAACAATACATATATGGTAGGTAGTAACATAATTATTTACTTTGTCAACTGTTGCAGAGTTCAAATGAATTTTAAGATAGTTAATGGTCGCAATTTCAGTTTAGAAAAGAGGCATTTTACTAGAATAATTTACTGCGTTTTCTCTGTTCTCTGCTTTTGTGTTTTATTGAATTCTGGGCTTCTTTAAATTCACCTTAAACTTTATTTCTTTTTAGGTAAATTGAATTCCACAAAGCAACAAAATAAGAATGATGATTTTTACATTCCAAACACTATTACCTATGTAATATCCTGTTTTTTATTATTTTTTTCGGTCACAATTTTTTATTTTATGTAACTACATTCCATTTTAATTATTCTTATTCTTGTGGTCATTTATTTAATTGTTTATTTAGTCTCTAGTAACGAAAACAAAGTGCACTAGTATTGTTTGGAACCGGAAACATCGCGCCTCTCTTTAACCGCAACACGTGGTCGATGAAAGTTACAACAGGAAGGTAAACTTACTACTGACAGGATTGAGACACCAGTTCGTAGTTGTGCACCTGATTGCGCATTCCCGTGCCTCCCTCAGGATATTATTGGGACCATACTGTTTCAAACCGCCCAGGAGAAACTTAACGTTATGAGTCGTCTAGGAATCGGAATTCTGGTAAACCAAATCTACCCCCTTTTGCCCATATTTCACACAAACTTTCAAATTGATTACTCAACAAGAAATATGTACCTACTTAGTTAACAAAAGTGAGAGGCTATCAGTAACTATTTATTAATTATTAAGTAATTTGTTACTAAATATTGTACTAAGGTACTTAATTGTCGTAATCTTCAGTAATTTAAGATATCAGTTACCCATACGAAGTCACAATTTTAACAAAAGCCTTCCAAAAAATTTTATGTTGTAACGAAATGATAAATTATTTTGAGCCTTACCCTTTGACCCAACTACAATTTATCTACGAGGTATTAATAAAAAAAAATACTTAAATATTTTTATCAATGTCTGCTTTTACGTAAAATCGAGTTAAGAAATATGTATGTAATTAAGGCCGTCTACCAAGCTTTATGTTTATAGTGAAGTGACTAATACAATGCTGGAAGCGACTACTATCAATTCTTCTGAAATTGGGAGCGTGCAAACTCGCAAGGGAAATTTTGTTTCCATAGAAATTATAATCAATATTTTATTATTATCACTGCTCATATGTTGACTGCATTACAAAGTATCTATATTATTAAGCACAAATATAATTTCATTATTTAAAATATTAAGTAAAAAAGAGTTTATCAAACTCTTGTGTTTCTGTTTAACTCTTTGTATTCTCCAGAAGTGTTGTGCCTATAATTTCATCACGGATAAAAAATGTCGAAAACACAAACGGTTTTCTTTCGTGCCTTTTCTTTTAGTAACTCATTAACACTTACAGAATTACTTCTCCTTTTATCGCGTTCAGGCGTTCGTTAAAAGGTTTTTAGGCCTAAATGTAACGATTCTTTAATTAAATCAGGTTTGTCGTCTTCTAATTAGATTCTTTGTAGTCTCCAATAATAAAAAACTTTCCACGTTCATGAAAATGTTACTAGAATCTTAATTAACCTCTCGGTCTCGTATAATCCGTACTACATTTCTAATTACGTGATAAATGCTTTTCAAATTAAATTTTGCTGAAGGCCTCCGATGTACTCTATTCACTAAGGTAGCTACATAATATTTCTGTACAATTCGTTTAGGGTCTCTGTTGCTCAGAGGAGACCAGCGAGCACATTTAATAAATATTCGGTTGTCATTCTAACGTGGGTTAAAGCAATTTTAATTTCACAATTTAAGGGACGGTACAGACTTACAAACACTTTACTGTCACGTGACACAAAACTCAAAGCGAGCGACTAAATTTGACAGTGAATGTAGAAGGGAGTAGTTACGTCACAACGCCTCGTCCAATTGCAATGTAATTCGGGTCAGTTAACGCCCCAATTCTTCATACGTATCCAATAAGAGATTAGCTTCGAAAGGTGAACAGTTTTCGCCTTTTCGCTCTGTCGCTTTGCCGTTAGTGTGCCCGTACCTTAAAATGTCTACGTACCTTATAAAGTTATTCAAATCAACCCTTGACTTTGTCTGATTATATCACGCACGCGGTATTATAATTTTACGTTGCCCGACCTAATTTTGAATCTTGTGTGTAAAGATTAGTTATCTAGCTACATAAATTCAGGAAATTCAATCTGCAAAATAACCAGAAGGAATAAGATATGAGATTCAAGATTCAAACAAGCTGCAAAATACTTGCACCAGGGATGAAGTTCATTTTGGGTCGTAAAAAGAGATTGGAATAGAATCACAAAGTATCAAAGACTTTTTAATCAAATCGAGTCAACGAAATAGTGACGAAGAAAATTAATTTAGTACCAAAGGTATTTTATAAAATTTAAGGAGGCATCTGTAATATTTAAATTAAATAAATAATTTTGAAAATGAATGGGATTTGTTATGAAATGTATTTAAATTGATTAGACGAATTTTAATCAAAACAAAATTATAGTAAATATAATAATGGAAGGGTTGGTTATACATCGTCAGAACTTTCAAACAAACTAAAAGCTCTATACAGCTGTGTGCTTACTGTATGAAAACAAAATTAAATTTCATCTGGTTAACTTAATTAATGACGTTCTAATCTCAGAAACAATGTAATGTACAAGGATGAAGGATTATGACGTATCTAATAAGAAATTATTAGAATGCACATATTTTAATAATTTTAGTATATTAGATACGTTTCCTTAGCTTTTAAAGAATAAATGGTGTTAAAAAATCATCATTTTATCATTGTAAATTTATGGCAAGCCGAAGACTTGTTATTATTTGATCCAATTTGTGGAGAATGTAAACAATGGGAAATGGGCTCATTGTCAGTAAATGCAAAGCATCAGGGATGTAGCAACTCAGGCTAAAATTAACTTTAGGCCTCGAATAAATTTACTTACTTATTATTAGATTACGAAAATAATGGTGAAAAGAAAATAACACCCCATTTTTCTTCTTATTTACGTAGTTTTCATTAAATTCTTCATCGCTCTTTTTTTTATCTGACGAAAATTTATTATTAAATTTTGTGTACTATTATAAAACCATTATAATATTATTGATTTAATTCTCATGATGGTAAATTTTTGTTTGTTGGTATGGTAATAAATTCATCCCTAAATTCGCATTCACTCATGGGGTGTAACCGCGTGTGTGAAATGATAAAAAAACCGTCGACGTTAATTTCCATATTGGCCTTAGCAACCAGCCAACTAGATACAATATTTGTTTCTGAAACAGGGCGAAAGAAAAGGGAAAATAATTTAAAATGTATGCTTAGGAGACAAGTGGCAAATATTTTAGGAAGGTATTAACCACATTCCATGTGCTGACTGGAAGAACAGGAGTCGAATTTTAATTTACAAAGCGAACGAGCAACGAGGACATTCATAAAGTCCTGTGCAATCTACAGAAATCCTGCTGATGCATAAACGTATCTGCACCTCGTTGTTCGTGCAGAGCTAAAATTAAATTTTGCAATACACAAAAAACGAACGAATGAATAACGAAGGGGGAAAATACCTCAACGCAATATTCTGTTAGCCATTTAAATTAAAAAACAGAGATCTATTGTCACTTTTCATTCCTTTACCCAATTTTTATTCGAAATACTGAAACTACTACGTTGACGTTGTGGGTACTGTTTAGACTACTTACTGCAATATTTTTATAAATAGGTAATTATGTACTAGGTACAATTACAAAAAAATGACTACGGTAGAGTAGCCCCACGTGTCAGTTTTTTAATTATTGGCACATCAAAGCAATTTAAGATTAAAAGTTAAAGTTTCTTTTTTTTATTTCTTCCCTTTGATGTTCCAACATGATCGAAATGAACGTTAGGGATCTGAAAGAGTTTTGCATTAGTAGTTTTTGATTCGCTTTCGTTAATTAACGTTCTATGTATCTACCTATGGTAAAACTCCTCACGCCTCTGGGTTCACGTCAAAGAGATCGTGTCAGTTCGTGTAACACAAGGGAGATATCTTTCTTTTTTTTAATTTTGTTGGAGAGTGCATTACAGGCATTAGCACACGTCCAAATGCATGATAGAAAAATATTCCCAGTGTAGAAAAAAGTACGATTGAAAGTCGAATTAAAAAGAAGTTAATTTTCTACAGCGACCATCCCTGAATTTTTATTTTTTAAATAAAGTGAATTACTTTTCCTCTCTGTGTACTACTTCTCTTAGGTGTGCGTTATGGTAAAATTTCAAAAAACCACAATAAGTACACATATTACGTTGTGAAGTTTTTCACATATTAAGCAGTTTTGGTTTCTGGTTTTCACAACACGTTTATGCACTTACCAAACTGTCAGAAGTAAAACATTACCAATCGAATCGTTCAACTTGTCAAAACTAAAATGTAAGGGCAATACCAATCAGGGGTAACTTTTTTCCTAAGAAAATTGTGTTTCCACGGGTGGTTGTTTGCTACAGACTTTGTGGAAAGCTTTTGAGACACAACTGCAACAATATACAATGTGCTAACGCTTGGGGTATGACAGATTTCACAAACTTATCAACCGTCTTGGACGCAAGAACAGGGTAAATAATAATATAAATACATGCACAATCACGTACAAACGTCATGTTCGAGAACATTAATTTCACAGAAAGGGACAGAGCAAAGAGCTGATTTTGAACATTAATTTTGTGTTTCTAATCAAAGAAAATTATGTTTGTTATGAACTATTCTCATACTAAATTGTTTATTTCATAGAATTGTCTGAAAACTGTTCAAAGAACTTGGCCAATGTTGCTGCCAAAAATTTTAAAAGGGAAACTAATGATATAATTATATTAAAACAAAAATAGGGAGGGTTTTAGGGAGTCTGGGGTGTATGTAATGGGATCCAGAATTTTGAAGTGTTAAAATTCTGGGGGTGGCAATTGCAACCACCCCCGAATCGCACCATTGTACAAAGATATCTGTTAGCATGCGTTTTTTGTTCTGAACTGCAGATAGATGACCCAGAAACTTTCCAGGAATGAAAAGTTTCAGTGGAAACAATTTTACGTGAAATCTGTGCTGTGAATTCAGATGTTGCAGTTCTCGAAAGTGTCCGAATCACCTGCAACATATAAATTGAGACAACTTTCAACTACCATACCTAATTAAAAAATGATTACTGCCAACAGATAAGATAAATAAATTAAAGCAGTGAAGAATATTTCATATTGGTAAACTTTAACTAGTCAGTGCTCATCTTTGACTCAATCTGAAAACGTTCACGAGTAGCTCAAGAGTTACTCATCTACATCTCATCAAGAAAACCTTTTTTAGCTTATTTCCATCAAAATATTTTGGAAGTCTTTGCTTTTGCTTATCTATGACTCAGTCTGAAAACATTCAGATGAATCTCAAGGGTTACACTCATCTACATCTCATCACGAAAACATTTCAAATTGATGGTGAAGTCTCAATTAAAATTTAGCTCATCAGTGCTTATCTCAGACTCAATCTGAAAACGTTCACGAGTAGCTCAAGAGTTACTCATCTGCATTTCACCACGAAAACCTTTTTTAGCTTATTTCCATCAAGATATTTTGGAAGTCTTTGCTTTTGCTCATCTATGACTCAGTCTGAAAACATTCAGGCGAATCTCAAGGGTTACACTCATCTACATCTCATCACGAAAACATTTCAAATTGATGGTGAAGTCTCAATTAAAATTTAGCTCATCAGTGCTTATCTCAGACTCAATCTGAAAACGTTCACGAGTAGCTCAAGAGTTACTCATCTACATCTCATCACGAAAACCTTTTTTAGTAAATTTCCATCAAGATATTTTGGAAGTCATTGCTTATGCTCATCTATGACTCAGTCTGAAAACATTCAGGCGAATCTCAAGGGTTACACTCATCTACATCTCATCACGAAAACATTTCAAATTGATGGTGAAGTCTCAATTAAAATTTAGCTCATCAGTGCTCATCTCTGACTCAATCTGAAGACGTTCACGAGTAGCTCAAGAGTTACTCATCTGCATTTCATCACGAAAACCTTTTTTTAGCTTATTTCCATCAAGATATTTTGGAAGTCATTGCTTATGCTCATCTATGACTCAGTCTGAAAACATTCAGATGAATCTCAAGGGTTACACTCATCTACATCTCATCACGAAAACATTTCAAATTGATGGTGAAGTCTTAATTAAAATTTAGCTCATCAGTGCTCATCTCTGACTCAATCTGAAGACGTTCACGAGTAGCTCAAGAGTTACTCATCTGCATTTCATCACGAAAACCTTTTTTTAGCTTATTTCCATCAAGATATTTTGGAAGTCATTGCTTATGCTCATCTATGACTCAGTCTGAAAACATTCAGGTGAATCTCAAGGGTTACACTCATCTACATCTCATCACGAAAACATTTTAAATTGATGGTGAAGTCTTAATTAAAATTTAGCTCATCAGTGCTCATCTCTGACTCAATCTGACGACGTTCACGATTAGCTCAAGAATTACTCATTTACACTTCATCACGAAAACCTTTTTTAGCTTATTTCCATCAAGATATTTTGGAAATCTTTGCTTTTGCTCAACTATGACTCAATCTGAAAGCATTCACATGTAACTGAAGAGTTACTCATCTACATCTTATCACGAAAGCATTTCAAATTGATGAGCATGTCTCAAGTAAACTTCAACTCATCAGTGCTCATCTTTGACTCAATCTGAAAATATCCACGTGTAATTCGAGAGTTACTTACCTACGTCTCATCACAAAAACATTTTTTAGCTTATTGTCAACAAGATATTTTGAATGTTTCCTATAATATTAGCATTATAAATCGATTTTATTACAAAACAACAATTTAAGTACCAAAAAAAATTTTAAATAATTACTATATACAAAGATAAATAAATGAAAACTTTGTAAAACATTTTAAATTGTTGGTCAAGTCTTAAGTAAACTTTGGCCCAATAATACTCATCTCAGAAATTACTCGTCTAGGTACATTTCGTACCAAGAAATGTTTTTAGCTTACTGCAAACTCTTTTTTGAGAATTTAAATCAATTTAATTATAAAACCACAGTCCTATTGTTTATAAATAATTTATTTTCAAAATCAATTCACTAAAAGCACGATCACGCTTATGTACCTAAATAAATAAGCAAATAATGGATATATAACGTATTGGTACCATTTCTGGTATTATCTAATTAATTAGTTATGTTAATCAAAAGGGATAGTCATCAATTATTCAGGCACACGACGAAAACCTATGCACGTGGCTTGCTCCAGATTTGCCTGATTGCGGTTCACTAATAATTATCGCATTGTTTATTACGATACGTAGAATAGAATGCCGGTGGTCTGATTTTGCTTTTAGGTATAGGACACATAATAATAGGTAGCGATTTCAAGTGATGCATAACACTAATTAATTACACAACTACGTAGGGGAAGTTTAACTGTTCATTTAGGATATTTAGTCGTACCTACTCAGAATCTATAACGAGTTGGGGTAGGGTCAATTTAAGAAGGCAAGATCCACAATAAATTATTTAGCTGAAAGTGAACTATTTCAGCACGTAGAAAAGGTAAAGATTATTTTGGTACTTAACAGAAGAGCAAGTTGCATATGCCAATAGCAGACTTCGCCTTCTGAAACTGACCCTGTCATAAAGGATCTACAATAGGTACATATTAAAAAAAAAATTAAGTGTTCCATTTTGATTCCAGGCTCTTATCGTCATTAAAAATTTATTTCAACACGTAACATTTAATATTTTGCAAGACCGCATGTTATCCATTACTGTTTAATTTTTATCTCAGTGGGATACATGTAAATGGAGCCACAACTGCTGCTTTCCTCACTTGAATAAATCTGACGAGGCAGGACAAATATAGCATAAATACCAGACTATGGTATATATAATTATAATAACAAAGGCTTGTTGTTTATATACAATACTCATCCTGCCTATCTCTACCTCCTGTTACCTACCCTTATTTGCGAGTATATTTGTGCGTAAAATAATATTATTGTTGAGGAACAAAGCCTTAAAATACACAGAGCATTAATAAGGATTACTAGAGTATAGGTGAAGTTCTGTTCTCTTGAAATCACGACACAATTTTATGTACCTGTTATATTACATATATGTAGGTAAAAAAACACATCATTATGTAAATACTTTAAAATCTATGTTAAAGTCTAATTTTCTTTTTTTATACTTTATAGATTTATAATTCACCCCCATTTAATCATGTTACGATTAGTTATTAGTTATTCAGCTGAGGTATTCGTAATTGAGTTTCTTCTTCTGTTCAATCAAAATCAATGAAGAGAATTTTTTTTTTCGATTTATAAATTCCGTTATTACTTTGTTTGTTACTTTATTCGGCAAATTCTCGAAAACATTCTCGAAGGAGCATGAAGTATAACATGGTCTGCATAATATCGGTTTTCATCGAATTGAAGATAAACAGTGGGGAAGTCGTAATCAATAGTGAAATTTGAATAGATAGAAAATTTAAATTTTTAGGGAGAGATTAGAATGGAGACGTTGCAAAGCAAAGAAAACTAAACCCAGCTCTCAGCTTTTCTCGCTTTACATAAGTTGCATTTAATGCACAACAATTGAAAAGGAACGGGGAGGTTATTGTAAGGACGTTGCAGAGCCAAAGAAATTAAATTCAACTCTGAGCTCTGCTCTCCAAGCCTTTCCAATGAGCTGCATACAACCCAGTACACTTTAAAGGAATGAGATCTTTTTTAACGCCAGATTGGAGGATTGTAAGACAATAGAAAATTTCAATTTTTAAGAGGAGGTTACTGTAAGGATGTTGCAGAGACAAAGAAATGAATTTGAGCTATGAGCTTTGAACGCCAAACACTTAAACTGAGCTGCATTTAATCCAGCACACTTTAAAAGGAACGAGAACTTTTTTCATGCTAAATTGAAGGATTTTAAGACAATAGAAACTTTCAATTTTAGGGGGGAGGTTACTGTAAGGATGTTGCAGAGACAAAGAAATGAATTTGAGCTATGAGCTTTGAACGCCAAACACTTAAACTGAGCTGCATTTAATCCAGCACACTTTAAAAGGAACGAGAACTTTTTTCATGCTAAATTGAAGGATTTTAAGACAATAGAAAATTTCAATTTTAAGGGGGAAATTACTGTAAGGACGTTGCAAAGGCAAAGAAAGTAATTTGAGCTCTGATTTCTGATCCCTAAATATGTATTTGGGGATCAGAAATCAGAGCATGTGCAATGAGCTGCATTTAACCCAGCACACTTTAAAAGAAATTATCCTTCCTTCGTGCCAAATTCAAGCAGTCTGAATCAATGGATAGCATCCTACGTAAGCACACAGTAATAATCAGTTCGTCAGCTAGTTGTAAAATCTAAAAAGAAAATTGTGATGTGAATTGTTTTTATTTTACTTCTTGAAATTGTCCTTTTGTTTAAACACTTGGAAGGCAACGTTTTAATTTTTATTCGTTTTTTTTTTCAGGCCTTGTATCATGTTGAGGTGCCGCAGCTTTCTTCTGGTAAGTCGCATTCTCACACATTTCTTTTTTACGATGAAGTTACTTTGAAGAATATTAAATCACCGAACGTTTTCAACTTTCAACGTTCCAGTTGGCAACTCGCGCCGATCAATATTCAAGTTCTATACGTCTCACGAAGTTCAAACCCCATAATTTTTAATATCCGTTATAAAAGTTTCAACTCGACCTTGTCCTCAAAACTAGCAATCTTCTTGTAATACCATACAAAAAAATATAAACAAACAAAGAGCTCACGAAAAAATTTTTTATGATTTTTTTTTGTATTTTAAATACCTGGACCAGCCCTTTTTTCTCTGAAATGTATTATTTTTGGGAAGTGGGGATGCGATGGCGTGTTTTTTAGCGAAAATGTTTATCCAAAGGGAATACATTAAAGCTGTTAATGTACAGTTCCTGCATCCAAATTACCTACACCCGTTAAATAAATTATTGTCCTGTGTGTATTTAACATAGTTACCCAACTTCCGTAAAACATTTTGCTGTTTTCGTCCACTGAATGAAATAGATCGAGGTCACAGGGCATGCAACTTTAAAACAGCCCCACACTTGCGAAACATTAAGGCGATTCCAACCTAAACTATTCGGTTATAACGGACACGCAATAGCACTTTACGCAGATTTTATTGTGAGGTCGTCGGAACAACGCGTTTACACTGCGAAAAACGGTAAAGTTTGTAACCACCCTTATTAAAATAGAAGTATCTAGGTGATGTATAGCTACAATTATAATTGGATCATTTTTTTCTTTCATTTATCTCAAAGTGGTTTAATTAATGAAATATCCAAACTGTTCGGGATGAGTTTTTCTTTTCATTTAGATGAAATTAATTGATACCTACTCTTATTCATCCGAAACGAAAGACTGCCTTTTTCGCCATGGGCAGTTTATTAAATTATTAACTAAGTCTAAAGCAATTAAAATTGTTCAATTAAATGGAGATGTTACTTTGCAGATCGAACTGTCTTTTACACACTGATTAATTTATTAAGCTTTATCTTTTTTAATTAAATATTCTTCTTCTTCAGAAAAACCGGTGGAGCAACTAAAAAATTACAATTAGGTACAGCAATAAAATTTTCTGAAAAATATAAATTTCAAAACTGTTAACCCGTATAACAGTACCTAAGTATATTTCGTTTTTAGGAAGAAAAATGTCTGTGTTTTTAATTACGTCAGCAAAATAGCCAATTTTCTAGACATTTTCTACCCCAATAGTCTTTATTACTGCCATTTATCCGGTGCAATTGCCCGCATCCGTCGACTAAAATGGTAGCTAAGAAGAAAGCTATTTATTGACCTTAATCTTACTCAGTTAAACCTTTTTCCCTTGTTGCTTGCTAAGTACCTAAGTCTTTTTGTAAAAAGTGTGTAGGTAAAAAATAGTATAAGAAACCACCCCCATCTATGCTACATATCTCTTATTAACAGATTTTGGGTGATAATAAACCCATAGTAAAGAAAATTAACAAAATAACAAAAACTATTAATACTATGGTAATTAAAGGGGTAGTTTTTATTACATGTTTGTATGTTAGGGGTAATCTCTAGAATTTCTAAATCGATTTTAAAAATTATTTGAGTAATAGAACCTACATTACTTCTGTATAATATGCACCACATTTTATTTGTTTAAAATTAATTTCAAGTCAAAAATCTCAACACTTGTAAAGTAAGTACGAGAGAAAATACTTGACTGACCAAATGGTTGGATGTTAATTGGAAATTTTATTTTTCCTGTGGCTTTATCGTACCCGGTAAAGCGTGCACAGGTCGCTATTTAACTCTAAATTGAAAACGTTTGAATGTGCATAATGAAAACGGAATTTCCCGAATCAAACTGTCATTCTAAAAATTAATTTTCAGTAAATATATTTTGTAAAAAAACGTTAAAGCTGTTTCCAAAAACCCATTAACACACTAAAATTACTTGTATTGTAACATTTTATTTATTTTTTATAACCTACTTTGAGTACTTTCTATTAAAGAAGTGCGTAATTAAAAATCACAAGGGTTAAAGTGAACTTTACATAATATTTTAATTAATCTGTGCTGATTGCTACTTTTGATTAGATAATAATTAATATTGTATAACCAATTTTAATTTTTTCTAAATACAGCATAAAATGAGTAAGAAGCTCTCAAGACCTAAAACAAAGAAATTGTTTACAAAAACAGTATCTCAATAAATAACAAATAGTATCTAGTTAAAGAATTCTTGAGAAGAGGGTAGAAATTACTAATTAAAGAGAAACCAAAACAACAAGGGATTATTTCTTAGAAGTTTACACAACTTTTAGAGTTTGTGTGGTTACTACTGTAGTTAATTAGGGGTTAAGATGAATTTTATTTGAACTATTTATAAAAGGTTTCTAACAATATTTGATTCATTATCCCACAAATATTATTTTAAGAGTAACAAATTTTCAATGTTTTAATATCAGTACATAAACCCTTAGAACAGTTTCATAGTTTCTTTGTTTACTAAAATTATTCTGAGAGCTTTTATACTGATAAATAAATAAACATAAAACATTTGTTATATTCAACAACTTTAGTTTCCACATACTTACTGAAACAAATGTTGATAAGGTCAAGGGCGAAAATTTTCCAATTGTCATGTACACAGGCTTCTGAAACTTTATCACATTAATTATCAAACTTTTCTTGAACGATGCACTTTCATCCAGCCAGTTGCAGAAATAAAACGCTGTTGATATTTCGTCACACTAAAAAGTACTTAAATAATTTTTTTCTTACATAATACATATGTATTCGAAAATACCTACAGAAATAGTTAGAAAATTTGCTGGTACTGAGTACAAAGCGACTTGAGTTATTAACGAAATTAAGAACAGGTAAAATTTTGTGTTTCCCGTTATGTCTGTTGTCTGAAACAAAACTCTTTTTATTTAAGTAATATAATAGAGAGATTTTCTCAATGTAAATACATCCCTTTTTTGAAAAAGTAGAATATGAAATAGACGACTATTTAATGCAATTATTTATTTTATGGATAACATAATTAAGAGAAGATTTATTTATGTATTTATGGGAATGTACAGACAGAGTTATTATGTACCTAAGTCACTGATGTACTTGCAATTTAAAAGATGGTGAAAACAATGATCCAAACTTGTTTTTCTTAATGCATTGTCCTGTACAAATTTGAAAAAACCTTAAAGATTTTATTTTGCAAGACAAAAATAATAAAAATATTATTGTGACGATTTATATCTATGAATACAATTAAGAGTGGTAGTAACTGAAATTTCGTCGAGAATTTTAAAGCAGATGCTACACAATTAATAGTTTTTTAAACTTTCAACTATTATGTTAAGTATGTATTTATAGCAATTAAGAGACTTATCAACTTTATTTATGATATGATTAATTCTTTCTACATTGACTTGATGGAAACTCATTTTAATACTAATTGTAAGTAAGAAATAAAACACAGAAGTTTCCACAAAATTAGTTTAATAAACTTAACAATTGTTTCGCCTAACTTAGGCTTCTTTAGAAGTAATACATTTAAACTAAACTAAGCTACTTATATACAGTTTAAGCAGTTAAGGCGGGGGGTGAATAAAGAGGTTAAGTAGTGGTGAATTATTAAGATCAATTTGATCGTTCAGAAGAATATTGGTTTTTTTATAAGTACTTATTAATTTCTAGGGATTCTAATAAGGATAGTCTAAGATTTTTATTTTCCACATGTAGGATTTCAAAATTATCATAACTATTACAAATTTAAATCACCCCTCTGAACTTTTAGAAAAATAATGGTAATGTTGCATATAAAACACAAAATATCTTAGGCAAACATATCAAAAATAACAAAGATAAAGTTAATAAAGAGGATAAGTCGGGGGTGTATAAATCAAATTGTAATTCTTGTAACTATATATACATCGGTCAAACTGGAAGATCTTTCAAAAACGAATAAATGAACAGAAAAGTCCTGTGATAATAATAAATTAAACTCAATCTATGCCAAACATGTTATTGAAGAGGAACATATTTTTGATGATAGGTAATTTTGAAATCCATGTGGAAAATAAAAATCTTAGACTATCCTTATTAGAATCCCTAGAAATTAATAAATATAAAAATACCAATATTCTTCTGAACGATCAATTTATTCTTAATAATTCACCACTACTTAACCTCTTTATTAACCCCCCGCCTTAATTGCTTAAACTGTATATAAGTAGCTTAGTTTAGTTTAAATGTATTACTTCCTAAGTTAGGTGAAACAATTGTTAAGTTTATTAAACTAATTTTATGGAAACTTCTGTGTTTTATTTCTGACTAAGTATTTATTTCTGATATTTCAATATTCTTTACCTCAGTTATTGAAACTCGTAGGAGTGCTGCAACAGCCAGAATATTACCCACAACTATGGTTAAATTTACATAGCAGCAAATGTCTCGTATTTCGAAAGTCAACCTATAACAATTTTTAGTATTTTGGGAACGTTGATATAATATTCATACGATACTTGTAAAAAAAGAGGATCTTAATTATTATTAAGTGAACCGATACTTAGTCAGTAGCTGAAGATGTTTTGAATATTTCTTCATATAAAACTCCATCCTTCTCTGCACCAAAATTTTATG
This sequence comes from Agrilus mali, assembly GCA_029378335.1. Lineage (NCBI taxonomy): Eukaryota > Metazoa > Arthropoda > Insecta > Coleoptera > Buprestidae > Agrilus > Agrilus mali. Next base: position 5,003,658 of record CM055663.1, on the reverse strand, counting down.
AGACGGTCCTTCTTTTTGTACAATATTCAGTTCCTCTAAACACTTCATCTTCATAGATTTTAGAGCTCCTTGAATCATTCGGTAGTGAATTCCGATTTTGTAAACGATTGCTAAATAAAACGTATCCAAAACTGAAACAAATAATTCCCAGAATTTTTTGATTTGCTTCGGTTCAAATTTTCTACGTTTGTTTCAGATCCACGTAATAATAAATAGATTCAAGTTTCATTAGTCGATAACTGATTCAAAAAACTATTTACTAAGTACAAATATTTTCACGTGCCTACACAAAAATAAACTGCACATTTCTCTTGTTAATTGTAGGCAGAGGCGAATTATTATGAAGAGATATAAACTCAGTAGAGTCAAAGACGATATCAAATGCAGAACATAATCTTAACATTATTATAGTGAAATCTTACCTACGATTTCAATAGTAGACAAAAACAATGAAGGCAGTTGTAATAAAAGAGCAATCCCGCAAGGAACCTTTTTATCCATTTGGAAAGGAAATCTCACATTCAATGCCATAATATCGTCGCATTTTATTGTACCTCCAGCCAAAATAAAATCATCGCTCGGTGTAAAATAAAATTTTTTGACAGAGGAAAAGTAGTTAAATAACACCGTATTGGTGGTCATTAAAAAATATACAGCGTTAATAAAATAGACACCTTTGTGTGCCCTCTGTACCGTTGACACTGGGTCAAAATTTCCAACTGGCTGATATTTGAATTTATTACTTTCTAAAGTCTCCAATATGTTCTTCAATTTGGCTTTATTGACCAAAAAAGTAACCATCTGTAAAATTTTCTTATCTATGATTTTTTCTTTTGTAAACTTTATATTCTTTGTTTTTACCTTTGCGAATCCTGTAGTATGGACAACGGTGGCACCTACCACCATTAAAACTTTTATTGTTGAACCACTACGTTCAACCACTCTTGCTATTTCACACAAAAAATAAAAAGCGTACATGGTATATCTAAGCCAAGCGTACATATTATGATACAATACGCCTTTTTCGTCAGTTGACCATAAACCAACTAAACGTAAAATTCTTTTATTAACAGAAAAGAAATCTTTTGGATATTGGGGCGATGAAGTCATTTTGAAGTTGTAGATAGAAATGAAAAAGTAATTTCCCTTAGAACAGTAACTTTTGCACAATGCAAATTATACCTTTTGCTTTCTTGATGAAGTCACACAACTAGATAATGAGCAATAAACTTAGTTGGCGAACTTCGGGGGTGTTAATAACTAACTTTTTTGCATAATCAAATAGATAATGGAAATGCCGATACCGTCATAATTACAGAACAGAATAATTTTAATTCATATCTACATAAAGTGCAGGAATAATCCGTTTAATAGTGCCAGAATATTTTATAAAAGGAATATAGAATTAATTAAATTAAAAAACTACCCATCTGTCAGTTTATATTGTCATTGGATGTTTTCGAATATTTCTGCATGCTTCCAGTAAATTTCTTTGCATCTGTATTGTGATTTATTAGATTTAGATACCACAACTCTCGAGAACCTTATTAATCGCCTCTTACGAAAGCAAACACCATTAACTTCTATAAAAACTTGAGAAAATGTTTCTGAATCTTCCCACTTTACGTTTCTTTGATCACCTTTATTTGAAATTTGGTCAAGTTCTTTTCCTACGAAGCTGTAATTCGGAGCGGATTGGTTGTCGGAATTTAATGAATTTTAATCAACGGACTGAACCCCTGCACCCTTTTTCTACCACTTTACATATAGATAGATATCGTTTGTAAGGCATTTCAAAAACTCATTAAGTGGGGCCCTTTCCAGCTTACCACACTAAAGGTTTTCAGGCAAACGTATAAATGCTAATCAGATCCTGTATTCAAATGAGATTTAAAGTTTTAATTGTAACCGTTTGTTGCTGCCAATCTTGTGTATTAATTAATATTTACTTAATAGATACTTCGAATAAAACCTGCCTGTAAGGGTGCAACAGAAAGCACAACATAGGTATTAATCAGTTGTAGAATCAATTTAATTACTATTAAATTTTTGATTAGTAAAAATTTTTAAACTAACGTAAGAAACAATGTAACATGTACGTAAATAAATTCTACAAATTAGGTAATTCGCCACGGTCGTGTTTAATCTTCATATTGTCCTTTCGGTTATTTTACCAACAAACACGTTCTGTAAACAATTTTGAGTCAATTCTTCTTAACAAAGAATTTATTTATGTATAATCTCATAGAATCGGTGTGGATTAATCTGGATTTTCAAATCTTCCAGAAACCTCCAAAAAGATTCGATTATATCAGTGTCAAAATTATGTGTAAGTTACTTCTTGAAATTGTCCTTTTGTTTAAACACTTAAAAGACACCGTTTTAATGTTTTATTCGTTTTTTTTTCAGGCCTTGTATCATGTTGAGGTGCCGCAGCTTTCTTCTGGTAAGTCGCATTTTTACACAGTTCTTTTTTACGATGAAGTTACTTTTCAACTTTCAACATTCCAGTTGGCAACTCGCGCCGATCAATATTCAAGTTCTATACGTCTCACGAAGTTCAAACCCCATAATTTTTAATATCCGTTATAAAAGTCTCAAGTCGACCTTGTCCTCAAACTAGCAATCTTCTTGTAATAGCATACAAAAAAATATAAACAAACAAAGAGCTTACGAAAAAATTCTTTATGATTTTTGTTGTATTTTAAATACCTGGACCAGCCCTTTTTTCTCCGAAACGTATAATTTTTGGGAAGTAGGGATGCGATGGCGTGTTTTTTAGCGAAAATGTTTATCCAAAGGGAATACATTAAAGCTGTTAATGTACAGTTCCTGCTTCCGAAATACCTACCCACGTGAAATAAATTATTGTCCTGTGTGTATTTAACATAGTTACCCAACTTCCGTAAAACATTTTGCTGTTTTCGTCCACTGAATGAAATAGATCGAGGTCACAGGGCATGCAACTTTAAAACAACTCCACACTTGCGAAACATTAAGGCGATTCCAACCTAAACTATTCGGTTATAACGGACACGCAATAGCACTTTACGCAGATTTTATTGTGAGGTCGTCGGAACAACGCGTTTACATTGCGAAAAACGGTAAAGTTTGTTACCACCCTTATTAAAATAGAAGTATCTAGGTGATGTATAGCTACAATTATAATTGGATCAATTTCTTCTTGCATTTATCTCAAAGTGGTTTAATTAATGAAATATCCAAACTGTTCGGGATGAGTTCTTCTTCTCATTTAGATGAAATTAATTGATACCTACTCTTATTCATCCGAAACGAAAGACTGCCTTTTTCGCCATGGGCAGTTTATTAAATTATTAACTAAGTCTAAAGCAATTAAAATTGTTCAATTAAATGGAGATGTTACTTTGCAGATCGAACTGTCTCTTACACACTGATTAATTTATTAAGTTTTATGTTTTTTAATTAAATATTCTTCTTCTTCAGAAAAACCGGTGGAGCAACTAAAAAATTACAATTAGGTACAGCAATAAAATTTTCTGAAAAATATAAATTTCAAAACTGTTAACCCGTATAACAGTACCTAAGTATATTTCGTTTTTAGGAAGAAAAATGTCTGTGTTTTTAATTACGTCAGCAAAATAGCCAATTTTCCAGACATTTTCTACCCTAATAGTCTTTATTACTGCCATTTATCCGGTGCAATTGCCCGCATCCGTCGACTAAAATGGTAGCTAAGAAGAAAGCTATTTATTGACCTTAATCTTACTCAGTTAAACCTTTTTCCCTTGTTGCTTGCTAATGTACCTAAGTCTTTTTTTAAAAAGTGTGTAGGTAAAAAATAGTATAAGAAGTTCATCTATGCTACATATCTCTTATTAACAGATTTTGGGTGATAATAAACCCATAGTAAAGAAAATTAACAAAATAACAAAAACAATTAATACTGTGATAATTAAAGGGGTAGTTTTTATTACATGTTTGTATGTTAGGGGTAATCTCTGGAATTACTAAATCGATTTTAAAAATTATTTGAGTAATAGAAAGCTTCTGTATAATATGCACCACATTTTATTTGTTTAAAATTAATTTTAAGTTAAAAATCTCAACACTTGTAAATTATGTACAAGAGAAAATACCTGACTGACCAACTGGTTGGATATTAACCGAAAATTTTATTTTTCCTGTGGCTTTATCGTGCCTGGCAAAGCGGGTACAGGTCGCTATTTAACTTTCAATTGAAAAATCTTGAATGTGCATAATGAAAACGGATTTTCCCGAATCAAACTGTCAATTTTCACTAAATATATTTTGTAAAAAAGAGAAAACGTTAAAGCTGTTTCCAAAAACCCATTAACACACTAAAATTACTTGTATTGTAACATTTTATTTATTTTTTATAACCTACTTTGAGTACTTTCTATTAAAGAAGTGCGTAATTAAAAATCACAAGGGTTAAAGTGAACTTTACATAATATTTGAATTAATATGTGCTGATTACTACTTTTGATTAGATAATAGTTAATATTGTATAACCAATTTTAATTTTTTCTAAATACAGCATAAAATGAGTAAGAAGCTCTCAAGACCTAAAACAAAGAAATTATTTACAAAAACAGTATCTCAATAAATAACAAATAGTATCTAGTTAAATAATTCTTGAGAAGAGGGTAGAAATTACAAATTTAAAAGAGAAACCAAAACAACAAGGGATTATTTCTTAGAAGTTTACACAACTTTTAGAGTTTGTGTGGTTACTACTGTAATTAATTAAGGGTTAAGATGAATTTTATCTGGACTATTTATAAAAGGTTTCTAACAATATTTGATTCATTATCCCACAAATATTATTTTAAGAGTAACAAATTTTCAATGTTTTAATATCAGTACATAAACCCTTAGAACAGTTTCATAGTTTCTTTATTTACTAAAATTATTCTGAGAGCTTTTATACTGATAAATAAATAAACATAAAACATTTGTTGGATTCAGCTTTAGTTTCCACATACTTACTGAAACAAATGTTGATAAGGTCAAGGGCGAAAATTTTCCAATTGTCATGTAGACAGGCTTCTGAAACTTTGCCACATTAATTAACAAATTTTTCTTGAACGATGCACTTTCATCCAGCCAGTTGCAGAAATAAAACGCTGTTGATATTTCGTCACACTAAAAAGTACTTAAATAATTTTTTTCTTACATAATACATATGTATTCGAAATACCTACAGAAATAGTTAGAAAATTTGCTGGAATTGAGTACAAAGCGACCTGAGTTATTAACGAAATTAAGAAGAAGTAAAATTTTGTGTTTCCTGTTATGTCTATTGTCTGAAACAAAACTCTTTTTATTTTTTTAATCTAAGAAAGACGTTTTTTAATGCAAATACATCCCTTTTTCATACAAAGTCATTTTGAAAAAGTACAATATGAAATAGACGACTGTTTAATGCAATTATTTATTTAATGGATAACATAATTAAGAGACGATTTATTCATGTATTTATGGGAATGAACGGAGTGTTATTAAATCACTGATGTCTTGCAATTTAAAAGTTGTTTTTCTTAACCGATTGTCCTATACAAATTTGACAAAACCTTAAAGATTTTATTTTGATTCAAATGAAAGACAAAAATAATAAGAATGGTGTGACCATTAATATGAATACAATTAAGAGTGGTAGGAACTGAAATTTCGTCAAGAATTTTAAAGCAGATGCTACACAATTAATATTTTTTTAAAGTTTCAAATATTATGTTAAGTATGTACTTATAGCAATTAAGAGACTTATCAACTTTATTTCTGATATGATTAATTCATTCTACATTCACTTGACAGAAACTCATTTTAATACCTAGTAAGAAATAAAACACATAAATTTCCACAAAATTAGTTTAATAAACTTAACAATTGTTTCGTCTAACTGAGGCTTCATTTAAACTAAACTAAGCTACTTGTATTATAGTTTAAGAATTAAGGCGGGGGATGACTAAATGTCCATTTATATATTACAGATTTTAAAAAAGAATTAAATATAATCAAACAAATTGCCTTATGTAATAACTATAAAACTGATATAATTGATAATCTACTTACTAAATTCCAATATAAAGAATTCATTAAAAATGTATACCCTCATTGTAACACTAACCAAAAAATTGTGTATAAAACTATTACATATTTAAATAGCCCCTCTGAACTTTTAGGAAAATACTTAATGAAAAATAATGTTAATGTTGTGTATAAAACACAAAATACCTTAGGCAAACATCAAAAATAACAAAGATAAAGTTAATACAGAAGATAAGTCAGGGGTGTATAAATCAAATTGTAATTCTTGTACCTAACTATATATAGGTACATCGGTCAAACTAGACGATCATTCAAAAAACGAATAAATGAATCTAAAAGTTCTGTGATAATAATAAATTAAACTCAATCTATGCCAAACATGTTATTGAAGAGGAACATATTTTTGATGATAGGTAATTTTGAAAATTAAAAATCTTAGACTATCCTTATTAGAATCCCTAGAAATTAATAAATATAAAAATACCAATATTCTTCTGAACGATCAATTTATTCTTAATAATTCACCACTCCCTTAACCTCTTTATTAACCCCCCGCCTTAATTGCTTAAACTGTATATAAGTAGCTTAGTTTAGTTTAAATGTATTACTTCCTAAGTTAGGTGAAACAATTGTTTAGTTTATTAAACTAATTTTATGGAAACTTCTGTGTTTTATTTCTGACTAAGTATTTATTTCTGATATTTCAATATTCTTTACCTCAGTTATTGAAACTCGTAGGAGTGCTGCAACAGCCAGAATATTACCCACAACTATGGTTAAATTTACATAGCAGCAAATATCTCGCATTTCGAAAGTCAACCTATAACAATTTTAGTTTTTTTTTTGTATTTTGGGAACGTTGATATAATATTCATACGCTTCTTGTAAAAAAGAAAAAAAAGTATCTTAATTATTATTAAGTGAACTGATACTTAGTCAGTAGCTGAAGATGTTTTGAATATTTCTTCATGTAAAATTCCATCCTTCTCTGCACCAAAATTTTATGAGACGGTCCTTCTTTTTGTACAATATTAAGTTCCTCTAAACACTTCATCTTCATAGTTTTTAAGGCTCCTTGAATCATTCGGTAGTGAATTCCGATTTTGTAAACGATTGCTAAATAAAACATATCCAAAACTGAAACAAATAATTCCCAGAATTTTTTTATTTGCTTCGATCCCAATTTTCTAGGTTTATTTATTGCATTATCGATGACGCTATTTTCACTAATAACGTTTATACGTTTGTTTCAAATCCACGGAATAATAAACAGATTCAAGTTTCATTAGTCGATAACTGATTAAAAAAACTATTTAAATTCTTACAAATATTTTCGCGTGCCTACACAAAAATAAACTGCACATTTCTCTTCTTAATTGTAGGCAGAGGCGAATTATTATGAGGAGATATAAACTCAGCAGAGTCAAAGACGATATCAAATGCAGAACATAATCTTAACATTATTAAAGCGGCACTTTTGAAAAACTCTGCTAAAAAAGTTCGCAGTGATAAATCATGCACACTTGGGTTAATTATTATGATATAAATATGATTGCTTATTTGAAATCTTACCTACAACTTCAATATTAAGCAATAACAATGAAGGCAGTTGTAAAACAATAGCAATCCCACAAGCAACCTTGTTATCCATTTGGAAAGGAAATCTCACATTAAATTCCATAATATCGTCGCACTTTATTGTACCTCCAGCCAAAATAAAATCATCCCTCGATGTAAAATAAATTTTTTTGACAGAGGAAATGCAGTTAAATAAAACCGTATTGGTGGTCATAAAAAAATATATGGTGTTAATAAAATAGACACCTTTGTGTGCCCTCTGTACCGTTGACACTGGGTCAAAATTTCCAACTGGCTGATATTTGAATTTATTACTTTCTAAAGTCTCCAATATGTTCTTCAATTTGGCTTTATTGACCAAAAAAGTAATTATCTGTAAAATTTTCTTACCTATGATTTTTCTTTTGTAAACTTTATATTTTTTGTTTTTACCTTTGCGAATCCTGTAGTATGGACAACGGTGGTACCTACCACCATTAAAATTTTTATTGTTGAACCCTTACGTTCAACCACTTTTGCTATTTCACACAAAAAATAAAAAACGTACATGATATATCTAAGCCAAGCGTACATATGATACAATACGCCTTTTTCGTTGGTTGACCATAAACCAATAAAACGCAAAATTTTTTTATTAACAGAAAAAAAATCTTTTGGATATTTAGGCGATGAAGTCATGCTGAAGTTGTAGATAGCAATGAAAAAGTATTTTCCCTTAGAGCAGTAACTTTTGCACAATACAAATTATACCTTTTGCTTTCTTGATGAAGTCACACAACTAGATAATGAATAAACTAGATAATGTAAATGCCGATACCGTCATAATTACAGAACAGAATAATTTTAATTCATATCTACATAAAGTGCAGGAATAATCCGTTTAATAGTGCCAGAATATTTTATAAATGGAATCTTGAATTAATTAAATTGAAAAACTACCCATCTGCCAGTTTATATTGTCATTAGATGTTCTCGGATCTTTCTGCATGCTTCCAGTAAATTTCTTTGCATCGTGATTTATTAGATTTAGATACCACAACTCTCGAGAACCTTATTAATCGCCTCTTGCGAAAGCAAACACCATTAACTTCTATAAAAACTTGAGAAAATGTTCCTGAATCTTCCCACTTTACTTTTCTTTGATCACCTTTATTTGAAATTTGGTCAAGTTCTTCTCCTACGAAGCTGTAATTCGGAGCGGATTGGTTGACGAAATTTAATGAATTTTAATCAACGGACTGAACCCCTGCACCCCTTTTCTACCACTTTACATATAGATAGATATCGTTTCTAAGGCATTTCAAAAACTCATTAAGTGGGGCCCTTTCCAGCTTACCACACTAAAGGTTTTCAGGCAAACGTATAAATGCTAATCAGATCATGTATTCAAATGAGATTTAAAGTTTTAATTGTAACCGTTTGTTGCTGCCAATGTTCTGTATTAATTAATATTTACTAAATAGATACTTCGAATAAAACCTGCATGTAAGGGTGCAACAGAAAGCACAACATAGGTATTAATCAGTTGTAGAATCAATTTAATTACTATTAAATTTTTGATTAGTAAAAATTTTTAAACTAACGTAAAAAACAATGTAACATGTACGTAAATAAATTCTACAAATTAGGTAATTCGCCACGGTCGTGTTTAATCTCCATATTGTCCTTTCGGTTATTTTACCAACAAACACGTTCTGTAAACAATTTTGAGTCAATTCTTCTGTGCTACTGTTAATTACAGTTTGAAATTAAGTAGTAAAGTTCTCCAAAATGAAGCTACATTTTGTGTTAATTTTTATAAGCTTATTGGTAGCCTTTATGGCCTTTTTTGCTGCCTGGTATGTGGTACCAGAGTATTTAGAAGGGATTGTTGATGAGGTACGTGATTTATTATTATAGACTTTTTAGGCAATCATATTAATTTTAATTTTAAGTTACCCTTCTTTGACTCAATACAGACACTCTAAACAATAATTTATTTATCTATAATCTCATAGAATCGGTGTGGATTAATCTGGATTTTCAAATCTTCCAGAAACCTCCACGCAGTTACAATTATATCAGTGTCCAAATTATTTTTATATGCTGGTTGAACTGTAAACCGAAATTCTAAACTAATAATTTATTTATCTATAATTTTCTAGAATTAATGCGGATTTTTATGAATATTTTTAACTTTTCAGAAAATCTCATTTAATACTAATCAAAACTCATAGTATCAATGTATCAGGGTAAATTTTTAACTCTTGTAGTTATCTAGGAGTTAAAATTATTCTCTAACTTTCAAAGAGTCCTTTCTTTATCATCAATGAAATTTCGTTCAATATAATCATTAGGTAATTAAAAAGTCCAAGTTCTTGTTATCTATTATATTTATAATATTTTCTACAGAAAGTTGTGATTGTAAATAATTCACCAGCATTTGAAGCCTGGGAAGCTGCGTACAATTCAACAAGTACAAAATTCAAAATGTACTTTTTTAACGTTACAAATCCGCAACAAGTTGAGATTGGAGGTACACCAATCCTCAAAGAAGTAGGGCCGTATGTTTACGAGTAAGAAATCAACAAAAAAGGTGAAACCAATCTGAGTAAATATTTATCACCTGCTTTCAGCATAAAAATTGAACATATTGACATTTCTGAAAAGCCAGCCGATTTTTCAGTGGAATATTACAGGAAAAAAACTTACTACTTCAATAAAATCGAATCAGTCGGGAAAGAAACTGATCGTTTGACAATTCTCAACATAGCCCTTATAGTATGTAAACTACTTTTTGTCTATTTAAAAAAAAATCTTGTTATTGTAGAGTTCTGCTTTGGCATTACACGAAATCGTGCCTGAAATGCTTCCAGCTCTTTCGAAGGCCCTCCCTTATTTATATCCTTCATTAGAAGATATTTTTTTAAGGGAAAGTGTTAAAAATATGCTTTTTGATGGTATAACGTTGCATTGCGACCACGAAGAAACCGGCAAGTTCAATTAAAAATATTAATTACTAAATTGATTAACAAAATTAGACAACATTTAATTAATAATAAAATGCCATTCAGCTAAGGTTCAGTAAAGTTTACTTCCGCTCCAAAATAAGAGAAAATTAAATCGAAAAAATTAGAATGTAAGCATTTTATACACCCTTTATAATATCAGGAGAAACGTATAAAATTAATTCATACCTTTGTTTTGGGGCGGAAATTGGGCCATATTGATCCTCGTCGTATGCAAACAAACTTTTGATATCAAATTTAATTTTATTTACAACTAAATAATTTCTACTTCAGAATGGTTATGTTCGCTGTTGGGACTTATCGATATTAAAAACTTAAGACCTGCACAAAACGGGGTTGACTTTGTTATATCACTCATGGTGAGTTATACAATACCAAAGTCAAATACAATTTGGTTGAGTATGATACAGTGTGACTCTGATTTTTTAATACGTAATAATATTTTCAAAAAGAAAATGAAATTAACCGAAGGTCAAATTTCAGACAAATGGAAGTGTCGATGGTCCATTTGAAATGTACACTGGACAAGATAATCTTACAAAGAGGGGGTTACTGACGAAATACGAATACGAGCCAGATTTAAGTGTTTGGCCAGGGGAGTGTAGCAAAATTAGGGGTGGCGATGGTTGGTTTTTCCCAAAACCACTAGAAAAGAAAAAAGGAATCGATATATTTGTCCCTGAAATATGCACGTATGACTGAAATGTCTCAAATTACTCCCCAATCAGTCGAACACACAAAAATTAATTTTTAGGCACATGCATCTTTCATACCAAGGTGAAAGTAAAGTAAATGACGTGGAAACTATTCGTTTTTCATATGAACGATCTGACTTGCCAAACTTAGATTGTTATTGCCCAAAATTATATAATACCAGAAATGGTACGACAACAAAATGTCCTTTGCCAGGACTAATCGACATCAGATCTTGTATCGATTATGCTATATTGGTATCACCTCCACATTTTTACCTCTCTCATCACGAATTACTTCAGAAAGTTAGTGGTTTAACACCTGAGAAATCTCTGCACGAGTCTTACATTGAAATTGATGCAGTAAGAAAATTTCTTAACTATTTTTATTGTTACCTAAGTTAAACACTTTGAAAAAAAAATATAATTATTTGGGCTTAATAAAATAAATATAAGAATCGTATTCTTTAGGTAACTTCGACGCCTTTAGAAGCTCATATCAGACTGCAGTATAGCAGTGAGGTCATCAAGATATCAGACCTTGAGTATTTATCTAATGTCACAGACTCGATCATTTTTCCACTGGGGTGGTTTGAATTGGTAAGGAAAAATACATGTTGTTAATCAATTTTATTAATTATTAATTAAATTAGAAGGGAGTCTCTCCCTCTCTCTAAATCATTTCTAAAAAATTGAAGAAAATCTTCAACCCTGTCCTTTATTCTTGTACCAAAGTGTAGGTGAAAGGATAGGAGACTCCACCAGCATTAGTAACTGACCAAAAACTTATTTTCTGGCACAGTGGGGTTAATACGTATTAATTTAGTTATTAAATTATTAAACTAGAGAGGTAGTTCTGTTTGTATCTCTTCCTAACCACCAGCCATCCACTCATTCTCACAACACTCAAGAATATCTTCCCAACTGTCCTCTTTTTTTTTTTTCAGAGGGTAGAACTGTACAACTATCTCCATTAACATTAGTAACTGACAGAAAAAAAAGAAAATTTTGAAACTAGGGTTAATAATAACAACAATGTGAATAATTGTAAAGATTTTAATATTTCTTTGTCCACTATTCTAGGATGTTAAGGCTAAGGATACTGTGGAGGATAACGTAAAAACTGCTTTGTACATGTACAAAGTGGCAATCGTATCAAAATGGGTAATAGGGTGTTTAACTATCCTGGTCGCAGTAATATTTTTATCGGTTTTCACATATTCTCACTTTATATCGAGAGAAGTCAAGGATGAATTTTCCCCATCTAAAAACCTCGCAAGCAACAACAGAGATTTGTCATTCGAAAATGGGAAGTTCGAAGTTCAAAAAATTTAGAAACATTTTAGTAACCAGTACATATATATACTTTTATTTGTATTTAACATATCTTGTTGTTACTACTGAACATTTGTCATCGATTTGTAATAACGTATTTAATTTTTATTTTTATTAAGAGGGTTAAAATGAGACTCATGTCAAAAAATAAATTATTGTGTATTTATCTTTTTTTTTTTAATTAATAAAATTACCTTTAACTCGTAACCATGATCTATTTGAACATTTTTTAGGGGTACAAAAAAGAAAATATTGTTTAGAAAAAGCAAGTTTTTAATAGTATTATTCTTTGAAATAATGAAAGTACAAGTCTTTTTTGAAGTGAAAACTTCTATAGTACCGTTGTGATTTTAAAGTCGATGAAACGAAAAAACGACAGTAAAAAGAGACAGTGTTTATTAGATATTCTTTTCTTTAAAGGCATTTTATAAACGTTTCATTAATATTTATTATAATAATGATAAATAAATATTAAATGAAGTGCTTAATTTACTTTTTTGAACTAATTTACTTCATTTTAAACGTAATTTTCCTTAATTACATGTTTTTACGTAACTACAACCTACAATTTGACGCAACGAAGTACACCCTACAAAGCACCGAGGGTTACTGACTTAGGAATGCGGTTCCCAATGATTTAATTGGGCGCTATGCATTTGGCTACATCTGATTCGCTGTTGCGTCGGCGGCCATCATGGAATTTCGTGGTCAATGTGCTGCACCTGCCACTGTAAACAGAGCTAGGCGCTACCTGCCCAGCCACCTGTCACGCTGACCGATTGACCCAGTTATATAACAATGAACTTGCATTCCTGAGTTAGTCACCCTCGATGCCGTGAGGAGTACACTTCGTTGCATTAAAAGTTAGGTTATGATTACGTAAAATCGTATAAAAAGAAGAAAACTTTAAAGAGCGATATTATGACTAATTCTTAATCGATTTAGATGCGGTTTTCCCTAAAATAGATGAAATTTAACACTGATTATATTTATAAGAAATAGATAGATATTGTATAAAAAGGTATGTAAAATATACCAAAAATCCTTGTAGAATATCTTTTATTTTAATTATTTTTAATGGAAAGAGGTTTATCTTTTATCGTATATGTAAGTCTCTTAGCTTTATTTTATGTTTTTTTAATTGGACTGTAATAAATAGGTGAAATTAGTAAACAATTTGTTATCCTTTCAGTTTTAAATAAACCTTAACAAGCTCCTTCAAAGATAAGACTCTTATTCTTTTAATTGCTTTGTAAAACAGTATCTTGTCATCAAAAGGAATTTTTATGATTTTCTGTTTCGTTTTAAAAATACGAATAATAAATAACGTAGAAAATTCACTTAATTACAACGTTCTCGTCATCCTTTAGTGGATATTTATTTAAAAGGACTTTTAGAAGGTTAAAAGGAAACTTGGTAAACGCAGTGTTGTCTTTAATTATTACTGAGATGAATTAATTTTTAAAATATCCCATTAAGAACATTTTCTTGTGATTTTTTCTTTTGGCAGTACAAGAAAATTTCTCAATCAGTTGTAAACAGAATTTATTACTTAAAACTACAATTGTAACAAGAACTTTTTAATGATATCAAGCTATTAAAATAAAGGGTTATTCAGGTTAATCAGTAATTAAAAATTTAAAATCCAGTCCTGTCTCTCCTGTATCTATTTAATTCACCACAGCAAGTGCGACCTACTTCCGGGTTAATACAATATTAATGCCGAAATGTACCTACCCTTAACCGGCTGCCTGATTCGATATTCATCGTTAAGAACAGCACAAAGTGGATAGATAAGTAGGTGAGTTGAGGCTAAATTATAAAGTTAGAATAGGTAAACCCTGGAATCCTTCAAGTTTAAGATTTACCATTAACACAAAACGTTTAGCAAAAAGTACTATAAAAGTTTATTAATTGATCGTGTTGACTGCACCTTCTTATACATTTTAATGTAATTGTAGACGTAACAAATATCATATCCACCTAAATATAAAGTAACTGAATTATTTATATTAATGTGAAATTATTTTTAAGGGTAACCATGGGGTAAGGGATGAACGAAAGCGAAAAATTTTTAATATTTGTAAATTCTAAAAGCCTAACTGTAACCCAACAATGGCATACGTTATGGTAAATGCTGTTACCTAAAAAATATAAATCTAAATTCTAACAACTATTTTATTTACGTAAATTTGTTACTTACTGCCAGAGTGGTTCTACGATCAAAATTAAACATTCCAAAAACTGTGTGAAAAGGTTTGTTGTAAACTAAACTAAATATTAGTTCATTCACCTGAAAAATGGTACAATGTTTTTTTAAAGAAACCCCTAATATTTATTTAAATATTTTGAAAATATAAAACAACTTACTTCTATTTGTTCAGCACTTGTTAATCTGCTGAGGTGAAACTTAAATAAGAATACTAAAATTTTGTAACTCTAAAGAAAAATTATCAATAATTTTTTATTTATTCGTTGATACTACAGTACATTACAACTTACTGAATTCTTTACTCTATCAATCGTAAAATATGCGACAAAAATGTAAAATGTGTCAAGAGTTTCCCAGTTTCCAGAAATATTATCAATTTTCTCAATTATTGGTACCATACTGCGATACGTATTCAAGATAAAAGTTCCAGTGTAAGTACAAAGAGAAATCATTAAAAATTCACCTATTTCTGCACCAGTCTTCTTGTAATGGGCCGTAAGACAATTGTACATTATTAAACATTTCCTTATCATTCCTCCCACAGGAACGCTTTCAGATTTGTACCTCAAAGTGTAGTAAACATCTTCAAAACATTTTTCAAACAAAACTGAATACACTGAGGTCAATTGAACCCAAATAATTAATAGTAAATGCTCATATAAACAACAAAGTAAAGATCCAAAGCAAAGAACCGTACTATTTTCGTAATTTGCTTGTTTTATTCTCCTCAATATTACGACCGACTTGAAAATACCAAACGTACCAATTAAAACAACTGGTTTCAGCAAATTTTTTTTCCAAACGGCTTTAGAGAAGGTCCAATTAATCGAGTATCCATTCCCCAATGAAATTATGTCCAGAATGTTATATTTTCGCTTTATAATTAATAAAATTAACATAATTGTGATGTATACTGTCAGCAAGAGTTCTCTCAAGACAGTTGCTACTTCTGCTTTATCCTTTGAAGCAGATATAATTATTTGTTTGATATACAAAACTGATGATGATGCACCTGCCAAAAGACATAACGAAGACACTGTTAAAAATGTAATTCTGTATGTTTTTGACATTTGCGGATTTATGTGGTCGCATTGGTAAAAAATTGATAATGGAAATGTGAAGCAAACGAAGCAATTGAGCGAAGTAGAGGTTTTTGCCATGATTTTTAAGCTCTAAAGTGTAAATTATGATATAAGCTTGAAATGTTATACCTACAAAGTGTAGTGATGCAATTTTAAATAGTCTATTAAATATTAATGATAATGTCCCACGATTAAAAAGAAATTTGTGATGTTAATGTCGTTGTTTATAGTATATCAAAATATCTAACTCAAATTACCAATTTTTTTTAATTTGTGGGAAAATGTACTTCAGAAATTTAAAAAAAAAAGTTTCTTTTATTACTTCAAAATGCGCTCGTTGTAGATGCCCAAACGAATTTGAAATTGAACTGCAAATATTGGGGATGATGTACTGTTTTTATTTTTAACTGTATAAAATCGTACTTTTTTTAAATCTCAAAATTATTTCTGGAAAATCCATTTATACGTCCTGTACTTCAAAATGCGCTCTTTTTAGATGTTCAAACGAACTAAATTATTGAGCTGTTGTATTTTTTTGAAATCATATTTTTTAACTCTCAAGAAAAAAAGAAAAAATAACGATCCTTGTATAAGAACTTCTGAAATTGATTCTATAATTTTCCATTTCCATATCCAAGAAAACATAAAATGATTATAGGAACTGCCAGCTACAATCTGAGTGAAAACAGCCTTTCAATTTGTTACTTTCCTTTCTTATACCTACTTTAAATTGAATTTACAAATTCTTTTGAAGTATTTATTTTGCATTAAATACCGAAATAGGTTCATTCTCCTGTTACTACTAAACATTTTGATGAATTCCCTAATAAAAAATAAGTTACTTTCTAAAATATTTTCTATTACTTAATTTTCTTGTTTAACAGTATCCTATCACCTCCTGCAAGCTCTACACATATATTAAAAAACACTCTGTATGTTTTATAGGATTAAATATGAAAAACATTAGTTTATACCCTATATTTTTCATAATCATAGCAATCCAATAAATAATTTAGAAAAATAAACAAGAAGCCATATAAAATTAAATTTCACTTGCCTCTTTGTTCGTTAATAAATATTTTATTACCTACCTGGTCAGTTAAAAAGTTTCATTAAATTGTTAAAAGGGAAATTTTAGTTTTGAATAATAAAACACAATAGTAATGTACAAAATATTTTTATTTTTTTTAAGGGGGGGGGGCTGGTTGAGGTACTTATAAGTTATTAAGCTTATTCTGAATTATTAGTCTGTTTCTGATAGACATTACTGTATGCTTTCAAGTAATTAAGTAGTTTCTCAGTTTGCGATCTTCCCGACTCAAAAGCTCCATGAACTGTAGAAAAATACGTCAAATGTACGGCTTCTCCGGCAAGCAAAATTCTGGGGATATCGCCTTCTAAAGCCGCTTTCAGAAGTTGAGATCTATCTTTAGAGGGGTCGTCATTTTGTGGGGTTGAATAACTGTAACCACCTCTGACCCTACGGTTGCTAAGCCAGCAACTCCTAACAAAGGGGAAAATGCGTTAAAAAACAAATCTCTTACAGAAAAGGTATTCTGTAGTTTGTCAAAGAAATTCCCAGAAAATGAATGCAAGGGGTTAAAGGTCAGAGTTTCTTTATTGACAGCGTAATAAATAAAGCAACTGGATTTCAAATTGATTTTAAAAACAGTTGCAAAAGAAAGAAAATTAATTTAGGTATTTCTTCGATTTACGATTGTCTTAAATTGTAACGTACCTGATCACTTTAACAGGATAAGGAATATCACCTTTTTTAAGGAACATTCTTAACAAGTCCACACAGTGCACCCCCAAAAGTTCTGCTGGTAGAGATTCCATAAGACCCACCCCTTTTCCTGCGACCCAAACCACAAGCACATTGGGATGATTATAGACAGCGTCTACTCCACTGATATGTTTGGTCCAACTTTTTTGTCCTTCCACCTCAACATCCTTGGACCAAATCAATTGAAATCCTTCTACATCCCACCACTTTTTCTCAAATACCAAATAAACTTTCCCTAAACTATCGAAACCCATTGCTTCTATAGACAATCGCATATTAAGTGGCAAAAGAGGATCGAACATTTTGGCATGATCCCTTTTCAAAACCCCCAAAGAACATGTGACGAGAACGTGATCACAACAATATGTTTTTCCTGTTGTGGTTGTTACAATTACACAGTTGTTATTGTCTTTCCATTTTATTTTTTCTACTGTAGTTTGTACGTGTATTTTTGTAGGATCAATTTTTTTAACAAGCACATCAATGAAGGTTTGATAACCATTGAATAGATTTATGTGCTCCTGACCGTTCAGATCCGGACAGTAATATTTTCCCCATTCTTTTGCAGACACGAATTCGAGATCGTCACATGAATTGTCGATGTTTTGGAAACGCACATGCCAGTCAAGTAAGTCTAAATATTTTTCTTTATCGTCAATATCTTTTAAATTCTCTAAAAATCTCTTTTTCAAATAATGCCCTACTGATTTTGGATGTTCCGTGGTGTCTGTGAAGTGTTCACATTCTTCTAGAATTTTTCCCACCTTATAGTCTACCCATTTGACCAAATTTTCGTCAAAGATAAAACCATCACTTCTGACATATACGCCTGTGCCTTCATGGGATTGTTCCGGAAGTATTAGATTATTATTTTTGGCAATTTGATATATTGTATTCCCAGACCCGTGAATCCACTGAGCACCTATTTCTAATGGTTTACCCTCGTGGTAAATAGTTTTAATTCGCCCCCCTAAATCTTTATCAGCTTCTAATATGATAAAATCTTGAATACCGTGGTTTAATAACGTTAAGGCAGCACTAATGCCGGCAATTCCACCCCCGATGATTATTATTTTCCTTTTTGGTTCGTTTCTAAAAATTTTGTATCCTTAATACGAGAATAAGTATTTTAAATGTGTGTTTTATTTTTATTATCAATGAGTTTTTGCATAAAAACTATTTTCCACTAATTTTTGAGGAAGGAAAAGGGAATGTAACAATACGATTACGAGCGCCACATTACTCAAGAAATAATAATATAAATTACAAAAACGCTAGCCCAAAAAAATATTAAGTACTTGTGTTTCATTTATCAAAGTTCTTCTCAAAATTTTGACCGAAATATAAGTAGTCAAAAGAACATTAATCTCAGATTTATTTTGAATTGATATTTGTCATATTTTTTAAGAAAAATTTGTAATTCATTTCCTTTAATTTAATATTTTTTTTATATATATATATTGCATATACACAATTATTTTTACGAAATTTCGTAAATGTTAGTGAAAATTGGTTAAAAAATGTCGGAGTTATGATTTTTTTAATTTATTACAAAAATCTTATGCAACACATGCATACACATATTCGTAGGATGGCGCCTGAGAAGTGAATGAACTTGTTTATGTTGCATTCCAATCTAAGCGCCATCCTGTATTTGACCCAATTTCGTATTGGCTGTGCGCTTGGCGCGAAACATAATCGCCAATCAGATGCACCTGACATTCATGAGTCAGTAACCCTCGGTGCTTAATGGAGTGTACATCGTTCCGTCAATTTTTATTTACGTAAATACGTAATACAAACATACATAATAAATATTTCTTAACCGATTTTAATATGGTTTTGTTTTTTAAGGTCAACTAATGGGTATAAAAAGAGATTTAATGTATTCAAAATTATAATTAATAGAACTAATTTTAAATTGTAAGTAACTATTTTTCACTTAATTTGTTATTGTTTGAAATAAAATAAACTACCTACCTGTAAATTAAATTCATTCAAGAATGTCAAAAAGAATTATTTTACTTAATAAATTTTGAGTTAATAAATAAATATGAAAGCTACTACTCTTTCCTTGCTCAAACGTTAATTATTCAATTACTTAAATTCATGAAGACCAATGAAACGATATCGCCACTTTCAAAAAGTTAATAAACAAATATTTATTGGTGTAGTAAATGCGAATTTTATTATTGCCTTTTTGAGTAGTCGAAAGTAAACTCTTTTACTTCCTCCAAGTGTACAGCTCAACTTTGGTTTTGAACTTTACACGTTCATATCTAAATTTAAGTCCAAGAAAAATTAACTTAAGTTAGTAATTTAAAAATTAATGCGTGACAACTCTCCCAACTTACGAATAACATGAAGCTATGCGATCAGCTTCACGAAATCCGCTCTCTACAGCCCCATGAACCGTCGAAAAATAATAGGGATGTGTAGCTTCACCAGCAAAGAGCAGGACGCTTTTGTGTCTTTTTTTAATTGGTTCAGCCAAATACAAAGCACATGTTTGCAGTTTTTGAGTCTCCATACTACGATACGACCATGTGCCCAAAAAATTTGGATTTGTATTCCATTTTGAGCTTCAAATTAAGAATTTTTTCTTAGAAGCAACACTTTCATTGACTTTGTAATTTTGAACAACTAGTCCTTAAGTTATTTTAGTTAAATTTAAAATTAGATTAAAATTCTTACACAATAGCACATTGAGGTGATGGTACTTTACAAGTACAACCAACGAATTGTTCTAAAATAAACAAACATGCATCCATTACTACTTCAGAGGCCAATTTCTCAACTTCCACAGCCCCTGGACCTGTCAACCACCCTAACAATACACTCGGATTTTCATCTAGTACATAAAATCCAAATATACCCTCCAACCATGATTTACCATCCTGCAAGTTTTTCTTTTTTACTAATTATTTCTTTTTTTTTGTTTAAACATTTGCAGCTTTTAAACAAAAACTATAGATGTTAATAAGGGATCAAAATATAAATAATCAATAAGAAGATATGTAGATAGATATTTCTTTTTCTGCTTTAAATTCTAAATTAGTACATTTGAAATATTACATCATAAGACTTTCCAGAACAAATTCCAGTGAAAGTAACTACAAAGGGGAGAGAAGGGGAGAAGAGTTTACCTTCTCTATAAATTGGGGATATTCCCTGCGAACTCTTTCGCGAATTGCATTATTCCATAGTAGACTAAAACCTTTAGTTTCCTCACTCCACCACTGACGAGGAAACTTGAGAAATATTTTACAAACTGCACCAAAACCTAATCCCACAATAGCATTAACTTTGCTGTCAGGAAGTTTAGGATCAAAGAGAGTAGTGTGATATTTCTTTAGTGACCCTAAAGGAATGGTACATATAACATGATCAGCTTTATACACAGATTTGTCTGTGCAATGAATTTCAACTTCATTTTCTAAGTTTCCAGTGGCATAATGTATACAACAAACTTCTTTATCATACTGAATATTATTCTCAATGTCAAAATCCTCTGAATCACTTGAATGTTTTTTCTATAAGTTCAATAAGAAAATCTTTCTTGTTTTAACATTTCTCCAAAAGAAATTTTAAAACGTCTGTGTGAAAATTCAGTTTACATACCAAGAGAACATCCAAAAATACTTTAAAACCCTTTCCTTTCCAATGTAATAACGGATGTCCAGGGCACCTTTCATATTCCTTATTAGTGACAGACACATCAAACCAATTTGGTGCTGCTTTATAACATAAAAGAAAACTATGAAACCAACTTATAAAGTCATCTGCATAAGGCATAACTGCATGCTTTTTAGGCTCTTGTTCAAGCTTATATCTGAAACTTTAAAGGGGACATAAAAGACATTGCAACAGCAATCAGTTAGAAGTTACATTTCTTCGAATGATTGGCCAAACGATTTGTCTTGGCTATTGTAAACATCGCCACTTCTCAAAACATCATGAGCAATATTTAAAAGAATATCGAAGGTTCTTTTAGCAAGTTTGTAACCATTTTGGCAAAATACATTATCAGTGTAAGTATTACATGCGGGAGCTAACAAGTCTAAATCATTAACCATTTCATAAACAATATTGTGTTCTTGTCCATGACACCACTGGGCCCCCAAATCAACATAACTATCGCCAAACTTAACAGAATTTATCCTGCCCCCAAGTTGATCTTCAGCTTCCAAAATGGTTATATTATCAAAGCATTTTTGTTTTAATCTCACTGCTGCGGCAAGACCAGCTGCTCCAGCCCCTATTATTACAATTTTTGGATTTTTTTCCATAATGAGCAAAATAAAATATTAACCAAACTATTGTTTTATATTTAAGGTTATGATCAAAGATTAGAGATTTTGACGTTTATAAACAGAAATGACAGAAACCATAAATATAAATAAATTGATAGTTTAATATCTATGAATATTCGGGTGCGTTCAGTTTTCTGATCATTCAAAATCAAATGGGATTGAAAATGTTTTTAATAATTTAAAGATTAATACGTTAAAGAAATATTTTCTGAGAATAATTTATTAAATTGGTATTAAAATTAACCTTTTCTTTGCATCTAAGAACGAAAATTTGTTAAAAGTATATTAAACGTAAATAGCTATTTCTCATCAGCACGCCGTAAACAGTAGGAGATTGTATAGGACTTAAATAACCACACAATTAAAAAAAGGAAACACTTCATAATGTATTTACACAATATAAACAATCCATTATACACAATAAAATGAATTAATCAGTTACATACTATGTGCGATTTATAAAACTATAATTATTTAATAAATAAGGACCAATAATTAGTCTATACATTATGGTGGAATTTTTCAAATTAATATGTACAATTTTTTAAAGATAGGTAATACAGATTTTATTTTAATATTACAATTAGGTACTTGTTGCAAAATAATGCTTCTTATATTTAACAAGATATATTTACAAGAGCGAAAAGGGTCCGCCATTGGAAAACAATATAATATAGAAATTATTGCGAAAAAATATTACATTTGCCATAATCGCGGAGATCTCTCTTTCCGTAAAGCAGGACAAGTGTAAATCAACATTTTAATAACATTACCAATCCAATTTAATATTAAATACCTAATGTAAAAAATATTTAGCACTTACATTTTTTCTATTAAGTACAAATAAACAGATTTCGTTTTCTTAAATATGCGTATCACCGGTATTTTGAAATAATATTGTTAATTTATTGTTAATAAATAATATAAATTATACAAATTTGAAACACCTGTAAAATATTCTATTATAAAATAAAATTGGAGCAATATATTTTACGCTATTTTACAATAATTATTAAAATACTCCAAATGTTGATTACCCTACCGTCCCTATTGGAAAGAGAGAAAACAAAGAAAACGAAGAAAAGGAAAAAAAGAAACAAAATGCATTTACCAACTTATCCTACTCATTTACAGCAAAGAACTAATGGACTACTGAATAACTGAGATCCATACACTCCGAGGACGTGGTGTTTTCTTTTTCCGCTTTCGACTTTTCTTCTTGCAGTCTGTCACAATCTTCCAAGTATTTTAATACTTTCTCGGTGGCTTTCATTGCACACACACTAGAGGCACCCGACTGTACAAAATAAAAAAAATAACGTAAAAGTTAATCTTTCAAGTTAAAATTTAAAAAAATAATTCTTACCGAGGCAGTGAGATTCATAAACTTGAAGAACTTATTTAACAGATCAACCATCGTTGAAAAGTTGTTGTCTTTTAAAAACGTTCTCACAATGTTTTCATACTCGGAATTATTCATGATTAAAAATCCCATTAACATCACTATATACGATGCCAAGAAGGTAAACTCCATATGAATACCAGCCTTCTGAAGCACTATTAAAAGAACAAAACCAATATTTCAAACTGAGACAAGAAAAAGAAAAGCTGCTGAGTATTTACATTTTGCCACAGTCTCTTCAATGAACTCTTCATTCGACTTTTGAACGTTGTGGGTCTCCCCGTCTTTCTCCCCGTCCAGAATTGCATCCGTCCTTTTCTCCGCCACCCTCGCACACTCTTCCCACTGATAAAATTGAGCAATAAGGGCTTCCACAGCACTTTTATCACCTACAACAAAAACTATTTCAAAACTTTTCTTATTACCCTAATAGTATTCCTTACATGCATAGGCACTCTCAAACTCTGCAGGTGCCTTGGCTTCTACTAAGAATTTTTTATTGGCATCATTGTCCTGAATTAAGTTTATAAGTAACATAAGAACCTAAAAAATATCAGACATAATAAAAAACTTGCACATATGCAGGTTGAATAAATAGATTTAGTAACATACCAATACACCAAGTTCAAATTTTTTTTGTTCAGGTATGTAATGTGGCACTTGAAGCAGGAGATGAAGACTGGCTTCTATAATACCAGGCTGGGATCCTATTAAAGCTCCACCGAACGCTACAAATTTTAATATGATAAATATAAGTAAAAATTGCAATAAAACTAATACTTACAATTGCTATTAAAGTGATGTGTGAGATTAATTAATACTTTCAGGGTGACCAGGAGAGCTTCCCTGATAATAGAACCTGTCGAATCCTTCTCGCTTACGTCAGTGACAGGATACAAGGGAATTTCGGAATCGCACAGCCTGTATAATTGCACGAGAGTCTCCAGGATCATTCCATCCTTATACTTTAAAATGTATACTTGATTTTCTTCATTATCGTAAGTAACCTGTTGTATAAATTTAATTATTGTTTTATATTAGAAACTATTAAAATTAACTTACGTTCTCTAAGACTCTCATACACCTATCGATTTTGCGCAATTTGTCCAAAAGGACATCAGTCCATGTAACTACATAATCCGATACTTGTCGACAACATTCGTAAATTGTTTTTATTATGTGCTCTAAACCTCCAAGTTCACGTAGCTCTTCCTTGAACCATTCTCCTGCTCTTTTTGAAGTTAAACTCAAAAGAGTTTCCATAGCTAATTGCCCCACCTTAACAAAACGCGTCAATTATACTTTTTATTTTTTGTAATGCAAAACTCACCGTTATGTTATCTAAATTTAAATGTTTAGCATGCCCTTGACTTTGAATTTCTGAACAAAGTTCTTTAACTTTTTGCTTGTTCTTTTCGAGTTGCGCCGAACTCAAACCGCACACATCCAAAGCCTGTTGGTAGCTCACATCAGACTCTAAAAGATTCAACATAAGTTCCAAACAATCTCTATCCAAATCCATATTTAGGCGATCTTGACTCAACACGAACATTACAGTAGCAGTACAAAGACCTAAGCTCTGAAAACAAGAAAATGATTGCTTACGAATATATCTAGTCACCATTTAAACTACCTGATCCTTTGTAGCGTCATGTAGGGCTTTGAAGAACTTGGCAACTGTACCATGAGCTCTTACATGCATTCTAAAAGCTGGTACCATACATTTTGAAGCTAACGTGATAGCTGAAAGGCAACGCGTGCTTATAGGGTTGTTATCTTGCAAAGCGTCAAGAATGTACTCAACGTCATCGTTGAACTCCTGAAACTCTCCTATTTCTTGTATTTGGTGGGCTTTCTTAACATTACGCACAACTGTATAAAACTGAAACAGAAATTAATTATTTAGTTTCAATTATTAAAGAAAAAGATTATAATAGACTCACTCCTTTATCATTTTTAGTACATTTAACTGCCGTGGCCCTATCAGAATCTCCATCTCCATTATTATTTGGCATCCTGACAAGAGGAGCATCTTCAAATTCAAAACTAGAAGATGCAGTATCTTCCTTAATTTTTGGAGCTCCTTCTTCTTCTGTTTTAGAAACCGTTTCTTTACTATCGTCTGACCATTTATGTTTGTACAGAGCTCGCCTTTTCTTTCCAGCATCTGTTGTAACCATTGATCTACTTTTAAAAATACTCCCCTTCTTTTTCGAAATAACTATTTTAACTGGACCCTGACCATCATCGGGACTTTTTTCTGGTGATTTACCTTCATCGCTCGATGTTTTCGATCTTAAAGCGTTTCTAGTAAGCCTGCGTTCATATATCGAACTTTTAATTTCTTCAACTGATGGAGCTAGTTTCGAATCCTCAACTTTTTCTTTTAATAGTGATGTGTTGTCATCTTTGTCAATACATTGAACAGGATCATCAGAAAAAGTAAATTCATTTGATTCCTCTTTACTCTCTTTCTGCTTTCTGGGCTTGGTTTCATTTTTATCTTCTTCACTTGCGGTATTGGAGTTATCTTCTTTGACTTCATCTTTCTGTCTACGAGTTCTTGTTTCGTAAATTTTCGTTTCTTCCGGTGGAGAGACGGTGTCCTCTTTTGAATTGATGTCTTTCTGCCTTCTAGTACGTGCATAGGTCCTTGTAGTAGTTGCGGCTGCAGAAACTGGAATAGTTTCGTTAACAGCAATAGATTCTTCTTTCTCTTCTTTCTGTTTTCTGGTACGCATTTCATATGTTTTAGTTTCCTCTTCGTTTTCATCTTTCAGTTTCTTCTCAGGCAAATCCAAATCTACATCTTTCTTTTCTTTTTGTTTTCGAGTTCTCAAATAGGTTTTCACATTTTCCTCTTCCTTTTCTTCTTTAGGTTTACGCTGCCGTTTTTCATATGTCTTTGCTTCCATTACTGAGTTAAGACTGTCGTTTTCCTCCTTGGAGACATCAGTGTCCTTAGATTTATCATCGTCTTGAAAACAGTTGTCGTCCTCTTCTTTGCTTTTCAGTTTTATTTCAAAGGTTTTATGTTCAGAGAGACCCGCCTCTTTCTGCCTTCTGGTCCGGATTTCCCCAGATTTAACGATAATACTAATTTTCGGAATAGTCGCTTGTTTCGCATTTTCTGTCGATTCTTCTGTCGGAGGGGCGTTGTCAATTTCCAATTCCATAGGCACCAAGTCCACATTTGCATCATGCAAAACAAATTTAATTTCAGCGTTACTTTCGGTAGAATCGTTAGCTTGCTCCGAATTTTTCGGTTCACTACTTTCAGGCACTAAATTTTCCTTTTCTTTACCATCCAGACCGTTCGCGTCTACCTGATTGGCTTCTGAGGGGGGATAATGGTGTTCAAATACTTGTTCTGTTGTTCCCAGAAGACTAGCGTACATTGCTTTTCTCTCTTGTTCATATTTCTCTGCAGGAATGTATTGTGGAGACAAGTCTATGTCTTTTTTAGGAGAAAACATTAGTGAACCAAATGTATCAGCTGGTGTATCTGCAGTGGCAGGACTACTACTAGGATCTTGTTGCATACTTCTTCTGGTAGACCTAGTGACACGAATACTTCCCGGAGATTTTTGGCTCGTGCTTCTAGGAGAAGTTACAGCAGAGGTTGAAGGGGTACTAGTAGGAGTCACGGTGGTTTCTGACTCTTCAGAGTCACTGAGTAGTTGTGATTTGCCTCTACAAATTCTAAGTACGATGGGAGGTTTGGTGTCGTCTCGTTTAACGTTATTAAGGGAATTTGAGGTGAGTACTGCTTTGTTGTCTTTTGAATTTCCCGTCTTCGAAACGAAAAATTTACGGCTAGGTTCAACCGGAGGGGATTTACTGGAAGGCTCGGAATCGGAGGAAGTACTAAGTTTTGGCCTTTTCGTTGTGGAACCATAAGGTTTTGTACTTTCATTGTAGATAGCCGGAGTGGACTCTTGCGACCCAGAATCACGACTTTTGAAGAACTTCTTCGGTCTTGGAACTGAAGCGTTCTGCTCTGCAGCTTTTTCTGAAGAACAAAGGCCTATAAATAAAATTTATTTCCAATATTCCTTAAATACTAAATAAAATGATCACATACTAAAGACAATTACATTACAACTTTTTTGAAACTGTGCCATGTTATGTGATATCTTTTATTATGTATTTATGAAATTTTAAACACACAAAACGTCCATTTTACACTAAAAACTATTAACAATTTTTTTTAATTACATTTAATCAGAATGAAGTGATTATAAGACGGTTATAAAATAGATAAGATAATTCAAGTAAGTTTCCTTCATATATAGCACGTGTATTAGACATTTATAAAAACATAATTCATATTTATTAACAAAAATTACTTGTCAATTTATATTAAATTAAATTTGGGTTATTTATTAAATTCAACAACAAAAAGAAGCTCTACTGATTTTTTGCCATTAATATTTAATTTGCATAATTTCATACTTAATTGTTTTTATTTCTGATAAGATAAATCTTATCTGAATCAACACAAATAATTTTAAAAAGGACAAAATTATTAATTTTAAACTGAGGTTAATAAAATCTGTTGTGAAAAGAATGAGAAAACATATAGATAAATCTGCAGCAAATTTTTATTTATTTATAGGTATGCAATTATGTTACTTAAATAAGCTACTTCTAATGTTAAAATAAAGTTCAATTTTCTTAAATTTTAAATACACAGTACTTAAAAACTTACCATTTAAAGCTCGAATTGAGGTAAAGGAGGTGATGCCCCATTTTCCAACTGTCCCTGCAGATCGAGCAGCAGAAGGGCAATTGCTATTTTCTTTAAACAATTTTTCAAAGTGGAAGCTGGCTTGGCAGTTTCCTCTTCTGTACTTTCCATATCCCCGTGACATTCTTTTATTCTTCTGCAGGCACCAGGCATTTAAACCACATTCCAAATGGTAACTAAATTATTTCCTGAACGGTTCATCTTTATATTTAACTACCACATAGAATATTATATCAGGCAATTATTCCCCTTCGTTTAAATTAATTACATTAGAAAATCAGAACATTCTCAGGTATTTAATTACACATCCAAATAGCTTCTTCATTCACTGTTGACATCAAACCCTTACAAAAATAATAAATTGAAAGTATAACCCTTATTAAATGTGCATTTAAAAGGTTATCACCTATACTAGAACAGTTTATAAGATTCGATTTATCTACTTCAATCATGAGTTGTCTTAAAAATGTGAAATTTAACTTCTTGTAAACACAAAATTGTAATAGCGAGATTATCACAAACATACCTCCATATTGTAATTTAATTGTATGTGTTGTTGCCTTTACTGCTTTTGCGCAACGGTCCTTTAAAAGGTGCGTTCAACGAAACTCATAGATGAAATGCATTAAGGCATAAATGTTGCTTTGTAAAAAAAAGTATTAAGCACTTATTATTTTATTTAATTATTAGATTATTTTTAATTTCATCTAGTTGAAAGCGTCAAATTTTAATAAAGTGGTTGGAGATCAAACTGACCTTATTATTATGGATTTTTCTGTCAACTGTCAAGTGGTTTATTTAACCTTCTTGTTTCGTGGTTATTTGTTTATTTACGAAAATAATATTAATAACTAATTAATAAAACTAATAAAAAATGGAAACTATTTTGGAACAACAACGTCGTTATCATGAAGAACGAGAGCGATTAATAGATGCAATGGTCAAGGAAATGCTTCACAAGAAAACAAGCGTAAATATAATTGTTATAATCTTTCAAACATAAATTTTATTAGACTTGTTTTTATAGCATAGAGAACAAATTAATTCTGACCAACGGTTAAAGTATTTACTGGATAGATATTTAACTAGCACTGAACGTTTAGTGGACCTTTATGAAGATAGAGATGGACACCGAAAAGCAGAAGTTGCTGCACTTACTGGACCAAATGAATTTCAAGAATTTTATAGTCGATTAAAACAGATAAAAGACTTCTATAGAAAACATCCCAATGAGGTAAACATGTCTAATATTATCACTTCACTAGTATACTAATTGAGAAGTTCTTTAATTAGATAAGTGTGCCAATGTCTGTTGAGTTTGATGAACTTGGCAAAGCAAGAGAAGACCCTACTGAGGAATTAGCTAGTAAGTTATTAAATAAGTAGACAATCTTTTATTTATATGGTAATTTTAGATCTAGTAGAATTTACTGATGAAGAAGGCTATGGTAAATATTTAGATCTCCATGAATGTTACGAAAAATACATTAATTTAAAAGGAATTGAGGTAAATAATTAAATAATTAGATAGATAACCATGTTAATTATGTATATTAACTTATTATTTAAGAAAGTGGATTACATTGCATATTTAAGTACATTTGATCAACTGTATGATATTCCTAAAGAAAGAAAAACTGGAGAATATCGTCGTTATCTACTTGCTCTCATTGAATATTTAAGTTGGTTTGTTCAACGTGTAAAACCATTAATGGATTTGGACACAGAACTTCAAGTTGAAGTCAATTCTGTTCTTCAACGTTGGGACAGTGGTACAGTTCCTGGTTGGCCTGTAAATTTAGATAAATTAATTATATTTTCATTTTTTAACTGATCAACAATTTATTTTTAGAAAGAAACTGGTTCTGCATTAGCCAATGTTGGAGCCCATTTAGAACTTTCAGCCTTCAATAGCTGGGAAGAATTGGCATCTTTGGGACTAGATCGTTTGAAATCAGCCCTTTTAGCATTGGGATTGAAATGTGGAGGGTATGTAAATATTTCAAACTATTCTGTGAATTCTACTAATTTATTATTATTAATTTCTAGAACTCTTGAAGAACGTGCCCAAAGATTGTGGGCCACCAAAGGATCTACATCACTTGATCCTTCCCTTATGGCCAAAAATAAAGGTGGTAGAGCCAGTAAAGAAAAGGAATTGTTAAGGCAAAGAGAACTTGCTTGCCTTGAAGCTCAAGTTTATAAGTAATAAATATTTCTATTTATCTTGAATTAATAAATATAAGCAAATAATTTATTTTATACTTTATATTTGTTGCAGACTTGCTGAATTAGTGTCTCAACAACGAGCAGCAACTAAAGAAAATGTTCAAAGGAAACAAGCAAGAACAGATGGGGAACGTGATGATAGTGAAAATGAGGAGAGTGATGGGGAAAGCTTAGAAGATGACACCGACGACGTTCCATACAATCCTAAGAATTTACCCCTTGGATGGGATGGAAAGGTATCAATTGTTTTTTGATATTTCCATGTTTTTTTTTTTTAACTTTTAGTATTCATATACTCTAAAATATTACTAAAAAAGTTTAATAGACGCTTTAATTAATTTGAAATATTTTTAGCCAATCCCCTACTGGCTTTACAAGTTGCACGGTTTGAATATAAGTTACACCTGCGAAATATGTGGAAATTACGTATACAAAGGTCCCAAGGCATTTCAGAGACATTTTGCAGAATGGCGCCATGCCCATGGAATGAGATGCTTGGGAATACCAAATACTGCTCACTTTGCCAATGTCACACAGATTGAAGATGCTCTTGCATGTAAGATTTTTTTTAGTTTTATAAACTTTGGAAACAATTATACTTGCATCAAAGCAATTAAATTATAAACTAAATTTATATGACGAAATAAGTACGAATATTAACAAATTATTTTATTGTCAGTATGGGAGAAATTAAAAGTCCAAAAGCAGGCAGAAAGGTGGCAACCTGAAACTGAAGAGGAGTATGAAGATTCACAAGGTAACGTGGTCAATCGTAAAACGTACGAGGATCTTAAAAGACAAGGATTATTGTAATGTTCTTTTCTTTAAGCCAAAAATATAAAAATACTTAAGTGCAGTAAATGTTTTAATAGTAACAATTTTAAGTGAAAAATATTCACAAATCAGATTACTTATTAAATGAAAACTTTATCTACCACATCCCCCTCCTGAGCATGGTGTTTTCCTCTGAGGTCGATAATTGGTACCACCACTTCCCATTAAAGGATTATATTCTGAAAAAAAGGCTTTATAACTTAAAAATACATCTCAAGAAAATACCAACTATTTGATGTGAAAACTAAAAAAATATGTACCAGGCTTAAAACATTTACTTGATACAGAAGTAGTGCTACCTCCAAGTTTCTGTCCACCACATATTATGTTCTGCCTTTCCAAAAATTCTTCTCTTTTTTTTCTTTCTCTCTGCAAGTTAAAAAATTACATTAATATTTTTATCTTACACATAATCCAGAGTGAAAAAAAGCATTAGCTCAGTGCTTAAAATTGTTATACTAAATATTGAAAAGACTTGAAAGTATGGAGTTTCAGCATGGAGCTTCTGTGACTGAGGCATTGCCAATTTTGTTTAAATTTATAAAGCCATTACCTCTTCTAGTTTTTTCTTGTGCTCTTCTGCATCTTTATTATATTTTTCCTGTAGTTTTTCTACCAAAGTTTGCTGCTGCGTCAATCTATCAAATATAATATCAGCATCTAAAACAATTTAATATAATTGTAACCTTTGTAAATACTGAATGGGACAAACAGACCTTTGTGGTACTTTGCAGCATAATTTCTTTCTTCACGTTGCTGCAGATATTTACTTATCTTAGGGGCCAATTTATTATACAAACAATAAAGCAAAATAAATGCCCCTAATAGTATCCATCCATAATTTTCGAAAAAGGATGTTACTAAAATTATTTGCAGATATTAATCTTAATCTAAATTTTAAGACTTGAACATAAACTACCTGATAAATTATCAAAAGTATCAGTGTATGAACTCATTTTAAACGTGTTTATAACTTAATTACACTGAAACTAAATGGAATGGAAAACACTAAAATTATTTACTTTTTTCGTTATTCACTGACATTTATCAATAAATTATTGTTTATCATGGTTATCCATAGATGTTATCTGATGTTTCTATCAATCTTTTAAATAAATAATAGTGGTTATTAATACAATATCGGAAGATTAAACAGAAAAAACTAAAATCAAGTACATGATCATTTACAATTTATATAAACATAAATTATATTATAAGTATTATTGTAATAATTTTATTTGCATGAATAATGTAATTTTGTTCATAATTAATGTTTTAATTGACTTACTTTAGATTTCCACTGAGGTTAGTTCTATTCTACAATTATCAGTAGTTGCGTTGTCTATGGTAATTACAATTGTCAAAAATTTGAGGTTAATGTGTGATATATTTTTATAAAAATTGTAAAATTAAATTACTTATTTTAATAGTTACATCAAAGTGTTAATTATAGAATTTTCTAATTACATTTAAAAGAAAATGGAGGAAAGTGTAATACCTGATAAAGCAGAAGATAATGATATTAATTCCAAACAAACTGAAGATTCAGTTCCCTCTGCAGAGTCTTTCAAAAAACCGTTATTAGTAGGAAAAATAGGCCGGCTTCCACGTAAAATACCAGCCAATATTAAAACAAATAACATTAAAGAAAACACATTAGATATAACAAAGGAAAGAAGTAATGAAACTGAAATTACACAAGTTGAAAAACTGGAGTTGAAACGTATGTTATCAACACATATCTCCCAACTGGGTATCATATTAATTTACAATTGTTTTAGAAAAATCAGAAGAGGAAAATGATCAAATATCTGTAGAACAACCTTTACCATACAAGGAGCCAGTTTGGTCTGGTCTGCCTGAAAGCAGTGGAGTAAAATATACTTTTGAAGTGCTTAAAAATGGAGTTATTGTAGAAACTATTGATTTAATGAAAAAAACTTTTTTCTCATTTGGTAGATTACCAAATTGTGATATTTCTATGGCCCATCCTACCATTTCAAGGTACAAACCCATTTTACACTTTGCAAATTCAAAAACACTACACTACATAAAACCATTTTTTTTAGATATCATGCAATATTACAATACAGAAGTAAGCCTGATGAAGAAAATTCTGCAGGATTTTACATTTATGATCTATCCAGTACACATGGAAGTTTCCTAAATAAAAATAAAATTAGACCAAGAGTTTATGCCAGAGTAAAAGTAAGTGGCATATTTTAGTTTTGATGATTTTAATGTACATTATTTCACATGCCAAATTATTATTAATATGTAACTTTAAAAAAACCTCTGTTTTTATCATTGACCTATTTCTTCTATTTTAATCATCATCATTATCATCCTCTTCATATATATGTCCACTGTTGATTTTTTCTAATTCTTCAATGCCCTTTTCAAGTGCTTGCTTATAATCACAATTATCCTTTTCTGGTTGTTCGGCTTTTATCTTTTCAACTTTACGTTTAAGTTTATCAATTCTTACTGTTATCTTTTGCATTTCAGTTTCCAATTCTTCAGCAGATTTATTAGAATTTTCGAAACAGTCCCCTATATGGTCGGCGTGGGACAATTTCGCTCGATCCTTTTGGAACTGAAAAATCATTCTTTGAAGTTGTTCTTTTTTACTTCTCAGAAATTCGTCGTCCATTTCTAGTTTTTCTCTTAACGATTTAAAAGCATCTTCCATTTCTTTTTCGCGCTCTTCGCTTTCCATTGCCATTTTTGACGTTTGTTCAACCAAACTGCGTATTCTGGCTTCGCTCTCGTCATCAGATTCAGCAGTTTTTGTAGTAGAAGGATATATTTTATTTACAGGTTGCAAACTGGAATATTTAACTATTCTGGGAGATTCTGAACAGCATGCATTACTTTCAGTTTGTTCGTTTTCTTCTCTTTCAATAGGTATGCGAACTTCCAGTGCTTTTTGGTTACTTTTCTGATTTTGGATTGATTTCATCTCCATTTTAGAATGTGTTGTATATCAATAAGTTCTTTTTTGTCAAATTTGTCTGTCATTCATTTTATATTTTTCGCGTTTGTTTAGATTTATTTTCTAGTTTGCTGGGATTGCCACGTCACACTTATGTTATTGTTTGATCAATAATTAAGACATACAAATGTTTCAATTAAACTGTTTAAGGTAGGACATATGATTAAGTTGGGATGTAGTACCCGAAATTTCATTTTAACTGGACCAGAGGATGACACTGAAGATGAGACAGAATTAAGTGTAACTGAATTAAAACAGAAACGCCTTGAAGAACTCGCTAAAAGAGAAGAGGAAGAAATAAAAGCGAAACATAAGGCAGAACTTGAAGAAGAGGCAAGACAGAAAAAAGAAGAAGAGAAAGGAATCGATTGGGGAATGGGTAGGTATATTAAAACTGTAATTCTTTCTGTTAAAAGAAAACATTTCAGGCGATGATGCCGAAGATGAAGATGTAGATTTGTCTGAGAATCCCTATGCACAAACAAATAATGAAGAACTTTATATAAGTGACCCAAAAAAAGCTTTACGTGGATTTATGGAAAGGGAAGGATACGACCTGGAGTACGACTGTGAAGAACAGGGTTTTGGTCAGTTTTTATGTCGCGTTGAATTACCTTTGGATGACGAAAAAGGGCGTCCGATCGTTGCTGAAGTATTACATAAAGGAAAGAAAAGGGAAGCTGTAGTCCAATGTGCACTGGAAGCTTGTAGGATACTGGATCGTTATGGTGTCTTAAGACAAGCAACTCATGGTAAATAAGTTTATTTAATAATGACTTTTTAAAAGACGTTTAATCTACAAGGAAAATATTTTTTGAATTATTAGAATCTCGAAAGCGTAAAGCAAAGAATTGGGAACAAGACGATTACTACGATAGTGATGAAGACACTTTCTTGGATAGAACAGGTACAATAGAAAGGAAAAGAGAAAAACGAATGAAAGCTAAAATTCCTCAAAAGCCAGAAACTTACGAAAGTTTAGTAAGATTCGATTTTATATAAATAAATTTTATACGTATTAATTAAATTACTAATTCGTTTTAGGTTGAAAAGGAAAAAAAAATGAGTATTCAAATCGCAGACTTAGAACGACAGCTTTGTGTAGCTAACAACCCTAATGAGCCCCAAAACTCCGCTAACACCGAGGAAGATTCTCTGGAACTGTTTATGAAAGACTTAAAGCAAAGTAAATTGGACAAACAAACTATTAGCAAACTCAAGTCAGAATTGTTTAAATTAAAACAAGAGCATGCCCAAGTTATAAAATTAGCAAACATTGCTAAACCTGCTGATCTTCCTCCACTAATCCCTCATAATGAAAAAATGAAAAAACAAGAAGAAAATTCTAATTCTAAGACACCAAAACTTCCGTTGTTTGGGAAGAGAAAAAAAGTAAAAGTTCAGTTGCCTCAAAGAAAAGACATTTCTGAAGAAGAGTGTAGAATGGAAGAAGATAGTGAAGAAGAAGATGAAAATGAGAATGAACAACCAGAAAACAAGAAAGAAAATATTGAGGCTACATGCAGCATCCCAGGCAGCTCTAAAGTAAATGATATTCTAGGAAGTTCGACGTCTAACTTTGCAATCAAACATATTTCCAAAATACTAAAAATCATGAAAAAGTTGAAAAAATTGGCAATGAAAGAAGATCATATGGAAATGTACAGCAAAACATTGGAAGCCAAGAAACGAAAAATACTTCAACAAATTCGGAAAGTTTCAAATTCAGAATTAACAGCAAGGCAAGAGCGTCAAATATCCACCGAATTAGAGCGAATTTATAAAGAAGTTATTGCAATGACGGTGCATAAAGTAACAGTTATCGATCAAGTCAAGGACTTAGGTAGACAAATCAAAGACCTTAACAACGAAGTTATTGAGGAACTAGATCGAGTAAAAAACATTTTAGCAAAAGAAGAACAGATTTCAGATGAGTGTATTAACTCTCTTTTAACAAGTAGCGCGGGAAGTTCGTCAGAAGATGAAGACGTGACTTGTAAAGACAAAACAAAACGAGAAGAAAATACACAACCAAAAAAAAAACCAAAAGGTAGTGTTGCTTCTACTTCCACTTCAGTAGAATTTACTGATAAAGAAACTAAGTCAAACTCAAATGATGACGATGACGACGACGAAGCGATCGAGACTGATAATACACAAAAGAAGAAGAAAAAGAAACGAACGCAGATACGATCTCAGCATAAACAGTACAAAACTGAAGTTGAAAAAGAAAAAGGGTATAAAGAAGATGCTCAAAGAGAAGGATATAATATGTGGGTGCCCCCAAACAACCAGACTGGTGATGGAAGAACCAGTTTGAATGATAAATTGGGATATTAATAACTTGTATAAGACTCCTCAAAATGTGTGTTAATGTTCTTATTGGTTTTATGTTGTTGTTACATATACATTTAGGATTAATATAAACAAAACATTAGATTATAAACGATTACAGTGAATGTGTTAAGGCATTTAAATAAAATAAGAGAAATTCTAATTACTACCTATTACATCAAAATTGAATTTCAATTAAATTGTATATTTTTTTCTGTTTAAAACTACAAATTTTTAGTATAGAAGAAAATCATTAAAAATGTTTTGTATTTATTATATTTCAGCTTTTGAATTAAACAGTAACAAAATAAATACTACGGCTTTTTAATGAAAGAAACAAGAAGTATATAATTTACCTAACATTTAAAATATAGCTTCACATTCTGTGTAATATTTCAAATTTAGCGCCAAGGGAAACACTTGGTAGATGGTTGGTAGTAGTGAAGGAAGTCACCAAGTTAACCTCAATTGTTCTTCCTTGACAACGCCACTTACCGTACACGTGAAGGTATGAATGTTGATTAGTTTTTGTAGTGATTATATTAATTATTTATTGTTAAACAGTCACTGAAAAAATTATATGTATTATTTACTTTCTTTAAAAGTTGTAGATACTTTACCAAAATGGTGGCTGCTAAAAAGCAAAAGAAAACTATTGAAAGTATCAACAGCAGGCTAGCCCTGGTTATGAAATCAGGAAAGTACTGTTTAGGATACAAACAGACCTTAAAGGTAATAAATTATCATGTTTATTTTCAATCATATGTTCGTTTGCATGCTCCTTAGATCCATCTCTGGTTTTCAAAGAGATGAAGGAGTCATAAGCATGCTATAGTACGATATCTCCAATTTTAGTTACTACTTTTAAACTGATGTTTATGTTTAAAAGCAACTTGCTTTTGGGGAACAGCTTATTTTAAACAAATAATAATAATAATATACTTAAAATTCACCTGCTAATTCGTTTTTATTTTTAGACTCTGAGGCAAGGGAAAGCTAAACTTGTAATCATTGCAAATAATACCCCTCCTTTAAGGAAATCAGAAATTGAATACTATGCTATGTTAGCGAAAACGGGAGTTCATCATTACACAGGTAACAATGTAGAATTGGGAACAGCTTGCGGTAAATACTTTAGAGTATGTGTTATGTCTATAACGGATCCTGGTGATTCAGATATAATCAGGACAATGCCCACAGGAGATGGTGCACAATAAATAAATACATTCTCTAATTTAAGACATTGTTAATTTTTTAAGTGCTAATAAAAACTGGCCCAAGTGTCTTACAAGTGTTTTTGTTCTACTTTTTTTATGGGCTTATTTATACATACATTTCAGCAGATTTTTATTAAAAAAGAAGACTTATTAAGTAATATAAATATTAACATTTGTTTAAATTAAAAATCTTTGGAGAATAAATATTTTATTCCTTAACTTTTGTATGTATGTACTTTAAAGTTCTTGATTAAGGTACTACAAAACAGACTATTCTTTTTTCTTTATAATAATTAAAATAAAATAGAAAAATACAGGATATTGAAAAGATTTTACATGATAAACATTTCATCATCTCTATTATTAGGTTTCTTTTTTTCAAATTGATTTCTCAAAAATTTAAGTCCTGCAGATATTGCCTCTTCAATATTTTGTTTTTCTTCATATTTGGGCTGCTTACTACTGCTATTAGGTCCATAATATTCAAAGGTTGATGGTGGAGCTATTTCAGCAGCTTTTCCTCTGGTGGATGTCTCTTTTGCTGAATGAGAAATTGTTTTATAATCATTTAAAAGTCTATCATCTTCACTATCACTGCATTCATTCACAATTAAAGATGGTTGAAATTCAGTATTTTTTGCATTTCTC
The DNA here is from genome assembly GCA_029378335.1 of Agrilus mali. Lineage (NCBI taxonomy): Eukaryota > Metazoa > Arthropoda > Insecta > Coleoptera > Buprestidae > Agrilus > Agrilus mali. The sequence continues at coordinate 4,965,192 of CM055663.1, read as the reverse complement.
TTTATTTCAGACTTTCTTTCTTCCCATAATTTTTCTGGTTTCTTTGAATATTTATTTTCATAAGAATCATCTGAATGTGAAATTATCTCTTTTTCTTTGGCTTCCTCATTAGTTTCACTATTCTTGTATGGGTTTGAAGATTTCCATTGATGTTTAGCAGTTGTACTTTTTTCCTCTTTTTTAGTTGAAAAGTATAATTTTTTATTTTCATCTTCTTTGTGATCATCACAACAATTTATACTCCTAAAGTTTGAACGTTTATGCTGCTGAGGAGGTGCAAATTCGTCTGGTCGTTCGTTTCTCTTTTTTGCTATCCATTCTTCTTGTGAGTAAACATAATGTTCTTTAACACCTTCCTTCCCAATATCCCATGGTCTAATGTGAGCTTTTTTGTTTTTCTGAATCTTTTCTTTCTCAAGTTCTTCTTGTTTCCTGTTCTTTTCTTCTTCCTCCTTTTCTTTTTCTTCATCCAACTGTTGTGTTCCTGCTTCTTCTAAAATAAAACTTAGAAAAGTGAATTCTTCATTGATTTGAAAAACATATTTCTTACCATCATCTTCATTATCCTCCAAGGGAGGCAATCCCAGTCTTGCTCTTTTTCTATTTTTTGCTGCCCTTATACGGGCTTTTAACTGTTTTTCCCTTTGCTGTTTAAGTTGTTGAGCTTTTTTCTGTTCTTGTTCTGTGTCTTGTCTCAACTTCTTTAAAGCTTCTTGTTGTCTTTTACGTTCTTCTTCGTCCTTTGAAAACCCATAATATCCCACACCATGAGTTCTGGCCTCTAAAAGTATAAAAAATGTGTAGCGGGTATACTAAAAAAGAACATATTTTGGTACCATTAAATAACACATCTTGATAGTGAATATTTTCTTTTTTAGCTAGTTCAGCTTCTTCTTTTTCCCACTGTTGCCTCATAATTTCTCTTCTCATGTCTGCAGAAAGTAGTTCATTATTTTCATCAAGTGGTTTCAAGTTCTCTTCTATTTTTTTTTCCTGTTCCTTTCTGTTAACTAATTGTTCTGCTTTATTTGAGTCATTCTCTACTGCTGCTCTTAAATCTTCATCCTTTGATTTTAAAAATTCCAAATCTTTCTTCATACAGGTTCTTGTCCTTCCCAAACAGTCTATATATTCTACCCTATTGAATGAATTAATAAATGCACCAATACATTAAAAAAATGTCAATGTTACCATTCTTCGTCTGGGTTCTGGGCAGGTTCATAGGCTGGCTCATTAAAGTTTTCTTCTTCCTGGCTTTCATGGTCAGAACTTTCCCCAACATCGTATTGCTTTTTGTCAAAGTGAACCAGGTATTTCTGAATATGTTCATTTTCTTCGTTATTAATTGTTTTATTAGGCTTACATAATTTATCATAAAGTCGTGCTTTTTTTTCTAATATTGTTCTGAAATTAGAAGTAGACATGTAATGTAACTGTAAGACCAAAGACATCGAAATGTTTATTTTGCTTACCTAGACTTTTGTAATAAATCAATATCTTCTTGAGAATCCTGAATTTCTCTCTGCTCTATCCCCTTATTTTTAACTTCTAATGGAGTCAATTTTTTCGGTTCTTTCTGTCGTTTAAACTTACTTTGAAGTTTTGCTTTGTTAATTTCCTCTTGTTTACGTAGAACTTCAGCTTTCAAACTAAGCAACTACAACAAAAAATTATTAGATTTATCAAAATAAGAATGAAATAATACTCACAGATGATTTACTGATTTCATAAGTGCTCATTTTAAGCTTGTTTATTTAATTTTTTGCATGTTTTTGTAAAAAACTTTTAAGTTAACCTACAAAAATTTTCAATTGTCAAAGGTATGGATATTCAGTAATATGGAAAGGGGGACTTCCATACATCAGTTCATTATCCATAAAAGCGAAGAAAAAGTATTACGAAAAAAAAATATTATATTAAAATAAGAAAACAGATAATATTTAAAGCCGAAACCAACAATAAATTATTTGATTATGATATTTTTTATTTAATATCTCATATTGATTAAGAATTTATATTAAAACATCATAAGTACATGGAAAAGAGTTGTAACATTAAAAGAGCTCAAAGAAAACGAATTTAAAACTGTTTTATACGTAAAAAATCAACAATTATTTTAACTAAAAAATTAACTATTTTTATACGAATTAAAATAACTAAAAATAATGATACATTGCACTAAAAAGGCACAGTTAAAAAACTTAATATTTATTTGCAGATAAATGTATGATTACCTATGTATGTATAGATGTAACATTAGAAAAGATTAGAAATTAAGCTAATAATTTGAATCACTTGTCTTTGACAAAAAAGATACAATAAACGTTTTATATACCTATCTATTAATCATTCAAAATTAATATTTAATTCAAGCTTATTATTTGGTTAATTAATTAAGAGATAAATTGCTGATTGAGATACATATAACATTACTTTTAAAGGACACCTATCAATTCGAATTAATTTATTACTAGCATTATTTTTGTCTAGGATTTTTGTGAAGATTTCTAAATGCATTTTAAATACATCGCAGTGTGATGTACTGAATTATAATGAACAACTTTTTTAAAATGGATAGTAAATGAGAATGGAATGCGAAATTTGTGACGTTGATGTTTATACTGGCATTACAAGACAAGCCATCTGTCGGAGAATGTGCAACAATGTACGATAAGAGATTAGTTTAGTTCCGTAAGTTGATCCCGAAATTTTAATTTTTAAAATAATTACAAGTTATTGCTTGTGTGTTGGAAATTGTTTGTGTAAGCCTTAGATTTATTCTTCAACGACCAAACTGGGTAAGTGTACTTGACCTCTTACAAGAGCAAAATTATAAGGAACTTTCTACTTCGAAAAAATTCCTTTGGTATTTGTGGAAATTGCTTAATGGAAGTTTTTTAATAAGCCAAGAATTCTTAAATCAGCGGAAGTATTTAAATTGTGTAGTAAAGTATGCTATTTTAACAAAAATTTGCTTTCGTCCTGTTTGTGTAAATATTGTTAACCTGCAATGGTTGCTCCAAATTAATAAAATTTTATTTCGTAGTGGAATATTCAGTGTGAGTAATAGTTGTGGTATTTTAGTCTGACGATTGTAATAAAAATTATCCGATAAACGATGAACCGTTAATGGGTTAATTGGCGATAAAAATGTTATTAAAGTATGCTTACTATTTTTAAATAACCCAATGGATGTAAGTAGGCATTTAAAATTATTTATTCCCAGATCGAAGTTTTTGTCAGTATAATTGTTTTACTATTTTAATTGCTTCCTTAATTACAGTATATAATTGTTTTAAGAATCACTTAAAAGCTAATTTGTGAACATACAAGTAATGTATAAGGTATTTTAAAAAAACCAGTCTTTTATGTTTAATTTATTTGCCTTTTAACTGTTGCAAAGTATCGTCAGAATTGTTGTAATTGATTAAACGTAGTGTGCTTAAAAATAATATATTTTTTAATTATTTAGTAATTGTGGTAAAATTAAGGTGAATTTTTCATAAGCCTTAAACATCCTCTGCTTTTATAATAGTTATCTTTTTAAATATGTATGTAATTGTGATCTTATTCCAGAATATCACGAAATGTCTTAAAAGGGATCATTAGAAAAAATTGTAACATGAGTTCTCTTCAGCAAACAAATAGATATAGAAGCTATATACCTACCAGTGCAGGTGAGAGCAAAGTTCAATGCTAATTAATTTAAACACTTGTAATAAGGTTTATTAAATACCAAAAATTTCTGTATTTAAGGTGCTTTCCCTCAGAGTTTGAGTGGTAGTGAAACAGACGTATCAACGTCGAATGAAAACCTTTCAAATGAAGAAAAGTTTGTCATTCGACACATTCCCCGACAAGAACCCCAAGGCCAAGAAAATCTTCAGTCTTCCAATCGAAGCTCCCTAAAAGAAAGTCTTCCGAGCAATCGCAGCTCACTCGATGTGTCTTCCTCGTCTTATAACACCCTTATAATCCACAGTGCTGGGGACGAACCGTGGACCGGTAAAGAAAATACAAAAATAAATTTCCAAAATGTAATTATAAGCTCAGTATTTTTTTTCTACAGGTCGCAATTCTGGTACTACAGACATAAGTCCTCCAAGTTATTTAGCTCATCAGTCTGCCAGTTTTTATCATGACCCAAAACTCTCTCCTGTTCAAAAACGAAATTCAGCGTCCCCTTCACCGTCCCTGGGAAACAACACCAAAGATCATCTTCGTAACAGCCTGGAAGCAGCCAATAGTAGACTATATGATACAGGTGTCCAAGAAATTACCGATATTCCCGATGACTACTTGAACCAATCATCAGTACTCAAACATTTGGCCAAAGAGGTCAAAGTACCATCTCCTAGTAACAGTACCAAAAACTCTGAAACGCCCGAGAGAGGTAACACAGTCAGGAATTGAACTTAATTATAAGTAATATGTTAATTTTTGTTTCAAGAGTATAATTTGCCTCCCCCTCCCGACTATTCGATTTGGATGGAGAAGACAAGTTCGAACAAGTCGTCGAACGCGAGGGGCAAATTGAATATGGAAAAATTAAATTTATCGAAGTCACAACCAGACTTATCTAAATTAGGAGTGATCGCCACTGAAAGAGACCTGGCCAATCTAAAGAGAGGTGTTTCGGTACCACGACCAAAGACTAAGGGCAGAGAAGAATCTGATAAATCGACTACAGAATTCGGACCCACGTCCGAAATGATCGACGTCCTTATCAAGGAAAACAGCACTCTGAAAGTTGAACTCGAAAACTACTATCAGAGGATATCAAAAACACAAAAGGTAATTTTTTTAACAAATCTAGGCATTGTAATATTTAACATTTCTTATTTAGTTGGAACAAGAAATCCTCAAGGTACATCGGGCTCATGAAGAATTGGTTCAATCATGTGAAAGACGCGAGCGTCTCGAGCGAGCTGCACGAAGCCGTCTTCAAGTAGACTGCCGTCGTTTGCAGGAATTCAATCGGGCGCTTCGCGAACAGGTTGATTTACTTAGTACCCAGCTTTTGTCCCGCTCTCCTGCTCCTGATTCCACAGGTCCAGACAGCTTACGAAGAGAACTTAACAAGAGGGAGGTTTTGATTGCTCAGCTGATTACACAAAGTAATAGTTACTTTTTATTACTTTGAATTCACTTACCTTTTGATTTATTTGTGTAGATAAGGAGTTGGTGGCTGCAAAGGAACGTCAAGAAATAGAGTTAGCGGCTCAAAGGGCCACACTTCAGGAGCAGAGGACGCACATTGACATCTTGGACACGGCCTTGACGAACGCTCAAGGTAACGTTGTCCGTCTGGAAGAGGAAAATCGTAAAAAACAAGTATACGTTGAACGAGTGGCGCAGTTACAGAAAGCACTCTCATCATTGCAATTGGCAAGTGACAGGCGTGAGCAGACCGAACGTAAATTACGTTTACAATTGGAACGTGAGCTACAGAGACAGAGGGGCGCGGGCGCGGGCGCCGGCGCTGGCGACGAAGGCGGTCTTGGTGGACGAGGAGGATGGGATTCCCCCAGTGGATCGGGCGCTGATAGCGCAGCCGAATTAAAACGACGTTTACGTGAAAAAGAAGAGACAATCATGAGGCTCGAGGGTGAATGCTCAAAATGGGAGCAGAGGTACTTGGAGGAGAGTGCTCTCAGACAGGCGGCAATTGACGCAGCTAGTATACCCAAGTAAGTATAATAAAGTTTAGATTCAACTTCGTGAAGATCTTCATAACACTGATTGAAATGTACACTTCATCATGTCAGAAAAGGGAACCTTGTTTTATATCAAAGCTTATTTTGATTTTTAGGGACGCTAAAATTGCAGCTTTAGAGAAAACTAGTCAAGAGACTGAAAAGATAATAGCAGAGGCTCGAAATGAAAAAATTCGACACATGGACGAGGTCCACGCCGCACAAAAGAAAGTGGCAGATTTGGAATCGAGGTAAATATTACCAGCACTTGAAATAGAATTTTATATATTTACTTATTTATATATTTAATCATTTTCCTACTTTTATAGAGTTAAGGATTTGGAATCGAAACTTGCAGAACGAGACGCAATGATCAAAGTTCTTCAGAAACATACATACGACAAAGATGTTTCTAGTATGCTGGGGAGGTCGCCCCATCACACGCCCCATCCCAGTCTTGGAACCCCCGACATTGATCATGTACTGGGTACTTCTGTATCACGAGAAGAGTTGGGTAAGTTACTATTATTTTTATATTTCTTTATAAAATTGTGATTATTTTGTTAATTGATTGTAGTGAGTAGTGTATTGACGAGTTCGACTGGTTTCGGCTCGGGTAACTCCTACACTGGCAGTGACTCGTCTTATCACGTACCGTCATATACCAAATTCGAGTCGAACAAGAGTTTCGATACCTCCAAACACTTGGACAGTCAGCTGAAGGAGATCGACAGTCAGCTGGACTCTCAGCTGCTTAGTAAGGTAGGGGAAACAGAGACTTTCTATTGATTGGGTCTGTCTTTTCGATAATTTCGATTACTTTATGTAATCGAATCGTGTAGGAGCCGAAATTGAATACTTTCTTTTGTTGTGTACGTTGACTTTTCTCTTTTTCTTCGTTTCTGGAATAATACTTTTTATTATCACTTTTATTTCGTTCCTTTTTTCTTTTTATCTTTTTTTTTTTTTGAAGCCACGCTTGTCTATGGCCTGTTGCGTCTCGTTCAAATGAACATTGTTTTTTTTTTTTTTACAAAAATATGTTAAAATTTTGACAAAAGGGCGCTCTAAATGTCATTTTGTACATTAAAATATTTATTTCTTTATTAAAAACGTTCTCATATGTTCTTGGGAAAGAGAATATAATATTGTATATAAGAGCAATAGATAAAATAAATTAATTATGAAAAGCAACGTACAAACAATTCAACCAGTACTACCTTAGTGGTGTTGTAACTTAAACAGTTTAACAGAACATCATTTTGTAAGTAATAAATGAAAATATTGTATAGACTCGGTCACTTGTGGGTCACTAGTTTGTTTGACGTTATTTATTCTTTCGTTTATACTGACAATTGTTTTCTTATTATTTTTTATTAACCTTAGAGAATTTATTAATGAATATTGTGCATTATTTGAGAATAATCCATCAGTATTACAACTCTCTTGAGATTATATTGCAAAAAATCAAGTAATGTTCTAATAAACCAAGGAATTATATATTTATATTTTGGCTACAAAACGATTTAATTTCTTTTTTAATTCAGAGAGTTGTTACAATATTAGTGTTATTGTGCATACTCACAATAATTCTAATTTAATTATGTGCATATTGAGAGAGTGGCTTGGATTCAAGTGCTTCTCATTGTACAAATTTAAAATAAAAAGAGGAAAAGTAGTTGGAAAAAAAATCACAAGGCGCATCTTGGAATCCATGTCATTCTATGGCATTGTTTCATTGTAAAAAATCATTTGCATGTTTGTTTGGTGTTCCTTGTTATATACCTAAGCATGCCATCAATAAAGTATCTAATTTTTTATGCTGCGGTTTTTTGTCCCACTACCCCTCCTGCTGCATGACGTGTGAACATTTATTAAAAAGTTTGCAAAGAAAAATGACGTGAAAACGGTGTTTTTATAGATGGATGGGTATTGTGACTCATTACAGTGGAATCTTAACATACAATAAATTCCAAACCTTGAGAAGTTTTAATTTAAACAAGGATAGAAGTCGTTAAAAGAAATATTCGCTTCTAAAGTCAATTAAGTTTTAATGAACCTGTCAGTGGAATTTCTATTATATTCTTATATGATTATATGTTAAAAAGAAATTTAAATTACGTTTGATATCAGAGCTGGGCTTCCAGTCCTCTAAAAGTTTAGAAGCACTGTATTTCTGGCTCTTTCTCCAAAAAGTAGTTGGAACTTAGTAATGCTTTGTAATTTAAAAAGGACTTCAAGCACTTTTAAAGTGCTCAAAGTCCTTTGAAAGTGTTCGAAATCCTTATAAAGTTTTTAAAGGCATTTGAAAGTGCCCTTATAAATCACCCAAACCTCTTTGAAAATGTTTGAATGTGTTCGAAACCTTTTTAAATTGTATAAACCCCTTTCAATAAATCTGAAGTCCTTTTAAGAAACTTAAAGTCCATTAAAAGTTGTTTAAAACAAAATTCATTTAGTTTAATTAAAGCCTTTATAATGTACTCAAAAAAGATCTTTTCACAAGGGCTTATGGCTTTGAGTTTAATTACTTGGCAAAGCACTTTTAGTGAGGACTTTGTTCTAGCTCTGTTTGATAAAGATAACTTTTTTTCTGGATACAAAATTAGGTTATTAAATATGTTTTGGTATTTAAATTAATTATTTATTGAATACTGAAAAGGTAAGTAACGATAATATACAATCGTTTACTTTCTTCCGTAGAAAATTGAAAACTGTTTTGCATTTCCGTTCAATTTTCTAGCATGAAATACTTTAAATTGCTTGGAAAATAAAAAAATTCCTTCAAAAATAAAAATACCTCATTAATTTATTTGTTTGTGATATACAAAAAATAACTAGCAATCTCTCGCTTGTTGCATGTTCTTTTATTTCTGCGTGAAGTGGCGTGCCGTGACTAACCTTCTTTCTCCAGGTCCGGACACGTCCAAACTTTGCCTTATCTTCTCATTTTCAGCGGGGTCTTTGCTGTTTTCCAGGATTCAATAATCCAGTCACTGCGCAGAGAAAAGGAAAAATTCCCAAGCCACTACTGGCGAGTGTGAGTTCGAATAGCAGTGGCCTGTTCGATTCAGGCACGTTCCTCCTGCAGCCTTCCCCGCGACACGAGGCGGGCGACATGTTACTCCTCGAAAAACAGGGTCGTACTTCACAACAACAACGCATGCAGGACTCTCCAGAAGTGCCTACAACGCCCACACAGAACAGTGCCACTGCCCATACTCCTGATAATTTACCACCTAGTTCGTTGCCTAGACCTCCCAGACCTTCTTCCCACCGTACAGGATTACCAAGACGTGTGGGAGATTATAATCGTCTTCCAGATTCCGAAATGGTTCGTAAGAAGTCAGATGGAGGAGACTCTTTGAGCTCGAATACTAGTAGTAGACGCGTGTCACCTGCCCGGTCGCTTATACCTCCGCCAAGGAAATTGGGGGAATATGGAAGATTATCTGAAAGTGGGGGTTCCAGCTCTTCGTTGAGGAAAGTTCCCCCCAGGCCTCGTGCAGGATCTGCCGGTGAAAGAGATTCTGCCTCGACTTTGAGTGACAACTCTGCGAGTTCCCTTCCCACACCATCAAAAATAAGGCTCTTTGGTGGGACTCCAGTCAGGAGAGGATCTTCGTTGGGAAGGGACAGTAAATCTTCCACCGATTCAACTTCGAGTAAATATCGTATTCAATTTTGATTTTAATAAAAGGGGACTCTTATTCCATGAATAATTCCAACATGCATACAATAATGCTTTATATGCTACGAAACCTAAGAAGTATTTCATTAGTTTTCGGTACTTATTTCAATTTTTAGTGGGATTTTTGAAATTTACTTTTTGGTAATCATCGAAATTATATTATTTTTTTCCTTTAGAACAAAAAAATTATTATGCATTCGAAATAATATTCTTTGTGCCTTATGTAAACTAGGAAGCAAGTGCCTTTTTTTTATATACAAAAAACATAAAACGTACAATAATTTGCCAGCTTTATACTTTTATATACTTAAATAGATCTACATCATATTATACAAAAGTAGGTATAGATTTTTTTCGATTGATCATCGATGAAGAAACGTTTATATTCGTACATTAAAAAAAAAAGAAAGAAAACGAGAGAAATGTACTGGGTGTTTCATTTTACATTTGAAATCATTACTACATGACTGTGTAAAACAAACGGTTTCGGTCTTTATTATTTAATAGTTTGCCACTCTAGTCTTTGTACATTTGTATGTTATCGTTATTACAATATACTCGTTTTAAAATAATATTTCATATTTATTGAGAAATACCTTTTTTAATAATTATTTATTAAGTTTTTATTAGGGCGTATTAACGTTTCCCTTTGTGTCAGTATTTATAGGTAATTAATTAACTTCTTCTTTTCAAGAGAAAGTATTTTTAAAGTTTGTGTTCTGCTAATTTTTGTACATGCCTACAAAAAGTTTTTTCTGGTTTACTGATACATTAAACTTTCTTGTATATTTTGATAGTATGCTCCTTCTATTATACTATTTTCATTTAAAAAAAAGGCGGTGTATGAAGCTTCATCACTATTTTATTAACAATAATACATTATTAGAAATTTGAAAGTCCCGCAATTTTCTAATAAGATCAAGTCGTCTATAAAATAATTGTGTGTGATGTTTACATTGTTTTGTGCTCCTTAATTGTACGAAACAGATGAGTGTAATTAAACAAAACATTAATTTGTTATCATTGGTAAGTTAAACATTAACACTAATTATCTGTTTTAATAATAAAAAGCTACTGTTTTTCGCTGCATTAAATGTTATTTCTGTAATTTCTACAAACGTTAAGGTTATGATGAAATCATTTTATCATAACTGAATAGTAAACATATCAATTACAAAACAATAATTCGTGTAAATTATTGAATTTATTATGTAAAATAATAGAATTTGCAGTTTGAATTTAAATTAAATCGTATTTTAAAATATAAATTACAGTAGAAATTTATGTAATAATAGCAGGTTGTCCAACTTAATGCGCATATGTTCTAATAGAGGGCGCACGTAGTAACTTCTGGAAGAGAAATTTAAATAATTAATTTCGTAAGTCATTTGCCATTAAATAATTCGGTTAAAAAAATGTTTCGTCTCAATTACATTAAGTGGTTTCATCTAAATTTAGTGACAATATTGGGAATATAAATGGTACGTGTACTTGTACGTTATATTTTACACTTTTAACCTCCCTTTCAATATTAAACTAATATTTATGAGTATTTACATTATATTACAGGTTACAAAAATAAAATAATGAGGTTATCTACAAAGTAGTAAAAAAAATACATTAATTTTATGATTTTCGAAATAATTATTTATTTTAGGTGATTTTTACTAATATATTATTAGGTATTTTGTCACAAACAAATTTTAAGTTAATTGCAATTAATGAAGTACCTATATCTAATATTTTTACACCATTCCTTAAAAAATAATTCTTTCTTTATTGATAAACAAATTTAATGAGATGTCTCATCCATCACATACAAAATAGGGGTGTAAATTTTACCACTCAATAGCACAAAGTAAAATTTTAATTTTTCGCAAAGGCTAAAGAAACGTAATTTTTCCTGGCCCGAGGGTGAGATTTTAATTAATAACAATTAAGCCTTGTTCTCGTCCTTTCAGTTTTCGGCTTTTTTTAATTAATTAACTTATTTAGGCACTTCCAATTTAGAAAACGTTTGTCATGATTCTCACTTTATAATAAAAAATTGAAAAGAAATGAATGTACTATAGTTTGTAGTACTTGCTGGTATAAAGTTACCTTCCACAACATTATTTGCGTTTAGAATTGATTATCCTTGTGCAAACGTGAAAATATAAACGTGTCTGTGTTATGCTGAAAAAAAACTTAGGAGAGAAGCCCATAAAAAAACAGACAGACGCTGTTGTTTGCAAGTGTGTGAATGAATCAACCGGTTTGTAAAAACAACAACGATGATGAATGACTGCAAGACATGTTTTTAAAAAGTTATTTCGGTTGTTCCAGTATTCACACTTTTCATCCCCACAAAAGAACAAATTTTAATTAATCAATTTAACAGGTGAAACGAAGTTGCATGGCAGATTTCCCTTTAGGCCATTTGATTAATGACCCACCGTATTAAATAAATATTTTTTTTCAATAATTACATAAATAAATGCAATAAAAATAATACATTTAAAAAAATCCGTTAAGTACCTATATAACCCACGAACCACTATCCACACATTTACAGGTAATTTTCTTCCTACAGGAAGATAAGAAATATTCATTTCTATTTTAAATGAAATCGCTTATAAAATTTTAGTAGATACGCATTACTATCTGGAAAACGGTATTGAAATATTTTATTATCTTATCATTATAGAAACCTTGTTAATTTGTTAACGATGTTTTATAAACGATAATGCTAGAAAACGACCTTGCATAAAAACCATAAATCATTTCATACACACGTACGAAATTTTATGCGTAAAACTGTTAACATTGTAGGTAAATGAGCCAGTAGGAGACATTAAATTGAAATGGAAAGTTTTAATTACTTATTAGTATCAGAGCTCGTAAAATTTAATTTATGACAGCTTCTGTTTGAATTTGTATTTTATTTTATTCGTTATAAGTTATAATATTAAAATGTTCAGGTTCAGCTTAATTTGAAAACTATTTTTTTATTGTATTAAATAACTTCAAGTGAACAATAAATTGTTACTGCCTTGCCAATTTCAGTTTCGCTAATTCAAGGTGCTTGCTATAAACTTTGTTCAAACAAATTGCTCTCAGTGTTTACATACATAACAGTTTTATTTTCCACGATAGGTATACTGATAATATAGAGCTAGACTTAGACTGTCGTCGTTAAACGGAATCTAAATAAAAAAAAGGACTGAGCCACATAAACATAAACTGTGTCATAAAAATTGCAACATTTTGTTATTAAACGCAGCTCTGATTGTTGGGGAGAGTAAGATCCTCCTGATTCTAATTATGCATTTATGTTTTATTTATTATGAAACGGTTCAAGTTGTTGCTCAAGATTACTTACATACTACCTACCTGTAAAAGTCAAGTTATTTGAAAACAATGAAGCGAGTTCAACGTTAAAACTTGGTAACAAGTTGAAGAATTCTTTGCCTGTTGTTTAGTAGGTAGTCGGGAGCATTTTAAGCTACAGTTTCGCCGGAAAGTCGTCCCCTTTGCGATGCTTTCATACCCCCGTTGACGCCGTTAACGTAAAGGAAACCAACTTATTGAGCAAACAATTTACAGGAAAAGTTCTCGTTTGCATTAACTGCTTTGCTCTTAGAATAAGTTTTTCCCGTGTCGGAAGAACCACTACTTACCGAACCGTTTTAGCCTTTGTAACTGCCTCTTTACTTTCTTTCTATCCAGTGCTCTTCCGGGTATCTTTAATTAACCCTATTATTGTAGCTTTAATTGAAATTGAAAATTCCACATTACTTTCTCAACAGAAATTCTTCCTTAGAATACATACAATTGATAAAAAAAATTAGAGTTCGGATCGTTCGTATATACATAAGCTTCGCCCGCAAAAGAAAATTAGTAAATAGCAAATGTCTAATAACATTTTCTTTTGCAGTGAGTTTAGTGACTTGTGAATGAAGAAAATGGGCAGAGCCAACAATCAGAACAATCGTCACAAATGCTACAGAATGGTAAGTCTTTGCATTTAAATAAATATTTAACATTTTGTAGCGTAATGTTTCGTTTCTCTAATTGGGTAGGTATAAGAATTTTTATGAAATATCTTGTCCCAGTACCTATATAAGTACATATGTACACAAAAATGTGGATAGATCGGTTTTATCTTTTTGTAACATTCCAATATTAACAGCCAAACTACCTGTCACCTCTGTCTTACTATTTATTAAAAGGACGCCAATCATCGTGAGAATTGCGTGTACATTCGAACGTATAACAGATATTGATTAGAGGATAACTACGATAATAGATCAGATAACGGGACTAGGGATAAAACAGACCGATACCCGGGCAATTGTTACAATCTACCTACCGAACATAAATGATTGATTAGATGAATCAGTAATTTGACGTCTATTTTTGTATTCGATATCCAAATTAACAATTAAAGAAAATGTGAAAAGTGATTTATAACGGAGACAACTAGCTAGATCTTCTCCTTCGATTTGTGGGTTATTAATTGTTTTGGGATTCATTTAAAATCAGAATTATAACTAGAGTTTATTAAAAAGAAATCGGGGAATTCCCTACGACACTATAAAAAGAAATCGGGATGATAGCTTGGATTTTTTTAGGGTAATATAAGCAAATATGATGGGGTAGTGTTCGAGTCTCTTTCACCAATTTCTCACACAAAATTTAGTTTCTTTAAATGTCAACTTTAACTAATAGTTTTGTCACAGTACCAAATTCATTGTTTTGTTTTTCGAGAAAGGTCTTTTTGTGCTAAAATGTTAAAATTACACTTATGGATGACACAGTGATAAATTTGTCAAGTCAATATGAGGAATTGGTCAAAAGAAAACAACATAAATTTATCCTTATTGCTAGCATCCCCATTTTGTGAAAGCGTATCCACTTGCACAAGTAAAGACACTTGTCATCCATAAGGTTCAGAAAGGGACTCGCCCCCCTGTCCCGCTTACCTACAAAAGGCGTCGTTTTCATTTTGGTAGAGAGTTCGATTTTAGCTAGCCAACAAACCAGACGTTGCTAACAATTAACAATTATATTATACATGTAAATAATACAATTAGTGTCTATATAGGCGTATTTTTCAACGAATAGTGCAACCAATTAATTTTGAATGCACTGTCCTGATAATAATCAGTAAGCAGGATATTGCCCCAATAACAGGTGATCTTAGCACATCAACAAAGGGTTCCGTTTGAATCCCCATCACAATTATTGAAAAAAATTTCCTACGTATTATATTTGTTCAGCTTTCGGGGTTTATAATACAAACCCATTGTCGTAGACAATGTCAGGTAGACGACATACACAAACATGCAAGTGCTTAAAAAAAAGAAAACTAAAATGATTCTTGAGCTGCTGCTTTTGGAAAAGTTGATAGCCTTGGTGAATCGTGAACTTGCGATCTGCACTCGAAAAAAAAAACGTGCCAGAAAAAAGCAAATTGATGCATAATTTATATTTTGTTCAGACACGGGCAAACGAACTTCAGAGTATTTACAATATTGACAGAAGTAAGTAAATGTGTAGTTAATGAGCATTTATTGCTTTCTGTGTTCTTTTGTTTTTTTTTATTGTTTTCGAATCTTAAGTAGTAACTTTTGCAAATGAAATATCTGTAATGTCATTAATCTATTTCTATTAATTAAGTAAACAACTTTTGTGTAGAAATATTCAATGCTTTTATCACATCAGGACCATAAAGTCTAATTTTCGTTAACGTGTCAGTGGTTATTGATTATTCATTTTTAGAAATTAATTGATTTTGTGTTTTTTCAAAAAAGAAACTATTCTTGTGAATGGTTAATGAAGCTGAATTAGCTTTCTTTTTTCAAAAATGAATATACAAATTCAAATACGTCAGGATAGAACGCCCCTTCAAAAAACATCGTTAGGGTTATACGATGGGAGGGGGTTCCGAAGTTGCCAAACCTAACAAAAATATACGGCTACACTTCTTTCTAGAGAAGACGTTACCTTTAAGCAACAAATGTTAATGTTAATTCTCTTAATTAATTATCGAATTAATCAAGAAAAAGGAATTATAATAATTTTTTAATGACCTTAGACATTTCTTGGAATGCTTTAGCAAAAAATGTGTTAATATTAATGTAAATGCAAAAGGTTTTATTATATACCGTTGTTGACTTAATCAATAAAAGATCCTTGATTTGTCTGGAGAGTATTACGTGTTGAGATGATTTATACGTGTAATCGTTTTTATCAATAGTTCTACCTAAACCGTTACGGTTACAGGTGGTTATAGAAAGTCTTGATATCTACGACTACCGGTGTGATTTATTTTAAATATAAAGAAGTTGGAGGGGGTCGATAAACTTTACAATAAAAATATTGACCTATTAGAAGTAAAATACTTCTGATTTAAGTGGCCAATGTTTGTTTTCCCTAATTTGCGTGCAAAACAGTGTAGAACATTTTCGCGCATTATTCGAAGACAACGAATGGCTGTTTTCGTGTTTAATTTAATTACTATTGAAAATAAGATATTAATTAGGGTTCTATACATTAATACAAGCAACAAATGAGTCTATTGTTTCGATTTAACAAAGGCGTCGTCGTCATACAAATTCAAATACTTCAGGGTAGATCGCCATTTCAGAAAGAATCGTTAAGTTGGACGAAGGGAGGGGGTTCCATAGTTGCCAAACCAAACAAAAATATACATGTTTTATTTAAAAAAGCAACTAATTTTTAGGTATAAGTGTTAATAACATACGCTAAGATGGATACCCCAATTTTATTTGTGCCCATGGGCCCCATTATGCTAATTACGGTTCTGGCAATGTTTATATACTCTAATTCGCGTTCAAAACAGTTAGGGGGTGTGGAAAATTTACAGCATTAGGTATTCAAGGCGACGATTAGTTGTTTTCTTGTTAAATCTAATTATCATTTCAATAAGAGGTTAATAAGGGTGCAAACAACAAATGAGTCTTTCTACAAATTCAAATACTTCAGGCTAGATCGCCATTTCAGAAAGAATCGTTACGTTGTACGAAGGGAGGGAGCTCCATAGTTGCCAAAGCAAACAAATATATACTAGTACACTCGTTTAAAAGGGAACATTACTGTTAAGCAACTAATTCATAGGTATTAAGTGTTAATAACATACTCTCAGATAGGGACTCCCAACTTTAATTGTTCCCATCGGCCCCATGGCTGTTAGATGTGGCCCTGGAAATGTTTGTATACCCTGTTAGGTGTGTACAAAATTTTGTAGGATAAGGAAAATAAGAGGTTAATTAGGGTTCGACAGATTAGTGCAAAGAACAAATAAGTCTCTTCTGTCGATTTTACATGGTCGTTGCTGCTATACAAATTCAATAACGTAGCAGATCGCAGTTACCTTCGCGAAATGAACTATGAGCTCTCCTACATCAACTTGGCCTGGCGCAACAAAGTGGTTTAACGATAGTCCGCCCGTCGACCCCACTCCTCGTCGTCGTCATCGTAGCAGGCGGCAACGCAGCGGCGTCGGCAGAGCCCGCATTTCAATCGAGCCGCGCGCCGCTCATTCGAGGTCGAGACGTTGCTCGGTAAAGATCTTTACGTCCGTTTTACCGCGAAAACGCCACCTTGATTCTTCAGACGACCATCCATCCAACACCGATTCCTGGTGCTTAGTGCAACAGTAGCCGCAGGCGCAGGTGTCGCAATTTCGTTCATTTTAGCAAGTGGAAAATCGGGCAGCAGCAGGCGGGATCAAAACGAAGTGTATGTGTATTTTGTGCTACGACTCCCCGCGCGAGAGAGAACCTTTGTGTTGTTTGTGTACAGCTCGTGTTGTGTGCTATTTTGGTTTCTTTACTAATAACATAGCTGCCACGTAGCAGCGTGTTTTGTGCTATTTTCGTGCCGTTCGTTTCACTCTGTGTGATCGCGACGATCGGGCTGCGGCAAGAAGAATTAATACTCCGCCGAATAGTAGTAGTGTTCGCCTTCTCGGCAGCGTCTGCCATTTTTGTTTACATCGCTTCCTGTGTGGTGCTAAAAAAATCATAACCGCATAATTAATAAGTGTTTTTGTCGGATATTTTACCGAGTTGTTTTTATGCAAACAGTGAAACTCGTAAAGTAGGTGGTGGTGAAACGCGTTTGGATTACCATTGCATTAACCCACTTGTTTCACGGATACCTACTTCGCAACTTCTAGGATAACGATTTAAGAAGTAAGTAATTTGTTTGCTTGTCCTATCATCTGCACCCGTTTTGCGAGTGCTATTGTCTGAATCGTATTTTCCGATTTACACCGAGAAACACAAAGGTCTAAGGAAAACGTTATTACGATTCAATACGAATACGCACTTGTTTCTATTGTTCGCTCTTAACTGTCTCGCAACTTTCTTATTACTCTGCTCATGATAAACGAGCGAAAAAGCGTTCGTCGGCTTCTTAATCGGATAATCATAGAAAGAAGTCGTCGTCGTCGTTGGGAAGAGGGACGGAGCGGATTTGGTGTTTTCTTGATTTTTGTATCACTGAAAGTAGTTAATGTTGATACTTTAGAAACAGAGTGGTATGTCCGTATTTTGAAAGGGCGTTGTTGAATTCAAAACCGGTTTAGGCAAGAATATACTACGACGTGTATGCACGTATGGTTAAACGTGTGTGTCGAAGTCGAACAGAGTGTAAAACGAGGTTTCGCAGACGTTTCTCCTTCATTGCCAAAGACACCTGTATGTGTTTGACAAAATGTAAGGCCATTATTATAAACGTACAGTTTTTATAGTCAACATAAAAAAACAACAAAACTGTAACATTTGGACGATAAAATAAAATCGATAACTATTAACGAAAACAAAGGCAGCTAAGACGTTGTAGATAAGAACTTTAAAATAGTATTTATATATAGGTACCTAATTAAACAATAAATTTACAAACAATGTAGGTAATAGAACTATAAATAACATAAGAATACAATGTTTCATCCGGAAATAATTGTTTTACAGTAAATTATATTAATTTATTAAAAATCAAATATTTCTTACGTAATTATAGCCTAACTTCTGGTGCAACGATGTACACCCTTCGGCTGCACCGCGGTGACTGACTTAGGTATGCGCGTTACATTATTATAAACCGTGTCGATGCATCTGATTGGTCAATACGTCGGCGGCCATTTTGTTTGTCTAGTAAGAACTAGGTTAAATTGCACCTGTTCTAATTGGGAATCTCCTCAGGAACCGGAAGTGAATTATGCTAGGCGCCACCGTAATGAACTAAATAATAAAATTTGAAATGTGGCAACTGTTATTTCTGAGCCGATTTTGATGCGGTTTTCACCAAAATTTTGGAAATTATATGCTACATAACGCTACACAAAAATAATAGATGCACTGTTTAACTTATAATTTACTTTTACTTTAATAAATGTTATCGTAATTCATACGTACCTATGTATTTCGACATTTGTCAAATTGTGGTTGTCTCTTTTCTTCGGTTAAATAAGTTCCTTAATTAACCACATTTTAGCAAGCCCAAAACACACGTAGTAGATTAATTATATAGGAAATGTCTTATTAACTTGGTCGGTTAAGTAGGTAAGTGGGTGTTGGTAGGTACGATGGTTGTATTTGCCTTCTTATTACGAAAAACTAACGGCGTATGGTGTTAATTAAATTAGACGAAGTCGAGTAATATACCTACATCCTGGTTTATCTCTTAGTTTACCTAGTGCCCATAAAGACCAAACATCTACCAATGAATTAATTAATTACCTAACTAAGTACGTACATAATTAAATGTAAATGTAGGTCCATATAAAATTTAGAGTACAATTATTGGGGCTTTTGATAAAATTAATTAAAATAATCATTATTTAATTTTACACTTTATTTCCACTATTTATTTATAAATATTCAATTCAAAAGTAACTTTAATTAACTACCCTCGTAGAGATATTATCTATGAGGATAATTGATAAAATAATTTAATCTCATAATTTTGTTAAATATTAAGCCTTATATGCATGTGTTTGATTTTGGTTTATTTACAGCAGCTCAAGGTGCCTATGTTTTTTTCAAATGAGTTGCAATTAATTTCAACAAAAATATCAGTCAATTAAGAACTAAGGTTTTTTTTTTCACAATTCGATTATAACTTCATTCCTAAAGCCACCTTTGCGAGCTAGCTCTCGCTGTTATAATTAATTGTGAGCTGGTTCAAGTTCCGCTCTATAATTTACTACCTCTAATGGTCTTTTTGTTACTCGTATACGAACTAATAAATCAAGTATAGTATACTACATTGCATTTATAAATTGGCAATGGTTGATACGCGTTGTAAATAAAAATGAAGCCCCTAACAAAGTGTTAAATTAAGATGAGAAAGGGTTTAAAAAAATTATTAGTAGAACCAACGAATGTAGTAATAAACAGATGTATATGTAATTATAATAAAAAATTTGATGCAACGATGTGCACCCTTCAGTTGCATCGCGAAGAATGATTTAGATACGCGCTTTCCTTTGTTATAAACCGTCTCGCAGCATCTGATTGGCCGATACGACGGCGGCCATTTTGGTCGTCTCTTAGAAACTGGGTCACGTCGCACGTGCCCTAATTGGGGGTTTCGCTAAAGACGCGGAACTGATTGATTTTAGGCGCCACTTGAATGAATTAATGTTGTAAAGTTGAAAGGGGAGCAACTCAGTTATATCTTAACAGTTTTAGATGCGGTTTTCACCAATATTTTGGAAATGCTGTGCTGCTTAACACTGGCACCAAATCGATAGTTTTATTTAATTTTATTTTATGTTGAATTTTGTTCAATGTTCTTGTACTACCTTACAGCTATTCACAAGGCATTTTCATAGCTAATTCTAACTATGTACTAGATTATCTTGAGGTGTTGGCCGTTGGCTGTAAGAATAAACGCATATTTTACCTCGTTTTTAATTTATAATTTCCTTCTTGCGTACCTACCTATGATCATTTACGTACTAACACGTTACGTAAGTTTAACAACTCGGAGAAAGTGGCTAGTTTGTGTATTGTTGAAACGGTTCTGGAGAGCTGGCAATCTGCTGTTGATAACACTGCGCACTCACTTCCGTCTGGCAATGAAACTCGTGACCTTTATTTGTTCTGCTCTCGCCTATACTCATACATACACATAACAACAACAACACAAACTTATCGATGAAATGTAAAGTATGTATTGTAAATTATAGTTATTGCATATATGTGTATGCTTGTGAATGTTCGTGTGTCCGAGCGTTTTCTTGGTGTTGCCTTTAACTAACCAATCATCCGTGGTGTGGTATCGTTTCTTCTGTAATATGCATGTTTGAATGTTATCCCATTTCACTGACCACCTACATGTTTGTTGGTTGGTATATACATATGTACGTATACGATACGATGTATTTTATCGGTTGTTCGAACAAAGACGTTCACTGGGTGACAAGAGGAGGAGAAATATTATAAAACCACTAACTAGAATGATGTTTATATCATTTATTTGTGTAAAAATACCTTCAGTTTATTTATATTAGTGCTGTAAGATGTTAGTTGATATATCATACTACATATTAGGCTAAAAAACATTGAAAAATTGCAACAACTCAATTTCAGAAAATTAACAATCTTGGAAAATTAGTAAAAGTATGAACGTTAAAGATTTATCGTCGCGTCATAAAAATAAAATTTAAATAGATTCGGCCTTTAAACTAGTTTTCATATTCAAGGATAGGTAATAAATAAACGAGTTCAAATTATCTAATTTGAAATTCTGGCGCGATAGCAAATTAGAAGTGAAACAAGTGCCGTTATAAATAATGACGCAATGCTACTACCATCATATCAAAACTTGTTTATACTGATAACGGTGGCAACGAAATACGTCTTTCTACTTTTATTATACTTATTACATTATTATGTACACAACGATTTCACTGCAATTGGACACGTGTAAACAAATGTGTGAATAAAAACAAATCGTTTATAAAAACACAAACCTCCATAATTATTATTCGTAGATGTTGAGAAACCCCACTATTGGCTGGCGTCATTAGTACCTTCACCTGTGCAGATAATTTTGGTCAGTTTATTTACAACAACGACCTACTCACTATGTTTATCTATAGGTAGGGACAATAAAATATATCTAATACCTATACACAATGTTTGCGTCGCTGGAAGAAATGCCATATGACTCGTGAGCTTGAAATCGAATCGAATCGGGCCATTAACATTATTACAGCTGAGGTAGCGATATTATTGACTGTTTTATTTTTGTTTTTTGTTTTTTTGAGTCAACTAATGTTATTGTTTTCTGTTTTGATTTTATTTGACATTTGTGATAAGCATTCCTTCCCTTTTTCCTGGTGCGTTTACAACATCCATCCATCGGTTGGTTCGTTCGAAATTAATTAAGCAAATCGTATCGCGTATTCACGTCGAACATTCGAATCGATCGATGTTTACGTAACGCCCGACGACGACGTTTTGTTCCATTGTTTTCCGTTTGTGGCGGGCTATAAAATGCGTTCCGTTCTGCGCTTTGAATTATGGTTTTCACGTTAAAATGTACAATTAAGTAGGCACATAATACGACCGGCGTTGCGAGAAAATACACGTGCACTAATGTGGCTCTTTAGTACTTACTATTACGCGATTTGACGCTTTATTAATAATACAATTTCACCCACAATCAAATAATAAATTAAGTAACAATTAGGTAAATAGGAAATGTCTAAACATTCGAGTTTTGTAATGATTTGTTGTCTTTCTGGATTTCTTTTACAAAATATTTTTAACTCGAATCTTCGTGTGACGCAAAGATTTCGAGTTATTAAATAGAAATACATATTCCAGTTTTTTGTAATATTTAAGCTTTTGAAGTACGTTTTTATAACAAAAGAAAATAGTACGTTGTTGAGGGATTCCCCCAAAAAAATCGACCTGTGGAAATTGGCGACAAATATTATCTACGATTTATCAATAAAAGTTCGAGAGTTTGATATAGGTACTAAGTACTTAAACATTACACATATTTCTCATAGTTGATTCAATTGCCTACTAATTTGGTTCGACTTATCGAATTTTCGACTTGATTATTATTTTATTTTATTTGCTGTCTTAGTTGCATTTACTTTTTGAAACTCCGTTTTAAATAATGTAATTAAACAAAAAAATTTGTTTTTCGTCCACCCGATGAAAATAAAAAGAAAAAAAAATTGAAATTTTTCTTTAATCACATTACATATATAGGTACTTTGCTTGTTCTCTAATGAGCCCACTCAGCACCCTTAACGGTTGCAAAGTTGCATCGAATTGACTGTATTTTCACCCCTAATATTAGCAAATGTACAAAATACCTACAACAGGTTTTAGACATCATTATGTGCCTAATAATAATTTCGATTTAGCGTCGTAATCGCCTGTAGATAATTGTTCTTCGTTAATAGGGGTGAATGAATATAAATCACTTTTATGAACGCGAACACATTTAAAAGCTAAATGCGAGGTGAAAAGTAGTGAGCACAATGCAACGAACGAACGAACGAAATACACTTAATAAAACGTTAAAATTTACGAAAGTGGAAACAAAACAGAGGAGCAATGTTGCACGATTCACGCTTTAAAATCATAGTACTTAAATGGTTGCTTCTGGGTTATCGTTATTCGTGTTGGAAATCGGTCATTTATGGAATCTACCATAGGTCAGATGTATAGATAACAACATTTACATATTAAATACTTGAGCTACATGTTACCGAAGAAACTTCCATAACTCAAAATTGGTTGGTAATAGTATCAACCATTTACCTGGTAACTCGAACTCTTCAACTTCTATTTCTCGAATATCTCGAAGACAATATTTGGCGCCAACTTCGATAAGTAGAATTTTCTGGGGGAATTTTAATAGCGGTACCACGCAAGCAGTGAAGCAGTTCAGTTTTTACGATTATTTGTCATCAAAATTTACTACAAAAAATGTCTTTTAACCAAAAATTAGGTCTTACGTGGTGCATTATATCTATCCGTTTGTAACATGAAATAAATATCTACATATAAATGTTCATTACAAAAAAATAGGCACATACATAACTGTTCGAGTTTCTTTCACCAATTCGTCACACACAATTTAGTTTCTTTAAATGTCAACTTTAAGTAATAGCTTTGTCACAGTACCATATTCATTGTTTTGTTTTTCGAAACGGTCTCTTTGTGTCCAAATGTTAAAATTACACATCATAATTTGAGTATATTTTCACAGTCAAACAGCAGAAGCTTGTAAAAGTCAACAAGAATAGCTATTGTCAGTCCTCATTGTTTGTGAGAAGGTATCTTTGATGTCCAAATGCAGTAATCCTAGGGCTACATGAAAGATTTGTCACCGTCGTATAAGGAAGTCATACACGAACAACATAATATCCTCTTACCATTTTGTGACACGTATCCAATTGCACAAGTAAAGACACTTGTCATCCATAGTTAGAAATATTTGCGTGCTCTTTTATGTAAGATTCGATTTTACGCGAAACCGATGCATTACATTTTATACACGTAAAATTTTAAGTTGTACATGTTGTTCAGATTTTTCAATTTAAATCACGAAACTGGTTTTTCCGTAATGCAACCAATTAATTTTGAATGCACTGCTTTACCCTGTCCTGATAATAATCAGTAAGCAGGATATTGCCCCGATAATACATACATATATGTACATGTATTTTTATTCAATACCTCGAAACTTTTTGCGTCACATGGTGATTTGAGTTATGGAATTTTGACTGTACTAGGTAATTTATTAGAATTATTAAAATAGAAATATACGAGCAACGCTAAAATATAATGTACTACAAACGTTCGAATGTTCTCATAAATAAAACACTTAAGTGATTACATAGGGGCCATAAAATACGTTCGCATACAAAAGGAGGGAGGGGGTCTTTCTGAGTGTGATAAAGGGGGACAGGGGGTCTAGACAACGTGACGTTCGCCGTTTATAATAAAAATTTACTTAATTTTTACAGAATCCTTGGACTTCTGATAAATAGAAATTTTATTTATTTGTTCGTTACAAAAGATATTTATTAATTTATTTAAATTTTATTAGATGCCAAAATAAAATAAATAATTTTGACTATCAAAATTTGTGTATTATCAATCAAAATTTATCGTGTTCAGGGGAGAGGGGTTTTAGTATTTGTTACGACATATTTACAGCGTGACAACCAGAGGGGAGGGAGTGAAAAAAAGGCTTATTTTAGCGTGACGTGTTTTATGAACACCATACTTATTATTTTATCTTCGACACTTATGACGAAAAATTTATAACTTTCCAGGTCCATAAATAAATTTTTTATTGTTCCTATGCACCTACTCAAATAATAGATAAAACTTTCCTCTTTCGTGAAATTGTTACGATAGATACAATAAAATATAATTGAGTGATTGATTGATTGATTGATTGATTAATTATTTGTTTACAAATTAGTTGGAGGAGTACCTACATACCTACCTACGTATGTTATAATTATGTAGTATACCTAGTGCTAATATTGAGTTGAAGATACAATAAACATAAATAATCGCGTAATTTTTTTTTCGTGGGTGTACAATAATAGTTGTGTAACAACTTAACGTCACTTTCTCTAGTGTAATGTGACATTTGATAAATTTTAGTAAGAATCGTTTCTGTGATAAGACTGATAACAAACAGATTTGTGTTATGACTGATACTACATTACGATTTTATCTAATAACAGCAATAACTTAACTGCTGGAAAATTCAACACCAAAATATTACGAATTATACTACCTATTAAAAATTTATGTAAATTAGTTTTTTTTGTTATATGTTGTAAAGATAGAGAGATACCTATATAATAATAAACAGTTTCTGTATGTTGATTTGGCTATCACAGAAGGTTTTTAAATTTAAAATCTGTCTTATTCATCTATCAGCTTGCTATAAGGTAACTTCTTCAGTAAGTAACGGTCTTTTTTTATAAAATGAATGCCTCAAATATTTAGCTTCCGCAAAGTCATGCCTAAATCGTACGTTCACCTACTTTAACTTAAAATTAGTTTTAGCTCCACGAAACAATTTTATAACCGGTTTTTGAACCAATTTCCTTTTTGAATACCAGAAGATAGTAAAATAATATACTTAATTAATGAATCTTTTTAAAATCGTCTTGTTAATCTGTCCCTTTATCTAGGACGCATAATATTCTTTTTTGACATGATATGTGTGGGGAGTGTGCAGAGTATAAGTACATTTACAGGAAATGAATGGATTTTAGCTGTCAGTATCTTATAAGCAACGAATAGTGAGTGATAGATGCTGAAACATGCCATTCGCAGACAAAAAAGCGAAGAAAAGATAATGAACTCGACAAAAACCAGTAAGCATGTAATTTGTTAGTCTCCGGATTTAAGCTTTACTTTTTTGTGTGTATCTCCATCGTTTTCTTGTAGTAGAATAAACTTAAATTTAATGCATAATTATAAACCTTTACCTGATTATTATTTCATTTATTAATTATAAATAATACTTGTGTAAAAATTTTTAAAGGCATTCTGTCACTATAGATATCAAAATACGTATCAAGAAACGTCCCAACATTCACGTATATCAAGCTAGCACGACAAAGTTATTTTTTCGATTTCCGACTCTATAATTTGTCGCCAATTTGTTACTAAATCTGAAAATTTGTCGCTCGAGCTGTTTAGCCGTAATCAGCTTGATATGAAGCTAGAACTACACATAGCGTATCTCGAAAAGGAAATATCGCAAGATATTACATACTGTAAAGACCATAATTTGTCGCTGAAAGATGACACATTCAACGAATTTGTCGCTAGTCTTATGTCCAGCTGATAAGCGAATAACTGCTGGAAAATCATCAAACAATTAATCAAGGATTCTTTGTTACATTTGTTTTAAGAGGTCGGATTTATTTACCAAATTTTTTAAATAAGGTTTTCCCTGTTTCCCGCAATTTTTCGCTTATCAGCTGGAGATAAGGCTAGCGACAAATTCGTTAAATATGTGTCATCATTCAGCGACAAATTAGGGCCTTTACAGTAATATCCTACGATATTTCCTTTTCGAGATACGCTATGTGTAGTGCTAGCTTGATATAAAACTAGCATACCAGCTGATTATGGCTAAACAGCACGAGCGACAAATTTTTGGATTTGGTAACAAATTAGCGACAAATTATAGTGCAAGTCAGAAATCGGAAAAATAACTGTCGTGCTTGCTTAATCTACGTCCAACATTCAAATTGTTAGATATTAATTTTGCTGTAATGACTGGCCTATACAAAAAACACACATTGAGACGAGGTGCAGATCTGTATTGATTGCAGCCCAATTACCTACCTAATACCCGTCCAAATTCACTGCTTTTTTATGGTAAAATATACACGTTCCTCGTCAGTGCACAGAACCATCCAAACATTGAATAAATTGTAGGTTATTATGAGTAGATCATATCTACATTATTTCTCGTACGAAAAATAATTAAAATTTGAACGTACATGTACATATATCTAATAACGAGACCTGTCAACAGTTAAATTATGATTATGAACGAACACACCTTTCGTACGTACTAAACATACGTATGCATGTGTAACACATGTTTGCGGACAAAGTTTAAAAAAAGGGTGAAGCGTTCGTCGCGTAATATCGCAACCCGAAAGTTTATTATGCACGGGAAACTATTTTAGTTTCGGACCGAAGCTCGCCGTTGCAAAACGAAGGCGTACTGTTTGTTATATATTTATGTTTACAATTCAAAGGCAATTAAAACAAACGAAATGAAAGTGGCTAACGTCGAGATAAACTATCTCAATAATTGCGGCGTGTGTCTGTCTGCTGAAATAAAGAGTTAAGAGACCATTCTTGTTATTTATAGCTTTTACCCACACGGTTCTACCATAGGTACAAAATATACGTATGTACGAGTACAAACGTAGGTACGATATATTAAGGTTGGAGATGCAATGCCAACAAAAAATTTCAATACTGTATACTGTATATGTATATACGCACATACAGGGTGTTCTAGGAAATAATGTCACCAGAAAATGAACTTCAACCCCTTCCGGAGGGTACTCATATTTGCAATAATTGACCTTTCAGATATCTTCTGGTTTACGAATTACCCAGCCGATTAAAAAAAGAAATTGTAGCAACACAATCACCATTCGTGATATTGGATTTTTTAATTAAAGATCGTAAAAGTTTGTGTTGTGGTTTGTTTTTTGCTACGAATTTATTGCCACAACTAACGGTCGCTTTACGTTTTTCAAAAATTCGATTCAAACCGTACAGCAGCAGCGTCCTTGCCAGTAAATATAGTTTTTGTTAGGTTTTAAAAGTTTTTGCTCACGATGCCTGTTTCTAAAATATTCACACAAATACGCACACGAATGTTGAAGGTGTTTGGCGTCGTTGCAGTGATAAAAAAATGATGATAACGTTGCGTTAGTTAGTTAGTTTTAACGTTTTAAGTCACTGCTATAAAAATAACCGAAGGTCGCGGAATGTATTTGTACGTGTGCATGTAAGCTGGCGGCTATTTAAGAGCGGGAATAAAGTGTATGTTGTTGTAGGTATTATTATTATGTATGTTGATGTACGTAAACCTACTGGCGAATGTCATCTTTGTACACAATCCCAATATATCAAGACAAATCACCAGCTTCTTGTTATTTATGGAACTGAAAGGCGACAGGTAATGGCTTTACAGAATATTTTTTTATTGGTGCTGATAATCAGCCACAAAGATACATAACTCTCTATTTATCTTCATTATAAAGTAACGTTCTAAATAAAAGTAGTTTAGTATAATTACATCATCAATTGCTAGCATAAGTGTCATAAATCACTCTAACTGAACTATCTCAACAGTTCTCTGCCCCTATTGATTAATCAGCTCATGAGCTTTGACCTTCCAGTACGCAGAAACATAACTCCGCCTTTTATTGACTAAATGCCGGGGGAATAAGCCCCGCCTCTCGCTGTTCTTGCGCACTTTACAGCTAAGAAGTCTTTTAATCATAAATAAAATAGGGTTTCAGTTCCCCAAATTTAAACATTGTTCCTCATACAAAGTGGTTAGTGGCTGTACACATTATTGTTTGCGCCTTAATGCATATAAAACAAAAAGTAAGAAACAGGAGCATCGAGTATGTTTGTTAGTTAGTTAAGTAAACATAAGATCGGAATTTCTGACCTCAAGGCAACGAACGGAATTTGATGAAATCGATTCGTTGCCATCAGCCCAATTAATGTCTCACGCGAAGCATTTCGAGCGCATCGTCGTTGCCTGTTGTTCTTATACTTATACACGTCATCAACGTCATCAAGCCAGAGCGAGTCCCGGCGAAAAGGGAGGATGGCAGGAATAAGCGAGAGAGTGCGAGCGATTGAGTCGCGCACAAAGCAAAGGCACGTCAACATCGTTTATCAGCAGCCTCTCTCCTCTGCCTTGCTTTTCCTCCAAAACGACCAAATTAGTTTCGATACCGTTGAACTTTATAAATACGTACGTTCAGAGGTCTCCATGTGTGTAAGTGAGTGTGCGTGTAAACATCATACAACTACACATAATTACTTGCAGAGTGCTTCATTGAAATTGATCATTAAAACCCCTAGTAGTCCAACGATTAATTAAATAATGTTGCAATAAACTATAGTAGAGTCCATCAACTGTCGGTACTCTTGATATGACAAACCCTTTGAAACGGGTAGTTTATATGTTACTTTATTGTAAAAAATGCATTTTATGAAGTCACTTAGGAAGATGCACCCTTACATTTAGAGCGGCGTGGTCCACAGCTTCGATTCCGGTCTCGGTACAAATTTTTGAAACGCAATTCCTTTAAAAAAATTATATCAGTTTTCATTACTTCTTCAATTACTTTCTGGAACGTGGTGAAGAAAAAATTGTACTTCCTAATTTCAATTGCATTTTTTATTACCTACCTATAAACGGAACAATGTTCGAACAAGTGGAGTCTTAAAATACCAAAACTTTGAAGATAACGGTCAACATTGTATACAAAATATGGAAATGATTATTTCAGCCAGTAGTAAATTGAATATTGGGCGTTCATCAGTTGGTGGCATTTGTTTTAGTTGTTTGTAAAATGGGAAAAATGATGTTGAAGCAGTTATTGTAGCTATTTAGGTATATATCCCGAAAATCAAAAGATTGAGGACATTACATTATTTATTATTCGTCGATCGCTATTAGAATATACCGAGGGAGGAAGGTTCTAAATTTTTCCTTGCTATAGGTACATATCTACGTCCACGTAAAATCCGAAAACGTTTCTTTACCTTATATAAATTTTACTAATTAACTAATTTGCTAAATTTTTTTAAAAAAAAAAATAATGGTTATTAATAACAGATAGGATATCCCATTTAATACCAATTATTACTGTTTTTATCAATAATGTTTATTAAATATAAAATCCGATATGTCCGTGTCATTATTTATTGTTACGATTTGTTTATTATAGCGATTTATTTTAGTTTTCAAATGAATCCGGCCTTGACATGTTCAACCCGCTTAATCAATCGTATCGTTTTTCTGAATTTAACAAATCATTGTCCCAGTACAATGTCTGTTCGTCTGCACATAAATCATATATTATGCCAATCGTCATGAAAATTAAATTGTTAAAATTTCTTTTAAGTTGCAGTAAAAGTTTTCTCCAATTAGGTAGAATATGTATGACATGCTACCTACATACCTAGGTAATTAATACTTACATATATGGTACATAAGTAACGTGTCGAATTTGTTTAAAATTAGGAAAGTTTGGTCAGATATTTATATGTACCACCTATGCATATTAAATAAAAAAAAATTAATTATTTGGCTTGTTAAAATTTATAAAAAAGAAAATAAAATGAATTTATTAATTACTAATTATATACATATTATCTATGTTTCTGTTTGTATTAATATTTTCTGTTTCTTTTCAGGTAAGTCGAAGCCTATAACTGTTGTATAAAGTAGATGGTAAGCAATTCT
The DNA here is from genome assembly GCA_029378335.1 of Agrilus mali. Lineage (NCBI taxonomy): Eukaryota > Metazoa > Arthropoda > Insecta > Coleoptera > Buprestidae > Agrilus > Agrilus mali. The sequence goes on along the minus strand of CM055663.1, from coordinate 4,934,760 downwards.
AAAAAATTTCTATATATTTAACTAGGGTGCATCTGCAATTTACATCAACTTTTTTTTTTAACTAAAAAACTAGTTTTCAACTGAAACTAATACAGTAATAAATCAGTTACTTAATTATATAGGTACATATACCTACAGATATTTCTCGTAAATATTTACCGTATGCTGAAAATTTACAATGAATTTATTATTCACATTTTTCTGCAATAAATTGTGCTGGTATAGATCATCATGCATATGCAAAAAATTTAAATTCTATTCAATGTAGATATCTGCTATATAAATGTACATCAGACTTTTTTTAATAATGAATAAATAGGTAAATGACCTGGAATAATTTACCTACATAAATTAATGTTGCAATTTTCTGTTCTGTTTTAATGTAAAAAATAGAATCAACATTTTTAAATACATTTACATAAGAACCAATTTTAAAAATTTAATTCGTCGTTATTGCGAAGAAAGGATTGTTAATGATCATTAATTCTAATTTCTATGTAGATACCTGTAAAAATATATTTCTACGTATTTTCTATTTACAAGAATGTTAGGTTAAATAAAATATTATTAAACGTACCTATATCAAGCTAGCACGATAAAGTTATTTTTCTGATGTCTGACTTGCACCATAATTTGTCGCTAATTTGTTAACAAATCCAAAAATTTGTCGCTCGTGCCGTCTAGCCATAATCAGCTGATATGCTCGCTTGATATCAAGCTACACATAGCGTATCTCGAAAAGGAAATAACTAGATATGAATGTCGCTTAAAGATGACACATTCAACGAATTTGTCGCTAGTCTTATCTCTAACTGATAAGCAAAAAACTGCTGGTAAGCCATCCAACTCTCGAAAGGTAACGTGTTGCCCAACTTGGGGGAAACAGGGAAAACCTGATTTAAAAAATCTGGTTAATAAATCCGATCTCTTAAAACAAATGTAACAAAGAACTTCTTGAATAATTGTTTGATGATTTTCCAGCAGTCTTTCGCTTTTCAGCTGGAGATAAGACTAGCCACAAATTATTTGAATGTGTCATCTTTCAGCGACAAATTATGGTCTTTACAGTAATATCTTAAGACATTTTCTTTTCGAGATACGCTATGTGTAGTGCTAGCTTGATATTAAGCTAGCATACCAGCTGATTATGGCTAAACGGCACGAGCGACAAACTTTTGGATTTGGTAACAAATTAGCGACAAATTATAGTGCAAGTCAGAAATCGGAAAAATAACTTCGTCGTGCTAGCTTGATATACGTGATTATTAACTGCATAAATGTTGGGATAGTCCTTAGTCCTTATAATCTTTCGAGCTCATTAAAATCATCAATGCAATCGATTATCTCTTTTTTTATTATTGTTGTAGTTTATTCAAATACACTTTCATTTGGTGATCTTAATAATCACCAGTTAGGTAGTTGAATATTTTAACATTTATTATTTTATTAAATTCCCAAATCTGTCATTAAGCATTTATGGCAATTTTTGTAAATAGATTTGTAACTGCCCCGTATTCGCGATCAACTACGATTTTTAAATGTTACGTTTTTTTTTGTACATAGTTCGTTAATAGTCGACAGTTCTGTTTTATTTTGCATAATCATGTTGTTTCTGTTGAACAATAACCTCGCCCACGCCAGTCAGAAGCAGCACACCACACAACTCCATAAATAAAATTGTTCATTATTACGAGAACGACTGTGAAACAGAAACCTTGACCTTGTAACTTGCACTTAATAACCGACTCGTTTCATTTAACGATCTAATACATACTACACAGTGGTTGTAATTACTCATTAAACGGGTATCACAATATAATAACAACATAAATATTGCCCAAGCGTTTTGTTTCACTAATAAATAAATTGTTGCTTGCCTCTTCTCAATAAAGTTTGAGAATTACTATTTCTGCACTTTTCAATATTGTTCTTAACTGTATTTGAACATTTCTATTTATAAGTTTGTGGGTTTTATGAAAACCTAAAAATAGACTTTTTTAAGAATACCCAACAGCAGTAAATTATTATGGTATCTATGGTCAGCGAGCGGCATGTACGGTCAAAAGAAAGTTAGTTATATTGCTAAAGTTCTGAAGAGGGATAAGGAGGGTATTCTTCTGTTGTTTATTATTTTATTTTTAAGTACCTGTGTAGTTACAAAAACTTGGCGGTAGTAAATGTCAAATAAAAATATTACAGCAGCCCGAAACGATTCGAACGAACCAATCTGTTCGTATCATGGATATTTGCACTTTCGTGTGAAAGTTAATGGAAGGAAGTAAGTACGAACGACTTGACCTGGTCTGGTCTAGTCTGGTGGCTAGCTGACTGCAGCATGTTATATTAAATCTTATTACCGTAACTTTTATTATAGTCGTATACCAAAACTATTTATTTCAAAACCAGTCTCTATAAAAATTTTACCTTTATTACTTTCAATCGACAGTTGTAACGATAAAGCAAAACACCAATTTGTTTTTATTTATTTAATTATTTAGTAGGTACATATTAAATTGTTAAGAGTCGTTCATGATGGTCCTTTTCGATGATAATTCTGTTGGAAAAGGCAAAACATACGTACGATTCCGAAATTGATTTTAATTTTATTGCCTGGCGAATGAATGCTTTTGATGTCGGGACATAAGAACGATGCAAAGGCAAACGAAGTTGCTATTTCAAACGTCTCGCAGCAGGCAAATGGCAAACACGAGATCCATTCTACCTCAACAACTTCAATATGATGCTGGTCTCTTTTTGCAATTTGCTGCTTGCTTGCTTGCTTTCAGGTAAACAGGCAGGTTGGGTATTAGAACATATTAGATATATCTTCAGTAGGCGATTGTTGGCAATCAATTGTTCGCTATAAAGCAACCCTTCGTGCCCTTATTATATATTTATTCGCCTATAACACTCATTCATCATGTTACAAAGACAAAATTAAATATTGTGTTTTGTAGATATTTGTTCGTTTCGATTAATGTTTTTGAGGATATTGAAAAAACTTAACCAAATATTATATATATTTAACTTACCTGCCTTTAACTTTTATTGGCTTATGGTATCTACATAGATATATTTGAGATTAAATTTTGTCCAAGTATCTCAAAAAAAGCAACATCAACTGACTCTATTACTCAAGTATTTTGTTGTGTACTGTGCTGGATCATTATTAAAAGTACAATTAAATGTATCTGATAAAAAAGATGAGTGCTTCATATTTTTCTTTATTATTGAAGTCTTCTAATATGAAAGAAAGCTTATAAGAATTTTGTTTAAGTAATTTAAAACCTCCCTCAGTATATTCTAATAGCGATCGATGAATAATAAATAATGTAATATCCTCAATCTTTTGATTTTCGGAATATATACCAATAAATAGCTACAATAACTGCTTCAACATCATTTCCTATTTTACAAACAACTAAACAAATGTCACCAACTGATGAAAGCCCAATATTCAATTTACTACTGGCTGAAATAATCATTTCGATATTTTGTATAATACAATGTTGACCGTTATCTTCAAAGTTTTGGTATTTTAAGACTCCACTTGCTCGAACATTGTTCCGTTTATCTATAGGTAATAAAAAATGCAATTGAAATTAGGAAGTACAATTTTTTCTTCACCACGTTCCAGAAAGTAATAGAAGAAGTAATGAAAACTGTGATAGGATTTTTTTAAAGGAATTGCGTTTCAAAAATTTGTACTGACACCGGAATCGAAGCTGTGGACCACTCCGCTCTAAATGTAAGGGTGCATCTTCCTTAGTTACTTCATTAAATGCATTATCCACTATAAAGTAACTTAATAAACTACCTACCCGTTTCAAAGTGATTGTTCTGTTAATTTTGCATTTAGGCAAACAGTTGATGGACTCTACTTTAGTTTATTGCAACAACATTATTTAATTAATCGATCGACTGCCGGGGGTTTTAATGATAAATTCGCTAATGTAACCTAATCTTTTTCAGATTTTGTGTATAAATGTCGACGGACGGCACCTTTAAAGTTTTTGCACATTCGACTTCACCTGCATTAATATTATCTTGTTTATAATAATGAGAAAAAATAGAATCAAAATTTCATTCATTTACTGGATCCATTAAATCTATGATAAGATTTTTTAAACTTTTTCGTTTCATAATAATCACTTCTACCTACATATGTAGCTACGTACAAATTTATTCTTTGTTCCAAAAAGTCCTTCAGATACTTTAAATTAAATTTTAAGGACCTGACAACTTCAAACCCTAATAGTCTCCCTTTCGTTTTTACACTTCGTTTATTGCAACTTACAAAGGCTCGACTTTGACAACGTAAACTCCCTCCCTTATTTTCTTGGCTTTCTTTGTTTCGCCATGAAAATCTAGAAATTAGAAGCTACTTTTTCTTCAAAACTATTAACTGTGTGGTAATTTTGTTGTGAGATCGTTTATTATACCTGGCGTTAAAAAGGTTTTTATAATGTAGGTACCTACGTATAAAGAAGCACTTGTTATTAATGTAGATGGGTGTCGCTTTTTGTCGGCTTGTTCAAAAGGAAGGTGTGCATAAATACTCTATTATATTATCTCAAGTGCATTTGAACAATGTAGGTCAAACAAGGCCATGTACTCACACTACTATTACTATTATTAGTACCTACATATATCGCTTAAATTTATACACACAGTGTAGTGTGTCTCTATTTAGTGTTAAATTCGAACAAACGAACGAACCATTTGCTATAAATATGGTAGCAGCAGTAGTTGTTGTAGTGGATATTAAGTGTATGTCGGATATTTGTTATTTATTGCGAGAATCTATAACATACCCTGTTATGCTATCGTACAATATCCGATATTATATTCGGTGCACAATCACAACAACAACAACAATATAAACGCTTTCGGAATCGGGGAAATAAAATGATTTGTTACGCCGTTTAATACACAAACCAAAACTTATGTTTGCCTCGAACTTCTGCACCTGCAGATGTTTAGAATCTGACTTAAAATTTTGCCTAATAACTTAATTCGCTTTTGGACTTCTTCTGTCAGTGATTGATTATAATAATTCGTTAAGTTGTGTTACAAAACTGTATAAGGTCACTATTGTTACTAAATTACATTCAAAATATTGTGATGGGTTGATAAAAATGCCATAAAGTAAACACGGCGAGGACCTTATAAGATGATATTGATCCTGACCTACGATGATCACGTCGATCCTTGAGCAGCGGCGGCTTGCGACAAAAAAAGGGGAAAGTTTTTGGAGATCAATATTATACAATTGTTTACTCCGTATGTCAATAAATTTTAATCAAGATATTATTTTTTACATCACATTCATTGTGCCACAGGAAATACTCGTATAGCCCGAGAACACTTCTATATTTCTTATTAAAAATTTCTAATTAAATAATTGAACGATTATACACAATGTCTTTTTGACTTTACTTTTTTTAATCAGTCTTTCGAAACCGAAAACCTTTCTATTTTTTGTTCATGGTCCGTTGCTAAAAGGACAAAGCCAGTCGACTTTATTATGTGGCCGTTGGTTGTAGAGATCGACGCAGAGCATCGTTATTAGGTACGCATCGACGTTGTGAGCTTGACGACGCCGGCGTCGCGACGACCTTTAAAGAAGATGTGACATTGATTGCTGGTAAAAACTCTTTGATGGGAAATAGTCGCGACAGGGACGCAAAGCACAAGAACAGGGACGCTTACAGGATTTTAGCAAATGCAAAGGAGAGGGGACTGAAAGAAATGAAAATGACAAATGTAGAAGGGGGGTGATGCATATGAACAGTACAGTAGGTACAGGTGAAGATACTTAACAAAATTAATAACGGATTGTACATTAGGTAAAACAGACAATAAATGTTATTTCAATAAGAAATGTAGAAAGAATTTATAAGTGACGGTACTTAACTGAATTAAAAAAAGGGTTGAAGATTAAAAGAGGCAATAAATGCGATCTATATTTTGAGATACTTACAAATGCATTTCATTTGTATACAAGTTGTAACAGAGCCTACATGGGTCTAACTGGTAGATGCTGTAGAGAAAGAATAAATAAACACCTAAAAAATAAAAAATGTAACTCAATATACGCAATCCACTTAATAGAAAGTTCTCATAGGTTCAACGAAAATTTTAAAATTTTACATACCGAAAAGAAAGGTCTAAAATTAAACTTATTAGAAAGTCTCAAAATCAATAAATGAAATAGGATAGGCTTAATTTTAAACGATTAACTAGATGTCAATCATTCCCTATTATTTAACTTGTAGTAGTTTATTGCTCAGAAAAATCTTCGCCACCTCATGTTTATAGTATATTATAAGTAATTTGTAATTTAGTTTAATTTTATAATAAATACTTCTTCCACCTGAGGAAGCCATTGTATGGTGAAATGTGCATAGTGGTGCAATAAAAAAAATTTTACTTGTAACCTAAGTATCTCCGTAGCGGTGTTTTTATTTTATTAGGTGCATTTCTTTTTGTCAAGGATTAGTTTATAAATAAATGTACGATCTATTTTAAGGATTAACGAATTGAGCGTTACGTCTCTGTTTGCGTAAGATAGAAGTGAATGTGTTGTATAAATAGTTACTTAAAACAGTTCAGATATTCAGAAATATCTTCAACTGTAATTATATTTGTTCTTTAATTAGCTGAATATTTAAAATTAACCAACACGCTGCTGTTCATAAGAAATTAATTATAATTAAGTACACACCACAGCTCAACTTTTTTTAATGCACGAAGGACACTACACTGACCATAACATAAGCAGGGTATTCCATCGATACAGTTATAAATAATAATTTATAGTCTGTCTGGAAAACTTTCTTATTTTTAACCAAGTACCTACCAAATTCTATTTTGGATTATTTTTTTAGAAACAAGTTTTTGACGATCTCTTGAAATCCTTTAATCTTTCTAATCCTTACCATTGTGCAGCATTTTGATTTCAATTTCAGTCATGCCACTACGTATTGTACTTCTGATTCCATTGGCCTTGCCTTATTGAGAGTAAAGACAAGCAAATTACGTTATATTAGAGGCCACCAGAACCCAACTATGACTTTGGTTGCTGTTGCGCACACACACACACACACACATGTACGGTACGACAAGTAGTTATTACATTATAGTTACAGTCCACGTGCGTGTATGTGTGTTTGTTAAAGTATGTAAGTACCTTTACGTGTAACTGTTTGTCTGTATAGAAGCGACTGACTTAATACATACTGCCGACAAAACGACCGAGTGAGTATACGAGCGAGCCAAAGGAAAGAAAGAAAGAAGCCATTGCCCTCGGTTGAGAGAAAAGCCTCGCTGTCCCACTTTTAGACGCTTGTTCGTTCGTACGCTATATAGCTAGTAGTTGGCTTAGTCCGTATGGTATATGGTATGGTATGGTATGGTGTGGTGTTACTGCTAGGTTGTTTGTTGGTGGACTCCGTGGGGCCCTCAAACTTTCATGGACGACCAACTACTATAACTAACTTATTACACGATGCCAAGTTGCATAGATACTTTTTTACTTACAATAGTCCAGTTAGGGAGAGTAAAAGAATGAAACAATATGATGATAATAGAAGAAGAAATGAGATCAAAATTACATTGAACTAGTACCTATGTAGCATCCAAGAACGAACAAAATAGCTCAAACCCCAACGCCAAAACACGAAACATTTTTTTCCGATTTCTGACTTGCACTATAATTTGTCGCTAATTTGTTACAAAATCCAAAAATTTGTCGCTTGTGCCGTTTAGCCATAATCAGCTGGTATGCTAGCTTGATATCAAGCTAAAACTACACATAGCGTATCTCGAAAAGGAAATGTCGTAGGATATTACTGTAAAGACCATAATTTGTCGCTGAAAGATGACACAGTCAATGAATTTGTCGCTAGTTTTATCTCCAGCTAATAAGCAAAAAACTGCTGAAAAATCATCAAACAATTAATCAAGGAGTCCTTTCTTACATTTAATGTAAGAGATCGGATTTATTTACCAATTTTTTAAATTAGGTTGTTCCTGTTTTCTCCAAGTTGGGCAATATGTTATCTTTCGAGAGTTTGATGGCTTTCCAGCAGTTTTTTGTTTATCAGTTAGAGATGAGACTAGCGACAAATTCGTTGAATGTGTCATCTTTTAGCGACAAATTATTGTCTTTACAGTAATATCCTACGACATTTCCTTTTCGAGATACCCTATGTGTAGTTCTAGCTTGATATCAAGCTAGCATACCAGCGTACGAGCGACAAATTTTAGGATTTGGTAACAAATTGGCGACAAATTATAGTGCGTTAGAAATCGGAAAAATAACTTTGTCGTGCTAGCTAGATATAGGCATGTGATCGTGAAAACAGTTCCACATTCTTTTTATAAATCTTTGTGAGGAATTGAAACGAACAAATTAGTCTTTAGTAGATTGATTACGTTGGACAAATTGAAATGAATGTGCTTTGAAATTGGAACATTTGTGGTGATGATGACGATGATGATGAAATAAGAATTATTTGAAATATATTTTTGCTACAAATAGGAGGTCGCTGATTGGTACAAAATTATGACCCAATCTGACCATCAAATGCCAAAAAAATATTTCTTGAAGTGGAGATTTTTTTACGCATTCGTGAATCGAAAATTCTCACCCTGTGTTGTCAATTATTTAACTTATTATTTCTTGATATTGTTTTATTCAATTAAAGTACTTTTAGCGTCAAAAATAGGGGGTTCTATGTCTATGAACACTAGGTACTTTGATTATTATTTGTAAATTGAAGTTTCTCTCCAAGTTGCTAGTTCAATTTCTTTCACTTCTTATTTACTACGTAATCGGTGTTTTAACAAATGTAGATAGTTAGTTGTTGCGTATGTTATTCAGCAGTTATATGCAGATTGGCTAAAATATTTATAAACCAGTTACTACGAGTATGTTGCAACTACATAATTGACATTGCGTTAATGTGTCAGTCGTGACTTTGCCACTCCAAACGCACTATTGTGTATTATGTGCAATAAACATTGTTTATCATCCATGAAGGCCCTCAAAAGTGTAATAATGGGATTAATCTTTATAAATCTACATTTCGAATTATTTTCAGTAATCGAGTATTAAACTGAACTTCTGAAATGTCTTCAGCTTCAAATCGGCGAAGACATAAGTACCTATCCTTTTGTTTGTGTTCAAACGAATCGTACAGAATGTTATTTATGGTGCAATAATATAAGTTGAAGTCGCTCTTTTTTCTATTTCATTTATTATTGTCGAAGAAAGTCAACCGGTAATGACAATAAATTACTGGCAACAAGCAATATATTTAAGTTGTGTGACGGCGAGACTCGAAACGTTCAATAGTTTTATTTGTGAGTTGCTTCATGAACGAGAGTCCGAATGCAAAACTTGCTAAACTTTTAAACGGATTTGTCCCGGGAAACCGAAATGACACAGAGAGCAACAGGAAGAGAGAATGAGGAATTCTGTCCTGGATTGTATTAGCGAACGCTAGCAAAAGTTAATTTTAATAATTCTACTACGTATGTATATGTAGTCTACAATTTAATTACATGTAAATATTTATTACTTAGAAGTTGAGGTGTTTAATAAATAATAGTAAACATGGGACTTAAAGGAATGCGAATAAGTTTTCGAAATTTCAGTAGTTACATAAATGGTTAATTGGCGAAGTTCAGGTTCTAAGACCTAAAATCTTGCAAGATTTTAGTCTCTAGCTAGCACGACAAAGTTATTTTTCCGATTTATGACTTGCACTATAATTTGTCGCTAATTTGTTACCAAATACAAAAATTTGTCGCTTGTGCTGTTTAGCCATAATCAGCTGGTATGCTAGCTTGATATCAAGCTAGCACTACACATAGCGTATCTCGAAAAGGAAATATCGTAGAATATTTCTGTAAAGACCATAATTTGTCGCTGAAAGATGAAATATTCAACGAATTTGTCGCTAGTCTTATCTCCAACTGATAAGCGAAAAACTGCTGGAAAACGATCAAACAATTAATCAAAGAGTTCTTTCTTACATTTGTTTTAAGAGATTGGATTTATTTACCAATTTTTTTAAATTATGTTTTCCCTGTTTCCCCCAAGTTGGGCAACACGTTACCTTTCGAGAGTTTGATGGCTTTCCAGCAGTTTTTTGCGTATCAGTTGGAGATCCGATTAGCGACAAATTCGTTGAATGTGTCATCTTTCAGCAACAAATTATGTTCTTTACAGAAATATCCTACGTTATTTACTTTCGCTATGTGTAGTACTACCTTGATATCAAGCTAGAATACCAGCTGATTGCTGATGCTAAACGGCACGAGCGACAAATTTTTGGATTTGGTAACAAATTAGCGACAAATTATAGTGCAAGTCAGAAATCGTAAAAATAACTTTGCGTGCTAGCTTGATATACGTTTTATAAACTGTGTCCTATGGGACTCTAGTAACGTATTTATGCCTTTCTGGAATATTCCTGATTCGTCTTGCAGCGTTGTCTGATGTCTAATTTGTCTTAAAACTTGCGGCTTTCGAGAACTTTAAAAGTTCCGCCGGTATCGAGTGCTATTCTAATTTTTTCATAACAGTATTAAATATTTAAACTTTATATAATGTGTGTAAGCATTTCTCAGTTTATTTGCTTTCTTATACTTACAGAAAACAAAAAAAAAATTACTATTGGCTTTTACTGTTATAGTGCCAATGAGATTAGTGATTTGAAATGTACATATTCCTAGGTACCTACGTGTATTTATTGTATGGGATTAAATAATTACCTAATACTAAGTCAAGTAAAGATAGATAGAAGAAGTCTTGTGCACAATCTGTTTTAAGTTTAACGGACTGCATTCTTCATCCGTGAGAGAATGCGATAATACCTCATCACTTTCAATGGTGTGTTTGGTTGGTATTCATTCCTCTTTCTCTTTTTCGTTCCGGGATTGTCTCGTCGGTCGGACCTGTAGAAAGAAAGGTAGTCTGCATATACATTTATATTGTACATATATGTAGGTAGAAAGGTAGCTATATCTATGTACATTAGGTACCTACGTAGACTTCTTGACATCCGCCAACTACAGTTATATAAAGTCATTAACGTCGCGCTTTATGCTCTGCTTCAGCTGTTGAGCCGGGAGACGTGCTGACAAATGAGAGTTATTACATGTGTGCCTGATGCAAATAACAGAAAAGGAAGGATATCGCGTAAAAGTACACGACGCGTAGCTTCTATACGCACCTTCCGAACAAACGGACGCACTTAAGACAGTTGAAGTTGAATAAAACAGAAGAATAATAACAAACACATTAGAATAGGCGCAAGCAGACATTTAGTAGTAGAAAAAATAGCGGCCAAGTGCGAGTCGAACTCGCGCACCGAGGGTTCCGTACAAACCTGTATATATGTGATGTAACTAAAAATTTAAGGTTTTCCAAATTTTTTTCCTTTATATGTGCTATAAAACATTGCTTCATGCAAAATTTCTAGATTCTAAATCGACTGGAAGTACCCTTTAGGTTTTGATTCCCTTGCGAGTAGTTGCGAGTTTGAAAATATCCGGCTTAAATTGCTGTTTCTTTTTATTGCGTTGACATAGAAGTTTGATTTTGTTACAGCTTAAAGGTATTATAGACCTGAGTATTTGATATGAATTTCAATTTAATACCTCTACTCGTTCATGAGGGAAAGGGGTAGTAACATTAAAATTATTAAAAATATTTTTATTATATGATGTAACTAAAAATTTACGGTTTTCGTAATTTTTTCTTTATCTGTGCTATAAGACGTTGCTTCGTACCAAATTTCAAGATTCTGAGTTCACGGGAAGTACCCTGTAGGTTTTGATTTGAAAATTTGCGGCATAAACGGCTGTATCTTTTGATTGCGTTGGCTTAGAAGTTTGATTTTTTCATAGCTCCAAGGGACAATAAACCTGAGTATTTGGTATAAATTTTAGCTTGATACCTCCACGCGTTCCTGAGAAAAAGTCTTGACAGACAGACGGGCGGACAGACAACGAAGTGATCCTATAAGGGTTCCGCCTTTTCGTTTTGAGGTGCGGAATCCTAAAAATTAAACAATAACAATATGAAAACCTTTAGGTATCCATGTTATGTTAAGTGAATAAAAAAAAGACTTGCCCTAGTTTATTTACCGCAATAAATTTTATTGTGTCTCGCCCAACCCTCGGTTTGTTGTGTGTGATAAATTGGAACGAGAAACTTTTTTTTTGTTCATTTATTTGATTATCACTGTCTCCTGTTATCCGTCTCAGACAGATCATCATCACAAGGTTGTCAGTTCATTCTTTTCTAGCCCGAATTTTCTAAAAACTACAATATTCTACATTTCTGGCTATTACGGTTTCTTTACCGCTCATACTGCCTTCCTGTTCTGAAAAATTCTGGCATGTTTTTTGGTCACGAAGTTCTTGCATCTTCAATGCAACAAACTCTCAAATAATGCCCTCTACCATACCATCCTATCTCCCCCAAATTGACAAAAATCCTTGTAAAAATCTTTCCTCAAATCACATTTGCATTATTTTTGTAATTACTAAAGAATTTTAACATGTGTTTAGATTGCTAAGTCCTTGCATCTTCAAAGAAATAGAATTAATTATTTTATGAATTATAAATTACCAACCTGGTGTGAGTAATTAATTTGCTTGAAGAATTTTGTAAGTTTTGTTTATTAATGCTCAAGGTTTGAAACTTGAATCTTCTTTGTCTTCAACAAAACTGAACATAGTCAATGGAAAATAGTGATTTTATTTTATTCTATATTCTTCAAATTTTATTCACTGTTTATGTGACCTTTCACAAATCATACATAAGTACTATAAGTAGGTACCTATAGGTACTTCTTTACAATAATAATGTCTGTAGGAATCAATCTACTACATCTATAGGTATCCATATTTTTATGTGGGTACTACGTACTTATTTAGTTTTTATTGCTTTAGAAATTTATTGCTGGTAAGAAAACTCTAATCTTCCATTCCAAGTGCTAATAAAACACACGCCATAATGATGCTGTAAACAGGTGTTCTATGCGAATACATTTTTGTGCCTTAGGATAATTCTTTTATAGCAGCTAATGTAAAGTGGTAACAGGTTTGTCTTGTACTAATAAGGTAACTGGGAAGAAAGGTGTTATAACTTCATATTCGTATTGTTTGTGTACTTTTAAAATTTAACTACATAACTGTACGTTAACTGTAACTCTATGGGGTATAGGTACATACTTTAAAAATAAGTAGGATTTCAGGGTCGTATTTAAAATAAACTTTTTTATTTTGTTATAAGTCAAACGAAGAATAGAATATCCACTACTCAAAGTTACTTTAGAGTGCAATAATTCGTTGGACGTTCTCAAAACGTCGAAACTGAAGCTGGACTAACAAAATACATAATAAAGGTTGAGAAATATGGTCCACTTTATACCAACCATCGAAATTCAGGGGCCAATACAATCAACTGTCTTTCCTTTTAGCGTTGTCCATTCAAAGCAATTTCTTTCTTCGTTTCGTCATAAAAGATTGACATTTTCAGTGATGAACGGCACGAGAACCAGAACGAGAACGAGAATTGCTTTGCCAGTTTCTATTTTAAGAAAGGAAAACTCGAAACTCAAACCGCACACACCGACTAACTGCCTGCCGGAGTCGACAACCAACCACGTAATTTATGATGACGAAATTCGAAAAAGACAAATTATTGGGGAAAGCCCAAACCCATGATCTTTAGAGCTTTTAGTCCATTATTGTCTACAGTCCAAATCTTTTTTACTATATTGAATCGTAGATATATTAATTTAGGGATGGAACAAAATAAAATTACAAATGAGATTGTAATTATGTATATAAAGCTTGCACAACAAAGTTATTTTTCTGGTTTTTGACGCACTATAATTTGTCGCTAATTTGTTATCAAACTCAGAAATTTGTCACTGAAAGATGACACATTCAAAGAATTTGTCGCTAGTCTTTTCTCTAACTGATAAGCAAAAAATTGCTGGAAAGCCATCAAACTCTCGAAAGGTAACGTGTTGCCCAACTGATGGGAAACAGGGAAAACCCAATTAAAAAAATTTGGTAAATAAATCCAATCACTTAAAACAAATGTAACAAAGAACTCATTGATTAATTGTTTAATGGTTTTCCAGCAGTCTTTCGCTTATCATCTGGAGATAAGACTAGCGACAAATTCGTTGAATTTGCCATCTTTCAGCGACAAATTAAGGTCTTTACAGTAATATCCTACGACATTTCCTTTTGGAGATACGCTATGTGTAGTGCTAGCTTGAAATCAAGCTAGCATACCAGCTGATTATGGCTAAACGGCACGAGCGACAAATTTTTGGATTTGGTAACAAATTAGCGACAAATTATAGTGCAAGTCAGAAATCGGAAAAATAACTTGATATAGGTATACGTATGGTAATGAAGCCTTTCAAGGAAGGAAGGTGGTTAGTACCCCTAGGTTCATACCAATAGAATTTAGGCACCTGTTATCCCACCATATTCTCTTATCTATTTTATATTTTCCACCCCACCAATTTATATTCTGTTCCTATAATTAGTGCATTTATTTTTTATTTTAGTAGGGATTCACTGAAAGAAAAAAAAAGTTTATGGTTCGTTTCGTTAGCATGATTGGTTTGGTTTGGGTTGGGGAGTAAGTCACAAAGTTTTAAGCTGTTACAATAAATTTGTGTGAGGGTTACAGCCAAAGCTGACCTTTTTTACCTGTACGATGTACGCACACGCTGACTAACAGGTAGAAAAGGTGGCCGTATCTCCCCTTGCTTAACATGAAATTCGTTTTCTAAAGAATAACATAATTTATGTAACTGATTGTACCTAAGTGAGACAAAAATCGAGTCGTGAGAATTACTTCAAGGAATTCCTAGGGGGACATGAACTTTTTGGTCACCTGCTTTATTGTATAGGTATACATTTGCACTGATAATTTACAGGTGCAATTGTAAACTCGGGAATCATCAAAATGCCGCCAGTATTGATCGTCCAAAATAATAAGTAGTATTTGTAATTGTAAGTATACAATAAAAGTTGTGTCTTTAGTAGTAGCACTGAAGATAGGTGTCAAAATAAATCAGCATTGATTGAATTTGTTACGCCTTTGGGAACGATTTGTCACCTAAAGTTTTGAAATTATATGGCGTTCTTTAAATTTTGTCGAAAGCTTTAGTAATAAGTTTCCGAGAAAATTATCGGATTAAATTAAGTAAGTTATCCGGAAAGTTTTATCGGCGATTGTAAACGTTCGTGCAGAAGAAGAAGAAGAAGCGCTTCATCATTTTTTTTTTTTGTCTATCCTATCGTTCTTTGCCGCTTCGCGTTCGCCGGCTGCTCCATTCAACTCAACTGCATTATTCCGAATCCGTTAATCGAAATGTATAATTGCGGAAGCGAAAGTCGGCCCAAGGTAAAAGATCAGCATCATCACAACGGACTGATTGACGACTAGTCGTGTGAAAAAAAACGAGGTCAAACAACCAACCAACCATTGGTGGCCCAACAGCATCACCATCATCATCATTATTATCATTTTTGGTCGTCCTGAACCGCGATACTTTTTCAAACGACTTTGTCAAAATATTTAGTGATTTTTATAGATACAAACTAA
Source organism: Agrilus mali (assembly GCA_029378335.1). Lineage (NCBI taxonomy): Eukaryota > Metazoa > Arthropoda > Insecta > Coleoptera > Buprestidae > Agrilus > Agrilus mali. The sequence goes on along the minus strand of CM055663.1, from coordinate 4,919,102 downwards.
ACGAGATGTAACAAGAAATAACAATCGGTTTAAAAAACAGTAAATTGACTATTTAGCCATGTCTTAAAAGACGTATATCAAGCTAGAACGACAAAGTTACTTTTCTGATTTCTGACTTGCACTATAATTTGTCGCTAATTTATTACCAAATCCAAAAATTTGTTGCTCGTGGCGTTTAGCCATAATCAGCTGGTATGCTAGCTTGATATCAAACTAGCACTACACATAGCGATCTCGAAAAAGAAAGGTCGTATGATATTACTGTAAAGGCCATAATTTGTCGCTGAAAGATGGCACATTCAACGTATTTGTCGCCAGTCTTATCACCAGCTGATAAGCGAAAAACTGCTGGAAGACCATCAAACAATCAAGGAGTTCTTTGTTATCTTGATATCAAGCAAGCATACCAGCTGATTATTGCTAAACGGCATAAGCGACAAATTTTTGGATTTGGTAACAAATTAGCGACAAATTACAGTGCAAGTCAGAAGTCGGAAAATAACTTTGTTGTGCTGGCTTGATAAACGTTCTTAAAAGTATTTAACTAAGTATTTGTTTTATAATGACATTACCAATTGTGTTCCTTTTTTCTATTCGCAAAAGTTCCTTCTGTAAAAAGATTTCGTTTTTGGTCTAAAGTGACTTTTCGTATCATTTTTAATTGCCAAATTTAGCTCTGCTAGGCAATTAAACGAGCCCGTTGCGGGGTTGCGAAACATTCTTAAGGTATTTAATTCTCAGGATACGAAATCTGACATAAACCAGTTATTTACACACGAACAAACCCGGAAGCGGAATTGGGCCGTATAATGTAGTGGTTAAATGGGAATGTTCACACGTCGACGCCAACGGAATTAAAACCGAAACAAAAATTAATTTTCTAATTGTTTTTTAAAACTGAATTTCCTCTTGAAAAACCTTTTTTCCAAAATAACAAACGCCGGAACTTGAATTCCACCAACAATAGTACTACGAGGTCTTTTGGGTCAATTTTTTATTTCCCAAAAACTGGAACAATTTCTAATAACACAAATAGGACTTCCTGTATCCCTCTTCCGTGTTCGAACCCTTAAGGGCTTTCCTGTTTTTTGGGTGCTTAATAAAAAATCCAATAGTAGTGACCTCATGTTGAAGTGTTATCTAAACTAAATAATTGTTGTGCAACATTGTTTTGGAATCGTTAGCGGTTATAAATCTGGTGATTTAATCATTGTTAAAGTGGTTTACTTGTGGAATTTACCTAGGTACCTACAAATTAATTGGAAGCAACGAAATTAACAGTTCGCTTTAGTCTAAATCGTCACCTGTTGTGTGGTGTTAAAACGAGGGCCATTAACCTTACATTACCTACCTATTTAATTATATTATATACTCATATAAGTCCTATTTTATATGTGAATGGAGACACCGTAGGTGACTTTTTTACTTGTAGATCTAGCACAATGTATGTCACAGGTTCTTTATTGTCGATAAAAACTGAATCGGTTCATCTTTATCGATTTTTTTTTATTAACACTTTTCTACTATGGCTAGTATATAAACGTGATGAATGTATAAGTCGGTTTATGATTTGTGTATGTTCGATAATATCATCCCTCTCTCTTGCTTCTTCAAGAACTCTTGTAATTTATGTGTAGAAAGAAAGGCAACAAAAAATGTTCCTGTTATAAATAGTTCGTAAAATACTCGAGATTGATGGCTGTAGGAAAGTTTCAACAATTGAACTGCTCGTAAAAAAGGTCTTGACCTTTCATCATGTCATCAATAAGGTCTTTTTATGTTCTCAAACCTGTTCCAGGGTTTTTAGCAACAGATATTGTTTTTGAATGATTCTACATTGATAAATTATGCGTGAAAGGTCAACAAAATAATAAAAGTTTAATCGTTTTGTGAAAAACTCGAAATTGATCTATGGTTAAAGTTTCATCGATTGAACTACTCATAAAAAAGGTCTTAACCTTTCATCGTGTCATCAATAAGGTCTTTTTATGTTCTCAACCTGTTCTAGGTTTTTTAGCAACGGATATTAATTTTTAATTATACTACCAGCAAAAACGTATTGAAAATACGTAATCCTGAAAGTGGTAGTAAAACCCATCGTTTAGATCAGAATATTAGACAGATAGAAGATGGTAGGTGTAACTATCTCGAGAAGTAATTTAATTTAAATTTTTTATCGGGAAATGAAAACTTCCTCTCCCAGTAATCAATCGTTTTAAAGTAAGTCTTCTTCGTTTCTCAAGTAATTAAATTTTTAAAGCCCCTCAACGACCTGAGTCTCGTAAGTTTCTCGTAATGCCCTTTGCTCTCGTGAAATATGTACGCCTCTGTGAACGAATTCCTCGCCACGCCACGTCAGTGTACACAATAGATCCCGGAGGGTTCGTCGTTTTAAGGGGGTGGACGACATTATTACTTACTTGCCCCCTTTCCCCCCGTAGTAGTAGGATAACGTTACGAAAATCGCTGTAGGTGGATACTTGCTGTATATATGTATTCGTAAACCGAATGACTCAGATTCAATCACCTTTACAATAAATACAACCAACCGAGGCAACAAACTCGATAGGGCGGAAAATGGATTTATTAAAAGGCTTAGTTGGTCATTTATTGTTGATATTATACTATACCTACCTAGTATATGTACCATACGTTATTGACTTGTTTGAAAGGTGAAATAATTTTTGAATACGAACGGCAATTGTCAATAAATTAAAAATAATTTGATATACGTACATACAAATTAATGCATAATAATCTCAATTTTATAACGGGTTAGTATGACTATAAAATGTTTAAGTCATTTGTGTAATAACCCAAACGGGTTCTTTAAAATGAAGTCCCGAATGTGGTGTTCATTAAGTATTCATTGTGGTCAGAAATTGTTGGGTAGAGGTACCTTCGGTACCGTTATTAAAGTTGTTGCCTACGCATCAAGTAATTTTCCGAATAAGGAGAACAACTGTTTATAAACAGTAAATAAGCGGACGAAATTCCTCGTAGAAAATCCGTAACCAAGGATATACAAAATTAAAATTCTTTAAAAGTTTCTGCAGCCTCAGTCTACTCGACTAATTATTTATTTATTTATTAGAAGGGAAATTGTTTCGCATGCGGAAAATTTTTAATTCCTCCCACTCAACTTTAAATTGTTCTGTAGGGTTATTATCAAATTTTTTAAATATTTGACGTATATATCGAGCTAGCACGACAAAGTTATTTGTCCGATTTCTGACTTGCATTATAATTTGTCGCTAATTTGTTACCAAATCCAAAAATTTGTCGCTCGTGCCATTTAGCCATAATCAGCTGGTATGCTAGCTTGATATTAAACTAGCACTACACATAGCGAATCTAAAAAAGGAAATGTCGTAGGATATTACTGTAAAGGCCATAATTTGTCGCTGAAAGATGACACATTCAACAAATTTGTCGCCAGTCCAGCTGATAAGCATGAAACTGCTGGAAAGCCATCAAACTCTTGAAAGGTAACGTGTTGCTCAACTTGGGGGAAACAGGGAAAACATAATTTAAAAAAATTGGTAAATAAATCTGATCTCTTAAAACAAATGTAACAAAGAACTACTTGATTAATTGTTTGCTTATCGCTTATCAGTTGGAGATTTGCGACAAATTTGTGAATGTGTCATCTTTCAGCGACAAATAAGCGACAAATTATGGGCTTTACAGTAATATCCTACGATATTTCCTTTTCGAGATACGCTATGTGTAGTGCTGGCTTGATATCGAGCTAGCATACCAGCTGATTATGGCTAAACGACACGAGCGACAAATTTTTGGAGTTGGTAACAAATTAGCGACAAATTGTTGTGCAAGTCAGAAATCGGAAAATAACTTTGTCGTGCTTCCTTGATACACATAAATATTTGTAAATGATGCTTAAAAGGGAAGCCCCCATAAGTTCTAAAGTGACTTAAGACGATCCTGCGCAAAATACCCTATTAACTTTATTTTAATATTGTTGAATTTCGAGTCTTCACTAAACAATACAAAATGAAATTCAAGTTATTTTATTAGTATGTACCTAGTTCAGTTCTTAAGTGTGCTGTCATTAATCACGTGTCGTTTGTATTTATTTATCTTATCGCGCTGGTTGGTTAGGTGCATTGCCATGAATGAATGTGCGATTATGAACAATGGTACGAAAATGTTTGTATAATTAATGCAGATTTAAGTGCTCGGACTAACCCGTAATCGTCGCCGGTCTTTTAATGCAAATTAATTAATCCGCCGAAGAATCGCAGTCAAGAGTAACGATATTTTTATCGGGCTTTCAAAAACGTTTTGCCAAGCCTTAATTTCCTTCTGCATTATTGCAACAAAGTGAGTTAAATTAATTCGGAACACGAAACTCTTTTTTGAAGGGAATAATGAAGCAATGAATGTAACTGAATTTATAAAATTATCTTGACGTTATTAAAATCATTAACAGAGAAGGTTTTCCAATTGAAAATGTTCTTCTAGGCCATTCTAATCAGTATTACAAGGAATGAAATATATATAAAACTATTTTTAGTGAAATATCCGTTCAGTTGGCAAAAATGTACTTATGTATTATAAAAAGTTGTATCTACTCATATTTGGTTCGTCAAAAATTTTTATTAAGATAATATACTACGTCATCATTAAATTTGAAGAAGAACAAAGTTTGTAAAAACCCTGGCCATCTCATCCTTGTGTGATTGTGATACTGAACACAGAATCCATTAATTAAACACTTACGTATTAACTAATTTTGTGCGGCAATTTTGTTTTTATTTCTTTTAAACCGTAAGCAAGCATCAGACGAGAGAGACACTTCATATTCGCGACTTTATTCAAATCGCCATGGTCGAGGAGAAACTAATGACTCATATCACTTTATACGTTTTGCTAACTAACTGATGGGAGCTTCACTTGACAGCTTAACAGAAATTCATTTTTCATTCGATGAATCGCTACGGATATATCTAATCTACTTAACATTTTTATGTCATACCTACTGGCCACACCATCATATTATTCTAATTTATTGAGTACAAGTTAAAAAAAGAAAGATTTTGGTGACAGACGTTTTTTATCACTTATGGTTAGTCATTTCAGAAACGATCAATTAATACTTAAACTTATTATGAGTTGTGCGATAAGGTTGAACGATATATCTCCAGGTTTTACCCAATAACATTTTCGGAAAAGTTTTAGTGCAGTAATGATAGGTATTTTAAACACTCCCATATTTTATTTAGGTACCACTGTTCGTTCATTCGTTGTTTATTGTTGTGTTTGAAGGAAGTGTAATGATAAGATATCATTCTAAATTTTTTTGATAATATTTCTGCAAACAACAATATTTTCTTAGAAACGAGAAGCTAAGTTGACATTTATTGTCTTGACCTACGATTGCATAAAAATCCTTAACTTACAATGAAACGTTTCAAATTCCTTTTCATCAACTCCGAGCGTAAATCAAAAAAATATTTTTTTAATTTATATATGTATTAGGTACTAAGTACCATCGTGATGTATCATAGAAATTATTATTTATTGTTTTATGACAATTATAATAAATAATTGGAAGGACAATACCTTCTTCATTTATCATCCATGTTTCAGAAAGTAACAAAATATTAGAATTTTAATTAACTAGATTATTTTGCTATAAGGGGGGGGGGGTGCTACTAACAAATTTCTAGTATTATTATTTTAAAGACAGTTGTGTAACGGTACAAGAGCCATTAAATAAAAAAAAGTCTTGGTACTGATAACCCGTCCGTCTTCAATTTAACAGACTTTAAGTTTTACAATCTCAACAAGCATCCATCGTGGTGCTTCGCATCGCATCATGACCGTAAATAGTTCTTATTTTCACGGTCGCTAAATTTTACTTTAGTTTTACTACTTGCTGCACTTAATCTAGCCTTTATTGCTAGCATTAGTTTGAGTTCGTAATTTCGCTAATTTATCCACTTTCATGGTAGACATACAAACATATAATAAAAGTGAAGAAAGTAATTATAAGTACATACCTACCAGTTCTTTTTACACGAAAGCAATAAATCACAAACATTTGTATTGTATTTAAAATAGGGTGTTATTTAACAAATGTGCAACTGTATAATATGTAAGTAAGTTTACGTTATATAATTTTAATAAATATTCATGTAATTTATCTCTAAAACTTTGGTGGATTACTGCAGGCTTTAAAAGGTAACTTTTTCGAAGAACCCTTCTTTGTTGAGTGTTGGGCGGCGGTCGATAAGCGATAAAACTGTAACGCATTTGGGCAAGTATTTTCGATCGATGAAAGCTAATCTCTCCTGCCCTTAGAGCCACTAGTGTCCTCTGGCTTGTCAATAATTTATTGATTACTATGTACTCATTTAACAAAAGTGCAACTGTCTAACTACGTAATAAGTAAAATATTAAAAAATATTCATGTATCTAATTTATCTCTAAAACTTTGGTGGATTACTGCAGGCTTTAAAAGGTCACTTTTTCGAAGAACATGTTAAAAGGCGACCGATAATCGATTTGGGCAAGTATATTCGATCGACGAAAGCTATTATTTCCTACCCTGAGCCACTAGTGTCCTCTGGCTGGTCAATTCAATAATTTATCGATTACCTACTCGAAAAGTTCCCATAAAATTGAATATGTATCGTTTTCACTCTTCAGCAGTCCGATGCTGTTTGCAGCTATCTGTTAATTAATTTATGTACTACTTATCTATCGTTGGTTGTCGATGGTCGACTGCAGCATGGCCTTGTGCAAGAGACAGAGCAAGCGGTTTGGTCGTATTTGTGTCATGGACACAATTTCTTTTTGGTAATTCACCGTTCGTTCGTTCGTTCGTTGGTTCGTACAATGTACATTATATACGTAATCGATAAATGGCCTCATTGCCAATATGATTTAAACTCGAATCGACTCGACAGTAAACTACATAACTAAACTAAATTAAACAACTTTTTTTGCAGATTTAGCAATAAATACGTAGTTCCGCAAGTTGGTCTCAAAGACTTTTTTAAAGCATTTAGGTAATAAATTAATATATGATAGACTTTAAACCAAAAAAGAAAAAATCAATCAATCGCTGTCCTTAATAACGTGGCTCTTATTGTTTATTATCTCGAACGCTTCTTCTTCTTCCCACTTTTCTGTCGTTTTAGTGCTTTGCTTAAACGTGAAGTGGCTTTAACAGCAGGTTCATAGACAAGTTGAGCACGTGCTTCAACCGGTAACCTTGTTCTACTTTTTCTAATTTCACAATAAATTAGTATCTACCTGCAGAGACTACGTGAAATCGACTGACTACATCAAAACAATAATCTTCAAGCTAATTAACGCCATTGCTAACTGTTCACAGTCATATCAACAATTCGATACTTTATTTTACTGTTTTATTTTATGGAGAAAGATTCACTAATTTATTGTTGAACTGTTAAATAACAAAATTTGCCAATAATGAGTAATTGATGACAGGTGCCAAGGGTCACAGGGGCACTTGTCCATTTCGGTTTTTTTTTCAGAAGAAGATCTTTGTTAGTCATGGGGTTTGAGTCGATAAAAATAAAACGAAAAAGGTCGTGTAAAATCGATGGTGGGCATTCTCCAATACTCTATGGTTGTTTACTCACTTTAAAAAATATATTACTCTTAAACTAACCTACGCTTTGATTATTTTGTACACTTATAATTGCCTGTCTATAATGTTGAATAAGCAATTTTGGAAAATTGATAGCTCGATTAATATACGAATGTGTAAGTAATAAATTAAATTATTGTAACCTAGCAAACTGATAAATTGCTCGTAATCATCAAGCGAGACGACTTTTTTTTTTAGTAATTAACGGCGGAGTCACTGATTTTGTGTCAATATTATTGCCCTCATTAATATTACTGTTGCCACCGTAGCTTAGGTAATTTCACAAAAGTAAGAAAGTAATAGGAAATGAAAGAAAACGTTACTAATATAATACTGTCAATAAATCAAACGTATATCAAGCTAGCATGACTAAGATATTTTTCCGATTTCTGACTTGCACTATAATTTGTCGCTAATTTGTTACCAATTCCAAAAATTTGTCGCTCGTGCCGGTTAGCCATAATCAGCTGGTATGCTAGCTTGATATCAATCTAGCACTACACATAGCGTATCTCGAAAAAGAAATGTCGTAAAGGCCATAATTTGTCGCTGGTCTTATCTCCAGTTGATAAGCGAAAAACTACTGGAAAACCATCAAACAATTAATCAAGGAGTTCTTTGTTACATTGGTTTTATTTACCAAATTTTTTAAATTAGGTTTTCCCTGTTTCCCCCAAGTTGGGCAACACGTTACCTTTCTAGAGTTTGATGGCTTTCCAGCAGTTTTTTACTTAGGTATCAGTTTGGGATAAGACTAGCGACAAATTCTTTGAAGGTGTCATCTTTCAGCGACAAATTTTGGTATTTACAGTAATATACTACGATATTTCCTTTTCGAGATGAGATACGCTATGTGTAGTGCGAGCTTGATATCAAGCTAACATACCAGCTGATTATGGCTAAACGGCACGAGCGACAAATTTTTGGATTTGGTAACAAATTAGCGACAAATTATAGTGCAAGTCAGAAATCGGAAAAATAACTTTGTCGTGCTAGCTTGATATACGTAATTGGACCTCATGATTCATAAAATTCACCTAGTGGTGTAAAGGGTAGACAAATGTAGGATTCGGTACAATAATATTAATGCGAGTTAAGGTACAAAAAGATTTCAATTATAATAAGCAGTCGAGTTAGAAATAAATTGGAAGATAAAATAATTTGCATTTAGTCGTAGATAATTCGAGCATTTGTAACAAGAGCGGCCGCTCTGTAGCCATGAAAACAGCGTAAAAGGAATAAGGGACCGTCAGTTTACATTTCCCTTTCGACTAAATTTAACGAGGGTAGAATTTCCCGTCTCTACCCATTCACACCCCAATTCATTCGCAGCTTCAAACCCCATTACTCTTGGGCCTGTACGTACGGTGGTTGGGGGTAGTTTAATACAACAACAGAGTGAAAACTAGTTTTTCTTTCGTATTTTTGTATAGGTACGTACATTGCTGAAGCCTAAAGCAAGTGAAATATAAAAGTTTTATTTAATTTGACGCGGTCTATATTATTTCCAAATAAAAAATAATGCTGCGTTGCGAAAAGCAAAAAAGGAAAGATTACCCTCATTTGTCTGAATCAGCGTAATACATTTACGTACAACCCTTATTTTTTTCAATTTGCGTATCGAAATTTTTTTTCCTGGCAAAAAAGCAATTGTACTTTGAATGAAATCATAAGTACCTATCTGGTTAGGTATCTCTAAAATTCCTAATGCTTGGATTATTATTTACAATAAATTTACAGATCGGTATTAAAAAGTTGTGGAGGAGGCTCAAATATGTATTTATTATAAATAGCTTTTGTGAAGGATAAAGGCTAAAGTTTTGTATGTCAACAAGCTGTAGAGAAATGCTTATTATGGCTAATTTTAAAAAAGCCTGATATATACACAAAATTCTATTCATACATACAATTATAGAAACGCCAAGCCAAGGTCTGTCACTTCACGGTGATGTAAGTTTTAAATTATTAATAATAAATACTTGAACCAACAGATTAAACCAAATACAGTACTTACATTTTCGTTTATAACGACGATAAAAAGGATCACTAAATTCCGTCGCTATATCCGGAAGTCGCTATATAAAAAGAAAAAGAGAAAGAATGAAAGAAGGAAATTAGGCAAGAAAACTTAACTTTATCAACCTTAACATTTATAAACAATTACTTAGTACAACTGCTGACTATCTGTGAATGTAAACAAAAAATAAAAAAGTTTTGTGTTTAGACTCGGTCGCAATATCAATCAGTATGAGATTTCTAGCATCTTGTAATTAACAGTCATTGAAATTAGTCGCTAAAACCGAAATCGTCGTTACATCCGAAGTCGTTACAGCAAAATTTTCTTCTTAAATTACTCCTTAAATTCAAGGGACTTACGTGTTATGTCGTTACAATCGAAGTCGTTATAAATGAAATCCACTGTACTTAAATTAACAGTTATACAATATCTCGTTATTTCTACCTAATTTTGGTTGTTCATTTTAAAGCAAATTATTGCAACCCTAAAAATATATGCTATGTTTATTTTTTTACAAATTAATGGGGATATGATTTTTATTAGTGACTTATTAGTTACGCCACTGCCTAAAACCTACAATTTCTTACTTAATCACCTTACAAAAAATGATGATGAGTTTATTAACCCAATAATAGATTTAAAAGCAGATGAATAGTAGCCTAAAGTATTTTAATGTTTTCAAGGTGATTGTCCAACAATAAATAATATTGTTTGTAAAAGCAATTAATAATAATTAGACTATTATATTAATATTAAACTATTTCTTGCTTTTTAATTATTCAAAATTAAAAATCAAAGCTTTTAGATTTTTTTTTAATTATAATTATTGTAAAACCAACATCCGACGTTTCGCCTGTTGGTGTAATACTAAAGAATACAATAAATGATAAATTGTTTTAAGTAATACCAATCATTATTTAATTGCAGATAAAAACCTTGTACATGTCTTAATATAAATATAATAATTCTTAATTTATTAAAAATAGTGTTAAATACACCCCAGCACAGTAGTTTAAAATTTTAAACGTATGTTAGTAGGATCAGCTGAGGTAATTGTGAACGATTTTGGAAGTTTGACTTTTGAAGCTCGATATATCTTAGATGAAGATTAAATTTAGGCGACTATATGATTAATTTATGTTCTTTTTTGGGTTTTTAAAGGTGAATTTCTGTTGTTAAATATGCAAATTAGAATTTTTGCAAAAAAACTTAACTTTACAATTACTCCTTCACTTATTAACGCTGTCGAAAACTTAGGGGTAAATGTGAACAATCATCTTGTTTGTACTGGCTTTATAAAGGTTTTTAATGTGGCAAAAGTGAACAATTCGTTTTCGAATGTGAATTTTAATGAAAATTATATTTATAAAGCTGTGTTCACAATTACCCCAAAAATTATATAGAAATATTTTCACTTTTTAACATAAAATATTGCGACACTCATCATCTGCTTGTTAGCGCGCTAAAGCATCCAACCGTCAAAAGTCAGCACCACAGTCTATAATTCCCATTAGTTGGAATAATTAAGAGTCCTATTTCATCGAAATAAAAAGCCTGTTTACAGTTACCCCGCTTTTACAATTACCCCACCTGGCGCTACATCTAATAGTTAGTATTAGAACAATTTATCACCTTTTGTATTTTTTAGTTTTGAAAAAGCTTTACATCAACGACGAAACGTCGTCAGCAATTGATTTACAATAATAAAAAATTTTTTTTAAACCCCTTAAAGCTTTGATTTTGGTTCTGTATTTCTTCTTTAACCATTCATTACCTGCTTAATGGTTATTGTTTGTCGAACTTACTTACTGTATGTTGGTGGTATCAAGTTATACAAAAAGAAAATCCGTGATGAAAATTAAACTTTTGTTTTTGGTCCATTGAGTTGTGGAAGTAAGACGTTTTTACGGGCCCAGATCGAAAGCAACGATTTCGGTATTAAGTTTTTATAAACGAGAAAAGTTCTTCCCTGCCACGATCGCAACCCCCTTTCTCTCTCTCTTTTCCACACCCTTCGTCGACGAGACGAGACGGTTAAGTGTGTGTGTGTGTGCTGATTGTTACTCCCTCGACAATTTCACTGATGCTTCCTTCACTTGTTAGTTTACGTACGTATGTTTTTGCGTACACGCGTAAACGCACTTGTTTGAAAAACATCCACGACTCACTTTAATTCCCATCTATTCGTGAGAGTGCGAAATAAAAAGAAAAAGAGAAAGTGAGAGCTTCAAGAACTGCTTGGTTAATAGTAATAACACAGATGTATCACAATTATATAATAATAAAATAAAAGAAGTGACATAAAAAACGTGTAACAACCCATGAGACTTCCACTAATTACGTTAAATAAAAGTAGGGGAAGCAATACTAAACAAATCTTACGTCAAGTTTTGAGTTTAAAGAATATACTTACATACTTTATAATTAAATTTTCTTAAAAAAGAAATACTTATATAATACAATTTTTTGGGGTTTCTCATGTTAACCCCTCTCCTTCCAAAAATAAAACAAACAAGGTGACTGTGAAAGTGTATTATAATTGTCAATGATACTTTTAACTTAAATTATTTAAGTAGATTAGAAGTTTTGTGGTTGGAACTCGAACCGATCATCACTTCATTGGTTAATATCTAATAACGTGTAAGTACTTGCTTTCGTCGATATATTCACGAGTGTGTATGTAAATAATTCGTAAGTATAAAGTGAAAGTAGGTACGATGTATCCTACCTATCAATATTAAATTGCTGACCGTTGCATTGCATTGTATATATAACGGAAGCTCGTGTGCATTTAAATTTAAATAGCACGTTTTAACGTTATTCCTCTACGTGAGTTTCTTCAGTAACACAACTACAGAAACTTTTTTTTATTATTGTTATGTGTTATGTACGTAGAGTTACAATAATGATGACGATGTGTTTAATCTTGTTCTTTAAACTCCAAGCGTTTAAAAAAATACTACATAGATTTAATGATAAAGGTTGTCGATGATCTATTTAATCTCGTTTTTTTAGCTCGAAAGTGTTTTAAAATTGATTTTAATCAGGTTTATAGCGAGCTGTAGAACGTGTATTATAATTAACCCTTGCATATGGTTAAAGTAAATTAACGTGAGTAAATATTCATGGCTCTGGCTGGTGCAAGCTCGAGTGTTTATCGTTAAATAAATTGAAGAGATCTGGGACATTCTAGTGCTAGTTTTATGCAAGATATACACCAGCTCAGGGATTTCACTATGAGGGTGGTTGACAAAGTACCTACCACAAGGATAAATACATTACATACCAACCATGTTGTATGTATTACACGCAAATAAAATTGATTCAAATATCAGATTATTTATTTACAAGATTAATTATTTCATTGATTTGTTACACACTCACTCACTCGTGTCGTGTACCTACTGTTGTGTTTATTAAAATTAAAGGGTTTCGATTTTACTGGGAAAACATCCCTGATTTGTCAGGGGTGGTAGTTTGTTCGCGATGGATTTAATCGAGGTGCCAGTATCTTTGATAATTAATCTTGCCAAATGAATTGAAGTTCGAAAACGGTGGGTGATCGACTCCCTATTATTATTACCCCTAGCAGATGTAAAAACGTCTATCGATTTCAGTAAACTTTATATTTACAAACAGTTAACAGTTTATTTATTTTTAATAATGACAGGTAAATAATGTAAGGAGGTGTACAATATGTTGTGTCTGTCGTGGTCGTTGTTTTTGTGAATTACGGTACATTACAGGTGGTTCGGTTGCAGCAATCGAAATTAGACACGTTCGAGATTTACACAACTTTCGCTAAAAGATCTGGGTCATATAAACGTATGCTCAACAAATATTCAAAACCTTTACTTACATAGTACCAAACGGGTTCGAGTTCGTCCAAAAATAAGCAAAAGCCAATGTATAAATAGCAACAACAACAACAACTTCATCATCAAATATTAATTCCATTAGACACCAGGCAGGGGAAGAGAACGAAGAGAAAACTTAACCACTTTGATTTTGGTATTTAATTGAATTAAGTAGATTATTTGGTTATATCACACTCAACCACAAGTGTCTGTTTAATTAGAAACTAAAAATGGTAAATTAATAATAAAAGGTCAAAGCTGGAAAAGCTCTCATTAAAACAGCTTCGACTTCAGGCTTTTAAGCACTTGTTAAAAAGGCTTCAAGTACACTAAAAGGGCCTTCAATTACATCAAAAAACTTAAAGCTTTTAAGCACTTTGAAGAGGCTTCAAGCAACTTAAAAAAGCTTCAAGCTGATTCAAAGGACTTCAAGAAACAATAAATAAAATATTGTCGAACATTATGAATAGACCTTAAGCATTTCGAAAGCGTTTGAAACCCTTTTTTAAATTACAAATTACAAAACACTTTCATAAAGTAAAACGGTTGCTCAGTAGCAACTATTTGTTCGAGAAACGCTGTGCTTCGAAGCTTTTAAAGGACTTGAAGCAGATTTTCAAGTACAAAACATTAAAGCTCTAGTTTTGTAATAAATAGGTTGTAAAAATATGTACATATAGGTAATTAAGTAACTAATAGTAACGGAAATGTTATTTTAATTTTAGTATTTGCTGTAAAGTATTTTTGCACGAACACACTTTCTTATCAACTACAACAACAGCTTCGCTCGGTTTGTTATCAATCATTCAATATCGTCAAATAACACAACACAAACGTACAAAATTCTTGTTGTATGAATCAACAGAAATTTATCTTATTGGATATTGTGTTTAACATCAGAACTTTTTTTTTTCGTGCTGTTCTGTAATTGACTCGACAAAATTAGCATACTGTACTGAGGATGGCTCCAGCAAAGTACGTTCCAAATTACAGTAACCAATATTTTTATTTAAATAAGTATTAAAGTATCTAAATATACATACACAGTACAGTATTTAATTGGATGTTCATAGTAAGACAGACTGCAAGATAAACGGTGACGATTATTAGAGGTAACGTAATTTTATCAAATGATTATTGAGCATCGTCTTCTTACTTTACGTTTACTTATTATAAACAACGTAACAGCAAAAATAACAATAATATCACATGCAATTGCGTTTGATCATCCAATTGAAGTAGACGATTTAAAGTTGACACTTCCTTGTAATGTATTCGTAATGTAATAATGAGCTGCAAATGTTGCAGCTAGAAGGAGCCATTAAAAAAAAAAAGAAAACTTGTCCAACTACAACCAATAAAACTACAGAAAGTAATTAGATAAATATTAATTGTAAGAATTGCAATATTAATTCTTAAGTTTTATTTACACAGTTTTATGTGTTTTGCAGTTGTACTTATTTATTATTGCGGTTAAACTGCAACTAATAATGTTTATTAATAGCATACCTACCAAGATAATGCGATAAGGTTATTGAATCCGCCCCTCTCTTTTTAGCTCTATAAAACGGAATTGCTGGCTTCTAATAATATACCTGCTTACTTAAGTAAAAAATAATGGACCGTATATCAAGCTAGCACGCAAAGTTATTTTTCCGATTTCTGACTTGCACTATTATTTGTCGCCAATTTGTTACCAATTCAAAAATTTGTCGCCCGTGCCGTTTAGCTATAATCAGCTGGTATGCTAGCTTGATATCAAGATTTTCATGTATGTAATACCTTTTTTTTGCAATGAAAATATTAGCTCATGTAAAGCTACCTGCAACATTCAAAAGGCCTTAGAGCTAACACGTGACGTCACCCCTGGGAGGCCTACAGTAACCTCAATCGCCGCCTCTCTCTGTCATCAGAAAATCGTTGCTTTTATTATTAGGATTGTAATAATTAAATTAAAAGAAATAGGGCATTTTTGTTCTATTAATTACCTACTCTGTCAATATCAATATGAAGTCAATACAAAGTAATAATAGCCACAGCAATTTTTAGGGGCTGTAAAAAATTTTGTTTTATCGCATAATCTGACTACCAAATAAATTTTAGTGTTATTACAAGATTGAACTTTTCTTTTACAAATTCCAATTCTGCAATACCCAGAAGTATCTACTAATATTATGTTTTAATATTCCTTTCAGAAGAAGAATGTTTTTAATCTACTTTTTAATAATAACCACGAATTCCAAAAATAATTTGGCTAAAAGTATAAGGCGGGGAACAATGAGGAAACGGTGTCTGTAGCAAGGTTTTCGTTATTTTTAGAATATGTATTTTTATTTTGGCTTATTTTTGAGAGGAACATTTTTTCCGAGATTAGCTAACTCACTTCATTATTTTGTGCTATTTGGAAACGTTAGCTGACAAGTCTGCACAAGGTGCAGATCTCTTCCATGTAATTTAGGGCTGCTTTTTTATTCTTGATTAAATTTTTGTTGTTTTAAAATTTTTGGTTACCTATAGGTATGGAAATGGAGGCGGATAAAACAACACGATTAGCTACAAAAAAGCAATCAAAACTAAAACTAACGACTTCGGTTGTAACGACCTTTTGGTTATAACGATATAACACATAAGTCCCTTGAATTTAAGGAGTTATTTAAGAAGAAAATTTGGCTGTAACGACTTCGGATGTAACGTCCGTCGATTTCGGTTTTAGCGACTAATTTTAATGAACTTTTAATTACAAATTGCTTAAAATCTCATACTGATTGATATTGCGACCGAGTCTAAACACAAAACTTTTTTATCTTTTGTTTACATTCACAGATAGTCAGGAGTTGTACTTAGTAATTATTTATAAATGTTAAGGTTGATATAGTAAATCTAAGAATCAGTTACTGGGTACTTTTCTTGCCTAATTTCTTTCTTTTTATATAGCGACTTCAAAATTTAGGCGAGTCAATGAGCCGAGTTGCATTCGAAGCAGCTCAGATGCACTTAAAAAATAGCGAAACTTCTTTTGTTTGGTGCAAATACAGAAATTATACGTACCTAGTAGAATACACGCTAAATGGCTGTTGAACTACTTTTAAGTAGCAGATTATGTTGTGTGGGCTGGTACTTTGGCAGACAAAACATTGACCTTTTTATTCGTCATACATATATTGATTTCTGCTGTGCCAGCGGCATTACCAAGTTTATATTCTCGCCATTCTGCACACACTTGTAAAGAAAGAAAGAAAGATACATATCAAATACGGTGCATATAAATTGGTGTTGCATGCTCATGCTCGCTCGACCTTTGGTTTTGTCTCCTTCTTTCTTACTTGCAAACTTCTTTTTAACATGAATCTCAAAATACATACTTGATAAAAGTAATTTTTCACTTAAGAGTCGTTGTTTGTGATTTCGTACGAATTTTTTAATAATGAAATGTTTAAAATTTTGTTTCTTTCTGATTACCTACAGTATGAAGCAATTGAACCACTTTTGAGACTTTTTAATTTATCGTCTTTGGGTTCAGATTTTTGTTGAAAACTGTATTATACAATGTAGTTGTGTTTGACCTTTATTTATTGCAGAAAATTGATCTTGACAATGTAGTTTAAGTATTAACATTACATTTTGTTTAACAACAATCTTTCTCATGAACAAATGTTTTAAACTTTGAGGTTCAGTTTTTATATTCTTATGCTTCATCATTTTTTCTGGTTTAATAACGTTTTAAATTGCTGTAATGTTTTAGTTTTTGTTGTTATAAAGTTGTCATTGGCAAGAATATAAATAGATCATAGTCATGTTGTTGTGCAATCATCTTCTCCATAGATGGATTTATTTTTTCTCTTGCAGAGTGCATTTTGAGTTTTCATTTATTTTTAAGAAACGCGGAAGGAAATGACAGATTTAGACAAGGTCTCGTAGTAGGTATATTAAATGATCTCCCGGCTTGTAAACACATACGGTACAGTTGCCAAGATCTTAAAATACACGAGATCGTATATGATTTACAATCTTTCCCTGTCAGCCATCCATATGAACCCTATAATAACTAATAACACTATAATACTTGTTTGTTTCTTGTTACAATTTATGATACGATAAGGAATAGGGAAATATTTAATTCAAATATTGATTTGTAAGTGACAGTTTTACATTAATTTTATTTCATTTATGTGGATTTCATTATCTACAGCTTTTCATTAGGGAAATGTTCAATTCAAATATTGATATAAAAAAATATTTTTTTTTTGCAAGGGACACTTTTGTGTTCATTTTATATTATTTTAAAAATGTGAGTGAAGTTTCTCATTACAGTTTTTTTTAAAAGGGAAATGTTTAATTCAAACGTTGACAATAAAAATTGATTTTTTTTTGCAAGTGACAGTTTTACGTTAATTTCATTTTATTTAATTTAATAATGTAGGTAAAGTTTGTCATTACAGTTTTTCATTAGGGAAATGTTTTATTTAAATATTGATAAAAAAATTCATTTCTTTATTTGCAAGTGCCATTTTTACATTCATTTCATTTTATTTTATTTAAATAATGTGGAAGAAGTTAAACACAAAATTGTATAAGAATCTATTTAATGTTGTGCCTTCCTATTTTTATTTATCCATCGCAGATTAGTATGTTAATAGATGCAGACACTTATTAGCATCTGAATGGCTTAGTAACCCAAGAATATGTAGGTAGGTAAGGCAAACTTACCTGCTAAATAATGTGTATGGATTTACATAACCTTTTCTGTTCATCGTAAAATGTTTTAAAGAGTATTTTATGCACACCTATTGATTTGTAAAGTACTGTAATTGGACTAATAATTTTTTAAATAGTACACTTTATCGATCTGTACTAGATTCACACTAATGTTAGTAATGTGTTCAGGTCTGGAATTAGGTACAACGAATTTTTTTTTGTACGAAGCACTCGCTCGCCTGTTGCCTAAGGGGCAATAAAATTGGGTGGCTACTTTAACAATTTATTTATTTAGAAATTGAGAATTGAATAAAAGTTGTAAGGTATTACTTGTAAACCTTGACGAAAAATAAAAATTATGTTTGTTTGTATTGAAGTCTCCGCGCTGTAACTTCTGTATTTATGTTACGTAATATTTTTTATTGCACTGTATCCTCGTACACTTACACGATGTATGTATGTTTATTGTATAACGTAACGTGTTTGGCCTTCCGTATTAAAATAGTAGCATCAGTGATGACATTCTAGTGAAAATTTTTTGTCATAACATGGAAGTTGTTATGTGTTAGGAAACCGTTGGTTTTTGAAGCAAAAACTAAATTGGACATTTAATAAACTATATTGAAATGCACTTTAATTACAGTCATTGACTATTTATTGTAATTTAAAATATCATTAATTAGATATTTTATGGGATGTTACTTGTTAATTAAAGAAAAAGAACGAGTTGCGGACCTCACAATCAGTTGTGTGCAGTAACTACGAATTGACCTAAATAATGTAAACACAATCGTGTACCTAATTAAATGCAGTCATTAAGTCTCGCTCCACAATAGTAATTAATGGTCATGTATCAGTAGGTACGAAAAAATTGACCCTTACAATTTGCTTGAGGTATTTTTAATTTTAATGTTTCAAAAAGTGCAATAAGAATTTAAAGCTCACGGAAGTATAAAGAATTTAATAATTGTGTAATGATTTTGACCTCAAATGTTGTATACATGTAGGTACATACATAGAAACAGGATGTAAAGGTAAAAGGTTTTTGAACGTTTTTTCTTGAAGTACATATTTAGTGATTTACGCAATCGTTTTCTGCCAAATTTCATCAGGTTTTGACATCTTCATTATGAAGATAGATAGATAATATATGAACGAATACTTTGCATAATAATTCTGAAGTCTGTCCGGTTCCTCAGCCAAGATAATATCGAAAAAGAATAGTTACTATAGTACGCATTAGACCCCTGTGGTGGAATTTTAATTTTGACATCAAAAGAAAATTTAAAATTACTTTTTTCCTGCTTGTTCAACAAATTGGCTGGCTGGTATACAATTAGCTATAATATAAGATATAGGCATATTGATTGAAAATAAATAACAATAGGAGATGACAAAGTAGAAGTCTCATTTTCATTGTTCAGGAAGGCAGATAATTTTTTTTAAGTTGGAAAAGCGTTTAGATACATACAATTAAAGAGGTATTAGGAGAACATGAAATAGGCGAGACAGCATCAAAACTTAGTAAATAAAGTTTTAGAAGCAAAAATTGGGTTGGAAATGTATGATTCTCAGTCAATCCGGTACTTATATCATAATAATGTTCTTGACAGATCACTTTTTTTTATATAAATAATCAAATATGTAAATGAGCAATAGCGTGGGCTACAGAAAAACCGATTAACTTGTTTTTCTCGCATTCCAAAACGTTACTATATTATTATTAATAATTATATATGTATATATATAAAAACTTTGCCTAATTTCTCACACGGCTTTATATTATATATTATTTATAAGAAAAAAAAAACAATCGTAAAGTTTTGTTTTAATTCTTTTGTTCGGTTGTTCTGTTGTCTGCTGACCGACCGAAAGGTACTCTTTTTTTTTTTTTGCCAATTGTCTGCCAGCGGTCGCCGTCGACCGAGTAACAACTGTCACTTTTAATTTAACATCAAACGGAGATTGCTATAATAAAAAATTGACTATTATACCAGCAGTTCATTCATCTGATTTTCAAGGCTAACCATGACGCGGTGTAGTATATGACACGGTCGCCATTATCTTAAAATACTACGTAAATAATAATCATAACAATAAATCTACATACAATGCACGGCCGCTTCAAGTGTGATAATAATAACGAGAATAAGAAATAATGGAACGATTAAAAATAATATGTATTCACTGAAATATTCTACAATCTAAAGATAGTGAGTGGATGATAGTAATGTTCCGAATTTTCTGTTAATTAATAGATACAAGAAAGGTATACACCGTTATAAAAATACGAATAGTTTAATTAAACAAAATGAACAGAATTAGGTCTTTTGGCTGACTTATTTAGTTAGTGTGTTAGGGATTTCTAATTCGGCAGATTAATTAGTGAACTTGTCATCGAAAACCACAACATCTTTTGCTATTTTTAGTGAACGGTTGTTTGGATTTAAAAGTCTGTATCCTATACTCGTATCTCTGACATATAAAAGCATATATATTTTACAATTTCGTCGAGTTTTTTATGAGTATCGTTATGCATTCGACTATGACCATGCAGTATCGTTCTGTGTTCATGTATGATTTTAATTAAATGTCTTCTTATCCTGTTCATTCGAGAATGACTTTAAAATATCGTTCAGTATTCGAGCATGGCATTATTGCAATGTTCTGATACCCTATTCGTTCGAATATGACCTTACAGTATTGTTCTGTATTCGAGTATGACATTACATTATCGTTCTGCGATCCTGTTCATTTTAAGTTCTATCATTTAAGTATGATTACTTAATGCAGTATTTTAAAAAGTATTTTTTATTTCAGATTATTCCCATGGTTCTTCAATCTTTGGGTTACATAGGATTATTCTAATGAAGGTAAGAATTTATTTTATTTTTACTTGTTTTATTAAAATTACTGCATTTATTTTGAATTGGGCACTTAAACAATTCCTCGCAATTAATTTTGTGGAATTAGCGAATTTGTTATCTTGGTTTATTACACTTTAGTTAACACTTTTAAAGTAAACGTAAATTTTACAAAAAAAGTCAACATTCTGTTCATTGTCTCACTGAATCAACAGATAACACTGATAATGTAGTTCACATTAGGTATTAGTTTATAAATAAAAATAAAAGAGGATGTAGTTGATAAAAATTATTTATATACATAATAGATATTATTGGTATTGTTTTGTAATGTTTACGTAGTACAATAGGTACCTATCTATTAAATAATAAACAAACGAACATTTTTACAATAATTTAATAACTATGTTCACAATCAAAAATATCTAAGTACAACTTTTGGTTGAAACAAAATTATTTATTTATGAAAGGTGACATAATCACTAACCAATGTTGCTCTTGGTAATGGCCTTCCTTAAAAACAATCAACAGCTTTTAATGAGCAACAACGAATATTAGCAACCGTTTTATTTATTGTTTCCTACAGCACAAAGTATCCATTATGCCGAAATAATGTTTCCAATGCCAATTGCGTACTTTAATGACAATTTTATGTTTATTATTTATAAGTACAAGTACCTTACTATGCTAATAGTACCTACCTATACAACTCAGTTTTGAAATAGATATAATATTTATTTTTCAGTTTTTAAAATTGTTAGTGTCTTTTATTAGGTACTTTCGTTTTGCCTTAAAGCTTGTGATAAAAACCGTAATAAGTAAGTAGAATAAAATGCATCAGTTAATGTGTTGAAAAAGGCTCATTTCAAAACGAAGACAAATCGCCTGCACACGACCATAAATTTTCGTAAAGCCAGCAAACCATGACATAACGGTTATTGTCTTACTTAACAGTACAGGAAGACGACTTCAGTTTCAGTTTCCTGCTTTTATTCGGTTTCGAGCGGCTCACAATCAGACGCGAACAAAAACCTTTCATGAATTTATAATTAGAGCCTCCAATTTAGTCCCGATCAAAGATACAAAACCACAATAAGGATAGAACACTTTTATAGTAAAATTTGTGCCGTCAAGGGTCCGAAAAAGAAGGCGGGGCGAGTGTCTACGTGAAGATACGACGTGAGCTGTCAAAATGAACGAAAGGCTTAAACTGAAACATTTAGTTAAAGGTGGCGAAGTTATGTAGGGCTCTGCGAACTCATAAGATCAATGCTCATGAGTTTGTAAGATCCTTCATGAACATAGTGAGTGATAAAGCGTGCAAACAAATAAAAATTTGAGTCAGCACTAAAGGAGTGATTAGGTTAGATTCTGAAGAAACGTTGGGAGGCACTGATGGTTTTTATGTATTTAAATAAAGATAGTACACTCTTATAGTAAAGTTTGTGCCGTCAAGGGTCCGCAAAAAAGGCGGGGCGAGTGTCTACGTGAGGATACGACGTGAGCTGTCAAAATGAACGAAAAGCTTAAACTGAAACATTAAATTAAATGTGGCGAAGTTATGTAGGGCTCTGCGAACTCATAAGATCAATGCTCATGAGTTTTTTAGATCTTTTATGTCAAGGGGCGATTCTCAATAAGAAGAAGGTTTGAGATTCCAGTCTTTTTTAATGCATTTTAAAAAAAGTGACTACTTAAACACCCACTGTTTCTCATCGTCACGTCAATAAAATTAAAGTTTCGTACATCGTAGTAGGTCAGAGCAGATGTGCGACTAGGTAGGAATTATTAGGAATGTTGCACACTACCGCATTTTTTTTGTCACGTGGCAATAAATTAAGGTCCGATCTGCTGATCTGCTTCACCCTCTACAAATAACATCGGTGGCAGCATGGTGCGCAAGTTTGTGCTGCAAAATCATGGTCACCACACCACACCACAACGAAAAGGGGAGAAGGCAGACAAGTGGGCGAGTATGCGCGGTCTGGACCGGTATGGCTCCGTAGTCGTTTCGTTCGTTCGTTGTATGCATTGTGCGATTCATGGCGGCCTTTGGATGCGTGTGTATACACACATACACTATAACCACGTCCATGTTGTCGACAGACGATCGGTCGCAATGCAAACGCGGTGCATTCCAGTAATAATGTGGCACGTGGACGTCCGAGGGGGGCGACAAGTGCGGTGGCGTAAATATAGCGAGCAAGCAAGCAAGCAAGTGGCTGGCAACGCACTCCCTGCCGATGCCGCCACTACTATGGTCACGCATGGAATGCCCAACATTGATCGATTCCGAATATCAATCACTCGCCCACTTCACTTTACTCACTAGAAAAAAGAATTAAGCGAGTGAGTGTTGAGGTGAAGATAATATAGAGGCCATCAAGGGCGAATGAATGGGCGAAAAGAGCCTTAGCAGAGGCGGGTCTATACGACATGGGTTTTTTGGTCCTTTTTGATAAATATAAAGGACCCCCAGTCCCCCAATTTCAAAACAACTTATGAGGCAATTCAAATTACGCATTAAAAATTCCAATCATAAGTCCTAATTTTTTTGTATGTTTTACTTTTCGATCATCAAAGAAAGCAATTAGTGTAATCAATTAAGCAAGCCCTAAGCAGCGGTAGCTCAGCTCCCCTTCCAAATTTACAGTCCTCCCCTGAGCCTTAGACTATGGACTTAGATAAATAGATACATAAAACGATTGCTAATTATTTTTGATATTTTATCTCCTAAAATTTACTTTACATTGTGAAATACCCAGAGCGCTGCTAAATTATTTTACAAAAACTAAGTAGGTACCCTTGAGCTGTAATAACTGGTCTAATTGTAGGGACAATCTGAAATTAGGCTCACCACTTTCGCCAATTTCAAAAATGGAACATTAACCTTTCTCGTTAACATACAGTCAGTGACGCTTTAAATTACTCACTCTTTTTGGTTATGTTTTTCTTTAGAAAAGTTACCTCAGCCACTGAAATTTTGAGAATAGGTGATAAAATACTAGAATTTATTTAATATAATAGTCTGGCCTTCACAGTAGGAGACAAATGCGCTTACCTCTTAAAGATAATCTGTTATTTTGAGCACGTTTTCGTTCTTTTTATGGTAATATAATTTATCTTACGTCGACAATTTCTCAGGTTGTCGCTTTTAGAAGAAATTTGTGAAATGCCCTTCACATAATCCTTACGCCAAATTGCTTACACACAAGAATATGAATTTATTATATTGTATACAATTGAGGTGTTTATTTTATTGGTGGAAACAAGAGTAAACTTTTTCGATTCGCAGGTACTTTTGTTGTGGCTATTTGCATACGTGTTGTGCCACTAATCGCGAGTTCGCTTCATTCTTTTAGTAAAACCGTGTGTCTACCTAGCGAGGCACACTTTTTTTAAATAAGCTTTTGTGAATGTCAAGTATAATTTACTGGACACTTGGGACAAGTGACGCTGTTAAGAATGGCTGGCGTTGCATGCTAAATGAGTTTCCGTCTTTATAACCTTTGTCACTACTCGGTAATTCCAACTCAGGTGTCTCGTGGGTAATGACATCTTTATGCGTAAGATTTTCGGAGGCTTTTAGGGCACAGTACCTTAATAATCTGAACGAAACCTTTACATAAATCACACAGACAAAATCTGGGCGGATACGTGTTTCGCCCATCGACACAACAGTAAAAATCATATAAGTGATGGGCGAAACACGTGTTCGTTCAGAAAAATTAGTTTTCTATCTTTTCCGCGATTTAATACATCTCTATCTGTTTATTTATGTGTAAAACTGTTTTTCGAAAGCTTTTAGGGTAGGTACGGTATCTCAATAGTAATACAAACGAAATCCTTATGTAAATCACATAGAAAAAAAACTGGATGGACATGTGTTTCGCCCATTAACACAAGGGTAGAGACCACATAAGAGGTATGTGAAATACGCAGTTAGTTTTCTTTATCTTCCTCTATTTATTTGATTTTTATTTGTTTATTTATGAGTAAAAGCTGGTAGGAAATAAAATTTATATTGTCAAAGATTTCATTTCAGTTATTAAAAAGGCACAAGAGATACTTCTTCTTTTCTCGGCATAGCTTCGGTTTAAGATGAACCCTGTTACTCTCTTTCTATGTTCTGAATAAGGTAAACATTTGTATTAAGCCCAATAAAATTCCTGTTCAAATATTTCAATCCAACTACGTAGATACATACTCTGGTTGTACGCCAGAAACATTGCTAACATTTTCTTGTTTCTCGATTTCTAATCCCTCCCTTAGGTATGTGTGTGCGTCTACATCACTGACATGACACTCACACTGTCCCGTTTCCATGGCGATCGTTGGGTTCACCCTACACACATCCACTTCGGGGTATTTATATTATCATGGTCCACATTCTCTTTTTGTATATACGCACACACATTATTAAAATTCAAACAGGAAGTAAAAAAGAAAAAAGACAATAAATACAAAATGATGTAGACCATATTTTCCCCTTTAATACATATTTACTGTTGAAATTGGAAACTAAACTAAGCGGTTTATAAAAATGCGATTTTAATACGTATATGTACATAAGAAGTAGGAACACGTGCTGTTAATACAATAATAACTTTCAGCTTCTTTATTGACTGGGTTAATTAACTTGTAACTGGCGAGGCACAAGGTCATAATGGAATTTGAGGTCCTTTCTGCTGTTTCTCATTATTTTACGTTTTTTTTTTTGTTAATAGAAAGGGTTGGGCAAAACCCTCATCAAAAGAGCTCAAATCCTTTATTAGTTAATTTGGTGTGATCCTTAGAGTCCTAATTACATTAACAAAAATCCAAGTTAACATCCATTTCAGAAATCAAAGTAAGAATAGTTTCAAACAATTTGAGGAGGCTTTAAACATATTGAGAAGGACATTAAATACTTTAGGAGAGCTTGAAACACTTTAAAAGTAGTGCAACCAATTTGAAAAAGTATTAGACGCTTTGGGAAGACTTTAGGCACTTTTACAAGGCTTCATATACTTTGAGGGATGGCTTTAACCACATTGAGAAGGACATCGAATACTTAAGGAGAGTTTCATACACTATAAAAAGGGTGCAAATACTTTGAAAATGCTCCAGGCACTTTAGGAGGGCTTGAGATACTTTGAGAAGTGTCTGATCTTTGAGGAGGGCACCAAACACTTTAAAAGAGTTTAAAACACTTTTAAAGGGGCACCACCACATTGGGAGTGCTTCAGGCACTTTAAGGGGGCTTCAGATACTTTGAGAAGGGGTTCGAATACTTTGAGGAGGGCACCAAACACTTTAAAATAGTTTCAAACACTTTAAGAGGGGCACAACCACTTTGGGCACTTTAAAAAGGGCTTCCACCACATTGAGGATGGCTTCAAACACTTTTAGGAGGGCACCAAACACATTGACACTTTGGAAAAGCTTAAAAAGGATCATTAAGACTTTAAAAGGGCTTCAAACACATTGAAGAGGACACCAAAAAGTTTGGGAAGGCTTCTAATACCTTCACATAATTTCAAATACCTTAATGGGGCTATAAATACGTCGAAAGAACCTCAATCACATTAAAGAGGCTGCAACTCTTCAAAAAGGCTTCAAACACATTGAAAACCCTTTAATTACAAAAAGCAAAGCATTTTTATAAAGTAATTTGTTTGCAAAGTACAAAACGTTAAAGCATTGTCCAGCTCTGTCCTGGTTCTACTTATTAGTTTCATAATTCTTTATGGTTGCCTTTATGAGTAGTTAGTTGTGTTCGCGTATGTGAGAGATGGAATATTGCAGACGTAAAAAAGGAAAAGAAAGAAATACAAAGTTGCACGTATTCGCAGCCATTTATTTGCTCATAATATGTTCCAGTTAAGTGCGAAACCTGTACGGTCGTTTACACAACAGTGCCTTTTCTTCTCCATCAGCTGGCACAAGGCCAGAAGATAAGAACTTGGTTTGACTTTGCTTTGCTATTGACTCTATAGGTGTACCGTTGCAGTTCCTTAAATTTGATCGTGTTTCCTCAGAATATTACGATTTGTACAAACAAACGAACCGGTAATAGATAGAGGTAAATTTGGATTATTTAATGTCTTTTACCACAGTTTTATAAACTAATAAAAGTTTTTATTACCCACTTCAGAGCTTTCATGTGTTGTATGTCAAGTGGTGGTGGCTACGTTTGAGTCATTATAATTCATCCTTTGAGCGGATCATAAAATCTATGCCAAGTTCAGGTTCTCTTCGTTTGTAATTCCTAATAGTCGCCTTGTAGAATGTTTAGCACCTGAGAATAAAACAACTTGTATAACAAGCACGCCCATGGCTCCGCCTTTTGTGCCCGATGGTTTTGCTCTTCTCTGAATATACACATTGCTATAGCAACCTCACAACACCACCTCTTCGCCCAATAATAACGGGTCGACTCTGTCGCGACCTTTCCAATGTCCACTTTGCGGTCAGATCGGCAACTTTTTCGCTCGGTTTTTGGCCGAATAAATGCAACAACTCACTCGGGGCATTTGGCCTCTAGGTATGTGTTGTATGTTGTTGTTGTTGAGAACTGTAAGGTCGTTGTCGTGGTCGTTACCACTCCACTCTGACTGCTCTGCTTGGTTTTTTTTTTGTAGGTAATCGTAATCTATTTGTAAATGTTACGAGCTAGTCCCTGTCTTGTTTATGTGTACGTGTAACACTTGAAGATGAACATTAACCCGAAAAAGAGCTTATATATGTATATAGTTATAGTAGTAGACTGCCACAGCAGATTAAACAAGTTGTGGTTCTTTATGTCCCCTTTATGTGATGTGCTTATACACATGCATTTTGTGAGTATTTAATCTTCAACGTGCCCAAGTACCTACTGACGCTGACGATTGTTCCTGTGCATCATGAGCTGTTGTATTTTTTGTTAAATTAATTGTATAAAAAAAGTACCTCAGTGTTATGTTATAAGTTAAAATATAAAGCCTAATAATTGGGTGGCTGTAAATAGAAACTCAACGCAGTTGTGGCGGGAAGAAGAGTGGTTCACCCCACACCCGTTGATTCATTCGTTCCTTCATTAAATCTGTCTCGTCTTTTCTCTTTTTGCTCCGGGCTCATTGACCCACTAACATTCAGCTAGCCGAGCAACAGATTCGAGATAAATTCTTTCTTGTGGACCTTTCCTTTCTTGTACATTACAATAAATAACATCGTCGTGTGTCGACGTCTTATTGACCAGGGACGTATTTTGCGTATTATTGGATTTAGGGGTTGTTATGTAGTATTTTTTTATTTAAGGAAAACCTCTCATGTTACTAATAGTAATAAGAATTGCAAAAGTATGCAAAGTGGTCCAGTTTGTGCTTAATAGACTTGAATAGCGTAGTGTTTAAAATCAGAATTAAAAGGAAATATACTTCAACTATGTAGTTTTAAAAATAGAAACCAGTAACAGAAGGTAATTGAATATATCGGTTTTACACGAACAATTCGTTTGCTTTAAATATGTTGTTATTAACTGTTTGGGTTCTTTGAAATAATTTGGCAAACTATTTGCCGTCCCGGTTATTACAAATTCAAATTAATTTATATTGCTTGCCATACATGTAGCAAACAACGTTCATTCGTTAAACGTGCGGTGATATCAAAGAGACATTAATGTAGAAACCGGAGGAAACAATGCACTCCATCCATATTCGACATAGGTATCATACAGGAGGACCAATATTGTCGAACTAATTGTAATTAAAGTGCATAACAAGTTTTGACAGTAGGTACCTAGGAAACGGTGTTCAGTGTAGTTTCAGTTTTTGAAAAGTGTAAGTTTTAGGTTTTAACTGTGTAACTCCTTCAAAATATGAAATACGAAGTCATCCACTCATTATGTCACGAAGTATTTTGTTTTCTCGACTTCCCCATTTCGTATTGTAGTTAGAGAAGGAAAAGGAATCGTAGAAGGTAAATCTGGTAAATAGGGTGAATGATCTTTAGAGTGCTGATAGAGTTATGGAAACTCGCAGGAAATAATTGATGAATGTTCAGAATCGTTTTCATGATTCAACATCCCACAAATTTTGGTTTTATAACCCCAATGGTCCCTCGAAAGCTTCAGAACCTTTACGTAGAGGGCAACTTTTATTTTAGGAAGAAATTCGGTGATTGGAAGCCTCAAATGACTGCTCAAGTTCAAGGTTTTACAAACATAAGAAGTAGAGGATTCTCCTGGATTTATATCATTCATGGCCCTTACCGAAACGCTTAACTCGTTTAAAAGGGACTTTTTTTTAATGCGTTATACCCAGAATCAACCCCTAATGTTTTTTCAATTTTGTTGGGGCTTTTCCCAAATTTTCCTAAAAATTTGATGGCCCTCTTCCAGCTCTAGATAGTCGAATCCTTACTGACTCCTCTCATAGATTCAACCTACTACCACTCATGGCAATACATCACCCTATCACCATAAGCTTATTTGTTGGATTATTATTGCAGATATTGCAATATTTTTTTGTGGATGTAGCAAACCCCGATGTAATTTAAACGTAATTTTGTCGAACGAACGGAGACAAAAGAGGGTAGGTAGACCGGGACTGACTGTAGCCTGGTTGTCATTTTTTTTTATATCGTTTGAACTACATTGTGGTTGTTCGTATTAAACGCAGGCGCCTTTTGCGACGCTCCTGTGACGTCTGCCGCTCGCTCCCGCGGATTAGCAATTCGGCCAGCGTAATTTGCACGTAAATCATCCCTTCCCCTGTTAATTGTACGGGACAATATCCACGGAAAACAACAGGGTGGATGTTATATTACACGGGGCGAATTCATCGCGGAATAGCATCTAATTTACTTTATATAAAAGATAAAGATGCAAGTTTTTTATAGAAAGGCTAAATGATTTGATGAGGATATAAGCTCAGAGAGACCTTTTAGCAAAGGATTCGACGCTCTCGTTATTATTTATGTAGATGTGAGTCGAGAAAATTGTCGAAAAGTGGATTCCCCGAAGGATGAGAAACAAATCTTGGACAAGATCATCAAACCTGCATATGGAATTTTTTTTATTCAGTGCTTCTCTCCATGAACTTGTTTCTGAGTAAGGGGATAGAACCAAATATTGTGGAACTAAAAGAGGAACGAACAGGACGAAGTCAAAATCAAAGAATCATCCTTCAAAATCCTGAATCAGGAATCAGGATGTAAATTTCTCAACCTCAAGCAGTTCAACGTGACTGATTATAAGTGGAGACAATACTCAGCTTCATCAACTCTGAAGATTTTTTGATACCAAAAGAGAATTACTAGAGGGAAGCCAAAATCGATGACGCGTCCTGCAGAATGCTAACCTATGATCTAAATTCAAGACTAAGTAGAGTCCAACGTGACTGATGATGAATGGAGACGAGACTCAGCTCCATCAACTTTGAAGATTTCCTTAAACCAATCAGGAATTAACTACCAGGATGAAGTCAAAATCAAAGAATCATCCTTCAAAATGCTAAATCAGGATGTAAATTTCTAAACCTCAAGCAATTCAACGTGACTGATGATAAGAGGAGAACAGACTCAGCTTCACCAACTCTAAAGATTTTTTGATGATAAAAGGGAATCACTAGAGGGAAGCCAAAATCAAAGACGCGTCCACTAGAATGCTAATCTATGATCTAAATTGCAAGACTAAGTAGTCCAACGTGACTGATGATGAATGGAGACAAGACTCAGCTGCATCAACTGTGAAGATTTCCTTAAACCGATCAGGAACTAACTACCAGGATGAAGTCAAAATCAAAGAATCGTCCTTCAGAATGCTAAATTTGTATGTAAATTTCTAAACCTCAAGCAATTCAACGTGACTGATGATGATTGGAGACAAGACTCAACTTCACCAATCCTGAAGATTTCTTGAAACCAAAAGGGAATCAGTAGAACGAAGCCAAAATGTAACTATTATCTAAATTGCTACACAAAACAGTTCAAGATTTCCTGAAGATTTCCAAAAATTAATCAATGAGTTCCTTCTTTTCAGAAGATTAGTCTCCAAGTAGATCCTCAGTTCTCAATGAGCAACTAGATTCTCAAAAAAAGTGAGTGGACGCTCACATTTTGAGACATGATTACTCTTAAAATGTAAGACTATACTAGACACTCAATTTTAAGTGTACCACTCAATGTCTAATAAGTTCATTTGCAAAGTTTCCACGTTCTTCCCTCTTTGTATACTTTATCCTGAAGTGTCAAGTCTTCCAGGTGTTTTAAAGCCGGTTCTATTTAACGTTGCCCTTCCTTTGAAAGTTCGTAGATATTGATTTTGTGGGTAAATTACGTTAGCCCTTATCAAGCACGCGGGAGGCAAACCTGTGTATGTATGTGTGAGAAGGAGTGAGTGAGTTGTTGAGTACAGTTAGCCTCTTTTCTCGGTGGCAGTGACCTCGACACCCAAAGGCAATTGGAATCGGAAAGAAGCGAGACATTCATTCTACGATCGCATTTTCTTTTACTGGCGGACGAACGGTGTCGATGAGGAAGAGAGGATAGTACCTACCATGATTTTATTGCATTTTAGACATAATAGTATTTCTCAGGATTGCACAATGCACATCCTTTAACAGAAGATAAAATTTGATTCCGAGTAGGATTACCGTGAAAATTACTAGTTCCAGTAGTTCTTGAATAACAAAGTAAATTTTGATTAGGTAGAAGATTTTATGAGGCCAAGTTTTCCTAATTAGATTTTCTTTTTGTAAAACACGAAATGCAACACACTACACTATTTCCGTATTTCCTCATGAATTATGTTGTAGAGTGGTGTTGGTCAGATTTGAATCAACAGTATGTAAACGTCTGCTTAATTTGTTTACAATAATGTTATTATTGAATGTGGACACGATGATTATTAATGGTGTCGATGCATGTATATACACGCATTCTTGTTAAGTATGTAAATATTAGCGTTAATTTTCACTGTCAACAATAATTGCGATAGAATTTGTTGTTAAACAGCGCAGTTGTACGTACGTAATTGTAGAATCCTGTGTAAATGAATGTGTAGCTCGTAGAAACGCGACCTTGCATGGCCGTGCATGCTTTTGTATCCGGTGTTTGTATGTGTGTTATTGGACCTTGTTATTTCATCAAAAAAGCGAAAAAGTTTGGCAAACGTCGAGTCTTTGTCAACAGAATTAGATTTAACTAACTGTAGTGTACGTACGTACGTACGTACGTAAATTCGTCTTGCATTTTGGCAAATTTTCACTTGTCTATCTTGCGTAGCAGATGTAGGTACTAAGTGTGTAAATACTTCAGAGGATTCGACTCAAACTACAGATACATTATGTTGTAGTTGAAGGATTGTTAAACATTTGAAATCGCCCAAACATAAAGGACGTGTTTGCTTTACGAAATTATGGAAATGTAGAACTCGGAGATAATCGTTTTTTAGGAACTAATTTTTTTAATAAAGCAATATTTGAGTTTCTAAAATGCTTTTAATGTTACGCAAATAAATTCACATTTATTCAAACTAAATTAGCTAGGATAAGTCGTCCTGAGATGTAACGGAAATAAAAGTGGCAATATTTTTAAATTCTCGAGAATTCTAGAGCATTCTTCAACCTTCTAGAAATATCTAAAACACTCATGAACCTTTTGGAAAATTCTACAATATTCTCAAACCTTCTAGAAAATTATAAGACATTCTCGAACCTTCTAGAATATTATAGAACATTCTCGAACCTTTGGTAAATTTCTAGAACACTATAGAACTTTCTGGTAAAAATCTTTTGGAAGATTCTAGAACACCATAGAACCTTCCGGAAAGTTGTCAAACCTCAAAAATTTATGGGCATTCTCGAACCTCCTGGAAATACCTAAAACACTTTCAAACCTTTTGGAACATTCTTGAACATACTCGAACCTCCTAGAAAATTATAGAATCTTCTGGTAAGTTTACGAACATTCTTCTAGAATCTTCCAGATGATTCTAAAACATCATTGAACCTTCTGAGAAATTATCAAACCTTCTCAAAAATTCAAAAGTGTTCTCAAACCTCCTAAAAATACATAGAACACCCTCAAACCTTTTGGAAAGTTCTAAAACATTCTCGAACCTACTAGAAAATTATAGAACCTTGTGGTAAATTAATGAACATTCTAGAATCTTTCCAGACGATTCTAAAACACCATCGAACCTTCTGGGAAATTCTCAAACCTTCTTAAAAATTCAAGAGCGTTCTCGAACCTCCTAAAAATACCTAGAACACCCTCAAACCTTTTGGAAAGTTTTAAAACTTCCCGAACCTACTAAATAATTATAGAACACTCTCGAATCTTCTGAAATTTCTAGAACATTGTAAAATCGTCTTGTACATTTACGAACATTCTAGAATCTGTGCCTTGGAAGTTCGCAGCATCCTCCTTTATTTACACCCATTTGTTTGCATAAAGCCACAAATTTAGATTTGTCGATGAGCTGCACCCAATGCAGCTAATTGATATTTAAAAAAAAAATTAATCAGCTATTACTTACTCTTGATTGAATTAACTTACCAAAATAAAAGACATATTTGTAGAACATTATCATCAAGATTCAGGAGCAGTCCTTCTTTAAATATAATTTAGAGGAGGTTTGTTTGTGCTTACATTTATCCGAAAGAATAAACTTTTTTTAACGTTTTGATTTGCCGCACACTTTTCCACGTGAACGCTTTTTTATAAATAAGTAAATGCTTATAACGCGTGAGACAATAAAGTTAAGTTATATGCCTTTGGTGTGCTTCCAATTTTATGGTCGGATTTTGCGGCGATATTACTATATTCTCTCAGAAGCGAAGAACAGATGTTCCACTTTTCTTCGAAACATGGATTCTGCTTTTTTTCTCTCTATTTCTTTTTACTTTTTACTTTACGAAAATGAGAAGAGAATATCAATTCTTAATATTTACCGTACGTATACCTATGTAGGTCTGCTGAAATAAGAAGATGATGATGATAAGGTACATGTCATGTACATGTCACGTCCTGTGGATCGTTAAACTGCTGCTTCTGCTGCTGCTGGTCCAATTATTATTATTATGTTGTAGAGTAAATTGTCTCGACGAAAATCGAGATATTAATTTAGGAATGAGGGTGATGCTAATACGAGGTGAAAGATAATACAGTTACAGGGGCAGTCTGCGGGATTTTATTAATTAATTAATTAATTACAGATAGTTAAAGAATTTAATATGAAAATGTAGTACTAGAAAAATTTTGTTTAGCTGAAATCCAGGTATCTAACATTTTATTTCAATTTAAATAAATTAGACTTTTTTTATTATTAACCTTAACTTGTTCCGACACATTGGAAAGCGTTTAGTTTGTTCGTCGTGATACTTCACATACCTATCTATTTGTGTGTCTGTCTACCTTACTCTACCTTTCACTCATCAGCATTTCATTACATATGTATTATCGAGGATGTAATTAAAGTGTAAATTTATATTGCACCGCGACGCGTCCTCGACTACTGGTTATCTCACTAATAAATCGAATCGAAAGTGCACATTTACTGTGTTTAATTCATATGGAAATCGATGACGGATTGTTTTATTATGTTTCATAAAGCCATTTGTTTATTATCTACAGTTAAATTGATTTGGTTTTTTTTTTTTTTTAATTTAATGTCACATCATTCCAGTGGCAATTCGTGATAAAATTTAGCGGGTGCTCTGCACCTAACGCAGCTCAAATAAATCACAGAAATTGCTATTTTGTTGTACGAAATTTTTAGATGCATGAACACGTTCTTGGTTCATTTTCATAATATTGTCTTGTGCATACGTATGTATGTAGTTTTTTTTTTACCGGAATTTGCTTTTAATAGTTTGTACCTACATACGATACGAAAAAGAGTTAACGTTGTCCCGGTTTATTTTTTGAGAGCCCTAAAGAATTTTTCAGGGCTCTTAAAACATGTTTTGAAAACAACCTGTCAAGTACATTCCGGCAATTAAGTCGAGTTTCGCGACATGCAAATGGTAAATTGTGTGCTTCAAATGCACAAAGAAAACATTTTTGCCTCGTATGAGGAATCCATTTTGTTCTCCTTCTTCCAGATGTTTGCGCATTTTGTGCAACATTATGTATCAAAGGGTTCCCAAATGGTACTGCAAAAATTACGCTGCATCTCCTCACTCACAATAATACAAGTGCACTTTTATATTTTTAGATTAGATAGAAAAAGAGAACTTTTTACATTATTAAATGAGGGAAGAAATGCTAAAGTTCACAGTCACTGAAAGGTTCAAGTTCTTCAAGTACTTTGTGATACAAAATGATTATCCGGCTCGAAGGACCATTTTTAGACTATTATTATTTATATCTTGTACATTAAAGATTTACAAAGAGGATTTCGTTCGAGGGAAAAGAAGCAAAACTATTATTAGATTGTTCTCGTCAATATGTGGACTTAAAAGATTTCCTGAAGGTTGCATTTTATTGGATCGTTCAAGGATAGTCGTGACTTTGAACGAGTATTTAAAATATTTATAAATTAATCGCGATTTGCGTCGTGAACGGCGCGTTGTAACCTAAATCTTGTTCGTTGGAGAAGCCGATGTGTAGGTACCTTTTAAATGCAGAACCGGAGAGTTACATGACCTCGTTAGTTAAAATGGCGGAAACAAAAGATCTGGTTCCAGGTCGATTTTCTAAAAATATCCGGCTCGATATAGATTTGAGACCGCGTACCGGAGAGAAAGACGAACCTTTGTATAATTTATACATTTAGGTACATATACTTATAAAAATAAGCTTAATAAATAAATATCTGAAGAAATTCCATATCGGAAAACCTTTTACAAAAAATATGATACGTGAAAATTTTTCTTACTTTATCTCATGGTCCAGTTGGAAACTGAGCTTATTGAGTAAACAACCAAAACTGCTTCTGTTTACTCCAGTTTCTGCCATTATTATGCACTTATTGTATCTCTATTTTCCTCCTCATTTTTACCCTTTTTGACCCACACATCAGAAAAGCTTCCAACCTGTTGTTCTTCTCCACCAGAAAGGAACGAATAATGTTAAAAATTGTTTGTTTCAAAACGAACTGATGGTAGTTTTCATAATTAATAATCCTTTGGGACTGTTGAAGATAAATTAATATTATCATTGTTAGGAAAAATAAGCCCAAGTTCTAAGCCATTTTACGATTTTAATTCGCGAGACTCTGAATCTCGTAAATTTCGTATCAAACTGAATGTGGGAGATGATGGTGTGTTTATTATTCAAAGCGTTGGTAGGTACAATATAGAGAGGCACTATTTCCTCCGTGTTGTAGCCAGCTACATACATACGTATGTGTCTCGTATAAACCGGGAAATTCCCGAGCGAAATACTCAAGTGTGCCCGCCACATATTGTATGCAACTTAAGTGAATGCATTTAATCTCATCAGTCGCTGATTGTAGAAGATAAAGATGCATTACCTATTATTACCTACTCGACATAGAATAAAAATAATGTGTAGCTACAATGTTCCAAGAAAGACAAATTTTAAAATAAGACTTATGAAAGATTCAAAGGAAATTTTGAAATAATAAATAATAAAAAGATTGTGCCGGCACAGCCTTTTGGAGAAATCAACTTATGAAGCCCTGAATAAAAAGTTTTAGTGTTACGCCACTGAGTTACTACCTATTGACTGTATTTGTCGTTGTTAGAGCGCATCTTCTATCGTCAACCGTTATCCTTGACATTTTCTTGTTGTAAACACATCCTTGAAGGTTGAATTGGATTCTGGAAAAGGAAGAATCCTTGTTCACAAGAAATCGGATTTTCAAAATGTACAGCATTTTACAATAAATATTCTTGGAAAAGACTCCTCTTAGAATCTTCTAGGTATTTTATAGTATTATTTAATATCCCTTTGGAGATTCACCCACTGATTAATTCTACTTACACTGCTGGACAAAACACTGGGACACTTTATTTTTTGACGTACCTACCTATCTAATTTTTCTTATTACTGAAAGGAAACTGTAGAAAGTTTAACAAAAGAAAATTAGAATTTAATTTATTAGTGGTCATAATCTGCAGAATTAATTTGCATGGATATCCATCCAGGGTCGGACTGACTTACGTCTTACATGTAAAATAGTTCATTGATACAGTCGAAAAATGGTGCTAATTTGAAAAAATCATCTTAAGAATCGATTAGACTTGTGGAGGGACTTTAAAATCACAATGCCACCAAGGCCCTTTACCCTCAGTCCGACCCTGTGGATACCTGAAATTTTTTTATTTAGTATTTAACATACTATATTTTCAAAACCAATGTGTTCCTTTAAATTTTTGAATTCTAATGTGTTCTATTTTTGTTTCAGGTAATTTTCTTCTTCAACATTTTCACGATTATCGTAAGTAACATACATATACAGTGGATTTCATTTATAACGACTCCGGTTGTAACGACCTTTTGGTTATAACGACATAACACGTAAGTCCCTTGAATTTAAGAAGAAAATTTAGCTGTAACGACTTCGGATGTAACGTCCGTCGATTTGTTTACATTCACAGATGGTTAGCAGTTGTACTTAGTAATTATTTATAAATGTTAAGGGCGATAAAGTTTAATCTAAGAATCGGTTACTGGGTACTTTTCTTGCTGCCTAATTTCCTTCTTTCTCTCTTTCTTTTTATACAGCGCCTTCCGGATAAAGCGACGGAATTTAATTGTCCTTTCATCGTCGTTATAAACGAAATATACTGTATCTACTTATTTTATTAATTAAGTAAAATGGTCTAATTTTTATAATATTTACTGTCAACCAAATTCGACCCGCCCGCCACATAATTTTTCGTGTTTTATAGATAATAATTATTATCAACATCTTCGTTGTATTATAGGTACCTACGGTACGTTTGTTATTATGTACCCACATAATTATCATTCCTGATGTCTTTAATTAAGTACATAATATCTACATACAAATAAAGACAAGCATTATGCAGATGCATGTATGTAGGTCAATTCACCTTGTCACGCAGCGTTAAAGGTTTGTTGAGATCACTTTCACTGTGTAAGTTCGTTTAAATGACCGTATATGGTCATATTTGCATACCTACCTGTTTAATAATAACACAAAAAGAGAATGACGAATAAAATTAAATATGTATCCGATAAATATTTACCAGAAATTATTAATAGCCGTCACGAGGGCACAATATCGATGTTAATCAGTTAAAGGTCTATTCCACAAGACATCACTCACGAGGGCTCTTTTAGTTAATGACCGAGCAAAGATAATATTATACAAGATCTAATAATTATTTATTTTTTATTATTCGCCATATTAAATTAAACCAGTATCTTAAAATATTTTTTTTTTTTTGCTGCTGACCTGACAATTGAGGAAGCAGTTACTTATCCCTTTTCGTCTTAAATTAATACGACGAAGTCCAATATTATTCACTAGTGCTTATAGGTAGCGGTGCTTTCAAAAATGGTCAAAATATGAATACATCAATAAACATTCCAAATGACCTGTGTCGGCAAAAAGGCCTCTTTATTAGGTACAAAAATGCAGATATCGAGGTACTACTACAAGAATTGATAGACCCAACACGATCGCCTTTCTGCCTGAAAGGTAGCTGTGTTCCTTAATTTCAGCAAATTTCAAATTTTGGT
The DNA here is from genome assembly GCA_029378335.1 of Agrilus mali. Classification (NCBI taxonomy): domain Eukaryota; kingdom Metazoa; phylum Arthropoda; class Insecta; order Coleoptera; family Buprestidae; genus Agrilus; species Agrilus mali. The sequence continues at coordinate 4,880,384 of CM055663.1, read as the reverse complement.
AAATCTCTACAGATTTGAAAAAATGTATAAAGAAAATTGATACACATTACAGATGTAAAAATTCAATGATGTCCACAAAATTCGAGTATTCAAACATTTAGTAGTTAGACCCTTCACTACCTTAAAAAAAACAGCAAAATGAAATTGTTTTTCAGTTATATTTAAAAGACTCGTTTAATAATTTATGTGTCCGATTCGTACAATTAAATATATCTGCATAGCCTCTGGCAGCTCTGATACGATGCATAAATGTAAAATGGGAGCCGTGCCACGTTGGGATTTCCGAGGTCACTGTGTCAAGTTCAAGCACCTGCGTTAATAGACCATTTTCACGCTTTATCTTCGGCTGCGGACGAATATAGCGAATGAGTTGCAGGATTCGGAAGCTACGTGAGCTTGTGGTTGGTAGTAAGTAGGACGTTGTTTATCGGCGGGGAAATAAATTTATATCGATTACAACACATTCACGATCGTTGCATCTTATTATTTATCGAGATCGAGTATTGTAAACGTATCTTCCCACCTCTTATTATGAATGAGTAACCTACCTGGAATGTAGGGGTGAGAAACCAAAATCGTAACAATTCTGTTTTTTTTTTTGACCTGTAGTCATTTATTAGGTGATTTCCAATTTTACAACATAAATATAGTTATTAGGGTTAGGCAATAAAAATAAACAAATCAGGAATCATGCATGAATGCAATAAAACATGCATAATTATAACTTTGTCGACCTTTAACATAAACTTGATTTATAGGTAACCCCCATTTGTCTCTAATTGACCTTTCGTGCTTCACAAACTGGTTTATCATCCTATCTTTCCTTTTTCATTATTTTGGTACATAAAATTATTCTTAAATTAGACCTCCTCACATCCTTAACACTTTGCTAACACTGGTCTAAACCTAAAATTGGTTTTCCTCCGATGTTTCTCACTCCTATTTTTTCTTCAAATGTGTCTCAAATTCATTCATGCTTTGGAATGTGCTTCACCATTCTATCTCTCCATTTTCTTCATTGTGGGGTGGATTCCCCAATTAACTCACTTAAAAATTTTATTAATAAAATTTCTCTTTAATTAATCTATCTCACATACTAAAGTTTTTGCCAACACCTGTCCAAACCTAAACTAGGTCTTCCTCCGATGTTTCTCACCCCTTATTTTTTCTTCAAATGTGTCTCAAATTCATTCATGTTTTGGAATGTGCTTCATCATTCTATCTCTCCTTTTTCTTCATTGTGGGGTGGATTCCTCAATTGACTCATTTAAAAATTCTGCAAAAAAATTTCTCTTCAATTAGTCCATCTCATATCCTTAACTTTTTGCCAACACCTGTCTAAACCTAAACTAGATCTACCTCAGATGTTTCCCACTCCTATTTCTTTTTTTAACTTGTCTGTAATTAACATTTCATGTTTTGGAAAGTTTTTTACCATCCCAACTTTTATTTTTCCTCATTGTGGGATAGATTCCCCAAATGATCTCTTTAATAAATTTGGTAACTAAAATTTCTCTTAATTAGACCATCTCACATCCTTAACACTTTGCTAACACTGGTCAAAACCCTTAAACTAGGTTTTCCTCCGATGTTTCTCACTCCTATTTCTTGTTCAAATTTGTCTCAAATTCATTCATGCTTTGGAATGTGCTTCACCTTTCCCTATCTCTCCATTTTCTTCATTGTGGTATGGATTCCCCAATTAACTCATTTAAAAATTTTGTAAAAAAAATTTTCCCTTTTTAAATTTTACCCCTATCTCACATCCTTAACTTTTTGCCAACACCTGCCCTAAACCTAAACTAGGTCTTCCTCCGATGTTTCCTCACTCCTATTTCTTCTTTTAACTTGTCTGTAATTCTTTTCATGTTTGGGAAAATGTTTTTTCCACCCCATTCTTTTCCTTTTTCCTTCATTGTGGGATAGATTCCCCAAATGATCTCTTTAATAAATTTGGTAATAAAATTTCTTTTTAATTAACCATCTCACATCCTTAACTTTTTCCCTAACCCCGGGCCCTAAACCTAAACTAGGTCTTCCCCCCGATGTTTCTCCCCTCCTAGTTCTTGTATCAAATTCCATTCATGTTTTGGGAAAATGTGCTTAAAACCTTTTATTTTCCCCTTTTCCTTCATTTTGGGGGGGTTTCCCCCTAATTGATCCTTCTAAAATTTTAAAAAGATAAAATTTCTCTTAATTAGACCATCTCTCATCCTTAACTTTTTTCCACATTCTAAACCTAAACTACCCTCCTCCTATCTCCTTTTGTAACACGTCTCTAATTAACCCTTCATCCCTCAGAAAGTGACCTATCACCCCATCTATCCTTTTTCCTTGTTCTAAAGCAGATTCACTGAGTGATAATATTAATAAATTTTAGTAAGTTCTTGAGTCATAGAAAGGAATCAGTTCTGCAAACTCTGCAGCACATTACCGAAGATGTTTTCCCTCTAAAGACCACTCGCAGTAGGAAACCTTACATTTACACACCAATTCCACCCATGTTTTAATACGTCTATTTTAGCTACAGTTCCTGTACATCCTCCAGAGTGGTTTTAGATCTCTTTTACTTGAAAAACATATTTTTACGTAAAATAACGTTTATTGAGCCTTCCATAAATAGACAGAGATGTTTTTGTTTTTAAACTGCAGTTTATTTATCTGTGCGCCTCTACATACCTACATAAGTATAGACGATTTAATCAGTCATTGACTTTATTCAAAACATTTTATCCACGTTTCGTCACTTTTTTTTTTTCGACCTTTTCAATTCAACTTAAACAATATGTAATTGGAATTCTATTTTTGCATTAATTTGAAGTGCAGTGTTGAGTGAGTGACCTCCAAGTGGCGACGCATCGCAGGACAGACAGGCAGCCAGCCGGTGAATTAATGACCCAATCAGCGCTTACTATTTACGTTACTGCATTCAACTGACTGACTTGATGGCAGGGCGTGACGTATGGCGATTCTGTTATCAGTTGATCGCTTGATAACTTAATTTATTACTTACCCGCTTTCGTACACTATGCTACGCTAAACTACAAGTTACGTTGTTGTATGATTAGGTAGTTAATTTTTTAAATTTGTTTTCGTTTTCAATACATGCTCCACAATCAGATTTTGTGACACTTATCGAAATATTGTCACACATACCTCTACATCGCATGTCAAAACGATTTTTTTTTTTTGAAATTTGACAAGTTAATTAAAATTAAATTTTCAAACATTTTCCATTGTAAATTTGGTCAGTTTTTTTTTCTAAAATGGCGATGAATGCAGCCACCAAAATCAAAAGTGTTTTTACGTCATCACGTTTAGGAAAAAGTTCATCTTCGAATTTTTTGAGGCACCTTTGCTCGGTTAAACTTGACGACAAACAAGTTGTAAAAGAAAACGTCTTTCCACAGGTATTTATTTACATCAGTGTCCCCTATTTAGGTAACTTTTACAATTTATACTAATTTTAAGGAGTCGAAAGAAAAACAAAATGTTCCTGAAAAAGACACGTCGCTAGACCCAGAAAATGTAGCTGATGACGATAAGTGTCCTGTTAGATCTGAATCGAGTGTATACAAAAATTTAAAAAAGCCTTTGAAAAAGTCTAAATTGGCTCCCGTTTTTCCAGAACCTGTTAAAATAATGCATTCAGATATAATATCCGATCAAGAGAAAGCCCAACATAAGCTGGAAGCATCATCTACGTTCAAGATTCGTAAAAACCAATGAACAAAATATTGTAAAAATTAAAAACAAAAATATTGTCTGTCAATTTGGTATTGTGCACTGATATTGATTGTAGTAATAGTAGGGTCACTATTATATCGTCTGTCTTTATCGTTTACATCATTTATATCACATGTCTTTAATCGACAAAAATGTAGCAGTTTGTATAACCAAGGAATGTACCAAAGGCTCTTAAAATGTCATACCTTATCGAACGTAGCCTGCGACCTTACATCAGATATCTTCAAATTCTAATATCATAAAAAACAGCAGAAAAAAAATCAGTTTCTTTCTAAGAGTAGGTATAATAATACTAACATAAAAAACGATTTTATGATGGTATGTCATATAACAGTAGTTTGTTAAAATTTTAATAGTGTCCTTCACCTTAAACTTGTTCCCCGGACACCCGGACACGTTTGTTTTTATTAGTTTGATTATGCAGTTAGTTACATTGTTGGTAACTACGGACGGTAATAACAGCATAACACGCCGATGCAAAATACGTTGCTAACCTGATTCAATGCTTGCTTGCTCTGGCTACATATAAGCAGGTAAACCGGGGATTGCACTTGATACTGTGCAACGTAAATTGGAAATTAATGGATAGAACCGTTGACTGGTCAACGCGCGGCTCTAATCAATGCTGACCTAAATCTTCCAAACTGGACACGGGCAAACTTCGAAAATTTAACACAGACCTATACAAAGCCTATTTCCACTTTTAATACAAATGAAAATTTAAGGTAACGTTAAGAGTGGAGTATAAATTGAAGCTAAGAAAATGTTCTGCACTAAATGCAGCTCAATCAGCTTAATTCACTGTTGCATATTAAGGTTAACGAGTACGACCCCAACAGTTCACAGAACCATTCTTGCAGCCCAGTTAAATAAGAATTCATTTGGTTCTGCAGCTCTGCAGCTCATGTACACCTACCACCCTAATACCACAGTATTTTTGGAAGATTTATATTTTTTAACCAATAATTAGCTCAATTACTTCCAAATAGTACTTATTTAATTTCTGGATATTTAAAGTAACTTCATAAGTGGAATAGAAGGTGAAGTTAAACGAGTGTTCTACACTAAATGCAGCTCAATTTCAGCTTAATTCACTGTTTTATATTAAGGTTAACGAGTACGACCCCAACAGTCCACAGAACCATTCTTGCAGCCCAGTTAAATAAGAATTCATTTGGTTCTGCAGCTCTGCAGCCCCTGTACACCTACCACCCTAATACTACAGTATTATTTAAGGAGGGTTTAGATTTTTTTAACCAATAATAATTAGTTCAATTTTTCCTAAGTACTTAGTATTAATTTCAACTCCAATAAAATCAATTAATTGTTTGATCACGTTGTGAATTAATTTTGACACGCCACTGGGTCTCGTGCTTTATTACGTTAAAACACGATACTCTACCGTTCCTCTTTTAAATAAAACTAATTCTAATTAATGACAAAATTCGTGTTAATTTAAATTTATGGCTCATATTGTGTGTGTTCAGAATTAAAATGTTCACAACCGCCCACGCGTGCCTAAATAACATAGATATTCAATAAATATTGACGTCATTTGTAAATGACAAATTCAATTTTCGTATTAAAAGGTGTTTCCGGCTTTATTTCCGGTTTGTGATTTTGTGTTTCATTCCTAACAGTCGCTCTGAGCGGGAATAACGAATACAAATGATAGACAACGTAACTTTCGTTTCTGTTGGACTTTTATGGTAATTTAAATTGAATTATTCATGTAGGTACATATTTTTAGAAGTACATATCTATATTTTCACAAAACCAAAAGGGTATTTTGCAATACATTTCGATAATTCTGAGGAAAAATTGGATTGAAAATTTTTTCCAGAATCTACAATTTTACGTAGGTTGATCCAATTTGACTAAAAACGTTTATTACCCTTCACTGTAATTTTTAATCGCCTTAATTCATAAATCGCATTTAATATTTTTTTTAGTCCGGTTGAGAAATCAATTTTTATAACACGTATCTGCATATGAAAGTGTGAAAATGGACAATTTAAAAACAATGGTACGTACGGATGAATGAAACGAATACAAAAGGAATTAATATGTTTTATGTGATGTGCTTGCGTTTGTATTACATATACAAAAGCATATGGGCGATTATACCAGATTTTGTGCAGTGCAGAATACAAATTTACAATTACCGAACTATTCATATCGCATTGGCAGACGTACCTACACATATATTATACAATAACTGCAGTCAAAATATACAAATAAATAGCCCAGCGAATGTAGGTAGCTCTCTGAAATACATATTCGTAAATATTTACACGTGAACGTCCTTCGGTTGTTATTACGAATAAAAAAAGATAAACACGACAATAAAACATCATAATAAAAACACAAATCATTTTTTCCGTAAAATTGGTGAAGTTTAAGGACAAATTCACATTTATATCAAGCTAGCACGACAAAGTTATTTTTCCGATTTCTGACTTGCACTATAATTTGTCGCTAATTTGTTACCAAGTCCAAAAATTTGTCGCTCGTGCCGTTTAGCCATAATTTGTCGCAAGTCTTATCTCCAACTGATAAGCGAAAAACTGCTGGAAAGCCATCAAACTGGCACTACATAACAAAACAAATGTAACAAAGAATTCCTTGATTAGTTGTTTGATGGTTTTCCTGCAGTTTTTCGCTTATCAGTTGGAGATAGGACTAGCGACAAATTCGTTGAATGTGTCATCTTTCAACGACAAATTATGATGGTCTTTACAGTAATATCTTACGATATTTTCTTTTCTAGATACGCTACGTGTAGTGCTACTTTTATATCTTATTAGCATACCAGCTAAACGGCACGAGCGACAAATTTTTGGATTTGGTAACAAATTACCGACAAATTATAGTGCAAGTAAGAAATCGGAAAAATAACTTTGTCGTGCTAGCTTGATATACGTGACAAATTCCTTATAGCATACCTTCCTTGAAAATTGAACCAAGAGATATTAAATTTAAATAATAGCTATAGTAGCTAAAGTATATACAGTTAAACTTCGATAAGTCAAACCAAATTGGTTGGCAATAACATCAATTACCTATTACTTGAAACTCGAATTTCTATTAGGTACTCGAAGATAATTTTTGGTGCCAATGTATTACTATTCAGTCAATACCTCGATGTATGGCGATTCGAGTTATCGAAGTTCGACTGTATTTTGTCCCATTTCTGCCAGCTGATTGCCAAATGTTTCGTTTCGCCTGGCATAGTCCTTCGTCCTTCGAATACGTACGTTAATTCGTAAAGGTCGAACTTTTTGTTCGATCGTGGCTCGTAGCGGAGAATCCGAGAGCCGAAAGGTCTGGCTTGCGTCGTCGCGTCCTGAAAAACAAACGAATAATGTTGGGGCGCAAGTGAACGAACGCCACAACCACGATACGAGAAAAGCTCCCTCAGCTGGTGGTGAACGAACGAACGAACGAACGAACGGAACGTTGCGTTGGTTGGAGAAACGAAAAGGCAGAAGCAGCAGCGATTATATAGTTTAAATGCGGATGGGAATCAATATCAAGCAGTCTGTCTGTTGTAGTATAGGTAGGTAGGTTGGTTGGGTTGCTTGGCTTGTTTGACTTGACTGCGTTTGGGGGTCGTCGACCGTTCAGATCCTGCCATAATATAATTCGATTCGTACAATCGTCGATCGTGCTCGGCGAACTCCTCTCCTCCTCTATCCTTTTATATTAAATGTGTAATGATGTCAATGTTTTGGGTCAAGGACTTCGTCTGTTTGATTTCTAATTAATAATAAATGTTTGACTTACCGTCATTAATTAATGTTTGCATACAATAAGGTTAACGAGTTGTTATAACGAAACGTTGCACCACTGCAAATGTTTTGATAATACGGTTGCTGGAGAAACAAAAAACACTTTTCATTTCAGTACACTTGCATTTGCAAAAACGATCAGTTTATACCATAGAAATTACTCACTCTACTGAGTATCTCATAACTAGGAGTCTTCTTAGTATCATACTCGCCTATAAAAACGCCAATCATTTGTTCAATTCTTGATGATGAACTCGCCTTTAAGTATTGACCAAACTTTTTCATATCTGCTCGCCTTAATAAGTATTAAAAAACATAGGCGTCTTCCTGGTATCATACTAGCCAATACAAACGCCCACATTTTGTTTCATTCTTGAGGGACTATTCTCGCCTTGAATAACGACTCAGATATTTTTATTTGCTTGCCTTACTCAGTATCAGGAAATTTAGGAGTCTTCTTAGTATCATACTCGCCTATAAAAACACCAATCATTTGTTCAATTCTTGATGATGAACTCGCCATTAAGTATTGACCAATCTTTTCATACATGCTTGATTTACTGAGTATTTCAAACAATAGGAGTCTTCCTGGTATCATACTCGCCAATACAAACGTCCACCTTATGCTCCATTCTTGAGGATTAATTCCCACCTTGAATAGTGACTCATATTTTTAAATTAGCTCGCCATACTGAGTATCAGAAAACTTAGGAGTCTTCTTAGTATCATACTCGCCTATAAAAACACCAATCATTTGTTCAATCCCTGATGATGAACTCGCCATTAAGTATTGACCAATCTTTTCATACATACTTGATTTACTGAGTATTTCAAACAATAGGAGTCTTCCTGGTATCATACTCGCCAATACAAACGTCCACCTTATGCTCCATTCTTGAGGATTTATTCCCACCTTGAATAGTGACTCATATTTTTAAATTAGCTCGCCATACTGAGTATCAGAAAACTTAGGAGTCTTCATAGTACAATACTCGCCAATACAAACTTCCACTTTTTGCTCTATTCTTGAGTATATATTCTCACCTTGGATAGTGTCTCAGATTTTTATATTTGCTCGCCTTACTGACTCTAGAAAACTTAGAAGTCCCCTTAGAATAACACTCGTCAATATAAACACTCATTTTATATAATTAATCTTTGATTATTAACTCGCCCTATAAATACTGATGTAGATTTTCATATTTTCTCCCCCTACTGAGTATCAGAAAACTTAAGAGTCTTTATATTATCATTCTCGCCAATACAAACGCCCACCTTCTGCTCAATTCTTGAGGGTCTATTCTCGCCTTGAATACTGACTCAGATATTTATATTTGTTTGCCTTACTCACTATCAGAAAACTTATAGGAGTTCTCTTAGTATCATACTCGTCAATAAAAAACTCATCTACTACTCAATCCTTGGTTATCAACTCGCCCCTTAAGTACTGACCAATATTATTCGCTTTACTGAGCCTCTTAAACATTAGGAGTCTTTCTGGTATCATACTCGCTTATATATAAACGTCCTACTGCTCCATGTTTAATTATCTATTTTTATTACGTGTGCCGACTCGTCTTATTGAGAGTATCTCACAACTAAGACCCCTCTCTTAGGAGCAGACATTAAAACTATTCACATTTATTTGTATTATTGGATTTCATGGACAAAGTATCCATGCTATTGCTGCTCAGTGAGGTCTGAAACAACTTGTATTTTCGTATAAACTGCCTCGGTATAACCTACTACTATAATACAAAGTACCCAATAGCATGAACGATTAAGTAAAACTGTAAATTGTACGTAAAGAATGACTACGACGATTGTGATCGGTTAACTGATGTAGTAACATAGGCAGTTGGTTTGCGAACGGGATTTAAATGAGTTAAGTAATTCGTACTGGGAATGTCGAATGAAAGCAAAGCACATCGTTAAAGAAATACGTGGCCTGTTAAGAAGTAGGCGTGTAATGTGTAATCGAATACGTAGCTGTGGGTGGTGTGTGTGGATACAGGCAGACGTGAAGACTACGTTTACCACAAGAAGGCATCTAGAGTACAAACAATAATTTTATGGTCATTCGTTCAATGATCCAAGTACGAGTTTCAAATTGTCCCTACCTGCTTTGCTGCACTCTTCTTATGAATAAAATTCTGGCTACCCTCTATGCATGTGCTTTTTTGTGTTTTGTTAAGTGCTGCTGAATTCTGAAAGTACACTTTTACCGAATAAAGACCGTGACCTCTCAAGGGTACCATCACTTTCTCCCATTCGGAAGAAATATGTATTTGACGAAGCCCAGAAAAACCAGATGCCACTTTTTTGCCTTCTAACTAAGTGAGATAAATCGCTGTAGATTTTACTATTTCTTTCGTTTCAGATTTTATCTTTAGTTGGCAAAGAGCCCTTTTCACATTTTGTTTTCTGGCAGCTCTTTAAATGTCATTTATTACGGCCCCCAAAATGAAAACGCTCGCTCTATGCCTTGAAAACTAATAAACTTGAAAAATGTTAGAGGTGTTGTGGCTACTCTGCGTAGTTTTTTTTTTCTTCATTTGGACTAACGTTCGATTCATTTTGATTGGATCTTCTTCGTACTTTTTTTTTAATTAAAATTGCGTATCTTTGAATGAAACTGATTGTGCAATGATTGATGTTATTTTCATTTAATAACGTACTAATTATAAAATAAAAAACATTTAAGTTGTAAGAGGATTTGTCAAAAACAGAAACTGCCTCTAGCTGTCTAGTTTTCATTAGAGGGGTTAAAATATAAGGGTGTAAGGCTGTATTTTATCATGCAGCAGAGAAAGCTACATTACACTATATGTACCTATCAATTTTTATGTATCGTCATTATTATGTATTTTATAATGTCAATCCAACAATAAAAAATATTGTTTCTGAGTCAAAAAGTGATAATTGTCGCCTTGTTTTATTTTTTATGAGTAAATACTTGTATAACAGGTAAAAATTGAGGTTAACAGCTAAAAAGTTCATTAAATTTTATTTCGATTTGAATGTCCCGTGTCAGTCAGTTTTTAATGTCTTCGTGAGAATTGGCGTGTTTTATTATGAAAATGGAACGGAGTCTACCCAGTAGGTACTTACTTGTTCGTATACACCTCCAATGTTATCGCGATAAAATCTCATAACTGACTGCTCTGTGCTGCTGCCCGCCATTGTACAGAAAGAGGTCATTTACTAACACAATATCACGTGCTTCAATCGTAAAATGTATAAGTGTTATAATGTATCTGTGTATCGCACTCAAATAACGGGAGTAGTAAAAGACTTCGACGAGCCTTATTGTTATTGTTTGTTCTACTTAACCAAGACTAAAATCCGTGTAACAGTGCATTCTTATATACATAGGTAGGTACACGAGGCCTGTTTTGGCCCAAGTATAAACAGGTTGCGAAAGCGAATACATTGGCATACGCAGTCTCACAATCAAAGTGTTGTCGCCTCCTACTTGTGGGTGTGTCTTCGCTCAACGCCCAATAGCAGTTAACAGGCGATGTGCGTGCGCTGTTGTACCGCCCTTTATTGGTTGCTGCCGCTGATGACAGTGGAACATTTTAACTCAATACGAATATCCACTTTTTCGCATACTGTGTAGCAAATACAATAATTAGTAAATTGTGGTACATGTGAACAGATGCCAAAGGGTGTGAAAAAATCACATCAATTTCCATAATTGAATTTCTTTGTTCGTCTAATTACCAATTTAATACCGATAATTAAATTTATCCATGCCTGTCCGTTTATATATAATTGACACGTGTTTTATTGACAAGAGATAGTTTATTCTAATGTTATGATGATAGGACTCTTCGTTCATCCTCCCATACCATACACCACATGAACGTTCCAAAAATTGAAAGAAATCTCCATATCTATTGTATAATGATTTGCCCATGATTTTAATAAATAAGCCCGTATTTATTTACGGATCACTTATTATCAGTTATCAGTAGGAGTAACAAACATTAGCGCAATTAATGCATAGAATTTTCTCATATAATTATTGTGTGCATGTGTGTGTTTTATTTTGTATGTAATAAAATAAAACAAGCGTTAAAATTATCCAACGCCCGTAGCAAGGCCAGACCGAAACAATAATCTCGAGAATGTTCACAATGTGTTGCCGTTATTAGTTCGATGTTTTTCTTATTATTTGTTACCGGATTTTTGATTTACCCTTTTACTTGGATTTGACATTTTGAATTATTTATTTTTTATCTATTTTATTGATTCGACATACTGATTTTTGATTTATCAACATTTTAATCTAAAATGGAATGTTCGAAATACTCCTTGATTGTACCTGTTTTATTAAATAATGATTTTAAATACATTGGATGATTTTATTTACAATATTTATAGAATCCGGACTACCTGCGTTTTCTTGAATTACGACTCACGTTTTATGGAATTCGATTTAAAACTAATCTTTGAAACTCGGAATGTTGAACACGGTTTATATGAAAAATGTTAGTACACAGTTAGATTTAGTGATTTTGTAACATTTAGTTATCTACTGGTAATACATTATGTTTTTTAACACGGTTCAATGATAGACGTTTAGTTAACAATAACAGAGTTCATTTGCTGTTAACTTGAATGTTATTCATACAGGATATTATTGTATATGTAGATTCAATTGAGAACAAAGATATTTTTATTAACAACTTCACAACTTTTAAGGAATTTTGCTTTAACATATACCTTGAGTGCATGAATACACGGTTTCAACTGAAAGTTTTAGTTAACGCATTGCAAATCAGCATTTTTGAAACACTCTACATCTCCCAATATAACTTACATTTCAGTTTTAACACGATTTTAATTAAAAACTCAGGAATTGAAGACATTGCTTTACTTACACCTTAACAAGAAATTCTTCTAACAGGTTTCTACAACCCCGTACCAAGATTTACATTTTCATTATTAGGCATTAGTAACCGTGGCAAATGTATTCTTAAACGAACTTAAAAGGTTAAACAAATTATTGCGAACATGTTGGCCTAAGAATTAACCGTTTGACATGAAAACGTTTAAGTTAACGAGTTGCAGAATCAAAGATATTTCTTTCTTAACACCTTCAGCAAACCTCCCACATATAACTCGGTACCAGATTAACACATTCAACACGAAAGGCGTTTAAGTTAACATAACTTCAAAATCAAGACATTCTTTGCTAACAACTTAAGAAAATTTCTCTCCATAACAGGGCATTTCTACAACACGGTACCAAACTTAACACGGTTCATTATGAGAGACAAAAGTTAACACATTTAAGAATAAATGTATTACTTAGTTGACTACTTCATAAAACATCCCTTATAACAAATTATTGCTTGTAACGTGGTACGTACCAGAATTAACACTGGTTCAACATGAAAATGTTTAAGTTAACGTAGTTGCAGAATCAAAGATATTTCTTTCTTAACACCTCCAGCAAACTTCCCACAACACGGTATTGCTTATAACTCGGTACCAGAATTAACACAATTTAACACGAAATGCGTTTAAGTTAACATAACTTCAAAATCAAGACATTTCTTGCATAACAACTTAAGAAAATTTCTCCCATAACATGACATTTCTACAACACGGTACCTAACTTAACACGGGTCATAATGAGAGACAAAAGTTAACACAGTTCAAGAATCTAATGTATTACTTAGTTGACCACTTCATGAAACATCCCTTATAACAAATTATTGCTTGTAACGTGGTACGTACCTTAACACGTCTTAGTATGAGAGACATTTAACTCAACACAGTTTCAGAGTCAAAGACATTTCTTGTTTAACGCCTTCGGTAAACTTCCCCCTTAACACGGTTTTGTATGTAACATGGTATTAGAGTTAACACGGTTCAGAAAAAAGGCTTTTAAGTTAACACAATTTCAAAATTCAAAATAAAATAAAAATAAAACACGTACCAGACTTAACAAGATTTATGGAACAGAAGTTTAAGTTAACATACTTCAAGAATTAACAACAACAAGGTTTATCAACAAAGGAGTTTTTTGCTTAACATTTTCATAATTTTATTATCTATACGGTTTTGTTGTTGGCGATATTTTTTATCTAGAATAGATTCTATCCTAATAAATGTTAAGGAATAATTTTGGGCATTTGTTGGTAATGGCAGTCAGTGGAAGTTAATAAAAAGGACGTGTCAACCGCTGGTGCGTGTAACACATAAAAAAGTGTCTGTAAGGGTGGTTTTCTTTGTAGCCTTAAGGAAAAGAAAAGCACAAAAGAAAAGGATTTGGTGGAAATGTAAATGTATTCATAGGATCATTCATTACCAATGTCTGAGTTGGTCCCAATTTATTCTAAACAAAAGTCTATGTTGTTAGGATTTGAAATCTGTTACCAATGAAATATTTATTTGTGTGGCCTTTTTGGGGCTAATCATGTGTCCAACAGGAATTAAAAAAATTTTTATAGACAAATAGTAAAAACAATTTTCAGTAATTGTTATTAATTACTAAATTTACGACTACTTTGTATCTCAAATAAAATGGAGAATGTAAACGAATTGTAAATAAAAAAGCCCTATCGTTTTCGCCAATACTCGAGGGTAGTTTTTTTTTTATTGCGATAAAGATACCTAAAAAGATTATTTTGCTTTCTATCGCCTCTTTATTGTATTTTGGTAAATCATGTATTGCTTTCAAAAGGATTTATATTGAAAGAAGAATTACATAGCATAAAGAAGAGATAAAAACAAAGGCGTTGTTAGCCTTGTCGTAAATAGGTTAGTGTCTATAAAAATATATTTGCCGATTTTATTTTCTTTTTTTTTGCGAAATTTTTGGTGTTGACATATCAGTGCAGTTTTTGTATTTGGTTTGCAGAAGAATGGCACATGTCATCAAAAAATCTTTAGCTCTTTCTAACTATTATTTACGAAATCTCATCTAATGTAGGCCTTTCAATTCCTCTCTTTAGTCCTGTTTTTGTATCTATCTAATACCACAGGAAAACCACCACGAGGATTTTATTTTATAAAAATAAAAATTGATAGGAATTGTTTATTTAAGGGAAATAATATAATTAGTAGCAAAAGTTAATGAACGCTTTATAATTCCTATTGTTTTAAGATCATTTTTTTATCATTAATTACTCTTAAATCGATATGATACATATGCGAACCCAAAAGGCATTATTGTTGGGTTGAAAATACAAGGGACAAATAAAGATAATAATAACAATGTGCGTTCGATAGAGAAAGTTCCGTGACCTCGGACTTGTTTCAAACTTTTCTTTTTCTGGCCCGAGGTTGGTTCTCTCCTCTTATAATAAACCGTTATATTGTATTCGGTTCGTTGGTGGCCCGGTTGGCTCAACCGTTTTCAACAGCCTCTTTCGGTTACTGTATTTTGTTGCTCCAACCATATATGACCAACAATATAAATAATGCCTCTTTTGTTAACAGACGTACTAAGAAAGGAATTTTCTTAACGAGCTTGATGCTACAACAAGATACGTACTGACAGACAGGACAGAACTTTTTTCTTATTTGTTTTGTAAAATCGTTTTTTCTTTCAATATAAATTAAGAACAAAAAATCGTTTCAAAACAAACATTACTTAAGCTCAAAATGAAATCTCATCAAATCTCATTTATATTTGGGGGGGGGGGGGGCATTATAAATCTCACGTAAACTTTTTAATTATTTAAAAAGTGTTCCAGTTTCTTTTCCTATTTTAATTAGAAACTCATATAGGGTTACTCTCACGAGAAGGGAATGGGAGCCCACCATATCTTACAGAATTTTACCAGAAGGGTGGCAGGGATCCAAAGTAAAGAAACCACCCTAATGTAATCCAATAATTAATTGATGTAGACATTGTCGTAAGAAAAATGATAGTTTTATGAAAATTGAGAAACCTTTTTCTACCAGTAACAATTATCTGGTCTTAACGACCTAATGATGTATTTACCTAATTAAATTATATCATTTTACCCTCCATCAAAACGTTTTAGGGACTTAAAAATATATTTCCTTTTATTTGGTAATATTGTTTAGTTAGTTTTTCGTTTTGAATGTGAATTTTTAGCTATCTGTCTGACGCCTTCACCAAAATTTAATGTTTTAAAGTTTTAAAATTGTTTTATCATTATTTTATACATTAAATCTCAGAACAAATTAAATAATTATCTATCTATTTATTTATTGTACCTGCATTGCAAAACGCAGCTGGACAACGAATTTTAATAGGTGTGAAATTTGCATTTTTTGTTTAGCATTAATAATGATACCTTTTTACGACACTTTGACAGGTTAACGGGTTTATCGACTTGTTGAATAGGTATATTTTTTTAGCATCGATTTATTCAAAAGCCAAGTCCTTGACATTTCCAACACAACAACAACAAATTTATGTTAATACTCGTTATAAAGAAAGGTTTTTTAAATGTTTCTAAAAATAACTTTCTCTACACCCACTTAAAGTTGCTATTAGCCACACAGATATCAAATCCTTTAATTTACAGGTTTTCATTTTAGTTACTTAATTAACTAAACCGAATTGCTTTCAACGTGCTGTTATAAATACGTACCAAATTGTTTTGCTAATAAACATGAAAGAATACATTCTACATTGTGTTTTTGTGTCGGAAGAAGCGACGATGAATTGCTTAAAATATCTCAGTGTCTAATTTTAAATAGGTAAACACCGTTCATCGTTATGTTGTGACTCGTATGCAGTTGCTTTGTTATTTGTGTAGTTTTATTAATAAAGTAATAATTAGTGTTTCAAAATTATTAACTATGTAGAAAAAACAAATTAGGAGCGATAATAATAAAACTTCCATGGTAATAGTATAATTGCATAATCAAATTAAAATATATATATTTAATAACTTAGAATTAAAAAAAATATTTACAAAAATAATGAAAGTATTTTGGATTAAATAAGGCTTCCTATACAGGAGAAATTTTGTGGGGTTTTGAGCGATATTTTTGATCCTTAAAGTCTTTTCTACTCCTCTATAAGTTTGGATAAGACCTGACAGATTTGAAGGACAATATCTATGAAATTTAACAGTACAAGGAATGTGTTGAGTGTCTCCTAACTCCAATGAGCTTTAATGAGACCTGAGGGATCTTAAAAACCAAATCCATAAATTCAACAGTACAAGGAATATGTTGAGTGTCTCCTAGGGTCCGCAGATGGCCTTATACCGTTATTTACTTGATATTAATATTAATCATTTAGCCCATCGTATACTGATGATAACAAACTCTTGTGAGCCTTAATTAGACCTGATTTCAAAAACCGTATTTATGAAATTTAACAGTACAAGGAATGTGTTGAGTTTTTCCCTTAACTGTTATGAGCTTAAATGAGACCTGAGGGATCTTAAAAACCAAATCCATAAACTTCAACAGTACAAGGAATATGTTGAGTGTCTCCTAGGGTCCGCAGATGGCCTTATACCGTTATTTACTTGATATTAATATTAATCATTTAGCCCATCGTATACTGATGATAACAAACTCCTGTGAGCCTTAATTAGACCTGATTTCCAAAACCGTATTTATGAAATTTAACAGTACAAGGAATGTGTTGAGTTTTTCCCTTTAACTGTTATGAGCTTAAATGAGACCTGAGGGATCTTAAAAACCAAATCCATAAACTTCAACAGTACAAGGAATATGTTGAGTGTCTCCTAGGGTCCGCAGATGGCCTTTATACCGTTATTTACTTGATATTAATATTAATCATTTAGCCCATCGTATACTGATGATAACAAACCCCTTGAGCCTTAATTAGACCTGATTTCCAAAACCGTATCCATGAAATTTAACAGTACAAGGAATGTGTTGAGGGGTTTTCCTTAACTGTTATGAGCTTAAATGAGACCTGAGGGATCTTAAAAACCAAATCCATAAACTTCAACTGTACAAGGAATATGTTGAGTGTCTCCTAGGGTCCGCAGATGGCCTTATACCGTTATTTACTTGATATTAATATTAATCATTTAGCCCATCGTATACTGATGATAACAAACCCCTTGTGAGCCTTAATTAGACCTGATTTCCAAAACCGTATCCATGAAATTTAACAGTACAAGGAATGTGTTGAGTTTTTCCCTTAACTGTTATGAGCTTAAATGAGACCTGAGGGATCTTAAAAACCAAATCCATAAACTTCAACAGTACAAGGAATATGTTGAGTGTCTCCTAGGGTCCGCAGATGGCCTTATACCGTTATTTACTTGATATTAATATTAATCATTTAGCCCATCGTATACTGATGATAACAAACTCCTATGAGCCTTAATTAGACCTGATTTCCAAAACCGTATCCATGAAATTTAACAGTACAAGGAATGTGTTGAGTGTTTCCTAACTGTTATGAGCTGTAATGAGACCTGAGGGATCTTAAAAACCAAATCCATAAACTTCAACAGTACAAGGAATATGTTGAGTGTCTCCTAGGGTCCGCAGATGGCCTTATACCGTTATTTACTTGATATTAATATTAATCATTTAGCCCATCGTATACTGATGATAACAAACTCTTGGAGCCTTAATTAGACCTGATTTCAAAAACCGTATCCATGAAATTTAACAGTACAAGGAATGTGTTGAGTGGTTCTTAACTGTTATGAGCTTAAATGAGACCTGAGGGATCTTAAAAACCAAATCCATAAACTTCAACTGTACAAGGAATATGTTGAGTGTCTCCTAGGGTCCGCAGATGGCCTTATACCGTTATTTACTTGATATTAATATTAATCATTTAGCCCATCGTATACTGATGATAACAAACTCCTATGAGCCTTAATTAGACCTGATTTCCAAAACCGTATCCATGAAATTTAACAGTACAAGGAATGTGTTGAGTGTCTCCTAACTGTTATGAGCTTTAATGAGACCTGAGGGATCTTAAAAACCAAATTCATAAACTTCAACAGTACAAGGAATATGTTGAGTGTCTCCTAGGGTCCGCAGATGGCCTTATACCGTTATTTACTTGATATTAATATTAATCATTTAGCCCATCGTATACTGATGATAACAAACTCCTGTGAGCCTTAATTAGACCTGATTTCAAAAACCGTATTTATGAAATTTAACAGTACAAGGAATGTGTTGAGTGTTTCTTAACTGTTATGAGCTTAAATGAGACCTGAGGGATCTTAAAAACCAAATCCATAAACTTCAACTGTACAAGGAATATGTTGAGTGTCTCCTAGGGTCCGCAGATGGCCTTATACCGTTATTTACTTGTTATTAATATTAATCATTTAGCCCATCGTATACTGATGATAACAAACTCCTGTGAGCCTTAATTAGACCTGTTTTCCCAAAAAACCGTATCCATGAAATTTAACAGTACAAGGAATGTGTTGAGTGTCTCCTAACTGTTATGAGCTTTAATGAGACCTGAGGGATCTTAAAAACCAAAATTTCCCATAAACTTCAACAGTACAAGGAATATGTTGAGTGTCTCCTAGGGTCCGTAGATGGCAATACACTATAATTTACTTATATTAATCATTAGCTTATCGTATGCTAATGAGTGACAGTGTGAATGTTCTTTAAGATACTTTTTGTATTGAACAAACTCTTTTTTGTAGTGTGATATTTTCTGGTAGGTACGTTTTTGACTTTCAAAATTATCTTCAATACATTAACATAACAGTAAAGAGGGCCCTTGCAATCTACACAACTGTGTCGTGTCTTGAGGATATTTTAAATGAATACTTACTTACCTGTAGATAAGATAACACATTGCTTAAGTGTTTTTTCTTTTGGTCAGCAAAATTTGCATTTTAAATACATATCTTTGACCAGTTTAGTTTATTCGTTGGTGTTGATAATGTAGTAGGTACCTATTTACCTATTTTGTTTTGTATTATAATCGTGAAAGTAACCCCTAAGTACATGCTTGGGCTTTAGTGGCGTACAACTTAATGCAATTTGCGTATATAAATTGAACCTCTGCTACAACACATGTGTACAACATGTTTGTGTATGTGTAAAAGTACTTTGCATACATAACATTTAGTTAGTTAGTATCTAAGTACCTACATAGTGTTTAAACAATCCAGAATGGGGAATGTTATTTGATACGCGTAGGTAATTGAAACACGTGAACATTCATCAATAAACTAGATTTATTACAATAAAATTAATAATTACATATGTATGTGCTAAAATTTTCGGCCATGTTTTAAAAATATAGGTAGGGTTGTTTATATAATATTGGGGCACTTGTTTTAGGTCTTAGAGTTGAGGAATTAAAACACTAAAAATTAGAACCAGAAAAGAAAAAGTGAGTGGTTTTTCTTTTTAGTTTTTAAGTAAACTTTCACTGTTTTGTTAGACAGTTACATTTTATTTAGTCTACTTATGTGTATACAAATATAAATGTAAATATAAAAAGTTATTCGAAGCATTTAAAAAAATTTGTAGTGTAATGTTACAAAAATTTGTTAACATTGGTCACAGTACCTACAAGAATTAATCAAATCAGTAAAATTTTTGGCTTTTTCTTAAATAGAAATAGGAATGTTTATATAATATTTGAGCAGTCATTTGGTGTTTGAGGGTTGAGGAATTAAAACACAAAAAGTTAGAACCAGAAAAGAAAAAGTGAGTGGTTTTTCTTTTTAGTTTTTAAGTAAACTTTCACTGTTTTGTTAGACAGTTACATTTTATTTAGTCTACTTATGTGTATACAAATATAAATGTAAATATAAAAAGTTATTCGAAGCCTTTAAAAAAATTTGTAGTGAAATGTTACGAAAATTTGTTAACATTGGTCACAATACCTACAAAAATTAATCAAATCAGTAAAATTTTTGGTTTTTTCTTAAATAGAAATAGGAATGTTTATATAATATTTGAGCAGTCGTTTGGTGTTTGAGGGTTGAGGAATTAAAACACAAAAAGTTAGAACCAGAATAGAAAAAGTAAGTGATTTTTTTCTCCAGCTTTTAAGTAAACTTTCACTGTTTTGTTAGACAGTTAAATTTTAGCCTACCCACGGTATAAAAACATAAATGAAGAATACAAAAAGTTATTCGGAGCTATTTAAAAAAGGTTGTGGTGAAATGTTACAAAAAGACAAAATCCATTACCGGGTCGTTCATTCTGCGGTTTTTTCTTTTTTCGCGACTAATTTGAGTGGTAACGAATATTCGGGCTGTATCACGTTTATATACGCACACGAGAGTATACATTGACTGTTTATTTTACATCAGGTCATTCGTTTCGACAAATTTAGAACGGAAAGCGTACAAAATATTATTAGGTTTTCTAGGAATAACATCGCGATTTTTGATTTCTATCGAAACACGATGGCATTGATCAGTGGCTCGGGGGCCACATAAAAAAAATTCGTTTTTTAACATTTAAGGCAGTTTTATTGTGGCTTGTGTTTTAAAAAATACATTAAATTATTTTTAATTAATTTTATCATAGATAAGGGAAACTACCACTGATATTAAATATTGTGTGCCAATTATATTATAACAATTTTTCGTATTTGTTTTTTTTTGTGTTGTCCTAAGTACCTACCTATAGGAAACGTCTTAATATTTTAACTAATGAGAAATTTCTCTTTCAGAATGTCGGTGACCCGTTCAACGAGGCCAGCCTTGCGCTGGCTGTGGCATACAGCGGGGTGAATGAACATTAGACCCTCGAAGTAGAAGGGTGAGTAAACGTAGCCGTTAGCGTTGGTCGATTTTGTCTTCGTCGATTAAATTTATTAGACACTCACATAGGATACATAGATATACATAAGTCTGTATTATGTACTATAATATGTATTATTAAATGTATAGCAGCAGCAGGGTTGATAGCCCACACACCCTGTTTTGGTTTTGGGGTATGGCCACCTCCTCGTTCCTGGCTTTTCCTCGGTTTATTGTCTGTTAACATACTTACATACAATAAGATATTATTCGAGCCTCTTGAGGGAAACTGATCATTTAATAATGACAAGATAAAAGAAAGAGATTGTAAAAGAACATTGTGGAGAGAAAGAATTTCTTGAAGTCCATTATTATTGTAGCTGGAAACAAATATATGTTTGAACAGTTCACATGGCTTTATAGTAGTCACAATATTTAAGCATGTTCATTCAAAGAAATCCAAATTATTACAAAATTTGTGTGTTCAAACATTTACTAAGTATATTAGTTGTTAGGGCTCGTAATAAAGTAAACCTTTTGGTTGTTTCGAAAAACAAATTAAGCAAAATTTTGATATTTTGTTTACTTATCTATTTATTTATTTTTTCTTCGTAAAATAACAAGCAAAACTGATTTCATACACCTACAAATTTTTTGAAGTCTTTAAAGGAAAGAACTTTCTTTGTGAGTCATCCTGTGCTCCTGTTAGAATATCGACTTCGTAAAAGGGTGGCCAACTCTCCCTTTTTTTTCACCACTCACTCGCCAGGGAACAGGGAAATATGTAAAGGGTGCTACGGTAAATGAAACGAGTTAAGGGGCTTGTCATTTTTATCAGATAGAGATAAAAACTTTGAACAAGAAATGGGGCTTGAGTTGCAAAATACCTTTGATTTAACGACGATAAATAAATAATGCGATTTTGTATTTAAATAGTTACCTATATTTATTATCATTGTGCAGTGTTGTCTCTGCTGTGGGGTAGGACAAAACCTTTCCAATTGGCGAACAGCGGCGACCGCTGACATCTGAGACATGGACAGTACTTTCGTTCCTTGGCAGTGTTTTACTCTTAATTATGAGAAAAATTCCGAAAATTTCTTTCTTTTACCTATGTAATTATTATTCAATCTGATCTTAGTTGAATATTTAATCAATATATCAAGAAATTAATTTTCAGTAACTTTTTTATTCGTTTGAGTTTCATCCTTTTATACGCATATCAAGCTAGCACGACAGTTATTTTTCCGATTTCTGACTTGCACTATAATTTGTCGCTAATTTGTTAGATACCAAATACAAAAATTTGTCGCTCTTGCCGTTTAGCCATAATCAGCTATCAAGCTAGCAATGCACATAGCGTATCTCGAAATGGAAATGTCGTTGGATATTACTGTAAAGGACATAATTTGTAGCTAATTTGTCGCTGAACGATGATACATTCAAAGAATTTGTGGCTAGTCTTATCTTCAGCTGATAAGCGAAAAACAGCTGTAAATTTTAGTCTTCACAGTGTGTTTTTACTATATTTCTATTTTGAAATATGTCATATGCAGTGTCAGCTTTACAGCTGGAGATAAGACTAGCGACAAATTCGTTGAATGTGTCATCTTTCAGCGACAAATTATGGTCCTTACAGAAATATCCTACATTTCCTTTTCGAGATACGCTATGTGTAGTGCTAGCTTGATATCAAGCTAGCATACCAGCTGATTATGGCGATAAATTTTTGGATTTGGTAACAAATTAGCGACAAATTATAGTGCAAGTTAGAAATCGTAAAAATAAGTTTGTTGTGCTAGCTTGATATACGTTCCTTTTGTTACATCCTTGATCATCAGTCGTTTTTTGAATAAATTCTTTAGTCTAATCTAAACAGTAGTAGTTATTTGGGATAATTGGGGCCAGCCGAAATAAATGTGCGTTAAAAATAGTGAAAGTTACTTTTAGGTATTTCTCTGCCGATGCGTGACGTGCATTTTTGAAACTAGGTATCTATTACCGAATGAAAGTTCATAGGCTACGGAGCGAACTAATATCTATAATATAATAGTTAATAATGAAAAACAGGATCTAACAAACGATGAATCGATGTCAGTGAACAATAATAGATTTTAAATGATTCGGAGCTTTTAAATTCGATTGCCAATGCTTTAGCTATTCAGTACAGAAGGCGTGTAACGGCAGCAGCGGAAGGACTATTTATAGTCGGAGAGACTAGGACATAAAGATCAAGTTCGAGCAAATGTGGGTCATGAGATTATTGCGTCCAAGCTGCATATAAAGTACCTATAGAGAATTGCTATAATCATCACAAATATTATTCAATAAAACTTTTGTAATTACTCATCTCCCCCTGTTCTAATTAAATATATAATACTTTTATAAAATGACATATTGGTGGTAGTTCCTCAGCTCATCTGACCCTAGTGTAATGTTTATTGACGTGACTCTTTTTTTACACAAAATTGAAGTTTAGTAGTGGTTGGGGCTTGACAGTGAAATTAGCCTACCTACAATTTTCCAGATGTAACTAGAAATTTGTTTCTTGCGAAATAAAAAAAAATGTAAATACAACAATACACTTTTTAGAATGATAAATTGGAAAAGTCGGGAAAGGAGTGTTGTGCTTTCATAACTGCCCTTAGGGAAGCAAAAGAAAGTAATTTTTCTCGTTTTATATCTGTCGTTTGGGCGAGAAAAACGTCAGGTTTTCTACCTTACATTTCACCCGTCAGCTTTTCGTTTATATTTTCAGAACGAGTTCGCTGCTACCTTATCATAACTAATCTTTTTTCATTTAGGATTGGGATTTTATAATGTTTCAGTGGCCTTGTTTGAAAGTAAAATTTAGCTGATGAAAACCCATAAAAGTAAAACTTTAATTCACTTCAACAACGTTCTTTATATGCAAATTTTTATGTATTCTTTTCAGGGTCAGAAATTATAAAAAGTTCACAATTAATAATATGTCCTACATTTTTTTTGCGAAGGACATTAATTTTTAATCGTATGAGGATTTGTAGACTATATTCCTGCATTTATTCGTTATTTAATAATAATGTAGGACAAATTTCAAAATGTGTGCTTTTTGAGAGGCGTAGCTTGGTCCAGGATTCTTGTGAAATGTGTTAAACAGCAAGGAATCCTTGGTAGGCGAGTTGGTCTCGCTCTTGATTGATTTTTTTTTATCCTTAGATAATATCTACAAGAGTCTAGTCCGAAGGACATGGACGTGACGTTTACCAACGTCTTGGAGGGAGCACGACAGTATTTTCAGGGGTTGCCCGCGACGACTGGAGGTTCAGTATACTCATCGAACAACGAAAACAACTTGAACAGAAACAATGTATCCGAACAACAGATTCAAGATCGATCGGACAATAATAACGTATCGTACTGGCCTCAACAACAACCACAACAACAGCATCAGCATCTTCACCAACAGCAACAGCAACAACATCAACAACAACAGCAACATCATCAGCAACAACAACAGCAGGATAGATCTCAGGTAGATGTGATGCATAGAGCGCCCTCCTCTCATTCCGAACCTGCCCGCCCGCCCTCGCAACAACAAGACTCAAGGAACTGCTCCTCGACCTACAACCTGCAACAACAGTCCCAACAGGAACAGTTAAATCCACAAATAATCAACTACAATTACCCGCGACCTCATTCTCGTGAGGTCCCTTCTAACAATAATGTCCCCCAACAACAACAACAACAACATCAGCAGCAACAGCAACAGCAACAGCACATGCAACAACAGCAGCAGCAACATGTACAACATTACCAACAACATCAACCTTACAGTCAACAGCAAATTCACCAGCAGCAGGTGCAACATCATCAAATGCAAAATCAACAACAGAAACAACAACAACAACTGCAACAAATGCAACAAAAACATATGCAGCAGCAACAACAGCAACAACAACAGATGCACCAAAAGCAACAACAACATTATCAGCAACAACAGCCCCAACAACAACAACAACATGTCCAACAACCTCCCCAGCAGCACCAGCAACAACAACAACAGCAGGTTCATCATCAGCAGTATCAGTCTCACATAATGCCCAACCCTGCTTACCACCCCTCGGTGTCTCAACAATCTCGCACTCCTTCCAGGCATCAAGAAAGAACGACACCTTCATCTACTAGTGGTGGTGGTTCTTCTACTCAAACATATCATCAATTACAGAACTCGACAAGTTCCCAGCAGTCGATAATGCAACAGTACAGCCATTACCCGCAGTCTTCCAGGCCCCACTACCCAGTCCCATCTCAAAGTCAAGTACAAAATCACTCTAGTTCTTCCACTTCTTCGTACGCCTATCAGAATCAAACACCTTCTTATTCCGCTCATGGTCAGTCAAACAACACCGCCATATACAATTCAAACGTACCAACATCGCAAAGCAACGCTACCAGTAGCACTGGGCAGATGCAGAACTACTATTCCAACCAAAAGGCGGCCAATACTCAAAGTTACGGAAATAACAACCCTAACAGTAATAGCGAAAATCATCATCCTGTTCAGTACTCATCGTCTGCAACGAGTCAAAGTGTGTCGTCTTCTCAGTCACACAAAACGACCCACAATCTTCCTCCCATCGCAGCCCTTTCTTCAACCCATTACCATACGGGTCGAAATGGTCGAGAAAATTTGAGGATACCAGCCACCAGAAATCAGCATCCGCCAAACACTTCTTCTTACGCTCTAAATCACGTCAACACTTCTTCAGCAACAACTCATCATCAACAACAGAACGTTCCTAGGAATAACAGCCACGATTCCAGCAACATACAATATAACACCAGTCAAAGTCAAAGTAATAGGATCTCGAATCAAAACTACCATTATATTACGACGATAGCTGGTCACTCCAACTATACAACAACCACTGCCACAAACAGTACGAGTAATAACGTTTTCCATTATCAGTATTCTCGGCCGAATTCCAATTTTCAACCTGCAACTCCTCAAACCGGTCACATGTACCCTTCTACAAAGGTAACGAGTCACGTTCAACCTCCTCCCACTCAAGTGACCAACATTAATCAGGGGAACAACCCCACGTCAGTTATTAAACAGAAACGGGAATCGCCTCTAGATCTCTCAGTTAAGACTGTTAAAACCTCTGCAGATTCCACCTTGGATGATGTTGTCGAGAATAGTGGTGGCTCTGACGTTCAAAGGATATCAAAATACAATCACAACGGACGAAACGCTATGTATCCCCATGTGCAGCCAACCTACGGAAGTTATACGTCGAATGAGGTCAACCAAAATACGGTCCATATCAGTGCAATATCTAAAGCCCAACCGAGCAACATGGGAGCTCCAAAGGTTGATTTCCTTCCAAATTTTAACATGAGGGGGGGACTGAATCAACCCTACAACAGTAGTGTTAGTAATAAATTTGAGACTCACAAGGGAGTGGTACCTCCTCAAACGCCACTTTACACCAATACCTCGCAAAAGTCAGCGTCAGCGTATGAAAGAAGTAAATCTTTCGTCCCCAACAACGCCAATCGGGACGTTACTAATGTGCATAAAAATTATGCGTCTGGGGCGCCAGCACCGGTACCTGTAAACTCTTATCCAGTACAAAAAGTTTCGAAAAAGACTTCGCAAGCTCTTCCAAGGGTCGACTTTCCACCAGTGAATGTGAATCATAAAATCGAAATGACTCCGCCGCCTTATCTGTCGAAAAGACGATCTGAAATGCCCTCGGTAGTGCCGAACAAAGTCGCAAAAGTTGATTCGTGGAAACAAGCAATTGACCAACAAATAGAGCTACGGTTCTCGTCCTACACAAAATTAAAAGAACAAGAACGACAAGAAACCCACATCCCAAAAATGGATCAGCTGAACACAAAAAATAGCTATCCAACTACTACTGGACAACAAGAACGTTCTAAAGAACTGTATGGTTACAATTATAGATCAACGTATGATACAGCTGACAACCAAGTTTATTCTGGTGGAAGGCAGTACAACCAAACTCAAGTAAATCATAATCAAACTTATGTTCCTAGTGCATCTGCGCATCATTATCCAGGTTATAATAATATAAGGCCTCAGACTAAGATTCAGGATTTCCCCCACAACGTAAATCCGCTGACGAGAACGAACTCAAGTACCTCTTTGCATCACGGCCTTAGTCCTAACAAGAATACAGGGGGCGCGGACAAGCGGGTAATAAGTTTGCTCAGAAACAGTCTTGAAAGCAAAGGTGCCAAAGAAGCTCAAAAGAAGTTGGAACAGGAACAGCAGAAATCGATGGAGAATCTGGTGAATCATCGACCTAAAACTGATATTCAACAGCCCTCAACGGACGTAACAGCCCCTTTGCAACCTAAACTCGGCCTGGGCGGAAGACAGAACGTTTCCCCGTTTGCTGCCACGAGTTTACACGAGAGAAACACCAACACGCCTACGGCTTACAAATTTCATCTTCCAAAAGCAATCGACTCTGTGAAGTTCGAATCTGACATAACTAAAGAAGGAGATAGTTCGCCGAGTAGGGTGAACAGTATTAGCGAGGAAATGCAACCGTCTATAAACAATAACAGTAACTCAAATTCTGATTACGACGGTCTTGCTGCTTTCTTGGCCGCCAGAATTCGAACTAAGGCTGAACTCAAGCAAGTTAGCTCATCTCAGTATTCGTTTAATGCTAATTCTACGCAACCGGTCATGCCGGGTACCGCAGAAATTCAGGAATTCTCGAAACAAAACGTTGATTCCCAAAATGCAATGTGCAATGGTACCACCAACTCACAAAAATATTCACTCGACCCAAGCCAGTACCAACCCAGGAAAAGGCTTTTCAGTCGAAGTGAAGATGAAGCCAATAAGACGTTTAGTAACAACGTTCCTCATAGAGATAAATCAGGTCTGCGAAGTTCTTCGGAAACTTCGGTCTTTGATTTTCCTGATAGTGATTCCGAAGGTGAAATGCCAGTGTTAGAAAGGCAATCGCTGAACGAAATGAGAAGAGAAAGAAGAAACTCTGTCAAAGACAGAATTGAGGAGGGAGCAAAAGTCGAACAGATTTCCGAGCCATCAAGGCCAGAAAGTCCTTTCGACTTGATATTTGACGAAGCCTGTGATAAGTTTTTGGAGGAACTGAAGTCTGGTACAGGGAAGAAACGAGGAAGAAGGAAAAAGGTCGTTGAACCCGAAGTTATTGCGAAACTGGAAGAAACGGTAATTAAAGAAACTGTAACCGAAGTGAAACTAGAAAACGAAGAAACGGAAGAAAATAAATCTAAAGATTTTGAAGAAGTAGCAGTAGTTAAACAAGAGCCAAATAACACATACGTAGAAATTAAAGTAGAAACCGAAGAAAATAAACCCGAAGTAAAACCGAAAGAAACTGAAACCGAAATTGAAATTTGTACAAATCCAACGATTAACTGTGTTAAAGTTGAATCCGATTCCGATTCCGATATTCCCCTGATAGATTGCAAAAATAAAGTAAAATGTTCGAGCCCCGTAATCAAAAGTGAAGTTAAAGTTACCGTTGTTAAATATAACGAAAATACGACGCCATCCAAAGGCGCTAAAAAGCCAATATGTGATAGTAGTGATAGCGAACCAGAACCACAACTTGTCAAACATTCGCCCAAAAAGGGACGAGGACCTAAAGGAAGTCCCACAAAACAAAAGAATATCGAAAAAGAAACAGAATCTAAAAATAAAAATATCAAAAAAATTGCCAGACACACCAAAAAGCCAACATTTGGAGATGGTTCCGAATTTCGTCCTGGATGGGAAGAAGAAGTCTGCAAATATAAGAAATCTTTGCGTATGCCGTCAGGTTTAATTCACGTGACTCGACCTCCTGCGTGGCACAGATTGTCAACGTCTTTACCTGACCTAGACCCTTGCCCCAATTCACCATCTGCTTCAATTTCCACCGAAAATGCCGATATGAAGAAAGTGAAAACGGAAATTGTCGACAGTGACATTGATTCCAATTCCAGCTTTAATTTTTCATTCAACAAAAACAACAATTACGACTCCGAAGGCAGTTCTTCCATTAAAAGCATGCCAACTCCAAAATCCAATAGCTCGATTTTAGACAGACTTATCGAAAAATATGGCACTAGAAAACGAAAACGTCCAAGGAAAAAAGAAGAAGATTCCGGACCAAAGATTATACCAAAAGCCGAAGATCCTTTGGAACTGTTGCCGACTCCTGGTTTGGAAATCACCCCTTCCCCCGAATCAAAAAAGAAAGAACAGGTTATAAAATCTGATTCAGTGTTTTTGGGCTTCCGCAAGAAAACTGTGGACAACTTTAAGAACACTTTCATCAAAAGCTCGAACTGTTTGACGGGATTAAACGAGCAATTTACAACTGTAGTTTTAAAATCGCGAACGCGAAAACAAACAAGGGTACTGAAACAGAAGGCAACAATAAGGGAAGTTTTCGGCGAAGAACGGCCCGCCTCTGCCCCACCCGTTACCTGCATTGACAATACTGACGATCAGGAAGACAAATCAAAGCCAACGATCAAAATTGAAAAAGACAGTGAAACTCGCAGCTCAAGTAGGTGTAGCTCAAAGAGCGCAGCTCCTTTGGAGAATACGAAGGAAGTTCTGAAAGGCAAAATTCTTAATAAATGCAAACTGACTGAACCATTAGATTTATTAGAGCAGTCGAATATCAAAAAGGAAATTGATAGTAAGTCAGAAACGTTATCGATCGACGACGATAGCGTGAGCGTAAAATCAAACGACACAACAAGTACAACCCATTCTAAACGACGTATCAAAAGTATTCGGCGGAAATTTAGTTCTGGGTTTGATTATATACGTAAGAAGAAGAAACAGACGAAAAAAGAGACCCAAGAGGGTGAAGTAATAACTCCAAAACTCAAGAAGAAGGGTATTTTGACCAAGGCATCTCCTGAATCCATCCAAGACATTCAGAAGGAGATCAAGACGTGGGTTATGAACAAGGGCATTGGGGAAACCCATCTGCATCGTGCTGCCAGGCTCGGTTATACCGTAAGTAATTTTAAACTTTTTTCGACATTAATTAATATCAAAGTTAGCCTATTACTTTATTAATTATTTATTTGCTTATCAATTTAATTACGCCTTTTTTAGCTCTTTCAGAAATGGATTATAGTCATTCTTTAGGTAATAATAAAAGAAGCTCTAGGTGGTCACAAATATGACCGTTTAGTTATATGACCACCTGGAGGTCTAAACATTTGGCAAAAAGTTTCTTTTAACATTGATCTTTCGAAAGGGCTTAAGCCATGGGCACTTTTTAAAATCTTACCCGAAAATACTTTTTTATTGATTATTTTTTCCATGTAAATTTTTTTCTTAGGATATAACCGCGTATTGTTTGGAGAAAATAGACAGTATGCCATCGCCAAAAGATAACGCTGGTTATACCCCTCTCCACGAAGCTTGTGCTCGAGGGCACCTTGGAATCGCCAGACTTTTGTTGATGTATGGAGCGAATGTTAGCGAATCAGCCCAAGGTGGAATAAGGTAATCAATTACCCCCAACAATTAATTTCCGGTAATTATTATATATTCTTTTTAGACCTTTACATGAAGCTACTGAAAATGGCTTCGTAGAAATAGTGAGGCTTCTTCTATCCTATGGTGCTGATCCAGTTTTGGCAACATACTCTGGTCTCACACCATTGTCCCTTACAAGTGACGAGACGACGATGTTCGTCTTGCAGAATCACATAGCAGACATTCGTGGAGATCCAGCACCACCCTGGACATTCTTCGGTCCAGCTTCTTGTTTTGGTAAGAAAATAATTTTCGTAGTCATTTTACTCTTCCAATCACCTCTACCGATCTGATTATGTTATGTCACACCCACTTGTCGCTCGTGAATAATTTAAAAATTTACATACAAAGCATTTCTTCTGTTTGGATTGTAAAATAGCCGATGCTAATCTTATTTCCACGGAAGAAATATTGTTTAGAGTTATCCACCAAAAGATAATTTAAAGTCGTAATAAATCAGCATCACAGGATCGTCAATCCAAGGACTATCATGAGCCATTCTTTGTATTTCTTTAAAAGTATAAGATTCGTGAATTATAATAATGCATTTTCCAGATCCTCTCCCTGAAGAGTCAGGCTTTAATCCCCTGGACGACGTTCCCGACCCCGACCCTCCACCTGACGAAGACGATGACGACGATTGTTGTATGGAATTCGAAGTGAGCGATTTTCCACTTCCCAATTTGTACACGTTGACCAATGAATCTAGCACCGATCAATGGATCCTCCTTCAGGATCTATCGAACATCCTGAAGATTAAGTCCAGAGACGCCCTCCTCAAGCAGATCACCGGTTGTTCGACATCCACAGCTTCATCTCATAAGAATGTCATCAAGGAGTTGAAGACCCAAGATTTCCTCGACCAAGCCCAATGCTCGCAGTACTTGTGCGCAGGTGAAAAGATTAATGTGCGAGCTTCAAAGATTGCTTTAGTGAAATTTACGGATAAAGTGAAGAGACTGTTGAACATTGAAAAGGTGGTCATCCCTGAAAGGTGACAAACGTAGAATTCCCGTCGTTGAATTATTTCAATATTCAATTAAAACGTACCAAGTGATATTAATTATGTTTCATGTATGTGATCATGACTTGTTGTTATATATTTAGTTTTTTTATCCACGGTGCTTATTATTATTTGGTTAAATTTTGATATTTTTATATTATTAATTAATTCATTAATTATCGATTCGTTTAATTATCTAGTATCTAGTTTCTTTTTTTTATAATATACAATAGAGGTCCAGCGAGAGATGATGAAACTGCTGCAGGAACATAAAAGAACAGATCTTTATTTTTATCGTACATGTACAGGGTGAATATTACTTTAGTTTGAGGATGGGGGGTATCGGATAACAATGAAGAAACAGGCACATATCATTATTATTGGGTATTTATTCGTAGGGTGCGCCAATAGAAAATTGTGTCTTACGAAAAGATTATTCAAGTAGGAAGTTTCACCAAATAAACTCATTAATATTCTAAAACTATTTTCGATTATGTAAAATAACGAATCAGTTCATTTGTTGAAATTTTTACTTTGATAATATTTTTGTAAAACCAATAACAGAGATACAATGTTCCATTCACGCACTTTTGATCCACTCTGAGTTGCAAAACTACATCCAACGTATCCAATTAATTTAAATAATGATACATTACCCCCTTTGGACAAAACATTAAGGGAACAAAAATGGAAATTATCTTTTGAGTCACCCTGTGCATTTGTTTTTGATGACAGAAACTTGATGGACGCACATTCATTCAAAGACTGTTTGTTATAAGTAAGTTCATAATTAAATTAAACTTGTGTAAGTACGTAAATTCTACGTAATTATTATTTATTTTTACTATTATTAATTGAACAATAATTAACTATTGTATGGTTTTGTGCGTCTGCGGTTTTTGCAAGGAGAAAAATGAATATTTTATGTTGCTTTCGAGCGTTACCAGTGTGATCAGATTTTTTAAATTTCTTTTTTAATTAATAAAATAATAGTTGACGTTCGTTCGTTCATTCGTGGACTTGTGCAATGTAAATTGTTTTAAAGAAGCTTTCTATGTGTTTTCTTGGCGATTAAATAAATAATAAAAATTAGTTGTAAGAGCTGAGCTGAGCTGTAAGGAATATCAGCACTCAGCAGTTGATAGCTGCAAATTAATTAATTAATTAAAGTGGTACTGGGTGTGAAAGAATCAACTTTATTATTACGATATTAATTACCCGAAATATGAAAGAATTTCGTTAATTCTCAGGGATCTGTACTTTGCAAGTCGTCGAATAAAAATACTGATAGTAATAAATGAATGAATAATAAATAAATAAATAATAATCGTTATTATAACGCTATTTATGTTATTTGTTCGTTGTCGGACGACACAGACACAAAATTGTACAGATTTTTGTACAGCATCAATGGACTCCCCGTTTCTCTCTCTTTGCCCCTTGACCTTTCCCGAATTTTCCCTTGTATAGTTGTAAGTGTGTACATTAATGTTTTTAACTTTTTTTATCGTTGTCGTCTACGTCTTATAAGATTAAATAGAATCATCGTGAATAAATAGCTTGAAATTTTTCTCATTGTGCTCCTCGAACTTTTTTCTCTTTGTGTTTCTGTTTCTGAACTTTTACAGTGTGAAATTCCATAATAAATGAATCGTATAAAAGGTATCAGTACTAGTATAAAACAAAATTTTGTAGTAAATCATTCATGTTTGTTCCCCCGCTTTTTTTTTTAAGTGAATATAAGTTAAAAATTATTTTTATTTCGTATTTGTTTAGAAAATGTCGTTTGGAAACTTAGCGTAAGCTCCTCTAATTTTTTTGGAATCATGAATATTTTTAGCCAGCTGTTATTGGATAAATTTATTGTTTTGAGTTTATCTAATGTTGAAATACCTTTTTAGTAGATATTTGTTATGGAACGACGACCTTATTAATTGTAATGAATCATAATTAGTTTGATTAGTGTTTTTTGGTGGATGTGTTGCGATTGGATGGTAAAGATGCAATTATTAAAAAAAAAGATAAAAAGAATAAAAAAGGAAAAGAAATAAATATTGTCGATCTGTGATTTGCATTGATGGAAGTGCAATGCTTTCTTCTATATCCTACCACTACTACTATGTACTATTATTATTAATTATTAATTACTACTTTTAATAGTGGGTAGGCAAGAAGTAATAACTATATTGTGATTACGTCTATTTTTCCTATCGTTCTTAAGTAACAGAGGTTCTTTAATTTATGATATAAATACATGTTTATTATTACGATTATTATAATTACTATTATGGTTATATTACTACTACTATTACTCTATAACACCGTCAGCGATTTCCTTTACGTTTCTCCTTCAAATCTCTTCAATTATTAATATATAAGAAAAGTATTGATTATAAATATTAAATACTACATTATGAAGTTTTTTTCTGACACCTAAACATTGTAAATATCTATTAATTTATTACAATCGTGGCTGTTTTAAGATTGTGGAAAAATTTTGTGTTTTGTTGTCAATATTGTAATTTATAAAATTGTTATAAAGTTGCTATATTAGGTAATATTTATAGTCGCGTTTCAAGGACCTTTAATTTGATACCCTACTCGATGGGGTTTAATTTTATTATATAATCGCCTAAAATTGCAAAAATTGCACACACTGTATCTAAGAAAATTTTTTTACATTTTTTTCATATCATAATGGTCTTATATTCAGTAAATTACACTTTTATTTGTAATCAAAAAATTGATAGCGAATATTCTAATATAAATGCTCGTATTTCGGTCTTTAATTTTTGCGTGTATTTAGTTACACCCTGTATATGATTTTTGATTCGATAATGCAAGTGGCGACATCTTACAGTGCTTCCCTGAACTACAAATATAATTTTTTTATTTTGTAGCATGATTTATACGCCAAAAAGCGATTATTTTTCATTAAATGTATTGTTATTGTTACTTTCCTTCCTTTGTTTCCTTTTTAGTTAAATTAAACTAATAATTCGATTTTATTGATATAATTTCTGTTTATGTTTCAGCATTCGGCCGATAGAGAGAGCTAAGTGTCCGGAATGAAAGGAAAATTAATGTCAAAAGTCAAAACGTTGTTGTTGAGTTCTAGATGGTGGTTAGGGTGCTTTGTGGTTGATAAAAACATTGCTTTTAAAGAATTACATTAAGACTGAAGATATTCGTAACTAATTACTGTAGTTAATGATTTTTTTGCCACCGGTTTGTTGTTTTTATTGTTAATAATTTAAGTGTTTTAATTATCTTGGTAAATACCTATTCTATCTACGTCAAAACAAACGTGCTTGACAAGTATAATTTGAAATCATTCGGCATTCTTTTGAGACTGGGGAGTAGAGTAGTGGGAGAAAAATAGTTGG
Organism: Agrilus mali; assembly: GCA_029378335.1. Classification (NCBI taxonomy): domain Eukaryota; kingdom Metazoa; phylum Arthropoda; class Insecta; order Coleoptera; family Buprestidae; genus Agrilus; species Agrilus mali. The sequence continues at coordinate 4,845,216 of CM055663.1, read as the reverse complement.
TTGCCGATGTAATGTAATATAGAAACGACCAACGGTTCATAATTATTCGTTTCTATATCTATATCGCCTGTTTGTAACGTGGTCGTGTACGATTTCCAGTTAAAATGGCTGCGTGTTTGCCAGCAGAAGTGTTATGTAGTAGGTGTCTGTAAATACGCACTTTACTTTGTAAATTGTGTTCAGTTTCATTCCTAATTCGTGTATACAACGATAATAAACATTTTTCGAGTACAATTAATTGTTTTCTGTGATTTGTGAGAGCTTTTGGCGTTTTATCTATTTGGACGTCTTGGAGATAGCAAGGCATTGTCGGTCAGCAGATACATAATTTTAAGGTAAGCAAATTGCTTTTGGAAAATTATTAACTAAATATTGTTTATGAATAGCAACACGACTGTCGTGGTTATCATTCATGGAAATCACGATTGAGTAATGCTTAAATAGGTTAAGATGGACAACTTTCTCTTATAGGGTACGAAGGTACATATGTACATACATATCTGTATGTTAAAAAATGCTTTTTATAATTTGCAAAGACGTTGCAATTATTCAATTGCATTATTGGACGTTGACGGTATGATATGATAATTACTGCTGTCGATAATAAATTAAAAATCAATTCAATATCTTTTGAAAGAAATTTTTATGGAAAAATCAGTATAGGGTATCTCAGGGTCACATTTATTTGCGTCTCTCAAGGATTGGTTTAATGTAAAATATTTTAATTTTTAAAATACCTACCTTCATTAAAACACGGAGGTATACAACCAATAACAAAAAATCCAAATTTTTTAACTAGATACCTACTTACATAGTTGTAGAAGCATTCAGATTAAATTGTAATTTTTAATCAATTTTTTAAATGATAACGGTTTTATTTTGTATTATACCTTATTATGAATTGTAGATAAAAGGTAATGACTTTGTTAGTAACAAGTACGTACCTAACAACATATTGCAATGGTTGAAAGGATGACAAAAGTGATTGTCACTACAAGCAATTAAATCTGGCCTCAAATTTAGAAAAAATTGTGTTGAATTGTTGATTACATTTCAACATCGACATTATTAAATTGTACAATTAACGAGTACGGAATTAATAATCGTTTGTTGATTTGCACTTAAATGAACTTATAGGTACTATGACTATCCAATTAAAATAAAAATATCTTACAGATATATTTAAGTAATAACTCGTGTTATTAAGTGTTATCAGAAAAAAATAATAATATAGGAACTTGCATACGTTACAAAACTTTATTATTAATTTAATTAACAGAAATAAAACAATGGCTTTAATATAATCCAAAGTTTATTTTATAAGAAGGATAGTGTGAACTTAAATATATTCTAAAGTAAATTAATACAGTTTTAAAGCATTTATTGTTATGTATTATGTACGTAATTGTAACCTAATTTTGGAGCAACAATGTGCATCCTCCGGAGCATCGAGGGTGACTAATTTAGGTATGCAGGTTTTATTGTTATAAATCGGCGCGGTGCAACCCGATGCATCTGATTGGCTATTACTCCGGCGGCCATCTTTTATATCAGTTACAACTAGGTCAAGGTCAGTGCACCTGCACTGAATGGGAATCTCCTTCAGATATGCGTTAATTATGAGTATTAGGGGCTAGTTACAGTAATTAAAGTGATTAAAATTTATTTTTTAATACTTTAAACAGTAGACATTTAATTTTCTAGAAAAAATTAAATTTGTTTGTTGTTATTGCAAACAAATGAAAAATTTTGTGCCTATTTGTATATGATGAATTGGTGTTGTATAATATGGGCGCATTTATATACACGTGTGTTAGTTTCTACTTAATACTAACAGTAAGTAGTATTAAATTGTCGCCAAATTAAAGGTCACGATCAAAATAAAGTGTGCAAATAGCATCTAAATTTGATGGGCTGATAAAATATAAGGAAAAGGAAGAGCATTCTAAATTGAATGAATACCTATGTAAATATATGTTACAAGGATATTTTTAATGGCCATGCCCCGTAAGCAATTTTAATGAGTGTGTGAAGAAATGTCCAATGGAGTGAGTTATTTAATTACCCTAAATAAAAAGTACTAAGAAGTGTAATTATTTACAATACATTATTAGCCATTTACATTGACAAATATAAATAAAACTTAAATAAAAAAAGATAACGAAGTATGGTTTTATAATTTTTAAAATTTATTAATAAAAATCATTCTAAGAAGAACACCCTGTACTATTATAATGTCTTCTTTTTAAACACAGTATTATATAACATATTGATTTTTTTGCGATCAAGTTATCCAAAATCATGAATAGCGATTCTGCTGGAAAATTAAAATCATTAAGTCAGTTTAAGTGGCGAAATGTTAAGGACACTGCCAAATTCGTAATGGATTGATATTTAAATTTTTTGGTCCACTGCGCTGAATTACCTTAATTTAAACATTTGCCAATTTTAATTTGCAATTGATCCAATTAAATAATCAACTTACGATACTTAGGTACTTATATAGGTATGGCGAAATAATTATTATTTAACTGGTTCAATTGAACAATTTATTTATGCACGACCACAATAATAATTTATTATGTACTATTAAGAACAATTTCATTATTAAATAAGTTAATGATAGGGAATAATTATCATAGTAAATTGTCATAGCGCAATAATTAAATAATAAAAATAAAAGGAAAACCCGAAAAATAAAGAAATAAGTTGATTGGTTCTTGTACCTACAAAGTGAATCAGGGTTTTTGTGTTATATATAACATGCAATAGGTGAAGGGATGACGCTTTTCTTTCTTTCATTAAGGTTTCTGAGATGGCAACAACCCCATTAGAAAGGCAGTACATTATATAAAGCACCTGACGTTAAACAAAAAGGACTTTAATTAAATATTGTTGGGGTGGCTATTAAAACTATTGTATACACATCCATTATTAGAAATTCTTTTAAAAACATTTTCTTTTGTTACATTAATTATTATAATATAAGTACTTTATTTATTATATTTTAGCAGTATGTATGTTCTCATGTTCCACTTTCATGAAACTACAGTATAAAATACCTATTTAGTTAACAATAGATTAATTTGAATAATTTTCATAGAAAATAATCTCTTTTTCTGTCCTGTTATTAATAATAATTTTAAGTACAGTTACAGTATAAATTTACCTACCGATTCATCACCATCAGACACGCTATTTTTATCCCATTATGCTGAATAAGTAGATATTATGTTTGTGTGGAAATGGTATAGGTGCTTATCATGAAATTTGTTTGGCTCTTTTTATCATCAATTGTCGCGGGTATGCAAATGCGTAATTGGATATAACTGTTATTTAGTATGTAGTTCTTTTGAGGAGGGTTCTTTATATGTATGTACATTATAATGTATGTACAATTTAATGTTGCAATTTTTTTTATGTAATCTCTTGCTTAATGTTAGGCTGAAGGACAGAAAGTTTTGGCAAACAAATCAAAGAAGCTCTAATGTTAAATTTTTGTGGTTTTATTTGTTTGATAAGCGTTTCCGGTGTTCATTCAAATATTAGCCGTTGCAGTTAGTTGTTCGTTATCGATGAGATGGTAAGCAGACATAAATAGTTGCATTATGCAATAAAAGCCCTTAATTTAATTTAATAAACGCAGAATAATGTTACAGTTTTTTAAGAAAAATAGTCTAAATTTAATTAACAAAAAGAAAAGATCACAATTACAAGAGTTACTTTTTTAAAACATAATATACACAGTTACTTAAAAGTTCAAACGATTATTTATATGCATATTTTTGCTTGATCTCGTCCTTGCCCTACTGTGTTTATTATTGTTAGTTTCATATTATGTTTGTTTTTATTAAATTAACAAAGTATCTTATGTACCTACGTAATAGAACGTTTTGTAATTTTAATTAATATTTTTACCAGAATAATAACCTTCAGAATTATTAACTTTTTGTGTTAAATTCAAAACTTAATATGGTTTGGTTTTCGGGCAGCGTGCTGTCCTTATCAGTGTGACCTATGTATGGGTCATATTGAATATTGTGTTAACCTTGCTAGAGTTAATACAGTTTCGAATATTTTTAAATATATTAAAATTAAAAATATTGTAATCAAATTTGCAAATTTATTACTTCTTATATCATCAACACTTGCATTGTAGTAGAGGAAGTTTAATTGAGTACAATGTTGTAATTAGATAATTGTGTGTACCACTAATTATTAAATTAGTACCTATAGTAGAAAGCTAAAACAACCAGAAGTATGTGGCATCCAGCCAAACCAAGTTATTTTTGCAATTGTAGGCAAAGTACAAAATCAAATTAAACTTTTAAATATTTAACGTTGCATGTGAAATAAACTGCACTGTGTGTTGTATGGAAAGATTCGTTTAAAAAAGGGGAAGAAAATAATTATTGAGTTATAAGTTGCACTGTGAGTCATATTTTTTTTTATTGAGATAAAAATGGTCTAAATGTTCATTTATTTTACCTAATCACGACTATTATAAATAATAAATGTTTACATAGATAGACACTTGCCAAGAAATTTGAATTTTAACTACGATGATAAATCGTTATTATGTATTATGTTTAGTGAATATTTTAATTCCTTATCAAGCTCAGTATTTTTGCAAGGCCCTTGTTGGAACTGTAATTATTAATAAAACGATTGGTGTAATTTTAGAATTGATATCCATATTTATCTACCAAGTGCTGTGTTGATTATTTTAACTTCTCTTATCAACCTGTTTGCTATTTATTAATAATAATTGAAAAAAGAAAACGAGAGAGGATAGTATTAAGATATTTTTTGACACGTGGATGCCTAATTAGAAATTTATTAGAGGCAAAAACAGAAATGAAGATCTAGAGTAGTAGAGTAGGGGTGTTAAAAATTTTTAATTTACCTATGGAACCCTCAGGGCGCAAGTCCAACTCTCACTTCTTCGTACTTTTTTCAGTCATATTGTAGTCGTTGAAGTATCTGCCTGTAAATCAATTTTACCATGTCCTTACGAGGATAATTTGATGCGGCTAAGAGTTTAAGGTTACCGGAAGTTATATTACGGAAACACCGTTAATGATCATGCCATTATTGCTAATGTGTGCGTATGTGTGTATATAATATACAGATAGAAGTTTCCGATTACCATTAATTTAACTTCCTATTATATACCTACTCGTCTTTTAATTAATGAAACGTCTCTGATTAAGCGTGTTAATTAAACAAATTAAGACAACGGTTATCAATAGCCCAACGGGAAATAAATAAACATATGTAGATATACCCAGGTACCTATACCCATTTGAACCACATAATAACATTTTGTACCAAAATATAAAATAACTTAACTGATGTGATGAAGAAATAAATGTATGTAGGTATCTGTATGTCGTGATAAATAATAAGTGTTGCTGCACGTTTTTGTTATCATCAATTAATAGCACATTCCAACGCGACTATTGTGTATCCCCCCTTTTTTTTAAGTATTTATTTAGATCAAATAACGTTTTTATCAGCATGTTCTTGTTGCGTGTTATAGCAATTCAGTTTTATGTGAAAAACTACATAAAAGAACTAACTCCTCAAATTGTGACGTTGCGTCGTAAGGTTATAGGTATTATTAAACGTAAAACAACCGGATACAAGTGTTGCAAAATCCTAAAATTAGGTGTACCTATGGTTTTTCGTAACCAAAACCAATTTCTTTTATTGCAGCTATTATGTAGGTACTACCTAGGGGCCTTTCATAAAATACGTTTGCATACAAGGGGGGGGGTCTTGCTGAGTGTGACAAGGGGGGGACGGGGTTTACGGCAACGTGATGTTCGCCGTTCATCAAAAAATTTTACTGAATTTTTACAGAATCCTTGGACTTCTGATAAATAGAAATATTGATCTATTCGAGGGATTTTCGTAAATTTCAACTTTTCTACAGAAATAGATCTCTGGCTCGTTTTCAGTGGCCACCCTGCATATATCTTTTCCTACCCTTTCGACATTTCTAACTCTTGCAATAATAAAAGGTAATAGGGATGAAAAATGGGGTATATGAAAGTAATTAGGGCACGTTCTCATGTATTTACCTTAAAAAAAGATAAAATCTTTAATTTGTTGATTTATACCAATTAGGTAGGTAGATTAAATTAAGTTCGATTAAAACAAGAATTTTTTTTTACTGATTTGTTCCACGCGCTACGGTACTCATCGAAACAATTATATAACTGATTATTATCAACGTTAACCGATAGAACTATTATTACAATTGTAGTGCGGCTATTAATTATTAGAAAGATTTGCAATCAAGAGATTTCTGCCAATTAGAATTTATGATTAAAGGAAGGTAATTGTCGTGTTGATGATGATGACGGTGGTGGGAGCAAAGCCAGTAAGCGAGCGTTCTAATGAGTGACTCATTGTTAGTGATTAAAGGTAAACGAAACAGAAAACTGAACAAACAGCTTGGCAATGATGAGAGAAAATGAGTTGACAAAAGTCACTCACTGCTAAATAATTAGACAGTCATCTCTTTTATACCTGTGTTGTGGAATTATCGTCCTTTCTGTTGTATTGTCTCTTTATTCTTTGTTGCCTCTTGACACGACACGACAACTTTAGTGTTTGAACTTAACACGAAATAGTGCGATAGATAACAGCGATGTGACACGAAGCTCCTCAGTCGCCTCTCGACATCATCGCAGTTCGTCAGTTTTCATTTATTGTTACGTACAGTACATGTTCTTTTTTTATATATACGTACGTATATGCGAGTACATAAACAATACAGGAAGTGGTGTTCGAGTGTCCGAATAAATTTAATTCTAAGGACGTATCGCGTCATCGAGAGTAGCCTGTGAATGTGCACTGTTATTAATACCTAACGAACGAAACAATTCACGTGCCAAAACTGATAAATAATATACGTATATATAACGATATGTAAGTTTCACCAATTTTTTTATACTATGTAGATATATAGTTTTAATCGAATAAATACGTGCCTGTGCCATATTCTGCGGTATTTACCTAATTAATTAATAATAAAAGTTTGTGAAAACGAGAAATTTTGTTCAGTATATGCGTGGGACGTCAAAGAGTGAGTGGACAGACAGAAGTCGATGAGCTAAGAAAAAGATACTGTTGTCTTTTAAAAAATCTATGCCATATAATGGTTAATTTTGATTTGGTTTTTGAGATCCACGTTCCCATATAAAATTTATAATAAGGTATGTTTGTGTTGTAACAATTTTTTTAATTAACATTAAAATAAAGATGAAAAAATTTTACAAATTAAATTTTATTTTTAGTTACCTATTTGCAATTTGCAATTTATTAAAAATACAGTAAATTAGATAAGAAAAGTACTCAGTAGGTAACTGATTCTTTTAGATTTAATTTTATCAACCTTAACATTTATAAACAATTACTTTAAGTACAACTGCTGACTATCTGTGAATGTAAACAAAAGATTAAAAAGTTTTGTGTTTAGACTCGGTCGCAATATCAATCAGTATGAGATTTTTAGCATCTTGTAATTAATAGTTCATTAAAATTAATCGCTAAAACCGAAATCGACGGATGTTACATCCGAAGTCGTTACAGCCAAATTTTCTTCTTAAATTACTCCTTAAATTCAAGGGACTTGATATGTGTTATTTCGTTATAACCAAAAGGTCGTTACAACCGAAGTCGTTATAAATGAAATCCATTGTAACTGATTTGGACGATTTTTTTAAATATTTTATTGCCCCTGGGTTGAAACAACATGATAAATTAAAAAAGACTGTTTTAATATTTCAACTAATGTAAAATTGTAAAAGTTCAGATAGGTACCTATTTTAGGGGTAATAAAGTGTAGAAAATTATTAAAAAAATTTGTAGGAAAAACCCAAATACATACCTACATACTTATAAAAATTGATTCATATAGGAGAAATACTGTCATAATTCGTCGTTATTGCAAATAATAGCACCATTATTGATAGGTTTTGATAATAAAATTATGATTTAAAAAAATGTATTATTGCTGTGCTAATATAACGATAACCATCCTAATTTATGTTTTCTTTCACTTTATATTGTATAATAGGTACGTATTGTTTTTGAAAGTAACTAGTTTTGTTGCAGAAAAATTTTGTTGTGCCTCTAGAACAGGTTTACTTAATTAGCAAATTTAATTATTGCATATTTTAGAAAATACAAACATGGGTAGGTAGGTTATATAAAAATTAAAAACATTTAATAAACAAGACATTACATAAAAGACAATCTCACATCGTGTTTGTTATTAATAAAATATTATATTTTATATTTAAAAATATCAGTAAGCAATCTAGGTTTATTAATTAAGACACCTTGGAACATTTTTCTGTTTGTTTGTTTGTTTGTTTGTTACGTACCAATTTTATAATTTCGAAAGTTAACGTATGTAGCTAGTAGTTTTTTTCCCCTATAATCCTACATAGTTTACGTAAATCATTAACTGAGAATGTTAATTGAATGAAAATAATTGACTAGTAATTAGCTGTGTACCTGTTATGTTTTCTAACGTGCCTATTGTGTGAAGTATTCTTTGTTAACAAAGGAAATAAGACATTTATTACGTTATTAGAGTAAGGAATTATCGTTCTAAAGCAGTGAAAGAATATAAACGAAATTAACAGCATTTGTTTTTATCAGAGAACTGTTAATATTTTTTTAAATTTAAATACAGTAGATTTTATTTATAATGACTTCGGTTGTAATGACCTCTTGGTTATAACGACATAACACATAGGTCACTTGAATTTAAGAAGAAAATTTGGCTGTAACGACTTCGGATGTAACGTCTGTCGATTTCGGTTTTAGCCATTAATAATTTTAATGAACTATTAAGTACAAGATGCTAGAAATCTCATACTGATATTGCGACCGAGTCTAAACACAAAACTTTTTAATCTTTTGTTTACATTCACAGATAGTCAGCAGTTGTACTTAGTAATTGTTTATAAATGTTAAGGTTGATAAAGTTAAATCTACGGATCAGTTACTGGCTACTTTTCTTGCTGCCTAATTTCCTTCTTTCGTTCTTTCTCTCTTTCTTTTTATATAGCGACGGAATTTAATGGTCCTTTCATCGTCGTTATAAACGAAATATACTGTATATAAATTATTTATTTTCTAAAAATTTAACAAAAACTCACTTTTGGTCTTTGACATTATCAGTCATGGCAGCATCCTTCTATTTTATATCGCTTTTACTTTTTAAAGATAATGTAGAGTAAAAGGACTACAAAGAAATTCTATTATGCCAGATTCAAGAATTTATAAATGGATAGTTTGTAAAACATTTGGATATATCAACTAGATATGTTAATTAGGTTGTAGACTTGTAAACAACAATTTATTATGGTTTTTCCTTTTACGTACCTGTACAATGTATACCTTGGCAATCTCACGTAGATCGTGCGTAAATCTTTTTAAGTAGGTATAAATAGAAATTTATATACATAAAATATATTTGGGGTTTATTGTACCTAGATGTCTTTGAAATGAAACATTGATGCCTGATGGAGGTTAATATAATGTGTGGGAATTCAGTTCTTGCAAACCTCCCTTTTTATGCTGCCTACTCACGCGATTTCCTATCGATCCTTGACAGGGTCATTTATTTATTCGAGAGAGGGTGGTTGGGGTGGCACAGCGTGGGTGGACACACATAAATGTAAAGAAAATAAATACACACAAACCTGCTACAAAATAACAGGGATTTACCCTTTATTTTTAATAGAACACATATGTACATAATTGATTGATTGTGTGCTGTCAGAAGTTTTCCATTTGACTCATTTAATACATAATTGCTTATGTATCTACAGTACATAATGCCAAATTTTTTTGCTTTTTTGTTTTTTGTGTTGTGGTGCTTTAAGTGAGGATGCATTTGGAAATAAAAACGTCAGTTTTATGCAATTTTAAAGCAGTGTGAGCTCGTGATAAATATTTCTTTGTGTAGTCTTGCTTTATTGATTGATGTTGAAATCGAAGGCTGGATAACACCGATAAGGTATATCGTCGTATCTATTCGTGTTGTATTGTAGATGTTGAAAATTGAGGTTGCTGGAGGAATTGCAACCAGGTCATTGTCATACTAATAAATAAATACGTATATAAAATGCGTTCGTTTTGCAAATGGTGAGGTGTTCATTTCGTTTCCAAGTACATAGAAACGACACAAATATTGAACAATAATAATAAAAATCCGTGCCAATATTGTGACACTCTGCAGCAGTAAATTTTTTTTTTGTTTTGTTTTAACCAAAGAACGAACGGTTTATGTAACCTCGTTTAGCAACAGCTCAATCTCTAGGCGACATCGACGTGATTTTTCAACTTAAAAAGAAATTTATTATTTATCTATTTTTATTTTATTTATTATGAAAACAGCTGCAGTTTAAAAATCTACCTACCTATATATGTATAAAAATCATTGAAGCAATTTTTTGTTTTTGCTTTATAGTTATAGTTAGCTTTCATTTATTTCAAATTATAAACCAATAGTTTATTTTTTTGAAAAGGGGTCCTAAATGGAACAGTTACGAGTTAATTCAAGGAAAAAATTTTTAAAAACATTCAAAAAAGTGGTAGATTAGTGAAAAGGTTTATTAATTTAATTAAAGCTGTTCTATCTAATTAACTATTAATAGAATTATCTGACGTATGGTTGTGCTTATATTTTTTTTTGTGGTTATTGTGATGTAGATGAGTAACATCTATTATTAACGTCCATGCACTTTCTTGAAATCTTAGTGAGTGATTTTTTATGGATTCTAGTCTTAAATTATTTGTTGAGTATTAGACTCGTCTAATATTAAATATGTAGTTACACCATTGTTAAAATTCTCAATAAAACTGGAACGAAAGGTTTTACTATAAATATAGATACGTATGTACTTTTACTCATCCTATCGATATTTTCTCTTTTTAAAACGTATTTTTGTCGATCTTTTATTTTTTAAATGTTATGCTCTACTTGTTTTAGGTATAATACTAACAACCTCACTTTTCCTTTTATATGATAATAAAAGGTGTCTATACATTCATTTCCTTGATTTCTTTTTCTTGTCTTCGATTTTCGGTTTAGTAGTCTCTACTGTTGTCGAGTACCTAGGTACCCAAATTGGATGTTTTTTATGAACAAATTTTTAATTATTTTTTTTTGTGTGTGATCCTTAAATAATGTGGTTTTTCAAAAATCTTGATGGGATTTTTTTATTTAAATACCTGTTCTTAATTTCCAAAACATACATAAGGTAATTATTAAGAATTTCCTTTACAAAATAATTTGAAAAATTCATTCCGTTGCAAATTTGGTGCTAAAATAAAATAAAATTTTCTGAATGACCGAGGTTTTCCATAAGTTGTTATTTTTTATAAAATTACCTCCTTTACAAGTAAATGTTTGAACACTCGAGTTTTGTAAACATTTGTTGTCATTTTGCATTTCTTTAAAAAGATTTTTACCCAAATATTTTTATTTTACTTAATATTATATAGATACATAATACATAGTACACACATATGCTGGGAACACTTTGTTGTGCATTCGAATTAATTTAAGAAAATACACATTTAAAAAAGTATCCAACTGACTGAAAAGTCACAATTGAATTGAAAGTATTCGATCAAAAATTAAAACAACAATAAACTTTATTTTATACGACGTTTCGACCTGTTTTACTTTTATTGGGTACTATTAATAGCTACGTACTTTTGCTTATCAAAACGTTATATTAATAATTTTATCTACCCGTAAAATTTATGACGCCGAGACCGATTTTTATTGCAATAATGACACAACAAATATTTACCAGTCTTCTAGAAATCTAACGGCCAGTTCATCTTAATTTATTTACGACATACCTATAAGTAGTTAGAACGAAAACGTTAAATAATCAATGGTGTCTTTAAACCCAATTTTTTGTAGATAGTTTTTAATTAAAGTTTGTGGTTTAAAATAACACTTTGTGTGTATGCCTTGTACAATTGCAGACGCTTGTATTTTCTGAGTGGCTGTACCACGCAATTGCAGCAACTCGTATCAGTCATAATAAACTGTTCTATTAAAACTGATATTTTTTTTGTAAATCTTTTAATTCATAAAAATTAAAATTGTAGCGGGCATTACTTTGTAAATAAAAAAAATATGCTTCTAATAACTTTCTGAAAGTATTTCGCTGCAGTTGTTGGTCTACATCCTTCTTGATTATTTTATATTTATGCAAACTAACGCCATTATACCATTATTTCTAACGATTGTAAAAGAGAACGAACAGATAGGCAGATATACCAAGGTGCAGTCAATCGAATTAATTTTACTCATACATTCAACTAATAAACTTGCTCCAGCAGCCTCAAGGCGCGTTTGTATATGTATTAAATAAGCTTCTTTATTGCTGTATTTTATTTTATATGTAGTTATAGGAACTAACTGACTATTTTATGGGAAACCAATGCGGAAATTATTCATTTATATTTGATCGAAAATACTTTCACTTTTTTATAAATTAAATTGGTCGTGTCGTTACAATGACTAGGTTTACAATTAATTATAGATACAAATATAATGAGTGCCTAGCGATGTTTAATGGCTGAGTTAATAAATTAAGAAGTAATAACATCAATGGTACCTAGTTAAATACCAACAATTGAAACATAATGGCAATTAGGTAAAAATAATAATTAATTACTTGATAGTTTTGTAGTGTAGCGCCTGCCTCTACAAATATAATGAGTGCCTAGCGATGTTTAATGGCTGAGTTAATAAATTAAGAAGTAATAACACCAATGGTACCTAGTTAAATACCAACAATTGAAACATAATGGCAATTAGGTAAAAATAATAATTAATTACTTGATAGTTTTGTAGTGCAGCGCTTGCCTCTATCTTTTTCTTTAGCTTAAATTTTGCCACTTGTTGATGTAATTAATTAAACAAAAAGCAGCATTTCATAAACTTTTGAGTAACCGTAAATTTAATAATAGATTACCTGCGATGAAGCAGTGTACGTACTTGAAACGTTACGTCATTTTTTTTTTCATTTAATTAAGAATAAATTACGATTTTAAGGTCTCATAATGGTTAATTAAATCACGTCGTTATTCGTAGAAAAACGTTTACCCTATTGTTCAAATTGGAAAACAACAAAGGAAAAGTCTGTAATTTGTAATCGAATGTGCTTGCTTTAAATCTAAATATGTAATCGATTTATTGTACAATTTGTCGAAATAAGTGCCTACCTACTGGGTGGATACCTTCTGACTTCTCACAATCGATTTCTGATATATTTGTGAAGTAATTATTAAGCACCAGTTTATTTTGGTATTACTTTTATTATACAACACCTGAATCTGGCACGTGTTGAATCTTTTTCTGCCAAAAGCATTGGCTGTTTATTTGAACAGATCTTTAGTTGTTATAATTATTTTACCATGGTTAATTTACCATAACGCCTTTTAAATTCTCAATTCTGTTCTATTTCATTTGATTAGTTATAAAGTTACAAAAGACTGTATTTGGATACAATTTATTGCCTTTGTTTTAACAAAAATAATATTCTAAAACTGTTGCCGATCACTTAAGAGTTTCCTGCAAGCATTCCATGTTAGTCTTGCACAGTTTTTGAAGGAATTCCCATTTCTGTTTTTATTTTGACCCCTTCTTGGGGCATTTTTTGTAGTCTTTGTTATAAATTAAATGTTTCAAATCTCTTTCAGGGAGAATGTTAAAATTCCTCTTGCAACTGGTTGCTTATACAGGGTGTCATAATATTCTAAAACTGTTGCAGAACTCTAAGAGTTTCCTGCAAGCATTCCATGTTAGTCTTGTACAGTTTTTGAGGGATTTCCCATTTCTGTTTTTATTTTGACCACTTCTTGGGGCACTTTTTGTGGTCTTTGTTATAAATTAAATGTTACAAATCTCTTTCAGAGAGAATGTTAATTCCTCTTGCAACTGCTTGCTTATACAGGGTGTCCTAATATTCTAAAACTGTTGCAGAACTCTAAGAGCTTTCCTGCAAGCATTCCATGTTAGTCTTGCACAGTTTTTGAGGGATTTCCCATTTCTGTTTTTATTTTGACCACTTCTTGGGGCATTTTTTGTAGGTCTTTGTTATAAATTAAATGTTACAAATCTCTTTCAGAGAGAATGTTAATTCCTCTTGCAACTGCTTGCTTATACAGGGTGTCCTAATATTCTAAAACTGTTGCAGAACTCTAAGAGTTTCCTGCAAGCATTCCATGTTAGTCTTGTACAGTTTTTGAGGGATTTCCCATTTCTGTTTTTATTTTGACCACTTCTTGGGGCACTTTTTGTGGTCTTTGTTATAAATTAAATGTTACAAATCTCTTTCAGAGAGAATGTTAATTCCTCTTGCAACTGCTTGCTTATACAGGGTGTTCTAAGATTCTGTTGTTAAATTCATCAGTCAAACGAACGATGCATCCATCGTGTTTTTAAGTAAATCGAACGGACGAACAGACAGACAGACAGACTGACAGACGGGTGGTTTATTTATAAGTTGCGTGCTGTGGTTTAAGTTACATTATTTATTTCACAAACTTTCAAACTGCCGACCGTGAAGTGTGGTCTTTGTAAATGTTCAAAAGGTTCGAAAAATTTCATAACTGTACGCAAAAAAGGATTCTAGTGACACTAACTGACCTCCTTAATCATCCAAGTTTTCGATACGACTAACTTTATTGTATTGTATTGTATTTTGGATGATATTTGAAATTTTTTCATCGCCAGTTAAATCCGGTTGCTTTTTTTTACAGCGGGGGTTTTCCCCAAATTCTCGAACTATTTTATAATTTTTATTTTGTTTATTGAAAATTACCATCATAATTTATTATGTTTGTTGCATCATAATTAATATCTTGCAGTACAAAAACGTGGCAAGTACCTTATTTTAGTAACATTTTTCCCATTTAATTTATTGAATTTGTTATTCACAAGTTTATTTATTAATTGATTGTTAGTATGTTGCAACGTTTTGATCCCTAATTAATCTTGGTATTCCACATAATTATATACATAATTACACATATGTAAATAAGACTGATTTTATGCTAACTGCAAGGTGTTTTATTTTTAGGAGTTGGTTCGAGAATCTTCACAAATGATCTTTAAGTTTTAACTGAGATTTTATTCTGGAATTAATTACTCCTATTAATTTTATTTTTATTAATTAATACTTTCTAAGAAAGCGGCGCCATCGACTTCTTTTGTAACGACCTTTTGGTTATAACGACATAACAATTTAATGAATAATATAAGAAGAAAATTTGGCTGTAACGACTTCGGATTTAGCGACTAATTTTAATGAACTATTAATTATCTCATACTAATTGATATTGCGACCGAGTCTAAACACAAAACTTTTTAATCTTTTGTTTACATTCACAGATAGTTAGCAGTTGTACTTAGTAATTGTTTATAAATGTTAAGGTTGATAAAGTTAAATCTAAGAATCAGTTACTGGGTATTTTTATTGCTGCTTAATTTCCTTCTTTCTCTCTTTCTTTTTATATAGCGACTTCCGGATATAGCGACGGAATTTAATGGTCCTTTCATCGTCGTTATAAACGAAATATTTTGTATTTTATTTTAACATGTAGGTATTAAGTGTGAATAAAATTCACATTGGCATCATAGAATATTTACCTATACATATGTAATTGCAAATCTTATCACGCCACTATTATTATTAATTCTACTTTATTTTATTTATTACAGTCTCACATAAACAATTAATTATTATTTATTGGTAACGTTAGGTATAATACAAATAAATATATAGTGAGAGCAATGAAAACAACAATAGAATTTAAAATCGGTTGCGAAAAAACTGCCCACATCTCTGTCGTATTTATTTATGTATTAGTATTAGTATTAGCACACCCTCCGGTACATTTTCTTTATTGGATACGATAAATAAAATTCTGCTCGCTTTTGTAAGTACATACATATGTAGATACCTAGTAGTATGCACTTAAATTACGCTCTTTAAGAAATATTTATTAGTGCATTTGAATTGAATGTTGTTTTAACAACGTGGGCTGCTATTCAGTACGTACTCCGTGTATAAATGCATTGATGCATGTATGTACCCGTGTAATACGTACACGTACGTACCTACATACATAGGTAAAAAAGAGAGAGAAACGGCTTCTGTAAATAAGTAAAAGTACATGTTGTATTATTTGTAGTAGGTACGTACGGTACGTGGCATCGCAATAAATTTCACTTTTTGTTCATTCGCGCTGGTTTTACGTATTTAACAAGCATATTTAATGACGTTGACACATACAAATATGTGTGTATGATATGTATATACAGGGTGTCTCAAAGCATAGGTTCACAAATATTTAATCAATTTGCTTGCATCTATATTATATCTAGGGCATGGGTCGCCAAACTTTTTTGATCATCGACCACTATATATAAGTTTTCGAAATCTCCATCGACCCCCCTAAAAGTAATTTTCTGTTAATTAAAATAAAACTATTATATTAGATTTTGTGTTGTACATTTATTTTATGATTTTAAACATTTATTAAATTAATGGTACATTGTGTAACAATAGTTTTATGAAAAATATATTAATGATTAAATTTAAATACCTTAATATTTATTAAATAATAAGTATAAAGTAACTACAGATTTATTGCTTTTTAATCAATGAGATGAGTGTGCCTGGTGTCTTTTTGCAGGGTTCGTTATATTCGGTTCAAAATTGGTCAATTTTAATCTTAAATCCCCTCGAAACTCCACATTTAATTTATTTCTGTATTTAGTTAAGATTGAATTTACGTGACTTAAACCGGCTTCAACCATATAGGAACTTGGAAATGGTAGCATAAATAGCTGAGTTATTTCGTAAAGGTTTACATATTTTTGCATTATATATAAATACATTCTCAAATAGATGTGTGATTTGCATATTAAGAACTGCTTTTCTTCGACCCCCAATCGACCCTTCCGATTGTGATCGACCCCCGCTTTTGTCAAATAGACCCCTGGGGGTCTATTTCTTAGACCACTTTGGCGACCTCTGATCTAGGGTATCCTAAGATTCGAAAACTGTTACGGGACCCTAAGAGTTTCCTGAAAACCTTCCACGTATGTCTTGTATAATTCTTGAAGCCTTCCCCATTTCTGTTTTCTTTTAACCACTTTTTGATTATAAATCGTTACAAATCTCTTTGAGAGAGAATATTTATTCCTTACACCTGCTTGCTTTTACAGGGTCTCATAAAACTGTTACAGAACCCTATAAGAGTTTCATGAAAACCTTTCACGTTAGTCTTGTACAGTTGTTGAATGTTTCACCATTTCTGTTTGATTTTAGCCGCTTTTAAGTGTCTACATAAATTACGTATGTGCAAGGGGCGTTAAATATATTTTACATTTAAATTACGGTTGGCTCTCTTTCATGAAGCAGTCGATTTTTTATATGATTTTACTAATTTTTTCTTTTTGTTTCAGGCTAAACCCCTCGTATGGTTTTGACTCCAGCAGCCTAATTTTTTTTATCACATCGTTTACACATACTCATATGTTAAGTAATATACATCGTGACTGATTTTTTTTTTTTTGTTATTTTGACGGACATGCAAATTCGTATTTTCTAGTCCAGTTCTGGTTGTCTGTAGTGTAAAGTAAAGTGTAAGAAGCATCGTTTTTTCTGTGTGATTAAATTCAGTTATGCGTAAGACCGCCGATGTAGATGGCGGAAGTGCGTCGTGCGTTGCAGGACAACGCGAAAGGAAACGAGGATTTTCGCGTTTTTCGCTGCGACGACTCCTGTATGCCAGCCCGATTGTCGGACGAAGATTGAGTTCTAGCAGACCTCATCCAACCGACAGCTCGAAAAGCCACAAAAATCAAGGTAATAAAAACATACTTAACCCCAACCCTCTTCTACATACACACCATGTTATAAAGTAGAAAAGCGTACCGCAAATATTTCGCTTTGTGTGAAATATTTCTCTTGTTACTCTTTTATTTATGTAGAATACGAAGAAGAAATTTGACCTAAATACTCGCCCCTGACCTAATTCTTCTTTAACATTGAACATTTTTACTTAAATTGCCTAGAAATTTAGTTTTAGATTAACAATAATCTTTTAATGGGACCTTACTCGTTAAAATATTTTTGTTATATTCGTGAAATGTTGACGGCGCAATTTCCGTGAAATTTTAGAAGACAAAGAAATTCGATACTAAACTGAACGACCTAGAAAAAAATTCAACACCTCGACCTCTCCTTGCCACGTTGAGCCATAAAAAGCGACAGGTATTGTTATCATTACATTATATCCTCTGCTGTATAATTACTGGTAGGTACTAAAGTCGTTATCCTTGGCAATATAATAAAATACAGTGCAATACTCGCCCTTTTAAATCCAATCGTAAAAACATTAATACTACTGTTTTCTTATACATACTTATGTATTAAGTGCAGGTTAAAAATTTTTTTTTATTGGGTACTGTAGTTAAAATATTATTAAGTCTATTGTTTTAACTTTGTTAATAAAAAATAATCTTAATAAGTTTCCTCAAAAATAACAATAACCTCTAACAAACTGTACCTACGTTAATTGAAATTTAAAATTTGAATTTATTTTAAGATTATCAACAGTAGAACAATGCTCTGTTTTAAATGTGGGCAATTTTTCTTTCCTTTTTCCAATTCGAAAAACTAAAACGTAAAATTAATTATATAATATAACCGATACTAATTTATTTATTAGTCGGTATAAGAATTATATAATATTTATAAAACTTTTAAATTAGGTAGATAATGTTATTTTTCTGATCGTAAATAAACAGTTATTGCCTTATTTATAGATAATTTT
Source organism: Agrilus mali (assembly GCA_029378335.1). Taxonomy (NCBI): domain Eukaryota; kingdom Metazoa; phylum Arthropoda; class Insecta; order Coleoptera; family Buprestidae; genus Agrilus; species Agrilus mali. The sequence goes on along the minus strand of CM055663.1, from coordinate 4,826,313 downwards.
ATTCATTAACTATATTTTCGGTGAAAAAAGTATGAGAAATGATATTGTTTTGATGAAGATTTCGTAAATCCTTCTTTGATCTCAGCTTCGTGTTGTCTCAAAATAAATAACATTTATAGCAAAAAATCAAAATTATTACTTTTTAAATAGTTTTTCTTAACGTCATTGTTATTTTTGGTACTTACAATAAAAAAATACATACATATAGTATATATAAGTGTCTGTATTAATGAACATAAAAGTCCGCTGTTGCATAAATTAATAAATAAATGTGGATGAATATTGATCAGTTATTGATTTAATTGTTGATGTTCGTGCAGTTGTTCCCCTAATCGCTTACATCATTTAAAGGTTGTCGCTTGTGAATATTTCAAATTTTAAAATTGGATCATTATCCTTTCAGTGTTGCTTGAAATTTTGAATGTTTTTTATTCATAAATATTCCACAGAAGTAGTTAGAGTTTTAGTAGGCAAAAAATTACGTTTCATGAAACGTTCTTGAATTTCTAAGTAGGTGAAATATTTGGCAAGTAATCAAAATCGTTTTTGTACAAACGAATTATGCTAATGTCCCATTATTTTCACATTTGCCAGCGACAAATAACACATGAAATGGTTAATACGTGTATGTACAACAATAGTTACTTTTATTTCAAATGTCAATAAATTTTATATATTCATGTACGTGAAATCAACTAGACAATTAATTAGTACCTGAACCAAGTAAAAAATCACGTACGTAAACAATAACATTTTGTCAACTTTATTTTTATCTAACTATTTATATATGCTAGATAAAAAACCGTTGACGTTATAATAAATTTTTAGAAACAATTAAAAAATTATTTATCACCCTCTATAAAATAATTAAATTAAGATTACATCAATTAATTTTCGGGTTGTTATTGCTAATAAGAGGGTAATTAATTTTTAATTGTGATGTTCTCTGATACCTACTCAATAAAAAAATACATTTTTGAAATCATTTTCCAATTAATCATTTAAAGAACTAGTCTCTTATAAAATTTATTAAGCCTTTAAAATTTATGAGCCAGTTGTTGTAATTTCCTGTTTACATTTGTATAATAGGAACGTTTTTCTTCTTTTTAAAAAATTAATGTGGGTGTTGTATTATACGAATCATCCATCACCCACGTATGTAACATATTTAAAAGAAGGAAGGGTTCAAAAGTCCAAAAAACTTTTCGTTAAAATAATCAAAAAAACATTGCTTTAAAAGAATCAAAAATAATTCTTTTAAACAATCAAAAACTTGTTTTAAAAAAGAATACTGTTTGATCGTTATTTTTGCTTTTACATTTTCAGGCCCAGGGAAAGATGTTACAGATAACAAGAATGGTAGCTCATCAAAAGACTGTGAAAAGGGCCTTTCGCATTACGTTGAACTCCATCAAGCCAACAGCAAGTCATCCGTGTTCACATCTAGCACGAAGGTAAGCAGGGTTGTATTATCAAAATTTTGATTAGGAATAGGAAAATGTAAAAAGAAGTGGGGGTTCCATCTACATTAAAATAATGTTAAGACGGCAGGTCTTCTCAAAAATCTATTCTACCAAAATTTCAAAACTATATTCTAATTCATTCCGGAGATACATATGTCTGGGGGGTAAACTGAAAACGAACACCCTGTATTAAATGAAATTTGTTGCATTCCCTTAGGAGGGGTTAAAGTAGAACTCAATTGTGATCGATTTAGTCATGTTGCATTGTACCTTAGTCGAACTGTTATTTTTTTAGATAATTTAATTGTTTTTTATCTTTAAATAACGATTTTTGAAAAAACAAATCTTAAAAAATTATGTTTCTAATCTTTTTTTTAAATAAATTTTCTGAAATAAATTCCTTAGTTTACTAGCGTTCCAAAAATGTGCAAAAAATAGAAAGATAATTTTTTGAGGTACTGGAACGTAGTAAGCGAATTTTAAATATTTAATAAACTTAAATCAATTGACAAAATAAAGAACTTAAAACTAATTACAAAAATCTAAAACTACTTACCTAATGAATTTATCAACCTGACAGTGACAGTAAGGCAGTTAGGGTGAATTATAGCGGTCACCCGCTACACTACCGTGACCATGACAGTACGCATTTCTTTGGTTAAAGATAAAAGCTTAAAGATAAAAATTCTAACTAATAGTTTTCGACCAGGGTCACACATGACAAAATCAATCGCAATTGAGTTCTACTTTAACCATTCCAAGGGAATGTATCGAATTTCCTATAACCCTGTACACATACTTTAATCCACTCCGTTTTTATATCTTCCTACAGTTATGGCATCTTTATTTAATTTATTTAACTTCCTGTTAAATTGATTTGACCCAAGTTACATACTGTGGTCCTTAGGTGGTTGTAGTGACATACTTCCTGGTTCAGGGTTCAGGATAACATAACCGATTGACCTGCCTTAAATAAACCATGTATAATTTGTGTGTTTAGCGTGTTCTGTCTGGGAATATTTTATGATATTGTTCGCTTTGGTAATAAATCTAATTATTATGAAGCAATAATGTATAAAGCCTTAAAGAATGTGCAGCAGCAGCTACTGTAATTTTAATTACGTACTCATATTGGTTGCCAAACGCCATTAATTTTTTATTTTATTATTTCATACTGTGCCATTTCTTAATAAATGATACAGGCGTGCAAAAGTTTTATATTTATTAAGAAGTTTAAAATTTTCATTATTATTAATCTGTTTAGGCCATAAAATTTTGTTGCATTTTAAAATACCTACTAGGTTCTATTGTGTATGATTCTATTGATAAGTAAACTAATTTAAATTTGTGTTAATTACTATTTTATGGTGTCATTAAAGTATATCAAAATAACTATTTTTTTTTCTAATCTGACAATTTGCTTTCTTTGATGGATCGAATGATTGATTGTGTGACTATTCAAAGAAAATTTGATTTAATTTTTTTGGAAATTCCCATTGTCCTTAAACATTTATCTATTTCATTTTTTTTTTGTTTTTGATAAATCACTCACGTGAATGCACGTAAAGTGGTACCGGAATTACAAACTGTCTACATATAGCAAGCTGTTAATGGCAGTTCGTAATGTGTTATTTATGTGTTAACAGCTGTAATGAGTAAACATGTGAATTATCAACATAAATATTACATTATATTTAGACATTTGGAAAACGATAATGGTGCAATAAAATTGTACTTGTGAGGTCGTCACTTTATGAACATATATACATGATGGATTTTTCCTTATTTTATCAACGGTGAATTATAGACTCTGGAACGATCACTTGTTTAATAAAAAATTACAGAATAAAAAAAGTAAATGATTTTGAAATATGTGTATGTACTATATAAAGAAAACAAAACAAATAGAATAAAATTTATCTATTGATTAATAAATAAAAAATACATACAGCATTATACTTCAGCTTATTTGTTAGTAGTGTGTTTTATTTCATTGTCTATAGATAATAAATAATACGTTATGTAATTTTTATCATTTTTTATTTGTATTTGTTGCAGAGTGGAGACGGTTATCACATTCTGGAATGCCCATTATGTTTGGTAGAACAGTCCATGGACGAATTCTGCGAGCTTATGGGTTGTGGGCATCGCTCCTGCTTGTCCTGTTTGCAGCAATATTTGAGAATTGAGATTTCTGAGTCCAGAGTTTCCATTTCGTGCCCAGAATGTTCAGAACCTATTCATCCTAATGGTAAGCGCATTTACAGTCATAATTGATAAAGTTTTATCTTAACCTCGCACTTATTCTATTTGTTTATTTTTTTATAGAAATTCGTAGCATATTGGATGATCAACATGTATACGAGAAGTACGAGGATTTTATGGTACGAAGAGTTTTGGCAGTGGATCCAGATACTCGATGGTGTCCAGCTCCAGATTGTCGGTAAATATTGTATATGTATATAACATGAAGTTATTAATTATTATTTTTTTTAATGCAGATAATTGTCTTTCTGCTGAAAGGAATGTATTTGTACACATTTAAAAAAAGGGTTCTTTTATTTTTATTTTCAGGTTTGCAGTGATAGCAAGTGAATGTGCAAGTTGTCCAAAAATCAAGTGCGAAAGACCTGGTTGTAATTCTTACTTTTGTTATCACTGTAAAGCCGAGTGGCATCCTAATCAGACATGCGATGCAGCAAGGGCTCAAAGGTCACCGAACATTCGTTCATCTTCCGTTAGCTTTAGTCAGGACTCTCAGCATAGTAAGTATTTTAGTAAATGGTACAATAATTTTTCATTTTTGTGTTATTTTTAGTGTAGTCTCCAATCAGAGAAAGTTCTCAAAAACCAAAAGAGTAATCTATTTTATATTTTCCTCTATATGTCTCAGAATTCCTTTATTCCCTCAAAATATAATCCATGTCTGCATCTGCCCCTCATCGTTCCTGTTTTTGCTTCTAATATGTTCCTAACTAGCCTATCAAGTCTCAGAAGGTGTTACACCATCCCATTTTTGAAATTTTCTACTATTTCCTTTTCTTTAAATGATAATATGATTTCTGTCACCTTTATGTCTCAGATAATCGAACTTTAAAAGAATTACAAAGTTTTATTTCCATTTTTCTAGGGGATGACATAAAGCCATGTCCTCGTTGTCAAGTGCTTATTGTCAAGTTAGACGATGGATCGTGCAATCACATGATGTGTTCTGTTTGTGGAGCAGAGTTTTGTTGGCTGTGCATGAAAGAAATAAGCGATTTGCATTATTTAAGGTGAGGAAATCGTTAAATTATAAAAGAACATTCACACTACCACAATATTTCATGCTAACTCTTAATACTTAAAGAAAGTACCTAATTAAAATGATTCTTCTAAACTTTTTTAACAATGAAAAATACACTATAGTTACATTTTAATCGCCTTTAAATATTGTGAAAAAATACAGTTATAATGAAATCATTATGCAGATTTGTCGCACACATTTGAGTTTTTTAGGTTGATATTTGAGTTCAAAGTTCAAGGAATAATAATTCAATCTGTTCTTGAAAACGTTTTGCATACTTCTGTTAATTTTGTGCGGAATTTGAGATTAAATTATCAGTTTTGCAATTCAAATATCCTTCCTTTCTAGCATTGATTACATTAATATCAGTTCAAGTGAATTTAGTAAATATTTGATTCAAAAATGTTTTTTTTTTGTTGTTTCAGCCCATCTGGTTGCACATTTTGGGGAAAGAAGCCGTGGTCTCGAAAGAAGAAGATCCTTTGGCAGCTGGGAACATTGGTAGGAGCTCCTGTAGGGATCGCTCTTATTGCTGGGATTGCAGTACCTGCAATGATTATAGGTGATAATTTATTTAAATATTTTTTTTATTTTTTGGATTCTATATTCTTAAGATTAATACAAAATACGTATATCGATAATAATAGTAAAATATAAAAAATGGCATATTAATTTTTTCGTTGTAGGAATACCTGTTTGGGTTGGTCGCAAACTTTACACGAGGTACAAGACTGCAAATAAACACAAACGAAACGCAGCTATAATTGGAGGCCTCATCGCTTCGGTGAGTGACTATTTTTCTTTTCTTTTTTGCCCCCATAAAACTTTCAATTCACTGAAGTCCTTGTTTAGTCAATGATATTTATTTGAAAACAAACTCGTCTGTCTGTGAAATATAAATATTGTGTGGGCCCTCTTTCTTTCTTATTTGTACAAATTAACTTGTTTAAACAATTTTATCAATTAATTCCAAAATTTTTCTTGTTATCGTTGTTTGTATTACGACAGCAGTGTCTTAATAGATGGGAAAACAGAAAAAAATCGAAGCAATACTATTTAAATACCAATATGGAAAACATATGTTTAAATATGTAGTAGTTAATTGCATGATCATTTTGCAATAATTTCTATTCCGATTAAATAAAATAGCATAATGGAGCTTTTCAATTTGAAGAATAGATTTAGTAAATTTGATAATACAGTAGGAAACCAGGATTACAGTTGAGAATGTTATTCGAACAGTTGCTCGATGTAATTATTCTAATTTCATTGCCTATTAAGGAAATGTACTGCTAAATATCTTGCTGTATTATGTAAAATGACCCACAAAGTAGTTCAAAAAACACATAGGTCAGGAATTTTTAAAACCAATGCGGCCTATAAAGATTCCAACAAAGCAGTTGTACTTACAGTTACAGAACTTAACCCCTAATTTGTTAATTTAAACAGTTTTAAGCAAGTGACAGGGCTTAGTTTTATATATATTCAGTAAAGAAATCTACAATTTATCATTAAGAAATAATCACAGCTTAATAAATTTAAATGTAAGGTAAAAAGAGTGCTACTTAGGTAGTTGATGACCTGTTAATCGAAGCAGTGGAGACCTATTTGTTGTGGTTTTTTAGTTATTTTGAATACGTTTTAGACATTATTATTATGTTTTAACCCTTAAATAATGCCTAAAATTTTACACTACATCTTTTTAAAGCTCGATTATGCTGTATTTTTTATTTAAATAAGTGTTTTAAGAGAAAGCTATGCAAAAATACTAATTGAGGTTATGCTGATGACAACAAAAAGCAACACTGTCCCAACACTGCTGCCAAAAAAAAAGATGGTGGATTTTTCTAGGGAATTATGAATGACGTAGTTTACGTTTCCGTTCATAATTATCGCAGTTGTAGTACAACCGTTCGTAGTACTACAAGGTGCACGTGGTTTTTCATTCAAATAACCGCGAGGGTCGTTGAACCCAGTTAATTAATTGCATACTTTTTAGTGTAATAATAAGTGTGCGTGAAACAAAAACATTACGGTAAAAATGAACTGAAAAGTGATCATTATACCTAGCGGAGCAGAAACGTGTTGTTAACTATAATTGTAAGTAGCCATTATTATAAACGATCTTTTAGTACCCATAAGCTGGCTTTTGTTAACAATAATTATAATTTTCTAAAAATGAAGAATATTATAATTGAAATTTAATGCAAAAATATTTAATAATTAATTTTAAATATTTATGTTTGTATATTGGAGAGCATTGTGTTCAAGGGTTCAGAAATTAACTTCGATGACCCATGGAAAGGGTTCGTTGAAGGGGATGCCGACCGTAAATTTTGTTCAAACAGATCCATTGCCAGAATAATTAATGCATAATATATGTAAATACTTACTAAAAAACCGTGCCTTCTTCGTTACAAAATTAAATTCATGTATTTATTCAAACATTTTCTATTTTTTTCTTCAAAATTTTTACGACGTTTCTAGCTTTTCTTGATTTATTACCAAGAATGCCTACACATGCACGTATATGTACATAGTGTTTTTGAGGTGAACAAGTACATAGCATAGGTACATGTGCATGAAGGTATGTTGTGCTTGTAAGGATAAATTATTTGCAAGTGAAGCGAGTCTGAGTTAGACGGGTGAATAAATTTGTCGGTGCTATCATTAAAATTCAAAACCAGACGGCATATAAAAGCAAGTAATTTTATCCCCTGTAACAAAATCAATAAGTGTAATTTTGCAATGGCTGCAAAATAGTTGAAAAATTAGTCTTCAATAATAATTATTGAAATTATAATCAATTTATCCTTATTCATTGATTAGGTACTCATGCACGATCCCTTTTTTCCTTGCAAAGAACGTGATTTGGCGTAAATTTGAATAAAGGTTCACGTTTGTGTTGCGGTACAAATGTTCCTTTAAGAGACCATTGAAGCAAACATACAATATGTATGTGGGGTGGTGGTGTCCCCATCATTCAGGTCAATTACTTCCGCATTTACACGCCACTTTAATTACGGTATATATATGGTTGAATTCATGCCCTGTTTTTGCGTTCCAGTTTTTATTTTGCATTTCGAGAGGGTAAGAAACTTTTTATGTGACCTCTTAGCACAATTACGTGTTTTGTTCCACTTTGAGGGTATTTTATTGTGTGCATGTTCAGGTGCTTCTGGCATTTTTCTCTTCAATTTATTATCTAGGTGAGTTGGGATTTTTTTATAGTAAAAAGAAATTAATTTGTAATTATTAATTAACTTTTTTGAAAGAATTGATTTTACTGATATGTGGAGGTTCTTTCTTGCCAAGGGAACACAATGTAATTGAGTGATCCAAGTACTCTTACTGCAACAAGTAATCGATTAAGTTGTTATACTGAGATTGGACACATATTTTCTAGGTACTTCATCAACAGGTAGCATTGTATAGGATGAATGTGCTGTGATGTTTTATTTTTCAATTTTGGAATTTTTGGGAAGGCAGTCTTTATTGTTCTTTTTTAAAAGCTGGTAGTATGAAAATGATACAAGTTATAATTTTAAATGACATTTTTATATTTAATTATGCAGTACATTGGTATTTTCTACAACTAATATTGTTTTTAGTATGTTAGTGAACAGGAACAATTCGCTTAAAAACATAGCTTTTTATTTTAGCTGTATGTGCAACACTTGTCAGTTTCAATTAAATTCAAAATTGTAGTAAAGAAATAAAATGTTCACGTGTCATACAAAATATTACAGCATTCTAGGAATGTGTCTACATACTAAGATATTGGCACATCATGTTAAAGTGCGAAGGTAAAAAATAAGTTATGTATTACATAAGTATTTATAAAGCATTCTTGATCAAATTGCACAGCACGAATTGAATGAAATCTATATTTTTTGTAAAAGCTTTCTATATGAGACGAATTGATAAAAACACTTGTTTTTCCTCTGTTTTTTTTCTTTCTGGAATCTCTTAAACGTATCAGCAGTAGAGGAATATAGAATTGGTTTTGCTTTTTCAATGACTCAGTAAATGTATTTTAACTATCAGTCTATAATTAAACTTCATCTGAATTGGCCAAAATCCCGTCCGCGTAAAGATCTTTGAGCAGCTCCACCAATCGTTCTTCGGTTAACGGATCTCCAAGGGCCACATCAACTGAACCAATACAAAGCAAAAGGGCCAAAAGCTGCGATCGCCTATAATCTTGGCCCAATTTTTTTCTATCGTATTCAAGTTCCCTGGACACGTCCAGTCCCAATTTCTGGCATATTGCCGTAAAACTGTCCCAGTAGTTATCCAGAAGTGTTTCTGTGTGTTGTCTCCTCAATTCGGTTGGAACAGAGCTTATAATGAGCAAAGCTAAATCGTTGGTAGGTCTGCTGAAAGTAACCATTTGCCAGTCTAGTATTGTACATTCACAGTTGTCTTCGTCTTCTTTAAACATCAAATTGTTGCACCAGAAATCTGTATGCGTGATTAATCCCATTGGTTCCTGGGGTGATAAGAGATTCTCTATGATATCTTTCGTTTTCGGTCGGATTGAATGGAGGCAATCTAGGACGCATTCAAGTCCCTGTCGTCGTTCCAGAAATTGATCAAGCTGCGGAAGTCCTCTCTCGACTAGATGCTGGTACGAATCTGTTGCTTTGGACGTTTGAAATAGAAAAGGGTATCTTTCAGGGATCGATTTCTGTTCTTTTATCTTGAGGCACAAGGAGAGGGCATGAATTTTAGATATGGCCTCGACTGCTGCCCGAACTTGACGTAGGGTGAGTCCTCGAGAGATTTCACCCCCGTGAAAGCCCAATGTTTTAATGTTTTCTAGCACCAGGACGGATTCGGGAGGTGTCGGTTCGGGTTGCGTGCTACCCGCAGCATAATGGGCGTAGTAGCAATTGGGGATGGGAAGCGTGATTGGGGCACAGCCGTCTGAAATGTATTTTGATTGGAATGACTCCAGATCGGGTACAATCTAAAAATAACATAACATTGCAGAAGTTTATAAATTTGCCTTTTGTTAGGTATTTTTTATTATATTTACTTGAGTGTAAAAACTAATCTCCCGGAGATCGAATTGTGCTTCGGTAACGAAAAACCGACTGAAGGGATCTTGGGGAAGAAGTTTGATGATGAAATTGAGCGAGTGAATTTCTTCGTTCCCTTGTAATTTGTATTTAACGCTAACAGCCAAGATATCGCTGAGTACGTTGTCGCGCGCATCGCAACCAGGCCGAACAGCGAAATCGACAACGGTGATGGATGACGGTTCCTCCAGGTCCTTGTGGTGTTGTTTTAACACTGCCTGGAGCCATTCTTCGGTTACTGGCCAATCTGCGTCACTAGTTGTACTGGTGCTCGTGTTACTGCCTGTATCTTCGGATTCTGATTGAGACATGACCACCAGTAGTTAAAATTTACGAATTAAGTCGTGAAGATGGTATCTGAAATTTATATATTAGGTAATTTGATTTTTGTTTTGTGTTTTTCAAACTGCACCATTTCATAGAAAAAGTCGTTTTAGACTTTTACTTTTCTTTTTGATTCACTGGTACAACAATAATATAATTAACGATAATTAAATAATGTGATTAGGTACTTATTGTGTGTATATTTCGGAATTATTTCGACCTTCAAGGCAATTAGGGAGAAATTTATATGAGACCAACGGCTCTATCGAATGTACGTTTGGTAGATAACAGACGTCGTAAACAGAATTATTGTTCGGTAATTGGCATAAAAAAGAAAAATTAAATTACCGAACCATTGTTTCAAACAAAATAAGTACGAGGATTATATACTCTTAAATCATTAATTAACGCAAAAAAAAGAATCTCGTATAATATATCTTTTCTTTAAAAAATTGAATGATTTTCTACTTTCATTAAACTTATTTGGATGAATAAATGTATAACTGACGTTAACGGTATTTTACAAAAATAAAACTTATGCGCCCTTGAAATCAATTATGTATATCGTATTTTTTTAATAAAATCTGTAATCAACAAAGTGGAAAAGAATTTACCTTGAAAAAGTTAATTTTGTAACAAAAGCCTGGGTTATTAAAGAAGCATATAAATTACATTAGAAAAAAATATGTTTACGTTTAATATGGTTCTAGATTTAAGTTTTAATTAAATCGACGTAATGTGTACATACATATAAACAAACTCGTCAGTTTTACATTACAAAAAAATATTAAAATTATGAATTAGTCAAGGATTTATTCAGAACAAAAGAGTAACTGTTTTATATATGCATTTCAAAGCATATGCATGCGATATTTCACGCTATAATATTATAATTGCTGCAGTTACGTCATCTTTGCAATTGTTTACTTAACAATATTAACTAAAAATTGAAAATAAATCAATAAAATAACACATTTTAAAGACCTGTCGTAAAATTTTTGTCGTTTGTGTCCCGTACAAGGATACCTACAATTCCAATTGTTCGTCACTTCAAAGTGTAATTAGTATTTTTTCCGGAAACACTCGAAGGACGGGGCACCACCATCACCACAAAATATCACCCTCTAAGTTTCTTTTATTATTAACACTGGAGCTACTGCTTTCTTTGTTGAACTCATTGTACACAAGTTGACAAACGACGACTGAATAATTTAATTGGTATTATTGCAGTGGGTGCGTCGATGAAATTGCTTCACCGTGTATTATGTTGTTGGCTGTTTCCGTCATTGACGACGGAGCACTGTTAGAACGGCCCAAACAGCGACAACGAAGGACTGGTGTGGGGTGGGTGGATAGTTTTGGGTGGCGTGCGTCGACGTCGCGACGCTGGAACGGGCGTGGCAAAAGCGACGACCGCGTCGAACGTGGACGGCGGTTCGGTCGACTGTTACGCTTCCTTCTCATGACCTCCGTCCCCCGACCTTAATAAATTACTATTTACTAACACGTTTATTATCCTTAGGTACTTTGCAAAAAATTTTCGTTTCGTTTTATTCTCTGTTGGCGCAAAAGAATGAAAAAGGGCCTTTTCTTGATAAGAAATGTTTCTTTTTGTTTTTTAATTTAATTCTTTATATATAATATATATATTCCATTTTTTTTGCAGGTTTTGATATCGCCTATTCTTGCTGGCCTAGCTGTGGGGATCGGTGTCCCGATCCTCTTGTTCTATGTATACGGCGTCGTTCCCGTATCCCTTTGTCGTTCAGGTGGTTGTGGAGTGACCACTTCGGCAACGGGTGTTCGTTTCGAGTTCGACGATGAAAACGACGTCGCGTCTTCACGTAACAATCCCGATAATACCTCCATGGACGCTGTCAGTGGACGCGTGGGTGGCGTCACGACGGCGTCCATCGGTGAGGCGAGTCTGTCGATGGCCAGCGGAAGTCAGTTGTTGCGAGAGGCAGACAGAGAATCCGCAAGCACTGTAGCTCTTGCTGGAAGTGTAGGAACTGGTTCCGGAGTCGGCCAGAGGATGGAAGTCCAGGCAGACATGGTTTCCGCCCAAAGATTTAGTATCAGCAGCTTATCAGATAAGTCAGTTAGCGCGAGTATAGCAGCAGACGATGGAGCAGCATCAACCCGTGCCCTTGCCGGATCCATGCTCAATTACAAGGTATGTAATGAAATATATTTGTATTAATAATATGATTCGTTCTAAATCTTCCCTGGCTCACGTTTATTGCTGTTTTTTAGACTGCAGGAAGTGATTCATGCAGTTGCGTTACAAACGGGGAGGATTGCGTATCTGAGAGGGTCCGTTTTGACGATAATGTGAGCTTCATAGCCCCCCATTTGTACGAATCAATGTATGCTGAAAAGGCTAGTATAGATAGTAGTTGCAGTTCTCGCGGTCGCTCAAATTTCAGGTCGTGCCACAATCGCAATGATCGTAGCTATGATACTATCAGCAACGACAGCATTTACGTGGACATAACTTTACCGATAGGTGAGGCTGAGAAGCCCCGTAAATCGTCCTCGACAACTAATACTACGGCCACTTTAAAAAATATATTCTTCCATTCCACACTCAACGAAACTAAACCTAAAAGCCTAGACGACGACGTTATAATAGAGGTTTCTAATGAGACATTAGATAAGCAATCTCTACCGTGTATATCCGAGTCTAATATTGATGGATCCTCCATCACCAATGCAAAAGATTTATCTGCCAAGTCTCTCTCTTCGTTAGAAACGAAAAGGGTTTCGCAATTGTAAGCTACCCACTTTTTTGTTCGTTTTTATAACGTTTCCAGTTTTTTTACGTTTGAATCTATTAAAGGGTAGTGATTTTGAAAATAGTTACAGATAACAACATGCAATTTACACTGCGTCTAATAAAAAATTGAAAAAATATAAAAAAGTCGATAAAGTAATTATAATGCGATGTGTCTGATAATGATAAATAGTATAATTAAATATTGCTGAACTACTAGTTGGTTTCTTCTTGAACTATAAAAGATTTTTTCCTGATGTTTATTATTAATTTGCTGTTCAACATAAATAAATATTGAGAAGTGTTAAACAGGCTTGAAATACATACCTACATAGATAGAAGTGCAATCGCTTTCCTTGACTTATTCACGTTAGCTCCCTTTTCAACAATTCCGATTTAAATAACTGTAACAACTTCAGTTATAGTTTTGTGTTGCAGATGCGGTTTTGTTTTTACATTATTGGTCCATTCAGTAGTTTTTTTACACATATTTTTAATGAAAAAAATATATAGGTACATAACACTTTCAGAACAAAACGAGTGCATTACAAAAATATTCCTTTTTTAGTTAAGGTCCATAATATATACACATATAATGATTTTTATTAATTAACACATTTAAATCGATTTAATAATTATTTTAAAAAATACAATATTGTCTTACGTTTGCAACACAATTGATCTTTGCTAATTAATTTTGTGAAAAAGAAATCCTAGCTTGATCTGTTCCTCTTATAATTACAATTTTCCCAAACCACTACAACAAATGATATTAGCCCGTATTTTTCATTTTCTCTCAATAATAAAACTGTCCGCAAGTCGAAATTGCACTCGCCCCGGGTAATATATTCATTGGCCTTTTGGTTATTTATTATTAAAGACTGACCTGTAATACCCCATATTGTTGTTAGTTTTTGTTAGTCTTTTGTAACAAGTCGTTCATCGCTATGAAAATAACTGATATCACTAGTTGTATAACATGTACAGTTATGTATTATTATTGAAGTTAACAATAATATATGTAATGTACTTTTGTTTAGCGTAAGGTTTTGTAAAAATATACTGTATATTTTTTATTAAATATAGCGTTTGTTAGTCGACAGAAGAAAACGTTTTAGTTGTTTTCTTTCAGTAACATTTTTTTGTGTATTACCATTTTCAGGTCCTTAGTAAGACTTATTCGTCAAATAAAAAGCAAACGACATTTACAAAAATCTTAATATCTGGCATCTATTACATTTTCAAAGATACAATCGTAGTGGTATCATCTTATTTACATTTATACACAACTAAAATTATTATTATTTGAACGGCCATATTTACATACATCATAAATACATTGTTCATTAAATAAAATATTTTAAATAAAGATTCAAAAATGCAAATATAAACTGAATCGTCCACAAAATTCATTATAAGGAAACAAAAAGAATAGTCATTCGACCCTCTTTCGATACAGAAAATTAATCACATACAAAACATAAATACTTCAATCGTACAAATCGATATATAATATATTATTTATGTATTTCTTTTAGGTTAGTCCTATCTATGTGTATCTAACTATTTTCTTATCTACTATTATATATATATCGTTCATGTCAAATATGTAGATACAAGTGTAAACTACATAATATAATAACTATTTGTTTATAATAGTTCGTCATGTTCTCGTCCCTTGTTTACAAAAAACTTTTTTCCCCTTTACTTAGTTTCTTAATCGTCTTTAAGTTTCAAGATCGTCTTCTCTCTGGCTAGAAAAATACGACACCAAACCCCCGAATTCTCCCCCGACCTCTTCGTCATACGGTCTACTGTTACTGTTGTCTGATGTAGTTAAAGGAGCGTTATTGTCTCCCCCGAAGGGTTCTGTATACGGTGATCCTTGATAGCCATCAGGAGGTTGAGCCTCCTCTGGTGGCGGTATCGGTGCGTATGATGGCCCCCCGTAAGGATAATTAGAAGGATGAAATGGAGGCGGTGGTGGCATGCCAGGGGCAGTAGTGGGGGGTCTATGTGCCATGTGCTGCTGCTGCACAAATCTCGGCGGAGCTGAGAGCATCGATGGAGCAGTGCTTATTGGTCCGCCTGGGCTGTAATGACCAACTGGCGGACGCGAATAAGAAGGCAGCGGGGGCTGTTGTGAGGAAAGCGGCGGTGTAGGTGTGGCTTGAGGTTGCTGCTGCTGTTGATCTGACTTGTTAAGAACCGGGGCGCCTGAAACGGGCGGCTGTAGTACTGAAGGCGAATTTCGTTCTTGTTGGTTAGGGCCAGGAATGTTGATGGGACCTCCGCCTGACGGGGACGGGTCCATCGGATGCGAATGATACATAGGTGGATGAAGGCTTTGGGATTGCTGTAATCGATGTGGTGATGATAAAGAAGCGACCCTGGGGACTGGGTACGGCGATGACGACGGAGGTGGTGGTTGCACATACGGACCTGAAGCAATATACAATTATAATATTTAAAATTTTAAAATATACCATAACACTCACCTCCTCTAGGTCCACTGTTCGTGTAATGGTACGGAGATGTTTGAGGTGGTGGTGGTCTCTGGAGAGCCGTTGAAGGTGCAGTAGATACGGGAATCCCATTTGGAGGTAACGAAGTATTAAGTCCTGACGAAATGGGGGGTGGTTCGCCAGTCGGTAGTGTCCCGTATATCTTACCCGGTGTCGGTGAAAAATTAGGATTATTATTGTGCTGCTGTAACATTCTCGTGATTACTGACGGCACAGGCTGACTCTGTGCGAAGGGCTGAGGAGGTGTCGCTACCGTTAGTTTACTGCTCAATATTGGCGAATTGGTAGACCCACTCGAGTTCGATGTAATGGGATAAGAACCAACGTTAGTCTGTTGCTGATCGGGTGTCCCAGGAGCGATGGTGCTAGGAGTGGAATTGTTTGTGTCATTGCTGCTCACAGAACTGCTTGATGCCCCTGCTGCGGCCGCAGCTGCAGCAGCGGCAGCTGCTTGCTCTTTGGCTAGTGTTTTCTTGCCTTTGCCACGACCTCTGCGTTTTTTAGGTGTTCCTTCGGGAGTCACGCTCATGGGTGAAATTTCACTAAACAGAGGAATTGTAGCACCAGGTGGCTCTGACAATTCTTCATTCTCTTTTGGTTCTGACGTCACATACGGAGATGGTGAAGGGGAAATAGGGGCTATTAAAAAAAGAAGAAATCACATATTTGTTAAATTTATGGAAAAAAGAAAATAATAAATTTACCTCTCATGATTGATTGGGGAATCAGTGGCGAAATCGAAGACACAGTAGGGTATGTTGACGTCGCCATTGGTGCCGATGGAAGTCCAATGTTTGATGATAAAGAGGCTGACGATGTTGTTCCCGTTAACACACCACTTGAAGGTGAGACGTGAAGTGATGGGCCACCAAGAATGTTTGGATTTGCCGAAGGCCCCATTTCAATAATACCACCACCACTTGCACCTAAAGCTGCCTTCGGTTTTCTTCCCCTTTTTTTCGGCGTTTTCGGCTCCTCGCCACCCGATTTTTCGCGTTTCTTTCTTTGTTTTTCTTTTTCGATTTGCAAGGCAACCAATTTTAATTGTTCATTTGCGAATTCCTCTTCCTCCATCATCTTTTCCATCTCTTCCTCATTCATGTCATCAAAATTCCTATTGATTTCATCAATGGAACTGCTTTGTTCATCTTCGGGAACAAATTGGCGCCGCTGATTACCACCGCCCCATGACAACATGTCAGATTCTTTACTTAAATCTTGAGGCAATTGTTGCTGGTGAGCGACAATAGGATTTGAACGGTTCATGAATGATGCGTTATCGAATCTTGCATGTTTAGGATCAAGAAGATTCGACGGAGGTGCTTTTAAGTCCATGGGAAATTGATTTGTGGGAATAGTTGTGGACAAATCAGTCTGAAAATCGTTGAGGGATACAGGGTGTAACAGGAGGGATTACACCTGAAATAGTTTTATCGGCAAGAGGAGCTCTTTCGTTAGTATTTCGTAGAAAAATTTCCCCTTGCTTTGTATCGGAGATTTCTGTTGATTCTTTCGACACTTCAGAGTTGGTAGGTTCTTGCTTTGATACATCTACTTTTTTCTTCTCTTCTTCAGAGCTTTCTTCTTCTGAATCTTCTATGACATTTTTGCGTTTCTTCTTTAATTTACTGGCCAGTTCATCTTCGACTTCATCGTCTTCGATTATTTCTTCGTCCTTTTCCAGTTCCGAATCTTCGGCTGCTTCGTCTTCGTTTGCTACATACTCATCTTCGCTTTCTTCAAGTTTTCGAGTCGATTTTCTGTTTCGATTTTCCTAAAATTGAAAACGAAAAATGCGTTATAAAATAACAGAATAATTTTGAAATCAACTTGCTTCTTCACTGTCTGTTCCCAGCGCTTCAAGAAAATTAATTTTCTTTCCCCTAGTTCTTCGGCCTTTTGTCAAATTATCTTCATCGTCCTCCAAGCTGCCGTATTTTATTTTAGGTTTCTTCCGATAACAATCTTCATCATCGTAATAGCTTTTCTTTTTCTTCTTCTTTTTTGATTTTTTTGGTTTGTACGACGGGAACTTGAACGACGACCTTTAAAAAATAAGTTTTAATTAATATACAGGATTTATTGTATTTGCTTGCTCTCTTTTACCTTTTCGTTTTTTTACGCCGCCCCCAAGACTTATCACTATCTTCAGATTCAGACTCGTCCCATATAGAACGCGTCTTCTTACGGCTTGGTGCTTCTTCATCTTCGTCTGATTCACTTTCATCGTTTACTAAAAGTACAAAAAAAAATGAAAAAACCAAAAATTTTTTTTTTCAAAGTATTTACTAAAATCTTTGTCATATCTTGCTGTTCGAGCTCGAGTTGATCTTCTCAGTGCAGCTCTGCCTCTTCTACTGGTGCTGCTATCGGAATCGAAATCTTCATCAACTTCTTCCTCTTCCTCTAGACTAAATTAGAATTACATCAATAATTTAATTTGTTAATTTTAACTGTTAACACTACTACCTTGATCCTTTAAAATCTTCATCCGAGTCGGAATTTTCTGAACTAACGTCTAGACTATTTAATTTCCTTGATTTCTTTCTACCCTTGAATACTTTCGGCTTAGGCCTCACTACTTCTTCGTCGTCTTCTTCCTCATCGTCATTTTTAGAATGTGTTTCTGAAGGAACAACCGGAGGCCTTTCATTGAATTGCATTTCCAACTTTCGTTTCTCAGCTTCTTCTTTATTAGCATTGACAATGGTGGCTATATCTTTTCCTCTTCCTTGATTTCCGGCTCCCTTTACCGACTCCATTTCTTCCTATTATAAACATTAAGATATATATGTGTATAACTTCAGTAATAACCAATTTTAAACTTCAAATACTTGCTTCTACACACAAAACACACAGCAATTAGTAATTTTAAAAAATGATTAACACGGAGATAATTTTTTAAAACTGAAAATGTGCTTTTGTTTAATTTACTTTTTTGGAGCATATTACTATGCTCCTTTCAAGAGAAATTTCAAAATCGAATGTTCGATAGTGCCTAAGCTTGAGCGAAGAAGTTTGTAATATCATTCTGTTACTTCAAGAATACTATACAAGTAAAAACAGCTTCAAATACGCCATCTGGTGCTGGCATTTAAAGCAACGGTCTTAATGCATACCGTATTTTTAAATTTCTTTTCTAAATTATTTTGTATTATAGTTAACAAATAAAATATAATTGCTAGAAAGGCGTTTTCAGGTAGCTGTTTTCAAAAAAACCTTACGTACCCCAATTGCTGAGTTGATAAGATCGTCATAATCATTAAATCTGTAAGTTTGTGCTTGTCGTCTTTGCCTTAACTGATAAATAGGTTCATCACTGTCATCTGAAGACGAAGAACTTTCTGAACTTGTACCTTCCGCAGACCTATCGCCGTCCTCATCTTCATCTTCGTCAGAATCCTGATCCTCTTTCTTTGCTTTCTTGTGATGATAATGTTCCTCGGAACCTTCCTTGGCTGGTAAAACATTGTCTAAACTTATACCAACGTAGGCCAATCGTTCTTTTCTCCTCACTTCCATTTCTCTTTTGCTGAGACGTTTGTCGAATTCGATCAGCTTATTTTCTAGACTTTCAACAAGACTGATGTGCTGACATGGAGGGCAAAACCAGTCCCCTTCGGGAATAACCAGGAGTGCTGGTCGAAGACAAGAACAGTGCCAACCATTATCGCACTTGTCACATAGCAATATCCACTCAGGATGATCTGATTTGCCGCATTTTTGGCAATTTGTGTCGTCGATTTCGTCATCAACATCCGATTCTAAAAAGGAATGTTTTTCTCATTTTGAGCTTTTTTACAAATAGCAGGCTCAGTTTAGCGAATTTATTTATTCAAAACTTTTGTTAATATATTTTATTTCGCACATTTTCTTGTGCTGTTAAATAATAAACTGCATATTAGCTTATAATAAGAAACACAATTTTCTTTAGTTTACGTTTTATTGAGAATTCATATTGAAATTTATTAAAGGCTCTTATTAAATTGCTATTAAGGCATATTATTAATTTGAAATAACAATGAATCATCATCATAACATACCATAATTCTTTGAACAACTTAGGTAATTAATTTTAATATGATTAAAATCAAATTAATTTCTTTAAGTAAAGGATTCAACAAATACAGTAACATTCCAATAAACCAACAATCTACTTTCTACTATTTAAAATAAGAATTGCAAAAAAAAATATTTGTGTGCATTACACACCTTTTTTAACAGTTCTAGCTCGTTTTAACGGTTGTACCTCTCCATCTCCTTCCAGATCACTCTCTGGAGAGAACTCATGATCAGATTTGAAAAGTGGTTCTTCGTCACTAGGTTCCATTTCTTCGTATTCTTCTTCTTCTTCATTTTCCTCTTCTGTACTATCATCACTGCTGTATTTCCAAGGATTCGTTTGTTCATAAAGTTTTCGAGAAAAAACCATTCCAGCCTTCCGTTTCTTCTTTTTCTTTCTACTTTCGGACTCCACGCTCATGACTGTTGCCTCTTCTTCAGGGATAATCGCTTTCTTTTGTTGTTTTTTGTGAGTTTTATAATCCTACAACAAAATAAAAGGAGTTTACAATCAATTTATTGACGGTTTGTTTTTAGACGTACCTTATCTTCTTCTATTTTTTTCCCTTTCTTTTTTCCTTTGCCTCTTTCATCCCTTAAAGCAACCTCTTCCAATTTCCTCCTTTCGGCTTCTTCTTTAATTTTTATTTGAGCAATACGCCGTGACGTTCGAACAGATCCTGTGGACTCTTCATGGCTATTTGTAAAATTATCAGGAATCTCCAAACCCAAAAGTGTTTTCTCTGAAAGAAAGTATTTATTTATATTTTTATAAGATGAGCTTGAGCTGCGTTTCTTACTTCTGGGCCTGCCTTTTTTATTAAGTGGTGGTGTACTACATGCATCCGTTCTCGAGTTCTCTGAATTAACATCACTACTAATTGCTGGACTTTCGGTTTTTGCTCCGCGTAATATAGTTTCTTTTCTAGGTCTTCCAAGCTTCTTTTTGGGCCCCGACTTTTCCTCGTTCTTTTTCTCCTCGCCCTCATTACCTCCTTCTTCACTACTACTAGCTGGTTGCATCTTCTGTTCTTCTACGATACGCCGTAAATCTTTGTTCCCAGCACGTTTTCCTTTTAATTTTGTACGTTTTGCATCATCCTGCTTTTTAATTTCCTTCAGGGAATCGATGCTCTGTTCGGCGGCTCTTTTACGATTTCTTGTAAGTATCCTAGCAGGCGGAGGCGATGGCGTGGGAGAATCATTAAAATCAAGTTGGAAGGAATTGAAGGTCAAAGGAGCTGAAACAGGAACTGATGTTGGGACTTCTTCTTCTTTTCCAACATCTTCTTCTTCTTCGTCTTCTTTGTCAGAAACCATTAAGGGATCCTGCTCAGCAACCTCGAAGATGTCACTATCGGAATCCTCGAGTGATTCCGGGTCTTTAAAGACAGTCTCGGCCGCTTCGTTTAATTCGTCTACATCCACATGAGTTAATAAAGGTACGGACTTTTTAACGCAAGGTGGTTCTATAACAGGTTGTTTACTTTGTTGATTTTCGTCTGGATCAGTTGTAACATTAACGTTTTTCGTCACTTCAGCAACAATTGTATTCTCAACGTTTTTTTTAGGTTGCGCCTGGGGCTCCTCTTCTGGTTTCTCTTCTACCACATCCCTTGATACAATTTCTTTTTCTAAATATTTTAGAGATGGTACTTGAACATTTTCTTCTACCAATTCAGTTTTTTCTTCTTCCTTTGCTTTGTGAATTTCTTCACTACTAATTATTTTTGAATCGGTATTAGTCTTCAATTTGTTTTTAACGTTTGCTTCAAAGTTGCAGATAGATTCTGTTTTCTCTAATGCTTTATTATTTTCAGTTAGCTCAAGGCTGTCGGACAATTTTGGTTTTTTACTAGGTGCAATTGTTACAATTTCGTTATTTTCGATATTTCTCAAAGAGTTATGCTTTGTTTTAACAAGAGATGTTTGAACTTTACTAATTGTTATTTCCGACCTTTGACGTAATGTCTCCATATCACCAACATTTTCGTTTGTAATCAAATCTTTTATTACAGGCTTTACAGTCAAACTGTCTTTTTTGCTATCACTATGAGATTCGTCTAAGTTAACTACGTTTGTATTGTATTTTAATTTTTCTTTATGAATTGTTGGAATTAATTCTACATTATCCAAATTTTTATCTAACGATTTTCGATTTATATTATCTATAACTTGTATTTCTTTTTGACTAAGCTGCTCAAGTTTAATTTTTTCTGAAGGTTCCTCTATTTGTTTTATGTGTACTCCAACTTTTTGATAAACTTCTTTTTGTTTTTGTTCAGTTTCATCTGTTTTTTTATTAGTTAATTCGATTGTTTCTAATATTACATTTTCCTTTTTTTCAACATTTTTTTGTTTATTTGAATGCAAATCCTTTTTCTTTTCCGTCTCCTCCACCAACAAGCCAGAAATTTTTTCGTTTTCGATATTGGTATTCTGAATAACCAAAGGCTTTTCTAAATTCAAAGTAATTTCTTCTTTAAGCTTAGGTTCATCTGTTTTTACTAATGCTATTGTTTCCTGCTGTTGTAAATTTTCTTCTTGTTTACTTTCTTTAGTTAGTAATTCCGCCTTCATAGTCTCTATTGGATCAACAGGTTCTACTGTACCAGCTTCAGTTCTTTCTGGCATTTTTAAGGGTAATACTTTAGTTTCAGTTTCTGTTGATACATTGTCTATAGATTTATCCTTTTTGGGTTCCCCTTTTTCAATTATCACATCCTCTTTGGGTTTTTCTTTTTGTACCAAAAAAATGTCTGGATCTCTAATATTCTGAACCTCTTCATCTATTTTCTGTCTTTGAGAGTAAACTGGTATTACTTGATGACCATCTTCTTTAACCAAATTGTGGCTTTCAGAATCCACAATCACATCTTCTTGTAAATCGTTTTTGCCTAATTTCTGATCTTTTTCTGCTTTTTCTTCATTTAATTGTATATTTTCAATTGTTTCTTTTTCACTTACAGGTTCAACTTCTCTTTGTTTAGAAATTTCTTTATTTCCCTGAACTGTTGTGCTTACTGCATTTTGTTCTTGAAGCATCTTACTGTTTTTTTCAATTTCACCACTTATTATTGTGTCTTTTTTTAGCAGTTTTTCATCAATTACATCATTGTCTTCTTCATTGTTTTCTAAAGGCTGCTTAGTGTTATTTATATCTGTTTTATTAACATCTTTCAGAAGACATATATCACTCTCATTAACCATGTGCTTTATTTCTTCCTTTTCAAGTTTGTCATCAATGTTTTTAATATCAGCCATTACTTTGTTCTCAAGTTTTTTAAATCGTTCATTATCCTTAAATTCTTCTTTTATTACATCGCTTTCTGTTCCGCTACTAGTGATTTTTTCAGTAGGGTCCCACAGATTTTTATCCTCTATTTGCAATATTTTGCTCTCATCCCCAAATACTTTTTCCTTTTTATGAAGTTCTTTACCACCATCTTTAAGTATTTCAACTTCTTCTTCGTCGGCACTACTTTTAACTACTTGTAAGGGTGTAACATCGAGATATTCATTATTTTCAGTTACTTGCTGAACTTCTTCGGACTTTTCTACATTATCTTTATCTGTATATTCTTCAAATTTATCGCTAATAGGAACTTTAACATTTTCTCCAGCAGCTGCCATAGATTTCCCTTCATTTTCAATATGAATTTTACTATCAATTTCCATTTCTACTTCCCGAGCATTCCTTTGTCGTATTACGCTATCTGTTGCTTGCGGAATTTCTGTAACATTAGTTTCTTCGGTGTTGACTAATTTTTGTACCTCATTAATATTCGAAACTTCTTTGGTACGCGATGATTCAGTTGCATTTACTTTACTATCATCGTCTGTCATATCTTTAGATATATTCTTCAAAGAGGTTGGAGATACAACAGGCAGTATATCGTTATTCTCTTGTTTAATATCTGGCTCAGCTATGGTGGAATCAGTCATATCTAGAGAGGCACCTTCAATATTACCAATATCTGTTGATATTTCTTTTTGTTCCTTTGTCTCCTGTGTGGAGAACAGTTTTTGGTCAGTTTGGATTTCACTTGAAGAAGACACTTTATCACAATTTAATTTTGATCTTATATGACTTATTGTCGGTGATATATTTAAGCTACCTGGTCCAAAGAAGAATATGGGCTTTTTAATTGGTGGAGATTGGGTAACTTCCTCGGGTTTGGTCTTCATATCACTTACCCCGCACAAATTTAACGTACTTTCGCACTGACTTTCAGGGTCCTCTTCACTTTTATTGCACTGTTTTACTGCTGTAGAACCGACTTCTGTCGGTCTACCCATATCCCATCTAGAGTTTTTAAGGGGGATTCGCACACCTACAGATTTGTCAGTCTTTGTGTCAAATATTGTCCCTGAAAAAGAAAAGTCATTTATTATATTTTGACATTGGTAAACTCAAATTTATTTTTTACATGTTTTCTAATGAGATTTACTGTTACAACTGAATAGATAACTAAACTCGTTGCTTTTAAATAAAATAGAAATGGGGACCGAACAGGTAATGAATGTTCTCTTTTTTGGTTAATTAATCAGGCATTAAATTAATTTTAAATTAACCTTCAAGTTTGACATTTTCAAAAATGATAGAAAAACCCAATACACATTACTGCTATATTTCTAGAATTGTTATAAACGTTTTGCAAGTTGGAATGGAGAAAAAAATTTAAATAAATGGGACGATTACTTTGTAAAAGAGGAAAACTTTTGTGGAAATTTTGTGGGGATGAGATGTAAAAAGTGTAAAAACGTTATAAATTCGAAACGTTGTATTCTCAATTATCATAAAGAAATTTGTAGAGGTCCTGTTTCTCAAACAGATTATGAGAACGGATTTAAAAGTAAAGTGGATTAACTGAATAAAACAACTATAAACGTTGATTGTGCATCAGCAAATGATAAATAATTGTATACAATATACATTTGGAAATTTTAATCGAATTATTTTCATATAAGTTCTTATAATGTGTTACTAACTTTAAAGTTGGGAGATCATAAGTCATAGTTAGGACAATTTAAATAAAATAACGATACTTAAAGGCATCTTGGAAGAAAATGAGCACACTCACCTAATTTAAATTCCTGTTTTAAAGAATTAGTCGTTTCGCTAGATGTCGAACCTTCTACCAGTTTTTCCTTGACACTGTTACCATCACAAGTACTCTTTTGTTGACTCTCGTCCTTGTCTCTTTTTTCATTTCCCGTTGCACACTCCGCACCATTTCCCTCACCTCTAAAATACATCACCGGCTCTTCCACTGCTTCGCCTACAATGGGAGACTGTTCCTCGCTCCACGGAATGCCTTCGTTTTCATTGCCCGAACCTTCACCCATTACGTACATTACCGGCTCGTCCACAACTTCGCCCACTTCAACGAAATTATTTGACAACTTCTTCGGTCGCAATAACGTAGGACGTGTCCTCTTAATCATTATCGAATCTTCGGCAATCGGATGTTCCATATCAGCGGGGCTTCTTTTACGGTAATTTAACACGTGTTGGGCTACGTACGTTGACGGGCCCCTACCAAACTCGGTTATATTGGCGGCACTGTCCACAGTACGCATGGTGATCTGTTCCAGGTGGTTGGGAGATAGGAGTTCTGTAATCGGTTTTATTCGAAGATTAATTATCGGTTTGATGGCCAATGGTGGTTGGTCTTCCCGATTTTCTTGATGATGCTCCGTTGATGGAATGTTATCTATTAGTTCTATAAATAAATAAGTATTTTATAGCCCTCGTCGTATAAAAAGGTTCACTATCTAGATTTATTTTCCAGATAATACACCTTTAGGGGCACTTTAATTTTATATTTTTGAAGCAATTCAATAAAATATTTTTTATTAAAAATACTAATTAGGTTAAAGATTAAATAAAATACTAAAAAGAGCTATTGTTAGGAAGAAATAATTACCCTTATTTGTTGAATTATTTTGGGAGTTAGAAAATTCCTCTGTAGATTTATTAGAATTGCTATCTTCAATTTCAATGGTCAAGGGCTTCATTGGATCAGATGTTCCTTTATTTTTTGCATTTTCTGGCGACATTTCGTCAGAATCGTTTGAATTTTCGTTCAAAATTGGTTTGTCTACTGTGTCGCTTTCGGTTAATTTTTCAGGTTCATTCTTTTGTTCACTATTTTTCGTATCAATTCTATTGAGGGTCATTGAGGAGCACATCTTCACAGAAGACTGATCGTTTTTCTGATGCTCCCAATCGACGCCTTGATCTACATCATCATCTTCATAATTATCATTTTTTTCTAATGGCTTAGACAACTTGGCAATGCTATTTATATTGTTGATGTCTTCAGCACCTAATTTATCACTTTCTAAACTGGTGCTGTCCTCATTTGTTACAGCGTCAGAGGCAGATGCTGACGCTGATGCAGCCACTGAAGACTTGTTATCAGATAACTTGTTTATAAGCTGCACTAAATCATTACGGTCTCTAAAAGGGTAAAAGAAACAAATAAATGTGTTAGTAATAACATAGATAATCCTGAAACAAAGTTAGCATACTTTGCAATGAGACTCCAGGTTTCTTCATCAATATCTTCTTTATAAACACGAATTTGACAATTTTCATCAGTTTGAAACCAGTATGCACAACCATTTCTATCTTTACCCAGTGGTTGACAACGTAGTTCTTCTGCTGATAGTTTATTTATTTCATTTTTAAATTTGGTGTTGTAGTCAAACTGCATTTCCAGAAGTTCCTAAAGAAAAAAATGTAAGTAATGTTTATCTTAAACAAATAATACTTTTAATTATTCTAAGAAAGTCATGTAATTATGTAAACAAATATCTACACAATAAGTTATTTTTTAAACTAAAATATAATAATTATACATGTCCATTTGTTTGTCCTAGATATTTTCTGTAGGTAAGACAAAAATTCATATTGTTTTAAAACATATATTGTTTCATTCATTTTATTTTTATATTAGAAGCAAATTTTGCATTGTAGCACAATTCAGCACAACCAATTTTTTATGTTTATAATAGTGTCAAAACAAGTGTATGGACATTTATTATATTTAACCTAAAATAAATATAGAAATTCAAATAAAAATACAATGTTTTTATCAACTATAACTCCTAAATTACATTTTATGACTTGCATAGACATATTCTTGTATAAATGAAAGTTAACATTGTCAGACTTATTTGAATTGAATACTTACTTTAAGCACACGAAGCTTAGATGAGAGTCTAGCTTTTTTATATCCAAACCGTTCGATTTCCCAAGCATCCTTACTGCTAAATTCGTGGCAAAGTTTTACTAAGCTTCTTTCCCAACGTTCTGGAGTAACAGACTTGCGAATTTTTCTTAAAAGTTTCACATGCATGTCGACCAGATATTTGGATACTGCAGTATGTAAAAGCATTTCTTTAGAAAACCCTTTGTAATATGTAACAGAGTATGCACTAGGTATATTAATTATATACTTTATTAAGAAGATTTAAGGATGTAGTTAAAACATTTTCAAAAGAGAAAGCAATAATTATGTTATAAAAAAATTAAAGTTCAGATAAGTAGCCTTACCTTCTTGTGTGTTTTCAAGCATATCTTGTAAGTCTAGAAAGTCTATGTCCGACAATCCGCATGTTACACCAAACTTTTCAAGAAAACCGCAAATAACTGCAAAGTTTGGATCATTATCACAAGAAGCTTCATTGTCGGTCGCCATTTTCAGCGGCCTCACAACATTTATTACACATCAAATTAAATAGTTATCATAGCTTTTTTATTCACTAATACAGCCTTTGCACTCAATAAAACCACCTTGTAACTTTTAGCGATAGAATTGTCAAAACATTTAATCTCCATGACAAATAATTCCAAAACTTAACTAAAATCACAATCCAGAAACCAACCGCAATGAACTGCGTTTTGTTTGGTTTGACATATAATTATTGAAGATATATGCCTCCAAACAAATTTCTACAATACTTGATAGAAACTTCTATCCGTAACAATTAGCAAAATGGAAATAAACTAAAACACTTTTTCAAAACTTTCTTAATAATTTAAAAAAATAGCGATTAACGTAAATACACCAAAAACATCAAATTTTGATGGTTATTAACTATTAACTTGAGCAGTTTTCTAAAAGATGGCAGCACAAGTCTAAATTGTTTAAGGTCAACAACGAAGTTGCGTGCAGGGAATGTTGCAAACTTCAGTTTGTCCATTTTACTGTGGCGATTGTGAAAGTGCCTATTTTGTTTCTTTTTGAAATTGCCAATATTTTCAAAAACCTTTGATTTACTGTGTTCATATTTTCCTTTATTTTATGGTTGATGTAATATATGCATAATAATACAGTTTTAAGTACTTTACAGTGTATACATTCATCAAGTTGTGGAATCGACAGGATTTATCAAAATATACTTTAATTGCATATATTTTAAAAAGTAATTCTTTGTAATTATGATCTTTAAACGTAAATACGTACAATATTTATAGATTGTATTACTCCTTCTAAGAAAAGGACAAAAGAATTTTTTTTTAATATGTAATGCCGATTGGATTTTTTGGAGGTTAGTACTTACACTTTTACTTAGATTTACAGTTATGATTTACTTTTAAGGGACTAATGTTTTTCGATTTTTATAAGCTAATTAATTTAAAAATTTCGTTTTGTTAAATTTACAGATTAATTCAACCTTTGGATAAATTAAAGTTGTAAAAAGTACAATAAATAACATGGCCCCAGTACCACTTGAGGGGATACAAACAACTGCTATAAGCAACATGTCACAGGGCGGATATGCCACCCCTCAAGAAGGCAGTAGGGGTGGACAGATTTCTTTAGCAATGCTCATAGATTTTATTGTACAAAGAACATATCACGAGTTAACTGTTTTAGCTGAATTGTAAGTAAATTTGATTTAATTAAATATAATATGATCATATTGTTATATATGTAACAATTTTTTAGGCTTCCACGTAAAACAGACATGGAAAGAAAGATTGAAATCTATAGCTTTGCTGCAAGAACTAGGCAATTGTTTGTCAGACTGTTGGCTTTGGTAAAATGGGCAAGCAGTGCATCTAAAGTAGAAAAATCAGCTGTAAGTCCTTTAACAATTTTATTGAAATAAACATAAACATATCCCATACTTGGGCAAGTATCTGGGACTTGGTAAATTTACTCCAAGAAAGGGCTTTAAACTCTTTCAAAGTAAATTTAAAAACAAATGAAACACAGCGGAAACGTTTCACTTTTATTTAAATCGAATCTCGACAAATTTGTTTCGGCCCCAGCGGCCATTGACAAGAGAATATTACTGTATTCTTTTGTCAATGGCCGCTGGGGCCGCAACAAATTTGTCGAGATTCGATTTAAATAAAAGTGAAACGTTTCCGCTGTGTTTTATTTGTTTTTAAATTTATCATGCAGTTTCACAAAAATTGTACCAAAAGCAGTTTGTTTTTCAAAGTACTTAGCTGTTTCACTTTAATTTAAGAAATTTGAAATTGGTACTTCAAGTACCACAGCATATTAGTAACGACTTGCCTGGGCATGAGTCATTAATACTTAATAAAGTTTTCCAATTTGATTTTCAATTTAAATTTTCTTATTTTATTTAATCTTAATTATTGATGAAGTGTATTTTAATTAACTCTTCTGTATAATTGAACTAAAGAAATGACAAATTTATTTAAAAAAACTTATAAAACAAAAATTATGCCTCTTATCATTGTAGAATTATTTAAATTTAAAAAACAAGTATTTTCTTTTTTATAAATAATTTAGTTTTGTTTTTAATATATTCATTTATTATTTGGCCCTCTATAAAGTAAGAGGGCATTCCAAAAATTGCACTCGTTCAGAAATGAATGGGTGCGGGTAAATTTACAGGGTGTTAGCAGAAGTGGTCTCACTATACGTTCATTGACACACTCTGCTCCCCTTGACAAGGAAGATCGAGTAAAAGTTCTTTTCATATTTTATCGATTCTCGTTTATTATTTGAATGTATATATGCAGCATACTGCCATCTATTACCCCAAGCCTTAATGAACATAAAAAGTTAAAATTTTTTAGAGGATTATGGCATTTTTGGATAAGCAGTCTCTCCTGTTCGTGGAAACGGCGGATATGCTGGCCCGAATGGCGAGGGAAACACTCGTACAAGCTCGTTTACCAAACTTTCATATACCTGCTGCTGTAGAAGTGTTGACCACGGGCACTTATGGGAGATTACCCTCTTGTATTCGGGATAGAATTGTGCCCCCCGATCCTATTACTAATGCCGAAAAACGAGCAACTTTGTTGAGATTAAATCAGGTCATTCAGCATCGACTTGTTACAGGGAATCTTCTACCGCAAATGAGAAATTTAAAGGTAGGTAATAATAAATACAAAACTTTTTTCTTTTTAGTTATGTTCAAAAATTGATTAATTGAAATTTAAAAGTGATTGGCAAACTCTCGTTATTTATAGATAGAGAATGGGCGCGTAACGTTTCATGTGGAACGCGAATTTGAAGTTTCTTTAACTGTTATGGGAGATGGTCCCAATATACCGTGGAGACTTTTGGAAATCAACATTCTTGTCGAAGATAAAGAAACGGGAGGTAATAAATTATTGGAAAATTTCACTTTTTTTTTTTTAATTTTCTTTTTCACTAGATGGAAAAGTGTTAGTTCATCCATTGCAAGTTCAGTACATTCATCAATTAATACAAGCACGTTTAGTTGACAATCCTCTACCATTGACGGAAGTTTACAATTGTTTGCACTTTTTCTGTCAGTCCTTACAACTTGAAGTGTTGTACACTCAGACATTACGTTTAATGAGAGACAGGCTTGACGATCACATCCACGTAGATGAGTATGTTCCCGGAAAATGTTTAACGATATCGTATTGGAGGTAACAGAATTTTAAAGTAACGATTCATAATACACATTTAAATTTATATTTCTAGGGAGTTAACTACTAAAGGAAGGGACACTTCAAATAAGGATCTGAGATCAGAACTGGGTTATAAACTGAGTGTTCAGGTCGATCCCCATGACTCAGCAAGACCGCTATCAGTTCAGCACGTTCCATCACTGGGAAGCAAGGTAAATTTTAATAAACGGAAGTGATTGATTGTAATTTTTGTGATTTAGGAAAGTGAAATAGCCGATAGGGCCATCAGATGTGAACTTCTTTCTATGGAAAGGCTTTTGGTGCACACCATTTATGTGAGAACACGCAGCAGGTTGTCTGACATAAAACAGGAATTACAGGGAATGCTCAAAGACGTTGAGTGTAAGCAAATAATAATTCATTACAGCGAATGATTACTTTTAAAAGTATTTCTTAGCAATTTGTATTGTCTGTATATACATATTTATATAATGTATATTTTACAGAAAACAACATTTATCGTCTTTTTAATAGATAACAAATTTATATACTTTTAATATTGTTTATGTTACAGGTAATTTACAAGGATCTCCTGCTATTTTATCAGTGGCAATTCTACAGCCATGTTTGCGTGCAGAACAGTTACTTATAACTGTCGATACGCACACGGGAATGCTCCAGTGTCAAGTTCCCCAATATGATGCCCCTCTGATTCCCGAACTCCAGAATTCGCTTAACGGAGACCATGCTCGGCTACCAGTATTAATCAGTGAATTGAGGTAATAAATAAAAATTTTTAAATTTGTGTATTTTTTTAATGATTTTCTTTAATATTAGGTATTGGATAACTCAACGTCGATGCGAAAAAACTCTTCAACATCTTCCTGCCACAGCCCACGAACGTCTACCTCTTCTGCATTACGCCGATCATCCCCTGACGAAAATAGGACGGCACAGGATGTGCGTTCAATTACATAGACATCCTAACGTAATTTTGGTAATTCAATACAATTATTTGTTTATTTGACTTTTATTGATAAAAAGAACCTATTGCAGATTGTTGAATTAAAGGAAAAAGAGAATACATCATGTGAAGTCGGCTTTTCATTTTACTTGGCCGTTGTAAAACAATCAAGTATTGAAGACAACCCCAACGATGATACTATAGAAACAGAAATCCCAAAATTTTATTTGAAGGTGCAGTCATTAATAGAACTAGACACGTTCGTTGTTACCCATGGACCATTTACAAATGTCGATGGTATTTTTTTAATAAAATAGTAGACATAATTTAAGGATTTAATAATGCATTCTTTTACAGAAGAAATTGATACTGAAAGAAATGATAGCAACGGATTAAAACGTAAAAATTCAACGAACAAAGTGGAAACTGGTGCCAGAAGATCAAAACAACCCGCTTATTTTATATCTGAACTTGCTCATGTCGTCGCAATGTGTGACGAACGGCTTCCATTTATAACATTGACCAAAGAAGTAAATATTTTTATATTTTTTATTTAAAATTTTCATTACTATCGTAACTATATTAATCTTGTTTTATTTTTTTTTGTTGTAGTTGACAAATCGAAGTATATTCCACCAAGGTCTGCAAGTAGAGGCAAATGCTACTGGATTGGTTCTTAAATTAATTCAGTTACCCCCTCCAACTCCAGAAATTGCTCAGTCTCCCGCATGGCAAGCTTTACTAAAAAGAATGTTATCAGTTTCAATCAGAGTACAAAGCAAAGGGATGCAAAAGAGTTGGATGACAGAATTTGTTTTCTATTCCAGTCCCTTAATAAGTAGCCATCCTAAAGAACAAGGTAAGAGCAAAGGGTTTAATTTTTTTATTTCTATTTTATTAATTCCCTTTTTTAGGTAATCGCAGACCAGTGTATTTTCAATATGATATGGGAACTATAGATACCATTACTCGCACTGTTGACTCTTTGTTAGATGACTGGTACCAAATTGTACATTTGTACATGATTGTGCACGATCTCAGCGAATATCTTTCTTCAGGTGAGGAATTAATTACATTTTAGAAAATTAATCATATTTATTTTATTTTTTTGTTAATGTCAGATAAATACAACCTGTCGAACATGTTTAGCGTAAAATCATACAACTACAGTAAACTTATTTTATACTATGGTCAAGAGAAAGGAGCAATAGTGTCAATAAACTGGAATAACAGCGAAAAGGCTTTCAGATTGGCTTTTGGGGCAAATAATAATGCTCTAAATGCTCATTCTTTAATAAGAGAACAACTAGAGGCTCATCTAAATCAACATCGTAATTTAGCGCAGATTATTCAGTTATTAAATGAATCATATGAACCGTTAATTTCCATCAGTAAACTTCCCTCTTTACCTCAACTAGGTGTTTACAACACAGTAAGTAAGAGCTTTTTATTATAATTGCAATCAATTCAAATATTGATTTTTATTAGCAAAGGCCACAAGTTCCTGTCCAAACGTTTACGGTGATGGCTCAGTCGTGCACTTTAATAAGGTTGGCGTATCAGGGCATGTATTGCTTAGAGTTACGGCTACGAGGAGGCGGGTTGGTTTCGTTAAGAGATGGGGCATATAGCAGATACGACAGAAGCAACGTAGTCGATGTGTTTACCCCTACTCAAGGATTGAAGGCGTTTCTTTCGAAATACGTTGACGAAAGTGCTGTCTTCCGAAGAAGATCGCAATCGGAAGACGATAATCCACCCTCACCAATTTCAATGGAAGTAGAAGGGAGCGGTGGATTTTTAGGTATATTAACAAAAAATAAATACTACTTATTTCCTTGTGATTCAATCTGATTCCTTTTTAGGTCATCATAAAGGTCCTCAATCTCCTGCTCAGCAACGCGAGACAGGTCTGCGTTTTCACCCCCCTCTTACACCACCATCAGGTTCGAATCCGCATACCCCAGCAAGCCCTCACACCTCAAATATCAATCAACCAACCAGTCACACAAATTTTGGCTCCAGTCCTGCCACATCGTTCAGTTTAGCATCTCCTACTTCTCTACCAGGAAACGTGAATCCTAGTCCGTTACCGGTTTTGCCCCATCCCAGTCCTGGATCTGGTTTGGTTGCCAATTCACCTCTTAATCCTCATGTGCCAAGCCCTGGCGGTTTGTTATCTAATTCGTCTCCAGGACCGTCTTCAACCAATTTACCGGGACATTCACCTGGAAGTAGCTTCATGCAACAGACAGGTATGTTATTTAAAAAAATATTTATTGCTTAAATAATTATTTATTTTTATTTATAAGGCCATTCTGATGGAAGTCCTTTTCCCTCTTCACAAAGTATGACTTCCCCGGCAGCTTCAAACTGGCCCGGCTCTCCAAGTGTCCCAAGGCCTTCACCTGCTAGGCCAGGACAGTCTCCAGGAGGTCCAATTATGCACAGTCCTCAATCAGACTTAAAAATAGGTAAGTTTTATTTGCAATTTGTAATTAATGCTAATTAAAATATTTTATATAAAAGGCAGCCATTTGTCGAGAGTGTTGCCCCAAAGGTCCTGGGCTGGAGCAGTTCCTACTTTACTGACACATGAGGTTTTAGAAACTCTTTGTTGTCCTTCGCCACATCCTCAAGGACTTCCCGGCCCTGAATTGGCCCCTCTTGAAAGGTTTCTAGGATGTGTGTTCATGCGGAGACAATTACAAAGATTTGTGCATAACGAAAATTATGTAAGTTATTTCTGAATTATATAAATACTATCTAATTCAATCCCTTTAATATATAATAAAATGTACACAAATATTTTTTTTAGTTAACAGCGTTACCAATGACAGAACCAGGAGTAATACATTTTAAAGTAGCAGATACTCTTCAGTGTCGTATAGGTTTGAACACCCAACATTTACAATCGTTGCATTTAAAGATTACTCCTACGCCTGAATCGAAAGACGTTTGGAATCCTGAAGAAATACAAGTAAGTTTCTTTTTATTTTTAGTCGTGTAATTTAAGTAGAAGGATTTTGCGGTAGCTAAATTTTTGTCTTTTATTTATTTTTAAAGATAATTGAGAAGTTTTTTGATTCGAGAGCTGCGTCCCCTCCATACAAGCCAATTTCAATGTTTGGATTTTGTTGTATGCTAAATGTTCCTGTAAATATCTTAAAGGACTTTGTACAAATTATGCGTTTGGACTTAATGCCTCAGCTGTGTCAGCAGCAGGGATTCAAGTGGTCTGTCCAGTGGATGCTCAGGATACCTCCATCTGCAATCCCCATAGTTCCCACAGGAATGGCGGCTGTTCTTGCTTACAGAACTAAAATACTATTCTTTGTATGTGTTTTTAAATACTTTTTGGTTGAGTACGTTATAATTATTTTATTATATTTCAGTTACAAATAACTCGTATAGGCGTTCAATATCCTAATAGTATCGAACCTCCTTCTCTGGTCCTCCCTTTGGTATACGACATTAGCACAAATATAACGCAATTGGCAGAAAAAAGGGACGCAGGACCCGCGCCTGCAATAACGGCTGCAAGTCAGCTTCTCAAACACTTTGCCCAGTTCCAGAGCAATCATTCAGAATGTTCTTTGCTGCCTGCAGTTCGAGAGCTGCTCATGAACCTGACCCTATCATCTGATCCGCAGCAACCCAGCCCTGCTCCTGGTGGAGTTCAACAAATCCAATCTCCTGCTATGCAGATGACACAAGGGGGTCAGCCCGGCTATCCTGTTAATATGCCTATGGGAATGATGGGACCACAATAGTATTTTCAAAAGATCAATAAAACACATTGAATATTGTGAAAATAAATGGTATGTATAAAATCATTATTTCATATTTTTTGTGAGTACTTAACGCATCATTTACAACGTGTTGAAATATAGAGTAATTGATTATGGTCGGATTTGCTTTTGTAATGCATATAAAAGCATCAAATTCTCGTCTTGCTTCTACTTTTTTATACGATAAAAACGCTCCATAGGCCTTGTTTCAGTTGTCATTTATACTAAATGTAAATAAATGTAGTGTACTTGTTTCTAAATCATTTAAAAATTTTGGTCTGCATATAGTTTAAAATTTTAAAAGAAAAATAAACTTTATAATATTGAACTATAGTTTAGAATACTTTAAAAGTTCTTAAAGAAATTTGGAAACTTGGCCATAGATATCTCGCCCTCTACGCTATTCTAGGATGCTCCAGGTTCTTATACCTTAAGAAAACAACAAAATAGTCATGTAAGTGACAACAATATAAAAATAATATTTACGTGCCTTCAGAAACAATATTTATAAAAACGGGACGTAATCTACAGTTTGAGTTTAGAAATCGTTTATAATCGTAAATGCAACATAAAATTTAAAATTTTTTGTAGGTTATGTTAATTACTTGCTTGAAGTTAGCTATAATTTTTGCAGCACTGCCAATGTTTAATAAATAAAAAACCCTAACTGCGGTTTATTTGAACTACAAGTTAGAATACCAAATTTTAATTACAATTCATTCTATAAATAATATCTTTATAATTATAGAAAGTATAACAAAGTATTTATGGCAATAACTTTAATTTTAAATGTTTTATTGCTGTTTTTAAGAAAGCATATATGTAGTCCGAATTTTATAATTGTGTATCTATGACTGTAGTTGTCGGTAGAACATAGTATCTATAATAATATTGACATTTGTCATGAATAGAGTACGCCTCGACGCCATTGTAATATTTCCTAATTTTCTTTACTTTTCGGTGCGTTTTTCATTTTATTTTATATTTTGTTTGTTTAATAGTGAAGTTAATGCATTCCTTTTGTCTATTTTTTCAGACTGATGACTGAAGAGGCAATTAAGTAAATTTTTAATTACTGCAATACGTGTTTACTACATGTCTACAATGGAAGTCGTTCTTTTTGGATTTCGTTGGCTGTTTCTTAACTTCTCATTCTTGGATTATTGTACAGCTAATTTGGGACCTGCTCATGATATCTTGTTCCAACTTTATTAGGACTCCACTGGAATTGGAAATTATCTACAGTATACAGCAGTCTTTCACATGAGCACCTAGTTAGAAGACTCTTTTATTGCTGCCACATGAACATAATATTCTGCAATTAATTAGAGGTAAGAATACGTAATATAGATAATGTTATTTGCTCTTTATTAATCTGTTGCAATCGTATCTGTTTCAAATCTTCAATGGAGAAGATAAAGAAGATCCATCCCGTAGTTAGATGCTTATTTATTGGATTACTTTTTTTATTTTGCATGCTTTGATTATTTTGCTTGTTCTCTTGCTTACCTCTTCGCTTAGCTTACTGCAATTCTTACTATCACGCTTCGCATTTACCCTACATGATCCGCAGGATTCAACGTTTCGTTATCTTGCTTGTTCCTTCTCATTCATGGTTCGAAGCGGAGGCAGCCCCGAGCGACTTGCCATGAACTTAGCTTTTTAGTTGTTCTTTGAAGTGTCTTATACACTTCACGAGGTCTTCGTTCTAACGTCACTTCATTTCAGACTGTTTGGTGTGGGTTATCTGGAATAGAAGCAATAGGCGACTGCCCAGCTCTCACAGACGAAATCTGTCCAATCTTTTCTACCAAATTCTATTAGTTTTTGTCGTTAGTCCTTTGTAGTTTAGTTAGTTAATACATTGCACTATTTGCTTACAGGTAAAGGGTATCGATCGAAGACTGAAGACATCATCCTTTATTCTTTTTCATTTGTTTTCTTGTATTTTTCTTTTACAGGTATTTATAAACTATTATGTTAATATTTAAACGATATATTTGTAACAAAAAATTCCCTCTGATACTCAAAACTTTTCTAAATTTGT
Source organism: Agrilus mali (assembly GCA_029378335.1). Taxonomy (NCBI): domain Eukaryota; kingdom Metazoa; phylum Arthropoda; class Insecta; order Coleoptera; family Buprestidae; genus Agrilus; species Agrilus mali. The sequence continues at coordinate 4,789,109 of CM055663.1, read as the reverse complement.
CTTTTTGGTGAAATTATTAAAACTAAACTAAGTTTTAATTATTAGAAACAGATTGGCGGATAAGGGTTGGCTATAAGGGATGATTGTGGAGGCCACGGAGTATTAGAGGGGCTTTTTTAGTCCAAATATTTCTCAAAATTGTAAAATTAAGTTTGTTTATATGTAGGTACTTATAATCAGTTGACTTTCTAAATTAAATTATATCTTTTTTCACAGTATTTGTTTTAGAAAATTTTTATATCTTTTACGCATTCAATAAATTAATTTCTTAAAACTTTTGTTTATTCTCAAATACATTTAATTAACTTACTTCACATACAGCTGTTTCAGAAACTTTTTACTTCGTCACTTTTCTAAGTATGTAATAATAATTTTATCTTTTTTCTTTTAATTTTCTTAGACTTATTTGTATTACTCAATTATTTCAGAAGCACTTCATTTGGTCACTATTACAAAAAACAAATACGTATTTATTTCAGCCATTTATTTCAAACAAATTAATATTTGTACACATATACACTATAATAGTAACTTCATAATAATTTTTAAACTTGGTACAATTTTCAATTTGAACCTAGTTTACTTCCTATCCATAGATGGCGCTGTGGAAATTGTTTGAAGCAGTTTGACAATCGAGATATTATGGAGTAGCTTCAGAACACTATAGGGTTGGAGGTCGGGGACGGTGGGGGTCAACCAACATAGCTCAGGATGAGTGTCTTAAATCTGAAAGGCGCCTGCGGCGCCTTTCAGATTGCAAGGTAGACCCCCACCGTCCCCGACCTCCAACCCTATAGTGTCTTGCGACTAGTCCATAATATCTCGATTGTCAAACTGCTTCAAACAGTCTCCACAGCGCCATCTATGGATAGGAAGTAAACTAGGTTCAAATTGAAAATTATACTAAGTTACAAAAATGTTTTAGTAGTCTCGAGTATATTTTATACTGTGTGTTCAAAGATGTCCTATCATTTATGTTAATATTATTTACAAAATTATTTTAAATTTAAATTAAATAAATACCTAAGTATTATATGTTGTTCTTATTGATGTACATAAACATTTAGTTAATAAAATAGCAATTAAAAATATGACTTTCTTTCCGTTCCTCTATAGACAAAATAATTAATATCTGAAATGAATTTTGATAATTGAAAATTATTATTATTAAGAACAGAAGGGGTTGTAAAATAACCTCTATAAGAAAATGTAACTTTACATTTTTTATTAAATATGAAAAAGGTAAAAGTTCCAACACCTGTAATTTTGATACTAAGAAGAGAAAAAAAGCACAAAGCAAGGAGAAAATAATTACCCTTAAAATATCATTACACAAATTTCAAAAAAAAAAAAAAATTTATATTAAAGTTCGGCAATTAAATCTGGAAATTGTAGATGTTTCAGAATCTGTAAATTTTAATTTTAAGTCCAAACAATTTTTTCCTTATCGTCTGTAGACAAAATTATTAAAATCTAATAGTTAAATTTTAAGAACTGTTAATATCATGGCACTCTTAAATAAGACAATTAAAATTGATAAACATTCAAGCATAAATCAAGGGGTTTAATAATCATCCCCAATAAATTTGACTATGCAGATTTTGTTCCTAACATCTACAAACAAAATTTTGAAGATGACTTTTAAAAAATGAAGGTGCTACACAACTCTAAACTTTGACATTCGAAAATTACAAAATTTCAAGTTCAAAATGAGGGGTGAATAATTATCCCCAACAAATTTTACTAAGTAGATTTTGTTCATAGCATCTACAGACAAAATTTTGAAGATTTGGTAAATGGATCTTCAAAATTGAAGGTGTTACAGCACTCTAAATTTTGACAATTAAAAATGACAAAATTTCAAGTTCAAAATGAGGGGTGAATAATTATCCCCAACAAAATTTACTAAGTACATTTTGTTCATAGCATCTACAGACAAAATTTTGAAGATTTGGTATATGGATCTTAAAAAATGAAGGTGCTACAGAACTCTAAACTTTGACAATTAAAAATGACAAAATTTCAAGTTCAAAATGAGGGTTGAAAAATTATCCCCAACACATTTTACTAAGTAGATTTTGTTTCTAGCATCTACAGACAAAATTTTGAAGATTTGGTAAATGGATCTTAAAAAATGAAGGTGCTACAGAACTCTAAACTTTGACAATTAAAAATGACAAAATTTCAAGTTCAAAATGAGGGGTGAATAATTATCCCCAACAAATTTTACTAAGTAGATTTTGTTCATAGCATCTACAGACAAAATTTTGAAGATTTGGTAAATGGATCTTAAAAAATGAAGGTGCTACAGCACTCTAAACTTTAACAATTAAAAATGACAAAATTTCAAGTTCAAAATGAGGGTTGAAAAATTATCCCCTACACATTTTACTAAGTAGATTTTGTTTCTAGCATCTACAGACAAAATTTTGAAGATTTGGTAAATGGATCTTAAAAAATGAAGGTGCTACAGAACTCTAAACTTTGACAATTAAAAATGACAAAATTTCAAGTTCAAAATGAAGGGTGATAATTATCCCCAACACATTTTACTAAGTAGAGTTTGTTCCTAGCATCTACAGACAAAATTTTGAAGATTTGGTAAATGGATCTTAAAAAATGAAGGTGCTACAGCACTCTAAACTTTGACAATTAAAAATGACAAAATTTCAAGTTCAAAATGAGGGTTGAAAAATTATCCCCAACACATTTTACTAAGTAGAGTTTGTTCCTAGCATCTACAGACAAAATTTTGAAGATTTGGTAAATGGATCTTAAAAAATGAAGGTGCTACAGCACTCTAAACTTTGACAATTAAAAATTACAAAATTTCAAGTTCAAAATGAGGGTTGAAAAATTATCCCCAACACATTTTACTAAGTAGATTTTGTTTCTAGCATCTACAGACAAAATTTTGAAGATTTGGTAAATGGATCTTAAAAAATGAAGGTGCTACAGCACTCTAAACTTTAACAATTAAAAATGACAAAATTTCAAGTTCAAAATGAGGGTTGAAAAATTATCCCCTACACATTTTACTAAGTAGATTTTGTTTCTAGCATCTACAGACAAAATTTTGAAGATTTGGTAAATGGATCTTAAAAAATGAAGGTGCTACAGAACTCTAAACTTTGACAATTAAAAATGACAAAATTTCAAGTTCAAAATGAAGGGTGATAATTATCCCCAACACATTTTACTAAGTAGAGTTTGTTCCTAGCATCTACAGACAAAATTTTGAAGATTTGGTAAATGGATCTTAAAAAATGAAGGTGCTACAGCACTCTAAACTTTGACAATTAAAAATGACAAAATTTCAAGTTCAAAATGAGGGTTGAAAAATTATCCCCAACACATTTTACTAAGTAGATTTTGTTTCTAGCATCTACAGACAAAATTTTGAAGATTTGGTAAATGGATCTTAAAAAATGAAGGTGCTACAGCACTCTAAACTTTGACAATTAAAAATGACAAAATTTCAAGTTCAAAATGAGGGTTGAAAAATTATCCCCAACACATTTTACTAAGTAGATTTTGTTTCTAGCATCTACAGACAAAATTTTGAAGATTTGGTAAATGGATCTTAAAAAATGAAGGTGCTACAGAACTCTAAACTTTGACAATTAAAAATTACAAAATTTCAAGTTCAAAATGAAGGGTGATAATTATCCCCAACACATTTTACTAAGTAGAGTTTGTTCCTAGCATCTACAGACAAAATTTTGAAGATTTGGTAAATGGATCTTAAAAAATGAAGGTGCTACAGAACTCTAAACTTTGACAATTAAAAATGACAAAATTTCAAGTTCAAAATGACGGTTGAAAAATTATCCCCAGCACATTTTACTAAGCAGATTTTGTTTCTAGCATTTACAGACAAAATTTTGAATATTTGGTAAATGGATCTTCAAAATTAAAGGTGCTACAGCACTCTAAACTTTGACAATTAAAAATGATAAAATTTCAAGTTCAAAATGAAGGGTGATAATTATCCTCAACACATTTAGTTACAGTTACAAAAATGTTTTAGTAGTCTCATGGACGTACAAAACCGTAAATAAAAAAATTACAATTACGAACTTTTGTTAATGTCGATTGAATTTAAGTTAATATTATTATATTAATATGTAACAACAATAAAATAAAATACGTGAAGGAGAAAATACACAAGAAATTAAATTCAATTACATCATTATAAAAGTTTATGTCGTTCATGTAATAAATAAGTTACAAAAAAAGACACCAAATTGTTGTTTGTGGCACTTACTTGATCTTCTCATATTATTGTATTTGTAGGTATATTAAAATGAGTTAAAATAACACTCCTACATGTACAATAGTATAAGAAATGTAATTTAGTATGAGTACAAATAACTTCTATTCTTTTTTAGTATTTATTGCAATACTAAAAACTTATACTGTTATTTTAATATTTAAACGGTACATTTGGAACAAAAAAACCCTCTAATACTCTGTGGCCTCCTCATCATCCCCTTGTAGCCACACCCTTGTCCGCCAATGTTATTTATAATTATTAAATTCAATTTTGTTTTAATAAATGTTCCAAAAAATTAATTTGGAAAAATTTTAAGTATCAGAGGGGCCTTTTGTTCCCAATAGAACGTTCAAACATTAACATAACAATTTATAAAATAACTAATAAATACCAGTAAGAGAAAAATACAAGAAAACAAACGAAATATAAGAGAATATAAGAAAACTAAAACAGTATGTCTTCTTTTGATATCCTTTACCTGTAAGCGAATAGTGCAGCACATTAACCAACTAAACTACAAAGGACTAACGGCAAAAACTAATAGAATTTTGGTAGAAAAGATTGGACAGATTTCGTCTGTGAGAGCTGGGCAGTCGTCTATTGCTTCTATTCCAGATAACCTACACCAAACAGTCTCTTCTTTGTCTTCTCCATCGAAGTTCTGAAACAGATATGATTGCAACAGAATAATAAAGAGCAAATAACATTATTTATATTACGTATTCTTACCTCTAATTAATTGTAGAATATTATGTTCATGTGGCAGCAATAAAAGAGTCTTCTAACTAGGTGCTCATGTGAAAGACTGCTGTATACTGTAGACAATTTCCAATTCCAGTGGAGTCCTAATAAAGTTGGAACAAGATATCATGAGCAGGTCCCAAATTAGCTGTACAATAATCCAAGAATGAGAAGTTAAAAAACAGCCAACGAAATCCAAAAAGAATGACTTCCATTGTAGACATGTAAACACGTATTGCAGTAGATTTAAAATTTACTTAGTTGCCTCTTCAGTCATCAGCCTGAAAAAATAGACAAAAGGAATGCATTAACTTCACTATTAAACAAACAAAATATAAAATAAAATGAAAAACGCACCGAAAAGTAAAGAAAATTAGGAAATATTACAATGGCGACGATATGTTCTACCAACAACTACAATTATAGATACACAATTATAAAAATCGGACTACATTTGCTTTCTTAAAAACAGCAATAAAACATTTTAAATTAAAGTTATTGCCTTAGATACTTTGTTATACTTTCTATAATTATAAAAATATTATTTATAGAATGAATTGTAATTAAAATTTGGTATTCTAACTTGTAGTTCAAATAAACCGCACATAGGGTTTTTTATTTATTAAACATTGGCAGTGCTGCAAAAATTATAGCTAACTTCAAGCAAGTAATTAACATAGCCTACAAAAAATGTTAAATTTTATATTGCATTTACGATTATAAACCATTTCGAAACACAAACTGTAGATTACGTTCCGTTTTTATAAATATTGTTTCTGAAGGCACGTAAATATTATTTTTATATTGTTGTCACTTACATGACTATTTTGTTGTTTTCTTAAGGTATAAGAACCTGGGGCATCCTAGAATAGCGTAGAGGGCGAGATATCTGTAACCAAGTTTCCAAGAGATGTTGATGATGTCCAGAAAACTATTCCTGTTCATGATGCATTTTTCTGTGAAGAACAAAGGTACATAAAGTTGAGTCTGCCTTTATCGTTATCGTGCCAGTAATAGTTGTAAAAATGGATTTCTATTGCCATATTGTGAATAACTTGAAGATGTTTTTGGTCGTCGGTCGAAAGTTAATATTATTAAGTAAAATGAAGACATTCTTTGGCATTATACATGTCAAAAATTATAATAAAATAAAAAGGACACAATATTAACGCGGAAATTAGAAAATTACACCTAAATTGTTATTAATATTTGACATAACTAATACCCACCACAAAAATTGATATGGAGAAAGTTATCTGTTTTCTGTAGTAAAATTTCATAACTTCTGAACTTTAAACCCAATTATTTTTTTTTATTATTGTAGAAAAATTCTTATGCAGGTACTATTTACTTCACTAATATTTATGGAAAAATAAAGAAACTTTTTGAGTTACTATTTTTATCTTATCATAACTTACAAACAATAATAAAAATATAACAATGTTTAAATCCCAGAAATTACAAAAAAAATCTTATTAGTTACATATAATATTAAATTGTTACAAGAAACTTACAAATTTGTTTTTTATTTTTGTTTATCCTCGAATACCATAAACATAAAACTCCACAATAAAACAATTTGCAGTTGTGCCTCAGTCTTCTTTGTTTTATTTTTCTTATCAGAATAAAGGCACTTATTTACAGTACTGTTCTTAAGTTCTGTTTTCTTCTTATCAATCTGTAAATAACTAGAATGCTTTAAATTTATAACAAATAATTAATTAAAAAGCGCTTTATAATACAAGCCATTGGATACGGATAAGATTAATGGCATATTGTATATGCAACCGTACATACACCAGTGCAAATACAATTGCATACAGAAAACTGTTCATAACTAATATGATTTGGAATTACTTTTGGCGCTATAAAAATATTTGTATTTTGTAATAATTTATGCATAATAGAACAGAATAAGAAAGAAACTAACGTATAACATTTACATTTTGTTTTATATTAGAAAAAATACGTTTTGTAGCAAAATTACGTTGATAGACATCTTATAGCCTCTAAAATTACTTATTTATTTTACAAAAAATAATCTTAGAATTAAATAAAAAATCGTACAAGTAATATATATTCGACAAAAATTTCCTTCTATTTTACAATATAGTTTGGTTTCGTTTGGGTCCCTTATAACTGTGCTGTTTTTGTAATACGCAGTCATATTCTTTTTTTTTACAAAATAAGGTAATGTTCTTAAATGAAAATAAAAATTAACAATTTTATGATACGCTTATTACAATAACAGAGTAACATTTATTTACAAAAGTAATACCTAAATAAACAATGCGTTTTGAACAAACGAACTAATCAACCTTAAAAAAATTACAGGACTCATCCATTTATTATTTTACATCAAATTAAGGAGACGGGAACTTTTTAAACAGTAGAACCAGTTTAAAATTAAAAATTAAACACAAACATTTTGAATTAATATATAAATAAACTGAATACTATAAAGCAATTTTTTGTGTTAATATCACAAAGATATTATAGGTATGAAAAAAGACACTAAAGTGTAATACACGGGAAGAAATAGGTCTTAAAATAATATATGGACGATCCTGTACAAATGAATTTTAATTTATGTACTTACTTACTCATTAATTATTAAATAAACGACAGTTCATCATGAAAGAACATTATCCAAACATTACTGTGTGTTTGGTAATAATTGCATATTTAAATTACCAAGAGAACACACTTCTTTCTACTATTTGGTTCCAGTATTCCGTTTGCATTTAATAATTATTTGATGATGACAAATAATTCATTTCATAGTAGGTACAGAACATGGACTAGAATGTATGATAACCGCGTCGTGAACTGATAGTGCGTTTATAAGCAGTTTGTTTACTGTAATCCAGTCGTGCACTTTATTATTTCTTAACAATTTTGATCACTTTATATAACCGTCGATTGATCTGCAAAGGCAGAATGCGAGGAAAATCCCCAGCAGCTGCAGCAGTCCTAGACCGATTCCCACACCAATAACAATGTTTAGATGTGACTTCATCCAGTTCTGGACAGCTTCGTAACAACCCTGTAAAAGAAATGAGGTATTGTGTTATAATATTGTATAGCTATTAACGTTACATCTCAAAAGAATGCAAGAAAATCAAAAATAATTCTTTAGAACTTAACTAAATAAATTACTGAAAGCTAAAATTCGACTTCAAATACATTTTGATGTACATGAAAGTAGCTTATCTTCAGTTAGAGGCTGAATTTTTATTAGTTATTTTGGTTGTAATGTTTGAAAAGTGTTAAAATAAATTAACTGATAAAAATTGCTTTTTTGCCAATGTTCTAATCGTCCAAGAATAAACTGACAGGCGCTAACAAAATTAAAAAATAAATAATTATTAATTTGCCCCCTAAATTATTTGTGGTGTAAAATTGTTTAAAAATTGTATAAAAACGTAACTTTTGAGGGCCAAGAAACATAACGTTTTCAGTTTAAAACAAGTAAAATTTTGAAATATCATAATACTAATAATGACTTTTTTAAAAAAGTAGTAACAATAATAATATTTATATAGTTGTAGTCCACCTTTTGGTAGTAAGAGTTTGATTCGGAGGGTGAAGTGGTGCAGTAGGGGGAACTAGGTTTGAAAAGTGTTTTATCTCCCTCGAGGACACAACATGACTCCGGGACTTGTTTTCTCCCCTTCTCTGCGACCCACTTGGGGCTGCTATCGAAGTCCTTGTAATCGTCTACTCCGCAACAAGACAGTTGAGCTTGCAGATGATTCCACATCAGTGTAACAGCGTCAGCCTTTTCTGGGACAGCATAATATTTACTGATGGTCGATTTTAAGAAATTTCGTGTTTCCTGGTCAGCCTGAAAAGAGAAAGAAACAATAAAGTTTAGAAATTATTGATATAAAATGACAATTTATGACAAAAATTTTCCAATTACATAAGTAGATCAGGCCTCTAGTCAGTAACTGTTGTAATTTCACAGTAAGTTTTAAAAAGATAAGCGTTTTAGGTGTAAACGTAGAACAAACTGGCAGGTCTTTAAAAAAAAAGAGTAAAAGAAAATTTAAGTAATTTGTACATATATACAGGGTGACCAATGTCAATGGTTTATTAGACGTTCATGGAAAACTAATGGTAGGAAATTTTTGAAAAAATCACGTAGCAGTTACGGCACTTGATTTACATTTTAAAATTTGTATCAGTTCCAAAAAAGCTAAAATTTTTAATAAACTATATAATTTATAATTGAAACAGTTTGATTCACGATGAGGTTCATTAGCCATTTTCTGACGACCTCGAATTTTTAAGTCTGCAATCGAAACAAACTTCGAAGGCCTGGTAACGGTACCGCAGTTTATGACCATTTTGTATAACATGGTACAATAGCTTCAGCAAGTCGGTCACTGGGCACGTGTTTGAATCAAACCTGTTCACCTCTATTTATTTTAAGTATTAACTTCTATTACACTAAAATGAACTATATCCTACCCATTTAGTATTCAGCATGATAATGTGGTGACATACAAATAACTATCTACAAGTGATCTATTTTGCATAACGAGAGTGAAATTCGAAACTGCCTTTGTTATAAAAGCAATAACGATTAAGATTTGGAATTGGATGGATTAAATGTACTAACAGTTTTAATGGCACTTACTTTTCCTTTATATGCAGCAGCAAGACCACCTGCAGTGACTTCCAAAATCAGGATAATTACCAAGCAGATTCCATACTGAAATCAACAACAGAAAACCAATCAAAATCGTGTTACTAAAAAGGATCTGCATAATCGACGATGAATTAAATTGTAGTTACGATAAAAATAAAAACAATGTACTGGAAATGATCAAAACTTTTTTACCGAAATAATAAAAAACAAAAAAATATGTTGAGTTATTTTTATCAAAAAACAAACATATTTTATACCATACCTAAACAGTAATGTTTCAAAAAAATGTAGTGGTTCGTAGTTTTATTTATTGGACTACACTGTAAATGTTCCTTTTTATTTTTGTTTTGGTCTAAGTCCAAAAACTTTTTCAATAACTCAGTACATACATATGTACATAACTCTTTCATATTTTATTCATTCTTATAAGTATTTTTAAAGTAAACAATTATTAATTACATACTCCTTTGTTACAAAAAGACAATTAATTTTTAGTTTGTATGGTAATTGACTTTCACATTCCATGTTGTTATCTCGCCTTTGCGAATGAGCAACTATTTCTATTAGTAGATAGGTACTATTCCAGATGATAAAAAAAGAATCATTGCTTGAGTATCAGTCTGCATACGCACGGAGCGATTAAAAAAATGAAATTAAGGATTTAAAAAAAAATAAGATTAGTAAAATGTGGTACATACAGAAAAATATTAAAAGAGTGACTAGAATATTATTAGGCAAGTAGGAAAATATAAATTGCATTATACATTTTACTAATCAGTAAAGTATTTTGTCTTTTTTTTTAGTATTTCACAAGTATTAGTAGTCTAAAAAGAAATATTTTCTTCTTGAAAATTTGAAAATATGTATTGAAGTTTAATTTGCAATTATAAGAGAGACTAAATGAGGTCACAACAGGTTCATAAACAGCATAAACAAAACCTTCGATACTCCACAACAACAAGATGTTCACGTTTCTAGTTCAAAGTCAACCTTGATGGGTTCAAAGCGGATGCAACATTGATTACCACAATTAATTATACATTTAAATAAAGCCAAGATGAATGATATATCGAAACAAGTGCATAAACATGTACACTTGTCTTTTTAAAATATTTTCATTTATTTACGCATTTTTTTAATTATTAGGTAATAAAATCAAAATTTAGACTACCCATTAATTTCACAAACATTACATAATTTCCTTGTTAGTAATAAAGCCCTCTTCACCGTTTCCAATTACAAAAGGGGTCAGCAAAAGAACTACTCAGTGCCTAATGCTAACTGTTAACTAATCGTAACCACTACATACCGATAATATAGCAAAAGATGGTTGGGAAATGGCGAAACCAAACACTTTTACTATAACATGTATTCACCGATGCGTGTGCGCCATTAAAAATGGACATGGGCAAATAAAAATCAAAAACCATGCAAAAAATTTACGAAACTTCCTCGAGAACAGAAAATTAATTGAATTTCATGCATAACAGACAAATTGTATTACCTACTTCTATGTGAGTAACCAGGGAGGGATAGGAGGGGGGGCCTCTTTAAACTGCTCATTTACTCAAAATTTTCGAGAACATTTTTTTTTTCTGAATAAATATTTGAACTATATGTATTTATCTAGTATTTTATAAACATGAAACACTTTTTTTTATTTTTGCCTAAATTTGTTGTTATCTATATTCGACCTCCCCCACCAAAAAAATGTCAGCTATACCTTTGGGGTATTTTTATATAAACGTTTTTATTTTAAAAAGTTCAGTTAGTGTCAATTTAATTAGTTATAAAATATTCCAAAAAAGTTGTTATCATATTTCTGAAACTATATTTCTGAAGAAAATAATTCTCAAAACGTTAAGTGTTTCAAACGGACGACACAACAAAGAGCCCTCCTGTTCAATTCAGTAGTAACCAAACCATTGAGAAAAACAACCACAAGGGTCTAAATGACCAAATAGTGTTTGTTTTCTTCTGATGCTACTGTTGATTAATTTTATGCGGAAAATACATGGTAAAGAATAAAAATAGGTGAAAAGAGCATGAAGCAAGTTAAAAGAAAAAAAAAAATACATAATAACGATATGGTTTGGCTAATTGCTACTGGTTTACGCCGGATATTAAACAATAGGGTGTTACACAGTGCGTAGTTAAGCGAGGCGATAGGCGACTGGCTGCCTGGCTGGCTACACACGAATTAATCGTTCGCCGTGGCCATCCACTTCCTTTGACTTTTCCTTTTTACCGAAACGTCTAAGAAACAGCAAAGAAGTCAGAATGCGAGGAAGTCATATATTTTACACCGTGATACAATTGTACAATATCTAAACGACATTAGCCTACACAGACGCAGATACATAATGTAGGAGGGGGTTGATGGTTGAAAGTGGTGCCCCCTACTGAGATTTAAAAAACCAATAATTTGAGGAAATTTTTCTTTTTAATTTTTTTGTTGGTCTTCCACTTAATTTCACTATTTCATTTATTTATATTAATTATTGGTACCCCAATTACAATTAAGAAATGAAAAATAGACTGCTACACTACGAAAACATTATGACAGATTTTCAGAAGAAATTAAAAAAATTAGCAAGCTGTATATAAAATTCTGCTAATAAAACTTTTAGGTATATACCGATTGGGAAAATTGAGAAAAATGACAAACTTTATAAAAATTAGTAAAAAGAAAATGGAGTAAATTTTCCTTTTAATTTCTTTGTTAGTAATTGAATTAATTTTTTGTTATTTCCAGCCCCTAACAAAGACTGTTAGATTTACCCTTGAGCCTATGTAATAATCTATTCAATTAGGATTTTATTTTTCAGAACTAGGTATTTTATTTATCCATATTATAAGAACCTCAGTTACCATTAAGAAATGAAAAATAGATTGCTACAGTGCGACAACATTATGACAGATTTTCAGAAGAAATTAACAAATTTAGCAATCTGTATATAAAATTTTGCTAATAAAACTTCTAGGTATTCGATTGGAAAAAGTGAGAAAAATGACAAACTTAATAAAAATTGGTTTCTTTTAATATTTTTTTTTTTGCCAGTGGATTAATTTTTTGTCATTTCCAGCCCCTGAGCCTCCGTAATAATCTAGTCAATCAGGATTAAATTTTTCAGAACTATATACTTTATTTACTTATATTAGTTATAAGTACCTCAATTACCATTAAGAAGTGAAAATAGACCGCTATAGTACGACACATCATGATGACAGATTTTAAGAAGAAATTTAAAATTTGTATCACGCTGTATATAAAAATTAAATTTGTATATACCGATCGGGAAAATTTTTATGCAAAGCTACTACAAAATCATTTAATTTAAAAACCGTACCACCCTGTAGATGACAACAATCCAAAAATTTTAACTAAAATTTTGATGAAGTACTTATACCAAGTAGGAAGACTTTTTATGACATGTCTTAAAAAATACTAGCCCCACAGGATTAAAAAATTGTCCCCTCATGACTCTTTGATTTGTATGTATCTAATGCGAAATTTTTTTAAATTCCTAAGTAACCGAAATTTTTTTTTATGTAGTTGCCCAAAAGGAATTATAATTTACAGGGTGTTAAGAAAGGTTAGCTTCTATTGTTGATAACAATAGCACTACTTCTATTCGTTTAGGTATTTGACTGTACTTTTGCAAAAAACTTTTTCCCAGTCAGTACTTATATTTTTTTTATATCTATCGAAGAAATCTGTGAGGCATTCATCAGAATACTTTCCAACTCATTTACTATTTATTTACAAGGCGTGAACATGAATCCTTGGACTAATGTCCTTTATGGTTTTTCCGGCCTTATTATTATTACTATGTATACAATATACGATATACCCAGCATTGACCATGACTGCAGTTGTATTATGCCCCAATTTCACACAAGAACGCAGAACTGCTCTACGATAACTCATTGGCGTTGCATTTCCGATAGATTTCATGGTTTTGCGGTTTTTGTGGAATAATAATCGCGACAAATAAGTATTACTACGATAATAAAAACCAACTTTCCATTGACTCCCAATAACTTTTTAAAATAAAATAAAATCGTCATTATTTTAATTCTAAAAATATTAACTACTAAATTATTTATCTGGATTATACAGGGTTGCAACCATTTTTCTTTTAATATTTTCATTATTAACTCAACAATGCACCAACCAAACCCAAAAATCTATGTACCATATTATTGAAAAGACAATTTTGAGTAGATTATAAAAAAGAAATAATATACAGGGTGTTTCATTTAAAAAAATGTCCTGGAACGTGCTCCAGTTTAGTAGTTCACCTTGTATATGTCAAACTACTTTAAAAATAGGCGTTTTTTGATACTGTATCATTCTCGTAAAAATAAATTTCTCCAGTCTGATTTAATAAAGGCTATATTGAACTTTGACGCACTAATGAGCAACCCTATATATATATAAAATAATTCCAGAAACATACAACAGTCAGGGGCGCATTTACGGAGGGAGGGTAATGAGGGGGACTTGATTACTCCCTTATAATTTATTAAACATGACTGAAAAAAATTATTAATTTATCTCCTTGACGTCAACTACCCCCTCTTCAATTGCATCTCAATAATATTCAATGTTCACTTAATTATGCTTTTGCTGAGTTCTGCACTAATTTATAGTCGAAAAACAGAGTCTTAAACACCCCCCCCCCCTCTACAGATTCCAATCCTGTATGCGCCACTGACAATAGTACATATTATTACTGTAACAATTTCCTGGGAAGTAATTCACGTAAGCAAAGGAAAACTATAAACGAAGCTACTTTCGTGGAAATGTAATTAAAACCGCTAATTTTCGTGTGTGTGCACAAAAAGTTTAAACGGTTCTTTGTGGGCACATAAACTTTTCAAATTGACCACTTACCGTTGTTAACAGACAACGTGACTCCCGTAAGGCCCCGCAGTAGCCCAAGAAACTGACGATGAACATGAAAGCTCCTGCAGCTATTAAAATATATGACGCTTGTTCTATCACAGTCGGTTGTGTGAATTGCTGAAACAAACAAAAAATACGTTATTATTATTATGAACCATAAAATGCATTAAAATAGAGGCGGAGCTTACGGCCAAACATTTACTTAATAATGGGCGGAGTCATGTCTCTGAACACGCTCAAAATCAAAGCTCACCAGACATTTGATAAGAAAATTCTTTATATTTATATCTAACAAATTAATACCAGCAGAATTACCTTATTATTCCTTGTTCTATTTATAATATTGAAGCAATTAATTAATTAATTAATTATAATTTATACTAAAAGAAAAGTGTAGGCGTCTGATAAATAGACGAATTCCTTTTTGCTGCTTAAACTAATGCAACTAAATAAATGTTGCCAATTCTAAACATAGCACCTATTACGACTTAGTCAGTAGGTAGTAACTTAAATTAATCTTTTGAACAGACTAATGGCTCCATAATTTGTTTTTAACTGCAGAGCAGGCAGAAGAAATTCTTTAACATATAAATAAATAGTCGTATTTGTTTAAAAGGAATTAAGTACATAAATAATCAAAAATACCAAACCGAGAGATGGTTGTTTCAAGAAAAAAAAATAGATGCATTAATTAATCAATTTGGAATGTGGATGTAAAAGTATCGTATCGTTGGTACAAATTTCTGATGCGTATAAAAGAAGCAAAAGCTGGCGTATAGAGAAGTGCCTAACGCTATTTTTGTTGCATCACTTTAGTCTCTGATGGGATAATATTGTTGTAAAAGTATTGCTTACTTTTGTTATTAGAACCCATCCGTTAATTTATTGTATTGTAGGTAGAAAATGCCAAATATATTTTCTTCTTTGTATTGAAAAGTTCCAAGTTTGTGTTAGCCAATTATGTGTTTGTTGCACTTTCTTTGATTACTTTCAAAACGTTTTAACCGAACCATTGAAATTGAATTATCACCGCAACTTTCTCTCTTTCGAAAAATCCATCTGTAGATACTGTAATAGCACGTTACAATAACAAAACAATCCCAATTCTTAATCGGGCAATCGTTAAACAAAGATCACGTTCGTCATTAAATAGATTTCTATCGTAAATGTGTTTTGCTGTGGTGATGGCGTAATTGGCAAAATTGTTCGAGACCGGAACTTAATAATGGCTTGATCTTTTTAAAAACATCGACAAAGGAAGCATTGTTCCGGCAAAGAGGAAGTAGCATTTAAAAAATGTACACCTGTTGAATCACCTTAAGGCTTAAGGTAATTAATTACCAATGGAAAAGTCAACAAACAATCAAAATATTTTTATGTTGGTCGTAGTGGACGAACTATTACAACTAGAATTAGGGAACACAAAGAATACAGAAAATGCATTCCAGTGAAATAGCAAAAAACTATGTTGAATTTTAACACTAGGTGAATATGGTTAAGCAATAGTAAGGCCTATAAATTTACAGCATTACGTAGGTTGGTCAATTGACCCCAGGTCCCTGTCATTCATTCCCTCATTCTCTTTTAATAGGCTTATGTATGTACTCGTTATTTTCTATTTAAATTGGCCACAATTTGCAATTATTACAATAATCGTTATTATTAGGTATTATTGTTATTATGTACCACGGTCATGCTTTTAGCCAGTGACAATTTAAAGCCCGTCGCATCTTTGAAAATTCCGAGAAAAAGGCGTTACAGAACAAACCAAAACGATTAGCAGTAGATATTAGTCGATTCGACACTGTTTATGTCAATGACCACAAAAATTACGAAAATGTAATTGAAATTCTCTTGAATAATGTTATATAAAGTGTCCCCATGAAGTTAGTAGTCATAATAAAATATATTCAAGGAGGCAAATATTTTTCTGAAATCTTTAAACCACCAAATAGTAATACTTAAAGAAATTAGCCCCAAAAAAAAAAACTAAATTCTATTGTGTATAATATGTAATTTCTATTAACCTTTTTATCGGATGCAACAACACCAGCATTCCTAAAAACACTCGACAACAGTGATTACGAGTTCATATAAACTCTAACGACCCAATAAGAAAGGTAATTAAGTTAATTTATGGTCCGCTTCGTTCTTTAGAGAAAGAAACTACATTATAAATGAGATAAAATCGGAATAATAGTGAAAACACTACATCAGCAAATATATATTTAATTTTTTTTAGTCAAACGTTAGCCACTGTAATGGAAAATTCGAAATATATTATCTATCAATGTAGTATTTATGATAAATGTACAAAAATAAATCTCAGACAAATACAAATATTTTTAAAACCAATGTCCTCTTGTTTAACGTGAGCAAACACAATGATAAATTGGAAATTACAAAGTGCATATCTAAATTAGTATCTAATACAAATTGACCCACGACACGACCTAATGCAACACAACTGACAGTTTCGCAGAAATCCTTATTGGGGATAAATATAACATCACATCATCTATTTTTGTTTGTATTGTCTAATTCGACATGCAAATACGTTTGACCACAACAAGACTTTCAAAATAAAAATCTTGCAGTTTGGTGTTGATACATATTTTTAATTAAACTTATTTCAAACACCCCAAAAAGTATAAAAAAAAATCATCGTGGCATTATCCACATCACTAATAAAAATGCAGGGGTGACAGTTTGTATTCTTGGATAAAGAGCAAGAAATATTCTTCTTTCTGTATAGGTATACCAATAAAGTTGAGATATTGAGGATTGCTCACAAAATCCCAACCCTATTTTCTACTCCAAAATGTGCAGAATGGATCTGCGCAACATAAACCACGCCTTGCATGCGCAGAATTTCAAATTTTGCAACTGCACACTGGGGGAGAATCCTAACAGCAACGACACTGAGACTGTTGCAAATCAAGTACATACAACTTACTAATCTTTACTTAATAATAATATCTAATAAATTAAAATTTATAAGTACCTACCTACTATCCTTTTCATTTCAAGATTATTTTCAAGACAGACTTTCGCCAGAGATTATTTCGCATGAATGAACGTAATTAAAGAGTAATAATGCATATTATACCTGTTAGTTTCACCTAGTACCAATTACATGACCTGCATGCACACAAAATGAACATGAACAGTTAACCCAAATATCGATCATTTTGTTTTCAACATAAATCTGTTCTAAACAATTAACGGGCGCGGCGCAATTTAAATAGAAAGCGATACTTTACTATTGACTATTCTTATACCTGTTAGATTAATACAATGTCAACATAAAAGTGGATGCGAATTATTATTCTTTTCAATGCGAAATAGTACTTAAATATTATTCAAAAAAGTACAACTTTCGTCGTTAAATCTTAAAATAATCGTTTTCATAATTCATCGTTTTTAGAATATTTAATATTGATTGATTTCTCGGCAACTACTTTTTGGATTATCATTTTTTTTAATACTGTTACGAAATTTTTGATATATTTTTCTTACGTTAATTTTTGGACAAAACTTTTTGCAATACTTACTTGAATATATTTCATTTTTGGATATGTACCTACCTAGTTCATTGATTTAAGGCCAAATCTATTGATTTTTGGAGAACAATTTTTTGATACCGTTTTGGTGTTTGTGTTTTTACGTTAATTTCTCAAAAAAATTCTAGGAAACATTTCATAAGACACTAATGATATTTGAGTAATTTTTTGATTTTTTTTACTTCTAACCATTGGTTTTTGGACATGCACCTAATTCTTTGATTTTTGACCAAATCCATTATTTCTGGAATAATACTTTTGGGATTTTGGAAGGAAACTTGATTTTTTGATATAGTTTTTCAAAATATTTTTACGAAATGTTTGGTAATTTTTTACGTCAGTTTTTGAAAAAGAATTCTTGGAATACATTTCATAAGATCCTTATGATATTTGAATATTTTTTTTACTTCTGACCAGTGGTTTTTGGACATGTACCAAAGTGTTTGATTTTTGGTCAAATTCACTGTTTTCTGGACAAGTATTTTTGAGGGCATTTTGATTTTATGATATAGTTATTTGAAATACATACTTTTACAAAAATTTTAGTAGATTTCGCCACGTTAAACTTTTTTGGAATATTTACTTACACTTATGATAATTAAACATTTTTTTGTAATTAATTTTGAATTTTAACATTGGTTTTTGGACATGTACCTAATTCTTTGATTTCTGGCCAAATCTATTATTTCTGGAATAGTAGTTTTTGGGTTTTGGAAGACAATTTTATTTTTTGAAATACTTTTTTGTATTTTTGTAATTTCTGACCATTGGTTTCTGGCCAAATCCATTAATTTTTGAGCAGTATTTTTTATTATAATGTAATGCCAATATATACAAATCTCTAAGTGCTTGCACTTTTTATCGGAAATTTAATTATTGAGATAACTTTTTGTGGTTCTTTGCCGATGATGCATTTTTTAAAAACAAACTTTAAGGAAGAAAAAGTGAAGTGAAACATCTTGTTTTTGTTTCCTTAAAATTGTTCAAATTTTTGTTCCGAAATGAAACACAAAAAAATTATACAGCATCGATTGCAACATTATACTTACTTATACCTAGTGTTAACGCCACTCCTACACAAACTGTTTGCAAATATAATTAAGGCAAACACCATAAAAAAAGTTTACATGCCCTAAAAAACGTACGTATATTCGTTATTATGGTGGTTCCGCGTAGGCAATATCTAAGCGATTCCTCAAGGTTTATTTATTAGAGACAAAGTGCTAATCAGCAACACTGAAAGGAAAGTGGATAAAGTACATTAACTCAATAAATACTATAGAGATAAATCTTTCCAGATAGGTACAAGATGAAAAGTACCTACAAAGGATTAAAAAAAAATGTTTAAAAATCAATGTATTTTAAAACATCTTGTCCAGAAATTAATTGATTTCAAAACATTTTATAAAATGTACTATGCAAAAAAAATTCTAATAAGTCTCGTCCAAAGGCAGAGTTTAAAACATGTAATAAGTCCTAAAAATAGGGCAGCCACACTTTTTAAGTTCAATATTAAAAGAAGTGCTTAGTAGTTGACCTAAATATATTTTCAAGAAAAATTAAAAACGAGTTCAACACCCAAGTGTTAATTTATACAATTAAAATTAAAACATAAAACTACGAGAAGTCAGCTCAGCTCGCATATACAATTGAATATTCCATGAATAATAACTTCAGCAGCAGTCAATTTCCACTGAACAACCAAATTATTATTATTCCATTCCGAAACGTTACGTACAGAATTTATTACTAATGATGCGAATACATAAGTTCTTCCGGCTTTCCCCCATTCTTTTCTTTTTCATTCACGATATCGCCCTTTGTTATCCATGTCGATTTGACACGAAAGTATAATTTAATAATAATATATACGTATAATGACGATATAATACACTTGAAGAGTTCATTGACACAAATCATATACCTGTCTAGGTATTAGGTATATATTATATCATCATAAGAAACGGTTTTGAAGGTAAATTAGTATTGTCAGGTGGAAGGATGTTACAAAATCCGGAAAAAAAAAAAGAAAATTGTTACCAATCTATCACGATTCAGGAATCAGGGACTTTGAGGAACACTTTCGACATATAATTAATGTAATTATTGGTTAAATGTAAATGACCGAATTTTAATTAAAATATTTGTTTACTAGACACTATTATTATAATGGTGAAATAGTATACTTAATGCAATTTAAATGGACGACAAGTGTAAAATGTACATTTAGTTTTTCACCAAGAATTCATCAATTTTCAATTATGTGAAAGAAAACTTCCACCACAAAATATAGAACAAAAATACATCCAACAACAATGACAAATTGAAAGAGTTGTTAATATGTCCCAAAATCAAAGAGATTCAAAAATGTACAACTATAAAAACTTCCCAATGTATTCAAAAGTAAAGAAATATGTACAAAAAGGAAATATGTAGATCTAAACCAAAGAGCTTTAAACATGCCTACAAATCTCAAATAGTTTCAAGGTTCTTTAAGAATTAGCAAATTTCAAAAACGTCCAAAATTGTAAGGGTTTTCGAAAATGTACAAAATCAAGAAGCGCCCTGCGTGCCCAAAAAACAAAGAGTTTTAAACGTGTTCGGAAATAACAGAGTTCCTGACATGTCCAAATAATTCAAAAGTTTTACAAATATTCACTCAACTCAAAAAGTTTCAAGTCTTTTTTAGACATTAATGCATTTAAAAAGTGACCAAAAATGTACAAAAATTAAAGAGTGAACTGGGTGTCTAAAAATATTCAAAAATGAAGGAGTTCCATAGATGTCCAAAACTTAAAGAATTTTAACATGTCCAATAATCTCGAAAGGATTCAAGCTTCTCCAAAAATTAATTAAATTGATGTGATAAGAATAAAATAGATTCTAAAATGTACAAAAATCAAAAAATATCCAACGTGTCCAAAAATTAAAGAACTTTGAACAGATTCAAGCTCCACCAAAAGTTAATGAATTTTGAATGAAAAGTGCGCAAAAATCTAATATCTGGATCCAAAAATTTACAAAAGAGTTTCCAACGTTCCCAAAATCGAAGTTTTCGATGTGTTCAAAACGAAAGAGTTCCAAATCTGTCCAAAAAGCAAAGAGTTTAAAACATGTTCACCAATCAGAGTTCTAAGCTTGTCCAAAAATTATTAAATTTTAAAAGTGCCCAAAATGTAATAAAACTTGAAACTGTTTAAAAATAAAAGTGTTTTAAACATGTCATAAAACGACATTTTTAAAATGGTTACAAAAGAAAAAGTTTTAGGCATGCCCAAAAAAATAATTAATTCCAAAAGTATCTATCCAAAAACAAAAGAGTTTAAAAATTAGAGCGTTTTAAAAATGTTCAAAAATCAAAAAATGTATACATGTCCATTAATAAAAAAATTTCAAATACGTCCAAAAATCAATGGACTTCAAATGTTTCCCAAGGACTTTCAAACATGTCCAAAAGTTAAAGAGTTTTAACAATGTCTATGGATCAGAGTTTCAAACATTAATCAAAAAGTTTCAAACACTTTCAAATATGAATTAGTTCTAAATGTATTCAAAACTCAAGGAGCACCAAACATGTTCTAAAGTGTTTCCAACAAGTTCAAAAAAATGTATAAAAATCAAAGAATTTCAATAATTTCCAAAAATGAAAGAGTATCAAAAATTAATGTACATATTACGAAAAGATAAAATAAAATTTAAAGAATCTTTTGTAGACTAATGAAGCAGTGACCTAAGCAGCACCATATATATATACATATATGTACATATACCATAACCCCGGAATTAAACTGGTAGAAAATGTAAAGTAACTGTAATAAGACGTGGGATCTAACTGACTTAGATAATTCGCAATAGCAAGTTAGTGAACATTGAAGATATTAATTACAAACCATAACATCGAAGTTCTTACATACAGAAAAAAAATAGCATACAAATGACCTTCATTTCTGCTGTTACAGTTATAGTATGACTATGGCTGGTCTTATAATATTATAACGACATATATATGATAAAAAGAAAAAAAGAAAATACAAACAAAAGAATAACGTATTTTAAAAACAAACCATCCACGTTTCTAAAATAAATTCGCGAGTATGATCAAGCATCCATCAAGCACGTGCATGGGGTTTATGAACGCGTTTTATTGATGAAGTGTGAAAGCGTGTCTTTATTTTTAAGTTCATAAACACTCAATTAATGAACCTGAATGAATGACTGAATGATATTAGGTGTACCACACAACAAAAATTCAACCAAAAGCTGTTGAATTTTAGGTCCAACAGAAAAACAATAACATTTACTTTTCAAAAAATTTTAATTTTCTAAAATTGCCAAATTCAACCGGAAATAGTCTATAAGGTGTGTAAAGTGACGGGCTTTCCGATGGAGCAAAGTTTTTTTCGATCGGACTTACCGTTTTCGAGTTATGATTTAATTAAGGGCCATTTGAGGAGAGAAGACTTCATTAGCAGGGTGGCGTTTAAAAAATCATATCTCGGAAACGGTAAGTCCTACAGGAACGACCCTGGGCTCAATCGAAACTACAAGGACGCGGCAAGTTTTTGGTGCAAGCAGCACTCAAATCGGACAGTCCCGGCCCGAGCTACAGACCTCCCCGTTCACGGCATTTACCCAATCTTTCTAAAATGCGTTTTTCGAACTTCAGAAAATACCAGATAACAACGGAACGGATAGTCGGATTCGCATGGGACTGTGACTAAAATTTTCTAGAGATACCCCTGGTTGAAATAAGACCAGAATCATCCCAATACCACTTATTGTTTAGGAGCAATCACTGCCGACAGTTTTTGCAGGGTGTTATAATTGAGACATGTTTCGAAACTCTATAGGAGAGGATATCTGGCGAACCGTTGGAGATATCGAAAAAATTCTTTCACCAGCAGTCGGCCCGTGTCTTTTTCGTCGGGATAGAGCGAATTTCCTTAAAAAAAGTTGTTATGTATTTTGTTTTTCAGAAGTAAAGAAGTTGAGGCGTAAATAATGAAAAAACATTAAGTATTTATACAACACAACTACACAGATAGTACCTATACAGGTTTTTTTTTCATTTTTTATACAACAAAAAACGAATGCTAACTTGTTGACAATTAGTCACGATCGGGGACCTTGAAAAAACCAAAGGACGTCTCTGTGTCATTTATGGTTACAGGTGATCTTATAATAACATAATTTATTCGTAATGGCCTGTTGTAAACATTAACTAAATAACTGAATGGAAAATAAAACCATTTGCACGTATATTAAATTGTTCGTTTCTACAATAATCGCCTTGTTGTTATGAAAAGCAATTTTGCTATAAAAATAAAAATTGCCCTTATAAATAACGTGTTTGTAAATTTAATGAACGATAATAAAAACTCAAACGGAATTGATAACATTAGCGTCTAAAAACAAACGCTTAGGGTCAATTCAAAATACGGCCCGAAATAGAAAGTAGTTATGAATTTTTAATAAAACGGAAGAAATGTTTTTGCTATAATTCTATAAATTTTCACTTAAAGTTTTATTTACAAACAAAATTGCGGAACTGTTGTATCATTGTTGTCAGTTATAGAGGAAGAAATTGTTCTGAATCAAAATATGAATTAAAAACGTTTTATTACCTGTTTTCTTGTTACAAGTACAGACTTAAACAATTCGCGTTATTACCATGAAAATACACTGTTATTAGGAAGCGAGGACATTTTTTAAATGAACCCAACAATTTATTATATTGTTACTGTGAAAGTAAAATAAATTAATAATAATCGAGCAGAAACACTTGCATGATTTGTTAACATTAGACAAAACAATGGAACAATATCCAACACCATAAAAAATAATGTAATAATGTAATGTTCTTAGGTAAGTGCAAGATTGATCGATTAAAACATCTGCAACGTTTTGTTCTTTTGTGAAGGTTTGCGGAGCGTAAAAATTACCAAACAGAATTAATTACTTAATTAACAATCTCAAATAAATCATTTCATTTTTGAAAATATTATTTGGTTTACTCAGCATATACATACAGGGTGGTCGATTTCAAATGAAATTTAAAATAAAATTTTTCAAAATTAACTATGTACCTACCTACTAATTATGTGAAAGACAATTTTGTAATAATATCCAAATGCCAATAGGTACATTTTGTTTATTTATTTATTAACAGAAAATCAATTGTTGGGTTTCATTTTTTTTAATAACATAAATCTGCGTTTTCCCACGGAAAGACTAAATGCATATAATTGAATGACCCACTTTGGCCCTATTAATTCCAATTTTATACGTTAAGTGGGCCACCAAGGCCGATCGGTCAGGACAGTTTATTAGAACTATGTAAAGAAAAGTATATTTCGATTAATTCTTTCAGGAACTCCAAGCGAGTAACCTACTTATTTACTTATATTACTCGTAGTGTAAGTAGTATCTCCCTTGAATATTTTATAAAGATGAACCTATTGGGCACTTGCACCTGTTCTGGTTCATTGAACCAAACCTGAAGTTTTAAATTAAAGCTTATGTGTCCAGTTACAACACGACAATTTAAGTACATACATATATACGGATATGTACTTATGTACCTACAACAAGAAGGATACCGCTATCACGCAAGACCTGCTGCCATTTAAAATACCTATATAGGATGATGAAGTACATAATACGAAACCTGCTAAATTTTTAATGTCCAACGAGTAGCACTTATAGCTGTCATTTACAATAAAACTGACAGGAAGGAAAATCGTTGAACATTTACTTATAAAAAAGGTAGAGAGAATTACTAATGTCATCATTATTTCTTATACCTACTATTTGTTGAAAGCAAGGAGGTCGTAGGTAGGCTGCATAAATTAAAAAAAAAAACAAGTATTTGAATGACGGATTTCTCAACAAAGCCCACACATGTTGTACCTAGGAACTTATGAAAAGATTAAATCATCTGTTTTTAAACTCTAACAAAAGTTGCATGTTGCATTTGTTATCTGACAAAACCTTAGGCAAAACTGGTTTATGTAAATAAATATAAGATGAAACAATTTGGCTTAATCCAAACTGATTTGAGCCGAAATCTACCAGGAAAACCTGATTTCAGCCTTAATCAATTTACCTAGGCCAAACCAAATTTTTAGGACAATTTAAACTAAGCATAACTTAATTATGTGCCAATTTATATTTTTTCCTATGAACCAGTCTGAACAAGGCGAAAGTATTTATTAGCTGGTTCATTCTAACGTTTCTCAAATTAGTAGTTTTGATTAAGGCAAAAAAATATCCTGAAACCAGATTTAGCTGTTGTGTGCTTATGAAATTACGACACACGTGGTTTAGCCTGGGCCAAAATGAATTCACTTTATAAATCAGTTTGACCAAGGCAAAATTATTTATTGGTAAGTAATAAATTTAGAAAAAACCTGTTTTTATTATTAGGCCAAACTGGTTTGTACTAAAGTTTCTCAGGCGAAGTAGTTAGGCTTAGGCGAAACAAGTTTATCCTGAAACCAGAATTATCTGGTGTGTGGTAATAAAATTAGTAAACACATAGTTTAATCTGGGCCAAAATAATTCATCCTGTAAAACAGTTTGACCAAGGCAAAATTATTTATTGGCAAGTAAGAGGTAAATTTAGAAAAAACCCTCTTTTTATTATTAGGCCAAACTGGTTTGTACTAAAGTTTCTCAGGCGAAGTAGTTAGGCTTAGGCGAAACAAGTTTATCCTGAAACCAGAATTATCTGGTGTGTGTTAATAAAATTAGGAATACACATAGTTTAATCTGGGCCAAAATAATTCATCCTGTAAAACAGTTTGACCAAGGGCAAAATTATTTATTGGCAAGAAATAAATTTAGGAAAAAGCTGTTTAGATTACTGGGCCAAACTTATTTATCCTAAAGTTTCCCAGATGAAATAATTTAGCCTAGCCAAATATGTTTATCCAGAAACCAGGTTTGTTGATACTTGCTGATAAAATTGAGACAGATCAGTTTTATCTTGGACCAATTTAATTCGTCCTGTAAATTAGGCAAAACTATTTACTGGCAAATAATAAATTTAGGAAAAACCAGTCTGGATTATTGGGTCAAACTGGTTTATCCTATTACTCTTCAGATGGTCAACTAGAAAACGAGTTCATCTTAATACACTCTACTATGTATATTAAAAAACGACCAGAACTTCATTAATAAACGTATGAGCAGATAAATAAATGTTATTGTTTTAATAATTACGTAACTGGCTTTAAATAGTTATGAACTAAAACTGCTGTAAGGTCATCATTATTACAGTCGTAAAAAATACAAACATAGCCGTCTTTGCTATTTAAAGAAGTATTACAAAAATTCATTTTTTACGGTAGTACCTACGTGCATAAATGGTATCTCATATTTGGTAAGTTTTTAACACCTTCCAAATTGGTACTGTTCTCTGCTTTTGGGGGGCGAAAATTATGGTCACTCATACAAATGAGCAACAACACATTTGTTTAAAAGCTCCTTGACGTTATTAGTCATATAGATTGAGTAATTATATTATTTTATTATTAGTAATACATACACCTGTATTTAATGTAGGTCATTAAAATTGATATAGGTACAATATACACACATACGTGTTTTATGATCTGTCATCAGTAAAATTCGGTTATAACGATGAATAAAATTCGACTATTACAACCAATAAACACTGCAATTTTACTGTATTTGTATCACTTTCGAGGCTTTTTTATTTTGCATTTTTTATTTCTATTTGATTTCTGAATGATTTTATAATACAGACATTATAGAAGGTGAGATATACGTGACGATGGAGCAATGATGCCTTTGAAGCATTGTCACCTTAAATAAGTTGGTCATCAGCCCAATTCCGCGAGGTTACATGATACACGTACAAGTAGCAGCAAATGGTACTATTTTGGGACCACTAAGGTGGACATACGTCGACAGATAATCACGCATGAGTGTACAAGCATATAAAAGACACACGCACTTGTCCTATTTAATTATTATTCATGGCGATGTATCGTCACTGGGATTTTCTATAAACATCATGTCGCTTTACAGAAAGATACTTGTCGTGTTCACTATCTAACATTTCCTCAACTCGTACTTAATAATATTTTTTTTCAGAAACGAAATCATTACCTGCACCCAGGTAAGTACAGAGGTTATTAATTAATTTTTGTTAATTATTTAAAAAAAAGTAGAAGCAATTATTTGTGGATCATGATCATCTTTAGTTTTATTTATGATCTTAACAGGAATGAGTCGACTATTAATTATTTCGTAAAATTTTTGAAGCTATAGAAAGTAAAAATTATTTATTCAAGCAAGTAAAGACAAATTGCTTATGTAGTCGTTGATTATTTCATACACATGTACTTAATCCTAAATTTTATGTAGTGTACCTAGGTATGTAATCTTTGAAAAATTCTGTACAAATACAAAAACGTTAAAAAGCAATTTCGACTATTACATGCTTGCTTTACTTAGTACAGAATTATTTTGGCGGTTGCTGAGCCTGAGGATACCAAATGCATTTTTTCAAAGCGTATAATTGACTACGTATTGTTTTTGTCACGTCTACCGTGGAACGGGAAACTAAAGGAAAACAGTGCCAAGGAGGAGAAAAAAACAGGCAAAATACACGCTATTTTACTGGATAGGAGTGAAAACGTTCGTGTGCAGAAAGCGCGAAAAAATACCGGTCACTTCAAATAATATTGACAGACAGGAAAAATGTCAAAATTTCCGTACCATAATAATTATTATGTTAGATACTTATTAACATTAATTGAACGGTTTATGAATATAAGACTTTCTTTCCGCTTTTCATTCATAACTGCCATAAAAACAATGCAATCTAATGTAACAATTGAATTGTGGTTTCCTTTAAAAAAAATTGTTTATATAGATACTTAGTTAAATACAAAATTTCACCGTAACCGTCATAAGAAAAATTTATGAAAGAAATTTCAAGTGATGCCTTACCAACATTTTCAAGAAATCGAGCCAACCATCGGCTATATCTCCACAGTAAAAAGTAAACTTTTATTTCCGGTCCTCATTAAATTTATAGTTCCGATTAATACACAATTTGAATGCAATGTTTTCTTATTACCTATATATTTTCACATGAATAGACGAGCTTATAAAATAAAAAAATATTCTAATATTAACTGCAGCCGTATATACAATTTTCTGTATCTTATCAATCCTAAAGCCTTAGACAAAAATTAAAAAGAAAATATATTTTTTGTAAGTACATACCTCCAGGTGCTCGCTGGGCACTGCTTTGAGCAAAGCAATGAAGGAATTTTTATCAACTGCCAACCATATTCCAACACCCAGAACTATCGATCCAGCCAGCTGGAACAACAGAAAATTCAATTTAATATATTTCCAGCAAACTCCAAATTATTATACGGATCTGGTAAGTTACCATGTAGGTACCTGTACACTATTTATCAAAAGAAATTGCATATAACAGAATATCCTTATGTTCGGCTCCTAATTTACCTGTGTAGTGTAGACTTGTTTAAAAATATATAGCACAGAATAGCATATAAAAAGGTACGTAATTAAAACGTTCTTGAGTAACAAATATTTTGTAAAAATTTCTTTAAAATATCGTAAATTTTTATTAACAACTTAAAACCTTTTGTCCCAGTACATAATTATGTCAAAAATTTTGCAACGCCTTATTATTTATTACTGTTTTGCATGCAACTCAATATTGTTGCATATCCTGTTAACATAAATAAGGCAGACTGCTAAACAAACAATAAATAATAAGTGCAAAATTTGCATTATCGTTTCTATTCACAAATTAGTCACACACTATTATTTGCGATAATGACAAGGCTCGTGTGTGTGTTTTTGGACCATTTTTACTCACTGCACACGGCCAATAATAAATAAATTGAACTTTGAGAAAAACAGTTGCTGGACGTATGGCAAAACATAAAAATTAAATTTGCAACAGTTATTATTAAACAACATAAAACAGCAATAATTCAGCTGTTTACACAAACAATAAGTAATTTATTGTTACAATTACATGCGCGATTTGTTGTGAAAGATAGATAAATTAACGAAAAAGTGGAATAATAAATAGATTATTATTACCACAAGATAATAACAATTTAATTTGTTAACATTAGCAGCATGTCACTGTTCAGACCATGGGTCGCCAAACTTTTTTGATCATCGACCCCTAGCTATATAATTTTTCGAAATCTCCATCGACCCCCATAAAAGTAATTTTCTGTTAATTAAAATAAAACTTTATTAGATACTGTGTTGTACGTTTATTTTATGATTTTAAACATTTATTAAATTAATGGTACATTGTGTACCACTAGTTTTATGAAAAATATATTAATGATGAAATTTAAATACCTTAATATTTATTAAATAATAAGTAATTACAAATAAGTAGAAATAATAAGTATAAAGCAACTACAGATTTATTTCTTCTTAATCAATGAAATGGGTGTGCCTGGTGTTTTTTTGCAAGGTTCGCTATACTGGGTTGAAAATTGGTCAATTTTAATCTTAAATCCCCTCGAAACTGCACATTTAATTTATTTCTGTACTTAGTTAAGATTGAATTTACGTGACTGAAACCGGCTTCAACCATATAGGAACTTGGAAATGCTAGCATAAATGGTTGAGCTATTTCGTAAAGTTTTACATATTTTTGCATTATATTTATACATATATGTGTGATTTGCGTATTAAGAACTGTTTTTTCTTCGACCCCCAATCGACCTTTCCGATTCGGATCGACCCCCGCTTTTGTTAAAAAGACCCCTGGGGGTCTATATAGACCACTTTGGCGACCTCTGGCTTAGACTTTTTGGTTTTCTCATAATAATAACAGTGAAAAAATATTAAATCCTCATTTGTCAGGATATTTAATGTGAATCAGTTTCATGACGATCAACAAATTGACCTGTTCACAATCTACTTCAAATATTCCTGGCTCGTTTTCAATTGCCCACTAACTTTCTAATATAATAGCAAATCGTTTTGATGAGATGATTTTCCGTCCAAATCAAATTTTATAATAACCGTGCAAGTAAGTATAGGTATGTACGTATAACTCCTAATGGAGATGAAGTGTGCTTTCAGGATGGGTGAAAGTCAAAAGTTTAGAAAGCGCGGAGAAGAGGCACATCATACTAACCTATCTGTCGTCGAGAATAAAAAATAAGCAAATACGTCTATGTACATATTACCTACACTTCGTTGTAATGTACACGGAATAAACAATTATCGACCATAGGAGTGAAAGGAGGGTATCATCAAAGAGAATGATGATCACGAATATATTCTGCACATGAAACAATTTGCAGTAAGTACACACATTTGGTTCACCCATTTGTCAAGGAAGGATATGCGAGTGACATCCTCATTAAATAGTGTTGTGGCATTTGCATTACACTATGAAAGGGTCTGTGATAAGTTGCTGGACAGACGGAAGGATTCGCTATCACACATAACTATGCATAATCTGTGATGCAATATTATATGTTGTTAACTGATTCACAAGGTAATACTAGTTGTAAATACTGTATATAACTGTTGAAAATGATTCAGGTAACGTGATGGTAAAGATAATACCTATAATTCTATCATACTCGTACTGACTAGCCTAAAATGGTTAACCAATATTCCTATTTTTGAAGCTTTTTTATGCATGCACAAAAAGCTGATATCTGTCACTAGTCCGATCCAGTAATCCACTTACATATGTACATGAATATACTGTGTAGATATCATTGTCGCAACAACAACTGTTGAACAGACACTTACTTATTTATATCTAATCTGGAAGTAATTAGATCACGGTTTTTACTCGACAGAGGACTTCTTCTATTTTATTTTATTTTTTTGAGAACATATGCATTTCCGTTTCTCAAAAGTGGCGGTGAAATAAGAGTACAGAATAATAAGAAAAGAAAAAAATAAGGAGATTATAAATTGCTACCGTCGCGTTTTTTACATGTACATAGTCATTGCTTACTTCTCATTTTACAAACCGGAAATTTGATATCGTTCAGTGTTTGCACAAGTAGTGAGGCATAAGTAATGCACTGTGCAAAGCATGATTGTAACATAATCCAGTTAATAAGTATTTATCTTCGGTTTTTGCAGCAAAAGCTGAAGAAGAAATGAGAGATGGACCAAATCGTAATTTTAATTTTAAATCACAAACCTTTCTCTAGCATAATTTAAAAAATAACTAAACAAGCTTTTTTCCGATTTGAATGGCTTCAATTCCTGGACAAATATTAATACAAGTTTTCCTATTTAGGTGCCTCATAAAATATACGAAGTAAAAATATTAACATATTTAGCTAGTAAATAAAATATTAAGGGGTTGCAAAGTTTGACAACCTTTTTTCATACACAAACTTTCGTTGTGAATGAATCCAACTAGTGAAAAAGTTATATACAGGGTGGACCATTTCTAGATACAATATTTAACTAATTGCAAAGTTACGACAATTTTTTTAAATATGTATTTTACTTTAAGTCACTATTTATGGGTTAGAGGGTAATTTAGAATGGCAAACAAGATCCCCAGATCTCTTCCTTCGTTTTTTTTTTTTTTGGGGTACCTATTTAAAATTACGTTTTATGGTACCAAGGGTGAAACTTTGGAACAATTACACCAGCGTATCATTGCTGAATGCAAGAGAATAATTCCTGAAATGCCTGATAATGTAAGGTAAAATTTTGAACAAAAAACCTTAAGGGTAGTATAAGCTGTAAAGAGGTAGGAAATAATATGATCACCGTTTCTGTATGAAAAAATGTACCTTTTCAAAACTAAGTTGAACTGTTTTCGTTTCGGAAATTTTAACTTTCTAATACAAAAGTTTATCTATTTGACTCGTCGTTTTCAGTGGCCCACCCTGTAGAAATTTATAGTACCTATAGGTACGTTGTTTATATTTGCCTGCTAAATTATGCATCGAAAAAGTACAACAAGAGGGTTGAAAAGTTTGTTGACCAATATACATATTTCCTGACAGAATCATTTCCCGGCAAAAAAAAACCCTTCAAAGTGGAGTGAACTCATTATTTACATTCCGGTAGTTAACTTAAGTTTTATCAGATTCTAACGTTCTATTTTTATACCTACGATGAAATATTCTCACAATATTATGGGTAAGGATATTCTACAATAATCTGAGTTTACTGGTCGTGATCACGCAACACGATAAAAACGTACCTAATAATGGCGTGAATTATTTCGCTTGCAACCAAACAGCAACAGCAATCGTTTAAAGATGACAATAATCACGCAAGGGAACAATTAATTACATAATTTTACAAGACTGATAAGTGAGTACAATTTTCTGGATTCATTCATTAACTTTTTAAAAGTGGAGCAACTTTTATACAGTTAAAAAATCGCACCAATAAGACAAATAATTATTAATTAATTAATTGATTAAAATGTACTTACGAATATGACAAAGTTGAAAAAGCAAAGCACATATTTGGCTATACAGGCCCCACAGTCGTAAACCATAGCGATTTTTCTGGTTTACTATTTATCCAATTGGAAAATGGCACAGAACTATCTGAAACAAACAAAATAGAACCATAAGACGATCATATTGTCTTTTAGGTAATAATGTTACACATTTCTAAATTTATCGTACAGCTAATATTAGCATTATCTTAGTACAAACATCTTCTTTAAGACGGAAATGCAGTGTTAAAGTTTATTAATCATTTTGTACACACTCTTTTTATTGTAATTGCCTAATACCTTTGCCAACAAAATTATGACAGGTAGGTAAATATTTGTTTATTATGGAAAGTTATCTCACAAGTGTTACACATATTAACACTTTTATGAAATATAAGTAAAAATAAAAAAATAACTGTAACAAAAATTTTGTTCGCATACATACCCATATTAAAAAAGTTCAACTGAGCAAATAATAAAAAACACATAATAATTTAAATATAAGTACCTAAAATTTTTTCTGGTGGACACATAGCAACAAGTACCTACCATAAATACCACTAAAGTTAAAATAATAATTATGAAACTCTATTACATAATAAAAATGAAAGTGCATCCGTAGACATGACTGACTTCGATCCACTACGGTCAGTTGCGCTACGTAAAATACTTTTGTTTTCACAGACGACTGCAATAAAATTTTCGTAAATTACAATTGAACTATGAAAACACAAAAAAAAAGTGAAAACATCGCTCACTACACCTGTTCAACATTCATCGAAAATTGTGAAGAAAAAAACCTCATGGAAATATTCACACATAATTACTTTACCTTTACCTACGTATGACACAAATAATAAAAAAATATAAAACAAGTTTAAATTTTACAATCCAATAGATATTATCTATCTGCTATATTGATATGAAGCAGTGTAAAATTTCCTATATTTTGGTAAAAACAGCATGAAAATCGGTTAAAAAATAACAAAGTTACCCCTTTTACGGTATTTTTTAGTGGATTTTATTGTTAACTTCTGACCTTGACCTACTTTTAAGCCGATTGCCAAGATGGCCGCCGATGCGATAGCCAATCAGGCAACTCTAACTGCATCGAGGCGCTAGATAACAATCAAATTCGCATACCTGAATTAGTCACCCGCGGTGCTTCGGAGGGTGCATATCGTTGCCACAAAATTTAGGTTTTAATCACGTAAAGAAAAAAATAATTATTATTTTATTTCTAAAATAAGCTATGTGATTGGAAATTAATGTTTATATAGTTAATAAAATGTCTACAAATGAGTAAATTATGTGTATTATTAAATTATTTAAAGAATATAATTTTTTATCACTACAAGGTAATTTAATTGAACCTCCTCCCTCTCCTAAATTTAAACATTAACTAATATATTAATTTAAAAAAAAAAGAATTAAACTGTAATAATGAACTCTCTAAGACACTGACCAATTCAGTACCTAACCAATTTGATAAAGTATTTTTTTATAGACATAACACAAGAATGCTTTTGTCTTAAATCGTGTTGTGCACCTGCTGTCTTGGCCCTTTTGGTCCATGACAGGATGTAATCGAGGTCAGACATCTCGGCAGGTGCACAAGAAAATGACCAATTATTTTATCGAGACCAAAAAGGTGGTTTAGGGTAGGACACCACAACTATATACACTTAAGTAAAATGTTTATCCCCTATATAAAATTTCAATGTACAGACGAACGACCTTTAGTAGAATTTTCGTTTGACCTTTAAGAACGTCGTAAAACCAAAAATGCGGTCCCGGACTGATATAGAAAAGTAGAGCCAGTGCTAGCGTTAAAACAGTATCGTTAGGGTTATTATAAAAAAATAAAACATTCCCTATTACTATTATAGTTATTTCTCCTGTTTGATAACAATAATATAATTAAATTTTAATAATAAATTATGTATACGTTACCGATTACCTATTTATAGGCATTTTTATTTTCTATAATATGAAAAATTTTAAGTGAGTTTGAAACACATTTGTTATTTCTCAATATTGAAATAATCCTGTTTTGAATATATTACTTTAAAGCAAATCAGTGCATTAATGATTAAATAAATTAATTACAAATTAATACATAGGTAAGTATTGACAACTAAACTATTCTTTCTCTAAAATGCTCAAATTAGTTTTGGTTTTCAGAACTTACTTCTTTATGCTTTTTGAAAAACACCTGCACGTAGGTATTTTTTATTTAAACACTATACTTTTCAATATTTTATCCCCCAAAAACACTTTTTTGAGACGCCATTGCAAACCTAATAGTACTTACGTCTTTTTTAATGGAAATCTTTTTCTACCACAAATTCGTAAATAAACGTTTATATGAAAACATACAAAAATAAAAACCAAGATTCCATTCATTCAGGTACCTACCAAGTATAAGAAAATACATACATTTACAGATATATCTGTATATGAATATATACCTACAGAACTTAATAATATTCAACAGGTTTTACTTTCACATTGGCACTACTACCTTCAAATAAAATTTAATTAAAAACAATAACGTAAAAACCATTTAAACTAGCAGGAGGTCATTTAAAAAACATTATGAAGGATTTTAAACTTACTTAAGATGGTATAGTAAGTGAAGCGTTTAGATTTATCCCATATACTTGACACTCACGTAATTAACAAGTGCAAGTAAGGGTAATTAAAAATCAAACGTACATAAAGTTATTTATCTCACTTTAAACACACTTCTTAAACTTCACTACAAATTATTTTTACACACGAGTACACAGCAAATTCATTGAATAACGAACCTACTACTTCAGCCATACGCCTCACGACAACACGAAGAACGAACTGAAGTAAACACTTTCTTGTTGCTTGCATTTGTCTTCCATCCTATTCTATTTGCCACCGCACACTGCTATTGGAGGAAATTTTTATTGTGTGTTATTAGAAAGCGCTCAAGTTCTCTTTTGAATTTAAGAATAATGCATTTTAAATGTTTATGCTTATTAAAAATCTGCGAACGAAAATTAATTAACGGATTTAACGCTAAAGAAATAATTAACAGATTCTTTCTTTCCGTACTTTGTAACTATTTGTTTGTTTAGGTTTTCAAAATAACTATTTAATAAGTACATGTATCCTAAGAAAAATAATCCCCCTAGCAATTTAGTAATTAAAATATGCAGTTAAAATCTTATATAAGTACATAATTACTTCTTACTTAGAAATTCGATTCTTATTGCAGTAAATTTAAAGAAATTTCTTAAATAGTTGTTTATATAAAATAACTTAAAATTTCAGAATTGAAAAATGCAAATATTGGAATGAAATTAATGAATATTTACCCTTCTATCTTTCCCCACTTGTCATTAACACAAATTAATTCATTCAATTATTGAAAACATAAAATTTCCTTAGGCAACACACAATACACAGCTATGTTGAAGATAACCAACGTTTCCAAATGGTTTTAAAAAGTAAATATTACAAATTATTAAGTCTTGAACTCCTCTAAAGTGTATTTTTATATTATAAATTTTAATTTTAGGTGTTTTGCTATCGATTTCATTGATTAAATAATTATTTTACAAAAAAATATAGGTTAGTGTTTTGGTGTTGTGGTTAGGTTATGTTATACTGTAACAAGTGTTTTAAGCTTAAAAATAAAGTTAAAAGAGGTTGTTAAAATGGAAAAAGAAGGTAAATATCTGAAGGCTAGACTACACTAACTTTACTTTATATCTCTTTAACTTTTATAGATATTAAAGAATATTTTTTAACGATTCTCCAAAAAGAGAAAGATGTGTCTGCTGGAATTGCAGCTATCAGAACTTTGATGGAGATTTTAAGAAACTACAACTGTAAGAATAATATCTATTTTGTACATAAAATATAATAACAGTAATAAGATCACTTTCAGATAAAACTATCCAAGGTTTAGATGAGAATTTGAAAATGGGAGTTGAAGCTATGCAAGAGACTGACTGTCCTGTAGCAGCTATTAATTCAGGATGTGAACTGTTCCGTAGATTTATTACTTTTACAAAACTTGATACAGAGGTAAAAATAGTTATTTAATTTGCCAATGCATCCACAATTATTATTGTAGACATTTGATGAATGCAAAGAGACTATGTTGAACAGGGGACATCTATTTATAAAAAATCTTAATGAAGCCAAAGGAAAAATTGCTAAAAGAGCTTCACAGTTTATTGTGGATGGTTCTGTAAGACCAATTACCTGCCATTTATTTGATTTTCTAATTTATTTTCTTATTATTAGAAAGTATTAACTCATTCAAGATCACGAGTTGTACTACAGACCCTAAAAGAGGCTGCAAAACAAAATAAACAATTTGAAGTATTTGTAACAAAGTCTGCACCTGATAACAGTGGGTAATGTCCAACTTTTTTGCCTTTTGGTATTTTATTTACATCAATTTACTTTCAGTGAAAAGATGTGCAAAGATTTGAAAGCTGCAAATATACCGCATACTTTAATATTGGACTCAGCAGTTGGTTATATAATGGAACAGGTTGATTTTGTAGTTGTAGGGGCTGAAGCTGTTGTAGAAAGTGGAGGAGTGATAAATAAAGTAAGGGCTTACAGCTAAATTGTAGTAGTGATATATGTGATCTTTTTACAGATTGGAACCTACACTATGGCTCTCTGTGCAAAAGAAATGAACAGACCATTTTATGTCCTAACTGAAAGCTTTAAATTTTCTCGGTTATTCCCATTAAATCAAGCTGATCTTCCAGATACATATAAAGTAATTATATATGACCTTAAATACCTTATTTAATCGTTTATAGACTGTTTATTTTTTTAGTATACACCTGACATGAGGAAACATGATATAAGCAAACTAAACCCCCTGGTGGACTACACTCCCCCTGCATTAATTACCCTTCTTTTTACTGATTTAGGTATTCTTACCCCGTCTGCTGTTAGTGATGAACTGATTAAATTATATTTATAATTATTTACTTGTTTGTTTAATAAAACTGATTCTTTTTCAAAACAACAATATTTTTTTAAATTTCTACGTTCCTAAAAGAACAATTTATTAATTATTAATAAAACAATAAAGTTATTAATTTAAACAATTGCTGCTATGGAGTCACTACACACAAAAATGTTCTGCATTTCAATGGAAATTGTAAACAAGATTGAATAATCTATGATTGTGGACATAACCTTAATTCACTTACTTATAAACAGAATACTATAATAGTGTAAATAATGTTTTGAAGTTTTTTTAAAGTATATCCTAAAACAATGACCATTTATAATTTATATATATTTGATCGTAACGGGACGTTGCTGTTTTATCATGAATGGAATCGTTTAAAGCAATCAGGAATGACGAGACCAGAGGTGAAGCAATTTTAAACATGTATAACATGTTTGAAGTAGAAAATTTTATATTTACAGGAAGGTAAATTAATGTATGGAATGCTTTTTTCAATTAAGTCGTTTGTCAGTAAAATTTCTCCATTAGATACCAAGGAAGGCTTTCTGTATTATAAAACATCAAAATATGCATTAAATTTTTTAGAAACACCTTCCGGTATTAAATTTGTACTAAACACAGATACAAATATTCATGGAGTTAGAGAATTAATACAGGAGATATACAATAAAGTAAGTGTTTAATTATTTGTATAAAACTTGGTCTTCATAATTATATTTTTTAGGTTTATGTAGAGTATGTTGTTAAAAACCCTTTATGCAAGTTATCTGAACCAATAGCATCAGAATTATTTAAGACTAAATTGGATGCTTTTGTGAAACAGTCTTCTATTTTTCTTACAAAAACCATTTGAAGTGTATTGTCATTTTAACCAATTTATATAAGTAAAGTTCAGTAAATGTCGTTATTAAGTTATTCTTATTATATTATTTATTTACATTTATAATTTTAATAAAAATTGCTTAAGAACTCTTGTTTTGAGCTTAAAATGTTGAATTTAGAAAATATATTTTATCTTTTAATTTAAAATTGATCATTAAATATTAAAAGATTTTTGTAAACTTCAGACAATATAAACATAAACAGTAATATTTGAGAGAAATATAAAAAGGGCATATTCTTTTGTTTTTTTCTACGTAAATTGAAACTTTAACAACTACAATACGTGTGATTTTAGCCACATCCTTCGTAACCTTAAAAAAGGAGACATAACCTATACTAATATTGAAATTTTCTTTAAGAAGAATTTGTATAAAAGTGCAATATTGGGTTTATTTTTGTAATAAAAAAGAAAAGTGGGCCTAAAGGGCTTTTATCTGACCAATAATTCAATATGTTTGTCTTAACAGAAATGAAGAACGTAATCAGAATACCCCCCGAATATTTCCACATTAAATTAAATTATGCAATAGCAGACGAGCTAAATAAGAAATTAGCAAATAAGGTAATGTTAAATGTAGGCCTTTGTATAGCTCTGTTTGATATAACTAATATTAAAGAGTCATATATATTACCTGGTGATGAAGCATCTCATACTGGTGTCACATTCAGATACATCGTGTTCAGGCCATTTATTGAAGAAATTTTGTTGGGAAAAATAAGAAGTTGCTGCCAAGAAGGAGTTCACATATCATTGGGATTCTTTGATGACATTTTAATACCACCCACAGCACTTCAACACCCTTCAAGATTTGATGAAACAGAACAAGCTTGGGTATGGCAGTATGATATGGGAGATGGGAATAAGCATGATCTGTTTATGGATGCTGGTGAATCGATTCGATTCAAAGTGACTGCAGAAGTGTTTCAAGAAACATGTCCTAGTGGCCCTGCATTATCTGAAACACGAGACTCGGTTGAAGCCAAAGTTCCCTATCTAATTAAAGGAAGTATAAATGAACCTGGTCTTGGATTACTGTCCTGGTGGAATAATTAATTCATAAGATGTTAGTTTTTTATAATAAATTGAAATTTATATGATGTATTGATAAAAGTAATTAGGTTCTATTAAAAAATGTTTATAAATAGTAATCACTCCTTTAATTGAACCTTTTTTAGTCAACCACATTTACAAAGCTGATTTGTTTTCGAATGCAAAACTTTATTGAAGTTAAGTTATACATGAAAAACATGTAACGGAAATAAACAAAGCATTTAATTTAAAGAGTACAAATTAATAATAATAATAATGTGATATTTACAGTTTTAGTACTGATTCAGAATCTAAGTCCTTTCTCATTCAAAAGGACCTGATTTTTTTTACAACACTACACCGTTAATAATAATAATTGCAGTAAGAGTTGCTCAAAACGTTACACATGGCCACTTTTTAACTAAATTATATTAGGTTGGTTAGTAGTAGAAACGTATAAATTGCTTATTTAATAATATACACGGAAATACAACGAAAATACTTGCAAAAACTCCTAACAAAATAATAAATACTATTTTAACTATTGACAAAATAAGTGAAATCAACGCAGTGGTGTAGGAACGACGGTACGATGAGGGGAGGATTATCTTTAAATTATTACTATTATTTTATTCATATTATTAATATGTGAAATATTAAAATAAAAAACAATTTCGAATAATCTAAAGCAAAAAAATGTCTTGTACGTACGATTAGGATCATCATCTTTCGTTGGTACCTCTTCCCTAGCCAATTCCTACTCCACGAGGGCTAATAGTAGTAGTAGTAGTAATATAGTAAGCTTCGCACTAAAAATATCACTTAACAAATGAACTTTCTCGGTTCACGGAACCCAACGGCCATTCGTTCATCCAGCTCGTGTACATGTAGGGCGTAAACTACTATCCGGGCAAGTGTCATCATCAATACACACAACGCAACAATAATTAACAACCATATTTTCGTGCATGTCTTACTCGAAATCACAACACTTCTTCAGACTTGGTAGTATTTAAGCGGATGTTCCGTTGACGAGGGTGTTATTGGTAGCGGTGTTTTGAGTGGCACCCTTGTTAGAGTCGACTCTTCGCGAAGGGGGTGGTTTATTGGCACGACCACCACCACCACCTCCGTTCCTAGAGGGTTCTTCTTTTTTGACCATGTTGTCCCCTTCTGTCGAACGAACTTCGGGGGTCTCGGTCACGTTTTGGTCACCGGTACCACCTGAACAAAAAAATTAAAAATAACCACCCTTTTTTAAAAAACAATTAGTACAATAATTGCTTAATAAATCGTCATGCAAAAATGTAAAAAAATGTATCCATACTAATTCCAAAGATCACTAATTCGAATTACACCAATTAATAACGTAATAACTCATAGTAAATCAGAAACACATCTTCAGAATAAATAGCAATAACAAAAAATATATTATATGTTCCTTAAAAGTAATGGTCAGTAAATATTTCCGAAATTAATAACAGTAGAAATGTCCCCTGTACAACATAAAACTTGTGCAATCATGGTTTTAGTTAGGTACATAAGCAATTGGTAAGTACTTAAGACAATTAAAAATTCTTCTTGCATCCCACATTTATAAAAACACACGCTCATACAAATTGTATAAATGGCCTTTTTGTTTTCTTGGAAGCGTTGATAAATATCACTCACGCAAAATAATCAAACTTACCAGCTTCTTCGTTGGCAATGCTGTTGGCCGGGGTACGACTGCGCTGCCTAGCCCTCCGTTTGCGCTTCTTCTGGTATCTGCTGCCCGACCAACCTATAGCTTCCACACTGGACACTGATTCTACAGCAATCACAACCATTTAACGACATGCAAGCCTACATTGCCAATCTAATAATTCATGCCACAAAAAAGGAACACCCGCACACGCAACCACACACCACAATTGTAAACAAAGTGCAATAAAAACAAGATGGAATATCAGATGCCATTGGAAATCAATCATATGATTACTCAAATATAATTATTGAAAAAGATACTTTGCATCTATTATTCATACATTAGTGCATGTTTTTTGATTTTCAATCTGGAGTTCAAAATTAAAAACTCAAGTATTTCCAAAAGTATCATATACGACATTAAAATAAAAAATAACTATCACAAATATTTGTATAAGTAATACTTTTAAAACTATTTATCTAAACATGCTTTTGGATCTAAATTTAATTTCTCGTTAAGTTACACTAAATAACACCAAAAACACTTCTACAACTTTAAACGACAATACAGCACTTTTCAAATATAAACATCTTATAATAAGACACCCCAGAGCTTTAAGGGCGAAAAGATTATATAACTCACCTCTATCTACGCTAGAGACATCTTGACTGTCGAGTACAGTTTCTTCATCATCTGTAGTTCTGCGCCTATCGTCTCGTCTTCCGTCACGTCTGGGACCGCCACCCCCACCTCGATTAGCCCTGGGACCGTACTGTCTTGGAGGCAAGTCCCTTATGCGTTCATCAATAGTGTCTGGAGTGTTTTGCCTTGAACCTAGCACGTCATAAAAATTAAAAATATTAGTGCATTTTAGGTAGTCTTATCGATAATAAAACTAATGAAAAGTGGCTGGGGCTTACTAAAAATTTGTACTTACCTAAAAAATTTTTAAATACACATACGCACAAGACCCATTATAATATTGGAATTAAAAAATATAATTTCAGAGTACTTGTTCATCTTTTAGAATTTATATTACTGTAAAGCAAAATTATTTTTTTAAGTTTTTGTTCTTTGGAATTAATTTATTACTAATGCTGACCACACCCCATTTTTTCTAATAAGAGTAATGTTATTTTTAAAATAGTAAGAAATCGATTATATTTTAATAACCGCTGCATTATTTAAATGTTATGGGTTTAGTAAGGCAAACACAGACTTGAAACCCTTCAAGCAATCAATCAAAATCAACTCATGCATGTCACAAATAATCTTGGCATTTTAGTGATTTAGTTTAGTAACGAGAAGATAAAAAAACTATAAGCAACTAAGAAACCATAACGAGAAATAATTTGCGGAAAAATTAATTTAAAAAGTTAGTAAGCCACTTTAAAGGGTATCAGTCTGCGTTGGAAGCCAGAATAGAAATAAAAACACAAGTAAGTTTTGTTACCAAGTTATATTTCTAAAAAAAGTCTTTCAC
Source organism: Agrilus mali (assembly GCA_029378335.1). Lineage (NCBI taxonomy): Eukaryota > Metazoa > Arthropoda > Insecta > Coleoptera > Buprestidae > Agrilus > Agrilus mali. The sequence goes on along the minus strand of CM055663.1, from coordinate 4,746,412 downwards.
AGTAAGATTTGACATGAGTATGAGCCAGTCTTGAGTTCCTTGGCAGTTGCTAGTGCCTCGTTTGTGTTAGCAAACTCACAGAAAGCTCTTATTGCCAATGGCAGACTGAGTACCCTTTCGGCAAGCCGTTAGGTGAGCCTCATGGGGTTTACTAACTTCAAACGTCGTTCCTCTCAGCAAAAGGAAAACGACAGCCTATATTCAATATTCATCCCCAGCTCACGCCAAAACCTCATTTTCTTACACACTCAACAGTTATTGTCAGATTTATATCTTTATATGAAAAACATAACGAGGCATTCGAATGATTGCTGAGAGAAACGACATTCCCCTTTGTCAAATATTAAATTGTAGTGACATTGTCTATTCTTTTGGAGGGTGCAGCTGCAAGAAATCCACAGATTGTTAAGTTGAGGAATACTAATGCTGGGTTATTACTGCAGATTATTCCCATTATTTCATGAGAGAAATGGGCATTGTTTTTAGGTGCGAATTTCGAAAAATACCAATATTTGCGAGCACCCTGTATTAAGAAATTTTACGTTATTTGTGTATTAATTACCTTATAAACGATAAAAAGCAATTAGTCGTGTTGCCTGGTATAGCAGTTAATATTATATCTGTTTTGTTATTAAAATATTATTTCCTAGGTATGTGCCCAACAAGTTTTAACCAATGAATTAGTGTCAGTCTTTTCTTTTTATACTATTATGTGAAAAAAAAAACTAATAAATATTAGTAAAGTAAGCATTAGGGGACAAGGAAACTGTGGAATAATCCCAGCACAGTACATTGCGATATCTTTCCGTGAAATATTTATAACACACATTTTGTCTTGTAACGATAGCTGTTAAGCGTTACGAGACTGACTTTTCAAAAACATTCAACTTTTCAGTTGACTCTCTTTTCTTCCTTTTCTGTTAACACGAATGACCCTATTCTTGTTTGAAAGGAACATTCACACAAAACTGCACCTATCCTTACAAGTTACAGTCATTATCAATTAGGGTTTACATCATTAATGGTAATAGTAGTAGTAGTTAAGACAATAATAAGTCAAAATCGAACAAATTCAATAATAAATTCTAACTAAGAACAAAAAGAAAGTCAGGTCACTAAAATAGTTTTCATCATTATTATTATAAAGGGAACAAAACCATATTAAATAAAAAACTAATGGCCCAAGTGCATAACTTAAATTTTTCAAGTGACCTTCAAAATAAAATAAAATGAAAACCGTGCCCTTCTTTTAATGAAAACAAGAACATTGAGTGCTTTAAAATGTCCATAGCATAATAAACACAAACGAAACCTACTAATCATCAAATTCTACTACTATTGATATAAAATAAGCAAAAAGCGGGGAACAAGGGGGGCGGGTTTGGCAGTATGAAAACGGTCAAAAAATAAAGTCACCAAATGAACAATTAATTAACTTAGAGAATAAGACGCGAGTCATTTAATTAATAAGAAAAAAACTGCACTCAGGCCCTTGCGCAATAATTACGGATAAGAGAATGTAGTAGCAGTAAAAATAGAAGTAGTAGTAGTAGTAGTAGTATGTACAACGAACGACATGAAGCTTGCTTCCACCACAAAAAAAATGATTAATATGAAATAAAAAGAGAACTGTGTAACGTAAAAACGCTTTTTTTATATATAGATAATCAAGCATTAAGTGAGGTTGAGCTTCTAGAATAAATAACATTACGCAACTTGCTCATGCATCAAACTGTTTCAGCTCCTCGACTTTATACTATTATTATTTATTATTAATATTTTTTTTTATCAAATCGTCAGTGGGACAGATAACTAATATTCAATATTATTAAAGAAACCACGGGCGTTGGATTAACAAACACAAACAAAGTAATTTAAAAAAAGTAAAGAACAGACTATAAATAATTTTAAAATTATTACTGTCGTTAAACGAGGATTACTCTATTAAAAAAAATATATAAAAATTAATGTAAGATATTCAAAAGTTGATGATTTGTTTATGAGCGTAGGCAGGTGTTTTCTTAGATATCTGCCCCACAAAAACGGTGCAAGCAATAGTAGTTTAAGAACTGTATGCAATTGAGAAAACGTCAAAACCGAATTATGAACAAAGTCCTTTTACAGCGACACTAGTAATTTACATTATTATTTTTTACTCCGATATTCAGGGTTTCTTTGTTTGTATATTTATAATATAAATATTTGTATTCTCTTTCGCAAATTCCAATGTTTCAATTCGAAGACAACGTGACACACGTTTCAAGCACGTGCGTACGCAACACACGCGTCGTGCCGTTATCCGTTACATATTTTTTTTTTTCAAAATTTTATTACTTTTTCGCGTCAAGAACAAAGTGTTATGTGTGGGTCATCTGCCAAGTCTGTCTATTGAGAGAGAGATAAGAGAGAGTCCGCCAAAACAATATTATTGTTGGTTTAATAAACCGACCACGCGCATGACCACGTTTTTAGCTGGTCAGCTGAATGCACGCCACCATTGCCCTCACAACCCTTGCTGTTTGCCCTCTTCGCTACCGAAACAACAAAACAATTAATAACAATGATTCCTAATGTCTGTCTAATAGCGCCCGCCCCCACACATTTCAATCAATTTTCTTCCTCTTTTTTATATTTCGACCCACGCACGTTATGCGACAACTGTTTTTAAAAATTAATAATACGACATTATTAATATTAATAAATAACTAAACAAAATATAGTCAATTTGTAATAAATAGGAACGCATGTATGTGGACACAAAGATCATTTGTATAAATTTTCTACTACGGCTCTTCAGAAAGATATTTAGTTGTCCAGAAGAAATTTTGTTAACTTCTGATGTGCAAAAGTGGATGTTAATTTCATTTTATTATATATTTTTTGTTTTTCGGCTCATCATCATTTTGTTTGATTAATTTTGAAAACCCAACCCGTTCGATTTTAATTATCTCTATCGTGTTAATAAATTTTGTTTCTTTTTAATTTGTTACAGGCACTTAAATGTTCTGATGCCACGTACATGCGTTTTTTCGCATAAATCAGTGCGCACGTGGACCAACTGAACAATAACATTATTTATTTGCCGGACGTTAACGGTAGCGGTTAGAGATGTAGAGTGCGCGGCGATGGCGGCTCTGCACAGAGCCAATCATAACAATACTGTTGGTGGTGGTTGTATTTGTTCTCTCGGCGACAGCAGAAAAAATTGGGACGGCGACCTACGGCGGCGACGCTGCAAGAACGACTGCGACCGTCGACGGATCATTTCCGGTCTCTGTCGCCGCCTGCGGCTGAGTCCACTGACAGTCTACCCCGACCCGGTCGACCGCCGTCCCGCGGGTTACGATCGCCGCCCGGACCGCCCCGCGGCGGACGTCCGTTGCTCGTAGGCCCCCGACCCCTATCGTTCCCCAGCCCTTTCCTTTTGTCCACGTTATTAATGTAATCTGAGAAGGTACTACTACCAGCGTTGTAGCGGCCGTCGTTGTTCCTGTTCGGACCTCCGCCGCCTCGGCCACGTCCGCCTCGGCCTCTCATCGAACCTCCACGTCCGCCTCTGCTGCCACTGTCCATGTCCGAGTTGTAGCCGCGATCATTCCGACGAGACATCGGCAAACTTTGCATAGAACCCATTGTCGAACCGTGTATGCTACGTAGCTGCTGATCTATCTCCAATTTCTCCTGTCGAAGCTGCTCTACTTCCTAAATGAATTAAAAATTTTAAATTCCAATTATATTTATATTGTGTTAAGAAGGAAATAAATTTGCATACCTTGAGGTGTGCTAGATGGTACTCTAATAGAACTTTGGCATTGGATATGTTTTCGACGGTACCTACAAAAACAAAGGGCACTTGTCCTTCTTCGCGTGGAATGGTCGGCTGAGGTTCGTTATCTCCTTCAATTTTAACCCTAACCTGTAATATATAAAATAACTTCGAAATAGTAGTCAAAGTTTTGAGTATATATAATTAAAAACTTACGACTCCGCTTTTATCCACTATTTCTTGAATAATCCTACCATTTTTTCCTATAACTTTACCGACTAAAGTACGTGGCACTTGCAGAGATTCTTCACTATATTCTAACATTGAACGTGCTTTCTTAACAGCCTCATCACTCTATTAAGAAAAAATAAAATGTAAGAACTTAAAACGATAATATTAAAATTAATTACCTCTCCGTAGATTTTAAAGGTACACGAGTTTTCTTCTAACTCGATATTCGTTATGCCCTCGACCTTCCGCGCTTGTTGTATGTTGGCCCCATGAGCCCCTATCGCCAAGCCCATTAAATCTTCTCGCACACTGAATTCGTCCGAATACCTAAAAAATTTAATTAAATATAAATATACAAATTTAATACAAAATTCAGTTACTTTAACCAGAAATTCTTCAGTTAAAACTTTTTTCAGATTTACAAACGTATTTGTTATTTAAAAAATTATAATACACTAACATAGATACGTCCTTTACAACATTTATAGTTTCATGCACATAGAGGATTCGCCTATTACTATCCCATAAACCTTGAAAAAAATTAACTAGGTGCATGCAACTTTCGTCTCCTGGCAGTGAAACATACAAACTACAGATGAAGTAAAGTTAAAATAGCAAGGAGAAGTTAAATCAAAATAATACATACATGCCTTGTGACCTACGTAACAGGACCAAAAGTCTACATGGTGCTATGCTGTTTTATTTTTGTTATAAGTTAAGTGAGACAAACCGCTGTGTGTGTGTTAGTTGTATGTATTCGAAAATAATACCTAATATGTATGAACATTTCATTATCAAATAGGTGTATATATTAATGGAATATATACACGACGAGGCACAAATTAATACTGCCAGGAATAACTGGAGAGGCAACGGGCCGGGGGCCATCTGGTGACACCGGCACAGAGGCAGAACATCAAAAATAATAAATAATAAAAAGTATATAGACGAAGAATTATACAATACGTATTACGTATATAAATATATGTATATAGATAGATAGCTACGAGCATGCGCACTGTTTAAGTTGCGGTTAAACCTCACCTGGTGGAGCCTGCCCCCCGCCCGACCTCGTAATTACCAACGCGATGATAAGAAGGCCTACCCTTGCTGAAAAGAGAAATACCAACAAAACATCAATAACGGAGCTCCATTCCTGGTGCAGTATTAATTTCTACTTTTCTTTCTCTTGGAAGGTTTGGTTTTGTCTCACGTTTGAATAAAAACACAAGATAATTTAGACATTTAGAGTTTGAAATTATTTATGAGCCTTCAAGTAAAACGCTTTTCTTTTTGTACTTTCCGAGCAAGAACCCTTTGCAAGACTGTTTATTTGATGTTAGTATTTTACTTTGTTCACATGATGTGTTAATAGGCACAAAGAATAAGACCATAAACGGTAATTTGGTCAATTAATAAATAATGTAACGTTTGACGGTGAACCAATTAAATTTAATGTGTTAGTGGTTATTAGAAAATAAGTTTTGATTCCTGATAAATAGGTTATTACATTAGCATTTCAACGATTACAAATTGACAAATCGTTGAAATTTTGTACTCTAACGACAATTTTCGCGTCAAAATTTTATCGATTTAATTAATTTAAACCTGAAATGTAATGTATAGTTGTCGTTGATATAGCACGTTGTTTTTCTACATGGCTTCATTTTGTTCTTAGTTATTGTTAAACTTTTTAAAAAATAACTACTTAGTTCCAAAAAAATGACGCACCTAATTTTGGTTGCAACGTTGAAGCTATATTTAAGTAATTATATAAAAATTGTGTACAGTCTACAAAGTTTTTTTATTCATTAATTTATCTCTAAAATTGCCTGAATGACATTTTTTTGCTAAATCCTTGCATTTTACCAACTTTCACAATTTATTGAGAAAAAGGTTTCTGGTGAAATAAATTAATACGACTTCACTCAACATAAAATTTCAAATAAAAGGGTACGTTCTCGCGAGAGGCCCCCGGAAAGGCTCTCAGAAATTGCTGATATTAGTAAAAGTGAAAATGATAACAAACCTAATTATTAGCATGCAGTGGAGATTAGAAGCTCTTATAGTTGTTAGGGGAGGCCCACATATTGCCTATTAAAGTCAAACAGTTATTCCAGTTTATAATTTTATGTTTAATGAAAATACTTTTTAAAATTCGCATCAGTTTATTTCACCAGAAAACCGTTTCTCAACAAATTCATAAAGTTGGTATTATGTAAGGATTCGGCAGAAATGCTGTAATTTGGACAATTTTACAGATAAATAAAAAAAAATAAAAATAAAATGCATTTAAAACAAGCGTCTTTCATATAAAGCGTACGCACTTTCTATACACTTTACCTGATTAATACACAGGGTGAATTAAAAATTAAGAAAAAAAAGTTTTTGCATGGCCATCTAGGAGGCATTAAAACAGTTTCCACACCTTTTAACCTTTTTGAATGATAAGAGGAATTATTTACTAATAAAAGAAAATTAATTTTAATTCAGTCCATTTGTAGACAAATAACAAAGCTTTAGAGTTGCAATCAAAATTGAGTGCGTATTTTTTTTTGTGTATTTACGTTAAGATCTATATTAAATTGCTTATTCTAATGGGTTATCGATTGAAAATATGTACCAGTGGCATAAAACCGTAAAAATGCAATTTCACACTGATTATTGTTATAGAAAAATAATTCCTTAGGCAGAATTAAATTATTATACCTACATCCTTAATTTAAACACGATTTAAATCAAGATTATTATGAAGATTATAAGCTGTCATTTCTTCATTTATTAAACTAGCGTTCTTTGCCTTTCTTAATGTACTTGCATGATTTATTTTTTCATAAAACAATTTGGTATAATAATTTAATTTAGGACAACCCATGTTAGGAATCTAATTTTGAGTATCATTGCTCTATATAAATTCCAAAAATTTTTTCTTAATTAAAATGGGAATGATAAGACGTGGCTCACCCTCCGACGTTTGCGAGCTTGGTGCTCTCCAACTGCCTCGCTGCCTCCTCCGTTCGCTTGAGTAAGAGTACCTTTTGCGACAAACTGCGAAAATGCATATCTTGAAGCATAGATGCCCTTTTGCGACTTGTATCAGAACTCGATATCACAACCAGTACCCCTCGTTCTGGCACGTAACGGACCACGCCCGCTCCAATCGACCTTTGGAATTCTTTATGAGCATTCTCTATTTTAGCACTAAAATAAAAAAAAAGCTTGAATACATTCGTACGTGTAAATAATAACAGAAATCAGAATTTTAGATCTTTAAACCTTCTGCAGTTAAACAGAAAATAAGGAAATGTTCGTCCAACTTACTATTCTCTACTTTCTTCAGGAACCTCAATTTCAAATTTGTGAAACATATTTCTATCGATGGGCGGGTTGGTGTTCTTGGGACGAAGCCGGTCGACGCTCACAATTTCTGTGTACGTCGTGTCCCATCCCAGGTACTCCAGCACGAAAAAATCGCCCTTCATCATCTGCAAAAGTTCAACACTTTTTTTAATTTATCATTGTCTCCCCTTACGTTTCACTTTATTAACCATCTGGTCACAGCGTAGCTAAAATGTAAGAAAACAAATCGGCCATTGAAAAACAATATGCCCAATTTACTATTATAGTGACCCTTTTGGACAATTAATTAAAAATATGGGAAAAATTGTAAATTAACCAACAGTTGGGAGCCTATTTTTAGTATAAAACAAATGGACAATTTATTTATTTATTATGTATAGTACCATAGGGGCAATTATATTGTAATTATTAATTAATTACATGTTACATATTTAAAATCAAATGGCTTGCCTTTGTGATTAGTTCATTCACTTTTACAATAAAACCAACTTGTTGGTAAAAATGAAAACAGCTTAGAAAATGATTTCATGGTTAATTAAGTGATTGCAACACATTACAAGATTTAGCTGAATAAATTGTCCAATTTTAACAAAAAGCACGATTGTTTTGTACATATAGCATAAAACAATCATATTATCCTTAGTTTTTATACATAAAAAAATAAGAAAATTATTTAATAACAGAAGTAACCTGTTCAATGTCAATTTTCATATAAGAGTTTTTCAGAAGACAATCACAATCATTTAAAATAAGTAATTTTCTGATAAACTGATCAACTTATTTCGTAAAACAGCCAGTAACATAAAAAAGATGCAGAGAGTTTGATTGTGACATAGTAAAAGTTCAAAATGTTTAAGGTAATGTTTGAAAATGAGCATTTATAACTTGTGGTGCATTTACTTTTGAATACTACGTTATGGATTAATTATTAAACAATTAGCAAAAACGTTTAAACATTTAGTTGTAAAGAACCCAATAAACAAGGTTGACAATACAATCAAAAGACTGCAAGACATGTAATATGTTAAAATATTTTGAAATTCTCTTATTGATTTGAATTTTAAAATTTTATATATAGAAATATACAACTAGTTCAATAGTAGCTTAAATGTCACAATAAACAATTAGTAGAGGTCTTTATACCTTTAATAATGAAGTAATTGACTTGAATTTGGTTTATATTTGAAAATATCTCACCTTAATCCTACATTTCCACCATCCATTTGCTTCTTGGTTATTGGCACGTGAGTATACTTCGACCTCTTGGTTTTCTGCAAACTCAACTTTTTCATGCTGTTTAGGGGGAAACCGCACTTGAGAATAAGGAAATTTTGAATCTGGTTGCCATCTACAAACAAATTTATTGAACATATCAGAGCTTTAGTGTTAGTTAAATATTACTTACTCATCCTCAAAATGTATTAGCACTTCCTCGTCGAAAATGTCCATTATGTAGCCCTAAAAACACACGATAGTCTAAACATTGTTTAAATTAATATAAAATACCAAAATAACTCGTTTAAACCCGTATGAGTGGAATTTACTTGTAATATGATACATGATAAAATATAACCTAATTGAATCATATCGAACAGAGACGGGCCCAAAAATTAAAAGTGCGAACGAGAAACTGTACGTTTTATGTTCAGGAAAACTTATTTCGAGCGTTATTTTCCAAAAGACACATGGATAATCACGCCCTGTCAAATGCTCATGGCGTCAGAAAAGCGCGTTTGGAAAAAGAATTTTAAGTGTCGTTAATCTACATCGGTTCACATACAAATTTTGCAAATTTGATAACTGAATAATAAACTATATGGTACTTGTTACATAAAAGCAAATAAAGACATACTTCAATTGCTACAGACCTTATAAAGAGCACCGTTTTCGCCGCATACTTCCACTACTAAGCCCTCCATGTTGATTTGATTCTTGGATGAAGGAACAGCCTTGAGTTGGTTACGAGTCGGAGTTCTACTCGTGCTACCGCTCTCAGACAACTAAAAAGAAAAATGACATTTCTGTAATGGGATTGGTCAACCAGAGCTCCTGCTACTTTTTTGACAGAATGGCGTAGACAAGGACGTAAATACTAGTAAAAATAGCAAATTAATTGCAAAAAGTCGACGAATTTAGATAAATGTCTCAAGAGCATGTCCAGCAGTAGTGATTCCGAAGAATTCTACGATGCTGAAGACACTAGTGCGTGCCAATTACAGAGGCAAGTGCAAAAGGGTAATGTAGTTACTGAAATCGAATTTGCAAAAACTGATAAAATAATGTTGATTTTATTTACCCTAAATTGGGACTTCATTCACGTAAATTCTTTTTGCAATTTTCACTCTTCCACATACTTCTTTTTTGTTTAATAAACAATTGAAATAAACAAATTGTCAGTTTTTGTATTGAATTCGGTTAGCCTTGATCATGTGATCGAAATAAGGTTATGCGGTTGGTGAATTTAAAAAGCGTGCGAATTTTAAAAACTGACATTTATTTGCAAATAATTCATCTTTTGTCCCTTTTTGTAGACGAAGTAGTAAATTATCAAGAGAGAGTAGCATATCACATAAAGCAAATTCGGAACCTAACATATGCAAAATTGTTAATGAAGAACAAAACCAAAGAATTAGAGACAAAAGTAGCAAACAGGAAAATGGTGATCTTGTGAGTATACAACACAATCTTTATTATTTCTGATTTAAACGTGAACGGATGTTCTTTAGACCAAATCAAATCTAGGTGGTCGTAAACGTTTTAAAGAATTAAGAAAAAAACTACAAAACGATGATGAAGATGGTCAGGCATCTTGCATTACACCACCAGACAGTCAAACATCCTCAGTAGAAGGTATCTTTGCTACAAATAATCGCACATCGCATCCATTTCGAATAATTGAGCATGATGCCCTCAGCTTGCAAAGTATTAATTCACTTGGTAGAATAGGAAGGATATTAGGAGGCCTTGTTGATAACAGTAAGTTGAACTGCTTAAAAATCCCATTAAATAGGTCACAAAGATGAAATTTAATCTACATTCCAATATATAATATATCTGAAGAGTTAAGGAGGAGGTATTGCAATATACAATAATATACTTTAAGGCCTTCTCCTATCCTAGATTTAATTGTGACAAGCACGATTACACATTACCCTAAGTCAGAGCTGGTCAAAGCTTTAGTACATCCAAGCAAATAGTTCAAACTTTAAATTACTTTAAAGCTTTTGTTGCAATTTAAGTGAGGGCTTGAAGCTCTTATTGAGGGTTTTGCCCAGGTCTGTCCTAAGTAATACTTTGTATTTAAAATGTGTGTTGTGTATAACGTGGTTTTATATTAAACTTCTACCTATAATCAATGTTTGCAGCGATTGGAGTTGTTACTAAACTAATAATAATTTTATATTTTCTGATTGCATTTCAAACTTCAAAGTCCATCTATTGTATTTTTGATATTTATGTTGTCTGGATTATTTTAATCTAATCTAAAATGTGTTTAACTATTATCTTACAAGGATTTTATATTTTCACAGTAAAACTATTAAATGTATTACACAATTTGTGTTATAATTAAAAGAACAATTAAAATAATGCATATAAAAATTGGATTTGGAAATTGAAAACGCTCTACAATGAGGTGTTTTTAATTTTCAGACCAATTTTTTAATACTTTCTAAATGTAAATGTATGTATAATTTTTAATGTATTTTTTTGTGCAAATCACAATTTTTAGCTACAACCAATGCAAAAGAGGCTCAAATTGGCGCGTCTGCTTCTACGTTGTCAACAAGCTCTGAGTCGGCTTCTAGTTCAAAAAATGTAGTTCAGTATCAGAATTTAGCCGCTCTGTCAGAAAATACGCAACCACAAAAAGCAATCGCACTCCAAGAACCTGACGTGATCGCCAGCACAAAATCCTCAAACTCTCTAAAAACTCAATTGGAATCAAAAAAGGAGATCCCTGTTGCACCTCCAAGGCGGAAAAAGAAAAAAAACAAAAATGTCACGAGTCTCCTTTCCCTCCCAGTAAGTATTTTGTGTGAGAAAGAATTTAACCAGTTTATCCTTAAATCGATCATTAAATTATTCGTAGCCTGTGGAGTCAACTAGTACAGGCACATTCTCTAGTTCTAACTTAGCTAGTCCTGCAAGCACTATCGAATCCCTAACTCGAGAATTCGAAGATTCGTTAGACAAAATGCCAACGAGTGCAAATGTGAGGAAGTCCTTACACTCTGACAAGAGCTCCGTTAGTTCGCAATCTTCGAAATCAAGCACACTGAAGTCAGTACATTCGTTGGATTTAAGACAGGCAGTCAAAGGACAGTATGTAGTGAAACCCCAAGACGATGATAAATTTAAAGCAGCCAAATCAAGCCGTGAAGAAATGGAGTTCCTGCAGTTAGACGATAGAAAAGAAGCTGACAAACAGCCCAACGTCAGTCCACGTGCGTCTAAAAGTCGAGGAAGCGTCGGACACAACAGTTTAGGATCACACAGGTATAAGAATTTTTTAAAATTGATTTGTAAATAATAATGTTGTGATTGTTACTTGAAACTGTGGTCACAGAAACGTAGTTTTATTTACAGGGAAAGCAGACATGTCATATCAACCGATTCGAGAGAACGTCGCAGGTCTGCCGGGGATGAGAATATGTTGAAGCAAATGAATATTTGCGTTCGTACACGTACCGATTCAGGTAAACAGTTAACCGATAGGGAAATCCTTGAACAAGTAACAGTTCTCAACCTGGACACCGGGGAAAGGGTTCCGTTGAGTGTAGCGGAAGAAAAACTACCCCAAGGAATTAATCCCTTGTCGTTGCACATCATGCGTTTGACTTCTGAATACGTCAGCAATTCCAGTTTGGAAAAAGAAAAAGAATCGGACGAGGAAAGCGTAGGAAGTAAAAAGTCAGAAGCACCTCCAGGAGAAGAAAATGATGCAGATGTTAGTAGAGTTGTAAGGAAACGGACAGCTAAAATTAAACGGTTTCTTGGGTCGACAGTTAAAAAAACCATGCACAAGGCTAAGTCTATCGCGCAAGAAGTATCGCACGCCCGGCACAAAGAAGACGTGCTCGATATTATCGACGAGGTCAATCCAGGAGAACAAAATATTAAATTAAAGGTAATTTCAAATTAAATTTTACTCGATTTACTCACTAAATTTTATTTTTCGTCCTGTGGACTTTTTAGGCATCCAATTCACATAAGGGGCCGTACGAGTTGGAGAATATTCAGCACGTTCAGGAGATTAAAGATGAACATCAAGGTGCCATTTGGTGCATGAAATTTTCTGTTTGTGGACGACTGCTTGCTACTGCTGGACAAGATAAAGTGTTACGAATTTGGGTTATAAATGATGCTTACGTCTTTTTTCAGGTACTTACAAGCTAAATCTTTATTGAATAATATACATACACCAATTTCCTTTTAGGACATGCGTTCAAAGTACAATGCCGAAAAGGTCTCACCAACGCCTTCTCAAGAGTCTTTGGTATCTCACCATTCGATAGATGACAGTAGCCCGGTTGCTCCAGAAGCCAGAAAGTCAGAAAAGAACAAGCATATCTTCGTCTCAAAACCTTTCTGCACGTACACAGGACATACTTCAGATCTTTTGGATGTGTCGTGGTCAAAAAACTACTTCATTCTCTCCTCCTCCATGGACAAAACGGTCCGGTTATGGCACATTTCACGTAAAGAATGTCTCTGTTGTTTTCAACATATCGATTTTGTGACCGCCATCGTTTTTCATCCAAGGGATGATCGATATTTCCTTAGTGGGTCCTTGGATGGGAAGCTTAGACTTTGGAACATTCCAGATAAAAAGGTACCTACATTATATTAAAATTTGCGTGTCGTAACAGTTTTTTCGAACAGGTTGCAGTTTGGAACGAAGTTGAAGGTACATCACGACTGATAACGGCCGCAAACTTTTGCCAAAACGGTAAATTTGCTGTCGTGGGGTCGTACGATGGCCGCTGTATCTTTTACACAACTGATCAGCTGAAATATTATACTCAAATCCATGTGCGATCGACACGGGGACGGAACGCCACTGGACGCAAAATAAGCGGCATCGAGCCGATGCCAGGTGAAGACAAAATTCTCGTCACTTCGAACGACAGTCGCATTAGATTATACGACTTACGAGACCTCAGTTTGTCATGCAAATATAAGGGCTACGTAAATGTAAGCAGTCAAATAAAGGCCAGTTTTAGTCCGGATGGTAAATACATAATAAGCGGTTCCGAAAATCGGGATATTTATGTGTGGAAAACGAACCATGACTATAGCAAGTTTTCGTCGGTACGTAGAGACAGGAACGATTTTTGGGAGGCCATTAAAGCGCACAACGAGGTCGTCACGTGTGCCATTTTCGCTCCGAACCCTGAAATGATAGTGAAGATGGTCGAAGAGCAATGCAAAGATATGGATAAAAACGAAAAAGCAGAAAAGGTTAATAAACAAACAAATTGTAATTCATTACTCAAGTATTCTAATTAAATACTGTTTTATTATAGATTGAAGACCCAATGGTAGAACAACGGACAAAAGGTTGTGGGGGACACGTGTTGGTGTCCGCAGATTTTACTGGCTGTATTAAAATTTTTATCAACAAAACAAAACCTAAACACAGTTCTTTACCAGCTTCAGCTTTGGCTTAAGCAGCTTTAGTTACATAAATTTTAACTAAATTAAATAGCAAATAAATAAGTATATGTAAAATAATAATTGTTGAAACATAATGTATTTTAAAAGTGATATAAAAAGTTATAAATAAATTAACAAATGAATTAAAAAAATATTTTTCAATCAAATAGTGGATTAATCTCGATTTCCGTTACACTAAATTGAGATTTTCTGACGCAAAACGCTTACGATTATTTCTAACAAGTTCATAATAAATTTTGATTATGATACAAATTAATGTTCCATATGTTAATTATGAATAAATCTATTTAATTGTTTTGGTTGATTTTAAAATATCACTCACTGGACGCCTATGCAGAAAATCTATAAAACCAATGACGTCACGTAAAGCATTTTGATAATTGCTATTAACGAACAAAAATAATTTTGTCACGACAAGGGGTTAGATAATTATAAATTATAAAAAGCACACTTATAAGGGTTTTAATATAATTAAAATGGCAAATATCTTGAAATCAAAAGATGGCGCTGTAATGTTTAAACGCGACACATTAGAAATCGCTTTTTGAGGAGAAAGGGTAACAAAACAAACGAAATCATACTTACCTGGCGTAGGGGTTACCGTGATCAACAAGGCGGTTCCCCCAGGGTGAGGCCCTTCCATTGCACTACGGTTGGGCTGACCCCTGCGATTATCCCTAATGTGGATAACTCGGGCGCGTAATTTTTGGTAGTCGGGACTGCGTACGCGCTGTCCCGGAATAATTTAATGTAAACAAAGTTGGTAGTAGTAATTAGTAATAGTCCTGTAAGAACAAGCTACTAATTATTGTAGTTCTGCTTAATTTCCCTCTAACATTTCCTTAGGCAATGCGCATACAACCATTATTTTGAGTTCTTAATATAAAATAATTAAACACTGATAGAGTAATAATTTTCTATTTCATTTATAATTCAACAAAATATTAGATTAATTTTAAAAAGATTTTCTATACTTTTCCTAAGGCACAATTTGGTTTATATTTACACTTATAATTTAAATTACTTACAAAATGAGCTTCAGAACATTTTCTCACTGTACTCTACTGTATTAAAAATGAAAACTATTCTAGTAAAAATTGAGTAACTGCCTTATTAAATTCGTCAGCATAACGAAGATGAATATTGTGTTTTCCCTCTGGAAAAATTCGTACCCTATTAAAGATATGAAATTAGAGACATATATATAAAACTTTTAATAAATAGGTGTTGTATGTACCTTGCATTTTTAATATTTTTCAATAAAAATTCCGGGTGCTCACTAGCAATCATTGGGTCTTTGGCACCATGTAATATAAGGGTGGGACACTGAATATGATTTAGTTTGTCATTACATATATCACCCCCATTTTTTGCTATTTCTATTAAAGTATCACACCATTTATTCCACAATGTTTGTAATCCATCTTCAGTATACAATTCTATTAGTGGGGCCTTCATTTTATCAGACCATTTGCTTATATTACGTAATTCTAAAAATTAATTGAGTAAATATTACTAAAACCAGAGCTGAACAAAGCTTAAGTTCTTGAAAATGTGTTTCTAATTATTTCCAGGGACTAGAAACACTGTATTTGGAGCCTATCTCACTTCATTTTTATAAATGGTAATTTGAAGTAGCTTACAAAATGCAATTAGGGTTTCAAGGATTTTGTTTTTTTTACATGTGAATTGTAGACTATGGGTTTTGAAATTTTTTGGTGAGGGCTTTGTCTAATTTTCACTAAACATGATTTATTTCCAAAGTACTGTACCGATTCATAAGTTATTAATTACACTTTTGAGGATCAGTGCTTATATTTTATACTTGCTTTCATAAGTCTTTATTTCTTCTGGCAGGACGTAAGAATTTGCACCCCAAATTACAAGTTTTTTTACAGCATTTGAATGATTTGCACTTAATATTATGCTGGAAATACCCCCATCACTCCATCCCAACAAAGAGAATTTGTTTATCTCTAATTTCTAAAATATTATACAAAATTTAGAAACACTGATAGAAAATTAAAATACAACATAAGACTGCATACACACTTTCATCAACTTGTATGCAATTTCTGCATCTTCTTCGTAAAAATCTGTACTAAAATTTTTCTCTGGTGGTCTGCTGAAACCATATCCTGGAGGATCAAAGGCAACTACACAGAATTTATCCTTATTAAGCCTTTCAATCTGAGGTTTAAAATCACTCCAAATTGTACCCAATGCACCAGGAAAACAAAGTACATGGTGGTTACCTCTTCCTACTTGAAGGTAATTTATAGTATGTCCGTCGATTCTAATGGTTGATTCCTATAAAAAAAAATATTATCTAAAAATAGCGTACTTTACAAATTTAATTATTTGTTGTACTTTAACTGTATTTGTACTTGCACTTGTACTATATAGTGGGTAACTGGCAATAAGGCGTTTAATACTAGGCTGTAATAACTTTTGACAAAATTTCAACATTTCTTTAAATTAAAACTGCTTTGTAGTTGGATAATTTCTTTTTGTAAAATGTGTTTTTGAAAACTAAAAAGGTAAACATAAACATAACCTTAACCATTTAATTAAGTTATGCAACCTATTTAACTACTGTTCAATTTTCTTGCCTACCTTAAAATTATTATTTTAATTAATAATTTGTTTTTTATTAATTTATGTTATTTTGAATCAAAACTAAAGTAATTTTATAAGTAAAAATGAGTCACATACCTGCATTTTCATGTATCGTAGCTATTAGCTAACTGGTGTAATAATAGAACTGCTAATTGATTATTTTTCGTTTATCAATGAAATCTAACTTTTAATTAAGTGGAATAAAATAATTAGTTACTTTAGATAATTGTTGATTTATGTACAACAGCTTGGTAAATTGAAAATGCTGTAAAAGGATGACAAATATTAATAGAATATTAACTGCAACTGAACGTTTTTAATGATCAACAATTTTACTACAATTTGATCGTTAATAAGGTCATTAGATATCAATAAAAATTTCTATATCTACAGTGTTTCACAATTTTCTGTCTATTAATAAAACAATTATTGGCTAAAACAATTATTTGATTTGTTTCCATTTGTAGTTAAAAAATTATATTTTAAACTAAAAAGATATTCAATAAGTTAGTATATTTAATATTTAATAAGTAAAATAAGTTTTGGTAATGTAAGTTAAGTAAAAAGTATTAAGTAGGATCATGAGAGAATGTTTCATTGAAATTTAAATAAATTTCGCGTTATTACACCATTTTTAGTTATGCAGTGCTGAATGAGCAGCAAGGACGAAGGACAAGCGAAGTGCTGTAGTTTATCTGCTCTGACGTTTGTACATTCTACCTACTGGGTAGTTAATATTAACTCGGTGCGAGTTTATTTTCATTCAGTTTGTATTTTATGATGGCGAGAAGCATATCTCGCTTTTCATTCAACAATATACTATTATTGTTGTATTTTATCGGTTTTTGCAAAGCGCAACCATTTCCTTTTCCCGAATTTGATTCGGTTTCATTAATAAATAACAGTGTATCAATTGTTAACGATGTCGAAACCAGAAAAATTATTTTCGGGGTGCACGGTAAAAATTTACAAAAAGAAATGCAGATTAAAGTTACCGAGAAAAAAGCTTCGCGAAATACAGAATGTAAGAACACGGACTTGACGAACTTTGAAATTAATGTTATCAACGAAAATGTGAACGAAACTCGGTATGAGTTGTTACTTCCGAGAACTTTTAATAAAACTATTTATTTTTGTTTACCCCGAAAACCAAGTGAAAGACCAGTGCATGAAAGTGTTACAGGAAATCAAACCGCTTGGTTCCACCAGGGTGAAAGTGTTGCTATTAAATTGGATTCTTCCAATTTTCCTTCCAATGGAAGCTCAATACAAGTGTAAGTATTTTTCATCTACATATTGACTGGCTAAAACAAGGAAATTTGAAGCAAAAGATATATGTACGTACAAAAGTTTGTGGTTTATTAATTTTTAATTAGATTCAAAAACCCATTTATAAACACCCCCAAATTAACTTAACCACTTTTTGATTTTCATATTTAAACAAAAGGGGTTTGTTTACCAGAATAATACATCAAAAGTTATCGATTTGTATAATAAATATGACGTTTTTTCTTTAGTAGCAGAAGTTGCTATTTGGATTTTCTTTATGCTACTAAACAATATTAAAATGTAGTATTAATTATGTATTTCACATATGGTAATATCATGTATAATCATTCCTAGTGATTTATTTTAAAATTTAAGTTAACTAGTGCTTATAATTTTTTTTATTATTCTTAAATAATGTATTACTTACTTATATAACAAATAAAAGTTTCTGGTTTCATCTGGATTTCCGGTCAAAAAAGTTTTATTGTTTCCTATTTAGTTATACTTACAATTAGTTTAAAAAGAACATACTGTATATCAGCAATTGCTTCATTAATTACATTTGAATTATTTCACATAACTTTTCATAATAAACAATTACAAGTATTAATAAAAACCCTCATTTATTATTTTTTAATCTAATTTGTAAAGTTTAAAGATGTTGGGATAACATAAATTTCTAATGCCAATAGACAAAATTGATGTAGAAAAACTGAGAATAACTGTATTTATTATAAGATACAGTTCATTGTACTTTTGTAGTAAATACATTAGGCGGTATTTTTATATAAGCAATGTAGGTGACTACAGTTATTTTATATATTTTCCGGACCCTATTTTTAACGCAACTTTGGTTTATAAATACAGTAGATGCGCCATTTAGACCTGCTTTTAATTGAGTTTTATTTGTTAGTCTACTCTTAAATTATCCAAAAAACTAAATATTTCAGAATTCTAATGTAGTTTATTAATTTCCTCATCATAAAAAAAAAACAGTTTAAATAATGTAATAAAGTATTTATAAAATTTAGGTAATTGGACAATTATTTATATTTGTCATCAATCATCATCATATTAAGTGAAAAATAGTGTCACATTTTTCCTGCTTCTGTAACCATAAATCAGACGGAACAAGGCATTATTTTGTTATTGCAGCAATAAAATGACATTTATATAAGAAAGGGGCTGATTTGGAAAGGGTTTTTACAGGTATGATACACGGTCTCGAAGAGATCAACTTGAGGGTCGCAGTGGTTATCGAATATTTGGTCTTCGTTATGAAAATGGGGAAAAGGATCCCTATTTTAATGATGATGGGGTACCAGAACTTTTGGCCGGAAGAAACTTTACACTTAGACTTTTTGGTTATGGTTTCATCGAAGAAATACTTGTGGTTTTCACCCAAGAAGCTGGCCAATACGGAGGCACATGTCTATTTCCTATTACTAAAGCTTTTCCGGTAAGCGTGCCTTTAAATATGTATTAATAATTTGTATAAATTAATGAACATGTATTGAACAAGACATTTAAAAGCTTTTAAGACGTTTTATAATATATAAATGAGTATTTAAAAGCCTTCTGGAACGTTTTATTAAGGATTAAAATATTTACTATCAACCAAACAGCTTATTTGTTATTAATAAAATAATACTTTTGGATTTTTACGTAATTATAACCTAAACTTTGACGCAAAGAAGTGCACCCTCCAAGGCATCGCGGGTAACTAACGCAGGTACGCGCGGATCATTGTTATAAATTAGCGCGGTGCAATTCGATGTATTTGATTGGCTGTTGCATCGCCGTTCATCTTTTTGATCGGCAAAAAGTAGGTCAAGTTCAGTACATCTGTACTTAATGGTATGCGGAAGTAAATACAGGTAGGCGACACCTAAAAGAATGAATGTACATAGAATAACTTTAAAATAAGATTTCTCGACTACTTTTTAACCGATTTGAACGTGGTTTTCACCAAAATTTAGAAAATTAAGCCTTTTTAATACTAATTGCTTTTTAAGTTAAAGTTATTATATTTACTAATACTGAATTTAAGTAAGTAATTTAAGAGTGATAATAAATTTGTTTTAAAATACTAATTTAAAGAAAATAACAGTGGTAACAAAAATGTTTCTGTTTTGTTACAGGTTATAAGAGAGTCTTTGTTGGACCATACTGTTCAGGTGCAAATAACTTTACCTCCCGTAGAGGGGCACCTGTATGTATGTGCAGCAGAAGGTATTCGGATAAGTGACGAGGTCATCTTTAACGGTACCCGACCCTTTGTACATCAGGGTTCGGAAGTGTGGATCCGCGTTTCGGCTTACGAAAAACTCCTTCCCCTTTGGGTTCAAGTATTCATAATCGTTACGTGTTTGTGTTTTTCGTGTTTGTTTTCGGGTCTGAACCTCGGTCTTATGGCTATGGACCAAACCGAACTCAAAATCCTTATAAATACTGGAAATCCGACCGAAAGAAAATACGCGCGGGCCATTGCCCCAGTAAGGGCAAAGGGAAATTTCCTACTTTGCAGTATCCTGCTCGGTAACGTGCTGGTGAATTCGATTTTTACAATTCTGTTGGACGATTTGACTTCGGGGTTGATTGCGGTTATTTTTTCGACACTGTGTATCGTAATTTTCGGTGAGATCGCTCCCCAGGCTGTGTGCTCCAGACATGGGTTGGCAGTGGGTTCTAAAACTATCCATATCACCAAAATCGTCATGATACTGACCTTTCCACTCAGCTATCCCATTTCCAGAACTTTGGATTGTATCCTAGGAGAAGAAATTGGTAATGTTTACACAAGAGAACGTTTGAAGGAATTAGTTAAGGTAAGTTTTTAATAATATTTTCTTTTTTTAATTGTTTGATAAATCTCCTTGAATCGCATATGATGTGTTTTAGTATAGGATTTCATTTTTTTGGTCTTGTGGTAAAATTGGATAGGAACAACTTTGGGGGAAAATCTTTTGGGAAATACACACTTACTTGATATGCTAATTTTCATATCAAATAAGCACTTACAACCACATGTTATTAGTTACGTAATTTGCAAACAAAAAATTGAAGCATTTTTCGATATTTATCAATTAAACTTCACGTCACAATTTGATTAGAGGAATAGGTACTTAAATATTTAAGTGTTTTTTTATACCTAATAACTAACTGTTTTATCTGCATGACTTACGTAATAATAATAACACAGATGGTAACTAGGTAGGTAGGTACTCATATTTGTTAAAAGCTCGAGCAATTTCTTGTAGATATTTTATGTCAAGGATTATAAAATAATATATATTTAATTAAACAAGGTAAGGGAATAATTTGTAAACAGTGAAGTGTCTGGGAGAGTTGTAAACAATAAACTATTCGATACTTGTTCAGCCACAACAGAAATACAATGTTGTAAAAATGTGGCACGTGAAACGTAAAGATAATTACGAAACGGTGATGAGTTGTTTCTGCATTACATATACATATATTATATTATATGTATATGTTATGGATTGTCGTGTCTAGCAGCGCATATATATGTACAGAACGCACGTATATAATTATATACATAGAACTAGATTTTGCCGGTAAAATTCGGTTGAAACTGGCGAGTCGTGGAAGGTTTTTCGCGACGAAAAGCGCGAACAAGAGCGAGCGTGGATCGCGAGGCAATTGATTTTATTAAAAATCGAACTGCCAGCGAAAATAGAAAAGCTCCAATAACTGTGGACGTACAATACTGACAAAAAATTTTTGTGGAGTTAATCAATTCGTTACTAAGTACATATCTATAAAACCATGTTTTAATTGTACATAGAAATTTTTGAACTTTAATTATAAGGTCACTAAAAATCGTTAACACAAATGTGTATTACAGTTTTAAATCTTTTACGTTTTGGATTATCTGTTAATTCGTGTGAAAATCCTAAATGTAAATGCAATATATTAAAGTAGTAAATTAGTTATACATACAGGGTGACTCAAAGTATGTATCCCATTAGACATTTATACATAGAAAGCTAATGGTAGGAACTTCACACTGCTATAACGTCTTTTTATTAAACGGAACACCCCATATTTTTTCAAAAATATTTTCATTGCTAAAAATCGTGATTTGAGTATGATTTTAGATCACCCTGTACACTTACATGTTTTTGTTTAGAAAGTATGTAAACTTTAACGTTAACTTGTAATATCTCAAAGTAAAAATTACGTAATCTATCTCTTAGGGCAGGTAATGAATGGCAAACCGCATAGTTAGGTAGATAGGTACCTAGATCCTCCCATAAACGTTTACTTATATAATTTTTATTTGGAAAAATTTTGTTGACTTTTATTAATTTTAAATATATGTATTAATAATATATTATCACACTTAAAATGCATGTTTTTGTGAGTTTAATAATACATAATTATTCATATTCATGATGAATGTGTAATTATAATAATAAAATCAACATACGTGTTACTGTGTGAAAGCGGAAATGATGAACTTTTAGGTAATACACATGGAATTTCGGTCAGATCTAATAATAGTCACTTTTGTGTGGAATGACTGTTTTTAAACTTTCCATTTTGTTCGATAATTTTGCAGATCTTTCAATCTATTTCGTATAATCGTAAAGTAAATATTATTCACATTTGTTTATCATTCACACTTCTTGACGTTTCATATAAGGACACAGGGTGTTTATTTTAGCACGTTACATGAAAAAATATTTTGGAAATTTAAAGAGCTTGTCAATTAAAAAATTATTTGTTATAAATTTAATTTCCTTTCTGCAAAAATATGTTAGTTACATTTTTTTTTTTATTTATTAAAGAAATGAATGGGTTCGGCTTCCCTTCTGATTTGTGAGTCAATACACTTACTAATAGCAAAATGCTTTGTAATGTACCTATTAGTTTTCTTTGCGTGTTAAACGCGTTCACTTTAGAAAGTGTTTAGCCCGGTTAAATCACGTTTTTTACAGCCCCACGAAACAACAACAGTCTGACGTCATACTAAAAAATAGCCGGTGTGTAATGTGAAAGAAAAAACCCCCCCTCCCTTTGTATTCTGCAATAAAATTTAAATTACTAATCGATATTGCATAAATTTATATCAAGTACGATGAGAATACATCATATACAGATGTAGGTACGTGATGCTAATTATTGATAAAAGAAATAAAAAATTGTATCTGTATAATGACCTATGCATATGGAAAAAATATTTTTATTTGTGTGGAAAGTTTTTATTAATTTTATTTACTTACTGTGGAAACTACAAAGTTTTTTAATGACTCATTGAAAACAAACAAAAGTAAATACCTATAGACACAATAGGAATACGAATTCTGTTGCCGTTTACTTAGAATCTCGTATATAATCAAGAGTGATTGCAAAAAAATCTCAACAGACTGGAAAATCCTTGGTTGGGTATTATACTACTTATATGTAGGTGTTATACTATTTGAAATGCAAAACGTATTGTGGTATGCACCGTTACTGTATTGGTGTTATAACTTCTGAGAATCCACAAAACGATACTGTAAAACACCTGAGGAAGAATTAAATGGATTCAATTACGAGCAGGCACGTAATAAAAGAGTTATTATTATTGGTATTGAGTACTCTACTTGATTTAAAATTAATGTTGAAAAAATTGTTTTCTGGCCATTCTTTTTTATGGGGTAGCAACTAAATTATTGGACAGTCGAGTTTTTGTTTTTGTGTTGTCAATATGGATTTCTTTAAAGGATAATAAGATCTTTGCATAAAATATTTTTATTTTATTTAATTAATATACAGATCTGGTAACGAATGAACCGAACATAGGAATTACACATTTCTTTATCGGTATTGTTTATTTATGTACGTTCCTATAGGTACCATGTGGTACAGAATATTCCTATGTTATGTACCACCTCTGTATGCACATGTACCTACTGGATGTGCATTTTACTCTCTTTTACTTTTATTAAGTAGGTAGGTACTATCAATAGTTATCAAAACGTCATATAAATTGCTTTACATACATTTTGTCTGGAATGATCTTTAATGCAATAATGACAAGTCTAATCTAATGACCAGTTATTGCAATTAAATTAAAAAATAACTGATATATAAATTTACATTTTATAGTACTAAAAAGTACTTATGTATCAATTTTCTGAGCTGAAACAACACGTTGCATAAAAAATATGATTTTTAGTATCTATGTAATTATTTGTATGTAGGGGTGTGTCTGATTTGAGTGGTTGTTACTAATTTTATTAGTAGGTTCTTGATAGATATCGTTTGGTAGGTATCCAATTCGATTTACGTTGAAAATAAACTCACCCAGCCTCTTTGATTAGCAGGGAAAGGCACAAATATTGATTAGACCAGGCAATTTTCTCTAGTCGATGAAAGCATACATAGGTACCTATACGTATACCTATACATACAAAGACACCTCGTACTGCGTCAGCTATCAGATATTATTACATTGATGATGGACTCTTGTGTTAAATGAGGCTAGTAAATGACAGCAAAGAGATCAGTGAAGTAATTGACACTTTGCAAGCTCTATTTTTATCATCAAATTGCTATAATCTGTAGGCACATATAATGTACTTTTTATTTAACTGGAGAATATTTTTGTACAAAACGAATTTTTTTTTATAGTAATTTATAGGAAGTCAGAAAAGTTACGAGGGAGAATATAATTAATAAATTTTATTTTGAAATTATTTTTATGAAGATTCGTCATTTTCGATGAGAAGTTCATTATTAGATATTCAATCTATTTTTCTAGAGATTAGATACGGGGTGGAGGGCCAATGAAATTTGAAGTTTTCTACACAAAAAGCTCTCTCTATCTGTGGCTTGTTTTCAATTAGTTTCTTGTTAAGTTTTCCTCCAAAAAATAAAAATCGAATGTGATAATACTCTTAAGTGTTTTTTTTTTGTTGATAACCAGGCACTTAATTGCAACAACCTGCACGTTTCGATAACAGGTGCTAATTTTCCCTTATAATCGAAAGAGTTTATCGCAGAGCAAGTTAATTAAAAACCTTAGCATAAAATTACAAAAAAATGATTTATATTTTTTTATATTGTATATCTATTAAATTCACAAAAAATATTTTTTCAATAATCATAGGTACTTAAACCATTTCTCTTCCTTTAATTCTGTGGATAGTGCCACTTTTTTGAGACAGAGCCTTGTGCCTAGTTAACTACTTGTTGCACTCTTTTTTTTTATACATATATGTATTATATGGATTTTTCATTTAATTAAATAATTGAATTATCCCATCGGAAAATTTTTCACACAGTCAAAATAACAATAACAATTTAATTTACAATTATCGGAATATTTTTTTGAGGTATTAACTTTTTAAACCCTGTTATTATCAAAGCTTAGTAATATTCACATAAGTGCGTAGGTAACTAAAACTATCTAGCAAGAAATTAATCATAGCAGTTATTTTTTATAATTTTCCTTATCGTTTTCTGTTTTACGTCAAATCTAATAAAGTTATTAAAATAAATACTGTAACGATTGTATTTATCTTAGAGTATACACCAAAAAATAACTTAACCAAAGAAAAAATTATGATTATGGCTCAAAAAATAGTAAACGTTTGACGTAGTAATTTTTAATCAAGTGTAAATCTTTTGACAGCACCATGACAGCACTCGTCAATTTTATCATTTCGTGATAAGACATCAATGTGTATTACTGTGTAATTTTTAACTACTACATTACATTATATAATAACTTATTTGAATATCTACTAATCTACTTAAATGTTCACATGATTTCGAAAATTATAATCAAATTAAATATAGGTACCTTGGAGTCCCTTTAGAAAATTTTATAAAAATTTATCCCACTTCCTGATTATAATAATATCGTTATAAGATTGTAATGTTAGTTGTAGACTTCCTGTTCATATTTTATTAAAGTAGGTAGGTACTTTGAAGATGAGCTCAAAAATATTTTGGTTAAACGATAAATATGTACTCCTAAAATAGGTCAAATTGATGAAAGTCCCGGTGTTCGTGTGGATATTCTAATTAGTGCAATGTGTAGCAAATTTTTAACGAAATTATTTAGTTTTATCAGGCGATTGACGTTTCCACTTACAATAAGAAAGAGTTGTTTGGACTTAAAACTCGGGAAATGGAGCAAACTATTGAGTTTCTGAGCGACAAGATGTGGCTGTTAAAATGTTCTAATATTAGCAGAATTATTAATATCTCCGGCAACTAAATAGAATTTTTAACATTTCACTCTAGATACTAGTTCACACAACTCCGCTAAGTTCAACGCTTTTGCGTCTCCAATATTTTTGAGCATTCTGTCGTTTTTTAAAACTACAGTTTACCCAAGAAAATTAAACAGTTTTTCTTGGGGGGTTCCTCTTTGTCAGCTGCATGTGAAATTACCTCAATGTGGGGGAATCCCACATGTAGCATCAGCCCCTCCACCACGTCAAGGTGGGAACCCTTCGGGGGGGTTAATGGATAAATAATCAATGAAATAACTATTTTTTTATTTAAAGTAAGTTCCTATCAATTTTGGGCCACTTTACCGCCTTCTAAAACTTCAAAGGTTCAAAATATAATTTTGTGAAAAATATTCTTAATCCCACATGCTGCATCAGCCCCTCCACCACGTCAAGGTGGGAACCCGTCGGGGGGTTGGTTAATGGTTGTGAAGATATTTTTTTTATTTGAAGTAAGTTCCTATCAGGTTCGTGGCCTACATTTCCACCCTTTTGTTCTTAATGGACGTACATAAGTAATCCAAATTCTGGTTGCTCTGTAAGATGATCAAAATGTACAGTACATACAACACAAATGGATTTATTTTCTCAAGTTTCACAGGGGGAGATTTGCAAGCTTATATCTTTAAAAAGTACGTAATGTTACACAACATTATTGAACTAGGGCGGTAAATCAAACAAGATAGCACTACGCAATAGTATTCTGAATTTGTTTGATATTATTTATATGTGGAGCTTATTAGAGTTAATTTTACACTAACAATTAGATAATAAAATCCCAAATATTTATACATACACATGTACAATATTTTAATTAATTAACAAGTATATACAATATATAACTATTGCTATTGTTATATACCATATGTGGCCATATTGTATTGTATTGTATTGTATTGTATATTGACATCATTTTGGACGTTGTTGCTATTACAGAGGTAGAATTATGTATGTATATTGGTTTGGCACTTATTTAATAGTAATAATACTGTTACATATACATATACAGTGTATGTTGGTAAAGTAAGTATTATGTAAATGAGTGTTTTCACGAGTATTAAATGTGCGGATTGTCTGTTCTATAAATTTCAATATTTTCAGCCGCACGTTGCTGAATGGGTGACTGTTTTTTAGTTGGCTGGCCGATTTCTCAGTTTTGACGTATGCAATACCGTCTGTGGTCGGTGCCAAAAAATTCAAAAGCATGCAATACTTTTATAATCGTCTGCTCCAAAAAAAAAAAAATATTCTTATAACAATTTGTAATGTGTCGCAGACAAAATTTTGCAATACGTGCATTTATACACTTGTATTTTAGAACCTTATGAGCCTTGACAATGGAGTGCGCAGAGACATGACTCCGCCCACTGGTACTAAATGTTTGGATCCTAAACTCCGCCTTTATTTACAATCTATACAAGCACAGGGAGTAGAAAAATGCCAATATGGTTCAACTTTGACCTAATTTGTGGTCATCAAAGAAGAATTCAATAAGTAGCAAAAATTAGTTTAAAATACTTAAAGAGTGTACTTTTCAAACTTTATCGATTAATGTAATTGTAAAAATTAAGGAATAGGTACGTATCTCAACAAACATGGCCCAGTTTCAAAATACATATTCGCTTTTATAATAAAGATAATATAATTTCTGTTCTCATGTCTGCCTATTTGTTGTTTTCCTAAATACTTGAGCAATAATAATAATCGTTGTAATTTCTGATTAACTTATCAATTTTAAAACAATGTGTCAAACAGTGATAAGGTGCTCTCTCACACACTTTCACAATGTTACAAATGATACGATAACTTCATATTAGAGTAGAAAAATACGACAGCTGATATATACTTTGTAGTAAACTTTTTCAGTATAGTAATAAAATTCGTATTTTTTGCAAATGTCTACAAGAATATTTTTTTTTTTTTTGGACGATTTATTTTGATAAAATTTTGTTCGTATTTCGTATATTATGTGTTTGGGAAACAGAGTTATAAAATACAAACTCTCAATAATTACTATAAATAATAAATATTATGCTAATAGAACAATTACAATAATTATTAGTAACAGGTAGGTATTAATTGTTTGATTGCATTTTTAATAACAGTAACAAAAGTATCTACATGTTTAACAAAATGCAAAAGAATATTATAGGACGTAAAAAATGTGTAAGTGTCTTATTAATTGAAGTTAATGGGTTAATTTGATGTACAAAAGATTTGATCGTGATGACAATTGAGTTTATGTTTCTTAATCGTGTTTTTTGCATCTCCACATTGTCTTAATAGATTAATGAGTTAAGTGCCATAATAATCGCATTGTTTCTGGGACGTTAATTTGTCAATTATTAATATTTCCTCGTTTTACAATTGTATTGTAAGATTTTTTTTACTGAGAAGTTCCTTCACAATTTTTTTCAACAGAAATCTGTTTTAAGTTTGAACCCTTTTTTATAAAAAAGTGTATTTTTGTTCACTAGATATTTGATTATAATTATTTTAAGTTTTGGAAATTTCATGTTAATTTTCAGCTAATATATTAATAAAACAAAGTACACACAAAATATAAGGAAACACATATTTAACTTTAACGTCATTAATTTCGTAAGTGGAAAAGTTTTGGCTGTTTTCCAAATTTAATTTTTTCCGGAACGAATTAAAGATACGCTTGGCTGTGGCGAAAGTGTTTTTTTCCAAAAAAAAGTTAAAGTTCCTACAATTTTAGACATTCAAAAAAAGTTAAAAAATAATCACAGGGTAATGAATTGTAAAATCTATAATTATTACCCCACAATTTTACATATGTATGTACATAATGTAGATACATACACAGTTTACAAATTAGAGTTAGGTACTATATCGTTGAAGTAGTAGGTAATTGGAATATTTGTGGTTATTTTTGATATTCCTCGAGGTTATTTCAATTTAGTTGAAAATAGCTTCAAAGCCAGGTAATTGTAGAACATCAATAGTTCTTAGTAATTTACACGGTACATTCGTACATTGAACCGTATTGCAGCTGAAATAACGGTTAAGAAGATTGTCTTAGGTTAGTTTTTCTTTAAATTTGCAATTTTTTATTAATTTTTGACTTCTTACTTAGGCACTTCAGCATTGCACTTCCATTAGTTTTAAATTTTTTCACAATATGTAGTAGCTATCTAGTAATTTAACTCTTCATATTTGAGGGGTCACCACCCCATTAAAATATATATTTCTTTAAATTTAGTTATTACATTATTGATAATTAATTTAATACCTACAGTTTTGAAACTTTGAAGAAAACCAGTATACAGGGTGAACCATTGAAAATTAAATTATATCTAATTTCCGAAAATTTTAAATTTTCTGCACACCCTGTAAATATAAATAGCAACGTAAGTAACGTCAATTAAAATTCCCTATTTAAAATAATTACACAATTAAATGTATCTGTATAATTAAAAGTCTTAACAAATTACAGAAGTGCAATAAAGGGTGCCATTGTATGAAACAAATCCGTACTTTAATAGTTTACAAAGTGAGTTGTAAAATTATTTTATTAGCTATTTCAACGTTAAGAACGAATCTGCATGTCGCTTTATAATCTGCTAATTGTATCGTAACTGAACTTTATTGTCACCATTATTTCTGTAAGTACCTACGTAAGGGACAACGTTACTATTACATGCTCAACTGGGTCAGGAATATCACAGATTGTAATTGAATACATACTTTACACAAATATGCCAATGAGTTTTAAATAAGTACCTACATACTTGCTAACTACAAATATTTTTTTATTATCGTATTTTAAACATAAACGCAGGAGTGAAAGCTGTTAAGGGGAAAGGTGTGACTGTGAGGTAACGTGTGCCTAATTTCTATTGGATATTTGAAGAGACTTCAATCCCTTCGTCTGCTTTATTTTTATTAAAAGTCTCAGTACATTTCCGAAAAAATGTTTGGATTGCCAAAAAGAAAATTGAAAAAATAAAAGTGCCGACAAATGTAAACAGGTCTACTACTGACACGCTCATATAATTAATTACAGTTTATATTTGTTCCGGTTTATTAGCTCGTTAACTTTGTTAATTAAACAAAGTTAGAGATTTAAATGTTCTAATAGAATCTGCAAGCACTTTTTTATTTGAAGCTAAAAATTATCCTGATAGTTAAAACGGATTCACATGAGTTGCCGTTAGATTGAAATAATTCGAATTCGAGACACCCACGCAAAATTTAATTTAAATTGATTGTGGGAAATACAGATAAGTACGTCATATTATATAGGGTCGTAAAGTTTCATTTTAATGGTAATTTCTTGCACGGGTGTGAAAAACGTAATGGTGTATCTTTCGAATATGTCGATAGGTCTGGTTGCGTATGCTCTACATCATTTTATTCTTAAAATAATCCCAATTTGCGTAACATTAAGGAAGAAGGTTGCCAAAAACACTGCAGTTACGCGAGACATACCTAATACTTACCTAATCATTTCGTGCCCTAATAAATAAATAATTAAAAACTATTTATATTATACCTTTTTTTTTTAATTTCTTTTTTTAAGTTAATAGAACAATTCTTCAAGACGCTCTGTATTCAATTTTTAATACATATTATTTAGGTCAAAAAATTAATTAAAGTATGGGTGGGTTAGTGATAACAAGAATTATATACGATACTCCTTCAGGAAAAATAGGAAATATATTGTCCTTTTTATGAATAAATAGTTTACTAATAATTACTCCATTTATGGTTTACTATCGTAGTATTAGATAAGACTTGTGGCTTTTAATTCATTATAGGTACCTCAGAAATTATTATTTAATATTTAATATTGTTTTTCGAGTATTTGGTAAAGAGGGTAAGAAACCATTGAAAAATAAAAAAGAAATACTTTGCTAAATAAATTTTTGTTATTCAGATTACTCAATTAATATTTAATATTAATTTTTTGAAGTGGATCTGAAGCTATTGAAAAAGAAAATAAAAAATAAACACTTCGTTAAACAAAATTTTGTTTTTTAGGTACTTTTTTACTTAATATATTTAATAACAATTTTTATTGAGGACGTTAAATAATGATGTAGATGTGAAAAATAAAAACGAAATACCTTATTAAATAAATATTTTTTTTTTCAGTTGCAAATCACCACTGGGAAAAATGATTTAGACAGAGATGAGGTGAACATAATTAGCGGTGCCCTGGAACTTCGAAGGAAGACTGTGGCAGACGTGATGACGAAAATAGAAGACGTTTTTATGTTAGATTATGAAGCCGTTCTGGATTTCGAAACGGTATCGGAAATAATGAAGTCAGGTAAAAAATATTTTTCAATTTTATCAAATTTTCAACAATTATAGAAACATCTTGATGTAATTGAGATTTTTTAACCCCTCTTAGTTTCATTCAAAAAATATTTTTTGCCGAAAAATTATTGTTCTCTGTTTATATGTTAAGTATTGGAAAATATCTTAAATTGATAAAATCCTTATCTCGTTATCATTTGTGTATTTATAATTGTTTATTTATTGGTGAACGTCGTACCCTACTTCACTTATTCTTTTTCTCAGGAATATTTTATATTAAAAAGAAAAGAAGAAACGATTTATTATGCAAATATGGCTTTTACGTAGATATATATCTTCCGCATTTTAATAATGAAGCAAATCTCAGTTAGAAGGTCAGAAAATCTATTTTCAGTTAAATATAAACTGCTTTGTTTAGCAAGCATTTATTTTCTTCAGCTCTTCTGTAACAACGTTAGTACAAAAATAGGTTTTTAAAACGACGTTGTATCACCATATCGTATTTTACACGCCCTACAACTCTTACGGTCCTATTTTTATCAGTATTTCATTCTTTTTTTAATAATTATTGATGATAAGATGAAAGCTTTAATTTATTTGACTTGAAAAGGGGTTTATAATTAGTAATTTTTAACTTTTAATTGCTTGTTTTTAATTGTGAATATTTTTAGAATTTATCGTAATTTTTATTTATCTACACATTTAGAATTATGCATTCGATAGTTAAAATTATAAAAGGAAATACACCAAATTTTTTAATTTCCTAAGAAGGGAACTCAGTAAAAATGGTTTTTGGTATTTGAAATATCTATCTACTTATTTGGTTGCTACCATTAGGTACAGTAGATGTTTATACATATTCTTAACATTTTTTGAAATGTATAGTGCACTGTTTGTTTTATTCAAATGCGAAACGTTCTTAATGAATCATACAAACATTTTGCTTTTTTATAAGCACGCACTCTTAATTATTTCTCAAGGATTCTATTTTTTTTCCAGGATTTTCTCGTGTACCAGTATACGAAGGAAGCCGTAACAATATCGTGACTATGCTGTATATTAAAGATTTGGCCTTTGTTGACCCTGATGATAACACACCCCTAAAAACCTTGTGCCAATTCTATCAAAATCCGTGTAATTTCGTCTTCGAAGACACCACCTTAGATGTCATGTTTAAGATATTCAAAGAAGGTAAAATCCATAAAACTTTTGATGTTGATTTTTTTATTTTATTATTTAAATACACACATTTATATTTCCTTTATAATTTGTTTTAGTTTGTCTATAAATTTAATTCTTTTACTTTTAATGTAATTTTGAACTGTCTGAAATTTTGAATAAATTTTTTACTATTTTCTTTAGGTAATAAAGGCCACATGGCTTTTGTACAACGTGTTAATAATGAGGGCGAAGGTGATCCATTTTACGAAACCGTGGGTCTCATAACACTTGAAGATGTTATTGAAGAATTGATTCAAGCCGAAATTATGGACGAAACAGATGTATTCAGTAAGTTAATTCTTGGAACAAAATGAAAATGTTCTTATTTTTGATTTGTAATTTGATTTGCAGCTGACAACAGATCAAAACGAAGAAGAAATGCTGACAGATCGAAACAAGACTTTAGTGTGTTTGCAGAGAAGAAGGGTGAAAGTAATAAAGTCCGGATTAGCCCCCAGTTAACGTTAGCAGCATTTCAGTACCTCAGTACAAGTAAGAATTAATATAATTAATTTATTATTTAAGTTGTTAGAATCAATTATTGTCCTATTTTAGGTGTTGGTCCATTCAAGTCAGACAGCATATCCGAAACAATTTTATTACGCCTTTTAAAACAAGATATTTACCATAACGTAAAAAAAAGTAAAGATTGGAGAAACGAACCATTGACATTAATTTACCAACAAGGTAAACCGGTTGATTATTTTGTGTTGATTTTGGAAGGAAGGGTCGAAGTCACGGTGGGACGTGAAAATTTAGTCTTTGAAAGTGGTCCCTTCACATTCTTTGGGACACAGGCTCTTATGCAAAATGTAGGAATCGGTAAGTGTCTCTAATTGTAAAACTTACCCAAAACATCTCTAAACTGTTGTATTTAATTGTAATAATAATAATAATTTGTTTCTTGCTTTAGCTGAGTCGCCTTCGAGTGGTCCTACTGGCAGTCTCCAGTCTCTCAACATGGACGCCTTAATAAAGGTCACATTCCAGCCGGATTATTCAGTGAGAGCTTGTACGGAAGTTCTTTACATGAAAGTAAGACGCAGTTTGTACTTAGCCGCAAAACGAGCTACTCTTATGGAGCGTTCACAGAAGGATTCAACAGCAAGTGGAGATCAATTTGACGACGAAGTTGAAAAAGTGAGTACCTAGTTAATCATTAAATAAATAAATATTGTATAATTTTCGTTTTAGTTGCTTCATGCTTTTGAAGACGACATCAGTACCGGTCGTAGATCTCCTGACGTACATCAAATCCACTCACATCGCTCAAGTATAGGAGCATCGAAAACTGGAACTCCTAAAATGCTATCACCTCAGTCAGGTTCAAAGGTGGTGTCCTCGTCCAATCAGCTAAGCCCTCCTCGGGGCATGAATGGGCCCTTTAAGAAGTTAACAGAGGACGAGGTAAGTGGTTCAGCAGGTCAAAATTCCATCGGAAATACCGCTAGTAAAGAAGACAAGGAAGAAGAAAAAGTTTCATTATTGACTACTGTTTAATGACAACGAAATTTATCCGTAAGCTTGTTCTTGTTGAATGTTATTGCAACATAAGTAAGAATAAATATGTACTTAGAGAATAAAGTTAAAAATACGTAACCACCAACGAATGCAGCGGTGCAAAATTATTTGTTTTTTCAAGAGTTAAGTAGAAAATTAATTATTAAAGTTATACTTTAGAAGTTGAAATAATTATAATTTTGTCATATTCAGATTCAAGGGACTTTTGAATTTAATGTTGTTATTTAATTAATTGACTAAATTGGAATAAATAATAAATAAGTAGTGTGACTTATTGCCTCTTGCGTATTTTTATCAAGGCAATGTGTACTTAAATGTTTTAGTAATATATATCATAATAGCAAAATTAGCAATGACTATCTATCATAATTGCAAGCACCCAGCTGTTGATAATTGTTAATGTATTTATGTATTAATTAACGTTATGTCGTTAAACGTAAAGTGCAAAGTTAACTCACAACAAACGTACAAAGGGCCAAAAATTAATAATGAAATGAAAAAATCACGCCACGTTTGCCAAATTAGTTGTTACTTTTACTACCCCCTCGCGACCATTGTAGTGTCAGTTTACATTTATACATAGGAAAAGACTATTTAACGTTTACAACTACATACATAGATAATTGTTATAAGAACAAATAGTCCTAAATGTAGAATGTCTGATCATTTTTTTAATTTTATCTGCGCAAACTAATGTATAATTTTGACGCGTTTTGAAATTATTTTCTAAGAAAAAATTAACAGACAAATCATACATATTTTTATATTATTTTTTCAAGTTTGTTAAAAACAATATTAATTCATTTTCGAAATATTTTTGTACAGGGTGACCCAAAATCAGTGGTTTATTAATTGTTTATGGAAATTTCATCGTATGGTAGTTACATCTGATCTACATTTTCAAAATTTTCCTACTACTAGTTTTATAAACGTCCAATACGCCATGACTTTGGGTCACTTTGTATTTGTTGTCTCTGTATTTATCTGGTTTTGAAGTTTTTTACGTAAAAAGGTGCAAATTAGTTTTAATTTTCGTTCAGTTCTAAAAGTACATGTCTGTTTGTATAATAATGTTGTACTTAGACAGTTGTTTTTTGTTGGACGTTCCAAATACAATATGGTGAGTGCTTTAAAGAAGACGTGCCTTTTTCCATTACAATAAAATGATATTGTGTTCCCTGTCTATCCATTCTCGTGTAAAAGGCAAACAGAAGCAGAAAGTTCACAGCAATACAAAGTTCATATCAAAAAGTTGTTTGTTGCTTTAACGAATTACGTACTTATGTTATGATTTTTTAAAGAAAATTGATGTACTTATAAAATTGTTGCTTGTTCTAAACTTGTTATTACATTGGACAATCAGTTATCGAAATATATTTATTACATTCATCAGATTTGCTCATTTTTTAAAATAATATAGCTATTAAAGGTGCTGTCAAACCATAATTAGGCTGTCATAATAATGTTTTTCGTTAATTAAGCTTTCTGCTCTGGTGCTCTTGTATTACTTCTTATGTTATTTAAAGTGTTGTACCTAGTAGATACATAAATATAAGAAAAAGAAGAAACATGTTTAATGAAAGTCAAAAGTAGTTTGTATGTAGAGCTTAAACAGTGTGCGAAAAGCAACGAAATGATGACGAATTGTGATTTTTTTACTTTAATTATTTTAGTCTCAAGTTGTTTTAATTTTTTTAATTCTAGTATTGTATTAATAAGCTTGTTACTGTTTCTTAATTTTTACTTTGAAGTCATTCAGTTAAGTGATCTTTATTGCTCATTGTTTTGCATTTGTTTATTATAATTAATATGAAAAATGTAATTATAAGGTTTTTTGTTATCCAAGTTTTTTACGGTCTATTTAGTATAAACTTGAGAACTTGAGTAGTGGACTGGACGATAGGCGCTATTCTATCCGCTTTGTAGTTTAAAAATTTGTTCTGCGGCATGTCGTC
The DNA here is from genome assembly GCA_029378335.1 of Agrilus mali. Lineage (NCBI taxonomy): Eukaryota > Metazoa > Arthropoda > Insecta > Coleoptera > Buprestidae > Agrilus > Agrilus mali. Next base: position 4,710,251 of record CM055663.1, on the reverse strand, counting down.
TTTTTAATAGTTTTATAAAACTTGTTGTTTAGTAATAAGCCCTTAAAATTGTGAATTACTACTATAAACAAAGTCAATAAATATATTATTGTAAATTGCGTTTTAATACAAAATGTAACTCCTTTGCTAGTTAAACACAGTTAAAGATAATTGTCTGATACAAGCCCTATGTTGTTGGTGATAGTATTCATAAAATAATAACGAAGGCAAGTAGTAGCAACTGTGGGATAGGAATAATAAAGAAGAAAAAAAATCACCTGGCATAACTATTATAGAGATTTTTCTTAACAAAATTCGCAACTGATTTAAAATTACAGTTAGAAACAAATAAACAATTATACTAAACTAATAGAAAAAATATTAATTAACAATTTTCACTTGCCTTCTGATGTAGAATATCAGGTCCTACAATTTTTGAAAGTCTGTTTAAATGAATTTCATCTAAAGTGAACAATTTAACTATTTTAGCAGCAAGGTCTTCATAACCAACATTTCCACTGTCAGCAGCGTATTGAACACAATCCTATAAAAAATTAAAAACAATTTCAAACTGAATTAACTTCTACATCGATGAGAATAACTCACAATCGCTTTCGTGGGCGCTTTATTCTTTTCACAGTGGTCTATAAATAAATTTAAATCCTCTATTTTCGGTACTCCAAGAACTTCAAATTGTCCTTTCATCAATTTTTGTAAGACATTACAGGCGCTATTAAAATCGTTATCCCTTAACAATACTGTAATTAAATTTCCAAACATTTCGCCAGATAAACTGTAAAATAAGTGAAAAATTGCAGTAAAAGTATCATATATGTAGAATCTGTTAGGTACCTTATTTTTGTTCTCTCATCGTTTGATGAAGTTTCTACTCTTTCAACAAGATCTCTAGCAATGATGGCGAATTGTTCGTGTAATTCTGAACCTTTTGGAGGCTCGTTGTTTGCCATAATTGCTGCTATGGACTCCACAATTATTTTCCTTCGTATGTAATCAAATGAGACGATATCTTGCCAAAGTTTCGGTATAAATTCAATGGAACCAGTTGCCTCAATGCTATCCAAAATATCCTTCATTACACTGGGCTCAGGTATATAAATATTAGGAACGATAATGAAGTAAATTTTGTTCATGAAGTCTTCAATTGGCATTTGAGAACACAGAATTGAAGTGTAGTGACGACTAAAATAATTCTTTTTTAAGTTTCATTTATTATTTTTTATTTTTAAATCATTTACTAGTAAATGGACTCCTTATAGCTGTCTCCTATTAGATTGTAATTATCTTTAAACATTAAAACATTGTGAATTCTTTCTGCAGCATCTTTACTGTAGAGATGGTACCTGCAAATTTCCATAGCAGTTACAAAGAAGTATGTATCATAAATGTCACGAGCAGTTAACTCTTTGTTTTCGATTTCTTTCAATATTTCAAACAAAACGCCGCTTCTAGGTCCCCCTGTAAGAAGAAAAGATACTAAAAGTTCATAAAATTTTAATAATTTTGATGTGACTTACTATCTTTGCAAAAAGTAATCAGTGTATAGTACCATGAAGCTAAGGATGGTTCTACTCCAAATCTTTTAAATTCTGCTAAACTTTTCAGTACATTTTCCTTAACAGTATTTCCTCCACCCAAGGTGCTAAGTACTTTTAAGACAGCATTGAGGGTGCCTAAGTTGGGCTTAAGTTTTGCTTTTGACATCTGATTTAAAAGGTCAACCACAAAACTCCACCTGAGATCATATCCTTCTTTAATAACAGGGCTAATTCTTATAATTGAGTTGTAAGTATCCGTATTAAGAATGTATCCTTTTCCTTTGGCTTCTTCAAACAGTTCATAAGCACGATCTGCTTGATAATATTTTGCCATTCCTTGAATAATTGCACTGTATGCTTCAGGGGGAGGGTTTTCTGTACTGATAAATACTTCCTCAGCAAGTTCTCCATCTCTTTGGAACAAATTCAGTAGTTAAGAAGTTAATTTCAAAATATGCTATAAATTGTTTACTTACTTCCATGTCTTTTTAAATTGATCCCTGACTTCCTTTGAGGTCTGTCTGAACCACTTTTCCTCTATAAACTCATCAGACATGGCATCATCCCCATTGTAAAAGCACAATAATTCCAGTAAACTTAATTGAGTGTCATTAATTATTTCAATACCTTTTTCTTTTAATAGTTTATAAATCAAGGAAGCCTCAGAAACTTGTGTATCCTCAATTGCATGTTTTAGGTCCTCTTCTGTGACTTTGCTGTCTGGAGTAAATTTTATTTTAGGTGCAAAGCTCTGGATAAAAGGATCAGCTTCTCTGTGTTGGAACAATTGAGGATGCTGTTCTCTAATCCAATGGGCTGTTTTTCTACCAGACTCTTGGGCCATTGCAAACATTCTTTTAGTGTAATTAATTCTAGGAATGAGGTAAGGGTCATCATGATACTTATAATGGACAGCAAGAGGGTCTCTTTCAATTGTGCTTTCTAATGCCCTGAGGATATCAGTGGGGCCTCTTTGAATTCGTTTCGGTATATTAATTTTTGATGAAAATAAACGGACCAGGAGCCAGTTTGGGAAGTAAACGCTGGGGTAACAACTAGAGTAATGAGTGAATATATAAACAGGAAGCAATAAAATTTGGAATACATACCTTTTTCTTACAGCAGAGCATAAAGACGTCATTATAAATTAATATTTAATTTAATTTAAAAGGTCGGTCACATATTTTGAGGTTAACTACATGTAAAAGTTAGGTTATGTTATTTTTTTTTTGGAAGTGTCTATATAACATACTAGCTTTCACCTGCATCTAAATTAATAGACATTTAAAACTAAAACATCACTTCAAATTCCATAAATTTAAATAGGATCGTAATATTTGGAAATACTTAATACTTTTAAAGTACACTACAAATTTTTGATTTTATATTACATTTTATTAAGGTGCTAGTATGGATACACTTCCTCCAGTCTGTTTACAAAGGAGAATCTAACCTTAAATACACCTAACAAAAATAAATAATATATTTTTTTTAAGTACTAATAAATACAAAACCATGACTACTTTATATGAAACCAAGAGAAATTTGGAGCTATCCATGACTGAAGAATTAAAAAAACAGTACTTTTCCTTACTAAAGAGATGGTTTCTGTTTAGTGGTTCAATCACCAAGATACAGTTTGATAGTGTTGTGAGGAGTCTTTTGACCTCTAAGGAGCAAATTCGAAATCACAATGCCCTTATGTTTGCACTATATAAGAAGATCAATCATTCGAGTTTCAAAGAAATTCAAGAAAATTCTGATGGAGGCAGTTTTGAAATGGCAGAAAATGTGCCCCCTTCCAGCTCTGCCACGATGCCTCCTGCAGATTTTGAGAACAGATCAGCTGCCTCAGAACTATTCTTACCAGACAGCAGTTTTATTGCTATGAGGATTAATATAAATGCCTGGGAGAATGAGTTGCAAGGAGTCGAAGAAGGAGTTGCTGAAATTATGATACAAGCTTGTCAGGTAACATTATCAGGATTTTGTTATCATTTCTGAATTTTAAGAAAGCTTGCTCTTTGCAGATATTTGCCAAGAACATCATAACTGCAATGATATCTAGAAAAAAGGGGTACAAAATTAGAGATGGAAAGCTTCAATATGGATTTGCAATGCCAGTACCAGATCCCTTTGTTAGAAATACAAACAATATTGTGGATAGCACTCAAGAATCAAGGGTTGAAGTCTCTAATGAAGGAGATTGCTTTATTCCATCACGTGTTGCCTCTTTGGAAAATGCAGAGCAACAAACTGCTTTTGCTTATTCATGTGGTCATAATAATTCTGATAATACTATCACTGTACAATTGTTATATGATACATTAAGGGATAATCCAAGTATTCTTGGTTTACATTCTGTACATAGTATTAATTTACTTAAGCTAGGATTACAGATTGAAGATGCTGTATAAAAAACGAACTATAAATACGAAATAAACATCCTGAAATCTATTTTCCTGTTTTTCTTTTACATCTAATAAACTATTCAAATCTTGTAATAAGTAATTTTCACTCCAAATAATCGATGAGTGCAGATTAACGTTTAGCATATTTCTAAATTTTCAATAGTACTGTTTATTTGAAACCGCCCTCAAAAACCGTTGGTATCATGAGATTCTAGGTACTTTTCTACATAAATCTCACTACTCAAACATTAATACGTAATTTCTATTTCCGAGAAATTTCACGAGCGCTTGTTTATTTTAAATCATTTTTCCTAATATTACCAATAACAGAATGATTATCGCTACTAAAAAATTCTACAAAAAGATTCACAATAACTAATGTTTTGTAGAGTAAAGAAGAGAAATAAGGAAAAGTTAATTGCTGGCTAACATTTTTATTATTTATGTAAATAAAAACATTCGGTTAGGTTTAGTCGTAAAAATTCTTAAACACTAAGTACAAACGAAAACAACGTAATTAATTTTTACAAAAGTAGAGCTCCTACCATTTATAATTAACATCTGCACTACTAAATTCCATATGGGACACAGTTCCTCCCGCATGAGAGAATTGTAACGGCTTAGGGGTTGAAATAGTTCCCAAATCAGGTCTTGCAGACTTTGTTATTTTTGGAGTTACAAAAACTTTTTTGGGGTTCTCTATAGATGATAATGTCTTTGGGTAATTATTGACGGGGAATTCACCCCTATTAATTTCATGGTATTCTTTTGAGAAAAATGGATTTTGTATTTTTATAGTATCGATTTGATTTGAAGGAGTCACTAGTTGATGGTAATGAGGAATTGTTGAGGGTAAGTAATGAGTTGAGGGTGGTGTAGGGTAGCTCTTAATGGCTGGTAAATATTGATTATAGAGAAAGTTGTTTGTTGAATATTTTGGTGCGGTGGTGCTTGTTTCAAAATAAGATGGTAAATAGTGGGCTTGAGGGGGCTGGGAATTAAATTTGAAAGGAGGCAAATATTGCTCAGGTGAAGATTGATATGGATGTGTTTTCATTGGAGTTGGAGAGTAATGGATTTGAATAACAGGGGATGAATGTTGGGGGTGACTGGCGTGTGTATTGGAATTAAGGGTTGATTTTCTGTTGGTCTCCAGTGGTAGTGAACCGTGGGTAGTTTCGTAAGGCTGAAGGTTTTGAGTAAAATAAAACGAAGAACTAACTTCGTTGGCTGGAGAGTGGTAGGTCGTTGGAAAAGTATCGGGAAGTTTTTCGTTTACATTTTGGCTCGACTGAATAAGTGGAATTGAAAAAGAGAACACGAAGAGAACAACCTGAAAAAAGAAGTAGAACAATATTATTTAGAAATAAAATAATTACTATCGTCAGGAATATTTAGAAAATAATGTTACCTTAGTTTCCATTATTGAACGGCTTCGAATGTTAAACTGAAACAAAGTGCCAAGTCCTGCTTTTTATATAATGTAATAGAACAGAATTTAAATAATTTGAATTCGTTTAAAACAGTCTAATGTTAATGGTAGTTGTTAGATATGTGCTTTGTCACCCAGTTGCATCATGAAGCTTAAATTTTTGGCGGATTATTTTAGATGCCTACGTTAACTTTGTAGACAATTTGGGACAACAAATTGTTTAATTAATGTTAGTAGAACAACGGGCGAAAGTTATATGAATTTAATTATCAATATGAACCTGAACTAATTGTTTTATTTTTATAATGAAAGTAAAAGATTAAAAAAATAATGAATGTAACGTGCAATGAAAAACTTATGAAACTATTTGTATCAGATAAGTCTTTACAGCCATCTTCTTCTAGATGCTGAAAGCCTAAAATATTTCTGTATGAATAATTCCGAACAAAAAGTTATTTGGACTTGAATTATTGTAATATAAAAGGAGAATATGATCAGATTTAAAATAATAAATATAAGATGCAATAAAAAACTTGTAAAACTGTTTGTAAAGTGTATGCAGTATCTGTTAAGTCTTTAGAGCCATCTTCTTTTAGATGCTGAAAGCCTAAAATATTTTTTATAGATGATTCTGAACAAAAAAGGCAAAAATAAAAGTTTCTTACTGTGACAGTCTGCTTGAGGTGGGCTCGACTTGACGTAGGGAGTCGTATCTGGCCCTAAAAAAATTTTTAGGTAGGTATATGGGTAATTAAAATTGAATTTCAAAAGTTTTTATAATACTAAAAATAATAATTAAGTGCAGGTATACCTGGGTGATTTTCCTGCAGGCGATCGTTTGGCCCTAAAAAATATACAAACTTTAAAAGAATTTTCTTTAGATTTTTTTTAAGTAGGTATTTTACCTTGATAGTGTAGGAATTTCCAATCGTACCGTGCTGCAAAGACCGAAATAAAAACAAGATATCACATTTTATTTAATTTGTTTTTAAGAAAATTATTAGATATTGTGTCCCAATTTTTTTTGGGAAAACAGAAGCTATTTTGTTCCCTTTATTCGCAATAATTTCTAGTTTATAACTAATCTCAAATAGACTGAGATATATGAACACATTTACACCGACCGTGTGCCTATATATCCAGATTTTAAGGGTTGATATCCAGAATATAGACGGGATATTATTTACGAATATGTACTTGGTAGTTCTTTTACCTAAAGAACACTACAAAATTCTTTTAAAACACATGAAACATAAATTAAGTCAAACAAAAAAATACCTATCTACTTATATATTTTTTTATCCCCCTTTTACCAAAATACTTTTTGACGTTGCTGTAAAGTATATTTTGTTTTGGGTTCTTCCAGTTCTTGGGGATGAGTAATAGAAGCCGCAACGTGTCGTTAATAAGCTGTAGTATAATAAATAAAAGATACTCTGGGGTGTTTTACAGCGGCTTTGGTGCAGCAATTTACAAAACATAGAGTCAGGTTTAATAACCGCGAATTAGACATTCTAGTCGTTAATTCTTTTTATAGTGTTCGTACGAACGAAATTCGAAAGTCAACGTTTCCTATGCTTGTAAGTTTAAATTGGAGCCTGTATCACCCCCAATCACCCCCGAGGGTAGTTAACACGGTTCGAACGTTGTAAAATGGGAAAACGAAAAGTCGGAAGCCGAACTACCCCAACACACCACCGTATTGACTTTGGCCACCATCACTTGAAGATTTTATACCAGCCAGCAGTGTTAATCTCTTTAAACTAATTTAAACATACAGGGTGTTCTAAAAGAAGATTAGATAGGTACATAAACTTTTTAACAACTTCCAGAATTACGGCTTGAGGGTAGTTTTTATTGCTATCTTAATTAAGAAATCATAATATCATAAATGGACTAAGCATTGTGACCTACTTGTTTAAATCAGTCTTGAAACTCTCTTTAAAATTAGATTGTCCTTTGTGGATTCCCCAGAGGTAATTAAATAACAGTTTTCTTTTTTCTAATTAATTACACTAATTAAAATTTGCAAATATGCTTCCTAGAGACATGATTTTTTGCACGCAAACGTAACTGTATTATAATTGAATTAAATTCAATTTGCATGAAGAAAATGGGTTGTTTGCAAGAAAATAATAATTAATTCTATAAAATAGTGACCTTATTTCTAAATACATCCAACAGAAAATAAAATAAAACACTTACTCAGGGGAATCCATCTTGGGAGCACTTGGTGGTCTTCGAACAAAGAAAATAAATTAATCAAAAAAAAAAACACAGTAAAAAATATATTACTTAAATAATTTATTGACATAAGGGCTTTGGTCGTTAATTATTTATTACCTACCTGGGAGGGCGAGGCTCCATATCGCTCTCTCTGTAAGAATGTATGTAAATATTAAATGGGTTTATTGATGCAATCAACATTAATTAATTAATTCGGTTACCTCGGTGACGCCCACAAAGTTTGTTGGACAGGTACAGAAGTGACTTCTTCAGGTGACCTAAAAGTTTGCTTTGTTACACAGCCAGTATATATTCTTATGAATTATTAAAAAGCCTCATGTTATATATTACAATGCGTAGAAATAATATGGAACAGTAATAAAAATTAAAAGCAATTAAATTAAATTAACTGTAAAGAAAAAACAAGAATTGGTTTGTTGTTACTTTAAATAACAAAATATATACCTATAAAAAGAACAAATAAAAGTATAAGTAGGGTTTTGTGTATATTATTGTATTCCTCGTGAAATTTTAAGAAACTTTTTCTTTATCTGCATTTTAATCCGTTAAGTAACAAGAAAGTTATTAGCATTTAAAATATAAACCAATCAGAGCATGACTTGTTTGCTGCAAGTGAGCGGTAACCAATCGTACAGCATTAGCTGCTGCATGTGAGCTGCGACCAATGCCAGTACGCTTTTGTTTTCTGCACTGTTGCAGCGAATGCAGTACATTGTGATTGGTAAATCATCTAAATCTTTAACTGTTACTAACTCGATAACTATTTGTCGTATCGAAAAACTGCAAAGGAAAATGTTTCGTAGAATTTTCCAAAGAATGAAATGGTCTACTTATTTGCCTTCCATATATTTATGTGATGTAGATCGCTGTAATAAAACATGTTGATTTTGAAACGTCCTGTAAACAATACAAATAGAGACATTGCGATTGGGTTTTTAAACTTTGTTTGATATGAACGGGACGGAATCAAGACCGGAAGTTATGAGAATGTAGTTTTAGTATTAGATGGATACGAAACATCAAATTTCGTTGGCATCATCTCAAACTTTCTGCTTTTCATTGGAGATATTAAACATAAATGACGACATGAATTTCAATTTTCTTGGACGTATTTGCTATTGAGTTCACAAAAACATTGTGCTCCAAGTACAAGTGAATTATTTAGTAGATACAAGGTGGCCCAAGGGTGAAAATCAATAAATATATTGTATATAAAATATAATATTTTTACCCTCTGCTTCGACTCCTTGCAGGACTTCCCCATGTTCTATGTTCACTCATGGCGTAGCTGCTACCCCGCTGCCTATAAATCCAAATACATAATTCCTATTTAAATTTTATGCCCTTTTTTACCTGTAGGAAACTGACCCGTTTATCTCATCAAGGTCCTTCTTGCAGTAAGCGATCACTTTCAAGATAATAGGCGCGAAGAGGATGAAAATAAGGATTAAGAAGTAACAGGACATGCTTAAAGTATTCTGCAAGCGGGATTATAATCAGGATAATAATGATTGTATTGCAAGTTAATGACTTACAAGTGAAGCGATTATTCCTTGACACAATGTTATCCTGACAGCGTCGTACCTGTCCCATAAAGGACCACATTTTCCATACTTTTCCATTATGTTGGTCCTTATGTGTTCATGCATCTGTTGGAGGTAATCTTCTAGGGAGTCGATGTAAGCTTTTGAAGACTTTAGGAAATAATTTAAAGTGAAAGATTTGCTCACTCACAGTAAAATAAAAGATGATGTAATTTCTTGTATTCCTAAGCAGAATTCCACCCTTTGCACAAGTGTCTAAATGAGAGGGGTTTGGTGTGGAGCAGGAGTTTGAGAAATGTTAAAGATGGTAATGAATGTACTGAGGAAATAAGGAAACTAGTTCTCGCCTGGCTCATTACGCAGAAGTGATGTAATAAAGGGACTACATTCGTTCAATTTCTTTTTTGCTTTTTTCCTTTTTCATTTTTGTTTCCTTTTATTATAGGGGGAGGGTGAGAGAGAGAGAGAGGGGGAGAAAGGGAGCACTCGATAGCGAAGCTGCTACGTTGCATATCGGCGTTTAGAGGAACGTTCTAAATTGATTAGTGACGAAGTCCCATAAGATCTATTTAGGCTGCGAACTGGAAGGGAAAATCGCATTACGAGTGAGGTAAATAGACGAACCAGCGGACCGAATATTACGTTTGCCTCTAATTGTTTTAAGCTGTGCCAGTAAAAAATAGAAATAAAAGGGATGAGGAAGCAAAAGAAATGCAATAAAAAAGTAGCGAAAAAGGGAAATTGTTTGGGTGCATTAAACGCTTACGCAAAATGTAATAGGATGAACCAAACAGCCAAAAAACATTTTCAAAATCCGATAGAATTACGTATTTAATCAACAATATGCTGTTCACTGATTGGGTGACCGCCAAGACCCGAGACACTATGAAACCCTAGCTGACTTAAAAAAAATTGTGGAATATTTTTTGATATTATTATTGTTTTTTAAATGAGCTGTGGGGGTCTTTAAACAACCCTTTTATCATCATCATATTAGTAACTTACTTGTTCGGAGATGACTGAGCCTTGCGCCTTAACAAAAACCTCAACGTTCCTCAAGTCAGACAAAGATTTATTGACGCTTATTTTGAGAGGCGTTAGTAACACTTCGAGTTCAGTGAGTTTGAAGACAATTCCGTCTTGCATTTTCCGTAACGGTTCCAAATCGGCGCTAATTATTCGTTTAAGCGAGAACGTTAGAGTTTGAAGGCTTTCGATGGTGGTGGCGTCGCTAATTTGTCTGCTAACGCTGACAAGTTGGTCAACGAAGGAGTTCAAGTCCTTGGAAAAAATGCGATGATAGAACATTAGAAATAATCGCTTGAATAATCGTTTCAATTTGCTAGCGACAACTCTGCTGATGGAAATACTTAAAGGATTTTCAGTAATTTGTATGTTTCATGATAGGGGAATGTTTCTAGCGACGCGATAGGGGATTTGCTACTATTTTTTTTTGTTTTGAAAACTGTTACTAAAAATTGGAATCCAATTTCCTTTTTTTTTTTTAATGCAAGTGATAATTGAAATCCAATTTTGTGCTATGTTATTGATAATCGAAATACAATTTTTATTTTGCAAAATGTTACTGAAAATTAAAATCTAATTTGTAAAGTTTAGGACGGGGAAGTGTTTTCAATGGCAAGGGTTTTTCTAGGATTCTTTTCTATTACTGGCAATTGGTCTAATCTAATATTGTTTATTAAAGTATGGTACTGAAAACTGAAATCTAATTTTTCTTTTTTGAAAATTACTGAAAATTGGAAACCAATTTCCTTTCTTGAAAAAATGGAACTGAAAACTGAAATTCAATTTTCAAAGATTGTTTTTGCAGAAAACTTTGTACTAGGTAATTCAATTTTGTTGTAATTTATAGTTTTTGGGGATTAGAATTTTTGAAAAATGGGTGAAATGTTTTTAGAAATGATAATTTTTGGAAATGCAGCCCTGTAAATATAAAAAAAAATTCTTTACCTATTGAAAATTGAAATTTATTTTTTAAAGTTGATTTTTGCAGAAAGCTTTGACTTTAGTACATTATTTTAGTTGCAATTTATATTTTGTAGGGGTAAATATGAAAAAAAGACGAGGACATTGTTTTTAGAAATGTAGCATATCGAAAAAATAATTTTTGTTTGCTCTTAAAAGTTCCTTTAAACGATTTTTTAAATTCTCCTTTGGGAGTAGGTAACTCTAAGAATATGATTTATAAAAGTATCTAAAACTGTTTTGTTTTGAAATACATAATTACATTCAAATTTATGCTAAAATAAAAAGTGCTACGTTATCGAACACGAAAAAGGAGTTGAAATACTTCACTTCGTAGACTTTACTGCTAAGAATGCAAATTCAACAAATTCAAGTTTTATTATTTTGACCGAGATTGGAAAGAAGATGATTGCAATTGGAAGAAACTTATTAAACTTCGATACCTTACCTTATTTAGGAAACTATTATTAGGTAAATACTTTTTATCTAACCAAGTGTTACGTTTCTGTAAAATACTTGAAAGTTGATTACTTTGTTTGTAATGGGTCCGAAACTTTTCGCCCTGTATCTCGTTAAATTAGCGGTGGATGCCATTTGGAGTTCCTGTAAATGTTGTTCTAGAGACGAAGGAAAAAAGTCCATCCGCGACAAGTCCACTGAAATATTTCTGAGATAGTTTGTTAAATCAGGCCAACGATTGTAGTTTGCCAATTTATCAATATTAACAAAATCTTTTAATAAAAACGTCGTGTATGCTGTCTCATTCTTCTGGCAACTTCTAAACAAACAATAATTAACAGGATTAACAATAATGTCGCCTTTTATACTCAACAAAATAACTACCTATATACCAAGAAATATTTTTTTTATACATAGGTAAGATAAAAGATTTATGCTTCTTTCTCTCCTGAGTGTTTTTAACCGTCATTTCTTTCAAAACGTTCGTAATTTGATTTCTCTGAAACTCTATTTAATTTTTTTACTCATTTTCCTCATGCTTTATTCGTACGTTAAGAAATTGCTCTAGTGAGCGCTTCTGAAGGACCATTAAGTTAAAATTCTTTTCAATATCACGGAAACCTCCTTCACAAATTCCTCATACGAAATACGTATAAAAGTAGGTACTACCAGGAATAATTATGCATAAAATATATTTATAAATACACAGACATATGGTAATTATCCTTATTATTATTAGAAATTATTCTTTCCAATTTTTTATTTATCATATTTTTTGTGTTTACCTTAAGACGTCTCCTGTACGAATATCGTCCTTGTCATTTTCAAGGAAACTGTTAAAGAATCCTTTCCTTTTATAAAACAATCCTCCAGTGTCCAGAATTTCCCCCAGGGTTTCATATTGCTTTTCGTCGTATAGCGTGTGACATACCATCATCCTGCCGTGTCCTCCTAAAAGGAATAGGATACTACCGGCCACCCAAAGGAATAAGGACAACAGGCAGGACAACGTTAAACCGCAAGTCAAAAGGATAATGGTGCGTCTGCTTGGTCCGCAACCACAAGGTGCTCCACACACGTATAGGCACCATATTAGACAAAGGACTATCGAAAGGACTGTAAGGAGAACAAATGGATTCAATTTAGTGCACTTAAAAGATTTTTGTTGGTGTAAGGAACTCATAAATATTTCTTTATGATTTTCTGAAATAAATGAAAACTTGTTTGTAGTTTCTTTTTATTCTAAAGAGTATTTCGTTTGTAATTTGATTAATTTGAGCTGAAGTTTTCTTTTAAAACGCATTAAGTATAATAATGTATGAACCATGCTTTCTGGATGTGTCTAATAGAGCAGAAATATTCTATCAGTCGAAACCGATTTTCTGGCTTAGAATTGTGGCGTCTTAAATGATACCTTCATTTTTCAGGATTTACGATCGCGGTGAATAGATTATATCTTTCACTGATCCAGTCAGTAGGAAATTAAAAATGGAAGTCCAATATGCATGCTCCAGGATTTCTAGATGGGTTCGCTTTTATCTATTGAAACTAGTCCATAAAAACAGTCACCATTCATCATAATTATTGAAAAAAGTCAATAAGTTTTTGGATGCTAATAAAGTGCCTAATCGGCTAGTTTTTGGATGTATCTAGGTGTCTAATTGGTCAATGATTGGATGCTTAATCGATAAAATTTTGAATGCCAATTAAGTGTCCAATTGACCATATTGTAGATGCAAGATAGATGCCTAATAATCGGTCAATTGTTTGATAACTAACTGGTTACCTTTTGGGTGTCAATTAAGTGCCTAATGACCAGTATTTGGAAGACAATTAAGTGCTTAATATCACAATGGTGCCTAATCGGTCAATTGATTATTTTTTGTTTCAGGTAGGTCATCGGTCAATCTTTGGATGCTTAACTGACTACTCCCTAAAGCCAATTAAGTGTTTAATCGTTTAATTTGGATATCAATTAAATGCCGAACTGGCTAATTTGTAGATGCTAAGTTGATATCCATTTGGGCAATTTTTGAGTGACTAATTGGCTACTTTTTTGAAGCCCTAAAATACTAGTATTTGGAAGATGATTAAGTGCTTCATATGCCTGTTTCTTAATACCATAAAGGTGCCTAATCTTTCAATCTTTAGGTGCTTAATTGGCTTCTTTTTGAAAGCTAATTACGTGTTTAATCGACAAGAATTTTAGGTGTCGAACTGGCCAGTTTGTAGATTTCAGGTAGATGCCTATTTGCTCAACTTTTGTGTGACTAATTGACTACATTTTGGTAGCCAATTAAGTGCCCAATAAACTATTATTTGGAGCACAATTAAATGCTGAATTGGCCATTTCTTAGATATCAGCAATATTCTAATCAGTCAATCTTTAGGTGCTTAATTGGCTTCTTTTTGAAAGCTAATTACGTGTTTAATCGACAAGAATTTTAAGTGTCGAACTGGCCAGTTTGTAGATTTCAGGTAGATGCCTATTTGCTCAACTTTTGTGTGACTAATTGACTACATTTTGGTAGCCAATTAAGTGCCCAATAAACTATTATTTGGAGCACAATTAAGTGCTGCATTGGCCATTTTCTGGATATCAGCAATATTCTAATCAGTCAATCTTTAGGTGCTTAATTGGCTTCTTTTTGAAAGCTAATTAAGTGTTTAATCGACAAGAATTTTAAGTGTCGAACTGGCCAGTTTGTAGATTTCAGGTAGATGCCTATTTGCTCAACTTTTGTGTGACTAATTGACTACATTTTGGTAGCCAATTAAGTGCCCAATAAACTATTATTTGGAGCACAATTAAGTGCTGAATTGGCCATTTTCTGGATATCAGCAATATTCTAATCAGTCAATCTTTAGGTGCTTAATTGGCTTCTTTTTGAAAGCTAATTAAGTGTTTAATCGACAAGAATTTTAAGTGTCGAACTGGCCAGTTTGTAGATTTCAGGTAGATGCCTATTTGCTCAACTTTTGTGTGACTAATTGACTACATTTTGGTAGCCAATTAAGTGCCCAATAAACTATTATTTGGAGCACAATTAAGTGCTGCATTGGCCATTTTCTGGATATCAGCAATATTCTAATCAGTCAATCTTTAGGTGCTTAATTGGCTTCTTTTTGAAAGCTAATTAAGTGTTTAATCGACAAGAATTTTAAGTGTCGAACTGGCCAGTTTGTAGATTTCAGGTAGATGCCTATTTGCTCAACTTTTGTGTGACTAATTGACTACATTTTGGTAGCCAATTAAGTGCCCAATAAACTATTATTTGGAGCACAATTAAGTGCTGAATTGGCCATTTTCTGGATATCAGCAATATTCTAATCAGTCAATCTTTAGGTGCTTAATTGGCTTCTTTTTGAAAGCTAATTAAGTGTTTAATCGACAAGAATTTTAAGTGTCGAACTGGCCAGTTTGTAGATTTCAGGTAGATGCCTATTTGCTCAACTTTTGTGTGACTAATTGACTACATTTTGGTAGCCAATTAAGTGCCCAATAAACTATTATTTGGAGCACAATTAAGTGCTGAATTGGCCATTTTCTGGATATCAGCAATATTCTAATCAGTCAATCTTTAGGTGCTTAATTGGCTTCTTTTTGAAAGCTAATTAAGTGTTTAATCGACAAGAATTTTAAGTGTCGAACTGGCCAGTTTGTAGATTTCAGGTAGATGCCTATTTGCTCAACTTTTGTGTGACTAATTGACTACATTTTGGTAGCCAATTAAGTGCCCAATAAACTATTATTTGGAGCACAATTAAATGCTGAATTGGCCATTTCTTAGATATCAGCAATATTCTAATCAGTCAATCTTTAGGTGCTTAATTGGCTTCTTTTTGAAAGCTAATTACGTGTTTAATCGACAAGAATTTTAAGTGTCGAACTGGCCAGTTTGTAGATTTCAGGTAGATGCCTATTTGCTCAACTTTTGTGGGACTAATTGACTACATTTTGGTAGCCAATTAAGTGCCCAATAAACTATTATTTGGAGCACAATTAAGTGCTGCATTGGCCATTTTCTGGATATCAGCAATATTCTAATCAGTCAATCTTTAGGTGCTTAATTGGCTTCTTTTTGAAAGCTAATTAAGTGTTTAATCGACAAGAATTTTAAGTGTCGAACTGGCCAGTTTGTAGATTTCAGGTAGATGCCTATTTGCTCAACTTTTGTGTGACTAATTGACTACATTTTGGTAGCCAATTAAGTGCCCAATAAACTATTATTTGGAGCACAATTAAGTGCTGAATTGGCCATTTTCTGGATATCAGCAATATTCTAATCAGTCAATCTTTAGGTGCTTAATTGGCTTCTTTTTGAAAGCTAATTAAGTGTTTAATCGACAAGAATTTTAAGTGTCGAACTGGCCAGTTTGTAGATTTCAGGTAGATGCCTATTTGCTCAACTTTTGTGTGACTAATTGACTACATTTTGGTAGCCAATTAAGTGCCCAATAAACTATTATTTGGAGCACAATTAAGTGCTGCATTGGCCATTTTCTGGATATCAGCAATATTCTAATCAGTCAATCTTTAGGTGCTTAATTGGCTTCTTTTTGAAAGCTAATTAAGTGTTTAATCGACAAGAATTTTAAGTGTCGAACTGGCCAATTTGTAGATTTCAGGTAGATGCCTATTTGCTCAACTTTTGTGTGACTAATTGACTACATTTTGGTAGCCAATTAAGTGCCCAATAAACTATTATTTGGAGCACAATTAAGTGCTGAATTGGCCATTTCTTAGATATCAGCAATATTCTAATCAGTCAATCTTTAGGTGCTTAATTGGCTTCTTTTTGAAAGCTAATTAAGTGTTTAATCGACAAGAATTTTAGGTGTCGAACTGGCCAGTTTGTAGATTTCAGGTTGATGCCTATTTGCTCAACTTTTGTGTGACTAATTGGCTACATTTTGTTAGCCAATCAAGTGCCCAATAAACCATTATTTGGAGCACAATTAAGTGCTGAATTGGCCATTTTCTGGATATCAGCAATATTCTAATCAGTCAATCTTTAGGTGCTTAATTGGCTTCTTTTTAAAAGCTAATTAAGTGTTTAATCGACAAGAATTTTAAGTGTCGAACTGGCCAGTTTGTAGAAGCTAAGTTGATACCCAGTTGGTCAATTTTTGAGTGACTAATTGGCTATCTTATTGTAGCCAATTAAGTGCTTAATATAACAGTATTTGGAAGTGCTAAATAGATCTGTTTCACAGTACCATAAGGGTGCCTAATCTGTCAACATTTGAGTGCTTAATGGGTTACTTCTTGAAAGCCAGTTAAGTGTTTAATCGACAAGTTTGGATGCCAATTAAGTGTCGAATTGGCCATTTGTATATTACATTTTGGTAGCCAATTAAGTGCCCAATAAACCAATATTTGGAGGACAATTAAGTGCCTAATTGGATATCAGAAATGTTTTAATCAGTCAATCTTTGAGTGCTTAATTGGTTGTTTCTTTAAAGCCGATAATGTGCTAATCGACCACTTTTTAGTACCTATTATATTAGTACTACGTATAACTACCTACTAGCAGTACAAATTGGCTCGATTTTCTTACCAATAAGAGTCAGCCATCTCCACACATCCTTCCCCGCCACTGTCTCCGCTACTTCAGTAGCGTACGTGGCCGCAGTACCGATTTTCTTTTGAAGACTTTTTGATAAATCTTCCAGATCTCGAGTCGATTTGTACGCCATGCTTTTCCTTCTACGCAGTACATTTGCAACCTCTGCAAATACGAAAGAAATTCCTTTGCCGTCAGGCACTGAAGGGGCTGCAATACATACGATATTTTTCATGGCAAAAGTCAGCGAAAAATTCTATTTATTCGAAAAAAGGAAAATAGAGATGCATGTACTTTCACAAATGGGACCCTTTCGAATAGTGATATTGTTGCCCGGGTAGTTACTTTTGCAAATGAATAGTATCGATGTATTATAACAGGGTTAAGGGTGTGGAATAACAAAGAAAAGAGGGCGAAGCCCGGCAACTAGATAATCGATGATAACAACTACATTTATTTTATTTGTTTGCAGGGGAGTAATCAATCTAAGGTTTTATCATTAGGGATTAAGTTTTTTAGGATGTGAAGTCTCGAATGGGATTAAAAGTAACGCAAGTGGGGAAGAGCAAAGGGTCACGGGGAATAACCTGATCTGTATGCTGTCGTGTCTAAGCGTACTCGCTTGGGGATGCTTTCGAACGACTGTCGAAGACCCTCGACTTTCCTTTTGAAGTTACTTTCCTCGCCTAGAGCCTGCAAGTGCTTCAGACGAGCGTCTGACAGAATCTGAAAGAAATTGAGATGAATGTCAAGCAAACGTCCCTGCATCTTCACGTGTAACATAACGATCAATAAATGTATGAACGTGTTTCAAAGAAACGGACACTTGAAGATATAACGGCATCTAACTTGGTTAATATTTGAATTCTTTAATGAAACCTGGTTAGAAATCTTATAGCAAAGTTTTCGATGCCTTTATTATGGTTAAAAGTTCAATTGTTGAGTGCTTAATAGGTCGATTTTGGATGCCAATTAAATGCACAATTGGTCAATAATTGGATAAAAGTTAAGTGTCTAATAATTAGTTAGCTATTGGATGCAAATTAAGTGCCCAATCAGTCAATATTTGGATGCAATCTAAGTGCCTTTAAATTGACAAGCCTTTGGATCTTAATTAAATGCATAAAGCGGTCAAAATTTGGATCAAATTTAAGTGATAAGTATCTGTCAATCTTTTGGATGTCAAATAAGTATATAATGGATCAATGTTTGGATGTAAGTTAAGTGTGTAATAGTTGGCAAGGTTTTCTATGCTAGTTAAGTATTTAAATAGCCAATTTATGGATATACGTTAAGGATCCAATAATTGGTAACAGTTTGGAAGCCAATTAAGTGCTTAATCGGTCAACATTCAGATGCCAATTAAATGCATAATCATTAAAAATTTGGGTATAAATTAAGTGTTTAATATTTGGCAAGCTTTTGAATGCTAATTAAGTTTAATATATTAATATTTAGATGTAAGTCAATTGTATAATGTTTGGCAAGGTTTTCTATGCCAGGTAGGTGTTTAATGGGCCAAATATGGGCAAATGTTTAGTGCCTAATAATTGGTAATAGTTTGGATTCCGATTAAGTGCTTCATCGGTCAATATTTGAACGCAAGTTAACTGTCTAAACAGTTACAAGCTTTTGGATGCCAATTAAATGCATAATCGATCAAAATTTGTTAATTTTTTTCATAACTGACAAGCTGTTGGGTCTTAATTAAGTGCTTAATAAAGTATCTGGTAGCTGGAAAGATTTCCTAATAATTTCTGTGGGTTTGTATGTCAATTAAGTGCCTAACATGCCCATATTTTGATGTAATTTGTGTGTCTAATTTTCTATATTTAAAAAGCCACTCAAGGGCCTAAAAAGGTAGTTTTAGGATGCCGCTAGTCCTGCACTAGTGGTTCGAAAGTGGCTTACTTAATTTTAAGATATATTTTAACAAAATTGTCCATTATTCTTAAGAACAATTATAATAATGACGTAAACGCAAATATCTGCAAGTAAGTAACATAATCGAAGAGACTTAATTGCACTTTCTGGGCCGCAAATGTAACGTTTGTAACTGCTCTTTGGGTACTACTGCTATTAATATCACTCCTGAAAGTTTAAGCATTACGAACACTAAGTTGCAAATACAATTGCCTCATGCCTCCAGTAGACGCGATATCTACTAAGCTACTCATCGAAAGTTTGTAATTTACTTTGTAATAAAAAAAGAAACAAAATTGAAGAAGTTCAAAAAGGACCTCCCTTTTCTATGTTGGAGCCCATTTAGGTACGTTAATTGACTTTTTGGTAATTACAACAAAAATATTATTTAAAAAAGGTAATAAAGAGGCTGAAATAACTTTAAATTTGATAAGAAATTTTACATTGTTTAATTTAATCTAATGTAATAAGTTATAAATAGCTACAGAATCATTAAAATGAAACCAGTTTTTAATTTTGTTATGGACAAAAGGATTGTCGTTAAATTTGTTTGTCTTCAGATGTAAGTGGTGGTGCTAATAGAAAAACTTTTCTAATTTTAACTGAGTCTTAAGAAAAGTCCATCTACAACAGTGATCTACAACTTTGCCTGTACACAGAATCCTAGTACATCAGTTTAAATTTTTAACGACAATAAAAAGAAATTGAACAAAAAGCAAACTTTGTTTCACTTTCAATCTCAAGTCTGAGCCATTTCTTCTTGGTCGTAGGGTGCTGTTGAATCTCAACAAAGCGTTTCTGTCTTTTTTTAAACATCCGTCCCTTGTTTTTCCGACTTGAGTTGTGTATCGTTTTTGTTCCGTCCGTCCGTCACGTCAGTCCGTAGCGGAAATCAAGAAAGCGACGTTTAAATAAAACGAAACAATTTTTCAAACGACAGTCGAATGGAAGAGGAAGAAAAAAATTTAAATCATTTATTTGTGTGTGTCTGAAGAAGGATATATAATACTAGCGATCTCGTACGATTCTATTTCTTTTATTATTAAACTGCCGTCCATTTCTTCTTCCATGTCATCAATCTTCCCGATTAAATTTTCTGTTTTGTTCTCTGTTCACAACAAAACCACTTCGTGATTTGTTGGCCATAATAATCCCACAAGATTTATGTAATTTTATTTATCAAAGGCAGCATGATTCGATTAAAAATGAACCACGAGTTTGTTCGTATAGAGCACATAATAAATTCTTTTAATTAATAACAAGTCGTAGAACGTCGCAATCTACATTTTTAAATAGCTGCCCTAAATAAACAGGACGATTAATACAACGTCACTTGGAGTATGTCGCCATCTATAGGTGCAGATCACTACTGCTATTGCATTGTTGAGATAGACGGCGATACACTGCTACTCACTTTATATCAACCGTTCTACTTGATTAGAGCAGGTTTGGTTTGGTCGCTGATTTAACGAATGTATCCAACAAAAATTAACATTATCCGGTGGTTTGGATTATCTTTTAACAAAGAATTTAATGTTCTCCTGTTATTTAATAGCAAAATTAAATTTAAACTGAAGATTAATGGAAACATGTCTTTATTGTTTTCGCGATTTAGTTTTAATGAATTTTTTTGGTGCATTTGTTTATAGGGGGTGGATCTTAATTGATATTGATGTCTCATAACTATTATAGAGGAGTAAAACCAACAGTTTAATCGGTAAATGACGAAGATTCGTGATTAATGATGACAGTGCGCTGAAAGTGTTTAGAAATCGATAGAGTAAAAGCAAATTGACAAAAAAAAAACGCTTAGTTACTTATCCTTAAGATAAAAATTACCGAAGTATGATATTAAACTAAACGTTCATTTTCAAAAATAAATAACAATAATAAATAAACTGAAGAATTTTTAAGAATAAATCTGCAAAAAAAATTCTTTTTTTGATTTATTTATTTACAAGAGTAAAATTGGTTTTATAAAAATATTGACTCAGTGTTTTGTGTGTGTTTCTTGTGGAAGCAAGATTTATTTATTGACGGTTGCCTTTAATAAAGGGCATTGTTCTCGGGATTTCTGTTTTTTCGCCCTACTCCTTTCTAGTTTTATTGCCATTAGTCCTTAAATCCATTTTATTCAATTAATCTACAAACTCAGAGAACAAATCCACTCGAAGACAGAAACATTTGTCTAATTATAACGAAAAACTGGTAGAAAATTACAAAAGTTTATCTTCTTTTATTCAATTGGACCCAATTTAACATCATAACGACATCATCTTTTTATATAATTGTGTTACAAATAAAAAAGAACTTTTATAATTCAATAAAAGTACCTAGGTACCCCCAAATAAAAACTATTCTTACCTCGTCTGTATCAAAAACGACTTCGAGTTTGTTCAAGACGAGTGTGTCACACAGGCTCTGATCTTCTCTGGTACATTTGCGGATAATGTTGTTGAGTTCCTTCAAGAAGTTAGCAAGTTCGCTTTGTAGTTCGATTCGGATCGTTTTTGCTGTGTTACAGTCCATTACAAGCTCCTTAACTCTGTTAGTAACTTCCACTGATCCTGAAGATGATTCGGGTCAGTTTACACAAGTAATTTACAGCAATTGTGAAACTGAGGAGCTCGTTAACTCTTCTACAAAACAATTTAAAAAAAGGATTGATGCTACTAGGAGAGTGGCATATCAGAAAGGTCTTTAAGTGCGTCTGGTTAGAGGCAGAGGTGGAAAAAGCAATTGAAAGAGCACGGACCGTTGGTATAGAAGCCCACCTGAAAGTAAGGTGCTAAGGTTCCCAATAGATCTTCTTATTTGTGTTTCCTCGTCCAATTTATCCTGTAAGGGCTTTCCTAAATAATAGTCCACATCTAAAATAGAAGAATTGGATTGAATTTGTTACGAAGAAGAAGAAGTCTTTGAAGTCTCTCGTTTTAAAATTCAGTGCAAATTACCTGACAGATGTTCAAGTATGGATGTGGTCGTGACTTCCCAGGACGAGGATATTACAAAGGAATATTGCATCTCGGTGTCCTTAATGAAATTTTCAACGTCATCGAGCAAGTGAACTGTTTCTTGAGGCGCTCTCATGATGGTTCTTGATATTTTCTCGTTACTAGCCAGCACAAGCGATACAAATATGCTGGAATAGAACGAGAAATATGTGCGAGAAATTACGTTTACATTATTTATTAAACGATTGGCGTGATAGGAATCGAACCAAGAAACTTTCAGAATTTATTACAGTTATGCATATATTATTGTTATCATGAGCTGTGAAATGCGCGAGAACAGTAAGAGGCGGACCTTATTAACCCGTATATTTAGTTAGAAATGGGCGGAGTTAAGCCTCTGCGCATCTCGAGCTCAAAGTTCATGAGAAACTTACAAAAATAGTGCCAATAGAATGTGGTAAAAGATGGTAAGAACGTATCGTCCACAATCGTTCTTGCTATCGGTCGAAAATATCGAAGATGTGTCCTCTAATCGCTTTATATTCGTGTTTTCGCAACAAACTTTTGTTATAATTGCGCAGGGGAAACTAAAAGCCAAAACCAGCCAAAGAAAGAACCAGGCCAATACAGCTCCTTCTACTCTAAGAATCTGAAAATAGTTTCTGTAGAAATTAATAAGAAGACTTCTTTGTTCAAGATGATTTGTTGAAACGCCTTTGTTTTGTGTAACAGCGTAATTCAGATGGAATTCCTTTTTAATTCCCCTGAAATATGCTCATAATTCTTGAGTGATTTTACTGACAGAATTCTTGATAACACGTAAATAACTACTGTCACATAGTGCTCATATTTTTCCAAAATAATATTTCCTTTTAAAAAAGTATAAAAGAATAGAAAAATTAGTTTTGACAGTAAGTCAGGGGTAAAGCAGTAAGAAAGAAGATCGAGCCAGCGAGTGAGAAGGTTAGGGTGGTATAGCAGGGTGACCGCTATTACTCACCCTAATGTCCTACCAAAAGTCCCTGCCATTATCAACGCCCCTAGTTGGCAGTTAATTAGGCAAGAGTTTTAATATATATTTATAATTAGTTTATAAGTTCTGTTTGTTCATTTAATCATTAAAGAAAAAACATAAAAATTTCGCTTATTCGTTACACTACAGTGGATTTCATTTATAACGACTTCGTTTGTAACGACCTTTTGGTTATAACGACATAACACGTAAGTACTTTAAATTTAAGGGGTAATTTAAGAAGAAAATGTGGCTGTAACGACTTCGGATGTAACGTCTGTCGATTTCGGTTTTAGTGACTAATTTTAATGAACTATTAATTACAAGATGCTAGAAATCTTATACTGATGATATTGCGACCGAGTCTAACACAAAACTTTTTATCTTTTGTTTACATTCACAGATAGTCAGTCAGCAGTTGTACTTAGTAATTGTTTATGAATGTTAAGATTGATAAAGTTAAATCTAAGAATCAGTTACTGGCTACTTTCATTCTTTCTTTTTATATAGCGACTTCCGGATACAGCGACGGAATTTAATGGTCCTTTCATCGTCGTTATTACAATATATTTCAATGTGTCATTTAAATTAATAAAAAAAACACTTGACAGAGTCTTGTTATCTAATAACAGTTAATATTTGATGTTTATTTAAAGTATAATTTTCCAGGGTTGAAGGGATCTCCTTTCTATTCAAGTCTCTCTGAGTGAGTCCATACGCTTGGTTCTTCTGTAAAGTTTCTAAAGAAGAATGAATAACGTTTCGGAGTTGAAGTCATAATTGTCAGGAAACTTTTTCAATTTCTTCCGAATAAAAGACTACACAGCCATTGTGTGCTGACAGAGAGTAGATCTTTATTGGTTCATCGAAGGACCAAAGAAGCTCATAACATTAAAAACTCAATTCAATTAATTTGAATAATTTAGCAATAAATAATGATAACAATAACAACTATTTACTTTCCTAATTACTTTGTATAATTGGAGAATTAAAGTTGATTTTCAACTAACTAAATAATAAGTGACTTAACTGCTGCAAATTGGAAAGGTAAACTTCTCGAAAATAATAATTACAGTAAGCAAGAGAATTGTTTGCAGAGATAATGGCGACTCATTTAATCGGAAGTCGATCATAAAATTTACATTCATTATTTAAAGTAAACTAAAAAAAATCTTTAATGTGCTTCTTGTTCTTGTAGATTCTAGCAAAAGTTGAAAAGTCGGGCTTAAAAAATTGTTTTTTGAACTAGCAGCGATTCCTCCCTAAAATTCTAAAACGCGTTAATCTTTTTAATTGACGTTTTGAATAATTCAAAACTTATATACTTTACGCTACCATGCACAATTGAAAAATCCCAGACATATCTATCAACAGCAAAAAATGCTTTGGTTTGTTTATAAAAAAGTTAGGGTGGCTTTTTTAACTTTATTAATTCTTTATTTTAATGACTGAAGCCCCTCAAACTTTTAACCCCCAGGCGACCAAAGTTTTAAATTAAAAAATGTATTGATTGAATTTTAAATCTTTATATCTCGCGACCGAGTTAACTTACAGTACTGAGGTTGGCACCATTTTTTAGGAAATTTTATTCCCTACACAAAGTGTTTGATTGAAAATTCATATAGCACCACCCATTTTCATGATATTAACACTTAAACATTAATCTGTTTAACATTTGAAACAAAAATAATATTTCAGTAATATTCAAGTTAATTAAAACAATATTAATTAGCAATTTTATGTTATTTTATAGAAATTATAGTTAACATTAAGAATAGTCGAAATATGGATAATTCTATTATAAAAAAATCCAATGTTAATGTTTGAGGGTTGATATCATGAAAATGGGTGGTTTTTAATTGACCACTTTTTGTACAGCATAAACTGGTGCCAACCCCATAACTGCACCTTAAGTCGTTTGCGAGATATAAAAATCTAAAGTTTAATTACGAAAAATCAGGCAATTTTCCCTTTACAACTTTGGTCATCTGAGGGTCGAATTAATATTAAAAGCTGAAATCTTATGGTAATATTTTTAAAAAGTTTGAGGGACTTAACTCATTAAAATTAGCAAATAACTACCCTATTACTTTGTGTAAATATTTCTCAAAAAATTTATTAAAAAAAAAATTACTTTTGCGGATATTTTATGCCACAACGAATGAGTTAACTTTTTACGATAAAATGTTCCTTAAAACAGTCAGAGTTTTAGTGAAAATGGTCTGTCATATTTAGAGTCAAGGACGATAAAAGGGTGGCGATTACCTGGAAAATAGCGAGACGTAATGATAGATCTTCTTTTAACGCCTCTTTCACTAGGTCTGCAAACAAAACATAACATTACAAACGAATTAATAAATGTGAAAGACACACAGAAACAATATGTAATATTTTTCCCAAACAATTTTCTAAATGTATAAATTTCCTCACAGACTTTTACAATGTGGTGGTAAACGCTATTACTACTTTTAACTAGAATTTCACATTCACCTGTACCTATATGCACCCCTTACTAATAGTCGGTTTTACCCTTAATTGCTTTCTCTTTAATTCTGTACGTTCCTATCTATTCAATTCTATGTATTTACACAACTAGTCTCAACATCCTTACTCTCAGTACTTTTTCTTCTATCACATTTATTTCACTAGCAACCCTTTTGTATAAATACCCTCTAATACAGTCTACGATCTGCTCCTGCTGTAGTAAGTTGCCTACATTGTTTATATTTATTTTGTTGTCTTGTGTTGGTTGTTTTATTTTTACTATTCTTGCGCTTGAAATTTT
Source organism: Agrilus mali (assembly GCA_029378335.1). Taxonomy (NCBI): domain Eukaryota; kingdom Metazoa; phylum Arthropoda; class Insecta; order Coleoptera; family Buprestidae; genus Agrilus; species Agrilus mali. The sequence goes on along the minus strand of CM055663.1, from coordinate 4,684,396 downwards.
ATCATTTGTTTGTCTATTTTTTGCATCTTCCATTTTTTTAATTGTATATATCTTCATTTATTCGTATCTCATATTTTGTTCATTTCTGTATATAATTGTTTATTTGTTAATATTTTTATTAATATCAACTTTAAATATGCTAAAACAACTATTAGTTTTTATTTGTAAGAAAATTAAAACTTGTGGTAGACAAAGGAAATTGGAAAAACATGGCAAATCAACTTGCATACGTTGCCATTTAATGAATCGTTGTTTGATGATGTTCTCAAAGTTTTGTCGTAAATTTGTCTGGGATCATTTCTGGCGAAATTAACGCAAATAAACATTAGACTAAAGGCCAGACATTCTGTTAATGGTCTTAGAAAACTTTTTGTGTCATTATTTACCACAAAATAATAGTTTTTGTCATTATTTAGTCAATAAAATTTTCTTTTACTTTCCCAGAAGTTTTTCTTAACGAAAAAAGTCTAGTCGTATCTAATCGATTATTGACAGTAAAAATTAAGACGATCTTTATCCTTTATATTTGTTAGATTTACTTACGTGCTTAAGGAAAATTAAATAATATTAAATTAGAAGTATCTACAAGAATTTTTGTCCTTTGATGCAATAATATTTAATATTATTTATTTTTCCCAAAACAAAAAAGTCTAGTCGTATTTGCCTGATTTATTAATTGACCTATTTATCGATAGGAAAATTCAAAAGGATCTTCGTCTTTAATTTTATTAGATTTACTAGAAATGTTTAAGGAAAATTAAAAAATGTTAAAGGGTTTTGTCTCTTGGTTGGGTTTTTATTTTGCTTGGTATAAGGTGCTATAAGGGAAGATTTCAGGGAAATCTATGGTTCGAGCATGCTTTAAAATTAATAATTTATTATTGTTGACTAATTTTCCTTTATTTTCCTAGTAGTTACTTCTTGAACGAAAAAAGTTTAGTGTCGTATTTGCCTGATTGATTAATTGACCTTTTTATCGATAGGAAAATTGAAAAGGATCTTCCACTTTAATTTTATTAGATTTACTAGAAATGTTTAAAGAAAATTAAAAAATGTTAAAGGGTTTTTTCTCTTGGTTGGGTTTTTATTTTGCTTGGTATAAGGTGCTATAAGGGAAGATTTCAGGGAAATCTATGGTTCGAGCATGTTTTAAAATTAATAATACATTATTGTTGATTAATTTTCCTTTATTTTCCTAGTAGTTACTTCTTGAACGAAAAAAGTTTAGTGTCGTATTTGCCTGATTGATTAATTGACCTTTTTATCGATAGGAAAATTGAAAAGGATCTTCGTCTTTAATTTTCTTAGATTTACTAGAAATGTTTAAGGAAAATTAAAAAAAAGTTAAAGGGTTTTGTCTCTTGGTTGGGTTTTTATTTTGCTTGGTATAAGGTGCTATAAGGGAAAATTAAGGGAAATATATGATTATTGTTGATTAATTTTCCTTTATTTTCCTAGTAGTTACTTCTTGAACGAAAAAAGTGTAGTCGTATTTGCCTGATTGATTAATTGACCTATTTATCGATAGGAAAATTCAAAAGGATCTTCGTCTTTAATTTTATTAGATTTACTAGAAATGTTTAAGGAAAATTAAAAAATGTTAAAGGGTTTTGTCTCTTGGTTGGGTTTTTATTTTGCTTGGTATAAGGTGCTATAAGGGAAGATTTCAGGGAAATCTATGGTTCGAGCATGCTTTAAAATTAATAATTTATTATTGTTGACTAATTTTCCTTTATTTTCCTAGTAGTTACTTCTTGAACGAAAAAAGTTTAGTGTGTATTTGCCTGATTGATTAATTGACCTTTTATCGATAGGAAAATTGAAAAGGATCTTCACTTTAATTTTATTAGATTTACTAGAAATGTTTAAAGAAAATTAAAAATGTTAAAGGGTTTTTTCTCTTGGTTGGGTTTTTATTTTGCTTGGTATAAGGTGCTATAAGGGAAGATTTCAGGGAAATCTATGGTTCGAGCATGTTTTAAAATTAATAATACATTATTGTTGATTAATTTTCCTTTATTTTCCTAGTAGTTACTTCTTGAACGAAAAAAGTTTAGTGTCGTATTTGCCTGATTGATTAATTGACCTTTTTATCGATAGGAAAATTGAAAAGGATCTTCGTCTTTAATTTTCTTAGATTTACTAGAAATGTTTAAGGAAAATTAAAAAAAAGTTAAAGGGTTTTGTCTCTTGGTTGGGTTTTTATTTTGCTTGGTATAAGGTGCTATAAGGGAAAATTAAGGGAAATATATGATTATTGTTGATTAATTTTCCTTTATTTTCCTAGTAGTTACTTCTTGAACGAAAAAAGTGTAGTCGTATTTGCCTGATTGATTAATTGACCTTTTTATCGATAGGAAAATTGAAAAGGATCTTCGTCTTTAATTTTCTTAGATTTACTAGAAATGTTTAAGGAAAATTAAAAAAAAGTTAAAGGGTTTTGTCTCTTGGTTGGGTTTTTATTTTGCTTGGTATAAGGTGCTATAAGGGAAAATTAAGGGAAATATATGATTATTGTTGATTAATTTTCCTTTATTTTCCTAGTAGTTACTTCTTGAACGAAAAAAGTGTAGTCGTATTTGCCTGATTGATTAATTGACCTATTTATCGATAGGAAAATTCAAAAGGATCTTCGTCTTTAATTTTATTAGATTTACTAGAAATGTTTAAGGAAAATTAAAAAATGTTAAAGGGTTTTGTCTCTTGGTTGGGTTTTTATTTTGCTTGGTATAAGGTGCTATAAGGGAAGATTTCAGGGAAATCTATGGTTCGAGCATGCTTTAAAATCAATAATTTATTATTGTTGATTATTTTTCCTTTATTTTCCTAGTAGTTACTTCTTAAACGAAAAAAGTCTAGTCGTATTTGCCTGATTGATTAATTGACCTATTTATTGTCAGGATAATTCGAAAGTCCCTTAATTGGGTTTGAGTTCAAGGAAATGTTCGGTTTGAGCACACTTTAAAAATAATAATTTTATATATTTTTTATTACGTTATGATATAAAAAAAAGTAAAGAGTTTTGTGAGAGGTTTACCCAAGGGAAAAGTCTCCGGCTGGAGGTATCCGACCAAATGAAGAGAACCAGTTGAAAAGGACATTAGCTTCCTGTAAATCGAGGGATGACTTCCGTATGGTTTCTCCCCTGGGAACGACAGGGTAATCTAGTTTTCCATTCTTTTCAGGTACGACCACTGCGTTGGCGTTTGCGATGGTAATACCATCATCTATTACGCGACATGATGTTCTATGAGTCAACGTGAATGGCTTATTTGTTGTGAACGAATGGAATTTCGTCCTGAAATATAGAAAGGCAAAATGACAGCAACGTAACAGAATCTCACGCCAACGGACAGCCGATGATAAGCAATTTCCTTTAAAATTTCTTTTCTATTTTCCGCAAGAAGAAAATACAAACGTTTAAATTTTTACTGAACAAAAAATGCTTCTACGTAATAGATATAAATATAATAAAAAAGAATTTTGTTACTTTAATTAAGTGTTGCCTAAATATTTTATTTATTTGTATCTATGGACATTGTATCGTCAAGCAAAAAAACTACTTTGGAGATGGGATCACGTATGCTGAGAAGGAAGGAGAAGCGTCGGTTTCGTATTCCTGCAGGATGCAACAGTTTAAATTGTATACGTGTGAGGGTGTGTGTCGGGTTTGAATACCTAACAACAAGTTGCTTCAATCTAGATTCTGGAGAATTTCAACATGAGAGAAATTCAAACAACTTCATACATACGTACGTAGGTACCTACATGCTGACTGAAGGCAAAATTTGCAGCAAACGAAGAAGGTAATGAATAAAATTCGTTTACCACAAACTGCGCTCTAGTCCTAATTATTATTCCACATTGTTCGATCACATAATAATATTAATAATGGGGAATTTCAGCAAAGAATCAACCAGATATGGTAACAGGATGTCCGAAGGTAAATGTTTACTTTAATTATACAATGTACACCTAATCTAAATCTACGCTTATTTATGTAGGTATGTAATTCTATCTAGACCAGGATACTACGATACAAAATGATCTACTTATTAAGGGATGAAAATGGAACGAGAAATAATATTTATTAACCAACAAAAAGTTAATGAATTAAGTAGTTGTTAATTGTATCGTAGGTGGTTTATTGTAACCCAATTATCCTTTTTCAAAGGTCGGCTTTTCGGAGGTTTGATAAGGACTGTATTTGCCCTTCCTGTCCCTTCAGGCTATCCACGAGCTCGCTCCGGACTCTCTTATTGCAAACTTATCATTTCCGCCACCCTGGCACTCTTCCAAGTCAAACTGTGCGAAAATTTGGCCAGTGAATTATTTTCCTTTTAAGCACAACTAGTCCAATAAGAAAAATAATATATATACGTAACGTAATAGTAACTACAGATGGATATGTGAAATATTTGCTCAGTTTATTGGAAAAAATCGAAGGGTTACTCGAATAAAATATTTTTGGAAAGTTTCCTACCTTTCGTTGTGGGTTAGGAAAGTGAAATGTTCGCCGGTGATGGTCCTGAAATTAGTGTAACACTGTGCGACGGCAAAAAGTGTATTGTTGACAGTAGAATTGGATAAATTTAAAGGAAAAGTTTCGCATGTAGTGAACACTGAACCAGCACCAGCCACTTCACCGATGACGTAAAACTTTTCATTGTTTCCGTGCAGTATCTTTGTTGTTATTTCGACTAGATGGGAACAGGAAAAAGTGAAGCACTTCTCCGACGTACAAAAGCAGTAAATCCAGCAAACGTCGTTCGAAGGGTCCAATAGCTTCAAGAAATCTTCAGCCTCGACGAGATTCATCTTCTCGACATCGTACGTAATGTTTAGAGATTTATATTTCAAAGGAATCTCCGCGCTTTCTATCGATTCAAGACCTTTCGTAATAACGGCGGCAATTGTACCACACCAGACGCAGACGTGAATGAAGAAAGACGATTTTTGGACGCTTCCACTCATTTTTTTAATAAAAAAAGAACAAAGCACATGCGAACATTATCGGTTACAAAGCGAAAATTCAACTAAATTGCATTGTTGTACATGACCTAGGAGCTAGGTACAAATATTTAGGTCACGGATGAATGTAATGTGATTCGCAAGGAAAACTTAGAAGGCTTCAACAGCTCCGATTTATTAGCTTCCTCTTCATCCACGTTAATCTCTTAAAAAAAACGAACGAGAACTATAAAGAATAATAAAGCAAATTAACAGAATTTGCATCAGAAAGATCAACAGTGTAACCACAACGTAATCACAATAATCACAAATACACAATATATTCTTGACCTTAAATATTCATAAGGGCACAGAACTATAGTAACGATTTAACAATAAATAATTTATGAAAGTAATAGTAATTGTTTGGGACCACAATGTAAATTAATTACCCACAACGTAACAAATGGAAAATCTAAAATAATACATACCTAGTTATTTAGATAGGTATATCTATAATTTCACCACAGTGTAGGTACATAGTAAAGTCTGAAAAATGTAGAAGAACTTAATCACCACAATATATTTACAGTTTAATCAGCGACAACGTAAAAAAAAAAATAATCCTGAAAGTATTTCAAAGAAATACATCTGGTTGATGTAGAAGATCTTTACCCACTACAGTATTTTACAATTTGGCTAGCCACAACATAAGATATAATAAGATTTAAAAGCACAAAGTATTTTAAAAACCACAATGTAACAATTTAATAACAGATATGCCATAGGTCTTAACACTACATTAAAACCATCTATTTCTTTTTGCATTTGTACAACAATGTAAGAAATAAGATAAGGATGATATAGAAGATCAATACCACTACAATATATTTATAGTTTTACCGACTACAACGTAAGAAATAATGAGACTAGATAGTACAACTTAATTCAAAGACCACAACGTAACAATTTAACACCACAATGTAACAAACACACCATAGGTCCACAATAGAATCATCTATTCCTTTTTGTATTTGCACCACAATGTCAGAAATAAGATAAGGCTGATGTAGAAGATCAATACCACTACAATATATTTATAGTTTAACCGACTACAACGTGAGAAATAATAAGATTAAAAAGTACAACTTAATTCAAAGACTACAACGTAACTATTTAATACCACAATGTAACAGATATACCATAGATATTAAGATCACAATGTAACCATGTATTTTTATTTATATTTTCACCACAATGTAAGAAATAATATCTGGCCGGTGTAAAAGGTTTTTCATGCCACAATATATTTTACAATTTGGCTGCCACAACGTAAGACATAATAAGATTAAAAAGTACAACTAAATTCAAAAACCACAACGTAACAATTTAATACCACAATGTAACAGATATACCACAGATATTAAGACCACAATGTAACCATCTATTTCTATTTATATTTTCACCACCATGTAAGAAATAATAACTGGTCGATGTAAAGGGTTTTTAACACCAAAAATTTGTGGTCAACCACAACAGATGAAATAATAGGATTCAAAAGTATAATGTATTTTAAAGACCACAATGTAACCATTTAAGCCACAATGTAATAAATGTATGGTAAGGAATAAGATCTGATAGACATGGAAGAAGTTTACCACCGTGATATACATCAATGTAAGAAACAAGATTGTACAAAGACAATGTGACCACTTAAAATTTCTCCACAATGAAAAGGAACAAAGTTTGTTAGCTACAACGATAGGTTTATACTTTTAACACAACCTAAAAGAATGAAGTATCTATTTTTACCGCAATGTAAAAAACAATATTTTTTACATGGGATTCACAGATTCACTTTGACCACAACGTAACACGATGTGGTCTTTTTTAATTTAGCCACAACGTAAGAATTAAAATCTGAAATTATTTGATCTGATAGACAACACATTTATATATATTAAGGCATTAAAACTACTTGGCATAAGAACGTAGGTACTCATATGTAATCTGACCACAATGAAAAAATATAAAAAAAATTCTGACCACAATGTTACCAATATATTTAAAGTATGACCACAAAATTTGTACTAGTCTGTACACAACATACGTAAAATATTGGTAAATTGTGATCACAATGTAACAAATAGAATAATTCTGTTTACATTGTGTTTAAAGTAAGTTGACACAATGTAACGTATGTATATTCGATAATGTTTGATATCTATTATTTGTTGATTGAATTCAATCGATAAAATAAGTGGTTCAAGGTAAAATGATAACGCGTTGACAAGGGTGAATTGATGGGGTGGGGTTTAAAATAAAATTTTGTTGTAAGCTCGATGGTGAGTTCATATCGGAGACAATTGAGTGATGCTGTAAGTCGATGTATTGATTTATCACCTTAAACAGATTTGCGCTTCTGTTGCAAGAGTGGTATAATAGTTACGCTCTAGCGGCTTTCTCCCCGAATGTTGAACATTAGGTGACATTCAGATAAAGGGCTTACAACAAGGGAGCAGTTAGCACTATCAGGGCTTTAACGCTTTACCAAAATTCTCGGTCACGTCAGCACTTTTAGAAATTATGGCTTCTCTGACGGAGAAACTTTGCATTTTGTTCGTTACAATTTGTGAACGTTTGATTGCGGAATGGGCCGCATTTTAAACAAAGAGAACAAATATTCCACGGTGCCCAAGAACATCCTAACGTATCTACAATTCACTTCTACTTCTACTTAAATTAATTACGGTCAACGCAAATTAATTAATCTTTTTCTAAGGAAATGGATGTAGCTACGAGAACAACGAGTCGTCTCCTTAAAAGGAACATGTGTTACTTTTTTATTAAATAAATTAAGCCAATAGAAGAAGGTGAAGACGAAGAGGTCATGTCTCTATTTAAATATTTAGGAAACAGTGGTGACAGCCGAGACTTGATACATTACAACGTGAATTCAAGGATAAGGTAATTATTATAATTATTTTCTTCATATATTTAATGATGTACCTGTGAGGAGTCTTGTTGGTAATATCGATCGCAGGTTTTACGATGATAACCATCAACAGCCCGACAACTTCTTTTCTTTTACTAATCTTGTCAACCACGAGTAGCTTTTAATATCCACTTTCAAAGGTTGTTAAGGGCTCTGAGAGATATCGTTTTATCACTTTCAACGAAAGATTTAGCGAATATAGTTTCTAAAGAACCTATTCAATGACACGAGACGTGAAATCGTCACTTTACATCACCTACATACTGCCAAGGATTCACATACGACGTATCCTTTACGTGTGTCAGGATAAAAATAAAAATTATTTAACCATAAAATCAAATTTAACATTGAGTACTCAACTATTTTAAATTTTGCGTACGTTTCTTTTTCTTTTGCTACGTATTAAAATAAAATAAAGGCAAAACAAAATTAAATTTTATAATAGGTAATTTATTCCTTGCAAATGTATTTCGCTGAAGTAATAAAATTATTTGTTTCCTGAGCGATGAAATTGAATTCAGTTCAATTTTAGAATCTAATGCTAATGCAGTAACCGACCAATTTCATTTTGTAAATACTAAGTCCCTTTTGGCACTGAATATTCAAACAGGACTGTCAAAAATTCTCGCACTCGAAGACAAGCTCTACGTGAACTGCATAATCGATTCAAAATCTATTATGAGGTAAAAGCAATGAAAATATGAAGCATCCCCACGTTTATATCGACAAGAGAGATTATGTCATAATTTACAACAGAATTGTACACAACAAAGATTAAAAGAAAAATAAATTAACCTCCCTCCAATTGCTTTTTTCGTGAACCTAATGAGCCAATTATTGACCTAATTATGGTTTGTTTTAAGGTACTAATCTGCACTTAAATCACACCGTCTCAATTTATGTTCTGACACCTTTTGTCACTTCATTTGCTCTTAATCGGTTTTAATTGGCTATTTGTTCCATTTAATTAGCCTGCAATTGGCTCATTGCCAGCCAATTATTGACAATGACTAAGTCTATTTGTAGCTCTACCTTTAGCACCTCATTTGAACTTAATCGGTCTTTGGCCCCCGCATGCGCCTAATAGATCATTGACGTTCAATTTCGCTTTCAGTACTTAAACAGGTCTATTTTGGCTGAATTTCGTAGATTATATTAGTGTCTATTGGTTCAGTCAAAGATGCTTGTCATTGACTTGCTACCAGCCAATTATTGACACCTAAGGAGCCTATTTTTGGTGCATACTTGGCGTTACGTTTAGCACCCCATTTATACTTAATTGGTCTTTGGCACATCACATGCACATTAACTATCAACTTGCCGTTTTCAACGCTTAAAGAGGCCCAATTTTCAACAAATTTCGTGGCTTAATTGGTAATTTAAATTATTTTCTATTGGCTTCGTCTAAGGAGCTTGCTATTGGCTTGTTACCAGCCAGTTAGTTATGGACATAAATTAAGCTTATTTTTGGCCCAGAATTTAAATCACATTTCCTTGCTTAATTGGCAATCTAGATTATCTTCTATTGACTCCAGCTTGTAATTGGCAATTATGGACTTGTACTGAGCCTATTTTTCACCTATGACTTTGATAATATTTCGTTACCTAATAATTGACTTTTTTGACTTCATAGAATAAGCTTGTAATTGGCATATAATGGGTCATTATTGACAGTTAATGAGCATATTTTTGGCGCATACTTGGCAATACGTTTAGCACCTCATTTACACTTAATTGGTCTTTGGCACCTCACATGCACTTTGACGTTCAACTTGCCGTTTTCAGCGATTAAAGAGGCCCAATTTTCAATATAATTCGTTGCTTAATTGGTAATTTAAATTATTTTCTATTGGCTTTGGCCAAGGACCTTGCTATTGGCTGTGTCACCATCCAGTTGTGGACGTATATTAATCTTATTTTTGGCCCAGAACTTAAATCACATTTCGTCGCTTAATTGGCGATCTAGATTGTCTTCTATTGACTCCAGCTTGTAATTGGCAATTATGGACTTGTACTGAGCCTATTTTTCACCTATGACTTTGATAATATTTCGTCACCTAATAATTAACTTTTTTGACTTCATAGAATAAGCTTGTAATTGGCATATTATGGGTCAATATTGACAGTTAATGAGCCTATTTTTGGTGCATACTTGGCGATACGTTTAGCACCCTATTTACACTTAATTGGTCTTTAGCACCTCACATGCACTTTAACGTTGAACTTGCCGTTTTCAACGCTTAAATATGGCCAATTTTTAACATATTTCGTGGTTTAATTGGTAATTTAAATTATTTTCTATTGGCTTTGTGTAAGGAGCTTGCTATTGGCTTGTTACCAGCCTGTTATGGACGTGTTATAAGCTCATTTTTGTCCCACAACTTAAATCAGATTTCGTTGCTTAATTGGCGATCTAGATTGTCTTCTATTGACTCCAGCTTGTAATTGGCAATTATGGACTTGTACTGAGCCTATTTTTCACCTATGACTTTGATAATATTTCGTCACCTAATAATTAACTTTTTTTGACTTCATAGAATAAGCTTGTAATTGGCATATAATGGGTCATTATTGACAGTTAATGAGCATATTTTTGGCGCATACTTGGCAATACGTTTAGCACCTCATTTACACTTAATTGGTCTTTGGCACCTCACATGCACTTTGACGTTCAACTTGCCGTTTTCAGCGATTAAAGAGGCCCAATTTTCAATATAATTCGTTGCTTAATTGGTAATTTAAATTATTTTCTATTGGCTTTGGCCAAGGACCTTGCTATTGGCTGTGTCACCATCCAGTTGTGGACGTATATTAATCTTATTTTTGGCCCAGAACTTAAATCACATTTCGTCGCTTAATTGGCGATCTAGATTGTCTTCTATTGACTCCAGCTTGTAATTGGCAATTATGGACTTGTACTGAGCCTATTTTTCACCTATGACTTTGATAATATTTCGTCACCTAATAATTGACTTTTTTGACTTCATAGAATAAGCTTGTAATTGGCATATAATGGGTCATTATTGACAGTTAAAGAGACTTTTTTTGGCGCATACTTGGCGGTACGTATAGCACCCCATTTACACCTAATTGGTCTTTGGCACATCATATGCACATTAACTTTCAACTTGCCGTTTTCAACGCTTAAAGATGCCCAATTTTCAATATAATTCGTTGCTTAATTGGTAATTAAAATTATTGTCTATTGGCTTTGGCCAAGGACCATGCTATTGGCTGTGTCACCATCCAGTTGTGGACGTATATTAATCTTATTTTTGGCCCAGAACTTAAATCACATTTCGTCGCTTAATTAGCGATCTAGATTGTCTTCTATTGACTCCAGATTGTAATTGGCAATTATGGACTTGTACTCAGCCTATTTTTCACCTCGAATTTTGATAATATTTCGCCACATATTTGACTCTCTTGACTTCATTTAACAAGCTTGTAATGGGCATATTATGGGCTAATTTTGGGTCACAATATAATTTGTACTACATCTCGCCATTGGATGTTTAATTTACTTATAGATAGCTTGTTATTGTCGTAATTTGAGCCAATAATTGACATCTAAATGAACCTATATTTTTTTTCCTAGTAGACCCTATTATTGGTTCTTCACATTAGATTTCAATTTAAATGACCCTATATTTGGTTTCCTCAATGGTATATAATTTGGGTTTTGTACTGAAATTTATTTTGCGATTTTGTACGTCTACAGTTGGCGGATTGTTCCCGACGAGATTGCGCCGATTCCAAGTGTGGTTCATGTCTCTCCTTCGGAACTGTGTGCCTGTGAATTGGTGCGCCACGACGCGTCCGTCCTCGACGTCGCATCCTAACGTTTACTTGTATTCTGTCGGCTGTAGCCACTCCAGTTCAAGTTGTATTTGTCCGTTATCTAGTTACCCCGATGCGTGGGAGGGTAACTTACTCTGTCGATATCGCGGAAAATCGCGACCATCGTCATTCGGCGATCTACTTATTGAACTGATAAACTTTTCGAAAGTTTCGTACAGGTGCGATCATTCCAAAAAAAACTTTTGGTACCTAACTCTTGATTACTTGGTAAGTACAAGAAAGTTGTTAATTACTCTAGAAAAGTTCTTAAACTAATTATATTTGATGCTATCCACAAAAATTGTTCCATCTCAGAATTTTATTTTCAATTTAAGAAAATTTGAAATTAATATGAGAGTAATTTAAAAAATGTTTACGAATTTCTTTGTCTTGTTGGGTTTTAAATTTGCTGACTTTGATCCTGAATGTTTTCACTTTTTTTCAGTAAATTAAATTTGTAATGATAACTGGGGGAGTATCTAATAAAAATAACTACTGTTATGTAATAGTTGGGAATATTTGCAAAACTTTGTTTTGGTAATACTTCGCCGGAAGTTAGCTCATGGATATGCAAATTTGGGTGGATTTGTGGCCCTTTTGCGGAAGTCAGGTCAAGATAATGTTCCTTTATAAGTTCCCAGCAACTATTATTCAACGTTGTAGACCATAATTAGTCAGAGGCAGACGGCACCCCCATTTTATTTGATCATGATTATAAATTAACTCTTATCAGAAACATAATTTATCATAACACTTTTTTATTCGTTAGGAACTTCTCACAAACACAAATCTACTTTCTACGTGTTTAATTCTTTTAATAATAAAAAAAATAAGAATTTTAAATTGTATAGAATATTAAAAAAGTAACATGACTTTAACGGCTGGCGGTCCCTTTTCCTTATTCCAAGGGTTTGTGTGTATTCAAATGTGAATTTATGTTACACAGAATGTTGGTTCAACATATTAGAAGCCATTTAAGGAAGATTGCAAGCAAATACGTACAAAATACGTTTAGATGACGTTTCCAACTGTACTTTGTTGTCTGAAAGTCGTTAGGAAGGTTTTAAAGTGGTCGCGTTATATACGAAAGGAGCATCCCCGTTGTTGTATAATGTGCTTACTAACTCCTTTTATTGTCTCAGGTCTCATATCAACCCCATGTTTCGCACTAGAAGCGTTCAGATGTATTTTGAATCTTTAAAAACGAAATTTCGAACAAAAAGGATATTAGAAGAATGATCCTATGTCTGAAAAGGTTTGGGGAGAATTTTTAAATTAAATCTTTCTTTTTTGTGTGAAGGTTTTGAATTATTTAGAAGGTTTCCGTTGCCGTGTAAGATGAAGCGTGGGGTAGGTAACTTAATAACTACTGTTTTCGTAAGAATTTTTGTGAGAAGATCGGTAAAATATAAGAATATTTCAGCAGCAAATGAACCACGACATCTGCTTCTTATTTCTGCCGAAAACGAACCTGGCAGGGCCATGCATGGATCTGAAATAATTCTTGAATTATTCATTAGAATACTTGGTTACTGGGTTCGAATTTAATTCTAGGGCGACATTAGATATACTTTGAGAAAAATTATACGTATTAGGTGATAAAGGAATTTTTAAAATCGTACCAAAAATTAATTAATTAATTAATTAATTTATTGATCGATTAATTAATTAATTAATAGGCAGATACTTTTTCATTTAAAAGCCGGGTTAAGGATGATTAATCGAATAATTAATTAATATATTACACGTTTGATGGAACATTCTAGAATATTCGCGAATTTAGAACTATACAGAACATCCCATAATTATTCAAAACATTGTCTAACTTTTTTTAACATTGAAACATTCTTGAATGATCTTCAAGATTCTGGAACATTCTTGAACATTGCCAAATCATTCTGAAATGTTATAATAAAACGTTCTTTTACTTCTTAGAACATATTTGAACTGCCTGTAACATTCTAAAAAAATCTGCTTCATTCTCATCTCCACTCCATGCTGTTATCGAACACTGAGAGTTGAAGATTATTACAGTACTAATATCGCTATTAAAAAATGGGGGTTGGTGGTAGAAGGATGAAAATTAAGGGTTATATGTATTTTTTAATGCCAAGTCATAAAATAATAAAAACAAAAAATTTTGTCTAATAAATTAAAAAAAAAATTAGGGGTGGACCACCGTTAACATTTAGGGGGATAAAAAAATAAATGTTGGCCGATTCGCAGACCTAACCGATATGCACACTTCATTTCAGGAAAATCGGTCGAGCCATTTCGGAGGAGTTTAATTACAAACACCGTGACACAAGAATTTTATATAAATTAGATTCCTAGTTATGTCAAAAGCTCTCATCTTTATCAGGATTGACTCTCAATACAATTTATAAAGAATCTATTGCAAGTTTCTTTTAATATCGAGTCAAAACCATTTAATTTTGATCTTTTGGCAAGGACCTCCTTACTATCATCTAAAATAATTCAATTCACTCTCCTCCACATTCCACGAAGTAAGAAGTAGCTTTGACAAAATTAAATTCAAATGAAAGTAAAAAAATATTTAATGATTCAATATTATACAATGTAATATAAAAAACTTTGAATACAATTGTGCTTGATTTGAACTTGGAGTTTTAAAAGTTCAGTTCTAAACACATTCGTTCAAGGCATATTTTGTGCTTTATTGGAATTATCAATTTTTGTGAGATTTTTAATAACATTTTCCATTTTAATTTAAAGTTGTGTTTGAAGTTTTCAAAAAGTGAGCGTAGCTCAATATCTATGTATGATAAGTCTGTGTTTAAAAAATATCAATTCTTTCCAACCTGGCCCTTCGATGTTAAATTCAAAAAATCACTTTAGAAATTAACTGAGCGCTTAATGTGTCACATAATCCCGTGGTATTGTATTTGATTTTCTCGTTTCTGTGAACCGAAAAAACGAACGTTAAATAATTTAAAAAAAATTAAATACCTAATAAAAATAAAACATTCTTTTGGCTAGAAATCTAACGTGGATCATTAGTGTCTCGATAAATTTTTGACCAAACAGTAGCAGTCACTAAATAGCACTTTGTTATAACTTTGATATATATCTAAGCATTGTATTACCATCTGTTGAGTTTTTGCTGCTACAGAAGAATTTCAGGGGTTAGAAAAAGCCTTACGATGGTATCAAAAATGCAGTTTACTTTCGTAAGATCATGAAATAAATCTGTCCAATAGATAACCATACAATATCAATATGTTGATACTATTTAAAAATTATTGAGTCAAAAAGATAGTAGAAATGGGGGAAATTTGAGGAAGCGGTTAAAAGAAAGAAAATTTGGAGAAAAAAGGTTCCAAGTGGAGGTGGGATTAAAAGATGTAACAGGGAGAGATGGTGGAGGGGAGAGTACAAGGTGATATCGTATGGGAAAGGATAAGATTAAATTAAAATATAAGGAAATAAAGAAGGGGAATGATTTCAGAATTTTTGGGGAGAGATTGGCAGGGAGACCTGGTGCCTCGAAATTTAGAGGGAGAGAGGAAAATAAGCGTGAAAGCTACATTTAGAACAGGGAATGATTACAGAGGGTGTAAATTTTGGTATAGGGAGAAGAATAGGAGATATAGTTTGTGTGATAGAGGGGTAGAATAGCTTGGGCACGTATTGGGGGGATGTGAGGAAAAAAGGTCGATGGAAAAATGTGTAGGGATTTTTGAATGAGGAAGGAGGTAGGCTGAACGTATTTATTCTAATGAAGGAGCGGTGAAAATCAAGTGAAAGAGATTGGGAGTTTTAAGAAAAGGCCCAGTGGGTTGTTAAGACTATTGGGGAGTTATGGGAAGGGGTTTGCAATGGGGCGGATTTAAAGGGAGGTAGAAATATGGTATTGTTTTTCTGGCTCTTGTAATAAATTGTACTTTCTAAGTATTTAGGTTTCTTTTTTTTTGCTTACATATAACTATTTGTTAATAAAATTAAATCTTCTGTATTTAGGTTGGTTTCTTCGATTTTGGTTCGCTTTTTTATTTATAGTATGTCGGATTCATATTTCAATTCTGCGTGTATAAAATCCTCATTCTTTGTCCTGAACTTTTTTCGAACGTGAGTTATTCTAATTTACTCCATAAACCCGGTGAAGGCGAGACTTAAAAGTATATTCTAGAGTTTTCGTTTTACTTCTTATATTCCCCGGGACAAAAACAAAACTTTCTACTTACTTATTTTGAGCACTTGAAGCTCGGGCTTTTACGCCACTGTTCAAACTTCTTTAGCTGTTATAAATCCTGAATAAAGACCCATAAGCGCTTCCATAAAACGGGTTATTCTTTTCCACGTTTCTTGTGGACTTCCCCGATCGCTTTTTTGGCATCATTAATTCTCTGAGTGGACATAACGGTCAGCTACAGCCACTTTCATGTATAATTAACTCTTACTCTTATTTAAATGTAAGATTCAAATTAACTTTTTTAACTATGGTAACAAAAATAAATTGAATAAACTTAAATTCTATTCTTGAGAAAATGTTTCTGACAGAAGGTAATTTTGAATTTTATTTAAGATGTGTAAGAGTGTCACTTTGAGCCTTAGCGTGAGTTATGCGAATAGAATTTGTCCTCAAGCTCCTCTAGGGTTCCCGACAAAGGAAAAATAATTAAGTTTGGCCTTTCTGTTGGTTAGAAAATGGAAATTTTAAACCATTATACGAGGAAGTTATTAATATAAATCGTTAGAAATTTTCCGCTTAGTGAACGATTTCAGACGATGCAAATAAAGCTTAGTGTTGGAATTTTCCAAAGTTTATATTGATTTTCTAAATCTATCAATGGAATGTTTTCATCTCTAAGCCATTTTTAAATAACACTTATTTAGTCTAATTTGTTATCGATGGGGTTGCAGGACAATCAAAACGAGGAATGAAAAGTACATATCCTCATATAAATTGTCTTATTAAATGTTTAAATGGACCGTTTTTAGGGAGTAGTCTGGG
Source organism: Agrilus mali (assembly GCA_029378335.1). Lineage (NCBI taxonomy): Eukaryota > Metazoa > Arthropoda > Insecta > Coleoptera > Buprestidae > Agrilus > Agrilus mali. Next base: position 4,667,636 of record CM055663.1, on the reverse strand, counting down.
AAGGAACTCGTAAAATTGGAGTGAATATAGAAATTAGACTAGTTCATCACGTCCTGTTCCTTGCTCTTTATGACTACTTTGGCAACACAATCACGGATTCGTCGTCAGAAAACTTGTAGCAGTTTAGGGTGCATATATGTAACAGTTTCATTTACAGCCGTCTCATTCACCACTCGCTCTGATGTTGGCAAGATAGATAAATTTTAAATTGAAACATCATTCGTTCATATCAGAACGAAAAATTCGAGAATTCTATATTAAGCAAGGGTCTGAGTCTGAGGTGGCAATCACAAGGTTCATTTGTGGGGGTTGATTGTATTACCCACGTATTACAAATCAGGACTCAATATTTTTTCCCTCAGGGGTCGATGTCCGTCTGTCTTGTCGAAGTACCTTGTAGAAGGAGTTGAAGAAAAAATATTTCAAAAGTTTATCTGCCACAGTAACAGTGGCCGGAAGCTCAAGGATTGTAGTCGTTCCATATACGTATATAGACGGAGACCGATAGATAGGGATGACGGTCCCGTGGGATCGTGTAGAGTAGCCATAAGAGGTCTTGGATGCTCCCTCGCGAACGGAGTTAAATGTATGATATCACGGCATCTAGCGCACGTTCTTATCATCCCTTTAGTATTGTCGTGACAGCGAATTTGTAAAAGGACTAACAGGAGAATGCATGGATGTTATTTTAAATAGAATCTTAGATATTCTGAAGGAGGCATTGACACAACTGTCGAAACGTTCACTCAATAAAAGGAGTCGTTTAAACTATGCAACAACCAAGTCACAGCATTTGCAAATACAAGACCATTTATATAATCTTTGTCTTTGTCTTGGTCTTGTGAGTATATGGTATTTATGTATTGATCTTGAACCCTGGTCATGATTTTCGACTTGATATTAGGATTTCTCTTGGCACTGCGAGCATATCTATGTCCTGACATTAACCCTGGCCTTAGCCTATGAAATGGAATTGATTTTATAGGCATATCTGTGATCTGGCTATCGTCTTGTAAGCATACAGACGTCATAGTCTGGTTTTTGGACTTGAGAGGAAATCTATATGATGGCCTTGTTCTTGGATTCGTGAGGATATCTACGTTTCTGTTTTAATCTTGGATCTGGTGTATTGCTCTTGGTTTTATGAGTGTATGTTATCTATGTTGGTATCGTTCTTGAACTTATAAGGATATCAAAGTCTTGCTATTGATATTGATCTTAGTCTTATGAGTATTATTATGTTTGGGATTTGGTCATGTGATCATATTTAATCTGTACAATGGTTCTGTTTTTGGAATTGTGAACATATTTATGTCTTACTATCTATTTTGATCTTGGCCGTATGAGCATATCTATGACTTGGTCATGGTCTTGGAGGCAGATCTATAAAATATTCTTGGTGTTGAACTCTTGAAGAAATCCAAATCATAGTCTTGTTCTTGGATTCGTGAGGATATCTATGCCTCTGTTTAAATCTTGGATATGGTGTATTTCTCTTGGTCTTATAAACATATCTCTACTTTGGTATTGTTCTTGAAATGATGAGGATATTAATACCTTCGTATGTATCTTGATCTTAGTCTTGTGAGTATATTTATCTATTGGCTTTGGTCATGTGCTTGTGATCATATTTAATCTGTACAATGGTTCTGTTTTTGGAATTGTGAACATATTTATGTCTTACTATCTATCTTGATCTTGGTCGTATGAGCATATCTATGACTTGGTCATGGTCTTGTGAGCAAATCTATATAATGTTCTTGTTCTTTGACTTTAGAGGGAATCTTAATCATGGTTTTGTTCTTGGATTCGTAAGGATATTTATGTTTCTATTTTAATCTTGGTCTGGTGTATTGCTCTTGGTTTTATGGGCGCATATTTATCTTGGTGTTGTTCATGACCTGATGAAGATTTTAATACCTTCGTACTGATCTTGGTCTTATGGGCATATTTATGTATTGGCTTTGGTCATGTGACCGTATCTATTTATGACCTGGTCACGGTCTTGTGAGTAGATCTATACAATATTTTTGTTCTTTGATTTTAGAGGTTTTGTTCTTAAGATCGTGACGTCATCTTTGTTTCTGTATTAATTTTGGATTTTATGTATTACTCTTTGTTTTATGAGCGTATTTCAATATTGGTTTTGTTCTAGAACTGATAAGAATATTAATGTATTGGCATTGATCTTGATATTGGTCTTATGAGCATATTTATGTCTGCATGTGAGCATAGCCATATCATGGTTTTCTTGTAGGATTTGTGAACATATCTGTCTCTATACTGATCCTGGATCTTCTGAGATTATCTTTGTTGATTTTGGTCTTGTGAGCTTAGCGATGTTTTTATCTTGGTCTTGTGGGCATGTAGGTCTTGGAATTTCTCTTATGATCGTATTTATATCTAGATCTTTATATTGATCCCGATCATGTCAAATATAGCGAATTATACACGTTCATTTTTAGTTTTCTTTCTGTTTCCTGAGCCACTGTGCTTTGGTTGTTCGATTGAAAAACGGTTTCTCTCATTGGTAACCCGATGGGGTTAAGATGGTCCATAATTTAGAACGTAATCTGAAAATATGCGAACCGCACGCTATGTCAAGACGGTATTAGACCCAATAAATTCTGAAACCAGCAGTTTCCAACTTTTTCACTAACAGACAACGTACGTTTCTATGTGTTTATTGTCGGCATAAAGTCGAAACTTGGGGACTTACTGATGCTGTTCGTATATGAACAAAATATCCCTCGAATAACTCAAAGAATTCGAAGTCACAGTTTATAGTACAAAAAAAATTATGTGGTAAAGAAGAAACATAGAAATAAATAAAAAGAAAAGAGGATGCACGCATTGACAACAAAGGTGCTAAAAAACGAGAATAGGAGAATTTAGAAGTGCCTAAATTATATTACCATTAATTTTGACGACGTATCCGATTTTTAGTTTTAATAAAAGGGAGAATTTGGAAGACTAGTAGGTACCTACGTGAATATTGATTATAATAATTATTAAAGTAGGTAATGGCGCTAATGGGGAAACTTGAAGCTCTTTGTAGCTTTGATTGATTAATTGATCTTGCACAGGGTTAATTGCTTCTTATGTTCGATAATTATTAAACAGAGGCACTTATACTGCACCAGATCACGTATTGATCAAGACAATGGCATAAAAAACTCCTTATTCTAACAAAAACTACCAGCACATCAAGTTTAACACTTCTCAAAGGCAAAATTAGCAGAAATATCCAAAAATTATGTACATATTTATTTTTATTGTATTAAAAAAATATGCTTTTAAGTGGTCTGCAAGGTGAGTTAGGTACTTGATACTTTTTTATTTTTTGGCGATTTTTAATTTATTTTTTAGATTGTGAATAATAAATTTTGAGCCTAAGTTCTTAATTTTTTTATAAACGTCTTTCAAATATTTCTAATTTAATGTGTTGAATATGTTATGTCAGATCAATTCCGATTTACTAGAGCATCGAGAGGGATACCAGAGAGGAAGTTTGAAATGTTGATTTTGACACGTTATGTGCATGTTCAAGTAAGTTTGCAAACACTTTAATATAAAACGAAATATATTTTTAGCACAAAGCAGGTATAAATCAGTTCAGGAAATATTTCTTGAAGGAATAAATTACAGTGGTGGTAAATACGAATGGAAATAGTGATTCAGAAGAAATTATAATATCCGGACTTGTTGGCCGTGCTCTAGGATTGTTTCTCTTTCGGTGAGAACACCGATGAAGTTGTTTATCCGACGTTTCGCCAACAACTGTGGTTGGCATACTCAGGGAACGTAGCGTGGGCGTAATGTCCATCTGAGACAGTCTCAGTACAACCGCAGCGATGGACATTACGCCCACGTAATCCCTGAGGATGCCAACCACAATTGTTGGCGAAACGTCGGATAAACAACTTCATCGGTGTTCTTGCTTAAAGAGAAACAATCGTAGACCACGGCCAAATAGCTCGGATATCATAATTTCTTCTGATACCTAGTCTTTTCATGAAATAATGATTAATAGGTGCTTTAAGTGATTTTGGTATCAATTGCTCGTAGCTCAAAATGAGACAGTTTGAGTTAATAAATTCGTAAGTCTAAAAATAGGTCATCCACGTTCCGAAAATAACTGACTCATCACCAATACGCTTTTTATTATTATTAGGAAGGAACACGAAAATCTTTGAATTTTCGTCTGTCAAGTTTGTGTAGATATGTATTAGGCCTTCTGCATGACGGCAGTCGACGACACTTTTGTCTGCTCTCTAAATTGATTGCCTTATACTCTTCGTAATACGTACGTATATAAGCTGTCCTTTTTAGAATTTTCCCTGACAGCAATTGGACAGACGGCGGCTTTCGCCATTCAATCGGCATAATTTATTACGCGGAGGCTTAGAATTCCCGGACATCCTTTATCACGCACGGGCAATGGTAGCTAGTATCTGATGGATTTGCCTTGCGTTGCCTTGCCTGGTTTATGCCTCTGTGTGTGCGAAATTCGTGTACCTACCTAATATGCGCACGTATCTGGCTTCTATTCGAATATCTGCTGATACAGAAAAAGCACCAAACTGGAATTGGTGTAATAATGCTCAGGTTGACGGACTTTAGGTCTGTGGGTACAACATACACAAGCCGATTGCATTGGATCCTTGCACCCCAAGATAAGGGCTGCTGATGGCATACACAATACTCCCAAAATAATTAATTAATTAATACAATAAGTTTTGGTCTTGGCCTTGGTCCTTATTTTCCTTGTTATACATATAAGTAGGTACGTTTAATTTTATAAAATTTGCAAAAGAGTTGAGTTCAATTACGCTGAGTATACCTGAAGGATTATTTATTCGTCCCGGTTTTGTAATAATTTATTCCTGAAAAGTAAGAGTTCTTAGTAAGGATGATAAGCCCTTTCCTCGGTAATGGAAATTTAAAAGGATCATAAACATCAATTTATTACCCTGTCTTCGTATATTTAAGGCTGTTCCAGCAATAAATTAATTACTGTCTTCGATTTGACCCACTGGCATTATTCTTTCGTAGATGACGATGAAAAAAGGCACAGGTTTGTTTCAAGAGATTCTGAGCTCTCCCTCTCTCTGTTTCTGAAGGGGTGGTTTTGTGATATCGCGTCTCTTATTCTGTCTCTCTAGATTGGCCCTTTAATTTACACAATGCAGTAAGTCCGTAAAACGGTTATTTAATCTTAATTATGCGATAAATTGGGTTTAGCGCAGCCGCTTAGGTCTCCGAAGCAATTACATGGGTGCCCTGTTTCAGCAAACAATCCCTTGGGGCAATTTATCCTTTCATCAAAATTCCTCCGCTTAATCAACCAAATCGAAAATTTCCAAACCCGCGTTATTTCTCTTGACGGAAAACTACAAGCCCTTTGACGCGTTTTGGTAAAAAAAAACAATCTAATTTTTTCCCAGGTGAGCCCGGCTGTGTGGCCTTGCTTGCTACAAGTCGTTTATCATCGCGCCTTTTCCTTTTAATTTGTGTACCTACAGTCAAAGATTAATTTTCATGAGCTGATTCAAAACAAAAATCTAAAGCGGCCTCGGCGCGACTAAGTTAAAGAAAATTACTGACAGATTCATAATCTACCCTTATTAAATTGAAATGGTATTAAAAAAGGAAAGGGTGACGTGGCGGTTTAATTGAAGCAAACTAATGGCTCTTTATTTTAGCAAAACGTTTTTGAATAGCCAGTCTTCATTTCGTTTTATTTGTGGTTAATTCCGAACGAAAAACATCGTCTGGAACAAAGACATTTAGAATTCCAACGAGTAATTAGGTCTAATTACAAATATTTGTATTTGTATAAAAATATAATCAAAACAAATGATATCTTGTCTTTGTGCTTGTTTGAAAATTAAAATTTACCGCCCTTTGTTTTGATAATTGCATTTTTTCAAAAGAGTTTCGTTATATATTGCAAGAACGTGAAGATGTAGTTAAAGAAAAGAAAAATAAGAACCAAAGAATTTGAATTAATATAGAGACTGTTCAGTGGCGTACAAAGGGAATAGAAACTCATACAATTGGGAGATGTTGAATTATTAGTGGAATTATAGAGCGCACCAGCTTGGATGTCGATCAATCGGTATCGTAGTTAAGCAACGTTCTCTCTGGTCAGTACTTGGATGGGTGACCCGTAAAAATTTTAGTGTGTAACTATAGAGTTCGATTGTGCTCCGTAGGGCACATAAAATAAAATAAGTTACAGAAAAACTTTAAAAGAATAATTCCCTGTTAGAGTCGTAGAACCGATAAAAAATAAGGGATGGTTAAAAAACTTCTGCAGCTGTAGACAGAAGACTGTTGGAGCCTTCTTTTGGGAACCATAGGAGTGGGTGAAATGAAGAGTGGTTAGAAAATGGTAAATAAAATAATAAGATGAATGGAACGAGCACAGAGAAAGGACCTGTAAATGCCCCAGAATTTGTCTAAATGATCTGAAATAGTCACACAATCCCTTCGGAATGGTAATCTATGATCTAGAGTGGGTGGCCACACCGCTCGGGTCCGGATTTTTCGGCATTAGGGAATTTTGTTACTACAAATTGCATCTGTGTGTTTTATGCAACTAAAGAAGATTTTTAGGGACGTTGTTAATCATTTTTGAGTTTAACGACTTTTATTTAATTCCACGACTCCTCAAAGAATCTTTTCTCAAACCTGAATTAAATTAAGGGAAGGGTCACCAACAAAAGAAAAACAAAAAGCAGGATTATTTACAAAGCTGTAATAAAAACACAGTATGATTAATTCTTTCTACATTCACTTGACGGAAACTCATTTTAAAACTTAGTTAGAAATAAAACATAGAAGTTTCCACAAAATTAGTTTAATAAACTTAACAATTGTTTCGCCTAACTTAGGCTCCTTTAGAAGTACCTACTACATTTAAACTAAACTAAGCTACTTATATATACGTTAAGCAATCAAGGGGGGGGGGGTGAATAAAGAGGTTAAGTAGTGGTGAATTATTAAGATCAATTTGATAGGTCAGAAGAATATTGGTATTTTTATACTCATTAATTTCTGAGGATTCTATTAAGGCTAGTCTAAGATTTTTATTTTCCACATGTAAGATTTCAAAGTTATCATAACTTTTGCATATTTAAATAACCCGTAAGCTCTGAACTTTTATGTTAATAATGTTAATGCTGCATATAAAACACAAAATACCTTAGGCAAACATATCAAAAATAACAAAGATAAAGTTAATAAAGAGGATAATATTTGATTGAGTTGTCTGATACTTGGTGAAAGTTGTTATCCATTTTCAATAAATAAGACACACAAAAAAAAAAACTTTTCACAATATTTTAATTTTTTTATTTAACACAACTATAGTTTCGCTACACTGTAGCTTTATCAAGTGGAAGAATAATTGTGGTACAAGTATTTACAAATTTTTTTTTATATATAAACCAAATCGCGGTGGGGGTGATTTTAAATATATTTTATAATGGTGAAAAATTCAATTCAATTTGATCGTTTAGTAATAGATCGGGATTAAAATTTTTGATTTTGTTGATTTCGAGGGATTCTAATATGTTTAGTTTAGCTCCTTTACTTGAAACATGCAGTATTTTATAATCTTTGTTAAAATTATGTTTTTCTAAATGTAAATGGTTAGCATAATTAGAGTTCTGTTTATTGTTTTCAAAACTTTTTATATGTTCTTTGATCCTGATTTTGAATGATCTACCTGTTTGACCAATGTAAAGTTTTTCGCAATAACCGCAGTTTAATTGATAGATACCTAATAAACTGGTAGAATCTGATTTGTCTTTATTGTTTTTGATAAGTTTACCTAATTTGTTGGATGTCTTAAAGGTAGTGTTTACATTTTGTTTGTTCAAAATACTTAAAACTCTATTATTAATCTTACCTAAGTATGTGAGACTAAAATAATTTTTCTTATCTAAATGTGGGGGACACTAAGCGAATAGCATTTTTGTACAATTTTTTGTGAATTAATTTGTCAATTAAATCAACGTTGTGACCATTGTTGCAAGCTATTTGTTTGATGAGATTAAGTTCTAGTTTATAATTTGTGTCGGATAAAGGAAGATTAGTCAATCTATGTATCAAAGAATGGTAGGCAGCTAATTTATGTTGGATAGGGTGTGTTGATTTTTTGTGTCTTGTGGTGTCTGTATGTGTAGGCTTATGAAAGACGTTGAATTCATGTTTTGAGTTTTTTCTGCTGATAGTTAAATCAAGAAAGTTTAGATTACCAGACCATTCTTCTTCAATTGTGAAATTAATTTTAGGATGTAAATTGTTTATGAAATTTAGAAAACATTTTAATTGTCTAGATGTACCTTTGAAACAGGTAAAGACGTCATCGACGTACCTGAACTAATATTGGAAGTTGTTCTGAACAGCTGTAGATCTTATTATTAAACTGGAAATAGTTTTGTTGTAAACAAGTATGTAAGGTTTTGGTAATATCTGATATAATGACTGGGTTAACTCTGTGATAAGTCAGTGGTGTATAAATTAAATTGTAATTCTTATAACTATATATGTTATGCATTCAAAATGCACAAATAACTTTTTAAAAAATTTATTAAGTTGAAATTACAAGCGGTACGTGACCACAGGTCTAGTAAAGCTAGAATCTGTTGAATTAGAAAAAGACATAGGTTTTATACTGAAACACACACATAGAAACATAGAGTCTAATTACATATGGTATTGGCGACGGTGAACATGCTTAAGTTTGCAATAATAACGTGGGAATCTTTACATAACACCTCCCTCGCTAAGTACAAAAATTATACTGGGTGTTTAATTTTTGGTGACAGGCGGAGATGTGAATTTTGCACGTGTCGAAGCTGCTTTTGGTGTGGGTTGGATGGGTGGTTCATTTGGTGGTCGTTTTGATTTATTTTTGCACAAGTTCGCACGTCTTATTGGTTGTACACAATATTTAAAACAATTCGGACAGTAACAGTAGATTACGCACAATATTACTATAAATATTATTATTCCTGTCGGTACGCTGTATAATAGATGTTGGTTTGTTGGTGATAAATTCCTGTTTTCTTCTTTGGTTAATTCCTCGGAAATGGTTTCCAGTTTGATTTTGGCCATCTTTAAATTTTCTTGTTTAAAGATATTAAGATTAATTGGGTGGATGTTCAGTTCTTCAATCTTCTGAATTTCCTTTTCGCTGTAGTTGAATGGAATTTCAGGTATGTCCAACGGAATATTTACTAAATTACTTTCGAAGTTTTCGGTTGATATTTGTAGTCCATTATTGAAATAGCAGGTACATTTGGAGTTGGCTTGTAGCAGTGACGAATTTAGAATAGTATTTCTTTTAATTATTTGCTCTTCACATTTGTATGTAATTTCTATAGGGTTGGACGTGAATATTAACCAGGTTGACGGATTGACTTGTTGGATAATTTCTTCGACTGTTTTGAATGTGTGAATTTTGCATTCAGACGGGACTTGTTTTTGAAATAGTAGCATAGGTACGCATTGTTTAGAGTGACGAATGTCTAATGGCTCCATCCTTTGTAGAATTAACATATCGTCGATCTTGATTGCTTCATTAAGCGATGATAGTTCTAGGTACCATTGGTGATCTTCCGAGAAAGCCAAGAAAGGATTTTCGGGAATGATGGTTTGGAAATATGATAGGTTTATTTTTACAGGATATGGGAATAGTTTATACATATTCATATGAATATTCTTTACGAGAGGAATTTGCAAAGATATTAGAAGACCTTCTTTAAAATTGAATAATTTTGGTTTTATAATTTTGTAATATTTATAAATATGTGCATCATCGGTAGGGAAAGGTAATTTATTTTCCATAGAGTCGATATTTTCGAGTTGATTTCTTAATTGTAGGTGAGTTAAAACAGATGGGTGTAAGATACCTATTTGTGCGAAGGTTAATGATTCTATAATATTAGTGACTTCATAATTAGTTTCCATAGTTACTTCTGTTAGCAAAATGATTGTATTTAGATAAGTTAATGTTATTTCGTTATCATATAATTTTGTTTTTACAGTGTTTACATATTTCTCAATTTTAGCAAGATTTTCCTGAATCGTTTGCTCATTACTATTCACTTTTGATAGTGTTGTATTAAAATCAGAAAGTAATGTTTCAACTAAGTGTGCTTGATCTTTTTGGATTTTAATGATGTTTTTATTAGAAGTTTGCAATTCAGAGATAAGTGAATCATATTTATCTGCGTCATCTTGACTTAACGTACCAAATAATGTATTAAAACCATTGCCAATAATGTTAAACCAGCCTCTTTTAATTCTAATATTAGTTTTGGGTATTAAAAATTTAATTTCGTTTAGGTCTTTTTCTAACTTGTTAATAGAAGATTTTAAATTAAGATTGTGTATTGGTTGAGAGCGAATAAGATCTAGTTTATTTCCTATTGAATTTATTTTTTCATAATAAGTTTTGATAATATTAAGAGAAGAGAAAAGGGGTGAAATGTTTTTGTATATAAGGATTTTATAAGAAGTATCGGAAATTAGACTTTTCCCTATGTGTTCGACGTAGATGCCTGATCTTGGGAGTTCTCTGATCGTGATTTCTCCAAAGCATCTGAAATGTTGGTACATTTGTAAGGTTTTACTTGTTCAATATTAACAATTTGTTCATTCTTATTTTTACGTTTCCTATTTATTTTAATATTTTTGTCAGATATTACCTCTAAAATTGTATAGGGTCCTAACCATCTATCTTGTCCTTTATTATTAATAATTAAGTTTTTTAGGAATACTTTGTCTCCAATTTTATATTGGGGTTTGGGTTTAATTTTAGCATCGTAACGTTCTTTAATTTTATGTTTTTGTTCGGTTTGATTTTGATATGCCAAATTTTGTAAATTTTGTAATTTTCCATAGTGTTCGATTTGATATTGTTCTACAGTTAGTTCGTTTGCGTTTTTGTCTTCAACGTCATTGAAATTTCGATGTTTTTGGCCGTATAAGGTTTCGTAGGGTGTCAATTTAGTACTGTTGTTTATTGAAGTATTGTATGCGAGAGTAGCGGTAGCTAGTAAAGCTTCTTTATCTCTTTTATATTTATCTTCGGAAACATACACGCTTATTGTATCTTTAATACTACCTATTACGCGTTCTACGGCTCCGTTGCTTTTGGGGTGATAAGCAACAGAATAAGTGTGTTTTAAGAATAAATCTTTTTCTAAAGCTTTTAGTGTTTCGTTCATAAATTCACCTCCCTGGTCTGAATGGAACCGTTTTGGTACACCAAATATTGAGCAAAAATCTAAGACTTTATGAACAATTGCTTGAGCTGATTTTTCGTGTAATAGATATGTTTTTACGAATTTTGTTAGTTGATCTTGGATAACTAATACATAGTTTTTGGTTGTACGGCTAAAATATATTTCCGCGACATCCATATCTACTCGTTCGAATGGGTATTTAGGTGTTTCCGTGATTGTTAAAGGACTTTGATAATTTAGACGGGAAATCTTGCTACGTTGGCACTCTAAACATGAATTTATGTAATTTGTGACGTCTTGTTTCATATTAGGCCACTTAAAATACTCCTGAATTTTATTGAGAGTTTCTGTTATGCCTTTGTGGCCATACGCTGGTGGGTCGTGGTGCATTTTTATTATAGGGATTTTTTGGTTGGGATCACCTGAATAATCGTAGGTAGTGGATACTTGAATTTCAATATTAGGGTCAAAGTTAAATTTTTCACGTAGGTAATTGATCATTCTAGTTAATTCAACGGATGTGTCTTTATTTATAATGAATCTAATTAAGTCATGTTTTTCAATTAATGTGAATATCACGAATAAATTCTCAAAAAGTTCTTTTTCGTTCTCTGCATTATTTATTATGTATGTAAGATTATTTTTGCTATTAGAGGATTTTAATTCTAATTTATCTTTGAAATTGGGATTGTTTGTATCTCGTAAAATATAATGGCATAATTTGGGATCGTCTAATATTGAAATTACTTCGTATGTATGGTTTTGTTCTTTGAATTTTCCTACAGTGGTTTTTTCGTTGAAATACGCTGTAGTGTCATTAAAATAAGAATCGTAATCTATTCCGTCTGGTAAGTTTTCTATTGCTTGATGAAGGGTGTTGACTTTAATATTATCAATTTTGATTCGCGATAAAACATCTGCATTATTATTGATTTTACCTGGTTTATAAACGATGTTATATTGGTATTCTTCTAATTTTAGACGCCATCTAACTAAGCGAGAACCGGGGTCTTTTACGTTAAAGAGCCAAGTTAGGGGTCTGTGATCGGTAACTATTGTAAATTCTTTTCCAAAAAGGTATGGTCTAAAATGTTTTATTGCCCAGACAATCGCGAGCAACTCTCTTTCGATTGTGCTGTACCTTGTTTCAGCAGGGTTAAGGGTACGACTTGCATAGGCAATTGGTAATTCTTTACCTAAAGGTCCTTGACTGAGAACTGCACCGATGGCGTATTGACTTGCATCAGTGGTAACAATAAAATTTTCTTCAAAATTTGGATATTGTAATATAGGAGCCGAAATTAGTTTTTCTTTTAAAATGTTAAATGATTTCTTACAGTCTTCATTAAAGTCAAATTTTGTATCCTTTTTTAATAATAAGGTGAGACTTTTTGCTAATTTAGCATAGTTAGGAATGAATTTTCGATAGTACCCGGTGAGTCCTAAAAACGATTTTACTTCTTTTGGATTTTTGGGGGTCGGAAAATGTTTTACGGCTTCTATCTTTTTGGGATTTGGTTTTATGCCTTCCGTTGAAACTAAATGACCAAGAAATTCAACTTCGCGCTTTAGAAATTCTGATTTATCAGGTTGAATTTTTAAGTTAAATTCTCTTAATCGTTTAAAAACGTTTCTCAGTTTGTTCATGTGGTCCTCTAAAGAATTACCAAAAACTACAATGTCGTCTAGGTAAACAAGACATTGTTTAGGTGTTAGTCCTGAAAGCACGTTGTTCATGACTCTCTGAAATGTTGAAGGTGAGTTAATGAGTCCGAAAGGAAGTCTAAGAAATTCATAATGTCCGTCATCGGTGGAGAAAGCTGTTTTCTGAATACTATCTGGGTGAACTTCGAGCTGGTGAAATCCACTGGCGAGGTCTAATGTGGTAAAGTATTGAGCATGACCTAAGTTATCGAGAATTTCTTCTATGTTGGGAATAGGGAATTTATCGGGTATCGTTATTTTATTCAAATTTCTATAGTCGATAACAATTCTCCATTTTCTTTTACCGGTAGCATCTATCTTTTTGGGAACGACCCAAATGGGGCTCGAATAAGGAGAAAAGCTAGGTCGAATAATATTTTGATCAAGTAATTTATTAATTTGAGTTTTTACTTCAGTTTTGTGACAATTGGGGTACCTATAAGTTTTGGAGTGAATGGGGTTTTCGTGAATTGTCTTTATTTCGTGTTTAATTGTTGATGAAAAGCTTAATTTGTCACCTTCTAAATAAAAAATGTCTGAATAATTATAGCAAAGTGATAAAATTTCGTCTTTCTCTTCTGTATTTAAGTGTTGTAGTCTAAGATTTGGTCTAAGTTTTTCGAATCTGTCCTTCGGTTTGGAGAAGTTGGTAACGAGAATTCTTTTTGGAATTTTTCCTAGTTTAATATCTGAAATTTTACTCGTAATTTCTTTGTCAGTTAAGTTTATGATAGTAGTATAGATATATCCTTGATCGTCTACAGAACAAAGACATTCGGGAATAAGAAGCTTGTTCTGAATATTTGTTTTGGGGAGTGTACCTTCGATATTTCGGTACTTTGTTTTTAGTTTAACTATTTGTTCACATCTAGGAGATATTGTAACTGTATTAATAATTTTCGATTCTTGCTTTAAAAGTATAGGGATAGTGTTTTTGGTATTTGGTAAAATGATTTCGTTATTATGTAAGTCGAGTTGACAATTATTAGTTTTTAAAAAATCTATTCCTAGAATACCATCTAAAGTAATGTCCAAGGGAGTTACATGAAATTTTATTAATTTTTTGTTAAATTGTGTGTCAATTGAGCCTAAAGTTTGAAATGAATTTGCGTTTAATCCAGAAATTCTGATTTTTTCATTTGTATTGAGATACTTTTCAAATGATTTATGTGGTTTGATAAGATTAATTGATGCACCTGTATCGATCAATAAATTAACACTTTCGCCTTTAATTTTTGTTTTAATATACGGTAAAGTTTCTACTAAGATTTTCTCTTTATTAGTAGTTTTAGAAATATTGAAGATTTGTAAGGGGTTTTCCTTTAATTGAACGAGTAACCCTCGTCTACTACGTTCTCTTGGATGTTTAAAGAATCTATGTCGGGCAATTCATCGTTATCGGAAGTTTCACTTTCATTCTCGGGGGGAATTTCTTCTACAGTTTTAATTTGGGGGTTTTGAGGTTGAAATCCTCGGAAGGGTGTTCCTGGGAAACTATGGCGGGTTGTAGACGATTTCTGTGGTGTTTGTGGCGTTTGAATTTTATTACTAAAATATTTAGTGTCGCCAGCTTGTTTATTTGAAGTGAATGGTTTGGAAGGAATTTTGCTTTGAGAAAAATTTGGTTTTGATTTGTATTGCATAAATTTTTCTTGATCTTCCCTCTCTTTTAATCTTTTATATTGTTCTTGTGTATGAGCAAAAATTTGTTCTAAAGAATCAGTTTGAATATGTGATACCGAAATTTCTAATTCTCTAGGGATATTATTAAGAAATGCAGTTTTAGCAATTTTGTTAATAAAACTAGCCAGAGCTTCTTCTTTAGTCTCTTCTTTATCTAATTGTTCAATAGCTGTAATTGTTAAATCGTCTCTTATTTTAGCTAACTTGTTATAAGTATCTTTTATAGAGGCATGTTTATTCGAATTTTTAAATCTAATAAGATCACCTATTAAACCTTCAGCTGATCTCTCTAAACCAAAATTAATTTCTAGTGCATTTTTGATATTGTTCCATTTGTCAAGATGTTTTGTTAAAATAATTTTACCTGCACGACCTGACAAACGCGCCAAAATTATCCTAACGAAGTAAGGATGGTCACTAGTGTTAGCTTTACTTAAAGCAAATTCTACAGAATCAACATATTGATGGAGTGGTATATTATCCCCATCGAAATTTGGAATAAGTTCTAAAATTTCTTTTCTCGTAAATCGCTCTTCTGGATCTACAGACATGGTTAACTTTGGTTCACAGAATAGGTCAAATTGAGGATATTCTGAGAATGGAATGGTGGCTAATCGAAAGACCACTTACCTTATTAATAAAGATGCTATTATTATTGTAGTGATTTTCATCAATGCGTATCTGCTTTACGGTAGAGAAGTAGGCGGGACTCCTTTGGATAGTCCACTTGTTCGAATTGTGACTGGACGGACCTCAGGGGATGCAAAAGGCTTCAAGGAGGCAAACGGCTTCCGTCGAAAAGATCCTTGTTACTCACAATGTTAACTTTCCAGCACGACAGTTTATTTTCACTGAAAGTCTCTTTTTCACTTTCTTTTAGTTTTGGATCAGAAAGCACTCGCGTAACCGCGTTTTACTTAAAATTTGAGTAAATTTTGCACAACTGATCCTACTGACTGCGCCAATTTGTTATGCATTCAAAATGCACAAATAACTTTTTAAAAAATTTATTAAGTTGAAATTACAAGCGGTACGTGACCACAGGTCTAGTAAAGCTAGAATCTGTTGAATTAGAAAAAGACATAGGTTTTATACTGAAACACACACATAGAAACATAGAGTCTAATTACATATGGTATTGGCGACGGTGAACATGCTTAAGTTTGCAATAATAACGTGGGAATCTTTACATAACATATATACATCGGTCAAACTGGACGATCATTCAAAAAACGAATAAATGAACATAAAAAATCCTATGATAATAATAAATTAAACTCAAACTTCTGTGTTTTATTCTTACTAAGGTATATAATAAGGAAAATAACTTGTATAATTACGAGTAGATTTATTAGTGTAAGTATTATTCCGACTTGTCCAGAATTGGGATGAAAACTAGACGAACATAGCGCGTTAGAAGTGTCAACTATACACGTAGCAAGACGTTTGAAAAGTGAGAGCAGCAATTAATATTTATGGGATTTTGCACATGAATGGGGCGGTTTTGACTGGTGAGCAAGCAGGCAAAAATAATGAAGTACCGAAGGGGAAACGGAATTCATTTTTAACGAGACGCGCGCTACTGATACACGCCGTTTCTATTGGACGTATTTACAACCCCCCATTTACCCAGATAAAATGATTGAAGGAAAACATGAAAATATGCCAGCCTCATTATGCTTGTTTCTTTACCATTCAGCAATCTTCTCGTTATACCATTATAAAGTAAAAAAATTCGGGCTGAAAACATATTATCCAACCAGCAACCTACACAATAAAAACAGAAATAAAGCTCTTCGGTCGAGGGTTAGAATAGGCACCTACGTTAAAAGACTGGAAAGTAAATTACAAAACATGTAATAGAAAATTTTGCACCTTATATAATAAGAGTTACATCAAAAACAAATAAATTTAGTGACTAACTGCTTAACAAATTAATATAACAACAATTATTCAACTTTAAATATTGTGCAGTTTTGTTTTATTTTCTGTATTTGTATTTTTTTAAGTTCTAAAGATTTTATTAAAACTAAAGTAATCGTTATGGGTCCTGTTGAGGATCTAAAGTAACGAAATTCGGGTCACATTACCACCAGAAATGAATGATACATAACTAATGGGAATCCAGCTTAGAATTGGCGAGATCCCAACCCATAATCACACCAGTAATTCAACAGAAAAGGATTGGAAGTAAGCTAGGACGGTCGTGGATTAGTTGCATTTTACAGTCCGACTTTTATTAAAGAAATCTTGGCTGCATGAGGGTTAGAAGGGATAGAAAATCTAATAAGAAAACATTTAACATTAAACCAAATGCAATGTCATTATAAAGCTTCGTTTTTAATGTAATATATAGGTAAAAGTTGTTTGTAATCAGAATTTCGTTTTGCACTTAAAAAATACAGAAAAAGAAGTGGTCCGGAAATGTGAGTTTACGAATAAAATTTTTTATTTGGCGTGAAAACGGTCGTAGGGATTTGAAGAGAGTGCTTAAGTGCACTTGAAAATTCCTCCGGGAATTTAAGCCTAAATGGATTGATTTCCGTTCGATAGATCGACCTCAGTTTTCTTTTTATCGCACATTTGCTCCTTTCGCTTAAACGAATTATCAAGGGTGGATCCTCTATTTGCACAGGCACACTAGGAGTCCTCATCACCATACATACATTTGAATTATTTCACAAAAAGTACAGAGGTACGGGGTACAGGTAACGTGGGCAGATATTTCGTATACACACAACAATCAGTCTCTTTCTTTTTTATTTCAAGATTTACAGTATCAAATGGTTTTATTTCGCTTTAAGGAGTTAGGGGGGGGGGGGAAACGCTATTACAAAATATAACCACCTCTCTCCCGTTGGAATTATACTTATAAATACCCCTTTTTCTCTTTTATTTTATTTCTCTAGAGACTGCACGCTCTAAACCTTCAAGCTCTACACTACACCTTAATCAAAATCTATGAAAAAGTGGTCAGATCTCATGTGGAGCCAAGATTCTTGATCTATGCGCCCTTACTTTACCAAGCCTAACTTCACATACTCTACATTTTAGTCAAAACGTGATGCTTGGCCGTTTTGCTACCGTTACGAAGATTTCATAGGCATTCGTTCATCGTGTGTGAAATAAAACGGCCAAGCCACACGTTTCGACTAAAATATATAGTATGTGAAGTTAGGCTTGGTAAAGTAAGGGCGCATAGATCAAGAATCTTGGCTCTACATGAGATCTGACCACTTTTTCATAGATTTTGATTAAGGTGTAGTGTAGAGCTTGAAGGTTTAGAGCGTGTAGTCTTTAGAGCTTGGCTTTATACGAGATCTAAGAACTTTTTCACAGGGTAAGCTATGTAGACTCGTCTTGGCAACATTTTTACATTAAATTTTTTTGGGGGGATTTCATTTATTTTTGTAAGTTGGTTGATGGACCTTTTTGAGTTTAAAAATAACATATTTTGACCCCGGGTAGTTATTACTGCATGATTATGTTGTTAGTGCAAGTTTCATACAAACTTCCACCTCCTATTCCGAGGGGATAGGTTAGGTTAGGTTTGGTTTTTAAATTTTTTTGTTGTCTTTGTAGTACTATTCGCTTACATACCGAATTTCAGCCTTCTAGGACTTCAGGAAGTACCTTAAGAATTTTGATGATCAGTGAGTGAATCAGTGACGAAATCGGGGTTATTTAGACATTAATAAAATCTAAACTATAATAGCAACGACATTCAAACTTTGTATGTTTAATGATTGTACTGGTGTCATTATATCTTTAAAATTTTAACTATTTAGCATCATCGAAACCAAAGTTATGAGAGTTCAAAAAAACGACGAAACGTTTCGAAAAATACCGGCCAAGTGCGAGTCGAACTCGCGCACCGAGGGTTCCGTACAAACCTGTATATATGTAATGTAACTAAAAATTTAAGGTTTTCGGAATTTTTCCTTTATATGTGCTATGAAACATTGCTTCATGCCAAATTTCAAGATTCTAAATCGATTGGAAGTACCCTTTAGGTTTTGATTCCCTTGCGAGTAGTTGCGAGTTTGAAAATATGCGGCTTAAATTGCTGTTTCTTTTGATTGCGTTGACATAGAAGTTTGATTTTGTTACAGCTTAAAGGTATTATAGACCTGTGTATTTGATGTGAATTTCAATTTAATACCTCTACGCGTTCATGAGGAAAGGGGTAGTACCTTTAAAATTATTAAAAATATTTTTATTATATAATGTAACTAAAAATTTACGGTTTTAGCAATTTTTCCTTTATCTGTGCTATAAGACGTTGCTTCGTACCAAATTTCAAGATTCTGAGTTCACGGGAAGTACCCTGTAGGTTTTGATTCGAAAATATGCGGTATAAACGGCTGTATCGTTTGATTGCGTTGGCTTAGAAGTTTGATTTTTTCACAGCTCCAAGGGACAATAGACCTGAGTATCTGGTATAAATTTTAGCTTGATACCTCAACGCGTTCCTGAGAAAAAGGATCTTGACAGACGGACGGACGCACGGACAACGAAGTGATCCTATAAGGGTTCCGCTTTTTCCTTTTGAGGTGCGGAACCATAAAAAAGGTAGGTAGTGCACCTGGGCTCCGCTTGGCTCGTCTTGGCGGGGGCACTCCCGTGCCCCCAGATATATGTGTTACAGATTTCTAACCATGTAAATGTTTAGGGGTCTTAACCACAACAAAGAATTGAAAGGTCGAGGGGGTTCTCATAGCCATAAATACTTTGATTTATTTTACGAAATGCACTAGTAATGTGGGTGGTTATTTCAAGAGCTACTATACTTTTAAATGTTTCAATAGACTCAAACTGTGTACTTTCCAGTTTTTATAATTTAATTCTTTTTTTATCATCCTTTCGAAAATGTACCTAAGTCTAAAAAATTCAAACCGTTCGTGTAATTGTTAATTTCAAATATCTTTACAAATCTGTGATGGGTTTTTAAAAGATTTTAATTTGTTTATATTTACAGTAGGTAAGTGAATCTGCCTAAAAATGTTTTTCGGTCTTCCCAGGGGAAACTTTGCCCGGAGTTATTATTTCAAACTTAATTTAGATGTTTAGAAGGTATCGTCATCGGTATTGCCAGCACGTTCATTAGAGAAGCGAGTGGAGTAATTAATTTTTGTGCTCGACATTTACTTAATAATAAAGAGAGAGGGGGCATCGCCAAAAATAATAAACCAACAATAACGACTTGATGAAGCACAATCTTCAGGAGGGTTGTTCTGAATATTTTCAAATATATTACGTCCTTTCAGTATTCTTGCACATACTAATACTGATAATATATCTGAACTTTCCACCACCTAAACTCTTAGATATCCGGGTCTTGTAATGTGGGATATCCAGGCTTATAATTTAATTATCTTTTTATGACAAAACATCCCTAGGTGCCCAGTCAGGATCTGATGCATAGTGTAAATATTTTCGGTATGTGTAGGTATTTTATCTTCCTGGTGTTGCAAAAACAGTTAATATCGCTCATCGTCGAACTGATGATGGCAAAATCGTTTGTACATAAATCTTTGTTGTATCAAACCCTCATAAACAGTTTGCGAGCCGTGATGGTGACATTTTCGATGATAAATTATCGGCTGTCTCAAAACTTTTGAATGCACACCTACCTACACCGCCCTTAAACTACGCTACAGCTACATATTCCACGTTAAGAAATGAATTCATATTAATTACGTTTACAGGAATCTGTATAACAAAGGGTACAGGGAAAGGGCGGTTATCTATACGGGAATACCTAGTTTTTCTACCCACGTAAATTTCGTCTTACCTTTTTCATCTAAAGGATATTAGGAAGGAGGAGTTTTCAGCATCAGTTTCCAGTTTTAACCCACCCCATACTTGTACCGTTTTCATTTTAGAACAATAGTTTTGAAACAATTAAAAAGAATACACTTCAGCGAGCAACCCTTCACACAGAGGTAACGTTTGTCTCTATGATTAATGGCATTTAGTAGCATTTGTAACGTGTGAGACAGATATAAATGCGAAAATTCTTCTGCCCTTCTGGTGATGGCTCATTTGTATGTGTCCCAATGATTGTTTAAAATCACCCCCGTAATAATTGCCACTGCCAAAACAGAAATCTAAACTCCCCTAGCTTCTACATTCTATTTATTTTTTGTTCCAGATGACACAAAACTGTCACCATTACCACGACAAGAAGAAAATAATGTCACAAAGATGAAGACATGGCTTCCTGGACGCAAAACATATTTAACCCCCTAATATTTCCGTTCATCTTTAACTTGTACGTCAGCCTTATATTGAGGTAGCAGATGCATAAAGTTTTAGCAAGTACCAAATGACTTGTGATAAGTGTTCTAATAAGATGAATTCAAAAGTTACAATATTAACGGCACCCTCGCTTCAAAACAGCAGCTGTACGCATCCCCGTTATACGAGTAGTTTGTTTGCTGGAGTCACTGCAGGGGATGTACTGCAAGCCACCATCGTCTTGCTTTTAACACTTATCGTTCTCGTAGCTAACATGCTACTGATACTAGTTATTAACAGCAGAAGGTACTCCAAATATATTCACTCACAAGTGAGTACCATAAATACATGGGAAAAGATAATACAGAAGAAAGTGAAGGGCAAAACTTGTTTTCAAAAATTCAAGACCAATTTTCACATTGAGTCTACTTAATATTAGATCAAAAACCAAAAATCCAAGTATGATTCTTGGTCTTGTTTTGCTCATTCCTTAATCCTTAGTTAATTAAAGGGATCTATATGTTTGTCTTTCTTTTTAGCCAAGATATCTTCTCACTTCGTTGGCAAGTAATGATCTTGCAATTGGATTGCTTGTCATACCATTCGCAATTGTACCATCTCTTCGAAAATGTTGGCCATATGGAGAACTCGTTTGCCAAATACAGGTATGTATTAATCCATTTGTTTTCTTTCGAAAATCGTAAATTCCTATTATTTTTGATGTATACCTAGAGGAGTGAATTTTACTGAATACACAAAAAAGGGGAACAAAGCCATAAAATATTCATGTGAAACGGTGGGTTGTATGCAAATTCCTTGAAACAGAAGACAAAACTAACAGAATAGAAAGGGTATTGCTATGTGTCCTCTATCAGTTCTTTGTCAGAAAATAAGGATATAGCGAATCAATGCAAATTTTTCTTCAAGGGTGCGAAATTGTTCCCTATTTCGGTTTTCTATGTAACTGATGAAGGCATCGAATTCGGGACATTGACATTTGAATTATAAAACGAGGGCCAATTTATTCGTCATCGTCTCAATTTATTCGGAAGCCTTCGAAGACAATTGTGCTGAAGAAATAAGTCGTTTGATGTTACGGCTTTGTCCAAACAGAACAAAAAATGTTTTAGTGGCGGCTTTTTGTTCTCATTCTCGAGTGACACGACGCGATGTCCCGCTTCTTAGTTCTTAATGAATGAAACTTACTACTTCACTGCATCAGGAAAAATCTTTACGGGAAACGAAGTTGAATCCACTTCACTTCTTCTAGGTTCAGGAGACGTTTCTAACTTCCCATTTTTATTACAGCAGATGTTTTTCAACCAATTTCCACGGCTCTGCTACCAAATTACACTCTGACGTAACTGGGGCGAAGATGTTAACTCTTGTTTTATGGTGATTCCAATCACTCAGACTTTAATTTTTATCGCACTCTTTTCTATGTCAAGATTTATGGGTCACCTGGATTCATTTCACATTCTAAGGAGCAAGGGAATAAGTCGTTCGTTCGTTCTGTTTATAATATCTATTATGGTACTTTTTTTTTTAATCCACTGCGGGCTTTGAACCTGCAACGTTATAGACACGAGTCAGTCACGCTACCATCTGTGCTACGACGCCCTCATTTTATTAGATATTAAAAAAATAAATAAATGTTATAGATTTTCAATTAAAAGTGATGGTGTGAATTTCCAAGGGTGTTAACCAAAGCAGAAACAAGATAAAAGGTGTAATAGCATTCACTAGTGTCGACTTTTAACCCTGATGATGTTGAATTTTATTTTATGGAAATTCCAACGAGCAAGTCACTTACTTTTTATCGCACTCTGTTCTACATAAAGATTTGATTTGTTTATGGTCACTTGGATTATTTCTTTTCAATAATCCTAGGGGTTAATTTTTCTTTCTCTGTTTTATTTCCTCATTCATAGGTTTTTTGTTTTTTTTTTCGCCCATTTCGGGATTTGAACCTGTGACGTAAGAAATACGAGCCAGTCACGTTACCCACTAGCCTACGACGACCTTATTTTTATCGATATTAAAAAAAGTATAAATTTTATAGATTTTCAATAATAACTGGTGATGTGAAGGTTTAAGGATCTTGACCAAGGGAGAGATGAGTTAAAAAAAGGGAATAGCATTCATCAGTGTCGACTTTTAACCCTCTAAACGGGATCTGCGGCGTCCGACTGCATTTGTTCTATTTGATGCGGTTAATGGGGTGTGATCGAAATCGATTTAGTGTGTGACGGTCCGGCAGACGGTTGTATTCTCGTATTACGTGGTAACACACCACAACGCACGCTATTAAAACGTCAATTTTCGTCGTAATAACCGATAGATGAACGGCGGAGAGTTTATTTGAAGTAACCGGAAGTTCCGGAAGGGTTCATCGCGCTCTGCTTTCATCGATATGTTCGCGTCATGTTATATGACTCGAAAACAAAAAATTGATTTACGCTTTTTCAGAAATATTATAATTTACAGCCAATAGGAAATTAAGTTTGTTGTGGACTATTATGGTGGCTAACTAACCACTTTGTAAAGGCAATTAAATTTAGTAACAAAACTTTGCATGAACGTGGTGCACTAGATCGTATCTAACTTGATTTTGCACAATATTGATTCGCTTGCACGATGTTAAATTGAAATTATTAAATAACTTCATCATTCAGTTAGCACTAAGAACGCTGAGATTAATGACGTAATTATTCATTAGTCGCACTTGCACATTGCGCTTTACAATTGTATTTAGTCTGTCTGTCAGGCCCAATTACAAAATCGCTTTGCTATGAAATAGGTGAACGTGCTAATTCAATTTTGACCGTTCCATTGTTAACTTTAGCCAAGTGACATGAATTAATAATTTATGCAGTTTAAGAAATTAATGAACAACTAGACATATGTAGGTAGTTTGAATTTTATTTGAAGCACACCAGAAGTTTAAAAAGTACAAGTATCTATACCAATTTGTGAGGGGAAAATGGGAGGTGACTTTGAATTTGTAACGTAAAATTTTAAATTGTTACATATTTTGTGTACTTAAGGGATTCTTGTTATGACTTCAAGAGTATATTAAAATAAATAATTAACGTCCGCAATTTTCTGTACATTATTTTTTTAATCCTCTTTTCCCCTACAACCCTAAACTGATTATACGAAAGACTAATTGACCCTTTCAGTGTAACATGTACTTTTGTTCTTTCATTAAATAAATTAGAATTAGGCCATCCTCACTCGGCTAACCGTATAGAATATCTTTCAGTCTGGGCCCTCGCACAATTACATCAAAAGCGATACAGGGTGAAGGGTAAACAAAAGCAGGAGCATCGTCATCACCTCAAAAACAATAACTGACCCTATTATCAGCGATAAACAATATGCACGATTTGCTAATTAGGGCTCTGAGGTCCGTAAATTAAAAGGGATCTTAATTATACCTAAAGGGTTCGGGTTGCTGAATGGACCTTCTGATGGTAAATATGAGAACGAGAACAGCTTTCGGGTTATTATTTAAACACACAGCCGGTATTCATATTGAAACAAAGAGGATCAAATCGAGAGAATACGTGGGATAACAGCCACGACAATTTGATTCCCCTTAGAGCAAAGCAAATAAGGAAAACAAGCATACAGGGTGTAATAGGAAACGTGAAAGCTTTTTAAAGAATATTTATAAATTTAAGGGCAGAGACAACATAAGTAAAAAAAATGAACCACACATTAAAATAACTTTTAAATTCAGAGAGCGAGGCTTCAAGTGCGTCTGTTTAGAGAAAGACGAATAATGTTTTTATGTTCGAGTTTGTTAATAGATTAGTAAGGTGTTCTTGCAATTTAAGGTTTTTACTGCAATTTAAAAAACAAACAATACCTTGACAATGTTATTATTTATAATTAATGGCTCCAAATTTTGTAACGAATAAGCGCAATTTTTATGGTGTTTTGTAATGATTTAATGAATTAAATGAGCAAATAATACTTAAAAACAAACATATCTACGGAAATATAAAAAGAAATATAATTTTTGTAAAATTTTGAGCACTATGTGACAATTTTAAATTGTAATAAAAAATTGTTGATGTAAATATCTTCCTTAATAATCGACTTTTATTCACCCCAAAAGAAGAAAATATTCCAGGACACCTTTCGTATGTATCTACGTATAGTAAATTGCCTTCTTGACATACAAAGTTGCTGTTTAAATTCCGCTATCTTAATACCATTCCCGGCAATGTATGTATGTATGGATGTTTCCAGTATAGACATTAAACCCTGTGGAATTTATCAAGTTGTAGATAAGTAAAAAGTGAAAGCAATGGGCACATTACATGCAAGAAAATAGTGAAATGGTTCCCCCTAACGTTTTTTTTTTTATATTTAGAGGACCTCCCCAACTTGGGCAGAAAAATAATGTGTTTATCCAGGATGTTGTACATATTTCAGATTCACTTGGTGGTTAACCCGCAAGGAAATGATAATTCACGAAGATAAATAAAAAAGTTTATCTATAAAACAGTAAAAGCCAAAACTCTACATGAAAACGTTACCAAAATATAAAATTTAAGTCTCTACGTAATCTAGTGAGGAAAGCATCACAAATATTAAAGGTTTTAGATGTTTTAATTTCCGACTATAGTATTCTATTTAGCTGTGGCGATCGATACCGGCGGCATTTTGATAATTCTCTTCACGTATACGGAGAATTTTCAGGAGCATTTCATAAAAATGTTTACAAATAGGAAACTGGCAGATGCTCGAATATAGTCGATTAAAGACGGTTGATATAAATAATATGTGGTCAAGTGAAGAAGTCTTACTGCATCGTGATTATTATTTGTTGTCTTTTGTGTCCTTGCGATTAAAGGACGAATTGGTAGTGTCCAAATTGAAGTATGAAAACGTTAACAAAACCTGAAATTTAAGTCTCTACGTAACCTAATGAGGAAAGCATCACAAATATTAAAGTTTTTAGAAGTTTTAATGTCAGATTAAAGTATTCTATTTGGGTGTGGCGATCGATACCGGCGGCATTTTGATAATTCTCTTCACGTATATGAAAAAAATTCAGGAGCATTTCATAAAAACATTTACAAACTGGAAACTGGCAGATGCTCGAATATAGTCGATTAAAGACAGTTGATATAAATAATACGTGGTCAGGTGAAGAAGTCTTACTGCATGGTGATTATTATTTGTTGTTCTTTTGTGTCCTTGCGATTAAAGGACGAATTGGTAGTGCCCAATTGAAGTATGAAAACGTTAACAAAATTTAAATTTAAGTCTCTACGTAATCTAGTGAGGAAAGCATCATAAAAATAAAAGGTTTTAGAAGTTTAATTCAGATTATACTATTTTATTAAGGTGTGGCGATCGATACCGGCGGCATTTTGATAATTCTCTTCACGTATATGGGAAAATTTCAAGAGCATTTAATAAAAACATTTACAAATTGGAAACTGGCAGATGCTCGAATATAGTCGATTAAAGACGGTTGATATAAATAATATGTGGTCAAGTGAAGAAGTCCTACTGCATGGTGATTATTATTTGTTGTTCTTTTGTGTCCTTGCGATTAAAGGACGAATTGGTAGTGTCCAAATTGAAGTATGAAAACGTTAACAAAACCTGAAATTTAAGTCTCTACGTAACCTAATGAGGAAAGCATCACAAATATTAAAGTTTTTAGAAGTTTTAATGTCAGATTAAAGTATTCTATTTGGGTGTGGCGATCGATACCGGCGGCATTTTGATAATTCTCTTCACGTATATGAAAAAAATTCAGGAGCATTTCATAAAAACATTTACAAACTGGAAACTGGCAGATGCTCGAATATAGTCGATTAAAGACGGTTGATATAAATAATATGTGGTCAAGTGAAGAAGTCTTACTGCATGGTGATTATTATTTGTTGTTCTTTTGTGTCCTTGCGATTTAAGGACGAAATGGTGGCGTCCATATTGAAGTGTAGTATAACCATTAGTTAGGACGTAGTTTTATTATTGTCATTGATAGTTTTGTACACTAGATTAAACCGTTGCGATTAATTTTCAGTCAATAGATTTTTATGGGTATTATTTTTATTCATAGCTGGCCTTTTTTTACGGGCATAATATCCTTGTGAGGATCAGTTTCCTTTGAAATCGCCATCATAAAGGAGGACGAAAATATAAGGCCGTTATTCAACTCAGCTCCCTGTGGGGTTCTCTCGCTAATCGATATAATAAACTTTTATAATATAATAGCTACTTGAAGCCGTATTGCTCGACTGCTCCATAACATTTTTTCATGTTCGTTTCCCGAGCTATTTCCGGCGTTTATTTCCTATGTAACCCCATAATGAGGTTTGAAACTGACAAGAGGCCCAAGATGCTGAAACCGCATATAAGGGGAAACCCTAGGGTGGTTTATTTTTTAATTGATAAGAAATAGCAGAGGGTAGTGAATGATTACGAAATGGAACGAGTGGGCAGAAGTCTAAATACGAGCCTTATATGATCCTTAGGGGCTTCGCAATGGTATTTGCAATGTATAACCTTGAAAGGATTTGTTTGAGAAGGACATTTTTTTAAGAAATTTTGAACACAAACCAGATAATTAATAATTTATTTTGACAATAAAAATTGATAAAAGTAAAACAGAAAAACTGTAACTAATAAAAGAAGTTTTAAACACTTTAACCACGGTGGCACGTGCAGAACATTCAACTTTTAAATTCCGACTACAAATTCTCAGGTCTTCAGGCCAGCAAGTGATCAACCCCATCGATCGTCCAGTACTCCCACTGTAACCTTTCAGATTTTACTTTCCCACCTTACATAGGTACTCACTCTTACACTTTCTTTAATAATTTCTCGCTCTCGCACTTGCATTACTAAAATATAAAGATTTAGAGATTTCGATGGCCCCAAGCCTTAGGGTAGGGATCGGAAACCTGTGACCCGTGGGTCATCGAGTGATTCATTTAATAAATTCAATTGACCTACTTTTTGGTTCCAAAAATTAAATACAATTAATTATAAAACATAAACATGACCCAAAAGTCCCTTTAATATCAACATTGTGGTTGATTTTGACCCGGGCCAAAAAAAAATTGCCAACCTCTGCCTTAGGGGAAGGCCCACACTAATTCTAATAATTGCTGGTCAGTTTTTTAGCATTTTGTAATTATAAAAAAGCCCTGGTATAATCTTAAAACTTTTGTTTATTAAAGGGAAATATCCTAATTGGAGGATAAGTGTAATATTTCCCACCCCTTTACGACTAATTTCTATAATTCAAAAGTGGTAGTACATTTAGTATAATAAGTCAAATAAATTTTTGTTAATTAAAGGAAGATATATGACATTAAGTAATTGGAGGATAAGTTTAACATTTCCCACTCTTTTATGATTAGTTTCTATCATTCAAAAAAAGTAATATATTTAGCATAATCAGTCAAAGAAATTCGACAAATTGTATTTTTTTTATTATTTAGGCTCTTCTTCGAGGTGCCCTGAGTCAACAATCTGCTGTAATATTGATTTGTATGGCTGTGGATCGATATTTATATATGCTGCATCCCGATCGATACCAGAAACATTCCAGTAAAAAGGTAAAGCTTTAGATAACAAATATGTAGCAATTAATTTAATAAAAACGAAGAAAACCTACAGAAGAAGGAAATCAAAAATTTTATACATTTGGAAATAACTATTGGAAATTAGCTATCTTAAATATGAATGATTCAACTAAAGTTTTAAACTGACTGTTTGAAATAATTTTTTGGTCACTTTTCTGGCCCTGTATGTAAAAAAACTACCCTTAATTAAACCAATGGGTAGGTATGTTTAACGAGTTAGTAAAGATGTGAATCGGACTAGATTTCCACTTCTTATATTATTGACGGGTAAATACTAGTGGTGCCTGGGGAAACCATTTAATTTAGAGGATCGATGGATGCAATTTGGAGTTCCTACTTGTCCCAGTTGCAACACGGGTAGGTACTACAGAATCTTTTATAGGAGGCAGCAATCGCCAGAATTACACTTTTTTACGGTAAATTGAGTGAGAGTAAACACTTTCATTGTGATCTTCTTCTTTTACATTATTTTAGAAATATAATCAGACCCCTTTAGATTTAAATTTAATTTAGGAGAAGGAAGAAGATCTTAATGACCAAAGAAAACAGGAAAAATAATTAATTTTTTGTTGTAGAAAAATGTAAAAAGTTTAAACAATTTAAAAATTTATAAAAATTATGTGTAGAGCACAATGCACCCTGGCAGCTGGTGGAATCCCCTTTCTATAGCACTCAAGAATAAAAATTGTCTAGTTATTATATAGATATTCAAATTATGAATTATTTTATTAAAAAAGAAATAAAAATTAATATTAGAATTTAAAGACATTATCTACTCCAAAAGTCTAAAAACCAGCCTTACGCTCGTGGTGGTTGTAGTGCATAGATTATTTTTCAACTTTTTAGACTTTTGCCTGTACATTCAGGCAAGGTTTAGTGAAATTAGGTGGTAAATCCGGAATATTAATGATCCTGATTTCCATATGAATCGTTTTGAGATCAAATTTCACAGGCATCATGTAAAATTTGAAATACAGGATCATAATCCTGCTGGAAGTAAGGGATAGATGTGGTACGTAGGTTCCCATTAACACAGGGATACAATGTACTCGCTGGCCAAGCCTATAATATACAGGATAAACCGGGATTAAAACTGGATGTAGGAGATAATATATTTACACTTTACTGAACTTCTATGATTTGCTTGAACTTGGTGATCCCTTAAATTAAAGACATTTATATCACGGGGTGGAAATAAAAATAACTGACGTACCTACCCATTTAAAAATTTCAACCCTAAAATTAATTTAACTTGCAACACAATTTCATATAATATTTATTTAATTCTATGAATAAAGGAACATTTTTGTATATTTCATCCCTACACAAATTTTACTAGCAGTACAATTTCGTATTTACTTAATTCTATAATGAAAAAATCATACGTTTGTATATTTTTGTGTATTGACGTGTTTTCAATATCGGAAAAGTATTTCCATTGACTTACGAAACTCGTGCGGTTGATGTAGGGTTTTCGCCCTCATTCTGGCAGTTTTAAGAAACGTTTTTGGCTTCGCTTTTGACATTTTTATGCAAAATAAAAGTACAGATTTAAGGGAACGCTCAAGTTTAAGTCTAACAGCCCGGAAAATTTATTTTTCGCCTTCCACTCCCTATTTATGGTTTAAATCGAATGTTAGTATATACTCTAAGCCATACCCATCCCTTACACGCCCCTTTTGGCGACTGAAAGTTTTTCTGAGGCGAACAAGTCAACTAAAACAAACACGTCAACACAATTTCAATTCAGGATTTTATTTAAAATAAATAAATAAATAAAACCCAGAAGTTTTCGTCTTTAATTAGTATCTAGGTAATACGAATCAAGGCAATGAAACCTAATTAAATTATAAAATTACAAACAGGAGTTTTTTTAATTAAAGTTGTTTTTAAAAATCGCGCTAACAAGAATTTTTTATTTCAGGGTTGTGTTGCAATAATAAGTTTGACGTGGATTATGTCAATGACTCTATTCTCTATCCTGGTGCTTCCCCGAGGCGGTTACTATTTCAACTCGACGGGGATGGTTGCGTGTGAACCCTTTTATTCGCGTGCCTCCATCCGAATCCTGACCGCCTGCGGGTTCTACTTTCCTACGACCATGATTCTTATGTACTGCTACGGATCCGCGTTTCATGTTAATAAATTAGGACTGAAAACTAACGTCTCATTCTCAACCCATCCACCGGAAACGGCCGCTGTCAGCGAGAACTGCACTAGCTCAATTCATACAATGGACAAGGTAAGAATTAACGAAATATTTACTAGAGTACCTATAACTCGGAATGAAAAATTGTCTGCTTATAAAATGAAATGATACAAAGATATTATAGATATCTATATGTGTACCAAGTCCTTATCTTAGAGCTAGATGAATTAAATTGCAAAGGTTAATTCAAGTAAACTGAACTCAGTCAGGTCTCGGGTGCAGCCAAGCGCCTGTAAACTGCATTACTTCGCTTCAATAAATTTACCCTTAAATGGTACACGTAGTGCATTCTGAACTATACATCGAAAATACGTGACTTGTGGAAATTTCGACTTTCTACGACTGGGAGTAACGGGAAACGGGAATTTAGGTAACCAAGCATTTGATATTGCCAACCAAACACGAAACAACAATATCAGTTAGTAGGTACTGCATTTGAACACTATCTACATTATCAATGTAACAAATCATATTATTATCTATACTAAACGTTGCAGTTAAAATAACGATGTGAAAGTGGAACAAAGGTCTAGTATTGTTTGACGATGGCAATGTATTAAGCTTGTAAAATAAAATTGCCTCCGTTCTTTAATTTATTCCATTCGGTTAGCGAGTATCAAATGGTTTAGTAACCAACCACCAAGATATTTTGATTAATATTTCATGAGCCTTGGCCCTGGGGTGCGCAAAAACGTAACTCCACCCATTTTTAAGCAATTGCTCTAGCTTAAGTTCCGCTCCTTACAGTTATTGTGCATTTCAGGGCTCACGAGGTTTTTAATTACTTCTACATTATATTCCAGCATACTAAATTGGGTCAAAATATAATAAAACAAAATTTAAAATCTGTAAATGGTCGTTTTTTATAATTTTAAAAACTTTATAAAAATTGTAAAAAAAAACCGGAAAATGGAATAAATAGTAGAAATAAAAAATATAAAGAAGACTACAGGGTCGAGAAAAAAGTCACTTCTGTGGTTGCAAAAGCTTAATGTTGATAATTGGAAAATATTTTGGTCAATATTTCATGAGCCTCGACCCTAGGGTGCGCAAAAACGTAACTCCTCCCATTTTTAAGCAATTGCTCTAGCTTAAGCTCAGCCTCTTGCATTTCTTGCTCATTTCAGGGTTCAAGAAGTTTTCAAATACCTCTGAAGAATATTTTACTTAGCCTAGTGAGTCAAAACTTCGTGTAAATTACTTTCACCACAAAATTAAGTTATTAAAGATGTTTTAAGAAAAAGTCTCCTAAGATGTTCAAATTTTATTAGTTCTTCATGTCGACGTCTTTTTAATTTTATTTTATTTATATTTTTAAAAAATATTTCTAATTATCCAATTATAGTATACTCTTTTATTGTCT
Organism: Agrilus mali; assembly: GCA_029378335.1. NCBI lineage: Eukaryota > Metazoa > Arthropoda > Insecta > Coleoptera > Buprestidae > Agrilus > Agrilus mali. The sequence goes on along the minus strand of CM055663.1, from coordinate 4,635,551 downwards.
TTTTTAGAACAAAGGTCTAGTATTTTTTGACGATGGCAATGTATTAAGCTTGTAAAATAAAATTGCCTCCGTTCTTTTATTTATTCCATTCGGTTAGCGAGTATCAAATGGTTTAGTAACCATTTAATTCACACTACATTTCCTGCATTCTGAAATAAAAGGAGCGTCAGGCTTATCCTTCTTATGGCCGTTAGCACGGGGCACTTGCCGTTACACAGTTTCGGAAAACTGCATTTCCGTCATAAAATAGAGATATTTACGACGGCGATAATAAAATTTATTGCCGACTTTTTCTATCCTGAAGAGCACCGTTACCATGTGATTAGAGAGTTTTCTCCACTGGAGATTAATGGGATGCTAAACCATAAATTCCATTCGTTTTTAGGCGTGCAAAATTGTTACAAACACAATTTTTATATGCAATAAACATAGATACACAACAAAAACAAAAATACATTGGAAGATATTTCTTTGTGTCGAACCTTAAAATCAATTCAGTTTTCTTCGAAGGATTCTTAGAAGATAGATTCCAAGTAATGTGTAAGATAGGCAAAGATATATGCACCGTAAAATGTGTCTTTTAGCTGAGAAAAAGCTTTCACAAAAATCTTTTTACGCTTATATCGACAAATAAATTGGTTTCAATCTGGCTCCATAAAAAAATTTAGAACCGGTGGCAGGATTTTTAAAAGAAGAGTGAAACTAATGATTCTATTAATTTACGTGAAATAGCTACAACAATATTACATTGTTTTTAAACATTTGCAACTAACTATAAGTTCATTAATGCTTAATATGGTCCGTTTTAATTCAAAATATCAACTAGATCCTGAATACGATTGGGGTGTTGCCTATTACGTGAGATAAGGGCTGCATAACTAACTCAATAATAAATTTTTGGTCTCAGATGACGTTTGTGTGATTTTTATTTTGAGATTAGAACTAACCAAGAGTTAATTGATTATTTTTTCAGCAACCTCCCCATCAAGAAAAGGGCTTGAGTGCTATAACATCAAGGACAATGGCAGCAATATCCTTAGGGTTTATAGTTTTAGTAACACCATGGACAATCCAAGAGGTTGTGGTGGCCTGCACTGGCACAAGAGCACCCCCAACCCTAGACTTTTTGGTCACTTGGTTATCCATGAGTCACACTTTTTGGAACCCCTTTCTCTACTGGCTACTCAACAATCAGTTCAGGAGGATTTGTCGGGAACTATTTTTTACTAAGGTAACTATTTAAACAGTTAGTAAATACTGAATATTAATTCTCAAAGTATATGTTAAAGATTTTCTGCAAGACTATGAACAAGAAGAAGAGCATCCAGCACAGCTGTTGCAACAACAGTCCAGTGATTATTCGTCACAAAGAGGGATGCGATTTTCAAGGACTGTCTGAAAAGTATTGGGGGGAAATACTTGAAAGAACATTGTCCAGTAATTCTTTACACAATTTGCATCGTAGTTTTTCCCACCCCCACGTGAACTGTTACACCCCTACGCCCCATGACCTTTGTATCCTAGATTTAGGGGTGCCAGAATTATGAAAAAAGGACAAGACCACTCAGACTTTCGACGAAGCTGTTGCCAGCTACGTGGGCAGTCAACGTGACCTGTCCAACTGTTCGAATAATTGACTGAGGTGGTCATTCAGAAAGCACAAAATAATAGTCCACTGAAAAATAAAATTTAAATCAAAATTCTTTGCTCATACGACCAAGGATAGTTATTTATTGCATGACATCAAGTCAGATTTTTTAATTGGATTTAATAAAGTTCAAATTTACGCATTTATTAATAACTAAAGTATAATAAATAGTAACTTGTTATTACGTACTCTAATAACATAAATATTTACAAAAAAGCACAACAATAATTACTTCTTAATAAAATGTCAAGTGTAAGTGGTACTACATTTAAATTTAAACCTTTAATTTTTTAATTTTAACTAAAAATATCTTCTGAGTTAGGTACTTTATAAATGTACATAAATTAAACTTTTTATAACTTAAGACGTAAAAATAAAGTCTGTTCCAAAACAGCATTGCACAAATTTTTAGCGTTATGTAACAAAAGCCATAAATTGTTTAATATTAACTGTCTCATTATTTATTTATAAAGTCAATAAATTTGTTGCTCAAATTATTATTCGAATATTTATTTATTGTTTGTGCAGCATTTTCGACTGTCTGTCTGTCTGATGATTTAAATACAAGAGACTACTTATCAGGCCCGTACTTAGGGGCGCCATTTGATGATTTACCATATTTCTCTCCCTTTTTAAAATTTATTGTTGTGTGGGGGTTTAATCGACAAAATTTTATTAGAATTTTTTTATATTTTATATTTAACTATGTAGTAGGTCCCTATCTATAAATAGATGAGTAATAATAGGGGTAGAATTTAAGTTTAAATAAATCTTTATGAGTATGAAAGGGTTGTTAGATAAATTGTTGGAAAAAATTTATTAAAAGGTGATAAGAAGTATCGATTCGGTCAATAAAAGTAAAGAGATTGATTGAATTTACTTGTACAAAAAGTTAGTTGTCAATTACGAAAAGTGTTTAAATGTTTATTAATAACAGGTAGGAAGAGATGGATGGCCCTTTGATGAGAAAAGGAATTCATTTGTAATTAAATTGTACAAAATGCGATGTACTCGACTAATTGTTGGTTTGTTTGTTGAAATATTAATGTATTAATTTGTAATAATAAAACAAGTTTTTGAGATCTTTAAATGAGTATTTTCTTAACTTCAAACGTCCTACAAAAACTAGAAGAAGGAACAAGTGGTAGAGACACAAAGACACAAAGAAGACTATAAGGCAGAGAAATGAATCACTTCGTGTTCACAAAATCTTAGTGTGGATATTTATGAAAAATATTTTATGAACCTTGACCCTGAAGTGCTAGAAATGAGACTCCTCCTATTCTTAAGCAATTGCTTTAGCTTAACTTCCGCTCCTTACAGTTATTGAGCATTTCAGGGCTCACCAGGTTTTCAATTACTTCTGTATTATATTCCTACGTACTAAATTGGGTCAAAATATAATAAAACAAATTTTAAAATCTGTAAATGGTCGTTTTTAAGGTTCCGCACCTCAAAAGGAAAAAGCGGAACCCTTATAGGATCACTTCGTTGTCCGTCTGTCAAGACCCTTTTTCTCAGGAACGCATGAACGTATCAATCTATACCAAATACTCAGGTCTATTGTCCCTTGAAGCTGTCAAAAAATCAAACTTCTAAACCAACGCAATCAAACGATACAGCCGTTTATGCCGCAAATTTCCACAAATTTTCGAATCAAAACCTACAGGGTACTTCCCGTGAACTCAGAATCTTGAAATTTGGTACGAAGCAACGTCTTATAGCACAGATAAAGGAAAAATTGCGAAAATCGTAAATTTTTAGTTACATCATATAATAAAAATATTTTTAATAATTTTAAAGTTACTACCCGTTTCCTCATGAACGCGTAGAGGTATTAAATTGAAATTCATATCAAATACTCAGGTCTATAATACCTTTAAGCTGTAACAAAATCAAACTTCTATGTCAACGCAATCAAAAGAAACAGCAATTTAAGTCGCATATTTTCAATCTCGCAACTACTCGCAAGGGAATCAAAACCTAAAAGGCACTTCCAGTCGATTTAGAATCTTGAAATTTGGTATGTAGCAATGCTTTATAACACATATAAAGGAAAAATTCCTAAAACCTTAAATGTTTAGTTACATCACATATATACAGGTTTGTACGGAACCCTCGGTGCGCGAGTTCGACTCGCACTTGGCCGGTATTTTTTATAATTGTAAAAACTTTTTAAAAAGAAAACTGGAAAATGGAATAAGTACTTAGTAGAAACCAAAGATACAAAGAAGACTACAGGGTGGAGAAAAAAATCACTTCGTGGTTGCAAAAGCTTAATGTGGATAATTGGAAGATATTATGATCAATATTTCATGAGCCTTGACCCTGAGGTGGGCAAAAACGTAACTTCCATTTGTAAGCAAGTGTCCTAGCTTAAGCTCAGCCTCTTGCAGTTCTTGCGCATTTCAGGGTTCAAGAAGTTCTCAAATACCTCTGAAGAGTATTCTAAATTAAATTACTTTCACCACAAAATTAATTTAATAAAGATGTTTTAAGAAAAAGTCTCCTAAGATGTTTAAATTTTATTAGTCCTTAATGTCCACGTCTTTTAAATTTTACTTAATATTTTCCCAGTCTAAAGACACTTTTTGGACCTTTTTCTTTTAATGCCTAATTAATCGAGATGAATAGTTTATTAAATTAAGTTTAAACGACTAAATTAAATTAAATTCTGTCGTATTTTCTTCTATTTATAACCGGTTGAATTTTAAACGAAAATAAAACTGTGCGTTGATAATACGTAGATATGTATTATTTATTATAGGATGCGTTGTCGCACATAATAAAACTGACCAAAGTAAATAATCAGGTTGAATTTGCTTTTTGGATTTTATTACTTGACTTAAACCAATAACTTGAGCGTAAAAACCCGGATACTGAAGTCGTTTTTTTAACTAATTTTGGCATAACTAGAAAACTTGATTTTTGAAACCATTAGCAATCAAATCAAGTCTAATTATATTTATGTTTTATTCGAACCATTACATAAATTGTTGGCAAACACAATAAAGACGTGTGCCCAGTCTTTTTAATAAACGCAAAATTCTTAACACCTTTAATTAAACGTACAATACCTGCACAAAAACTATTTTCTAAAAAGTCTATTATAAAATTGTACCTAATTACATTCTGGTTATGGGTTATGGGTTAGTATTCAGGTCAGATTATGTTACGTTTCTGACGCCACTAAAACGACTCGAGAATATAGAGATTTCCTAAAAGTCATCATTAATTTTTATTATTTTTTTGCCAATACAATGACATTTAATAAAAATTCCATTTAGTGTACTGATGATTCATCTTCAAATAATATTCACATAATTTTAATTAAATAATTATAGTTATAGAAGAACGACCATTATTACTAATAGATAATATACGTAATTTATGCCTTAGTTGCAGCTTTTTAACTGGATAAAATTATTATAATTTTTATTAAGTATACTTACATACATTCAGAATGCACTTGCAGCTAATAATTCGATTATGCAAAGGTTTTTTACAGATACAATACCTAATACCATCACTAGGTACAATCAGATTTTTTGTGTTGACGAATTCACTTAATTATAATAAAAAAAAGACGATTAGCACATTTAACATACATGCATATGTAAGTACCTACTGATTATATCAAGATGATCCTCACAGTGTGTTTGCTTACCTACAGGCAAGAGAGGTTGAAGTTCATTAGTGCAATTTGTTTATACACTAAATATTTACTTTGAATAAGCACCGACAAAGTGATTTCCCCCTTTTTTTTAATAAATAAAGTTGTTGGAAAATTACTTGTTTGAGCAATTTTATTATAATAACGAGAACGTACCTACTCGTAAATACAGTTTCTTTGGAACGTACTCGGAGCTAATAATGTTTATAAAATTGTCTGTCGTTAGCTAACCCATTTTTCAATAACTCACCCCCACCAGACCCCACCTAAATGCTAAGGAAACGTTAATTAATCAAGTGGGGTGTTTATTTTTTAATTTGGAATCTTTCTTTCCTGTTAGTGACATTTGGTAGGATGCAGTGGGATCACTTCACATGATACTTATCCTATGATAAATTATAAATAACAATTATTTAAATTAGAAAGTTGATTTCATTTTAAATGACCTTCCCTTCCTTTAAAAGAGATTTTAATGGATCCCTTTCCCTAATTTTAAATCATTAACAATGATCTAACAAGGTATGTTGCAAACTCAATTTAATTTATTTATGAGAAAGTGAAGAGTATGATAATTGCTTATTCTTTTTCACTTTTTAAATTTTTTTATTATTCTTTTTTTGCAAACGGATAATTCAACTTGACATTGACCTTGTTTTATAATTCTGTGGAAATATTTTATTTCATAGTCAGTCACCTTTATTCCAGTCGTGATCATTATATACATTTGCTTAAGTATACTTAAGTAAGGACAATTTGTTGTCTACAAATTTATGCAATTTAACAATATGAAATTGCTAGGAAATTTAATACTTATCCCCAGTTGATAAGCATTACGTACCTACATGCATACAGTACCTCAAGAAAAGTATATTGTTTTGAAACAAACTAAATTTACAGTACGGTTAAAAAGTTTGAGACAATTCTGAAAGGTAAGAAATATCTAAAGATCTTTCCCCCTCTTTCTATGCAACCCAGTAACAAAACATTAACTCAAAAGTTCTAATACACATTAAAAGACTTGAATCACTTGTTGGAAGTCGCTTTAAGCACTTAATGGGGCCTGAATTATACAAAAATGACTTCAAATATATCAAAAGATCTGACGAACTTGTGGGAAAGAGCTTCAATAATACTAAAGGGGCTTGAATTAAATAAAAAGGGGCTCAAATACATAAAGAGGCTTGAAGCACTTGTGGGAAAGGGCGTTGAGGACACTGAGGAAGTTAGAATTATATCAAAAAGACTTCAAATACATCAAAAGATCTGAAGCACTTGTAGGAAAGTGTTTCAAAAATACTAAAGGGGCTTGAATTACGTCAAAGAACTTGAAACATGTTTGGGAAAAGTTTAGAGCACACTTTAAGCTTTAATTAAACATGAATAGCTTTAATTAAATATAAAGGGTTTCAAATACATCGAGAGACTTGAAGCACTTGTGGGAAAGGGAGTTGAGGACACTGAGGAAGCTTGAATTATATCAAACAGACTTCAAATACATCAACAGATCTGAAGCAGTTTTAGGAAAGTGTTTCAAAAATACTAAAGGGGCTTGATTGACATCAAAAAACTTGAAATATGTGTGGGAAAACGTTTAGAGCACATTTTGCGCTTTAATTAAACATAATTAGCTTTAATTTAATAAAAAGGGTTTCAAATACATCGAGAGACTTGAAGCATTTGTGAGAAAGGGCGTTGAAGGCACTGAAGAAGCTTGAATTATATCAAAAAGATTTCAAATACATCAAAAGCTCTGAAGCACTGAGGAAGTTTGAATTATATCAAAAAGAGTTCAAATACCTCAGAAGATCTGAAGCACTTGTAGGAAAGTGTTTTAAAAATACTAAAGGGGTCTGAATTACATCAGAAAACTTGAAGCATTCATTTGAAAAGGCTTTGATCAGACTGCAGAGGCTTGAATTACACCAAAAGTGTTTCAAATATATTACAAGACGCTCTGCAGGGAAGGAACTTAATTTAAATCAAAACGCTTCAAAAGGTTTGAAATCCTTCAGAGGAAAGGCTTCGAACACATTAAAGAAACCTAAATTACACCAATAGGTTTAAAGCAATTGTGGGAAAGGGTTACAATCACACTGTTGGGGCTCTGAAGGAGCTTGGAACACGTTAAAATCCACTTCAAACACTTTTATGCACCTTAAAAAGGCTTGAAGCACTTTTTAAAGCACAAGGCCCCGCTCTGATTACACTACCTTTCAAAAGTTTGTAAACCACCTCAGACTATGTAGAATGTCACGTAAATTATGACGACAAATAAGAGGTCAAATAAATTTTATTACTTTTGTCATAAAAACTTCAGCTGCAATTAATTCTACTTTTAATTAGAAAATCTCAACATAACATAAGGTATTGTTACTTAATATTAATTAAGGTTCTGTTTACGTATGAGATCCCTAAGTTTTGGTACATTTGACCTATGAAGGTTACAAAAAATGAACGTAATGAGTACTTGTATGATTTATGATCAATAAAAATGTATCTATGAAGTATGGCAAGTCATTATTTCGAATTTAATGTCTTAATGTGTCATTACGCAATTGTGATAATACATAATCAGTTTAAATGGATTGAAATAAGAAAAAAGTGTTTACTTATACTTAGACAACAGTCCTTAATTTTTGTAATTTTCAGTGCACTTTTATTCACTAATGTAATACTTGTAATTTTGTATATTAAGCATTTAGTAAAATATCTGCAGATTACGAATAGTGCGAATTTGAGAAAATTATTCTTTCATAAAATATTTTACTGTTTCGAAGAATAAAAAAGAAAAAAAAAAAAATTCTACAAAAACATTAAAATAAATTACACGAATATGTAAACGATTTCTGTCAGGTAACAAAAAATAATTCCAAGAACTTTGTCGCATTTTGTGTGTAAACCGTCACGTCTAACATTTCGTAATGACAAAAAATACGTGGGACGTAAAAGAGAGAGAGAGGGTAGTAATCAATTAATTTTGTTTGTAAAATAATTTTTAATTTATTCTCATATTTTAGTGGACTATGTATACCTACATATAAACAAGAGATGTAAAATATTGAGGGTTATAAATAGATTTAAGTATAAAGTAATTTTATAATATTTTGACAGAGCAGAAGTTTGGATGAGGGTATGGGCCATATCTGTGTATGCAAATGTCATGAATTGATACAGTAAAACTTTAGGGTGCACCGAATAACATTTTATTACATATGCAAATTTTCCCCAACATGTCGTGTGGTCTCTTAGGGACTGTTTCGTGGAAAAACTTTTACAATATAGATGCGGAAGTAAAAAACAAAAGACAACTCATTTCCGGAAGTTTAATTGCTACAACCCTAAACAATACATTCCCTGGCATGATAAAGGATACAACTTTAATATATTTTTATTTTAATTATTGAAAAAGATAGTTTTGTGGATGTGATACTACCACAATTTGGAAAAAAATAGATAAGGGTTTTAATGTAAATAGTTTGTTTTGTTATTAAAATAAAAATAAAAAGGGAATTTGTGTTAAAGCTTGATTTACTCGAATTATAAGTGTCTTGTTTTTTAACGTTAAGTCATCTCACTGACTGAGTGTGATTTATGTTGTTTTAATTGGCTTTTTAATTAAAATAATGTGTATTGAGTATATTTTTGATTTGCTATTAGCATAAACTGCTCGATTTTAACAAAAACCACCAGCATCCAACTTCTTTTAAGTATCACTGCGTGACGATTACGATATTTCAGTAAAACTTTTTTATTAAAAAAAACCGTCAGAAAGTAAAACTGCTTCTTTGTAACATATTTGACGTCATCGTGCCATGACCGCGTCGAAGGAGCCTGTATTCCTTCTGCACTCTATTGTTATTATAATTATTAAATAAATAGTGACACGTGTATTTTTAATTTCTATAATTTCTTAAAGCCTACCTACGCAAGCCTGCATTTGCTTCGCTTAATTAAAGCTTAGATTGTATGAATAATGTTGAAAATATTGATTTAAAGTTATTAATATTCCATGCTTAGTATCTACTGTATATTTACCGTGTGGAGACAGATAATTATGCAAAACGTTTTAGTTAAAAATGGTATAACCTTTTATAAATGACAACTTAAATACCTATCATACATTAGTAAATGTATGTTCAAGTTTTTCGGTGAATGTAATAAAGGATCGCCAGTAACTGAATAGCATTTATAAAAAAAAATTGGACAATGCACCCAAAAGGGGTTTTTTATTTCCTTCTTTGACAACAAACGTTTAAAGAATCCGAAACTTTGATAAATGCACTTAAAGTGGAAAAAAAACAATCTCACGCCCCTCATACTATTAATAAAGTCGAAACAAATTTAATATTTTGCTAGAATATTTCGGACAGAGTTATAAAAAGGTAAAATATGTAAAGAGTAGTGAAATAATAAAGTTTCAAAATATTTGGAGTGTTTGTTTCACTTAATTGATATTTTAAATTTAGTTGTTACTTCTGAAGAAGTCACAATTAGCGAAACGTAAGCCAAGTGTTTGTTTTTCTAATTTTAAAATGAATTTAAATGAAATAAAATGATTCCTTTTTTAAAAAAAGTGATTAAGTTTGCACGTTATTTTAATATTCTTGATAATGTCCTGAAAAGGTGAAATACGTTTAATTGTAACTTCTGAAGAAGCCACAGTTGGTGAAACATTAGCCAAGTGCTCTGTTGTAATTTTAAAACGAATTTTCGTTAAAAAAATTAAATACAATTATTTTTTAAAGATGAACGTGTTTTCTTTAGAGTTTTTTTGCTTTAAATAACTTAATTTATCACAACCTATGCAGTTTTTTAATCAAGGTAGCGATATTGAAGAAAATCTAAAACATGAAATGATGAAGCTATAAAATTATTATTAAACCGTCAAGTGGTTGTGAAAAACCTCAAAATTAAAGTAATTGACTATTAAAAAGGAAACAGACGTTTATTAACGATCAGTAAATATTTAAATTTATTGCAATTTCCTTCAAAATCAGCGAACATAAAAGTTTATAGGCAATCAAAAAAATTTAAATCACATTTTTTCCGAATTCTTCTCATACGATTTCAATATTTTTTCCTTTTTTTTTTGAAGATGAGAACTTGATTTTTTATATCTTAATATTAAGTTACGTATTTTATTACGATTTACATTTGATTTATTGCTGGAAATGCATAAAAACTTAATTGAATTGATAATCAGTTAAGTAACTAACCAAACATAAAGTTTCTTGTTGAAAGACCTTCCTGTTTGAAAATTATTTTATGATTTTCTAAATTAACGTCTTTTATTAACGATTACATCTGTTTTTAATGCCTATCAAAAACAATAGAAACATTCTAAAAGCAACAAAATGTAATAAGATTATTAACAAAATTTAAAGATAAACCGTATCACAAAATTTTCGAAAGACAGCACGGAAATATCATCAAATTTAGATCGCGTTGTTATGCTAATCTTGTAATAATGACATAAGAATTTCATCAACAAAGGTAAAAAATAAACATAATTGTAATCTTAAACGCTGCCTAATTGAATTTTAAATGATTATTAAATAGTTGGTAAAGTAATATATAACAAGATTATTAATTGTGTCTAATGACGTCGGTAGAAATTTTTTGAAGATTAAGTAACAACAGATTTTCCATTTTTTATTGCAAAAACAACACCATGCTTACAAATATTTTTTTTTGTCAACAAAATAGCAACAATAATAACAATAAATAATACATAGTTCATATGAGAGCAATTCAAAATAGTGTCATGGCTAATAACACGAGGAGAGATGTAGACAGAGTTTATGAAAGAAAAAAATAAAAGTTTCTGCGAATCGACAAAATAGTTATAATAATTGAGCAAACAAGCTACATAATACCTTCATTTTATTTACTGTAGTAATATATGACTAATAATAATAAAAGAATATAAGAAAATACTCAAATAACAATATTAGTTGAATATTGCAATTTCATTTTCAATTTCTTTAACGTCATTTGAAGGAAACGTCCCCAAATCAAACAAATAAAAGAAACCAGGGTATTGTAGTATACTGGGTGATTCTTTATCAAGTGTCCCAAAAAAAATTTAAAGTTTGGCTACTCGTGGGTCACAAAATATTACGTAGGAGGTCAAATTAAATAAATTAAATTAGCAAACAACAAATTTTTTGTTTTATTTTGGAAGGCATAAAAAGCCCAAATATTTTGGTATATTAGCCCTCAAATTAAGATAAACAACTAATTTTATAAAATATTATCAGCCTATTAATGGAGATAATTAGTTACGTATTCTTTTGCATACTGCAGGGATGGATATGGTGGGTCGTTGACCAAAAGGCCTATAGGTAAAAGGAGAACCACTGCTGATAAAATATGTATTTACCACGTAAAAAATGTATTATTTTGACCTTGGTTCACGTGCAATAATAAACTTTTACGACCGATTCCATACTTCTACCAATAATAATATTAAAAATTAGCATCATCGAACAAAATCCGAAACATTCAAGAATATGGAAAACAACAAAGAGTTTGAAAAGCAAACAAAGTTGAAGTTGCCTTATGGTAATAAGGATGACAAGGTCAAGATTGTTGGAGGTATAAAAGGTTTTTGATGTTCGTTGCTACAGTAGTTCGTTATTAAAGTGTTTACATATTTTTTGGTCCACAATGATCAGTGCTATCCGTCAGGTTGTGCTCTTATGTAGCGTACTATTTGTATTTGTTAATTCTGCTAAACTTCGTAAGTTTTTTACCCCTCTACATATTCGCTTTATCAATCTCCTAATTACACCCCTAACCATCAAGTTTAATTTAATTTAATTTAACAATTTAAAAACTTATTTAATTACAAAAGCTGTGAGACTATTTAAATAAAATATAATTACTTCAGGATCTACGTGAGAATTTTATTCAAAATACACAATTTTATGTCCTTGTTGTTTATTAAAATTATTTTAAAATTCTTGATGATTTATAAAACTAAAAATTATTCAATAAAAAATGTAACAGAAATATAAAAAACGCATAAAAATGTACCTCAGTTATTTTTAGATTAATAAAAGTATAATTATCTTCACGTGCTGGTAATCGCTGCGTTCTACTTGTTTATTAAAAAATAATTTCCATTATTAAATAATAATTTAAAACAAAGTAAAAAATCTTGACTTTAATTATCTACAACATTGTATTCGTTATCTATTAAAATTATATAATTTAATTGTCTGACCTCTGAAATTTGTTTGTAACAAAAATAAATTGTTGAATCATACTTATCATTAATTTCAAAAAATATAAGGAAGCACCTTGATAACACCTGTAATAAAAGAGTTGTTTGCTAAATGTCTGTTTTAAATATATCTAAGGTAAAGCTTATTGTTAACAAATTGCTCTTTAACATAAAGTTTTTAATAATTTATGGCACTGAACTTTCGGTTTGTGTCAGAAACTATTGCTAAAAAAGGTATTTGTTTATTTATTTATATTTACTAATAACAGACGCAATTTTACACATGACAATCAAAATAAAAGTTTTATTATAGGTACTCATAAATACTTTAATATCTTATTTTTGCATTTCAAATAAATACTCATATTTATTTAATTTTTATTTGTAAAATATTTTTTAATTTTATTTTTAGCTTCTTATTTAAAGCCATGTAGTAAATCGGACCCTAAGTTAAACCAGTGTGCCATAAAACATGCAAGGGAGGGCATACCAACCCTTGCAAAGGGTAAGTACTTAACGAGCTTTAGGTACAAGAATGTGCGCTAAATAACGATGTTCTTAAATTACCTATAGGTGATAATGCTTATCACATCCCGAACCTGATACCCCTACGCATTCCCGAAGTTCGTATTCAATCGGGAGAAAATTTGAAAATTATAATCAAGGACGCAGTACTTACAGGGCTTGATAAGGCTGATATTCAGGATATGAAGTAAGGATATTTTTATTTAATCGTGTATTTAAAATTTTAATCATTTAAAAAAAATTATTATAGGTAAGTACTTAATTAAAAATATATTATGTTAATAATTCATGTCAAAAAATTTGCAAATTCATAATCAAACCATTATAAAATAAATAAAAAATAAAATCAAGTTTTATTTATTACTATGTATTTGCAATTCAATTAAGAAATTATGGTAAATAAAATATATTATACTAAAATAAAAAATATTCAATTTAAAAAATGTGCAAATTCATCATCCTTTCTACAAAAAAAAAATCAAATTTTATTTATTGCAAGTAGTCTGAAATAAATTAATAAATAATATGCTAAAATCAAAGAATTATGTAAAAAACTGTTTATTATTCTGTATCACTATTATGCATGTAAATGTTTACATTTACGTAATAATTAAATATTAATTATTTTATTCTCTGTTTTCAGTATAGATCTAGAAAATCGAAAATTCTGGCTCAAAGCAAACATTGATTATGCCAATTTAGTTTCAGACTACGAAATTGATGGTAGAATATTAATTTTGCCCATCAAAGGTAGTGGACCTGCAAATATTACCTACGGTATGTATAATTATTAAAAAGTTTACCTTTAGTATATTAAAATCATGATTTGCTTCTGATCCTGATCCTGATCCTCGTCTTATTGTTAGCCCTTGTAGACACAATATAATTTTCTCCACATTTCTAACACAGAAAAAGATATTTTAGAAAAATATTACATAAAATAAATATATAAACATTCTCATAAATCAAATACAAAAACAATATAATTTTTTATAATAATATGTTTAGTAGGCACAACAAAAAAAATAAAATAAAAGACATTTTTGTATTTTAAAAAATTCTTTATTTATTTTACAATAATAAGTAGCTGAAAACAATAAATAATTGGTTAGGTATTCAAATAATTATCAAAATTTCTAGCAACAATTTGAGAATATCAAAAATATTTTCTTACCTTTTATAAATATTTTTGCAATTAACCATTCTAACAATAAATTAGCACTTAATGTCGTACGTCATTCTCTTCACGACCACTATGTTAAACTAAATTTAATCTGCTATACATACATAGTAAAGAACGAGCCTTTTTTATGATTTAAAAGCAGATAAACAAGTTCCATTATAATGTACGAAAAAGTAGAGATAGCTATCACTGCCACTTTTTGTCGATCCTAACGATTATCCGTAACGTGTTCTTAATAGAGGACATCCAAAGGGCATTCGTCATATTCTAATGGCTGTTTGTTTATCGAAGTAAAACAATACACACGTATACACAAACACTATTTGAAATAAACTTAAATTATATATTTATTTAAACATAAATATAAATTACGTATAGGTGTGTTTTATAGAAAGCTACAAATAGAACACACAAATTATTATTTTTGTAAATAATTTTATGAAAACTTTTTGGAAATTGGATTTCTTAAACTGTACTTAGAAAGTTGTAATAAAGTTTTTGATAATCAGATCACAACTTATAATGATAATAAATTGGTTTTTAATGTAACTAGTTTTGTTAAAATTTTTGAGATTATAATTTTGTTTGTTTCAGTTGGAGGTGTCTATAAGTACTCCTTTGATTTTGATCTTGTTGAAAAAAATGGTAAACAACACATCAAAACCAAAAACAACAAATTGGACTACACAGTTGAAAGGGCTTATTACCAATTGGACAATCTTTTTGGAGGTGATAAGGCTTTAGGTAAGTCAAAAGGAATTGTTATAAAAAATACTTTTTCGATAATTGTGTAGATCTGGGGGGAGGGGAGGTATAGGGGTGGACGTATAAAACATCAGTCAAGGGTTTGTGAATTCGTATATACACGAAGCTAAAAATGGGGCAAATTTTAATTGTTGATATGCAATGGTTCTTGGTTCAAAAAGGGTACGGGAGTGAAGGGGGGGGGGCAGTTATGACCTTGTAGAACATTAAAAAGAAGATTTTATGTGGGGATAGGAGGTTGGAAGCCCGAGGGGTGAAAATAAGAAATAATCGAAACTATGAACCAAGGCAATTGACGTCTTATTGAAATTGAGATATGGCTTAGGTTATGGTATGTAAAGGTTTCCCCTTCATTCCCTCCTCCCCATCAGCAACAAAACCAAGGCAATCTTTTATGAAATTGACGTTTCATGTACTTTGTGGTACCTATGTGGGTTGGATTATGGTATATAACCCCCCCTTTCGTCTCTTTGCCGCAACCAACGTGTTTCTAAATAACTTCAGTTGGGGGAAGACGAGAAGGGGAACCTTTAGATACTGTCACCTAACCCAGATGTCGTAAAGATAATAAAACATAAATTTACCAAAATGATATTTCCTGGGTTATTATTTGTTCGATTTCTTATTTCTAAATCCCCCCCTACCCCGCCTATAACCCTCCACCCTCTGCCAAAAACCAAGTTTTAATACTCTTTAAGGTTCTTCCTTGTTTCACCCTAAGTTGTGGGATTTTCTCAGACCAAAACTTATTTTACTTGTTTTTAAGAGACTTTACCCTATATCTGTTTTGATTCTAAATTATTGTTAGAAGAAAGGGGAAAATGATAAAAACTTTTGAGCAGTAAAATGTTTTTTAGTTCGTACTAATGTTTCGCTCTGAAAGAGAATCTTCAATTTCAATATTTAATTCGTGAGAAAAATTTAAAGTTGTACCTTGTGATATAGTTTAATTTTTTTTTGTATTTTTTTAGGTCAACAGATGAACATATTTTTGAACGAGAACTGGAAAGACGTTGACAAGGACCTTGGGCCTTCCCTAACTGAAGCTATTTCTCAAATTATCCAGTCCATTGTGACAGCAGTCTTTACTAAAGTTCCTTTTGATTATATATTCGATCCCTGAACATTATTTAATTGCTATTTATACTTGTAGTTAATTGATACTTAATAATAAAGCTTTATTACAAAAAAAAATATTTTTTCTTTATGCTGCATCAAGGTTGGAGTTCTAAGATTCTTCATTTTCCTTAAAAAAAAGTTTTTTTATATATGAGTTTTATATATAACTAATAAGATAAAAGACTTACCCTTCTAATGTTTTTTTTTGTTTTAACAATACAATTAGATAATAAATAAATTCAATGTAAAATTAATTTCAGTTTTTATTTTTGAAATATTTTCTCTTGATCATGTACTTATTTATGTAGATTTTTAACACAAAAGCTCTTACAAGTACTTTTAATGAAATGTCTTTTTTTATTATTTACAGATGAACGATTATTTTCATGTACTTACTTACATTTATATTTTACAGGAAAAAACACCCTTTTGATGATATTATTTATGCTACCTAAATTATCTTAATAAAAGTCCACATCTTCAAAAAATGTTTTCAAAAGTATCTATCCATTTAGTTAAAAGAACACGAACTCCTCCTGTCTCTAAAATAGTTTTGCAATTCCGACGCGTGAATTCTTCAACGACGCACTTTTCGTAGTAGCATTAGTAAATTGTAAAAACGAACGAACGTGGTACCATGCTCGCAGGCTTTCTGGGGAACATAAAGATTTAGTTGATGGGTTCTTTGTCCAAGACGAACCCATACGGATACGACCCGAGACGTGGGAAGTTGCCGTCCACCATCGTCGTCGCATCAGACGTCTTTGAGGGGTGCACCGGTTTCGACGATTCACTGCACTTTAAGATAAATCGAAGTTCGGAAGCCATTTGTGAACATAATGATATCTGGAGTTAAGAAATAGTAAAATTTGTTTTCTAAAAATAAATAAAATAAACGAAAACATATTCGCTTATAAGGAACTTCACGAGACCAACAAAAATCTTTTGTTATATCCGATGGGGAGCACCGTAAAGCTTCTGACATAAAAGAAATATAAAATAAGCCCATTATACGCAGAATTCTGTTATAAGGGAATTCACAATATCCAGTAGTTTCCCGTATAAAAGAATTATTGTGTCTAAAGTGGTAATGATCGTTAGGAGCTTAACAAGAGTATTTATTTGAATATTTTGACATAACATAAAGAAACAATTAAGTGCATTATAAGCGATATCCTGTTATAAGAGTCTGAAATATTCGTTATAAACAGACTGTTATTTTTAAGGTTCGATTTAATTAACTTTTCCAAAACTGAGATACGCAGAAAATATTTGATTTGTTTCTCTTAAATAATTTCTGATGTAACAAAGTGTTAAATAAATTGAAAGATAAGAAGTTGATGAAATGTTTGGCTTACCTCCTATATTTCCAAATTAACGCAGCACAAGAAATTAATTTTCTTAAATAGTTAGTTTACTATTTTCGGAATACAGTTTTCCTCAATAATTACTTTTTCGTAAGATTTTTTAATTTTTTGTTTCTAAAATAGAAAGAAAACAACAAGCCAATTTATATTCTTGTATTTGAAAAATATCTAACTCTTTATTTTTACTAGGTATTCCAACTGAAATGGTGATGAAATGTGAAGAGAAATTTTAATGAAAATTTTATTGAACGATGTGAGCTGCAAATTCAATTTCTTTTTAGCAAATAAATTCATAAAATTTTTGATTTGTTTTAAATTTCATAAAAATTATCATTTTTGATGAAGAAATGAACTTGAACTGTTAATAAATAAACAAATAAGTGACGTGTGGAATTCTGCTCACCCTCTCTTCGATAGCGACCTTTCGTGATTTCCAGACGAACTCGCAAACTGCGATGACACAAGCCACCCCCATGCCACCCATGAGGACAACAAACACCCCACCAATATTTGCAAGTCCCAGGGCGTTTGCTGTGCTACTTGTTTTTGCAGTTTCATCCTGTTCGAGAACAAAATCAACATCAAAAATTTTTTAAGGGTCCAAGAAGTCTTAATCTTGTTTTAAGGGCAGATAATTATTGTAACTATTGTTTAAAGGTCCGGAAAGTCCAAGATTCACCCTAAGGGCATATAAATATTGTACGTTACTATTTTTTAAGGGTCCAGGAAGTCTTAAACTTGTCCTAAGAGCAGTAATTTTATTTGTAACCCATTTGTTTAGACGAACTCGCAAAGGTCCAAGAAAGCCACCCTAAGGAAAAAACCCAAATTTAAACCCCATTTTTGGTTTTTTGTTACTAAAAAAATTTTTTTAAAGGGGCCAAAAAGTCTTAAACTTGTCCTTTAAAAGCAGATAATTATTGTAACACTATTGTTTAAAGGTCCCGGGAAAGTCCAAGATTCACCATAAAGGCACATAAAAATTGGATACAACTATTTTTTAAGAATTTTAAGATTTATTAGAAGTACTAACATTACAAGCGCCTCCACCTCGTTTCTCCTTCCACCACCTCGTCTTCAGTACGTGCAGTTTTCCTTCTTCTTGAAGCTTGAGAATGGCTCCGCTTATGGCAGTTCGAAACGGTGAATCTGGAAGTTAAATTCTCTTATTTTTTATTTTATATTATTAGGAAAGCAGATGAAAACCAGAACATCTGGCAGTCTCAACGAAAAACATTGAAAATTTATTTCTTTTTGATAACGTTAATTTTGATAAAATGGTTTTTATTATTTTTAATGATAGACACGACACTGGGAGAATGTTAAGAGAATAATTTATTCGTAAAAGTAATATCTTAATTTTAAGGAACGGCGGCAAGCTGAAATTGCTTGGATCCATTAAGGTGTGTGGTAAAATACGATTTAATTAAGTGAGGAAACGTTAGAAAAGGCTTCTTACTTGGAGGCATTGCGATCCCGTACCCTTTCGAATCGAGTAGTCCTCCGATTTGTGTCAGTTCGCAATTTCTCTCGATAACGTACTCAATTGTCGTCGACTCCATCAAGAAGGCGTAACTGCCTTTGCCCTTAACGACCCTTTCAACCCCCTCAGTATTGCTCATGGTGAACACGGATGGCCTGGCTGATTCCATAAATGACCACATTCTCTGGTACGTGGTGAAATTCGAATCCTGGAACCAACCGACACATCGTTATCACATTTTGCTGTATCGGCAAATGTATAACGATTTCTATTTCCATTCAGGGTGCTTCATCCCCTAATGATACTTTTATCACAATTTATTGTTCCAGATAGGTAAATAAATAATTTATTGCAATAAGTATTTTGAAAAGAATTGAGGGCCCCCAATAATCGATTCTTTAATTTAATTTAACGAAGTAGATGTTGGTTTTTTGTTTTGTCTTTAGTTAGTTAGTTGGTGCTTGAAATTCGAAATGAAAGTGGCTACAATTCCTTGCTTCGTTTGTGCTTGAAGCGAGCTGGAATAATTAACAACCCCATTTAGAAAAAAGAAGTTTTGAGGAACTGACAAAACAAAAACTTTCTAATTAGATTTATAAGTAAGTGCTTTTATAAAAAAAGTCTTCTTCTCCTTATTCTCTGCTCCTGGACTAAAACATTCTTTCATTAGGGTAGGTTCACTCAAAATAACTTATTTGGAATTAATTACCTTATCTTATCTTTTGTTTGTTAAAAAGTAACTGATTACAGATACTCCTAAAAGTTTTATAGATCCTTGGGCCTTCATATACAGGGTTTTTCAAGTTGATGGGCTATTAGAAGTATATGAATTAGTAGAAGGAATTAAATTCTGAAACTTGGGCTCATTTGGTTATTGTTTATGTCGCTTCTTTTGAAAATATTTTCAAGTTCGATTTACATCCGGTTATACCGGAAGTCGATACCAACTTTGTTATTTTAAATGGAATGGTATATTTTTTACGCTGAATTCGAATAAAACGTGTAATTCTAAGGTAAGTTTGATAACCAACTTGTACACCTATGACGATCGGTTTCTGAGTTAATTTAATTTATAAAAAAAAAAATCGCTACCGCAACCCAAATTATAAAAAATCATAACTTCCACAAAATACGACTTAGAGTGTTGAAATTTTTACTAGTAATAGCTGAATATTAGTGCTAACGCCTCGACAAAATTGAATTAAATAATTTATACAGGGCGTTCAAAATAAAATTCTAAAGTTTAAAAACTTCAAACACGAATTACCTCGTTTTCTCAAATAGCATCTACTATTTTTTATTTTTTCAATCGATTCCTTTTTTTATCCTCTTTCGATCTATATGGATACTTCCTATTTTATTTGAAAATTTTGGAATAATTTTGAATTATTACTTAAAATAGGAAATATCCATATAGATCGAAAGAGGATAAAAAAAGGAATCGATTGAAAAAATAAAAAATAGTAGGTGCCATTTGTAAAAATTAGGTAATTCGTGTTTGAAGTTCCTAAACTTTAGAATTTTATTTTGAACGCCCTGTATAAATTATTTAATTCAATTTTGTCGAGGCGTTAGCACTAATATTCAGCTATTACTAGTAAAAATTTCAACACTCTAAGTCGTATTTTGTGGATGTTATGATGTTTTATAATTTGGGTTGCGGTAGCGATTTTTTTTTTATAAATTAAATTAACTCAGAAACCGATCGTCATAGGTGTACAAGTTGGTTATCAAACTTACCTTAGAATTACACGTTTTATTCGAATTCAGCGTAAAAAATATACCATTCCATTTAAAATAACAAAGTTGGTATCGACTTCCGGTATAACCGGATGTAAATCGAACTTGAAAATATTTTTAAAAGAAGCGGCATAAATAATAACCAAAGGAGCCCAAGTTTCAGAATTGAATTCCTTCTACTAATTCATATACTTCTAATAGCCCATCAACTTGA
The DNA here is from genome assembly GCA_029378335.1 of Agrilus mali. NCBI lineage: Eukaryota > Metazoa > Arthropoda > Insecta > Coleoptera > Buprestidae > Agrilus > Agrilus mali. The sequence goes on along the minus strand of CM055663.1, from coordinate 4,614,606 downwards.
AAAACCCTGTATACCTGCTTATGTTCCAATGATGCTTGAAAAGTTACTTTTCATTTTCTGCATTTAAAATTTTTGTAAAAAAACGATAAAATTCAACATGCATGAACCTACGTACTTACTTACTTACTGTGTATATTCCACTGACAAGAAATAACTAACAACAGGAAAGTCGTTTATGTATGCAAACAGCTTACAAAAGCTTGTTTAAAATAGAAAACGATGCTACTGCATAATGCACGGTTTAGCAATCTCTATTTAAGCCCTTGTAGTTTTGTCTGGAGGCACAACATAATTTCGAACAAAAGTAAATTCTCCCAAAGACAAAGACTTAGGAGTGCACTTATTGCTAATATCTAAAGTTTGCAAATGCGATATAAATATCACAAATTTACCCTCCATTACCTACCCAATAGCTCTCAAATTGCTGTTCACGTTTACGACAGGTTTCAAAGTTTTAAATTGTGGCTAGAATTCCTTTTAACCCTAACAATAAAATCCTGCTTTTGTATGCCTCCGGTGTGTCGACGAAGAAATAGTGGCAATTTTTTGAGGCAACGAAAGGTACAAAAGCCTCGCTGACAAATAAATGGAATTCATGTAAAATACTGTATAGTAAGTAGAAAAAGATTTCTGAACTGCTTGCTTGCAGGTTGACCTGTTTCACGTACGTACACGTAGCCAAAAGACGTACGAGTAAAAATGTTTGAGTTCGTGATAATAATCACGAAATTGATGGGGGTAATCTGGAAATGCTGCATCCAAGAAATTGGAAGGCTAAAATGGAAATGGGTTGGGATTATCGAGGACAGACATGGTATACTGGTACGTATGTAAACTTACAACCATCAGCTCGTAAAATTGGACGTTGCAATATAATAGAATTTATTACCAGCAGCAAATGGGTGGCGTAAAGTCCAAAATAAAAATGAGATGGCTCCTATCAATTCCACCAAACCACCCCCACACTTTATACTAAAAGACACTTTCGTCACTCAAATGGTGAAAACACTTTAGCCAAAATATTTGAATAATCTTTGAGAAGCAGAGGAAAAAATACTGTGAGACATGGCTTACACCTTTACGCTTAAACACTCTGTATAATAATCAAAACTGGATCAAAAACCACCTTGTGATACTCAATACTATAGTAGATAATAAAAGAAAAAATGAATTCTACCCCTAAATAGTTACCCCAAGAATAATTTAATTCCTGTATATAAATTTTATTATTTCTTTTGATTCCCTTATCATGGTTATTAAGTTGTGAACGTATTTGTAATTTTGTTTTCACTTACCCTAAAAAAAGCAGCCGTAGATCCACCCCTCAGTGCACCATATTTTATTTTCGTCTGCTTCGCAAGATCCTCGGCACTTTCGATGGGGGAATCCATGCGTTCGACCGTAAGAAATGCTGCTAAGTTGGCTGTATAAGACGAAATCATTATCAGGGTGAAAAACCACCACATTCCTGCCACCATCCTCGTCGATACAGCCCTTTAATTAAAAGAATAGTTTCGTCTGTTTGTGTTATACAGACATCTGATCAAGAAATCACTTAATATAAAGCATCAAAATAAAACGTTACAAAAATTTTACAAAAGCCCTTGTAAAATAAGCTGATTATTATTTTTAGTTATGATTTGATGATTCAATAATTTTTTTTATCTTCAAATATAAAGTAATTGTGTGGATGTACGTATTTATTTTTGATTCGATGTGTTTATGACAATTTGTAATATTTCAGACATATGCCTGGAAATCAAATTGTTTCCAGGACAAGAGCAATTTCATTTAAACATTTACGAGATGTCTTTCCACTTTAGTGATTTTCCTTTTATAAGGGCTATTAAACTTTATGTTAAAGTTGTAAGCCCCTAACTCAGTTTATTATTCGATGCAATGTAGCATTGGAACAGGCTATGAATAACAAATGTCTTTTAAGATCTTGAAATATTTTAAAATATTTTATTTACAGATCAAATTCAAAAATTTCATGGACGTCAAATCTAAATCAACATTTAAACAACTAAGTAATTAATTTTTTGTGTCCATAACAAAAAATTTAATAATGTATCTCTTCTGGAATACTAATTAAGTAGTTTCTGACTGCTTTAATTAACATTAGGCATTTGTTAAAATATTTTATGGAAATGATGTGAATGATGCACTTTTCTAAATTGATTAATTGCGAATGAAGAGCCCAGCAGGTCCAAAGTAGCATCAAAATATAATCACATACATTAGCATACCTAAATATGTCAAGTACGATTCTTGTGGGTCAGAAAATGAGGACAAATTTCAATAAAACACTCCAAAATAAAACGAAAATAACGAATAATATTCTTCGATATCTCGCTCAGTTTTCGAGATATCGACACAAATATGTAAGTACGTTTTTGTTGTCGTTTCCTACAGTAACCTAATAATATCACAAACAATCAAATAAAAGGATTCTTTGTTGCAATTATTTTATTTTTGTCTTATTTTGGGGAATTTTATCGAAATTCATTTTGCAACCCTATGGAAATCGTAATCGTACCCTCCCTGCATAAATTTTAAATTGTGACTTACTTTGGTGCTAAATTGGAGCCCTGCTGCATAAGGGATCCGATTGTAAACCAAAGAGAATTCATGAGGGTGAACTGATTTTCCAAAACTGTGGGTTCATGAATACAAAAATGTGGATTTTCCCATTCGTAAGGGCTGAATCTGGAAGCGAACGATTCACAGTTAACATAATTATTAAATTACTTACTTGGGTAAAAAATCGCAACCCTGCTGCATCAGCGAACCAATAGCAAACCACATGCAGTTTAGCAACGTGAACTCGTTTTCCAAATGGTCTGGGTTGGGGTTGCAAGGGTGAGGATTTTGCCACTCGTAAGGGGTAAATCTGCGATAAACTTTAACTAACACAAAACTATAATAAAACATTCTTAATTATTATGTAAATATTCGTCAATCAATACTTTTCAACCCCCTGTTAATTTAGTTAATGTGTCGGTTTATGATGAGGAGCAACTTTATTCCAACTTGATTTAATTTTCGTGAAGATACATTAAGTTAGAACGATCTAAATTAGTTTTAAAGTTAGTACAGGACCTTGTGGCTATACATATACCATCGAAGCATTAACAAACTTCCACTATACTACATATATACTAGTTCATCTTACAATTACTACATCGTATAACACCCTGTGCGTACGTAATTTAATGGGACGTGGCTTAAACTTTACCAAAGACTATGTTGCGTTACATGTAAAGAGTAGCAGTCTTTAAGAGATTGAAAGTCTTTTCAGTGACGCACAAAACGTACCTATTTAAAAAATAATTGTTGATTTTAAGTGCGATTAATTTAGAAATGTGTGAATGTGTCAAATAAATGACTAATGGTGTGATCGGATTTAGTGTATCGAATTCAGCCAACTATTTCATTGCCGGTGTTGATTTATTTCCTCATTTATTATTACACAACTAACTACAGAATTAGCCGCAATGCAGCCATCAGCTGATGTGCCAGGAAATGATATGCATTTATAAAAACTAAACTGTTCCATGGCCGCGAGTTGACGAGCTGATAATTAAAAATAATGCAACAGTGCAACCCCCATTTAAAAATAATTATTTTTCCATTACCTTGCCAGTATGAATAGTAGTACCGAAACTCCCAGATATGCGGTGGCCATGTAGATCCAGACGTCTAGTGATAGTGGTGAGAGGAAGGAAAAAAGGTTGGGGGGTTGTTTTATGGGCTTCCTGTATAAAATGCTAATGCCCAGGTTCATGAAGGGCATTGTGAAGTCTACTGCTTGCTCGCGATCGTAAGTTATTGTGAGATCGGCTATGGCCAAATCGGCCTTTTGATCTAGTAGCTCTTTTATCATTCCGTCCCATTCTTTTGTTTTCTTGTTGTATGACCCGTAGCGTCCATCCGGAGCCAAGCGTATCGTGTAGTTGAAGCCGAGGATACGGGAAATTTCATGAATCAGGTCCACGGCGTATCCTTCAAATTGCGAATTTCCCGTCAGCTTTTCTGTAGAATCTTTCCGCATTATATACGGCGAGCTCTGTCCAAAATACAACATTTTACTGAAAAATAATCTCCTACAATATTTTTTTCATTATTGTTTTAAAGCATAGGCCCTTCATATTATAGTCGTAAAATCACGAATTTAAAAGAAGTTCTTAAACAGTTTAAACTTGGAATGGTATAAAGTTTAAAGAATAATGATGGGCCAGTTATAAATCCTTGTGGAACCCCTTAAGTGCATATATCCCTAAATAAATACCAATAGTTGTAAAACCATGAATTTAAAAAAGTCCTTAAACAGTTTAAACTTGGAATGATATAAAACGTAAAGAATAATGATGGGCCAGTTACAAATCCTTGTGGAACCCCTTAAGTGCATACATCCCTAAATAAATAGCAATAGTTGTAAAACCATTAATAAAAAAAAAGTCCTAAAATAGTTTAAACTTGGAATGATATAAAACTTAAAGAATTATGATGGGCCAGTTATAAATCCTTGTGGAAACCCTTAAGTGCATACATCCCTAAATAAATACCAATACTTGTAAAACCATGAATTAAAAAAAACGGTCTTAAACAGATTAAACATGGAATGATGTAAAGCTTAAAGAATAGTTGTGGATCTATTATAGATCCTTGAGGAATATATAAATAGTTTAAATTTAAAAGTTTTAATTAATATTGTGGTTAATGAATACGGGACATAATTTTTAATTTTAAAAATGACGTTGTCGTATTTGAAATTCATGGGAGCGGTTAATTACTTTTTTCGCCATGAGAGAATTTATTAAATAGGGTCATAAACACGACACGATGATGATGGTATAAGCAACGGGCGAAATAATATGTGCTGCATTCAAATATTCATGGACTGTGTAACATCGTGATCTACTTAATTACCAAAATCCGTCCTTGCAGTAATTACATTATTAATTGCAACGTCATTAGTGCATTTTCAAGGGGCTGCAATTAAAAATGCAAAATAGGGAGTGAGATAGGGGCAAGGGATAATATACGAACTAACTACGCTCTCCTGAAGTCTATGAAGTCAAAAGGCTTTTCAATTCAGATTTCACTGAATATTAATAATAAGGCAAAGATCAACAACTGCTTTAGTGGCGTTTCTTGAATACGTTTTTGGTAATTGGAGGATTCTCACCAAGATGGTAGTGACAACGAATGTCTTGTTCTGGAGAATTTCGACGATTTGAGTGTAGGCCTCGCCGTACGTCCTGGTAAAATTAACTCCTCCTGAAGCGTTCCAGCTGCCAATTTTCTTCAACCCTTCCCTGCCTAATTCGACGATATCCAGAACGAAGTCGCTCCGGAAACCTTGGTGATCGAATCTGATTATGCCACTGAGGCCTCGCATCTCGACCTAATTGAAATAAATGCAACAGTAAATGTCAAGCCGGTACAATTTCCTCTTCGAATGGATTAAGAAGACTTATAAGAGCGCCACGTTATTACTCTTGCCTCCGAATGGTCTCCACGACCGGAATAATAACCTTAAGCACTAGAAACGGAAACTGGAATTAATTTAAGAGAGAAAATGCCATTGTAAGTCCTACTTTCCCGGTTTAATGGAAGTGTAAGGCCTGCTACGTAACGGTAACTACCATATATCATCAGCCTAATACTTTTGTTTTTATCCTGTACGCCAGCACGTTATCACCATCGCGATATAAACGGTAATAAACCTACCTACCAACCGAATATTTGTAATGGAAAAGATGATATAAAGTGCTGCATCTATTATTTACGACTTCCCATAAAATAACTAAAGATAATCTCCTGCTTAGCTACCGTCTTACAAAACAAAAGGGCGTTAATACCACAAGTTCTATAAAAAATTAATTGAGTGAAAAACTTTCTGTTTATTATATTAATAAAAAATATCGGTTTTTTACGTTTTCTGGTCGACAGAACTTTTATTTCTACTGATTTTACGGGAAAAAAGTACAAAAGAAAGTTGCAGCTTATTAGATTATCTAAAAAAAAAGTCTGTGTAGATTTTTGTAGGACAGAGATAATTGAAAAAATCGAATTACACTCCTTCTTTAAAACAGCAGTTAAAAGGACCACGAGAACCTAATTTTATTCTCACCATCAGTAAACCTTTTAAATATTACAAGGAGTTTTTGTCACCTAAAGTGTCTTTTTTTCAACTGCTTTTGACTAGTTAAAAAACGATTTTAATTTAATCACCCTAATAGAATAAAAGTGCGAACTGTGATAATTAACTTGTATTGTATTCGGATGGGATTGAGCCATTGAAGGATTTTCTTTTAAAATAAGCAGAATTTAGCGATTGGTACAATCGATGGAGAAGTATTAGGTACCAAACTCTACAAAAAGTGCAAATCATCAGGAACGATTTGCTTAGTAGGTACGAGCACGGATCATTTAAAGCAGCATTAGTGAAGTAAAAAACGGTCTGGATGTTTTTCCTCCCCGATTTTCTCGTGTTCGGAGCAGAGCTAAACCCTTTTGAAAATTCGTCGATGTCAGCACGATTTAATTGCAGCAAAATGCCTCGGTTGCGGCCCAAAAAAGACATTATTATTGCTAGGTTAAAAAAAGGCTCTTATAATAGTAGAAAGCTTACTATCTTCATGTAGTTAATGAGGCTGTAGCCGTGTGGCCAGGTGTCTACAGCATCACAGCTGAGTGGTTTAATGTCGATCTGTTGGCTGGTGTCCAGGTCGTGAAGCGCCTTGGCGAACAGGTGCACCGCGTCATACATGAGGGCCGTTTCTGCCTGAAAATGGGAAACTATGTTAACAAAAGTACCCCTACACAAAAATCGAAGATACCCACCACCCCTACAACATTTTATCGGAAATTCATTCTGTTATCTAGACCGAAACTCAGGACTTTATAGATAACCATTTGGTGAATTGTTTACCGAAAGACTGGAAAAGTAGAGGGAGTGACTGGTACAAAGGAAGTTTTTTCTGTACGAACGGTCCGGGCCAGCAAGCGGCAAAAGTATGACCTCAAAACCTTTTGCAGAGGTAAATATATTTTCAAACAACCCCTAAGTCCACCACCGCTCCCTCTAACAGATAAGGATTTCAAACAAAAACAAAATTAACCAATTCATTTCCTTTTCGTGGTATTTAAGTAAACGGAAATGAGTAAAGTTAAAGTTAAACAATTTCAAAGACACTTGAAAGTTTTCTAAATATTAGATCGTAAAGTATTAAGAACATCAGCAGACAAGTCTTCTAAACTAAGCGGATTTTTCAATCTTTAGCTTAAGAATTTATGTCAAAACCGCTTAAGGCAAAGTTAGTGTATTTTGCGCATTTTTTTGTTGTTGCTGTTGTTGGAGTATGACTATATGCGATGCTGAGATTGCCTGTCAGCCCAAGACGTTACGTAAAGCAGGGCTTTTTATCAGTGTAAACATATTTTCAGTGTACATGTCTGTAAGTTGCTAGAGCTTATATATACTAGATAACGAACGAAAATTAGAATGGTAAATTCATTCTTATGGCATTTGGCAACTCGTGTAAACTCTAAAAATATTTTGGGAATTTAGTATTTCTTTTTAAAGAAATCTTCTTTGAATACTGAAATATTTTTTATTCGTCGCAATCGTCATGCAAATCCGCTGAGTGGCAGCCGCAAATCTTCGGATTATCAACTCTTTTCGATAGAAAAAGGACCATCAAGCAGAAAAGCGAACAAAACTCGAACGTAGTAAATTAAAATGTTCGCTGACAAGTGATTGGTGCTTATGTGAAAAATCGGCTGGATCTTTGTGTGTGGGATTGCAACATCTGCTTCTACATGATACGGAATTAGTTATCAACGCGAGGAAGAGACCCCGACAGGTCAAAGTTCTCTCTCTGTGAATTCATAAGGACTGTTCTCATGGGATGCATATATCGCATTTGTCGAGCTACCTGTTTGATTTCTTCCAAGTCTGAAACGGTTTGCATACACAGATAAATGTAATGTGTACTTTACATTAAAGAGACTTATTTATATAAGAATTACTATTCCATTACGAATAAAATTCAATTTTATTTTACTAAGTAAACTCTCTATGTAACAATTCTTTTGATTTTTTAAATAGAACGTCTCCAATCCTTTACAATTATTGTATTACTATATATGTTCTTTAATGTGGTGTTCTTCAATGATCATATTGAAGGGTCATGCCTTCATAATCCGAAGAATTTTAAGCAGCACCTTCTCAAACACGATCTTAATGGAAAACAATACTCTGCAAAACAAAGTACAATTTTTGGTGGTTTCCAAGAGGTGAAACTTAATACTTTTATCATTATAATTCGATGATATTTACGTATCACTTCTTCAAAAATTATTTTAATGGGAAACAGTACTCTGCAGTATATACTATGTACATCATTTGGAGGTGTTTGAGGATCTCTATCATTATAATCCGAAGAATTTTTAGTAGCACCTATCCAGAGGTGATTTTAGTGGATAAAAGTATTCTTCAGTACCTACTACAACTTTTGAGGTATTTTCAGTGGTGAAATTGAAGATTTTCAACATTGTAATCCGAAGAATTTTAAGTAGTGCCTCTTCAAAAGTGATTCTAAATAAAAAAAAACAGTACTATGCAGAACTTATTACATTTCTTGGGAGTTTTTCCAGAAGCGGAATTGAAGATCACTTAATCCGAAGATTTTTAAGTAGCACCCCTTCAAAAATGATTCTAATGGAAAAAAGTACTCAGAAGAGGAGAATCACCACTACTGTAATCTAAGCAATTTTAAATAGCACTTCTCCAAAAGTAATGATGATGCAGAACTTATTACATCCATTGGTATTACATTCAGAAGTGAAATTGAAGATTTTCAACATTGTAATCCGAAGAATTTTCAGTAGCACCTTTCTTGAGATAATTTTGATGGATAACGGTATTCTTTAGTACCTACTACAACTTTTTAGGAATTTTCAGTGGTGAAATTGAAGATTTTCAACATTGTAATCCGAAGAATTTTAAGTAGTGCCTCTTCAAAAGTGATTCTAAATAAAAAACAAACAGTACTGTGCAGAACTTATTGCATTTCTTGGTGGTATTTCTAGAAGCTGAATTTAAGATCACTTAATCCGAAGATTTTTAAGTAGCACCTCTTTAAAAATGATTCTAATGAACAGCCGTACTCTGCAGAGCCTGGTCATTTCTTGGTGGTATTTTCAGAGGCGGAATTGAAGATCTCCACCATTATGATACGAAGAGTTTTAAGTAACATCTCTTCAATAATGGTTCTGATGGAAAACAGTATTCTATAGAACTTATTGCATCTCTTGGTGGTGTTTCCTGAAGCGGAATTGAATATCAGGTAATCCGAAGACTTTTAGGGAGCATCTCTTTTAAATAGATATTAATTAAAAGCCGTACTCTGCAGAGCCTGGTCATTTCTTGATGGTATTTCCAGAGGCGGAATTGAAGATCTCCACCATTATGATACGAAGAGTTTTAAGTAACATCTGTTCAATAATGGTTCTAATGGAAAACAGTATTCTATAGAACTTATTGCATCTCTTGGTGGTGTTTCCTGAAGCGGAATTGAATATCAGGTAATCCGAAGATTTTTAAGGAGCACCTTTTCAAAAAATATTTTAATGAAAAGCCGTACTATGCACAACCCGATTCATTTCTTGGTGGTACTTGTAGAGGCGGAACTGGAGATCTCCACCATTCTTATACGAAGAGTTTAAAGTAGCATCTCTTCAATAATGGTTCTGATGGAAAACAGTATTCTATAGAACTTATTGCATCTCTTGGTGGTGTTTCCTGAAGCGGAATTGAATATCAGGTAATCCGAAGACTTTTAGGGAGCATCTCTTTTAAATAGATTTTAATTAAAAGCCGCACTCTGCAGGGCCTGGTACATTTATTGATGATATTTCCAGAGGCGGAATTGAAGATCTCCACCATTATGATACGAAGAGTTTTAAGTAACATCTGTTCAATAATGGTTCTAATGGAAAACAGTATTCTATAGAACTTATTGCATCTCTTGGTGCTGTTTCCTGAAGCGGAATTAAAGATCACATAATCCGAAGATTTTTAAGGAGCACCTTTTCAAAAAATATTTTAATGAAAAGTCGTACTCTGCAGAACCCGATTCATTTCTTGGTGGTATTTGTAGAGGCGGAATTCAAGATCTCCATCATTACAATACGAAGAATTTTAAGTAGCGTCTCTTCAAAAATTATTATAATCGATATCAGTACTCTGCAGAACTTATTACATATTGTTACGAGTACTTGCCAATTAAGTTGGTGTGAACATAATTAATGAACATCTTCCCTGATTACATAAGGAATATTCTCGGCTTTCCTGATACATCTAGAAAACACCAGCAAAGATCAATGGGAAAACAATTGAATTACTAGACGGCTGTAGAATACCCTAGAAAAAGGCTGAGAAGACTATAAAAGCGGACGAGACACTCACACCGAGTCAGTTGACAGTTTACAGTAACAGCTGATGCAAAGCGATCGATAGGCGATACAGGCGAACCATAGAGGCGATAGTGTTCATAGAGAGCGATAAATAGTGTCTACCGGAACGGCGATTAAAAAGTGACTTTTAGTGAAATAAATTGTGCGGACTTGTTCATAACTGTAGTGTAGTCAAATTAATTTTAGTAATTAAATAAACTCGTTGTTTTGTTTTGTTAATTGTGTTTTCTGTGACCGAACACGTCACATTTGGTGTCAGGAGTGGGATAGTAAGGGAATAGAAGATTCCCGAAGAAAGTTAGTGCGACAGATCGTAGAAGAGGTCCGTAGAGAAGAAGAATTTTGAAGCCTTATGCCAGTAACAAGAAAACAAGCGGCAATAATGGAAGAACAAATAAAGGCTTTAATGGATATGATGAAGGCAATGAAGGCAGGCCAGGAAGAAATGAAGGCAGGCCAGGAAGAAATGAAGGAAGAAGTGAAGGCAGGCCAGGAAGAATTGAAGAATAAAATAGAAGCTGGACAAGAAAAGATGGAAGCGATGCAAGAAGAATTGAGGGTAAAGCTGAAGGAAGTTAGAACCGAAGTGCAAGAAGAATTAAAGGAAGTACGACAAGAAGTGGAAGCGAAACAAGAGAAGCTAAGAGATGAGTTGAAAGAAGTACAAAAGGAAGTAGAGAAGATGCGACAGAAGTTCGAGAACACAAAACCGGCAAGTGAAGTAAAGTCCGAAGACACTGCGAAGACGATTAGAATTAAACCACCGACTTTCGACGGAAAAGTTTGCTGGTCTGTGTACAAACGACAGTTCGAGGCAGCGGCAGAAGCAAACAACTGGAATGATTTTGAGAAAGCAACGGCGCTGGTCATAGCTCTGCGAGGAGATGCATTGGATGTCCTTCAAGGTATTCCAGAGCGCCAACAACGAGACTTCTCTGCGCTGCTAGAGCGACTTGAAATGAGATATGGCGACAAACATTTACAACAAGTGTACCAAACCCAACTAAAGTGTCGCAATCAGAGGACATCAGAAAATCTACAGGAGTTCGAGGCCGATGTGGAACGTCTAGTTAGATTGGCCTATCCTACCGCTCCGCAGGACTTCGCAGACCAACTAGCAGTCCAAACATTCGTCGATGGTGTAAGGGACACCGACTTACAACAAGTTCTCCGTTTGGCCCGCCACAAGACTGCGAGTGACGCACTGGCGCACGCCTTAGAATTCGAAGCTGCAAAACAAGCTTCCAAAGGGCACGTGCGTGTACGCCAAACAGCTGTTGAAGACGACGAATACAAGAATGAAGTCACAAGGCTGATTAAAGAATGCGTCGAAACTGTCAAGAAGACTACCATCAACGACAAGAGAGAATCGGCCAAATGTTGGGAATGCGGGAAGGTCGGTCACTTTTCCCGAGACTGTGGCCAAAACAAAGGAAGACCAAGGTGCTGGGAATGTGGAAGGCACGGACATTTACGGCGAGACTGCCCGGCCGAAGAACGCCGTGCGGACCGACAGCAGTCGGGAAACTAAGATCAGCCAACTTTGAGGGGCGCAAGTTGGCTTCTCCCCACCAAGCCCCAGCCGAAATCGTCGTTTCCCAACTAAACGGAAGCAAGTCCTTATTCGTCGAAGGTCACATCAACAACAAGAAGGTTAGAATGGTGGTCGATACGGGAGCTTCAAAGACCATAATCCGGCCGAACATCGTTAACGAGCGGAGAATCCGTCCCCTGCAGAGGAAGCTACGTTTGACCACGGTTACCGAAGAAACAGCGCCGATTAGAGAATGTGACATCGAATTGAGACTGGGAGAAGTATGCCTTCGACACAGGGCACTGGTAGCCGATGTCGCCGACGACGTGATCATCGGATTGGATCTTCTTGAACGAAACAAAATTAATCTGGATTTGGGCTCCGGCATTTAACGCATCGGCAAGGAAGAGTTGGTGATGACAAACCCCACCAAGGAGTACGGTCTTCGAAAGGTCATCGTAGCAGAAGATCGATTACTACCTGCTAGATCCGAGGTAGTTCTCAAAGTAAACATCGACGGCGAAGGTGCGGATGGTTTGGTGGGAAAAGTAGAAGCTAAAAACCCGGATTTGACACAGAAAGCTATACTGATAGGACGAACACTACTTCGAACTGGGACGCCGAACGCATCTGTCAGAGTGGTCAATTTGAAGGACTTCGAACAGAAAGTGTGTAAAGGAATGGAAGTAGGAGTCCTTGAACCCGTGGTGTCCATCCTCCAATGCGAAGTCGAAGCTGAATCCTCAATGGCAGAGAGCGAACCGCTTCCAACCGTTCTTCGAGACTTAGTGCAGCGTGCGGCCACAAACCTTAACAGCGACCAAATTAGAAAGTTCGAAGAACTGCTCAGCAAGTATCGAAACGTCTTCGCCCTCTCTGACAACAACTTTGGGAGAACGAATCTGACATACCACCGTATAGACACGGGATCAGCTCGTCCTATTAAACAACCATCTAGAAGAGTTCCATGGGCTAAGCAAGAAGAAGTCACCTCAGAAGGAATAAGAACTGATCCTGACAAGACTGAAGCTGTGAGAAGTTGGCCTGTCCCGAAGAACCAACACGACTTGAGAAACTTTTTGGGGCTGTGTTCTTATTACCGACGATTCGTAAAGGGATTTGCAGATATAGCTCGACCGCTCCACAAGTTAACAGAGGATGGTGTCCCTTTCCAATGGTCAGAACGATGTCAGCAAGCTTTTGAAACACTGAAGTCTACCCTTTCTCAAGCCCCAATACTGACGTACCCACAGTTCGACACAGACTTCATTGTCGATACGGATGCCAGCAATGTAGGAATTGGTGGTGTACTGTCGCAGATGCAGGAAGGAAAAGAAAAAGTCATTGGCTACTTCAGTAAGGCACTGTCAAAGCCGGAGCGAAACTATTGCGTGACCCGTAGAGAATTGCTGGCAGTCGTCAAAACTCTCGAACATTTCCATAAGTATCTCTACGGACGAAAATTCCTGCTAAGGACAGACCATGCGTCCCTGAAATGGCTGCTGCAATTTAAAAACCCAGAAGGACAACTGGCTCGATGGCTACAGCGGCTACAAGTATACGACTTCAGCATCGAGCATCGTGCTGGAAAACAACATGGTAACGCTGATGCCCTCTCGCGAAGACCATGCTCGAAGAACTGCAAACATTGCATGGCCGCCGAAAAGAAGGAACCAGTCAACTTGGCAAGGATCTGTCAAACGATGGTGGAACCGGAAGAACACTGGCAGAACGAAGGCCTGGCGAAAGACCAAGAAAACGACGAAGACATTAAACCGATACTGCGGTGGAAAAAGGCAGGAACAGCACGACCTACCTGGGCAGATGTTAGTAGTACGAGTACCATCACGAAGAGCTATTGGGCCTTATGGGATTCACTCATCGTCGAGAATGGGGTACTAAAAAGAGTGTGGGAAAGCCCTGACGGAACTAAAATTCGACATCAAGTAGTTCTCCCAAAGAACAGAGTCAATGAGGTGCTGACAGAAGTCCATGGAGGTGTTGGTGGAGGACACTTCGGAGTAACAAAGACGTTGGAGAAGGTGCGAGAGCGATTTTATTGGCTAAAGTGTAGAAGAGACGTCGAAAATTGGTGTAGGAAGTGTCCAACGTGTGCGTCAGCCAAGGGACCTCAGACTCGAAGCCGAGGGCGAATGAAGCAGTACAATGTTGGTGCCCCATTTGAGAGAATAGCTCTGGACGTAGCAGGACCATTCCCAACAACAGCTGCTGGCAATAAATACATCTTGGTAGTGATGGACTATTTTAGCAAATGGCCCGAAGTGTACGCAATCCCAAACCAAGAAGCTACTACGGTCGCTGGAATGTTGGTCAACCAATGGATCAGCCGGTATGGAGTTCCGATGGAGATCCACTCTGACCAGGGACGTAACTTTGAATCCGCAGTATTCCGGGAAGTCTGTGAGCTGCTAGGAGTACAGAAAACTAGGACCACTCCATTACATCCACAATCTGACGGAATGGTCGAACGGTTTAACGCGACGCTAGAAACCAATTTGAAAATGGTTGTTAACGATCATCAGACAGACTGGGACCAGCATATACCTTTGTTCCTGTTGGCCTATCGAAGTGCGGTTCACGAGACCACCGGCAGAACACCAGCCAGCATTTTATTTGGAAGAGAGCTGAAGTTACCGATGGACATCCGGTTTGGACACCCAGAAGATCGGCGACCTTCAGCTACCGACTACGCACAGCAGCTAGAGGAACGACTCGATACCATCCATAGAGCCGTTCGTAACAAAATCCAAGTAGGGAGTGACCGCATGAAGACCAGGTACGACCGGAGAGCCAACAGCACAGGATTCAGAGAAGGGGACCAGGTGTGGCTTTACAATCCTGTCCGTCGGAAAGGACGCTCACCGAAGCTACAGCGAGCCTGGGAAGGACCTTACACTGTGGTCAGAAGGCTGAATGACGTGGTCTACCGTATTCAGAGAGGACCAAAGGCCAAGATGAAAGTTGTACACTTGGACCGCCTGGCGCCCTACAAAGGTCAAGACATTGATCGGGACGATCAATTCTAAGAAGGGGGCAGTGTTACGAGTACTTGCCAATTAAGTTGGTGTGAACATAATTAATGAACATCTTCCCTGATTACATAAGGAATATTCTCGGCTTTCCTGATACATCTAGAAAACACCAGCAAAGATCAATGGGAAAACAATTGAATTACTAGACGGCTGTAGAATACCCTAGAAAAAGGCTGAGAAGACTATAAAAGCGGACGAGACACTCACACCGAGTCAGTTGACAGTTTACAGTAACAGCTGATGCAAAGCGATCGATAGGCGATACAGGCGAACCATAGAGGCGATAGTGTTCATAGAGAGCGATAAATAGTGTCTACCGGAACGGCGATTAAAAAGTGACTTTTAGTGAAATAAATTGTGCGGACTTGTTCATAACTGTAGTGTAGTCAAATTAATTTTAGTAATTAAATAAACTCGTTGTTTTGTTTTGTTAATTGTGTTTTCTGTGACCGAACACGTCACAATATCTTGCTTGTATTTCCAGCAATGAAATACATTTTTAGAGCTCTCAAATATGATTTCAATAGAAAAGAGAACCTGGTGTTGTTTAAGATCTCCTTCTTTATAATCTGAAGACTTAATCAATTGCAGAAAATACGATCAAATTGAAATCAACAAAGAACCCAAAGAAGAAAAAGATCAAAACGCATGTTAAACTGTATTACCCCATTCCTTTTCTTATTTACCCCGATGCTTGACTTTGTATTAAAATTCGCCCTGCGTAACATCACTTGTAATGGAGTATATTTATGTTAAATTGGTATTCCTTCCTCCGGCTGACCCTTCTTGGCACGTGACGTGTTAGTTAACGGTGTTTGGAACAAGGCATTGTGTATAGCTTTAAGGTATTCCAGACGACGTCTTTTGCTCAATTAAACTCTTCTCTGGCCCCAAACAAACATACATACGTACATATACGGACGTGTAAACTTTACAGCCGTTAATTAAAACTTTTTTAATTACACAAAATCTTGAAAAAAGAATAGGACAAAACGCTTCACACACAAGTGCGTAAGGTCAGAGATAATGCAACCCTTAAACTAACCTAACTACATAGTAGGAAACTTCACAATATTCTTTTATTTTTGTCTCTGTTCCCACCAGGGTAGGATATCTGCTGGTATTTATTTAGACAAGAGTTGTTCCCATTGTCTTTGTCATTTGCACTTTGCCCTTGTTGTGTTGGAGTGTAAACGATGCAGTTGTGTATGAAAGCGCATTAAAACGATATCTATCTGCGCTTGCGAGAGCTGGTGTGAATGGCGGAGCTTTATTTACATACTTTATTTAAGATGTAATCTAATAACCATTGTCGGGGTGCATTATGTTGTCAAATAAACAACGTTGCTTTGATGGTCTCCAATGCCACGCAAGTTAATATGATAGAGTTCAGAATTCACTTATTCCGCCATTCATGTTGTGCTTAAATAGTTATCTGGCTTTATATTCCTTTGTTCAGGACAAATTTACAAGTATTTAGTGTCCTGCACAGGTCTCGGAATTAATTAATTCTGTGTAAACGAGTCAGATGCAACTACAACGCTTCAACTGCTTTTCGACACAGAATTTTTACTTTTGCTAATTACGGGAGAATTTATTAATAGAATTTAACCAATCACAAAAATATGTCGTCCTAGTTGAAATTCTCTGGATTATGAGCGATAAAATATACTTTCAAATCCCCCACTTAATTTTAATTTATACACTTCATTCGATCCTTAATTCTGTTCCTTTTTCTTTAAAAACGGATGGGATAACACGTTTAAGTTTCGAAAGTGCTTTAAGTAAGAAATGTTTTATTCAAATCTAAAATCTATGACGTAAAACGACTCTTAAGACGACATCCTTGTCTCTTCGGCTGTATATTTTATATTTCACCCCCAGGACAACGAATTTTTTGCTTATTAAAGAGAGAAAAACTCGGTTTTCCTGACAGTGGCAAACACAAATTAAATTGAGTTAAACCCAAAAGAATTGTGCCTAGACAGGTTGTTGTAGATTTATGATGTACCCAATAATAATAATAATAAACGCTCTTAGGGGTAGTACGCAGTGGATGCGAAAGCGTTTCCCCAAAGTTACGGAAGGTCCATTTTATTAATTTTTTTTTCGCAGACAGAATATCTTTTCAGAAACTTTTCTACGTAATTTTTTACCTGTGTTCTAGAACGAAATATTAAGCAACTAATAATAATGCAGGACTGCGAGGACTTCGGCAAGTTAGAAAGAATTTCCATTATTCTATTCTAGCTTCCATCATCCCTCGGTTGATTATATAACAGAGAGTCGTCTTCGAAACCAACTACTGCTGCAAAATGATTTGTAAGTCTAATGATGAGTGGTTTGCTCGGGCGTAGAAACTTAAGTTGGAAAATCAATTTTCACTCTACTGTCTACAAGAATTTCCTCCCTTAATTCATCAACACCTTCCGAAACTTTAATACGTAGGTATAAACCCCTAATGTAATTTGAACGAACATAAAGCTTACCTTTACAAAAGTTCTGTTGTCCTGATGGAAGCGTGAAACAAAAAAGAGTAATGATGTAAAT
Source organism: Agrilus mali (assembly GCA_029378335.1). Classification (NCBI taxonomy): domain Eukaryota; kingdom Metazoa; phylum Arthropoda; class Insecta; order Coleoptera; family Buprestidae; genus Agrilus; species Agrilus mali. Next base: position 4,596,981 of record CM055663.1, on the reverse strand, counting down.
ATTCATTTTTTACGTGGGTGTACATTAAATAAATTGTGCAAGAAACCGAGGTTATTGATTACCGCACTTAGAGTGACGAGGTTGGATTCGGCTGAAGCAATATACTAAAATTTAATACGGTAACACCATCGAGTGGTACTCGAAACCCTCCCGGGAGATAACCGATTTGTATTCAAAAGCTTTTCTCTATAGAAAAACGTTAAAAAATTCTTATAGTAACAGCTTTCAATGTCAACTTCGGAACTCATTCTATTTCCTTTATGACGCCATGAAACTTTTCTTTGTTTCGTGTTTTATTTTCTTTTCTTCGCGTTCTTATGTTACGTTATGTTACAATGTAGCTACAAGAAAAAACAAATTTATTACTTCACAAAATGGGATATTACTATCTACTGAAGACAGTCTTCTTTACTGTTTTTGTTCTTTTAGATTGAAATAATAAAAATAACAAGGAATTTTATAAATTTACAAATTGGAACTTCTCAGTGGGGTTCCCCAAGGATCAATGTGGGGACCCCCGTAATTGCAAGTATCTAACCGTGAAGTTATGTCGCATTACGTTGAGAAAATATTAAACTTTCTGTAGGTAATTTGCAATTTACTAATAGATGAAATATATATCGAGTGAAAATTTCGTTCCGTACGTACGGGACGTGTTTATTTTATTATGGCAACCCTGTTTCATAAAAGTCTCTGCAGACTTCTTAACACTAAGTGATGCCGAAGTTATCTGTTAACTTACGTGCTGCATGTAAGCGTTCAAGAATTTAATCTTTCTTGCTAGTTTTGAGTCTTGGTGGATGCCAACATCGACTTGCACTTTAAACTTGTTAAACTGCAAGTAAACTTTGTTATCTTTGTTTATTGCAGTTGGCGTTTTGTAGATACGTTGAAAAAGAACGAAACTGAATGACAAAAAACCCCACTAAATTATTTATCAGGCTTTACGTACTTATATCACAATTTAGTTAAATTTTAAACTGAAAAATTGGAACGATAACAAAATTGGAACTTAAAAAACATTTCAAGCAACTCTGAGGGGTGAAATATTATTTAACTACACCAAATCATAACAGCAGTTTACTATAAAACTGTAGCTCTGAAGAAGGTGAGAAAATTTAGTGATACGTTGGTGTAATTATATAAAATAAGAAGATCTTTTCACCCCCCAAATATCTTTAATGATTTTTTTTGAGATAATATCTGCGAAGTGAATTTTCCGTAACTTGTAAAACTTACAATCTGAACTCAGGGCTCCAAAACAAGAAAACAAATTCCTATGAAGGTATGTTCACCCTTTCAAAGATGGGGACCAAAAGTTGGTTCTTAATATGTTTCTGAAATTTTGAAATAAGTTAATTTTGCTGAAAAGCATGGTTTTAAAAAACATTTTTCAATCGTCCCCTATTATTACAAAAAAATGTCATAATTTTTTAAGCCAACCAAGCTACCAAGGTACATTCCTTTATAATAAATTTTGAACCCCTAAAAAAGTTTCAATAAAAAATAAAATGAGAGTCGCTAATTTCACCTTCTGCAGTAGCAGGGGTTGTTTAAAAAGTATCGTGTGAAAATGTTCCTGTTAGTAGAAAATAGTAACCAAGGTTGCTTTTTATTTTTTTCTTAAACTTGAAACTAATTTTGGTAGATATTATCTATTAACAGCAAAAAATCTAATGGACGTTTTTTTTAATCATCCCCTATTATTCCAAAGTGTGAAGTTATAATTTTAGATTGTGACACAATTTTCCTGGTAAAGGTATTGCTCGTGAATACCTAATTTTATTTTTTATTGAACAATTAACAGTTCTATCACTAAAATTAGAGAGTGATAAACTATTCTAAATAAATCAAACTTTTAAGAGTATTATGTATATATTTTTCTGATAAAATTTAAACCCATAGAAAAGTTCTAGCAAAAAATAAATGCGATTGCTAATTTTACCTTTTACAGTTATGGGGGATGTTTCAATAAATTAAATTTCAATTATCCCTAATTAATTGAGTGAAAAGATGAAACTAGAATAAAAAAAATTTGTGCCACAATTTTCCAAATGGTCTTGTTGGTCGTGAAAATTTAATTTTTTTATTGGAAAATGAACAGTCCAATCAAAATAATTAAAAAGTCATATCATAAGCTATTCTAAAATAAACTCAAGATTTTGAGGGCATACTTTTTTATAATGAAATTTGAACCCCTTAAAAAGTTCTATTAAAAAATGGATTTGACTTCCCCTCTACTTCCAAATTTGAGAAAAGAAACAAAAACAAAAGTTTGACACCATCTTTGGAAGGGCATAATTAATTTAGCGAAGTTTTTTTTGGATATATTTTTACAGGATGTTTTTCTAGAATTAGATTCCTGAATTTATCCTGTATAAAAGAGTAGTAAAGCAGAATTTGGAAATTAAATTATCACCACAATTCACCAGCAACATTTATGTGGTCACCAGCACAATTTCCACTTAGGTATAATTTGTCACAGTCCACTTCAAAACAAATCACTTTTAGGCCTCAGTTATCACATTCCACTAAACTTTTTAAAAATTACACTCACTTGCCTGTTTCACTTTGTATCTCTTCTTCACGTTCGTCTCTTCTCCAACAATAATTACAATTGTTATTTTATTTCGAACTAAACCAGTTAATTAGTCATCCTTTGGAGTTAATGACGAGAACATCTTCAGTAAGTCCTTGGGCTTCAGAAACAGTTAGGTACAACAATAGATTGTTTGTTGGTTGTTCTTTTTCGAATAAAGGTTATTTGTTATCCTTCGTGTCCTTGCGAGAAGACGCGTTGAAGAAGAACAGATTAGGTAATACAGAGATTTACGTTCTTTTATATATTTCTTTTTGTTCGGCCCCGACCGATTGCGAAATGATTTATTATTGTTCTGGTGCTAATGTTTGAAGAGTGCTATTAGTCTTACCCTTTTTCGTTTGACCGGCGGCAGAGATCTGAGAATTTTCGTAAAATTGCTGCTGCCTTTATGAATCGGCGGCATTATCGTACTCGATCATCCTCTACCAAGTTCCTTTTTCAATACCTCCTGGCCGTTTTTAAAACGGGTAAGCCATTGGATTATAGTGCTCGAATTGGCTGGCTCTCCAAATTTTTCGTTCAGACGACGTATCGGTTCAGAATTTTCCAGAGCATCCACCACTTCTTTCTATAAAATAAAACAAGTAGCGTTTTTCTTATTGTTTCTGCGTCTTCGGAATACTTAAAATTTAAAAATTCAGCTCATATCCATATATAAATACGTAAGTGGTATATCAATTTATTACACTTCACAGTTTATCAAAACTCACTGAAGAAAAAGTTATCACCACAATCCAGCTAAATATTTTTAGGTAAAGGTGGCTCCCTTTTTCATCTTGTTCAACAATTATTTGAAGTCATTATTTTGATCTAATTCTATTTCCCTTATATAAGTTTTAACCTTAGAAATCGTCAGGATTCAGTCACACATTATTCCCTCAGGATTTTTCACAATCGATTTATTTTTTGTTTTTGTTTAGTGCACCAATTTCTAATTAAATATTCTTCTTATTACTGATAAAACAAGTTTCTCCTAATTCTACTTTACAATTATTTACTTATTTTTTCTAATAATTTTAAATAAAATTAAACGTCCCTGTTTTCTTTAAAATACTTGAACAGTAATAAATCAAATGTCATAAGCCTAGATTCAAAAAAATGTACGAGAATATTTTGGAAAAGTATTCTGCAGGAGATCTAAAAAGATTCTTGAGCAATCTCCTTTTTATTTCATTAAAATTACGTCCCTAAAAAACATTCGGTTCGACCCTGCCCCTTGTATCAATTACCTTTATTAATTTAAATCAGAGCAAAATGTAGCGGATATAAATTGATTATTTATACTTCCGGATCTATTATATTGCACAATAATGATTGTAACCATTTTGCATTCTGCAATTTAATATCTACGGTTATTAGAGTATCAAAAAGTTAAGCTTCATGTAGTTATAATTAATTAGCAGTAACAAATTATACGAGGCAGAATGCAATAATTATTATTAATGGGGAGGTTTTGAAACAGTGACTCATTTTGTGCCACAATTCAAACTCGAATGATTTAACGCATTCAAAAGATAATTTATTTTGTAATTATTTTCAATATTAACTGTACAGCATATGCGTAGTAGTACAATGACGCTAATTATTGTTATTATTTGAATAATAATTTATTAATAAATTCGTGTAAAATATTTTTAATATAATTCATTTAATTACCTAATAGATACTTCTGTTTGGAGGCAAAGCAAATTGTTTATAAATTTTAATTTACGATCATCATTACTTTACATCGATAAGTTAATTGATAAGTGTGTGAGTATGTATGTTTGTTACTTCTTCACGTCTAAACGGCTGGAGCGATTTTAATAAAATTTGGTATTGAGTTAGCTGACACCCTGGATTAACACATAGGCTACATTTTACTGCGGGAAAATATCTTATTCCCATGGGAAAATTGATAAAAGTGAATTCGCGGAATATTATAAATGCGAAAGTAACTCTGTCTGTATGCTACAAAATCTCGCCTAAAATACTGAACCGATTTAAATGAAATTTGGTACAGAGATAGTTTAGAGCCTGAGAAAGGACATAGGCTACTTTTTAATGCGAAAAAAGAGTTGTAAGGGGTTGAAATATGAACGTTTGTGCGGAAATTCCGTAATTTTTAAAGATAGAAGCTTGAAACTTATTTTTTAGGCTTTTGATTAGATATAAATAAATACGACATTCAATGTTTGTAAAAATTTTACCCTTAAGGGAATAAAATTAGCCGATGAAAGTTTTTGTGTAATGACGTCGTCCAAAAAGCTTACGGCACAGAAAATTAAAATATTAAGTGTAAAAAGTTAAAGAGGTTTTGTTTATTTGGATCAATAAAAGTAGTTGAATACTAAGTTATATAAACTATTTTAAACTATAATTAAACTATATTAATCTATAATATTATAAATGCGAAAGTAACTCTGTCTGTCTGTGTGTTACGCAATCACGCCCAAACTACTGAACCGATTTAAATGAGAATTTGGTACAGAGATAGATATGTAGATATAAAGCTAGAGGCTTGAAACTTATTTTTTAGGCTTTTGATTAGATATAAATACGACATTTAAAGTTTGTAAAAATTTTACCCTAAAGGGGGCAAAAATAAGGAATGAAAGTTTTTGTGTAATGACGTCCAAAAAGGCTTACGGCCCAGAAAATAAAAATATAGAAGAAAAAAATTTTAAGTGCTGCCGAAAGTCACTATTCCACGCGGATGAAGTCGCGGGCATAGCTAGTTTATCCATAAATATTCTAATAAAATACTCAGAGCTTTAAGGGGTAAAGAGTTCATTTATTATAAACCTTGATAAAGGTTCACATCTGAACCGAAACGTTGGTGTTGTTTTTATAATAAATGAACTCTTTACCCCTTAAAGCTCTAAGTATTTTATTATAAACAGTAGGGGAAGAAAAAAAAAATGAAAAAAAAAAAAAAAAAGAACATAAATATTCTATTTTGAGTTAAAATTAAATATAAATAAAGTGGGAGCAGTGTAAAGTGAGCAACAGCCGCGCCTCAAGAGCGTGAGCGTACTGTGAAATATTCGAGTTATTTAACTAAAGCCTTTTCCAAAAATAAAAGATGTAGCCAAAATAAATTGAAGTAGTTGAAGTTCTCTAAACTTTGATGTTTGTTTCCCTAAGTGAATGATGTGGACCAAAATAGGAAGCAAATTTTTTTAACACTCTGTACGTTTTGTTTAATTGAAAATCTACACTTTAATGATTAATGACTGAGTGCGTAGAATGACTCACTTGATTTTTTTTGTAAAAGGTGAAAAATAGTAATATTCGTTTAGATACCTCTCAAAATTGATTAAAGGATAAGTAGATAATGCGGCGAGCTCGTTCTACTTCTAATTTCGTAAATTGCCGAGGTGGAGCGAATTGTTGAAGATTAATTTAAATGTATCTATCTCGAAGGGTATCCGGCGGTTCACTCGCGGAAGCGACGCTTTTGTATGAAGAAGAAGAAGAACCGTGGGCTGCCAAAGAAAATTCTTAACAAGTGAAAAGGCCTAATTGCTTTATTATTGCTTTCGGTGGCGAGTTGAGAATTGAAAACCTTAATTAATAAGATCTGAAACTGGGCAGATTGTCTAATATAACAAATTACTTCCTCGTCTCAGCCGCTTCTCTTATCTCTTCTGTCTTCTTCTCCGGGACCCTACCAGTCACGATCGGAACATTTTTCAGGAAACCCGACCAACAAAAAAAACGACACACACAAACATCTGGCTCTGATACCCCTTCATCAATATTAAAGGTATTAGCAAACGCCTTTTTTTGCTAAATATTAATCTAAACAGCTATATCGTGTGTATAGATCTATCCGTACATCTACATCGGACAAACACGAAGCTAAATGAAATGAAGAGCCATAGAACACAATAAACTTCAACCAAAATACATACAAACGAGTTGTCATTGATACAAATTTCTTTGAGACTTGTAGCAGACTCTCATTTTGCTCAAAAAATTATCAAAATAACTATATTTAAATTATACACTGGACAAACTGGAAGGTAAATGTAATGAAAAGTCGCAGAACATAATGAATTTCAATCAAAAAAAAACGCATAAACATCTGGCACATGATACAATAATATTAAAAGTATTAACAGACTGATGTTTTTGCTCAAAAGTGATTCTAATGACCTAATTGTGTGCATAGGTTTGTCTACGTGGGACAAACGCGAGAGTAAATGAAATGAAGAGTCACAGATCACAAAGAACTTCAACAAAAATACATACAAACATGTTGTCATTGATACAAATGTATTGGAAGTTTTAGCAGAATCTCCTTTTGCTCAAAAATGATCAGAATAACTATATATAATTATACAGTGGACAAACGGGAAGGTAAATGAAATGAAGGGCCACAAAGCATAACAAACAAACAATTTCTGGTTCTTGATTAAAAATATTAGCAGACTCATGTTTTTGCTCAAAAATTGTCCCAATAACTGTATTCTATAGAATACAGTTTTGATATGCCTACAACAGACAAACAGGAAGCTAAACGAAAGGAAGACTTACAAAACGTTAAGAATATCACCAGTTTATAATTTTAGTTACTTGATACTGATTAGAGAACAGTTTAAATCTCACTATATTTAACTCGTGATGCAGAATGGAAAACAATTCCAAAAATATTATTGATAAATTAATTTATCTCCCTAATTTGTAAGGTAATACAAAAAATGTGTATACTTGACCCTACAAATTTTTTATTTGATTGCGCTTATTTACTTATTTTATTATCAAGACCGTACCTACCGTAAAAAATCCTATTAACTCATAAATTTTTATCATCATGTTAGTTTGGTATTGGTTTGTGATATTTCCATTCAAAATAGCCATAATCTGTTTATTTGACGGCGTTCTATCATCGCACAAAGGGCAACGCATCACCTGTCCATGTCATTTCACAATTTGATTGCGCAACAGGCGGAAAATAATAAATACATAGGTATAGGTTCTCGAAAATTAGAGAACATTAAATTTTTGGTCGGTCAATTATTATGTACGTTCAACAGTTTCCCGTTGCCATCATAAACAATTGGGTGATGCACATATAGGCGTCATATTTCTTTTTATGACGATTGCACTTTATTAACAAATTAAAATATCTTACCACGAACTGATTAGAGTCAGGCTTCCGGTTCCGGTTGTTGTCATTGGTCGCCATAGCTTGCCACACTTTAAGGATCTTCCTGACTTCCGGACCATCAGGGTCGACCAATCGAAAGGCGGTTATATTTGTACCGCCGTATTTAAATTCTTCCAAGTCTACTCCATGAATATCCTGAAACAATACAAAAATATTTCCTTACCTCTAAATTCAGTATTTTAATAAGTTTTAGGAGATATCTTCTGGTGGAGGTAGAGTGGGAGGTTACTGACGATAATAAATATTTTTTTGTCTCTTAATTTTTTTTTCCTGCTGATATTTTATTTTACAATCCTGCAGTAAACGTGATTGGCAAATATGCAGCAACATTCCAGAAAAAACAGGATGAGATATCAGTCAACAAATGCATGTAACGAGGCCCTTTTGTTCGACTAATTGCTATTTGAAGCGGCATGCTAAAACAATTCAACTAAGTACCTACATATGTATGTAAGTACTACCTACGCCTATTCCTGACATATTTTTAAATTGAGCCATTTTTTTAATTTTTCCATGACATCTTCACCAAGATAATAATTTCATGTCGTGTTCTGTAGCAGCGTGGGTTCATTTTTTGTATTTTCAATTGTAAATTAGTTTCGTTTCCCGCATTTCATTTCATTTAAAGGAACACTCACATCAGCAAGATGTAGGTACATTTACATTGGTTGGAGTTTTAAATAACGAATTTCCAGCTAAAACGTTGCTGTACACGGGGTCTGCACTATAGAGCAGATGCAGAACCGTTTTTATGACGTGAGTAGTTGTTGATGTCAAGAATGTAATCTCTTAAAAGTGAGGCACTTGGTGAAAGTTGTAAACGCCAAGAAGTGGTTATTATTATCAATTTGAATTTTTATCTGTTCACATGTTTGCCAGCAGAACTCGTTAAAACTTTCGTGGAAGTTTGCGTAAGGAGAAAGTTTGAAACGAAACGATATTGTAACGTCTTATGAAATCCCACCCCACAGAAAGCTTTAATAATAAAAGGAAGAAGAAAAATTATCTATGTCAACATAGTTAATAAATTTTCTTCTCTAAAGCAAAGACTAAAATAAATTAAAATACTACAACTTCTTACTTCGACTCAAAAGAAAATTATGTAGGTAATAAAGAAGGAATAAAAGTTGTGAATCTGTTCGGTTAGATTTATTTGAGCCATTGCATTGTAATAACAGTCATCAAATTTTTATGACGCCACAGAATTCCTCAAACTTAAAAATCTTGGTTATTAGTTACAGTAGCAACATTTTACTTAAAACGTTTCCTTTATGGCCACACACCGCAGTACCTTTTCTTCGATGAATTTTATGATCTTATAACAACCATGAAGTAAGTACATAGTGTAGACACTACGAGACTATTCTTTATTATCTTGCGTTTTATATATCCATCTAGTGTTACGTTTTTTGGAAAATCTAGGGAGAGATTTATTTTACATCGTTACAAATAGGACGAAAATTTGTAGCATGCAAATATTTGCTTTCTATTTAAGAAAACAAGAAATGATGCAAACATAAAAATAATAGGGAACTAATGGTAAAGTAAAGGATGGGTGTATTTTATTCCTGTCAATCTTTCCTTTTACTCGCCGTCTAAAACACACGCCTCTGGTTGTATCGAAGAAATAACCGGGACGTTCCTCCGTCGACAATTTTGCTGAAATAAATACATATAAGAATTCCACAGGGATTCGAAACAGAATTTTACTCAGGTAAACAATAAAAGCAACGTACCTACACACGTCAAGGGACTGTTCAAGAAAGGTGAAGCGATTCAATTGTCTGTTAAACAATTTCCTTTATAAAACCCGACCAAAATGGAATAAACGGTTGATATACAGGGTGATCACAAAATCATACCAATTTTATCCCTCAGGGACCTGTGTTAATTCTTAGTTAATATTGTCACCTAAATAGGTGGGTATTAAATTTGTGTGGCGTTTATTCTATAGTATAGTATTGTGAAGTCCCGCAAGGTTTCCTGCCATTGCCTAATCTATTCGTACATTTCTTTTTATCCAATAGGACTCTATAATTGCGTTACCGTCCCCAGCAGTTGCTTCGGCAGGTTTATGATATTGAGAATTCCTTGTTTTCTGTGTCTCAGTTTCCGAAAAAGGCATTTATCCGTCTAATAAATTATTCAGAATACACTTACGAAGAAACTGGATCCGGAATTATGGTACTCAGAGGTGTGTATACGTTTGTATGTAAAAGTAGGGTGCGCAATATATTTGCTACGTCCAAAGGAGAATAAGAATTGGTTTCGTGCCGCAGAGAGAACCCAAAAAACAAACGGAAAATAAATAAAGCCGCCACCAGTCTCTTCCTCTATTTGCTTACCAAGACAAATGGCCTCAAAGGGTACTCTTGGAAACACAAATGTACATGTCCTGCTTCTTAATCAAACGAAAACAAAATTGAAATTTTCTTCGGCGGACAAGTGACAGGAAAATCCATATAATGAGGTGTTTCACGTGTTTCGGACGTTTTGGAGTCCATTACGTGAAAACTCCACAAATTCTGGACCTTTACCCTACTCTTACTTACTGGCATTTCTTAGGCATGTAATTGGAAATGTCAAAGTTTGCAGCAACTTCTTATTAGTCTAAGTACGAAACGATTTCAGGTTCTAATCACGAACAACTGCTGACTAAAATATTGTGTGGGTGTCAAAAGCAAAATATTACAACAGGGCCCAATCAATTAAATATTACTTGGATTTATCTTAAACTGATAAATTTATACGGAGAGTAGCTATTAAAGGCTTATTTACGTTTGGATTTCGATGCCACAAATCATTACTGATTTAATGACGAAATTGGAAGTCAGGATTTGGCGTCCGCCTCCTTCCTGATAGCTCCATCCTTGATAAAGGAAGTGGCCAAGCATTCTACTTAATAATTTACCCCTGTTTGTTGATAAATGGGCCGTGAAGGTTTAAAATCTACCAATAATTCACGTTTCTTGTCCAAATTTCCGCGTTCAGCAATACCCACTTCATTATGGTTTTCAAAAATTAAATTTATAGGTAAGCTAGATGACGTACGTATTGTGATAACTGCTGATGCTCCATATTAAAAAAATAGTAATAAAAATTGCTCAGGATGAATGACAAAACCGCATCATTGTCATAATAAATTGTTGATAAGATTGGGAAGCTTTTGGAACACGAGAAAGGCAAAAACACATGACCTGAAGAGTTTTACAATTAAACTACAAATTGTAATAAAATGTTCTTACCAATGAAGTAATCAAATAGCTGTGATAGTCACTCATCATTCCAATTTGTTGAGCTTGCTTCAATACGTCGTAGATCTTCTCGGTGGTGCAATCTAACACAATGTGGGACTCAGCAGTGTTTTTGATTTGTTTTAGCAGGGGTCTGAAACAATAAATAACAAAGTATTTTTATACAGCTGGCCAAAGTCAAATACATTTACATAAAATTGATTAAATTGAATATACTTGCATGTCAAACCAGCTTACAAAATATCCAAACACATCACTCCCAAAAAACAAGAAGTATACATTGGTTCTAGTGCAAAGGGTGTTTGATTATTATTGTTGCAAATAGCTGTTGGGTTAGTAATTATAATTCACTTTGGGAAATCCCCTGATTTATAACCTTTGCTCCAAGGCGTATTTCACCGATTCCGTTTGTATCGTTAAGGGACGAAATCTGTGTTATAATTAACGATACCAACGTAGATTTACGCGCATTATATAGTTAAGGGATGAATGTGTTTGAGTAATTAAAGGCAAACGGTGTGTAATGTGCACAACCGTACAATAACGAGGAGGTGGTGAGTACGAGCTTTGAAACTTTTCTCCAGTAATACCAACGTTAGAGCGTCGTGCGCTTTGCACGTTCCTCCCCCATCTACCCTCTATCCAATTTTCCGTTAGATACCTTGCAGTCAAAATTTGATACTTTAACCCTTTGTCGGATGATTAGCTGAAGCTCCATGATCAAAGCTCTTCATTGTTCCTTTGTTTATGTTGCATGTTGATTTTGGGAAAAGAAATTCCATTTCGGATATCTAATCTTGGCGCGTAAATTCAATGCTGATCTCCATTTTTATGGGATGAAACAAAGAACTATTTTGGGAATTAATTCGGAAAATTGTTGAATGCGTTTCCAAAAGAAACCTTTTTAATATCAACTTAATTCTTTGATGAAGTTAATGTTAGTAGGTACTTGGACGCAAAGTAAAATTAAATATTTTTGTTCTTTTTTAAAAATTCTTTCCTGTTCCTGGACTGTTCGAACAGTTACGTAACGTTGGGCCTTTCTTACCGAGGTAGACAGAACTTTTTTAATTTCACATTCTCGTTATTTTACAAGAGCAAACTTAATTACGAGCCCTGCGATAACAGACTCCAGGCAAAGTTTTAATTCACGAAACGAACGATAATAAAAATTATTATTATTGTAATATAAGAAATTTATCCTCATATTTAATTAATATTCTGCCCATAACAATGAAAATAAATTAGACGTCATTTAAATTTGATATCTACATTAGTGAATTTTATATAAATATCTACACATACTTTGTATTTGATTGACAGCTTTTGAAGCAATGTTATTTCATGTTAATTGAAACAATTTTAATTTGATTGGGTAATATACACGTGCTGCAATTTTTTAATTGCTTCAATTTAATTTGCCAGGTTTTTGGAAAAAAGACAATAGCTTTTGGTCTGATCTCCAACAAAACAGGAAAACGATCCAGTTTTAGTTTCAATCAAACACATGTTCACTTCCAATCTGAAAAAGATAATTTAAAATTGTATTTCTTTATTACAAATTCCATCAGTTTCTTTGTTTGTTATCTCAGCTTTTTAAATCAAAATTAAACTGAGTTTGTTCTGTATGCTTTTGTAAATCGATAATTTTAAATAATTCCCTCCAGATAACAATATTAAATTGATTAGTGTAAAACAACTCAGAAGTAGTGAACACTCGATCAGTCCATTTGGTCGGATCACTTTTTCTATGGCCTTTTTTGTCTTAAGAACATTCAACTTGGTTTTTATTTTTCCGTTTTGTTCCTGGAACTTCTACCAGCTTCATTTCACGGTCTGGCTTGCTGCAAATCATTCTGGACGGAACAGGAAACTACCTTGGAAGTCACTTCTTCCATTTCCCCCTTTCTTTATTTTCCAAAGAATTACTTTGGAAACTCTGTTCTTCTTTGACAATGACAACAGTAGAATTAGGTGCCAGAATGCTATATTTTATGAATATTTATAGGATTTACACGGATTTGAGTTGGAACAACTGTTTCAGGGAAAGCTCTTAAATATTACTCGGTTGGAAAAATATTTTTAATCAAGATAGAAATTTGTAAATGCGAGGAATTGGCGGAAAATCTTAAGATTTTTTTACCTCCGCTTTTGCCTTGTTGTAGGTAGTCAACATTTCTTATATTAGGGTTTTTAGTTCCCTCCCCCATTATTTATACCACTTTATTTTATTACTCCGGTGTTCTCCATCTGCTCAATAGTTTTAGGTAGGTGTATTATTCCTCTGGAACGAATGGAAGCACTAGAGGGTCGAGTAATCGATAAGCGTGAGTTGATCTCGTACCTCTTGATAGGGAGGGCTTTCCGTAATAGGGGGTGGCCCCTTTTAACATGACGGATTTTGATAACAAACCGATCGGTTTATTCAACCGATTTTGATGGAATTATACTCAACATACTTCTTAGAGACATTATTTTTTCTTCCATTTCTAAATATTTTTAAAAATATCTTTTAAGGAATCATTAGCTGATAGTTCTTTATTATGAGCACATTGGTGGGTTTTGAATGAGCAAATCTTCAGATGTTGTCGTAGACGAAATTTAATAAATTCTTAAGGAAATCAGATTCAAAAGAACTGCATCTTTTTAATGAAATATGACGTAATTGTATATAAAAGCCAGACGAAAAATGACGAATGTAATAAACCGACAACTTACTATTTATTAATAAAAGTAGAACTTGTGATCTTTATTAATTTTAGCGCAGACTTTGAGATGTTTTAAACAAGTACAATAAGAATTTTAAAAAGGCTAAGGTGAGACATGGCACAAAAAAGGTTGGGAAACACTGCCCTAAAATATGTAATGAAAATATTATTTTTTTTATTATTATAACACCTCTTATTTATCTACAAAGGACAATATCAAAAATAATGTTATATTTTTAGTAATTATTTTTGCAAGCTTTTTTTAATGAAATTATTGATTGTTTCAGGCTCAAATAAATAAATAAATAATAGATAATTATTAATTGCAGTGTGATTGTAATAATTTGTGAAAAGCTTCGTACCTACCTACCTATCAGTTAAAAGCAAATTATTAAAAGTAACAAGGTAAAAATGAAGAGGAAAACTGGAGAGCCCTTTTTTGTATTCGTTAAACGTAACCTGTATCGATGTCCCGCAATAAAGATAATGACGCTGGTTTCTCTTTGGCACTAAAATCGATTTTGTTCTAGTTTGTAGTGGGCTGATGTCGTCCTTTTTGGGGACAAACGAGACAATAAAGGTCCATTTAAATTCATGCCGGACAACTCCGATTTGTCCTTTTTTTTACTGCCTACATCGTGCTTTTTTATCTATGAATGTTGGCAGCAATTACGTTTAGTCGAATCAATTAAATTTACAAGACAGGCGTTCACCAGAATATTTATAGAAAAGTACAACCTATTTTGTTTCTATTTTTACTAATTATCCTGTTTTTATTGCACCAAAAAGATTTTATGTTGACAAAAGAAATTAAATAATCATAAAGTACCTAAGAAGTGAAACATTAGAGTCCTTATTTTATTTCCTATGCTTTACTTCTCTTTAGAGACTTTCTTTCAGTGGTTGGAATACGAGTTAAATATGTAATCCAGTATTATTTCCATCAGAAGACCCTGTCATATAATAAAGGAAACTTTTTGTTTTAAGTTAGACGTTATAATCACCCAAATAGAGCACTGTCAAATACGAGGATACAGCTTGTTATTTGACGTAGAACGTTATGCAGTTAGCGCACGTTTGAACGTTTAACATGACAAAATGCAGATATTATGCAGACTAAGCTCCACTTTGATAGTCGTCAACAGTTATTGTTGGCATTATTCAGAAAGAGACTAGGAAAAGCCGCGTATAATGAATATAAATCGTATTTGCTAGTGTGCGTGGTTTGTGTATGGGTGCTACGGGCATCGCGACGCTTCGTTTTCGACGTCCCTGAAATATAAATCGTGAAATAAACGTTTATGGACCGGGAGGAACAACAACGGTCCGCAGACCAAGCAGAAAATGAAACACATTCTTCAAAAATGTTTACTTACCTAACTTTTTCTTATATACGTTTGGGTATTAGGGACATATATATGTGTTTTTGTTTGTTATTACACAGTCACCTTTGCTGGCTCTCTTTTTCTCGAATTATTACGGTCTTTAGACGATTATTTTTCTCGTAGAACGAAAAAAAGAAATAATACAAAGACACAAGTATTTTACTGAACGAAATTTGCTTTTACAAAGCGAAATTAAACATTGTACAGGTTTCGAAAGCAAGAACATTAACATGATTAAGGTATTACCACTTCCTAGACAATCGTAATTATGGGAGTGTCTTCGTGTAACTGCCAATAGCAGCCAGCAATCGGTGTGCGCGTGCCGTCGTACCGCCCTTACCGATTACTGCTATTGGTGGTGGCGGTACGTTTTAATTAGATGCCCAGATCCACATTTTCGCATACTGTATAATATCAGTACATCAATACAAAATATGCAGAAGAAGATTCAAGTGATGTGTCCTAGATTACTCCTAAATGGCACAAATGTACTCAAAAATTCATAAATAAATCTACAGCAGGTATTTTATTCTTTTGTTAGTCGGCCATACAAAATAATTAATCATAAAGTGTAAAGTGTGACATATTAAATAAACTCCGGTCCAACAAATTGTAAGGTCTACAGTTTTTTGTATAAAGTTGACTCGTTTCGTATCATTTATGAATCCTATCCCCAAAAAAAAAAGTAGCAGCGAAAACGTTTTGGAGACCATTCCATACGACGACGTTTAAAATGGCAATTTATCTGTGTCATTTGATTCCATTCGGACCTTTAAAACGGAACGGGTTTCCGCCAAAGTCAGCGTATTTTATACGAGAGTATATATGTTAGTATGTGTGTGAATGTACCACGGGGAAAGTTAAAAATTGACATTGGTTTTCACTCATGCGAAAATGTCCATAAAATATTGAACCCTGTCTGGAAAACATATCGCCACTTTGTACAGAGTCTATCTACACAATTCAGCGAACAAAAAAAAATTATTTCCGCCATAGTCATCCTATTTTCAACAGGAACAGGAACTCCAACAGTAATTTTGTTAATTACATAAAAGTCCTGCATAGTACTACGAAAAAAAATGTTTTATGTGTACGTATTGTACGCCTATTCGTTTTAATTTTCAAAAAGTGCTACCATGTGACGCCCATTCACTCCCCCAAAAATTACGGTGACTGCTACGTATATTTACATAATTCCTGAGTGCTAACGTCTTTTTTTGTAGGTACCTACTGTCACCGAGCCAGCCCATTAGATAATTTACATACCGTCATTTCAACTTATATTTCAAAAATAATGGCTCCGAACTAGAAACGTCGTACGACTACGTTTTAACGTTGGCTGTCGTGGCGGTCACAATATCCAAATTGAAACACAGTTATTTTAAAAAAATAATTACAGAGTAGTGTACCACTCAAAATAATATTCAATCAAAATGTTGTAAGGTGGGTCTTGGTCCTATGTAGATTTATTTGAAAAAAACAAATAAAGTAATGTCTAAAAAATCTAAAACAATCAGTCAAGGGTAATGTAATATCTATGTGTTTAAATTGGGTGTCATTTACAAAAGTTTTCTCTTATTTCGTTCGTCATTGTCAGAAAAAGTCAATTTTACGAATATTTCTTTGGATACAAGAAATCAGTTGAGTTAGCAAACATAAGAAAAAGGCGCAAAGGAAGGCATTAAAAAAGCAAGTTTAATTTGAATTTCTAAATACATGGGTGATTTGACAATTATTACCTAACAAGCAGATGTCGTAGCTTTGAAAACAGAACACGAATTATAAAAATAAAAGTTAATGACTTTTCAACCTGTTTATATTTTGTCTGAAGTTACCTGTTTTTTTTTTTTTTGAAGTCATTTTCATGCTTTTCTTTTTAAAGTGTAGTGTCATTATCCCTTCGAGATACAGAGTAACATTCTTAAAAGGTTCAACAATCTTTAACTCTGTATTTAGTGTTTTTACTTTTTACTGTATTAAGATGCCCCTCTATATCCTTCATACTCATTTATCGTCATTTATAAGCCACCTAATGGCATGGTCTAGTCGTCTAGATCATTACTTAGCATTCCGGAGGTCACCGGTTCGATTCCGGGGCTGGGGCTACTCTGGTCAAAGTTTCTGTGGTTTCCTTGGATCATTTAGGCAAATGCTGGGGTAGCAATTTTCCACAGATAATCTTTCACTTCTCTGCGGTCTTCATTACGTCCGTCTCATCTTTCTTCCCCTAACCATCACCCACCCATTCCCACTATTCTTAAAGGAGGCTGAAGAGGGCCTTTCGCCCTACCCTCCGACTTTGCACAAGAGTATAGGTCGGGGGGGGGGGACAGCCCGTCCACCAATATTGGTGGGAATGAAACACCCAAAAGTTTTTTTTTGTTGTTGTTAAGCACCCAGAAAAGGACACTCCTGCTTTAAAGCGTCCTCCCTCCTCCAAAGCACAAGATCGGCACCGAAACTATTCCGCTTAGTTTTAATTTTTAATATGATTACAATATAATCTCATAATGGCAGACTCCGGACAAACCGAATGTCTCATTCGTTATCACAAGAGGAACAAGACCAAATAATTGTATGCGAATGCGTTAAAGTTTGTCGACAACTTCAGCTCTTGAAAACTTTGGCGACTAGTTGGTTGGTTGGTCTGGTTGGTTGCTTGGTTAGGATTGGTGTATGGCCACAAGTTATCTATCTCTGCATGCACGAACAGAAACTTTGCTACGGGCAATAAATTTACTTAACAGAATCTCACGAAAAACCGTCGTCGTATAATTCAAAAAAGATTCCGACATGCGAATGTCAACAGAGCTTCGAAATTAGCGGTGTCGTAAAAATTCAAATTAACCAGCAAAAGTTACGAGAGAAAAGAAAGTTTTTGGGCGAAACTTTGATGGAAACGGATGAAGCGAATGTGTACACCGGAATTCCGTTTTTGCTCATTAAAATTACAATGAATTTATGGCAAGTTTGTGGGCTCATTAAAATAGCACAATATAACGTGAATTAATTCGTGTAGCAATAAATCCTCCGTGAAATTTGTCGCAACCACCCAGCAGCTCTTTTTGCATTTAGGAGACCACAAATGATAAAAGACAAAAAGATTATTGGAAGGATAATGAACAGGCAAAGATAGCACTTAATGACATTCAGATCTGCAACTTTACTTGACTTAATCTACCCCTGCTACTAAAATATGTTTGAATTTTTGATATCGATCCAGTTGAGGGTGATATTTCAAAATTTACATATTTGTGTCACGTTACCCTAACATCATTGTATTACATGAAGGGTTGAGGCATCATCTGGCTTTTTACACCCTAGAAGTATTTTCTTTTTGACCAACCTTATTTCTTATGGTGACAAATAAAGCTACAGGGCGATATTATTGGCAATAAGACTTTCTACCTCAAGAAGCATTAGAGGCTACAAATTAAATTTTTACAACCCCCAATAATAGCACAAAATCCAACGAACCAATTCCCGAAACGTGACAACGAAATAACATTGTGTAATGTCCAATAAAAATTATATAATGACCTATCAAATGGTTGATAGTGTTACAAAAAGAAACGTTTCTATACCTAAAGATACACAATAATTATTTTAGTAGATTTGCTGGCTATTAGATGGCGCATCTGTGACAATATTTTAAAAAACCCGTAAGATACAATTGGTAACAATAAAACAGTTTCGAGATCCAAATTAATTTTTTACAACCCCCGCTAATAGCACAGAATGTTGCGGTAACAATTTCTGAAACGTATAATTAACCCCGACACGTAACGCAAACAACTTTTACAGTTTCATGAAAGTGCATCCATTATTTCAGTCGTTGTTTCCGTAGTAGGTACTTAGTTAGTTATTATTTGTTATAACTTTTGGTTCGCTAATTATTTATCTACTGCACAAAATCATCACGTAATATGCAGCTGTGTTGTCGAGAGTATCGCATATATTTGGGCTGGGGGATGCTTTATGACAAAACAAACATACGCCCATAATATTCACCGAGCGTAGCTGTTTGCAAAATCAAATATATACGTACTTATGTACATACATAACGTAATAAACTTCAAAGAAATTATTATCAAAACATAGGCTGTGCATATTCTGTAAATATTCCAAAATGTGTAATTTAAAATAGGGCAGGAAACTGAAATTATGATGGGAACGATGTGCAAATTGGAAACAGGATCGATCGGTCGGCTTGTTTTGTACTTATGCTGAAGAGTGGTAAATTACACAAGGGTTGACTTCAGCACATTTAAAAATAGAACGTTAGTAATTTTATGAACACAGTGTATGAAGATCTGTTGTGATAAACTTAAACACCCACCATAAATCTACGCCAAAATTCCTTGGAGTGTTTGACGTTGAAATCTGCTCACCATTTACAATTGTCTATTTTAAGCTGCAAGATCTGACTAATCCGAATATTTCGAGTACCATGGAAACATTAGATACTGCACTGCACCTGCTTTATCACTACTACATTATACACCCTTACACACACATATACATTTCTTGGTTGGGGTAGGTAATAATACAACGTTGGCTGGCATGATACCGCAGAATATAAATGTGTCTTAAAATATAATGTGATCAAAACGAAAAGCTTCCGTTGACATTTTCATGTCATGCACCATAGATACTTATAAAAGGATTTACACATTTACATTTACGTATTATAATTAGTAAAAACATGCAGTCCTTTAAAAAGGTTTTTTTATTCCTTAAACTACTTTGAGTTTAATTATTTATTAAATAGCTACCTAAACTGGTTTCTAGCGTACCTAACTAAAAAGATTTCTAAAACTCTAAAGTAGGTTAAATTGTCCCTACCACTTACCTAATTCACTCGCACAAAGCACAACTCATTCTAATAGCATTTTCGAAGTCAATAAAGATCTGTTATATAATTATCTCAATACGAATCAAGCGTAGCATTTTACAAGATGCAATAATTGTAGAATTAAAATAGTAGGTACTTTTGAATATTCTTGCTACAGCTGAATCTCTTAAGTGGTGCAACAGATTGAAGCCATCATCACTTATAAGTAGGAGAAAATAATAAAACACTTAGAAAGTAGTGGGGGGGGTCAGCCAATGAACGTTCAGAGGTGTACATGCCACTCCCACTGCTATCTAAATTCTCTCCTCCCCCCTTCAAATCATCATCTAGGTACTTCATGCTGTTCCACCACTTACAGAGTCAACTGTACTTTGTTTTCTTATTAATTTGTATTGCGAATTTCCTTTGAGGCCAAAGTTTAAAACACAAATTGAATCATAAGGAAGTTTATTTATTGAATATTCTTATTTGTACTGTACCATAAAGTTAATAACGATTTAAGGGTTTATAAAGTTTTAGTGGTGATGAAATAGTGCCTTAACTATCACCTAAACTACCACATCAAAAAGAGCACTCATTATAATAGTTTTTAGAAATAAATAAAGAATTATTAGGTAATTGTATCAATACGAATCAATTACGTACACCATTATAAAATAAAATTAAATTATTAAAATAGTGTATGCAATCATGAATGGTGCAACAGCTTGAAGGCAACGTGGAAAGGTTGAAAAATGCAAAGAGTAGTTGGGGAGAGTGGTGGGGGTCAGCCAATTAACGTTCAATGTTCCTCCCACTACTATTTACATTCTCCGCTTTTATTGGCTCCCCTTCAACTTTATAAACTAACTTCATGCTGTTTCACCACTTACACTATCAACTGTACTCTGTTTTCTTATTCATTTATTTTGTGAATTTTAGTCTATTCATTTTCTTTGAGATCAAAGTTTAAGCCACAGTGGTAATAAGAAGAAAGGCGTTTTGACATTTTACCTGTAATCCGGGCCTTCCCCCAGCTGTCGTACTGTTATGGGAAACTCGTAAGGGCCGTGAGCCTTCAGTAATTCTTGCAGTCGCACTAATCCTTCATTGTTTTCGTAAATAATTGTGAACGACTTCCAGCCCCACGCCTTCACCAAATCCACGTAAGCCTGGAACAAAAAAAGACAAATCCTATTATAATACCAAACAAACCAACAATAGGTACAATAGAGGAGCAAGTCGAAGAATAAAAAATCGTAGATCCCGGAGCAGAGGTTTAAAAAACGAAAAATGTTGTCAGATGATTTATCGATAGAAACAGGAATACAACAAGCATTGGAGCTATTACGACCCGTTTTAGGAAAAAAAAACAAGAAACAATTTAAGTCCTTCCTTTCGAACAACTAAATTGAACAATTGAACGTTGCATACAATAAAAAATAGAGTGGCTATTAATTGTCAGGTGATCAAGTGTAAATTGTTGCAGCAAATTTTGCCATGGGAAGCTGACGTAATGTACTATTCTAATATGGGTCAGGCTCCCTGGAGAGAAATGGATGTACCCACCAACAACCGCTGCATAAGACCTCTCACTAATATAACTCGTAAAATAAATTAATCCGTCCAATTACTTTAATGAATATGGTATAATGTAATCCCTTTGAAACACTGTGAAATTAATAATCGCAACAGTAATGAAATTAAGAACTCCAAACTTTCCCAAAAAAAATCATTTAAAATTTTTTTTGAGCATAGACAAATTTCAAGTTGATTTAGGCCCTTAAATAATGAATTCTGTGGAGTGGAAATGATTGTGAAAGGTTTTATTACATTAATTAGAATGTTTTGGGTTTCTTTACAGGATCACCATGAATTTTTACCAAATGTTTTTTACCACCTTTTTAATAACAGGCTATACTTTACATATTGGGGGAGTAAAAAAAATTTTGAGCTACTAGAATGCAATAAAGAATCCCATTTCCTATTTCTTGAACGTTTGTACGTATTAGACTTCGTGCAATTGTCGAACTGTATGCAAAGATCGAAGTTTTTAATTTGAAATTCTTCTATTTGGCTTCACTTTCATATCACGGACGCGACGTTTCGTCTGTGTATCGTATCCCATCGTACCGTATCGTATGGCAGACAACGTTCTGTCTCCAATTGCGTCTACATCACCCATTTAGTTTTCTCTAAAACCGTCCTGGATAAAACAACGATCTGAGAGCGCCAGGAGTGTACATTTTGTCTGCAAGGATATAGCCCTTTGCTCGTTTAACTTTAAATGTATTGTGAAAAATGTGACATTAAATGCACTCGGTGCCATAGTCTTTTAGACCAATTCTACAGTAAATAAGGCTTTAATAACTCAATAAATGATCTCAAAAAATAGTAAGAAAGTATTTCTGCAAACGTCTACATTTTATTTGTATCAATGTTGGGGTTGAAAATTTCTAAAAGACTAAAAGACTTACCATTACCATAAAAAGAATAATGATAATTAACTTGAATTTTATCGAATTTAACCCTTCAAACGTTTCAAAAATATTGTCTATGAAATTTCAGCCCCTAAAATTAGTATTAACCCTAGCCCCACATGATCAAAGCTTAAAATTAATAAGGGAAATTTTATGCTCTACAAAAAGTAACTGATTGAATATTTATGTATAATAAACTTCTATAATATTAACCCCCAAACGTTACACTGTATAAAAATTAAATTATTATTAGGTTAGAATGTTTAAGGGATGATATCACGGAAACGACTGATGTTACAAATAATAATATTCAATTTGACATTTTTTGTAAAGCATAAAATTTCCTTCAAAACTGTTCCAACCCTAATATTGTACATATGTTAAGTTGTTTGCGAGATATAAAAATTGTAAATTTAAATCCCAAGAAAAACTTGGGAGGTCGAGTAAATATTGATATTAAGAGCCCAGATTTCACAGTTATTATTTTTTATATATTTTGAAATAAATTTGAGGGTTTAACTCATTAAAATTAATAGATAATCCTGATAAAGTCCACAACACTTTTTTGCCATCACACTAGATAATATATCTTGTTTGCTTAAAAATAATTATAAAAACTCACGAACGGTAAATATGTAGGTATATTTATTTTCACCAACAACAACGCCTCGGCAATTCTTTGCATGAGAACGTAAAAATATTCGAGAAAATGTGCCAGTTAAACGGTCGTGTAATGTAAACATCCAAGCAGGAGACTAGCTCAGAGATAAGGGAAGGTCAAACGAAAAAAAACTGGTGAAAGGTGTTGTTTACACCAAATTATTCTCATCAGTAAAACTATTATCGTAAAAATGCTTGACCATTTTATACGGAAATAAATAAGAGCAAGCTCGAAAGAGTATACGAGGGAATTTCAAATTATAAAAAGAAATTATTAATTTAGTAATCATGGTAGGTACCCTTGAAAGGACCAAATATGTAGGTACACAGAGTATTTAAAAAAATATGAAACTAACAAATTATTTATTTAAACAATAATACTGTTACCGGTGCAACTTGATGAAACATTTTTAATAAGATTGACTAAAAGGGTATTTGAAAGTTTCCACTATTTATTTATTATCACTGACAATTGTTTCGACCTGGCGGTCATTAACGAGGAGTAGTTACAAATACTGAAATTAAAAACAAGTTTCAACCCTTAAGATTGTACCCATAAAGATGTGAACAATGTAAAGTGCTGCATACAGAAAATAAAAATTATTTTTTTATGTTACTAGAAGATTTAGAAATAAAAAAAGGCAATAATAACCAAATGGAACTGTGCTTAAATAATACACCTTTATTATTGTCAAACTTGTAAATATAATTTAGGTTGGAAAATTTATTAGCGGTGTAAACCGAGTCAAAAGATGCCGCCGTTTACACATAGTGCGTAAGCGGATCGATTTTTATCATGCATGCATACGTTTATTAAAAAACGTTCTGGATGCTGCCAGAAATTTAATATTTACTTTGTTAAAGACCATTTCTAAGTTTGTAAGGTTTATTAAGACCATGATACAAAATTTCACCGGTTTAAGTAACTTTAACTGGCTTTAAAGTTTGAAATATTGGTACTTGAGCCAAGTTTTTCACCTACCACCACCCTACTTTTCCCATAATGTCGTGTTCTCGGGAAAATCGTAACTTTAGTGCTGCTACCACCTACGTACATACTTACTATACCAAACTAAAACTTTCTACAACTCTAAACTGTTCGGAATTACAAAGAAATGAGATGAGGTACCTACTTACTTAATAAGAATCTTAATTTCTACTTCAAAATGGAAACCACGAAATTAGTTTTTTAATTTTTAGGTAGTTGGGGATTTTAAAGCGTTAAAAATATTTTTTGCCACTCAATTAAAATAATAATGGTTTAATAAAGGCACGGGTGGATAATACTTACTAGGTACTAAAAAAATATATTGGAATTCTAAAAGGAAATCGTGAGCACCATTGAAATTAAATTTTATTTTATTTCTAAATGAAATCCTGGTAGGATAGGGGCTCAAAAAGAAAGTGCTGACGATGGAGTTTTTTTTTTTATTTGTGACAAATTCACCGCCTAGGTAAAAATTGATCCACAATTTTGGGCACTTCAGAAATTGGGTCAAATTATTAGAAATCGATTAAGTCAACATCCAGTCGCTTTTCCTTTTAATTAAGAAACTCGTTTCAAAATTAATTTAGATATTTAGATATTAACCCCGAATCCAAATCCAGGACAATAATTACATGTTTTTGTTAAACGTTTCTGACAATTTTTAAAAAGTTATCCTTCTTAAAGTTCCTAGGGGAAACCATTAAAGAAATATAAAGTTTTTCAAACTGGCTGATGACAACAATAAGCAAAGTTATAGAATAGCCCGTCGTCAGAAACAAAATTCAATTCCGCTCGACACTCTTCGAAAGAAAGATTGTTAAAGGAAATAGAGAAGAAGTTTTTCAAAAGCGTCTCAAGACCGGAATTAAGAATTACGAAAGTTTCGTGACAAAAGTCTAGCTTTAAACCAATAACTGAAACGATGATTTAATGTAACCACTTAGAACTAAATACTAAAGTTGGAAAGTTGAAATTAAAGACAAGACTGAATGTAATGGAGCATTTACTATTTTATTTCTAGAAATTAAGCATCAGAGTTCATGACGAAGTTTTAAATAAAAATCTTAACTGCTTCTTTATGAGGAACATTAATAACTTTTTATTAAAGTATTTCAAATGTAACAAAATTTTTCCTGAGTAAATAAATTTAAACAAACGAAGCTTTTAAGTACTTACGATCTTTCTGGAACATATTCATTACGTCCCGAAAGACTGGACGGTTCGAAAGGTCTTTAAAAGTTGTTGATAAGATCAATTAAAGGCATTTCTGCTCAATATTAAAGCGACTACTTCTGGTAACCAAAAGTGAAATAAGTACCTACTACTCTTCCCATTCAGTTAACCGATTAATGTTTTTTAGACACTTTGGAACTTTATCTCACAAAATATTTGACGATGTAAGTAATGATATTCTGTGTATATTTTTTGTAGGTACTCTTGTGATTAATATCAATTTTCTTTTTCCTTCCGTTTATTAAGGTTCCAGATTAAGGTTAACAGGAGCAATTTGTTAAGGAAATTATCTCAAGAAACGACTTTCCTTTGAATTATAAATTAATGAGAACCGATAAACTGGCCAATAAATTTGACTCACCTTTGAGAGCATGGTAGGATGGGGGTAAAGGTTCACCAGACAGCTCTCCCTCCGAAGCCTGTAGTCCCATCGCGTTTCCAAATGGGGGATTTCCATCGTATCACAAATTGATTGGACATGACTAGCCGTTTGAGGAGACTGTGGACCAAAAATTGCAGCCACTCCACTTCGAAGCAGATGGCAAACTATGAACAGTTCATAAATTTTGTAATAGCCAACAGTTAATACTGAATGCGTTCAATTTAAATAATTTTAATATAGCGTTGCTCTGGTTGAAAATCAATACCAACAACGCAACATAGCAAGTGAATAGTACACACACAAAATTAAATGGATTGCTTAGTGGTCTGTGTATTTGAAAATCTATTACACAAACGTGTCCGCATTACACAACCGTATACCTACCACAAACAACTATGTACAAACATTTATCTACGGAACCGCAGTTGTTTGTTGGGCCGATACAGAGCAGATCGATGCATCTTTCCTAAAGTAATCAAACTGCCTTTATTTTTTCATCTTGGATCCACACAAATGTTTGAGTGACGAAAGGATATGCAGAGGTAACCTTAAAAAACTTCATTCCCATCAAAATCATGTGGTGCAAGAGAATTGGAGAAAAGCAAACACAATACTAATAAAGTTTAACTCTTGGTTTTTGCCTAAGACACTTCGTTTTGGTCGTAGTCTTGCTTTTCAACAGTATAATTTGGTTTTGGTCTTGGTTTTACAAGAAGATGAGAAATCTGTAAGAATATTGCTTACAAGACTTGTTGTTGGTCTTGATATTCTTAATGAAGTCTTGGTCTTGGTGTAACAGATGTAATAGTGATCTTAGTCTTGATTTTTAACAAAATTTTTTAGTGGTTTTGTTCTTGATATCACTAACTTATTTTTGATCTTGGTCTAGTAAGTTATTATTATGATATTGGTCTTGATTTTCTGCAGTATATCATGGTTTTGACCTATTTAGGCTTGGTCTTTGTCTTGCTTTTCGTCACTACGTCTTGGTCTTTGTCCTGCTTTTCGTCACTACGTCTTCGTCTTGACTTTAAACACACCTCAGTATTTATCTTCTTTTTACAAGAAATTCAGAGTTTTGTGAGAATATGGCTTACAAATCTTTTTCTTGTTCTTGTTCTTGGTCTTGGTATTAATAATTTGGACTTTTTATTGGTCTAGACTCTAGAGAATTTAATATTGATTTTGCTCTTGATTTTTAACAGTACGTCTTGGTCTCAGTTTTGATTTTCAACAATAAACCATTTGTCTTCAGTTTACAAGAAAATGAGTATCTTGTAAGAATCATGTTTACACGTCTTGTTTTTGGATATAGATTACTGAAGATTTATTCACGATCTTGATCTTGATATGTACTTTTTGGTCTGGATCTTGGTCTTATTGTTACAAGAAGGCAAGGATTTTGAGAGAACGATCTTTACAAGACCTTCTCTTGGTATTGCTGTTCTTTATTTAATCGTGATCTTGGTCTAGTACATTTACTCGTAATATTAGTCTTGCTTTTCAGTAGCATGTCTTACACTTGGTCTTGGTTTTCAACAGTAGGTACACGTTGGCCTTTGTCTTCAGTTTACAAGAACTTAGGAATTTTATGAGAATATTGTTTACCAATATTCCTCGAAAGCTTGGTATTAATAATTTAGTCTTATCTTAGTATAGAACATTAACCTCGATATTGGTCTGATATTCATCAATACGTTTTGGTCTTGGTCTTTGTTTTTACGAGTTGAATATTTGCTTTTGTAAGAAGTTGAAGATTTTGTCTTGCACTTGATTTTAGTGTTGTTTATTTAACCTTGATCTTGGTCTAGACTCTAGAAGATTTAACTTGATCTTGGTTTTAGTTATAGGTCTTAGTTTTGATATTGGTATTGTTCATTCAGTCTTGATCTTGTCATGAAAGCGTAGCTATGTCTTGATCATTATAAATATGTAAGTCCAAGAGAAGACACCATAAAATTGAAGATCAAGATCAGTTTTACTCATCACCAGGGAAGACAGAATATCCCCTTAAGTTTCCTTTAGGACCTGTGATAATTGATAGGTTTTGGTGGTTATAAAAATCAACTACCACTATCGCCTACATTTTTTATTATTAATACTCTTTTTGCTGACCTTAAAGTTTGTTTTCTTAATTTTGATGGTGAACGTTTTGAAAGGAAATAAAGTGGGAAATTGAGATAATAGGACACTTAATTCATGCGTGGTTGTAAAAAGTGACGTCGCCCACTAACTATTGGTTGAGAATAGAATGAGAAAATGATTAATAGTCAAGCAAAAAGCTGTAGATGACAGCTTGGCCAAAAGAACTTTTGCGCCAATGTTGAAGGGACCCAAAGGAGAAAAAACAACATATTCACCAAAGATGAAAACCGTAACTGCAAGCCCAACTTAAATCAATTTGTTTCTGGACATGGGGTCAGATGTCAACTGCCCTTTCCTGATTTTAGACCAAAAAATAACTTTAGTTGAAATTATAATTTGTACCTTTCTTAGAAGCATGGAAGCTGTCTTGGGGTGACATTCGTTCAATTTGAGCATTAAGTTTCGATC
The DNA here is from genome assembly GCA_029378335.1 of Agrilus mali. Lineage (NCBI taxonomy): Eukaryota > Metazoa > Arthropoda > Insecta > Coleoptera > Buprestidae > Agrilus > Agrilus mali. The sequence goes on along the minus strand of CM055663.1, from coordinate 4,568,747 downwards.
TTGGTAGAATGGTCCTGTCGTTGTTGATCTTATCCACCGCGTATTTGAAAGCAAGCTCCTGTTTATCGTCAGCCGGATGAAAAAGACCACCTGCAACAAACAAAAAACTTTAATTTACTCGAACGAATTAGTGTCTGCAAAGTTTAATGTGAACTTCCAATTTTCAGATGATGAAAAGATCGTGGCCTTTTGAAATCATGAAAATGTCAAAATGTCTTTCCTCGTTTTGTACGAAGTCTGACCAGATAAATGAAAATTTTCGGTGTTCCAGGCAGTTGGACGAGGCCGCATCATCAATCAAAAATAAAAAATATAAAGGACCGAATAAAGAACCAGAAAGCTTTTATGAATAGAGATTATTCACAGAAGTTATTTTTTCAATACATCCTGAAAATGTCCCTAATACATAAAGGTCTTAAAGCACAAACAATTTTACCACAGTGTTAATATTTTTTATGTTGTTGTTAAAAAAATGGAAAAGCCATTATCTTGAGGGATTTTTGTACAAGGACTTTCAAATGCTTAGATACTTTAATATTACAAGTATTTTCTAGCCGAAGACTTAATGATGTTTATGAAATATGGATCCCCAAAATAATATGCGTAACGTAATTAGAGGAGACCGTTGTAATTTCAGAAATCTGCGTCAGTATTTGTGTCGTTTATAATGAATATGAAGATTAATTTGGACTTTATTTTAGCCCTGTCGCGCTCGCGCCCGTAATCCATTATTGTCCTAGGTCATTTCCTTTCTAAAGGCTCAAATGGAACCATTCCATTTAAGTTGTATCCGCAAATGTCCAAACATCTGACTATTATTTATCCTTATATTCCACTATTTCCGCTTCTTTTGATTTCGGGACAACGTTTCAAGAGATATTTTCTCGTTTGACGTTGATTTATACACCAAATTTTACCTGGGTGAAACATACTTCTATTTATTTTAACTGATAGGAAAAGATTTCGGAAATTTTATAGGGTGTTTGTTAAAAGTAAATGGGAAGGAGATTGATAAAACTTAAAACATTTTTGACTTACCTATTCTGATAACGTCTGGAAGGAGGAGAACGTGATGAATATTGAGGATAAGTAGAAAAATTTCCAATTTAGAATCCATGATGGACCTGTAAAGATATAAAAAAATAATTAAATATAAAACTGCTTCAGTAAGAAAATTTTTAATTTTAAATAAATTAAAACTGAAGTTCCCCATTGTCATTCTCGAAGTAATTAGTTTGGTGAAATGCAATATATTTAAAGAATTTTCATTTTGCGGTATTTAGCTGACACGAAGAGATATTGGAGTTTCAAAAACAATTAATCCAAGATTAAGAAAATGTAGAAAACAGTCAACGTTAGAATGGTAAAAGAAAACATTTTGCTTCGTTGTTCCAATTTTCTCACTTTAATAAATTATCGTCTAAATGAATGTCTGTTTAAATAAAAACAAAACAGGAAAGTGTCCAATAAGAAAACTTCAGCACTAAATAAGGAAGTGCTTGAAGTTTAGAAATTAAATCGAGCATAACATCGTTTACAACTAAGCAGACAAAAGGGCAGAAGAATTTTCGACGGCTTATAACGTTTACGAACAGATTGAGCTATAAAAGCTGATTCTTAACGGCAGATTTTCGATCTAAATTGAGGTTAATAGCTGCAAGGAAATGTCAGGCTACTGGTCTGATAACAATGAAAAACACGTGCTAAAGATCGCTTCAGATTTAAGGTCCTCTATTCCGGAAGTACTCACCACTGCCGCCATTCCCCGGAAATATACTCCGATTTATGTAATTTTTCCGCATTATTCATGAGCAAATACGAATTGTATTACATAAACTTAAAACGGACCACCAACGCTTTAAGTAAGCACGTTATAAAATCGCTACATTCACAAGAAATAAACAAAAATAGGCAAATAGTTTAAATTAAAGCAACCAGAAGATATATTGATAGATTTCTGAAAGCAAAGCAACAGAAGAAACTTTAACTTAAATATATGAGGAGATGAAACAGAAAAAATGTTGACCAAACCGAAGCAACTTCTAAAGAAACAGTTTATGTAATCTCTACAAACAGGCAATCATATCGCCATCTGTTATGTATCAACCGAATCAATTACGCGGCATACGTCACGTAAAGACTTGTGTACCTAACACATAAAATAATTCTGCAACACCAACAAAACCAAGAAATGGCGATACAATATTTCTATGTTGATATTACATTAACTTACTCTTAGCAGCTGACCAAAAACAATAACGTCTTTACAATTATTTGCCTTAGAGTCATTTGATGAATGTAATTATGCCAAAACGAAATTCTGCGTACCTAAATTGGGTTGCATAATTCATGAAACCTTAACGAGAGAGCTAAATGAACAATGGACCTCTCCAACTATATTTTTGAGAGTGTTTTAAGAGGTCGTCGACTTGGCCATTGTCTAGACAGTTCCTCCATTGTACTCCTGACACTTGAACTTTTGCCTAAGAGGCGAAGAAGAAATGTTAAATATGAAAGTTTACTGCGAAAACTTCACAGTTTACACAAGGCACTGGAGCACATTTTGTCTGGATGACAACACAATGCAGCAGCTAATATTTAGAAGGTGTAATCACACATTAAACAAGCCTAGAAGACATTGATCCTAGTTAAATAAATATTCAAAGGACGAAACAATCTAACTGTTCAGTCATTTATTTATCTGTAGATATATATCTAGAAGTACTTCCGAAATGGTAAAATATATGGTCTGTCCAGACAGCTGAGAAAAACTAAATCTGCTTTTAGTTAATTACAGTTCACTGACAAAGGTTAATTTTTCTTGTCAATCCCGTAGTTCTTCCTCGAATTCATCACAGTGTACTGGCATGGCGCCCCTTATCAACTTCAACCTCACTTAAACGTTGATTTGATTCCTTTCCTCTTTCTGTTTTTTTTTTGAAAGTTACAAGGACGCGTTTAAAATGATTTCGGCTAAAGTTTATCTTATCGAGTTTTTAGTTTGATTGTCGTAAAATACGAGCGTGGCTCTATTGTTAATAAAAAACGCCTTAAAGTACAATCCTTGTCGACGAAGCATCAGACTTTATTGAAAAGCGTACGTCTGTCAAGGGACAAGGGGACGAAATCAAAAGATATTTCAATAAATTGAATATGTTTTCTATTCAACTGACAGCAAGAACTATGTAACTGTCAGTGGGATTTTTGAATATAACAGAATAATGTCGAAGACGTTCATAAAAGTGCACGTCGGACGTGAAAAGTCGAACAAAATCCGTGACAGCTTCGCAAAATATTTCTAAAAATTCATTTATTCTCCGGCAGCCGGGGTCGTACTAGGTAATAGGTACATACAACAAACTTTATCCTGATTCCAAACCCACAATGAATTAAATTACTCCCAGTGTGGAACTTCGGGTACGCCACTTCAAAAATGGACATTTTATTATTGACATGAACGTAACGTATCTGTTGATTAATATTTTCTTTAAGGCTCATGATTGTCACACTCTCTCTGGGTGGCAATAAATCTGACGTCCGAACGTTTTTACGGTATTATCTTCGACGTCTAAGTAAAATTTTTCTACGGCCAATTTTTAGTGATAAATTGCCAACTTCTTCGAACTTTTAATTTATTTTTGGGGCCGAGAAAATTTATCACCACCTATCCATCAATAACGTCCATCCACCCTCCCTTTGTTTATAAACAGAAATGGCTTCATCCACGACAAAGTTTAATAATATCTATAATAAGGGGAAGAGTCACTTTAAGAGGCGAGATTAAAAATTGGGGATGAAATAATTAAAAAATTGTGTCCCATGGGCTGTAACGTGAATGCTTTTATTAATTAATAAAATGCTACATAAATATTTTTTAATCAAAGAAAAGAATAAAGGCAAAATAATGTTTCAACGGATTTATTTCGAAAAACTCGACATATGTTTCGACCAGGCGGTCTTTATCAAGAGTAGATTAATACTAAATTATACAATAAACGTTCAAACCTTAAATAACAAATTGCAGTTTACATACAAGAGCCAAGTTGAAAACAAGTTAATATAAGTACAGTAATTGGGAAAATTGACTCATTAAGGACTTTACATCATAAATCGGTTATTAACAGTGGGGTGCTGTTTGTCAATACTTCAATTTGTTTTTATTTGAAATTGCTAATTTTATTTCTAAATGCTCAAAAAGTGTGAGTTTCCTAGATTTTTCTAAATTATGTAATAATTTAACATTGTCTTTGTCAAGGTTATGGTTATTTTGAACACAATGTTCAGCAAAACCTGTTGAACAAGTTTTGTTTTTAATTGAGCGCTAATGTTCAACCAAAACAAGACCAATTACAAAAAAGCGGAATCTACAAATTATCGTGCAAGGATTGTGACGCCATATACATTGGACAATGTGGAAGGGCGTTAAAAAATCGTATTTGTGAACATATAACTGTACTTATATTAACTTGTTTTCAACTTGGCTCTTGTATGTAAACTGCAATTTGTTATTTAAAGTTTGAACGTTTATTGTATAATTTAGTATTAAGTAATCTACTCTTGATAAAGACCGCCTGGTCGAAACATATGTCGAGTTTTTCGAAATAAATCCGTTGAGACATTATTTTGCCTTTATTCTTTTCTTTGATTAATTATATTTCATCAACAGTGCACCGAAAAACGTTTATTAAGTATTAAATATTTTTTGTTTTTAAAATAGGTACAATTAAGGACCTTGATTAATAGTATTAGAAGATTCTTTTTTTAAACACAGAGCTTCATTAAAGTACAACCAAGTGATTGTGAAATTCATACCAAATGCTTCAAATTATCAAAACATATTGTATTTGTGTCCAATTAATTTTATAATTAATTCTCCATAACAACAGATTACCTACCGGAAACTGAGTTCTAACACCACATCAAAGTTACATCCGGTCGAAATTTTATCTCAATTTACAAAACATTTTAGCCTACAACTAACAAAACTATTAAACAGACAAAAAATTCCAAATGATCTCATTTTCTTGTTTTAAACTTTAATTTGTAGTAACAATATTTACTATATGTTTATCTCCACACTATCCTTTGAATTACCCCCAATGACCACTACAACAATGCATATAAGGTACATTAGACTCCATCATCATTGTCTGAAGCATGCCCATATACAGGATAATTGTTTACCGTCAATGCAGTTTATAATTGAAGGAGATAACGATATGATTGACCCCAAAATGTTTCATAAATCAACGCACAGCCAACGCCATAGTTGAGTAGGTATAATATGCGCCACAGGATTACGTATTCTACCCTACCACCTATGACAGGGGTTTAAATTATTATTGGGCCAAAATCTCAAAAGGATTATCAGTAGTGTAATTTATAGTTTCGACACTGGAAATGTGCTTTGGACAGACAAAATTAACAATGACCTAATATTGAAAGCAAATTAATGTATTTTAACTTAACGTGCCTAATTATATTTTTTATTTTGGGCTCCTCCCTCACACCTTGGTAAGATTTGATAAAATATACTCGTCTTCCAAAAGTTGCCATAATATTTTTATTGAATATGAGGTTTAATGAGATTTTTATGGACCTCTGTCCCCATTTTGAGCTGAAATAATTATTTAATGCCCCACAAGAAACTTTATTCTAGAGGAAATTTATTGTAGGTATTCGAAGATTTTCTGTTGGAATATTTGATCTCATTGCAGGTGCAGTAATAATCTAATTAACTTGTTAACTCAAGGTTGAAATCTGCCACTTAATTCTGATGAAGGCAAGTACAGCGATGACTGAATAAAGGGCTACACTTCAAGGAAATCCCTTTGGGATTGAGCCACACCTTTCCATTATTTCACTACCTTGTTGTAGAATTACCACGAAATTAACAAAAGAATTAAAATTTGCTGCGTGAATTAAAATATTTTCACACTGTTTTAATTTACAAGAAATATAAATATAAAATACCCACAAAAAAATTAATTAAACAATTGTGAGTGTAACGTTATTTCAAGGTGGGCTTTTGTCAGAAAAGATCGATGAAGTAATAAAAAAGAAGAGTAAGTAATTCAGAATTTCAAGAAAAGTTGGAAAACTAAAGAATACTGACACCCAAATCCATCAAGTTGACCTGTCTAAACTACAATAAAAAAAAGGAAAACAGCTTTCTTATGTTCGTCTCTTAAAACCCCACTAAAAAACGTCATAAGATGTAAACAAAAAGTCCACACAAAAAAGTATTACATATGTATACTTGCTGGATAAAAAGACAATTTTAAAACTAACAAAAAAATTAAATCTGCAGGCCTTCATATAAAACTCTATGAGGATTTAATATTTTCAAAAGGTCTACCATTTGGCCAAATTTTGAAATAAAGGGATGTATTTTTTATTAAATCTGTGTAATAATAATTTCTGTACAAAAGACTTTAATCCTGAATGTTTAAGATCTGAAAAATAGCAATTAGTAATTCTTTGTGTTAAAGTGTTGTGAGCCGGAGTTTTTTGGGAAAAACTAAGTGCAAAAGTGTAAATATAGGGGATTAGTCCTAAAACTCATTCAGCCACATTTGCATAGATATAACCGCTAGTAAATCTCCCTTCTTCATATTTGTTCAAATGTTACGTTCGTACAATGTTTGCAAATACGCGATATTTTGTTTCCTTAAAACAAAAATGCATCGCGTTGTCATAAAAACGAGCGAAATTTTATTATTCACACTAAATTTGCATATTTATTACAAAAGCTAGCTTTCAAAATTCGAGCGATTTCCATAATTCATTAAAGGTATTGCACACTATACATACACAAACACACACAAAATTAATTAAAAAGGCTCCCAACATATCTATAGATACCTGTATGGATATTTTGTTTACAAAAGGGCTTAACAAACAATAGCCATCCCTCTGTTCTACAATTTTTACATTACATATTCCCCTAAAAGAAGAAGAAACTCAAAAAATGTAAAAATGATTCTTAAAACTTGCTTATTTTCTTGATTATATACTTAAAATTATCTTTATTGCAATTACAATAATACTAAAATAAAATCCACTCAATAGGAACATGAAAAGCCATATAATAATTCAGAACTTATTTTATGTAATAAAATAAACATTGAAAATTCACTTGAATCGAAAAATGTGTTGCCTTTATGTTTGTTTACAAAAGACAAATACCATATGGATCCAAAAAGGGTTTTAAAATCTCTAGAAAGAGATCAACCTAAAATAGACAATTGAGAGTCTCAATAACATCAAATTTATTAAAATAAAAATCGTAAATATATCTAAAATCAAAAAATTCGCCCTGCCATGCGTTATTTCATAAATAATAACCCTCACAAAGGCCCCAAATAGCCTAAAGTTGTAGTGTTACAACAAGGTCATGCATGTCCTTTAACCTACCACATGTTGTGATAAAAAATTGACAACTTACCTTGGCAACAACACCCGAACGATAAAACGAAAATCGCACCCTTTTTCTCGTCTGCAACGCTCGCAGGTCCGCAACCCTCACTGCGGCTGCAATAGAGAATCCAGCGGTGGTCCAGAGCAGACTCCAGAGCGCAGGACTTCTACGTAGAGTTGTTATCCTTACCCCTTCGCCGACCGAACCGTCCCGGATATATACGGTGCCACTTGAAAAATATCTCCGACACCGACGGCATACACCTAACGAATAATGATAATAGCATTGTAATTTGTAAAAGGTATCGCCTTTTTCTAGTCTAGAATTTCAAAATAACAAGGATCCAGTTTAGTTCGCACGTTAAGGTCAATAAAATCTACGTTTGGGGTTGGTCCTTCGAGCCGGATTTTGGGGTAATTGTAAACACGCTCGTTATTTCGATGAAATAGGACTCTTGATTATTCCAACTAATGGGAATTATAGACACGGGGGGGTTGGCTTTTGACGGTTGGATGCTTTAGCGCGTTAAACAGCAGAGGAAGAGTGAAGCAATATTTCATGTTAAACAGTAAAATATTTCTATAATATAATATATAATTTTTGGGGTAATTATGAACACGGATATAATTTTCTTTGAAATTCACATTTGAAAGCGAATTGTTCATTTTTGCCCCTTTAAAAACTTTTATAAAGCCAGTACAAACAAGATGATCGTTCACATTTACCCCTAAATTTTCAACTGCGTTAATTAGTGAAGGGGTAATTGTAAACTTAAGTTTTTTTGCAAAAAAAATCCGAATTTGCATATTTATTAACAGAAATTCACTTAAAACCAAACAAGGACCTTAATTAATGATATAGTCGCCTAAAATTTAATCTTCGTCTAAGATACATCGAGCTTCAAAAGTCAAATTTTTATTAATCAATAAAATTGCACCATATGGGACAAAACAATTTATTACAATAGAAGGGAGAGAAGCAAGACTCTTTTTAGCTCAGATTTTTGCTCAAAACCATTTGAAAGTCTTATTATTACTTTCATAATATCCTGAGGGAAATAACTAACTTAAGAATTTACTTTAGAGGTTAAAAATAAAAAACTCTTCTAAGGCACAAACTGCATGTTACAAATTGATCACCCTGTATCGATTTTTGCGATAGAATAGTTAAGTTTAAATAATTATGTTTCACCCCACCACCTAGCGTTCGAATGTTGCTGTAGGCGATTACAAAGTTTCAAAATGTTTAGCTCGAACAACAATGACCCCTAAAATTAATAACGAGTAAGGGATGAAAAGGCAGTCGCTGATAGGATGGATTTCACTGACCGGTGCGGTGACATCATTTAGTCCACCAGAATAACCACAGTAAACCAATATTTCTGCCATAGGATTACAATGTTACACGTTAGAATTTCATTGTAATCTATCAATTGCAAAAATCAGTTTAAAAATATTTTATTATATTGTTAAAAATTAATTTATTTACGTACCACCTGAAATCTTCATTTGGTCCTTCGAGCCGGATTCTACAAATTGAGTTATTATGTAAACTTCTTCAGCATTTCGTTGCAAATATACTAAGGGTCCTTTTAATTAGTGCATCATTTTTCTAAAAATAACCGTGCCCTACGAAAAAGTGGTAATGTCTGCAGTTATTTCCCATCACGATCCTGGCTAGTATGTATACACGTATACGTATTCACCTCCACTTAACCTTTCTCTAATGGAGAAGTCTTGCTCGAAAGATTTCATACCACCAGTTTCCGGCACAAAAGGTGTGTAAGAAAGGCGCAAGAAGATTTATCCCCAACGTTGCCACGACTCATTATTATTAAAGGAACGCAGGGGCTTCCTAATGTAAGCTAATCGACTATGTGGTTTACAATAATGGAGCGTGAGGGTGAAAGGGCGTACGTAGATGATTTCTTTAAAATAATCTGTTCACTAATTCAATAACAAATTTTCCGAAAACAATTCGTTACTGTTTATTGGTTTGTTTGTTTTGGATGAAAAAAATTCTGTGTGCAATTTCTTTTTCAAGCAATTGTTGACTGGGTTGGAAATTAATTCAGATCTGAACTGTGGCCTAGGGTAACCATATTTTATTCATGTTGCAGCCCCAACTCGTTGTACAAGTTTGTATCGATTATGCCCAATAAATGCAGGCAGATTTTACCTACATGAGAAACATATTTTTAAAAAATCTAGCAATTCTAGAGTTCAAATGGTTAAAGTAACTATAATAGGTCGATTGTCTGCACTGAAAGTCAGTGAGTTCCCATATAGTTCAAATATGTAGTTGAAATATTAAATGAAGACAGATATTTTCAAAAAAAAAAAATTCCTAGCTAAAAAGATTTATAGTTCAAGTGGCAAAAAATGTAATGACTAATGTCTTTAGTTGTCTCCACTGCCTCGCAAAATTAACAGGCCCTTAAATATATTGCATAGGTACCTACAGCCATTTATAAATGTCAACTCAATTGAACTGCTCTGGAATAGATCCCCTTAAATTCCTTTCTGGTCTACCCCTAAAATTTAATGAAAAATAATTTTCCGGGAAGTTAATGGTTATAAAAATAATGAGCTTTTCAGTTAGGAATTGAAGTACAAAAAATTGGTTTAGGCAAGCAAAGGACGAATTCAGAAGGACCTGTTTCTATTAATTATCTTTATTTGGTGCTATGCCTACACTATGAGTTTATTTTACCCCTGTTCTAATTAAGACCAGAACGTGCTTAGACCCGAAAAATTATGAGACTAAAACCTAATGGGGATGTTTCGTTCAACCCAGTTAATCCTTATTTGTCCTCTAAATAAACAATTCAGGATTTCTCTTTTTCCCTTTTCATTAACGAAAAAAATTTAGACTAATCTTCTGTTCTGTTCTGATTACCTTGGAAATAATTAATCAGGCGCCTTTAATTAAAAATAATTATGTACCTGGGTATGTATTTAATTAATTTACTAGATTGAGAAGTGGTGAAAGTTAATAATGTCATACCAAAGAGCATTGGCATGGCACTTGAACGATTACATGTTTATTTCAAGTATTTAGGTTGCATTTGAATTTGGTCCATCGAGCCGGATTTTGAATTTGTCCATTAAATTTCACTCTATGGGCCACGTTAGCTTTAGGACTTCTAATCTAATCCTGTGATTAATCTTTTAGGAATTTTGAGTAAAAGTTAGACGAACGAGTAAGTTAATTCGGATGGAAAAAAGTCGAGTTTCTCTGTAGTACCTAAACATCTCATTAGTTTTGCAAAATAGTGAGCGAATGCCTAGGTATATCAAAGGCACGATTTGTACTTGTACACACAGGTTACAAAGATTTATGGGCCGTGCAAAAGGGAACATTAAATCGCCCTTTGACGCCGATTCGCCACGAAACTCCAAAAATGACTTTGTGATACGATTTTAATGCGACGGACGTTGTTTTGTGTTATTAAATTGTTGGAGAAGTCTTGCTCGAAAGATTTCATACCACCAGTTTCCGGCACAAAAGGTGTGTAAGAAAGGCGCAAGAAGATTTATCCCCAACGTTGCCACGACTCATTATTATTAAAGGAACGCAGAAACGTGACTGTGCAATCTACACACGGTTCGGACAGTGGATCTAAAAGATATGTAGGTATCTAGTCAGCTCCCAATTTTTTCCCATATACCTCCATATCTTCTTAATCATCCACCGACCGACCCATGTGTAGATTGCACAGTTAAAAGAAACAATATTTGAAACGTGACTGTGCAATCTACACACGGTTCGGACAGGGGATTTAAAAGATATGTAGGTATCTAGTCAGCTCCCAATTTTTTCCCTTATACCTACATATCTCCTTAATCATCCACCGTCCGACCCATGTGTAGATTGCACAGTTTAAAGAAGCAATATTTGAAACGTGACTGTGCAATCTACACACGGTTCGGACAGGGGATTTAAAAGATATGTAGGTATCTAGTCAGCTCCCAATTTTTTCCCTTATACCTACATATCTCCTTAATCATCCACCGTCCGACCCATGTGTAGATTGCACAGTTTAAAGAAGCAATATTTGAAACGTGACTGTGCAATCTACACACGGTTCGGACAGGGGATTTAAAAGATATGTAGGTATCTAGTCAGCTCCCAATTTTTTCCCTTATACCTACATATCTCCTTAATCATCCACCGTCCGACCCATGTGTAGATTGCACAGTTTAAAGAAACAATATTTGAAACGTGACTGTGCAATCTACACACGGTTCGGACAGGGGATTTAAAAGATATGTAGGTATCTAGTCAGCTCCCAATTTTTTCCCTTATACCTACATATCTCCTTAATCATCCACCGTCCGACCCATGTGTAGATTGCACAGTTTAAAGAAACAATATTTGAAACGTGACTGTGCAATCTACACACGGTTCGGACAGGGGATTTAAAAGATATGTAGGTATCTAGTCAGCTCCCAATTTTTTCCCTTATACCTACATATCTCCTTAATCATCCACCGTCCGACCCATGTGTAGATTGCACAGTTTAAAGAAACAATATTTGAAACGTGACTGTGCAATCTGCACACGGTCCGGACAGGGGATTTAAAAGATGTGTAGGTATCTACTCAGCTCCCACTTTTTTTCCATATACCTACATATCTTCTCAATCATCCACCGTCCGAAACGTTTGTTGAGTGCACAGTTAAAGAAAAACAATATTTGAAACGTAACTTTGCAATCTACACACGGTTCGGACAGTGGATTTACAAGATATGTAGGTTTGTAGTCAGCTACCGTTTTTTTTTCGTATACCTACATATCTTCTTAATCATCCACCGTCCGAACCGTGTGTAGACTGCACAGTTAAAAAATAACAATATTTGAAACGTAACTATGCAATCTACACATAGTTCGGACAGTGGATTTACAAGATATGTAGGTTTGTAGTCAGCTACCTTTTTTTTTTTCGTATACCTACATATCTTCTTAATCATCCACCGTCCGAACCGTGTGTAGACTGCACAGTTAAAAAAAACAATATTGTTACGAGTACTTGCCAATTAAGTTGGTGTGAGCATAATTAACGAACATCTTCCCTGAATACATAAGGAATATTCCCGGCTTTGCTGAAACATCTAGAAAACACCAGCAACGATCAATGGGAAAACAATTGGAATACTAGACGGCTGTAGAATTCTCTAGAAAAAGGCTGAACAGACTATATAAAGGCGAGACACTCACACCGAGTTAGTTGACAGTGAACAGCTGATGTTTGGAAGTGAAGCGATCGATAGGCGAACAACAGGCGATAGAAGTCATAGTGTCTATGGTATACCGAGCGACAAGTAGTGTTTATAGTAGAAGCGAGCGGAAAAAGAGACTTTTAGTGAAATAAATTGTGTAGACTTGTTTATAACTGTAGTGTAGTGAAATTAACTTTAGTAATTAAATAAATTCTTTGTTTTGTTTTGTTAATTGTGTTTTCCGTGACCGAACACGTCACATTTGGTGTCAGGAGTGGGATAGTAAGGGAATTGAAGATTCCCGAAGAAAGTTAGTGCGACAGATCGTAGGAGAGATCCGAAGTGAAGAAGAATTTTGAAGCCTTATGCCAGTAACAAGAAAACAAGCGGCAATAATGGAACAACAAATAAAGGCTTTAATGGAAATGATGAAGGCAATGAAGGCAGGCCAGGGAGAAATGAAGGAAGAAGTGAAGGCTGGACAATAAAGAATGAAATGTGGACAGGAAGAATTGAAGAATAAAATGGAAGCTGGACAGGACGAAATGAAATTAGCACAAGAAGAAATGAAGGCGGGCCAAGTAGAAATTAAGGCAGGTCAAGAAAAACTGATCGAACATATGAGAGCGATAAAAATTGAGCAGGAAGGATTAAAAGAACAGTTAAAAGAAGTCAGAACCGAAGTGAAAGAAGAGTTAAAGGAGGTAAGAGTGGAAGTGCAAGAAGAATTAAAGGAAGTACGACAAGAATTGGAGACGAGACAAGAGAAGCTAAGAGATGAGTTGAAAGAAGTACAAGAGGAAGTAGAGAAGATGCGACAGAAGGTCGAGAACACAAGACCGGCTAGAGAAGTAAAGTCCGAAGACACTGCGAAAGCAATCAGAATTAAACCACCGACTTTCGACCGAAAAGTTTGCTGGTCTGTGTACAAACGACAGTTCGAGGCAGCGGCAGAAGCAAACAACTGGAACGATTTTGAGAAAGCAACGGCGCTGGTCATAGCTCTGCGAGGAGAAGCATTGGACGTCCTTCAAGGTATTCCAGAGCACCAACAACGGGACTTCTCTGCGCTGCTAGAGCGACCTGAAATGAGATATGGCGACAAACATTTGCAACAAGTGTACCAGACCCAACTAAAGTGTCCCAATCAGAGGACATCAGAAAATCTACAAGAATTCGAGGCCGATGTGGAACGTCTAGTTAGATTGGCCTATCCTACCGCTCCGCAGGACTTCGCAGACCAGCTAGCAGTCCAAACATTCGTCGATGGCGTGAGGGATACCGACTTACAGCAAGTTTCACAAATATATTTAAGAGATACACAACTATAGTTTCGCTATGATATAGCTTTATCAGGTGTTATTGGTATTGTACGTACACTTATATATTTGTGAAAAGTTTTTGTGCCTTTTTCTTTCTTCAGTATGTACAATTTTCACCAAGTAAATGCCAAATCAATATCATATTTGAAATAATATATACACTGTCCAAGGAGATACATATCAACAAAAGAATCCAGGTGTGAAGAAGAAGTTGGTGCTCAGTGTATATAATAAATGACGCCTCTGCGGATCCTTTTATATCAATTTTCAGACCTGTTTGTACAGGCAACCGACGAACATCCAGTTATCGTCCTGTAAAAACAACAGCTTTCTAATTTCTGTTCATCCTGTTAGAAAAAAATATACAAATGCAGCATTGAAATATGTACTATCCAGAAATTTTATACTCAAAAAGAGAGAAGACAGAAATTATAATCGACAAAATACTGCAATGTCATACATTAAAAATTATATTATTGTTGGTTCTGTGGCTATTGCTGTGTTTACACGGTTTACACGCAACGATTAAAAGGTTGTGACCCCTACCAATGCCCTAACGCCGTTGAAAATTATATATTTAGAGAGTTTTCGTTAATAAATTTATTGTGAAATCTATGCAAAATAAAGTTAAATGTAAACAATAGACCTTTTTCGCTGTTCAAAAATTACAGTATTAATAACAACATTTAATGAATATGACCTCGAAATTTCAATATTTCAAACACTTGCCTTGTATTTGGGAAACATTTTTCGTATAATAATTATTAACAATCACGACTTTTAATTAAAAAAACGTCAATAGACTCACCTTTTTACGATGTTTACATCTGTAACAAACACTGACAAATGTCATCAGATGGAAACAAAATGGCGGACGAGCGTACCTATCTTTCTAGTGCTTTAGTTTGGCTAAGACACTATAAAGGTAAGTATGCTCGTCCGCCATTTTGTTTCCTACTTTTAGCTGTCAGCCTATTTAAAACACAGAGAGACGTAAGTGAAAATTGTTTATAAAATATGAATAGCAACAAATATTGGGTTTGAACTATTCTGCATTATTCAGTGATTGTATTGGCGTATATAATTTACATTCAGTAATTGCGGAAAGCTAGTTAAATTGAATTACCTTCAGAATTACGAACACGAAAAAGGCTAAAGTGATATGTCCTAAGTAATGTGTATTTTGAATTTTTTCAACTAAAATTATAAACTGCTAAATGATGAAAGGACAAAAATAAAAATTGTAAAAACATGTAATTATGATTATTATTTTTTTTAATGATACGTCGTTACATAATTGTTTCATTGCCTACATATTGTAAATTTATAATACATGTAGCTAATTTTTTAAATGAAATAATATATACACTGTCCAAGGAGATACATATCAACAAAAGAATCCAGATGTGAAGAAGAAGTTGGTGCTCAGTGTATATAATAAATGACGCCTCTGCGGATCCTTTGGGATTCTGTGTCCATTTTCAGACCTGTTTGTACAGGCAACCGACGAACATCCTGTCATCGTCCTGTAAAAACAACAGCTTTCTAATTTCTGTTCAACCTGTTAGAAAAAAATATACAAATGCAGCATTGAAATATATACTATCCAGAAATTTTATACTCAAAAAGAAAGAAGACAGAAATTATAATCGACAAAATACTGCAATATCATACATTAAAAATTATATATTATTGTTGGTTCTGTGGCTATTGCTGTGTTTACACGGTTTACACGCAACGATTAAAAGGTTGTGACCCCTACCAATGCCCTAACGCCGTTGAAAATTATATATTTAGAGAGTTTTCGTTAATAAATTTATTGTGAAATCTATACAAAATAAAGTTAAATGTAAACAATAGACCTTTTTCGGTGTTCAAAAATTACAGTATTAATAACAACATTTAATGAATATGACCTCGAAATTTCAATATTTCAAACACTTGCCTTGTATTTGGGAAACATTTTTCGTATAATAATTATTAACAATCACGACTTTTAACTAAAAAAACGTCAATAGACTCACCTTTTTACGATGTTTACATCTGTAACAAACACTGACAAATGTCATCAGATGGAAACAAAATGGCGGACGAGCGTACCTATCTTTCTAGTGCTTTAGTTTGGCTGGTTGGCGACTATATAATAGCTAGGTAGTGACGGAATTGCACTCTCGACCAATGAAGTAATGATTACATGAAACAATAAAGAAACACTTACCGATCTGTTGACAAGATCGTGAGGTAATTAAGTACTCACCGGGGTTCCTCGGAACCCCTGCCCCTCGGATTTCTCAACACATACCATCACTCCCCCGGCCTTGCGAAGTACTTGACCATAAAGTCGTAAATGTGTTTCTTTACGACTTTATGGTCCGCCATCTTTTTAGAGTAAACCTGAAAGTTTGAAAGTTCAATCAATCAACATCTACATAAACTACGCAATAACTTACCGAGTTGTATATTTCGGTGGCAATTCGATGAGTTGCCTCAGATATACCGTTTTCCGAAATATACTCTATAATTTTATTTTTGGTCTCCTCTTGCTTAAATGCAAAACACTTTATTTGTAGCAAGTAATAATAATAATATTAATAAAGTATAACTTACAAGACCTTTTTTTATATGGCCTCTTTTTGGTTTGTTTTGGTTGTTCCTGTAATTAATTCCATTAGTAGAATTTTGTTGCAAATGTGACGATTGTGCCACATTTAAATACCTGAAAGAAATATAGGTACTTAATTCCAATACTTGAATTTGAACAAGGAACGAATCGATGATAGAGTGATTTGTATTTATTATTAACACTTATATTATATCTTATACGAAAAATTGTCCCACGACACTAATAATTAATTATACACTAATAATGAATCAGATTTCTCAGCGTTCTCGAAATAACCACTGTCAGGACTTACACCACGGCCAACGGTAATTACACGCTACGTTGCTGCAAAAATTATATTTCAAAATAAAATTACTCTTACATACCCAGTAATGAAATCCAAAATTCTTTTTTTGACCACTTTATGGTTGGCCATCTTTTGGGAATAGACCTGAAAGTTTGAAAGTTCAATCAATCAACATCAGATGGCCTCCCTTCGGTTTGTTTTGGTTGTCCCTGTAATTAATTCCATTAGTAGAATTGTAAAGTTAATATTTTTTATTCAATGGTCTTTAAAAGTGAATGTTTTCGAATAAATTACAAGAATTATTTGTAAGTACTTACGTTAGTGCCTCATTTTCTGCATTTAGGAAAAACTCCCCTACATCTTCTTCGTAACTAGATGCATCAGGTTGTTTTGGACTTCTGAAAATTTTATTAACAATTATAACATCTTCATCTTGATTATTTGAAATAGCGTTTGTTCCTGTGACGTTATAATTTATAATGACCACTTATGTACGGATTTGCTGGTCTTTAAAAGTACTTACATTAGTGATTGTGATTGTGTGGATAAATTTCCTTGATTTGCCAGTTTGAAATTTAGACTCCGTTTAATTATTGAGAAAATCTTTTTAATTTTCTGAAATAAAACAGAATTATGAATTGCTAATTGTAGAAAGCATCCTAAGCAAATATCCAACAAAAGAGTTTAATTATTTTAGAGAAAAATACAGAAGAGCATCTTTAATATGAACAGTTGTAAAATATCACCCCCTATTGTCCAGGTTAGAGGGGTAAATTTGTATTTCCACACAAACCTATTCTTTTTGTGTAACGTTAAAAAGCCATGTTCAGCCATTTTACTGCGGTTGAGAGAAATAGGACTCTTTAGTATGAATTTGTAACAAATGATTAGTTCAGTAACACATTTAGACATCGACAACGGAAATACTGGAACCTTTTGCACTGTTAGTAGTTAACTTTAATTTAAAAACGCAAAAAAAGGGCGTATAAGAAAATAATTATCGAATTACAAAAATATAGCAAATGCCTAGATGATTATCTAGATAATTGTAGAATTATAAGAGCCTCGTGGCAACAAAAAAAATTTTGACAAACAAAAAAAAAGTTAACAATAAATCAAAAAAAGTTAAATTAATTAAAGGCTTCACACACTAAGGGAGCCAAAAGTTAATACGGCATATATGAAGTGTGTATCAAATAAAATTTGCCATGTTAGTGATAAATTGAGAATTGTTTTTGTAATAGCCACGTGTCTTTCATTTTATATGCTAAATAAGTCTACTTATTAATTTCTAACTCCCTACTTATAGGTATACTTGCATTGAAAATAAAATTCTGAAAATATTATTTACTGATATTCGTAAAAATCCTAATCGCTAGCTTATGTAGAAAACGACAAAAAAATAACTTAATCCAGTTATATGGTATTAAAAAAAATTTAGGAATTTTTTGCTAGTCTAGTATGTAATAAAAATTAATTTTCTTTTCAAAACTTGCCTTTTTATGTGGTTATTTTTCAATTTCAGCGACTTCAAAACTTGGCGTTTTATGTGGTAAGTTTTTAATTTTAACACACGTTATATTAATGAATACACGGAGCGACTAGAACTTTTTGAATTATGTTACTAGGTAAAATATTTTATATTGACCTCCTCCCTTCCCTTGCCCGCCCCACCCAAGGTCCCTCGATGCCACGATGCTGGTCCCTCGATGTGCAGTGTGTGGGATGTTGAACTAGCCTGCCACCTGGTAAGTATGTCCAGTACGAGTCATTTTAAAAAGCTTCGGAAGTTAACCGGTTAAGTAGCGACCGATAGACCGAAAATTGCTATTTCGAATTATTATGAGTAGATTACGCTTAAGTAAAATTGTCTATGTATGCGATTTATTTTCGTCTGTTTGCTTTGATTCGTAATTCCCCTGTAAATTCTTACGTTTCCAAAGTCTAATATCACCTACTGATAAGGGTAAAACGTACACCACTCACATACCCAATATTAAGTAAGGCACTTAATATTCAGCATTCACAAACGTTTTAAAAAAATGTAAAACAAGTTCTGTGTTATGTGTATTTATTGTGTAAGTTTTTAAAAACGATTTAGTTGTTTTTTTAAGAGAAGTAAACCAACATACTGCATTCGACAGGTCGTTGATTAAGTGATATTATTCTCCAGTTTATTGTTTAGTAGTTGTGCCAAAACTTCATGTGGACTTTTAATTTTTAATTTACTGGTATTTTCCTTTTAGTAATGTTTGTGAAATTTATGTGTTTAAATTTTAATTTTAACTATCTTTATTGTATTGTTTACTATTTGTGTTTAAGTAAATATTGAGTTTATTATTATCGCTAAGATGCTCAAATGCTGTATGATTTTATATACAAATAAATAATTTTGGATTTCACCATTTTTTTTTTAAATTTAAAAGAAAAATAAGTAAAACCCTATACGCTCGTATAAATTTCAAAATTGCCGCCATACGTCGAGGTTCTTTTAATTTATAGATGGCGCCTAAAGCAGCAGAAATTCCTGTATATTAACAAGATCTATTTTTAAGAAAACTATTTACAGTTTGAGGTTGATTTTAGGGCAAAGTATTCATTACTGATTGTTTTGTTATTGTATCAGAGATGAGCCTCTAATTTAAAACACAATCATTATTATTAAATAATTATTTTAACAATAAATAAACAATCACTCAAACAAGATCTATTTTTAAGAAAACTATTTACAGTTTGAGGTTGATTTTAGGGCAAAGTATTCATTACCGATTGTTTTATTATTGTATCAGAGATGAGCCTCTAATTTAATAACAAATCGTTATTATTAAACAATTATTTCAACAATAAATAAACAATCACTCAAACAAGATCTATTTTTAAGAAAACTATTTACAGTTTAAGGTTGATTTTAGGGCAAAGTATTCATTACTGATTGTTTTATTATTGTATCAGAGATGAGCCTCTAATTTAAAACACAATCATTATTATTAAATAATTATTTTAACAATAAATAAACAATCACTCAAACAAGATCTATTTTTAAGAAAACTATTTACAGTTTGGGGTTGATTTTAGGGCAAAGTATTCATTACTGATTGTTTTATTATTGTATCAGAAATGAGCCTCTAATTTAATAACAAATCGTTATTATTAAACAATTATTGCATCAATAAATAAACAATCACTCAAACAAGATCTATTTTTAAGAAAACTATTTACAGTTTGGGGTTGATTTTAGGGCAAAGTATTCACCACTGATTGTTTTATTATTATACCAAAGATGAGCCCCTAGTATAATACACAATCGTTAATATTAGACAATTATTTCAATATAAATAAACAATCATCCAAACAAGACCTTTTTTTAAGAAAACTATTTATTCTTTGGGGTTGATTTTAGGGCAAAGTATTCACGACTGAATGTTTTATTATTTATCAGAGATGAACCCCTAATATAATATAATAATTAAAAAAAATATAAATTAAGTAAACAATCAGTTGAAACATAAATTCCAGGAAGCACTAATTAAATTAATGGTAAAATTAATCGTTTCATAGCAAAAAAATCCTACCTTTCTTCGCAGTTGTTAAGTGTACCCATAAATGCATTAAAATCACATTTTGCACAGGATTTACGAACTTATTTAATACGATAGCTGCATTTAATTCTACCGAATACAACAAATTGTAAACTGAATTTTATACGACAACATATGGAACACACACAAACAAGTTATGAACTTACAACGTTCGAGCAAGGACAGTGTAGAGGTCAGATAACTTGTTTTTATCTTTCCTGATTTATTACCTGACACTAACTTGACGACACAACATTCCCAGGACAATAAATAAATTAAATTTGAAATAATATTTTCCATCACATATTATTATTATTATTTAAAGCAAAATAAAATAATTTGTTTAAATATTAGTTAATTAAAAATATAAGAAAATATTACTGAATAAATTTAAAAAGACCATAAAAATATTTTTAGTAAAAAATTGATGCTGTTAATAATTACCTATATATGAAGATTTATTGGGGTGTTATTATATAAGGGTTGTAATTGTATTATTTTATTTACCCATTTAAAATAAGAAAAATAATTAAAAATGAAATATAACTTTCATGCAGTTATCATTTCTCGTGTTAGCAAGTTCAAAGACCTTTTGGAAATCTTCAATTCCGAAACGATGTGCAACAAGGGGTGCAATTACAATCTTTTTGTTTAAAACCAGTTCAAGTGCTGTAGGGTAACTAAAACAAAAAATAATAATAAACGTTACGTTTAGTTAAAAAAATATTTAAAATCAATAATGTACTTATTTATACGTACTCGTTACACAATCTGTGTGAACCCCTGATATCAATTTCTCTTACTTAGGCATTAAAAATTGGCAAAGTATATTCCGGGGTTCCC
Source organism: Agrilus mali (assembly GCA_029378335.1). Lineage (NCBI taxonomy): Eukaryota > Metazoa > Arthropoda > Insecta > Coleoptera > Buprestidae > Agrilus > Agrilus mali. The sequence goes on along the minus strand of CM055663.1, from coordinate 4,547,453 downwards.
AAGGTATTTTTGCCCCCCATCCCAAACTTTTTCCACACTGTGACTCAGACCTCTGAGCCACAAATTCCGACACACCCCATTTCTAAAAGAGCCTCTGCAGAATTAATTTATTTTCAATTTACTTTTAACCCATAAATAATATCTAACAGTTTTACCATCAGGTTCGGGTTTTGGGTAAGGTAACTTTACCTAAAAAATAAAAATACATTTTTTTAAATAATTTATTGATAGAAAGGAGGAAATATTAAACCTACATATATTTCTTACCACTTTTAAATCGTACGCCCCATACAAAACCAACCCTCTATTTTCCAGTTCCATATTGCAGTCCTGGTTGCTATGAACTAATGCTTGAGATGTAATTTCTGAAATATATTATTGTATTGTTGTTGCTAAAAATGTTAATGTAATTTATAATCTGACTTATTCCTAAAGTTGTTTAACTGTGCAATCTACACACGGTTCGGACAGTGGATTAGGAAGATATGTAGGTATATGGAAAATATTGGGAACTGGCTCTAGTCTTTATTACTAGTGAATAAATTGAAGTATCGAATAATTACTAAATGACTACTTTTAACTATCGAATGAATTCATTCGAATGAATTTAGTAATTACTTTTTTTTTCAGTTACACGATAGTCAGGCAGCAGACGGTTATCCATCGCTCGGTCCATACTAACATACAAATATACTGATCCGAACGTGTATACTAACAGACAAATATACGATTCATATACTAGTATATATAAAATAACAAACAGGCTATGCTGAAAATAATAAATAACCTCGACTTGAAACATGGTTTCTAATTCTTACTACCTTTGATAAAATTATTATTTACTTAGGTAAGCGATCTTTTTTGTATTATTTATTGCTATACCTACTTTATTGTTATTGAATTAAAATAAGTGTTTTAGAAACATCTTTTGTTCTTATTCAGGTATTTGTTATAGGGCGAAAAATAAAGTTTTTTATTTTTACATTTGTTACACATTTAGTTAACCGAAGTATACAGTTACATCCCGAGATTTTCGAACCGAGGAGACCAGAAAATGCAAAGACTTCTTATCTCGAAGTCTTTGAACTTGACGGACTTACCAATTTTGAGGTCTTCGTACTTCGCGATCTTCGAACTTCGATGTCTTCGTACCTGGAGATCCTGGACTCCGTTGTCTTCCAGCCCTGGAGCCTTACGACCCGGAGGACTTCGGATCCCTAAACCTGTTGATCCTGTCCCTCGATGTCCTGGTGGTGGTCCCTCGATGCCTTGATGCTGGTCCCTCGATGTGTTAGTGATGGCCCTGATGTCCTGGTGGTGGTCCTAAAGTTCTGGTGTTTGATTCTACCTCTCTACTGGACTCAATGTACATCTTTATATGTGTGTCGTTCTGGATGACTCCAACGTCCTGTCTTCGTACTGAAAGAAATTTAAATTTAATTAGTGTTTTGTACAAGAATTAATTGTTATTGTAAAAAAATAAAGTTAAAATTAATATAAAGGAATCAATATTTTTGTTGGAATGATTAAAATCTAATAAAAGGAAAATTTCTGAAGAAAAAAGTAAAGATCTCAATAAAGTACTATTATAAAATAAAGCATATTAAAAGAATGAAAAGTTTTAAGGAAAAGTCTTAAAGTAAATAAAGAGAAATAAAAAAATATAAACAATATTATTTATTGATATATATATAGGCGTTAGCCTTTTACATGAAATAGTGGGGTAGGTAACATAATAACATTGAATAGAAAAGTGAATTAGTTATTTTTAGTTAAATTAGTACAAAACTATTTCAATATAAGAACAATGGTTAACTTTTGTTATGCATACGGTTTCTCAAATTTCATTTCATTTGTAAGTATATTTCAAACATAAGGCACATTGATGCATTTATAATTTCTTCGAAGGTTCCATAAAGATCTCGAATTATAGAAAAAATGGGTGAATGCAGTAAGGCGCGAAAATTTCACACCGACAAAGCATTCAGTTATTTGCAGTATGCATTTTGAAGAAAGTGATTTTTTAATATTCGTAGGAAAAATAAAATTAATCCAAAAGCTGTTCCTAGTATTTTTGATTTTCCTGAACATTTAATTAAAAAAGTAGTATCTCGACGTACCAAACGAAGTATTTCGTCGCAGCAGCAACAGTAAGAAACAAACTGATTGTGTAAAGGTACGATACATAATGTAATTTAGTTCGCAGTAGTAGTACCATAAATTTAAAGTTGCCGTCAATCCCGTCAACTTCAAAAGTACATCATGAAAGGGAAATTTTGATTTTGCTCTTACAATTAAATTTATTTGTTCTGTTCACTTCTTAAATATTAACTATTCTTAAAAACAAACGATATTTTTTAACAGAACCGCATTAATACGCAAAGAATTACCTTCACTTGGACAAAGGTAAACAATAGTGAAAATATTTCTTTGGAATTATAGTTAATTATACGTATATGGATATTTTCAGAAAAGGAATATATCGCTTCGGTGATTTTAAAGAACATTTAACGTCTCCGAAAAAAGAATCAAATTAATGTGACAAACTGCGAAAAAAGTTATAGCTGCTAAAAATTAAAAGCTACAATATTCCTATATAAAAACTAGAAGATTAACAAAAAGAGTGAAGACATTAAAAAATTTGTTGAGCCATTTGAGAAATACAAAAAAAAAATTAGAAGTGCGTGGAATTGTTAGGTGTAAATAGGTAACCGATGTAGTAAATAGTGCATATATTAGTTGAATGATGAAGTAGGTGTACGTAGGTACTTAAAATAGAATTGATTATTTAGATATTAAGTACTCTAAATTTTTTAACACTAGACAGTATAGAGGTTTAACGTAGATATTTTATTAATTAGACTGTTACTTAGTATATTTTATTTTTTGTATGTTAGGTACTTTAACGTTAACGTATGTATTTCTAGAGATGTTTTTTGACTTTAAATTGATGTATATTAGTACTTATGTACTACTGTAAACAGAACTGTTCTATTTGTCGGTAAGTTTAATTATATTTTCTATATATTAGGCTATTACTACTAAATTATTTATAATTTCCAAGCTTTAAAGTCCGCGAATGCCCTCTTAGCACATAGGAGACTTACAAACGTGTCCCCTAATGTGCTTTGTGTGTTGCATACCCTATTGGTATCATTCGGTAATACAGAGAATATTGTTTACGCTCGGTCCATATTATAATCACGTCTCTGTTCGATGTACATCACTGGTCCTAGCTGTGTGGTTCTGGCTGACCCCAACGTCCTGTCTATATTCTGAAAAAAAAAATTAAATTATGTTAGTGTTTTGTAAAAGAATTAATTGATATTGTAAATAAATGTTTCAATAAAGTTAAAACTAATATAAAGAAAAGGGTGTTTTTATAGAATATTATAAAACAAATAAATGCAGAAGATAAACAAACAAGTAAAGTTCTCAATAAAGTTTATATAATTTAAAAAAACAAATAAAATAATATTAATGATCATGATAAACTAAACAATAACACACAAGATTTTTAAAAACAAATTTTAAATTTTTGGGTTGATTTTTGGGCAAAGTATTCACTACTGATTGTTTTATTATTGTATCAGAGATGAGCCTCTAATTTAATAACAAATCGTTATTATTAAACAATTATTGCATCAATAAATAAACAATCACTCAAATAAGATTTATTTTTAAAAAAACTATTTACAGTTTGACGTTGATTTTAGGGGAAAGTATTCATTACCGATTGTTTTATTATTGTATCAGAGATGAGCCTCTAATTTAATAACAAATCGTTATTATTAAACAATTATTGCATCAATAAATAAACAATCGTAACTGTGCAATCTACACACGGTTCGGACAGTGGATTTACAATATATGTAGGTTTATAGTCAGCTCCCAATTTTATTCCATATACCTACATATCTTCTTAATCGTCCACCGTCCGAACCGTGTGTAGATTGCACAGTAAAAAAACCATATTTGAAAAGTAACTGTGCAATCTACACACGGTTCGGACAGTGGATTTAGAAGATTTGTAGGTATCTACTCAGCTCCCAATTTTATTCCATATACCTATATGTCTTCTCAATCATCCACCGTCCGAACCGTGTGTAGATTGCACAGTAAAAAAAACCATATTTGAAAAGTAACTGTGCAATCTACACACGGTTCGGACAGTGGATTTAGAAGATTTGTAGGTATCTACTCAGCTCCCAATTTTATTCCATATACCTATATGTCTTCTCAATCATCCACCGTCCGAACCGTGTGTAGATTGCACAGTTAAAAAAAACAATATTTGAAACGAAGCTGTGCAATCTATACACGGTTCGGACAGTGGATTTAAATGATATGTAGGTATATAGTCAGCTACCGTTTTTTTTCGTATACCTACTTATCCTCTTAATCCTTCACCGTCCGAACCGTGTGTAGATTACACAGTTAAAAAAAACAATATCTGAAACGTGACTGTGCAATCTACACACGGTTCGGACAGTGGATCTAAAAGATATGTAGGTATCTAGTCAGCTCCCAATTTTTTCCCATATACCTCCATATCTTCTTAATCATCCACCGTCCGACCCATGTGTAGATTGCACAGTTAAAAGAAACAATATTTGAACATTAAATCGCCCTTTGACGCCGATTCGCCACGAAACTCCGAAAATGACTTTGTGATACGATTTTAATGCGACGGACGTTGTTTTGTGTTATAAAATTGTTTTGTGGAATGTTGGAATAATACAATTCAGTGCTACTTTACGGGGGTGGCAACGTAAATCAATTCACAACTACTGGCGCCATTAAATATATGATTGTGCTTCAAAAAACCTTTGTGTCTAATAATTATTAGAGGATGTCTGCAATTGTTCTATTCCGCTGAAACGGTGTTAGTTATTTCGCTAAAACTAATGCGGCTTTGAGAACGGGGATGCACGCGATTTAATTTACGTAGTGTCCGAAGAATAAAACTTAATTTACGAGCGACGCGAAATTTTTTCGTTAAATAATGCACGACGATTTTTTAGACGGTCTTCTGCGCCATCGGTTGCCACTTGAGCGCCGCGCCGTACCGTGCGCCTCTTGCGCCTGCCATGAAAATTCATGAACGGGAACTAAACAAAAGCGCAACGAGTCAGTGAAGTCCAGCCGATTTGACTCGAGTCCTGGACGTGCATAATATGGATCTCTCTATGAATAAAAGAGGACCCAACCACTTTAGATTGAAGCGAAGGATGAATGGATAATTGCCTAAACGAGAATAATTTTAGTTTCTTTTTTTATTTTTTTAAATACATCATCTGGATGGATTTGGGTACATTTAGATCTGGATCATGACACAATACGTTGAGTACCTATCCATGCATTTACTATGGGAGTTCGTTGATTAAAATCCCTACATTACAGGAACGTAACAGTTCATCGAAGATAGAACTCAATGTTGTCCTTTATCTTTTTTCGAAAATTAATTAAGGGTTTTAAGTAGGGCAGGCATCACATTCTTCAGGTTTTGAGCACAGTACCTATTTCAGGATTTATTTGAATTTAGATTAATAGAAGATGACCGTACAGTATGCAACTGACATTTAGATTTTGTTAATAAAAAACAGATAATTTTTGTAAGGGAAAATGATAACAATAATATTGGAATACACAAGTGGAGCCTTCTTTTGATTTACCAAAAAATATATTGAGAATTGTTGGGTCTGATAAAAATCCAACGCTCCAAAATATAAATAAAGTATTTCATTTGGTTATTTTCAAATGTCTAGTAATTTTCTTTGAAACGTTGTTGGTTTACCCTGTACATTTCCTTTTTGCTGATCCTTAAATAAAGACTTATATTGTGTAAATAGAAGATCATCGTAAATTTGCCAAGACAAAAGGCTAGGATTTGAAGTTTATTGTTCTGTAAAATTAACAAAAATCAATTTACTTTTGAAGTAGGTACGTAAGCCATCAAGCGCCTGATTCAAAGCTAATCGTCCAAAAATTGCTTCTCCAATGGCCTGTCCGGGATATATTGTAGTGCTAGACAAAAAGGACGAATTCCGAGCTTGACTTCCAGTAGATACAATTTTTAAAACCCCCGCATTGTCCAAGAATAAAAAGAACAGACGATCTGATTTTTATTTATTATATTTTACGATATAAATTCCGTGTTTGCTGAACAAATCCTTTAAAATCGAAAATAGAAATTAATTTTCATTAAATAAACAAGTTTGTTTGTGCTGTTTTCGTTGCTCTTGAAAATTAATTTACCAAAAGAATTGTTATTTCTGTCAACAAAAAATGTAGGACAAGGAAACAGCAATAAACTCTAAATTTCAGGATAATTTTGGGCCGAAGATTCCCACTCAAATCCATTGAAAGTCGAATGTGATTAACGAGCACTGACGGCCAAATTTAATTTGACCATTTTCATTTTAAAATGTTCTGAATGGACTTGAGCATTATCTTGAAGAGATTCGAAATTATATCCGCTGTTACGATCGATCAAAATTCAATTACTGATGAAACTCCAGGACGTCAGGACAAAATATACCTACGTAATAAGTATCCTTAGGATTTGTAATTAAAAACATGTTTAATGTTCGATATTAAATAAGTTTTGAGGAAAAACTTCCTTTCCCCTTTTTTTTATTTTCGAACCATTTATCAAAAAATAAAAGGCATTAAAAGAAATTATAACTTCTTATTTTCGTTCTTATTTTTTTAATAGTCATGTTTTCCAACGTTTAGTATCCAGAAAAGAAAACTTCGAAATTAATTTTCTCAGAAATTTTTTGACGCAAAAAGATGATAAACTGTATTATTTTTCAAATTAATTCTGAAATGAAAATCTAAACGTTTAGATGAACTTTACTTGAAATCAATAGCAAATATAATTACATTCTTTGTCAAAATACTTTTTTGTAGTCATTGAGGTCAAAATTCATAAAAAATCTTCCAAAACTGTCTAGTTATGTATATCTCAAAAATAAATCAACATAATTTGCAAAGTTTATAAACTATATTCTAAATTAATTTAGTTCAAGCAGACTACTGCACAATGTTGACCTATTAAATGTGTTACTTGTGGTTTATTTGGACAATCAAATTAATTATTATTGTTAAATATTGATTATGTTAATGTTTAAATATGAGAAGCAATGAAACATGTTGCGTCCTCTTTAAACAGAAAACGCGAATCACTGAAGAAACAGCTTGCTGGTAGCTTTAAATGAACAGAAAGTACATAAAATGCCTCTGCTGGCCACAAGAGGACTCCAATTCCAAGGAACAAATAAAAATACAATTTTTTAAATTAAACAAAGTTTATTATTAATAACTTTTAAATACGTTACTAAACTACGAAAGGTAGAAAAGTTTCACAAAGGGTTTTATTTGACTTTTAATGTGATAAATTTTAACAATTCTAAATTAAATAAATACATTTGGTGTATTTGTGTTTTTATTTCATTTAGTTTTTAAAAATGTTTCACAGCCACAACACAAAAGTCTTTATTGAATTTATTAAACATTCCTGCTTTAATATATTGGACTTTTACTCATTGTTAGTAGTACGGATCATCGATAAGCCCTAGCCTAGGTACTTCCGGTAATTTCACTGGATTTTAATGTTTCCTCATTAATGAGTTATTTTCAGAAGTGGTTTATATGCTCTCCAGTGCCTACCTACTGCCTACAATAAATAAAAGTCGCAGTTATCCCCTGAATATTAAATAAAAGCCACCCGCGGATTCTTTACGACAGTCTACCATTCGTTTATGGCTGCTTTGTCAATATGAAATACAACCTTTTCTAAATCCTTGTTAACAAACAATTACACTGTAAATTACATCGAACATTAACACGCTATCCCCAAAGTGACTCCTGCAGTTTTATTCTTCTTTTAATATTATACATTTCATCAAACAAAAATACGCCTCCTGAAGCACCTAACCACCTAATAATTTTATTTATATTGTTTAGAGGCCATCAAATTATTTACTTTGAAAATTTAATTAAACGAGGGGGTTGCATAAATTAACCCATATGTTTTTTGGTGATTGGGGAGATACCTCCTTTGAAAAGATTTAGATTCTTGCTGCCAAAAATATAGTTCCAAATGCAAATAAAAACCACACACGGGATTGGTTTTTGTTTGTGCTTGGAGCCGATTAACTTTCTAAAAGTCAAGTCAAATGAATTTGTCTGTTAAGCCAGTAGGGGCACAACTTCTCTAATCCTACGCATTTCACACTTCAAGGAAAGCCACCCCACACGTAGGTAGTTGCCAAGTGCGCGTTTGAACTTACCGAAACCCGTACGACCCTCATCAGGGGGCACCGGCTTAAGTCGCCTGTGTCTTTTAGAATAAGTGCGCACTTGAAGTGGAAAAGCACCACCTGAGGCGGCCCTTTTACCGTCAAAAAGAACTTGTATTGATAAGACATGTCAACCGTAATGATTATGGATTCGAAAACATCTCAAGGTAAAAACCATCAACATAATTGAAATGTCGTCCATTTCTTGAAAAATTAAACAAAAGCGCCGCTATAAATTAACTCAAAATTTCATGAATAAGAGACATGATGGGTAGCAAAAGGAATTTAACAAACAACTCTCCAGCTAGCACACGAAGAAGAATAAATAAAAATAAATATGTCAGAAGCCATCAGGAGTCAGGTGGAGATTCAATTCAACTGGCAAATCCTGGAATCGTCAAGAATTTGCCATAAAGAGGTTCTCCAAAATGCCTTTGTGTTTACAAATATTTGTTAGTATTGTGATCTTTCTATAAATAATGACTCTGACCTCATTCAGATACTTGAGTATTTAATTTAATTCCAAAATTCCAGAAACCTACAAAGCCGTTAGTAGATTTATTATGTATAAAAACAATTATATAAATTATTTGTTTTTGTTAAATATTTACTATTGACAATTCTCGTAAAGATTTATTTGTGGCTTCGGCCTTATTGTTAGTTAATAAAAATGTTATCACACTTAATCTTTTAAATAAACGGAAACAGGCAATCTAGTCAACGATATTTCCGGCGAAGGCGCGAACAATAAAGAAGACGTTGGGTCTGTTTGATCTGACCATTATAATAATTTAAGTTTAGCAAATACCTGTCAGTCCTCATTTTGCAAATAAACGACGAGATTAAGCAACTGCTTTTATTACCGTGCGCAGAATAACTATTACAATGAAAAAACTATGACGCTAACAATATCATGAGAAAAAGAAATAGGTATATATTGCCTTTACTGATAAAACTCTTTTTATATGTAACAAAATAATGCTTCACATTTGAGTACTACATGGTAAAAAAAACGTTTGAAAAGAAAAAGTTTGGAAACGTTATTAGTTATTAGTTACTTGAGATTAAAATAGGAGGACGAGGTCCAGCAAATTCTTATTAAATTTCATTTAAAGTGAGAGGAGTCTTGTGAAATGTTATTAAGAGTGGATGGGATCTAGTAAAATCTTGTTAAGTTCCATTAAAAGTGAGGGGAAGTTTAGTAAAATTCGTTTAAAGTGGAAGGAGTTCAGAAAACATCTCATTAAATGCCATTTAAAGTTAATAGGGTGCAGCAAAATCTCGTTAGTCCCATTTAAAGTTTTTCCAGTCTTCATTCGTAAAGAGAGGAGGTCAAACGGCTCGATTCCGGGGTCGACTGCCTTGATCCAAGTTTTTCTGTGGTTTCTTCTGCCTTCATTTCGTCCGTCTCATCTCAATAACACCTCATTAAATCCCAGTTAAAGTGGATGGGGTACAGTGAAATCTCGTTAAGTCCCATATAGCGGGAGGAATCCAAAAAATCTCATTTATAGTCAGGGGGCCCAGTAAAATCTCATTAACTCCATTTTCAAGTGAATTGAGTGCAGTAACAGCAGGTTAAGTCCCATTTAAGGTGTGAAGTTCCAGTAAATTTCCAGTTAAAGTGTGGGGAGGGTAATAAATTCTCATTTAGGATGGGAGGGATACTGTAAAATCTAATTAAAGTGAATGGAGTGCAGTAAAAGCTTTTAAGTTCAATTTCAAGGAAGGAGATCCAATAAAATCTCACTTAAAATAAGGGGGAGTCCAATGAAATCTCATTAAAAGTTAGGGAAAGTAATAAAATATCATTAAATCCTAGTTAAATTGCATAGGGTGTAGTGAAATCTCGTTAAGTCCTATTTAACGTGAGGGATCCAAAAAAATCTTATTTATAGTAAGGGGGGTCCAGTAAAATCTCATTAACTCCCTTTTCAAGTGAATTGAGTCCAGTAACAGCAGTTTAAGTCAAATTAAAGGTGTGGAGTTCCAGTAAAATTCCAGTTAAAGTGTGGGGAGAGCAATAAATTCTCATTTAGGATGGGAGGGATACTGTAAAATCTAATTAAAGTGAATGCAGTGCAGGTAAAGCTTTCAAGTTCCATATAAAGGATAGAGATTCAATAAAATCTCACTTTAAATAAGGGGAGTGCAATAAAATCTCATTTAGAGTTAGAGAAAGTAATAAAATATCATTAAATCCTAGTTAAATTGCATGAGGTGTAGTGAAATCTCGTTAAGTCCTATTTAACGTGAAGGGTCCATAAAAATCTCATTTATATTGAGGGTGGTTCAGTAAAATTCCATAAAATCTCTTTTAAAATGAGAAGGGTCAAGTAAAATTTCATTAAAAGTTATTCAAAGTGAAGGGTCGAATAAAATCTCATCTATAGTAAGGAGAATCTAGTAAAATCTCGTTAACTCCCTTTTCAAGTGAATTGAGTCCAGTAACAGCAGGTTATGTACCATTCAAGGTGTGAAGTTTCATTAAAATCTCACTTAAAATAAGGAGAGTGTAATAAAATCTCATTTAAGGTTAAAGGAAGTAAAAAACTAGCATTAAATTTAAGTTAAACTGAATGGGGTGCAGAAAAATCTCTTAAGTCCAATTTAATGAGAGGGATCCATAAAAATCTCATTTATATTGAGGGGGGTTCTGTAAAATTCCATAAAATCTCTTTTTAAAAGAGAAGGGGTCGAGTAAATTTTCAGTAAATGTTATTTAAAGTAAGCGGGGTCGAGTGAAAACTTATTTGAAGTGAGGGGGAAACCCTGAAAATCTCATGTCAAATTTTTAATTCAAAGGATCGTTATCCTTGTCTGTTTTTGTTAAAAATCCATTACAGAGTAAATTTCATGTGAGCGATTGATCAAATCTCACTTGGGGAAGCAGAAAAGGATCTCAGTTAAAAGAAAGAAAATGCCTTACATAATTAATGTTGTTATTTTGTATGAAACTCTTCAAAAAAATTGTTTTGCAACAGAAAATTTACCTAATGCACTCAAAATTTACAATTTTAAGTCTTGTTTATAACAGTGATGTCTTGTTACTTTTGTGTCCATCCCTGTAGGTACCCAAAGCAATTTTGCAATCATCCTGTCACATGTATATATACTATTGCGCTTTATAGAGTAATGTATGTGTTGTTTATCTTTTCTAAACGATATCATAAAGGCTTTAATTTAAACGAGGCGGCTTGATGCTAAAGGGAGTACATATATACAGTTCGTCCAACCTCGATTAACATAATGGAGATAAAATATACATAAAGGTTACCTCGTTACCTACATAATATATTAATATATTAAGCTCTAATAAATTCTCAATATGTTGAATAAATTATAATAAAATTGCTATTTCTTTCACATTAACTCTTCTTATGTTTTATAGTTCTTATTGAAAATAATAAACAGGATAACCAATAAATAATGTTTTGTACCAGGGGTAGTGCAAGTACCTACCTAGGAATTTCTGGCTGCAGGACGTTTTTCAGACTGACCTTTGCTTGCAGAAAAATTTGTCTATTGGAAATTGAACCACAACACAAGGGGCTCTAAATTAATATGAACGTTGGTCCAGATCCTGGACCATACAGATTTTGTGTTCTTCATTAAAATGTCCAGAGTTGTAAAGTTCATATTTGTTTTAAGTTGGACTACATGAGAAAGTGTTTGTATTAATTTCCTCTCTTGTTTCTAAGTATTAAGGATATATTTTTCGATAATGATATTTTGGTGGTACCTAGGTAGGTAGGTACCTAGAGGTAGAGGATTTTGTGGTGTCTTTGAATCGACCAGAACGATAATAATCGCGCATAAAGCAATCGATCAGTACACTAATCGCGGTACCGCCTTTGACGTGAATCGGTGGACGGCGCGTTCAAAATATTTGTACTCCAAGCATGAAAAATGTCGGGAAAAGGCAAAGAAGCCGCGTTTAGACCGCCGGCTGCGCCACGACCCACCCGGGGCCGTTGGCCATCACTTACTCCCCGATAGCCATCTCCAGCGGCTCTTCTTCTTCGTCTTCTACCGCTGGTGGTAATGAATGGAATGAAGTGGTTCAACCATGGATTTTAAACCATCATGTACCTACCTACCTACGTTATCCAAAAGTCAAGACATCGTTCGTTATATTATCTGTACCTAATCCTACAATAACAACCAGATCAAAAATTTGATTTGATTAAATCAAACCCTTGTTACCTACGACTTATTCACAAAAGAAACTTTCATGAAGATTGATCATGTTGCAACTGTTAAGAAATAACGAATTGCACAAACGATACTTGAAGCTTATTTTGAATGAAACTCCTCCCCCCCCCCGCTGTTCCTCTTACAATTAGCGAGATTGGGAAAGAAGTGGTAAAACCCCCCTAAGCCCTCATATGAGTTTTCAATTAAGTGTTGGTGTAAGATCTTTAGTGACCCTGCTTCCTTTAAGTTGTAACTTAATGAGACTTTCCTGAACATCTTCCTTCCAAATTAATGGATTTTCTCTTAAGCCAAAATTATTTTCCTATCTCTTCACATGAGATTTATCTGTGATGTATTAGGTTTTTAATTAAAAGGGTTAACAAAAGGTTCTCACTTTTAAATGAGACTTGATGCCTAAGGAAACTTCTAGATCTCCCCCTACCCATATCAATGGATCATTCCTTAAGTCAGCACTATTTATTTTCCCATCTCTTTACGGGAAATTTACCCTTGATATATTAAGTTTTTAATTAAAATGGTTGACGAAAGATTTTCACTGATCACCCTACTTTTAAATGAGACTTGATGTGTGATGAGACTCTCCTGGATCTCCCCCTTTCCAAATCAATTGATCTTTTCTTAAGTCAGCATAATTTTCATATCTCTTCACATGAGATTTATCTTAGATGTATTAAGTTTTTAATCAAAAGGTTTAACAAAAGGTTTGCACTAATCATTCTCCTTTTAAATGAAACTTGATGCCTAATGAGACTCTCCTAGATCTCCCCCTACCATATCAATGGATCATTCCTTAAATCATCATTATTCATTTTCCCATCTTCACGTAAAATTTACCCATGATATATTAAGTTTTTAATTAAAAGGGTTGACGTAAGATTTTCACTGATCATCACCCTACTTTTTAATGAGCCTTGATGCCTGATGAGACTCTCCTGGATCTCCCCCTTTCCAAATCAATTAAATCAATTGATCTTTCCTTAGGTCAGCATTATTTTCCTATCTCCTCACGTAAGATTTACCTTTGATGTATTTAATTTTTAATTACAAGAATTGACGTAAGATTTTCACTGATCATCATTCTTCTAAATGAAACTTAGTGCCTGACGAGGCTCTCCTGGATCTCCCCCTACCCATATCAATGAATCTTCCCTTAAGTCAGCATTCTTTTTTTTCCCATCCCTTCACGTGAAATTTACCCTTGATATATTAAGTTTTTAATTAGATAATTTGAAGTAATTTAAATTGAGACTTAATGAGACTTTCCTGAACCATTTTAATTCAATGGATATTCTCTTAAATCAACATTATTTTCCCACCCCTTATTGAAATTTACCCTAGATATATTAAGTTGTTAATTAAAAAAGGTTGACGTGAGATTTTCAGTGACCCCTTTCTTTTTAAATGAGACTTAATGAGTTTTCATAACTCCTCTCTTTTTCTCCCTTGTTAATGGATGTTCCTTTAAATCATCAGCATTTCTGACATGAAGTACATAAAAATAAATGTAGTTTACAAAACAAACTGCAGAGCTATTTTTTATGTAGGTCAAACTGATAGAGCCTTAAGCATTAGATTAAGCGAACATAAAAAAGCCATTACGCAAAGAGGCGTCAACATAAACTGTACAGAGCTGCAGAGATTTCAAAGACCATTATGTTACCAACAATTATCATAATAATATATTACGTAAGTACGAGATATAGAAAAGTTTTGACTCACAAACAGGGAAAAAAGTCTTGTTGAATAAAATAAAACTGAACAACTATTAAGGAGTTTTAGTTCAACAATATTTAGAAATAGGAAAAGAAATTCAATTTTACCTTATATTACCTTTTTTGAGTACATAAGTGAAATCTGTAGTCCAAAGGTATTTTTTTTCCAATTGATTGTAAGGATCCAGGATTCTCACAGTGAATCAACCCACAAGCAACATTTGTTTCCTGATAGTACCCTTCTGGTAAAAATTACTTATTCCTTCTTGTGGATGCCTCGTTATGGGTTGAGCAAGTAAGTAAGTACCTCTTAGGAGTTGTTTGTGTGAAATTATGGTACGAAATAATGGAAGGATGTACGGGGGAGTTTTCTTGAGCCCGTTTAGCCGGCAGGTGCGAGCCGCGAGCATCGGTTGCGACCGCGGACGTTGAGACGAAGAATTGCGCAGCTGCGGCTTATACGGCGGCGCCTTTGATCCATCGCGCTGCGCCTGCTTCTTATTGTTTCCGGCTGCCGAGGACCTCTATTATGTAAACAACGGCACGTTTGAAGTTGCCGCCATGCTCTCGACTGGCAATAAAGCATACCGCAAATGAGATAGAAGAAAGGGAGAAGGAGAAAATTGCACCACCGGTACTACCATGCATGGCCTCTCTTTCTCTCTCCGTCTCTCATCTTCTTTTACATTTTCTTACTATCATTACCCACGTACGCATCCTCCTCTTCCTCAATACGCGAAACGGTAATGCTTCATGCACCTCAAAAACATACAGAAAAGTTTCACGCAACCAAACGTCTAAAAAGTAATTGTGGTAGGACTCCCACCCTAATAAGATTCATAAATAAATCCTTGATACGAGTATAAGTCTGTATGAATTAAAAAAGACTTGCCTGATCTATTTTAAAGTGAATTTTTGGAAATTTATTAATTGTATTGGTTCAATTTTTTGTGGCTGTGCGATCAGCGTTTTTTTATTGAGGAGGCCGCCACAATGAGTTGTCGCTAAACGTTCAATTAAAATTTAATAAGTAATCCTGCCGTCGCGGAGATAAAATACACGAAGGTATACCAATACCTGAATGGCAGCTTTGTGGTTGTCCGGCTACCTGAATTTAAAATTATGCTAATCCGTTTTATCTTCATTACACAGTATAATGGTGGACACTTACCAGAGTCATTTCGACTATTCTGCGCCATAAATCATTGATAACTGACGATTACTCCGGAGAATGACTGATGGTGTATGCGCCATAAATGAGAGCTTTTAAACACTTCGTGTAACAAATTTACAAACCAAACAGAAAAAAATACTTACTTATTAAACTATATACATGCGCGCGGAATTGACGAAATCACCAACTGCACCCCGTGCAAAAAAGTTTGAAAAAAAAATTATAATCAACAAAAAACTTCTTATAAATAAGAATGAGGAAACACAAAATCTTTTATAAATTAGGGGATGAGAGTTAAGAATAACTAGACACCGCAGCAAATCAACAAAGTATTTGAAGATTGACAAACAGTACCAGCAGTTATCATCCCCTAGAGCGTTAAGTTTAACTAAAAACATTTGAAGACTGAGGATCAAAAACAAGAAGTCTTTTATTAATTAGTAAGGAAAGAGGTTTAAGGATAATTGAAGAGTATACCAGTGTAAAAAAAATGTTTAGAAATGATTAAGAATCAAAGTCGAAAAATCTTTTGTAAATTAGGAAATGAAAGTTAAAAATAATTAAATATTATAGCAGATTAAATAAATATTTGATGATTGGGAATTAAAAACAAAATTTTTATGAATTAGGGGATGAGGATTATCATTAGCTAAACATTCCAGCAATATGATACAGAATTTGAAGATTGCGAGGATCACAAATAAAAAGTATTTTATTATCAAAACAAAAGAATTAGGAATATTTAAAAACAAATATGATTGTGGAATAAAGACAAGAAATTGTCTGTAAATTTGGGAATGAGGGTACGGAATAACTGATCCCTACAGAATCTTGAAAAAATATTTAAAGATTACCAATCAATAAAAGGATTTTTTTGTAAATTAGGGGATTGGAATTATGATAACTACACACCACATCAGAAGATTAAAAAAACATGTATGGTACCTACTTAAAATGTGAAGATTGAGATGTAATAACAAGAAGTCTTCTATAAATTATTGGATGAAGATTAACAGAAGTTTGAAAAAGAATTTGAAGATTAAGGACCAAAAACACGAAATACATAATAAATTAGAATATATGAATTACGAATAACTAAACACTAAGTATTTAATTAATTTTAAATAATTAATTAGGGGATGAAGATTATCAATAACTAAACACTTCAGCAATATGATACAAAATTTGAAGATTGAGGATCACAAATAAGAAGTATTTTATTACTAAAAGAAGGGGAGTAAGGATATATAAAAAAAATATGATTGTGGAATAAAGATAAGAAATCTTTTGTAAATTAGGGAATGAATTCTAGAAACATTTGGACCCTACACAAAATTGCATAGAATATTTGAAGATCAACAATCAAAAACACAAAATATTTTAAAAATTGGGGGATGAGAATCTAGAAAAATTTGAAGGTTGAGAATTAAAAACAAAAAAAATTAAAGGGTACAGAATAACTAGACACTACAGCACATTAAAAAAAAAGCATTTGGCGGTGAGAATAATAAAACAAAAAAATTTTTACGATTAAGGGATGTGAATAATCAGTACCTAAACATATGTAGCTAGCAGCAGTTTTAAAAATAAAGAAAATCTTTTATAAATTAGGGGATGAAGTTTAAAAAATCTAAACACCGCAGCATTCTGAAAAAGCATTTACCTAATTAAGATTGAAAAATAAAATCAAAAAGTCTTTTATAAATTAAAGCATTTTTAAATACGTAGCATAGGTACATAACTGTTGCTGGTTCATTTAAAAATAATAATTAATGGTCCGATAAAGTATTTATTTTAACAGAATTGTATGCCCATTGCCATTCTTTGAATGCATTAGTTCAGTGTTTTATCGTAAAAGGAGTCAAAACAAACAAACAAACAAACAAACAAACAAACTTGGAAACAGTACCGTGATTGTTTTCGTGGAAACACCAAACAATTGTACATATTTATCGAACAGCATCAATTAAAAACAAACCCACCCCCTACTTCTCGCAACGGTACGTGCATTCAACGTCTATAAAGAGTATATTAAATCGGCGGTCTTGATCAGTTCTTAATGCGGATGAGAAGGAAAGAAATCCGTGCAACAAGCGAACGTACGTACAAACGCCGCATTTCCGCTCATCTAACCATCGATCCCGACGTGTTTTTCCGGGTGTTGGTGGTGCGAGGGTTTTTGACGTTCAACGAAAGGGATGTTGTGGCATGAAAGCTGAGCTTTTGGTGGGGTGGTTATAAAGTTAGTGGTAATGGCGTACGAGAAGGTAGTGTTGTGTTAGTGCTCCGTGTTATGGGACCGTTCTAGTTGGTTCTTGTCTCTCGGTTCACTTTGCGAAGACTTCCAACGTCCGTCGTTGTCTCTTAAGAGACAACAACAGGTGGGACCGCTCGTTCGCTTGTGGGTTATTTTTATTACAACGATACTCTACTACAGTACAGGCACACACGCAACTCGGGGGGACGTCAAACTGAAAGAAGAAAAAGAAATTACACGTGCTACAGCATGCGCGCCTTTTTGCTACAGGTACGAAAACGAAATCACTTTGATACAACCCGAACATTGTTTATTTGTTTTTTATTCTTGTTGTTATTGTGTACCAACTGTTGTCACTCATTACGACGTACTTATGTGTTCATGACTATCAGGTTTTATTTATATGAATCAGAAGCGGAAATGGTACCTCTTTCTGACCTAATCTTTCCAGGGGAATTTTTATTAATTATACACATTCCAATGTAGCTTAAAATTGCAGCATAAACCCATGATAATGAGATGATGGTGGTAAATAATCATGATAAATAATAATTAAAAAAACATCGAGGGACTTTTTAATTTAACTGAAACAATAGATATTTGAATATGTATTAAAGTTGTTACCTTAGGTACATTTTAAATTCCTAAAAAAATTGACTTATGTTGATAAGTAACCCCTGGGTATTCAAATAATCTCCACCAGGAATTTAATTTTTGTTTTAAATATGTTTCAGCATTTACTTTATGGAAAATCATTTTATTTTATAACTACTAATAAGTAATTACTTTTTCGACTTATATTTATTTAAGTAGTATTATTTATACCCAAAATGAGTATGTTTAAAAGAGACCCTTATGGACATTATTGTGCCTGTAGGCGTTTAATATAATTAATAATTTAAAATTTTCGAAGGATAACGTTGTTGCATCCATAGTTTTAAAGTGGGTACCTACCCAAGTACCCACCAGAATCCTAATATAAATCAAGTTAAAGAAAAGTTATGTCCAAAAAGTTTTTCAGAATATTCTCATTCCTCCAGTGTTTCGTTTCTTCTGGTATTATTCATCAAAATGTAGCTCCTTATTTCTTTCTCTGCAAATCCTACCCAAATAGTTTCGCTTGCTAGGTACTAATACAATTTTCATTGGCAATTTCACTGGTACTGGTAGGTAGGTAGGTAGGTATAATGTGTTGGAAGGATGTAGTGTGTAGTTTGTAGTGCGTATGTTGTTGGTGAACGAGCCGTGGCATGGGCCCAAAGGCACTAATGCCATCAGTCCATGGAGTCGCATCTTTTGATCTTACAATTAGCGAGACGTGTTCCACCGTGGACCGCAGTCTTGTTACGACTACACGACGTCGGTCGTACAAAGCGAAGCCGCTGTTAGCCCCAGGCTTTCACCAGTTTATTCCTATCCACGTGTACCAACTACCAACATATTTGTAGGTACATATAACATACTTACTTACGTATATGTATGTATTTGGTAGGTACTATGTATGCAGGTACTTGATGTGTATGAAGTTTTCTTTCTCGTCGATGGATAACTCCTTCTTCTTCGTCTTTTTTATTTTATTTTTTTCGTTTACCGATGGATGCGATGGATAGCTTCTAGCTGACTACATAGCGCGGCTTGAGTCCAATTCCTTCGAGAGACAAAACGGCAGGAGTCCCGGCCATCAAAGGAATACGATAATTGAATCATCCGATTTGCTCTTACTCCTCATTATCCCAGAAAAATCTAATGAACTAGAACAGTAATTCACGTTTTCTTTGAAACAAGCAAGTTTTGAAGTCCTTTTCAAGAATTTTATTGAGAAGTTCCGAAAATAACTGCTTGAAAAGTACCTACTTAAAGTTTATCCGAGGGTGTTGATCCAACGATCTCCGTAAAAAACTTCTATGGTTTAAAATTTTCAAGTATGTAGCTTCAAATCTATGCCAGGAACATGAAATCTGATTCTTTAAAAACAAAAAATAACAAGGCTTCCTTAATCCTAAGACTTTTTTTCGAAGTGTAGGCTTCCATCCAAGGATTTTTTCAAAGATCTCGCCAAAAACCAAATGAAAAGGAAATGTAAGATATTACTGTAAAAACCATAATTTGTCGCTGAAAGATGACACATTCAATGAATTTGTCGCTAGTCTTATCTCCAACTGATAAGCGAAAAACTGCTGGAAAACCATCAAACAATTAATCAAGGAGTTCTTTGTTACATTTGTTTTAAGAGATCGGATTTATTTACCAAATTTTTTAAATTAGGTGTTCCCTGTTTCCCCTAAGTTGGAGATAAGACCAGCGACAAATTCTTTGAATGTGTGACTACAAATTATGACTTTTACAGTAATATCCTACGGCATTTCCTTTTCGAGATACGCTGTGTAGTGTTAGCTTGATATCAAAGTAGCATATCAGCTAATTGTGGCTAAATGGCACGAGCGACAAATTTTTGGACTTGGTAACAAATTAGCGACAAATTATAGTGCAAGTCAGAAATCGGAAAATAAATTTCGTGCTAGCTTAATATACATCCAGAAACAGGATACAGGATTCTGTTCAGAAAATGAATAACATGGCTTTCCCAATCCTAAGATTTTTTTCCGAGGATTTATTAAAGGATCTCCCCAAAAAACATCCATAGTTATAATGTTTTAAAACTGTAGGTATAGCTTCCAATCTATGCCAGTAACAAAAAATAGGATTAATTTTATAGAAAAATAATGGGGCTTCTTTAACCCCAAAACTTTATTAGAAGTATAGGTTTCCAGTGAAAACAAATTTTATGGAATCAGACTTATGGTTCCAAAAAATATTCCAAAAAAAAAAAAACGCAGCACCTCTCCGTAATTAAATTATGCAGTAGGGCTAATAATAAAAACACCATTACATTTTCAGGATTATGTCGATATTACATTAGAAATTTTTTAAAAAATTGTCATCGTTCCAGAAGATCCTACATAATTAAAGTGAGCAGTGACTCTATTTTACAGAAGACCTAAAACCAGTTGAAATTTCACTAATATTTTGACAAATATTATTAGTACTTAATTGATTGCAAGGACCATAATCTTGATGGACGTAACAATAACTCTAACTGCTGTTATCCTTTTTAAATAATTTACAATTGATATTTTGAGTGAGTTTTAAACATTCTTAAGGAAATTTCAGTTTAGTTTCTCAATCTTAATGTCATTTTATTGGCATTAACGTCCTTTAAAAGCTAACGTTATCCTTCCTGACAGAAGAGTGAACTTTGCCCTTTCATTTTCAAGAGCACCGTAATAACAATAGTGTTTGTGTGCCTATAATATGTAAAGAGGGGTCCCTGTGGAAATTACATATATTTATTAATCTTACGCAAATATGTGTATACGTATATGTTGGGGGGCATCTCTGTATGTTTAACCACTTGTGTGTATGTGTGTGAAGAGCGTAATTCGAGTAGCAGCCAGAGAGTGGAAGCTGAAGAGCAAAGAGGACGATGTTTGTAATGTGCGGACGCGTATGTGTTGAATTTTAACCACGAGGACCTCAATGAATACATTAGGTGCAAGCAGAAGCTGATACTGATTCTGGTACCCACATATTGACCTTTATTAATGAGTATCATACCAACTGCGTACTATAAATGGTCCAAAATAGGTAGTAAAACAATAACAAATTAGCAAATTCTTTATTACAATTAGTCCACATTTCAATATAGATCCTTTTGTCCCCAATTAAGTGTAAAACGTTAATTATCCTGGAAGGTTTACATAAAAGTTAAGTTCTTTTAGTCCTGGTGGTGAGTACGATCTGTACATGCATTGGTGACACTCACCATCATTTACTATCAAATTTTCTTCAACCAGAACCAGAACCTACTGTTCCAATTAAGTGTGAAACATTAATTATCCTTGAAGGTTTATTGATTTAGGATTCTGGATTAGCCCTGAAATTTATTTCTGTTGTTGACATTTTATCCTTAATCACACCCATCATCCTGAAAGTTATCTTCTTTAGATCTTAATGGTCAGTCTAAATTTTCACGGTCACTTGTGACACTCATGAAAGTCCAAAACACTTTTCATTTTAATGCTAAGTTGTCTTCTATGCAAAATAAATATTAAAAGTTCAACTGATATAATATTGATCTTGGTAATCAGTCTGAATCTTTAGGTGGTATTGGTCTCAATGGTCAATCTGAATCTTTACAGTCACTGGTGACACTCACACAATTACACGACACTTTTAGACAACATCAGTTATAACTTAAATTGTCATCTACCAGAACCAATTGCTAAAAGTTTAATTAATGTGGTATTGATCTTAATGGTCAGTCTGAATCTTCTCGTGATATTGGTCTTAATCGTCAGTCTAAACCTTCACAGTAACTTGTAACACACAAAAATCTAGAACACTTTTCAATACCGTCATTTAAAAGGTAAATTGCCTTCTACCAGAAATAATTACTAAAAGTTCAACTGATGTGGTATTGATTCTGATAGACAGTCTGAATCTTTACGTGGTATTGGCCTCAGTGTCCAATCTGAATCTTTACAGTCACTAGTAACATTCACAAAATTCCACGACACTTTTAGACACCATCAGTTATAATTTAAATTGTCTTCTACCAGAACCAATTGCTAAAAGTTTAATTAATGTGGTATTGATCTTTATGGTCAGTCTGAATCTTCTCGTGATATTGGTCATAATGATCAGTCTAAACCTTTACAGTAACTTGTGACACACAAAATCCTAGAACACATTCCGACACCGTCATTTAAAAGGTAATTTTCCCTCTACCAGAAATAATTACTGAAAGTTCAACTGATGTGATATTGATTCTGATAGACAGTCTGAATCTTTACGTGGTATTGGCCTCAGTGTCCAATCTGAATCTTTACAGTCACTAGTAACATTCACAAAATTCCACGACACTTTTAGACACCATCAGTTATAATTTAAATTGTCTTCTACCATAACCAATTGCTAAAAGTTTAATTAATGTGGTATTGCTTTTAAAGGTCAGTCTGAATCTTCTCGTGGTATTGGCCCTGTTGGTCAGTCTAAATCTTCACCCACCTCTATTTAGAATTTTCACGTATTGCTATAAAATTGATCCACTGATCATTATCTTCTATTATTATTATACAATTGAAGTTGGGAAGGCCTAGACTACATTACTGTTCCCAAATGGTCAGAGATACAGTTGGTTCTGGTTTTTGGAAGATAGGAACATTGGCTCGAATAGCAAGAGGTGTAGAGGTTTGTGTCCAAGAGGTCTTTATATTAAAAATTTTATTGGTGATATTATCGGTGAAAGAGTGAAGAATTTTTGTCTAATTTTCTCAGGTGTGCTTCTTTCACCAGTCAGTTAGTGTCTGTTATTAATGGGAGTTGAGGATGATTGAAGCAGTTATCAGGTCAGAAGTTCTGGTAGCTGGTGAGTTTTATTATTTTTCCGTCCGGATTCCGTTTCGCATACGAATCCGGCAAGGCAATTTAAGAGAGATTGCTACTGGTGTGACGGCGGCGAGATCAAAGGTTCTTCGTCACCTCTTCTTTAAAGCACGCACCTCCTACTTTGTATTAATCGTCGACCCAAATCTACTACGGTACCGCTGATGCTCTGCTGCTTGCTGGTCGTGTCGTGGTCGTAGAAAAAGGAACGATAATAGAATTGCTACGAGCGAGAAAATATGTACTGCTGGCTGGTACGAAATCGTATCGGGTACGTTTTCTAAAGAAGAGAACCAACCAACAACAATCTATCTGCGCTCGTTTTCTGGCTTTAAAGAATTCTATAGGGACACTTCTAATGCGTGACTTCAATTTTAATCCGACAAAAGTAACCGACCACCACTACCATTACTACAACTGCTACGTGAATTCTCTTTACCATTATGGTAATAATTGTGGTTTTTGTTCATGCCTGATTTCATGTATGCCTTCCCCAAAAAAGTGTTCTTTTCGTTTACAAAAAGGAGAAAGTGCAGATACCATATTTAAATATTATTTTTGCCCCAAGTTTATTTTTATACTGAACAAAACGATTTAATGACTGCTCTTTCAGTCACTTCCAGGTAGTTATAGATACATATAACAGTGAAGATGCCCATAAAAAAGATCCCCAAGATCGCACAGATTTTAGTGCAAAGCTTCAGGTCTCATAGGTTTGCTTTGGTGAAATTTCCATTTTATGAACATGATAAGCTAGCTCTACGTAAATAAATTCGTTATCGAAGGTATTAAGATCTCATGGTTTTGGTGGAAACACTTTTATGATCTTGGGGATCCTTTTTTATCGGAATCTTCACTGTTTTATGTATAATTAATTGGAAAAGACTGGGAAAGTGCATTTGTAAATCAGTGTATATTTTGGTGCAGTTCCTATTTTATGAAGATGATAATCGTCATCAAGCCATAAGGATCTCATGGTTTTGGTGGAAACACTTTTATGATCTTGGAAGTCCTTTTTTATTGGAATTTTCACTGTTATATGTATAATTGATAGAGACTGGAAAAGTATATTTGGAAATCAGTATTTTTCAGTTTGTCAATTGCCCTAAAGCTTGAAAACTTATAAATAGGTGGAGTTTGGTGCAGTTTCCATTTACTGAAGATGATGGACTCTTGAGTCAATAAAATCGTCGTTAGGGCTACTTACAAAAATCTCATGGATAAAATGGAAACTGCACAAAAAATACAAACTTTGGGGGAATTAACAAACTTACAAATATTTCCATATGTACTTAAGAAAAGAAGTTTTCAATAAAGCTCTAGACCAATGATCTACATAAGTCCTTTCAGTGAATACCCAAATATGTTCAGACACGACAGCTTCATAGAAACCTCCTTGATTCAGGTCTGTTTTCATGGTTTATTGCCCAGAAAAGAACCCCAATGACGATTATTTATCATTTGGGCATTGAGTACCTATATATGTTACGTAATGATTCTATTAATGCCTTTCTTCTTTTTTGTTTTAGACAAAAGAGAATCTTTCTTTTGGTCATTAAACGTCTTTTGTTTGAACGAAGAATGCCGTTAATCTGTTTGTGGTTTATTTCAAGTGCACCTACTTCTTTTCTTTTTTCTTTTTCCTTTTCCTCTTTTAATTTCTTTATTTTCATTTCACAATGAGCAAGGCTCCCTTGGATCTGATCTCGGTCCTACCGTCCGTTGTCGTCGAGACGCGGACGACTGGCAGATCGTAGTCGGCGTGATTGCTTTGATGTTCGCCTCCTTGATGTCGCTTTCAAAGGCTAATTCGATTATTCGAGCAGTTGTTGTTCAGGAATAAACAATCTCAAGCGCTATACGTATGGAAGTTATATAAAGTACCTGCGGGCTCTTTCATCCTATCAAAGAAAAATTCAGGGCCGTAGCCGACCGTCTTTAACCTTTTTTTTCTGCCACATTCGTTATCCAAACCGAGAAAACAATTTTAAAACATCGCCCGTATCTTTTTAACATTATACAGTAGTTGCGTTATTTTCGTTTGCCCTCTGATAACAAAATAAATAGCAGTCTTTCTAATTGCCGCAATAACTCCTCGGCTTCTTTTATGGAACCACAAAATACGTCCCCTAAAAACTTCCTTTTAAAGAGCAAAGATATGACCATAATTAATCCATTGTCCAAAGTTTCGAAAATCAAGACACTTACAATTGCCCCATAGAAAAATTTTCATGTACCTAAGAGTCAATAATATCTTTAACAATGGTCCACAAGTCCTTTTTTGTTACTATTATTTCTTAAAGTACTTCTAGGTTTCTAGTTGTAAGTACACAATGGTTTCTGTTCACTTTGCTTCAAAAAAATCTATTTTTTTAAAGTACATATGTAGGTATCTGTGTGTTTGTAAGAAGTTGTTTTACTTCCTGTCGGGTCTGTCCAAAGGAATTTCTATGGCAATGAAATTCCTAACAATATCAGTTGCATTTTGTCATATTAATATCCTTATTTTATCCTGTTAGCCTCGACCGACTGTTCAGTAGTGCGTCGGTCCCTTTGATGTGGCCTTTACGACACTAATTCGATCATTCAGCCAATTTTTTTGTATCGAAATAAACAATTTACTCAGTCACCACCAGTAGCTTACCTGTCTCACATTTTTTCTTACTTTTTTTTACTTTGATATGCATGCCTTTTACAATTTCCTTTGATTTCAAAACCCACGTCTTATTACAGAAAAAAAAACAGACATGGAAATTTACACGTAGTTCAACAGTCACATGGCACGAGTAAATTTTTATAGAATTTTCTATTAAGTAATGACATTGTGCGCTTGATTGGTTCTCGTACTTCTACTTACAACAATGAATATATGAGCTGATTAGTTGAATAAGTATGCGTTGCCCTGACTACGAGCAAACATTCGAGTCGCTACTCCAATCAGAGTTAATCTTTTGTTTGCTAATTGGTCCACGATCTCTGTTTCCAACAATGAACGTGTGTTCTAATTGATCCGCGTTCTTGGGCTGGCAACAATGAATGTGTACTCTGATTGGTTGAATTGCTGTGCATTGCCCTGACTACAAACAAACATATGCGAATCGCTGCCAATCAGCGTTAATCTTTTGTTTGGTAATTCGTCCACATTCTCTGTTTGCAACAATGAACGTGTGCTCTAATTGGTCCGCGTTCTTCTGCTGCAACAATGAATGTGTACTTTGATTGGTTAAATTGCTGTGCATTGCCCTGACTGACTACAAACAAACATATGCAAATCGCTGCCAATCAGCGTTAATCTTTTGTTTGCTAATTGGCCCACGTTCTCTGTTTGCAACAATGAATGTGTGCTCTAATTGGTCCGCGATCTTCTGCTGGCAACAATGAATGTGTACTGTGATTGGTTGAATTGCTATGCATTGCCCTGACTACAAACAAACATATACGAATCGCTGCCAATCAACGTTAATCTTTTGCTTGCTAATTGGCGCATGTTCTTCTGTTTGCAACAATGAATGTGTCGTCTAATTGGTCCGCTATCTTCTGCTGGCAACAATGAATGTGTACTCTGATTGGTTGAATTGCTATGCATTGCCCTGACTACAAACAAACATATGCGAATCGCTGCCAATCAGCGTTAATCTTTTGTTTGCTAATTGGTCCACGTTCTCTGTTTGCAACAATGAACGTGTGCTCTAATTGATCCGCGTTTTTCTGCTGCAACAATGAATGTGTACCTTGATTGGTTAAATTGCTGTGCATTGCTCTGACTGACTACAAACAAACATATGCAAATCGCTGCCAATCAGCGTTAATCTTTTGTTTGCTAATTGGCCCACGTTCTCTGTTTGCAACAATGAATGTGTGCTCTAATTGGTCCGCGATCTTCTGCTGGCAACAATGAATGTGTACTGTGATTGATTGAATTGCTATGCATTGCCCTGACTACAAACAAACATATACGAATCGCTGCCAATCAACGTTAATCTTTTGCTTGCTAATTGGCGCATGTTCTTCTGTTTGCAACAATGAATGTGTCGTCTAATTGGTCCGCGATCTTCTGCTGGCAACAATGAATGTGTACTCTGATTGGTTGAATTGCTATGCATTGGCCTGACTACAAACAAACATATGCGAATCGCTGCCAATCAGCGTTAATCTTTTGTTTGCTAATTGGTCCACGATCTCTGTTTGCAACAATGAATGTGTAGTCTAACTGGCTCGCGTTCTTTTGCTTGCAACAATGCATTCACTATTAGGTAGGTGCAAAAGAAGAAGAAGTATTAATTAATGTGTTAATTAAATTGAGTTAATGACACATAAAATTTGTTAATTTAATGATGTGAATGTTAATTTGGTGCGCAAAGACGCAAAAGAAGTAAACCATTAAACTTAATAATTTCCTGCTCTTGTGTGATAGATGATTCGTATAATTTTCTAGTTAAATTCGTATTTTATTTATTCGTTTCACTTCCGCCAAGAACATTACGGTAAAATGTAGTTCCCTAATAAGAAACGGCGGCAACGATTCATTACAATTCCTATATTCAAAGAAATTCTTAAGCAGTTAAATGGAAGCAATTAAAAATATTCAAACGATCGAAAAAACATTCAGCGAGATAAAAAGGCCGAGTTGCTTTCATCTTGCCGACATCGAATCGTCCACGTATATCTGTAAAAGCCATTGGATTTAATTGCTCGTGTTATTACACGACTCCCCTTCAGTGACTGAAATATTGCTAAAATCGAAAATTAAATTCGATATTTACGTAATGGAGTCGGTAAATTAAATTTCGGATAACGCTAGCATTAATAATAATAATTCTAATTAGGTACTAAATAGACCTTTAAACTGGTTCCGGTTCAATTATTTTTATTACCCATGAAATCTCGAAATTTATGGCTGTTTATCAACACAAATTCCACAGCCAATTCCTACATAGTTTTCTAATTTATTATATAAATAATAAGAATTATTTTAAACGCATACCAACTATGTACTACGTACACTACACCACAGTTTCGTTTGATGGTTAAGGAAGGACACCACTGAATTTTATCAAAGTCGCAATCGTTAACCTACCTGACCTTTAGGCACCTACAATATGATACGAAATGTAGGTATTGTTATTAGAAATTCCTTTTAAATGGAACCAACTAGATATTTCTAAAAAATGTGTTTGTCGTTTGTGAGAATGATTTGATTTTGGGTGTTGTGGATGTTGAAGTGTTGGAGCAGTTGATGTTTTCCCGAATTACTGAAGTTGCACACTTTAGATTGGTTATAGTCAGGCCGACCGGCAAATCGAGCAACATCGACAGTAGCAGCAGATAATAAGAGGTCTAGCAAGCCTTTGAAGATGCCGACCATCACCTAGAATGTTTTTTAACCCGGCTAACTTGCTTCCATCTTTATTTCTAATGATGTTATTTTCATACGAAAATTGTTTGGAATTCCAAAAATTCACGTTTTTATATCTATGCCTATACGGACACAGTTCTTTCTTATTAAATTTAATTAACCGCCTCGTTGGTGCACTCTTCGACTGATTTACATGTAAACACTTCGGGGCACAGGAAGCGAACAATTTTAACTATTATATTAAAATAGGTCATAATAATATCTACTCAAAAATTATATTTAGTAGTAATTTGAAATCAAAATTTTGAAAGGGTGGTAGGTATCAGGAGACCCCAAAGAATTACTTTAGACACTGGCAAATAAAATATAATTATGTATTACTATTTTGTAATTTTTTTACTGGTTTAACTAATACATAAAAAAATCTTTACCTGTGTTGAAATGTGTTCAGCTGCAAAATTTCACTTCCCACCGCTCCCATAATTTTGCTTTTTGTATGTAAGACTGTTAAACCAAATGATGTACCTACAGGTGTATTTATTAAGTGCCGTCAGTAGCCGAGAAAGGGATGCTTTAAGAATGATTTACTGCAGTATTTTCAGAGAAGTTATAATGGTAAAAAAAAAGCAAAGGTAGGTACCCTCGTTAGTCATGCCATAAACTGCCTTAACTGTGCAATAAAACTTTAACGTAATTTTAACAAAAGGATCAAAGGGCCACGATCCAGTAATTTCCACACGAATAACATTTGGTGAAATTTGCCATTAGATATTAGTGGAGGTTTGTTTTGTGTGGTGGAAATTACCGAATCTTGGGTGCAGAATGAACCATAGCCGTAAACGATGAACACCTGCAGATTTGACTTCAAAAAGAGAAAAATGGCCCTTATAAAGGTCTCGTTTCGGGAACCCACAGCGAGCTTATTTATAACCAATATATCTCCCAGCAGCGGCCTCTTTGAGCCACCAGATAATGGGCTGTATTTTAATAATTTATTGACAATTACGACGAGCCTTAACTTAATCAGTAGCGGCGCTTAAGACATGTCAAGGATTCCTTTCAAACTATAATTACCTTCGGTTGCTCCACCTCATTACTATAAAGATAGCTTTGCATATATTTTATTTATGTACTTCTGACTATTCCAAAAATAAACATATACTCGCCACCCCATTATCTAAAATTGTAACGAAGGCGCCAGGAACTGCAAAATCGATGATCAATAATATTAATTACCTATAAAAATTTTGAATGCCAAATTCATAGTGGTTAGAGTGTTAGGTGGCCAAATGAAAAATTTTATGTTGTAAAGGGTGGTGGGTGAATCATCAATTTATTGCAAATCCTCAATGAGTGTGTAATATATTCCTAAATATTGTTTTAGACGATGGTCCTCTATTTCTTCGCGTTCTGTTTTGCCTATCCCAAAAGAGAAGTCGGTGAATTAATAGAAGCCACAATCAACACCAATATGATCCACAGGACGCAAGAATCCAAAACGTCAAAATCCAACGACGAGACGCGTTCTCTCAAAAAAGTTTACTTATCAAACAGATTCATCACCTGCAACGATAAATCTCAAGCAGGGTATTATTTATTTCATATTATAATAATTATTCGGTCGTTACTTTTATTTTATTTTTTTTTGTGTAGTTTTTACTTGCGAAAATCTAGCACTAGCAGAAAATGGATCGTCTTCCTTGAAGGGGGTTGGTACTGTTACGACCACCACACATGTCGAAATAGGTGGTTGAGACAAAGACATTTCATGACTTCATCTCAATGGCCAGAAACTAAAGATGGTACAACACAATTAACACTTCTATTAACAATTTATTTACATTATCTTCAATTTTCTAGTTGGTGGAATCCTTTCTCCTAACGAATACGAGAATCCATTCTGGTGGAATGCAAACCACGTATTCATCCCCTACTGCTCCAGCGATACATGGAGCGGAACACGTAAAGCTTCAAGGAATGAAATGTTCAGTTTCATGGGCGCCTCCATAGTCCAGCAGGTGATCAGGGATTTGGTCCCTTTAGGGCTGGAAAATAGTACAGAGCTTCTCCTTGTCGGTAGCAGTGCTGGAGGGACGGGGGTTATGATCAATTTGGACCCAGTGCAAGAACTGTTGCATCGTATCCTAAAACTGAAGCATATCACAGTCAGAGGAGTTGCTGATTCTGGATGGTTTTTGGACAGAACACCATATGCTCCAAAAGGAACTCCAACGGTAAAATACAAAATTATTGGAATGTTTAAAACAGGTACATCAAGGTGTTATTGTTGCAGGTTGACGCTATCCGGAAAGGGATGCAACTGTGGCAGGGGAAGGTGCCAAAAAAATGTAGGCAAATGTATTTGGACGAACCCTGGAGGTGCTACTTTGGATACAGACTATACCCCACACTAAAAGGTATTCAAAATCAAAATCTAAAGTACTTTAAAACCATTAACGTAGGTATAAATTTTCAGCCCCCCTGTTCATATTCCAATGGCTCTTTGACGAAGCCCAAATGGACGTTGACAACGTTGGTGCTCCAGTGACCAAACAGCAATGGGACTACATTCACAAAATGGGTGACGCCCTAAGGCAAAGTTTTGAAAACGTTTCGGCAGTATTTGCCCCCTCCTGCATATCCCATTCCATCCTGACCAAAAGAGACTGGTTAAATCTAAAAATCGACGAAATATCTTTTGCCCAATCGCTCCAATGCTGGGAGCAGAGGCCCATCAAGAAGCGGGTCCACAAAAAGAAGTTCATGAAACTTTACCCTGAAGAATCGACATTGGGACATAGAAAATCCAAAATTTCTCCCAAAATACAAACGTATGAACTCGCAAACGTCACAAAAGATAATGTGACTGTCAAATACGAAGAAGAAAATTCAAGACTTAAACAACTCGATACCAACAAAAGGCGCAAGAACAAAAAAAGGAAAAGGCGAAGGAATAAGAGGAGGAGAGGTAACTAGTACAGCTATTTATATTTATATGCAACTAACTATTAGATTTTGGCTGTTTCACAGATAAAAATCAACATCAAAATTCTTCTGCAACAACTCAACTTTCAAGATCCGAAAGGTCAGTGTTGAGGTCACAGAAACATCCTAGATCTCGTCCTTGTCACGACAGACTTTTAGAGAGATGCACTTGGCCTCAATGTAACAGATCGTGTCCCCGTTTGCACAACCCATTCACAGGGGAAGAAATGGACTTTATCGATCTCCTCAAATCGTTCGGTCTGGATATGGAAAATGTTGCCGATGCTCTTGGTATCGACCTGCCCACACTTAATAATATGGACCACGGTGACCTCCTCAATATGCTCACGCAACAAACCAATTAAACACAAACAATAGACTACTGGGTACTGGTAGGGGCATTTTTATTCTAATAGTTTTTTTTTTTTTTAATTCAAACCTAATCCCAGTGTTGTTTCTTGTCTTATAAACTTTATTTCTAGTCTTTAACAAAATAAAAGTTTTGTTTAGCAATAGAAACGATTTGTAAGATCACCTTTCAAATTTAAAAAAAATGTTATCTCTGTTTTGATGGATTCGAAAATGTTTTCCGGTCTTTGATTGACACTGACTTGTTGAACGATAACTTGCAAAACTTTTATGTTTTTATTAATGCCCTTCGACTCTTGGTACACCTGAACGGGACTAATATTAATTATAATAAGTTCGTCACAAATTGAACAATAACTTAACTATCCAAAGACTTAATAATACTTACTTATAACATGATGACTGAATTTTGTTCTACCTCATTATTAATTAATTTATTTTGTACAGGTTACCTAATAGACATTTAGAAATTAAGGGTATATAAATAACATTATATTTATTTAGCAGCGTTAGTTTTACGATTTTGTAAATAGTTTGCCATTTAAGAAAACCAAAACTACAAACAAAATATAAATGTTCTCTTTATTACCTACTGCAGTTATTAAAATATGTTGTGTTCTACTTTTGTATTATTTAAATATACACAAACATGTACCTATATGTATTTTTCATTTAAATGTACTTATATTTTTTGTGGTAAACATTTGATGCAGGAAAATTGGCATATCTACTCTTAGTGTTGTACAAAATGGTTGAATATTAATATATATTTTTTATAAGAAACCAAGTTCAAATAATTATTTTTTTATTTTTATTACAATTTTTATCCTGTAGCATCCACTTTATAGTGCAGACTTGACATTCGGGTCTCAAGTTCTGTTTTGAGCAATGTTCACGATTTTCTTGACAATTACTGAATAAACTTCAACAACCTTTATGGTACAATCTAAAAAGAATGGGGAAGGTTTAAAACTAATACTGGTTCCAAAATTCTTAAGTGAAGATTAATTTTTTGTTGTTTTTAATTTTCTATATCTAATATATTTTTTTTTTGCCTTGTAGGCTAGTAGCATCCGCTTTACAGTGCCGATTTGGCACCTTACCTTTTCTTATGCAAAATATTTGCTTTGAGCAGGTACGTATGTTTGTATGTTCACGATTTTCTCAACGATTACTGAATAAACTTTAACAAACTTTTTATGGTACAATTAGAAAATATTAGCGAAGGTTTTAGACTAAGTTTGGTCCAATTGCAATTTAAAACATTTAACTGAGTAGACGCATATGTCCAAACTGATGAATAAATTTAGAATCCAAAAAAAAAAAAATGTGTAAATGTCATACTAGAGTAGAGATAGCTAGAAAGCATCAATAAACTTCTAATCAAAATAGACATCAATTCATATCTATTAGAAAGCCACTGCCACTTAAATTTTTGATCGAGTCCTATAAAAAAAGCGGTATGCGCAAAAGCCTAGAAGATAATTATTACTTATTCCGTCTGTGACACGAACATTGTGATTCGGTTAAGTTTACTCTCTCGGCAAAAGGTAATTAATTGTAGTTGTAGTTCATTGGTCGACAAGTGTAGGTTGTTGCTGTTGTTGCCCAGTTGACGAGAGAAGCATCTTCAATAAAGAGCGAGTTGGGTTCGCATTGTTTTTATTATCGTCCTCTTCTCTTCATTGTTAACATTATTTTATGTATGCGTTAGGCACTAGTATTCAATAGCAACAACAATGCATCGATATCTTGTCCTGCTAACAGTTTTACTGTCGGTTACAGTGAGCTACTCTTTCGTAATCCGGAAAACACGAGGTAAGTAAATGGAATAAATAGTATAGGCATGTATATAAAATTATGTTTTGTAGATTTGGTAACTAAAGTTTATTGTGTGCTAATTTTAAAGCAAATAGGTGGAAGTCACCTTATTGTCTGCTTATTCACCAGTAAACGTTTTAAATTGCAATAATTTTCAATTCATATTTTTATCTGCCATGCTTAAATGCTTATATAATACTAAAATTTAAATTTATTTAGTATGCCATTGTTGCCTTTTGTTATTTAGCGCCAATTTTTTTCGGTAACAATCTTTTAATCCAAAAGTAATTTTAACCCATCAATATTTGCAAAACGATCCCCTAAAGGTCGACCTAAATTCAAATTGCCCTCAATTTCTCCAAAATGATCCTTTGAAAGTGGATCTAAAATACTAGTTGCTCAAATTTCTAAATAATTGGTCTTTTGAAGGAGGAACCTAAATCCTAATTGTCCTCTTTTTCTCCAAAATGATCCCCGGAAGATCGACTTAAAATCCTAATTGCCCTTAATTTCTCTACAATGATCCATTGAAGGTGAATCTAAAATCTTAGTTGCCCCAATTTCTAAAAAATAATCTTAAAGTCGTCAATTTCTCCAAAATGGCCCTTTAAAAGTTGACCTAAAATTTTCTTAAAGTGGTGCCTTAAAGATCGAACTAAAATACTAATTGCCTTTAATTTTTCCACGATCCCTTGTAGGTTGATTTAAAATCCTAATTGCTCTCAACTTCTCCATAACGATCTTTTAAAGATCGATCTAAAATACTAGTTGCCCCTAATCTTTCCACAATGATCCCTTGTAGGTCGATCTAAAATCCTAATTACCCTTAATTTCTCCAAAATGATCCATTAATGCTGAATCTAAAAACTTAATTGCCCCAATTTCTAAAAAATAATCTTTTAAAGTCGTCAATTTCTCCAAAATGGTCCTTTAAAAGTTGACCAAAAATTTCTTTAAAGTGGTACCTTAAAGATCGAACTAAAATACTAATTGCCTTTAATTTTTCCACAACGATCCCTTGTAGGTTGATTTAAAATCCTAATTGCTCTCAACTTCTCCATAACGATCTTTTAAAGATCGATCTAAAATACTAGTTGCCCCTAATCTTTCCACAATGATACCCTGTAGGTCGATCTAAAATCCTAATTGCCCTCAATTTCTCCAAAATGCTCCTTTAAAAGTAGATCTAAAATAGTAGTTGCCCCAATTTCTAAAAAATTTTGTTTTGAAGGTGGAACCTAAATCCTAATTGTCCTCTTTTTCTCCAAAATGATCCCCGGAAGATCGACTTAAAAAATTCTAATTGCCTTTAATTTCTCTACAATGATCCATGGAAGATAAAGTTGACCTAAAATTTTCTCTAAAGTGGTACCTTAAAGATCGATCTAAAATACTAGTTGCCCCTAATCTTTCCACAATGATACCCTGTAGGTCGATCTCAAATCCTAATTGCCCTCGATTTATCCAAAATTATTCCATAATGGTCGATCTAAAATCCTAATTGTCCTCAGTTTCTACAGAATAATCCCTTAATGACTAATCTAAAATCCTGATTGCTCCAATTTTTTCCAAAATAATCCTATAAAGGTCGATCTAAATTCCTAATTGTCCTCAATTTCTTCAGAATAACCCCTTAATGGCAAATATAAAATCCTAACTGCCCTAATTTTTCCCAAAATCATCCCACCTGAATCTAAATATTTATTTGGGTTGACATTCAGTTTCAGATGAATCCCAAACATTGAACAGATGCGGCAAAGTTTTCATAACGGTTTCTTCGTTCACACAAACATTTTTAGAGATGAATTGGATGATTGGTGTTTGTAAATCAAATGATACGTCCAGGCCTGATGAAATTGCTCTGTACGATTCAGACCCCAGAACGGTGCGTTTCTCAGAATTATCTATTAACATTAATAAGTTGATACGCATGTACCTTCCGGGCAAAACAAAATGAATCACATAATGAATGTCCTTGGGTAATCAATTAATTTCAGGGTTCTGCTAATGAGTTAGTTCGTATAAATCCGTTAAATTACGTCGATGAATATCATCGAACCAATATATCTTTCGGGTTTCCAACTTTACCCGGAAATTGGAGTTACGACAATTTCGCAGACGGAAATTCAGACATTGTTCCGACCCCAGGAAGTCAATGTTTTCCCTATTGGATCGCTTCATTGCGGAACAACACTGTAGTATATACACAGTGTCTCAAAATACAACCCACTTGGATGGCCGATAATAGGTAGTAATTAAAGTAAGGGTCTTGCAAACATCACACAATATTTGATTATTGTGTAAAGTGGAACTTCGATTACTCGAATTTCTAAGGACATTATGAACATTTTGAAATTCTCTAACTATAAGATGAATAAAACAATTTTCCAAATCTTTATACAATTGTTGCTTATAAAAGGAGAAGTATGAAAAACTATTTTGTCATTGTTACAAGCTTGTTTGTCACTTCTATTTTTTTTAAAGCTTTTGAGTTGTAAGTAATCGTTATGGGCCAAAATGCTTCACTGAAGAAGTTTTCAAATTAATAAGATTTCAAAAAAAAAATTATGTAATATTTTTATAAAAGATATTGTAACAGCAAACCAGCAAGTATCGCCCAGCATTTCTCATTACCAGCCAAAAGCGTTAGAAACTCTCAAAAATTTTGGTGAATTACTCAGGATTTTCAATAGCCCATGGCCTTCAGTATAATATTTTTTTCTTTATTAACTATTTTACTTTCAATCTAATTTTCATTAAAAACGGGTCAAGAAATATTCATAACAATTTCGTGCAACTTTAAGAGGTTCGAGTTATCTTGTTTTTTCTCTAGACTGCTGTTCTTTTATTGTTATATTGTTTGCAAAAAGGACCTTTCTTAAAAACATGGAAGTATTTGGTTTATTTAACGTATTATGTACCTACGGTATCTCAACTTTCAGCGAAAAGCTGGCAAAAATGCCCATTGGAAAAGCGTTTATACCTGGGACTCACGGTTCAGCAACATCGCCAAAAGATATCACTTACGTCGACGATTATTCAGTAAACCAGGACAGAGACATTTGGACCCAACTCGTTTTTGGTAACAGATATTTGGACCTCCGAATCGCCTATTACAAACAAAGCGACAGGTCAAAATGAAATAATCAATAAAAAGCACGAACTAATAATTTAATTACAGATTCACTGTTAATCACGCCCTTATCAATTTCGGAAGTGTCCAAGACGTTTTTGCCAAAATAAAAACATTCGCACGACTGGCCCCAAAAGAGGTGATAGTAGTAGATTTTCACAGATTTCCGTATCCAAAAGATTTTCCGCACGACAAATTTGTGACACTCCTCAAAACCGAATTTAATGATTACTATGTCCAACAAACACTTTCCAAAGACACCAAAGGGCTTCTGTTCGAGGAAATATGGGCAACCGAAGGGAACATAATCCTGTGCTACAATGACGCCAACACCAGCACAAGTAAGACCAAAACCCAAACAACAAGGGCTCATTTAATACATTTAAGTATCTGTTATGATTTTTAGAATATTCCGATTTCTTGTGGCAACCAATTACCCAATATTGGGGTGACAAAAGTTCAACTTCAGATTTAAAGACATACGTAAACAATGTAATAACTAATGTGAACAATAGTAACACCCATACCCGATATACCAACCCGATGTGGGCCATAATGGCCGAATTGACACCAACAAAATTCGATGTCGTCTTCAATATAAATAATCTTCGTGAATTGGCCGATAGGGTAAATCTGCCAATAACCAAATGGTTCAGGGACGAATGGCCCAATGATGTCAGCATCGTTGCCTCCGACTACTTTCTTGGAAATGATATAATAGACGTGGCTATAGAAGCGAACCTTTTAAAGAATTATTAAAAAAGGTAAATCAATAATAATAATAATTACGAAAAATAAATAAAAAATATATAAAAATGCATCGAGATTGTTTTTGATTAATGATACCTTATCGCACAATTTGTTATGGTAAAAGGTAACGGGGGAATGACTGTTGAAGATGATTAATAATAATGGATTAGTTACAGCTGATATGATACTATTTACGTAATGCATCAACAGTCTAACAAAAAATATTTATCTTCTTCAAAAATTAAAATCTTTGATAATCAACATGTAAAGTGTTTTGAAATATTTGCTCAACATTTTTTTTGTTGATAAACGATTTTTGTTAATAATATATATATCAGTAATCAATTTGAAGTGTCTGTCTTTAAAATAATTACCTGTTGTAAGTTATTTGTGAGCTGTATATCAAATTATAGTGAAGGCTTTAAACAAAATTCTCAAGTTTATATCTTTTAAAGTGAAAAATAATTTTTTGTTGCTTTAATTTCACTACATTACTTATAAATTCACATTTTTTACCTTGAGATCTTGTAACATCTACTTTATAGTGCCGATTTGGCGCCTAGTCTCATATTATGCAAAACATTTTATGTTCAAGATTTTCTCAGCAATTATTCAACAAACTTTTTATGGAACAAGTTAAAAAGTATGGTGAAGGTTTTAAACCAAGTTTCATCTACGATAATATTATAAACTTTACAGCTTTTAAAGTAAAATGTAACATCCACTTTATAGTGTCGATTTGGCGCCTCACTATCTC
Organism: Agrilus mali; assembly: GCA_029378335.1. Lineage (NCBI taxonomy): Eukaryota > Metazoa > Arthropoda > Insecta > Coleoptera > Buprestidae > Agrilus > Agrilus mali. Next base: position 4,509,170 of record CM055663.1, on the reverse strand, counting down.
TTATTCAAAACATTTTGTTTTGAGTCAGTACATGTGTGTTTATGTTCACGATTTTCTTAGCAATTACCCTATAACTTTAACAAACTTTTTATGATACAATTAAAAATAAACCTTTTTTACAGTTTTTAAGTACAAATAATACGGTTCATTAATCAAATTGAAGTCAGCCTTTTAAATATTTTGATAATTGCCTGTTGTAAGTTAATCATGGGTCCTATTTCAAATTGACCTTACGAAATTAAAAAAATAATGTTAATTTCGTGTAACGTTTTATTTTCAAACACATTTCGACTAACGTAAGTACACATTTGATAATATAGTAATCAGTTCTTGATTCAGTTATTATTGTAATTGTACCTTAAAACAAAAATATTTTCGTAAATAAATAGTGTTATCATTAATAATTAAGTATTAATTAGTCCATATTCAATCTCACAGTCAACGTAAAAAAAGGTCATGCACACAATCATCAAGATACATTATTAATTATTATTATCGTATCAGATCCAAAAGACTTATAAAACTATATCACAGAGGAAGGATTTTGAAAGGCAGGTTTCACCTCATGGCCGTCATTGGAAAAGCTCTCCAAGTTTACTGAAGTTTGTCCAATTGGAGCAGCTGACTCCACTAGATTTTCCGCACTTATAGACTCTCTAGTTTCACTAGGATCCCTTCTAAAAATATTCATGGCCCTCCTGGCACTTCTTCTAAAACTATTCCGAAGAATACATGCGACGTCAGCTGCTGAAAGGGCAACACCAGGTTGAAGATTCACTCCTCCCGTTGTACCGCTGCTCCTTTCGCTTCTCATTGTCCCATTTCTTTGGTTTTCGTTTTCAGGAAGGTCTATAACGTTTACAGAAATTGTTGTCGAAGTCCTGGAATTATTTATCTCATCCAGGACCGCGTTGTAGTCAGGAGGTGGTAGTGTAGTGGTATTTGGTTCGGTTTGTCGATTAGCAGACCTGCTACTCTCGCCCATAACATTTGTTATCCTTCTGACACTTCTTCTGATGCTTTGTCTCAGGAATTTGGCAATCCTGGCACCAGTAGCAGTCGTGTAGGAAGGTGGTGGGGTGTATTTGGGTGGTGGATCTTCAGCTATTGTGGTCGAAATCTGATTCGGAGGAACCGCGTTCGTCGATGTAACGTTTGGATTTTCGTGGACAGTAAAGGTCTCCATGTGCTCTCCTATCGGCGGCCGATAAAGGAGTTGCACCCTCTGCAAAAATTTTAAAATAACAACCTCGATCAGTGAAAAATAATTCAAAAACGGAGTGGCGTGTTACTAACAAAGTTCGGCTGCACCTCAGGTTCCTTAAGCAAGCATAAAGTAAAAGGAAGAAGAATTGAAGATCATTAACAATTATTTACGTAGTTTGATTTTGGGATACACACTTACGTCTAATATGTCATCCGGTCCTTTGTTCAAGTATCTGTAACTTTGTATTACTGCGACCAAAGGGACGCACAGGACGTGGAGGAGTTGGATCATGGAGCCCAACTGGCGGGCCCACAATGGCCAATACTCCAAACTAGGGACGTGATGCCAAACGAACAATTCTCGAAAGTTTCCATTTTTGAAGAATATTATACACCAAACCTGTAGGACATCAAATCAAATAAATCCTAAAAGAATTGGGGGTAAAGGAAATCACTCACCATTAATGCCACAGGCAAAATTACGTTCCACGTAAATGAAAGAAGTGCTGGTGCCCATGAAAGCACACATGGTCTTGATGGGTTTGTGAACAAAGCGTTTACAAGGGCATCCCCACTGTAGGGTCTTCCTCTTACCATAAAAACTGCCAGAATCTGGATGAGGATGATCAACATCATCCACCATTGGCCTCCAACAGTGAAGTCCAGGAAGTAGATGACGTAAATTCCGAGCTAGAAATGAATGGACCACCAAATAAGGTTCTCGTTTCTTTTGAAGGTAAAAAGGAGGGAAAATGGATAAATGGAAGGAATCGGAGTAAAGAAAGAAGGAACGATAATAGGAAGTATTGAAGAAAGAGAAGAATAAAAGATAGAAGAAAGGAAGGGAGGAGTAAAGGAAGGAAAGGAGGAGTGGAAGAAGTAAGAAGGGAACGAAAGGTGGAATGGAAGGAAAGAAGAGATGAAGAAAGGAAGATATGGATAAAAGAAGAGAAGAAGATATGGGGAGGAAAGAAAGAAGGAATGTGTGCTTACCTCTGTTGCCATGGGAAGTCCCAAAACAAACCCGCAAGCACAGCTAAAAAACGTAATCGTTGTTTCCCAAGACCTTAGGATTTTAGTTTTGATTGCCATGATCCCCGTTATGACACAGTGCCAAATGGCCAGTTGTTGCGTTATCCCAAAGAATATCATAGTAAAATAAAACAGTACAGCCCAGAATGGGGACAACTGGTTTGGGCCAATTATTGCAAACGTGGTTGGTAATAATTCCGTGGCAAATCTTAGGGCCTGAAATAAAAATGAATGACTCAACGTATTGATTTTGGGTATATTTTTACACAAAAAATATTTACAATAACCATTAGAAAATATAAAATGAAAATTGGAAACGTGGGACTACAATGTGCAAATATTCCTGCCAAAAAAATAATAGAAAAACTGGGATATTTACTGAAGTCTAAAACTTTGTGAGGTTCATAGGTTTGCAAAATAATTCAGACTTACTTGGTATCCACTTTCGGACGTATGATCAGTACCAGGTCTTGTAACTCGTTCCCCCACAATAAAAGATTGATGAAACATGTAACGTACTGGAGTACTTGCCAGGTTTGCTGGCAAAGGGTCTTTGGTGCTTCGTAAAAATCCATAAGAGTTAATCTTTTCTATATTCAAAAAGAAAAAATAACGGAATAGAAAAATAGAAGTAGACCAAAATCATCATTGGAGCTTACCAAAAGAGTCTGGAAGGTATCGATAACCAAAAGAATGCAAAAGCTGAACACAAGTGTTTGCCAAAAAGGCAGAGAGAAGTAGAATAGTAAACGTTATCATTGCTATCAGACTAGAGTCTCGTTGGAGAAGATGTTTGTTCTTGTTATGGGATGCTATCTGCATAGCGCTGGCCCCTAGAAGACCCCAGGTTAAAAAGACTTCTTGGCTTGCAGCTATCCAACTCTAAAAATTACCACAACATGCATTAAGTCATTGGAGATTATTATTAATCCGAATGGACCTTGTTACACTATGCAATTTTATTTTTAAATTACATAACTTTGGTTTAAGTGAATATAAAACGTTTCTAAGTACTAGTTGTTACATAAATCGTTTAATAGATTGTTGTAACACTTTAGGAGGGTCTTCGTAATTACGAGGCCGCTGCAAATTTAAATTGTTTTATTGGTAGGTACATAGTGATCCTCAACGGTTACAATTACGTAGTTTAAAATAAAAGGAATTAATTTATTAACACCCAAATATTTAAAAGTATTTTTTTTCTACCACTAAATAAAACACTTCACGAAATTTAACATTTTCTGAAGAAGCCAAAAACAATTGTAGAATTTTAAAAGGTGTTTTATTTGGTGATGATAAATTTTTATATTATTTAAGTCTCTAGCTATTCATTCATTTATTTATGGTTTTGCCACTTTTACATGTATAGAAGTTTAATTTTCTTCGTGCTACTTCCTCATGAGCTGTGGCATCCTTATTGCCTTCAGTCAGTCGTAATAAACGTAACTGTCCTTCTATTCATAGCAACAATTTCAATTTCTTTGTTCTCTTATTCGTTCGGATGAAAATTGCGTATGCGTCCCTGTCCCCCCTTTTCCCATCCCACCATCGAAATAAGGAAGAAGTCAACAAACATAATGTACAATGTGTTTATATTGTAGGTATTGTATCACATAGTGCGTGCTAAGAATAAAATTTTATCACAAAAGAGTCACAGCTGAAAATTTTAGTGTTAATGATCTTTGGTCCTTTGACGACTTATTACTTATCCGGAAAAGGATCTTGATTTTATTACTGTGTTACAGCTGGAAAACAAAAACAGAACATTTGTTCATTTTATTCATGAGCACGCTCTTTGACATTAAATTAGTTTTATGCACGACACCTCAATCATCTTTTTTAAGTCACTCAGGACTGTTAAAGTTTTCTACTAGGCAGTGTAATGTAATGTAATGTAATGGTGCTATAAAAACTGGAAATGTTATTAAAATTCAACTATAACAAATTTTCTTAGTTCAGTAAGTAGGTAATGGACCAAAAACTGATTTAAATTACTTTTTATTAGGCGCCTATATTAATAAGAGAAAGTTTAGTATTCCACACCTTTACTTATTTTTTGTTGTTTTATTGAAATCCTTTGCACGATTAGAAGCAGAAGAGTTTAACTTACCTTTGAGTTTATAAAAAATTCGTTCCAAGTAGTTTCGGGGAAAATACTGTAGATGAGATCAAAGGGCATGATGCCCAACATTTTGGCGCATACCACGAACATGCCGAAGACTGGAAGAAGTACAAAGACATAGATGACCTTCCCGTACGACCGAAGCCCTTTACTTAAAGATACGAAGACGATCATCCAAACGACAGCCAAATTAAAGGCCAGTTGGAATTTAATTGTGCAATAGGCGTTTCCGGCGGCCAAATGGTGCCTTTGGAGGACCACACCACTGAAATAATCCGGAACTGTTTCCGACAATTTGAACGTTCCGTTTATTGGCTGTTTTATATCTGGAGAGGAAAATTATATGAATGGTATGTAGGTACCTATGTATATTGAAAGAGTTTTGTGCTGTTGGGTGTTGGCAGTAAACCTCGAGGAATATTGACGTGGCACACGGCACACCCCTGATGTGTGACTCACATTAGTTAGTTAGCTAAAAGCTACTTTTGTAAATAGGGCACAAATATATCTGAATATACATGAGTACCTGGGTACATACATGAAACGGATGAGCCATTAAAAATTTAAAACTTTCTGATATTTTCTGATCAATTACGTAGGGCTAACGAGCCAATATTTGAATATTAATATTTAGTAAGATCACCCTGGTAACGTGCTAACCCAATCTATTTTCTTTTAAATGAATAATAGACACCGTAAATGATTCTTTAATGGCCTTTCTAATATAAAGTGAAATACATTTAGGGGTAGGTATTGTACCTCTTTAATAAATATTTGAAGCGTTAGGGGCAAATATCTGGTAGGTACATAAAAGTGATCAAAAATAATTATTTTACAGCTTCTTTAACTTTTTTAACTAAGAATTATGTACCTAAGACAAACAAGTCCCTAATGTCTCTTTATTTTTATTGAGCGTCCGTCAGTATCACAAAATGCTCTCCCTTTAAAGCCACTTAAAGGGAAGGATTTTTTAATATAATATCTTAAAATTGAACACCTTCTAGGGGTAATTTATTAAACTTACCGTCCCTGTAATAGATGAATGGTTCTGCCCACCTGTATCGATCAGTTTTAGTGATAAAAGAGTCCCGAAAAAACACAAACATCCACGATATTCCGACAATGCTGTACAACCCTACGAGGGCCTGGGAGACGAGCAGGGCGATCCCGACGCCCTGAAACAAGGGCGAAATCCTCCACATGTCTATCACCCCCGCACCCAGTTGTTGCCCGAGGCATAACTGAAGCGTAAATAATGGCAGGCCGATTAAGATGGAAAGTATAAAAAATTGGAGGATGAAATTGGCCCCAAATTGTACTGAGAGGATGGCAAAACGGCTGATGTTGAAGAGCCCGATGGTACAGCCCAGACATGCTAGCATGGAACTCATACTGTGAGGCCAGTGTCCTATGGGACTGTTCCTCACTGGCATGTCACTGTATCGGGGCCTTTCACATGGCCTGAAAAAAATAAACAATACCATTAACAATTTTATTTTTAACTGTTAACACAAAACAATGATATTTATTTCAGGGTCAATTAATTTTACTTTAGGGGTTGCTTATTACTACATAAAAAGCGCCTTAAAACAAGATTTTTATTACAGAGAGAAACAAAATTACCTACAGACAATTATTCCAAAACAGTTACTAACTGATAAATGGACACCCCGGTAATTTTTTAAATCCGGGTAAAATGTGTATATGATATTGCTGTCAATCGAAAAGGGGCGTGGGAGTGGAGGGGGGCGTAAGATTGACCTTGTTGGTGTTTAAATCACCGTACAACATCTGGGTTAGGTTACGGTATGTAAAGGTCCCTCCACCCACTACCATAACCCAATCCACATACCACGAAGTGCACATATCACAATACGAATGAAACGTCAATTTGATAAATAAGATGCCTTGGTTTCGAGTATTCCTAATTTTTATACCCCGAGTCTCCAACCCTCTGGTCCTACCTAAAATCTTCTTTTTAAGGTTCTACAACTCCCCGCCCCCCTTAACTATTAAATTTTCAACTCCACCCCCTGTGTATATGCCGCCTAAGAAACCTTGAATGGTGTTATATATGTCCACCCATAACCTCCCCATCCGATTTCCCCCCATTTTAGGGTGGGTACCCGGATCTGGACAATTACCGGCACCCCTACTAATACAAAAGCTTCTCTATTAAAAAAAAAATATTTTTTATTTGATTAATTTTTTTAACACCCTGTGCTCACTTTATTCTATGTTTGTTAACTTTTTTACACTCAGTATGTTATATTTCTCTCTTGTTTAGTACGATCCGTCCGTTTTAACCTTGCCGAATGCTGAATAATTTTTTCTAATACATTTGACGACTTTATAGACAAAAAAGCCTATTAAACCATAATATGGAAAAAACGCCTGATAAGAGACGTTCACCTTTGCATGTGTAGGTATACAATATTATAAACATGTTTTTGTACCAATCTCCCATTAAACAGGCCATTTCGTCTTTTAGTATCGTCGTGCTTTTAAAAGAAATAACGTGATAAGTGAATTTTACAATAACTTAGTGTTTTAAATTGTTAAATAAAAGTTTGTTTATATTTTTACAAAACTTTTGATTTATTATGATTTGTAAAAGCGTTTTGTGTGTTGAGTGTTCTACTGTGATTGCACTATTTTTGTTTTTTAACAGGTGATGATAGCTATATTTTAATGGTACGTAAATTTATTATTAATTATAATTGTTACCGTCTTGTAATTGTACTTTATTATATCTGTAATTATTTTTACTATTTTTTTATCAGGTCATGGAAATATTTTTTTTAACTGGTATTTACCAACGTGAAGTTTTATTTATGGCAATTTTTACTTATTTTATCTAATTCTTGCAATTATTTGCTATCTTACAATTTACAATAAAATTAATAATAGAAGCGTAATGGAATTGTTTATTTAAATTTTGTAATAATTTATAATATTGTAAGCTTTAATAAATAAGTATTTAAATTTTTGTAGGTGTACAGAAATGGTGTGACTTTGTTAGGGAGCACAGGGCCTGTCAATATGATGAGGTATTCAACAAGGTAAAAACATTTCATTTGCTATACATATTTGTTTTCTATAGGTATTTATATGAATATCTGAAAAATTTTGACAAATTTCTTCTGATTAACGTCTTTATTTCATAAGGGAGCACAAGATCTTCTAATGTACTTAATAAAATACTCACTGGGGTAAAAACATTTTATTACTTAGGTATACTACATATTTGTTATGTGTGTTTAATATGTTTTTATACAAATATCTTGAACTTTTAGTAATTTTCTTCTAATCGCCCTTTTAACATCTTCCTTAAAAAGGATTTAAAGATTTGATGAGGGAGCACAAGATCTTCTAATGTAATGAGATACTTACTGGGGTTAAAAGTTTTTATTACTTATACTACATATTTATTATGTGTGTTTAATATGTTTTTATACAAATATCTATAAACTTTTGGTAAGTTTCTTCTAATCGCCCTTTTAACATCTTCCTTAAAAAGGATTTAAAGATTTGCTGAAGGAGCACAAGATCTCCTAATGTAATTAGATACTCACTGAGGTAAAAACGTTTTATTACTTGTACTACATATTTGTTATGTGTGTTTATTATGTTTTTATACAAATATCTATAAACTTATAGTAATTTTCTTCTAATCGCCCTTTTAACATCTTCTTTAAAAAGGATTTAAAGATTTTTATGAGGAAGCACAAGATCTCCTAATGTAATCAGATACTCACTGGGGTAAAAACTTTTTTATTATTTATAATAAAAACATATTAATTATGTGTCCGAATGTCTATAAAATTTGGACAAATTTCGCCTGGTCGCCCCTTTTAACAGCTTAAAAATGTTTAAAAAAATTTAAGATTCACAATATCTGTTAATGTAATGAAATACTCAACAGGGTAAAAACTCTTTTGCCTATAAATATTTGTTTTTTTTTAGTTAGATATTACATATAAGTATAATCATCCTGTTTAACACCCCCCCCCCCACAAAAAAGCTTCTTTGCAGATATCTGAAGACTTCCTTTTGTCAGAACCTGAATAACCTATTAAAAAGTTTGCATAAAAAGGTCAACTATTATATACTTATTACATAGCATGTTCTGATACGAATATAGGCGTTATATTGTAACAAAATATAGGTCGTACGGCTAGAAAACGCCTCCCTTTTGACCCGTTTGTCGCCACTCAACATGCAATGTCCACTGTTACCTACATACAAACTACATACATAAAGTAATCGATACAGTTGCGAAATATTTTCTAAAATCAATAAATAAAACTTTACTTGGTTGGTCTTTTATTATGGTAGGTTTTAATGCCTACAATAATGGATTGTGATACTGTGAACTCGCTTTCTATTTTATCTTTCATTAATTAACACAGCAAATCCGGGTGGAAAATTCAAACCAATCGAAGTTAATTTTCTTTAGAAACCATGTACCCTCAATATTGGTAATGTATAATGCAGACATGGTTCTAAAAATAAATTAATTATTGATTAATAAGTTTTGAAAAAATTTGAAGACTTTAGTGTTAAAAATAGTTCAAAATAAAAATAATTAAAAAGACAATTGTAATTAAATGTTATAATGGTGTACAAATAGGGGTGGTTAGTAGATATATGTGCCTTTAGGGATTCATAATTGTTAAGTAGGGTTTGCAAAAGACAGTTCTTTGGATGATGTCTGATCCCTTCTACATTACCTTAATGCTACAAGTATAAACTGATTATTGAGCTGCATTCAGCACAGCTCATTGCTGTTTTTTTAATTCTGTTATCCATTTGTTTAAATGGTGCCCTCTACCCTCTTTAGAATTTTTTACCTAACGCAAAATGGAACAGAAACATATACAGGTCTGCTAACTCATGAACCGAACATAAGGAAATTGGAAATGGTGCAAAAATAAAATTCCGACAAAGAATTCCTATCAGTTCGTAAGTACTTTTGTCTTTTAACAATAAATAAATTAAAATTAGATTTGAAAGTGACCACAAAATTAATTCCGATAAACCAGAAACACAAAAACTTTTTTTGTACAGTATATGTAAAAAAAGTGTACGAATATTCATAAAAGTCAGCGTTCGTTATTACATAAACTGAATAATGATTTCATTTCTGACGGTTGGTTCTCACACTCACAACTAACTAACTGACTAATACCAAATTGATAGTAAAACGTCCAATGAGTATCCATTCGATTTCCTTTTGAAAATATTCGTTTACGTAATAGCATCGGTTTTTTTATTTCAGAACATGAAGTGCGGTCAGTTCCGTGACAGGACCGTTTGGTATAAAAATAAAAAACCGTACTATTATATTATAAGTATCTACCTACAATGTTAAAATAAACGCCGTTGTACAAAATTGTAACTACATAACTGGTCACTTCACTTGACCCTACCACTAATAATAATAAAAAAGTGAAGGCCATCACCATCACAGACAAAAGTTCCTAATGGTGAACATTTACATTGAAGGTTAACACACGCTTTTTACAATAGATACATACGAATTATATCAGTCGCCTTTTTTGATTTTTATTACGGGTAATGAATTGATCGTTATTATTAATTTACACCCCACTTTATTAATCTGTTAAAAATAAAGATTGAAATAGTTGTCACGTCTTTTAACCCATCATTTTGTGCCCAAAACTTTTTCACTGTAGCTACGTCTAATTATTTTCAGTTGAATAATTCAAACAGTAATGACCCTTTCTTTCTCACCCCCAAAAGGATAAAAGAACCAAATAATGTCTATAATATCCTTTTCTACATTTTTTTAAACATCAGGTAGGTAAAAAGGTTGAAATATGAACGGGTACCAATTTGAATGCTATAGATGTTACCAAATTAATTGTTTTTTAATCCCCCTAAATATTTCTCACATTCCTATAAATAATAATATATTCTTGTAGGAAAATAATTACTCAGTATTTAGAAAACGTTGACCTGTGTGCAAGAGTCACAACATCAACATTGTAAGTTTGTGGGGACAAAGAACGATATGGCCTATGAGCAATGGAGGCTTTTTGAACCGTAAAACTTTGTTCTTTTTTTAGAAAATGTACGAACGTACAATATATTTAACCATTGTGTAATTTACCACGCAAACGAGTTTCTGAAACTGGCGCAAAAGTTTATGGTGAGAAGTTTTTTAACAGTTAGTTTACCATACCTAGTACCATTCGTTATTCGTTGGTACAGTATTGTACTTTGAAAATGGTCGGGTTAAGCAACCCACCAAACACCACATTATCAATATGTTGAGGTTAATAAATTAAAATATTTTCAACTGTATTTTCATATATTTGCAAGACATCTAAGTCATAGTTTCTGTAATTATTTTCGTTTTGATTCAGACATAAAAAGAGCTGACAAAGTCGTTCATTTATAATCCTTTCTGTAGACAATGTTCCATCCAGAAGCAATAAATAACGATTTATTAATTATTTATAGAAGGCGTGACTCTATTTGTGGAATAGTAACATTAATCTAAATTCTAAAAAGCTAAATAAAAATGTGGACCTAATCGCATTTTATTGCAGATGAATTTTCCATAATATTTTTTTTAATTACATAAGTACCTAATACAAGTAGGTACAAGTTTTAAATTCTAAAAAGTATTTTATTGCAGACAAATTTTCCATATTTTTTTAATTACAAAAGTACCTAACTAACTTAACTGAAAATTCTTTAATACCATCAGTAATTGGTATTTATTGTAACAAAGTAATTCCCAATAGTAATAAATAATTAGATTTTACGTCAGAACTATTGTCTATTTATTAACAACTTAATACAATCAAAATTGCGCTTTTATGAAAGAATAATTTCACTGATGAGTAAAAATATTTTGTAAAGTTAAAACAAGAAAATATTTTTGTAGAAAAACAATTTTCCCACTCACTTGTTTTTGCAGAGAACCCCCGGAAAATCCTTTTTCACAAAAACATTTCCACAACGGAAATTGCAATGGTTTGAAAACTTTTCCACCAAAATCTCACAGAACTTTTCAAAATCTCAAAAAATTCTTTTTAATAACAGGAACGCAACGCGTTACAACTTATTGTGACTTAACAAAATGCAATAATATTAGCCAACTGTGATCATTATGCGTTACCATCACCGATGATGACGGCTATGACCAAACTTGTCGAATGATGATTTCCACCAAATGCTCTGCGACTATTCTACTGACGTCCAAACAAACAAAAGTCACTGTATTACCTACCTAATACAGTACAGTAGGAACTTGGAGGCCTCTCAAAAACCGTTATCGTTTCCTTATAGAAATAAAACACACGAACAGGTACCATTCAATCGTTTTAAAATAATAATGAGAAGAAGAATAATTTTAATAGTACGTGTCTCAAGTTTATTAACACAGCACATCAGAAAGAGGCCCCTGATTAGGTACTAAATTTGAATTGTTTATTAAATGCCAGAGAATAATTAAGTTGGTTCAGAAATGTTGCCGAAAATATTCTGCCACATTGAAAAAGTGCCCCAACAAAAACAGTCTTAAAAATTATTTTCATAGGAAAATATCTAATTAAAGTCCCCCTGGCTCCAACTCTGTTCCTTTAATCCTTTCGCACTCTTTAACAAAAAAATAATGTTTGAGTTATAAATAAAAGAGTTTGTTACAAAAACCTTACAATATTACCACCCTAACGATAATAATTTTAACTATCCACCCTGTAAATCTTAAGTTTTAAAGAAATTAATTAAAAAATTTTAGAGAAAAAGTTTTTTAGATTCAAGAAAAAGAATGCCCACGACAAAAAAGTCTTAAAAATTATTATTCTAAGAGAAATAAACTAATTAAGTTAAAGTCCTACCCTGGCTCCAACTCTGTTCCTTTAATCCTTCTCGCACTACTGTTTGTAGCAGGGCAATGCCCAACATAAGTTTTTAACAAATAATGTTTGAGTTATAAATAAAAGAGTTTGTTGACAAAAACCTTACAATATTACCACCCTCAACGATAATAATTTTAACTATCCACCCTGTAAATCTTAAGTTTTAAAGAAATTAACTTAAAAAACTTTTTTAGAGTGAAAAAGAGTTTTCTGTAGATTCAAAAAAAGAACTGCCACACAACAAAAACGGAGTCTTAAGAAATTATTATTCATAGGAAAAATGATCTAAGTTAAAGTCCTACCCTGGCTCCAACTCTGTTCCTTTAATCCTTCTCGCACTACTGTTTGTAGCAGGGCAATGCCCAACATAAGTTCTTAACAAATAATTTTTGAGTTATAAATAAAAGAGTTTGTTGACAAAAACCTTACAATATTACCACCCTCAACGATAATAATTTTAACTATCCACCCTGTAAATCTTAAGTTTTAAAGAAATTAACTTAAAAAACTTTTTTTAGAGTGAAAAAGAGTTTTCTGTAGATTCAAAAAAAGAACTGCCACACAACAAAAACGGAGTCTTAAGAAATTATTATTCATAGGAAAAATGATCTAAGTTAAAGTCCTACCCTGGCTCCAACTCTGTTCCTTTAATCCTTTTCGCACTGCTGTTTGTAGCAGGGCAATGCCCAACATAAATGTTTAACAAATAATGTTTGAGTTATAAATAAAAGAGTTTGTTGACAAAAACCTTACAATATTACCACCCCTAACGATAATAATTTTAACTATCCACCCTGTAAATCTTAAGTTTTAGAGAAACTAATTAAAAAAAAAAATTTATAGACAATAATGTTTTTTAAATAATTGAAATTAATCAAGTAAGAAAACTATGTCGTTCATTTCTAATTAAAACGAAAACATTTTTAATTTGGTGCGATCGCCTTAATGGTGCCCATGGTCATGACCTCCATGGCCACCATCTTTGCCCTCATCACCATCGTCTGCTAAAAGATCTTCTATTTTATAGCCCACAGATGCTAAAGCTTCTAATAAATCGTGTTTTGCTTTAAGATCTTTTTGCCTTTGTTTCCTGGCCATTCTTTCAGGTTTTGTGGCCTCCAAATGGGCCCTTTTTCGTTTCGCAATTTGAGAAAACACTAATTTTTTGCTTATACCATAGAATATGCCACCAATCAATAAACTCCATCTACATAGCTACAATAATGTGATAATTAAAATAAAAATGCTAAAATTAATAAGGTATTTGATATCAGTACCTTTATAAAAGGGTGGATTTTTATGGGGGCCGGTAAAATATCTGACATAATTGAAAATAACTTATTGAAGTGTCACAAAAATGACTAATTAGCTACAGTAAAATTCAACTGTTTATACTTGCTGCCAACTTACTTAATTTAGTTTATGAACATAAATTTTAATTTGCAACAAACTATAAATTTTACAACGTATGTTGTGGCAATAATTGCAAATTGTAAAACAGTGACTGTAGGGCATTTAATTTTTATATTCGTTGACTTACTTTCAGAAGAGAAAGTACTGTCTGATTTATCAGTTGATAACCAATAGATAAATACTCAGTTTAAGGAGTGTATCAATTTTATTAATTACCTATTTTAATATCAGTATCACTAATTAGTTTTTTTTAATTGAATAACAACATTTTTTAATTACATGGGATATTTTTATTTTAATTTGAATTTTCCCATCCCTTATTGAAAAGATATTTTGTATGATGTGGTGGAATTCATCGCCCACCACATAATAAATTGTTTGAATTGAAAAGTAAGATATCTCCTTTTAAATGAGATTTTTCTGGACCCTTTCTTAGCTCCCCAACCATTAAAAAATTCCTAAATAATAAATGCAATTGAACAAATATGTTACAAAATTTATTATTTTCTGTTACTCATATTCCTGTTTTGATAAACAAATAAAATTACTTATTCCGCCTCTGTACGGGGGGCAGTAACCTTTACTGCATCAAAACATGTTTCGGCCTTACTCCTCGCAATTCTTGATTATAGCTTTGGTGTTATTAGCCTTTGTGAGCATTGGCAAAACATGACTTGTCATATTTTTTTTATTTTAACAAATTATTTTTGTTATTTTCCTACAACAAACGTTTCAATTTCCAAACTCGTTAATTATCTTTGTGGCAAATTTTCTGATTTATTTTGCTGGAAAATACATTGTAATTTTTTAAATTTATTCGATAACCTTGTCGCATTAAATTTAACTGTGTCGCATTTTTTAATTTATGAATTATTGTAATTCTTATTTGTTTAGTAAAACCGTCTTCTACTACGAATGTATTATTGCGGCAACGACGTGAAAGTCGTCAGCTTTGCTTTGTTGTTAAGATTTTATGTAACATCTGCAACAAGATATTTTAAAAATTTCTAATTAGGACAACGCCTCTAATCTATTATTGGATGAGACAATAAATAACGTAATCATTTTACAATTTTAAGGACATTTAAACATAAATATATTGCCCTGGGACCTTTTGAATGCTGATTTACTTTATCGTGATGAAATTGTAAGTAATTAAAGATAAATTGGGTTTGGTTGGGTTGGGTTGGGTTGAGTTAAGTTACATTAGGTTAGGTTAAATTTCTTCTCCTTTTGCTTCAATATCTACATAAGCCCATAAAGATTTTTTTAAATGGTTGTTTATATGAAAGGTTAGGTTGGGTTGGGTTGACTTAAGTTTCATAAGATTAGGGTCAGTTATCTTTCTTTTACTTTCGCTTTATTCTCTATATACAGTCCCTAAATGGTTGCTTATCTGAAAATTACTTTATCACTACAAACTTACAAGAAATATGAATGTTAAATTCAACTGAGTTAAGTTAGGTTGGGTTTAGTTACGTTTCATAAGGTTAGGGTAAGTTATAATTCTTTTACTTTGGCTTTATTCTCTATATATAGTCCCTAAATGGTTGCTTATATGAAAGTTACTTTGTCACCACAAAATTACAAGAAATATTAATGTTAAATTTAGTTGAGTTAGGTTGGGTTGGGGTTGACTTAAGTTTCATAAGATTAGGGTCAGTTATCTTTCTTTTACTTTCGCTTTATTCTCTATATACAGTCCCTAAATGGTTGCTTATCTGAAAATTACTTTATCACTACAAACTTACAAGAAATATGAATGTTAAATTCAACTGAGTTAAGTTAGGTTGGGTTTAGTTACGTTTCATAAGGTTAGGGTAAGTTATAATTCTTTTACTTTGGCTTTATTCTCTATATATAGTCCCTAAATGGTTGCTTGTATGAAAGTTACTTTGTTACCACAAAATTACAAGAAATATGAATGTTAAATTTAGTTGAGTTAGGTTGGGTTGGGTTGAGTTATGTTTCTTAAGATTAGGGTAGGTCATATTTCTTTTACTTTTACTTTATTATCCACATACAGTCTTTAAAGAATTGTTTTAAGTAGATTCAGGTATAAATATAGTTCTATGACTTTTTGAATGATGACCTGTCTAAAAATTATTTTATCGCGAAAAATTGAAAAAAATTAATTTTCTTGTTCATTAACCCCGTAGTAATTAAAATAAAAACCTCTTGTAAAATAAGCCACATCGGAACAATACCATCGTGAAACGTAAAACAATAAAACTTTCTCTCCTTATCAGGTTCAAACTTAAATTGGCATTAACTAGTTAAGCCTGAACAGCAGCAACGTTATTTGAAAAATGATTCACACCAGGTACTTATTATTGTAGGTATCTGTGTTCCTTTTCTTTTGAGAGTTTTGAGTTACCCATAACTAACCCCAAAAACCTTAATAGGAGTAATCTTTAGACACCCAAAGGTCAAATGTTACACGTAACGGATTTCTGTGCTACTTTAAGTCAAGAACAATACCAACAAATGTGAACCGTTTCGTTCTTATTATTGCTCGTTAATCATCGCAATTATTTTGACGCTTTATACCTACAATAATAATAAAGAGAAATGGCGACAACCGTACTGTTAGCAGTTGAAATTCAACGTTAAGAATATTATATAAATATCATCAAATTGAAGGGAGAGTCATCAAAAATTGCACTCCAGCTTTTTTAATTCAAAAATTTGTTTTCAATAATATCGTTTAGTTAAAAGCTCAGTATAGGGTAAATATAATGTATATCCGGGGTGAGATCTTGATAATGGACGAGAGAGGGGCCCAAATTAATATAAAACCACCCCACATAATTACAGTACATCCCCTAAAGTCATTAAAATTACCAATTGGGAGTTAAACAGCACTCACTTTGCTAAAACCAGATGAAAACGCATAAAATAGTGCAATGTTACTTCTTACACCCTGACTGGCTATAATTTTGCCCCAAAATCCTCTAAGGCTCATGAAAATATTTTTTAATTGGAGACTCCGACACTAAATCAAATTACGAACCCAAAGCTGGTTTTAGCAAAGTGAGTGTTGTTTAATTCCCAATTGGTAATTTTAATGACTTTAGGGGATGTGCTGTAATTATGTGGGGTGGTTTTCTATTAATTTGGGCCCCTCTCTCGTCCATTATCAAGATCTCACCCCGGATATACATTATATTTACCCTATACTGAGCTTTTAACTAAACGATATTATTGAAAACAAATTTTTGAATTAAAAAAAAAACTATGAATGACGTATGATCTTTTTGACTTTTTGTTTGTGACCATAACAGTACATTTCTTTGTATTACCTTTGCTGAAGGTCTTGAAAGCATTGCCAAGTTTTGGAAGTTACTGTTAATTGATTCTTAACACAGTTCATTGCCTATCAGATCCGGAAAACACGAAAATATATTAGTTCTTTCAATGAATATATTAAGCAACTTCCTTAACGTTGATAAGTATTTTGTTAATTGTTAAAAATTGTTTAAACAATTAATATGTAATGACATTCACAAAACCCAGAAGCTATTAGTGTAATTTGAGTAGATCACTTGAGACATTATTACAGAGTAGGGTCTTATCAGTGTGAAAACCCCATTTTTGCCAAACCTTACCTTAGATTACAATTTGTATTGCTCAT
Source organism: Agrilus mali (assembly GCA_029378335.1). Lineage (NCBI taxonomy): Eukaryota > Metazoa > Arthropoda > Insecta > Coleoptera > Buprestidae > Agrilus > Agrilus mali. The sequence goes on along the minus strand of CM055663.1, from coordinate 4,491,868 downwards.
ATGAATGTATGATAAATTAGCAAAGGGCATCAGAGGTCAAGATCTATATGCTCTAAGAGTCGCACTATAACAAAGGTCATCTCCGGAGCTTTTCAAGAAGGTATCACTCGACTAGGGACTAACCTAACCTAACCAAACCCAACCCAACTTAACCTAACCCAGTAGCTGCCTTTCAGAATGTTTACCACTAACCACTGATTTTTTGATACTTTTTGAGTTAAAGTGCTCACCTCCTTATTTCAGTACCCCGTCATTTGGTCACTTCCTTACTCCAAGCTCCTTTTATTGTTGAATCTCTGCACTTGGAACTCACCTAACTCAACCTAACCTTACCGCTAATAAAGTTTGTAACTGTCCTTTTATTTCCTATCGAATATGTCGCACTGCCCTTCCTGGGTTTTCACACTAGGGACTGGCTTAACCTAACCCAACCCAACCCAACCGCAATTCAGAAGGTCATTTTGGAAAGATTAGCCTCCGATGTCAAACAATATCTCTATTCCGTTGATTTTCAAAAGCCCATCAACCAGAAACTATTTAATATAGGTATATAATAACTGACCTCCTGGCTCTTACCCCTTGTCTTTAATTTGTTTCCGCCCTAAAGGCTAACCTAACCTAACCTAACCTAACCAAACCCCTAATTTGGGGAAGTTTATCAATGTCCTTTTGTACACTGTCATATATAACCAACTGATTTGTAAATACTTCGGTCCTTGCTGAGTTTCCACACTGGGCGCTAGATTGACTTAACCCAACCCTTCTTTTCCGAAAAGTTTACCTCTCTGCCTTGTAGTCTAATATCAAATAATATGTCTATCCTATTCCTATTTTCGAATGGCTTTCGATAAAAAATTTATTTAATATAGATACATAAAACTCATCTTCCCACTAGAACCCCCTTTTTGTGCTACGTCTTCACATTAAAGACTAACCTAACTCAATGTATGTTAATGATGCAACCCCCAATTCTTTTGTAGTTTACGACTATCCTTTTGTCTACTATCGAACAATATTTTCGATTGCCTTTGGACAAAAAACAACCAAGTATAGATAGCTAAGTACTCACCTCCTCACTCCAACCCCCTGTCCCTGCTGTGTTTCCGCACTAGGGGCGCTTTCAATGCTGGACGCAAGACTTGATTCGCTGGACGATAAACTCCTCAATCTTCTGGACCGAGACGAAGCCGAACTACTTCTTGCGCGATTCCGGTAAACTGTTTCGGTCACGTTCGATCGAGTGCGTGAATCACGCGATCGCGAACGCGTTTCGCGCACAGAAGACTGCGTGGCAACGCTCGAATGCGTGCCAAGGCGCGACGGAGCACTGACCGGTCTTGTAGTCGGAGTATTTTCGATTGGCCCCTGTATGTTTTGTAAATTGTTGAGTTGGAACTGTTCCGGTTCCGGTGGAGGTGCTGACGCAACTTCCGGTGGGTCTGAAAAATAACAGAAACGAAAGCAATTAGTGCATGCTTTGTTTTTAGCATTTAATAACGATAAGATAATGAGCCCAAAATGTATGATGTTTCGCCTTTTAAAATAGAAAGTTGATATTTTTTTAGAACCTCGTACAACGGCCCCATTTAAATTTAATTAACTGTATATTTATTTAAATAATTATGGTGTTTTTATATAAAATCTGAGGAAAATTTTGTCCTCTTATGACATTAAATAAATCTGCTTATCTAATTTTATATACAAACACAAATTCGTTTAGCTACAGAACAGTTTACCTAGACTTTAACGTAATTTCTTGCAAGTTTCAAGTCAATAAACAGATAACAACTGATGCAACCGTAACAAAATAAATTTGCAACTTCTTCAGCATTAAGTAACTGGTAGGTACTGAAATATATTCCATAAATGAGCAAAACCTTTTCAATGTACCTACCTGGAATATTGATCCTTGTTAATGTTAAGTCACTGGGCAGCCTCAAATGTTGTATCCTCCTCATCGACGACCTTTGCCATCCACCTTCTAGTTGCTGTCGTGTTTCTTCATTACAATTATTTTCTTCGGTCACGATTTCCCGGCGTTCGTCTTCGTTTCTTCCGTGATCAGTGATGTCAGCTTCTGGTGGCGGTGCTTCTCTCTGAACCGGTTCGACAATTACACTCCCGGTTCCATAATCTCCAGTTGCATGAACCCTACGTTCGATTTCAACGTCGTGAACCCAACTCCAATCTATTTCCTCGTCCGATTCCACACCTGGAACGGATATCCGGTCACATGTTGGTGTTGGATGGAGTTCCCTGTTTCCATTGTGAATTATCGGTTTTACGTCGTTCGTAGAGCCCATCGTGGCTCTCCACCGATTGTTACGCTTGAAATTACCGCCACGGTCACCTCCGGAATTCGACACAGCACGCTTCAAATTAGAATGTAAACTTCGTCCACCATTATCACCACCACTAACACCACCAACAACTGGTCTTGTATCACATTCTAATAACACTGGCTGATGTCCGTTTGTATTGTCTGCAGGAACTGTTTCACTTTTTGATTTTGGGGAATCACCACTACCCTCTTTGTGATCAACATTGCCTTCTTTGTGGGTCTCCGCTGTTGTTAAGTCATCGTTGCAGCTCTCGCCTGTTGCCATTGTTTCTGATGTTTCTTCGCTATTGGACTCTGTTTTTAACGACAGTGTTTCGACATCTTCGTAACTTAAACTGAGACTCACATCGTCTGCAGTTCTGCTCCTCTTTTCGTCGTCTATTTCTGTTTCGTTGTCGCTGCAAGTCCTGACCTCGTCCGTGCTGTAGGTTCCTAATGTACCATCAAATTCTGTTTTGGTGTTATTAGTGGTATTATCACTGATACTACTGCTCCTGCTATATATAAATTCTTTTGGTTTGGTATTTTCTTCTCCCTCGTGGAAATCTTCATCGTTATCCTGTTGTAAAAGTTCTTCAGATGATCGTAATGACTCGTTCAATATTTCATCCAGTTTTGAGAGGATGTTTAAAGCCTCGCAGCTTATTGGAGATGTTGGTGATGGTGATGCTTCTTCACCAGCTGCTGCATTTAATACATCGCCCAGCTCTCGCTTATCTTCACAGAAACTGTCGCATCCTTCAAGTGAAATTAAAATATCCTCAACGTTAACTGTTTCTCCTGGAGGACTTCCTGAGGACAGTTCAGACGATGTTTTCTGCAGTTTATGTTCTAACACCGGAAGTTCTGTGTCCATCAGATTGTCGCTGTCTTCGCTGCTAACCGCGCAGAACTTTGTACATCTAGGAAGCTGAGGAGATGTCACGTTGAGGTCAATGAGGTTCTCTTCCATTTCAAATGTTTCTATGTCCGGCGATGCCATCCTGTGTTTGGTGTGCTTTAACAAAAACGAAAGTCAGCTGTCTGTTGAATATTAAATCAGAATTTTGAAGGACCTTACTCTATCAGAATTTTTAATTAAAATACAAGTTACATACGTACCTACTGATTATATAAATTAAACAAAGTATTTTTTTTAGTCTCCTGCTTAAGGTCATTTATCCTGAGGACAGTAAAATAATGGTGCAGTGTCCCTCATTGTATGTTAAATTGTGTGCAATTTATCTGAAGTAATCTGATCAAAGGAAGGAAAGGGTGTGCTATAAAAATTTTGTCGTATGTGTCACAATAATAAAGTCTCAATTTCATTATGTTCCGAACTACGCATACGCGTGGGCTGTTTTCCATTATACGTGTGTATGTGTTAAGGTATCCGTGCAAGGCCCAATAATATTACAGTCAAGGTATCGCTTCAATAATAATAAAATCCGATACCTGTTCACCTTTTCATTAATGCGGAATCGATACACTGGCCTTTGAAAACGTCTACGGACTGTTATTGCTCACTTTGGTCAACAAATTTAACGACCATCGTAAAATGGCACATCCAAAAGGGCTTGGGCTTGTCAGAGAATTAAAGCTATTTTGGGTTGTTGTGGATAAATGAAGTGGAGCAGGTAAATATATCGAATCAGTAGGGTAAAAGATCGATAATTTAGTAATTTAATTTAAGTTTTAGGCCCTTGAGCCTCAAAACCCCTGCACCTTCAAGTTAAAGTAAATTGAACATTATTTGTACAAAGATCAGAAGGTTAGGTAGGTCCAGTATGCAACAACAGGAATCTGTGCCTAACAAGTCTTTAAATTATGGGCGGATCCTAGCTTAGCTTTTGGCTTATGAAAGGTAGGGGGGGGGGTAAATGATAAATTATCTGTAACTGAGTAATTAAAAAAAGAAAACAGCTCAAAGAAGTTAAATGTATCTACTTATTAGTTCCTATTTTGAAATAAAAGAAATGCACGTCTTTAAGTCGTTTTACTACATTATTTATTTATTATTTGAATTAATTCAGGGAATTTTACCACCCCAGAGATTTTAAATAAAATAGTCTGAACAACTAACACTTTCAATGCAGGTTTAAAATTTCCCATGGGATTTCCCTTACACATTAAGGCATTTCATAACCTTCAGAACCTTAGTAAGCCTTCCCACCCCAATTAAAAATCTGGAGTAACTCTCATGGATGCCTATACCCCCAAAATATACTAATGACACACTTTTGAATGTTTCTAATTATTATTTTGTTCACTTCATAAATTTCAAACTTAATTGGCAATAATAATAACAACAATTTCTACTGGGTGTCATTAAATAGTTTATAATTAATTAATAGTAGGTAGTACTGGTACAATTAAACCAGATGTATTATTCAAATTTTTGTAATTTCTATTTTCTCTTCAATTACTAATGCTATGCACTTTACCATTAGACCTTCATGGCTAAAAATAAAATCTAATGTCACAACAACTTATTTGTAATGTACAAAACATTTTTTTATATTAAAATTAAAATGGCCAAATTAGGAGCATTTGTTAGTTCTAAAAGATTATTTTTAGTGAAGTATTTTTATGTATCTAAGGATTTTTGGCCTTTCTCTTTGAAAAGCAAGGGCAATCCATTGGAGCATATTAACTTGTGGGGATACTTTCTAGTGTGATCTGTAAAATGGTAAAATCCTTGGATTAAGTTACTGTAAAAGTAAATATTACTATACGGAATTAAATTATGTATCAATAATATTTTCTCTTACAATTTATTACAGTAATTTCTGACATTTTTTTATAAAAGATACCTACAGTAATTTCTCTTGCATTTTTTTTTCTTTTGGATAAATAATCTCACAGTATTTTCACTTACAATCTTCTACAGTAATTTCTTTTTATATAAGAGATAGCCTACAGTAAGTTCTCTTACATTTTGTTCTTTGATAAAAAATATGTACAGTATTTTTTTATAAAAAAATACTTAAAGTAATTTCTCTGGTATTTTTTTATTCTGTAGAAAGTCTTAAAGTATTTTCTGGTTTATTTTGATAAAAAAGTACCTGCCTACAGTAATTTCTCTTACAATTCATTAGGTTACTATTTAAATAATTACAGAGAAAGTTCAAAATTTTCGCGTAATTACTTAGCTAACAGTTAATTAATATGCAATAGGTGGTATACAACTAATTTATTTAATTTGCATTTTTAATTAAGTAGGTAGGTACATAGATATAAACAATAGATTAGTTATTCAAATAAAAGCATTAGATAAATCTAAGTTTAGGTAGGTACTTCGCAATTCTTGCACCTTTTATTTGCTTTACAAACAAACCAATACCTATCACAGTATTAGATATTAATTTTCTTGGAGGGATAAACTGATGTTAATTTATTATCTAAGCCAAGTATTGGTCAACATTTCGATAGTGGTGTTCTAAAATTGGGGTCAGATTGTGTTTAATTGCCAAATAACTGCACGGCTACCTAATTTAATTAAATTACATAACGTTCCACTACGTTTTGTGAAAGAAATACCTACCGGTTATTATTTTAATGATTATGATGACAACAACTAATGCTGATGATTTATATTTTCGTAACAGATCAGCAACAAATTTTCAAAACACGAGCCAGCTGATTTTGCAAATGAAGCACAGAAAAAATGTGGGTCACTAGGTGATACCTGTGACTGAACTAAATCATGTTTTTCTAGATGGTATCCCACAATTACTAAACTATTACAAATAAATAATGGTATAAGTATGTAGGGTAGGTACTTATACAAAGTTGTAGTTCAATAAATTTGTTTATATATAATATAATAGTATATTTATAATAGGTGTACGTGACTATTTTTATTTTAATTTAATAATGAATTCATGTTTTGTGTACCTTCACCTTTGTTTATCTAGTTTTTATTAGAAACCCGTTGTGGACCTCCAAAAAGAAAAATGTTATTCTGGGTTTTTTGCCAATTAACATTATGAACCTAACGACGAAGTCTCAACTTTTTTAAATTTATTATTGATTCCATTAATTATTCCTTATACCAATTTATATTCTGTCCATCAAACAACAAAATTGATAGGTGTACGATAGAATCAATACTGGGCCAGAACGAACTACATTAACTTTTATCTATCGAGGCCAAGCCACCAGTTGAGTAACGAACTTTCCAATCTTTGAGAAATTTCAGAATGAGTTGTTTACCGTGAAAAACCAATCAGAAAAAGAACTCGTAAATGATCATTCTAATTTTAACTTTTTAAATCTGAAATGGTTCCTTCAATTTATTTCATCAAAATTTAAATTAAAAATGAAGAAGAAATGAGCTCAGAATAGATGGGAGGGTTCCAGGAAAATCTCATCAAATCACATTTAAAGAAAGAAGGGGTCATTAAAAATCTAGCTCAACTTTTTAATTTAAACAATAATTATAATAACTTTCCTCACTTTTAATTAAAACGTACTTCAGGATAAATCTCACGTATGGAGGGAAGGGGGATTTTAAGAGGTCCCACAGCATCTTACCAACTTTAAGTAAGGGGGAGAAAGAGGTCCAAATACTTCACGTAATTAATGGAAGTATCCCTAAAATTACATTTTGTTAATGAAGGTTTAAAAGGATTTTAAAGGGCTCATCAGAACTTAATAAGACTTACGTGAGCTCAGAATAGATGGGAGGGTTTCAGGAAAATCTCATCAAATTCCATTTTAAGAAAGAAGGGGTTTTTAAAGGTCCATATCAACTTTTTAATTCAAAGAATAATTATAATAACCTTCCTTACTTTCAATTAAAACGTACTTCAGGATAAATCTCACGTATGGATGGAGGGGGTTTTTAAGGGGGTCTGCAGCATCTTACCAACTTCAAGTAAGGGGGAGAAAGGGGTCCAAATACTTCACATAATTAATGGAAGTATCCCTAAAATTACATTTTGTTAATGAAGGTTTAAAAGGGATTTTAAAGGGCTCCTCAGAACTTAATAAGATTTACGTGAGGTCAGAATAGATGGGAGGGTTCCAGGAAAATCTCATCAAATCCCATTTAAAGAAAGAAGGAGTTATTAAAGGTCCATATCAACTTTTTATTTCAAAGAATAATTATAATAACCTTCCTTACTTTCAATTAAAACGTACTTCAGGATAAATCTCACGTATGGAGTGAGGGGGGTTTTAAGGAGACCCACAGCATCTTACCAACTTTAACTAAGGGGGGGAAACAAGTCCAAATACTTCACGTAATTAATGGAAGGTTTAAAAGGAATTGATAAAGGGCTCATCAGAACTTAATAAGATTTCCATGGGCCCAAATTCCTTGGGAGGGTTCCAGGAAAATCTCATCAAATCCTATTTAAAGAAAGGAGGAGTTATTAAAGGTCCATATCAACTTTTTAATTTAAAGAATAATTATAATAACTTTCAATTAAAACGTACTTTAGGAAAAATCTCAAGTATGGGGGAGGGGGGGTTTTAAGAGGTCCCACAGCATCTTACCAACTTTAACTAAGGGGGAGAAAGAAGTCCAAATATTTGACGTGATTAATGGAGGTCTTCCTAAAATTTTAAACTTGTTTATATTGGTTTGTTGTTGTATAAACTATTTAAACTGATTCTGTAATATTGTAATTTATAATTTGCACAATTCCTACGTAAGCCTTTGGACCTTGCTGACAACGAGATGTCCATATCATGGTCAAATACGCTATCGCCCTGGTCAAATTCGATCTAATGCGTTACAATGTCAAATCAATACAAATCAGCGTGTCTCTAAATCAGATCAAGGTTTGCCTGGGTCAATATTATTGGAAATGAATTGCATATTTCTACCAGGAATCAATTAAAATACACTTATACTACTGCATTTATCTAACTTTATCTCTATATTATAAATAATTTAGTGAAGGGTTTGTAAGTTAAATAAAATTGTTGAAAATTCCATTACAGAGACTAATTACAATTCTGTAATTAATACACAATAATGTGTGAGTACTTTGTGGAACCCCATAAAAGTATTCATTATGTGCCCTTGCGTTATTGACCTTATCGGAGGTATTAAAGAGAATCTTGAAGCTGCATCTATAAAATCTAGTCAGTCAGCAATTATCTTTGAATAATTCTACATATTATAATTATAATGTAATGACTTTCTATGAGATATTCCAGGTTGGGGTCATAATTTATGGATATTAAGGCCACGACAAGGATGCCCATATGACGCAAATAAATTAATACTTAGTTAAACACAAAAGTGAGAGCACTTCCTATAATATCTACTAATGCAATAAGTTTGTTCAATGAGGTAACTCGTAACAAGTGAAGAATTTTTCTTGTGGTGTAGGTCATCTTAATGACAAATAATATATCAATCTTAAACCTTACTTTAATTAAGGATCTCTCTTGCAGCTTCTTCAAAAACTTTGTTAATTACAAAAAAAAAAATATTTTGTAAATACGTATGTGATATTATTTAATATTTATAGTAACGATCTGATTGTGAGAAAAAGGCAAATGTATAATAACATTACCAATATTTAATAAAGTGATAATTATGTTTCGCATGTGACACAAAAAACAATATTGACAATTACTATTAATCTTGAGATCAAAGTTTCAATGAAGGTATTATTTTAAAACAAAGACTGACACCAAGGATTTTAATTATTTTAATAGATAGGTACATATATTAGAGGCCCAAAGGGCTACTTCAATTAAATATCTATCAATATAAACTTTTTATAATTTTTTTTTCAGTCTTATACATATCATAAATAATAAAATTAATAACCTTTACTATGTGTATTGAATTTTAAATGAAGCTAATTCTATGTAGGTAGTTCTACAGCAATCTGCAATTAAATAATTAATTACACCATTATCTATGCATTGAATTGAAATCAATTCTTCTGGTTTTGTGTTTTTATCAATTACGTTTTATATCGCAGGTTGGTATTTCGTCTGGACTGAATGCTTTTTTTATGTAGAGTATCTGTGAATAATTTAGAAGTGAAGGTACTTCAGTTCCAGTTTTTTAAACAATACACAATAAGTAGTTTTTCTACAAAATTTCGTAACTGCATAAAGAGTTTCTGTTTTACAATTCTGTCATATTTGGGTCAAATCGAAATGAGTGTAAAATTCATACATTAACTGTAAATGAATCCGATTACACCAACATTAGTAAAGGTGGTTTTAGGAATCAATGTTTTAAGAGTAAAATAAGTGATTGATAATGATTATTTTCCATTAAACTGGTCACTAAAAACGATTTATTTCGTTGAAAAATAAGGGAGTCTTCGGATCTTACAACATGGCGGTCAACCGCCATAATGGAAGTCACTTTCCAAGCTTCGTTTAATCTAAATCAACTCAAAAATTAGTCGTATTTGGTATCAAAAAGGAAGACTAGATAATGGTCAATTATTATGCTGGCCATTGTCAAACAAAAATTTAATAACCTCCCATTAAATTTGACACCAAAAACGATTGATTTCGTTAAAAAATAAGAGAGTTTTCGGACCTTACAACATGGCGGTCAACCGCCATAATGGAAGGCACTTTCCAAGATTCATCTGTTCTAAATCAACTCAATAACTAGTCGTATTTGGTATCAAAAAGGAAGACTAGATAATGGCCAATGTTATGCTGGCCATTGTTAAAGAAAAATAATTACGTTCAATTAAATTTGACACCAAAAACGATTAATTTCGTTAAAAAATAAGAGAGTTTTCGGACCTTACAACATGGCGGTCAACCGCCATAATGGAAGGCACGTTCCAAGCTTCATCTGTTCTAAATCAACTCAATAACTAGTCGTATTTGGTGTCAAATAAAAAAAATTAAAAAATGTACGTTATTATTTAAGTAGGTACACTGACTTCTTTATAGCTTCTCATTATTTCATTTACGTGAGCTACTTTGTAGATAATAGCCAACGATTATGCTGGTCATTGATAAACTAAAGCAAATACCCAGGCTAAAGCAACGGTTAAATGAAAAGCAAGAAAAGCTAACGATAGTATAACTCCTGCTGGTCTTTTGATAGTTACTTACATACGTATCTACGTTAAGCCTCTAATTTATTCTTAAAAGTCGCCTAGTTCCTCTCATCGCTAATAATTATTACATTATTAATAAGGTAACTGTACGAAAAACTACAAACAGTTATGACTTCCTGCGGCAAAATAAAATTACAAGCTGTTGGTCATACTTATACTCTACATATACGCTTCTTATAATTTTTTTTTAAGGATTCTATAGAAAAGAGTATGTGTAATGGTAAATAGTTACCCCCTTTTGAAATTAATTACATCCTTTTCTTTTTACAGTTATGTGAGTTAAAATTATGAAAGAAAATACGTTGAAGATAGATGGTAATTGGTAGGTAACTGTTACCATTGTCTTTGTAGAGAATGTTTCTTGGCTTTGCTCCAAATTGTTGTAAATTATTAATTTGTTAATATGTGCTGAGAAAAAAATTTATAGGTACAGTTATACGACCCTATACCTACTAAAAAGTATTTTCGAAACCTGTATATTGTTTATCTAAATATAATATGTTATATTTTATCACTTTTTGTTACCACAACTTTACTGCAAATGTTATATGTTAGTGTATTGTTAATTTGTAAGCCCACATAAAATTTTTAGTCAACTGATTGAATTTTTTATGGTTTAAAAAAATTAAAATGTGACTCAGATTTGCTCGTGGCCTCAAGATAGTGCCCTAAAATAACTAGCAATAAAAGTATACTACTTTCTCCCCCAATAAAAATTCGAAAACAATGGGCTGCTCACTGAGATAGGCCAAACAATACTCTTTAAAAAAATTGTTATGAAATCGAACGATTAGTTTAATTCGTAATAACAAACCAAATGTTAATTAATAGAACAAATTGAATGTAAACATTCAAATTAATTTTAGGCCAAAAATTATTTATAAGGGTAAAAACATGTTCTATTATATACCTACCTACTAAATTATTTTAAGAAATGGAACGTATTTAGGTAGGTACCCTTTTATAATGTAATGTTACCTTTCATTTTCGATTAGGTACTCTAAAAAAGTCTGTCTATGGTAGGTACTTACCAATAAATATTATTTTGGTTTGCTTTTTGGAATAGATAAGTTTTGGCCCCAAAGTTAAGAAAATCACAAAAAGTTCGCGTCAGTCGGGAATTTTATGAACGATTGTACGTCAAAAATTCGCGGCATCTTTATGAATTCTCTACTTTCCGGTATCACCACCATCCGCTGACTAAACCTTTTCGTTAGTTGACTGAAAACTCCGGTGAAATTGAAGGCATTCTGCTGTACACTCGACGATAATATTTTAGTTGTCTCCAAGTTTTCACAGGCGCAGATACGTACAATACAAACACTGGACACTCAGGGGGTGGAAGAACGTAAAACAACCCTTCAATTACTTTACCAGCATTTTCAAGACAAGACAAAAAATTATTGGATACTTACAATTAAAAAAAAAATGAAGTGACAACTAAACAAAAATACATATTCGTCTCTTAGTCCACATCATATGATTATTAACCCTGTTTTACCCCTTTTAAAATAAATAGTGGGTATCATTATATTTCTTGACATTTAGAAGCGAAAAATCACCCTCTAGTTTACAAGTAAAGGTCAATTAGATTTAGTGTTTCAACCTTTCGTCGTCCTTTTTGGTAAAAATTGTAACCCTTTTAGGGAACTTTTTTGTTATCAAGGTTTAGAAACTTACCGGTCACCCCGTTTATCAACAGCTCTCCAACCCAGAAGGATAATTTTATTTCAAACCATAGTATCAGTATCTTTCAAATAAAATTCCTTGCACAAAAACCACCAGCACACTTCTCACAACCCTCCAGCTAATGAACTTTTCATTAATTCTTAGGTACGCGATAAAATTACGAAAACGAACGCACTAAATTATGTATAATATGTAGGTACTTAGATGGAGACAATACAGTTACATTTGCTGCATGTAGGTACCACTTCACTTGGATACATGTATTGTGGTACTATTTACTATGTATTTATTATACCAGTCTATTGAAAACCAGTAATAACTAAGTAACTAACTGTAGGTAAGAAACACGAAGGTACGTTTGTATGTAAGTGATCGCGTACAAGAATCGTACCTGGTCGAGGTACTGGACTGGATGGACACACCTGAGATCATCTAGCAGTGTGTAGTAGGAGTCAGCCACAACCAGTTCTTTGGCTTAGAAGGTGTCCCTGAACTTGGTGAAGCTCGAGGGCCCAATACAACACTGAAGACCAATCCATTAGATTGCATTAAAAAATACAATATATCTAATTCAAAAAAGTTTAGAAACACCACTTAACACTTGTTTAAAAGTGTTAATAACTGTATGTCTTTTACTTGGTGTTCAAGATACTTTATACAGGGTGGATGGAAGATTGTATACTTCCAAAGAAGTACGTGCAACACTTATGACCAATCCAATACATTGCATTAAAGAATAAAAAGTTTGGAAACACCACTTAACACTTGTTTTAAGGTGTTAATAATTTTGTATACCTTTTTCTCGGTATTCATTCATCTGCACCTACGTAGGTACTTCCCCAATTTTAATAAATAATGATTATTCTTCATTTTGGAAAATGTACATCAACCTTAAAACACTCATTATATTTCTAAACACTAAGCACAATAATAAACAAATAATAATAATTGTATAAATTATTTATTTAATTGTATGCACTGCTTTCATCAGAATCACTTAACCGAATTCTTTTATATTTATTTAAATAACTTTTGTATACAAATAAGAATGAGAATAAGAAAGAGTAAATAAGCGTCTATTGAAAATAAAAAACTTATTCATACTGTCCCATTCTTAATGAAAAGAAAAGCAAATTATAAATCCATTTGAAAACATTATTATGAAACCAAATTGTACTTCCTGTAACTTTCTTTAAATAAATTTTGAATATAAAACCTTAAAAAATATTTTAAATGAAATGAAAGTTAATTAGAATCTCTTTTATAGTAATAAACGATGTTATTTAATAAGTATAAACCTTTTGCAAGAGTAATAAAAGTATATTTTCTTTCATTATAATTTATTTATAGTTATACAATAATTTAATTAATTAACGCATTTATCTAACATAGTTTTGTAGTCCTGTAGTTAAAAGTGCAACATAATCGGTAAAATTAATGCAAAATAATTAGTTCTTATAATAAGTTTTATCCAAATATTGGCGCCAAATCAATTGAATGATTTTTATGAATGAAATTCATTTTTCAGTAATGGCCGCCGCGAAACAGCCAATCAAGTGCGAACGTCTATCCCCACCCACTTTTATAGTAAAAAACACCTGTTGTTACAACAATTAAAAATGTAGGTCAATCAGTAACCCTCGAGCTGTTAAAGGGGCATGTACTGTCTTTTGTTTTTAAAACTTTAAAAATTACGAAAATATAAAGTAAAATAATTTTTTATCATAAATTTAAACAGTTATGATAATAAATTATTTATTTAAGAAATAAACTTTATTCTTAATAAAAAAATAAAAATAATACAGCTTTGTGGTGTTATCGTCATTTTCTAATAAGTCAACTTTTTGATTTTTTTTCTGTGTAATATTCTGTAATTTTTTGAATTAAAAGCTCCTCATCAAGTTTATGTTTACAAAGATATTCTCCATTAAAAAATAACACAGGAATTTCGTATCTGTACAGTCTTAACCATCGTACATTCTCTTTTTTATCTATATACACCATCTCAAGCCTACATTTATTTAAATAGGGTAGTAATTGCAATTTTACTTCATCACACAGTGGGCATGGGTCTTTGGTGTATAACGTTATGACTGGTAGACCATCTTCAAGTTGTACAGCAGATCTACCAACAAAAAAAACTCAGTTTCCAAAACTCGTAATTGTTCTTTTTAGTTATTATTTAATATTTTTTAATGACTTTTCTTTCTGTAAGGTGCTTTAAATTAAGAATAGAAGTAAAAAATTCCCACGTATTTATTTTTAAAAAGAAAGACCAGTTACTGTATTAAAAGACTTTTTTATTTCATTCTGATTCATAAGTAAAATAATTAATACAATTTTCATTTATTTAAGGATACAATTTGAGTCTTAAGAATTACATTTACAAATAGCACCTAAAATTATGCAGTCTTTAGACTTCGATTAAGCAGTATCAGTTAAATTGATTCATAGTATAATTGGCTAATTTAAGCCTTTAACACAATAAAACTTGTGGAGATTCGTTAACGTTTTAAAAGATTTTAAAATATATAAACAATTACCTTTTGCATAATTACCACAATTAAAAGAATATTAAAAAAGACTCTAAAGCAATAACAAATATGTATGTACAGGGAAATGTAAAATTAAAAACTGTGATCATATAATCTTCATGTATAAGTATATGTGTATATTATTTGTACCACCCCCAAAATTAATAAAAATAAAAATCAATACAATCCATTTACCAAACCAGACACTTACAATTTCTCAATCATAATCGATGAGGCTCCACCTCCCCCATTACAGATTGATGCAACGCCCTTTTGGCCTGCTTTCAAAGTGTGTACCAAATGGACGACAATTCGTGCTCCAGACATTCCTATGGGATGTCCCAGGCTAACGGCGCCCCCATGAACGTTAACTTTATTCGGGTCAATGTCTAATAATTTCTGATTTGCCAGAACAACGGCACTAAAAGCTTCATTAACCTCCCAGAGGGCAACATCGTCCTTTTTGACGCCAGTTTTTTGCAAAAGGGGGGGAATTGAAGACGCTGGGGCAATAGGGAAGTCTATGGGATCGACTGCAGCATCCTGGAAACCCACTATCCTTGCCAAAGGTTTCAAATTCAGTCTTTTTGCTCCATCAGGGGTTGTAAGGATCAAAGCAGCGGCCCCATCGTTTAAAGTAGATGCATTTCCTGCAGTTACAGTCCCATTTTCCTTTTGAAACACAGTTGCCAGTTTGGGAAATTTGGCGAAGTCCACTCGTTTATATTCCTCGTCTTTTTCAAAAATTTTGTCAGGTTGACCTTTCCTTTGAGGTACAGGAACGGGCACGATTTCTGGGGCGAAAACGTTTGAATCCCACGCAGCTGCACTACGTTTGTAACTTGAAATTGCATACTCATCTTGTGCCTGTCTTGTTAATTGCAGCTTTTTGGCAGTATTTTCGGCACAATTCCCCATATGGATGTTGTTGTAAACGTCGTGGAGCCCATCAAAGACTATTCCATCTAATAAATGAACCCCACCATAAGGTGTCACTCCCCTATAAGAAAAATAAGAAAATGGTTAATATAATACTTAATTTATAAACTAAAATGGTAACAAGGCTCATAATAACGAATAATATCTTAAGCTAAGCAAAAAATTGTAGTAATAGTCTCAAATTCAATAAATTCCGCATTAATTATGAGACAACAAGAACATAAAAGGGGTAGTAATAATAATATTATTGTCTCACCTTCTCATATAATATGGCACATTTGACATTGACTCCATTCCTCCAGCTAGAACAATCTCTTGATGACCAGTTTGTAAATTTTGAGCAGCCAATATAACAGATTTCAACCCAGATGCACAGACTTTGTTCACTGTTGTGCAAATAGTTGATTTGGGTAGCCCAGCAAATATTGTTGCCTGCCTTGCTGGGGCTTGTCCTGCTCCCCCTTGGCAAACATGTCCCATATAGACTTCTTTAACTTCTTCCTTTGGGATTCCTGCCCTTTCAATGGCTGCTTGTATGGCAACTGCTCCCAATTTAGGGGCTGGTAAAGAAGAAAGAGATCCAAGAAATGAGCCTATGGGGGTCCTTACAGCTGATACAATAACTACATCGTTTAAATTTACCTTAGTACTATACTTTCTTGAACTTTTTAAAGCCTGAAATTTAAATTCTTCTTGAAGATATCTTATTCTTTTGACCCTTAAATTATTACCTGAGATATCCTTAGTATAAAAACCATTTTTCTTAATCGAATTTGATCTTAAAATAGACTACTAATGCACTTTTTGGTTGGAGATATTCTAATAATATGAAAACACAAACACAAAGTGAACTTTGAACTTTTGTGTTTATCTGTTTATTCTTATTCCTATCGTTGTTTAAAATCACTTAACGAACAAGTTTTTGAATTAATTTATCATAATTTATTATAAAATTGGAAAATTAATTCAAAAACTACAATGAAATTATTTAGGTTACAAGTATTGTTGTTTAGAAAAGAATAATTGCTGTTGATGTGTCTAAATGCAGCTAGAAGGAATAATTAATTATTATTTATTTTCATTAAATTTTAAATGGAAATAAACATATTTATCGCAATCAAAATAATGTATTAATTAGGTATGGATTATAAGAAAAGTGAAAATTTAAAAGAAATTCAAATTTTTAATTTTAAGTTTGAATGGTTGGCATGGTATCACGCCATTTTTTTAACCCAAGTTAAATTCAAAACAAAATCATACAATAACAATAAACAATTGCTAAAATAACAATAATTGTATAAATAATATCATTATTAATTTTGTTCTCTGAATATTATAATTAGGTATGGATAATCTTATTGTTTTCTGGTCCGATATTTTATCGGACTGTTTGATTAATGAAATAAATAACCATGAACAAAGAGTATTTGAAACTTGCCAATCAAATAATTGTGTGAATAATTACTTTGATTTTCGAATGGCCCTTAGAACTCATTCAGAAATATTTCAAATGTCTGTTAAAGACAAAATAAATGAGTATCAACAAAAATTAAAACAAGAACTTGATAAGTGTTACGAGTATGATGCTTTTTTTCAATTAGCCCTAAATCATTTTATTGATGCCCTTTGTAGGAAAAATAAGCCAATAGTATCTGAAATATGTAACGATTCTCAGGAAAACAATTTAATTGAAGAAAATTTGAAATTGAAGGAAGAATTAAAGCAAAAGTAAGGAAGTATTACCAATTTTTAATTGACCAAAAACTTTATTTATTTTAGGAATGATGAACTCGAAAAAGCTTATTGTATTATGGAAATCATGCGTTTGAGTTCCTTGGAATTACCTACTAATGTTTAATTATCCTTTATATGTATATTATGTTTTCCTTAAGAAGTTAATTTATTTTAACTGTTATTATTTCGTTTCGTATACTTTAGATTTTTCCATATTATGTGTCATCTGTCATTCACTGAAAAAGGAATGATGGTGTACTATGATTCGTAACGTTGCAATATTTTGGATAAAATGGCTTTAAATTTTTTGTTTAAATTGAACTTATTATTTCCAAAAATAACGACATGCCAAAAATAACACACCCGAAAATTAAGTGAATTGAAATGAACGTAGAAGAGAACAGGTTACAAACGTTTAGTGATTGGCCCCCTGATGCAGTAGTTAATGCGTCGAGAATTGCAAAAGCTGGTTTTTATTATACAAAACAAGCTTTAATAGTCGAGTGCTTTGCTTGTAAAGTGCAAATTTCGAGTTGGAATTATGGTGATCAAGTAATGGCACTTCATAAACGCATGAGTCCCAGTTGCCCCTTCGTTAAGGATCCCAGTACCTCAGGAAATGTTCCTAGCATATTGTCGTCTTCTAGTCTGTCTATTTCTGCAAACCCTTGTGATACGCCCGAATTTAATCCGGATTTACTTAAAGATGAGTCAGTACGTCTTCAGACATATACCAACTGGCCAAAACCTGATATAGTAACTCCTGAAAGCCTGGCAAGGGCAGGGTTTTACTATTTAAAGCATCAAGACAAGACTAAGTGTGCATTTTGTAGAGGAGTGTGTGTCGGATGGGAAGTTGATGATAATCCTGATAAAGAGCACCAAAGACACTTTCCAAGATGTCCTTTTGTGCAAACTGTTATCAATCCAAGACTTGCAGTAGTAGCTAATAATGACACCACAGGAAATCCACCAGTTGAATTAAACAAAGATATTTCTTTAACAAATTCCAATCTAATATTTCATATAGATCTTGCAGAATTGGGAGTTAATAGCCATAAGGGCCCTCATAAAACCGAATTCGCTACTATTGAATCTCGACTAAGAAGTTTTGCAAGTTGGCCTGAGGATTTGATACAAACACCTGAATCATTGGCTCAAGCAGGGTTTTATTATGAGGGATCTGGGGATCAGGTTCGTTGCTTTCATTGTGATGGTGGACTACGTCATTGGGACCCTCAGGATGATCCATGGACAGAACACGCTCGGTGGTTCCCCAAATGTGCCTATGTCCAGTTAGTTAAAGGAAATGATTTTGTTCGAGCATGCGCGTTTGAACAGGATACTGCATTTGGTACAGTAAGTATATTGGTAAGGTTTTTCGATTTATTGTTTTAATTGTTTTAAATTTTGAAAAGGAAGAAGAAGTCCCTCGTAGAAGAAGTGAGCCGGTCCAAAGACGAGAAATCAGCGATAGAGAAATTCAATCTCATTTAAATTCTGAAGCAGGACTTTCAGCTTTAAGCATAGGCCTTCATGTGGGGAGGGTGAAACAAGCAATCAAAGAAAAGCTGGAGCAGACAGGGATTGGCTTTTCAACTGCAGATGCTCTCATAGAAGCTACCCTGAATCTTCAAAGAGAAGAGGAAGATATTAGTGAACCTTCTAGCATGCAAATTTCACAAGAAGCTTCGAGATTACTGTCTGAAGTTTTAGAGAACTGTATCCCACCCACATCCCATCAACAGGAATCTAGTGAAGCCGTTCCTAAAAATGATGTGAGCGATGGTACAGAAAAAGGTGTAGGAAATGATACAGAAGTAAAAGAAGTTAGTATAATGAAGGTTCCAAAAATGTTGAGTTTGGAAGAGGAGAACAGGTTGCTGAAGGAAGCCCGACTATGTAAAATTTGTATGGATTTTGAAGTAGGGATTGTTTTCTTACCATGTGGCCATTTGACCACGTGTGTCAATTGTGCCCCAAACTTAAAGAATTGTCCCGTTTGTAGGTCTGCTATTAAAGCAACAGTTCGAACTTTTCTGTCGTAGCCCCTACAGGGCCTTTAGAAAGACGTAATTGAGGGTGTTTAATTCTTTCTTTTTTCTGAATTTCCTTAAACTTAATTTTACCGTTTTTATCATTGTTTTTATCTGTTTTAAAGTGGATGTTTTATGTACTCCGATGGGCTGTGTGTTATTTTTGGAAATAAAATTTAAAGACTTACACAACGCCTTCTTATTTAAAATTATAAATTAATTATATGTTCATTTATAGACAACTTTGTTTTTAATTATTTTTAAAAACGATTTTGAGGGTAATTAGTAATTTATTTTATAATTGTGAAAGGTTAAATGAGTCAGTTGAAGTTAATAGTTTTTGAGTTTTAAATGTTAGTGACAATTTTTTTGCCCCTACAGTAAAAGTAAGTAATTACGTTATATTCAAATAATTAACCAATTAAGGTATTATTTCATTTCTCTTTTAAAATCATCCTGTAAATATTAAATCCGTTACTAATTCAACATTATCTGTTTTGCAAAAATACTCTTGTGTGCAAAAGATAATTTTTAAATAAGATAACAAATATATCATCAAAAATAGAAGACAATTCCACATATTTATATATCTACATTCCTGTGGATGTAAGAATTAATCCATATCAATAAAAGTATGATTTTATATATTTTTTTAAAGTTAAGACTTTAATGTTACAATGAACGCAAACTGATAATATTTACTACTGATACTTTATTTAATGCAATTTGTTAGTAAATACAAGAAGTAACGTGTATATATGCATAAATAACAACAAAAGTAATTTACAAGCGGTTATAAACTGATAAAAAAAGTCAATTAACTTTTAAAACACAATCACATTTTTAGTTGTTAAAGTACTACACCACAATCTTATTATAGGTAATTAATAAAAAAAACTTTAAATATGTATTACATATATATAAATTATATTGTTTTACTTCGTTATACTATTATATAATATATATTAACATTTTAGAATTAAAAAAAGTTAAAAATATTGCTTAAATACCAAAATGCGTAATGTTGGTTGCCTATATCAACGTAACAAAAACTTTAAGTACAGGGTGTTCGAAAACAAATTACTCTTAATTATAAAGTACAAAAAACTGCTGCATCATTAAATTAAACAAATATGAAAATAATAGGCTCATACACTCGTATTGTTTATAAAACTTTCTAAAAAAAATTAATTTTTTTATTACACTAAATAAAAGATTCAACAGAATCAAATAGGCAAAAAATTTTTTTTTTAAATACTAAGTAAACAGAAAGCTTGAATAATTTTTTTGACAGTATATATAATATAATTTTTAATAAAAAATATATTATTAGACCGAAATTAAAAACGACTATACTACACTTAAATTTAGTTTATCACGCTGGCTTTTAGCAATTAAAGGCTCGTGATAAAATTTCATTTAATAGTTTACTTTGGCGTATTATCTTGTCTGAAACTCAATAAACTAAACAACGCCCAAATTTGTAACTGCCCTAAAATTGCGCACTTTACGATAATCCAATATCAACATTTAATAGGAAATGTTGTCTGCATCTACACATCAATTATTTATGTATCATTTGGTTGTTTTTCTTTTGTTTTTAAAGGTACTTCACATTTCTAATCTGTTCTTAGAAATCTGAAGTACCCATTTTTATATAAAAACAATCAAGTGTAGTGATAAATTTATTTATATTACCACCACGCTTCATTAAAAAATAACTAAATTTGCGGAAGTATAATCTAGCTGAAAATGATAAGGAAAATAATACTTTTTAAAATTTTTTTTTTGGATATAACTAAAATTTTAAGGCGTGCAGTTATTAGATACGTGCCCTGGAATAGCTGATCCGAAGAAAGCAACAACATTTCTGCATTAATTGATGAATCATCATTAAAACCGCTTGTGTTTTACCAATACACTTACAAAGGTCGACATAAAATTAATACTAAATGCACTTGTGGTCGAATCTACATACATACCATGTACAGTTATGTACTTTTATAAATACTTAAGCGTATAACATTGGTCTGATGAGCATGAGGGGGGCCATTGTGACTTATTTGGGGCCGCTCAAGTGCGTGAAAATATTCTTTCAATAATACTTTAGATACTTTGTCAGTGTTTAATAAGATTTTTATGTTTCTTGTGTACATATAAGTATGTTTATGAAACCAATTAGAGGAGATTTGATTTTACAATTAGTTTAGTAATTAATGAGAGGAAATGGCGACGAATGAATTCTTAATTACATCTGGTAATTGCTACTTAATAAAAAAGCAAAATGGTAATTAAAAACTAGTTTTAATAGCAACTTTTTGTACCGATAACATTATTAGTAGTTGTTATTGATATAAAAAATAGTTTAGTGACTTTTTCTGTGTGATAAGTTTATTATTTTCAACGGAAATTTAACCACAATTTTTGATAAAATATTATGTATTGCAAAATGAAATCATTGAAAGAATTATTCATTATATAACACTAATTTCTAAACTTATCGTAAATGTGGTCATCATCGAGATAGCACAAAATTATTCATCGATGAATTTTATTTTAACAAGAACTATGTGGAAATTTCAAAATATATTAATCTACACTGAAGACAAGACAAATTGTTGATTTATTTTCGTTTCTTTTGATAGTGTTGCATTATTGTTTTCACCTGGTGTACCAAACAACAGTACCAGCCGTGGTACATCATGTGGGCGTAGTGTGTTTTGTAGGAAGAATGGGAACAAAACAAAAAGGAAAACTATATAATGGTAATCGCCCACAACATCAAAGCCATTCTTGGTACTTTAAGTTCCCAAATAAAGATATTTATAATGAGAGTGAGAATCGCAGCGCCGTTTGCTTTTTATTTCTTATATTAAACTGAATAAAAGGGAACAAACAATCTGAATCATCAGTAATAAAGAGAATAAGGACATAAATAATGAATATTTATTGTAAATTATTATCTGTTTAATTACTGTGCAAACGTCTCTTATTAGACTTCGATCAGTCTATCATTAGATACTATTGACCAACTTATAACTTATTGTGTTCAACATCAACACAAATAACAGAAACAGAAAAATTGCTTATTCCTTATCATTTCATGTGGGTTACATTTATTACAGTTAGCAAGAAATGAACAAAAGAACAATATTATTAATCATTGTTTATACTGAATCATGCAGAAATTTCTATTTTATTACTTTAAAGAATATTTTTTTTAATGAAGGGTTTTTTCAGTATCTTCATTTTTTGCACCAAATTCTGGAAGTCAAATTAGATTTTGGTTGTTGTTTTTGTTTAAATTTCTTTACTTTCGTTTTGAGTTTAGGTGCAACTTTAAAACTTTAAATAAGTATTGATATACTTTGTCCACATTTTTAACGTGCCTAAAATAATTCTTTAAGCCACGGAAAACTCATTCAGTTATTTTTTGGTACCAAATAGTGAATGCCAAATTAGGTTTCGGTAGTAGTTAATTTGTTTACATTCCTGCAGATGCTCTAAAGGTCGTAATCATTAAACAATACTTAAAAGTAAATTGCCAGCGTTCTTGGTTCTTCTTCAAGACCATTTACCACCAGAAGCTACAAAAAAGAACACGAACTATGTTTCAGTGGAAATACAATGTGTGTATGTGTATGTACATACAGTCTGATAAAATTAGTTTATGAATCACCAGTTCAACATTGAACAGACCGACTGCGATCAACCTTGGTTGTTAAAGGAGTATTGTCCTTACTAAACAATACCACACAATACCTTTAGTTAGTTCTTATATGCTGTTCTGTTCAGTCCCAACGTGTTCAGCTTAGGATTCCACACGATGTGTAATATTCTAAAAATAAAGACTAGATCACGTTCTCTTTTAGGTAATATATTAGGTACCCCACAAAAATATCCACAAAGTCTAAAAATGTATTCATTGTTTGCAAATATTTGTAAAGTAAGAAAAGAATTTTCTTTCGTCCTGAAAAGTTTCACACAGTTTCCTGCGTCAATATAATGCAAAATAATAATTTAAGGAAACTTAATAAAAAAATGAGTAAACGTCCTTGCACCAGATGGCAATGACCAACTTCTCACACAGGTCCCTTATCCTTTGAATAATCATGAGAAAGAGAATGTGTCCGTATCTACTCACATTGGGAAATGTTATAGGTACAATTAACTAAAGTCCAGAGGCAATTTATATAATAAATAAATCGCAGTGGATAATTAGTATAACAGAAATAACAGACGCAATTATTCTACACATTTAAAGCCGGCGCTTAGGGCGACAAGAAAAGTCGCGGATGGCGCCACTAAGTGACGGTAATAACGTCAGTGCATATGATTCTGTAATTTGATACACACTTCCATATGTCAGAATGGACAGACGAGAGATGAAAGACGTATCCTATCAATCGAACATATGTTCGAAAAGTAGAGGTTTATTAACGAAACTTGATATATTATGTTAATAACATAATAATCAAATTAAGCATAAATAAGCATATTTATTGCAAACCACCCTATAAGAAATATAAATGAGTAGTGTCTGTCCAAACAGGTACCATTCAATGTCCCCCACAATCTTAACGAAATTTCTCGAAAATGGGAATTGCTTATAAGAGTTTAAGTTGTGAGGATTATGTAAAAAACTACATAAATCTCATGGTACTAACGGTTTTCAAGTACGATTTCAAATAAATAAACTGCGCCCTTGCATCATCAAAAACATAGAAAAAGCTTAACATAAAAAGGCGCTCGTGAAATTTCTCGAAGATGTAAATTACTTACTAAGGTTTAAGAAGTAGCAATTATGTTAAAAAGTACGTAGAATCTCATGGTACCAACGGTTTTCAAGTGCGGTTTCAAAAAAGTAAACTGCGCCCATGTATCATAAAATCATAGAAAAAGCTTAACATAAAAAGGCGCTCGTGAAATTTCTCGAAGATGGGAATTATTTATTATGGTTTAAGAAGTGAAAATTATGTAGAAAAGTACGTAGAATCTCATGGTACCAACGGTTTTCAAGTGCGGTTTTAAATAAGTAAACTGCGCCCATGTATCATCAAAAACATAGAAAAAGCTTAACATAAAAAGGCGCTCGTGAAATTTCTCGAAGATAGGAATTACTTATTAGGGTTTAAGAAGTGACAATTATGTAGAAAAGTACGTAGAATCTCATGGTACCAACGGTTTTCAAGTGCGGTTTCAAATAAGTAAACTGCGCTCATGTATCATCAAAAACATAAAAGAAGCTTAACATAAAAAGGCGCTCGTGAAATTTCTCGAAGATGGGAATTACTTTTTAGGGTTTAAGAAGTGACAATTATGCAGAAAAGTACGTAGAATCTCATGGTACCAACGGTTTTCAAGTGCGGTTTCAAATAAGTAAACTGCGCTCATGTATCATCAAAAACATAAAAGAAGCTTAACATAAAAAGGCGCTCGTGAAATTTCTCGAAGATGGGAATTACTTTTTAGGGTTTAAGAAGTGACAATTATGCAGAAAAGTACGTAGAATCTCATGGTACCAACGGTTTTCAAGTGCGGTTTCAAATAAGTAAACTGCGCCCATGTATCATCAAAAACATAGAAAAAGCTTAACATAAAAAGGCGCTCGTGAAATTTCTCGAAGATGGGAATTACTTTTTAGGGTTTAAGAAGTGACAATTATGCAGAAAAGTACGTAGAATCTCATGGTACCAACGGTTTTCAAGTGCGGTTTCAAATAAGTAAACTGCGCCCATGTATCATCAAAAACATAGAAAAAGCTTAACATAAAAAGGCGCTCGTGAAATTTCTCGAAGATGGGAATTACTTATTAGGGTTTTAGAAGTGACAATTATGTAGAAAAGTACGTAGAATCTCATGGTACCAACGGTTTTCAAGTGCGGTTTCAAATAAGTAAACTGCGCCCATGTATCATCAAAAAAAATTAAAAAAGCTTAACATAAAAAGACGCTCGTGAAATTTCTCGAAGATGGGAATTACTTATTAGGGTTTAAGAAATGATAATGATGTAGAAAAGTACGTAGAATCTCATGGTATCAACGGTTTTCAAGTGCGGTTTGAAATAAGTAAACTGCGCCCATGTATCATCAAAAACATAGAAAA
This sequence comes from Agrilus mali, assembly GCA_029378335.1. NCBI lineage: Eukaryota > Metazoa > Arthropoda > Insecta > Coleoptera > Buprestidae > Agrilus > Agrilus mali. The sequence continues at coordinate 4,466,448 of CM055663.1, read as the reverse complement.
AACTTAACGTAAAAAGGCGCTCGTGAAATTTCTCGAAGATGGGAATTACTTATTAGGGTTTAAGAAGTGACAATTATGTAGAAAAGTACGTAGAATCTCATGGTACCAACGGTTTTCAAGTGCGGTTTTAAATAAGTAAACTGCGCCCATGTATCATCAAAAACATAGAAAAAGCATAACATAAAAGGGCGCTCGTGAAATTTCTCGAAGATGGGAATTACTTATTAGGGTTTAAGAAGTGACAATTATGTAGAAAAGTACGTAGAATCTCATGGTACCAACGGTTTTCAAGTGCGGTTTTAAATAAGTAAACTGCGCCCATGTATCATCAAAAACATAGAAAAAGCTTAACATAAAAAGGCGCTCGTGAAATTTCTCGAAGATGGGAATTACTTTTTAAAGGGTTTAAGAAGTGACAATTATGTAGAAAAGTACGTAGAATCTCATGGTACCAACGGTTTTCAAGTGCGGTTTTAAATAAGTAAACTGCGCCCATGTATCATCAAAAACATAGAAAAAGCTTAACATAAAAAGGCGCTCGTGAAATTTCTCGAAGATAGGAATTACTTATTAGGGTTTAAGAAATTGTAATTATGTAAAAAAGTACGCAGAATCTCATGATACCAACGGTTTTCAAGTGCGGTTTCAAATAAGTTAACTGCGCTCATGTTTCATCAAAAACATAAAAGAAGCTTAACATAAAAAGGCGCTCGTGAAATTTATCGAAGATGGGAAATACTTATTAAAGTTTAAGAAGTGAGGATTATACAAAAAAGTACCCAGAATCTCATAGTACCAACGATTTTTAAATGCTGGTTCAAATAATTAAGTTACGAAATTATATAGAAAAAAACTATATTTTTGCTTTCGTTGAATTTCTCTGATAGTATGATAGAAATGGGCAATGTGCCTTAGTTACCTTAAGCTCAGTCACTGGTTAGGTACTGCATTTACGGTGAAAATTCTTATAGTACGTATAAATTCCGTTTGTTGCTCCGTTCACCATATGGTTTTATGGTGGCATTTTTAGTAAACGCGAATGGAATCGAAGAGCCTTTCTCTTTTTCTTCGTGTATTTTTTTACTTCTCAAACTTCTAAATCCATCATCTTGCATTGCATCGTACAATATGTCGTGTCGTGCCGTCAATAGTAATAAGGAAAAATCATTTTGTCGGCGGCATTTATTTCTTGGGCAGATGTTACAAGGGCAGGTGCTTGGAGTTCCAGCACCAGGTGATGATACAGTCGGTGCCCAACAGCTGACGTCTTTTGTACGTTTTTGTACCTACCTGCAAGATGATGTCAGGAACGCGGGCCAAACTCGTGCCCCGAATCGTAATTATAGGTTGTGGATGGTTTTGAAGCGCCATGCCCTGGAAAAATAAGGGTCCTTACCAATCGTTCTACATTTTGAGTTTAATTTTGTTTAATACAAATAGAGTATAGATAGTATTTTGTGTTTTTGTGATGACACAATTCTGTATTGATTTCATGATAAGATATGGGTAGATACGTACGTATTATAACGGAAGTGTTTGTACATAAGTAGGGCGTTAAATAAATTGGTTTTTTATCTGAATAGAATGACGTGGGGGTGAAATGTTTGCCTAAAAGTAGGTCGTACAGATTCGAAATTGCCATATGCTGTTATAATATAATATTAATATATGTATGTAGGTTTGTTATCTTTATCACTAATAATACGACTGTTATCAATACATATCAGTTTGGTTAAAATTTTTATATTATTTTATTTACGTGCTGGTATTAAAATAAATTACAGCAATAATAATCTTTAATATAACCCTCATTAAATATTGCAAGACAATTTAATAAATTTCCAATGATTTAATATAACACAAGTTATTACCCGCATTTTTAGTAAAATAAAAGCTGAAACTTTTGCAGATGTTCAGACGAGGCAACTTTATTATTAGATAGTATAAATATCTAGGGTGAAAGGTTAGCTGTAGTTCAAGAATGCTGCATTTACATTCTCACATCTCACAAATGATTCATCGGTTAGTTATATTAGTATCATGTGTTTAATTAAAATTTTCTCGTGATTATCTTTCGTTTTGCGTTAATATGCAGCTTTTACTCGCGTATTTCTTCCGGTTTGTCATAGATGGTTTGCAACAAAGGTCTCACAGTAGAACTGTACTTTACATATCTAGCAAATAGATATTGTATGCGTGCATTGTGTTAAGAGTATTAAACAACGTAACAGGGACGAATAAACATTTCAAAAAAGTTTGATAAACTTTTTGTTCTTTGAATATATCTATAATCTAAAATATTTTCAATTTTATCAACGTTCAGGTATCTACTATTTACAATGGAATGATAATAAAATGATACTCTGATTAGGGATGGTGATCTGAGACCGATTAATCGAAAAATCGATTGTTCAGACCCAAAAGATCGATTTTTTAAATCGATATGCTGCACTGAATCAATCAAGTGAATCGATGTTTCACCCCCTGAAAATCGCCATTCGATTTTTTTTGTTTTGGTAAAAACCATAAAATTATTTACAAATAGTTGAATGTAATTGGAATATTACGGTATTGCCGATTAAAGGGTTAATTATTAAAAAACACGCGAGATGGCTGTAGTCTATGACTTTTTGTATTTGTTGATTGATATTGCGTAATTCATTTGTTTACCTAAGCAAACTGTGTCGTACTATTATACTGTGATTAGCGAAATAAATACATTTTTTTGGTGTAGTGTTTGTTACGGAATAATAAGTAATAATGTAATAAATACATTTTGAAAATAAATATTTTCTGACATACCTGATTTGACTTTGATATGGCAATAAAAATGATTGTTATTATCGAATTCCCTGAACTAAAAACAACTGATTTTACTGATAAGAGATCATTTATTATGTTATCTTTCTTGTTTTTCGTAAAATTGACTTATATTTACATTATGAATGCAAACCTGAAAAGAAATCGATTTTTTAGAAATCGATGTTTTAGACATCGATTTTTTTGTGAATATATACATCAGCCTACGATTCGGATCGATTTTAAAATCGATCTTTTTCGGAAAGAATCGCCATCCCTAACTCTGATTAAATATATTCTAATAAGATTAAGTACGTACGTTTTATATTTTATATTCTTTATGAATTGGTGGTAAGTAGTTATTTAAAGAATGTGTTTGTCATCAATGTTAGATATTGAGTACTTACCTACCTAAAGTGCTAAAGTAGTCCAATCCTGCAAAGTTCTGAATGGAGTTATTTTTACGCATCGACATACACTGCCGGTTAGGTTATTTCCAGGATATGAAAGGCACAGTCGAGTAATTTTACATTTTTAACACTAACACAAGAAATGGATACATTCAGACATAATTTACAAAATGTGAAGGCTACAAGGATTTCCTTTCCTTCATAATAAGTAATAGAGCAGTAATTCCTTGAAAGTTCTTCCCATATGATTTATTACTTAATCTAAATAGATGTTAAATAAAATTAATATTGACGAGCAGTGGCAGAAATAAGAAAAAAAATTAACCAATGATAGGAGTTGTGTTAGTCATCACCCTGTATAAGGCAACCTACGTAATTCGAGACGACTTAAGAGGGTGGCTTGGAATAGTTACTAATCATTGGAAAATCCGACCATAATATTAGTTTTATTCTTTTAAGAGATATTTATGACTTAAGGGTAGACGAGATGAAGTGTAGTTATATTATTCAGTCTCGTGGCTGCTTCCAAAGAGGTCTTTGAGCGTGAGTACTCGTGGCCTGTTTCAAAATAGATAATAAATCACCAATTGCTTGAAAATTCTTCTTATAGATAGACATTTATTGCTTAAACTAGTAAATTGGTGCCTAGAAATTGAAATTAATATTGACGAGTTGTGGCAGAAATAAGAAAAAAAATTAACCAATGATAGGAGTTGTGTTAGGCATCACCCTGTATAAGGCAACCTAAGTAATTCGAGACGACTTAAGAGGGTGGCTTGGAATGGTTACCATTTCTTGGGAAAAACGACCATAATATTAGTTTTATTCTTTTAAGACAGATTTATGACTTAAGGGTAGACGAGATGAAGTGTAGTTATATTATTCAGTCTCGGGGCTGCTTCCAAAGAGGTCTTTGGGCGTGAGTGCTCGTGGCCTGTTTCAAAATAGATAATAGATCACCAATTGCTTGAAAATTTCTTCTTATAGATAGACATTTATTGCTTAAACTAGTAAATTGGTGCCTAGTAATTGAAATTAATATTGACGAGTTGTGGCAGAAATAAGAAAAAAAATGAACCAATGATAGGAGTTGTGTTAGACATCACCCTGTATAAGGCAACCTAAGTAATTGGAGACGACTTAAGAGGGTGGCTTGGAATGGTTACCATTTCATGGGAAAAACGACAATAATATTAGTTTTATTCTTTTAAGACAGATTTATGACTTAAGGGTAGACGAAATGAAGTGTAGTTATATTATTCAGTCTCGTGGCTGCTTCAAAAGAGGTCTTTGGGCGTGAGTGCTCGTGGCCTGTTTCAAAATAGATAATAAATCACCAATTGCTTGAAAATTTCTTCTTATAGATAGATATTTGTTACTTAAACTAAATTGGTGCCTATTATTTGAAATTAATATTGACGAGTTGTGGTAGAAATAAGAGAAAAAAATGAACCAATGATAGGAGTTGTGTTACGCATCACCCTGTATAAGGCAACCTACGTAATTCGAGACAACTTAAGAGGGTGGCTTGGAATAGTTATTATTCCTTTCAAAAAGCGACCATAATATTAGTTATACTCTTTTATGAGAGATTTAAGACTTAAGGGTAGACGAGATGAAGTGTAGTTATATTATTCAGTCTCGTGGCTGCTTCCAAAGAGGTCTTTGGGCGTAAGTGCTCGTGGCCTGTTTCAAAATAGATAATAGATCACCAATTGCTTGAAAATTACTTCTTATAGATAGACATTTGTTGCTTATTAATGCCTATTAATTGACATTCATATTGAGGAGTTGTGGTACAAATAAGAACGAATGTTGACCGATAGTAGGAGTTGTTACGCGTCCGTGTATCTTATTTGGCGAGTGGTCAAGCTTTTCTTGGAAATCGAAGTTGACTCTTATTACTGGAATATCAACGACCCCCTCGTAAGGTCAAATCTTGAGTAGGAATAATAAAAATTGAACTGATAATGCCCATATTAAATGCATGTTCCCTTATTTTGATTCGTTTGCCTAATAAGGAAACGGCAGTCGCGGCCTCTTTTATCCGAACGCAACGTCTTTGAGTGTGTAATGTGTATGCATTCAATATACAGTATGTAGAGGTGATGTTGTCAAACGTGGCACGTTTTCGTCATTGTTTTGATTTATTGTGATTAGCACGATTTCATGTTTTGTTACAGTTCGTAAAAAGCCTTCTAGAACTGGTTTCCTGTAATATGTGCTCCTTTGTATAGTAAATCAACCGGCCAGACAATTCACTGCCACTCAAATTGTTCTTTTTGTTATCTATAAATAACTTTTGTTGTTAACATGCACCTCGATAGGCAGCAGTCAGGTAAAGGTAAATTACTGCATATTCTCGAGTAGATATACTATCCATATTAGGGAGGGGACATCAAGCTCCAGAAAAAATTGAAAAACAAAAAACTGTACTTACTTCTTTACCTTCAGGTTAATTTTTTATCGTCACCCCTTTTAATAAGACAGACTGCTAAATGTGCCTTAACGTTACAGTAGCAAAAACCATACGAATAATAATTTTGTGGGCCAAGAAAAATGGCAGATACCTATAAAAATAATTTAAAGTGTGGATAATGCTTTTTTTCTAAGGGAAATATCTTTAGGTGTCCCTGTAGCCTTTAGGGCAAAAACTAGTCAAGCAAAGCAGAACACTGCCCTAAAGGACAAGACGTTCTCCCATTTCGTTTGACTAATCGTAAGTATTGGTTCGAATTTAATTTTCATTAGTTACGTAAAGTCTGTACACATATTGTAATAATTGTTTAATTAGTGCAACTGGAAAATTATGCACATGGTGACTAATGTTTAGCGGAATTGGTCGTCATGAAAATTAATAAGGATCTTGTGATCGAATTGCGCAAATATCAGCAACATTGTGACGCATATGACCGCTATTTGTTATTAATGTGCAAAATAACGTATTATGTAATGTTATTGTTATTCCATATAGTAAGTAGGTGGCATAAGGCAAACAAGCTACCTTTTAAAACACATTTACTTTGAAAAAGTTTTCCTTCAATAAAAATGTTCCTATATTCTCAATTCTTACATCGTCTTGTTTGGCCAATATAGATATACCCAACTAAAATTTTTTTTATGAAAAACAAGAAATAAATAAATCAGACTTCTCCAGTAACATTATTAGTGTAACTCTACCCCATAGTGTATAACATACCACGTGATTATAAAAAAATAGAAGCCATATTGTTTGTTTGCTATTATTGTACTGATAACACGAACGAAAGCAACAAGTTTATGTGTTGTTCTAGCACGTAATTGTGTTTACACTCATAATAATAATTAATCAAAGGAAACCTTATAGACAGTTAGTAAACTTCGAGAACTTTATTAATACCTGATAAAGTCCAAGGTAAACAATTTTCTAGCGCCTTGTTACCTAACCTGACGCTCAAATGTGACCCTCAAACCAAATACATAATTACTTTTTTTAATAAATTTATAAAATCGCTCGTGAAATTTCTCTGATATGGGAATTATTTGTTTAGGTTTGAGTAGTGATAATTATGTAAAAAAGTACGTAGAATCTCATGGTCCTAACGGTTTTCAAGTGCGGTTTCAAATGAGTAAACTGCGCCCTAGTATCATCAAAAACAAAGAAAAAGCTTAACATAAAAAGACGCTCGTGAAATTTCTCGAAGATGGGAATTACTTATTAGGGTTTAAGAAGGGATAATTATGTAAAAAAGTACGTAGAATCTCATGGTACCCAACGGTTTTCAAGTGCGGTTTCAAATAAGTAAACTGCGCCCATGTATCATCAAAAACAAATAAAAAGCTTAACATAAAAAGACGCTCGTGAAATTTCTCGAAGATGGGAATTACTTATTAGGGTTTAAGAAGGGATAATTATGTAAAAAAAGTACGTAGAATCTCATGGTATAATGGTTTTAAAGTGCGGTTTCAAATAAGTAAACTGCGGCCTTGTATCATCGAAAACAAATAAAAAGCTTAACATAAAAAGGCGCTCGTGAAATTTCTCGAAGATGGGAATTACTTATTAGGGTTTAGGAAGTGACAATTATGTAGAAAAGTACGTAGAATCTCATGGTACCAACGGTTTTCAAGTGCGGTTTGAAATAAGTAAACTGCGCCCATGTATCATCAAAAACATAGAAAAAACTTAACGTAAAAAGGCGCTCGTGAAATTTCTCGAAGATGGGAATTACTTATTAGGGTTTAAGAAATGATAATGATGTAGAAAAGTACGTAGAATCTCATGGTACCAACGGTTTTCAAGTGCGGTTTGAAATAAGTAAACTGCGCCCATGTATCATCAAAAACAAATAAAAAGCTTAACATAAAAAGGCGCTCGTGAAATTTCTCGAAGATGGGAATTACTTATTAGGATTTAAGAAGTGACAGTTATGTAGAAAAGTACGTAGAATCTCATGGTATCAACGGTTTTCAAGTGCGGTTTCAAATAAGTAAACTGCGGCCTTGTATCATCGAAAACAAATAAAAAGCTTAACATAAAAAGGCGCTCGTGAAATTTCTCGAAGATGGGAATTACTTATTAGGGTTTAAGAAATGATAATTATGTAGAAAAGTACGTAGAATCTCATGGTATCAACGGTTTTCAAGTGCGGTTTCAAATAAGTAAACTGCGGCCTTGTATCATCGAAAACAAATAAAAAGCTTAACATAAAAAGGCGCTCGTGAAATTTCTCGAAGATGGGAATTACTTATTAGGTTTAAGAAATGATAATTATGTAGAAAAGTACGTAGAATCTCATGGTATCAACGGTTTTCAAGTGCGGTTTCAAATAAGTAAACTGCGGCCTTGTATCATCGAAAACAAATAAAAAGCTTAACATAAAAAGGCGCTCGTGAAATTTCTCGAAGATGGGAATTACTTATTAGGGTTTAAGAAATGATAATTATGTAGAAAAGTACGTAGAATCTCATGGTATCAACGGTTTTCAAGTGCGGTTTCAAATAAGTAAACTGCGGCCTTGTATCATCGAAAACAAATAAAAAGCTTAACATAAAAAGGCGCTCGAGAAATTTCTCGAAGATGGGAATTACTTATTAGGGTTTAGGAAGTGCCAATTATGTAGAAAAGTACGTAGAATCTCATGGTACCAACGGTTTTCAAGTGCGGTTTCAAATAAGTAAACTGCGGCCTTGTATCATCAAAAACAGAAAAAGCTTAACATAAAAAGGCGCTCGTGAAATTTCTCGAAGATGGGAATTACATATTAGTGTTAAAGAAGTGATAATTATGTAAAAAGGTACGTAGAATCTCATGGTACCAACGGATTTCACGTTCGGTTTCAAATAAGTAAACTGCGCCCTTGTATCATCAAAAACAAAGAAAAAGCTTAACAAAAAGGCGCTCGTGAAATTTCTCGAAGACGGAAATTACTTATTAAGAATCGGAAACGAGAATTAAGTAAAAAAGTACGTATAATCTCATGCTACCAATGGTTTTTGAGTACGGTTTCGAATAAAGAAGCTACCACGGTCCTGTATCGTAAAAAAAATTCTCGAACTAAACTTTAATTTTTTTAAATTTCTTTAAAAGTCAGTTATCATTTTCTTGGAAACTTTCAACCCTTGTTATATTAGTTAGGACATTTGCTGGTAAATGTCTTTGGTACTACTTGTCGTCCTTTGTGAGTTGTGGGAACATTTCCAAGAAACTCGAACACCAGACCCCGATTGTAATCTGTGGAATGCGGCTTAGCAAAAGCTGGGGGTGTGTGTCTTTTATAGCGAACAGACTTTTATTATACGCATAGCATAGGGGTTATTTCAATGTAAACATCAGAATGGTGTGATTTAGGAGGGCCGGATTAAAAACCTCTGGAAACTATTCTTCAAAACCTAAAATTAATTACAACAACAACAAATCTGATATTATTTATTGCTAATTAGGAATGTTTAAAGTGAATACTTAAAAAATAAGAAGAATTATTTGAAAGGGCACTGTTTTTTTTAAAGCTGCTCCTGAATAATTGCTTGAGGAAAGTACTTTGCTCATTGAATAATTTGAGAGGTTGTTGTTGACCAACAATAACAATAACCGTTACAAATTTAGTGCCCACTACCTAGGAAAATTAATTTAACAGTTTTTCAAATTTTTTATTAATCTGTTCAGTCCGATCCTGCGTAGGTAGGTCTTCTGGTAGACGATGTTGTTAACAACTTTCTTGCTTATTTCCAAGAATGGACTCATCGGTATCCGTTTCCGTCTAGTTTACCACCGCTACGTTCTAAAATTACTTGTGAACTACAACTTCTTCAGCGTTCCTTCTTTAGTGTGGGAAAGATATAAAACGGTTTAAACCACACGATCTCAAACACATTCACATAGGTAGGTACTCGTACACATTTACATCCACGTAGACAGATATAATGGTGAGCTCCCAGCTAGCTATACATACATACATATAAGTAAGCAAATGACGCCATGCCACATCGGATCTGACCCAGAAAGACGACGGACGAAGAAAGTGCCTTTAGAACACACACACGGTGGTTGCACGATGCATTATATTTACTTTACCAAAAGATAAAGAAATGAATGGGGTTAGATAAAAGTATAAATGGGGTAGATAAAAGTATGAATGGGGGTTTGTTGTCATAGTTAACAATAAATACAAAATGTTTTAAAACCTTGGTCAAAGGAAATATGTGTGTACCTAGTGGTTGTTGGAGTCGGTAGAATCTCACAAGAAAGGTAATGATGGCACCTTTTTACAAAATGGTGAACTACACTGCAGCAGAGGGCAAATGATGAGGAAAATAATTGTTAAAATATATTTTTTTGTATATATTTGAAATAGAAAACTTGGACATTTCAATACTCTCCTCTTGTGATATTTACTTTACAATCTATCCCCCTTTCAAACCTAATGGTGAGAAACTCATTGCTTTCCTCCCCATTGACCTCACGGTATGACTAGAGGTACAATAAAAATATAATACAATAACCAATTAATATATCGTAAGTTCGATTATAAACAAAGTCGACATTAGAAATGAAAAGAAAATATAAATTCAGCACGTCTGCCCACATTATTATATTTTACTACCCACCATGATGATAACGAGCCACAATACGTTTATTAATGTTTTATGTTACGATTCTGTGAAATTGCTCTGTGATAAGATTTTGCAATCAGCTTAGGTGCAAACAACAGTCAGTAGATTACAGCGGGGGTCAGCCAATTCATTTGAAAATAAACTTAAAGTTAGTTAAACTCATCATCGGAAACGTGACGTTTTAACACAAATATTATTGTATATTTTCATTTCTAACAATAATTATTTCGTTTTGTAACACATAATCCGTTTCTCTTGAACTTTACGCCAATTTGGTAGCTGGAAATCATGCGTTTGTGAAGAAAACGAGCACAGACGTGGTACACCTAGTTTCACTTTAATTATAGTTTTCGTAACTTAACGTTTCAACATTAACTATGTCGGTTTGCTAAGAACATATTAAAGAAATTGCTAACGTTTCTGAGCCTTTAAGAACATTGTTTAATATATTTTTCTTTGCATTAACTTTTCTGAGAATTGTATTCAATTTCGTTTAACTCGGACTACGCTGTATTAGCCTGGGTTACCATAAATAAGGTCCAATAAAGTACCCAGACGACAAAACTTTTTGTATTTTTATTCTATTGATGCTTAGTGACGCTAATTTTATATTCCTGACCTGGACTAGCTTAAAACAGTTATAAATTGATTAAAGTAGATTCAGTTTACAATTAATCATGATAATAATTAGTATTTTAGCCTCAAATGTGCATTTTAGTTTGGTTTTTATTTATATAACACTATTTTTGTGTCAGAAAGTGTCTCATAAGTTGCACAAATCCATAAACATACCTATCTAATACTCAGGGAATTACATTTAATTTTTTCTAACCAAGACTAGGCTAAATTAACCCAGGTTACCACTAATAAATCCCAATGAAGTATGCAGACGACAAAAACTTTTTGTAACTTTATTTTATTGAAGCTTTGTGACCCTAATTTTATATTCCTGACCTGAACTAGCTTAAAACAGTTATAAATTGACTAAAGTAGATTCAGTTTACTATAAATCATGATTATAATTAGTATTTTAGCCTCAAATATGCATTTTAGTTTGGTTTTATTTATATAACACTATTTTTGTGTCAGAAAGTGTCTCATAAAATGCACAAATTTAATTTTTATTCCATAAACATACCTATCTAATACTCAGGGAATTACTTTTAATTTTTTCTAACCCAGACTAAGCTAAATTAACCCAGGTTACCACTAATAAATCCAAATGAAGTATGCAGACGACAAAAACTTTTTGTAACTTTATTTTATTGAAGCTTAATGACCCTAATTTTATATTCCTGACCTGAACTAGCTTAAAACAGTTATAAATTGACTAAAGTAGATTCAGTTTACAACAAATCATTATTATAATTAGTATTTTAGCCTCAAATATGCATTTTAATTTGGTTTTACTTATTTAGAACTATTTTTATGACAGTAGGTGCCATATTTCTTTATTTCATTTAATAAATCTACAATTTACAAAAAATTTCATTTAATCTTGACTAACCTGAACTAAGTTAACCCAGATTATCAGAAATAAGGCACAATGTCAGTGTCTATAATTTATTCGTATCAAAAATAGTTCTTAGGTATGAAACTACATACTTATAAAGAAAAGATGAAGGTTTTAGATCAAGGCAAACAATTAATAGCCTTAATTGAAAAGTACTTTGATTGGAAATTGGCTTGAATCAATATAAAATTTAGTATAAGTATCTATAAGTACATAACAGTGAATCTCGGGGTTACTAGAAATTAAATCCGCGAAATTTTTTTGGCCAATAAAAAGAATTTATTTTACTCGACCTTTGTAATCGATAAAAGCAATAATTATTTGACATTTTTTATTATGTACCTACTTGTGTCTTTTAGATAAGAAATAAATTTAATTGTTCATTGAAAAATACTGACAGTATTATCTAAATAGCCCAAAGGATACCTATCTGACTTTTACGTAGGACTTACGCTTTTATTTTTCTTGAAATTACGCAAAAATGCCTCTCGTTGAATTTGTTGTTATAATCACTTTAATGTACTCAACAACTCAAAAATGACTGACGTATATATCTATAAAGATAATTTTTTAATTTTTAGAAATTTCTCCCATGATTTATAATAAGTAGGTACGTATAACAATCAAAAACAGTAGGTACATATATAAAAAAAAAATCGAAATAAGCACTCTTATTATATAAAAAGTTTATTTATTATCTCTTGAGTTGATATCCTAATTTGTTACTTAAATAAAAATACATTTAAAGGAAATCAAGTTTATTTTTAATTGATTGATTTTAATTTAACAACAACTTTTGCAGTTATTAACTAATATTACTTTAAATTATCTATTTATACTTTACTTATTGTAGTATGTATTGTAGTACAAATAACAACAATTTATTATCAGTGTCATATTTTGCAGAACGAGGAGTTCATGGAAAAATTCCGACTAATTTTAAACTTTACAGTATCTGTTGTACATGCATACATAGAAATTATATTACCAGGTGTGTCAAGTAGATGTACATAGGTACGTTTACATACTTGAAAATACAAATAATAACTTTATCATAAAACATTTTTCAATTGTCAAAGGCGTCAACGTTATTAGCGATAAATTTTAATCTAAAGCTCGAACTTTACACTATAAATAATACGAAGAAGACCAGGTAAAGTTAGTTATTATAAGTTATAATTTATAATATATAAGTAATCAAAATCGTTTCTTGTCAATTCGTTGACCAGATAATTAATGTTTACAGTTATTAATGTCTCACCTGGAGCTAAAAACATTAACCTTTATTAGGTGATTATTTTTGAATCCAAAGAAAGTCGCCCAACACCCAGCTGTGCATTGTTTCATGAATTTTTTATAAATACTTAAATACGTACAAACGTATTTATAAATATGTACCATGATTTTGTAATCAAAGGTTAGAAATGTTCTGGCATTTTTAATGTAATAATCGTGATACTGGAAAGGATTACTTGCTTAATCCTTGAAATACATTTACACTGAAATTTATAACAATGCTTAATAAAAAAGTTTCTTTTGAGTGCACTGAAATTCAATTTTTATCTTGTTAGTGTGTTCGTAATAAATAAATAATGAAACTTCAGATAATATAAAATGTACACAGCCACAAATTCAATGTAAATCTAAAAATAACTTTTGTCTGAGAAGATAATTGATTCAATTGGAACAATTATGCCTGCAATTAAGGAAGCATGTCCCCTTTTTACAGGATTTTATAGGGGACGTATGGCTCTACCAGTCACAGAAACGAATATTTCTTATTAAACCTTTAATACGTACAAAAAGTATGTACGTATGTAAAATATTATTACGTTCTTTTTGGTACCAAATTTAACTTGTTCAACTCATTAAGAAAGAATTACTATGACAAAAGCTAAATTTATTAATTTAGAACAATTATTAACCTGGTTCACGATAACCCTGACTAGCAGACCCTTTCACCATGGTTAATACGTCATAACAAGTTCAATATGTATGTATTCAATTATATTGATTAAGTTTGCAGAAAACTGTAAATTAGACCATATTAATCAATCAACGAATATCGTAATGTACTTTGCCTAGTTTTCAAAAGTTAAATTATCCTCAATAAGTAAAAATGTGGGGCTAACATGAGCTTAGCAAACATTACCTTGCAATCAATTATAGCAACAAGAATGAGCTTAAAATAGGAGGAAAGGTCTTTCAAATCGTCATAAAATTTCATCTAAAGGGATCGACGTCAATGAAAATCTCACGTAAACTTTTTAATTCAAATAATTCTTGTAATTTCCATTGTTCTTTTAATTGAAAACCGATTATAGGGTAAATATCATGTGAGGAGGATGTAGGGTCCTATCAGAGTTTACAAAACGAAACGTCACTAAGATGAACTGATGATAAATATATCACACCAAAAAGAGAAAAGATCATAAAGAGATCACCAAGAGCCCAAGGTTTCCAGAAGATAACTAATCTTGACTTTACAGAAATCCTACAGCAACTCTTCAAAGTTTTCTAGCATTAAGGATATTCTTAAGAAGACCTACTCATTCCTTATTGAAAGTACTCCAGAAATTATAATAAAATTTCAACATTTAAAGAAGAAAGGGATATGTATGGTCACCAAGGGTTCAGGGTTTCTAGAAGATTACTTATCTTAACTTTGTAGGAAAACTACAGCAACACCTCAAGTTTTCTAGTATTTGAGACATTCTTAGGAAGATGTACTACTTCTTAAATTAAATTACTCCAGAACTGATAATAAATATATCACACCAAAAAGAGAAAAGATCATAAAGAGATCACCAAGAGCCAAAGGTTTCCAGAAGATAACTAATCTTGACTTTACTGAAATCCTACAGCAACTCTTCAAAGTTTTCTAGCATTAAGGATATTCTTAAGAAGACCTACTCATTCCTTATTGAAAGTACTCCAGAAATTGCAATAAAAATTCCAGATTTGAAGGAGAAAGGGATATGTATGGGATCACCAAGGGATCAGGCTTTCTAGAAGATTACTTATCTTAACTTTGTAGGAAAACTACAGCAACACCTCAAGTTTTCTAGTATTTGAGACATTCTTAGGAAGATGTACTACTTCTTAAATGAAATTACTACAGAACTGATAATAAATACGTAGATCACACCAAAAAGAGAAAAGATCATAAAGAGATCACCAAGAGTCCAAGGTTTCTAGAAGCTAACTAATCTTGACTTTACAGAAATCCTACAGCAACTCTTCAAAGTTTTCTAGCATTAAGGATATTCTTAAGAAGACCTACTCATTCCTTATTGAAAGTACTCCAGAAATTATAATAAAATTTCAACATTTAAAGAAGAAAGGGATATGTATGGTCACCAAGGGTTCAGGGTTTCTAGAAGATTACTTATCTTAACTTTGTAGGAAAACTACAGCAACACCTCAAGTTTTCTAGTATTTGAGACATTCTTAGGAAGATGTACTACTTCTTAAATGAAATTACTACAGAACTGATAATAAATATATCACACCAAAAAGAGAAAAGATCATAAAGAGATCACCAAGAGCCAAGGTTTCCAGAAGATAACTAATCTTGACTTTACAGAAATCCTACAGCAACTCTTCAAAGTTTTCTAGCATTAAGGATATTCTTAAGAAGACCTACTCATTCCTTATTGAAAGTACTCCAGAAATTATAATAAAATTTCAACATTTAAAGAAGAAAGGGATATGTATGGTCACCAAGGGTTCAGGGTTTCTAGAAGATTACTTATCTTAACTTTGTAGGAAAACTACAGCAACACCTCAAGTTTTCTAGTATTTGAGACATTCTTAGGAAGATGTACTACTTCTTAAATTAAATTACTCCAGAACTGATAATAAATAAAATCACACCAAAAAGAGAAAAGATCATAAAGAGATCACCAAGAGCCAAGGTTTCTAGAAGCTAACTAATCTTGACTTTACAGAAATCCTACAGCAACTCTTCAAAGTTTTCTAGCATTAAGGATATTCTTAAGAAGACCTACTCATTCCTTATTGAAAGTACTCCAGAAATTATAATAAAATTTCAACATTTAAAGAAGAAAGGGATATGTATGGTCACCAAGGGTTCGGGGTTTCTAGAAGATTACTTATCTTAACTTTGTAGGAAAACTACAGCAACACCTCAAGTTTTCTAGTATTTGAGACATTCTTAGGAAGATGTACTACTTCTTAAATGAAATTACTACAGAACTGATAATAAATACGTAGATCACACCAAAAAGAGAAAAGATCATAAAGAGATCACCAAGAGTCCAAGGTTTCTAGAAGCTAACTAATCTTGACTTTACAGAAATCCTACAGCAACTCTTCAAAGTTTTCTAGCATTAAGGATATTCTTAAGAAGACCTACTCATTCCTTATTGAAAGTACTCCAGAAATTATAATAAAATTTCAACATTTAAAGAAGAAAGGGATATGTATGGTCACCAAGGGTTCAGGGTTTCTAGAAGATTACTTATCTTAACTTTGTAGGAAAACTACAGCAACACCTCAAGTTTTCTAGTATTTGAGACATTCTTAGGAAGATGTACTACTTCTTAAATGAAATTACTACAGAACTGATAATAAATACGTAGATCACACCAAAAAGAGAAAAGATCATAAAGAGATCACCAAGAGTCCAAGGTTTCTAGAAGCTAACTAATCTTGACTTTACAGAAATCCTACAGCAACTCTTCAAAGTTTTCTAGCATTAAGGATATTCTTAAGAAGACCTACTCATTCCTTATTGAAAGTACTCCAGAAATTATAATAAAATTTCAACATTTAAAGAAGAAAGGGATATGTATGGTCACCAAGGGTTCAGGGTTTCTAGAAGATTACTTATCTTAACTTTGTAGGAAAACTACAGCAACACCTCAAGTTTTCTAGTATTTGAGACATTCTTAGGAAGATGTACTACTTCTTAAATTAAATTACTCCAGAACTGATAATAAATATATCACACCAAAAAGAGAAAAGATCATAAAGAGATCACCAAGAGCCAAGGTTTCCAGAAGATAACTAATCTTGACTTTACAGAAATCCTACAGCAACTCTTCAAAGTTTTCTAGCATTAAGGATATTCTTAAGAAGACCTACTCATTCCTTATTGAAAGTACTCCAGAAATTATAATAAAATTTCAACATTTAAAGAAGAAAGGGATATGTATGGTCACCAAGGGTTCAGGGTTTCTAGAAGATTACTTATCTTAACTTTGTAGGAAAACTACAGCAACACCTCAAGTTTTCTAGTATTTGAGACATTCTTAGGAAGATGTACTACTTCTTAAATTAAATTACTCCAGAACTGATAATAAATATATCACACCAAAAAGAGAAAAGATCATAAAGAGATCACCAAGAGCCAAGGTTTCCAGAAGATAACTAATCTTGACTTTACAGAAATCCTACAGCAACTCTTCAAAGTTTTCTAGCATTAAGGATATTCTTAAGAAGACCTACTCATTCCTTATTGAAAGTACTCCAGAAATTATAATAAAATTTCAACATTTAAAGAAGAAAGGGATATGTATGGTCACCAAGGGTTCAGGGTTTCTAGAAGATTACTTATCTTAACTTTGTAGGAAAACTACAGCAACACCTCAAGTTTTCTAGTATTTGAGACATTCTTAGGAAGATGTACTACTTCTTAAATGAAATTACTACAGAACTGATAATAAATACGTAGATCACACCAAAAAGAGAAAAGATCATAAAGAGATCACCAAGAGTCCAAGGTTTCTAGAAGCTAACTAATCTTGACTTTACAGAAATCCTACAGCAACTCTTCAAAGTTTTCTAGCATTAAGGATATTCTTAAGAAGACCTACTCATTCCTTATTGAAAGTACTCCAGAAATTATAATAAAATTTCAACATTTAAAGAAGAAAGGGATATGTATGGTCACCAAGGGTTCAGGGTTTCTAGAAGATTACTTATCTTAACTTTGTAGGAAAACTACAGCAACACCTCAAGTTTTCTAGTATTTGAGACATTCTTAGGAAGATGTACTACTTCTTAAATTAAATTACTCCAGAACTGATAATAAATATATCACACCAAAAAGAGAAAAGATCATAAAGAGATCACCAAGAGCCAAGGTTTCCAGAAGATAACTAATCTTGACTTTACAGAAATCCTACAGCAACTCTTCAAAGTTTTCTAGCATTAAGGATATTCTTAAGAAGACCTACTCATTCCTTATTGAAAGTACTCCAGAAATTATAATAAAATTTCAACATTTAAAGAAGAAAGGGATATGTATGGTCACCAAGGGTTCAGGGTTTCTAGAAGATTACTTATCTTAACTTTGTAGGAAAACTACAGCAACACCTCAAGTTTTCTAGTATTTGAGACATTCTTAGGAAGATGTACTACTTCTTAAATTAAATTACTCCAGAACTGATAATAAATATATCACACCAAAAAGAGAAAAGATCATAAAGAGATCACCAAGAGCCCAAGGTTTCCAGAAGATAACTAATCTTGACTTTACAGAAATCCTACAGCAACTCTTCAAAGTTTTCTAGCATTAAGGATATTCTTAAGAAGACCTACTCATTCCTTATTGAAAGTACTCCAGAAATTATAATAAAATTTCAACATTTAAAGAAGAAAGGGATATGTATGGTCACCAAGGGTTCAGGGTTTCTAGAAGATTACTTATCTTAACTTTGTAGGAAAACTACAGCAACACCTCAAGTTTTCTAGTATTTGAGACATTCTTAGGAAGATGTACTACTTCTTAAATTAAATTACTCCAGAACTGATAATAAATATATCACACCAAAAAGAGAAAAGATCATAAAGAGATCACCAAGAGCCCAAGGTTTCCAGAAGATAACTAATCTTGACTTTACAGAAATCCTACAGCAACTCTTCAAAGTTTTCTAGCATTAAGGATATTCTTAAGAAGACCTACTCATTCCTTATTGAAAGTACTCCAGAAATTATAATAAAATTTCAACATTTAAAGAAGAAAGGGATATGTATGGTCACCAAGGGTTCAGGGTTTCTAGAAGATTACTTATCTTAACTTTGTAGGAAAACTACAGCAACACCTCAAGTTTTCTAGTATTTGAGACATTCTTAGGAAGATGTACTACTTCTTAAATTAAATTACTCCAGAACTGATAATAAATATATCACACCAAAAAGAGAAAAGATCATAAAGAGATCACCAAGAGCCCAAGGTTTCCAGAAGATAACTAATCTTGACTTTACAGAAATCCTACAGCAACTCTTCAAAGTTTTCTAGCATTAAGGATATTCTTAAGAAGACCTACTCATTCCTTATTGAAAGTACTCCAGAAATTATAATAAAATTTCAACATTTAAAGAAGAAAGGGATATGTATGGTCACCAAGGGTTCAGGGTTTCTAGAAGATTACTTATCTTAACTTTGTAGGAAAACTACAGCAACACCTCAAGTTTTCTAGTATTTGAGACATTCTTAGGAAGATGTACTACTTCTTAAATTAAATTACTCCAGAACTGATAATAAATATATCACACCAAAAAGAGAAAAGATCATAAAGAGATCACCAAGAGTCCAAGGTTTCTAGAAGCTAACTAATCTTGACTTTACAGAAATCCTACAGCAACTCTTCAAAGTTTTCTAGCATTAAGGATATTCTTAAGAAGACCTACTCATTCCTTATTGAAAGTACTCCAGAAATTATAATAAAATTTCAACATTTAAAGAAGAAAGGGATATGTATGGTCACCAAGGGTTCAGGGTTTCTAGAAGATTACTTATCTTAACTTTGTAGGAAAACTACAGCAACACCTCAAGTTTTCTAGTATTTGAGACATTCTTAGGAAGATGTACTACTTCTTAAATTAAATTACTCCAGAACTGATAATAAATATATCACACCAAAAAGAGAAAAGATCATAAAGAGATCACCAAGAGCCCAAGGTTTCCAGAAGATAACTAATCTTGACTTTACAGAAATCCTACAGCAACTCTTCAAAGTTTTCTAGCATTAAGGATATTCTTAAGAAGACCTACTCATTCCTTATTGAAAGTACTCCAGAAATTATAATAAAATTTCAACATTTAAAGAAGAAAGGGATATGTATGGTCACCAAGGGTTCAGGGTTTCTAGAAGATTACTTATCTTAACTTTGTAGGAAAACTACAGCAACACCTCAAGTTTTCTAGTATTTGAGACATTCTTAGGAAGATGTACTACTTCTTAAATTAAATTACTCCAGAACTGATAATAAATATATCACACCAAAAAGAGAAAAGATCATAAAGAGATCACCAAGAGCCCAAGGTTTCCAGAAGATAACTAATCTTGACTTTACAGAAATCCTACAGCAACTCTTCAAAGTTTTCTAGCATTAAGGATATTCTTAAGAAGACCTACTCATTCCTTATTGAAAGTACTCCAGAAATTATAATAAAATTTCAACATTTAAAGAAGAAAGGGATATGTATGGTCACCAAGGGTTCAGGGTTTCTAGAAGATTACTTATCTTAACTTTGTAGGAAAACTACAGCAACACCTCAAGTTTTCTAGTATTTGAGACATTCTTAGGAAGATGTACTACTTCTTAAATTAAATTACTCCAGAACTGATAATAAATATATCACACCAAAAAGAGAAAAGATCATAAAGAGATCACCAAGAGCCCAAGGTTTCCAGAAGATAACTAATCTTGACTTTACAGAAATCCTACAGCAACTCTTCAAAGTTTTCTAGCATTAAGGATATTCTTAAGAAGACCTACTCATTCCTTATTGAAAGTACTCCAGAAATTATAATAAAATTTCAACATTTAAAGAAGAAAGGGATATGTATGGTCACCAAGGGTTCAGGGTTTCTAGAAGATTACTTATCTTAACTTTGTAGGAAAACTACAGCAACACCTCAAGTTTTCTAGTATTTGAGACATTCTTAGGAAGATGTACTACTTCTTAAATTAAATTACTCCAGAACTGATAATAAATATATCACACCAAAAAGAGAAAAGATCATAAAGAGATCACCAAGAGCCCAAGGTTTCCAGAAGATAACTAATCTTGACTTTACAGAAATCCTACAGCAACTCTTCAAAGTTTTCTAGCATTAAGGATATTCTTAAGAAGACCTACTCATTCCTTATTGAAAGTACTCCAGAAATTATAATAAAATTTCAACATTTAAAGAAGAAAGGGATATGTATGGGATCACCAAGGGTTCAGGCTTTCTAGAAGATTACTTATCTTAACTTTGTAGGAAAACTACAGCAACACCTCAAGTTTTCTAGTATTTGAGACATTCTTAGGAAGATGTACTACTTCTTAAATTAAATTACTCCAGAACTGATAATAAATATATCACACCAAAAAGAGAAAAGATTATAAAGAGATCACCAAGAGCCCAAGGTTTTCAGAAGCTAACTAATCTTGACTTTACAGAAATCCTACAGCAACTCTTCAAAGTTTTGTAGAATTAAGGATATTCTTAGGAAGACCTACTCATTCCTTATTGAAAATACTCCAGAAATTGCAATAAATATTCCACATTTGAAGGAGAAAGGGACATGTATGAGACCACCAAGGGTTCAAGTTTTCTAGAAGATTACTTATCTTAACTTTTTAGGAAAACTACAGCAACTCCTCAAGTTTTTCTAGAGTAGTCTTAGGGAAACTTACTGATTCCTCATCTAAATTAGTTAAAAAAAAGGAAAAAATATATTGTAAAATCACGAAGAGTTCAGGATTTCTAGAAGCTTAATTATCTTAGGTAACTTTCTAAGAAAGTTAGTGCAACTCTTCAAAGTTTTCTAGATTTGTCGAAAACGAAACGTCACTAAGATGGTGGGAGAGGTTTAAATTACTATAATTCCCTTTGCTTTTCTAATTAATAACTCATTATGGAGTAAATCTCACATGGGGGGAGGCAAGAATTTAGTTAGTCATTACTACAGACACCCCAAAGTATTAATATGATTTGTAAAAATATTTAAAAAATAAAACAAGTAGAAAGTTTCACCAATTTAATAAAAACCTGACATGTTTTGGTCACATGAGCATTATCAAAGGTACCTAACATAAAATGAGAGGGGAGTATACGAAATTTAATTCTATATACCTAGTTGGTTGTTAACCAAATCCATATATTGTGCTAAAGCTTTTTACTTGTTTTATTTTTTAAATATTTTTACATTCAATTTGTTCCACAAGTTAACATGATTTAATTCGATTACTAATAGTTACGTTAATCTGTGAATCCCCTTGCAATAATTTCCGTTTTAACTTTAAGTGTTATCTTTCTGTATTCCGGAAAAACGCTCGAAACTGGTAAACATTAGCCTGGCTGGCTGATTGGGTATTTTTTGTGTTAAAAAAAGGTCTGCCTTAAAATTTAAAATAGAATAACTTTTATTTTATTAGTTAATGCATTACATGCATATACATAATTTCGCTCTGTTTAAAACGATTGTTTGCTCTAGATAGCTTCGTGGAACTAAAAATGTTTGAACAATTTCCATTGTGGTATGGTATGCATTCATTATTTACCCCAGTTACATATGTATACAAACTACACAGTGTTGCTGTGTGCATTCTTTAAACTTTGTCACCATTTGTTGTTCGTGTCTATTAAAAAGATGATACGAACCAAGTTATCGGTCATTTTAGAAACAATGGGGGTTTTTATCGCTTACTTAGTACTTAGCAATAGAGGAATCTAATGACACTGAGCTATTTAAGTAGACTGTAAAAAAGCAAACAAAAAATATTTTCCAGTAACAAAGTCTTTGTGACTAAACAGCTGTTTTTTGTGATAATTGCTGTTGCTATAACAATTTTGTATTACTTATGTATATTATATGATAAACGATGTAAAAATGAAAAAAAAAATGATGTTGCGATGACCTTTGATCTGTTGAGTCTCTTTATATAATTATTAATATTATGATACAGATCCCGGAGACCTTTCATCTGATGTGGTTTCATTCTGTATATATTTACATTTACATTGTACACAGATATGATGACTGGATGTATAACAACAACACAAGGCGTGATTAAATGATGTGGTCACCTAAGTGAAAAAAGATTACGAAAAAAAAAAAAAAACGATATATATAATCAATGTATCGACCAAGATTGCGGTCAGCTTGCAGTTTCGATCAAAAAGTACGTGTTGATTACAAAACCCACCAACGGATAAAACAAACCCACATTTGTGGATTTTTTTGAATAACTGACATTAATGAATTTTCTATCGAAGTTTATCAGAATTCATTCAAAAATAACAACCGAAATATAAAAAAAAACTTATTCTAGTACTATTCTGGTTTATATCTCATTTCTAGGGTGTGTAAATTAAAAAAAGAAATTTAAATCATCAAGAACTCAGTTTCCAGAAACTCTTAAGATTATAGAATTGACATTATGATTCCCTGTGGAAATTACTCCAGAATTGATAAGAAAAATATCATATTAAGTAACTACAGAAAAAGTTCACCAAGAGCCTAGCGGTTTCAAATATTCCATATCTTATCATTTTAAAAAACTTCAGTACTAACTCTTCAAGGTTTTCTAGAACTCGAGAAATTCTAAGGAAGACCTACTGATTTCTCTTTTAAATTGGTCCGGAATTGATCCATCTAGAATATTACTTATCTTGTCCTTTCAAGAATTTCCAGTAAAATTACACCAAAACGAGAAAAATGAAATCACCTAGAATCTAAGGTTTCCAGATGCTGACTTATCTTGACTACAGAAATCCTATAGCAACTCTTCAAAGTTTTCTAGAATTAAGGATATTCTTAAGAAGACCTACTCATTCAAAATATTCCAGAAATTGTAATTAAAATTCCACATTTAAAGGAGAAAAGGATATGTATGGGATCACCAAGGGTTCAGACTTTCTAGAAGATTACTTATCTTAACTTTTTAGGAAAACTATAATACAGCAACTCCTTAAGTTTTTTTAGAATATACTTAGGAAAACTTACTGATTCCTGATGGAAATTAGTTAAATAAATTAGGAAAACATAAATTGTAAAATCACGAAGAGTTAAGGATTTCTAGAAGCTGAATT
This sequence comes from Agrilus mali, assembly GCA_029378335.1. NCBI lineage: Eukaryota > Metazoa > Arthropoda > Insecta > Coleoptera > Buprestidae > Agrilus > Agrilus mali. The sequence continues at coordinate 4,442,578 of CM055663.1, read as the reverse complement.
ATTTTAGGTAACTTTCCAAGAAAGCTACTACAACTCTTCAAAGTTTTCTGGATTTGAGACATTCGTAGAGACGTAACTAATTCCTCATTGAAATTTACAACAGAAATGTCACATGAATAATAGGAGAAAAACTACACGAAGATCTTTAGACATTAAAGGTTTTCAGAGTTTACTTCAGTTGTATAGGAAACTTATAAAAGTTGATGTAGTTTTTTCACATGTTTGACCCTGTTCATTCCCACGAATCACGAAAAAAATAACAATGCATAATAATACAATTACGTACAGTACGTATTCGAATAAGCAGCAGACCTTCGGTATTATTATGTTAATAAAATCGTCTTGCATTACAATTTCTACGCACTAGTGGTCTCAAACGTGCATCAAGGTTAAGTGGACCACTTTTCGTGTTAAATTCTGAACCTAACTACGTTTTGTATCTATCTACCTTAGTACTAGTTGCGTAATAAACAACAAACTTTTACATCATGAACCAAATTAAACCTTGATTAATTTCTTATACTCACGAAAATTTCCTAAATTGGGAGTTTACCTCATTTTCGTGTAACTGGTGAAATTAATTATGACAAATGTGCAGTTACTTTTTTAAAAATTGGGACTAATTATAACACTCTGTATATATTTGCTGTATTTTAAGAGTAGATATATCTGTCGATTCAATTGGCGAAGTTGCTAAATTAAAGAACTGTTAAGTAGTTTAAGCAAGAGTGAGCCTGCAGGTCTCGCAATTCGTGATGTCACAAAAACTGTATTTGGGGGCCCCATGTAGGGAAAAAACAACTTATTAAAGTTTCGCGAACGTTTCTAACACGATAGTCTAAGCAACTATTACACATATGTACATACATAAAATTTATTTGAGAACACTGATTTGTTTGTCAGCAATTTTTGGATTTACAAGTGGATTTATTTACAATAAGGTTATGGTAGGAAAGGACAATATTAATATTATTTCAAGGAAATCGTAATGGTGGGGATTCAGCAATTAATTCAATAATTAGGCAATTTTTCAAAAGGTACGACTTGAATTATATCTTTTCTGCACATAATTGCTGCACTTCCTGCTAATAGGACATAAGATAACATTTCCTTCCTCATTTAGCTACTAGGTACTAGCTTCATACCATTATGTACTTTTATTTCGGTTTGTAAAGGAAGATTCTGTTCGACTTCCTGCTGATTGTACACACACATACATATAGCTGAAACACACATCCTTTTTCACAATCTCTTTCTATTCGTACTGCTGGTTGTTGTTGGTTGGTTGGCTTGTTGTAAAATACATATGTATATGCACATATCTCCATACGTATGTGTGTAAATGTTTTGCGTGTATGTTCGAAAGACTACAATCCGTTCTCGAGTTCAAATAATGAATGGAGAGAAGGGAAACTGGTAATCATCTAGTAACCGGATGTAAGATATCTACACAACTCCTTATTTTTTTTATTTATAGTCAGTCAGTCAGTCATAAGGACGTTTTGAAGACTTGGGAAAGTCCGTTTTGCAAACAGGACATCAATAAAACGGTACATACACACACGTTGTAGTTCAAATTATTAAGACGACCTACGACCAGGGCCAGATTTATTTTACAGTCATAGGGCCCATGGGCACAAATAAAGTGGGGTCCCCATCTAGGAATATTAGTCTGTATTGTTTCCAAAATTTTAGGCCCAGTAGTTTTGGAGATAAAGGCGGGAATGGTCAATAACATTAAAACTACAGTCAAACTTTGATAACTCGAACATTATAAAGCAAATTGGTTGGCAATATGAGAAATACCTGTAATTTTTATTAATTAATATCTTGATAACTCGAAGGTAATATTTTAACGCTAACTTCGATAGGTCGAATTTTCTGGGGGATGCATGATTTTAACATCCCTTTTTAATAACGATAGGTACTATGCAATTAAGCAGTGAGACAGATTATTATTTGTCATCAAAATCCATTTTAGAAAATTAAATTTTACAAATGTTGTGACCTGTGACCCTCCCTCAAATTGTCACTGTTACTTCAGTGAAGCCCCTGTTTAATTGTGGAGAATTTTCTTTACCTCACTGTTAAGATCGATAATATCAAAAGATTATTCATTTCGATTTTGGGCCCTTTAGTATTTCAAAATTCATTGGAGACACCCACTCTCATACTCACCGTCAGTTAGTTACGAACAGCTTCATTATTAAATTCTTGCTGCTGGACCACCAAGATGAGAGTTTCAAACATCTGTCACTACAGCTGTAAAGCATATTACTTGCAAGGGATCCACAACGCATCACAAAAATATTCCGGTCTTGTTATAAATATTTAAATATACTCACAGCTATTATATGGGATTTTAATTAGGTAAAAAAAATTATAACATGTGCACCAAAAATAATAAATAGGTAAACAAAAACTTTTTAACTTGGCCTGGAATTAATGTCACCATAATTAATAACTTTTTACTATTAATTATAAGTAAAAATTATTATCTACAAATTACAAAATAAAATTGCTACATTACGTATTTATTTTTTCAAAGAAAAACACGCAAAAGATTCTTCCATTAACGCTGATTATAGGAAATAAACACAAAGCGTCTGCAATAACAATTGTCACAATTCGATGAATGCATTTTTTTTATAGAATATACACATAAATTATTATTGTTTAACAACACAATCATGAGCTGGGGTTTTGCAGAAATATTTACAGTTTCTGTTTAATTGCATTAATAATTACACTCAACCTCATTACATAAAAAAAAGTCTAATAATATATATGTACATGATGTACCTAATACATAAATCAAATTCAAGTTTGTTGCCTTGTTGTACCGGAAATGTGATAACCTTATCAGATTCTATAATAAAAACATTATACTTCTTCTGCTTTCTTTAAATTTAAACAATTTTTGTCGATTACTTATACATAATTGCAATCAGAAACATTATCTTAGTACATCTTATCTTTTATATAAACTGAACTGTTTTAAAAATATAATAAAGAACGAAAGGATTATGTGGGTGCGTACTTACATATTTATTAAACTTCTTAGTACCTAATCAATTTATCGATACCACAAATGCTGATAAAAGTAGATGAAATGCTGTTAATCGTAAGGTATTACTTTTAAAATGTTCATATCATTCTTACTGCATTGTAGATACCTATCGTAACTTATAAACGAGTGTGAAATTGTTTTCTCGCCAGTGCAGTTAAAATTGTAAATTAATAAAGGTACCAAAGAAAATGCCCCCCTGCACTCAACATCTTTTAACAAATGATAATAGCAATAAGGAACTAATAATGAAACAACTGAAACATTCTAGTAAGTATTGTTGTGTTTTTTTTATTTTTTATTAATAATGTACACTGTATAAGTCAAACAAATATGTAGTAAAATTTCATATTTATGTAAAACTCATACATGCATACATACATACATTTCATTTTCAGGAACAACCCCAAGCAAATAAAAGAAGATTTTTTTGGTAGTATACACTTTCACGGTCACCTGGTTTTTTAATTACCTATAAAAAATAAAAAAATAAGACGAATCTTCATAGTGGTTTTGTAATGATCAATTTTATGGCAAATTTGCTAAAAAATATTATAAGTGCCTAAATTTAATATTTCTGATATTTTTATGGCTTTCAATAGTATACAAGCGAGTTTTTCTAAATAATCCTTAACAAAATTTTTTCTCGACTTCAATTTGTTAATCCTTTTTGATTGATTTTTTAATTTTTTATTATTAAAAAACCAGGTGATCGTGAAAGTGCATATTTACTAAAATTTTAAAATGATTGGGTTGGAGCCTTCCCCTTCACACCAATTTTTGTGAGTTTTTGGTAACGGTATACACGTACAATTATTTTTGAAGATAACTGTACATGAGGAAAGCTCAATGTACAGTTACTCACGTAAATAATGCACACTACATTTATTATGTGAATTATCGAATTTTATCTGAATTAATAGCTTTCCATCCAACTAAATAGTTTGAAATAGTACTTAAAGCTTAAAATTTCCTCGTATAAGAGTTTTTTATAATATAAATTATAGAAATTGTCAAGTAGTACTTCCAAGAATTACAAATGCGATAATGCTTGGAAATATTAAATTTTGGTTTAATTTAAAGCAAATGCTTATTAGAAAAGTCATATAATAACACATTCGTACTTGAAAATCACGCACATACGCGTATTAACGTGCTTAAATAAATATTCTCTGCGTTTCCATTCATATCATTTTTCAGGGTCACGCTTCACTCCAATGTCGCCATTTCTATAGTTAGATGTGAGACTAGATCATATTCCTGGTAATAACTTTAATGCAATTAAGCATCGAAACATTAAGTAAATAGTATAATTTGAATATTATCAATGGAATAATTTCATATTGAAAGGAAAATTATCTTAAAACAACAGTTGTGCGATGTTTCTAAACGTAGCTAGGACATTCTGGAAATCTAATCTAAAATCCACGTAAATATTATAGTTACTTATCGTTGGTGAATTTCCGTTACGGTTTTAGAGCTTATTATAAACGGAAATTGTTTCATTATAGTATTGTGGGTGTAATGACTTCCTAAGTTGGGCTAAATTGTGTAGTCGTAACGTTGGTCCTTTCAGTAAGCATGCTACGTCTAATCAAAAATTCAATAATTTATTACTACGTGTGGCAACATTGCTACATCCCCCACATCAACTCTGTTTAACAGTCATTCAGACGAAGAACAGTGTAACTACGCTGGCGCAAAACTGCATACCACAGTCACCAGCGCCAGTCGGGGTCACTTTCTCGTCCTGTATTCTTGTCTGTGTAGTTTCGTTACGTAGTGTTTGGTGAAAATGGCCACCTTTTTTTAAAAATAACGACTCGTGAGTGTTTTCTTTTTAAGGTTAGTACTAATTGGTCATTTTTGGTCATAATAATCATCAAATTCGTAGTATTGGGGAGGCAGCATTAGATTTTATAAGGGGGGCCCATATGTCGTTTCCTCTCACCATTCTGTACCAACGATGGCCGAATTTCGCAGCAATTGAATACATAATTAAAAAATAAATAAATAGAAAGCCACGTCCCCTTTCGTGTATGCGGTTTCATGTAAAAGTTACCGGTCTGCTTCGTTCGCGTCGGTTCGTGCTAATAGGAATAAGGTCTGGAATGCAGGCTCGGCCTGTCTCACGGTTTTTTTTTTATTTCCCGCGCTGGGTCATTGATGTGATCTTGCTGGAATGTAGTAGGGCGAGTAACTGATGGGCTCGGGGGTGCGGGGCACGGTACAGAATGGAATGTTGGAATCGTGAATGGTCTTTGAGTTCTGGGCAGTTCTGCCTTGGATGTTCTGAGGCTAACAGTGCTACATACGCTAACGGCAGAGCTCGCGAACCGTAACTGTACAAAACCGAAGTTCAAGTGTTAACTTATTTGTTACAGGAACAGAAATAGAAAGAATGCTTCAAAATCGTCGTACACTACATCACACCGAACCATTGAAAGATATCTCAGAGACAGACAATGGAGGCTGCAATCATACACTTCAAAATGTGGCAAGGGAGGAACCAGATAACGGCAGAAACAATTACTGCATGCGGAAAGAAGCGAACCGTTTAAAATCCTTTGTCAATTGGCCCTGTAAGTTTTTAAAACCAGAACAGTTGGCAAAAGCTGGATTCTATTACACCCAGCACGGCGACAAGGTCCGTTGCCCGTTCTGTAATATTGAAGTTGGTCAGTGGGAAGAAGGGGATGATCCTTTATCTGACCATCACAGATGGAGTGGTTCTTGTGCTTTTTTAAGACAACGACCATGTGGAAATATATCTATTGAAGAAGACCCAAATCCAATAATGCCCCAGGGCTACGACACTTGCGGCAAATACGGCATAGAAATTAGGCCTAATTCATTTCCAGAGAGAGAACCAGACCAGCACGGATCTCAGGCAAACAATTTCACAAAATATGGAGTGCAGTCAAATCTAGGAACAGCTCATCCAAGCTATGCCCTCCTTGAAAAAAGACTTGCAAGTTTTGCAGAGTGGCCTCCATCTATTAAACAGACTCCCAAGCAACTTGCAGAAGCCGGGTTCTTCTATAATCAAAAGGGAGACCAGACCATTTGTTTTTATTGTGGTGGTGGACTAAAAGATTGGGTTCCTAGTGATGATCCCTGGGAGCAGCATGCAAAGTGGTTTTCAAATTGTGGTTTTGTTCGTTTACAGAAAGGAAATGAATACATATCAGAAGTTTGCAACAGGCTAGAAGATGCCGTAATAACCTCAGAAGAAGCCAGTGGACTTCAAATGACTGAAACTAACAACTTAAATAAGAATAATATTTCTAACACAACTGGTCTACAAACATCAACATTAAATATTGTAGAGCAGAAGATACCTTCCAAACCACCGACTGAAAAAAATACTGTATCAGAAAACACATCAAATGAAGGCAACAAACCTGGTACAACTAGTACTTTATGCAAAATTTGTTACTCTAAAGAAGTGGGTGTTGTATTTTTGCCATGTGGACATATTGTAGCTTGTGTTGATTGTGCTCCTGCATTAACCACCTGTGCAGTGTGCAGGAAACCCCTAGAAGCCATTGTCCGAGCGTTCCTATCTTAATCATTACTTGTTAAAATGTTCTATTGATTAGAAGACATTCTATCTAGTCAGAAGAATCAACAATGTACTTTTGAAAAAGTGTATGAAAATATCTAATTTTTTTAATATTAAGACAACTTTAAAAGTACATTTTAACTATTTGGTTTATGTAGGTGAACCTAGTTATGTAGTTTTCAATTCACTACACTGTGCAAATAGTTCCTCCATTAATTTATTAACATCTTCAGTACACTTGCAAGTACAACATAATAAATGCAAATATTTACATACTTACAGTTACTCCAGATCACAATAAAAAGTAGTAAACTTTAAAATTTTTATTATATTGAATATTTTTTGTACATATATAAAAATTGTATTTTGCTTATTTATTGTAGTTTATAATCTTATAGTACCTGATAACATATGATTCCTATTAATTAAATAACAAATTACTTTTTATTTTTTGAAATTTAAAACATTTTTTCCTTTTTTTACCCAAAAAGTTGTTTTATTGTTTGAAAAATCTTTTTCTGGTGATCTGGAGATCATTTATTAATGGAAATCAGTAGAAAACAAATTGTACTGCAAATACAGTGATTATTGTTTCAGGTCACCTTTTTAAACACCAAAAGTAGATTAGAATGGTGTGAGTGTATTTAACATTACTGTTTTGTATCTGTGTTTAAACCATGCATAAAAATAAACTTGCATTCATTGCCTTTACAGATATAAATAAAGTAAAATGTTAGTACTTTTTAGTTTAGTTTGTTTATTTAAATATCATAAGTTTTTTTTGCATTTCATTTGTTTGGGTTATTTTAATACTGTAAGGGTTCTGAATAAGAGTTTAAAAGTGTGATAAAAATAAAAGGAGGAATAAAAGTTGTAGTGGAATTAATTTAATTTTTTACTTATTGAAATCAATTGCTTTAGTTTTGGTAAAAAATATTACGCTTATTAATATAACATCAATTGGATTTTGTTTATATTTCTGACTGATGGACTTGCTAGCTCTGCATTAATCGAATCTCAATGTGAAATAATATACTTTTGTAACTGTAGAGTTGGCAAAGTCTAAATAATGCAGCTATTATGTTATTATTTTTATTAAAAGGGATTGATGTGGTAGAATGTATTTTGAGTGAGCATTTATGTATTTATTACACGAAATAAAATTATTCATAAATCTTGGAGGTATTATTGCAATTTTATTTGATTAATCTATATCTCTTTTCTCATGCATTCGTTACGCCACTGGTTTTTCTTATTTTTATTCAGGATTATGGACCTTGCGTTCAGGTATGGATAATGAAAAACCTGTTTATGGATTGTAATCTATTTTATGTATGTTACACTTAAAAGTCAAAATTGACAAATTAATTAAGTATGAAATACCGTTAATTTTAAGTATTCTTTTAAAATAATTTATTACTTAAAAATGAATGAACAGCAAGTTGATGAAGAGGGAGATTGTTCTTGTGACGAGTGGTCCAGTGGTTCTAGTTATTGTGATTCAGAAAGGTAAAATATTTGTTAAGTTGCAATTACTTTACAAAGCTAATACTTTTAGTACAATCCCTGAATGGGACTCCTTTATTGAACCAAATGGGCAGTTACTTTTCATCGACTGTTTCCCAAAAGTCTCTCACACAGCATCAGAATCGAATTCTAACGCTCATTTTTTGACAAAATCCCAAGCAAGGCAGAGTACACGTAGCAAGTTTTTGAGACTCCTTAGAAGAAAGAACAGTAAAAGATTCCATAAACCTATAGAAGTTCCCGTTGTTGATAATAAAGTAAAGTTTTACGACCATCCTGAGGGAGAATTAAGGGAAGTTATTATCAAATTGAATAAAGATACCCAAAAGTTAGGCCCCAAAAACAGTTTAGTAGAATCTTTATTAGGACTGACAGTTGATACTTTATCAGATGGAAGTAGGTTAATGATATCAGGATTTGATCCTGATGCAATTAAACATAAAGGCATTAAAATAGGAGATTGGTTGAAGAGCATAAATGAAGTACAAGTTACATCTAATAATTTGGACAGTGTTTTAGAAAGTTTTATTTCATTGAATGAGGTAACACTTAAACTACATCAAGTATCTGGTGTAGAGGTAACAAAGCACCCTCCTATTAATAAAATAAGTATCAGGTCACAGTTTGTGCAACTTTTAACTAATAGTAATAAAGAACATTCAGAATCATTGAATGAAGCTTTAAGTTCTGAGTTAATAGGAGTGCTTTTATTAAAAACAGAAGGTCTTAAAGAGAACAGTCCTGAATTTGAAGAAGTGCTTTACAACTTTCCTATGCCCTATAACAAAAACATTTTATGTATGTCCAGAGGAACTTTCATAACTCTCAATCACTTAATTAATGATATGGTTTCTTCAAGGCCACTTGTGTCCTCAGTTTATTGTAAGAATGAATTAGCACATGTGATTTATGTCTCACGTGGATATAAATTACTAATGTTTATGTTTCCTGATAAATGTTTGTCCATTGAAGATTCACAATTAATTGCAGAAGAAATAGTTCGAACAATTGAGTTCATGTATCAGTCTGTGGAACATTTTTTAGAGACGACGTCTTTAAGAGATGAAGTTGATCACTTCTTCTTGAAAATATTTACAAGGATTCTTTGGCCAAACACCATGCAATTTTCCAGTGATCCTAAAGCAAATAAACCGTTAAAATTTGACGACTTGTTATTAGGAGCCAAATATCTTATTCTTCCCAATGAAGCTCAGATGCAGGTCGACGATGCCTTATCAGAATTGGAAGCCAGTGATTACAGAGAATGGGTAAAGATGTGTTTATATACTTCAAAAATTTTATTAATACATCTTGATCTAATTTAGAACGAAGATCCATTTGATTGTCAGAGATTGTTCACGATATTAGGCAGTGCCCTATATCATCAGGGATTTCTGTTAACATCCCATTTTGTTCACGATGACCTGATAGATGTTACATGTTTCTGTAAGCAGCAAGGACTCTTTTATCTATCTGCAGTAGAGCCTTTGAAATCTTTAGTCTTGTGGAGAGAAGTGTTCCCATCATCTTGTAACAGGAGTGTTCCTAATAGTGAGTCATTATTTAAAGTTCCTGAAGGAAAACGGTATTTACTGATTGTTGGGAGTGGAAAAGTATGAACACTGTTGTTTTCATAATAAGGGAGAATATATAGAATATTTTTGTAGGATTTGTTAGCTGTTTTAATGGAAGCAGGTGGTTGTACTGAGACCCCTGAAGAAAACATGGGTCCTGATCCATTCTATGTAGAAGAAGTTGAAGCAACTTTATCGCATTTGAAGGAATTGGGAATATCTGATGTTGCTGATCATTGCCTACAAACTAATCCAGGGAGCCAGATTGTTCTTCCAGAAGGTTTTTGTGAAAAGAAAAAACCTGATTTTTTTTGTAAGCCTTTTTTGCTATTGAGTAAAACACTAATCATCGTTTTAATTTGCCAATATAATAAATGTTTTGTGTAATTAAATATAAAGTATCATTTTTAAAAATTAGTAATTGACAGTTTTTTTTAATGAAATTAAGTGCCTTATTGCAAATTAAAATAAATTTTTTATTTATTTAGAAATTATCTTCTAGCATCGTTGTCTAAGTCGACGTTAAGTTTGAACAAAGACAGCCCTCCACATTTGCAGAAGAAGACTGAGGTGACGTCAATTTTGAAAAGAAGAAGTTCTGACCAGGGTCCCCTATATAATGCAGGTTCAGTTTTGTCTTGGACTGAGGACAACTTAGAAGACTCTGTGAGTCAGAGCAGCTACAGTGAAAAAAGCGAGGTATCTGATGAGCCCATTTTAGGGCGCAGGGCCACCAGGGAAAAGAAACCTTTAATAGACTCTCCAAATGATGATTCAGACATTGATGATTATAGGGTAAACACTACAACATATTCAATAAGAACTTTATCAGTTTTATTTCAATTTTTTTTGTTAAGGATGGGAGTCAGGCAAGTACAAGCAGTTTTGATTTGTCTGAATTAAGGCAAAATTTGATAATGGAATCTGAGGGTATGCAGCCAATGTGTCTCACTGGTGGTACTGAAAATGTACTTTTTCATTATGTACAATTTGATTCAACCGAAGGAGTGCTACTGCTGCCACCTCCATGTAGAGTAAACTCTCAACTACTCCAACTTATATTGGATAATTTTCATAGGTGCTCTCAGATGATCCACAGGACATTCAAAAATACGTTACGTTTAAAGGTAACCTTGTGTTTTTACTAAACACTTAGAATCTAGCATTTTTGTTATTTTTAGAAAATGCTTGCTGAAAATATGGCAAAGTCTGTACTTAATAAAAGTTTAATTGCTATTAAAGAACAAGGAACTTTATTCGAATTAACTGTTAATGACGAAAATCCGAAAAAGACGCAACGAATTTCGTACTGGGTTGTTGGGTAAATGTTTTAAAACTTTTATATTTTCTTCCTTTGTGATTTTAGTCTGTATATTTTTAGGCGTCTTTTTTATGATCCACATCCACGCGAAGTATACATTTGTTATCATGAATCTGTGCCTCAAAACATCGTTGAAGTTGCCTACAAACTGAGCTTAACTTTAGCTGGTTAGAAATACGACAATGAAGGACTAAAATGAGTATTCTGAAGTTATTTTTATTGTAAGTAGTGTTTATTTTTCTACTTTTTGTATAGACGAAATCTACATTTAAAAAAAAAGACAGGCAATTGGTAGAAATACAAACTTGAGGGCAAGTCATTTTCTTTACTTTAAATAATAAATTAGCCTTCAGTAAATAAGATAATAAAGTTTTATTTCATAGACATATCACAAAATATAAATAAGTTGCATTAACAAATTAAAAGGCAATACATATATTCAATTATTCTTACATAGCTAGAGAAAGATATCACAAATATGTTTACAGTATACTTTAAAGAAGCTAGATTTGGGATATTTTCCTATTTTCATATTCTTTAATGATTATTATTGACTCCATTATTTGTTACTTTCATCAATTGGATTTATAGAATCAAAATCAATTTTTACAACTGCCCCTGCCATTTTGGAACCATAATGGCCCTTCCAAAATTGTTTATCTTTGCCCTCATGCATAAAGTTTATCTTTTTTACACCAGTAGGATAATCAGTGAGACTCACAGATATCTAAAAGAATAAAATCTGTTATAAATGAGTTTCTGGTGATAAATAATCATACCTTGCTCCACACTGCTTCTGACCACTGCTCACGTTCAAATGATTCACTTACTTCAGCTAAATGTTCATCATTTTCATTTAGCAAGATAAGCCGTATCCAGTAAGTGCTTCCACAATCAAATCTGCATGCAACCCATTCACTAGCATGAATGTGGGGTTTATATTTGTTTAATACATACAACATCAGCTTATTCTTCAGTTCTATAAATTGTTCTTTTATACATGCTGAAAATGAAGTAGCAAAGCAACTTGTGTGTCCATTAAAATCAGGAACATTCACAGGCAGTAGACTGGAACCACATGGTCGTTCTTCTACCCTAAAACCATCTCCTCCATTTGATATTATGTTCCAGTGTTTAAACTGATTTTCCCCATTTCCATTTTTAATTAAATTGGTGTCAAAATAATTTGTAGCAAACAAGCAGTAAAATAGATACCATGGCAGTTGTTTGTGGATTATCCTGTTGTGTTTTTCACTTACTTTTACCCAAAATAGGTGAGATCTTGTAATGTTATACCAATTTTTACAAACCAAACCGACTTTTAGTATTTCTTTGGGGTTTACATAGCTTAATATCTCCAATACCATTTCTTCAGGAATAGTTTTTCCCAGTATAATAAAACCATTATCTGCATCACTGTCCACATCAAATTCGTTCAAAATTATTGGTATTTCTTCGTTTCCACCCATCATGGAGAAAAGTATTTTGAAGCGGCTTGTGATGTTTGTAATATCCAGCTTGATTATAAAATAAGAAAATGACGTAATTTGTACTTTGGGAATTTCCTTTATATTATAAATACATTAACTATGACAAAAATAAGGAAAAAAAAGGAATGTGAAACTAAAGATATTTTTAGGTTAATTCAATTTACAACTCATAGATTCATTAATGACTCATTCTTATAATAATCTGTTGTTTCACTAACCGCTACCTTAACCACTATCAATTATCTATGTTCATCTATGGTTTCTTCCAATTGAATTTAATGTTATTAACCTTACTTTTTGAAGTTATTTTCAGGTACGAAATAAGAGAATAATACACTAATAAATAATGGCTACAGATAAAAAAACATTAGAAAATGAAATACATACTTTAAAAGAATTATTACGCCGAAAAGAAAAAGAATTGGAAGCATTAAATCATATGTCTGAGGTAGGTTGTGTTTGTTTCTTAGAAATGTTGTACATGATGTTTCGTTACAGAAAAAGAACAATTTTAATTATTGTGGCGATTTACTACCATCAGAGATCTCTAGGTATAGTAGACAAATGATATTACCTTCAATTGGAGTAGATGGTCAGTTAACATTAAAGAAAAGTGCTATCCTAATTGTGGGGGTTGGAGGACTAGGATGCCCTGCTGGTCAGTACCTAGCAGCTGCAGGAGTGGGTAATACTGAGGACTACTGTTAACTATTGGTTCATTATAAGTTGAGTAACTTTTAAAGGCAAATTGGATATATTAGATAGTGATGAAGTTGAGATGACAAATTTACATAGACAAGTCCTTCATGGAGAGGTGAATATAGGAGAGGCAAAAGTGAAGTCAGGATATGAGTCTCTGAAAAGGCATGTGTACATGTTCTTAAAAATTAATAAAGTAACAGCTATACAAATTATTACTTTTTAGATTAAACAGTAATATAGACATAAATCCTTTAGAGTTGCATGCAAATGGGGAAACTTTGCAGAAAGTGTTCTCTGAAAACAAATATGATGTTGTTGTTGACTGTACAGATAATGTAGCAACAAGATACCTATTAAATGATATGTGTGTATTCAACAATGTTCCTTTAGTATCTGGCAGTGCATTACAATTGGAAGGGCAGCTGACAGTTTATAATTACAAAAAGGGATTGTGTTATCGTTGTCTGTTTCCTGTTCCTCCTCCTCCTCAAGCTGTTACAAGCTGTGGGGAAGGCGGAGTTTTAGGAGCCAGTAAGTCTATTCAAAATAACTCATTTAATTTCAGAATACATACAAAACTTTTGTTTATGTAAAAATTTATACATTTGGAACTTACAAAAATTTTAAAAATCTTTAATTTGCTTTATTTTAGTTTAAATTCATTTTAAAAACGTGCTTATGTTTTTCTTTCGTACATCATTTTTTTATAAAAGTACATCTTTAGTTCCCGGAGTAATAGGTGTCCTACAGGCGTTGGAAGTCATTAAAATCCTCTTGGATTTCCCTGGAGTGTTATCAGAAAGACTATTAGTTTTTGATGGGTCTGATACAGTTTTTCGGAATATCAAATTGCGTCAAAAGAACCCTCAGTGCATTGTATGTGGAGATAAACCAGTCATTACAAAACCAATCGATTATGAGCAATTTTGTGGTTCAAAAGCAGCAGATAAGGTTGTAGAAAGGCATTTATTTTAACAGTAAATTAACATTTTTATTACTTAGGTAACTGACATCAAAATACTCAACTCTAATGATGAAATAGATGTTAAAGAATTTAATTCAATTACAAAAAAAAATATTATCGACGTACGGCAGCAGACTGAATTTAAGATGTGCCGCCTTCCAAATTCTGTTAATATTCCATACAAAGATATCATTAAAGGAGTTAATTTAGAAGCTCTAAATGACATTTTAAACGGCGTTAGTCATAACGAGAAAGGTAATATGGGAAATTTACGTCTTGGCTCATTTATTGTAAAATAAAAACCCCTTTTTTTAGTTTATTTCTTGTGTAGGAGAGGTAATGATTCACAAAGGGCCGTTACCTTACTAAAAGAGAAATTTAAGCAGTCTTCTGTGAAGTTCCTGAGTGTCGCAGGTGGATTAAATGCTTACAGTAAGTTAATTGATCCTTCATTTCCATTATATTAATGTCATAACTAATTAATTGTAAGAAATAAATAGAATACTGTTGTTTTGGATATTTCTTCTTGTTCTAACCCTTGTCTTTCCATCCAAATAAAAAAATACATAATGAAGTCAAAAGTAGTAGAATGTAGTATTGTTTGTCCTTTTACTGGTATAACTTATCTTAATGTAAAGGTCATTAATCTTTTAGTAATAAATATGGAATATTTTATTGTTATGTACACATATACAGCTTTAGACAAAAATTAGTTGGTTTATTTCATTACATTTTTACAATAAAAAATTAAATTATTTTATCTAAATCTACAATATTTACTTTTATAATAAACATTTTTCTTATGCATTTAATTTGTATCATTGGATCTAAAAGTTTATTTTATTTTTTTATTGTAAAGCAGTTTGTATTAATTTTGTTATGTACTGTAAATATGCAATACTAATTGAGGATATTAAATTAGTGTAGATTAACTTCGGGCTATGCAATTAATTAAAACTGTGTATTTCAGGTCATAGTAATTTCCTTATAATATTTCTTTGAATATTTATGATTAATTGAAAAGTTTGGAATGTAAACTTTACACCTTCACATATCTGATTAAAAAGTTGTACAGTTTATCATCAGATTATTTAGTTTATTAGTTGAATAGAAGATAAAAATGCGTTATTTATTATCGATCGCGAAGTTGTTTATCAGTCCTCACCGTTTGGAAATGTAAGTTAATTCTTCTGATATTTTACAATAATTTAAAGTTTCTCTTTTCGTATGCATATTATTTAATATTTTCTGGGTGAAGTTCATTCACTTATAGTAAATTAAAACATATAGCTACTTAGCGTAAATTAAAATAAATATTTTAAAATTAAATTCAGTTAAAGTATTTTTTTTACTTTTATATTAAGGATATAAAAGTGCAGTTCATATGAACATTTTAAAGTCTGAAAAAATCGGTTAATAAATAATTAATACAATCCAAATTTATATGCTGTTATTTCTTTAATTTATCATTAAAATTGGAACTGTTTATTTTTCTTTTTCAGTCAGCTAATATTTGGTGAACATTCTGTATGTAGAATGGCCTGATGTCCATTTTATTAAATGCATGTGGACACCATGCGTCTATATTGTTATCGTTTTTTGACCTTTTCTTAATCATTCGTAAGTTGACACGACACGATTGAACTTCGTCTTTATCGTAACCTTCGATTCAGTCTCTACTTATTTTCAGTTTTAATAAGAAAAATAACATAACTAATAATAAATTATATTGATTGGAGCTATGGATTCACGCATTGCTTCAATTTCTACATGGGAAATTTGCAAAATTTATTCGTTGTCATTCGTGTGCGGAATTTGGGTGTATTTTAAAAAAACCATTGCGGGACTGATAAAAACCGATTCGTCTTCGAAGAATTTCCGAGATAAACCACCCGGTTGTCTTGTAGATTCGTCGCTGGGGATTCACAATTATATTAAAGTTAGGGTAAGTGTAGAAATAAATAATAAAATTTTTATAAGATTAACTTTATTTCTATTTTAGGGTACCAAATTTCATTACGTGGAATCAGGGAGTTTACAAAGTCCGTTTCTCCTCCTTCTCCATGGTTTTCCAGATTGCTGGTTGAGTTGGCGATATCAAATTCCCGAACTCTCGAAATATTTTAGAGTTGTTGCTGTGGATTTGAAAGGTTTCGGAGATTCTGATAAGCCAGTTAAAAGTAAGAGCTATTCTATCGATGTTATTTTGGAGGAATTAAAAGAGTTTATAACATCTTTTGGACAGTCAAAATGCACCGTAATGGCCCACGATTTGGGAGCACTTTTGACATGGCATTTTGTGCATAAATACCCTGACATGGTGGACAAGTTGGTACTAATATCAGCTCCTCACCCTAATATTTATTGGGACAATTTGCCGTCTCAAAGCAACCTAAACTTAAACTGGCTGTGTTTCTTACAAATTCCTCAATTTCCTGAAGTAGATGCGTTAAAGGACGATCTTAAAATAATAAACAATTGGCATTCTCATCTGCAAGAGAAAGACGTTTTTTTAGAGGCTTATAAGTACACCTTTTCACGTTCAGAGGATTGGATAGGACCCTTTAATTATTTCCGAAATCTTCCTTTTATAAGAATCTGTGATATTTCGAGGCAAATAGAGAACATGACTCTTCTAGTCGTTGGTGGTAAAGATCAAGTTGTTTCGTTGGAAAGTTTGGTGAAGTCGAGCGAGTTTTGTGAAAAGTTCGTTGTGAAAATAGTGGACGGTTGTGGTCACTTTCCCCATCAGGAAAACCCCCAAGTTTTCAATAACACAATAATCAACTTTTTGAAAGTGAAACGTCTTGTAGAAAAAAATGTGGAACGATCTCCATCAAAAGGTCTCGTTAATAAAATGTTCGGTGCAGTCTCATCTACAGTAAAATATGGGAATTCTGTTCTTGATAGTGTTCACAAACGCACAAATGGGGTTGTTGGCAACATACCAACCCTTGCGTTCAGTTTAACGCAGTTACCAGGGGTTGCTACTAAAAGTGATATTTCATGAAGTGTGATCCTTAAAGGGATTCACCAAAGGACCTGATAATTTGATAACCATGTAGTTGTTCTAGATCTGATACAATTATAAGAATTTGTACTGACAATCGTTATTGTGAGGATCTATAAAGAATGATGAGTTCATTTCCGAAAAAGTTAAGTACGTTCTATATTAATGGGTTAATTAAAATATACAAATAATAGTTCTTCGAATTGAATTATAATTAAAATTAAGATATTCTTATATTACATTTATTTATTATTTTTAATAAACTGTTTTATTTTAATATATATATATTTAAATGTACCTTTGTGTAATAAAATAAAAAGTAAAACTGTTTTAATGTAATTAAAGTTTTGTAAAGTTTTATATGAATAAACTTTTAATCCTAATTTTTCCATTTTTTTATATTCTAGTGATTGAAAATGTTTATTAGGTACTGTGTGATTTTAAAATATGGAATTGTTACAAAAATAATTTGTAATAACAAAAACAAATTTTTTGATGAACTTTTAAACAACGAGTAAATATCTAAACATTTATGTTTATTATTTTGATAATATGGGATGATGTATATCGTAAAAAAATATTAAAACATATTTACTGTTAGTAATTATTTATTTATTAGAGATGGAGATCAAATGTCGTTTGATTTTTATATTATTTTAGGAAAAAATAATATTCCTAATTATTAAAGTGAGTTAAAATCACTGTATTAATGTTTTCTTCCGTAAAAATAACTTTTAAACATTTTAATGTTGTTATTATTATTATTACTATTTAAAAAATGTATAATGTGTTGCATAAGTTACAAATATTTACTTTAAATCAAAATACACTATTCAGAAATTGTCAGGCACATTGGTAGCGTGGCCGAGCGGTCTAAGGCGCTGGTTTAAGGCACCAGTCTCTTCGGAGGCGTGGGTTCGAATCCCACCGCTGCCATATACTTTTTAAACGTGGCTATTTGTTTATAAAATTATAACAATTGTTACTATTAAAATAATACGATATATAATTTATAATAATAAAGTATATTAAATAAAATATTTTATTTTAAAATTTGCATACTCTCAATGGTTAGTAATGAAATTTTTATAACATCCATTAAACCATAATTAAACTAACTGCTAAAAGGGCTGCATTGGTTTAAGGTTTAAAAAAAGACCCCCTTTTATATCGTTAACAATGCATTTCCTCGTCTGTTTCTGATTGGAAATCTGCCACTGTTGACAGTCAGTCAGTCAGTCCCCTCTTGTAATTGCAAAGATGAAAATTAGAGGAAGACTGTTTCTAAAGGGCCCACAAGTTGATTAGGGAATTAGGGTGAATTTTCTTTTCTTTTCGTTAAGTTAAATTAAAATGCAAATTCGTCAATAAAACCAATAAAAAACTTATTGAGTGACTTGACAACCGCACCTCATCATAATATACATAATTAAATTAACGGAAAAAACGAAAACAAACTTATTTATTTGCGTAGGTACGTACGATTGATTTCTTGTTGAACGTGCCTCGTATAACAAAATATTTAACGATACTGTTTTTATAATACACTCTCATATATTTATTATGAAGGATGCCTATGTCCTTTAGATGTCCTTGTGCGAACAATGCTAACTACAGGATTAATTCGATACCTAGTTGTTTTTGTTCCACAAAGAAGCAATGGTATAATGACCAACCGCGTCGTACCTACTACTGATGAGTACCTAATTACGAGAAGATAATTATTGCGTGTACTTGTTTAATTAACGGGACGAGTGACAAGACTATTTATTAATAGTTGGATGTGATAATTGGGAGCAGATTGCTGTTGTGATTTTGATCTTTTTGGCTGATTACAAATCGGTAAGTGTTTCTCATAAAGAATTAGTTTATATGCTGGTTATATTTGAACCGGTTAGAAAAATGGGTGCTAGAAAGTTGGCAGATACGAAACAAATAATAAGAAACAGAGTTTATGTCACTAATTGTAAAAAATTGACAATTTTAATACATTATTGTTGTGTTTATTGAAGAATGCATACTTATCTAGTGCAATATATATAATTAAAACGAATGGTTAGTTGTAATGTAGTAATTAATTAATTTTGGTTTATGAACTATAAATTTTGATTGATCACAAAGTGGTAAGTGTATTTGATAAAAAAAAATTAGTTTTTATTGGGTTGCAATCGAACTGCAGCTAGATAAATATATATTAGAAAGTTGGTACTTAATTCATATCTAGTAATGAGAAATACCTGTAATATGTCAGTAATTGTTAAAAAGTGACAATTCTAATTATTTGTTATCGTGTTTGTTGTGGAAGACCACATATCTAGTGCAATATTATTCGGATTTAAATATTGTAATATTTAAAAGAAAGTTAGTCGTAGTTTGTTCTGGCTGTTTAATATTAAAGTAATTGTGATTTGTTTATAAATTATAAATTTTCATTCTTCGATTGATCACAAAGGGGTAAGTGTATTTAGAAGAAAAGAATTAGTTTTTATTGGGTTGCAATCGAACTGCAGCTAGATAAATATATATTAGGAAGTTGGTACTTAATTAATATCTAATGAGAAATACCTGTAATATGTCAGTAATTGTTGAAAAGTGACAATTATAATTATTTGTTATCGTGTTTGTTGTGGAAGACCACATATCTAGTGCAATATTATTCGGATTTAAATATTGTAATATTTAAAAGAAAGTTAGTCGTAGTTTGTTCTGGCTGTTTAATATTAAAGTAATTGTGATTTGTTTATAAATTATAAATTTTCATTCTTCGATTGATCACAAAGGGGTAAGTGTATTTAGAAGAAAAGAATTAGTTTTTATTGGGTTGCAATCGAACTGCAGCTAGATAAATATATATTAGGAAGTTGGTACTTAATTAATATCTAATGAGAAATACCTGTAATATGTCAGTAATTGTTAAAAAGTGACAATTCTAATTATTTGTTATCGTGTTTGTTGTGGAAGACCACATATCTAGTGCAATATTATTCGGATTTAAATATTGTAATATTTAAAAGAAAGTTAGTGGTAGTTTGTTCTGGCTGTTTAATATTAAAGTAATTGTGATTTGTTTATAAATTACAAATTTTGATTCTTCGATTGATCACAAAGGGGTAAGTGTATTTAATAAAAAAGAATTAGTTTTTATTGGGTTGCAATCGAACTGCAGCTAGATAAATGTATATTAGGAAGTTGGTACTTAATTAATATCTAACGAGAAATACCTGTAATATGTCAGTAATTGTTAAAAAGTGACAATTCTAATTATTTGTTATCGTGTTTGTTGTGGAAGACCACATATCTAGTGCAATATTATTCGGATTTAAATATTGTAATATTTAAAAGAAAGTTAGTCGTAGTTTGTTCTGGCTGTTTAATATTAAAGTAATTGTGATTTGTTTATAAATTATAAATTTTCATTCTTCGATTGATCACAAAGGGGTAAGTGTATTTAGAAGAAAAGAATTAGTTTTTATTGGGTTGCAATCGAACTGCAGCTAGATAAATATATATTAGGAAGTTGGTACTTAATTAATATCTAATGAGAAATACCTGTAATATGTCAGTAATTGTTAAAAAGTGACAATTATAATTATTTCTTATCGTGTTTGTTGTGGAAGAAGTTAGTGGTAGTTTGTGCCAACTGTTATTATAATTACGATTTGTTTATAAATTATAAACTTTTATTCTTCGATTGATTACAAAGGGGTAAGTGCATTTTATATAAAAGAATTGATTTTTATGGGGGTTGCAAGTGACCCGGCTAGGAATATACATACTAGAAAGTTGCTATAAATATTTAACTATTCGTTACTAATTTTTAAAAAATAACTTAATGCAATAATTGTTGTTGTGTTTGTTACATAGAAGATTACGAATTTAGTGCAATTTTATTTAAATTTAAATATTATCTATAACTAAAACGAAAGTTGGTGGTAGTTTGTGTCAGCGATTTAATATAAATTAAATATGATTTATTTACAAATTATAATTTTTTTTTAATTCTACGATTGATCACAATGGGATAAGTGTGTTCGATAAATAAATTATTTTTGATGGGACTCAGATGAACTAACTAGGTAAATACGTATTAGAAAGTTGGTACTTAATTAATAATAAGAAGCATCTATACGTCACTAATTGTTAATACTTGTCGTGTTTATTATAAAAGATCACGAATATAGTGTCATTTAATTATTTGAATTAAAATTAAAGTTAGTGATGGTTTGTACCAGTTATTTACTACATATTTAGGTATGTAATCGATCGGTTTGTTTATAAATAATTACTACTGATATGTTAATGATATGAATTTAGGAATTTTGTTGAAAACTTTTAACGGAAAAATCAGATAGGAAATAAGACAATAATTTAATTTACATGTTTCGTCCCTATTTGAGGACTTCTTCAAAGGTCTACAGAATATCTAACAATACAAAGCAATGTTTGAAGAAATCTACAATTAGGGGCGAAACATTGGAAATATGTTTCGTGTGGTCTAACTAGGTACAATATTCTAAATTTATAACAATACCTTTCTCTCAAATTTAACTTCCCTTAAGTGTATAAATACACTTTAAGGTACCTAATGAATAAATACTTTTACGATAATTATCATTTAAAAAGCCAAAATATGACGAATTAAGCGATGAATAAAAAGATAGTAAAACAAACTGTGTGTAATCGTCGATCAGTATCCTGTCTCCTGGACAGGATCCATTAGGATTAATCGAAGGCGCATGCTGTGTTTAATGCACTCTGAATAGGTGTGGCTTACCTATAAGTCCTTCACTATTGTCGAACTGTCAGTTTGATCCATTTCCCAAAACCAGATGCACTTTATAAACCGTAAAAACCTTTTCTTGCCACTCTTTATTGACGTACAGGTTTTTGATGGCAACCGTCCACATTAATATGCATGAATACGGGATTAAAAGTCATGTAGGATATCATGTAGTTTTAAGAGACCTGTCTCATAAAAAAACAATTCTTGTTTCGTGGACGATGCTACCGTTCGTCTTTTTTTATCGAACAAAAACAAAAGACAAAATGTTATACAGAGCGTTTGTTTTGTGTCGCAGCTGTGGAAATGGCACACGATTTAGTGCCTTCTGGAAAATAAGAATGTTTTGTAAACGTTGACACAAGACAAAACGTTAATATTTGATAAAATATTAACTTAAAATGTCCGGTGTATATCTATGCTCTAACACTCTCTCGTTACAAGTGCGTCTATTTTGTTCAACGTAACTTTAGATCTTTATTTTTAAATAGATGGTATATAACTGCAGATTTGTGAGAATGATATTTAAGGTTTTGATGGTAACAATTTATAATTATAAGCTTGTTCTGGTCGACCACAAAAAATCTTTAACAATGCTGTAACACATTGTGCTTATACAAGATGGCCGCGATGGATCCGTCAGTGGATCTTTTGTGTTAAAAACGAACCGGGATAAAGGGAGTGTCAGAAAAGCGCCCCTCGTATTAGGGGGCACGTAATGAAAATGCGTCACGAGCAATATAATCCGGTGACGGTATCACCCTTCGCGACCCAACTGCAACATTAGAAATTCATTTTGAATCGATACAACAACCCTCCATTACATTCACGCCCGTTCAACAACCGAAATAATCGACGTTCAACATCATGCATCCATGCAACATATTTAATCAAATTACTGGCGATCAATCGAAATATGAAACGTTATAATGTCGCCATAGGACGACACGTCCCTCATGAACAAATGAAAAATTCTAACGCCGAATTTAAAGTCGATTATTATCTTTTAAGTTGACCAAATGGTGGGTATAATTTATTTACAAAAAGGGGGGTAAACATTACCATGAGTTTTCGCACATTATCAGCAGATATCTTGGGGGTACCAATAGTATTGCATTTTGTATCTACAGTTTTATTATTATTTCAACAAGAAAAGTGGAGAGTTTGTACGAGATTTGACTTTTATATTTCTGTTTTCTAATCGTTTATTCTTTAAAATTACTTGTAGATGATGGTGCACGTTTCTCTTTACCTTAATTTTCAATTAGTATTTTAGTTATTTCACAGTTCATGGAGAGTTTGTATAGGATTTGATTTCTGTTAGAATTTCTACTTCTTTGTCGTTTGTTCTTCGTATATCAAGCTAGCACGACAAAATTATTTTTCCGATTTCTGATTTACACTATAATTTGTTGCTAATTTACTACCAAATCCAAAAATTTGTCGCTCGTGCCGTTTAGCCATAATCAGCTGGTATGGTATCAAGTTAGCACTACACATAGCGTATCTCGAAAAGGAAATGTCGTAGGATATTACTGCAAAGATCATAAGTTGTCGCTGAAAGTTGACACATTCAAAGAATTTGTCGCTAGTCTTATCTCCAGCTGATAAGCGAAAAACTGTTGGAAAATTATCAAATAATTTATCAAGGAGTTCTTTGTTAAATTTGTTTTAAGAGATCGGATTTATTTACCAAATTTTTTAAATTAGGTTTTCTCTGTTTCCCCCTAGTTGGGCAACACGTTATCTTTCGAGAGATTGATGGCTTTCCAGCAGGTTTTTTCTTATCAGTTGGAGATAAGACTCTTTGAATGTGTCAACTTTCAGCGACAAATTATGGTCTTTACAGTAATATCCTACGACATTTCCTTTTCGAGATACGCTATGTGTAGTGCTAACTTGATATCAAGCTAGCATACTAGCTGATTATGGCTAAACGGCACGAGCGACAAATTTATGGATTTTGTAACAAATTAGCGACAAATTATAGTGGGAGTCAGAAATCGGAAAAATAACTTTGTTGTGCTATCTTGATATACGTGTTTGTTCTAGTTGAAATACATTTGATAAAATTAGGGCACATTTTTCTTTACTCCAATCCCTAATTAATGATAAAGAGTTTGTATGAGATTTGATTATTATAGCTACTTCTACTTTCTGATTTTCTATTCTTATTGAAATTTACTTGGAAATATTAGGGTGCATTTTGCTTTACTCACCCCTTGAATTTTTTTGTAGATAATGGTGTACGTTTCCCTTTACACCAATTTTCAATTAATATTCTATTTGTTTAACAGTTCATGGAGAGTTTGTATAGGATTTCATTTCTTTTATAATTTTTACTTCCTTGTCGTTTGTCTTAGTAGAAACTTATTTGAAAACATTGGGGTACATTTTCCTTTACTCCAATCTCCAATTAATGTTTCAGTTACTTGAAAAATATTTGAGGGTTTGCAAAAGATTTGACTTCTATATTAATTTCTACATCCTAGTAGTTTATGTTTTCCAAAAATTTTCTTGTAGAGATTGATGTACATTTTGCTTTACCTACCCTGCTCCCCAATGTTGTAATAATTAAAAAGAAACTTGGAGAGTTTTCGAAATCGTTAAAAATTTAACTATAGTGTAATATTCAAAACGATCTCGCCGAGAAAGATGAAAAGAGTGGACAAAAGTTTGATAGAACTGAATCGGCGTCATCTACTTAGATCATTTGGGCGTTCGCCAAACAAATGATAGACGTTCTCAAGAGGGACTCTTCATATGAAGTCAAGAGGCTTAAGGACCTCCGGTGAAGCATCATTTACTCTTCGTTACGTTCTGTTCTCGTGATGAGAAGCACTTCACGGGGGAGAATGAACCAGAGCGCCTCTAGGAACAACTCGGTACTTTTATCAAGTGGGAGTTAGGCACACTTGGTGGCGATGAGTTGCTCAGTTTTGATAAAAATTTCACACGAACAGTTCCAAATTTTGAATCTTTAGAATCTTCTAGTTCCAGAGAATATGATTTAAGTAGTTATTCCATATAGGGCCCATTATTATCGTAGCTTAAAACTCCCAAAATCAGTGAAAGTTTAAACATTTTCTTTGATAATTGTAGACCTTTAGAGGTTAATTTATTTTGATGTTGGGGTGTCAGATTTCCGGGAGTATAATCTGTATATTGTTGGTTCGTTTTTGCTAGATTATTTCGTTAACAAAACGATGGAATTTAGACAAATCTATTGGTGGTTTCTAAATAAGATTTATCTAAAAATGCTGAGGTTTGTAAGTGTGAAGAAGTATCCCATTTCATCCTATAAAGTCTAATAGGAAAATATCAGGTCTTTCAATAACGACCGGTGATGTAACACGATCTTGGGACAAATAACATTGACACATCGGTTTCGAAATGAATTGTTATTTCAAAAAGAAACTACACAATGCCTGTTACTGTACCTTTCTTTCAAATTTTCATTTTGCACACCTTCTGCTAGTGTGACGGAAGAGTGTAACAATAGAGAGTAGCTTTTCTGGTAGCTACCCTTCAGCGATAAGGACGAGCCGTGTGCGGCCCTTCGGGGGTTGAAACAGTTCGGTGCACACTCGATTTTATTATGTTACGCCAGTACGTGACTCCTGTACAAATTCGAAATTGTTTTATGTCGGTTGTAGTGTCTGCCATTTTGGATTCATTGCTCATTTGCATCATACTCTGAATTACGGGCCGTTCGACGCGTTTGATGGAATTTTAAAAAGCCAAAAAAAGCGGAAAAATTAAAAACTGTAAGGGTGCTATAGGTACCACTAACAATACCGAAAATTTTTAAAGGTTTTACATTTTTTTGGCCCACTATTTTTGCAAAAATAGAAACCCTTCCTGGATAATTTTAATAAAATATTAAATAATTGCAGAGGGTTTCTTACGCTTTTCATCCCTTAATATCACTACATATAAAGTGACAAAAATCTGGAATATTTGGTTACATAAAATTAAAATTGTAGAGGGTTTATTTTATATTATTTTGTCCCATAATGTTTAAAAAAAATGGAAACCCTTTCTGGATAGTTTTGTAGGTTGATGGATTTTAAAAATATCCAAAAAGGGTTTACAATTAATATTTTATGGTTAGCACTAACCCAAATTGCACGAGTAAGGCATTTTCCAAATTTCCGCGTTATTATAGGGGTAAAAGCTCAAATATCACGTGCTACCCTTAATACCAGTGTATTAAAAGAATTCTGTATAAAATATTTATAAAATTAAATAAATGATTACACAGTTTGCAAAATAAGAAATTACAATTTTACTGTCAAACTCGCTCACACTTTTTTGGAAATATTTTTATCATTAGTGGAAGGAAAGAAAATGTTCTAAAATTAATAATTTTGGTTTGTAAAACTGGACGACATTTCATTTCTTGCAGAGGATTTCTTTATATTTTTCATCCCTTAATATCACCACATATAGAATGACAGAAAGCTGAAACATTTACTACACAAAATTAAAATTTTAGATGGTTTATTTTATATTATTTAAAAAATTACAATTTTACTGTCAGGCCCACTCAAACTTTTTGGAAATATTTTTATCTTCAAATTTTTCAAAAATGAATACTTTTACTGGAGGACATTTGACTACAGACTGCAGATGGGTTACTTCTCACCCCTACATGTAAAAAGATAAATACAAATATATCAGCAAATATTTTCAAATGGACCCATGGAGTCAACGTAATAATAGTCACACCTATCTAATACTATTAGATTCGATTCGAACTCGACGACATTGTTCATTGTTATAATTCGACCTAGGGACAGGGCACCATACCAACGTATAAGTATGGTATAACAAAGTAAAGATATAACATGTTCTGTTAGCATAGGGTAGCATGTCGCAGAAGGGCTGTTGTGAAACGACACCCTCGAGCACGTCGGGCCAATCAACCCCAAGTCCCGCCCTTGACTTCGCAAGGGTGCTTAATGTCATTGTCACACATCGCGTCCCTTCATTGTAAATGACTGCGTGAATTCACACTCTCCATACTACATTTTGACTTATTAATGTTGCTAACATTTCCATTTACAAAAGAGGATATTGTACCATGGAAATTGCACCCTCGCGTCTACGAAAAGAAAGCCCAGTGTCGATTTTGCAACGGCTTTTTTCATTCGGCAGCACGTGGGGGTCCGCAAGGCTGAACCGCGGGGCATCTTCTATTCATAATGCAACTAGGAGTTTCTAGCTGCATATTAACAGTGTTGGGGGTTAATTATGTAAAATTAATGCCTTTAATTGGAATCTTTTATTCAATTAACCGCAACAGACCTAAATAACGACAAAATTAAATTGACCACAGGTTGGTTGTGTTGATTTCGTGGTAATTTTCACATTTTTCTGTTCTCAAAAGTCAAAATTATTCTTGTGCTCATGTGGAGAAAAAGCAGAGGTTGAATTGGCACTCAACAAACAAAACAAGTAAATAAGTAAACATTTGATGTATCCTGAGTTGGATAATGTGTCTCTCGTTGTAATTTACCGGGCACCTAATCTGGTCTCGAAACGACGTATTTTTTTTTTGTTTATTAAAAAGCGTATCATTATATTGCGAGATTCGTTAGCGATGATGACTTGGCGAAAACCGTCATCAGAAAAGGCAGTCGGAGAGGCGTTTACAAAATTAGCAGTCCGGATGATAAAGTTTAGACATACGGCGTGGTTCAATAAGTATTTGATGACGATTTCTAGAATTGGTATCAATTAATATCGAATTCCAAAGATCATTATTATTGTAAAATAGATATAATATAATGAGTAGGTAGGTACTTTCCAATAGAAATTAAAAAAGTTACTAACTACCAAATATCAATGACTAAGTCTGTTTATTAAAGGATAATGTTTGTCTTTATAAATAAATATATAAGTAATCCTAATGGAATCTATTGATGAGTTCATCCAATGAATGCGTTTTCCTTCAACAGAATTCTTTTGGATTAATACAATAGTTTTTATCGAAGAAACGGTATGGATTTTGGAGAAACCACCTTATCAATTAAACTGGAATCTGGTACCCTAAAATCAATTCATAATCTCACCCAATTTTTTTCTACTTTCAACGGAGTCATTCTGGATTCGGGATAAATAATTTTGTCGATAGATTTTGGGGAACAAATCCCATTAAAACATTACGTCGTTTAAGAATTATATTATTATGGAAGAAAAATATCTACCTAGAGCTTTATTATACTTCTTGAAATGTTTTCTTCTTCTATAATTCGTGTTGTCTGTATCATTTACAATCCAAAAATGTTAAGTAATTCAATTCATGCTAAGTAGCATGCCACGGTGTATGGTTAGAGTGAGAGTATGCTATAAGCTTGTTAGACAACGTCATTATTATTCTAACAAAAAACCGAATCTAATTGCAGTTTCAAATCCTATTCACTAATAACCAGGTACCCAAAAGTGTTGCTGTCCGCACACCGAATGAAACAACCATAAAAAAAAAACGGAGAAGAACACGAGGCGTTAGACGAAACGAGTAACGAGATGGAAACAATGAAATTTTCACTCCTTATCGCGATAGTCGGGGAGTCGAAACAACTCGTTCTGGATGTGAAGACCATGTTATTAAAATATCCAACGGTAGCAGAGTGCGTTCTTAAGATATAACGCAGCAGGCACAATAACAAGAGAAGACAGAGATAATATCACATTTCCTTAAACTACTTAATGTGGTGGTGGCCTAGAATATTTCTTTGTCTGCTTGTAACAACATAATGACACGTCAGGCCGTCTCAAGTGGAACAAGGCGACGCCATTGCTTTAGTCCTTTAGTATTGGGCCCCAAAATGCCTCTGTTTAGGTAGGAAAGAATAAAAGACAGGGTTGGATGCCACAAAACATATATATAATAAGTTATAAGTCTACCTAGATAGATGTACATGGAGTATGCCTATAGTTACGGAAAACTGGGAGATATTTTACAAATATTTGAAGTTTCAGAAGAAATCGAATAAGGATATGGTTCTATGTCACAAATTACAGACTTTATTTCAAAATATATCAGAGAAACCAATAAACAAGACATAACTTTTGGCAAAAACAATATTCAATTATTTATACTTAAAAGAATCACGTATTTGAGAAGATGATTTGACCAAAATTCACACCAATCCTTCATTGAAATTCATCAGAATTATTCTATTGAAGGAAAACGAAATAGGTAAATTCAAAATTTAATTTTGGAAACCAGACTCTTTTGGAACTGATAAAAATCAAAACTTAGAAGTCATCAATCGATTTTTGAAAACAAGTTCGTTAGGAACAACGTAAAATTTGTGGTTTTTCCAAAATGTATACCTACCCTTTGATAAAGTTATTGGACTTATCCAGAAGGATTCTTTGAATTGTGTATATTCATCAACTAATTTTGGAGGAAAAATCCAATGAGAAATTGATATAAGTCATGACTCAAGAGCTTCGACTTTGACAATCGACCTTTGGGAAACACTTATGATCTTTATTTTATTAGCATCTTCCTTATGAAAAAATAAAATAGAGTTCTGTTGATTTTGCACAAAGACCAAAATCCTTTTCTGTGATCGTGTAAA
Source organism: Agrilus mali (assembly GCA_029378335.1). NCBI lineage: Eukaryota > Metazoa > Arthropoda > Insecta > Coleoptera > Buprestidae > Agrilus > Agrilus mali. The sequence goes on along the minus strand of CM055663.1, from coordinate 4,412,983 downwards.
ATTTTGTGGTATTAAATGTTTCTTGTTTTAAATGATCATAGGTTCCAAAAAAGGGCATTTAAGAACATCTTTAGAAACCAATGAACAAGACAACTTTTGCCAAAAAAATATTCATTTATTTATACCTAAAAGAATAATGTATTTGAGATGACGATTTGCTCAAAATTCACACCAATCCATTATTAAAATCCATCAGAATTATTCTATTGAAGGAAAACGAAAAAGGTAAATCAAAAATTAATTTTGGAAACTGATAAAAATCATGACCCAGAAGTCATTAATCGATTTTTGATAACAAGTTCGTTAGGAACAACGTAAAATTTGTGGTTTTTCCAAAATCTATATCTAATACCCTTTGATAAAGCTATTGGACTTATCCAGAAGGATTCTTTGAATTGTGTATATTCATCAACTAATTTTGGAGGAAAAAATCCAATGAGAAATTGATATAAATCATGACTCAAGAGCTTCGACTTTGACAATCGACCTTTGCGAAACTCCTATGATTTTTATTTTATCAGCATCTTCCTTACAAAAAAATCAAATAGGGTTCTGTGGATTTTGCACAAAGACCAAAATCCTTTTATGTGTTCACGTAAAAATTTGTAGTATTTAATGTTTCTTCCTTTAAATGATCATAGGTCCAAAAAAAGGGCATTTTATAACATCTTTAGAAACCAATAAACAAGACATAACTTTTGCTAAAAAAATGTTCATTTATTTATACCTAAAAGGATCATGTATTTGAGAAGATGATTTGCTCAAAATTCACACCAATCTATTATTAAAATTCATCAGAATTATTCTATTGAAGGAAAACGAGATAGGTAAATTGAAAATTTAATTTTGGAAACCAGACTCTTTTGAAACTGATAAAAATCATGACCCAGAAGTCATCAATCAATTTTTGAAAACAAGTTCGTTAGGAACAACGTAAAATTTGTGGTTTTTCCAAAATCTATATCTAATACCCTTTGATAAAGCTATTGGACTAATCCAAAAGGATTCTTCTGAATTGTGTATATTCATTAACTAATTTTGGAGGAAAAAAATCCAATGAGAAATTGATATAAGTCATGACTCAAGAGCTTCGACTTTGACAATCGACCTTTGGGAAACTCCTATGCTTTTTATTTTATTAGCATCTTTCTTACAAAAAAATCAAATAGAGTTCTGTAGATTTTGCACAAAGACCAAAATCCTTCTATCTGTTTTTGTAAAATTTTGTGGTATTTAATGTTTCTTCCTTTAAATGATCATATGTCCAAAAAAAGGGCATTTAGAACATCTTTAGAAACCAATAAATAAGACATAACTTTTGTAAAAGAAGATTCATTTATTAATACCTAAAAGGATGATGATTTGCTCAAAATCCACACTATTCTTCATTACAATTATTGGATAAATTCATTTAGCTAATTATTCTATTGAAGGAAAACGAAATGGGTGAATTCAAAAATTAATTTTGAGAAAACAGATTCCATTGTAAACTTATAAATAAAAGTCATGACCCAAAAGCCATCAATCGATTTTAGGGAAATAAATTGATTAGCGACAAATATTTATTTAGGTAAAAATGTATACCTAGTCTTTGATAAAGTTATTGAACAAATCCAGAAGGATTCTTCTCATCAAATAATTTTGTGGGAAAAATTCCATGAGGAGCTGTTATAAGTCATGACTCAAGATCTGCTTCTTCGACTATGGACCTTTGGTAACTAATATGATTTTTATTTTATTGTATCTTCTTTACAAAAAAAAGGTGGAACTGTACAAAGTCCAAACGCTTACCGAAGAAGTCGAAACCCTTTTATGTTTTCGCGTAAATTTTTGGGGGACTTAATGTTTCTTCCTTGATGTAAATAATCGGACATTTTTGGATAACGTTTTGGGTATTAAGTAGGTACTCATAGGTCGTCACTTCGAACTACATGGGCACATTATGCTGGGATGGGTTGTAATCAGTTTATCTTTGTGAAGTACACGTTATTGTAATCGTGATAGGCGTACAAATAGTGGCGACTGGCGAATAATTCGGAAGCAGAGCCTCTGTTGCATTATTATGATGCGAGGCAGCCGATCCAAAAACTGAATGTTTGCAAATTGACTTACTCTGCTCCATTCCCGCTTTCACACAGACACAGACACACACACACACACACATATACAGACCCACAGACATATACATCTGACGGTTCCCAATTATAACTGCTTGTTATTAAATTTGCAATCGGTTGGTTCAAATTCCGACGTTGCCACTCGGTTAGACGAAGCAAAATTGTACACATTAACATTTGTCACCGGGAATAATGTAACAACTATTAGGTATGTAGGTGGATCTCTTAATTGTAGATATGACAATTAAGAATATAAATATATTTCGTCCTTGTGACGAAGAATATTAAATTAAATTTAAGTACCTACTTGAACACTAAAAGTATGAATTTGCTTAAAGTTTTGTATATAATAAAATTAACGAGCTTTGCCTTTGAGTTAATGTCAAGATCTTAAATAAACGAATAAAAACAATCCTGCTGTTATACTCCTCATTCATGGATCAAAAGATGACATTTTAAAGAAGGATAATGGCTGATAAGCAGTGGATATATATTGAATGTTATTTTTAGCAAAAGAAACAGGGATACTTTATTTTTCTATTAGTTTATTTACCCATAAAAAAATAATTACAAATAAATTATTGTCTGAGTAGGAATTTCATTCTTGTACCTGGCACATTCACCAAAATTTCGACAACTAGCTATTTTCGTTCGTATTACTGGGATTTCCAAATAAACAAATTACCTATAAATATACAGTTAGGTACTTGTTTATATAATTTGTTACATATTATTAAAAATTAATAGTTGTTAGTTACTTTATTTAATTTGTACGCGTAATAAAAAATAATTTTGGTGGATACGCTTACCACCGTATTGAAGTCGAGGGATAATGAGGTTACCCTGATGGTCCTGGAACTATCACTTTTCGTAAAATCCAAGAGAACGGTATTTTGTATCATATGCTGACAGTTTCCGGTTCCACATTCTTCCCGCAGATTTCCCAAGAGATCAAATTAGAAACATTACGAAACTAGGAGCTGAAGGATAATAAGATATCTCCTATTATCCTTCTCAGGCAGCTGACAGTCTAGGCAGCCATTACACTTTTCCCACCACCCTAATTTGTAACAAATCTGTCCTGGATCCTGCTTTCCAGAGGTGGAGACTTGGGCGAGGCGGAGCATCCTTAGCAACACCTATTTTCATTTCGTTTGAACGGATGTCGAAAGGTGGCGCACGACGTCTGTATTGGGAAACGCGATTACTTCAAGGATTCAACGCGTATCTACAAGGAGACTCGGTTTTAGTTATATGTATCCTTAAGGATACCGGTTGTAATCAATACAAGGACCTGAAAGTTGTTGGATGCAAGAGCATAAGTTTGATCCTTCACTTTGACAAAAGGATAAAAAAATAACAGCAGTTATCCTTGAATAGCGCCCATTGGTACTTTTTATTTTTGAAGGATTTTTAAAAGTATCAAAATCTTTAATAAAATCGATTTCAAGATTTATTCTGATGAATATTTTAGGAGGATAATAGAACGTAATTAATTATATGCAATCCTTCAAAGGGTTATCCTTGAATAAGGTTTTAAAAAGAATAAGTATCTTGAGAAAAAATTTATTTTACAAAGTACAAGAATCTTAGATAAAATAACTTCACAGGTCTATTTTGATGCATTTTAAAAGGACAGTAGAAAAAAAACTACCTATAATCTTTAAAAGGATTGTCCTTAAACAGGATCTTTTGGTACTTTTTTATTTAGAAGGATTTGTTAAGAGATTAAGAATCATTAATAGAATGGATTTAACAGTTTGAAGAATTTTTTACAAATACCTACAAGAATCTTAAGTAGGTAAGTACAAAAAATTTAACAAATTTTTTTCGAAAAATTTCTTCAAAGTACAAGATGCATTTTAAAAATGCAGTAGAATAAAATACCGACAATCTTTTACCTTTAAAAGATTGTCGGTATTTTATTCTTATTTAAGGATAATCCTTATTATCCTAAATAAGGTCCTTTGATATTTCTCAGTTTTGATGGATTTGTAAAATTTTTTTAGGAATCATTAATAGAATTGACTTCACAGACTGAAGATTTTTTTTAAAGTACCTACAAGAATCTTGAATACAATAAACTTTAGAGATTTATTTTAAAGGATTACTTGAAAAGTATAGGAATCTTAGATGAATTTTAAAATTACAATTTTCAAATTCTATTTTTAATTAAATATAATAAATTCCTATTTTTATTAAGTATCTACAAATAGATATATAAAAAAGAGGATGAAGAAAGGGAAGATGGAATTGTTTTCATTTGACGGGGAAATTAGGAAAGCGGCTGTTCAATTTGTTTTCGTATTAGCGATGTTTCGAAATTGAGGGAGTGCTGAAGGAGAGGGTGCCAGTCGCCCTTGTTATTTTTTCGAATGCATATGCTTAAGTGAGAATAAAAACGAGGGTTGAAGACGTTACTACATCCCCTTCCCTTGTAATAAGCACTTGGGTGGCAAGTCGTTCAACGTATTACAATATCTATTAATTGAGAAGGGAATAAGAATCAAAATCATTTACCTAAACGAAATAATTATCCAAAAATTTGAATCAAATTAACTGTGTGTGAAAAATATTTTCTCTTCGTGAAGAAAATTACGAAAAGGTATCTTTTGAGATTTGAATTTATTTATCTCATTCCTGCTTTTATATAAGTACCTACCTACCATTGACGTCGGTGTTAAAATTCGCTTTACATTTACATTCCCGAGCATGTTGCTATTACATTAAACTTATTACCTACCTACACGTAGATACAAATGCTTTTCACACAGGTACATTCTTCAGTATATAGGGTGCAACGTTCACTTCTGTCGCAGGAAGCAATTAAGTTAAGAGTGCTACACGGAAGTGCAAACCGGCAATGGATTCTTTCGATCCGCTAACGAACGACGCCAAGCGTCGCGAAACGACGACGCGATATTCATCCATTTGTAAATGCCAGATTACCGAGTTCATTTCGACTTATTCGAGATGGATTTTTGTATATTAAATCAGAGCACAACGTATAATCATATGCCACCACAATACACAACGTAATAATGAAAGTTTAAATTATCCACAACGTAGATAAAATCTCACATAATCTTACTAATTTATATTTATATATTAATTTATCCATTTGAAACCAGATTGGCAGAGTAATGAGATTATTTCGATAAATATTGTCGTTAGATTTTTCATCCCTTAAATCTAAACACAACGTATTTTTAAATGAGTCGCATTTTACCACAATCCACAAAGTAATATCGATTAAAGTTTTAACTGACCGCAATGTAGAGAGAGAATCTGATAATTTTATTAGACCACAATACACAACGTAAGAAGAAAGTTTCAATTGTCCATAACGTAAAGAAAATCTCACATAATCTTACTAATTTATATTTATATATTAATTTATCCATTTGAAACCAAATTGGCAGAGTAATCACATTATTTCGATAAGCATTGTTGTTAGATTTTTCATCCCTTAAATCTAAACACAACGTATTTTTAAATGAATCGTATTTTACCACAATCTACAAAGTAATATCGATTAAAGTTTTAACTGACCGCAATGTAGAGAGAAAATTTGATAATCTTGTTAGACCACAATACACAACGTAACAAGAAAGTTTAAATTATCCACAACGTAGAGAAAATCTCGCATAATCCTACTAATTTTTATTTTTATATTAATTTATCCATTTCAAGTTATCTGGTAGATTACTGACTTCATTTCGATTAAGATTTTTCATTCTTTAAATCTCAACACAACTTATCTTCAAATGAATCGTATTTGATCACAATCCACAACGTAATATAAATTACAATCATCATTTTCAAAGGATTTCTCAAGAAACCAGTTGCATTGCCTCTATTGATTCTTTGACCAGAAATCTAGTTTGCAAATAACTGTTATCCTTATCACTGGATATGTGATATTGTCAGTAATATCTAATTTAATCATTACATATTTGCCAAGTTGTAATACATTGTGGAATAGATGTTAGAATTATTCTTTCAGTCATCATAACGTAACGCAATTTATATATAATGTGTTGTGGAGAGAATGATTCGATTAGATATTAAAAGAAAACATTTTGGCAAATAACTTACGACTTCATTCTTATAAAGTGTGTTTTTTGATACCTACGTTGCAACCCAGTACGTCGTATGGTACAAGTACGTTCCAGTGTCGGCCGACTTCGATCTGATTACTCGATAATTTTGCTGCACAGTGAGTTTGCACGGGGATCGGCTTCACTGTAATTACCCTCGGAATCGGAGTAGATGATGCGAACCTAATTAAAGGGGTAGCAATACCTAGGACGGCATAGGCGACGTCGGTTTTAGATAGAGAATGCGACGAAGCAACGAGGTATATCCCCCATGTATCCACCGATACTTCATGTATACTGTGGCAGATTAGAGGGCGCTTGTGTTGCACGTGTCGTCGCACCGACACCCGACGCCCTCACGCTCCCCAATCCCGCCACCACCACCACCTCCACCTCTGCGCCTTTCGTTTCTCCTCACTCTACTCCAATCCACACACAATCCGTGTCGCAGATTACCGGTAATTAGACCGTGCCGGCAGATAACGACAAATTGCAACAAAATCATATAAACTATTCCATATATTTATATACGTACAGTAATGTAAAGGATAAAAATCAAGCAATGTCTTCGTAAATCACATGATCTAAAAAAGTGTTAAAATCGAAACATTAATAAATTTGCAATTAGTAAAGTAAGGGATTAAAAATTCAGTTGTGTTTGATACACTGCTTGGACTGTGGTCAAATAGAATTACATTATTTCCTCTTACGTTGTGGGCTGTGGTCAATTAAATTTTTGATACGTTGTAAACTATGGCCAATTAGGATAATCCAATTTTCCCTTACGTTAGGTCATTTAAATCCCTGGTACGTTGTAGACTGTGGTCAAGTAAGAAAATTCAATTTTCCCTACGTTGTGGTCATTTAAAACCTTGATACGTTGTGGACTGCAGTCAAGTAAGACAATCCAATTTTCCCTTACGTTGTGGTCACTTAAAACCTTGATGATACGTTATTGATTGAGTTCAAATAAGATTATCAACTCTGTTTTCCGTTGTGGATTGTGGTCAAGTAAGATAATCCAATTTTACCTTACGTTGTGATCACTTAAAACCTTCATGATACGTTGTGTTCAAATAAGATTATCAACTCTGTTTTACGTTGTGGACTGTGGTCAAGTAAGATAATCCAATTTTCCCTTACGTTGTGGTCACTTAAAACCTTCATGATACGTTGTGTTCAAATAAGATTATCAACTCTGTTTTACGTTGTGGACTGTGGTCAAGTAAGATAATCCAATTTTCCCTTACGTTGTGGTCACTTAAAACCTTCATGATACGTTGTGTTCAAATAAGATTATCAACTCTGTTTTACGTTGTGGACTGTGGTCAAGTAAGATAATCCAATTTTCCCTTACGTTGTGATCACTTAAAACCTTCATGATACGTTGTGTTCAAATAAGATTATCAACTCTGTTTTACGTTGTGGACTGTGGTCAAGTAAGATAATCCAATTTTCCCTTACGTTGTGGTCACTTAAAACCTTCATGATACGTTGTGTTCAAATAAGATTATCAACTCTGTTTTACGTTGTGGACTGTGGTCAAGTAAGATAATCCAATTTTCCCTTACGTTGTGGTCACGTAAAACCTTGATGATACGTTGTTGATTGAGTTCAAATAAGATTATCAACTCTGTTTTCCGTTGTGGACTGTGGTTAAGTAAGATAATCCAATTTTCCCTTACGTTGAGGTCACTTAAAACCTTGATGATACGTTGTGGATTGTGTTCAAATAAGATTATCAACTCTGTTTTCTGTTGTGGATTGTGGTCAAGTAAGATAATCCAATTTTCCCTTACGTTGAGGTCACTTAAAACCTTGATGATACGTTGTGGATTGTGTTCAAATAAGATTATCAACTCTGTTTTACGTTGTGGACTGTGGTCAAGTAAGATAATCCAATTTTCCCTTACGTTGTGGTCACTTAAAACCTTCATGATACGTTTTGTTCAAATAAGATTATCAACTCTGTTTTACGTTGTGGACTGTGGTCAAGTAAGATAATCCAATTTTCCCTTACGTTGTGATCACTTAAAACCTTCATGATACGTTTTGTTCAAATAAGATTATCAACTCTGTTTTCCGTTGTGGACTGTGGTTAAGTAAGATAATCCAATTTTCCCTTACGTTGAGGTCACTTAAAACCTTGATGATACGTTGTGGATTGTGTTCAAATAAGATTATCAACTCTGTTTTACGTTGTGGACTGTGGTCAAGTAAGATAATCCAATTTTCCCTTACGTTGTGGTCACTTAAAACCTTCATGATACGTTTTGTTCAAATAAGATTATCAACTCTGTTTTACGTTGTGGACTGTGGTCAAGTAAGATAATCCAATTTTCCCTTACGTTGTGGTCACTTAAAACCTTCATGATACGTTGTGTTCAAATAAGATTATCAACTCTGTTTTACGTTGTGGACTGTGGTCAAGTAAGATAATCCAATTTTCCCTTACGTTGTGGTCACTTAAAACCTTCATGATACGTTGTGTTCAAATAAGATTATCAACTCTGTTTTACGTTGTGGACTGTGGTCAAGTAAGATAATCCAATTTTCCCTTACGTTAGGTCATTTAAATCCTTGATACGTTGTGGACTGTGGTTAAGTAGGAAAATCGAATTTTCCCTTAGGTTGTAGTCATTTAAAACCTTGATACGTTGTAGACTGTAGTCAAGTAAGACAATCCAATTTTCCCTTACGTTGTGGTCATTTAAAACCTCGGTACGTTGTCGACTATGTTCAAATAATATTATCAATTTTTTCTTACATTGTAGTCAGCTAAAACTGAAAATTTATCCTTAAAGCAGCACAAGTAATTAAAATTTGAAACAGTAAAACAACCTAAAAAGTAGAGGCCAATGGAAACAAAGAATTTCCGAATATTAATATCATAAGTGGTTTTTCCTTTTAAAATTTACCGAATATATATCAGCTAGAAGATTCATAAGACATAATAATAATTTTCGCTGTAGTCAAAGGGAGAAAAAATTTCGGACATCCACGCGTTTTGTTCCGGGTCTACGAAAGCGTACTGGACGCATCAGTCACTGTCCCCGCAGGCGGTAACAGTGTGGTGGATGACAGACACGAATGTGGGGTAATAATTGATCACCATCTAGCAATCACGTTTCTCAAATGATATTCTCTAGCAAAATTGTTACCAACGAAATATACGTCTCTATCGTACATTCAAACTTATTAAAACAGTATTGAAAAAGGTATAAAAAAATGTCATTAACCAAAGGGTTTGGGTCGAATCAGCACATTCTTTTAATTACCTACAATTAAGATAAAATAAATTTAAATTTGTAATGTTTAGGTATGTAAAGTTTGTAATGTGTGATTTTTTGTTTCAGAATGAAGAAAAATGAAAGTGACGATGTGAAGTGCGTGAAACTCGGACAAATTATGGTATTCAGCCTGAGTTTCTTTTTCCCGAAAATTAATGGTAAGTCACTTTAAAGATTAACAGCCTTCCATCAGCCTAATGGGACTAATTATTGGTAAAAAGTAGGTACAAAAGTGAAAAAGTGATTTATCTTATTCAATTCATTTTAATATTATTAACAATAATATTCGATATAATCTGTACGATGTATAATATTAGGTACATCGCGCATAATATATAAAGAGAGATTAGTCCCATGGTCTGAAAGCGGAGACATTAAAGCATTGAATTTGTAAACGCGGCATTCACAAATGAAACACCTGCATACTGATATCACTATAATGTGATAATAATTATTATTAATGTTACGGGAATATTTGCGTTAAGAAATGCGATGAATACATTTTTTGTTCAGCGCTACTAATACATTCACGTTGTGGCTCGAATGTGTTGTATAGCCACGTCTGAAATAATGTCGGTGCAGGTGAGTAATAACGAATAATAATGAACTAATTCAAACAAGGTACCTATATGAAGAAGGCAAGACATTAACACGAAAGGTGCAGTTGATTTTGCCGATCACGTAGGAAACACGTATTTCACGAACAAGTGCATAAATAAGTAAATTATGGGCTTAATTACAGGCTGCATGTTGGAAATAAATACTCTTGACTAATTGAATATCGTAAACCGACCCCAACGTATAAATAATCTGAGCAAGTAGGTGTTGGTATGCCGCTTCAGTAGCTTACCTAAGTATAAAATCACGACAAAATTTAACCACAACGTACCAATGAATCTCATTCGACCACAACGTATCGAATGAACCCTTAGTTTGCCAAAACGTATCTACGATATGCAATACAATTTGTTAAATGATTTAACAATTTTGATGAAGTTACAATTGCATATTTAACTAATGATCTTAATTGGCTACAACTCATTTAACCACAACATATCAATTAAAGTCTCATTTGATTGCAAAGTATTAATTAAAGCATCATTTGACTTCAACATATCAACTGAAGTCTCACTTGACTGCAACATATCAATTAAAATCTCACTTGGCTGCAACATATCAATTAAAGTCTCATTTGACTGCAACGTATCAGTTAAAGTCTCATTTGACCACAACATACACAATCACAACGTGTTAGACAATAATGAATTGCAATTTATTACTTAATAAGTTCGGTTTAAGCTACAATTATTTGTTATTTGATCTTAATTAGCCACAAGATATCATTCAAAGTCTCGTTTGACCACAACGTCTCAATTAAATTCGTTTTCGGTTTAAATCACAATAATTTTACTTATGCATTTACAAAAGATGATCGTAATCGACGACAACTTACCAATGAAAGTCTTATTTGACTGCAATGCATCAATTAAAGCATCATTTGACATCAACATATCATTTGAAGTCTCGCTTGACTGCAACATATCAAATAAAGTCTCATTTGACTGCAACGTATCAGTTAAAGTCTCATTTGACCACAACATACACAATCACAACGTGTTAGACAATATTGAATTGCAATTTATTACTTAATAAGTTCGGTTTAAGCTACAATTATTTATTTGATCTTAATTAGTCACAAGATATCATTCAAAGTCTCGTTTGACCACAACGTCTTAATTAAATTCGTTTTCGGTTTAAATCACAATAATTTTACTCATGCATATTACAAAAGATGATCGTAATCGACGACAAATTACCAATGAAAGTCTCATTTGACCACAACGTACTTAAGATAGTAAGTAGTATTTTCTTAAATGGTTTAAGAATTTGGGTTTAAGTCACAAATACGTAACTAACATGTTTAGCAAGATTGATCTTAATTAGTCACAACGTATCATTCAAAGTCTTGTTTGACCACAACGTCTCAATTAAATTCGTTTTCGGTTTAAATCACAATAATTTTACTCATGCATATTACAAAAGATGATCGTAATCGACGACAAATTACCAATGAAAGTCTTATTTGACTACAAGGCAGTTAAGGTCTCATTTGACCACAACGTATCAATTGAAGGCTCATTTGACCACAACGTACTTAAGATAGTAAATAGTATTTTCTTAAATGGTTTAAGAATTTGGGTTTAAGGCACAAATACGTAACTAACGTGTTTAGCAAGATTGATTTTAATTAGCCACAACGTATCATTCAAAGTCTTGTTTGACCACAACGTTTCAATTAAATTCGTTTTCGGTTTAAATCACAATAATTTTACTCATGCATATTACAAAAGATGATCGTAATCGACGACAAATTACCAATGAAAGTCTTATTTGACTACAAGGCAGTTAAGGTCTCATTTGACCACAACGTATCAATTAAAGGCTCATTTGACCACAACGTACTTAAGATAGTAAATGGTATTTTCTTAAATGGTTTAAGAATTTGGGTTTAAGGCACAAATACGTAACTAACGTGTTTAGCAAGATTGATTTTAATTAGCCACAACGTATCATTCAAAGTCTCGTTTGACCACAACGTATCAAAAAAAGGTTGTGTCAGAATAGTGCCACGAAGCTCAACAACTGTAGTGTAAATTGTGATAATTCACCAAATATATCTACTAGTATTAATAATTTGAACTGACCACAATGTAACTTAAAAGTTAAAATGTCAAGTGGTTTATCAGAACAACAAGATGGCAATTAGGAATATAATTGTTTGTTAAGGGTTACAACGTAAGTTAGTACAAATTTCTGACTGATCTTGATTTAGGAAGGCAATCGGGATTATTTTTAATTTAGCCTATACAATATTTAGGTAATTGTAGATAAAAATCAGACGTGTGTCATTAAACTTTGTATTTGTAAATGTGTTAGGACAGCTAGCAGGTATACGTAATTCTACATAATTTGAAAACTTTTATTGTATATTGTAAATTTTTTGGGTACTATTTCCAACTGTCATTCGCAAAATACTCATTAGAATTTTCTTGAAGGTCGTAAATCATTTTGTCGCGTATTTTATGATCCACGGGTGCTATCGTAATACCATATTCGACTGTAAACCACGTCCCGTTCGTCATTAAAATCCAGCAAAAGATTGTTCTCTTGACGAAGACAAGAGTCGGGAGTGAGAGAACGTTGTCGGTCTTTCGATCGTAACCGTCCGGGACGATTATTAATTACAACTTTGTCACTTTTACGACTGGGAAACATTATGAATTGTTAAATAGTTTATATACAGGCCGGTCGGCAGGGCAGACGCGATGCAGGGCCGTTTTAATTAAACTGTCGGATGTTTCGCTGGTAATGACGTCATAAAAATGTCACTCTGCTTCCCTTACGGTAATACGCGCGGTTTCACACCGTTCAAAAGGTTAAAATGCGTCAGTATATTGAAACAAATACCAATTAATTAAATATAAGTTCGTTTTCAATTGTGGAATTGGTTATTTTGTAATGTAATGAACGGGTACAGCGAGTAGAATTCTGAGAACAGTTCACCAAAGACCAAAAAAGGCAGTTACTTCTCAAACGATTGAGGCAAATAATTGCCAGACAGCTGTCAGGTTACTTGATCGAGTGATTCATCTCGTGGTAAACTTCGTTTGTTTCAGAGATAGAGGAGAAAATTGATTTCGATTCAAACATAACAGAAGTGAATAAGCATTTTTACCACTATACCTATAGGGTTTTTAGGTTTAATCTTCATGGTATATTTCCTACATACTTGTACATATGTGAACCGAAAGGTACGATGTACGGAAGTCAGAAATAATTTATTCAAAACGCTTGTAGGACGATAAGTTTCTGTATTAGTGACATAAACTACAAGTATGTATATCTAGAGTAGGTACCTGAGGGTGCCGGGGGTCAAATTAGTATTATTTGTACTTCAGAGATTGCGGTGTAAAGAATGAGGGCAGACCACTGTTTGAAAGTTGCCGCACTCCCGGCTTGAACGATCTTTATCCCGTGCGCCATAAATCGGCATTGGAACTTATCCCGGAGGCACTCCGGGCCAAGACGACTCTCGCTTTTTATTTTCCGTTTCTCTAATTTACAGTCGTTAATTGTGGGGATCGAAGCCAGCCGGGGCCCCGCGGTCACCGCGGGACACGCACACCGAACAGTGATACATCGGTGCTCTTAGGATAATTGTTTCGGTCACACCCACTTAACGCTTGATTTTTCAGCGATACTCCTCTAATAATAAGCCTGTGCCACGTTCGGAATCCCGAACGCAGCTTCTAATTATGCATATAAATATTATCGATAACACGTATCGTATTGTTGGCGAATGACCCGCATCTCCCACCTGCCCTACAAAAACACATAGTGTGAGGTTATTCAACGAGGTGGAACGTACGTATGAAGCATAAAGTTTCAGTTGCGTCTTATATATTGTATTGGTGGCGCACTTCTGCGCATTAGAGATATTAAAAGGGGAGGGAGACAAACGATCTAAGCTTTAGCCCTTCTGATTGGTCCAGAACGAGCGCCTGCGTGACGTCCGAACTAACGAGCCAATGACAAAATGTCAGAGGAGGAGAGGAAACGCTCTGACCCTTTTCTACCCCTTTTGGGCGAACATAAGTAAAGTTAAGTTGTTCCAGTAAGAGTTTTTACATTTCTACCTGATCAGTAACCTTTCTATCAGTGTAGTAAAACTATTAGGCTCACGAAATCGAACGAGTAAATTAAGTTCTCAGTTACTGGTGACTGGCAGTTGGCCCTGAACAAACAAGTGACTAGCACGGGCGTGACTTGCACTTCTGGGGTGCTTTTAGTTCTCTATAATATGTATAACCGTGCCTTTAATAATAATACACGCCCACCCTCCTGCTGTCGTTTAAAAATAATTTCACGTATTAATTAAATTCAACTCGCATCTAACCATACCATCGTCCAACACAAAGAAATAGAACCGGGGTTGGAACTAACAAATAAACGTCGATATCATTAAATGCACAGTAATTTTGCAATTTTATGATATCTCCCCTTCATTTCACCTTCTCCTCGCGGATAATCCATTAAAAGAAACGAGCTTGTTAGTAGGTAGGTACTATTTCGAAGAAGTGCATTGTTGGTAATGGTGCAGCATGGCATAATTACCATCCATATGGGTTTTACTAACCATTATTATTAGGGAAAGCTGACGAGGAATCGTGAGAATGGATTGTGTGTGTACAAAAATGCATCCAGATTGCAGGAAACGAAACAAAACTACTTACATCATTCCTTAACTGAAGAAGTTAGTCTCATTATTACCTTAGCAACTTAAATGGCACTATAAAAGTTCTACCAACTTTAAGGAACTAATTTTACTTTTAGAAAACGATCTAGATTTCAAAATAAATCTACAGATGGCGATATAATTGCAATTACTCCACATTAATAAGCTTTCGGTTTGATTGGCCACCTATGAAAATTAGTAAAAAGATGATCTTCAACAAATCGGTCGTTGCATTTGTAATTAATTAATTAATTTTATATTTTTCTGTTGGTGGACAAACCGCCGTCAATAATCCGTGAGCGTTCATTTTTATGTTGGTGTGAACTGTGAAGGCTTGTAGCGATCGAAGTGAGTGGATGTCGGTAGGACTACGTAAAGCCCTTCAGCCGGTTCGAATAAATGAAGTTGCAACGTCACTAGGACAATATTTAGAAAGGAAACAATAAACACGTCTCGCGATATCGATACAATTAAATTAATAATGGTCTTCAAGTGCGGCAGCCATCTGTGGCGTGGCATGCTTTCGACTCGCTGAACAAAATAAATATAACTTCAAAACGAACTCCTGGTTTTGACTTCCCGTCCAAACAACAAACAGTTAGAGGTGTCAATCCAAAGGGAAATATGTGTTCGAGACGCGCCACTAACCAGAAAGGTTAGAGACAAGACAACTGCTACAAAATGCATAGGCATACGTGTATATGTATGTATGTTTACGTTTATATACTTGCTTGTGTTGTGTAATGTATTACGTTACGGTCGATTGTGGGCAAGGATATAAACGAAACAAACAATAAATTTGACACCTGCTTCCTCCTGTTCCTTTGCGGATCCTACTTATTGTTAATTAGATCACATTGAATTGTTTGGGGAAACCATTGAACAAAAGACCAATTAAAATAATTTGATATTCGGTTAATAAAGAATTTTTTTTTGGGATTGATGCCTTTAATTTAAAAGAATTATGACAAAAAAATTAAAACCCAATATTTAAAGATTTACATACTTGTAAATAGACGTCATATCATGATAATAGAAAGGGGAACGGACGAAGACAATAACCAGGAATAAGACCAAAAGTATTTTGGCAAAACTATGATCACTTTTCTTGTCCTCATAATCTCCCTAATATTAAACTTGTATCTCAAACACAGCAGCGGTAGTTTTTTGATTTCGACGAGAAACGGTGGTAAATCTCACATGTTTGCTTTCCTGAGGGACAAAAGGGGTGATGTGATATATACGAAGCACTTCTCACAAAATCCTTTTCTTGCCAGAAGGTTTAACAGATCTAATAATATCCGCAGTTTATTAGGGTGAGCAAAGCTGGGAAAGGGTTGTACGTAGGTAGGTAATATTTTTTTCTAGCTTTACGAACAGATTTTGGACATTATTGAACATTAAAAATACTGTTATTTTTTTGAACACTTTGGATTTAATAAAATTTGGATATTGAAGAACCTAATGTGCAAGTGGTGTGGTGTGGTTACCTTTCCCTGTATATAACTTTTTTAATATTGCCACTACGTGAAAAACTTATTAAAAAAAGTTGTAGAAAATTCAATTTTGAATAAAAAAGTTTTGTATAAATTTTTTATGTGACCCACTGTTATCGAAATGTAGACCACATAAACTCTGATTATACTTTTTTCTAAATGTCGAAATTCCACTTGTACATTTATAAATCTTTGTTGATAGTCATTATCTCTAACACTGTTTGATTTCAAATAAGTACGTAATAATTTATTGATGAGATCGTTGTCAAACCGTTTGTCCAATATATCGATTGTTGCAACGTCCGAAACGAGTTTTCTACGTGCGCAATTTCTATTGTGAATCAATTTAAAGTTGGAGTATGAACTGAAACGTTGGCCGAATGGATGTATGAATCGAAGTCAAATTCAATTTAGGACAGTTGTGTTGACGAGTAGGGAAATAGAGCGAGTCGTATATGTAGGTATATAAAGGGAAAGATGAGGTCCGTTTCTGGGGAATCGAACTGGCAGTGATAAAGGGCCTGATGACGTTACCACGGTTATAACACATTCGCCCGTCAAGTGCTATCGAAGGGTCGGCGTCTAATTTAACGGAAGGTCGCAATTCTTTCGCACAATCCCTCCAAGAAGGGCACGTGGCGTGTCTACGGCTTTCGCCGGACAACTTAACCCACTAACAATAAGAACGAGAAATCACTTTCGACCGCAAGAATCAATTCTACGTGCTACTCAAAGGTTCGGTAAATAGATTTTTTGGACCACATCACTTATTAAATATAAAAGTCTAACTATACCATGATTAATTTTATTAATTAAAAAACGGGACGTGCCGTCGTCCTTTTTTAAGCTAGCAAATGTGCGTGCTGATGAGAAATGAAATTGCGGTCCCAGTGGTGCACAGAACTTGTCTTGCGACCCAATTATTACATATTTCCTTTTATTATATTCAAAGAGTGCGTAAAAACTGCCATTATTTTGTTGTTTTAAAGCTGTGTTTTGCGTCGTTAGTAATTTTTTTAGTGGCTGGTTGTCCTTTGTCTCGAAATTACAGTATCCGATTTATTGGTTATCTGAGAAAGAATAAACTCGCTCGACGGAATAAGTATCATCTGCTTAATTGGTGGGCAAATTAGCCGGTGTCATTACCGTTCGCGAGAGGAGCACCGTGTTAAGTCGCAAAATGGAACAGATTATGGGCTTAGGTGTCCAACATTATTTCGAAAAATTCTCCAGGGCAATTTTGCCTTTTTATAGATCGTGAAATGCTCCACTGCACATCAACTCGGCCACCACGTCCCCCATCTTACACGAAATAACAACAAACTAAACCATTACTACATAATTACATAATTTTAATAAAGAATAACTACTGACTTTGAGTTATTGGTGTTACTTTTTGAATTGGTATTTTCTTGAAGTTTTTACAAAATGTAATTAATTTTTTTATTTATATTTATATTTGGACAGTTAAGCGAATGTGAAGAAATAGTTTGAGTCGGTATAAGTCAGCAATTTTTGTTTGAATTTTCCCTTTATGCCGATTATTTCTTTGAGCATGTTGCAGGGTTCAATTGGTGTGCTGCCAAATGTCTAACTAAAGGCGCTTATTACGCGTGTCGTTTTCCATTTTTATAATGGACTAGTCGTTTTTACAGCAACCTAAAGAGCGTAACTATAGATAATAAACGGAACTGCTGGGTGTCATTAACTTCCTTAATTTTACTCATTCGGCGGGTTGTTCAACTTTCACTGAACTTTTAAAGACATATTGGTCTTGCAGTGCCAGTGAATCTCCTTCCATTCCATTTGCAATTAAACTTCTGTTGGTATGATTTGTATTTCTCACTTTACAAATAGTTCAACAAATCAAACCATAATTTCATCAATCCTCAGTCTGAGTATCAATGAGAAGAAGCTTCATTCCAACCCATATTTTTTTGCACTTAATCTTTGGGTGCGGGATGAAGTGATTCTTGAATATTTAGCAAGCAGATCCAAAGATTCATCAAGCCGACGTTTAAACTTTGAAGTTTTGAGGAACAGAAACTTGTTTCCAAACCATATTGTTGTGCACTTAATCCTTGGATCCATGATGAGATGGTTCTTGAATATTTAGCTACCAAATCCATCGATTCATCAAGTCTAAGTTTGAACTTTGAAGAGAATAAGCTTCTATTTCAACCTTAATCCTTGAGTGCGTTATGATATGATTCCTGGGCAAATAGCAACTCAATCCATACATTGATTGAACCTCAGGTTGAGTCTTCAGGAGAGGAAACTTCTTTCCTAACGTTATTGTGAATTGAACCCATTAAATGATCAAGTTTCAAGGAGAAGAAGCTTCTTTTTAAATCTCAATGATTGAGTGCGTCATGACGTGATTCTTGGGCTTACAACAACTGAATTCATAAACTGATCAAGTCTCAACCTGTCTTGAGGAACAGAAGCTTTTTTCCAAACCATATTCTTGTGCACTTAATCCTTGTGTCCATGATGAGATGATTCTTGGATATTTAGCTAAATCCAAAGATTCATCAAGTCTAAGTTTTAACTTTGAGGAGAATAAGCTTCTTTTTCAACCTTAATCCTTGAGTACGTTATGATATGATTCCTGGGCAAATAGCAACTCAATCCATACATTGATTGAACCTCAGGTTGAGTCTTCAGGAGAGGAAACTTCTTTCCTAACGTTATTGTGAATTGAATCCATTAATTGATCAAGTTTCAAGGAGAAGAAGCTTTTTTCCAAACCATATTCTTGTGCACTTAATCCTTGGGTGTATGATGAAGTGATTCATGTAGATTTAGCAACCCAATCCATAGATTCATAAAGTCTACGTTTAAACTTTGCGGAGAAGAAGCTTCTTTTTAAATCTAAATGATTGAGTGCGTCATAATGTGATTCCTGGGCTAACAACAAATGAATTCATAAACTGATCAAGTCTCAACCTGAGTTTTCAGGAGAAGAAGCTTTCTTAGAAACCATATTCTTGTGCACTTAATCCTTGGGTGTATTGAAGTGATTCCTGTATATTTAGCAACCCAATACATAGTTTCATAAAGTCTAAGTTTAAACTTTGAGGAGAAGAAGCTTCTTTTCCAACCTTAATCCTTGAGTGCGTTATGATATGATTCCTGGGCAATCTGAGTCTTGAAGAGAAGAACCTCTTTTCCAAACATTATTCTTTTGCACTTAATCCTTGAGTGCATCATGAAACGAGCCTTGGACTTTCATGAACTTAATCCTTACATCCATCAAGTCTCAGTCTGGGTCTTAAGAAGAAGATACTCCTTTGAAAATCTTATTCTTGGACAAATTATCCTTAAGTGATGCCTTGGCATTTATATTCATCAAGCCTCAATCTGAGTTATGAAGAGGACTTCTTTTGAACCTTATTTGTATTTATTTCTTTAGTGTATTATAAAAATTTAACAACTCCATTCCTCAGATACGTCTCTCAAAAGCTTTAAATGACTTGATGGATCGAAGGATGCCTTTTTGTATTTTAGCAACGATTTCTTTCTCTTTTTTCGTGTCTATTTGGCTGATCGAAGGCAAAATGTCGTTTTTTTAGCTTTATTTTATTGGAGAGGGTAATGTCGTGAGATGTAGCCAAGATAAAAAGTTGATATGTAGAAGGCAGGCGTGGTTGGCCACTACTAACAAGGCTGGCCGCGATTTCCCACAATATGGGTCCGTTCTAGTAGCGTAAAAGCATCATGACAGAGCAATTAGAGGCGTGGAATGTACCAACGTTTTACAGACAGACGAATGGACCAGCCAACTGCGATACGATGATGCAGTAGCAATTATCTATTAAAGCGATGAGAAAAGGATTTCAAGATAATAGCCAAAGCTTACTGGATGGGTACTGCTGCCTGATTACTGACCAGCTTGAGTCACCGATGATGGATCCTCAAAAGAATTTTTCTTCTTATTATTATGTTTCGTAAATGTTTCGTGACGTGTCATTTCATTGTGGCATAAGTACAGACAGTGTACACAAACATGTCCAAAGTTCTTTAGTCATTTTTGGAGCAGTAGAAGTCTTCAAGCACTCAAAGATATTAGTTGTTGTGAAACTTACAAGTAGAAATCCTTGTTTATTTACAATTTCTTCTCCTTAACCTCAGAGGAAGGAAAAGTTAGAAGCTCTAAACCTATTTCTGGGGTTGTCTCTGGATTGAAACATCTTGGGACGTACAAATAGTACCTAAGTCATAATCCAAAAATATTCTTTTTTCCAATTCTATAACATAATTACTGTTAGCGTCTGGATTTGGCTTGATGGAAGAATTTGCATCCATCTTGTGCCTGATGCTGGATTCGTTCCAGACCATTACTTTCTATCATTACTAAGTAGAAGAACCGTATATATATATAAAAAAAAACGAAAACAGTTGATCTAAAATACAGTATACATTTCTAGCGGATCGGTCCATGAAGAAAAACTGATTACCACGAGTTCGTCGTTAGCTTAATGAGGGCCTCCAATCGTGGTAATCAAGCAAGGGCGGGCTCGAAGGGTTTTTTTTCCACTTGCCGCCGTGTTCTTCGTGAGTATTTGTATCTTCGTGCTGCTCCTTGGCCGTGACGAAGAAGAATCTGCCTTTCATCCGTTAATGTGCATGACGAATCAGGGCATATGTATACGTACCTCACTAGAGATGAGCCGACCCGTAATGGACGAAGAACATCAATTAAATGTTCTTCTGTGGTCTGGAGCCAACACGGTGACAAACTCTTATTATCCTCAAGCGGTCGTAGCAAACACAGGATACAGGATCCGTGAACATGATCTTAACATCGATAGTTTTAAGTTATTGCCGATATAACGCCATCTGTTGGCATTTACTGTTAACTTTTTTAGTATTTTAGCGGGATTTCTCCTATTTCTCTTCTTGATCTTTATTATCTAATGATGGTATTTTTGGTGTTCAAGTTGCTGTTAGTTTCATACAATTAGTAAAAGTTGTTGAGTCGATGTAGTGCCCGATGACTGGGCCTATCATCTAATTGATAAGGAGTTATTTAAGAAAATAGAATCGAAAGATGTATTCATGGATAAGCATGTTAACAATGCAACAATAACTGCGAGACCGTCTGCCTGGCTTCCGGATAAGTAGCAGGTTGAAACCATTTACTGACGTGACCAGCACTTTTTATATAATGACACCTCAACACTCGTATCATGACCGGGCTTACGACTCTTTCTCTTTTCGTATTATAACCTCGCCCCTTACATCTCATACCTAAGCAGTCGCTGCCATCAGAAAAATTAATTCCATATTCATCGACTGACACTTAGAAAAAGGTAGTTTAATTATTTCTTTTCTTACTGGCTGCATTCGGACGATCTTGGTGGCAGAGAGGAACCTGGCTGCAGTTAGTTGAAAGGCGTGTTGACCACTAATGATGTACAACATTGTGGATGACGGAATAAAGGCGCAAGTCGTGAGGAGATCTTAACATATCAAGATTTATACAGTATTTGGCAAATATGCTTCGTCATTTTCATGCCAAATGATACTAAGTGCAGTAATTGCATCAATACCCACGCAAATTCTACGTATAATCGCAAGAACTTTCCAAGAAGTTCATTTAATTGAGATGATTGAACAAAAATTGTCAGTAACTGTAACTATTATTTTCCACCAATCAAAATTTATTAAAAAAAAAGCTTATTTCAATCTTCAAAAGTTATGCACTTTTGTGGGTTATTATCAGTTGATTTTTATCTTGCAATATCCTTTGAGAGGTCGTCAGTTCTCCAAAATAAGTAAGTATGTACGTACGTTGTAGGTGAGGTGAGAGTGTTGAGATGTCAGAAGCGCTGAGAATCGTCAGGTGGTAGCTGTGAATAAGGAAGAGAGGCTAATTCAAAACCAAAACACCATATGCAAGCTTTAGTCCCATAATCTTCCTCCGTCGGATTATTTGAATATTTATACTGGCGTGTGGAAGCCGCTTCATGCATTAACAACTTTAGAACTGACTTCGTAATGGAAGTGAGAACAACTCCTAAATATAGACGACACAAGGGCTTATTGGTTTGCGGTTCCAAACTTTCACAATGTTTGTTTGAATTTTAAAATCATCGATCCGTGTTTCAAACTGAACTGAAATTCTCCAAACGGTAAAGTGTAACTCCTTTTATTTCCTCTCAGATTTTATTTAATATGCTCAGACAAAATTGACTATTATAGTGATAAACTATTCGATGAGTTAAGAATTTAAACGCAACTCCTCTCTAAATTTAAATTATTGGTTTAGGAAATTTGTTATTGTAATTGAATTTGTTTCGATAAAAGGAGAACAGAATCGTTCCTCCAGTTTTGAGAAAAGCTTCACATTTCTTCTGTATTATTTCGACGAACAAACAAAGGTAACGTGGGGTTGTTTTACATGAATTTCAAGTTTCCAAGAAGACAGTAATAGTAGCTGAAACGACGGAGAAAGAATTGAAGGAGCATAAGGAAGGAGCCCCAAGGAAATGGGGTGCCCTGGTCGACTGGAAAGACCGGGAGAGACCCGGGAGGGTTGCGACCCTCTCACGTCTAAACGACTTGACGACACAACTACACGGCGCGGCAGCACAAGAAGCTGTAGCATCAGCAAGAGTACTTGTTCGCCAGTGTAAGCTGTTCCTGAGCCAGGAAGCAAATCAGCAGACGTTTTGCATATGAACGGCTGTTGAATATTAACGAGATGCCGAGTTCTCACTCCTCTTCTCTTTCACTCTCTCTCCCACTCACGGACGCTGCCTCCCGGTCCCGTGATGTATCTCGTAAATTCACTGTATCCACAAATTTAATCCGCCGCCAACCGGGATTACGCTTTGCACAAATTTTATTCACAACGTTGCAAAACAAAAGATGCGCCACGTACGAGCTTGCTTTATGGAACATGTTTCGAATATCATAAGAACAACCGTCTCTTTTCAAATTACATTATTGGTCAGTAATTTATTAATTTGTAGATCGCCATTTCGAACTTATTAGTTCTCATCAGTTCATAGATATACACTCTAGTTATAGCCAGTATAGCGCCATCTACCGACATAATTTACTACTACGTTAATAAGGAATCTAAGAGAGGTTCCTTTAGCCAAGTCACATTTTGTTTATTGATGGTTGTCTTACGATCTGGCAGTTAATATGTGTGATGGTTTTGTTACCCCTGGGAGTAGCCATTTGCATATTGTTTCCGCCAACACTCGATGTATCAAAGTCAATTTCGAAAACAACAGTTCACCAGTAAAAAGTCCCAGTCATCATCTCTGGATTCGGTTCACATGCCCCGTTTAGCCGTTGGGGCCCTGTCGTTGATGCCGGTGCTCCGAATCCAAACATCTCCATCAAAACGGGCGTGGGGAGTCTTCTAATTGATTTCTTGAGGCATCTTTCACTTGGCCTCGGACAGATCGATAAAACGCATTGTTTCGAGTTGGCAACCGGTCGTCTTATCGTCGTACACGATCTGATAGTGTATTCCGGAATAAATAATAATAATAATCGATTCTCGTAACGTCTGACCCCTGCCGTCTTCTTCTTCTGCTAGTCATCAGCTCGGTGGAGAGGAGATGAAGATCCAAGTAGAGCCTCTTCGTTCGTTGCGTCCCGTCTCTGTTCCTCGTTCTTGTCAGCTTTCGACTCCTCCCGCGGACAACATGACGACTCAATCTAAAACAGCGCGAGCCGGCCACATGAATTAATGAACCTGATCTGAACTGATACCGTTCAAAGGAATGTCATACACGAAGAGATGGATGTGGAGATATCCGGATACCGACGCATTTATTTGCAGACCGTCTAATAGATCACCGATTGCTATCACAGCTTTTCGTTCTCAGTTTGCATGGATTTCGTATCTATCATCAACGCGTTTCTTTGGTCTGGGCCTCTTTCACACTATTATCAGTTTCATGGTTTTTGGAAGAAGTTCACAACATCTTCGGATAACCGGAGGATTCTATTAGATTTAAAATTCTTAGTAGTATTTTTGGTGTGGAGTTGCTGGAACTGCAATGAAATGCTTTCCATCTTGGAGTTGTGGATTAACTCCAGATTCCA
Source organism: Agrilus mali (assembly GCA_029378335.1). Classification (NCBI taxonomy): domain Eukaryota; kingdom Metazoa; phylum Arthropoda; class Insecta; order Coleoptera; family Buprestidae; genus Agrilus; species Agrilus mali. Next base: position 4,388,611 of record CM055663.1, on the reverse strand, counting down.
TCAGATTTTCATTCAGGACTTTATTTTATTATTATGGCTTGGTGTCGGTTTTTTTAATAATTTCATTGGACCAGCTTTGAAATCCAAGGATCTTCAAGTTTTTTTCCTGGAGAATCACTTGGGATCCTGTGATCTTTTAGAATTAATAAATTTAGCCAATTTTTTTATTGACTGTCGACCAATTTGGAGCAGAAATTTTCTCCGTCTAAATGGAAGAACATTCTTTTGATTTATTGGATTTTTTGTTGCGTTTGCCTTTCATACGTATTGTAGTGATGCCTCATCCAGATACGAAAGAATAATAAATATCGCGTTGTGCAAAGGTGAATGTCACCAGTTAGTCGTAGCCGAAGAGCGGCACAACCGGTTGGTCATTAAACAGACCGAAGCCTAAAGTGCATCTTTCACGTGGTGCTCTTGGCCAACTCTAACTCTTTCAGCTGCCATTTATTTTGTCAGGTGACTCTCTCGATTTGTCATCGACCGCGAGAAAATGAATGGGACATTAGTACAAAAAGTCCGCCGTTCACCAATATTGCATAATATTATGCAGCTGGGTCTTTTCATTGTCCATCCATCGTAACTCTCGTGGATGCTGCGCGTTGTAAAACACAAAGAACGCGGTAAATATTAATGAACACCGTGCCTTGAAATGATAATTTTTAACTACGCTATTAATTCGAAATTTCACCAATGGACCAAGCACGATGATAATCATTTTTGTTCCTGATTGTTTATTGGCTATTTTATTTTGGGAGCATTGGAACTCAAGCTCAGGAAGTTCTTCCAATTACAGTCTTTAGAAGAAAAGTAACTGAAGTGGTCGTATTTGATCTGAAATCAGAAAAGATAGAAGTCGTAATTTGTTCCTGTTTACTGAAACCATTCGAATTGATAATTTTTTGAAATCGGGAAACCTCCTCCTAAGGTCACGTAATAAAGTCTAAAAAAATCGTTTGGGATCAACATAGAAGGGATCCAGAATCACTTGGTATTAATTTCTTCGAGATTTTTTGGAAACCAGTGAAATGTAAATTTGATAAGCTCTCACAATCAGTAATTTAAACTCAAGAAACTTCTTCTAATTAAAAACCTTTAGAAAGTACAATCTGAGAAGAAAGGTAGTTGAAATGGTCACTTTGGATCTGTAATCAGGAAAGATAGAAGTCATAATTTGTTCCTGTTTACTGGAACCATTCGAATTGATAATTTTTTGAAATCGGGAAACGTCCTCCTAAGGTCACGTAATAAAGTTCTAAAAAATTGTTTCGGATCAACATAGAAGGGATCCAGAATCACTTGGTATTAATTTCTTCGAGATTTTTTGGAAACCAGTGGAATGTAAATTTGATAAGCTCTCACAATCAGTAATTTAAGCTCAAGAAACTTCTTTTAATTAAAAACCTTTAGAAAGTATAAATCTGAGAAGAAAGGTAATTGAAATGGTCATTTTGGATCTGAAATCAGAAAAGATAGAAGTCGTAATTTGTTCCTGTTTACTGGAACCATTCGAATTGATAATTTTTTGAAATCGGGAAACCTCCTCCTAAGGTCACGTAACAAAATTCTAAAAAATCGTTTGGGGTCAAATTTGAAGATGCCCAGAATTCCTTTCTTCCAGGTATTTTGAAACTTTGCACAATGCAAATTTCAGTAATTCCCAACATTTCCAAAATGATATATGAAGAACGTGATGCAAATCCAGAAATCTTTCGACATAATGTTTTTGTGTTTATTTGACCCCACCTAGACCAACCAAAAGAGAATAGAACAGAAACCTCAAGGTCTCATGAATACATTGTCCTAGTAGAATACTCCCAGGTCTTTAATGTACATAATTACATGTATGTACAACCAGAATGTTCTGGTTGTTACACTGCCGCCACAAAATTTGGAACAAGAACAGCGTGGTAGAGAGAAAGAGTAGGTAATAAGAAAGAGGACATACATGGATGGCAGGGCCGTATGATTTATACACAGGCCGGGCAATATTTGACAAGTCATGGAACCCATAATGAAAACATCTCATGGACAGATCGCTAGTCATTTCACCGCCTCCTTCGTGACTTTTGACGCTAACGTACCTCGATGATAGATTAGCCCGAGTTTCAACTCATACATATTTATTCGCCAGTCAGGCTATAGGTACATATACGTGTGTCTTGTACGAACACGTTTGTTTATGTGTTCATACATGGATTAGCTTTGTCTTTAATCTGCATTTTGTTTAATCATCTTCGGCCTATCAAGGCCCTGTGCTGTGCAATAATTTTAATAAACATTTAGGAGTGGCGTCCTTTACCTACCAACTAAACCGCTAAAATGTGACGGGTGACCTTTCCATCTACCTCACTTTATTAATTTGGTCATTAGTATTCCCAAAAAATTTTACGCGGGCACATAATTAAAATTAACGAGACCGATTCGTCCCAAAATCGCTTGATGAAGAAACTGCATTTATTTTGAGATGTCATATGAAACCATAACAAAACAACAATTTATAATAAACAAACAAAAAAAATCCTACAACGGAATAGACACAAGTTGTAGATACTAAATGTGGCATTCACTTATTTTCCTCTTTTTTATTGGCATATGTAGGTATGTAGTTAATAAAGTATCATTGAAAGCTAAAAGCATCTCATGATCAGCTCCAGAAAGTCTTCGTATCTCAAACTGATATTTCCGGTGTAATTTTGATCACGGGCCTTGAACTCTTCAGTAAATTTCTGGACCTGCACGCAGAACACTATAAATTGGTCCAAAGATATTTTCCTTCCTTGAGGATCGCTGCGGGAGATGAGGAACTTGATGAACTCCTTGGAAAAGTTGATGTCCATTTGACGAAGGGCGTAATCAAGTTCAGTCTCTGACAAAAATCCCGTCTTGTCCCTGTCGTAAGCGTTAAAAGCTCCAACCCACTGTTTAACGCAAAAGTACAATGCTTCAAACTCTTTAATATCCAAACCACCAGCTTTGTCCAGATCGAAGAGTCTGACCACAAACTTACATGCTGCATCTGAGAAATGTTTCCCTTGGAAAATTTCGAACGCTTGTTGGAGTTCTTTGGCAGTTATTTTTCCTTTAGTTTGGGTGTCCATCGATTGGAACAGCTTGTGGAAATCGGAAGGATTCACAGATGTTGGAAGTTTTGCGGACACTTTTGATTCCCCGCTGGTGATGTCTCCGTACATTTTGAGTGGACGTTTTACCACTAAAAAATTAAATTGAATTAATATATAATAAACGTGTTTATCAATAATTGATGTTACCTTCAGGAATAGGAATCGTTTGGGGCGCATCTTGTTTGGATACGAAACTTTGGTCTTTGCTCACCGATCCACCTTGGGATCCTAACGACATCTTTTACCAAATGATGGTGAAGAAATGAACAAGAATTTTGACCACTTTCACAGTTAATTATCGATACACAAACTGCCAAAAATAATCAATGCCAAATGCGTTTGTTTTTCATAATAAAAAATATGAGCTACTTGATCTTGGAATCGTCAAGTATGTGACATTTTTATGAGCCATCGTCTGATCCAGTTTCTCTCTTCAAATTATAAAAAATAAACTTTAAAGCAATTTATAATTCTCACCGAAATCTTTGGATAGTGTTGTTGATTTAATAAGGAATAATGTGAAGACAATTGACCAAAGAGATTCAAGGTTCTTTAACATTGCTAGGGTAATTCAATTGGTAAATAATGTGGATCTCAGAAGAAATAAAGTTGAGTTATATGAACAAATAGGGCCCTGATGTTGTACCTTGAGGAACCCCATCATCCTTAAAGACATGGCAACATTACGAGTGTCATATTTCTTGAGTTCTGTCTTTAGACTCTCTAAAAACACTGGGTCTTCAACATTAAATCACTTTGGATTTGCAGAAAATGTTTGGACAATTGGGCATTCCTCCAGTGTTTTCTAAAAAATAAACTTTAATGTAATTTATAATTCTCATCGAAATCTTTGGATGTTGTTGTTGATTGAATAAGGAATAATGTGAAGATAATTGACCAAAGAGATTCAAGGTTCTTTAACATTGCTAGGGCAATCAAATCGATAAGTAATGTAGATCTCAGAAGAAATAAAGTTGAGCTATATGAATAAATGAGGCCCTGATGTTGTACCTTGAGGAACCCCATCATCATTAAAGACATAGCAACATTACGAGTGTCATATTTCTTGAGTTCTGTCTTTAGACTTTCTAAAAACACTGGGTCTTCAACACTAAATCACTTTGGATTTGCAGAAAATGTTTGGACAATTGGGATTCCTCCAGTGTTTTCTAAAAAATAAACTTTAATGTAATTTATAATTCTCATCGAAATCTTTGGATGTTGTTGTTGATTGAATAAGGAATAATGTGAAGAAATTGACCAAAGAGTTCAGGTTCTTTAACATTGCTAGGGTAATAAATCGATAATAATGTAGATCTCAGAAGAAATAAAGTTGAGCTATATGAATAAATGAGGCCTGATGTTGTACCTTGAGGAACCCATCATCATTAAAGACATAGCAACATTACGAGTGTCATATTTTTGAGTTCTGTCTTTAGCTTTCCAAAAACACTGGGTCTTCAACACTAAATCACTTTGGATTTGCAGAAAATGTTTGGAAAATTTGGGTATTCCTCCAGTGTTTTCTAAAAAATAAACTTTAATGTAATTTATGATTCTCATCAAATCTTTGGATGTTGTTGTTGATTGATAAGGAATAATGTGAAGACAATTGACCAAAGAGATTCAAGGTTCTTTAACATTGCTGGGTAATTAATGTAATAATGTGGATCTCAGAAGAAATAAAGTTGAGCTATATGAATAAATGAGGCACTGATGTTGTACCTCGAGGAACCCCATCATCATTAAAGACATAGCAACATTACGAGTGTCATATTTTTTGAGTTCCGTCTTTAGCTTTCTAAAAACACTGGGTCTTCAACGCTAAGGCACTTTGGATTTGCAGAAAATGTTTGGACATTTGGAAATTCCTCCAGTGTTTTCTACAAAATTCACTTTAATGTAAATTAAAATTTTTATCACAATCTTTGGATGTAACTGTCGATTAGATGAGGAGTAATGGGAAGAAGAAGTTGACCAAAGAGTTTCTAGGTTCTTTAACATTTTTGTTTGGATAACTAACGTACTAATGCAGATCATAGAAGAAGTAAATAGAGTTAGGTATATGAATAAGTGAGGACCTAAAGTTGTACTTTGAGGAACACCATCTTAACATCATTAGGAATATCTTGTTTGTCTTTAAACACTGGATCTTCAAGACTAAAAGTTTTTAGATTTTGGACATTTGAATATTCCTCTAGTGTTTTCTAATATTATAAACGACTCCTGCGGTAGAATACAAATGTGTAAATGTATAATAATGTTGAAACGAGCGACTGCGGTGGTGAATGTTGTCGGCGGTGGTTCATTTGCGATGCTAAGCGCAACGCGTCCGGATTGCAAACGTTGCCATTGATTGTATGCCCAATTACACCCCCGAGATCATGTTTACATAAGTAATCAGCGAGCGGCCTGCTAACGTTGACATAGCGAGAGACAGTAAATCTCTTGTTACGTACGCTAACGTTGTGTTACTTGAATTAACTGTTTCCCTGTTGTCAGCCACGTCGCGTCGTAGGGGCTATATGCGTCCTCACCACCGTCGTTCGACGTCGTTACCAACCCCGCAAGCAAAACCCAACTTTGCAACAACAGAAAATCGTTTTTTCATATTTCCTGCTTTTAAAATATTATATGTCTATTAGAAAAAATTCAAAAAAACCCTTTTTTTTGATTAAAAAAAAATCATTCATGTTCATAATTTAATTTTGTACTTTGGTCTAATTTCCTAGCCGAGAAGTTGATGTTTCCAAAATTACTTTTTACCAAGAAAATCTTTTAATGACATTTTTATTTAATTATTGATACACCAGTTTAAATTTTTCTACAGAGGGAGAAAATATTCTTACCCACCCTTATACCCAATAAAAATTTTTTTAAATTTTCAAAAAATTTTCAAAAGCACCCTCATTATGACAATAATTAGTGGCGTCCCCTATCTATTTTATTTTTACATAATTACCTTCTTTTCTGAAATTTTAATATATCAAATTTCTTCTGCTTGTCTTTTTTATATTTATGTACGGAATCTTTATTCGTTTCGTTGAAATTTGTGGTACTCCATTGTTCTGGATGCCATTCAATTAACTCGGTTAACTAGGAGACAAATTGGAGCAGGGCGAGTAACAATGAGCCCCCTCTCTGCAGTGCCGTTGGTTCCTAAATGGTATATCTAAATAATAGCCACCCACACAGGATGAGCTAATCAGATAATATTTCAGCAAGCACACGGAGGCGAAACAAAGAATGGTATATTAATGCGCTTTGTCTCCTTCAACCGCTCCAAATTGGTTGTTCCTTTTGCCAGTCGTATTAATTCCAAATACACCCACTCCATTGGTTAATTGACTCAAATAAATTTATTCGGGCTAATCGGCAACCAAGGACGTTCGTTCCATGAGAGAATAAAAAAATAACCAGTGCACTATTTATTACTTAAACTCAGACCATGACCGTTAGTTTAAATATGTTAGTTGACAATTTCAATATTTCCCAGTTTTAAGATTAGTTTAATTTACGGGCCAATATTTTGGGGTTGCGTATTCATCAAATTCTTGCATCAGCTTTCCACAAAATAAATAAATAATCAGCTGCAATAACACGAACCATTCTGGATTCTAGACAAAAGTGACCTCTCATAAAATATAATAATAATAAAAAAAAAGAAGTTATTGTCCATCCTATCAGCTTTTGATACAGCCATCAGCATCCTTGCGTAACTGGTTATTCCTCCTGTTGTTACTATTCATCAGAAGAAGTGTTTTCGTTAGGTGATGGTAACATTTACGGTGGAATAGCTAGTTATATACCTCAAGTGCTTGTGTAATATCGCCCAAATTACTAATACACTTAGTGCTCATGAATTCATTAAATCCAGTTCCACGAGATAAAAGGATGACACAATAAAATAGAAAGGGGTTTAATGTGCTTTATAAAAACCAGTACAAACAGACCTGTTTTGTGACCAAAATTTATAAGTATTTAATTTAATATATATTTAAGTATTTTATTTCAAAAAATGTAACAATGGCCTTTTAGGAATAATTTAATTGAGAACTTGTTATTAATAATTAAAGTTAAAAAGTACATGAGTAGGTAACATTTTCTTTCGTATTCGTTCGTGGCTCTGAATTCCACATGTCAGATCAATTTTTTTTATTTGCACATTCATAAAAGCCCGTGGTCCATGACGGCTGGAGGCATAGCAAAGCAACCTCCTGGGGTTAACCTCATCGTTCATTAGAACAACTCTATTACACGACCTAACCTTTATCATGTTCGGTCTCTGCTGGACGTCCACACTCCTTTCTTATCCGTCTAACTGCGAGCAGTTGAAGTGGCCTCAGTCTCAAAAAAAAAAACAGCCATCGATCCTGTTTCTATCTATTTAATAATAATAACGACAACAACAGGACGATCATCTCCAATCAGTTATTACGTTTTCTTATTCTCCACAAAGTGATTGATTGATGGATTATTAACATTTTTTGTAACGATACTGCAAGTACTCGAAACCATGTGAAGATATTGTTCAACTTTTAAAAACCATGATCTTTTCCCAGTTATTAGGTATTTTATTCTCGTTGTAAATTTTCAAATGAAACAATGGCACTGTTTAGGCCTTTCGGAGGTGGTCAAATAAAAACAATGTAGCCCTTTTCTCAAGCTGAGTGGTTTTAAATAGAAAGTGGCTTCCCTTGTCTCGTCTATTTACCCACTATACCTGCCCTATTATCTTCTCAATCTTATAATAACAGTTAAACACTGGATTACAAGTCCAGTCAGATTTTTGTTTGAATAAAGACGTCTGGTTTAATGAACGAGAAAATAATACTGAGCGCCAGCCAGAGGACACGCACGCAAAAATCGTATTAAATAAAATTCTCTTGGGATGATGATCTTTAACAAACATTCCTCTTGGACTTGAGCTTATGAATAGCGACAATTACAGAAGAAAAGGAAAAACGATGTTTTGTTTGGAAAATAATTTCCAAAAGTTTTGTTTTATAGGAAGAAGTCCATTGTTCCTGTCCAATGTTTCGCTGGACAGTTATTCTATCCTTTCGAATTGTTTTCCTTCTCTAGGATGACAGTCGCGTTCAAGAAGAGAAGACTGGCGGCGTCCGCTGGTGGCGCCAACAGGCTAAGTGGATGACCGTGCGCTTTTTCGATGATCGTTCAGTTGATCTGTTCTTCTTTTATGTATATATTATAATAAAATCGTTTATTATACAGGCCGTTACTACCTTTACCTACGTAAATTGCCATGTAAACTGATTATCATTTACAAACCCCACTAATAAACAAATTACTGGATGCCACAACTAAAACACAGAAATATCCAAATGAGACTGACAATTTTGGTGAGAAACAAAGGTAGAACACTATAAATTGGTTTAAATATGTTTATCTTCCTTGAGGATCGGTTTGGGAGACGAGGAACTTGATGAACTTGAAAAGATCCACATGATGAACACGTTAGAGGAGTTGTTCCATTTCATGGACTCTTTGGAGTGGTCCCACTTGATGAATTCTATGGAGAAACTCCATCTGAAGAACTCTTTTGAGTAGTTTCATTTGATGAATCATAAAGAGAAATTCCATTTGAAGAACTCCTTTGAAAAGGTTCTTTTGATAAAATCCTCCAAGAAGTTCCTCTTTAGAGAAGTCGCCTAGGAGGAACTGTTTGGATAATGTTAATTTGATGAACACTTTGGAGAAACTCCATCTGAAGAACTCTTTTGAGTAGTTCCATTTAATGAATCCTAAAGAGAAATTCTATTTGAAGAACTCTTTCGAAAAGGTTCTTTTGATAAAATTCTCCAAGAAGTTCCTCTTTTAGAAGTCCCCTTGGAGGAACTGTTTGGATAAAGTTAATTTGGTAAACACTTTGGAGAAACTCCATCTGAAGAACTCTTTTGAGTAGTTCCATTTAATGAATCCTAAAGAGTAATTCCATTTGAAGAATTCTTTTGAAAAGGTTCTTTTGATAAAATCCTCCACGAAGTTCCTGTTTAGAGAAGTCCCCTTGGAGGAACTGTTTGGATAAAGTTAATTTGGTAAACACTTTGGATAAACTCCATCTGAAGAACTCGTTTGAGTAGTTTCATTTAATGAATCCTAAAGAGAAATTCCATTTGAAGAACTCCTTCGAAACGCTTCTTTTGATAAACTCCTCTGAAAAGTTTCTCTTTAGAGAAATCCCTTTCTAAGAACTATATTTGGAAAAAGTTCATTTGATGAATTGTTTGGGGAACTTCCATGTGATCTATAGAACAGTTCCATATTATGAACTTTTGATCTTAGCTTTTGAATTCTGAATTAGCACAAGAAAACCATAACTTAGTCCAAAGATATTTTCCTGCCTTGGGGATTATTGCAGGAGACTAGGAACTTGATGAACTTCTTGGATTAAAACAATGATATTCACATGTGTTAACACATTTGATTTCCTGTGGTACCGATATCTATTTTAAGAACTTCAAAAAACATAACGTTCCTAAAGGCTTCCAACAGATAACATCTCAATTAATAATTTGCGACGACTGGTCGGTCGGCTCATGAGTATTAAAGTAATATTCTAACCTAAGTTGCCCTCCTGCATGTACGTTTTGACCGAGTTCTAATCAATCATTTTCACTGTTCCGCCGCCGCCGTCGCTTCTACGAGTGTGCCGGTTAAATTATTTCTTACCTACGAATTAATAGTTGGAGGGCACGAGGATCATTTGACTCGGAAATAATTTGCCAGAGACCGTTTTCTTAATTTCGCCTAACAGCAACATGCATTAGTCGTCGAGTTTTGAAACTTATCTCTAAACCTTGACAGCTCTTTATTAATTAGATCAATTTATATTAAAAGGAAAAAAAAAACCGAACCGCTGCTTGCTCTATCCCTTAATAAACTAATGGCAGACAGATAGAACAAATGATCCTGGCCAGTCTTTTTTTTTTTTGGTTTGCTTTCATCTGCACACTTAATTTGACGAGGTTTTACAGGGACTGTTACTAAAAAAAAAAGCGTAAAAAATTATGATTACCAAATAATATTATTAATGAAATTAAGAAACAATTACAAATTTAATTACGTAGTGCTAGTGCGTCAAATATTTTTGGGAAGTTCTTAAAACGTGCCAGAGGAGAGCACATACCGAGTTCAAATCGAGTACGAACCTGAAATAAACATATCGAAAGTCTCAAAAGAGCAGTTTGTTGAGCAATGTAAACTAAAACTGATAATTTCGCATTAAATTAGTGATGATCGTCGCGTCTTAGGCGAGCACATACCGAGTCGAAGCCGAGTACGAGTCAGTGATCATCAAATAAGTTCATAAAAGCTTTAAAAACATGTAAAAAATTCTTAGGTACAGTTTATTGAGCAATATTAACTAAAACACATAACTTTACACTATCTTTGTGATTATCGCTATGTATTAGTTGAGTACATGCCGAGCCGAAACCGAGCACGAGTCATTAAGTTCAAAAAAGTGCCAGAAACATATCGAATATCTCAAAGGTGCAGTTTGTTGAGTATTCTAAACTAAACAAATAATTTGATATTACCTTCCTGTCAGTCACCACGTCTTAGACGAGCACATAGCGAGTCGAAGCCGAGTGCGAGTCAGTGAACATCAAATTAGTTCATAAAAGCTTTAAAAACAAGTAAAATATTCCAAACGTACAGTTTATTGAGCTACGTTAATTAAAACACATAACTTGACATTATCTTCATGATTACCGCTTTGTATTAGTTGAGTACATGCCGAGCTGAAACCGAGCACGAGTCATTAAGTTCAATAAAGTGCTAAAAACATATCGAATATCCCATAGGTGCAGTAAAGTTTGTTGAGTAACGTAAACTAAACAAATAATTTGATATCACCTTCGTGTCAGTCACCACGGTTTAGGCGAGCACATACCGAGTCTAAGCCGAGTACGAGTCAGTGAACATCAAATTAGTTCATAAAAGCTTTAAAAACAAGTAAAATATTCCAAACGTACAGTTTATTGAGCTACGTTAATTAAAACACATAACTTGACATTATCTTTATGATTATCGCTTTGTATTAGTTGAGTACATACCGAGTCAAAACCGAGCACGAGTCAGCAAACCTCATATAAATTAACAGAATGTTCAGCCTTTCTTACAGCCACTTGTTGTTCCAATATGTGACTTATTACACATACTTTTACAGTGTGTCTATCCAAAATACCACGCCATAGGCGAGTACGTTTTGAGCTGATGCTGAGAATGACTCAGTGAACTCCAGATAAATATCCAAAACATATTATCTGTCTCATAGATGCAACTTATTGAGCAGCTTGAGTTACCATGCATAATTTGACACTATTAATAGTTATGTAACTTCATGCCACAGGCGAGCACTAACCGAGTCAAAGCTGAGTACTAGTGAGCGATTCTCAGGAAAAGCGTATATTTGGTATTTACAGAATATCATAGGCAAACATATAGCAAGTCGATGCCGAGTACCGATGCAGTTTGACTCATAAAGGCCCCTTTAATAAACTTTTCTCTTCATTTAACATATTTATTCATATTGTCTGTCGACTTATGCCTTCTTGTATTTGAAATGGTATACGAGATAGTAATAAAGTGTTGTGTCGATCCTCGTAGAACGATCACTAGCCCCGAAAGCGTTCGTTTCGAATGCGACAGGTGTCTGAACTTTATAATTATAACAGTGCGAGCTTTTAATTCCAGAACCTATAATTTTGCTTCAAAGTTTGCTTCTGTTTTACATTCGGTGGCACATTAGAGGAGTAATGTAGTATGAAATAAAACGGGTTCTTTAATAATTTATTAAGGAGGCCTCTTCCTTTCCTAACTACGCTACAAATACAAACATACACGACACGCCAGCCAACCAACCAACTAAACACGATCCCCATTATATCTACAGGAAATCGTTCGCGAATTGTTTAATCTCTCCGGCCGGTTGGTTGATGGTTAATTTATAACGAAAGTAATTTGTCAAACGCCGTGTTTCTAACGTGTCCACATTTCCCTGTTTTTTTTCTTAATTGTCTCAGAACTGTTGAGTATAGGGAATGTGGGATGACTACAAATTAGAATGCAACATACCTAGACAATCCCTTACAAAATATTTTTATTTCGTTACTTGTTTTTTTAAATTTATTTAAGGGTGAGTTCTCATAAAATTTACATTTGGTAATCAGGATATACCTAAGGATTCACCTAATGCAAATTTCTGTATAATGCTCAGACTTCTTGAAAGGACTTCTCCCATTCTATCGAGCAGTTTCTTTATTCCGTACCGTCTGTCTGTTGGCAGTTTGTGAATAGGGATGATAAATGTGGTTTGTTACAAAGTGTCAGAAGCAGGCGAGAAATCGTCATGCCGCATAAGAAGATTTGTTTGATGACCGGCAATTTGTTTCCCTGACGGAGTTGTCGATGTCTGTCAACGAGCCCGATTTCGGTGACCAAAATAATCATCATGTTTGGTTATTAATTACAAAATATAATTCTATCAATAAGAAGATATACGTATAACATATATTTTTTTAAATACTTATAAAAAACAGTAGATTATATATTTGTTGAAGACACGGGAGGTTAAAACTTAAAACTATTTGCGTGAATAATCCACCCTACTAGTACGTAAGCCTAAAAGCTTTAAAAATAACTTTCCGATATTGTAAAATGCCATTGTTAAAAACCAACGAGTGTGTGGGTCTCAATGGCCAAACATTGTTACAAATACACCTTTATAGACTCAAATATCCGTGTAGCTTAAACAAGCAACAGGATTTTATCCATTCAAGGATCAGTAGCGTCACAACCTAGTTTTATATTGGGATCTCAACAGACTTTACAAAATTGTACAACATATTGAAAAAAAGGATGGAGCTGTAGGTATCCATTTAATCAATTCGTAATAATTATTTTAAATGTTAACAAAGTTTCGCGCCTTTTAATTTATATTCTTACACTTTGGGTGTGTGTTCAAAATAAACTCAGGAATTACAGACGATTTTTGTAATTTATTTTTCTTTAAAAAGTGCGTTCTTGGGCAAATATTTTATACTGTTAGAAACGTTTAAAACCCCCTAAGGTTGAAGTAATTTCTACGCCACTGATGGTGATGACGATCATCATCACCTTTTCCAGTATCTTCATTATTCTGTGACTATGGTATTTGTCACCTCTCGTGTCTACTTTTCTGGTTGTATGACGGTGACTGCCGAATATATTTTTATCGCCATTCCGACCTATTTATGTAGGTACAAAAACCGAGCACGATTTAGGTAAACATCGATTATGTCTGGGCATCGCAGTGTGTCTAATCCACCCTAATGCCATTGCGATTAGAGCTCGCTTCGCACCTCGGACATGGACTGAATGGGGTCCCAGATTATGTTCTCGACAATGGAACACCGGAAGAGGTTTAGCTGTGACACGTCGAAAAGTTCGACGATTCCACAGCACCCCTCGTTATTCTGAACTAACCGGAATGCTTTTCGGATACGGTAACCATACTTATTGTTATAATCGCCAGTTTTGCATCTAACGGTATTGTTGCAACTGTTGTTTTGTGACCGAACTTACAAAACATTATATTCAACCAGAATTTCTATCTAAAGAAGTGAACATATTAATATAGGTAAAGTTTGCTCTGTTCTTAAGATTTTTAGATTTAAGAAACAAAATCATTACAAATCTTCCAGAGAATTCATTCATGGATGCATCAAACAATCATGCAATATTTGTAAACTTTTTAGGAAACTCATGTATGAGGACATATTTACATGTAATCCGTGTCAATTTTCTTTACAATCCTTGCATGAAGACATTTATATACAATTTTTGTAAATCGTCCATGACATCAACACATGAGAAGCTCTGTTCTTTCGGGTTTTTTGGATCTAAGACATGAAATCATTGCAAATCTTCCAGAGAATCCATTCATGAATGCATGAATATGTAAATTTTGAAAATCTTTCAACATAGCCGCACATGAGGATGTTTGCTCTTTTGTCTTCTTATAATTTTAATCATGCAATCTTTGTAAATATTTTAGGAAATTTACGTATGATAACATTTACATGTAATCCTTGTAAATTTTCTTTACATGAAAACATTGACATGCAATTTTTAAAAATCGTCTAGAACATCAATATACGAGGAAGTCTGTTTTCGGTTTTAGGATCTAAAACACAAAATCATTACAAATCTTTTACAGAATCCATTAATAGATGCATTTAAATGCAAATTGTAAAATCTTCCATCATATCCATTTATGAGAACGTCTCTTTTAATTTCGTGTAATTTCAATCATGCAATCTTTGTAAATCTTTAAGGGGATTCATGTATGAAGACATTATTATGTAATCCGTGTCAATTTTCTTTACAATCCTTGCATGAAGACATTTATATACAATTTTTGTAAATCGTCCATAACATCAACCCATGAGAAGCTCTGTTCTTTCGGTTTTTTCGATCTAAGAGATGATATCATTGCAAATCTTCCAGAGAATACATTCATGGATGCACGAATATGCAAATTTTGAAAATCTTCCAGCATAGCCACACATAAGGACGTTTGCTCTTTTGCCTTCTTATAATTTTAATCATGCAATCTTTGTAAATTTTTAGGAAATTCATGTATATATATTTACATGTAATCCTTGTTAATTTTCTTTACATGAAGACATTGACATGCAATTTTTATAAATCTTCCAGAACATCAACATATGAGGAAAGCTGTTCATTCAATTTTTTGGTTCTTAAACGTCAAATCTTTGTAAATTTTTTAGAGAATCCACTCATGGAGTACTTATATGCAATCTTTGTAGATCTTTTCGAAAATTCTTGTATGAAGACATTTACATGTACCTAATTCTTGCAAATTTTCACTGAAATCCTTACATGGGGTCATTCACATGTAATATTTGTAAATCTTCCAGGATGTCAATACATGAAGACGTTTATCCTTTCGATTTTTTGAATCTTTATAAATCCTTCAAATTTATCCTTCAACTCATGCAATGCAGATATTGTGCTAAGTATTGACGATTCCTGCTACTTTTCTTCAATTTGCTGGAAGAGACGATTCTCGATCTTCTTGGAGTGAAGTGTTGGGATGCTGAAATCGATTTTTTTTGAGATAGCTGTTTAGTATTCCGTATTAGTCCGCGTGTTTTCGACTTGCGCTTAGCTTCAGTTGTTAACATAGCGGGCTGTCGTGGCACGGAAAGGCCAACGTGGGTATCAGTTTCATTGGGCACCAGACGGAGTCCTGCCATTGGCCGAAAAACCGGCGTCGTCGTAACGCCCTTGTTTGTTTGTCATCATTTCGTCAAGATCCATCCTACCTTTTAAATTGTGACAAGAACATCAGATTAAACTGGGCCCCAAAAATCTTACTTATTGTACGTGCATTTTTATAAAACGTTCTCCGTCCGTCATGCGGGCGCCTATTATTATCGTTATTATTTTTAACTGGTGAGCGCCCAAAAAAGAACAAAGAACTAATGACACCGAATCGACGAAAATTAAATAGGTAGTTTATTGACATAGTCGCGTCTAATTTGTTTAATAATAATAGAATTGTAGACGTGATGAATCACGGCTCGAAAATAATAATGATTTCGGTTTACTGTAATTATCTTGTTAGGCACTCAACCAGCAACAACAAATAACAATGATTGCTTACTTAAACCGTTTTTCCACGTAATGATGGCAATTTTTACATTATTTTTTTAGTCGTAATAGTCAACCTCTACATTTTAATTTTTTGTTATCATGGGCCTTAGATTTCTTAACAATCTTGTCTTATTTTATAATCTTCAAGCTTCGGTCTCAAGACATCTCGAAATCTTAAACGAAACGCGATATTTGTAATAAAGTTTTCGGTGTGAACGCTTTTTTTGTTTGTAACTGTAATTTGGGGCTTAATGTGCTAAAATGTACCTACAATAAATCCAAAAGATTTTAAAAGCAGTTTTAGTTTTCTCATGTGTTTTGTAGTGTAATTACCAAATTAAAAAGAAATCTGTAGTTTTCACAAACTAATAATTAATTAATTTATGCTCATTTTTCACCAAAGTTTATTTGATACCAAATTTATCGTATTCTGTAGATGAAAGGTTATTATTTCTTATACCTTTTCAATAGATTAGGTAGGTACATAAGTACTTGCAGAATAATGTACCTATTGAAAAAATGTGAATGGCAATTCTATAACATACACTCTCACGTACAATCAGAAAACTAAATTTGATTAATGCCCGAAACAAATAATTTATTGTGCTGGCTACACTATCTACAAATATAAGTAATAGTAATGACCATAGCACATAAAGTTTTTATTTGATAAAGAACAAGGATTGCATCGAATTAAGTAGTTAAAAAACCATTACTGATCTTAATATTTCGGCTTTTTGATGATGGTTGTGTAACAACATGTTGGGACCGTAAATGAAATTTTAACGATAAATAATTTATAATCTTTTATTCAATACGTACACCAACCAACATAATAAATAATTAATTAACCAGCTGACCACATTTTTTGTATACTACTATAGATAGAGTGATGTATCTACAACGAGATGAATACTAACTATAATGACATTTACCTTGTCTTACTTTTTCGTTTCTTTGAAAGGTTTCTTTTTGTTTCTTTTGTAAAAGTGTATAGAATTTTTACACGTATGTATAATAGTATGAAAAAATAAACATTCTTTATTTAGTTGAAACCTACTTATGATATACTCAAGCACTTCTTTCATTTGATACTGTGATTTTTGTAAAGGTCTATTCAGAAGATTAATTTTATTAAACGAAATTATCTTTTTGTAACTCAGTTTCGCAGCTTTCTCAAAAAAGCACAAAAGGGAATTTTTTATACGTACCTACTACACTACCTCTACTACCTACCTACCTACCATCAATCATGGTGTAATCACTGTCGAATCGCGAAGTGGTCTACCAGGAGTTCATAAAACTGCAAGGCATTCAGAGCACCCGTTCTCATTCTTGTTCTCGTCTTCGTCGATCCCGAAGCTTAAGTTCCACACGTTTATTACGATACGAAATACGAAATTTCATTTCCGCATGTCTGTAAACCCAGTAGCGTGAAAACCCCTGTCGTTTGTAAACATCATTTTTCAAGCACATCTTGACATCACTGATCCTATCAGAAATTTTACTTTTTGACTGACTACATCAAACGAACCGTTTTTGTATAAGTAGGTATTTATATAAGGAAAAGAAAAACGCGGCTTTTTATAATTAAAGAAATAAAACACATGCTTTTAACTCTAATAGTTTATTTTATGCAGCATCGACACTTAACTTTATATATTTGTATATAAATGACATAATATTTTATGCTATCTAACCTTTAAATATTCTACAAGGTCTATAATTTCATCAACCAAAACAAGTACTCTCAAGTACAGGGTGTTAAAGGGTTCTCGTGTCGCAAACCGGAATATCAGATAATAAAAATAAAAATTTTAAACTGAATGTGGCAAAAGGAGACCCCTCTTTAACACCCTGTAAATACGTATGTATAATCTACAGAATTATATTGCATCAATTGTTCAATTTACAAGACTTAAATTTTGCAAGTTATAAGTAATATAATCGGCAGGCATCTAAAAATATCACGTGAGCCTTGCTGGCGAAAAGGGCCGATGCAGTGGGGGAGGGTTCGTGGGGGGGCTGGGGTCGGCGATCCTCACAATACCCCCGTGAGAAGGAGTCGTGCCCAAGTGCAGCGTCGTATGAGGGGACGGCTGCGGCAACATCCTACTTGATGATGTCACCTGCAACAACGACAAAACTTACTAATGAATATTATAGAGGGAACATTTAATTATGTACTAACCTGTATCCTCAATGGGGTTGTTATTTGAGGCGTGACTCCTAATCGTAGATGCATGGAAGCATCGGGATGCATTCGGAGATGGTCAGGGATTCTCAAATGGTCCGGGATCCTGAGATTTATTGGTGGGGAGTGCTGGTGAAGGGTGGTTTGAGGAGGCGAGTTGCTCAGACTTATCGGACTACTCTTACTGTTATCTTGCCTAAAACCCGAATTCGAATCGTCCACCAAGTCGTGCCTATCAAACTTCAGCCCACCTGAAAATAAAATAACAATAAGCATCTCGTCAGTAGGAAGCAGATTATATCTCTGTATTGAAAACAAATATATTGATTACTTAAAATAACTTCTTTCCATTACGTCGACGCTAAATTCTCGCGCGGGGCGACAACAAAACAACAAAAGGATAATAATAAGGAGAAAGAAAATAAGGGGAAAATGATGTTGACTATATCTTACCCATAATCCGTCCGCCCCCACCTTCGCCAGGGGGCGGCTGCGGAGGTGGCGAGTGTTGCTGCTGGTGCTGCTGCGCGAATCGATATTGCGCGGGCATGGGACCGGGAGAATGGGGACCGAAGCGGAACGTGCTGATCGGCGTCGGGGTGGATGCCGGAGACGTTGTGAAACGTAGCGGCGTCGTAGGCGAGGCGGCAGGAGGTGAGTGCGTGCCCAGGGAGATGTCCGAGTCGCTATCCGACGTCTGTGGAGGCGACGGACGCACTCCACCTCCATGAGACGCTAGCTGAGCTGCAAGCTGCTGCTGCTGCATCCTGGAACAACGAGAAAACGTAAACAAAAAATGTAGAAGACCCTGTGAAATCTCACAAGTAATAACTTTATATCTATAGCTATGATTGTAATTGCGTCAATATAAGATCGAGAAGAGAATCAATTTTTTGAACGTCAGAAAGACGGGAAATATAAGTAGATGTTATTGGAGATAATTAAATAGCAAAGGACGCAAACTAAACTCTTGTGGAACACCAGTAGAATTAACTTTACAACTACAGTTATAATTATATTATAATTCCGTCAATATAAGAGAAGAGAATCAATTTTTTGAACGTCAGAAAGACGTGAAATATAAGTAGATGTTATTGGAGATAATTAAATAACAAAGGACGCAAACAAAACTCTAGTGGAACTCTAAAAGAAAAAAGTGTGTTAAGAAGTCTAAATGTTGGAGTGATGATGTAAGTGTTCTTCTATTTTTGGGATTTCCCTTTCTAGAGCGCTATCAACTTCATCCACAAAAGTTTATTTATTTATAAAATTTGCGATTTAAATGAGTTTTGTTAAATGGAGCACGATTTGGAGATATCCATCAGCGAAATCGTAATCGCTGATTGACGAAGCGGAATGAAGAGACATGGGTTGTGGTCTTTGATGCGAGTCGATGTTAACAGGCTATTCTCTAAACAAACGAAATTAGCATTGGCCCTGCTGCTGGTCTGTACCTTGGCAGCCCTCTGGCACTCATTTCAATATCTAATTCGTTTAATGCGGCGTTGTATGAGTTATGGTAACGATTCTACCCCGGCGAAAGGAAAAACGAACAAGCGGTAGGATTATCGAGTTAAGAGGAGCCACAATGAATTACAAATTCCATTATCAATCTCTATCCGAACTAACTGAATCTTTATTAGTTTAGAGCGCGCGAACTGCAGGGACAAATACACGGCAACGTTGCAAAACTGCCGGGGATCTACCCATCATCACCTAACGGCATGTTTGTCTTTCGCGCGATAATTTGCGTGTAAGCAATTAAGTAGTTTACCCTCCAGTTTTCCGAGTACATTACTTTAACCACAATGGGTCGTTTCAGAAAACCCCAAAGCCTGTTCACCTCTACTTTACTTTGTCGTCTCTAATCTGCAGGAAAGTTTAACAACATAAAAAACACTATGGCACAATCATAATCACAACAATCAACATTTAGACCATCCGGATTTAAAATTGTTTTCTTATTAGTGGTCAGTTATTGATGAGGTTGATATTCGACTAACGCACCTATAACTAATCTACATACTTATTAGTGTATTAGTGGTTGGTTTATAAATAGATGTGTTAATTTATAACGAACGAACAGGATGATTCTGCATTTCATTGCTCGTCCTAACAAGAAAATGGGAAATATTAATCAAGTTCGTTTTAATATTAATTAATTCAATTCTCATGTGCATAAAGTTAATTAAGCGACGTCATTCAATCATAGACTTTTTACGATCTCGACTCGGCTTATACCTACATACATACAGCTGAATAGGAATGACTTACGAAATGTGCAGTTATTCCACGGAAATGAGTCTCTCAAGTATCACTTCAAATCAATCTAACAAATATGCTAATTTGTTTCAATGTAATAATAATAATAACAACGCGTTTGTTTGGATACCCGGTAATTAACCGAAAATGATACAGGAAAACATAAATTTATTTCCTAAGTGTAATAACTGCTTGAGTAATTAGATACTTCTATTTTTTTATTCCAAGCAAATTACTCTTATAAATATCAGAAATATGTTATTGAGAGTATAATGAAATAATTTCAAATAAAACAAAGAACTTCTTCGGTTAGAAAAAAAGTAATTTTTAGGGGTGAAAAGAGTTAGACTTTCATGGCCGGCGTTTTTAGAAGAAATTAGCAGCAGAATATATCACACGTTTGATGGAACATTCTAGAATATTCGCGAATTTAAAACTATCCAGAACATCCCATAATGATTGTAACTTTTTTTAACATTCTGAAACATTCTTGAATGTTCTTCAAGAATCTGGAACATTCTTGAACATTGCCAAATCATTAAATTAATCTCTTGATTGTTACGATGATAACACTGACGAAAAGTCACTGAATTTCGGTTTATATGCCATCAGACATCGAAATTTGTAGTATTAGAACACTCTAGAACATTCAAATAGTCTGTTCTTTTTCATTTGTCGAAATCACCTCAATTTTTTTGGTCACTGTTCGCTCTTGTTTCCAATTGATCTTCACTCGACTGCAAACACAATTTAACTGTCAAAAAGTCACTGAATGTTGATTTATATATCATCGAACATCGAAATTCCTAGTATCAGAACACTCTAGAATATTTAGATGTACATCACTTTGAAACGTAGATGTACACTTTTTGAAACTTTCTAGATCATTCAAGAAATTTTTAGAACTTTCTCGAACATTCTAAGTCGATAATAACAGTTTGCGCTCATTTTAGAATTTTTTAGATCATTTCAGAAATTTTGAGATCTTTCCGGAAGTCCTTATGACTTAAAAAAGGACAAAAATATTTCTTTTCACCTTTCTGCCACCTACAACCACCCACTTCCACCCACCGCGACCAAACTCCCTTATTCCCACCTGGAGACCAAGGGGTATTTACCACCCCAACAGGAAGTTGATTGGAC
Source organism: Agrilus mali (assembly GCA_029378335.1). Lineage (NCBI taxonomy): Eukaryota > Metazoa > Arthropoda > Insecta > Coleoptera > Buprestidae > Agrilus > Agrilus mali. Next base: position 4,367,200 of record CM055663.1, on the reverse strand, counting down.
TAGGTAGAGATAGAGAAAACCGTGTATTTATGTACTAACATTAGCATTTTATATATGTATTTAGATTGTGAAATCCGGGCTTGATGGCCCGTTGGATAAGACATTTCTTCGGTGTTCTCCCCGAAGGAGAAAAAATCCTAGATCACGGCCATCAAGCCCGGATTTCACAATTTATTCTAATTTTTAAGGGGTTCAACAATATTAATAACAAGAAAATGTACAAATTAAAATATTTAAGTACTTATATATAAAAAAATGGTAAATGGTAAGCTTAGCCCCAGTTTTTACTTCTAAATTCCTGTAGCCCCCACTCATTTTTTCCCCGCCACCTGAAAATTTCTTTAAAATCTACAAGCAAGAAATTATTTCTTCTTCTTCAAGAGACGTTATCAAAAAATGTAAATTGTTCTTTAAAACTTTATTCGAATGAAATTATAAATCTCAGTGATTTGTAGTCGATGCTTTCTAAGTAATATATTTTTTTTTTTGGAATTGAACATTACGAAAACTAAAAAAGATAAAAATTAAAATATTTAAGTAGGTACTTATAAAGAAAAAAAAATTAAGCTTCCAAGAGCCACCCTCAATTCTTTTACATATCACGCTAAAACTTTCTTAAAATGTTGAACCAAAAAGTGTTTTTTTTAATACCGACCTCAAAAAATGTAAATTGTTTTCCAGATCTATAATTTTGTATATCTCAAGTTATCATCTATCCAGGCTCTTAAAAAATGGAACAAAGTATTTTTCTGGTTAATTTCTTTTTTTTTTGAGTTTGGACATCTGGTAGGTATATCTGGAATCCCACCCTAACGGTTCTTTAAAATCTAAAAGCAAGAAATTATTTTTTTGTTATTATTTATCATCAAAAAATGTAAATTGTTCTTTAGGACTTTATTCGAATCAAATTACTCTTGTAAAAGTATCAGTGCTTTACCTATAGTTGAAACTCTTCAAATATTTCCAAATGGAACCAAGAATTTTTTTTTTTTTGGGGACTGAACGTTACGAAAAACTAGGAAAGATAAAAATTACGGTCTTTAACTTTAAGTAGATAGGAACTTAAACGAAAAAAATAGGTATTCAATCTTATCAGCCACCCTCAAAATTTTTCTTACCACCCTAAAATGTTCTTCAAGTCTTGAATCAAAAAATTGTCTTTTTCAAACTCCATAATAAAAAAATTCTAATGGGATTGTGTTGGATACAGTTTTTGATTGGCGCCAGTTGATGTGGTTGCTTGTTGTGGTTTTTATTTCTTCAGCTGTCACTTCGATAAAACGCTTAGGATTAAAGAAGATCCTTTAATAATTATCGAAGTATTATAATACACATACTTATACTATAAATATGTATAGGTAAACTCTGCTGGTAGCTGTCTGTCTTAACAACTGCTGTTGATTTCAATCTCTCCATCTACTTTCATGTAAGTGTATTAGTCAGTCAGTTATTGTTAGGCAGTCATTCAGTCAGTTTTGGATCGTCCAATCCCGTGGTATCGTATCGTATATTCGGAAATATCTTGAATAAAACGAATTAACAATGGATGGTTTCTCAGTCTGGCGTGGCAGCCAGCAGTAGAATGACAATGCAAGTCCTGGGGTTGAGAAAAACAAACTGAAACTACACTGGCGCCACACTTCCGTCGGCCAAAAGCATATGGGAAATATCGGCGAAGGTATACATACATACACACATAGATATATAAAATTAAAGCATCCCGGGTTCCCGTATTGAATTACTGAACACATAAAAACATGTACTTTTCTATTATTTATATAAACAAACTGTTAAAGTGTTTTCAAATACTTAACCCACGACGAAATCCGAAATGGTAGAGAGGAGTTGTCAGAAGTTTGTTTTTCCCTGTCAGCCCCGTCACACGCCGGCCGGGGCCTTCCGCCCACAACTCCTTTGAAAAACGACAACTCATTTATAATATTAGACTCTTAACGTTTTTCTTTTTATAAACTCCCATGCACTAATTGATTCCCGGTAGCTACCAACATTATTTTGTAAAAGGTATTGATTGAACAAAAAAAATATAAAAGCAATGTAAAATATTGAGTAGGTATGGTGTACCTCAAGGTAACAAACCTGGGCCACCATTATTACGAGTTTCGGTTTTGATCAAAAATTTCAACCACAATTCCGAATATTTTTTATTAGAACATAATGTGGTCCTGGTGAAGAATTGTGATGTCTCGTTCTTTGTCCCACGAACAATACTGTCCAGTTTTTTTTTTGTTTGCTTAATACTTTTGTATTTAGCATCGTGGTACCAGCTTCCAGCAATTATTTGAAACCGATCCCACATCCCATTATTTTTGCCAACACACAATGAGGTGCCTACCTCTTAAAACGCGGACTTTTAAAAGAAATAAACTACGATCGTTTTCGTTAACGTCATCACAACTAAGAGTTGATGAAATTCGTGGCATTTTCTACAATATACTGCATGTTTGTATACGTAGGTACTAAGAACGTTTTGGGTCCCTTTTAAATTACTGCTATGCTATTACGCCGTTGTTTGTTGTCTGGATTGAAAACTAAGAGTGAGAGGAGGATGTTGGAGCTTGCACTGAATAAAACCCGTAATTTGACCGGTGTACATTTCATCCCTTTTGTATTTCGATTTTAATAGCCATATAGCTACCTATTTTAGATTTACTGGGGCCTCGAATGGGGCTTCAAAAACATACTTTGAAATTGAACTCTACGTTACTGCTCATTCTGCTCAATTGTGATATCATATTACCGTTTGGTAGGTAGCGACAGGAATGCTTTTTCAGTTTTCTTTTTCTAAACGCAAATTTCTCTACACGGGAAGAATTGCACAGAAAATACAAATTGTAGGTAATTGAGTGACAATTATATCAATTATTACAAACTTCTTAGGGTAGTAGCCAATGCCTACATGTTGAAACTTATCCATAATGTAAAAATTAAAACACAAAAACAGTTTTAAATAAATTAATTGTATTCACAACAATATCGTTTCGTCACACAGTGACATCATCAGGTGATAAGTATACAAATTTCGACTAAAACTAGGACTTTTTATATTGAATAGGTAGATGGGGGTAACGGGAACTATTGCCTTCTATTTGATCATTTAAAATCACTCCTTTTTTAAAATATCCATTTATGTCTAGTTGTTTTAATAAATTTAACATGAAATCCTTATTTTGCTCATGTAAAATTGTATAATCTAAATTAAAGTTATGGATATTTTCTAACAAATGTTCAGCATAGGTAAAGTCTACTTTCTTATTGTTAAAACTTTTAAGATGTTCGTTTATGCGGGTCTTAAACTTTCTGCCTATCTGCCCTATGTACACTTTAGAGCAATTTTTATAATTTAACTAGCAGCAAAACCCGGCGTTAGAATATTCGTGAATTTAGAACTATCCAGAACATCCCATAATGATTCAAAACATTTTCTAACTTTTTTTAATATTCTGAAACATTCTTGAATGATCTTCAAGATTCTGGAACATTCTTGAACATTGCCAAATCATTCTGAAATGTTATAATAAAACATTCTTTTACTTCTTAGAACATATTTGAATTCCCTGTAACATTTTAAAAAAATCTGCTTAATTCTCATCCCCACTCCGTGCTGTTTGCTGGGTGAGTAGTGACATCAGTAAACGCCTGGCGGGGATGACTAATCGATTGATAATAATTGATCAGTTATCGACCACTGAGAGTTGAAGATTATTACAGTACTAATATCGTTACTAAAAAATGGGGGTCGGTGGTAGAAGGATGAAAATTAAGGGTTATATGTATTTTTTAATGCCAAATCATAATTTTTTTTGTTGTTTATATAGCTGCCTAGAGTATTGTTAGTCCTAAACCTAATAAAACTATTTTTGATAATTTTTACAATTTTACTCTCTTTTTGTGAAGTGTGACCGTAGTCGAAGTTTGTACCTACGTATACTCATTACCTGAAGATTCCACTGTGTGGCGAAACAATAGGTATTGTGAATACAATTAATTTATTTGAAACTGATTTTGTGTTTTAATTTTTAAATTATTACAAAAATTGAAACAACATGTGATATAAAGTACCTACAGCAAATTTTATTATGCAGTTTAGTAAGTATGTAATTTTCACCATAACAATGAGTTATCACCCGATTGCCAGATGCATAGTAATTTTTACCCAAAATTTGTAGGTAATAAAAAAATAAAGGCACTAAATAAAATATTATTATATGTGCAACCTATTGATCTGTTTGAAGTTGAAGCTTTGAATGGTTACACAAAGTCTTTATATTTGGATTCTACTGTAATTATATAAATAATAGACTAGATCTAAGACGTTTTACTTAAAAATATTAAAATATGTATTGCCACCGAAAGCACGCCGGTTTTTCTATGCAAACGTAAACGAATTTCTTGTTTATGTTTTTTTTATCAATCGCACTCAGGGTTGGAATGTTTAAAACAAAGTGTCTTATCTCTTAAATAAATGTAGCGTGTTACGTTAGTCATTTTTTTAAAGCTTTTGTGGGATATTAAGTTTTGCTCAAAAGCGTTTGAAAATTCAGTTAGTTTTGAACAGTTTACAGACGTAGGAGATGTTTTCAGATAGACGTCCATTCAGTGGACATTTTACCTTACCCGTATAAAGGTGACCAGTCTTAACAATGAGTCAGTTAAACAGTCAGTCACATGATAAAAAAAATAGTTTTTTAAAACTAGTTTAAAACATGTGTTGAAAATATACGAAGACAAAGAAACGTTTAAAACAGATGAACACATGTTTTAAACTGTTTGTTTGATAGATTTAATAAAAAACTGTGATTTTTTCTAACCCTGATCACATTACACTGCGACTTGAAAACATTGTTTCGGCTTCTTTTCAGTCATCGGTGAATTTTATGCGTCTTTTCGATTTTAAATGAACTTTCAGGCGTCTTTCCGGTCCATATGTTTCACCCGGGTATTTTATTTATTTGCTGCAATTAAATATTGGCTTGATAGAGTGCAAAGGGGAATATTCCATAAAATTTAGTATGTAGAGAATTGTCAAATGTCAGCAAATATTTTTGTATAGGTACGTATGTATGTAGTTGCTCGATCTGGAAGCAAGACATTAAACGAAACGGGCCGTTGTCGCATTAGTATTCAAGTTCAGAGATGATATCATATAGCTGCGGCCCGCCCTAATTGCTATGTATCGATGCATTTGGCTTTTGTGTAGCTCCGTGGTGGCATAGAAACAAACGTGACACGTCCATTATGCAACATGGCTGCTTTTGTTCCAACTTTTTTGTTCACCACGCCCTTTTGAAATGATACCGGTCCCGATAAAGGACGGTTTCGATTTCGCGATAAACAGAACATTAGAAAAAACCTACAAAATATAGTCCTTGCCCTATCACAGACATACCCACCAGAACAGGGATAATATAGGTAATAAATTGATAACAGAGAAGAGTTGTCATGAGCCTTGACCTTACTTATGTTTTGTCTTCAATTAAAAACTTGTTTTCACCAAGAAAAATAAATTGTATCTAACTATAATAGAAACAACTTGATCTTCTTACAAAGTCTGATAACCGGTATAACAACTGATTAAATTATCATAATAACGTAATTTTTATGAGCAAAAGAGCATAGGTAATCTTCGTCTCATTTTCTTACTAATCTTTAAAGGAAATCTTTCGCGCATCGTAATAACAAATATCGTTACGGTTGCTGATACACGTTTGTACCTACTCGTAGTTTCATTAGGAATAAATACAACTAAGGTATGCGTGTAATGTGTGGAGATAAGTGTTGGGGGCTTGTGTTCAGGTATGTTTTTTAATGAGTTCAAACGAGCGAGAGAGTAGTAGAAAAAGCAATTGGTCAAGGAAATGGTGTAATTACAAGGAATATCATAACCCGGCTTAGTCACATAATTACATCGTCCATCACGATTTTAATAAATTACTGGCATATATGTTTTGTTTCCTCTTAGATTATTACACTTAGGAACGGGTTATTAATTCTCTAAACGCACGTATCTACTTGTCTAATCTAATGAATTTTTATTACACCACCACCACAACTCCGAGGGGCAATCAATTAAAATGAATGTTCAAATTACTTTGATAAAACTTTCTGCGTGGATGGATTTCAACATAATTATTAAATTTAGCACCTTTAGCAACTGACAGGCATGGTATGGTGGTATGTCGTAGATGACCAGACACAACGGAACTAAAAACTAAAACATACCATCTGCTCATAAACAAAACAGAAGTTTGAAGTTTTATAATTACCTTAAATAAACAGATTAAATATCAATAAATTGAATATTAACATGCTCCAATCGTTGCTTAATTGCAACCATGAGAACTAACAGAACTGAAAATCTGTAGCAAATGCTTACAGCAAGTGTGTAATCTTCTGATAGATTTATGATTAGTTGGTGATTTCACAATAATTTAGTATCATAATGTATTTTTAGAATACTCTGTATTCTTTATTAAAATCATAACCACAGGGTACAGAGAGCTTCCAGAAAAATTACTCTTTGAACTGAACTATTTTTAACTAATTATTAGGTATGAATACGTATGTGCATATCTATAATTTAATTGATTGAGTTCTTAAATGGAGACTGGAAAAACTTTGGCGGTTGTAGAATGAACAAAATAGCTCAAACCTCAACCCCAAAACACGACACTTTTGTTGTTCGAAGCACTTTTCGGTAACAAAGTTACCTTCTTCAGGGACTGAAGTAAACTAAACCTAAAAGAGAACTAATCCTAATATATACTGATAGCTGTTAAGGTTCAGTGAACATGGTTCAGCTGCAATAGTGATGATGTTCAATGGACCTTGGCAATAACAAAAAATAATAATTAAACTAGACTAAATAGCGGAGATCCAGGGATAGGACCCTTGTCATTGTTATGTAAAATTTGATTATTTTTACAAATGTATAAACTTTCAAAACTATCTAGTAAACAATTATTCCTAACTTCCTTAACTAATTTAAGATTATTAATATTAATATTATGCTCTTCTGTAAGAATATGTTGGGCAACACTAGATTTCATCGTGCATGAGCTAAATGCTCCTTGAACCTAGTTTGGATCGAGCGTCTAGTTTGTCCAATATATTTTTTACTACAGTCATTACAGCTAATTTCATATATCCCCGACTTTTCTAAGAAAGGAATTTTATCCTTGGGGTTACCGAGGGGAGTTTGAAGGGAGTTACCATTTGATCTGTAGGCAATGCGAAAACCAAGTTTTTGAAAAATGCCTTCGAATCCTCGAGTAAATCTTGGCTCGTATGGCATAGTAATAAACTTGGTCTCACTGGTGCCTGTTTGAAAAGTCGAAGATCTTGAAACAAAATTCTTAAATTTAATCTTATTAACTAACTTATCAATGATGTTGCAACTGTAAATATTGTCAATCGCAATTTTCTGAATTGTACAGAGTTCCTTATGATATCTAAGTACTTTTACTAAGAGGAAAACTAAGCAATCTATGTACAAGAAAATTAAAACAAGCCATTTTATGTTGAACGCAATGATTAGAGTCGTTGGTTATAAATTTAGAGGTATTAGTTTCTATAGATATCAGATGAGTTCGACATAAAAATTGAGCGGCCAAAACAGAACTAATAACAAACCGTCTGCTCAGAGTCACAAACAAAACAGGAATCCAATTTCAAGCTTCATAATTACCTTAAGACCCCCCCCCCCCAGTCGTTGCTCAATTGCAGCCATGATTCCAAAGGAGTACAAACTAACAGAGCTTAAAATCTGTAGCAAACGATTACAGCAACTGTTTATGATTAGTTGGTGATTTCATAGTAATTTAGCATCATAATGTATTTTTAGAATACTATGTATTCTTTATTAAAATCATAACCACAGGGTGCATAGATCTTCTCAAAAAATTACTCTTTGATCTCAACTATTTTTACCTAATTATAATAACTACGTAGGTACCTACATATCTATAATTCAATTGATTGAGTTCTGCACTAATGGCTTCTTTGACATAAACATAGATTCATGATTGACATATGTATTAAATTTACAGACGAACGGTTAGAGCACATGCCTGTTATGTTCTCTTCTGCTCTTTTGTAATACAATACTCTACCTTATTCCAACCGGCAAGTTGTTCGTGTCTAAATTACGGTAAAGCTGATCAAATGCAGCGTATAAATGAGTGTGGAGGGTCGAGTTTCTGTTAAATCTAAAAATGGGTACGAAATCATTGATCATCACAACATTTTAATTATTATTCCATGTGCAATTAATGACCACAGGTACATAATAAATTATTTGTTTTATTAATTAATTGTAAAACTCGATGTGGGCTTTAGAGGAAGACCTGAGTATTTATTTATTTATGGCAGGTGTCACTTCCTCATGTTCTCATTTCTTACCAGATAGGTACCTAATTATAAGTAGGTAGTTAGAGTGAATCGAGCAAAAACGTGTGACTGAAATTAATAACTTCGCTGAGAAATGCAGATATCATTGCATCTTCACTGCAGGTGTAGTTTGTTTTCTCTTGAAGCGCACGCCGAGGATTCAATGCAAATTCAAATATTTTTTATATGGCACGTTAACGTACGTGTAGTAGGTAGCTAGCTTTTCACATTATTATATTCAGAAACTAAATAGAACGAGTCTTATCAACCAAGGAAATATTACTATGGTATGGTATAATAGATACAACTAAAGCTTACATCGTTAAAATCATACGTGTGAATCTACAATAAAAAACGAATAAGTACATTTACAGTAGCTTACACAAAAAATAATTAATTTGTAACCAGTCAGGATTTTTGAGGAGCTAATTTGTATAGATATATGTATTAAAATAATTCAAAGTATTAGTTAGGTATTAATAGCTGCATGATTCTTGTGCATGTGAGTGTTAATTTTTTTTATGACGTTGTGCATTGGAGCGCGAAAGAAATGTATACGAGGCAATCCAAGCAACAAAAATTAGCATAATGGCAACACGAAATAGCCGAGGGCTCTTAATATAGTAATACAAGTGGCTATATGCTACCCTCGCTCCTACTTATTATTGTTAAAGAGTCACTTGAAGATCGGTGGCGTTAACAATAGCAATTCTTGACTTTATTACAACGAGTTACTTGGCGTTATTTTACAAATCGACTCGAGTACATTAGAACAAATGGACAAAGTATCAAAGTAATACATGGCATGGGAAAATTGCTATGGATGCAATTTACCTTCGTAGGTACTTCTTACCTACCGACCGGTGCGGTGTAACCGACTCGAGTGGCCCAGACAGGCAATGAGACCGCGGGAAAAAGTTACTAGGTACTATTAAATAAAGTGTTAGCTATGGAGGTACCTTCATGGTACAATAAATCTTCGAGTGCCACTTGGGAAAAAGTGAAAAAAATCGTTCGGTAGTTTCTTTGACTTTATTGATATATAGTCCAATGTCAAATCTACTACAAATTTAATGAGACTTGGGAAATCCATAAAGGGCTTATGAACTAGTAAAAACTGCGAATATCCTAGAATCTGCTCAGAAATGAGGAGCCACTAACTAAAATCAGAAGACACGAACAGAAAAAGTTGGGATATTATGAAATATTGATTGAGAAATTTGTGGAGATATTACAGCCACTTGAAGACCAAGACGACTGAAACATTTTTATCCAAATATTAACCCATGCAAAATAAAAAATTAACAATAAATGCTTCTGCTCCTTTAAAACAACCCTAATTTTAGAAACTCTGCTGGACTTTTAGTTTAATTTTTAAAATCTTCTGCTGTCAGTGTCTCCAACCCCCAATATATGTATTTTAGACAGTATTGGTTGTCCCAAATATTTCTTCTTCTTCCATATAACCTCCTAAATACTTGTCAAATAATTCTTGCTATAATTGCCCAAATCTTGAAACATACAACTGATCATCAAATAAAGTTTCATTCAATATAAATGTAATGCCAAGGAGTCTCTCCTGCTTGAGAGTGACCCAAATACAATTCCAAATGCTAGTTTTCTAAATAAGAAACTCTTGCATACTCCTTGTGGTTCAAACGATTTTTCAAAAGGACCAAATAACTTGTTTGCCTCCTAATTCGTTGAAACAAAAAACGAAACGTAAAAGTGAGTCCCATTCATCATAAATGTACCGTCTGCGAGTCTTTTCTTCTGTATAGGGACCCAAATACAATTCCAAATATTTGTTTTCTTGACAAAAACGTTTCTGCTCTTTTAGAGCAACTCTAATTTCGAAAACTCTGTTGAGCTGGTGTCTCCAACTCCCTAAATATTTTAGATACTATTGGTTGGCCCAAGTGTTTCTTATTCTTCCTTATAACCTCCTAAATACTTGCCAAATAATTCTTTCCATTATTGCCCAAATCTTGAAACATACAACTGATAATCAAATAAAGTTTCATTCAACATAAATGTAATGCCAAGGAGTCTCTCCTGCTTGAAAGTGACTCAAATACACCTCAAAATGCTAGTTTTCTAAAGAAGAAACTGTTGCATACTCCGTGTGATTCAAATGATTTTTCAAAAGGACCGAACAATTTATTTTCATGATTCTTTGAAACGTACTACTGATACTGTCATGACATGTATCAGAAGGGTCTCATCATCAGAACGAGTCACATTTAACAAAATATTAACTTCTAGAAGTCTCTTCTGCTTGAGAGTGACTCAAATACAATTCCAAATACTAGTTTTCTAAAGAAAAAACTCTTGCATACTCCTTGTGATTTCAACGACTTTCCAAAAGGACCAAATAACTTGTTTACTTCCTGATTCGTTAAAACGAAAAACGAAACGTAAAAGTGAGTCCCATTCATAATAAAAGTAACGTCTAGGAGTCTTTCATTCTGGATAGGGGTCCAAATACAATTCCAAATATTTGTTCCCTTAAGAAAAACGTTTTTTCTTCTTTAGAGCAACTCTAATTTCGAAAACTCTGGTGGTCTGGTGTCTCCAATCCCCAAAATATTTTAGACAGTATTGGTTGGCCAAAGTAGTCCTTCTTCTTCCTTATAACCTTCTAAATACTTGCCAAATAATTCTTTGCATTATTGCCCAAATCTTTCATTAAATTGGTAGTAGATTGGACATTGGATTTTTGTCACCACCAGTTTACGCCTTCTTGTACCTACAGTGAGTGGCTCCTCATTTCTGAGTAGATTTTGGGAAAACAGTATCATATTTCTGATCTGTACTGGTCCATAAAGTCTTTATAAATCGTCCAAATCTTTTATTACATTTGTACTTAGTAGATTGAAAATTTTATTTTCAGTAATATTTAGTTGATACATTTTTGTACAGTGGATGGCTCTCCAATTCTTAGAAGATTTTAGGAAAAATAGTTCCTGATTTTCGATCTTTATCAAAGGCCAAAAGCTTTTATTAAATTTGTAGAACACTTGATTTTAAATACTTAACTATTAGTGTGGTCTCTCTTTGTCCAAATTCTCTTCATCAGTTTTCTTTCAGTTTAGAAGATTGAGATTACAGTAAATTCTAGTGTTTGGTAAAACAGGAGCCTAAGTGTTTGTTTAACCATTAGAAGCTGTATTCCAATCGTCAAATTATCGAAAACTGGGATATTAAGAAATCTTGAATGAGAAATTTGTGTAGATATTACAGCCAATTGAAGACCAAGACGATTGAAACGTTTTTGTCGAAATAAACGAACCATTACTTTGCAATCATCTCAATATCACATTCTTTTGAAGTGACAAACTGACAATTGTCGAAAAGATAATCAGATATTGTAACTATATGATCACAAGAGTTGGTGTTTTGGTTAATTTCTCCTGCAAAAGGGCTTACTCATGCCTTTAAATTCAGAAAGCAATTATCGTGCAAAACAACTCGTCCAAATTGAATTTGTTTCGGCTTTGCTCCTCGTCGGATGGACCTTTAGGATCGCGACAACTTAAGCCAATTGAGAACGATCCACGGTGATCCCCCCGCGAGAGAGATTGCAGTTAGCAGGCCTGGCCAACTTTTAACAATCCACTGTAACTCTAATTGTTTGTCAGTTTAGTCGACTCGACGTTAAATCGAATTTAAAATTTATGCCCGCACAACTCTCACTCACTCACCCACTCATTCACTCCGTCTCTTTGATACACTGCTAACTCTCACTCACTCCATTTGGGCCTTTGCAGTACTGGCAGTAGTAGTAGAGTTGATGTGTTCAGGCAGGATTTTTGTTTGCGAGCAAAAAGGCTGATTGCTTGGGCAAACAGGGCGTAAGGGAGATTCAAATGAGGTCGCTCGCGATGCCGATAAATTTTTCAGATTCTAAATTTATTATGGAGAAGGCTGAAGTCTACCCAATATAACTGAGAGACTTTATTCCTCTACCATGTTTATTCTGCCGGATTACCACTCACGATCAGTAAAGCAATGAACTTAACAATGAAATATAACACGACAGTGGTTCAAAGGATTTTTTTCAAAAATACCAAAAAATATATTTTTATGATTCTTTGAAACGTACTACTGATACTGTCATTAAATGAATTAGGATGTTTTCATCATCAAATAGAGTCCCATTCAACATAAAAGTAATGCCAAGGAGTCTCTCCTACTTGAGAGTGACCCAAATACACCTCAAATGTTAGTTTTTTAAAAAACAAATTGTTGCGTAGGTACTCCTTATGGTTCAAACGAAATTCCAAAAGGACCAAACAATTTATTTTCATGATTCTTTGAAACGTACTACTGATACTGTCATGAACTGTATCAGAAGGCTCTCACCATCAAAATGACTCACATTTAACATAAAATTAACGTCTAGGAGTCTCACCTGCTTGAGAGTGACCCAAATACAATTCCAAATGCTAGTTTTCTAAAGAAGAAACTGTTACATACTCCTTGTGGTTCAAACGATTTTCCAAAAGGACCAAATAACTTGTTTGCTTCCTGATTCGTTGAAACGAAAAACGAAACGTAAAAGTGAGTCCCATTCATAATAAAAGTACCATCTGGGAGTCTTTTCTTCTGGATAGGGGCCCAAATACAAACAAAAACGTTTCTGCTATTTTAGAGCAACTCTAATTTCGAAAACCCTGATGAGCTGGTGCCTCCAACCCCCAAAATATTTTAGACAGAACTGGTTGGCCCAAGTGTTTCTTATTCTTTTTTATAACCTCCTATATACTTGCCAAATAATTCTTTGCATTATTGCCCAAATATTTCATTATATTGGTAGTAGATTGGACATTGGATTTTTTGTGAACATCAGTTTACGTCTTCTTGTACCTACAGTGAGTGGCTCCTCATTTCTGAGTAGATTTTAGGGAAAACGGTTTCATATTTCTGACACGTACTGGTCCATAAAGTCTTTATAAATCGTCCAAATCTTTTATTAAATTTGTACCAAGTAGATTGGACATTTTATTTTCAGTAATATTCAGTTGATACATTTTTGTACAGTGAATGGCTCTCCAGTTCTTAGAAGGTTTTAGGAAAAACTGTTCCACATTTTCGATCTTTATCATAGGCCAAAAGCATTTATTAAATTTTTAGAACACTGGTTTTTAAATACTTAATCTTTATTGTTGATTCTCTTTGTTTAAATTCTCTTCATCAATTTTGAAGAGTTGAACTTTCAGTTTACAGTAGATTGTAGTCTTTGGTAAGACAGTAATATGTCTGTACATACAGGAGCCTTAATTATTTTTTTAATCATTAAATTCTCATAAATTTCCTTAACTCTTACTCTATCAAGATCATTCTTCATCTAGGGAAAATCAGCTTCTATTCTATTCGTGAAAAATCTTCGGGCGTCTGGTCCAAATTCGTTGTAAACCTGTGGGGTTTCCAATGAAAGAAAAATCGCGTTTTCTTTGATCTCGTGCAGGAAACTTAATCAGGAACACTCAATAAATGTATTTCCTTTTTCTCTGTTGCGTCTCTCATTCTCGTAGCTGTCGTTGTCGTGGTCGTGGGGCAATTTAGTGGAACAATGAGCGAGAAGAAGCTTAGAGTGATATATATATATATATAAGAGTCGTCGGGAGGTAGACGAAGTGTCCGAAACAAATGACGGGTGACCTCCTCAGCGGGTTTCCACGGTGCTAATGAACCTGCTGATTGCCGTCATAACTTGGACAAATGCGATCATCAGCCGTTGATAGTTCAATATGTTGGGACACAATGCGCACAATGACAGACCGACTGAACGAAACAATATCGATTCCCGACCAACATAATGCCTTGATTAATACGGATCGTTGCCATAATTATTCTTCTGGGTGCCCATGCAAGTGGACATCGGAAATAATTAATCTTTTTCAACACACCTATCCACATCCAACCACCATCATCAACAAATGTTTGATATCATAATTTTTTAAACACAACGGAATTTTATGAAAAATATAAGTACCAATTTATGAATTTTTAACTGACTTATTTTCTTTTTTTTTCAGGAAATTATGAAGAAGTTTAGACCAGTTTCAATTCAACAGTGATGGTAAGTAAGAATATTTATCTATTTGATCTTTTAGAAGAGTGTAGATAGTAATTTTCCGAATTGCTTACAAGTAATTAATTAAACTAATGATAAGGTTTCATTGGTTATAAATAGTTATGTTGGAATCATAAAGCGCAACCGTTCGGCTCTCGTAGTTTTTGTTTCTTCAGTTAAATTAAAGTTACTGTAAGACGTTCAGAAGTCGAGGCGTTCGAAACGTCGGAAAATGTTTGCCGAAAAGCGATGTAGTGAATGTCCTTGGGAGGATTTTCTGATGATATTTACCTTGCTCGTCACGCCGATTGCTTTCGGAAACAATTACGCGAGAAACAATCGGCACTTCAGGAAGCTCGACGAGAGTGTCTCGTTTTTCCTTCCATAGCGCGTCTGAAATTATGTTTGACTTGTCTTGTTCATCTTCACAAAACAAAACCTCCTTCTCGAGTATTTATCGACTGGTGACTCGTTCTCTCCTTTCTATCCAGAAAGCAGTACAGCGAGAGATGTTCTTTTGTAGTCTTTTTAGTACAGAACATGTCAAGATCAAACGAGTCGAATATCCGTACAAAAACACTTTTCAACTTCAAGAAATAAAAAACCAAAAAGAAAACGAGTAATTCAAACGAAATGTCTAACGCAATTTTTTGAACAATAGATTTCCAACAGCAAATTTGAATAAGATTAGGTATGTACTACGTAGGTTTTTTTGTGGCGTCATAACTTATCAATCAATCACTAAATTTTGGTATGATTTACTTAATTTGATAGCTTGAACATAGAAAATATACATTTGTTATAAATTGGTATTTTATTAATCAATTGAAATCTTCATGATTTCTTATACTTATACCCATAGAGAAAATATTTGGTAATATCTCTATTTGACTAAATTTTGAGAATTCAGTCCCTGAATTCAACCTAAAATTTATAGAGAGCAGGGTGATAGTACTGGGAATACGATACGATACAGTGATTGGAATAAAAGGGCCCTTTTTGTTGTCACGCGGTCCAAAACCACAACAGCTTTCAAAGCTCACCCATGTTTATGTGACATGACATTTATCGCGATATTGTCGGCTGACCAACAGAAAGCTGACCAAAATCGATTTCGAACACAACCAGAAAGTACGTTTTTTAAATATGACTGCTACCATTACCGATTATTTATCGATACAACTAAGTTATAAATTTCCTTCAGACGTTTACTTCTTAAACTCTGTGTTAGCACTCAGTTTGATCTTTCCTCTGAACGATGTTTGTGCCGAATGTGTGTGTGTGTGTGTGAAATAACGTTAGTCGTTTTATCGCGCCGAAACGTCATCATCATATTGAAATAGGCCGATTGGGGTTGGCTGCACTGCAAAGTAGTAGAACATCAAAGGGGCGAGAATTGAAATCTGCAGGGGATTCAGAAGTCGGTAGCGGCGGCTAAAGTGGAAGTCCCGGTGAGACCAAAGCGCCGTCTTAAATTTACTTGATATATCAAGTATACTTGATGAAGATGAGGTGAAAAACCAGTGATCACCAACATTTTTATACTAATGGAACAATCGAATCAAAAAATATAAATCCCTCAGGTTTTCATCAAGGTTTTGGTTATCCTCCACTCACTAAATCGACTAATTGGTCTAGAACATTACAAAGTTATGAGGAAGTTAAAAAATTATACAACAATTGTGAATTTTAGTTATAATAAGGTCTTCAGTATGAGAACCTGAGGTTTTCTTCAAGGTTTTGGTTATCCTTGACTTAAACAATCAACTAATGGACTTAAAACATTTTAATGTTATAAGTCAGCCAAAGAATCGTACAACAATTTTGAATTTTAGGTATAATAAGGTCTTCAGTATGAGAACCTGCGGTTTTCTTCAAGGTTTTGGTTATCCTTGACTCAAACAATCATCTAATGGACTTAAAACATTTCAAAGTTATGAGGAAGACAATGAATCGTACAACAATTGTGAATTTTAGGTATAATAAGGTCTTCAGTATGAGAACCTGAGGTTTTCCTCAAGGCTTTGGTTATCCTCGACTCAAAAAACCTACTAATAGACTTAGAACATTACAAAGTTAGGAGGAAATTAAAAAATTATACAACAATTGAGAACCTTACATATAATAAGATCTTCAGTATGAAAACCTGAGGTTTTCCTCAAGGTTTTGGTTATCTTCGACTCAAAAAACCTACTAATAGACTCAGAACATTACAAAGTTAGGAAGAAGTTTAAATATTATACGACAATTGTGTATTTTAGATATAATAAGGTCTTCAGTATGAGAACCTGAGGTTTTCCTCAAGGTTTTGGTTATCCTCGACTCAAAAAACCAACTAATTGATTTAGAACATTACACAGTTATAAGGAAGCTAAAGAATTGTACAACAATTGAGAATCTTAGATATAATAAGGTATTTAGTATTAGAACCTCAGGTTTTCCTCAAGGTTTATGTTATTTTTGATTCGATAAATCGATCAATAGGTTTAGAAGATTACAATATTATGAGGACTCTAAATAATTATAGAATATTGTATAATGTATTCTTGAACCTGAGGTTTATTCAAGGTTTTTCGTTATCTATACAATTCAACAAAGTAAATCAGATTCCAAGTCATTTTTACTTAATTAGGTTCACGAAGAGGAAATAATACAACATACATGATGATATATGATACGTTTCAATTAGATGATGGTTTGGGTAGTTGAAAACCGTTTGAGAGTCGCTGATACATCTAAAGATCAGGGCTTTGTTGGTAGGCTTTTAACAGGGCACTCAGGCTTAACGTGCTAAGCCCCCACCTTTACACCACCAGCTTCATAAAGCTCTTAGCGCAGGAACAATATTATGTTTGTAAACTCACGGCGTGTTGTTTTAAAGCAACTCCTGCTTGTCTTTTTAATTCCGTTAATAAAGTTCTTGCTTGATACTTAAGTATCCCCTTCATTCTCTCTCATCTCGCGAGATTTACAAAAAGAAGGAAGTGTTGGTCTGTTACAGCCAGCAACGTTTCGTTTCCATTTGTCATTTGATAGTTTTAATACCCTACGCAATTCATTTGACAAACTGATGTAGGTATCTCTACAGAACTAACATTCCTGGCACTTTAAACATCTCATGTCAGGATCAAAATTGTCTCAAATTATATAATTAGAAAACTCATGGCCAAGAACATAATACTCTTTATTAATTATTGTGCTTTTTGGGTTCCAATTTTCGAACTATGTATGTGTTTCTCCAAAAAGATCTTCAGTATAAAGTGTGGCTCCTTTAATACATACTCAGTCATGAGAAAATGTATTCCTGATCTGGAAGACTTTCGATTTACTTCCCTCAAGAAGGTTAAAAAATCCCCTAAAAAAAAACTTTAAATTGGAAAGGAAGAAAATTTTTCCCTTGGGTTTGGGTTTGGGGCCCACATCTTCAAGAATTTACTGATGAGGAATCCTCAATATTTGACAAAATTTGGATTTACCTTCTCAGAAAGGTTAAAAAACCTGTAGATCCTGTTGGATGAGAATCTTATGTGGATAAATTTTTAAAAATTAAATGAAGAACAAAATATTCATCAAGTATGAAAGAAAACTCATTATTATGTAGTGGTATTTCTTCCAGAAGAACTATTTTCTTTTCCTATATGAGGCTGATTCCAAACCCAGAGCTTTTGAAAGACAACTAACTGAAGAATTCAGAAGATCATATAGGATTACCATCCTGGAGATAACCGTAACAGGAATTCATGTATAACCAAATTCTTTTTCTCTTAATTCCTTATCAACAGGTACCATCATTAAATGTGACGCCGGTTTAATTTGTCCAGCACGACCAGCCCATCGACTTAATATCCAGCACGTGTTTTATTTCTTCTTATTCACTTCCGTCACTGTGAACGTGAACAGTTTGCTACCAACTGCACACACAACACCCGGGACACTATAAATACGATACAATATACAAAAGTGTAACGATACTTTCGAAGAGATAATAATAAAGCGAGCAAGAACTTAAGAACACTCACTTTAGCAATAATTGTCGCGTCACTTAAGCTTCACTAATGCGAGAGATAAAATCAAGAAGGCGGTGAGCAGCAATGTGACAGGTCGTCCGACATCTGACGGTAACGAGCCATGACGATACATGTACACTCAAACACACACAAAAGTATATAAAACGGCAACAGTAGTGGTAAGTTGTTGTTTGCCACCAACTGTAAACGAATGAACACCCAGTCGACGGTAACAAGTTTTTGGTTTTGTCATCTCGCCATTGTTTCCCGGTTTCTGCTCGAGAACCTTTTGTTTGCGGACGTTTATTTGAAAATCTCCGACGAGTAACTGGACCGCTATCTCTGTTTTTCCCGGAAACAATTGCGCGACGAACAGCACTCTATTTGCCAAACGAAAGGTGCACATTGTCTGAAAAAGCTTACAGCTCCAGTTGAAATCTTAATTACTGCTTTTTATTGTTTCTTATCCGACAACGCTTCGTCTGCTAGCACTATCTCGGAATGTGGGAGGATGGATGGTTCTGGAAAGCCGAGGGTTTTTCTCTTATCCGATGAGATCTGTGTAGAACTGCTGCTTCTTTACAATTTCAGTTTTAGCATTACATTATCTTGAATGTTGCTTCACAATTATCGACTAATATTCATGAAGCAACTTGATTCCAGTAAAAAGGACTCTGTCGTTTCCACATCCTCAATTTTTCATGATAGATCGGCATTTCTAGATTCCACTTCCAAAAATTTTCTAACAGTTTTCAAAAATTTTTGACTAACATGCTAATGCGATAATGGGGCGTATATGGTATATAGGAAAAAGGCTATGTAGGGATGATTTCAATAAGAGAATAGGTTTATTCAATGCTGTGGTTAGGAGTATTATACTTTATGGGGTCGAAGTATGGGGGTGGAAAGAGAAAAAACAGGTGGAGATATTGTATAGGAGATACATAAAGTGGACTTTAAATTTAGATAGGTGTACGCCTGATTATATAATTAGAAGAGATACAAAATGTGGGAAGATGGTTGAAGAAACAAGAAAAAGAACTGTAATGTACGAAGAGAAGTTAGGAAAGCTGGAAGAGGGTGATATAAGAAAAGAAGTTTGGAGGAAAAGAATATTTCACATAGGGAGAGAAATAAAATACGATAAAGAAAGGAGGGAGACTTTAAAGGAATTGAGTCTGAGTCAGGAGCAAATGAAAGATTGGGCTGATATGGGACTAAACGTTGGAATGATGGTGAGAGAAAGATGCAGAGATAAAATAAGGGGGGAGGATCTTAGAAGTATTCATAATTCGGAGTACGCCAGAGGTTTGAACATAATTTTATGGGATGAGTGGCAGAGCGACTGGGTTCCTGAATATTTGGTAAATAGAAAGGAGATAATTCTTTATGCAAGATTTAGAATGGGTAATGAGTGTAATGAATGTAAGTATTGGTTGAAAGAGAAGGATAGGTTGTGCAGAATATGTGGGAGGGAAAGGGAAGCTATATCACATGTTTTGGATGAATGTAATATGAATAAAACAGTAGATGAATGTAAGGAAATGCTAAAAGGAGGTATTAGACTAAAAGAGATAAAAAATATGAGAAACAAATAATAACAAGAAAGAGAGCGAAACTCTGATAAGGGAGTTTCTATGGGAAGAACGGCAAGGGGATAGGGTGCCGGGATATTTAAGAGAAGGGAAAGGTATAGAGATAATAGTTAGATTCAGAAAATGATAATAAGTTTTGGATGGAAGAAACTAAGAGATGGTGTAGAGTATGTATCGATGTAGATGAAGGAAGAGGGAAAAAGGAAATGGAAAACAAATTGTAGTGAAAAGAGATAAGGAATGAGAGGAAGGATAAAATAAATAAAGAAGGAGGAAGGCAACAAAAATATTAAAATACGAAATTAAAGGGGGTAGGATAGACAGGGTAGGAAGTAGTACCTATATATAGTTTTAAGTAAGATTTAGACTAAAATAAGTTTTTTGTTTTCTTTGTGGATATGTATAAATAACTTTTTTGTTTTAATAAATCAAATCAATAACATGTTAATAAGATGCAGTGTTTGGGTAAGCAAAGGGAGAGGGAGATCCTGGAGATGGTCCTGACTCCTGCTTCTCGTAGTTTGAACTATATTCAACTTATTTTATTTTATCCCAATTTCTACTTTGACGTCTTTAGTCTAAAATTCCATTAGAAAGTATTCTGTCGCTTCTACACCCTTAATTCTTCGTGATAGCTCAACAATTCCAATTTTTTGATAGAATTTTGTATCAGTTTTTGTAATTATGATGCATGTACATATGTAGGTACTTTCGTTTCAAAAAGAATCTACAAATTCTCACGTCAATCTGTCTGGCGTAATAAACGCTACCATGTAACACCTTCCATTGTACGATTACCATTTTGTCCTTCGGTATAATCTGTTCTGTTGGTTGCTACGTGTCCACAATAATTGCTCACGCCGGTTCTGGTAGCAGTTATGTTATTAATTATATGAACGTATCCAGTAAGCAATTATTGTCGACTTGTCAAAACAGTTTAATGAATTTGTTTTGTCAACCGTCTACGTCGTATCGGGTACACATACACGGACTATGGTACCCACCTCCTGAACGGAACGAATAATTTTTATTATTATGTGAGTTGAACGACGACGATGACGATGACAACAATGGACCCAATAATTAGCAGGAATCGACTATTGTACAGGCAGTTCTTTTGTCCAACGTATTTATCTGTAAACAGTCGAAGGCGACTAGATACTTTCGACAAATGAGGGTCGCTAAGCAAACACTCCACACACACTCTTAAGTACGGACCATTCACGCAGCTGATGGAGTCTCTCTCTCTCGTTCCTTCTTCGATGCTCATTTGTATATCAAAAGGATTGTTTGCGAGCCGATATTTTGATTCCGTTTGTACTCACGAACACTTCTCTTAAACAAACTATAAAATTACTAACCATACATACACATACCGAGGTTTAAAGCAGCTTTTTGTGACCTTTAATTTGATACCAAACACAACTACATAAGTATAGTTTCTCCTAAAACAGATAGCAAGTAATAAGGAATATGGCGGCTGGCGTTCGCCATGTTACCTGTCAATTACTGCGCTGCAAGGCAAATTTAGTGATACATTTGGTAAATGTACAAACAAAGAAATTACCAAATGACATGTTAGTGACCCAGGGGATGACGTAACGTCAAGAAATTATCAATATGGCGAACACTAGCCGCCATAATCTAATCACCACCAAGTTTCTTTTTCGCTTTAATGAAATACCTTGTGATTGTAATCGAATTAAAAGAGATAAAAAGAAAATTTCAAAATTGTGTTGCGATTGCAGTTGAAGGTAGATTTGAGTCTGTTATTAAGTTGTTGTAGTAATTGATCGGAGAGCCAATAAAAAAGTGTGACTGGTCGAAAATTTCCACAATTTTATTGAAAGACACATGTTCTCGAGTAGGTAGTTGTCATTACCTTGTGGTCAATCAAGATATTAGCACCGAAAACGGTGTTATTTGAGGCAATTTGCGAAGCCATTACGGTAGTTTAGCTACCGGATATGTTAAAAAGTCACCCGATGCTATCTTAGCTTCCGCCACATCCTCGAGTTCTTTTGTTCTCCTTTACATGGGCTTTAATTACAATTTTTGCATTGTGCAACTGCAAAAAGCGCGGTAAACAACCGGCCATAAAAGCATAAGCGATAATAAAACCGACGCTAATTCAAACCCGTATAAAACCCAAGTGATACACGACGCAACGTGAAATGTTAGGTAAATTAAAACAACTACTTGACGACATCCATAACGATCATTCTTCTTCGTTGTTATTATCTCACCATTCATTTGATTTTCTCATTCTCTCCGAACCTGTTGTGGAGGTAGTTTAAGAAGCAACATTTAGAATTTTGCGGACATGTACATCCTTAATTTTGTCGCCCTACGTTGGGCAAGAAGGAGAAAAACGGGGGTCTCATGTGAGACAAAGACGAGACAGTTTCAAAAGGTACGAATGAGAAATATCGCCATCAGTGTATGAGTCAGGGGTGAGTTCTTCCTGGTAATTTTCGAAATAAAAAGTCTTAGTACACATATTTGAAACATTTAGAATATTGCGGACATGTACATCCCTAATGTTGTCGTCCTACGTTGGGTGAGAGGGAGAAAAAGACGATTCTTGTGTGAGAAGTAGGTAAAAGAATGAGACCCTAGAAGTAAGTGCGAGAAAAACGCGAGTCTCATGTAACATAAAGACTAGACAAGTTCAAAGAGTGAGAATGAGAAACAACGCCATCAGTAAATGAGTCAGGGGTGAGTTCTTCCTGGTAATTTTCGAAATAAAAAGTCTAAGCACACATATTTGAAACATTTAGAATATTGCGGACATGTACATCCCTAATTTTGTAGCCCTACGTTGGGTGAGAAGGAGAAAAAGATGATTCTTGTGTGAGAAGTAGGTAAGAATGAGACCCTAGAAGTGAAAACGAGAAAAACGCGAGTCTCATGTGAAATAATGACGAGACACGTTCAAAAGGTGAGAATGAGAAACATCGTCATCAGTATTTTGTATGAGTCAGGGGTGAGTAGTTTTCGAGCATTCTAGATAAAATGTATCGTGCACCATCTTTCGCCTAGTTATTGATTATAGTGCCTAATTTACTATTCTATTCTATTCTGTTATACCCTACACATTGAGAATCTTTTGACCCCACCTTGTTTGCCTATTACCGTGCCACTTAAAGCCCTGTGTGCGCCCGCTCTCGTCTAATGAAAATTCGATTGTAAATCGAATTTGAAATGTAAACTGTCTTAAATGCACTCACCATGCGAAGTGCACCGTGTGTTAGCTGGGTGTAACTGAATTTCAAGTTGCTATCCAAACAGCGGTTCAATGTTTATTTTTTTCCTTCGAGTGTATTTGCCAAACAGGCGCTTTTAGTAGCTCCAGTGACACAATGTGAAGAGATACATATATATCTAGGGGAACTTCAACTGCAATCGAATTTTGTAATTCGAGTCACAAAATTTATATAAAAACTTTTCAAATCCTTAAATAGTTAATTCAAAAAAGAACTTGAATACCTTGACTTTTTTATGTAGGAACGATTTTAAAAACAGTCGATGCATTAGTACCTATAGGTAGTATCCCATCATCGTTTCGGTGTTTGCAATGTGGTAAAGGGGGTTGAGAGGGGGGACTTGACATGAACCCCCGGCATTGTCATTAATGCATATTCGAGTGAGTAGTTAAACACACCTTTTGTGACGACGATGATGTGTGTAAACAAAGAGAAAGCACTTGGAAAGTTTGTGGAAGCCATGGTTGCCCTCTACATAGGTACCTACAGACAGCCAACGCTAATGATGATAGGTGGAAGTTATCATGTCAATATTTGGATATTTAAACTGTATGAGAGCACTGGGTATAAGTGAATAAACCATCCAATCTTTTCTCTATAGTCTGCTAGTAATATCGTGGAACAAAGGACCCAAGAGCAGGGCTACGTTACAATTAAATGAAAAGGCAAAGGGGATTTTGTTGGGTTTGATATTAAATTACAAAATTAGGATATAGATGCTTGTAAAAAATACAATTATATATAGTGTTCATAGATTTTAGGATATTTTTCATTAAAAATTAATGTATTTTGAGAATTTCCTTTCCACTATATTTCCACGACCTATCGAACAAACAATAACGAGGTACCACTCGAGTCAAGTTGAGTTGAGTTGTCTTTTCGCTCGTATATGCATGGGCCCGGGGGCTACGTCGCTAGTGAGTAAATTGCATCACCAAAATATGATTCCTACTCCCAGAGGGTAACATTGTGTAGCTTTGTACGGTCCCATAATACGCGATTACAGTGATTAAGTTAGGAACGTCATCCCATGCTTGGCGAACTTCAAATATACGTAACATAGAGTCGTGTAGTTTGTCGTCCATCCGCCCGTCGCCGTCGCTTCGTCCTGTATAGCTGACTACGTTACACGATACAGTGTAGCTAAATTGAGTTTAAACATGATCGCAGTCGATGATTTTGATATCTACATACATACATAACATAAAGCAACCCCTGCACCCTGCATTTCGATGAAACTACATTTGAAATGAATTGAATGAGCGAAGAAACTGACATATGTATGAGGCTGAAGGAGATGTCGAAGCAGAATCAATATCAAAAATAGGACACTCACTGGAAAATTCCTGTAGGAATCTATATTTAAGTCCAAATAATATTTTTTATGTAAACATAAGAATTTCGACACATGTAAATAAAATTCTCATCCAATCTACAAAACCAAATGGTAAGGGGCTATTTTTTAATTTTAGATAATCCAAACCCAAAATAAATTTTCTATGATCTATAAGTTCAAAAAACAAAATGATCATTTTGAAATATTGTAAAAAATGTTAATTGACGAGATTCGATACAACCTAAAAATTGTCGGTCCCTTAAACAAAGTTGATGAGACTAAAGCATTTTCTACTTTTATAACAAACCCGTGCGTTATTCCAGAGTTTAATGGTAATCGAGACGGTCGCTGGTTTTATTTGTGAATTTCGTTTTGATTTTATTTTTTTCTGCGAAAATCTTTCTGCACGGACTTGAGTATCGTCTTCGTTTTCGTACTAACAATATATTATTAAAACATGTTAATTTTCCGGCTGATAGGTTTTCAGTAACCCGTATCGTGTGTCAAAAATCGATGAAAATCGATACGATCGGATCGCGAGATTGCACAAATTCGATAGCAGGTATCCTTTAGTAGCCCACCTGGTATTATCCGAAATCAATCCTTTGCCAGGACGAACAAGAGACGTCTGGAAATAATTGACCACCAGGCGTATGATTGCGTGGTGGTGGTGGTGCGGGTGTAATACGATCCTTCAGGAGACGGTCTTTGTTTTCATGATGCGGTTGGTAGTGTTTTTACACGCCATTAACCACCACGGTCGCCAATATTGTAATTATTCTACCGGCTAAAGAACGGATTAATTACTCCACGTACTTATACCATAAACGCAACAGCCTTATTACTACCTACACTTACACACTTGAAAACCAAACCGCAACGATTTAACATATAGCCACGATAATTAATTAATCAATCACTTCTGAATCCCCAACACACTTAAGTATGTCATTTAAGGAGAATTAATAACAATAATCAATAAAAAATAACGAAAATTAAAATCCCACGAACAACAACATGAAGAAAATACTAGACATTCTTTACACCCTCTCAAAAAAAGGCCTTGAAACACGCTTTTGTTAGAAAAAGTTCAGGTTGATTGATCACAAGGTGTAGGTACGTGAAAAATATTTGAGAAAGTGTGGTATCAAGTGCAAATTTTTTTTCACGACATCATCCATATAATTTAAATTTTAGGAATGTTTGATTATATTTCCTCGCATAATAAGAATGTTAAATTTAATCAAAGCCAAAGGGGTGTAAATAAAATTTATAATAGGTATTGAAAGAAATACAGCGAACATTTCGCCTTTGGTTAAGACTTTAAAAAAATCTATTTAAAAATTTTCAAATTAGAAGCACAATGTGGGTTGTGTCTTTCCATCAATAAGCTTATTTGCACCCTTTTGGTTCTGATTTACTTTAATCCAAGAATATTTTTAGTAAAATCATGTCATGTTCTCTTTAATCTATGGTTCTGTAGCAATATTATAGGTACTTACCTACTTAATAACACATAAAAACCCCAAAAAGAAAATTTATTTGTCTGCTATAAATTTATTTACACCCCTTTGGCTCTGATTCATTTTAATATGGGGAAATGTTTTTAATAAAATTATTTAGTAATTTTCAGTGGTCTGTACTATCTACAGCTTACTGCAGGTAGTTAATTAATAGCTCCTAAAAACCCTAAAATAAATTTGTCGTTTGTTATAAATTTATTTACATCTGTCAGGGTCTGATCCATTTTAATATTTACAGGGATATGTTTTTACTAAAATTGTGGTCTATACTGTTTTGATTAATGTTCTAGCCACTTGATAGCACACGAAAACCCCGAATAGAAAATTTATTCGTCTGCTATAAATTTATTCACACCCCTTTGGCTCTGATTCATTTTAATATGGGGAAATGTTTTTAATAAAATTATTTAGTAATTTTCTGTGGTCTGTACTATCTACAGCTTACTGCAGGTACTTAATTAATAGCTCCTAAAAACCCTAAAATAAATTTGTCGTTTGTTATAAATTTATTTACATCTGTCAGGCTCTGATCCATTTTAATATTTACAGGGATTCTTTTTTTACTAAAATTGTGGACTGTACTGTTTAGAGCAATGTTCTAACCACTTGATAGTACATGAAAACCCTAAAAAGAAAATTTATTCGTCTGTTATAATTTTATTTACAGCCCTTAAAATACAGGCCATTTTTAACATAATACAAAGATATTTTTTTAATAAAATCATTGAGTAATCTTCTGAGGTCTGCAGAAATATTATGGGTACTTAGGAGCTCATAAAAACCCCGAAAAAAAAATTCTGTCCTCTACTATAAATTTATTTATACCCTTTGACTCGGGTTTATTTTAATTTAGGAACGTCTTTACTAAAATTATTAGATCGTCGTCTATGGTCCATGGCAGTAGGTGCTATGGGTAGAAGCACACAAAAAAAACTGAAAAGAAAATTTATTCGTCGCTACTGTTTAATTATATAGAAGAGCAGAATGGGGAAAGTATTTTTATTTCTTGACGATGTTACTTATTTATCACGACACTGACATACGTGTTCCATTTTGTTTCGGAGTCATTTGTCAATCGTGACAGTCGATTAATGTGTAGAACACGACACACATTCACACATATGGACACAAACACACAAATATATATATGCTACTTATATACAAGTAAAATACAAACATTCACACATTCGAATACCCACATACATACATATATATAAGACGTAAAAATTGTTTTAGTCGAATGTTGTATTAAATGCCCATTATTTTCAGGGCTATCTGTATGTTATGTCGTCCATGTATATACGCATGTATGTATGTATGTAAATATGGGCTAAATTAGGTAGGTAGTAACGTATGTACATTTAGCGTAATATCCCATTCGCGTGAAACAAAAAAATGCCATTTAAAAACGTGGGATAGGGGCGGATGGGGGAAATCCCTAGTCGTTAAACTTTTTTACGGGATCATTAAGGACCGCCCCCCACTTGAACTGACATTTATACATAAATAATTAATTTATTTACCCTGCCGAAACACGAAAAAGAATTATTGTGAAACATTAACTTCCTAACCCAATATCCAATAATAGGAATTTATTCATTTCAACATTCGGACAATTTTTTTTGTACACTCTTCATCGTAAAATTCTATCATTTGTGTCAATATTTTTTACTTACTTGGAAAATATTTCTTAATTAAAAGACGATAGTATGATATTTTATAAAAATATTTTGTGTAGCAATGATGATTTCTGAATTACATAAATTAAAATAAATAACAAACAATGAAAAGCAAATGCAGAGCATTAGAAAATATCTTAGTTAACATTAATTACAAAATTATATTAGATATGTAATACTTTGATAACATTCTAAAAGTTATTTCAAAATATATTTATCTGTCGAACTAAGTATTTTTTTGATATCACAGTTATTAAATATTTTAAATTCAACAAACAAAGAAAAAGTTAGTAACCATTTAATATGATTTTTTTTGATCTAAAAGCCAATAAAATTTGGATTACGTCTTGTGACAATTGTCTTATAAAGACCCCATCATCGTCACAAGAACGTGAGAATGTGGAGAGGTGTTAAAAACTTATAACTAATACTCATGTATGCAGAGATAGCTGGTTCTATTTTTAGTCAAGATTAAGGATGCAACGTTCTACCTTCCGAAATTCTTATCGAAACTCATTAGGATTAGTGTTTGCCTTATCGCCTTGGTCAGGTAATCTAAATAGCGTATCATTAATACACCATTATTTGGAATAATAATGTTTGGACACCTCCAAATCACTCATTGCCTAGGTTGGTATTAGGTATTCTATTCCTGGTCATAAATCATACTTCGTAGTAATAGTAATGCAAGCTGTAATTATTATGAATGTAAATATTTTTGCATACTTTTATTACACCAGAAATTTCAAAGATTGCATCGTATTATTAAAATAGAATGTGCTTTTTAATCTTTTTCTAAAAAGTTCAAAAATATGTACAAATACCTATGTCTCCCAAGGGCTTTGATAATTGTCCAATAAGCGTAATTAAATATTTCTTGAAAAATTGCACTTAACTAGAAACATCTCATGAGCTTTGACCTTGGGGTGTGCTTAGATATCTCACTAAATTCTTGAGCTTAAAATCCACTATCTACTGGTCGCTGTTCTTGAGCATTTTAATACAATTCATGAGTTTTTGAAATACTTAGCTTTTTTTAATTTTTATTTCATAACAACTTTTATTGTCAATAAATAATTACAAAAGGATGATTTATAATAATCTAATAGAGTAGCTATACCAATATAAATATTTAAAGAAATGTGTAAATATTTAAAGAAATTTATGTATATCTAATTGATTGATTGATTTGGATACATATGATGTGTAAACATATTAATAATTTCTATCGAACGTGATGATAACAATGTGTAGCAAAATTGAAATTATTTCACACAATAGAGACTAAGTAAATGGCTAATTATGGTAATTTATTTTAAATGATTTATGACATTTCACACGGGGCCAGGACGGTGAAAGCATTTGTTTGTGCTTATGTAGTAGTAGTACTAGGTACAAGAGGGATTATAAGTTTCTTTTTTTCGTTCAACCTATTTTGGTACCCATAGCTTACCTATTATAGGCAATACCTACCTACCATTAACATAAAACAGGGAAAACCCATCCGATTCTAGAAGATTGCAAATATTTCTTCAGACGATAAATAGTGAGGTTGGACACAAACTCTCTATAGGTATAATATTGTGGGCATATTCATAAATCTTCTTTTGTTACAAAGGGTGCTAAATAGCTATTGTGTTAAATATCCATTCATACCCAGTGCCCATCAGATTACGTATTTAGGCTTTAACAAAAATATTAGTAGAATAACACTGCAAGGAATAAAAAAGGATCGATCCAATTGATCCAAGTCCTTTGATAAAAAGGGAACTAACTCACTAATAAATATAACATAAAAATATTAGAACTTAATAAGTATTACAAGGAAAACAAAAAGGATTGATCCAATTGATCCAGGTCCTTTGATAAAATGGGTAAATAACTCACTGATAAATATAGACTAACTTAAAAATATTGGCAGCCTTTTAATTAAAAAGTTATTAAAAGGAAATGAGAAAAGGAGTTGATCCAATTGATCCAGGTCCTTTGATAAAATGGGTAAATAACTCACTGATAAATATACCTAACATAAAAAATTAGTAATAAGTATTACAAGGGATGAAAAAGAGTCGATCCAATCGATCCAGGTCCTTTAATTAAAAGAGAACTAACTTACTGATAAATATAACATAAAAATATTGGTACCTAATGAGTATTACAAGGAATAAAAAAAGGATTGATCCAATTGATCCAGGTCCTTTGATAAAATGGGTAAATAACTAACTGATAAATATACCTAACATAAAAATATTAGTAAAAAGTATTACAAGGGATGATAGTCCTTTGATAAAAAGGTAACTAACTCGCTGATAAAAATATAGATACTTACGTAATACCAAACATAAATTTAAAGATATGATTTGTTGTAAATTTCTCTTAGATTTTCATAGGTGCTACTTTTATAAACTTATGATTAAGTATTAGAAGATAAATTTATTGTACATATTTCGAACGCCATTTCGAGTCCAGTTTTTAAAAAAATTGCGATTCTAAAATTTTATTTGATATCAGAACAAATAAACATCAGCCCATTAAATATAATAATAATATTTAAACATGCGTCTCACAAATTTAAATAATTGTTAAAGTCAATAAACATTTTGTTGCCTAATACGCTTTTGCGACGGTAAAGTAAAATGTGAACGATTATATTTTAAATTTTATTTTAATACAAAACATAAATAAATTTTATTTTTCAACCCATATCGTGGTTCCGACAAAAAGGGCCTTACTAGACAAATAAATTTATTTTACTTAATAAAACTTTAACATATTAGAGTTCGAATTTCCATTCCCAATTATTGTTTCTACTTCAATTAAAAAAAAAAAAAAGAATTGACAATATCAAAGTATCTATAACACTTTATACTGCAATAAAAGCTAATAATAAGGTTATCGGTGTTATCGAGTTGTTCAAAATATACAAATGAATACAAAAAAGTTCAAAACATTAATTAAGTATGTAGGTACCTCCAAAATTCCACTAAATTTTAGGGCTTCATCAGGATCCTGATGAAATAGTCCCATAAACTATTGCAACAGAACTCAACATAGGTACCGATTTTAAGATATTTATGACAGGACAAATTAAACCCAAACCAAAATTGGAAAGATCAATTTTAATGCAGTCAATTATAAAATAATTACATCAGAAATATTATCTAAATCGACTGAAAAATCTGTATTTTTATCAGATGTTAATGGTTAACTTACTACATAAGTAGATAATACCTGTTACTGGTATTGCCGACGGTACATTTATTACCTCTTACATGAAATCAAACGCAATAATTTCGTATTGTCACGAGTAGTTTGAAAATAATTAATTTAAATAAACAGTAGCTTATTGGTGTTCGTCTTAATTGAATAGGTATCTAATACTCTTCATCTTCAGGCTAATTTTTTATTATTTATTAATTTAAGAAGGAAAAAAAAAATCCTACCTGTTCTTAGCTGCAGCCGCTCTGTCCCTTTGTCTCCGATTCTTAAACCAATTTCCAACTTGCGTTGGAGTGAGCCCTGTGGCCTGAGCAAGTTCCCTCTTCTTCGTCGGATTAGGATACGGATCCTGCAGATACCACTCCCTCAACAAGCTCCTAGTCCTTTCTTTAAAACAATGAGTCTTTTGTTCACCATCCCAAATAGTCCGCGGCAACGGGAACTTTTTCCGCACACGATACTTATCGACCGGTCCCAGGGCTCTTCCCCTCAACTTCTCGGCTTCCTGATAATGGGTTTCCCTAGCCACATGGCTTGCAACTTCCCGTGCGAACTTTTGGTGAACTTGTGATGCTCCAAAATGTGATAGAGTTCTCTAAAATTGCCACTGTGAAAGGAAACAATTGCTCTCGCCCTCAGGACCGTCTCGTTTTTGTTTAGTTCCCCGATGTTCGGATGGGCGCCCTGGAAGCGACCACAAGAACCTGGCGAGCCGTTCGATGTCGCCACTTTCTTCCAACGTTTCGCACACCGCCGCGACTTGTTCAACGGTAAAGTTCAGGGTGGGCAATGCAAACATGGGATTGGGCATGATGGGCGCTGGGGCTATTGGAAGTGGCACGCTGACACCGGGAGATGAGGATGTATCAGAACGATTTCCAGAAACGGGCTCCGAGCTCCCTGAACAGAGCCCGGAGCTCAGTCCAAGAGCCATATGGGTGGCCAGTGTTGCTGCCCAAAACACTGACCTTTTCTTCAACAAATCCTCCTCATTGCCAACCACTTCGACGCTTTTACGAAACAACTCGCGCCACAACACAAATTCAATTGAATAATATCAGTCAATGATCGGTCTTATAGTCACAAAGAGTCTTTCACCGGAGATTTTCTGTTTCCTTAATATTTGATCCTTTGAGGATCATAGAGTTGACATCTATTAGGATTAGGTTTAGCAGAGACACCCAAATATGAACTTAATTTACTTACTAGATGTTTTCAGTTCGTCATTAAAAGTGGTTTATATTTATATATTTATCTATTGTTTGACTAGCACCAGATTTAGCGGCTAATCCTGAAGTCCTGCATCAGGATTTTGAGTATTTCTGGCGGTACATAGGCGCTAATAAAAGGCTACTCATGATGACAATTCCTAATGGAATCACAAAAATCCACAGTACCTGCCATCAGATGATGCCCTCCGGATTCTTCTCCAAGGAATATCCTTAATTGACGGTGTCCGATTTCAAACACAAACAGTCGCATCCTTTGATGGTCTTTTTCTTATGTTATGGTCACTTGAAAGTCTTGCGCACTTCTTTCTCTTTTAACTCTCACTAGATTCGTAATTGACAAGTTGAAGAACACTTTTTTTTATTAGTTTTTAAATCACTGTCATGAAAGGACAACAGAAACGGGCTACCTGTACCTAACCCACGGTTCTAGCCACATAGTGCGACTGACATGTTTAGTTCTTCACCGGAACAGTCCTCCGGAGTGCTTGACGATCATTGGTTCACGCATGGCTGTTGCCACGGTTACAACCGGAATCGACCTCCAATGACATTGAGCGAAGTGGGGGAATCCTATTCCGGTGGGTGTTACTTTCTGGTATCACTATGAAAAGGCCCCCCGTTGAAATGAGAAGTTGTGTCGTAAACCTAACTCGAGCTGATGCTTAAAGTGGCCCTACTCCAGAGCTCGTTCTTCTATTCATCCAGACCGCGCTGCCGGATGGCGTTTGTTTTTCGTGGAAACGTATAATTGTTTTTCTTGGCTTAATACAACGAATGAATGAATAGATGGATAGAT
This sequence comes from Agrilus mali, assembly GCA_029378335.1. NCBI lineage: Eukaryota > Metazoa > Arthropoda > Insecta > Coleoptera > Buprestidae > Agrilus > Agrilus mali. The sequence goes on along the minus strand of CM055663.1, from coordinate 4,334,062 downwards.
GGACGGATGGTAGCTGGAGGTGTAGGTGTAGTCTCCTACCCACGTTCGTCTCACCTTTTTTTGTGTTCTCCAGATATTTTTTACATAAGCGCCACCCAAAGTTGGACTAACGATCAGTTTGAAGGATTCTCGTCTGAATTTGGATGAAACTAAAAAAAGCAGAATTATCCTTTCTTTTCCTTTTTGGATTTCAAAGATTTCCACAATCAATCAGGTTTAAGGATTTAGATAGATACTCATTTAAATTCTGAATAAAACTTCCAAAAGCAGGATTAGGTACCATCTTTTTTGTGATTTATAGATTTCCCTTTTAGGATTCCAAAGATTTGAACGATCTGGATTAATAAGGATTTAGATTCATTTTTAATTTTGGATGAAGATTTCCACAATCATGTAGATTTAAGGATTCAGATTCTTATATGAATTCTGAATAAAATTTCCAGAAGCAAAATTACTTTTTGATTTTTAAAGATTCCCCATAGAATTCCAAAGAATTTAACGATCTGGTTTAAGGATTTAGATACCTACATATTTAATTTTGGATGAAACTTCCACAAGCAGAAATGTGTTCTTTTTCATTTTTAAAGATTTCCACAGTCAGGTAGATTTAAGGATTGAGATTCTTGTATGAATTCTGAATAAAATTTCTAGAAGCAAAATTACTTATTGATTTTCAAAGATTTCTCTTAGAATTCCAAAGATTTCAACGATCTGGTTTAAGGATTCAGTTTCATATTTAAATTTGGATGAAACTTCCAAAAGCAGAAATGTGTTTTTCATTTCATTTTTAAAGATTTCCACAGTCAAGTAGATTTAAGGATTCAGATTTTTATATGAATTCTGAATAAAATTTCCAGGAGCAAAATTACTTTTTGATTTTCAAAGATTTCCCTTAGAATTCCAAAGAGTTCAACAATCTGGTATAAGGATTTGGATTCATATTTAAACTTGGATGAGTCTGCTAAAAACAGGGAATATGTTCTTTTTCATTTCAAAAATTCCTCCTTTTGGATTCTAAAAATTTTCACAATCAGGTGCAAGGATTCAGATTGTCATATGAATTCTGAATAAAATTTCCAGATACAGGATTATCCCTTTTGATTTTTAAAGATTTCACTTTTAGGATTCCAAAGATTTTAACGATTTGGTTTAAGGATTTAGATACATATTTCAGTTTTTATGAATCTGCCAAAATCAGAAATGTGTTATTTTTCATTTCTAAAGATTTCTTCTTTTTGGATTCTAAAGATTACCACAGTCAGGTTCAAGGATTCAGATTCTCATATAAATTCTGAATAAAATTTTTAGAGAAAGTATTGCCATTTTTGATTTTTAAAGATTTACCCTTTAGGATTCCAAAGATTTTAACAATCTGGTTTAAGGATTTAGATTTTTATATATAAAAATTTCTTCGTTTGGATTCTAAAAAATTCCACAATCAGGTGCAAGGATTCAGATTCTCATATGAATTCTGAATAAAACTTCCAACAGCAGGATTCTCTTGTTTTTTAATTTTTAAATATTTACAATTTTGAGTTCCATTGAAGTTCACCTTAAATTTCCAAATATTTTCACAAATTTCAACTTTGATTTCTTTTTGTGTTAATTTTTCCGAAGAATCGGAATATCTACTTAATCAATTAAACTCTTGAAACAAATGTTACCAATTGGAGACTTTAAAATAAGAGACAGAAAGGTAGATGAAGTCTCATCAGAGAAAACTTGTTGACGTGGACCATATTGTACCTAATACTTAGTAAATTTATCCTACCTACCACCGAAGCATTATGTAGGTAGGTGAGTGAGTATGTATGTACCTACCTATGTATTGGGTGGATTGGATTCCGGCATAGTCCATCACCATCACCATCCTGTTCTATCCTGTCCTGTGTGTCATCAAAGGCTGCTGTCGCTACTTTTTCTGGCGCCACTTGTCAGCCTATCCAAACAACACCAATAATAATAACAACAACACAGACACTACATGCACAATATTCCTAACTTTCGGTTTATTAAACGTAACTCTGCCAAACATATGGTTGCTCACACGGGTGGCAAAAAACTGCGTTTAAAAATAAGTGAAATTTAAGACGACACAGGAACATTTTTTGTCTTTGGCGGTGTTAAATTATAATTATTTGTAAAAAGTTGATTTGATTGACGGAATACTTAGATAGCTTTAGTTAGTTTTAGTTCGTTCCTTTTTAATGAGTAAAAATCAAAGAATTATCGGAATTACTTTTTTCTGGACGCCCACAAGTTCGTACTTGGACCACACAAGTTAACTAATAATAAATATTTCTGTCAGGCCCATCCACCAAATCAAAACAATTTCAAATCTTTATCTAATTGTAAGTGAATTGTATAGTCTAAAAAAATTACTTCGTCCGCAAAAATTGTTGACAATCAATTTATTTGTACCTACCTACCTACATAGGTAAGAAATTCCCCAGTCTAATTTATCAAAACAACGAAATGTTGCTGAAGGAAACTCGGCACGAAAAGAAGAGAGAAAGAGACATTCGCTCGGGCTTTTGGTCGTCGAAATGAAATCAAATCTGTGCCGAGGAAAATAAGTGTAAGGAATTGACGTCGGATGAAAATTGAAAAAGGAAATTTCTTTTCAGACCCGATTGTGTCACGCTCAGATGGATGGCACGGTCACCAGGCCCTTTCTTTCTCATGACTCGCCATCTACTTCCACTTCACCCCCTTCACCACCGCACCGCTTCATCTCATCTCCATGGGGTATTTTTTAATACGACACGAGACGTTTTCTCAGGTGAGTGTTTATTTTTTATTATTCATCTAATTATGGGGTTCCAAAAGCTACTTGATATCTATTCTTTTTGCATTAGGTTAGGTTAGGGTTATTTAAAAAGTGTCTTTTTTCTCTATTTCGCCTCCCAAACGTATCTATCTATCTATCTATCTATATAAATATATGATATAAGATGATGGGGTTGATGGTTGAAACATCGGCTTCGTAAGCTGGCTGCGCCACTACACTACACCCTAAATGCTGGGGTGCGGATTAAGTCACTTGAATGATAATTTTCCAGTTGACAGTACGTCTCGTGAGGCAAATTACAATATTTATGATGTCATTTAGCGCCCGTTGACGTCGCGGGCAACGACGACGTCATGCGTCGATTTTACATTGTGCTCCTTCTCCTCTTATTCATCGACCATTTGAACCGTATTACTTTCACTCGAAACGAATTCGGATATAGGTACCCGCGCAATTTAGTTTCCATTGACTCGATATTTAAATCATTAATTACCTAGGTACTTAATTATTAAAATTAAAAGCAGTTGTTAATTACATTTTAATTATATATTTTTGAAAATGTGGGCAACAGCAGGTATTTTCTAAAATGTTTTTTTTTTTTTGAAGAACAAACAACAAGTTCTCGGTATTGTAACTTCATTGAAACTTTTATAGAACGAAGTCATTTTCATTCCTATATATATTTCTTTTTAAATAATTGATTTAAAAATATTCATATTGTTATAATAAAAAAATAAGGAGTAGAAATTAAAGTTATTGTTCAAGCAATAAAACTGTTAACTAGGTTTATTTTCTGTTAAAACTTGTAGGTACCACTGAAAATATTTTTTAAACTATTTTTCTTTTATAAAAATTAACATACCACTAGAGATTTATATTTTTGTAGATAATTAAAATAAAAAGGGAAACTTTTTATAAGTATTTTTAAAATATCTTGAGTTGTAACTTATGCCTTTTTAGGATTTTGTAGGCCAAAAAAGCTTATACATTTGTCTGTAATTTGAGTCGTATAAAGTGGCGATTCAAGTAATAAACGTTTTGTTTCCTATTAACCACTTGAGCCACTTTTTAAAAAATTCTTAGGGCCAGACAGGGACTCACTTTTCTAAATAATTTTTATGAATTAATAGACCAACAGGAATTTATAATTTTGTAAAAAAAAAAACAGTAAAAATTACAGTTAGCTACTTCTGATAAATTTTGAGTTATATACTCACATATTTTTAAGACTTTAGGGCAAAATAAAAAAAGAATTATAAACTCATACATCTACTTATAGTCGATGTCATTTTAAATGACAGCACAGGCAATAAACAGTCAACAGCTTTCGTATTCTATTAACCACTTGAATCACTTTACTAAAACCAGATGGGTATTCACTTTTCTAACTATTTTTTTATAAATTAATTGACCAACAAGAATTCATAATTTCGTAATAAAAAGAGTATAAATTTTATTAGGTCTCTTTCATATAAGTATTTTGAGTTTTATAGCTCTCGTTTCATTGGGACTTTATAGGCCACAATATAAAGAATACATAAACTCATACATTTTTCTATAGTCGGAGTCATTTAAAATGACAATTCAAAAAATAAATCTGTTAACATATTGTTTACTTTGTTAACCACTGTGTGTGGAAAGCTCAAATTAATTTAAAAACTCTATAGTAGTTTTTAAAAATATAATATAAACCTCTTATTGACCGTTTTATTACCACATCAGTCAATTTACGTGACCCAGACTATAGCTATAGGTACATTACACCTGATTTTTTGACATAAAGGCTTTAAATTTGACATCATATTGATAATAAAAAAAATTATAAACTGATACATCTGCTTATAGTCTATGTCATATTAAATGGCAGCTCAGGCAATAAACAGTCAACAGGTTTTGTATTCTATTAACCACTTGAGTCACTTTACTAAAACCAGATGGGTATTCACTTTTCCAACTATTTTTTTTTATAAATTAATTGAACAACAAGAATTCATAATTTCGTAATAAAAAGAGAACCAATGTTATTAGGTATCTTTCATTTATTTTGAGTTATGACTCTCGTTTCTTTGGGACTTTGTAAGCCACAATATAAAGAAACAATAAACTCATACATTTTTCTATAGTCGGAGTCATTTAAAGTGACAGTTCAAGCAATAAAACTGTCAACGATTTGTTTATTATGTTAACCACTGTGTGTGGAAAGCTCAAATTAATTTGAAAACTCTTATATAAGTTCTTCAAATACCTATAACATAAACCTCTTATTGACAGTTTTATTACCACATCAGTCAATTTACGTGACCCAGACTATAGCTTTATTAGGTACATAACATCTGATTTTTTGACATAAAGGCTTTAAATTTGATATTGATTATAAACCTGTATACCTTCCAAAAATTAACAACATTTAATTAATTTCAAATAGTAAAAAATGTTGGAAAAGTAGACTTCCAAACTATTTTATTTTTTAATTAGGTAGGTTTATATTTGTTACAATGATAGAACAATTTTCAAAAAAAGTATAGACAGTGCATTTTGCTAATAATGCTTGGTAATATAATCTTACAACTTTCTCAACCCCTTTTCTTGTTCTTTTTCATTGAGGAGGTGGTTGCTTCATTGAAGTTACGTTCTGCTCTTCCTGGAACGCGATTATAACCGTATTAAGTAGTTTGCAAGCTGTGGCAGTGTAGTAAAGTAGAGTGAGAGAGAAACGGTGGTATATTTTGTAACTTAATCTACATATAGGTACATTTGGGGCCTAAAAGGCATCACGAAGTGCAGATAGAGAGCTAGGGCTAAACATCACTGGTGTCAATCATATTTGCTAAATCCGCTTTTCCCATTGAAACTTGTCAGATTAGTGGTTCTAAATGCACCCTGGGTCTATGTGTCTCTATCTACTTTATATACATACGTATATACCCGCATATTGTGTGCATTTATATTTGCAAAAAGACCATGTAACAGACTTAGACTTAGTGTATAAACACCAACAGGGCACCAGGGGCGCAAACAAAATTTTTATTTGGGCAAAACAGTAGGACGACAACATAATTAATTAATTATTAAGTGCGTCACCCTTCACCTATACATCACATACAAACATTTAATTATTTTTTTACAGTAAAGTTTGTTATAGAAAAAAAACTCGTTCGTATTTTTTTTTGCAAGGAGGGTTTCCAGGGGGTTGTGATTCTGAACTATTTTCTTTTGCAAAATTATTGACGAACTTAATTTAATTCAGTTCAGAAACTAATGTTCAAATGCTAAAAAAATAGTCTTGAGCTTTAGCCCCATTAACCTCCCCTGTTGCACGCCATTGACCATCCCTCTCGCTGTTTCTCCCAGTTTTGTTAGTTTAAAGAAGCGCACCAGAAAGAGAGAGGTAATGTTAACAAACAGCTTTGCTTATTTACGTATGTTTAATAATTCAAAGCTGAAACAACGGATTGATTCGATCCGTCCATTTGTAGATATTACTAGGATTTAGGGACTTATTAGTCATCAGGGAAAACTACATTAATTATCTATAACTTTTCTAATAAACAAATAACAGAACGAATAGAGTACATAGGTAGATAGTTAATGGATTTAGGAAGTTGTCAAGGTAAATAATTAAATTGAGCTTTAAACGAAAGCAACAAATTAGAATAATAAAAAAATACTTTCCGACTGTGAGTTAATGTTTTTTAAAAGTTGTTAAGTAAATCCGGAAGTATATTTTCGAAATACTAAATTTAGATACAATTAACCGTTATATCATGCATATCAATTATTAATTGATTGGTTTTGTGTCACCGATTGTGATGGATCATTAAGTACCTATCATAATTATCCCATCATTTGGGCACCTGTGACAGGTTTATGACTAATTATCTTTACTTATGTACATAGGTAATATCCTCATTAAGAACTAGGTTTCTCAGTATTTGATTCATATTTATAATTATCTTTAACACTTCTGCTAATAGAAGTTACAAAATAATTTATTTGACTTTTTAAAAAAGTATCTATCTATACAAATTAGGAAATTTAAAATAGGTATCTACTTAAAATCAATAATTTTCACTTCCTGGTCCTTTTTTTACCACATATGTAACCCAGAAAAATTACAAAATTGCCATTTTTTAAAATGCTTTCAACCACTCTAATTTTTAATCCTAAAAAACATTCATATTTATTAAGTAACTGCATATTGTTTCACCTCAAAGAGACGTCTTCAGGGGGTTGATATGTGTTCCAAAGAAGTCTCTATGATGTGATAAAATTAGATTATAAAGCGTTCATAATGTGTGCCTGTTCTTTGTGAGTTTATATAATATTGTATGTATGTAATATGAGATTGAATCCGCTCGTTTTATTCCCCATCAATAACAACTACACGGCAGATTGATTTGCATTTTTCGGTAAGCAGCAAAATTGCCATAAAAATTATAAAACGCATCTCTGACTCTCCTTTGTGGCTGATGGTGTTGCGCAAAAAAGGGCCCCATCGTCATCATCATCAGCCGGAGTTCAGACAGAAAAGCGGCGAGGGCAGCACGCACGCAAAGCTCAAATTTCAGCTGATACTAAATTGGTAACAAAAAGACTTTTTGCCACGACTTGCGAACCCTTCCAACCAAACTGAGAACTGGTCCAAATGATCTCCCGAATGAAACAAGAGACTCGAGATTCGTCTTCTAATAAGGTGGCCGATTACAGAAGAGAAACTGAATTTGATCTCCGAAAGTCCGATCGAGAAATATGTTATTTTCAGACAAATATTTAGCTGCCTATGAACCAAAAGTACACTTAAATTAAAAATAAATACTTGCCAGCCAAAATTGCTTTGGATTGATAAAAATAAAAGGATAAGGTGCAAAAGCACAAACAACTTATGAACCTGCTGAGCCCAAAAAACAATATTATTTGCGTCCCTGGAAAGAAACCCTAAAATTTGCACAGGCAATAAATAATTTCCTGTTGATCAAAATTACCATAAATGTGCATTAGGGGTATTGTGTGCTTACTCGTACTTCAGGGACAACGTACTTCTTCCCTTTTTTAATTTCAAAAGCATTTCTTCGTAATTAGTCTTTCGGCAGCATTAAAATTTTTTTTTTCTATATATTTTTATTTTCTGGGCCGTAAGCCTTTTTGCCGACATCATTACATAAAAACATTCATTCCTTATTTTTACCCCCTTTAGGGTAAAATATTTACAAACTTTAAAAGCCTAAAAAATAAGTTTCAAGCCTCTAGCTTTATATCTACTTATCTATTTCTCTACCAAATTTTCATTTAAATCGGTTCAGTAGTTTGGGCGTGATTGCGAAACACACGGACAGACAGAGTTACTTTCGCATTTATAATATTATAGATTAATATAGTTTAATTATAGTTTAAAATAGTTTATGTAGCTTAGTATTCAACTACTTTTATTGATTCAAATAAACAAAACCTCTATAACTTTTTACACTTAATATTTTAATTTTCTGGGCCGTAAGCTTTTTGGACGACGTCATTACACAAAAACTTTCATCGGCTAATTTTATCCCCTTTAGGGTAAAATATTTACAAACATTGAATGTCGTATTTATTTGTATCTAATCCAAAGCCTAAAAAATCTTTAAAAATTACGGAATTTCCGCACAAACTTTCCTATTTCAACCCCTTACAACCCTTTTTTCGCATTAAAAAGTAGCCTATGTCCTTTCTCGGGCTCTAGATTATCTCTGCACCAAATTTCATTTAAATCGGTTCAGTATTTTAGGCGAGATTGTGTAGCATACAGACAGACAGAGTTACTTTCGCATTTATAATATTCCGCGAATTCATTTTCATCGATTTTCCCATGGAAATAAGATATTTTCCCGCAGTAAAACGTAGCCTATGTGTTAATCCAGGGTGTCAGCTAACTCCATACCAAATTTTATTAAAATCGCTTTAGCCGTTTAGACGTGAAGAAGTAACAAACATACACACTCACACACTCACAAACTTTTGCCTTTATAATATTAGTGTGATTGTCCAGACCTAATTAAATTTTGTTTGCAAACATTAGTCCGATTAGTGACCAAATAACTGTTAATGTGTTTGATGTTGTAAGCACCCTGTACAAAAAATTGGTCAATAAATCGACTAAATGATACCGTGGATGATTTTACGTCACTTTTTATTTCGTAGTACGTTTTTGCGGTAGACACATGTACCTATTATGTGTATATTGTAGGGGTGTCTGCGGGATAAAGGAGCAACGTCCCCCCAAAAATTGACATATGTACACGCGTATTTACATCCTAAAATAGTGGTAGAGTATAGACGAGCATAAACAATGTCCCCCACGCTTTTTAAACATCCATCGTTTTAACTTAATAGGATCAAACGATTGCATGTTTTGTTACAATTACCTACGAACGAATCGTCAATGATAATCTTGTGCTTTATTTGCTTCGCACTGATGGGCACAATCGTTGGATTATCAATGTAATCTTTCCACAATAAATAGTGCACTAGTTAACGTGAAAACTTTGAAACCCCTTGCACAATTCAATCGATCTGAATTCAAACGGATTACATCATAAAATCATACACATGTTGCAGGGGTGTGCACATAGAATTTCTTTTTGGAGGAAGCTCAAGAAAACGTTGAAGTTTCTTAATATTATTAGGTACATTAAAATTAACATGTATTTCAGTAAAAATGTTTTCGAAATTAGTTCCGTATAATTTATTCTGAAACAATTTACGTTTATCGACTGCAGAGTTGGGTTAACGAGATCGGATGGTATTGTAACAGAATGTTCAACGGACCATAATCCTTTGTAGGTAAATAAAAGCTTCCTCGACGAGAGACGATGATGTAGTTGCTTCATTGGATTGTCGTAGATATTTAAGCTCCCACTGTTCTGCAATTCTCCCTGTGTAACCATCAGACTTCGGGCCAGTCGTTTTAAATGTAAATAGCACAATAGCGATTACCCCACGTCCACCCTTGCCTATTGTATTTTTCTGCGCCACCGACTCCCCATGCCTTTCCTTCCCCTCCGCGGGCACATACTGCGTCCGACAGAGCGAAAAATAATTGATAACAGTTTGATTAGATTGTTACATTTAAATTCAATGTTTTCTCTACGACTCTAACAGTCTTCACATACACCCAAAAAATATTTACTTATAATATATACCATAGACATTAATTTTATTATTTTTACATGCTTTTTAGATCATGCTTGACTTACAGTTACCAGAAAGTGGTAATTAAACACTTTCACAGTCGCCTGGTTTTGTAATGAAACCTAATAAAAAAATTAACTTTTTTAAGATTTATTTCAAATTGTTTTGAAGGAAAATTTATGAAATATAAAAATGCATAGATTGAAAACACTTTTTATAGGTAGTTTTATTGCTTTGAATGCTAAAAAATTCTAAGCATATCTGTCGTCTGTTCTTAAGCCTCTTTTATTTACATAGGTACTAAAAAAGAACTGTATACCGATCACTTACCATACTTATATAAAAATAAAAATAAAATAAATAAGCTAATATTCTGCCTTGTTCAGCTAAATATCTAGAACAAGTCTGTAAGATTAATTAGGTCCAATCCTTCTGTACTTATTTTGATAATAAAAAGGGCCCAAATAAATCAAATAAATAACGAAAATTATTAGGACGGCAATAAGCACCGATAAAATTATTATTATGACCTTTTGCTTTTGATTTTCCTCCGATTCACATTGGGGCAAGTCCTCAAGAGTAAGATCCAATATATTTTTCATCCGAAGCCGTAAAGGTTTCACACATCTAAACAATTATGACGATTAAATTAGGCATTAAAAAATATTTTCTTTGAGAATCGATTTTTAAAACAATTGATAAATTTCTTTAACAAATGTTACAATATATTTTGACTGCACATCGTATAATTCATCTTGCACAAAATAGTGATATACGAGGAACAATTAAAATATAATGTAACGTTATTGGTGAAAGATGCGTATTGAATAATTATTAATTATATATTAGCTAAACTATTTAAATTTTTGGAAATTTTGTTTTATTTAGAGAATCTAACTTTAGCAATCAAAAATTTTGCAAGTATTCACAAGTGAAGGAATTCCCCTAAAGATTTACAAAATCGCTTTTAAATAAGTTGATTTGATAACAAGAAATTATTTTGTTAAAGATTATTTAGATTCGTTCAAAGTCAAAAACGCATAAAAAATCTAAAATTTCATCGAAATTCACTCTATCCCGACGAAAAAGACACGGGCCGACTGCTGGTGAAAGAATTTTTTCGATATCTCCAACGGTTCGCCAGATATCCTCTCCTATAGAGTTTCGAATCATGTCTCAATTATAACAACCTGCAAAAACTGTCGGCAGTGATTGCTCCTAAACAATAAGTAGTAGGGGGATGATTCTAGGCTTATTTCAACCAGGGGTATCTCTAGAAAATTTCTCAGTCCCATGCGAATCCGACTATCCGTTCCGTTGTTATCTGCTATTTTCTGAAGTTCGAAAAACGCATTTTTGAAAGATAGGGTAAATGCCGCGAACGGGAAGGTCTGTAGTTCGGGCCGGGACTATCCGATTTGAGTGCGGCTTGCACCAAAAACTTGCCGCGTCCTTCTAGTTTCCATTGAGCCCAGGGTCGTTCCTGTAGGACTTATCGTTTCCGAGATATGATTTTTTAACGCCACCCTGCTAATGAAGTCGTCTCTCCTGAAATGGACCTTAATAAAATCATAACTCGAAAACGGTAAGTCCGTTCGAAAAAAACTTTGCACTATCGGAAAGTCCGTCACTTTACACGCCTTATGGACTATTTCCGGTTGAATTTCGCAATTTTAGAAAATTACAATATTTTGAAAGACAATTCTACTGCTTATTTACAATTCCGTCATAAAATGGAACATTTTGAAACCAGAACATTAATTAAGAGTCATCAACTTTTCTGCATAATTACTCAGAAAGTGGTTTTAATGTAACTTAATTTGTTTTATTATTAAATTGACTGGCTTTTATTATTTGAGTGAGTAAATACAAAGTGCACTATATCTAGCCTTAGTTACGATTATTTAGATTTGATAAGGAAATGATAAGTTGCAGATACATTCAATGACTCAATGCGCAAAACAAATAATGATTGCTAAGGTGTAAACATTATTTATCGGTATTTTAACGTAAAAGTGTGTGGAATTTGTGAAAATGTTTTTCTTACATTCTCGTGTTTTCGCGTTTTTGTTGTTGCTGAAAATCGCTTTTGGACAAAGTTGGTCAAGTTTGTGCAGCACTCCTAAACAAGAACATAAATGTCTTTGTTCAATGGTTATCGATACAAAACTTTCTTACAACGTCCATAAAATGGATTGTTCACGAAATGGATTTGATTCATTTCCTGATTATCAGCTAGTTACTGAAGCTGGATTCTTGGACTTGTCCTTTAATAAAATAGAAAAGTTGGACGGTAGTGTTAGTAATGTGGAAAATACTGTCCTGCATACGTTAGTTCTATCTTTTAATATCATCTACTACATAAGTACCGATTATTTTAAAAATTTGCCCAATTTAAAACAATTGGATTTGAGTCACAATGACATAGCATCGTTCGTGAACTCCAACGTTTTTAATGGTCTGAGTAAACTGGAACTTTTGGACTTAAGTTTCAACGCGATTTCCACATTACCTGAATATATTTTTTCTCCTGTGCCAGGTCTCCGTAGTTTAGACGTTAGTTATAATTATTTGGGTACATTGTTTACCAAATTGGACAACATATTTAATTCAAGTTTGGGATTGACTAAGGAAATAAACAAACTTTCGATTAATGGTTTGGATATCAAATATGTACTGCATACATTTTTTGATGGGGCAAATCAATTAACATACTTGAGTGTGGCAGATAATCCATTGCTTGAAATCCCAACAATTCCTTATTCGGTAACGTATTTAGACATATCGGGGACCTGGATCCCAATTTTACAGGGAAGACATTTAAATTATCATTCCTTACAAGTCCTAAAGATGAACAGGATGCCGAACCTTTGGAAAATAGATCGATACGCCTTCTACACTTTAGAGTCTTTAGTTGAATTAGAAATGAACGATAATCGAAATTTAAAGAATTTGGAAAGTGTGGCATTTGGAATTTTATCTGAGAAAACCGATATTCATTTAAAGAAAATGTCTATAGCCAGATGTGGTCTAAAAAGTATCAATGAATCATATCAGTATTTGTTTAATAAACTGGATTTTATCGATCTTCAGGGAAATCCCTTCACCTGTGATTGCAACATATTTTGGTTACAGAAGTTCGAAGATTCTCTAAATCAAAAACAAAATTTAAGGTAATGAAAAGTCTTAAGTACCTACATCATTCTATAATTGCAAAAATTTACAAACTAAATCATTTGCCAATAATTAATAATTATTCAATACGCACATTGTATCCATAACGTTACATTATATATTTTAATTGTTCCTCGTATATCACTATTTTGTGCAAGATGAATTATACGATGTGCAGTCAAAATATATTGTAACATTTGTTAAAGAAAATTCTCAAATGTTTTAAAAATCGATTCTCAAAGAAAATATTTTTTAATGCCTAATTTAATCGTCATAATTGTTTAGATGTGTGAAACCTTTACGGCTTCGGATGAAAAATATATTGGATCTTACTCTTGAGGACTTGCCCCAATGTGAATCGGAGGAAAATCAAAAGCAAAAGGTCATAATAATAATTTTATCGGTGCTTATTGCCGTCCTAATAATTTTCGTTATTTATTTGATTTATTTGGGCCCTTTTTATTATCATAATAAGTACAGAGGGATTGGACCTAATTCCCCTTACAGCCTCGTTGTGGATATTCAACCAAGCAGAGCAGAATAAAAGATTATTTGTCTTATTTTTATATAATTTTTTACTATTTTTATGTGTCAGGTTTCAATTTTTTTTTTTGTATAAATATAAAAGGGTGTAGAGTTTTATGAATGAGTTATCGGTCCCGAGAGGTAGACTTTTCTTACCCCACAATCCCACATACCTCCGCGTCAAAGATAACTCATAATTAAAAAAAGCAGTTTTTTTGAGATATTTTTTATTAGGCTTGTCGAGCATTTTTTGCAATTTAATTTAAAGTTCTAAAATGTACAATTAAATTTGAAAAATTCTTTAAAACCCCAAATTTTATAAACTAGCTTATGGTTTTGAAATTTCAAACTTATGAACAAAATTTAACTAAGAAGCATTTAAAGCTTATGTTCTCCCATGCAAAATAAACCAAATTTGAAGCAATTTGCAGTCATTTCAAATAAAATTCTAATTTCTAGTTTGTATTCTATTTAATGCTTAACTAGCAACCCCTTTCATTATAGGTATGTGGTAAAAATTAAACAATATTAAAGAAAAAAATGTTTATTAGAAATAAGATCAAAAAGTAGGTACATAAAACCAATCAATGCTTGTTTGTATCTTTGCCATTTTAGAATAAGAAAAATTAATTAAATGCAATAATTTGCAATACAATTCTCCTTCACAATTACATATAAAGTTAAATAACTAACTTATTAAAGTAAAAGAAGAACATTCTGGAGCCTTTTTTTATATTATTTTATAAAACTTGAACAAACCGCTATAGCATAATTAGGCTTTAAAAATACACACAATTTTTAAAATGAGCAGTTAAATTAAGCAATAATTAGTAATATATAATTAACAATTAATAATTATTAAGACACTAAAACATTTCCACGGCTTTCAGATGGTTTAGTCTCTTTTGGATCATCTTTAAAGTCATCCTGACCCCCAACCTTGATATTGTGCTTCTCTTTGTACTCAACTAATTCCATTCCTTTTTTCCAAAACTGCTCGTTAACTTTCTCTATTAACTCTGCCAATTTGACCTGATTTAACTGGAGCACTGGTAAAATGTCTTTAACCTTTTTCTGCATAAGGACCCCACCAACCATTCGGTAACAAGTCCTATCTTCGTTAACTTGTTTTAATGTTTCTATCACCATTCTAAATAACAAATAATATTGATTTTACATTATAAAATAAGGAAGTTTACCATACTTGTGTTCATTTTCCTCAACTTCCAATTCTGCAACTTTTGTTGCAATGTTACGTTGATCCAAACGCAGTTGGTTAAAGCCATTTATTACTTCCTCTGGTGTTGGGCCCTTTTGAGACTTTTTCTCTTGCTTTTTTGGATCACTAGCCATTGCAAAATATTTCAATATCAAAACACTTATTTAATTTACTTTAAAATTAACCTGCAACAAGACCTCTTACTTCAATTGTCAAAATTTTTACTGTTTTAGTAGTGTCTACATAATATCCTGATGGATTCTTAAAATACAAGGATTGAATTTGGATTTAAATGTTTGATTTAATTTGTAAGATGATGTATTCTGATTGGAAGAAATTTAAAGATAAAAATTTAATTAATGTAAACAAAATAATACATATTAATGAATAATTAAATTTTGGTGATGGTACTTTAGACAGTTCCAAACTAATGGTGTATAAAGGGATTTTTATTTTACTGGGTTGGTTGTCCTTGTTACTGTTTTGATGACATTTCTTTAAACAATTATAATCTTATTATTTTTCAAAATAACCTTATCAGTTTTGAAAAAGAAAGAAATTTAAAGTGCGAATTGTGTCTTTAAAATTACTATTCAGTGAAAATGTTAAAACTGTTATGTGTTCCTTTCACAATTTACGTTGACTTTCAATAACCCGTTATAGTAATTATCCGGTAGCCATATTTAAATGAAAATTATGGAATCGTAACTGGAAATACTGTATAATTATTCATTTATTGCAATTTTTATGAATACAAGACGAATTACAGTTACTATCTAATTCTGCCTTAAATTAAATCAGAACTCGATACTGGTGAGTGAACTTATAACCATTGAATCCTGTGCAACTGAAGTTACTTGTATGTGCTACATTGGAACTAAAAACAAGCACATTAATTAAACTTTTTAACTGAAAACGTACAATATTGAGTTCCTAATGCTGGCAACAATTTATTTTATTCCTAACTCAATAAATTTATGGGCAACGAAACAGTTTGTAACATGGAGACTGAATCAGTAAAATCGGAAAATAGTTCACGTTCCCGACGTTCCAGAAGCCACAGAGAACGTAGTACACATCGTCAGTATTCCTACAGAAGTACTAGGTTTGTTTATATCATTTACAACCACTAAATAGGTTTGTGAATATTGAAAACAAATTATTTTAGAAGTAATAAGTCCACACGCAAAAACGACTCAATGGCCCCATTTCAAACAGCAGTTACCCTCAATGCTGACACCCGTGAAGGTCAAGAGGTCATTGAAGTGCAAATATTACCTCAGGATGATAACTGGGGAGAAAACACAACAGCTGTAACTGGAAATACTTCAGAACAATCACAATCCACTGAAGATGTTAGCAATTGGCCTGGAGAACCAGATGCAGGTTTAGGATTCTATTGTTTTCAATATATGGGGTCAGTTTTTACATATGCACTATCAGTCGCTGCATTTCTTAGCCCTCTTGCAATGGTGATACTCCCAAAAATAGGGTTTTTCCCTGCCTTGTCTTCCCCCATAGGATTACAGAATGGCGATAAACTTCTGACATGTGGGGCAGAGTGTAAGGGACAGTTGGTGTCTTTGGCATTTAAATTAGCTATTTTGGCAGGTGGTGCTTGGGCCGTTTTTCTTAGAAAACCAAATGCAACCATGCCTCGAATATTTTTGTTCAGAGCTGCAGCTTTAGTTTTTGTCCTGGTTGCCACTTTTGCCTATTGGCTCTTTTATATTGTACAAGTGACTGAAACAGCAAAAGCTGCCACAACGCCTGAAGAATCAGTGGACTACAAGGCTGTGGTTGCATATGCTGTTAGTCTGACTGATACATTACTTTTCATTCAATATTTAGCTGTAATTTTGGTCGAAATTCGACACTTAAAACCAATTTATTATATAAAGATTGTTCGCAGTCCTGATGGAGTCAGTAAATCATATGCTATTGGTCAATTAAGCATTCAAAGAACTGCTGTTTGGGTCCTAGAAAAATATTATACCGAATTTCCCATTTACAATCCATACTTAGAAAGGATACCTGTTTCTAAGTCACGAAAGGCCTCTTCCAGCTTCAAATTTTATGAAGTTGATGGTATAAACAATACCAATTCGCAACAGTCCCAATCCCGGGCTATGTTGGCTGCTCATGCCCGAAGGAGGGATTCAAGTCACAACGAAAGATTTTACGAAGAACACGAATATGAGAGAAGAGTGAAAAAGAGACGTGCACGTCTCATAACAGCAGCTGAAGAAGCTTTTACTCACATTAAACGTCTGCACAACGATCAGGTCCCTGCAATTCCAATGGATCCGCACGAAGCTGCCCAGGCGGTGTTTCCGTCACTTGCCAGAGCTCTTCAAAAGTACTTGAGAATTACCAGACAACAACCAAGACATTCTGTTGAGTTAATTTTAAGTCACCTAGCAAACTGTTTGAGTCACGATTTAACACCTCGCGCATTTCTAGAGCCATACCTCGTGACTGAACCGGTGCTCCAGAATGATAAAGAAGTCAAAGAAGTGCAAACTTGGGCTCTTATTTGTGAAGAACTCCTATCGAGACCAATTGGTGACAAAACAGAATTTCAATTGCGACAAAACGACGTTTCCTTGCTCTGTACCATACGAAAATTGCCCCATTTCAATATTACCGAAGAAGTTGTCGACCCTAAAAGCAATAAATTTGTACTTCGATTGAATTCTGAAACATCTGTATGACCTCTGGATTGTGACCGGTTGATTTAAGGGGTTAGTTGAGGTAAATAACGTAGGAAATTACTATATTTTGGGGAAAGGGGGTGGCATGTATCTATGTTTTTTTTGTAAGATATAGAAGTATCATACAAAAAATAATTTTCTACAAATGTTTGGTTTTACCACATCCTATTTATAAATTTTTTGAAAATATTGATGTATTTAGGGTGGAGGATAACTTAACGTCGCTTTTTTATAAAATAAAACATTTAATGTACATAGAAACAATTAGTATATTACAATATTTCTTACTAATCACCAAATAATTTCAATTAGATAGGCATTGAAGTTTTAAAATTAAGGTTTCATATATATAAATGAATGAATTGAAGAAACTTTATAACTTCAACAGAAAATGCACTGTAAATTTGTAAATAATTAGTAATTAATTATTATTTTACTGCTACGTAGGTCTTAATTATTTTTTTATACTCAACTTATGGAAGACTGTTGCGAGTCATACGTCTTTCAAAAAAGCTTTAAATATGAGGCTAAAAACAGTTTTATTTGTCCTATTTGTGTAATATGCTTTTGGAAAGTATCAAAACGGCTAAGTCACTGCCCCTAACATGACTGTAAATAAATAGATGGTTTGATGAATGTCAGTATTGTTTGAAGTCTATTTTAAAATGTTTTTTTTTTTTTAAGAATGGAACAAAATCCTATTTTTATACTACTTATATATTCTTTTATTTTATTTTTCATGGAGTAAAGGTAATTGTACCTCTGAATCTCATAGCTTGATCTCCCAAATTATTTTATAGTTGAAAAAGGAAACTTAATATAAACAGCACAACTTAATAATAGTGAATCTATAAAAATTGTGCTGATTTATAAATTATACGGTTAGGAAAGTATTCTTTTTAAAGTATAAGTATTTTGAAAAGTGACACCTCTTATTAGTGCCTATATATTTTGTACTGTGTACTTTATGATATTCATAAATATCGCTCATACTTTAGGCTTAAGTCAGCTAAATATTATAGCTAATAACTTTTTTATTTTACGTACTTATTCGAGTGTATTTTTTGCATTTATATCAAGAAGAGTTTTTGCTCTTTTGTGTGAAATGAAATGTACATAAATAACTATAAACGTATTATATACAGTTAAAGGAACGTCACTGTTGTCTTCGAGTTTTCTAACTAAATTTTAATTTATTTTATGTAGGCAATACATCAAGTGCATTTTAAACTAGTCATTTTATAATTAAATATTTTCCTGCTTGTTCGTTTTTCTTTAATTAAACATTCCAAAATACATGTTCTATTTTAAGAACTAGTTTCCGTACTATTCAATTTCAGGACTAGGAGAAAGACGAACACAATTATAAATTGCATATCATACTAAGGGGACTTTTGTAAGCTCAAATACCGAAATAATTTTTAGTTATTAATCATGCAATAGGTTCTCAGCTGTGATATAAAGAATAATTTAGCACAAATTCAGGTTATTCAGGATTGTTTACTAGCTTCAGATTGTTATTTTAAATACTAATCTACTTTCCTTGACACGTACTACGTGCTACGTTTTTCATATTATAAGTAGCTTACAATTCTTTGTATGTAACAGATACAAATGCGTAACTTTTTATACTGAGATGTACTCTAACACTAAATAAAATACATAGTTAAGTATAAAATCGCCTCTTTAATATTTAAGGGCTGTTGAAACTTATAGTTACACCATTAATTTAAACTCGCATATTCATATTAAATTATAATAAATTTATTTTAATATAGATACACTTTACGACTTTACACTTATTAAATTATTTTGTTTACCGTTTATAAATTACAGATATTGCCAGCGTTGTTATAATGAGTTTTACCATAACTGAAACAATTTATTTAAATTAATTTGCAAATAGTATATTTCATATTTAAAAAGCTAACGTGTGTACTAACTGGTGTATAAATTTTACATTACAAATTACTATTGGATTTATGTTTGTTTAAAGCTTACCATAAATCAGTGTTTGTGACATCCTTTTTTTTCAAAAACCTCTTTGTTCATGATTCTTTTCTGGATAATCTCCAAGTTCCAAGAATTGGTTGCAAAAAATAACTTACAATGTTTACCAGACTATAGAAATGTTTAAATTATTACTAAGCAAATTTAGTTAGAATATTAGACTATTACTTTCACATAACAGTAGATAAAGCAACCTAAATTTTCAACAGCATTAAAAAATTTAATCCTCTTTAAAAATTATTCTTACCTTACACTTTGGAAAATCTTATCATACTCTGTTACATCCCACAACTTAATGAATGAATCATGCACCGAATCTTTAAGTACGTGAAATACTTTGTACTTTGCAATGAAAAATTATCATTTTATACATTAGCTTTAATAGATTTACACTGCATGTATTATTACTTAATAAGTATATAAAATTGTTAGTTAAAAACAAAAAAACTAAAAGTTTTCTCCTGTTACAGTATTTTATATGACGATCATTAGCAAAACTTTGAGCCAGTATATGTACAAATGTATTAATTTTAATATCAGAGTAAAAACTTTGGCAAAATTACAGTAAAAAATACAGTACATTATTGTTGTTAGTAGAGGGCAGTACAAAAATTTAAACTGTTGTTTTTTGCACATATTTGGCATTTTTAAAGTCATTTAAATTCTCTCTCTTTTTTGTTTTGTGTTACCCGTTCTCAATGAATTACTAATGTTAACTAAGTATGTACTAATTCAACGATGTAACAAATAGAATCCTATAAAACGTTCCCATCATCTGTGATAGTAGTCATAATCATAGAAGTGTCTCCAAAACTTTTTCCTGTTTTGATCATTTCTTACGACGGGAGTTGGAGAAATTAGTACTTCTTCAGCTTCCTTATTACTGACGCCAGCAACACTCCCTTTCTTTGCTTTTAAGGGAGATTCATTATCTGTTTTCCTTTTATGTTCCTCTTCATTTTGGTCGTTTTCTGCATCTGAGTAATGGTCCTTTGAATTATCCTTAGTACTATTAGTTTTCTTATTTCTCTCTTCAATGTTATAATTTTCTTTTAAGTCTTCCTTAATTTTGCTTAGCACTTTTTTTATGTCATCCTTAATGTCATCTAATTTATGTTCTACATTTTCCTTTATGTTTTCGAAAGCTCTCTCAAGATCTCCAGCATTAAGCCCAAATCTATCTTCATTAGGTACATTACCAACAAGTTTTGGTTTCCTATCGCATTTTTTCTTCTTACGTTTTCGTTCTCCACTTCGGTCTTCCAAACTACAAACGCAGGAATTACCTGTTCTTTCACAAAAGTGTTTGTAGTGTTTCGTTGCCTCTCTGAGACGAGTCAAAAAGTCGGGCATGGCCCTCATGGCTACCCACGAATTAATGCTGTTAGGTATGTTAACTCCGGGGTTATCAAAGTAAGTCAGGACAAACTCAATACCTGGCTTGTCTAGTTCAGTATACGGTTTAACAACCATTGCCGAAAAATAATCTGTGACTCTGTATTTATCCTTTTGAATTGGACATGAAGGGTGTGTTGTACTTTTGCTAATTATCACGATTATTTTCTTGTCACAATCCACAGTAAAACGACGATTGAATACGTAATCACGATTGGTAAAGAATTTCTGAAAAACGAATTTTTAAAACAACTATTTTAAATTAATATTACAATCAGTTACAATTATTTCTTAAAAACGTAAATAAACCGATAAATATGACTGATGAATTTTTGCCTACTATCAAATGCCATTATAACAAACATTCTCACAAAAAAAAATCAATCAGAAAACTCACTAAATGAATCATGAAATCATATTCTCTTAATATCTCATTAGAGATTCTAATAAAAGAGAGGGAATAGAAATCCATTCATTAATATAAAATATCCATAGTTTATGAGCAGCAAAATGTAAGCTATGTTTTTAAACATAACGCTATTTTTATTAGTCCAAGGACTTTCATTATATTACTGCTTTAAAGTTAAATTGTTTAATATGACTTGGATTATTTCCAAACAGTACCCTACTAAAAATAGCATTTACCTTCACAGTAAACACATTTCTGGATGCAAAAACAAAAAGAAAGAATTACGTACTGGCCACTGCATTTCCCAGTAAACAATGTCGCTATTAGACTCTGTATTTGGATCAGCCTCTACCACATCTAGTTGAATTGCTGTATTGTCCCATTCCTTGCGGTATTTTGTATCTATCTGCACATTAAGAAAATCTTCGCCTGAAACATCATGATAAGATCCATAAACTTTGTACTCAAAATTGCCAGAGGAATGAGGCCTTCTCCATACTACCATATCTTGTTTCTCTATGAATACAGACCACTCGTCGTACGTTTGGTGTTCTTTACCTGCACAATGACAAACATTTATATAACCTATATTACTACTATCTACTTTCCTTTCAGTACATGTAGCACATGTAATGGTCTTAGATTTCAGCAAATATGCATAATCAAATGCATCGAAATGCTTGACCATTTCTTCATCATTAATTCTATTGCTGTTCCAGTCATACACAGATGCCCCAACTACAGCTAGCATGACATCTTTTCGGCTCTTGAAAAGTTGCAATTTTAACTGTCTTAAAAGTTCTTTTAGGTTTTTCTCGTTCCAAAAACGGTAGTAAATACAAATTAATTGGTGTCCTTTTCTTATACGAAAAGCTAACATATATTCCCACTGACACATCCATGTCTTTAACACTCTCATTGAATGACCACTAAACTTCTTCAATGTCAACGAGCTCTTTAGCGATTTCGAAATAGCCTCATTGCTCAACGCGGCTTTTGCCCTGGTACGAAGATTTTTCACGTAAGAAACCAATAAATTACTTGGAATAACTTTTGCAAAAATCATTTTGTTTCGCAACACTGCAGGTTAAATATTGCACAAGTTACATAAGATGGTTTTAACTTTTGAGGCCCTAAAATTGAATTTTACAATTTCTTTAAGTAATTTTTACATCTTTTCTAGAATTTAAAAAAATTTTAACAAACAGCATGCTTCTGGCCAAAACATAATGACATTCTGAATTTTGAACTATTCTGAAGTTTTCAAAATTAATAAACATTCCTCCCCATAGAAATGAAGACGATGAGAAATTTTGGACGGCACTGCAGTAAAATATATTCATTTATTGAAGAATAATAATCGTTCATATTGTACAAATAGCACTGACTAGTAATTATTTATAATTTAAATTTATTAAAGTTGTACACTTATAAAATTATAATTATTATAATTTTAGCAAGGTTATGCTTATGTCACTTTTATCTATAGATATCATTATGTTTACCTGATCGATCTATAAAATCAGTTTAGCCAACACTTTTAGTGGAAAAACTAATACCAGTGTTTCAATTCAAATGTCTCCAGCTATCAATATTTAAAAAAGTAGTCAAAACCGTAACAATTTTACCTATAATTTGTTGATTTTCTTTAATATAGCATCTACTATTGCCTCATTACTATCATGGTAAATTGCATTCACTTATTTTACTCATTTGCTAAAAACTGCGGTATGGGTGATGTAATCTACGACGCGTCTACGGTAACCACTTCCAAGGAACAATTTGTCGTAGGTGTAAATCTATGGGTACATAGGTTCTGTTACGCCCAGAGAGTTACGCCTTTTCTCCATTTTAATAATTTTCTGTTTAATACTTTTGTTAATCACGATTCGGTACGTTGTTATTTTATTTTATATTTTGTTTAATGGGGTAGTTGGTTTTTCTTTAATAATTTTCTGCATCTCATCAAGTGTTTCTATGTACAAATCTTTTTACAGAACATGGCACAGATCGGGGACTGCAGTATGTGCTGTGAAACAGGGTCTTCTTCCCCAGAATGTAAAAGTACATGAAGAAAGTGCAAATGTATCAATGTACCTTTTTTCGATGTGATATCCGTTGCCAAAGGAAGGATTTTATGCTATTCAATCGACATTGTCTTAAATGTACTTGAAGTAACATGTTGAGAAGGTGAGTAACAACATTAATTTAAAGATAGTTACGACACTACTTTAAGACAAATTCATCAATTTATCACGTACATTGAGAATGAACTTAGTAATAAATCTTGCTAATAAAATTGATGTGAAACACAACTTTTAAAAGTATAATTATTTTCTTTGTCCATTTTTTTTAGATTACCCAAAGAATAGGAAGAGGAAAGCTAATAAGTTGCTGTTATCAAAAGAAGACATCATACTGTTTTAGTTTTCTTATATTCTCTTATATTTCGTTTGTTTTCTTGTATTTTTCTCTTACAGGTATTTATGTGTTATTTTATAAATTGTTATGTTAATGTTAGAACGTTCTATTTGGGACAAAAAACCCCTCTGATAAAAAAAATCTTTCCAAATTAAATTTTTGGTACATTTATTAAAACAAAATTGAATTTAATAATTATAAATAACATTGGTGGACAAGGGTATGACGAGGAGGCCACAGAGTATTAGAGGGTTTTTTGTTCCAAATGTACCATTTATACATTTAAATAACAGTATAAGTTTTTCGTTTTGTAATAAATGCTAAAAAAGAATAGAAGTTATTTGTAGTCGTACTGAATTACATTTCTAATACTATTGTACATGTAGGAGTGTAACTCATTTTAATATACCTACAAATACAATAATATGAGAAGATCAATTAAGTGCCACAAACAACAACTTGGTGTCTGTTTTTGTTACTTTTTAATACATGAACGACATAAACTGTAATTGAATTTAATTTCTTGTGTATTTTCTCCTTCACGTATTTTATTTTATTGTTGTTAAATATTAATATAATAATATTAACTTAATTTCAGTCAACATTAACAAAAGTTCGTAATTGTAATTTTTTTATTTACAGTTTTGTACGTTCATGAGACTACTAAAATATTTTTGTAACTGTAATCAAATGTGTTGGGGATAATTATCACCCTACATTTTGAACTTGGAAATTTTATCATTTTTAATTGTCTAAGTCTAGAGTTCTGTAGCACCTTCATTTTTTAAGTTTCATATACCAAATCTTCAAAATTTTGTCTGTAGATGCTAGAAACAAACTCTACTTAGTAAAATTTGTTGGGGATAATTTTTCAACCCTCATTTTGAACTTGAAATTTTGTCATTTTTAATTGTCAAAGTTTAGAGTGCTGTAGTACCTTCATTTTTTAAGATCCATTTACCAAATTTTCAAAATTTTGTCTGTAGATGCTACGAACAAAATCTACATAGTCAAATTTGTTAGGGATAATTTTTCAACCCTCAATTTGAACTTGAAATTTTGTCATTTTTAATTTGTCAATGTTTAGAGTGCTGTAGCACCTTCATTTTTTAAGATCCATATACCAAATCTTCATAATTTTGTCTGTAGATGCTACGAACAAAATCTACATAGTCAAATTTGTTAGGGATAATTTTTCAACCCTCATTTTGAACTTGAAATTTTGTCATTTTTAATTGTCAAAGTTTAGAGTTCTGTAGCACCTTCATTTTTTAAGTTTCATATACCAAATCTTCAAAATTTTGTCTGTAGATGCTAGAAACAAACTCTACTTAGTAAAATTTGTTGGGGATAATTTTTCAACCCTCATTTTGAACTTGAAATTTTGTCATTTTTAATTGTCAAAGTTTAGAGTTCTGTAGTACCTTCATTTTTTAAGATCTATTTACCAAATTTTCAAAATTTTGTCTGTAGATGCTACGAACAAAATCTACATAGTCAAATTTGTTAGGGATAATTTTTCAACCCTCAATTTGAACTTGAAATTTTGTCATTTTTAATTTGTCAATGTTTAGAGTGCTGTAGCACCTTCATTTTTTAAGATCCATATACCAAATCTTCATAATTTTGTCTGTAGATGCTACGAACAAAATCTACATAGTCAAATTTGTTAGGGATAATTTTTCAACCCTCATTTTGAACTTGAAATTTTGTCATTTTTAATTGTCAAAGTTTAGAGTTCTGTAGCACCTTCATTTTTTAAGTTTCATATACCAAATCTTCAAAATTTTGTCTGTAGATGCTAGAAACAAACTCTACTTAGTAAAATTTGTTGGGGATAATTTTTCAACCCTCATTTTGAACTTGAAATTTTGTCATTTTTAATTGTCAAAGTTTAGAGTTCTGTAGTACCTTCATTTTTTAAGATCTATTTACCAAATTTTCAAAATTTTGTCTGTAGATGCTACGAACAAAATCTACATAGTCAAATTTGTTAGGGATAATTTTTCAACCCTCAATTTGAACTTGAAATTTTGTCATTTTTAATTTGTCAATGTTTAGAGTGCTGTAGCACCTTCATTTTTTAAGATCCATATACCAAATCTTCATAATTTTGTCTGTAGATGCTACGAACAAAATCTACATAGTCAAATTTGTTAGGGATAATTTTTCAACCCTCATTTTGAACTTGAAATTTTGTCATTTTTAATTGTCAAAGTTTAGAGTTCTGTAGCACCTTCATTTTTTAAGTTTCATATACCAAATCTTCAAAATTTTGTCTGTAGATGCTAGAAACAAACTCTACTTAGTAAAATTTGTTGGGGATAATTTTTCAACCCTCATTTTGAACTTGAAATTTTGTCATTTTTAATTGTCAAAGTTTAGAGTTCTGTAGTACCTTCATTTTTTAAGATCTATTTACCAAATTTTCAAAATTTTGTCTGTAGATGCTACGAACAAAATCTACATAGTCAAATTTGTTAGGGATAATTTTTCAACCCTCAATTTGAACTTGAAATTTTGTCATTTTTAATTTGTCAATGTTTAGAGTGCTGTAGCACCTTCATTTTTTAAGATCCATATACCAAATCTTCATAATTTTGTCTGTAGATGCTACGAACAAAATCTACATAGTCAAATTTGTTAGGGATAATTTTTCAACCCTCAATTTGAACTTGAAATTTTGTCATTTTTAATTTGTCAATGTTTAGAGTGCTGTAGCACCTTCATTTTTTAAGATCCATATAAAAAATCTTCAAAATTTTGTCTGTAGATGCTAGGAACCAAATCTACTTAGTAAAATGTGTTGGGGATAGTTTGTCAACCCTCATTTTAAACTTGAAATTTTGTCATTTTGATTGTCAAAGTTTAGAGTGCTGCAGCACTTTCAGTTTGTAAGATCTATTTACCAAATCTTCAAAATTTTGTTTGTAGATGTTAGGAACAAAATCTGCATAGTCAAATTTATTGGGGGTGATTATTCAACCCTTTATTTTATTCTTGAATGTTTATTAATTTTAATTGTCTAATTTAAGAGTGCCATGATATTAACAGTTCTTAAAATTTAACTGTTAGATTCTAATAATTTTGTCTACAGACGATAGGAAAAACATTTTTGGGGATGATTATTGTTTGGACTTATAATAAAAATTTACAGATTCTGAAATCAATTTCAAAATTGAATTGCCGAACTTTAATATTTTTTTTTTTTGAAATTTGTGTAATGATATTTTAAGGGTAATTATTTTCTCCTTGTTTTGGGCTTTTTTTTCTCTTCTTAGCATCAAAATTACAGGTGTTGGAACTTTTACCTTTTTCATATTTAATAAAAAATGTAAAGTTACATTTTCTTATAGAGGTTATTTTACAACCCCTTCTGTACTTAATAATTATAATTTTCAATTATCAAAATTCATTCCAGATATTAATTATTTTGTCTATAGGGTAACGGAAAGAAAAAGTCATATTTTTAATTGCTATTTTATTAACTAAATGTTTATGTACATCAATAACAACAACATATAATACTTAGGTATTTATTTAAGTATCTAGGGTAAAATAATTTTGTAAATAATATTAACATAGATTATAGGGCATCTTTGAACACACAGTATAAAATATACTTGAGGCTACTAAAACATTTTTGTAACTTAGTACAATTTTCAATTTTAACCTACTTTACTTCCTATCCATAGATGGCGCTGTCGAAATTGTTTGAAGCAGTTTCATAATCGAGATATTATGGACTAGCTCGAAGACACTATAGGGTTGGAGGTCGGGGACGGTGGGGGTCTACCTTGCAATCTGAAAGGCGCCGCAGGCGCCTTTCAGATTTAAGACACTCATCCTGAGCTATGTTGGTAGACCCCCACCGTCCCCGACCTCCAACCCTATAGTGTTTTGCGACTAGTCCATAATATTTCGATTATCAAACTGCTTCAAACAATTTCCACGGCGCCATCTATGGATAGGAAATAAACTAGGTTCAAATTGGAAATTGTACTAAGTTTAAAAATTATTATGAAGTTAATATTATAGTGTATATGTGTAAGTGTTTTGTCTTGATGTTTTTCTATTTGTATACAAATATTAATTTGTTTGAAATAAATGACTGAAATAAATACGTATTTGTTTTTTGTAATAGTGACCAAATGAAGTGCTTCTGAAATAATTGAGTAATACAAACAAGTCATTAAGAAAATTATAAGAAAAAAGAAAATTATTATTACATACTTAGTGTTCTTCTAGAAAAGTGTCGAAGTGAAAAGTTTCTGAAACAGCTGTATGTGAAGTAAGTTAATTAAATGTAATTGAGAATAAACAAGTTTTAAGAAATTAATTTATTGAATGCGTAAAAGATATAAAAATTTTCTAAAACAAATACTGTGAAAAAAGATATAATTTAATTTAGAAAGTCTCTATCAACTGATTATAAGTACCTACATATAAACAAACTTAATTTTACAATTTTGAGAAATATTTGGACTAAACAAGCCCCTCTAATACTCCGTGGCCTCCACAATCACCCCTTATAGCCAACCCTTATCCGCCAATCTGTTTCTAATGATTAAAACTTAGTTTAGTTTTAATAATTTTACCAAAAAGACAATTTAGAAAAGTTTTGAGTATCAGAGGGAATTTTTTGTTACAAATATATCGTTTAAATATTAACATAATAGTTTATAAATACCTGTAAGAGAAGAATACAAGAAACAAATGAAAAAGAATAAAGGATGATGTCTTCAGTCTTCGATCGATGTCCTTTACCTGTAAGCAAACAGTGCAATGTATTAACTAACTAAACTACAAAGGACTAACGACAAAAACTAATAGAATTTTGTAGAAAAGATTGGACAGATTTCGTCTGTGAGAGCTGGGCAGTCGCCTATTGCTTCTATTCCAGATAACCCACACCAAACAGTCTGAAAGGAAGTGACGTTAGAACGAAGACCGCGTGAAGTGTATAAGACACTTCAAAGAACAACTAAAAAGCTAAGTCCAAGGCAAGTCACTCGGGAAGGCCTCTGCTCCTACGCCTTGGATGAGAAGGAACAAGCAAGATAACGAAACGTTGAATCCTGCGGATCATGTAGGGTAAATGCGAAGCGTGATAGTAAGAATTGCAGTAAGCAAAGCGAAGAGGTAAGCAAGAGAACAAGCAAAATAATAAAAGCATGCAAAATAAAAAAAGTAATTCAAATAAATAAGCATCTAACTACGGGTTGGATCTTCTTTAATTTCTCCATCGAAGATCTGAAACAGATAAGGTGGCAATATATTAATAAAAAGCAATTGTAATTGATAATATAATGCAGTCTCACCTTAATAAAGTGCAGAATATTCCAAAGTAAAAGTCAACAGTAAACGAATCAACCAATGAAGTGCAAGAATGTATCACTCTAATAGATAACTTGCTCCATTCAAAAACAAATTAATTTGAAGATATCCTTGCTGATCAATTCAAAATCAACATTCTGCAAGATGTATGTCAACAGCAACTTATTGGCTTTCCTCTTCCTATTCTTTGGGTAATCTAAAAAAATGGACAAAGAAAATAATTATACTTTTAAAAGTTGTGTTTCACATCAATTTTATTAGCAAGATTTATTACTAAGTTCATTCTCAATGTACGTGATAAATTGATGAATTTGTCTTAAAGTAATGTCGTAACTATCTTTAAATTAATGTTGTTACTCACCTTCTCAACATGTTACTTCTAGTACATTCAAGACAATGTCGATTGAATAGCATAAAATCCTTCCTTTGGCAACGGATATCACATCGAAAAAAGGTACATTGATACATTTGCACTTTCTTCATGTACTTTTACATTCTGGAGAAGAAGACCCTGTTTCACAGCACATACTGCAGTCCCCGATCTGTGCCATGTTCTGTAAAAAGATTTGCACATAGAAACACTTGATAAGATGCAGAAAATTATTAAAGAAAAACCAACTACCCCATTAAACAAAATATAAAATAAAATAACAACGTACCGAATCGTGATTAACAAAAGTATTAAACAGAAAATTATTAAAATGGCGAAAGGGCGTAACAGAACCCATGCACCCATAGATTTACACCTACGACAAATTGTTCCTTAGAAGTGGTTACCGTAGATTACATCACCCATACCGCAGTTTTTAGCAAATGAGTAAAATAAGTGAATGCAATTTACCATGACAGTAATGAGGCAATAGTAGATGCCATATTAAAGATTTTTAAACATTTTAAATATTTAAATTGAAACACTGGTATTAGTTTTTCCACTAAAAGTGTTGGCTAAACTGACTTTATAGATCGATCAGGTAAACATGATATCTATAGATAAAAGTGACATAAACATAACCTTGCTAAAATCGCAATTTTAAGTGTACAACTTTAATAATTTTAAATAATTACTAGTCAGTGCTATTTGTACAATATGAACGATTATTATTCTTCAATAAATGAAGATATTTTACTACAATGCCCTCCAATCTTGCGAGAGAATATAACTTATATGGGAACAAATGATAAGATTGGTAAGCAACTTTTAATAAAACAATTAATATTTTACAAATAAGGCTCAAATCATTAGGTTTATCGCCAGGAAATATTAAAATTCGGCCTTTGGATAACAAAGTATATCAGGAAGACCAAAAATTAAATTATAAAGATTACTTCAAACTTGATATACCTTATGCAGGAAAACTTGTAACCTGGGAATTGATATTTAATAATGAGGATTACGAGTTTGCTCCTGACTTTGTATTTGAAGATCAAGACTTTTTAAACGATCCAGATGTAGATGTTATTGAAAAATATCTTCCCAGTTTATCAAATTGGGATGTTACAAGATGCCAATCTTTAACTAATGTAATTAAAGAATTAATTGCATTATTTAAAAGTCATCAGGTAAGCATTTGTCAGAAATACAAAGCTGATTTAATTTCACTACAAAACATACTTTAGATATATACCTTAAAAGATGAGAAATTTAGCAAAGTATATGCTGAGTATGAAAATCTATCTAATATTGAAATTAATGAGGATGATTTGGAAGTTTTAATAGAAAATCCAGCTGGTTCTGTAAGATTTCTGTTCAATATTAACATTAACAACTATGATAGCTTACCATTATGTTTACGAAGGTAAGAATTAATAGCTCTTTTATACAACTTGCAAAACAAATGATTTATAATCAAAAGAATATTCACTATTTATTGCATTTGAACTACCAATTTCCATATTTTTTTTTATTAAATATTTTCGTAGTGAAAACATAGAAGATATTAATAAGAAATTAAATCCAGAGGAAGTAAAAGCACTACTGAATGTTATATTTTTAAAACCTGATTGTTCAAAGGTGCAGACAACACTGCACTTGTCTCCAGCAATTGAACAAGTTGTTGGAAACACGTCAGCGTTACATATACCCGTTTACGGAAAACGGACCAACTTGGCAGAATATATAACAACTATTAGAAAGATACTAGATGCAAAATTGGACCAAATTTCGAACCAATTCAAATTAAAGAATGAATATATTAGCGCGGTTTTATCACTACATCGATATAGTGCGTTGGAATATGACAGTCGTTATTTTAATTTCATCGTTTTACTGCTTCAAGTAGAGGAAATTTACGCAGTAGTTCACATTACAATAGGTTAGAAAAATATGAGGTATTTTGTACATAATTTTAAATAAATACAATTTTTAATGTTGCAGGAAACCAATTTCCAAGGGAAAAACCAAAAGTTACCTTGAGGTCAGTATGTAAAATGATAAATAAACCGTTCGCTGTGGAACTTGACGATTATCCCTACAGCCCGCGATGGGAACCGAAAGAAATGGTGAAAAGACTTATGACAAGACTGACTGAAGTAATACCTGAGTTTACGAATATACATAATACTAGATAAACAACGCAATTTTAAACAATTCTACAAGTATTTTCCGCCTTTTATGTTTTCATGGGATTTATATTATATTTTGATATTATTTCAAATGTTTTATAACAAAGAAGTAAAAAGTTAATTAAAGAAACGTTACTGAATCTATTATGAGTTTTTTTAACTAATATTTTCAAATAAATCACAGGAATTCATTAGCATATAAAGTATTTTAAGTTGAACAGAGGCATTAAATACCCTAGTATGTTCAATGTTAAAAAAAAATAAGTAGAAAAAAGAATAATAAACATTATTACTTTTACTGTGAGTCACTGGATGAACTGCTACTAGAATCTGTAGACATGACCTCTACATCCTCAGTTTCCTGCTTGTGATTACGAGTTTCCACTGGCACACTACCTTGGCCCCCTACGCTCATATGTATCTCTCCAGATGGCAGCCAAGCAAACTGATTTTGTTGAGATGCAGGTATGTCTACAAAAAAGCGAAGTAAAAATGATTATTATTTTAAGAAGTAACAATTTTTAACAATAACCTCCAGTTGCTGGTCCCCCAGGTCTATGTAAATCTGATACGTTATTTGGTTGTTGTAAAAGATGACCATTTATAGGATCACTTAATCTTCCCAGAAACCCAAGTCTCATTTCAATATCTGTAGGATACGGTCTTCTAGGATCTCCTTGCTGCCATGTGAGTGGGGCACAAACAGCATTAGAAGCACTAATTCGATGTGCAAACTTGATAAGTTCTTCTGATGATACTGGTCTCTTATTAGCTTTATGTATTGACTGCAGTTTTTGATTGGCCTGATAAATTGCTGTAGAAAGTATCTGTTCAGCTTCTTTAAGTTTCGTTTGTAGCTGATTTATATCTTTATCCCGTCTTTCAACTTCCAACCTTAAGACATCCATTTTTCCTTCAATGCTAGCTTGTTCCTGAGCTAATTTTAAAGTCTGCTTTAACTCTTCATCTTTAGCAACAAGAAGTTCAGTTAACTGTGCATATTCGGGGCCAGAAAGCTTTAAATGCTTGGGAGCAATTGCATTTTCAATAAGTTCCCTTAATAAATTTAAGGTTAGAAATTACAAACATTTAATTGCTTCCAATTACTTACTTTGCTATTAATTCCATGTCATCCAAAATATAGAGCAACTTTTCTTTTGTACTTATTTGGGAAGACATTTCACTTACATTAACAGTTATAATTAAAAAATAAACATTCACAAACTGCTTCCTTATTGCTACTTGTGTTGACAATTGAGGGATACTCATAGAGCAATAAAAAGGCCAAACAGAATACTAATAAGAAATGTATATACAGGGTGATTTTTATTATTGAGAAAATGATTGGAAATAATTAATTTTATAGTGAAAATTGACTTAGATTATTACTCAAAATATTAGGTGTAACTATACCAAAAGCATGAATGAACTAGGATGCATTTAAGTTTTTCCTATCTATAAACAGAAGTATTTTAAGATCCTTTGAAAAAAAAAAAAATGCAGATTCAGTAGCTCACACATGCCTCTGGCGTTATGCAGAGGATTTTAAATGAAACGCTCCGTATAAGTCTCATTTATATTCAATTAAATACATGCCGAACAGGGCGTTATCTGAAATTGCGCTGGTGTTAACTTTTTTTTGTTATTTCGTCAAAACAACGCTTTTGGGCCACCGACCACTGTGTAGGGGCGCACTTCATATCGGATTAAACATATTTTAATGCACAAATGCAAGGCGCACAAGAGAGGGAATGAAATACATTAATGAAGTGCATTAAAATGTGGAGTCTTTCCATTTAAAATACACAATAAACACATTTTTTTTTCCAGTTTTGGTGTCTTCTGTAAAGGACGAAAAACCTGCGCACCAAATAAGTTAGTACAAAAAAACACCAACATCACACCTCGACGACCACCATACAGAATGGGGGCGGGGAAGAAAAAAAAGGACCAGAAAAATATGCGAGCTCCTTCTTCACGTTCTTATTTTCCTTGTTTGCACATTATAATAAATTTATGTATATATATATGATATTTATTTAATCTTTTTTGTATTAAATACATTGCGATAATATGTACTTTGACTTTTTGACTGAGAAGATATTTAAAACGGAAAGTGTCTTACCATACATATACATACATGCAACGGGCGTACGAAAAAAGAAAAAGAAAGAAAGAATAATTACCACGACAGTAAGTAGTACTTGTTATGTTATTAAAAGTCTCCTTACTTTGCCTAAAATTATATAATACTAATTTTACATTTATATGTTTTCAATAAGTTATTACATTTTTGCGTTTTTTCCTCCTGTTTTTTTTTGATAATCATTATTATCATCAACAGTTCCCAATAAACACTAAATAATTAATTATTCGACGTGTATCATAATCAATTATTATTATAATTATTATAATCACCATCTTCGTCTAGTGACCACTTAAATTCTACTAAGAGGCGTCATCCCCTGCAACATCCAGAAGCGCTACAACACTTTTTCTCTAAACAACATATCAATAACCATATTATTCATATATAAAATAACACTAAAAATATACAAGGCAGTAGACAAGTGTTAGAGAACGACGGAGTGGCTCTCGCTGCATTTGATTTATTTATAATTTTTCCCCATCTTCCCTTTTTAATTTTGGTAATTCATTTTTTTCTCTTAAACATTATTACGAACGAACGTCCTCTTTTTATTACTATGCTTCGATTAATTTTCCTATGAGTGCACCTCTCCTTACAAAAACTTAACGAAATTAAAAAAAAAAATTGCATTGTTCCACCTTTTTGAAACATTTATAGACAAGCACACGAACCGTGACATGCGCGCGTCCTCTGTGCGTAATGGCCTCGGAACAAGGGCGAAACTCAAACACGAAATAAACAAAAAAAGACAAGATAAACGTTGAAACTTAACCTCCATTTAAACACTACTGCTAGTACTGTTTGGCTAACGATAATTATTCTTTTTATTTCGTTTTTTTCTTATTCTTTGACGGCGTTCGCGGTTTCCTCGTTTTTATTCGCACCGACAACAATCGTCTGGTCCTTTGTCGAATCGCCAACGACGGCAACTCCGCCGCCCCCTCCAGCGTTGATCGTCGACGACTTGTTGACCATCGTCGCGGCGTTCGACGTCGCCGTCTCTGTTAGTTTCTCGTCCATCTTGTCATGCTGCGCGTTGCCCAGGTTCGAACCTGCAAGCCAATCATTCAGTTGCCTAATAAAACCGATTCGAGCTCGTCTCTAGCGCCCCCAGCACCTTCGAAAATCACAAGAGAAAAAAAAGCACTAACTACAATATTATATACCGAAAAGATGCACCTAATCGGAAATTTTGTTGGGATACGTTATCACGTTATCAGAATATGAAAAGTAGAACTATAAATGAATGTCGTTTTCAATTAATATCGAAGACAGCAAAGATATAAAAAAATTAAACCAAGGTAGAAAAATTTGGGTTATTTTTAATAGTAGTTTAGAAACAAAAATGGTTGATGAATCGCTCCTGTAGGGAACCTTGCAAAGATACTTTGGATTAATAAATTGGTAATATTGAAATATTAAAATCCTGAATTTAAGATTATGATAGTTTTCATATTTATCCTGAAAACGTGGCGGATCCATTCACTGCGATTATCATGCGTAATTTTAGTTTTCCAAAAAGAAATGAAAATTAAATTTAGTTAAAGAAAAGTTTGGATGGTGCATACCTTGAGATCCGTAGTAGTGTCTCATCTTTTGATTTTGATTGCTGCTCTTATGTTTCGGGTTGTTGTTGGTGGGCCCGTTACTTGTCGGTTGTACTGAACCCATGGATGATTGAAAATTCATGGGTCTCTGTATAGGTGTCGGATATCTTTGCATCTACGAAAAGTTTGGGCAAATTTTACAACACAAACACATTTTTATTATAAAAGAAACTGCTACCTGTGCTATTTGTTGTGTGTTGACACTTTGATAAAGATTGTATTTATGTTGAGCAGTGGGACTTGACTGAGGCACAGGTTGCTTCGGATTCTGTTTTGACTTTGGAGAGGGGATTTGAGGACCTGCAATCAACACTATCAAATAAAAATAAAGAAAACAAAAATAACACTAAATTCATTATTATAACGAGTAAAACTGACCAGAATTAAAGACCGAAGATAGTACATCTTGTTGACTGGCAGGACTTTTCAATTGTCTTGTGCCTTGGTCTCCGACATGTTGTCCGGTCATACTCTTAATGTAAGGGGTCGTATTGGGCAAGTTCTGGGATCTGTACTGTTGGGCATTCAGGGCTGCTGCTGCGGCCAATTGCATGGGGGAGGAGAGAAAGTGCGAACCGAAATTCTGAAGTCCGGCACTTGTATGTGACTGATTCGGGTTGCCGAACATGTTGCCCTGTATCCCATAGCCCGCTGCCTGGTGCTGCTGTAAAGGACCAGATTGCAGCGCAGAACTTGCTGGCTGCTGGAAGAAGCCAGTGGTTTGACCTCCTGGACGAAAAAATAACAAAAAACAAAAAATTATGTTTAAATTGCTTCAATCTCATTATCAGCTTTTGTTTAAACTTTTTTCTTTTGTTAATACACCACTTCCAAGCACTAGTACTACATTCCTTAAAGAAAAAAGAATAAAACGACTAATGACATATCCTACTAATTTATTTTTATAGCATAAATTTTTGGTACAACTTAAAACAATACTTACGAAAAAACATTTCTTTTTGGTGTTATAAATAATTTGAGTAGAAGGAAAACGATTCAATGTAATAATAAAAACCAGCAATAGAAATTACACCCACCTTCTATTCGAATCAATCATAAAAATATTTATAAATTAATAAGGTGTCACTTTGCAAACTAAAATACTTCCTAGTTTTGGAGATTCCTTAAAGCTATTTTACTTTAAAAAGAATCAAGAAGTCTAATTTAAATATTTACAATACTACAACAATAATACAAACACTCTAAGCGTATGATTAAAATGAAATAAAAAACAAAATGCAATAAAATAAAGCCAGTATATGCCCGTAGATGCATAAAACAATATAATTGTTACGAATAAAGATATTGATTATTAATAAAGCCCTCTAATTACCACTACTTCTACAACTACTCTCCACATTTCCACTCAACCAAAAAAATCAACATCACATTAATTTCTTAACTTGTAATAGACGAAAAGAAAAAACGTGTATGTTTAAGAATACTAAAAAAGTTAGTTTACCAAAAAAATATTAAACATATGATTGATTACAAAAAGTGAGAGAAAAAAAAAAGATCAAAATAAATTAATACTTTAAATATAAAAGCTAATACCTCCAGTGGGTAGTGCTATAAATTTTTGGTGTACCTGTTGATCCAGTATAGAAGGATGATGGGGACGGTTGCAGGGCCGTAACAACGTTGTTCTGCAAAGGACCGTTTGGACCGCGTTGAATCACACCCGTACTGGGCAAATAACTCGCGGCTTGCATCGTTGGATCGTAGGCCATGTACAACTGTTGACCTTGCTGCGATGTCTGTTGATATGCCTGACCTGCGCCCCCTGCTTTCGTACCTTCAGGCACAACAAAATAAACAATTAAAGTTTAATTAAAATGAAAAAGGAAATCTACTACTCACCAATCGCACTAATCTGTTGAGTGCTGGGCTTAACAGTAGCGCTCATGAGAGAATTCGACGTGGAACTGATCAGGACCGTAGTAGGATTATTTAATTGCTGATTTTGAGCGAAGGGTCCAGTGGCAGACAAACGGTAGCTGTTGATGTTTGTATAAAGGTCTGGAGGGGGTGGAGGCTGAGCTGCGGGCGGAGGATGAGGCTGTGCTCCTTGTAAATACATCGACTGTGCTGAATAGGGGCTACTAGCCGTTTGGCCAAGACCGTAGGGGTTTGGATACTGAGAGAATTGGGATCGGCCTTGGCTGCCTAACACTTGCGATTGATCTATCTGGAACGCGCCATAGAGCCCGCTCTGAGCTGCTGCAGCCTGTAGTTGTTGTGTAGAGTTGAATAGAACTGTCGGAGGTGAAGGTATCGCAGACATTCCGTATTGGTTGGTACCGCCCACGCTTGGCTGAAAAAAATATGGGATATTGAATCAACGCTTAATCTATCTTATTTTAATAATGATGCCAAAATTATTTTGTAAGTTACCTGATAACCCAGATGCTGATTAGAGGTGTACTGCTGAGGAGGCTGTCCGAGACCTACACCAGTCCCTATCACGGGTTGCATTGGAGGTGGGGACAACGGATGACCCACAATACCTGGTCCCACAACACCTGAATGAGGTTGATGAGCACCAGTTGTGTGGATTGTTTGACTTGTACTGCCAGCTATCTGTTGAGTAGGCTTTACCTATAAAATTATAAGCAATTAACGAGACAAAAAAAATATTTCTCATTGTAATTTAAATGCTTATTATATTAATATAAATAATAAAAATTTACCTTACACACGTTTGTCGTGGTATTGTTTGTCACTGTTTGATTGGGAGATGCGTTATATCGCTCGTGTCCATCTTCGCTTTCAGCCGTTTTGTTCACGAATGCTGTAGAGCCGTCCAGGGCTACTGTGTCCGCCCCAAATGATGTAGAAAAGCCAGCCGACGCCGCCACGTTCGCGTCATCTTGAGCAACGACTACGTTATGTTCCATGACAGTAGGCATTGACTCCCATACCTTTTTTACAGAGGCAATTTTGAAATTCAAAGCATCAGCTGTTGATATTGTGTTATTAACGCTTGTTATCGTATGTATAGACCTTGAAAGACCTCCCAAATTTTTGGAGTTTTTATTGTCTTCTGTTAAATGTGTCAGTTCTGACTCGAAGAAGTCCAGTTTCATGTCTGCAGAATCTTCTTTGGTGAATGCTAATTGCATCTGAATAGCAGTTGCGTCCACTTGCTGTTGTTGGGGTTGTTGCTGTTGTTTGTCACCCTTATTGTTCAAAAGATCCCTGATGGGTTTATTAAAGTTTGCTATTACAGCTGAGTTATCAATCACAACGTTTTCTTCTAATTTGCTAGGTTTGTCGTTACGCCTTGCACCCGGAGCTGATTTGAAGTTCGTGTTTTCGAAAATTATCGTGTTTACAGGTGGGGTAGCGCCATCCAAAACTGGCTTCTCACCCAAATGATTACTCTGTACGACTTTGTCCATACCTTGACTTGGTGATTGTTGTTGTTGGTGCTGCTGCTGCGACTGTTCTGCGCTTTTTGCGCATTCTAAGCCATCTGATTCGACTCGTAATTTATTCCACGCGCTGGACAGGGCTCCACTTGCGTCTAATATATTTAGATTATGGCTAACTTTGTTGATATCGTCACATATA
The DNA here is from genome assembly GCA_029378335.1 of Agrilus mali. Taxonomy (NCBI): domain Eukaryota; kingdom Metazoa; phylum Arthropoda; class Insecta; order Coleoptera; family Buprestidae; genus Agrilus; species Agrilus mali. The sequence goes on along the minus strand of CM055663.1, from coordinate 4,295,015 downwards.
ATGCCAGATTGTTGTTGTTGTTGTTGCTGAGGAGGTTGGTGATGATTTATTTGAACTTTCTGCAGTCGTTGTCTTACGAAACGAGGGGGCAACTTGTTTTGGCGATTACGCTCGAATTTATCCTTGTTAAGTTGGGCGAGCATAGGTTGAGGGGGATTCACGGGAGTGTCCATCAGAGATGGAATGTTGACCACCTGTTGCGTGAGAGGGAACTGAGACTGTTGCTGAGAAGACGGTACGGTAGATCCGGGTTTCTTCGACGTCTTGTCCTTACGTTCATCTCCAAGCTTACTTGTAAGTTTTGAAGGAATTTTCTCATCTCCAGACTTTGGTCTCTGCAGATTCTTTTTACTCTTGACCTCTTGAAAACCGTCTGTGTCTTTTTCATCTTTCTGATCACCACCTACTTGATCGTCTTGACTTTTTATTTTTTCATCTTTTAAGTTTTGTTGTCGTGAGCTATCTGATCTGGCACGATAATCGGGACGCCCCGAATTGTTCCTTCGCTGGGAAGAAGTTCTAGTAGACAACGTTTTCGATAAATGTTTCGATTTATCTTTTGAATTCTCTTCTGAATTGTCGGATGTTTCGCAATTCTCTTCGCTTCCCTCTTTCGGTCTTCTACCTTTATGCCTTCGACTGTTTGAAGATCCCCTAGACTTACTGCCGTCTAATTTATCATCACTTTTTGATTTTAGAGAGTCTTTATTTCTGTTACTGCCAATTACTCCGGCACTGCTCTGCATTTTATTCTCTTCAGATTCAGAAAAATGGTCGTTCTTTTTGTTTGTTTCCTTTTCGTCCAAATGACTGAAAGGACTTTTGGACGGTGGAGGTCCATACCCATCGATGCGTCTTGATATTCCTCCACGACCACCGCTACTTCTAAATTGAGAAGATCCTCGCCCATGTCGCGAAGGCTCGCCTCTTGGAGTATAACTATCTCGTCTATTGGAATCTTTATCGTTCCTTTCGAATCTATTTTCTTTGTTTTTATCATCTTTAGAGCTAATTTTTCTAGACATTTTTGGGCTTTTCTTTTCATCACGTATGCTTTCAGACGAAATTTCGTCTGCAGAAGCGTCTGATTCTGTATGAGGCCAATCTGACGGTCCTTTGCTCGACATAGAAGATAATGAAGACTTTTTCATTCCACCGAATCGTGATCCACCTCCGCTGCTACCTCCACGTCTTGAATCGTTCCGTTTCCATGTGTTTCTATATACATAGGGAGTATTCCACCCACGAGGATCTTGGCGCCGTCTGTTATTTGATCCGTGTAATTTACTATCTTCTTTATCCTTATCGGAGCTCACTTTCTGAGGTTTGCTGTTATCCGAGTCTGTGTTAATTTCTTGTCTTTCCTTTTCGTTTCCTGAATCTTTTCCCGTTATCGATTTTTCTTCTGTTTTTATTTCGTTTTGATTTCCAGTATCCACAGCCCAATCTTTTGATTCCTTTTCATCTTCTTTTACGAATTTCTCTGGCGTTTTTTCTTTTTCAATGGGTTTTTCTATAATCATGCCACGTTTTAATTGGATGAGTCCTTTGTCATTTTTATAATCTTCAGCTTCAACACGTTCTTTCGTTATTGGTCCGGGGACCACTCGGGACCGCTCTTCCCGTGTATGAACATTTTCTTTACGCTTTTTGTCGAAAGTAGGATCAAACGGTGAGTCCGCCCACGAAGACGACGACGTGTGATAGTCAAAGTCTCGATTTGATTCCCGGGAATGTCTCGAGTCCCGAGAAGCTCTTGAGTCTCTACTGTCGGGTCTCTGTGGTCTCTCGTATTTCTCCCCGTATCTGTCTTCTTTCTCATACTTGTCTCTCCATTCATCTGCTGTAACGTGATGCATTTGAAGTTCTTCAAAAATGTCCTGATTGCTACTTCTTTTGAGTAGCTTTTCTTTGTCCAAAGAATCTTTTTCTTTTTCCCATCCTGTACCACTTTCTTCTCGCCCTTTATCCCGTTTATTATCGTCTTCGCTGTATTTTCCACCAGATTTCGCAGTGTCTGAGTCGTAGAACGAATTAAAGTTGGAATATGAGGGTACGCACGATTCTTCGTTCCTATGGGTGTCTTTGTATTGGTGTTCTTCCAATTCTTCAGAATCTTGTCTGGATGCATGCACGGAGCTACTACCTTTATATTGTTGACTGGATTGCCAGGAACTGTATGAAGAAGACGTGTCAGAACTGTAATTAGTTGTTTGCAAATTATTGCTGTTGTTATTTTGAAGTTGTGGACTCGAAGCGATATTTCTGAGCTGTTGTTGTTTTTTGAAACGGGGCGGTAGATTTGATTGAAACTGTTTCGAAAAGTTCGGTCCCATTTGGTCGCGTATTTCGCGCGTGTCTCTTGGGGGTTCCCGTTCCACACTGTGGCTGTCTTTTCTCACAAACGAACGTCCTTCTATTTGGGCGAGTTTGTGGAAGTCTGAGGCTGAACTCCCATCTTTCGGCTGCTGCTGTTGAACAGAAGTCTTTTGTAAATTGCAACTGCTGCTGTTATTACTACTTGTATTTGTTTGGTTTTCTTTTTCTTTTTCCCATTCTGGGACAGGGATTGGGGCAGGCATAATTGGTTGTGGAGGAACGGCGAGAGGGCTTATGGTGCCTTGGGTGTCTTCAAGTTCTCGTTCCCTTTTATTTTTACTCATTTTTTCTTCAAGCATTTGAAGTTTCTTGGCTGCTGCCTGCTTTTGCTCAAGGAAGCGTTTCTCCTCTTCTTCTTTTCGTTGCTTAGCTCTTTCGACGGCTAATGCCACTTTCTCAGTTTGTTGCATTCGTCTCTGCTTCCATACTTCTTCATCTTCGTTTATGTGACGAATTATTTTGGCTCCGCCTCGGGACTTTCTGTCATCTACATTTTGGTCAATCTTGCCGTTTTCTTTACCGTCTTCTTTTGGAGACGATTCGTCATCACTGAACGCCAATTTTTGACTGTAATTAAAAAGATTAAATGAGTTTACAGAATTTGAAAATAAAGGTTTTAAGACAAATTAAGACTTACTTATAGTCGATGTCGTCATAGGAGGCCCAACCGACATCTCTTGCAAGGTCGTCCATTCGAGTAAGATCTTCTTCTTTAATAATAGGTCTTGACACGACCTCATCTTCGTCGGGACGTTGCGGGGCTTGCGGTCTACCATCTACCCCACGATTAGGACCACCGGTGCTCCATTTTGGGGCGCCTGCTGGTGGATTTGGAAAAGTCGGAAGTCCATGACCATTTGAGGTGAAATTACCTCGGCACATCTATTAAAATAATTTATTTAAAGAGGTCAAGTCTATCATTAAAATAGATATTGATAAACACAAAACTGTGCCCTAGTGAGTATAATTATGATAACAGTTATTTAAAAAAAATATATATAGTTTTTAATTCATTTCTACTATAATGAAACAAATAATTCAAAAAATAAATAACTATATTTTATCAAATAACTGAATTACAGGTATGTCAAAGTATTTTTGCCATTGACACAATAAACTAAAATTAAAATGAAGATTAATAATACTCCACTTTATCATAAGACAAAAACAAACTCAATGAAAAAATAAGAAACAAAGTAGGACCTTAGTGAATTCCTTGACCGACTTCCAACAATACTTAAATAATATCAGATATGCAATTACTCACTTTCACTTTCGAAATTCTATTATATGAAATGATCTAAACTAATTTAACAAAAAAAAAAAAAAAATAGTACTTACTACCTTTATAATACGCTCTAATAAAATTTGTATGTTATATAATAGAAAATAATAAAAGAAAAATAAATTATTAAATACTTACGAACGGTGGAATGACACCACGGTACTGTTGAGGCAGAGGCACCTGGGGGGGGCCTGCCGGGCCCGAGAGCTGAGGTGAAGCTCCCGGGGGGACCGAGTTGCTGTTTCTGGAATGAAGGTCGCTTGGGGGCTGCGGACGTGCGCCCCCTTGTATCCAGGAACCTTCGTTTTGAGGGCGGAGACTTGGGCCCGGTCCATATTGCATGTCGGTGCCAGGGCGTGTGGGTGCGCCATCGCCAGCAGATAAGCTGGGGAACTCGTGCTGGAACTAAAGTACCAATGAAACAAATAATCACACAAAAAACTTCGTTTTTTTTCTTAATTTGAATTATAATTGATTTTTTATATTTATTTTAATAAATTAAGATACAAAAGAATTTTAAGTTAACAAAATAAAATAATAAGAAATGTTTTAATAAAGTTGTTTAGTTATTCTATTATTAAAAAAGTTTGCAGAAAGACTTTTAAATGTTACCTGTGGACTGTGATAAGGCGGGGGCTGTAGAATGTCGTTGCCACTCATTACCGCACTCCATGACTTGTCGCTTGTAACAGGTGTCGCAGCAGGGGTAGACTGTTTGGAAATCGGCAAGGAAGGTACGACAGGGATCGGCCCGCCCGTTTGATTTGAAATCGGGAGAGAATTCGAGGAACTGTTCGAAGAACTGTTGACAGTGGAATTTGTAACAGAAGTCTAAAGAAAGAAAAATATTAGTACAAATATGTTCCATTATTCCTTATGTACACCAAGTACCGTTTGAGAAGTGGTTGAAGAGGGACTGCCTTCTTGTTTGCCCCATCCTGTTCCACCAGAAGGTACTAAAGATACAGCTGCGTCACTACCGGTGTGTTCAGATTTCAAAGATGGAAGGTTTGCAGGGGGGCGCCTTGCTGTTGGAACTTTACCCAAACTTTGCATGCCATGTTTACGTGGTAGTGTATTTTTTTGATGCTGGGTTTCTAAAGGTTCTCCCTAATACAAGTTTATTTGTTATTTTCGTTTTTATGGAAATGTAAAGAGTGCATCATAAGGTTCCAAAACTTACTGTATGAGCTTTCCACAAATTATTGATATCTAAAGACTGGTATTTTGATTTTCCTTTCTCCCCTTTGGAGGCCAAGCCTGGCAAAGTAGACATGCTGTCTGCAGGCAACCATTTAGATCTGAAGGACCCAGTGAACGAACCTTATTTCTAGAAAAAATGATACATTTTACTGTTAATTTAATCCCTGCTTTCACTATACATTAACAAATTGCACCACTTATTTATTTATATATCAATAACATTAACTGCAAGAAACACATTAATTAAATAAAAAATATGCCTTTGGGATATCAAAATAACATTAGCTGCCAAAATAATTTGCATACAATTAATAATCTTCTTAATCAAAACCATTTATTTCTATTAGACTGTTGTGTGGAATAAAAATGAATGTACAGGAAGTAATAATTTAATTCAAGGTTTCATAATGTGACTTTAGTTATTCACTGTGCTGGTGCATTGTAAATTCAACGTAAAACGTCAATTCAAGATTAAATTTAAGAAAAGCAAAAACAATAAAAGAAAATATCACTAAAATACCTTCCAAATTTTGATGTTTCTTGGAACTTACAGAAACGAGTCTATTAAATAACAATCTTGTATCTTAACGATTATTGAACGAAACGTATCAAAATTTATCTAATAAAATAATTTAAATTAACGTATATAAACTTAAATTAAAAGGTTCTTTGTGAAAGAACCTGAAACCAAGACCTTTCCCGTGAAAACGTTAGAAGGTGAATGACTTGAAATCTGAAATAAATTAACTGTAAAAGGATCTGTCAAACAAGAACAGACACACAAAAATATAAGGATTATTTAAGTGTTTCTTTGAAATTAGGCATAATACGATTACGAATATGAATTTCGAACCCAACCCAAATATTTTTTTAAAAAAATTAGAATTGTTAGAACGGTTTTCAATTGTAATCTTAAAATAACAAAATAAACATAAACCTCTGGCAATTGTGGGCACTTTTTTTGTTGCTGTTGTTATCATTATTTTTGTTTATTTAACGTTCAAACAATAGTTATAATGGATAACAAAAAATTCTATTACGACGTTCAAATAACATTTTGGGGGCAAAAATCGTATCCTACCTTGGTCCGTCCAGGTGGGTAAACTTGTAACAAGAGGAAATTAATCCAATTAAACTTGAAATGGGACGGATGATCACAAGTTTTTATTATTTTTACCACTATTTAAAACTTTTCACTTAAGTCAAAATGGCGTACGCCGACTACATCAAATCAATAACATGACGTCACAAAAATAAGTTGAGAAACATACCATTTTGTATGCTTCTCTTCGTTACCGATATCAAAGTTTATAAGAGTGAAGTTAGTCACAATAGGGTGCGTTCATTTATCTAAGCTATAACAATCTACGCATTAATTATAAATAAGCTTTAAAATTGATATGAGAAATATAACAAATAATTGCAAGCGAATGAAAAAACTAAAACTGCATAAATCAATTAAATAGAAATGTTGCAAATATGGTGTTTTGTTAATTAAAATTTATTTTTAAATCGTTAATTGCTTAAATTGATGAACTAATAATTATGCAAATAAAAAAGTTTATTCATAACGAAATATAATAGATATAAATTAATTTTTGTTATACAAATACATCTTAATTGCTAAAAAGGCTTTAAATAGGTGGGTTATATTTGACATATTACCAAAAAGGTCTTTTTTAAATGCACTATTTCATTATAAAATAAACATGTACTATATTTATCAAAAATTCTTTAGAGGTAAAACATAAATTCACCAAAAATAGAATAAAGTCAAGAAAAATTAACGTGATCTTTTTGGTAAAATTAATATCAAATTCTTAACCCAAACATTCAAAATATTTATTGTATTTTTTTGGTATTACTCGCAGGTATTTTCCCTTACATTTCTAATTGAAGAATTGTTAAGTCTTTACATTTATTACAAATTCTTAATATACAAATCACATGTATAACGATTTGAACTTGCAAATACTGTTAGTTCAAGAACTATTCATATTCATTTTTATGCAATCCAATTCGCAGAATTCTCGTTTTTATTCCATCTACATATATTTTATGAAAAGATAACCGGATATTTTTCTATTATAAATAAAAATGGGCACACTATTGCAATAACAAAGTTTAAAAAAATAATTTCTTCCTGAAATATAATAGCTAATAATAAGGTACATCATATACGTATAATTGAACCTTACTTCATTTTTTTTTTTTATAGAAAAATATTAAGATCGTGATATCTGTAAGGGGAATTTTTGTTAATGGTAAATACATGAGACATCATGTAGACGTGTTAGATCTAGGTTGTCTTAATTGTTGTTCTTTGCGACATTCCTCAACTTGTCGTTCTAATTGTTCTTTTAAATACAATAACTCTCTAGTACGCTGATAAACCGGATCCTGGAAGGAATAATTTAAAAGGGCACTTAAATTCCCTTACAATCTTCACTTTTCAACTTTTGTATATACAATGTAAAAGGGAATAATTTAAATAATAAAAGAAATACCTGAGTCCTCATGCTAGGATTCCATCTACAATAGTATGATTTCCACAGTTTTATATGTCGAATGCTGGCTATTGGGATCAATACTTGCTGCTGATAGGGATTTGCCCAGAATAAAGGATTCCTGTACATGTCCAATTGGGAATTTGTGTAAGACCAAAGGGATACAGTGTGTTCCTTAACACCTTTAAATACAAAATTTATTTATATCATTTAATAAACAAGTTCCATTTTTATTTTAATACCTTCTTGCAACCTTTCTCGTTCACTATTAAAAAGAAAAGTACCAAATCGGCAAGAATATAAATGGTCTAATATTGTGATTAGAAAATACTCGTTGAATTCGAATGCATTTGGAAATTGTTGTGTTATTTGCCAAACACAGTCAATGAATTGTAAGAAAACTGGAGATCTATCAGCATCTGAATGATGGTCATCACCATGACCAACTCTCTATAAATAAAAGACAAAAGATAAGATTTAAGATGCAGACAAAAAAATAATATTTGCTTTATTTACTTGTTGAAATTTGTGGCCAAAAGAAAGCCATTCTTTTTCAATCAATATTTCAAATCCCTTAATAGTTCTATAGTACTGATCAAGCATAAGCATGGAAAGGGCAGTTAACTGAGCTGTCCTGTCCCAACCATCAGAGCAATGAACAAGAACTGAAGTTTTGTGATTCTCCACTTTGTCCACGATTCTTACAGCACCAGCTAGAATGCACTTTATATGTTTCAACCAAAAGGTGGACTCTACGCCAGATAACCAGCGAACTTCTTCTATGTTGGGGTAGCAAAGTTCTTTTAATTTTCTCAACGATTCTCGCATTACGTGAATGTTATGAATGTCCAAAAAGACTAACTCTGCATTTTGATAGGCGTCTTCAGATTCGTAACTGTAAAAAATTAAATTTAAACAATTTTTGAAAGCCACACATATTACTTTTAATTAATATAATGATATAATAAGTAAATTTACCCTCCTCCTTTTGCTTTATTTGCTATGGCATTTGCACTGGGTCTTGCATCCATTATAAACATTTTATGGGATTGGGCATTCGCGTCCATTATAAGTTGGATGTACCTTTCATCTTCTTTACACCTTTTGCCACTCACCTAGTTTTCAATTGAAACATTTTGAATGTTCCGAATTTTATTAATGTTTAAATATTTACTTACTCCGACAAGAGGCTGTGCACACCTGGTAATTGTAGCTTGAGATTCAGGATGAATCCAGCTTAAAACAGGGATTCGTCCCCTACTTCGGAAATTAGCGACAATTTGTACATCTTCGTCTGTTGCTTGAGCTGGTATTGCCCAAACTGTAGGGTAACTATCACATATGTTGTATTCTTCATTTATTTTCGTTATTTTCCACATATCGTTATTAACACCCTACCAATTGTTCAATTAAATAAAATGCATTTAATGGATTAACAAAACTATAACTTACCATGCGTTTTAATTCTGCTATGGGCTCATAAACATTCCATCCGTTCTCTGGAAATGTTGCTGAGTATTCAAATGCAAAAAATTTAAGTTTATGTGACAAAGGGAATGCAAACTGCTGCAATTTTTCAAAGACATCTCGCCTCGAATGGTTTTCTTGTTTATGAGCAAATCTTAAGTTTCTCATATCTTTGCAAAAGACTTCTATACCATAAGCGTTTTCACCTCGAGAAGAAGCTCCTCCAACCTTTTCAATGCGAGACACCTAAGATTAAATAAAACTAAATAAATCAGTTACAAAAAACAATTGGTGAAACTCACCACACCCAAAGGAACGTCCATTACATTAGGTGTGTCTCTATCCACTGATCTAAAGTAAAGCTTATAATTTGTAACAGTAAGGATCCCTCTGGCTGGTCCATAATACGGACATAAGTAGGTGACATCTCTTGCCTGGCCACATACTTTTTCACCTGGCAGTAAAGGAGGCTCATCTGGTCTGAGAGACACACCTGCTTCTGGTGAGATCTAAAGAAGATTAAATTATTATTTTAAGAATAAGAGGTAACATATTTGAACTGCCACCTTTAATGCCTCTCTATGTTCAAGCGTAGAGACCACATTTTCCGTAGATGTGGAAGTTGATGAGCAGAAACTTTTACTTGGTGAAGTTTTACCCCAGCTAGTCTACAGGGTTAACAAATTATTGTAATATTTATTGCTGAAATCAGAGCTCTCAAACAAAGAGCTCCAAGCTTTTACTAAAAGTGCTTTAATTTCAAGAACTTCAAATTACCAGTTACTTCAAAAATTTAAATGAAAAAGGCTTCATGCAGTTTAAAAAAGCTTGAAGCCCTTTTCTGGAATACTAATTATAAAGTAATTTGTTTACAAAGCCCCAACTACTTATTCACAAAAGGGCTAGAAGTATTACAGCGCTTGAAAGCCCTAAAAGGACTGGAAGCACATTCTTAAGAACTAAAGGTCGAAACAATAATAAAACGGTAAAAAGCTACTCACCGACTCTTGTTTGGAATTTAAGGAACTCGATTTCGATTCAACAGTGTATGAATCGAGATTAAAGTTTTTGTTGTAATTTGGAGTGGTCCTTTCCATGTTTAGAAGTTCTATACTGTTACATTTGTCCATAATAGGCGTTATTCATTGGAAATATTGTTTAATTCTTCATCAATTTTTCAATTTTTCAGGATTTTGTTCACTTACTAACCTTAAAAATAACAAACATGTCAAAAAACCAACATCTAGACACTACATTGAATGGGAAGTGCATCTGTAAACGCCAACGGAAATTTAATCATATTGGCTAAAACAAAATTATCCAGAACACAACTAATTTTAACTAATATAAAGCTCTTTTAAAGTTCCTACTTAATTACTTTTCAAAGCTATTGGTATTTGGAAGCCCTCGTATTTTAAAACAGAGTTGGTCCAAGTATTTTAATTAATTATGAGGGCTTTGTTCAGCTCTACACTAACATTATGTGTATCATTTGATTTCAAAACATTTTTTCTGTTTAATACTAATTATTTTAATTTAATTAAAAGGTCCTTGATCCTTGAACAAATATGGAAAAGGTATTAATTCTACTTATGTAGTTTATTGACTTGATTGCTTCGAAACTATTATTAATTGTTAAATGAATTAAAAATGAAATAAAGCATATCTTACCATGAAAATATAGGTTTTCTTGAACAAAAACAATGAAATGATACGTTTTTTTTTTTGGGGAGAAAAAAGAGATGAAGCCCTTTCATTTAGGGCCCCCTTTGCTCCGCTGTGTTAATAATGAGACAAAAAGGTGAATTGGCTGGGGATTAATACGACTGATGGAAGACACAATCAACAAAAAGTCTTATCCCAGTTCTTCTTTCCTTGGTTTCGTTCGCTTTTATTTTATGGTGCGTAATTTTCCCTGTCTTCATGACCATATGCTACACACTAAATGAAACAAATAAATTAACGAATGACAACATTTTAAAAATGGTTTTATATATAAAATAACTACCTACTTTCATATTATTAGTACATAATAAATATATAACTTATATAAAGTAACACGTAAAAAATTTACCTAACGTTTTAACGGGTTGTCAGTAGTCTCTTTTCTAATCCACTTTGAAAATATGCACATTACCATTTATAAGTATTTAAAATACTAATGTTTTAATATAAACTACGAAGAAATACACTTTATACCTCCATGAGATAGTAAACTGCATCACTTCAATCTTGAAATGGTTATGTTTTGATGGCTTTAACTTAGAATTATCTTGATTAATATTCACAAACAATAAAAACTTTAACACAAATGCTTCCACAGAAACATATTATTATAAAATCCACTTGGTACAAAAGTTAGAACATATTTATACAACCTGTTTAATAATTAATTGTGTACTTAAATAAGTATACCACTGCTGCGTTGACACTGACATTTCAAACAATCGAATTTGACAATTTTCGGCAGCCATCATTAAAACTGAAGGAAGGCTCCTGATTGGGCGACTGTTAGTTAATTCATTAAAGTATGAATGAGTGAGTACTACACAGAGTTAATGACCTCCACATGCGTAAAATATATAAATAAAACTGAACAAAAAGCCAAATTTTCATTTTCAATTGCATATAACTCGGTAATTACTCTTCAGATTTTGATGCGGTTTGAACTAAAAGGTGTAGAAAAGTATAGAGATTATATTTTAATTGTTTTTAAGTAGTGTTTCATTCAGAAATCTTTATTTTTAATGTAAAAACTAACATTCAACTTAGCACATATTTATAAAAAACGGTTTATAATGGCGACTTTAGTTGAATATCATCTTTACATGATTTGATAAAGATAATATATCACTTTTGAATTAATGAATAAAAAAATTGACGTATAATATAGCGAAATAAATAGAAATATGAGTCTAATGGAATAAGCAGAGTGAAGTAAGTCCTTTCAATACGAATAAATCTTTTTTAAATTGTTATTTACACAGTGAATTAGGTTTAAATGCACTCTGAATATAAAATAAGTAATGGAGTGCGGAACTAATTGAATAAATTCTGTTTTTTTCTGCGTCAAGGTAATTCTTCGCGACTTATAATTAATTTAGATTAGCAAAAGATGCAAATTTGTTGAAACGTTCAATACTTTGAAGGGTTTATTTAATGAAAATGGAATCGCGTCTACCATTTCTGATGCGGAATAGCTGCATTCTAAAATCGTTTCAGGATTGAGTTAAATTAATTCTTTGGTAACCGCACTGGCATAAAAATCGTCTATTATTATCAACGCAAACGCAAATAAAATCTGAATTTACTACCCTTCCAGCAAACTCGAACATTTTTATGAACGAGGAACTAGGAAAATTTTTGGTTCAACATGAATGATTGTCATTATTTATTTTTGCATGATGCATTTCAAGTTCCATTGTTGGCATTGAATGATAAATGTTTTTAAGTTGGTTTTATGAACAGATAAAACAATTCTGTTCCTGTTTCTTTTTATTTATTCACTTTTTTGTTGTATATGCAATGTCCAAATCCAAATCTGCTTCGAAATTCGTAAACATACCCATACAATGTATTAGGTGTACAAATTCTCATTCAACAACGTTTATTAGTTGCCTATGTTATTATATGTAGCTGTGTAAGTGATTATGTTTTCATACATGCGTTAAGCACGCTTATAACATTGGAAATATCTGCATATACATACTCATACACATACATATGTATGGGTACATAGAAGCAGGTATTTACATTTAACGTTTGCACAAATCAAACATACCTAAGCTAGATTAAATTAAGGCACATTTTCACTGTTTATGTTACCCTATTAAAGTTAATTAACAGTTTTCATGTAGACGGTGAACGATTCGGAATGAACTTAATTAACACACATCTAAAACAACATACCATTTACACAAATGATGGTCCATTTTAGTAGATAGAGGCTGGCCGGATCGTTGAGGGGACAATTCGCATAAAATTCAGCTTCAAAATATGTAAATTTAATAAACGTTTAAATAAAATTATGTGCAGGTAAATTTCAGTAAATTATCTCTCTGTTATGAAATTGTGTTATGTAGGTACACATACGAAATAAGAAAATGAGAAATAAGTATCAGAACACTAAACAGTTCTCGAATTATACAATTTAAGGAAATGTCTAATGATTATGAAGAAAGTGACGTATAATATTTATAAATGAGAAGCTGGTAAAAGTTTCGACAAGAGGCTTTGAGCAACTTATTATAATATCTTGCTTTAATTTAAAATTGTTAATTAACACTAATGATTGTTCATAGGGTTCAGAGATAATTAAGATATGAAAACTACTGTCGGATTATGCGGAATTATCCCATTTTCTGATTGCATTATTTCTGTAAACATTATCGCCTTATCTTAATACATTATCGATTTTACAATGAGCACTTACAATGGTACATCTTTGTTTCCCCGCTGTTTATTACATTTTGTAACTTTGTTGTTTTATAGATAAGCAAACTTTCGCGGCTCAAATATTAAGATGCAGCAGAAAGTAGCGTCATCGACTCTCTTGATAAATATCTTCACTTAATTGCTTGCTTTAGGAGCAAGACAAGGGAGTTTCCATTTGGAGCAGGTAAGTAAACTTGATATTAAAGATAAGCAGCCACCAGGGAACCGACAGAACAGTCTTGAACTAAGTAAGTATATACAACACTAGAGACAGATGTTTATTTCTAGATACATTATTAGGTTAAACCATTTGTATTAAAGCACTTGTTTGCTAAGCTATTACAAGGGAGGAGATCGTGTTTGCCGTAGCCGTAATGCTATGGATGGGGTTCCCCTTTTTCATGATAGAGTGAAAGCAAAGAAAACGGGAAATTATTCACTTCGTCTAAACCCTATTTAAATTTCTAGTCGTCTTCATGGCCTCCAGCAGTGTATAAATTGCCCAGTTGTTTAATAAACAAAGTGCAGGCTTTGCTTTGTATAAAGTGTTGAGTGCGATTTATAATTACACTACTACTTAAAAAAAAGTTAAATAAATATTTGAATGTGTTTAAGGGACACTTAAAATGAAAATTTAAAATTTAGAAAAGTGCAAAGCACAAAATTCAAACACAAGGAAATTTTGTTTGAATTGGTTGAAGTTTGAAGTGAAAGGTCGTAACTTTAGTAAAAAAGTATCAGTCAATGTAATTCGTTGAGAGAGTAACTTTGATTTAGTTACTTAGTTAAGCGTGTCAGCTTGCAGATAGATAGATGCCCAGCTACCTACTTGATAGTTGTTTGAAATTAAAGGGGGTGTCATTAAGTTTTTAACGTTTTTAGCAGCGAGGAACTTTTAATGAAAAAGCGTGTGCCGACGTTACAGTCACGCTTTGCTTTAAACGTTTATACTCTTTACTCACAAAAACTTTAATCAACTTTCAGTGCTGTTAATGTAATTGTGACGTTAAAGGGCAAGATTTTTCTAATAATGACAGTGAAATACTTTTATTACCGAGAAAATTACAATTCGTAATCTAAATCTAAATAAATATATATAAAATGCTAATGTTCGTACGTAAAGACAGGGTTTTCTCTATCTCTACCTATTCCAATCAACTTCCTGTTGGGGTGGTAAATACCCCTTGGTGTCCAGGTGAGAGTAAGGGAGTTCGGTCGCGGTGGGTGGTTGTAGGTGGCAAAAAGGTGGTGAAAAGAAATATTTCTGTCCTTTTTTAAGTCATAAGGACTTCCGGAAAGATCTCAAAATTTATGAAATGATCTAAAAAATTCTTAAATGAGCGTATATGTACATATGTATGGGTACTTAGAATGTTCGAGAAAGTTTTAAAAATTTCTTGAATGATCTAGAAAGTTTCACAAAGTGTACATCTACGCTTCAAAGTGATGTACATCTAAATATTCTAGAGTCTTCTGGTACCTACTAGGAATTTCGATGTTCGATGATATATAAACCAATATTCAGTGACTTTTTGTCAGTTAAATTGTGTTTGCAGTCGAGTGAAGATCAATTGGAAACAAGAGCGAACAGTGACCAAAAAAATTTAAGTTATTTCGACAAATGAAAAAGATCAGGCTATTTGAATGTTCTAGACTAGAGTGTCCTAATACTAGAAATTTCGATGTCTGATGGTATATAAACCGAAATTCAGTGACTTTTCGTCAGTGTTATCATCGTAACAATCAAGAGATTAATTTAATGATTTGGCAATGTTCAAGAATGTTCCAGAATCTTGAAGGTCATTCAAGAATGTTTCAGTGTTAAAAAAGTTAGAAAATGTTTTGAATCATTATGGGATGTTCTGGATAGTTCTAAATTCGCGAATATTCTAGAATGTTCCATCAAACGTGTAATATATTCTTACCCGGGCAACGCCGGGCATTGCTGCTAGTAATTTATAGGTAAATCTGAAGCTACCTACATAAAAGATTATTGCAAGTGTGAGTAGTTTTAACCATCTGATTGTAATTGTTTTGAAACATTTTCTAAATAGGGGTGGAAATGAATTCTAAACATTTTCAGTAATTTGTTTTTTGGCATAAAAATTAAAAGACAAACAAAATTAGGAGCAGAGTTGAACAAGGTCCTCACTAACACATTTTAATCAGTTAAATTGAAAAGCAATTAAATTCAAATTAAAAGTGTTTAAATCAAATAAAATATGTTTCAATTAAATCAAAAAGCTTAAAGCCTATTTCAAGTAAACTAAAAGGCCTTTCATAGTGTTCAAGTATTTCGATTAATTATCAAGCCTCAGGCTATCAAAGAACCTCCACAAAGCAGTAAAGCTCTAAATAATAGAATGTTTTCTAATTTTGACCCATGAAGCCTTAAAAATAAATTCTGGTATATATGGCAAAGGACTTATTGCTTTATTGCATGCTTTCTTTCTAAACAAAAAAAAAAGATTTAAATGTAACTTCAGCATTCCATACTAAGACTCTTAGACATGTAGGTACGTAACGTAATTGCCTTTCATGTTTGTGGAAGATTTTTGTAAGTATGTTATTCTCTAGAAATGATCAAGTTCCGAGAAGCAACACAACATAATTATTGGGGTTTCGGACGAAAATGTCCATTACACAGAACTTACATAATCGGTTAGAAGTCTTACATTTTTTTTTACACAGTAGATACCTAATGATTTCTCTTGCTTTCGAACAGAAATCTTGAGATTAAATATTAAAGATATAGTTTCGAATAAGAAGTGAGGGCTGTAGGAATTATTGTAACAGCGTGAAAGCGCGGTTTTTGTTTGAGTCAACAAAGTTTCACGACAGAATTCGTTCGTAAGTAAAACGAATCCGCGAAATTATAATAAAAAGGCGTGGTTACTCTTCCACTTGGCTGATATTTTAATCAAAAAGGACGACTCTGCCTTCATTTCCTTTGGAAAGTTTCTTTGGCTTAAACAATATAATTAAACTCTAGGTTTAGTTGAACCTTTTAGACAGATATATATACACGGGTAAATAAGACGTGGAACTTCAATTAAAATTGCACTATTCAGCCCGCGGATACGGAGTTCGTCTGATGGTTGAACAGCTCGTGGAGAATGCGATCTTTTAACGTGTGTTACAGTTTTATTTGTTTACAACTCAAAACCTCAGAAGACAGGGGGTTTCAGAAACTCGCGAAGAAAGTGTCGCAGAAAGTTAAATTGGCAGTTGGCGTATACTTTTATTTTCCACAACCCTCCAACTAATTCAAAGCGGCGTTTAATCGAATTATATAACAATCCTGGATCGTCAGCTTCGTCTAAATCTAAATGTAACATGTTATTACTAATGCAAAGTTTCAACATCACGAAAATGACATTAATAGCTAGAATTTTGATTAACTTTAAACACTTACCATAAAAGAAATTCCTATTTTAAATGAATAAATAAATAAAAGATACAGAACGAATTTCCCTCGCGAGTAATGTCTATGATACAATATCCAAAAAGAGTATTTTTTGCTTAAGGTACTTTTATTATATTATGTATTTCATGACATGTTTCATCTCCAATATAAACTTAATCAATTACGATTTGGAAAAGAAGAAACATATCAAAAATTAAATTGTTATAATTGTGACGAAGGAGAAAAGTCTTGTATTTTCTCGAGACTTGTCGTGTAACGTGATGAATTAACGTTAGAAGAAATTAACCGAAAGGATTCATTAGCGGTAAAGGTGCAGTTGGCATTTACCTACATAGATAGATATATATCACAACCACCGAAAATATCAAGGTGATTGATTCAATTTAGTTGCAGCAATGCTCGTAATTTATCCTTGCTAGGTATACGATCGGACAGTTTGATAAATGAAATGACTGTCTATTCACCAATCTACTTGCCAATTAGTCCAGCTCGGACTGAGATAATGGTCACTATTCAAATTTATGCGGAACGTACCTACACATACTCGCCCTTATGCTGGTACATAGAACTAAGATCATCATCTAAGATGCACCAGGACGTCAGATCTAATCGAGAATCCAACTAATATCAGACCTTTGGTCAGACAGAATCTATCGGGTATGAAAATTGGGAAATTGCTACATCTAACAAAGTAATGGTTGTTTTGTGGGGTGTTTCTTTGAAAGTTTGAGGTGTCTTGGGGGATGGAAGATGGGGTGGACGAAACGAAAAACTAGGAAGGAGTCAAGAGCGATGTGTACTGCGGGCTAGGATTCGCAAAGTGATTAGAAAATGGAAGGATCGCGGCCTGCCGTGAAACACAAACTCATTAATCTGAAAGAGCGGTAAAAATTCCAGTGAAAGAAGCTGAAAATGTAATTACCGCCAGTGGCATTGGTTCTAGCCAGGGATTTTTGTGATTTAATGTGTTAGAGCGACGAACGTCGTATTTTCGCGTCGCGTCTGGGATTTCCCCTGACGTCTGTCTCGTTCGCATCGCGACAATGCCAATTTCTCAATCTACTTCATTATACTTGATAACTTATTTGCAGTTTATTGAATTTCTTACTTTTCAGTTTTAATTTGCATTGTAATGACTCTCGTCCGTCTATTCAGTACCAACCTGTAATGCATTTGCTGCACTAGATACCAAATTTCTTAAAGGGGAAAACACATCAATTGTCCAATCCTTTTTGTTTTAAAACGAAAACTCAGATTGGGTTTCATTAAATATACAGGATGGTCCATTAAAAACCAACCAGACAATTTTTTGGGGTAGAAAAGAATGTTATTATCACTGAATAAGCGAATTTTATGTGGTGGCTTTTAAAGGTTTAACGAATTTAATAAATGACTAGTTATAAAAATACAAATTTAATATCCCTATACTTTGGGAAATAGTCACCCGTTACACTACCCTAACCCTTCTATCGCTTGCTTGAAATTTCTTTGCTCTTTTTCTGCTCTCTCTCTCTAAACTAATTATTTTATACTGGCCCACCCTGTAAATAATTGGTGTTATATGATGAAGTAATAATTTATGACGGGACGGTTTTATATGACGTAACAATTTGATTCGGTGCGTCAGTCGACTTGATTACATGTTTAACGTCCAGTTACATGGAAATCTGTCCTAATTAGACCGCTAGATGTTTTTCATTTGCCGGAGAATCCCTTCGGATTCGCATTGATTATCCCCGTTATGCGGATGCAAATGTATGCTAAGTAAAAATGGTCACGTGTTTTGATATGCGTGTTGTATGCTAATGAAACAGAATTATCCAAAATCACGGAGCCATACAAAATTTATAGGACGTTGTATTGTGTCGAAAGTTACTAGTATTAAAATTCGCACACAACACAAACCCATCACACACACATAGCACATACACGCAAAAAGCACACTCAGGTCGTAACAAATCGGTTTATATCGAGCACGGGAATATTTTATGTGGGACATGAATCTTCTTTTAGAACACCAATTCTCTGGTATATTCATCGTTCAAAATTTGAAATTTAAAGAGACCTTTTAAGCGCTTGTTGCAACTGAAACATTTTAACTCACTTCTGTTCCGATTTTATCATTTATGTGATGGTCACATGAACTTCAACTCACAAAAATTTTCTACATGAAATAATAAAATAGTGACTCTCGTACCTACTTATTGGCTTGTAATTAGTTTTTATTGGTCGCTTTACACTTTACATTACAAGTTGTTAGATTTTCGTCATTAACTTTTAACTGCTAATGTTTAAAAAATCATATCTTCTTTTACTTTCATTTAAATTTTTTTCTTCTATATTTTTAAGCCGTAAGCCTTTTTATCGACGTCATTACACAAAAAGTTTCATTCCTTATTTTTGCCCCCTTTAGGGTAAAATTTTTACAAACATTAAATGTCGTATTTATATCTAATCAAAAGCCTAAAAAATAAGTTTCAAGCGCCTGGCTTCATATCTCTGTACCAAATTCTCATTTAAATCGGTTCAGTAGTTTGGGCGTGATTGCGTAACACACAGACAGACAGAGTTACTTTCGCATTTATAATATTATATATTAATATAGTTTAATTATAGTTTAAAATAGTTTATATAGCTTAGTATTCAACTATTTTATTGATCCAAATAAACAAAACCTCTATAACTTTTTACACTTATTATTTTAATTTTCTGGGCCGTAAGCTTTTTGGACGACGTCATTACACAAAAACTTTCATCGGCTTATTTTATCCCCTTTAGGGTAAAATTTTTATAAACATTGAATGCCGTATTTATTTATATATCTAATCAAAAGCCTAAAAAATAAGTTTCAAGCTTCTATCTTTAAAAATTACGGAATTTCCGCACAAACTTTCCTATTTCAACCCCTTACAACCCTTTTTTCGCATTAAAAGGTAGCCTATGTACTTTCTCAGGCTCTAGTCTATATCTGTACCAAATTTCATTTAAATCGGTTCAGTAAATTTTAGGCGAGATTGTGTAGCATACAGACAGAGTTACTTTCGCATTTATAATATTCCGCGAATTAATTTTCATCGATTTTCCCATTGGAATAAGATATTTTCCCGCAGTAAAACGTAGCCTATGTGTTAATCCAGGGTGTCAGCTAACTCCATACTAAATTTGATCAGAATCGTTTCAGCCGTTTAGACGTGAAGAAGTAACAAACATACACACTCACACACTCACAAACTTTCGCCTTTATAATATTAGTGTGATTCTGTGTTTTATTTCTTACTATGTTTTAAAATTAATTTCTATCAAGTGAATGTAGAGAGAATTAATCACAGACGATGAATTAGTTATTGTAGCTATGTATTTATAAATTTCCAAATCAAAATATAGAATATTTTACATTAATTAAACAAAATTTTCGTAAACTTTTACCCACATTAGTTGAAGACTTCAAATTTAATTGCAATACTATACAAAATTTTCAAGCAAACACATCCTTTTTGTCAAATACCTACTAGGTATATAATATGCACCAGAAGTTGTTAATTGCTTATTTAGTATTGTTTATAGGTCCATTTAAGATTCTTGGGTAATTAATATCTAATAATACATACAACTAACTGACTGTCGCATTAGATAAAGGACCCAGCCTGCGGTTTTTGATAAAGTTGCGTACCGATGTCAGCTAGAGAAACGTAGAGAGCAATATATGAAAGTTATTAACTACTTCTGCTGTTCCATTTTATCCCACACTGTCTCTCTGTCTGGCAACGTACATATATGCATATCGTAGTGCAACGTCAGTATTATAAATAGGTTGCAGCCTTTGTGCACAGTATGAATAGCCTAATTTATCCTTCGAAGGATATTTCATCATTTTCGCCAGATGACAAACATTAGGGCCAGGGTTTCCATTTGATGCCTCTTTATTGATGAAGCGCTTCAGCCATTCGAAAAATAAAAAGGAAAAAAAACACCACGAACAATTCTTTTTTTTTTTTGCTGCTTTTCCTGTCTATGGGGGAATATTTCACCAGGACCGGACTGACAAATTGACAATTTGAAAGTGCTAAACTGTTTGGCCGCTAATTAGATTATAAACGAAAGTCGATACGTTAACTATTTAACGGTTTAGAGGAGAGTAATATACATCCTTTTTTTTAAGGAGAATAAATGTTTTAAAACTACAAATTATAGCCAGCTTTATATTATATATTTCTGAAACTATCTACTGAAACTAAAGTTTTAAAAATGACGGAGCTTCTACAGGTTTCCTCAAGAATATTGTAAGTGTTGAGGATCGCACAATAAAGTAAATTTACCTGTAATTTTTTCAATTCAAAAGTTCATTTCCTCTGTCTGAAAATTATTTAGATTCTAAGATTATTTTCTTTCTGATTCTTGCAGTTAAACGAAGTTCCTTACGATTTTTAAAAATGTAATTAAAAAAGAACATTTTTTAAATCTCATAATCACATTGTATCAGTGAAATCATTGGTTTATGATAATTATAATCTAAATCTAAGTACATATATAAAATGCTAATGTTCGTACGTAAAGACAGGGTTTTCTCTATCTCTACCTACTCCAATCAACTTCCTGTTGGGGTGGTAAATACCCCTTGGTCTCCAGGTGGGGGTAAGGGGTTTGGTCGCGGTGGGTGGTTGTAGGTGGCAAAAAGGTGGTGAAAAGAAATATTTCTGTCCTTTTTTAAGTCATAAGGACTTCCGGAAAGATCTCAAAATTTATGAAATGATCTAAAATTCTAAAATGAGCGCAAACTGTTATTATCGATTTAGAATGTTCGAGAAAGTTCTAAAAAATCTACGTTTCAAAGAGATGTACATCTAAATATTCTAGAGTGTTCTGGTACTAGGAATTTCGATGTTCAATGATATATAAATCAACATTCAGTGACTTTTTGTCAGTTAAATTGTGTTTGCAGTTGAGTGAAGATCAATTGGAAACAAGAGCGAACAGCGACCAAAAAACTGAAGTGATTTCGACAAATGGAAAAGAACAGACTATTTGAATGTTCTAGAGTGTTCTAATACTAGAAATTTTGATGTCTGATGGTATATAAACCGAAATTCAGTGACTTTTCGTCAGTGTTATCATCGTAACAATCAAGAGATTAATTTAATGATTTGGCAATGTTCAAGAATGTTCCAGAATCTTGAAGATCATTCAAGAATGTTTTAGAATATTAAAAAAAGTTAGAAAATGTTTTGAATCAATATGGGATGTTCTGGATAGTTTTAAATTCGCGAATATTCTAAAATGTTCCATCAAACGTGTAATATATTCTTACCCGGGCAACGCCGGGTATTGCTGCTAGTAAGATATATACGTATATTTGAGGGTCAATTTTGTCCAAGTCAATTTTTCCACATTATTGAAGCTAACGTTGAAATCTTCCACTAATATGAATGAAAGTTTATGAAAATGTTATTTGAATAGTTTAGACCAATTTTGAGTAGAAATATTGACGGTATCTTCAATGTTTTGGTACATGATGCGACCCCATCTGCATGAACATTGTTTCGTTTACAGTGAGAAATGTAATTTAAGTTACGAAAGGCTACGTTTCAGAAAGTAAGAGAAAATAAAAATATTAAGTAATTGCATCGATGAAATCTATAAGCAACGTTAAGGAATTTTGTTCCAAAAAACATGAGGACCCTGTATAGGGTCAGGTGGGGTAATTGGGAACGATTTTGGAAGTTTGACTTTTGATGCTCGATGTATCTCAGATAAAGATTAAATTTAGGCGTTTATATGATTAATTTAGGGCCTTGTTTGGTTTTAAGTGAATTTCTATTATTAAATATGCAAATTCGGATTTCTTTTGCAAAAAAAACTTAAGTTTATTTATTACCCCTTCACTTATTAACGCTGTAAATGTGAACATCATCTTGTTTGTACTGGCTTTAAAAAAGGTTTTTAACGGGGCAAAAGAAAACAATTCGTGTTCAAACGTGAATTCCAATGAAAATTATATTTATAAAGCCGCGTTCACAATTACCCCAAAAATTATATATAATAAAGAAAAATTTTTATTTTTTTAAATATTGCGACACTTCCTCTGCTGTTTAACGCGCTAAAGCATCAAACCGTCAAAAGTCAACATCACATTCTATAATTCGCATTAGTTGGAATAATCATTGAAATAAAAAGCCTATTTACAATTACCCTGGTTTTACAATTACCCCACCTGACCCTAAGTTTTTTAATTATTTACAATTTAGTACCTAATACGTGTTTCTAGCGTGTTAAATTAGAAGTGTGCGACTGTCTTGTCTTCTTAAAAATGTAATAACCACAACCCGGGATTAACACCACATTTGGCGGTTTTTTATAACAGACCCATGCCAAACAAGTTTACGTCTTTTGACATAAAAGTAAATTAGAAGTTGTAATTCATCTTCTTCATTAAACTTTACGGCGACATAAAAGGAAGTTGATCAAGTAAGCCATTTTCAGTAACCTCGTTCGGCCGATTACACGAAAAAAAGAATGATTAACGAATACTATTACCATTCTAACAAGGCAATAAAATCGGACAGACGAGCCCAAAAAATTGTCATTTCGTTAATGAACCGCGATCATTTATATTTATGTAAATTGGCCAGTAAAAATTTTATGCAAGCAACTTTATTGTCTACTTCAACTTTATGTAATGTACCAAGGTACTCATATCAATTTGAGATTGAAAATAACTTAGGTAAATGTATACATATACTTACGAGAAACAATTTGGAACGTAGAAGACGAAGAAAAGGCAATGAATATTTTCCCCTTTTGTTTTTCGTGTTCAGCCGAGAGAATTTATGTTTGAAAAATAAAAGTTTAAATTTTTATTAGAGAATTATTCGTGTAATGTCTTGAGTTTATCGTTGAGAGTTTCTATTCCAAAGGTCCCCCATCATGTACACAGGTAGGTACGTCTCGTTAGTTCATAAAATGTGATGTTTGTGGATTTTCTAATATACTTTTAAAGGATTTTACGTTGTTTTGCCTTTTGTAATAAAGAGGAGTAGGTATATCGGGCATTATTACATGTTGTAGTGCCTATTTTATACTCTTTACGTTCCCCTTATTCATTTTAAACAACCCCATTTGTTTCTTTTTATTTAGGATGCTTTTGTATAATATATGAATTATATTAGCAAACGATAAACAACCACAAACTTAATAACTAAAATAACAGTTGGCTGGTTTATTTTCATTTGCATACTCAAAAAAAGCCATTAAGAGAGACGACCCTCTAGTTGTCGTTAAAGACTACAAAATCTAATGAGTTTTGTTCTCTCGCGGATATCGTAGTTTCGTCACGTCAATACTCGACACGCCTTCTTTGCGGACACTTGACAAGTGTGTTATACCAAAATTACGCTTTAGTATCCTTACCAAAGTTCTTAAAGTTCCCTGTGATCCTTGTCTGTACAAATATTTGAGTTATTTACTACCTGCACTCTTTTAAATGTTATGAAGATTGAATTTTGTTTATTATGTGCCTCATAAAACTTTACTCTTTGTGTAGTCGCAGTTCTGTTAGGAACAGTGGCAACATATTTCCTTTGTACTTTTTTATCGATTCATCCGCTATTGTAATTAAATTTTAATAAAGCCCGTGGTTAACAAATGCAAGATTAAATGAAATACCTTTTTTAATAACCGTGCGCCATCGTTTTAAGGCCTGGTCTCGTGTAGGTACGCACATAAATATAGCAATATCATTCATTCATTCTTTCATTTAGCCGGGCGTGCATTTCCCGAAAAATCCCTTTTTATTAAATAGTTAATACACTGGTCCATGTGTACGTATATTTAAGCTAACGACCAGTGTGTTGATGCACAATGCACCGAAAGGGTGGCTTATGTTCATTCGCCGTACCGTGGTTAAATTTTTTAATTTTAACACTTTCCCTAAAGAATATTAATGAACGCCTGGCTCTCCTAAGCTTTTTTTGTTGTAATAACTATCGCCCGTATTTTTCAATTAAACCGGACGTCTTGTGCACGATACAAAACTACCCTAAGTTTCCCATCGACGAATAAAAATAGAAACGACCGTCTCCAGCCTCGTGGTGTAAAAAGATTATCTTTAAATTGCAGTTTATAAGATAATCTCAAAGCGAGTGCAAGATATGTTATAGTAAGGTAAACACTAAATTAGTTGAACATCAGTGGTAGATATTGTCAACAGATTCTTTGGGCCTAAAAACGACCCTTGAAAAGGGAGAAAGAAAAATGTTGTAGATTATAATCTTCGGAATGAAGACACAGAAGCTTGCAGGAGATCACTTTTCCACCCTGAGTCCTCAAAGTATTTAATTCATTTTCTTGCATTTACTTTTATATATTTTTTTAAATCGATACTTATTGAAATTCTGCTAATATTTAACCGGAAATTCTGTGTGCAATTCAATAAAATCCCAACTGAAGTTTCTTTGCAGAAGAAACTAATTCTACTCTTGGTTCCTTCCGGTTCTTTCGATCGTAGAGGTTGATAGATTTCGTTGTTATACTGAACTGTACGAAAGCGGATGGTTTTTTGACAAAGAAAAGCTCTTCGATTTGACGATTTTTCACGTTCGCGTTACGATGAATCATTTTTCCAGCTGCAGCTCTGAACGGAAACGGTTGCTGCACCGACGTTTCAAGTAAGAAAAATCGTGAAACAATAAAATGACGTCGATCTCTACATTTTTCACGACTACTGCAAGAAAATACGTATGTGCTTAATGTTACACAGTTTTCAGAAAATATGTTAAAATGAAGTTCCACGAGGAAGTAGCAAAATGGTAGGTACCACATACATAAGTTGTTATAATTTTTCGTTATTCTGTCTTAAGTCAATGGTATATTTTATGTACATTTGTGTTGTGTGTTCTATGGTTAAATGTGTGTGTTCCGGAAACGTTATCCGCGTTTGCTTGTTTCGCCAATGAGGCACAGAGAAAATATTTGTAATTAAAGTCGGTATCGGGACAACATCAGGGACGGCCTCCTCTATTCGGCAAAGTTAAAATTCGCTACGATGTTAATTTTAAGCGAAACAAAGCGGCAGATTGTGTTCTGCCGTCGTTGCCGCGACGCCTGCCGTAGACGTCGACGTCGTCCTGACGATCGATGCACTGACCACTAATGAGATTTACACAGCATCTGATAACTGGACCTCAGCCAAGTGAAGAAACCGCTTATTACATTATTTCCTGTCTTGTGTTGCGATTAACTACCGATATAACGAGCAAAGAGAACTACTTCAATTAAATCTACTTCACCATTAAACAAATATGGTAAATACCAGAAAGATATACAGTCCTACTTGAATTTAATTATCGAGCTATCGAGTTATCAAAAATTCGGCTTATTGACGTTTGATTTATTGAAGTTGGGCTGTAATTGTATTATATCTTATTTTATTCGCCTTTATTAGTAGATAAAAGCTTCACTTGAGTGTAAACCTTTACAATTTTTAATTTGTACATATAATTGAGGTTTTTGAGATAATTTTGGCGCCGTGCTCATTGCGCCGCAAATTTCTTGAGTGCTCTCAGCGCCGCAAGAAAATGGAAAAGGCTCTAGGAGCATGCAAAAAGATTGTGACGCCACGAGCATCTATTTCTTTATCACCAGAAATAAAAACAGTTTTGTATAAATACTTTTTATAGTAGTATTTCTGTAAGTAATATCAAAAAAGATATCGTGAAAAAGATTGCACAAAATTTATGAAGTTGTAATAAAGTCATTTGAAAAAAGAACATGTACGGCTTCACTTGAGTGTAAACCTTTAGAATTTTGAATTTTACGTATAATTGAGGTTGTTGAGATAATTGTGGCGCCGTGCTCATTGCGCCGCCAATTTCTTGAGTGCTCTCAGCGCCGCAAGAAAATGGAAAAGGCGCTAGGAGCATGCACAAAGATTGTGACGCCACGAGCATCTATTTCTTTATCACCAGAAATAAATGTAGTTTTGTATACATGCTTGTTATAGTAGCATTTCTGTAAGTAATATCAAAAAAGATATCGTGAAAAAGATTGCACAAAATTTATGAAGTTGTAATAAAGTCATTTGAAAAAAGAACATGTACGGCTTCACTTGAGTTTAAACCTTTAGAATTTTTAATTGTTACATATAATTGGTGTTGTTGAGATAATGTTGGCGCCGTGCTCATTGCGCCGCAAATTTCTTGAGTGCTCTCAGCGCCGCAAGAAAATGGAAAAGGCGCTAGGAGCATGCACAAAGATTGTGACGCCACGAGCATCTATTTCTTTATCACCAGAAATAAATGTAGTTTTGTATACATGCTTGTTATAGTAGCATTTCTGTAAGTAATATCAAAAAAGATATCGTGAAAAAGATTGCACAAAATTTATGAAGTTGTAATAAAGTCATTTGAAAAAAGAACATGTACGGCTTCACTTGAGTTTAAACCTTTAGAATTTTTAATTGTTACATATAATTGGGGTTGTTGAGATAATTTTGGCGCCGTGCTCATTGCGCCGCAAATTTCTTGAGTGCTCTCAGCGCCGCAAGAAAATAAAAAAGGCGCTAGGAGCATGCAAAAAGATTGTCACGCCACGAGCATCTATTTCTTTATCACCAGAAATGAATGTTACAGTAGCATTTCTGTAAGTAATATCAAAAAAGATATTGAAATGAAAACACGTACGGCTTCACCTTGGTTCCAGGGCCTTGTAATTA
Source organism: Agrilus mali (assembly GCA_029378335.1). Taxonomy (NCBI): domain Eukaryota; kingdom Metazoa; phylum Arthropoda; class Insecta; order Coleoptera; family Buprestidae; genus Agrilus; species Agrilus mali. The sequence goes on along the minus strand of CM055663.1, from coordinate 4,267,608 downwards.
ACCAATAATTTGCTTTTTAAATATTGAGCTTTATGTTGATTCGAGTAGTGAAATTTTCGAATTGTTTGCATTTTATAAAGTTTTAAATTTCAATATTCCCAATTTCCAGAAATAGCAGCTTTGAGCAGTTTCCAATAATTAGTTCTCGGATTCTGTTAATTATATTGCAACGAGAGCTTTTGTCCTCAACTTTCAGGTAGGAATTTAATCTTTCGACTTTAACCCCTATTAAAACGGTCCAATAGAGCGGGAGGAGGGACGAGGACGGTGCGGGGGAATTTTTAATTTAAAATCAAATACGTTAGTTACGGCTAATTCAATGGACGGAAACCGGTGAGTTTGGTGAATTAATTACTAAAGGGAAAACGATTTACGTGATGCGTACATGCACCAACAGTAAAAATAGTTGTTTTACGAGATTAAGCGCTGATTAAGCTCCGTTGAACGCATTTAGTTCAACATTTAGAGGTATTCGTTTTGGGGCAAAACAAATTCTGCTTTATAAGCACCAGCCATTACATTACACTACAGTATTTTGAATACAATGACGCAATCAGGAATTTGCCTATTTCATTCAACAAACTCTCGGTATTTGTTAAACTCTACAAACGTTTAAACAAAATAATTGTGTTGTTAATGAACCGGACAGACACTTTAATTATCCAACGTATTTGTCGGTAGGAATCTAACGCTCGCTATTTCTTTCTTACTGATCTATTTCAGTCCTTTGGCCAACAAACACAAATGCAACTGGACTCAATATGTTCTAATTTTATTTTTCAAATACTAAAATGTTGGCTGTAAGTAACTGTTTCATGAGTGATTTTGTTCCATATTAAGTTTTATAGCCAGAACCATACCATCAGAAGTGTTCCTGTAATGTTCATTTATTGTGTGATTAATTCAACGAAGAACTGCTGCGAAATGGGCAATGGAAATTGAGTGAGTTCGGTTTGAGCACCACAAAGTCAGAAACTCTGCCGTCGATTTGGTTAATTTTTGTTGCTACAACCACATTCGCTCTGTCCCGTTAGAAATCGAATTTCCTTTAATTTGGCAGTCAATATCCTATCGCATAACTTTCTAAAATGGATTCTTCATTTACGGTGGTGATGTACCTGAATTGAATTTTGCTGAAAACATCAATAATGCAGCTGCATAACTCTAATATGAATTTTACAGCACGATTAATAAAGAAAGTTCTTCTGATGTTAAACTATTCAGATATTAAAATTGAACTGGAAGCAAAGATATTACCATGAACTCATTATTACCTATACCAGGACCGGACTGACAAACTACTATTTTTATGTTCTAAATTGTAGTATAATTTTTTGATACAGAATTATTTTTTTTAAACTAAAAGTTACGGTCAGTTTTTTATCTATCGGGTTACACTTTCTACCCTAAAAAGAATAAGGAAACGTGACGCTACCGTTCGCCTTTCGGTCTGTCTGACATGTTCGCTTTTACCCCGGATTATTTCCGAAGATATACGTCAAAAACACGTCGTAGTTCCTTTATTTCTGAAACTAAAGTTTTAAAAATGACAGAGCTTCTAAAAGTTTCCTCCAGAAGACTCTTAGTGTCGAGCAACACACAATAAAGTAAATCTACCTGTAATTTTTTCAATTTGAAAGTTCATTTCTTCTGTCGGATAATTAATAATATTCTAAGATCAATTTTCGCAGTTAAATTTAAACAAGGGATTTTTTTTAACATTTAGGTACATCATATTCTAAGTATAGTAATCACTGGCTTTAGGTAACTATAATGAGATACATTTATTTCAGATTCACATTTGTCCATGTATCTTGAAAAAACACCATTAACTTTAGTAGGTACTGTCACATACTGCTCATATTTTTCCGAAATAAAATAAAGAGCCTTATAAAAGAACAAGTTACATAATTAGTTTTGAGGAAGGCTGCAGTATAATCAGAAGCAAGTCAGAAATATTTATTTTTTCACCTTATTTTTACTTAATATCGGAAAAGCACCCTAATTTTCAAACGAAAATTCTCACGTCAAAATATCTGCTTTTTTAAAACGTTGGTGGGCTTTTTCTTCGATGAAATTTCTACTTACTGATGGTGTGAAAAAATATATACATTACTATGGTAAGTTTTCTCAGGAAATACAAAAACGAAGAAAACTAAATTAATGTTTTTAAAAATATTATAATGAATAACGTAAACAGTATAAAGTATGTGAATTCAATAGTACGATTTACATGTATATTTATATATTATTAGATTTTCTATTACATAAATGTAATTAGAATTTAATAAATCAACTCTTTTACTGAAAAAAATAGCTAAAAAAATAGATAAAATAAAATTCCCTTCGTTTTTTTGCATTTCCTGAGAAAACTTACCATAGTAATGTATATTTTTCTTCACACCATCAGAAAGTAGAGATTTTAACGAAGAAAAAGCCCACCAACGTTTTTAAAAAAGCAAATTTTATGACGTGAGAATTTTCGTTGGAAAATTAGGGGGTGCTTTTTCGATATTAAGTAAAAATAAGGTGAAAAAATAAATATTTCAAATCAAAAAAATTACAGCGTGTTTGGGACATAAATAGGTAAGTTTTCACCAAATTTCGTGAAAAAAAATTATTTGTAAAAGATAAAAATAAAAAAGGGTAAATACAAAAGTTGTAGATCTTTTTGTTACCTAAAACTTTGCCATTTAACTTTTTTCCATAAGAAGTTTTTTCGGAAATCAAGGAAAACCGTTTTTAACGCTTAAAAACTCACCCCCTCCCCCTTCCCGACCTCAGATCGCCCGTAAATTATTTTTCCTTTAATTTCTGTTGTATTCTCTCCTTTTCCAATGGATTTCATCCTACTATAATTTTTTTTCACTTTTTACTATTTTTGAAGGCTTCAGCACTGGTCTAATATGAGTTGAAGTTTATAAAAATTTTTTTTTTCAAGTAGTTCAGAACCTCCCTCAGTATATTTTAACAGCGACTGAAGAATAAATAATGTAATATCCTCAATATTTTGATTTTTGGGATGTATAAATAGCTACAATAATTGCTGTAACGTCATTTCCTATTTTACAATTAAACAACTAAACAAATGTCACCAACTGATGAACCCCTAATAATGTTAGACATAAACCTTTCCCTGTTTTGTGTACATCTCCAATGAGACTTCACCTGCATGAACATTGTCTCGTTTATAATGAGAAATGTAAATTAAATTAGGAAGGATAATTTCTTCTTCATTCTTCATCTAGGTTTAGAATGTAATAGAAGATAAGAATAACTTTATCAGTGGCTTTGTACTGCTACCTAAGTTTTGTAGAAATTGAAATGAAACTTAATTAGACTACAAATTAATTATATAATTAGATTGACATATTACGTACATTTAGAATAATCTTAAATGTAATAGAATATATTTAATTTTATTAGTTCAGAATGCACTGAAAAAAGGACAACTCATTTCCTTAAAATTGCGATTCCTGCAGCAGCGTAATGAAAGGATTGTGGTGCGGGAAAGAGTCGGAATTCTACAACAGAGGAATCGGTTATTCTCGTTGAATATATCGCCCTTTAATGGCAATTCTATACACAAGTTGGCACCAAAGTCAATATTAATCGTGCCGGTTTTCAATTTTGAAAATAAATGGCGTATATCAGGTTCCATGGTGAATGGAAAGTGAATAGAAATTGGTTTTCGTGATTGCTACCACACCACCCTCACACTCATACATACATACATACATCTATACATATAGAGAAATGCAACACTGTTGTTGTTGTTGTTGTGGCGTGCAGCTTTCAACCCCCGTCAGAATGCATTGATGTAGATTTAAAGTTTGCGTGTTTCGTGTTCGTTAGCGACGTTGCCGTCATTGTTATCTGTTGTGAAGTGAATTGATGCTGTTTCACAATAATTATTGTGTTGGAAAACCTTCTAATTTTTGTTTCGAGCACGCGGGGTCGTCCGCGGTTCGGTTCGGCACGCCGGCCGGCCGGGACTTTCCCGAACGGTTCTGAGTAATTAAACTGTCACGTGCGGTTTGCCATTCCACCCAAAACAACACCGGCCTTAATATAATTAAAAAGTAATCTATAAAATGAAATAGACAGTTACAGGTGTACCTATTGTCATTTCAAAAAAAATTACCACTGCACGTTTTTAATTTTCAACCACCATTTATGTGAGCGTTAAATTAAAAATTTAATATTTACCCTCAAAATATTGTTTCTCGAATATAGTTTTTCATCAAAAGCATTAAACTTCCACCTTTTAAGATATGCAAATGCCCTTCTTCGAAGAATAAAAAAAGCGTCGTTTTCAATAGCACAACCGCATGAAAAAGTTGTTCCTATTTATTATTTTGAAGCAAGTTTTTTAATGAAAAGGAGGGAGCTAAAAATATACTTATATATGTATATATGATTCTATTCATGCAAAGAACCGTATACATGGTGCAAATTAAGCACCTAAGTGGTTTAAGCAAATCATTATAAGCAAGTATTTTCCCAATTATGTGTCTCAATTTGTTTGGGGTTGTAAATGAGACAGGGTAGTTATACAAAATAAACCGGGTTAGAGATTAATCTTTTCAAAATGTAATGTAATCGTTGTTTAATTAAATTAGAGTTACACCCACGGTTTTATGCTCTTGAATTTGTAAATAATTATAATAAGTTTGAAATATTTCTTTTAATTTATAAAGAATAAATATCAGAGATCCTGAGAATATATTTGTTTCTTGAAATTATTTAGTTTGGAAGTAAAATTATAAGTTGATGTGAAAAACAACTAGAACTACTTATGATAAATGAGTATATAGAGGTAGCTGTTCTAAAAATATTTTTAATATCTACCTAGACAGAACAGGTAAAAGAAAACGAACGTAATATAAAGACGAATTATCTTCTCGGTTATATTGGTGTAGTTATACCTATTTCACAAAAAAAGTCTTTGAGAACTTTTTTGTGTTGTCTTTATAGATAATCTGACGGCGCGGCGGTTTCTTTATACCTATCCTTAAGAGGATTTCAGGACGATTCTTAGAACCAATTTCTATTGATGTCTTTAAAGCACTAAAGTATGTAGCACCTCTGTAAATCGTGCTTCATCCAATTCGACTTATTTTTTTTTTTTTAATAAAAGCTGCTCATGACTCGTTCAGAGTTGAAACGAGTACGTAGCAGCTAAATAATACATATTTGAATATTTTTGCTATTTTATGAAAAATTAAAATAAAATTAGATTTAATGTTCAATAGAGGTCGACAACCGAAAGTTGCAAGGTTAATAATTTTAAGTAAGTGGAAATAAACACTAGAACAATAAATATGGTCTTAATATTGCATACTTATAAATCAAGTTTTTCAGTAAAAAAATACATAAAAAATAATAAAAAAAGAGTAGATAAAACAAAATGCTCCGGAGTTTACAAACTGACGTGTGGGTCTTGCCCAAAAGTATATATTGGACAAACAGGAAGAAATTTTCGAAAACGTATTTCCGAACATAAAATTAGTTTTTTAAAAAATAAAAGAGACTAATTATGCGAACCACATAATAGAAGAAAATCACAATTTTAACGACAAATTTAAAATATTATGTACATATCTGCTTTAAAAGCAAAAAATTAAATCTCATAGAAAAACTAGAAATAAATAAATTTAAAAAACAGAAGTTAATTTTAAATGACCAGACAGAAGGAAATAATTCCCCTCTCCTTAATCTTTTTTAATGTTATATCCACCCCCAAATGCAACCTAATATTTAAGATGTGATGCGATACTTTAGGTTTAGTAGAAAATATTCACTGTCCGAAGATGCCAAAAATTTTGGAGAGACATGTTACATTAAACACTGTTAAATCTACTTCGTGAAGTTTTATTCCTGCAATAATGCAATAAATACTCAATACGCCTAATATAAGATATATTTAATAATGTTTTATTTCTTTTACAAGGTGCAATGTAAAATGATGATCATATAAAGCATTTAATTTGCAAAACTGCTTTAATGATAGTTAATTATTGATAAGAGTTTTTGAGAAAAATACGTTTTAATCCAATAATTATGAAGTGAATTTGCTGTAGTGGGTATTGTTACTCAATTTAATTAATGAATACGAATAATAAACAGACGAGTTGATAATTTGCAATAGATTCATTTATAATCAATACAGAAGGGTAAATATAGACATAGACATATATAGCACTGAACATTAATAGAAATCTAGGGGATGATGGTTTCAATAAATGCGTTCTTACTGTCTAAATATTCACTTACCTGAATTCCAGTAGAGTGGGATCCAATTTTTAAAATTTCAATACCTACATAAATTTTGACCTATTATGAAAAATTACATTTTTAAATATCAAATTAAACGAAGGGGAGGATTTTAATTTCAGATACCTCAAATGCATCCGCAGTATATACCTGATTTTTCATCTCTACATTCTAATTTATAAATGTATTATAATTTCCTCGGGTTTTATTTAGAATTTTCAATAAAATTTTGTCTTCATTAAAATTTTGTGTGATTTATTAATTTAATAATGATCTAAAGCAATTTTAATGTTATTGCATTATTTTTAGTAGTTGGACTAAATGTTGGGAAATAATTTTGTTTGTGGGGTCAAGAAGAATGTTATCTATAATATTAAAGTGATTTCTTTGGGTGACTAAAACAGCCCCTAAAAAAGAGAAAACTAATAATTTATTAAAATATTTGGTACATATTTCGCAGTTTGAAAAATACCAAGTTTCGTATATTACACTCAAATTCCCTAAAATTAGAGGATACAAAAATTTTATCACAGCACACACAGATGAATAACAACGATTATACGGTATACGAGGGAGAGTCTATCGATGAAGATTGCACCGTCAGACGACAGAAACGCACTGGGTGCAGTTTTCAAACACTCGTCGAACATGGTGAAGTCCACACAAGTTATGGCACAATAGTGACTGTGTGCACAGCTCGAGTCACAAACCGACTGGGACGCGTTGTAAATTTTTACTGAATTTGCTCTGAAATATCTTTACAAAATTAAGGATTTTTTATTGCCAATCCTTCACAAATAAACCCATACATCAAGCAAAATTTGGAAGCAAACTTTACACACAATGCCATGCAGAAAATATTTGATTTCAGAGCAATAAGTAAAAAAATCTTTAAAAATACTACTACTCAGCAAATTCTAAATTTGGTACCTACGTTGCAAACTTTACCCACTATATTACGTAATAAAAGCAATAAATCTTGTAGGAATCTTTCCATTAGGCAATTGCTAATTTTGGTAGCAAACTTTACACATGACATCATACAAAAGATCTTTGATTCCAGAAGAGAATCATTCTAAACATTAAATGCTAAATTTGGTAGCAAATTTTACACACAACACCGTGCAGAACACAATTAATTTCAGACGAGAGCACGATGAGCAGTAAATCCTTCAAGAACTCTTCCATCGAGCAATTGTTAAATTTGGTAGCAAACTTTACATATAACGTCATGTAGAAGATATTTGATTTCAGGGCAGAGTACGATAAGCAAAAAATGTTTTAAAAATCTTTCTGTCAGATAAAAATGCTTTTGGTAGGAAACTTTACATACTAGACCATGCAGAATTATTAATAATCACTTTGGAAGTTGAATGGCACTATGCTTTGATAAAGCAACTTAAGAAGTATTTTCATCGTTTCCTTGGCACCAAGGGCCAACACGACTTCTTAGACATGCCCATGGATGATAAATAATCTAATAAGTATTTTATCACTGTGCAGTGATAAAGCAATCTCAGAAGCGTTTTCTGGCACTAACACAGATAATCCTATGAGGCACTTTAATAAAATTGCATAATAGGAAACATAGAAAAATGTAGCCAAACACATAGCTGAACATAAGCACTAATAAATAATATTTTGCAATCAAACACTTGCAATACTAACACTTATCGTAAGCGGATTTAAAGCAAGTAAAATTAAGGTGATATAAGTAGATAATTGTTCTCAAATATATGAAGACTTTTTTGGGGGTAGTTACTAAATTTTAAAACACAATAATTACGTAAATTTAACGTATTTTAAATTGAAATATTTTTAAAGACAGAATGGTGATACCTTTTTTAATTTCCTTGGCGAGTTATTATGAATTTTTGGAAGCACAATGTGTAATAAAAAATTGTGCAACCATCTCCTCCTATGATACACCTTTCAGAAATTAGCTATGTCAATTTATTGTTGCAATTAAGCTAAAATATTTAATGTGCAACACATTCAATTTTTGCAAACTCATGCAATTTTCACAATGAGGGAGTGTCGTAAAAAAATTATAAAAAGAAATAAACAGCAAGCATCAAAATTTGATAACTTACTTGGCAAACGTTTCGTCTTCGTTGTAGAAAGTTATTCTTTTGGCTAAACTGTTTAAATTTGTTGGTGTTATTTGGGACAATCCGTAATAAGTTGTAAAATTATATTCAACTTGCCAATCGACTTCGTTACGATTGGCCTTTGGTAAATCCAAATAATATTGAGTGTAGTCCAAAACCTGAGAACATTTGCCATAATACATCACAAACATTTGTTATTCAAAAACAGACAGAAAAAAAGGTTAAAGAAAAGCTTATACGATATTTTCTGTTCTTTAAGGAATCCAGAAAATTTTGCCCGAACCCGAATGAGGGAAAGTAGAATATCGTATAAAAAAGAAAACACGTTTAAAACAAATATTGGACAGCTGCCTGAATTGGTTTCTTATGTCATGTTATACATATAAAGAGCGAAATGAATAAGCTGTAGGTACATTTAAAATTAATGGATTTATTTCGTTACATAATATTTAGGGTTCTTCGAAATGAGAAATTTCCGAGTTCGCGAAACTGAGGATAAAATTTCGGTTTAGGAACTTAATCAAATAATTCGTTCTGTTATTAAATACGATACGATTCGGTTTTAAAAGTATTAAATTGTGTATTTAACGTTCAACAATTTAAGGTATTTGCCTTTACGAAAGGGGGGACAAAATAAAATTTGATAACTAATTATGAAGCAAAAAAATGAGGTGAAGTAAATGAAATTTCGTTCTTACTTCTCCCGTGTATTTGTTAAATTTGTAAAGCCGTAAGCCAGGATTATTTTGGCCGTTGCTCATCCTTCGGGGCGTTAGGGAAGGAGCTAAAAGTATCCAACTCGTTGGACTACCTTAAAAATGAAGTAATTTAAGTTTGAATGAAAATATACCTTCTTTAATTTTATTTTATTATTTATATCTCAGATGGTCCAAACAAGGTAAATTAATCGTCTTACCCTCTTCGTTATATATGACCCTAAATGAATCGGAATGGAGGTGACCAAAAAATTGCCCCATTATTGTATTAGAATATTTTTGAACGATTTGTATATACTTTTTGTTATAATAATCGGAAAAAAATCGTTCTAGGGATCCTCGTCTTTCATCAGAACCTGGTGGTATGTGACCAACCAGATACACCTGGAATATCCACTTATAAAAAAGAAAAGTATTGGTTTTAAGGGAGACTCTTACTGTCTGTTTTAAAGATTCACATTTTTCTAGAACACGAATTAGCCAGTCCCATTGATTTTTAGCGTCTTCGTCGTGCTTATTTCTTGTCAATAAATTCGTATTTAACATGATTATTTGTAACTGGAAGGTTTTACGTTCCACTATGTAATAACCACCTATAATACAACACTAAATTAACACAAAATTAATAAAGATAACTTTTAACATCCACTAAGATAGGGAAAGAACTTTAAGGTCATTAAAATGGCTCTTATGAATTTCACAAATGCTTCTGCCCTATATGACTGATTTGCCGCCTTACTGTAGTAATAAATTTACGTATTTTGTAGCTGTGAAAGCATTTTAATGGAATTTCTTATCTTGAGTATAATTTGGAACAGTATTGTATGTTACCCTTTACAGACTTCTATATTTTGTAAAATTACCACTTAACTAAAGGTTTGTACCGCTGTTTCGTTAAAATTTAGTGTTGAACTCATTGTAGGCTTTCACAAACTGGATAAGGAAGGATAACGACCACCTACGTTAACGTAGAGAAGGTTAAGATCATAAGAACGTCTTTTATTAATTTCTCAAATACCTCTGCCCTATGTACCTGATTTGGCACCTAGATATTGTAATAAATTTACGTATTTTGTAGCTGTGAAAGCATTTTAATGGAATTTCTTAACTTGAGTATAATTTGGAAGTAAATTTTGGAACAATAATTAATGTTACCTTTTACAGACTTCTATATTTTGTAAAATTACCACTTAACTAAAGTTTTGCATCGTTGTTTCGTTAAAATTTAGTATGAAACTCGTCGTATGGCATTAGATGGTGCCCTAATTGTTTAAATTATTATTAAATTAATCGCGAGCTAAAAGTCTCCGTGTGGTGCCTGTGTATCATTTTTTAATGATTCAAGAAACGTCTGAGTGCCCTTTAGAGTTTAAAAGCGTATTTTAAAGTAACGACTAGACATGACGGCGCTAAGCCTACCTGATTCGAAAGTTTTTAAGGAATCAGTTGGGAGCCATCGACTCCACATGCTACTTAGGTGCTTTTTGAAGCTCGGATCGTCGTGTCCTAGGGCTGGGAATACGAACTGTGACCTGAACGTTTTCTGGAAGAGGTCCGTTAAATTTTGCACGTACTCAAGCTGTAAAGTTCCACCCTTGTGCTTCACCGAATGGGACAGCGTATCTCTGAAACAAAAACGATTTTATGTACAATAAAGATTCAAGATTTTTGCTTTACAGTTGATTTTAATGAATTAATTAAGGGGTGCTGAAAATTGGCGGGGAAAGGTGCAGCAATTTTTTTAGACGAGAATTTACTTTTTACGAGAAGTCCAAATTTAAAATTGACCTTACGAAGAGATGGAGTGAAAATAATCAATTTCCGTGAGGAGTTAGATCGACCATCAAGTATTTCATTGAAATTATCGGTGGATTGGCGGGGTCGTAGTCTTTTACTATTTGGAGAGAATATTGCCCTGGAATTGGCTCATTGATTAGTCAAATTAATTTCTGCAGCATGAACTGAATCGGTCCGATGTTGATCGAGGTGCCGGATCTAAACATCATGTCAGATAATTCGCCCGGTGGTTCTTGATAAACATTGCAAGCTCTGCCTGAATGAATACAACACATTCAGCGACGATAGTGAACATCAAGTAAATATTTAGTTGGGCAAATAATAACTGTCATAACGTTGCATTATCCGCTTAAATACCACGGCGGATTTCGCATCATCTTGTTATTAAATTCCAAAATTAATTGCAGTCTAGTTTGAATAGCTATAATTAACGTTCAAATTAACATTGCAGCTACAACTAAACATCAGAATCCGAAGAGATTATTTTGGTTTGCCCATTATGGAAATAAAAATTTTACAAAAATTTATGACACACGATTATGCTATCGGTAACCCCTTAAAAAATGCGCAGTGGCTCATATTTTATCCCAAAGATTGTATTACATTCCTCTACGACAAAATTCCATTGTTTTTTAAAAAAACCTTTAATTTGTTTTTGTGTTCCTAAAACCAATTGGTAAACTGTCTGTTGGTTTGTCTCCTGTACAGGATGTAAAGCAATTTTATTTTATGTTTGTCTTTCTGTATATAAAAACTTAACAAATGTTCATGACACATTTTTAGACTCTATTAATTGAACGATTTAACAAAAAAATTCTTTATTATCAGCCCTTACTTTCCACCCTATTAACTACCCTTTCAAAAATTTCCCAGTGGCTCAAATTTTACCACAAAGTTAGTGTTACATTCCTCTACAATTATGTCGAGTTTCGATTTCTTCTGTTGAATAGTTTCTATGTTTGTATTAAAAAACTTTATTTTTGTGTTCCTAAAACCAATTGGTAAACTGTCTGTTGGTTTGTCTCCTGTACAGGATGTAAAGCAATTTTATTTTATGTTTGTCTTTCTGTATATAAAAACTTCACAAATGTTTATGACACATTTTTAGACTCTATTAATTGAACGATTTAACAAAAAAATTCTTTATTATCAGCCCTTACTTTCCACCCTATTAACTACCCTTTACAAATTCCGAGTGGCTCAAATTTTACCACAAAGTTAGTGTTATATTCCTCTACAATTATGTCGAGTTTCGATTTTTCTGTTGAATAGTTTCTACGTTTGTTTAAAAAACTTTAAATTTTTTTGTGTTCCTAAAACCAATTGGTAAACTGTCTGTTGGTTTGTCTCCTGTACAGGATGTGAAGCATTTTATTTTATGTTTGTCTTTCTGTATATAAAAACTTAACAAATGTTTATGACACATTTTAGACTCTATTTATTGAAGATTTAACAAAAAAATTCTTTATTTCAGTCTTACTTTCCACCCTATTAACTACCCTTTCAAATTCCCAATGGCTAAAATTTTACCACAAAGTTAGTGTTATATTCCTCTACAATTATTCGAGTTTCGATTTATTCTGTCGAATGGTTTCTATGTTTGTATTAAAAACTTTATTTTTGTGTCTAAAACCAATTGGTAACTGTCTGTTGGTTTGTCTCCTGTACAGGATGTAAGCAATTTTATTTTATGTTTGTCTTTCTTTATAAAAAACTTAACAAATGTTTATGACACATTTTTAGGCTCTATTTATTGAACGATTTAACAAAAAAATTCTTTATTTCAGCCCTTACTTTCCACCCCATTAACTACCTTTAAAATTCAAAGTGGCTCAAATTTTACCACAAAGTTAGTGTTAATTCCTCTACAATTATTCGAGTTTCGATTTTTCTGTTGAATGTTTCTATTGTATTAAAAAACTTATTTTTGTGTTCCTAAAACCAATTGGTAAACTGTCTGTTGGTTTGTCTCCTGTACAGGATGTAAAGCAATTTTATTTTATGTTTGTCTTTCTGTATATAAAAACTTCACAATTTTAACACATTTTGACTCTATTATTAAATTTCAAAAAAATTCTTTATTATAGCCCTTACTTTCCAATTAACTACCCTTTACAAATTCCGAGTGGCTCAAATTTTACCAAAAGTTAGTGTTATATTCCTCTACAAAATCGAGTTTCGATTTATTCTGTCGAATGGTTTCATGTTTTTTAAAAAACTTTATTTTTGTGTTCCTAAAACCAATTGGTAAACTGTCTGTTGGTTTGTCTCCTGTACAGGATGTAAAGCAATTTTATTTTATGTTTGTCTTTCTGTATATAAAAACTTCACAAATGTTTATGACACATTTTTAGACTCTATTAATTGAACGATTTAACAAAAAAATTCTTTATTATCAGCCCTTACTTTCCACCCTATTAACTACCCTTTACAAATTCCGAGTGGCTCAAATTTACCACAAAGTTAGTGTTATATTCCTCTACAATTATATCGAGTTTCGATTTCTTTTGTCGAATAGTTTCTGTATTTGCATTAAAAAACTTTATTTTTGTGTTCCTAAAACCAACTGGTAAACTGTCTGTTGGTTTGTCTCCTGTACAGGATGTAAAGCAATTTTATTTTATGTTTGTCTTTCTGTATATAAAAACTTCACAAATGTTTATGACACATTTTTAGGCTCTATTTATTGAACGATTTAACAAAAAAATTCTTTATTGTCAGCCCTTACTTTCCACCCCATTAACTATCCTTTAAAAATTCCCAGTGGCTCAAATTTTACCACAAAGTTAGTGTTACATTCCTCTACAATTATGTCGAGTTTCGATTTCTTCTGTTGAATAGTTTCTATGTTTGTATTAAAAAACTTTATTTTTGTGTTCCTAAAACCAATTGGTAAACTGTCTGTTGGTTTGTCTCCTGTACAGGATGTAAAGCTATTTTATTTTATGTTTGTCTTTCTGTATATAAAAACTTCACAAATGTTTATGACACATTTTTAGACTCTATTAATTGAACGATTTAACAAAAAAATTCTTTATTATCAGCCCTTACTTTCCACCCTATTAACTACCCTTTACAAATTCCGAGTGGCTCAAATTTTACCACAAAGTTAGTGTTATATTCCTCTACAATTATATCGAGTTTCGATTTCTTTTGTCGAATAGTTTCTGTATTTGCATTAAAAAACTTTATTTTTGTGTTCCTAAAACCAATTGGTAAACTGTCTGTTGGTTTGTCTCCTGTACAGGATGTGAAGCAATTTTATTTTATGTTTGTCTTTCTGTATATAAAAACTTAACAAATGTTTATGACACATTCTTAGACTCTATTTATTGAACGATTTAACAAAAAAAATATTTATTGTCAGCCCTTACTTTCCACCCTATTAACCACGCTTTAAAAATTCCCAGTGGCTCAAATTTTACCACAAAGTTAGTGTTATATTCCTCTACAATTATGTCGGGTTTCGATTTCTTCTGTTGAATGGTTTCTACGTCTCTTTAAAAAAACTTTAATTTATTTTTGTGTTGCTAAAACCAATTGATGAGCTGTTTATCGGTTTGTCTTGTGTAAAGAACTTTATTTTAATACATACAGTATTATAATTATATGAATGTTATGTACATTTAGGTCAACCATTCACTGTGCCTAGATAAATAAATTATTATTATGGCCATTTTAAAACGAACTTCACAGGTGTGGAATTAACGAGGTATCTGTGTTGTACTTTCACAGGGATGAACTTGTTTACATCTCATAAATTTACATCATGGATGTTTGTTGAGCCTATTCATAAATAAATAATTAGAATATACCAATAAAATAACTCTTTACGCCCGGCCGGACCAAATTATTCTAACATTCCTATTATTTGATTAGCAGACTGTATAAACCGCCATATAAACAACGAATTGAATTAACATTAAACGATAACTAACTGACGGTAAGTAAACTGGATGAAATGCATTCGGTAATTATTATTTGTTAATTATATTTGTAATTTCAAATTAAAAAAGAGGACCGCGTAAGTATATAAAACGATTTCAATCTGTGAAGAGTATTAAACATACGATTGTGACACATATACTACCTTGAAGGACTTTTAATTTTAAAAAAATTGTTAGGTACATTGTTATTGTATTTATTATGTTTCAGAGGGTGTAGTTTTGGTTCAGTACCAACCAAGTTGCATTTGTCAATTTTTCAAGCGTGTACCTCCCGGAAAAGGAAGTTTGGACGCCACCATCCATCATAATTAGAATTATCATCCCCGGGGACGGTAAACTAACTATCCGGCCGACGTTTTGTTTCTAACTTTTGACGGTGGTGAGTTATTGTCGAAACGGGCGCGACGGAGTTATTATTATAAAAAACAAAACTATGGAAAATGTGCGGATTTTCCGCAACGATGCGACGTGTACGTTATAACAACTTTATGTAGAACAGCACATGAAAGTGATTAACTGATGGTTAAATGAGACGGTGGTCTTTAGGGATGAGTCTCTCGACATCAATACACCACCAACATCCACGTTTAATTTGAGGACGGTGGTGATCTTTGACTTACTAAAATAGACCGGAATTGCTGATCATAAACTTTGGCTGCATATACGCTTGGACAGAGGGAATTGTAGGGAATTTAGGTTTATTAAAGTTGTAGAAATCGCTTTAGACTTTACAGCTACACTGAATGGGAATAATATTTTTGTTGTATTTTAGTGCCTTTTCTTAGTGACAGTCAAAAATAATTCCCCAAACATTTAATTTATTTTGTTATTAAGGCCAAAGTCATTACCAAACTTTTTCATCCCTAAATGATCTTATGTCACTTATGTTGAGATATGTGTGTAAGTTTGTTCGTAATTTTTCTTTTCCGGCGATGGAATAGTTTGTTTGATAAATTTGAGTTGTTTTCTTTCCACTCGTTCGTCGGTAGTTGTTTTATTATTTTACCCCTTAATGGTTTATAAATCTGCCCCGAACCAAGTTAATGTGCACATTTGGAAAGAAATGCTACAACGGAAACAATATCAGGAGTTACACCGAGATCGTGCTTTGAATTACTTAAATAGCTCTCTTCCAAGCTAACTGTTATTTAAAATGTAGTTCTCTTAAGAGGAACAAGCTATACCACACGCCCTAATCTAATAAATAACATTAAAAGTCTAGGGGATGTTTTATTATCTTTAAATAGCCCGGGGGAACGTCTAATTACATACGGATTAAGAACAAGAGCAGGGAGAAATCTTATTTAGAGCTTAATAGTAGCAGTTTAAAGTCTACATCTATCTAAAAGAACTTCTACTATCCTACCCCTGTAAAAAATTTAAAAATGGTTTCTAAAAAAACAAAAAAATAGTAAAATTGTGACAATTTTGGGTTTCTTGGAGCTTGTGTATTATTACGGTTGTCCAGAGTTTCCTGTAATTGTCCGGCGTAAATTCAGGAAGGTGTGCATTTTCCATCCCAGCTATCATTGCGCCATGGAACGCCGGCTGAATGAGTGTATATATACACAGAGGCATGTTCCATAAGTGAATGTTTCCTCACCAACGGACTAATTAGTTTCTGAATCGGGAAATCCCACAGGGAGTAACATGGTGTTCCGCTTGTTCAAGCATTTTTTTTTTGTCTCGTAAACCAACGTTCCATTTATTAGGAACGAAATTTCACAAAAGCCAACGTCGAAACGACGAAGAGAACGGGAGGGAGAGAGATGAAGATAATTAGGGAGTTAAAAAGGGGATGAGACGTGGAGAAGTGCTAAGCATTTTAACAGGGTAACGAGCTCCAGCGCGGACAAGTATCGCTACCCTTCACTTTTACAATATAAAGGGATGTGAAGCCGGTTAGTGAATGACGATTTAAATTAAAACACTAACGAACCTTCTTTTCTATAGGTTGGTACCTGCCTGTTGTTTTTGTTGTTGTTGCTGCCTGTTGTTTAGTAAAATGTAACGAAGCAAAAACGACTTTTAAATTGCATTTAATTCATAAATTAAGTCGTCAAACGCGATGTTCTAAGTTCTAAGCAAAATAGAGGTCTAAAAGAACTAACAACTTTTTTACCTTCCACATTCATCCTTTCCCGAAGTTTCATAGTAAGTAAATTTGGGTAATGAATAAATATACATTCAGGACAGGCAGTAGAAATGGATTATTGGCGGGAATTTCGATAATGCATCATATAAGAAACGATGATGTTAGACAAAGAATGAATGTAAGAAATACAATTATACTAAGATGACATATAAAGTAAGAAACTGCTGTGGTATGGACACATGCGACTCATGGAAAAGAATTGGTTACCAAAAAAGGTTTTCGAATGGCACCCCATACAACGAAGGAAAAGGGGTAGACCCAGATCAGAATGGATAAGAGGAATAAAAAACGCCACGGAGAACCGAGATTTGGAAGAACAGGAGGTGGAGGATGAGATCCGAGAAACGGAGATAATCTCGCTATATATATACGAAGCGATCGATTTGTGTGGCGAAACAGTTCTATTATAAAGATTAGAATTTCTTGAAATTTGAGCCAAAATCAGTAACGTTTTTAGTATAAAACTGCCCGTATATTTAACATCAGTCGGGGTAAACTAATAGCCCATTTGAAAAGACAATTTAGGACTGTTGAGGAAAAGATGCTCCATCATTTAGCGAGGTTGTAATCGTCTTCCTGGGAATATTGTAGTTCCGGTCAAAGATCAAGAAAATAAAAAGAGATCCCGTTTCAGCAAATGAACCCGTTGATATTTTTCTGTCTATTGGTGTACATTAGCGTTTCATTTTCTCTGGAAAAAGTAGTCCACGTCTTTCAACAAATGGCTAAAACCTCGGGCACGCTGTGATGCTCCGAAGCCACCACGACGCTTCCCAAGAAAGAAAGCGTCCATCTCACTGAGAGCTAGCCATATAGTGCCATTGTTTTCGCTAAGAGAAAACGCTTTTGAGCTGTTTTCAACTTCTGACGTCACCTTCGTTTCACGTATACCTACTAAGAAGTAATAGTAGTAGAAAGAAAGAAAGCTACAAGGAGATGCTAATAAACAATTTTGCAATTCACAAATAAAAATGAAGTCAGACAAGAATTTTCTGAAATAGTTCTATATCATTTATTTAAATTTGGCTTTTGTTGAGAAGACGAAGTTTATGCGGGATAATTATAATGATACAGGGTACAATTTATTAAACAAGTGGGGTTGGTGGCATTATGAAAGTTTCATGAGGAGTGTGTTACAAGGTAGCAAAGAGATTGTCAGATGGGTAAGTGAGTGGGTGGATTTGGAGTAAGTCGAACGACAAAGGCGACGGAGTTGACGACTTTGGTAACAGTTACGCAAGTTGTTGGAAACTGTTCGAATAGCTACCGGCTAGACTCTAAATTATATCGAAACGATGCTTGCGACATCTACGACCGCTCGACGTCGAGTGACGAACTTGAAGTTATCATCCTTCAATGTATTTTTCATGACAGAAATTTTATAATTACGTAATTTTGTGAAGAGTCTTAAAAGAATGAAATGAAGCTCGACTTAGGGGTGTGCGTGCCTTATAAATGTAGGGTAGATGGTAATCGATAAGAACATAGTCGTACGTAGGTAGGTAGGTGGCGTTATCGTAGTTTATTTAAAATTACTTACCCCGTCCAGAGTACAAACTCTACATTATCTCCCTGCCTTGCGGCCATAATTCTTGCGGCAGATTCAATGAGCTCCCAGGGAGAATCGCAACGATAATCTCCGAAACGCCCAACGAGTTTCTTGTAATTCCTCACCCCTCCTTCCAAAACCGATTTCCAACAACCTGGAATAAAACAAACCCTCAAAACTCATACAGGTACACATCCACTTATCTCAATTCTCAATTTATATTCGGTTAAATAAATTTTTCCCTCTACACTGCACAGTCAGTAGTACAAAATGTTTGTAAGAAAGCGTACCAAATGATTTTTTTTTTAATCTGGTGCTGTCTTAATATGAGGGTCCCATGAGTTGCAAAAAGAACAGCTCCAGAAAATTAAATCTCTGTGCCTTGACAGTTGTTTCACTGCTTTGTGACTTCCTCAGAAGTTGCAGATTTCAATTATTCAAAAGTAAATTTAACCCTGTAATATGAAACTAGATAAGTACCTACCTATTCTATTGTAACGTAGTAAAAAAAATCTAATTTCGTTTGTTTGTACCTATGGGTACAGATAGATGCCTGTACCTATAAAATAGATGGAGAGACCCTGTTGTTTAAGGGATAACGTTATTTGCATTTTCGTCTGAAATTTTCAATTTCCTCTACGGAATGGATTCAATTAATTTCCGATTCTCGGCTTCCTGAATGGGAAGTTCCGAATCATGTATCAATAGTGATAGTGCCGTAGTAGCACTTCGCGACCGGGATGGGATTATACGGTGCAAGCGGATAAATTGGAATGCTCTATACTTCTACAGTAGCAGAGGTGAGGGCAAGAGCCTATATTACCGGGCCATCGAAACTTGACGAATAAAGAAGCTTAGAAACTTTACTTTCAACATATAAATTTCCTATACTTTTACGTACCTATTATACCTACTAATGTTTTAATGTAATCAACGTTCAAGTTTTATAAGCAACCCATATCTACATACTTAATAATAAATTGTTTAAGTACCTTTTTTGGCGTCCTCAAAGAATGGGTCGTAATGGAAATCGGTGATGTGCCAAAAATACCCTGTAACAAAAACAAAACTAATTAGATTGCTTAAATTATATTAATTTATTATTTACTGCAGATCTTGATATAATCTTTAATAGAAGTAAATTATTTTGTACGAAAACAGTGTTATAAGCAACTTTCGACATGTTTTTATAACGAGTTGCAAGTGAGAATATGGTGAGCAAACGTCAAATGGGCGCAAGGTAACATTTTTACCATTAAATTTCTTTGTTCAAATAGAAATTGTACTAAATTTCCAGTCAAAGCACATTGTTTTAAGACATGAGTCGTGTGCGAGCTCCTGCGAGTTCAAATGAGTACCTACATGACCCAGAGGAGTGTTTTTCTGATAAATTCGATACTAAACATGATCGTAAGCTATCTTGCAGACTGTCATATAATGTCTTACGGGAGAATTGTATGTTTTTAGCCTGAGCTGTATGTGAGTCCAAAATAAACTACTGGAAGGGAATACCAGGAATATTTCTTCGATAAAATTGTAATATATTTTATCCTACAGTAACGATACGTATTGTTGTATATTAGCACAATATGTTTCTCAAGAGATCAAGATGTTTTTACTGTGAGTCGTGCATGAGATGACTGTGAGTCCAAATGAGTCCAAGATCGAGACGACTGCAGAAGAAAACATTTTGACAAATTTCGTACTAAAACTAATTGTAAGTCATTGTGTTCCATGCTATACAATATTTTATGAAAGAATTGTATGTTTTTACAATGCGTTGCAAGTGAGTCTACTACGAGTCCAAAATAAACTATTGGAAGGAAACACTAGGAATATTTATTCGATACAATTGTAATAGATTTTATCCTTCAGTAATGATACGTTTTGTTGTACATTAGCACAATATGTTTTTCAAGGCATCATGCATGATTTTACTATGTGTCGTGCTTGAGCTTACTGTGAGTCCAAATGAGTCCAAGAGTGAGACGACTGCAGGAGAAAACATTTTGACAAATTTCATACTAAATCTAATTGTAAGTCGTCTTGTTTCATGCCATGTAATATTTTATGAAAGAATTGTTTGTTTTTAGAATGAGTTGTAAGTGAGTCTACTACGAGTCCAAAATAAACGATTGAAAGGGAACACTACGAATATTTATTCAATAAAATTGTAATATATTTTGTATATAGTAATGATACGTGTTGTTGTATATTAGCACAATATGTTTTTCAAGAGATAAAAATGTTTTTACTATGAGTTGTGCATGAGCTTACTGTGAGTCCACATGAGTCCAAGATTGAGACGACTGCAGGAGAAAATATTCTGATAAATTTGATACTAAAACTAATCCTTAGTCATCTTGCGCCATGCCATATAGGTACTTAATATTTTATGAAAGAGTTGTATGTTTCTATCATGAGTTGTAAGTGAGTCTACTACGAGTCCAATGTAAACTGCTTTGAAGTGAGCATTACGAAAATAAAATTGTAATATGGTATATTTTAACCTATGGCAAGTAATTGTACGTTTTTACTCTGAGTAGTGAGTGAGTTATTTCGAGTCCAGATAAATACAAGACTCAGGCGAGTGTGAGAAAAATTTTCTCGGTGTGTTTATTAATATTATAAGCCATGTTAAGTGATGTCACGTAATATTCTATGAGATAATTCTGTGCCTTTATTGTGAGCCTCATGTGAGTCCAATTTGAGATGGGATTTAGAAATATTCTAAGACACGCTGTTAACATGTTTCTATAATCAGAAAAAAGTGAGTCCCAATTTTTAAGTAACTTTGTAATAGTTCTGTATAGCACCTATACATTTTCTGAACATTATCTGAACATATTTATACGTCTATATATTTCGAAATGTGCGGTTTGACTATTTTTTCTTGATAAATTACGAGTTCCTCTAGCGCTTGGGAAACTTGCGGACAAAGTTTAAAATCGGAAAGGAAACTAATGATAGGAGTTCGTGCAAGTCGCCGCCGTCGAGCAGAAATTCGAATCGCGTTACGTGACTATTCGTTTGTGCCGTTATATCAGAAGTATCGTCGTGGTATTCGCAGGTATACCAACTCGGCAAAAATCACTGCCAAGATGTCACACTCCTGACCCACTTCGGAAAAACTTCTTACCAAGTATGCACCTATTCCACTTTTCTGTTGCCTTAAATCCCATGCGAATTCATCGAAATAGAATGCATAATATAATACAGAAAAGTTACAGCACAAACTTCATGTCTATCTGTCCACATATAGCCTAGGTATGTGCACACACGTAGTAGTTTTACATATTACTATTATTATTGTTGTTTTTCCTAAAACTACACGCCCTGCTGCACCGACCACAACGTGAGGATAATAGGGATTTATGTCGGGATATGCGAACCACGGTTTGTAATTTATATTTACATGAATAAAAATTGCAATTGCAGGGGAGGTTTTGCTTTGCAGCAAAGTTATTCCTCATGCCAAGGGAATTCTTAGACGCTTACGTATTTGAATCAGACTCTGACAAATAACTCAAATTTCTTAAATATACAAGTTATTTTGACTTACGTTTTAATAAATCAACATGCATATTTTTTAATTCTATTAGATTTTAGTGACGTTAACTGTATATGTAGGTATAATAATCGCTTGCAATAAATGTTTTGATGTTTACAATGAAAAGTAAACTTAATCAATTAGTGTTTTATTAAATTAACCCCTTCATTTTATTTCTTACTTTTCCCGGAAACTGAGACTGGAATATCACTTTAAAATTTTTGTTTGGTAAATAATATCGAGCCAGAAAAAATTATCGGGAGTGGTTGTTTTAATAAATTGGGTTAATTTGAGTTAAGTTCTGACGAAAGCGGGACCGTCACTCTGACAGAATACCTCCTTCCTACCACTTGCCAACGTCAAATTGATTAGTTCGCCAAGAAAATAAATTACACGCCAGAGAAGTCATTAATGCCACAAACCAACGGCCCACAACCACTTTGAGAACTTTACTGATTAATTTGTAAAATAAACCACCGAATTGTCTTAAAAAAAAAACAACATACAAAGCTCCTGTTTTTGTTTCGTGTTCAACCCTCTTCTAATTAATTAATTAATTGATATTTAATAATATACAGGTTTTATTAGCATCAAGGAATTTTTTATTAGCACGATAAAAATAATTTGGGTAGTTTCGTGTGAGACAAATTTATGCCGATGATATCCATAGATAGGTATAGTGTGACTTAAAAGTTTTTTTTCGATAACAAAACTTTCCTTCGCAGCAAACAGCGAAAAGTATGAGGGTGTAACATCTTTTTTAAATTCAATTGAAAACTTTACGGCATATGCAACAAAGTTGCCCATTTTTAAGTTGCTCTGCCGATGTATTCATTACCTGCGAAAACTTCAACTTATTGCTACCAAGTTTCTATCGCCTGTAAAGTATTCATGTTGTAAATATCAGCTTGCAATAAATTCCACGTCGTCAAACGTATAACCGTATTCACCTACAATGTACCCAGTACCTACTAACGTGCTTAGGGAGCTCGTTACTTAACATTTTCCGCTGTACCACGCATCCCAAGTATCAGAACAGGAAAATGGGGAGAAAGTTTTCAAAACGGTTTGCTATTTCAACTTTTTAAAGTGGTTTCATAAAGACGACGCTGTGGTTATATCATCTGAATATATCTCATCCATCCAACGTTCTGTATCGTAAACAAATATACTAAGCCCCCGGGGTTGTTTGTGCAGGGTAGCTATGAACTTGCAAGAAAAAGGAAATGGGAGAATACAAAATATTGATTCTTAATATGAGATAGCATTCATGGAAACGTCTTCTCATAAATATTTAAGAGAATGAAAAGTGCATTTACAGGAAAACATTGCAATAGCAACAATCCGAAGAACGCAGTTATTGTGTCGTTTATTTAGTATTACAACCACTAGAAATAAGAAAATTTGAACTTAGAAATGTTTCAGAAACTATTTGATGCTCAGTTTCGCCATGCACCATCCGATAGGTAAAAAAGAGTAACAACTGAGTTCTTACGAATAGAAAAGTAGGTTTATAAACCGTCTTTTTGTGGTTCTTTGGAGATTTAATACCACCATCCAATATAGGATACAGACGTCATGAGTCACAACTGAGCACACCTAAGTTTATTTGTCTGTAGCGAGTCATATCTTTATCAAAATTGACGATAGTTTGGGCATGGAGAAAACTATTAGTAGAGACTGGTTACTATGTGTTGCTCGATTTCGACATACACCATACAATAGGCAAAAGGAGCAGCAACTGAGTTCTTAAGAGTCTGAAAATTACTTACATCATTTATAAACTATAACAGGATTAGATATTACTAGAATGTTCCCTTTGGTCGTTATTTGAAGATTCAGTATTGCCAAACGACATGTAATATGAGTCACAACCGAGTCACATTTGAGTCTATTTGGGCATGTTGAAAAATTGGAAGTATCTGAAACTACGAAAATATTTTTTCAAACTCTATATGCTTGGAATGGTCATGAACCCTGCGGCATCCTAGAGGAGTAACAACCGAGTACAATAATCATAAATCACAGTAAACTTATAAATCGGTGGAATGACTCAGGATGACGCAGAACGAGCTACAACCGACCACAACTGAGTTCATAGGTCCATAAAATGTCGTATTTCTGATAAACTTTTTTTTTTGGCTGTGTGTAAAAAAATTTAAAGGAACTGACGCTATGAGAATGTTTTCATTAAAATTTGATTTCTGTTTGTTCCGCTATAATTCTGACAGGCAAAACTATTAACAACCGAGTACTTATGAGTCCGCAGAAACAATTTAGAGTTATTGTAAATTATAGCAAGTTGTAATAGTACATATTACATTAAAATATGGGATATTGGGGTACAATTTGATGTTTAGTATCGTTATGCCTTATCCTACAGGCAAAAGGAGCAACAGCCGGGTGCAAAAACCCTTGCAGTGGTCGTTACAATCTTTTCTTTTGTCGTAATTTGAGGCACATTATCATCAGGCACAATAAATAAGCTAGAACCGAGTACAAAAAAAGTAACAACCGAGTACTTATGAGCCCTCGGAAACAATTTGCAGTGATTGTAAATTACAGCAAGTTGTAATAGCATGACATTAAAATATGGGATATTTGGGCACAATTTGATGCTTAGTATCGTTATGCCTTATCCTACAGGCAAAAGGAGCAACAACCAAGTGCAAAAACGCTTGCAGTGGTCGTTAAAATCTTTTCTTTTGTCGTAATTTAAGGCACATAATCATCAAGCACAATAAGTAAGCTAGAACCGAGTACAAAAAGAGTAACAACCGAGTACTTATGAGTCCTCGGAAACAATTTGCAGTGATTGTAAATTACAGCAAGTTGTAATAGTACATATTACATTAAAATATGGGATATTGGGGTACAATTTGATGCTTAGTTTCGTTATGCCTTATCCGATAGGCAAAAGGAGCAACAACCGAGTGCAAAAACGCTTGCAGTGGTCGTTACAATTTTTCCTTTTGTCATAATTTGAGGCACATTGTCATCATGCACATAAGTGAGTATAACTGAGCCCTGTAATATGGTATAAAACATATTTTTGACTAACTAACTTGAGAAGCAACATATTCAAAGCTAGAATGGGTATAAGTATCTGTTCAGTCTTTCATAGTACAATTTAAGTTATTTATGAAGTCAAAATTTAAATTATCTGACATGAGGAAGATTCAGATGTTTCTAACAAGTTATTATTAAATCCAATATTAATATATTCATTTGCATATGTGGCAGTACAAGTTTATGTACTTTTAGAAAGTAATATCCCTACTACATACATGTAGGGATAAGTTTCAGTATTTCGAACCGCTTCAATGACGCTGGCTCATGTATTTGCTCTAGCTAATGGTTGTTGGTTAGCTCGCAAATTAATCCAAACAGAACCTTGTTTTGTTCTGTTGGTCAGAATAATTAGGTGGAATTGTTTAATACGTATGCGTTATTTCGAATATTACTAAAGGATCCAAGTACCGTGTTTTCAAACTACAATAAGTCTACTCTTGGAAGCTTTCTGTTTTGTTCGTCATGGTCGATGCAGTAATCCGATCTCTGGACATTCAAAATATTGATAATACGTATTATGGTTGCACACAACAGGGACAAGGAAGTTAACAAAGTTTTAATTAATTTTCAGATAACAGGAGTCATAAATGAGCATTTGTGAGTCTCCAAGGAAGGTAAAGTCTAAGGCTAACAAATGTTCTTTTTTATTTTAATTTAATAAAATATTTATTATCGTACTTAATATGGAGTAGAGGTAAAAAATGAAAACATTTAAAGTTGTTTTATTTAGTTTCTGGTTACATTTGGAAGTAGAGCTTCGTTGTACTTTAATTAAGTGACATGTACGGTGAGCTTTTGAAGCCAATTATTGTCACTACGAATGAAAAAGTAAAATTGACTGCCCAAACTCGAGTAACATCGATTTAATTGTATAACTTGAGCGTAGTAATAAAAGCTATTTGTGACTATTGATTTGAGAGTTGTATTGTATGAGTTGTGGAAGATTTAATAAGCGGTTGCCCGTGTTGGTTCGCTTTATTCGCGGATTATTATTGAAAATATCATTTTATGTTCCATTGTAGTTGCGGAGATGAGAGGCAATAAATTAAAGGAAAGATAAAGGAAGCGGAGAAAATAAGGTACTAACGGGGTTGGTCTTTTGAAACGGGAACAACGAAATTAGGTAAACATCGTGGAGAAATAATGTCTTTGTCTCCAACTGGAAGTGTTGCCATTTATTTGGGGTTTTGAATCAGAAAACGAATTTTCCTTTATAGGTTGGCGTGGGGTCCTTATGTAAATAAATCTCGGAATGTTCTACCGCCCGTTTTTATGTGTACAATCAATCTGTGAAACAACAATTTCCGCCAAAATAAGATAGTAAAGTTTTATCGGGGAGTTTCGCCTTGGGGAAGACATCGGGTTGTAACCGAAACTTTTTTACAGTTGTTCCTTTGATGTAGTCTACAATGTCCAAATAAAATGGAACGACTGTTTGAAAGCACACAATTTTTCAAACGTGATCTTTACTACCCTTGTTCTCGATGAAATATTTTTAACAACATTGACTTTTTTTATACTTATATGGAATTGGGATGGAACGAAAACAGAACCGTCGTAAATTGAAACATTGATTTCACATTTATTCACATAACAAATCTTATAGTTTACAAACCACTGTTTAAAATTTTTTATGGCCCTTTTTGCCAAAAACTCATCAATGACTAATATTAATAAGGTCCAACAGGCACCCTTTTATTGGTAAGTCACGGGGTAGTAATATTATTGCACAGATAGTCTTTCACTTCTCTTCTGTCTTTATTTCGTCCGTCTCATATTTCTTCCCCCCAACCATCACCCACCCATTCCCACTATTCCTAAAGGAGACTGAGGAGGGCCTTCCGCCCTACCCTCCGACTTTGCACCAGAGTTTGTCGGAGGGACAGCCCGACCACCAACATTGGTGGGAATGAAACATCCAAACGATCGTAACTTACTATAGTTTGTATTCCTGATGATGCCCTTATAAGGCGAAATACGTAGAGTTCAATAAAATTTAGTGAACACTTCAACCTTTTGTTTTCCTTAAGCAGTAGTATATAATTAAAAATTAATTTAAATACGTAATAACTGAAGCAAGACCTAAATTTGGCAAAGCGAAGAGCAAGAACAAAGGAAGCACGCTCATGATATTCTAAATTATTCTGGGCCGATTTTGTTTTAAATTTGTTCAACAAACTTTGACGTTCTTTCATGGAATCGAAAAATGTCCCTCTAAAAATGGCATTAGGTACACTGATTTTCTTCGTATATTACAAATTAAACGATTGATATTGGCACATTTATTAACGTACATCCCTTAATAGTAGTTTTATCTTGTTAATTGGGCTTAACATTCTCGGATAGGACAGTTTAATTCGTTAAGTTGAACGTATACATTCCCATTAGTAGCGGTTAGCCGCCTCATGTCCTCAGAATTGTGAATAGTTAAATGTTTGGTTCAAACGCCATTTAAGCTCGTTCGAGTGATTTATTGAAGAGAAAGAATAACGAATTTCTCTCGGTTTTTTTTTTTCGATTTATTTCAAGGGTATAACCGGGTCGCAGGTTTTTAAACTAACCACCACCGCGCCACCGCTCCCTGTGTGTGTGTGTGTGCTGTGTTAAAACAGGCATTAGTCTGCACCTTTCGCTAAAAACAGAGTTTCCAGAGAGATTTTGCACTTGAAAGCATTTAAAACTTATTTCTGTAGCTTTTATCCAGCGGAAAACGACGTAACGTTGATCGTTCATCGTTTCGTTGGTTGCCATTAGAAGAAGAATTTTGACCGAATTCAACCACTCTTATTTTTAACGAAGCGGACGTGCTTTTTATTGAAATACATAGTTTATGGAAACGATTAAGTGCTTTTTGAAATTATTATTAATGAAAGCATAGCTTTATGCAGTACCTGCACATTATTCTGAAAAAAATTAAAATTGTCTTTTCTTATACTGATTTTTTAGTAGAACACAGGTGGAACATTTTTAATTACTAACTAAGGGTAAAATATCAAAAACACAGACAATATTGTTTCAACCTTTTGGTTATTATCAGAGAGCTTAAAATAAATTCTGATGATAACCGAAATGTAAGTTTTTCTTAATAAAAAATGTAAAACTAATTAACTGTGTTTTTGATCATTTTACATAATATTTCCGCCGATTTCATTAAAATAATTAAGGATTTTATTAAATTAGCTGTCCTTATTTATAGAATACGTTCCCCTCGTTGTACTACAAAATCCAAAGTGTTCATTTACAATTAACCCCTAATTCGAAGTCGATTGGAATGAATTAAAAATGACCACGTACCATCCATTACTTACTTACAAGCCTTGATTTTTTTAATCTACTGAAATGGGGCGCCTTTCAAAGAAGGAAGCCCATCAAATAAATAACAACAGCATTTACGTGACTGGGGGGATTTAATAGAAATTAGTGCCTTACGGTGGCCCATATTAACCAGAACATCGTTTATAATTGACGATAGTTTGGGCATGAAGAAAACTATTACCAGAGATGGGTTATGTGATGCTCGATTTCGACATACCCCATCCAATAGGCACAAAGAGCAGCAACCGAGTTCTTAAGAGTCTGAAAATTACTTACAGTATTTATAAACTATAACAGGATTAGAAATTACTAGAATGTTTTCTTTGGTCGTTTTTTGAAGATTCAGTATTGCCAAACTACAGGTAAAATGAGTCACAACCGAGTCACACTTGACTCTATTTGGGTATGTTGAAAAATTGGAAGTATCTGAAACTACGACAATATTTTCTTTAAACTTTTTATGCTCGGAATGCAGCATTAAAGAGTACAATAATCGTAAATCACAGTAAGCTTATAAATCGGTGGAATGACTCAGGATGACGCAGAACGAGCTACAACCGATCACAACTGAGTCGTATTTCTGACAATCTTGATGATTTTTTGGCTGCGTGGAAAAATTGAAAGGAACTGATATTATGAGAATGTTTTCTTTAAAATTTGATTACTGTTTGTTCGGCTGCAATTCTGATAGGAAAAAAGAGTAACAACCGAGTACCTATGAGTCCGCAGAAACAATTTGGAGTGATTGTAAATTACAGCAAGTTGTAATAACATTATATTATATGGGATATTTGGGTACAATTTGATGCTTAATCCAAAGTGTTCATTTATAATTAACCCCTAATTCGAAGTCGATTGGAATGGATTAAAAATGACCACGTACCATCCATTGCTTACTTACAAGCCTTGATTTTTTAATCTACTGAAATGGGGCGCCTTTCAAAAAAGGAAGCCCATCAAATAAATAACAACAGCATTTACGTGACTGGGGGGATTTAATAGAAATTAGTGCCTTACGGTGGCCCGTATTAACCAGAACATCGTTTATATTTCCCTTGTACGTCACAATTTCGATCCGGTGTCAACGTGGTACAATAATGTGTCGCGTCTTTCGTGTAGGATTAAAAAGAAAAAATAATAGCGCCGGCCTAATAATTAATACACCCCGAAATTATGTGCACGCGATACCTCAACCACAAGCGGCGGAAATAAGGGGTTGAAAACAATGGCGTCTCGTCAGTGACACCTACCCCTGCCCATAGATAAAAGTTCAAAGCAAAAAATAATTGTCTTTCGAGAAAATATTGTGGGGGGAGGGGAAACATGTTTAAGTAGGGTTTTTGGATTGGGTAATTTGGTTGTGGCTAATTTTGAATTAATTGTGTGGTTTGTTAACGAAATGCCCTGAAGGGGAACCGCCACTGGTTTTAGGAATTTTCGCCGGGGTAATTTTCGGTAGAACGCCGACAAAACATTAAATCAACCGACACATATCTCTCACACTTTGGGGCTTTATTTCCACCGTAACTAACGGTCTGTCGGCCCGCTTTGTACCACGTACATATTTCAAATTCTTTTATACGCGCAGGTACTGATTTACCTAATGAAGGACGATCCAAAGGGCCATAAATTTGTTTGAAAAATTTCCTCTTGTTTGAATAACTTACGGCGAGAAAAAAGGCTTTACTACAGCCCTGTAACTTCGAATGTTTAATTCAACAGCAGGCCACGCGAAAAACCGTGGTGGTGCTGGTGTGGCGCTAGTTCAGCTTTGGCTTTGGCTTTGGTGTCTAACAATGAAATGTGAAAATAAAAAGCAACTGCAATTTAGATTTACTAGGCAGATGTGGGTTAAGCGATAATAATACATGTACATAACGGCTTGCACGGATTAACTTTCTTTACACGTACCTACATTATTTAATGGGTTTGCGTAAACATGTACACGAGTACCTGACTTGCCACATTCCTTTTACCAACATAATACGTTACATTCTAAACAGTTTCGTTAAGAGATATTTGTATTAAACACAAACTATGACGACTAGTTCCTAATTAAACGAAACGAGTTTCCCTTTATTTCTGTCTATGCTTCTAACGTGTCTTTAATTAGATTTTCATATTTTTATTGTTTCCCAGTTGTCTGTATTATACTTATGAATAAATAATTGATTATGAAGGGGTAGATTTGTACGTACGTTTTTGTGAAATAAATTTATTTGAGAATTAATAAGATTTTTCATGAGAGGCTCGGCCGGTAAAGAGTTGTTTAAATTAAATTCTAAAAAGAGAAGAGCTAATAAGTATAAGCGGAATTCCATTTTCTCGATGTTTCCTCATGTTGATATAAGTATGGAATTTATATTGCGTTTAGAGGCTCGTTTTCGTTATTTATATAATCGTTTTTACTTTAACTGGAAAAACAACAAAAATACAAAGGAAATAAGGGAACTTAAGCTTACAATCTCGACGTCATCATATTCAGTTTTTAGATTGGTTTAATCCTGAAAAACGGGCATTTTTATGTTTTTCATAATTCAGCCTTTGAACAGTAAAGTTTCGGATACGCCATAAAACTTTGATTAAAGGAAAATTCCCAACAGGAAAATAAAGACGTTCCGCTCTGTCCGTTGTTTGTGATCTCCTCTTATAAAAGAAGCAATTTTATTATGGGATACGTACAGGCATAAAATAAAAATTTTCTAAATCTATAAAATTCGACAACAGGGACACGACTACCTGTTATTTTATTTTCGGAATAGCAAAGGTGCAGCGTAAAATTACGGATCTGAGCGAGCTCTTCACCTGATAAACCTCATCTATCAATGAAAATAACAGAATGGCACAAAACCTTGTTTTTACGACCGTATCTCTTTTAAACCCTGTCAGGGATGAATTTGATAGCGAAAACGCAATCGTAAAATTCCCGTAGAAGTTACTCAGACGACAGTTAGGGCGGTGAAATGGGTCACCGTTTTTCTTTAGGTACTATAACGATTCTCATTTAATTGTCTCGACATACTCACAATTTTAACGTCTTTGGTTGCTTAAATTAACGATTTCCTTAGTCGTATTTAAACCTAATGTAATTGGGATAGAAGATGGTTCCATATTCTTCTAAAGAAATTTGTCTTTCCATTTTCAAGTGGAGCCTCGATCTGGTGAAAAAGTGCAATCTCCCTACTCGAAAGCAATACGTTCCCCGCTGTTTATCGCGTAATATCTTCCTCCTTCATTCTTTCTCGGAACGCTGCGGATGACGGTAATTCTGTAGATAAACTCATCCGCGTCATCCTTCTCTTGGCAACATTATTAATCCATTACAGGAGACTGCTTACTGACGCCTCGGACTCGTTTTATTCCGCGGGTGTCGAGAGCACATCTAATTTATTACAGATAATCCATCCCACGCTGAGAGACCCCGAAATGAAACGGGGTGCCATTCGTAAATAGACGCGAAAAAGACGGCAAACTTACACACTCATATCATACGTCTATATAACTACACAATTTTTCACAACTTTTCCCGTTAACGACCAACGTCGCGTGATGTGAAGAAGAGAAAAGGAGAAAGGCGAGACCGCAAGAGACAGCTACAGGATACGGACCAACCTTTCGGTAGACACCAATTTAATAATGAGAGACACTGATCTTAGTCTTCAGCCGTTAATCGTGGATTTCTTTGTCAGTATAAGGTCAATGAAACGGAGATGAAAGCTCAAGTTATAAGACCTAAATCATTTCAGAAACTTTATTTATCAGATAAAGTAATAATACAGAATTCAGGGCAAAAGCTTGGCTTTTATGATAAACGCCACGATAAAATCTTTAAGACGTCCAAGACAGAAGACAGAGTTCAAGATTGAAGCTTGAGTTCTAAGCTAAACCTTATAAATAAACCAAGAGAGTGCCTAAAATACAATACGTAGCTATAAGACAGAGTTGAGGGTAAAATTTTGAGTTCTAAGACAAAAGCTTAAGTTATATAAAAACAAAGATAACATTAAAAGTTCTAAGAATTTAAGATAGAAGGCTGAGCCTCGAGATAAGCCTCATGGCAAAAGCTGTAAGTAGAAGACAGTGTTTTAAGATACATTTTGTAACTATAAGACAGAGCTTAAGACAAAAGCTTGAGTTTTAAGATAGAGATAATAGTAAGAGTAGTAAGACAGTATTTTAGATAAAAGCTCCAGATACAAACCACAGTTCAAGATAGAAACCTGAGCTCTAAACTTAATGGTAAAATCTAGAAGTATAAAACAGCGTCTAAGGTACAATCTATAGTTACAAGACAGAGTTTAAGGCTAAAGTTTGAGTTCGAAGACAAAAGCTTAAGTTGTAAGACATACCTTGTGATAAAAGCTTTGAGTGGAGAAGAGGGTTTAAGACAAAAATCCTAATTATGAGTTATATGACAATTTTTAATATAAGCACTTAAATTGTGATACTGTTGAAGAAGACAAAAGCCCCATTTACAAAGCTTAAGATAATGAGACAAAATTTAGATGCAAACTCTAATTGGAAATGAGATTGACTTAAAAGCTGTAATAAAAGATTAAAGCTTAAGCCATAAGTTCAACTTTTAGAGCTTATCAATTATCATAAACAATGATCGGTATTGAACACCTTTTCCCTTGTAAAGTTTGTCTACCTAATTTAGAACTCTTCGTCGGGATTGGAATAATTTATAAACAGATGCGATGTCAGTGAATTAGTCAAACATCAATTCCTACTTAGATAATAATGCAAAACAAAGATAATTAATACATCACGACGCAGTCTGTTCTGTTCTTCAATTTCGTATTCAATGTAAGAGCGCCCGACTGCTTAAGGATGCTGCCGGAATATTGATGATGGGTTCTGTGGGACACGCAGGAAAGATTGGAATTTCAGATAGAACATCTGCCTCCTAGTAAACCTTTTTTCTCCTAATGATAAGACAGAAGGTCTTCCGGGCGGCATAATTTTATTCACATTAACTGACAACGTTCGTAAAAGCTGTAAAGAAAATTGTAAAAGGAAAAGGACACACGCCTACAGAATGTGGAGACAATAAATTTAATGTTTGAGTTTCTGGGTTTAAGATAAAAGCAAGACCAAGACAAGAGCTCAAAGAATAAGACCAAGGTAAACGCTGAAATTTCAAGAATTAGGCAAAATGTTTAATGGAATTTAAGGTAACAGCTTGAGTTGTAAGACCAAGACAAGAGCTCAAAGAATAAGACCAAGATAAACGTTGGAATTTCAAGAATTAGGCGGAAAGCTTCATGGAATTTAAGATAAAAGCTTGAGTTGTAAGACCAAGACAAGAGCTCAAAGAATAAGACCAAGATAAACGTTGGAATTTCAAGAATTAGGCGAAAAGCTTCATGGAATTTAAGATAAAAGCTTGAGTTGTAAGACCAAGACAAGAGCTCAAAGAATAAGACCAAAGTAAACGTTGGAATTTCAAGAATTAGGCGAAAAGCTTCATGGAATTTAAGATAAAAGCTTGAGTTGTAAGACCAAGACAAGAGCTCAAAGAATAAGACCAAGATAAACGTTGGAATTTCAAGAATTAGGCGAAAAGCTTCATGGAATTTAAGACAAAAGCTTGAGTTGTAAGACCAAGACAAGAGCTCAAAGAATAAGACCAAAGTAAACGCTGGAATTTCAAGAATTAGGCAAAAGGTTTCATGAAATTTAAGATAAAAGCTTGAGTTGTAAGATCAAGACAAGAGCTCAAAGAATAAGACCAAGATAAACGTTGGAATTTCAAGAATTAGGCGAAAAGCTTCATGGAATTTAAGACAAAAGCTTGAGTTGTAAGACCAAGACAAGAGCTCAAAGAATAAGACCAAAGTAAACGCTGGAATTTCAAGAATTTGGCAAAAGGTTTCATGAAATTTAAGATAAAAGCTTGAGTTGTAAGACCAAACCAAGAATTTAGTGTGTGGCTAAGACAAAAGCTGAAATTTCAAGACTAAGGCAAGAAGATTTACGGAAAGTAAGACTAGAACTCTAGAAAAAGAGACCTAAAATGTATGAGACTCACTTCAAGATAAGCGGTGGATTTGTACGGCCAAGACAAGAGCTTAAGGTGTATGATCAGTGCAGAGACTTAAACATCAAGACCAAGGCAAGAAGATAGATGAAATTTAAAATAAAAGTTCGAGAGAGAGATAGAACGTTTACAATGTATGAGACTTTGAGTTCTAGACAAAAGACAAGAGTTCAAGGTATAATACTAAGATAAAAGCTCTAGAGAAAGAGACCTAAAATGAATGAGACTTTGGGTTCAAGAGAAAAGATCGAGCTGCAAGATTGAAACCTTTGGAACTTTAAAATGTTCTTATAAGTTTTGAGCTTTTTCTTAGTTTTAGTACAGTACAAAAAAGGTAATTCGTTCAGAGATAATGTTGCTTTTATCTTTTCGCATAAAATCGGGTCTTTTCAGTTAAAAAATGGTCTCTCGCTCGTACTTTTCGAAATTACAAAATGTCATTACCGCTTAAAGGGCACAAGTGGAGGATATAAATGCATTTCGCCGACTAGAAAACGGGGTCCGATAGTAAACCGGTTTCGTAAAAAGAATAATTGCTTTTTAGTTAGAAATTGGAAGGTAGAGGTAGGTACTTGCGGCAATCGTAGCAGTGAAATTAGCCCGAAAGAGATACGAAATCGCAACGAAGGAAACGTTTTCATCTGGGTCCTTAATAAGAGAACAGCTACTTATCTTAGAGTAATTTGTTCCCCATCTCTTGTCGGAATATTTATGAGTTCTCGTTTGAATATTTGAATAATTGAAGACATTCACTTCACATTGACGAAAGTGGAGAAAAATCAACGCAGTATTTTAAACAAATTTGAAGAAACGAGACGTTAGTAGGTATTCCATTGTTCAAAAATAAACTAGGCTGCAAGGTTTCTCTGTAATTTGCTTCTACTGAACTAAAACAATGTTAATTGGTCAATTTTTAGGGACTACGTCGTAAAAATATTCATTGACGTTTAATTTAATAATCCCAACTTTTCTGATTTGAGCCTTATCTACTAAACAAAATTTTACACAAGAAGTTTAATTTAACAGAACCATGTTCCTGCCCTGATTTCGTAGAAAGATAGCAAAAGTTATATCGGATATTAAATTTTGAGTAGAAGTTTTTTACTTTTTCACGTCGCTCAACTTTTGAATTTGGTTCCATTCAATCAAACTTGATTGGACGAACTGGCTTGGCGTTAAATTAGTTCTTTATAGCAAATAGATCACATCTTCTCATAAAATGGAAAGAATTTCGCACTCGACAAACAAATAAGTAGCTAGCTAGCTACCAAATCCAATTCGAATGTTTGAACGGAACCCAAATAGTTGGAACTCAATTACGACAGACAAATTTTATCCCGAAACGATGTCTGTCTGTGTCTATCTATCGAAGACGAGCGAGGTTGGCCTATGTTATAAAGTCTGATGTAATTTAATCTGAGCCAATAACCTGGCGACAGACTACCGGCATCTATTCTACAGGTGTATTATCTTTTTAATTTTAATTAAATCAATTTTGACTTTAATAATTCCCTAACGAAGAAAATCCGTAGTGAAACAATCTTTCTATTGTACCTTAATTTCCTTTGAATAATTTCATTACGTAGACTCCGAACTCAAACGGTAAAAAGTTTTAGAAGAACGTTCTGGAGAGGATCGCTTACAGCAATATGATGGAAATTAAACTTGTGCAAAGAACAATCAATTAAGTATTATTTGTTATCCAAATGAATAAAAGTCCTTGGGACCCTTAGGTATTCATTTTGTTGTCCTTATAACGAACTTTATTCTTTACAAATAAGTCTTAAAGTCGACTTTCAAGACTATGATGAACTGTTTCAAGATAAGAGTGATAATAAAAGTTCAGGATACTCAATCAAAATTTCAAATTGTAAAATCAACTCTCTCTATAATTAAAACTAAAACAGTAACGACTTAAGTTGTGGGTCAGAAATTAATCAGACTGTAAGAATAAGACTATAAAACGAAAAGAACAATTTTTGAGTTTACAAATTAAGACCAAAGGAAAATAATGAACCTAATTCAGTACTGTTATCAGAAGACAAGCTCGACTTAAAAGTAACGTAATCTAAAAAAGAGTAAATTAAAAAAAAAATATTTTCACATAGTGCTCATATTTATACGTATATAGAGGTGAGAAAGATTAAGCAAGCGAGTCAGAAAGGTTAGGAGGTGTAACGGGTTATCGCTATCACTCACCCTAATGCCCTACTGAGAGTCCCTGCGATTGTTGTTTAATATATATTTGTAATTAGTTATTTTATAACATTTTTAATTCATTAAATGTTTAAAAACACAACATTTAATTATATTTTTTTTACTCCCCATGTCAGACGCTATTCGTGACAATATAAGGTAGTAAAAATGTGACATGAAACCAAAATGTAAGTGTTTGGGTTCCTAGATGTAGATAAAAATAATAAAACAATGTAGAGCACTGAAATAAAATTTTTTCTCTTCACTGGATTGAAAGTTAATGAAATTTAAAGAAATGTTGTAGTTACAAAATCAGAATCAATGGCGAAAGCTTGAGCTTTAATAGGAATACTCAAAAATTTAAATGGCAAGGCTTAAACTAAGACCAAAGTTTACCATTCGGTTTTGCAATTTATTAATAAAAAATTTTCTATCCAAGTACTGCTTTTATTATTATTATGATTTTCAATTTTTTATTTCTTTAAATTGTGGATGAAGATAATCAGGTATTAAAATTTCGATTTGGATGCATCTTCGCCTATGAAATTTGTTCACGGCTACGTAGGTACCTAAATATGCAGCCGGTTTTATTTTTATGCCTGTATTCGCAAGCAATAAAATATGAAGTGTGTTAAGGTAAGAAACGAGGATTTTCCTTAAAGGTAAACACCTCTTCGCGCGGCAGTAAAATAATGCCGACAACGAAACGCTTTCAGCTTTTACGTCCAACGAAACAAATACGCAGGAGATGAGCGGTTTCATTGTTCAAACGAAATGATGCAGCTCAATCTAGTTACCTTGGGCACTATTTTATAAGAGCAGATATGAATGAATTACGAAACGTAATAAAACAAAACGTTACACAGGTTAAAGACAAATAAAGAGACTGAAACAATTGCTTGGGCTTTTAACCATCACCACCACAACAACCACATCAAAAAGTATGAAATAAAATTGAGACAGAAATTTTGAAGAATTTTATGATCAAAGAACAAAGAAAACACTTGGCATTAAAGTTTCACAAAAAGTTTTTATTCACTCTGACAATTGTTTCGACTATAAGATCATTTTCGAAGAATAACAGTGTAAAACAATTGTCAGAGTGAATAAAAACTTTTTGTGAAACTTTAATACCAAGTGTTTTCTTTGTTTTGTGATTATAAAATTGAACAACATGTTTCACCAAGTGCCAAGCGATAAAAGTATCAATTTTATTTGAAATTTTTAACTTTGAAAGTGCAATTTATTATAAAATTTGGGAAAGTTAGTTGCTTACCAATATTGTCGTACACAGCTTTTCCGGAAGCTACCGTCACAGTCACAACAAGAAGATGAGCAAACAGCATATTGTGTGGAGTTATAGCACAGAAATTGAGTTTGTATAATTTCTATTTCACATTGTCGGCGAAATTTCTCAAGATGATATTACCTAATATACAAAAAAAGCTTTAGATTTACTCAAATCCCGTTTAGTTATTTTAAGAAAGCCAAGCAGCTACAAGAGTAGATTGTGAAAGTTTCTTTGAATATAAAAATTGTTGAAAGTACAGAAAATCATGCAAAAATTATTTAAAGCTGAAAAAAATTGAAAAGAGTGGAGGACAATAGGTAAATATATTTATAATGTTTAAGACTGTTTCAATTGAAGCAAATATATAAAAATATAAAGTTTAAGACAATTTTACTTTAAGCGAAAAAAAGTTTAAGACCCTTTTAAAAAATTAATTATAAAAAGAGAACTAACTAACCACGAAAAGTAAAGGAAATTTCTATTACTCTTATATTTTAACTTATTGTTGTTCTATTTTGCTTTTTTAAGTATATACTTGTATCTTATTTCTATTATTTATATTTATATTATTAAGTATAAAAAGTTGTTTTATTTTGGTTGATTTTAGTGCTCCACAGGACCAAGCACCATGCCTTTTATTTACGTAAAGCTTCAATTGAACTCGACCCTACTCAACTCAACTAGACCGCGTCTCTGAAGCTTTTTGAGTTTCCCGGAGTCAGTTTTACGAGTTATCGCGTGCAAGAGCCGGAGCTTTACTAAACCATTACTTTGACAATTCCAACACCGAGCTTTCGTTCGCCGTCCGTTGCGCGCTACCCCCCATTCCCAGCGTGCGTCTTGCGCTTCGCGGGCCGCCCTTTGTATAGATAGTATACTAACATGCTCTTCATATTCATATCAAATTTAATATACTTTTAATGAAACACGTCCACAGCATTTACCGCACTTACAGGACAACAAAAATCGAATAAAGTTACTTATACGTAATTATTTAATAATATCTTTAGTTTCTTTTATTGGACAGTGGAGGATTCGCCCCTTAAGACTTCACTCTGGAACAGTGCTCACGAATACAATAGCCAAACTCTAATGAAATTGATATAATCAGAAACTATACATAAAAATAATATAAGTGGTTGAAATCTTGTTTAGTGCAACCCTATGGTCTATGTTTCAAATCCCTTAAACTAGAACATGTCCTTATATGTCTTTAACTTTTTAACTTGTCAAATTCAATGGCTCTTTGTTGGAAAGTAATAGAAGTCATGGGGTTATAATATATACTTAAGTAATTTAAATTCGTTAAATTAGAATATTAATGCCCTCACTAACCTTTTCAAATCCCATGGTCTTTCTTTAAGTCTTTAATTTACCTTAACCAATTGGGCAACATATTGGAGTAATAAATTTGTGATTTCGGTAAATGAATTTGAATCTAATTTATTTTTTAGGGTTCCGCACCTCAAAAGGAAAAAGCGGAACCCTTATAGGATCACTTCGTTGTCCGTCCGTCCGTCTGTCAAGACCCTTTTTATCAGGAACGCGTGGAGGTATCAAGCTAATATTTATATCAAATACTCAGGTCTATTGTCCCTTGGAGCTTTAAAAAAATCAAACTTCTAAGCCAACGCAATCAAAAATACAGCCGTTTATGCCGCAAATTTCCGCAAATTTTCGAATCAAAACCTACAGGGTACTTCCCGTGAACTCAGAATCTTGAAATTTGGTACGAAGCAACGTCTTATAGCACAGATAAAGGAAAAATTGCGAAAACCGTAAATTTTTAGTTACATCATATAATAAAAATATTTTTAATAATAATAAAGTTACTACCCCTTTCCTCATGAACGCGTAGAGGTATTAAATTGATATTAATATCAAATACTCAGGTCTATAATACCTTTAAGCTGTAACAAAATCAAACTTCTATGTCAACGCAATCAAAAGAAACAGCAATTTAAGCCGCATATTTTCAAACTCGCAACTACTCGCAAGGGAATCAAAACCTAAAGGGTACTTCCAGTCGATTTAGAATCTTGAAATTTGGCATGAAGCAATGTTTTATAGCACATATAAAGGAAAAATTCCGAAAACCTTAAATTTTTAGTTACATCACATATATACAGGTTTGTACGGAACCCTCGGTGTGCGAGTTCGTCTTGCATTTGGCCGATATTTTTTGTATTATTGGGAAAATTATACAAAAAATTAATCTATTTACATTTCGTTAAAAATTAAATTTCTTTGTAAATACATCACACAATTGATAAAGTAATTGGTATTTTAAAATTGTTTTCTAACAATAAATAAAAAAACTTTGACTCACCATAAGTACGAGCAAAATATTAAGATGCTCTTGGTCTTGCGGTCTCAGTGAAGTCCAAAATGTATCCTATTATCAAGGTACATGGGGTTAATACCACTTTTGAAGAAGTTTTCTTCCCTGAAAAAAGGGATTAATATTTTTAATTTTCTTAAAGAATCAATTTATTGAAAAAAATATAATAGAATAAATATTTATTAAAAGACCAATATTTTAGACCTTTACTTAACCCTATATAAGTGTACTCTTTTTTGTGATAAACTTTTTATTTAAATTTTCTGTTCAGTTTTCCACGTAGGCACCTCGAGCGTTTTCTGGTAATGGGGTAAGTATCGGAAAAGGTATTTCTTTCAATTTAGCGTCCTTTCGAGTTTAGGATTTGGTTCACAACCGTTCGGCATAAGGCGCTGGCTACAGAATAGTGCACTCGAATCAAATATTCACAAGGTGTCTGCATCAGGCGAACATGATTATAATTTGATTCATGTTTTCGACATTTAGGCTCAATACAGTATCCTGACTGGCATCCAATATAAGTTTCGGCTTTCACCTTAAACTTTAAAATTAAATCAAGCCTCCTACGAATGCCGAATATGTGCTCTTGACATCAGCCTTTTTGAAACTGGCGCGACGAAACCGAAAGAAATATGTCGCAAACCGTTTCCTGCATATTTTAACCCTTAACAAATTTCAAAGTTTTTCACAAGTTTAGTTCACCTTATCACAAAAAGGGCAGCCAAGAAGCTGAAGCATTTTACTACATACCCACACACTTTTGTAACGAACTTTTTACTTAGTGCAGAATTGTAATAAATCTTACGACGGTCACACATAAAATACAAATAAGAGTGTTCCGTAACTGTTGGATTAATTAGGGGCCAATTAAAAAATGCAATGGAATCGGCTTTTACTTGATGAAAGTTAATCATAGTAGAAATTAAACAACAATTGGCTTAACTGGTAGAAACTTCAAAACTCGAATTAATGAACATTTGAAATATTATCAAGATAAAAAACTCATTTATAACTATTCAACCCACTTATTAGAAACTAACCATTTACACTACACGAATTATGAAATTTTACATGTGTCCGATAAAAGTTTAAAATTAAATTTACTAGAAGCAATGGATATCAACAAATACAAATCATCATCTTTACTGTTAAATGATCAGGTAGACATTAACTTTTCACCACTACTTAATTTAAACTTGTAAATACATTTTTTTATCATAAATAATCAAGAATTATATGTATTTAAGTTAATATTAATTAGTTATATATTTTCCTGTATATTTGGTAGTACTAATTTAAATTATCAAAAAATTTCTTGTAAATTAGGAAGTATTAATTTTTTCCTTCTCCCACTGCTGTAATGTGACAAATAAAAAACTCAACCCTCAGAACATTGTACCATTACCTGAAGAAGGCTACTGTGATAGCGAAACAATAATCGATTAAGGTCAATCAGGGTTGATATATTCAATGCTATGTTACTTCTTTTTTATTTTTTGTTGCGATAATAATCGGACTTGTGAGAGGACAAAGAACTTTTCCACTATTTTTTATCCTCCTGGTGATATATTTCACAATTTTCGATGTTGTATCGGCACAGTGATAAGAATCTAATTAAGAACGAACATATTTCTATATTATTGTGTATTACCTACGTATAATACAGTTAGTCACGCAATACGAAAGAGACATGCAAAGGTTGTAATATATGTTTTACTAGTCGGATGGTAGGTTGTATGAAAGAAACAATCCCCCATTATAACTAGCTGTCATTTTTTTATGAATACTAGGAAAAATAACGGTTTTCATAAAAATTTGACAGTCAGTCGTAAAGATAAAGGTAATCGCTACAAATGAGACGAAGGCGAGTCAAAAATTTATCACCTACGTCAAATAAACAATATAATCTTTACATAAGGACTCGATTACGACCAAAATTATAAGATTGTTATTAGCCATCAGAGTCAAAAAGGTAATAAGAAATAGTTTCGTTTATTGTTAGGTGTTTGCTGGTCTTAGGACAGTGTTATTTTGATTAGCAACTGTTACTGAAGAAAATTGAAAAATATTTCTATAGTAATAAGTAAAGAGTATAATTTGAAATTTAATTGTCGTGTATCTATGATAAAATTAACACTATCTAGGAATAAAACTTTACGGAGTAGATTTTCACGAAAATTTCATTTATTTATTTGACAATGTTTAATGTATTTTGTTTCGCAAAAATTTTTGGCTTTTTCAGACAGTGAGTATTTTCTACTAAAGCTAAAGTGTCGCATCACATCTGAAATACTAGGTTGCATTTGGGGGTGGACATAATACGTATTAAAAAAGATTAAGGAGAGGGTAATTATTTCCTTCTGTCTGATTATTTAAAATTCAGTTCTGGTTTTTAAATTAATTTATTTCTAGATTTTCTTTCAGAGTTAATTTTTTGCTTTTATTGCAGATATGTAATATTTCAAATTTTTCGTTAAAACTGTTTTATTTTTTAAAAAACTACTTTTATGTTCGGAAATACGTTTTTGAAAATTTCTTCTTGTTTGTCCAATATATACTTTTGGGCAATACCCACACGTCAGACCATAAGACCATATTTTTCAAAGGAAGAGCGAATTTTATTTGTAAATAGAAAATCTAGCAATAAATAAATAAATTTAAAAAACAGAACTTAATTTTAAATGACCAGACAGAAGGAAATAATTCCCCTCTCCTAAATCTTTTTTAATGTTATATCCACCCTCAAATGCAACCTAGTATTTCAGATGTGATGCGACACTTTAGTTTTAGTAGAAAATACTCACTGTCTGAAGAAGCCAACAAATTTGGCGAAAATGTTACATTAAACATTGCTAAATAAATATTTCTTTTTGTGAAAATCTACTTCGTGGAGTTTTATTCCTGTATTATGGATTTTCATCAAATTAATGTCGAAACTCCATCTTTGTATAGTTAAAAAAAACGAAAAATATTTTCTAAAATGTAGGAGCCCTAAAAGAAAAACTCTGTCTCAAATAGAGAATATATCCTTATCTCCCTTTATTTTGAGATGTTGTGGCCTAAATTTACAGACTTCTG
The DNA here is from genome assembly GCA_029378335.1 of Agrilus mali. Taxonomy (NCBI): domain Eukaryota; kingdom Metazoa; phylum Arthropoda; class Insecta; order Coleoptera; family Buprestidae; genus Agrilus; species Agrilus mali. The sequence continues at coordinate 4,224,171 of CM055663.1, read as the reverse complement.
TATTACAGAAAAGAATATTGGTTGTTGGCTTTTGATTTGTTGGAGGAACTGTTGTGTCAATTTTTGGATTGTTGGTTATTGTTGTGTGTGAATGGTGGCATGTAATTGTTCGACGTTCGGTTTTCGTCAATCTAATTTTCGTAAATTGGCGAGAAAGGCTGATGCTGCAGACGCACGTATGATTTCGTTCTTCTTCTCGAAGCGTCTTTTTCGACGAGAGACGTCGGCGTCGAGATGTTGCAGCTCCGAGCGACGTGATAGAGGCTAACAGACGAACACTTTCGGAATAATGATACATGCTTTGATAAAACGCTTCGTTGCCTTATGAAACTTTTATGACTGCGTTGCAATAAAAGCCACGACAAAGGCACTTCCACTGACAAGCTAAAATCTGTTTCCACCTCCTCTGGCAACACTTCAAAATTGCGCGATGCAACTGTACCTACCTACCATGTCTCGTTCACTTTTTATATTTACCATACTAGGCCTTTCATCTTTCGGCCTTTTGACGGCAAATCTGATAAAACACCATCCAACGTTGAACACTCTCTTTTCTCTTATTCGAATCTTCAGCGTTCGAATTTCTTTTACTGATAACAATTTTTACTTCTCAAAGGAAAGAAGCAGCAGATAGGACTTCTACTGCTGATAATCAACTTTCCTTTTTATGGGGAAGAGGCTCAAGATGATAAGGCTTTTACTGTTAAAGTCTTTACTTCTTTCAGAAAAGAAAAAGAGCCCAGATATGGGGGAAACGCCAAGCTTGACGAAATTATTTTTTCGTCATTAAAAAGGGTGCTTATATCTACATATATTATGGAAAATGGACAATTTGGAAAAAGTAAGCAGGTTTTCATTTTTTCTGATCTGACCATTCAAACATTTCAGCAAACAAATAAATAAACAAACGAGACTACTTTGGATGTTAACAATGTTGTTAATGAGGATTTTTTAATAAGAAATGGCGAATATTTTGATGTATGTCAATCGGAATAAATTAAGTACCAGACCAGAATATTCAGTAAAAATTGATAGGGATACCTATCTGTCTATTTTTTGTTTATTATACTAGGCTTTTTCTCTTATTCGAATCTTCAGCATTCGAATTTTTTTTACTGATAAGAATTTTTACTTCTCAAAGGAAAGAAGCAGCAGATACTGCTGATAATCGTCTTTACTTCTCAGTTTAAGCTGATGTAGCTCTACTTTTTCCAGAGAATATGCTTCACTTTAAAGAAAAAGGGCTAGATAGGGTGAATCACCAGGCTTCAATTATTTCTGTCATTTCAATTTCATTTGTGTGCAAATTTGTAAAGTTGTCCAATGCAGCTATCTCTTCTTTAAGAATATCATCAAAGGAATATATTAGCTAACGAGACTACTTTCAATATTCAGGATTCTGCTTTTAATTAAAAAACACAGAGAATATTTTGACGTCTCAGTTGAAATTGGTGTTAAATGTGAACAAATAGTCATAGGGAAATCCATTTGGACAAATTCTAATACTAATTGTAAGTATATTAATAAAATTTGAAATATTCTTTTTGTTTGATTACTTAACATTAACACTAATAAATCAAACATAAAATTATTATCAGCTCCAGCTTGTTCCCGTTTTGTATCCAACTTTTTAAAGTGTTTGTATTAGACGTGTTTAATAAATATTATGTGTTTATTAGATTCATATATTTATTCGCAGTAGCTCGTCATCCATGAACTTTATCATTTAATTACTTCATTATTTGATACAGAATTAAAAACTTTTGGTCTAATTAAACTGTAATTCTCTTTTGTAGGTAGATACGTATTTTTGTGGTTGATTCCACAAAGTGAAAGTTGCACCAGAGGTCATGTAGGCAATATTGTTATTATACATTTGTTAATTTACCGTTTTGTGTAAAATACGCGGTCGAAATTAAAAGCACTCAAATGAGGGCAAAACTAAACAAACCAAAAAGCAAACACAAATGAAAATAAAAAACAGCAGATACGTCAAAATTGTATATTTAATTAAAATTACAAAATTTACAAAAACACAAACATGTAATATACAATTATACTTATAGACTAACTTACATTTTTTTTATCCACGGGATCAAAGAGTTCAATTGATCCTTCCACTCAATCATGTCGTCAAGAGAATCGAAAGATAACAAAAACATTATGGTCTGATGATAATCCCCCGTTTCTTCGACTTCCAGTTGCAAAGTCCTTGGTCGTAGACAAATCTGATGATCCACATTGGTCACCGCTTTATCCATACAACTTTTCAAATTAATTGTTACTACAGGACATTCGGGATTGTCATAAGGATATTTCCAAAACTTAATGTCCATTTTTCCAATGGTGCCCCAGAGTCGGTTCCAACGGATTGAGTTGTCGCCGATCCTGAAGCCAACATTAACGAAGCTAAAAATTGGGTGACCAATGTCTAATACGTCGCATTGCATTTGGAGTTTTCCTTGGGATAAAACTACGAATTCAGGGATCATATTCCTGATACTGATATGTTTTACACGTCCCACGTCTTCTATACTCATATTAAATGTTCCTACCAAACAGAATGACGACTTTGACTTCTTTTGGTCAGGAATAATTTGTCCCGGGATGAATAGCCTTCTTGGGCTGATCTAAAATTAAAAAAACAAACAATTCTTTATAGTTCAAAAAAAAAAATGTGAATCTACTTACATGTTTTAGATGAGATGGCGAAAAAACATTCCTTCCTCGATACTGGAAACATTCTGGTAATCTTAGAGCATACAGAGATCCTTCGAGGACAAAATCTGGAGACAAATTTTTAACAGTTATCTCCTTGTCGAACCTAATCTTGCCCTCCAGGTCTGACATGGATGTTCCACTCGAAACAATTGATTTATTGTAAGTAAGAAGGCAGACATAGTAAATTTTTGAAGGTGCAGTTATGAATAAGTCTTGTTCGTCAGCTGATAACGAAATATTCAATATTGTTACAATTCCAGTAGTTGGAAGATCTGGACGAGGCTCTGGATCAGGCTTGTAAATTAAGTTTCTTTCATAATCTAAAATTAAAAACACTAAGGTCAAGCGACCAAGAAATATTTATTCATTTTACTACTTACTGGCTAATAGTAGAAGTCGTTCGGCTTCGATGTAACCCTGCAGGTTTCTGTTTAATTTACAGAATTCCACAACTGTTATAATTTGTTGGATAATTTTATCCTGAATGGCCCCTTTTTTATTACCATGATCTTCAACTCCTATTTCTTTTTCTTCAGGATTATGCAGGACTGGTATCGACGTATATGTTGGGCATGTGCTCAAACTATTAGTTTCAGTAGTCGTGGTATGTTTTGTGATCAACAATTCAGAAATGTCACAGTCAGAAACGCTGTAATCCTGGGATAATTTTGGGGAACTATACACGTGATCCTGCAACAAAAAAAATTATTTATGGCACTAGATAGAAAACGGAGACTGTGGCAAATGAAAAAATAAACTAAAAAGAACTTACCCTAATTGCCACTAACAAAAATTTCTGCTATAGCGTGTGGTGGGGGGTAATTAGGGTGAGTTCTTTTTAATTTGTTTATGGTACTACATTTATAAAAAAGAACTTACCAAATTATCCAAACTCTTTGACTGTCTCACCTCTTCTTTTAATGGAGAATCATAACAAACTTCTGTATTTTGAAAGGACACATTTTTAGTTTCAGTTTCAGTTGTGTCGTCAAATTTTATTTTCCTTTTGTTCCTCTGCCTCTTTTTGTTTTCGTAATACTCGAAGAAGTGCTTATACCTTTCCAGCACAAGATCTTCTACAATCTTTCCGACACTATTGTCGCTGGACTTTGCGTAATAATTATTTTGGGCCAAAATAGGAGAATAACTTTGTTTTTTGGGAACAATAATTTTTATCTTCACGCATTTTTCGCGTACGATACCGTTACTTTGCCTGGATTGTTCTGGATCATTTCCAGAAACCGAAACACTTGAAGTGATTGTGGATTGCACTTTGTTCGCTTGTTGAGACACAGGAGTCAAGATGTTGTTTTTGATCGTTTTACTCTGGACTGTATTTTTCAGTTCGCTTGAAAAAATATCGTAACTTTCTACATTGGTTATGAAAGAGGTCTCCTCTTCACTTATGCTGTCGCCGTAGGGGTTTGAGAAGGAATCCATCTTTAAAGCTTCATGTAAATCAGTTTTTTTCTTTGTTGGTTCTGTAAACAAAAAAGATATTAAACGAACGAAAGTAAACGTAAAAAAATAGGATTTTTGAAAAAGCAAACTAATTGATATTTTTAAATTAAAGGCATACAAGAAGTAACGAAGGCTTACCGTGAACTTTCTGAAGAATTCTTTTCTGAAAGGAAGTCAAAAGCTTCTCAGTGACGCAGTTTGGAATCCACTAAAATAAGACATAAATAAATTTTAAGGACATTCTAAAACTAAAATATTGTTACTTACCCTATTGATTTCCATGTTGAAATAATAACACACAATTATTACAATAACACCACAGTGGTAAAGTTTTTCTACCTGTTACTTCCCAAGGGGGTTGTTTTATATATGTACGCGGTGTCACCCCCTCCTTTATACGTCACATATTAATATAATACGAATATAATTACCAATTGTTTTTGTTCGTAGAAGGGGTAGTAATTTTGTAATTTATTTAGTAATGTCAAATTTATAGATTTAAAATAAAGAAAAAGAAAATAAAATCGATTTATTAATTTTTTACGATAGTTTCAGCTGATTTAAGCATTTTTTAAGAGAGTATAAATTAATAATACTGATATATATATATAACTTTGGAAAAGGTTTAAATCAGCCGAAACAATTGTAGAAAAATTAATAAATCGTGTGTAAAACAAAAAAACAATTTTATATATTTTTTTATATTACATAATATTATTTCTAAAATGTTTCACAAGAAGCCAATTGCAAACCCGATTCAAGTTAATAGGTAAATAGGTTTTATTTATAGCACATATTCAAATACAGCGAATATTGAGGTATAAAAAACATTCAGACAAAAAGAAAATTAAATTCTGAATACTTATATTTGTTTTTCTTATTTAAAATGTAAGTGCATATTTTTAATTGGATTTTTAAATTCCCTGCACAATTATTCTTTGTAATAACCCCTTAAAGTAGCCCTTCTTGTTAATTCAAGTTTGCTCTTCTTATTTAAAAAGTTGATGCATATTTTTAATTAGATTTTTAAATTCTTTTCCCCTTAAAAGACTTACATCCGGTGCACCCCTTTATTTACGAGTTATACAAATAAATATATGTGTATTCATGTTTAGTTCGCTTATCTTCTATTTATGAATTTCCTTTTTAATCAAAACCAGCGAAACCGAGCAATGTAATTGAATCAAGTTCTTTAATATTCTGGACCACTCAGTTCTTCAAGAACCAACGAACAGCAATATTCCCCTCACTTTTAATATTCATAACGCATCTCTTTCATAGTGGCACGGGCATGATTATAATTAAATTCGTGTTCTTGATTCGCACTCAATACCTATAAATATACATCCACCAACCCTTCGAAATGAATCGAAGCAAATACCTACCTGGATGACAGACAACACAACCCTTGCCAGGCAGCCAAAATTAAAATACTTTACGTTAAAAATATTCGGATCGATATTTTTAATCTTAAATAGGTCAGTATTGTTTTGACTAAATAACCAGCCAGAGGTTTAAAGAAAAAAGTTATAGAGTTATTCAAAGGATTTAACTGTGTTTCGGTTATTAGAATGGAAGAACAAATTTTACAATACCTAAAAGGACCTTATTTTTTCAAATAAACTTGTAGAGATTGTTGATTTTAAAAGTCATTAAAAATTTGAATGATAAATAGAATATTTGTACGTACGTACATACGTACGGTATGTAAGTAGTTATGTAGTAAGAAATGAGAAAAATACTACGAACTTCAATCCACATCTGAACCAGACAGCCAATTTTAAGTTATAAATGAATTTCTATAGTCCATTCGAACGTTGAAAGACTCGTCTTTATGCGAATATAAATCAAATGCGGTATGAAATTGGTATTTGATTCTCGTACGCTTATTTATCGAAATATATGGATAATAATTTTGAATATTACACGCATTTACTATATAAGTATTCCATTAAAATAACAATGAAGGGGCAGAAATTGTTGGCGGAATTACGCCATTATAGAGTGTGTAAAAGTTCGTAAAACGAATAATAACTTTTGTAAGTGAAGAAATACGATTTTGTCGACAAAAAATTAGAAAAGGAAAAGAATGAAAACCGAAAATAATTGTGCCTTGACCTGACGGCGAGCAGAGATTTAACTTCACCTTTTGTTAACTAGTGCTTCTCTTTTTTTGTACATTTCACGGTTCATGAGATTCTGAACTACCTCTACATTTATTTTAGAATCTGTAAGTGTAATTAAAAAATTTGAAGGGTTACTAACTACCAAGAAAAAAATTGGATTCAATAAATAAAAAAAAAACTGTCCATCAGTGAATTTCATCCATTTATCAGTCTTGTACAATTGGTTTGACGAGCTAAAAAATTAATATACCTATATAGCGAAGATTAATTGCAATTTGCTCAAAATATACTAAAAGGCAAAAACTAATTGTTTAATAGAGAGCAAAATAAATACAAAATTTCAGCTTGTCGCTGGTCCAAAATTAAACCTTGTAAAGGCACAGAAATAACAAATCAATAATTTAAAAATAAAAAATCCCTCTAATTAGCAAGTATGTTAATAATAATTATAATATTTTTAACAAGTATATTCTTTAATAATTTTTTTTTGTGGATATATACCTACCTATACTTAGTTAAAATGTTTTACTGTTTTGACCACAAAGGAGGAAAATCCAAATTGGATTACAAATGAGTTGAATTACCTTGCATTTTGGATAAATTTTATTTGGCTTTCATAGAATTTTGTTTACTTTAGTTCCTTATCGTTAAGCTAATAAATTTTAATTTCCCGTACCTACCAAATTTAATACGATTTCAGTAATAATCAGTTATCTGGATCACTGACCCAGGACACCTACAGGGGTAGGTAGTAATAAATATGCTCTCAATACTTACATATTATGTACAAAAATTACAAAAAGGAAAAGAATGAAAACCGAAAATGGTTGTGTCTTGACCTAACGGTGATCAGCGACTTAACTTTGTGTTTTATTCTAGTGCAAGGATATAAGTTTCTAATTTTTTGTGCATTTTACGGTTCATGAGATTCTGAACTACTTCTACATTTATTTTAGAATCTAACTGTAATTAAAAAATTTGAAGGGTTATTAACTATCAAGAAAACAATTGGACATAATTCAATAAATAAAAAAAAATATCCATAAGTGAATTTCATCTATTTATCAGTCTCGTGCAGTTGGTTTGACGAGCTAAAAAATTAATATATAGCGAAGATAAATTGCAATTTACTCAAAATATACTAAAAGGCAAAAAATAATTGTTTACCAGAGAGTAAAATAAATACAAAATTTCAGCTTGTCGCTGGTCCAAAATTAAACCTTGTAAAGGCACAGAAATAACAAATCAATAATTTAAAAATAATAAATTCCTCTAATTAGTAAATATGTTAATAATAACGTAACAATGTAGGCTTTCACGGCCGGTGTCAATAATGTTAGTAATTGTATTCCTCTAATATGTTAATAATAATTACAATATTTTTAACAAGTATATTCCTTAATTATTTTTTTGTGGATATATATACTTAGTTAAATGTTTTACTGTTATGACCACAAAGGAGGAAAATCCAAATTGGATTACAAATGAGTTTAATTACCTTGCATTTTGGATAAATTTTATTTGGCTTTCATAGAATTTTGTTTACTTTAGTTCCTTATCGTTAAGCTAATTAGTTTTAGTTTCCTGTACCTACCAAATTTAATACGATTTCAGGAATAATCAATTATCTGTATCACTGATCCAGGACACCTGCAGGGGTAGGTAGTAATAAATATGCTCTCAATACTTACATATTATGTACAAAAATTACAAAAAGGAAAAGAATGAAAACCGAGAATAGTTGTGCCTTGACCTAACGGTGATCAAAGACTTAACTTCGCGTTTTCTTCTAGTGCAAGGATATAAGCTTCTCATTTTTTGTGCATTTTACGGTTCATGAGATTCTGAACTACTTCTACATTTATTCTAAAATATGTTACTGTAATTAAAAAATTTAAAGGGTTACTAACTACCAAGGAAAAAATTGGACATAATTCAATAAATACAAAAAATTATCCATAAGTGAATTTCATCCATTTATCAGTCTCGTGCAATTGGTTTGACGAGCTAAAAAAATAATATATGGAGAAGATAAATTGCAATTTGCTCAAAATATACTAAAAGGCAAAAGCTAATTGTTTACCAGAGAGTAAAATAAATACAAAATTTCAGCTTGTTGCTGGTCCAAAATTAAACCTTGTAAAGGCACAGAAATAACAAAAAAAATAAAAAATCACTAATTAGTAAGTATGTTAATAATAATTAAAATATTTTTAACAAGTATATTCTTTAATTATTTTTTTTGTGGATATATACCTATACTTAGTTAAAATGTTTTACTGTTTTGACCACAAAGGAGGAAAATCCAAATTGGATTACAAATGAGTTTAATTACCTTGCATTTTGGATAAATTTTATTTGGCTTTCATAGAATTTTGTTTACTTTAGTTCCTTATCGTTAAGCTAATTAGTTTTAGTTTCCTGTACCTACCAAATTTAATACGATTTCAGTAATAATCAATTATCTGTATCACTGATCCAGGACACCTGCAGGGTTAGGTAGTAATAAATATGCTCTCAATACTTACATATTATGTACAAAAATTACAAAAAGGAAAAGAATGAAAACCGAGAATAGTTGTGCCTTGACCTAACGGTGATCAAAGACTTAACTTCGCGTTTTATTCTAGTGCAAGGATATAAGCTTCTCATTTTTTGTGCATTTTACGGTTCTTGAGATTCTGAACTACTTCTACATTTATTTTAGAATCTGTAACTGTAATTAAAAAATTTGAAGGGTTACTAACTACCAAGAAAACAATTAGACATAATTCAATAAATAAAAAAAATTATCCATAAGTGAATTTCATCCATTTATCAGTCTCGTGCAATTGGTTTGACGAGCTAAAAAAATAATATATGGAGAAGATAAGTTGCAATTTGCTCAAAATCTAATAAAAGGCAAAAACTAATTGTTTACCAGAGAGTAAAATAAATACAAAATTTCAGCTTGTTGCTGGTCCAAAATTAAACCTTGTAAAGGCATAGAAATAACAAATCAATAAATTAAAGCCCTCTAATTAGTAAGTATGTTACTTGAATTTTAATGGATTAGCTAGCTTTTTGTAGCCTTTTGTTGTTGTTGTTTTTTTTTTTAAATAAAATTGCAGAACAACAGTTAATAAATGTTTTATCAGTTTGTAAACAATTTAACATGGGGTTGATTCTTTGAAGTGGCAGATAAAGAGAAGCCTTTGGTCCACGTTTTTTGAATCGAGATTCCGCCGGCCCATTTGCATTCCGGAAACGTATTCGATACTTAAATTTCACATTGTATCAGATCGGATTAAAGTTCAAAAACATAGGGATTATTGAATCAGCAGAAAAGCGGATTATTTATTTTTTTTAAACAAAATAAACAGCGTCAACCGTCAAATAAAATAAATAAAAACGATGCGCTACTGCAAATTTGAATTGATCGTTTGAAAATTCTCTAATGACGTTTGGACAAAGGAAGAAAATAATATATAATAAATGTTTTTTATAGGATGTGATGAAAATGGATCTGGGGTTTATTACATGATTAAAAACACCTTTCGATTATTGTCCAAAGATGAAGCTCTCATTCTTTTCACCTCGGTAAAAGAGACTTACGACAGCCATAAAAGTGAGTTTTTATGACCCAACCATTGTGTGTACACATTACCGTTGGTTGTGCAGTTCCAAATATAACCGTTTTACTACACCGTTTATCTTTATTTCGCGATGAATTTACAGTTCCCGGCGCAATGATTATGAAAACTCAATCACAATCATTTTAAAACTGCTCTTTTACACGACGTTTATCTACTAATTCAATCGAAATATTTATTTCACTTTTTAAAACCACGGAGCTCACCATTTACCAGTTTTTATTTACTTTTTACAGCAGTTTAAGAAAAGAGCAAACTCTTTTAAAATGTTTTTAACAGGTATTCTTTAATTTTTTTTTGGTGGATATATATACATACTTAGTTAAAATGTTTTAGTGTTTTGACCACAAAGAAGGAAAATCCAAATTGGATTACAAATGAGTTTTATTACCTTGCATTTTGGATAAATATCATTTAGCTTCTTGTTTACATCGTTCCTTATCGTTAAGTTAATTAATTTTCGTTTCCTGTAGGTACTTACCAAATTTAATACGATTTCAGTAATAATCAATTATCAGAACCACTGCCCCAGGACACCTGCAGGGGTAGGTTGTAATAAATATGCTCATAATACTTATATATTATGTACTCGCCACATGGGGTTAATTGGTTTATTACTCTTATTAATAATTACCTGCTGTTTCTAAGAATTAACATTATATCTGTTGTTGTTGATTAATTTGTTTCTCTCAAGTTGAAATTCCTTTTATTTTCGGTTCCTGGATAATATTCATTCCACTCACGTGGATTTATTAATTTTTTTTTTGGTGAAAATTAGAAATTTAATATTTTATTTGACAGAAATTTGATAGTCGTCAGTCAGTAAAAAGATAATTCTCAAGACTTCAAGATGAGAAATTAAAAAATTGTTTTTTTATTTCCATTTGATCTGATTTATTAATTTTTATAATGAAAATTTATTAAAACTGTTTGAAGCTTCTGTTAGTACAGTATTTAATTGCAAAATAAATTATAAAAAAGTTTATGAAAAGAAGGAAAAAAAATTTATTAAAAATTGAACGATTAACTTTCCTGGACATTTTTATATTTATTGTAAGATTAATGATTGATTAATTGTTACAAAATAGATAACTACATATTGTATTATCATAATAAATTGCAAAAAGACTTATAGACCCGTTGATAAAGTAAATAAATAAATAATAATTAGGTCTTAGGTATAATATAAACGTATTCGTTATTCATATCAACAATCTTATAGAAAACCACTTATTTTTTTTTTAATTGTAACAAATTTTTGTTGCCTATTAAAAAATTGTGAAAACTACCCAAAATAAAAAAGAGAGGCAATCTACGAAAAATATAGTCAATATCACAATTTTAGTGACTCATGAAAGAAATCTGAAAGTGCCCATGTGTACAAAAACAAGACTTGTTTACTTTTTTATCAAAACACAAACTCCTCATACGCAACTAAATATTGACAACAAAAATTGCAAATAATCGGTAGACGATAACATAATTGAACGTGTCTCCATCATTATTTGTTGTTATGGACGAATCAGGGTGGATAGGAACAGGAGGGGGTGAAACAATAATAACACAGGTCACTGTCAATGTCTCTTTAATTTATTACACAAAGTAGAAGTGCTTTGATCGTTTTAATATTTTAGAAATAAAGTGTACCTATTGAGTTTGTGTTTTTGATCACTGGAATTATCAGAAAAAGGTAATTTGGAAAATACTTACTGGTTAATTGGGGTGTTTTTATTTATTTTAACCTCTTAATAATTAATATTCTGATATTTTTAAGATGTTGGCCCAAACCGATGAAACTAAAGGTTTACTTATGTCAGAGAGAAGAGATAGTAAACAACAGAAGGTGATAAAAGTAAAAGTTTTTGTATCAAAAAACGCGATGAAAAACCAAAAATTCGACATAACATCAGTGGATGAGTTGGTAAAGTACCAAGAGTCGATTGGAAGGCCCCACAGTTGCCCCAACAGACCCATAATGGGCACCACAGCGTTGCTTACAAGAGCAAAATCGTTAAACCACAACGTTGGTGATGTCGTTCAAAGACTAATTCTGAACAAATACGAGTCCACTTTGACCTACTTCAATGACAGGAGTTTTGCAAGACCAAAAACTCGAAAAAGAAAATCAACATCGAACGTTTTCAATTCTACGGAAGTTTCGGACCAATCTTATGTCACCGCAGTTGATTCTTACCACCAAGACGTATCAAAAAATACCATTGAAAGTTATGATGAAGAACAATTTTTGAAGGACGCTTTGGGGGATGAAATAGACGCATATAACAGCACCATAGACATAGAGGTAAAGCTACATTTCTTCTATAAGAAAATATTTACTAAAAAATGATTTGTTATTGTTTCAGGAACATGAAAAGGACTACAGTGTTTGCACTTGTGATATTTCCGATTTGGTTTCATCCAAAATGGGATCTTTTGTTAGTCGTGGTACAGATAAAGAATCCCCAAAAAGTTTGAGTTCGTGCCAAACGTTTTGCTCGACTCCTGTTGCCCAAAGAAAAAGTGGGGACCCCAGAAGAGAGGAAATTTTACAACGATTGCTAGTCCAAGAACAAATAATTCAACAAATATCCAAAGTTATTGACTTTTGTAAAAACACGAAACAGTTTACGTCAAGCGAAGAATACATTGAGGCTGAAAAAGTTCTTTTACTAGCCAGTAAGTGCAATATTAAGTTGACCCACTTTCATCATTTTCTAATTAAATATTCTTTTGTAGTGTACAAGAAAGAGATGTTACTAAATGAAGTGGTGGCACCCCAAGAAGTAAATGCTCTTCTAATATCAGGCTACGTTTGCATCAAAAGGTTATATTTCCCTCTGAAGCTCAATATGGGTAATGGTCCTGTCAAAAGCAGAAAAGGATTTTCTCACAAATATTTGTGTGTTATCACCTGTGGGAAAGCTATTTTATCGTCAGAGGTAGTTGGACAATCCAGGGACGGAGCTGTCCAATTTAAAGGGAATTTTAGGTTGGATAATTTGGGAAAAGATTTTGAAATAAGGGTCTTCCTGTATTCCCTGTTTGTGAAGAACAGTTTGAAGCATTACAGCGAAGAATCCAAGTACCGCATCAGCAAGGTATGATTACCTATAATATCCGTGGAATTAATTGTTAATTATATTATTGTTGTGTTTTAGGAAACTGTAAGCTGTCCAACTCCTGCAAAGCTCTTCCATTCACCAAGGCGCCTTAATAAACCAGGAGACTATTCAGTAAATCTTCAGACAGTTTCTTCGTTTTCCCACTGGGGTAATTTTACCATCAAATTATCAGATTTGAACAATACGACAGAACACCAGATGAATAACGTTCCTCTACGTTCGACACTTCAGGGGATCGCAAAAATCGAGATGGACAGTGGGGTAGTTATCAACAACAAAATTTCTGGATTCCTCAACATGGGAATGAAGGCCAACAACGATACAATAAGCTGGAATCGGCTTTGGAGTAGACTTGACGGACAATATCTTAAATTTTGGAACTACCCTTCTGATGAGTACGAAAATCCTGCTTGCATAGCAATTAATTTAGGGGACTGTGCTAATTATCCTTTGTCCTGTGCAAATAGGGAAACCTGTCCAAGACCAAGGACTTTATTATTGGAAACAAACAAACGTAGCAAAATTGTGACATATTTCTTATCTTATGATAGTTTCAAAGAATTGGAAGAGTGGAAAGAATATTTAAACTCAGTAATTGTCTGGTGTAAGAAATAAATAAATAATGTAAATAAATATTAATTGTAGTACTATTTGACCAAATAAACAATTTATTAGTAATTTATTTTTATTTCGTATCGAATATCAAAAACAAAAAAAATATGAAGACTTTAATGTTCAAAATGTTGAGTTGACAAGACCTTCGCATGTTTTCAACGATTGCGTGACAGGATTCGTCATACTTTAGTAGAAACGATTCTGAATAAGGAACTAGTCCGTTCGTTCGTAATTTGATATTGATCAGACTTGTAATGACTTGGCGGGAATGCTGTTACTTTCATACGGCCACAAATTCATGTTTACCTATCTAAAGCCACCACTTAAATATAAAATTTATACGTACGTGATTTATAATGACATATTATTCCAAACTTTACATAATAATCCATTTGCTACTTCACGATAAGATTTTCAAAAAAATCTACTAAAATGTTAACTGAAGACCAGTAAAAATTTCTGAAATCTGATCAATTTTGTTAAGAAATAAATAATTAAATAAATGTTGGATGCTGAATGAGACTATTAGAAAAGTGAGGTTAAGTAAAAGGATCGTAGAAGATAATTCAGTTATTATTTCGTAAACTTTTTACGGCATTCTCCATCCCAACTCAGCTTCGTTATACTACAGCGCAAAGATAACAACGTACCTATTTGAAAATATGAAGTTCTATGAGACATTTCAATTTTACTTGTAGACGCTTGTAGTGCATTATTATATGGCTGGTGTCTGCGTATCTGTTTGTATATGCATATTTGAACCTAATATAAAACTGGAAGTAGTGTGTATGTGTGTGTGTCTGTGATGCAGAATTTGCATGTTGGTAGAAGTTTTCTTGATGGTAGCTGTTGGAAAGCATGTGTTATATGTGCCATCCCGTCCCCGGGAGGATTTCCTTCTAATATGCAGATCAGCCGGAAGTAGATCGTAAAGTGTCACAAAGGCAATATCGGGTCGCAGCTTAGAAGCATGCAGAATGTTTTCGAACCCTTCGACATAACCCCCAGAACCTTAAAGCATTAACGATTTTACATCGATCACATTTTTATTACCTATGTACAGCTATTTGCATATATTACAGTCCACATAACATTATAAAAACTGTAATCAATAAAATATTACATTACATATCCTTGGAAATGCTGGAAGATTAGATAATTTTGACCAATAATCGAGTAACGCTAAAAAATTTATTTACCATATATAATTTTCTTTTCAATAACTTTCTATGGCTTAATAATTTTTCTAGCTCAGCTAAAGTAAAATAATTAATTTGTAAATCAGTCAAAAATAACAAACTATATTTTGCTTTATTTTCCTAACTTCATCGCTCCTCCTCTGACGTCACAGCCTTGCGCAGTCTGACACCTTGCGCGGCAGCTGTCAAAGATGGTCTCTGCGCAAGGATGTACGAATGGTGGAGAAAAACGTTCGAAATAAATGATGATGAGGATTTCGATTTAAAAATATTATATCCCAAGTAGTTAATATAATAATAAATTATTCTTTGCGCAAGCATTTGGCAACTGTTTGCTTATCTAATTGTGATAAATATGAGCTTTCCGTATCAGAAAAAGGATTTGCGTCTATATTAATATGTTTACATACTACTGAATCGAATTAATTTGTTTTGCTACTTATCATTAGCCATAATAGTCTCTGTTTATACTGCTGAGATAATATCTACTTATGAAGTTTCTTTGTGTTTTAGATAAATCGAAGGAATTAGTAATTAGTGATGATGATTAAATTTAAAAACATGCTGTACAATATGTTATTGTAAATTTTATATTTTTTTAACAGTTCATGTATACTTTATTTTATTTTCGAGAGTACCTACCTATATGAATATGAATTTTTTATACTCTCATACCAACATCCATATCTGTTATTGTGAATTTATTTGATTTGAAATGCTTTTACGTTTACATCCAAAAATCAACATTTACTGTATCAGTTTCTCTTCTTTATTTACCACAATTTGCAACCACAAGTATGTATTCCCGGTTCCCGTGGGACTTATAAATTATAATTTACGTTTTCAATTTTTACGAATGTCTTCTTTCAGATTTACTTTCGTGTCACAAGACGGAACTGCTGTCGCTTCATAATACAGTCTCATGCTGCGTGAGACAAACCAAACAATAGCAATTTCATGTTCTTTCAATCTCACTTATTCCATGTAACTAAGGAATAAAAGCCACTACCAAGAAACTTCATTTCTGTTACAGTCTAAGAGCCTTTTTATTTTGAAATTGGATTAAAAAGTAGTTTACATGCTACAAAAATAACAATTTCCATTTACTTTTTTAAGTATCTAATAATATTAATTTCTTAATGTTACACTACAATTTTTAGGGGTAGTTGAGTTAAATTGTTTTTTACTGATCTAATAAACTATCAAATTCTGAGACGTGTTGGTAATTCCGTGGTTGAGTAATTGTAAATTTGCTTGTGAAGTTTATTGACGCTTAATAAGGCGTACGTATAATATGGGAGTATATTTCCCTCGGGGCTTCCCTTATAAAGTTATTAGGTAGTATAAGTGGTTCAGATGCAATTCGAGTTTATAGTAGTCTATCGACGGCTATCAGCAGCCAATTCCGGATCGCTTGACTTTTAGCCATACGTGTATATCGATATACGATAATGTACATGTATATGTTGTGCTCCCCGTCGTGGTATCGTAGGGGTAGCAAAGCAACGATCCCCGTTTGAAACGACTCTAGAGTGCATTGTATCCATTTTGTGTTTCAGGCTTGAGAGTAAGTGCCTATATGTTGTATATGAACGTAGTGAGTGCTACATGGTTGATGAAACGAATAGTGTTCATGGTCGTTGGTTGGTCCCTTAACTTGTATGGTTTTCTCCCTTAACGTTAAATTAACCCATTGAGAAAGTCTGGTTATTTTTCTGTTTCGAGTGGGCGAAGAAAATTTAAACGTTTCGAGAGGTAAAGTCAACAGCCCTTCGAGTTGACGAAACGATAACAGAGGAGACCGTCGAGTGGTTAAAAGACTAATTGCGAAGGCAAGAAATTTCGTTTTCGCGTTGTTATTTCAACGACCAAAAGATCCGCTTTTAGTAGACACTTGAACCAAAGCAACGGTTTTCGGTATTTAATGGATTTCAACCTCGCAAAACCACCCACGAATAAAATCTTTAAATTCTCTAATTCTTAATTTAGGCTGCTTACCTACCGTATCGTATTTGTACTCAAATCGTTTTAAAAAATATTCTGAATATTCAAGTTATTAAGAAATTTCCTTCCCTGCTTCTTCTTCTCATAACAGAAATTAGGACATGCACAGGGTGTTCCAGAAAATAATACACTATACTAGCAATTAATTCTGTTTATATCACCTGTCTATTATCGATCAGGGCTCGTCACATATTTATACCACTGTATCACGTAAATTTCTGATCATGTAGAGAAACTTTTGGCAAGTTGTTGTCGACGACAATAAAAAAAGTTCCACCGGTATTGATCGCTAAAAAAAAACTGGTCAGTCAAATATTCGCAATAAGAAATGTGCAATATCGTAAATTGCAACAATTCTCTAATAAAATATGCGTTTCTTGGGTAATTTAGAAGCTCCTAAAGTTTTTTTAATGATTTAATAATTTTTTCATTTAACTTTCAGGAAATAATATACGTAGGTACTCAATGTCCACACGTATATTGCTATCTTTAGTAATTAATTTTCCATTTATATCACTTTTCTTTAACCGACTGTGGCATGTTATTGTTTATCTATACCTATTACTGTCCTATCTGATAGAAAATTCCTGATCATTTACAGAAATTTCTGGCAAGTTCTTATTGTCAACTTAAAATAAAAAATTAAAATACAGTGGATTTCATTTATAACGATTTCTGTTGTAACGACCTTTTGGTTATAACGACATAACAGTCGCTTGAATTTAAGGAGTAATTTAAGAAGAAAAATTGGCTGTAACGACTTCGGATGTAACGTCCGTCGATTTCGGTTTTAGCGACTAATTTTAATGAACTATTAATTACAAGATGCTAGAAATCTCATATTGATTGATATTCCGACCGAGTAGAAACACAAAACTTTTTTATCTTTTAGTTACATTCACAGATAGTCAGAAGTTGTACTTAGTAATTGTTTAAGGTTAATGAAGTTAAATATAAGAATCAGTTACTGGCTACTTTTCTCGCCTAATTTCCTCTTTTCATTCTTTCTCTTTATATTTTTATACAGCGACTTCCGGATATAGCGATGGACTGTAATGGTCCTTTCATTGTCGTTATAAATAAAACGAAATATACTTACTGTAATTTACTCATTTTTATATTTTAATAACATCAGTTACAACCTCAATTTCCACTGTGAGATATGATTCTGGAATTGTAACAATTTTTATGAGTCTCTTTTTTTTGTGACGTTACTTTTGGTGTTTTTATTACAATGAAATGGACTTTACAGTTACACAAAACATTGCTTATTGGTTTCACATCTGTCTGCATTCCGTCCCTTATCAATCTTTGAAAACAGGCTGTAGACGTCAGTGGCAAAAAAAGCGGCATAGATTTTGAACAGATGAAAAGGCCATTTTTCATCCATCATATGTGACAATTTACATAGGATAAAAAACACACAAGGGTCAGTCTTTTATAACTCCGTTCGGCGTGATCTATCAAATGATAAGGCAATCATTTTGATCGAACAAGCCTCGAGACAGAAAGGACAATTTAAGGCATACTTTTATTGTGTTTACATATACATATATACATACATGTATTTAGATTGGCAGAGAAACTTGTCAAGATTTATCAGTCTACGTAATCTAAACTGAAACAAAAGTCAAGGTGCCAGTTTGACCCTTACACCCCAACAACGTTCTGAACCCCATTATTTATTATTAATTTCTAGAACGTGTCATAATTCTGTGCAGCCTATTGAGATAAAAAATAACTTTTTAAATGAAAAATTGTAGGACTGAACTTCAGGAGACTCCCATAATTTCCTCTGGTTTCAAAAATAACTTGGGACATCCCTTTTGGATTCCCTTCTTATGCTTTGAGGCTCCACCCTGTATATATCACTTAACATTTATGTAACTGTGACCCCTTCAAGTGGGTACGAAGCAACTTTCCTTTGGTAATCTTACAAACGATTAAATCTCTTGCAGCTGGATTTTGAGACCATTCTTGGTCGAGATTCCTCTCGTGCATTTCGAAACTTAAACTGCATTAGGTGCATTTCACATACATGTGCTTGTGCAGTATTCGCGATTGCGGAACCAGCAAATGAGGATATTTACCGCATGTTTATAGTGATAGGACGCGCAATGCAGGGGCCAAATTTTAAGTCGTAATATTTATTAAACAAAAAGAAAATTTATTTAAAACTTCTAGGCCCATTTAGGGGGAACATATGAAGAAAAATAAATACAATGTGTGACAGTACATGAACTCATGAGTTTATTTCTGAGTGAGTCAAATGTTTCGTTCTTTTTTATTGGTTATACGTATAATAATAATACGTATTTGTGTTAAAGTGTGTTTCGGTTGGGAAAAGCGGGACGTATAAATGCCCGAATAAGCGTTCGCGTGTTATATATGAAATTTTTATGAGGCTGTCACAATAAAACCAGTCATAAAGACGTCCTCACGTTGTCGTTGCCAATTTAGAACGGTTGACGAGCCCGTAGCCGAATTTGCGACACCACAGCGATCCCATTTCCGTCCACTCCCATGGATTCTCGCACGTTTACTTTAACCCTCTTTACGATATGCATTTCAGTTTCTTTTTCTTTTTCTCACACCAAGAAAATGCATTATTACGAGAAAAAAATGATCGCGTGTTGCAAACGAATGGCCTTTAATAACAAATTGTTTCGTAAAGCTTTTATTTTTTAAATTCGGAACATTTCAAAAAATAATAGAAATTAATCCCTTGAAGCTCTTTTTAAATACATTTTTATCGAGAATTATTTTAATGGTTCGAAATTCTAGGAAAGAGTTAATCTTTTTTGAGTGATTGGAGTGATTTAATGAGTCGAACCAAGTCGGTCTGTGCCGTAGATTTGTAATCGAAAGCTGGCTGTAAATTATTAGAAATTTAAAGAAAAGACGTTTTGCTTAATTACTTCGTGAAGTTTAATAAGATTAAATACTTTCTCATTCTACATTTGGACAAAAAGCATCGGGATTGAGATCTTTCATTTCTGAAAGTTTAATTCCTGCGAAAGTTCGTATTATGAGAGCAGAGAGTTCACTTGCGCCATGGCAGGCACCATTTAATAAGAACTGAAAGGGAAGGTAATTCCTTCGGAAGAAACTTCTGGCGAACTTCTAGGCCACGTCGTCGATTGTTTCACAACTACTCGGCTAAGACCCTTTTCAGTTATTGTTTAAGTTCCGTCACGGCTTTGCAGCTGTTCTACTAGAAACAATAGACGATTGAAAGGATTGCATGAATCCTGGAGTTCCAATCTCCACGACGCGATGGACAACAGAAATATCAGAAGTTCAGTTCAAACGGGATTAAGAAGTTCTGAAGGATCTTACATTTCAACATCAACTATAAAATTATTTAGAGGTATACGACGAGTACAGGTAGTTCAGTATCCCTTGAACCAAGAGCATTTTGTAGTTTAGGAGATATTGAAATACCTCTACACGATTACTCCTTGACAACTGAATGTTAAATGTTAGTTATGTAGCACATTTATTTACGAATGTTTTCTGAGATCATGAGAACTCACTCTGGACTATTGATTTGCAGGTCAGAATGAAATGGTATTTTAGAAAACCGTTTGGGTTAGGTTAGGTAAGGTTAGATTATTTAATAAAATTCCCTGCAGACTGAAGATATTTAGAGCTTTTTTGAAATTTATTTTCAACATTTTCACGTTAACATTTCGTGGCTGATGAAGTGTTAAAATACTTCTACAAAATATTGTAGATTTACGATTTAACTAATTAAAAGATATTTCTAAATGAATGTTATTGAAATAAATAAAGCCCTTAATGTGCCTTAAATGGCTACAGTCGTGTGTGGCGTGAGGAATGTTTTCTGAGCTCATCGGAACTCACCCTGGACTCGTTTTAGAAACGTAGATATTCTTTATAGGTAGATTCCGAAAACGAAATGGCATTGTAGAAAATCGTTTGGGTTAGGTCAGATTATTTAATAAAATTCTCTGCAGGCTGAAGATATTTAGAGCTTTCATGAAATTTATTTTCAACATTTTCACATTTGACATTTCGTGGCTCATGAAGTGTTAAAATACTTCTACAAGAAATTGTAGATTTACGATTTAACTAATTAAAAGATATTTCTAAATGAATGTTATTGAAATAAATAAAGCCCTTAATGTGCCTTAAATGGCTACAGTCGTGTGTGCCGTGAGGAATGTTTTCTGAGCTCATTGGAACTCACCCTGGACTCGTTTTAGAAACGTAGATATTCTTTATAGGTAGATTCCGAAAACGAAATGGCATTGTAGAAAATTGTTTGGGTTAGGTTAGATTATTTAATAAAATTCTCTGCAGGCTGAAGATATTTAGAGTTTTCATGAAATTTATTTTCAACATTTTCACATCTAACATTTCGTGGCTCATGAAGTGTTAAAATACTTCTACAAGAAATTGTAGATTTACGATTTAACTAATTAAAAGAGATTTATAAATGAATGCTATTGAAATAAATAAAGCCCTTAATGTGCCTTAAATGACTACAGTCGTGTGTGGCGTGAGGAATGTTTTCTGAAGCTCATCGGAACTCACCCTGGACTCGTTTTAGAAACGTAGATATTCTTTATAGGTAGATTCCGAAAACGAAATGGCACTTTGAAAATCGTTTGGGTTAGGTTAGGTTAGGTTAGGTTATTTAAGAAAATCCCCTGCAGACTGAAGATATTTACAGCTTTTTTGAAATTTATTTTCATTATTTTCTAATTAACATTTCGTGGCTCATGAAGTGTTAAAATACTTCTACAAGAAATTGTAGATTTACGATTTAACTAATTAAAAGAGATTTATAAATGAATGTTATTGAAATAAATAAAGCCCTTAATGTGCCTTAAATGGCTACAGTCGTGTGTGGGGTGAGGAATGTTTTCTGAGCTCATCGGAACTCACCCTGGACTCGTTTTAAAAACGTAGATATTCTTGATAGGTAGATTCCGAAAATGAAATGGCATTGTATAAAACCGTATGCCTAGATTTATATAATGAAATTTTCTGCTGGTTGAAAACAGTTAGGACTTTTTTTGAAATTGATTTTAGAGTAAGAGCAAACCGAACTTGATTTTCGGTGAATTAATAGAGAGAGCGATTTATGTTGTAATTTTGTTGAGTGATGAATTTTAGTTCGGCTTTTGTTTAATGCACCACTTGTGACCATTGTTTCGGAAACGAGGCTCTGTATATTAAGGCCTCTGTTTGATCTTTTAATTCAGCCGGTTGGATATCGTTGAACGCGGTGAATTATGAATGCGTACCTTTAATAAAACAAAAGAAGATTGTTATAAGCCCTAAGCCACTGTGTGAAAGAGAATGGTGAATCCGCGTGTTTGACCAGATCTTGAAATTTAAATGAGGCTAAATGAAAAATACACTCACCAGCATTTACATTTCTGACGATCACAAAAATGGAAAATTCAACAACACACAATCAACAACTAATCCCTTCGTCAAAGTAAATGTTAATTAAATATTAACTGAACATATATAGTAATTTGTTTTTGAAAAGGATTCAAAATTGGGGATTACGTGTAAAGTTATAGATATGTAATACAAAACCGCCCTTTAAGATAGCCTTAGATGTTCCCCTAAATTTCCCTTGGATAAAAGGATTACATTCTTTAAAGGAATATGTATCCCTGTAGGATCGTTCGGTGGAGAACAATATGATACTGGGCTCTAGCCAAAGTCGCTACAGTTCGTACAGTATCGACTGGCAAACTTTTAAAGGTAACGGTCCGAACATACTCTCTGTGTTTTGATGTCTCTTAATTCTTAATTTTGTTTCAATTGTGATAGACAATTTTCAGAACTTTATTTAAATCAATGAGTTGCACAAATAATAATTAATTTGAGAATATTCTCAATCTTGTTCAAAGAAATACTTCAAAGTACAAATTTCTGTTTAATTTAATATCAAAGGCTTTCGGTTTTTATCTCGTCAATTGATATGGCTGGAAGTGTACGTAGAAATTGCTACTGTATCGACCTTTGCTAAATAAAGGTTCAAATTCCCTGTTCTCGATCCGAGAGTTTCCTGTTCGAATAATAATGGCAAATGAAATAGCAGTTTAAGAGCCTCTCGAAATATGAAGGCAGACCATAGAACGTTAAGAGAACTCTCACTATTCATTTTGTGTAAAAAGGGAACTGGAGGGTAAAGGTAAAGGCACAGGGGTTGTTGCAGCACCGACAAGGGTCTCTGCCTGGCGCTTATCCAAAAGCCACTTCTTATCACGAGATATACACTTAATATTGATGACCACTTCCTTACTACACATATACATATACATGTAACTGATACAAAAAGTATCACAATTTTTTTTTGTTGTGATGTAAATATTTTCTTATTTCAGTTGATAGGAAATTAATATTTTCCACATTATAGTGTTTGGGACAGAGTGTAGTTCTGTGGAGGAAGTGACTGTTTTATTTTGGTGGTGCTCCGTGGGTTGCTCATATAACGTAACGGAGGACAACGAATGCAAATTGTATGCAGAGTAAAATGGAAATGGAATTGTGTAAAATTTTATTATTGCGAGTATTTTGAAAACTGACCTTAATTAGCGCAAAAAGTTTTGAATTAAAAAGGCACCCACCCGACGAGCCCGGAGCCGAAAGATAATTAGCGGCCAGTTTAATAGGATAATGGAAATTCGGAAAACAAAAGGGAAAAGTAAATCTCAACACATTTCCGCTCTAAGCATATTATTATTTATTTAAATTATAAGGAAGTTTGTTAAATACTCCCTCTCTCAAATTTGAATAATTGAAAATGTAATTATGGTTTTACGGACCAGTTTGTGTCATTGAGAAAATTAAAAATGGATTATCCTAATTCGTTAGCTGCTCCTACCACTGCCCTGTTCTACATTTCATCTAAAAACATACCCACCCTAATATGACGATAATTTAATTGTTATCTGTAAAGCGTTTGTAACAAATCAAAAAATAATTTAGTTTTATCACCAGCACCCCTAACACGTTTATCCTGTAATTAAGGGTTAATGGCTTTTATTTATATTAACAAAATAATCTGAGCCGATTATATTTATATTGTTATCGATTGTGGCCTCTTACAGGACTCTCTTTCAAAGTCTATTTGTTAAATTTGTGTTGAATTTATGACTTCTTAGTCACAAGAAGGTACAAATAACCCACGGCGCTTACACAGCGTCCTACAGTACTGTCGTGTTGGTAAGAGTTTGGGCCTTTGGGTAGATAATCCGGCGGTTTTATTCTCTGTGACGTTTGCCGCCCTCAAAAATTTCACAGGAGGTGCTGCGGTCCCGCCGCGCTGGCCGGGAAAGAGGGAGCAGTTAAACGCGTTGTGCTGCCTGGCGGGCACTTCCGGATCGTTCCGGATGTAACAGTTGCAAGTCGGGTTGTTTTTATATTCTGCGGCTTGGTCGCCATACCGTCCGAACACTCTCTCGCACATACATATCTCTACATAAAATTTATTTATACTCCGGAAAATGCACTTAGTTTACATTGCTCTTCTTTGCTGAATATAAATGTACAATTTTAAACAGGAATTCGTTTACACTTGCAGTCGCCAACTTCTGACAAATAACCGCGAATTATCCGCTGAAAAGATACAATGATAGCGTTACGACACGTAAACTTTTCCTGGATAGAAAATAAAACAATTCGCAACTTTTTCAAGATAAACACTTTTCTTAAGTTCTTTCGTTTTAAAGTTAAACTAAAATTAAGAAAACTTATTTTGTCACGATTTATGGTCCCTGCTCACTCGCCTGGGTAGCAAATATAGCCTGACGCTCTCTTTTTTAAAAAGTATACTGATAATTGAAGTACCTAGCGAAAGAACGAACCATTTTTTGTTTTGATTTTCGATCTAAACGCTTAGAAGAATATTATAACGAACACATTTTGCCTATTTTGTTACCGTGCGTTTCTTTTTCTTTTTTTTTTTAAATCCTTCCGCGGCAGCTGCTTCCCTAATTTGCCGTTTTTAATTCGGCTCTGAAAATTTAATTAAACGTGGCGTATTGAAAAAATACGTAATAAAGATCCTTAGTGCTAACCAGGGGCAACTACTAGCTGGAAAAACAGACGATTTCCGCGTTGCCTTAAAATAAAATTTGTTTCGGTTCACATTTAGGGACTTTCTCTTTTTTAAATATAATTAAAAGTTTGCCCAACTTTACCAGCCGTATTTAATTCTGCTCGGGGTAATAACCGAACATACTTACGTACGTAGGTTGGAAAATTAGAAAAGTAAAACGAACGAACATACATTTGAAACGAATTGGAAATAAATTAAACCACAATCGTACTACAGAATTATAACTGCGCGGGTTAAAATTTTATTTATTTTTACTTTTTTGGCAAAGAGAATTTCCACAAGCGTAATAAGTATCTATCGTTCTAAAATACGATAGATGTATATCTAACCGAAAAATTGTATATTTGTTCAATAAATAAATAAATAAATGAACCTTTGCATCAATGTATGAGAGGGTAATAAAATTGATTCTAAAACTATTAGGTAATGCATTACATTGCATTATATTACATGGATGTCGTATGTCTATGATGCACGATTATTATTTGTATAAGGTCAGTGGATGTCGGTATTGCTGAGCTTAAGAAGATACAACAACGTACATACATCTATATCTAGTATGTATATACATATAATAAAAGCATGGAGAATTTGAAGCAGTTCCATTACGTACAAGTATGTCGTTAAGCTAGCGGGATATAAAGATTAACCTCAACGAGCTGCAGTAACAATAAGATATCGGGATATAGGAGCCATAGATGCCGTATATGTAATCTCGCGTTCAGATGAGCATGGCTAAACACATGTAGCGGGGAATCCCGTACGTACCGATCGGACTTTGTCGGCAATATATCGAATATAAATTCAAACAAACGCTAACATCGCGATAAACTAACATCTTTTGTTATAAATTTGTTTGGTGGAATAGAAATTGAAGAAAAGTTACTAAAGGGCGAGTGGATACAAAGTCCACAAAGAAGCGTTAAATTGACATCCATTGGAAATTGGCTTTTACAGGATTGTTTAAAGAGTTCTGTAACAGAAAATATCAACAAATGGCGATATAATGACACTAAGTGCATATTGTACGAACTCACTTTATATCGAACATAAATTAAAATAAACTAATATTTTTTGTTGTAAATTCGTTTAGTGAAGCAGATATTAAGAAGCTCTTAAAGGGCGACTTGATACAACGTCAACAAAAAGGCGCTGTATCGACATCAATTGGATATAGGCTTCTGTAGCGGAAATTTTCAACAGATGGCGATATAATACCACTAAGTGCATATTATACTAACTTACTCTTCAATAAGTTTTCGTTTTGTTAACCAATTCGGTTCAGGTTTATTAATTCGAAATTTTAGTTATATATAGGTATTGTGTTCCTACGAAATTTTCCTTTTCCCAACCGGTGGTAGGTATGTACCTAATACTGCTAAGGGGTAGGTGTACCGAATAAAATTCTGTATGCTGAAATCGAACTCGTCGCCGGTACATTAAACAGTAATGCACATAATATCGCTCTAAATTCATGCTTAACGTCCCTCCCTCCATCTTTCTGGCAATTTGCTTGACGTGATCGTTCGGGCGTGTGACGTAAATGCATTAATTGTGAAAAGCATAATACGTGCGTTAATCACGCACGAATTATTTATGCCGCCCCTGCCCGGTTTTACTATCGGTTACAGTATTATCATCGTCGCCAACCCCCTTCTACCGACACTCTTCACAGATCAAAGCAAGACAATGGAAGAGGGATGGTAACACTATCCAGGACCAGTAAGCTTTTATAACCGCCTGCTTCACATACTTTTTATGAATTTACAGTATAAAAGACACCTGTACTATTTATTGACGAGTCAAATTAATAAGAAGAAGTCCGCAATAAACTTTTATCGTCTTTTTAATTTGAATAATGTAGAATTATGAAGCAACTGAAAGTATATTGCCATCTATTGACACTTACAGGAACTTACGTCCTTTGGTCTTTAAGAAATATTCTTAGAGCCTTGTTAAATATTATGGTAACTAGCTGTAAGTGGCGATATGCTGGCATTTACTTGATATCAGTTAACTCCATTGTACGAAGCACTTTAAACAGATGAATTAAAAAGTAATTTAATTAAATTTACAAACTTTTTTGTGCCAAAAGGTCCGTCATAAAGAACACAGGCCGTATAATATCTATATTTTCTATCTACGTTGTAATATTTGCTAAAAAGGTTCGTAAGTGCTATAAAAAAGTTGAAAAGAAGAAGAAGAACTTTCGGGGAAAAAATATAAGATTAAGTTTTACGGCTCGTCCTTTCTGATCATTTTTAGATATAGCAGGAGAGCGTACGAATTTATTCGTTTGTGTATAACGCGAATTGAAGTTGTGAGAAATCTCCCCCTCGTCACCGACCTTTCAAGACAAGCTGTATAAAAAATTGGTTTGAAGGATTGGATTTTTCAACATCATAAAAATAAGGAATTCACACCTGCGAAGTATCACATCGGTCGATACATAAAATTGTTTGTTGACGAGCAATAACTTCTATTTTTTTGGGAAACACTAGAATCACGATCTTAATTTTCATTAATTTTACGTAGAACTAACTCACATAAAATGGCGATTTAAGTTGGTTAAGTTTACAGTAATAAATTCTGGTACTCCGCTTTCGACAATATTAATTTTGGTACGTATAATTATAAATTGTAGCGAAGTTTTACTGCTAAGTTCACCACCAAAGCACGTCCTTAATGAAGTGATGTTCGTTCTGTTTGCATTCAGTTAAAGATATCAGAAACTTTAATAAATTCGCGAGTTTGAATACAAATTTAATTTCATTTCCAAACGATTAACAACAAACAAAATATTATCCGGATCCCACTCAAATAACCAAAATCAAATTATAATCAATTATTGATCTTTTGATCTCTTCTTCGATATAGTTTAATTAGTTTTTTGATTGATTTGTATTAATAATAGAATAAATAGGAAATTTAATTTAAAAGCTCTTACCATCACTTCAGTTGTGCTTTCTGATTTCTTGGATGGTTACTGAAGCCTGAAACAAAAATTTAATATAATTAGTGAAGTTCTTTATTAATATATAATATGTGACAATTTGCACTAGTCTTTGGATTTTTATAAAAACGTCGCCTGTCGTCACAAGAATTTCATTCTGCCGGAAAAATTTTGTTTTTATATTAATGTATGGATCTCTTTTAATTTTGGAATGTCAAATTTGGCATTGAATTTCGTAGAATTTTTCGATTTATAAAGCTGCCCATTTGAGTGAATCAACCCATTGAATTCGCTCGTCCTATACAGGAAACATTCGCGTGCTTTCATATGGATTCAATACAAACGGATTTTTCCGAGTACATGAAAGACTTTCAGCACAAAATTATTACAAATCTCGTATGAAATAAAAAGAAAACAAAGTAAAAGGGAGAAGTTTTAAAGCTCTTTCCGCTAAATGAATGCCGGCGCAGAGCGGAGCTGCACGGAATAGACATGAAATCAATCAAACCAAATCTGAAACATTATTCACAGAATTACCCTTTTTTTTCGACGAAAATTTATGTATTGGATTTGATAGGTTGCTGCACGTAACAAAAAAAAAATGACCACGCCACTCGCTGGTAAATTATTTTTTAATCGCACCCCAAATGCTTTTGTGTGGACAAACAAATTTCGCAAATCCGCTAAACGATTTCATCTCATTTCATTTAATAGGGTTGTCGCATTACTGATATTGAAATACCTACAAAAACCGATGTAAATAACCGCAACCTGCAAATCGCTGATAACTGGGCACAGGCAAATACGATGATAAACAATTGTTATGTTTTGCCGGTTTAGGTACAGTAGCAGCACTTTGATATTTTCATTAACCCAGAACTACAAAGCTGTATTTACGAAATATTTATAAGTACATATTTATTTAATAATTCGTTATTGTACTTCATAAACTGTTTTTTTAAAGATAGTAAGGCAAGATAAGTATATCTAAAAGTGTGTCGTCAAATGGTCGCGCGCACAGCGTGGCTGATTCTTGCGACTGTTAACTGCCGGCTTGCAGGTTCGAATCCAAGCGCGGACACAAAAAAAAAACAACCGAAACAAAAGAAAATTGGCTTCGTCTACTGAAAGGATTGACTCCTAAAGCAGCGGCCAAATTGTAGACTATATGACTGTGAAATGCGTGAGGTTCTCAAGAGGTGGGGCTTTTAACTTCAGCAAACCCTACAGCCAAAGCTCATGGGGGTTTTAAAAGATACAAAGAAATATTTGAGAACCTCTATTAAAGTTATTATTATAAGAAGGTGTAGAATTGTTCACCCTGTATATAATAAACGATTTGGTGCAATATTGTGAACAAGTTGAGGGCGGTGTTTGATTAGAATTATTAAGAGCAACTGCATGCAGTTGGCCGTGTTCGGCATGCTACCCGGACTACATTAAAACAACAGCGGACTGCTGGAAAAGTTTGAGACACGTTCGAAAATTTACGACGCTTTAGCACTACTAGTGGCCCTTGTTTATGGGTAAATGTCGAGTTTTATTAGATGGTACTGAGCTTTGTTGTGTTTTGAGCTTTAGCAGCCAACGGTAAGCTCGAACCTTTCACCCCCGGCCGTTAGGCTTAAACCTGCCAACCACGTAGGAACAACCACCAACTAAATACGTACACATACATATGCGAGTACAGCTCGGCAAACACACGTGTAATGTATTTATAGTCAGTCCCAAATACATAAAAACAACGGGGATAAATGTTACTGTAAATAACTGTAAAATATGCTGAAAGAAAGGGCCCGTCAGTTTACTCCCTGGTTGTAAAGATTTTAGATTGATGCGAATGGAGGTACTTCTGAGGGAAATTCTGTGGAAAACATGGGATGCTTTAGGGTGGGAATAAAGAGCCGGATGTACATTAAAAAACGAAAAGTTTCTAAATGTGTTTTAGTATAATAATAATAAACACGGAAATTTAATGAAACACAGGAACAAACGCAAAGGATTCCATGTGGGAATCAGAAAAATTTATGGAACCCAAAAGATACTTACTGCAAATAATTTAATTATTCTCAAAGGAACACATAATTCGTTTTATTATTTAGAGTAAATGCAATTATAGTTTCTGCGGATTTCACGCCTTCCCTTGTCTCTACCCCACTTTCAGTTTGTGGTAATTTTTTAGTACTTTAAAATCCCAAGATTCCACATAAATTTTCGGTGCGTTAATATTAGCAGTTATAATGACTTCTAATATTAGACACCAAAGGACACAGATCGAGGTCATCTTGAAATATTACGTAGTACCTGTTAGATAGTTAGGGTTGTGTGACACCCCGTACAATTTTTTTTTGTTTAGAAGGTAGACAAATAAGTATTCTATATGGGATGTGGAAGTTGTGGTGGACTCGAACCGGTCACAGACAGAGATAACTTCGTTGATATAAATGGATCCCAGGATGTGAGCGTGAATTCCGAATAACTGAAACAAATGCGCCAAGGAGGAGATGTAGGTATTACACGCGACACATAATACTCTTTACCATTAATGCATTTTAATGGAGAAATACGTGTCTAATACGCTTCGCGGAGTGAGTGTCTGTGTATCGTACTTGGTATTACTTCTATATTACTGTTATGGAGGATTGAAGAGTTCAAATATATAGCTAAGAGACTGAAGGCTTTACAGCACATATAAACCTTTCTTTATTGTGTTATATTCCTCAACATCGCCACCGGTAGATACATATCGAAATATATTCAGATATTTACTGCATTAGTATAATGAGTGCCAGATTATTTGCTAAATAGTGTCATAGTGTATACTAAAGAGTGCAATACTGCTCAACTTTGGCTCTGCGCCTTCATTGAACTAGTGGAGGTACTGAAGACGTTAGCAGTGCTGTTAAGCGTTAATAACTGGTTAGTAGGAGTGTCAGAGTGTTTACCAAGGAGTGCTAGAGTGAATAACTTTGGCTATGTGTCTTCATTTAACTACTACAGGTATTGAAGATATTAGCAGCAGTTCTAAGAGTTCAAAACTGATTAGTAAAAGGTACCAGAGTGTTTGCTATGGAGTGATAGAGTGGTTTACTTTGCTTCTGCGTCTTCATTGAGCTGGTAAGGATACTGAAGTTTTTGAAAAACGTTTGGGGAGTTTAAAACCGACTACCAAAGAGTGCTAGAGTGTTTGCTAAAGAGTGCTGTAGTTCTTAACTTTAATTCTGTATTCGAACTGAGCTAATGGATGTACTAAACAATTGGGCCAAATGTAGCAGACTGAATATTTCCTAACCCTTAGCGAATTTGCTTAAAATCGTTTGCAGTTAAGAAGTTTGGAATCTATTGTATATTGTTTTCCCTTTTGGTTTCTTAGTTGGATGTTAATTAAATGACTGCAAGTTTGTGGAGTGTAGGATGCTTATGGTTCGTCTTTATTCGCCAACCCGGAAGTTCCACATTAAAATGAAGGGTAGATTAAATGTTTAATTGTGAGAAAAAGGGAATAAGTAGTAGGTAAATGCATTGGGATGGAAGTTATATCGTGTCGAATGCGGGATGAGTGGAGTGGAAGGCTAAACACGACCCTATTAATTTACAGAGAGGGTCCAAGCTCGTGTAAAAAGAGGCTGAAAATATAATTACCTCCAGCATCAGTTGCAGCCGAATGGGAATTCTTGTAATTTAATGTACAACCAATCAAGCCTGGAATTTCCCAGATGGCGACTGCTTTTTCACGCCCGGTTTCGGTCTGTTGCGCCGCGGACGGCGCGGCGCCGCGCCGAGCCGCGTCAGTCGCATCGGGACTACGTGCTAATTTTCCTCTATACAACATCGTCCACTATCATCATTTCACGCCTCTGGCTATACAATGCCCTCCGTTGTTTGTACAATACCCAACAGAAAATATGGGTAGGTACTGAAGCCTTTAACGGAACTCTTTCCTTCGAAAAATTTCAACTGAGGAACTGGAAGAAATATTACTCATCGCAATTCAGATCTTTATGAAATTGTAAATCCTTTGTGAAACAGTTGTGCAAGGTTTCAAAGAGGAATAGTGGCTATCAGAATTTTTTTGATGATGACTGTATACACTTTGGAAGTTCGTGATTGTAACAAATTCCCATTCCATTATCTGACGTTGCCTGTTTCCTATTGATTATATACTCCCAAATGAACAGGTGGTTCTTTTGGTAACCAACTTCATAAAAGTACAATAAGCGGGAAATGTGTCTGTTATGTTTTTATTTTTGCCACAAGTGCCGATATCCGGTAAATTGATAAATAGAATTTTACAAGCTGTTCACACGCATTTCCCATTTCTGTTACAAAATGAAAATAAAATATATACGTATACTATATTGTAAACAGTGAGGGTGTACGTAGTCGTTTCCACGCCGTAAAGCACGATACATTATTTTTACTTTTCTCAAGACTCTGCCTCTGCCAAGTTGGTCATTAATTAGCAGCATCTGCTGTTAGTTAAAGGGCCAATTTATCCGATTCCTTAAGGAAACATTTAGTAAATTGAATGCCAATCAATCGGATTCGATACGGTTAACTACCACTTCAAAATCTTTTCTACTAAGTAGTTAAGCACAGAAACTCTTTTGGGTTTAAGTGTATGTAAGTACTTATGTGCATTAAAAAACAAAGGATTTTTGATTATCCTCCCGTTCCTTTTGTTTTAATCCCAGTTCAAACGTTGGACTTGTCGTCGTTATTCAAAGTGGGAGCAAACATGTCGGCTACGTAGGGCAAATAAGGTTATTTAATTAGAACTTGTGTACCATTGTAACGGTAACAGTAGCATTCAAATGGGGCTTGCACGTATAGGGAATTTACCTGTTTTCATAGAAGATTATCCGACAGTTCGGGCAAATCACGTTATGCCAAAGTAACACGTTGCTTTGGCATGCATTCATTAAAATTAGATCCGACGTTAATACCTTCGTAACGATCCTGTTATATTACAAAGTTATTGCAGTTATGAAATCATCAGTTATTAGTTACATCTGCTTTCAGGTCCAAAATGAATTTGGACTTCACTAGATCTAACTCAATCTACTATCTATTATAGATGGATATTTAATACTAATATTCTATGGTGATCAGTTTCAATTAACTGCTAAAGAGTGCCATAGTTTTGCTATATTGGTTTTTAAATTAGTTAACTTTAGAACATTCGCAGCTGCCTTTTGATGAATTTTGTTAACAAAATTTAAATCTGTGTTTGTAGAGTAGAACTTTGTTTGTTCATATCCTGTTCCAAGTTTTAAATAGTTTGTGACATCGTTAAGCTCCTTACGAATCCCGTTCGGTTTTAATCGGTTCCAAAAGAGAGAAGGACATGTCGCATCACTTCGGTCGCTCCTAACATATGCACAGTGAAAGCTCTCCCGACCATGTCGCGAAAAGTGAACAACTATATAAGTATGTCGAAAACCAGTAAACTTGACGAGAGGATGTTTAACACGAGAACGTTTCCATGAAGTGTAAATCCTTGTCGCAAGCGACGCCGTTGCGAAGTTTAAACTCTAACAAACTTACCCTTGCCTCTTAAATAAATAATTTATTGTATGTCAACAGACCTGGGTTAAAAATAGGGCAAGACACCATTAAACTCGACTACGTAGGTACCTGTTATTAAACTTTAAACGGTTGGTGCACTTAAAACTTTACGAAATATTTCCCAAAATGAAACAACAATATGTTACAAAGTCACAACCATATTAACCCGTTTATACAATGTAAAAGTGTTTCCAGTAACCATCAACCACTAGACTGCAGGTTCGAATTCAAGCGTGGCCACAAAACTTCTAGGATTGACTTTTACAATGATCACAGAAGAACGTTGAGATTGATTGGTAACTAAATTCATAACACCATGTATGTATATGTCAGGTAAGCTGTTGGCTATCTTAAGTGGCGCGCTGACTCGAAGGTAGGTATTAAAAGTGTACATGGGTCAAGACAGATAATCCAAAGAAGGGGTACTATAAGTGGTGCCCGGGGGTACTGTTTACTTGTGGCCGTTGGTTGTTTATCACACAACTAGCCCTCAACTTCGACCCGTGCACACGAACAATAGTTGCGGCATGGAGCAGGTGAACGGACATGATTACGGTTAGACGACTTCGGCCCTTTACCAAAATAATTATTAAGGGCCAGAGATAAATTCCTTGGCGAACTCCAAGTTAAGCCCGTGGGCATTATAGAACTAGTGGAATTAAGCCACGACCGTAATCGTCCATAATATAAATAAAACGTCCACTATGTTTTGCCCAAGTGCGCTCAGAACTTCGGTCCAGACTTATACACCTACATATATAACGACGTCGTAGAATAAGTAATTGAATGAATGCTAGACTAATGTTCACTCTCCCAGAATGTCGAGATCCTTAAGGTAATTAATGGATACTTTGTGTTCGAAATAATATTGTATTACAATTGTCTTACCAGAGGCGGTACGTGACCCCTGACACTAATCACATTATTTACTTGAATAAAATTCATTTTGACTAATCCATTATCTTATTTTATTTTCTAATAAATTTTTTATGCTCCTATAATCGTGTTTTTATCGAACAACTAATGTGGCCAATGTAGATGTTGTTTACACAAGTGATACGAACAGATTGTCCGGATTTGCGAGCCCAGCAGACGATGCACGGATATATGTGCAGTTGTAAATTCGTTTGACGATGTTAATGGACGTTGATAGTGTATATTTGCAGAAATTTATCAACACTACGCTTGCACATACATATATTATTTGAAATGTCAGTCAGTCAGACTGGTATCGCGTGTAATTCCGTCCCCGCCCGTCCCATTCGTCCGTGTCCGTTCGTCCGATGTCGGAAGGAACTAATTGCGAGCTGGACTAAGAGCCATTTCATTCATCAACCTGCCACATCAACTTGGTTAAATTACTGAACTGTCGCAACAGTCAAACTAATCACCGCCAAGATTTTTTCCCTTTCGCGGCGCACTCTCGTACCTAGTGACTGGCATCCCATTTGTAAGGGGAAAGACACAAATACGCACGATATTTACTGTCAAGTATAAATCTATAATTTACTGACAAATATTACGCATTGCCAATTAATTAATCAATTAAATAGCATCAGTCAATAGCGACAACCGCCAGGACTAATGCCATCAACTAAACTTCACAAACTTTTGGCGTATTTCAAGAAGTAGTACACTTCTTTCAAGGAAATATCTTTATAAATAAGTTTCCGGATACTCCCTTTCTTTTTGAAAAATAACAAGCCGTTATTAAAGGGGTGAAAGCTTTAAGAAGGAAGTAAATTGAAAAATATTCATTCAATTAGCTTTGTCACGACGAGGCAGCCGTCCTGGGGTCACTAGTTCGAAAAAGTTAATCACCATCTCCTTGCCTTTCGTTCACTTTTTATTACCTACCCACGACAACTTGCAAGGTTCAATTTGTAAGGAACTAAATTAATTAGAAACTACATTAATATAAGTAATTCTTTGGTGCTGCTCTTGGTAATTGTATATGAATGAGGCCAGGAAGGGTGTAAAATGAGTAGGGATGGCTATATAAAACACTAAGCGGGGATGGAGAGGTGGAGGCTTCTAGAATTGAAGTGAAAACACTTTTTCAATACTCAACTGCAAGTTTATCCCCACCCTGTCCACTCATTTTCCATCTCCATGGAGTCTACCACATGTTTCCCCCTCTCCATAACTATCTAAAAATGACTTCTTAGCGTTATACAAAGTCTTTCTGACTCTCCCACTCATTTCTCCCTTCGTTCTAGTCCACCTCCTGTTTCCACTTCTTTTTACTTATCTAAAAACAACTTTTTATTGTTGTAAAAGGATTTTGCCACCATTTCCAGTATGTTTTCCTTTTTCCATCGAGTCTACAATTTGTTTCCACCACTCCGGATCTAATTGATAACATCTGTTTAGTATTTTACACAATCTTTCTGACCCCCACGCATTTTCCCTTGTCTTTGAGTCTACCTCTAGCTTCCATCTCTCTTTACTCATAAAAAAAACCTCTTTAGCGTTGTATAAGGTCTACTCTAACTTCTCCACTAATTTTCCATCTCCACCCAGTCTACCACATGTTTCCACCTCTCTATAACTATCTAAAAAGAACTTCTTAGCGTTATACAAAGTCTTTCTGACTCCCCAATCATTTCTCCCTTCGTTCTAGTCCACCTCCTGTTTCCACTTCTTTTTACTTATCTAAAAACAACTTTTTATTGTTGTAAAAGGATTTTGCCACCATTTCCAGTATGTTTTCCTTTTTCCATCGAGTCTACAATTTGTTTCCACCACTCCGGATCTAATTGATAACATCTGTTTAGTATTTTACACAATCTTTCTGACCCCCACGCATTTTCCCTTGTCTTTGAGTCTACCTCTAGCTTCCATCTCTCTTTACTCATAAAAAAAAACCTCTTTAGCGTTGTATAAGGTCCACTCTAACTTCTCCACTAATTTTCCATCTCCACCCAGTCTACCACATGTTTCCCCCTCTCCATAACTATCTAAAAATGAACTTCTTAGCGTTATACAAAGTCTTTCTGACTCCCCAATCATTTCTCCCTTCGTTCTAGTCCACCTCCTGTTTCCACTTCTTTTTACTTATCTAAAAACAACTTTTTATTGTTGTAAAAGGATTTTGCCACCATTTCCAGTATGTTTTCCTTTTTCCATCGAGTCTACAATTTGTTTCCACCACTCCGGATCTAATTGATAACATCTGTTTAGTATTTTACACAATCTTTCTGACCCCCACGCATTTTCCCTTGTCTTTGAGTCTACCTCTAGCTTCCATCTCTCTTTACTCATAAAAAAAAACATCTCTTTAGCGTTGTATAAGGTCCACTCTAACTTCTCCACTAATTTTCCATCTCCACCCAGTCTACCACATGTTTCCCCCTCTCCATAACTATCTAAAAATAACTTCTTAGC
The DNA here is from genome assembly GCA_029378335.1 of Agrilus mali. Classification (NCBI taxonomy): domain Eukaryota; kingdom Metazoa; phylum Arthropoda; class Insecta; order Coleoptera; family Buprestidae; genus Agrilus; species Agrilus mali. The sequence continues at coordinate 4,187,273 of CM055663.1, read as the reverse complement.
GTTATACAAAGTCTTTCTGACTCCCCAATCATTTCTCCCTTCGTTCTAGTCCACCTCCTGTTTCCACTTCTTTTTACTTATCTAAAAACAACTTTTTATTGTTGTAAAAGGATTTTGCAATATCTTTTTAGTGTTGCACAAAATCATTCTGATTCTGTCACCCAATTTTCTCTGCCCCTCAGTTCTCTTCTCAATTCATTTCCCTTTTCTATCGAGTCAACCGATTGCTCCTACCCATGTATAATGTTGTACAAAATTCTTCTGATCTCTCCACCCATTTTCCCTACCTTTTAGTCCACCTCGTGCTTCCACCTCTCCTCGCCTTTTTAAAACAAAATTCATCCCTAATACCTTTTTTCGTAGAACGGTTGAGACGAAGTTTATCCAACACGTTGTTTATGAAATGGTCTACGGTCAATTCAATTATTGGGAGAACTTAACTACATAGTTCAATTGCGCTTAATTCGCTTTATCAATTTGGAGATCGTTCCGTTTGTTGGGAGCAGCAGTAGCAGTAGCAGTCTTCCGGGACAGGACGGCGTAGCTGCGGGGGATATCAGTGGATAGATATACACAACGCCATTCTCCGGGGGTAATCGCGCCACTCCATTTTGCTCTGAAGTTTCGAAGATATGGACCCAAACATTCACCTCTAAAGACTTTACATCTAATTACTAACCGAAGGAAACGGATTTCCTCCAGATCGGAGAGGGAGATTTAACAGAACTTATGTATACACAGAAACCGAATAGGATATACTGTCGTATAAGTACATATAGACGTCTTTTCCGTTAGGGAAGAAACAAAACCACTTCTAAGAGTTTCTAACATAAATATGGAACGTTGGGGGTATAAATGAGAACAGTTTTATTGGTACTTTTAAGGGTTCAGCAAGATCTAAAATTAGTAACTTTTCTGTTAAGCAGTGACCAAAAACACACACACACACACAATCGATAAATAATCTTAGGGGTCAATGCATGGCAATAATAATTAGTTAAATGTCATAAACATCATCAATAGTTCAAAGACCATATTTCTTCCTAAAATCTTGAGAAAATCTTCGCCCATTTCGAAAACTAGAAGAACCCGAATCTCCAGTTATTTCTGCATTTTCCTCTACCCCCTCCTTTATTCCTATTTCTGCTACTAACAATTACCTAATCTAACATTTTGCCCTATTCCTTATGGATTTGATTTTCTTACTTTTTGTTTTTCTCGTTCAAATGTAATTAAATACAAAACCTTATTAAATTTTTTCAGAACAATCTGCAATCTACTTTATTATTTAACTTAAAAGATATTGTGAAAGTGTCAAATAAATTTATTGTCGCTGTCGTAACAATAGAATAATATTCGAGTATTGCGAGAGTGTATAATGTGTTTGGCTTTGTGCTTTTTCCGCAGTTTTCTTAACAATGGATGTTTTAAAAAAAGTCGGCATTAAGGCAAGCATGTCACTGATATTGCTGCAAGATATTGCTTCTTCATACAACCAACGTACTACTACTACTACTAGGAAAATACATAATAAAATGCTGTTCTACATTACACCAGTTGCACACAGACGAGAAGACATGCAAACGCAAGCAATATTGGAACGAAGCAGGCGTTCGTTGTTCGGTTCTATTTGATTGAAGGAACGCCGACAGAAAATCGATCTTTTACCACTACGTGTATTGTATTTCGTGCTTTGTTGTGAGGCTAAATTTCAATAGAGTCATGAATTTTTCGTGTGACCTTTTGCATTTTTATGGCTCACCACTACCTCACAACAAAAAGCAGAATCCTTATGAGATCACTCACGTGTCTATTCTCTGACAGTAAACGTTTACCAAACAGATATTTCGAATTTCACGTAAATATACCATACTATCGACCTGTAGCAACAGCACTCAAAAACATTAACGTGGAAATTTTGGAAAGGGGGAGGAAAAGTTTCGAATAAATTGTGGATCATGTGGTGTATAAACTGTGATGTACAAAGACGTATCTATATCAAGCTAGCACGACAAAGTTATTTTTCCGATTTCTGGCTTACGCTATAATTTGTCGCTAATTTGTTACCAAATACAAAAATTTGTCACTCGTGCCGTTTAGTCGTAGGATATAACTGTAAAGCCCATAATTTGTCGCCGAAAGATGACACATTCAACGAATTTGTCGCTAGTCTTATCTCCAGTTGATAAACGAAAAACTGCTGGAAAACCATCAAACAATTAATCAAGGAGTTCTTTGTTACATTTGTTTTAAGAGATCGGATTTATTCACCAAATTTTTTAAATTTGGTTTCCCTTTTTCTCCCAAGTTGGGCAACACATTACCTTTCGAGAGATTGATGGCTATCCAGCAGTTTTTGCTTATCAGTTGGCGATAAAACTAGCGACAAATTCGTTGAATGTGTCATCTTTCAGCGACGAATTATGGGCTTTACAGTTATATCCTACGACTAAACGGCACGAGTGACAAATTTTTAGATTTGGTAACAAATTAGCGACAAATTATAGTACAAGTGAGAAATCGGAAAAAGAAGTTTGTCGTGTTAGCTTGATATACGTTGTACAAGGGCCTTAAAAAATATTTTTTAAGGTGAAGTTTGCAGCTGTCATTATTTTCCTCTTTCTCTGAACAAATGCACTCGATGAAACTCTTGAATGGAAATGTTCTTCTCAACAGTATTTGTACTTTCCATGAATTGTATTCAATATACTTGTAAAACTAATACCTTCATTGTGATGTAAGCTAGTAATTTTAGTGAATTTAACATTCTTTAAGCTTTATTTTCTGTTTTACTTCTTTTGGGAATTTAAAATGATTGGAGAATGTTACAAAGCATTCCTCTAGGTTCCATTAGTGGTACAGTAGGTAGAAGAGGGTAGGGAGGGGTGGTTTGCCTGTTCGGAGTTTGTTGGTAATGGTAAAGACAGAGAGCGTAGAAGTAGAGCCAGGAACAAAGTCGCGTACCAAGCAAAAGTTTTAGATTACAGCCCTTTAAAAGTTTCTAAATTTGTCGGACAAATTATTTAACTCCCTCTCACTCGAAAACTCATGTTACAAACTTGCTTTATAATGTAACTAATTTTAATGCAAGTGCCATTATTATTCGGTTCAGATAAAATGGAACGGAAGGGGCGAGTTGGGTTGTGGAAGTGGTGTTGTTTGCTACCACGACGAAGTCGTCGGCGTCGCGACGCCCTGCCAGACCTTTGTAGTATTCAGGAGTTTATTTGTACTCTCTTATACTTTGGAAGGTAAACTACCGGCTTTGGGCTGTTCAACGTGTCTTAATTACAGACAGGGTATTCGACGAAAATTATAGAAGCAGAGTTTTAAAGGAGTTATTACGTTGTTGGAGAAGGGAGAACACTAACGAGAACTAAATATCAACTTTCGTCTATTGGGGAAATTGAATTAGTTTCCGGACTTCTTTAAATCCTACTTTTATTTAAGGGTTGACTACGAGGACTTAAAAAAATCTATCTAGAAAAGTTATGTCGTAAAAGGATGTGATAAGTTAAGGACGAGATTGTAGGACAAGAAGAAGTAGATAAGTTGTGGTTGTTTAATATGTAGGGGATAGCGGGAATATTTGTCACATCTTTACAACACCATAATGTTTCTTGGGGTATTTTATTAAGATGTCATACGGGGTAAAAACAAAAATACCCTTTAATACGAGCGCGGTAAAGCTACGATATATAAATAAGCGCAGTCCCTAAAGATGTCGTAAGGCCCTTTTTCGTCCGCAGAGAAATATTAAAAGTATTATGGCTTCCGGCATGGTGAATTATGACTCTCATACGGGCATGTAAGCACGTCTGCTAGAGACGTGGAAGCCTGAGAGAGGAACGGGCGCTAAGATAGGTAGTACGTGTTTCACAACGCCTATTTCTACAACGTGTTCATGCTTATTAGGGTTTTTCTTGGCTCACAGTCAAAGGAAATCGATGACTGGACGACCAAATAAAAGAATAGGCAGAAAAACAGGGAGATCGCAGTCCTTTGTCGCAAATAAATATCGTTTAGGGAGGAAAAGCTGTGGAACTTGTTGCATTTTCAGAAAAAAATTACTTTGGAACATATCACACCACAACATTTGCCTTAAGGTTACAAGATCTTTCTGGCTCTGAAATAACTTAGACTTTTTTATATAGCAAAGAAAAGAGAGTAAATAATCATATGCTAGTGGCACATGTAGAAGTAGTACCAGAATATTCAGGAAGAGTTCAAGAAAATGTCTCGAACAAGATACAGGAGCATGTCAGTTAGTCAAATTTTCTAAGAATATCTTTTGATTATTTTATTTTCATTAATCTCAGGAGTTATTTTAGTACTTTTGGGAAGTAAAAATATTAGAGACTAAAGCCTTTGTTGAGAATTTCTGTTCGTCAGCAAATTTCGCGTGTAAAATGGCAACCGTGTTACTTTCATCAGCTTAAATTGTCGAGTGTCTTAAAGACATTTCTCTGTCTCTCATTAAGGGCGCTAATAACATTGAAGGCTTTAATTAACATAGTACACTTTCCTCTTACAAATATTAAGTTGTTATACCTACCTAACTAATGACTACATTAAAAGGGACTGTTGTACTTAGTTAAGTAGTCACTTCATATCTCTCCCCTCCCCTACAGTTTCCTGGAATAGAGCTTTGTAAAAGCACAGGTGTACACAATTAAATCTTTAATAACGTGCGTATTAATTTTACGCAGAGGGTAAGTTAATTCTCATATTTAAAATTTATTCGGTCCATGATTAAATCTCTGAAGGAATCAAAATTTGAAACAGTAGAAACATTTAGTGTTTACATTAATTTTAGGGCTTGTTCCGTTCTATTTTATGTATGAATAAGATTTCCCCAATCTTTGAAGGGGCTTAAAATTTATTTTTCGAATATTTCAACCCTGGCAGCATTACCGATGTATATTTTATCGATTTATGGGAGAAATTGAATTCTTTTCGTGTATTTAGATTGTACGCCGCAGCTAATAATTCCGTGCGTGTGCTCCGAAGAATTAATTTTAGCCGTACAATGAAAATTCAATTCACAACCTAAGGGAGAAGGCGTTTTCTCCAGCACGTTACAACTAACCCACTTCCAGATAATATTGGATTATATTCCGAGATATAAAAGTTATACGTAAAACGAAAAATCCTGATCGTCTTTATTTTTATTTTTTTGGTTCTCTAATAGAAATAAGTGAGCTACAGCCGCGTATCACTTGCGAGAATCGAACCTATGCTAGAAATTTAAAATAGGGTTGAAAGGACCATCAAAAGAAGCTAAAAATATTTGTTTTTCCTTGTTCGTAGCTCGAGATCGGATTTAGAGCATTAAACGTAAGAAAAACTAACGGCTTTTGTCAAAACCGGGGTCAAGAAGATGGTCCACGTGTATAAACTCATTAATTGTAAAAATTTTGCGTGTGCGTGGGTCTCAAAGGGCGAATGTTTAACAGGAATAGACGTAAAAACTACAGGAGAGTGGTCTGACCAAAACCACGGCTATCTGTAAACGATACCCTTGCGAAATAAGGGATTTTATGGCACAGGGGCAAAACAGATAGAGAGACAGATACAAAGATATGTTTACAACCAATTCTAAACCGCTGATGGCCACAGTGAATTCTGGATTTCGATTTAATCTGAAACCCAAAGCGTTTGAAATAGAACCCTTCTACATAATTAAATTCGGTGGTTAAAACATTTTTATTCTTTATTTCCAATTATGAATATCAATGAAGTATAAATTAGGTTCGTTATAGTGAGAGATACTCTTTATGTGGGAATTATTCAAAAAAAGGTGAAACTTGTGAAATTTTAGTAGTTAAAATAAGTAGGTAGGTACATACACAACAAATTGACGTGATATTTTTTTATGAAAGTTCTGGTTTTTGGGCCCGTTTAAACCTGGGGAAGTTTGCATGCTCGTCTTAATTAAACATGACAGGGAAAGGGGTTGTGATTGATTTAACAACTTCAAAAAGCTCATCAGGCTGCTTTTAGTCTGCCCTCGACAAAAAATGCTCGAAAAAAGAATTTTACTTACTTGAAAAACTTCAATGCAATTTTTAGGGGGTTGATGGGAATCTCAATTAATTAATTTGATCCCCTTTCTTCTAATTTAGTGAGATGTGATGAGACTCTGCAGAATCTCATTAAATCTCATTTAAAAAATTTTGTTGGATCCCTCTCTCCCCCTTTGTGAGCTCAAGTACACAATTAATGGATGTCTCTTCAATAATAATTAATTTGATTCGTATATTAAATTGGGGAAATTAAAACGTTTTGTTTAGCAGGAAAGAAACCTTTTAGTTTACTTTTTCTTGTTTTAAAATTCACGCGGTACCTACACAGGATTTCATTAAAAAGGATACTCAAGGCCTCTCAAAATTTGTTCCGAATAAACATTGAAAATTCGAATATACATGCTCCGTTTACATTACGCCCACTTGGAAGTTTCGGATGATGTGACCTGATATTTCTTTGATACATCAACAAGTTTCTGTTCTAAAGCTCAAAGTACATCTCGAAAATCCCCTTCTTCTCTTTTTTTCGCCCGTACAAAGTAAATATCGTATAAAACTTTGAGACCGGCAACTTCAGCATCAGATTTAATTTGTATACGTAGTCTATTTTTAGCCAACATTTATTCAGTCTAAGTGAATAATAAATGATACTTTTTACTTTTCTTCTATTGCTTTCGCTTGTTTAGGGGATTGCAAGGGAGAAAAAAAAATTAGGAACATTTTCTGTCTAGAAACTTTCCGTTTAAGAAAGTTAGTTATTTTAAATAGGTACTTTACGAAATAATTCAATAAATTAGGAAACATAAAAGAAAGCTGTGGGTGTTACAAAATTTAATCTCATAAGTATCCTAGCAACATTTAAAGGGTCTTTTTGACTAAACGAATGAAATTTCGAGTCAGCAATTTCTCGGCGTCAATTTTATTTTGGGAAAGTGTATTGGTAGGATTAAGATCCCTTTTAGTTTTACGGGAATTTGTCAATTTCTCTTCTATGAATGTAAATCGTCCTTTTTGATTGTATTCATTATTTTTAACGTTTTTTTTTTTATTTAAGTACGTAGCTAAACCAGGTTTTATGGAATATTGACTTTATTGAGAAATACACTTAAGTAGGAAAACAGACGATTCCGGGATTTGGTAAAAATATGTAAAACTTCGTTCGGTAGATCTGCGGCGCGTTTACGACACGAAAAACGTTTTAAATTTACATATGCCGCCACAACTTGAAACTTTTAAGTAACACCGTTGGATTTTCCACTTAAAGAATGATTAGCATTAACTTCTTCGCGTGGTGCTTTTACGAGTTGAAGTGGAACGTGTTGAAATGCGGAGGAATTTTAAATAGAAAGTTAAAGGGATTGTCCAAAAAGGCTTTTTCTCTGCCGTTCCGACAATAGAAATTCCGAAGCATGCCTTTAAAACGCCCCGAATGGAGTAATTTCCTTAAGTAAAAAGTAGTTGCTTCATTGTGTCCAAATAAATGGAAAACCAACTTCTCTCTCAAATTTGGGACCATTCCAGATGCAAAGTACAACGCACCAACCAGCACATTTTATTTCAGTGAAAGTACATTTAGAAATAAATGCACCTATAACTTTATGCCTATATCAAGCTAGCACGACAAAGTTATCTTTCCGATTTCTGTCGCTAATTTGTTACCAAATCCAAAAATTTGTCGTTCGTGACGTTTAGCCATAATCAGCTGGTATGCTACACATAGCGTATCTCGAAAAGGAAATGTAGGATATTACTGTAGAGGCCATAATTTGTCGCTAATTTGTCGCCGAAAGATGACATATTCAAAGAATTTGTCGCTAGTGCCGTTTAGCCATAATCAGCTGATATGCCAGTTTGATATCAAGCTAGCACTACACATAGCGTATCTCTAAAAGGAAATGTCGTAGGATATTACTGTAGAGGCCATAATTTGTCGCTAATTTGTCGCCGAAAGATGACATATTCAAAGAATTTGTCGCTAGTGCCGTTTAGCCATAATCAGCTGATATGCCAGTTTGATATCAAGCTAGCACTACACATAGCGTATCTCTAAAAGGAAATGTCGTAGGATATTACTGCAGAGGCCATAATTTGTCGCTAATTTGTCGCCGAAAGATGACATATTCAAAGAATTTGTCGCTAGTGCCGTTTAGCCATAATCAGCTGATATGCCAGTTTGACATCAAGCTAGCACTACACATAGCGTATCTCTAAAAAGAAATGTCGTAGGATATTACTGTAGAGGCCATAATTTGTCGCTAATTTGTCGCCGAAAGATGACATATTCAAAGAATTTGTCGCTAGTGCCGTTTAGCCATAATCAGCTGATATGCCAGTTTGATATCAAGCTAGCACTACACATAGCGTATCTCTAAAAAGAAATGTCGTAGGATATTACTGTAGAGGCCATAATTTGTCGTTAATTTGTCGCCGAAAGATGACATATTCAAAGAATTTGTCGCTAGTGCCGTTTAGCCATAATCAGCTGATATGCCAGTTTGATATCAAGCTAGCACTACACATAGCGTATCTCTAAAAGGAAATGTCGTAGGATATTACTGTAGAGGCCATAATTTGTCGCTAATTTGTCGCCGAAAGATGACACATTCAACGAATTTGTCGCTAGTCTTATATCCAACTGATAAGTAAAAAACTGCTGGAAAGCCTTCCCACTCTCGAGAGGTAACGTGTTGCCCAACTTGGGGGAAACAGAGAAAACCTGATTTAAAAAATTTGGTAAATAAATCCGATCTCTTAAAACAAATGTAACAAAGAACTCCTTGATTAATTGTTTGATGGTTTTCCAGCAGTTTTTCGTTTATCAGCTGGAGATAAGACTAGCGACAAATTCGTCGAATGTGTCATCTTTCGGCGACAAATTAGCGACAAATTATGGCTTTTACAGTAATATCCTACGACATTTCCTTTTCGAGATACGCTATGTGTAGTGCTAGCTTGATATCAAACTAGCATACCAGCTGATTATGGCTAAACGGCACGAGCGACAAATTTTTGGATTTGGTTACAAATCAGCGACAAATTATAGTGCAAGTCAGAAATCGGAAAAATAACTTTGTCGTGCTAGCTTGATGTGCGTTATAAATTTTCACGAACGACACAAAAATGTACTGCTTTCGTTTTCTTTTATAAATAGTGTAGCTATTCCTTATCGAAGTTCATTAAACAATTTCTGTTTGCTTTGAATATTCTTGTTTTTTTGCCATTGGTTTTGGACCTGAAAATGTGGACACATCTCATTATCTATTTAATTTATCTTACCCTCCAAGTTGCCGTAATTTCTGTATCTGTGTAGCAGCGCAATTTCAACCATAAAATTCCGTTGGTACATTCTAGATAAATACACAGTTACTTTTTTCTAATGGTCCGGTCCCCTGCGGGAAACGAACTCGCACTATTTAGTTGCTGGGCTATCTCGGGCCCTTCTTGTATGAAACTAAATAATATGTATTATCTAAAGGGTGTACGTGATTGTGCTGAGTACGATAGTCGAAGAGAACGGAGTGGTGGCATTTAGCAGTGGCAGTTCGTGCGATGGGGTTGTTTAAAAGGAGTCCTAGCTGTGGAGGGGGTGGGTTCGAGATTCCACGGCTGAAGTATCTGCGGATTATCTGTAATTCTACGCCCGGCAATTTAGAAAACGACCATTGCAATTACACACGATTATGATCACGCGATGATTCGTGCAAATTAACAGCCAGTGCGCTAATCAGTCGAGGGAATCGACGGGAACGACGCCGACGCCTGCAATCGTTGAGTAGCAGCAGGCAAACATCATCGCATCGTAGCGCGCGAAATGATTAAAACGATGTCTACCAACTGTTTGACTTTCGTCGTGTTATTAATTCCAGACACGAAAATTCGCGGCGCACACAGCAGTCATGTTCAACACGAACGCAACACGACGCCTAGGTCGTCGCGACGGCACTTTTCATTCGTTCTTCGTCATCCGATGGATGGATTTCCCTTTAGCCATAATCGGGAACCGTTAGCGTACCGCAGGTTGCGTGCACGAACGTCTCCCCGGCCCACAGACGGAAAAGGGAATGGTCCCAATGATAACGGGAGACACTGGTTCGTGTTACTCGAAGTGATCGTTGTTTTTAACAGCAAGCACGAAAATACGTCAAGAAGTTACAGGAGAAATAAATAAAAAGAGAACAAACAATTTCGTGCACTACTGTGCACTGCGCATTTCTTCAACTTGAAATCTTACAATTATTTTAAACTAGCTATGCCCGCGTGGAATAGTGACTTTCGGCAGTATTCAAATTTTTTCTTCTACATTTTTATTTTCTGGGCCGTAAGCCTTTTTGCCGACGTCATTACACAAAAACATTCATACCTTATTTTTGCCCCCTTTAGGGTAAAATTCTTACAAACTTTAAATGTTGTATTTACCTATATCTAATCAAACGCCTAAAAAATAAGTTTCAAGCCTCTAGCTTAATATCTACTTATCTATCTCTGTACCAAATTCTCATTTAAATCGGTTCAGTAGTTTGGGCGTGATTGCGTAACACACAGACAGACTGAGTTAATTTCGCATTTATAATATTATAGATTAATATAGTTTAATTATAGTTTAAAATAGTTTATATAGCTTAGTATTCAACTACTTTTATTGATCCAAATAAACAAAACCTCTATAACTTTTTACACTTAATATTTTAATTTTCTGGGCCGTAAGCTTTTTGGACGACGTCATTACACAAAAACTTTAATCGGCTAATTTTATCCCCTTTAGGGTAAAATTTTTACAAACATTGAATGTCGTATTTATTTATATCTAATCAAAAGCCTAAAGTTTCAAGCTTCTATCTTTAAAAATTACGGAATTTCCGCACGATCTTTCCTATTTCAACCCCTTACAACCCTTTTTTCGCATAATAAGTAGTCTATGTCCATTCTCAGACACTAGACTATCTCTGTACCAAATTTCATTTAAATCGGTTCAGTAAATTTTAGGCGAGATTGTGTAGCATACAGACAGAGTTACTTTCGCATTTATAATATTCAGCGAATTCATTTTCATCGATTTTCCCATGGGAATAAGATATTTTCCCGCAGTAAATCGTAACCTATGTGTTATTCCAGGGTGTCAGCTAACTCCATAGCAAATTTTATTAAAATCGCTTCAGTCGTTTAGAGGGGAAGAAGTAACAAACATACACACTCACACACTCACAAACTTTCGACTTTATATTAGTGTGATTCTACTGCTGGAAATTATAAATAAAATATTCTGAACAACTGAGCGACTTTTATTAAATTTGCTGACAATGACATGTAGTGCAGCGTATTTGTGACGTTGTTCGTTCTAAAGATATTCGCTTGGAAACTTTTACAAAAGCTTGCATCAGATCCATTGTCTTTTGTATCGTGAATCCTGATCCGAGAAAATTATCGTGAATACTCGAATACCTTATCCTTCAATTGAAACGTATAACACACGAGGAGTACATCAAAGAAATTGCATCAGCATTTTTGAAAGAAATTTCCTCTGGTGCTTTTTCCTTTAGCTGCTGTTACATTTTTAAGACTATGGTCAAAGAATCGAAACCAATAAGACATCCTATTCATATAGCTGCAATTTAATATTATCTTCAGAGGCGGATGTAATTTATATAGGTACCTAAAGCAAATGCTTTGATCGTTTGGTTTCAGAATCTCGTTATTCTTCCCTGCATTAATTACCTTTATATTAGGAATTTTCTTCAGGAAAACAAAGCAGAAACGTCATTATAATTCTAAACAGTAACATTCTTCTTTAGTTTCGATCCTTTTGGGGTTTTAAAATAACATACTGAAGGATTAGTATCATGTTATGTTGGTGTAATTTTGTCGTAAAGTGCAATGAATCCAATTAAATAAAGTGTTGACATTGTTTTTTAGTTGTGTAATGTTGCGGTTAGCGTGCAGGATGGTTCGCATGATAAGAGTTCGTCCCTGCTATCTGTGATACTGTCCTGTCCTGGCTATAACCAGAGGCTGCATTTAGCGTTACAAGAAGTGACACTCCGCTCCGAACTCCACGCCATCTAAATGATAAAAAGACCCGGCACGGATAACGAGAAAAGTCTAATCCTATTATCCACTCTTAAAACCAGGAACTTCCAAGAAACTTTCTAATTGGACGAATTGAGCAGAATTTTAAGTGGGGATTGTCACATTACACTCCATTCCATACCGCGTCTTAGGTCAAACATTCGAGTTTTGAAAACATACTATATATTATACTTATAAAGAGATTAAAAGTAACAAAACAAAAAAACAAATAGATAGGAAATGTTGCAGGTAGTCAGAAAGGCTCCTGCCTACCGCAACAACAAAAAATACAGGAAGTGACGTAAAAGAAGTTTGTTGGGGCTTTAATTAGTCACAAATGAGCACTCAAGATAACGATACTTGTTTTATTTAGTACATATTCTTTTAAAAACTGATAACTATCATGTAACTTTCAGTTTATCGCCATCTATGGATGTTTGGTACTTATGGTGGTTATCAATGATGTTAAGAATTCAGGTTTATTGACTTCTTTCAGTTTACGGTACTAAACTCCGATAAATTACCGACCAAACCAATGCTACTTAATACAGTCAAGTTAGTTAATATCCTGTAAGTAGTTGTACATCGCCATCTATGAGTAAGTAGCGTTGAAAACTATGTTATGCAGGCGAAGAAATTTGATGATGCTGTTTACTAATAGACTAATAAAGTTAAGTCAATATAGATGGCAATATTTTCCCAGTTGCTGAACATTAATTAACTTATTGATAATAAGAAGTTTCTATTCATATTAATAGTCCAAAACTAATTTGTGGATTTTCTCAATATTTTTATAACAACAGTTTTCTGGCAGAGGCGTTAAATGTGTTTTACAATTAGAAAAAAAATATACTTTTTAAACCATAATTAATGTTAATAGCGTAACGGGTTTCGTTTGAAATTATGCAAAGCGTGAGGGTTCGATTAACGTGAAAAAATCACGAGCGCCCAATTAAAGTGTAGTTGCATTGTAATTTTTAGCTTGCGCCTGCCGCCCGGAGGGTTGCGTTATCGCAAAAGTCACTGACTGGAATGTAAAGTCCCTTAGCCATTTAAGGTTTTACACGCGAAGATTATGAACTCTGCCATGTTTACGTTTCGTGCTGATTAAATTTCGACCCAGTTACTTCGTCAGGTGGTGCAAACTGAAACTCACACGTACATGTACACGTACACCTATTACGTGACAAGAAAAAGTAATGAGTGGATGTTACAAGCAAATAGAATATAAACGCTTGCATATTGCATCAAACAAGTTTGTCATTGATTTGGAAAAATATTTTTTCTCAAAGGGGGCTTACCCTCAGTCTTAACCAAAACAAGGCGAGACTAAGAATATTTTTGTTCTTCAGTTGTGACGATTAAAGGAATTGTGTTTGTGCTGGCAAATAAATTGTTCGATTTACGAGGTGGAAATAAGATTGTGTTAAGCAAACAATGCCTCCGACAAAGCGATTGCACTTATATTACCAAAGGCTCCTGTCGAATTCCCATCGATGAAAAAGGACGAGCGAAATCGTTTCTCACAACTATTTTTCCTGACGTCCATTCGCCTCCTTCCTCTTTTCATATAATTTAAGCCCGACATCGTTCGAAATAGTTCCTCTTTCAGTTGAATTTGCGAAAGATTTAGTGCTCTTTGTTATTGCTCGATTTTAGTAAAAAATTGCGCGTGCTCAAGTTTAAGATAAACGCAAAACGAAAACACCCGAACCGCTAGTTTTGAAGTAGATAAAGTAGCTCATTTGTTATAAGCGAAACGAACGAACGAACGGTAAGAATTATTGGTCGATAATGACGGCAATTTAAACAACTATGTCCCAAGAATACGACCCTATGCTATTTTGTTTTGTTGTTTTACTTCCCTCTCAATTTGTTTCTTTCTGGTGATTCATTTGTTTATTCTTCGCGAACCAGAATTTATAGATCATATATTTTCCTATATATTCGACGAGATGTAGGTAGGTACGTACTGTATTGTCTTGGAAAACCGTAATATTACGATAGAATATACAGCTGTGCATCGTCAACAAATATCTCGTCTATTATCTTGCTATTATTCCTATAAATTGTATAATTGGGTGTGTGGTTCGTAAAACACAAGACAATATTACGTTGTGTTGTGTTGCGTTGCGTTGTGTTACATTGTGTTGCGTTGCATTGCGTTACGTTATGTTGTAGTTTACTGCCGTCTAATTTATTGGGATGGTTTACAAATCACCTTCTGTGAACCTTTCTAAAAGGATGCGTTGCTTTGTGATGTGCAGCATTGTGTTGTGTGACAAAGTAAAGGTGATCTATCTTGTGTTGGGCCGTATTGCCACCGAATCTATTAAGATGGCCTACAAATAAATTTGTGGGTAGCTTTTTAAAAGCATGCGTTGCGTTGTGATGTGATGTATTAGTACTGCGTTGTGCGGTAATCGACTACGTTGCATAAGTACCTATCTATTAGACAGAAAAAGCTACCTGGGTTTGTATTGTGTTTTGTAGTCTTTTAAGACAGTAAATTGTTTGTATACTAGAATAAAATGATGACTTGGTTTGTGCTGTATGGTAATGTGTTGTGTTATGATGTAAGATAGTCCGATGTGAATCTGTTACGAAGAATAAAAAATTGGGGCCTTGTTGTGTTGAACTAAGTTGTAAGGAAATACGTTGTGGATCTGTTACAACGTAAAGGTGTTTTGGCTTGTGTTGCGTTGTGATGTATTGCCATCAAACTTATTAAGATGGACTACAAATCCATTTTTAGGTAACTTGTGTTGTGATATGTAGCACTGTTTTGTGTTGTAATGCACTGCTTTGTGTGTCTATTACAAAGAAAAAGGCGCCTCGGGTTGCGTTGTGTTGCTCTGTACGTTGTGGGTCTAACAATGATTTGGCTTGCGTTGCTTTGTGTTATGCTGTATTATATTGTGTTTAAAGGCAGCATGATTTGTATCTATTACATGATAATAAAAAGATGATTTAGGTTACGTTATGTTACGTTACTTTACGTTGTGGAGGTAAACATAAAAATAAAAATAACGAAGAAATAGAACGAGCAAGAGTAAATCAAATTTCCCTTTTCCGAGGAATATTGCGTGCCGGACTGGTGATGGGTTATGAAAATTACACCCTCAGGAACCACACTGCGTTTCTGGTCAAACGTTGGCTAATAATATACCCAGTTGACATGCACTTAGCAGTAGAACTAATTTGTGCTTTACGAGGTCGAGATTTTATGACGCAGTTATGACATAATTAAAAGTGAATGATGTTAGACAACATGGCAAAATTTTATTACATTCTCGAGCAAATTTTCAACTGCAATTTGTTTGTTTATTAACCCTAGCGTTCTTATCAGCTAAAGCTATTTCTGTCCTGTCATAGGATAATGAACTCATACAGTAAGTATTTTCTTGAATCTGAGTTGAACGGATATAACAAGTATAAAGTTTAAAACTTTTGGAAGTGCAAAAGTAATTGCATTGATTACAAGGCGTTGGCCTGAGCAAATTGTAATTAACGGTGCATATTATATTTGTCTTAGTAAGCGAAATAGACTAAATAATAATAATGTTGCGGCATTGTTATTACAGACGATTGTTGAGCGTTGCACATGGATTAGTGTTATACGGAAAATTCAAGACAAACTTTCGAACAATGTGCAAACAAAGTTACAGGCCACAGGCTGGAACTTTATAAGTGAGAATATGGGAATTGATGGGACGAGAATGAATTTCCACATTGCGAACGAAACGAGGCAAGTTATACAAGACAGACTCTCCGAATATCTCTGATGGTGAAAAGTTGCTTTATATTACAAAACTATAATCATTCAACTCAAAGAATTCTGGGGGCGTTTAGAACAAAGTAAAGTTAAATAATGACGGCTTTTTACTTACCAAAGACAACTTTTGTTGGACGAATTGGCGACGAAGGAAATCGCCAGAAAATCTGAAATAAAAGAAAGAAATTACAGAAATTTGCAGAGAAATCGATATTATAACCTACGTACTCTTTGAATGGTCGGAAGTGATTGTAAATACAGTTCAATTGGCATTTTCGATGAGGATATCTACAAGCAAAATGATTCTATTCATCCTGTGTGAATCAGTGCATTCCGGTTGGCAAAAAAAGAGACGTAACGTTTCTTAAACGACTTCTCTGAAGAGGGTCGTTATGTAAATAAATCTTACACCGTTTCGCCGTTCTCCCCTCATTCGCGCAATCAATCTGAACCAACGAAAACTTTCGCTCAAACGGAATTGCTAAGTTTCATGTGACTTCTTTTCGTCGGGAGAGAAGTTGCAACAAGCACAAACTCGGATTACGATAAATAGCGTGTGCCAAATCACGCAATTGAAGCTTATACTGAAAAGTTACCGGGAGAAACGGGAAGAAAGAGAGGACGCTCTGCCGTTTGCCAAATGGATTAAATAAAGGAGATTTGTGGGAAAAATTTCAGGCGCACAGAACTTCTTAGTCTACAAATAAAATCAAATATTTATTCTTGGAAACTCCGGGATTTTTATCACTTACATAAATGTCCTGGAATAATATCCTGTGCATGGGACACAGCTTATGCACGAAATGGCTTGCAAACATCTTAAAGGACAAATGGCACGTACGAGTCATCGGCGAATGAATGGTAAATGAATTAAGGTATTTAAAACAATTTTTATAAACTTGACTTTATCTGCATCAGTTATTTTTACTGATAAATTCCTGTCATCGTCTTAATGATGTAATGTTTTATTAAATTTGAAATGTGAGTGGAAAAGTTTTCTTCGGGGTTGGGATTCGCGACGGCCCGGCCCGGCCTAACAAACTTCAAATCCTCGGAGATGAAATAAGTTAACAAAGCGAATTGGCCTTATTATATGGGAATTCGTGACCAGGTTTTCGCACGCAACAAGATGAAATTGGATTAAATTCTGGAAGCATCTGCTTCTTACTTATACACCCGAATCTTCCATCATTTTTGTCAATAAGCCGCCCTCGAACGTGGAATGTACATCATGAAATTGACATGAAAATGTGCGTGCTTGTATGTACCTACCTACGTATGGTAAAATTTTTTGATGCTCGAAAATTTCACATGGAATTAATATCCAAACGTTAGACAGGGATTATCAGGGGGAATATTTCGAATAGGTTTTTGATCAATATTGACAGAAAAAATATCCTGAGGATTTCAAACACTCACCGATATTGGATGTGAAAGGAAAAGCTAATCAACCGTAAAACGCAGCAGGAGGTACCTAATAGCAATTCTGTTATAAAAAATTATTTTCAATAACCTCTTATTGATTTAATGTTATTTATAATACATAAGATTTTGTATGTAATTTTGAAAAAGTTGAATGCAATTTTCTCACAAGCTAAATAGAAGCATTTAGCAAATTTGACAAGATTATAAAATGCTTGTCATTTTCTAAAGTGCTTTAGAGTAAAGTCGGTTGTTGAGATTTCAGTCAGACGGGAATGTAAGACAAAAGATTCGGAATTGTTAAAGATAAAGTCACTTCGAGCAGCAATTCTCCGTTGATTTCGTAACGTCCCGCCCTTCAGTTTCCCCTTATCGAGAGTTCTCTCGCCCCCCGAAATCACCGTAAATTCCCGATATCATTAGACAGCAGATATAGTCGAAATAAAAAATTATAACTCAGTTCGCTGAGTTGAAGTTAGTTTGAATTGCGAATGCTCTTGGCGGCAGTCTAAATCTTCTAGTTAAATTTGCATATAGCGGCCCATAATTTGTTCCGCAAGACTCCAAATCACCGTCATTATACCGGCAATTGTCAGAACGTTTCTGACTCGACACCCTCCCCCAGTACACCCGCGTTCATCTCTTCAATTCTGGATATCGCTCCCGCACATGTTCCCGTTCCATCCAAACTATCATTAGGAGACGCCGCTACAGGTACTTTATTGTAATTAGGACTTACTATTAGGCACACTCGCAGAAACTCACAAGTCTGCATTTTCCAACACAACTTCTCCTCTTCCTCGTTAAAATACGAGTGTGCACTAACTGCAATATTCTTTTCTTCTGCACTAGCACTTGAAAATATATCAATAAATTACTGACCAAATAAATGCGGCCCATAAAAGGTGATTATTTTTGTCATCTGGTGGTTATTTTTGCTGCTATAGAAACCAAGAGATGGCGATACAATGTTTGTTGGTGAATATTAGTTTTTGGGTTTCTGAAGAAGGCTTGTAGGGGTCCATTGCTCAAGCAGTTGTTTATCTTAAGGGGCGAAACGATTATTCTTCAATTGTGACGTAGCAAAAGTTATTATTCAAAATATAAGGACTATTTTGCCATCAATTGGATATATCTCGCACCTTAAGAAGCTATAAGATGGCGATACAATCTCTGCAAGTGAATATTAGTTTTTAGGATTCTTAAAACGACTTCAGCACTCAAAAAGTTCCTGAGATTAAGGAGTTTTTATTGGGACAAAACTTTTGGACCGTAATATGTGAAAATTTTTGTACAGTTGTAGAAACTTTCAAGTGTGCATTTTCCAACACAATTTCTTATTCTCCATTAAAATAACCCACAATTTCAAAAACGTTCACGTACTGTATCATATTTTACTTGAAAGTATAAATAAATTACTGACCAAATAAATGCGACTCCTAAAAGGTGAGTTTAAATAAAATCCACATACAAAGATTATTTTTGTCATCTGTTGGGTATTTTTGAGATGGCGATACAATGTTTGTGGATGAATATTAGTTTTTGTGTTTCTAAAGAAGGCTTGTAGGGGTCCAGTGCTCAAGCAGTTCTTTAGTTTAAGGGGAGAAACGATTATTCTTCAATTGTGGCGTAGCAAAATTTATTATTCAAATAAAAGAACTATTTTGCCATCAATTGGGTATTTTTTGCATCTTAAGAAGCTATGAGAAGGCAATACAATCTCTGCATGTGAATATTAGTTTTAAGGATTCCAAAAACGACTTCAGCACTCAATAAGTTCCTGAGATTAAGGAGTTTTTATTGGGACAAAACTTTTGGACCTAAATATGTTTGAAAATTTTTGTACAGTTGTAGAAACTTTCAAGTGTGCATTTTCCAACACAATTTCTTATTCTCCATTAAAATAACCCAGAATTTCAATAACGTTCACGTACTGTATCATATTTTACTTGAAAGTATAAATAAATTACTGACCAAATAAATGCGACTCCTAAAAGGTGAGTTTAAATAAAATCCACATACAAAGATTATTTTTGTCATCTGATGGGTATTTTTGAGATGGCAATGCAATGTTTGTGGATGAATATTAGTTTCTGGGTTTCTAAAGAAGGCTTGTAGGGGTCCAGTGCTCAAGCAGTTCTTTAGTTTAAGGGGAGAAACGATTATTCTTCAATTGTGGCGTAGCAAAATTTATTATTCAAATATAAGAACTATTTTGCCATCAATTGGGTATTTTTTGCATCTTAAGAAGCTATTACATGGCGATACAATCTCTGTATGTGAATATTTATTTTTAGGATTCCTAAAACGACTTCAGCACTCAAAAAGTTCCTGAGATTAAGAAGTTTTTATTGGGACAAAACTTTTGGACCTAAGTATATTTGAAAATTTTTGGTACACTTGTAGAAACCCTCAAGTGTGCATTTTCCAACACAATTTCTCATTCTCCATTAAAATATCCCATAATTTCAATAACAATCACCAACTGTATCATATTTTACTTTCACACTAACTTTTGAGAGTATAAGTAAATTATTGACCAAATAAATGCGACTCCTAAAAGGTGAGTTTAAATAAAATCCACATACTAAGATTATTTTTGTCATCTGTTGGGTATTTTTGAGATGGCGATACAATGTTTCTGGATGAATATTAGTTTTTGAGTTTCTAAAGTAGACTTCTAGGAGTCCAGTGCTCAGGCAATTCTTTAGTTTAAGGGACGAAACGATTATTCTTCGGTTGTGGCCTAGCAAAATTTATTATTTAGAAATAAATGGAAAGTTGATTCCAGTTGCTTTTCTCGAGTATGTTGAATAATCCAACCGCTCATCAGAATTGATTGGTGCATCAAGGGCTCAGATTACTTGTGTCTGAACAAGTAATTACCGAGAACAACAAATATAAGACTTTTACCACAAAATTTTCTATACAGAAGTAGTCTACTTAAAAATTGATTGATGTCACCTTAAATTTAAGACTTCCTACAGTTTTGACACTAACTAGCTACTAAACTTTTAAGAATATTTGTTTTTGTGAAAACGATTATCGATAGAGCAAAATATTTGCATTCGTTGCACGATGTATTACAGAAGTGCATGCATGCTACGGTTGGTTGCCAATCAATACACGGGAACCGGTTCGACATATGCAAATATTCATCGCACCAATGAAGAATAAGAAGAAGAAAAAGGGTATAGTAGAACGACGCCGACGACGGTGTCACCGAAGCCAAAGTCGAAGACGACAACGACGACAACTTATAGTGCCTTATAGTCTGGCGCGTATCCAATGTGCCAAAAGACTGGAAACTTTTCAAATGGATGGTTTACCAGTTGATGCGATAGAGATAAAAGTTGGGCAAAGAAATGATTTCAACACACATACTTACTTATCTATAGATAGGTAGATGTTTGTATGTATATATGTACCGTATACGTATATAACGAATAGGTCATCAGGTTTCAAAAGTTGACTTGCTTTAGAATAAGAAAACTCAAATGATAATAGAAACGACCCTAGACCTAGAAAAATAAAATACGAAAAAGGGGAAAATTTAGAGCACTAAATTCTGAAAACTCAAACAGTGCATTTTCATAATTTCGACCTTATTCAACCCCCTTTCTCTCTCTCCCTATTCTCCTCACGTAAAATATACTTTGTAATGAAGTTTAAATTAACAGAGGAAAGGAAAATATAGATAACAAGTTTTTGAATTAAAAATTGACGTAAGATTTTCAACGGTCTCCCTACCCTTAAATAATACCCTCGTCCCCCAAATCATCAAATGATTTATGACAGATACATTGGGTCTCCAAAATGTTCCTGGCGCATTCACCAAATGTTTCAACTTCAATTTATAAAAATTTTTGGCTAGAAACTTATTTTAGTATAATTGTTTTTATAAACCTCCCCAGTCCCTCTTTTATACTCTAACATTCAGCAACTTTTCAATCGTTGTTAGAAGTTTCCCACATAGTTAAAACTAATTTTAAACTATTTCTCTTCCGAGTTACAAGAGTATATGTTATTATTAAAAACTAGGGAAATAGAGAACGAGTAAAACTTGAAGCTTGAGAGCAATTTATATCTCGCTATGTGTGTACTTACATACTACATACATATCCTACGTATACGGATGTGTCTATAATTAAATTAACCACCGCGTTGAGTCGTCATTCTCCTTATTGAATCAAGAGTAAGAAAGTTGTCCCAAAGTGGTTACCTTATACGCCTTATTGAAACTTTCGCGAACTTTGTAAAGTTGAACGTAGTTTGCTGGTGAAATTTGACCCTCTGGCTGCATTTTTCTTTATCTTGTCACCACGAATAACGCAATTCGATTTCCCCAGAAGAATATTACTCGAACATATCATATATTTATGATAAAATTAAACTCGTATCAAAAGCGTATTTAGAAATGTTCAGTTTCAAAAAGGCAACGAAAACTTTGAACTTATTTTGAGACAGAAAATAAAATCAATATTATAATAGCCTGGGTCTTGTTGTAAGGTCTTAATGTCCTTATCAAACCTCTGGTTAAAGTTTTACTTTACGTAATAATTGATTTCAATGATTCATACATAATGAGCCTCAAATCTGTTTCTCTTATTCTCTTCTAGTCGCCACAAAATACAAAAGAGCCGAAAGCTGGTAATATATCAAATAATTCGTAGGAAAGGGTGAAATTAGCGCAAATGTTACTTCACATTGTTGTTGCCCCCACGTTGTTTCCTTAATGCTTCCTGGTATTCGTAAGCCATATAAATCTGAGATAGAACCTTGATTTTAACTAGTTTCACCACAAAGATCTTCCTTTGAGTTGGTGTGTAAACATTTGCAAAGGAAACTTCAAATTGTGTCGAAGACATTTACATAATGTTAGCCGTTGGCATGGGGAAGTGTCTCAACTTATAATTTTCGCATTAGAAATGTAAATCGTAAGATTAATCCGTAAACAATGGCGGCAACACACTTGGCTTTCTTAATGGATTCTTATTCGATGAACCATCAATAAAGCCCTTCTATAAATCAAGCTTTGAAAGCTTTGGGTAGATGTTAACGTTGCTTTCAGGATTAACATATTACATACGTATTTCCAGAAAAAAGTAGTCTCAGAATTTTAACGCCAATCTAGGGCTTATTTTCGTTCTTTAAGCTTTTGATTTTATTGTCAAAGATTAGGAAGTAGGTACAACTGCTGCATTATAAAAAGATGAATAAGAGAAAAAAATTTGCAACCTTGGTCTTGAGCCAAAGACTTAGTTAGGCATCATAATCATGGCCTTATATATAAGATCAAATTATCCATATGAATTACAATTTTAAAGAAAGTATTGAGGGAAAAAGAAAACAAAGTATCTATAGAATTTTAATCCTGATCTTGGTCTTATTGATCTCAACCTTTGTCTCACTTTATTTTGTTAACAAAATTGAACTTCTTTTGACGATATGATAAGTATGAGCTGCAGGAAAATCTAAATTTGAATAACCTTTGTCTTGAGACTAAGGTTTAGTCACAGAATTCATCATGGCCTTTGATGTAAGATCAAATTTACAGATACAAATTACAGTTTTAGAAAAATTATCAAGGAAAGAAAAAAAATTAGTTTAGAATCTTCATTCTGGCCTTACTCTTAATGGTATCAACTTTCGTTTTCTTTTCTTTTATTAACCAAATTGTGCTTTGATAGAAATAAAGATTTACTTAATAAGTTTTGGGTGTAAGAGACTCAGTATTTGAAAATCTTGGTCTTGAACCAATGGCTTAGTCGTGGTCTTTATCATGATCTTAGTTTTAAGATCAATTTTTCGATACAAAATACAATTTAAAAAAAACTATTGAGGGAAAAAGAAAACTAAGTATCTATGGAATTTTGATACTGATCTTGGTCTTACTGATCACAACCTTTGTCTCACTTTCTTTTGTTAACAAAATTGAACTACTTTTGACGATATTATAAGTATGAGCTAAAGGAAAATCAAAATTTGAATAACCTTTGTCTTGAGACTAAGGTTTAGTCACATAATTCATTATGGCTTTTGATGTAAGATCAAATTTACAGATACAAATTACAGTTTTAGAAAAATTATCAAGGGAAGAAAAAAATTAAGTTTAGAATCTCCATTCTGGCCTTGCTCTTAATGGTATCAACTTTCGTTTTCTTTTCTTTCAATAACCAAATCGTGCTTTAATAGAAATAAAGATTTACTTAATAAGTTTTAGGTATAAGAGCCTCAATATTTGAAAATCTTGGTCTTGAACCAATGGCTTAGTCGTGGTCTTTATCATGATCTTAGTTTTAAGATCAATTTTTCGATACAAATTACAATTTTAAAAACTATTGAGTGAAAAAGAAAACTAAGTATCTATGGAATTTTAATCCTGATCTTGGTCTTATTGATCCCAACCTTTGTCTCACTTTTGTTAACACAATTGTGCTATTTTTGACGACCTGATAAGTATCAGCTGCAGGAAAATCAAAATTTTAATAACCTTTGTCTTGAGACTAAGGTTTAGTCACAGAATTCATTATGGCCTTTGATGTTAAGATCAAATTTACAGATACAAATTATAGTTTTAGAAAATTATCAAGGAAAGAAAAAAATTAAGTTTACAATCTTCATTCTGGCCTTGCTCTTAATGGTATCAACTTTCGTTTTCTTTTCTTACAATAACCAAATTGTGCTTTAATAGAAATAAAGTTTACTTAATAAGTTTTGGGTGTAAGAGCCTCAGTATTTGAAAATCTTGGTTTTGAGCCAAAGGCTCGGTCATGGTCTTTATCATGACAGATTTAAGATCAAATTTTCGATACAAATTACGGAAAATAAGTTCTCATCTTGGTCTTATTGGTCTCAACCTTTCCCGTTCGTTTATTTGGTTAACAAAATTATGCTAATCTCAGTAGATTTTAGAATAATAGAAGTTAGTTAGGTTTACTTTTCTCTCGTCGATTAAAAAAATTAATTTTTTAGTTTTGACAGCAACCTTGGCCTTGGTCTTAGTCTGCTCTAGGTCTTAATCGCAACTTTTAAATCTACAGAACTGTTCTAACACTAGAATTAATATTATACAATTTTAACAGTCGTAATCTTAAGCAAAATCATTTGTTAAGGTCTTGATAGTAGTATTAGGTTTAACATTATATTCTTTTTTTACAAGTTACGACTTTAGAAGAACATTTAAGTAATAAATAGGTGGCATTAGATGCAAAGAGTAATTACGTAATGTATGAAAAAGTAGTAAGACTATGTACTTGTGCTACCCTGTGTACAAATTTATTATGCCTGAGTGGTTCCTGGAGGTTGCTGTGGTGCATATTATTATTTATGGAAGCTATTTTTCGAAAATGTGGCACACATAGTGGAGTGAAAAGCGAGGAGAGGCTTGCACAAGACTTTAGTTGCAGTATCCGGTAGTGTAGGAATTGGACAAAAGCCAAACCGTGGGTTGGTAACGTTGGCAGCACTTATCACTTAACGTTTCCACCGCTAAGGCTGTTGTTATAAAGTATTAACAAAGCAAAGCAAGTGGAAAACGGAAATGCAGATTCACTGTATCGAGTGCACACAGCCTCCAGGCCCCTTTTTCATTCGTAACGAGATGCATCCCGTGAAACATCTTTTACTCCCGTAGGAATTGTTCTGGAATTAGAAAACGCTTACAGAAAGAAATACGCGGAAGGGATGTACGTAACTATAGTCAAACTACGCTCAGCCATTGTGGGGTGGAAAAGTGGCTCAGTTTTCCAATTAAAATCTAAAGCTTGTCTTCAAATTGAGAAAATGTCTAAGCTAGAGAATCTGAAATTTAATTTACCCAAAATTGTAGTAATTTTTAAAACTCACTTAATTATATTTAGCACTTTTTGGGCTAACCTTTGACAAACACTAATGAACCTTATCGGCATATCCTCATTAATCAGTAAGGTGACGTTAAGGTGCTAATTAATCACGCCTTAAACTCATTGAAATTACAAATAGGTAAGTACTAATACTGAAATTATCACGTACCTTGTTGTTTAAGCACAATCGTAAAAATAGTGAAAACTCAAAGTACAATGTCCATTTAGGGCACACAACAACTGCAGCCTCATTTACACAAAACTACTGATTAAAAAAAAAATGTAAAATTTATTTTAAAAGAGTGCAGCTTAAATTATTTTACGTGTTATCAGCGGCATGTGCAGACACAAGTATCGAAAGTTGAATACATAATAGTACCTAACAACAAATATATTGAAAGTCGTAGTTGAAGTTTACATCTAACAAGGAAGGAACTCATTAACTACAAACAATGCGAGATGCTAATATAATTAAGATGCTGGAGAATAAACTGCGCTAAACTTTAGTTTCCGAATCTACTGAATGGAGCAAGTTTAATATCGTGTTCTCAGTGCAGACTCAGAATGGAATAAACTTGCAAAGGCACGTTCTAAACGCTGCACAATAATTATGATAAATAATGTACATTCACTACTACAATGATTACATTTAATAATATTAGATCTCATCAGCACGCCATATAAAGAAACTTTGTAATGCCATCTGTTGGGTATTTGCTGCCTCAGAAGTATTTCATACAACAAATATCCAATAGATAGAGATATAGTGCCTTGCTCTTTATTAGTAGGTATATGGCGTGCTGCTGGGATCTAACAAGTTCGAAGACGATTTCTGGCATTTAAAGTTTCCAATTGCAAGATTTTTATTTCACTTTTAAATTATTTAAAGCTCATAATTGGAACATATCCAATTGTATTATATTGATCTGCTAATTTTTAATTAAAAATATTTTTTAGATGAACACGCCTTGAAGCGGCATCTGCACAGGGGAGGTAAAAATATTTTATTGATCAGCCATTTCGTTCCCTTCCTGGGAAAGGATAATTCTGCAAGTTACCAAATGTCGAGGGATGGAGCCTCTATCTAAGGGACTATAAGTTGTTTAAAAGGACACTATTATAAATATTAATTAGCAATACTTTTCCTATAATTGTCAAGGATGATCAGCACTTACACTTTAAGCAACGTTTTCTTTATTTTGATAATAAAATACATTACGATAAATAATTTACATAAACATGGCAAAGTTTTTAACAACTGATTTTAATTTTGTTTAAGTTGAATTTAAATAAGCAGCAAGTCACGATTTTTCTGTACTAAATATAAGTTAGTTAGTCATTTACCACGTATACCAGAAAGTGTAGGTACATAATGGAAACTGACCCAAACCTTATCATTCGTGGCCCAAAAGATAACTCCACTATTCCCGCAAAATCGCTGGGAAAACTTTTATTTGACGTCATCAAATCTTCAAACATGGATAAAATAATATTAGTAAGTAACTATTACAAGAATTATTTTCTTTTCAGTTTTGAGAATTCAATTTTCAAAAGTGTTTCGATTTATATTGTAGATAAATGGAGTAACTGGAGAACGTATGACCAATTGGGACTTAATGGAACAATCAATCAAATTATGTAACTTTTTGAAATTCGAAATGAATTTAAAGAAGGGAGACGTGATAACAATTGCTTCTGATAACAGCCTGTGGTATCCAATTGTATTTTTGGCTGGATTCGCCTCTGGAATAGCAGTAAACGTAATAAATCCTGTTTACACTATTGGTACATCAATTCAAACTATTAAATAATATTAATTAATATGAAATACTTTTTAAGGTGAATTTCTTCGTCTCCTCAACCTGATTGAACCAAAATTAATTTTCAGTTCCAAAGAAGCACTAAAGACAATTAAACAAGTATCAAAATCAATAAAATCGATTCAAAAAATTATTGTGTTAAATGAATCTTCGTATGACCAAACTCCATGCATTGTACAAATTTTAGAACAAATACACGCTGATATAAGCAATTTCAAACCGATTGATTTGAACGCAGAGAATGACACAGCAATAATTTTATGTTCTTCAGGGTCTACAGGTTTCCCCAAAGGGGTAGAATTAACTCACAAGAATATAAGAGGATCAATTATTTATATGTAGTAAGTGATACAAATCTTTAGGGATCTCTGGACATAATAATTCAACAATAATATTTCTCAGTGACCCAGTCTATGCAGAAATTTCACCAGAAGTTGTAAGTCTTCTTCTGCTACCAATGTATCATATAGTGGGAACACTTGGTATAATATTAGGGATCTACTCAAACTCTTTAACAATTATTCTGAACGCATTTAAGCCCCAGTTATTTTTGGAAACGATTGAAAAATATAAAGTAAAGTCCACGTCTTTGGTACCAACAGTTCTTCAGTTTTTGGCCAAGAGTGATATGGTACCACAATACAATTTGGACTCTCTGTGCGATATTTATTCAAGTGGATACAAACTGAGCAAAGACATTGAAGATGGTTTAAGGAAAAGGTAAAAATTTATCTTCTCAAAATCAGTAAAAGACCCTAACTAAAACAACTTATGGTAATATCCGTTTCAGATTAAAGAATCTCAAAAGGATCTGTCAACTCTATGGAGCCACAGAGCTTGCAGGTGCCTGCACAATGCAGTTGTTGTCAAAACCTGAAGTAGGGGGTTGTGGTGCCCTAATACATGGTTATTCAGCTAAAGTTTGTCACTTAACTACAGGGGAAGCCCTTAAACGAGGAGAGACAGGAGAGATTAGGGTCAAAGGTCCTGGAGTCATGAAAGGATACATTAAAAACGAAACAGAAACAAAAACTGGTTTTGACAGTGAGGGTTTTTGGAAAACTGGAGATATTGGGTATTTTGATGACCACAGTGCCCTTCATATCGTTGACAGATTGAAAGAGTTAATCAAGTACAAGGGATTCCAGGTACAATTCCCTAACTAACTAAATGATTAATTGAATAATAATTTTTTATTCAAGGTACCTCCTTCAGAAATAGAAAGTATTTTGCTTTCTCATCCATCAGTTTTGGAAGCTGCTGTGATCGGAATTCCAGACGATAGGGCTGGAGAACTCCCAACAGCTTTTGTAATAACGAAAGAAAATAGTTCAGTTACCGAAAAGGACATTTGCGATTTTGTGGCTGGTAAGTACATTCGTACCTCTCGTATTTCGAAAGCCAAAATTTGAAGTAACATTTTTTCAGAGAGAGTTTCTTTACAAAAAAGACTCCATGGAGGAGTTAAATTTGTTAAGCAACTTCCTAAAAGTCAAAATGGAAAAATTCTACGGAAAGTTTTAAGAGAAATGGCGAAGTAAAGTAATTAAAATAATTATTTTATTCAATGGTAGTTTAATAAAGAATTTTTATTGTTAGTAAAAATTGTTTTAAAACAATCAATTGTTTTCTTTATCAACATCTTTCAAAACAAACATATTAAAATAACATAAACTAGATTATATCACGAAAGAAGTACTGACAAGAAATGTGGTATCCCTGTAGGGAGTAACCTGAAGCTTCCTTTTTCATTTGAAGGTATTCGATGCCATCCAACTTCCTTCCATTAATTTTTATTTCTTATGATATTTATAGATAATAAAGTCTCTAGCTCTTTTGGTCATCAGCTGTTAAAGTTTCTTGACTAATATTTTTATCATTCTGTGGTCCCCAACTATTTAAGGGATTTATCCACTCTTTAAATTTCTAAAAAGTAATATTTTTAATTATGTAGGAACAGGTACCTTATCTAATGTTTCCTCAACTTACATATTTTTCTTTAACAGCCACAATAACAGCAACAATAGGCAATGGCAACAAAGTTGCGATTCCAATCACAAGACCAATGGCATCAGCCCAGTCTGGAAAGACATAAGATCCATACGACGCAGGTTTATAATTGGCCAATTGAAACACACAAACCGCCTTAAACAACCATAACATTCCAAGTTTTATACCAATCAATCAAATGCTATTGTTCTATAGTACTTACAATGCAAGCGATTGGAGCTATAATCACCCAACAAGTCCACCAAAACCAGTACGTAAATCCTTTCATGACCATTCCCATAGACGACATATGTCCCAGGAATTTTTTACATCCATAAAACCAAGAAACAGAAACGATCTCCAAAAGACCAATGGGCAAAATCGCCCACGACGCAGTGTTCCATTCCAACAAAGTAAATAAATAAACGCCACCACTGAAACACATCGGAATTCCAAGAAGGAAGCAACTAAAACATATTGCCATCATAACGTATGCCTGGTAATTCCTTAATTTGGGCCATCTGTCAACGATTGTGGTGTTGATTGCTTCCAAACCAGCAAACTGGCATCCGATTCCGAGCACGAAGAGCATCAAGAAAAATATTACAGCCCATAATTGAGACAAAGGAAGTCTTAAAATTGCTTCTGGATAAGCAATGAACGCTAGACCAGGACCATCAGATGCAACCTCATCCACAGGAACGTCCAGTTGTTTTGCCAAAAATCCCAAGACAGCAAAAATTGCTAATCCTGCATAAACTGATGTGAACGCATTTGCTGCAGTGACAACCAAAGCACCTTTCAGGCAATTTGTGTTGAAACTATTATACGAAGCTAATGTTATCAATGACCCACACGCTATTCCGAATGAGTAGAACGTTTGGGATGCTGCGTTTCCCCACATGTTAGCCTCCAAAAGTTTTTCCCACTTGGGCGTCAAATATAAAAGTATCCCATCAACTGCCCCGTCCAATGTAACGTTCCTTATCACCAAAATCGTCAAGACTATGTAAGGAAAAATGGTGGTAAAGTGAACGACCTTACCGGAAGTTTTAATACTCTTCGCCACACAAAGGTACCCAATGACCCACGCCCCAAAAAGGCACAACAGATTCTGCCAACGAAGGTAACCATAATTGTCCCAAGACGCTCCTTGCAATCCCAAAACGTAATTATTGTAATATTCTTCTGAAGACAACGTTCTATTTACAAGCGCAGTTACTCTTATAAAAGAACCATCGTCATTGTAACAGGTCCTGTTGATGCTATAATCGTAATTAGCCCATTGGCAAATTTCTGTAACTGGAGAACAAGTGAAGTTGTAGAAGATCTCGGAATTGTTGCACTTTGCTTCCTCAACGGCGCTGAAGCATACTGTGGAATAAAAAAATTAACCCAAAACCTTCAGATGATAGGTAATATAATCAAGAAGTACCTTTAGAATTAAAGCTGTGATGACACGAGCCCCACCCTAACTCGCTACTAAACGACTGGAAAAAGTAAAATATCGTCCAGCCAATAATTACCATGTAGTAAACGGTAATCAAATATATCACGACCAAACAACAATATCCCAGTCCGGAAAAAAGGGGCGCTATCCTTTTAAATACTCGATCAGGACCCACCCCTGTGTATTGGCCCAGGGAAAGTTCTAACAAAAATATCGGCAAACCCATAACGATCAACATAATACAGTAAGCCACCAAGAAGGCCCCTAAAATATTTCAAAATTAATTCCAATGTGACGGTCGATTTTGAGATCTCATACCTCCCCCATTTTTATAACATAAATACGGAAATCTCCAAACATTCCCTAGACCTATGGCGTAACACAAGCAGGACATAATAAATTCTAACGGTTTACCCCAACTAGCTCTCTCCATTATTTCGGGAGGTTTCTTCGACCCCGTGTCTTCAACACCATTTTTCTATCGCAATAAATAAATAATTAACCATTAATTATTTATTAAATTAAATATGTGGTAAGTAATTCAATAATAATAATAAAAGTCGATTTAAAATTCTCATATATTATTATTATGTACTGGGGATTAAACAGATCTCTTTAGGTATGCGATAATATTGTTTGCACAAGACGAAAACGGCTTTATATTTTTACTAGCTATGCCCGCGACTTTCGGCAGCATTTAAATTTTTTTATTCTATATTTTGATTTTCTGGACCGTAAGCCTTTTTGCCGACGTCATTATACAAAAACTTTCATTCCTTATTTTAACCCCCTTTAGGGTAAAACATTTACAAACTTTAAATGTCGTTTTTCTATCTAATCAAAAGCCTAAAAAATAAGTATTAACTAAGCCTCCAGCTTTATATCTACTTATCTATCTCTCTACCAAATTCTCATTTAAATCGGTTCAGTAGCTTGGGCGTGATTGCGTAACACACAGACATACAGAGTTACTTTCGCATTTATAATACTATAGATTAATATAGTTTAATTATAGTTTAAAATAGTTTATATAGCTTAGTATTCAACTACTTTTATTGATCCAAATAAACAAAACCTCTTTAACTTTTTACATTTAATATTTTAATTTTCTGGGCCTTAAGCTTTTTGACGACGTCATTACACAAAAACTTTCATCGGCTAATTTTATCCCCTTTAGGGTAAAATTTTTACAAACGTTGAATGTCGTATTTATTTATATCTAATCAAAAGCCTAAAAACTAAGTTTCAAGCTTCTATCTTTAAAAATTACGGAATTTCCGCACAGATTTTCCTATTTCCACCTCTTACAACCCTTTTTTCGCATTAAAAAGTAGCCTATGTCCTTTCTCAGACTCTAGACTATTTCTGTACCAAATTTCATTTAAATCGGTTCAGTATTTTAGGCGAGATTGTGTAGCATACAGACAGAGTTACTTTCGCATTTATAATATTCCGCGAATTAATTTTCATCGATTTTCCCATTGGAATAAGATCCCGTAGTAAAACGTAGCCTATGTGTTAATCCAGGGTGTCAGATAACTCCATATCAAATTTTATTAAAATCGTTCCAGCCGGTTAGACGTGAAGAAGTAACAAACATGCACACTCACACAATCACAAACTTTTTGATTTTATCAAAGTTAATCACGATTTGGGGATTAAATTCTGCACTTACTTAATTGCAACAAAAACAATCACTTAAGATATTTAACATTAACTATGAAAACGCTTTTTTATCTATTACACTTTAATAGTTAAGTACCTATCGTTAATATTGTTCAT
The DNA here is from genome assembly GCA_029378335.1 of Agrilus mali. NCBI lineage: Eukaryota > Metazoa > Arthropoda > Insecta > Coleoptera > Buprestidae > Agrilus > Agrilus mali. Next base: position 4,155,102 of record CM055663.1, on the reverse strand, counting down.
TTTCTTAAAAATCATTGATATGCACATTATATAGCCGATAAGGAACTGTAAAGGTAACTGCAGAAGTAGCGCAGTGATGTAAGCGACAGTTTATAACCACGTAGGTACCCAGTTCTAAATCAACCACGTACAAAAAAAATTCTCATGAATAAGTTAACCCCCGGTTAATAATCGGGTTAATGCAAATAATTCTGTTTAAAGGAACTAAGGTACTTTAAAGTAAACGGTCATAAAAAAAGGAAAGACGGAAACTGAATGGAATTATGACTAACTGTGGGTAATAGATAAGTGATTGAATCCTTAAAGGAGGGTAAATAAAAACAATCCTAACCTAAAATGAAAAGTACTAAAAAATGTAGAAATAAAGTAAAAGTCACCCCCTAAAAAGAGTGTTTGAATATAATTTTTAAAAAAAATTATCGGTGTTACAGGAGCCTATAATTTAGTCGGTTGCAAGTTTTACCACGTACTTAAAACTGATTAGATAATATTTATCAGTTGATTCCCGCAACTACTCACTTTTCTATAAAATACATCTTTTAATAGAAAAAAAAATTGAAGTATCTAAAATTCAATGGCAGTTGCACATTTGACTTTAAATACATGTATCTATTTTGAAGTAGGTACCTATTATAGTTTTTTAAATAAATAATGAAATTTTATTATAGGGCTTCTTTTAATTATGCTAAAGTATCTATATGTAAAAATAATTAAGTAGTAAATAAATACAAAACTTACTTTTACATTTTGGAATGTTGCTTTAAGAGGGTCGTCTTTCTCAAAATTATTTTCAGCCTTCATTCTCCTGATTAACTTATTTATATAAATCACAAAAAATACGTCAATCGTAGTTAAATTAAAAAAAAAGTGTAGATAATGAAGTTAAACAACTCGTTTCTTGAACGGATAAAATTAACTTATATTTTTTTTTACCTTAAGTATAGTTACATAAATATCTAGATATGTATAAACTTCTGCAATCAATCTTTAAATACAGTTCAGGTAGTTATTATGTTCAAATAAAATTTGTAGTAGGTATCAAGAGCAAACTTAAGCGTATAACGTTTGCATGATAACTGCAATTATTGTTTCGTTCAAATGGACTTGTATATTCCCTTTTTGTGAGTAATATGCGCATAATATCTTATCTGGACAACTTTTCCAACATATAACTATAGAAGAAGGATTAATTTTGCTACGCAAACGATAATTAATGCATAGGTATCTATTATTAAATTAATGAACTACCACCTATAAAAATACTTATCGTTTGTATCTATGACTAGACAGGATTTTACTAATCTTAGGTTTTTTTTTAATTAGTTTATATATAACATGTAGATAATTACTGAATATTTTTAATTGAATAATAGATTACAAAATAATTAATTTATCTATTTTTTGTTCTACTTGAGGTCAATAGATTTAAGGGTTGTTTCATTGACTTTTGGAAGTTTTGTAGGTAGGTACAATACAAATTGTTGTTTGTATTTGTATGTGATGTGATTGGGTTTGTAATAAACAAAAATAATGATAGACAAAAGTGCTTGCAAAATTACGTTCTTGAATCGTTTAGTCGTCATTCTTTTTCTGGTAGTGTGGTCAGAGTAATCGCTGATGGGCAATTACATTAATGTAACTACAAACAAGCCGAGGTACAATGATGGATTTCGACAAAAAGTGTCCGAAACAAGTCGACTAAGTAAGTATCTTTTGGATGGACGATGACTATGACATACGAGGTTCTCTTTGGTCGACCGACCACCAACTACCGAAGGTCAAAAGCAGCATAAAACCTGGTTATGATGAGTGAATCAACACTAGTCCCTCAGGCACCTGTGCCGCGAATACTTGCGCTCATTGATGCTTTAATAGTTATTTTTTAATTTATTCTAACTGTTGTTGTTGGTTGGTTTGTTGAACGTTTATGTAGTCGTACGTGATCACAACAACCATCTCGATATGGTAAGTAAAACCATAGATTAATGTTATCGTCTACTTTTTAACCCCTAACGCGAACAACTATTTATTTAAAAATAATTGATATATCAATCATAATTCCTAAATAGATAATTCTTATAAATCATAGTGAGCGGCCTGAGCCTTCCAGTTAAAGTATTATTTGATTATTATTTTTAAAAAAGTCATAAACAAATACAGATGCAATCATGATTAAAGAAAACGATGCATTAACAAAAAAATATTAGACGAAAATAAGCAGGGATATAAAAAAGAAATAAATCGAGGGATTATTTGGTTTAATCCCTGAATTACTAGCACCTTATCATGTGCGAAATCCTGACAGCAGATATGGCAAAGCAATAAGTAAATAAATCTTTTATTTGTTAGTATCTAAATATCTATGTACATTCCTAAAAATTTAATTTATTGAATGTTTTCATTCAGGAATCTTATGAAAAATAAGTCCTAAAAAAGCTAGATCGTTGCTATTTTATTTAACTATCAGTAGATTCACTTAGATAACATTGGCCATTCAAACCAGACAAAAAATCCTGACAAATGCAAAGTTATAAAGCACCAACAACAAGGTAACAACAATAACAGCAAGAACAACAAGTATCCACAGTTAGCCTCAAAACAATGGCACTAATAATTAATGAAAGAAGAAAACAAACAAAAACTAAAAACAAAAAAAAAATAAACAAGAGAGGATAACACCATTGTCCTAATAAACATAAATATTCATTCATAGCAAACTTCCTCCGATTTAATTTCCAGACGTTCATTACAAGAGCAGTAACGCCCGTGGTATTCTTTTATCTGTTCGTCATATCGGACTCAGCAACCATAAAGCAATCGTACAACGACAGCGCTCTGGTGTCCGCAAGAACTGGCCGTTCCAACAGCGGACGCAGGGGGAACAGATACAGCGTCGATTCGTCCGCAAACATCAAACCGGAAAATTCGGCCGAATCGGGATACGACAATGGTCAGAGCAATTTGGAAAAACGATGCGTAAAATGCGTCTATTACAATCCTCCACCGTCGTTCAGAGATTCCAGGGAGAGATATGGAGGGGGAGGCGGCTACGATTATTACGGAAGGGACTATGGCTCTGATGGGTTTGATAGGAGATATGACAGGGACTATTATGATAGGGGACGGGACAATAATCGGCGCCCTGACTATTACGACAGGTACGTTTCTTAAAAACTATCAGTAACCACGCGGAAGTATCGAAATTTAAGGAGGGAGAGTACTGGGGTGGAGTAGGTATCATCATAACTTCAAAATGATGACCAAAAACAATTCAAAACTTTTCTGAAAGAGGAAAACACACCTTAAAGGTTTAGTGGTTTAGTGGTCCTGGTAATCCCCTAAATCTTCAAATAAAAACCCAGGCACCCGAGTCACTTACGTTTCTATAGGTCAAAATTTTTGAATCTTTAATCTGAAATATTTCCATCAATTTCCAGATACGACGATGGGTATGACAAAGACGGTTATTACGGAGATGGCGGAGGTGGTGGTGGTGGTGGTGGTGGGTACGATCGTGGAGGATACAGGGGAGGCTACGAAAGCGGTGGGTACCCTCCCAGTGGTAGGGGTGGGGGATATGACCGAGACGACTACTACAGAGGGGGCGACAACAGCTACTACTCCCAAGACAGACCCTCTTACGACAGAGACAGGGACAACAGAGACCCGTATGACCGTGGCTATGACAGGGGAGGACAAGATTACGACCGTGGCAGCTACTACAAGGGAGCTTACGATCGTATTAACCACGATAGGGGTGGTTATGGTTACGCTGATTACGACCAGGGTAGAAACTATGACAGTAATAGGAGCGGATACAGGAAAGATGAAGGAGATGATAGTAACGGGTACAAAAGGTATGGGGGAGGAAGAGAGCGTGACGATTATGACAGTAGGGGAGGCGGTGGTGGGGATTATGACAGGGGCGGATACAGACCTTGGGATGACACGACCAGGGGGAGCTCCGGATGGGATAATCGTGGAAGGGGATACTATTTTGCCACTGGAAAACCTGACTATGATTCTGGGTATGCTGGAGGGTGGCCTTATGGATCAGGAGGAGGAGGAGAAAGAGGAAGCGGAGGAGGAAGGTATGTGAAGGTATTCAAGTAACTCAAGGTTAAATTTCACGAGAATATTGAAAATCCGGTACCTAATCAATTTGCAACAGTTATATCCGGATGTATTTATTAGAGAAAGTTTTTAGATGCAATTACTGCTCATGGTATTGGGTTTAATACATTAATAATTATTTTTCCTGCACCTTCCTATTCTAATTGACCATAGACCGTTATGAATTATGATAAACCATCCACCTGGGTACCTAATTATGTATAACAATGTTATTAAAAAATGTTTTTGACCCTGATGTCCACAAGTGTCTCGCTTTTTAATAATTGTCGTATTGAATTAGACATAAAAGCTCACGTTACCGTTCAACAACATATTTTACGTACGTATACTATACTAACAAATATTTAAAAAAAAAACAGAATTTTTTCATATTTTACGTAGCTGTTTCCGGTGACGACCGGATACGTTCGGTCACGTGCTACTTCACTTCTATTCTGTAGGTAGTGACATGCAACACCATCAAGTCCACTTTATCTCTAAGAGTCATTATCTAATTTACATTATTTTGGAAACTGAAATATGACGCAAATTGATGATGGATGCATGTTTCTTGCGTGAAAGGTACTTCTTAAAGTAAACAAAAAGGACAAGGCTTCATTATTAATTCAGTTCAAGGAATTGGCCAACTAATCGGACTATAACGCCATCTGTTCGTGTGACAGACAGACTTATTTATTAAAACTTTTAAATATCATTACATAATCTTTTGAGAAAGCAATTATTTTTGTGTTTTTAATTAATAACCCAAATAAATATGTATGACTGGTGGAGCGTTTAACATTTCTTGAACGTGGATTTTTACGTTTTGTTCTTTCAAGGTGATAAGGTGATGTCGTAGCAGGAAGAAGAACATTTTGTTTTTTGTGGTATGCTAAAAATTCTCATGCGTACAATTGTAATTGTTTTAGTATTTTGTGTTTTCATGTGCACTCTGTTGTGAACGCGACATCCTTGACATTAACAAATTTATCCTTTACGGCCAATTTTTATGTTAATTACATCGCAATAAAATCAGATGTTGAGCATTCTTAAAAGGCGGTAAAAAAGTTTTTGGATAAACTACTAAACAGTTGGTTGAACTTTTAGAGCTTTAAAAAATCAGTTGGCATCACGACTTCCAGTTTATTTATTTCAGGTGTAAACGACCTTTCCTATTTTTTGGAGTTTCACTTTTTACTTTCAGTTTCCGGTGTACATATAAACAGGTTGATGACATTGTTTTATTGTCCTCTAACAATAGCAAAAGAGTGTTACGATTATTTTTTTTGTAAAAAATTATTTAATTAAAAATTGCCCAACACTTCAACTTGATCCATACTTAATGCTTGTCCCTTATTTATAACATTCATAGGTGCAATACTTTTAATAATTATTTATGGGACACCCTGTACAATGCAAATAGATAAAGAAACACCCAATATATTAAATTCTCTTTGAAAACTTTTAGGAGATGGCAACAAGACGACGATGGCTACAGAAGAAGAACAAGCTATTTACATGACAGAGACGAGTCCTCAACTTCTTTGGTTTCAAACCACAAAACCAACGATACCAGCAATACTGCCAACAATAACAATAACAAAGACGAAAATATGAATAAGAAAAGTGACAGTTAATTGACTAACTCTTTTAAATATTTACTTGCAATATTCTAGGTGTATTTGTATATAAGTATATAATATTTAGTGTTACTGATTTTTTATTTTAACGAAAAAGTGGGAAGGTAGGTGACTCAAAATAAACTCCTAGCAGTATTTCTATTTTAATTAAATTTTGGAAAGATTTTTGAATCTCAGTATTATTTTATATAAGTAGAAGCATTGTAGAATTTTATCACGTACTTAAACTTGTATCTATAAGTGATTGATTGATTTTTTTGTGTAAGTATCTTTAAAGAAAAAAATAAACAGTAACTGTAAATAAAAACTTTTTATTAAGTACTTACTGACATTATGTCATGTATGTACTATAGTAGGTACAACCAATAGTACTGCTATAAATTGATTGTTAAAACAGTAATAAAACAGTAAACAATTGAGAAGGTAAAAAAGAAGTTTTGACCCTGGCAAATGAACAAAATACATTTGAAACTGAAATATGCACATACACAGGGTAAATAGTTACTACGGATACTGTTAGAATAAAATAAAATCGAAAGCATCATTGACTGATGTTCTTCATAATTTGCGTGGTCATTTCCGTTTTTAATTTATTTCAATTAATTGCTTCAGCCGTGAACTGTGGCAGTTTAAGGTTTTATTAACGTTGTTTTATTGTAGTATTTTGCAAAGGTTCGAGAATAAACAACAAACAATATTTAAATGATACATCAAAACCAAAATAAACTTTCTAGGCAACTTTAAAAAACACCTGAAGATAAACAATTTATTACAAAAGTAGTGCTCGTAGGGCTGTTACCCTTTTACGTGCACTTTATCGTGGCGCTAAGAGCACTATGCGGCGCAATGAGCACTTTGCGACAAAACCAACAATCTTCAAATTTTTACGACAAAACGTGAATTTTGTTTTCTTATATTTTATTTAGTAAAATAAATCTTAATGTATATAATTAATTGATCAATTAATTAATTAGTACTAATACCTACAACTACTACAGATAGGTACTACGTAAATTATTAAGTATTAATACCTAAGTATAATTAAAATATTAAAATATAAATTAATTACAATGTTTTTGTTAATTACTATTCGATAAATAATTAATTAAATCAATCATTAAAGTAAATACGTTAATTAGACTAAAAATATACTAAATAATAATGAATTATTCGTTTTTCCTTCTCCTTTTAGTACTACAAAGTAAATTACTTTTTTTTTTGTTTTCTGTTTTTTTTTAATTATCAACAATTGTGCAAATGCAACACTTAGATAATATTAAACAATAAAAAATTAATAAGTAATAGTTAAGAAGACCAAAAATCGTTTGTCGAAAATTATATCAAAACGTACAGGTACTTACAATTAATAACAATTATTTATCAGAAAACCATTGAAAACAAACTTAACCATAACAATAATAATTAAATTAACACATATAATAACAAAAAAACGCAATTGTTAACAACTAATAATCGAGACAACATCAACAAATGAAACGAACAAAAAACAAACAAACTTAACAAAAACCAACAAATCAAAACAAAAAAAAGGGTAACTTAACTTGATTACGTAACAATAATTAATAAGTAGATAAGCCCAAACTTAACTTCAAAATGTTATAACTAATAACAAATATTTACACGATGGTTAAAACTTAACAATTAAACGTGAACAATAACTTTAGAAACAATTTGTGTGCTGTGTGCTGGTTGGCCATTGAATGGAAACAAAAGTTATTTAGGGGTGGGAAATTAACCCTTCTCTTTTGACGATAATTTTTCAGAATACCTGAAAAGTGGTCAATTATTTTATCTATCGAATTAGAGTCTAATTACAAATTTTGTATTTTTCTTTAAATAATAAGTTATTTAATAAAAAGTTTCTTACCTCAATATTTCTATTCTTGTTGCCTCATTTGTCGTCTTTCTCGCCCTTAAAGTTCTCCAATCTTGTATGCATTTTATGTTTTCAACTATTTTTCTTCTTTCTTTCTTTGTTAAAACAAAAACTCAACAATTATAAACAAAACAAAACACAGAAGCGTCCTGTAGGACGCTCCTTTTATTAACAAAACAACATTCAACAACGAAGCAACAACTTAAAGTGCTTTAACGTGGTTATCGAACGCCCTTATATACTTCCTTGCACCCCATCAGGTGTACAAATTCGCGTACCTACACAACACATATTACCGAGGCAACTTTTTCATTTGCTTTCTCAGAGGTGCCTTTTGTCTAGGGCACCGGGGGTCCCTTTATTCACACGCAGCCCCCTCATGAGAACTCGACTCGCTCTTAAACGCTCTGTTTCAAAGAGAAGAAGAAGGTTTGTGAATTGGCTTTTCAAAGGACTCCCTAATTTGCATCATGGCCAAAGGTCTACGATCCCTTTTTGGCTTTCTTGTGACGGGACACAGAAATGTTCAATTAAAAGGAATTCAATTAATGTGAATTTTAATGGGTCCTTGGTAACAAGATACCTACCGTAAAATTACGTTTAAATACCACTTGAATTGAGAGGTTTCCGTCATAAGATTTGATCATCTTCGCAAGTAAAAAAATTGAGTATACCTGCACCTACTTCAAGGTAAGAATTTCTGTTATTTTTTTATCACTTCATTAAATCACAGGGGGGCACTTTAATTCCTTTTGGTAAGATAAAAACTTTGAAGAACAATATAACAAGCGGAACAAGTTTAGAGAGAATCAAATTACGACAATCTCCTCAAAAACTCTTCAGAAACCTTCTTAATTTAAAAAAAATTTGGATAATTAAATAAATAATAAATCGCCCTGTATGTGGAAAAATCTGGTCGCAATCCCTGTATAAATAACTGTACAGGTGAGGAGCTTCTGGAGCCTCTGGTTCCCACGAACCAAATTCAATTCCGGAACACCTTTGCTGCACGTCTCCCTTACTTATACACAATAATAACGGTCACATATTCTCATGACACGTGAGGAACCCCAACTCTTGCACCCGTTCCTTCTGCAGACAAAATTTCGAGGGTGAACTGATATTCAGTTTACTTGAAGACATTCTCACAATGGCCAGATTTTCTCGTACTATTTTTAAAGACCATCTGCCTTCCACAGCACAATTCACACATAACATAACCACTTTTGGTCACAATTTTTGCAATATTAACAATAAACTACCTAATATTAATATGTTTTTAAATTAAAAGAAAACTTTAGTAACTTTATTTTTTATAAATATAGAATGTGTTGGTAAAATAGGTAAAAGATTATTTTATATATACAATGGATTATAACAGATGAGAAGCCCCCACGAGGCCAAACGGTTACCTACGATAGCCAGATGATATTCGTAAAGCATTAACGTAGTATTTCAGTGAAAATACTTCTGAAGAATAAGAAATTGCATCTGGCTATTAATATTAATAAGAAACTATGTATGCAAATCCTGCAAGAAATATTACTGTATTGTTTCAAATTACTGTTACAAGTTCACAACAAGCATTCGTTGCAGATATGGTAATGGAGACACGAACGAATAAAACAAACCAAAAGTAAAAAAGATGATGACCGCAACAAGACATGGATTAGATTAACAAACAGTGTCGAAACAGAAATATGTAATGGTAAAGGAAATCCATTTTAGTATTTTTCTACTCAAGAACACAAAATCAAAGACTAAGATTTCAAGAAGTTTTGTTTGCTGCCTTTTGATGCAAGACCAAGACGAAATTAATGTAACCTTGGTCTTGTCCTGGTCTGTCTCTTCATCTTGATCTTATTATTGTTCGTTTGGTCTTAATCTTGACCTTTCTAGCACATTTATGTCTTCATCTTGATCTCAGTGTTGCTAAATGTACAAGACCAATATAAAATAATTACAGAGATATAAGACCATGATTTCGAGAAAAGACATATAGTTACCAGTATATTTTTTAATTATCTTGTGTTTTAAAAATCGTTTCCATTATCAGAATTAGTGATGAGAAAGTGCAAGACCAAGACGAGATTAATGTAATCTTGGTCTCGTCTTGATCTACATCTTCGTTTAAATTTTAATTTTCTTCTTTTTCGTTTAATCTTGGTCTTTTCTTTTCTAGCATAACTACGTCTTGATCTGAGTATTGCTAAATGTGCAAGACGAATTTAAAATTCCAACGATAAAAGACCAAGATTACTAGAAAGAGCTATTGGCTAATATTTTTTTGGTAATGTTCTTGTGTTTTAAAAATCGTTTCCATTATCAGAATTAGTGATGAGAAAGTGCAAGACCAAGACGAGATTAATGTAATCTTGGTCTCGTCTTGATCTACATCTTCGTTTAAATTTTAATTTTCTTCTTTTTCGTTTAATCTTGGTCTTTTCTTTTCTAGCATAACTACGTCTTGATCTGAGTATTGCTAAATGTGCAAGACGAATTTAAAATTCCAACGATAAAAGACCAAGATTACTAGAAAGAGCTATTGGCTAATATTTTTTTGGTAATGTTCTTGTGTTTTAAAAATCGTTTCCATTATCAGAATTAGTGATGAGAAAGTGCAAGACCAAGACGAGATTAATGTAATCTTGGTCTCGTCTTGATCTACATCTTCGTTTAAATTTTAATTTTCTTCTTTTTCGTTTAATCTTGGTCTTTTCTTTTCTAGCATAACTACGTCTTGATCTGAGTATTGCTAAATGTGCAAGACGAATTTAAAATTCCAACGATAAAAGACCAAGATTACTAGAAAGAGCTATTGGCTAATATTTTTTGGTAATGTTCTTGTCTTTTAAAAATCGTTTCCATTATCAGAATTAGTGATGAGAAAGTGCAAGACCAAGACGAGATTAATGTAATCTTGGTCTCGCTTGATCTACATCTTCGTTTAAATCTTAATTTTCTTCTTTTTCGTTTAATCTTGGTCTTTTCTTTTCTAGCATAGCTACGTCTTAATCTTAATATTGCTGAATGTGCAAGACTAGTTTAAAATTCCAACGATAAAAGACCAAGATTTCTAGAAAGAGCTATTGGCTAATATCTTTTTGGTAATGTTCTTGTCTTTTAAAAATCGTTTCCATTATCAGAATTAGTAATGAGAAAGTGCAAGACCAAGATAAGACCAAGACTATCTTGGTCTTTCCTTAGTCTAGATCTTAATTTTAAACTTAGTCTTATTCGTTTAATCTTAATTTTTGTCTTGTCAAATATCAAGATCAAGAAAAAAGATATAAGACCATGTTTTCAAGAGCAATTAGTTTCCAGCTGTTTGTTAATGTACTTGGCATTTGAAAATTATTTATATTTTCAAAATTGATGATGAGAAGATGATTCGATCAAGACAAGACTAATGCAATTATGATCTTATCTTTGTCTTGCTCTTGTGCATTTAGTTTCCGTCTTCGTCTTAATATTTGTCTTGCAAAAATAAAAATGTAAGATTATGACTATTTTTGCACATCATAAACTATGCACATCAAAACATTTTCTGTTGTGTTGTGTTTTCAATAGGCAGATAAAATTTATAATAAAATCCCTTGACGCCGTTCTTATTTCGTTCCCAATCTCGACACCAATCAGTACGCTGCATTATGTGAAAAAGAATGCCTCAAGGTTTAATAGATACGAATCGCAATACACGGCATCCTTACGCGGGTATTACAAATCTCCGATGAGTCCTCTTGTTCATCTTCTTTTTCCTTGACGACGAACACAGCACACAGTATTATTCGCGTCTAAAGTCGTGACTCTGTGAAATGATTAAAGGTAATTTGTGTGTTCGACGCAAACTCAACGTCATTATTCAACGTCGCGGGGACTCGATAGGTACGGTCCTGCAACAAACCTGTACAGTACAGGATTGCATTGTTGGCATTGTGTCCAGACCATTACTTCCATTTCCGTGATGCACACACATTTGTACACGCTCTCGATCGATACATACCTAGAAAATGGACACCATAAACAAGCCCAAACCCATATGAAAATGTCACAACTATAAATGCACTCGCCATAACAAATTCACAGGAATTTGTTATAGAAACAAAACAAGTTACGATATGGAAAGACAAAAGTTCATGAGGGGCCTTAAAATGATAAAAATGTCAGGGCGTATGAAAATTTAGCATTCAAGTATTTACCAATTATGTAAATTCTACTAATAAAATTTGTTCACAAGAAGTTCAAAGGGACTCAAGACATTGTTAGATACCTACTAGATCCTTCTAAATATAAAAAAAACTAATATAATCGTTTAAATTTCAAAGAGAAAGAAATAATTACTAGATAGGATAACAATTAATCAATTAACTACGGTCTGCTACTTAAAACAGTTTTAAAACATTTTCTTTGGTCTTTTTATGTGCCAACCTACTTAAATGTTGGAACCGACAGAGTGTAATACACACCAGCATTTAATGTTGTCTACACTTCAGCACTGAACAGACAAATCCAAAAGTTTTCCGTTTTTATTTTTATATTTTAGTTAAGATATTATAAAATAAAAGCAATGAATTACTGCTATTTATATTTTGAAACAATATACCACATATGTCTTCTAAAATAAAATTAATATTAATATTAATTGTCTCCTCCCTGTGAGGAAAACTCGTGAGTTCAACGATTAAGTCGGTCTTGAAAATAAGATTGTTAAGACCACCCATGAAAATTCAATGCAATAATCTGAATATTCGAACGAGACGTTTATTTGTTATTCATGATGTTCGTAACTCAACTAAAATGAATTTATTGAAATTATTATCGTTACGGCTGCACAGTACATGACAGGTACATAAAATGTAAAGCTGACAACACAGAAACATGCAATCGTTGGATGTATAGAAATTTGTTTAAGGGACGACACGTCTCAATAATATTATACAACCGACAGAAGCCAATAAATTCAATTCAGATATTTCATTTGAATTTTCTTTATTAAATCTCACGTCTATCGTAGGTATTTATTGCACAAATTAAACAATCAAATAGACATAAAACGGTACCATCTACGTACAATTTATAAGAGATAGATCTTGTATTAATTAACTGTTAATTCTATTGTTTCTAATTCATCAGATCGAAAGCAGGATTTTAAAATGATTTTCTAGGAATAGCTTAAAAGGAATGAGTTGTACAAAACCCATTAGTTCCTCATTGTTAGCACCATCAAACGAGACGAGTTGGCGAATTATATCTATCTATGTTCGCAACTATACTTACAAGTTTGGAGAACCCTCTTGTATTGTAGTTGTCACCTGTTTCACGAACCGGTAATGTACACATCTTGAATTTTAATTGATTAATTATCGAACATGATTTGTAAACAGAATTCATTTTAAATAACAACACTGCGTACAACATTATCCTAACGGACTCTGGCTCTTTCTTGCATTCGTTAAACGATTGCAACTGTGTTTCTATGATCTATTTATTCTGCAATTAATTATTATTCAAAAAATACAACTGCACCTACTATTTAACTTCTAGTTTGAGGTCACTTTCCTAACATTAAATTGCTTTAAGTAAGTTCCTACCCTCACGAGCTTACTTATATTTATTCATATTCAACCCTCTATATCCCACCCTAGTACTCTACTAAAAACGGTAAACTAAACCTAGAATTGCTGTAGCAGACTGACTATATTTAATTTTTTATATATCATTCCGTTTGACTACCAGAACCTTACAAGAAAAAGTCCTTGTCTTCTTCGGGAATTGAACCCCAGACCGTCCGCGTCCTAATCAACCACTTACAGCCTGGGCTACGGCCGATGTACGTGATACACTTCCTACCCATCAATATAAATCAATCTTAGTTTTTATATAGTGATATTAACCTTTGAATCAACACTTTCAATATTGATCGATTAATTACAATTCACGTCAGTGACATCACAATCAATTACCTTATAATTACAGTAGGTAGGAAGCATTAAACGATTAAACATGCAAAGTTACCACAATTACGATGTTTGTTACCCGTACTGTGTAGAGTCGTTATGTTGTCAATCTGCGTGAGTGTACTTTATTATATGGCATAGTCTGGGCGCCCCGGCGTTGGTACATTATAGTTAGTTACCTTTACCACCATGAGACCAAATTAAATGTTACTTTAAAGCCGACCACCTCGAGAATGGTCAGTTGATAGTTAGTTATAAAGCGCTACGGCGACGACGATAACATAAATGTAGTAATTGAGTCCCAACTAATAATAATGTTTACCATCTACTTATTAAATGTAATTGCATATAAAACGTACACCTGATGTAAAGTAGATACAAGAAGATAGCGCAATTGCGGACTAAAAAACACGGAAGTTTACGAACGACGTACCTACGCGCTTTTTTTCGATATATGCATAGGGAAGTGCAATTGATAGAATAATAATTTCTATCACGATTGTCCAGAGGTTAATTCTGTTATGGAAAGTTATTATTATTATTGACGATGTTGACGTCTAAAAGAGCACCTGCTGGCAGAAACGGAATTATGAAGAATTAATGGAAATCTTATTATTTAAAAATATCGCATAGTTGTGTACCCGTTGTCTTAAGTTAATAAATTATCACATCGGCGGCTTTTTGATAAGAATTATTTGAAAACTTATTTACAGTAAAATTTTATTTGGAATTAATGGAAATACGAAACAAAATTACCTCCAGAATTACAGAAATAGAATTATTTTTGTCCATTTATAGTACTTGGCGTTGAATTAAGGGCTTTATATATTTACTTGGAATGGAAAGATTTCAAGTGTGCCAGAGGAAAATTATGGAACTATTTGTAGAATTAAAGGAAATGTTTGAAGAATTAATGGAAATTCTGAGTGATTAATATAAACACTCGAATAATCGATAGAATGCTTGAGGAATTATTTAATATCTTGGATGAACTCATGGACACCTTGGAAGAATTAACGGAAACTGTTACATAATTAATAGAAACCTTAAAATAATTAATGGAAACCTCAAAAATTTTAATTAAAAACGCGTGAAGAATTAATGGAAATTTAATGAGAATTAACGGAACCGCTTGGTGAATTAATGGGAACCTTGTAAGAATTAACGGAAACTATTAATGGAAATCTTATAAGAATTATATAATAATGGAAATGTTAGAGAATTAATTAAAAACTTGAAGAATTAACGTAAGCAACTAAAAAGTTCTAGAAACATAGCAAATACAGTTCTTTAGTACAGAAGTGAAATTACATTTAGTTTTAATGGAAAACTTTGCTGCATTACTTCAACGGAAATTGGATAAATTCCAAATAGGGTCACGTGGGGTAATTGTAAACAGGCTCTTTATTTCGACAATATAGGACTCTTGATTACTCCAACTTATGGGAATTATAGACTGTGGTGTTGATTTTTAACGGTTAGATGCTTTAGCGCGCTAAACAGTAGAGGAAGTGTCGCAATATTTTATGTTATGTTAATATATAATTTTTGGGGTAATTGTGAACACGGCTTTATAAATATAATTTTCATTGGAATTCACGTTTAAAAGCGAATTGTTCACTTTTGCCCCATTAAAAACCTTTATAAAGCCAGTACAAACAAGATGATTGTTCACATTTACCCCTAAGTTTTCGACTGCGTTAATAAGTGAAGGGGTAATTGTAAACTTGCAAAAAAAAACAGAATTTGCATATTTAACAACAGAAATTCACTTAAAACCAAACAAGGACCTAAATTACTCATATAGTCGCCTAAATTTAATCTTCATCTAAGATGCTTACATCGAACTTCAAAAGTGAAACTTCCAAAATCGTTCACAATTACCCCACCTGACCCTATACTTAGCTGCTAATTATATTTTATTATTACTATACTACATATGTTTAGTTTGCATTGTACTCTGAAGGTACAAACGTTTATGGTACGTTTTGTTGTAAATTAATATTTAAAAAGGTGTAGACGCGCAAATTACTGCAGTCGCATTTTCAACAGTTGAGGATGGTTCGGTTCATCATTCGCACGCTTGGACAAAGGAATTAAGTTCCGCAGTAATCACGTTCATTAGTAAAATAAACACAAAAAGATTTTTGTCCGTCTGGGTCAACTCGACAGACGTTTTTAGCGTCCGTCGCCGTCTTCATCGACTCGACGACGACGACGTGTACTGCATTTTGCCATTTTTCGATATGCATGCCGCAATTGCAATTAACGACAATATCCGCGAAGAAACGAAACAACAAAAGAAATATCTTTTTATAAAGATTTTAAAATTCTTTTCGACAAATCGTTAAAAGAAAGTAATTTACCATCAATATGGAAAACAGCATTTATAACACCCATTCACAAGTCCGATACTAAAAACAATATAACACACTATAGGCCGATTTCAATCATGAATTCTATTCCCAAAGCATTTGAATCAATAATTACGCGTAAACTTAATATCTATGGAAAACAATGTACAAGAGGATAGTATTTATACAGATTTTAGTAAAGCTTTTGACTCTATTAACCATACTGCACTGTTAATTAAATTAAAATCGTTTGGTTTTACTGGGCCATTATTTGAATGGCTCAAAAACTATTTGACATATAGAGTGCAATATGTTAGATATAAGAACTATGTATCTAGAGGAATTGATGTACTATCGGGAGTTCCACAAGGCTCACACTTAGGTCCCCTTTTGTTCAATATTTTCATCAATGATCCCTCTTATGTCAAAGATGAGGCCGAGTGTTTGTTGTTTGCGGATGATTTGAAAATTTTTAGAACTGTAAGTTGCGATCAAGATGCCAGAAAATTGCAATCTTGTTTGGATAAGCTATTTGATTGGTGCTCAAGAAATGACATTTCTCTTAATATCAATAAATGTAAAGCCATAACTTTTTCAAGAGGTAGAAATCTGTTAAGTTATAACTATAAACTTAACGATGTGATATTAGATAAAGTAAGTGAAATGAAAGACCTTGGAGTGATTTTTGATAGCAAAATGAATTTTGATGCGAATAGAAACTATGTTGTGAACAAAGCATCACAAATGTTAGGATTTTTGAAAAGATCCTCGACAGAGTTTAAGTCTCCAAATACTTTGAGAACTTTGTATTTATTATTAGTCCGACAAAAACTGATATATGCGTCACCGATATGGTACCCCACAGCTCAAATTCATATTAAGCAAATCGAAGCAGTTCAACACAAATTTTTCAGAATATTAGCGCCACGGGCAGGTTTACCTGACCCTTATATTGATCACACTTACACTAATTTATCAACATTTTCTCATATTCCATCTCTTGCTTCTCTTAGAGTCTCATGTGATTTGAAATTTTTGTTCAAATTAGTAAATGGTATCACTGATTGTTCGATGCTTCGTAACGAATTATGTTATATGGTACCGCGGAGAAATATGAGATCAAATCCAATTTTTTATTTAGAATTTTTTAAATCAGATTATACCAAAAACAATATCTTAACTAGAATATGCGCTTTTGTTAATGAAATGAACTTAGACTTGAGATTTGTAAATTGGCAGGAAGTATATCATGTCATTGAAAACTTGATATTAAAATATGAATAATTTGTCAGCTATTTTTCTTTTGTTCTTTTTTTTTTTTTGATACGATTCGAATATAAGTTTGACTTTGTAATTATAAAGTGGACGTAAGTCCGTTATGTTTCTAAATAAATAAAATAAATTAAAAAAAACTCCTCAGGTAGGTACCCCTAATAATGACTTTAACTAATAAATATTTGTAAAATTTATTTATGGATTGTGATCACCCTGTATTTGCTTTTCATTGCTGGTAAGTACGTGTTTTTATACGACTTTAACGTGAACTTTCTAGCTACCCTACCGGTAGTCTAAAAAAGGAACGCAATTTGTTCACTTCTTGATGTCCTCAACTGTACTTTTTTTTTAATGTGCTTATTTAAATGAAGACGTCGATAATGGACTCTCTGTAACTTAAACTTTAATCAGCAATTAGTCAAAAGCGATTTAGTTCATTTAGTCACGTGAAACTAATAGGAATCGGAGCTTTTAATCCGTCACGCGTTATTGAACATCATCAACAGCCGCTGCTACACATTAATCGATCATTACAAATTTCCATTTTCCTGATTTTATTGAATCTTTGCAATGCACTTTCTAATGGAGCTCATAAAACCATGCACATTTACAAAACGATCAAAATATGTCGATCAAAACAGAAATCATTTTGAAGACATAACATAGATTCTGTTGCAAGGTCTCTGTGTAGCTATAGAAGCCCAAAATCTAATACTTTAATTTTTTCAATTATAAAGCGTGACAGTAAAGACAATAAGGTCATTCCAATTCTTGTAAATTGTCCCTATTCTGGCTAAATGGACAGGAAATATAACAGATGCAATGCAGATGAGTAACACATGTTTATGTAGTCATTTCTGGTAGGTAACGAATGCTGTTATATTACATCTATGTAAGTCGGTCAATACGGATTCCATAGCACACACGAATCTTTTTTCTTTTTGTATTTCTTGCCTCACGCTAAGCTATTAGGAAAGTAAACTAACTTTCTTTCAAATATAATTGGATAGAGATATATAAAATAATTAGCTAGCACACTGTTTTTCTTAGGAATTGATTCTTGGGAAGCACCTGTTTAATTAATTATTTGGTTTATTATCCGTCATAATTAAAATAAAGGTCTGAAACTGTACCAGTTCTGTTGCAATTAATTGTAATTATTGTTAATAATTCACCGAAAGAAATGAGGAACACAATCAGGTATTAATTACCAATGTAGGTTAACAATAATTATTATTTCGAAAAATGTAGGATTGGTACTTATGCTGTTAAAAAAAAAATGATATTCTGAAACCGCCTTTGAATTATTTAACTCCAGTAAAGAATTATTCGATGTAAAATTCAATTCAGAATTAATGGAACTATACTCGAATTAATGGAAGGCAAAGAATATTTTTGCATAAATAAAATTTTAGAACTTTTAGGATGGAATTCTTTTTTTCCATTACATGCCTCTTTCATATATTAATTCTTAGAAATATTAACCTGGAATGACAAAATAAAGTGTATTCTTCATTTTTCAAATGCTGCAGAAGTGATTAATACAAATTTTGAATAATTAATGAAACTGTTGAGAATTAATGAAAAGACGAAGAATTAATTACCATTTTATGTATTATTGAATAATTAATGGAAATGTTTGAAGAATTAATAAAAACGACGAAGAATTAATTACCATTTATGTATTATTGAATAATTAATGGAAATGTTTGAAGAATTAATGAAAAAGACGAAGAATTAATTACCATTTTATGTATTATTGAATAATTAATGGAAATGTTTGAAGAATTAATAAAAACGACGAAGAATTAATTACCATTTTATGTATTATTGAATAATTAATGGAAATGTTTGAAGAATTAATAAAAACGACGAAGAATTAATTACCATTTTATGTATTATTGAATAATTAATGGAAATGTTTGGAGAATTAATAAAAACGACGAAGAATTAATTACCATTTTATGTATTATTGAATAATTAATGGAAATGTTTGAAGAATTAATAAAAACGACAAAAATTAATTACCATTTTATGTATTATTGAATAATTAATGGAAATGTTTGAAGAATTAATAAAAACGACGAAGAATTAATTACCATTTTATGTATTATTGAATAATTAATGGAAATGTTTGAAGAATTAATAAAAACGACGAAGAATTAAGGACACATTAAAAGAATTAATGGAAAAACGAACAATCCAATGGAAATATGTCAAATAATACTTCAATACATTGTGTTAATTTAATGGAAAGCTCTAGAATTACTACAAACAAAAATTGTATTGGAAGTTTTATGTAGTATACCTGCCTATTAACTATCTGTAGCTTATTTGAAAGTTAGTAATAAATAAATGAATAATTCTTCGTCAGAAAAAGTTATGTAGGTTAACAAAACAATTAATTATTTTTTCAATCTCAAAGATGTAAGTATAGTTGTACAAAACTGTTAAGTTGTCTTGTACCGAGAAGAGCAATGTCAGTTGTTGTCCAAATGGTGCAGTATGAATTCCATAAGAATTATAATTGCATGATTTAGAGTCAGACAGAAATAATTCTTCGGTTCATCGTGGCATTTATAAGCGCCATATAGCATATGCCAGAAGACTATACAGTCAGTCGGTTTTGTTTGTATCTTATTAGGCGGCGCGTCTTTTACAAAACTTTTGTAAAGAGGTATGGGCACAATTATTGTGCCTTATATGTATACGATTATTATTGGAAGTAATGCACTTATAAGTAGTTTAATGGCCAATTTAAATAACTACAGAATGGCAAGACAAATACTTAAAAAAAAAATTTCTTTCGTATACATTTTTATTTTGGTATTTCCTAACGACTTTCTTGTGTTCCACGAGAAATAATTAATTCCAATAATGCAAGAAGATAAAAAGCAATTAATGTTTTTTGGTTCTTGATTTCAAATGGCGACCACTTTGTCCAACTGCATATTTCATAAATTAAAATAAGCAAATAAGAATAATAAGACACATAGGTACGTAGTTAAAATAAAACTTAATGTATAATCACTTCATTTACCAAGATCGTTATCAATTAACGGAGGTAATTAATATTTACACTTAAAATGTTAATACAACAAGTGGGCACTGGAGGTAAACTGATGGGAAATTGCAAAATGTAATGATTTTGCAAGTTAAACAAAGTAAGCTGATTGGATGGTCATTACATTACAGTTAATTTGCGGATACCATTTGCCATGTACAACCTCCTACTATTTAGTTCAGCTTAACTGGCAACTTCCTCGTTTCAAACTGCCATGAATTTTTCACGGGGATAAGTAGGGTAACATCTTTAGATTCATAGGTAATGTAACATTAACCACTTCATGTTAATTATTAATTGTAAGACGACTTAAACAAAATCATCAACTAGTAGGTTAAGGTGACTATATGAATAAATACATTTACTTGGACTATAAAAATAGAGTGGTTTCTTCATATTTCAAATGCTGCAGTAGGAATTATTGAAAATATTTGAATAATTAATGAAAATGTTCAAGAATCAATGAAAAATGTTCGAGATATATTAAAAATGTTAACGATTTAATGAAAATGGTAAAAACTCTGGCTTATGTTTAGAGAATTAATATATTGTATAATTAACGAAAACACCTGAAGAACTTAAAAAATATTAAAGAATTAATGGATATGTTTGAAGAATGGATGGAAATGTTGTATTAATCAATTCAAATGTTAATGAGTTGATGAAAATGGTGTAAAATTCATGCATCTTATTGAAGAATTAATGGAGAAATAGAATAATGAATGAAAACGTTGGAAGAATTATTGAACATCTTGAAGAACTAATAAAGATCTTCAAAGAATTTATGGAAAAGATTGAAGAGTCAACGAATATGTTCAATAATAATCAATATGTTGAAGAATTTATGTTCATATTAAAGAATTAATGGAAGTTTTTGAAGAATTAACATAAATCTGGAAAATTCATTATCGTGTTTGGAGAATCGATGAATATCTTGAGGAATCAGTGCAATTCCTGAAGAATTAATGGAAACGTTTCAATAATTATTTAAAAAAATTATAAATAAAAGAAAATGTTCAAAATTTAATAAAAGATGTTCGAGTTATTAAAAATGTTAACGAATTAATGAAAATGATAAGTACACACGCTTATGTTTGGAGAATTAATAGAGAGAGAATTAATGAAAATACACGTACGTAAACAGTTAATGAATTTCTTGGTAAATTAATGGGAATGTTTAAAGAATTAATAGAAACCTCCATGAATTACGAAAACGGTGTAAACTTCATGCATAGGATTGAAGAATTAATGGAGATATGGAATAATGAACGAAAATGTTAAAAGAATTAATAAACATTTTAAAGAACCAGCTAATGAAGATCTTCAAAGAATTAATGGAAATGTTTGAAGAATTAACATAAATCTGGAAAATTCATTATCGTGTTTGGAGAATTGATGAATATCTTGAGGAATCAGTGCAATTCCTGAAGAATTAATGGAAACGTTTAAATAATTATTTAAAAAAATTACAAATGAAAGAAAATGTTCAAGAATTAATGAAAAATGTTCGAGTTATTAAAAATGTTAATGAATTAATGAAAGTGATAAGTACCTACTCTGCTTATGTTTGGATAATTAATAGAGAGAGACAATTAATGAAAATACGTAAATAGTTAATGAATTTCTTGGTAAATTAATGGAAATGTTTAAAGATTTAATAGAAATCTCCATGAATTACGAAAATGGAGTAAACTTCATGCATAGGATTGAAGAATTAATGGAGATATGGAATAATGAACGAAAATGTTAGAAGAAGAATTAATAAACATTTTAAAGAACTAGCTAATGAAGATCTTCAAAGAATTAATGGAAATGTTTGAAGAGTCAATGAATATGTTCAATAATAAGTAAAATGTTGAAGACTTTATGTTCATATTAAAGAATAACGGGAAATTTTGTGGAATCAATGAAAATATATAAAAATTATTGAAAATGTTTATATGGCTAGTAAAAATCTTTAAAAATCAATAGAAATTTTTGAATAATGAATGGAAACAATGAAAAAATTAACCATGATAGCCACAATTTAGTGTGTCACCATATTCATGATAATAATTTTAAGCTAAAATTAGTCGACTTGGGGTGGATTACCGGTAAGGCTTTCTAATGACCACAAGAACTAACTCAACCCTGTGTAAAGAATAGTGTGTGGAACCTAACCTAATTTGATTAAGGGCTAATTGAGTGCAATCCTTTAGTCTCTGTTTTTGTATATTTCAAAATGAAAAAAGGATTGTGGACTCTTCTAATTAAATTTAAACAAAACGTAAAAATATTCGGTGTGTATTTACACCTGTTTCGAGTTTTATCTGTCAACATATTATAGCTGTTTTTGCATTCAATGAGTAGTACCACGAAAGAACAATAACCGCTAAAAACAGTTACACGACTGAGTCTATTCTACTTAAGTACAAACATATTCCAGACACCAGTACAAATACATAGATCTTTTACAAACACGAATATACACCTTACACGGCTTTTTTTATTGGCCGGGTCGTCAAATAAAGTAATTCAAACTCAAAACGTTTTGTTTCATTGCAATTTTTATTATACCGCCAGGTTTCAACGGAATTACAAACAGAACAAATTTATTTCTTTTTTACCGTCATTAACACGTTTTTGACGATCGTAAAAAAGGAAATAATACATACACATCCTGTGCTTAAGAATATTTTCACTTGATTTCCAATTTTTTTAAAATTAAAGTATTGAAGATTAGTAATTATTTATCTAATCCTATTGTAAAGTAGTTAAATCGTTCCGGAAGCCGTCTGGGCCTCTCTCTGTAACAGTAACTCTAATTAGCCGAGCATTACACTCTCTTTAATGTTAATTACACGGGTATTAATTGACTTTAGGTGTATATTAATGTACTGCAATAGACAGGGCCCGGTTTCACTTTAATTCAACACTTGCGCCCGTGTCTTCTCGTTCATTCATCGATTTTTAGCGGACCGTTCGAATAAATTAATCCCGTACATGTGAATTTTCCTTGTCGTCCAGACAAATTAAGAAGGCAATTAATCAAGTACGACTTGCTTTCTCAAGTAATACACCTTATAACCTGTTACTCTTCGGATTCGTTACACAAATACGACCGCTCGCCAATCGTAAATCAACCATAGGAAACACTAAACACAAACTCATACACATGCACCCAACGTGAGAGCTAAATCAATGGTATCGATTGGGTGGTGCGTTTAACAAGAGTCTGAAATCATAGTTTGGTGACACATAAGTATATAGAGATCGATACAAAAGAGATACGAGAACATTCTTGAAAAAGTCGACAAAAAGGTGTGTACAAACACTAAAAAATAATTTGGTGTTTTAGTGTTGACAAAAGTCCCCTGTTAAGGGACTACAACTAAAGTTCCATTAGAAACCTAACCTACAACACTAAAATCAAGAATCAAAAGTTTCGGTCTTCTCCAATAAGTTTAAGGTCATTGTTAAAGGTCTCTCTAGCTTGCAGACTTGTAGGGGTTGCTTTCTCAAGTAATACACCTTATAATCTGTTACTCTTCGTATTCGCTACACAGATAGGACCGCTCGCCAATCGTCAATCAACCATAGGAAACACTAAATACACAATCATACACATGCACCAAACGTGAGGTACTCTACAGTCCACTGTGTTCGTCTAGAGATCTAAATCAATAGTTTCGATCGGGCGGCGCGTTTAACAAGAGTCTTAAATCACAGTTCGGTGACATATAAGTATATAGAGATCGATACAAAAGAGATACGAGAATATTCTTAAAGAAGTCGACAAAAAGGTGTGTACAAACACTAAAAAATAATTTAGTGTTTTAGTGTTGACAAAAGTCCCTTGTTAAGGGACTACAACTGAAGTTCAATTATAAACCTAATCTACAACACTAAGATCAAGAATCCAGAGCTTCGGTCTTCTCCAATAAGTTTAAGGTCGTCATCAAAGGTCTCTCTATCTTGCAGACTTGTAGGGGTTGCTTTCTCAAGTAATACACCTTATAGTCTGTTACTCTTCGGATTCGCAACACAAATACGACCGCTCGCCAATCGTAAACCAACCATTGGAAACACTAAACACAAAATCGTACACATGCACCAAACGTGAGTTACTCTACAGTTAACTGTGTTCGTGTAGGGAGCTAAATCAATAATATCGATGGGGTGGCGCAATTAAAAAGAGTCTTAAATCATACGTCGGTGACACATAAGTATATAGAGATCGATACAAAAGAGATACGAGAATATTCTTGAAAAAGTCGACAAAAAGGTGTGTACAAACACTAAAAAATAATTTTGGTATCTTAGTGTTGACAAAAGTCCCCACTACAACTGAAGTTCCATTATAAACCTAATCTGCAACACTAAGATCAAGAATCAAGAGTTTCGGTCTTCTCCAATAAGTTTAAGGTCGTCATCAAAGGTCTCTCTCTATAGCTTGCAGACTTGTAGTGGTTCAAGGGCCATAAAGTATACAAATGTGGTGTTGTTACCTGCCACGACACTTCCCCTTTCTAGGGGTCAATAAAAACTTGCACAACACAAGGTGGTAGCATCAGAGCGCTTCGCTGTGATCAGAAGTATTCTCAAGTGTTTTTTCATCATGTCCGCGGTTTCTGAGAAGAAGCGGATCTTGGTGCGTTCTGCCTTTTTAGAATTAGTTTTACGATCGGTTGCGACAATTCTAAATCGTAGCTCCTAATGGACGATTAACTTACCAGACAATCCAATGCGCAAATAAATATCAATAGGTATCTATCTATCTACAAGTATACTGCGGAACCAAAACAGATGAGTACAACAGCACAATAAAGAAATTCTCAGGTTATAATAACCATGATGGTGATTTTGAGGGCGTTTAATTCTTATTTCTTTTTCTCTGCTTGAGATGTTCACCGTGGTCAATAAGTACTTATGAGTTTCTAAATTCGCTTTTGCATAACAGTCTCGTCAAAGATACGTCCGTCTTCATCGAAAACAACGTCGAAGTTGCTGTTGCTGCTGGCTGGTCACGCCCTCCAATTACACAAAGGATTTTTCTAACAGTTCCTTCAACGATCACCGCATATGGTGAAGTACCTGCTGATGCCACTACTTCTGCACACTATTAGCCTTCACGGAATAGTTCCAAGAATATCTAATTCACTACATGCTGCCATAAATTTGCTTCCGTGAACTTATACTACACTACACTACACTACACGGTGGCTTTCCATCGAACAGAGTAACACTCATATACATACACGCATAGTATCCATATGGGTTAACATTTCACGAATTCTTGGATTACGAAAGATAATGGGCAAAAGCTGATGCTAAAGGTCCAAAAAGTTTGAGAAGAATTTAAAACAATAAAACCCTTTGGGACACATGTGATTTTGATGTTTTTATATTACAAAAACGCCGAGAAGGACAATAAACTTGCTTAAGTTCATTTTACAATGCAAGTTGTTGGTCTGCAAGATACTACATGATGATTAGGTAGCCACAGTGGTACGTGTAAATGTCTGTGCGCCATTGAGTTTAATTTAATGATAAACCTGTATCAGTAGTCATGGTACATGGAATGGATACTCGTAGTCTTTGTATTCGTTATTACCTTTAAACGTATGCATTTATCATACGTCATTAAATATTTTGATATCACTGACAATTACGCCGCGAAATCCATTCGGTGTTCGTAAGTTCGTATGCAAAGAAAAAGGTGAAACGATCGTAGGATTTATTGCTCGTCAAGTGAGATTACGGAGTGTTATGAGTTGGAATGTCTTAATTAATAGTTCTACAATAATGGTTAATAATTAAAACGAAACAAAAAAGACTGATGCATGTACCTCGCAGAGGATCTCGATTTCCTTATTGCCTACTTAATAAATGTCCCGCCTATCCGGTAAGGTTTCAATCCATAGCAACTATTCCTATTTCTAGATTTATTTTATGACGACGACGTGACGTAAGATTAACTAAAATAAATTATATGTAAATAAACCACCAAAATTAATGTGAACCATCATGGTCGCATACTATTTATCAAGAATTACTCCTCCATTTTACACTCAAATCCAACGAAATCGAAGCACTTCAAACACCCATCAGAAACAAATGGAAGATATTATGGAAAACTAGGAAAATAAACGATCCATTTGGCTGAAAAGATGTCAAATCATGGATAAATGTTAATCTTTCACCATCTATGCTAACCAAAATGGTTAAAAAGTGATTCTTCATGTTAGTTCCATATCCAATAATTCATGGGGATCAAAATAGAGAAACGAATACTTTCTCAATTGCTTCAACAACTTTTTGTGGTAGGTATATTCTTCCAATTTGAATGAATTTACAAACATTAACTTCACGAAACTCCAAATCCTTAAAATTTGTTGATATGAATGAGACTTCAAGAGTATATTAATGGGAAATAAAAGATAATATGGAAAGAAAAAAAGAACTAATGATCCATCTGGATGAGTGGTTACTGGTTAACGAAAAACGGTAGTTTTTCACAGTCCAGTTTAATCAAAATAGTCAAAAATTAATTTTTAGTCCATGGTACTTCTTCGCCTTATCGTCCATGGGAAGCAGAATAAGGAAATGTGGAGAATCTCAGTTATTTTGAGGAAAACTTTTTTGATTGCTCTAAATGGTTCTTGTAATATACCCTTCTAATGTGAAAGATTTTACATAGGTCCCTACATTAAATGTATGAAAGTTAAAATCCTGAAGATTTGTTGAGATGAAAACTGATTGATTAAGATTTCAAGCATACATCAAAGAGAAATGAAAGAAAATATGGAAAAACTAAGAGAACTAATGTTCCATGTGGACAAGTGGTTACTGATTACTGACCAATGGTGGTCTTTTACCATCTAATGTAACCAAAATAGTTAAAAATTGTTAGTTCATGGTACTTCTTCATGTGATCCTCCATGGGAGTTAAACTAGGAAAAAGTGGTGAATGTCAGTCATTGTTTGCATTGCTCTAATGGGTTTTTGTAATATACCCATCTAATGTGAATGATTTTACATAGGTACCTTCATTAAATGCACGGAAGTTAAAATCCTGAAGAATTGTTGAGATGAAAACTGATTGATTAAGATTTCAAGCATACATCAAAGAGAAATGAAAGAAAATATGGAAAAACAAAGAGAACTAATGATCCATGTGGACAAGTGGTTACTGATTACTGACCAATGGTGGTCTTTTATCACCTAATGTAACCAAGATAGGTAAAAATTGTTACTCCATGGTACTTCTTCATGTGATCCTCCATGGGAGTTAAACTAGGAAAAAGTGGTGAATGTCAGTCATTGTTTGCATTGCTCTAATGGGTTTTTGTAATATACCCATCTAATGTGAATGATTTTACATAGGTACCTTCATTAAATGCACGGAAGTTAAAATCCTGAAGAATTGTTGAGATGAAAACTGATTGATTAAGATTTCAAGCATACATCAAAGAGAAATGAAAGAAAATATGGAAAAACAAAGAGAACTAATGATCCATGTGGACAAGTGGTTACTGATTACTGACCAATGGTGGTCTTTTATCACCTAATGTAACCAAGATAGTTAAAAATTGTTACTCCATGGTACTTCTTCATGTGATCCTCCATGGGAGTTAAACTAGGAAAAAGTGGTGAATGTAAGTCATTTTTTGGATTGCTCTAACTGGTTTTTGTAATATACCCTTCTAATGTGAAAGATTTTACATAAGTACCTACATTAAATGCATGAAAGTTAAAATCCTGAAGATTTGTTGAGATGAAAACCGATTGATTAAGATTTCAAGCATACATCAAAGAGAAATGAAAGAAAATATGGAAAAACTAAGAGAACTAATGATGCATCTGGACAAGTGGTTACTGATCATTGACCAGTGGTGGTCTTTTACCATCTAATGTAATCAAAATAGTTAAAAATTGGTAGTCCATGGTATTTCTTCGTGTGATCGTCCATGGGAGTTAAACTAGGGAAAAGTGGTGAATGGCTCTAATGGGTTCTTGTGGTATATTCTTCTAGTTGGAATGTTTTTAAATACTTTAACTCCATGGAAATTGAAATCCTGAACAAATTTTAGAATGGATAAGTAGGCACCAGGCTTGAACTAGTGGTAGTTTTTGTATTAAAGGGTGACTCTCCGTTGTAGTCCTTTATAGAGTCTAATTATCGATAGTGGTCAAAACCGAATATCGTTAATCTAAGTAATTTTGGGAAAACTTTATGAATCGGTGGGAAATGTCCATCGTTTAGTCGGACAGTTGGACATGGTGCGTTGGACAGTGTTCATCTACTAGGTGGGAAAAGTCGTTGGCCTTTACTTTGGTGTCTACCTGATGCTTGCCTGCTTGCTTGCCTTCCTTCTTGCCCGTTTGCCGTCAGCTTTCCCCGCGATTCACCTGCTGCGACGACTGTGACCACGGTGTACCGCCGTAACGAGATGGGAGTAGTCGCGTTACCAGTCACCGACCACAGGTCTCCGTGGAGTTGAAGAAGTAGCGACAAGAGATACCGTACAGAAGACGTAGCCCCGATGGTCAGTCAGACTTCGAGAGAGCGGACAATTAGAGTGAGATTCAGTAACAGACCAACAGACTGACGGCGCGTGAACGACACGTCAATCGGTACCGGTAATCCTAAGCCAAAAAAATTGTGCAATTGTTTACATTTTGTTTGGATTCTATTTCCTTTATCAAAAGTTACAGGATCGACCTTATATTGTTCTTGTACTTCTGGTTCGTGTGTTCTTCCGTTTGAATTTGTGACTTAAATAAGTGCACTGTGATTTGTTCAGGTCCACCGTCCGCATGTTACCGCCAAGATTGTGCTCCCCATTGCCACTGAGCCTCCCCAAGTAATGAAATCACCGATTGCCTGATAGCAAAAGGTGAGAGAACCACAAACCGTACGAATTCCTGGCAGGATTTACCTAAATCCATCTATTTAATATAGCTTGCAAAACCATCTAAAAGGGATCCCTTGATTCTCTAACAATGATATAGGGGTTGTCAAAGGTCGAATACGACATGATTTGGTTGCAGGGGATTCCCGCAAGGGGTAAACGTAATTGGTAAGGGTTTCGGAAAAGTATAAATGACTTTTGTATTTATTTTTTTTAATAGTCGGATTCATCCCTTGACGTACTGTTGACATCTCCAAAAAAATGTTCATGTCTAATACTATTTTTGGCACAAAAAGTAACACATAAGGATTTGTGCCTTATTATACAATAATTAACATTTACATAGTTCAATAATACCTCAGAAACTCAAGAATTCAACAAAAATACAGTTTTTTCGGCTTTTACAAAGTCAAAGACCAGATAACATTAAAATTCCTTTTAGTTATAGCTGTGAGATTCTCAAGGGACTTTATTATTCATATTTTCTCACAACAATTTTTTCGTTGCTCTTATTATTTATACTGGCCACAAAGTACGATCTTATCTCAATGATTAATTATTATATAAATAAGCCACGTAATAAATAAAAAGCCTAGTCATTATCACTTCTAGCAATTTTAATTTAATGTACTTTACAGTTACATAGAAGTGCTTTAAAATCCCATCATGAGCTGTGAAATAGGAAATAGCGAGAGGCGGAGCTTATATCCTGGCATTTAGTTAAAAAAGGGCGGAGTTAAGCTTTTGCCCGACCTAAAGCTCATTACGTTTTTAAACAAATGTAAATTTGTGATTTAAAAAAAAATCATACAGTCGAATATTTTTTGTTAGCTTCGGGTTTGCGCCTTAATTTGCTTTACCAAATGTATTTGCCGCGGTTTCCGAAAACCTCTCCAGGATATCTTACGCCTGCTTATTACTTAATGTTTATACTATTCTTGTTTGTACAAATCTACCATTCATGTATATGCTCTCTGGTAAATTATCTTCATAAGTATTCCAGTTCATATTTGCCTATTTAATTAGCGCTCATCGTCTTCAGTTAAGTAACAAAGGATGGCACAGTACGACCTTTTTTTAAGCACAATGACATAATATGTACGTACATACATATAACAATTTTACAAAAAATAAGACGTTATAAAAAGAAGGATTCACTTACTACTTGCTGTAAGGACTCAGGATGGTGTACCTTTTGGCGGGTATTTTTGTCCGGAAACAAACGTGGATCCTGAAACAAGATAAAATTATAGAATTTATCAAAAAGAAGATTTAGTGTGTTAACTGTTAAGATTTTCTTTAGAATGTGTTAAAATTAAGGTAGAGGTACTTCGGAATCTCGTGAGCCTTCAAAGATGTAACTCCGCCCATTATTGGTGATTTTATAATTCACTGCTTTATACTAATAATTATTAGTATCAGAGTTAAAGAGTACACAGAGCCTATGGTGCTTTGGTTTGCTAGTAAGCTAATCCAAATAGTTTGAAAAGAGGAGTAGCGAGCGTAAAGCCGAGGATGCATGTTGTTTACATTAGTTAATGTTTCATTGTCAGCATATACTTAGTAACAGAAGCCCGAGCAAGCAGACACATGGACACACATATTTTATGTATGCTTCAAGTGTGGTTATTCCAGTGAATGAAATAATTGCGGCATTTAACCTCGAAAAAACCACTTCTGGTTGGATAGTAGTAAAACATCCGCAAAACCACACACACCGCACCGCGCCGGCTAAATGAGTTTCACGCTTCCACGCGGCAATACCACCGATTTATATACGATCTAGACCTCAAATCAATCAACCGCAAAGTGGAGTAGCAAATTGTAGAAACAATTGCGTATGTACATAATATGTACGCATACACACGCACATATCTATGTACGTACATGCAAGCACACAGGCACAGTGCAAGAGTTTTGTATGCAAACATTCGTTAAGTATAAGAGGCGCGCGCACTTTCTACTTACGGTCATTTGTTTTCGACCACGCCAGCTAGATATTTATGCGTGCGATGAGAGGGACGCGGAAATGGTTACAAATAAACGAATACTAACTCAATTACCTCTAGAATCTATTAACTGTAACATACATACTAATAAAAAATAAATAAAATAATTTTTTACTTACTCCCTCAGGATTATTGTTAGACTTTGTTGCTTTCTTTTGAAGTCTTTTATACAGGATCAAAATATTCCTACTACTTTTTTCATTTTTTAGAAGAATTTTCTAGTTGTTATCTCTTCCCAGATTGTTAGGTACTACAATGATACATTCAGAAAATTGCAAAAATAAAATGAGCAAAACAAAGTGTTTTAATTTTTGTAATTTGCTGTAGTGTTCCTTAATTCCTTGCATGACTCTTCTTGCATACTGTCCTCGAAAACATCCCAAAACGTTTGAGTAAGGGGACAAAATAATAAATGATATATCTGTCCTAGAAGAAAGGTTGAAATACTGTAGATTAGAAAAATTAAGAAATTAGTGGCAAATGGGGGAAGAAAAGAGAATGATAGGGTAAAATCTGGGGGTTAGGGGTAGAAGCAGAAGTAAAAACAGGCAAACGAACACTCAGGTTAGATCACTAACAACTTTTCCTTCTTCAGCTGGTGAGGTAATTTAATTCTTATAGGACCAATAAAATGCTGTAACCCAAAAACAAGAAATTTTGATATGTAATTTCCTTGAAGGAATACTGAAATACTGTAGATTAAAAAATCATGGAAATGCATTAATCAATAAATGACGATCCCTATTTTATATAGTGGGGGCAGTGGAAATCAAGAATGTTTGATATGTCGTGTTATAGAAGGAAAGCTAAAATACTGTAGACTGTGAAAACGGAAATTAAAAAGTATGGGAAAAGAGGGATCTCAAAAGGGAACGATAGGGTAACATCTGAGACACTTTAGGAATACAAACAAAAGTAAAGAGCGGCAGATAAGTATCCATATTAGATCACTGACGTCTTTGTGATGATGACCTACCCTCAAATTGTATAAGAGTAGGGTTCGGAAAGACATTAGCCAATAAACGATGATCCCTGTTTTAAATAGTGGGGGCAGTAGAAATCAAGAATGTTGGATATGTCGTATTATAGAAGAAAGACTAAAATTCTGTAGACTGCGAAAACGGAAATTAAAAAGTATGGGAAAAGAGGGAGCTCAAAAGGGAACGATAGGGTAACATCTAAGACTCTTTAGGAATACAAACAAAAGTAAAGAGCGGCAGATAAGGATCCATATTAGATCACTGACGTCTTTGTGATAATGATCTACCCTCAAATTGTATAAAAGTAGGGTTCGAAAAGACATTAGTCCCTGTGTCGTATGACTTGGAGTTGCGTGATTTCTGTATCGGATAATTTACTGTTTCGTCACTGATGTACATTGTGTAGGTAATTCGACCGGTGCGGCGAGGCGGCTTTTTGTTTTTTCATGTCCCAGGCCTGAGAGCTGCGTGCTGACCAAAAATTGGCGAGTCGAACAAAAAAGCACCATCGAGTCGTTTTAACGTCACAAAAGTTCTTTTGTTTTCGATGCGAATTAATAAATAAGCGACTTAACCTGACAAGTTTTTTTTTTCAAGCGGCGGCCACTTGACAAGGGATTATTTTCTTAATCTTATTCCGGCCACGTCCAAATTTTCAGTACACCTGCGTCTGATCATGCGTCTCTCCCTGGGGGCGAAATTTTTTGTCTCAGTACCAATGATCCACTGCACGAATAATGCGAGACACTGTCTGCGATCCACTGACGTTACGTGATCGTCACAACGTACATAGCTACATTTCATAAACAATGACTTCAATTGATTACAAAAACATTTTTTATGTTCTTTGACGTCTTCTTGAAATGAACGACTAGTTTGACCGATATACATACAAAACGACAATTCTAATTGTCTTTATCGTCTCTAATTAAAATTACATCGAATTAGGGATTTACAAAAACAGAAATACAGTTCCAATATAACTAATTATTACGAATTAACAGTCTTGAGTTTACATTAGACCTAATTAGTAACTAGTAAGGCTAATATAATTCTCCACATCGCATCATATTATTACTGTTATTAAATGGTTACGGTTTTGATCCCGAGTATTGTAAAGAACAATAAGGAATAGTAAGAAACAACTAATTGTTACTTCTTACTGTTTGGATTGCTTTAATAACTCATTAGCGAGAATAGGAGAACATCAGAATTCATGTTTTTTATCCAAAGCGGTCACTACCATAAAATTCAATTTTTAGGGCGTATGTTTAATTATGTAAATGAATTAAAGAACAATAAAGAAATCACTAAATAACTGTTATTATTATAAAGCAGCTTGTGCAGGTTACGACAATTAATTTTGAACAAACCGAATAGCAACAAGAAATCTCGTTGATAATGATTTTCAACACCATTAGTATAGATTAATGTATAAGTCATCTGATGAGGCTAGAAGGCATTAATAAAAGAGACGTTTGGGTCGAAGTGAAGATCGATTATAAGCTACTAACGCGACCGATGTGAAGTTGAAATCATCATCGTCTACACATGATCACTGAATAGGTCAGTAAACTTGACTGATGGCTGCCTTTCTTTAGTAAACCATTCACGTGTTTACAATAACATTTTGCCGATACAAAACGCACAATTTATCCAATGGAAATCCCGAACAAAAAAAAACTCAAGGAGTCATATTAGGTTTTGTCTTTTTTTTAATTTTATTTAAAATCATGCAAGAGGAACCACAAACCACCATCAGAAAATAATAATTGTATTTTTAATAATTCTGTACAGTTAAAAACGCTTTGGATTCGATTAAAATAGTCACCCGCTTCACTACCCTAACCATATCTGACTGTAAACCGCTAAAATGCGTAACCATTATCTTTTCATGATGAATATACCGGGAGACTTTATTTACTTGTAATAGGCTATGCGTTTAGTTGTAAATCGAAAGAGCTACCTCTGTCTCAATAAGGCATAAATTTCCGAGAATAATTTTGGATAAAATAACTTTTAGAATAATTGTTAAACTCTATTTTAAGCCATTAAATTGTTTATTGCCATTCATTTGACAAGGTCATAAATTACGATTGACCATTAAACCTTATCCTTGCATCTGCGCATGAAAAGGAGAAGGAGAAAAAAAGTTGAACCTCGTCGAAACCCGTACAAATTTTATTTATTGTCCGGGCGGTATCTAAATCATTTGCGGTAATAACGGTAAACGTTTCTTAGATTTCCGTTTTCACAAATTGCCAGCAACATACGGATACTTATTATTGTATTAGGTAGGTACTCTTGCTGTTAAATAAAACGATTGTTCTTATTCTATATCCACAAGGAATTGACCAATATCGTCAAACAGGTCAACTGAAGTTCCCATAGTCATTACACTCACCTATAAATCTCGTTATAGCCACAGGAAAAAGGAAAAGGCTCTAATAATAATAGAGTTAATGATACTTCCTGTAAATAACTGAATCGTCTTAATCTGTTTATTGTTATAATACAATTTATTTAACACTTTATTAATCTGCTCCCATTTTACCTACTTAGTTATAATAATTAATCAATGCGTTTGATTCTTCGAATTATCTAAATTCTTACCAATACTCATATAGATGTGTAGTTAATCAAATATGGAGATGAAGTACCAGAACAGTTTTTGTAATTTAAATTATTTATTTAAACAACGTTATCGACCTAAACCTAGCAGGTGATAATAATTCGAAATAATTACACCTTTTGCATAAATATCAATATACATAGGCAGATACTTGCAACATCTTAACCTAAACGTAAGTACACCAAATGTTGTGATGAGATTGAAAGTAAGTATTATTTTATGTTATTATTAACTAATTACACCGTCAGCGTTTTAGCTACGTTATTTCTCTTCCATACGATACCCGTCTGCTTACATATAAGGCATCTTATCGATTAATTAAAGCTTCTATGCATATAAATGGCTTTAATTACAACGTTAAATGTCGCTGAAAATTATGCACTTTGCCAAACAGCAATATACCTACACATCACACATCAACAATAACTAATTTGCTAGTTATACACAGCCACAGTACACCATAGAGACCATTTGATATTTTTCAAAGTTACTATTGTTCTATGAACTAAATTCTGCATTGTTATGTCCTCGAATAAGTATTTACTCTCATTGAACTCAAATATTACTCGGTTGTGACTCGCCACAAAACAGAAACCTTGGCAGGTTTCTCCTAATGCCTTATCTTCCCTTACACTCAAATCAAACGACTGAGCAGCAACTCAACACGAGTTTAATTATTAAATAGTGGGTAATCGCTTTCAGTCAAAATTGCAAAATGCTAATCAAAATTCGCCTCTAGCTAAAGTTATCTCGCCTGTAATTCATCTCAAACATTTAGACCTGGCGTATTATTGCTAGTTGCTAATTCTTTTTCACACACAACTCAATTTTGCTCGATTGCAACTTGCCGTATATAAAATTCTAACCAATATTCTCCTCTAGCTAAAGTTATCTCACCTCTAACTCATCCCAGACACATAGAACTGACACATTGCTGCTAGTTTTTATTTTTTTCTCACAGAAAACTAAAATCTGCTCGGTCATAACTCGCCATATCAAAAATTGTAATCAATACTCGTCTCTAACCATAGTTATCTCGTCTGTAAATCATCTCAAAACCTAGACCTAATGTTTTGTTGCCAGTTTCTTGAACAAAACTCAAATCTACTCGGTTGCAGCTCGCCACATATTAAGTTCTAATCAATATTCTCCTCTAGCTAAAGTTATCTCACCTTTAACTCATCCCAGACACATAGAACTGACACATTGCTGCTAGTTTTTATTTTTTTCTCACAGAAAACTAAAATCTGCTCGGTCATAACTCGCCATATCAAAAATTGTAATCAATACTCGTCTCTAACCATAGTTATCACGCCTGTAACTCATCTCAAAACATAGACCTGATGTTTTGTTGCCTGCTTCTTGAACCAAACTCAAATCTGCTCGGCTGCAACTAGCCACATATAAAGTTCAACTTTATACTCGCCTCTAGCTGAAGTTACCTAGTCTATAACTCGTCTAAAATACCTAGATGTGGCCTATTGCTCCTGATTCATAATTTATTTTCACTCTCAACTCAAATCTGCTAGGTTACAATTTGCCATATTTAAAGTTCAACTTAATACTCGCCTCTAGTTGAAGTTATCTAGTCTATAACTCGTCTAAAATACCTAGATGTGGCCTATTGCTCTTAGTTCATAATTCATTTTCACTCTCAACTCAAATCTGCTCGGTTGCAACTCGCCATATTTAAAGTTTTACTTAATACTCGCCTCTAGCTGAAGTTACCTAGTCTATAACTCGTTTGAAATACCTAGATGTGGCCTATTGCTCTTAGTTCATAATTCATTTTCACTCTCAACTCAAATCTGCTCGGTTGCAACTCGCCATATTTAAAGTTTTACTTAATACTCGCCTCTAGCTGAAGTTACCTAGTCTATAACTCGTTTGAAATACCTAGATGTGGCCTATTGCTCCTAGTTCATAATTCATTTTCACTCTTAACTCAAATCTGCTCGGTTGCAACTCGCCATATTTAAAGTTTAACTTAATACTCGCCTCTAGCAGAAGTTACCTAGTCTATAACTCGTTTGAAATACCTAAATGTGGCCTATTACTCCTAGTTCATAATTCATTTTTACTCTCAACTCAAATCTGCTCGGTTGCAACTCGCCATATTTAAAGTTTAACTTAATACTCGCCTCTAGTTGAAGTTATCTAGTCTATAACTCGTCTAAAATACCTAGATGTGGCCTATTGCTCTTAGTTCATAATTCATTTTCACTCTCAACTCAAATCTGCTCGGTTGCAACTCGCCATATTTAAAGTTTTACTTAATACTCGCCTCTAGCTGAAGTTACCTAGTCTATAACTCGTTTGAAATACCTAGATGTGGCCTATTGCTCCTAGTTCATAATTCATTTTCACTCTCAACTCAAATCTGCTCGGTTGCAACTCGCCACATATAAAGTTCAACTTAATACTCGCCTCTAGTTGAAGTTATCTAGTCTATAACTCGTCTAAAATACCTAGATGTGGCCTATTGCTCTTAGTTCATAATTCATTTTCACTCTCAACTCAAATCTGCTCGGTTGCAACTCGCCATATTTAAAGTTTTACTTAATACTCGCCTCTAGCTGAAGTTACCTAGTCTATAACTCGTTTGAAATACCTAGATGTGGCCTATTGCTCCTAGTTCATAATTCATTTTCACTCTCAACTCAAATCTGCTCGGTTGCAACTCGCCATATTTAAAGTTTTACTTAATACTCGCCTCTAGCTGAAGTTACCTAGTCTATAACTCGTTTGAAATACCTAGATGTGGCCTATTGCTCCTAGTTCATAATTCATTTTCACTCTCAACTCAAATCTGCTCGGTTGCAACTCGCCACATATAAAGTTCAACTTAATACTCGCCTCTAGCTGAAGTTACCTAGTCTATAACTCGTCTAAAATACCTAGATGTGGCCTATTGCTCCTAGTTCATAATTCATTTTCACTCTCAACTCAAATCTGCTCGGTTGCAACTCGCCATATTTAAAGTTCAACTTAATACTCGCCTCTAGTTGAAGTTATCTAGTCTATAACTCGTCTAAAATACCTAGATGTGGCCTATTGCTCCTAGTTCATAATTTATTTTCACTCTCAACTCAAATCTGCTCGGTTGCAACTCGCCATATTTAAAGTTTTACTTAATACTCGCCTCTAGCTGAAGTTACCTAGTCTATAACTCGTTTGAAATACCTAGATGTGGCCTATTGCTCCTAGTTCATAATTCATTTTCACTCTCAACTCAAATCTGCTCGGTTGCAACTCGCCATATTTAAAGTTCAACTTAATACTCGCCTCTAGTTGAAGTTATCTAGTCTATAACTCGTCTAAAATACCTAGATGTGGCCTATTGCTCCTAGTTCATAATTCATTTTCATTCCCAACTCAAATCTGCTCGGTTGCAACTCGCCATATTTAAAATTCTAATCAATACTTGCTTTTAGCTGAACCTATCTACTCTGTAGCTCAACTTCACCACTTCACTTCAAATGTGCTCGGTTGAGAGTCGCCACAATCTTATACTTTATTTGATTGTGAAACATACTGTATACTTAGTAGATAAGATCATGTCAGAAATGAGTTGTAGTTTGAGTTTGTTTACTGTTGTCCTGGTTGATTGAAAGCTTCTGGAAGTTGCACTTAATTTCAATAAATTTTGATTTACTTGTAACGTTGAGAAGCGTTTGCCCTTGTTGAAGTGAAGCGGGATCGTTATGTTTATAAATTGCACCATAAAAGCCATAATGTAAAACATACGGTCAGCGGTTTATTAAGATTATTACTTACTGTCTGCTTTTTAAAAACGACTCAACGTTATTACAAAACTCTATGTTATAAATTAAATTAATGTTGCCGCAGTTTATTTACATTTTTAACTCGGGCAAAAATTATGTATACGCAAAATAAATGGCAAAAAACCGGGAACCTATTTGCTAATTTTT
This sequence comes from Agrilus mali, assembly GCA_029378335.1. Taxonomy (NCBI): domain Eukaryota; kingdom Metazoa; phylum Arthropoda; class Insecta; order Coleoptera; family Buprestidae; genus Agrilus; species Agrilus mali. The sequence goes on along the minus strand of CM055663.1, from coordinate 4,116,355 downwards.
ACGTACTGGGGAGTCGTAAATTTTATGCTGTCAAATACGAGAAGACTATATAGGTAATAGTTAAAACTCTGCGTTTACGAATTCTGATAAAACCTAACCTACCTGGTTTACTAACTTATTAGCGAGTACAACTTTCTTTTATCTACAATTATAGATACTAAATAGTTTTATGATTTGTCCCAGGGGCTATTATTAACAATAATTGAATTTAATTATGTCGAAATAAAAGAAACATTTAATTAGAAGGCTAAACATTTGTTGTACATACCTACAATAGAATAATTACAATCTTTTTTAATGTAGCATTTAACTACATTTTAGTTAAGTATATTCAAATTGGATAGTCATCTAATTGGCTACATTAAATCTTCGGACGAAAAGGCCGTAAAGAATTAATTGTTCTAACGTCCAAGATATCAACAGCTCGGCAGGAGTTGATGCAATATAATGTAAATTACTGAACACCTGGCAGAAACACTACTTATACATACATATATTTTGAAGAACCTAACTAACGATACAATAAATAATATCGTAAATTAATTGTTAATTTTTTTATTGCAGGGCCCAACAAAAATGTGGACCACGTATAGAAATCCTGGACGAAGGATATCCACGACGTTTGAATGCCTTGTATACTCAATATTAGTAGTAAGTATTAATTACATACTCAGAGATAATTATATTTTTATTATTATAAATATTTAGCAAAATTTCATGTACCTAATCAGTCCAAGAAAATTTATTTATATAGGTACGTAAATTCGTGCAGGAATTTTATTATTTCCCAAAACCCAATTATCGTGAATTCCTATTTTGACAGAGCCTTTTATTTATTTCTCAGGAAACCTTTGACCAGATTTTGCCCACATACCTGAGGTTAAATCCCACGATACCGTGCGGAATAGAGTTTATTTAAAGTTAATAATGCCGTAGTATGTTCATACTGTACACAGGCAGTAGAGTAACTCAAACAGAAAAAGATTCAGTAACGGTTTCATTGTTATATCTAGTATTTATCTATTACCTATACATGTATACCTAAGGTACACCACACAGCACACAACATTTTATTGGTTTAATTAATATGTTATGTACAATAGAAATAATAAATAATCGTTACGTGATGTGATGTGATATGGTGAGCTTTGCCTGTACTTATCCGTTTAGAAAGATTTTTGATCAGTAGGAAAACAATTAGTAATTGCAAAAAAGCGTCCTGACAAAAAACAGATTTAAAAATAAAAACCATATAGGTACATATGTGTATTCAGCAAAATGATTTTAATTTTATACGTCCAACTTACCTACCTATTGGAGGACAGGCATATGGTTAACAGATGGTAGGTGCTATGCTTACAAGCATGATTAATTTTTGAAAATTATCTTCTTTGCTTTCTGAGAACGTCTTTGGTATTGTATTACGACTTATTGTTTTCAATTGGGGTTAATTGGGAAATTATTTGCACAAAATCCACGACTGAACAACAATCGTCTTCTATGAATTCATTTTTATTATCGGCACCAAAAGTGCCCCAAAAATAAATGACTAAATGACTAAATTCTGATGAGTTGTGGTCCCCAAAATACTTATAGATACCTATCAAAATTTATTGAGCAGTTTAATTAGATTAATTTCTTTGTCGTAACAAATTGACAGATTAATAAATACTGTGCAGCTATATGTAGGTTCTTTTGGTGAATACGTTTGCAATTTTTGGAGCGTGGGAAGCGTAGAATATACGCATCAAGCAGATCAAGCATCAGGCTGGCATTTGGTGAAAGTATCTTGACCATTAGTCCATTCAGGCGTAGCAAGCAACATCGTAGATTTGATCGTGTCAATTTTGTAAACGTTCTCATACACGCACGCACACCAGATTATAAACAACGATCAAGCACTTAAATAAACTTATCAGGCCCATTACGGACACCTTTGATTGACACATAAAAGGAAGGACCACAACTAAAAACATTGTCATTTTCTTCGTTATAATATCAAAACAACACTAGTGAGACCATCAAAACTAACTTTTTAATTGGAGTGGATTGTTCCAAGAATGTAGTAGGTATATGTAGGTATGGTTAAAGCGAATGAAGATAATGTAATAAAAGCTGGTAACAGTTTTTCTGTCAGTTGCTGGGTTCACGACAGCGCCAATAACACCTCGGATTATGACAGGTAAATTTCAGTATGAACGACGATCATGATGGATAGATTTAACGTTTCCTATTAGAACTTGTTGTTTTTGCTATCGTACTAGTCGAAAAACGCCAGCGCGAATGATTATTGAAAAGGATAGGAACAAGTTATGCTAGTACTTATTTGGTAAACAAGTAATAATCCGATAAGTATATTTTACGCGGCCGTCAGAACGCTGGCATGTCTTGCTTCTTGCGATGACTCTCTCCATGATTTATATTCTAGCTCCAAACACCGATGAATAGCACTCAACATTGCGATATCCACGTCTCATGTCTGATTTCAATCTCTGTCCTGATACAATTATCCATTCAAAACTTTTTAGCTACATTCTCAAAACTACTGACCACCAAGGCACGAAACAAAAATATGTAACCATTGAATATTTCACTATTACTAGGTAGGTACCTACTGAAAAATAAAATTGGGTCAGGTCTTTCAGTAGGTGGGAAATTAAAAATATTATTGCATAAAACATTTATTTCCTAAATTTCATAACCAAAACGGAAATGTGTTGAGATGAGATAGGATCGATTTTCTCAGCACCTGATGGGAAATTTGAAGTTGTCAAATAAGCTTTGTCAAAATTTTCCGAATCAGAAAGGAAATGTAAAACAATTGGATTTTCCACCATTCGTACTTTGGACTCGATGTGTTCTGGTGATAGGACGAAGAAAATAAACTAACGCGTAAACGGTAAACTATTTAATTAACGATAGAAATAAAGGAAAACTAGAAATGAAACTTGAACGTAGAGTTAGTTGGAAATTGAAGTAGAAGATATGAAAGATGGATCAGAACTAACTATGGTTTGAAAATTAAGAGAAAAGTAAAATTTGGAAATGCCGATACTGAGAAATAAAGTTTGAACCCAAATGCACCGAAGAAACCCATCATAAAATAGCAGAAAGAATTGCAGACGTCATGCAGTTAGTACAAAGAGTTTAATTGTTAAAGGGCTATTAGAAAAGTACTTCGGCAATTACAGAGAAGTAAAGAGACAGTATAGAAATAAATTGCAAGAAAAAATATTTACACATTTACGTACACCAATAAATTACATATTTACAAAAACACAAAACATTAATAAAATATGTGATCGTCACAATCGTACAATAAGATTGATTCGACTTTCTGTTCATCTGGAAAATCTAGAAATTCCTGGAAATCAATGTTTGTCTAAATCAGAAGGGAAATAGGTAACATTTGAAATGAGATTTACACAATTTTCCCAGTAGTTAGGAAATCTAGAAAATTATGGAAAATGTGCAAAAAAAGAGTCAACCGATGTTTCTCCAAATTTTCCAAATGTATTACTGAAGCTTCCAGCATTTGTACTCTAAATAAGATTGAGTAGATTTTCTGAATAAATTATGGCATAATATAGGTAGATAATTAATCTATACGAAATTGAATCTTGGCTAGGCACTTGGTGAAACATATTGAATATAAAGACGAAATTAAAACACTTGGTTCTCTTTGATAATGGCTTAACGGCCGAAACAATTGTTAGTTTTCCTCAATAAAATTGTGAAACAAAAGTGTACCAAGTGTTTTAATAATAATTAATCTTGTTGGTCAATTAACTCAGCAGTTGGGAAATATTGAAATCCTTCTAAATATTGTAACATAAAATAATCAACCAACTTTTGTCCAAATTTTCCAAACCACAAAGAAAATGTGTAAAATTTGAATCCTTCACTTTTCGTACTTTACAGTAAGATTAAGTCAATTTTCTTAGTAGTTAGGAAATTCTGGAATTTGTAGCATAAAATAATCAACCAGTACATATCCAAATTTTCCAAATTTAGAAGGGAAATGTGTCATAGTTTGAGTCAATTTTCTGGGTAGCTGGGAAATCCAGGAATTTCTGGAAATATAGATATGCTAATAAAGCCAATCATTGTCCAACTTTTCCAAATGAGAAAGGAAATATGTAAATTTGATCAATTGACTCAGTAAATTTTTAAAAGTGTTGTGGCATAAAATAATATTTCTCCAAATCTTCCAAATCGGGAAAAGGAGAAATGTTCCATTTGGATGTTTCACCATTCGTATTGTAAAATAAAATTTCTAGATCAGTTTTCTCAATACATTTTAGCTGGAAAAGTTGGAAATTCCTGAAAGTATTGTGGCATAAAGCAATGAGTCTCCAAATTTTCCATTTAATCTAGGAAATATGTGACATTTGGATATTTAACCATTTGTACTGTAAAAGGAAATTTCTGTGTCAATTGTTTCAGTAAATTTAGGAATCTTTTAAAGCATTGTGGTATAAAATTTTTTTTCTTTAAATCTTTCATATCAGGAAAGAATTATGTGACATTTGAACGTTTCCATAAAATTGGCTGAAAATTTTAGGAATTCCTTGAAATATTGTGGCATAAAGTCGTTCTAAATCTTCCAAATCAGAAATAAAACTAGGCAATTCGTTGTTTCACTATTTGTACCTTTGTTGGTCAATATTGATAAAAATTACAGAAGAAATTCTAAATAATTTTGATCTACTTGGTGGCTTGGAAATAAATATGTTTCTAAAAATATTATGGCAAAGAACAATCAAACAATTGTCCAGACTTAAAGACCTATTGGTATTTAAAGAATGACATCAGTCGCCCATTATTATCTGTGTATGAAAAACTTCGTTTGGTCGCCTCGATCTTTCTTCATTTAGATGCTTTTATAAATATTTAGGCCGAATTGCGTCTGGGACTCATCCTTTGGTCGTGAGCGCCGCAGAACACACGTACATACATGCCCAAACATACACACACTTGAGCTAATAACTGGTCGTATGAATCAAATGTTCGTTGTTGTCAGCAGTCAGGTGTAAATCTGTTGCCGTAAATAATTGCCAAATAAAAAGAAGAGTCAGAACTGAAAGGAGGAAAGAGCGAAGATAGTGAGTGAACTGATGCTGCCGATGATGATGACGATGGCTATGCCGCTTTTCTGCTCACCCATTGGTTCCGTTATGTGATTGTTGCATCACCTTGACCATTGACTTGAAACAGCGGGCCCAGCAGAGAGCATCTGGCCGGTACGATGGATGTGTAAAAGCCAACTCGCCAGGCACAAACCTCATCGACGGTCTACTAACCTACTAAATAAACTTAAAATCGAGGATATCGCTAAGACGCTCGAGGAATTTCACTATGACACTCTTTGCTTCTCGCTCGATCCACATAATAGCATTCCAGCCACTGGTTGGTTCGATGGTCTTGACCTCCAGTATTGCTCCTCACTTTGGTCGTATAAATTATTTACAGGTGCCCTCTTGTTGTGAAAATCTTCTCTTGTAATTAATGTATTTTATTTAAACAACACGATCAGCAATACCTACAAACTTTGTTGTTTCGAAATTTATATCACGTTCGGCTATAAAAATAAACTTGACCCTCCTCGTTATTATTCATGAAAACACTAGAGCGTTTCTTCTTTCAAAACAGTCTTTCCACATTCCAGCAAGTAAAAGTCATTTTTTGTACCAAATTCCAACACAAAATTCGTCTATTTTTGTACACGGCCAATAACTTTATTAACCAGCCTCGCCGGTTCCGGATTTAAAAAAGTACCATACAGTTAACAATTTTGCCTATTAAATTTGGCAAGTTTTAGCCAACCTAACATTCCTTTTACAATACTCATCCAAAGCTGTTCTGGTTTCAAAAGATTACCTTCTTCTAGACTTGCAGGTTTAATTGATGAATCAATCAAAATATTTCTAAATAATTGTACTAGGTAATCTTCAAACTATCCCTGTTATCAGTCTTTAAAACTCCATAAACTCCAAATCAAACCATTTCTTCTGGGGTTTATTTCATAATCGTTTCTTTTTCCAGATAACGGACCTGGTGATGGGTGGAAGCGACCTCTGGCCCTTGGAGCGTCCGGACGGCATGCCTTCGATTCAGTCTTTGGAAGTGATGTGTGGCAAAGACCACATGGACGTCCATCTGACATTTTCCCAGCCCTTTGAAGGAATAGTGTCCTCTAAAGGTCAGCATGGCGATCCAAGATGCGTCTACGTACCTCCCTCAACTGGACAGACGTTTTTCTCATTTAGGATCGCCTATTCTCGGTGCGGTACCAAGCCAGACTTAAACGGACAGTTTTACGAAAATACCGTCGTTGTGCAATACGATAAAGATCTTCTGGAGGTGTGGGACGAAGCAAAACGGTTAAGGTGTGAATGGTTCAATGATTACGAAAAGACTGCATCAAAACCACCGATGGTCATTGCGGATTTAGACGTGATCCAACTGGACTTTCGAGGTATTTACCGCAAAATTGTAAAAATTACGCAACACCATTACATATGCAAAGTCGCACTTACACAAAGTGCAGTCGTAATTTCTGTGCTAGGCGTTTAACCTTTGCCCTCCCGGTTATTTCCATTGTGTTCTCGCAAACAATCAACGCAAATGTGAACAGAAACAAATAGTTATTGCTTCGGCATTATGCAAATAAATAGGCGGCGGATACTCTTCATGTTTAGCCTTTAGTTATCTCAATTGTTCACGAAAAATAACGTTGAGGAATGTTTTGGCTTTTCCGGCACTTATATAGTCAATAAAAGTTTCTCGCCAATTCATTTGAGAATTCATCACGTTTCTATGCTAGTTCTTTAACCAAAGGCGGAAGTAGCAGATCTAGTTTGTTATTTAGTTAGCCAGTTCGGCAGTTCAACTAATTCTAATGAACAAGCTCACCTACAGTTTATAGAAGGTGTAAAAACATTTACGGTTTCGTAAGTAGGAGAAAACAACTTCTTGGATTTACTCATTAAAACCTTAATTAAATCGGAAATAAAGCTCTACTGATTAGGTTTGGAGCGACTACAGAAGGCATGCAGCACGCAGGACCGTACTTACATACTATTTCGATAAATTACAGGAAAATATAATTTTAAATAACACAAAAGTTTGGTCACAAACATCTAACTACAGAAGAGGTAGGAACTATGTATTTTAAATAAAAAATTCTTTAGCAAAAACCTCGTTGTTTATATGTTAGGCGTATGGTCATTAAGTCCCGTAAGAAATTTTCACTAATGGAAATCAAATGTACCAATACTTCATTAACATATTCAATTAACATGCTATCAGGAAGGTCACTGGAAATAAGCAAGTGAACTAGTTCAATACACTCTATCAAAACCTTGACACAAAAGAGCATTAACAGCAACTTTCTGAAGCTGGTCATTATTCTACGTTTCACTTTTGTTATTATCAGGTGATAACGTGGACTGTTGGATGGAAATCCAGCACGGAAAAGGACCATGGGCTCCTCCTGTGAGTGGAATCGTTCCCCTTGGTTCCACCCTAACTTTGGTGGTTGCAATAAATGACTACAGGGGTATGAAAAAAACTCTTTTTGGTTATTGGTTTTGAATTCATTAATTTGCTTATTAATTTCAGGTGAGTTTGATATGCGGGTCAAGTCGTGCATAGCGTCGGACGGTGCAGGCCACGTAATTCAGCTATCGGACGAATTCGGATGCGTCCTCCGCCCCAAGATGATTTCCAGATTCTTGAAGGCTCGCGGAGCGGACGACAGAGCATCGGTTATAACTTATGCATTTTTTCACGCTTTCAAATTCCCAGACGCTCTCAGTGTCCATATAAAGTGCAAAGTTGAAATATGCCGACACGGCTGTCTTGAACACTGCCAATTACAACAACAGCAACAGCCACATCAAACAGGTAACGTTTATAGACACTTGTCAGACGAGCTACCATACAGGGGGCTGTCAAATAACTATTAGCCAAACAGATCTTTTTCTTCTGGCTCAATTTCCAGAAGATAATATTGAAAAATAACTTTCAGACATAGTAAAACTGTTATTATTTTTAAGGTGGTCCAGAACTCAATTTGGACCTCTATGACCCAGTAGATCGTAAAGATGTGTCTGAAAAGAAGCACGTTTACACCCTGGGTTCACGACCATATCCTGACGCTGTGGATGATAACGACAGTTCCGACGATTACGACGATATTGTGCAAGAGGGTGAGGGAGGAGCCGCCATCGAGGCTGATTTCCCTCCGGACAAAGGTCAGCTCAATTCCGGGGAAGACATCAAGTCAACCAACGACATGGAATCGAATGAGGATGAAGAAAACGAGACAACCGATTCGAAAAATAATCCGTCAGAAAAGGTAGGTACCTCTCCACAATTTACCCTTTAATAATTAATAATAATGTAATTATAAATTTTGCGATTCAGGCAAAGCCTTTCGGTCTAATTTAGTGCACATTTTAACGACAGGGATTGCGTAAATGACCAATAATTTTACATACATTTACTAAAGTGCCCATATAACACGCTCTAATCAAAAGGGGACTAAAAGCAACGATTCACTTAAGTTAAGGTGTTTTTATTGCCCTCGTGGGCGTTCTCCAGTTTACTCTAGCACAGAGAAGTATTTATTTATAAATTATTACACGAAAACCACACCATCCGAATCCTTGTGAAGTCCTAAGAATTTTTTTCCTTTACAGTTTTTCAATCCGATATGTACTTTTTGAATAATTTGCAATCAAAAAAATTAAAGAAATAACCAATAATATCGCGCTGTTGTAGCTGCAAGCGCAGTAAGCCAATTAATGCGCGCTGCTTCAGCTGCAAGCGTAAGCGGGCCAACCACCTCCAGCCAAGCACGCGCGCGCACTATATAGCTTGCAGCAAGATTTCTGATTGGAAATTTTTCAATTGCTAATAACTCAATAATTACTCATCGTATCAAAAAACTGCAAAGGAAAAAAACCCTTGAAATTTCACAAAGAATTCAATGCTGAAATTTCCACCACTACTACATATAGTTTATTTAATATGCTGCACCATGTAACCAACCATTTGAATGTTAATCTTTCCTCTATGCTACGTACGTGATGTTCCCCTAGCTAAAAAAAATCTTACATAGCGAATGTAACGTGATACAGAAAATTTACGTTCCACGATACCGGTATATAAAATGTTGCCAATTATGTCAACATGAAAATGTTTCGCACCAGCGTTTATTAATTGCGGACATAAATTTAAAAGCAAGTGGTACCTGATACTATGGACGCATTCTAGAAATTCGTTTGAAGCCGCACATACGATGCTTGCTAGCTAGCTAGCTAATTTCTTGCAATAAACCTCTCGGTTTTACACAGTTTAAAGGTCATAAATTAACGCAGCTAAATGACTCTTTCCGCTCAAGTCCAAGAATTTTCAAAGGGAACGCAATGTCTGTGCAGGAAGTCGATAAAAATCGAATTGCAAAAAACAATTTGTTTTCTTAAATCCTCTTTTAATTTCAGAATCCATTCGTTTTATCCCATGAGACTTTCCCATACGGACCTCGTCAATTGAAGGAAGACAACATTCAAGTGGGACCCCATCTCAAAACATTAGCTGATAAAGGGTTGGTTGCAGAACCTCGTAGCATATCTTTGGCCGAAAACAACGATCAAAATAAAACCTCGACATCAAACAAAGAATTCCACAATATATCCGACACTTCAGTCCCAGAAAGACTTAAAAGAAGAAAGCGGACCATCGTCGTATCAAATCGAAAGACTCGTAGTGCAAACGTGGGTGTGAGTGGGTTGTACGAGGTCATCTCCGAAGCTGACCTAGCATTCAGTCCTGATACAAGAGCTGAAGCTGTAACAGTGTTCCAGGGAAGAATAAGGGAAGAAGTTGTGTATGGAATATGTATGCCGATGCCTGGATTCAGTCTTCTGTTTGTCCTGGTTGCTGTTTCAGCTGTGGTGTCAGCTCTAGTAGCTGGATCGTTGCTCTACAGATACCAACTCCAAAAAGAACGAATGGCCAACGCCGAAACTCACAATACAGCGTTGGCAATGAGCACGTTTGCCAATTGGGTTCGACTTAAACTCCCTAAAAGTCGATACAACGAGAGCAACAGCAATCATCAGCATTGTAATGGTAGCTCCGAAGGATCCATGGTCTGTCCGGGCGATTCATCGTCAATAAGTTCGAACAGGGAGGCGCGTGACCATTAACAATTTATGAAAACGATAAACACGGGAATAAACTCCGAATAGTGTATATAAATGGTGTTGAATTGTTGTGAACAATCGGTGACCGTAATAACGTAGATTTCACTTTGACATGTGGTGCTTCAGTACAGAATTTATTTTCTAGTCGTAAAATGTCTATAAATAATTCATTCACCAAGTCACCACAATCTTATAATGGTAATAATATCTGATAATACTTCTGTAAGACTAAAACAAACGCTGTAGGATCCATTTAAATCGGAAAAAGTCGCGAACTCTATTTAAATTGATAACTAAAGGGTACCAAGCCAAAAGTTGCAATTAAGCTCACATATTATATAGCAGCAATAAATAACTAAAGAGTACTAGAATCAGTTCAGTGACTAACTCATTAAGACACTATTTATATTTAAAGAGTGTTTGTACTGATATGACTCATCGTGTAGGGTTAATAGAATTGATTGCACAGGAACTAACATCAAGCTAAAGTTGGCACTCTTTAATATATTCTAAAACTTATTAAGATTGTTGTTAGCTATACAGAACTTCACAAAGTGATGAAATCATTCAGATATGTGGTCATAAACAGGTAGATTCAGAAAAGAGTGCTAAAATTAGTTCAATAACAAATACATGACTGAATAAATCACACTTTGAACACATAATTAAATAGATAGGAACTCTTCAGAAAATCAGCCCGGCACTCATCAATAAATGGTCTTACACTCATTAGTAAATAGCTTGGTCCTCTATTTTACTATAAGCTAAATGTTGCACTTCATGGTAAAATTTTAAATCCGTCCAAATCAAATAGGTTCACTCACTAAGGAGTGCTGCAATTAATACAATAGCTAACTTATCTCAACACTATTTACTAAAGAGTGCTAGTACATGCATACTACACAGAGTAAAGCCAAGAAAAAAAATTGTGCTAAAGCTAGCATTTCTTGTTATGAAGTAAATACTGTTGGCACTCATTAGTAAATAGCTTGGCACTCGTTAGTAAATAGTTTGATACTCATTGGTAACAGGCTTAGCATTCTATTGAGCACGAAGTTAAAGGTTGCACTTGATAGCACAATTTTAAATTTGTTCAAATCAAAAAGGTTCACTGAAGAGTGCTACAATTAACACAGTAACTAACTCAGTTTAACACTATTTACTAAAGAGTGTTTTTACTATCATGATAAATCGAGTGGGGCTAACATCGAACTAGAATTAGCACTTCTTCTTATTATGAAGGGAATTATGATAGCTCTCATTAGTAAATTGCTTAGTACTCATTAGTAAATAGCTAGGTACTCTATTTTACACTCTGCAAAGGGTTTCACTTTATGTTAAAATTTTTAATTTGTTTATATCAAAAGGATTTACTGAAGAGTGTGATAATTAACATGGTGACTAACTAAGCTCAACACTATTGACTAAACACAGGTAGTGCCTACTACTATGATACATAAAGAGGAGCTAACGTAACTCATCAATAACAGTTATATACGAACTAACAAGGACCTAAAGTAAGCACTTATTAGTAAATAACCTGCCATTAATCAATAAATAGTCTAGCACTCTATTAAGTATCAACATAAAGGCAGCACTTGGTAAGTTTTTAAATTTGTTCAAATCAAAAAGGTTCACTAAAGAGTTGCCATTAGCACATTATTTACTAAGTGATGGTGATATCACTCATAAATAAATAGGTTGGCACTCTATTTTACACCAGGCTAAAAGTTGCACCTTATGGTAAATTTTATATTTGTTTAAATCAAAAAGGTTTACAGTTAACACAGTGACTTACTTAGTACAACACTATTTACTAAAGAGTGCTAATACCTACTACCTACCATTTGAGTGCACACTTCTTAGTGAAATTCATAAAGAGACTAGTAATAGTTAGAAGCAGCTTGCTAGACATTGCACTTTATGACAAAATTAGATTATTATTAAAGGTTGCCTACTACAGTAACTAATTCATTAGTAATTAGTGACGCATTTAGCTTCATTTTCAGATCGACACTAGTGCTAATTTTAGCACCTTTTGGTAAAATTTAGTGACTTTTGGGATACTTATTAATTCACCCCTTTAAAATTAATTTAACATTATCCTACACGTTTCTCCATTTGTGTTTCACGTTTCCAGTATTTAATTACTAAAAATAACAAAGTTTAATAATTAATTATACCCCACAGTTTTATTATACATATTAATTAGGTTATTGTAAACGTTTAGTTATTTTCATTTTCACTTTAATTGTTTATTTATTTCATGAGTGTAAATATAGTCTAAATATGCTCAATTTAATTAAATAATTAATTAAAATTATAGAGTAAATTACATTATTTTTGAGTATCGAATAAAATAGTATTTATATTTTTTTACATACACACACACACACACACACACACAGATTCGATTGCCTCAGTATTTATGATGTGTTTGTGTGTGAGACGTGTATTGTATGTTCTTCTTTTATATAATATTTACCTCATAATACTGAGATGTTGGAAAGAACGATAACTAATTACAAAATAGTGCAATACGACCCTGTATAATCGATCGCTAGATTAAGAGTTACAAAACCGATCAAATTATAAGGTTGGGTTAGGATAGGTTAAGGTTGAGGTGTATTCTTGACTAATTTAAACTCTACTTTAGTGGCTAAGTTGCTTCATGAACTTAACTAAAGTTAATTTAAAGTCCAATGAGCTGCAAAATGCGCGAGAACGACAAGAGGCGGAGCTTCCGCTCGGCTATTTCGGTGGCAATGGGTGGAGTTAGGTCTCTGCGCACCCCAAGGCCAAAGCTCATGAGATTATGAACGATCTAAAGGATAGTTAGCGCACGTATTATCGAGTATAGTAGAATTAATTGGGATTCTTAGTAAAATTTTAGGATTTAATCAAGAAAACACTTGGACCTTAAAATACACCTAATCTCAAGAAAGATTAATTATTGATTTATATATAATTTAGTTGGTAAAATACACGATATGTACATGTAAAATAATTGTTTTGTGCTACGGTATCTTCTTCCAAACAGATTGGAAACTTAATAGAGTAAATGTAATTTAAAATTAAGTTTAAACAAAGATAAAAATACTTATTTATATACATAAATACTACCTACGTAGGTATATAAACTTTGTACAGTATTAAATTTTAAGTTTAAGTTGCAGTTGTTGAAGTACTTACTATTTAATTAATTACTGTTTAATTAAAGGTAATTGTTTCTTCCTTTTTCTAATGATGAATGTCGACAACAAGTGTGCAGAAACGGTTTTTGATACGTGAATTAGGCTGGACTTTTTTTTTAATTTCATGTAAGGTCCAGGTCTACTTTCAACGCGTATAAAACACGCCATTTGTTGTCGATATTCTTAACGCACGGTCTTTTAAACAGAAAACAACGGATTTTTATGAGCAAAAAGGAGAAAGAATTCTCTAATGGTATAGTTTCAGAAGAACTAGAACCATTAAATTCTTTTCGTGTTCTTGAATTTCAAACCAACTGTTAGATACTGCTATTCCATTATTGTAATGTAATGTGTATATAGTCAAGTCAATAGTACTGTTATAATGCATAAATACCTACATTCGTTGTTACAAGAAACCATCCACATTATTCTACCCTTATACGAATTCTTCAAATTTTTGAAATTACATTAAAATATTTTTAAACAAGCACTTCAAACTTTTACGTAACTTCGGGAATTCTTTTTTTACAACAGCTACAAGTAAATTATTTAAACATAAATAATTTCAACTTTTAATTATATATACATATCTCAATATTATTACATTAAACCTAAAAAAAATCCTTGAAGAAGAAAATAAGTATTTGAATCCAATAAATAACAAATTAAATCATAGATTTTTCTCCAACTTGTTCTGAACACCCTGTATACAATTATTCATTTCCAGAAGGATTTTAATTGCAATTTCTTTTAAATTTTTAATAATCTGATTATCCATTAATTATTTAGTATTAAACCAATGTAGGTATGTATGTCTTTAGTGTAAGCAAAATTTTTTTTTGTTTGAAATTGTTGAATTTTAACGAAATATTGTTAGTTACATTGAACTTAAAATTATAGATAAAAAATATCTATTATTATCATTATTATTTATTGGTTAATAATAATATACTTAATTAAAGCACCCCCATTTTATTTTTATTTATTTTATTCCATACAACATTGCAGAATGTTTTAACAAATTAAAATTATTTTAGCAAGAATGGCTGCTTCAAAGTTAATAAGATTTAAATATTATTTTATTTCATTAAAAAATATAACTGCATTTATTTAAAAATTAATTCAAATAAAAAATCACTTTATAATGGCTTTATTAAAACAGGTACAGACTTTTCAAATTAAAAATATTTTTAATAAATAAACTAATCTATAGAACAACCATTAAATAAATAAACAAAACAATATATAAATAAATTAATAAATACTACGTATCTAAACATTTTTCATAACCTAAAAACTGTAACGTCATCCCGACCAACCAACCCTTTCCAAGATCCATAAAAAACTAATTAAATACTATTAGGTACTAATTATTTAATATATACACACATTACCTTGAAACTGTACACAATACCTCTTACGAAGTACTTACGCAATAAATAAATACTTTATTGGCAAAAACAAAATGAAAAAAAACGATAACAATAACAAATAAAAATAAATAAATTAATAAATCTCCAAATATTACCTTAATATGACACGAACAATTAGGGCATTTATTTATTAAGAACTAAAACAATTCATATAACTATTAACAGGTTTCGTCTTGATAGGGGTTGTTGAGAACGAATTGACTTTATTTAACGGCACGAAGGGCCGTAGTTTAAAGAATAACGTGGCCGACATGACGCAGGAAACTAAAAGAACCGACAAAAGTACAATTAAAGTTACAGCAAACCCTGGGGTGGTCATACAAATAAGTCCAGTACTAACAATTTCTTCCTTGGTAGGAATTGATGACGAAGCCGTTGATGCCACACCCCCTGTGTTGTTATTATTATCTTCTAAAGAAAACGTTAAGTCGCCTGTTGATACAACCCGGATGACCTTATTGACCCCGACTTCCCTTTCAGGGTCGTCATTTTCCCTAACGGCCCTCTTAACCCTTTGATCACCTCTGGGCCTTCCAGGATGAAGGTACGACTCCAAAGAAAGAGCTACTGGAGGGATTGGACCATAAGAAGCCTCAGGTCCGCTATTTGGAAAGTCCAATATATTATTATGGACATGCTGGCCGTGACCACTAATGCCATCAGAACACTGATCGGGGCACTGGTACCTACAAATTTGAATTGTGCATTGGAAATGGACTTCCATAGAATCAGGGAATTTAAAGGCTTGAAAATGGGCGTAGGACAGCACAGAAGCACTGGCCCCAAAGTTTTTGATCTTAGTAAACCTAGACATAAGTTTCGGCCGAGTTACACAACCTTTCTGGTCTACAAGTTGTATAGGAGCCCTTTTACCATCATGGGCCATACAATTCCTCACCAACATGTCGAATTTAGAATCGTCGTCTTTTATGGCCAGCACCATAGTCATCGTCTGTCCAATTTTGACAAGCCCAGATACCTCAGAAGCCCATGGACCTTTACCAACCTGAATCTGCATCCAACAGCCCACATTATCTCCGGCAAAATCAGTTCTTACAACGTCCAGCATATCGACAGGGAATGGTCTAAAAGTGACAGACTTTTCGTACTGATCGTGCCACGTGCATCTCAGTTTTCTGGCCTGATCCCAAACTTCCTGGACTTGAGGATCGTACTGGATCACTATGATATTTTCAAAGTACGTTCCTGATCCTGATTCAGCCCCGTAACCATACAGACCATTCTCACTGTTTCCTGATGTGCCACAGGCGTGTATTCCAATCTCAAAATGGGCTGAAGTTCGTCCTAAACCTGCTGGTAAATGGACACAATGTATGTTACTGTAATGGCCTTTGCTGAAAACAATTCCATAAAAAGGTTGGTCGAAACCTATGTAAACCTTCATCAAATTCTTTTCGCATTTAACATCTAAAGATATTATTTTGGGTTTGTCAGATACTGGGGCAGGCCAAATATCGTTTGCTGTACCATATTTATCCATGGCTTGGTATTTCGGTTGTAAAGGAGGAGGTGGACCATCGTACGAGTTGTGGTCGTAAATGGGTTGTTTAGAATGGTACGGTTTTTGGCCGTTATGGGACAATGGGTGTGCTAAGTGACTTGGGCGATTACCGCCATTTGTATTTGTTTGTCTTTGAGGTGGATTGTAGACGATATGGTTCGTTGCTGTACCATCTTGCTCGTTGTCAGTCTCCATTGTGAGTTTGTCGGGTTTTGTTTCGTTATTGTCCCTGTCTTGAACCGAAGAACCATTTTCGTTTAGTTCTGTACTTGGGATCGCTTCCACCACTTCCACTTCTTCTGCAGATATGGTTAACTGGAACAGATATAAATAAATAAAATGGGTTTCACTGACTTTCATCTTATTATATTATTGTTTGCTATTATGCTACAATGGACCATTAGAATCAACAAATTTCAATTTCACTAGGTATTGTAGGTAATGTGCAATGACCGAAAAAAAAATTGTTTGTAGACCAACTTTGACAGGTTCTCGCGAACGTGTTGTTTAATTAAAGTAGATTTTATCGTCGTCTTAATTTAATAGATATATATGTACTTAATGGCAAAGAGAAATCTTTTCTTTTGTTCATACATTAACTTATTATTTTATTAAACAAACACACAATAACATCGACCAAAATAGAATTACAGTTATAAATATATATATAAAGTTTTTGTTGGTAAACTTTTAATTATAAATTGTCAGCGTCTACCTAATTATATATTTTTTTTCAAGTGTATCTGAAACTTAATTTTGTGAAAAACTGGCCCCGATTTTTTTGCTTATAAGTTCATGACATTCTGATGCCCCAAAAACCTGACGTTCCTTTGAAATTAATTTTTTAATATCCCTTACTTCTCAATTACTTCCCACTTCGATTACGTTGAGTATAATAAATAAAAAAGAGCTGACGTCGCGTCTGTCACCTAAAATTTTAATAGTGGCACCGTCAACGGTATACATATAATTCAATAAGTATGCTGACAAAGTTGGTGGTCAGCAGTGTAAATGTGGGTCATCGCGAGACCCTAAGGCCGTTGTTAATAAACCGTTAACAGCAGGAGTTCGGGGTCGCCTCGAGCCCTTCGTGTCCTACATCTTTTTCCCAATTAGGATTCGGCCAAAACCGACAACTTTTTCCCAAAAAGCTCCACAAACAAAAGTTTTTCACGTCACGAAAAATTAAAATGAAGTGCTATTGTTGATTAATGTCCTTAATACCTAATGACCTTAAAAATTAAAATTTTTACTCACCATATGGCACAGAATGTGAATAAGAAAAATTACGTGCAACCGCATATCCTATCCGTCTTCTATCTCGCACAGTCCACGTCTGAAACGTTAAATAATTAGAGCAAAATGTTGCAGTAAATTAATGGGCAATTGATTATTAATTTGTTACGTTTATTCAATGAAATGCAATTGCACAAACGAGACAACATAATCGCCAGGGTCGGACTGAGAAAACTTAGTTCAGAAAAAAATAGATAAATATTATGTAAGGAAAAAATTGGTGGTGATGCACAAAGGAACGACCAGAACACCCCAAAAAAAGAACCTGCACACGCTTTTAAAATTAAAAAAAGGTTACCATGAGGTAAATATTTTTATAATACAATAATACTGTCAGTATAGTAAATGAAAGTGTACTATAACTACCCCTTCAATTAATATCTCAAGTAAACCCCTACCCAGTATCCTCTCTAAATAATAATTTATTTGTGGCATATCCATAATATTATAATTATGTCAATTCTAAAAATATTTCAAATTTTATGGCCTCATTCCTAAATTAAGCTCATTTAGCCAGTGGATGATGACCATATAATTTCCAGGTCTTGAAACGAGAACTGGCAACTGTACATGTAAGTACTGAATCAAAAATATAATTTTTCTGTATCAATTAGATTCAATAATAAAGTAAACAAGTTTAGTGTGTGAGTGTCCGGTAGGTCTTATGTACGTCCATTTCGCCAAAGATGGCATTTATGAGGACGTCATGTACGCATAATTCGTTAATAATTCTATAAGGAAGTCGTCTGTCATACGGAGGTTACAAAATCAGCACGCACCACGTCTTAACTCATCCATCGAACAACTAGAAGAATAAGAACTCGGTGAGCGACTCTTTTATGGACTCTTGACTCAGATCCGTCTCAATATGTGACTATTTTCTGCATTTCCTCATTAGAAAGAACGTTTGGACGACATTCCAACATCACGCACCCAACCAACAACAAAATACGTACTTACCAAAAGAAAAGTAGCTACAAAAAGTATTTTTGGTCCGATAAAATAAATTGTAACTTTCAATAAATACGAGTTCGTTACATGCGGATTGAAGTTGTTTGTACGCTGTGCTATAACAGCGATTTTCGTTTTATTCTTTACTACTCTAAACATAATTGTGTGGTTTGATACAAAGTTGAGGATAATTTATTAAAAATTGAGTGGTATCTTTTTTTATTGGTTACGCCACATATTCGCGCCTGAAAAAATTACGAAAGTTTTATGGCTGGTTAAACGACGAGTTACCTAAAGCAGTCGGCCATGTGTCACCGTTACACCGTTTTAACGCTCATAATTATTATACGTGTGCGAAATAAAAGGAGAAGAAGGAAGAAACAACTTACAAAAGAAATTAAAAAAAGAAAGGCCCAAATATACGTACGCATCATGTGCGCCATCAGTCATCGTTGTCGTCTTCGTTTATAATCGAAATCGCCTACAGCATCGCGATGATCAAAAACAAAAAATAACAAAAAATATAAAAGAAGGAGATGAGGAAGATGAGGAAGAAGAAGAAGAAGAAGAAGAAGGAGAAAAAATGAAAAGTTATTATACGCGTAACGTCCTCAGCACGGCGCGGCGGCCGCCTATGATCTTGAATGAACGAGTTCAACAACGAAGAATGGCGAGACAAAACGAGAAAAAAAGGAAAGAGGCAGAAACGTGTGAATTAACGGCCGCAATCAACAGGTCAATGTTTATTTTAAATTACGTATCAAAGCACTGTGTGAAATAAACACAGATATTTTGAATAGAGTCTGTATATTACTGACATCCACACAACTTTCTGGCAAAATATTCATGAGAACTATCTGAAATTGAGGCTTAAAAGTCCCTGTAACTTATCTTGGTTATACTTTGTGACAGAACAAGAAAATTTAGAATTCTTAGAGACATTTCATATTTTGCAGAGCTTTATACTCCAGCATTTAGTTAAAAATAGGATGTTAAATCTCTACGCACTCAAAACTCAAAATTTATGAGATTCTAAAATATATCTTCAAAACAGTGGAGAAGAAATTTGAATTTCAAAAAAATGTAAAAATCGTTTGGGCTAAAAACTAGATTAGCGAGAAGCATTTAGTTAAGAATGGCCGGGGCTAACTCTCTGCACACCCCAAGCTCGAAGTTCAAAAGAGTCTGTAATACTTTAAGACAGTATTTCCAAATCAAATTAGAATAAAAGTTATTGGAGAATTAAAAAAAAACTAACACCTGTTTTGCCTAAAAATTTGATCAGCGAGAGGCGGAGCTTGTGCTGAAACCTTAGTTAAGAATGGGCGGAGTTAACTCTCTGCGCACCCCACGCTCAAAGTACAAGGGATTCTGTAATACTTTAGGACAATATTTATAAATAAAATAAGAATAAAAGTTATTGGAGAATTAAAAAAAAATTAACACCTGTTTTGCCTAAAAATTAGATCAGCGAGAGGCGGAGTTTATGCTGAAACCTTAGATAAGAATGGGCGGAGTTAACTCTCTGCACACCCCAAGCTCAAAGTTCAAAAGATTCTGTAATACTTTAAGAAAGTATTTCTAAATAAAATTAGAATAAAAGTTATTGGAGAATTTAAAAAAATGTAACACCTGTTTTGTCTAAAAATTAGATCAGCGAGAGGCGGAGCTTATGCTGAAACCTTAGTTAAGAATGGGCGGAGTTAACTCTCTGCGCACCCCAAGCTCAAAGTACAAGGGATTCTGTAATACTTTAAGACAGTATTTTTAAATTAAATTAGAATAAAAGTTATTGGAAAATTAAAAAAAAATTAACACCTGTTTTGCCTAAAAATTAGATCAGCGAGAGGCGGAGCTTATGCTGAAACCTTAGTTAAGAATGGGCGGAGTTAACTCTCTGCGCACCCCAAGCTCAAAGTACAAGAGATTCTGTAATACTTTAGGACAGTATTTATAAATAAAATTAGAAGAAATGTTGGTGGAGATTAAAAAAAATGTAAATGCCCTTTTAGTCTAAAATCTGGTAGATATTGGCAGGTAGAAAACCTTTAAGAATATTTAGGAGATATTAAATTTTATGTGAATTTAAATTGAGGTTATCCTTGTGACTTTTGACTGTTCAATAAATCAATCAATATTATTGCCCCCCTTTGGCTTTTACTACAACAAATACATCACATTGATTACACGTATTACACCTTAGGTCACGTAAAGGTGTTATTGTTGTCTTAAATGGCACAACATCGCTGTTTACAATACGTTTAAGTACTCAGTTATGTGTTTAGCTCTTTCTGTGACATCCTTCTACCTGGTCGTTTCAAAAACGACAGGAATATATTAATAAATAAAATAAAAACAAACAGAACAAACAAATTAAATTAAGATAATGCAAAGAGGACAAAAACATCACAACATTTTTATGAACTTATGGAAATACTAAAAAATTACGTATTTAATTACGGGGTGAAGGAATTTATTATTGATAAATTGTACTATGATAAAATTTTGTTGTTACTAAATTTTGTAGTGTTTTTAATCCGGTGGTCACAACGTTGTGTTGTCAATGCCCCAGAACTGCCTAATAATAAATGCCAGTAAATGCCATAGAAGCCTATTAGAAAAAAATACTGTGTTATGCCATTAATAAAATAAGTTGTTGGGTTACTTTCGTAAACTATTAAAAACTGTAAGAGGAACACTTTAGCGAATGAAGAATCAAGACGGTGCTAATGTCACAGGATGATTTACAAGTCATTCAACGATGTCGTTAGGTTATAACGTATAGAGAAGTTGTTTTTATAGAAAGGATTTATTAATAAATGCTTGCTTGTTCCTATTATCCACGGATTTACTGTTTCATGATTGATTAAAATGCCTACTAGCTAATTCCAATTTTTTTTAATTATTTACTTATGTACCTATGTATTTACTTTGTATTAGAGGGTCAAACGGTTACCTAATTTTGAGACCAATGGGCTGCGTTTGCCTTTCTCTGAACGGAAGGTAAATTTGTCGTTATCATTTTTTTTTTAAAGGAAAAGCCTTGGGGGACAAGACATTTTACAGATCAAAATTTTCGAACTCGGAAGGAGAAAATTAAAAAACAATTTTTTGAGTTTTGTCTTGTGGAAATCAAAGAGAATATGTTAAAAATAATCAATCAATCGATTATTCAATAAAGCTCCAAAAGAATCGATTTTTCAATTTAAAAAATGAAGTGATATGATTACTTCTAATTCTTTGGGGGATGGGTCATGACCCCCAGAAGTTCCTCCCTCTTATATTACACGCCTATTTGTAGAAGGATGTTATGAAATGTAATCCTAAATTACTTATCAATAAATTCTTGCTGATACTTATCAATAATTAATTCTATTCTCCTAATCTACTTTAGGTCATTCGTCTTCATGGTGTCTAATTGGTGTTCACGTGAACCAGCATATTTACTAATTGTATTAATTAGCAGACGTATGTACCTAAACATGAGTTAAATACAAACGTAGATAGATAATCCGTGTAATTCAGTTGTCTATCCACCATGTCCTTCTGCCATCGACGGTAGCAGATTGAACATCACCGACTTAAAGAGGTCAACAAGTTGAACATTTGCCAGTTTGACCCAGTTCTCAAAGGAGTTGCATACCGAACTCGCACACTCGAACCTCTCATCGCATTTGTACACTAAATTTGCCGATATGTAAGTACAAAGTGTTCCGAAAATAATTACCCCACAAAAGAACACCAACAACAACTCTGGAACAAGTCTGGAAGTTACAGGGTGTTCATTTAATTGCCCTTTATTTTGGCAAATTACATATACCTTTTAATGACCTAACAGATTAGATTGATTAGAAAATAATATAGTTACAAGGTGTCTAACAACTCTCTATCAAATTATTTTGACTGTTTCTTGTCTGCCAAATTGGAAGATTACTTTGTTCTCCTTTAACGACGTAACAGCTAAATCAATCCGCACATCCGCAATTTTCGGTAATTTCTGTTTTGCTGACGTAATTATATACTGTCTTACTCGTTTAATAACGACGACCGTTTCGCTCCAAGCTAAATGAGGCTGAGACGATTATTAAACTATAATTTAGAACTTCACAGAAATGCTGCCCCAAAACAACAAAAAAATCGAACATGCCATCTGCAATTAATTGGCAAACAGGTGCGTATATTATTAGTTGGGGTCTCTTTTATTTTTTATTCAAATACTCAAAGCTCCTGAACAAAAAAACAATAAACGCTTACCTTAATAATTAATTATTAATTAATCCTGTCGGTAAGGATTGGGTTTTGTAATCCACGATGGTTTGCGGTGGTCTTCCGAGCTCAAGCTCACTTTTCACGCACTACGGGTTCGTTATCGACAAATAATGTAACCGTCTCGTAAATTAAACGAACATAAGAAAATGATGGTCGCGTAATTCGTCATCAGAGTCTATGAGTCTGTGGTAGAACAAAACCTGCTCAACTCACTACGGAGCCTCCGTGATAAGGAATGGATGTTGAAGATCCACCACGTCCACCTGTTGCCGGTCTCGGGCCTCCAGAATGGGGCCGGCAGCCTCGGCGGCGGCTATGGCTTACGCAGGTTGTTGTAAGTAGTAGAAGTAGTATACTTAAGTGACATAGTGAGTACGGATCTTACATACAGACCAATAAGGTCAGAACCCATCACAAAATCATTGCTTTTTTACCAGAAAAACCCTTTGGTAACTTTTGGGAAATTAAAATTCAAAATATTCAGGGAGATTCACTAGGCTTTGAAAGGGTGGTCCACCAAAATGTTATGAAATCTCATTTAGAAAAGGGTAGGTTAGGTTAAGTTAGGATAGGTTGGTGTCACTAAAAATCTCACGTCAATTTCTTAATTCAAAAATTTCCTTACTCAATAAAGCGGAAGGAGAGACATAAACTGTGGGAACATAAAATAAGAAATATTCTGGGACATCCAATAATTATAAGAGATCAAACAGGAGGGAGGAAAAAATGAAACCCATCACAAGCTCATGAAATCTCATTTAAAGTAAAAGGATAGAATTGGACTATTTAATTCAAAAATTTCATTATCTCTTTTAGCTCACTAAAGATGAAAGAGAAATCTAAGCAGTGATGGTTTTTGGGAACTTAAAAAGGGAATTTTCTGGGACATTCAATAATTTTTTAAGCTTAAAAATAAGGAAAGACGGGAAAAGTAATAAATTAAAAACTAATGAAATCTTATATAAAGAAAGGGGGTTACGTTTGAGGGCACCCAAAAATCTCAATTCAACTTTAAAATTCAAAAATTTCCTTATCCCTTTTAACTCTCAAAATGGGAGGGAGAGATCTAAATAGCGATAGCTCTTGGGAACATAGCAAAGGGAATAATCTGGAATATCCAATTATTTCGATAGCCTAAAAAGATGGAAAGAAGGGAAGAGTAATCCTTTAGAATCTCATGAAATCTCATTTAAAGTCTCAAGTCAACTTTTCGAATCAAATACTTCTTTATCTGTTTTAACTCACTAAAGAGGAGGGAGAGATCTAAAAAGAAATAGCTTTTGGGGACATAATGAAGGAGCTTATTCTGGGACATCCAATAATTATATGAAATCAAATAGGAGGGAGGAAAAAGTAGAACTTATCACAAGCTCATGAAATACCCTTTAAAGTAAAAGGATTGAATTGGAATTGCCCAAAATCTCACAGGGAGGAAAAAGTAGAATTTATCACAAGCTCATGAAATACCCTTTAAAGAAAAAAGAATTGAATTGGAATTGCCCAAAATCTCACGTCAATTAGTTAATTCAAAAATGTCATTATCTCTTCTAACTCACTAAAGATGAAGGAGAAATCTAAGCAGTGATGGTTCTTGTGAACTTAAAAAAGGTAATATTTTGGGACATCCAATAATTATGTAAGCGTAAAAAGAAGGGAGGAGGAAGAGAAATATGAAATCTCCTTTAAAGAAAGAAAATTACATTTGGGTCACTGAAAATCTCACGTCAATTTATTTATTCGAATAGTTGTTTCTTGTTTTAATAATAATTGAAAACATACAAATCAAAAGAAAAAAGTCGCACGATTAATAAACACCCCCTTTAAAGTATTTCCTTATTCTATTCTATTTCCACCCTCTTAAAGCCTTTTGGTAATGTTTTTACATAAAAAAAAATTTATTTGCACCCCTTTGGTCCTGATTTATCCTATAATGTGTGAAAGTTTAAAAGATGTGGTTGTGTTGGTTCTGTGATTATGGTTCTGGTTTTAGTTTTTTTCTACCGTGGTGGTGGGTTCTTGGGATGAGACCCGCAGACTGGGCAGTTCCGCCTTGTGACCCAGACAGATACGGACGCAGGTAATGTAAGTGTGTGTATGTGCCGCGATTACAAGTACTTCAGTATCAATTACAGTGTCATTACGTCATCGTAATTTACAACGTTTCGACTCCTACGTATCAATAAACACTTAATAATAATATGCAAACGTAGTCTCTGAGAGACAATGGTACTAAGAAAAATCGGTCAGAAAAATTACAACAAATACAATAAAAAATTATATAAAAAGGTAACAAACGACTTTAAAACTTAGACAGATAATAAACGAGAATCATCCCCTAAGTTTATATCCTTAATTTAATTAGACCTCTCCCTATTCCTTGGTAAGTCGTGGTAGGGGCTTTCCATCCCCCTTTCGTAAAATTTACCCTAAGATGAGCTTTTAATTAATAGAAGCAAGGATTTTCAACAACCTCCTAACGTTTAGATGAGATTTAATGACATTTTGACTCTCGTTCTCAATCTTCCCTTACACGCTAACACTAAATAAATAGGTTATTCTTTAAAATAATTGTCAAAGGCAGCAAGTTGCCACTAGGTCAGCAATATTTAAATTTTTAGTCGAGGTATGCGTTACTGGCATTAACAATTCTTTCATGCAAATTAACTGAGTTACTCATTTGTATTATGCCAGTGATGTTTTTATAAAGTATGTAACGCTTTTACCCAAAGTGAGGTACAGAATTTTTATTTTTTTTATTTTATTTTCTGTACACGTACGTCCTCTTATTTCTTTTAGTATTAATAAAATCTTTACCCTACTTTACTACCCTTATTGTTTAAAGCTCATCCCACTATGAATTCACCTTTAATGACTGTAGAAAAAAATATATATTTAGGTAGGTACAATAGTGAATTGAGTGAATTGATAAGAATTGGTACGTGGGCATTGCGGTCACTATGTGACACGAATGAAAGTGTATTTACTCTGCGTAATAACGGAACCGAAATCAAATTTGCATTTTTTTTAAATAAACTGAAAGACTTTTCAAACAAACAACCATTTAACCAAGTACCTACCTAGTGCAACTGACACAGATAAACTAAGCTTTTTTTTTAATATTGTAGAAAGCAGCGTAATTATATCATTAATGGCACCACACACCACAATTATCATATTAATTAATTCTTAAGTTCAGTGCCTTGATGGATCAATGACAATAAGTTCCATTCTTCATATATAAAGTATAAATAGCTACAGTAACAAGTACTGCATGTTATTTAACTTTTGAATTCATAATTAATTAATTTACATAATTAGGAAATTTAGCTGCCGGAGATACAAAGACAATTTTATGTCCACAAGCCAGATTTTAATAGAATATATGACCCAAACTGGAGATTTTAAAAGAGACTAGAAATAGGCTATAATACCAAGGAGCTAAAAAAATATTTGAAATGACCATAAGACCTTTCAAAAAATCAACATTTATTCAAAAAATACCGGCCAAGTGCGAGTCGAACTCGCGTACCGAGGGTTCCGTACAAACCTGTATATATGTGATGTAACTAAAAATTTAAGGTTTTCGGAATTTGTCCTTTATATGTGCTATAAAACATTGCTTCATGCCAAATTTCAAGATTCTAAATCGACTGGAAGTACCTTTTAGGTTTTGATTCCCTTGCGAGTAGTTGCGAGTTTGAAAATATGGGGCTTAAATTGCTTTCTTTTGATTGCGTTGACATAGAAGTTTGATTTTTTCACAGCTAGCTCCAAGGGACAATAGACCTGATTATTTGGTATAAATTTTAGCTTGATACCTCTACGCGTTCCTGATAAAAAGGGTCTTGACAGACGAACGGACGGACAACGAAGTGATCCTATAAGGGTTCCGCTTTTTCCTTTTGAGGTGCGGAACCCTAAAAATTATTGTCCAATTATTTCATTTTCAAATTTATAGCTGATAATGTCCCGGAGACTCCAAAAGTGAGTTAAGCAACGGACCTGAATTGCTTAAGTAAAAAAAAAGATTCAAACTACCCTCTGATAAAAGAAATATTCCAGAAGTTTTTAGGGACTTATTGGGGGATATCTTACAGTAGTTTATACTGTAAAAAGAACTAAAATCGAAATACTTTTGGTAACATAAAAATTAATATCAATAGTGCCATCATCAAAGATCACTAACGTTAAGTTTCCTTCATTACAATTTAAATACAGTAACAAATACTGCAAAAAATAATTCATAATTAATACATTTACATAATTAAGAAACTTAGCTGCAGGATGTACGAGGATAATTTTATATCTACAGGTCAGATAACAATAGAATATATGACCCAAACTAGGATCAGAAATAGGCTACAATACCGAAGATCTTAAATAATTGTTTGTAATGACATAAGGCCTTTCGTTGATTAGTTGACTATCAAAAAATCAACTTTTGTTCAAAAAATTATTTTATAACGACCCTAAATTATCTAAATAATAAAAGATATTGAAACTACCCCCAATAAAAAGATATTAAAGAGACTTTTTATGGACATTTAGGGTGTACCTTACAGGACCCTGTCGTTTCATAAAAATTTTAACATCCAATTGGAAAATAAGCCAACTTTTTGACGACTACTTAACTACCCTTAAAATTTTAAATTGAAATTGTGCAAATGCATTCTGTTTTAATTTGTTATCGTTTGACATAATGTATTAATAAAAATTATATTTTCTGTTATACTTACCTTGTGGTATTTACCCCAGACAACTTCACTAAACTTGATATTCACCAAAACACTAAGTCATAGGGAAAATTTATCGACAAAAAAAATTAAAGACAATACAAATTTGAATAAAAATATCCAATATTAATTAATAATTTTATCTTATGAAGCTTTAACAAAAAAAAAATATTAATTAAGTAACAAAAGTGTATCGTCACTATTTTTACTTTCGAAACCATAAAGGCGAACCAATTCATCCGTATAAAAACGGAAATAACTATCTATAAGTAATAGAACATGCAATAAGAATTCGTAGATAATCATTATAACCTAGAGAATTGTAAGTAAGTACAAGGTATTTAATGTATGTTAATAACAACAATTTAATGGTTGTTATTTCGCAAATTCTTTAATTGCCTTCGTGATTCGTACAGCTATCATCCAAGTATTAAAATTTAGTAATTCAGCCTATTGATAATTATAATTATCGTATTACAATCTTCGGGCAGTAGATCTTTTATGCGTTAATGGCCCTAAACAATTTACAACATTATTCGCAAAGCTGAATGAGTAGTTCTACATAATAAACCTGATGAGAAGTTAATATCTAATGGACAATCTCTGTGGAGAGGAGCAGCCACAGATGGGATGCAAAAACCGTTAACTCAAACACTTTCTAATTTTTAAGAAGCACACAAATTTGACAATCGCAATCTTTTTAACTGAATCAACAGCAAAAAATTGTGTCAAACCCATAATACATTCTTTTACTGCCCTTTGTGGCAGGCACATAATTTAACTTTATCTCACGAAATCCTGTATTTGATTTAGATTTCTTTGCAAATATACCTAAGAATAATTTCCGGTTCGTCATTATTATTTGAAACTCTTAAATGGTTTTATTTATATTATTGTCTGTTTGTTCTGCAAATGAAACCGAGGAGCGGCGAAGAAGAGTCTAATTGAACGAACAAACACAAATTTAAAATTACAATAAGGTCACCAGTATAAATAAAAGATCAAAAGGAATGAGAACGTGGGGAGACGCAACAAAATAAAGACTATTGTTTATAAGAAAATACCAAAATACTCGATAATTAAATTTACCGAAATTGTGCCAACGTTTCATCCCTTCGGTTTTTATTAATAATAAATAATTTTTTGTGGCTTTGAAGAATGACAATTGAATTAAAAATATATTTTGTCTAACTTTTGGTTTTTTAAATCTGACACCCCAGTTCTGATCGACTAAATAAAAGACAAATTGGACACTTCCACTACGTGATTGAGGAATTTGTTTAAACGAATGGTTCAAAAGACTAAAGTGATTCGAGCAAGTTTCAAGTTAACCATAATGGAAAGAAGTGCAAGAAGAGGAAGAAAGAGGTAAAAAAGTGTTCCCAATAAATGGCTCTGCTCATTAAAAATAGTAGGTAGCAATGTCAAGAGAAGAGGCAGAATAAGAAGGAGTGTCGCGGAGCAAGGAGGAGGATGATCCTGGTGCAAATCCTGGTCGAATACCCGATATACATGTAAGTAAGTACAGGTTTGTGAGTATTTGCACACACATTACATAGAGTAAAGAAACATTAACCTGAGGCTTCGCTTTAAGTCAAGGTCAGTTGACATTCCGACCTCCTTACTGACCCACAATAAGTTTCACTTCCTGATCGGTGGCCTCTTCTTTTTTACCATCAAATCAAATCATCGCTCATCGCATCACCGTCGCAAAACCACTTGTTATCTCTCTCGTCACGTCTGATACAGACAGCCAGGTGCCACCCATGTAAGAGATCCAGTACCATGGGTCTTATTAACACCAAAAAATAATAAAAACGACAAAAACCAACTCATGCACAGTACCTAATCAAAATGTCTGAGTTTCTCCTCACCAAAGAACTTTTACCAATAAAAAAAGTATCAACAGATTTACCAACTATATGGTTAAGTATTCGTAATATGTAGATAAGTGCCATTTTTTTGAATTAAAAATTTTGGAGATTTTGTATAATTAAGTATCGTTTAGGTTAGGTTAGGTTTAGGTATGCACAATTAATTCAAAATTGGCAAAAGATAAAATAATAATTACTCTCTACTAATCATTTAAGTGAATCGTTACGTATCTATAGAGGAGTGCCACAGTTAAGTTTCAGAGGTCTGATTTATTTTTAAAAAATAAGAAAAAAAGACTGCAACAAAATACACTAAATATTCCTATTTATAGATAACATGGTCATGAAAACAGTATTTCAAAGATATTTACGTCCTACATGTTGCTTTAATAAGTCTAAAATGTGTAGGTCCATTTAATGGCACCTTACAAAAAATTAACAGCAATTGTTCGGTTTTATTAAAAAATATAGATAAATAATCGAAAATAAAGGTAAGAAGAAACGAATAAAGTAGAAAGGAGAAAATTATGGCCCAAAACTCTTCAGAATTTTAGTTTTAAAAATCTTTGCTCGACCTAAATTTATTATAAAAAGCTTAAATGAACTTCTATATTCTCTAAAAAGAATGTACCTTAAAATAAGCATATTATTCTAGGTTTTAAATGATAATTTCTTTCCTAAATAGAAAGTTTTTCTTAAAAATAGAAAAATAAGCAAGTGAACTGCAAAATGTGAGATAAGTTAAAGCTTCTTTTAACTGAACGCACCTAAATATCCACTGAGTATGTGCCAGAAACAAAAACAACCTCTATGAGACTTGACAACCATTTAGAGGTTAATATAAACAATTCCAATATTTTAAAATATTAATCAGTATTTTTATCGACTGGCGCAGTAAATAATAAAATGGTAAGTACATTTCAATATATTTTATTCTAATGCAATAATAAACTACCAAATACAGGCTTTGAGTGGACCTGATAAGAAGAAATTAGGCACAGAACTAGAAAATCGAAAGAAATGGGAGACAGTGGAAATTGAAAGACTAAATATTGATAATAAAAGCAAATTTAGAAATTTCCAAAGATGCATGGACCAGCAACAAAAAGACCAACAAGACGAAGACGACAGAAAAAATAAACTCACAAAAGATTTGAAACAAGAACAGGACATTAGGGATCAGCAGCTTTTGGCAGCCGAATTGAACAAAATAACTCAAGATGAGATGTACCAGTTGAGGAGAAGGTTAGTATATAAATTCTTATACTCCTACACAAAATCATCAATGATAGAATTCATTCAGACAAATCCTTCGCATGATGGATCCTGAACTACAAGAATTAGCAGCAAGATTAAAAGCAGCCTATGTGCAAAAGGCAGTAACAGTCCAACTGGCTGAAAAAGAAGCCCAAAGAATGGATGAAGAGGTGTTGTTGGTATTTATCAACAAAAATAAACACTTTAATGGTTATTTAAATTGTTTAGGTAAAAAAGAAACAGGCAAGAGATGTTATGTTGGCTGCTGTAATAACAGATGAAGAAATGCGTGAAGAAGAAATGATGAAAGACATGAAACAAAAGGAACAATACAGAATTGCCTTACAAGATCAAATGATATACAACGAAAAGTGTAAGAGATATGAATATGAAGAATTCCTTCGAGATAAGAAACTTAGGGATGACTATGTTAAGAGAATGAATGATGAAGCAGAAAGGTAAATATACAAAAATAAGTATTTTTATCACTTCTTAGACTTGTAAAAATTATTTTAGGCAAATTCAAGAAGAAAAGTGTAAAAAACAGAAGTTCAGAGAAGAAGAAATGAAATTCAAGGAAGCACAACAGGTGTGGAAAGACAAGAAGAGGAGAGAACTTATAAAGGAAGATAAGGACATTCAGGATTATCTTTCAACAAAAACAAGTGATGCAAAGCAGAGGAAGGAAGAAAAAGAAAGAAGAGAAGCTGCAAAGAATGCACTTATAGAAAGCATAGGACAAAAATTGTATCAACATCAGGTGAATAATCAAAATCCTTTAAATATTTAATAATTTGTAAAACTTTTTTGGGGCATTTTTTAGAAAAAAAACCAAGAAAGACAGGAATTAATTCAACAATTAGCAGAACAGCAACAGAAAGAAAAAGAAGACCAGAGATACAGGAGAGATCTCGAGAAAATAGAAACACAGAAAATGAACAATCGAATTTGTCTACTCAGGCAGATGCAAGAACATGCAGAAATTCGACAAAAAGAAGAAGAAAATGATGCCAAATACCGACAACAGGTGCATTTAAGCTGTTTACTTAATTTAATATGAATTATTCACTGGCTAACTTTTTTAGATGGCAGAGAAAATGGCTGAGGATGAACGTTTAGAACTGATGACTGCAGAAAGGAAGAAACGTCGAATGATTGAAATAAAACACGAAATAGAAGCGATGATAAAGGAAAGAAGACAAAGACGTGCCGAAGAAATACAGCTGTTAATCAAATTACAAGAAGAAGAATTAAAGGCAGAAGAAGAAAGGTAAATATAACAAATATGAGAAATTCCAAGAGTTTAATTGTTGAAAAGATAATTAATTAATTGTACTACCAGCTGAAATCGTGATTATCATAATGTTTATTAATTGCAGGAAACGACTGGTGGAAGAAGAAAAACGACTAATGTTAAAGGAACATGCCAAAAATATCATTGGATTCATCCCAGCCCGTGTAATACACCCTAATGAATTACTAAAGCTTGCATGTGAAGCTGAATGTGACGAAAAACAAAATTAAAACTAATTTTTTGAAAGAAATGCTCACCGAATATTTTTTATACGCGACAATATTTACAAATGAATAAAAATGAAATTTTGAAACATGAAACACTGTTTTATTTATGTGTTATTATTATTTCTTCATTAATGTTGGACAAAACCTCATTAAAAGAATTCCTTAGGTACTTAAAGTGCTTTAGTCGTTGGAGCACGATGGCTTAGCTTTCATTGAATGAACATTACCGTTATATTACTATAAAATATGCAGTAAAATAGGAAAATTGAGTTGGAAGTTGGTTAAATTAAACATTCTCTAACTATTTTCTACTTAGAATCATCTTAAAAGTATTTACAACCACCTGTTCGAAGACTAAATGCAATAATTTTTAAGGTTAAAATAACATCTATATAAAGGATTTCGTATAAACAGTTCGAAATTTTGCGTAGTAAAAGTACCTAAATTAGATAACCAATTAATAATCTTTCATAATTAATTACTAATTGCTATTATTTTTCATATTTTACCGCCATTATACTTTTTTAATTGTTGCCGATGGCGGCCATCATTGTTTGTACGGCGGCCATCATTGTTTGTACGGCGGCCATCATTGTTTTTACGGCGGCCATCATTGTTTTCACGGCGGCCATTATTGTTTAGGGGCGGGGCCAGAAAAACCCGCGGATTTATGATTTTTGAATTATACTGTAAAACAGGCGCCACTTTAAAACGTCGTAGCTCCTTTATTTTAAGCTCTATTTAAATGCGGTTTGCACAGAAAGAAAGAGCATATTTTGATATACCTATAAGAGCATAGAACTGTTTAAATTTTAATTGGGTTTAATTAAAAATTGATTGAAAAGTGAATGTATAATATATACCTTTTAATAAGTTAAATTATTACTATAATAAAGAAAAGCAGTAATCATTATTGAAATCCAGTTAAAATATTGAATATATGAATTCTTTTCACTGAGTAAATTTTAACTGTGGAAATAATTTAGTTACAATTTAAAAGATAAATCCCAAGGGCTTTTTATTATTCTTTTGTCAATTTTTTCTAAAGTCTGCCTCTGTTTTTTGTAAATGTTGTTAAAAATGAATGGACAGCTAAACGACAGGGTAAACATTGTCCTAAAAATTCCGATAGTAAAGGATTTCTCTTTACATTACGTTTGAAATCGTCAAAGGATATCTTAGTATCGCGGTCAAGGTCCATTTTCTTGTAAAGAATTTCAATGAGATCCTTAAATTTAAAAATTAAATTGGTTTTGAACCAATTAACATTAATATTAATTTTTATAGTACCTTAACAACTTCCTCACTATCTTCGTCAGCTACAGATGATACTACTGCATTTTTTAGGGCATTAAACATTACATCACGACTAATATTTCCATCAAAACTCATAGTTGTATAACACTAAAAAAGCATATAACCTTTTTTTCTTTTAATTATGAACCATTGGTACTTTTATTTTACCTTGTAACAATGTTTTTGCCTTTCCTCTAAGGGTGCTCGTAAAAAAACAGCTAACAACTTTACAAATTCTTCGATTGTAATATATTCTCCGATTGAAGTAAAAATTGCAATACAAATGCGATCAACACTCATTTCATCAGTAATGTCGAATGCACAGTGCAACAGTTCATGAACCTGCTTTTTTGAGACTGCTTTTTGTCCAGGAGAAACTTTTTGAAATTTATAATATATTAAGAAAATACATTCCATCTCCTGGATTGAAAAGCGATATTTCTTTGCAAGTTTTGCTATCGATTTTGAATATTTTCTTTTGAACCTGGTTTCTTCATTGACGTTTAGGGTGGTCTCCAAATGAACTCCCACCATCGACATTGTAATAACTTTTATAATTTTAATTACAAAAAAAAAATAATAAAATGAGTTATCTTTTAGCCCTACTGTTGAAACCAACCACCCCAATATTTCGAACTTTACGAAATAATAAATATCACTACGTCATGTTTGACAAATTTTGGAAGAAACGACTTGATAAAAATAATCATTTATTTTATTAAATAAAAAAATATGTAAAGAGTATGAAATGTAGTAAACAAATAATAAATCTTAGTAGATATAATAAAAAGTAGCAATTAAGTTGGATGATCTCAAAATCTACCCCTATTTTCTGTAATGGTGGTCAAGAAAGAGTGACATGCTAAACGTGAGGGAAGACAAGGTCCTAAAAATTCTATCAGCAAAGGAGTGCCGTGGACATTTTCGGAATATTCCTTAAATGAAATTTTTCCGTCTCTATCAAGGTCCATTCTTTTTTGTATAACGTCTATGAAATCCTAAAGGGTAAATAATATCAAAATATAATTCAAAATTGTTTATTACCTACACCCCTATGACCCTTACCCTGATAACGTCTTCAGAATCTTCTTCTGCGCTTTTACTTAAAACTGAATTTCTTAAATTTTCAAACATTGCATCCCTCGTAATTATGCTATACATACTCGTTTGAATATAACACTACAAACATTACTTTTGATAAATTATTATCTACTTTAGGGTTTCGTTTACCTGGTAACAATATTTAACTTTTTCTTCAAAAGTACCCCTAAGAAACAACGCCAAAATTCTGATAAATTCTTCTACTTTTATATAAGGCCCTATGGTTTTGATAAGGGTCGTATTGGCTCGATAAACAGACTGAGGATCCGTTAAGTCGAAAACATTATGAAACAGTTCTTCCATTTGCACTTTGGTTAATAATTTCTGCCCTTCTACACCCGCCTTGATGTGTTTGTAATAAATTATTAAAATATGCTCTAATTCTTCTTGTGAAAAGGGGAGTTGTTTGGCCAACTTCTTTAACAGTTTGGAATACTTTTGTTTGAACCGAATTTCCTCGTTTACACCCAAACTTAGATCCAAATGCACCCCTACCGAACACATTATTAGGAACGTGTATTAAATAATTAATAATTGAATAGTAATAAGTAGTAAAAAGAATCAATTAAGTTAAAAAATTATAAAAAACGTGTCACACTTTTGTATGACATAAATAATTCAGTTACTAGGCACCCTATTATCATATTTTAGTTTTTGTTTTAAGTAGATATATTTTTTTTTAGTATCTATTAATATTTCAAAATTTATTTTAATATTTTTAT
Organism: Agrilus mali; assembly: GCA_029378335.1. Taxonomy (NCBI): domain Eukaryota; kingdom Metazoa; phylum Arthropoda; class Insecta; order Coleoptera; family Buprestidae; genus Agrilus; species Agrilus mali. Next base: position 4,080,972 of record CM055663.1, on the reverse strand, counting down.
TAGATACGTATAAATGGTATAAATACTACTAAAATAAATGTGTTGTGAAATCTTAAAAAATAAAATAATATTAAATTAACTAAAAATATATAAAACACTTAGGGGTGGCACGAAAGTAATAATTGTGAGGCTCGTCTTTTTTTCTCAAAATTTGCCCAATTTATCAGTAAAAGTAGATAGAAATGCTCGACTGGCCAAACGGGAAGGGACACAAGGGCCTAAAAACTCTAAGAGCAAAGAATTACGCTCAACACATTCTTCGTATTCCTCAAAGGAAATTTTACCCTCTCTGTTTAATTCCATTTTTGCCTGAATAAGATCTACCAGGTCCTAAAATAGCATCGAATGAGCTTCTGAAGGATTGATTAATTAAATTGTTGCTCATAATATTCATTAATAGTTTGCGTTTATTAAAAAATCTTACTCGAACAATATCGTCACTGTCTTCTTCTAAATTTCTGGTAAGCACTGATCCCTTAAGATTTCTTAACATTACATCTCTGCGAATAGTGCCGTCTATACTTATTACAACATAACACTACATATTATAATCATTAATAAATTTATTATTTAGTTGATTATGATACTGTTGTACCTTGTAACAAAATTTAATTTTTTCTTGAAACGTCCCCTTCAAAAACACAGCCATGACCCTAATAAATTCCTCAAGTTTGACATAAGGGCCGATGGACTTGCAAGCAGTGGAGCTAATTCGAAAAATAGAAAGAGGATCTGTTAAATCCAAAGCGCTATGAAGTAGCTCTTGAAACTGGATTTTCGTCATTGCTTTCTCCCCAGCAATTTTCATGTGTTTATAATAAATTATTACAAGACTGTCAAGTTCTTGTCTGTCGAATGGGAGTTCTTTGACTAATTTTCGTAACAATCTCGAATATTTTTGTTTAAACCTTAACTCTTCGTTCGCCCCTAGGGTTATATCCATGTGCATACCAACAGTACACATTTTGTATGCAATTGAATAATTAATTAATTAAATTAATAGATATAAATGCTTATAATGACAATATTATAATAAATTATATTAGTCATATGTTTCTTTGATTTATATATTTTGCTTACTACAAACCCCTGGGAAAAATTAAATTTGTTTCAGATATTTAATTTATTTCACTCGTTAGTAATTGTTATTGTACAATAAACCATTTAAAAATATTATTTTTCACCTATCAAAATCTTCCCCGATGTTCTGTAAAAGTCGTTAGAAATGAGTGTACAGCTAATCGGGAGGGTAAACAAGGGCCCAAACATTGCAAGAGTAACTGATTGTTTCCAACAGATTGCTTGTAGTCTAAAATATCAACTTTCATGTCTCTATCTACGTCCAATTTCTTTAGTAATATCTCCAGCAAATCCTATTTTATATACATAGATGGTAAAAATAGCACCAATACTTTTTTAAAGAATTAAGAGGGTGGTAACTGAACACGAAATAATACAACATACAGGATAGCTAAAAACCCTAAACTTACTCTAACAACGTCCTCACTGTCTTCATCAGTGCTTGGTACAAGAACTGAGTTACTCATTAAATGAAACATTACATCCCTGCTTATTCGATCCTCAAAACCGTAACTTGCATAGCACTAAAAAAAACATAATAGGAGTATATAAGGAGAAAAGAACAATTACACCTTGGGGTAATCAAAATATACTTTGTAGCCTGAAGATTTATACGTTGTGTTGAACACTACAGTCTGAATGGAAGACTTAAGCTTGTAGTCAAACAATGCAGCACAGTAAAGGTCTTTATTAATGGGGGAAGATTGTTTTCAAGCAGAAATAGGAGTATATAAGGAGAGAAGGACAATTACACCTTGTGGTACTCAAAATATACTGTGTGGTCTGAAGATTTATACGTTGTGTTAAACTCTACAGTCTTAATGGAAGATTTAAGCTTATAGTCAAACAATACAGCAGAGTAAAAGTCTTCATTAATGGGGGAACATTGTATTCGAGCAGAAATAGGAGTATAGGAGTATATAAGGAGAAAAGGACAATTACAAGTTGTGATACTCAAAATATACTATGTGGTCTGAAGATTTCTACATTGTAGTCAAATTGTACAGTCTGAACGAAAGATGTAAGCTTGTGGTCAAACAATTCAACACAGTAAAGGTCTTCATTAATGGGGGAAGATTATATTCGAGCAGAAATAGGAGTATATAAGGAGAGAAGGACAATTACAACTTGTGATACTCAAAATATACTTTGTAACCTGAAGATTTATACGTTGTGTTGAACACTACAGTCTGAATGGAAGACTTAAGCTTGTGATCAAACAATACAGCACAGTAAAAGTCATCATTAATGGGGGGAACATTGTATTCGAGCAGAAATAGGAGTATAGGAGTATATAAGGAGAAAAGGACAATTACAAGTTGTGATACTCAAAATATACTATGTGGTCTGAAGATTTCTACATTGTAGTCAAATTGTACAGTCTGAACGAAAGATGTAAGCTTGTGGTCAAACAATTCAACACAGTAAAGGTCTTCATTAATGGGGGAAGATTATATTCGAGCAGAAATAGGAGTATATAAGGAGAGAAGGACAATTACAACTTGTGATACTCAAAATATACTTTGTAACCTGAAGATTTATACGTTGTGTTGAACACTACAGTCTGAATGGAAGACTTAAGCTTGTGATCAAACAATACAGCACAGTAAAAGTCATCATTAATGGGGGGAACATTGTATTCGAGCAGAAATAGGAGTATAGGAGTATATAAGGAGAAAAGGACAATTACAAGTTGTGGTACTCAAAATATACTATGTGGTCTGAAGATTTATACGTTGTGTTAAACTCTACAGTCTGAATGGAAGATGTAAGCTTGTGGTCAAACAATACAGCACAGTAAAGACCACCGTTCATGGGAGAAGATTGTTTCCAACAAAAATAGAAATATAGGTACTGATAGAAAAATGTCATACGTTGTGGTTATAAAAATATATAATGTGGCCTGAAGATTTTATACATTATGGTAAAACTACAATGTTAGCAAAAGAATTCTAATTCAAGCAAAATTTATCGAATAGGTGTGTTTCTTGTAGTTAATTACCTTATAGCAATAATCTAGTTTATCAGAAAATGTACCCCTTAAGAAAAGAGCAATCATTTTAACAAAATCTTCCACATAAATATACAGACCAGCAGTTCTGCATGATACAGCAAATATACGATCTATAGCACCGGAATCAGTAATATCCAAAGCTGAGTGTAAAAAATTTTCTACAGCAGCTTTGGTAGCTGCTGTGTGTTTTTCACCGCAACTTTTCTCGATTTTATAATAGATTAAGAAAATGCATTCGAGTTCCTCGTGAGAGAACGGATACTTTTTTGAGAGTTGCCGAATCCGTCTGTAATTTTTCTTTTTGTACCTTATCTCTTCCATGATCCCTAAGGACATGTCCAAATGCACACCAACCGAACACATTTTGATATAGGTAATACAATTTAGAGAACTGCGCTCACAAGAAAAAAATAAAATTGTATGCTAGGTAATTAAATTAAAAATGAATAATGTATGTGTTCAAAAAAAAGTAACATAAATCAATCAATGACAAAAATAATAGACACTATAATCAGAAAAGTCAAATTGTATCATAGGTACCTACCCATAGATAAAAAAATATTTTAAACTGCTATTTGTAAAAGACGAAGAGACTGAAAAAATCAATTACGGTTCTAATTAGTTCTACTTCTTGTATATAAGTTGTAGTAGAAAAAATATCTAAAAATACATAAGTAGGTACTGTTACTGTAGCAAGTTGATAAAAAAAGTAATTTGCATCACGGTCAAAATATCATGATTTTTAAAGGCTGATTCGTGCTTTACAGCCTGATTTATGCCGAGATCTATGCAGATTGAATTTAAGTTTAAAGCGTGAAACGAAAGCCCTGCTACTGGAAAATACATTTTACCGTTCGATATTTCGGTCGGGAGCAATTTTTCATCCCTTACCGAATAAGAATTACGTATACATTTATACATCCGTTCTGCTTTTGCAATTTGTGCAATTTATACACTTGGAATTCAAATCAAAAACACAATCTACATCACGTATATATGTATGTAGGTAGGTATATGTAATATATAATATATAAGCCTTTTTCCGGCTCTTTCAAAAGGAATTTAAATTATAATATCAAAACTTACCGGCTGCTTCATATTAATTATTCTTTCTTATCGTCCAATACACGCGTTCACGCACCCCGAACCGAAAATATAACACACTTATAAATTAGTCATTAATCACTAATCACATTTTTCACGCTAATTAATAGATAAATGACGAAAACGACGCTCGAATTATTTAATTAATTACGATAAATTGCACGTGTAAGTACCACCGTTGTAGTCTCTACTCTCCCACTACTTACCTATCCCAACTTTTACTTTTTCAAGGATTTATTACGTCGTCTATTTTGGACGCTGGTGGGGCTTCTTATCAGCTACTTTACTAGTTTTGCAGCTTTTATGTTACATTGAAGACGATTTCTATCAAAATAATTCGCATACGAGGCGCGGTTGAGATGTTTTTGTACGATATACAAGGCGCAAAAATACTTTTGAAGAAAATAATTAAAAAGCACAACATACAAATAAAATATTTGGTTACAAAACTTAATAATTAGTTAGTGATTAATTAGTAGCGGTATTCTTCAAATTGTAGAAGCCACTTATAATTAATTAATAATTGCTAATATTATATCATAACTATCCAAATTTTTTAATTTCAATTAAATAAAATTATTAATTGATTATTAATTACTAAAACTCATCCAACTTAAGAAACTACCGCCCTTTAGGTGGAAGAATATTGCGTCGTAATTAAAATAACATTATCTATTAATTATTAATATTTATGCAATATTATTCCATAATATTCTTCCAACTAAATAAGTCACTGTTCTGCTGGTGAAAGAATATTAATATATAATTTATACTCTTTATATTAATTTACTCATTAATTAACGTTTTTAATTAATGATTAATTGTTAATATTCGTCAATTATCAAGTATCATGCCATATCTTTTCAGCTGTGGAAGCTACTGTTCTTCAGCTGGAAGAATATTACATACAATACAATTAATTAACTTACCTACCTCATTAATTTTATTAATAAATAATTAATTACTGATTTTTTCCCATATCATGTCATCATATTCTTCCAACTGAACAAGTGATTTTTCTTCAAGGGGGAAATATTAAATTATAATTCTTTTTACTTATAGAAATAATATTGATATACTTAAATCGTTAATATATTTAATTAATCATTAATTACTAATATTATTTCATGATCATCTTCAACTGAAATGGCCACTGTTCTTCCTTCAGATGGTAGAACATTATAACACAATATTCTTCCAATTATCTAATATCGACTTACTTAATTAATAAATATTAATGATTAATTATTAATAATCTTCCAATTCCAATATTCTTCCACCTAAGGAAGCCACTAGGCTGTTGAAAAAACTCTTTCAGGCTTACAATAAATAATTGTAACCAAACATTATGTTTGATTGTTGTGTTATTGTTGTATACTATATAGTAAACGAAAGCTTTATTAATACGAACCCCAGCAAAATTGGGGTAGGGAATTTCTAGACCAAAATCCCGATCTTCTGTATTTTCTAATAATGCTTCCACCACTATGACGTCACAGCCTTGCGCACTAACAAAGATGGTTGACAACAAAGAACAGATGCTGCTGCGCAAGACTGTGACGTCAGAGTAAGACTGTAAATCTAAATTGTACAATATGAAACCTTTTGTAATTATTCATTTAAATAATGCGTTATCTTCTTTTACTAAGAAACAAATTTAAAATCCTCTTCTAAACATTAAAAGTAAAATTATACACTGTAGTTTTTGGGAAATAAGTTTTATTGAGTGAGGTCTACAATTTACTTATTAAAAACCCATTCGCTTGGTCATTTACGGAATTATATATAATATATAAATATAAATATAAAAACAAAAGGAGATCGTTTAACGTGATGATGATGATGATGATATTTATAATAAGTAATTAAAACAGCTATCCACAGCCGCTCTTGACGTGGCAGTATTGCAGCTTGACACAATTTATTTTCTTGGTCTAATTAAGTAAATTATTTCAATTCCAACTATTATATATACTTTGTAAATGTTCTAATAACGTTTCGTATTATAACAAAGATAGGTAGGTAGGTAGGTAGGTACATTCTCTACTTAGTCAATTTTTTGTCTCAATTCGAGCTAGAAACAAAACGAGCGAACTCTCTGTTGCCTAATACTTACTTTCATAGCAAAATTTTAACTTTTTTTTTCAAAAGAATACGAGTAGGTACGTTGAACAATTGTAAATTACTGTCTTTCCGTACAATTAAACCTTTTCACGAAGCTTCTTCAATTACTTATTTGACTGTCGCCATTATGTACCTTCAAATTAATTCCTTAAGGCAACATTTAAAGTTTTATAATTACAAAAATAATGTAAAGAACGATTTTTGAATTTCTTCGGTTTAGTTTGTACGGAAATTTTTGCCTTTTTAATGGGCCATCTTCTCTTTAAAAAACGTTAGTTACAACCAAACCTTAACCTGAATCAAAGTCATCAAGATCCCTTTTTTATGTTGTCGTCCTCCATATGTATATTTTGGGAATAAAACTAAACATTTTCCAAAAACAATGGAGAACCTCGTCATCAGTTCATAAAAATTAACCACCAATAATGGTTCTTAAATTAAAATTAACTACATCTTTGAATCTTTTAGCTTGTAGGATAAATAAAAAAAAGTTGTGGCCTAGACTCATAATAAGAGGATCTTTATACATAAGTATAATACATAATATACGTAAGTATTGCTGCAATAAAATTGTAACACACTGAGGCAAAAAGATAATAGCACATCTTTATGTATTAGATACACTATATACTTAAGTACCTACAACAGTATATAAAATTCTACGTATTCTCTGATGTACCTACTTTATGCATTAGGTATTTTTATAACTGGACGAATTTTTTCAACATATTATTTATTACGTATATAGTTATAAACAATTTGAATTTGTCATTAGATAATGCTAAAACCTTCTCCCCCCGGTATGTTAATTATTTACTGAATATTTAAGGTACATTTAATGAAAAAAATTTAAAAAACACTTTTATTACAATATACTTAGTTAATTAGTTAGTTAGTTAGTTAATAGGTCCATAAGTGTGTCGATAGTTTGTACAGTACATATACACAAAATCGCACACTTTCAGTTTCGTATGCATCACAGAAGAATATTGTATTATTTTCAATTAGTTGCACCCATTAAAAACTGTTGCAGTTTCTATATTTGTAAAATAAACAGTATCATTTTTTTTATACGCAGTAGGACAATTATAATTCGTTAAAACACAAAAATACAAAAAATTTCCAGCTTTAAATTAAAATTAATATTCAAGAAATTATTTTTGGCATATTAATGGAATTTTTTTTATTATTTGTATATTTTTTCAACCCTAACTAATATTTTAAGAAAATAAACGAACAGGTAAGGCCAGCGACACTAATCTTCCTCTTCTTGCTTTAAAGTTAAAAAAATATAACTTTGTCTTTATTCTTTCAACCCCATGGCCTTCCCACTTAGTACCGTTTTAGACCCCAGAAAATTTTATTAAGAAGAAAAGTTCTTCAACAAAAAATTTGAAAATATTTAGTAAGAAATAAAACACAGAAGTTTCCACAAAATTAGTTTAAAAACTAAAAACAATTGTTTCCCCTAATTTAGACTTCTTCAAAATTAATACATTTAAACTAAAGTAAGCTACTTATATATAGTTTAACCAATTAAGGCGGGGTGTGAATAAAGAGGTTAAGTAGTGGTGAATTATTAAGATCAATTTGATCGTTCAGAAGAATATTGGTATTTTTTATAGTTATTAATTTCTAGGGATTCTAATAAGGATAGTCTAAGATTTTTATTTTCCACATGTAGGATTTCAAAATTACCTATCATTAAAAATATGTTCTTCTTCAATAAGGTGTTTTTTTTATGTTCATTTATTCGTTTTTTGAATGATCGTCTAGTTTGACCGATGTACTTATATATAGTTACAAAAATTACAATTTAATTTATACACCCCTGACTTATCCTCCTTATTAACTTTATCTTTGTTATTTTTGATATGTTTGCCTAAGGTAATTTGTGTTTTATATGCAACATTAACTTTATTTTTCATTAAGTATTTTCCTAAAAGTTCAGAGGGGTTATTTAAATATGTAATAGTTTTATACACAGTTTTTTGGTTAGTGTTACAATAAGGGTATACATTTTTAATGAATTGCTCATATTGTAATTTTTAAGTAGATTATCAATTATATCAGTTTTATAGTTATTACATAAAGCGATTTGATTTAATTCTTTTTTAAAAACTGTAATATCTAAAGGTATATTTATTCACCCCCCGCCTTAATTAGTAAACTATATATTAGTAGCTTAGTTTAGTTTAAATGCATTAGTACTTCTGAAGAAGCCTAAGTTCTTAAGTTTATTAAATTAATTTTGTGGAAACTTTTAAAATGAGTTTCCATCAAGTGAATGTAGAAAGATTCAATCATAACACAATTTGAAAATGTCAAAAGCACTTACCTTCTTATCAAAAAATACCCCTGTCGTTAATTTTGCTGTTGTCAAACTCCAATTTAAAATCTTCAAAGTCTGAAACAAAATCCATCTCGTCAAATATTTACGAGGAGATTAAATCGGTGTGACCACGTGGGGTTTAGCTGTTGTCGAAGCGATTTCTGATAAGCGCACATCAATCGGCATGCGGTCGTCGTACAGGGTTGGGGCTTGTAAAATAATCCCCGCCGTTCCCACAAGAACAGCGAGAGTAAATATCCACAGGAACAATCTGTCCAAAACCATAGCAACATACTTCCAATCTTCTTTCACTCTCGTCGTGTCTTCCTCCCTCTGGGTATGGTCAGCGATGAAGCAAAGGCCGTCGATGGCTTTGTGGACTTCTGGGCACTTTTTCCACGACGATGGGGGCGGAGGGGGTGGATTCACCCCGTGGATACGACAGGTCGCAGGGCCAATTTCACCGCGAGTCAACTCATCTCTGTAAGTTTAATTAAAAGCTGTGTTGAAGTTTTGGGGATGATTAATGGTAGTACCTGGACCCGTCACTAGGAAAAACCCCATCATCCCCATTGCCTTCGTCGCAACTATGGAGCTCGAAACCGTTGCAAGCAGAGAGTCTCCCCAATTCGAATCTTCTCAGTCTGTCCAGTTGATAATGGGGCCTTCTCATAACTAGGAGACGTGGAAGAACGTGGATAAACACCCTCCTCACCCAGGGTGCCATTTCGTGGGTTGTGGGGGACCGGAAGTGGACGTTCAATACTACCACCTTTAAATAAATTATCAAAGTACGTACCCCAATTCTCCCCACAATCTTAAAATAATTTTCTATTGTAATGAAACGAATTTTAGTTGTAGAAAGGGCCGTAATTTAGAATTAATATTGTAAAAGTACATAAAAACGAGTGGTTTTACGTCGTGGATAAGTGTGCTTTTGAATAATTTCTAAAGCTTAAAGCTTTGAATATTAGTAGATGCATAAGTGTTAATAATTTCGCTTTAGAGACTCGATGCAAGTGTTTTATTTATTCAAGGGATTCACTAGAATGTTAGTTTGTAATAATTCGAGACAACTCTTGAAAAGGAAAAATTACTTCAGAATAAAAACATTTTATGTAAATACCTAATTTTGTGTATTGAAGTCATAAATTTCTTTATGTACATAAAGGTAAAAAAATTATAATATTTTGTTTGTACTGCACATCAAAATTTGGCATTAATTCAGAAATATTTGTGTACCTTTATCAGAAAGTAACCATAAATTTTTCATGTCAAAAAGGTGTAAAGAAGCGAACTTTTAGTCTGATTAAGCGAGGAAAATGTAGAACAAAACGATCACAGGGAAAACTGTTTTCCCATCCGACGACGATGGAATAAATTACATGAATAAACACGAGTAGCAAGCGAGAGTTGATGCAGTCGCTGATTTGCATCAGCAACTTCTTGGTTTTTTTGTCCACTTTATACCGATACTCTTACACAGCACAACATCCCTCAATTCTTCTTTACAAAGTAGCCAGATAGTTCTCTTTTAATTGAAAAAACAACGAAACCGTCGAAAGGATAATTTTTTACTTTAAAAAATCGTCACCTTCACCATCAGTATCTTTCAATTTAATTCCATTTTTATGCTTCGATAGATTAGCTGTTATTGGAATGGATGCATGGAAAGTAAATAAAGAGTTTTGCATTTCATAAAATTAATTTTGTAAAACTTGTTGAATAATTTCCTCTACTCAACTTAAACATAACAAAAAAATTATGAAATTATAACATAAAATAAATTGTTGTTTAACTTACCGTGACGCATATACTAAACGTGTCCAAAATCATTGTAAAAAGGACAAATTTTCCCAGGAGGGGAACCACCAAAGACGTTGGTGGAATAATTTCGGCCAAAAGTAGAAAGAACACGGTGAGTGATAGGAGAATCGAGATGGACAAGCTCACCTAAAGAAATCACAATTACATTAAATAAATATTGGAAAACCCATATTAATCTTACCCAATTAATAGTAATTTAATAATTACTAGATAGTTTGGTTTACTACCCTGTTTGTAGTTTGTGTAAGTAACTAAACTTTTGGAATGAAACTTAAACTTTAAATGTTTTAAGCTTATTGGGTTTCAAATGCTGGCTCGCTGGCTACATTCAATTTCAACTAATGGAATGAATCTAAATTATTTCTTGTTTTAACGTGCTACTTACTTACTTCTTACTTACTTACTTATTTACTTAAGTTGAAATAGTACCTCGTAGATTTAACAAAACATTTAATGACTTTAGTGATACTTTGTTCCACAACTACGAATAAATTTACAGTTCCTTTGTTTCTGAACCAAGGGGACTAAAGGGTTAAATTACGAAGATAGTGTAATAAATAAAGGAGTTTACAACCATTATAAAATATTATTTAAAATGGGGTTTAAACAAATCATAAACTAAATCAAAAGTCATTTAAAGTACTGAAATTATAAAGAGGAAATACATTTACAAGGTAACCCTTTTAAATTTTTTTTTAATTATGTTGGACATATGAGAAGGTCTGCTTTAACTGGATATAGAGAACACATTGCTTAATTAATGTCTTGGTCTGTACAAAACTGAATGTGCTGGTAGTTCCATTTATTAGGGGTAAGTTCCTTTTAATTAAATAAAAATATATTATTATGTTTAGCTTGAGAGAAAAGTAAATGTCATTCGTAACTACAAAGGTTTCATAAAGTCATAAACTAAACCAAAAGTAATTTAAACTATGTACTGAAATTATACAGGAAATAAATTAAGAGTTTAAGAAATCCAGAGTGTTACTTATTTATGTTATACAGACGAGAAGGTCTGCTTCAACTGGATATAGAGAGCACATTGCTCAATTAATGTCTTGTCCTCCTTGTAGCACTTAAGGCTTAGGGGTGGGTTAATCTTAATTCAATAAAAATATATTTTATCTTGAGAAAAAGAAATGCCATTCGAGCAAATAAAGTTTCATGTTTGGAATTGTTTTTTATTTCCCCAACAAGACGAGTTGGCAGCCCTGTAAATTTGTGTTCATAGATCCTTTTAGGCCAAATGGTCCATATATTATTATGCTCCCTCGCAGAGACATATACTTATAATAAATAGAAACTACGCGAGAGGAACAAAGGATTATGGAATGTTCTTTTGTGCGGGGATGGAAATTTGGAATGAACGTGTAGGTCTTGACGTGAAAAATATTGGAATTCTTGAGGGTGGCATTCAAACTGCTCATACACTCCAATCAGACATTCTGAACGGCATTTTTCACCAACGTGTAAGCAGTCGAACTTGGTATTGGAGGTGATGACGATCACCTTTAAAATTTATGAGCTATGCCAAACGGTGTTCGTCGGGAACCGAACTATTTGCTAACACACCTAGAACTGGGTCACATTTTGGTTAGGATAATTCAAGTACCCATAGTACGTAACGTAACCCAACCCCCAGAAACAAATTTTGTAGTTTTCAACTGCAGAGTCACCCCCTCGAGCCAAACATAAACATTTAAGGGAAAAATCGATATTTGGTAATCAAATTGGTAATCCGCTTTTTGGGCTCTTATAAAGGAACAACAAAATAAATAAAAATCAATTGATGTTTTGGTTGAATAATAGTTAATGGTGTTGTTTATTGTGAAATAATTTTCCTCTTCCACTTTTGGCCCGAGGTCGTTTACAGCCCTTCTTGTAGATTTTTTACGTTTAAATTTCTTCCAGACGAATTTCCCAAGCACTATTCAAGTTCGTATTCAAGCTTAACAACAAAATAATGAAGTCATTCTCCCTTCTCTTCCAATTCCGACGTACGAACGCAGATGGCGCGAGGGCAATTTAATATTCGCAAAAGGTCTTCGAAATCTATTTGGTCCTTCAATTTCGCGGCCGTTTTAGAAACACGTCAGTTATTTAGGGCCTTTATTAACTTTTTCTAAAGTCTGGCTTTGACGTACGGAAGTCCAACCAATTAATCGAACTTATTAAATGAGCAATCGCCTTCAGGAATTGAATTCATTTTCGTGATAGACTTTTCGTTCATAAAAATGCCAAAGTAATTGATTTTCATTCACTCTGGTGCAAAACGACAAAATTAAAAACAGAGAAAATTTAAAAGTTTGAATTCTTTTAAACATAGTTTTTGCTTTGGAGAGAAATAGAGATAAATGGAAACTAAAGTGTGCTAAAAAGCAAATACAAAACATATCTAGAATCTAAAAGTAAAATAACAAAAAGGAAACAAAATATTAGATAGATGTTGTAGAATAGAACGATATACAATGTACACAATTTTTCGTACCTTTTCTCCGCTATCGCTTGGTAAATAGAAAACTAGGACAGTCAAGAAGGATATTCCCATACAGGGAATGATAAGATTGACAGTGTAAAATAGCGTTTTTCTACGCATTGTTATATTGAAGGTGATGTCTAAGTACGGTTCGTCACAGCATGTGTAGAACTTTTCGTTTCTGAAAAATTGAATCAAACTTTTAAAGTAACCACAAATGGATGTATGCATATATTGTCAATAACTAGAATCGAAAGTAGAGGTAGTTCAAAAACCCACGAGCCTTAAAATGTGATAAGAGAGCTTAAATGCTCCGCCTCCAAATGTACGACATTAGCAAAAGGAGGAATTAAATGCCCCTCCCTGAACTATGCAAGAATAGCGTGTAGAGGTGGTGGTTAAATTCTCAAGATTGAACAATGGCGGATTTTGAATATACTGCCTTAAGTTTCAGGAAACCAACATGAGGCGGAGCTCAAACACTTCTCGTTAAAATACTCGAGAACAGCTAGAAGTCTTAAATGTTCAGCCTCGATTTTACAAGATGAGCAACAGGGGAAGCTTAAATAATCCGCATGAAATGGCATGAGTTCAGCAAGGGCAGGGCTTAAAAAAGTTCCCCCTGAAAAAACGCGAGTACTGCTAGAGGCGGAGCTTATATGCTCCGGCTCCAAATGTACGACATTAGCAAGAGGAGGAATTAAATGCCCCTCCCTGATCTATGCAAGAATAGCGTGGAGAGGTGGTGGTTAAATTCTCAAGATTGAACAAAGGCGGATTTGAAATATATTCCGCCTCAAGTTTCAGGAAACCACCAAGAGGCGGAGCTCAAACAGTTCTCGTTAAAATACTCGAGAACAGCTAGAAGTCCAACTTAAATGTTCCGCCTGAAAAAACGCAAGAGTTGCTACAGGCGGAGCTTAAATGCTCGGCTGTTTAGGTGATAAAAGGCGGAGTTTTGTCTCTGCACACCCCAACAATACAAGACCCATGAGATTATGTAACTATTCTATTAATTTAAAAGTAAAAAAGTATTTATTATATAAATAAATTAGAAAAATTTTTACACAGGACTAAAGAAGGCATTTATTAATAGAATGAGAAATTATGAAAATTGGAAAGAACGGGTTCAGAAAATTTTCATAAAATCTCATTTAAAGGGTCATTAAAAAACTCACGTCTCCTTCTTAATTTACAAAATTGTTAGAATTTCCTTTTCTCTTTTAATTAAGAACTTATTATAAGTTTAATCTCACTAAAAGAATCGAAGGTGCTACAATCTTTTTCCAAATATAATTAAAAAGGAAAGAAGAGTCCAAATTAACAGGAAAATACCACCTCATTTAATTATTGAACATCCCTTAAATGTACCCAAAAAATTTCCCTTACCTTATTGCAGGCACCTCCAAAATGTCCCACTCGACAGACGTGTAAAATTCGCTAAGATCTATACCAACATCTACAACACTTGAGCCTCTTATCTCATCAACATGTCGTAAATCAACCTGTTGAAAAAAAAATGTTATCGATAACACAAAAGGTGTTCATTACTGAAGCCATCAAAATAATTAGACTCTTGCTAAATGATCTTCTCTATTAATTGATCTACACGTAAATGGGATAATAATAATAATTAATCCCATTTTTACCCCTAAAAACTAAAGGTATACATGACAGCCTTTTCTATACATCCCTAAAAATACTGTTGCCGTAGACCCCCCGTCACCCCTTGCCACATCTTGTCACGCTCAGCAAGATCCCACCCCCCCTGTATGCGAACGTATTTTATGAACGGCCCCTAATCAAAATATCCCTAAGTCTCTTAAACGTTGGTATAATAAAGTTATTTCCCGAAAAGTTTTGGGAAGGAAGTTTGACATCATTTCGAGAGCAATGACATCTATTTTACGAGTGGTATAAATATATCGTATCATTTGACGTCGTAGCACGTGCCTGTTTTTGTCAGGGCTGTCGGGGCTTTTACATCCACTATTTCAAGTTAAGACAAGCTTAAATATCGTATTAGTTTCATAACATTTCCCCGGGAAAAGCCGGAATAACTTTCAGGCAACATTTCTCGAATGTGAATTGCGTTTGTACACCATACCTACAAAACGAATGAAAAATTCCCCTGACGTATAATGCCACAGCTTGTCTAGATTTATGAAACTATTACTGTGTAACAGAGGGATGTAGTGTTTAAAAATAAAAATAAAAATAAAAATGGAACTTTTAGAATAAAATTTATTGTTGTGTATTAAAATTTTGAGCCCTTTGGAAAATACAATTTATATTTGTTTTTTGGGAAGCTGTTAATCCTCTAATTATTTTTTACTTTGTACCAATTAAGTCGAGTATGTAAAGGAACGGCATCGTACGTTTATTTAGCCCTTGCATCGTCATGAAGTCATCCATCATAATTTCACGTTGTTTATGGTGTTAAGTATCTCGTTGGCGAGAGAGCGAAAAAGAGAGTGGTAAAAGAGATGTAATACTTAAAGTCATCATCACCTGCTTCGCGAACAGCAACAAGCTTCCACCTTGGTTGTTATCACGATCATTAATGACTGTCATTCTTATACGCCCTGTTTACATTTTGGCATCCATTTTTAACTTATCGTCGAGGTAAACTTTTCACAAATTGCTTCCTCTCTCTACCTACTCTACGTATATGTACAGCTTTAAAACCATCAGAAAATATTCCTGTGACAAGGCACTATATATAAAGCTGTAATTTCTGTTAGTTATTTTCAGTTACCCCACTTTACCCCATTATATATAATGAAAGGAGAGAGAGAGAGAGATAAGGTGAGAAACTTTCGCGAAAATTCAAAGACCCTTTCACATCCATTTTATAAGAGTATGGATCGTGAGTCGTGCATCCCCTTTCCCTTTTGTATACCCATCAGATCACTACCACTAGGAGTAGGACTTAGTGCAGGGAAGTGGAAATACTTTGAGATCCTCGGCAAGGTCAAGATTGTTAGATATAAATGTGGGTCTTGTCATCGAGTATTTTGTCGTCGAAATAGAACGCCAGGTCCTTGTTAGTCAGAAGGCACCATTGTAGAATCAAAAAGTGTAGTTGCCACTTTAAACTAAAGTGGTAGGTATATTGAAGTCACTTTTATTGCTCACCCCCTATCTCTTACTTGTTAACGTCCTTGCTATCACGGAATTTCTTTCAGCCGACAGAGGCGCAATCATATACGTCTTAGGTACTACCTTGTAGAAGCTTAAAATGAGAACTTTTTCCTTTGAAAAGTCCGGCAACAATATCCTTAAGAGTTGAAAATAGTCATAGACAGGTAGATATTTAATTTTATACCGCAGGATTCACATTTAAAATATGAAATTTTTGGCCCAAAGGAATTAAAATTTTAATCCTCCATTAAATTAATTTTATTCAGAAAAAATTGAACTCGCCCAAAACTTATTTTCTGCCTACGTAGTCACCCTTAAAATTAAATTTTAACGTAAACAAATATCCCTCAACCGTTTTATTATCAAATTAAATCCTTACACCTCACAAAAAGTTATTATTCAAAATATTTCCTATTCAAAATTAAATAAATAATTGACATTGACATTACCAACAGAATCCTTTCACTGGATTAATTAATTAATTAATCTACCCTCCTAAAAGTTTGCCTACCTGCCATGCTATGTACAACGGGAATATGCTAAACCCTATCTTATTAAATTAAATTAAATTAAATCAAATTAACAACGATGCTTTACTAATACATCAAATCAAGCTATTTGCCGAAATAACAACCGCGGGCGTTATGTTTCCCCAATTAAATATTTACCTAAAAGTTTGTGGCTGTTGAAGTGTTTGTTTGGTACTCTGCCAAGGTTATTAGGAAGCGTAAATTTGAAATTCAGATGCGAAAAACATTTTCCACCACAACCGATGGATGATTCTCCCCTTTTCACCTCTATTATGCCTTTACATAATGTATATGTATAAGAACGTTTTTAAAAATACTATTTGAATTTGAAATATGGAATAGCTGCTATACTGTGGCAATGGCAAAAACGCTAAAACTTTCTCGTTATATATGCATGTTCAGTCTGGTGAATTTGGGTGGGGGACTGACGCGTCCTCTAACTGGACAGCGCTCCCCATGCGTAGCACGAGCTACCAATCACAACGAAGATCGCACGGATTCTGCGCAAACCCAAAACGCACACAGGTATAAAAGCAAATTGAAATACTATGGCACCATAACTTAAAAGTTCTCCTACCTGAAAACCATCGTATGTCCATGAACCAAATTTCATCACGCAGGTTTGTTCGTCGAAAGGAAAATACTCGACATCGATTTCGCACGAAGACTTGTAAATTGCAGGTGGCTTCCAATCCACCCTTCCCGTAAAATTGAGGGTAGCTTTTGTGGCTAACGTTACCTCAAAGTTGCCGTCAGCACTGTAATCAAGAACAGAACTATGTGATAACCACCTCATCAACACAAAGATTGTGTTGTGTCTAAAAGGGGCTCTGAACGGGTATTTGTTGTTTCTATTTTTAAATTTAACCCCTTACTAGGTATATAAAAAAATTACATTATACATTTTAGTGATAATTAAACAAATAAATTTGAAAATGTGAGGTAAAGTGTTTGAGAGAATAATTTGCTTCTTGTTTGGAATATGGCGAAACGAAATTTGCTGAATAGGTTCGGTTTCAAAGAAGGAAAGCGTAGGTTCCTTCGTCGGCCTTGGTAACCTCGTTTTCCCCGATTTCCTTTTCAAAGGGAAACTCTCAGATTTAATCTTTACTGTAGAACAAGCCAGGCTTCCGATCCTGTAGAAGACGAAAGGAAGCCGAGTAGGAGTTAATGAGGAGACAGTTTGATACGTTGATTAATGTAATAATGTAATAGCATCGTATTTGTATCAAATAATGATATTTAATGAACAATATGGAAATACAATGGCCCATTGAGGAATAATGGCTGCTTCAGAAATCACCATAAGCAGGATTTCGTGTAATGGCTTTTTGCAGGATGGGAATGAGCTGTAGTCGTGAAGGCATTAACTACCCCACTCGTTTTTTTTTTTTTGTTGGGTGTAATTAGGAAATCGTTAAACTCATTTGAAGTAGTTTTAAAATAGAAACAGTAATTTTGCATTCAAATTAAAATAATGACCTAATAATTACCCTCCCCTTATTTTAGTTATGGGAATTTAGAAATAAGATTAGGTAATACTTAAAAAGGTGTGTAAATTAAAATAGTAAAAATAAGTAAGTAGTTGGATTATAAATTATTTTAAAATAACTTACTTGTTATAAAGAACTATATCTGGACGCCAAATGTGGTCTGAAGGAACATGAAGCATTTCAACCCCTCCGTACTCCCGGGGGTCCCACTTTAATTTGTAATCGTACCAAGACTGTAACAAAAAAAAAAGAAAAAATATCGTTATTAAAATTGAAAGCCAACTGTGTGTGTAATGAAGGACTTACTTGTTCAACCCAAAGGTTTGTTGTCATTATTTGGTTTTTGAGATTCTGAAAAAAATCGTAATTAGTAAATATTAACAGATATTTTTTTATGGTAATGGTTCATGTTTTTTTTATATAATTAGGATCAGGTGGGGTAATCCTGAACGATTTTGGAAATTTGACTTTTAAGCTCGATGTATCTTAGATGAAGATTAAATTTAGGCGACTACAATGATTAATTTAGGTCCTTGTTTGGTTTTAAGTGAATTTCTGTTGTTAAATATGCAAATTCGGATTTTTTTTGCAAAAAAACTTAAGTTTACAATTACCCCTTCACTAAATAAAGCAGTTAAAAACTTAGGGGTAAATGTGAACAATCATCTTGTTTGTACTGGCTTTCTAAAGGTTTTTAATAGGGCAAAAGTGAACAATTCGCTTACAAATGTGAATTTCAATGAAAATTATATTTATAAAGCCGTGCTCACAGTTACCCCAAAAATTATATATTATATAGAAATAATTTCACTGTTTAACATAAAATATTGCGACAATCTTCTTCTGCTATTTAACGCGATAAAGCATCCAACCGTCAAAAGTCAACACCACAGTCTATAATTCCCATTAGTTGGAATAATTAAGACTCCTATCTCATCAATTACAATTACCCCGTTTTTACAATTACCCCACCTGACCCTATCTACTAGAATTTATTTCAGATCATCTTAAAGTTACCCTTTTTCTTTTTCTATATGGCATTATTGTCGAACATTAATGTCATTAATTGAAATGATTTCTAAATTTCCTCCCTGTACAAAAATTTATTACAATTTGTACCAACTTTTAGATTGAACATAAGCTTTCCCAGGAGAAAGCAGCTCCTTCCGCCGAACTTTTCCAATTCGCCTTTAATAAAACTGTCATTGCCACATTTCCGTTGTAATTTCCTTGTAATTTATACTTAGGTGAATACCTAATGATCTTATGGTGCCCTCCCGTTCTACATATAGAATAGAGGTTCCCGTGCCCTTCGGGACCCGCAATATTCACCTCAATGATACACGCATAACCATGAATTTATGTATGTGTACTCTTCTGCCGAGTACTGGCAATCGTTAAATATGATAAATGTATCAACAAGGGAAATATAACAAGGATATACGGGACTAGGCGGATCCTTGTATCCTCACGCCCGTTTTTGTGCCCTTGTTAAGTCCATTCTTTCCCACTTGATTACATATGTTACATGGTTATTATGTTTAAATATGTTCAGGAAGATTTACTTCTAATTTTAAATTCCAGTCCGGGGATAATACCCATACCTATTTTAATTAAAAGGGAAGGACTTTAACGTACTTTGGCCACTTTTACATTTATAGAACTCAAAACTATTTTTTTTTATTAATCCTACATTCCAAATCCTATTTTATTTTTCCCTAATTAATTCTTATTATCTAGGGTATAAAATTTTAACATAGATACGGGAATATAGAGGAAGAGCACATCCCAACTGGGTGAAGGCTCTCAAGGGAAATACTATAAGGCAACAGGTGCCTAAATTTTATTGGCTACTCGTACTGCGCATATGTAGAGGCACATCCAATGAACTTTAGGCACCACTGCATGAGTAGAAGTAGAGCCAATAAAATCTAGACAGCTTTACAACCTTCGCTATCTTCCCTTTTCTATAATTACATTTGAAATGCTACTTTTTGGTAAATATGATCAAACATAGTCGGTTCAAAGTGCAGTAGTAGTTAATAATATTGAAGTGTAGTCAAATGTAGAAGGATTACTTAGAATTTCAATCGGTCGAGACCGATTAATTAATTCAATTTGAGGTAGTCATGCACGTGGGAATTCGAATACAGAATGTCACAAGCCATATATATCCTCATAAGGCCCCAACGGTCGGGCTTAAACTTTAACGAAACCAATTTCGCCTAGGCAAACTTGAAGTATTATGTATAATGTTGCACGTTTCGAGTTGGCTTAGCGCGATAATAAATTTCATCCTACTTTTGGTCGAATAATAATGCGCCTCCGAACGACCGCTCAAAACGTATAAAAGAAACATGTGCAATATTTACGACGTTTAATAAGCCACAATGGGTACAAATTAGCGGTTATAAAGGCGCAGTACATCACTAAAACATATTTATTATAAGTGCACTACAAGTGCCCCTTCGGGTAATTTCCGGAGAAGTGCCAAGAATGATATTGGAAACTACGAAATAAAGAAACAAAGTAAATCAATCAAAAAATTACATCTGCACTGTCTAATAATTAATTAACTAATATTTTTAGTGTTAAGGACTTTTTTGTTTAATTAATAAAAGTGGTCGCACTGTAGAGCCTTGAGGAACGCCGATACAGGAAATATCATTGTAACTCTCCACGTCCAGTGCTTTGATATAAGTAGCAGCAGCTTTTGTAATAAAAAAGGGAACATCCGTCGTAAAAAAAGGCAATAACACTTTAAAGTGAAACTTTTCGTTTTACATGGGTAGCGCGCGGATATCTGAGACACGCTATCAAAAATTAAACGGATGGTTCCGTTGAAGTTTGGCAGTGATAACAAATTGGTTTTGTTTTTTACATTGGTCAGACGTGTCGGGGAGACCAACCAACGTTGAGACAAATTAAATTGAAAGCCTTTTTCTGTGGTAGTTCAATAACAAAAGTTAACAGCAAGCACATCACACCCAACGTGTGAGGGAATACATTAAAGGATCAATTTGTTCTTCCTTAATCTACAATACGTATCTACATATGTAAGTAGTAATTAGTGACAAGCCCTTTTTCGTTTTTTTGTTGTTGTTACGACGACAAAAAAACAGAAAACGACAGCGACACTTGAGTTTTAGTTATGATCAGACTGTGTAAACATAGAACAAGGAGACTTGACCTAGAACTGAAGGAACTAACTTGTTTATATGTCCATTTTCCCCGGACTTTTCTTCCTTCCGAGGACCAACGACAGCACATAAAGGCACAATAGGCCTTCAACTACAAGATATAGTATAGTTGGAAGCGTTTTGGTTTTATTTATCATTTTTGTTTTTCGTCCAGACGTTTTAATCAAGATATTTTTTATATAAAATGGGATGAACAACTATATTATTATAGTTTTCTTTCTTCTTCTGTATTTTTTATACAGAATAGCATTTTTTAACCATCTTTAGTAGATTCTACTGTTTTTGTACTGGGGGAAAATTTACAGTTTTTTGTTAATTTGGGTTTCTTATGTTCCTTTTTATGAGGTGTCTTATTAAGTTGTTGTTATTATTGTTGGAGCATTCAAGAGTTCAGCATGCATCCCTGTCTGTATAATCTGCCCTCTGAAGCACGCTTTAACCACATTTGGCCGATCACCCATCCAAGTACTAACCGAAGAGAACGTTGCTTAACTTCCATAGCGATTGATAGGCATCGAAGCCAGTGATCTGTGCAACTCGACAGGGTATTTAACTTTTTTTTAATTATAGATACCCTTTTGAATGTAATAGAACATTTTTTTTTGCATTAATTGGGTCTGAATTAAATAAATATTATTACTTACGACGTGACTGAGTTATTTATTTGAGGCGAAAATTGTGCACCTTCGTAAATATTCTATTTCTACCACAGTTAACGTTTTTTTATAAACATCTGGGTTATTATGTTATGTTATATTCCCACGCAGATAATTTGAAATCGATATATTGTAGAAGAAAGAGCGAGGCCATCAATACAAAAATATAAACGTATTTAGAGTTTTGTGATGATGGATAAGTACGTCAAAGTCAACTAATGAACATTTATTTTCAAACATGAATCAATGAATGCAATGCTTTTGAAAAATGTTTTTTTTTTTTAATAAAAAACGTTCCCCTTCTAGTATTATTGATATAAAAATGTGCATGACGATTTTTCTAAGGGTGAAATATTACAACTCTAACACCCTTCAATATTTCCAAAAGAGATAAATGACACAGAAGTTTTTATCACAACATTTGAAGATCAGCATGCAGGGTTGTAATCTACCCTATGTAGATAGGTGTCCTGGAATTGATAAGAAAACTAATTTCCGTTCTGGCCAGTAGTCCGATCTGTTTAATTTACCCTTAAATTATAAAACAATCATCTACTCAGCAACCCTTAATTCTAAACTGTACTTGGCAATCTCTTAATTAAAAAAGAAAAATCTCTGTCTGTGTTCAGAGTGTTAAATAAATTTCTCTCTGTAAAGGTTTTAATTACAGCCCTTGTCGCTAAATATAAATTTAATATTTTTCAAATGGTCTATTAATTCGTAAGAATTTTTAATGCCGAATTTTTAATACGAATTTTTCCACACATAAATTTTTTAATCGCTTTATTAATCTTAGTCGCACAAAATTTACAGATCCAGAAAAAACATTATTAAAAAAAGGTTTTGATTACAATATAAAACCCAAATTTAATTCTCAAACAATTGAACTAGTAGCAGTGGATTCAGAATTAATTTTAAATAATAATAACAGTGAAAACAATCAAACAGCAAAACATTTAATTTTAAATGTAATAAAAACGTCGATTAAAAATCACTCTAGTAATGCTAATAAATCAAAACTTATGGAACATAGTGTTGTTAAGGCTTTAAAGAAAAAATCTGTTGAAAATAATATTATGTTTACTAAATCAGATAAGGGAAAATCAGTTATTGCAATAGAAAAAGAAGATTACATTAAGAAAACCTTAGATTTTAGAATCTGGCACCTATAAAAAATTAAATACAGACCCCACCAACAAATATCAATTATCAATTAAAAAACTTGTTAACAATTGCCTAAACATTTTTAATGAATCAGATAGACGAAAATTAATTCTTATGAATCCTCAAACCCCTAAACTTTATTCTCTCATAAAAATTCACAAAGAAAACTACCCTATTCGTCCAGTTGTTTCTTTTGTCTCAGCTCCTTCGTACAAAGTTTCAAAATATCTTACAGAAAAAAATTTATATTATACAAAATTTAAACCTAAATTCGGCATTAAAAATTCTTACGAATTAATAGACCATTTGAAAAATATTTAATTACATAAAAAATCAAAATTAATCTCATTCGATGTAAAAAATTTATTTCCCAGTATTCCGCTAAATATAAATATTAAATACAGTATGTGGTGAAAGTTAATTTCATTAAAATAGAAGTATATACATTAATGGCTTTGCAATTTCTTTTTTTTTTTTTTCTATAAAAGATATATGTCCCTTTAAGAATCAAATGTGCTCGATTTTATTACGTATAGGTATATGTATAAAAATGTGCATGATGATTTTTCTGGAGCAGAGGGCGAAATATTACAACTTTAACAGCCTTTAATCTTTCCAAAAGAGATAAATGACAGGGCTGTTTTTATCACATTTGACAATCAACATGCGGGGTTGTAACCTGCCCTATATAGATAGGTGTCCTCGAATTGATAAGAAAACTAATTTCCAGTCCGATCTGTTTCCACCCGGGGGTTAATTTACCAATTATCTACTCAGCAACCCTTACTTTTAAACTCCACTTAATTTTAAAAAAATTTCTGTCTGCTTTCGAATGTATAAATAAATAAATAATCTTCTGACTGTAAAATGTTTTAATTACGGTCCTGGTCACTAAATATAAATATTAAATAAAGTATGTTGTGAAAGTAAATGTGTATTTGTCCCTAAAAATCCAGTCATTAATGCATGCAGTTCTGTATTGGCTATTGTCATTAAATTAGAATTACGTTGGTACAGTAACGGCTTTGCAATTTGCAAGATTAAAATATAACTATGACGTTCGCAATTCAATTAGTACAAAACGCATTAAAACTGAACCCTATGTATATAGGTAGGTACTTCTAAAATTCAATTAATCTGCCGATAAAACAAGAAAAACGATTAATACAGCATCGATTGCTTCATTTGTTTGCATCAGTAGATAATAAAATTATGCAAATATAATTCTAATGTTCTTATTTAGTTTACAATAATTTCTTTCTATGCACTTTAAAATACTAAATACTATATAAGTACTAAAAGTAGTCATTTACATCTCAGCATAATTAGCTTCTTCCCTGCAGCCTTTCTGGCACGAATTATGTTTCTTTTGTGCGTTATTAGACAACTAACGTTCATTCTTATCCTGCACAAACAGCTCATTATATCAGCTTTTTGCTTGTAGCTTCGCCTATAACATAAAGACTGCGATTTTGAAGCCTACTGTCTACCCTTGTCCTTAGTCCGGCCCTTATTCTCATTGTTTTCCCTCAAACACTCCCAAAACATTAATTAGAACTAGTGGCAAAAAAACCTGTCAAAATTTGTTACCTAGCCCTTAAGTTTCAAGCAAAATGAAGCAAAAGATCGATGAGGATTGCTGATGGTTCTAATATTGCTGAAGATTCTAAATGGGACGATATCGAGGGGGGGAAAAAATTTTCCGGCAAATAGATTAAGAAAAAGTTTAAAACAATCTGAGATGGACTGGTGATGTCCTGATTCGAATCTAAAGACCGCCGTCGGTTGGAATTGCTTCCCAACGTTTCGCTAGTACGAACTTCTTCAGAGGTTCTTCGTTAAGAAGCAATTCCAACCCATTAACTGGCTGGAAAAGCATTTACCAATTAATCTGGGATGGAATAAATAAAAGCCATGATTGTGCAAATCAGTTACATAATTATTTTTTAATTGCACTCAAATTTAATCCTGAATCTTATCGACAACGCCCATGGGTAATTATTTAGTTTAACAAATAAGGTCAACCCTTTTCTTTTTTTTTTTGTTTGTTTGTCTTGCCACAAATTTCTTTTCCTGACGTGATACATTATTCTTTCAATTTATTACAGACTCTGCGGGCCTGAATGAGAAAAGGTGTTCACCTACAATAGGAAACCGTTTTGTCTGGTACAAAACGTACCCTTTAGCCAAGAATAATGGTCTTATATATACGTATTTTCGTTTGTGAGTGGGGGTGAGTACTTATATTTGTTTGTGTGTGTAAGTTTTATGTTTGTGTATATGATTTGGTGTGTATGTGTGAGTAGGTAAGTTGTTCCTGAGTTTAATTTTTGATGAAAGTTGCTTGCCTTGCCAACCCTCTCCCAATTTGCTCTTGTTCGACCCAGGCAATATTGCAACATAAGCCTTTAATTCCTCTTCGATTTTAGAACATTATCGGCAAGATAAAGTTCTATCTGTACAGGTACTGAATTACAAAACTTTCACCCTCGTTTCTTCAATAACAAGGAAGACGTTCGGAATAAAAAATTTCTTAATTTAATTTAAAAAATGAGTTTTGAATATAAGTCTCACAAGGAATACTTATTAGTTTTTTGTACGTAAGATTTCATAACTAAATATGTATGTATCTGCAAGATTTTCAATTACCTACTGTTCGAAGCCAAAGAAGTAACAGAAAGCTTTCTAAAAAGGGTATTAGAGCAGACAATATAAACGAACATTTGCTACCACTATTATCGATTGTTCATTAGCAAATTTCTTGCAGTACTTAGGTACTTTCACAAAATCAAACATTGAAAGAAAATTGCAAAAGTTAAAAAACATTTAAAAACCGTACTGTGAAAAGATGTAAATACAAAACGAATAAAAGTACAGTATATTTCGTTTATAACGGCAATGAAAGGACCATTAAATTCAGTCGCTATATCCGGAAGTCGCTATATAAAAACAAAAAGGGAAAGAATGAAAGAAGGAAATTAGGCAGCAAGAAAAGTAGCCAGTAACTGATTCTTAGATTTGACTTTATCGATCTTAACATTTATAAACAATTACTAAGTACAACTGCTGACTGACTATCTGTAAATGTAAACAAAAGATTAAAAAGTTTTGTGTTTAGACTCGGTCGCAATATCAGTCAGTATCAGATTTCTAGCATCTTGTAATTTATAGTTAATTAAAATTAGTCGCTAAAACCGAAATCAACGGACGTTACATCCGAAGTCGTTACAGCCAAATTTTCTTCTTAAATTACTCCTTAAATTCAAGGGACTTATGTATGTGTTATGTCGTTATAACAAAAAGGTCGTTACAACCGAAGTCATTAGAAATGAAATCCATTGTATTTTGATGTAGTTTACTCTCCCCATCAGGATTTGTTTAATTAAATTACTCTTTAATTAACAATTCAGCATTTAAAAAAATATATAAAAAATAATTAAGTCACTCATCACATCAGAATAAATTGTGAAAGTTCGAACTTAATTTTGACCATTAATGAATTATATTTACAAACTGTGAGCAGAGGGTGAAAATAAAAATAATAAATTGAAGGATTTCGAGGTTTCTTATAGGTATTCTTCCTAATTTTTGTTTCAATTACCTTTATAAGCCTTAGTTATTTTTAATTAATAATTCATCGATCCACTAAAATATAAAATAAAATAAAAAAAAGATCACTCACCACATCAATAAGTTGTGAAAGTTTGAGCTTAATTTTGACCGTCAAAGGATCAGTTACGTTGACGACGGGCCTGACCAGTTTATTGTAGTTTGAAAGGAGATCATCGTACAACCTTTTAGCATCAGGATTAGCAGTCGAGAGTCCTGGAAACAAAACAGAAACAACAACAACAACTACATACCGTCACCAATTAAATTATGAAGGCGAAGTCAGCAGTAAATTGGTCATTAAATCTGAAGAAAAAAACGTTATGTTCGTTACTGTTATCCTTCATGTTACAGTTCTTTTCGTAAAGAATAGTTTGGTGTTCAAAAAATAAGCTTGTGACAACTAATTAGTTTATTGTTGAGTTCGCCTTCCGAAACTGACCCAAGTATTGTGATTAACAGACTAACCTGTGTTGGTAACTATGATGATTGTGGTGGTCCAGCAAGCCATAATAATTGCCTCCACCGAAAATTGAATTTTCATCCTGACGCAGTTGCCATGAGGTCGAAAAAGGACAATAAATGCCACATCGACCCTTTTATTTCGACTGTTCTCGTTTTTCTTTTGCGAGCTTGTCAACAATAACGTTTAACTAAGCTTCTCGTTTCAACCCCCGTGCGTTTCATCGTTCCGCAAGCCATTACGCCAAACTGAAAAAAAGAGGGAGATTAAGCATCAATTTCACGATCATATTTTCATTTCGGTTATTCACTTGTTATCAGCGTTCACACAGCCGCCCTTTACAATTTTAATCGAGGACTTTGTTAATAAACTAAATTTAAAAACGACATTAACATTATCAGAAGATAAATATCGTTAAAACCAGAATAATGAGTTGAAATTTATTTAAGTTAATCAAAAAATTTGCTGCGAATGTCTACGTACAGGTGGGATTAAAAACAATTAATTTAACTTTAACAAAAGTAAACACAGGTGCTTATTTAAGTTCACTTTAAAAATTCGAAGTTTCTAACCAGTCTCTGCTTGTGTATTTAATGTTCCCCAATTCGCCTGAATTCTCTGGAAGTTTATGATTCTTTGAACCTGAATTATTATTAATACTGAAATATCTCGTCAAAAAATACAACACTCATACAAGTATGTAATTTATCATTGGCGTTGTTTAAAAAGTTTGGCTGCAATTTTGACTGCATCTTTTATTTTATAAGGGGTGCGGTGATTTGCATGAATTATTGACCAAGTTTGCGTTGCCGGTAAAAGTTTTTAACCGATTTAACGTGAAAATAACTCCTTGCTATCAATTCTTCAGACAGCTCTCGGTACTCTTCCTGCATGCAAACGACTTTGAAACATGTAATGTGCTAATTTAGCGGTAGGTAACATTTAGAAGCTTGCAGCGAAATAGGGTGGAAAATATCGTGGGGATTCGGCGAACTTTCAATTGGTAGGTACTTCAAGTCCTGCAGTCAGTCGCTGCTGATAATTATAACTTCGCAATCTGCCATCTGATTAACAATTCTTATTCATAAAAATGAACCAAAACAGAAAAAGTGCCAAATCAACTATATATACTACAAACCAGTTTGTTATAGGAATATAATCAGTAGGTATATCCTGAAATCGATTTGGTCTATAATCCAGTCCAATAGTTCTTCTAAAAAGCTATTGTGGTTAAATACAACCAGTTTATTTTTAAATCTGTTTGATGGGTAACAAACTTAGGCCAAATTGGTTTGTTCTAAACCACGAACTCTTCATTAAAACCAGTTTGACTCAACCAAAACCAGTTTATCCTGAAATCTGTTTGATATATATATCAAGTTTTAGTCAAACTGGTTTGGTCTAAGTCAAAAGCTCTTTGGGAAAACTACTTTGGGTTAGATAAAACAAGTTTAAACTGAAATCGGTTTGATCTTTAACAAACTTAGGCCAAATTGGTTTGTTCTAAACCACGAACTCTTCATTAAAACCATTTTGACTTAGCCAAAACCAGTTTATCCTGGAATCGGTTTGATATACTTCAAGTTTAAGACAAAACTGGTGTGGTCTAAGTCAAAAGCTTTTTGGTAAAACTACTTTGGGTTAGATAAAACAAGTTTAAACTGAAATCGGTTTGATCTTTAACAAACTTAGTCCAAATTGGCTTGTTCTAAACCACGAACTCTTCATTAAAACCAGTTTGACTCAACCAAAACCAGTTTATCCTGAATCTGTTTGACATATATATCAAGTTTTAGTCAAACTGGTTTAGTCTAAGTCAAAATCTCTTTGGGAAAACTACTTTGGGTTAGATAAAACAAGTTTAAACTGAAATCGGTTTGATCTTTAACAAACTTAGTCCAAATTGGCTTGTTCTAAACCACGAACTCTTCATTAAAACCAGTTTGACTTAGCCAAAACCAGTTTATCCTGAAATCGGTTTGATATATATCAAGTTTTAGTCAAACTGGTTTGGTCTAAGTCAAAAACTCTTTGGGAAAGCTACTTTGGGTTAGATAAAACAAGTTTAAACTGAAATCGGTTTGATCTTTAACAAACTTAGGCCAAACTGGTTTGTTCTAGACCACGAACTCTTCATTAAAACCAGTTTGACTCAACCAAAACAAGTTTATCCTGAAATCGGTTTGATATATATATCAAGTTTGAGTCAAACTGGTTTGGTCCATGTCAAAAGCTCTTTGAGATAACTAGTTTGGGTTAGATAAAACAAGTTTAAACTGAAATCGGTTTGATCTTTAACAAACTTAGGCCAAATTGGTTTGTTCTAGACCACGAACTCTTCATTAAAACCAGTTTGACTCAACCAAAACCAGTTTATCCTGAAATCGGTTTGATATACATCAAGTTTAAGCCAAACTGGTTTGGTCCATGTCTAAAGCTCTTCGGGAAAACTACTCTGGTTAGAAAAATCAAGTACAAACTGAAATCGCTTTGATCTATAACAAACTTAGGCCAAATTGGTTTGGTCCAGACCAATAATTGGAGTAGCTGCCGTCAAAGCCTCCGGGCCCTGCTTGTGCTACTAGGCCTATCTATTAAATATTTAAAATTGCGCTTTTCTCTATTATTTAAACCAGACTAAAAACTTTCATTCCTTTTTTTTTTTCTTTATTAATTGGGTAATTCGTTTTGTTGGCTGTTTCATATAAGATAAACTCGGTACTCATCCAGCATTCTTTATAATTTATGAGCAAGTATTAAAATTTTGGAATGTCCAACGGCTTCACCATTTATTACGATAATTTATTTTTACTGATTTAAAATTGATCCTTTCTAAAGGTTTATATACATAGTCTCGCATTTCGCTTTACCTGCGAAATATATCTTTCCAATTTATTACCATATCAAGGAGAAGTTATATCATCGACCTTCAACCACCATTTTCCGGGTGGGTATTCCTTTGGGGATGGTAATTTATAGCCCCATTCAGATGTTACTCATTCAAAAATTTTTTTGAAGGGACCAGAAAGAACAGAAGCCCGCCCACAAGGCAAAAAACTGTAAATCTTGTTAATAAAGACAATATTCTTTTATAAAACGGAAAAACACAAGAAAGAAAATAGAAAATAAATACGTAGAAGGACTTAGGACATAAATAGGTACGTAAAAAAATCGTATTTTTTCTCCAACGGGCATTAAAATTTATGAACGAGTTTTACGATGAAATTGTATGAACAAAAACGATCAGAAATATGAAATTAACTTAACTGAATGCTCGTAAATGTATCGATAAAGTTCAGTTTTAATAACAGAACAACCAATCGATAAAATTTTATCACATAAAACAGTTCAACAATACTGAACAGAAATATTTATAGCAAACATTATTTTTCAATTAACAGCACATAATGTTGTACTCGTATAACAAACTGAAGGGTGTTGAAGTTGTCAGTGGTGGCGCGTGAATTTTCACCACAAAATTACCAAATAAAAAAATGATAAAAATATGCAAAATTTCTTACGAGAATTTGAACTTTTTGACCACTTTGCGAAAATTTTTAATTACTATTATATTATCTACCAATAGATATGTCTTTATAAAATCACAAGGATTTTTATATTTAATTAGCAATTAAAGTTTAATGAAAGTGGGGTTTGCTGGTTGCTCTAGGGGTAATTATTTCGTGGTCAAACGTTGTATTAATTATTAAAATTAAAAGCAGCTCGAGGCTGTCTAATTAATTTGAAGTACATAGTAAAAAGTTTTAACAAAGAATAATTTCCTGGAGAACTAATTAAGATAACTAGTTAGTAAATGATGCTTTTCCTCAATCTTCATCCCAATCCCTTAATTACCTATCTAAGTCAGGCAGATGCTTGGGTATTTTTAATCTGTTGTTTTCGAATTATTTCCACATGTTATAATGATAAAAAATCGTAGTTTTTCAATTTTTTAGCATCTTTTATTAACTACCTAGTAAAATGTATGATCTGATTATTAAACTGTTTACTATATTTCAAAAGGAAAAAAATGCAAACAGAAATATAATACAAACTACCATATAATAATTTTTTAAAAATAGAAAATGAGAGTTAATAAGTTCTCAAAACTTTTTGTTTGCTTTCTAGGTCCTAAATATTGTTAAAAATGTTGTACCTGATTTTATTTATTTGTTTACACAGTGGATGATTATAAAACTGTTTGAGATCGCCCTGTATCTATTTTTATAGCCTCAGAAATATATATCAAGGGTTTTAAAACTACAAATAATTATATAGTCACCTGTTTTCAATCACATTCCTCAAAGTCTCGCACGTTCAGACTCAAAACTATTTTAATAGATACATAGATAAATCGTCCTTAAACGTTTTTATGGTAAAATTCACGCATTTTTTACGTAAAGGGTAAAAAAAGTCACCGTGTCATAAAAAATTGCGAAAAACAAAGTGAAATATTTTTGTGAGTCATGCTAAGTTTAACTTCCACCTTTTACTAATAAGCAGTCCAACGTTTCCTTATAAATTTTGTTTGCTTGCTTTCTCACCCCTAGATGGAAATAGTTGCAAAAGACAAAATATTGTGCCTGACTAAGTTTTTTATTTTTCACACAGTAGATGATTATAAAACTTTTAGAGATCGTCCTAAATGTGTATTTTTATAATCTCAGAAAATATACCAGAGGTTTAAAAATTACAAATACTTAATTATATTTACCTTCGAAAAATTTATTTATGAAGTCACCTGATTTCAATCACATTCCTCAAAGTCTCGCACGTTCAGACTCAAAACTATTTTAATAGATACATAGATAAATCGTCCTTAAACGTTTTTATGGTAAAATTCACGCATTTTTTACGTAAAGGGTCATAAAAAAGTCACCGTGTCATAAAAAATTGCGAAAAACGAAGTGATTTTGTCATAAGTCATACTAAGTCGAACTTTCACCTTAACTTCACGTATGGCAAGCAAACACTGGGGTCCACTATCAGTAAATAACGAAAAATAACGCGAGTCTCGCTACCTGACCTATCGCCACCGACTCTGACGCCGTTCTGGGCAGGCGTCTTGAGAGCGTCCCGACGACCGTCGCCGCGCCGATATGCGCCCCTCATACACACGCACATATCCACACATACAAAGGGTAGCAAATACCGGCGGATTTACAACAACTAACCAACCCCCTCCCGCCCAACTCCCGCCAAGGACGCCACTTTATACTATGATACTACTTCTTGAATAAGTAGGTAGAGAGAGGTAGACGACATGGAATTTTAAGAAGATTATTTAGACGTAAAATGCCGATTTCCGGCTAAAAACTTTGCAAAAAGAATCAACCCTTTTTTCAATGCAAAAAGTTTTTCTCATAACGGAAGCGGAAAAAAATCTTGTTAAAGTAATAACATCAACTGTAATTAGGTAACTAAGAAAGAATATGTCTTAAAAAAGGAAAACAGTTTACAACACAACACACGATTTTTATTTTTGATAATAAATTGGTCCATTATTAAATAAATTATTAGAAGATTGAAACAAATTAATTGTAATTACAAAAATTTTTTGAAAACCATTAAAAATATTTTATCTTTTTTAACAACTTCTAAAAGACCAATAAATTTTAAAAGTAGTACCTATAAAAGAAAACTATTTGAGATGATTCTGGGAAATATAATTATTTTTCAGTGCCTTTTCAAGCATAATTAAAGCACAACTCTTAACCGTCTATCAGCCTAAATGAAAAGCCTCTGCTAATTAAAAAAATCTGAAAGCTCTTCAGGGTTTATACTTCTAGATTGGCAGGCAACGAACGAAAGGCTTACGTTATTTCTGACAAAATCTGCAAAAGTAAAGCAAGAGAAAAAGATTAATATCCTTAAAAGCTGACGAGAATCAGTTACTTTATAAAAATTAGACTGCTTTTTACGAGAGAGCAACAGGGAGCTTAAAATCCTTGAGGAATTTTATGTTCTTTGCATACGAACTAAAAGAACACCTTCGTAATACGTTTATTTCAAATTAATTAAAAGTACACTTAATAAAATGATTAATTTTATATACAAATTTATTGTACAAAATTGAGTGCCTTTTTTATTACTCGCTGATGGGGTGTGATAACAATTTTGAATACCACTATCCTTTAACCAAAACTGTTCTCTAAAATATTATCGATTGCTTGTATCAGTTACTGGAAGTGTTCCAACTATAGGTAGCTTTTCACCATTTCATTTTGGTTTCCCAAAACACATATTTTTATTTGCTGCTTACATTGCTTCCTCATTTTCGCATAAATAATGGCAGCAACAACAAATTGTATATTCAATACCTCTATTTGTGTTTACATTTCATTTCCAATCAGTTTGTTCAAATCAATGTTGGTTTTATTGTGTTTGTAACTTTTTTGTGTTCTTTAATTCTATTACATAATAGCCTAACTGTCTTTCTGACGTACTTATCGCCACATTTCAGCATGCAAACTCTGTTTTTTTCATCTTTATATAAATAGCAGTGTAATTTATTAAAAAAAAAAATTCAGATTAAAATTGCATTAATTTGTTTTAGAAATAAAAAAGTGAAATTAAAATCCGTTGCTTTTTTATGTTTCTATCAAGAATATCTTATATCTATTGGAATATTGAAAAGCATTTTCCAATATTCTAAAAGTACCTACCTACCTACATCAACAAATTTAGAAGTTAAAGAGGCAGATAATCTGTATCGAAGTGCCGAAACGTATATTACAAAAGAGAGCAAAAGGGAAGCACCTGGATAAGCAAGCGAAATTCTATCTGAAATCATTTATCTAGCGCCACGGCGCCAAATGACGCAGCAGGATATTCAGAGGTTGCGTCTACCGAAATTAGGATCTTAAGTATCTCCAGCAATTCCTAAACTCGGTCAATTATCCTACATTATTCATGAATTTATGCATAGAACCCAAGATAACAAAATATGTAGCTCTAAAAGCTTTTACCTACTCCTATATTTATTTATTCATTTGTATACTTAATAATCATTTATTTATTTTTTGTCTATTGATTTATTTATTTATTTACAACACAATAAAAAAAGGAACAAATCGTCACGTGGATTGGCTTATTTAAAAATTTAAGGGAATGCAATTGCTCACTTACTCCTCCAGAGTCCTTATTGCCGTATTGATTAAAAATACATTATTTTTTTTAAGTGCGTGATTTTTTGTCATATTAGTTCTAATAAAAAAAAGTAGTAAATAAAATATCTCTAAAATATTTTTGTCATGTCGTCTTTAATAATAATTTATAATAAATTTATACTGTCGGTAAATTAATTTTTATCTACCTATAGATAGATACCTAATACATAGGTATAATACTTATTTAATTAAAAAATAATGATTTTCTGATTTCACTTACAAATTGTTTGTTGAATATTTTTTGTCGTTGGAAAGGGCAACGAAGGAGCAACAAAAAAACGAGCTGCAGATAACAGCATGGTCAACTTTTATATAGACCAGAGTTAACTTTTCTGATAATTCTTTGCTCCACATGGTTGTTTACGAGAATAAACTCTATTTGAATTGGCTGTTGTTTACTCAAGAAAAAGAAAAAATTATTATCTCTATTTACTCAGGTGTTGAACACATTCATCCGAATAATTTCTATGTGGACCATTATTACCCATTAGTGGGGAGTAAATGATAACTACGTTATTCCTGTACTGGGCGTTCACGATTACTAGTCTTAGAAAATGACTGAGAAATGAAATATGATTTTATTTCTAACATTTTGCAAAATGTAAAAAGCAACATTAAAATACTTACCATTGATTTCACACTTTCGGCACACTTTTAATTTATTATTATTTATAATTTTTTAGAAATAAAAACAAAATTATTATAACTTACAACATACCAGTGACTTTTATTTATTTAGATTCAAACCGATGTACATATACATTTATTTTTATTCATTAACAACATTATAATATTGACACAGGAATTACAATAATTTTTATTTATCTATTTTGCATTTTTAATCTTAAAGCTGGAAGTAATATATTTTAAAACTGCGTCTTCATCATCAATAGTAATAAACAACAAAACATAACATAATCGCAATATTACTTAATGCTTTCTTATCATAATATTAATAATAATAATCTTATAACATAAAAATAATCATATATTTAAAATCACTATTTGACATCCAAAAAAAATCTATTTGATTTTACTTTGGTTTGCAGCTTATCAATCCGTAAGACAAACTTATTATTTATAAGACAATAAGTATACATACTGTGTATTTCAATTAATTGTGGTGGAAATAATTGGGCGAAATTAATACATAATTACGATATTTAACGATTGTGATTAAGTAATTTTTCCCTGTCAGGCAATTGGCGTACTTTCATGCTACCATCGGCCCCACAAGAGAAAAGTCGAGCGTGCGAATCGATGTGAAGCTGAGTAACACCCTGTCCAATATTCTTGAAGAAACTGCTGCGAGAATGCTCACCAGCCAAATTTAACAGTAAGGTTGGAATTGCCACACCCCATATCTTGATTTCTCCATCAGCAGATCCAGTTGCAAAGTACTCCTCGTGCGGATCAATGGCAACACATTTGACGGGACTTTCATGGGCTTGGAATCGATGCCTAATGGTACGACTTCTGACATCAATCAAACAAACGTCCCCACGTTTACCAGTGGTCACAAGGACCTGGTGCTGGGGTGCATAAACTAAACTATTGGCCCCCTGATCGTGACACGTAAAAGCGTGAACCAGCGCTTTATTATGGGGTAAAACTGAGTCCCAAATACAAACGTTCTTACTCTCCGAACTGTGACCAACTGTAACAAATAATTTAATTAAACAAATTTGCCAAAAAGAATAGGAAGTTTTATTTTATTATTTACCTGTGGCTAAAAGACTGCAAGAACCGAGAAAAACGAAATCTGTAATGCCTTTGTTATGGCACTGATAAGTCTGCAAAGAAATCTCATTAATTTTAAGTATCTTTTACAAACTGAACCAAGCACTTACGAAGAAAGGTCTGGTTGCGTTAACACTGAGTCCTACTTGCCAAAGACTTAAATTTCCGTCAGCATCTGCTACCCCAAATTTGTTTCCGTGTTGAGAAAATCTTACCCTAGTTACTTTAGCATAGGTGCCAGGAGGTCGTGGTACGGCTATTGGTTGCGCATGGCCCCACTCCCATAAGGTTACTGAACCATCAGCGCTTCCAGTAAGATCTATTTTTTGTTATTTTTACTTATTAATTGCTTGTAAGAAAAAAGATTTATTTGTTACTTACATAAAGGCATTAATGGGTGGGAGCAAATCCTTCTTACGCCGTCTATTTTATGTTTCATTACCTAAACAGATAGGAAGTCATTAAAATAAATGTTTTAACTATTGTATTGGATTGTAGAAATAACGTAAATTATTGAGTAGCATGCCAAATAAATAAATAATTATCTATAAATGAACTACCATATATTATTAATTGCTAAGTAAATTGTAAAAAATATATAACATGCATACGATAAAAGGCGCTTGTTAATTACAGGATAGCATATGAAAATGATTAAATATATTTCTTTAATAGTTTCTTTCCATAAAAATTTATGTTCAAACAAGAAGTTTTAAATGTAATCAGTAGACCTAAAAATTAGAACAAAAAAATAGGATAGCATAAGATAATTATGAACATTCCTACTAAATTGCAAACCCATATAATACATATGATCAAAAGTCGGGCAAAGTATTAGTTCATAATTCTTCTGATCAGGGCTTTGCCCAGCTCTAGTAGTTATCTATGAATTATAAGAAGAGTAAGTATGAAATGAAGAACATAACTTCGATAACTCAATTAATTGATGTGTTTGATTTCATATGTATGTATGTCAACTGCCCTGCTCAGTAGGCAAAGAAACTATTTATCAATGTAAAATGGAAACATAAAATGAATAATTTATCAAAATAATGACGAAAATAGGTAATAATTCACATGTATGTATAAAAGGTTTCTAAAGTAAGACAACTGGAGCAAAAACTAATATTTATGTAGATGGACTATTTCAAGCAGCTAAGTTTTTGTACAGAATGGCCTGTTCATCGGAAAACAACAATCCGAAGTTGTTATTTTCTAATAAAATTTTATTTTATAAATGTTAAATAAAATACATAGAAAACTTTTAAATTATTATACTCATGGGTAATTTATTTCCAATACCTACTCCAAAATGGAAAAAGGGGAATGGATGAATGTACCACCCTGTACAACATTTAACATTTAATAACAAGCACTGAACAAAGCAGTGGATGGGACACAATGGAACACAAACCGGCCGAAGCATATGAGCCGATCTTAGCAGAACACGACGGACAAAGTTGGAATCGTGACTGCCAGGAAACGACAAACCCTTCATCTAAAAAACGATTTCAAGAAGACAAACAGCGAGATATGAGGTATTGATATTTTTTTCTTTTCTTTTAATTAAAAAATAATTAATAAATACAAAACACATTATTATTTGATACCTGTAAAAGTGCAATAGATATGTATGTTAAAATTAATTAAGTCTTGCAATTAGTTCATTAAGCGTCAATAAATTGCAAGAAAATTTAATAAGCTCAAAATTCGAATCATGTAAATGTTAGTAGGAACTTTATATTTTATTAAGATACAACTTACCACTGTAGCTCCTCGGCCTGTTTGACCCCCATAACCAGGTTGTGGACTTCCCGTCGGTGCTGGCTGTTGTTGTTGCTGTTGCTGTTGTTGTTGTTGTAATTGGTCTTTCGTCTTATCTCCTGCACTCTGTATCACCAAGAATGGAGGCGCTGTCGAAGTGTCAGGCAACTCCTGCTTCAAACCCAAAATATCCAGCTCGCATTCGTCTTTCAGCCATGCAGGAAGCTCCAGAAGTAATGAAATGTCCATCTCTTGAAGTTCTCTGGGCGTACCGACCACAATCGATCCATGATGTACCTAAGAAAACAAAATTAACTGCGATATATTTATGGAACGACGAGGATCCCCGTTCGGAATTTTTTCTGTATTTACTTGATTAATACTGAATGCCGATATGGAATCCTGTTCTTTATGAATTATCCTAACAGGGTCTTCCACTTCTTCTTGATGAGGTACAACTTCATCAATACTGATTATCGATCTTCTTTTACCAAACACAGCGCGAATAAAAATATCTTGAACAATCTCTTTATGTACTAAAAAGGTCCATAGTCTGCGCACTGCACTGGCGCAGCTTTTATTGATGAACGGCGTATTTTGGGGCTCCAAAAGTTGCCTAAACATAATTAGTAACATTAATAATACCAAATAATCACGATTTTTTATTTTTACCTATATTTGTGTATCAAGGGACCTGTGGTATGTTCTGCGAAACACCCTGGTATGTATTCAGGAGGGGGCTGTCTTGAATCAAGTTCAGCCTTCAACGACTCTTGCCAGTAAGTAAGTCTTCGTAATGTGCTGTGTATCAAGGGACTGGCAACAGGCAGCTCCGAACTCTCCAGTCCAGCAATCTATTTTAATATTATTGTGTAATTAATTGAAAGTGAAAAAGACGTTGAAAGAAAAATCCAAGCATTTTCTGAGAGGTCGTACAGGTTTATTTTATTTGATAATCGGTTCTCAATAAAAATAAAACTTATACAAACCCTCAAAAAGTGCTTCGACTTTTTTTTTTATTTAACTAAAGGGAAGAATTATTAGACATCTAGAAAAAGACTTACAGAAAAGAATTCGGTAAGATTGTGGTGTACTATTCGCAAAGTAGCCAATTTAAGTACTAGCCACGAGTAGGAATTGGGATCAGAATGTTCCAAGTTGTTTACTTCTTGTTCAGGTGCATCAGTATCAAACACGTCTTCCTCTTCGCTTTCAGAGTCGCTGGAAACATCGTCGCAGTCCGGTCCTGCATCCGGCTAACAAATACAATAACAATTCGAATTACATAAAAAAAATACTTATTGTCATACTTTTGTGAGCAAATACGCCAACATGCTCATTTCTGGAGGCACAAATTGCTCTCTGTAGGTTGCTTTATCTTCTTTCATTGTAAGTGGTTGATGCCCTAAGAGTTTGCAGTTCAATTTCACCCTTTGCTTATTCAGCCACATAGCAGGACCGCTGCCCTCCTCCGAAGGAGTATTCTGGATACTTGGTTGACTCTGAGGCACGCTGGCGGTTCGCAATAACTTCTTCGTGCCCCCTCCAAATAATCTAATCATTACAACATCATAATCACTAAGTGTATGCACTACATTTTCATTCATTGTTACGGTACATACTTTCCCCAGGTGTCAACCGTAAACATATGCCCAGTAACATGGAAAAGTATAACGGCATCCATGGTACAGATACCATACAGAAGAAGGACCATGTAAACGGCAGTAAAAGATTCGCACAGGAGAACTGTTAACCGCGGCGTGTCTTCGTCTTTTTCACGTGCTAATAATGACCTCAAGCTCGTTACTCCAGGCCATTTGGCGGGCAAGGTTGTTATTTGCTGACTTTCACTAATTGACATTCTTCTTCGACGGCCTACCAAGTGCGTTACGGAAGCATCCTAATTAAAAAGGAAAATATTAATTAATTAACTTTTTATTTACATCCTCTGGAAACAATATCAGTACCTGGGAGTCTTGTAAACTCATTTTGAATGTATCAGAATCACAAAGAGATTGGTAAATGCATGCCGACAGTGCTATCGCTAAATCTCTCATCACTAGGAGTTGATTTTGGGATGTGGCAGGTTGCGAAAAATCAACAGTCTGAAAATGACACATAGTAAATGATTTATTATGTATTAAAAATGCTCTTTTTCTCTTGCATAATACCAAAAGCATAAGGTATATATGTATGTATGTATACCGAATAATTTCGCCAATATTCAGCAACACAAAAAATAAATGGAAACATGTATATTATTATTAGGAAGATAAATAATAAATAATTTATAATAAATGTTCAGTAGGTATGTATATGTATGTATAACATCAAAAAGCCAAGTTCTTGTTATTACGTACATTTTTACAAAATACAGGTGCTTTACGTTCCATGTAAGTTTTTTAAATAACCGTGAGTGTTAATAATACATACAATTCATAACTATTTCGAAAGAAACTTTGTTATAATTATAATTAGAATAATAATTTAAAAATACGTTGTATGCATGTACTTGTTAAATAATGAATGATTCAGTGCCTTTTCGAGTGTCGCATATCCTTCGCAATGTGTCCAAGTTCATCGCATTTAGTGCATACAAAACAAAAAGAGAAAGAGAGAGAGAAGATATTAATTGGGAAGTACAAGTAATACTTTACATAATAATAATTAGGGCATTTCTTTCCTCATAGCAAAGCTAATGTAAAACATCTATGTTCACATTACGTACGCTATCACTGGCACCGCTATAGAAGAAAATTGATTTTGAACCATGACAATTAAATTGACGCACAGCCTTAAGCCATAGGCGTTTCCATTTCTCTGTCTTAGGCGCTTTGAAAAGTTTTTTTCGGTCGGTCTTATTCTCAAATTTGAACAACGACGAATAAAAATCCACCTACATACACATAACTCGAACGTATTAACGAAAAACTAGATAAGAATAAGATTTTTAACGTAATGTAAAATCTCTTGCAAAGTCTCAATAATCTCCTTTAGAAAAATGAAGTTACTTACCGTGTGTAGAATATCATGAGTCATGCTCTGAAGATATCGTATTGGATCTGCAATAACAGTCCTACTACTAGAAACACTTGCAGCAAGCAAAGGTAAACTTGTAGGGAAAGGCAGAGGACTTAAGAGTTGCTGTTGCGTCTTTTCCTGCTGTAGTTCCTGCAGAAGTAACATCAGTTCCATCCTCACTGATGCCAAACCACCTGTGGCTCCATGCAAGGAGCAATAACTCAACAAAGTTCGCAATAAAGTTTCATTTGCTAAAAATAAAAAATAAAAAAAACAAGTCAATTATCACCAAAACACCTTTTTTTTATAAAATACCTTTAAGCCACCTCTTTCGTCGTACAGCCCTTTGAACTTTGGCTTCAAAGTCCATCTTTTCCTGGAACAATATATCATGTAATGTAGGAGTACGGGTCAAGTCAATATTGTGCGAACTAAGATCTCCTTCTATGGTCTGCTCCAAATCC
The DNA here is from genome assembly GCA_029378335.1 of Agrilus mali. Lineage (NCBI taxonomy): Eukaryota > Metazoa > Arthropoda > Insecta > Coleoptera > Buprestidae > Agrilus > Agrilus mali. The sequence continues at coordinate 4,039,598 of CM055663.1, read as the reverse complement.
TGAGGATCGACTTGATCCGTCGATGTATAGTTACAAAGCTCCCTCAAGGCTTCCACCTCCTTCTCCAGCCAAATGTACAGTTGGTACCGCAATTGACCACCTTTGAAATATTTATTTAAGAAACTGAAGTATTTATTGTTTCAACTTACCATCAACTTCAAAACCTGTTGCAAGTGTAGACAATTCTTCCATAAGAATCTTTAGACAGGCTATAAACTTCAATTGTTGAGCCATTATATCAATTTGTTCTACCTCGCTTTCTTGCTCGTCATCGCCCTTAATCTTTTCTTCCTCTTTTGTCTCTTTGTCTTCTTTCTTGCCAATTTTCATGCTCAAGCCGCCGCCTTCCGAGTCGTCTGAGTCTTCTTTTTCTTCATCTGACCAGTCCAATTTCAAATCGTCCGTTTTCGTGGAAAAATCTGTAGCGGGGGCTCCCCAATCCATATTATCCGTTTTATCCTCCGTCAAATTAGGTTTGCTGTCCCAAGATAAAATTCCAGAACTTATCTGAACTTCCGAGCTTCTCTCTTGTGGTGTAGTAGCTAAAAAGAAAGATAACTTTTATTTTAATTTTTAGAACATTACATCATTTTTACCTGGAGTAACTTTGAATGGGTCAGTGACGATCATAGGTAATTTTGACAAAACTTCTAAGGCCAAAGCTGGACAACCAGCTCTAAAATGACCATGGGCTGTTGTGAAATACAACTGACGCTCCGCAGGAGTGATGGAATCCTCTACAACAACCTAAAAACGTTTTGTGTAAGTTTATTTACTAATTATATACATATACTATTGTTTAGTTTAATTAGTAGTCTTTTACCTGTTTCCCAGTTGGAAGCCAGACTTTTCTCTGTCCATAATTTGCCATATGGTGTCTGATGAGCAATGGGTGCGTGCGCAGATAAGTATAAAAGTTAAACACATTAGGGTCTGCCTGGTTTGAGTCCTTAGAGTCCTCGTCCTTTGCAGGATGCTGCGAGCCGGCATTGCCAATTAACAAAGTGTTTAGGGAATCTTGATACTCCTTGAGGATCCACAGCGACATTGATCGCAAGAATGGATCGGGATGAGCTTTGGTCAAATCCTGGTTGTTACCTAAAAAATAAAAGAGATTAATTTATAAAAAAGGTAATAATTGCGATTATTTACCCTCTGCATTACAACCCAATATTTCAACATGTAGCAGCCTTCGCAAAGACTCTCCATCTCCTTCATATAAACGTACTATTATTATAGCCAGCTGTATGTCTTGCAATTTGTTAAGAACAACCTAAAAAATACTTTTAACAATGTCTAAGTTGGTGTACGTGGTGTATACATACTTCAACCGCGTCCTTTAAATGTCCTGCAAGTAAAAAGAATGCTGCAGCATGATCAAACCTTTGTTTACCCAAAAGAGCATAAGCGTTTTTCAAAGCCGATTTCCTCCATTTATCATCTTTAAAATCGTTGGAAAAGAATGCTGTCATTCTTTCGTCACGCTTAGATCTGTAGAGAATACAGAAAATACAAAAAAAAAACAAATATGTAATATATAATTACCTGTATAATCCCCACAGTAAACTCTTCTTGTTCATTGCCAAATAATAAAGAGCTGCGTCCATAGGATCTTGCTTAACTTGATATGCAGCCTTGGCCAACATCTGAACGCACTCTTTCAAAACTGTAATATTTCTGATCCACCAACCAACTCCAAGTTCTCTTAGACCAAACCAAGTTGATTCTTTCTTTGCGTAACTGGGAATCTGGTTTAAAAGTTCTTCCTGTGTTTCAGAATGGAACGCCCAAGCTAAATTATTCGTACCGACCCCTTGTTTTTGGAATTGGGTGCGCTGGGCAAGAGGGAGACACCTAAACAAAAAATATAGCAAAGCAATATATCTATTATATTTAAAAGAAAAATACCTTAATAAGTAAGTGTAATGCTTCATAGCGAGCAAAAATCGTAATCCACAATCGTCTAAAGAGTCTGCGATTACTTCTGAAGACTGTCCAACGTTTTCCTTTGCCATTGCATTTTTTGCAGCATCTATTGCGAACCTTTCCGCTAAATCTGTGTTACAAGTGGAAACAGTGTCTGCTAAGGCCAATAAATGCATTTGATCCAAACTTGAGAGACCAGGAAGATGGGTGTGGGTGAGCATACGTGATAACATTCGGCCTATAAATAAACAAAACACTTCTAAATTAGCTGTATTTAAAAAACCACTAATTTTTTACCTTGGCGAGGAGTAAAATGACCAACACCAACATTTTTCTCAGATGATCTCCTATCAGTCCTGGGCATGTCTTCTTCTAATAAACTATCAAGGGATTCTTCCATCGTTATATTTGTGTCAAAAAGCTCATCATAGTCCTTTTTCTCTTCTTTTTGAACTAAACATACGAAGTAAGCATTATAAAAACCTTTTAAAATAAAATTAAAATTTAATATACCTACCTGGTTGTTCTTTATCAGCATCTAACAGTGTCCAAAGAGGTAGTGGTGGAATATTTGTTATTTCTGCATAATCTAGAGTAACTTCGCTAATACTGGCTCTGTGTTCAGGACTTCCAGCAGGATAACTGACTGACAATGTTCTTGCTCTAGCCCATCCTTGCATTTCTTCTGAGGTGTCCTGGTTTCCTCCAATACAATGCACCAAATGGGCCAAAATAGCCTTTACCCACCTTATTTTACCAGAATTCAAAAGTTCCATTAACTGCTTAGGATGATATTGAGGCAAAACGGGACAAGCAATCCTGGACGCTTCAAATAATCCATAATCAGGCATATAGTCTGGATTTGCTTCTTTGTTCTTTTTACGGTCCAATATTTGCAAATTTACAGAACTAATACGACCTAAAGTGGGAATCGCAGCCAATTTTCTTTGATTCTCTTGCGTCAATGTTCTTATGTCGATTTCTCTCGCACTTATTTCGTTAGCAGTGGACGGACGTTGTTGCAGAGAAGGATTCTGCGGTTTCCACTGAGTGTAAACATGCATTTCAGAGTCCATACCGACTATCAAGAGACCGTCGCGCACCCAACTGATTTGCATTGGTAACGCAGGTAAGCCATCAGCTGTCTGAAGTTCTATTTTTCGCAATGTCATCCACTTGAAATCGTCCACAAACATGGGCTGGGCTAAAGAACTTGCCTTTCGAAGAATTGGCCTATATTTTATTTAAAAAAATCTTAAGACAGGTTTAAGTAAATAACTCTCATGACGTACCTATTGGCGTTCATCGATTCCTTCATGGCTTTAACGTTTGCTTGGGCTAAATCAGAAGACAATGGAGTGTAGAGCATGATTTTGTTTCCGCATGCTACAGTTAATATATGAGAACCATCTTCGTTGGAAACCCAGTCCAACTGGACGATATGTTTTTGTGTTAAAGGGCAGATGTTTCCTATTTCTGAAATCGATTTTCTCAAAGATTGAAGCGTACTAAAACTTGGCACTGCAAGAAGTGTTGACCTTGTTATCGGTTCAGACAAGTTCTGTGCCGCCTCGTTGCCTGAAAAAGTATGTAGTACTTCATTTATCCTCTGTTTCTTTTTCAAAGTCCTCTGATCGTATAAATAACTCAAATCCAAGTGTCTGTCGATTGATATCCTGGGTAAATGTATATTTTTAAGGTGTATAACATCTTCTAAGATCCATTCAGTTCCTCCAGTCGACTCGCATTCATAAATGGCAACACATAAGTTTATATATCGAGAGTCGTGGTCGTTTCTATTGGGTCTAGTAAAACTGCGACCATATTTATAAGCACAAGCCAGCCTGCCTGAATAGGCTACACTAATGTTTAAAACTTGACCGTCAATTTCTATAGCTGACTCTTTTACCTTATAAGAAATTAAAAACTTAAAAATCTCCAAATAAATAAACAGAAATGTATTTTTGTTACCATGTTCCATTCGGTCCAGACTTTGCCCGTGTTGATGATTTCGCCGTCCTCTTCTAGTAGCAAACTCTTTGAATTTTTAACAGTTACTGGATTATCGTCGACTGTCCAAAACCTGATGGCTCCATCACTGCAAGCTGTAGCAAAACAATAGGGAGCCAAACAAGCGGGATAAATAGAGGCAGAACTTAAGTGGCCTGCTGCAGGGGTGGCATGAACAACTTCCACCCCGTCCGGTATCGGAAGGATTTGTTTAATTTCTTTCACTGTTTTTATAGAAACATGTGGACTTTGTTTGTTTTGCTTGAAATGGAATGATTCGATGCTGTTTCGACGACTTGCGTCGTTTTCATCTTGAACTAAATTGCAATCAGGCACATACATTTGACTTCCTAATAAATGATATTATTATAACACAGATTTGTTAATTATTATGGTTAATTACCCACCTGTCAAAGCAAGTTCAGCCTCCGTAGAGGCAATGGTCAACTTCCACATATGTACAATTGTATGTTGATCTGTACAGTCCAAAAGAACAATGTAAAATGGTTGCTCAAAGACCGAATTGTGTTGTAAATCTACCATGGCATCATCACCTGTTATATCAGCAGGTTTACCGCGTTGACCAGTGATCAGTTGCTCTTGATAAACATGCAAGAATGTTGTATTTTGCCATTTGATCGCTTCAGCAATCGTTTCTAACTGGATAATGCAACCAGGACGAGAAGTACTTTGTTGTGAAACGATGTTTATCTTGTCCAAGAGACTCTCTTCGTCAAACGTCGATTCGTTATCAGACCTTTAATTAATTAAAAAAGAAATCAGTTTCAAAATTCAGTAATCATCTGTATTGTCTTGTAAATGGCCTTATTAGGCCGAAACAAATTTGTCAAGTTGATAAATAAACTAGTGAAACTTGTCCTTTTATTCTCTTTACTGTGCTCCGTTAAAAAAGAAAAGTCAACTACTTGTAAAATATATTTAAAATAATCAAAACTTACGTAATGCTTTCGGTGGAATCAGCACCATCAGCTTTTTTGTCCCTGTTGTCTTTACAAGAAATATCGGCAAGTAGAGTTCTAGCATCTATAACTGCTTGGTAAACACGCAAATAATGACCGTCAGATGCTACAAAGCAAGCACTAGAAGAGTTAGACAAATTCCCTAAAGTACTGGAAGGTAAAAGGGTTGGTATCCAAGCAACCACGCTAAAGGCCGAAGGTTCAGGAGAATTTATACGGGCTAGTTCACAAATCCCTCCAGATTTAGACAACGGACCCACGGCGTCTACTTTCCAAAGAATCAGTTCACTACAGAAACCCTTAAAGAAAACAACTAACAATTATGCAGTTCATAAAAAATCCTAAGCTTCTTACTTCAGTATTTTGATCTTTGTTCTTATCAATTATGTTATGGTGAGTTGTAGTTAACAGCAAGGGTAAAACAGGATGGCAGGTGACGTCATTAACCCTGTATCTGTGTCCTGAAGCCCTGCTCTTGTGTCCAATGCTTAAGACCTGGCTAAATTTGCTTTTATCCGCGAACGTAAGTTGCCACAAATTTAAAGTTCCATTATCGTGTTTAGTGACCAAACAAATAACTGGGGATGTCTCCTGGGCCTCGTCAAGCTGAGGTGCGGCCTTAAAGAATAGAAAGAAATCAAATCATACATTAAATAATAAAACAACTAGTGTTACCACCTGGTAGATTTCTTTGTTCTCGTCTTCTTCCTTTACGCTTGGCAATCCTTCAGCAGTCTGTAATTTTTCTTTGATGACCTCCTTCACTAAATGTTTAAGGCGAGTTGCTGTACTATGAAGACTGACAGTAGTAGACATACTTAAAGAGTCTCCTAAAGGAAAAGCGTTCGGTATTCTAGTGGAAAAGGAAACCTGGGCTTGTCTGAAAGACCCTGGATGATATTCATCTAACCATTCAACAACCCTTAAACAAAAAAAATATAGGTTTTCCGAAAAAAAAAAAAAGTTAAAAAAATTACCATATCAAGAAACTACCGTCTATTGGATGAATACTAAACAATAAATCGGGACTATGGTGCCAATCCCTTAAAAGAGATTCAATGCGAGCATCCAAGCCATCAGAACTGTTTGTGTCTAATGAAGGCTCTTCTGAACCTTCCTCAGACTCCGGATACTCCACAACTTTCCTAAAAGGCACATTTTGGAATAAAAGAAAACAAAACTTATTTAAGATAAAAAATTACCTCGTAAGTTCTTCAAGGAGTGTTTCTGCTTGCATACTAAAGTGCATCTCTTTATTATTTAACCAATGCAAGACAAATGCAGGCTTGGGGTTACAATATGCAATACTAGGAACTAAAGGTATATCAGTTTCTGCATTTACTGAAGCTGCCAAATGAAAATGAAGACCAGGAGTTACACCTTCAAAACAATAAAAACACGATTCTTTAAAAGAAAGCAAAAGAACTATTAAAGAGTAAATTAAAGACTCTGTTTAAAATCTAAAAGAACTTTTATGTATAAGTAAACCAAAGGAAGTAAAAGTTTGACAAATATTATAAATAAAAGAAAGGCTTATAAAATTTCCTTTTGGTTTGTACATTTTAGTAAATGTGATAATTAGTTGTTATATTTTATTCTCTCTAACACACACACACAATTACATGCATCAAATACACTGTTATACGAAGCAAAAACTTTCTTACATAAAATCGAGATATTAATAATTTTTAAGATATTTAAAACAAGCAACGTTATAATATTTGCTATGAATATAAAAAACTTATTGGCCTATTGCAATAAAGTAACACTTTGTAAAAAAAAAAGCGATTTGAAACAACACATATACCACTGTTACTATCCTGAAGGTAAGAAAAAAATACTCCCAATGTACTTTGTGAAGATTTCATCTGTGTCTTCACATTTTTAAGACATTTGTTTATTAGTTTTACCGTATCAGCTAAAGAAAGAAAAAACATAACTTCACCAAGAAAAAAGAAACTAATTTTATCACGTAAGAACAAAAAAACAGCCAAGACGTTGTTTAGCACCTTCAATAACAGCAACTAATTCAAATTTCATTTCAACAGCAATATAATGAATACATAAGGATCTTACCTGTTCCTCTGTATCCATAGGAATGAAAATCGTGAACGCTGTAGGTTGAGGGGAGAGTTGGGATGGGAGGAGATGGCCCTACACCTAAGTTTTGCTGCTTTGCATGTCTTCTAATATGAAAACATGTCCTAAAAAATAAAAAAATAGAGTTAATTAAGACCAAACGACATAGGTAATTTCGGCATATACTTCATATGTTTTAATCGTTGCATGAAACGGTGTTTATGACGATGAGTCCTGAACTTTGGATGATTGGCTTGGGGATCGAGTTGGGACAAATTAACTAATCCATCTTCTGGTAAGACCGTTTCGACCCATAGCCTGCATATATTATCTTTACAGGATGTTACTAGCATATTAGATACTGAACCCCTACAATAAAAAAAGTTGTATTTAAATAATAAATTTTTAGAAGAATTATTATAACATAACTAACTTTGGCATATATTTGCTCGTAGTTCTCCATGATAAATGTGTAACAGCTCGTGGATGAGCAATGTACACAAAACTATACTCCATTTCGGTAGGCACTTCAGTATTTCTTGAAGTAAAAAGAACTAAAACAATCCAAATAAAAAATTTACTTAAGTTAAAATGTAAATTTAGGAACAAAATTATTCACTTACAGTGTTTGTTTTCATACCAAATCTTAACAAGACGGTCATTTTCTCCTGAAGTAGCAAATAAGGTACCATCAGGACTAAAGGCCAAATGTTGAACTTGTATTGCTGTAATTGCTTTCCATACACAGATCCAAATAGTCTGCTCATGTTCTGAAAATTAAAAAACTAAATTAGTGAAAGCAATGCACATTTTATTAAACAAACTCAACCATTTTCACTTCTTCTGTCTATTTCACTTCGAATATCATCACTGTCAGCATCTCCTGAGGTCTCTCCACCTCCTATAGTAAAAGATACTGTAGCATGCTGCTGTTCTATTTCAATTTGATGAGGTCTTAAGTGCCATAACTGAACAGTAGAACCAGCAGTTAAAAGCCTTGTTCCTTCTAAATTCCAACTTAAAGCTCTCACTGAAGAATCTGTCTTAAGGCTTCCAGTTTGTACCCAGCGATAATCTAAGCCCTATTAATTATATCAAGTAAAAGAGAGTTTCTTTAATAAAATTTGATTGAGAATTGTCAGTTCTTTGCTTACATGGGATGAATTTGTATGAATCAAAGGTGTTGGTTCGTATATACAAACTGTATCATTATAAGCAGCTGCTATTTTTCCTGTGTCGCTTGAACAATCAACAGAACTTATATGAATATAATCGTGAACTGCTCCAGGTATTATCTGGACTCTCTCAAAAGTTGAAGCAAGTATTACGATATTACTACCAGCTGCATAAGCCTAATAACAATATACAAGATTAATTACAATTGTGTTGAAATCGTAACACAAGTAATGCTTACAGTGAAGGGAACACCTTCAACACTTCCCACAGCAAAACACTTGTCACCTGCATTGCAGGCTCCACTAACAATCTGATGTAAATTCATATTTGTTGATTAATTTCACCAGGACACTTCATCTAAATGATCCCACCTAACAAAATAACTTTACTGGTAGTTACGGATATGCACATTTTATCATGTGATGCTAAATTAATTCGATTTACCACAATCAAAGAACTCATTAAAGCTGTTTAACTCTCACGTCAGCTGCTTTGACAACATTTTGACAGTTGAGGAGTTGAGGTTGAGTTGTTCCAAAAAAAATTCTTTTATTAGGTAAATAAATATTTTCTATTTAATAATACCTAATTAAAAAAAAAATGAAAAGAAAACTTAATTACAACAAACGTACCTATTTCATGTTTTTTAAATTTTTGTAATTCAAATATAAATTTAGTGCGCACTCTTTTGGAAAACTCGAGAACTTTTCATAATGCATTCAAAAATTGCTCATCTTTATAATTAATTTGTATTTTATTTATTTTATTAAGTTTGAAGAGTGCATGTCATCTATTATGGTTATTAATATTAAAAGAAATAGTGATTGAATTGATTTTTTAAAAATACTGTCAACAAATGGAAGATAAAAGGGAGAAAAGTAGTATGAACCAGAATTAGTTCAAAAACTTTTCTTTTATGTTAGGCAAAATAAATCCGGTTGTACAAAGAATGATAAGGTTTCGAAAAAAAAAAACACAAAATTGACATCGATTACTTTTTATTTCTGTAAATCTGATTTTATTTTAAAAATAATTTAAAAAGTTTTGTAAATAACTCAGCAAGTGTATTATCTAATATTTATAACAGTATGTAGATAAAACAAATGTATTCGCTTATATAAAAAATAAGTTCATAATTTTTTTTATTTTACCTGCATTTAATAAATAAAAACTCATTAATACTTTAATTAATATATGTAAACACGTATTGCATTTAAGTAATAGGTACAATTTATTACTTTTATTACATTTAAAAACCGCTACTTTCACAATTAGATATAATAAGTGTATACACATATGAAAGAAACTATGATATAAAAAATGATTAACAGTGTATTACAAATTTTGTGCTTTAAGATTTAAATATTGACGCAATTAATCAATATACATACTTTATGTTGTAAAGTAAGATAAGTACTAATAAATTACAGGTCCAAATTAAATTAATTAGGTAATGAAGTTATTACAAACTTATTAATATAACTTTAGTTTTACACATCACGATCACAATACATTTTGTTTTAAGTTAGTAATGTTAACGTCGAGACCAAAGTTTTTATTAGTAGTATTTTTTACTGGTGTAAGTTACCTAATCGCAACGCCAAAGTTACAAACGTCAATACGTAAGCAGTTTATTAATAATCAATTAATAATAGCAAACGTTAATGAAAATAATATTTCTAGATTGAAAATTTAATCTACATATTACATATGTTTCTGTATCAAACAGTTTGTGTTAGGAAATTAAACCAAGCCTAAGAAACCCTCACAAAAAATATATATGTATATATATATATTGCAGAATATTCCTTTTCGCTTTGGTAAAATACTATTTAACAAAATATTAGTAGGTATATTTTGTTATTGTTATCATTAATATTGAAAAAGCGGTAGGTAATTGTGAGGCAAATGTTTAAGAAATACTTGTAAAATCACAGAATTATATAAGTTATATGTAAATATTATAGCCTATGCAGTTTTTGTAAAATATATGTACTATAATCAACTATAAACTGTGCATATTAATTAATTGTTATAATTGATTCTCTACCCTTACCAACGCCTATCCATTTCACTAAAACAGAACATATAAATAAAGATATAGATTAGATACATTTACTTATCTTTCGTTTTATTTAGAGAATAAATACGGGTTGCAACCTTTCTTTGCTTCGATTTAAGGATAAGGAAGAATTTTGGTAAAAGAAGAGGAAGAGATAGAAGGAACAGAAAATTTTTGTTAGAGAGTTAACACAGGAAAAAAGAAAAAAGGTACAGGAAAGAAAAAATATACAATATTAAAAATAATAATTTGGCTTACCGGGAACTTGCAGATATTCTTCCACTTTCTTCACGTATTTTTTTGCATTTTCGGGTAGATCTTCAATATTTCGAATTCCTTCTGTTGAAGTTTGCCACCCGGGCATCGTTAAATACTTCACCTTAAAATTAAAAACTCGTCATAGTTAAAATCATAATAACCATAAGTAGGCGACCAAGAATTAGACTTAGAAATGTAGTGTCTAATGGTATCCCCTTGTCGGGTGTACCTCAGGGATCTAATTTAGGTCTTCTCTTATTTTTGTTATTATAAAAAGCAAATAATATAAAATTCTTCGCTTCATTAAACATTTCACATTCGACTTTACTGGCACCACAACTTTGCATTTGTTATATAAAACTTTAATTCTACCTAATTTATTATATAACTGTCAAATTTGGACACTTTACAAGCAATTTTTCGCCCATTTATTGAATAAATAAATAAATAAATCACAAATATTTAAGAACCATACCTCGACTTCTGACAAGTCTGAAACACTGGACGGAAAGTAGTCAATCTCTTGTCCTTTCAGTATGTACCCAACACCCAATTTTATTTCAGCGAGAGTGTCCAAAATGTCCAATTTTGTTATACAAATTGCAGAGTACCCGTTTACCATATTGGTGTAGCGTAACAGGAACAAATCTAGCCAACCACAGCGTCTTTTACGTTTCGTGGTCACACCGATTTCGTGGCCTCTTTCTTGAAGGTTATCTCCAATATCCTGTAACATAAAAAATAATATATATTATAACATAGGTGCAGTTCATATTTCTTTTTTACATTTGTTAATTCTGTTGGAAAAGGACCGTCACCAACTCGAGTAGTATAAGCCTTTACCACTCCGATCACCGTGGTAATTCTGTGAGGAGGAATTCCCAGCCCTGTACAGACACCTCCTACACTGCAATTCGAAGATGTTACGTAGGGATAAGTGCCTAAAAAATTTATTCATTTTATTGTTTTCATAATATGTCATTGTTTATAAATTTAAATTTACCAAAATCTATGTCCAGCATGGCAGCATTGGCACCTTCGACAAGTACAGTTTTCCCTTCTTTTAAGGCTTTATCCAAGAAGGAAACCGTTTCGTGTACAAGAGGTCTTATTTTTTCTGCATAATTTTTATAGCGTTTTAGCTCAGCATCTACGTCAACAGATAAAGTTGGAAACATCCGTTGGTATGTCGCAGCCAAGGCAGTGAATCTTTAAAACATACTAAACGTAAATTTCACTTCTGTGAAATAGTAGAAAATGTAAACAGAGTAATTACAAATTTGTGTAAAAAATGAGTTATTTTAATTTAAATGTGATACTTTTATCACGTTCGAGAAATTTTTTGAATTCTATGTTAAAATATGTATTCATCAAGCTTATGAAACACCTAGTTGCTAATAACAGTAAATTTTATATACCAATTGTTAAAAACCCCATTTTGTTTTTTTTATTCATTATTATTTATGTTGTTTGTAATTCAAACCAATTTCCTTAAATTCGACAGATGATGTAATAAGGCAAATGGATTTTCGTTTATTTTCTATTTTCTTCTTATTCTTGTCGAATAAATATTTATTTTTATGAATTATACGTAGCCAAGTAATTTTAGTTTTCAAATAAAACGTTCAAACACAATTATAAATTTACATATTTAGTAAACTACGGAGATATTATTTTTTATCTTAATTTATTCCCAAAAGTCAAGCAGCTAAAGAATTTTGATAAAATTAAAAAACAGGACATACCGAAAATTTTTGTCCACAAAAATATTTTAATTAACATAAATACTGTTAAATGTTGGTATCACAAACATTAATATGCATATTTTTGTTGATTATTATTTAATTGAATTTCCTGTTTCTATGCAGCTGTAAACATTTTATATTAAATCAAACAGGAAATACTTCTATTTAAAGCTATTTAAAAAATTTAATTTAATTCTTAAAACTTGGCTAACTTGGATTATTTGAGAACTATTAAAAAACTTACATACTTCTCATTAAACTGCTGAAAATCTCCCAGCAAATCGCCAATTCGTATTCCATTTCTGGTAGCCTTGGAAGAATAAGTTGGTCCTATACCCTTTTTGGTGGTACCCAATTTTTGGCCCTTTTCGCTTTTCTCAAGCTCTTGCAGACCATCAACTTGCTGATGAAAATCGAACACAAGGTGTGCGCGGTCCGATATAACAAGACGTTTCTCCCAATCCTTTAGGCCCTTTTTAACATTCTTTTCCAATTCATCGAACAGTCCAGGCAAATGTATTACTACCCCGTTACCTAAAAAGAAATATTTTATTCGGTACACGGACAACAAAATGTTATAGAAGGCATAAACAATTAAATATAATTACATCCGTAGGCTACAATAAAATTTCAGAGTCATCATTATATTTACGAGTAATGACTGCATCATCAGTAAATATTACCGGTGAAAACCAGAAATTAAAATTAAATTATTAACTTCATATCTTTAAAAAGGCCCTGTATATATTCGTTTTGTTTAAAACATTTGTATATGTAGGTACATAGAATGTGATAATATTTGCTTAAGTAAGTAAAAATTTGAGAACTTATGCAGCCAAGTTATTTAACAATAAAACAATTAATTCGTTGTAATGTGTACGCAGACCAGAACAAAACAAGCAATTTCTAAGTTCAATAACCCATCAATATTGAAAATATTATGCAAGATTATTTGAACTTGCGACATTAGAAAGCGTTCGTGAAAAAAATCTAACCGTTATTTAATATCAAGTTAATAAGTATGCAGTGCAATAACAATTTAAAATGTGCAGTCATTAAGAGATGAATAAGGCATAAAAAAGCCCATTATTCACGAAATTATTTGTTGTCTAATTTCCATACGCTGACCTACATACATACATAAGTAATTAAAAAAAAAAGCATAAAAATTATTTCACGAGATCCATAATAATAACTAAAAATTAAATATTCTAACGCGTATAAATTCAGTAGCTTGACTTCTGTACTTTGAACATGTACAACAATTATTTGTTAAGACTATCAACAACTCAATTACGTTTAATGTACATATACAAGATGTCCACCTTATGAGTGTTTTTTTTGAAACATTTATTAATTGATTTAATCTTTTGCGGGCATCATTAAGTCAGTAGTGGTTCTCGGGCTTTCTAGCATTAGTTTAACAGGGCGGTTTACCCTCACTATTTGCTAAATCGCGTGGACATCATCAGGCACAGGCTAATCGTTCGAAGGCACACCTGCAGAACTATCACTGACATGAATTTTTATTGTTTTTTAAATCAAGGTGATAAAGAAATTAAGGCAATAACGTTATTTAGAAACGGAAAGATTTGTTTAATTTTTAAAAGTACATGTATAACGTTTGATTAGATATTTTTACGTGCTTAAAACGTATGTATTTTTACAAATTCTAAGAATTTACGTCATTTATATGTATTATTCAGCTGCGTACAGAGACGGTAATTTGCAGTAATGTAATTTAATGCTGCGAAATATTTTTAAAAATGTATAATACAAAAAATTATACTTCTTTATTTCTAAAATTATCTTTGCATTAAAAGAAATACTTATTTCCACTACTTTCAAATGTTCGTTTTTGTTTTCAAATAAAATATAATTCATATGAGAATTGCTTAATAGTAATTGAACTAATACTTAATTTCGTACCCAATTCTGTATAATGCACACATAAAAAAGGAACTCGCGCTCTGTAATAATACTTGACATACATACTTACTAAATGCAGATCAAATTAAAAAAAAGTTCTTTTGAATTAGTTACTTATCCATTTTTAAAATAAGATGTTATTTTTATGGGAATGTAAGTTTAGGATTTTATCTAGGCAACCCAACGTACAAAGTGTTGTTTTTAAACTTATATATACAGGGTAGATGAATTTATGAGTCATGTCTACTGTATAATAATTGAACCCAGAGTCATCGTCCAACATTTTCATACTGATTCAGGAGCATTATCAAAATATATTGACCTTTTTCGTTTTATTAGAGATAAAGGATAAAGTTCAATTTTTCACATTTTTAATTCATACGTTAATGAGGTGACTATGACACGATATTTTAATCAAAAACGTGCCTTATGAAACTAAAACAACTTTTTTCTTAACAGACTCGAAAAATGAGAAAATTGAACTGTGTTTTAACTCCAAAACAAAACGAGGACAATGCTTTTGATAATGACACTGAATAAATCTCAAAAATTTTCATGGGGCTCAGTCAATTGTGCTGTACCTCCTGGAATAAACTAATAAATGACATTGAAAATTATCCACCATGTATATATAGAGACTTTTCAATTGGATAATGAATAATTTCTGTAATATTTTAAATCGAAACAAATTATATTTGTACATGTAAAGTTATTTACTTAAAATAAAATTTTGTGCCTTTCTCCAAGAGGTACTAACTGGTAACAAAGATTCATAAATTTTATCGGTACTTACTAATGCCTGATACCAATTTAATAGAATCTGCTCATATTTTTCCTTTACATTATTGTATTGAGATTTAAACATAATTTAGAACATGAAAGGGCAATTTTTTGTGACAAAAGTAGGAATTAAATTTACGAGATTGTATAATACTGATTTGCAAGTTATAAAAAGTTAATATAACATAGATACATGAAAATTATTTTTAAATAGTGACATAATTCACATTCTAATTTTACATATACAGGGTGATACTTGATAACAAAAATATTACGTCACAGAGGTATAGATCTTTGTATTGCCCATTTAATAAAAGATAAGAAAATGCTGGAGTATAAAAGGCAAACTTTTCTTACCAATAACAGATGTGCACTTAGGGTTTATTATTCCACTGGGTAGAAGATGAAAATCATATTCTGTTCCGTTGACAACAACTGTATGACCAGCGTTATTTCCACCCTTATAAACAAAACAAAATAATTTATTAATACACATTAAACATATATTAAAAACTATATATTATATTAAGAAATGCTAAGTACATAGTAAAGTTTTTTAAGGCAAAAAATGTGAATGGCTCAGATAATATGTAAATAAGTAACAAAAACATTTATAAGTACTCATTAAAAAGTAAGTATTTTTTTTATATCATGTGAATACTAAAATATAGCCCATTGTATTTTTGTATCAACATTCACATATTGGTATGTATGTGAAAACTATACATGTGTACAAAAGCTGTGTAATTGTGTGCCAAGTTCAATTCGTAAGCAAAATCACGAGTTTTAGACATAAACACTTGTATGAGAATATTATGTAACAACAAAAATATAAATAAAAAGGTAAAAAACTAATTCAAAAGTAAATAAATTACCTGACAACGACACACAATGTCAGCCTCTGTGGCTAACATATCCACCACTTTTCCTTTCCCTTCGTCGCCCCATTGAGCCCCCAAAATCACTATCACTTTTGATTCAGGGGTGGAACGCGATCTCTTCCTAGGAGAAGCCAAGGAGTCACCGTTCATTCCGTTCAAGTGTTGTGTACTACTCATCATAATATCATTACTTGCCACTGACAACTAAACTGGTCTGAAGGACTGTGCTAAGGCTGTGCTAAGTTAAACGTTTTACGTTCGACTAATCAAACTACTAATAATAAGCACAAAAACCAACTCCACAATTTAGACTCGGGAGGCAGCACCACTAACCTCCCTTTCTTCTTTTCTAACCTAAAAATTGATTTAACCTACAATTCAATTTTATTATTACACGTAGTAACGTTGCCAAGAAACTTAAAAATTTAGTAATTGTAATTTATATATAAATATTATACATTGTAATAAACATGGAATTACAATTACCCAAATTATATTGTATATATTGTACTGTACTCGCCGTTATAAAAATTTTTAACGAGTACACTGTTAGACTTGTTATTAGATAAATTTTTGTTATTAATAAAAATAGATCTTCATTCTTCAGTATTCACTTGGCAATGGTGTTTTTAGTTATTCTGCACTTTAATAGTATACTATAAGCCGATTTAGTTAAGAAGTTTTCAAAATAACTTTTAGTTAAAGAGTTTTTGCATTACATACTTTACAATCTATATTAATTTAAAACCTTCTCTAATCTATGATTTAAAAAGAATGTCATAGAATTTATTGCAAGTAACTTTAGTAAGAACTATTTAAATGTAGTTTTTCAAATAAAAAATAAAAATGTAAAATATTTTTTTGCTTAGATTCTTAACTAATATTGTTTTAATATGTTGAATTAAAAAAAAAACATTTTCAGTAAATGATTCCATATTTAATATACAACTAAACATCACACATTATTTTTGTACACTTTTTTTCTTATAATATTTACATATAATCCAAAAATTGTTTCTTGCAAATTAATTAGACCAATAACTTAAGAACTACAATATTTAATGTAAAGTAGAATAAGTTCCGATCTTAATTTGATTTCAATAATAAAATATCACCGATTAAATTAGTTTCAGTACTTTTCAATATTCTCTTTGCATTATCACAATGGGAATTTTTAATGTTATGAAAAGATAGTTGACCAGAATTTTTTCCTAATAAATAAATATAATTAATGTAAGTATATATGTAATTACAATTCATTGGTGATGTTTCTTTTTTTGGTTCCTTTGACAAGTTTCCTCTAAATGCACCTTTTCAAGCAAGCATGAAAAAGTCCAATTAAAAATAAATAAATTGACTAGAATTAAGGATTTTTACAGTACAAATACAAATATAAAGATACGTATAAAATAATAAGGACATAAATATCTACTCTATCAAAATTTGATATATTTATGTATCTGGATTCTCTTAAATAAATATTGAAAAAGAGTTCCTACTAATCGTACATAAATTAAACTAAGTTGTAAATAAAATATTTTTTTACAATTTGGCTTCTGGTATAAGATTACTAATAAAACCGTCTAACAACATAAAACGCTCACTATGTTCTAATATTCATTAAAAATATCCGTAACTATTTTAATAAAACCTTAAACCTTTCGTAATACCTGAATTAAGCAAAATAAGAACATATTACTGATTACCATTGACCAAGTATTATTTACATTGAAGTATTAGTTGAAACTTAGTAGTTATTACAAACAAGTGTTGATTGTTACTTAAGTTGCAAAGAAGTTTTTAAATCGTGCCATTAAATAATAACAAAAAGAAAACTAATAAAATAGATCCTTTAATGTGAAATAGTGTCACATAGTTATAAAAAGAATTGCGAGGTATTTGACCAATTAAATTAAATTTCTTAGGCACATACACCAAAGGAAGTTTCTAAGGGTTCGTAACACCACCCTCAAAAAATTAATTAATTAATTAATTTAAATGGCTATAGTCAGTCTTCTTATAACTTACATATGGATTTGAATTTTATTTGGTATAAATATTTGGCTTTTATGCAATGTAATGCAATTTATTTAAAAAGGCAGCAAATCGGTGGACGGCAGGTAAATATATTTAATATTTGTTTAAATGATGAAAAGGCCGCCCCTTTCATTATTTAATCTGCGCATTTAATAAATTTACCATTTCTGTTGAGAATTATTTTTCAACATTATTTATGCAAAATTAAAACATTTATTTATTGTATCTTTGGTATATTATGATGTTTCTGAGATTAAAAGTACACCAAACATTGTTTAGTGTTTAACATATGAAAACATCATTAGGCATTCAAAACTTCGAAGTTCCTATACCCTATTCTCAAGTAACAACCAATCTGAAATAATTAGTCTGATCATGAGTAAAAATCGATGTAGTTCGGTTTTGGCATTATTTACTCGTCATAAATTCTTAATTCAGGTGTCTCAATCAATCAATCAATCAATCAATCAGTTAATTACGTTACGAACGTATGCATAAAAATATTTACATTACAATATAAATAAATGGCCATTAAAATTAATTTATTTTTCTACCGAATGGAAAATGTTAATTGTACTTGGAGGTAACTATGGTTTCATCATCAAAAGCTCACTCACGCAAAAAGAATTATTAGTTCGCCACCATTGGGTGTTTAGTGCGCATATGTAGCAGTAATGTATCACTCCGAGTGTACACAGCTGGACAATGCAAGCATGAGTACTGTCCAGGAAAGTGAACATAATAATGGTTTCTTGTATTACTAACGATTTTACCACACAGAACACAACGTCTTCTTTCGTCCATCGAACCAACACGTTCAAATAGTTGAGAAACTTTGTAGCATTTCATATCTGAAACAAACAGTTTCCTTAATTAAATACTTAAGAAATAATATAATACTAGCAGCTTCTTTAAAAATTTCACTGTTATGTTTATTATGTTAAAATTTTGAAGTTATTGCAACTTTGAAAATTTACTTCTAATAAGATTTAAACTTGAAAACACGAATTTGCTAAGAAAATCATGTAGAGGATAATTTCTCAATAAGTATACAAGAAGGGTTTTTGAAATAATTTCCCAATATATTTATTTCTGGTAAGAAATCATCTTTCACAGAAGAATTACAATTATGGAAAATACAACACTGTCATTGTAGAATGTTTTTTTTTTTTCGTAAATAAAAGGCGACAAAATATTATAACACACCATTTAATAATGATTATGGAAATACATAAATAAATGCATAAATTAATTCAAAATAATAACTATTTCTTAGGTCACTTTTAAAATAAGTTTAACAATCTTTCTGTGTTTAAGCATTAATTAAGATTCCATTGTTTCCATATTGATAAGAATAATTTGTTCGGGATCAACCCAAATAATTTTTAGTAATTGTAATAATTAAACCTTCTTTTCTCAAAATTACTACATTGGAAAATCAAAATCTAACCAATCATTCATTATAATATATCGTTATAAAAAAGTACATTTAATAATTAATATCCCAAAAAAATTGAACAGTCTCAATTCAAACAACTATTTCTCATTTTTTTTTAAAGACAATCACAAAAATTATGTAAATGTCGAGTTATAAAATATTATCTATTGGTAAAACTTAACCTACACCGCAACCCTTCGAAAATTTTGCTCAAAAATTGAATTAGTACAAAATTAATTTCATAAATCATTCCCCGTCGTACCAAGAATAAATGCAAAAACTATTTAATTATTTTTAGCAATATGTACAGGCTAGGATCCAAAATGGCTTTATAAAAGCGAGTTCAATAAAATTGTTCCTTACTAAATAATTGTGGTTATCTTTTGAAGTGATCCTAAATTAAGTATTCTTAATCATTTAAATTTTGGAAACCTTATTAAACTCACTCTTGTAGTATTATCTTTCCTAGTATTTTGTTCACTTTAATAAAATTTATCAATTAATAATAAGGCAATAAAAATATAAAAATTAAACGCTTTAATTAGATAATGGTTAAGATAGGGAATGATGTATATAATAGGCGATAGAAAAACGAATTTCTAAACATGATATAAATATTATCTTTGAATATTTTTTAAAATTAAAAGCTAAATATTGCACACTATAAAAATCTACAATAAAGGTTGCATAGCACCATTTTCCAATATTATCACAATCTTTCATCTTACAACAACCAATATGAAAACCTGCTGTAAAGAAGATAAAATTTCTATTATTATAAAGAACCACTCTATATCTTGTAGATCATTTATAAAAATTAAATAACAATTTAATTACTTGTCTGCATAAAAGCAGACACCTATTTATCGATGAATAATTGCATTTCTATAAAAAAGCTTTTTTGTAGAAATATAATAAAAAATTAACTGACACAACCCACAGCAATATTATACGTATGTTTATACTCTACATAATTATACGAACACTTTTGTGTGCATGTACATGTATATAGTGTATAAACACTTACAACACCAATATATGTATATTTTCAATTATATTATGCGTGTGCTACTTTATAAGGTACGAAACATTCAAAAGAACATATCACTCTTTATTTTAATCATTCAAGTTTGTTGGCACATAATTATTTATTATTTAATATATTAATGAACAATGTAAGAGATCTAAAGAATATTTACTAGCAAGTAAGGCACACGTTATGAAAAAGCGAATTGTTTCACAAGATTATGAGTTTTAATATATAAATGCACTAAAAATAATGTAAATAATTTTGGGAGTACTTAATTAAAAGAGCCTTCTGTCCAACGAAACTTGAATAATTAAGTGTTATTACCTGCATTCAAATTAAAATATAATATAATAGCAAAACTTATCTTAACTAAATAAAAAATATATTAACAAGTTTTTTATATATACCTGAAGTGTTAAGTTGAGAAAACAGTAAAAAATTATAAAAGAATATTTTGTCATAAAATACAACTAACGTTTATATCGTAAATTTATAAGATATGAGGTATACAAAATAAACAGATACACGATTAATTAAAAATTGCACCAAAACAATAAAGTCAAATGTACATTAATAAGATCATTATTCAATCGATTAATTAATAAATGCTATAAGAAAAAACGATTATTGCAAAAATTATAGTGAGAGCATCGGACGGTTGTAGAGACGAAGTGTTTTTAGAAAATAAATCTCGACGCAATTTAATGACAAAACCCATTTTTTCTTTCTTCATTCCTTTCTTTTTTCTCATCCAAAAAGCAAAGGAAAAAGAGACTAATCGTTCTCTGACTTTGTAGCATCACAGACGTTAAAAATTGTTTATAACTGTACACGTTCTCGTTTGGTTCGGGAAAGACCGATTTAACTAGACTTAACATTGCGTTGATAATAATTATCTATTACATATGTACAGCTTATGTAATATGTATTATATATCGTATTGCACACAATAAACCTTAAAACTTCTCCCTTGAGGTTTTGACATATGAGCTCCTCGACCATATCCCAGATAATTAATTATATTACTTTTTATAAGCCAGTTTTGCACAATAACAAGAAGACCTATATACAAAACGATAATATAATTTGAAGAAAAACAAAATAAAATAAAAATACGATAGTTTTGACCAATAAGGGCAAACAATGTATATACATATAGATACTAAAAACTAAAGAGATTCATAAATAAATTTATTTTCTGATCCTTTTGCTTTAATATGCAATACTTTTTTTAGTAAACCCGTTTTAATCAGGTAACAAACAATAGTAATAGTGAGATTAATGTGTAATAAATTGTTAGCCCTTAACGTACTCTGAAGGGGGCAAAACTACTGACTTACAAAATGTGTTAAGAAGATATTGTAGTATAATAACTATGTTCGTTTGTTTGTTATTATAGACGGCATCATTAATGAGAGAATAGAACAAAAATAAAAATAGTAGTATGTATGTATAAAATTATGAGTACAACGCCCTGCAATAAAAGTAATAAAAATAAAGCCAAGATCAGTCGACGGATGTATCGTTGAATACGGCCAGAGGTGGATCGAACTTGCGCGTGTCGGGGTTAAAACGCGGGTGCTTAAATTTGCAGTGGGTGCGGAGATTGTCGCTCCTGGTGTACGTCGCTCGACACAGGGGGCACTCAAACCTGCCTGGGAAGTGCACGTGATAGTGATTGCGTATGTGCGTCACTATTTTACCGCACAATTTGCAGCGGTGCAGGTTGCAGCCACCTGGCAGTTTTTCAAATGTTAGCCGCATGTGCCAGGCTTTTGAACCTGCAAACCAAAAATTAACTTTAACGTAATGCAGTATAATACATACGTTACAAGTTACTAATAAGGTAAGTAATAAGTAAGTGACAGCAGAATAGTGACAGTGCACCCCAGAGCAAGGTTATATGACATTTAGTACCACAGCATAATAGGAGAAAATAAAATAAGTAAAGAAAATAAAATGAGTAAAGGTGTAACAATAACAAATGTAAGTAAATTAAAGGATTGTTACGAATACCATAATAATATGTACACTATATATGTTTATCTACACCACAGGTATATAAAGGCCTTCCTTAAGGGTGGCCACCGGTCATATCTCGGAAGCTACTAAAATAGAAATTCAGGGAAAAAAATATTACTAAGTTAGCCATGAAAAAGCCTCACAACTTATTTTTAATTTTACTACAAGGGGGCGCAATCGATAGGATCAATCCGAAAATTCTCATATTAAGCTATAACATGACATTTTTAGCAAGCCTGAAAAATTCTGCATGTTTGTATGTTAAAACTTACGCAGAATTTTTCAGGTTTTTTAAAGATGTTATTAAAGTTAAAGTTTAATATGAGAATTTTCGGAGAAATCTTGGATGAAACACCCGGTGTAGCACATAATTGACTGTCCCAATACTTAAATACCAAAAAATAATAATAGATTCAAATGTTAGTTTCTGTTTCTAAGCAAAGAATTTTATTTTATTTTATTGTTTCTAATACTAATGTGTATTTGTAATTGGTTACTTAATAAAACGTAGTATTAACTTTTCAATCTAAATAATAATAATAATGCGTTTAGCAATATCAAGTTGTTTTTAATTTCTCAAGAATCTTGGTACTAAATGTCAAAAGTATATGACTAAGCAATAAGATCACAAGGAGAAGCCAGTTACATGCATGGAAATTAGTTCAGTTTCAATGGACCCACACCAAAAACTTTATTCTTAATATATTTACAGTTTTTAAACAATTATGTTATTAGTTCTAGGCCATTGGACTTTGCCATAATCGTTGATTTTAATTATCTGCTACTGAAGATGCTGATGTTACAATAAGAAACACAAACGATTGGAATAGAAGCTTGGGACAGTATCTGCTAAAACTTTGACAAGTTCAAGAAAAGTCTTGAATCAGCAATATCATTAGTTTATTGGACAATGTACATTCGTACAATATTATAAATAATTATTCGTCACTCTCACACATAAGATAAATTAAAAATACACGGAATCTCTTTCAAATCGAAAATCACAATAAACGGAGTCATTTGGGAAAAAACTGGAACTAGTATGTTTCAATCGTATATGCGCTTTCATATTGTCTTTTCTAGTAAAAGTCTGTTGACATACGGGGCACATATTCGACTGGGGTCGATGTATGGCTGCGTGATGCCACCGATTCGTCACGTTTTTACTACACATTTTACAACGATACAACAACGTTGAATCCGAAACTTTTTCAAAAATATCACAGTAATCTAGAGGAGCTGCCCGAGGTTCCTGCAAGTAGTTATAGGGCAGCTTCGGCGACAATTCGACGTCTGGTTGATGATAATAAGGTTGTGCTGCTTGTCTCTGTTCCTGCCAAGGAGCAGCTGGAACAGAGAAAGAAGCCAACCATCACCATTAACCAAAATTCGGGTGTCCCTAAATTACTAATGCATGCATGAAAACGTCAAAAGTTTAGAACCCTACATATTCATTCAAAGTCTTACTTAAAAGGTATTAAAATTGGCTTATTTTTTGGATTTCCTTTTCTGATAGAAAATATTAAGATAAAGGATAAATGACGAATCGATCAAAGCACAATGTTGTTATTGTAAAAACACTGGCAACATTTCGCACCTGGTTACAGGGCTTATATATATTAAGATAAAGCAATAAATCATAGAGAAGCTCTTTCTAAATGAAAAACACTGTAGATAAATATAATGCCCTAAAGTTTTTTCTCTGGATTTAGAAGCAATAACAGTCCTCTGAGGTTTATTAAGAAACATCAAAAGAAATTTGTAAATCAAGTACCTACCATTTATAAGGTAAGGAATATGTAAATAAAATCACAATTTTAATTCAATTTTATTATTGCACATTTAGCTGAAATACATACAAAACTAATTATGTATTTCATATAAATAAATATAAAAATAAACCAATCTCTAAATAATTATTTTATTATTACACAAACCTCCACTTTCTCAAAACACTGTAATATTTAAAAAATGAGAAGTCTAACTTATTAGTCACTACACTCACAATCAGCACATATAATATCTACAAAAATTAATTTTCATTTGGCTATTACACCACACTTCGCGTCAGTTCACAAAATCAAAATTATTTTGCAGTCAATCGTGTTTAAATTTAATAAACATTCTGACACCTGATTCCGATTATTCCAACCATGTTAGGGAAACCAAAATTTTCATAAGAATAATTTACGTTTAACCATCGCAAAGTCCATTACGACACTGTCACTGGCACCGCCACGGTTTAAACTATATTTAATTCATATAAAAAGCAGTTTTATTATTCATCATATTACAGTATAAGTGACCTTTGTATGTATATAATTATTTAATCTTTCATAATAAATCATTTATGTTTTTTTTATATTATTGATTTTAATAAAAATATATAACAGAAAAGTTAGAATAGATCAAGTGAAGTAAAAGCGAGTTTAAAGATTTGCCAAAAACACCAATTCAAAAGAAAAGTTTTACTTTCCCTCAGTAGATTTCAAAGCGTTTTATACATTATAATTATAATTATTAATATTGATTAAGTAATTAATGGAAGTACCATGCAATAACTAAAAATAGTTAAATAAAACTTACCATCAATTGTATCTGTTAACTCCTGCGAGGGTACTGTACTTTGAGATTCACCTTCGCTCAATTCAGATAAACTGGTGCCTCCAGCGTTTGTGTCGTCCGCGTGTACGCTCAAACTTCCGCCCTATGGACATTCAAATTATATTAAGACACAGAAAAGACAAAAAATTAATATTGAAATTAATATCCCAAACAAAAATTAAATAAGAACAAACGGAAAGTAAAAATAAAATTATGTAAATTTGTGTTAAAGTTTCACGTATGGAGTATTTATAAGAAAAGTTGATCAAAAACCTAAGGAAAAATGTTAGTGATATGTAAAAGTAATATTGTATAGATCATATTTATACCCAAAAGAAAGTCTAAACTATTTTTCGCTAATTGTAATTGTAATAAGAACTTTAAGTATTATCAATTTATGAAAATTAAAAAGCTTGATCTTCAAATATATATACAAATGCAAAAGGTGTTCAATTTATCTAACAAACACTGCTCGTTGCACAAAACTAATTTCATGGTGCATGTTGAACAAGTACAAATCAATCTGTGACATCAATTAGTTGCCTATTGTTCTAATAAACTCTGAACACTCCGTAATATTATTATCTGGTCCTGTCTGGTTGATATTTAGTAATCGATCGTGATATAAATCAGATTATAAACATTTATATGCACTGAAAAATTGTATCACAGAAATAATTCATCAACAGCTGCTCTAATTAATGGCTAATGAATAAACATATTAAAACAAGTATCAAAAATCATTTTAGATAATTAATTGGTTTCAATTAGTAATGCATTAAAATGTTACAAAGATTTAATAGGAGATGTAAAACTTACTGTTTGTAATGCTTCTGACATCGAATGGTATGAGTCAATGTGCGAGTTACCATCCTGTGATGGTTCTTGTTTGATATGTGGAGGTGTCATTTGTCTATCTTCAATATTCAGGTCCCTTTCAACAGGAGAAATTGGATTTAACTTTGGTAGGGTTGGACTTCCTTTATAGTTGTTTTGAAATGATGCCTGTATTAATAAAAAACAAAGATTTTATGTTAATTTAAAGTTGTTATATGTATATTTTTGTACTAAGAAAGAAAAATATCTTTATTAGGGCTAATTTTAGGATTTAGACTAAAAAGAATAAAAAAGGAAATCTCCAAGCCAAAACTAAAACTTACTGGAAGTATTTTAACAAGCAAAATGAGAGAGTTTTAAGCATTATAAAATGTATCATTTACCAAACCCAAAATATTTGAATTATACTATTATTAAATTCTGAAATGAGTAAAAGCACAATGGACTATGACTTTGCCAAAATAAGTTAAAAAAAAATGTAATACATTATTACTAATGCATACTATTATTATAGTCTATTTTCTTCAAAATCAAGTGATTTTGATAAATTTATTGACAATTGTGATGCTAATAACAAATAATAAAAGAATAATATTACCTGAGAATCAGTAAATCGTTCAACATTTGAATTAGATGTATCACAGTTGCTTAAGGATTTTCGTTTCCTCTTTTCATTTGGTGGAGATTCCCTACCAGCATTCTTTTCCCTTTTTGGCACTTCAGTGGCAATATCATCACCCTTATTGTTAAGTGAATTATTATCAGTCAAACCTCTAATTTGTAAGGCTTCGGCTGTCTTTAGGAACATTGGCAGTAAGTTTTGTGAAACATTGACTTCACCTTTATACATAAAATCGAGGAGTGCCCTCATTTCGTTGTAATTGACATCCTTCAAAAACACTATAGGGTGGGGATGTGCATTTTGGAGAAATATTTTTTCAAAATATGGACTGCATGCAGATAAAATTGTCTGATGAGCTTTGAATGTTTCTCCATCACATGCTAAAGTCACATCACATAAGGCTTCCCTCTTTAATAAACTTATAAGCACATCGGTTAAATTTGTTGGATGATTGTTCCATCGAAGACAAAACTGTTGATCCATTATTGTAAGTAGTTTAAAACCTAGATAAAAAGATATTGTTATTTTTCACCATTAGTAGTTGCCTTTATACTTTATTTATCACAAAATATCACAAATAACTGCAGACAATATGAAAACAGTTCACCTATAGGACAGATGTTAGCAAAATAGTTATTTGACCTGCAACTGTATTAAATTAGAAACAACAGTTATCCATTAAAGTTAGCAATAACATTCAAAACATGAAATGCCTTTCCCGGAGTAAAACGACATTTATAACTTAAAAACCTTTACATAAATTAAATATAAAATCGTTTTCTACCCTATATAAAAATTATTTGGTGGAAATACGTAAATAAAGGGGTTAAAGACACCAAGGTGCACTAAAACGTAACCCCATTTTGTACAAGCATATTTCCTTTTATTAATTTCCATTTAAATAAAAAAGAATTACCTTTCGAAACACTTGTTTAATACTGTTGATAAAATAAAAATCTAAATAGACAAATTCGTCATCATTTACCGCCATTGCAAATTTTAGGACATTTATTTCTTTTCTAATGGCGATTAATTAGATTAATGTAAGTACACATAATTAAAATTACTTGTACCAACATACTAATTCTAAACATTGCAATTACCTTAATGATGATATAATTTTACAACAATATACCTAATTTACTTACCGTTCGCCAAGTTTTTGCCATCACAACGCCACCCAATTTTTAACTTCTTTAGACTGCCATGCCTGTCAAATTTTAGTTCTTTATAAACAATTTAGAATTATTCACAGTAAAAACTCTTTAGACGCATCACTTGTTACTAAGTAAATAAAATTAGCTCAAAAAATAATAAATTTCCAGACTGACTGCTTATTGTTCAACGATTTATAAAGAATTTTATTAATTTAAAAAAAAGGGAGATTTGTATCACGCACATACACACATACAGAGCAAGAGTTTGTTATACATATGTTCCATTATACATATGTATATTTTATTTGTATGTGTATATAATTACATTAGCAGTAGTAATAAGTACAGCTACTGCTAGCTGTTTTGCTAGTTTTACTACTCAACCAAAACCCAAAAGATCCTCCAATTACCTTATGGCGTTTAATCTGTTACCTATTTTATTTCTACCAATCTACCAACTGTTGTTTTACTTTCCTCCACAAGAAGTTTGTTCAAAAGCTTATTTCAATATCCCAATTCATTTGCAATATATTTACAAGAGTATCAAAGAATAATTAACAAAATACAAATATTCATAATTAGTTTTTTGTAATTTCATTAATTGATAGATAACAATAAAGAATTATTAAAGTTTAATACAATTTACAAACAATTATATGGTGAAGTGTACTATTTTTTCGTATAAAAACGTTAGTTTTCTTATTAATTGTTACTAAATTGTGTTATTTTAGTAATTTAAATAATTAATTTTGGTTTAATTTACTAAATTAACAATGTTGCCAAGTGCTGTAATTGAATTAGTTCCGGGCCAATATCATAGAACTACCTATAGAACTTCTAAAACTATAGTACTTACTAGAGAAACCAAAAACACTATAGATTTCCACAAACTACAAGCATTTTTATGAATGGAGTACATTTCTAATTAATTACACGTATTAAAGGACTTGGGGCAACTGAACATAAAGACCACTTTAATTTAAATAATTTATTAAATTTTTGTATAAAATACCGTATTTACACTATAACATCAATAAAATATATTCTGTATAAATAGTAAATTTCACTCATCACTATTCTTCGTATTAATAATACGTCTTCTTATGGTGAACTTTCAAACACTTTGATGTTTAAGTGATTAAAAAATATTCATTTAATAAAATAAAAACAAAAAAGCACATTTTACACATTTATTTCCCATAAATAAATGAATATTAAAAAAATAATGTGTTACCTTCAGACAAGTAATCTTCTTTCATTTAAGAAAAAAAGAAAAAGTATCATTAGTAATCATTGTAAATTATATCCACAAATTGCTAGTGATCTAATGAAGTCGTTTGTACTACGCATCAAACACAATTTAGTTTCTAAGTTCACTCAATAATCTCTACGTAATAATGTGGTACTTATACATGTGCCTAATTCATTAATGAATAACTAAATATGCAGTTTCATATTGCGACACGTTTCCTGACTTAATTAATATCAAAACTCTCTAAATAGAATTCAACTGTTCAGTGGCATTATTTATACATCGTTAATTTCGAAAAGTGTCTGGATTATAGAGTAGCGATATTGATTCATTCGTGTATCAACAATAATTCATGTCTAAACATAAACCTTAATTAAATCGTAAACCTATATATAAATAGATACTACCCCAGACGTGATTCTGGTAATTTTAATCGATTATTACTTTTTAAACTTAAACGAAACAATAAAAATAGAAAAAAAAAACGTTTTGGGATAATGTTATGCCTTTTCTGGTTTTCGATTATTAAAAAGAATTCTTTTGTTTTATCGTCGCTTGCGTAGGTGCTGCACCGAGGCGGTTACAGTGGCAATTTCTCAAACTACTTTTTATACTTTACTTTACTAGACATTTATTAATTGCAACACATCCACATCTTGCCAAAATTTAATGATAAATAGTTAATAAAATAGAAATAACTGTTGATTACTTTTTATGACTTAAATAAGGTACTTAATAACAATTTTCTCCAGATTAACTGAAAGTAAATAAAAGGGAATTAATACTACTTGGAGAAATTAATTTCTAATTCTTTTAAATATTTTTTGAGTAAGATGTGCCTTTTTATTTTTCTCTTGAAACGTAATAAAAGCTTATTTATAAAATAATTTTTGTGACATTAATATAATTAATTTAAGTTTAATAACACAAAAAAAATAAAATAAATTGGTTGTTCTTCAATTAAATTTTCATTTCTTTCTTCGTTGCGTCGATATTGTATTTTCAACTTCACTTACGAAATCGTCTTATCATTTTTAACAACAATTGATAACAATAAACATGCAAGTACATTAAACATGCAGTAAGAATATGAAATAATTTTTGTATTTTTTTAATTGAAATTTTTTTATTTTAATGAAGATTCATTACGAGGGCACACTTAGGTATAACAGCAACTTTTACCTTGGGGCCAATTCAATTGTCTTTGAGCGTAACCTGTTGCTTTTGCGGTTTGTTGAAACTGTTTATTAGTTCTTTAATTTAACAAGGAGCCACTAAAAACAAAAAATAAAAAACAAAAAAGAAACAAAAACCGCTCCTTCAACAATATAGGTACTTCGAAACAAAAATCACAATCTCAATAATACTTTTTCTTTTATTATTTAACGATTTTAGACAAAGTAATACGTAGTTAGGTGACTGAATGTAAAAAGAACATACTGACGATTTTTTCTCTTTTTTGGAAAAGGATTACGATAACAAATTTACGCTTCCAATGACTGATGTGCACTAGTTCTTCAGTTGGACACAACTTGACTAATGTAATTATTTGAGGACGAGTGGAAATATTTCTAGATTTTGAGCATGAGCAGTACAAATGCAATTTGTACCTACCCAATGCGTGTGGATGCAATTCTCTACTCTAATTGCATTTATTTTGCCGACATGGAAACACCAATCGTGGGATATGAATATTTTCCATGCATTTAGATACATACCTATATATACCTTCTCTAAAATAGTATACGCGAATTTCAACAAGGCTTTTCATTTTTCTTAACAAAAGAAGTGCTTTGGAAACAAATTTGATAAACAAGTGAAATTATAGTAAATAAAAAAAATTGTTAATAGTAATCGTAAAATATATAAACAATTTCAATTTAATTTTCTTACATTTTATTGTATTGTATTTTAGTGTCCGACGCTTTCACCACAATTTAATAAAAGTAACAACCACAATAGATTTATAATTTTATATTTATTAAATCCATAAAATTAATGCAAAATATTATAAAAATGCCATTATTTTATAATTAAACGCTTAATTAAATTTCTTAGCAATAAAACCCAAAATATTATTATTATTTTTATAAATATTCCTTTCTGTGCATTTACTAGTGTAGAAAAACAGTCATGTTTATGTTTTGTAAAAAAGAAAGATTTTCCTTCATCAATTTTTTCTCTTGCTTCTACTTTTATACTATAAGTCTACATTTCTATATAGGTCTGTGATTTTAGAATATATATACATAATTTGATACCAATTTTTGTACTATTTTAAACTAAAAAGTATTACAATACACTTTATTATAAAACTAATATTAATTCCCATTAATTAGTTTTTTTAATTAATTCCCTCTTTTTCTTTAATTTTCTGGATGGTAACGTTTAGTAACTTTTAACTTTACTAGTTGTCAGACATATGTATTTAATCCAAAACAGTTGGTTATTCTGGATGTAGAGTACCGGTGTGTAGTGTGTAGTTTTTAAATCCGTTATAAAATGTTTATAAATCATGTTTTTAAATAGAGAAACAATATTGACTTTTTTGTAATTAATCATGTGTTATAAGTGATAAAAGAAAGTTACCTAATAATTAATGAAAATTATGTGTTTATAAGACTGACAACTTAACCTTTAAACAAACATTCTTTCCTAATTTTTTTTGTTATTAGGAGTGTTTAATGTGCTTATCGTGTGTTTTTTTAATTAGTGTTTGCCCCTTTTATCAAGAGAACATATTGAATCAAACAGATTAAAATGAATATCATTGATTCTTCCAAGACAGGATTGACTACGAGATCCTCAACTCCGTTAGCAAGCACGTCAGATAGTCTTGTAAATTTGGATTACAAATCGTTTATTTGCCCCAGTTGTAAAAAGCATTATGAATTCCAAAGTATGTATTCTACTACACAAGTGATATGGTGTAAATTAGATACTCCATTAACTTAACCCACTTTATTTTCATTTTAGTAAGAAACACCATTCTTTTTGGAAGGGTCCCTCTAGTGTTACACTGTAAACATACAATTTGTGAAGAATGTGTCCACAATGGCTTGGCCAAAAAGATAGTTATATGTGGTATATGTTCTGATACAAAAACTATTGATAAAAGTGAGAAGCGTAAGCCACAGCAGATGTACTACACTAATTTTTATGTGCTTGGTCTAATGCTTTCAAACAAACCTGAATCAGTTTATTCAAAGTTCAATTTAATACCTTCAGGTGTGAATTACTCTAATCGTAGAAGAACAGATTTCTTTCAGTCAAGTCAATCAAATCCTCCTTTTATGATGGAGCCTCCAATATTACCAATTGTGACACAGCAAGGTGATTATTTGTTGTTTTACAGATCAATATTTGAAGTCCTTAAATTTAATCCTTTGTTTCAGCTAAGTGTTCTGCATTTGTATGTACCTTGCCGGCAACTGTGAAATGCATAAATTGTGATGATGTCTTTTGTAATAAATGCAGTGTTAAATTACACGCAGTTAACCAGAACTTCACAAAACACATCATAGAGTCTTTGGAACCTACCACTCCAGAAATAAAGAAGAAATGTAAAGATCATCCAGATTCATTTCTCGATTTCTTTTGTAAAACATGCTGCACTGAAGTTTGTTGCTATTGCCTTGTGAATTGTCATACTGCACATGAGTATGAACAGCTTACTGTACTGGTAAGTTTTTAGTTAATATTGAAGAAAAAAATCCTAAATACATGTAAAAAGTAAGCATAAAAAATGTTTCTTTAATTTATAGTTATATAACAAATTACAAATTTAACTAAATGCTCTTTATTTTGTTACAGGAATCTTCAAAAGCATCCTACTTTCAGTCATTGGTCCAAAAAGCGCAGGACATCCTAAAAATTATGGCTTCATCCCAAAAGGTAAGATTTTATTTCTTATTATGTAGAAGAACATAGTAAGCATATAAAATTGCTTATTGATTTTTATGTATTGTGAGACCGATATTTGATCAATTTGTGTATTTAACACAATAAGAAAAAGGTAGGCAAACATTAATTATATATTAATTAAAGTGCACTGTACTTTTCAAAGAATATAAGTTCATTCCCCATTTTTTTATTATAAATACTAAAGCAAACTTTTGCCTGTAAAGATAAAAACACAAAAAAATAAGTTTTAATTGTTTATTGGCTTTACTGGTCTTCTATTAGGTATCATGATTATCTACCTAATTTATACAGCTTGACTAGAAATAAATAGTTCTTATTTTTTTACATTAATTTGATAAATTATGGCATAACGTATTTTGAAAAATTCACTATACCTATTCTTGTAAAATATACATAATATTAGAAGCTGTTGTATGTTTAAGTTATCAAGTCGGACGATGTAGGTAATAAACTAATAAAAATGCGCTCGTGTAAAAATATTCTCTAATCGTAAGCCTAACGATAAGGTAAAAAAAGTGTTTTCTTATTAAATTAATCTAGCAGTTCTTTTTTGATAATAAAGAAGCTGGCAATATTACATTATTAAATATTATTATACTCTACTTAATTGTTAATACTTTTTAAAGGTGTAACAGTTTGTTTAATTTTTAATCAGTGAACAATTACACTTTCAAAGATGTAAATTTGGACTACGCCTTTTTTGCCGTTTTTTATTATTTTCTGGTGAAACCACGTTGCAGAGGGAGTAGTATAAATAATTATTTAATAAATTATGTTGAGTATTATTTCGTCTACTTAATTTATAACACAGGCGATTTATTGATTAACCTCAGACAGAGTAGTTATCGATGGATCTATTGATTCGTCTTCTTTTTTGTCTTTCATCAGGCTATCGTTTTCTTCGGAGGTCGTTTCTTCTTCATTCTCGTTTTTCTGTTCTGATGGTTTTTTCCCTTTTTTCTGTTTCTTCATTTTTTCTTCCATCTCTTTAAATTTTATGGCCAGATATCTGAAATTGGACGTGAAATATGTATTATAATTTGCTGATAGAAAAAGTTATTTATATATCCGTTAAATGACCGTTTAAAATCAATTTTAATTCGGTTTTAATCGATTAAACGGTTGTTTTAGAGGAACATCGCATTATTTCAGTATCTCGTACGACGTTTTATATTTAATTGAAGAAACCATAAATAAAGAAAAAGTTGTATTTTCACTTTTTAGTTTATGGGAAAACGCTTTTCTTTTGTTACCATTTTTATATAACTCATTTTTCTTTTATTTTTGTTTCTGTTATTTCCCGAATAACGTGAATTATTGTCTTTGCAAATAAAAATATTTTAAATCTTTAGTTACAATGTATTTCAAATATTTTTTTGAATATCATAAAATCACGATTTGATTGAATAAAAAGGAAAATATTTACTTATCAACCAAGGGGCCACTGTAGTCCTCAGGAAATTTAGGGGTAAGCGGTATTATGTACTTGTAGAGTCTCTCATTGAGAACATACAGTTGTGGGGTGCTTGCACATTTCACATTGTACCACCAGTCGCATGTTAGCGCCACTTGACTAAACGTTGTTCCATTCGGGCACAAGAAGGATGCTTGACCACCGTTTAAATCACAATAGTGCCAAACCTACACATAAATTGGGCTTTAGAATTAAAATTAAAAAAATGCATGTTATACATAACTAGCTGCAAACATTCTAGAATATTCGCGAAAACATTTCAGAACATCCTGTAATGATTTAAAGCATTCTCTAACATTTTTGAATACCCTGGAACATTCTAGATCATTCTCGAAAAATCAGGAACATTCCAGAACATCCTGTAATGTTTTACAACATTCTCCAACATTTAAATCTATTACATAACTATTTATTTAATTGATTTAATTCATTACCTGGCATTGTGTTTCCGGGTCTGCAAAAAATCCTTTGTACCGTTGTGTCTTGCAGTCGAAAGAAGTGTGTGGTATTGTGGATAAAGCGGGATAATCGATACCCGGTTTTCCAGGAGTTCCTCCTTCGGGGGTATCCCCCGGAAAGTTCTCACTCGATATGGGACCTTCTGCCTCATTTTCAATATCATCATACTGATGGTCACTTTGGGTCGACACAACAGGTTGCAATAATTTCTTGTGTTTTTTTAACGAACTTAAAATATGAACCAATGTTTTGATGCTGTTATCTATATTCTCAACAGTGAATGTTTTGGGAAGGGTGTTAGTTTCTTGTAGTTTTTTCAATAAATTATTTAAACTGGTATCGCTTTGAGAGGAGTCGACTGTGTTTTTGTAATCTGACTCTGATGATTGGTCGTAGTCCAATACATTTACTTCTGGTTCTTCTTTGTGATTCGTTGGTGATTGATATGTTGGTACCATTGTTAAACCCGTGTTAAGAGAGTATGCTCCTTGGTTTTTCTTGGCAGTTTCCTCACTCAAGTTTGGAACAGAATCAGTTGAAGATGGGGTGTTTTGATAATATTTCATCGTATTTTGTGATATTATTTCGACCAGTTTGGGTGGTACTGGTACTACTGAATCTGTTTGGTGGTGATGTGATTCTTTTTGTTGTTCAGGTTCAGGACTAGTATTTAGTATTGTTTGGGGTGCAATGGCGTTGACTTTTGGTGTGGTTTGTTCCTGTTTTTGGTGCTTCGTTCCGTACTCTAGTATCGGATGTATTTTGCTAGGATTTTCCGCCATGTCATCATAATCATTTCTGTAATCGTCTTCGTATACAATTGGGTCCGGTGGGTGATTAACATTGGGATTGATTAGTTCGTATTTTGGATGTTGATGGGTGTAATAGTCTGATAGCCGAGGATCATAGTAAGGTTGGTGTTCGTAAGGGGTTATTCCGTGTTGTTGTTGATTGGGGTTAATTGGGACGAATTTATCTTGAGGCTTTTTCTGCACTACTACAGGGTGTTCATAAAAGTATTGATTGTTATTGTGAGTTAAGGCGCTTTCTTTGAAAGAGTCGTAATAATCGTTTTGGTGTTTTTTATTTTCTGGATAAAACTCGCTGGGATTTGCTTGGAAATAATCGTTTCCTAAAGGGGTTGATGGTACGTAAATGATTGTCTTTGCCGGTTTGTTTCGGTCGTGGTTTAAAGGAGGGCCTTTTCCAAGGTTTCCTATCGCTTGAATTGATACAAAGGGCCTTGGAGTTGATGGCTTAATGGGTTTTATTCGGGCGTATGTGGGTGATTCCAAAGAATTTAGTTGAAGCATTTTTAATTGGGACAGTTTGTCGTATATTTCGCTGAAATTTGGTGGAGGGGGTGGTTTTTTTGCAATGGGTAGAAAAGGACCTGGTTGGGCGTTGTACTTGGTAAACTGTACGAAAATTTCTTTGTGTGGTTTTGGACGAATTGTTTGGGGACTTTTGTATCTTTTGCTTGGTTCTATCGGGACGACGAAATGAATTTTTGGATTCCTTTCGTTGTACTGTGCTACGGTTAGCATGTGATGATCTTCAATGGGGGCTCTTTGGGAATAAAATTCTAAATATGGCAAGATACGTTTGTACCTTTCGTCGTCAGTAACTGTAACGTTTTCTACCGGTTTTTGGCTCGATGTCTTATACTTATCGGTCGATGGGGAGGCCAACATCTCCAAATTTGTTTTGGACGAAATCTCTCTTACCATTATTGGAGAAACTGCAAATATAAAAATTTTTAATTAATTAGTATTATATCAGTGTTTTATTTATTTATTTATTAAATCGAAATTAACATTTTTGTTTGTTAACATTTTGCAAGAGCGAAATGCAGGAAATACCTCGTGTTAAAAAAGCGTTCTTCTATGAGTCACGAAGGTTGTTAATGTATTTTAGAGTTTCTATTACCTCTTTGTGTGTGTAATATACCATTTAGGAGGAAGTGGTTTATTTGGGGCGTAAAATATTTTATATTTTATAATTTCTTGTTAGGCATATGAAAAAATATATAAAGAGAGGATTTTTTAGAAATTATCTTGAACTTGTGTGGTTTACAAAGAACTTGGCAATCATAATTTAATTTGTCATTTTTTTAAACTGTACCTATATACCTACACCCGTTTATGGCAAATATATGCACATTATTTTCTACTCTATTTATTTAATTAAAGTTTAATATTGTACATACATTTAAATGTTTGTCTTGTCTTGCACAATCGTTACCATTAACTTACGTACGAAGCACGTAGGAACCTACTTGTGATATCAATGGAGAGAAAGTTATTTTATAATGGTAAAAGGACTACTAGAGTCGTGGAGAAAATAATTTTTAACATTAAAGTAAACAATAAAACAAAGATGACTTTATTATTATAGGTACGAATACAAAGTTTAAAAAAAATTAATAATTTGTGAGGTTCCAAAAAAAATTTTACCTTTTTATTGACACTCTTGTTTATATCGATTTCGAATTCATTCTAAAACAATTTAAAATATATTCGAGAAAATTTCCTTTCCCTTTCTTAACCATCAATCATGCAGTCAAAAAGAAAAAAATGCTCCATCATGATGTATTTTACTTTAAATGATTATAGGTTATTTTAATTAGCTCAAAAAGAACTTCTGATTGATTTTTTGAGAGGATTAGTGCTAGGCATCTATTTCATTTTCTCTATTGATTTTTTTATTGATACTTTCACAAGAAAGTAGACTTATGTGTTACTTTCTTCTGAGTAAAAGTTCTATTTCATACGCATAATAAAAGTTAGGAATCTGGCGTTAATTTTATTTTATTAAAGTGGAACTTATTTCAATGTTTATCTAATCATTTTGAGCAAACATTATATTACATAGTTTGTCTTAATTTTAAATTCATTAAGAAACCTTAAAATGCGTCAAATCAATTGCATTTATGCATAAAGCCTTCTCTCTAAAAGAAATGTAGATAAATACAATTTAATATTGTAGTTGTTGCAGTAATTAAAAATTTAAAATTTAGTTTGAAACAGTTGAGGATGTTTACGAAAATATGAACATTTGTTATTTAAAACAGTCGTTGGTTATTATTAAATTAGTAATTAAACCGGTTTCTCTTTGGCGAAATGAGAATTAATGTTACGCGACAAATTTTTCACGTATTCTCTCACACAGTTGCAAAATACAATAAATTTCAGAAAGTGTCAACTTTGAAAACAAACTAATAGCTAATACGGTGGCAGTAGGACAAAACTTGTAAATTGGTCATCTCACTGCCATGTTTCCGATTTGGTCTCGGCATACATACGTCATATCGTGTGTCGTCAGTTACCGTTCCAAAATTCAAAGCCATTGTCAACTTCATGCTATGTACAAATATGTATTACGAAAAGATAACTTTACTTGAATAATAGCATTAGATGCAATTAAGTTGTCGGATACCAGGTTTTGCTCGAGGGCAATACAATTTAAAACAATGGGCGCTAGAACCAATCTGCTACGCTAACGAGAGAATCCAGTTGATTACGAGTCAGATGCACAGCTACCTAATTAGTACTTTCCTAAATAACTAGCTAAAACCGAAGTTTAAATTGTTCCTATGCTACTACCACTGGTTCAACAGTAACTGTAACCCTCCACACGCTTTACTTACATCTTTGAAGAAAACTAGCGAAATTGTTCATATACGCGTCCCCATCAAAGTCATGAAAACTGTATGAGTAACATAGATGACCCTGGACCCTTGGTCCCAAGTTACAGGTTTCTATTAATGGCAATAAGAGTCATAAAATCAATCGTATTAATTTCCAAAGGCATTTACAAAAAGACTATTACCTCCTTTGACCTGTAGATTTATTTTAAGTTCGTGACACCACTGTTAGGTTAAGATTATGTAGAAAAGTATAAATTGACGACTGACTGTATGCCTTGTCGTCAAAAAAAGGAATATTGTATCATATACGTGTCCCCAAAGTCATGAATTTATTTTAAGTTCGTGACACCACTGATTAGATCAAGATTATGTAAAAGAGAATAAATTGGTGACTGACTGTATGACTTGTCGTAAAAAAGGAATATTGTTTCATATACGTGCCCCCAAAGTCACGAAAACTTTCTATGGGAAATATAGATGACTCTGGACTGTTGGTCCCAAATTACAGTTTTCTACAATCGGCAGAATGGCAATAAGAGTCAAAAAATCAATCGCATAGATTTCCAAAGGCATTTACAAAAAGACTATTACCTCCTTTGAACTGTGAATTTATTTTAAGTTCGTGACACCACTGATTAGATCAAGATTATGTAGAAGAGAATAAATTGGTGACTGACTGTATGACTTGTCGTAAAAAAAGGAATATTGTTTCATATACGTGCCCCCAAAGTCACGAAAACTTTCTATGGGAAATATAGATGACTCTGGACTGTTGGTCCCAAATTACAGTTTTCTACAATCGGCAGAATGGCAATAAGAGTCATAAAATCAATCGCATAGATTTCCAAAGGCATTTACAAAAAGACTATTACCTCCTTTGAACTGTGAATTTATTTTAAGTTCGTGACACCACTGATTAGATCAAGATTATGTAGAAGAGAATAAATTGGTGACTGACTGTATGACTTGTCGTAAAAAAAGGAATATTGTTTCATATACGTGCCCCCAAAGTCACGAAAACTTTCTATGGGAAATATAGATGACTCTAGACTGTTGGTCCCAAATTACAGTTTTCTACCAACGGCAATATGGCAATAAGAGTCATAAAATCAATCGCATAGATTTCCAAAGGCATTTACAAAAAGACTATTACCTCCTTTGAACTGTGAATTTATTTTAAGTTCGTGACACCACTGATTAGATCAAGATTATGTAGAAGAGAATAAATTGGTGACTGACTGTATGACTTGTCGTAAAAAAAGGAATATTGTTTCATATACGTGCCCCCAAAGTCACGAAAACTTTCTATGGGAAATATAGATGACTCTAGACTGTTGGTCCCAAATTACAGTTTTCTACCAACGGCAATATGGCAATAAGAGTCATAAAATCAATCGCGTTGATTTCCAAAGGCATTTACAAATAGACTATTAACTCCTTTGAACTGTGGATTTATTTTAAGTTCGTGACACCACTGATTAGATCAAGATTATGTAGAAGAGAATAAATTGGTGACTGACTGTATGACTTGTCGTAAAAAAAGGAATATTGTTTCATATACGTGCCCCCAAAGTCACGAAAACTTTCTATGGGAAATATAGATGACTCTGGACTGTTGGTCCCAAATTACAGTTTTCTACCAATCGGCAATATGGCAATAAGAGTCATAAAATCAATCGCATTGATTTCCAAAGGCATTTACAAATAGACTATTAACTCCTTTGAACTGTGGATTTATTTTAAGTTCGTGACACCACTGATTAGATCAAGATTATGTAGAAGAGAATAAATTGGTGACTGACTGTATGACTTGTCGTAAAAAAAGGAATATTGTTTCATATACGTGCCCCCAAAGTCACGAAAACTTTCTATGGGAAATATAGATGACTCTGGACTGTTGGTCCCAAATTACAGTTTTCTACAATCGGCAGAATGGCAATAAGAGTCATAAAATCAATCGCATAGATTTCCAAAGGCATTTACAAAAAGACTATTACCTCCTTTGAACTGTGAATTTATTTTAAGTTCGTGACACCACTGATTAGATCAAGATTATGTAGAAGAGAATAAATTGGTGACTGACTGTATGACTTGTCGTAAAAAAAGGAATATTGTTTCATATACGTGCCCCCAAAGTCACGAAAACTTTCTATGGGAAATATAGATGACTCTGGACTGTTGGTTCCAAATTACAGTTTTCTACAATCGGCAGAATGGCAATAAGAGTCAAAAAATCAATCGCATAGATTTCCAAAGGCATTTACAAAAAGACTATTACCTCCTTTGAACTGTGAATTTATTTTAAGTTCGTGACACCACTGATTAGATCAAGATTATGTAGAAGAGAATAAATTGGTGACTGACTGTATGACTTGTCGTAAAAAAAGGAATATTGTTTCATATACGTGCCCCCAAAGTCACGAAAACTTTCTATGGGAAATATAGATGACTCTGGACTGTTGGTCCCAAATTACAGTTTTCTACAATCGGCAGAATGGCAATAAGAGTCAAAAAATCAATCGCATAGATTTCCAAAGGCATTTACAAAAAGACTATTACCTCCTTTGAACTGTGAATTTATTTTAAGTTCGTGACACCACTGATTAGATCAAGATTATGTAGAAAAGAATAAATTGGTGACTGACTGTATGGCTTGTCGTAAAAAAAAGGAATATTGTATCATATACGTGTCCCCAAAGTCACGAAAACTTTCTATGTGAAATATATATGACTTTGGACTGTTGGTCCCAAATTACAGGTTTCTACTAACGGCAGAATGGCAATAAGAGACGTAAAATCAATCGCATTGATTTCCAAAGGCATTTACAAATAGACTATTACCTCCTTTGAACTGTGAATTTATTTTAAGTTCTTGACACCACTGATTAGATCAAGATTACGTAGAAAATAATAAATTGGTGACTGACTGTATGGCTTGTCGTAAAAAAAAAGCAATATTGTATCATGAACGTGCCCCCAAAGTCACGAAAACTTTCTATGGGAAATATAGATGACTTTGGACTGTTGATCCCAAATTACAGGTTTCTACTAATGGCAATATGGCAATAAGAGTCATAAAATCAATCGCATTGATTTCCAAAGGCATTTACAAATAGACTATTAACTCCTTTGAACTGTGGATTTATTTTAAGTTCGTGACACCACTGATTAGATCAAGATTATGTATAAAACTATAAATTGGTGACTGTATAATGAGAATCGTTAAAGGTTAGGTCAAGTTGACACCTACAAAACGTATTAACATGCAGTCATACATGCAGTGCAATCTTTGTGTCGTGGTTTTGTTAAAATCTTTCACACTCAAAGAATAATGAAATTTCAATTAGGTTCAATCAATGAAATTTATTGAACAAAAATATTCGCAGCTGTTAATTTTTTTTTATTTCCTTCGTGACCAGTTTATTTTTGTCTTGTAGGTAATAGATCAATGTAATTGACAAACTTTCAAATTCAACTCTTTGCTTTGTCAGGTAAATGTCGACCTTCTCTAATGCTAGAACGGTTGGTCGGTGGTTACATATTATCATCGTGAGGCATAAACTAACTACGAATGTACACTATTTAACTTGAACGTGATTGAAACGTCGATACCCCATCATCAAATCCATTCGAACAACCCATTTTATCGAGCATTAACGGCTGCAAATAGTCTCGAAATTACAATTTGCGTACATATACCTGGTAGTTATTCTGACGGTTTGTGTTCACCGCAAATCACAATACGTTTGTAATCTAATTCTGTTACAATAGACAGTTACATACCGAGCGGCGTGATGGTCAACCTTACCACTTGGTCCAAGTTTTCTATTTTCATGTTGTTTCTGGCGCACCAATATTTTCAAGACTTTTAAAAAGAGGTTGTCGAGAAGTCTTCCTCCCTATCTTCCTGCTTTGCACCAAAATGCAAATCGTACAGAATGAATTATTTAAATTATAAATTTAGCTGACTTTATATGATTATCTCGTCTGTGACCTTTTCTGAATTGGGGATACAGTATTATCCTGTTAACATTTGCCTTATCTGAAATAATTTCCTTCAGATATTCGCGTTGCTTGCCTTTAGGGCCTTGTAGTACAATTTATAATTTGTATAAGGCAATGTTATCGTTACTGATTAAATTAAGCGTCGCAAAATTATTTCTGTTCTTTTATTACTATTTTTAACTCCGTCGTTTTCTTTGTACCTTCAGCAGGTCGTTTTCTTGGTATATTTAATTACCATAATTGGAAATGTAGCCGAAGGCGCTGAAAAACTGTGAGAATATAAACTCTGTCCCATCATATCTTATCGGCTGAAGTGGAACGAAATGAAATAGGAAATAAATTAAATCTCAACATTTTTAATGGATATTACAAATAAACTACTTGGGCCTTTTTTAATTTTAAATTAATTGTTATTTAAGCAAATTGGCCGTAATTTTTAGTGTCTGTACATTTCCCCAACTACATAATTAAAAGTTATTTGAGTTAGAAAACAAGTTGTAAGCGTAAACTGTGTTTCAAGTCAATTTAAAATTGGTGTTCCTCAGGGGGCGGTTTTGGGACCGTTATTATTTTCTCTGTATATTAATAATATCTTCTTAAACTTAAAAAAAATTGAAAAATAGCTGAGATAAGCCTAAAAAACTGAAATCACAAGATAACTCTGAGAGGTTAGAAGTTCAAAATTACAAAAAATTATCAAGTAAGTCGTTTTGTTATTAGGTACTTTCATGACATTTAAATTGTGTAAAAAAAGTAATCCTTACAAAGTTAAAAAAGACGAGTTCCTTGATTGTATTCTTTTGGTGCCTTTTAATGGCAACAGTTAGTAAGTAATTGGGTACTTTCCTAGAGTTTCCTTACTAGGTAAGCGTTCAGATGTCGTTGTGGTCGATATTTGAAGCCTTAGATCAGGGATGGCGAACCTTTTTTGATGTCCGTGCCACAAAGTCATAAAAATTCTTTTTTAAATAGGTAACAATAAAATTTCATTCGAAATGTTAGCGTGGTGCAACTACGTATACGTAAGTATAATTAAACAAACAAACAAAAGCAATTCATCTTTAAACAATTTTTTATTAATCAATGTTTTACAAAAAGCAATATGCTAGAAACAAAATTCACGTTAAAAAGAAATTGTTTTTAATGTGATTTTTGTTACTGTACACAAGATGATAAAGATTTAATATCTGGTTCACATTTAGTTAATTTCAACAGTACGCATGCAGAGCTCGACTCATCCGTCATTCTATTCCTATATTTATTTTTTATAAAATTTAATTCTGAAAATAGAGATTCACATGCCCACGTCGATGAAAATATTGATAAAATTGCCTTTGCTAATATTTTTAAAGTTTTAAACAATTAAACGTGTCAGGAACTGAATTCCATGTATAGTTAGAATTTCATCTTCTGCAATTTTATTTATTTTATCCAATAATCGATTACTTTCAATAATTTCTAAATCATTTCTTAAATCAACAAATTTTTGATTCTATATGGTACTTGACTGAAATTCAACTAATTCCATTTCTAATTCATTAAAATTTAACCACTCAAGGACTTTTAAATTTAATTTCTCAAATGGTATTGTATCAGGATATAAAAAAATTTTGATTCGAGCGCTGCGACAGCAACAACATTCAAATACCTTAAGAAGACGAAACTGGATACGCAAAAATTTTTATCTAATGCACATCTGTATATACTTCGAAAGAATTCATGCGATATTTTAATAATAAAATGTATAATTTGACGGTTCTAGTTAACATACTAAGACAGGTATTCATTACTACAAATTTATATCATAAACTATAAATTAAGTGTAGATTAATAATTTTTAATTCATTTCTATTAAAAAAGATAAAAAAAATTTTGTTTTTGTGCCTGCCATCAAAATTTTTAAACGTGCCACTTGTGGCACGAGTGTCAATGGTTCGCCATCCCTGCCTTAGATGGTGCAGTATTCGGTTTGAATACCTAGATCTGTATTATAATGATAAGCAATTGTTAGTTAATTTGTTTACAATTTGCACCGCTGCAATGTTTGTATTTATACGTGCGGCGATTAGTGAGATCGTTCGAAACGACACATTCTGCACGAATGCACACAGTTTTTATAATTTCGTCCGGTTTATCGTATTAATTCACATTGGTTCTTCGACCATTTGCATTTACACTA
Organism: Agrilus mali; assembly: GCA_029378335.1. Lineage (NCBI taxonomy): Eukaryota > Metazoa > Arthropoda > Insecta > Coleoptera > Buprestidae > Agrilus > Agrilus mali. Next base: position 3,995,083 of record CM055663.1, on the reverse strand, counting down.
AACCATCGTTATCGGTTCGTGGCTTAATCGTATTTATGCATCCGCGATAACACTAGAACGGCTTACGTGAACGCTTTCGACAATTTTCACGGTTTTTTCTTCTTGCCGCGTTGTTCCACAAATTTACATTCGAGTTGTGTGTATTTAACGTAATAGACATTCGTGTTCGAATTAATTAAGTAATATGCGATTATAATTGAATCGGTTACTCTGGCCCCAATCCAATCTAATCCTACTTGTTGCTGTTTATTGATTTCAACGTACAGCTTGGGCACCTATTATTTATTAGGTGCTACATAGCTGCAGAAATCCAAAAAAAAATTGTATACCCCATAAAATTTAAGAGTGCCTGCGTATGTAATAATCAGCGACGGCAGGAACAATTTGTCCTCATCTTTTTAAAAAGTTTTGGCTTGCTATTTGAAAACTGATCTCAGAAAGTCTAATAAGAATACTTTCTGTATGATTCCATTTTCAGTTTTTTTATGGTGAAGTTTCATTTAAACATAAATCGACCTTTGGCAAATCGTTGTCGTTGATTTTGGTTTATTGATCGATATTGATAATAAAAGCAAAATACAATAAATAGAAAAGCTCCTGTGGGATCCGGGATGTTTATGCCTTATTTGGAACTGCCAAATTTGTGCCTCATTCGCTCATTTGTAGTAATTTGCAGAATTCACAATCCCTAATTGTTAGTTTGGTTTATTTTTTTTAATGATTTTTAGTGCAATTGTGTTGATTGCTGTGCTTGTCTCAGATTGCTGATTTTTAACATATGCATGCACCTCATTGTTTGACATGTAAATTAATCCCTGTGTAAACTGTGTCAATAAAATATTAATATGGAAATTGCTAGTAGGTAACGAACGACATTATTGGAAAACACTTTTTTGTGGTGTCTATTTGTCAGAGGAAAATTTATCTATCTATTCTAGTATAAAAGTTGATAAAAATATGTCCATGTTATGTAATGTTTTAAAAGTACCTACCTCGGTAGTTATTGGCTAATTTACTGGATATAAAAAAAAATACCTGGAATCGGAAACGGCCTGAAGAAAGCCAACTTCTTACTTGCTTGCTTGCTTGCCATTGCGGTCAAATTGGTACTAATGTTGTGGTTAAAATAAAATTAAAGATTGGGTCTTCTAGAAATTGGTTTCTTAAAATTGATTGTGCCTCATAAGCCACACAAACAAAAGGCTAAACATACCTAAGTATACGTATATTTTTGATAAGAAGACTAATCTACTTTATGAACAGTTGGGGATTATTTTGTCAGGTCTAGATGAGAAACTGTGACACCTTATTTATTATTCAGTGCATTAGTTTGCATTTTGGGTGGGAATATTTCTTGCCTCTTCCTTCGCAATGCAATAACAGATAGATGTCCAACGAGTAGCTTGTCGCTTTGGAAATAATGAATTCGCCAAGCTCGATTTTCCATTATCTACTTATGTACATACTGTCTGTAGTCTGTACCCATTGGTCGTAACTGTTTTATCCATTTCGTTACGCCATATTTTCTGGTATGACATAATTCTACCAAATAACGTGTTATTTTTGTACGCTTTTTGTATCAGTTTGTTTTGTTTATTTGTTCGCTGTTATCTGTTTATTTAAGCAGCTTCATTGCATATTGCACCGACCGAAATCAATTACAGTCTTTTAACGGCTCGGATTGGATATTTGAAAGTAGGCAGGCAGTTGATACCTATCAAGGTTAATAATGGATATAAGAAATGCAATGACTTTCAATATAGCCATTTGAACACGGTCTTTGTAATAAATTTTATTTATGCGAGGGAGCAAATCGAATGGTTTTTAGCCGCGGGTGACATTTTTTGTTCTTGGGTTACCAAATTGTCTGATTTATTATTCGGAATGAATGGTGGGTTGTTACTCAATACTTAGTTCTATGTACATAGGTAATCGTTGATTTTGGAAAAAAACCATTAATAATACCATAGCAGAATCAGAAATGACCTATATTTGGTTTCTTTTTGGATGATTATTTTTGTTTCTAAAAGTATTTGGGTAGGTACGCAAAATTTTGTAGTTTAAAGTTTGATGGAGTTTTAGAAACAGTTAAGTATCAAAAATTTTAGACTTATTCGTGATATATTATGGGCCCAACCTAAACTAACTTTTTTACATTTGCTTCGTAGTAGATAGGTAAATGAAACGTTGGAAAAATCATTGTGAATTATTCCTTAGATCTAAGAAAGTTTCGCACACTGGGAACCTTATTTCTTGATTGATAAAAATTGATTCAGTCTTTGGCTATTTTACGATATGATGTATTTTCTTGATCTCTTATTCCAAATCAACAAATTCTAGATCAAAAATTAGAAAAGTCACGTAGGTATATCAAGCTAGCATGACAAAGTTATTTTTATGATTTCTGACTTGCACTATAATTTGTCGCTAATTTGTTACAAAATCTAAAAATTTGTCGCTCGTGCCGTTTAGCCATAATCAGCCGGTATGCTAGCTTCTTGATATCAAGCTAGCACTACACATAGTGTATCTCGAAAAGGAAATGTCGTAGGATATTACTGTAAAGAGACAACGAATTTATCTCCAGCTGATTAGCAAAAAACTGCTGGAAAGCCGTCAAACTCTCGAAAGGTAACGTGTTGCCCAACTTGGGGGAAACAGGGAAAACATAATTTAAAAAATTTGGTTAATAAATCCGATCTCTTAAAACAAACGTAACAAAGAACTCCTTGATTAATAGTTTGAAGGTTTTCTAACAGTTTTTCGCTCCTTGATTAATAGTTTGAAGGTTTTCTAACAGTTTTTCGCTTATAAGCTAGAGAGTGCTAGGTTGATATCAAGCTAGCATACCAGCTGATTATGGCTAAACGGCACGAGCGACAAATTTTTGATTTCGGTAACAAATTAACGACAAATTTTAGTGCAAGTCAGAAATCGGAAAAATAACTTTGTCGTGCTAGCTTGATATACGTGGAAAAGTCATTATGAATACAGGAAAATTGAATTCAAAAAGTTTTTGAACATTAGCTGGAGTTAATTGGTAATAAAATAAAATTGATGGTTTTTGGAGAAAAAAGAGTAAGAATGTGGTTGAGATAAGTTGGAAAAGGGCAAAGATAGAAACTGTCAGAAAAAACGCATGATAGAGTTGATTTGCAATTTGACAGCTAGGTGACGAAGGCGAATGCAATTTTGGGAAAAATATGGGGGATAACGAATAAACTGTCTAATGAAGACTTGAGTAGAAGGATAATGTTTTTTAATGTAATAGTTAGGAGTATATTATTTTATTGCGTTGAAGTGTGGGGGTGGAAAGTAGGAGAAAAAGTAAAGGGAGTGTACAAAAAAATAAATAAAATGTATATTTAGATAAGAACACACCAGACTACGTAGTGGGAGGAGAAATTAGTTAATTATTAAGGATAACTAGATATGCTAAAAGAAGAAGATATCAGAAGAGAACTATAGAGAAAAAGAGCGCTGCAGATGATTGTAGAAAGATGGGGTTGGATGTAGGGGTAGATATAAGGAACTAAACGAAAGAGAGGATTTAAAAAAATTTGATAATTCAAGGTATGCGAGAGGGTTAAAAGAAATTTTGTGGAGAGAGTGGCAGAAACAAACGCAGCCATAGTATTTGGCAGAAAGAAAAATACATAGGCATAATGGCGAGGTTTAGGATGGGGGGGAGGGGGAAAATGAATGTAGGGTGTGAGGGTATTGGATTGCAGAATATGTGAAAGGAATATAGAGTCTTTGATGCACATTTTTTTTTAAGTTACGCAGAATGTAAAAGGATAATTAAGGAGAACGAAAAACGTTTGAGACTTTTAAAGAAAATATTAGGGAGGGCGGTAATTTAGTTTTTTATTTTTGGTGCAAATTTGTATTATAGAAATTGTTTGGATTTTTTTTGTAACTTACAGGGTACATTTATGGTGGGCTTTTGTAGTATTATGGTGGGTCAAGGTGTATCAGTTCATATTTTATATTTTTTTAACAGCTCCAAACAAGCCCTTGTTTTTAATTTACTTTTTATAGTTCAGATACTTGCAGGATGTCCCAGGAAAATATTTATTTTTTATCCTGAAAATTATAATACCATAATTATCAAACATTTTGAGTACAATAACTTAATGTAGTTCTCCTCTTTAGTCCTGTCTATTCTCTTAGTACAGAAAAGCATTTCATATCTTCTTATTCCTAAGGACACATATTTTTCAAAATAACCTAATAAACGTAAATATTATAGAAGTAAATACAGTATATTTCGTTTATAACGACGACGAAAGGACCATCAAATTCCGTCGCTATATCCGGAAGTGCTATATAAAAAGAAAGAGAAAAAGAACGAAAGAAGGAAATTAGGCAAGAAAAGTATCCAGTAACTGATTTTTAGATTTAAATTGTATTAAGTTTTGTGTTTAGACTCGGTCGCAATATAAGTCAGTAATTAATAGTTCATTAAAATTAGTCGCTAAAACCGAAATCGACGGACGTTACACCGAAGTCGTTACAGCCGAATTTTCTTCTTAAATTACTCCTTAAATCCAAGGGACTTATGTATTATTATGTCGTTATAACCGAAAGGTCGTTACAACCGAAGTCGTTATAAATGAAATCCACTGTATTCTTTTTTGTTTTACTGTCGAACATTTTCCTGACTTTTTACCTTCTTGTTATTTTTATTTATTAGTCACGGAACAATGTTATGTAATTATACATCGGTATTGTCTTTATAAATAATATCCGTAATATTAAACAGGAAGCATCTTCAGTTTCACTGGGAAGTTTTGTGGGATTCGATGATTACTTACTTTCTGGTGTATTTCCAATTTATCACAATTACATTACAATAATTAGAAGTAAATAAGTTATTGTTAAAAGTGTATGGTAATCCTTGACTTGAGCAACCTTTGAAATACTAGTTTCAAAATTCGGGAAGACAAACAAGGTTTTAATTGAAGGTTTTCCTTTTTTTTTGTTTTTATTTATAAAAGGATAATATTTAGTTACTGTCTAATACATACTGTAGAAGTAAGTGTAGGTTTTTTTTGTTGTAATGAAAACCAAGTTGGTTAATAAAATAATACTACATTAGAAATAATATTTCTTGATAAAAGAAATTGATTCTTGTATTTTTATGATGCTTTCTTTCGTAACTCATATAGGGTGTAATAATTCATCAGCATTTTAAGGTGTTTTTGCTAAGTTTGAATTTTTTGTCACTTATTTAAATTCATTTACTACAGTTACAAGTTAATAAAATTATCCAGTTCAAAATTTTCCTTAACTTATCGAATTTTGTTTGAGAACAGTGGTCAGTATTATTCAAATAGTTTTTACTAATTATTCACTCAAGTGTTCAACTATTATTTAATGTTAATTATGTATAATTCCCACTTAAACCAATCCGGAAAAAAAATCGTTTTGCTCCTTGCATTTAAAACATGAGACTAAAGGTTACGTTACGGTTTTTGTACAATTAGGTAAATGGTACTAGTAAACTCATTGTTGCGAATTTACATTGCTGTATTTGTTCTTTTTTTTTTATTGGGAACTGTCGCACTTAATGGTTTGATTTTATGATAGTCGCGCTTCCTTGAATATCTGCTCTAATTAGAACCTATGGCAATCATTAATACCTATTTAACAATTCTTCCTGCTAAATTTTTATGCACACTCTGAATATTTATTCATACATACTGTGGTGAAAGTTTCATGGAAAGTTGGTCTTCATTTTTCATTAGGTATATTTATCATGATTTATTCTTAAATATTGCTTAGGTCGTTTGTTTAATTAGCGAACAATATAATTTTTTATGAAAAAATATATTGATACTAGATACCTATTAGGGCCGTTTGTGTAATATATTGCGTAAAAGTTACTTACTGTAGAAGATCGGTATGGGTAAAGATGCGGTGGAATTCAATCAATTTTCGAAATGTTACGAATAAAAAAAACCGAATATACCACGATTTTTGCTACTATTGACCACAATATTAGACGTTTATTGGTAATAGAAAATAATCAATTTCTCAGCAATTACAAAACCCATAATCGTCGCTAGTTTTTGGTGGGGTTTAGGAGTGAGTCAGTATGTCAAATATTTTAGCCTACAGTATTGTTGGGAAATATTTACTTAATATTTATTTTTTACTTATCCTGTGTGTTGGAAGTTTTCTAACGAATATAATTTATTGTGAATGTGATTCGTTTATGCAACAATAAACTGATGCACTTTATTAAGCAAGCAGCTTCGGTTTCTGTCAGTAGGTACATAATATAATATATTCCAGTGAGCATTGAAAAAAAACAACACGTTGATAGGAAACTGTAATGGGTTGGTCGGATTGCATTAAATTCACGGATTCTCTAACTTTGTCGGACGGGAAATTACGTAACGAAAATAACGATGCCTGCATATTTATTGTTGTATGAACCTATACACATTATAAAACTCGTTGTAGCGAATTTGTCCGTTTTGCACTAATTAGAAACACCCTTTAATTGCGTTGCGCGTGCACTCCGGAATGCTCATCTAAAAAATCGATAGTTCATACACGTGTACTGCCACAATCAGGAGAGATTTGCGTAAATTTAAATTCCCCGTTTGCACTAACTGCACATACACACATGCAGCGCAGAAAAAAATAGGCGAATAAGGGATGAGGAATTTATTTGTCGAACGACGAAGCTTGTCGTACAACAACCGATATATTTGTCCCTGAATTTCTACTTTTTAAAAATATTATATTCCTAAGTCATAATTTGGCAGTTTTTATTTTTTTAATGAACTTTTAATTGATGTGTCACTACATTAAAAATATAGTTGTTGGCATGTATTCTGTTAAAACTACAATATCCTATTGAATCTCATCAGCACGCAGTATAACATCAACCAGTTTTACTTGTCTCCTAGAAATAGCGTTTAATGAATAATTACAGACAACTTAACACCAATAACTGTAGGTCCTTAATCTAAATCTATCTAAATACATACTTATATAAAATGCTAATGTTTCTACGTAAAGACAGGGTTTTCTCTATCTCTCCCTACTCCAATCAACTTCCTGTTGGGGTGGTAAATACCCCTTGGTCTCCAGGTGGGAGTAAGGTAGTTTGGTCGCGGTGGGTGGAAGTGGGTGGTTGTAGGTGGCAGAAAGGTGGTGAAAAGAAATATTTCTGTCCTTTTTTAAGTCATAAGGACTTCCGGAAAGATCTCAAAATTTCTGAAATGACCTAAAAAATTCTAAAATGAACGCAAACTGTTATTATCGACTTAGAATGTTCGAGAAAGTTCTAAAAATTTCTTGAATGATCTTAAAAGCTTCTGGTACCTACTAGGAATTTCGATGTTCGATGATATATAAATAAACATTCAGTGACTTTTTGTCAGTTAAATTGTGTTTGCAGTCGAGTAAAGATCAATTGGAAACAAGAGCGAACAGTGACCAAAAAAATTGAAGTGATTTCGACAAATGGAAAACAACAGACTATTTGAATGTTCTAGAGTGTTCTAATACTAGAAATTTCGATGTCTGATGGTATATAAATCGAAATTTAGTGACTTTTCGTCAGTGTTATCATCGTAACAATCAAGAGATTAATTTAATGATTTAGCAATGTTCAAGAATGTTCCAGAATCTTGAAGATCATTTAAGAATGTTTCAGAGTGTTTAAAAAATGTTTTTAATCATTATGGGATGTTCTGGATAGTTTTAAATTCGCGAATATTCTATAATGTTCCATTAAACGTGTAATATATTCTTACCCGGGCAACGCCGGGTATTTCTGCTAGTATTTAATAAAATTCTGTTTCAATTGAAAATAACGATTTTAAATTATTTTGTAGATACTGTAATTATCCCTAGAAATATTTGCCCCTGACTTTCTAACTTTTGCGAAATTTGAAACTGGTAACGATGACCATTATTAGTTGCGTGCCGTTGCTGTTCTTATTTACATGATCATTTTTCAAACTGTATCAAACAAAACAAACACTTATGTAACATAACTGTATTTTTTTCTACTTTATTTTTAATATAATAAGACATTATGTACGTCATATAAATATTTCAGGGACAAATAAATAATGATGAGTGTGGGTGACAGAAGCTTAGGGTTGCTAAGGGAGGTGACGTCTAAAATAAATTCTGTTGTAAACTTATTGATTGTTGGTACACTAATAGGAAAATGTAGATTTTATTTCCCTTTTGATGGGGCTTCTTCACTTTGTGACTTTGTCATCTATTTCCTTCAAGCTATTTATTGTTAAATATCGCTGAAAGCTGTTGAAAGTGCTTATTGTTTTGTGAGACAGTTTATTGTTACAATATAATTAAATACACACATTGTAGTAGTGGACGTATGAAAGAATACGTGTTTAGCAACAAAAAAGGAACAATTGCTTATTTTGTAACAAAATCACTGAAGGTTTGGGTCAAATACAGCACAGTATAATTATTTTCGGCTAAAAAGTAGGTCAGAGACTGAAGCAGTACCTAATAATAAATAATAAATTCATTTAGAGATTAAAAATCAAAAAATGTAGTTTTTTTTGACGAGAGTGCGGTTTTTTGAACAGCAGAAAAATTATTTTCGTGCTACGAATTTTACAGGACTAGGTAGCCGTATAATAATTAATTAATATTTTCGTCTGTGTAGAATGTTCGACGAGTTTTACACTATTAATAAATATAGGCCTATTATTTATTAAATTTATTGTAATGTGTATGTTGGTATGCATAGGAATTTAATAAATCAATTAATAAAACGAGAACAAATAATAAAAGAAGTTTTTTTTGATTATTTATTTGTTCGATAAAATAGGTAATAGGTATGTAAAGGGAAATAAATTTTTCAGTTTCATCTTTTGCTTCACGGCTATTATTACACCGGAAGTGCGGATTAAATTTGTTATCTGAACGGAAACGATGCTTTGTTTGATTTTTAATTAGTAAAGCTGGTAAATGTAGTTAATTAAAAAAAGAGGCGCGATTATAAAATTTCTTTTAGGTATTATTTTCATGATATGACTTTAAATGCTTAATATGAATTGAAAAGGGTTAGAGATTTCTGTAGGTTATTAAATAATTATTTCAGAGGCTATGCATTTAAACTAATTAACAACTTGTAAAGGTAAAGTCAATTTAAAATTGGTGTTCCTCAGGGGACGGTTTTGGGACCGTTATTATTTTCCCTGCATATTAATGATCTTTTAAAACTTAAAAAAAAAATTAAAAATAACTGAGATAAGCCTAAAGAACTGAAATCACGTAAGGTAACTCTGAGAGGTTAGAAGTTCAAAATTACAAAAAATCATCTTACATGGTAATTCGTTTTGTTATTACTTTCATGACATTTTAAATTTTTATAGACTTCAAATGCTTAATATGAATTAAAAAGGGTTTATTTATAAAAAAATTATTAAAGATCTCTTTATGTTATTAAATAAGTAATTATTTCAGTTTCAGTTTATAAGAAGCTGTGCATTTAAACTAATTAAAATTTATTTGAGTTAGAAAACAACTTGTAAAGGTAAAATGTGTTTCAAGTCAATTTAAAATTGGTGTTCCTCAGGGGACTGTTTTGGGACCGTTATTATTTTCCCTGCATATTAACGATATCTTTTTAAAAAATTAAAAAATAACTGAGATAAGCCTAACGAACTGAAATCATGTAAGGTAACTCTGAGAGGTTAGAAGTTCAAAATTACAAAAAATCATCTTACATGGTAAATCGTTTTGTTATTACTTTCATGACATTTTAAATTTTTATAGACTTCAAATGCTTAATATGAATTAAAAAGGGTTTATGTATATAAAAATTATTAGAGATCTCTTTATGTTATTAAATAATTATTTCAGTTTCAATTTTTAAGAAGCTGTGCATTTAAACTAATAAAAGTTATTTGAGTCAGAAAACAACTTGTAAAGGTAAACTGTGTTTCAAGTCAATTTAAAATTGGTGTTCCGCAGGGGACTGTTTTGGGACCGCTATTATTTTCGCTGTAGGTATATTAATGTTATGTGAGGTTAGAAGTCCAAAATTCCAAAATATTGTCATTTTACTTGATAAGCCTCTTTGCTATTAAAATAACTACATTGCTAAATAATTTAAATTTATTTATTAAGAAGAAGAAAAGGATGATATTGCATTTCAATCAACAGGTTAATGAAACATTCAGTTATAAAATTCTTAAAATTTAACCTACCTAATGAAAAAACATTATTAAAATCGTTAACCACTTTTATTGTTTCCTATTGTTTTTATTCGGTAGCTAGCTGTTAATTATTTGTGGTGATTGAGAGTATTTCGGAAGCAAAAGTTCCGCGTTAAAAATCTTATTAATAGATATAATAGAAGTCGGATATTGTACGTACTTTTGACCAAATAGTTGAAAGTTTTCTTAAAATTTTTGTTAGTAGGTATTAAAAGCAAAGTGAAATTTGATCAATTTGTAAAAGAAATACAATTTGATTTGCAGTCGTTGTAATGAAGTTTTTGGCTCTTTTATCATACAATAAGGAATTTTATGGTTTCATTTATTAGGCACTGTAGAAATAATAAAACCTTGAAGCACCACCACACTATAATAAATAATTTATTGCTTCTATAGTATCTACTATAGTTACAAATAGTACCATATAATAAAAATACAATACATAATATAGAACCTTTTTATTATTGTTTGTTATGGTATTTTTTTTCTGTTACACAAAATTATTTCGTCTTATGGACTAACCTAACTAACCCCCTCTTCTCTTTATTTACTTAATACATTTATGTAATTCCTAATCCTATGCTGTCCCACAAGTACAAACTTATTAGCATAAAATCTCGATGTTTTGTAATGTTTTTGGCCGTACTTACATATATATCTTTCCCAATTCCTTATGTCACTTACGAAAATTAATTGTGTGGAACTGTGCGTTTATATTTACGATATTATTCAATTGATCTTAAGTTTTACCCAACTAAAACTAATAATGCCTACTGCCTTGCATAATACTGTGTGTATGTCTACTGAAGTCTAATTCTAATTAAAAAATATGCGAGGCAATAAAAAATAAGTGTACCTACTTAAATACTCACACGAGTTTGTGGTGAATTTTTTAAAGTATGTAGGTACATATAATTATGTGTTTTACATAACATAACACACGGTATGACGTTGGTAATTTTTTTCTTTTTCCGGTTTGATCTTGAAGACATCCATGTCAATAAAGTTAGTCCTGCTAGGATTTTCATTCCTGTTATGACAATTTTTATGTTTTTATTTTGTTTCAAAAGATTATGATTATCTATTAATTACAAAATATGTAATTGTTCAATAAAATTACTTTCACACTTTCAACGCATCGTTCCAAAATTAAATTAAATTGTTGAGTAAGAAAAATTTGCTTCGACTAAAATTCCTTTTTTGTATATAATAATGATAATAAAATTCATAAATTCATAAACTAATTCTAGTTTTACTGAATAATGTAGAAAACATTGACCCACATTTTACTTATTAACTACTTGTTTAAAAGCGGTTTGTGTTGGCTGCTCTGGTAATGTGCAGCTTTAATAAATAATTAATTAATTGTTATAGAATTTTATTAATAATGAAGTTGTAACAGTCGCAATTAAGCACCTTTTATGGTACCGCGTAAGTTAATAAATAATTTATAAAAATCAAAACTTTGCCTGTTCATCTATTCATTTATTGTAGTATCATCATAATCATTTGAGCAGAAAATCTAAAGAAACAATTAACGTTATAATTAGATTACCTACATTAGAAATTGATTAATTATCCAATTACCCATCAACGTAGATGAAGATGTTAAAAGATGATAAATTCGAGGTGAAATAGCGGTTTGCAAAAAAAAGGAAGGAAAGCTTTCACGGCCAAGGTCGAAAGTCAAATTAATTAATGTTTGATGTCTTTTTAAATAAAATGGTTTTAATGCCTGCACTCTCGCTTATTTTGGCAGATTTAACAATTTATATTGTGAAAGTAAAATTTAAACTTTCTTTTGGTAAACAATTTTTTAATCAACGTAAATATTCGGTAGGTGGGTATGCCTTCTGTTTATTAATTTTAAATGAGCATTTTTAATATTTGTCCGTTTATTATCGTTAAGGGTCTCCACATTATTCTAACCCTCCTCAACCCCCAGCCTGTTGCTATGTTTAGTTTGAATCTTCGACAAAGTTTGTATAAGTAAAAAAAAAAAAACAAGAAAAGGAAATTTAAAAACCTCGTTTGTATTTTAGAATAATTTGTACTTTGAGGGAACTTTTAGGGGCTTAAAATATTTTTTTCAAATTATACAGTACGTTCCTGTGGCCACAAAAATTGTTGACATTTGTACGTTTATTTTTTAAAAAATTTTTAAAAACAAGGATCATTTGCTAGGGGTGACTGTAAAAATAAAAATAGTTTTAAAATAGATTCAATTTGGTTCAGAGTTATCGTTAAGGGTCTCCACATTATTCTAACCCTTGTCAACCCCCGGGTTGTTTCTATGTTTAGTTTAAATCTTAGACAAGTTTGTATAAATAAAAAAAAAACAAGAAAAGAAATTTTGAAAATCTCGTTTGTAATTTTAGAATAATTTATACTTTGGGGAAACTTTTAGGGACTTAAAATATTTTTTTTCAAATTATACAGTACGTTCCTGTGGCCACAAAAATTGTTGACATTTGTACGTTTATTTTTTAAAAAAAATTCGAAAACAAATATCATTTGCTAGGGGTGACTGTAAAAATAAAAATAGTTTTAAAATAGATTCAATTTGGTTCAGAGTTATCGTTAAGGGTCTCCACATTATTCTAACCCTTGTCAACCCCCGGGTTGTTTCTATGTTTAGTTTAAATCTTAGACAAGTTTGTATAAATAAAAAAAAAACAAGAAAAGAAATTTTGAAAATCTCGTTTGTAATTTTAGAATAATTTATACTTTGGGGAAACTTTTAGGGACTTAAAATATTTTTTTTCAAATTATACAGTACGTTCCTGTGGCCACAAAAATTGTTGACATTTGTACGTTTATTTTTTAAAAAAATTTCAAAAACAAGGATCATTTGTTAGGGGTGACTGTAAAAATAAAACTAGTTTTAAAATAGATTCAGTTTGGTTCAGAATTATCACCAAAGGTCTCCACATTATCTTAACCCTCCTCAATCTCCAGGGGTTGGTATTGTATACACATAGCTTCAAATCATCGACAGAATTTGTTAAAAAAGATTATCGAAGAAAAGGAATTTTAAATTCCCGTTTGTAATTTTAGAATAATTTATACTTTTGGGAAACTTTTAGGGGCTTAAAGTATTTTTTTCAAATTATACAGTACGTTCCTGTGGCCACAAAAATTGTTGAAATTTGTACGTTAATTTTTTAAAAAAAATTCGAAAACAAATATCATTTGTTAGGGGCGACTAAAAATAAAAATAGTTTTAAAATAGATTCAGTTTGGTTCAGAATTTTCGTTAAGGGTCTCCACATTTTCTTAACCCTCCTCAATCTCCAGGGGTTGGTATTATATACACATAGCTTCAAATCATCGACAGAATTTGCTTAAAAAAGATTATCGAAGAAAAGGAATTTTGAAATTCTCGTTTGTAATTTTAGAATAATTTATACTTTTGGGAAACTTTTAGGGGCTTAAAGTATTTTTTTCAAATTATACAGTACGTACCTGTGGCAACAAAAAATTCAAATGTAAGAGTCACTTGTTAGAGGTGACTGTAAAAATTAAAAGTAGTTTTAAAATAGATTCGGTTTGGTTCAGGATTATGGTCAAGGGTTTCCAGATTATCATAACCCTCCAACTCGCAGGGGTTGTTTCTAATAATGTTATATATTATAGTATATACTATATCTTTAAATCTTCGACAATATTCGCGTAAAATATTTTCCAAGAAATTTTAAAAATTCGATTTCTAGCAGGGGTTATTAAAATGTTAAATTAGGAATTTGCTCGTACCTGTGGCCACAAAAACTAAATGTATCCCAGTTATTATCAGTAACGTGATCCTGCAGCGTTCTCCTGTCATCGGGCCCATCATCATTTCGTGCGTTAATGTATCTTGTAGGTATTAATCCTGATGGCAAGAAAAGGACACTGAAAACTAAGTTCGCAGGATAACGATTTCGTCCGGCGGCGCGGCGCTCTAATAAACTTTTGCTTTGTTTTCACGTAAACGACAATAGTCATAATCGTCTAGCCATAGCATAGCAGCGTCTTTGACACAATCGCAACACAACACTGCGTCGTTGTTGATAGGAAAGACCGCACTAAAACACTCTGTAGTGGTGGTGTCCACTGTGCGGCTCCTGAGATTTCGAAAGTTTCCTTTTTCCACACTCTGTGAAAGCCGTTGTGTTTGATGTTCTCCACGTATCCACAATGTGTAAAAATATATATAAATAATATAAGTACACTACCGGTCTTGAAAATTTTACATTTGTGTTTTTAGTTTAAGTAATATGATCGACATTAATAATGGAGGTTAGTTGATTGTTTTTTTTTTAATTTCCGCGGAAAGGAGGTCATTTTCATTAACTGTCTCTATTTATATGATTATTCATGAAGGCGCGCAGACCTCGAGATGCTTTTTTTTCAATTTCAATACTGTCCAAGTTTCGTATATTTTAATTTTAATTAAGATTGTTTGACAGAATGAATTATTATTTTGCAGATGGTTCCACAAAGTGGGTTAAGGTGTATCACTTCATATTTTATAATTTTAACAGCCCTAAACAACCTCCTCTTTTAAAATTATTTTTTATGGTTCAGATACTAGCAGGTTGTACCAGGAAAATATTTATTTTTTATCCTGGAAACGATAACACTATAATTATCAAACAGTTGGAGTACAATAATTTAATGAAGGTCCCCTCTTTAGTCCTGTCTATTCTCTTAGTACAGAAGGTGATCTTCCCTCTCACTTCACCATTTAATTAAAAATATTTTTTGTCAATTTCAGTACTGTTCAGTTATTGTACGTATGTATATTTTTTTTATGGTTGACAGTTTGGATTATCAATTTGTAAATGGATCTCAAAAGTGGGCCAAGGTGTATCAGTATATATTTTATATTTTTAACAGCCCCAAACAAGCCCCTCTTTTAAATTTATTTTCTATAATTCAGTTACTAGCAGAAAATATTTATTTTTTATCCTGAAAATTATAACACCATAATTATCAAACTTCTTGAGAAAAATAATCTAATGTAAAGCCCCTCTTTAGTCCTGTTTATTCTCTTAATACAGAAATATATTTCATATCTTCTTATTCCTAAGGACACATATTTTTCAAAATAACCTAATAAATGTAAATATTATAGAAGTAAATACAGTATATTTCGTTTATAACGACGATGAAAGGACCATTAAATTCCGTCGCTATATCCGGAAGTCGCTATATAAAAAGAAAGAGAAAAAGAACGAAAGAAGGAAATTAGGCAAGAAAAGTATCCAGTAACTGATTCTTAGATTTAACTTTATCAACCTTAACATTTATAAACAATTACTAAGTACAACTGTTGACTATCTGTGAATGTACAAAAAAGATTAAAAAGTTTTGTGTTTAGACTCGGTCGCAATATAAGTCAGTAATTAATAGTTCATTAAAATTAGTCGCTAAAACCGAAATCGACGGACGTTACACCGAAGTCGTTACAGCCAAATTTTCTTCTTAAATTACTCCTTAAATCCAAGGGACTTATGTATTATTATGTCGTTATAACCGAAAGGTCGTTACAACCGAAGTCGTTCTAAATGAAATCCACTGTATTCTTTTTTGCTTTGCTGTCGAACATTTTCCTGACTTTTTACCTTCTTGTTATTGTTATTTATTAGTCACGGAACAATGTTATGTAATTACCTATACATCGGTATTGTCTTTATAAATAATATCCGTAATATTAAACAGGAAGCATCTTCAGTTTCACTGGGAAGTTTTGTGGGATACGATGATTACTTTCTTTCTGGTGTATTTCCAATTTATCACAATTACTTACAATACAATAATTAGAAGTAAATAAGTTATTGTTAAAAAAATAAGACAAAGTGTAAGGTAATCCTTGACTTGAGCAACATTTGATTCATTTTGTCATTTGAAATACTAGTTTCAAAATTCGGGAAGACAAACAAGGTTTTAATTGAAGGTTTCACCTGGTTTGAAGGTAATACTGTAAAATAAATTAGTTCATAATTTAAATGAAACCTATAATGATTTGGTTTTTAAATAATTAATGATCACCCTGTGTATAGCCTGTCGTGCATTGCATTGTCATGCACTTCCTTGTAATGTCAAGGACTGTCGTGAAGTCGTAATAGTTCCGTGAGCAGTCCAAATCGGTGTTAAAATGAAAGTAACCAGTTAGTTCAAAAGTAAATTAAAAAATCTATTTCTTGCAAAAATAAATGAATCATAACAATCGCTTTATATTTGATTTGTATTGTTCAACATTTTGTACGGTAGCTGCCTTGTGGATGTTGGTGACATTTTACCAATATTTTCATTACCATCAGGCATTCAAACGTCTGTAATTAAAATTGTATGTAGCATTTAAAAAATGTAGAAAGCGAGCAGAATTCATAAAAAACACCACACTTTTTTTTTTAATAACCAGTTTGCGAAAGCAAGAAAAACCTTCAACAACAAATGCGTATCACAAAGTGTGTATATTTTTTTTGTTACGGGCTGTACTTCTGTATGTGCATTGCATGACGACACCATAACATAACATACCGATCAACACATGTGTATAGATATGTACATAGGTAATGTGGTTTGCGTTTAATTAAATATATGTGTGTACAAAGACTGCCTGCTGCATGAGAGAAAGGATATTGAATGTTGAACGTTGTCTGTGCCATGCCATCAGGAGCTGCTGCTTCTCACAATTGCACTATTATACCATCGCGTATGTATGTATTATACATATATAAGAAAGTGTTAAGTTCTGCCGTGGTAGGGTGAATGGTGTCGCTTTCGGCTGGTTACCTTGCCAAGGTCTCCAACCGTCCATCAAAAGTGCCAGTTCTTTCGTGTTAAATTGAATAATATACTATACTTAATAACGTTCGCCGTTACCCACTTCCTTCACTTCGGATTCTTTGAGGTCAATTTAGAAAAAATGCTAACTAAAAATGTTTTTTTTATGATTCAGTCGTTGGCCAGACTAATTATATATTCTCACACTTGACAGTTGCTCCTATTAATATTAAAATAAACGTAAGCAAGGTCAGTAGAATTTTAAGTTTTCGTTTCGTTTTTTTTTTTTTTTTTTTGAATATCCTCAGAAATGAAAACAAATTCCTATTCCTGTTCTGGAGGAACTCTGGGAGTTTCTGAAGTGAAAACTTAAGAATTTTTTGTGCATTGTGGTTATTATTTTCTTCAGGATTTTAAAATCTTATCAGAATCAGAATTCAAGACGAATTTGTGTTCCTTACTTCCTTCTATTAAAATTAACATTAATATAAGTGAAGCCATTGAAATTCTGGTTGGATTCTGAGTTTTTCTTTCGTTATTTTTCCTTGAATATCCTCAGTACTTTTTCTATGTAGCTACGTGGATGATCTGAAAAGAAAGAATATTCTTCTTCCTATTCTGGAAGAACTCTTAGAGTTTCTGAATTAAAAAGTGTAAAAGTTTTTGTGCATTCTGGTTATTATTTTCTTCAGGATTTTAAAATCTATCAGAATCAGAATTCAAGACGAATTTGTGTTCCTTACTTCCTTCTATTAAAATTAACATCAATATAAGTGAAGCCATTGAAATTCTGGTTGGATTCTGAGTTTTCCTTTCGTTATTTTTCCTTGAATATCCTCAGCACTTTTTCTGTGTAGGTACGTGGATGATCTGAAAAGAAAGAATATTCTTCCTCCTTTTTTTACGAACTCTTGAATTTCTGGATTCAAAAGCCTTAAATTTTTGGTACAATTTGTTAATTGCTTTCTTCAAGATTTTTAAATGATGATGAATTAATGTCTCACAGTTGCTTCCATCATCATCATTAACTTCAATACATTTGAGGTAACTGTAATTTTGAATGAATACAACTTTCTTCTTGTGCAGAACTTTTTTCTTGGAGCTTCTGAATCTACGTTAGGATTCTTAAGTTCTAAACTAATTATATTATAATTATAACAAAAAGTCACCTGCTGGTTACAACAATTTTAAGAAGGTGACTTAATTAACTCACTTTGCTTTTTAATTCTTACGTAGGTACATAATAGTTTCGCCAGTATATTCATATAGCACGACAAAATTTTGGTATAACATTCATCATTTCTTTAGTCCCAAAAGTACGATAAAAACTTAATCGATTTTTGTTAATTTTTCGCATCTAATTGGTGTGTTTCATGTCATGTATTTCTGCAGTGCATTCGAAATAGAAAAAACTTGTTCCTGTCGCTGCTATGACTGTGTCTGACACACTCATCGTAATAGGAATTTTGCTGTTGCATAGATTACATAAGTAATAACAGTATTAGGTTTCTAACAGCTTCCCATCTTTGCCATTCCTTTCCCCTAACATGTTATCCATTTCTTCATTTACCTACCTTTCTATTATTCAAATTACTTTCAGCATCCTGATTGTGAAACATACATACGTATATACATATTTACGTGGAATGTTGTCAATATAAAGAAGAAATGTTGCAAAACAGCAAAAGATACCTACCTACCTGTATAATTCTCTATAAGGATTTTGGGGGTTAAGGAAAAGTAAAGTATTGGTTTCGGGTTATATCACATTTTACAAAATTTTAGATGGTTTCGGTCTCTCACAAAACGCTCTGCTGTGCCCAACGATGGTTAATGAATCTCTTTATTGATTCTGTTCCTGTTGCAATTTCCTTTCATTTCCTATACCAAAAAAAGTGTTCTCGATGCGAGGTCAACGCTTCCAGCTAAACAGTTACACAGCAGTGGGTGTACAAAATACTTTCAAAAAACACTTAATGAGCTGAAACAAGAACGGTGATGATAATGATAGAATGGGCCCATTGCAAAGCGAGAGGAAACTGTTGGAGGTTCTGATTTATGACTCGTGATCAATTTTACAAATTCACTGTCGCCGATTGTGCGAATCATCGTTCATTGATCTGCTCATTTTTTAGACGTGGTCTAATAGGGAAGTCTGAAGAAAAAGATTTCTTTTATAATTGTCTTAAATTTTGAAGAGAACCAACTGATTATGGAATTAGTTTTGTAACAGTTCTTGAAGGACTTATATTTAATTTAAAAGAATTTAGGTAAATGAAATGAATACATTATTAAAGCCCCTTAAAGCTTTAATTAATAATAAAGTGTTTTTAAATGATTAAATAACCTTAGGCTTTTAAAGACGAGATTCACCCTTATTTTTTGGGTTTGAGATCTTGGACTAGGAATTTTACTCCCTTTATGGCATTTTTGTTTAAATCGTGGAAAGTATTAGCAAGTATCTTTAAGGATAACTATTACACGAAGAACTATGGTCATCAAGTAGTTATGAAGTTCTTGAAGGACCCATAAGGACTTATTTAAAGGAATTTAAATGAAATGAATACATTATTAAGATCCTTTAAAATTTCAATTAATAAGAGAAAGATTTTAAATGATAAAATAGGCTTAGACTTTTAAAGACAAGATTCACCCTTATTTTTTGGGCCTGGGATCTTGGACAAGGAATTTTACTCCCAGTATGGCCTTTTTGTTTAAATCGTGGAAAGTATTAGCAAGTATCCTTAAGGATAACTATTACACGAAGAACTACGGTCATCAAGTTGTTATGAAGTTCTTGAAGGACCCATAAGGACTTATTTAAAGGGATTTAAATGAAATTAATACATTATTAAGATCCTTTCAAATTTCAATTAATAAGAGAAATATTTTAAATGATAAAATAGGCTTAGACTTTTAAAGACAAGATTCACCCTTATTTTTTGGGTTTGGGATCTTGGACAAGGATTTTTACTCCCTGTATGGCCTTTTTATTTAAATCGTGGAAAGTATTAGCAAGTATCCTTAAGGATAACTATTACACATAGAACTACGGTCATCAAGTTGTTATGAAGTTCTTGAAGGACCCATAAGGACTTATTTAAAGGGATTTAAATGAAATTAGTACATTATTAAAGATCCTTTCAAATTTCAATTAATAAGAGAAAGATTTTAAATGATAAAATAGGCTTAGACTTTTAAAGACAAGATTCACCCTTATTTTTTGGGTTTGGGATCTTGGACAAGGATTTTTACTCCCTGTATGGCCTTTTTATTTAAATCGTGGAAAGTATTAGCAAGTATCCTTAAGGATAACTATTACACATAGAACTACGGTCATCAAGTAGTTATGAAGTTCTTGAAGGACCCATAAGGACCTACTTAGAAGATTTTAATTGAAATGAATACATTATTGAAAGCGCCTTAAAATTTCAATTAATAATAAAAAGCTTTTCAATAATTAAATAGGCTTAGGCTTTTAAAGACGAGATTCACTCAAATTATCCTCTTTAAGGATAAATATTTCACGAAACCTTACCGATGTTTAGCAAAGTGCGTTGGTAAGACAAAGCTAACCAAATGACCACCCAAGAAGAAGATTTCAAAGACAGTGGTCATCAAGTTGGGAAATGTATTTTAAATAATTAGTTATCGTAATGTTAATTAACGAGTGGTTTTATTATTTAATTATAATTCGTCCTGGTATCTTAAACGATCATCAGTGGGTAAGATACATTTCTTGGTAGTTGAAAAGTAAGAGCTCATTAATCAGAATTCGCGATCGTTCTTCGCTATTAAGAATAAGAAGACGAACAAGACGACTCGGAAGTGGTAGAAGAAGCGACGTGACTCGCCTTGTAACAATAATAAAAAAAATGCGCTCACTTTCTTTGTATGAACGTCTTACTACTAATGCAATAGTAGAAACATGTTCAGCGTATGGAACTTTGTTTACCATTCGTTCGTTTTGACAGCTAAATTGTAAAGTTTACCAGAGTCTTTTAAAAAGGCAGACGTGGACCATTGGGTATTGGTATTAAGTATTTATTATACGACTACCTACCACTAACTAATACCTATAGGCATCTACCATATCTATCTGGTAAGTGCTCCGGCTTAATGTTTTTAACTAGAGCGGAACCGTCATAGTTTTGCAACTCAACTGTACGCTCAAAACTAACTGTTCAGGAACAAGGTAATAAGAAAATAAAAAAGTATAAAGTGACCGTGCCGGTAAATTCGTCCTACGATGTCTGTATGTATGTATGTACTTTACTTACTATGAGTAGGTATACATTTATTTTATAGTAGCATGTATTATGTACGAGATAAATTCTCACGAATATTCCCTTTCGCTTTGATAATTATGAATAGGTAACTATTATTTGTACAATGTACATGGTTTATCGTTGTTCCTTGCTGTTAATAGCCCCGGGAGATATAATCGAACCAATAACTAAAATAATGAAGAATGAAGTGGAAGTTGACGTCTGTCTTGATCGCTGATTAAGATACATACTTAAATAATAAGATTGGTCACTAAGTATGTTTGGTAATATGGCTTAATTGAGTTTTCAAAAACGATAACAGTTATTTATGTATGAAAGAACTTGACAGGATACAATATCATGTAACTGGAAAAAAAAAATTTTAGAGCAATGCATTTTTTCATAACAAAAAAAAATCACTTTTTAAGATATCTAAAAAAGCATTTTACTTTTAAGTTAAATTATCCTTAATATTTTCTTGTTATGTATTTTGGAAAGCTGTATTGAAATTTACTTTAAAAAAGAAAACACAAACGTTTCTGCAGGTACTTTATTACTCGACAATTGTTTTTCGAACCTAAACGGCCATTTTCAAGAGTACAACAGGTTACTAAGATTAAATTGAAATTACAATGGTTTTAATACGTAAATATAGGGGTGGGGAATAGAAATAGTGGATACTTAAAATTTAGAGATAGCCAAAGAAGTATTATAAATTAGAATTTCTTTCTGATTATTAACTATTTTTATTTCCAAATTTTCCAAGAGCAAGTTTTTTGCTTTTTGGTTTTGTGTGCAATAACTTAACGTTGCCTGTGTCCACACACATTATGATTATTGGTAACACAATGATCGGCTAGGCCTGTAGAAACTTTGTGGTTTGTAATGTTATCTACATGTTCTTTTATACGTACACTCAATGAACGTTCACTTTGACCAATGTACATAGCGTCCCATTGCAGGCAATTTAATTGATAGACACCACTTCTTTTATGTTTATAAATTTGTAATTTAATGAAATTATTTTCAATCATTCGCTAGAAAATGTTACTTAGCTGGTTGGTTGACTAAATATTAAAAATTAAATACTGATCGACTTTTAAAATTGTATAAAAAAACTAAAGAAAATTATTTCCTGTAAAATCAATAAGAAAAGTAAAAGAAGTGTAAATGTCAAAAATAATTACGAGATTTTTCAATATTGACTTTATAAACTATTCAAAACGAAAACATTCGTGCAGTTCAATCCTATATTCGTCGGTAAATCGATACAAATCATTTTTCAATTTCGTTTTTGCGTATGGGAATACATTTTATACTTGTCCCTTCCTTCCATTTCCTTGGAAAGTTTCTTGAAGGAATATCTGGAAGATCCATAGAACAAGGGCTTTGATATGATCACAGTTGGATTGGTATCTTCCTCTCACTTCCTTTGAGAGCATTCCAAAGGAATATCCAAGATATCCTGAAACTATCGGCTTTGATATGGTAACATTTAATATTTGTTCGTTTGTTCCTTTCTTCCACTTCCTTGAAACGTTTCTCGAAGGAATGTCTGGAAGATCCATAGAACATGGGCTTTGATATGGTCACAGTTGGATTGGTATCTTCCTTCCACTTCCTTGGAGAGCTTCTTGAAGGAATGTCTACAATATCCAAGGAGTAAAGACTTTTATAGTAGATATCATCGATTTTATGTAGTTACATTTTATTTTGCTATCTTTCTTCCACTTCCTTCGAGAGCATTCCAAAAGAATATCCAAGATATCCTTAAACCAAAGGCTTTGATATGGTAATATTTAATATTTGTGCCTTCCTTCCACTTCCTTGAAAAGTTTCTCGAACGAATGTCTGGAAGATACATAGAACGTGGGCTTTGATATGGTCACAGTTGAATTGGTCTCTTCCTTCTACTTCCTTGGAGAGCTTCTTGAAGGAATGTCTACAATATCCAAGGAGTAAAGACTTTGATAGTAGATATCATCGATTTTATGTGGTTACATTTTATTTTGCTTTCTTTCTTCCACTTCCTTCGAAAGCATTCCAAAGGAATATCCAAGATATCCTTAAACCAAAGGCTTTGATATGGTAATATTTAATATTTGTCCCTTCCTTCTACTTCCTTGAAAAGTTTCTCGAAGGAATGTCTGGAAGATCCATAGAACATGGGCTTTGATATGGTCACAGTTGGATTGGTATCTTCCTTCCACTTCCTTGGAGAGCTTCTTGAAGGAATGTCTACAATATCCAAGGAGTAAAGACTTTTATAGTAGGTACCATTGATTTTATGTGGCCACATTTTATTTTGCTTACATTTTTCTACTTCCTTCGAGAACATTCCAAAGGAATATCCGTAAGATTCATAGAATAAGGACTTAGATATGGTTACATTTTGAAAATGGTCTGTTCCTCTCGCTCCCTTTTAGAGCTCCTCTAAGGAGTGTCTACGAGTTCCATGGAGCAAGGATTTTTATACAATTCCTTTTTATTATGGTTTTTTCTTCAGTTTCCTCTGGAAACTTTTCCAAGAGATGTACATGGGATGCATCGTTTACGCACTTTTATATTATTCAAATTTTTTGGGAATGCGTTTAAGTTATAACATGAACATTTATAGGTATAAGTGTCTTAAATTTTTCTAAAAAGTAGGTGTGTTCGCTCGATCCTGTGACCTTTTGTGCCTGCCAGAAATTTATATTATTTTTGTACGTAACTGAAACAGATTTATTCATTTTTAATTACGAACAAGCAGTAATATAAACTAAGTGAAATTTTTGATTGGTCATCGTTCATTCAGTCAACTGTCAAGCAAATTATGAAACTCTTTAGTGTGAGCCCAGTCGATCATGAGGATAACTAACTGCATTCTCCATAATAACGCTTACGTATTAGTTAGGTACGTTAATTATAAATAATGTGTATTTTTTGAGATTTTTATCGCGAGTATTTAACGTTCCACACTATCTAAGGAGAATGCGGATAACCGCTCGAATATAACTGTTACTTAACCCATATTACGGTTTAATTTTTACATTATTTCATGCAAGTATCTATGTAGTAATGTGGAAAAATAATCATATTCATATTTGTGTTACATAGACCTCTTCATTATTGTTTCTAGGCTAATAAACTGTACCTGAATTATAATATTATGCTATGAGAAATCAGAAAGGCCTTTTAAGTGTCATATTTTTGTTTATTCCTCCTAAATAATTAATAGATACTAATTATTTACAAAATGTTGTTTTTAGGTATAGAAATATTTGCACATTATGTGTTCACAATTTCCTAATTGTTTAACCTTTGAGACTTACTATACGATACCTAAAGCATAGAAAACTTATTGTTTCTTAACATTAAGTATACTAAGTAAACTTTATTTATTGTTCTATGGTCTCTATTAAGTTGTAGTAGGAGCCGAGAAAAATGAAATAGTTAGCAGCAGTTGCTTACTTTCCGTCTTTTGTTCCTTTTTTTTAGCAGTAGGTTTTTTGTACGCGCTTTGGAAATACGTTGTCGGTCAACAATAATTATGTAATAGCCAAAATGGAGTGTACCTAGTTCTAGGAAATCACGGATTTGGCCAAACGAACATTTGTAGGTAAAAAAATCAAAACGTGCACCGTTCACAAATGTATATCCTTAACACTTATTGGCAGTTCTGGTGTGAAAGGTAAAAAAGGTATCGCTATTATAAGTGTAACAAATTTGTTTGATCCAATTGTGCCTGCGTATATTTACAAAATTAAAAGTGTTTTTTTTTTCTTCATGTTTGTTACTTTGCACGGGCTCGAAGCGATTATAATGTAAATATAGTTAATATAGGTATTAAATATGAACCATAAATGGTTTCGAGTAACGTTCACAATGTGTATAGTCGATGGAGTTTTGGTTAAAGACTTCTTTTTGTGAGACAAAAGGAAATGCGAATTAGTAACACTTTTTAGGAGCGACGCTTAAGAGAATTAATTGCTATTTAATAATAACACTTTTTTAGGAGTCGAGACTTAGGAAATTTAGTTTATGAGTAGTTATTGCTTAAATTAGTTGATAGGCAACACTATTTCAGGGGAAGAGTCGTAGAAAAATTAGTTCATCAATAATAATATAATTAATTAACTAATTAACAGACAACACCTTTTTAGGAGTGACATTCAAGAGAATTAATTATTAAATAATAATAATTAGTTAAATTAATAGACAGACAACACTGTTTTAGGAGTCGAAACTTAGGAAAGTTAGTTTATGAGTATATATTGCTTAAACTAGTTGATAGGCAACACTATTTTATAGGAAGAGTTGTAGAAAAATAAGTTCGTCAATAATAATATAATTAATTAACTAATTAACAGACAACACCTTTTTAGGAGTGACATTTAAGAGAATCAATTATTAAATAATAATAATTAGCTAAATTAATTGACAGACAACACTGTTTTAGGAGTCGATACTTAGGAAAGTTAGTTCATGAGTAGTTATTGCTTAAACTAGTTGACAGGCAACACTATTTCAGGGGAAGAGTCGTAGAAAAAATATTTCGTCAATAATAATATAATTAATCAACTAATTAACAGACAACACCTTTTTAGGAGTGACATTTAAGAGAATTAATTATTAAATATTAATAATTAGTTAAATTAATTGACAGACAACACTGTTTTAGGAGTCGAGACTTAAGAAATTTAGTTTATGAGTAGTTATTGCTTAATTAAGTTGACAGGCAACGTTTTTCAGGGAAATATACATAGAAAAATTAGTTTGTGAATAGGAACCGATTAAGTTAGTAAACGGGGAACACATTTTAAGAACAAAACCAACAAATATGCCTTTAAGTATACCTGAAAACGCTTACAAATATTTTAATCCAACTAATTATAGTATTCTATTAGAATTTGTGCTTTCATTAGAACCTAATCTAAATGCCCCTATTAGTGTATCTAAATTTTGTATATTTGCATAGAAAATGAGTTGGTTCTGATAAACCGGATGTTCTACTTCATTGCTAATTCATGTTTTCGTTTGTAATTTATGTGATTAACAAATAGTAAGATTAAGAGAATGTTCTGTGAAACATATCAACCTCGGTAGTTGATTGAACATAAACCATCACAAAATTGGCAATTTTTAGCGTGATATTCTACTTTCTTTGTTTACTTGTTTACAGTAACCCACATTTTAATTTTCTCGTGCTATAGGATAATTACAGCGTGGTAGGTTAGAAGAAATTAATAAAGAAAACGCCACGATAGATGTGCACAGGATGTCACGCTTTTCATTTCGCGTTTCACTTATTTGTCAGGTAATTTCATCTTTATCTTTGGTTTTATTACCGTTAAATGTACGTAGATGCTAATTCTTATTAGGTAGGCGGGTAAGTTACCTACCTAATTTTTTTACTAGCTAGTTACTTTCTCCAAAAGGTGACAACGACTGAATGGAAAGTGAAAGAATTGAAAATTTAATTACTAATTGTCTAAAGTCGCAGTTTCCTTTAATGAAGGCACTCTGTTTATGACACTGATGTAAATGTGTTTATCTTTTTGTGTACTGTTACATTTAAACATTCGTTAGCTATCTCGCAGATCATGCATCACGTTTCTTATGTCTGTTATAATAACTCTTTGTACTAAATGTTGAAAACGTGTAGTAAATAACATAAATGACAAATGGGTTGAACTAGTAGACATTCACAATTATTATTCGGGGCCTTACATTTATAATACATTTGTACTTAAATAAAAACTGTTGAAAGCTATGTTACCACAGAGGGGGGGGGGAGGTAGTTATGGGAATGTCGGAGTGTAAATAGTAAATAGTGAAAATTTATTGAGGAAACTTAAAAAAAATTAAAATTAATTTCTGAATAATTTAGGATTAAACTAGTTGAGTTTTTTAGGGGGTGAACCTTAAGATAATTAGTTCCTTAATAGTAATTAGCTGGACTAGTTGACAGGCAATAAATTTTCCTGGAACGACATAGAGGAAAATTAATTAGTTAATAATGTTTGAGGAAATTACTTGACAGGCAACACTTTTTTAAGGGGAGACACTTAGGAAAATTAGTTCGCGAATAGTTTTTGATTTAACTAATTGACAGGCAATACTTTTTAAGAGACGATACGTAGGAGAATTAATTTCTGAATAATGAAAGGATTAAACTAGTTGAGTTTTTTAGGGGCGACTCTTAAGATAATTAGTTTCTAGATACTAATTAGTTGCACTAACTGACAGGCAACAAATTTTCCGGCAACGACATAGAGGAAAATTAGTTAGTTAATAGTTTTTAATGAAACTACTTGATAGGCAACCCCTTTTAAAGGGGAAGAACTTGGGAAAATTAGTTCGCGAATAGTTTTTGATTGAACTAATTGAGAGGCAACACTTTTTCAAGCGACAATACGTAGGAGAATTAATTTCTGAATAGTGAAAGGATTGAACTAGTTGACAAGGAACACTTTTTTAGGGGCGACATAGAGGAAAATTAGTTAATAGTTTTTAAGGAAACTACTTGATAGGCAACCCTTTTTAAAGGGGAAGAACTTCGGAAAATTAGTTCGCGAATAGTTTTTGATTGAACTAATTGACTGGCAATACTTTTTTAAGAGACGATACGTAGGAGAATTAATTTCTGAATAATGAAAGGATTAAACTAGTTGAGTTTTTTAGGGGCGACTCTTAAGATAATTAGTTTCTAGATACTAATTAGTTGCACTAACTGACAGGCAACAAATTTTCCGGCAACGACATAGAGGAAAATTAGTTAGTTAATAGTTTTTAATGAAACTACTTGATAGGCAACCCCTTTTAAAGGGGAAGAACTTGGGAAAATTAGTTCGCGAATAGTTTTTGATTGAACTAATTGAGAGGCAACACTTTTTCAAGCGACAATACGTAGGAGAATTAATTTCTGAATAGTGAAAGGATTGAACTAGTTGACAAGGAACACCTTTTTAGGGGCGACATAGAGGAAAATTAGTTAATAGTTTTTAAGGAAACTACTTGATAGGCAACCCTTTTTAAAGGGGAAGAACTTCGGAAAATTAGTTCGCGAATAGTTTTTGATTGAACTAATTGACAGGCAATACTTTTTTAAGAGACGATACGTAGAAGAATTAATTTCTGAATAATGAAAGGATTGAACTAGTTGACAAGGAACACTTTTTTAGGGGCGACTATCAAGATAATTAGCTTCTAAATACTAATTAGTTGCACTAACTGACAGGCAACAAATTTCCCGGAAACGACATGGAAGAAAATTAGTTAGTTAATAGTTTTTAAGGGAACTACTTGACAGGCAACACTTTTTTAAGGGGAGACACTTAGGAAAATTAGTTCGCGAATAGTTTTTGATTGAACTAATTGACAGGCAACACTTTTTTAAGAGACGATACGTAGAAGAATTAATTTCTGAATAATGAAAGGATTAAACTAGTTGACAAGGAACACTTTTTTAGGGGCGACTCTTAAGATAATTAGTTTCTAAATACTAATTAGTTGCACTAACTGACAGGCAACAAATTTCCCGGAAACGACATGGAAGAAAATAAGTTAGTTAATAGTTTTTAAGGGAACTACTTGACAGGCAACACTTCTTTAAGGGGAGACACTTAGGAAAATTAGTTCGCGAATAGTTTTTGATTTAACTAATTGACAGGCAACACTTTTTTAAGAGACGATACGTAGGAGAATTAATTTCTGAATAATGAAAGGATTAAACTAGTTGACAAGGAACACTTTTTTAGGGGCGACTTAAGATAATTAGTTTCTAAATACTAATTAGTTGCACTAACTGACAGGCAATAAATTTTCAGGGATTATACGTGAGAAAGGTAATTCCTGAATAGTAATGAACGAAACTAGTTGAAATGCGGAATTAGTTTTCGAAATGAACCGTTGGCCAACACATAGTTACCTAAAATAAACCATGGATTAAAGTGACATACATTAAGCTGAGTTTTAATTCTACGAATGGTTTTTTTTCCTATAAACGTGAGAAATTAAAAAAAGGGGACAGTCTCTAGCTTCTGTTTGAACGTTATGCACTTTCAGTGAGTATTAGGTAAAAATCGAACAATGTGACTTGGTTTGTGGAGGCATCAACTTACTTAGCTGTGAAATGTTGCGGTTAAATTATTCGTTCGTTCTGTGTAAAAACGTATTTTTGACGCATATTAAGTAAGGTTTTTAGCAAAATGAAAAAAACGGCGATGACCGATTTTTAGCAATGACTGTAAATGAAGCGGAACGTTAAATCAGACAAACCTTTATATGGTACTTTTGTTGAATACATAGTTGTTACTATTTGTATTTATTTTTTGTGGCCATATCATAGATACAAGAACTATTGTTCCCAGCGCTTCCACCAATTTTTTAAGGTGCCTGTTCGATTTGATTAATCCGTAATGTTAATATCTGTATCTATCAGTGTCCTATATTTGAAATAATGTGGTAAATCAATTGGTGATTATTCGGTGTTAGACAATAATTTGGTAAAAAAAAATTGTGTTGAACAACACACAACTATTTCGTAAACCGATAGGATCTGTTTAAAGTGTCGATAGGAAAGTCTTCTTTGCTTAATTAAACTGGGGTTCGCGATCGAATGACCGAATAAATTTTCAAACTCTCGCATACAAGGTGATCGTACCGGATTACGCTCATTCTGATGCTTTCCAGATAGATAGATGCTCGGGTGCGAGCGGCTGATTAAATTAAATTAACTCTCCCAACGCGCTTAATTTGTTAAGTCCATCTCATCCACGTCTGTTGCATAAGTTTGCCTGTCCCTAGAGTGATTTTGGTATGCAAGTGGCTGGAAAATTTGAGAGGAGGATTTTAGCACCTCGCCAATTTTACTTTACCTGCCCGATTCCGAAAGGTGAAAGTTTCCTAAATTGATTTAATGGTTTTGTAAATGTTTAAACCATCGGTCTGGTCTGATGCTCAACTGGTTTTGATATCACTAATTGTAAGTAATTGTTTTATCGAGTTTCCACGATTGAAATGGATTGTGAAATGAGTTTAAACTATTAATAAGGAAATGTATGTATATGCGAGGATATTCTGGATATTGGACGTTAACTTTGTGAATGGATTCAAATTGCGTGATCTGAAGGATGATTAGAGTTGAGAGATGAATTGGCATGTCAGTATGGTACATACGTTGTATCGGAGCCAGTTTATGGAGTAGGTAGGTATCTATGTAGATACGTATTTCGGGGCAAAGATGAAAAGTGCATTGTTTACCCCCATATGAAATTCCGGTCGTGATAATAATTCGGAAAACGCCAAGTGGCTCCACTAATTGGAATTGTTCTCGAATATTGGATTTGATATTGAGTTCGTCATGTTTGTAGCCCTCGTTCGTTTCAACCTTATTCGGTCCCCTAATTGAGATTCGTATGATTGTTTGCTCAGGGGAAATCAGTCAAGCAGCTGATTTGTTATTCTGAGCAGACCGAATCGTCGAAACTTATCTACGGGATGTTCGGCTCGCGCATCAAGAACTATTTTGCGTTTAATTTATGTATGTTGGAAAAGATGCAGGCGCAAGGTGCAATTCATACACCTTCAAGTCACTACGCAATCGGGTTCAGTTTCAAATCGATTTATAGAACACAGATACGTATCAATACAGAACACTGTTAAAAAATTAAAAAATATGTATGTAAATGGGGTAGACATGGGGTTGAATTAAAGTTTCGCTTGTTCATAAAATACGTCACGTTAAAATTAGCTTTTTTGACCCCCCGCTGTTGTCACGCTGTGTCACACTTTCTGTGGCCCCCCTCTGTAAATATTACGTCACAAAAACTACCCCCCTCCCTGAACATGATAAATTTTGATTGATAATACACAAATTTTGATAGTCAAAAATATTAATTTTATTTTTGATAATAAAATTTAAATAAATAAATGTCTTTTGTAACGAACAAATAAATAATATTTTTATTTATCAGAAGTCCAAGGATTCTGTAAAAATTCAGTAAAATTTTTTGATAAACGGCGAATGTCACGTTGCCGTAGACCCCCTGTCCCCACATGTCACATCTTGTCACACTCAGCAAGGCCCCCTCCCCCCTCGTATGCGAACGTATTTTATGAACGACCCTTTGGGAACATTGTACTCGTCTTGAAAAAATTTTCTTGGGAAGAAAGAATCCCCGTTGTATTACTTTCTGTCCAGCCCTCGTATACAAAATTATCGTTTTTCTTGTTCGTGTAAAGCAGCGATTCCCAAAGATTCCCTTGTGGGCGCTGCATTTGGGAGCACACACACACAAACCTTTTTTTACTGTAATTTATAATAAATAATAGGACTTCTTTATTTAATTGCCATTAAAATTTAAAAAAAGAAACCATTTCCGGGGGGCGCTTAGTAATATTTTTTCTTTTAAAGGGGCGGTAGGCCAATAAAGTTTGGGAGCCCCTGGTGTAAATTGTAAAACCTGTTTAATTATAAAACGCAAGTAAAGTACGTAGTATGACATTGAGGTTCTTTCTCTCCTTCTGTCTAAAGTTATGTAGGTATGTGCATCTTTTTCTAACATATTCGTCCTGTGCGATTATATGTAGAAGAAGGTAATTAGATAACATCTCAGAAAGCTCGTCAACAGTTTTTTTCTTTCATATAAAAGTCGAAAATATGTTCTTTTACTCGCTGTTGTTTGCTCATTTAGTCGTGTAGGTCACTTCGAGGTGGAAGGTTGTGCCAGTGTTATTAGAATGTTGCGAGTTAAAATGAGCCAATTCCTTTCAGAATTTAACAATAAATTTTAGGTGAGTGTTAATTATATATTAAGAAATTAGAAAACTGGTTTACCGTAATTATGCACAATGTGCAATATTAGAATTAGAATTAGAATTAATAGTTGATTATTGTTAAAATGGAAATAAAGATTAATTGCAACAAAAAAGAACAAGTCTTTCATTACATATTTTGTGTGTTGTAATTATTTTAACAAATTGTACATTTCTTTACAGATATTTTGTAAATAATACCACATTATTTTATTTAACATTTAAAGAAATTAAAATCGTTAATAATTGGTATACAGGTGGTGATCTAAAAGTTGGTAAGATTGAATATACATAAATATCCAAGTACAATAATTATTGATACTTCAGTATATTATTTTATGTGTTTAACAAACGGTTAATGGAAAATATTTCCATTATTTATTACAAGACTAATGATTAATGGAAACTATCCTCATACTTACGTGTTACTAATGTAATGAGTAATGGAAAATGTTTTGATTAATCATTACAAAAATAATTCATTGTTTTTTAGAAGGTTATGTGACTATGGATTTTATTATTTTTTTATTAATTCAATTGCATTTTATTTGGGTGTTTATTATCAATTTATTTATACTGTGCTATTATAATATATTGATTAGTTGGTTGGTTGATTGATTTATTGATTATTTGTTTA
This sequence comes from Agrilus mali, assembly GCA_029378335.1. Lineage (NCBI taxonomy): Eukaryota > Metazoa > Arthropoda > Insecta > Coleoptera > Buprestidae > Agrilus > Agrilus mali. The sequence continues at coordinate 3,962,381 of CM055663.1, read as the reverse complement.
TTACAGAATTTATAGTTTCTGGAAAATATTTGAAGTATTTTCATTAATGATTACAATACTAATTAATTATTTTTTTTAGGAGAACATGTCTTCAAATATTGTTTTCTTAATTGAATTTATTACCATTAATTTTTTAATGTATTTATAGGTTTCTATGCCATTACAATAAATTGATTAATTGATTGATTATTTATGGTATTATATTTAAATACTATTTACATGTTTTACAACAAGATTAATTGTTAATGGAAAATATTTTCATTAATAATTACAAAACTAATTAATCATTTTCTTTTTTTTTAGAAAAAGGTGTCTTCAAATATTGTCTTAATAGGATGTATTTTTTGGTGTACTAATATGTTTCTATGCCATTACAATAAATTGACTAATTGATTGATTATTTATAGTATTATATTTAAATGAATACTTTAAGACGCTTTTTATTATACTGTCTTCTATTTACATGTCTTACAAGAAGATTAATTATTGCTAATGGAAAATATTTCAAATATTTTCATTAACAATTACAACAGCATCTAATTAATCATTTATTTTACAAGAAAATATTTTTTCAGGTGTTGTTTTCTACAGTGACACTATTAGGTTTTTTTTTATAAATTTATTCATACATTTACCTGATATTACAATAAATTGATTGGTTTTGTAAGTGATTATATTTAAAGATTTCTGAGTGCTTTTTGTTTTATTGTATTTTTGTCCTTTCAATTTCCATCTTTTATTGCAAAATTCAAGATTATATTTTGTTACAAGGAAATATGTCTTAGAGCGTTTTATTTATTACTTTATTTATATATAACTATTCCAATATAATATAATATTGATTGTTTTTTATGGTAAACTTTTTTATTATTACGTATGTACTTCTTATTATTTTAGCGTAGTTGTTTCTTTACAAAAATTTTTTGCACTTACCAACAACTTATAATAGGAGTATATTTATAAATTGTACCTACAGTTATTAGTTATAATATATTTTTTGTTTTAATATCTACATCATAACAAAAAAATGGTGGGTGATAATGAATTAACAATAATATTCTTGTGGCACTGGTTTTTAGGTGAAATACATAAGTTATTATAAAATTACTCATCATTGAAGATATTTTCCAGCAGTTCTTTTGTAATTGAACGATGGGGCTGGGCAGGATTCACTTTGGGCCTTCCATACAATCTTGCGTTGATAAGGTATAACCTGAAAATGAAAAAAATACTTAATAAAAATATTTTCCAGTACAAAAAAGTGTCTTTTAATTTAGGGAAACATTTATTTATTTATTAATAAATCTAAGTATAATTATATTAAATATATTTTTAAGTAGGTATGACGTATAGGTATATAAATATTTATCAATTTATTAATATCTTTCTAATATTTATAAGCTATATTAAAAGGGGAATGAAACTTATTCGAAAGGTACTAATTGTGTACAAAAAATCGTGTGTGGAGATTATCAATAACGCAGATGAAATAAACTACACTTATATATGATTTTACCATAGGTAGATACAAATTTATTTAATTTATATTAAAGCAATTAATTAAGAACGAGTTTTAGGAATTAATAAATATACTAAAGCATCGGTTTTATTAATAAATTTTTATTTTTATGTTTTTACTTAGTGTGATTATGGTTATTTTATGCACCTAACTACTTTTAACTTTGACAATTAGTCTTTTTGTTGTTACTATTTTAATTTTACGTATTGTGCATTTTTAATATGACATTTTAGGGGTTGAATTTTAATATGTAACGGAAGCTGCGCGCGCAAAACAAACGAAATTTGATAGCGTGAAGTTAGCAGCCTGTTTGCAAGTGCTACTGTTCAATTCCATACCCTTGCAGTCTTTTTTTATTATTATTAAAATCCCATTATTTTACTTTTTCCTGGTTTTATAATTTCCCATTATAGTATATCCTAATGTGTGTGTTATATTGTTGGTAGAAACGTAATACTATTTTAGTATTTGGTGTTTCACTGCAATTTTCCCTTTATTTCTAAAGTTTAGTGGATTGCATTATTTGTAATTTAAAGCTCGTGTAATGGACGTGCGGTATTTGGACTATGACATGAGCCCTAGAAGGAATGTAACCATTTTTGCTCTTTAATGGCTGCACGCGGTTGCAATTGAAGTGGACGGAACCGTATCAGTAATTAAATTACTGCAAATTAAAGGCAGTTAAACGGTGATCGGTTCGCCGTTTTTGTGTTATCAAATCGGGAGCTTTCTTCGCCTTCACAGGCTCATTTTTATTTATTTTATTTTTTACGTTATGTGTTTTTAACAAGTTTGCTATTTAATAGCCCTTATACGGTTTTATCGACACATACTTACTTACTATGAGAATTTACAACGATGGGGCTGACTTTAAAATATACTGAAAGCTTCAATTGTTCGATTTCTGTTAGACATATTTGGACAAAACGAAGGGCATGTTATTTCGGAATTTTTTTTTTGGTACAAAAATTTCAGGCATAAATACCAGCAAAAATTTCCAACAAACTTATTGCCCTTTTTGGTTGTTAATAATTCCTAGCCCTTAGTAAAATACGAAAAATAGTTTACTTTTTGCTCAGTTCACATCTCACGTTGAACCACCAATCGCATGAGAAAACAAATTGGTTGAATTGCGTCCCATTTGGACATAGAAAAGTTGTTTGTCGGCCATCGATGTCGCAGTAATGCCAGCTTTGGCACCGGGTGTCCGGATCGGCGAAGAATCCCGGAAATGGCTGGTTATCGCAGTAAAAGTTGGTATAAGGAATCGTTCCAAAGTACCGGGTAATCAGTTCCTGGCCGACCTACAACAAAACCACTTTACTTTCTTTATTAATACATACGTACATACTTCATTTTTTTGTATTTTTAATATTTACGTATTTAAGGACTTCTTATGGATATTTTTAACGACTTTTAAAATTTTCATTATACAGGGTGGACCATTTAAAACGAACTAGGGTGATTTTTGAAAAGGTCAACTTATTAGGTACATCTTTTAATACAGTAATGATGGTCATATAATTAAATCAACACCCTTAGATTTTAAATGTTAAAAAAAAAAAAGAGAGAGAGAGGGAAAAAATCATTCCCTGTTTAATTTTATAGGTTGTATTAGCTACGAAGGGGAAAGGGAAAATTATAAATATATTTATAAAAAGATGCCCCCTTTAAAAATAAGTTGGCCTGTTTGAGGAATTTTCTTCATAAAAAGCTCTCTGGCTCGTTTTCAATTTCAGTGACCCCCCCTTGTATAAAAGATAGTATGTATTCATTAATTTCTATTTGTACCTGGAATTGCCTTTCCAAGTTCCAAATATTCTTGTACAGAAGGACTCAGAAATCCTACTGGCGTGTCAATATTTGTTAGTTGATTGTTCCTTTCGTCTGAATAGTCATAATTTTCGTCCTGTGGAGGCAGGAATTTTGTCTCCTTTTTCCTTACTCTTGCATCTGTAAGGAAAATTTTTCCTTTTCAGATTATGTACTAATAAACAGGTGCATTAATTCTGGTTCATCCTCATTAGTAATTAATTGCCATTCATGCACACACAATTTTAAAAATAAATTTAAATTTTAAATTTTTTACTGTTACCGAAGACTTTTCTTTGTTTATGCATGTCTTCATTGATATTTCTCTAGGTACCTAACTTTCTATTGTCTTAAACAAGTGGGCGTTAGGGTTTAACAATTGCCACTAGTTGGCTTCTAAGAAGTGACAAAAATACAATGGCTTGTCCCACAAAAACAATGATGAAACAATTTTTATTATTAAACAAATGAAGCGGTCGTAACGCTGTGACACTAAATTTATTAACGTGATGGCTAACAGTTTTCATAAATAATTAATTTATATATTAACAATATTTTTGGTATTTTGTTAAAAGATACACACAAATAAATATACCTACCCGTGTAAATTATTTAATTAAACTGTTTATAATTCAGTAATTGCTTTGCACATATTATAGGTAGGTATGTAAATAAATACGTGGTTGGGTCAATGTGAGGTGGAGGTATAATTAAGCAATTTTAATTTATTGTAATAAACTCATTGCAAATGTAAGAAACTGCGGTTAAAAATTTTATGCATTTTATGTTGAACGGTTCGTGTTAAAAAAACATTTAAATTTGATGATCAAGTTCATCAAGCAGATATTATAAAGTGCTAATTTATTTTGGAGTTACGTAAAAACCTATAAATATGCAATGCTAAGAAAAATACATCGTAAAAGTTGAAATAAATACAAATAAACAACACAAAATAATTACCTGTCTAACTTACGTATTAATGAATTGTTTGAAAACATATCAGCTGCTATAACTAGATTAGGGTTAAGGACATTTTATGGTATATATTGTAATAAAACTGATTTCTTTTTTGATAGGTTTTGATTATGATTTCTAAATATATTATATGAAATGTATGCTGCTACTATTTCTGGTTCAACAAATTAACAATTAACATATTCATTGGGTAGTAGCCGCTCACTTAATTAATGAAGTAAATTTTCTCAATCTTTTACTGCCTGTCTTAAAAGAAAATGCGTGAGGTTTTGGTTTTGACAATCGCGTATAAACCAGCTTGATAGGCAATTTTATATTTAGAAAAACAAGGACGATACAAAAATGAAATCGTTTTAGTCTTCGTTTTTTGTTTTGTCGTTGATTATTCCTTCAGTTAACTCGTTTAGTCCCCTAATGCTTTTTATTTATCGTTCGTTATTGATTCATTGGACTCTTATCGATTCATATGTTAACTTCATCGTTTGTTATTCCTCTAATAGATTTACTAGACGATTCATTCGCTTGTTTTGTCGTTGGTTATTCCTTCAGTTAACTCGTTTAATCCCTTAATGCTTTTGATTTATCGTTCGTTATTATTGACTCATCTAACTCTTATCGGTTCATGTGTTAACTTCATCGTTTGTTATTCCTCTAATAGATTTACTAGACGATTCATTCGCTTGTTTTGTCGTTGGTTATTCCTTCAGTTAACTCGTTTAATCCCTTAATGCTTTTGATTTATCGTTCGTTATTATTGACTCATCTAACTCTTATCGGTTCATGTGTTAACTTCATCGTTTGTTATTCCTCTAATAGATTTACTAGACGATTCATTCGCTTGTTTTGTCGTTGGTTATTCCTTCAGTTAACTCGTTTAATCCCTTAATGCTTTTGATTTATCGTTCGTTATTATTGACTCATCTAACTCTTATCGGTTCATGTGTTAACTTCATCGTTTGTTATTCCTCTAATAGATTTATAGACGATTCATTCGCTTGTTTTGTCGTTGGTTATTCCTTCAGTTAACTCGTTTAATCCCTTAATGCTTTTTATTTATCGTTCGTTATTTTTCATCTAGACTCTTATCGGTTCATGTGTTAACTTCATCGTTTGTTATTCCTCTAATAGATTTACTAGACGATTCATTCGCTTGTTTTGTCGTTGGTTATTCCTTCAGTTAACTCGTTTAATCCCTTAATGCTTTTGATTTATCGTTCGTTATTATTGACTCATCTAACTCTTATCGGTTCATGTGTTAACTTCATCGTTTGTTATTCCTCTAATAGATTTACTAGACGATTCATTCGCTTGTTTTGTCGTTGGTTATTCCTTCAGTTAACTCGTTTAATCCCTTAATGCTTTTGATTTATCGTTCGTTATTATTGACTCATCTAACTCTTATCGGTTCATGTGTTAACTTCATCGTTTGTTATTCCTCTAATAGATTTACTAGACGATTCATTCGCTTGTTTTGTCGTTGGTTATTCCTTCAGTTAACTCGTTTAATCCCTTAATGCTTTTGATTTATCGTTCGTTATTATTGACTCATCTAACTCTTATCGGTTCATGTGTTAACTTCATCGTTTGTTATTCCTCTAATAGATTTACTAGACGATTCATTCGCTTGTTTTGTCGTTGGTTATTCCTTCAGTTAACTCGTTTAATCCCTTAGTGCTTTTTATTTACAGTTCGTTATTGTTTTATCAGACTCTTATCGGTTCATATGTTAACTTGACCGTTTGTTATTCCTAAATTTAGATTTACTAAACCATTCATTCGTTTAGTTTGTCGTTGGTTATTCCTTCAGTTAACTCGTTTAGATCCCTTAATGCTTTTGATTTATCGTTCGTTATTATTGACTCATCTAACTCTTATCGGTTCATGTGTTAACTTCATCGTTTGTTATTCCTTTTAATAGATTCAATAGACGATTCATTCGCTTGTTTTGTCGTTGGTTATTCCTTCAGTTAACTCGTTTAATCCCTTAGTGCTTTTTATTTACAGTTCGTTATTGTTTTATCAGACTTTTATCGGTTCATATGTTAACTTGACCGTTTGTTATTCCTGTAATTAATTTACTAAACCATTTATTAGTTTAGTTTGTCGTTGGTTATTTCTTCAGTTAACTTGTTTAGTCCCTTAATGCTTTTGATTTATCGTTCGTTATTATTGACTCATCTAACTCTTATCGGTTCATGTGTTAACTTCATCGTTTGTTATTCCTTTAATAGATTCAATAGACGATTCATTCGCTTGTTTTGTCGTTGGTTATTCCTTCAGTTAACTCGTTTAATCCCTTAGTGCTTTTTATTTACAGTTCGTTATTGTTTTATCAGACTTTTATCGGTTCATATGTTAACTTGACCGTTTGTTATTCCTTTAATTGATTTACTAAACCATTAATTCGTTTAATTTGTCGTTGGTTATTCCGTCATTTAACTCGTTTAGATCCTTAATGCTTTTGATTTATCGTTCGTTATTGATTCATCTAACTCTTACCGATTCATTCGTTAACTCCATCGTTGGTTATTCGTTATGTCTTTAACGCTTTCGTTCGTTATTGATTAATCATATTCTTCTACATATTTTAGTCATAGTTTATTTTTCGATTAATTTCGTAAATATTTTTACGACCTGACTTCGAAAATCATTTACCTAGTGTACCTACGTAATTCGAAATTACACGCATAAGAATTGGTTTCTTTTTTTGAGTTCCATTGATGGTTATTTTACGTGCATATTTATGAATCTGTACGTGTCTTCATGATGTTGAATGATGCGTAAGCTACCGTACCTAATAGGCACTTTCTAAACCAACCGCTGTACCACATTGTTAATATCTGCACGTATATTTCTACACTTACATACCTACTACTGGTATATAACCAAGTATGTATGTATTCATGTGGTTATTTACCTGTATTGTATTATATCTACCGAAGTACATCTACATATGCAATAGTTGTGAGAAACTATTACACACCTAGGAATTTATATTCTTAAATACATAGATACATATGAAACTGGTATCTATTAATTCTATTTTGGCAAGATTGTTGAAAATATTGAAATTATTTTAAAGTTTTTCTAACGAGTTTAAAGTTAACTTTTGTTTGTCCAAAGTTTAGACGAAAGTCCTGGAGTTATTTATTAATTAATTAAAAATTAATTCGTTTTAGGTAGTTTATTGCCAAAAATTCTACCATATTAGTGAGATACTATAGATATAAGTATTGTCTGATTATATGTCAATTTTAAAATTTTGCACTGAGGTTTGTTTATTTTTATTATGTCCATGTTAATTATTCTTCATAAATTAGCGGTGGTGCAACCGGTTAAGTAAGTCTCTTATTCGTCATCTTTAATGAATGCATTTTTATTCTGAAACAGTTTGCCGCCGAGAATATTAATTTATGTACTTATTTTTAGTGTATTGGTAAACACTTGTTTTTATTAGAACATTTACACAATGTCCCACAAGGAATTTCACTAGAATACATCACTATTAGTTATAGTTGAGGGTTATTTTTTGTGGGGGTAGTTCTCAAATGTGTGGACTAAATTAGTGACTTTTTAGATGATTAGCCATTTATGTGGAGACCTTCGAGGGTTTTTCAAAGAGGTGTCCTCCCCCCAAAGTAGAAGAAATTATCTTCAGATAGGTATTTTATCAAAATTGTAATTGTATTGCATTTGTTTCAAAATTAACCCAAAATAGCATCATCTTTCTTATTTTAAAAATGTATATTATGGGTGCATGTACCTTGATGACCTTAAAGTTCGAACCGGCATTGACAAAATTAAAAATACCTACTTGCAGTAAAATGTGAAGTACTTACTTAAAAATCTTATACGTTGTAATGTTTTTGTTCAGCTAAATGTTTTTTTTTTTAAGTTGTAAGTGTGAGATTAATCGTATTAATTTGTTTTAAAATCAAATGTCAATGTTTTGCGCATTTATATGCTAATTTCTTTCTATATAATGCCTCTCGATTTGACACCATTTCTCAGCAAGTGCGAACGCTATTTATTACACATAATAAACAACAACATATACTTAGGTATCTGGTCGTTTATATCCGGTCACTATAATACGTAACTAATAGTTGTATTTATTCAAATTTGATTACTATAATTCTTGTTGTGTTATTCTGACTTACCGGACTCTGTTGTTTTGCATCCGTCGATTAATATAATTACGGTCACTATTGCGCGTAATGAATAACAACTGTACATGCTAAAAACAATTGCAAAACTAACTATGTAACTGCAAACTACAACCTGGGCAAAGTAAGCAAGTAAGGTAACTGGATTTTGCTTGCTCTTGTCGCGTGGTACAACGAACGGTCCGTTACCACAAACCTTCGGCTGGTGTCTTCTGGTTCTGCTCGTGAAAGAGATGAGATAGATCTCTTATGACGTAATGAATCAAGGTGATCACCGTTGCTATACCGTGGAGATGAAAACTCATCCGTTTCAATTTAATTGTTAGGTTGCTTACTGCTTCACAACTCGAGTAGTTGCAGAGTTACTTAAACTATCTACCTATCTATCTATCTATTTATCCATGCGAATAGAAGTGACGAAGGTGTATAATCGTGCCTTACCTGGCACGTGGTCAATCGATATTACTATTAGTGATCGATTGATTTCGTCATGGTGCAGTGGAAATGATAAGTTGTCAGCCTACTATTTCATTATTCGCTAATTGGTTTAGTATTGCAGATCGAGGAATCTGGTTTACAATAGTCTATAAAGAAAATTAAAAATTACTAAGTGACAAAGTCATTCATTCTTAGCGAAACATTTTTAAAAGTAACAATGGTTGGAAAAATTTCGCAACTTATTAGTGCAGTGGAATATTCTGTAAAGTCTTTCGTTATCCATTCAGTTAACTCATTCATCACTTCAGTCGTTTGTTCTGTCGTTCGCTGGATGACTTCTTCGTTTGATTTATCGTTAGTTATTTGATCAGTTGACTCTTTAATTATTATTTAACTCGTTTATTTTATCACTCGTTATTTGGCCAATTGATTATATACTTAGTGACTCATCTATATTATCGTTAGTTATTTGGTCAGCTAACTCATTAATCAATTCGTTCGTCTATATTATCGTTCGTTATTTTGCCAGTTAACTCTTTAGTTATTTAACTCGTTTATTTTATCACTCGTTATTTGGCCAATTGATTATATACTTAGTGACTCATCTATTTTATCGTTAGTTAGTTGGTCAGCTAACTTATTAATCAATTCGTTCGTCTTTATTATCGTTCGTTATTTGGCCAGTTAACTCTTTAGTTATTTAACTCGTTTATTTTATCACTCGTTATTTGTCCAATTGATTATATACTTAGTGACTCATCTATTTTATCGTTAGTTAGTTGGTCAGCTAACTCATTAATCAATTCGTTCGTCTATATTATCGTTCGTTATTTGGTCAGTTAACTCTTTAGTTATTTAACTCGTTTATTTTATCACTCGTTATTTGGCCAATTGATTATATACTTAGTGACTCATCTATTTTATCGTTAGTTAGTTGGTCAGCTAACTCATTAATCAATTCGTTCGTCTATATTATCGTTCGTTATTTTGCCAGTTAACTCTTTAGTTATTTAACTCGTTTATTTTATCACTCGTTATTTGGCCAATTGATTATATACTTAGTGACTCATCTATTTTATCGTTAGTTAGTTGGTCAGCTAACTCATTAATCAATTCGTTCGTCTATATTATCGTTCGTTATTTGGCCAGTTCACTCTTTAGTTATTTAACTCGTTTATTTTATCACTCGTTATTTGGCCAATTGATTATATACTTAGTGACTCATCTATTTTATCGTTAGTTAGTTGGTCAGCTAACTCATTAATCAATTCGTTCGTCTATATTATCGTTCGTTATTTTGCCAGTTAACTCTTTAGTTATTTAACTCGTTTATTTTATCACTCGTTATTTGGCCAATTGATTATATACTTAGTGACTCATCTATTTTATCGTTAGTTAGTTGGTCAGCTAACTCATTAATCAATTCGTTCGTCTATATTATCGTTCGTTATTTGACCAGTTAACTCTTTAGTTATATAACTCGTTTATTTTATCACTCGTTATTTGGTCAATTGATTATATACCTATTTAGTGATTCATCTAGTTTATCGTTAGTTAGTTGGTCAGCTAACTCATTAATCAATTCGTTCGTCTATATTATCGTTCGTTATTTGACCAGTTAACTCTTTAGTTATTTAACTCGTTTATTTTATCACTCGTTATTTGGCCAATTGATTATATACATAGTGACTCATCTATTTTATCGTTAGTTGTTTGGCCAGTTGACTCTTTAATTACTTAACTCGTTTATATTGTCGTTCATTTTTTGGTCCGTTGGCACTTTAATCAATTCGTTCGTCTGTGTTATAGTTCGTTATTAGGCCAGTTGACTCTTAAATAACTTCACTTACTTGACTGTTCATTTGATTTGTTCGTTTATTTCATTGTTTGTCATCCGTTTAGTTGACTCTTTTGTCACTGAACTCGTTTATTTCATCACTCTTTATTTGTTTTATAGTTCGTTAATTACCGTTTTCTTTTGTTTCATTATTCTTTATTTGTTTGTTTACTTAAACAAATAATAATTTTAACATTCGTACATTGGGCAATTCTTTTGATGAGGAAGCAATCAAGTTCATTTCATATTTAATTCATGAATTATTTATGGATACAGTATATAATTGTTTCTGTTTTGGAAGACTCGATAAAACAAATAACCATCTGTTTATCGTCCAAGAAGAAAATACTAAATAAAGTTTTAAACAAAAACTATTTTGGAAAAAATTAAGGACTCTTTTATACTACGCTAACAAAAGCGTTTCTTATCGTTAACTGCTATTAGGGATATTTTTGAAATTATAATAAGTAATTACAGTCATTTATACTTTAATGATGAAATACACACATGTCTATTTTAAAAACTTAATAATAGTGTTTTAGCACGATGTTATGGTGTTTGCAGAAAGAATGGACACATGTTTCTTTGTAGTAATAACAAATATTCAATAAAATTTTAAACAGCCTGTTTCTTAATTAATTGCTTTAAGAGTTTTAAACAATTAATAACGACATTGGTTATGGGCGTCTGTCAGTGTGTAGGTAAGGCAAATAATAATAGATTACTGCAATGTCCTCGGCATATTCATCAACATTGTCGGATTATTTTAATATTTGTTATTTGATGAGAAAGACTCTCATAATACCGTTGAAGGTTACTATCATTGGTAAATACAATGCAAGATTTTAATAAGTAGGAACATGTTTGCTTACCAAAAATAATTTTTTTTTATCATTTCAGAATATTAATACACGTTTGCAAAGAAGCCATATGAAAACCCCCACGAAAATACTAGAACAAGAAATAAGTTCTTATTTTGCCAATTTGCATGCTGAATTGCAAACGATCGAATGTCGATTGAAAATGGAGGCATCAATGGCCTATAACAATTGTTCATCTGATTTATCAACAATTAATCAACTGCTTTCACACAATATTATACAATTAACGAATCTGCTGGAGATTGCAAAAAGTGCCCTGTCGCCCCAAAACTCCAAAAAAATTAATATGAGTTTAATAACTGAAAAATTGGAAGACTTGATCAAACTGCCGTGTCATTTTGTGGAAGAAGAAATTATCAATGACGAGAAACTTCGGTAACTAATGTACCATTAACATTTATTATTATATTTAAATACCTACTTTGTGATTAATTTTGCAGATTTTGTGTACGAGAAAATATTTTAGATAAACTAGAAGATAACTTTACCATAATAAATCCTGAACTAACAAAATACAAACTCGTCGCCACCGACGAACTTCCAGAAGACTTTTGTATTGAAGAAAGCTCAGCGTTGAGTTCCTCATTCAGTAGTCTTGGAGACAAATCTGACGATGACATTTCGTGTATGTGATGAAATCATCTCTGATTTTCCCATAAAAAAAATTTTGTTTTAGTGTCTACATCTGAAAGAAGAAAATCAGATTTATATGGTGCGGATTCTTATCTCTCCAGTGATAGTGCAGCTACAACAGACACTGAAAGAGCATATAATGATGAAAGACGACGTCGTTCTGGTGGTAAATTGTGCCATTCTGAAGAGTTTTTTAACTTATTGAAATTGTTTTCATTTTAGATCAAAAAGAATCGGTTGTTGTGACCCACATTAATTCTCCCCAATCATTTTTTGTGCAGTTCTATCGTAACTTGAAAGGAATCCAGAATATGATACGAGACATAAACACATACGTTAAAAATAATTGTCACTTTTTATTAAAGGAAGTGAAAATAGGTAGGTACCTAATTGCAGTGTATCGCCATCTACTGATATTTTGTGGAACAATTTATGGGATCTAAAATATGTTCTGGTAGTCTCTATACAATTGACCAAAAATAGTATTGACTAATTATTTCTTTAGGTAACATTTATCTCGTGAGGTACGACCAAAAAAGTAATCAACAATGGTGTAGAGGTAGAGTTATAAACAGAACAGACGACGACGTATACAGTGTGTTTTTTATTGATTATGGAAATGTGGAGCTCATTAAACAAAACTTGTAAATATTAAATAATACAATTAATTTATTTAAAATTTTAATTGATTTTCTTCAGGATAATGAACATTAGTCCGGAGCTGGCACGTGTAGCTCCATTTGCTATCGAATGCAAACTCTTTAATTTGTTTCCAAAAGATGAACACTCTTGGGAGACGAAAGCAGTTGCTTTGATGGCTCAAATACTAACAAAGTGAGCCACAATAAGTGACAGTTGGTAAATATTTAACACTATAAGTATTATTTTTTAAGGAATAATAGAAGAGTAATAATGGTTAACATGAATAAAAGTGATGGAATATACGAAGTTGATTTATTATCGATTTCTGTCGATGGCGACACAACATCTTTAAGGGAAGCTCTTTTATACATGGGATATGCCATGACTTATTGTAAATCTCCGCCTGTGGAACGAAAAGTACTAAAAAAAAGAACAGTTTTACTTATGAATTTTGATAATTAATATTTTTAGAAATCGAACCATATGAAAACGAGAATGTTCAGAAAACCAAACACTTTTAAAGCTGATGACCAAGTAGTTGTGGTATTGTCACATGTTACAGAAGAAATGGACGTTTTCGTTCAGCTTGTACGTACTTAAAATAAATAAAATAAAAGGATTGAAATATATTCTATAAATGTATCAACATGTGTTAGTTTTTAGGCTGATTTTTACCATCAAATTGAAGCCCTCAGCGAGAAACTTGAAAAATATTATGAATCCAAACAGAAATCGAATGTTATTTATGTACCAGAAAAGGGTAACTAAAATGCAAGGTTCTTCAAACCAAGTGGTACATTAGATAGTTAAAATTATTTTGATCCTTGATAATCCTTCACTCCAAATTTTCAAATCTTCAATTCCTTTAGTTTCCCTAAAAACGTCTAATGCACCACTCAGTTTGATGTATTTACAAAAGTATTACTAATTTGCAGACTTGCCTGTTGCTGTTAAATGGAACAATGGACGCAAAACGACATGGTTTAGAGGAAGAGTGGTTGATAGCTTGATGGGTCGAGGATCTGTGATAGTATACTTGGTAGATTATGGCGCAACAATTAATGTAAATGTTACAGCTTTGCGAAGATTAGTTGAGAATTTTCTGCCCATGGAATGTCAGGTATTGTTTCATGTCTTCTATAATATTTAAGATATACTTTCAACTCCTGTTTTAGGCCATTAAAACAAAACTTGTACATATTCACGTGATTCAGCCAGAGAAGTACATGAACATACTTCAGAAATACATACTGTCCCAAACAAAACTTAAAATGATGGTTAAAAATCCTGAAGAGATTGAGGTGGTCTTTTTTGAGGTCTTTCCAACTTACGATTTGTGCTTAAACGCCCTTTTAGTACAAGAGGGTGCTGCTATTTCCACTGGCAGCCTGTAAGTTCATAAAACATCCTTAAAGGCTTTTTGGATTCGTCATGTTCCAGTAGATTTAAAAAACCAGATTCTATTATCCTTAGATTTTCCTTTATGATTTTTTTTTTATTAGATCCCAAAACGTGGAATGGACCAAGGAAGTAGCCCAAGAACTATCAAAACCAGCGTTTACATTAGATTTTATGAAAACAATTCAGGGCAGCAATACATTGAACGAACCGTCTACCATATCAAATACACCCCATGAAGACGCCGGCATTAAGAAACCTGTTAAAATTTTAAATGCTGAAAGTCCAGACCTCATATATGTCGCCATGGAAGACCAATCAAAAGAATACCAAAGCAGTTTGCATATTTCGCTACAAGAACATTATCCCGTCCATTCTAAACAGAAAAAAAACTGGGAACTTGAGGATTTTTGTGTTGTGTACAATACAGATACTAAATCGTACAACAGGGCCATTGTCAAAAAGAAAGAGGGTGAAATGTTGAAGGTGTTTCTCTGTGATAAAGGGATACACATCACAGTCAGTCCCAAACAGATGTACATTTTAGAAGACAAGTTTAAAAAAATTTCTAATGGGGCACTTCGGTGTCATATGTCTGGAATTACACCTGCTGGTGATCAGAATAAGTGGTCCCGAATGGCCGTCGAATACTTAGCTGAAGTTGTCGCAAAAGAAAAGAACTTTTTTATCAGTAAGAGTGGGGAAACAGATCGTGCTAATAAATCGATACCAGTCACTTTATGGTTTCAAGAAATTACCCAAGAAGGCCCTCTGGAACCATCAACGGCCATCTTACATTCCGTTAATAATCTATTAATCACAAACGGCCTGGCTTTGAAATGCAAAAAAATTTCGCAAGTTAGCGACAAAGGTACAAAAGTTCCACAGGAAGTAGAAAATGCGATGCAGCAGGTCTTAGATCGTATCAATTTTGAAACCGAAGAAAACATTTTTGAGAAAAAAGAGAACGCTCAAAAGGACCATAAAAAAGGTAAACATTCCAAACGAGGCAAGAACTCCAAGAAGAAAAATTTCCAGTCTCGCAAGAAAGTCGAAGTTATTACATCAGACTCACAATCAGATACTAAAACATCAAATTTAACTAGAAAATATAAGTCGCAAGACAACATTTCTGAACCAAAACCATATCCTCATCCTCAAACATCTTTATCTGAGCACAACACCCCAACGTTTCAAATGAAGAACAAAAAAGATGAAATTTTAGATTGGAATGAAATGATCGAATCACAAGAAAATTTAGTTCATTTGGAATTGGATGAAACAACAACTTCTTCGCCTTATGTAGAAGCAGAATGTAAAACCAATGTAAATAATATCTATGAATCGTCATCCCCTGTCCCTATCCCCATCGAGTCACATACTTTAGATTGGCTGCCTCCATTGGAACTTACAAAAAGTTCTTTTACTGCAATGGCCACGTTCGTGGATAATAATGCAAATATTTATCTTCACGACGTAGATTTGGAACCTGTACTCAAAGAAATGGAAACTCAAATGAAAACCGTTTTCGATAAGTGTTCTCCTGAACCTTCGGACACCGTCTGGTTCGTTGGTCAAATGTGTACTGTTAGGTACTTTATGAATAATAGTTGGTATCGAGGAAAAATTATTAAAATTACAGGTAAATATGAATTTTACTTTTATTGTAATAGAGTTTAATATTTTAGGAGCAAGTATTTGTCAGGGAAATTAAAAATATATTTTTTAGGTGATTCAATCAAGGTACGTATGATAGATTATGGAAACGAAGAAGAGTGTAAATATGAAGATTTGCGATCAAAGATAATGTTTCCTGAAATTTCTGCAATTGCTTCAAAGATTTGTTTACATAACGTATTTGCCAAAAATGCTTGGATTACCTCTGACCTAGATCATTTGCACAGTAAAATAGTCGATAAGAAAGTAACGGTGGTCCTTAAAGAAATGTCAAAGAAGCATAAAATTATTCCTGCAGTACTTTTTGTCGATTGCCTCAACGTAAATCATTATATGTTGGAACTAAGCTCAAATTTAACTTCTCAGAGGGTAAAAAAGAACCCAAAACAGGCCAAAAACCAGGATAATGACAATGGTGATGATGATGATGTTGTCATTCTAAGAGAACAGTCTTGTGATGAATCTTCTGGTAGAGATTCGATCATAACAATAAAGGAGGATAATTTGAAAATTTTTATTTCGGCACCATTACCTGCTAGCGATGATCCTGCAGAAGCAGCAATTATTAGTGTGATTAATTACAACAAAATAATAATTGAATTTCCTTTAGAAAACGATGAACAAAGATTCTCTGAGATATCTCATGAAATGGAGGTTTATGGAGATGAGCAGCCCCAATTAAAACATTTTGAAAAGAACGCAGCATGTATTGCGAAGTTTAGTGAAGATAATATGTGGTATCGTGCGCAAATAGATTCTTTAGATTTACTAGAAAATGGTTTAGTGTATGTATGGTTTGTTGACTTTGGCAACTTTGATACAGTACCTATTAAAAATGTAAAGGAAATTAAATCGGAATGGTTAGATTTTCCATTGCAGCATTTTATGGCAGAAATACATGGAGTCGAACTATCACGAAACGACGAAGATCTATTGCAAAAAGTACTTGATAACCTTTCAGATAACATACAAACAATGAAGAAAATTGAGATAGTAAGAAGAAGTCCTCTTAAAGTGAACGTATTTGAATTGGATAGTGACAGACTGGTGTATCAAGATTTAATTGATAGTGGTGATCTCGTTTATAATGTATGAATGTTTCGTTTTTTGTTTTTATAAAAAAAATCCATTCTTTTTTACGTTTAAGGATATTGATGATTTTCTTTTTAAAACTCTTTGGTTGTTAAAATATAATAAATTAAATTAAATACATCGTGTATGAAAGTTTTTGTAGAGTTTAAAAATTATTTTAAATAAAAGTTTTTTTATGTTTTACTTAAAAATAGTTGAAGATTCCAAATGGTTAAGGTTGCTTCTATAAAAGGTTTAAAAAAAAGTGACGCCCCTAATTTTGGTTGCAACTTTGAAGCTCTGCCATTTGTGAAAGAACAGATCTATTTTTATTTTTGTTATTGATAAGTAATTCCTTTATCTTTCAATAAAATTAAGGAGGTGGAAACTTTTTGAAAACCTTCTGGATGGTAGTGCAAAAATTGGATCCATGCTTCTTTCTCAATTTTTGACTCAGCCTGTGAATTAATGAAGTAATAGTAAATAAACGCATACACTAAATCAAAGACGCTTCATTTAAGAGCATTTTATTTTTTTATCCATTGATTAATCTTTAAAATCGTTTAAGTTACCGCATTTCTACTGAATCCCCGCTCATGAAGTACCAACTTTCTGAATTTATCGAGAAACAATTTTCTAGCGAAATAAACTGATATCGAGTTTCTTAAAAAGTCGATTATTTATAAATAAATGTGTTCATTACTAGTAGGCCAAATAGAATAAGTTTTAGTGCGGTACATAAACTGTCTTTGTGACAGTTCTACGAGATTATAAAAATTGGCTTCCTTGTCATGGTAGTTCCATGGGCATCAAGGGTCCACGTGATTTATAAATTTTTTATTTGTAGGAACAAAATATTGGTAACGAAGATATAAATTATTATAAATCTAGTAACCTGTCAAAGAAGATCCCGGCTAAGGGTCGTTTCTTTTCTAACAATTTCTACCTTTCACATCCAGAAATGACGAAAACAGCAAATACCCAAATGTTAAAAGAATCTCTAAAAAACGTCTCTCTTGCTGGTTTGGAAGCTGATTTTAATTCAAAATTGAAAACTAATATTACATTTATAAGTAATGAATTGTCGGTTAAATCATTGTCTATTAAAGATGATCACAAAGAGGATACCTGTACACAAACTAGTAAAACAATTTTAGAACTTGCCAAATTAGAAAATGACGGAATAACCCCCGATAGTTTGAATAACTCTCCAAGCCATGACATAAAGGAACCAGAAGTATTAAATAATGTTGACAAAGAACCAGTTGATCAATCCGATAAAGGGGATTATAAGTCAAGTGAGAACAAAGAAACTACGGTTGCATTTGTAAGGAAGGGTTACATTACTAGATGTACTCACAAAGGGGAAGAAATTCAAGAACAAACAACTGAAACGTTGCAAACTAATTTAGAACCAGTTGCAAAATATTCCTTAACAGAACAGTTCCTTTCAAGAAAGAAAAGTATCACTAACAAAACCACTCTGAGCATTTCCGAACACAGATCTCAATTTTTACAACAAACTTCCCCTTTACGTAATTTAATAACTTCTAGCACTACAAAGAGTACAAACATATCTGGTGGTGTACCTTTCAATAACGATTTTAAAAGCCAATCGTATATCGAGCCTTGCGGTATTCCAAATTATATTGGGGATGAAACTGTTTTAGTAAAACGTCCGCAAGCGTCTAGGTTCACAATCAAAAGAATAAGGGAACGACGACCTTCTGGTGAAAAACCACAACTAATTAAATTTCGAAACAGTCCATATAAGAGTGGAAGTGGTAAGTAACTTGAAGAAGAAATCTTTAAAGCACTACCCTTTTACATCTATTGAAGATAGCCAGGAGTTATAAACATTTAGTTTATTTTAGGCAATCATACCAGAAGTCCTTCTCCTAGGAGACCGTCAAATTTTATGGCTCCTACCTTAGCGAGCACACAAAAAAGTCAACTTCCAGAAATTCAAACTGTTACAAATTTAATACCGTCTCCAAAAAGGGGTCGTACATTAAGTCCCAAAAGGTTAGCTGCTGAAGTGGTTGAAAGAATTCATAATTTGCCTCTAAAAACGGTCCCTTATATAGATCAGAGTTACGGCACAGATTCCAGTCGAAAATCGACGGAATTATTGAAAGTTAAATATGATAGGAAACATCGTAATGATCTTAATAGGAGTAATAATGAAATCGATGATGAATCCTCTCAGGTAGTATTATATTTATAAGGAAATGTTCGTTCAAAATAATTTTCATCTCCTCTGGACTTTGTTTTGTATAGGATACAATTAGTTTAACTAACAAAAATGTGGATTTGTATTCCATTACGACCTCAGATCACGTCATCAACTTAACCATTTCACACATTCGCAGTTCTGATTGGTAATTCTCTTCATTTAAGATTTCGTAAATGTTGAAATATCAGAAAAAATATATTGTAGGTGCACTTCTTTAAAAGGTTTGGCAGAGTTAACAGAATTGTGTAAATGTGTAGATTTAGAAAATCTTTATCCACACATGCCTGCAGTTAATCAAAGACTTATTGAATTACTTCGAAGTCCTCGGTCACATGTTTGTCGTACAGCATGTCAAGCAGCTGGACATTTTTTCGAATTTATGAAAGACACCCGACGTCCTGTAGGTCTTTAACATTTAAAATTTCCCTCATTTACTATTACCCCATATATTTTTTAGGAATTTGATGATATAGTGAATATTTTGTTATTTAAAACGGCTGATGCCAATAAATTTATTAGAAAAGATGCAAATTTGGCTCTGGACTGTATGGTAACCCACATCCCTACTTTTCATGCCATTAGGGTTTTGAGTGACAAAGGGCCAGAGCATAAGAACAGTTTGGTAAGGGTTGCAACTGCTAGGCTCATGGTTTGTGCCGTTGTTATAGCTGGTCCCAATGCCATTTTGAATTCCGTTGGTAACGATTGCACCAGGAAGAGGGTCATCCAGTGTTTGGCAAAGTTTATTCAAGATAAGTCTCCTGAAGTGAGGTAAAAGGAACGTTAATTGACTCGATTTCTCTTATATTTTTAATGTGTTCCTTTTTGGGTTTAAGGAAATACGGAGAAAGATTGTACAAGACGTTATGTAAAGAAGATAACTTTAATTTTTTCTTGGGACGGCTTGTAGACAGGGAAGAACTAAAAGTTATCAAACCCATTATAAGGCATTACAAAAAGTGAATTTTTAATTGACAAATGTATTGTACGTATGTGTAACTATTTTAAAGAGGTTTAATATAAAATTTGTGACTGCATATTTTGGTTTTATTAATGGAAAATGATTATAATTTTTAATGATTTATTTTTGTATCAACGTAATACATTTATGAATTTTCAATAATAAATTCGATGACAGGGTAATATAATAAGTGTATATATATATATATATATATATATATATATACATATTTAATAATCACTTAATAATAAGATAATATAATTATAATATAGCTAAATCGATCTTTTAAAAAGACAAGTTAACACGAATAGATTGTTTTCAATATTTGTACAAAACAGTAAGCTCTAGTAAGGAAAGTAAAAACTAGGTACCTACTCAATCGAAAATATTTTGCTAAAAATGTGATTTATTTACATTGGCAGACCTCGTCTGTTGAAAAAGAGAGTAGATTAAAATGTACCAATAATTTGTGTAAAAAAGAGACAAAAATTTTATTATTGGTATACCTACGTGTTTCAATTTTGTTTATTTACTTATATATGTAGGTATATATTTTATAAGGCTGAGGATGAATTGCTTTAAGTGTGAAAGACGAAGGTTGGTGGCAAATTCGAATTAATTTTTTAGAATAAGTAGGTATATTAATTTTTATGTCCATATTCTAGTAAGAAAAATTGCAATTTTACCAATGCTTGTTACAAATCCTTTTCAAAATCTTATCACTTTCCTAAATCGCAAAAAAATCACTTATTGAAGGGTGTAAAAAGAGAATTATCTTAATTTATTATTTAAATATTTACTAAAAAGTGCTTTTTATTTTTATTACATAATTTTTTCTCTAGCATAAAATTAAAGCACTCGAAGCGTATTCAGAAAGAAGTATTATGCATTCCCTATTACGTTGAGAATACTGCAAGTGTTTATTATAAATAGGTATGTCAAAATTAATTCTAATAATTACAAAGGGTAGGTAATTATACTCATATCCAAATGTCTAATTGTCCTTATCAATTTATTTAAAAAAGCCTTATTGTGACTGAAACAATTGGAACATGTACAGAATGTTTCAATACACATATCTGAAGGTTAAATGGTCTCATAATAACAATAATAATTTTATTGTTTGTGACTGAAAAATTAATGCAGCATGGACAGTTTACCAATTAAACAAACCGCGGCGAGCTTTAAAGTGAATCCTCATTCAAGTGGCGAATAGCTAGAGATTTCGTGATTCAAGCGGGGAGTCTCTCAGAATTCTCGTTCATGCAACGAGTCTCTAGACAGTTTTAATTAACGTGGCGAGTCGCTAAAGACTTTTCATTCATGTGGCGAGCCTATAGAGAGTCGCCAGAACTTTACCATTCAAATGGCGAGTCTCTAAGAGAGTTCTTGTTCACGTGGCGAGTCGTTACAGACTCCTCATTTGAATAACGAGCATCTGGACAGTTCTCAGTCACTTGATGAGTCGTTAGAGTGCACTCATTAAAACGGCGAGTCTTTAAGAGAGTTCTCATTCACATGACGAGTCTATGGACAGTTCTTGTTCATGCGGCGAGTCGTTAAAGACTGCTCATACGAATGGCGAGTCTCTAGACAGTTCTCGGTCGCGTGAAGGGTCGATAAAGATTTGTCACTCAAGCGGCGAGCATATAAGAGAGTCGCCAGAGTGTTCTCATTTAAATGGCGAGCCTCTAAAGAGTCCTCCAATCAAATGGCAAGTCACTAGGGAGTCTCGTAATTTTATTACTGTATTTCAATAATTCAAGTTTAAGTGAAACATCATGTACATGTTTTTTTTATTGACTTAATGTTACGTCCTAATTTTAATGACTAGAATTACGTAAAATTGCACTCTTTGTGGATATAAACTAATTGGTTCAAGCTTATCCAGTCGTTTAATCACAGTGTACCTCTATGTGCAGTCAGCTTCAAATACAAAGCTTTTGCCATGGAAACTATACAGGCTTTGAATACATTACAATATTTTTATTATATATTAATAATAACCGTAATAATAATTAATATTTACCCGCGTTTATAATACACACAAACAAAAACGTGAGCATGTTTTCGTTTTTCTCTTTTGTAGATACGAATTTTATATTTATTATAATATGTTTTTGTATAATATTATGTATGAGGAATGTTTGATAATTTATGCAGTTAAACTTTGTTTTTTAAATAATCCTGACAATTCTACTAGGTACATAATTAAGTATAAATTACCAGTAACATTCCGAACAATATAAAAAAGCTAGTAATTAATTACATCACACAAACGCAGGTAATTTGTTCTCTTGAAAAGGGTAATGTACGCTGGCGAAATTTTTGTCAACGAGGGATGTCCTTTTTGGGATTAATTGATATTAATCCACCCTCAGGATTATTATTTTTCTTATCGAGTACGTTACGAGTAGCGAAAAAGTTTTTCGAGCACGTGGCGAGTTTTTAACTGGCGACAAAAGTTTCACCATTGTGTAAGGCGATCATAAGAAAAACTATATAATAAAATAATATTCCCGATGATTTCTTTAAAAAATGACCAGTTTAATGACCAAATTAGAAAACATGGACATGAAATAAAATTTGTGCTGTTGCATTATTAGATAATAATTTAACAAATAATTAGTGTATATCCTAAGTTCATATAATATTGTAATTTGGTACTTGGTTGTTAACAATTAAACTAATATAATATATATTTATGCATGTATATGATAAACAAGGTATTTAAATTTTCATAGATATCACAATTAGTTTACGAAATGGAACATCTTCATCTTTAAAACATATTAGGTACAAATAAATAATCCATTTATCTTTGTTAAAAATAACTTAACATCTTATTATTTATTAATAACACAAGATGACCTTTTTATAAGCAAAGTATATAACTACGTAATAATAATTTGATGGATACGAAATTGTAAGAAAATGATCTCAAATAAATAAAATAATGGATGAAGGGGCAGATAATAGAGCACATTTGGGGCAGATGATATGTATTCAAATAACTGTTTTGCAAAGATCAGTTTTGACCTTTGATGTTTCGTGATTATCTTATAAAACTAAAGGACTAGATGTGACGGTACTATTATTTTGTTGTTGTTGTTATTTTTTCTTGTTTATTCTCCATGTTGTGGGATAGTAAAGCTCTTGTAGTGGCAGAAGAAAAATATGAGAAACACTGCGAAGGCAGATGGGAACGTAACACGCGCTATAACATCGATTGTTTTTGCCACACGGATGGGATGGGGAGGCTCCTTCTTGCGTACCTGTAAAATACATGCCTACTCCAGGTTAGAAAATGAGGACTTAAATCAGTGAGTACACCTAATAGCAGCTGCTCTTGCGTCTATGTAGCAAAGCGATGATGTCAGAATACACTGGCTCAATAGAATACCCAAATATTACATAGTAAGTAATTTTATTGAGAGATTTCGTGTCGATTAATTGATCTATGACAAACGGTACGACCACATTATATTACAAAAACGTGTCAAGCAGCTTTTTAAAAATATTCGACGACGTATTGAAGCGACTTTTCTAGATTTGGTGTTTTCTACCCAAAAAAGCTCTCTGACTCGTTTTCAATGGCCCACCCTGTATATAAATGTATACCTACTACAACTGGATTATAAGAGAGTCCCTAAAGTGTTCTCCTTCACATGGCGAGTCCTCCAATCAAATGGCGAGCCTCTGGACAGTTCTCGTTCATGCGACGAGTCGTTAGAAACTCCTCATTTGAATGGCGAGCCTCTAGACAGTTTTTAGTCACATGACGAGGGGCTAGAGACTCTTCATTCAAGCGGCGATCTTATAAGAGTGTCACAAGAGTGTTTTCACGCAAATGGCGAGTCTCTAAGAGTTCTTATTCACATGGCGAGTCTCCAGGGAGTCCTCTAGACAAATGGCGAGCCCCTGGGCAGTTCTCGCTCATGCAGCAAGCCGTTTGAGACTCCTCATTTGAATGGCGACCCTCTAGAGAGTTCTTAGTCACGTAATGAGTCACTGGAGACTCTTCATTCAAGCGGCAATCTTATGAGAGAGTCACTAGAGTGTTCTCACTCAAATTTCGAGTCTCTAAGAGTTCTCGTTCAGATGGCGAGTCTCCAGGGAGTCCTCGTATCAAATGGGGAACCCCTGGGCAGTTCTCGTTAATGCATCAAGTTGTTAGAGACTCCTCATTTGAATGGCCAGCCTTTAGAAAGTTATTAGTCACGTAATGAGTCGCTAGAGACTCTTCATTCAAGCAGCGATCTTATAAGAGAGTCACAAGAGTGTTTTCACGCAAATGACGAGTCTCTAAGAGTTCTCTTTCACATGGCGAGTCTCCAGGGAGTCCTCTCATCAAATGGTGAGCCCCTGGACAGTTCTCGTTCATGAGACGAGTCGTTAGAAACTCCTCATTTAAAAGGCCAGCCTCTAGACAGTTCTTAGTCACGTAATGAGTCGCTAGAGACTCTTCATTCAAGAGGCGATCTTATAAGAGAGCCACTAGAGTGTTCTCACTCAAATGGCGAGTCTCTAAGAGTTTTCGTTTAGTCCTCTAGTCAAATGGCAAGCTCCTGGGCAGTTCTCGCTCATGCAGCAAGCCGTTAGAGACTCTTCATTTGAATGGCGACCCTCTAGGCACTTTTCAGTCACGTGACGAATCGCTGGTGTTCTCATTCAAATGGCGAGTCTCGTTCTTATTGCAAAAGCTCAAAATGGTTAGCAGAAGTCAAGAATTGTGGAGTAGCATTTTGTTTCAATTATTTGTAAGATTTATCCGAAATTCTATATTTAGAGGCACTATGAATGGCTGGGAAAAGAAAATTTTTGTGATGTTTTCCCAATGAAGGTATCTGAGGGAAAACTCATGCTCCAGTCTGACACTAATCCAGACTGTAGAAGCATTCCTTTTTCAGGTCTCTTTAATTATTTTTTTTACTGAACTTTACAGAAAAAGTTTTGAATCTAAACTATATTACTGTGGTACTATTAATTATGAATATTATTGCAAATTTTTTAAAAATTGATAAAAATTTGAACTGAGCACCTGCCCGCCGTTTTTAGAATGACTTGATGAGGATGACTCTCACTCACCCCCATCCTAACTCACTTCATAAGGTAACCCACTAAATAACTAATAGAATAAATAATTAACCCAACCCCTTTAATCGTTGCTTTTATAGGAAAATAAATAATTGAGTTTGTATTTGCTGTTGTCATTATTTTACCTTCACATACCTTGCTCAAGCAACTACAATGGCGTTGTACAATGTCTGATTTATTGCGGCTATTAATGTTGCGGAAGCTAAGCAACATATGCCAAAAATTAAGGGCGTTATTTTAAGAAAATTTACCTCTGTCGGACATCCGTTATTTGCTGTGTGCGTACAGGTGCTGGCCCCGCACGTGCTACAAGCAACTATTTCATTGGGTACATTGGAGTCCCTTTTCTTGTCACCCTGTACACAAAACACACAAACTATGCTTATATTCATAATTATATAGATTTACTGTCAATTAATTGGACAGCTATTTTGTTTATTATTCTCTTTGGACAAGAGGGTTGTTCTTTATTTTTTCAAAATTTCCTGAGTCATAATGGATGTAGATAACCATCAGAAACAAAAGTTTTAATTTTTTATCAAAAATGTATTCTTGTTGATTGATATTTTAATTCAACTTTCATAACAATACAACCCTTAGAAGTCCATTGAAAATATTTACCTGTTACCTACTTAAAATATTTACTTTTTTTCAGTAATTACATTCTACAATACAGCCCTTTTGAAAAACAGATAAACAGACACATAATAGACACAAAACTTTTAAATCAATTTGTGGGCTCAATCCTACTGCTGTAAAGTTACCTGGGGTGAAGCCAGCTATATGCAAACAAATACCGAAAATATCACTTGACTACCATCCTATATTTTAATATCTTATAAAGGCAAGCAATTAATTGAGGAAAATCCATATAAATAACCTCTCTCACGCACCTTTGTCTATAAAGAGGAAAATTATTGAAGTCGAACACGCCATTGGACATGCTATGAATGAAATACAGTATTTAATATTTATTTGTATCTTTTAATGAATAACCCCCATTCACATTTTTTGAACTGGAGACATTAACACGAAGTTATTAATAATTTTAGTATCGATTTACCTACGTTACCCATTGATTAATTATTAATTATTTATGTGTCTGTTTATCATTGTATTTGTAGTAGGCACTTAAATGAATAAAATCAATAATAATCAATCGATTGTGCCACATAATAAAAACAGTTATCCTATTTAACTAATATTTTTCAGCATACATGCTCAGTACCTAAGTACTTTCTTTGATTTACATGATGTCAAATTATTTTATTTGCAATTTTCTCATAGGTAATAAATGCAAAAATTTAACAATTAGTTTAATACTATCGCCGTTATGAATATTAGAATAAATTTTAGAAGCTTCTACATGGTAGCAGTTAGATTTAATGCAGGTGCAGTGCACAATGTTTTAAAAACAGAAAGCAAGCCCAGCATAACATTAACTAGCACAAAACAAGTGCAACAATAAAAGGATTAGCAAATAAAGTATTAGGAAATTGAATTTTAGTTTTATTTTTTAGAAAAGTAAATAATATTTGTTGGTATTAATAATAACTACTTAAATTGTTTTGGAATAGCAACATCTAACTTCAGAAATCAATTCCAAATTGTTCAAAATATTTTATTGAGTTATATAATTTTAAAAATTGTTTATTAAGGATTAAAGAATAGAGAATAGCAAAAGTTTTAAATGAAATGGTATAAAACAGTTTTAAAGATTAGGACATTCTTAAGGGATGATCCGGGTGTTCCTTGCTTTCATTAACACCTCTGAATTAAAAGGGGTAAAGACCACAATGGACAGCATGCTCCAAAATCACCATAAATAAACTATGAAATGACGAGAATTATTCTTAAGACGGACCTGTGTATTCAGAACTTCGTAAGCGTTGCGCAGAAGTATAACTCCGCCCATTACTAAACACCTTAACGTAAGCTCCGCCTCTAGCCGATCTCATGCACGGTAAAAGGCCAGGTTCGGATTAAGATTGATTTTTAAGACTGTGATTTTGGAGTAGGTATCACACGTGTAAACGACATAAAAGGTATTTGTACGGGTAATAAAACAAAAGCGGGATTTGTGAGCCGAAAATGAACTAAGCCTACTGAGATATAATAATTATATAATACTTATATATGGTTACGATTGTCAGAATTTTTGGGCTTACCAAGGGACTGGCGAGAATAATGCCTATCCTGCTTAGAACAGCGGGCAGTCGCTGCAACATGACAGATCAAACAAAGTTCGGGTTACACCTTTCTGAAAACAGGATATGCAGCTGATGACAATTAGTTCGCCAGCAATCTTACCAATCGTTAAAAAATTGAGTAAGTAAGTGGTAGGCTTGCTTGCGTCACCAATTTCAACCGCAAATTTTCCTCTCATCATCACTAAGAACACCTTACAACATTTTTTTATTTTGATTCCGATTTGATTTTTCGACAAAATTCAAATATTTACTACTTTTAAGTTTTTTGCTATATTGCGAGATGTTCTCTTCTTAACTGTCAATGAGTCATAAGAATCAACTATAAATCGTAATAAAGCTAGATTTCTAATGAAATTTTCGACTAATTAAATATTTTAATTAAGATTCAGCTTTCTGCGCGCTGTTATAGGTTTATACACCTGCACTGTATTAAATGGACGTGGAATCAGTTACAAATTGACAATTATTTAAAAACAAAATGGAATGTACTAAACTAACTCCACAACAAAGTTTTTGAGAAATAAAATTTCATTTGGCTAAGTATTTATTGGAAGACAACTGATTGGCCTAAAAGTATCAATAACTGTTTTTTACAAAAGCTTTTGCATAAGATGATTTTATATTCATCCCTTAATCGTTAAACAAAGGCGAATGTTATGGATTTTAAAGACGACCAGAATTAAATTCGAAATATTACCATGAGATGGTGAAAGTTACCATTACAATTACATGGTACTTTCCTGTGCTTGTTTGAATTCAATAAATTGTCTGGTGGTTTATTTGGGGGATATTTTTAGGCCAATGTTTTTATTTCACATAACATGCTCGTCTAGATCATGCAAATAGAAAGGTAGAAGAAGAATAGAAATCGAAAAACTTGCAACACACACCGTGATCCTAAATCTACGACTGCCACATCAACGAACAAAATTAGTTAAGTATAAGAAGGAATGTTGAGTTAATTAATTTTATTTATGTACATTTAATAAATGCTTTATTCAGTATTGAATTTCACACTAAACTATCTATGGGTATATCAAGTTTATTATTTATCCTGTTTTTCTTTCCTATTTTTACCTCACAAGTATTCCTTCAAAACAGAAAACTGCATTCAGATGTAGTATCCAAAAATGGGAAACAAAAATCGTTTATTTGTTTCAAATAGTTTTGGTGTGGACTTTATAATTATTTCTGTTAGTTTAATTTGACAATTCTAACCCATTTTATAACAAAACAAACATTTCATATTAATTTCAATAAAAAGTATTTTAAAATTCAACAAAAAAGAAGATAAGATGTTTATGTAGTTACTCATTCCGTACAAAAAAAGTTAAAATGAAATAATTGTGGATACGTACCTGGGTAAAAGGGTTTTCCCCTGGCCTATAAACTACGTTATGCAAAGGCCTCTTTCTTCCCACGTAATTAACACAGACAAACTCCAACAGAGAAGCGTATATGAAACACATACAGACGCCATCCCACACGTTCATGGCGGTCAAATTGGACACAACGGGTAATGTAGATCGAAAACCATTCGATGTAGTGAAAAAGTTGAGCATTGTAGTTACACCTGCAATATAACTCATCAATCTTAGTCACTTAAAACAGTTACTCACCGTCTTTTGCTAATTTAATATTAAGTTGTTTGCAAGTGTAGTGAGTCGCCAGCTGTTGTTAAATCAACCTTATTTATTGTAGCGAGCCTAGTAACTCGCCTCCTTTTGTTATGTTACTGGAGGCGAGTAGTTGTTACAGGTCCAGTTATATGTTCTTTTCTTAAACCACATTGCAAACTAGTTTAGTGACTCGCTAATATTATGTTATTAGAGGTGAGTTACTGCGAGTCTAGTGATACGCTGACTTTCGTACTAACATATATTGTTGATAGAAATTAGAATGACTCGCTTTATTTTGTAAAGTTCACCTAATGTTATTAAAGGCGCTGTTGCAAGCCTAGTGAGTCACTTTTCTTTGTATTAACTGATGTTGTTTAAAGCAGGTCTAGTGACTCGCCTTCTTTTATTAAGCTAACATAATATTAGGAGAGGCGGGTCGTTGCAAGCCTAGTGACTCGCCTTCTTTTATAAAAGATAACATGATGTTAGAGGAGGCGAGTCGTTGCAAGCCTAGTGACTCGCCTTCTTTTATTAAGCTGACATAATATTAGAGGAGGCGAGTCGTTTGAAGCCTGGTCTTTCGCCTGTTTTTGTATTAACTTATGTTGTTTAAAGCAGGTCTAGTGACTCGCCTTCTTTTATTAAGCTGACATAATATTAGGGGAGGCGAGTCGTTGCAAGCCTAGTGACTTGCCTTCTTTTATTAAGATAACATGATATTAGGGGAGGCGAGTCATTGCAAGCCTAGTGACCCGCCTTCTTTTATTAAGCTAACATAATAATAGACGAGGCGAGTCGTTTGAAGCCTGGTCTTTCGCCTGTTTTTGTATTAACTTATGTTGTTTAAAGCAGGTCTAGTGACTCGCCTTCTTTTATTAAGCTGACATAATATTAGAGGAGGCGAGTCGTTGCAAGCCTAGTGACCCGCCTTCTTTTATTAAGATAACATGATATTAGGGGAGGCGAGTCATTGCAAGCCTAGTGACCCGCCTTCTTTTATTAAGCAAACATAATAATAGACGAGGCGAGTCGTTTGAAGCCTGGTCTTTCGCCTGTTTTTGTATTAACTTATGTTGTTTAAAGCAGGTCTAGTGACTCGCCTTCTTTTATTAATCTGACATAATATTAGGGGAGGCGAGTCGTTGCAAGCCTATTGACCTGCCTTCTTTTATTAAGATAACATGATTTTAGGGGAGGCGAGTCGTTGCAAGCCTAGTGACTCGCCTTCTTTTATTAAGCTTACATAATAATAGACAAGGCGAGTCGTTTGAAGCCTAGTGACTCGCCTTTTTTTTAATAAAGTTAACATGAAGTTAAGAGAGGCGAGTCGTTGCAAGCCCAGTGACTCGCCTTCTTTTATTAAGATAACATGATGTTAGGGGAGGCGAGTCGTTGCTAGCCTAGTGACTCGCCTCCTTTTGTTCAGTAAAAACTCGCTGCTTGTTAGCCTTACTTTCAATTATCAAGTAGGTAGCCACTTGGTAGCTTGGCGACTCACCTCCTATTGTTAAGCTAATATTATGGTGTTGGAGGTAAGCTGCTTGTGGGGCTAGTGATTCTCCGCCTTTTGTTCAACCTACATTATTGTGTCGGAGGCGGATTGTTTGCGAGCATAGTGACTCGCCTCCATTTATTAAACCAAAATTACATTATTGTATACGAGTCTAATTATTCGCCGTTTTTTTTTTAAGTTAACAGTCATTGATGGTCAAGTGGCGCCACTGCTTATTAACTTTACTTTCAATAGTAGGGGCGACTAGCTTGCATGCGTGACTTGCCTCTGTTAACTTCACCTTAACCTAATTTTATTACAGTTACAAAAAAGTATAAAACTTACCTATCATTACTCTAGCTGGAACAGCGTTCCATTCTAACCAAAACGTGATAAACGAAGAAGTGACCAGTATAATTCCTGGGATGAAAACGGTTGTAAAATAAAACGCTCTGTCACGGGTGAATTCTAATTCTACCCTCAAGCAGCTGAAGTTCTCTGAAAATAATTAATCATTGGAGAGTTGGTATCAAGGAAAAATTAAAGTACACGTTTTTATATTGTAATTTTGTTACCAGAAGAAGTCTTCATCGATTTATCTGTCCATTTAAGAACATTAACTTGAGCTAGTAGAGCAGCTCTGATTAAGATCCAGTTTATGTGATTTACTGCATCAGGATATTAGGTAAATTAGGTAATTCCTTGTGAAATTCCGGAGAAGTTTTATGACTTTTTTACGACTTGTTTACCGTTGTACACGTTGCCTGTCCATTAAATAACTTCATGTGACCATTAAATTTCTTTTAACCTAATAACCTTTTACAGTTTATCAAAAGCTTGGACAACATTTTTTTTATGCAGGATTTAGATATAGTATCGTCACAAATTTCATAAAAAGCCTTCTTCTGGTTACCCTAGTAAAATAAATAAATAAATAACTTACCCCTCCAGCTTGCTTTGGTGGGACAGTCGATGGTTTTATTAGAAATAAGATACGCGTTAAGGGTTGTCAAACTTGGCGACTTTCTCAGTGTTGTTTCGTCGTTTTTCCAAACGTATTTAATTAACGATTGTTCATAAGAAACTAAAACAATTTAGGGGTTTGATAATATTTCAACGTGGAATAAAAGCGACTTACTACTCTCCATGGCGAATACGCATTTTGGATCGTCGAACGGAAAAACATTTAACCGACCTTGGCACGACAAAATGAGATGACGCCTGTTAAAAAAAACAATATTTATTTTACAATTAATTTTTTAGTTTTGTAGAATGAAAATTTGATAGATACATGAAATGTGTTTCCCTTCATTGTAAATCATAATTAATATTTCAACAATTTTGTTCTTTGTCTGGTGTAACATATTTTTAGGGTCGCCAGCTCTGATGTTTCGTTTCTCATGCTCATATATCACGCAGGGTTTCTGGCATTTTTTGGAACGCGTCCAAATGTTGAATGCATTTCGAGATTGCATTAACATCACAGCAAGTACGTACTTGTAGTTGTTTCAGGATGGAAATGTTATTAAAGGAGAAAGCTGTTAGTCTACGACACAGGTGATTTATTCTCACGAAAGCGAAGGGAAAAAAATTACAAACGTAAAACGAATCTATTTAAATTTATTTATTAATATTTATAGTTGAATCAGGGTGCCATTTTTAGGCACTAGAATTTTGTAAGTATATTTCTAGAAACTTTCAACGGTCACGGTCTACTGCTAGTATATTTAAGTAATGTAAGAACGTCTTTAATGATATTCAATTTCTCAGTTGAGTTTTATTTAATTTGAATCGATAAACCCCAAGTATCCTATATTTGGAATATTTACCTACTGATAAAGGAAAAAGAGACCTAAAGAAAGTTTTTCCGGATCCGGATAAGTCCTATTTACTCTAGAGGACTCACTGAAACTCGAGCTTGCTAATAGTATTTAGCTTTTGGGAATAAATTGACAAGTAAACACAGATGTCACTCAGAAAATTAAGGTCCTAAAAGCACGTGTAGTGTTTCGTTTGAAAGCTAAAAATTATTAAATCTGTATAAATTGGATTAGACGTCACTGGGGGTGTGAATATCAGGCTTGTACTGAAAGTAACACGACTATATTTATTTATTATTTTTAAAATTTAATCAACCGACAATCCTTTCAATTTAATCAATTTTATAGAGAACAATATTGTCTTGTATTCTCGTTGCTACAGTAAAGTACAATAAAATACTACAACGACCATTGTATGTTCCGTCGTAGGATTGGTAACAAGAATACGCCAGAATGTTAAATTCATGTTGTTACCAGTAATTTGCATACAAACATACATGCCCTCCTAGGCGTGCATTAATTGTAAGCGAACAGCAGACATTATTGAATAACAGACGTCTTCGTGTCTAAAATTTTCAGTATTGATTCCGTATTATGTGTAATCGATTCCCTAGAGACAACTATCAACGATAGGTATATGTACGTATATCAAACAAATCAATTTGTCTCGTCATTCACTTTTACGACTCATTTGTATATGATGTAGTTTGCTTGTGAAGAACATAATTCCAAAGACAACAGAATTACATGTTGAATTTAATAATAAAAAAAATTATCTACATAACGCTTTTTTGGGAATTTTGTTAAACTCATCGCCACTCGTTTGAAACTTGCCGCAACTCGGTTGGTACTCACCGCGATTCGGTAGAAACACACCGCAACTCAGAACTCAACGAGATTCGTATGAAACCGCAACACGGTTGAAATTCGAAGTAACTCAGTTAAAACTTGTTGCATCACCGTTGGAACTTGCCGCAATTCTTTGGAACTTGACGCAACTTGATTAGAACTTGCTACTATTCGATAGGAACTTCCTGTGATCTAGAACATGACGCGATTCGTCCCAATTTGATTAGAACTTGCCGAAACTCGAATGGAACTCGCCGCTAATCGACAGGAACTCGGTGTGATTTAGAACTTCATGTCATTCAACTGGAACTTTGCAAAAACTGGTTACAACTTGCCGCAATTCTTAGGAACTCGACGCAACTTGGTACAGTACGATTTCAACATGCCATAATTTGGTTAGAATTCGCTATCATTTGATGCGATTTGGTTGGGACCCGCCATAAATCGAGTAGAATTTGCCGCAACTCCATTGGGACTTGTCGCAACTCTGTTGGAACTCTCTGCCATTTGATAGGAACTTGCTACAACTCAGAACATGACAAGATTCGATTCAAACTCGCATGGTATTCGACGTAGCTCAGTTGAAACCTGCCATAACTCAATTGGAACCTGCCGCAACTCAATTGGAACTCGCTGCGATTCAGTTAGATTTAAACCATAACTCTTTATACAATTCGATTGAAATTCGTCACATCTTGATTTGAACTTGCCGTCAATTTTCCCAATTAAGGAAAAACCTTGTCGCAAAACTCGGGTTTGGAACTTCTCTGCCATTTGGAAATAAAAGGAAATTCACTTGACCAAACTCATAACTTTACAATTCGATTGAAACTCGTCACATCTTGAACTTGCCGCAATTTCATTGGACTTGTCGCAACTCGGTTGGAACTCTTACCTTGGATAAGGATTCCGCAACTCAGAACTTGATATTCGATTGAAACTCGCAGCCCATCGGTTGGAACTTGCCGCAACTCAATTGGACCTTGCCGCAACTCAATTGGAACTCGCTGCGATTCAGTTAGATTTACCACAACTCATAACTCATTATACAATTCGATTGAAACTCGTCACATCTTGATTTGAACTTGCCGCAACTTCATTAGGACTTGTCGCAACTCGGTTGGAACTCTCTGCCATTGGATAAGGATTCACTGCAACTCAGAACTTGACATAATTCGATTGAAACACGCCTGGTATTCGACGCAGCTCGGTTGGAACTTGCCGCAACTCAATTGGACCTTGCCGCAACTCAATTGGACCTTGCCGCAACTTAATTGGAACTTGCCGCAACTCAATTGGAACTCACTGCGATTCAATAAGACTTACCACAACTCATAACTCGATACAACTCGATTGAAACTCGTCACGTGTTGATTTTAACTTGCCGCAACTCAGTTGGAAATCGCCGCGACACAATAAGACTTGCCACAACTCATAACTCGATAAAACTCGATTGAAAATTTCCCAATAAAACGTCAAAAAAGATTAAATAAACTTTGGCCCCGCAAATCCCAAACCTTGGAACTCGACGCAGGGCAAAAAATTGCAAAAGCGCTGATTGTGACAGCTTTTGTATTATTCCGGTGCAGAACATGGAGAAGGGAAAGAACAAACATTCGCCATGCCTTTTCTATTTATTATTTTATGAAAAAATATTAATGGTAACTATTCTATTGCTTAATAGTATTATTTTCATTTTAGGGTCAAGATAATTGAACAAGGTAAATGCCACTTTAATGTATGAAAAGTTATTAATGTCTTTCGGTGGTGTAGTACGATGGAATGGATAATTAAATAAATATAAAACGTTTTTTGGGTATTAGTGACCGTTATTATTTGTTTTGAGAATTACCATTAAGTCCACAAAAGAAATGTAGGTATTATGTGGAAACTTTTTGTGGCGGGGATGAAACCTAAACATTAATGTGTGAAATTAGTTAAATTTTGTCTTTTGTATGGAGTTTTGATGTTGACTATTATTATACGGTGCCATTAAAAGGTAATCAAAGAGTTTTCCCCGTACCTCATGACATAATGCACGGTACCATTTCTATATATCCTAAGGGCGAAATGTACGGGGATGAGGGGTTCTTTAAAGTCCCCATGCATAATGAAATAGGTGTCGGGCAACCACATGAATTCGTGATGGTGAATGGCGTTCAAGTAGTCGA
Organism: Agrilus mali; assembly: GCA_029378335.1. NCBI lineage: Eukaryota > Metazoa > Arthropoda > Insecta > Coleoptera > Buprestidae > Agrilus > Agrilus mali. The sequence goes on along the minus strand of CM055663.1, from coordinate 3,926,877 downwards.
ATTTGCTTTGGTTTGTGTATTTCAATCGTGGGTCGTACCATTGTTGCTGCAGTAAAAATTCTACTTCGTATTTCTGTAATCAATTAAAAATAATTTATTTATAAAACGGCATCAGTTATTTATTTTTTTATCTTACCAAACTCGATTCATCAGGAGATGCTAAACTTAGAAGTAACACGCTCATATTTACTACAAGAGAACCTGAAATAAGGAACAAAAATTTTTTTAGGGTTGTAATAACTGCAACTGCTGAAGATTAGTTTGTACATAGCTACTAAAAAAATTCTTTCTGGTATTATTATTGTTTTCGAAAAAGAAAGACAATCCTTGTCCAGGATTAATACAGACCTGTAACTGGAGGCAATAGACGCCTGTCATATCGAGATGGTTTTAACAAGTCATCCAGAATTTCTTTGTCTGATTTTCCTTCAGCAAATCTGAAAGAACAAATACCACCATTAAAAGGAAAAAAACAATAATGGGAGAAATATGGAAGGAATCCTGTATACTGTTCGTTTAAATCGGGGTGCAAATAAAAAATATTCCGTCTGGAAATCAGTAATATTGATTCATCAATTTTGTTAATAATTTACTTGGGATTGAGAGTTGAATGAGGGTTATGAAATTTTCAGTTTACTGCTTCACTTCTGCACTGCATCGTGACGTGTCATTCAACTTTAAAAGTGGATGAAAGCATCCTTAATGCAGAAATAAATAAATCAGTACTATAAAGCAAGAACCAGGATAGCTGAAACGAGTCTTCAACGAAATTATTAATAAAGACGAAGCCTGTTTACGTCACATCATTCTAGTTTACAAAAGAAGTAACTAGAGCGGTCTGCATTGAATTACCCTCGACTTCTAAAGATAGAACAACAATAGAATACTTCTCATAATTTATCATCTTAAGTAAATACTCTAACGTGAACACGAACACGAAAAATATTTGATTTTTTTATTTTAGATAAGTGTAAATAGATAAATTTACAAAATAATTCTTTCTGTGATCGACTTGGGGTGTTAAAGTGGGCCTTTAATGACCAGATGCTGGGATAATTTAATTTTCCAATGATTGTTGTAGATAAATTAGGGGTGGCTTATACGCAACTGGAGTCCCACAAGGGATAAAATATTCCAGAAGTAGAAGCTTTCTCTAATTTATTTTATTTCCTAAATTGTGTAACTTTTTACGTGAAAGTAATGAAGTCAATTTGTGGACGTAATAAAATTTCGTAATTTCCATTTCGTTCTTTACGCCCTGCATGCCCTATAATCAGCAATAAAATTAGGTATGTGTCAACTAAAACCCCAGTTGTCAGAAAGGCATTATTTTTACTTGCAATTTGAGAAGAAAAGTGGCGACCCCAATTTCCTATAAACTACCTGCTTGCTTGCTTGGCTCGTGTTACATTAAAAAGGGCTATTATTTATCTCAATTTTGATGCCCTCATTAGCGTGTTACATTCATGAGATCTAATCATAAAAAGAAGGAGTAGTTTTGTGATTAATAACATTCTACGCAGGGAGTTGGCTAGATATCCTTTCTGTTCCCTTTTAAAATATTGAAAAATGCTTTTAACAAATCGTACTGCTACTAATGAAGCACCAAGTACCTTCACTGAAAATTGCAGGGTTGAAAATTGAGTTTACAACAAACTAGGCAATTTAAAATTTTTGTACCTACATTTTTACAAACATGGATGTTATAATTTTTTGATTAAATCTCTAGTAAGATTCTGGTGATGTTCTAGTATAGAATCTCGTTGGTTGTGGGAAGCTCATTAAAATTAAACACTTCATCTTGTTTACAAGTTAAAGTTAGGATAGAGGATGAAATACGCCGTTGATGTATTCGTTGTGAAATTATTTGAATATTTATGAAATAATTACTATACAGAAAAATTTCACGTTCATGAATTCTGAAAGGCGGGAATGAAAGGACCCCACGCTGGTTATTAATTCGAAGTACAAAATACATAAATTTACATTGTTTTTTTTTTACCTAAAAGCTCCTGTGATATGCTTTAAACTACATTATTATATCGTATATCTGTTAGAATCTTATAAGAAGCAAGCTCATGTTTTCTGTTTATTACAGATACTGTTGGAGTAATTAGTTCTCTAGACAAATTTTAATTTAAAAAATACTAGAGTAAACTTTTTTCAGAGCTGAGCAAAGCTTTAGTGCTTTGGGGCTTCAAAGCGTGCTTCAATTGCTTTCAGAGCTTCAAGGAATTCGAGCCTTTTTATTAGCAATCAATCGGGGCTTCGTAAAAAATGCTTCAATTGCTTTCAGGGCTTCAAGGAATTCGAGCCTTTTTATAAGCAATCAATCGGGGCTTCGTAAAAAATGCTTCAATTGCTTTCAGAGTTTCAAGGAATTCAAGCCTTTTTATATGCACGCAGTTGGGGCTTTGTAAAAAAATATTTAAAAAAAAAATGTTTCAGTTGCTTTCAGGACTGCTTTGTAATTTCTATTTGAAGGGGCTTCAACCCTTTTTTAGTGTGCTTGAAGCACTATCAGTGTACTTAAAGCTCATTTAATGATGTGTTTAACAAACTTTGCAAAGTAATTCGTTGTTAGAGGTTGAAATGTGGGTAATGAAGACTTTACAAAGCACTTTAATAATAACCACAAAGGACTAAATTTTTATCTAGCTCTTCTTCGAAACCTTTTTGTAAATAAATAATTGGGACTTTGTAAATAAATTAAGTACTTAATAAAAATGCTTGATAATTCTTATTTCAAAGTTCTTTAGTTTTCTTCAGTGTACTTGAAGCCCATTTATAATGTTTAAGCGTAAAAGTATGCTTTACATTCCTTAAAGGTTTCAAGTAATTCAAAATTTGTTGTATACAAGCAATTAAGGCTTTGGTAAAGAAAATACTTTGTTTTGTAATTTCTATTTCATAGGGTTTCAAGCATTTAAAATTTTCTTAGAACCCCTTCAACATGTTTGTGCTTGAAGTCCTCTAACTACATGCTTAGAACTTGGAGCCTTTTTCTTTAACTACTTTATCCAGCTTTACTCCAAGGCTCTGAAAAGGCTTCAAGCAGATTTTCAAGCTCAAAGCACTAAAGCTTTGCACAGATTTGCTTTAACGCCATTTTGTAAAGAAGTATTTTAAGCTTTATAAGTTAATTACTTCATGAGCGTGCTCTTTAAGCTTTCTTAGTATACCTATCTGAAGCTCTATAAATGTGCTTGAAACCCCATCAGTATGCTTGAAGCCCATTTAAATTGCTACATTACCATGTGAGAAATTAGGGCTTTACTTTAATATTAAGGCCATTAGACTTAGGGGCCTACATTTTTTTTTATGGGTTCAGTGACTAACTCATATTGTAACTTACATGCGTACAGAAGAGAGATTGCTCTAACAAATCTAAAGTTATGGAAATATTTCATCTTCAGTACCTACAATCTCTGAATCATATTTTTTTATCTAATGATTTACCTTATAAATTGATTTATTTTTATTACAAGCGAACTAATCAAATCGAAGTCTAATTAAAGCCTACAATACGCTGACAAAAGCGATTGATGAAGCACCTTTTCTACATTTGATTAATTTTAAAGCCATATGTTCCTACCTAAAAGCTAGATACTGAAAAGCGTAAATATATCTTTTGTTATTTTTTAAGCTCGACTAATAGAAATAATTGTTTTCCTCTTAAAAATGGAAATTCTATGGAATACCATTAAAATAAAATAATACTTAATGACTTTAATAAGCACTAATTAAGAATAATATAATATAATAAGTAAGTAAAAAGAAGCGTTTTTTTTTTCTAAATAATAACAATAATAATAATAATAATGGATGCAAAGTTTCGAATCGTTTAATCATCAGTTTCCAATGTTACCTTATGTAAGTTTTTGATCTCTGATTTCTAGTTCCAGTAGTGGAGCATTGCACCCATCTTTTCACTTTGTTATGAAATCTCGAAGATGGAAAATTCCTATAAAACATACATACAAAGCAGCTGCAAATACACATATGTAGGTACATAAACACGATAACATAAACCTAATACTTCTTAGCTGATTTAATCAAAATCATCATTTTTTTAACGTTATCTTTTACGCACCCCTCTCTCTTGTTATGGTTACAATGCCTACAATCATTCTTGTTCGTGTCTATTGTATGTTTTGTATAAATTAGAAAGGCTAAAAATGATGGATGTGAGGCTTGGGGTAGTATTTCGTGATTCACGCCACCAAAGTGCAGCTTTCGTGCATCCCTTTGACACTTTAGAACCCCAATCTAATTACCTTTCCCTCTAGATTTTCCTCAACATGCTTCTAATTATCTTATATTTGTAAACTCGCTTTATATTGGATATACGAGTAGCTCACTCAAATTGCGTGTAAAAGAACACAATAGAGGCTGTAGAAATATTCAATGTAGTCTGATAAATTAAATTAATTAATAATAATTGTTTATTGCAGTAAATTATTTTTACTTACATGTCGTTATCAGCACAACAAAGTCTCATGGTAAATAAGAAAAATACTGCAGCTCCAATTTGTAGCCAAGCTCGACCCATATTAGGACACCTTAAAAACAGAAAAAGAAACAAAATAAATCCAAACAACCCTTAATGAAATAAATATAATTCCGATTTTTAACAGAATCTTCTTGTGTTAAATTGTGACTTCTATGCCCCTCTACTACCCTCAATCAATTACGTATATGAAAGGTGTCAGTTCAAAAAAATTTTTCTTGAGTGAACCTTGTATTTCGTTTCTTGAAGTATGATTAATATATTCAAAGTAAATAAAAAAAAATTGGCCTCATCTTATGTACCTATAGATATGTAATTAGATAATATGTTTGCCTCGTTATGTATTGGCAAAATACACTCGGTTTCATAACACATATAGGAAGATATAAGAATTCGGTTTTAAAAGGTCGAAATAGTTATTAAAAACACGTTTAAATGTGCAAATATTTTTATAATAGCACAGATCGTTTTAAGGCAATTTTTTTGTCAGCTCAATTCGGTTTACATAATTAAATTTTGTTGAAAACACTCAATAAGGTTGATAAATATTTACTTTTTTTACATAAATGAAATGATTTATTTTTTCATGGGAAACACGTTGAATTATAAATAATATGTGCTTATGTAACTTAACTGTAGGTACATTGTAATAAATAGTAAAGAAAAGTCTCGTAAATAGAGCAATATTGCAATGATATGTAATAAAATTTAATGAACGACCCTTTCAGTTTACTCGTTTTTTAAAAATATATAATTATAAATTATGTACCTAGGTATAATGTTAATGGTCGAGAACTGGTTCACGTAGTCCATAAAAGTACCAAGAGAACATTTCAGTGAAGGTTTGATTATTCAGATTCAGAGTGGTGATAAGCTAGCTCACAATAATAGTAAAATGCATCATCGTCATCAAGGAATTTTGTTTGTAATAATAAAATAAAATTTGCATACAAATAATTATCCAATAAAGGCCAGGGCTCATATGAAATGCTTATTTTAATTTTAATTATAAACCATCTAGTTTCCTCTGTAAATACCTACCTAATTGTTATATGAGGACTATTAAGAAGCATTTCCTCTTTTTCTTTGTATTATTATATCACATGTCTTAATTAGACTCGTTTAAATTGTTTGGTGATTTTTTTCATGTTCACTGTAAATTCAAGGATTTAATTAATTAATAGATGCTATTTTTAACTGCAGTGCAATTTGCACAACAATTTTCTAGAAAACAACTTGTGGATTTCCGATACTGTCTTATATCAAGAAAGGCACATTTGTATGTATGTAATTATGTATGCGTAAAAAGGTTTTGGCCAGACATTATGGAACTGTGCCAAATTAGGAACTTTTAATCATTTGCTAATATTGTAGTAATGTGGGATTATTAGAGTTTGTCGCAGTATTGATTATTATTAATTTATATTTTTAATGAGAATATAAACATAAAAGTACATGATGTAGTACAATTCTTATGGTTAGTAAACTAGTTTAAAAATCTTCCCTGATAATAAAAGGCTCTTTTAAGCATCCCAGTCAAATAAAAACATTTTATAGACTATTAAATGTTATTAAACATTAAACATTTGATGGAAAGGGGACCAACAATTTAATTACATAATTGTTTAATACATCGATACCTTTTTTCTTACACGACTTTGGAAGTAATTGTTTTGATACGTGGTGTCACATTTGTAGAAGAAAGTTGAACGTGTCGAATAATTATGAAGGCAATTTAATGACAGTAAAAAAATAACTACTTGCAGCAAATAATTGCCAGCAAAATAGTTATTGAACATAAAAAAATGTTAGCAGGTGTCAAAAGAAAAAAATAAGAAAATTAACATATTATGATCAAAAGAGTAATTAAGATGACGTAAAAAAGTCGGTTGCTACCTGAATGACGAACAAATTAAATGTTAATTAAGTTTTAATGACGCCATGTATTTGCATTTGCAGTTCATCAAATTTAAATAACAAAGACATTGAAGTTTTCATTTTTTATTTGAATCACATTGATCAGTAGTTTGCCTCTTTGAGGTGGCGCTTTTTTTTATTGAAACCACATTGGTTAATAGTTCGCTTTCTTACCGCTCGTCCCTTCCAGGTGGCGCTTACTGCGCTCTGTTTGTATAGCTAATCATTTCTTTTTAAATAGATGATTTTTTTGTGGTCACAGGGTTAATTTATAATTCAATAGGATACTGGGGGTTGTTTTTGTAATATAAAATAATTAAACATTATTTTAATATGAAATACAATTTATTGATTTCCTATATTAGAGTAATAGACATTTAGACAAGAGCTCAACAAAAAACATAAGAATCAACATAATCCTTGCGGTTGGTATTTAAAATATTTACAAGTGGATGCCTTCTTTTTCCAAAAGTTCCTTATTATCACGTCTGTAGTTACCTTCGGGGTCGTACAATTCCTCGAGTTTCTTGAATTGTTCGGGTTTGTTCTTGATCATGTATTGGACAACTTTCTTGGCACCTTCCCTCTGCTTCTCGCTACATGCTGTACACTTGTTCTTCAAGGCTTCAGGGATGTCCTCTGAACAAAAAAATCAATTAATACATTAAAACGATTAAAATATCAGAAAAAAATATAAAAATTTTATGAAGCCTTTCACTATAATTTATAATCATTTCACAATTTTTAGTTTGACTCCAATGGGAGCCAATAAAAATTATTAAAAAAATACAATTTCAATTATTATTATGAAAACTGAATTAGTTTACATATGTAGTTACAAATAATAACAAAATTTTGAAATACTGAAATTATTGAACAACTGTCAGATGTTTTCATCCCCATTAATGAAAAACCAAAATGTACTTACTTTTGAGTTCTTCGCCGTCAGGTGTGCATTTTCCCTCACCAGTTAAACATTTGTAGTAGTTGTTGAAGAGCCTGTCGTTATGGAGGATTTCTTCCAGGTCGATGTTGTCGTACTTGGTGGTGAATTTAGGGCCATCGGGTGCGGCATAAGCCACGGCCATGGCAACGGCGAAAAGAGTAACAATTGCGAAACCTTTCATTTTTATTTTTTGATTTTGTAGCTTTCTTCTTCTTTCGTATCAAAGCACAGTATGATTCGATGGTACGAAGTCTTCCGAATTTATAGGTATCTGGTCGTTTTTGAAAATAATAGAGTGGAGGACAGGGCCAATGCCAACGCGAACAATAATTTGTCTTGTTTACGTTCATACGTCACAGATTATTCTGAGTAAACTTGGAGCGTAGTCAGGGTCACGGTTAATTTTTTTTACCATCGTCGTTTACACCGTTTCTTTTATTATTCATCTCATATATTATGGTATATTTATCTGTGTATAATCGTTCTTAATTACTGTAGTTGTTTTTTTTAGTATATTATGTCGATATTACGTGTGTAGGTATCTCCTCCACGTGCTGCTGCAGAAGCATAGGCACAAAAAACGAGCTGAACAAATAATGTGGGACAACACTCGAAGTTTTTAGCAAACGCGGAAAGTTTTTCCAATTAATTCTCACTATAACGAAAAGGATTTCGTTTCAAAATTTCCATCTGTTTAACTCAAGGGCTTATTAAGTAAGTATTGGACCTGCATAAGGCCAAACGTGACCAAAATCTACTTATTGTTTGTCTGTTGATGATGGCGGCTAGGATTTCTAGGAAATAAAAACGATGACGGCAATGGAATGATTAATTACTAGACAGTAAATATAGAAATAAATTATTTTAAAATCAACAAATATTACCATTCCTTTTTTAATGAAGTCATCTCCCAAAACTATTGTCTGTTTTCTCCCGAAGTTTTTCAATTAAGCATTTCTGGAGTCACACAACTTTCTTTTCCAAATAAATCTCCATCCCTTATAGTAACAATGATAACATCTTTCCGGTAGCAATGCCATGAGTGGCTTTAATTATGCAATGAGTTATTAAATGTATTTTCATCCAGATATTGAAATAAAATAGTGGTTAGTTAATTAATAAAATAGGTTTCCCCTGAAGGAAGCATTTATTCTTTGTATCAACAACTGAAATTGGAATAGCCAAAGTTTTACAACCACATTGTAATTAAAGCCAAAGTTAATTTTCGGGTGGTTTATTGCGAGCTACCATTAATCCTATATTCATCTCGCACTGTTTCGTTTAATTATTTTTAATTGACGTTTTCATATTACACTACCATGCATCCCTAGAAGCTTGGGATAAAGGGGAACACAAAACATTGATCAGCTTACGTAACATTTCTGAGATAAAAAATACTTTTTGATTCATTTTTATAAAACGAAAAGAAAATATTTTCTTGAATTGAGGAAGCTTTAAGATATTGTAACTCCATATTAACGAAGAAAAACAAAAACAACAGTTACAAAAAATTATTTATTGTACCACACCGTGGCGAAATGTACATTGTGGTACAATAAATAATTTTTTGTAACTGTTGTTTTTGTTTTTCTTCGAAAATATTTTCTGGTAGATACATAAAATGGTAAAAAGTATTTTTTTGTGTTGTTAGAATGTTGTACTTAATAATTATTTGTTACAAGAACTTCAATGAAAAAAGTTTTCATTTTTTAGAGTCAAGGTTGGGTAGACTATTAATTACATTAATTTTTTTAAACATATAATTTATGTTGGTGTTCACACACATATTATACATAAGCATAATTATAACTCAATAACCGTAAGAACAAATTACATTTTCTAGAAATTATTATTAAGTTCATGGGGGTCACCAGTTGCCAAAAGAACTGTTCCTTTGAATACTTGGAGAAACTGTCCTTTAATAATAACAAACAACTTACTGACCAAACTACAATAGTTAAGTATATTTTATGTATTGTTTTGTATTTTTTGGAGGTCACTACTTCCTTCCTGTTTAAAAACACTTTAAATAGATGAAAACTCAATGTGCTTGAGATACCTGCATTAAATTCAATGTTAGCATACCTACAAAACTATTTTTGTTAAGAATACGAATAAGAATAAAAAAGTTACAGTTATTATTAAAATACAACAACAGGAAGTAGTTTCTTCAAAAAATGTTTTCCCGGAGTAAGTCCTTTTATCACGTCTGTACGATATTGATTCTATTTTTCTCTTACATATTGACAAGGAAATCCCTGAAGACGTACAGGAGCCAATCGTTATTCTATTATATTATTCATAAAAGACCGCATGTCGCTAAAAATTGTGAATTTCCGTGAAAAATGTTTGAGAGAGAATTATTTGCTAACGCGAGAAAAAATCCATTAACACGATAAACAGAATTTTATTGTTCTACCTTTGGCATAATGATACCCTTTACATGCTGGTTTTATGTTTTGCTTCGTTTACGAATTGCTCTATTAGAGAAGATTTCTGCTTTTATTAAAACTATAAATCCTTGTATTTGTATTAAAAATATACGTAGAGTCTACTTTGGACGCATAAAGGCCGAGACTGCATGCGAATGTGGGCCAATGTGATTCCCATTAATTGTATAGAGTTACATCTTTTATTATCAAGTAGGTACCTATCTTTTAACATTAACTTATTTTTATACTACTGTAAAATTGCAGCGTCTCTATTTAACCTGACTGCGAGGCTAAATTACAATGCTAAAATAATTTGCATTGGGAATTACTCCTTTGTTACGAGAAAAAATTTAAAAAAATGTGATCATTTCTATTGCGACAATTTCTAATAAATTTCCTTTAAATATAAAACGACTAAGTAGAAAATTAAAAATGTCATTCTAATACTTCTACGTTGTTAGATGTTGATGAAGATTTTTTATGAAGATTTGGTATCAAGATTTTCCATAATTTTTTATTTAGTAAATCGATTGAGTAGGAAGTTAAGGTGTTAGGAACTGCTAAAATTATTAGATTTGAATGAAGATTTTTTCATGAAGACTTGGTATATTTTATGTTAGTGCTTCAAGAATTTTCATCAACTTTTCTTTAAATTTAAATCGATTCAATATGAAATTGAAGTGTGATGGGGTTCTCAAAATGTCATTCTAGTACTTTTATATTATGAGATTTGAATAAAGATCTGTTTAGGAAGATTTAGTATATTCAAGTTATCGCTTCAAGAATTTTCATCAACTTTTCATTGAATCTAAATCAATTGAGTTGAAAGTTAAAGTTTGAGAGTCTGCTAAAAATACACTTTTAGATGTGGATCAAGAGTATTTTATGAAAATTTGGTGTACAGTAACCTTTCTTCAAATTTAAATCGGTTCAGTAGATAGTTAAAGTGTGATAGGATGCTAATAATTTCAGTATCATAGTTTTATGTAATTAGAAATTCTTCTTTTAAAGTTTGCTATATTAATTAGTATTTCAAAAACTTTAATCCACTTTTCATTCTTAAATTAATGTGTGAGGGAACGGTAAAAATCTCAGTATTTAAGTTTCATATTATTAGTTATGGATAAAGGTTTTTTCATGAAGATTTGGTATGCTCCAGTTTGTACTTCACGAATTTCCATCAACTTTTCTTTAAATCTAAATCGATTATTGAGTTGACAGTTACAGTATGAGAGTCTGCTAAAAATTTCAGTATAGCTCTTTTATATTTTAAGATGTGGAAGAAGATTATTTTATGAAGATTTTGTGTACGGTAACCTTTCTTTAAATTAAAATCGGTTCAGTAGAAATTTAAAATGTGATAGGATGCCAATAATCTCAGTATTACAATTTTATATAGTTAGAAATTCTTCTTTTGATGATTTGCTATATTAATTAGTATTTCAAGAACTGTTATCCTCTTTTCATTCTTAAATGAATGTGTGAGGGAACGGTAAAAATCTTAGTATTTAAGTTTCATATTATTAGTTATGGATAAAGGTTTTTTCGTGAAGATTTGGTATGTTCCAGTTTGCTCTACAAGAATTTCCATCAACTTTTCTTTAAATCTAAATCGATTATTGAGTTGACAGTTAAAGTATGAGAGTCTACTGAAAATGTCTGTATAGCTCTTTTATATTTTAAGATGTGAAAGAAGATTGTTTAATGAAGATTTGGTATACAGGAAACTTTCTTTAAATTTAAATCGGTTCAGGAGAAATTGAAAATGTGATAGGATGCTAAAAATCTCAGTATTACAGTTTTATATAATTAGAAATTCGTCTTTTGATGATTTGGTATATTAATTAGTATTTTAAGAACTTTAATCCACTTTCCATTCGTAACTTAATGTGTGAGGGAACGGTAAAAATCTAAGTATTTAAGTTTCATATTATTAGTTATGGATAAAGGTTTTTTCGTGAAGATTTGGTATGTTCCAGTTTGCTCTACAAGAATTTCCATCAACTTTTCTTTAAATCTAAATCGATTATTGAGTTGACAGTTAAAGTATGAGAGTCTACTGAAAATGTCTGTATAGCTCTTTTATATTTTAAGATGTGAAAGAAGATTGTTTAATGAAGATTTGGTATACAGGAAACTTTCTTTAAATTTAAATCGGTTCAGGAGAAATTGAAAATGTGATAGGATGCTAAAAATCTCAGTATTACAGTTTTATATAATTAGAAATTCGTCTTTTGATGATTTGGTATATTAATTAGTATTTTAAGAACTTTAATCCACTTTCCATTCGTAACTTAATGTGTGAGGGAACGGTAAAAATCTAAGTATTTAAGTTTCATATTATTAGTTATGGATAAAGGTTTTTTCGTGAAGATTTGGTATGTTCCAGTTTGCTCTACAAGAATTTCCATCAACTTTTCTTTAAATCTAAATCGATTATTGAGTTGACAGTTAAAGTATGAGAGTCTACTGAAAATGTCTGTATAGCTCTTTTATATTTTAAGATGTGAAAGAAGATTGTTTAATGAAGATTTGGTATACAGGAAACTTTCTTTAAATTTAAATCGGTTCAGGAGAAATTGAAAATGTGATAGGATGCTAAAAATCTCAGTATTACAGTTTTATATAATTAGAAATTCGTCTTTTGATGATTTGGTATATTAATTAGTATTTTAAGAACTTTAATCCACTTTCCATTCGTAACTTAATGTGTGAGGGAACGGTAAAAATCTAAGTATTTAAGTTTCATATTATTAGTTATGGATAAAGGTTTTTTCGTGAAGATTTGGTATGTTCCAGTTTGCTCTACAAGAATTTCCATCAACTTTTCTTTAAATCTAAATCGATTATTGAGTTGACAGTTACAGTATGAGAGTCTGCTAAAAATTTCAGTATAGCTCTTTTATATTTTAAGATGTGGAAGAAGATTATTTTATGAAGATTTTGTGTACGGTAACCTTTCTTTAAATTAAAATCGGTTCAGTAGAAATTTAAAATGTGATAGGATGCCAATAATCTCAGTATTACAATTTTATATAGTTAGAAATTCTTCTTTTGATGATTTGCTATATTAATTAGTATTTCAAGAAATCTTATCCACTTTTCATTCTTAAATTAATGTGTGGGGAGACGGTAGAAATCTTAGTATTTAAGTTTCATATTATTAGTTATGGATAAAGGTTTTTTCGTGAAGATTTAGTATGTTCCAGTTTGCTCTTCAAGAATTTCCATCAACTTTTCTTTAAATCTAAATCGATGATTGAGTTGACAGTTAAAGTATGAAAGTCTACTGAAAATGTCTGTATAGCTCTTTTATATTTTAAGATGTGAAAGAAGATTGTTTTATGAAGATTTGGTATACAGTAACCTTTTTTTAAATTTAAATCGGTTCAGTATAATTAGAAATTGTTCTTTTGAAGATTTGGTATATTAATAAGTGTTTCAAGAACCTTCATCACCCTTTCATTCTTAAATTAATGTGGGAGGGAGCGGTAAAAATCTCAATATTATATTTTGAGAACATTATTAATGGATAAATGTTTTTCATGAAGATTTGGTATGTTCCAGTTTGTACGAATTTCCATCAATTTTTATTTAAATCTAAATCAATTTAGTAGAAATTTAAAGTGTGAGGACTTGCTAAAAATATAAATCCAATACTTTTTGAATAATAGGTAGCAACCTAAACTGTTCCAATGATAGGAAAATTACCTACAACACAAAATGTATTTACAACCTTGACTGAATCGTTTTTCTTCATGCATAATAATAAAAACGAACAATATCACAGACATGACGTTAGTCTTTTTTGCATATGATTTACAATATTCTCTAATGAAGGACCTGGTAAACAATCTTCCTCTACATACTACGAGTGTTCGTCGTAGTCAAACAAGGAACCATTTTATTTGATCGTGAGTAATGTTCTAGGTGTGCCGGTACTTAACGAAATAATTCTTTTATTGCCCAGTTGCTAAGGGGGCTTTATTTGTTGTAAAAACTATTATAAAATCAGTTTTACAGTGGGTTATTAAATCGTAATAACAAAAAGTATATGTAAGTTGCTTCGTCGAAAATGTGAACTATTAATCAATTTTTTTTACGTTACCCATTACCTACAATTTATCAACTTGAGTGAATCATGAAAGTAATTATGTTCTAATGATTGCATGGCGTCAATTCAACAGTTTTGTGCTTGTCAATTTTGAAGTGTTTATGATGATGCAAAGACTAAGTACAAAAAAAACTGTATTAATACAGAAGACATTTTGAGGTTTTTATTATTGACCATTCAAAAAATAAAGTGTAATTTTGAACAACACAACATATTTAGAATTCTGACCTAAAGAAATTTGTTCGCTTACGAAATGCCAATGTATGTTAGGTAGCTGCCTACCAGAAAGTTCAATTTACATACGGAGCAATTTAGACTTCGCTTTAAACCAACGAACGGTTACATTTTCTTGGAGATAGACACAGCTTGTTCTTTGCTCGTAATTTACGGGTAAAAACGTGAAAAGTAGAAGCTACTTTCATAAGAGAAAAGAAACTCTAATGATACGTATACAAATGTACGTGCATACATCGTAAATTTAGGGTTGGTTTGTTCCTTTCACGTCCCTTTGCACTCTACTCAGACCTTTGCCTACATATCGATTTTTAGCTGGGTGCAAAGAAACATTCAAACACTCTTTTAACAAACATTACTTTTGGGGTTTATTTATGTAGCTACAGAGATACCAACAGTACCAGTACAGTAAAGAAGTTTAAGGAGCCCTAACAACTAATTCTTTGAACACCACTTGAGTTTTTCAATAATATAAAATAAAATTTAAATATCCATAAAGTGTCAAAACATATAGTCGTTAGGGAAACACAATTGCATTCTTTTTTTCCTGGAGTGGATCAATATAATTATCACCCCTGAATGATATGAACCCATATGATAAGTGATTACATACCTACATAAGTACATTGCTGTTTTTTTCCTTATTACTCTGAGTGCTTTCAAACTTTTAGAAAGCGTTACCTACACTTACTAAGATTAAATATCATTATTTACTTGATAAAGGTAACTGGGGTTGGCAAATTTAACAGATATCCAAAATAACTCAGTGGTGGCTCGTGAAATATTTGTAAGAGGGTAAAATCGATAAAGTAGTTTAGTTACATATTTTAGGGTTGATATTGTGGGTCATTGACCAAATCACCCCAAATAATAAATAATACAAAAAGAACTTAAAGTAGAGACGCCCTTATGTCCGTTGCAGTTTGATTACAGCCACTTGTGTTTATTAACGCTGACACCCTTTTACGGAAATAAGTCGTAAAGTGAGCACCTAAGCTGGTTGCAATCCATTTAAAACAAAATGGCACATACGTCAGCGAAATTTTATAGTTCTAGTTAAAACGTAACGTGTAATTTACTGCAATTGGTAGGTAGGTGGGTATAGGTAGGAGAAATGCTGCATTCAAATTGTTGCACATGCCTAAAGATATCCCAAAGTAGATTTCATAAATTATTTTTACGTGACGTAAACTTGTGACTAATTAAAAAACTTAATTAATTCATTAATTAAGTGAACATAGAAATTTTAGCTTTTCGTTTTTTTATATCTATAGTTTAGAAAAACTGTGCAAGGAATGTATTGAGTCATGGGTCAAAATATCATAATACTAAAGAACATTTTCAAAAACTCCAAAAACAATTACGAGAACTGTACATAAGACTCTTTGCTTTTTGTGGACCACAGAGTTTTACTTTTGAAACCTATGGTAATTGCAGTTTTTTGTTTCGGTGTAGACCCTTTAATATTAACATTATTAATATATACAGTTTTAAAATTTTCTCTTAACTTGTGCAAAAGTTGTAGAGTAAATGTCACGTTACATTTGCTCCAGACCTTGTATATTTAATGTGTACACATTAATTACTAACGGTAAATAAGCGCTGATGCGTGGAAAACTGAAAACTCACTTAATGTATTTTCACCATAAAAACATATTAGTATAAATACATGTCCATGGACATGGTTGACACAAATATATTGTTTAAACAAATAGATTTAATTTTGTTTATTGAAGTTTACAATTACATGAATTTTTGGTGTTTGTATAGGTACACTTGTCGCAAATATTTTTTTACTAAATCAACTTGCAACTCTATTTACGGACTTCCAGGATAATCAATTAAATTTCAAATATTAGAAATATAAATTTTTGTAGTTTGGGGGTTCAACAAAACGCTCAGTAAACTTTTGTATCGTGGAATACAAAATGAATAACATCTTATGTTTTTGATTCTATTTGTAAGTTCGACCAAAAGTTCAGCAAACTTTTGTATCGTGGAACACAAAATAGACCAATGAACTGAACTTAGGTCAAATATCGCACCATGAAATGCTGCGAATAAAGAAATAGTTAAATAAAATGTAAGAGTTCATGTTTTGGGGTTAAAATAACGATCATTAAATGAATAGAAGAAGTAGAAAAGAAAGTTTATGTAAAGTAGAAATACATTCATAAATAAATTAGGGCAAGGTCGATATTTTGCACCCCTCCCCGTAACTCAGATCTTCGAAGAAAAGGGAAATAAAACTCTAGAAATGTTAACAGGGTTTTTAGTAGTCTAATGCGTAAGTAATTAAAAATCGTGCATAAAAAGGAATTAAAATTTCAAATGAGGATCTAGAAAACTGCAGACGTTAATAATAAAGTGCAAAAAATATCGTTATAAATTGAAATGTGGCGACAGCTTGGCGCGAAAAGGGCGATCGATATACATAGAAATTCTAGGACTACGCTACGCCATGTCACCACCAGTAAAATAAGTTCGTGACGGCCGTAGCTATGACTACTCAAAGAAACAACACTATAATTAGATGTTTAAAACATTTTGTTCCAATTTGTTAAAGCGACTTCTTATTACACCTGCATTTACCTCCCCACAAAGATCCAGACAGGCGTTTTTCCATTCAGAAACAATTTTTACAGGGGCAGTTTTCTCTGTTTCACTGGCTCATTTCATTGGTAGAGTCAACCGGGTGAATAGTGCGCACTTTTAAATTTGTCAGTGCGCACATTTACCCTATCCGTACTCATATATTTATCTCAAATAACCCCAACCCCAACTCAGTTTATTAAATGAAAACAATTCTTATTAATATTAAAACTAATTCAGATTAATAGAAAATTCACCCCAGAGGCCAGAAGCCATCGAAATAAATATTGGAAAAATGTGACCCCTTTATTTATACAAATGGAATTGCGCACATTTACCCTATTTACTCCTTGTAAATTTACTTCCGATGACCGCAATCCCAAATCAGTTTATTAAATAAAGAATGTAAATTCAAGGGCTTGAAACAATTCCTAGTAATAATAAAACTAATCAAATTAATACAAAATTCACCCCAGAGGCCATAGGTCATGAAATAAATATTGTAAAAACGTGACCCCTTTATTTATACTATTGGAATTGCGCACATTTACCCTATTTACTCCTTGTAAATTTACTTCCGATGACCGCAATCCCAAATCAGTTAATTAAATGAAGAATGTAAATTCTAGGACTTGAAACAATTCGTAGTAATAATAAAACTAATCAAATTAATACAAAATTCACCCCAGGGGCCATAAGTCATGAAATAAATATTGGAAAAACGTGTCCCTTTATTTATACAATTGGAATTGCGCACATTTACCTTATTTACTCCTTGTAAATTTACTTCCGATGACCGCAATCCCAAATCAGTTTATTAAATGAAGAATGTAAATTCGAGGGCTTGAAACAATTGCTAGTAATAATAAAACTAATCAAATTAATACAAAATTCACCCCAGGGGCCATAAGTCATGAAATAAATATTGGAAAAACGTGTCCCTTTATTTATACAATTGGAATTGCGCACATTTACCCTATTTGCTCTTCATAAATTTACTTCAGATGACCGTAACCCCAAATCAGTTTATTAAATGAAGAAAGTAAATTCGAGGGCATGAAACGACTTCTAATAACATTAAAGGTAATTCAAATTAATACAAACTGCACCCCGGGGTCATAAATCTTTGTAATGAGTATGGGGAGGCATTTGAAGCCTTTTCAGGTAGGGTAGGATTCACATACTTTATGTATATTTCAAAAGAAGTTTGTAAACTGTGGTTTATACTCCCTTTCCTTTGATATACTTAGACCCAAGTAAATTACAAAGCGGGGGAAACTTTGATAGGGTGGCAATCAAAAGAGCTAGGGACCGGGAATTAAAACACAACTACTGTTAAATAGAAAACAAGGTCCTGGTTGTCCTGGGACTGGAAAGGATGTGCGCTTCATTTTCATTTTACACTCATAAAAATGCTTCCCATCATAATAATATATACTTATAACAGAATGTGAAGAATAAAATATATATTTGATAATTTTGTGATACTTACCATTATCAACCAGCGCCAGTGCCAAGCATACCTAGTAAACTTAGCGCTCGCTAATCTTTTTGCTATTGATTCATTCTTGCCCCGATCTTATCCAACCCTGAAACAACGCCAAAAATGTAAATAAGCTGATGAGACATGACCGATTATACTTACTACCTAATAGTAACTACAAACGTAAATACAATGCTGAAAATTTTTTTACAAACGTTTTTAGAATGGAATAGAAAACACAGACCATAAGATACATATATACCTACTGAAATTGAGTAAGGGATGATTTATTTAAACGTTGTTATTGGATATAAATAAGAATAAGGTCAAACAACTTTTTGAAAATGTATTTAGAGCTTTATTATGTATAGGTCTGGAAACTGGGACGAAACATCAAGGACTATGCGTCCATTGAGGTTAGGTGCTAATAAATATTATCAGCTACTGTGGCCCTTTGTTTTTGTAACTAAATTTATAGAGATTTGGGGTTGTTATAGTAAATAAATTTATTCGAAAACTACCTTAATGTTTTGTAAATTCAAGGATAATGAAATTTATTCAAAACTAATCAAATCACTAGATACTATTTTAAGGAATGTTCATTAATAGTGTATATTTGTGAACTAAACTGAAGGTTGTCGTGAACTTACTGATTACAGTAAGTACGATCAAAAACTGGTGAAAACCCTTTAAATAAGATTAAATATTTACTCACGATGAAAATCAAAGATAAATAGTTTGTATAAAATTACTTAAAGAGATAAGTAGGCATTCAGGCGAGTTTTGACCCAGACATCAAGCAAAAATACAAGACAAAAATATTTTAATAAATTATGACAAATCCACCCCTTTATATATTTCCTAGTAGTCATTCTATTAAAGTTGGCATAAAATGAACTTTGAAGGGTTTAGATTTTTTATAACTACAGTGATAAACTAACTAATAGTTTCAGCCTCTACTTTATGGAAATTGGGAATCATATTGTAATACTTAATAAGTGGAAATTAAAAGTGTTTTAATTTACCAATCTTAAATATTACAATACAGTGATAAATAAGAATGTACCTAAAATAAATTTTATGATGCGATTTTTAACTATGTAATATTAAAAAATATATTTTTTTTTATTAAGTAATGCCTTTTGCAATTTTACATTAAATTAAAATTATCTCTAAAAGGTTTGGTACCTTTTCAATTTTCTCCATCGTTCCATGTAGAAAAATTAAGTAAGTAACTATAGAGATTTTTCGCAAAGTTTGTAATCAAATTGCGGGTGTAATATCAGTCCTGGAAATGAAAATTCCCCGAGGGTTGTCGCTATCTTGGTTGAAAATGTTAATTTTAATTTCTGACCAACCTATCTACGTACAATAATTCAATTTTCAAATGGATATTTTCTTATTTCGTTCGGTTTAACGAGGTGGTTTTGAGGTAGGTAATTTAAGATCGTGTCTCACCCTAATAAAATTATTTTTGGGGAGTCGTAATAATGAATCAAATTGTAGAGTTTTCTCAGAATAATGGTTGAAATAAATTCTCAGAATCTCATACTGATATGCAAGTTGTCTGTAGGTGTAGCAGTAAATTGAAAATGCTCAGCACTTTCACCAAAATTTTGGAGATTGTAATTAATTTATTCTTATTTGATTAACATAACAAATTATTGTATTTAAATTTCAAGGGGAACTTTTGTATTATTTAGTTTTTTCAAACATAATTTTTTTTGTTAATTATCATTTTTTCAAAACTGTCTAAAAAACGAATGAAATAAAGGATCGATATTTGTTTACTTTTATAAAAAATAATTTCTTTTTATGGATTTTATCAATACTTTATCCATCAACTTTTGACAATTTAAAGTTTAGATTATTCTTCTTTTTAACTCTATTATTTATAACATGCTCATGTTAGTACATTTCCCCCTGAAATTATTCGAGCATGACTTATGACATATTTTGTGATTTTTTATTAATGTCTCACACAGTTCTTTGAGTAGGGTTTTTTAGAGGGATTAAGCTTACGATATCTTGGAAACTGAGCAGCCTACATATTTATTAAAATTTGATGCTAATATATACAGCATAAGTAAAGCAATAGGGGCATTTGTAAACATGTGTCACAGCATCCAATGGGTAGGTAGCAGTCAATTAAAAATAAAAAAAATACCGGCCAAGTGCGAGTCGAACTCGCGCACCGAGGGTTCCGTACGTAACTAAAACTTTAAGATTTTCAAAATTTTTCCTTTATATGAGCTATAAAACATTGCTTCATGCCAAATTTCAAGATTCTAAATCGACTGGAAGTACCCTTTAGGTTTTGATTCCCTTGCGAGTAGTTGCGAGTTTGAAAATATGCGGCTTAAATTGCTGTTTCTTTTGATTGCGTTGACATAGAAGTTTGATTTTGTTACAGCTTAAAGGTATTATAGACCTGAGTATTTGATATGAATTTCAATTTAATACCTCTACGCGTTCATGAGGAAAGGGGTAGTAACTTTAAAATTATTAAAAATATTTTTATTATATAATGTTACTAAAAATTTACGGTTTTCGCAATTTTTTCTTTATCTGTGCTATAAGACGTTGCTTCGTACCAAATTTCAAGATTCTGAGTTCACGGGAAGTACCCTGTAGGTTTTGATTCAAAAATTTGCGGAAATTTGCGGCATAAACGGCTTTATCTTTTGATTACGTTGGCTTAGAAGTTTGATTTTTTCACAGCTCCAAAGGGACAATAGACCTGAGTATTTGGTATAAATTTTAGCTTGATACCTCCACGCGTTCCTGAGAAAAAAGGTCTTGACAGACGGACGGACGGACAACGAAGTGATCCTATAAGGGTTCCGCTTTTTCCTTTTGAGGTGCGGAACCCTAAAAAGAGCAAAACATTGACATACTGTATATACAAAATTATATCATTTTTATAAAAACTATTCGTTTTATATTACTAGTATTATTGTGCCTAATTAAACTCTCTGAAGGTTAAAAACAACCCCAAAGCAATTCTTGGGGATTAGTCTTAGATAGGTACTATATACGTATGTATATTATCAAAACTACTTAACTATCTTTTGTGAGTTTCCTTCTATAAATTGCAGTCTAAGATTACACAGTATAAATATATCTTACGTCATATAAATAAAATACTTTTGGACTTCATATATTTTGATTAATCATGACAATATTGAATTATTTAAAAAAATTGCAGGATGGCGGAGAACAATTTATTTAAAAAATAAATTTTGGCTGCTTTTAGGACACTATCATTGACACAGACAGATTGACTGGAATAAAATTAGTGTCAAAATGATGTCGAGTATTAAAATTTTAATATCTGGGCAAAACGAATTCAAAATAATTACCAAATTAATGAAAATATGAATTTTGTAAAGTTAGAAAAAAAAATCTGAATTTAAAACAAGAAACGAAAACTTTATTTATTACTTTTCTTTGAATATTACCCTTTTTTACCGCCTTATCGATCCATATACCACTCGGTCATTCTAATCTTTTCTAACATCTTCCCCTGAAAGATACCTCCCCTCACTTTATACATTAACCCCACAGATATGAAATTGCATAGATATAAAAATTGCTTAAGATTCTAAAAAATTTTGCTGCTGTACCACATAGTTTGATAAATAACTGGGAAGCAACAACTGAATAGAAAACAAAAATACATAAAAATATAAGTATCTAGTTTGTTTTCAAAAATTATCTAAGGATCCGCAAAGGCCCATAAAATTATTTTGTGAGAATACAATGATTATAACCTGACAACCAGAAGTTCAATAACAGCATTTCCTTAAAATTTCTCTAATTTACTAAAACCCTCTAAAAGGGTGTGTTTACGTTTACTGCTTTTGTTACGAAGCACCAGAATTATTTTTTATCTACCCTCTCAACTCTTGGGTGTAGACCATTACATCGTACCTTCTACGGATGTAAAGTAGTGTTACAAGTTACTAATTGAACTTCCCAATAATTTTACAGTAGGTATCTACCTGAATAAAAATAAATAATAAGCATCTAAAGTAGAAACTGTACATTTATGTTATTTATCTACGACTTTAATTATGAATGCAATTAGTTTACAACGCAACGCACAACATTTATATTTCATGGTTAATTCTTCCTGTGCGTCACTGAAAGTTGAACAAGGTCGATAATTTACCCTACGTAGGTACCTAATAACTATAAAGCTTGCTCTAAAATTTTTTTTACAATAATGT
The DNA here is from genome assembly GCA_029378335.1 of Agrilus mali. Taxonomy (NCBI): domain Eukaryota; kingdom Metazoa; phylum Arthropoda; class Insecta; order Coleoptera; family Buprestidae; genus Agrilus; species Agrilus mali. Next base: position 3,904,417 of record CM055663.1, on the reverse strand, counting down.
AGAAACATCTGCTTAAATATTTATAATACAATGCTTGTTAATAAGCTTCCAGTTGTTTAGGGTTTTAAATTTAAATAATAAGAGGGTAAGTAAACTGGAAAAGTATTTATTGGGAAACAGTTAGGGACTATTTATATTTGGTATACCTGATAAGGGATAATAATAAGGATGATTGACATTTTTCCCACCAAATTGCAAAGGGTACAGTAATCATGCGAAGGGTGGGAGATTTGGGGATGGGAAGAAAAAATACACAATTAGCAAGGAAACTAATGTGGCAAGCTGTAGGAGGAAACAATAAAGAGGGTAGTTAAATATGAATAAAGGTTGGGAAAATTAGAAGAGGGAGATTTTAGGAAAGAGATATGCAGGAGGAGGATATTAGGAACAGGGAGAAACAACAGGTATGATAGATAGAGAAATAATTAAGATATGCAAGATTTAAAAATTAATCAAGAACAAGTGGTAGAGTGGAGAAGGGAGTGTAAAAATATTTGGGAAAAGTTGTAAAGTTGTAACGAGATTATAAGAGGAGAGGATTTAAAAATAATTCGGGAATCAATATATGCGGCAGGATTAAGATAAATCATGTGGGAATGGATGCAAAAGTACCTATAAATAGGAAAGGATATAAGTTAAGTTTAGGATAGTGAATGAGTGTAGGGGATACAAATATTAGACAAAAGATGTAGAATATGTGACAGGGAGATGGAATATTTGAGGCATGTACTGGGAGAACAGATTATGGGACGAATGTAAAGATTTAGTTGGTGAATAAGGATGGAAGTGGGCTGAAAACAAATAACGAGAAACAGGGTTGTAAGATAAGTTGGAAATAGGAAGGTTGGAAGGGGAGGATTTAGTATAGTAATAAGTAAGTGGTAATTTTCCGGGTTGTTATGCCGTAGTGCTGTCTTCCCCTTTTACCATACGTTTCGCCAGTTTCGACTGCTGGCATCCTCAGTAGATTTCTCAACAGAAGAAGCAGCAGGAGCAACAGAAATCTATTGAGGATGCCAGCAGTCGAGACTGGCGAAACGTATGGTAAAAGGGGAAGACAGCACTACGGCATAACAACCCGGAAATACTTGGTTACCATACGAACGCCTTAAGTTTAGAATTTTTGTACAGCTTTGTTATCTGTTTTGCATTACTATTAATTAATTAGGGAAAGTGATTACAATATGTATTTAAAATTATTGTAAATAGTATTTAATTCAAAAAATTGTTAATGAAAAAATAAAAAAATAAGTCGATGAAAAATTAACATAAAATGTTTAGGTACCTACTAAGTGTGATACCACACCAATATTTCACCCTCACAAACGAGTCTTCTTCTTTATTTTATTAGATAATTAATTTGGGCAACAAATATCCCGTGTAAAAATGTTTTTTTACTATTAATTTGATGTCATCAAGGGCCTCTAGTTATCTTTTTTCTTTTATATTATACGTGTTGATTAATTTAGTTAAAAAATACTTTTCTTTGATATTTGTACAATAGAGAACCACAATAAGCAACGAAGCCGTTCTTAAACTACAGATAGCAATTTAATAATTAAATAATATAATAACAGAAATGAAACAATTTATTAGCCATTTAAAATACACGTGCAGTATCTAAATACAAAGCAAAATTGTTACAATTATTTTGACTCTTATTAGGTGTTGTTGTTATCAATGATAACTACTTATTTATATGACTTTTGTAGGTCAAAACAATTGTATTTTGGTGTTTATTTTATAAGTGAAATAGTTAAAACGTTTTTCTGTTAGTTGTTTATGTGATTGATGTACAAAGTATTCACCCCACAGTTGGATAATAAAAATAAAAATAAAAAAGGTGATGCACAATGGGAAAGGAAAATCTTGAAAGAAATAATTGTACTATAATAAAAAACTATATGATTTTGCTGGTTTCTAAATATACGAAACGAATTTAGTAACATGAGTTATTGAATATTTTATGAAAATTGTTCCCAGTCACTTTATTATATATTACGTAGAACACCTGAAATGATACGATACAATTCCCTTTTCTGTTAATGGAATGAATAATAAGTTTCATCTAATCCATTTTCTTTTCTTTCTAGAAAAAGTTCTAGGCATTATTTTACAAATTTTTTTGGAAACCTGTGTCCTACTGACAGATAAGAGAGTGACTGCTATAGGGTGCCGTTTGGCCCTTTGGGTACAGGTACACGGAATCCTAAAAAGATTCTTTTTGTTGGTTATTTTATTTGTCGTACACATCATTAATTTACTTTGCTTCTAATTACCCACATATAGGTACCTATTATGAGTTCATAAGACTTTTTCCCATTTTTACCCTCGTTTTCATGCACCAATTTCATCCTCTAGTGTTTTCGTCTGAACACAATAGCACTCCATGCCAAGGCTCAAGTGCAATGTATGACAAACGGCAAACTCATTCTGTACGTTACATTGTTCTATAAAAACCTGTTGAATTTTAAAACTGCTTTTTTCATCCTTCAAAAAACTTTACGTGCTTGTTCTTTCTTAATCGTCAACTTCTTTGTTAGAAAATTCTTTCATCTAAGAAAAAACAAAAAAACGCATACTAAACTTATTTTTAGAAATTGGCCGAAACAGGACAATTGCCCGAAAATTTGCTAGTAAAAGTTTAAAGACAGATCTTTTAATTAATAGTTCATTAAAAATAGTCGCTAAAGCCGAAATCGACGTTACATCAGAAGTTGTTACAACCAAATTTTCTTCTTAAATTACTCCTTAAATTTTAAAGGCGAAAGTTTGTGAGTGTGTATGTTTGTTACTTCTTCACGTCTAAACGGCTGGAGCGATTTTAATAAAATTTGGTATGGAGTTAGCTGACACCCTGGATTAACACATACTGCGGGAAAATATCTTATTCCCATGGGAAAATTGATGAAAATGAATTCGCGGAATATTATAAATGCGAAAGTAACTCTGTCTGTATGCTACACAATCTCGCCTAAAATTTACTGAACCGATTTAAATGAAATTTGGTACAGAGATAGTATAGAGTCTGAGAAAGGACATGGGCTACTTTTAATGCAAAAAAAGGGTTGTAAGGGGTTGAAATAGGAAAGTTTGTACGGAAATTCCGTAATTTTTAAAGATCGAAGCTTGAAACTAATTTTTTAGGCTTTTGATTAGATATAAATAAATACGACACTCAATGTTTGTAAAAAATTTTACCCTAAAGGGGATAAAATTAGCCGATGAAAGTTTTTGTGTAATGACGTCGTCCAAATGCTTACGGCCCAGAAAATTAAAATATTAAGTGTGAAAAGTTATAGAGGTTTTGTTTATTTGGATCAATAAAAGTAGTTGAATACTAAGCTATATAAACTACTTTAAACTATAATTAAACTATATTAATCTATAATATTATAAATGCGAAAGTAACTCTGTCTGTCTGTTGTTACGCAATCACGCCCAAACTACTAAACCGATTTAAATGAGAATTTGGTACTGAGATAGATAAGTAGATATAAAGCTAGAGGCCTAAAACTTATTTTTTAGGCTTTTGATTAGATATAAATACGACATTTAAAGTTTGTAAAAATTTTACCCTAAAGGGGGCAAAAATAAGGAATGAAATAGAAGAAAAAAATTTTAAATGCTGCCGAAAGTCACTGATCCACGCGGACGAAGTCGCGGGCATAGCTAGTTATAATATTAGGGAATAGTTCAGGTTCAGGAGATAGATTAAAAGATATCAAGGTACATAAAGCGTCTCTAATTAATGAATATTCTAAAGACTGTGAAGAGTCTATCTAACAGACATATTCAAGAATAATTTTTACTCTACAAATTGATGCTTTTGTATCTTAAATGCAGCGTTCTGTTTGGCCGATACTTGGATGAGTGAGCGGCAAATTCTGGCCGGTATCATTACAGTACAACTACAATATTTCTGAGGGCACCTAAAGCAGAGGTGCACTCACAGATGCTTAAAATACTTAGGCGCCCCAAAAACAGTAGTGTAAGAAACTAAGACTGTGAGGACAACAGGAATCCATACAAAAATTTCCCTAATACTTAAAGCCACTTCAAATAGAAGATCAATTTGACTTATCACTAACTTCCGGCAACTTTCTGTCAACATTCACTCTGTAAAAATTTTGTTAATTGTGCTAAAATATATTTATAACATTAGGCCTGTTTATTCCAAATACGAAGCTAATAAAATTGATTGGGTACATTAGAATTGCAGAACGTACCTATTGCATACATATGTGCTATGTGCTTGTGCATATAACTTAGAAAATAGCAATAACTGTTGCAATGCTATTGTTATTTATTGCAATTCGGTGCCCTGTGCCAGGGTCTTAGATGTATATACGTTAATATTGTGCCAAATATGCCTCGCTAGTTCTCGCCATAAAATATATTTATAATGAGCAGTACGTTTCTCAATTATCTATCCATTGTTATGCGTCCAGAATCGAAAATGTTTTATAATTTTTATACGTATTCCAACATCAGTTTTTATTTTATGTTATGATTTATTTTGTTGTAAGAGTCTTAATAATTTTTTTTGGTATTATTGGAGTGGTCGTTTTTGTTAGGTATCCTTAAGCTTTTGTTTCTAATAATAACTCCTCTAGGGAAATTTGAACGTGTTTTTAACGTACAATTAACAACATTAATTGCGTTATTATTATTACGAACACATTATTAATCCTGAAATAGAAAATCTAGAAGGAAATATAGCCAGCACGTATTGTAGCATAAAATTAATTGGTAGAACTACATGGCCACTATTTTTTAATTAGACTGTTAAAAATATCCTTAATAATAAGAGTTAAAAAAATTGTAAAATTGGAACATTTTGAAACAGTTTTAATGAATGAATAATACGTAAGGAGCTCTTTTTAGTGTCCTAATAAAGGACGTCAGAGAAGAAAATAGTTGTAAATTATTGTAGACTGTTTTAATCGATTTTTTGTTAAATAACTAAATGTGCAAATATTCAACTAAAAATATTTTAAGAGTCTTTGCAAATAAATAAAAATAATGAAAAACGTACTTTTACCATTGAGGGAATATAATGTGCTTCTATATATTTTTAAAATACGATATTCTAAAAATTTCTGTGAATAATTGTTCTTTGCTGTTGTTCGTGTTCACTACACAATCTTTCATGCTAAACACGCACCTCAAACAAAGCTGAAGTCATGAAATATTTTTGGAAATTTCAGAAAAGCCAAGAAATTAAATGTGAAATTAAATTAAATAAAAAGTTTTAATGTTTTTAGTTATGGTTTATCGCCAACGCTACTGAAGTTCTCTATTTAATTTATAGCTCATTTGCCTAAAAATAGGAGCTAATTTATTGTAATGGGAAAAAGAAAAAAAAGGTTTTGTTCAATATGTTTTTGACATCAAAAAAGTTTGTTGCAACAAAAATTGTTATACCCCAAAGAAAATACCGCATTGAAACTATTATTGATCAGAATATATCTAACCGACACCGCTCACAGTTTCCGATTGTTACCAAAGCGAAGTAAAAAAAAGTCTCTCCAACAAAACTACCAATTGCGAAAATCCTTTGTGTGATAACTTACTTGCTGACATCATTTAAAAACTAGTTTGTGACTCTTTATCGACAGGGTGTTTTGTCACATATCACTGACGATAGAGACGACACGAGACGGGTACCATGCCATGGAAATGGTGGTATCGTTATTATTAGCATGAACCCGTGGCGCGAATTTCAAAAAAACAAAGTCTCCGGTCACGCACTAGGTCAATTCAACGGACGTATTCGCGTCGCAATGCCGATCGGAAGACAAGGAGTCCTAATCTAGGAAGCCGTGACTGCGGGCAACGACGCCGACGACGACGACGACGTGCCCACCAAAGGTCGCCTCGACGCGCTGGCGCTATGCCCTAGGTACGCCATATCCATGTGTGTATCGTATATTTATATGTGTCGTGCTGTACACGGCAATAAGCGTCGCGACGCTAACGGCATGGTAATGATAATCATTGCTACAAACAAAAAATAAAATAAAAGAAAATCAAAGAAAACTGATTAGGTAATTGTAGAAATCCTATTTCTACGTTGAATTGTCTTGATTTCCGATTCTAAAGGTCATCGCCTTACTGAGTAGCTACCCTCATGATATCGTCTTGTCTTCACCTGAAGAAGATTAAGTTAAGCGAAACAATTGTATACAGGGTTACAGGTTAAGTCGACCTATGTCCTTTAAGAGGTTGTAGTTTCCCTCATTTCTGACTGATTTGACTATGAAAGACCGTATCCCAAACTTAACCGTTTAAGTTTTTTTATAAAAATTGCCGATTTTTTGTGTATTGTTCCATTTTTTAGGGTTCCGCACCTCCGAAGGAAAAAGCGGAACCCTTATAGGATCACTTCGTTGTCCGTCCGTCCGTCTGTCAAGATCCTTTTTCTCAGGAACTCGTTGAGGTATCAAGCTAAAATTTATACCAAATACTCAGGTCTATTGTCCCCTGAAGCTGTGAAAAAATCAAACTTCTAAGCCAACGCAATCAAAAGATACAGCCGTTTATGTCGCAAATTTCCGCAAATTTTTGAATCAAAACCTACAGGATACTTCCCGTGAACTCAGAATCTTGAAATTTGGTACGAAGCAACGTCATATAGTACAGATAAAGGAAAAATTGCGAAAACCTTAAATTTTTAGTTACATCGTATAATAAAAATATTTTTAATAATTTTAAAGTTACTACCCCTTTCCTCATGAACGCGTAGAGGTATTAAATTGAAATTCATATCAAATACTCAGGTCTATAATACCTTTAAGCTGTAACAAAATAAAACTTCTATGTCAACGCAATCAAAAGAAACAGCAATTTAAGCCGCATATTTTCAAACTTGCAACTACTCGCAAGGGAATCAAAACCTAAAGGGTACTTCCAGTCGATTTAGAATCTTGAAATTTGGCATGAAGCAATGTTTTATAGCACATATAAAGGAAAAATTCCGAAAACCTTAAATAGTTACATCACATATATACAGGTTTGTACGGAACCCTCGGTGCCCGAGTTCGACTCACACTTGGCCGGTATTTTTGAATTCTAAATTATAAACCAGTTTCAACAAGTAAAGGCTTGTACAATCAACAATATATCGTCCTTTACTTTATTTATTCGGTGTCACTAGCTGACCATCAACTGAAGATGCTAACATCGCCCATTCACGAAACGTTGAGGTAAGATTCTTATCGAGTTGACGGTCCTTAACTCAATCAGAATTTTATTTAAAAGATAATCTGGACACCAAAGATCAAAACTTCAATAAGTGAACTGTTTCTCCTTTAATTTTCACTCCTCCCTCTTTTGTGAGATTTTGGGGAATGTTGTGGCACTCCTCTCTCTCCCTTACGACACACTTACCTTATAGTGAGTTCTTAAATAAAACACAAAAGAAAATTGTAACATTCTTTTAAAGTAAAAAGTTGTAATAAGATTTTCAATGACCTCCACCCATTAAACGAAACTTGAAGAAGTTTGGCTGAACTTATCCCCCATTTTAAAGCCATCGCCTTTTAATTAAGCGACGATCATTAATTACGTGAGATGTTCTTGCTTTATTTTGATCCCGCCCTCTCTTTAAGTGTGATTTCCTGATGATATCAACCACATAGGCCATCTAGTGTTTTGGTCTGATGTTTTTTCTTTAATTTGGGTTCCCCCCCTCTCTCTCTCTTTTAGTTAGATTTAGGGAGATGTGGTGGGACCCCCTCATTCTTACGACAAGAAAACTGTAAAAATTTCTTGAACTAAAAAGTTAACATGAAATTTTCAAAGACCCCTCCTCTTAAATGAGTCTTCACGAGATTTTCCCAGACTTCTCCCCCATGTTAACATCACGTAATTAATAAATAAACCCCTAAGCAAACAAAGCATCAAAGATTTACTGATGCTACACAGGTCCTTTGGTGAGAGAAACATTCCATTAAGATAACAGCTTTTAGTCCTGAATTTATTAGATGTTCTGTAAACTAAAGATTAACATTATGTGAGAAATTATTTTTTTAATTTGGATTCCTACCTCCTCAATTAAAAGAAAAAAGGGAAACGTAACAATTTCGTCAATTAAAAAGTTTACATGAGGTTTTCAACGACCTCCTCTTTTTAAATGAGATTTGACGAGATTTTGCTAGATTTCTCTCCCAAATTTTGAGGTCACGTAATTAATAAGATGATTAAAAGATTCTGATTGAAAAATTATTGAAGATCTCTTGAAGATACCAACCACCAAAAAGGAAAAAAAACAGCTCTGCTTTTCATTCCTGGTTTTCAAATATGAAAAGGCTCAGTCTGACTTTTGGATTTAGTTATTTAACACCTGCTAATGCGATTTCCCATTGCATTCATTAATACGAACAAAAGCCAACTCCACTAGGTCAATGCTTTATCTGAATTATTATTGATTTCTTTAATATTAGGTACCGACCTAGTTTCATACAGGGTGTTTTTTTCGTTCAGAATAATATTTGTAAATATTTCATTAAGTACCTACCTAAAATCATTTTCACTTACTTAATTACATCTCTTGAAGAAAGAGTTTTCAATCAGGGTGGACGAAGGAAGGCAGAAAACAAATATATAGTAAATGGGGTAGGTGGTCGTTATATAATATCAATATTGTTTGAGCCCATGTTGGTAGATGTAACGCCTGAGGCCTTAGCTAAAACTTACCTACATTGTGTTTGAGAACACAGTAGGTAATATGGAATAAACCTGGCAACACCTACATACGAGTAACGAAGTTGTGCAGAACATCTCCTTGGGGACCATTAAGGCCCGCCGATTACCAATCTATGTAAGATGGTACCATCAGGGGACTACAACCGCGCAGATGGTGTGGTACGAAAAAGGAAAAAAATCTCAATTTACTTCCCTCTTGTTTTATCTTCAGGAGATAAAAAAAAAGAACAAAAGGTAAATTGTGAAAATTATACGCTATTGGAAAAGAAGATTGTGCCTACTGCTGTTAAACGTGAATTTTTAATGCGAATGCCTGTTTGATGTTGTTGTCAACGCGGTATAGATTTTCTGGATGTGATAAATACAAAACAAGGTTTCGAGTTCCCAGTAAATTACGGGGTTGTTAATAATTCAATTTGAAAAGAGTAATTCTGCTGACGTCAAACCAACCCTATTGTTCACTGATCTGAACATTTTTCATTTTATAACTAGCAGTGTTACGAAAATTTTAACGTTTTTAGGCAGTTACAAAATTCGCCATAACAATAAAGAATACATCCACAAAAAAACTACACAGAACTTAATTATTATCCTCCCTCACTTTTCAGGTAGTTCAAATAGTAAACTTTTAGTGACTAGCTATTCTTGAAGAAAAATTTTAAATTTTAAAAGTAAATATTCTTCCTGGAAAGAACCGAAACGTGAAAGGAACGTAAATTTACTAGGTTTGAGGTCTGAGGGGGTAATCCACTCAAAGTTGGCTCCCACACTGCTGGCGTCGACTTTTAAGCTCATCTACACGCTTAGCCTACATATGAGATTATGGCTCTGCAGGGTTAAAGAAGCATATTTTATCGAACACCATCCAAACTCTTTGTCTTCAATTAACAAATAATATGAGGACTAAATTATCCTTCAAAACGAATGAAACTTTCTTATTTCATCACAAAGATTATTTGAGAAACATTTACTTGTAATAAAAATGCCAAAGTTTTAATTTGCATAATTTTTATTTTTCATTTTTTTGTTGCTAATTGACATCAATTTTTTTATTGCTAATCTTAAAACATCTTAAACGTTCATTAATGATTTCTGCAGTCTCCTGGCTTTGAATGATACTTGCATGATCTCCTTTAATTATAGAAATGTTGATTGCTTGGTCACAAACCTAAAATAAAAAAATCGAAGATTCAAAAACGTTTTCAGGAGCTTCTACATTTATTTACAGACGATAAAGTGGCTTATTTTATAAAGTAGTTGTTCAATTTCTAAAAGATCCTGTGAACGTTTAAAATCGTCATTATATTGATTCATTGACAATAAATTACGCATGTTATATAAGTCACATGAGTTATTAAACTGCCACGGTATCGGCCTCGATTTATTTATGAATTATTTCTATCAATAAAATTAACTACTTCCTTTTTTATTGAACGATATAACACGCCATACGTGACCACTATTATCCATTGAATCAATTGCTTAGGTGTCAAAAATTATAATAATTACTCTTCAAATTAAACGCACAAACAATACAATAGCTGTTTATCATAAAACTTTCATTGTCTTTGATTAAAATCTTTGTCAAAATTTCCACAAATTAATTTGTTAGAGTGAGAGAATAAAATGACGTAAAAAGTTTTGCAGTGGTTATTGATTAAAAGAGAAAATACGAAATATTATAAAGTTCAATACTGAACAACAAAGAGGCTGTCATCAAGTCAACAAGGGTAAAAATAGGTTACCTAAAATGGCTCATACAAAACAGGATATCGACAGGATCACTTGCGTTCCCTTGACCCAACTGTCACTCTAATAGGTAATAGCATACCTGAACAATATATACGGGAAGTGACACGGAACAAAATAAAGCTAAACCTCATGAAACCAGGAGATTGAGTGAGAATAAAATGTCGCAATAATTAAGAATTAATTTCGAAACAAAAAACTAAAGCAGTTACTAATTTATATATTAACGCAATTAAACACCGCACTGGTAAGAGACCAGGCAAGTCTCGTCTTGCTTGTCCCTACTTTCTTTATATCCACAACAAGGCCTACCGAGTCTCCCCTTGCTAATTCCTACTTTTTTCGCACACATTCTATGGTTATCCAACAAAACGAAGCAAGTCTCGTCACTATAATCTCTACTTTCTACGTGTATTACGTAAGGCGACGCGAGTCTCGCCTTTCTAGTCCTCTACTTTACTTGCATGCGGTACAAGGTCTGCTAAATCTCGCCCTGTTGCTTCTTACTCTCCACACTCACCCCACGAAACTTAGTCCCACCTTGATAGACTTTACTTGAACGTTACAGCGTACGAGACCAAAAAATTTTTTTAACGCACCTTTGACAAACCGCAGTTATCATATTTGCTTGATCCTGTGGGTCTCAGCAAAAATATCCTTCCATTAATCATGCTGTCATGGCTATACTTGTAATCAAGGAGTTCGTCTATTCGATTGTTCAGCACAGTAAGTACTTTCCTAAGCAATGTCTTCTCTTCTTCCTCATATTTTAAAGAGTCCAGTATTAGCTGAAGACGAGCATCCCAATCCGATAATCGCTCCAGCTTATTAAGGATCTATAAGTAAAGACTGAAAATATTTGTGAGCAGAAAATATGTGAACTTACCTCCGCATTAATTGTTAAGAACCTCGTCACTAATGCAATGTCCTTTTTGACACTCGACCCTAACAATTTAAGGGTGGACTGTGTGGATTCTGGTGCTCCGTCCAAATAGTACAACTGGGTTGTGTGACCTCGTTTTTCTAACGTTATTGCTATCTCTGTAGCTAAAGCGCCACCCCAAGACACCGCAACGATGTTGTAAGGTCCATTCGAAATAATTTTTTCCATTTCCTAGAAAACAAAAAAAATACAGAACCACTCATTGACATCTGGCATTATTTGGTGGTGTTTTACTTACATTAGCCAAACGAAGAGCGATATCGATTTTTTTTTATATTGTTACTTGAATAGTCAGCACAATAAACTGGGTTCAAGAGATTGCTGGCTAAATCTGTAATATATTTTTCGGAAGTAGTCCAGGCAATATGAAGACAGGTGGTACTTCGAAAGTTCTCAAAGAACTCTTCGACGACAACTGAAAGAAAGTGGGATTTGCAGATGCCTGAAGAGCTTGCAGTCTAAGATCTTCGATAGTAGCAGGCAGCATATTGCTCAACTCTGCGCGAAAAAGAAGAATTGTATAGATCACGTTAATGAAATTGGTAGTAGTAGTAGTATTGAGACGTACTTTTGTTGAGCATTTTATTACTTTCTTCAAACAGTTCATTAATTTCGTTATCTTTGACGGAAATGTAGTTGGATCGATAACTGAGAATGTCATCCAGATCTTCTAAAATATCGGAAAACTGGATTCCTTCTTGCCACTCAACCGTGCATGTGGGAAAACCGTTTTCAAACCGTTTCTGGCATATCCCAGTAACGTCTTTCATCAAATTTACTAACAAAGATTTTGGGGCATTTGTCCTTAACGCGATATCTATATTTTTAACCGGCTCTAAATCAGACTTCCGCAATTGCTCACAGTTGTTGGGCAGCAGGAAAACAACATGAACAGGACCTTCGAGTAAAAGGTATAGCATTAACATTTATCCAGGACACAACATCATATTTTTTATATTTACCTAGCATAATCACTTCAGAAACGAGTTCCATTGCAGAGTCTTTCGTATGAGCTTTAAATGGTGAATAGATGATGTCAGCGTTGTAAAACGATTGTAAAAGTGTTAGACGCCTCGTCAAATTCGATTGTTGCGGTTTTGATTTGGATGCTACTATTATTTTTCTGGCCCCTCGTAACACAAGCCATTCTGCCATGTCAATCCAAGACTCTGCACTTCCATCTTAAATAAATAAGTAGATTTGCTTTTAATGTTTGATTATTATTCTTCTATGTAAATTTATTGATTACCTATTATGAGGTACGATGAGCGGCAATCGCAGAAGAACTTAGTCTTTTTATCATTATTTAGTTGTCCCAAATGAAGGCTTTGAGTCAACTGAATAATTTTTCTGGCAATATTTCCATTATCATTAAGTTCACTGAAAGATTGTGTTGAAAAAGGGATCACCATTAAAATATAAATATAAAACATTTATTACCCTAGAAGTTTCTGAGCATCAAAGTTGTCGTAAACTTTTTTTACCATACGTCTGACCACAAGGTCATCAATGCCTTTTTGGATTAGTTTGGCAATTGATCGTTTTACTTCAGTGGAATATTGGAATATTGACATGGGGGAGACGCTGTAGAAGCTTACGGCTCTCATAAAGATTCCCAATCCCAAAGTTACATTTTGTTCCATGTCATACTGACCTAGCTGGATGAATTTTCCATACATACCAACACATCTCAATGACGCTTCAAACAACTTCCCCGATAAATTATTAATAACAACTTGAGCGCCCTTCCCTTGAGTTGCTGATAAGAATAAGGGTTCGAAATCCGCAGTAACACTACTGTATACATTTCTACTGTTAAGCTAAACAAAAGTAGTTTATTCATAACAAATTTTAAAGACCAATTGAGTCACCGCACCATAAACAAATGATTCCTACACTTACCCTTTGAAACTTGTTTTAAAATATGAAATTTTTGTTCATCTGTAGCAACCGTCACAAAAACGTTACATCCACGATTAAGAGCAACCGCAACACATGCATGACCGATGGCTGTGCAAGCGGAATGGATTAGAACATTTCCTCCATATAAATCATTTGCTTTATGTACCAAACAATAGTAAGCCTGAGAGCACAAAACATATTACTTATTTTTTTAATAAATGATTGGGGTTATATCTGCATACAATGATGTATGGAAAAGGTACAGTTGCAGCATCCTCCAAATCCCACCCTTGAGGCACATTCCAGGAAAAAACAGAATCAGGAATAAGTTGATGTGAATTCCTATCAATGAACGCTATACCCATGACGGGGTTATTAGAATTATCTACTGCAGAATAGTCAATAATTCCTAGTTCTGGCTTTTTGTCAGGATGAAGAGATTCGTCCTTCAGATTTAAACCAAGATACCGAATACGATTATTAGAAATAACATTCCTGAAATTATACAGTTATACGTTCAAACATAAAAGTGCCAACAAATCGATTCCTACCCAGTGAAATAGAAAATTTGTGCAGGGTCTTCTCGAAGTCCTGTAGGAATAGAAAGGCAGCTACCAATTGTATCGCCACTTATTACAGTTAAGACCAGATCTTGTTTCAGGATACTTTTGAATATCGGTTTATTATCATCAAATGAAGCCTTCCCTTTACCAACCAGAAATACGAACCTAAATATGAACGTAAAACAAAATAATCGTTGAAGGTACATCATTTTATTTTGTTTTATTCTATTTACCTCAACTGTTCTGAGTTTTGGAATTGTTTTTGAACGTCTCGGACAAAATTAGTAATACCTTCGTAAGGACCAAGATTTGAGACCAAGTAAAGCCTTTGCTTGGGCTGAAGGTTTTCTACAGTGTTTCTAAATTGCATTACCCATTGTAAATTGGTTTTGATTAAGTCTTTAGATGTCAAAGTATCGCCATGAACATTTACCACTACTGCAGTGGTGTTTACTGCCTGTAGAAATCATATAAAAAGGAGAATAAAATAATTGAAAGTACCAATTATTAATGTTACCTTTTTGATAAGTGAATAATTTCTATTGTTAAATTTAAACCGTGATACTTCAGCCACGTGATGACATGAAACAATTCGTTCACTTGAACGCGTCAACACGAAAGCGTGTGAATCAGCTAAATAATCAGCAATATTTGAATCAAATTCTTTATCGGACACCACAAAAAGTGGATCACTTTGAGAAGCTACAATCAACTTCGGACTTTCCGCGATTGAATACGTAACCTAAAAAAAATATTAAGTAAAATGTCAATTGATCAATGAGCAGTTATCGTTAAATATTTACATTTATGCCCCTGTATTTGGTCATGGTGTTCTTCGCTTTATCTGCAATACTCTCTTCTCCACCTATAACTTCTACCACCGAAAAATTTCTGATGTCATCGTAACCTGGGACTAAACTCATGACTTGAACGATAAAATTAATCACACTTTCCCATGTCTGCAAAAATTGAATGAAAATTGGTCACCTAAGAAAACCATATAGAATTTCCTGGCACCTCCACAAAAATTGTAAAACTTGCAAAATTAAATAAACTTTACTCAATCAAACATAAATATAGACTACCTTGTATTCATTATTGAAAAATGGTACAAACTCGATACTGTTGTACAAAACTGCTTTTGGTGTCCTTGGAAGAGATGTACCTCTGACCCCACTTAACTGAATACCATCAGAATAAATCAAGCCAGTTGATGCATTGAAATTAACTTTCGCATCTGTAATATATAAAAATAAATTGAAACGTACAGCAATAAAGTAGATACGTAAGTGATATTAAATTCAAACCTTCTGATGTAGGCAACTTAGAAGTGGACACTGCAAGACGCTGAATGTGTCTGGGGGTCACTATATCTTGTTTACGTTCCCCAGCATGAAAGAGAAACTGTTGCAACATTAAATCGAAAAATATCCCCCAATTATTGCACCATTTGATATCAGCAACAGAACCTTTCAAAAAATCAGAAATACACCAATAAAATCTGTGTAAATACAATTTTTAGGCATCTAACCTTCGTTGGTAGTAGTTAATGATTTAATTGATTTGTAAACCCCAGAATAATGACACCCTCTGTGATAATATTCCTTGTAAAAGTCTTTCGAACTGAGGTGATACGCCTCTTCTCCAATCTCAATCGGTGGTAGTTGCAGTAAAACTTTGTCTCCTACCTCTGGAGTTTTAATGACACCCGAAACTATAATCTCATCTTCGCTTATGACTTCAAATTCGCCAGTGCCCTTCTGTACCATAGCAGACAATGGTATGTGTCCTAAAAAATTCAAACTATAACATGGAACAAAAGCGAAATTTATACTTACCGATTGCTGGAATGCTAAGAACTCTTTTAAAATAAAGATTCTCAAATACAAAATCTTCACATTTATGGAACTCGTCAGTCAATATTTTGTGGACGATCATCTACAAAAAATGAAATGTCTTAGAACATTTGAACAAATTTATTTTTTTTTAATTTACCAAGTACAGTGAAGGTGGTAGGATAACTCTATTGTCTAATTTGTGTCCAGCATAGTTTTTGAATTCTTCGGCATTGAGGGTCACCAGGATATCCTTGACACTGACTAGGAAATTATGTTTATCGTCATTTCCAGTTCTCCACTCTTCACTGTGTTCCCAGTGTACAATGGGCGCTAAGGAAGGAGTTCCTCGTCCAATTGGATACTCAATTTTCGCATATAACGCAGAAATTCTCATATTATCAACTCCATTAATGAACATTCTAAAAAACAATTAGCATATTGTCTGTCGGCTAATGTGAAGGGTGAAAAATAGAAACTAAAGTACAACTACCTTCCAAGACTAGACAGCAAATATTCAACGCCACCCTTGTATACCCTTTGAGTCAAAGGAATGTTTGTACATTCTGGTGGCAAAGATCGTTTAAGAATTGCTTGTAGAAGTCCATGGGGAGCTATTTCTATTACAATGGCGTCTTTTGGGAAGTGTTTAGAACCTTCTTCTAATAATACTGAACTGAGTAAATTGTTTGTATGATACTCAGCTGAAGAAGTTTTCGCTAAATCAGTTTCCCATCTATCTTCAGGAATCGATGTGCTGATCCATTTTGAAGATCGTGGAGATGCAGTTGGAATGATTTCTTTGAGATATTTCAAGAGAAGTGGAGCTGCAGGTTTTATGTATCGGCTGTGATAAGCAATGCCGGAAACATTAACCAGCCTAGCAAAGACACCATTCTCTTTTAATTTAGCCACGAAGTCTTCCATGTCCTTTGTTAGTCCCGAAATGGTGCAACTTTCAGGACCATTGTGACATGCCACTTCCACTGTTGGAGGACATTGATTTTTGATTTCTTGATATCCAATTCCTGTAGAAGTATAATTATAAACTTATTTCCATATGTTTTCTAATAGAAGGTGAAATACGGTGAACGTGGATGAACGATACTAACCCACTGCAGCCATCATTCCTGGAACGAGGTTGGCTTCTAAGGACGCTCTTCCTCTTGCATAAGCAGCAAGGATCATTTGTTCTGCTGTCAGACACCCATCAGCATACGCACATCCCAATTCACCTACCGAATGCCCAATTATACCATCTGGAACCACACCCAAAGTGCGCAAAACATCTGTTAGAGCAATCTACAAATACATTTTTTTTAAGAGACCATAAGTATTTCCATCAGAATTTAGGGTATCTACTTGCACAGCCGCAATTCCTATAAAAGAATGAAGAATGTTATCAAATATTTTGGGGTCATCAGTTGTAATGACATTAAGAAGATCAACGTTCTTTTTCTGAAGTATTGCGTGACTTCTCTTAATGGATTCAGCAAATACGGGAATTCGCATGAGGTCGGAGGCCATGGTTGCCCATTGAGAACCCATTCCTGAATATACAAACCAAACAGGACGCTTTTTTCCAGGATAGTGCTATAAAAAGTTTGATTTAGTTATGGTGTAAAATAAATGTAACCGATCTTTTTACTTGGAACTCTTGTTTGTCCTCTTTTCCACCCAGAAAGAAACCTCGATACAAATGACCTGGAATTGGTTTTGCAAAAAAATTTTGGATTAAGTTCGCGTATTCTACGTCATCTTTATGATTTTGTACCTGTCATGTAAGAGAATACAATTAATGTTTTTCAAAATCATCGATGCTACTTCTACTTGTGCTTACTGTGCTCAAGATTTTCTGTATTCCGTCTTCATTTCTGGTGGAAGCTACAAACAGTCGTGGAAGATCATCAAAAGGACTTTCTTTCTTAATTTTCTTATTTGCTTTTATCAACAAATGGCTATACGAAGAGGCCAATCCAATGGCATTAATCGCCGCGTAGTTACCGCTCCATGGAGTATTTTGGTCGACCAGTTTTAAAGTACCATTAAGAAGACCTTTTATATTAGGATTGGGATTGTTAGTAAATTTATTGGCAGGAATAGTTCCGCAATCCATTGCTATTAGAGTTTTTACAACTGACATGAGAGCCGCTGATGCTTCAGCATGACCAATATTGGATTTGACGCATCCGACGAGGAGAGGATGAGAACGATTCTTGCAGTAAACTTCTTCTATTGCGTTTAATTCAATTTCATCTATGTGCTTACAAGAAAAAATAAAAAATTTACTGAATTTTCTTAAGAGGCCTAAATAAATTTACCTTCAAGGCACAACCATATGTTTCAATAAAATGTACTTGTCCTGGGTCAACGTCAGTTCCAGCGTAAAAATCTTTCATAAACTTGACCATATTGGATTGATCGAACGCCATCAAGGGGCCTTCACGGTTTCCATTGAAGCAAGTCTCAGCTTTAACAATGGTACCATAGACGCGTTTAGCTTTCGTTGCTCTTTGTAAATAGAGTACCACGATACCATCGCTACGCCCATATCCATTAGCTGGAAATTGAGTCAAGAACTATACAAAAAATTCTTAAGTAACTTATGTTGTTATTCCTTATATAGTTATTACCATCTGCTTGGAAAGATCTTGTAAGACCATCAGGAGAAATTAGATTGATGTCGTTGTAGGTCCAGCTGAGTCCTGAATTTAGAACCAAATTGGACGTGGCAATAATGGCAGAATCACAATGTCCTTCCTTAATTGATTCAACTGCTATTTTTATGACTTCCAAACCATTCAACCAGTTGCTGTCGTAGTCACAGCTGGGTCCTAATATTAGACGTTGTTAGGTAAAATTTCAATATCACCTAAATTGATATCGTGGGATCGTTATTTGCGTACCTTTCAAATTTAGCCAGTATGAAATCCTGTTGGGCATCATAGATCTTGAATGACCAGTTATACCAAACCCACTATGTACTGTTTCGTAAAGAATGTTGTCATTTTCTCCTACTGATGACCCCACATAGACTGCTACTCTTTTACCTCTTATGTCTACTGGATTCACACCTTGAAGAAAAGCAACAAGAAAACCACTAATTCAAGATGGCTTGAATTTAAATTTGAACATAAGGAATTGTTAAATAGGTATATGACTATTTCAGTATCAAATACCTGCATCTATGAGTGCTTCAAAGGTTCTTTCTAATATCAAACGTTGCATGGGGTCCATGTGGATGCATTGCTGCCTGTGGATTCCAAAATAAGCTGTGTCAAAGTACTGAATGCTAGGAACCTTTCCAATTACATTTGTAACCCCATTTTCGCCTAGAAGTAAATATTTTTTAAAATATTTTTTAAAAAAATGCTCCAAGAGTTGTAAGCAACTCTTTCAAAAAAAAATGATGTGCTACCTTCTTTCCATCTAGCATCCAGAAAATCTGCGTTCTCCAAAAGCAATTTTTGAAAAACCTCCACATTAATGGACTTAGGAAAAAATCCACCTATTCCAGAAATAACAATTTCTTCCTCACCTTTCTTCATTGTAATTAAATTTAACCTATTGATATCCTAACACTGACTGAAGAAATTACACTGATAATTACATTTTAAGGTAAATTTATAGATTTAGTCTGACAATGCCGTTTTTATTACCATAAATTTTAATATTTGGATTTTTTGACAACATTTAACAACCACTATTTTTGTCTTTGCACTTTGCAAGAGTCCAGTTCAACATTCTGGCAGCTAATTTAAATTTTCTTTGTGATTAAAAATTTAAATTAGTGTTGTCGATACAAAATATTTGTTGAATTCCCATTAGTTTTGGGAAAGTATACATTTTGATTACTATAGTATCTTCGGTTTTGGGCAAATACATGTACGTTGAAAATTACTTCTGTTGTGTCGGGGGCTATTTCAAAAATCAAATAATATTTGATCCAGATTATATTATTTTTCCAATAGCTGAAAAATATAAATAAATAAAAATATAAACACTGAATTCCGTCAGTATGCTTCCTATTCAACATGATAACTATTTTCAAAGTAGCTAAGAAGGAAGTTGGCTAAAAGAGGAAATAAGGGGTTTCCCATTGCCAATCTTTTAGGAATTCACTTTTGAATTCCTAAAAGATTGGCTTTCAACATTACAAATCCCATACACTGAAATTTCACAACTAATAAAACTTATGAATGTCACAATAAGTTTTTGAATTTAGAGGCCAAATCTATAAACAAACCAACGCAACCGCAACATGATAATTATTATGTCCAGATGTTTATGCATGCAATGAATTATTTATTAAAATAACTGGCATTATCTGATAGTCTTTTGTAGGCAAACAATATTTAGTTTAGAGTTTGAATTGATACACGATTACAGTTATCTGACTAAATTATTTATTGATTGATTAGAAAATTTTCTCGGTATTGGCATAATGAAAATTGAAATAATAAGGGTAGTTAACTTTTTACTATTTAGATTATTATTTACAACATTCCCTTTTATTTTAATACATTCTAATTAAAATATAAATTTTTTAAAATTGTTATCAGTACCTTTGTGTCATAATAAATATTGTAAAAAAATGTCAATTACACTAACAGTAAAAATTATTATAAATTTACTTTATTAGAATTCAATGTGTTCTTGCAAATACAACTTCTAATAAGCAAATCTTTACAAAATGTTTACTACCAATATAGAAATGAACGAGAAATGTTTTCTTTACTTGCAGATGCTCAGTAGTAATTATAATTGTAAATTTAGTTTGACGCACAACTCTATTGTTTAGATCAGGGGTGAGCAACCTTTTTAATCAACGGGCCAATTTAAGTTTTAAAATTTTTTGGCGGGCCGCACATAAAGTAACACTTATTAATAATTTGCAGAACTTTATTTATAATAAACATTAGAATAAAAAAATATAAAGTTAAAAAAAGTAAAGATTTCATATACAAATTTTAATGCAAAATAAAAACAAATATGAAAAGAACAGAAAAACGGATTTACTTGAAATTTTTAATGAGAAATTTGGCACTGTTTTTTTGATACAAGCTGATCGATATCAGCCGGAATTGATGAGGTAGCTACAGGTACGCAGCTTTCTAATTGTGCATCACTCAGTCTTGATCGGTGGTCATTTTGGATTAATTTCATGGTTAGAAATAATTGTTCGCAAGCATACGAACTTCCGAACAGAAACATCATTTACTTTGCATTTTTCGTCAAAAGCAGAAATTTCTCGGGGCTCACATAACATTTATAAAAATTTTCGATGTTTAAGTACTAAGTAAAATACATTTTTTAAGTCGGTGTTTTCGGTACTACCATTTTATTATAATTAATTTTATAACAACATATTGAAGGGATTACATTTTAAGAAGGGAAACAAAATGTGCAAAAATGGTAGAAGATTCAAGAATGAGGGCGGTAAAATATGAGGAAAAATTGGGAGCACTACCGAAAGGGGACTTAAGAAAAGAGTTATGGAAGAGAAAAGTTTTTGGGGATAGGGACAAAATATAAATATGATGTGGAAAGGGAAAAAGCATAAACAGAAATGAAAATAAACAAAGAGCAAATGGAGGAATGCAGAGGAGAGGGATTGAAAGTAAGTAAGATGGTGGGGGAAAGATGCAATGAAATAGTAAGAGGTGAGGATTTGAGAAAAATATGGGAATCAAGATACGCGAAAGGAATGAAGGAGTATACATGGGAAGATTGGCAAGGGGATGAGGTCCCGGTGTATCTAAGAGATGGGTTAAATATAGAAATAATAGCTAGATTTAGAATGGGGAATGAATGTAATGAGAATAAGTTTTGGATGGAAAAGAAAAAGAGAATGTGTAGAGTATGTGGAGAAAATAATGAATCAATTGAACATATACTAAAAGAAGTATTGGGGAAGAATGAGAGGGAAGAGACTGAAAGGATATTAAAGGCGGATGGAAGTGGTCTGGCCATATTAAAACAAATACTAGAAAGAAGACGGGCGGAAAGGGGAGGAGAATAAATACAGAAGGGAAATAAAATCTATTATGAGGGAGATGGAAGGGTAGTATTTTTATTTATTATTATTATTGTTTTTTTCTGGTTTAAATATGTAATGAAAAATGTTATTAGGATTTGAGATTAGTGTTTTTTTTGTTTTTTGTCTTTCTTTGAAAATGTGAGTTGAGATGTAAAAATAACTTTGTTTTTTTTATATATATTGAAGGGAGAAAGTCGATAAATAAATCCAATTTTAGAAATGCTCTTCTTCGTAAAAAGCTCGAGGATTTTGAAACATTTTTTTTAAATTTAAATAGCAGTTACTACCCACCATTAACTTAATTTACATTAATTAATATTTTAATCAAAAGGTACTTTTCCTCATATATTAACTACCATAATTAATTTTGTGGTGAGTATGGGGTTAATAATTAAAAATAAAATTAAATAAATAGTCGTCTTTAATAATTACTTTTATTTTATATTTGCCGATGTTTTTAAAGAAAAATGCGAAAATTTGAACTTGCATATTTTATTGTTTTTTTAATTGCTTTTTAACATTTTACACGTTCATTAATTATATTTGCTGTTTCTTGACTTTGAAGGATACTGGAGTGATTACCCTTGACTATTAGGATGCTAATGGTTTGGTCACAAATCTGTAAAAAAAACAACAAAATTAGAATTGCCACAAAATATACTCTAGATATTTTTGACAAAGGCACCTTTGACAAACCGCAGTTATCATATTTGCTTGATCCTGTGGGTCTCAGCAAAAATATATTTCCATTAATCATTCTGTCATGGCTATACTTGTAATCAAGGAGTTCGTCTATTCGATTGTTCAGCACACTAAGTACTTTCCTAAGGAACGTCTTATTCTCGTCCGTATATTGTAAGGAATCCAGCACCAGCAGAAAGCGAGTATCCCAATTCGATAATCGCTCCAGTTTATTAAGGATCTATAAGTTAAGACTGAAAATATTTTTGAGCAGAAAATGTGTGAACTTACCTCAGCATTAATCCTTAAGAATCTTGTGACTAATGCAATGTCCTTTTTGATTCCCGACCCTAATAATTTAAGGGTTGATTGTATGGATTCTGGTGCCCCGTCTAAATAGTACAACTGGGTTGTGTGACCTCGTTTTTCTAACGTTATTGCTATCTCTGAAGCTATGGCACCACCCCACGACACCGCAATGATGTTGTACGGTCCATTGGGCAAAATGTTTTCCATTTTCTATTAAAAACCCAAAAATTATTTATTATAAAATTGTTTATTGTGAAAAAACTTACGTCAGCCAAACGAAGAGCGACATCGTTTATTTTGATATTATTGCTGGAAAATTCAGCACAGTAGACAGGGTGTAGGAGGTTGCTGGCTAAGTTTTCAACATATTTTCTCAAAAGCAGTCCTGGTACTATAAACACTGGTGGTAGCTCAGGAGTCTTTAGAGGACTCAACGACGACAACTGGAGGAATGTGGGCTTCGCAGATGCCTGAAGAGCTTGCAATCTTAGATCTTCGATTGTAGCAGGCAACATATTGTTCAACTCTAGAGGAAAGAAAAAAATTTTACAGATCACGTTGAGAAAATTGGGAGTAGTAGTATTATTAAGACATACTTTTGTACAGCATTTGGTTGCTTTCTTCGAACAATTCATTAATCTCGTTACTTTTGACGAAAATATAGTTGGATCGATAGCTGAGGATGTCGTCCAGATCATCCAGGATATCAGAAAACTGGATTCCCTGTTGCCACTCTACCGTGCAAGTGGGAAAACCGACTTCTGACCGATTTTGACATACCCCGGTGACCTCTTTCATCAAGTTCACAAACAGAGATTTTGGGGCCTTTGTCCTTAACGCGGAATCGATGTATTGAACCGATTTTATATCTGCATTCCTCAATTGCTCAGAATAACTTGGCAACAAGAACACAGCGTGGATAGGGCCTTTGAGAAAAAACATACCGTTAAGCCATAATATAAATATTTCTTTTTTTATTTACCTAACATAAATACTTCAGAAATAAGTTCAGTTGCAGAATCTCTAGTATGGGCTTTAAATGGTGCATGAATGATGTCAGCGTTGTAAAACGATTGTAAAAGTGCTAGACGTCTCGTCAAATTCGATTGTTGCGGTTTTGATTCGGATGCTGCTATTATTTTCTTCGCTCCTCGTAACACAAGCCATTCTGCCATGTCAATCCAAGACTCAGCACTTCCACCTTAAATATAAGTTCTTAACAGAAGTATGGTTGCTTTTAATGATTGATTATGTTTCTATGTAAATTTATTGACCCAAGGTACTTATTTTTCTTCAATTAAACGACTCACGCACCTGTTTCCTGCACCAGCGTTATCGAGTTTTTTTATCGAAAATAGTAATATACTTTTGTATAAAGTAGGTCAAAACTACCCATAACTTATTATGCTTTTATGTAGGTAACTAGTATTTCTATTTCTTACCGATTATGAGATATGATGACCGACAATCGCAGAAGAACTTGGTCTTCTTGGCTGTATTGAGTTGTCCCAAAGGAAGATTGTGGGTCAACTGAATGACTTTTCGGTTAATGTTTTCTTTGTCGTTCAGATCACTGAAAACATGTTCGCCAAAATTGAAATATTAATATTGTTCGTGAGTATTTATTACCTCAAAAGATTCTCAGCATCAAATTTGTCGTAGACTGTTTTCACCATACGTCTGACCACAAGATCATCAATGCCTTTTTGGACGAGCTTGACGATTGATCGTTTTACTTCAGTGGAACATTGGAATATTACCCCGGGGGAAACGGTGTAGAAACTTACATTTTTCATAAATATTCCCAGTCCCAGATTTCCGTTTTGTTCCATGTCGTACTGACCTAACTGGAGGAATCTTCCATACATACCAACACATCTCAATGTCGCTTCAAACAAACTCCCGGATAAATTATTAATAACCACATGTGCACCCTTCCCTTGTGTTGCCAACAGGAACAATGATTCAAAGTCCGCAGTATCGCTGTTGTAAACGTTCATACGGTTAAGCTAAACAAAATAAAAAATTAATAAATATTTTGTTGATTATTGATTTTTGGAGTTGATGACTAACTTACTCTTGCGAATTTCTTTAAAATATGGGATTTCTGTTCATCTGTAGCCACAGTCACAAAAACGTTGCAACCAATGTGAAGAGCAACACAAACGCAGGCAATACCGATTCCTGTACAAGCGGAATGAATGAGAACATTTTCTCCAGGTTTAGCATTTGCTTTATGTACCAAGCAATAGTAAGCCTAAAAGGATAAAGAAATTTCAACTCGAAAATAAATTATTTGAGATTTAAGTCTTCGAATCGTTGCAAACTTATTTTTGGTAATTACCAAAATCAGTCTTCCGGTCTTGGACAGTTAATGGAACAACTTTAACACTGAACAAGTCTAATTGCAAGACTGAAAAGTCTTGCCCAAGACCAAGAATGTTTGGTATTTTTTCATTTTTGCCACTTCGTTCAAAAACTTAACCATTACCGACCCTAGTGGAATAGTCCAAAAAAGAAGTTTACAACAATTCCAAGACGTAATTAGTAGATAACCCCAAGGAAAAACATTTGCCAGCAAAACGAGTTTTCTTACCATGGCGTATGAATAAGGAACGGCTGCTGCATCCCCCAAATCCCACCCGTCAGGCACATTCCAGGAAAGTACAGAATCAGGAATTACTTGATAAGAACTCTTATCAATGCATGCTAAGCCCATGATGGGTTGATTAGAATTATTTATCGCAGAATAATCAATAGTTCCGAGCTCCGGTTTTTTGTCAGGATTAAGGGATTCGTCTTTCAGATTCAAACCAATATACCGAATATGGTTATTAGAAATAACATTCCTGAAATTATACAGTTACACGTGCACACATAAAAATCTCAACAAATCGATTCCTACCCAGTGGAGTAGAAGATTTGTGTAACATCGTCTCGAAGATCTGTAGGAATAGAAATGTAACTACCAATCTTGCCATTACATATGACAGTAAGGACCAGGTCGTGTTTCAGTATTGTTTTAAAAATTGGCTTGGAATCATCAAATGAGGCCTTATCTTTATCAAACAGAAATACGAACCTAAATAAGAACATAAAATAGGAAATTATTGTATAATATTATATTTTGTTTCATGTACCTCAGCTGTTCTGAGTTTTGGAATTGTTTTTGAACGTCTTGGATAAAATTGTTGATACCTTCGTAAGGACTAAGGTTTGAGACCAAGTAAAGCCTTTGCTTGGGCTGAAGGTTTTCCAAAGTGTTTCTAAATTGCATTACCCATTGTAAATTGGTTTTGGTCAAGTCTTTAGATGTTAAAGTGTCACCATGGACGTTTACCATCACTGCAGTAGTATTTACAGCCTGTGGAAATTATACAAGGACTTGTTTTTTGTAAATTTTACTATCTTATTTTTAAACGTTCCAAATTTTTTTTAACACAAAATCGTGAAGATAACTTTTGATTTATGGGCACTACATATAAATTGAGAGGCTTATATTTTGCCAAACAAAAACATGTTGTTGGGGATTTCATAAATTGTAATTTATAAAGTTCGTTGAACTAAATCTGATCCTAATCATCCAATGATTTATTATCCTTTGGAATAGCACATATAATACTTTGGGACTTTATGAAGGAGTTTTCACATTTGCCAACGAGATAAATAGCTTGTTGTGAATAAAATTTATTCGGGCGAAAGAAAGGAAAATAAGAAACGTTTTTCAAGGAACATTTGCTGAATACTTTAAGTCAATAACCCTTCAGAAATAGCACAAGAAATATTTTGTGTATTTTTCATTTTTATATCTGATGATTTTTTTTATTTTTCTGTTTACACAGGCCTATTTTCTACCTTAACACTTACCTTTCTGATAACTGAATAATTTCTGTCGTTCAATTCAAACCGTGATACTTCAATTATGTGAGGATATGACGCGATTATATCATTTGAACGTATCAACACGAAAGCGTGTGAATCAGCTAAATAATCAGCAATGTTTGAATCAAATTCTTTATCGGACACCACAAAAAGTGGATCACTTTGAGAAGCCACAATCAACTTCGGACTTTCCGCGATTGAATACGTAACCTAAAAAAAATTATTAAGTAAAATATTAATTGATCTTTGAGCAGTTATCGTTTAATATTTACATTTATGTCCCTGTATTTGGTCATAGTGTTCTTCACCTTATCTCCAATACTCTCTTCTCCACCTGTAACTTCTACCACCGAAAGGCTTCTCATATCATCGTAACCTGGGGCTAAACTTATGACTTGAACGATAAAATTAATCACACTTTCCCATGTCTGCAAAAATTGAATTAAAATTGGTCACCTAAGAAAACCATAAGAAATTGTTACAGATATTTATATCAATTAATTACCTTGTATTCTTTATTGAAAAATGGTACAAACTCGATACTGTTATACAAAACTGCTTTTGGTGTCCTTGGAAGATATGTACCCCTGACCCCACTTAACTGAATACCATCAGAATAAATCAAGCCAGTTGATGCATTGAAATTAACTTTTGCTTCTGAAATATAAAAATAAATTGAAACGTACAGCAATAAAGTAAATACGTCAGTGATATTTAATTGAAACCTTCTGTTGTAGGCAACTTAGAAGTTGACACTGCAAGACGCTGAATGTGTCTGGGGATCATTATATCTTGTTTACGTTCCCCAGCATGAAAGAGGAACTGTTGCAACATTAAATCGAAAAATATCCCCCAATTATCGCACCATTTAGTATCAGCAACAGAACCTTTAAGAAATCAGAAATACACCAATAAAATCTGTGTAAGTACAATTGTTAGGCATCTAACCTTCGTTAGTAATAGTTAATGATTTAATTGATTTGTAAACCCCAGAATAATGACACCCTCTGTGATAATATTCCTGGTAAAAGTCTTTCGAACTTAGTTGATACGCCTCGTCTCCAATCTCAATCGGTGGTAGTTCCAATAAAACTTTGTCTCCTACATCTGGAGTTTTAATGACACCCGAAACTATAATCTCATCTTCACTTATGACTTCGAATTCGCCAGTGCCCTTCTGTACCATAGCAGACAATAGTATGTGCCCTAAAATTTTTAAAATACAACACAATATATCTAAAAAATATCTACGTACCGATTGTTGGTATACTGAGGACCTTCTTAAAGTGAAGATTTTGAAATACAAAATCATTACATTTATGGTTTTCGTCAGTCAACATTTTGTGCACGATCATCTACAACATTGAAATATTTGAAACTCCACATAAAGAAATATTATCAAAAATTTACCAAGTACAATGAAGGTGGAAGGATAACTCTACTATGCAGTTTATGTCCAGCATAATCCTTGAATTCTTCGGTATTGAGGGATACTTGGATGTCTTTGACACTGACCAGATAATTAAGTTTATCTTCGTTTCCGGTTCTCCATTCTTCACTGTGTTCCCAGTGTACAATTGGCGCTAAGGAAGGAGTTCCTCTTCCAATAGGGTACTCAATTTTTGGATATAATGCAGAAACTCTCATATTATCAACTCCACTATTGAACATCCTAAAAATAATTGTATGAATGAAGAACTGCCCAAGTATGACTATTTATTAACACTAAAGCACCTTCCAAGACTAGACAACAAAAATTCAACGTTGCTCTTGTGCCCTCTTTGAGTTAAAGCAATGTTTGTACATTCTGGGGGTAAAGATCGTTTGAGAATTGCTTGTAGAAGTCCATGGGGAGCTATTTCTATTACAATCGCATCTTTTGGAAAGTGTTTCGAACCTTCTTCGAATAATACTGAACTGAGTAAATTGTTTGTATGATACTCAGCTGAAGAAGTTTTTGCTAAATCAGTTTCCCATCTGTCTTCAGGGATCGATGTGCTGATCCATTTTGAAGATCGTGGAGACGCAGTTGGAATGATCTCTTTGAGATATTTCAAGAGAAGTGGAGCTGCAGGTTTTATGTATCGGCTGTGATAAGCAATGTTGGAAACATTAACCAGCCTAGCAAAGACACCCTTCTCTTTTAATTGAGCCACGAAATCTTCCATGTCCTTTGTTGGTCCTGAAATGGTGCAACTTTCAGGACCATTGTGACATGCCACTTCCACTGTTGGAGGACATTGACTTTTGATTTCTTGATATCCAATTCCTGTAGAAATTTTTACACAAAATTAGTTATTTTCATATGTTTTTTCATAGAAGTTGAAATAAGGTAAACCTGATTGAACGATACTAACCCACTGCAGCCATCATTCCTGGAATAAGTTCGGCTTCTAAAGATGCTCTTCCTCTTGCATAAGCAGCAAGGATCATTTGTTCTGCTGTCAGACATCCATCAGCATACGCACACCCCAATTCACCTACCGAATGCCCAATTATACCATCTGGAACCACTCCCAAAGTGCGCAAAACATCTGTTAGAGCAATCTACAAATATAGTACATATTACATTCTGAAAAATGTTAATTATTTTGAGAGAAGTACCCACCTGTACAGCCGCGATTCCTATAAAAGAATGAAGAATGTTATCAAATATTTTGGGATCGTCAGTTGTGATGACATTAAGAAGATCAACGTTCTTTTTCTGAAGTATTGCGTGACTTCTCTTAATGGATTCGGCAAATACGGGAATTCGCATGAGGTCGGAGGCCATGGTTGCCCATTGAGAACCCATTCCTGAATATACAAACCAAACAGGACGCTTTTTTCCGGGATAATGCTATAAAACGATTAATTTAGTTATGGCTCCTAATACAGTAAACCACTTTTCTTACTTCAAATTCTTGTTTGACCTCGTTTCCGGCTAAAACGTAACCCCGATACAAATGACCTGGAATTGGTGTTGCAAAAATATCCTGAATTAAGTTCGCATATTCGGCGTCATTTTTATGATTTTGTACCTGTCACATGAGAACAAAAAAATATTTTTATTGTTCTTAATCATTGATTCTACTGCTATTTGTGCTTACGGTGCTCAAAATTTTTTGTATTCCATCTTCAGTTCTGGTGGAAGCTACAAACAGACGTGGAAGGTCATCAAGAGGACCTTCTTTCTTAATTTTCTTGTTTGCTCTTATCAACAAATGGCCATACGCAGAGGCCAATCCAATGGCGTTAACCGCTGCGTATTCGCCACTCCATGGAGTATTTTGGTCGACTACTTTTAGAGTACCATTACGTAGACCTTTTATAATGGGGTTGGGGTTTTTATAATGTTTATTGGCAGGGATTGTCCCGGAATCCATTGCTATTAGAGTTTTTACAACTGACATGAGAGCCGCTGATGCTTCAGCATGACCAATATTGGACTTGATGGAACCGATAAGGAGAGGACCAGAACGATTCTTGCAATAAACTTCTTCTATCGCGTTTAGTTCGACTTCATCCACTTTCTGACAAAAGTAAGTAAATAAAAATATTGTAGGGAATAATTGTATCAGAACCAGGATAGGATAAGTACGTTATATGCCTCAGTATTCTTCCATTAGGCAAGGAGAAATGTTAACATTGCGATGCAGTATGTTGGAGGAAAATTTGGGAATTACCCCAAGAATATTTGTTGACGAGATTAGGCAATTGTTGTTCTAATTGAAATTATAAAGGATTTACGTCTCTGTATCCTTAGGAAAAGTTGGATTTCCCGTTGTTTAAACAATTACATACACGAATTTGCTCATTAACTGGCTTCATATGAGGAAATGTTTGAATAAAGGAAATTACGTGAAATTAATTCATGCAAATGCTACCTATGTGATGGGACATCAGCGTCATTTTGACCAACAAAACCCAAGGAAATAGTATATAAGCTAAGGGTATCTGTGTTAAAAAAAATAAAGACAAAAGGTACCTTGATGGCACAACCGTACGCTTCAACATAATCTACTTTTGCTGGGTCAACATCAGTTTCAGCGTAAAAGTCCTTCAGAAACTTGATCAAGCTGGGTTGATCAAATTCTATCAAAGGGCCTTCACGGTTTCCATTGAAGCGGGTCTTAGCATTAACAATGGTACCATAGACACGTTTAGCTTTTGTTGCTCGTTGCAAATAGAGTACCACGATACCATCACTACGTCCATATCCATTTGCTGTAAATGGGTAGTCTGTAGTGAACTTCTTATTAAGGGTTGATGTATTGTATTAGGTATTACCATCTGCGTCAAAAGATCTTGTAAGACCGTCTGGAGAAAGAAATTTTGTATCGTTGTACATCCAACTGATTTCTGCATTCAAAACCAAATTGGCTGTACCAACAATAGCAGAATCACAATGTCCCTCCCTTATTGACTCAAAAGCCATTCTTACGACGTCCAAACCATTCAACCAATTGCTGTCATAATCGCTACTAGAACCTATATAATCAGTCATTGCGAAGTTTTAATTTTCACCATAATTAGTATTAGTAGGTAAAGTTCATCTACCTTTTAAGTTTAACCAATACGAAATCCTGTTGGGCATCATAGACCTCGAGTGACCAGTAACCCCAAAGCCACTTACTACTGATTCGTAAAAAATGTTATCGTTCTCACCTACAGATGACCCAACAAAAACTCCTACCTTTTTTCCTCTTATTTCTACCGGATTTACCCCTTTGAGGCAGAAAATCATTATTAATTTAATTATTGGATATAGCTGATTGGGAATAGTGGGGGGGGGGGGGGCGTTTTTATAAATGTTATTTTTTTATTTTGGTCTCAATTACCTGCATCCATGAGTGCTTCAAAAGTTCTTTCTAACATTATACGTTGCATTGGATCCATGTGGATGCATTGCTGCCTGTGGATACCAAAATAGGCAGTATCAAAGTACTGAATGCTAGGAACTGTTCCAATTAAATTTGTTACGCTCCTTTGACCTAAAAATTAATGCTTCTTAACAAATTATTCAACTAATTGTAGAGAAAGGAGAGGTATGGTTAAAATACTGCAAGAAAATGTACCTTCTTTCCATCTGGAGTCTAGGAAATCCGCATTTTCTAAAAGCAACTTTTTGAAAACTTCTACATTAGTGGATTTAGGAAAGAATCCACCGATTCCAGAAATAACAACTTCTTCAGCTTTCTTCATTTTAGTAAAATTCAGCTTAGCATTTACTGACTGAGAAAATTACACCTGATATTGAAAATTTAAATTATGTTTCAGAAATTTATAGATTTTATTTAACAATGGCGTTCTTATTATCATAAATTTTAATATTTGAATTTGTCATTAACTTCTGATTTGACGAAAATGATTTTTGCCCTTGGCCTCTACTATAGACCATTGAAACCTCTTGGCAATTTAAAATTCCAATGCGGAAAAGAAACTGTGCGTTTTAGGAAAACACTCGCACATTATAAGTCAATAACACAAAGAAATGAGTGTATAATTAGTAGTTAAAAAGATATGTAATCTATTTGCAAATTAAAATAACCATTTAAAAAATCTCAAAATTGTCTATTTACATTTTTTTTATGATAAGAAATAATAATTCTATTAGGTCAGTCTGAATTTAAAGCAAAAATTAGTTTAGTATCAACGAAATATATTCTTTGTTAATTCTTAAATACTTTTTAGCATAACTTTAAAGGTATGGACACAAACGTCTTAGAATTCCACAGAACAAAAATAAACGGAAAAGTTTATCGATTACTTTTTGAACACTCCCTGTATACGGTGCAGATTTATGTACAGTAGAGTGTAATGAAAATGATCATTCCAACAAAATTTAATGTGCCATGAAAGTATTTTTTAATTAGATACTAAAGAAAGTAATTTAATTTTGATAAACATTTACTTTATGTTGTTCTACTATCAAATATTTAATTTATATTGGATGCTTATAAAGATATTCCTCATGGTTGCTTTAACAGATTAATTAAAGAATATAAATATAAGGCAGCTTAAGTAATTATAAATTATATTTTATGTTTTCTAAATAATGTTAAATAGCATTAAATTTGCTAAGTTTTAGTGAAAACCGCATTTAAATTGGTTAAGAAATAACCAAATTATCCTTTTTTTTTTTAGTTTACGTATGCACTTTAAATTATATAATAATAAAATAATAATAATAATAAGTGGCGCCTAGCTGAATACCGTTAAGCGCAGGTGTCCCGGAACTTGACCTACATTTAAGTAAAACATGATGGCCGCCGTTCCAGCAGCCAATCAGATGCGTCGGAATTGTTTATATTCAGGGAATCTGCATACCAGAGTTAGTCACCCTCGATGCTTAATGGAATGTACATCGTTGCGTCAGATTTTAAGTTAAAATTACGTAAAAAAACAACAAATATTATTTTAACCGCTACAATTAAACTTTTTTGTCAATAATAATGGTTTTAATAATGTAAAAATCATTTAAATACTATTTTAAACATATAATAATATAATTGTGTTGTATTTTTAATATTGCATACAATGATTACTTTTTAATAGGTATTAGGTAAATACAAAAATGGGTCAATTCAGTTCTATTCCAAGTTTTTAAAAGTTCGTATAATATAATATGTATACTTACCTTAATTTATAAATAAAACACTGTTTTTTATTTATTTTTTATATACTATCTTTAATTATTTTAAATTATAAGTTATTAATTGTATATGATATATACTGTTATGCTTGTTATTTATTTGTATATTATATTTAATTGGATTGGATTTTACATCTTTTTTTAGTTTGTATAATAAATTAAATATCCAACAGTTCTTTAAACTTTTTTTATTTAAATTAAATAAATATTAGAAATAAAAGAAAACAAGTTTTTATAAAGCGTAATTTATTATATTATAAATATAAGTGAACAACATGACGGCACACGATAAAATACTGTCAATAAACATTTTTATGTATATTTATTTTTATATTATTTTAAATATTGTATGATATTTTAATGAGCATGGAACAATAAATTACGTATATTGTGATTATGAACAATAAGGCATGTCATTTTCAATTTCAGATCAACTTTATAAAAAATTATGATTTACATGTAGATCTATTAATTTTTTTTTAACATGAACAAGTCGAGGTCTGGGGATTGTTTAAGTCTGGCTCCTCAAAATCCCTTGGTCTTCCCCTCCTCCCTGGCATCATAGCTCGATCAACTGCAGTTTCCATACGAAGAAGAACCTTTTCTAACAAAGTTTCTATGGCCCTATTTATGTTCTGACCTGTTGCTGCACTCGTCTCCAAATAAGGATAACTGTCACAAATTCCATTAAATATTAAAAATTTGAGAAAGCCAGGGAAATCGTTTAAAGGATTTGTTTCCAGTCTTTGCACAGTTTATATAAAGAAAGAATCTTACCCATATTTTTCTGCAAATTCTCTAGCTTTCCATTCAGGAACAATTCGACGGTCTTCTAAATCAGCCTTGTTACCGCAAATTACTATGTCTGGGGTTTCACAGTATGCATGTATCTAAAACAGGTAAAAGTTTGTGAAACTTTTAATTCAAGTTTATTTATTAAGATGATAATCTAAAAGAAAGTAATTGAGTCTAATGGTAAGTTTGTAAGTAGGTAAGCCATACCCTCAATTGTTCAATCCAATTTCTTATTTCAAGAAATGATTTTTCATTAGTAAGATCAAATATTAGTAAAAATCCCATGGCATCACGGTAAAATGCAGTTGTTAAGCTACGGAATCTACAGAAATAATACATAGTTTGGTTAAGCATCTACATGAGGGGGAATTAGTTAAATTAAACCAAATTAAGGCAGGCAATCTAATTAATAAATGCAAATTTACAAAGATTTTGTGTATACCTTTCCTGGCCAGCAGTGTCCCACAGCTGAAGATGAATTCTATGATTTTTACCTCTAAACTGATAAACCTGAAACACATATTACTTAACAAAATAGTATTTCAAGCAAGTAAAAGTAACTTACAAGGCGTTTCTCCCTGAAATCGATGCCTACAGTAGTTATAAATTTCGAAATAAATTTCCCATCTGTATATTGGTACAAAAAACTTGTTTTACCTACTCCAGAATCACCTAAAGCTAAAAATTTCATAAGATAGTCATACTCCATCTGAAAAAGATTACAATTACAATACAATAAAGTACTAGCTGTACATATTTACTTTATGGCATATTTTGTGTATATTAAGCAGGAAACATATAGTTAATGTTGCATCTGTTACTACTATAATAAATCGTATAATTCGTAAACCAAAAACCACAATCTGCGGTTATCTTTGATAAAAGTAATAAAGCATTTCCATCATCACTTTAGGTGTTACCCCCACAATATTTCATGTACTTATCATGCAACAAGTTGCTCTGCAAAATTATTATCAGCAATTGGGAGACTTCAGTAAATGTGGAAGCAGCAAATCATCACACTATTATACTCCCTCCCATTTTTACACCCCCTCGTAATTAATTTTTTTTTAGTAATTACAAAATAATAACAACTGCGTGTTAGGTAAAGTGAGGTTATGCCATTATGATTGAGGTTATCCACCCTATATAAACTGATAAGGTTTTTAATAAATTGACTTTATCACTGGTTTTCCATTTATATATTAGTATGTGTTTTCATCCGTTTAATAGAATTTTCCATTGGGGCCCCCTATCTGCTCTAGGTACTACTTCTCCACTTGTGTTTTATTTTTACTTTGATTAAGACCATTTCCAAAGTATCCTTTTATAAATTTATTGTTTTATTGTGTGTGCTGCAAACTACAGAATGTATTATTAAAACTAATTGGGGTTTATTTCAAGATTATAATCTTTACATTTCTTTTTTAAGGTATAATAAAAGTAGTTGCTGGTACGACAATTTATTGCAGTGAACTCTGGTGGCCTAAATCGACCATTGGGGGCTTCATTAACTGTGCATGTTTCTTTTGTGGATTTGGATTAACATTATACAACTTTTTAGCGTCAATATCTATTGGACCAGGTTATCTACAATTGCATTGGAAACCGGTATGTTATAGCCTGCATCAAATCCTTTTTGACTGAATTTTGTGCTTTCTTTACTAGGAAAACGAAAATGACATATCATATCTCCAATATTGTGAAATTTGTGAAGGCTACAAGGCACCAAGAGCTCATCATTGCAAAAAGTGTAAGCTGCATTGTAAGAAGGAGTTTATGATATTAATATTTACAATTTAAGGTAACCGATGTGTCCTTAAAATGGATCACCACTGCCCTTGGATTAATAATTGTGTAGGTTGGGCAAACCAGCCATATTTTATTGCATTTCTTCTATTTGCTGTCCTTTCGTGTGTACAAAGTTCAGTAATACTATCATTTTCACTTTATCATGCCTTATACAGGCCTTGGTATATTTATTATAGAATTAAAAATGTTCCTATGATACATTTAGGTTTACCTGGCATTATCTTAACAGTATTTGCCCTGGGATTGTCTGTAGGGGTTGTTGTTGCTGTTGGAATGGTATTTGTATTTCAAGTGAGTATTGGTATGTAAGAAACTGTACCTACAGTACTGCTTAGTTTAAATGTAGATTTTCTTTTGCTTATCTTACATATTTTTATCTAACAGATGCTTGCTGTTATAAGGAATCGCACAGGTATAGAAGATTGGATTTTACAAAAGGCTATTCATCGAAGGAGCGACAGTCACGAAGTTTTTATTTTCCCATACGATTTGGGGAGAAGAGAGAACATAAGACAGGTCTTAAATTGGAGTTTACAGCCCCTTGGTGATGGCATTCATTGGCCTGTGAGAGATGGTTGTGACCAATATGCATTAACAGTATGATATTACTATTTCTACTTTCATGTGATTTCATTATAATTTGTTTTAAAGAGAGAACAATTGGAGCAAAAAAACGAGAAAAAAGAAAGGAGTCGAACCTATAGCATTATAAGGCCAGTATCAGGGTCTTGGTTTCCTATTTCATATGGTATTGGGACCTTTTTTCATCCTGTTTGTACTGATGAGCCAAGATTGAAACTGGATGTTGGAGATGTGATTTTAGTCACTAGATGGAGAAAGTAAGTCTATTTGTATTTTAAATAAAGAAAAATGTCTTTCATTAGTAACATTGTTGGAGAAAAGGATTAAAAGTGGTGTGTAAAGGTTCTCTATTGATTTCTGATACTTATGAAAGTCAGTAGTCCATTTTTAAAATATAATTTAAAACTTTAAATACTTTTATTTTGAATTAATTAATAGACTTATTCTATCCTGATATTTTAGATATTGGCTTTATGGAGAAAAACAAAGTTCAATTATACCAAAGTTAAAGGGATGGTTCCCCCGACAAAGTGCTGTTGAACTTACAAATAAGAAGATAGACTAAATGATCTTCCTCTTTATTATTAAAGCAACATTTTCAATAAGGATTAAGTATCAAATATATTTAATGAATATAAAGAAATATATTGTTTATGTTATTTATTTATTTTATGGGGCTTTTGTTGTGTTTATTTAAGCCATTCCAAAGCTGTCTCGTCATTTGT
Source organism: Agrilus mali (assembly GCA_029378335.1). Taxonomy (NCBI): domain Eukaryota; kingdom Metazoa; phylum Arthropoda; class Insecta; order Coleoptera; family Buprestidae; genus Agrilus; species Agrilus mali. Next base: position 3,867,256 of record CM055663.1, on the reverse strand, counting down.
AAGTTTTTTTTTACAATTATTGTTTTAATTAAGTGAAAACTATTGTATATTTTTGTAAAAATAAAAATGCTTTTATATTTTCAATCGAATTTTAATTTTATTATACATAATTTACGTATTGATAATAAAAAATTAAAAAGGAATTTGAAGAAATAGTGGATTAGGTGTAAAGGGAAAATATTTAAATGGGCTGTTGTAAATATTTTACTTTGACTTAATGAAAAATATTTGAATAAATTTACTTAGTGCAAAATCTGTTTATTCTAGATCTTAATAAAATCACAATTACTCAGCATATATAAAAGTATTGCAAATGTTAGTATTATCTGATATTCTGGGAATGTTAAATGAATAAAAATAACTGCGTGGCTACTTTTTAAACAAATATGTAATAAAACATTTTCGTTACGTCCTCTAATATTCATCCCCATCTTCTTCGCCCTCAACTGAGTCAACTGCAACTTCTTCATAATCTTTTTCTAAGGCTGCCAAATCCTCCCTGGCCTCAGAAAATTCCCCTTCTTCCATTCCTTCGCCCACGTACCAATGGACAAAAGCTCTTTTTGCATACATTAAATCAAACTTATGATCAAGCCTAAAATTCACCATTATTGACTCAATCTACTTAAAAATCCTACTGTGGTGCCATTTGACCCTAAAGGAAAATAGAAAATAATTTTCTTACCTTGCCCATGCCTCAGCAATTGCTGTAGTGTTAGACAACATACACACAGCCCTTTGAACTTTAGCCAGGTCTCCCCCAGGAACAACAGTGGGTGGTTGATAATTTATACCAACTTTGAATCCAGTTGGACACCAATCCACAAACTGAATGGAACGTTTGGTTTTGATGGTTGCTATTGCTGCATTTACATCTTTGGGAACTACATCACCCCTAAAATTATTATTTCAGTGTATAATGGTCAACACTGACCATAATTATACTGACTCAATTTTAGTCAATGTTATAAAAACTTTTACCTGTATAACATGCAACAAGCCATATATTTTCCATGACGTGGGTCACATTTGACCATTTGGTTTGCTGGTTCAAAGCAAGCATTAGTTATTTCGGAAACAGTTAATTGTTCATGGTAAGCTTTCTCAGCTGATATCACTGGGGCATATGTAGCTAAAGGGAAATGGATTCGAGGGTATGGTACCAAATTCGTTTGAAATTCTGTTAAATCCACATTTAGGGCCCCATCAAATCTCAGAGAAGCTGTTATGGAAGAGACGATCTAAATAGGTAGATATTAAATAAATTATTTTGTACTTTTACTTAATAAATATATTTTACTTGGCCTATCAGACGATTCAGATTAGTGTATGTTGGGCGTTCTATGTCTAAATTCCTACGGCATATGTCGTAAATTGCCTCATTGTCTACCATGAAGGCACAATCTGAATGTTCCAAAGTTGTGTGGGTTGTCAAAATTGAATTGTAGGGCTCCACAACAGCAGTGGAAACCTTTGATAAAAAATAACATATATTTAAAAGAGATACTGATGAAACTTTTTCTGGGTCATGATCCATGGCTGGAATATTTGCTGAACCAGTTTTTTAAGAGACCACAAAGTCCATGAACAATGGTATAATCTGGACCATGATCCATGGAATACTTGCTGAAACATTTATTTGAAAGGGAGGAGTAATTCCATGAACCATGCCATAACTTTTTCAAAAACTAAAAGAAAGAAATTAAATAAAATAATTAATGTTTTACTTGAGGAGCTGGATAAATTGAGAATTCCAATTTTGATCTCTTTCCATAATCCACACTCAGACGTTCCATTAAGAGGCTGGTGAAACCAGATCCAGTACCTCCACCGAAAGAATGGAAGACCAGAAATCCCTACAATTAATGTCCAACAAAAATTTCTTTATAAAATCAAAACCCAAAAATACTCACCTGTAAACCAGTGCATCGCTCAGCCAATTTTCTTAGTCTATCCAAAACAACATCCACTATTTCTTTCCCAATGGTATAATGTCCACGAGCGTAATTATTTGCTGCATCTTCTTTGCCAGTTATCAGTTGCTCAGGGTGAAATAGTTGACGATAGGTCCCAGTTCTGACCTCATCCACAACAGTGGGTTCTAAGTCCACGAAAACAGCCCTGGGGACATGTTTTCCAGATCCTGTTTCGCTAAAGAACGTGTTGAAGGAATCGTCTCCACCACCAACAGTCTTGTCTGATGGCATTTGACCGTCGGGTTGAATCCCATGTTCAAGGCAGTATAGTTCCCAACAGGCGTTTCCAATTTGGACACCAGCTTGTCCAATGTGAACTGATATACATTCCCTCTGAATTACAAAAATAATTTCCTGATACTTTAATGTGGTATGATAAAGTAGATTTATGCATGGCAACCCCAATAAGTTTAACTTTCTACCAAAAGAAAAGGGTTTAAATAGGTGCTGTGGTTTTTGGGTTTACCTCTTACATACAAACAAACTACTAAATTATTTATTTAAGTAGGTAAATAGGTCACATTTTTCTTTAAAGAAATGCTCATCACCTGGTACAAAATATTGACGTATTAAAGCTACATTAGTAACTACATTTTTAACAAAATTTGTAACACGACTCCATTGGGGGATGTCTCCACCACATCCAATAAATATGATCGCTATTTTATAAAGCTCATATTTTATTTTTGCTTTTACTGTCGTTACCTTTTTTGGGAAATAAATTTAGTAGATATAAATATTTTTTATTTATTATGTATCGAAGTAAAAACCACCCCTCTAAATTAATAATGTCGCCCGGTATGCTCTTATACTCTTATTAAAATGTATCATAAGTGTAATAAGTGGTTGAAAATTGATAACTGATAATGGTAGTTAAGTTGTAAAGAAAAATAGGAATTCCAAGAAATCTATAGGCCCATAAAACATTGTTTAACAGGGTGAAACGCCTTTGTCAAGACGGGGAAAACGAACGGTGAAATGTAAAGCAGTGATTGATTATATTTGTGGTAATAAAGGTGACTGGTACCAAGTTTCCTACAAGAACGAGAGCTGAAAATCTTTTGAATAAGAAAATATGCAGAAAACAAGGGCATTCTGTTTGGTACCTAATTAACTGTTCAAGAAAAGGAATTGTAATAACATTCTAACAATGTACGAAACCCATCAGTTAAATAACAAATAAGACATTAACATCATAATTTTATTTTGCTTAATTTAAGCTCATTAAAAATTGAAAATTGTGCCTTTATTTATTGTTTTACGAAAAAACGATTCAAGTACATAAAAATTTTACAAAATGAACTCATTAATATTGTAAAAGGTGCAACTTTTACCCAATATGTGTTCATCACAGTACACAACCTTTATTGTCAACGAAAATTTCAAAAATGCAATAAGAAGTATATAGGGTGTTCCATTAAAAGAAAATGGAGAGCAAAACGCTGCACCCTGTATAATCGAAAATAATTTTAAGACATTTGGTGAAACTTCAACTTGAATCAAATTTTTGTGAAACTAATAATCACTCTGTATACGGCCCACTAATTATTTATATTATTCTTTTAAATTCTTCAAAAAGCAATTTGTAACTTCAAAATTGTTTTAAATACCGAGCCCATATAATACAAAGGGCTGAGGTATTTTTAAGTGGCATGTTATTAAGGCACACCTATTAATTAATCCAAAGCAATAAATTGCACAATTTAATTCTGTTCACTTAAGGCGCCCGATCCAGTTCATTTCTTTACAATTTAATTTTAACATAAATGGTACACAGTTATTATGATGTCATCACTCGTCCGAGACAATAGATGACGGTTATTAAAATTGAAGACGTTGCAATTGGATTAAAGACAATTTAACAATTCAATGATTTTGTTTTAAACAACTAAACAATTTTTAAAACATATTTGCTTAATTTGAGATTTTGGGGGTCATAGCAGAAGCGTCCTCGTCGCGACCCCTGGGTACTGGTTCATATACGTATGAACTTGCCAATTCTGCTACAACAAGCCCTAAATTGGGGTAAACGGTAGGTAACTACCATAAAGTAATAACTTAAACTACATTAGGGTATTATTAATTTTTTTTGCTTCAGGAGAATCTTAAGAAATTTTAGCACATACTTTTGGGAGGTACCTCAGTATATTAATATGTATTTTTGTAAAGTGTTCAAAAAATGTAACAAAACTTTTTATAAATAATTCTCATTTATTACAGTAATTGTTTTTTCTTTCAGGAGATTTTAACGTTCCCTCTACTCACCAAAATAAAAAAGAAAAAACATTAAAATAATTTGTGTCAGTATTAAACAGTTTGTAACTGTAACGTTGTTCTCTTGACCAAACAATTAAGATAATTTTGCATTTCTCTCTCTTAGTGTCCGCTTAAATAATACATTTAGATTTGCTTCACATAAATGATTAAAATAAAAACACTAACGTAAGCAGAGCATTAATAAAATCCTTGTACTTGATTTTTTTGCTTCAATTATCAATGGTTTGTTTAATTAATTATGTAATTTAAACTACATAATATTTTGTGTTGTAAAAAAATTATATCTAATTTACTTTTAAAAAGGCATTCGTAGGTCCCTAATATTACATAGGTACCTACAAACAAAATTGCGAAAGCATTTAAACTACTTTTTAATACTCCTGATATTGATTTATTGATTTACAAAAGCATGATATTTTATTTCAGACAGATTTTTATCATAACTAGAGCCACAAAATGTAAAAATATGAATAGTAATAAGTTGCATGAAATTCAAACAAAAATTAATTTAGGTTGTTCTTGATTATATTTTGCGTTTTGCGTTATTGTATTAATTACCTAATATTTGCTTGAAATTCAATACGCAATGAAGAAATTATAGAAGAATTAAAGCGATCAAGTTGATTGCATTACATTAAAGTGCACTGTTTATTTTTTTAAATAGAAACAGATTCAAATTACTTTATAAATAAAAACTTTTTTGTAATCGTCAAGGCCTCACTTTGCATGAAAAAGTAATTATATGTATTTCCTTGTTAAAAAGAGGTGATAAACAATTAAAAAAATTGTTTTTTTTTTAAATATTATTAATTTGAATATGAAGTGCCTAAATATAAAAATAAAAAAAATATATTTATTTATGTTGTCTTTGAGGTTTGCTATTTTTTTATTTATATTCAATAAAAAAATATTTAATTTAAAAATTTATTTAAGAAATGGCTCTACAATTTTTTTGAAAGAGTTATTTTATAATTTGGTTTTGGAAAAATAATTTGTTTTCCTTAAAAAAAATCAATCAGCATATTTTTTCTAATACTTCTGTCTATAAAAAAAGTGACTTACCATTTTGAAGACTTTTTCAAAATTTGTAACAAACTTATCTTATGAATGCTGTAGCGTCAGCAATGAGAAACTCGCACAGCAATCGGGAAATCAAGTGAAACCAAAGTCGCGGACTTTTCGACGAGGCTTTTATATAAGAAACAACAATGTATAGGCAATTTTATAACCGAGGACTTGCGCTGTAATGACAACGTTTTTATTCCTTTTATATCCTGAATTTGCAACTAACTAATAATTAGGTTTTTTGCAACATTTCCGTTTTCCTCAAACCGACCGGATGTAATAGATGATAAATGATATCTTATTATTATCATCGAATTTCCTTTGAATCGTAGAACGACAAAGAAGTAAAAATTGTAAGGTAAAAGGTATGTCAATAAATAATAACTTATTAACTGTTAAAAAACTGTTGTAATACAAATATAATTTAGATCATAAATAGTAAACGAAATAGCAACAAAACTTTTAAAAGTATACATATACATCACCACTTTGAGTAGGATATCATTGGATTGAGATTTTGTTATAGTAGGTTTGTAAAATTATTTTTTATTTTTACATTCAATAAAGAAAACAAGAAAAATTATGTCAATAAATAATTTAATAACTTATTTATTGAGCGAGACTTACGAGCTCACGTATCAACGAGATGAATATCGGGATTCCCCATTAGTCTGTCAAGCAGCCCACCCTTACCTTCTTGACTGAAGAAAATTTTCGAAAAATTATTAAGTTTTAAAAATAATACTGTAGGGTCAATAATTAATTAATTGATGATCCCTTAAGAGGACAATATTTGTCTAACTCTGTTTCTATTAAGTTATCACGAATTGTAAATTATATTCTGAACCACCAGCTTAATTTTCAAAAAATGTTAAATGTACTAACAAAATAAATGCTTACTGAAATTTCCCAGAAGGTACTTACTTTTCCGTACCTTAAAAAAACCTTTTATTCGATTTCTAGAACAGCCAGAAAATATAGCAATTTTGTGGATGTTAAATCATTTTCAGGAGTTCACACAGATCAAGAATACGTAGGTACTGAAAAAGGCACTTACCCTTCTACAGATTAAAAAATATTTTATTAGATTTCTTGTGCAGTCGTAAATTGCCAACAAATGCATAATTTTAGGGAAATTAAATAAAATATCGTCTTATTTTATATTTATTTATTTATTATAAGTCAACAATTGCTTAAAATAATATTACGTAAATAATAGTTTCATGATTCATACAGACAATACAAATCGAAAAATTGACCTAACTTAGTACTGTACATTTATTTAACAACTTTAGGGGTTCACACAGGCTGTTCGCAATAATTAAAAACGAAAAAAAATATATTTTTTTTGTTTAAAAAAAAAACAAAATATATTTGAAATTGTCAATGTATACATTTGTACAATAATGCGATCTTCACATCAATAAATAACGACTCATTCACATTGATTTAATAACGACGATTTTTTTATTATTATTAAAATATAGACATAAATAATACACTTAACATAAGCTTATTTTATGTATGTATTTAGAATATGGACTCTAAACGTGATTATGATCTCAAATCCCTTGACTGCAAATAAAAAAAAATATGTAAAAATTACTTTAATAGATAAAACAATTACATAAATATATAAAAATATTAACATAAAAATAAAACAAATAAATGTATAAATATATTACTAAGAATTTAATCTCTTAAGTCTGTCTTCTTTTTGCAGCTGTTTTTGTTTAATCTTGTCTTATTTATTCCTTAAAGAAACATCAAAAATATTTAAAAAATTATAAATTAAATTTCTAATAATCCAATCAGAAAACATTTGAGAATAGATTAAGATTACTATAAATCTATGAATATCAGGCAGACCTAATAAAATCTAATTTTAAAATAAACCGAAAAAGCAGTAACTACAATAATTTAGTTAAACTCCATGCTTATCTATTTAGTAAAATAAAAATAAAAATATTAGCAGTCATTGTAACATTATAAATTATTATAAACTAAAAATAAATACACAAACTCAAATGTAAATATTTTGTTAATACTTCAAAAACAAACCGTAGGTACCGAGGGTTAATAAGGCCACTATAAAATTATTAAAATGAATAAAAATTAATTAAAAACATTTTTACTTTGACTTTTCAAATAATGCATACAAATATTCTTGATAAAAATGAAATATAAACTTATAATAATAGAAGAATTGGGTAGTGCGTAGAAAAATTAAGTATTAAATGAAAAAATTATTTTTTATAAAATAAAATAAAAATTAAGGGCATCTCAAAATATTTTTAAGAAGCAAATCAGCAGTTATTCACAAACAAATTTGATTTTTACCTTTCAATTTTACTATCTATGGAAATTTTACTAGAATTCGAGACGCTGTAGAAATCCTTATGTAACAACCCTAAACAAAATTGGATCTTAAGAAATACAAAAAAGTTGCCCACAAAATAGAAAAAGAATTAAAAAAAATAGTTTTATAGCTTCAACTGCCCCAGTTCAAAATTATGATAATAAAATTTAGGTAATTACTTGATGACAAATTATTATTAGGTGTACGTTCACGATAAAGACATGACAATTTATTCAAGTTTAGTATTTTTATCTGCAATGGATAGACTATCGACAAAACAAACACTCTGTACATCAGACTTACGTAATTAAAGTTTACCCCTTGTCTATGCTTTATGCTTTAGTTGAACTATAGAATAAAATAAATTAACTATGGTCGATCTCTAATAAATAATGTATAATTTGCAATAGATTTTTTTAATTTTTTTTATATTTAGCCCATCTACTTAAAAATACATACTACAATATTTTCTTACTTACCCGTGAATAATCGCTGGTTTAATTTCCCTTTTTGGCTTTACAACATCTGATTCCGGCCATGGGTAAACGTCAGGTAAAGAAGGTTCATATTTATAATTAAATATCTTAGTTTTTACCCATGCCATTTTGTCTTGGGGCTCGGGATAAACCGACGCCAAACCTTTAAATATACAAAAGAACTGTGTTAATAATCTTAAGAGCTTTTCTAAGTAGGATAGGCAGTAATTCTTCTTAAAGACTTCTTTTTATTTACTTACCTTTGTCGTAGGCATATTCGCAAAGTTTGACTGCAATATGCATCGACACATTTTGAATATCTTTCAGTGGCGGGTATAGAGTTCCAGACTCCAATTCCGCGGGAGTTAACGTATCAGCCACTGCTTTGGCAGCTATCAGAAACACTTCCTCTTTTATGTGATACATTCCTGTCGCCAGAATTCCTAGGGCGACTCCGGGAAATATGTACGCGTTATTTCCTTGTCCTGTTTTGTAAATTTTTCCTTCGTATTCGACTGGAGGGAACGGAGAACCGCTTGAAAATAAGCATCTTCCCTGAAAAAGAAGAAGAAAACAAAATAAACAGAAGCCAAACTGGCCACATCGAATTGATGACTCGCAGAGGAGTCAAACTCGCTACACAGAATGGCATCTGTATCAATGATCACTAATTTGAATAAGAACTTCGCACCTGGGTATGAATAAACGCCTGTTCAGCTGTACATTCAGCTTTCGAAGTTGGATTACTAAGAGCGAAAATGATGGGTCTCTCATTTTCTTGGGCCATGGTGTTAAGCACTTCAGGTGTAAAACTTCCTGCGGCAGTGGATGCCCCTAATATAAACAACAGTTCCTTGACAAAAATTCTTAAATAAAACATTAAATTAATATTGTTACCTATTAATACTTGGGGCTTAACTTCCTTAACAACATCTATTAAGGTTCGAAGAGGTGGTCTATTCTTGGCAAAATGGCCTGCGGATCCAGTTAACGTTTTGGGGTCCCGGTCTGTTGTAACTAACCCATCTATATCGATCATCCAGATTTGATCTCTGGCCTGTTGGAGAGTAAGGCCTTCCATTACCATTGCTTGCGATATCAACGTTGCAATGCCTAAAAAAATATTTTGCATTTTAGTGGAAGACTAATATATTTTAGTTAAAGTGAGTCAGTACCCAAAGCTGCTGCTCCAGCTCCGAAAAAGACAAATTTATTTTTAGGAAGCGTCTTCCCGGTGACTCTCTGGGCTGCTTGTACTCCAGCAAGGACTACACTGGCAGTTCCTTGGATGTCATCATTAAAAGTACAATACTGATCACGATATTTGTCCAAGAATTTGAAGGCATTGGGACTGGCGAAGTCTTCAAACTGTATTAAGGTATTCTGGCCATACCTTTTGACCACCGCCTCCATAAACTCGTCAACAAATTCGTCATAGTCGGCTCCTGTTGTCCTTTTATGTCGTAGCCCAACATATAAAGGATCTTCTAAGAGGTTCTAAAATTATGTGGAATGTAATTATGTAGGATTGTAATTTATTGTGTGTAAATCCAAACTTCATTGTTTGTTCCGACGTCCAACAGTACAGGGAGACACTGATAAGGCGGAATACCCGCTAGAGCGGTGTAAAGGGCAAGTTTTCCCACTGGAATACCCATACCTTGCGCGCCCAAATCACCTAAGCCCAAAATACGTTGACCATCTGTCACACAAACGCACCTTACGCTTTCTTCGGGCCTATAAAAAAATTACAAAAGTCAAAATTGGCAAGTTGCAAAGATTGTGGTGGGTACCAATTTTTAAGAACGTCGAAAATGTGTCCCCTGTCGTTTATGGTGATAAATAGTCCCCTGGGTCGACGATAAATGAGACCGAATTTTTGACATGCTAATCCAACAGTTGGTGTGTAGACTACTGGCATAAGTTCTTCTACATTTTCTGTGAGTAAACCGAAAAATAATTTTTCGTTTCGATCTTGCAATTCTGCTAAATACAAATATTTGTTAAGGTCGTCATTGTACCGTCGAACTGACTCTCGACATATTTCTATTTGCTCTTCTTGCGATTTAAATCTTGGGGGCTGTAAACCGTGAATGCCCAAAAGTTGTCTTTCTTCTAAAGTAAATGCCAACCCCTAAAAGTATTCACCATGCAATAATATTAATATTAATAAATAAATAGTTTGGCAATCGATTTTTTAAAATACATAGATTGATTATTATTAGAGAGAGAGATAAAAGTTTCTGGGCTATTAAAATTCCGAAAGGTATTCTAAAAATTATTTGAAGTTATTACCTAAATGATGCACAGATACCTTATTAAGCCGAGGGTCTCTTAAATGATCAATACCCTTGACTTGTGAAGGAGATATAATTTTACCACCCACTGAGTGGAAAGTGCACTTCTGCAAACCATTTTCAAAAGAGACAGAACTAATGCATGGCGCCACACCTATTATCCCATGTCTGCAGGACGTTAGAACTGTACGAGAAGTTGGTCCATTAGAACTGAAGCAAAAAAGGGACAAAATTACGTCTGATAAATATATTTTGAAAATATAAGGTTTCATTCCCTATTTTTATTACATCTTAGTGGAGTCTGTGTATCTTTGTTTTTAAAATATATGCTTATGGTATTATTTACAAAAATATAACAATTCTCTAGAAAATAACATTCCCTATTATTAGGGGAAGATATAGTTTTTTTATACTAAAAATTATTAAGACTTTAAATAATTAATTATAGAAGAATTTATTGTATAATACAGTTGCATTTATTTTTAAAACTAAAAATAATTTATTAAAAAAAATTAAATGGCCAAAACAATTCAAACTTTCATCCCCTATTTTTTACGTCTTAGAAGATTCTGCATGTGTTCATTGTTGAAGTCTGTTTTTCATATAAATTTTTAAAAGACCAACCCTTTCATTAATAAGAGTAGATAGAAAAGCTTTTTTTAGAGTAACTTAATCGTAATAAAAATTATTATGACGTTAATCAATTGTATCTATTATCTATAGTTCCTTTTTTTATTAAAATTAAAAATAAATGATAATATTCATTTTAAGTATTTATTGTTAATTGGTTGATTTTATCAGACAGATAAGTGATTTAATTTTTATTTCCGATTATTTGCTTTCACTTTATGACGACGATACTTCTAACGCATTTTGTACAATAAGATAACTAATAGTATATACATTTTACGTATTTTTCTTATCATTATTATCTACACGCAATTTTTATTTTGTTTTACCTTCAAAAATTTTTATCTTGGAAAATGTAAGTAGTTATTACATAATTAATAAAAAAATATCCTGTCTTTATCTATAATATTAGTGTTAATAGTAGACACATTCACATTCTTAAAAAATAAACTAGATATTAGGTACAAGTTATTATGTTTAAAATTACATAATTGGTCAATTAATTATTTAATGATTTAAATAAATTAAATTTTAGGCAGATAATTATAGAATAATTTTGTAAAACGACTACAATTTAATGTATGAGTGTATGCTGCAATGATGGATTTATTATCCTTACACTACAATATATTTTTATTTTACTTAATATACAGATCTGGTAACTTATATATGAACCAAACGTATTTGTATGTGCTGGGAATATTTTATTGTGGATTTGAATTAAATTGGGGAAAATTCAATTGTTTAATAAGTAACTATTATTTTATAACTATCAATATCTACCTACGTACTTTTGTTTATCAAAACGTCATATAAATTGGAAAAATATATCACGTCAGGAACGATTTTTAATGCAATAAGGACAAACGCATATTTACCAATCTTCTACCAATTTAATGGCTAATTATATTTTTGGGCAATTAAATTAAATAAAGACATACTTCTATATATATATGTAGATATCTATAAATTTCTACTTTATTTTGTATATACATATAACAGTATTGATCCAGTAATCTAATAAACTCAAGGGAAAGTCCTTTTTCACCTTCAAGTGTCTTTTAGCTTTAACACAAGGACTGTCTCAAATTAGTTACACGCGCTGAAAAAGAAACAAAAAATCGAATATTACTACACCTACGTATTATCATAAAAAATAAAAAATAGAACCCGACTCATTTTCTTTCAGGTATTCTTCGAAACTCAAAGAGATATCTAGTAAATAACATTTTAAAGGTAGACGAGGTTTTTATATTGTATACCCTGTGGTCTATTTGCCAGTCATCATGATTTTTTAAATACTTTGAAGAGTTTTCGATCAGGTATAAACCAGATTTTAGCTCTTTTTTCTGGTTCTTTGAGGCTTCACAAATTCCTCAGATTCTAATACTGTCTATGTATACCTAATACTATATACTACAGCAAAATTGCCTTATCATTATGTATCTTAGTCCTTTAGGTTTACCAAGGAAGTTTTTATCTATTTTTGTAACTTAACTTAAGAATAATGCTATGGATCGTGTGAGAACTAAAAAACCATAGTAGGTAATTATACATATGTAATTTCAATGGATCATAAACTTTTGTGGACGTTTCTAATTTTTGTTAGTTTATAATTTTTAATTAAGTTCATAATATATTTTTAATGAATTTGTTATTTTTTATATAGATGTTCATAATTTTTATTGAAGTTATAAGTTTAGTGTTTTATAATTTTTAGTTATATATTAAATATATTTTGATGACTTGGAATGTGATATTTTGACACCACAGCATTTCACTAATAACACCAATAACTTGCAGTACCTAATGGTTTGTGTATTTTATTACCACATACCGACCAAGTTTGCAAACTTGGCACAATTATGCTGCATTGCATTTGAATCTTTATTTTATTTAAACATTATAATAGACCAGGAAAACTACGTTTAGTATTTGAAACACCGTTAATATTGCTGTAGTTCGTACCTAACTAATTCCTAATATTACGTAGTACAATAACTCCTTATGTAATAACTGGATTTAATTTGTATTGATTTATACTTTTCAATAATGACACGAAGCCTGATAGGTAATTTCGAATCCTATCACCTATTAATTAATTTAAAATCAATGCAGTAATAATTTGTCATTAATTAATATTATAATTAAGTCGTCTAAATAATTTTGTAATAAGTTAATTAATTGTGACTTATTTTATTACGTTAATAGGTATTTAGTAGATTGTTTAAAAAACGTCATCTAAAAATGAGAGCACACAAAACCTTGCGATATTTAACGCATATTTAATTTACAATCAAAGATAAAAACATAATAAAACTCATACGTATGTATGTACTTGGCTTATAAATGATGTACAAGACCAAATTCATTCATCTCGACTTTTGAGTAATGATTTTTTAAGTGGTTGCGTCATTAAAAGAATAATTATTTTCAACACAATCCGGCTCGAAGGACCAAAACAATTCAACACTTTTGTATTCGGAAACCGAACAAATACTTTTAATAAAATTCTCAAACTTTCAGGGACTATAATACGAAAGGTTATAAATTGAATTATTACAAAAAATATTTCATTGAAATACAAAATTTGAATTGAAATAATAATTAATAGCATAGCAGAATTTTTTCAAAAGTAAACCATTGAATTTGTTTAGGTAAATTAATTAGTGAAGTTCCTTACATTCACTTTAATTGCATTTCATTTTCTCAAGTGTTATTCAATGGTATCATCGCTTTCTTTACCTTTAACCAACATCACCTGTCTCTCTGGCTGTAATTTGTAATTACAAAAACCTTTTGCAACTCGTTCAAGTATAAATGCACATTAAAAATTGTTGTTTATAGGAATATAATGTTATCTATCAATTATTAGTTTTATCTTTTATAAAATCTGATCGATATTTGAACACAATAAATCCTTTAAGCGATTAAATATGGTTTTGCTGATAAAATTATAGGTACCTACCATAGATAATTATATGATAAAAAATTATTCAGGCAAATAAATACCTACCTAATAGAACATTACCTACAATACCTGATTTTCCCGATATTGATTTTGTTAAAGGTACTTGTTGTGATGTGTAAAATAGCTGTAGCATAACAAAAATGTTTACAACTACAGCTACGAAGGTACATAGGTATATAATAACTTCCTAATTTAAAATGACATTGGACGTAATCCAAAACCGGACACATACCGTGTGTTACACTTCTTATTAGTACCTATAGTTGATGTAATAGCTATCTATGGTGACAGACAAATGATAAGATTCATAATTACTAAAATGTAAAAAAATGTACCTATGCCTTGATTTTAATTAGATGGCTAAAATTAGTGATAATACATAAATAGATGCATCATTTCCTATAATTGTCCCAGTGACCTTCTATTCCTAACTAATGAAATATGAATCAGATTCTATATTAATTCAAAATATTCAAACTTGCCTTTCACAAGATTTCCTGTGTTAAATATTACATTATACCTAATGCATCAAAATTTGATACTTTGCCATTTCTTTTTGATAAACAAATTAATAAATTTTGATGCAAATTCACAAAAAGTTATACATCAATATTTTCCTTCATTCTAAATAAAATAAATATCAAATATGACGTGTTTATTTACATTTTATTGATCCAAAGAGACAGTAGATTCGTTATATCGTTATGAGATAATTAAAAGGGTGACATTCTACGTTGCATGACCACCAATTTAATTGAAAATGCAATAAAAGGGAAACAACTATTAGCATTTATTTTATCAAGAATTGCTAAAAGCAAAAGGCTCATTTATGACGTTCAAACAACACCTTAAAACTCTAATTCTAAACTGTCAATAATGATTTCATTTCCTGCCATAAATTATTTATTTTATAAGAAATGTTTAGTTCTTGAAATAAAATTTACAATTTCTCAAATACATAAAATAGTGTTAGTGTGATCCATCCCCTAATGATTGATTTATTGATTGTATCGATTATTTAATGAGTAATCAATGATATGGGTTTTTCAATGTTTGATTATTTGATTTATTAATTTTGTGAGTTCTTTAATGATTTATCAATAGTATGAGCATAGGCTCTTTAATTATTGATTTATTAATTGCACAATTTCTTAATTTATTGATTTATTAATTGTACGATTTCTTGAATGATTAATTAACTAATTGTATGGAATATTTAATGAGTTATCAAAGATACCATATAGGTTCTTCAGTGATTTATGGATCATTAAAGTCTATGATAAAATTGTTCCTATATTTTTGCAGAAATTTCATTTAATTTTATTCACAGATGTTAGCATCACATCAAATTTGCATATTAATTTGACGCAAACTCAACTGAATGTTTTATATTCTAATTAACAATTTTAATTAGTGCTACTAATGGATGAGTAAGCTAATAGTTTGCACAACACAACGTTGCAGTTTGTTATTAATGATTTGTTCATAACGCCATTCATAAGTTTTATTTAATTAGCAACAGCCTAATTAAATTGTTAATTAAATAAAATAAGGGCAACCCTTAGGTAATTCATATTTAATATTATAGAAATTAGTATAAAATTTTTCGTGTCCAAATTGGGGAGGATGATGGTGTAATAAATTTATTTATATTTATTGCTAAATTTTTAACCAGTGTTATTACTTTAGAATTTATTTAAAAATAGTTAAATATGCACTGTGACTATAATTATAAAGAATGATCGCTGCTGTGTCACCACAGTTTATCCCAGAATTTTTTATGAATAAAATAGTTTCACAATTTCATTCATTCTCTACTTTTTTGTAGTAGTACGTTAAACACGCGGTTTTTCATTCAACTCAATAAATGCAAAATAAAATAAATACATATATTTTGAATTTAACAAAATAGAATGCATTACTAAAACTTCCAATACTGATAACAATAAAAGTTTGTTATTAATTGTATTATGCATTTCATAACTATTTGGTAAACGGATTTTAAAAAAGTCAAAAGAAATTGTGTAGGGAAGGTTAATTGATTTCAATTTAAAAAATGTTTCCACATACAATAACACTTTTCGTGTCATTTTCTTAAGTTGAAAAAATAATTGCAAACAATTAACTGAGTATTGAACGGTTTTATTGCTATTTATTTTAAACCCATTATTGTGGGTATTATGCATAATAGTCATATAATAGTTTATATTGCCCATAAAAACGAAATCGTGGTACCTACTAGCACTCCTTTTACGATAAAAAAAATTATCAAACACAAAAGCTCATTAACTTGCAAGATTTATTTTTTTTCAAGCCATTTATGTATGTTTATGGACATCTAAAAAAATAATTAGTGAGTGCAGTTTTTTTCATTTTTAACACAAGAATAGAAAACTTTTTCAAAGTTATTTAACCGATAAAAATAAATTTTGCTATAAATCTTAAACTACCATATTTTCTAAAAATTAAGTAACAAACTTCTTGTAGTTTTTCCTAAATTATTTTTTATTATCAGCATTAAAGATTTTTTAAAAATTAGAAGTGTGTTAATAACTGATAAAAACTAGTGGTGGAATGAAAAAAGTGGAAAAAAATTCTGTTTCTCAAAATTAAAGAAAAAGGCTGATATAATGTTAAAATTTTTGACATTCCTCAATAATAAATACTTTTTTATCAAATTGTTGGCTTAAGTTATTCGTGTTATTGATTTCTTAACACTGACCTACAACGCCTTTATTTACCTAGGTATTGAAGTAGTTAGCAACTCTGTATATACCTATGCAGTTATAGGTAATATTAAATGTAGTGTGGATATATAAGTAGATTTTGCCAATAATTTTACACGTGTAACAAGAAGACAATAAAATAGTACTAACATAAAAAAATTATAGAGTTTAGTGAGAATTACTAATCAAACTGTGCAAATATATTTCGCGATGGTACAAGGTCATTAGAAACAAGATTCTCGTTGTATTTCGCGATCAAATACCCACTATTACAAACCTTCGTATATATATATTATGTATATATAATATATACTTATACAATATACACCTATATGTATATTATAATACTAGTGTCTACAATTCATTGAGTGGACTGTATGCTAATCAATAGGTAACTACACCTACTATACCCTTCCCTATGGGTTTTATCATATCTAATCTATGTACTTACTATCTTTTGTGAAAATGATAAGCGTTAATTAAAACATAATATGCAGAGGCGCCTACGTTTTATATAAGTACTTATGTATTACAATTGTAACGAACATTTACAAAAAAAATCGTACCAAGAAGGGTCAGATGTTTTTAATTAACATATGCTGTTTAAAAATATACAGTAAATCCTGAAATTTTATGATCACATTTTTTTCACTCAAGCCACTGGCTCACGACCCCAAACAACATTATTGATTTGTTTAGAATTCACGATATTTCTAGCCACCAATGCATTCATCCCTTGCTCGTAAAATCACCTGTACAACACAACTCCTACATTTTACTTATTTATATTATTATTGTTTGGCAAAAGTTCGAAAACCAAAAATACTTTGTAAACACACATAAAAACGTGTATACGTATTACTCACAGGAACGACCGGGATACTGTGGGTAACATCTTCGTTTCGTGCCTTCCAACCCACTTTCAAAACACTGTTGCAGTTATTTTTAACGTGGTTAATTGTTGAATATATGTTAGAACTAATAAGAAATTCGGTCAGCGTCTGGGCATCAGGAATTTCGTCTTTGGCCACCCTTTACCAACGACGAACCAACGCGCGCTCAACTTTTGTTTCGTCTCGTTTTTGATGGTGTTAGAACGAGACTTGTTCCAACCAACCAGACGCACAGGCGCGACTGTTCACTCTTTACCCGTACGACGACTTTTTAAATAAATTATTACACGGGGGATCTACGTAACTGACAAACAGCTGACTTTGACAATTGCATTCAAGCTCACAAAGGCGACTTTTTATAGTAGGTATAGGTAGAGTGCATCGAGCAAATGCAAATAATAATAGCAGTAGTGATGACATAATAAGGTGCAAAGTTTATTTTTAGTTACACAAACTCTTTTACACCGTTCAACACACGCAAAAAACGATATCACAAACAATATGAGCGCACCTTCTAAGTATTTATTATTATCACCTATTTCTTGTATATTTACATGGTTCGTTGTCTATTTTGTATAATAATAAGTTTTTGTTCACTAATAATCGTTAAAAAGTGTACAATTAGTGTCGGTAATTTGTGCGTCAATTTGAATAAAACGATTTCGCGCGCGCGCCTTTTTTAAAGCTATCAACAATTAAAAATCATGATGGCCGACTAATGCTCCTTGCGAATATGCAACCTTTAAAGTATACGGTGTTCTCATTAAACAGCACAGTATAAGCGGTTGCCTACCATATCTGTCCATAATTTAGAAAAATAATTACTATTTTAATTAAAATTATAATTTAATTAATATGATGTGTCATTATATAAAGTAATTACAGTTAAGGTAAAATTAAGCCAAGTTTGAATGTCATGTTTTTTGCAACTTTTGCTAATAAACAATTTAATCTAATAAACATTTAAACCCTCTTTTTATTAATCTTTAGACTAAAATAAAGCCATTTGAAAAAAAGAAAACTATTGTATTCCATTTTTAAGATAAGTCGCGATTCTATAGTTTAGCATATTAAAAACAAGGAATTATGGTTATCTTTTCATTTCTATTTAGTTTCATTGAAGATGATAAGTATGACCTTTTCTCCCCTGATAAGAAGGGTTGATGAAGACAATAATAAATTCACTTCTAAAGCAATTTTCTGCATGGAACTTAATTAATTTGATAATTAGAGATGAAGAAATAACAACCATAATTCCTTGTTTAAAATGAAGGAGGAAAGCAAAAATGTTAACAGTTATACAAGTCTAAAGGAATTTATAAATCTGTTCATTTTTATGGCACTTTCAAGGTATTTAACTCACTTATTTCTCAATAAAAAATAAAACAATCTTTTTAAGCAATCTCGTTATTAACTTTATTTATTTTACCCGGTAACAAAGCGAAAAACGAAGTTTTCGTGCGTGTAGAAACTTCAAAGTAATTAGTAATGGATTGGGGCTAGTAAGAACATCATAGTGCCCCCCTAAACAGTGAGCTTAATAAGTTTTTTTAATCTAAAAGGGCCATTACATTAATAATTCTAAATGTATAAACGATTAAGACAATCATAATAAAAAATAAAAATTACTAAGGAAAATTTGTTTACTAAGGGGCCATTTATATCCTCTTATTGGCCCTAATCTTTCTTATATCTTAATATTACCTTCTTATTCTAATTTGACTAGACATATCTGTAAAAACGTGATGTAAAGCAAAAACAGAAATAAACAAGAAATATCAGCAATTTAGTACTTACATAAAAGTTTGTATAAAATAATGTTTACAATTTTAGTTTAATGGAAGTCTGCAAAGATTTTAATGTGTAAATAAAGACAATAATTTCATAAATTGTACAAAATTAAATGATAAGTAATTCAGTAAATTAGAAGAAATGTGCATATATCTGGTTTAGTTTGACAACCTTGACCTTTGTACTTGAAATGTTTATTTATAACCGTCAGATATTATTAAAATAAAAAGGAAAATTACCATATGCAAACAAGTAACTTTTGATTAGGTTTGCTGTTAATTAGAAAGTTGTCAAATATATTGTTCCTTAGCTAGATACTATTTTCTTTCATTATTTGAAAATATCGAAAATAAATTAATTTTGCTGGATCAAATGGTAGAAAGTTTTGCAAATATTAACAACATGAAGCTTTGGCAGGTTCAGCTTCAACTAAATTAAAATCTAGTCCATTAGGTCTTGTAAATCCAGTCTTTATTCCATCCCACCCATCTTCAATTTTGTATTCCCCTGTTTGTATTCTATTGTAAACTTCTTGGGTAATAGAACGAAAAGCCTCTTCAACATTTGTCCCATTTTTTGCTGATGTTTCCATAAGAACTGTATTGTACTGATCTGCAAAACTTTTTGCCTCTTCTTTAGATACTTCTCTTCTTCCTCCATTATTGACAAGGTCCAATTTGCAACCAACAAGAGCAAACACTGGCCTGTGAGGCTCTATATGTCTTTTTGCTTCTGACATCCATACAGGGATGTGTTCAAAACTGGCTCGGTTACAAATATCATAAACTAATAAAGCACCCACTGAGTTTCTGTAGTAAGACTTGGTGATTGAGCGAAACCTTTCTTGTCCTAAGAAAAAATAAGCAATTAAAATCACTTCAAATTAATTTTTAAATGATAGTACCTGCAGTGTCCCAAAGTTGAAGTTTTATTCTGGTTCCATTTCTGACTTCAATAAGTCTCGCGAAAAAGTCAACACCAACTGTTGGATCTGAAACCTATAGGAATTCAAAATTTAGACTTAATTGAGGATATAATAGACAGTATCATGACCTCTGCAAACTTCCCATCAGTAAAATACTTAAGAAGGGAACTTTTTCCCACTGTACTGTCACCAATTAAAATTAGACGAAATTGGTAATCAAATATTGGCTCAACCATTGATTGTTTTAAATTAGTTTTTATTCCATTACTTCTTAAACTACACTGACTATGTTAATACTAGGATACATACTAATCTTACAACAGTAAACAAATTATTTATTTACTTGGTGTGTCATTATTATTATTGTTATTTTATTGACATATCATTGATAGTAAACACAATGAATAATTTCAGACACGTTCATCATATGTTAATCATTAATTTGAATAGATGTTAATTACTGTCATGCATCAATCTCACTATTTATTGTAAAACAAGATAATTATGCTATCAATGCATATTAAAATATAAGTCAAATAATATTTTTATTGACAATTTTAATTGTAAAAACTGACCTACCTCCTCTTATTTACTATGAATGAACCTACTATCTATGACCCTGAGTGAAAAATTTTATAACCTAGAAAACATAACTTATTTTAAACGTCAGTATGTCTTATTTTGTCCATTTTTTACCATAAAATTTGAAAAAAACTACATAATGATTTAGTTTTAAACGATCCTATACATTAAAGAAAGATGGCTGAAGAAAGTAAAAAGGATTTGGTCCTTTTGACTCAAGAGAAAATAGAGTTTGGAGAGGAACTTTTAGAGTCTCTTGTAGGCCTGAGACATTTCGAAGGCATTTTAAAAGTAGATCGCAAAATAAGACAGGAAATAAAGTTTTTAAAAAAGGTTTGGAACATTTTTATTGCATGAAGAAGTCAAATATCCTTTTAACCCTTTAATTGCATTTATAGATAAGCAATAGTGGCTTATTAAAGAAGGAACATCTTCAGTGCTCCAATTTGACTCATTTTAGTGCCTTAATAAACGCGTTATCAAACGTTGAGAACTGTGTGGCTGTTAACAAAGTTTTTAACTTAAATGATAGAAAGATAACCATTGATATTATTTGTGATGGAGGTTTAACATGGACAAAAGTAGTTGCACGAAATCCAAAATCTATAAAACAGATTTGTTTAGGAGATGGGAGTTATGGAGTTAGAAGTGTTTTAGATCAGGCCTATGACTACCTAGAGTGTGCTCAAGTGCATCCATGTCTTTTTCAAACTCCTAAGGTTGGTTGGTTTTAATTCCTTATTTTTTTAAGTCTTGGTGGTCCTTGGTATTTTAGATTATATTCATATTTGTCAATGGTATTTATGAAGACCTAGCAAAACATTTGGAGTCAATAGGTATAATAGTGAGAGGTGAAAAGCTTGAAGATGAGGATTTTGTAGAATATAATGACACAAAAAATGTACAATTGTCCACAAAGAATTTATTAGAAATAAAAAAAGTTAATTTAGATGTTTCTGCTATGCTGGCTTATGTTAGTTCTGTTACTAATGGTAGTTGTCTAAAATACAAACTTCAAACAAAGGTTCTTGCTCAGCAAGCTGAATGGGAGGCTAAGAGGCCTGTTAAACCTATTTTAGATGCCTTTTTTAAAGGTATGCCCATTATTTAAAAATATTCGAAGTGCCTTTTATTAATTTCACCCTTACATGTTTAAGATAAGACTCTTTACTGTTGTAAAACAGCCAGAAATAGTTTCATGGAAATTTTGAACACTGTTGGAGGTTCAAATGAAAAGAGAAGAGCTGAAGATTTTTTAAAAAGAATAAACGTTCTTCCTGACAATGCTACCTCATCAGATACTTTGGAAAAAAATTCAGATAATGCTATATTTAATAATGTTCAATTGCTACCAAATAGACAGCTAAAAGTTGGTGGAAAAATAAAGGGGAGATCCTTTATTATATTCACATTTGGAGACAGGATTCAAGCAGTCACTGTTACTGCTAACGATGGCTTTGTTCGAGCTGCAAAACAACAAGTAATTATATAAAATAATTTTGAATATTGTTTTTCTTATACTTATATATATTTTGTCCACAGGGTGTTAATTTTGTCGTTTTTGTTCACGAATCCAGAGCACTAACAGAACAAAAAGAATCCAAGGCAGAAAAGATGTAAGAAATATTTATGTACCATCTGTGATCATTTAATAAACTTTTTTAAATTATTTGAAATATTAAATAAATACTGTATAGTTTTATTACTGGTTAAAAGTTGTAAAATTTTTTAGAATAAATATTTATTTATTATTAAAAAAGATACTTTAATTAGAAATAATTTGTTAGCAGTACATACAATTTTGTATGTGATAGTGGAGGATGATACTTTTTTAAGACGATATCATGATTAAATTAAAGTTTTATTCAAATATTTCTGTTGATGTTCTTAAGTGAAAAAAATGAATAATTTTTTTTTTAGGGACAAAAATAAGGATAAACGTAAGTATGTATTATTTTATAGTAATTAGTAAATAAAAAATTACACTATGATGATAAAAGAAACGCAATTTATAATTTACATTATTAAGTATAACTATTTGACTTATTTGTCTATAAAATTTACTATTTATTAATTATAAGACTAAAAGCTTTAGGGTTTCTTTAAATGGGCTAATCAATTTATTAAAATGACATGTCTAGTTTATTGCATAATTGTTTTAATAATTTCTTGGTTTACTCACATAAATGTTAAGCATTTTCTCCTTTAAAAATTTAATCAAATAATTTTGAGAAGTTTATTCCACTTTCTTTTGGGAAAAGGTCAATTGTCTTTCTTAGGAAGTGAACCAGAAGCTTGTATGTTATAATTGTTTAAAATTATAAAAAATAGTGGACAAAACGAGAGTTATTTGAATAAATAAATTAAATTTTGAATGCTATAAAACCCGCATATTTTATTTCATATGATAATATGTGGATGTCGCTAGTGGAAGTTTATTTCAATTTGATTCAAATTTTTTTGTCAATAGGTGTCGCGACGATGCAGATGCAAAATTAATTCTATTTAGAGGGAAAATATAAATATTTCAGGCAAAATTTAGTTGTCTAGTTTCTCGATACGTAATTTCTTTTTGAGTTTCATTTTACTATTTTAAACAGAAAGTATAAAAACAATTCTTTTTAAGGGAAACATTTTCCAGTGAATAGATTTTAATGACTTGGTAAAAAAAATATTATATAAGTACTTATTAGACTTTATTGTTTACTAATACAGGTATGGAAAAATAAAGTTTACAAAATGAAAGCTTTTACCGAACGATTTCTTTATAGATAAAATTGTATCATACCTCCATTAAGTTTTACTTTATCTGTTTGTATTAATCAAAAGTACATTTACAAAAGAATTATTGTTCACTACTGCTACCTACGATATTATGTATAACGATTTGAGGAAGGCATATAAATAGTAAAAATTTATGTAGAAAACACATAAAAGTTTAAACTGAGTTAGAGAAATGACTCGTAATAATAATTTAAATAAAAAAGATAAAACTTCTTTGAAAATTGACTGTACTACAATACATGGTGTAAATCATATTTTAAATTTCAAAAATCTTTTAATTGAAAGGTGAGAAAATACAATACAGTTGTAGTTTTAGCAATTAATTATTTTATTAACTGAGAACTGAAAAACCAATTAAAAATGTTTTAAACATTAACATAATTTACAAATAAATTTAAATTTTCATTAATTTTTGTGAGAGAACGACGTTGTTTGCTTGAAATCAGGTTAATACATCCACGATAATTTTTTGCTAGTTTTTTTGTATCACGTGTTGTTTATATTTACTTAACAGAATGGAACGGAGATAGATCTGACCTTTCTCAATATTATTATGACCTGGGCTTATACTGTGTGGAATGCAACAAAACAATTTTTTTGTCTACCTGTTATCTCTACTTCTCTGTTATAAACGAGACGTGGTTTAAATAAGCTTTTAAAAATAGAAATGTCTTTTTCTTATACCTATGTACTTTGATAATGAGGGCTAGCATTTTTAACCATTGAATTATAAAATATGTTTTTGAATCCATAATCTTTAATTACTGATATTCAATTAATTAATACTGGAAAGGTATTAATTATAGAGCAATTGATGATTTAATAGTTGTAAAAATGATGTTTCCTTCTACGAAATTTTAGGGAACATTTAAACTAATATTTGGAGCATTTTTCAATTATTATTTACCTTGTTATTTGGGAGAGGGTGTAAATATGTGTAAATTGTAGGGTTTGTTGGGTTCTGGTTGTTAGTTTTTGCTTTTACGGATTATGCGTTATTGGATTATCCAATATACGAAGATTTCGTGAAAATCCAACGGTCATTTCGATAGAAAAAGATTACAGGAATTGGCATAATCCTTTTCCAGCAATGACTGGTTGTTTTGTAGATAAACTTGACGAAGAATTAGTAGAGGATGTTATACAGGAGTAAGTGAATTTCTGGATTAAAAAAACTTCACTTGCTTTAATCCTCTTATCCTGTTAACTTTCAACACAAAAATTATATTATGTTTAGCCCATGTACTTGTCAGTTAAAAATTTTACCAAAAGTGCTCTAGTTTACCTTTTTTCTTCTTCTTTTAGTTTAATTGTTAACAAATTATTTTAAACGAGTAGCTTATTACGTAATACTCACTACGAAAACTACTTTTAATTTTTATATTTAAACATCTAATTAAATAAACATGTGACGATATTTTAATTAATTTTACTCGATACATAGTTACGTAAAAGTTTTACTAAGAATATTCGGATTAGCTTTACGTTTTGTTCTTTTTCATTTAATGTTTTTTCTTTTTAATTATTCCAAGAGGGTAGTTTGTGACCTTAATTATTTTTTTGAGAATATGGAATATAACTTATTCGTCTCCAAAGTATGAATATTACTGGAAATTTCTTGATAGTGTAGCAAATCTTAATTATTACACGTTAACAAGTCTAGAACCATTTGAAAATGACACTGAATTGAACGATATCGATGTTTTAGATATTGCTATAAGGGTGAGTTTCTATTGATCTTGATCTTTATTTTTTTGTTTGATTAATACATACTAGATAATTCTGTATAGATTCATCCTAAATTTCATGGGAAACTTGCTACATCACACTCCAGGAAAGCTTTCTGGAAATTGACCATGTCTGAATTAGGTCTTTGTGCCACAATAAATTCTAAGTTTGAACACTTTTTAGAGTAAGATATAAAGACTATTTTTTATTGAATTTTATCAGATTAATTCAGAATTAAAAGAAGTTGTATTTTATTGCAAATTTAGGGTTCCTTATTCAGAAGAAAGCGAGAAAAAAGATTCTGCTAATGAATTATTTACATGTCACATACTGAATGGTCTTTGTTATGCCAGGTTTGATTCTGATCCATCCAGACCAATACAAGTAAGTTATTATAATTACAAAACTAAATAGAACAACCTAAAAAATGTTTTCAGAAGTCAAAATAATTTTTGATAAAACATTTTATAGATATTTCATTTTTTTGTCGATAATAATTGAATCTTGAAATAGTTGGGGAAGAAGCCCTGAAACAATTTTCGTCCATATCTGTTCGCTCGTATTCTGAAATAATTGAAGGATAGAAAGGGTTTAAATTCTGTCTTAAAATTAAATTAAATTCCTATATTTTAAATGCCTCTTACAATATTGTTGCAAACAAAATGTGTAAGCTGTTTTATTCCTTAAGAAACGAAGAATCGATAGCTAGTCTGGCGAAAGTTATTACAGAGCTTGAGTTTGAACTTACGCTCTGGACTACATTTAGACAATTTAAGGAACACTTCCGGATCAAAAAAGCTACATTGTAAACTTTACGTGTTTTATAAAGTATTTTTATGAAGCCTATTTTGGGTTTCCAACGCAGGTCCAAAAAAATTACATATATTACAAAAATAAATTGTTTTAAACTTTATATTTGTAATAAGGAATTACGTAGAGTATTTATTATATTCTGTAACAGTTGTGTAGAGTTATGTGCCACCAATACCCCTTCCAATGTCCAGGAATTTCCAATAAACAACTTCCCGAAACTGTTGACGATAGATTATACATAATTAGAGGTAAACACTTCAAGGATAACTGCATAGTTAGAATTTTTGGCCTCAACCGCCACGTCCCCTGGACTTCGAAGAAATCCCGAAACAAATACACATTTATATTATTAAATCACTTGGTGGAATTTCAATTAAAATTCTTTATTTATTATTATCTACCTTTATGTCGTAGTATTATGCCCACTCGTATTTGGATATTCCCCACATAAGCATGAACCCTCCGATTTTATTGGACGAAAGTGGAGAGATAGAAATTAATTATAGAATGCAAGAAACTACAGCCGATTCGGCAACAAGAAGTTTCACCCCGGCCCAAAGGGGTTGCCGCTTTGATGATGAGCCACCCGATAAGATAATGCCAGCGTACAGTGCTAGCTTCTGTTATGTTTACTGTAGGTACAAAAAGGCTTTAGAACTTTGCAAGTGCAGACCTTCATTCTACCATTACATTAAAGGTACAATTTATATTTTGTTAAATTATTTTTATATACATAATGTATTTAAGCTTCTTTTTATGTGCAAGAATTTTTGATTTCTATTATAATGTTAAAAGGCATTAAAATTAAATTTAAAATTATTTAAAATTTTTATAGATGTGTTAAATATTTTGAAACTTCAAGCAAATTTGGTGTTAGTTTTTATCCTTTTTTTTTTTGTAGAAGGAAAAGAATGTGACATTAAAGGTTTGATATGCTTATCAAAATTAGATTTTTGGAAAAAACCACCAACTGCCATTGGCTGTCAGTGTCCTCAAGCTTGTGATATTGTGGCTTATATTCCCCAGGTTCCAAAGAAAACAGTGTGGTAATTATCCCTTTTTTTTTTTCATCACTAATCAGAACTTTAGTGCTTTGCACTTTAAGTCTTTTGGGAGTTTAAAAACATTATATTTACAGCCCTTTCTTGAACAAGTAGTTGATTTTTGTTAATCGATTTGATTTATAATTTGTTATTTAAAAAAGGACTTTAAATGGTTTCAAAGTGCTTAAAGTCCTTTTAAAATGCTCGAAGTCCTTTTTAAGTGCTTGAAGTATTTTGAAAGTCCTATTAAGTTGCTTGAAGCTCCTTCAAAGTGACTGAAAGCAAGGCAAAACCATAAAAAGAGCTTTAAACTTTTGAATGTAGTTTTTCCCAGTTTTACCCCTTATCAATAGCTATTTTTCAATTGGGGTGCATCTTCAAGGGTTATTACTTACAGGAAAACTGGTTATTTTGATCAAAGAATCACTTTCAGATGGGGACTTATATTTCCTACCACTAAATATCGTCGAGAGGTTATTTTTGGTATTGATAAGCTTGTTGGTAATGTAGTTTTAGTTATTTTAAAATATTTGGGAATTATTAAGTTCATATTCAATTTTTAGTTGCAATTGGAGGTACTGGTGGACTTTTTCTTGGGGTTAGCTTTGTGACCCTGGTAGAAACAGCTTTTATAGTATTAAAAATTTTGATGTACCTGATTACCAAAATCAGAAACTAATTACTCAATATAAATAAATATTTAAAGGGTCCTTATCTCTTTAATATGTCCTTAATTTTTCTTTTAGTGAAACAAAAAACAAATGATTTGTGCTGAAATGTATTAAAAACAAAAAAGAAATAAATAAATTTGTGAAAACTGTATAAGATACGAGTGGAAACTTTCTTCTGATGCTGTCACAAACATTTCCACATAATAAATGTGTTGAGTTGGTCGTATACTGGACTTAGGACTTGTTTTTCCAGGGAACTATTCCTTTCCCTTTTGTAAAAGTTATTATATCCAAACCCACCACCATTTGTCATATATACAATTGTTGGCCAATCCCTTTTTGAAAATTAATGAGATTAAGTTTTACCCTTTAGTAGTAGGTATATCTACCCATCTATTGTTAATGCAAAAGAAATATTCACTGGACCATCCTAACATTTGTAATTTTCTTCTTTAGTAATAATTGTTATTGGTGTTGGGTATCTTTTTGGTGCTATTTTTAATTAAAAAATTAAAATTGTCGACGTAATTATTTTAAGTGTTGATGTTATTTTTTAGAGACCCTGATGGGAAAATTAATAATTCTTAAGAGTTGGATTCCTTTTTGTTTTGAGGTGTTGATGTTTAATTTATATTAACCTTACCCTTACATTTCCTTCCTGTTTCGGCTTCCTTTTACCTGACTCCCTCTTAGTCATTGTAATGCTAATTTATCCTCGAAGGAGGTCCTTTTTTTGCGGAACGTCGTTTCCTATGTATGAGAAGAAATCGTTATTTCCAGGATTATTGTTAAATATTTCACAGAGGCAGCGTAGAAGCGCCGAATTCGGTAATTTTAGTATGAATATTATATCAAGGTTTTTACGACCTGGAGGGCAGACAACCGTCAATTTTAGATTCAGTTGAAATGAAGGACGAATTGGGTGTCGAAATTTACGGTTACGTCTTACGTTTCTTTTTCTTTTTTCTGGGAATATTTAGACAGGGCGGGCGTGGTTCGAGTTGATTAGTAAGTCAATTTGATGCAAAATTTGGAAGAGGAAGTTTCAATCAATCGTTTCTTCATCAGGTCACACAAAAACACGCGCCCACTTCTATAAAAAGGAAAAGACACATAACTTTTCTCATTTTTACTATAAAATAATTTGAAATAGGTTAATTTTCTGGGGAGAAAGAACATCCATTTTTGTTGAGGTTCTTACGAGTGTATGCCCCTCAACATTTCAACAATTTAATAATCTTGTTCCTGCCACTTTTTCTCGATTTTTAAGAAGAATTGTGGTTACCAAAAGTCAGAGAGAGTTTGATAGACACTTGAACATTTCATTCCAGTTTGTCGTGGGTAGGCTTCAGTACTGACATTATAATTCTGAAGCATTCGACTTTGAAGCAGTGGGAATAATAATGAAATTAGGCATTCGCATATTTAATATAACACAAATACTAGTAGCAAAATTGAATTTAAAATGAAATCGACTATTCGAACCTTGCTACTCACGTTCTCAAAGCTAATTTTCCAGCAACACAATGGGGAAAAATTAACTTAAATTCGATTGTTACATCGAAAATAATTTTAACTACAATACATGGAATAGTGACTTTCGGCAGCATTTAAAATTTTTTTCTTTTATATTTTTATTTTCTGGCCAGTAAGCCTTTTTGCCGACGTCATTACACAAAAACTTTCATTCCTTATTTTTGCCCCCTTTAGGGTAATATTTTTACAAACTTTTAATGTCGTATTTATATCTAATCAAAAGCCTAAAAAATAAGTTTCAAGCCTCTAGCTTTACATCTACTTATCTATCTCTGTACCAAATTCTCATTTAAATCGGTTCAGTAGTTTGGGCGTGATTGCGTAACACACAGACAGACAGAGTTACTTTCGCATTTATAATATTATAGATTAATATAGTTTAATTATAGTTTTAAATAGTTTATATAGCTTAGTATTCAACTACTTTTATTGATCTAAATAAACAAAACCTCTATAACTTTTTACACTTAATATTTTAATTTTCTGGGCTGCAAGCTTTTTGGACGACGTCATTACATAAAAACTTTCATCGGCTAATTTTATCCCCTTTAGGGTAAAATTTTTATAAACATTGAATGTCGTATTTATTTATATCTAATCATAAGCCTAAAAAATAAGTTTTAAGCTTCTATCTTTAAAAATTACGGAATTTCCGCACAAACATTCCTATTTCAACCCCTTACAACCCTTTTTTCGCATTAAAAAGTAGCCTATATCCTTTCTCAGGCTCTAGACTATCTCTGTACCAAATTTCATTCAAATCGGTTCAGTAAATTTTAGGCGAGATTGTGTAGCATACAGACAGAGTTACTTTCGCATTTATAATATTCCGCGAATTCATTTTAATCGATTTTCCCATGGGAATAAGATATTTTCCCGCAGTAAAACGTAGCTTATGTGTTAATCCAGGGTGTCAGCTAACTCCATACCAAATTTTATAAAAATCGCTCCAGCCGTTTAGACGTGAAGAAGTAACAAACATACACACTCACACACTCACAAACTTTCGCCTTTATAATATTAATATTGTGATACCTAAGTAGTATTTAATTGTTTCGGGATTTACTTGTTGAAACTTCATGATATAATAATAACGATGAAAAAATACACAAATTACAACATCGCAAAAACAAAAGTTATCCTAAAACAATTTTTATTTTCCATTTACCCCAAACCAGCAAAAGAAAAATCTTCTAAATATGTAAGTTTATGAAATGTGGGGTATATCTCAGAAAAACTTAGCAAATACTTAAGTAATTTATATAAAGATATATTAGTATCATTTAAAACTAATAACCCATTGGGCAAAATTATAAAAAAAATGTAAACAAAACAGAAAAGAACTGTAATTCAGGAATATATTTGTTAACGTGTGGAGATTGTAATAAAGTTTACATAGGCCAAACGGGCAGAAAGTTTTCGGATAGGATTAAAGAACATCTTAATAGTTTTAAGTTAAAAAAGTTTACCTCGACTTATGCCGAGCATCTAATTAATTGTAGTCACAATTTTAATAATGAATATAAAATTTTGCATAATATATAGAAAACAAAGGACAAAAATTAAACCTTTTAGAATCACTAGAAATTAACCGATAATATAAGAAAAATGTAATGTTAAGCGATCAAATCGAAACAAGTACTTAATCTAAAATTCAAAAATCTTCTCCCCCTCTTTAGTTGTATATATATATATATATATATATAGGCCTATCTTTATTGTTCTTATTAATATTGTCTTCACCTGAAGAAGCCACAGTGTGGTATAACTTATTTGTGTATTTATTCGTCGTTATTATTATAAGTACTTAGTAGTTCCTGGAGATTCTATGGAGTTAAAATAACATTTATTGCGGTTTTTTTTTTATTGCTGGTTGGAAAAAAGTTTGGGGGCATAATTCTTCGGCCATTGATGGTGGACCACTGTTAGAAAGAACTTTCTTTTATCGTTTGTCAACGGTCTGAGAATACAAAAGGACGAGAAAGTTCTCGGCTAAGGATTCCTGTATAGCAGGAGAATCAAGATTACGGAATATCCAACATTACTATTGGCTCGGAGGTCTTTGACATGTTTGTTTGTTGATCTCAAAGCCGAAAACTTTGGATATGTTGGCTGCTATGCCGCCTGATCAGCAGAATGACCGGAAGCTTGCTTGTTCACTTCCTTAACTTTATATATACGTTTATATTTATTTGCTACATCAGATCACATCGAAAACTGTTTGCTAAGCAATACTTACATACGTAGATACATACTGTAATCGTTAAAGATATTTAAATATACTTACTGTACAGGACATTTATATTGTTACACTCGGTATGTTTATTTTGAGATGATTTTGTAAACGAGATGGCAGCTGTAGAGCAGTTTTAAGTTAGGCAGGTAATAAATGATGGTATTGTGAAAAGGATAAACATCTATAAATAATAAAAGACTTAAAGATATGATTTATTTATCGTTAGGGGGATGAAAGCTGAGCCGCCCCGATACATGAGATATTAAGGGGATTTCGCCCAATTTACATTTCATACTTGTCAAATACAGAATCAAAATTTTAAGAAAATCCTGTCGATGTGATAAAAAATTGCTTTTTTATGTTTCAAAAAGTTTTTATTGAAAACTACAATTGTTTCGGCATCTTATGCCTTTTTCAAGAGTAAGTACCGATAGTCTACTAAAGTTTACAAAAGTTCTTCTGCTTAAATACAGGTAAACAAAAACATAATAATACATATACATTAAATTCACAATAGCAGGTACAA
This sequence comes from Agrilus mali, assembly GCA_029378335.1. Classification (NCBI taxonomy): domain Eukaryota; kingdom Metazoa; phylum Arthropoda; class Insecta; order Coleoptera; family Buprestidae; genus Agrilus; species Agrilus mali. The sequence continues at coordinate 3,834,951 of CM055663.1, read as the reverse complement.
GTAGGTATTATTATGCTTTTGTTTACCTGTATTTAAGCAGAAGAACTTTTGTAAACTTTAGTAGACTATCGGTACTTACTCTTGAAAAAGGCATAAGATGCCGAAACAATTGTAGAGTTTTCAATAAAAACTTTTTGAAACATAAAAAAGCAATTTTTTATCACATCTACATATTTATTCCAATATGTTTCATAAATTTCCAACTGCGGAATCGTTACTTATTAAAATCCTGTCCTTTATCTCCGAAGAATTGAATAATTTAAAAACCTAAAACTAAAACTTAAACTTTTAGGTGTTTCATTCCCACCAGTTTTGGTGGGCGGGCTGTCTCCCCAGCTTACAATAACAATTTAGTGCAAAGTGGGGGGTTGGGCGGAAGACCTTCTTTAGTCTCCGTTTGGAACCGTGGAAATGGGTGGGTGGTGGTTGAGACGGACGAAATGAAGTGAAAGACTATCTGTGGAAAAGGTGGATAATAAAAATACCGTGTATATAAGGGGCTGGAAAAAAGGTGGAAGAACAGATGGTCTTCAAGGAGATTAAAGGAAAGATGGTAGAATCTTCTGAAGCATAAACTCTTGGTTATTAAGTGAGTATTATAAGCAAAAGCTTGACAAAGAGGGGTAGAAGGAGGCTCAGATTAGTGGGATGGTTTGTTTTTTTGGAAATTTAGCTTAAAATGTATAGAAATGAGTTAAATTAGACACTAATTAGTTTAATGGTTCAAAATACTACGTAATTGCAACTCTTATTTAAGGAACGATTTCCTATATATATATATCAGCCTTTCAAGTGACAAATTGTTTTGTTTTAAAAGAAAAACTTTTCTTTGCTTTTATTTAGAGTTGTTTACCTACCGGGCCCTTCAGGCTTTAAATTTCCAACTTTAAGGCAACACCTTTAAAAGCCTACCTACAGTGAGTATTCAGTTCATCAGATCGTTCTTATTATTTTAAACACAGGCCCGTACTTATTATTATTTAAACGTTGAGTTTTCCGCGTGTATATTTCAATTTTCTTAATGGAAGTTGCTTCGTTGAAAAGTGCTTGAGGCAACCAGTCAGTCGTTTTATTCTAAAACACCGTTTGCCATCGTATTACTTGGGGTTCGATGCGAATGTTTGGCAACTGTAAAGCAAACGGTGGTGTTCTTTCCTTTCACAGTCATTTTCATTCCCCCGGTGCCTGCCTGCGTAGGCAGACACAGCACGAATGCCAACCTACTAAATGGGGCAGTCAGAATTTATCTTTTTTTTTTCTTTTTCTCAATCACACATAGTCAGTTTCATTTTTCTCTTAACGGACTTGTGCGTGTATGTGTCTGCGTGTGTGTGCTGTAGCGGAACAAAATGTTTCTGTCGTGGACCGTAAATGTTTTCAAAGGATGTGACCCTTTTAGTTGGGAAGACATAGCTCTCATAAATACGATATAAAAAAGTAGGTCAAGTCTTATGGCGAATTTACAGGTGTGCAGGATTAACCCTGTGGAGACCCTCAAGTAGTAGAAACGTTGCTATACCCATATTTTTTTCAAACATAAACTTTTTAGATTTTTTAGTCTTTTATTAATTCAATTATGTAAAAATAATTACAGGATTAGAGGGAATGAATATTATTCAGTTGTCTTTCGATCCTTTATCAAAGACTTTTGAATTATATAATGGATCTACATTAATCCTGACTGTTGAGTTGTGCACCCCTCGAAAATGATTTGCTACGTTTTATCCCATTAACATTAGTCAGCTGTTATTAGTGTTCAGTACAGTAGGAATATAGGTGACTCATACACATTAACCCTTTCACTGCGCAAGGCCCAATTGCCGCGGCTGGCGCTGTGCGCGGTTATTTCGTCGCTAGCGAGTATACTCGTCTAGAGCAGTACAGTCCAAAGCGACCTCTTTTTTTGTCGAAAAAGAACCCTGTGTTAGTTTACATTAGATGTTTTTTTCGTTTTTAGGAAAAGCAAAACACATGTACATCAAAATAAAGTATTTATTACCAAAATTTTTTTAAAAATATATGACTAATATTTGATTATCATTTATTTAGTATGCCACATTAAAACTAAAACATTTTTTTGGTATGGTAATTTTGGAAACACGGTACTATACAGAGTGCCACGTTGCATATAGAACACATGAAGCGCGATTCCGCCCTTTTGTCATGTTTGGCACAAACAACACATCTTTTTGTGGGTTTCGTTTTGTTAGGCGTAGGAGGAACATGTGACGGAAAATGTCTCTCAGTTAAACGCAATTCATTATTGTCTTCTGATGTTGGCCTGCCACCGCCAGTACGCGAAAGGGGAGTGTGATATTTAGCAATAACTTCTTTCACTAGTTGTAAATGGAACTTCTCAACAGATACGTAATTGGTAGTAGTAGTCTTGAACATTTGATAGCTGTTTAGAACTGCCATATATAAAAGATGGAAAAAAACTTTTTTGTACCATTTATTACTTTTGCGTACACATTCCACTGAAGAAAGGAGCATATCGGACTGATCAACGGCTCCCATGTGGGAGTTATAATCTACAATGCATGATGGTTTAAAGATTTCCCTTCCATTTTTTCGTGTTTTTCCAACGGATTGGACATCTGGCATATGAGTAGAAGACAACATATTTACTTCCCGTTTATCTTTGTATCTAATTGCAAGAAGCTTTCCACAGGTTCGGTAGGTGAACTCGTCTGCTGACAGTTTTTCGCAAATTTTTGGCATATTTTTACGATTTGACTTAACGGTTCCACAAGCATTCGTTTTCAGTTTGTGTAATGTAATAAGTAAATTAGGGCTTGTATACCAATTGTCAATATACAATGTATGGCCCTTTTCAAGATAAGGTTCAAGCAAAGTCATTACAACGTTTCCCGATTTTCCAATGTCATATTTGTTAGTAAAATCTTTGATTTCACTTGTGGCCCCTGTATATAAATATACCCTGTGTCGCAGTCACACAACAAAAAAAATTTAACGCCAAATCTATGACGTTTTGATGGGATGTATTGCCTAAAAAATACTCTGCCTCGAAAAAGCATCAAACTTTCGTCTATGCATAGGTTCATATTTGGCACAAATCCATCCTTAAATCTACTTCTAAGATGATCAATAACAGCTCTGATTTTCAATAGAGAATCGATTTCAATTGGTATATTATCGTTGTCTGAAAAATGTAACAATTTCATTATAATCGAAAATCTATCCCTCTTCATAAGTCTTGGAAATATTGGTGTAGAAATGTATGAGTCCTTGGACCAATAATTGCTTATCTGAAGTTTTTTGGAATGGGGCATTAACAGAGCAACGGCTAAAAAACAGTACATTTCCTTGAAATCAACGGGTTTCCATCTCTTCATGCGGGAGAATTCAGTGGTGCCATGACGATACAAAAAATGAAAGTAGTTATTTGTTTCAGCAGCAGTTAGTCTCATTAGATCAGGCGTAAAAAAATATTCAAAAAACTCAAGTGCTGTGCTACCTTCAATTTTGCAGCCAGAGTTAGACTCGTCAAATTTGTGAATATCAGGTAAAAACTCGTCGGTTGACCAGTTGAAGCTGCCTTTTGAAGGAGACGTTTCTCGCGCTTCACTTTCATCGTCGCTATTTACCTCAACCTCTGTAGTATCCATGTTTTGCTCATCAGTATCTAACATACGATCTTGCACACTGATTACTTCATTTTCATTCTATTATGATATATAACACAATTTTTTATTGAAATACTTCCCCAAAAGTAAATAATTACCTTTTCTGCTTCAGATGATTCGCCGTCTGTGGATAGTTGCTGATAATTATCGTCACTGTCATCACTTCTTGTTAAAATAATTTCTAGCTCTTTAATTGTATAATATTTTGACATGTTGAACAAAAAAACGAAGCAAATAACAAGACTGATATATTCAATGCATGCGCGCCATAAACATCAAAGGCTACTGCCGAGCAATAGAGTAATTGTCCTAGGTAATAGCTGCCGCAGCGCGATTGTACGCGACCGATCGCTTCCTATAGACATGAGTCAAACACGTAAGCGAGGAAATCCGGCTGGAGCAATCTGGTCCTATTTAATTATGATCCGCGAGATATCTCGTCAGGAGCAGTTAACCCGTTGGCGAGTATACTCGTATTGAGCAGTGAAAGGGTTAAGGATGCAAAAAGAAATGTTTGCACATATATAACTTACTTGCACATTCGTTTCGGAATGAAATGTAAATTATTATATGAAACTTTGTAATATATTCTGTGAGAAATCTCCAGTTTTCTCGGTTTTGTTGATTTTTCCTCTGTACGAATGGCAACTGCGACAGTAACTTCCAGTTAAATGCAAATTTTCCATAAACCAATGTATCTACGTATGTACTATTACATTTGACGGGCTTTAGTATAACATTTGGCTAAATATTTGAAATTGCAGCTGTAATAACATAGGACGATAGGCCCGCAATAAAACTAAAACTAACCACTGAAAATTTTCGTTCCAGTGGATCAATCCAAAAGCAATATTAACATCTACAAACATCCTAAAGGATCAATAATCAATTGGGTAATTGAAACAAGGTTTTAGTAGATGTTGTAACGAATATGCAAATTTTTATGGTGTTTTTTTAATGGTTTAATGAATTAAAACTACTTGCCTAAATAATTATCAACTAGGGGCGTTAATAAAAGCTTTAGCGTGAGTGATACCGGTAACCCGCTACACTTCCCTAAGCTTTCTAACTCGCTGGCTCGATCTTCTTTTATTGCTCCCTTATTTATTCCTCGCTTGTTCTTTTTGGGACCCAGTTTCATGTGTCGAAAGTTTCAGCAAACGTATCTCGAAATAAAGGAAATATAAAAAGAAATATAATTTTTGTAAAATGTGTGACAATATTATTTTTGGTTTTTTGTCAAATTATAATTGCGCGAAACAAAGGGAAGCTCTAAAGTTCTTTTCGAACAGCATTTGTAGAAATCAGTTCACCAGTCGAAAAAGTTTTCCAAAAAGTCATCGCGGAAGTTGAAAATAACGTTGAGCTAAAGTGGTAGTAGTCTAGTTTTTACAGCGTCGTTCGCGTGATTTAATGGACTTTCCCGGCGAAAGAGTGGAATCAACTTCTGGAGAAGTTTAAAATCCTTACTGAAACGATGTCATACTGAACTTGAAATCTGAAAATTCTTTAAAATCCCCGACCGTAAAAATGGCAGTTTTTTTTCCAGAATTCGGTCGGATACTCACACATGACTGTTAAAAAAAAAACGTGAATTGAAAAATATAAATTGACATTAATATGAATTTTTAAAAGTTTTTGGCCAAAGGACTGTAATTTGAGGCCAATGACTACAAAAGCTGATGATTTAATTGAATTGATTCGAAAGAAAATATAAATTCATTTTTCTGTAAATGTGGACCCTTTTTAATGTTTAGTAATCGGTTCTTTTGCCGGGCATCTTTAAGAATCGACTTTTGATCTTTGAGGTTTTATCCACAAGCACCAAATATGCACGTATTCAGTATCCCGTAAAAAGGATCGGGCGAACGTCCTGATCTTTATTCAGGACGAAGTCAGCGAGCATTAAATTAAATTTCTAAACAAATTCCTTCAAGTGCACCCGAACGGGGGCCCATGGAAATGCGCTCGAAAAACAGTACACACAGCTAAGTCCGATACGAGAGTCTGCAAATTTATAACCTATTATATATGGCGAGATTTATTGGACGGTAAATGTAGACGAAACTCTTTAAGAACAATTTATATTCGACGTGATGTTTGCGGAAAATTAGCTTTTCACTCTCATTAATTCATGCTAATGTAATTATCATATTTGCGGGAATTTATTAACATAAGTACACGAAAAAAGAAAACAAGAAACGCAATAAAGTCCCACATTTATACGGCGATTTATTAACATTGAAATGTTGCCCCCAAAAACTTTGCAGTATCATAACTCGATAATTTGTTATCTAAATCTAAATATATATATATAAAATGCTAATGTTAGTACGTAAATACACGGTTTTCTCTATCTCTACCTACTCCAGTCAACTTCCTGTTGGGGTGGTAAATACCCCTTGGTCTCCAGGTGGGAGTAAGGGAGTTTGGTCGCGGTGGGTGGAAGTGGGTGGTTGTAGGTGGCAGAAAGGTGAAAAGAAATATTTTTGTCCTTTTTTAAGTCATAAGGACTTCCGGAAAGATCTCAAAATTTCTGAAATGATCTAAAAAATTCTAAAATGAGCCCAAACTGTTATTATCGACTTAGAATGTTCGAGAAAGTTCTAAAAATCTCTTGAATGATCTAGAAAGTTTCAAAAAGTGTACATCTACGTTTCAAAGTGATGTACATCTAAATATTCTAGAGTCTTCTGGTACCTACTAGGAATTTCGATGTTCGATGATATATAAATCAACATTCAGTGACTTTTTGTCAGTTAAATTGTGTTTGCAGTCGAGTGAAGATCAATTGGAAACAAGAGCGAACAGTGACCAAAAAAATTGAAATGATTTCGACAAATGGAAAAGAACAGACTATTTGAATGTTCTAGAGTGTTCTAATACTAGAAATTTCGATGTCTGATGGTATATAAACCGAAATTCAGTGACTTTTCGTCAGTGTTATTATCATAACAATCAAGAGATTAATTTAATGATTTGGCAATGTTCAAGAATGTTCCAGAATCTTGAAGATCATTCAAGAATGTTTCAGAGTGTTAAAAAAAGTTAGAGAATGTTTTGAATCAGTATGGGATGTTCTGGATAGTTCTAAATTCGCGAATATTCTAGAATGTTCCATCAAACGTGTAATATATTTTTACCCGGGCAACGCCGGGTATTGCTGCTAGTTTATATATAAAAGGACTCTAATTAGTTGGTGTGTTAAAATTCAAATTAAAAAACTGAATTTAATTTCGCTAAAAACCCAACGAATGTTCTGTTAATAAAGAGTTGTTCTATTCAAACAATCCGTTTGGACATTTTGAAGAATGGATTTAGAAAAAAATAATTCATTTTGTAAGTACAGTGGATTTAATTAATAACGACTTCGGTTATAACAACCTTTTGGGTATAATGACATAACACATAGGTAAGTCCCTTGAATTTAAGGAGTAATTTAAAAAAAAAAATTGCCTGTAACGCCTTCGGATGTAACGTCCGTCGATTTCGGTTTTAGCGACTAATTTTAATGAACTATTAATTACAAAATGCTAGAAATCTCATACTGACTGATACTGCGACTGAGTCTAAACACAAAACTTTTTTATCTTTTGTTACATTCACAGATAGTCAGCAGTTGTACTTAGTAATTGTTTATAAACGTTAAGGTTGATAAAGTTAAATCTAAGAATCAGTTATTGTTTACTTTTCTTGCTGCCTAATTTCCTTCTTTAATTTTTTTCTCTTTCTTTTTATATAGCGACGGAATTATTAGATGCTGAGCCCCTTTTTAATTTAAAAACTATCCCTTACTTTATCCAACTTGCGTCGGATGGATATATTTCGGAAACGTGTTCACTTACGTAAAACGAAGTGAGTATAAAATTTATTCGAGCATTATCTCTTCCAGCGTTACCTCGCAAATAGCTCTCTTTATGAGTTATGCAGGGAATAAATAATGATTTCGAAGCAGTACGGGCTGCCGGATGACCACTGAGAATTACACTGCATGCTCGTGAAATATAAGAGGAGATATATAAGTAAGTACCTACGAAGTTCTTTCCCAGAAATAACCGAACTACTTATTTTACAGCCAGTTCAAAATCTAATAAGCCATTTCGATAAATTGTTAGATACTTTGTAGAGGAACAAACGTTGCAATTTTTATCAGTATCTTTACCTTTAGAGGATAAGACATAAAACGGTGCTGTAATTTTTTTATTAGACGAGGTATGAACTATTTAATAAACTGCTGTATTCTCATTTCCAGTAAGTAGATCAATTCCTGCTTGTTTATGAGCCATTAAGTTTATAAACCTACAAAATTTTAGAAGGAATGTGATTGCTCGACTGCGTTGTAAAACTTTTAAACATTACGTACGTACCTGGGTGTAAAAAGGCATATGCACTGCTGTTTTTGTGATAATACCACGGAAAAAAGTAGTTCCCTTTCGGCGTCAATTGCCACATGAAATTTGGTATTCAGGAACTACGTACGTATGGTATTCCCAGGCGCGCCAAGTGCTCGCCTTGCCTTGTGTCTAACAAGACAAGATGGTGTGAATTCCCTGGACAGAACCGCAAATTTATACTGCATTATAAATAAACTGTTGTCTGGATATCGTCTTTAAAATTTATATCAAACTTTACAAGAAACCCTTTAGGAAATAGAACATATCTTACGCAACCCTTTTTATTATCAAACGTGAATTTATTATTACACATTTTATCTACTTACTTTTCTAATAATAAGTTGCTAGACAGTGTTCAAAAAAATTTTTGAAGCTTATATTTATTATCTACCCCGCTAATTTGAAGCACAATCTCAGTAGGAGTTTGCAAGAAGGAATCCATGCGTTTTATTAGAAATGAAAGGGATGAAACTTTCCTTAGGGAGATCTCAAAAGTCAGGACAGATGAAACGGCCCACTTTCAGAAAATCTTAGCTTTACCATTCCATTGACCGAAAAACTTGAAAGTTTTATTTGACAGAAATGAAAGCATAGTAAATAAAGCAACTGAAATTATTCTGTAGGTATATATGGAAGAAGAAGGAAGGCACTATTCTAAGTAAAAAGTTTGTTGATCTGTGAGAAGTTTGATAAGTTCTTTAGCGACCTGGTAATTAATATTCTAAAATCTGTTTACGCTCAAAGAGCATTTATGGAACTTAGGTAGGTAGAACTTTTTGTGTCAACAATAATTTTAATGTTAGTTACCTTATCAACAAAATAATTAAACAAATGTAACGGCATTAATTACATCTTAGGTTTTGCTTTTGAAATTGTGATACGAAATACGTTTGTTGGAACTGATTCCACATCAGGAAATTACTACTGGAACTTTTGTATCAGATTGAAATTGCTTTGGTTTAGTTTAAGACTTTATGATGTACGTGAAGCCCTTTTTGTAAAAGCGTTCAGCCTCTCAATGGATTTGAAGGTATTTTCGTTAAATTGAAGTCCTTTTGGAAGTAACCTAAGCCTCTAGTTTAATTATAGCTCTCATAGTGTGCTTGAATCCCATTTCACAAGTGCTTAAACGCTTCAAAGTGTGCTCGAAGTCTTTATTCCAAGTGCTTTAAGCGTTTCAATACAGTTGGATCATTTTCGTTTACTTTAAGCCCTCATAGTGTGCTTGAAGCCCATTTCACAAGTGTTTCAAAGCTTCATAGTGTGCTCGAAGCCCTTTTGCCAATGGTTTAAACCTCTCAATACATTTGAGGTCTTCTCGACTGAATTCAAGCCCTCATAGTGTGCTTGAAGCCAATTTTACAAGGGCTTCAAGACTTCATAGTGTGCTCGAATCCTTTTTGCGAGTGCTTAAAGTCTCTCAGTATATTTGAGGTCTTTTGGATTTAATTGAAGTCCTTTTCAAAAGTGCTTCAAGGCTTCATAGTGTGCTCGAAGTCTTTATTCCAAGTGCTTTAAGCTTTTGAATACAGTTGGATCATTTTCGTTTACTTAAAGCCCTCATAGTGTGCTTGAAGCCCATTTCACAAGTGTTTCAAAGCTTCATAGTGTGCTCGAAGCCCTTTTGCCAGTGGTTTAAACCTCTCAATACATTTGAGGTCTTCTCGACTGAATTCAAGCCCTCATAGTGTGCTTGAAGCCAATTTTACAAGGGCTTCAAGACTTCATAGTGTGCTCGAATCCTTTTTGCGAGTGCTTAAAGTCTCTCAGTATATTTGAGGTCTTTTGGATTTAATTGAAGTCCTTTTCACAAGTGCTTCAAGGCTTCATGGTGTGCTCGAAGTCTTTATTCTAAGTGCTTTAAGCGTTTCAATACAGTTGAATAATTTTCATTTACTTTAAGCCATTATAGTGTGCTGGAAGCCCCTTTGCAGGTGCTTTAAATCACTCAATATTTATTTGAAGCCTTCTCGATTTAATTCAAGCTCTCCTACTGTGCTTGAAGCCTTTTTTACAAGTATTTCAAGATCTCATAGTGTCCTCGAAGCTCTTTTGCAAGTGCCATAAGCCGTTCAATGCTTTTGAAGCACCAATTGTTGAATTAAAGCTCTCATAGAATGCTTGAAGCCTCTTCATAAGCGCTTCAAGACTCGTAGTGTGCTCCAAGCTCTTTTTACAAGTGCCTCAAGCCGTACACAGTATAAAAACTCTTTTGCTTTACTTAAAGCCCCCATAGTGTGCACTAAGTCTTTTTCACTAGAGCCTTCACTCTCTTAATGCACTTTAGGCATTTTTGGTTGACTTTTTTGTTTTCGATATGATTTTTCATATAGTGGCGGATGATGGAAATTGAATTCCTCGGGGACGAGAGTGTGACCCTTATATTACTAGACGCAGCTGCTGCCACGTGACTAGGTTCCTTGAACGTCTTTACTGGTAAATTTTTCGGGTCAGTTCTCAACCCAATTATCCCTCAATTAATCTACGGTAGCTTCTCCGCATGGTCTGCATTTTCTCCTTGAAATTCCCCGTTATAAATAGAAATCCAGGAATTTCTTTGTTGGCTTCCCGAACAGATCGGTTTGTACATACATACATCCGCAAGATCAAACATTTTCTATTACCTACCTACACACGATGGCTGTACATCGTATGTCGAAAAACAGAAACTAATTTCGAATTAAATTTACTTTTCAATCCTGTTCTTTCACTCTGGGTACATTTTTTTATTATTTGCACTGCAAAAGGGTTTCCTTTTATTTATTTTTTAGAAATATTGCGAATTCCGTGTCGAAATTTTCAAATTGTGTCAAAACTCATTAATATGTTAATAGACTTTGGAAATAGCAGCAAATCCTCAGTAGATGGCGACACAATATCTGTTAGTGGGTACTATACCAATTTGATCTTTGGGGGTAGTTTGGTCAGTTATTTAAAGAGTGTTTGAGAGGCTCAATAATTCGATTGGGGTGCCATCGTTTCTTTATGGTTTGAAACAATTCGAATTCAAAACTAGATTTTCGTAATATCCGATACATGTTGTGGCAACAGCTGTTAATTCGCACAATTGTAAGAAAGTTTTCCTCGATATCCTGACGGCAAAATTAACTATCGCTGCCAATACCAGGGAGGATTCGTTGTCGTTGTCATTTAGCTTAAGTGCTTACATCTGTTGCCTGGTACAATTTCCGTAGACGCGGTCGACATCACCCCAAGTAAAATGTTTCAATCCGAAATTAAGATTAAGTGTATTCAAATTAATTTATGGATTACGCCATAAATCCAACGGTGAATGTTAATTTGTTCCGAGGCACAACACGACTAAGTAAGTAACCGCGGCTCCGTCTGGAAAATGTCTTATACTTAAGCCCTCGGTTTTTAATAATTTCTGTAACCGGAAGGGGAGAACCACCACCCAAAATTTACTTAATTACAAGACCCTCTGTTGGACTAACGAACTTTTACAAAAATATTACATACATACTTTAGTATACTTTAATTCTGTTGGTAAAATAATCAAAAGTATTAGTTAACTAGCTATGCCCGCGACTTTGTCCAAGTGGAATAGTGACTTTCGTAGGCATTTAATATTTTTTTCTATATTTTTACTTTCTGGGCCGTAAGCCTTTTTGCAGACGTCATTACACAAAAACTTTCATGCCTTATTTTTGCCCCCTTTAGGGTAAAATTTTTACAAACTTTAAATGTCGTATTTATTTATATCTAATCAAAAGGCTAAAAAATAAGTTTCAAGCCTCTAGCTTTATATCTACTTATCTATCTCTGTACCAAATTCTCATTTAAATCGGTTCAGTAGTTTGGGCGTGATTGCGTAACACACAGACAGACAGAGTTACTTTCGTATTTATAATATTATAGATTAATATAGTTTAATTATAGTTTAAAATAGTTTATATAGCTTAGTATTCAACTACTTTTATTGATCCAAATAAACAAAACCTCTATAACTTTTTACATTTATTATTTTAATTTTCTGGGCCGTAAGCTTTTTGGACGACGCCATTACACAAAAACTTTCATCGGCTAATTTTATCCCCTTTAGGGTAAAATTTTTACAAACTTTAAATGTCGTATTTATTTATATCTAATCAAAAGGCTAAAAAATAAGTTTCAAGCCTCTAGCTTTATATCTACTTATCTATCTCTGTACCAAATTCTCATTTAAATCGGTTCAGTAGTTTGGGCGTGATTGCGTAACACACAGACAGACAGAGTTACTTTCGTATTTATAATATTATAGATTAATATAGTTTAATTATAGTTTAAAATAGTTTATATAGCTTAGTATTCAACTACTTTTATTGATCCAAATAAACAAAACCTCTATAACTTTTTACATTTATTATTTTAATTTTCTGGGCCGTAAGCTTTTTGGACGACGCCATTACACAAAAACTTTCATCGGCTAATTTTATCCCCTTTAGGGTAAAATTTTTACAAACTTTAAATGTCGTATTTATTTATATCTAATCAAAAGGCTAAAAAATAAGTTTCAAGCTTCTATCTTTAAAAATTACGGAATTTCCGCACAAACTTTCCTATTTTAACCCCTTACAACCCTTTTTTCTCATTAAGGAGTAGCATATGTCCTTTCTTAGGCTCCAGACTATCTCTGTACCAAATTTCTTTTAAATCGGTTCAGTAAATTTTAGGCGAGATTGTGTAGCATACAGACAGTTACTTTCGCATTTATAATATTCCGCGAATTCATTTTCATCGATTTTCCCATGGGAATAAGATATTTTCCCGCAGTAAAACGTAGCTTATGTGTTAAACCAGAGTGTCAGCTAACTCCATACCAAATTTTATAAAATTCGCTCCAGCCGTTTAGACGTAAAGAAGTAACAAACATACACACTCACAAACTTTCGCCTTTATAATATTAGTGTAAAGTGTGATATTCACAACAATTTAATATTTCACATCTAAAATCAATACACATTCATATAGGAACGTTTCGTTTGTAATTTTCCTTTGTCACTATCATTAATAAAGATTACAATTGAATTGGAGATAAAATTGAACCCGTTTAGCCGCAATGAATTTCCGAACGTGCTATTTTAGGAATGTAGCTGAAATGGGGATGCTAATAAATGAAAGGGATGACCATTGAGAGCGATTCTATTATCTACAATATGACTGTGGTCAATTTTCCCAAATTATTTCGACAACCTGCACATTTTATTGTATGTATATAAATGTCCTATATACAAGAAACATTTCTAAAACATTACAAGTCATTTTGGTTTATTGTAGAGGATGATACTTACAATTAGTTTCAGGGCGATTGGTGAAAATTAAAACTAAAACGTTGGGGAATGTTTTGAGCAAAATCTCTTTTTGCTTATTTCAAATAAACGAATTATTTATGAAACTTTGATGTTACCGTAAGAAATAGATTGGAACATAGGGGTGGAAAATAATTGAGTAGGATATATTTCATGGAATAGAAAATAATCTTTTTTGTTTTTGGAATGAACAGTATTTATAGAAATTTACTTTTGTAGCTACACATATGTAACTTTTCTAAGAAAGAAACATAATTTTGTGTTTTCAGGAATTCACAATTTTCTCTTTCTAATAAAGTTGTGATCAATGAAAAGGGAAAATTTCATCTCAATATCTTCTCATTTTAGTATTTTATTATCATATAGATATGTATTAGATATTTAGTAGCTGTTGTTGCATGCAATATAATCCAAAACTACTTAGCTGGTAATTTTAGAGACACTACCCTAGTAAAGTAAGTTATTACGTTGTGTATGTACCTATTATACATATTATATTGTTCGGTTAGTGAGGGTAAATTGGCATGTAATTGCTTTTCGAGACAGTTATTGGGGGTAGGCTGCCTTAAATAAGTTACATCACTCAAAATGTACTTAAACTCACAACTACGTAGTTTCCTATTATTGCTTATATTAAAACTAAATGTGCATTAGTAAAAGTACCTACCTGTAGTAGGGTAATTAGTTTCTTGGAAAGAAAGGAATAAATAGAAACCTTCGGTTCTCAGGAACTGAAGAGGTAGGAAATGCGTTTTAAAACGTTAGGATTTATCTGGTGAAAAGAAATGAGGAAATAAGGGAGAACAGTAATTAAATAAAGCACGACTAATGGCTATTTTAAATTTCTTCGCATACAGTGCACCAACCACCTCTGTCTGCTCTGAGATAAAACTTGACGAATTGAGGTAATAAAAACCCTTAAAAAAAAATGGAGACAGTCTTTATGACAATTTTCTAAGCTTTTATTTCAGACATTTTTCTAATTTTACTTAAAAAAATCATTAAATATCTTAAATATCTATCAATGGCAACTGTAATTTTTCCTTGTCATTTAGTCATCAAAAGAAATAAAAGTTTACACCATTTATAAGAAACTTTTGTCTAATGAAGTAGAGTCTTAATTAAGTACATATTATGATGAAGCAAACTTTGGCTTTGTATTTAATTTCAACGTTAGGAGCATCTGGAGAATTCGCTATTCGAACTTATGTAAGGGAGGAAGGAAGGATTTTGGTAATGGTTGTGTCTATCGTCAGCCATTTTCATCAATATCCTTCAAGGCGACGGACAGGGACGCGTCCCGATGGATGCCTTGGAACGTAATCTCAAGTCAGGATGTAATGAGTAACCGATGTTTATTAAATGTCACTTTGTCAAAGAAGTTTCTACACATTTACATGACTATGTTTGTGAACTTTAAGTTTTATTTACTAGAATTGACGAACTTTTTTCAAAATAAAAGGATAATTCTGGTGCAGGATAATATTTAACGACTTAATAAAAAAAAGTAATTTACTTATTAGATTAATTTAAAATTAGTGAAATCACTAAGAAATATTAGATCCCTCCTTCTGAAATTTTTCTTTACATTTCAATGGAGATTTTGGCCTCTTTTTCTTATAATATCATTTGTATATACGTAGGCATTTAAGAAAGGACAATTGTGGAACAGGATAATTTTTGAAAATTAATAAAAGTTTAAAAAGAAAATATTTACTACTTAATTGAATTAATTTAAAATTCTTCAGAAGTGAGGGTGATTCTAGTAAGAAACACTTGATCCGTCACCCTGAAATTTTCCTCTAAATTTCTTGGTGGTTTTGGCCCCTTTATCCTAATAATATCATATTTGTAGATGTAGGCATCTAAGAAGGACGTTGATGAAGCGTTTATTTATTATAGCGTAGGATTACTTTCAAGTTTGATAGACTAAAGATGATAGGGTTGTGATATAATATATTAGGGAAGAGTGAACAAGTTGCTGAGAGATGTGTCGACAAACTTCTCGACTAACTTGGCTGATTTATGTATACGGTACGTCACGATCATATCTTGCTGTCCAATCGTTACCCTCTGGTCCTCATTCATCCCCAAATATGCCACTACAACAAACAGCAAGCAAGATAGCCGTCTATTTCTCCCTGTCCACGTTCTTCTAAAAATAGTGCCACTCCTAAACTTATTGGGGTACACCATCAAGGGAATAATTTTTACTATTTAACTTCGTTGACCGATGAGATCAAAGTCACTAGCAACTCTTCAAAATTTATTGACCACATTATACTATTCAAGAATAATGTTGTCGTTTTTGGGAGAAATGTTTTTTGTAAAATATAAACTTATTATCTGTTTGACATCCCTTGTGTCGGTGGGGCGTTTGATATCGGAGTTCCGCACCGTTGGTATTGACGTGACGATTGTGGCGGTGAAAAAGGAATTTTGGTTGAAGTCGACATCAGTTAAGTTTCAATACAGACAGGGGTGGTGCGTTGTAAGTACAACAGAGGGTTGGAAAGTTAATCATATCGTCTTATCGTGCATTGGCAGGCAACAGACGGAGCCGATGATGGCTGGCTGACTGGGCTGGCTGGTTTGTAAATTCGTCCTCAACATCCTTTATATAACTCTTGACATTGTCAACCCTCAAACCCCTTATCACATACTCCGTTTTACACGTTTTTCTTTGTATGCATTTTTATCAGTTGGTGTTTGTCTGATAACACGTCGAGCTTTTTTAATGTCAAATACACAAATACATTTTTAATGCCCAAAACTTCTTTGTATAAATAAACTTTTGATTCTATAATCACATTTAAAACAATCAAAAGTAGCTCTTGAATTACAATATTCTTAAGAGAACGTTAATGTGTCTGCTTTGCGAACGTTGCTTTGAGTGCGTCTGCACATTACACCAGCTGAGCAAGGGCAGAAAGGACAGGAGAGAATGCGTGAAGTTTAGAAGGCGATGATGTGTGACGCTCACGTTTTCTCTCTGTTCACCCCCCAGACAGCCAAGCGCCATAAAAATCAATATAATTCCATAACGGTTTCTTATGGTATGTAAGTCAATTTATTTAAGAGGTTAACAAGGACCAAAATATACATAACTGAAGTGAAGTTAAAGTTTTAATGTTGATTTAGTATTCGAATATGTATTTGTTCGGTAAAATATTTTAAAGTTAGTGGAGGTAACTATCCATACGAGCCACTAGTATATTTTAGTTAAGTAATTAGGGAGTTTGTACCTTCATGTGCTTCAAACTTTAAGCCTTCCACTTTAAAAAGTTGTACATACGAACATACGTAACATTTTAGGCTTGTGATTAATTATATTATTATTTATTTGAACAAGAGTTTCTTAACTTTATTCTACTATTGAAGTATTGATTGAGGATACGAATTCTTGTAAGTACCTACCAACTGCACCATAAAAAGTTTAGTTCGACTTTTCTCTTGTTATGTCACACTAAGAAAACTTGTACATATGTCAGTTTCTTATCCTTAAGCATGAGAGTTATTTATTGTACTTGTACTGGCTACCGGGGATGTGATAAATTACCCGCAAATGCAAGTGTTCTCTGTGGGTTTTCATGAAATTTAAAAACCCTATTCTCTCTGGTCATGTTCTTATATGATGGATTACCTCATTAACTCCAAGGGAACTCGAACTGGTTTTAGCCATTAACAAAAAAAGGTGCAGTTTTACTTATGGTACAAAGGAAATTTCTTTTATAATGTAAGGTACCCAAAAATGGCACCTTTTGAATCTTCCATTGTCCCGTCATGATAGCTAAATAATTATTTCTTTGGAATGAAATTATTCTTTCAAAATATTTGCAGTACAATTTTATTTATTGTTCAAAAATGTCACCTTTGTATTCCTCCATTGTTTCTTATTCTGGCTAGCATCTTTTTTTTTTGTTTTGAAAAATTAATTACTTTATTCAAATGTGTATTTAAAAATCAGTAGGTACAATTTTAGTTATTATACCTAGGAATTTTTTTTTCTTTTAGGTGCCCAAAAATGGAACCCCTTGGGATCTCCTTTGTGCCCTTTTCGTGCTACTTAATTTTTTCTTTTAAATGAATTATTCTGCTCCAATATTGACTTAAAAGAAGCACAATCCTATTTAGTGCACCAAGAAATTTTCTCTATTAAGGTTTGGGCCCAAAAAAGGCACCTCTTTTTTAAATCCTCCATTGTGCTCTGTTCTGACTACTTAATTTTTTTCTATTTAGTGAAAATTTCTCTTTCCAAATGTTTACATTTCAAAAAAAGTTTAAAGTAAATTTGTTAAACTGATGGTTTAGTCTTGGGTGACTGGAGAAATAACGCGCCAATGAGTTTGGTAGAAAAGATAGAATCCCTTTTACCAATTTCCATTCATTTTATTACGGAAATAAACTGAAGATAATAAATTTGGCTGCTTTTACGCTTTCACTTCTAAAAGTCGTGGCAGTGCGACTGCAATTGAATAAATTTGATAGCTTTAGCGTCTCGCAAAATTGACTGCTGTCAATTCTTTTGAAAAGGGTTCCATTTCTGGACGAAAGAGATAAGGGACATGCCCGCAGCCTAACTCATTGATATCAAATATTGTTGCGGAAATTGACTTTTTATTAGGATTCTCCTAATTTCTTTACGACATGGCGGCAAGGGTAGAGGGAGGAAATGGGATTTGCACTGATTGGGGGAGAGAAAGTCGGCGCTAAATGGATCCAGCTAGTTAACTAAATCGAATTCAGGAAGAACCGATTAAATTTCAATCTACTGCTCGAATTCAAGCTGGGGTGCATGGGGGTGTTAAATAATACATAATAATCCCATCACAAACAATTTACTTAAATATTTTGGTATATAAATTTTATTTAAACAAACAAATTTGGATGAAAATACTAAATTGATCTACAAAACAATGTTTATTGTCATATTTTTTTTCCATTAGTTTATTTTTATTTATAATATACATATTAGTAATGTGGCGTTACAAATTTGAGCACCCTGTACATCAAATTTCTTTGTGTAACATTAGAACTACCACCGATTTAAAGCTAGTAGTTCAAATGCTCTGACAAGACCGGCAATCCAAACATAACCTATTTCTCGATCGTTATTTCGATTAGTTTCGATCGTTGATTTTCGTTATATGTAAAGCGCGTTTTCGCGATTGTGGCGGTATATTTCGTTTGGAATTTATTTGTTCTTTTATATAAAAATGGACTTTTATTTCGGTGATACTATCGCAATAAATCCAAACAAACTTTAAATGAGTTTAAGAAGTTGGTTCGTTAATCTTAATTATTCGGTTATCTCTGGTGTTATTTGTGATTATTCTGATTGAACTTGACGGTTTTGTGGAGCTTGTGATATTTTAATCAGTGTTAATTGTTAAGAACTTAGTTAACATTAAAATGTCTTCATTACTACAAGCTGAACTTGCAGCTACATGTAATGCAATTGGATACTTTGATGCTGAATCTCAAAAGTATTACACTGATGACAACACATTAGAGACTGTCAAAGACATCATTAGATACTTGAGAAGGGACGATGAAACTCACGAAATACGTAGATTCTTTGGGGATGCTAATATTCTTGAGACTGACTTACTACCCCTCATTAAGAACCACTTCGACAACACAGAGTTGTTTGATGTTGTTCTAAGGTAGGCTATCTTATAATTCGAACAGTGTTCTTAACTTCCCTTTGATTATTGTTGTTGGTTTAATGATATTAATGTATTTATTTATTTATTGATAGATTGTTGGTCAACTTAACTACCCCTGCATTGGTCTTATGGAACGAGGAAGCACCAAAAGAGAAGACTGCTAGGAATTTCTTTCTTAAAATAGAGGATCATTTGCAGACCTACAAGCAAGCTTTTGCAGATGAAAAGATTTGGGCTGTACTATCCAAGAAACTGACCTCGGTTCTTGACATTGTATGTGAAAGAGTTTTATTTACTTACCAATTTGTGTTTTATTTATAATTGTAAGATTTTTACTTTTTTTTTAAAAGAGCAACTGATTTTACTTATTTTTTTGTTTTTTCTGAGGGCTCCGAAACTTATTGGCCATGCGAACTTTTAAAGTAATATGCGATATTGCTTTATATAACAGTAGACAAATGTTTTTCGATTTATAAAGCTAATGAGATTACTTCGAATATAATATCGCGCTTGTATTTCTGTTTAAACAAGTTACAATCGTAAATTTGAAAGTGTTCCGATGTGGAGCGGAAGTGGGTCACAGCATCCTATAAAATTAACCGCTAATTTCAAATTACGGGAGCTCGTCGTTTTATGCGACCCTGCACAATAATTATTATGTAACTGGGACATTCGAGCCACTCTTTCGTTAAAAGATTTAAGTATGCGAAAACTTTGTAGCGCACATCCAATTAGCTTTTAAATATTGCCGACAAGTTTGCATTACAAAATTTCTTATCGAACTTGACGAGGGAAGGCGCTCGCGCACGCTGAGGAACGAAGCTCGAAAATACTAAAGGTACATAGGTACCTTAATTAAAATTTTCGTTGTTAAACAGTTTTTTTCAAAAATGTAGCAAATAGAGAGCGTCAAATCAACAGGGTCTCTAAGTTGCTTTAAAAGCGTCTGTTTCGATTATATGTGCATACGATTCGTTTGGATTGACCCAAATTAGGTAGATACTTAAGCTTAAATAAAACAGTTGGTGTTGGGGTTGGGCAAAGTTTTTTGTTTAGTCTGGAACTTTTACTTTGGATTTTCACAAACTTATCGTATCGGATACATTTAATTAGTTGTTGGGGGTAAAAAAGGGCTTACGTCAGTTGGACGTCACATGGGGGGATATATCGACGTGATAGCCGTTCATTAGGATTCTTTGCTTGTCGCTTTACTTCCTTGGCCGTCCTTAATGAGCCGAAAAACTTAATGAACTGCCTTGGGGCGACTGGCGAGACATTCAGAATATTAAATAAATAAATAATTGCGAGAAATTCCAAAAAAGAAACACCATCATTTGATTACTTTTTAAAAATCAATAACTTTCAAAGTCTTAATGTATAAATAATTAAAACTGACGTGGAAATCTCATTATTTCCAGGAGATTGCAGAACGCGGGGATGAAAACAGCCTGATCATAGAGCGAATCCTGATTCTTATTCGGAATGTGTTGTACATTCCTTCTGATTCGGACAGGATGCGTCGCCCAGACAACGACGCCAATGTACACGACCAGGTTTGTAACATATAAGTTATTATTAGATAGGGATTAAAAGTATTCCGAAAGTTTTATACACCGAAACAAGCTGAAAAGCATTTTCTGGTTGTGTTTGGAATTTACGGATTCTTTGCAAAACATTTTCCATTATTTCAAAGTTTTTAATTCAATTTCCTATAGTTATAAAAATAAATAAATTTCATTTAGTTTTGTTAGAGTATTTTAATTTTTTTTAGGTAATCTGGGCATTACATCAGTCCGGAATGATTGACATCATCCTTTACATCGTCTGTTCGGAAACGGAGAAACTTTATCATATGCATGTATTGGAAGTCTTGTATTTTATGCTGAGGGAACAAAATCCGACGGAATTGGCACAAGCTGCTCTTCAACGGTACGTTTATTCCCTTTTTTCCGTCAAAACTTTTTTATTTCAACTTTTTTTAAGCGCCCTTTTAGATATTCACGTTTACTATATAGGGAAAAGATTTGTTCCTTTAAATTGAATGAGAATATAAGTTTCCTGGGAATCCTCTTTTATTTTTTAAGAAACGTGTAATTCACTTTATCTTAGAAAGGTTTTCTTTATTGTTCCAGGAGCCAAACTGAAAAAACTAGGGATGAAGCGGAATTGTTGGCCATCAGACATCGAGAAGTTCAACAGCGCCAGCAGAAGATGAAGAAGTTCACCGGAGCAAGGTAAGACTATAGTATTTATTAATTATTTAATCTTAAATTTATCTGTAAAATCGCTGACAAGTTATTTTTAATTAAATTCTAATTTCGAACCCCTTATCTGTATGCATACCTGTCTTGGTTATTGTATTGTGAAATCCCCAGCACCCCCACCCCTTGTAATAATAGTCCAGACAAAGTTGTCGGTTCAGCACCCTCGCAAAATTAGCTTGGTACACATTTTGCGTCTAACGTATAACAAAGGTGTAGCCACCCTCGTTCTTCCGATACATTGACTTCGAAACTTCCTCTCCGGTCTCGTCCCTTTTTGATAGATCATCCCTTCGCGATAAATTAAACGCGAATACGATCTTCCCCCTTCCTTTCCCAATCCCTCGCTGGTGTCCACAGTGCTATTTCCGCGTTCGTATGAGGCCACATACATACATGTTCTCACTACTGAACTCTTCGCAAAATGGAACTCTGCACTTCAAAATAAATTACATTTGAATAAAATAACATCCTTTAATGTAACGACCCCTAACGTGGGGGCGACGGTATCGAGGAGATGGCACGAATAACACTTTTTATATGTAGGTAGCGTTCGCAACTTTCAAGGCGAAAAGTAAATCTAAAAGGATATTTGAATCTACTTTTCATTAACATAATCCGAGTTTTATTGAAACCGTATTACAGAAACTTGACAAATAATAAATGCCAAAGACACTGAATAATATCGAAACTGTGTTAAATCGTACAATACCGTGTTATTAACATGCAGTGTTATTGTACAGATTTAAGTAATGGCCGGATTTCATTACTGATGTAATAAAATGTGTTAAAAAGGCGCTCATGTGTTTTGTGACGTGTTATAACGTTGGAATATTAAGAATGACTATTGCTAATTAATATTGCTCCGTGTTAAGTAAAAACCAAGCCATTAAGCCGTGTTAGAAGAAGATTGTTGTAATTATTTTTCGATCGTGTTAAGTTTAATATGTGTTGTTAAAATGCCGTGTTACAGATTGTATTAATTCTTAAATCGTGTGTATTTACTATCACTATTAAAATGGTAAACTATGTTAATTGAAATCTGTGTTTTTAGAATACGTATCATGTTGAGTGGTTAACTTAAAACTTTAAGAAGTTTTGAACCGTGTTAACTGAGAGCTCTAATAATTGAGAGTTTTAACAACTTTTTTACTGTATTAATTGAGATCTTTAATAATATATGTACAGTGTTATCAGAAACGTTGGGTTAAAGATCTTTTTATTGACATACCATGTTAATTGGGAACAATGCTTCTATCGCGTTAACCAAAAGCTTTAACAGTCTTTGTCATAATTTAGGGCTCTAAAAATGTTTGTACCGTGTTAATTGAGAGCTTTAATACTGTTTGTACCGTGTTAACTAAGAGCTCTCACAATTTTTGTACCGTGCTAGTTTAGAGATATAACAATTTTTATACCGTGCTAGTTGAGAGATTTAACGATAGTTGTACCGTGTTATTATAACTTTTGTATCGTGTTATTAATATATTATACCATATTATGATGCAAATGTCTGTACCGTGTTAACTAACACCTTAAGCAATTATTGTACTGCGTTATTGGAATCGTTTGTTAATGATTATTTTAGCTATGGCACTGTGTTAAGAACTAACTCTGGGTTAATTGATAGTTTCCACATCGTAACATCAAGTTAATTGAGATCTTTGAAAGTTTTTGAACTGTGTTAATTAATGTCATGTTAAAAAAGGAACGTTGCATTTATATTGCGTTAAGTGAAAACCGTGTTATTAGAATTTTATGGCATTTGCTATTGTACCGTGTTAAGTAAAAGGTACCCTTTAGAATACCCTTTGGAATACCGCGTCTAACAACGGAAGTTTTAGTTATTGTACCGTGTTAAGTAAAAGTTAAGCTCTATTATATCGCGTTAACTATTAGCTTTAGCAATCTTTATATGTATTTTGTTAAAAACGAAAAGTTTTAGTTATTCTACCGTGTTAAGTAAAAGTTAAGCTCTATTATACCGCGTTAACTGTTAGCTTTAACAATCTTGATATGCATTTTATATTAAAAACGAAAAGTTTTAGTTATTGTACCGTGTTAAGTAAAAGTTAAGCTCTATTATACCGCGTTAACCGATGGCTTGATGCCGTATTAAGCAATAGTTTGTTCACATTCATACAAATTATTATCTCTCTCGTCAAAGGCCTTAGTTGCAAGATTTGCTTTCAGTGGAGGCGTTAAGAGCTGTTCAGCGTTTGTTAACATTCTTTTGAGTTTTTCAATGTATTGTTGGAGCTTTCCGTTTTTTGTTTAAGTCTATATGTGTAAGTTGTCGATGTCACTCGTTCGGACGTTGTTTGTGATGTGAGGCGATATATTTATCAGACATAGACGGTGTGTGTACGCATGCATGTTAACGTATGTGCGGGTGTGTGTGTTATATAGGTACATTGTCATGGAAGCTCGTATGTCGCTGTGGTTCGCCAGGCACCGTTCTCGTTGTGGCGATGTTAATTACGACACGATAATGCCAAAGGCTTTGTTTGAAAGATGGTGTCGATAAACGGATCGGCTGTGAATTTATGGGATTTTGCCTCAAACAAAGGGCTTTAAAAAAGTCACGTTTTGAATTTTAACTGTGCCATAATTTCCCTTTTTGGGCAAAATCCAACAATTATGGACTTAATGTTTTTTTGGTTTTGGGTTCAAAATATACCCTCAAAAGTGAAGCTAATTATGTCATAAATAGAACTAACTAATTTTAAGCTGAGTTAATTCAAATATCGAGCTTGCAAACAATTTTCTGTGCAGTTCAGTTGTTGTTTGCCCGAGTCCGAATAAATTATTTGAACATGGAGGATTATATTATGAGAAAATTTTAATCAATTAGTGACGACTAAGCAATTTGTCCTGATTTCATTTAAAAGGATGAATTGACATCAAAGGAACGAGCGAGATTGTTATTTGTATTTATTTTGCCTTTAGCATCCGGATCGACAAAATTCGAAAACGTTTGCTTTGCATTTTCATTGCGGCAGAAATTATTTGCAAAACTGGACCAAAATAACAAAATGTAGCAAAAAGGGAAATTGCCAAACAGATTTTACTAGGAACTGCAATCAAAAATACAACTTGAAATCAAATGCTAAAACTTTGCTTTTTAATAAATTATTTTTATTTAAACAAGTTCATTTTCTGGTTATTTTTATTACAAAGTATATTTCGATCTTTTATTGGTACACACACGAACGAATCTCTTTCGAGGTTATCACGGGGGTGGTTATTGGGAAACTGTTTCCGAAAACATCAGCTGGGGTGTTATAAACGACAGGGCGTAAACATTGTGAATTTTCCTTTGTTCAGAAATTCGGAAGGAACTGTAATTACTGTTATATACACAGTTTCGCAAAATTTTCATTGCATAAACAACTACTGGATTATTTATGCATAATTGACTAAAGAGATTATTAAAATATTAAGATATTCAGACAATTGGTTTATTTTATTTTATTGTGGGGCTTATGTAGTAATGCGTAGGAAATTAAAAAAGGACATAAATGTGCCACTCGTGGGGTTTGAGAGAGCGAACATTATCACTGCCACGAGTTTAATAACATGCAGAGATCATTAACTTTAATTTTGTATTTTATATTTGTTGTTTACTATTGAATTTTTTAATTTCGATACCTATAGGGATTGTAAAACATTTTTGATAGTGTGTAGGTATCGTAATTGTGATAAAGCGTAAATGCGTCCACGTTATTGGTGATGGTTACATCCATTAAATTTTCCTTTTAATGAACCGTTCCGTTGGAAAATGCCCCATTAGGTACGGTCCCATATTATCGGTGCTAGACATCTGGCCACGTTAGGTCTAATTGAGACACAAGTTTTAAATCAACTAATGATCGCTATTTTCCATTCCATGCAGAAATTGCCGTCCGTCGGCTCGAAAACGATTTTGCTGCCAATTAATGTCAACGCGCAATTTTCTATTCAAAATTATTCTTCGGTAGGTAAATTTGAGGGAAAATTGATTAGAAGGCACGTGTCCTTTAAATGTTCGTTTATCGCTTATGACCAAATCAAAAATTTTAATAAATGTTACACTGGAATTTAATAAAAATTACCATTCAACAATTATGTTATTAATTAAAAAATATATATTTTGTAAAATAATGGGATTTTTTTGGTCACTCGGTTTTCGAGTTGAACGAGGGGTGTGCTGATGTTAAATGTACCTTTATATATTGCCCAAATAGCCCTTGGGATAAGGAGGGTATCAACATCCCTTGGATGAGAAATGAGACATTTATTTATATGTTTATTATATTTTTATGCGGGTCGAGGTTTTCGGTATCGCTATAACCGATTTTGTATCGCAACATTACATTTTTTAGCACTTTTAAATTTTCCATAAAGACGTATTTTTGTTATTATTTTTTACGAGGGATGACAAGTGTCAAAAAAAATTCTTTGAGAACAGGGTCAAATTTGCTACCTAAAAGTTTTCTTATTTATCAAAAAAGTTTATAAATAATAATTATTGAAATGGCTTTCGTCGAAGGCGTAAAATCAATTTGATGTCCTTATAAAAATGATAATGTAGGTTAAGATAAGTATCTGTTAGGGTGACGTTCCTGTTGGGGTTTCCCCCATCATAATCAATTCTGGGTATGAATTTGTTGGCATTTTTGAAAGGTGTGCTGTTAGATAGCTTTCCTCGACCGTCACCCTTCCATTTAATTGAACAATTGATTTAATATCGATTTAAAATTTAAAAATATATTATAAATTTATTTTCTTTTGTTTCAGGCATTCCCGTTTCGGCGGCACCTACGTTATCAATTCTATGAAATCGATAAGTGACGAAAATAATCTTATTTACCATAAGCCGTTGAACCGGTTGGACGATTTAAATTTTGATGCGGAAAAAGTTAAGCCAAAAACGCCAAAGAACAGATTACCAATCCGCGACGTGATCCCCGAACATCGTTCTGCCTTTAGTATACGGCTACTCCTCAAAGAATTTTGCATCGAATTCTTGAACGGAGCTTATAACATCGTCATGCATCATGTCAAAAGCATTTTGGCCAGGAGCAAGAATCAAGAACATGACGAGTCTTATTATATGTGGGCCATGAGGTTTTTCATGGAGTTCAATCGTAGTTATAAGTTCGAAATTAAATTTGTCAGGTAAGTGTTGAAAATTTAAAATTTGAAATTTAAACAAATGATATATAAATGTTAAAAGTGGTGGAAACTGGTATTAAAACTGTAACGACCTTTGTCTTCTCTTTCGAAAACGTACTGATTTTTCAAGATCATCTTGATCTTCAGCTTGATCTCAATTATGATGACCTTTGTCTCGTTTTGCATAAAGAAACTTTGTTTGGTATTGATTTTTGATTATCTCCTTGGTATTACAGCTGTACATTGGTCTTGGTCATGGTCTTTGTCTTGTATAGACAGATTTAATTTCATTATCTGTGGTTTGGTTGTTAAACAGGATGACCTTTGTCTTTTATAATACTTGTATCATGTAGAAAGAGACTTAGTTTCGTTTACTTGCGGATTTATTTTCAATTAAGACCTTTTAATTAAAGGTTCGGTCTTATAATTGTGACAATCTGGGTCTTTGTTTTGAATAGACAGGCTAAATTTTATCATCTTGAGCTTACAGCTGTACATTACCTTTGGATTTGTTGTTAAACATGATGACCTTTCTGTTTAACTTGTGTTATGCTTAAAAAGACTTAGTTTCCTATTGATTTTTCATGATCGCCTTGGTCTTGCATCTGTACATTAATCCAGGTCATGTTATTATATTTGCGGATTTATTTTCAATACTATCCTTTCATTTGAAGGCTTGGTCTTATAATCGTGGTGACCTTTGTCTTTGTCTTGTATATAGAGATTTAATTTGATCATCGTGTTCTTTCAACTGTACATTACCGTTGAATTTATTGTTAAACATGCTGACCATTCTGTTTAACTTGTGTTATGTTTAAAGAGACTTAGTTTCCTATTGATCTTTCATGATCGCCTTGGTCTTGCATCTGTACATTAGTCCTGGTAATGGTTTTATATTTGCGGATTTATTTTCAATACTAACCTTTCATTTGAAGGCTTGGTCTTATAATCGTCATGACCTTTGTCTTTGTCTCCTATATAGAAATTTAATTTGATCATCGTGTTCTTTCAACTGTACATTACCTTTGGATTTGTTGTTAAAGATGATGACCTTTCTGTTTAACTTGTGTTATGCTTAAAAAGACTTAGTTTCCTATTGATCTTTCATGATCGCCTTGGTCATGTATCTGTACATTAGCCCTGGTCATGGTTTTATATTTGTGGATTTATTTTCAATACTAACCTTTCATTTGAAGGCTTGGTCTTATAATCGTCATGACCTTTGTCTTTGTCTCTTATATAGGGTTTTAATTTGATCATCGTATTCCTTCAACTGTACATTACCGTTGAATTTATTGTTAAACATGATGACCATTCTGTTTAAGTTTGGTTATGCTTAAAGAGACTTAGTTTCCTATTGATTTTTCATGATCGCCTTGGTCATGTATCTGTACATTAGCCCTGGTCATGGTTTTATATTTGTGGATTTATTTTCAATACTAACCTTTCATTTGAAGGCTTGGTCTTATAATCGTCATGACCTTTGTCTTTGTCTCCTATATAGAAATTTAATTTGATCATCGTGTTCTTTCAACTGTACATTACCTTTGGATTTGTTGTTAAAGATGATGACCTTTCTGTTTAACTTGTGTTATGCTTAAAAAGACTTAGTTTCCTATTGATCTTTCATGATCGCCTTGGTCATGTATCTGTACATTAGCCCTGGTCATGGTTTTATATTTGCGGATTTATTTTCAATACTAACCTTTCATTTGAAGGCTTGGTCTTATAATCGTCATGACCTTTGTCTTTGTCTCTTATATAGAGATTTTATTTGATCATCGTGTTCTTTCAACTGTACATTACCGTTGAATTTATTGTTAAACATGATGACCATTCTGTTTAAGTTTGGTTATGTTTAAAGAGACTTAGTTTCCTATTGATTTTTCATGATCTCCCTGGTCATGTATCTGTACATTAGCCCTGGTCATGGTTTTATATTTGCGGATTTATTTTCAATACTAACCTTTCATTTGAAGGCTTGGTCTTATAATCGTGATGACCTTTGTCTTTGTCTCTTATATAGAGATTTAATTTGATCATCGTGTTCTTTCAACTGTACATTATCGTTGAATTTATTGTTAAACATGATGACCATTCTGTTTAAGTTTGGTTATGTTTAAAGAGACTCAGTTTCCTATTGATTTTTCATGATCTCCCTGGTCATGTATCTGTACATTAGCCCTGGTCATGGTTTTATATTTGCGGATTTATTTTCAATACTAACCTTTCATTTGAAGGCTTGGTCTTATAATCGTCATGACCTTTGTCTTTGTCTCTTATATAGGGTTTTAATTTAATCATCGTATTCTTTCAACTGTACATTACCGTTGAATTTATTGTTAAACATGATGACCATTCTGTTTAAGTTTGGTTATGTTTAAAGAGACTTAGTTTCCTATTGATTTTTCATGATCTCCCTGGTCATGTATCTGTACATTAGCCCTGGTCATGGTTTTATATTTGCGGATTTATTTTCAATACTAACCTTTCATTTGAAGGCTTGGTCTTATAATCGTCATGACCTTTGTCTTTGTCTCCTATATAGAAATTTAATTTGATCATCGTGTTCTTTCAACTGTACATTACCTTTGGATTTGTTGTTAAACATGATGACCATTCTTTTTTACTTGTATTTTGTATAACGAGACATAGTTTCGCATTGATTTTCCATGATCGCCTTGGTCTTGCAGCTGTGCATTAGTCTCGGTCATAGTCTTATATTTATTGACTTATTTTTAATTCTGACCTTTACTATTATAACTTAATGGACTGTACCCAAGTCTTGATGATCTTACACCTAAAGACTTGGTCTTATAACCCTGGCGGTCTTTACTTTTTATTTACTATTTTGCTGATTTTAGTCTGCAAGCTTAGTTACACCCTTCAACATTGATCTGCAGGCTATCTTTGTCTTTTACACACTAATCTTAGTCATAGTATTCGTCTTAATATCTTACGCAATCACATTTAAAGTTATAGCTTTGGTTTTACATCATCTATGGATTTTATAGTAGTTTGTTGGTCTTATGTGCCTCGCCAGCCTTTGACTCTTGGTCTTACGTCTTCATTTAGCTTTCGTAACATTGGTCTCTTGTTTTATATTACATCATACTGTGATATATGGTAGGTCTTACAATTGGTTTTCTAACAAGCTGGTTTATTGATCATATTTGCAACAATAGATATACAGTTTTTTTTGCGTAATTGTTATTGTATTGGTTGTTGCCGATGGAAAGTTAAACTCATAATGTGCCGTTAAAAATCGGTTTTTAATTGTTTCGATGTTTTGTCGGGCATTTGCAGTTTAAATGGGAACGAACAAGTTGGCCGGTGTTTTTTGGAGTTGGTAATGGTGGAGGTCGTTTTTCGGGTCTGTTTTAGTGTAGTTTTAGCAGCGTTCTCATATAGCCACTACATCAGCAATAATTTGTTCCGGAGAACGGTTTTACAATGCGACAGTTCCTATTATCTCTAGGCTGTACGTCTCTACCACTGCCATAAATTTGGAGTTAAATTGGCTGGCCCAGCCGGCTTTTGCGATTGTCATGTTTTTTAAGAGAGCCCAGCTTTGTGAGCACTACGTGAAATACATCGCAATTAAAATAGCAAAGCCTTTCTTAAACGCCACCCTTTTACCAATAATCAACCATTATCATATACTTCGTTTCCTCCTATTACCGATACTATTGGGAAAAACTAAATAGGTAGTTAATGATTTGGGAGCATATTAATTGCCCCTATAAATGCTGCTTCGTTTGGAGTAACGATTTTCTTTCGTTGGTTCGAGCGTTTTATTTCACACCATCGTAACAGAGTCTCTGTCTCTCTCATTATCACGTACCCTTATCCGAGTTAATTATCATACGATTTAAAGGTTGTTGTTGACATGTTGGGGGAGAATGTGCTCGAATGGTCATTATAGAGGTCGTTCACACTGCTGCGGGGGTGAGTTGTCATTGGGGACAACAGGAATGAGCAGTTCTGTTAAATATACTGTTCTCAGGGGACAGTTACACCCCCAGCACTAGAGGAAGAACTCTATTTCAACACATTTTTCCTTCATTCAAGGACGTAGACGTACGTCGTTATGTTGGTGTCACGAAAGGTTTTTCATTGCCTTTGTTTTTCCCTTCAGGATTCTGAAATATATAAATTTTAACAGTGTTGCGCAGAAAATGGAAAAGGCTACGAAAATTAATACCTATAATAAACGAATAGTCTTAATTGTGTAGGTACTTTACAACCAATCTGCTTATAACGAGCGTTCGTAATTAATGATGAACATATTGAGTTATAAGGGTTTGTATTTTAAGCATCGTTTTTTTTTTTTTTGATTTAATTTTAAAGTAATCCTGTCCGATATATTTTCGATAGCAATCTCCCGTGGGCCTGTAAATATCAATTTTCCCCGGGCTAATGTCGCGATTTTTAAAGTTTCGACGTGAGCTATTGCCATAGCTACTATTTTTCCACGATACTTTTAGTTCATTATTTTTTAATGGCCTCACTAAAGCCCTTAAAATGGATGGTTACAGGTAAATGTAGCTCTTGTGACATCGAATTGTAATTTAGTAGTTTCTGCCTGGACACGGACGATTAGCTTTTGATTTGTTATTTATTGTAAAAGGTAAACAATTAAATAATGTTCTTTACAGTTTTGGCCTTTAATAATAATATTCTAATTATTTATTTATTTATTTGATTGAATATAAATTAAGATGAATATTCATTAATTTGTTATACTTTTACATGAAAATTAAAGCAACTACAATTAATTTTATGTAAGTAACTTTTCTAATGAAATTGAGGACAATTAGTTTCTAATTATCCAGTAGGTGGATAGGTAATAAAAGCATGGTTTAATTTCTTGTAAGTTTTTATTAACTAAGCTTTCAAATTTTAAACGGTTTATTAAGCTCTCAAGAAGCACTTTATTAAAGGATAATAAAAACTGCGAACAATATTGTGATAAAACCTGATCATTTCCTTCAATATTCCTGTCAGAATTTGTAATACACTTAGAAGTCGAAATATCAGACTGATAGATAGTTTAGATTGTTAAGAAAAAAGTAAAATCAATTTATTTAGATTGAAAGAAAACATTTACGGATTTTCTGACGTTGTAAGTATCTACGTTTATTACAAATTGTAGGATTCTATTCTTCCCTTTTGAGTAAATGCCGTTTAATTAACTTTTAATCCCGAAAGGTCAATAGATCGAATCTGAACTCTTTTCCTCTCTGTAAGACACGGCGTTGAATTGTCAGATTTTCCTTTGCCTCCCGACTATTTCCTTATCGTTGAAATCTCGTTTTCAGCTCAGAAAATAAAATTGCCTTTCTGTATTTCCTGTTCGTTTTGAAAACCGATTTGTTTCCAATGATTTATTTCTGCTTGTATTGTTTTTGCCGGTTCGCTGGATTTCATTCATTTTCTTCTTTTTGATACGTCCCTGGTCCATTATCTTTTATTATACATCTTTTGTCTTTTTCACCACGCCTTATTGCCCACTTTTATTGCTTTTTATTGTATTGAGTTATATCACTTGCTATGTCAATCATATTCTGTTCGTTTTACTCTCCAGTGACAGTCTGATGTTACTACTAAGTTAATAATAGGCTTTGAATATTTTGTTTTTTGTTCTTTTGTTTATTTCCCTCTTTCTTTTGTTTCAGTGAGACGGTCTCGATTCAAATATTCCATTTCGTTCAGCAGCTAATTGAGAGGTATTTTGACATGATGGTGACGGATAAGCCGAAACTTCAGTTCTGGTCCCGAAGGCTGCACTTAGCCCTCATGGCTTACAAAGAACTGCTTTTAACATTAATGGCTATGGATAGGTCCCCAGATGGCTCCATAAGGGACTCCTCTATGGTTCTGAAGAGCAACCTCTTCTATGTTGTCGAGTATCGTGAACTTATACTGACCCTTCTCATATCATATGACGAACTAAAAATGTCGCATGGTTATTTAAATGACCTCATCGAAACGCAGCATATATTTTTGAAAATGCTCCAAACCTTCTCTAGCAAACAGGGGAACTTGGTTGTCCAAAAGAAAAATAAGAAGAAGGCAACTAAGAAAAAGAAGACCAAAAAGAAGTCTTCAGCACTACCTAATACAGGTAAGAATATTTTTGTGATCCGATGAATATTTGAAATGGCGGTGTGTGGTAATTTTTAAAGTAGTTTCTGTTGGCGAGTGTAAAAGTAGCTCAAGTGTCGCCTGTTTTCCAACTTCTCCATTTTAAATAATTCATTACGAAATTAAAGGCAGCTGGAGTGAAGAGAATAAAATGAGCTCGTGGTAAGCACTCGGCATCCCTCCGGCCGGATGTAAAATACAATTTCTACTGGAGAACACAGCACTGCAAATTATATAAAACAAAGTGCAGATGTTATATCTGTATGCAGTACTCATGAAATTAAAATGGTTCTTTATTTCTATTGCAAAATGGCGGATCTGTTGGTCAATAGACTTTTGAAGTTTTAAATGTAACGTGTTGCATTTTTAGGCGAGCAAAAGCGAAACTTCAGTGCGAGGTGCTCAAAAGTTACTCGATTTGTTCTCGCCAGCATTATTTTGTTTATCGAATTTCTAGACATAATTAAGAGTCTTAGCGTGGTGGTGATTAGGTATACCGTTAAAATATTAGAGTGACCATTTACGTAATTTTATGGTATGAGACTCGCCACATTTTCGCCTCTTGCTGGCCTTATGACAGATATTTTTAACGTATCAAATAACTTATGTTATAGTTGTTATAAGGGGTGTTTTTGTTTGAAACCACTGTGTTTCCAATGCCGATTCCGCCGTTGTTATGCCGTTAAGCGTCTGAATTCTCAGTGCAGGCCAAAGACAAACTTTATAATTAAATGTGTTCTCCGCGGGAGTTGAAAGAACGATTAAGGGTTTTCTCTAAAAATGCTAATGACACGGCGTTGTTGTCTGTAAAATATTAAATGGTGTTTCCTCAGCTTGCTCGATCCCTTAAACACTCATTATTTGCGTAATAAAAGGGACCCTTCTCGATCTTGCAAAAATAAACCTTATCTTACTTTTGTGTGCTTAATGATACAAAGGGAAATTTGTTTGAAATGTTTTAATTGTAATTCTACCTGCGCCACGCAGTCATTTAAAAAATATTTATTTTTAATTAACAAACTAAACTGAAACTCTTTTAATTGAGGTGTGAAAGGATTGTTCTTTGCAACTGAAAAACCATTCAGGTCTCACCGTTGTCTCATGGCGTGCTCACCCAGTACTCGCCAAATTTTATTTTGTAATGAATTATTTGGTGTTTGAAGTGATTTAGGAGATTACGAAGCAATAAAAAACGTATTCTTTGTCTTTTCAGGCGATTCAGCGCCTGTGGTTCGTCCTGAAATAAATTTGGAGAGTCGGTGGGAAGAGGTCTCTCCTCAGTTATCGGCTGTTTTGGAAAACTCGTCACAAATACCTTCGGATGTTGTGCCCTTTGATGCTTCGTCTGATATACCCATCGACGAACAAAAGTAAATACCTTATAAAATATTTTTGACCTTTTTGTGGCGAGCAACTGTTGAACATTATTGAGCAGTTTTTTATCTAATCATATTCTTCATTTTATTTTAAACTCTGGAAATAACGTAGAAGGTAACTGGTGGATTTTCTTATCTCTTTTTTACGTTATACTTTGAAAAAAACTCCTTAGTGTTCATTATGCCTATATAGTCGGTTGAGGGGTTAAAGGGGTGAAGATCAAGCGACCTACGCGACCATAGACAATCCCCTTTCAACCCGTTCATACACTGTGAGCGGGTCTCTTTACTAAACCTTCATCCCTGCTTGCTTTCACTTTGACCAATTTGATGGTAATTAGCAAAGCAAATGAGCGAGCTTCTCAATAAGGGACCCAATTAAGTAAAAATTTGTAATTTGTGCATCCATGAGGAATTCAGAGGTTGTAATTAACTTGTTTTTTTTTGTAAATTCAGTTACTTTTTATATTTTTGATAGATAAGGGGGTTCCCGAAAATTTAATTAAGTATGAGCTCGTTGATCGTCGTTCTTTATTTGTGTTGAACGAAAATTGAAAAGCAAATCAAAATGGTAGCAGACAATCGATTTTAATCAACTCCAAAGGGACTATCTGGTGACCCGTTTTCGATATCTGCTGTTGTATAGGAAATGTCAGGTCGGGGAAGTTGGCACGACTGATGCGACGCGGCGTTTCGTTGGCGAGTTCTTCACGGTACAGTGGCAGTAAACTTTACGGAGCAACCATTTCATTTACATTTAGAACAGTAAAAGTGATATAAAAGAGGACTGTTGCTGATGCGATTTCGAAGTTTCTGTTCTTTAATTAAGTAAAATTTGTTGGGGCTCTACGAAAATTTCCTTTGGAATGCCATAACTAACCGGTGCGTTCTTCAGTATTATGTTAAACATCGAATAGGCGACAGGCATGAAACGATCCCGGCGATATAACTGAAATTCATGAAGTGGAACGCCTTTCCGTAATTTTGCAGTTGAAACAAACCCTTTCCAGAATAAGTTTGTTTTTTATAACCATGTCACAGAGGAAAGAACCGATCATAAGCCAGAGGATTCTGCAATATGAAATTTAGTCGTTATATAAAAAAAAAACAAGCTGTTAATTGTAAAATCTGAGCTAAAATTCTTCGATTAGAAAGAATATTTTTTACGTATATCAAGCTAGCACGACAAAGTTATTTTTCCGATTTCTGACGCACTATAATTTGTCGCCAATTTGTTATCAAATCCAAAAAATTTGTCGCTTATGCGATTGATTGATGTCAAGCTAGCACTACACATAGCGTATCTCGAAAAGGAAATATCCTAGGACATTTCTGTAAAGGCCATAATTTGTCGCTGAAAGATGACACATTCAAAGAATTTGTCGCTAGTATTATCTCCAGGTGATAAGCGAAAAACCGCTGGGAAACCATCAAACAATTAATGAAGTTCTTTGTTACATTTGTTTTAAGAGATCGGATTTATTTACGAAATTTTTGAAATTAGGTTTTCCCTGTTTCCCCCAAGTTGGGCATCACGTTACCTTTCGAGAGTTTGATGGCTTTTCAGCAGTTTTTTGCTTATCAGTTGGAGATAAGTCTAGCGACAAATTCTTTGAATGTGTCATCTTTCAGCGACAAATTATGGTCTTTACAGTAATATCCTACGTCATTTCCTTTTCGAGATACGCTATGCTATGTAGTGCTAGCTTGATATCAAGGTAACATACCAAAACGGCGCAAGCGACAAATTTTTGGATTTGGTAACAAATTAGCGACAAATTATAATGCAAGTCAGAAATCGAAAAAATAACTTTGCCGTGCTAGCTTGATATACCTATATTTTTTGTAAGCACATTCAACCCTACTATTTTGACTGTATCCTTGGATCTTTACTTTTATGTCCCAGATACCAGTAGTTCAGAAAATTATTCTTTCTTTATTGTGTTTGTTATTTCGTAAATTAATACAATTTATTTTTTTGTTGTTCTTTACACAACGTCAAGTTCATTTTTCCACACCGATATAACGACCATAGAACAAATTTTTCAAATCAATAATATAAGAGGTAAGAGCAGATTAGAAAAGGTAATTTTCAAAGTAGTCTCCCCCAGTCGAAGGCCCGAATAAAATAAGGCTTTTATACAAACGAAATAAAAGATTATTCTATGACGTGCCAGGCCCACGAAACTTTTTTGATTTCACTAAATCACATCCTTGGCGGTACGAAAAATCCTTTTTATGTTATAACGTCGATTATGACTGACACGATGGAAATTCTTGGAGTAGATTTTTACGACCCTTTTATCTTCAGTAAAAATTCTGTTCGTTCAAGTGTCGTATTTGTTTTATTTCGATATTCAAACAGAAAGTTTACCAATGTCATGTCCAAGTAACAAAAATACAGTTTCGTAAACATAGTCCTTGATAAACGAGCAAAAAATATGTCTCGTCATGATAATAAAAACAAATACGAATACAGTAAACAATTTTTTTAAGCAATAGTCAATCGTTTCAATATCGCACCAAAAAAAAAGAGGGAGAATCGATACAAAATGTTCTCGACGAGTAAATATTTGTTAAAACTGCAAACACTCGAGATTTTTAAGTCGATAAGGGCGAACCGTTTGTATAGAAGCTTAAATACTGGCATTTCTGCTGCATATTGTACCTTAAATGTCTAAAATTCCCATGCTTTCAAAATTGAGCACACTTTTGACCCCTTCTTGTTTTTGTGTTTGGACAATTATTTCTTAGTGAACTTTTACCAAAATTATCTACACGATATCAGGCCCTGTTTCAAGATAATGCAGTAAATAGAGAGTTGCTGGTATGATTGTGTGTTGAGTTGGTTTGAGAAGTAAGGAAGGGTGTGTTTGATGGGGTTGTGTCGTGGTAAATAATGAGAAATTCGGAACGATTATGCAACTGCCGGTTAAATTGAATTACAGAGGAAAATCGACAAATGAATAATTAACTTGCTCATTTGGTGCTTAGGCATCCGCTCGATAGCTTTTAAGCCGGACAAAGCCTTCTAGATTCCGCCTCTGAAATATGAATATTCAACCGCTAGAGATAAGCGCCAAACAAGCCGCAACAACTGATTCCCGACAATAATGAAATTTGAAGTTCGCTGCAAGGGATTTAAACGAATAACCCTCTATTCTCCATCAACAATTCCGCTTTTGCCCTTATGTTGTTCACTTTGGTTAATTGTTACTGTTGATTATTACCATGATGCTGCAGGCTTCGTTTCCCATAACGAAACAGTTCAATTTCACTAATTAAATAATTAAAAAACAAGTAACTGATAGTATGTATATTATACCATAAGAATGAGCAACAAGTCTCATCAGCACGCCAAACGTAGTTTCGGTAATCACTGAAAGTTGCTCCATGAATATAAGTTGACTAATTCCAAGTTATTGCCCCTACATTCAAGTTTATTTACTATTTCAGAGAACATCGATTTGAAAGCGGATTTATTGGGGTTGTTTTAAGAATCGATACCCTCGATCTGATTTTGTTTGGTGTCCTCTACTACGTAACATAGTTACATTTTATTTTAATTTATTTTCTCTTTCCAGGGCTGATGCTATGAAAAAAATCCAGTTGGAGCTTAGGAGGGGCAACTTTGAGATGGCTATAGCATTACTTCGAGCAGCGAGGTAAGATTAATTTTTTTATGTTGATATAAAAAAACCTAGTAGATACCTAATTTTTTCATCACATCTTTATACGCAATATTTTTTGGGGAGGAAACTTGCTCTGTGGGTGTACGAATACTTACATCCAGTCGTAGATTAATGAAAATGAAAAAGAAAAAAAAATGTTTGAGAATGTTGTGTACCTACCTACCTAATAAGACCTTTCTTACTTCTTTCTATTTTCGTTTTTGGGAGGTAATTTATTAGGGAAGTAATAATTCAGAAAGCCTTTAGAGATAATTTAAAATACCCCCTGTGCCTCCCTGTCCTTCTGGGCAGTTTTAATTTGTTTTTCCTTTAATAAATAAATAAATTCCTACAGAAAATAAAAGGGACGTTTAATTAGATTTGTCAGTAGTAGTAGTGGGTGTGCAACAAGTGTTCCACAAATTTAAATAGATCGCATCGAAAAAAAAGCGCCGTCGCATCTTGAACAGACAGCCCACGTTCGTTCGTGATTTTCATATGACTATCGGTGGTAACGGGGGATTTTGTGAGGGTGATCTCGTTAATTTATTATTTTGTTCAAAACTTGAAGTCGTTAAAGGTGAAACTTTTCGCTGCAGAGAGTTTTGCTTCGGCCAAGTTTGAACAATAAAGACCAACAGCAATTTTATTCATCTTCACTAAGTCTTTATTTCCTTTGTTCCGGCTTCTGGGTAACTTTTCAAATGCAGATAAATTGCCGGCAAATGTGGACGAAAACATAAATCTTTGCTGCACAGCGTTATGCAATCTGCGCTTAATTGGTTTGCTTGTTTCGGCCCCCCTTTTCTTGCCACCAAACACGCGGTTTAATTTAAATTTGTTTAATATCCGCACTTTATTTCTGAACACAGCTTGTTTCATTTTTTTTTGGAGGGAAATTGAGACTTAAAGTCAGTGCAATATGGAAAATATTTTTCATGTTCGTATTATACTGAAAGAATTTTATAATATGTATTTAATATTTGAAAAAAAATTGTTCATAGTATTTTCTTTTTTTAATTTTTTTCGGTCAAACAATTTATTTTCAGCCAGTGGCTTTTTTCTTTGGGTCATGGGTAAAAATGGTAGCTACGAATTTTCAGACAGTTGAAAGGTTAAGCGACATATTTTTTTAACCGATAGTCGTTCTTCTGCTATTTTGAAATTGAATTCGAATGCTGACATTATCGCTCCGAAGGCTTTTTTTGTGAAAATGTGCCAGTCGATGTAGATAATGATTTGGCTATACGGATTTTCAGAATCGGCTCGTTCGTGCATAAAACGAGCGGAACGAATTTTAGAAAGTCTTCCATTTTAAACGGGCATCTGGTAATCTGTTTAAACGTTAAACGAAATTTTAGTTTAATGCGATAAATGGCACAAAACGTAAAGAATAAAATTAAATGAACGACTGCAATTCAAAAAAATTATTTCCTGCGAAATCAGCGCATGTATTGTTAGGTAAAACAGAGAACTGGGAATAGCGAGTTGTAGTCGAGTACATTTCGCGTTGTCAACCAATTTTTACATTAGGAATTTAAAGTTTTCGGTGAGTATATTATGAGTTTTCGGTGAGTACATTGCGAGTTATAGATTAAGAACTACATTAGAAGTTATCGGCGAGTATATTTTGACTTGTCGGGAGTATAATGTGAGTTTTCGACAAGTGCCTTGCGAATTATCGATTATTATCTACATAAGGGGTTGTCGGCGACCTAATTTTGACTTGTCGGTGAGCAAAAGGCGAGTTTTCGGTGAGTACATTGCGAGTTATAGATCAAGAACTACATTAGAAGTTATCGGCGAGTATATTTTGACTTGTCGGGAGTATAATGTGAGTTTTCGACAAGTGCCTTGCGAATTATCGATTATTATCTTTCATTAGGGGTTGTCGGCGACCTAATTTTGACTTGTCGGTGAGCAAAAGGCGAGTTTTCGGTGAGTACATTGCGAGCTTATAGATCAAGAACTACATTAGAAGTTATCGGCGAGTATATTTTGACTTGTCGGGAGTATAATGTGAGTTTTCGACAAGTGCCTTGCGAATTATCGATTATTATCTACATTAGGGGTTGTCGGCGACCTAATTTTGACTTGTCGGTGAGCAAAAGGCGGGTTTTCGGTGAGTACATTGCGAGTTATAGATCAAGAACTACATTAGAAGTTATCGGCGAGTATATTTTGACTTGTCGGGAGTATAATGTGAGTTTTCGACAAGTGCCTTGCGAATTATCGATTATTATCTACATTAGGGGTTGTCGGCGACCTAATTTTGACTTGTCGGTGAGCAAAAGGCGAGTTTTCGGTGAGTACATTGCGAGTTATAGATCAAGAACTACATTAGGAGTTATCGGCGAGTATATTTTGACTTGTCGGGAGTATAATGTTAGTTTTCGACAAGTGCCTTGCGAATTATCGATTATTATCTACATCAGGGGTTGTCGGCGACCTAATTTTGACTTGTCGGTAAGTAAAATGCGGGTTTTTGGTGCGTATATTGCGAGTTATAGATCAATACCTACATAAGGAGTTGTTAGTGAACATGTTTTCATGTGTCGGCAAGTACTTTGCGAGTTTTTGATGAATATATTGGGAGCTGTCGTCGAGTATTCTACCAAAAATCATATTTTCAGCTAGAGGCAAATAAGGGATTAATTTATTTACGTGGGGCGTTGTTTTCTGGTTGATTCTTCGATGTTAATATTAGCGTAACAATTTTACATTAATTATTTTCTACGTATTAGTTTCACAACGTAAATGGGTTCGTAAAAGTCTCCCCTAACTAAGCACACCCCTCCCTGTTCTGAAGAACGAAGACGAGTTACTTAAGTTTGTAGCTGAAACTTTGTTTCTCATTAAAAATATACTTCACAAGTTGAACCATCAGCTATCAGGCCAGCACAATTCGCCGCAACTAAAATATAAATAAGTGGAACAAACTGTTGTGCTCAGCTGTGTTGTGGCAAAGTTTATCCGTAACCGAACTTAGGATCATTAACTATTCCATGAGTACATTAGGAGTTGCTACTTAACCCCAGATAGACAATAAAATAAATCGGTGGCTGCTGCGTTGTTAGCTATCTAAGTTTGGAACGTAAGATCAGACGCTGTGTTAAATCAAAACAACTTACGTTGGTGGATGCAACTCGGGGCCGTTCGTGTTTGGTGAACATTACTTCTACCAACACGTAGCAGAGGCATTTATTCACGACTTTCCGGAAAGTCTTCTTCGAAAGCAAGCAGCAAGCAGCTAGCAGCTAGCAAGCCCCCGCGACGGCTGCAACCACAGGGGTAAGCGAACAAGTTTGTTTCTTAATTGTTGTAACTTTATGTGACATTTTCTATATGTAATTGGTCGTGGAATGAATACGAAACTTAATATCATACGTTAAAGTTTCTTCATATGTTTATATTAATTTAGGACTCAGTTGTTGCTCGCCTCTAGTATGCATATTCGTTCTAAGAACGAGCTAGACTCTGATACATTCTTATATTGCTGTCACTATTTGTCTGATAGTTGCGGCCAATTTTTAAGACTCGGCTATTGTTCGCTTCTGGAATACGTGCTCCTTTCGTGCTCTTCCTAAGAACGAGTCAGACTCTGAATAATTATTAAATTGATACATTTTATCGTCACTACTTATTTAAAGTTGATTTATAAGCAAAATAATTAGCGACAAGTTTATGCGACTCGATTGTTTCTCGCCTGCAGCATGCGTGCTCCTTTCCTTCATTTTCTGAGATCTAGCTAGACTGATACATTTTTAATTTGATTTATTTTATGGTCATTGTTTGTCTAAATTTGATTTCCGTGCTTTTAGGACTCGGTTGTTGCTCGTCTCTAGTATCCACATACCTTTAGTGCTCCTCCTATGATCGAGTAAAACTCTGAATTACTTTTAATACATAGATTTTATCATCACTATTTGTCGTAAGTTTATTTCCAGGCAAATTTGGAGGTATAACTTTTGGGACTCGGTTGTTGCTCGGCTTTGGTATAGCAGCTTCTAAGAATGATCTTTTTTATGAGAAAATTACTACATTATATGACTTTACAATCACGATTTGTCTAAAGCAAGACGGTTGGCTTGTTTTAGGACTCGGTTGTTGCTCACATTGTGCTCTTTCTAGAACATTTAAAAATCAAATTTATTGCAAATAGCATTTACTAACCCGATGATAAGGCGCGTTAAAGGTCGTTGTAGATATTTTTCAAAAAATGTTATCATACCAAATGTTGGTAAGGTATGCTGATGTATTCTGATTAGTTTGGATGCAGTTCCAAATCTGGAGCAGTTGATGCATCTCCTGTTCGTTTGACAACAACTATTGAATGGGAGACATGTTCAACACTCCGGGGAAATTGAATAGGGACGGAGGCGTTTATGCGAAATAGGAAAACTGTTTGACTCTCAGCAACTCCGGTAATAAGCGGAATAGAAAGCTTTTCTTGAACGTACCACATTGAAAGTTTTACCAAAGTAAATTCGCTAAGCCACCAATTCAAACCAATGCCGTCAGTTAAGGTTCTAACAATAAAAATCTACCATATTCTTATAGCTCTTGAACTATTAATTAAATTTTATTGTGATGAGAATTTATTGGTTCTTCGAGAAAGTATTTGTGACCTTTTCCTAATAATTCTACCACTAATTTGACATATAAAATGTAAGTATATAGTAAAAGAGCGATTTCCCTAGAGGCGCTTCTTTTAAGTCAATCAATACTCTTTCTAATTAATTGGGACAATTGTTTCGGCTTTTGTAGCCCCGGATTTTATTTATCTTCCACTCCAGTCTCATTTGTGAGGGGATTGGAATATAATCCGAGCATTTAGTTAGAATTTAGTGATTAATCTAACAATAATTTGCAATAAATAATTTTATTTCAGGGATGTATGGCCAGAAAATGATTGTTTTGGGGAACCGAATATTTCTCCTGAAGAAGAGTTTTTGGCTTTGGGGGACATATTTTTTGCTGAAATTGGTGAGTACATTTTATATTTCTTTACAATGTTATTATCACTAATAAGTGAGCTCCATAAATTTAAAATACGAATTCAAAATTTTGATTGAACGTATCGTCCGCCCTTATTTAGAGTAAATCTGTAATAAAAAAAAAATTTTCATTTCAAGTTCATTAGGTCGTTGGGAAAAAAAAATTTCTGTGTATAATTTGAGGAGATGTATCGATTATCCACATTTCTCATATTGGGATTACTAAAACTTGACTTCCCTTAAACTTTGTGAAGTGATGAAATTAAGAAGTAATTTTTGTTGAAAGAATTGGTGTCTTCATTGCTCCTAATACTATAATCTCGTACGACACTGATCGATAATGGTGTCTACGTTTTTGTCACCTCGGCAGTTTCAATTACTGCAAAGACAAAAGCTTTTGGATCTCTGAAAACTCATCAAGAAGAGGGATTGAAGGGGAAGGAAATGGGAAAATTATAGTCTAAAAAATTTTAATTATTTAAAAAATTTTTCCCAAGATTCGTCAAGAATTATTTCTACTGAATTTTAGACAATTGTTGTGTTAAATCCTAAACAATAATAATCCCTTTGTATGAGTGTAGATGTACCCTCTCGTGTTATTGCGTGATAAGATCGTCACCCTCATTTTCCCCCATGTTTAGCCTGTTATCCTTTTCCTCAAGTGGCGGTTGCCTTTATTTATGGATGTGTTTGTTGATAAGAGACAAACTCTGGCCAAGTTTATTGATCATTAAGCTTTCATTATTATAATTGTACAGGGTGATCCTTTTTACGTGTCTTTTAAAACTTTTGATGTTCTTGGTGTCATTTTTCTTTAAAACCGGTGCTAATTTTGCGCGGGTTTTATTGTTCGTTGGTCGTAGACGCCAGTGACGTAAGTGGTCCATCAAGAGGTTCCCTTGAATTGGCAATTTTCTCCCTATTTCGTGCCTTCGACCGGGACAAAAAGGGTCCGTGAGTAATGTTGGCTTGTACGTGGGGTCTCCATTTCACGAATTCAGTTTTCACTTAAGGGTGTGCCCCTTATCCACTGTCTACATCACAATGCCGGTTCATTTATAGCAAAATAAGCATCCTTAAAGGGCCCGTAAATTTCGTTTGTCGAATGTATAAAGGTCAGCGCGCCACCAGGGACAAATCCCCAAACGGAACTTGATGGATGGATAGACTTTATCATTAAACTCTGTCTTATTCTTTTAAAGAAAATTTGATATGTTGCGAATCTTTTTCACGAAAACCCTCTTATTCACTTTTCATATTTATCTAACCCACGTTTCAATATATTTACTTACTTATGGATACAGGGTGTCCTGTAGGTAAATACCG
Organism: Agrilus mali; assembly: GCA_029378335.1. Classification (NCBI taxonomy): domain Eukaryota; kingdom Metazoa; phylum Arthropoda; class Insecta; order Coleoptera; family Buprestidae; genus Agrilus; species Agrilus mali. The sequence continues at coordinate 3,790,997 of CM055663.1, read as the reverse complement.
AAAAGAACAAAATTTCATTACTGGCCTTCAAGTATTCGGAAAGGGTTGTGAGTCTTAAATGACTGTCCACATATTTATTTATGGATACAGGGGGTTTTGTAAAAACCAAAAAGAAATAGAAAAATATCTAAAGGAATGGAACACAAATTCAAAAAAGGTTCAAAAATTATTTTAAAAAAATTTTTTTTAAAAAAAGAATACGTATTGTCGTGGGGTTGGGGGTCACTTACTTTTTTTCTGAGTGGCTTCACTTTTAAAAGAGGGTGAAATCTAAAATCAGATTTTTCACTACCTACCCTCCAAACTATGTGTTACGTTTTGTGTGAAATGCGTACCCTTAAATTTTATTTATTTCCTGAAAGGGAACTGATTACATGTACGAAAAGAGGGGTAGTTGACTTCAGTGAGATTTACTGCTACTCTCTCTGCACCCTTTTAATAGGGTTGAATTTCTCTAACAGTTTTTGAGGAAATTATTGCAAATAAAATTGCAACTACGACATACTTTATCTTAAAATTATGTTTTTCATTAAAGATTTTTAATCAAAAATGTACGATACATAATTAAGTAGGTAATTTTGTATATAACAATAAGTATTGATTTAGTGCTGACGACGATTGCTGTTGGGGTTGGGGAGATAACCCTCTTTCATACTACAAAGCCTACTTTGTTTATTTAGTGTTGAACATTAACTGACCCTAACTGTATAAGGAAGTCGTAACTATACTGTTACAAGTTTAATAGGCGTTTCATTAAAGACACTTTAGGATTAATCTTACACGACAGGGGTTGACCTCTCGCTACTCGATTTTCCACTAAGTAGGTACAGGGGGGTGAATTATACGGGGCGACTCAAATTACTTACCAATATTACGTATACAATGGAGGGTTGAAACGTATTAAATTCATGGGGGTTTGGTAATAATAAGATTGATAGAAAATGTCGTAACTTCAAAATTAAGAAAACAAAATATAAATGTAACAATTAAAACAAATTGTGTACAAATTAAAATGTGAATATTGTGAAAAATGTTACATAGGACAAACAGGAAGAGTGTTCAATACTAGGATCAATGAACATTTAAAATGTTGTGAAAATAAAAAACAAAATTTTAATTGAATTGAGGAAGCTTTAAGATATTGTAACTCCATATTAACGAAGAAAAACACAAACAACAGTTACAAAAAATATTTATTGTACCACAATGTACATTTCGCCACACCTGAAGAAGCCACGGTGTGGCGAAATGTACATTGTGGTACAATAAATATTTTTTGTAACTGTTGTTTGTGTTTTTCTTCGTTAAAATTTTAATTATGCAAACCATTTGCTAACAGAAAACCATAGTTTCAATAATGATTTCAAAATTCTACATGTTTTAAGAAAAATCACAAAATTAAATGTTTTAGAATCTTTAGAAATCAGTAAAATAAAAAATCCTTACCCAGACCTGTTACTAAACGACCAATTAGACTTGAATAATTCTCCACTATTGAATTTACTCAAATTAAAAAAAACTCCATCCCTTAGGTTAAGGTAGATTATAAATAAGATGTTTTTGTAAATTTAAATGGTTACAGAATTTACTCATTTGAAAAAGCTACAGTGTGAGAAGTTTAATTGTGCTTTACTTAATATGAATTTAAATTTTCACCAAGTAACAGCCAACGCAATCAATCAAAAAGGGTAGTATTTTAAAATTTATTAGTACTTACTGGAGTATATATGGGACACCCTGTGTATTCGTTCGTAATTGTAGTCTTTTTGTTTACCTTGTTTGTTTTTGTTTGTCAGAGTTAATTAGAGACATTACAAATATTTTTGTTCCTTTACGACCGCTTCTGATTGTTCCCCCAATCCCTAATTAATAGGGAAAACTTGAAGACATATTTGCTTCCAAGGATGATTTTTTTTTTCGTTTCTTTCACGTGTAAAAGAAACGAAAAAAGCAAAAAGAAAATATTTTCCTTTGATGTGCTTCTCTCATTTTCTTCTTTTTTTTTTAATGGATTCGCGAAACATTCAGATGATCGTTATTCCTTTTTATCGGTGGCAGTGGTGCAGAAGTCCATTTTTCCGACACCTCCCTCCGACTCTCTGTAGTTGTTGGCTGTCTACCATCATTATGCCGCTCGTTGGAGCATGGCGACGACGAGATTAATTCGGAAAAGCTTTTTAATTGCAGAGCTTCGATAATAATTATTCGAAGCGCACAAACAAGCGGTATTTGTTTCAAATTGCGAGTCTAAAACCCGCATGATATTTTCTAACCCGTCGATGGAGCCTGTTTATTATTCCAAACTACCAGACTGTAGTTTTATCCCACTGATTCGGATAACATTCATGAACCAACCCGGTTCCAATGGATTCCCAACCTTCCTCTCCATATACATCTACATATATTCACGTGAAGTAGTATCTTTTCATCTTAACACCCCGATTTTATTCGAAAATCATATCCAGGGCTTTATCTACTTTTTTTGGTGTTTTGTTAATTCAAAGCTACAAGTACTTTTCTTAATAGGTACATTTGTAAAGAGTAAAAATAATCAAAACTACCCTATGTATATCGCGTTTTTTGTAAGTAAAAGAATATAAGTGTGAGCCTAAATGGTTCACTTCGGCGCTGTATGCACAAAGTTGCAAAATTTCGTGCCTTTCGAGCTTTTAGTTTTCCGACTGCGAGTGCAATATCGTTTAAATGAGAAAAGTAATATTTTACGATTTGCAGTCACGTATTTCCGGCGAGACGGCACTATTTGCGGTGGTGGAGAAGAGAATATGCTCGCAATGCCTATTAAAACGGTCGTATAGGTCTTCAAGTTCTCGAAATATCTTATTCTGTCAACTTGTTATCACAAACAACGAAACATCTCTGCAACTGAAACTTTGTCTACCGAATAATACAGATAAAACTTTTATGTCACACATCTACCTCGTATTTTTCGCTAAACCAGGTAGAAATAATGTTATTTAATGTATTTACACTCTGTCTTCCAAACATTTCTTCTACAAATACTTTTGTTAAACAAACACACCATTCAATGGTAACTTTTTGGTTCACATCAGCACGCCGTAGGAGACGAATGGCGTTCACTAGCTGTCTGCATTTATTCATAGAACATTAATGCGTCTAAGTGAGTGGAACTTTGGCTAGGATAATTTTTTATTTATGAGAATACTTTTGTTAAACGAACACACGATTCAATTGTAACTCTCTGGTTCACATCAGCACGCCGTAGGAGACGAATGGCGTTCACTAGCTGTCTGCACTTATTCATAGAACATTAATGCGTCTAAACGAGTGAAACTTTGGCTAGGATAATTTTTTATTTATGAGAATACTTTTGTTAAACAAACACACGATTCAATGGTAACTTTTTGGTTCACATCAGCACGCCGTATGAGATGAATGGCGTTCACTAGCTGTCTGCATTTATTCATAGGACATAAATGCATCTAAACGAGTGGAATTTTGGCTAGGGTAATTTTTTATTTTTAATGTTAAATTTAGAATGTTTATGAAAGAAAACGTAATACAATACGTACTTAGATAATGTTTAGTATGCAAAAAGAGTGGAAAAATCGTAAATAAGATAACAGAATCTTCCAGAAAAAAGACTAATGTTCAGAATATCAATGCTGTGTAGGTATATATGTATGTAGGGGGGAAAGCAAATTAATGGTTTAGACAAATCACCTACGACACGGGTGTAATAGAAAAGGCTTTGAAATTATCACTCTTAATGCAGGACACGTTGCGAGACAGCTCAAGAAAATTCGAACAAAAAAGACTTTCCAGAGTATTAATTAACATCGCCTTTATTTTCTTTGGACAGATACAGAGCCAAGTCTTAGAAAACTATAAATATTCATATATTCTTTTGTATAAATTTATTTCAACAAGAATTTCAATTTACAAAAAATTGGTATGCCATTAAGAAAAGTTTTGTTTGATAATGTAGTTAAACAGAAAGAACACTAAAGTTGTTGTTGTCTCAAATATTTTTATACCACCCCTCTTCGAATGGTTTTCTGCAACCCCTGTGTAGTTCAATATGATCATGTAGGTAGATAATGGTGTTAGCAGGTATTTTGTATGATTTTGATGCGTTAGTGAGACAAATAATATAAGCGCGTCGGTATACCGACCAACCAACCAACGGTGACTGGCAAGAATTAATGATCAAATGTCTGGTTGGAGGGCTACGTGTGCAAGACAAATTGCATCGAGAGCAAGGCAGAACAGTTTCGGCCAGGGATAGGATAGATTACTGCAGGTTTTCTAAACAAGGACCCTGAATGTAACAGGAATAAATGAGGATAAATCCTGTAGCTTACGAGCGCAAATTTGTTCAGGTTCTAGCCAGATATCTACCAGGTAGACTTGCCACCATGCGATTACTGTGAGACAGAACAGTTAAATTTCAAAATTTGCACATGTATATGGTGAAGGCAAAACTTCTAACTTATTTTTAAAAGGATTATAAGCGAAAATCTAAAAACGTATCAAAAATGTTGATATTCATTAAAATGTTGGTTGATCCAGAGGGAAACAGGATGAGTTGTGAAAATTTAATTTCTGGAATAAGGAAGCCAAGTGCCCTTTTTTCATGGCATTTGCATTAAATTTATTCATGGGTTAAAGAAGCCATTGTAAAGCCAAAATATTTCAAGATATGAAACTTGGATAGTTGCCATAGCATGTCCAAGAAAATGGTCAATAAAAGTTTATCGTCGAAACTGAGACTTGAATTTCCTTCAACTGAAAATCTTTGACCTCATACAATGTACGATTTATTTTATAACGCTTATACGTATTTTAACTACTCATACATCTGTATCTAATGTACCACTACAACAATATGTTGTTCAAAATATCTAAAAGCCATTAAAAATAAAATATATTTAAAACAATTTTCGTGGAAATATTTAAAGGCAGGTATTATTTGCTTTTGGTTTACTTTTTAGACGAGTTTATTTTTTAGTAGTTAACTTTTAAGGAAAGCAGGTTGATGTTCCTAATAAGCTTAAGACTTTTTAATTATTATCAAATTATATTTTTATAAATTTGTAGGCACTTTAATGTTTTCCTTTTTAAGTTTTTTACCCACTGTTATTTCATAAATTCATGTAAAAATTGAACCCATATTTATATAAATAATCAATTATGTTCAAATACTTCACAAAATATTCACGTTGACGTTGTGCAAGTATAAAATATAATTCACCCATTGACTTCTCCTAATTATTTACATTTGTTCCTGTTTCAACATTATTCGAATGCTGCATTTCAAATATTCATTTAATGTGTTATATATATATTAATAAAGCGTACTAATGAAACTATTTTTAATCCAGAGAACATCTGTCATGTTACAATTCAACTATAAAGTGAATTCATTATTTAAAACATCGTGTAAATAAATAATACCTGATTATTTTTTTTGTAACTAATCTCCGTAGTAGTGTTTTTATTTTATTAATATGGAGTTACAATATTTGAAAGCTTCTTTAATCCAATTTTTAATACCTGATGAATAAATATCTAACAAAGAGTATTTTTATAGTTCAGTTCAGAATGAAAGCTGTGAGATTTTCTCTTCTTAAATTTTCTTTAACTTTCGGTTTTTTATTTTTCAGTTAAACTTTTTGTTTCTTTGTAAGCCATGTAGGGCTTTAAGTAAGTAAGGCAGTAAGAAAGTTGGTACAAGTTGGAAACAGAGGGCTTTTACTCTTAAAGAGTAGGTACCTATAGCGATATATTTATTGTGGCAGAAGTTCTAATAGGGTTCTCTGCCCCACCATTTTCTATGCCATTATAATAAGTACTTTGCTCAATGGGTCTATTGACTCCTAAACGTGCGTTGTTAGAAGTTTATCTACATACAAACTTTATCTACTGGTTGTTAACTTAAAACAACCCCGAAATATATTTACTATAAGGGACGGTTAGTGCAAGAATTTGTATAGGCTGTAAAACTGCAGAACTGCCAAAAAATACTTATTTAGGGTTTTTGGGAGCTAACCATGTAATATAGATCTATTTTCACTCTTACAAACGCTGATGTAAATTTGGGCAGGTACTTGAGCTGCATTCAGTGCAGCTCTTGTAGAAAAGCATGATGTAGGTGTAGGTATTTGTAGAGTAGAAAATTGCTGTTGTTTTTGTATTAACATGTATTTTTACCAATATCATACAACACACTTTGGCGAGATATATAAATATATGACATTTATATATTTACAGAAAAAACACCTTCAGAAATCGATCGCTTTACATTAGGTACATACATACTTACTAATAGAATTATGGAAAATAATCCTAATTTATACAGTTTTTTTCAAAATGCGTTTGTGAAGAGTTTCATTTGTATTTTTATTTACATTGAATATTATCGTACAATACACAAAAATAAGTTTTATCACAAAAATTGTTGTCTCAATTTCATGTCCAAAAGTATACAGAAAATTTCACTAACGTTTTCTTAATTTCTACAAACATAAAGGCTGCTAACAAGTAGGTAATAAAAAATATACAAAATTACACTAAAATTATTTTAATTAAAATTTTTTGCTACATTTCTACTTTTTTAAATTAAATTTTAGTATAAAATTCCTTGCAGTAGGACATTAATTAATGAATAAAAATTTATTGTGGAGTCTTCGCCATCAATAAACTTTTAAAAAGTCTTTTTAGAAAGTTACAAACCATATAACATTTTTACAGTCGAATACATTAAATTAAGACAATTATTGTCTACTTTTTGTTATATCTACAGGGTATTTTTCAGTATTAATAAATTATGATTTTTAACAAGGAACATAAATCGAAAATTAATCCCTTACTATTTATTAGATACACAAATTATATTTATAGAAAATTCTTGTATTTTATTATCTTACATTTTGGGGATCATAAGACACCCCATAATATTTAAATTCAAATTGGTAAGTTTAATTCAATTTATTTTATTGATTGTTGGTTTAACAAACGAAAAAAAATTTTTTTTTTCGTAAACTTTTGGACGCCAGAACGTTTAAAGTGAACTGTCACTTAGCATGGTTTTGTCTTCTTCTGAGCTCCTCATATGTCACCAGAGGTCAGTAATTCCTGGTAAATTGGTCACTTCGATTTCATCCCTAGACGAAGACGGCCTTTGATTCCTGTAAAACCGTGTTCGAAATACAATGGTGCCTATCACAACCAGAGCATTTACGATCACAAACACGAACGCCAACAATGCCACATGACCCCTGAAGCTTATATTTTCTTCGGCGGCGATTCCTCCTTTCTCTACCGTCATAGCTAAAGCCATGCTGTCCGCTGATTTATTGTGCCCTCCCTTCGATAAATTTTCTGGTAAGCTTTTGGCAGAACCATTTCTACTGTTCGTTTCTCCTTTTGTTCCGTTCTGAATTAAATTTGTAGCAGTTACGGTGGGTAGTGATACGTTTTTCACACGTTGAGTTTCCGGAAGAAGTTTCCGTTTGTTTATTTTATATGTTGACTTGGAAAGGTCCTTCTTTGTTGTTGTACGATCAGACGGGTCAGGTGTATCAGGATTGTCTCCATTAAGCCTTCGAAAACCGGGCGTAATGTTATGCTCCGGGCTTGCTTTATCCCATTCCCGGGGAGTAATTTGTGTTCCTGGAACACCCTTCCTTGAGTTCATTAGCGTAAATGGAGCAATTTCGGCCGCAAGATTATCGTGAGCCGTTTGACGGAAATTATTTGCATTTTGTTCCGTAAATGGACTACTATTATCCCGCAGGGCTTTTGCGTGTCCCTCCGTTCCCTCAGAACGTGTCTGTTCTTTGTCTTTATGAACTTTCGCCAGCTCGGCACATTTTTCTAAAGACGCGGACTTGTCAGATAGCAAATTGGTTCTATTGTCTGCATATGACACTTCGTTAGCCAGTTCCCCTTTTGCAAACTGTTCGCTACAATTTGTGTCGTAATTATTTTTAATCGACATATCTGTTTTTACGTCTGCCAATTTCATATTCCGTGCGGTACTCTTTTTGTTCTTTGTTTTCGTTTTATTTAATTTTTTCATTTTTGATGTACCTATTGTAACTATTTTTTGTAAGTCTACCAGCGGCATGTTTTTCAATTCTAAAGGGCTGTCACAAAAGATTAAGTGATTTTCTAAGGAATCCTGCCTCCTCAGCCAGGAAGCGAGCCAATAAAGATCTGAGCAGTTTAAAGGATTATCTTGAAGAAGTAAAGTGTGCAATGAAGGTAACAACGCCAGCAAATCGTTTCTCACGTGAGTTAGTTCTGTACCGCTTAGATTAATCTTTTGAATTTCGCGTGCAGAAAATAGGAAAGCCGTGCTGTTTAGAAACTGCTTGGCTAACTTTGGACTTCTTGAGACATCAAGAACCGCTAAATGATCCAACATTGTCAGAACTGTTGTGTCTGAATCAAAGGAGGCATCCAAATTAGAAAGCCTCAATGTCTGAAGTCGGCCCATACTGGATAACAAAACAGACGGTAGTGATCTTATGGGGTTTCGAGATAAGTCCAAACTGATTAAACTGTTTAGAGGACTGAATGCTGAAGGTTCAACTGTTTCGATATTATTGTCATTTATGAGTAATACTTCCAGGGCTCCTAGGCCAGCAAATTCATCTTTGACGATTGTCTTTAGTTCATTGTATTCCATATGGAGTGTGTTCAATTCAACTGGAAGACTGTACGGTACATGTTTCAGTTTGTTACTCGTCAAATAAAGGATTCTTAGAAGATCGAGTCGACCGAAAGCATCTTCTTCAATAGCTTCCAAAAAATTGTACGAAAGATCGAGCACTTGAATCAAGGGATACGAATCGAAATCTCCACGACTTATACTCTTGAGTGAATTATGGCGCAAGCGGAGGATTCTTATGGTTTGAGTTAGAGCTGACGGAATACGTGCCAAACAGCTCTCGGACACGTCCACGTTTTGCAAGAGCTTACCGGGTCCCAAATACAGTTCGTAGGAAGCCCCCAATGCTGGATTCCCAACCAGAAGGAGGTGAAGCAAATTCGAAAACTGCATGCTCCCTGGGTCCACTCGAGTTAAATTGTTCCATGACAAGTCGAGCTGTTGAAGTTTCTGCAAGTCGTTGAAATGACTATTGTCGGCGACGCTGAGCAAGTTGCGACTAAAGTTTAGACTTTGTAACGCCCTAAGCGGAGTAAAGCAGTGGAAACTCACCGCGCGGAGGCGATTTCTTGACAGATCGAGCGACTGCAGTTCGACAAGACCCACGAAAGCGTTTACACTAACAGTATCTATCATGTTGGCACCAAGATTGAGCACTTTCAGTGAGGGTAACGTCCTGAACGGCGCGTCTTCGATCACTTCGATTCGGTTAAATGACAAATCCAGAGCTTTTAAGCTTTCCAGATTGAAAGTACTGTTCGAGTTCGCGAGTGTTGCGATCTCATTTCGCGATAAGTCGAGCGATTGCAATCGGTTGAGCGTTTCGAAATTGAAACTTGACAGTTCGGTTATTCCTCGCACTGACAAATGGCACACATTTAGGGACCCCAAGGAGTCTCCCAAGTCTGTAATGTTTACATGGACGCACGCGGACGTGTTCCCGTTACATTTGACGCTGTAACTCGAGTTTGCGTTAAGTATTGGCTCGATTAGGAACCGCTGATGATGGGCACACGGAACGAAACATTGGCCGACGCACAGTATAACGAAAATAACGGAAAGGTGCCGGTGCATCGTATCAACATTACTCGGGGGGTAGTTATAGTAATTGAGAATGGTACGCGTCACATAGCAACCACCGACGCTTTATTTTATATTCGCACGTCTTTTACGTTTCGTCTTTATACGAGTACTGACGCTGACGGTACGGTGGCTGGTGGTAAACGGTGTCCGTCGTCGCGACGCTCACGTATCGCCTGCGCGCTCCGCCGTAACATCCGATTGCATCCGACGACCCCTTTGACGGTACGCTTATTGCGTTTGTTTTTGCAGTTTTAATTGGACCGCTGAAGCTTTAAATTAGACAAATATTTCGTTAGGAACTTCGTGTAGTTGCATTCAACTGTGCACTTGTAAGAGATACTCTTGGGCCTTCACGCCTCCCCCATTACATACCATCAATAAACATAAAAAAATATTCTCGGTTTAACACAAACAACTAATTAAAATATACTAGCAGCAATACCCGGCGTTGCTCGGGTAAGAATATTTCACACGTTTGATGGAACATTCTAGAATATTCGCAAATTTAGAACTGTCCAGAACATCCCTATCACTTAGGGATATGAAAAATAGATAGTAGCCGATTCTCAGACCTACTGAATATGCATATAAAATTTCATAATAATCGGTCACACGTAGATGTAGGTACACTTTTTGAAACTTTCTAGATCATTCAAGAAATTTAATTGCATTTTTTTGCACCCAACTTCACATTTAAGCTATATAATTTTTATATGCTTTGAGAGCTCATACAGCAAGGCTTGTGTGTGAAAAATTCCAATTAATTCTACGCAGTAGTTTTTGGTCGGTGCCCTTTTAAATATGGAGAGCGATAAGCAGCATTTTCGACATATCTTACTGTTATACTACAGAAAGGGTAAAAATGCTGTTCAAGCCAGAAAGAAATTGACCGATGTGTATGGAGAAGGTATGTTGACAGTATGCCAGTGCCAGAACTGGTTCGCTAAATTTCGATTCCGGCAATTTTGATGTCGAAGATGCACCACGTTCGGGATGCTGATAAAGACGCGATAAAGGCATTAGTTGATGCGAACCGGCGAATAACAACACGTGAGATCGGATTGAGGTTAAATTTATCAAACACAACAGTTTATGACCACTTGAAAGGCCTGGGATTATTCTCGAAGCTCGATATATGGGTTCCCCATGTTCTAACAGAGAGAAATTTGTGTCGCCGCATTGACGTCTGCGATTCGCTTCTCAAACGTCACGAAAATGATCCGTTTTTGAAGCGCATCATCACTGGGGACGAAAAATGGGTTGTATACAACAACGTCAAACGCAAGAGGTCATGGAGCAAAAAAGATGAACCGGCTCAAACCATTTCCAAAGCCGGTATTCACCAAAAAGGTGATGCTGTCTGTTTGGTGGGATTTTAAAGGAATCGTTTTTTTTTTAGCTTTTACCGGATAACATAACGATTAATTCGGAAGTCTACTGTCATCAGCTGGACAAACTGAATGATGCACTTTTGGTCTTTTCGTGATGAGACCAATTTTAGTTGTTTGGGGTTTAGCCTTAATGACTTGGCTGCTAATTAAACACTAAATAAAAAACTAAATAACAAACAGCAACAACAATATATTTACAACTTAACAATGAAACGACAAATGAAAACAATGAAACGATGAAGTGCAATAGGATAAGACTCGGAGGTAGCAAAGCTGGAGACGAACTCAAGAAGTTTTGATAAGAATGATTTAAGAAACTTATAAGGGAGGAGCTAATAGTTGATAGATGAAAGTAGGGTACCAATAGGGTGGTAACAAAGCTGGAAATTTTTAGAGATAAGAAATACTAAGAAATAGATTGTAGTACCAAACCACCGAAGAAACCCATCGTAAAATTGCAATTAAGAAGGAATGAAAAGTACAGACGTCATGCTGTTAGTATACGAAGAATGAACTGTTAGAGGGATTATAAGAAAGTACAGTAATAAAGTTATTTGAATAGATAGACCGGATACAATAGAAATATTTACAAAAGAAAGGAATGTTTATCGAGCATCTGCATTGTTATCAAGAAGAGAAATTTGAAGAATATTTACATAAATTGAACTGAACACAGAAATATAATACAAAAGAATTCATATTTAAAATATATATACAAAAAGCTACCCATAGAAATATACAATTATTGCTTTTGGTTGGAAGCTGAAGAATGTGGCGTTATCCGCCACAGTACCCCCCTTCCAGTGATGGAGTCACGATAACCCAACTTGCAACCGATCCGGAAAGCGGACGCGTCGTCCTGATCGCGTTATTCGTGGTGGCGGTGCCGGTATAGTTGGGGCATCTGGAATGGCTGGAGTTTGCTGGACAAAGACAGTTGTTTCGTTGTTGGCGCCGTCTAGGTCGGCGACGACGTATGCAGGCTTCAAACGGTTTATAGAAACCTTGACGTCTTGTCCGCGAACATTTATCACGAAGGTCTTCTCCGCTCATGAGACCACTCTAAATGGACCATCGTACGGCTGTTGCAGCGGTCCTTTTGGCCCATCGTGGCGGACAAACACCTGCGCTGCAGTTGCGAGGTCCTTGAATACGAACGGTGTCTTCTCACCATGCCTCGTTCCATGCACGGGACGCAGCTGCTGTACATGACCTCGCAGTTTTTGGACGAACTCAGCCGTTGTGGTAGGTTCTGGAGTCGCCTTTCCTAAGAACTCGCCCGGAAGTCGTATCGGTTCGCCATAGACCATCTCTGCTGCGGTGGACTGCAGATCGTCCTTCCAGGCCGAACGTATTCCTAGCAGTACCGTCGGGAGGGTTTCAATCCATCTTGTGGACTGGTGGCACTTGATTGCGGCCTTTAGCTGTCGATGGAGCCTTTCGACCATGCCGTTAGCTTCCGGGTGGTAGGCTGTTGTCCTTAAATGAATCGTACCTGTCAAAGCGTTTAATTCCCTGAACAGGTGCGACTCGAATTGCCTGCCTTGGTCCGTCGTAACGCGCAGCGGAGTCCCGAAGCGAGCTATCCAGTGGCGATAAAAAGTTCGGGCAACCGTGGCGGCTTCTTGGTCCTCCATTGGAATAGCCTCTGGCCAACGAGAAAATCGATCCACGCACGTCAACAAGTAGCGGTAGCCTTCGCAATAAGGCATTACTACTATGTCGACGTGGACGTGCTCGAAACGACTTGATGGTACCTGGAAGGTCCCTGGGGTTGTCGAAACGTGGCGCGTAACCTTGGACTTCTGGCATTCCAGGCAGTTCTTGGCCATTTCCCGACAGTCCTTCTTAATCGATGGCCAGACGTAGCGTGCGGTTACCAGTTTTACGGATGCTCTGGCACCTGGATGCGATAGACCATGGATCTTGTTGAACACCGCTCGGCGAAACTTGGACGGGATGAAGGGTCGCGCTGTGGAGGTCGAAACGTCGCAGACCAGTGAGATGTCCGTACCTGGCATCTTTATGAGTTTGAGTTGCAGGTTGGAGTTGTTGTTCCTCTCTAACGATGCTAACTCTTGGTCCATTCGTTGTGCCGCGGCTAATTCCTCCATGTCGATCGCGAGTGTGACCTCTTCAATCCGCGACAGGGCGTCTGCGACAACGTTGTCCTCTCCTGGGAGGTGGCGGATGTCTGTGGAAAACTGACCGATAAAGTCCAGGTACCGAAATTGGCGTGGGCTGCAGATACCATCCTTCTTCTCGAACGCGTATGTGATAGGCTTGTGGTCGGTGTATATTGAAAACGTCCGGGCCTCGACCATATGACGAAATTGCTTGACCGCGTCGTAAATGGCGAGCAGTTCCCTGTCGTAGGCCGCGTATTTCCTTTCCGCTGATTTTAGCTTCCGGGAAAAGAAGGATAATGGCTGCCATGACCCATCGACGTACTGTTGTAATACCGCTCCAATTGCGGAATTTGACGCATCGCAAAATATCGCCAATGGTGCATCGGGTACTGGATGCGCGAGAAGTGTCGCGTTTGCTAATCCGTTCTTGGTCGCTTCGAACGCCGTGGTTGCTTCCGGTGTCCATGTCAGTGGTACCTTGCCTTTAACGTCGCCTTTGAGAAGTTCGTTGAGGGGCGCCTGGAAACTTGCAGCCTTCGGGATAAATCTCCTATAGAAATTAACCATCCCCAAGAACTGCCGAAGTTCTCTGACGGTAGTTGGCCGTGGGAGAGATGTAATGGCGTCGATTTTTTCTTGGAGTGGTGCTGTTCCTGTGCCGGTGACGAGGTATCCCAGGAATTTTACCTCGGATTGACCAAATTTGCATTTTGCCGGGTTGATGACGACGCCATAGTCCTGCAAACGGCGGAAAAGGGTTGTCAGATGGTCAATGTGCTCCTCCGGTGTTGTTGAGGCCACCAGTATGTCGTCGATATACGCGTAGCAGAAATCCAGCCCACGCAGTACTTCGTCGATGAAGCGCTGGAATGTCTGCGCTGCGTTTCGTAGACCGAACGACATAAAGGGGAACTCGAACAAACCAAAAGGCGTTGCTATCGCTGTTTTACAGATGTCCTCTGCGGCGACCGGGATCTGGTGGTAGGCTTTTACCAGATCAATGGTGGAAAATACTGTTTTTCCAGCCAGCGTTTGGGAGAAATCGTGAATATGCCGGACTGGATAACGATCTGGTACGGTGCGTGCATTGAGCCCTCTGTAGTCGCCGCATGGACGCCATTCGTCGCCTTCCTTAGGGACCATGTGTAGCGGTGACGACCAGCAGCTGTTCGATGGTCTGGCAGTCCCTAATTTCAGCATCGCGTCGAATTCCCTTTTCGCAGCTTGCAGGCGGTCTGGAGCCAATCTTCGGGGCTTGTGAGCGACAGGAGGTCCTGGTGTGGTCTGGATATGGTGTTGCGTTCGGTGTTTTACCGATGAGGTTCCGTCTGGGCGCACGATGTCGGGGAAGTTCGCGAGGAGGTCAAGATATGGCGATGTTCCGGTTATGATCTTGACCGTTGGTACATCACGGTCGGCAGGTTGGCCAGGTGCGGAGATCTTAGACGTGCCATCGACGAGTCTACCATTCCTCGCGTCCACTAATAGGTTGAAGTGTGCGAGGAAATCAATCCCGAGGATAGGCCTGCTAACGTCCGCGACTACGAACCTCCAGGTGAAGTCCCGTCTGAGTCCAAGGTTCAGCGTTCTAGTTATCGTGCCGTATGTCGCGATGGGAGTCCCGTTAGCCGCGGAAAGTTGATAGGTGCTCCTTTCTCGGGGCTGTTGACAGTAGGACAGTGGAAAAACGCATAAATCGGCGCCGGTGTCTACCAAAAAGAGGCTGTTGGTATTGCGGTCTCGAATCAGGATACGGCGGGAAGCTGTGGGCCTTGGGTCGTCTGCCGCCATCAACGACTGGCCCTGGAGTTTTCCGCACTCGCGAATTGACATGGCCGAGTGCACTTTTTAGCCTTTGGCCCAAATCGCTCGTGGTACCAACAGATACCGTCGCCTGCGTACCGTCCGCGAGAGTTCGACCGGCCGCGAGAATATGACCGTCCACGAGAATATGACCGTTCGCGTTCGCGCGCCCGTAGAGAGTTCGCTTGGAATTTGTTGGCTCGCACTTCCGAAAGTTCTGCGCGAAACTTTGCAACTTCTGTCTGGAGAGCGGAACTCATTTCCAAACGGATTTGGCGTAGTTGTTCTGCGAGCATTTCGGGTATACACGACGCACTTGTTGATGGTATTGTTGCGGTGATTACTGGCTTCCCTGTAGATAAATTCATAACCTTATCTGCTAGGTCGGCCAGATCCTCCAGAGAGCTGTTGTTTTGTGCTGCCAGGATGGGCTGGATACTGTTTGGCAGTCGGTTGAACCATATAGCTCGAATAATGCTGTCAGGAGCTGCTGAACCCGCCAGGCCTTTCAGGTGCCGCAGGAATTGCGACGGCTTCCGGTCACCCAACTCTTCGTTTTCCAGGAATCGCTTCGTCTTCTCTTCCTGGGAAGCGCTGAGTCTTTTTATCAACTCCGTTTTTAAGAGCTCATAAGAACCGTCAGTTGGCGCCGCTACTACTAAATCGCGCACTTCTGATGCCACTCGCGATTCGAGACATTGTGCTACTATCTCGAATTTTTTTACGTTCGAAGTAATTCCGGCACTTGCAAAACCTAACTCCACTTGTGAGAACCATAGTTCTGGGTCGGCATAATTGAAAGGTGGCAATGTAACACGAGTGTTCTTTGTACCCAGTAACGCTTCTAACGCACTTATCATACGGGCTTCGTCCGCGGTTGGATTAGCCATTTTTACCAAAACAACAAGAAAAAAGTTTACCTGAACTGTTGCACTATAATCCTTGGTTTAACTTTTTCACTACAATGTTTGCGCGTATGTTCACGAGAGATCACGTCGGGGTCACCACTTTGGTCTTTTCGTGATGAGACCAATTTTAGTTGTTTGGGGTTTAGCCTTAATGACTTGGCTGCTAATTAAACACTAAATAAAAAACTAAATAACAAACAGCAACAACAATATATTTACAACTTAACAATGAAACGACAAATGAAAACAATGAAACGATGAAGTGCAATAGGATAAGACTCGGAGGTAGCAAAGCTGGAGACGAACTCAAGAAGTTTTGATAAGAATGATTTAAGAAACTTATAAGGGAGGAGCTAATAGTTGATAGATGAAAGTAGGGTACCAATAGGGTGGTAACAAAGCTGGAAATTTTTAGAGATAAGAAATACTAAGAAATAGATTGTAGTACCAAACCACCGAAGAAACCCATCGTAAAATTGCAATTAAGAAGGAATGAAAAGTACAGACGTCATGCTGTTAGTATACGAAGAATGAACTGTTAGAGGGATTATAAGAAAGTACAGTAATAAAGTTATTTGAATAGATAGACCGGATACAATAGAAATATTTACAAAAGAAAGGAATGTTTATCGAGCATCTGCATTGTTATCAAGAAGAGAAATTTGAAGAATATTTACATAAATTGAACTGAACACAGAAATATAATACAAAAGAATTCATATTTAAAATATATATACAAAAAGCTACCCATAGAAATATACAATTATTGCTTTTGGTTGGAAGCTGAAGAATGTGGCGTTATCCGCCACACACTTCAACAGAAATGGCCAGAACTAATCAACAGGAAAGGTGTAGTGCTTCACCAAGACAACGCGAAACCTCACACAAGTTTGGTCACTCGCCAAAAGCTTTTACTGCTTGAATGGGATACAATGCCACACCCACCATATTCTCCAGACCTGGCACCATCGGATTATTATTTGTTCCGGTCACTCCAAAATTTTTTAGACGGTAAAACCTTCACCTCAAATGAGGAGGTCAAAAACCACCTCGATCAGTTTTTTGCCAGCAAAGACCAAAAATGTTATGAGCGTGGAATTATGCTACTACCAGAAAGATGGCAAAAGGTGTTGGACCAGAATGGCCAATATATAATTTAATAAAGTAAAAAAGTAGTTGAAAAAAAAAAACGAAATTACTTTCCGAACAACCCTATATATAGGTAGGTAGTTTTGTAACGCGGAATTGTGAAAATAAGTTGTACGGAATGGGTAATAAGTCAGTTCTCGTTATGATCATTTCTTAGCGAGCGTAATAATAGGGGTAATGATGGAGATGCCTGGAGCACAGAAATACCTCATTATGTAAAGAAACTAGACTGTTAGGACTCCAACTAGCGCAAAATGAAAATTCCTTTTACCTACCCCTTTATAAAGAACTCGAATGCAAACTTATCGACAACGTAAAAGTACAGACCATATCTACCTATCACATTATTTTTAGATTTTTATGGCGATCCAACCGTAAACCTTAAATTAACTGGGATTAATTTTATTTCGTTACAGTGAAAAGCTTACTATAGGTACCTACCCACCTGATATTTTTTTAATGTCGCGTTTATTTTCGCCAAACATTGGGATTGTGAAGGATATAAGAACCATCCCGATACCTATGTATATATATAACGTATATATATGGTACATATAAACTCGTTAAGAGTCCTTGTACTTGGCAGACGAGCAAAAAACGTTGCCGTTAGAAAAGCTAACTATTTATCAAGCGCAAAATGTGTATCAGAGATTTTAGTGAAATTGCCAAGAGCGGAATGTAACCCCATTATAGCGTTCGGGGCGTCGCGTCGCGTCGTATTCGAGTAGTCGCGATCCTGTCTTCAGTCTACGACCACTCTTTAAGGGGCATACACACATATATACGTACATCTAAAACTGAACGGAATCATTTCCATTTTCTACCGTCTGATAATATCAAATTGACATTTGCGCCTCAAATGGCTTTTCTTTGGTGGATACATCAACCTGTCTTATATACGTAATTCCCTCCATTCCAGAAGCGAAAAGTTCAGATGCAAATGCATCCAGAAAATTGTCTGTCTCCTGGAAACCTTAGGCCAAGTTCTTAAGGACAAAGAGTGCCAATAAGAATGCACGTTTATTATCACCCCAAGTCAGTTCAAGTCCAATATGACACATGTTCAAATAATGCTAGAACCTTTTTTTTTTTAATTTAATCTTGGTTAAGTTTTCGTCATAACGAACTTTCCAGCTCCAAAGAAGATTTAAAAGTTTGCCATGTTGAAAAGTCCACTTGAAATGTCTACAATAACTTGTACCATGAATACCTTTCCTTACGAAGGATCCAGATCTTTATTTAGTTCAAAAAATTGAGATCAAAAGAGCCAAGTTCAAATCGAATGCTAAGTTCCCTTGCCAATTCAAGAATAGGTAAATGTTTCGTTTCCTTGGTCATTTAAATTCATAAATAAGTAAAGATTATATGTTTTTAATTTTGCCAAGTTCAAAATGTTCAATAGAGATTTTAAAGTATATTTTTCCTTCCTTAATTATCAGATATGGATTTCTTAAAATTAAATGTAGGTAGTTCAAAAAACTGGATTCGACAAGTACCAAGTTTTTTGGCCAATTCCAAAATTGACCAAGACTTCATTCCGATGGTTATTTTAATTAAAAAATAAGTAGATATTACATGTATTTACATTTGCCAAGTTCAAAATGTTCAATAAGCTTTTTTATGAATATTTTTCCTGCCTAAATTGACAGATATTGATTTCTCAAAATTAAATTGAGTTAAAAAAATTGAGGTCGACAAGTACCAAGTTCAAATTCTGTGCCAAGTACTTAAGCCAATTCAAAAATTGGCAAGGGCTTAATTTTCATGATCATTTGAGTTCATAACTTGTTTTCTAAATTTGCCAAGTTCAAAAAGTTTAACAGGGATTTTGAACTTGGCGATAATTATCATCATATCAGTTTTAAAATAAATTTTCAACTTGGCTAGCTTTGGACAACTGTTAAACTTGGTTGGTTTCTTTTCAAAAACATATTTTCGAATAATTATAACGAGGAGAGAAGTCTCGCAAGTGTTACATCAAAGCATTCGCTTGCCCTTTGCGTGCGTATCGCCACAAAGAGATAATTTACGTTAACAACGTTATGTGAAGTTTATTTTTGGGTTAAGTTAAATATTCTTCGTAGTTGAATGGATGGATCGTCTTTTGGTACGAGCCCATTACATTAATGCAAAGAGAGGTGAATAATGTAAGAGAAGCACTTGACCGAGAGCGACTGGGTGGGTGAGTGAAGGGTGAGAGCGCGCCATTACCCACTTCTTGACGTCTATGGCGTCGGGACGCTACCTACCGTCCGTCCGTCGTCGTGTCCGCATTTTAGATGAGAAGTATTTAAAGTCATTAGAAGTGTGGCGGTCGTAAGGGCAGATGATAGATTGCGACCGCGCAAAATTGGGAGCTCGGTGACTGACACGAAGACAGATAAATTATGGTACGTGGAGGCCTAGGTGCTTCTCAAGGCCCGGGATTTCCCCTGCCTTACTCAAAATTAAGAAATTGGGGAGGTAAACACTCTAATACTTATAGCGACTTTAAGATTGTGATTTTATTTTTGTCGGATTTTAACTAATTACGTGACTTTGAAATTTTGGGAGAAGCTCAGCAAAATTCTATAAAAACTCGTTTGAATAGAGAGAGGGTCATTTAAAATTTAAATTTCACGCGAGAGGGAGGGTAAGTCCCATCATATCTCAAAAATTTGACTAGAAGTGATGCATTTCCAATATTCGAGGAAACAAACAAAAATAAAAATATTGTTTTGTTTTGAATTCATTACGTAAAAAACGGTACCGCAACAAGAGTGGTGGATGTAGTCTTTGAAAGGTTGTTATGAAGATCCTTCGATGAACCTTCAACTTTTACGGGTTAAATTTATTCAGTAGAAAGCTCTCCTCCTAACATTGTCCTCTCGTATAAAGTGCTTCGTTTCCGCCTCAAAAACGATAAATTCTGGAAACCGACTTGAGAGTCCAGCCTTATTATCGGGAATGTCCGGAAAGAAACTTCTTCGAATTACGTTTTGATGTGCCATCTGAGAGATGCTTATGCCTTGTGCTTTTGCTCCGCAAATGAGGCGCCCTATTTTTTCTGAAATATCTAAGAATATTTTTGAAATTCTTACTTTATTCAAACAGTTACGTTCCGATTGTATAAGACGCTATTGATTTGACGCTCTCTTAATGTATTTAGTCACTGTAATTTTGATTTAAATATACCATTTTCCATCTAAATATGCCCGCATTTGTGAATGCTGTGTTTTGCTCCTCAGAGGGTGTTTAAGTTAGAAAGAGACTCTGCAGGATAAATTAATTAGTGAATCCTCTAAATCCCATTAGAAAACTTTTCGAGAACGTACGTACGTACGTATATACATATGTAGGTGTTTATGAGGTAGTTTACGTCAAAGGTTCTGAAGTTTCGATGTTGCAGAGAAGTTATCATTCAGTTTCCACGCACATCGTACTTTCAAAATGCGATTTTCTTAATCAAGTATCTAATTTGTTGCTTGAACAAATTTCCAGCAGTCTTTAACGAATTCCATTTGCTAACTGAGTTATTTAATATGGCCTCGTTTCGACCTTTTCTTATTAAATTATTCAACAATTTTCGCCCGGTGTTCTACACGACCTTCTTCTTATCGACAAATCTTGTCTGGGTTCTAAAGTTGACCCTTACATCCCCAGTGACGGCTCGTCAACACATCTATTTTCATTTCTTGAGTTCATAGGAACTATATATTAAACAGTGAAGTAGAAGTAAATAGTATAATTACACAGACAGACGATTGTGTGTATAGATCCATAGAGGAAGTTACCGAAGCGCGGCGAGGAAATTGCATTTACATTAAACATCAACATTGTTGCGGTTGCATGGTAGATAATAATATCATCACGGGTCTACGAGTAAGTACTTCATTATTAAAGGGTTTGTGTTAGTACGTTTGATACTCTCGGAATTATCGCCCCTCGACATAACCGGATATGAAAATGCGTTTACTGATCGCTCTTTCAGACGGAGAAAATGCCCAAATCAGTCGATTTTAGGGGAGGAGGGAGGGTTTGTGCAGAAGATACAAAGGGTCAGGCATCCACTTAATAATTACATGATTAAGTAGGGTAAAAAATAAAGGGGATGAAACACAAAATCAAACTGACATTAGTTTATGTAAGGTTGGTGGGAAGAATAGCGCTCTTGGTCGTGTCTAGTGGTCGTTCAATTGTTCCCTTGTGACCCTATTTGGCTTTTGTAACTGACCTCGTATGATTGAATGGCTTTGGCTTCTGTACTTACATGTACCAGACATTTTTCCATACAAGAAGCTATTCCGTTGAAATATGTCGCCATAATAGTTCAAGAATAAAATGAGAGATGACTCGCATCTACAATTCCTAACGTTAGGGACTACAACGTTGCCGAATAAATACTTAATGTAAATATTTCTGCTCAAATACAACATACAAAATTTATAAGTACGTGCCCCTATTTGAAAACCTTTTAGACTTTTAAAATCTCCAGAAAGAGCTAACGGTGCCTTTATGAATACTATTTCACTTTAATAAGGTCATTTTCTTACACAGATTTCCTTCAGGAACAAAAGTATAACTGTGAGATTATTGAATAAACATCAACAGCTCTTCAAACGCCATCTATAATTATCAGTTAACTTCAAACGCTGCTTTTATGGCAATGAGTGTTTTGATTGTTGTGTGAGCGAATTGTATGTGTGTTGAAGCTCGTGAGAGCTTGAGAGATACACGTTTTGTAAGTGATGAATGGCAAATAGAAACCTGTTACGAAACCAACGGTGCATGAACTGTAGCAGACTAACCATGTACATACCTAGTGATGGCTCAGCTGGAAGTACATAGATGGAACTTGTTGAACATTTGCGAACATTTCACATTCTGTCAGACATCCGATTACCTATAGCACGTTATTAACGAATGGTTTAGAAGATTTAACACTCAAGTAAAATAAGAATAAAAAGAACTTCTTTAAGGGTCACAAGAAACATTCTTATGTACGTTAGTGATTTTTTATAAAGCTTTCATTCTAAAGTCCTGAAAAGTTGAGGATATATTTTCGTTAAGTTAAATTTTCTCGTCGAGTTTCAGTTCAGCATCACTTCCTGTTTTATTTTGTTTCCCATCTGCTACTACAGTACGGCAAGCGTCCTTTCAACCGAATTGCAAGATAAACGATACTCTCTAGTCTTGTTTATGACCTAAGTAATCCAAAATCGGTACAACTACCACCCAGAGTATCGTAAACAAGTCGACGAGGCCAATTTGTTGAAAACAATGACATTCTTTACTTGATCCAATTGAATTCATTACCAGTTACTTACTGTAGTGTGCAAATTAAATTGAATTTATAATTTTTTTGAAACTGATTGAAGTAGTTCTTTGATGTTTCAAACCTAATCATCAATCTTAATTATTCGGCTCAAAAATTCTGCCATCTGGAGCCTAGAGTGATTGGTTATTTGGAAGACTCTTATATGAAAAATAGATGTTCATTTCAGTAATAGTTTGTCGGTTCCGTTGTCTGCAATAAATAATGACCTTTGGTGGATGTAATGGAGTACATATATAACATGTTTGATGTACGTAATTCAAAATGCGCGCCCTACATTTCGCGTAATACACGTCGTTATCAAAATTCCATTTGGAGTCGTTGCTCAGAAACGAAAGGCGAGCACACCCTCGTCAGTCTGAGAGTAGCAGGAGTTGCCTGTCGACGTCATGCCACGCCGTGTGCTGTATCGAAATCTATACCTAGGTGTCTTGACATGTAATTCATCATAACGGTTATAGAGGAGTAGTTTATGGCAGACGGAAATCCCGGGAAATAAATGCCGTTCACGTGTTGCTTATGGGGCACCTTTTTGCCCAGGAAATGATGGCTTAGCCCGGAGCTGCGGCTCGTCTGATGCCCGACGGATTTTCGTTCTGAAACAATTCTTCACTGATAAATTACACCTGGTCAGTTACCGTCACCTCCATAATCCTCGATGACCCAAACATGAACCAAGACATCTTAAGTAAAAAAATGAGTTATCTACAGGATGTTTGGGAACCATGACATGAAACTGATTGTAGAACAGTAAACTATAGGCACATCAAAAAAACTGTTACAGTAGATAATCTGAAGAACTGTTCAGGGTTGATTGCAGAACACGTTCTTCCATGGTTAGGTCAGCTACCATCACCTCCATAATCCTTGATGGCTCAAACATGAACCAAGACATCTTAAGTAAAAAAATGAGTTATCTACAGGATGTTTGGGAACCATGACATAAAACTGATTGTAGAACAGTAAACTATAGGCACACCAAAGAAACTGTTACAGTAGATAATCTGGAGAACTGTTCAGAGTTGATTGTAGAACACACTCTTTCACGGTTAGGTCAGTTACTGTCATTTCTATGATCCTCGATGGTTTAAACAAGAACTAGGATACTTTAAGTAGAATAAATTGATCATCTGCACAATTTTTGGGACTATGGTAAACAATTGTTAAAATTAATCATGAGCTGATTAGAAAGCACAACCTTTCAAGATTAGAATTGACAAATTGTCCTTAAGACAATCCTGTACGATGACCAAGATTATGGAAGAACCTTTTCGTTCTCCATTTTTAATAGGAGTGTCCTAGTCAATGAGTATTCTGTTGAAATCCTTACACGTGGACCGCCATATTGAACTTGTTTGTTCTCATCAGCACGCCATGTAGAGTAATGGCGGAATTTCGACCAAATGAAACCGCTAGTGCTCTTGAAAAAGCTTATAGTTGGTCGTTGATGTTATTTTATGAAAAGTTTAATTTCGGTTTCATGTTGAATTTTGTTTGCTTTCCGCAATTTCACGCAGAATCTGCGTCTGTGTTGTGTAATGTAATGTCGGAAAGCTAATTATCATGCATATTAACGCAACGGTAACAGCCGGGCGTGGGGCCTCGCTCCGCTTTGCCACCGTGATGCCGGTGTATAATTACAATCATTGTTGCCAATTCTGCTCAGACAGATGGTTATATTCATAGGGTCACTTTTGCCCTCCGTATACGCCTAATGTTTCCCTTTATGAGCACATTGTGTCGAGTCTGTATGCTCTTTCGGTTAAATCATGGACGATTAGTGCTTCAATTATCTGATGTGCACATTTTCCTCCTCCAATTTGAACGCCATTTTGGACGAATTAACTTCGGTTCTGCCATGCATACCAAATTTATCGTTTGAAATTAATTTAAATACCCTGTTGAATCATGATTTATGTTGAACACCTGAAGAAGTAATATTTTACCAGTACACGGACGGATGGAACCTTTGTCCTAACCTTCGCGTCTCTCAACCCCTAACCTCGTTTAATCGGATGATTCTTTTGATTCTACCACATAGTATCTACGACCCTACGGCTAAATTTCGTCCAGAATCAGATGAGAACCATAGATGCTAGCACATTATTATGTATGGTGTTGAATTTACCAGTGGTAGGGTTGTGAGATGTTGCGGTTGTCCATTTCTTTTGTGGTTGTTGAATACGTAAGACCTTTCCGCCCTTCCCATAAAGTAACATACCGAATCCGAAGCTTTCCGTGTAGTCTGAGGGTTTGGAACACTAAATCAGATTAACGGTAGCTCGGGCATCAACTTCGACAAAATAGCGCGGCCCCGGGATTCGAGTAAAGGAAGGGCAGGTTTTAATGGTTAATAAAACTTGCTTGTTGGTCCGTAAAGCAACAATAAATACGTCGTAAAAGTTTTATGCCATGCTACGTAACGAGTGTTTTTCGAGAGAATGATCTTCTACAGTTCCGAAACTAGTGGAAGAAAACTGAAGCATCGCGCGCGTTTCGCGTTTTTTAACAATGGAAACCGCTCGAATCGTGCGCAGATGTCTAAGGAATATAAGCTTTGTTTACGACCCAGGATGTCCACATTAAAATACACGAGCTTAAGACGGAATATATAATCTAGCAGAGAGAAGATGCTTGGCAGTATATTCATCGTAAAACACACTACGTTAATTTCGGTTTAAACTGAACAATAACTGGATCTCAGGCGATTTCTTGGAACATGTAAAGATATAAGGTCCATTACTCATTTAAGAGGATACCAGCTTGATTCTCTGATCCAAATATTTCTGTAGTGTTTGTCGCTCATGACGGTTTGATTCACTTGTCCAAGTTGTTCTGGAAATTGCTTGGATCTTCTAAGGATCTAGTGTTCATCACTCATTTAGAAAGGTAGTGGCTCGATTTTCCGGTTCAAAATTTTCTGGCGGTTCTTTGAATCATGTGAGGATGTAGTGTTTGTCACTCATTTGGGAGGATGTCGCTTCGATTCTCTTATCCAACTTGTTCTGGAGATTCCTTGGATCTTGTGAGTATATAGTGTCGATCATTTATTTGGATAGATAATACTTCGTTTTCCTGGTCCAAGTGTTTCTGTGGATTTATCGGATCATGTAAGGATATAGTGCCCATCACTGATTTAGGAAAACACCGGCTTGATTCCCTATATTTTTGGGGATTCCTTCAATCACGTAAAGAAGTAATGTTCGTCACTCATTTGGGAACGGGACGGTTCAATTCTCTGATCCAACTTCTTTTGGGGGAAATTCCTTGGGTCTTGTAAGGATATAGAGTCGATCACTGATTTGGTTCGATTGCCTGGTCCAAGTGTTTCTGAAGATTCCTTGGATCATGCAAGTATAGAGTGTCCATCACTCGTTTAGGAAGATTTCGGCTCGATTTGCTGGTTCACAATTTTCTGGAAATTCTTTGAATCATGTGAGGATGTAGTGTTTGTCACTCATTTGGGAGGATGTCGCTTCGATTCTCTTATCCAACTTGTTCTGGAGATTCCTTGGATCTGTAGTATATAGTGTCGATCATTTATTTGGATAGATAACACTTCGTTTTCCTGGTCCAAGTGTTTCTGTGGATTTATCGGATCATGTAAGGATATATGCCCATCACTGATTTAGGAAAACACCGGCTTGATTCCCTATATTTTTGGGGATTCCTTAATCACGTAAAGAATAATGTTCGTCACTCATTTGGGAACGGGACGGTTCAATTCTCTGATCAACTTCTCCTGGGGATTCCTTGGGTCTTGTAAGGATATAGAGTCGATCACTTATTTGGTTCGATTGCCTGGTCCAAGTGTTTCTGAAGATTCCTTGGATCATGCAAGTATAAGTGTCATCACTCGTTTAGGAAGATTTCGGCTCATTTCTGGTTTACAATTTTCTGGATTCTTTGAATCATGTGAGGATGTAGTGTTTGTCACTCATTTGGGAGGATGTCGCTTCGATTCTCTTATCCAACTTGTTCTGGAGATTCCTTGGATCTTGTAGTATATAGTGTCGATCATTTATTTGGATAGATAAACTTCGTTTTCCTGGTCCAAGTGTTTCTGTGGATTTATCGGATCATGTAAGGATATATGCCCATATGATTTAGGAAAACACCGGCTTGATTCCCTATATTTTTGGGATTCCTTAATCACGTAAAGAAGTAATGTTCGTCACTATTTGGGAACGGACGGTTCAATTCTCTGATCCAACTTCTCCTGGGGATTCCTTGGGTCTTGTAAGGATATAGAGTCGATCACTTATTTGGTTCGATTGCCTGGTCCAAGTGTTTCTGAAGATTCCTTGGATCATGCAAGTATAAGTGTCATCACTCGTTTAGGAAGATTTCGGCTCATTTCTGGTTACAATTTTCTGGAAATTCTTTGAATCATGTGAGGATGTAGTGTTTGTCACTCATTTGGGAGGATGTCGCTTCGATTCTCTTATCCAACTTGTTCTGGAGATTCCTTGGATCTGTAGTATATAGTGTCGATCATTTATTTGGATAGATAAACTTCGTTTTCCTGGTCCAAGTGTTTCTGTGGATTTATGGATCATGTAAGGATATATGCCCATCATGATTTAGGAAAACACCGGCTTGATTCCCTATATTTTTGGGGATTCCTTAATCACGTAAAGAAGTAATGTTCGTCACTATTTGGGAACGGACGGTTCAATTCTCTGATCCAACTTCTCTTGGGGATTCCTTGGGTCTTGTAAGGATATAGAGTCGATCACTTATTTGGTTCGATTGCCTGGTCCAAGTGTTTCTGAAGATTCCTTGGATCATGCAAGTATAAGTGTCATCACTCGTTTAGGAAGATTTCGGCTCATTTCTGGTTACAATTTTCTGGAATTCTTTGAATCATGTGAGGATGTAGTGTTTGTCACTCATTTGGGAGGATGTCGCTTCGATTCTCTTATCCAACTTGTTCTGGAGATTCCTTGGATCTGTAGTATATAGTGTCGATCATTTATTTGGATAGATAACACTTCGTTTTCCTGGTCCAAGTGTTTCTGTGGATTTATCGGATCATGTAAGGATATACTGCCCATACTGATTTAGGAAAACACCGGCTTGATTCCCTATATTTTTGGGGATTCCTTAATCACGTAAAGAAGTAATGTTCGTCACTCATTTGGGAACGGACGGTTCAATTCTCTGATCCAACTTCTCTTGGGGAATCCTTGGGTCTTGTAAGGATATAGAGTCGATCACTATTTGGTTCGATTGCCTGGTCCAAGTGTTTCTGAAGATTCCTTGGATCATGCAAGTATAAGTGTCATCACTCGTTTAGGAAGATTTCGGCTCATTTCTGGTTACAATTTTCTGGAATTCTTTGAATCATGTGAGGATGTAGTGTTTGTCACTCATTTGGGAGGATGTCGCTTCGATTCTCTTATCCAACTTGTTCTGGAGATTCCTTGGATCTGTAGTATATAGTGTCGATCATTTATTTGGATAGATAAACTTCGTTTTCCTGGTCCAAGTGTTTCTGTGGATTTATGGATCATGTAAGGATATATGCCCATCATGATTTAGGAAAACACCGGCTTGATTCCCTATATTTTTGGGGATTCCTTAATCACGTAAAGAAGTAATGTTCGTCACTATTTGGGAACGGAACGGTTCAATTCTCTGATCCAACTTCTCTTGGGGAATCCTTGGGTCTTGTAAGGATATAGAGTCGATCACTATTTGGTTCGATTGCCTGGTCCAAGTGTTTCTGAAGATTCCTTGGATCATGCAAGTATAGAGTGTCCATCACTCGTTTAGGAAGATTTCGGCTCGATTTGCTGGTTCACAATTTTCTGGAAATTCTTTGAATCATGTGAGGATGTAGTGTTTGTCACTTATTTAGGAGGATGATGGGTGGGTTCTGTGGTCCAAATTATTCTAGGCATATAAGGATGTAGTGTCCATCACTTATTGGATAGATGCCAATTCTATTGCCTGATCCAAGTATTTCTGAAGATTCTTTGGATCATATAAGGGTACAGTACCTTCCATCACCCCCCCCCCCTCCTTTGGGAAAATGTCGGTTCAATTCTGTGGTCCCACTGCTTTGGGGAATTCCTTAGATCTTGTAAGTATACAGTGTCTTTCATATCTGTTTTCATCTCGTTTGTCTCATATTTCTTTTCCTACCAAAAGGAAAGTAGTGATGGTGGAATAAAGTAGCGTTTCCAATAATACATTTTTGCTTTCATACACACATATAATCCACCGTCAATAAATTCGAGTGTGCCATTCGTTTCAAGCTTTTTCAGTTATTAAATTGTGAAGCCGTTGAATAGTCGACCGGTCATAAAACTTTATTATTTAGCCGTTACAAAAGGGGAAACAGCTGGAACTGTAGTAAATCGTCACGTCGCGTCGCGACGCCAATATTACAGCCGGTTATAAGCACAATATGCAACTGAATTGCAACAATAACGTCAAATTAGTGCCGTGCGGCATGTGTTTTTAATTGCATGGCGCCATGTTAGACGGACTTTTGGCATACGGATGTATTAAACTTAAAATTAAACGCGTCTCCAGAACACTTTAACTATTTTTGAATTGCCAATTAAATTTGCACAGATTTCACCCACTTTACCATACATACTTATATCGACTCTCGGCAAATTAGAGATCTCGAAATCTGGTATTTGTCCTGAAACCATTAACGCCATTCGTCCTACCACTTTCTAATATCAATCCGATTTATTTTTGTATCATTAATCCTCTTTATGTAAGTTTGTGTGCTAATGGAACATAAACAAGATTAGAGGGTAATGTTTATTCATCCCTGAATGATCATTTGCGCATTTATGTCGGTCAAAAGCGTCCTATCAAAGCAAATCCGAGGGATGACGTGAAACATGATGCCTTCAAATAAGAAGAGCAGAGTACCGAGTAACGTAGGACACGACGTCGGCGTCTCGACGTTGCTAGCTGTGTGTAGTAACGTCGAGTTCATTTTTCCATGGCGATTTCGTCGTCCTACATACACTCGCATCAGTAGTCTTTGTACATGTAGAAACGCTGATGCTCAATGCCAGACGGTGCAGTTAATTTCGAGATTAGTACACACCGGGTCCATTATGGCGAGATACACTCCTTAAACTAAGCAAACTCATTAGTCATTATTACGAATTAAATGCTCCTGCACAAACCAGCGGCGTCGCATACAACACTATTGATTTAGTGCGAACGCAGATGCTCTGCCAAATGAACTCGTGTCGGAAATGGATGAGATTTTTTGCGTACAATCGATGGCTTTTGACTAATTAACAGGTACAACACTGTCAATGAATTGACGACCCCAAAATAGCACAATTACTAAAGAATGGGAGATAGGCTAGGCGAACTACTACAATCTTGAAAGGAAAGATCCACAAAAAGTTTCAAAATGAGTCTTTCAATTTGAAAATCAAACTTCCTTCATCAGTTTTCTCACATTATTCAACTATTTTCATTATTACCTACAATAATTCGTGCTATTTTTGTTTACATGAAGAAGATTGAAATGTCGTGCTCGTTACAAATATTCACTTCACTGCGCACTGTTTGATATTGTGTTCGTTTGTCCATATTCGTTTTGAGTTCAGTTACTTTTACGAATACAGAAGGTTGTCGGGGAGTCTCTTAGAAACGAACCTGTTCGTATTCCACACTCAAATATGCATACACGTCCTGGATAATTAAATATTAAAGAGACACTTCGCACCGTTCAAATAAAAATTCGAGTCACTTGCTCTAGAAAAAGTTCCTCAAAAAAACTACTATAGTGGTGAGTACTTTAATAAAGAGAGAGAGACTGAGGGAACGCTTTTACAATTGCTTATGGTAACTATGTAGAACGAACGTAAATATAAACAGTTTCTTTGACAAATAACACTTCAAAGCAAAAGGCCATCAGAATTCCAGATGAGGGTGAGGCTCTTCTTAATGTGCTTAGAGAGAAAATGTTTTAACAAGCTCAATAAATAAGCTAATTCCAGTGGAGCTTTGTCAAGACTTGTTGAACATCATGAGATACCACAATCAGAAGGAAATATCTGTAGATCTGTAGGATCAATAACTTGTCTTTCAATAATTAAAATTTTAATAGATCGACATGAATACTTAAGCGGTCTTGACCCATATTTAATGCTGTCCCCGTCTTTATTATTGTCTTGACGTTTTCTACCTAAATATATAAGTTTAGAGCACCTCAAGGTCAAGGCTCATGAGGTTCTGGGATACTTCTATACAATTTTGGTGAAGCTTCTGACAACTTAAACTCAAATTAATAAGCTCTGTAATCGTTGTGGGTTGGTCATCTTATTTGTTAACCCTTATCAAACGAATAAAAATTACCAATAGTGTTTCATGAATATTTCTTTAGGGGATGTAGGTATAAAAGCCTGAGTTTTATTCAAATAAATGAAGCCACCTGATTATAAAAACACTAGCAATCGCTTTGAATGTAAAACGAATTTCTCGCCAGAGAGAGATAACTTTAAACCTTATTACTTGCACCTCTTTTCTTTCTTTATTTTAATTCGAACTTTTCCGCGGTTCGTTCTACGTATTCCAGGAAGTTAGATGCCGCAATTTCCGGTTCTAGCGCTTCTTTTGTCTCATTGTTCTGTCTACTAATTTAATATCGAACCATAATCCATTAAATTACATGAAACCGTAGTATTACTTACCTATAATTCCATTAATAGTTAATTAAATCAAACTTTCTACAAGTAGGTACTTATCGGATTAATATGATATAATTAGGATATTTTAGTTCATATTCACACATAAATAGTTTTGTGTATTTCTGGTCGTAATAATTACAAAATGTGGTTTATTTTGCAACCCTTTGTTTTCGTTGTCGTTAATTGTACCTAAATAGCAATTTAGGTATGTATTTATAACTACATACAGTATTACGTGTCTATTTATGGTTAATTAACTGCAGTTTATTTATTATTTATTTACAACCGAAATTATTGTTATTTGCCATGCAGTTGAGCTAATTAATGTTGTAATAATTTCCACAATATTAAAAAATACATTTCAAAACTCTGTTGATGAAGTGGGTAATATTCTTAATAATATTGTCTGTCCATTGTAATTCGTATTTAGGTACTCTTGGCGGTTACTCAAACACGAAATCGTCTTAATCATCGTCATTACTACTTAATAGAGAGCTGTCTCCAATAAGCTTGCTTGCCAGCGCTTTTTCGTAACGATTGGAAACAAATTTCGGCTACTTTCGATAATGAAAATACTCTAAGAGCCATCACCATTAACTGATTAATGGTGGTGTTTGCTGACGTGTTAGACAAGATCGACGACAGCTAATGAGGCACAAAAAAATTGCAACTAGAAGGGTAGACACTCCTTATATACAACTTTTATATATAGATACGAATACAAATTGAAAAATTGATTGTTGAAACTAAGCAACCCAATTTTTTCCTCTTGAATGTGCTTTAATTGCAACATTTGTAATAAGGTGATTAAGAGAATTGGATTTATTGATATTTAATCTCAAGATTCAATATGATATTAAAATCTATCCAGTAATTCAATTTTGATTACGACTTATGCCTTTGTGGTCAACATTTGTTATTTTTGAACTTTCTTTCAGAATCCTTCAGAATTCTTGGTTTCCTAGATTATTTTTCGAATTTTAGGGGTTGTAAATGAAGTGAGATCATTTCCGGAACAAAGGACAAACACACGCGCATACATAAACATAGACACGACATAGAGCCGAGGCTGTTGAAATGAAATAAGATTTTCCCGGTTGTAAACCATGACCTGTGAAATTTTCCCTTTCTGGCGAGTTGTTCCTTTCCTTTAGGAATTTTATATTTTAGAATATCCGGGTTTGTTCGTTCGTTCATACGCTTGAAGGGAATATAGAGCGTCTCTATGCTCCTTCCATTTTGAGCAAAGGGCCGCGCAATAAACGAGCTGGCAATGTTTCTGCCGTTTCGTCTCAGAGGGGCGGTCTATTGTTCGACGATTTATGCCATCTCGGAATGGAAAATGCTGTGCTTTCCACATTTGATCGGCAACGGCCTCTTTTCTTCTCTCCACCACGCCGATCACAACAAAGATATGCGAATAATAAGCAAGAAGGTCTTTTTCTTCTTCTGCTTTATTTCGAACAACTAGAAAAATTGTCTGGGACCTAAAAGAAAAGCGAGCACGGTAAATCGGAGATTCTGTACATACGCATACGGTCTGTGATTCTGAGAAATAATATTATTTTGTCATTTAGAATGAAATGTTACAAAATGGGACCATTATTTCGATCAAGCAGCTACTTTAAGACAAACAGAAACCTTTTGTGTCATTATCACCCCTTCTTGTTGTGCTGTTTGGTACTATGCTTAAGAAATGAACCCTCTTTCCATTCTAATTATTTCGAAAACCATTTTCGTGTAAATGTACAGCTTTTGTAAGACATTCCGGGGTTCCAAGAAACCCCAACATTACGTACAATTTTCTCGTTTTAATTTAAAACATTTTTTTTCATAAAGTAAATTTTCTTTTGAATAAAACTTGCAACTACAAGTCATACAACTAGTAAAACTGTAATTGTTTTTATTTAACAAACAAAATTTGATTTGAAAATGTTCCCTTGCCGCTCGTTTTCCCCATAATATTAAACTTTAGCAACGATGACGCTGCCAGATGAGAACGTCTTCGTCTCGGCGCTGTCTTTGTTGCAACCAGGCGCCGTCTGCGCCTTATATCTTTTCGGGACCATCTGAAAATATTTACCGTAATCTAATCCTGTCTCTCGCGTCCTCTCAGCTTGAATCTTTTAAATCCTCAACCATCTATTCATACACACATGCTTACATATTTCTTGTATTCAACTTTATTCTTTACTGTCAAATTCGTTACAAATTGTAAAAAGAACAATATTTTATGTCCCACAACACAACGCTAATTTGGTTTGTCGATAAAGCGGGTGGGTATGTTGAATCATTCACACAACGCAGCAGAACATGCCGAAATAAACAGCGCCTCGTTGGCTGATTCCCACAACGCAACATCAACGCGGCTTTGTTGAAAAAGCTTGTAAAGTTTTGACTTTTTCACGCAAAAAAACAACAGAAATTATTAGACAGCCCACGTTGACTCACCCACAACACAATCCCAATTTGGTTTGTGGATAAAGCGGTTGGGTATGTTGACTCATTCACACAACGCAACAGATCATGCCGAAATAGTCAGCGCCTCGTTGGCTGATTTCCACAATGCAACATCAACGCGGCTGGTTGAAAAAGCTTGTAAAGTTTTGATTTTTTCACGCAACGAAACAACAGGAGTTATTAGACAGCCCACGTTGACTCACCCACAACACAATCCCAGTTTGGTTTGTCGATAAAGCGTGTGTGTATGTTGAATCATTCACACAACGCAACAGATCATGCCGAAATAGACAGCGCCTCGTTGGCTGATTCCCACAACGCAACATCAACGCGGCTTTGTTGAAAAAGCTTGTAAAGTTTTGACTTTTTCACGCAACGAAACAACAGGAGTTATTAGACATCCCACGTTGACTCACCCACAACACAATCCCAGTTTGGTTTGTCGATAAAGCGTGTGTGTATGTTGAATCATTTACACAACGCAACAGAACATGCCGAAATAAACAGCGCCTCGTTGGCTGATTCCCACAACCAATGTGGCTTGTCGAAAAAGCCTGTAATGTGTTGACTCATTCACACAACGCATACAAAGCGATATGACGATTTAGACAGCACCACCCTGACTCATGTGCTCTATTGACTGAGTCACGCCACGCCTGCAATGCGAGATACCGAGTTAGATTGTCCTATGTTGATTCATTCCTACAACTTCTTTCTCACGTCCTCGTAGTTAACTTTCGTACTTACCTTATCAATTTCCGAACTTTCTTGCCTTTAAAAAAATTTTCCCTCAGTTTAAATTCTTTCCTTATTTTCATATATCTATCTTCGTCAGTTGCATTTGCTCTGGGCCAGTGATTTCTCGCCTGTCTTCCAAGAACTAGTGATAGTATTTTGCGATAAGGTGTGTCAACGTATCCAGCCCATTAATCAAGTAGTGGAGATAGCGCTTAATGTATTTTTTTTTTCGAAATTTGGGTTTTCAGCGGATTCGGAAATGGGTATTTAAGGGTTGGTACTTATCACCTACCAGTCCCGATCGCTGCTACGACTTCCTTCGGAGTTTCGGGAAAGGAAGATTAATTTCAATCAACTGCCACCTTGCAAGGATAGACTGAGGGTGAAAATTTGGAACAATTTTTATAAATGCTAAATTTTTAAGTCGAATTAAATGTTGTAGATATTCTATGATCTATTTAATTGTGAATTCGAAGAGTAGGATTTCGATTTCTCTTTGAGTACAAGGCGACAAGAAGAAACATTAACACAGTATTCTCACAAAGTTTTGATTAATGATATGTTTGTAACTTGTGTGACAATCAAGACGGGATTAGATTGTCTATCAGTCATGCTTTTATAACAAATGTAATTGTCATTATTAAAACCAACAATAATTATAATTTTTAATATCACCATCCAATTAAATCAACCAAAGTCTCTAAAAGAATAAGGGTGAAAGGTTTCGCAAATTTTGTGTACGTTAATTATTTTAAATGTGAACTGGGTCGTGTACAGTCTACATCCACCAACCAGCCCTTAAAATATAGTCTATATGTAGGTATGCTTAAGATTCGTAACGCCACATGGCGTAATAACCGTATATACGATTGAATCCACGAGTAGATTAATAATAATTCGTGACGCTTTTCATGATTGATTTTAATTAAAGTGCAGTGTCATAGAATTAGGAGTTGGAGAATCTAGAGGGTGTATAGATGGATTTTCGTTGATTGAACTGCTCCAAGTTTAGAACCGGAACACACTTCATATCTTAGTCGATTCACAGAAAACTCTCGTAATTCAAAATCTTTGATAAATTAATTAAAGTTTGGAAATGCCGGACGAATGGAAAAATGAAAAGGAACATGATACTTTAATCTATTTTACGGTTACAATTGTCACCGGGGTGAAATACTTGTTGAAGATTTATCACTTTATGGATTGAGTTTGTGATCTTCTAGGTGATAAATTTGACTGAGTTAGTTAGACTGTTTTCAAAACCTGGGTCGTATCGACTCATTCACATAAGGCAGACAACTCAACATGCCGAGTTAAATCTCATTGCGTTGACTCATTTTCAAAAGATAGTTTTTAGAAGTAACTGGGGCCTTGTTGACTAATTATTACAACGTTGCTTGTAGCATTAGCTGCTGATTCGTTGACTCATTCGCCCAGCGCATGAAACTCGTCATGCCGAGTGAGACTGCATTGCAAAGACTCAGTGCCACAGCGCAGCTTGCTGAATTAACTGGTGTCTTGTTGATTGATTCACACAACGCAGACAAGTCAACATGCCGAGTTACATTGCGTTGGGTTGACTCATTCTCACAACACAGCTTGCGGAAGTAGCTCTTTGATTCATTCACACAGCGCATCAACATGACATATCGCTGATGAGATTTAAAAGCCGTTTCACTGTTTTTATTTTATAAATTGTACTCAGCACACTTTTATTGAAATACCAAATTGTCTAAACGTCATATTTTTAGATAATATATTCGAACAAGCTATTCCGAATTTTTCGTGGAATTCCACGATAATTTACTGACGGTTATTCCATTACGAATTTAATTTTGGAGTGCTGAAGCGGGAAAATCTCTTTTTGTTTCTTGAAATTATTAAAATAATTTATGCCAGGCGGTTCCCTTTAATTAAATTTCTTTTACCTTTTGATATCGTTGGATGCTGGGGCCGCTAAAATTTTAGGAAGTGACTTTTGTGATAAATTGAAGAGCGTTGCCTGAGATCTCTGTCATTATTCATCTGGCGTAGCGGGCGCTCGCTTAATTCTGACCATTATGTGTGGATAAAGTTTGTTTTAAGTCACCAGGAACGTTTCTGATTTTTGACGTCACATCGTCATATCTACGTGGACAAATACAACAAACAATAGATATATAAATTCTCTAGTTTTATATTTTTGTAATTATATAAGTTTTGATTTCTGGATAGTTTGTGTATGACTATTAGGTATTACTTGGCTAGAGATTAAGGCCAGTGCGAATTAATGACCTGTCATTTGCAGGGATGCCCTAAAGATTTAATGCTCAAACTCCTTTGTCGATATGACGCACAGTGACATGTCACGTTCAGGATCGTATTCAGTAAATGTTTAATAAATGTACCTACCGCATTTCGCATAATGTGCGAACACACACCACACACAGAAACAAAAACAAGGTTTTCAAGCTTTGGAAATAAATCTAAGGACAAACAGGAGCCAGAAATATTAGAAAAAAAGCGTTTGACTCAGTCTCGTACCGTAGCTTGTCGAGTTAACTGGCGTCTGAGTCATTCACACAACGCAGACAACTCAACATGCCGAGTTTAGTCTCATTGCGTTGATTCGTTTTCACAAGACAGCTTGAGGAAGTAGCTGGAACCTTATTGACTAATTTTCACAACGTAGCTTATGGCACTAGCTGCCAATATGTTGACTCATCCACACAACGCATGAAGTTCGTCAAGCCGAGTGAGACTGCATTGCATTGAATTATTACATAACGCGGCATTGGTTTGACTCATTCTCACACTACGGCTTGTCGAATTCTTTGGCGGTATGTTGACTCATTCACACAACGCATACAATTCAACGTGCCAAGTTAGACAGCGTTGCGTTGGATTAATCTCACAACGCATTAAAGAGCTGCTTTTCAATATTTATAATGAATGATTTTGGGGTTTATATCTAAATAGCAGTAATTATTTTTGTATCGATGTTACACGGCACGTTGCTAGGAACAGTTTACTTGCGGCAATAGTTTTCTGTCTTGTCTTTAACAAGGGATTTCTGCAAGTGCTCGCCAAGAAAGTTTAATGACTCACGATAAGCTCTAATTGGGAAAAACGAACTTTCTTTAAAAATATATCGACGAAACTTAAGTCTTCTTGAATACTTTTTTTGTAACAAGCAATAATAATTCGAAAAACATTTTAACATATGGCGATATTAGAGGCCATTGTGATAACTCGAGAACAGCCATATAATTCGGGACGTCGTAACGATGCTATAAATTACCTAATGTGCACTCTATAATGGGGTTATGCTTCGTTATAATGCACGATAGGAGTGGGTACTTTGAGACTATAATTTAAACACAATTTCACGGGGGCGTACTACGAAAGTGTCGCCGCATGGTTTCTCTCTACCACCTGAAATTGTACATATAATAATAACCCCACCAGAAATACTTAGAGATAGTTTAGCTTTTCATTTTCTGAATTATTAGAAATTTAAACTTTAAAACGTAGATAATAAAAATGGTGGTGACTAAATTATCTGGTAATTTAACAACACGTTCGTTCGAAACGTGTCTATCGATTTTCTTGGTGGAAACTGTAATGTGTGTGCTTAATGTAGATTTTCTTTGTCGAACGTAACTAACTTATCAGTGCGTTTTTTTTCTTTCTTTTTTTCTGGTTCTGTTCTCGCTCGTTGGTATTCAAATACAGTACCCACCTGTCAGCAATTACGCGAGTCCTGATTGAGGGTTTATTGGGATGGAAGGTACAATAACGTAGGGGGTTGTTCTTGCATGACTTGGCATGTCTGGTTATGGTTGTGTATAGTTGAGTTGTGGCATGTTGCCTGTGCGGTACCTACGTGTGTTGCCCTCGACACTCTGCAGAAGAGAACACGGTTCACTGGGTAATAACGTTGTGTAAAAATAGCTGTATTATATGGAACACGTGCTGCACTACGGACGTGACCGGCCGAACCCCACTGGCGAATGTTTCCCTGGGAGATATTCGTTTGAAGAGTTCTTTGGGATAAAAAAGGGAGAAATGTGAAATGAACTTCACGTTTACGAAATTTTATATTCCCGAAAGTAATATTGCAAAGAAAAACCGCGGATTCTCTTCTGGATATACGATAAAGTTTATCTTCAAATTTTTTGGTCTACTAACCATTTAAATTAAATAGCTACATGCAGTATCCCTTGTAGTAGATCTTAAAACATTATTACCTACAGAATTTAAGTATTTGTTTTATGTAGTATGTAATCCTCGGTGCATTAGGTTTGCATTTTGTTGTTTAATTGTTTGGGGTGCAGCCTGGAGGACTAGGCTACTAATAAAACACTAAATAACAACAGCAACAACAATGTATTTACAACTTAACAAATAAAAACAACAAACGGCAATTAAACAGGAGAAAAACTCGAAGGTAGAACAGGCTTGGAACGAACTGAAGAATTTTAGAAAATAATTACCCACCTATTGAGGAAACTTATGAAGGAGCAGCTAAAAGTTATTAGATGAAAATAGGGTACCTACCAATAGAGTGGTAACAAAGTTGGAAATTTTTAGATTTAAGAAATACTAAGAAATATATTGTAGTACCAAACCACCGAAGAAATCCATCGTAAAATTGCAATTATGAAGAAATGAAAAGTACAGTTAGTATACGAAAAATGAGCTGTTAAAAGGATTATAGGAAAGTACAGTAATAAAGTTATTTGAATAGATAAGCCAGATAAGATATAAATATTTACAAAAGAAGGGAATGTTAAGTGAAAAGGATTTTTCGCAGATTACTTGGTGAAACAGTTTTGAAATATTAAACAGAAGAAGAAATAAAAACACTTGGTATCGTTTTACAATTTTATTCAAAAGTCGTCAATAGCTGTTTCGGTTGTTACATCATTAGGTGAAACAATACCAGGTGTTTTTATTTCTTCTTCTGTTTAATATTTCGAAAGGAATGTTTATAGAGCATATCTAGGAATTATTAATTTGAATAGAATATTTGTAAAGATATTTACAACAGAAATATGTATTCTAAGGTTTATATTTTTTATGTCAGAACTCATTAAAAAATATCAAAATTTTAATATTTCATCTCATCTAATCACGTATCTACGTATATCTATGAATTATGGGTTATTTACCATCGGTTCGTTTATTTCGGGGCACTTTTATAACTTTACATTTTTCCAATTTCGTATATCTGCTAATGATCGCCCCGGGATAGAGCAAATTGACCTGAATTATTCAAAATCATTTTGGGGTTAATTTGCGCTATATTCGGCCGACCAACAGAAGCAATTTCCTCTTATGAGCCGTTTAAACATCCTGTGTGTCCTATCACTACACATACGTATCATACCGTTTGTATTTGTGTAGGTATTTGCATTTGGCATTCACTCGGGAAACAGAAGTTTGTTCAGAAACGTACACGTACATCTTTCTACCTGGCAATGTGTTATTTAAAAAAAAACTTTTAATTAAAAATTTGCATTTCAGTTAATTGTTCCTTTTTTTATTGGCTATGTGACAAATTAAATTGGCTTGGTATCTACATAGATTGATTAATAGGTTAGTTTAACTAAAACAGGATACAGTGACGATTCGTGATAAATCTCTTCTTTTTGGTGATCTGCACTAGACGTATTGTTCTAATTTGCTTGTTCCTGTTTCTCTTATTATTAATTCGATCGATTAAGCTCGTTCGAGTGTCTCTAGGAATCGGCGGAAACTGTTCTTCTGTCCGCCCCATTTAGTCCCGATGCGATGGATGGGCCTCTTTACTTAACACTTTAATTTCACAGCCTAGTTATTCCCAAGAACTTCTTCTA
Organism: Agrilus mali; assembly: GCA_029378335.1. Taxonomy (NCBI): domain Eukaryota; kingdom Metazoa; phylum Arthropoda; class Insecta; order Coleoptera; family Buprestidae; genus Agrilus; species Agrilus mali. Next base: position 3,750,848 of record CM055663.1, on the reverse strand, counting down.
TGATATAGCACTTCCATTCGATATTACATTAAATGTGTTTAACAAGTAGAAAAGTTTTATGACTCACTCGATTAAATTTTGCTATTATTTAATAAATAAATCACTAAACATAATAATTATGTACTTCTACGTATATACCAACGGTCTATTATCATAATGTGAGTGTCATCGTTAGCTGCTCCCTTTGTATGAGTAGGTATAATAAAATATGTTTAACTCATTGTCTGCAATATTTTTGATTCGGTTTTGAGATTTTGTTTGCTTTAATTTGCCCCCATATTTGCACAAGTTAATCAATTCTCTGAAGTATTCATTAAGTGTATTAAGTTGCCGAGTTTCTTTTTTGATCCAATAAAAATACTGAAAAGCAATAAAGCTAAGTTAAATATTTACTTACTGGTTTTCTTGTTCTCAATTCTCTGCTTGATAGACCGTCGATCTGATTTATTTTTTTAATTCAGTCGTTGCCAATAAGTTTTTATCTGTGTGAGTGTGTACGCTCACTCTACTTTTAATCCCGGTGCTCAGAAAATGATTTTTGTGTGAAGAGGAGCAGGGCGGGCACAATTTCATTTTAATCTTCTTCTCCCTCATAACATACCTATGTATTTACCGTCAAGAATAAAATCTTGCAAACAAGTTTGTTTGGCAACGAATTCTTTACATCACGAGCCCTCTGTGTATGTTGTTCACTCATGCGGACATGTCTTTCTTTACAAAAAGATGCATCCAGTTTCGCTTTCTTTTATATTAAAAGTTTAAGCTCCCTTTTCATTGCTGATCTTGTACATTAATGCGAATTTTACGGCATTAATAATAAAAAAAAAAGATGACTAGGTCACAACTAAGTATAAATAAACACTAGAAGAATTAATATGCAATAATTTTAATAATGTCGATGAATTGCGTATAATAACCTTGCAGTTTGGGATTGAAGATCGCTAGGCCTCTTACTAGGTTACAGGTAAATGTAAATAATTACATGAAGCATAAATAAGTATTCGATGATTAAAAAATTTCGACGGCCTGAACAACAACTCTGTTGGGTATTCTCACTGATAAGTTCGACTAAGATTTAAGGATTTCCCATAAAATTGTTTGTTTACCGCAGTAAACTAATTCAACGAAAAATTATTTCATTTTTTAAGCAAATCTTCGCTTTAAATCTTTGCTTAAAAACAACCAAAGCAAAATCGCAGCACCGGCTGCATTATTTTTGTTATTTATGATCCGTTTTGTGCTCTCATGTGTTTAATTTATTAAACGTCTAGTTTACATTATGCTACTGTCCAAATGTGATACAAAAGAATTCTGTGTAACGAATTTTGGCTGTAAACACTAAAAAGCGTGTCACAAAGGCATCTACATATCATGTGCAGCCTCTCGCGTGTTACAATCCTTTTAGGGGGCACCTTGCTCTCTCTTTGTCTGCTTTAACTGGGAAAGTTTAAAATATCTTTTTAGATCGTAATAAATTGTCACAGGGTTCGATTATATGTTTAATTTTGGGTAGATATCTCGATCGATCTGTCCCGTTAATCACATTATTCACAGTTGCTCATTAAATTGACCCGCCCTTCTGTATCTAAGGTATTGAGTTGTTCCATTTCATTACCTCTTATCAGCAGTAAGTACTACATAGGCTCATAGGCCCTATGTTATTTCGTATTCAGTCGATGTGCTTTCAGAGGGGCCGCAGTTTCCTGTGCCACGTCCCATTAGCCCTATCTACCATCTCTAAACTGCCTTTCGTTGTCGCCGTGCGGTCGGACGGTCTCTACTCTACCCTTCAAACGACCCCCCTTTTGTGACTTGCCACTGTCTTTGTCGAATCGTTTAGATAGATACATTTGATGAAAAGGAAACTTTTCGCAACCAACGCGTAATCAACTTGCTGTTGATGCTGACTTGTTAAATCGACAACAAAGAAGAATAGATTTAGTCAGTAAGGAAACCAGCGGCGGCCCTTTCTCAAAAATAAAACAGTAGACCTAATTACTATCCAGAACCTTTAAGTAATTGACAGACTATCTAAAAATAGAGACCGTAGAGCTCTTGAAATTTCAGCTCTACTTAGAGTATACTATGGTACCAAGGACCTCTTCATAGACTCATTAGACGAGAGACGCGAGAAGTTGGTGTGGCGTTATGTCTCCTTTATGTTAACTAGATACGTTATCTTGTATTAAATGTTTCATAAAATGTAAAAATTATACAGCCGTTACATTGCATTAACATTTTTTGTCGCCTGTCTCGATTGTAAAAGTTTCTGGAATTCTTTTTGGGCCATCAGACCGTAACGCCGTAGCAAAAACAAGCCTTTTAATAATTAACCACATTTATAACGTAAAGCAGATGAGAATTGCCTTTGGGGTTGAAGGGTGGACCCATCGTCACGACGAAAAGTCTCCGGTCTCTTTTCGGTTCCCCTTTTTCTCATCCCCCGCCCTGTGTTGCGGTCGGAGATAAACGGTCCGCATATTTTTGAACGATAACGCGCCCGGTGTATAAGTTGTAGGGCTCGTTGACATACGCGGCCATTTTTTATCCAAATGGCTACATTACTTTTTATGTCTTATAAAGACGTAGAAGATGGGCCAGTTCATGTAATGAAATTTTATCAAACAAATTACCTTCACTTGACATTAAGCTCGTGACTTTTTTCATTTGACGGTTCTTTTGTTTTTTTGTTCCAGGAAATCCTGTAGATCCTGATGCCGAACAGCAACCACTTGATGGAGACGATGCAGCAAACAACGAGGAATCAGAAGACGAAGGTCATCAAAAATTATTGTTTTAATCAATAACCTTTAGAGTTTTGGTCTTATGATAATGATTTCACTTTTTGTCTTGAGCTTTTCTACCTTATCCTTATTTTTTTTAGAAGCCTTATATTAATCCTGGCTTTAAAGTAGCACAGGTAACCATGGTCTTGCAAGCCTTGTCCTAATCTTGGTCTTAGTTTCAAGATTAAAATTTCTATGATATTGGTGTTGAACTACCAGAAAGTTAAAGCTGCAAAAGAAAATTGCAGCAAAGGTGGCAAAATTAACATTGGTCTTAAAAGCAGTATCTTAGTCTTAACCTTAGTCTGTTGATTAAATTTTCTGTGATATTGATATTAAACTATTATAAAGTAAAGGCTGCAAGATTAAGGTCGTTTTTGTTCATATACCAAAAGAAGACCAATTTGTAAATTATAGGAAAAGTAGCAAAGTTGATATAAGTAGGTCTTACAAGCATTATCTTACTCTTGGTTTTATTTTCATGATAAAATTTCTATGGTATTGATATAAACCACCAGAAAGTAAAGGCTTCAAGACTAAGGTCGTTGTTGCTTATATACCAAAAGAGGACCAATTTGTAAATTACAGAAAAAGTAACAAATTTGATATATGTGTCTTACAAGAATTATCTTACTTTTGCTACTACATTGTAAGTTACAGAAAAGGTAGCAAATGTAATATTGGTCTTACAAGCATTATCTTAATCATCTTAATCTTAGTCTCATTATTAGACTTTCTGTGATATTTATATTACACTACCACAAAGTAAAGGCTACAAGACTAAGGTCGTTACCATTTCTACATTAATTTTACGCCCAATTTGTAAATTACAGGAAGGGTAGCAAAAGTAACCTTGGTCTCACAAACCTTATCTTAATCTTAGCTTTAGTCTCATTCTTTAAGTTTCCTTGATATTTATATTAAACTGCCAGAAAGCAAAGGCTGCAAGACAAACGTCAGTTTGGCACATATACCAAGATAAGACCAGTACCATTACCATAATAGTATGCTGCTAGCAAATATAGCAAAGGTGGTTTTGGTCTCGACCTTAATCTTAAAAATTAAGCCTTTGTAATTTTGGTATTGGACTACCACAAACTAAATCCTACAAGGCCAAGGTCACCTTTGATATTTTCCTTTTCGTTTACAGAAGAAGAAAACGAAGAAGAAATGGAATACAAAAACAGCACTGAAGTTGCAGAAACAGATTTCAATTTCTCTGACTTTTTGAAAAGGTAATTCACTTTTGTGGAGTGTTTATGAGGTTATTGTTTGTAATACATTCTGATTTGTAATTGCAGACTGGCGCACCCTAAAGTGGTCCGAGCCTGTGCCCTGGTCCTGGCCAATTTCGACAAAAATTCAGTGTTTGTCAATCACTGTTTGGTGAAACTATTACACCGAATCGCATGGGACTGCAAGATGCACGCCATGATTTTCCAGCTGTCCATTTTCCGGGCATTTCAGAAAATTTTCGCCGCTAAAGACATGCCCCAGTTTAGCGTAAGTCGTAAACCTTGTTTAGTTAACTAGGGTTAATTAATTGAAAACGGTTCTCTCCTGCACGATGAGAATAACACACGTAGTGTATTCGATGATAGATCGGACCTCTGCAGCTGTCCGCAAAATTTCAAGTTTGCCTTCTGAGTTAGTCACGTTATACGTTACGACCCGATGTTTGAGAAGGATCCGTCTGTTCAAATATTATTTACTAATTTTCAGCTAACTCATTAACGAATTAGTTTTAAATTAATAACCGACTCCTAAAAGTTTACAGTGTCTCGAATTTGTATCTCGTTAATTTTCAGTAGGTATCAATTTTGCTTGAATAAAATTATTCTTTGTAAACCCTAATTGGAAAGCTAATTAGTTGTCATGAGTTGAAGATCTAAATGAAAATGAATAATGTTGACCTTGTTGTTATGAGATTAATCTTAGACATAAAGTCCAAGGTGGAAACTAGATTTTCTTTATTGTGAATCCCTCGTCTTTTGTGTTTATTTATGAACATCTGCACGATCTGAATGTGGTGGAATCAGATTATCAATTTTGTTAACCCTCAACCCTTGCCACACGGCTTAGGTACCTACACCATTACCGTGCCTGAATTTATTTCAAGTTGCCGCAGCTGTACGAATAAAGATAATGTTTACCTAATAACGCAAGACATTATGTGTACATTGTGAAGCACTTTGTTCGAAACAAGCCAAGATCTTCCCAGTTGAACGTGGAATGCATAATTGCTAACGGAATTATATTATATACAAGTTTGCAGGAAATTTGGCCTTACGCTAGTGAAATACTCGCGGCTTTCTGCATTTTCAATGGTGCCAATTTGCGCTGGAATGTGGATATTTCTACTTTATTACCGCCCTCTTTTTTTTAAATTATCTGCTTTCGAGAACTCCAAGTGCATCTTAAGACTTCTCTTAACGGATTCTTTAACGTGTATCAAGTTATTTTTGCGATTTCTGACTAATTACACTATAATTTGTCGCTAATTTGTTACAAAGTCTAAATATTTGTCGCTCGCGCCGATTTGGTAACAAATCAGCGACAAATTAGCGACAAATTATAATGCAAGCCAGAAATCAGAAAAATAACTTTGTCGTGCTAGCTTGATATACGTGATTCTTTATTCTATTTGTACAGCATTACACAGTTAAAATATTTAGTTATTTGCATCATCTTGTGGCAGCATTGTGCATCAAAGAAGGGAAAAAGCTCGTGCATCCCCATTGTATATTCAATAGAGGGGTATATTTTACTATATACATCAATATATACTAAAACGAATTTATATATATATATATATATATATATATATATATATATATATAGCTGTCGGTCAGTCTGGCATCCGAAAAGAACTCCAGTAAACTGGCATCCGCCTTATATTCACGGACTGAATACTGTTTTCATTTTAAGGTGTACCTAAACTCCGGCGTTTATGCGATCAAATCTGCATCCTATATCTCTACAATGAAAATATTTACAGTAACTGCCGATAAGCGCAGGAAATAAAAACATAAAATTGTTCTGGAATCAGTCAATGATATTTTGACCGAATTAAATTTAAAATATATCTAAACCAATGCGTTTTTTATTTATTTAAAAAGAGATTTAAATGTGATAAATTTGAAAAAAATATATAATTTAGAGACAGTTTAAGATATTTAACAATAGTATTTTAAAAACATTTTATAAATTTATAATTTTTTATAATCCATGAGTTAATCTGTTTCATATTTACCTCAAAATGACTTTTATCTGTTTTTGTTGTAGTGTTCGTTCAAATTTCCCAGTATATGGTAAACTAATAGTGAGAGCGATACTGATAAAATTGATTGGGTATAGTTATTGTTTTAGCACCTTATCTTACGATTAAACAAATTCTCTTCACATTTAAGCTTCTCAGATGTGAGAAAAGTATTATATCTGTGTTTTTGAATAATAATTTTGCAGATTTTTGCTAACCAACGTACTATTTATTATTTATTATTATACACATGTATTCTCTATTTTAGAGAATTTACATTTATTTTCCTTACATCCTATTTTGTCGAACTTATAACTTTTAACTTATGGTATCACCTAATCTATTAAAAGTAACCTTCATTTTCTCTAATCTTTGTTTCCGTTATTCTCATGTATTCGCATATTTCCTCACACACTTCTCCTTTTAGCGTCTCTACTATCAACCTCCTTATGTTGTTCTCTAATCTCTCACCTTTCCATCTCTTCATAAAATCTTTTATTTCCTCTCTTTGGATTTGCATTGCATTTCCACAACAAAACAAATGCTCTAGCGTTTCCTCACTTCCTCCACATAGTCTACAAACCCAATCCCTATACCCTTTCTTAATTCCTCTCCCTATGTTCCCGCATCTGATTCACTTCTTCTCTCCCAAATCATTCTACTCACATCTGTTACTTCTAGCTCATTTAGCATTTCCCCTACATTTTTACCCCATTTCGAAGGCCTTTTATTTAAAATGCCTCACATCTCTTCCACTAAGCAGATTTTTGGCCATCTCTCGTTGCCCATCCCCATTACGTCTTTTATATATCTACAAGCCCGTTCTCTAACTGTGTATTCGATATCCTGCACTCCTAGTTCATTCCTCCAAATATATTTTGGAGTATTTTTAGCAACCCCTAAGGCCATCTTACAGTACCTTCCTTGTACCCTACTCAGATCCTTTATTTTACCCCAACCCCAGATTTCTACTCCGTATAACGCCACTGCTCTAACCAAAGTATTCATCAAATACACACGATCATTTCTTGTGTCTTTACCGGTTCTCTTAAAAACATCCCATGTTGCATTTGCTGCCTTTTGCGCCTTCCCTACAAGTTTTTTTATATGTCCTTCTGTACTATTTCTTGTCGAGAATCAATACCCCAGATACTTAAACTCATTCACAATTTCAATTATTTCGCCCTTAAATGTCTAACCTTCGTTTTTTTTTTCTTTTTCCCCCGTTCCTAAATACCATCACTTTAGTCTTTGCCGTATTTACAGGCTAACCAACGTACTAAAACAATAGAGAAATTTACCTTTCCCTAATAGCGATTTGTTAAATCATCCTCCTCTAGTGCAAAAATAATAGTTTTTGCATATAAGAATTAGGTACATGGATTTCGAGAGATATTTTAAATTTGTTTTGATAAAATTGATAGCATAAAAACTAACGGAGTTATAATGCAAATAAAATGATTGTCTCACGTTTTCGTAAAAACAAACATTAATACGTAGCATCACGTCTATTGCTGAAATGGAACGTCTTCCATCCATTAATTATTTTTTTAGCCCTAACAATATATTTTATAGATATTTTTCTACTATTTCAAGAACGAGATTTGTAAAGTTTCATTTAAATTTGAAACTTAACATGAAATATAGAAAATTGCGTATTATAGACTACTTTATATCTTAATTTCTCTAAGATTAAAATTAATTAGTATGTGATCGTTATATTTCCTTTTCAATGTTTTGTGTGTGTTATCTGAAATAAAAAATTTCAGAAATTAACCGGTGAAGGAAGATGAATTTGGTAAATCTTTTTACCTACAATGAAATTTTTGTACAAAACGATTTTTGTACAGGTAACAACCAAAGCACAATGGGGCGCAAGATATTTTTTATTTTAAAAACTACAGCCGGCGTTTCGCCCCCAGTGTAGGCCTCTTTCAAGGCCTAAATAAAATAAAGTGAGTTGTAATAAGTTATTAAAAAATGAATATTTGAAAACTTACTAGTTAGTCAAGTCGCAGATGGAAAAGTACATGTAGACGAATTAGCAAAAAACATTCAAAAAACTCACAATACGAAGACAATTTTTTTTTAAATAGGTACAATAAAAGACGGCACGTTGTATAGATAAAATAATAAATAAATAATTAAATAAATAAATAAAACACCACGTGGACATCACATTTACAATTAATATATAATTAATTATTTGTTTATTTATTATTTTATCTATACAACTTGCCGTCTTTTATTGTATTTAAAAAAAAATTGTTGTCTTCGTATTGTGAGTTTTTGGAATGTTTTTTGCTAATTCGTCTGACATGTACTTTTCATCTGCGATATACTAATTGAACTGTAAAAACTAGTAAGTTTTAAAATATTCAATTTTTAATAACTTACTACAACTCACTTTATCTTATTTATGCCTTGAAAAAGTTCTACACTGGGGGCGAAACGTCGGCTGTAGATTTTAAAGTAAAAAATATTTTTAGCCCCATTGTGCTTTAATTGTTACCTGTACATTGTTTTTGGGGAAGAATGGTTAATATAAAACGGGTTTTGAAAAGATAAGGTAGCTTAAGAATTAAGGAAGTTACTGTTACATAATCAATTACATTTTTTCGGCGTAAATTATGCAATGATTAATGGCAATATTTCAATTCATTGCAAATGTCTCATTAATACCTACATTTCATAGAATAGGTAATTTTTTTAAAATTCCACTCTAATAGGAGATGTACTTTTTAACTTTAAACGTTCGATAATTTAACTCTTTTTACTTTAAAGAAAGAACAGTTAAGTCAATTACAATTTAAAGGCCTCTGGTTTGAAATACTGATTTTGAAGCATTGTTTAGAAAACACTAAATAGGAACATGTAATAGATAAGAAACAAATAAACAGTCGCTATCGGATGCAACAAGGTGCGTGGTCTGTACCGTTTCTTGAGGACGCACGTTTAGCCTTAATTCGGATACGACATAGGTATACGCATATATTACCTATGCGCCATCTAGCATATATACACGGCACTGTAGTGTTTAGAAATATACGGATATGGCTCAGTCCGGCATCCGCTCGGATTTCATTTAGTACCACAGGGCGACATCTGTGTAATACACGAAGGCTTTTGGACAACATGTTCAAAGTGACGTCCGTATATCGGATGCCACTTTACCCCGGACGTCATTTCAACCGCAGTTTTAACACGTGTGGATGCCACTTTGTACCGCAACTATATATATATATATATTGTATTCGCATCTTAGCGTCGCTTTGTGGTTCCCTTGAGAGATTTCTTTGTGAAGAACACCTATAACGTTCATTACAAAGTTAATAATCCCTTAAAGCGTTTTTTGACAAAAAAAAGGAAAAGGAAAATGAAATTCTAAAAGCGGTTTAAACGTCTAAAGTTTCTAAAATTAGTCATTTACTTACTAATTCGTGGAGGATAACGTGTTGACCTGTCTCTTAATAAGTTTTAGCCATTATTCCGTGATAAAAATAACACATTTTTACCCCATGATGTTAGTAAATTAATTAATAGTTATATTAGTTGTCAGGAAATGCCTCTAAATTTTTAATGGTGAAATCGTGCTGACCTTTGTCTTGGTAAACCCATTATTCCGGGGAGTAAAAAAGGGGAAAATGCGAGAAAATCCTTAGCATTTTCATTCTTTTATCGACGTATATAAAAGACCACCCGTTTTCCGGATACCACGTTCACCAACGCGCAAAGATAAAAGGCCGAAAATTATTACGTCTTATCTTCATAAAAGCCGATTCCATTTTAACTGCTTGGGGGTATAAAATTCTCTTCTTTATGCACTTTTCTAACTAAGCGTTATACAACTACCCAAGATAATTAAAAACGAAGCGATTGTTCGATTCCAATCCAATTAAAGCTAAAGTTTCCTTATTATTGAAACTTTTTTTAATCATTATTTAAATGTGCCTTTCGTTCTTTATTATCGTCGTTTCCTATTGGTTTTAATTGTCTTTCAGGAATTGGTCAGATTTGCAAAATTCATAATGAGAGAATTTTTCAAAACTGCCCAAAAAAACAAACACATCTTTATGGAAATTCTTTTCTGGAAGAACGCAAGGGAGGCATTCGATGTTGAAGAAGGTTACGGATCTTACGAACAACAGTAAGTCTTGTTTACAAAATTATTCGGTTTTTTAAATAGTCGTGTCGACAAATTTCGACCTTTTCCAGAAACCAGATTTACAAACGATCCGCCATTGCTCATAGCCCGCGGCTCTCGCACAGCGAGCTACACATAAGATTTATTCTAGAAATTTTAGAAATATTCTGCTTTATTATTTTTTTAATTTGTGAAGAAAAGTTTAAGAATGTTTTCATTTCCGGACACCTATAACCACAATCGTTTCTAATCATATTTCTTGATTAAATCAAAACATTACCCTGTTTGTTCTGCAATTTTCACCCTCCTTAGTCATTATAATTTGCCCGTATTTGTAAATATTTTCCATCCCTATCCCGCGTACGTGCCAAATCAAAACGAAGTTCGATAATTGCGTCCCTCCGCTCGGTGATGGTTTGCTTGCTTGTTTATGCTTAGGATTTTCTGGTATAAGTATAAGAGGTCTGTCCACGGGCGCTTTCATAATTTTATCCCTTTTATTATTTGTTTGCAGATCGTCAGCCGCTCAGAAAATGTGGACCGAGTTGGAGGAGGAAGAGCTGCGGAGTCTGTTCATGGAGCATCAAGAGAAGCAAATTGATGAGGGTGAGATTGTGTTTGCTTTAGGCATTACTTTAACAGGTCGTGATTAAAGTTCCGTTTTGACGTGACATCTGAATTTTACCTTACTCTCATAATTCTGGATTATCTAAATTAACGTCTCATGCGGCTAACAAACAGCCTTGTTATATTTATCATCCTCTAAAATTATATGGTTGATGATTACTCCATCTCTTTAGTTTTCTGTATTTTTGGAAGAAAATTATTTCAGCCCTAATGGATTTTTTTCAGACGTGGTAGATTGGATCCAGAGGAATCTAATCAATAACACAAGAACTCGGCGTGGGGTTCTCAAAAAACTCAAGGAGTTATACCTTCTGACGGATTACAGGGGACCAAGGAAGAAGCCGAAGAAACCTGCTAATAAAAGTTCAGGGGTTTCTGGAGAACATGAAAATACTCAGACTCACCAAGAAGAAGTAGAAGTAGAAGACCAGGGTGAGTCAAAAATTTATTTATTTGCGTAGGTATTGCTTTTAATAATAGATACCTAGGGGCCATAAAATGGTCCTCTTCCGTTTCTGTTTTCCCAATAAATATAATACAATAATTTTTAAATTGACAAGGTAAGTTAAGAAGGACATTGATCCTACAAATGGAACGGAATGTAGCGGTCAATGTTACGATCGATCACACCTGGAATATTTATGTGTGTAGCTTTACTAACTGGTAATGTGTTCTTATACTTTCGTTTTGGCTGTGGTTGTCGTTAGTTTCGTACTGAAATAGCTAAGGGGGGCGTAGCTCAGATGGTAGAGCGCTCGCTTAGCATGCGAGAGGTACCGGGATCGATGCCCGGCGCCTCCAAAATAACTTTTTATTTTTTTGGTATCTATTAATAACTTCAAATAGTTGGTTTTAATTTTAGTAGTGTACTACTCAAAAAAAGACAATATGTATATAAATAATCACTTAACAAAAACTGTGAAATATCCTCTTTTTTAACAAAGGGCCGTTCATAAAATACGTTCGCATACAAGGGGGGGGGGAGCGTCTTGCTGAGTATGACAAGATTTGACAAGGGGGGACAGGGAGTCTACGGCAACGTGACGTTCGTCGTTCATCAAAAAATTTTACTGAATTTTTAAAGAATCGTTAGACTACTAATAAATAAAAATATTGTTAATTGTTCGCTACAAAAGATATTTATTAATTTAATTAAATTTTATTATGAAAATAAAATAAATAGTTTTGACTATCAAAATTTGTGTACCTATTATCAATCAAAATTTATCATGTTCAGATAGGGTGTTCAGTTTTGTGACGTAATATTTACAAGGGGGTCACAGAAAGTTAACACAGCGTGACAACCGGGCGGGAGGGGGTCAAAAAAAGCTAACTTTAGTGTGACGTATTATAGCTCCTAACACAGCCCCTAAGTAGACTCCAATTTGCATTTGGCAAATATTAAATAGGTACATACTATTATTATAAATTATATTTGTGAAATATTTTTTAATATTACTTAGTTTAAGAATAAAATTACAATTGAATTATTTTATTATCTTGAAACATTTAATAATTTTAAGTGATTTTATTCTTAAAATAAAATTTATGTTATTCTATTTTTTTTAACTTGTATCATAAAGTTGTGCAATAGATTTAATAGTATTTGATAACAGAATACCTGTAAAGATATTTATTTGTTTATCTGCTCATTAATAATAATCCCCTATGATAATTGCAATAGGTTTAAACTAATTGTAGGTATCTACGTGAGAAATATTTTAATCGTCCTCGTTATAAGTCTACTTTCTCCAATTAGAATTTTTAAATCGAGACACACCTAAAGGCAAAAGGCGGACTTGTATGCCAACGAAGCGGTTTTCTAATTAAATACTAACATTAATATTAAGGGAATTAAATCGAAGAATTAATTTTTTAAGTTACCTAATTCATTTGCGTAACATCTTGAAATTTATTGTTAAGGTAGGTAAGTACCTACTGAATAAAAAATTTAAAAATAATTTCTTCAGAGGCTGAAGTATTTTTTTTTTTTGTAATTAAGGGCGAATTCTGAACTGTGTCTGTATCAAAAGACATTCAGTATTTACTTAGGACTCACCTAAAAAATTCCATTTAGTCGAAAGCACCCCAGTCCTATTTAGGGTTTTCCTGCCTTATTGTTCAAGTTTTTCTGTGATTTCCTTAGAACATTATTTTGACCTCGTTCTGTCTTAATTTTGTATGTATCATCCTTTTTTTCTAACTATCAGCATTTATCCACTTATTCCATTGTAGCAATCCACAAAATTCGGTTGAAAAGGGTTCTTCCGCCTTATTCTTCTGGCTTTGCACTAGAATCTAAGACCAATAGATGAATATGAAGATAGCACTGGCGAAAATAACATGTAAACCTCTTTTTATATATTCATAATCCTTAGGAGTTCGCTGAAATAAAAGACCCTTCGCGTTGTTAAGGGATCAATGGATTTTTGTTAGTGAAGGCTTTGCTGCGTAGTCAGGTGATGTGCATACAAATCCGCCTTTTCTTTCACGTAGCTGGCCCAGATAGAATTTTACTTAAAATACTTCTTAAGTATACCAGGGGGCGTAGCTCAGATGGTAGAGCGCTCGCTTAGCATGCGAGAGGTACCGGGATCGATGCCCGGCGCCTCCAAGGGCTGTTTTTTCTTTTATTTTTTTTTAGAAAATTTAAAATGCAAATGTACTTCAGGAAGCTTTATTTATTTACAGTCAGATAAAATATGTATGTATTTTTTTGTAATGTACGTTTTAAAAGTATTTTTATTTCAAAGTCTACCTGTATATTTCAATACCATCCCCTAGGAGAATACATAAGTTCAGTTTTATGGATTAAACGACCGACAGATATGTACGTTCCTGATTAGGTGAGATAGAAGATCGTAACACGTAAAACCAATTAATCTGACAATGACTGTCGTAAAATAGGGGTAGTTTACCAAACTATTTTTGTCGTAAATATGGACCCTTTGATATATTATATGGGTATATGTCTGACACCCTTATCTAACATTAAATCTGACTGAACTCAAACTGCATGGGTACCTACTACTTACAAAGTTTAGAGTAACTTTGATAAGAGACAACCAAATTTCCAAATTAACAGTTAACTCAGTTGTGTTAATGGGTTAATCCAGATAACGACTATTCTGGTTTTGGTTAAGACTCATAACTACTATTATACACAATTTTTTTTAATATGAAGTAGAATATTTTTTGGAAACCTGTAAAACTTCAGTTTTTTCATCAGTACAATTTGTTTTCAGTGGTATTTGCGGTGGATGATTTAATATCGGAAGTTGGGATAAAATCTAATGGAATTTTGCGGAAACTTTTCACTTTGCCTTTGGCTGTACAATGTACAAGTTTTCATTTTCACGTTAAGCAAGGAAACTTTTGTTAGAATGTTAGTTTTTTCTTACGGAAATAACTGTGACATATTGTTGTATTCGTAGACTAAAATATAGCTCGATTTTAGTTAATTTTAAATTAGGTATTGTTTAGGATATTAATGATTACGAATAAGCAAGTTTTCAGTATGCACATATAAAGTTTGTACGGTAATTAGACAAAATGTTTACACAATAGGTACGTTTCAATATCTGTCCAGCAAATGCTGAAACGTGCTTTGGTGAAATTACCGACTAACTGTTTAATTTGATCATGCTTATAGATCAGTTATTAATTACCAGTTGATTTTGAAAAACTGTCCAATGGAAAATATTACATATTTTACAAGAAAGTGCAACATACATTCCAACATTCATCCACTGCTTCGTTAACTCAAATTGTACTTTATGTGCTATTCGTTTTCTGTTTTTATTTAACGTTAATGGTCCCCAGTGGATACTACCCATCGAATGCTAGCCGATTAAGGCCTATGGGAATCTAGAATGTAATGTGTTCAACTGTTTTGGGAATTTAAATTGCTACGCTTCTTATCCTACCTGTGAAACAATCCTACGTTCGGTACAAAGAGAGTGACCAACAACTCTTTTTCGTCTCACCATTGCTTATGGAACTCGCCAACTTTTCATCTTGTATAGATCCTTCTTGCTTACAACTCACCATTGGCTTGTATTACTCACCATTTGCTCAGCTTGTGACTTAATGTTACCTTCTTATTTATCTTTGAGCCGCTATGCTCACTGATCACTCGCCTTTTATTCGTAGCACTCGCCAACTACTTGTTTCTATTCATATAATTATCTGCAATCTACAATCGATTCATTATGTTCATTATTTCAATTTAATTAAGCTCTCATAACTTTCTTTCTTGCCCCTGACTTACGCTATTCTCCAACTGCTCGTCTTTGACTCATTCTACTCGCCAAATGTTCGCCTTATCCCATAGCACCTTCCGGCTTGTTTCTCTAGTTGTCCTGATTGCCTCTTAGCTAACCACGCTCACCAACAACTCGTCTTTAACTCGCTTATATCTCGTTGTTCTCGCCACCTGCTCG